>JANXHW010000002.1:188329508-193329508 GCA_026170595.1 Plestiodon gilberti rubricaudatus | reverse complement strand
AATTGGAACGTAAACTGACCTTTTCCAATCCTTTGGCCACTGCTGAGTTTTCCAAATGTGTTGGCATATTGAGTGCAGCACTTTCACAGCATCATCATTTAGGATTTTAAGTAGCTCAGCTGGGATATTATCAGCTCCACTAGCTTTGTTGTTAGTAATGCTACCTAAGGCCCACTTGACTTCACTCTCTAGGATGTCCGGCTCTGGGTCAGTGACCACACCAGCGTGGTCATCAGGAACATTAAGATCTTTCTTGTATAGTTCTTCTGTGTATTCTTGCCATCTCTTCTTAATCTCTTCTGCTTCTGTTAGGTCCTTGCCTTTTTTGTCCTTTATCATGCCCATCTTTGCACAAAACGTTCCCTTGATATCTCCAATTTTCTTGAAGAGATCTCTAGTCCTCCCCATTCTGTTGTTTTCCTCCATTTCCTTGCATTGTTCATTTAAGAAGGCCTTCTTATCTCTCCTTGCTATTCTCTGGAACTCTGCATTCAGTTGTTTATATCTTTCCCTTTCACCTTTGCTTTTTGCATTCCTTCTTTCCACAGCTATTTGTAAAGCCTCATCTGACAGCCACTTTGCTTTCTTGCATTTCTTTTTCTTTGGGATGGTTTTCGTTGCTGCCTCCTGTACAATGTTACGAACTTCCGTCCATAGTTCTTCAGGCACTCTGTCTACCAGGTCTAATGCCCGAAATCTATTCTTCACCTCCACTGTATACTCATAAGGGATATGGTTTAGGTCATATCTGACTGGTCTAGTGGTGTTCCCTACATTCTTCAATTTAAGCCTGAATTTTGCAAGAAGAAGCTCATGATCTGAACCACAGTCAGCTCCAGGTCTTGTTTTTACTGATTGTATAGAGCTTCTCCATCTTTGGCTGCAAAGCACATAATCTATCTGGTTTCGGTATTGACCATCTGGTGATGTCCATGTGTAGAGTCGCCTCTTGTGTTGTTGGAAAAGAGTGTTTGCTATGACCAGCGTGTTCTCTTGACAGAACTCCGTTAGCCTTTGCCCTGCTTCATTTTGCGCAAAGGAGGTGGTACTTCACATGATATAGAGCATAATTTCTCCATGGAGCTCATTGTCACAAGATGTGGTCATGGCTACTAGCTTGTATGGCTTTAAAAGGGGATTGTACAAATTTGTGGTGGACGGATCTATGAATAGCGACTAGTCATGATGGCCATGCACAACCTTCAGGTTCAGCGGCAGTATTCCTTCATGCATCATTTGCAGGAGCAATGGCAGCAGAGAAGCATGCCTTTCTCTCCTGCCAGTGGGCATCCAGGAGGCAGAAGATGGACTATTGTAGGAAAAAGGATGCTGGACTGAGTGGACCTATGGCCTGATCCTGCAGTACCTTTCTTATGCGCAGGGGTGACCTAGTGTTGAGGCCAGTTGAACCTCTTGCTTCAAGTAGCAGAATGGGGGAGGTAGCAAGCTGGTGTGTGTGGGGGGTGCCTGCCTGCCACTTCCTCCCAGCCCGTTGCCACTCCACCCAGCTGTCCCATCCTGCTCTCATGCATGCAGGAGGAGGGTGAAAAAAGGGCTGATCTCCTCCAACTCTGCTGCCACTTCTTGTAAAGCTGAACCACTGTACAAGAGCTAACATGTTTGGCGTCGAACTGCATTAGTTGAAGAATCTATTTTTTTTAAAGAAGCCAAAATAAAAATGGGAATTCTGTGGCCTTAATATTGTATAGAAACCAAAACCTGTGGCATGCCATCATCATCACCATGAGCAAGCTATGCCAAATCCCACTGAGAACTCTTGGTCAATTTACTTGCAGTGGTATTTGGACCACTCTCCTGACTACCTGACTTTCCAGGGTTTCCACAAGCAATATCTGGGTGCAACTCCCTTCATATTGTGCAAGGAGCTAAGCTGTGGTGGGTCTACTCTAAGCCAGCGGTTCCCAGCCCTCAGGAGACCATGGACCAGTGAGGCAAAGTATCGAGGCACCGTGGACCACTGCAGGCACGGAGCCTGGAAACCTAGAAATACAGTAGTTTGGGAGTGAAGCGATGACGCCACACGCCATCGTGTCACCACCAATTGCTTCTGGACTGCCAGGATTTCAGACCAAACTAGGCCAAGGGAGGGTGGGTGGATACTTCCAGCTCTGCATGCCACGCTCCGGTCCTTGCTGACGGCCCTGCGGCTTCTGCCGCCCTTCCTAATTCGCCTGTAGCCACCCAAGCTCACATGATAGCTGGGGGGGGGGGCGGCAGAAGTAATTAGCGTGCAGGTGCGGCCTGGACACCTTGCGGACCACTTTACAGGGTCCCGCAGACCACCTGTGGTCCACGACCCACGGGTTGGGAACCAGTGGTCTAAGCCAACGACCTGATTCCTTTTTAGAATGTAGAATTACCATGATTAATTTGCATGGAAAAGGAGGAAATGCTTCTGTCAGGTACTTGGCATCCATAAAGGACAGCTATTTGAGTAGCTGAGAAAACCCTTCAGGCTGTATGAGGTTTAGCAAGATGAAGGCCTCATTATGCAGTCAGTTAGCACTTAATAGCCAGATTTTTTTAATAAAGTGATGGTGTCGTAATTAACTTTTAATTCTGAGATTAACAAGCATGCAAACAATAGCAGGGTTATTATCTCTCTAGTGTGCAGGACAGCAGGACTGGGGAAGTGCAAAGTTCTCTACCAAAACACAGTGATCAGCTGTAATTGTTGAAGGCTTAGATTATTTGCGTCTATTAAAAAAATGGAGTTGTAGATCCAGTATAAAAATACTGAAGCCATCTTAGATACCACTCATGTGTACAAAACATGCTGTGAATGTTCACTGAGAGCAGGTTTTAGAATCGAGAAACCAGTGATGGTGGTCACCCTCTCCAGATTGTCTCAGTTACTTGCTGCGTTTGTACTGTATTTCCTTTCACATTGCTTTTGAAATATGCAGTGTTTCCATTACATTTGCTAGTTAATTAGCCAACATTTAATGGTGTTAATTGCTTTGCTTTTAATTATTTTTATTGTATTTTGTACTGTTTTAACATGTTTTAATTCTGTAAGCTGCCTTGGTTGCCCTGTCGAGAGAAAGGTGGGGTATAAATTCTTTAAATAAATAAAATCTCTCTTGATATCATGGGAGTCACCTCCCATCGCTAAGCATCTTTGCTCACACAAATGTCTGATCATGGACAGGATGCCCTACGCGCCTTTTAACTGTGTGTCATTTCAAGCTTGAAGGACCAAAAAAGCCAAGAAACCTATTGGGCTGCCTAGTCTTGCTTCTCCCAGCAGCTCTCTCCTTCAAAGGTACCTCTTTTCTCAACATTTATGGCTGAGCTGCCTTTCCTGTCTGAAACTCCTGAGCCAGGTGACTGATAGGGAGTCTTGCCAGCTCAACAGCTGGGGCGCTGGGGGTGAACAATACCAGGCAGTGTTCTGGGGGTGGGGTGTCTAGACTCTCACTGTTGTTACAGATGGAGTTAGAATATGGACCCTGGTGTCTCTACCTTACTGTGGTCTGCCTTCCCCATCTGGAAGAAAGCTAGCAATGCTGGTGTGCCAAGGAAATTGGAGAAAGGGAACGTTAGCCATAGAAAGCCATTCTTACGAGTGCTCAGCTGAATTTACATACGACTTGGTTTTCAGTGCAAAAGCTGCCATTTTAGGGAATGGGTGTGGTCTGTGGAAAAACCTCCTACATTCCACTCTTCCATACTTTTATTGCACTTATTTGTAGCCATTGTTCTCAGCCAGTCAAGGATCATGTAGCAAACATGGTGATGATAACACAGGGCCTTCAAGATTTGTCTATGTGATTACCTCACTGAGGGCAAAGAGGGCTCTCCCATTTTCCTCCCTCGGAACGTGGGGTAGGGGAAGGAGGAAAATATTCCCATTGCACAAGGAACCAATATGCCTTTGCTCCCTCTCCTGACACATTCATTGCCTGTTTTCACTGCTCAGAAAGATTTCCACCATGATTCAGCTGTTGTCACACACAGAATGTGGATGGGACTGCTCGTTCAGGTGTGCATTCAAGTGCACAACTTCATCCACATTTATCTGCCTCAGCGAATCAGTGACTGGATCATGGTGAGAAAGCATAGGCCTGGATGCCTAGGCAATGGGGATGTGTTTCCTCTTCGCAGGGGCAGCACAACCCAAAATGCCGCCTGATGCTGTCTCGGCTCCACCACCTCTGCACTACAAAACAAACAAACAAACAAACAAACAAACAAACCCCAAAGCCTTTCCATGTTGCTTGTGCACTGCCATGAAATTCTCACACTGTCCCTGTAAATGAAACCAGAAGTCCTATACTTCCCTAGAGTCACGGCAGCACATGTGGAGCACAGTGGCGTTTCTGAGGTTGGGGCCCGACCGTAAGTCGTGCCCCGTCCTAGTACCGTGTTCAGGAACCGGAGCGAGGAGGCCCCAGCCCCGCGCCGATGGAGCCATTCATGCAGCGAAGCCGAACGGGCAGGGAGTCTCCTGCCCATTCAGCTTCGCTGTGCGAATGGCTCCGTCGGCGAGAGGCCGGGGCCTCCTCGCTCCGGTTCCTAAACGCAGTACTAGGACGGGGCACGACTTACGGTCGGGCCCCAACCTCAGAAACGCCACTGGTGGAGCATGGTAAGGGGGGAGGAAATTATCTGCTTTGTGCTTGAGTGATCTGGAAGCAGGTCAGTGCAGCTTGCATTGGTGGCAGGTTGGAGGGAGGTGGCAGCAGCAGACTCGGGGTGAATCTGCCACGCCCTCAGACCCCTCATAATCTCATAATTGCGCCCTCAGACCCCTCATAATCTGTCGCTGATGCAACCCGCATCAGCTGGCTGCATGGATGGGCCAGCACTGCATCTTCCCCCAATTCCCATCCCCCAAAGAACAATTTCACGCCCCTTTTCAAGGGAACACACTAAGTGGGGAAGCAAGGTTCAATTCATGAAGTATGGCCTACCATTTTGACTCAGCACTAATCTTTGTCCATTGTCAAACTTGGGAAGCACACTATTCCATTCTCTTGGATGCAGTTAACGAGGCAAGCATCTACAGTACTGTACTTATTACTAGGCATTGGAACAAGATCTGCAGCAAATAGGCCTTGCATCTGGTTGGATTTCTTAGGACAAGGGTTCTCAACCAGTGGTATGTGTACCACAAGTGGTACTTTGGGGTACCTCTGGTGGTATGCTGTTGGTTGGAATCTCAACCCTCCCCCCTCCCAAAAACCCGTCGGAGTTCAGGCGCAGAGATTTTTGACAACGTGGAGCTTGGAAAGTGCTGGCAAGAGGTTTGGTTGGCGAGCAGAGGTGAAGCACGTAAAAGTTTCTCATGCTGAAAAAGGTCCACCTGCCCCTAGCCTCTTACCGGCGCTTTCTGAGCACTGTGACATCTAAAACCTCCATGTTTGAGCTTCAATACCCGGAAGTGACTGGAGATGACATCTTTGCCAGTCACTTCTGGTGGTACACCGGAAGTTTCAGGCAACGGCAGTGGTACAACGCTGCCAAGGGATTGAGAACCACTGTCTTAGGCTATATCTTCACCAAAGTCTTTAACTGGTTTCATAGTCCTGTCCTCAGAGAACCTGGTTCCATTCCATAGGCAGAAGAAACTACAAATCCCATTCTGCCCAACAGGATATGGCCCTTCAGAACATATGCAGGCGCATCAGTTCAAAAAAAAAAAAATGAGGATGTATATGTTGAAACCAATCTCATCCTTGCCCTCTTCCACGATTCCAGTATCCTGTTCAAATAAGCACAAGCAATCCTGATCTGTTCACATTAATATCTTGCTAAATAAAAGGCTACACGTGTGCATGGTGTGCTGTGAGGCTCTCTGTCACTTCCTGGAATTAGTTTTGCATATTTCTAGGATTTGTTTTATGCTTGTCTGATTTTAATGATCTGGACTCTGGAACAAGATGGGCATGATAAGAAATATGTTTTTTTTTCTCATGCCTTCTTATATTTCACCTATTTCTTCCTATGTAGCCTCCTCATGGCAAAGGTGCTTAGTATTGGGAGGGCTGAAACAAACTTGTTGTAGCATGTACAGTGGAGCATCGTATTAAAATAACACAGAGCACAGGTCATTCCATTTCCCATTACAGAATCAGGAGACAGCTGCATACTTTGTTGACAGATTGGAGCTTCCCAAGAGTTCAGGGTTGCTTGGATCCAAAGTTTCATTTCTTTGCCATGTGAAAACTACAGGGGGAGGAGGGAGAAGAATGGTCTTTGCTGTCAGCTACCCATCAACCCTCTTAAAATGAAATTTCTACCTGTCTGCAATTAATGTTTTAAAAATGTCATTGAAGACTGACTTGTAGACATTGTCTGAGACTGAGGAATGTTCTCAAGTATGGTCAGTAATATGGAACTCCAGTTCATCAAAGAATTTAGAGTAGTTAACACCCACCCATCCCATTGCTGAACCCCTGTGGAAAGTTGAAGGACAAGCACTTTTTACATACTTGGAGTGTTGTTGTAGATAGATAGATAGATATTATTATGTATATTGAATGTGCCTAACAGCCTGATCCTATGTTTGGGCTGTGCTGCCAGAACTACTGTAGCATTTCAGCAGCGCAGCCCGACCTATGGCCTTGCAAAACACAACACAATATAGCGTGCAACTGGGCTGCTGCTGGAAATGGCAAGGGGCACTGGCTGCATGGCAGCAGCCCACTTGGAGCCACTGGTGCTGGTAAGTCAACAGAAGTGGCAGGCTGTGGGCGGGGAGGGTGAGGGAATGGGAGCATAACAGGGTGGGGAGGAGGAACCGGGGTGGGGAAGCAAGAGGGGGTGGATCCGGCAGTAATGGCACACACCGGATCTTATCCCCTCCATTTTCACCTCCCCCCTTTCTCTTCTTGGACATATGCCACCAAAAGAGGCGGTTATGTCTGAGGAGACCCATAGGCCGTCCCAGGATATATTTTTTTTACGTACTCCAGTTTGCCCAGAGTTCTGGGTTTCACCACTCTCAGATTCACGTATCCACGGGGAGGGGGCAGAACCAAACCACCGCGGATACCAAGGGCGGACTGTATTTATGTTTAGGTTGGGAGCATTAATGTGAAATACCCCACTATTTCCCCCCACCATTGGATGCAGCTTTTTGACACAGCAGCATCGGCACTGGTGGCAGGGGATACGATTGGAGACTAAGTGGATCTTTAGTTAGGTTTCACTTGGTAGCTGGTTGTATTGAATCTGCTGTTCTGTTGTGTCTGTTGGTTTTACTTACTGTGTTTGTTACTCAATAGAATGCCAAGTTAATGAACTTGACCTTGCATGCATGTGTCTTTGGGTTGCTTGTAAGATTTCTAGCGAAATGTCTTACATTATTAGTATATACAAAGAGCAGTTTGCCAACAGAAGTCCTATAAGAGCACATGTTCATGCAACCAGTTAAGTCCAGAACTGATGCCTTATATCTGTGTCGACATCCCCATGATGTAGTTTAATTACCCCCCCACAGCACACTTGAAGCACCCCATTCAGCTCATCTTCAGGATGCTGCAGTGGTGGGTTTCCTTTACCTTTTCAATACATCTTTTTCTTTTTTTGTGGGCGAATTACCAATTCTCATCCACGTTAGTGATTGCATGGACCAGAAGACATTCAGTTATGCCAGATTAATTAACATGTAGTGTTTATGTAGTGCTGTGTGACCTTGTTTATGTACGTAATGCTAGAGAAGTAGCCAGCAGCCTGAGGTTTTGGGGAACATGACCCATTACCGAATAGATCTGACTGGAGCATTTGGGCTATCCTCTTGGGCCTTCTGCATAGGCTGTGTTTTTACAAGTGAAGAAACACGGTGAGAAGGAAATTGTTGCCTCATTCTTTGCAGGCTTCTCGGAGTTAATGAGCAAGCATGTCTCCAGGCCCAGAGCCCATTCCAACACGTGGTTTCAATCAGCGGCACTGGGAGGGACAATAGCTTCTTGTGAGAGTAGCATATGGTTCACTTCAGCCACAAGGAAATGGCAGGTGGTAAGGGGGGGAGTGAGATGCTGATTTGCAGAGGGAGGGGCATAGAAGGGTTTCAGCCCATAAATTTAACAGTGTTATAGAAAATTCATAGTTTTAATTGTTGTTTAAAACAAGAGCATTATTCACTTGCAACTGGGAAAAGACTTCATTGTTTTTAATCAGTAGAAAAAAAAACACATGGGGTAAAGAAAGCAGAATAAATAAATGCAGTTCAAAGGCAAGAACTTGGGACAATGAAGCTCAGAAGGCATATAGCCCTTTGATAGCCCAATCCTAACCAACTTTCCAACACCGATGCAGCCATGCCAATGGGATGCATGCTGCAGTGGCGTTAGGGCTCGACCGTAAGTCGCGCCCCGTCCTAGTACTGCGTTCACGAACCGGAGCGAGGAGGCCCTGCCCCTCGCCGTCGGAGCCATTCCGCGCAGCGAAGCCGAACGGGCAGGTCTCCGCAGGAACGCCACTGGCATGCTGCATTCTGTGGCGGTGGGGCAGTGACGGAGGCCTCCTCAAGGTAAGGGAATGTTTGTACCCTTACCTCAGGGCTGCACTGGAAAGTTGGTTAGGATTGTGCTGTGAGAGATTATGTGGAGCCCTAGAGTAAACGTCTATGGATCACACTTAATAGCTTATTGCTGAAACAAGAATTATAGTAAATATGCAATAGGGAGCACACTAGCCCTTACCCTTTGTGAGACATAGGAAGTGAGAGACAGGTGGTGTTAAAGCCCAAAGGTGACAAAATTTGCCACCGCTAAAGTGTGCTCCCAAACCCGCAACCTGAGGTGGACTTTTTGTCTAATTCATGATTAGGTTGGTATTCATCAGTTCAGAAACAACCATCTTTGTTGATTTGCGGGCAATGGTGGCGCAACCCGGCCGGAACGCCCCTGATGCACAATAAAAAAGCAGCCTCTTACCATGCTCCTTGCATGGTTTCTTCAATTGTGAAGTCTTGCACTTCCACGTTTGAAGAAAATGTAGCAGGGGAAAGGAGGCAGGTGCAACACTCTCAGCTCTCTTTTAATGGATGGGAAGCAGATCAGTGCAGATTGCTTCTGTGGCAGGCTGGAGGAAGTGGGTGGTGGTGGCAGACTCGGGGTGAAGAACACCCCAAACTTTACACCCTCTTGCCCTCCCCACAGTCTGCCAATGATGCAACCTGCATCACCTATGGCCCAATCCTATAGGGCTGGTTGTGCTGTCATAATGCTAGCTACGACACAATGGCCCTACGGTATCACAAAGAGAGGGCTGCCAGCAGCGATTTTGAAGCTGCCATCTGAAATGGCCCACCCCTGCACCTGGCTCCAACAGGGGAACGAAGGTAAGTTGCTGGAGTGGGTGGAAAGGGGCAGGAGGGGGGAGTATCTTGACACAGGCGACCTGCACCCGAATGCTGTTCTCTTCCTTGCCTCCCAACATGCCCCCTTTCTCTCCTCAGACATGTGCTAGCCAAAGGGCTTGTGCGGGTCTGAGGAGACCTATTGGCAATCATGGGGTTTGTGGGGACCCATTGGCAAGTCATGGGGTTTATACATGGGGAAAATATTTTCCCTGACCTCTCCCGATCTGCTTCCCCCCTCCCTTGCAGGATGCAACACAAGCCTTTTTTGGCATGGCTGCATTGGCGGAGGGGGGAAGGATAGGATTGGGCTGCTAGTCTCATGGATGAGCTGCCCCTGTTTGCAGGATTGCAGTGAGGACATGTTCTAAGCACCTTCAACGCCGAGCAGTGAGTGGGAAGCCAGGGCAAAAAGGGGGAAAAAGAATCAACTGACATTTATTTCCCATTTCCTGAACTAGCAGGCACTGGTTTTCACGGAAGAGGCATCTGGGAGCATCTTTGGAAGTACCTCGAGTCTCCAAACCAAATAATGACTTTCACATTGAAAAAGGAAGGAGTTAATCAAATTATTGCTCACACACTGTAGAATTTAAGTATACTGCAAAATTGACTGTCCGCAAATGTCAATCTCTGATTTGGCACTGAAACTTCAGTGTGGTTCTTGTGCTATGCTTTCCCAGAATACCCACTCTTGGCAGTAGGTTAGCACTTTCATGAGGCCTCTATGAGTGCAGTCGGCTCTTTTTCTCCACATGTTTGGAACCTGCTGATTTGACTAACTACAGATTCTGAACCTGTGAAAGAAATGCCTCAGAAGGCCTCCTGGAGGCTTCTGAAAGGCACTTCCGGTTTTCCTAGAGAAACCGAAGGTGCCTTTCAGAAGCTTCCAAGAGGCCTTCTGAGGTGCGGGGAGGTCACGTGCAGCTTCCGCATGCCCCAGAAGACCTCTCAGAGGCTTCTGCCCCCCCTCCCATGGGTTAGATTATCCATGAATTTTGTTATTCGCAGGAGGATCCTAGAATGGCTTCCCCTGGGGATAGCGAGGACCAACTTGTATTTTGTACATGTCTGAATAAAGTAACTGACCTGCACAAGATCTTGCATTTTGAGAATTGGGTGACTAACTCAACAACATGATTTGGTTTCTCAGATTTTAGAAGGCATGGCTCACACATCTGTCAAACCTTTATTCACTCCAAGAGGGCTAAGACTTTGGAGTTTTCCAAAGATATGGGATTAATCAGGAAACGTTTTCTTGTCTAGACACACACCCCTTAAAAAAAGACAGGTGTTGCTCACATGATATATTTGAATTTCTGAGCACATCTCAGACATTCTACTGAACTGAAATATACAATTTTGTTCATTATATAAAATTACTTATTTCCACAGTCAAGGTAGAAGAATTGAAGAAAATATTTAAACAGCTATTATTGAAGCGCTCTGTGAATTTGAAACACTTTTAAATGGAGCCATTTCTCTTAGATATCAGAAATGAGGCATATATGACTCAATCTGGTTTGTTTCTTTAAACATATTCATCTGTCACTCATGCAGAGTAGCTACCTTTGCATGAGAGTTTGTCTATACTTCTAAAGAACGACCACGAATCAAGACTCTGAAATGCTGGTTTAGGCAATAAATGCCAGTGATGTAGACTTGAGTCTATTGACTCGGACTTGAGTCGGACTCAAGTCGTGTCAATGACTTGACTTGGACTTGACTCGGCGATTGTAAAAGTTTCAAAAGACTCAACTCGAGACTTGGAGCCTTTTACAACGTCCAATTTCATTCAGGTTTAAACTTGTTTTCCCCATTAAATAGATAGGGACTGGCAACTCGCAACCAAAGACTCGGGACTTGAGGACAAAGACTTGGCACTTGACTTGAGCATTGGACCCAGAGACCTGGGGCTTGACTCGAAACTTGGAGACATAGACTTGATCCATATTCCTTATAAATGCTGAGGAAGATATGACTATGCCCCCTCCCCCCAGTATACCATAGTTTCAATAGTGGAATGTGTGTTGTACACATGTGTAAGGTTTCATGTGGTGCCCAGGAGGTACTTCAGGGTTTCAGGTTGGATCTTCCCAGACAAATGCAATAATAAATCCCAGAGAATAGAATTCCATGGGTCTTATGAATCTCAACAATGTCAATGTTCTCTTTTCTTGTTGACTTTTTATTTGTCTCACCACATCGTCTAGACATTGTTTCCTTCAAATTCTCCAGCTTCTATCGTCCCACAACAGACATGCAATAAATAGATAAGGCAATAACAATATAATTCTAAATACAGTAATATTGGTCAGGGCGTAGTTAAAGAAACAGAAGTGTTTCACTAAAATTTATGGGCATCATCAAGCTACAGATGGCCAAGAAATAGTCCCTCATACATGAACAGCAAATTCAACTTCATTCAGGAAACAGCTGGTTTTCTTTTCAATGAATCATATTTTGTGTAAGGCTCTTGAAGGACTAATCTCTTGGTGACTTTACCTAGAACTTGATAATGCATTCTATGTAGTGTTCTTTAGTTACAAACAAATCATTCTTCTGGAAAATATATGCCCCCAGTTCATGATTGCAATATTGGTGTTTTCAAAAACCAAGGAACCCAACTCTATGAATCACAGCCTCCTCATAAACTAACTATGAGAAGCAGTATGTTCTCCCCGAGTTGAAAAGAATATTCCATGTGAGTGCCAACATTTTCTGGTTGTAAATTCAGTGATCCTCAGTTGTAAAACTTTATCACTGAAGTTTACAATTTGCGAGAATATACTTTAAATGAATAGATCACCCTTTACACACTTACCTGGAAATAAGTCCCATTAAACATAAGAGTGCTTGCATCTGAGTAGACATGCATAAGAGTCCACACTGATAATACAGTATGAAGGAACACCCAGGGATTTCTGTCAAGATGAAGAAACTTGCTGCTTTACTTAGCAAAACACTGTTGAATTCATTGAATTGACATATCACTGATGCAACGAACATGAAAATGAGCGAACTCAGGAAGATAGTGGAGGACAGGAAGGCCTGGAGGGATATGGTTCATGGGATCATGAAGGGTCGGACACGACTTAACGACTGAACAACAACAAAAAGTAACTAAGATGAATTTTAGGAGATCTCCACGTCTTAGCGAAAACTTTGTATTGAGCGAATAGATTTTTGTGGTGCAGAACATGGTTGTTCATAACAATGTAGCACTTTCTGAGTGCAAAAGTGCTTCCCGTGTATTATAATCCTTACAAACAACTGTCAGGTAAATATGTATTATCTCCATATTGCAGCTGGGGAGCTGAGGCTGAGAAGGAGTGGCTTGCTGAAGACCACCCAGTGAGTTCATGACAGAGGCAAGACATGAACCAGGAAAGCCCTGATTCGCAGTTCAATCTCTTTGCCACTACACTACACCAACTCTCATAACATATATAAATATGGCACAATGTTAATAGCACGGGAACATATTATTAATCCCTTCATTTACATTGCATCTGTCCAACTTATGGAAGCAAGCAGGTAAAGAGCAAGGCATGCTTGTGGGGTCTGGTGGCCATTTTCTTTAAATAATTTCTGAGAGAGGAATTTCAACTCTACGGACAAGAAGAAAAATGGTTTCCCCTCTTTTTTCTAATAGCCTATCAAATATTGAAAACTGCTTACCTAACTACCCCCTTTAATCTTATTTCCGTGAGCATGCATAAACCCAGTTGCATCAGCTTTTTCTCATCTTATTTGTCAGATGATATACTATCAGAAAATGCAGTGAAGGCCATTTAGGTAGCTTAAGATGGTTTCTAAGAAGGGGTTAGATACGTTCTTGGAGAAGAGGGTCTGACAAAGACTATTAGCCATGAAAGCCAAGTCATGGAACCTCCATATCCAGAAGCACTGGGTGTTCTGAGCGCTCATCATCGGGGAAGAGGCATCATCTTCATGCTTTGGTTGTGAGCTTCCCAGAAGCACCTGGCTAACAACTCTTGGAAGCAGGATCCTGGGCTACCTTTGGTCTGATTCAGCCATAGAATGTTCTTGCATTTTAGATCCTATTCTAGATCCTTTATCACCTGTGTGAATCCTTTTCAAAGTGTCAGTATATATTTGCTTGCACTCTTACAACACAAATGAAGACTATATTTAGACATTGTTGGCTTGGCTGCCTTGATTGAGTTATCAGAGTGAATTGTTGGCACTTCCTTTTCTTCAGTGAATTGGCTGTCTGCTCAAGTTGATTTCTAGGGGGCTTAGGTATGAAGTTCCCTGCTTTGGGGTCGGGGGAGTTGGACTGGACAACCTTTATGGACCAATCCTATGCAGGGCCTTTGGCAGCAGACCTTGCGATCCACTGCTGCGAGTTCTGGTCTGGTGCCGCAAATGTTGTGCCACTATCATGTGCTTCAGGGCCACCAGTACAGATGGCTAGAAGCTTCGCACGCCAGTGGCTCACCCAGCCCATGCCGAGCAGGTAAGGTGGTAGAGGGGGCCGTTCAGGGGAGGATTGAGGCAGGGACCAGGCCAAACCGGAAGCAGAAGGGGGAGGATTTCAGAGAAGCACACCAAAAGCCTATCCCCTTTTTCCAGGCCAGGCACAGCACCTGAGGCTCCGCAGACCTATGCTGGCTAAATAGATGCCATAGGTCCAAGGATGCCCACTGGTGGCCAGGTGGCTTGCTTACAGGGTGGGAGGCAAGTAAAAAAGATTTTTACTTACCTCTCCTAGGCCATCTGGTTCCCCACCACCACCACACTCCTTTGGTGCTGCTGCATCACACAGGCTGACGGGGAGATAGGATTGGGCTTCCCACCTTTATAATTCTGTGAGATTCCACACACGAGTAGGCGTGGCCAAGTTCAAATGGCACAAACTAATGAGTTTCTCTCCCCCCCCCCCCCCCCCGTTGGTTCTTACTAACATCCTTCATTCAGTGCCTGGGAGATGACCTTATTCATAAATGACCTGGAGTCGGGGATAGGCAGTGAGGTGGCCAAGTTTGCGGATGACACTAAACTTTTCCGGGTGGTGAAGACCAGCAGGGATTGTGAAGAGCTCCAGAAGGATCTCTCCAAACTGGGAGAATGGGCAGCAAAATGGCAGATGCGCTTCAATGTAAGTAAGTGCAAAGTGATGCACATTGGGGCAAGAAACCAAAATTTCACATATACCCTAATGGGTTCTGAGTTGTCTGTGACGGATCAAGACAGAGATCTTGGGGTGCTGGTGGACAGGTCGATGAAAGTGTCAACTCAGTGTGCGACGGCTGTGAAGAAGGCCAATTCCATGCTCGGGATCATTAAAAAAGGGATTGAGAATAAAACGGCCAATATCATTATGCCTCTGTACAAATCAATGGTAAGGCCACATCTGGAGTATTGTGTCCAGTTCTGGTCACCGCACCTCAAAAAGGATATAGTTGAATTGGAAAAGGTGCAGAAAAGAGCGACCAGAATGATTCGTGGGCTGGAGCACCTCCCTTACGAGGAAAGGCTACAGCGTTTGGAGCTTTTCAGTCTAGAAAAAAGGTGCCTGAGGGGGGACATGATTGAGACGTATAAAATTATGCATGGGATGGAGAGAGTGGATAGGGGGAAATTCTTTTCCCTCTCACACAACACCAGAACCAGGGGACATGCACTAAAATTGAGTGGAGGGAGAGTTAGAATGGATAAAACAAAATATTTCTTTACCTAGCGTGTAATTCATCTGTGGAACTCCTTGCCACAGGATGTGGTGATGGCACCTGGCCTAGATGCCTTTAAAAGGGGTTTGGACAGATTCATGGAGGAAAAGGCCATCACAGGTTACAAGCCATAAGCAACCTCCTGGTTGTAGAAGTAGGTTTTCTCTGTGCCAGGTGCAGCGAAGTGGCAGCAGGAAACAGGTTATCTTGTTGTCTTGTGTGCTCCCTGAGGCATCTGGTGGGGCCACTGTGTGATACAGGAAGCTGGACTAGATGGGCTTTTGACCTGATCCAGCGGGGCTCTTCTTATGTTCTTATGTTTATGTTATGACCTTGCTAGCTATATCTCACCCTTCACAACAGAGAAAACTCTTTATTGTTTTGCAGATAACATGAAGGTTATAAATATCAGGCTTAGTTCTATTTCCAGTCTTTTGTACAAATCAGTGTGCTGTGACCCATCTCTGGGGATGCCCAAGGCACAAGCGAACAACATTTTCTAGTAGCAGATGGAACTTACAGCAGAACCAAACAACCATAAATCTCTTTTTCAGCTCTGGACTTTCCACAGAAGGCGCAATTCCAGCAGGAATGTTGGAATTGCTCGGCTTCTCTCTTCCACTGTAGACTTTCCCGTACTCCAAACTCTCTAAGAGGCGCACTTGGATGTCAGAGTCCCTCTCTTCTCCAGAGCGCTCTGCCAAAGGGTTTCGTATTCCTGGCAGAAACATATCAGGCAGCAAGGAAAGGGTCAGAAACAGCAGCCGTTCCTGCCTGCTCACAGTTTCTAAAACAAAAATGCCAGTCAAGTCGAGACCATCAAGTGGTTTAGCATTAGACAGGACTCAAGAAGCATTGGGAATACGTCTAACCTCTAATAGTGCATAATTAAACCAATCTTTCAAGGAGAGAAAAGGAGGCACAAAGGCAGTCTCAACAAAATCAAGCAGCACTTTATCATCAGAACCAAAGAAAATTCTTTTTTTCTTGAAGTATCTTAGTAAGGAGACTGCTTGATGATGGGTTACTATAAGGCCTTCTGTAACACAGAATGGAAGCCAGCCTAAAAACTAGCCGCAGCAATGCTGACAAGTTGGGTCAGGAATAGAAGCAGATACTGCAGGTCAGCTAGGACGGGAGGTGGAGGAGGAGGTGCCTGCAACCTGAGCTGACTGCAACCCAGAGATTTGTACTGTATCTTCAAATTCCCCAAATGCAACAAAAAAGACAAGGCAACTATGGCTTCTCCCACCCAGTCACATCCTCCCTCCCATACCATGTGCCAGACCTGGAGCCTTGCTTGTTACAGCAAGTAGGGGAGGGGCTGATTGTGAGGAATGGGCCAGAGAAGCCACTGCTGCCTTGGCCTGACAATATCAATGCCTTGAACGATCTGGCGAGAATGTCTGGGTGGCAACCCTGGAATGGCGTACAAGGGAAGAAGACAATCCTATTACCAGATCACCTCAGGCAAGGAATGATGACTGTGTAGCAATTTCCAGTGGTTGCCTCTCGGTGAGCTGTTGTGTAGCTGAGCCCTTTGTTCTAACAAGAAGTATAATAATAGGAGAGATGCACAAAAATGATGGGAACCATCTGGCACATTTGAACTGCACCTTACTCTGCATGGATAAATGTCTAGCAGTGAAATCCGAGGCATGTCTACTCAGAAGTAAGGCTTATTGTGTTCAGTGGGGCTTACTCTCAAGAAAGTGTTATAGGATTGCAGCTTAAAATTTCCTTGAAATTTGGACCTACTACTGCCATCAATAACCATGCACCTGCCATACTCAAGCAAGAGTGAAGAAAATGTAACTACAGTGCGCCCTCCTTATCTGCAGAGTTGACTATCCGCGGATGGCCATCCACAGAGTGAGGGAACCCACTGGGGGAGGGGGCGGCACCACTGTACCTAAGAGCTACATAGGCCCACCACCTGCTCCTTCCCTCCGGTGCTGCATTGCAATAGTGTAAAATGCCTGTTAGAAGGGAAAAAAGCATGCAGAAGCGACTTCCGATTGCGCGCGCAAATCCACGGATAAGGAGGATTTCTACTGTAGTTACATTTTCTTCACTCTTCCTTGAGTATGGCAGGTGCATGGTTATTGATGGCAGCAGGTCCAACTTTCAAGGAATGTTTAAAATGGATCTCACCGCACATCTCTGCTGTAATAGTTACCGGTAAGTACTTTTCAGTCCTACTGAGCTCACTGAGAAGAGTTCATGTGAGAGCAAAGTATGTACTTAAATTTCTCTCATTGAAATTAATGGGACTGAAAA
Organism: Plestiodon gilberti rubricaudatus; assembly: GCA_026170595.1. NCBI lineage: Eukaryota > Metazoa > Chordata > Lepidosauria > Squamata > Scincidae > Plestiodon > Plestiodon gilberti. The sequence goes on along the minus strand of JANXHW010000002.1, from coordinate 193,312,201 downwards.
GTGCTTAGTGTTGGCTGGATTGTGCCCTCGTCACTTTATTTTCACTTTGGAAAAGCACCAGAAAGTCTGGCATGCGAAAGCTGGGGAAATTTGGGGAAATGACGAGATGATCCTCGTGAAACTCTTCAAGTCAGTGCCAGAATCTCAACTACTGTCGGGTAGTTTTAGACAAGACCTTTAAAATCTTGGTGCTTCAGCATTTGTTGTCTGCAAATGGGCATAACCCTTAGCAAGGGTGCGGTTTGCAAAGTGCTCTGGGAAGCTCAGCTGGAAGATGCTGTTTGGAAGAACACAGCATATTCTGTATTGTTGTTGGCAAAGCCGAGTGCTTTCATTATTGGCACAGCTTAAAGGGGCCCAGTAGGCAAGATCAAGGAAAGCTGGCAAGTTAAGATGCAAAATTCACTGGGCTTGGGAAAAAAAAATTGGTATAATGGAGCTGCGCTGACTGAACAATACTTAGTGGTATAAAACCAATTGCTAACTTTAATTAACTCCACAACGATGCACGATCACAGCATGCCAGATCATTACACTCCAGGTTAATGATTCCTGGCAGACGACTTGGGTTTCAGGGGCTTTGTATCCTAGAGTGGTGGTTCCCTCCCATGCATTTGCCTGTGGCCGAGCTTTTGTCTTGTCACATCTGAGCTACAGCAAGAACTTCTGCTGAATCTTTTTCCAGCTGACATGCAGAATTTTGGGCAAATCTTCCTTAGGTAAAGGTGTTCCCTGCTCGAAAGCCAGTCGTTTCCGACTCTAGGGTGCGGTGCTCATCTCCGTTGCTAAGGCCGAAGAGCCAGCGCTGTCCGAAGACATATCTGTGGTCATGTGGTCAGCACGACTAACAGAATGCTACAAGTTCTCCAATGTCTTATAGGCCCTTTCCAACAATGTTCCTCCTTCCATTAATGTATGCAAAGTAGGAAAGCCTCTAGAAAAGAGAATGTCCAAACAAATCAGATGTTAAAAATGGAAGCCGGTGGGACCAATAGCCTTGATCACATGGTGTCTCTTGCCTCCTTTACATAATAATAACAACTATAATTTATTATTTAATCTTGGGTTAAATAATAAACCCCTTGGGGCCAATGAGAGCCTTTCTCCCAGAGTTTAATAGGGGGAGGGGCAATTAAGATAGTGGCAGAGCAAAGGAGAAAAGCTCCTCTTTTCCCATTGCTGTCCCAAGGTGTGCATGTGTATAATGCATACTCTAGGCTTCATTGAGGCTCCAGAGATTTCTGTGGGCTGTGTGCATTATAAATCAATGCATGTTAAACCTTAGATAACTGACAGCCCATTCCAACCCAACTCCTCTCCAAGTCAGGCATAAGTGTGGCCTAAGTGCAGCCTAAGTTAGGCAGAAGTTATGTCTGAGTTAGGTCAGAGGTATGCCTGAGTTAGGCAGGCTGCAGTTTCTGTGGCCCAGCACCACCCCAGGATCCAGGCAACACTTAGCTCCCAGGCAGGCAGGCTCTTCTCCAGGCTCCGTGTCTGGCTCGGGCATGTGCAGACCTGTGTGTCTGCACGTGTCAGTGTCCATCCATGGCAGCTGCTGCAGTGTCTGTCTCAACCCAGTCGCAAAGGGGCTGACCGCAGGCAGGGGGGTTGCGCCAGTCATGTGGTGGACGCAGGGCAGGTGACAGGTGAGCGAGGTGCCCGAGCCAGCTGCCACAGGGCACCCTGTGCATCAGCCACCTGCTGCAGGGGAGAGTGGCCATCCCCCCTCCTGCAGAAGGCGATGCCACCCCCATGCCACATTGAGGCTGCACGTGGGAGTCATGGGGGGGGGAGCGGGGGAGGGAAGGGAAGGAGGGGGGTGGGAACGTCACACACAAGGGGGGTCTCATGAGGTCTGAAACTGCCTCTGACATGACTTGCCCGTGCGCTGCCTGAAGCCCAGGGCCTCCAGGACCGGGGCAATGCCCACAAAGAAGGCATCCCGGTGTGCGTTCTGCTCTGTGCCCCGGCCAAGACCGAGAGACGCCTTGGGCTTGTCTGCTGCGAGCGTGAAGGGCTCACGCAGCTCATCACGCCCCCAGATGGGGCGACGACGGCGCCTCTCGGCAGGCGCTCTGGCAGGGTGGGGGGTGGCCAGCAGCCATCATCAGGGAGTGGGAGGGGAGGCAGACACACAGGCAAGCAGACAGTGGGTGCTGGGGAGGGGCACGGGTGGGTCAGAGACAGACAGACAGACAACAAGGCTGGTGGGAGAGAGATTCCGAGAGAGGGGTCTGCAGAGACCAATAGGGACACAGGGGTTGCTCCGCAGATGAAGGCAATGCAGAAACAGGCGCCTCTTATGCAGACGGACTGTGGGCGGAAGTGGTAGTGGACGTTCCTGGGGAGACAAAAACAAGGGGGTGTTGCATGGCAGCTGGTGTGTGGTAGCAATCGCCAGTGAAGAAATGCCAGTGTGCCGGTTGCAAAAGCCTGCAGGGAGAGAAATAACACAGCTGATAGGTGTGACACACATAGCATGGTCTGAGCTGCTTACCCGGGTGTAAGGCGAGCATGATCCTGTAAGGGAAAAGGGTCAAAGAGAGAAAAGACAACACATATATTGGGTCACAACCATGGCAATCCTAGCAATACTGACCTGTCAGTTGACCCTGTGGAGAAAAAGGGGGGGGGGAGAACAGCTGGTGTCTACAGACGGTTAACAGCACCACCACCACACTCGTGGTATTGTATGCTTACATGACAACAGGCGGCAATCCAACACAATAGTGGTAAAGCGGCATGTATCCTATATATCATAGCAGGCATTGCAAGCAGGCATCTGACTACTCATTGGTAAAGAGGCATTTCAGAGAAGGCATTGCAGGCAGACATGAGAGAGCACATTGGTAAAGAGACATTTCAGAGAAGGCATTGCAGGCAGCTATGAGACTACTCATTGGTAAAGAGGCATTTCAGAGAAGGCATTGCAGGCAGACATGAGAGGGCACATTGGTAAAGAGGCATATCATGGCAGGCTATGCAGGCAGACATGAGAGGGCACATTGGTAAAGAGGCATATCATGGCAGGCTATGCAGGCAGCTATGAGACAAGACATTGGTAAAGAGGCATATCATGGCAGGCTATGCAGGCAGCTATGAGACAAGACATTGGTATAGAGGCATGTATCCTACCTATATTTCTCTATGCAAAGAGGCAGATGTCAGAACACATGTCAGCACAACCCCTGCTCTTACCTGCACTTACCTGCTGGTGTTGTTGCCTGTGTGGGGGGGGGAGAGGCTGGGAGAAAGACATGGGTTAGCAAATGGTAGCATGGAGACAGCTGCCCAGGCACAGCTGTAAACAGTTTGGCCAAAGCCAGAACAGCCCTCTCTGCCGAGAGGAGAAGAGAAGAGAGAAGTGGGGTGTTTGTGAATTTTGCCCTCCACCGACAAAGTCCCACTTTGTGGCTGTGGGGGACAGAACCCCACGCCACGTGCTCAGAGAGAGAGAGAGAGAGAGAGAGAGAGGGACTGGGGGCCTGGGGCTGGGCTTTTGTGGGAAAGAGGCTGGGTGGGGCTGGGTGCTGATAGGCTCCCTATCTTAGGCATAACTCTGTCGGTTTCCAGACCTAGCGGGCCCAACTCCGTCCTAACTCTCACCTAACTCAGGAGTAGGGTGTTAGAAATTTTCAGGAGAGGGCTGGCTTGGGTAAGGTAAAATGGCTCCTATGGGTCTCCTCGAATTTGGGTCCACCTTTTTGGTCGACCTAAAATTTGTGTCAGCATTTGTGTTGGAGGGGGCGTGTCTGTGCTTGCCAGGGTCTGGAATCCAACGTTAATTGGTTGCCACCCCATTACACCCACGGTCCGCCCATGGTCCGCCGACTTTTAGGTCAACTTTAGGTCTGACTTGTGCTGCTTAGCCCTTGGGTTGGAATGGGCTGTTCTTAGTCCGTCGGTCGTAACTTTGACCTAACTTCGCCCTAAATGGTTGCGTTCCAGACCTAAAGTCGCCCTAAACGACTTAGGCTGACTTTAGGTCTGACTTGGGCTGCTTGGCCCTTGGGTTGGAATGGGCTATGAGGGTCCTCTTTCTCTGAGTTACAGCCCAATTCTTAACAAGAAATAAGTGTCTCTCCAACAAGAGGCTTACTTCATAGCAACTATTAAGATTGTAGCTTCGATCTGGCAGGATCTGGCACAGGGAGGTGGAATGAGGAATCTTAGTACAGTATTACCACCATGTAGGAGATAGTGCTGAAGTGCTGTAGAGGAAAAAGAGGACCATTTATTTCCTTGCTGATTGGCAACATTCTCAAAACAGAGGGCAGAATGAGGGAGTGCTACTGTGTTAACTAAAAATAGAAGGTGACAGAGTTAATATACCTAAGTAGATTGTGCAATGGGGGGGGGGGCGCGTACTTTTCTTATGATGCCCCACCAGCATAACCATCTGCAAAAGTTTAGGACAATTGAACTGAGACTAATGTCTGGGTTCCTCCCTACATCTCCATTTCCTGAGTATTTACTGGAACTGAGTTGGACGTGGATTAATCATTCTATTCCAGTTTTAAGCCATGGAATACTATATGCTGCAGACCACAAGACTAAAACAGGCCAGCAACGCAAATGGGTCAGGAAGGAGCTGGCTGAAGAGGAACAAAAATAGCAACAAGCAGAATGCGGATGTTGTAGTAGGAGCCCATAAGAGATCCCCAGGATTTTAGTCTGAGGGAAAGGGAATTGGGCATGCTCCTGGAACAGTGGGGGTCCAATTGTGCTTTATGGTCCATTGTATTCATCTCCTGCACAAGGAGTAAAGTTAGCACTTCTTTATATTCACAAGTGCATTTTTCTGACAGTACAAGGGCCTCATTTTTTTTTCTTGCTCAAGCTACCATGCCACCACCATAATTAAAAACAAGTGTGCTGCTGGAACCTGCCAGTTTATTTCCAGTAGGTGACGTTGCCAAAATCTCTGCCTTCCTAGCTGTTTTCTAAATTTAATTTTAGTCCACTTTCAGTCTTAGCAAAAACTGTTGCAAGTGCAGAGGAACGTGAATGCTAAAGTCAGTGATGTACTCCCTGCTCCATTCAGAATTCTGACGAACAATGGGGACCTCCCTAACCCCCATGAGAACAGAGGGCTGCTGAGCCACTCCAGCCAAACTGATCCCTCACCAGCACCAATCGCCGATCAGGCAGGGGTGGAAAAGAAGGATGGTGAGGCTCTTTGCTCCTACACTGCCTAAAAGGGGCTTAGATATTTAAAATCACAACCACAGTAGCATCTGAGAGTGATCAGACATGACAACCCACTGCATTACCCATGAACATGGACTTAGGCAGGCAAGAACCAAAAGAACATTTATTAACAATCCAGAAGAAAACTAATTAAACCAAATGGGAAATTTGGACCGGGGGGGGGGGGGGGTAAAAAAAAAAAGTACAAATGACTGAACTCAGTCAGACAGACACAGAGAAAAGCTTGACCAAATTAGATATAGTTAGGGGTGTGGGGTTTTGGGTGTTATTTTTTTCAAAATTTATTTAAAAACACAAATAGTGTTACTGTATATGTTTTTATTTCAATTTTTTCATTTGTATTAATTTGTATTACTTTTTATTAATTTAATAATTTTATTTCCTTTTAAAGTGTTCAGATAGATTGTATGTCTATCTGTGCACTAGATAGGTGACAGTGTCAGCAAATGCAGCAATTAAGCCACTGGTGTTTTTTTTTTTCCAAACAGTAGTACTGTTGCTATTCATGCCTACTGAATCTCTACAAATATGAGCAGCATGAGCAGCAGCTTGCTCAAATACAACAATTTGAGTAGCTTGCTCAAATACAGCAATAAAAAAGAAAATAAAAGAAACAGGAAATAAAAGGCTTGCCTGCTTGTTTGTGCTGCTTGTTCTTGCCTGTGCCATCTAGTGGTTGAATGCTGTATATACAGCCAGCAATTCAGAACAGTACCAATCGGAGATAAGGAGCAGAAGCAAAACAAGGGAAGCAACAGGATGGTCTTCGGAGCTGTTGGAGAGGCCCTGCAACTGTTCCAAGCAAGATCCCTTACTGAAAAATACCAGCGGATTACTCAAAAGTAAGAAAAAGTGGTGATATTTTGTGGAATGAAGGGTTTATCACGTTTAGAGCTAAAGTGGTTTTATTTAGCATTTTGAGTCAAAATTAGCTTTATTTAGCATTCTGTGTTGGTCAACAAAACAAACAAACCAAAAAAAAAAAAAAACACCCCTAGGTACAGTAATTAGTAATGTCCAGCAGATGGAGCTGGGGTGCTACTAAAGAGCAAAGCACACAAAACCAGCACATTGTGAAACACTGGAGTTTGCAGGTGGCTTGGAGTAAAGAATAAATAAAAAGATTAATTCCCTGATACGTCCAGCAAGGATTGCAGTCCCTATCGCTACCTACTTACATAGTCCCGGGAATCTCGATGTCTGTACTTAGTTGAGAGTAAGTGGGTATGCCTTCCACGAACAAACACTAGATATCACAGCAGGTCTTGCAGAAACACACACGAGCATCCCTGTGCTTGAACTTAACTATAGGACATCATCAAACCTGGGTTACTTATCTGATTGGAGGAGTGGAGCCCACCTGGCCTCTCCATCCCACCCTTTTGCCTAGACAGACAGGTTTGACTGCCCAATTGGTAGGTGCATGTCAATCAGTAGGAGGGTTAGCTATTCCAGACAGGGAGAAAGACCCTGAATCCGCAAAAGCACATGGCTGCCTGATGATGTCATATCAAGCAAAGGACAAAGGCTGCTGCTGTCCCAGCCACTTTTCAACTGCTGAACTTGCACAGGAACTTCTGGGGAGTTAGAAGTGACCAAAAATAAGAAAAATGGGGGGACAGACGGACAGGACATTCATCCCAGGGGGAAAAGATCAGACTATGCTCCTGAGAAAAGGAGATTTAATGTATGTTAGAAAAGGCATTCCTGTTGGGTTTTGCAAGCAATTCTTATCTGATCATGCTCGGAAAGTAATGCTGAAGCTGATGCTTTTATGCAGTGTCAGCCCAAGCAAATCTGTTAAAACCCCCATATTTTTAAAAAGAATGTGAAAAGAGGAAAATTGAGGCAGTTTTGGAGCCATTCACAGATTCCAGGATGTGGGTGGTGTGTTTTTCCCCTGTCCAGCAGCCCTGGTACAGCAGCTCCACACGCACATAGAAACTTGTTTTGACATACAAATCATTCTTGCTGAATTAGAGTTGTCAGCATTTTTCCAGTAGAACCCATGTGCCTTTAACAGATGTGCATTGATAAGAAACTCAGCAGGTAAGCAATTGTCATGCTACTGCAAGTGGCAGAGAAGCCCCTGCTGCCCTGCCAGAAGAAGAAACCCCACCTGTGCTAGTGGACCAGCCCACAGAATTTTTTTTTATCTTCTAGGAATTATGGCAACCTTTTAATCAGACAATCCCAGGAATACTGTCAGCTACACCAGACTCTGTATAAATTAGAAACCCTAAAATGGGAAATGCATACTCGGTTCATGTAGGAGAGTTTAGGTCTTTACCTACTGGTAATTTAATCATTAAACTGCTGGTTTTTAACCCGCCTGCCATGACCTTAGTTTAGCATGCCACAGAAGGAAGCAATATGTGCCCCCTACATTGGATAATAAGGGATACACAGAACTCATGTCAATGTCATCACGTTGTGCAGTATTCAGGGGCAGTGAATGAACTGTGCCCTGTTTCTCTAAGGACAACACAGCCTCCCAACCACTGCTATAGACCTGGGTTAGAAGCCCTATCAATAATTAGTATATAAACTGGTAAATAAATTGGTTACGTTACTAGCACCTATGTGGAGCCTGAATTCAACAGTCTGTTGAAGCGCTCATTTTGTGTTTACAAGATCATTGCCTACCTAGACATAAATATTTTGTAGAGTGGGTACAGTTATCCTGGATTAAACCCCTGTATGGAACTTGGTTCACTTACTCTCTCAAGTGTTAACTTCACCTCAGGGCTTAGTCTGAGAGTACAAGTCCTATATTGGCTCAAGGAGATCACGCCGCCGGGGTCCATGACAGGGATGCAGAGAAAGACCAGACGAGTTGTTCTTAAGCCTGGGAATGGGCGTCGTGAAGCCTGCAAAGTAACTGCGGCATAATGACTGCAATGTCTGAAGTGTGACAGGAAAACCAAAGCTCCAGCAAACTTTACAGACAAATTCCAGACATTGCCCCAAGTGGGAGTCCTGACCCATGGTGGGTTTTTGGAGGGAACAGGCTGGAACTGGGACAGATGCCGAGAATAACACTGGTAAGTTTCAAAGTTTGGGGGACAAGACGGCAAGTTCTGTTTGCTTGGAGGCCTCTAAATCCTCTCAACAGCCCTAGTCTTGGCATGTTCACAGGGTCACATCCTATTATTCTGGATTAATTAATACAGCCCTGCTTCAGTTCCTTCTCCTGCCTGCCAAGAGCTCCCAAATGCTGCCCCCCCTTGACAGCAACACTGTTGATATAGCCAGCCTTCCAAAGAAAACATGGTCGTCCCTAAACCCACTTCTTGCATAGGATGAAAAGCTGCTCTCAGTAGAATGTTTATTTTCCCTAGCGCCCTTTCCCTGTGGCATCCTCAGCCAGAGAATAGCCGCTCCTTTGACTCCATGAGTGCCAGATGTCTCCTTCCCTTCAGTTACGTCCTATGCATAGGACAAGGCCCTTGTGTTTGCACTCTGTGGCAGGCAGGCAGGCAGACGGAGATCAGCCAAACAGAACACAAAGCTGTCCTGCATTAGCCCCAAAGGGCATTATTTAATATCCATTTCCTTTCCAGGCCCAGGGAATGTTGCTGTAGTCTCTCCCCCCCCCCTACTCCTCCCATGCCCACCAGCTGCAGAGACAAGATCCAGTAGGGTGAAGCACAAAGGAGACTTTTTAACCTGTGTCCCTACCCATCCACCATCACCTTAAAATAGGACTGGCCAAGAGGTAAGGGGGAACATGCAAGGACTCCTCATTTTCAATGAAACACATCGTGGAACCTCCAGAAACTGAGCTGGACTTACGTTGGATCCAGGAGTGGCACCAAGAGGACAGCATCCTTTCATCTCCCTCGTATGCCCTGCAGGAAGGATTTTAACAAGGATAGATGTTTCATCCAAGTGCTCAGCAGTGGCACCCGGACATTCACTTTTACCTGCAGGCTAGGCTAGATTTGGAGATTGCCAAACACGCACTGAATGGCACACAGTAAGGTCACCCTGCAGCATCCTTTCACTGCGATGGCAGCCAGGGCTCAGCAGCTGGCTCTCTTGGAGTAGAACTACACACTCAATGACCCCCTCTATATCTGCCCTACACCTGTGCAAGAATGCTTACTACTTGTGTAGTGTTGTTGCCTCCTTTTTGCTCAAAGGTTATCGCTGTGGACATACTGGGCTTTTCACACATTGCACAGAGACAAACCTACAGTACATTGCCATCATGTGAACTCTTATATAACAGAACATTTGAAGGGGAAGAAAGAAGAAGAAAAAATACAGTACTGAAATTCAGCAAAGATGAAGCCTATCACTGGCTATTAGCCATGTCATTTAAAAATGGAAGTGGACATCCAGAGGCAGTACCTTGGACTACCACATACTGGGGGCCAAAACATCTGGATAAAGCTGTAGACTGGATGCACCGTTGCTCTGATCCAGCAAGGCAAATCGTCTGTTCTCATAGAATCTCATACAGTACATCCTTAAACTAGCTATAACCAGGGATATCAGCCTCCTCCAAGGGCAATGTCCACCAAAGCATGCGCGATGAACATCAGCGTCTCTCTTTGCTAACCTACGTCACACAGGAGAGTTCTCCCAGTTAACTGGTGAGGCTGGGATGCTATAAGCAAGCCGACTGAGGAAAGGCCACATCATGAAGCTGGAAGACCTTTGTCCCTGGCGTGATAGTTCTGTCTGGCAAAATAGGAAAAGGTGGCAATAATTTGATAATGCAAGGACTCAAACTGGAAAGCTCGTAGAAAGGACGAAGAACTGTAATGCTGGCTCTCTTCCTGTTGGAAAGCTGTGGCTTCCGCAGTTGTTCCACCCACCCCACTGCCAGCTGAATTTTGCCTAGTTTGCAGGTTCTCTTTAAAGGCGGAAACTAAGAAGACGTCTTTGGCAGCAAGCTGGGCTGAAGGGATGTTTCAGCTCCTGTTTTTACAAGGCACCCTCCACACCCAGTTGCCAGAGGGTTGCATGGCAGGCTCTCTATCTTTGAGCATTCCCTTGAACCATTCCAATGTAAAGAGGCACACACTGTGCAGAGTAGACTGCCAAGACTAGAGCCAGGACAGGGCTTCTGTTCTTCTCCCACATAACTCTCAGACAGACAGACAGACTTCCTGGATGCTACAGCAGTTAATAAGGTGTCAGTCAATCCACTTCCTGTTTGCCACTACCTTCCATTTTATGGCTTCTTGTTCAGTACAGTTGGAAGATTAGCCATGAATTGCCCTTTAGCTAGTTTGCTTCTGCACCTGGGGAAAGAGAAACTCGAATTACCGATTTCCTTGCATTATTAATTCTTTATTTTCTAGAAAAACAATACTATTTTTCTATAAAGAAAAAAAATACATGGAATCAATTAAAATTCGCCACCAGTTCAATTAAGGGGCAATTCATTGCTAATCCCCCAGCCACATTGAACAGAGGTCAATAAAAACTGGCTGCACCAAACAGGAAGCTTTTAATTAAAGTTCAGAAAGGACCTTAAGAAAGTAAACATAATAAAGATTTATGTCGAGGGGCAGGGTATTTCTGGCACTATATATAGCAGTAAATGTGTAGAAATATAGCACTAAATTACCATAAGTGCTGTATGGAAGCTCTGTTTTAATTCTGCTTCTACTGAATTTAAACACTTTTCAATACCTCATTAACATTAAAATCATCCCCTTCGTTACATATCATTACGACTGCGCAGTACATCTGTTACGTATAGGGTACTTCGCTTAGTTTCTATTCCCCAGTATGATGTAGTATCTTCAGTAAATGAAAGTCTGTTAGCCTCTTAGCTTCGACACAATACAGGCACAGACTGCGGCCTGTATACTTTTCCCAAATACTTTTCCAGGCCTCCCTGTTTTAAAAATAGGGTCGGGTTTCAGTTCCTCAAGGGCACAGAAAGAAAACTGGCAGAAAACACAAAATCAGAATTTTCAATACACCATTAATACAAAAAGGAAAATATAACTAATATTAAATCTCTACACATCATACATAATTTGAATATGTACATATATAAATCATTACATTCTTAAAACTACTACACATTTAATATTGCTAAATAAAATATTGTTAGGGGAGTGCAAGTTCAGGCTCACACAGTGCCAACCTATTCCGAACCTACAATTTCTTTGACATGTATAGGGTTGCAGAAAGTAATGCCTCCTCAGCACTAAGGTACTCTAATGCAGAAACAACCTACCTCCTTCTGACTCACCCAGCACAGGTGGTTATTGGCATTGCTGATCACAGCCTGGGGAGAGAGGGAGCCAAGTTGTGAGCCCCACGAAAAATTGTGTCAGCTTCTGCTGCAAACATAGTTCCCAGAAGGGAAATCAACCTGTGAGTTTTTATTTTGGTGCTGTCAAAAGTGGTAGATATTTTAAAACTGGTGTTCCATGCTCTAAGTATATGGAAATGGGCATGTTTAAAAAAAAGTTTTAAATGAAAAGATAAGTGCAAAGAAGACACTTTCCATTATGAAGCCATATTTAGGGAGCAAGCATCTTGCTAAAGTGAAGGAAAGTAACTAATTATGCACATTAGAGCTCCAATATTTATTTATTTTTTAGAGAAAGCACCTTTGAAGGTTATGATTGAGAGCAGAGAAGCAGTGGGTGGGGGAGGGGCACTTGACCCTTCCCCAGCTTCATTTTCCTGTTCCAAGTCACCTTCTCTTCCCCCTCCCCCCCAGCAACTTTCGACCATGAGGTTTCAAATGTGTTTGCAAAAGCAAACACACATGTAAAACCCATTGAACGAGAATTTGAAGGAGAGATGTGAAAGGGGTTAAAAACAGTGCCCATGACTTCTCCACTCTCCATCAATCATCACCCCTAAGTTAAAGCCATTTTATAGTGAGATGAGCTTGCACAGCGAAAAGGGTTAGCCCAACGCTACAGTGTAACATATCTTTAAACATCTACAATAGGAGGCCCACCACCTTCTTACCCAGGCTCATACACCAGGGGTAGACTTACAGTGCAGTCCTGTGTGTGTTTCCTCAAAGGCAAGTGTCACTGGACCAATGAGATATGCTTCGAAGGAAGTGTGCATAGGAATAAAAGCTGAGCCGTGTCTTCTAGTGATATAAACTGCTCTTCCCAATCCTCTACGTAGAGCAGGATCTGAAAAGTTCCAACCCAGCCCCTTCCCTCCCCTCCGATGCAGACTTTGTAGCCCAAGCTAAACTGCACTTCATTTTTCACTTGGACAGGTTAAAATAAACCTCGCTAGTAGTACCCAGTCTGGTATTCATTAAGCCTATTCTTCATTTCCTCGAGCGTTTTCCATCCGCCTGAGAGTTGGGGCGGGGGATGAGATGAAGGGGAAAATAGGGCTCCTTTCTATCTTTTCATCAAGGAGGGACTTGAGCCTGAAGGCAACATCGCTACATTCCACAGTTTGAGTTCGGTTTGCACTCCAGCAGCCTCTGCTGGCCTACATCGCAAGGGAGCTTTTGTACCCCTCCAGGGCCTGATGGAAAAGTTAGTAGCCTGGGAGCAAAGAGAGACATCCATAAAAAGTCCCCCTCGCCCCAACTCTATAACACACATAACAGAATCAACCCAGCACCTCCAAACTAAATGAGATGTTAAATACGTTGACTAGTTGCAGGCTTATTTTCACTTTAACACACCAGTCATGCAATCAGTCGCAATCAAGACCATGTTGTCAAAATAGGGGGAGCCTAATCTTTTCCATTCATGCCATTTTCCTGCTGAAATATCCCTGTGATATTTCTATGGACACCCCCCGCAAAGGTGCCAGTTGGCACATGGTGCAAGTTTACCAATGGGGGCACAGTCAACAAAGCTGCAGCCTAAAGGCTGAGCTACATTACAGGCAGAGGCTCTGCCGCCGCCTCTGCCTACGCGCTTGGAGCGGGGGAGTGTCTTCCCTCCTGTTGTCCCGCCTTCTTAAGAAGGTGATTGGAGGTAGTTCAGATTGGCATGCAGCCACCCTCCCCCCCTCTCCTACGATTGGCAGGCTGCAGTAGCTCCGTGAACCGCCCCCTGGCTCTGCGCGCCCGCCCCCTCAAAAGTAGGATTCCAGTTTGAGGTACGCGCCGGCCGTGCGGAGGTCGCAGCGGCTCCGCTTGCTTCAAAAATGAGGTCAGAAGCTCCGCGACGCGTGTAATGTAGCAAGCTGTCCAGCTTCTTTGCAAATTTCACTCTTTACATTTTTAAGTAGAAAAAGTAGTACATTTCCCCAGTAAAATGGAATGTAAGAGATGCTAAAGTCAAGAAGCTATGGGACCGAGAAGGCGCTCCTATCATCCAGCCATAGCCACATACCTCCCATTGCTGTCTCCAAAACCATGGTCTTACTTTTCATTTGAGCTGCACCCCTATGACTCACCAGTGCCATGAAGGGAATTGTCACCTTGTGCTATAGGTAACTGGTCCACTCATCTGTCTCTCTTCTCCCCATTCCTGCCCATGGAAGGAAACATGTTAAGAAAACAGATGCTAATTTCCTCCGGCTTCCCCGGGATTTATTATAAACAGTGGTAGAGAGGGAATATGATTTACGTGATTATGAAGACTATGTTGGCAGCATTCCTTTCTAATCAGAACCTTGTTCTGGGACATCAGACATCCGTTGTTGGAAAGGAGACGGCGCTGTCCACAGTTAATTGGAGGTATTTTCTAATCTCCAGCCATCTACTCTCAGATCTTGTGGCAGTGGATAAAGATTAAAAGAGCCAGAACTGATTTATACATGCAAGTTTGTACTATTAATTCCTGCAACTAACTCAGTGTGGGTCAGATGATGAGCCTCCATCTCAGTGCTGTACAAGGATGACTTTGGGTTACTACAGGTTAAATGGTAACAGGGCTGCAGAACAGGCTGTATTGTAGAGTGGTCACTGTTCATAGTACACACGATCTGGGTTGCCAGGGTCTCTGCTGAAATCAAGGGTGAGGATGCTGATAGTGCTTCAAGCTGTGTCTTGAAAAAACCCAAAACCAGATTCTAGAAATGCAGCCAAAAAGGTATATAAAATGGTTTCGTGTGCAGCTGTCTCAGACACTTTTTGGATCATGCCCTTAGTGACACTTGCTCCTCTCACCTCAAGGTCCAGAGCTATTTTGCAATTGTGCGATTGTGTGTGAGAGAGTATGTATAAGAAAAAAAATGCTTATGCTATGTAGTGCTTATGAAGTCCTTTCTTTTTAAAGCAACATTGCTAGGTAACCCATTCCACCACAACAATAGCCTTTCCTTTCATGAACATTTTCTTATTATTGAAAATCCATTTTTCCTGTAATCAGTTAAGTGCTTCCACTCTCCTGCAGCTAGAACGAATCTCTCGCTTTCTCCCCCCCCCCCAATCCCACAGCACCTGTTAGGAGTCATATGTCTGTGGGAAGGTGGGTGCACAATTATAAATCTCACATAATAGACATGAAATTGTCAAGGTGAGGAGGCAGAATCAGGACTGATGCCACCATAGTGTTATTTCTATTGTGCCATTGAGATAATGTGAATGTAGCCTTATTAGAAGAGAAGAACATGATCTTCCGGATAACGGTGCAAGCATGAGAAATCAAAGTGCACCATAACAAAGGTGTATGCGTAGCTATAAGAACTAATCCAGAATATTCAGGTACGCTACCTTACCAATATTTTTCCCCAGGTGAAAATCTCTTGCAGTCACCTACACATACCAGAGGATGGGGATCCGAGATAAATCCCCCCAACTCTGCCTAAAACCTCGGCACTGCAGTGGATCAGAAAGTTGTAATAGCAGCCAGCAACTCTGCTCTGCAACTCTGCTCTGTATAGCAGACAACTCTGCTCTACAGAGCGAGGCAGGAATCCTGCTTTTCCTAGTAGTCGTAAAATGTATCCAGCCTCTGCTGCTATACAAGGCCCTGGTTATGTTGTTCCACACCCAGCGAGTCCCCCCCCCCCTTCTATCTCCACTCAGGACACAAGCACCAACTGCAGAGGGCAGATGCTTGGAGGCCTCTGCCGACCTGTAATTAAACCCTCCAGAGGCCACTTAGGGAATGATTAATTGCACAGAAAGTGCTGCGTTTAGTGCAGTTAAATTTAAATGTGTTTACTGGGATATAAAACCACAATTGGGAAGGAACACCCAATCCGAGCTCTAGCAACTTGACCCCAGGTACAGGAGATGGGCAAAAGCCCTGCTGCTCCAAGAGACCCTACCAAGGCTCTTTTAACTTCTCTAGACCCTCTTGAGAAAAGGGAAGAGGGCCAGTTCAGTTACAGACATGGAAATTTTACTGGACATCCAGGGCCCCAATCCAAAGCCCATGGCTCTGGTAGTGAAGCCTAACTTTTGCCCTTGGGTGGCATAAAGTGTACAGTCTTAGTGCAGAATTTCCTGGCCCTCGACAGGAACACCAAGTTCTACAGCTTGGCATGTATGCGCAGACAGATGAGGTCTGCATCTGTACGTAAGGGCCCTGTAAAATGGCCCACTTGAATAGAGTATTTTATACTAATATTAATAAATATTAAGAATACGCTGAACAAAAAGTAATTCACAAAGCAGTTTACATGTTAGAGATGAGCCAGGTGAAAATATACTAACTAGGGAGTGCACCATATGCCCATTCTGGCCAAAGTGCTATGCGGCGCATGGATTTGCTTGCATGCACATTAATGCAAGGCATTTCATATGAACTTGCAGAGGGAATAGCTAAGAGAGAGGCTTAGCTTGTGAGAATACATGAAAACCAATAGACAGAACATACAGGTGCTTCCAGGAATACCTGCTGTTTTTAGAGCACAGATGTGTGTAACTTTTGTGGTGGCCAAAGCTTAATTTTTTTTTTTTAAAGATACTGGCTTCAAACCTGTTTGAAAGACCCTCCCCCTTTATAGCCGTCCTGGAGACATGGAGAAAATCACTCCCAGCAAACGTGGACTGTGGGGCAACCCAGCAAATTCTATTGTGTGGCTGGACACCAGCTTCAGAAACAGCTTTGGCGACATGATGAGAAAAGTAATCCCTCACCCAGATTAGGCACCAAGGGTTACTAGAGAGGAAAAGAAACCAGTGAAATAACTAAGGAGCTCATTTGGACCACTGTCTTGTTGACAAAACTCTGGGGGTTTATTAGTGGAAACATATACATTACACAACAAACATGGCCAGAAAGCCCCAAAACACATTAGCTGAAACCACATCCCCTTCAGAGGGTCTGGGAAATCCGTTTGTCTGTCTCCTTGTCATCAGATGCTTTCGAGAGCATTCCAGTGGGAAGCAGGACAGCCCTCAAGCCCCAAAGCACTTTGAAAACAGCTTCCTCAGAGGCTGTGCAAAGGCTACAAGGACAGGCCAAAGAACCGAGAATGGCAACTGGGAAAGATGGCTGGGGGCATGATTGGCTCTGCAGGTCTCCTTACTGCTTCTGTAGCACTGAAGTGTAGAAGGTATTGCCGCTGCAGTCATTCACCATGCAACGTATTATATTCCCCCCCCCCCGTTGAATATGCTGCTTACCCTGCCAAGCTAGTAAACAGAAGGTCAGAATGTCTATTTGTGGTGAGCATTGCAAACAGTGCATAGATTCACCCTGCAATATATTCTTATGAGAGCTTAAGGGGGTGGTGAACTGAGGTTAGACATCTAGTTTTCAGTCCTGTCACAACAAAGATAGCCTTGCAATGGGGTCTAGGAGCATCCCTCTGTTCAGACCCAATCTACCTTGCGCATGTGCTCAGCATGCACATGTCCTTGCGCATGTGCTCAGCATGCAGCATGCACGTCTGCACAATCCTACAAAGCTTATCAATCACATTTTCTTCCCTTTCTGCAGGATCCTCCTGCAAGCCACAGTTCTGTGTCCAGTACCCAAGAGACATGCCCCAGTGCTGACCTTTGTCAATTTCAGAGTAGACAATTTCAGTAAAGAGGAAAATGATGTTGACAAGGCTCAGCCTCTGCACTCTGAAATGCTGGTTTAGCCAAACACGGTTTGTCACTTTCTGTCAGCCTAACTGGTAGGCTGATTGCCCCCCAAAAGCATCACAAGTGTTTAAGCGATGAGGCTCAACTTTCCATTCAGTCATGGAACTAATTCATCTGGGCAATCCACTGATGCAACTCCCAGACCAACGTATGCAATTCCAAATACATGTGCCACATCAAGGGGCAGGTTGATGACACAAAAAAGCTACAGTGGAAATAATACTGCCTTTTCTTGGTCATTGGATTTCTCCTCTGACTTTCATTCAAAGGCTTTTTCTAAACCCCCAAAGTGGTTTTTACAATACAAATGTTCTAGTCTTGCATAGAACCCTTCATTCCAGGTGGTTTCCTTCACAGTTCGGCCTCTCTCTGGCATTCACCTCCCATGCTTTGACTGACGGCAACCCTGACTCCCACTCAGAGTGCTAGCTGCAGCTCGCTCCCGCGCACGCAGACTCTGTAGCTCATCAGCGGCGAGTCGACAGCTCTCTGACAGCACATGGATACTTCAGTGTGTCTCGAACTGCCGTTATCAGATCTTCAGGCATATGAGACGGCCGCTCTACCTGAGCCAGACCTCCTGCCCAGGTTGAGATCTTGCCCATCTCAAATAGGTTGAGGTGCCTGATGCTGACAGCCAAGCTGTGAATTGCAGGGGATGGCATGAAACCCTTCAGAAACAGTGTCCGATGTAGCATTCCAGTGTGTGTCAGCAGTGGGATCCTCCCCCTTAACAATGCACGCCTTACCTCAACCCTCTTCTATTGCTCTTAAAGCATGCAGGAGACTAGCAGGGGGAGGTGGATTAAGGCATCGCACCCGCCCGGTCTGCGTTCCATGAGTCCTTCAGTCATCCATGGGCCCGGCGCCTGCCTGCAATTGCCAGACTTTAGTACCAGTCATAATTATTAGAGGGTGAATGAAGCCCATTCATATCAAGGAGAAATTAAACGATGACACTGTTGCTCAACGTCCCCTCTCTGCTTCTGGCAAGTCCTCATGTTTCAGAGCAAGTGGTGGCAAAATCCAAGCTCACGGTAGGATGACAGTGGGGAATTCATGTGAGAGGCTGTGGAACAGAACGGCAGCATGCTCTAGTCAGGCAACATAGCCATTAAACCATTAGTTAAAAAACAAGCCACGCTATTTTAAATGTGTTTTACTGTTGGGCCCCTTGGGAGTTTGTCCTTTGTTTGTTTAACAGGAAAGGCAGGATATAACTCCTTAAAAAATAAATACCAACAGCTTTTCTTTTGGATGAAAGTGGAACGGACACATCTTTTCTTGTTATTGTAGCGTTTGCTGCTGTGCATTGAAACATACTCCAAGACCACAGGACTCAGCAGCTGATGAATCCAGCATGTCAACTTCTCATGTGGGTCGTTTTAGTTTGATAGAACTGATCTCTTGTGGCAGCTGAGCATGCATTGGTTGCTTGGTACTGCCTGGCCGTTCCCAATAAACGTGCCTGTTTTGCATCAGGAGTGAATTCCAGCTTGGCCAAGATTCCCTTTGTGTGGTTTCGTTTGAACCAGAGCTCTGTCTTCAGCCCACATGAACTGAGATATATATTTCTTAGTGGTGTCTCCAGTGGAGGGGGAAGTCCTTGCTATTCCTATTGCACAAGGATATATTAGAACATAAAAACGGATTGGGTCCACCCAAAGAAACACAGTGTATTCTCCAGCTAGCTTTGAGTTTCAAAGTTAAGACAAAGGGTTCATCTCAATGCTAGCAGCCAGAGGCCCAGTTTCAGTAAGCCAGTGCGCCCCCTAGCCCATCTGTAGAACTGCACTTCTTCAGAATCAGAAACCTTTATTGGCATGAAAAACAAGGAAAAAGAAACAGTAGACCATAAAAGTTATATACTACCCCTGACATACAGGTTCATTATGTCTCCTGCTGCGTTTCCTTACAACTTGGTTTAGAAAGGCTGCAGCTTTCTCAATTATGTCTACCTCCTCAACAGACAGAATGTAGCAAGTTTTAATGGAGTCCGAACAGGCCCTCATCTTTGTCAAAATCAAATCTATATACTTCTTACATGGTTCATTATAGAACAGGCAGTACAAGATCATATGTGAGATGGACTCCACGCCACCTTCTTCAGAAGAAGAGCGCCTCTCGTTATATGGAAACCCTTTAAATCTTCCATAAAGAATTGCCGATGGCATGTCATTACAACTTGCCAGGGAGAAAGCCCTGCATACCTAGGGACACTGTAAAAGATGTAAATATGGGGTCATCTGGCCATATTTAATGGGGATCATCAGATTCAGGGGAGAGCAGAACTTATTTGCGCTGCACTTGCTGTTCTACATCCAGTATCCAGCGCTTTATCACTCGACAAACTTCTGTACTTCTTACAGCCACAGATTAACAGGAAAGTAAAAACCATGACAATGAGAAGTTCAATGCAGTACTCCCTCTGTATCTGGGATCCAGGGGTGAAAACAGACCACTGTTTATTATTGCATGGTGGTCCCTTTAAAATATTCCACATGGAGCCCCTAAGCACATGAAGAGGCAGCCATCGGTAAACAGGAGCCACCCAGGGCATTCATTATCGACCCAATCCATACCTATCCTCCCTCTTCCACAAATTTTCATTTAGGTAGTTAGTTACTGGAAAGTGGCAAAGATATACTTACCATCCAGCAGGAGAAGGGAAGGGAGAGACTGTAGCTCAGTGGCAGAGCAGAAGCTTTACACCAGGGGTGGCCAACCTTTCAACATGAATGCTCCTGGACCTTTAATGGTTGTCTAGGTGAGGGCATTTCAGCAGGTGTAGCTGCTTTAGCAGCAGCAACAGCAACTGCAGCTGCCAAGTGTCTGTCTTCTACACAACTCTTAAGAACGCAGAGGCCCTAATGGTGGAAGGTTGGCCACCTCTGGGTTACACACTGAAGGTTCCTAGTTCAATGCCTGGCATTTCAAGGCAAAATTCCATCAGAAACCAGTCAGTGTCAACAATACTCAGTGATACCTGGCTTCCAGTACTCAAGGATGCAAAGATACGGGACTTTGTTGTTGTTCAGTCGTTAAGTCGTGTCCAACCCTTCATGATCCCATGAACCATATCCCATAACCATAGCCTTCCTATCCTCCACTATCTTCCTGAGTTCGCTCATTTTCATGTTTGTTGCATCGGTGATGCTGTCTAACCATCTCATCCTTTGCCTCCCCCTTCTCCTTTTGCCTTCAATCTTTCCCAGCATCAGAGTCTTCTCCAGAGAGTCCTCTCTTCTTCGCATTAGGTGTCCAAAATATTTGAGCTTCAGCCTCAGTACCTGTCCTTCCAGGGAACAGTCAGGGTTGATTTCATTTAGGATTGACTGATTTGATCTCCTAGCAGTCCAAGGGACTCTCAGGAGTCTTCTCCAGCACCACAGTTTGAAAGCATCTATTCTTCGGCGCTCAGCCTTCCTTATGGTCCAACTCTCTTAGCAGGACACAAATTGATGGACATGAAAATCAGTCAGTTCCCCTTTAAACCAGCACTGAAGACTCTCTGCAGCTAATCAGTGTCACACGAATCTGCTGTCAATCACAACCCAGCTCAGATGGAACACCTGCATAACTGAATATAACTGAAGCTTCATTTCTCCCAGAGACAGGGTGGTTTGGAGTACTTTGGTGCTCCCTCCCCTTTGACAATGCCTGCCAAAGATGCAGGCAAAGCGTCAGGAGACAATGTTTTTATGAGACCGTGGCCATCAAGCCTGCATAATCTTGACACAAATACCAGTACTGACCTGGATGCTTGACTTGGTCTAGGGCAGCTTAAGCTCACCCAACAGGACGTTTTTAAACGACCATCATGTGCAATAAGACTATCCATTTCCACCCAGAGCAAATGAACTCTGCCAGGTGGACACCTCTCATTAAGCAAAATAAGCTCTGCTAGACTTGTGTACAAAAGCCTGACTCCACCATCAACTCATTGCATCCTCTCAGGCCTTGTAATAAGACTGCTGCACCAAGGAAGGATGCTGTGGGTGATCTATGCCTGTCTGCTCAGCGCCATCCCTACTGGAGGCACAATATGAATTCCACAGCTTTGACAAGGATCAAACAAACCATCTCCCTCATGCACTGCTCTTTCTTGAAGCTCAGCATTCATGGTATCCACAGGGATCTTGCCCTTGCAGCAGCAGCAGCAGCAACAACTAGAAGGCACACACTTGCAGCCTAGCTTTAGGTAGCAATTAGCAACCCTCCAAACCAAACCCACAAAGAACTTCCTTCCATCAGAAAAGCTTCAAAGTATTTTATGAAAATTTGTGTCTCCATCGTATTGTTTTGGAATTCAGTCTGTTGGCTGCTCTTCCGATTACACACAAAGAAGTTATTTTTTCAATGAAATTCATAGGCAGTCTTTAGTAGACTTAAGTTTGAGGAGCATGAATAAATCTTGTGCTGTTGCCCACAGACTGAGAAGTCGTCGCCATCTGCTTCAGTGCAGCAAGGCCATGGAGGCCTTGGTTTCCACCACGCCAATGCAAAGGAGCAACTTTAATACCTTCTCTAGTGCCCTCTGCTGGATATACCATGTATGGCATAACACTGCAGTAGGCTGTTCTGATTTTGGGGTTATTTTTTTATATAGTAACCAGCCCTAGAGAGCAAGACACACAGAGATTAGGTAGTATTTTCTTTTCTTTTTTTTTTAGTTCTAGCAGTTTGTTAGCAAACTGCAACATCCAGATTTTATTTTTTTCATAATGCCATTTTTGAGCCAGCAAATGTTGGTCTGACAACTTATTTTGTT
Source organism: Plestiodon gilberti rubricaudatus (assembly GCA_026170595.1). Classification (NCBI taxonomy): domain Eukaryota; kingdom Metazoa; phylum Chordata; class Lepidosauria; order Squamata; family Scincidae; genus Plestiodon; species Plestiodon gilberti. The sequence continues at coordinate 193,290,263 of JANXHW010000002.1, read as the reverse complement.
ACTTTAGCAGATATTCTGTTCTCTCTGCTATCATTTGGGAAGGGCATGCTTTCTGCTGCTGTATCTTTCATTAGAAGTTCCAGCTGGAACTATTAGGAAGCGGGGAAAACCATTAGGCTTTAAGGGCAGATTCACAACACTCTGAACATTGCATCTTGCCAACAACAAAAACTACTAATGCCTCCTAGTGAGATCTTTGGAGTGATCTTGTGCAAAGTGACAGTAGTTTGATTTCCTTTCTGACTGGCATATTCCAATGTATGAAGTGTTAATTGTTTGAATGATTATGGGAAAACTGGTGTTAAAGGGGACAGGAATAGACAGTGGCCATCATAGTCCCAGCAACACGACAGTATGGACACAAGACTCATGTTTATCATTAGATCACCATGATATGTTTAAGGGGAGTCCAGAAAATGCTATTGGATCTCATGTGGATATTGGTTTTTAAAAAGAGCATTCAGGGGGCTGAAAAATGGGGTGGGAGTGTGATGGGACATAGGGGGCTTTAGTAATTTGTCTCTGCCATGATTCTGATCCTGCACACCATGTTAAGTAGAAGCTCCAATCAAAGCTTTTTCCTAATTAAACTGGTGCATAGAGGGGGCCATGATTGGGATCAAAACCACAGCAGGGGGAACTACTATAGCCCCCCTCCATATTCCACTCCACTCCCACCCCATTTTGTTCCCACCCCTGAATGCTCTTTACACTTACAGACACACAACTCTGTCAGGGAAATCTTCAGAGACATGCATTGGGTTACTGCTCCATCTGTACACTCCTAGCTCCAGATGTGTTGTTGTTGTTCAGTCGTTAAGTCGTGTCCGACCCTTCGTGATCCCATGAACCACATCCCGCCAGGCCTTCCTGTCCTCCACTATCTTCCTGAGTTCGCTCATTTTCATGTTCGTTGCATCGGTGATGCTGTCTAACCATCTCATCCTTTGCCTTCCCCTTCTCCTTTTGCCTTCAATCTTTCCCAGCATCAGCGTCTTCTCCAGAGAGTCCTCTCTTCGCATTAGGTGGCCAAAATATGCAAATCCTTGGATTCAAGAGTCCTTGTGGTGGGTGAAATGAAAAGGCAAAGCAACACACAGCGTCTAAATTTGCATCTTGACAGCAGCATCTTTTTCCATGTAATCTATCTATGCAGCCCAAGTTACATGTAATCTGCAAGAGACCTCCTCCATAGCGCCAGATACCATGTTTTGGGCAGTCATTAGCAAGACTATCCTAAACTCCTATGATATTGTGGGAGAGGGGAGAATAGGAGCAGGAGCTTGTTAACTAAACTAAAAGTAATTGGGAAGTCTGCCACCATTACTGTGAATTAACTAAACACCACAAGACTATTTCAGGGATATGCAAAAGCACATACTCAGGGCTCCCATAGCAAAGAGTGAATGGAAAAACAGCCATTGTGGCTTGTAAGAACTGCCCAGGTGGGGAAGACTTGCTGAGTGTGAGCAGAGCAGATCATAAATACATTGGGGGGGGGGCAGGGTGTGGTCTGCCCTGTTCTGAAGAGACCCCATCTTAATCCCACTGCTTTGAATAATTACCAGCCAGTTTCTAACCTCCAATTTGGGGGCAAGGTGCTCAAGGGGGTAGTAGTAGCAGCCCAACTCTGGGAATTCCATAATGAGACCAATTATCTGGACCCATTTCAGGGTTTGGGATGGAAATGGCCTTGGTTGCCCTAGCTGACAACCTACACTGGGAACCCAATCAAGAAGTGTATCCTTGCTGGACCTCCTAATGGTGTATGGTGGCAGAAGCATCTGTAGAGCCCATGACAAAGCTCACCTGTTTTGATGTCTGGGATGGATTAGAATAGGATGAAAAAAAATGCATCTTCGAAATTCACAGAGGCCAATCAATTATCCTCCCATTTTCTCAGAGAGAAGGGCTGGAGTGAGAACACCTGGACTCTGACTTGAGTGCATTTGTTGCCCCACCTCCTAGGTACATGTGCAGGTACATAAGCCTCTGGCTTGGCAGAGGGAGAAGAGCTGGCAAGAGCCAAATTGTTCTTTGGCGCTTAGCTTTGGGAATACTGCAGCCATGAGCAGCAGCCCCCACAACAGCAGTTGCCATCACACAGACTTCTCCATGCTGCTAGGTTGGTACAGAAGAGTGCGCAGAGGCAGAGCACATGCCAGCAGCAGCAGCACACCAAGAACATCACAGCTCTGCAAAAAAAACCCACCCCATGAACTGCAACATCCAGCCTCATGGGTGACCACTTCTGGGTTGGGAATCCCCTGGGCCGTCTGCAGACCTCCCAGCAGCAATTGTCATCGAGGACTTTTCCAGCTACCCTTATGCTGGTGGGACAAGAAGAACGGTGCCGAGAGCAACCAGCAAGGGTGCACCAGGTTCTCTCTTTGTGTTGCCACAAGATGAGGACCTGATCTCCTTGAACTCATGTCGCTCAGCCTAGTGAGAGGAGAGTGAGCATCATGATATGGCCAGGTGAGCTTTCAGAGCAGGGCCATGGATGCCAAAAACTCATGAGAGAGGTGGGCTGGACACAGAATTGTTGCAACTGTATGAATGACAATTTGTTTGGCTTGCTGGCACCCCAACATCATTGCCGTGCATTGCTGGAGAGGCTGTCAGTCTTCCTCCTGGAGCTTGCACTGAGGGAAGAGGACTAAGAACAGCAGCCAACAACCCCAGGGAGGCTCCACCGAAAAGGACTTCAACCTCCCAGGGATTGCGTGGAAGGCTAGGAGCCTTCTTTCTCTGCCCCCCCCCCAGCCACTGGTGTGAGGGAGGGCATGTGGAGGAAGGATTGAGAGTGTTGACCTTTGATAATCTCCCACTGTGGTGAGAGCACATGGTTGGGAACTATTATTGTTGGTCCTCGTTATGCACACTGCTTTGTCTTATTAACCATTTAGCTTTGCTGGTTCTTGTGTCTTTCCCATCCATGTTTAAGGATGAAAGGTTGTTCTGGGAGGATGGAGTGTGGGACTGTCTTCTTTTGTTGTTTTTGCTTTGCCAGGCACCATCCAGATGGCAATGGTTATGGGAGATATGATGCTGGGAAAGGGCAGGTCATTACACAGCAAAGAGGATCCGTCGTCGTTGGACCTTCTTCCAGGCCTCCCCCAACTAACAGGATATTGGTAGTTCAAGTACAAACCCATCCAGACTTTAAGGTGCTTTCTAATGGCAGTTGGGTCAATAATAAAACTACCATCATGAGGTGGCCAACCGGGGGGGGGGGGACACCTATGGGAAAGCAAACATGATAGGTTGATCCTCCAGCTCCTTAGGGGGTAGGCAGGCAGATGACCCAGCTGATTCTGATGTAAGGTCACCATCTTCTGCACTTCATCCATTGGTCCAGATTCATTGAGGCAGGGCACTTGTGCATGGACAACACCTTAGAAGACCTTGGCATTGACTGCCCTTTGCTCTCAGGTCAGGTCATCCTGGAGGGATGAGCAAGTAACAGTTTCCAGATTCTAAAGCTAGAAGAAACTTGAGTTTGTTCTGCGCAAGCACAGATCCCCAGTATTGTGACTGCAGATAGAACCAGATACATTTTTCAGGTCCTCAATGGCAGCAATAGCGCTTCTCTATCACAAGCAACTCACTGTCTCCAGCACTGTGCATGTCCGCCATTCACATATCACCCTGCCTCCTCTAGATCTTACAGCTGATCGCAAGTCTCCCACTTCTCCACTCAAGAGACACCAGAAAGGCCTCACGCTAGCCATACTAGTAGCAATATGTCCACACGTGCATTTTAGCAGTCCTAACCATGCACTTAGGAGTGGGAACAGAAGAGGGAAGTCTCAGACCTCCATTTCCCTGAGCAGCCACAGGAGCTGGACTAGCTGCAAATCTAGATTGGAGTTTCAAGATCCGATTTCTACATGGGACGAACATCACAATTGCCACTTGGAAACGTGGCTGCAAGCCCAATGGTTTTAAATTATATGAAGTGTTTGTAGATGTGCCCCCAACAAGTGACAGCATCCGCTCAGAAGGAAGCACAGCTGTTAAAGCATCTAAAAATGTTTACGCCTACAACCAGCCATGTGGCTGATTGACTTAATGCATGTGAATTAATGCAGCCGCATGACACTGAACATGTGGCATGTTAGCACCAATTTCTGCCATGTTATGGTAACTTCCGGAGCACTGCAATTCCTGCAACCACGTAGCAAACACAAAGAGGCTTGTGAAGCTTTAAACTAAATATGCATGTGATGAGGTGGACTGTAGTCCACAAAAGCTTAAGTAAACACGTCCGCCTTTAAGGTGCCACAAGGCTGCTGTTCTTTGCAGCAATGGACTAACACATTTGTCCTTCACAAACTACAATCATGTAGGAGGCAGCTTCATAGCCTGAACAGCTACCTGAAGGTGCACCCATGTAGTTTACTTTCACCCAGCCTCTACCATCAATCAACTGCAGGTACAGTTTTCTTGCATGCTTTAATTTCAGTGACTGACTACATTTAATTTCCAAGCCAATGCTGCCACCTTGTGGGAGGAATGCCTCCACTCACACACCACGTAATTTCATTCACTCTAATAATAATTCCTAGAACATATAAAACACACAACTGAAAGCAAATCCAGGGCTGTGCATTCAAAGCCGCCATCGCTGTTGAAATTCAGAAATGGAAAATGAACACAGAATTCAGAGACTCCAAAAACCGTTCTTAATCTGATGTATTTGACTAACACACCCACCCATCCACATTTAAATGTCAGTGCAATTATTCAAGTGCCAGGTGCCAATTATGCTGTTAAGAGGAGTCATTGTTGGCTTTACTGGTTTCAACATTATTAGATACAAACCTGTGATCATCCAAATTCTTGCAAGAGTACATCTGAACTGGGGGAGTTAAAGCAGATCCACAGAAAACAACTTAATTGGATTACAGTACTTGGTTTGCAGTCTACTATGGAAACATGCACATCACTGAAGTCACAACAAGATTTTCTGAATCCAACATTTTGGACTCAGGCAGAACTCAGGCATATTGGAACTGAATGGAACAAGTTATTAGTCCATTTAGGTCAGCAGGGGGGAAGAATACACACAAAACAGGCCACACGAATGTATAAATACAAATAACCCCATTTTATTAGCAGTTAGTTCAACAGGACTTACATTAGTGACACAGTTTTCTGAACCCAAAACGAGTTCAAGTACAGATTAAAAATAAGGGAGAAAGACTCTTAGTATTCCCACCCCTCTCCTCCCTCCCTCCCACCAAGAAAACACCCCTTCCCATGGGAAACAATACAGAATCTCATGCAAAAATAAAAATGGGAATCCACAGAGGGCCCCTCCTCTTGCCAAGAACAAAAACAAAACAAAAAAGACAGGAAAAAAACCTATGATTGAGTTTGGTGTTTGTGTTTTATTTTAAAGCGCTCAGATATTGGCAAGGTCTCTTGTGATGTTTGCTCAGCCAAGGAGAGTGGTGTCTCATGACTGCTGCAGACCGACTGACTCAGTGGAAAAAGGCAGATCTCTCTTCATGCAGTGCTGGCTAAACACACCAGTACTCTGGAGTACAAAATACAGTACAAATTAATACTTTAAAAAAAATGAGCCTGTATAAGGTTAGATCTCTTCTCCCCCCCCCCAATTTTTTGTTGTTGCTTTGGCAGTGTGATGCCAGAGATTCGTGAGATGGAGACGGGCTGGCTACCTTCAGTACTTAATTTGACAATGTATTTCCTTGATCAAACTTCTATACAACTTTTCTATTTAGATTAGATACAGACGTTGGGCACAATAATCATCATGAGAATGAAGTTCTGGGCAGCGGCCACCACTGCCCTCTGCAGATCATAAAGCAATTTCCCGACAATTCTCCTGAGGACCACCCTATGCATCCTTCACACCGAAACGTGAGGCCATGATTTCCATGTTCTTTAGCATCCAAGACTGTAGCCTGGCCATTATTACAGAAGTACTGTACACACATTCGCACAGAAACAGGGTCAGGAATTTAGCAGTAAAGACACTTCCATTGAGAAAAACTATTTTGCAGATGCTTTGACACTAAAACTCCTAATTTAAGCCAGAATTTATTGAATACTCTCCCCCCCCCCACTCCCAAACAAGAAAACTGTAGCAAGGGTATGGGCCAACACAGTTCTGTGTCTGTGAGAGCAACACATGCCCAGATGTCAAACTTCCAACAGAAGACATCTCTGCAGGGCAAATACCCGGTATAAGGTGAACCTTCTTGCTCTCTCCAAACGAGAACATCAGAACAAAAATGCTAAATTTGCACAATGTTTCTTTCAGTCTTGCTTCCTGTGGTAACTAGCCACTCACTACCTCTTTGCCGTCTCAATAGATCCCATCACACCAGTCAAACCTTTCTTGCATTTACTGCTTCAAAGGGCTTTGTGAAGCTGAGAAAAGGGTTAATTTGTAGGGAAGAACAGCAGTTCCTGGTAGAATGCCTCATTTCACAAGCTTGCAGACACAACCAGGAGCCATTAGACACTACCACAGCCATTGTTGTGTTTAGGGCCACATATCATTCACTCTATCAGAAGTCCAAATTGCCTCAAGACCGCTCTTGAGTTACATCAACAATGATTTTCCAAACACAGAAACCAAAATGCTACTCCTGCTGTCTGATGGGTTCACTTTTCCAATTTAGCCACACCCTTAAGATCTGGGTCCGTGGGTGCTCACAGAATACAGTGTCACCAAATTTAATTGGGCAGGAACAGATGGATACTTGATTCCATTTTTAAAACTGCTTGCCCAGAGTAGCCAAAGGTGAAATAGTTATGTGATTACTTGTCCTCATAACAAACCCCAAGTCTCAGATCTGTATCTAATTCAAAGCCAGCTTTTAAAATATGATGTAACCAGTAGAGAGAGAGAGAGAGAGAGAGAGAGAGAGAGAGAGAGAGAGACAGACAGACAGACAGACAGACAGACAGACAGACAGACAGACAGACAGACAAAGCGCTGCAAATGAGGACTTCCCTGGTCTGAAGTGCATCCCTTCTATGAACTCACCAGGTGAGAACTCACCAGAGAGGCAGGCACAGATACAGCTAGGAAACTACAAGCTATTCTGTAAAATTTCTGCTTTGGCTCAGGACCAATCTAGGTGTGTTTTTAAACATGGATGTATCCCCAATCATGTTGAAAGGGTAATGGTTCTTTAAGAGAAAGACAAAGGAACTCGGCATCCCCTCACTGCTTGCCATTCTCCAGTCTACTATCCCAGTCTCCCTTTTCCTCCTACCAGCAGATACACTCCCAGAAATGGAGCTCAACTAGAGAGGAAAAGTGCCTCAGAAGATCAACTGCAGGGAGGTAAACTCCAAGAGAGGGGAGAGTGACCTCTGCAGTTCATTTGTCTACCCCTCTTGCTTATGGAATGGACAACAACATCTCCCTGCCCGCCCCCCCCCCCCCGTGTCTTTCCCTCTTTCAGACAGTCCAGTGTTTACAACACAGTGATCTGCCAGTGCCATGTCTCATTTGGCTCTACAGCTCATTGCACAGTCTGGGAGAGCCCATGGGTTTCAAGCAAGCCACCCCAGATTACAAGCAACAAGTCTTTTCCTGCCTTACTAGCAGATGGTTTCAAACTTCCTTAAATAGGGTGGGGGGGGGGGCGGGAAGAGGAAAGAAATGGGCAGACTCAAGAGGGCACATATATGGGGGATTCATGCTAAGGGAGACTTATGAAGCACTGCCTTTGCATTTCCTGATATGTTGAGAAGAGAATGAACATCTAGACTAGGTGCATGGGAAGGAATTATTTCTTCATGGCAATATATTTTGCTTATTTCCAAAAAACTATTTGTACAGAAGGCCACATGCAAAACAATGCTGTACTTTTATTTATAGGATAAAAATCTCAATGTCAACCTCTTTCTCTCCCCATCCCCCAAATTCATCTACATCCCTATCTCCAGCTACATACTCCTTAGTGATATGGTGTGGCATAGGGGGTAAGTACGGTAACTAACCTGTGAATCAGAACTTCCCTAGTTCAAATCTTGCGCCTGTCCTGAATTTACAAGGTGGCCTTCCACAAGCCACCCAGCCCCAATATAGACATGATAATACCTACCTTACAGTGTTGTTGCAAGGACAACATGAAGATAATATATGTGAAGCGCTTTGCACACTCAGAAAGCGCCATATAAAGTAGTAGTAGTATTGGTACTGCTTATTTATTGAAAAACACAATTTGAATAAAGAGGCAGATTGCAGGCCATCTGCCATGTCTTGACTCTGCCACTAGATGGGGAAGATGCGCAGTGTCTGAGAGAAGGAAGATGTTTGTGTGAAATCCATGGATGGGCTGTAGGTCAACTTATGAGAACTGATGAATGAAAGGCTTGCTGGTTGTGACAAACTGAGAAAAAGAAGTTAAGAATAAGGATGTCAGACTATCTTCACCTTGCAGAGTGAGAACCTGACACTCAAGACTTCCTCTTTTGGCAGTAATTACATAGAAACAAGAGTCTCCAACTAACCCTATACAGCAAGTCCTCACTTAAAGTTGAGGATAGGTTCTTGGAAACTGCAACTAAGTGAAACGACTGAGACCAAAACCAATTTCACCGTAGATTTACATAAACAAGCGTTTATGACATATTTCTGGTCACAACAACATCAAACCTTTAAATAAAGACCCAAAACATTTCCAATATTAAATATTGAAATAAATGTGAGCTTTCTGGGCCAGAGAAAACCCACACGGACATGGGGAGAACGTTCAAACTCCACAGACAGTGGCCCCATAAGAAGAGCCCTGCTGGATCAGGCCAAAGGCCCATCTAGTCCAGCTTCCTGTATCACACAGTGGCCCCACCAGATGCCTCAGGGAGCACACAGCCAACAAGATAACCTGTTTCCTGCTGCCACTCCGCTGCACCTGGCACAGAGAAAACCTACTTCTAAAACCAGGAGGTTGCTTATGGCTTGTAACCTGTGATGGTCTTTTCCTCCATGAATCTGTCCAACCCCCTTTTAAAGGCATCTAGGCCAGGTGCCATCACCACATCCTGTGGCAAGGAGTTCCACAGATGAATTACACGCTGGGTAAAGAAATATTTTCTTTTATCCGTTCTAACTCTCCCTCCACTCAGTTTTAGTGCATGTCCCCTGGTTCTGGTGTTGTGCGAGAGGGAGAAGAATTTCCCTCTATCCACTCTCTCCATCCCATGCATAACTTTATATGGCCCTGGCTGGGAATCGATTTTTTTCTCAATAATTTTAAAATGAAACAACTTTAAGTGAGGACTTGCTATACAGTAGCTACATGGAGAACCGCTCACTTGGCTAACATGATAGCAGCTGGTTGGAAAGACACCTACATAAGAAAATCAAAAGGATCCCATAAGCAAGGCATGAAGATTGGCCCCTGAGATAACCATAATAAGCGACCCACCAATTCCCCAAAGCACTGGAAGCAAAATGCTCTGAACTTAATTTCCTGGTATATAAACTCCTTCCATTAGCCTTTCTGATCAAGCTTTGTATTAATATTTTCTAGAGCTATCCAAGAATTTGACCAACTTCTATTTGTAGTGCCTTAATCCTGCCAGTGTGTGTGTGTGCACGCGTGTATTAAAAGGCCTTCTCCTCACCCGCACCCCACCCCGCTCCACCAACCCCACTCTCAACAGAGCTGCAAGAGATACATTCCTTTCCTGCAAAGTCATCCAGAAAAAAAATAGTGTGAGATTGAACAAGCCAAATGACAAAATAATTTGTGGTTCTGTTTAAACACACATTTGCACCTTGGCCAAGAAAGAGAAGCAAAGGTCAGCTGCATGTGTGTGAATGATGACGCATCAGCAGCCTGCTTACCAATTCATTATATTCTCTCACTCACTCACTCACTCAGTTAGCATACTGCAGTGGCCAACCAGTTTGGAGAAACACTCAGCCACAGCAAAGAAGAGCCTCAAGGAGGAAAACGCCGGGAGGAGAGGAGTCCACTGAACTGGGGCAGCAGCAACACACTCGCCCTCGAAAATTCTTCCAGAATATGAACATCTGGCAGATCAACCAACCCATGGACCATCTCACCTTTCTCCACTAATGACAAAGGGGACAAAAGTAAAACCTAACATCTGGAATACAAACTCTGGCATCCAAAAAGCACTCCTAGAAGAAGTTATTAAAATACTGTATTTTCTAGTGCTCAAGAGGTTCAATGTTCTTAAGAAGTCTTTTTGGCAGACATTAGTCCAAGGCCCACATGTCCTGCCAGGAGGTCATCCTGGTTTGTTTCGAACTGGCAGGCCTCGTGCCCTAAAAAGGTGACTAGGATACTGGATGGCCCCTTTTACCACAGGAAACACCACTCACATTAAAAATGTTGTGACTGTAGGCAGGGATGGGTGACGGGGACATATTTAGAAGATCACCCTCTGGAGCAATCTCTCTTGCAGAGTTCTTGGTTGGGTGAGTGTGTGTCCCATCCTTACCCCTTATATCCCTCCCCACTCCCCCCCCCCCATAAGATGATGGAAACAAAATCCATCTGGGGTAACCTAAAATATTGCCAGCACCAAAATCATTCAAAGTCACCTTGTATAAAAACCGAACACATCTGTCAGCTAAGAACTCTACTCCAATACACAGTCCAGTCTGTGTTTGTTTGAGCCCAAATTGCATAAACGGGTCCAGACTTCTAGCAGGACCCCCATCTGGCTCCAATTTCACACTACCCACATTGTCCTCCTCCTCCTCCAAATTCACATGACGCAGGAGCTATTGTCAGCTGACCCCTGGCAAGTCCTTTGTTCCCTCTTTTCCATGATCTGATGGGGAGTCAGAGTTGCTTGCTGTAATACTATTTCAGATGCGAGGACTGCAGTGTGGAAAAAGAATCTGCTCTTTGTGGATCCTCGTCACCAGGAAGTGGCGTTACAGACTAGGAGGCAACCTCAACTCCAGCAGGAAAGCATGGCTCCTGTGGAAACTGGAAGAGGTCTGTGTAATGCTGGCTTGGCCCTGATGTGCAGCTAGTCATCAACTCCAGTAGGTTTCAGATGATCAACTTCTCCAAAGCCTCAACATTAACTGTACAGGCCCTTTTCCATCTATCTCCCCCACCCCCACCCCAAAAACCTTGAATGGATATTGCTCAAAATGCTTCTTCTCCAGTTGCTTATCCACACCCGATCATGTCATCTGGGCTCAGTGTACAGTTCTGAGATCCTCCCTGTGGACTCATTCTACTATTGCTCAATACAGGAGGAGATAAGAAGTAGCTATCTAGTGTTCTGGAGTTCTTCCCGCAGCCACGTTGGAAGTGTCTGGCCCATTTTGTACAGTAGCTTGGATAGTTCTATGTTGTGGTCCCTGTAATAGTCCTTCAGGAACGCCCTTGACTGCAAAGGTGTGAGAAAAAACACACACAAACAAAACACCATTATTACAATTGCAAAATACAATGAACACACTACACTAGAGCAGAGGTTCCCAAGCTCCTGGGTAGAGCTTATGCTGCTGTAAGTTGTTGCAGGGCCCCCTGAAAGCAGCAACAGCACTCCTGGGATTGAACTGCTGCCGCCAGGGGGAAAAGTGCTTTTTTTCCTACTTCCCTGAAGGGTGTGCTGGTCCTCCGGGGGGTGCGGGGAGGCCAGCAGAGGGAAGTGGCCTTCCTCAGGGAAGTGGAAAAGAGCACTTTTTTCTCTTGGTGGCAGCGGCATGATCCTGAAAGCACTGTGGCCGTCACTGCAGGTCACCACTCCCCTTAAGGGAGTAGTGACCCATTGTTCCTGGCTGGGGCATTGTGATGCCCGTTTGAGAACCTCTGCACTAGAAGAAAATGGAGTCAAAAGGCCATTTCACACATTACACAGAGGCAACTTTAGATTTGCTGCCAAGTATACGCCCAAGAGGGACAAGCAGCCAACCACAGTTCCCTGACTGCTTGTAATATTCACACATGTACATTTTTTAGATGCAATCCTAAAAAATGCAATGTGTAACCATAAAATAGTATATCCTATGGAATGATTACAGCGCTTTTCTGCTAGAAAAAGCAAGCTACTGCTTGCTTCTCTGCTGGAGCAGAGCTCCAGGTGTTACTTTCCAGTGGCAAGATCCTATACAGTACTGTTGCAATAAGCAGATGAATTTTGATATTTACACATGCCACCCATGTACATGGTGCCTTCAACGGAGTAAGAGGGCAGGTCCCTGCCCTCAGAGCTTGCAATCTAGGTATCATACGCAAGGCAAACAGAGGATGGGAAGAGAAACAGAGGCACAGGCAAGCAGGGGAAGAATATGCAAGTGTTTCAATTATATACACTTAAACTGAGTTACAACAGGGAATGGGGAGAACATGGGAATAACTTGAACAAGGCCAACTGCACGGGTCCTTGCAACCCAATCACTGAAGGACTCGCATGACTGGGAATCACATGGGCAGGGCAAACTGTACGTGTTGCTCTTGAATAGGCTTTGATCAGGGGCAAACAATTCATGCGATTTGCTCTACCTACATTTCCCATATTCACGTCTCACTGTGGGATTTCATCATAGGAAAGCAGCTCTTGCACTACTAATGGCAAGTGTGATGTTATGTAGCAAAGTGTGAGACATTAGACAATGAGCAACTGCACAACCCATCATGCGCAGCATTGCCCCAAAAGGCATGAGACACAAATTCTTGTAATTGCAAGGCTTCAAAATACTTACATCTAAATCCATCTCTGGGTATTTTCTTCCTTTGCTTTTCCCCAAGCACTTGGTTTTCCCTCCCTCCAGTAGTTGGCACCAGAATCCTTTTTTTGGATCAAACCTAGAACAAACCCCAAGGAGGAATGAGCAAAAGCTGATACCCAAACTATTCCTGCCCCTTTCAGCTCGCAATGATTTGCCCCTCCCTGGTTTCATGGGATTATAGGATATAGAAATATTTTGTGAGAAGTATAAAGACGCGTTAAGACACACCTCCCCACAACCACAAAATAAGCCCCATTTTTTTCCAGATAGAGACCGAGACATTTTTGCCCCATCATTAGCCTTTTGACTCTGCAATATCTGTGTTCCACATTCACCTGTGCTGGTTAATGTTGGCATAATTATGAAAACCTTAGAAAAGCTATGAGAAAGCCACAATATACTAAGGTTTGCTTTGGGATGGGGCTTTTCTTTTTCATGTGGCTGGAAAGAAGATTTCCACGTTTTAAGATTTGCCTTTTTGAATTGTCTTCTGATTTTACTATGTCAGGGATTTTTTTTTTCCAAAGTCTTGAGTGCAGGAGCTGTAACTGTGGTTAAATTGCTTCTTGTTTTTAATTTAGAGCCTTTTCCCCTAAAAATTGAAACACATACTGCACTCAGCTTTTATAAAAAGACCAAATCACAATTAATGCTTTTTAAAGTATCTTTTCCAAAAGCATTTGATTCCACTTGATTTACAAGTTTCACTTATTCTCTTTTCAATCCAGCTCCCAAGCTATTTTTAAAAGCAACATTCTTATACAGCATATTGGACAATGTAAAATTAATTGCTGCACTTATTTGGCGTTTATAAAGAAAGAAGTGCATAATCTGTTGTAGGCTGGAAGATTTGTGATTGCAATCAACTGCTATGCAGATATGTCCATCAATCATTCATTGCTTTATTCAGAAGTAAGACCACTAGCGCTGAGAGAGGTTCAGTGGATTCTAAGGGCTAAACTGCAGGCAAAATGCAGTTGACTTCTTTTGCAGTTTTTTTTCCCCTTGAACAACAATATACATACACACTTTGGATGGGGCAATACATGGAGAAACAGCTAGGGGAGGGGACACTGAACCTATTCCCCGTCCATGGCTTCCCCTTTCAAGTCATGAAATGTATGTTGTACTGGGACACACACACACACACACACACGGCAGGGGAGAGAAGAAAGAGAAGCTGCTTAAGAGTGTGTTTGGGAGCAGAAAGAAAGCAGGCAGTAATGTCTAGTTTGATCCTAAATTATGGAAGCAAAAACACACAACTCCATGGACTACTAAACCGACCTGTTTATAGATATGTAGTACCACCTACTAAAACCACCCACCCCCACTCAAAACTTTGGACTTTGATTACAGAAGTCCAGGTAGTGCAACAAGATTTGCTAAATGAACTTTCTACCTTGGCTATAGGCCACATCTGGGGACAAATAAGAAATGAAAGTTCTACAGAACGTTCGCCTTATAGCTCTATGAAACTGGGGAGAGAATAACTTTTCTCCTACCCCTGAAAAATGCAGATCACTATGCTTCTGGGACAGGCAGGTCTGCAAAGCTCCATAGAGACCTGTCGTTGTAGCTGTAAACGGGGACAAAAATCGAGATGCCCCTTCTTCTAAAATCAATCCAATGGCCAGGGAGAAAAGCCATGCAAAGCAGAACAAGAGATGCATTACAATGACTATAGTAAATATTGAACAGATATTGAGGGACTAAAACTGGCACAAAGTTAAAAGATAGGAAGGACTCACGCTAGAGTTTTATGGTAATCTATGATGTTTATTACTCCAAGAAATTTCTGGACTGTTTCCATCACTTTGGCTGGTTCTGTGCGTAGCAGCCTGCCATCCAGAACAAGGATCTGAAAGAGGGAAAAATGCTATAAAATTTGGCTCCCCAAGTTCAACTCTGCTTCAAAGCATAATTATGGTAAATCTAACAACAAATACAGAACCTCCTGGGCAACGACAGCAAGTCTCTTCTCCTTAGGACAGGTAAGGGGAGCAAAAACGATAAGTTGTTCAAGACCCACAATGCATTGCTCCCCTTCTCACTGGGACAGGATAGAAGGGATACACCAGAGCTTTGCACATTATTTTGCTTGATTTCTATTCCCCAGCCTTTTCCAAGGGCTCAGGAAAGGTAATTAGTTTTTAATAGGATTATATAAACAACATCTATAGGATGCGGATGTTCCTAGTAGAGCTAGACCAATACAAAAGCCTAGGTCTCATCTTCAAGATGATCACAGAGTGGGAGCCAGTTGCCTCTATGTACTGCCCCAGAACAATATAGGTCAAAGCAAGGCTAACAGTGGTACTCAGGATGAACAAAACATGCTTAGCTGTCAACTCCCATATGCATTAAACAACTATTTACATCTTTTCTGGTTTCCCTCTACAACAGTGGTTCCCACCCTGGGGGTTGGGGCCCCCAAGGGGGTCACGGGACCTTTCCTGGCCAATGCATTTCTGTTAATGTTAGCTCACTCCTCCCCCCTCACTACAGAGAAAGAAGTGTCTGATGCTCTCTTGGGGCACATTTACGCACCTTGTGTTACTTTCTGCTTGCCTTTTAGCTTCTCTGTTAATATTAGGTCACCCCTCCCCCCACCAATGGGGCTACTTATGAGTACAACTTTAAAAATGTAATTTATTAAAGTGTGATTTATTAAACAGTGTAATTTATGAACAATGGCATCACTTCCTGCTTACTGAAATCACTTCCAGCCCTGCCGGCACAATTATGCCACTTCTTGCTTAATGACATCACTTCCGGCCCTAGGTCTTGGGGGGGGGGGTCTACAAAAGTGGGCCCCAGTGCTAAAAAGGTTGGGAACTGCTGCTCTACGAGGACTTACAGCCCAATCCTAAACAAGCTTACACAGAAGCAGGCCCTACTAGTTCAGAGAAACTTGCTTCCATGCAGAGAACTCTAGTCTTAGTGCACCAAGGGGAACAATCTCCATTCCAATCCATTCTCCTCACCACACACACACACCCCAATCTGTCCTTATCGACCTTTCAAATGCAGATCACAATGCAGGCTTTACCATCAGTGTCTTAAGGCTCATTTCCTTGGTTTTTCCCTCCAAATGAAATCTTTAAACAGACTACAGTGTTGCATTTGGAGAACTGGGAAATCTTGCATATGCCAGAGTGCAAGAATAGCAAGCTAATCACTTATATGCTCGTACACACAGGCATACATTGCCAACCTAGTTACACAAGAGTACAAAATCCTAACCAGAATAGGAACATCAGGAGTCCAATTTTGAACTGCTCAGGCATATGAAGTATGATTTTCTTATTCTGCAGCCTGAAGCAAGGTTTTCGGAAAACCTCAGCATATCAGGAAAATGGATTTCTACTTACAGTTCTAAAAACACAAGGAGGAGAAATTGGGGACAGATACTGTATTAGAGGATTTCCAGTATCTCCCCTCAAATATCTATCCTAGTTCTATCACAAGAAATAGGATGTGCCAGGTCAAGGGGAGATGTTTCTACATGGCTGTATTTTATTTTCCTCTGGTAACTTCAAAAGATAGGTCCAAGGACTCATCGGTTGACCTTAGGGCAAGCAATGCCAGTATGGATATAACCATGCCGTTCATATGGCTCTTATTTACTGAGTTTACCGGGACAGCGTGGAATCCAGCCACACAGAAGCACGTTCCACACCACTCCAGTAAGTATATGAATCAGTCCTAAGAACCAAGGAGACTCCCTCATGTGTTACTGCGACAACTGGCAAGCACCTCAAAGAATTCCTCCCACCTAAACAAACCCTTGCTTGGTTCTTGAAAGATAAATATAGAGCTTTATAATGTGTCCTACCTGGTTGGCATGGAAATTATTCAACCAGCGCTCAATGTGGGTAGCATACCAGCCTGGTACTAGGCAACGGTTCTGTAACGTCCGGAGCTTCTGAGAGGCCTCAGGCCCTGCTGTGATCACCTCATGGAAGGTGTACTTCAGGGCAATGGGGTCGTCATGTGCTCGTTGGTGCTGTTATAAAATGGCAGTTTAAAGAGTGTTAATGAAAGAAAGAAAGAAAACCACAAAGGTTGCAGCCTGAAGAGCTTCCTTTCAATTAAACAATCTCCTAAGAGTACCGTCACACAGGAGTCAGCATAAGCAAAGGAGCTCAAAGCACTATAAAAGACATCAGCCCTCTGTGATAAGGTTTCTAGGAAGTCTGTGGTTACAGAAGATATCCCTGATCTAAGGTGCCATGGATGAAAAACTCAAGGACGTATGAGTGCTGCACTGAGTTCAGTTACCAGACCCTCTTTAATATACTGTACTGTGAAGAATCGGACACAAACTTTAACAGCTAGAGTCACAGCATGTTGTTTTCAGTCGCAGTCGGGTCCAACTCTTCATGACCCTGTGGACCACATCATGCCAGGCCCTCTCATCTACCACCGTTCTCCAAAGTGTGCTCAATTTCATGTTCGTTGCCTCAATAACACTATCTAACCATCTCAATCTTCGCTGCCTCCTTCTTCTTTTCCCTTCACTCTTTCCCAGCATCAGGGCCTTCTCCAGTGAATGCTCCCTTCTCATTTGGTGGCCAAAGTATTTGAGACTCAGTCTCAATATCTGACCTTCTAGGGCGGGGGCCTCCAAACCACAGCACGTGGGCCGGATCTAGCGCACCAGAAATAACGTCCGGGCACAGCACGGCGGTGCCTTACCGTTTCACCCGGTATTCTCCTCCTATCTGTCTCTGATCTTTGCAGAAACTTGCACTGGGCAGTCGCTTCCGCTGCACGTTGCCCCAGAAGGCTCTGCGCCCCGATTTCCTGGGGGAAGCGGCTGTCTGGTGAGAGTTTCTGCCAAGATTGGAGACAAAGATAGGAGGCTACTGGGCAGGAACAGTAAGGCTCTGCCACCGCCACGCTGCACCCAGACGCCGTTTTCAGCTGCACAGCGGGCCGTGGTTTGGAGACCGCTGTTCTAGGGAACTGTCAGGATTTATTTCCTTTAGGATTGACTGATTTGATCTCCTTGCAGTCTAAAGGACTCTCGTGAGTCTTCTCCAGCACCACAATTCGAAAGCTTCTGTTCTTCAACACTCGGCCTTCCTTATGGTCCAACTCTCGCAGCCATACATTGCTACTTGGAACATCGCTTTGACTATATGGACTTTTGACGGCGGGGTTATATCTCTGCTTTTTATTATGCTGCCCAGGTTTGCCATAGCTTTCCTCCCAAGGAGCAGGTGTCTTAATTTCATGGCTGCAGTCAGTCACCGTCTGCAGCCATCTTGGATCCAAAGAACGTAAAGTCTGTCACTGCTTCCATATCTTCCTCGTCTATTTGCCAAGGAGTAATGGGGCCGGTTGCCATGATCTTAGTTTTTTTTAATGTTAAGTTTCTTTTGCACTCTCCTCTTTCACCTTCAGCAAGAGGCTCCTTAAGTCCTTTTCACTTTCTGCCATTAGAGTGGTATCTTCTGCATATCTGCATGCACAACTTTAATTTAAAAAACACAATGCTAACATTTCAGAATAGTGCACTGAATTCAGAAATATGACAAAAAACCTGCCTTGAGGAATACAGGGTGCTACAGGTATGTTTTAACCCCCAAGTAACTGGACTGTAAGTATAACTTTATTACTATCACCAATTCAAAGCCCTAGATAACGTAAAACTCTGAGACAAGATGCAGCAAGACCATAAAACAGCTTACCTGGTACCAAGAGTAAGCCCGATCTGCTGGGTTGATGAGAATAGTGATTGTTTTAGCCTTAGAAAGCAATGCGGCAGCCCGCCTGGGTGCTACTTCTGAATCAAAGTAATTGGCACTCTTCTCAAAATAGAAGTCAGAAGTGGTGTTGGAAGGGATGGGGAAAAACTCCATATACCTTAAGAGATGCCAATGGCAGAAAGGGAAAGATAGATGGCACTGGGTGAAGGCAATAAAGAAATTGTTTCAGCTACTTCCCTTTCGTTGTTTTACAGATATACACGTCTGATTTTATAAATCAAGAAGTCAAACGTAGACTATTTCCCATTTCAGAAATATTCTGGACAAAACTAAAGCATTTCAAGTCAGAGGAAGATGATCCATTTTTCAGCTTCAGTCTCTTTACTGTGATTTGTAAAATGTTATTGTACAAGCTGAAACTGTATGCTTCTATGTCAAGGGATCATGAGACTGATTTATTGTATTTATTGACAAGACCAACCACTCAACTAACAGCATCTTAGTGGACTACCATCATCCTGGCAATACATGAAAGACAAAATTGCAAGGAGTTTGGAGGGGATAGTGGTGGTATGTGGAATATATTAAACCGAATATACTTTTAATTTTTTAAGCTGCTTCCTAAAAATATGCTTACAGGGGAGTATCAAGCATGGGGAACAGATAAAATACGCATAGCCAGTTCAGCATTTTATGTACTTTAAAATGTTCTGCAAAAACAAAAAAGCCACACTAGCTTAGCACATTATTGCTACCACACATACACCCTTCCTTCCCAATAAAATGCAAATCCCTTCCTTGCGCAGCATCTGTTACACTTTCAGAGACCTGCAGCCAAGCGGACCAAAAGATTACTCAGCTATACTGTGGCTTCTGATTCAATTTCAGTGCCATTTCCAATTAACGATAAGCAAAACCGAAAGCCCAACGTGCCACATTCTCTGCACCTGTTGCAGCTTCTCACCCTCCCAGCATGGCGGCAGATGCAAAGTGAAGCCTACCAGTCAATGCCCTTGTGGTAATTGTGTCCGTTGAAGAACTGGATCTCCTCAAAAGTCTCTGAGCTGGGATAGTTACTGCTCAGATCAGGATGCATCCCCAGGAACAGATAGAGGGCTGTGGTACCTTAAACAAGGAGCAAACACAGGCCTAAGGACCAAGCATGCTTAATACCTGCCAATTTTCCATGGGAGTTCTGTACACAGGGTCATGCAACCTTCCTGGATCTCAAAAGACTCAAGCGTAGCAAGTCTAGGGCATTAATTCCTTGAGATAAGTAGTACAAGCAAGCCAGAAGTTCTTAAATTCTTTCTGCCCTGATCACTCAAGTCTTCCCTTCTCCAGAACTCACTTCCTGTTTGCAATATATAGGAGTAATTCTCTCTCTCACACACACATAGAGAAAAGAGGTAGGGGGTTATTACCGCGTTCAGCTAGTTACCCTGTACGGAAAGGTCCACCATCTACCACCCCTATTCCAAGAGAGAAGCCAGTGGGCTGCAGGGTGGTACACTTTGGCTCCTCCTAAGGCAATGAGGTTGACAAGCAAGCAAAAAGCTACTTCCCCCTGGAAGGGGGAAATCCAACAAGTGAGAGAAGCAGGTAAATACTCCCAGGTAGGGACCTCTCTGAGCGCAATTCCTCACAGGTAGAAAAATGATATGGCTTCATTCTCCAAAAAAAATAAAAATAAAAAATAAATAAATCTGATCCTTTAACTCTTAAAACAATTATTTTAATCCAACAACAGATCTGAACATAAAGCAGTGCAGTGATAACTTGCTGACTGTTAACATTGCCTCTGTAAAGCTGAATGCCAAATGTGTTATGCTTTTAGTATATGTGAGGAACTAGATGTAACAAGGAACATGACAGTTTCTAGAGTTCAGCTCATTCTCAGGTTGAAGTTTAGCCTCTTATCAGTAGGGGACAGGCTGTGGCTAAAAGAACAAGTAAATGGCTCAGAAAGTCAAGGTGAAGTGGTGGCCATTGCTCACAAAGGACCGTAGACACTTTCAAGATAGGGAGAATTTCCTTCACATCAGACAACCAGAAGCATAGGCAATTGTGTACCCAGGGCCTATGATGCTTTGACACCCCCCACCCCTTATGAATTAATTACATATATTGCGTATGATTAGCCTTACCAGCGTCCCGGAATAGAGGCTGGCTTTGGCCTAGAGTGGACCTGAGCTGCTCCCAAGTGTGCACCGCGGCTGCCCAATGGGTTTCCGGCTTCCAGAACGTTCGGTCAACGACATGACCGCCATTGGGCAGCCGAGGTGCACACTTGCGAGCGGCTCGGGTCCGGTCTAGGCCGAAGCCAGCCTCGATTCTGGGACGCTGGTAAGGCTACGTATAATGATAATCAATAATTATTAGTATTAATAATAATCCCCAAAACATTCAGTTACCCAATAACCCACACAGCTTATGACACCCCAAGAAGACCCTTACACCCAGACCCCTTAATAAAGTACACCCTTAATAATAATTAAAAAACACAAGAAAGACCTTTGGAAGGCTTTGCAGGCCCAGTGCGAAGAGGAACGGGTCTCTGGAGGCCCCACATGGCAACCCCCCCCCCGAGACCTTGCACCCCCAGCTACACCCCTGCAGACAACCGGTCTAGTGTAAATCACAGAGAGGATGGGCTAGAACGCACCTGTCTTTTGAGGTCCAATGATAAGCAGTTTGGGGAACCGGTCGCAGGTCTTCTCTTTGGACCAAATGTCCTTGTGGCGTTTGTCCTCACAGGGATCCTGAAACATGAGCACGTGCTGGGCTCAAACAAGTCCTCAACGGGAAATGGGCCTTCATGCCACAAACCAAATAATTTGTTCTTATTGGCAAGGTCCATCAAAAGCAAATGAACTACATCCAATGGGAAAAAACACCAGCTCCTCCATTAGTATGCTAGCTCTGCTTCAAGCCTTCCACTCCAAAGTCACTGCCTTGGCTTCCCCATTTTAAGAAACGGGAAAGAGAAACACATACTGTCTCACAGTGCCCTGCCTTCTCCAGCATTTAACAAGTTAAAGCACACTCACGCACCCAATATCTACAACAGAGTTGCATTAAGTCATTCTCTGGTCAGCATTAGGAACTGGAACCAATGACCCAGCAAGCAACGTTGGTGGCAGGATATTGGTTTTTTAGCTGCACCTCTGCAGGCAATGGCAGCGTTAGCAGTGCTGATAACTATCCTGGCAGCCAACTCCTGCTCCGACCATTTACCACCACCACCCCTCTTTAGTATGAGCCAGGAAATTACCTTCAAGGGCTGCTAAAGTCACCACTGCCCTCAGAGGCACTGCTAAAAAAAGGCATTTCAGAGAGAGGAAAAACCTGCCTAAGACATCTTCAGCACTTCTCAACTGCTGCTGAAGCCGCCACTGCCACCAGGAGCAGTAAAAAACAAACACCACAGCCGCCGCCGCCACCCTCAATAAGGAGGCGAGCTAAAACTGTTGCAGGTGGGTATCTTTTATTACCTTAAGCAGCTGATCTACAGACACCATCAGTGACTGGATTTAACAGGCAACAGACATTGGTGTGAACCATACAAGCAAGTCTCTCTCATATGGCTGCACCCACGGTACGAAAGTGTCCTGGCAGTTCATGTTTGCCGCAGTAGCTTTTATAGACAGTCGACAGCTCATTTTCATCATTATTGCATTGGGAACGGAGAGGAGACCTATCACTGAGATCAGGGGCGTCACTGGAGCGTGGCGGGGGGGCGGGCCGCCTGGGGGTGACGCGCGCCATGGGATGACGTGCGCACCCCCTTGCGCGTCACCTCCGTGACGCGCGACACCCTCCGGACGCTCCGAGGTCGGCCCGGGAGCCGGCCTCGGAGCGTCCGACCCTGTCGGCGCTCCAGGGCCTTCTGAAAGAAGGCCCAAGCAGCGCGTTCATCCGGGTATTTCCCGGATTTTCGTGCATGCGCAGACCGTTTTGAGGGCAAAAAGCCCTCAAAAATTTCCCGGATTTTCATGCATGCGCAGAGACCGTTTTGAGGGCTTTTTGCCCTCAAAACGGTCTGCGCATGCACGAAAATCCGGGAAATACCCGGATGAACGTGCTGCTTGACAGGGTCGGACGCTCCGAGGCCGGCTCCCGGGCCGACCTCGGAGCGTTCGGAGGGCGACCGAGAGGGCGACGCGGGGGGGAGCCGGGGAGCCGCGATGACAGAGCGTCACTAGGGTGACGCGCGTCCCCTGCCCCAGGGTGACGCGCATCCTAGTGACGCTACTGACTGAGATCCTTACTGGGATCTCTGCATTACACAAGGCTATTCGGCTGGATTGTGAAAAACTCAAGATATTCAAACAGAAAAAACACAGAGGTTAACAACTCGGATTCTTTGCCTAACCTGGGAGCAGGGAGGCAGTTACTCCATACCTGCCATAGAGGGTCTTTCTCCTCTGAGAATATCTGGAAATACTTCTGTGCCAGCTGCACAGGTGGCAGTGTCTGCAACTTCAAGTTAGTCCAGGAGTTGAGGAAGCGGACCAGGTGTCTAAAGGTGTACAAACCCAGGCGGTCGTTGCCATAATTGGAGAGGTGGGTCATGAAGATACTGATCTGGGAGGGGGAGAAAGGGCGGAGATTAAACGACTTAACTGGCATGCTTACAGCCCAATCCTAACCAACTTTCCAGCACCGATGCAGCCGTGCCAACAGGGCACGTGCTGTGTCTGGGGTGGTGGTGGGCGGTGTGGTGTGTGTGTGTTCATGTTTCTTTCCTTACCTCAAGGATGCATTCCGGCTGCAATGGTGCTAGAAAGTTGGTTAGGATTGGGCATTTAGTAAAGTATTAGTATTGCACTGTAATACTAATTGTATCACACTATATGAAAGCACTGAAATCAAACAACATTGAGTTACATGCTCTAGTCTAGTATGAACTGTAGCAATTGACCGGGGGAGAGGGGGGTTGAGTGGAAACTGCTGTTTTTGCGGCCCTCCATGAACTACCTGAGAACACAAGAACTGTCATTTAGATAGAGCAGGGGTGGCCACCCTTTCAACACGAATGCTCCTGGCCCTTTAATGGTTGTATAGGTGAGGGCATTTCAGCAGGTTCAGCTGCTTTAGCAGCACCATCAGCAACTGCAGCTGCTAAGATTCTGTCTTCTACACAATTCTTAAGAATGCAGAGGCCCTAATAGTGGAAGGTTGGCCACCCCTGAGATAGATGCATTGCCAATGGCCAACCAGATGCACCAGGTAAAAAGGTAAAGGTAGCCCCCGACAATTAAGTCCAGTCGTGTCCGACTCTAGGGTGTGGTGCTCATCTCCATTTCCATCTCCAAGGGAATCTCAGATCAGCCATGATGGAGTGTCATCCCATTTGGTTTCCATAACAGGTCAGAGGTGAAGTACTGCTGAATTTGTAGGGTTCTACTTTTGGCTACCATCTGCCACAAATTCTGTTTAATCTTTTTTTTTTAATCTGTTGTATCCTGCTGTTCATCTAAGGAACCACGGACAGCATGCATCAAAGCCACCTAGGCTAGTAGCCTCCACATCTTGTGGCAATGCATACCATTAGCAAATTATTCACTGGGCAGGCCAGTACTTACTTTATTGCACGATCAGATCAATTTCATTGATCTTCCATTCCAAATTCTATTGGTTTAAAAGAAAACCTGCTTTTGCCCCAGCATTCAAAATTTTGCCCCAGCATTCAAAACCTCTACTATTATTTCCCTTGCTTTCTTCTGAGCGACCTGTCTAAACTGTTCCATTACACCCATACTGCCTAATAATCCTCTATAGCAGTAACTCTTAGACTTCTTTGGGGCCCCTCTGAGAATCTGATGAAAGCTATGGACCCCCTTCCCCAGAAAAATGTGTGCGCGCACAAGCACACACACTTTTTCTGTACCTGGTTCACAGACCCCCTGAAGTCCACCCACAGACCCCAGATTAAGAACCCCAGCTCTATATCTTAGTCCCTTGTTATAAGCAGAATGGAAAAGTGAATACTAGATGTGCATACATGATGCGAGGATTAGTTTAGCAAAATAATCCAGAGGATGAATTGTTCAGCAGTCCAGTGATCACGCTCACATTAAAAATGCTCTTAGATCCAATCCAATATAGGAGAAAATTCACTTTCAACCAACTATGGCTATCAGTCCAAGCCAAATTCATCCACAGACCTGCTCCAAATATGGAGGGCATTTGATCCAGCCTAAGGCACAAGTCGACCACACCCAACGTGCTACCTCCGGCCATTACAATGTGTCTACCCCTGCCAGAAGATGACACAACTGAATACAAATCCTAAGCAAACAGGAGCCAATGGGGAGAAAATAAGTTGTAGGAATCTAGAGAGAAAACCAAAAGCAAAGTATGTGTACTGATAGTCTGGAGAAGACATAAGCTTTAGAAGAACACCCGACTATTTCAGAGTACATTTCCTAGAATCCTAAAGCCAATGATCATTTGCACAGGAGAAGAGAGAGGTTCTACATGCTGCAAGGGAGCGTTCCCTTTTTCTTTCAGGTTGTACTCACAGGGTTAAGTAGCACAGTCAGAAAAAGCTCGCCTCCATTGATGATCTTATCCAGTTCATTAGAGCCACCAGGATATTCATTATAGAATATGGTATGTGTGAACAGGCCACATGTCTGCCGTGGGAGAACCTGGAGAGGGATGGAAAGAGATCCAAGAGAATAATTAGCCCTTACACATTCTGGGTGGGTGTTCCAAGGTGTGACCACTCTCTTAGGAACAGACACTCAGATTGTTTGGACAAGAAAATCTCACCCCATGACGCAGGGCAGAGGCGACAGGTGTTTGGCTAATTGCCATAATTTGTAGAAAAACTGCAAACGCAGGTTTATTTTGACAGGAATTTGGATGTTCCTGCACCAGATTTTACTTGCAGCAGCTGCAAACCATAACATTATTATGCCGATTGTTTTTGTATTTGTTTTAGGCACAAGTTGTATATTTAATTACATTTTAAGCAGTGGCCTGTAAAGCTATAAATCTGAAAATACATTTCCTCAGATTTTTTGTTTAACCTTTGGCCATGTAGAAGCAGAACCACAAAACACTTTGTTTTGAAGTTGTTTACCGATGTTCTCAATTTATGCAAGTTTTTCATGAATTTGGCTCACAGTTGCAATTGGATTGAGAAATTTGGGTAAAGTAGTTGAAACTTCTTCCCTCCACTTCTGATTTATTAATAAATCAGTGGAAAGTTGCCATCTCCAGATACTGCCGAATTTTCCATCCTGACCAACCCAATTGTCCAGTGTCAATATTTTCATTCTTTATCAGAGGAAAATCTTGATCGGGAAGACAGCTCGGCAACCTGTTAAGGGATGAGCAGAACTTTCTCCTTACTTCCATTTCAAGTTTATGACCTGAAAAACCCAGGTTTATAACCCTGCTTGGAAGACACCGTCTCATCCTAAACTCTTTCAGAGGGTTATCCGGAGGCTAATGAAACACCACTGAGATCCTTGAAGGAAGAACAAAATACAGACCTAACAAAGCTTCAGAATGCATGTTTTAGTAGGGAGAGGCAATGATGTTCCATTTCCTTCTTTCCCAAGAGGAATGCATCTCTTCCTACTTGCATCGCACTGCATACCAAAAGCCGGGAAGGCAGAGGCAAGATATACAACACTTGCCCCTTTTCACCGGCCAAAGCATCTCAAAAGATCTTCAGTTCCATTCACTCACCTCTGAAGTTAACCCACACTTCTTCCTATGTACTATTGGACTACGACAACAATTCTTCTTGGGCAACTGGAGACATGAGCGGCTTATGCATCAGTGTCCAAATACTAATACATAGTACAGTATTTGTTCTATTGTCTAGACAGGATGGCTATACGAGGCCTCCAGATTACCATTTGCTGGAGAGCCATTGCCTTCATGCCTGGCTTGTGGGTTTCCCCAGAAACATCTGCATGGCTATCGTAGGAAGCAGGATAATGGGTTACATGGACCCTGGGTTGACCCAGCAGGACTTTCATGTCCTTATGCCTTCTGTTTCCTGTTTATCCTATGAGGTGTTAATAGAGGTCCTAGAATATCGTTGAACAGATTTTCCATTCCAAGGGCCAAACTACAAATTATGTTAAATGAACAGTTTAGCCCCGAGGCCGTGTGTGCCTGAAGAAGGAAGGGGATTCAGAAATCAGGACTGGGACCACAGCATGCAGGAGAGGGGTGCTTAACCACTTACACCAGTGGAAGATAATAGTTGCTTTGGGGCTGCAGCAGGAAACTACTAAATATCCCCCCCTCCTTATGCACTGTGGTCCCAATCCTGTTCCCTCGCACCCACCCCCAGTGGCTGCTATTTAAGTAAAAACAACCCGAACACACAAAGTCAAGCTATACGTTTAACATGCAGTTTAGCCCTGAAGTTGGCCAGTGTGCAGAGAGAGGATAAAAGCACTTGCATAGATGAACTCTGTACTTACCATGATGCCGTTGTGGATAAAGCCGCGTCTGTACCGGGCTGGTTTGAGATGAGGATACTCTTCGGTGCTTGTGACTCTGATCCCCCACACTTGTTTCCAGGCCTCATACAGTTGCACGTGGACAGGGTATACCCCTGAATGATGAGGTGCCACTGCATACCCCATATCAGTTGGGATGCCATGCTCCTAAGAAGAGAAAAGACCATTCATACCTGCCCCACTGGAATATAAATCAGTGGGCTTTTAATGAAAAGATCTTTGTGAATGCAAGTCAATGGGCTCTAGCCCTTCCAACATCTTTCTTCATATTACCGTATTTCTTCGAGTCTAAAGCGCACCTTTACTTTCAGTACCACCAGCAGGGGAAAAAAAATCCATCGATTGTAAGACTCACCTCCCTTCATTGAATCTACCTGCTCATCACCAACTCTCCTCAGCATGTCCAGCGCTGCAGCTGACGATGACTGAGTGCCTTTGCTTAGCATTTCTGGCCCCACCAGAAAGTGCCATTTCCTTTGTTACCTGGGCTTGGGGGAGCTTCAGGGAGGCCTGTGCGACCCTCTGCGAATCTTCAGTTTGGCGAAAAATGGTGATTTTTGGCCATTTCCGGTTTTCGTAAAAACTGGAAATGCCTGGAAATCACCATTTTTCGCCAAACTGATGATCAGGGAGGCCTGCAGAGGATCACGCAGGCCTCCCTGAAGCTCCCCCAAGCCCCGGTAAGTAAGAAGATAGCATTTTGGGGTGCTTTTTGGAAACCTTCGATTCTAAGACGCACCCCATTTTTTTGAAACCTTCGATTCTAAGACGCACCCCATTTTTTGAAATGCTTAATTGGGAAAAAACATGTGTCTTAGAATCGAAGAAATACAGTCTATAGCCCTACATGCAAACTACGTGAACCAAAATTAGATGAGACACGTGTCAGAATCCCAGTTGAGGAAACTGGGCAAGATGGTGCAAGGTGCACCATGCACTCTCTGGAAGGTAGAAAGCAAATAGCAAGTGGGACAAGCAACTGGTGATACAGAGCTCTGACTCTGCTCCAGAGTATTAACATGCTGACCTTTCTGACCAACTTATGTATGCCAACAGCAAATCTTGCCAGTAAGATAAGCCTGAAGATTTTGATGCACGCCATGTCTATAGGCAGAGACCAGCATCAACATTCTCCAGCAGATACAGAGGACTGAACAAAAACAACAACAAAGCCGCCTGGAATCTACAATAGGTTAAGTTTCTACCCTACTTTACAGCCAAAAGGCTCTGAGTTATGCCTGAGCAACTCTCCCTAGGGGACACAGAGATGCCTAGTAACACATTTTACAGATCCATAGCTTAAAGCAAACACACTGCAAAATACAGACTGCCACAATTATTTAGAAAAGCTTTAGGGATTTTTTTTAAAGAAGTTATTTTAGAAGAGGAATATCTTCTGCAAGATTTTGTGTTTTCTGCTCTTCCTCCTTTTCTTCCATTTCCTTTAGTTTCTTCTCATACGTGTAAAGAAACTGCCCCTCAATTGCATCTTTTCATTCCTCACACTTGTCTCTCTCTTACACAATTGATTTTAAGAAAAGTATGACTTAATCTTTCAATTCTCTGCTCCCCTGAGTAGTCCTGTTCAAACTGCCTCTGCTATACTGAAAGACTGCAAGGAAAAGTGAAGTACGCATTTCACTAAGGGAACCAAAGACTGGTTTGCCTGGCATCACCCATCTTACAAAAAGACAGGATTTAAATTGTGTTGAAAGGTACTGGAAGCTAACTCACAAGACACTGGCAAAAAAACAAAACATCTGCAAAAAAAGATGAGTCCCAGAAACGTTAACAGGAACAACTAGAGATAAAAATCCTTACCATTTCCCCCCCCCCAAAAAAGATGGAGCCAAGTGGCATGTACATGCCTATTTCTAAGTATTACAGTTTGTGCAATCCTACAAAAAACTAGTTACTCAAGGCAACCTCTGGCAGAAGTTTTGAGATCCCATACTCTCAACACAGCTATCAGTGGTCTCCTGGATAAATTAAGCTTCAAGTACCTGGACAATGAAGTCTCCAAGTAGAATTTTAGTTTCCATGCTCGGGATCATTAAAAAAGGGATTGAGAATAAAACGGCCAATATCATTATGCCTTTGTACAAATCGATGGTAAGGCCACATCTGGAGTACTGTGTCTAGTTCTGGTCACCACACCTCAAAAAGGATATAGTTGAATTGGAAAAGGTGCAGAAAAGAGCGACCAGAATGATTCGTGGGCTGGAGCACCTCCCTTACGAGGAAAGGCTACAGCGTCTGGGGCTTTTCAGCCTAGAAAAAAGGCGCCTGAGGGGGGACATGATTGAGACGTATAAAATTATGCATGGGATGGAGAGAGTGGATAGAGGGAAATTCTTCTCCCTCTCACACAACACCAGAACCAGGGGACATGCACTAAAATTGAGTGGAGGGAGAGTTAGAACAGACAAAAGAAAATATTTCTTTACCCAGAGTGTAATTCATCTGTGGAACTCCTTGTCACAGGATGTGGTGATGGCACCTGGCCTAGATGCCTTTAAAAGGGGTTTGGACAGATTCATGGAGGAAGAGACCATCACAGGTTACAAGCCATAAGCAACCTCCTGGTTTTAGAAGTGGGTTTTCTCTGTGCCAGGTGCAAGGGAGTGTCAACGGGAAACAGGTTATCTTGTTGTCTTGTGCTCCCTGAGCACAAGACACTGTGGGGCCACTGTGTGATACAGGAAGCTGGACTAGATGGGCTTTTGGCCTGATCCAGCAGGGCTCTTCTTATGTTCTTATGAAAACAGACAGTGTACCACGGTACTGGAGGAATATTCGCTATCAGAGATTAAGCTGCATCTGTTGTGAAGGGCCAGAGGAATGATTATTCCTGCTTTTAATAATATGTGGAAATTGGTGGAACTATAGAGCTGAACACAAAAAATAGGGCTGTGGGCGGGAGGGGGGGGAAGAGGGGACAACTGAGGCCCAGAATAAAACTTTCAAAAACCCACGTGGAAATAGGCATTTGCCACAGATAACTGCGCGTTTGGATGCAAAGCCAACATGGGTTCCCTTATCCAGGAGTGTTTTCCCATGGAATAAGTCCCTTTTTCATTTTTTATTCAGTGAGTTCCACATGGGTTTTGAAAGAATGGTAGGACTACTCATGTGGTTTTCGATATCCATGAGCATGGAGTCCTTTGAGGCGGTGAGACAGCACCCTATACTGGCTCCCAAAAGCGTTCTCCTTCACCACAGCTTGCCCTTCACCCACAATCAATTGGCCAAGATGACAAGGTTCTCCCCAAGCCAAATAATAGAACACGGGAAAATAACTTCCCTATTAAAATTGGACCGTTCTATCATGGTCTATGCCTGGGACTGGCACATTTGTTGTCAGATGGGTGCCAAACTGAAACTGGGCAATAGTTGCAATTTTCTACCCACTGACACACCGGTTGCAAGGGAGAATGCAACACATCCATGTGTTAATTAGTAACCAATTAGATATTTTAGTTATTTTATTTATGCACTTGTTTGAACCAGAGCATCTTTGTGTATAGCTTTTCCTTAAAAAAATTTTTTTTAATCTCAAACATGTGGAATGTTTTTTCACTTTCCTCCTTTTGCCCATTCCCTGCCCCCCCCATACACACTGAAAAAATGGCCTTGCTCTTGTTGTGATCACCAGAACTCGAGCATGGAGAAAGATACAGGGACATGTTTGGCCTGCCGCCATTCCGCTGAAATGAGTTGTACAGCTGCCGCACTCCTTCAACTGTCACGCCATGTTGCTCAATGGCTCCTTCCCTGGTTCCAACTGGGATAATCAACTGGCTGGCACCTTCCATCAATGTATGGGGAACCTCCCTGCTCAGAAGCAGAGAGGGGAGTCAATTTTTAGAAAGGTGTTCCACTCAGGGGAACCCCACTTTCTTGGTTAAAAAACAGAACTGAAAAACCAGGAGGAAAACTTCTGTATGAAAGCTGAAGTGGCAAATCACACCAAATGTCTGAACCAGGATGTTTTCTGCACTCAGAAGGGCCAGCCCTCCGGGGGGGGGGGGGGGGGGGAAGAGAGAATCCCATTCCTTCTGGCAGGCAAGAGCTGCTACAATACATGCAGACTCAGAAGTCTGCTGAAGGATAACTGGCAATGCTGGAGGAGGGACTAGCATAGCTTTGGCCACAAAGAAACCCCTGGATCTCAGTGAACATATGCTCACCACGTGAGTTGACACTTACAGATACATTTTGCCATGGGAATAACTGCATGTCTAGTTTGGGCCCGAGTGGAATAAGCCTTTCCTAGCAAAACTCCATTTCGTTATTATGCTCCAAAGGGCACAAACAGGTAAGACAGACAAGGCAGGATGAGACAGAGTTGCTGAACTGTATCGGTTTTTATTTAAACACACACACACACACGCACCCTCCCACCCACTCCTATAACACTAGCACCAAGGACCACATTATGAGTGTGGGTAATCAGTATGCTGTAAACATACTAGGAGTATACAACTAAGAGTGCTGTTTCTTGCCATAACATACTGTGCAGTGTCTTGGAAATCTCAAGTATTTCAATTTCATTTTGCAATGTCAGACTTGTCACGAACTTTGGCCAGCTAGTACTTTCTTCACTCGACTGCTGTACAAACACCTTCTTTTGGCTTGCCAACCCACACCCCAACAGTATTTTACTCACGACAGCAAATTTCTTGTTCATGGTCATTTGCTCAGCCAGCACAGACTGGTTATGGAAGAGGTGAGGTTGCATGTGGCTCCACATGTGGGGAAACCACCAGAACTCCTTCACGTACGAAAGCAGCAGGTCATCTCCCTCGTCTTCGGCGTCTGTACCTGCCAGGCCCAAACCACCATCATCATTGATCAAGGCTGAAGACAGGAAGGAAATGCCATCCCTTTTCACAAATCTATGCACATCACATATCCAAATGCCTCGCTAGTCAACACACAGAGCATTAACTCCCTGTGCTACAACACATCAACTGTCTCTAAAACTTGACGTTTTGATTTTCACAGGCACACAGAAAGAGGCTTCCTTATCAAACCTGGTTCCCAACACTATCACATCGGAGCTTAAAATCTTAAGGAGCCTGCAAATTAAACAGCAACAGACAAATCCTCTGGCTCAGCAACTGCAAAAACTGAAAGAGTTCTGCGTCTAAAAATGGCAAAATGCTCCCTTTCTTACCTGTGTGAAAGAATTTCCCTGAGTAACCCAGATTGAAGGTGAAATTTGGGATATGGGTGCGCAGTTCATTCTGGGTGTCAAATAGAGCCTACAGTGTTGGTGGAGAAAAAAACAACATTTTAAATCATAATCTATGCACATCACATATCCATTTCAAGACAGGAAATACACAGCCTGCAAAGTTCCTTGAACCATTTCTTTTGCCATAGCCTAAAGGCTGCACATGGCTCATGATACCTGGGTACTGGTTATACGTTTGCTACAAATAACCAGATTCCTTGGACCCAAGTAGTCACTAGACCTCGGTGTGCCTACGGATGCCTGTATGCTACCAGAAAGGACTTAATTACTTGTGCACAGTGAACCCATCTTAGGCCTAGGAGGGGAAAGAGAGGAACAACTGGGAGCATTAGGCTACATCCTTTGCTTGTACAACCAAAGGAACTTGGAGCATATTTACAGCATGCACATTGCGCAGTTGTCTCTCCTGAGCTCCAGGAGGCGGAGGTAGATCTTCCAGGGCAAGTCAAGCTTCCCATCTATATCCAATCTATAAATCTGCAAGATTTCCTCACCCACTTCAATGCTCTTGACTGCATTGCTAGAGATGGCTTTGTGCCACAGGTATGACAATGCTGCCAGACCTCAAT
This sequence comes from Plestiodon gilberti rubricaudatus, assembly GCA_026170595.1. Taxonomy (NCBI): domain Eukaryota; kingdom Metazoa; phylum Chordata; class Lepidosauria; order Squamata; family Scincidae; genus Plestiodon; species Plestiodon gilberti. The sequence goes on along the minus strand of JANXHW010000002.1, from coordinate 193,257,501 downwards.
CATTCTGCTCACCTTATGCCTATGTCATGCGTTCCCCTTATTTCACAAAGCAGACTGTATACACCACAACTAAAAATGACAAGTGAAAAGCTGGCCATAGTCCACCAAACTCCACAAATATTCAAGACCACTAAATGCAGATCCACAAATATTCAAGACCACTAAATGCAGGTAACATCAAGGCACTTCTCTTATGCGGACAACCTGAGAGCTGTTACTGGATGGCTCCATTCTGTGCCACCACCGTAATGCAAGCAGGTCATACGGGAGGAGCCCAAGCTGCAGCTCTGCCTAATGTCAGCAGTTTCCAATAGGGCGATGGGGAGGATCCACAACACAGGCTCTTCCCACATGGCTTGCAGCTTTCCACATTACACTGGTGGCACTGGAAGGTGCCACATGGCAGCAAGGAGACATTCATGCCAATTAAAACACTGGATTTTGATCATGCATCCTTGGATGTGCACTTGTGTGAGCAGAGGTTAACACTCAAGCTGGGACTTCACTATCACTAGGCAGCTGCACCTTGTATTTTCACAAGGGTATGGTCACTGTTGGCCACACAATCTCAGGACTCACACATCACCTTGGCTGCTATGATAATTCACCTGCTGACAGCCGAGATGATTTGCATCAGAAAAAAGTATATTAACTGAATTAGCCCTTGATAGATTAAATATTCGTGGGTATGCAAGAGAGTATTGGGCTTTCCACCAATTCTTCACAACTGCTCTCCTGGGAGATAGGAGACTTTCTTGCCCGACAGTCAGTTCAATTTGATAGTGTGCGGTGATCAAAGACTAAAGTGCCAGCTGCTCTCCAAACAATCTCTACTTTTGATAAGATAGTAGATTGTTATACCCTTACCTCTCCTCTCCTTTACAAGGATTCTACATAAACCAACTGAAACCAAGACATGTGGTTAAAGTCACCCAGTGTTGTATTTCCTGCAACACATGTTTCTTACAAAAAAGATATCCCAGTCTCAAGTTATCACTTCTCCAAGGCGAGTTAATTTAACATCAGTCTAATTTGTTTCCCTGCACTCTCAATGCAGCCAGTTAATGCCAGTCTCCAGAGATGAAATTGGGTGTGGGTAGGTGAGTGTGCTGCTCTGATTACCTACAGTACTGCTGTAAAGTGCTGCTATGTCATTCAAATTTCATTGTTTTTCTCCTTTTAAAGTCTGAACGAGAACCACATCCACCTGTGGTTTACTTAGTAAAATACTATCTTTTACTAACTTATTTTAATTATTTATAAGGCAACAAAGTCTTATAAAACTATGTTTACAAAAGAAATGAAATATCATGCCATACATATATTTCACACAAAAATTTATGCAGCAGCATATTTGAGAGCATGAGCTGTCGCAGACTACAGTCTCCTTTGTCATTTGCTAAGAATTTGCCCAATAAGCTACACTTGCAGCTAATTTTGTCTGAATCCAAGGTATTTTTTTTAATGTTTTCTAATTTAGCTGCAAAGTAACCCTAACTATACATTTTTGCACATGCAAGTATTTATAGCAATCCAAGTGTTGCAACTGATGTAATAACCTATTAGCTGTGAATGCCGTTTTCAGAAGAGCATGTTTCTAATTTGTTATCCACCCCTTGGTTGCTGTACATACGAGACGAGCACTGGAAGGTATATAGTCCATGTCAGCTATACAATTGGTACACTTCTTCCTGGCACCTAGCTCTCCTACACAAACTGCCCACCATATTCATCTCTTCAGAGGCTTGGTCAGACTCGATACCAAACAGTATACATGACATTTCTTCATAGGATATGTTAATGCAAAAAACAAACAAACAAAACAAAAAACACCCCTAAGCACCCTTTAGCCCATCAATCTTTTTGGAACGATACTTTTGGCTATGTGTATTTTGCTTCAACCTTGATACTTACCGTAATTTGCTTGGTAACCTTAATCTCCTATTTTATTTATTTATTTATTTATTTATTTATTTTTCACATTTTTATACCGCCCTTCCTCCAAGGAGCTCAGAGTGGTGTACATATTTCCTCCCCTCCTTTTTGCCCTCACAACAACCCTGTGAGGTAGGTGGGCTGAGAGATAGTGACTGGCCCAAGGTCACCCAGGAAGCTTCGTGGCTGAGTGGGGATTTGAACCTGGATCTTCCAGGTCTAAGTCCGACTCCCAAACCACTACACCATCCTGGCTCCTATGGTTGTGCTATATACCGGTAGTTCCATCTCAAATACAGGACATGATCCTTTTGTCAATATATGTACATTTTATCGTTGCATTTTGTTGTAGATATCAATAAAAATAATAAAACACAAAGAGAAGACTTTTTTGTCTGTTCGAGTTAAAATGTCATGAGGGCACCCAGCTACACATTCTGCAATTGGCAGATATTTTCCCCCACTGTTCAGCGTTCCAGAGATGAACAGAGAGCACACAGGAAGGAATAGCCAAACCCAGGCAGTACAACCAACAGGAAGGGTTCATGGATACAGGCATCAATGCAACGGACTTCTAAGCCTAGTCTTTAGTCCAAAGACCTGGATTTACCAAGCAGTGCCACCCCCTCCCCAATGACCCTACTCTCAAGTGCAATTTTTTGCCAGGGGTGCAATTACCTTGACATCATCCACCTTCATGCGAGTCCCTTCCTTTCCAACAAAGATATCGTCAATGTCAACCAAGATGTAGCGATCAAGGGGGAGGGAAAGCCTCTTGCCGGTGAGGAAAGATACAGCATCCACAAAAACCAGTTTATGCAGCCAAAAGTTGAGGTTGTTGCCAAAGAGGACTCTCTGGATGCCATCATGGAGGCCCAGGTCCTGAACCACAGTGGTATGGAGCGCAGCATCGATGCTCATGTGCGGGATGGATTCTGCCGACTTGGTTTTGGCCAGGAGGACCGGTTCATAGGTGGAATGGTTTGACTGGAAGACTGTCCAGTCCTCCCCTGGAAGCAGTCCCTTCTCCACTTCGTGGGGCCGTGTAATATACAGCAGCGGAGACTTTGGGTTGATGCTGCAGTCCTTCAGAGCAAGGTTGGAGTGGAGGAAAAGGGGGAAGCCTTTCAGCTGAGCACTCAGCAAGCTGTTCTCGTTGGCCTGTAAGGAGATCACAAGTATTGTAACAAGAGCTTCCGACAGCAACGTGTTACACGACAGTTAAAACGAGGAGGAAAGACAGGAGGACAGAAAGACGCGTGCTATATTGTTCAGCTGATTTTTCAAGAAATAAAATGGAGAACAGATGTTTGTCTATACTATAGTACAAAAATCACTCACTTCATAGAACATAGACAATATCAGGAAGGAACAAGGCAGTGAAATTGATAGAAAAGGGAAGCTCTCATCTCATACCTAGCACTCTGACTCTGAACTAGGAGTTACATACTAAATATCCAATTCTCTCCATGTACCAAGGAATCCTAATCAACTTTACATTCTGCGTTGCTCTTTCCTCAATACAGAAGCCATGCTGAGGCACCTTTAGCCATATATGATCCTTCATCCATATATCAAGGCTTAGAGCAGGGGTGGCCAACCTTCCACCAGTATGGCTACTGTGTTCTTAAGAGTTGTGTAGAAGACAGAATCTTGGCAGCTGCAAGTGCTGATGGTGCTGTTAAAGCAGCTGCACCTGCTGAAATGCCCTCACCTATACAACCATTTAAAGGGCCAGCATTCATGTTGAAAGGTTGGCCACCACTGGCTTAGAGGCACTGAACTTGCAGTTTGATCCCCAAACAGGCAAGCAGTCATCCTGCTGTGCCCTTCAGATTCTCAACAATACCAGTTTCCTTGATCTCCTTTTTGTACATGGTAGTGCAAGGACAAGTGACAAGAGCGTCGTTCTCCCCAAGGTCGTGAATCTGCATCTGGGCTGCACAAATGCAGATGGAGGCAAGGGTTCAAATGCTCCTCCGTACAAAAAAAATGCCTTGCTAGAGTACGGAGAAGACTAGACTAATCCTCTTCCTTGGCATCTAGTTTTCTGTACTGATGGAATTATTTTACATAGAGCAGCATTCAACCCTGTGTAAGCCCCAACCTGCAGTCTGAAAAAGTAGTCAAGACAGCCATTAGCCAAAACTGATTTTCAGAGCTGTGCATGCCTATTTGTCCAGATCTAGGATCCATTGTCAATTACAGTCTCACCATTTGCAAGGCTTTTTGTTTAGAAGACAACAGAGAACTTGAGGGATTACTTTTTCACTCCTGGATTTTGCTGTGCTGAGTGTTTACTTTATAGAGCTCTTAGCTGCCAACAAAAAGTGGAACAAGTAGGAAAAGTAGAAAAAAGTAAAAGGAAGAAGAAAAAAGTGAAGGGGAAGCATGAAAGTGGGGTGCAGAACCAGAACTCTACTATCTCAAAATGTTATGTCTGAGCAATGTTAAAGAGGCAGCGTAACAGAACCATGTGACAGGTGCAAAGAAATTAATTTCTTAGAGCAGTGGTCCCCAAACTCTTCCTGGCTGCGACCCACCTTGTTCTCCCACGGTAGATCGTGACCCAGTGCTACAGGGTGTGGCGTCTCGGAGCCTCTGGAGACCGCTCCCAGAATGGGTCCGGGACGCACTCCATTGGCTTCCACGGGTCTCAGAATGCCTCCCAAGAGTGACCAGAAGTGGCAGACGTGAAACCAGGGGTAAAACAGAAGTCACTTCCGGTTGCTCCCGGAAGATGTTCCGAGGCCTGCAAAGGCCAATAGAGTGTGTCCCGGGCCCGACAACCCGGGAGCGGCCCCCAATTGTATCCAGAGGGATCCAATTTGGAGCCAAACAGACGCAAGGGTGGGCCCAACGCACCAGGCTGCGACCCAACTAGTGGGTCTCAAAATTCTACTGAATACACCACCAGGCTTCTAAAAAACTGCTCTATGGAATTCTAAAGCCAACAGGTGGCTTCCTCCCATCTACAGCCACAAGCGAACTATTCAAAAACAAACAGGTTTGCTACAGAGAATGAGAATCCACTGGTTGCGCATTCTGGAAATTGTGAAAACTCAATTTTATTCCCCACCTTGCCCAAGTCATACACAGGTTCTGGAGCTGCTCAACTGCTCTCTAGAAGCATGCCTTCAATCTCTTAGAGAAGGTTAATGGCACTGCACATCACACCAGAGATGTTGCAAAAAAAAAAAAAAACTTTGAAGATGATCATGGGAAGATGACAGACTAGAGGAAGTTGCCCTAGATCAAGGGTTCTCAACCAATGGTACTAGTACCACCAGTGGTTCTTCGGCCGATTGCTAGTGGTACTCAGATCGCCGAACCACCGGAACCCTGCTCCAACTTGGCACTTTTGGTGGCACATTTTTGCTGCGGGGAGGCTCCTGCCTTTGGCCAAGCCTCTCAGGAACACTGAGAAGTGCCCTCCCATCTGCCCAGAGCCTCCTACCTGTGTTTTCTGGCCTCTGAAAATCTGAAAACCCAGAAATAATTGGCGATGGTGTCATCGCCAGTCACTTCCAGTGGTACGCAGCAAGAGAGTGGCGCCAGAGGTTGAGAATTCCTGCCCTAGAGCTAGTGGCAACTCAAGCTCCATTTTCTTCTCTTCCGTCATCCTCAATAAAAACGCTCAAACCAGAGGGGGTACTTTGTGATGGTGGTGCATACAGCTGCTAGAACCACAGGATCCTATTGCATGTTAAAATGGCCTTTGCTTATACTGGATAGATGAATACGATTCTCAAATGAAATCCTACAGGATTATTGGAAAAGGAACGAGGGAGTCTTGACAGATGGAGAGGCTGCTACTCGCCACACACTAAAAAAGATCTGTTCAATGTTAAAGTCTGAGAATGCATTACACCCATTGTGTGCTCTAGGAGACCCATTCCTATTGGGATCAGAAAATCTTTCTGAAACAGCTGCACAGAACTGCTGAAGTCAGCAGACTTTGTGGTTGGGCTCTTAAATTTTAACCTATCAGTTTCACAGGTGTCAGGCTCTTCCTGTTGTAAACTCTGGACCCTGGATTCTAAGGTTGGCTCTTGCATGCCTTCTGCTTCCCACATTTAGGTCAAGGGAAAGAAGGGTCATGCATAAAATTGCTTTATTATTGTAAAGTGCACGTTGTGTGGTCTCTGAACTTCCCAATAGGAGTGATCAAATGGACTCTGAAACACCCACAACACTTTGTGACAAAGTAGCATATTTTCAGAACAGGATTTATGCAGCTGTACTTCCTACACCTCTGGAAGGGGAACAGCATTTAGCATACCTATACTACTAAACATTTAACCATACAATTATATTTTTGGAAGATGTATATCAGTGGAATGAAACCAAAGAGGAACAAGGAGCAAAAGAGATTTTCCTTTGGGAACATGAAAACGTAACCATTTGTTATAGCAAGAGATTTTCTAGCTACAAGTCAAACCAGAGACGATCCTGCGCCCCCCCCATGGGGGGCCCCCAGATTTTCGCCGCCCCCCAATAACACACACACACACACACACACACACACACACACACACACACACACACACGGGTTTTTCAGATGTCTACAGGCTTTTTTACTGTAATGTTCATGTGTGTATGCTTTGTCCCACTTAGCTTGTGTATCCCGGAGCCTTCGTTCTGCCTGCTTTCGTTCTGTCCGGGCAGCAGAACTCCGGAAAAGCGTCTGTTCGCTCTGGAGCAGGGCACTCCGTCGTTCTGCGCTTGCGTCATTCATCTCAGTTAGCGCATGTGCAGAAATATTGTAACGATGGAGCGCCCTGGAGCGTCGTTCCAATCTTTCTGCACATGCACTAACTGAGAAGAACGACGCAAGCGCAGGACGACGGAGCGCCCTGCTCCGGAGCTAACGGGCGCTTTTCCGGAGTTCTGCCGCCCGGACAGAACGAAAGCAGGCAGAACGAAGGCTCCAGGATACACAAGCTAAGTGGGACAAAGCATACACACATGTACATTACAGTAAAAAAGCCCGTAGACCCCCGAAAAAACCGTAAAAATACAAAAACAAATAGAAACCTAAGCAGTCCCCGCCCCCCCAGGAGCCTCTGCGCCCTCCGCCCGGGGGCCCTGGCCCCCCGCTCCCCCCTTGAGGACGTATCTGAGTCAAACTAACAAGATAAATCAGAACAAAAGAGAAAATGTTACTCTGCAGAGCAGAAGTGTCTGTCTGTCGAGAGCAGCAGGATAGCTCCAGGCTTTAGTATAATGCCCCATTTTGCATGCTTCCTTTCTGCCCGGGATTCTTAACCTTATTAGCTTACCCTTTCAAACAGAGAGATGCAACAGACCCATGGCAAATCCAATATGAATGGCCTTGGCCTGAGTCATGCAAGGTATCAAAATATTCATCTTGCATCCTTCCTCCTTTAAAGTAGAATCCAAGAACCACCAGGTGAAAAATCCAAGATGGGGTGGACTTCTGTCACATCATAAAGCTAACTAGACCCACTGTGATCCCCTGCCCTCCACAGAGGAACTACAATCTGGTAGCCTCACACATTAACCAGCTCCCCAAAAGGACTATTCATATTATCTTTGTACTGTCACCAGCAAAGCTACAGTAGCATAGCCTCATTTCAGAAGGCGTGGATTTGTGAATCCGCTCTTGGCATCAGTTAAAACACACAGCACTTTTACTTATCAGGCTTGGTGCTGGCGAGACATCAAGCCATTCAATAGCCAGTAGTGTCAATGAGAAGTGTCTGAGCAAGACATTCTTCCGATATTCTGCAGAGCACTGATCTTCCTGTGCCAACTCTTGAACACAGTGAGGGGCTTTATACTGAGTCAGACCATTGCTCAACCTAGCGCAGTATTCTCTACTACAATCACCGGCAGCAGCAATCTGGTCTTTCCCTGGCCTACCTGGAAATGACACAGGTTGAACCTGGAATCTTCTGCATGGAAAGCAGACACTTTACCACTCAATTACAATCCCCCTGAGCAAACTAAAGGGCACATTCCTACAGCGCAATATGGGTTAGGTTATTGCTAAGTGAAGGGGCGGGGAGAGAATATGCACAATACATTCAAGTCAATGGCGCTGCATGTCAGAACACACACTGTCATGCCACGCACTCAAACTTCACTCATCCTTCGCACTACTGTGGTACCAGTCTCAGAAGAAACAAGCAAACAAAAATATGAAAGAAATGATCAGTTCAAATCTTCAGCAGAGAGGATTGTATTAAGAACATAGACTCTTGAGTGCAGCCGGTGTGTGTGCGTGTGCGCGTGCGCGTGCGCGTGCGCGTGCGCGTGCGCGTGCGCGCGCGCGCGCGTGCGTGTGTGAGAGAGAGAGAGAGAGAGAGAGAGAGAGAGAGAGAGAGAGAGAAGCTTCCTAGAATTTACACAGCATCCATTGCCAAGATGCTTATGTGCAAATAAGGTTGTATGGTGCTTCCCAGTTCACCTTTTTTGCCTTAGGACTGGTTCAACAATACCTATTTCAATTCAACACTGGACTTCATAATACCACCACCACATATACAAGACCCATGTCTGAATGGACTGGTCCACTAGTTCTCAGGAGTTTTCCTGGATGAGTGTCCTATCCAGAGATGAGGATGCACTGATTTTGGCCTCCCCCTTAGTCCTGAACCTGAGCGCAAGGCTTTGGCACTCTTACTATTCTTAGAAACCCTCCATCAGTTTTCTGGAAAACAGAATGGGTCTAAACATGCGCCAAAATAATATGTGCATGAGGTAACATTGGACTGTATCACTTCAGACTACAGTTGGGGGGGGGGGGGAGGAATAATTTCTCAACAGCTTCTCTCCTTTATAGACACCCACTTCCTGCAAATAGAATCCTAGTACTTCAAGGGGGGGGGGGATATTGAACTAGGCCTTTGGCATTTCTACTTGCAATGAGTTTTAACACAGGGGAGCATTCAAAAATGCAATTACCCCCACCATCTGAAGTGGCATTCTTCCCAACCTATCACCTCCTTCAACTGCACGCATGGACCAGGCCTTACATGCCCACACAGGGAGGGAGATCTTCTTTCAGCCGGACATATTTTGACCCCATGCTGACCTCCTCCTGGAAATATTTCCCTAGAATGAAACCAGTACCTTGAAAAAGCCAATGATTCCTACACCATACTCTACACAGTACTTGTCCAAGAGTTCGCGGTTCCAGGCATCCAGGTTCACATACTTCAGGATGTTCTCGTAGATGATCAGTGCAAAACGCCCTCGGTCCTTGTCAGTCAGCGTGGGCATGTCCCCCTTCCCTGGAGCAATCTCCGTCAGGTATTTGAAACGGCTGGATTCCAAGATGGCCACAATCTCCTGGCCCAACTGAGAGTAAAGACTTTCCACAAACACAAGAACCAAAGGGTCCGTACGAGAAGAATCCACCACTTTGATGGGCTTTAATGGAAGTAGGCGTGAAGGGGCAACCTTCGGTTCATCACAGTCTGGGCTGGGGATGTCTGCAGAGGGTTCCAGTCCCCTCTTCCATCCATATAAATAATATGCAGAGACAAAAACACTGAGCAGGCAGAAGGCAAACAGCAGGAACAGCACCACCTGGGGAGACACCTGCCGGAAACTCCTCCGGAGCCTTACCAACAAAGTCATCCTTGCTCTGAAAAAGAGTTCAGGTTCCTTCCCCACCCCACCCACCCTGCCCCCCTCCCTCCCTCCCAATCTTGAGTCAGGAAAGGCTAAAGGATAATTTCACTAAGAGGCAGCATGTGTATGTTGGATTGCCCCTTAGCAGTCCATTATCCATCCTGGTCTATTTTCATGTCACCATGGCAAATCCATTCAGAGTTTCTTTCCAAGGGAAGAATGCCAGCAACATTCCACCATTACTGTCTCATCGAGATGAAAACTCTGCTGACTTGGACTTCCAGAACATCTCTCATCTCGAGGAGCATGGCGATTCCTCGAGTCTGCAGTTGGAAACAAGAATCTGGAAGGGAAAAAAAGACACAAAACAAGGAATAAGTGAGCCACTCTAGAAAAAAAAACTAACTCTCCCAACCCAAGATCATTCTCCCAAATGCATAGTTGTGCTTAGTAATGGCAGATATGAGAGCCTTTCCATAAATAACCCCTTTTTGGTAATTAATTAATTAAATTAATTAATTAATTAATTAATTAATTAATTAATCGGAATCCTCGGTGGTTCATGTCTAAAGGGAGAACAGTAACAAAGCTTAAGCTTGCCAAGAAGTCACACACAATGAACATGCCAATGGTGGTGGAACTTTGCACATGTTCAGATGCTCTTCCCTTCTCTATGACTTCTTCACATGTACCAAAAGCAGTACATCTGTTCTATCCTTAGAGTGCTGCAAGAACCAGATTGTTTAAAAAAATGGATTATGGAGAGCGGGGAGGAAAGATTGCAAGAAGGGCACTAAACTAAATGAGACTTTTTGAATCCTTCACACTCAAACTAGCTCCAGACCAGAAGCATAACTGAAAACTTTAAGTCATGGGTATCAGCAAGGGACACTTGCAGTAACCCCAAATGCTTTTCAAGCTTACCTAAGTGACACAAAAGCTGGAGAAAGGGTCAAGGAAATTCCCTTGCATATAATTATTGGCATATAAACACACACCTAAGATAGCTCACTGGCTCCTCCTGAGGTTATGCCCTCAACCTGCAGAAGGCAGATAGTGCATGCCAGATGAGCTTCTGCCTGCAAGTTCCGTTTGTGTTCAAGGGAAACCAGAAATTGAGGCCTGCTGGTCCCCAGATCAATCCTAGTGGGTCAGTCAAGGGCCAGGTGCCATACAATCCAGAAGCCTAAACATTCAACAGGCACAGGCAAGGCCCAGAGTTTGTTTTCCCAATCTAGCTGCTCACTCCCACATAGCTCTGAGGTAGCCGCCACGCTCTCTGCACCTGCTTCAGCTTAGCGTCAATCACTTGCCAACACACCACGAGAAGCCTTTAAGACTTAATAGTCGACAGTAGAGAAGGCTGCAAGAATGCTGCTCTTTCTTTTTACACTTGGAAAGGCAGGGGAGGCAGCCATTGACCAGCTTTAATCCACAAAACAAAAACATGAAATATGCTGATTTCACTCAGACAGAGCAGACTCAAACAACTATTCCAAAAAGCCACCGTTCAGGAAAGGGAAACATCGGAAGGGAAGGGGGGCTACTACTGGTCTCAGCCACATTTCAGCATGGCCAATATAACTTTTGATAAGCTACACAATATATGTTCGTAGAAGCTAGCCTCAACACACCATACACAATATATGTTCGTAGAAGCTAGCCTCAACACACCATACACAATATATGTTCGTAGAAGCTAGCCTCAACACACCACACCACACGTGAACATCTGTTTAAACCTCTCTCTGGATTTATTTTATCTTTTCACAAACTAAAAAGCAACACAGGCCACCAGCTGCTACAGAACTAAGTTGCACTACACAGCAAAAAAATTGTTGACTTGTTGGATCACCAGGACATATCAAGCTGTCCCAAAACAGTCACTAATGATCTTTGCCACCAAGGACACATCTGGAAGGAGATATAGTTTTTCAGGGATCTAATACACACTCAATATGCTTCACGTGGCACCTATCACCCGCCAACACTGGCATCCCACCTGCCCTGAAGGCAGTGGTGCTCCAAAAACCAACACAACAGGCACAACCTGCTCTCCACCAGGATCAATGTCACTATGGGATCCTCCCTAGCCACGCTAGTCTTCCTTCCAGAGATAAGAGCTGTCCAAACTCCTGCTTCTAGGCGATGCAGAAAAATATTTTCCTGGTTTCTGTTCATATCTGCCTCCCCAGGTCACAGGAAAAACCTCACATTTGGCAACTTAATCTTTCCTCCTTTCAAGGAGAGCATACACATTAGGCTGACTCTGGGTGCAGGGAGACTCCCAGGGCTAACTCAATCAAGTCCCCCTGGATTCAAGGATCGGACCATCAAGAGTCCTCTGACTAGCTCAGCCCACTATTGTTCCTATTGTCTTCTGTAAAATGTAAATCCAAAATCTTTTGTAGAAACTGTATGACTCTGTGACTATGCACATTCTCAGCAACCATGTGATGTACTGTTGTTGGAAATGTATAAAAACTGTGCTCACATGGAGCAAAGGGTCAGTGCCCCTCTTGGGGTGCTATCCACTGCGCTGCGTAACCAAATAAACCCATACTTTTTCCTTGTTCACCAGTCTTCCTGGTCCTATTAATTCTCATCTGCTTAAAATTCCGCTACAGTTTGGTGTCAGTGCTTAAAATTCCGCTACATGGGGATGGAGGCTGCATGGGAGAAGCGAGAGCACATTCCAGCAAATGTAACCTAGAAGGACAGCAGACCCGAGGAGCATCTGGAAATTACAAGGATGCACATCTGTGGTTGAAACCCCAACATTCAGATGCAAGAAATAGGCACGCATGACTTTCAATCATTCAATCATTAACACAATGTTCACTCTGCTTTCCCCACTTGCATTATTAAAAGTAAAAAAAAAAGTCTCTAGATCAGCCCACATTCTGCAGGCTAAGCGTCATACTTCAGAACCTCCAACACTCCAAACAGTACACACTGCTCCAAATGCTAGTCCCTTTTTCTATTATGATGTGCAAATAGCTCATCCTATGCACACAATGTGTCTTTACATGTACAGTATGCTCCAATGAGAACCCCCCCCCCCTCCAGCATACTGATAAATTTCATTCTATCAGCCAGCCAATAAAGCCTCCAGTATACTGTGATGGAGGAATAACATGTTTTTTAAAAGCACGACAGCTCTGCTTCCCTGTGAATGCTTGTTTTGAAATTGGTGCCAGGCTATGTCTTGTGCTGGGACCCTACATCAGCATCCTCTCCTGTTTGTCTGCCATACAGTGGGTACGAAAGGGAGGCGTGTACTTTGCCTCCGTGAAGCAGAAAGCAAGAAAGCAAAGTCTCATGGCTACTGGAAAGGCAATCCACAGGCATCAAATGTTGAAGTATATCCCTAGAAAATCAAACTAATGTGCAAGACAAGACAGAAGGACGGTACTCAAACCAACCGGCAAAGAGAACGTAGCACAAGAACAGAAACTCTGGCTACGATTAGGAGGGTGAGATTCCCCCCCCCCCCCGGAAAGAGCCCAGATCTGTAAACATCCATGTGGAGCAGGAAGAGCAGAGGCCATCTGCTCGTTTCAAAGACAACTGGCTTGGGAGTCAGCAAACTTTGAATGAGTAAGTTATTGATATTCAACGCAAAAGGATATTCTACGCAAAGTCTCCAATAACCCATTCTTTTACATCCTGCCTTCAAGTTTTCTATTTAACAGAAGCCCATTGCTCACATTAGGTACATGTATAAGCACCAGCTACTGACCAATAAGACCAAATGTTATACAAACATGTAACAGCAGCAAAAACCTGCAAACAAGAGGCAGCCATGGTTTAGCAGCTACTGAGTGCACTGGAAAAAAAAAAAAAAAACACTCTCCTCTTATGACTTGCAAGCCTACCCTCCTAAATGCTCCTCCGCTCTCCTTCCTTCAAGGCCACCTCTGCTCTGCACACATCAGAAGTTGCCCAGCGAAAGGTGGAAGGACAGACATCTAGGTCACCCTCTGAACTGAAGTGGAGCAGCAGCCAATGGCCTGCTGCTTTTGACTTTCACACCTTAGCAAGCAGGTGGAGCACAACTATTAATAGACTCCAGTATGAATCACTAGCAATTCAGTGAAGGCTTTTCTAAAGGCCACAACAGAAAACTTTCCAGTTGCAACAAGCCCTCGGGTGTCCTACTGAATCACAGCTCGGAGGCTTCTAGCCAGAGCCAAATTTGACTCCTCTGTCACCTTCCAACACTTTCACACATTTGCAGTCATGCAGAGGGTCAGTATGCTCCCTCACCTATTTGTGCAGCAGAAAGATTAGCCGGGCCAGCTAAAGTGGCTGCAGCCTAAGATGCTGCAAGCAAGGTAATGATTATTACTTTTAAAAGAAATAGCACTGAGATTAAAGGAAACTGCCTGAGAAGCAGCCTAGATTATACCTGCCTTAATCCAGTCATTCTTGTCCCTACCTGAAGCAAGGAGATAAAAGAACCAAGTACAAATCACACGCTTAATTCCAAGAGAGGCTGAGATCTGCCTATGCAGTCTCCCGAAGTCCCACTGACAGGGCCTCAGAAAAATCTGGAATTAGGCCTTCTGTGCCGTCAGTTTCTCAAATTCATTCCCTAGCTCATGGCTCAACAAATCCTGGGTGCTAAATCGATATGGCGCCTAGAAATTTCATCTCGACAACGCCTAGTATTTTCAGCAATAAGAGATTCCCCCAGGCAGCTGCTTCACCTTCCCCAACCGATGTCAGGAAGCCTCTTTCCTCGTCTCTGCACGACCACCGTGGCTGACAACCCACTCATCACCTGGGAAACCAGGTTCCATTCCTTGTGTGCTTCATCACACTGATGCCGTCTGGCAACAACACTTGCTGCCCTGGAAAGGGGAGGGGGGAGAGAAGAGGTGAGACCTTCCCACAGGCTGCAGCATTGTGGGAGAGAGGGTCATTGGGCTACTGATGCTGGTTGCAGTGGCAGCCTCAAGAAGGAGAGGGTGTCGTCGCTCAGACCTTTCTTTGCCCTCCCTCAGGATTCAAGGAAAGCGAAGCATTGGGGGCAGAAGCTGTGCAGGGGGAGAATGGAAGGGAGAAAAACCACCACCACCAGGGAGGGAGATGAGCTTCCCTGACTTGCTTGAAAAAGTAATCTGGCTCCTAAATTCAAGAGCAAACTAGTCGAGCCCTGTCCTAACTATCTCTTATCTGTTCCAGGCAGACGGGGAACACTGCAAAATGTTTACATCCATGTAACCTAAAAAGAAAACCCAGAAAAATATGAAGGTTACAATATTCTCAAATATCACAACTGCTTTTTCCACCAGTTACTCTCAGATTAACAAGAGGCTCAAGTCCTTTATGTCAGTAGTCAACACTTCTCCCAGTGGTAGAGGAGCCAGGCATTGGAAAGGAGGATGAGCCCATGAAGACCTCACAAAATAATGGAAAAACCGGCTTCACGTGTGTCGCTGAAGGAAGTTTCACAGAAAAAAGCAAAGCATACAGAGAAGGTAGGACGACGACGACAACAACAGAAAACTCGAAGAAAACAACTTTCAACGCCTCAAATAGATGCAATGACTACAGCAGCTGTCTGTCCTTTTTCTAAGAATGCATTTCAGTTCGTCTCCTAGGACAGGGTCCAGATTCTTGGATTCCTTGAAGCCAATCACATGGATGCTCACTTCTTGTCCCGCCTGACCGCTTAAAGCACCAAGAGGGGGGCTGGTAAAGTTGAGAGGGGGGATGTTAATATCCCTCTTGGAGAGAACAGTGTTCTAACTCAAATGAAAGACGTGGTGGTGAGGCTGCTTCTGAAGAAGCTAACATCACATGCCCTTCCGCTCCCCTGCCCTGCCCATATGGGATAACTTCCAACTTAACTCAACATTTGCAATTTCTGGGAAAGGTGCTTGAGCACATGGTGGCAATTCAATTCCAGAAATTCCTGGATGAGTTGGATTATCTGGATTCATACCCAATTTTGGTACTGAAACAGCTCTGGTTGCCCTAGCCCAGGGGTTCTCAACCAGTGGTACTAATACCACCAGTGGTACTTCGGCCAACTGCTGGTGGTACTCTTGACTGCCGGACCACCAGAAACCTGCTCCAACACCACTTTCGGCAGCGCGTTTTCACTCCCGAGAGGCTCCTGCCTTTGACCGAGCCTCTCAGGAACACTGAGAAGGGCCCTCACACCCATCCAGAGTCTCCTACCTGTGTTTTCTGGCCTCCGAAACCCTGAAAACCGGGTAGTGTTTTCCAGTGGTATGCAGCAGGAGAGCGGCGTCAGAGGTGGTACTCAGCTGGGAAGGGGTTGTGAACCCCTGCCCTAGCCAATACTTGGAAATAGACAGGGAGGCCTTCATCCCTGTTGGCGCACATTCATTATCTCCAGGAAGGCACAAAGGGCTGGTTTCTAGCCCTAATTATCCTGCCTAGGCAGAGGGCCTACTCCACCATGCAGATTCTGATTGCACACTGTCTTGCACTAGCTTAGAAAGCTTGATTGTGGTGGCTGCAGCTCCCTGCTGTTATTTACTAGCCTCAGGCATAGCATTAGCTTGCTTCCGAATGCTATCTATTCTAGTGCCCACAGAAATTCCATGACAATACTGTATAGCACTGTCAGCAAACCATTACCATGACTAACAGAGCAATCCTATGCTATGCATATCTATTCAGCAGTCAGTCCTGTTGTGTTCAAGGGGCTTACTCCCAGCAGTGTCTACAATATAGGACTGCAACCAAAAATCCTCAGCTGCACTTCAGTTTCACCCACATCTCTGTAGGAAAACAACCCAGATTCTTTCCTGGTTGTGAATAAGTCTACATTATCTGCATGATACTATCTGGGTTATCTTGAAAAGAGACTTCAACCAGTTATCCAACTTAGGGTGCCTCACACAACTATATTATCCATCCAAAACAGCCAAGCTATCACACATCAACCTTTTATCATCAACTGAGCAGAATTTCCATTACAGTTAGGTAGCTTATCAAGTGAAAAGTGTGTCCCCTGATAAAACTAACACTTGCTGATGAGAGTAAACGGGCCTTGATTTCTGCGAGGCCTGGAGACAATGCAATGGGAAAATCTGTCCTCTCTCCTTCCTGTCACACAGAAGAGGAGGAAACAGACAAACTCAGATTAATCAGAAAGCATACAAACGTATTAGCTAAGAACAAGAACAAACAACTGAACCTAGGAGAAAGTGGATTCAGCAGTAACATACAAGTAACAACTTACCCTCAAATGCTCAATCAATGATAATGATGGTAGCATGGACATAGGAGTCCCCAGATTTGTGCTTGCAACTCACCCCCATACACACTCTTCAGTCTCAATGAGTTATTGTTCTGAATAGTTACATGTGAAATCAGATCCACCCTAGCAACACCTTTGTACTAAAATTCTGGAGTAACTGATACGCTACTATAGCTATATAGGCAATACTGCAAACTCCAAGCAACAGACAGGGAGAGAAATTAGGAACAAGGCTAAGTGGAAACACTGAGTGGAGACACAGAAGTCAAGAGGAATTGAGTGCATTTCCTGCTATCCCTTCTTCCTCCCAAACTGAACTCTAGTCATGAACATGACAATACAACCTCACAATCTTGGTGGTCTGTGAGAAGTTTTCCCCACACAGTGGTAAAGCAGGTGCTCTTGTAGCACACAAGCAACATGGGCATATGGGGGGGGGGGGGGAGAAAAGAGGCTGTGTCATAAAATTAAATTTTCCACTCTAATGAACTTCTGCATTAGAATTCATAAAGCACAGAACCTAAAAATCTAAATTTTGTTTTGCTTGGCTATAACTAGTCAATTTAGCTTAATAGTTTATTTTGATTAATGTAACAACATTTAAATAAATCCAGATTAATGATCATACAGTTATATATGTATCCCAGGTTTTTAATTCATTGACTTTATATCTGAACTCACAAAACAAAGTCAGCCGGTCTCTTGAAATTTTGCGATGGGCAAACTGTAAGAGACTGGAACTTTAACCAAATCTGTTTGCATCTGAAGTTTGCTTTTTGGCTATTTATTTCAATTCTTGCTATTGATGGATCTCAAACAGGTCTCGTGAGCACCTGAATGAATGAGTCAATGAAAGAAGTTCCGCAATCACAATGCACGATGTATTCGTCTCTCTAGTCAAATAACGTCCATATGAGGTAGATGGGAACATCGCAGTTTTGAAATAGAGGCCTAATGATTCCATTTTTAAAATAGAGAAGGTCCTCGCAAGGCAACTTAGCCCCACAGTTTTTGCATGGTGAAGGAGAGTTGGTTTGCCACCCTCCACCCCTGGTGAGGCAAAACCAACTTAACAAGGGTTGCCAATTCTGACTGAAGCTAGTCCTGGAGATTCTTCAGTCCATCCCCCAACATTAAGCCATGTTGAAAATTGCGGAGGCCCTATTAAAATTTTCAGGACTGCTTGCAGATCTGGAAACTGATTCCTGGACTCCTGAAGAGTTGGCAACCCTATATTTATCATTTCTTGGGGGAAAACACTCAGTGGCAATATATCTTACCAAAGCAAAGTTCAGAAAAGAGTGTGATTGTTATGGAGAAAATACAGAATTACAGAACTTAACATTTTGCAGAAGGTTCAGCTTTGATTTCAACTTTAGCTTGTCTCTGCAAGACACACCTTTGTAGGCAAAGCCCCTATCTCCGGAGGACAGTGTTTTCAGAAGATCAAGGACAAGTAAGAAAAATAATTTCAAAGTTTTCTAGAAAGACATTTCCTTGCAGATTCTCCCCCAGAACATTTTATTCTCCTAGACCCAGTTCAGCACCTTCATTTGTCAATCAGACGTTTCCCCAAAAGGCAAATTGCTGTGAGTGACAGGAGCACTACCACGTTTCAACAAGTTCCTCTGCTGGAACTGCAAGAATAAATGGCCATTTTAATCTCCCAAAGCGCTTGCTAGACATTAACCGTTGAGCTTCCCCTTTCCTCCCGACAAAGAGCACACCCCAACATTTTACTTCCAAGGAAGGAATTTGCATTTATAATAGGTAGTGAGGATGGGAGGACAGAGATGAAATGATTTATCAAGGATCCCACCTTGGAACCACCAGATGAGTTTCTTTTACTCTATTCCTATCATTCACAATAATTAACATCCCACCAACCAGCCGCCTCCTGCCTTCACTAGTCATCCTTCCTGCATGAAATAAAAGTCACAAGCTCCTGTTAGTGACATCAGAGTTCCCATGGCTACACACTGAGAACCGACAGCCAGCAGATTTAATGTCAATGCATGGAAAGGCAGGATGGGTGACAGTTACTGACAGGAAAATATTATACATTCATCTTTAATCACCAAGAAGAAAGGGACTTGGGGGGGGGGGGAGAGAGACGACTAGGCATTGCCAAGATCAACTTTTCCTTTAAGCAAGTCCTCTACCCATCATCTGAGCATTTCTTTTTCTTAGGAAAAAAAATTAAAATGTTGCTGATCCTGCCGATCACAGACCACAACTAGACTACCCATCCGTAAAGAGAGTTCTGTGCATTCCCAAAGCTTATATTAGGGATCAGCAACTGGAGACCCAGAGCCAAGTACAGCCCCCCCCCCCATGGCTTCCCAGTTTCAATCTAGAGGAAAGCCATGCCGACATGGTACATATGACGCTGTACCAGAGTCAAACCACCAATAGTCCAATACTGTCTACTCTACACCCATCGGGAACAACTCTGAATTCAGACTTTCCCACCCCTAGCTGGAGAGTCCAGGGACTTTCTACATACAAGGCATGTGCTTTGCCATGGAGCTACAGTCAAGATCTGCCATGATGTCCAAGACAGGCAATCCTGGCTTATTCTAACCACAGTCTGCAGAACGACGAGGATCTGAAGCTCTAATTCCAGAGTTCTTTCATACTATAAAAATATTTTTTTCTGGTGTAAGAGTGAAGTACTGTATACCCCTCTTTATACCCAGAGGAGTGGTCCACAGCCATCAGAACTTTAAAAAACACGGTTTTAATGGCTACTCTTCTTTGTCTTTTGTCCATACCGGCATTTTAAAACCACATCCCTTATTTCCTCACTCTTATTGCAACCAAAGATCTCTTCCAAATCCTTTTTAAACCCGAGTCTTGCAAATTATACAAAATGAGGAAATGTATCTGCATAAGATTTCAGAATTTTGACTTCTGTGCTGAACTGTTTGGTACAGAATGTATCCACCACCACAAAACCCATTCCCTACCGTCATATGTTAGGTAACTATGTGAGGTAAAATATTTTGATAACTAACATTCCAGACAAGTCAGCAGAATTATGCACTATCAATGTGTATCAGTGTACTTTGCATGTACAGTTAGTCATGCAGAATTCTAAACCACCACCACACCCAAATAAGTGCTAGAACACTGATTGAGCGTCTTCACGCAAATGCAAAAGAGCACTTCTTACAGCCTCAAACACAGAAGCATTTAGTAAATGGATCCAAAAGACTATGAAGGGAAAGCAACTTCCAGAGGTGGCAAGGCTAGATCTGACATCAATTAGCTTCGTTACAGTTTATTCAACTTTTACCCCACTTTTCTCCCAGATGGGCACCCAAAGCAGCTTCCAAAGTACATAAAACATCAAATATACAATTAAAAAATAAAAAACTATAATACTGACTAAAACAAAGATTAAGAAACATCAGCAGCAATCAGCCACAAAGGAATAAGAGAGCAACACACATAATACAAAACAGCATTTAATCCTCCCACTTTTACCCCCCCCCCCCCCACACACACACACAGTAGGGAAGGAAAAATATTCTCATGCTTTTTTTCCCCTTTTGCACAAATTAGTTCCACTCGCAACTTTAGGCTATAGATTCTTGCTAAAGCAGCAGTTCATATTTAGCCTTTGGCCTTCTTGTGTTGCTGCCCGACATGCGTGCTCTAGTAAAATTCAGCAGTGTGGAGCAAAACGAAATCCAGAGCTCAGCACACCAAACAGAAATACTGGCAATAGTTCTCCAGCTGTGGAGACACCACTATTCCTCCATGCCCCATTTCCTCGAGATCACACCAATGCCATCCCATGGAGTACTATCAAACAGATCCTAGAACACGCAAACAATACATGACGTAATGGACCAGAACACTTCACAAGCAAGAGGAACTACCTCCTACCTAGGAGGCGATTATGATCTGTATTCCAAACTGCAGCTTGGGTAACAACCACCAGAGAGTTAATATTTGTTAGGAGTTTGGAACATTACAAAGCAATCCACGTAACCTTGACCACAGCATGCAGTGCCACAGGCAGAAAACAAAACCGAGCACACCAGACCGAGCTTGCCTCAACAAAAATTTCCAAAAGAATTAAGCAGGTAAGCCAATACCCCCCCCCACACACACACACACAGTGTCCCACTTGACTAGTCAGACAGACATGGGAAGAATACCTCTTCAAATTCCAAGTATGAAACAAAAACAAAAAAAACCCTCACAAGATTTTCTACCCACCCCAAAAACAGAGTAGCAAGTTGCAAGTCCATGCCACCTAGTGAGCACTTCCTGTTTTTTGATCCAGCAGACAAATGCCTCTCCTCAAGAATTAAGGAAATTAAAAAATGTTCTAACTTCAAAGGTGAGAGGGGCATAGCTGAGGTAGCTGAATAAATATATTTCCTAAAAGTCTATTTATTCTAGAATTTTACACCTCTGGTACGGATTCAATTCTGAAATCCAGGACACTATTAATGCTCCATTGATTGCCTTTATCTCTTGTGCTTCATCTTTCTTCACCCGTTTAATTCCCACGTCTCATCTGCCAGGCTACATCCTCGTTTAATTGAAGAAAACCCGGTCCCTTCTTAAACTCCTCTTAACAGCACAATTAGTATACAGTAGATGTTTACTTGAACATTGTATCAAACCAACTTGGATTGCAATCCTAAACTCAAACAGGTGACATTCTCTTCACCTCTGATCAGGGGGATGCTTCAGTTGTGGCAATGGTAAGAGCCTGTTTCATCTCAGAATACGAAGAGACACTGCATATTGGGCAGCTGGGTTTCTTTCAAAGAAGCAAGTTTTCAACAGGTGCAAGGAGATTTTGACCCAAGATCACTTTCAAACAAGCAAGTTTCCACCTCAGAATGCATATGGAGCACTTTCAGGAAAGAGGTGCACTCTGCTCCCCAAGAAGGGCATACCACGTCAGAAGTACAGCCTTTGAATTAGCTTTGGTAACTATCAACTCCTGCAATTATTTTTGTTGCTCTTTGCATTTGTTTCTATTTTGAATAAAACCAACTAAAAATGGGACATTACTGTTTGAAACAGACCGCCTCCCTTCCCCTCCCCCAAGAGTATCTTATTGGAGGTTGAATTAAGAATGTGAAAGCACAAGTATGTACTACCTGGTTTCATTTATCCCAGGCAGAGTGCTTGCATAGCAGCAGGGGCTGCAGGAGAACAATACAACTACCTTGCCACTGTGGGCCACAGCTGCTGATAAAACTGTAGAAAGGGCAAGGCCAATCCCAAGATTGCCAACAGCAGACAGGTAGAGAAGTACCAGCCCACCTCTTTCTGAAAACTACAAAACACTAAACCATACAAGAAGAACAGTTACAGGACTACTGAGGTAGTCTCAGAACATTCAAACTAGACTATCTTTCAATCCCTTCTGGTTATCCTGCTGTGTCTAGGCAAAGGTGAAGTCACTGCACTCTAAATCCCATCATGATTTCAAGCAGAGTCTACACAGATGTTGACTTGAAATTCTTGTGGAAGATGTATGCTCTACTTAAGCATTTGAATTACAGATTTACAACACACACAGCGCTTCATTAGTTAATCCAAACTGCATGTCACTTACGATTCTACTGCTAGATCACAAATATAATCCACTTGGAAGAGGTAAATCATAAACAGAATCACAAGGTTTGGTTTGGAATACTGGGCAGGTGTAGTCCAAATATTCATTTTAGAATTAGATTGTATCATTCAAATAGCTTGTGATCATAAAATAATTTTGTTTTTCGAATCCAGCTTTGCATTCTGCACAAATAATTCCACGCTAAGCAGCTAGGTTTCACAGACAACTGGCACAGCTCTCTTATCATAACAAATTTAAGTGAAGATATATTTAAAGGGCTGCTATGGAAGTACCAACTGAGGAAATACTGGCTGATTCCTGTCTCCATCCAGGCCCCCCATTATCCAACAGAAGAGTCCAATCATTCCTTTGATATCCTCTCTCTATCCTCAACCCTTTATCCACTGCCAAAGTCATGCCTGGGGCGGAACCTACCAGAGGTATACAAAACCCACCTATGTAATAACATTGAGAGCAGGAAATCTCTTGCCTTTGAAGCTACAAAGACAACCTTCAAGTGTGCTTTCCTCCCCCAAAGCTGGAAAAAAATTATGAGGGAAGGTGAAGAGGAAGACTCATCTCCCACACTTGGCATGCAGACAAAAGCCGCTCACCTTCCAACAGTGTTCCCCCCCCCTCCAGCTCAGTCCCCTGAAGGCTCTCCTCTGTACTTAATACAGCCTCTCCTAAATCGGAGATCCCTGACAAACAGCATTACAATCAACCCAGCTTTTGAGTCAGACTTCCCCCACCTCCTCCCCATGCACTGGTCAGTTCCAGCTTGCTAGAAATCGTGAACCATTTGCTCCAACTCGGTTACTCCCTTCCCTCACACCTGCTCCACAGAGGGGTGGGGGAAAAACACAGATCCTTGAAAGTTTCCTAAAGCGGGGGAAAGAGAGTGGCAAACATTCCACATTAAGGTCAGGAGGATGGAGCAAACCTAATGGAAAGAATATTAGCAATAGAAAGTCATGTTTCCAACAACAATAGGAACGTTTTAAAACCACAACGAACACATTCATGTGTCCTTACCTATACTGTCATGTATATGTAAACTACCAACGATAAACCTGCTCAAAATAAAACAGGGTGGGGATGAATATCAGTGGCTTTTTTATTTTATTATTAAAAATCATAAGTAGCAACCAGCTAGTACGCCAAAAACCTATAAGCATCAGAAATCAGTTATTTTTTCTTGGCAATTTTAAATCATGATTTCAAATCCATGCATCCTCAAACAAGTTACCTCATTCAAGGTATTAAAGGTTTGTTCACGCGCATGCGCACGCACTCTCCCACTCCCTCCCTCAGCTTCTCTACCAGGAGACAACATCTGAGCATACCTCACAGTAACAAGCAAGCAAGCATCTACCAATGGAGGATAATTTTCATCCAGGGAAACAGAGGACAACTACCCTCAAACAAAACTGATTTATCCTAGGTAAGTTCTACAGAGACGTGATACAGACACAAGCGAAAGGAAATGATCATATTCAAATAAGAGGAATCTCTTCAGTCAAAAAAACTGTTCACAAAAAAAATTAACTAAGTGGAAGGTGAAAAGTACACAATTTGAAACGGTTGTTATATATTAAGTTTAGCACATATCTTTGCTTTGCATCCACTGGAAAGAATGTGTTCTAATATCATAGAAAGCAAGTGGGGAGGGGGTTTAGCAAGAAAGCTGTGTGATGTACAACAAAAGATGTTACCTTTACATCTGCTATACAAAAAAAGACTTAAAGTCTCTCACCAGAAGCTGCTGAATTTCCTCTTTGTGTTGTTTGGGAATCCCCCCACGTTAATTTCCTCACATTGATTTCCCTGGCCATTTTGTCACCCATTCTCCAAGCATTTGGCCAATCCTTCAGCAGAAATTAATCTATTCTATCCTAAATCAACTCTCTATCGACCAGAACTTTTGCCACTTCACATTCTTTTGCAGGAGATAAGGAAGCATGTTAAGAGCATCGGCCTCTAAGTTTTCAAGACAGCCCATTGTTTACATCCCAGCATTATGAAATTGTTCATTTCTTCCATCTTTGTGTAACCCACCTTGAATCCAGCTGCCGTTCTCCTTCGTTCCATGGCTACTTGATTTAAGAGCCTTCAACAAAGAAATCTGCCAGTCTTCAAACACAATATAAACCAGATGACCCTCAAAAAAATTCTAATACATTTGTAATGCATGGCTTTACATAACCATTTTGACTCTTCCTCGGCAGGTCATGCCTATTTGTACATTTAATAGATGTGCAAACATCTACTCTCCTGTCCATCTATGAGTAAGAATCGCCTCTCTGTGATTTGGCAGAGAAGCTTATATAAACTGGAAGAGAGTTTACTTCCCTTTTCAGGTCATTCATGTGCCCCAAGTGGCTACACAGGAATGTAGAGACAGGCTAGTATGCTTTATGGTCTAACAGGAATAGCTAGCTGAAGAAGTCAGTTCCTTTTTAGTAAGTATAGGAACTGAAGCCTGTGACCGTTAAACAAGTGGTGTTGCACTACCTACCTTTCATTTTTTGTGCACAGAAAACTGGTGAGAGAGATCGCACCACCCAAAAGTCAGTCCATAAAAAAAACTACATTGGGGTCTGCTGAGCCAACAAACCAGAAAAGCAGGAGAGTGAACACAAGAACAAGCTGTGCAACCAGGACCCTGTCAACAACACAAACTATGTATTCGGTGCCAGTCTCCATGGTCAGTCACAAGCAGCTGCTTGGCCCCAGAAGAACAAGATGCTTTGACCAGGAAGAACAGAATTTAGGCCAAACAGTAATAGGATTTTTCTTACTTTGGCAGGCAATGATGCATACCTGGTTGAAATGTTGCAAGGAAGGAAGGACAAGTTATCAGCAACTGCTAGAGAGCAGTCTCACCCTGCTTTTACTTGGCAGACAAACCAGCAGATACAGGAAGCCGGTTTTCCCCTGGAACTCCCTAGTGCTACCATTTTTTGTGTTGTTTCAAATACAACAGAAGCTCTGTCAGTCTCACAATAACAAAGAGCGGCTGCGCTAAAAATAGCCTAACACAGCTGCCGGCAAGAGCCAAATAACCCCCCTTGCTCCAGTACATTAGTCACTATTTGTCAAGGGAAGCCACCACCAGAAGCAACAACATTTTTACCTAATGCAGCTTACTCCACTTCAGCTAAATCCCAAAGGACAGTCTCGTGCAGGTAGTCTGGACCTCCTTCTGTACATCCAGGTATGCCAGAAAGAGGAGGCTCAACCACTCCAGTTCTAGTAATTGGACACCTGGGATTGGTTTCTCACACACATGATTAAGGGGGTCCACTGCAGAGAAGTAGAAGTTGGCTTGGAAAAGGTGACGGACTGCCAGTTCTTTCAACAGAGAGAGCTTCAAATAAGAGTAGAGTTATGCCTATTGTCCAGGCTCCAAGATTGCGAAAGACAGGGGGCAAGTAAAGAGAAACAACACACTTCCTCTCTTGCCATCTTCCTTGTTTATGCTTCTCCCCTCTCCAAAGCTTTAGCCTTTTTAACAATGAGTTTCTTTCCTGAAGCACATTTAACAAGCAAAGCAAAGTTTGAGGGAGGTCAATGAAGCTCGCTCGACAGCAGCATCAAAAAGCTTACTAACCATTTATACAGCAGTCTCCCAAGAGCTTCAGCCTTACAGTATCCCAGCTGAGCAGCTGTTATTATAGCCCCATCATCACACAATCATAGGGCCGAGCAGTGGCCTCAAGAGCAGTGTCTGCATATGTGGTTCTCCAGCCCCGTCAAGCCAGACATGCACACCTTCCACTATGCGCACTTGCCCCACCATGCAGGATTTGACTGTCAGCACCTACTGGCAAAATTAGGTGTCTTCCATCTTTCAACAACATGGGCAAATAGTCAAATCCAGTGCAAGAAAGCAGAAGTACACATGGCCAGTTTGTCCAGGTGTGGACAGGACAACGCTTACTTAGGTAGTGGTTGTATGAACTAGGGTGAGCCAAAATGCCCTCCTTCATTTCACCACTCCGTCTGCAGGGTGCAATGTCGGGGGGGAGGGCACAAAAACGGCAGACTTCTGACCAACACTCTTAGCTCTCTCAGCAGCTAGCTCTGGCTTTGTTTTTCTCCAGAATTCCTCTCTAAAGAGGCAAGCAGCATTACCCTTGCTCCAACTGGGTTCAAGTCAGCTCTACATCATCATCACGTAGAGTCAACTTGAAGCCAATCAGCACAAGGACAATACCTCCTGCCCTGCACTCTAGGGAGCAATTCTGAAGGAAAAAATTGGGTTGGTGAAGAAAAAAAGCCAGGAGCAGTAGGAGAATCCTCCCTCCCCGTACTACTCGTCAAAAGAGTTGTAACAGGAACTTTCAATACTAGTACAGCTGCACTACATGCTTTGGCATCTTAGAAACCATGTCACCCAATTATTTTAGTTACACAGCAAATAATCTAAACACAATACAAAAATCTCCCTTTAAAAAGGCAAATCAATTCTAATATACAAACCAACCACTTTAGCAATAGGTTCTTTGGTACTGAAGTCTGAAAAGGGCAAACCACCACCACGATTGTAGGTATTCTATGTTTCTCTAGCAAACACACACATTTTGACACCAAGAACAGGATTCAGAAACATGGACAACCTCAGCATTTTTTTAAATGGAGGATTCTAATCCCTATACTGGCAATCAAAGACTTGACTGTGTAAATACTGGCAACACCTAGCGACATCTCAAAAGCCAGATAGGGTGTCTTTGGTGCCCTGTACAGCAATACACCTTTCCTCATGACTAAGAGAACAGAAAAAATGCAAATACATACACATTGCATAATTTAAACAGGGTGCAGAATTTATTTTTGCCTCCCCACAAAGTACACACACAGCTTTCAAAATTATCTTTCCCAAGGCCTCCTCTTATGCATCACTAATTCATTGGCATCATCATAGTCTATATACCCTGCCACAGATGTCTTCTACCACTTCTCCAATATTGTACATTTCCTATACAAGCTGCCGTTAACACATTTGCTATCACTGCATCCTTCAGACTGGCAAAACTATAGATCTAAAACAAACAAAAGACACAATAAGCAGCTCTGAGGCAAGCATGTCTTTGCTTTCATCTTTTTTTAATTTATGAGACTAGCACAGAGACAATGTGGAGCGGGGGGAGGAAAAGTGGGAGTGCTCACGTGTTTTCAGGGTGCCATTACGAGGTAAAAAGAGAGAGACTGGGTCTGGGCCTTTGGGTAAAAGTACCACCCTCATTTTAGTGCCTTGCTTGCTTCATAGGAGTGACAGCTTGGACCTAGATCAAGAATAAAGGTAAAGGTTCCCCTTACTCGAAAGCCAGTTGTTACCAACTCTAGAGTGCGGTGCTCATCTCTGTTTCAAAGCTGAAGAGCCAGCGATGTCCAAAGACGCTTCCATGGTCATGGGGCCAGCATGACTCAACGTCAAAGCACACAGAATGCAGTTACCTTCCCGCCGAGGTGGTACCTATTAATCTACTTGCATATTTCTTGTTTTCGAATTGACTGTAGCTCACACCGTCATACGGCACTCGGGTCTCAAACTGCTGTCCTGCCTACCTCCCGGTTTGCAGTTCAGCGTCTTAACTACTAAGCCACCGTGGCTCCTAGATCAAGAATAGGGGAGAGCAAAAAGAGAAACTTCCATTCTTCTTAGCATTTCTGATGTACTGGTGCACACATCTCTTGGCTGCAGTGGCTCTCTCAATACACAGGTGCCCCCAGAGACACGACAGCACACCAAACCACAAAGGAAGCATGTCCAAATGATGGAACCAAGTCGTTGCCTTTTCTATACCAAGTATGAACTACACTGTCCTACCCAAGAGATGGTGTGCTATGCTCCCAGAGCAAAGTAGTCAGTACAGTAGCTGTGTCCCCACAAAAATGGCCCAAGTGTTCACTACCTCTTACATCCTAAGAGCATGTTAGAACATGCCACCAATATCCACGTCTATATCCTCACCCCATTTATTTCTCCAATCCACAGCTGCCTCCATTTAAGAACACATTTTGTTTGTGAATGCTATAGGAGGAAAGAACACTACACTCAAATAAGTCCTTCAAAAAAAAAAAGGGGGGGTCTTTCTTCCCTTCACCAATGGCTGCCAATCTGATTTAGTGGATATTAGTTGTTTGATCTGAACTAACTCAGAGCTAGAACCAACTTGCTGCATCATTTTAAAACTGGAACAAGGGACAGACTGAGGGCAGGGTGAAGAAAGAAAGTCAGGGAACAGAAATGGCATGTGATTTTCTGGCTGTTTTAAACAAGCAGGAAGACATTTTTTTTGTTCTATCGCCAAGGATCTCAAAGTTTTCCCTGATGCTTCCCATCAGACAAAATAAAACGCAGGATCCCGATAAGGTAGAGCAGAGGAAAAGGTAAACAAAGCCTTAGGAGATCTATAACCATGCAGAAAGACGAGGCACATTCCCTAAAAACCAGGAAGGATTTAAGACATGATTGAAAAATGCAGCTAGCATTCTTTAGGCTAAAGAGAAAATCTGTTTAACACTACCACATGTGCTTTGTCCTCCAAGAAAGCCTGAACTGAAGCTAGAGAAAAGAAACAAGTACTCCAGATCCCTACTTAGCAAAGAGAAGCTTAAAGAGAGTAACTGATGTGTGGACAGACTACACAAAAAAGGAGGTAGTTAAAGCTGCAACTGGAAACACATTGTAAGAAATTGAAAAACATTAACATTTAAGAGGAAAACCTACTACAAGGTGTAAATGCTACACAGATGTGCAGAGAGTGCATGACCCACTCCTTGCCCCAGATGTTCCTAAAATCAAGACCCCCTGCCGGCCACGTAAAATGGAAGAAATGAAAATATGAAGACATCATTGAGTGTATTTTTTTTTAAGTTGCAAGGGCTGCACAAATGCTAAAGGGTTGTTATGATTTCAGTATAATCCAGGAGCCTGGAGTTATCATGCAAATCACTGGGTAAGGCTAATACTTACACATAGCGCATTTTCATCTTCAAAGTGTCAACAGACAGTAACTCAATCTCCTTAACAACCGTGCTTGGTAGGTGGAACTGAGATCAGATAACTTGGTGCTGAGCAAAAGGAGAAAATCCTTTAGGGAGAACGCCAACTCACATCAAAATGCATAATGAGATTCTATTTATTTGAGTCAGTATTTAATCAGTTTGGTGTTTCTTATTAAGCAGCAAGGCCACAATCCAGATGTGTGTCTGCCGCCTCCTCCTACGCATGTATATTCAGATTTTAGAGGCCATTTCCCCTTCAGCAGACCTCCTTCCCAAAGCTTTAAACTACTACGGTAGTTTGTGGCTCATCAGCAGGAGCTGCAGACGACAAAATAGGCCAGTAAACCCCAGTGCAGTTCCACATGCTCCTGCTTACATTCATGAAAAAAATCACACTGGATCACATCCAAGATGTCTATTCACGCACCAAGCCAGATGCCGGTTGCTACAGTTCTGGTATAAGTCCTGAGCACTCACACTGGAATCATTAACTACGTAAAACATATTCAGGATTAGAGTACACATGCCTCTAAACTAGCCACCAGAACGTAAAACGCCCCTTCCTGAAAACCAATTGCCACCAAGCTCCTAACATTCCCAAACACAAACAAAACAATCTGTCACCCAGTCTTGTGACAAGCTCAACTTCTAACTGGTTGTTCCCTACAATCTGGCCGTGCATTTTCCTACTTATTGTTAACATCTGCACAGTTCCATTTAAACACACTATATAACTGGGTTAACTCCTGTTTTGAGAATGCAGAAGTTGAGCACCATGTTCTAAGCCACTGGGAGCCAAAGACAATTCATGATAAAGAAAAGAAGAGCTGCAAAATTGCTGAACATAAAGCAGCTTTGACCCTAGCGTGGCAGAACTTCTACACATTCCAAAGAGCCACTTTACAATGCCCCTACTGACATCGATTCATGCGAGACAATGACATCCTTTCAGAAAGAATAAGAGATAGAGACCTCCCCAACCCATCCATGTTCAGAGCTCTCTCTGCTGATCGTTAACAGCTAGGCCACAAGCCTGTAAGTTGTTCTTAATAAATAATTCAGGTCTTCCCCCTCCTCCCCCCTCCGTCCCGGCCGCCAACTGCATTTCACATCCTCCTTGCTGTTGAATCCAGCAGCCTAGCATCAATAGAAAGCCAAATTACACAGCCTCAAGACAACCAGGGAAGCCAGAAGAGGAAAGAAGAAAGCAATTTTTTTTTAAAGATCCAGATAACAAAAACCTGGGGATTTTTGGCCACTACGAAGATAAAACTCCACATGAGATTTCAGAATTCATCCTTCCTTCCAGCAGGCCAATAGATCACGTGCTGTTACTGAAGCTGTGTTAAATCAGCACTGATACATCAGAACAATTTAACCTTTAGATTCGTCGGCTATTCCCTGTTCTCAGAGACATAAAAAGAGGCAGGTGTGGCACACAGGGACTCTCTCTGGTATCGTGATTTCCTTGTAGAGAGGCACTATTACACATGGCAGAAAAATACAGCAGGATTTCAAAGACCGCTTCAGTTATTCAAAGGGATCAAGAGACCTTTTAAAATGATGTCACTAAAAAGGCAAGAAGGCATCCTAACATAATCTCTATACTTTGAATATACTGTATTCTGTATAGCTAGAGAGAATGCAGAATTTGCTGGAGGTATGAGGGCATCTGCTCCTTCACTAGAACCCATCACTCCAGTCAGTCTGAAAGACAAGAGGGTTTGCTCTCCTTTATTAGAAAATATGTTTCTTTGATCAATATGTACACTGCCCAGCAGGGACATACACCCAAGATCAGCAGGGGGAGAAAGGAGATATTTTCTTCTCCTTCTCCGGCAGTTTTGTACGGCAAATATGTTGATTTTCCATATTTCAGTTGTGTTTGAGAATATGAGAGAGTGACTCATGTTCCGGAAAGACGAGTTTAAGAGCACCTGGCTACACAAGCCAGCATCCAAAGTTTAGTCCTAGAAAGAAATGTTCCCAGTTGAGGAAAGAAGCTGTTTAGTAAATTATAGTCCAATTACATGCCACTGAAGTCCAGCAGTGTTGTGTTTTGTGAGAGGCTTAAAAGTAATGTGTGAGGGCATTTAATTCTCAAAGTCAGCTGTACCCATAACACATCCCATGTACTGCTTGTAAATACTATATGCAACGGCCAATATTTGCAAAGTCTTGTTAAATTGCATTTGCAATCATACCATTTCCAAAGGCAGCAGCTAGGGTCACCAGCCTTCATTTTTTGAAATACTGGCAATCTTTAACAGCAGCAGCAAACAAGCAGTACCATCTTCATCAGCACCCTCACTCTCCTCACAGCAATAAGAAATGTTTCCGGCAGTCTGTCAAAGCTGTTTTATAAAAGGCAGATAAGGAACATCTTAGCCATAGATTACACAGCCCGCTTAAGTGCTTAGCAAACAGTAGTTACAGGGTTCAGGGGATAAAATAAACAACGTCCAGCCAGGAAGGAGGGCCGGGTGGGAACATGTGTATTTCAATAAAGACATCCAAGTCTCCCCACCCCACCTAATAAAGATGCAGAAAGGGCTAATAGCAGAATTAAAGGAAAAAACTGGGAGCAAAAGTAGAGGCCACAGTGTTCACAATCTGAACTGAGCCATTCAAATGCTGGCCATGGCTTTCAATCGCATCAATCACTTGTTAACAGCAAACAAACAAACTACATATCATTCAGAAAACACCGAGCTGAGAGTTCCATCTTGCTAAAATATTGCATTTCTTCCTGTACACAAGAACGTTCCTAAATATTTTTGTTTAGGAAGCTTCCATTTCCCTACTTGCTTACTGGGAAACCTAGAGCTTCTGAACATTAAAACATCTATTTGAGGATTAACATTTTGCAGATTATGTTTATGATCCAACAAGGTAGCCATGAGACAAGCACAGTGTACATTAAAACTAGCCTTACTGGTAGAGGTTTCCCCTATACTCCCAGTTCCCTGGCCTTTCGTACCTAAATATCTATCTATATACAGTATATTTAAACCCAGCACAGGTTGTTCCACCTAGTTGAGGCAGAGATTGAACTCTGCAATTTTGTACAATGCATCTCCAAGGAAAGAAATACTCAAACACAGAGGCTTTGAGGTCAAGTTTGCATAGCAGCAGAGCACAAGCACAGACACCACACATCCCGGTTCAGATCTTGCCAGCCCAAGTTCATTAGATGGTCTGAAACAAGTCACTCTTTCAGCCCCATCGGTAATAAAAGTATAAGAACAACATAAGAAAAGCCCTGCTGGATCAGGCCAAAGGGTCATCTACCCCAACATCCTATCCCCCACCAGCTGCCCCCAGAAACACTTCTCTCCTGCCACTGCTCCCCTGCAACTAGTACTGACCTACCTTGCAAGGTTGCCGAAAGGATAATGTATGTGAAGTGCTTTCAACTCTAAACTGCTCCATACAATATTGAGTAGTTCCAAGTCAGTAGTTTGACACACAGTAGACGACACACCTTGACCACCATATGCAAGTATGCTGTGCCCCCCTTATAGCCATAAACCCCAAACAAGGGGAAAGAATGTAGAATTTGCACATAATCTGTTGAGAGCATATTCTGGCTCTTCAATGTCATCCACTGGGGACTTCTAGCCGGATATGTCTTGAGCACTTTAAATCTGCAATTGACCTTTGTCTCCCCATTTTAATGCCAGATCTCATTTGTTAAAAATCACATCCAGGAAGTATTTATTACTACTGTAATAAGATTACTCATTTGACTTGATACTGCTGTTGCATCAAATCTTATCAAAATGCCACAATCTGCACAACTGTAGAAAAGCATTTGAAGCAGATGGCTGTTTTGGCTTGCCTTGTGCTCTGCATTTTTAGCTTAATTATTTCCATAATAGATCTAGCCCCAAAAGCTTCCAAGCAACTTTTATTGTTATTGAGAATACTTTTTCTTGAAACTGAC
The DNA here is from genome assembly GCA_026170595.1 of Plestiodon gilberti rubricaudatus. Classification (NCBI taxonomy): domain Eukaryota; kingdom Metazoa; phylum Chordata; class Lepidosauria; order Squamata; family Scincidae; genus Plestiodon; species Plestiodon gilberti. Next base: position 193,224,171 of record JANXHW010000002.1, on the reverse strand, counting down.
TACCAAAAAATTGTCAAATCTTCTTTCCTTACAGAAAAGGAAAGCTCTCATCCTTTCCCCCTTCAGTAAGTAGTAGATAAAAAGAACATTATTAAAATAGCTAGAATAAATAGATGGCTAGTTCTCTGAAAACTAATTTCTGGATGTTTTCCTACTTAAAATGCACATATGTGCGTGACTAAAGTTTTACAAATTTCACAAAACATTTCTTATTTGCAATATCAAGCAGTTGATTTATTGAAATCAACAGGAATCTGAGTGCCAGCTCTGATACACTGTTAAACGTTCCTCTCCTCAATTTCACAAAACTGTCATATCATTCCTAGTTCCTATAACACTTTTCCCTCACTAATTTTAACACTTTTCCTAGTCCCATAGAAAAATAGAGATTTCAAATTTGTCAAATAAATGGAGAAAGACATGTGATGCAAGTCGGATCATTCTGCACATCCTACTTCAGGTAAAGAATTTGGGATTTGCTACAGAGTTGCTAGCTATCTGAAGTCAAATCACCAACAGGTACCCTGAGCGGATATGGCATGCTACTTCGCCTTCCTATTATTACTCAGATCCTTAATTTAGAAATACAGGTCTTGTGGCTTTCCTCTCATCTTCTGAAATTCACATGGAAGAAACAGGCGAAGGGCAAGGTGCCAAACGGGAAACTCAACCTTCACTTTAGATTGGCAAATTATTGTTGCTGTTCAATCGCAAATACAATTCGCAAATACCACCCTCCAAAGTTGGCTAACAATTATTTTGAATCCTCACTGGAAATCTTTGATTCTCCAGACTCTTCTCAATTGCCATTGCAGAAGCATTCCTATCACTAACCTATGGCTCTGAGAAAAATTACCTTTGCTAAGTGTCAATACACGTTGGGCCTTGCCTCCTTCCCAATCATCTTTCAATTCACAGGACAACAAGCCTGGTGTGTGCTCAAACAAGTAAGACAAGCCTCCACAACAACAACATAACGCCTAGAGGCAAACCGCAGCCCCCTACCTGTCTGTTTGCAGCCCCCAGTTGAAATTCAGAAAAATGGAAGTGGAGGTACTGACCTGTGGTGGTGCACATAAACATACAAGTGTGTTTTATGGGGTGCACAGACAAGAGCACACTATGGAGGGCAAGAGAAGAAGAGGCAGGGTTAACTGAAAGAGGTTCAAAGACGTATCTAGTAGTGGAGAGAGATAAAGTGGTCTATATTCAGCACAGGAGGGTTTACCAGAGAATGGGTTAAAAAAGAAAAACGTAATTAAACTGTAGAAGTGCTCCTCTGAGGCTAACATAGAAATGCAGTCTCTTGTGTTAGTAAAAGATATACAAAATGGGTTGGAAGAGCAATTTGGCATATGGTGTTCAAGCAGAAGGTTTATGACCTATAACAGGCTCTCTTCAGTTCAGCAATAAGCAGAACACAAGCACACATGAGTCTATATCAGTGCCCACAGACACAGGGTAGACTGGATATATGTTTGCTATTTTTAATTATTGGTTATTGTGTTTTTAAATATTATTAAATTGTTTTTAAATATTATAATCCACCTTTTTTTAGAGAAGCAGGGTAGACATGCTTCTCTCTCACACACTCACACACACACACACACACACACACACACACACACACACACACACACACACAGAGTATTATTCATAATCAGAATTAAAGGTCTTGCACTTAAATTTAGCAATAGCCTGAAACGAGCAATCCTCTGGAATCAGAATAAGTTCACAATTATTTGTATCAATCACTCAGTGAGCTTGGCAAGAAATATACATTGATTTCTTAATTCAAGAAAAAGGTCTCAGTTAGGAGATCAAATTGTTTGTGCATCTCATGCAAAACAGACACAAGTGGCCAGCAAGTAAGATTCCAGTAGCTTCATCCTTCACATTCCCAGTAAATGTGAACTCCAAAGCCTCCCCACTTCCACGAGTTTGCCATTTTAAATGTACCTTCCCCCCCCCCAATGTTTTATCTGTTTTATCTGGCTCTAAAGCTAGAGGTTTTAGTTATATCTTCCCTTCTTCAAAATATTAGCAATGTAGTTGTGTCCACTTTCTTCTCATCGAACAATTTTGTGGCCAACTCAAAAGTACATCTTTGTCCAAGAGTGTTATTGGAGTTAATTGTGAATGGCACACATATACTTTCAATGGTGGCTTTTCTGTATCATATACTGCAGGGGTTCTCAACCTTTGGAGGCCCAGGTACCCCCTATCACGGTCCAATTTTCTGAAGTACCCCCTGCTAATTAAATGCTAATGAATTGGATTAATCAATTAATTAATTAGGTAATCAATCATTAAATAAAAAGTACTAAAACAATTTTAAATGTGAAAAATGTCTTATTTAAAATCCATGTTAATTAACACTTAATTAGCTGTTGATGGGGCAGATGGGGCAGATAAGGGGCAGGGCTTGGAGTACCCCCAGCAAGAGGTCTGCGTACCCCTAGGGGTACCCGTACCACAGGTTGAGAACCCCCGATATACTGTATCAGCGACGGGGTGGATGTCTTGAGTGACTGTGGCGGAAAACTTGTGCCGAATCCGACCGGACACAGAGTAGGGTCCATTACCGAGCCTCCGTGGTGGTGATAGCAGCGAAGAGAAATTTCTTCTCTGCTACCATTGCGTCTGCAGGCAATCGTCCAGTGGAGCTGTACCATGTGGTGCAAGGCCTACTCCATCAGGCCCCTCAAATAGATCAGGAAGAACACACGGTTGCCCGCTATGACATGTTTGCTAAACATTTTGCACATGTTTGAGCAACTCCATGGGTGCAGGGGCATTCTGGGGGCATTCAGATGCCCCCGGAATGCCCCCTGCCCCGGTGGAGTTGCGCCGGCATCCGTTCTGTGTCTGAACTGCGCATGTGAGGTGTCCGAGGGGGGTTATGCCGGTGTCTGTCCTGTGTCTGTCGGCATACAGCAAGTTACCCTGGCATAAGTGCTCTTACACCAGGGGATCTACTGTTACACCGGTGCAAGTGGCCAGCATTGGGCTGTTAATCTACGAGTTTATAGTCATAATAGCTTGCCCAACATCCACTTTGTCACAAGATAAACAAGTCTGCATTTTCTTTTAAATAACCCAAACTTTCTTTACCGCTAGAAGGAGGCACAGGGGAAAAACAAATCCACTCAGAGAGGTGACGACCCATCAATAATGCACAGATAATAAAAGCAGGGTCCCTCACTGCAGAGCTTCATTTATCAAGATTTTGTAAATCACCTTAATATCCTTGAATGGTGAAGCATTATCAGCAGTGGAAGCAGCATTAAGGCTATTAAAACAATGCAGAATACAGTTGGCAGTACTTGACTGGCAGGCACCATAACAAGAGACACAGGGCACAAGGGATTCACTAACAGTTTTCCTGCACTTCATTTTCCTTGACAGTTTCTCATTAAAGAGAATTTTCTTCCTCCTGCAAGAGAGCCACATTGGAAGTCACAGTTAATCATGTCAAAGGACTGACATGGTATTCTTCCCCACACCCTTCTGTACAATTTCATAGAGTAGAATAATATCAGATCAACACTGGAGCAGGCTTACTCTGAGCCAGTAATTTATCACTATCCATTAAGCAATGGGACCTCATTAATTCTTCTGTAAGAGGATGTGGGGAGGCTAATTTGACCAGAAACCAAATGCCTCGAAAACAAGGTTTTGAAAACCGGATAGCAACCAAATTCACAACATATCAATGAATTCAGAGTAAGAGTGGTTTGTTTAAACACAGAACAGGAATGTTAAAACCCCAACAGATTGTTTTCGCTTCCACATCATGTTAGTGCTTGAATACCTGCAAGGGAAAAGTGAACTGGAATCTAATGAGAAAATTCTCTCCCTCCAGCTTGACTAGTGTGTCCCATTCAACTTGCTGCTATTATTAGCCCTGTTCATTTTGAGTGGTGTCAGGCCTCAAGCCAGAGCTCTATAAAAACTGCAGCTCTAACTTCCACTACATGCATTTTCACCTTCACAATTCCAATTTAAAGACATGCTCCACTCACTTATGCCTCAGCACATAAATCAGGATGCATTTACAGTGGCAAACTAGTCTCAGTAAGGAGAGTTAAGTCTTGAACCCAATTTGCACAGACAGCCACCACACACTGACCTCATAACAGCAGCAGCGGAATCAGGGTTAGCAATAATGAGCACCAGTGAGACGGCGGGTCTAAGACAGGATGTAGGACGAGCAGCCAGGCCACCGACCCCCTCCTAATGTGACACTATCATCTGGCAGGCAGTGTCACAGTGATGGAGAAGGAAAAGCCAATGCTGATTCAGGAAACTCCACTGTCTCCCTCCTTTGTTTCCTTGCATGTCATTTAAAAAAAAAAGAAAGAAAGAGGGCAGGGAGAGAGAAGATGCCCTAGTTCACCAGTTTCCACTCTTCTCTCTTCCTTCCTCCTCCTCTTTTGAAGTGGCAGGAACTGGGGCGTGGATGGAGGGGAAAGCAGTAGCAGGAGTACAAGGAAGTAGGTTCGGTAGGGGGGATATCGGTGAGGTAAACAGACAGGTGATAACCACTGGAGGAAATTTGCTGTGAGAGGCGATCAGAGGGGGAGTGATAAGGAAGTGATAACTTTCGGGGGGGGGGGAGTCTATCACAGGAAATACAGGAGGTGATCAGGGGTGCCACCATCTTGTGGCAACAAGTTCCAAATGAGGTTTCATTGGATGAGCCCTGGTTCTAGTATTGCAAGAGACGGAGAAAACCGGTCAGTAAGATGAGATGATATCGACCATAACACAACTCCCCACCTCTCTTCCTGTCTTTCCTTTAATTAGCTCTTCATTCAAAAGCCATGCCCCTTTTCTCTGCTGTTTATTAGCTTTTATAATACATCTAATAATTGACTTGTGCAATATTTTAATTTGAAATACAAAAGGATTCAAAGCTACTCTGAGATTTTTTAAATTAAAAACTCTGAAAAAGAAAAAGCAAGATTTATTTATTTTCACATATATAAATCCAGCCCTTCCTCCTTCCTCCAAGGAGCTCAGTGTACATGGCTCCTTTCTCTCTCCTTTTCTCCTCACAGTTACCCTTTGCGGAAGGTCAGGCAGAGAGATAGTGACTGGTCCATATGTGTTGTAAATCCACTTACTAGATACAGGCTGCAATCCTATCCACACTTACCTGGGAGTAAGTCTCATTGACTATAATGGGACTTACTTCTGAGTAGGCATGCATAGGATTGGGCTCACAGTGTGACAGTTACTCTACTCCTCATCAGGGCAAGCTACTTCTCAAGGAGTTATAACTTTTCTATCACTAGGCTTACCAGATCTGAACACAATGGGGCTTGCTTCTGAGTAGACATGCCTAGGATTGTGCTCTAAGGTTTAACAAGCTACACCTGCCCACATTCCTTCTCCTAAAAGTCTAGCACTCTGTCCCGGTTGGAGATCTGGTAAGCCTATCTATCACAAGAGAAAAATGATTAATGGATAAAGAAGGAAATTATTCAGGATTGAGGAAAGGGTTAACCATTGGGTGGGCATATATGGCTAGCAGTCAATAAAACAAAATTTTGCAAATATTTTTTTAAAATTAAATAAATTTAGAGGGCTTAGAAAACCCACCACAACAGGCAAAAAAATTACTGTGACTTACAGCACAATCCTAACCAACTTCCCAGCACCGGTGTAGTCATGCCAACAGGGCACACACAGCATTTTGCCATGCAGGGGCAGCCATGGTGGCCTCTTCAAGGTGAGGGAACATTTGTTCCCTTACCTCGGGGGCTACACTGTGGCTGCACTGGCGCAGGAATGTTGGTTAGGATTGCGCTGTTAAACATCCAGAACATTTTCAGAATAGAAACAGGATGATACATTCAATTTGAGATTTAAAATCATCATCAGAACAGGTGGAAATTGTCAATTCACAAGAGTTAAATTAAATCAACTGAAGTTAAACATTTAAGGGTATTGTATTTACCTTCTGACTTTTACTGCTTTTTAGGAATAGCTACTCTTGCTATTAACAAAAACATGAATGGATATAGCCATTTAGTTAAGGTAAAGCGGATAACATTTAATTTTTATGAACACTAACAATAGTAGTGTTTTTATTTCAAAAGAAAAAAGTCAACAGAAGTTCCCATAATATTGTGGCAGATAAGTAGAATTAAAAAGAACAAAATGGAGTGACCAAGAATGACTATATATACTCTCTGACACAGGGATCCTCAATGCATGCCTAAGGGGACCTATATGCACCTGCAAAGAAGGTATCATGTGCAACAAATGCATGTTGTTGTTACTCAACAACTTTGACCTGCTTGCTCTGCAGACTTCCATTGCAAAAAAAAGTGCATGCCAACTTCCATTGCTCCCTCAAAACAAGTGCATGCCGACTCACACGGAGCTTCAATGATCAGCACATCCAAGAAGAACAGGTGGAGGCAAGGCAATGATGGCAGCAGCAGCAGCAGCAGCAGCAGCAGAGGATGGCATGACAGATGAAAGGAGGGCACACACATCTCAAGGGAGGGGGGGTTGTAGAAGGTGCATGTGCCTGGATAAAAAGGTGTGTGTGTGTGCAAGCAAGATCTCATGTTCTCCATGGGCTCTGCTCTGCCAGCCATTTTGAGCCATCCTTGACTGCCATTTTATGCCCAGTTCAGCCTGTCACAACAATCATTTTGCTACAGCACACGCCATCTCTTCTCAGGATTCCTGTACCACACACCTGGTCTACAAAGTTGGGGGCTCCTGCTCTAACAACATCAGGCATTAAAGATGGACTAGTGCTAGCCTGACACCTGACCCAAACACATGGGTATAAGTCCAAAGTATAATGGGAATAATTCCAAAGTATAAGAACATAACATAAGAAGAGCCCTGCTGGATCAGGCCAAAGGGCCCATCTAGTCCAGCTTCCTGTATCACACAGTGGCCCCACCAGATGCCTCAGGGAGCACAAGACATCAAGATACTTGTATCCTGTCACCACTCCCTTGCACCTGGCACAAAGAAAACCTACTCCTACAACCAGGAGGTTGCTTATCCCCATCATGGCTTGTAAACTGTGAAGGACCTTTCCTCCATAAATCTGTCCAATCCCCTTTTAAAGGCATCCAGGCCAGGTGCCATCACCACCTCCTGGGGCAAGGAGTTCCACAAACCAATTACATGCTGGGTAAAGAAATATTTTCTTTTGTCTGTTTTAATACTCCCTCCACTCAATTTGAGTGGATGTCCCCTAGTTCTAGTGTTGTGTGAGAGGGAAAAGAACTTCTCTCTATCCACACTCTCCATCCCATGCATAATTTTATATGTCTCAATCATGTCCCCCCTCAACCGCCTTTTTTCTAGACTGAAGAGCCCCAAACGCTGTAGCCTTTCCTCTTAAGGTAGATGCCCCAGCCCACTAATCATTTTGGTCGCTCTCTTCTGCACCTTTTCCATTATATCCTTTTTGAGATGCGGCAACCAGAACTGGACGCAATACTCCAGATGCGGCCTTACCATCTATTTGTACAACGGCATAATAATATTGGCCGTTTTATTCTCAATCCCTTTTTTAATGATCCCAAGCATGGAATTGGCCTTCTTCACAGCCACCGCACACTGGGTCGACACTTTCATCGACCTGTCCACCACCAGAACCCCATACAGATTTTCTTCTTTAGAACTACCGCATTTCTTCATATGCAAGTCTATGCAGATAATCGATCAACAAATCGATCAACAAAAACATTACAGTTAATCCAACTATGATTTATTTAATTGGAAGACAGCTTTAACATGCTTAGCACTAGACCCAAGCAGAATTTTATTAGACTGTTCCTATTTATCTAACAAATACATCAAATGTAGCTAGAATTGTGAGCAAGGAAAAAAAACAGCAGTTACATAATGATTACAAAACACATAGGAAGCTCGTATAATAACAAAGCTTACAAAACAGACTGAGTAAATATTAATTCTGAAAGGTTTTGGAAGTATTTTGGTATACATAAAGGAGTACTGTATAATGGAAATATAATTTTCACCATTATATAACGTAATCTAGCTCAGGTAATTGTATGGTATGTACATTTCTAAGCAGGTTTGTAAAAAATGTTTTACCAATAATAATGCACCTCGACGCACACCTTCACAACATGATTACTCTGGGAAGGCTGGAATGTTTGGCCACTTGACCAATAATATAATACTGCAATGTTTCTCAACGTATATATAGATTTACATCCATTTTCTTGAATTTAAAAGAAGGTTAAACAGGCTTCTAGAATAGCAACCAGGGCCTGACATTCATTAACTCCACGGCCTTATGAAATTAAAAACTGCAACAAAAAGAAAATTGTTTAAGAGAAATTTGTCCTCTTTACGGGCTGAAACTATTAGACTGCACCACGTCCTTACATGTAGAAATGCAAGGCAATATAAATCTTAATTATTCCTTACTAACTTAATTTTCCTCTTTCAAAGCCTTGTTGATCAGACTTCATTGGCAGGGAGGGAGCTAGAAAACCTGAATGCTATGGGGTACAACGCTATATAAGGAAGTGCTGGGTGGGGGAAGGGTAAAATGGCTTGGCTATAAAGGAAAAAATGCAGAGCTTTTGCCACAAGATTAGTCAGCCCAAATTCATATTCTTTCCAACACAGATGACACTGACTGGTAATAGTCACTACAGAGCTACAATATGCTCCAACCAAACAGAAGTGGCTGCCTTCACGCCATACCTTCCCCAGGAGAACTAAAATCATTATTGACCATACGCAGACATGCCAGTCAAGCTGTGATCTTTTCCTTGACAGTGACAAACATGACAAAAAAGTACAGTGTATTAAACTTCCAATTTAGGAATGCCTTAAAGGAAAGAGCTGCCCCTGTCAAAGACCACATAAGTAAATCGGGTACCAATTACAATTCATTGTTTCAAAGTTACAAGTCAGTTCCAGAGCCTATTATTTTTAAATTGAATATTTTAAAATTTATGTGACAGGAGGAACAGACCAGTAGCTGAGTCTGTAGGAGGCACTAATTTCACATCTTCAAGTTGTTTTTGGCCAGGAACCATAGAAAATGGCAGGAATAAAAGTTGAGCTTCAGGTATTGCTACTCCACTCCAGGAGCTGAGGTTTAAGAACAAAGCAGCAATATTCAGGAGAGCAACAGGAAGAGGCGACCATGCTGTTGACAGAGTATAACTAAAGCCTATTTCAGCATTCCTTTGCACTATTTAAATAATGTTTTCTTAAGGACTTTTTACCAGGTCCACTTATTCTCGAATTTACTTACACACACACACACACAAATTATATATATATATATATATATATATATATATATATATATATATATAACACACACACACACACACACACACACACACACACACACACACATATATACATATACACATACACACACACATACACACACACACACAGTATTTGTAGAGAGAGTGTGTGTATTTTAAGTTGAATTTAAAATTTAATTGTCAAAATAAATCACCTATAAATCACGTAATAATCTGAAAGGGATATAAATTAGCTCAAATGAAGAGGGGGAAAAGGTTTCCTGTAGAGCACTCATGACAAAATTAAATTTAGTCTGATGTCGTTAACACACGTTTCTCCATCTGCAAAGGCCAAAGGTTGTAGAACTAAGGACACACTGAAAGTAGGACAGTAACACAGGGTGAGCCTATATGCAGAAATTCCAAGCAGCTGCAGATCCGAAAAAGTACAATAGAAAGCAAAGACCATTCCACCTCATCCTGCTGTAGTGTGGGGGGTGGCAGGGGAGCAAAAGAGAAGCATCAGATTACTAGGTTCCAGGGAATCTGATGTCCTACTTGGTTTACAAATGTTCTGTTTCCCAGAAGGGAAAAAGGCTGCAACTGCATTCTGAAGTTGACAGCAAGCCACCGCCAGTAAACAGTCAGCCAGCAGTCATGCTTTGGATGCATCATTGGTATCGATTCATCCCCTGCAGATCAAGTCATGACCGTCTGTGGCTTTCACAGCAGAACAATACAATTTAGAGGAACTGCTGTGCCCTCGCTGCATAAGCTCTCCCTTACATCCATGTTGTGGCTAACTCAAACATGTGTTTGCAGTGCTCTAAACTACATTCTGGCCCGATGACCTCCCAATGTATAAAAGGGAAGAATGAGACAGTGATAAGGTCGAAAAAACAGAAGGAAGCCTTCTTAATGACCTCAATAGTCTTCCAATCCTCTCCCCCTCTTTTCTTCACATGGCTGCCTCTCATTGGCACCAGCCTCATTACGCTCTCAAGAACAGTCTCTCAACTCCTATGGGACCAGAGTTCACATGAAAGATCCTGACAGACAAGACAATTTCTTTTGAAGCCAATCCATGATCTTTACTTTGCTGGCATGCAACAAGGCTGGTCCTTACATCTTAGAGCCCTATTGTCCCCAATAGTATTGTGGATTATTATTTTTTTAAGTATGTATACTGCATATTAAAAAAACTAAGGACGCAGTCATACATAAAGATATAGAGTCTCAAATCTATTCAATCGCTCAATAGTAGTGTGCAGATGATTAAAAGGAGCTCAAATTCTAATTCTGCAGACCTGCTAAGAGATGGGAAGGTACCTTCATTATACAGTACTGTTAGCAGTCCTATGAAGGACTAGTCATTTGTTTACATATACAGTATAGGCCAGGAGGGTATGGTACACTGCAAATCTGAAGCATCAGTTACATAGTAGTACTGTACTACATAGCAGCCATTAAACTAATATTCTTTCCTTGCCGTATTTGCACAGTACTGTACCACTGCCAGCAATTCTGTTACTAAACTGCTTGCATGTTAACAATAGAAAGAGCAAAAGGAAAGGCGCACGACGAGTACTGTATACTATGGATCTGAAAGCACTATTATGATGAGAGGTTAAGAACTGTTTTACACATAAACTAATCCTTCCTTTAGCTGATAAAATTCTGGCAGAATACCAGGGAGAAGGGGAAACGAAGGATAGAATAGAACACCTGCCAGAGATTAAGAGTTATGGTGGTCTAGCAGACCACTGCTCACAGCACTGCATCCTGATGCAGTGTCCAGAATATAAAATTCTACACTAATAGTCAAACTACTAGGACATTACTTTAAGTATACAGTAAGAGACTATTGTGGAGATGTATGTGTCTGTTTTAATTCAGTAAACAGTAGCCAGAGCAGATCTCCCTGTGGATCAGGATCATGGCATGGGGGTGGTTTACCCTCTGCCCTACCATGGCCCCAATCCAGATGTCGCCCCACAGCTGCTATTTGCCCTGGGAGAAAAAAAAGCTTCTATTACCTTATATATTATTAAGGCAAACAGACTGACAGGAAACTGGTTATTGATTATAGGAATCCACCTCCCCAGCCTCCTCAAAACAGGCTGAATTGACTTAAGTCTAAAAAATTGCTTTTTAAATAATTGATTTAATTCAAATTGCCCATTTTAAATTCATATTTCTCAAAACATGCTGAATAGTTACTGGTTGATTAACAATTTAATTAACACATATTGGTTTGCAACTAACTAGAGCCTTCATACAACCTAAGAGCACAATTCAAAACCTTTGGCCATACATGTTAGCTGTTCTGCAGCTTTATTTCTGCTTAGAGACAAATTTCTGTTCAGTGCTCTTTCTCCCCCAGCTTGCAATTTCACTTGCTTGAAGGTTAAGGCTACAATCCTATACACAATGTTTGAAAATAAGTCCCGGGGAACAAAGTGTGGCTCTCTTCTGGGTTTAGTTCTAGTTTAGGTTCATTAGCATTGTTTAAGCATCGGCCTTAGTTCCTGTGCAAACTTTAAATAGTAGTTCAGCAACTGGTTCAGTCACACTTCATACAAAACAATACTGAACTCTTGCTTGCAGTATAACTCCGTAAAATGAATACAATGGTAACTATTTAAGATAAGAAAAAAGTTTAAACTGTTAAATTTTTCAAAAGATTTTTATAAATACACAGGATAAAAAGCAGGAAAAAAATCATACTGAGTGTACCTGATTACTGAACCAGTAACTACTTTGTGAGTTTAGGGGTTCAATCCCAATTCAGGTTCAAGGCAACCAAGAAATTGTGGCTTTAGTTTTAGAACATGGAAAAAAAACTCTCTGAAGCCGCCTTGGGTCCCTATGAGGAGAAAGGCGGGGTAAAAATAATGTAAATAAATAAACTGGTGTTTATGTTTGGGTTCGGTTTGTCAAACTCCCTGAATCCACTAAGAAGCCAACAATAATAGACAGAATACATGAATCCTATCCTGCACTCCGCTCAGCGATCCACCTGTGCCAGTGCCAGCAAAGCTGCATCCTGAGCAGAGTAGGCGGGGTTGGAAGTCTCCTCAGGGTAAGGGAACTTTTGTTCCCTTATCCCAGGTAAAGCCCCAATCCCCGCAATGATCTTCCTTGGATCTGTGCCTGCTATTCTGGCAAAGCAAATCAAGGCTGCCCGTGTCAGGTGAAACAGGCCTGAGAGGGGGATAGGATAAGACATATGCCACTGCCGCCGATCCCAGGCCTAATCCACCCTCCCTCACCCCAGAACGTCCCTGGAATGCCTCAGAAATGCCCTCACCTGCCCCAGCACCACACAGCCCAGCCGCGGCTTAGCTGCGCAACACGCCGTCGGGATCTGGCTAGAAGAGATCAGTACAGGCCTGGGGCCGGCGCAACTGCCTTATGGCAGCTTTTGCAACAGTCCTGGGCCAGCACAGTCATCCTACGCCAGCCTAACAGCCAGATAGGATTGTGCCGTTACTGTCATTTATAACGCTTGACTTCAGATTTCTCTCTACCATGATTCTTACTGTATTTGATAAATGCTGATGATCTGTTTTAAGCAGTTGCATTTAGGCTTTAATAGGTTTGTTTTTATTTTAAACCAGTTTACTGTATTATTGTTTTTAAGAGATACTACGGTTGATTTAAAAAAATAAATTTCACTCCTGTTAAATCTTTCATTTCAAAATATACACCTCCTCTACTTCTTGAGCCACTAACTATCCCTTGGCAACCACAAGATATGGAACCCCTTTATTTCTAATTTCTGGCTCATCTGTTCTGACAACCCTAGCCACCACAACATCCCTGATAGCTACAGCCAAAAAACTAGTTTTTAATTAACCAAACCCCAAGAAACCTATTCCTGCACTAGTTTAGAGCAATGATTTTCCAACCGTGGCCTATGGGCCAACCTTGCCAACAAGTCCTGTAATAGTTGCAAGCTACTACAACTTTTTGTAGGCTAGTATGTCCACACATAGCTCTATTGGCTCTTTACAGATGGACCACCAAATGACTCAATCAATCCATAAAAGGCTTCCTTGCCTAGTCATCTGCCAGGGGTTCTTTCTTAGTAGAGGCAATTGGAATAGTGGCTCCTTACAAGCCTGTGTGGGTCACAATGTTTTGAAGAAGGAATGCAGACTACTGCTCCTCCCTACTACAAAGTAAAAAACTGGAAAAGTCAATTGCAAATTGCTACTACTTCACCGATTACAATAGCAGTGACCAAAGCCGACCTGGGTGATAGTGCAGAAGATTATACTACACACCAGGCCACCTTTCTAGAGTCAGATTTTATTGAGGAACACATCTACACCTTCTAATAGTTCATGAAGTTATGCACAGGTGAACGCAAAGGAGTTGGTTGTGGGGAGGAAAGGTAAGAAGGGTGGACCCATCAGAAAAGGCACCAAGCAAGCAAACAACCAAACACTGTTGGCAAACAGCCAGTTACAGCATCAGCACAATAGACCAAAATGAAGCAACATCAGAAGACTACCCTGAAAGAAGCTTCAATGAATTCCATGAGCATTGCCAAATACAGAATTTATACCTAAAATGAGCCACTAACAGCCCAGTCCAGCCTAAGGCCTCAGCGGCACAATTCAGGCACAACTGCAGCCTAAGCGCCTTAGGCTCGAGTTGTGCCTGAATTGTGCCGGAGAGGCCGAATTTGTGCTGCAATTGTACCAGACGTAGGACGAATTTACGACGGACGCCGCGCGCATGCGCAGTACGGGCGCCGGCACAATTGCGGCCTAAGAGTGGGCGTTCCATGGGCGTGACGGGGGCAGTTACGAATGTGAGTCGGATTCCAGACACTGGCGAGCCCCGACACGCCCCCTCGAGCACAACTCCGGCACAAAATTTGGGTCAACAAAAAAGGTGGACTTAAATTTGAGGAGACCCATAGGAGCCATTTTACCTTACCCACTCCAGCCCTCTCCTGAAAAGTTCTAACACCCTACTCCTGAGTTATGCCTGAGTTAGGACAGAATAGTTGTGGCATAACTCTGGACACGGACCCAAATAGTTACCCTATCAGCACCCAGCCCCACCCAGCCACTTTCCCACAAAAGCCCAGCCTCAGGCCTCCATTCTCTCTCTCTCTCTCTGAGCACGTGGCGTGGGGTCCTGTCCCCCAGCAGCCACAAAGTGGGACTTTGTCGGTGGAGGGCAAAATTCCCAAACACCCCACTTCTCTCCTCACCTCTCTGCCCCCCTCTAGGGCAGAGAGGGCTGTTCAGGCTGTGGCCAAACTGTTTACAGCTGTGCTTGGGCAGCTGCCTCCATGCCAGTGTTAGCTAACCCATGTCTTTCTCCCAGCCCCTCTCCCCCCCCCCACAGGCAACAACACCAGCAGGTAAGTGCAGGTAAGAGCAGGGAACGTGCTGACATGTGTTCTGACATCTGCCTCTTTGCATATAGAAATATAGGTAGGATACATGCCTCTTTACCAATGTCTTGTCTCATAGCTGCCTTCAATGCCTTCTCTGAAATGCCTCTTTACCAATGTCTTGTCTCATAGCTGCCTGCAATGCCTTCTCTGAAATGCCTCTTTACCAATGTCTTGTCTCATAGCTGCCTGCAATGCCTGCTACGATATATAGGATACATGCCTCTTGACCACTGTTGTGTCCAATTGCTGCCTGTAGTAATGTGAGCACACAATGCCACAAGCGTGGAACTGTTAGCCTTATGTAGGCACCAGCTGTTTCCCCCCCCCCCTTTTCTCCACAGGGTCTACTGACAGGTTTGCCATGGTTGTGACCCATACGTTGTGTTGTTGTCTCTCTCTTTGACCCTTTTCCCTTACAGGATCATGCTCACCTTACACCCAGGGAAGGAGCACAGACCATGCTATGTGTGTGACACCTCTCAGCTGTGTTTGATTTCTCTCCCTGCAGGCCTTTGCAACTGGCACACTGGCATTTCTTCAATGGCGATTGCTACCACACAGCAGCTGCCATGGAACACCCCCATGTTTTTTGTCTCCCCAGGAATGTCCACTACCATCTACCTTCCGGGGAGCACCCCTGGGCCTGCAGTCTGGTTGCCCCACGGTCGTCTGCCTCGCTGCTGCCAGAGGTCTGGGAGCCTGCCCTGCAACCCTCCTCAGCTGCTGCTGCTCCACCTCCCTGGCTGCCTACTTGCTGTCCCTCCCCTTTCTATGGAGCAGGCTGTGGTTCCACAGGGGAAGAGCCTGCATCTCCAGGTCCATGGGGCACGCCTGCTGCTGCTGCTACGTTCTGAGTGGCTGCTGTGCCTACCCCTGGCAGCCTCGCCTGGCCATCTCTGCCAATGTTCCAGAACAATAAAGATGCCCCTTGGGCAAAGGCCCCTTGAACAACATGTCCCCAGTGTAACACAAGCATTGCCCCCCCCCACACACACACACACACACACACACACAGAGACAGAGCCCAGCACACAAGCCCCTGCATGACTCCCATCCAGGGACTGCCACTGCCTTCCTAGGGAGACCACAGCAGGGGGGCTGCCAGACCCTCAGGGCTCAGAGGGGAGGGGGGAGTTGGGGGGCCTCTCAGGCAGGCAAACAGTGACAGGCGACACAGCGCCCATACTGAATCCGCTTGCATCCGCCACGTCCGTGAAGAGCCCTTTCGGCAACCGAGGCTCTCACCCGCCCTCGGTCCGCCCGTCAACAGCATCAGTTTCCGCCCGTCAATGGCGTCCGTTTCCGCCCTCGGTCCGTCTGCATAAGAGGCGCCCGTTCCTGCATTGCCTTCATCTGCAAAGTGACCCGTGTCCCTACTGGTCTCTGCAGACCCCTCTCCCTGTATCCCTCTCCCACCAGCCTTGTTGTCTGTCTGTTTCTGACCCACCCGTGTCCCTCCCCAGCACCCCCTGTCCGCCTGCCTGTGTGCCTGCCTCCCCTCCCACTCCCTGATGATGGACGCTGGCACCCCCCACCCCGCCAGAGCGCCTGCCGCGAGGCGCCGACGTTGCCCCATCTGGGGGCGTGATGAGCTGCGTGAGCCCTTCCCGCTCGCAGCAGACAAGCCCAAGGCATCTCTCGGTCTTGGCCGGGGCACGGAGCAGAAGGCATGCCGGGATGCCTTCTTTGTGGGTATTGCCACGGCCCTGGAGGCCCAGGGCTTCAGGCAGCGCACGGGCATGTCCTGGCATGTCCTGGCAGAGGCGGTTCCAGACTTCATGAGACCCCCCTTGTGCGTGCCGTTCCCACCCCCCTCCTTCCCTTCTCACCCCCACCCCCCCATGACTCCCACGTGCAGCCTCAACGTGGCTTGAGGGTGGCTACCCCTTCTGCAGGAGGGAGGGCAGTGGCACTCCCCCCTGCGGCAGGTGGCTAATGCACAGGGTGCCCTGGGGCGGCTGGCACTGGCACAACCTCTGCCCTTCAGCTGACTGTCGCACGCCCAGTGCCTGCAGGCCCACCTGTGGCTGCCCATCTGCTGCGAACGCTGCAGCAGCTGTGGTAGGTGCACACAGACGAGCTCAGGAGGGGGCTCTTCGCTTCCACAAGATGGACACCTCCCCACAGGGGCCTGCCTGCCTCTGCGGTAAGTTTTGCCTCGATCCTGGCCCACTGCTCTTGCCTCCTGCCTAACTCAGGCATAGTTGCAGCCTAACTCAGCCCTATTTTAGGCCACAGTTACGCCGCAATTGTGCCTCAATTGTGCCTGACTTGTGCTGAGTTAGGCTGGACTGAGCCCTAAAGCTCCCTCTCTCATCACTCTCTCAAGAAAGTCTAGAACAAACAGAATAGATCAGCCCTTATTCTGCAGCTGGCAGTAGGTGGCTCTAACTGAGATCTATGCAAGCATAGCAACCCGCACAGCATGCTCTGTTAACCGCAGGAGTGGGGTCTTATTCTTTCCCTCCTTCTGTGTGTGTTCTGCAAGAGACAGACATTCACTGACACTTTATTGCTTGAGTGTTCCATTGGAAAAAAAGCCTGCTGTGCATAGGAAAATGGGGTTACATCTGTATCTAAAAAACATACAAGTATCCAACCTTACAGAAATACAAAAATGAAAAATGACCAGCCAATACAGCCCATGCAACACAAAGGGGACTAAACAACAGATACAGCAAGCCACTTACCCTGAAGGCAACGTTAGTAATCCCAAGTGCATATAACAAAGCAGATTCTAGTCAGGTAGTAGAACACATTGAGCTAGAGTTATGATTGACAGATTACTTCTGTATACACTCAATACCCCACACTGCTTAGCACTGCCTGCTCCAGTGCTATCCGAAACCAAATTGGGGGACCCACTGTTAGTGGCATTGGGGGACCCACTGTTAGTCATACTACACAACTGGACTCCCCACAGAACAGATTATCCAACCTATTTTGAATCCAAGTCTCTCTGCTGTCTTTCAGGTTACAGAGCCAGATTACCAAAAAGTTATCACTGTTACGGAGGGTCAATCCCAGTGCAAGATTTGTCATCAAACCGCAGCTACAGGAAACATCCTGTCATTATGTATTGACAAGGGAAGAGAAGAATTTTGCAGGATTAATTTTTAAAAATCCCTTAATTGCTGTCCTGATCAGGGCAATGCTCAAAACTGGTTTGAACTATCCGAAACAGCCTTTCATCAGGCAACCACTCTCAGAATAAATAACCCATAAGGATTAATTAGGACTGTCCCTTTAAAGAAACTCAGTTCTTTCAACCCACCTTGAATGCTAAACTTCATCCAGAATAAATTAAGAAACGGGTTCTCAGTGGAGGAGAAGCAAGCAAATGTGCAATGTACTGTAAAATACTTAATGCCAAGTTACATGGAAAGTGAGCTTTCAAATCAAGAGTCCTGACAAACCGAGAAGCATACACTTTTTTGCGATTTCCCACACACACATCCTTTTGTACATTAACATATCTAAGAATATCACAAGCCAGATGTTTTCTTTCCTTTCAAGCATAAAGTTTTATTCTTAAACAAATTTCACTTCTCAGAATTATGATTTTAATGTGTACTCTGCATATACTGGCTGAAATTAATGAACTTCACTAAACACAAGTGCATATTTTCAATATGACTGACACTTAAGTTGTTTCTCTCTGTATGTCTAAGCGAACAGAGATCCCAATAGCTCAAGGCAAGACATTATTTATAACCTATAAAGTTCAATAACAAAAACGCAGTATTACATTTACCTGTTTGTTTATTTATTTAAGGAATTTGTAGCCCGCCTTTCTCCCGAGGGCACTCAAGGCGGCTTACAACATATTAAAATACATATAAACATTAAAACAATTTACAAACACATTAAAATAATTAATTAAAACACTTAAGTTAAAAATAAACAACCCCAGTGGGTCACCAGCATTTACATATATTAAAACCATTTGTTAAAAGGTCAGCCCAAAATGTCAGACATTAAAAGCAGTCCTGAATAAAATCGTTTATCCCAGCCCCCCCCCCCCACACACACACACAGAGTACATATAACTTCAATGAGGAAGCATGCACATCCTTTCCACAAAGAAAGGCAGGATCCATCGTCTATGAAGTCCAGACTACTGGTTAAAAACTACAATGATTCAAGTTGTCAAACATTGACATTTTAGGTATTTCTGTCATACAAAATGACAGAACTAGGCCCTCAACTTGATTTTTTTCCACCATAGTCTCTTGATGGCATAGTCTCTTCTTATAATGGCAATGTCTGCCACCTAATGAATTTCTACAGTGGAAATAAGAATTTCAGCCTTGGTATATTTTGGCAATTCTGCAAATTACAATGTGGTGGGCTGCTACTAGTAGACCCAAGCTGGGAACCGACGCATAAAAAAAAGTACCTCTGCAGTCTGCACCTGGCTCTCAGGTCATATGTTGAACTTTATTTAAAGATTACAATCCAGTTTCTCAAGTTACCTCCACAACCATGCCCAACTGGATAGTTTCTGGTTTGAAGGAAGCCCCCAGCTTTTTGCTGTCTGTCCAAGACAGATACTATTTCCATGCCAGCTGTATATTTTTAAGAAAGGAGACACACAACCAAGAACTGACAAACCTAATAAGCCAAGGGAAAACTTGTTCCATACGCATATACACATAAGATGCACATTATTGACAAGTTGAACATAAATGCTTAGGAAAAAAAGATAATGGTTGTCATTGCAAGTGATACAAACAAAACTTGAATGACTATTAAGACCATGCATTTTTACAACCCAAGACACAAACTTGGTTCTGTAACTGGTGGTTATCCAAGTAACAATTGCATCCAATTTGGGGCAATACAATTCTGTAGGAATCTACTGTAGGAAACTGGCACGTGACAAGAACCATAGCATTCAGATCAGAAATATGAAAAATACAATATAGGCAGAGAAGAACAAGACAAGTGTACAAAGTACAACCAAGAATCATTCGATAACAAATAAGCTAGCACACATTCATTTGATCACTTCCTATTAAGCCTTAACATAGCTTTAGATAGCCTGTGGGGAAGGTATTGCAACCCAATTGCAAACCAGCTAGAGGTTAAACAATCTCTTGGCACCCACACTACCGAGCTGGTTACCTCATCAGTTCCTTGTGGCAGTGCAAGCCAAGCAACTATCCCAGATATGACTATTAAAGGTCAAAAATGTCTTGAAGTAGTCAAGTTCTGAGACAATATGCCTCTGATTATCAAATACAAGAGATAGCAAAGAAGGATGCTCGTCACCATCAGGGCCTGCTAGTGAGCTTTTCAGAAGTGTCCAATTGACCACTGTGGGGCAAAGGATGCTGGGCTAGATGAACCTTACAGCACAATCCAATACCTGTCTACTCAGAAGCAAGCCCCATTGCATTAAATGGGATTTACTCCCATGTAAGTTCGTGAAAGATTGCAGCCCGAGTCTGATAAGATCATGATCTCAAGGCAGCACACTCAGGATCACTGATCACAAATGAATTATGCCTTTACTACCTATGATGAGATCCTGAGAACACATTCTTTTTTTAAACATGGCAGCATACTATTGAGGTTCTAGTGAAAAAAATCAATCAGACCATACAAAACTGGTCAGTTCACCTTTGCACCAGATGGCTGCACTAAAACAATGGTCTTCAAATGGCAAATTATGGCTCACAACTAGATCACACTTAAACTAAGGCAGATTAGAGGCATCACTATCATTTTCTTTCCCGTTTACTTCAGTTTAAATGAATAAGACAAGCAGAGAGAAGAAAGATGGACATATATGGTAAAATGCTAAAACTGGTTCCATGTTACAGGCCGGGGTTAAAGGTGGACCCTGCGGCCTAAAGACTGGCAAGTACTGCAACAGAGGACTGTAGTAAACAAATAGAATGGAAGCTTTTTATAATTCTTCGTTTGGAAAAGTGCAATTTCAGACAGCCCAAGAAAGGAAAAATGCTGGTCCTTATATACTATCTTGCATAAATTAGCATATTGTAGACTAATTAGCCAAGCTGCTTAGAGAATGCATCCATGTTCTTTTTACAACTTAGCTGATGAAAATGTTTACATTTACACTGAGAATAAGTTAATATTGCTAGATTGGATTTGTGCCAAGGACACCAGTTTAACTGGTTTTGGATTCAGCTGAGCCCTGAATATTCCAACCTTTGATTGACAGGAACAGGGAGTGAATGATGTACAGTACTTTTCTTTCTTCTTTGTAGATCATCTTGACCAAGGCTGCAATCCTATGCATACTTTCCCAGGAGTAAGCCTCACTGAACACAATGGGACTTACTTCTGAGTAGCCAAGCATTGGATTGTGCTACAATGGAAGAGGGCGAGAGAGAAAAAAAGAACTAGATGGACACTAATCTGACCAAACATGACAGCAGACAGAATTACACTTAACTGCATATGACAACCAACATCCCAAATTACTGTTACTTTAGAAATTTATTTCCATTTAAAAGTTGTTCTGAAGGAGAAGGCAACATTTAAGAAGGTCTCTTAAAAAGTGTCCTTCTTATATGTACTATTATCATTGATAAATGGGGCAGGGAGGTGAGGCCTCATTGCAAATATTTATGCCTTTAAAAGTGGCTAGATTTTGAAAACAGTAATAAAATTGTTCCTGAGGAAGCACAGGAAACAAAACCTTTCACTAGAAGAACTTCATTAAAAAAATGTAACAATGAAGCACATACATTCTAGTCTTCTGCAAAGAATGCAAGGTGGTGCCCGAGATGCCAGAATCCCCATCTTTCTTGGGAAGTTCTAACAATCGAACTGTTATTCAGTACACTGAATGCGTTTCTTCTGTAGAATAAAGGGGAACATGCTTCCTTAGGTTTAATTCCCTTCTTGTATGGCCTTTGCAGTGTTCATTCAGAAGCCACAAGCTTATTGTAGCCATTGAATACTCCCTCTTTAAAATGGTTTGTTTTCCACTGAAATATACAAAGATGGTATTGTTGATTCTGTTGTTGTGACACAGCCTCTGCAAAGTCAGCACAGCCCATAGAACAATTTTTGTTTGAGGCAAATGAAATATAATTCCAGATAGTTGTGTCACCAGGCTTGTTTTGGGCACTCACTAATTTATTTTTGTGGCTCATGGAAATATAGACATTTAAGATTTTGAGAGGCAAGTGAAAAAATAACTAGCAAATGTCAGCATTCACCATGTTTCTGACATTTATAGTAAAACACATAGCGCTTATCCAATCCAATTAGATCAATGGTAGAACCATAAGAACATGTTCAATGCACTTTTGAATCTCACATTTTCCTCCCCCTGCCATATTTTTAGCATTTACAATCACATAAATAACTCATAAAACATGAGGTCAGCATGGCCAACTCAGATGTCATACTGTTGGTTGTCATACAATGGTTGGGTGACTGGAAGCACCTCACTACACTCCTCCTACCCTCTTTCATTTTGGGCTTACATATGACATGCCTTGCCTTCCCTCCCTTTTCTAGTTAGTGATAACTATGGCTTATAGCAACATTGAAATCAGTGTAACAATAGATACTACAAGTCATCATTCACTCTGAAACCAGAGATTGAGAGCAAACTATGGCTAGCAACCTTATTCATCCCAATACGGAACCTTTTCCAGTGGCTATTTGATGGTATTTCTTCTTCATCTTCTTGTTAGATCATGAGCCCTTTTGGGACAGAGAATCATACATTTGCCCATTGAAACCACTATCAACTTCTTTTTCGAAAAGTGGTATATTTTTCATAGCCCAACAAAAAAAGATTTTTTTTTTGTCTGGTGCTTTGGAAGTTAGCCATGCCATCAACTTCCTCACGAGGGAACTGCTTGAATCAGCATATAAGGTGACTATGCCGGATCTCCAAAACTAGAGCTGATAGGGCAAAACTGATGCCATTTTTGGAATCAGCACCCCAAATATACCCAAGAATAGGTCTAACATTTAAGGCACCAAAATGTGTGTTAGGTTGTACAATTATTATTATTGTTCCATTGGTTCATGACAAAATATGGTTATCAAAACCTGGAGAGGGAAGCAGTGCGCGAGACCAAGAGGAAGAGGAAGGGGAGCATGCAAACCACCACTCCTAATCACCAAACCACAGTTTGACAATTGGGCAGTGTGACATCTGAACCAGGACTGTTTCAAAGGTCCATGAATCACAAGTCACACTTTATTTTCAGACTCGGATTTTTCAAATTAACTCCATTCTAAACTCTGAACATTTTAGGGCTACTGACTGCTCCATCAGTGAGAACAGAACTTGTGAAAACCTTGTTTGAATATTGTTGTATCAGGACTTCCCTACCATCAACAGCCTAGCAGAAGTCAATCATATTTACTTTGTGCAAGTATTTATACAAATTGGCTCTATTTCAATCTGGCCTATGGTGACTGAAAAAGTATCTTTGTCGATTCTAACTTCAAACTCAACATTGGGAATGGATGCGGTTTAACCACCAAGATGTTCCTGCATTCAGGTCCCCCAAAGATTAAACTAGCTCCCTCTACCCCAGGACTATCTGACAGGGTTACTCTTAATTTTTAGGCCACTGCAAATTAAACACGTGATTCATAAATTTGGGTTTTGACACACAAAATTGGAGATTCTCAGGAATTTGACTTGTTCGCTTTTCTGAAAAAAAGCAAGATCTATGCATATGGTTTTAGAAGTTTGGGTTTTTTATGATAGACAGTCACCTTCTGATAGATAAGCCACAAGGGCATTCATTCTCCCACCAGCTGATCTACAGGCAGTCTCGGCAAATAAAATTAAAAACAAGCAGTTAGTTTACAAGTCCATCTTTCATGTCCAAAAGAGATCATGTCTTATGTTTAATAGCCTGGGCACAAACCTATGCTAGATAATCCAATCACAGGAACTCATGACCCAACTAGTACATGACATAATCTAGCCTGAGGCATCACTTCCCAACTCCACCCCACTGCAGGCACCGCCCAGTATTCAGCTCCCAACTACTGTACTCATCCGGAGATTTCAATGGTGAAGGACTTTACTCTGAAAGCACTAATAACTTCTACAAAGAATTCAACAGATGCCCTTTTATTTTATAGATGGGGTAATTTAAATCACAATATAGTGACTTGCCCAGGGACCCCAGTTTATTCTATTCTCAATATTGATGCATTCAAAGTATCACAGGACTAGCTGAATAATTGGCATGGGAAACAGTTTTATGTTAAATTTTAATGGGCATATTAGATCCTTTTGATCCATTTGTCTCATAAAGTCAAAGTTCTCTCCAAGGTTGCAAAGTGTAGAAATTTTAGCTTTTTGATCCACAACATGCTCCAATCTACAAATCTATTTTGAGGGGAACAGCTTTAATGAAACAGCTTTCTTTACTAAGAAAAAAGAAAAGAAGGTTCTTGCATTTCAAACAAACATTCTGCTATTAGTTATTTTCAAAGCACTTTCTGTTTGGCAATCTTCCTATGCTCAAGCCCTCACAACAACTTGAGACTTCTTTTTCCATCATACTGCCCATGAAAGAAGTTCAGACGTTAAGCCTGATCTCCAAGACCAACCATCTTGGACCACATTGACATTCTACATATTACTGGAGATACTATAAGGTTTAAAATAAAAGGAGAACACAAGACTGCCCAGTAATGAGAATATTTATTTAAATTTATTTTAAAAATTTATACCCCGCCTTATCCTACGCCAAGGCAAATGCCCAAGGTGCATACACAAGCAGTGCAATCCTAAACATGCTTACACAGCACAACCCTATCCAATTTATACCACCGGTGTAACCAACAGTGTAGTGAGAACAGGAGGCCCCAGAATGGAAAGGGGATTCAAATCTCCTCCAAAGGGGGATTCAAAGGGGATTTGAATCCCTTTTCTGTTCTGGGGCCTCCCGTTCTCGCTGCACCACTGGTTACACTGGTGGTGTGTATAGGATAGGATTGCACTGTCAATCGGAATTAAATCCTGCAGAAGTCAATGAGATTTACTCTCTAGTAAGTATATTTGGAATTCCAGTCAAAAGCACACTCCATTTCTAAAAAGAATACCAAGACCCTGCAAAGATGAATTTTCATTTAAAAAAAAAAAACAGATCATGTTTCTAGCCACCAAGCTTGTAAAGGAAAACTTGAAAATATGCAGGTAGTTGCAATAAATAGCTCAAAACCAGAAAGGGTTAATGTAGGCATCCAGAGACAATGCTTCAGCTCTCTGAACCTCCTCTTGCTAAAAAAAAAAAAAAATCTATACTCCAATGGCTCTCTCCCCCTCCCAGTCTGAAATCAGACATCTTATCACAAGGAAACATGAACAAATTTTCCCTTACTTTGGTATTATGGTTCCAGATGGTTTTTAGCCTACCTCTATATCTACTCAACAAAGCAATACTCATTCTACAGATTAAAAGTTAGTAATCACGACAGAAAATAAATGTAGTATTCTCACTTCTGAAAGACAAAACACCACACACAATTTTTTAAACACACACATCAATTTGTTGCTGGCTAAAGGCTACAGCTGTGCTGCAATTCAAAAGCAAGGAAGGGCCCTTCCAGCTGGGATTATAAAGTGCTTTGTAAGGCTCAAGCCAGAGCAATACAAAGAGGTGCAGTTATAGAAGGTGTGGAATGTTAAGCCAATTCACTCCTGCAATTTGCTGATTTTCTTTAGTCTTTTATTTTTAATTAATACAGTCTCTCTCCCAGGCAGTGACATTTGAAGAGGATCTTATCCCTAGCTCTTTTCATTCAGGTAGTGCTGAAACAGTGTGCCTTGGTTCCTTGAAAGGTAGCCTATTTGATTTGTGGCAGTTACCCAAAGGCTCTGATCAATGGTAGAGGGCAGGGACTAGCTCCACTGAGCAGCAATATACAATGTTAAATACATTTCACACTTATGCCTGCATATATTATATAAATGCTAGCTTTCCCCCTCCCCACAAATCCTAAGAGAACACCTTTGAAGGAGGAAGAGTTGAAAGGCACAAAGGGATTAGGACTTTACGGAGCCAACAGATATCTCAGAGGAAGGAGAGAGCTTTTCATCCTGCTAAACTGTGCAGGAAGGGGGAGAGAAGGGAAGGGAGGGGCTTTAGTCAGTTCAAGGTCTTATGCGAATCCTGGTAATAGCCAGACCACCACCAGCAGAGTAAAGGGTGTACATAGCACAGCCTTCCTCACTATTGTGCCCAACGTTCTTGCTTCCTACTCTATAAGAATTTTGCTTTCTAGGCAAGATCAACCAACCAATGCCATTAACGCCCACCTTCACCCAAGAATCTCTGGGATACCTAGAGTAATTCAAAATTAGCTGCAGGCACAGCTCTTTCTCCCAGGCTCAGGTACCAACATAGAGTGAAAGCAACAGATGCCCTCTTTCATAGAGGAGCCAACAGAAGCTGCCCTTCCAGGGTTAATAGCAGCTTCAGGGACTCCCCAGCACAGCAGAAAAGGGTTAAATAATCCCTCCCACACACTGCAGCCCCAAGCCTGACACCCACTATTTGACTTTAACCAAAAGCATACAGGATCAAACTAAAGGTTTAACATGACAGGTAGCTTGGCCTTAGTTGTGCTTCCATTATTTGAAAAGTCTTAAACACATAACTACTGTTGCCAATTCACTAAATTCACCACCGAAACAAAACTGTTTTAAACATTATTAAAAATGCATACAATAAACTAAGGATCCAACTTCAAAATCTTACACTGACATAACGGTAGGACAGTCTTAAAAAGGGATACATAAGATTTTTTTTCTTTTAAATGCATAGCTTTTGCCTCTGCTAACTGGGCAAAGAGGCTCATTTTAAAGTGGTGTACTCTTGTAATAGTACAATTACTATTGTAACTGAACAACAACAACAACAACAACTCTTGTAATTACACCACTTTAAAAAGGAGCCTCTTTGCCCAGTTAGCAGAGGCAAAAGCTATGCATTTAAAAGAAAAAAAAGTGGTGTACTCTTGTAATTGCTAGCGGGTGGCACAGTGGGTTAAACCGCTGAACCATGAGCTATCGATCGAAAGGTCGGCAGTTCGAATCCGCTACAGGGTGAGCTCTCATTGCATGGCCAGCTCCTGCCAACCTAGCAGTTCCAAAGCATGTTAATGCGAATAGATAAATAGGTACTGCTTGCGGGAAGGTAAACAGCGCTCCGTGTTCTAGCCGCATGCTACGTGCTGCGGCAAGGAAAGTCATGCCGGCCACATGACCACAGAGGCGTCTTCGGACAACGCTGGCTCTTCGGCTTTGAAATGGGGATGAGCACCACACCCTAGAGTCGGACACGACTGGACTTAATTGTCAGGGGTCACCTTTACCTTTTACACTTGTAATTAGCAGGAGAGCAACCATCCCTTTTCACCCCAGCATGGTATTTTTCCAGTGCTGTGTTTTGTTTTGTTTTAAGACTGTGAGCCCCTTTGGGGCAGTGGCATAGCTAAGGCATCTGGGGCACATTTTTTAACACCTATCATACACACACACCTGGCCTCATTGATGGGGGATATGGGGGTGGGTGTTACAGATTTCTGTGCCCCTGGGTGCCAGATGGGGTGTTCGGAGGCTTCCCGAGGCTAAGGAAGGCCGTGCGCCGCTTCCCCAGAAGGCCTCCAAAAGGCATTTCCGATTTTTGCCAAAAACTGGAAGTGCCTTTCGGAGGCCTCCAGGACACCCCCTGGAGGAATGATAAATCCCGAGTAAATCCCAGCCCCCCTTAGTTACACCAGTGCTTTGGGGACAGGGAACCATTTATTGATTTATTTTTCTATGTAAACCACTTTGTGAACTACGTTTTGTTGAAAAGCAGTATATAAATACTATTAATATTAATAATAGCTAAAAGAATGACTAGGTATTTCAAAAAGTCTAGTACAAAGAATCTGAGAACTATCTCCATTGCTAAAGAGTAGCTCAAGCTTTCAAGTCTTTATTTCCTTTTCAAATAATTGGTGGCACTTTTAGGTATTTAGTTCTGACAGTCTCCCTATTCAGGACTTTGTTCCTCATAGTTCACCAAAATTAAGAGAAGCAACACACGTGCGCATGCACACATTCTTATTTCTTTGTTATACACTGCTTAATATTGACAAACTCTTGCATAATCAAGTCTACTTTAATTCACTGAAATATTACGATGACCTTACCAGGCTGGACAATCACACCAATGTATTTAATACTCATTGTGTTAACATTTTGCACTTCAGCAGCAAAAACACTTAAATGTCTAAAAGCACAATCCTAGACATGTTTTACTTGCAAGTAAATCTCAAAGCACAATCCTAGACATGTTTTACTTGCAAGTAAATCTCACGGAGTTTAATGGCACTCTTAACCTCAAATAAGCATGTACAGGATTGCATCCTTAGTAAAGTTTGACAGGGCTAGTGCAACTTGAGTTACCAACACCAGCAAAGACACTGGTGCTATTTGAACAGGAACATATATGCAAGACAACATGCTAGGAAGTGCCGCAGGAAACACCCAGTTTTTCTCCATAACCTCTCATTAATTTGTGTGTCCTGGTGAGCTAATATCCTAAATAAACAAATAAATAAAAATCCAACTTAAAAAGCAATAAGGCTGCAATCCTATACCTACCTACCTGGGAGTAAGTTCCACTAAACTCAATGGGACTTCCAAGTAGACATGTGCAGGATTGTGCTGTAAGTTACT
The DNA here is from genome assembly GCA_026170595.1 of Plestiodon gilberti rubricaudatus. Lineage (NCBI taxonomy): Eukaryota > Metazoa > Chordata > Lepidosauria > Squamata > Scincidae > Plestiodon > Plestiodon gilberti. The sequence continues at coordinate 193,195,775 of JANXHW010000002.1, read as the reverse complement.
CAACACTGATACCAACACAGCAATCAATCAAACAATGCCATTTTTTGTCACAAATGACAAAGCAATTTCATAACTGCTCCACTTGTTTTAAAATAGGAAGGAAAGCAGTTTTAACCTCCCTGTATCTTCACAATAAGTGTCCTCCTTCCTGACATCTCATTTTAAAAACTCCTTGATTCTAGAAGCACAAGATCCAACAAAAAAAACACCCTGTCTCTTTTCCATCACCTGTGGGGATGCCCACTTTGTAACCTCTTTTCTAATCTTCAGTATTGGGATGCAGCAGCCTTCCCTTGCATGAAGAAATTGCAGCTTCAAGCATGAGCTTACCAGTGAAGAACAAAGCAACACTCATGAACACAAGTCAGCATCAGGAAGAGCTCGCTTTGATATTCTGTATAAATCATTCCAGGTTAAGCTGCCATCCAAGGGATGCTGAGAGGATCAGTTAATGAGTGTGAAAGCACTTTGAAGATGAAAAGCAATCTAAGCGCCAAGTATTATTTCAAATTGATATTTATGTATGCTGCATTTTCGTATTTTAAGATGTGCCTTGGCAAGCTAAGAGGTCTCTTTATCAGAAATGTCTCCAGAGCAATCGCTGAAAATAGAATTTGTTAGTTTATGAAGACACAAACAAAATTTATACGTTAACTGTTGGTGGGTGGGAGGGGGATTTTTACTGGGAATACAATTGCCACATTAATGGCTTTTTGAACAGTGAGGGGAAAACACAGGTACAAAAGAACACCACAGGTTCACATTCACAAGAATTCAGAAATGAAAAAAAGATGGGAAAGGAGAAGAAAATCAACCAAGTTCTCTCCACCCACCAAGAGAGCCATCAGAGGCTGCAATGTTTTCCAAGACCCCTTCTGTCGCTTCCCCTCACGACCACCACATGGGTCCCAGCAACATATTGTGGAAGACAAAAGTTTTGCCAGTTCTCAGGAATTTGGGGGGGGGGAGGAGGTGAGAGAAGACGGCGAAGAAAAAGAACCTCTCCCAGTGATAATTGCTGTGACTTCCAACGTGACCCGCCACCCGTATTCTCCTACATGCGAATTACTCCCCCTTTTCACACAGACCAGTCCTATAACGGGGGGGATCCTTAACCACAGAGGAAGACGGAGAGCAGCAGAGAAAGAGAGGCTTTTACTCCTCCAGGCCCTTCCGTCCGTCCCCCCCACTCCCGGGCTGCGCTCAGCCCGCAAGTCAGCCCCCCTTCCCTCCTTTGTCCATAGCCGTCCCGCTCCCTACAGAAGACAGGTTAGCCTCAGAGGCCTGGGCGCCCCCCCCCCGCTCCGAAGGGAGAGAAGCAGCCAAGTCGCACCCTGGGCTCGCCCTCGAGTTCCAGCGGGGCCTGCACGCGCTCCCGGCGCCCCCGCAGCCCATTCATTAGCCGGCGAGAACAGCAGCAGCCCGCCGTATCATCGTACCTGTTGTCTGCAAGCTCCAGGGCAAACCCCAGCGCAGCACCTGAGGAGCTGGAGGGAGGGAGGGAGGGCGAGTGAGTGAGTGGGGGTAGGCAGGGGAGGAGGAGGAAGAGGAGGGTGGCAGCCGAGTCTGGTTGGCTCGTTCCCCCCCTCTTTTCCCGGCCGCTGCTTCGTAGGGAGCTTGCTAGGAAGGCTGTTGCCGTGCTCCGCTCCCAGCGCCTGCCGCACAAGCGGCAAAGGCTTCGAGAGAGGGGGCTGGATGCATTAGTAGCGTCTCCTCAAAGGCCACAACACGCTCTGCAGGGAGCATCGGAGAGGAGCTGCTGCTGCGGCTGCCGCCGCCGCCGCCGCCGCCGCTGCTGCTGTTAACTCTTTCCAGGCCAGAGCCAACGTAGCTAGCTAACCAACCGAGCTATCGCCTGCGTGCCTTCTCTTCCCCTCTCTAAACTCCCATCAGAACTGATCCGCCTCCTTCTCTCGAATCTCCACCCACCTGGCCAAAGCTGGCTTTTTTTAAAAAAAAAAAAGCATTATTATTTTATTTGAGATAGCAACGCTGGAAATGCCGCCGCCTTGTATTCTGTTGTATGCATCTTACATTAGATAAAATGGTTGGTTTTATCGTTTGTGCCAAAGTTCGTTGGTAGTCATTTACTTGTAATTCTATGAAGACATACGTGGGAATAAGGCCCATTGAACACAGTTGGACTTACTTCTGAGTAACCATGCATGCATATGATCGAGCTGCGCGCGCACACACTTTCTCTCCATTGATTTTAGTGGAATTTACTTGCAGCATGGAACTTCGAATCGCAGCCGTAAGTCTCATGCGTTGCACCGAAATCCACTGGGATCGTTACACTGAAGTACACAGATACTTAAAAATTGTAGTTGTAATCCAGACTGACTGACTATTTTCTTGGGAATAATGCTGTAAACCGTAAATTACATTTCCATTAGTCTACTCGGAAGTACTAATTGGCACGAACATCGAAGCCTCCAAAACCCACAGGCTGCAGATTGGAAGGGGGAAAGTGTTTGTCCCGGTAGTAGGTTCACCCCACATAATAGGTTGGCTGTGTAATGTCCCCTAATCCAGACTGGAGGAGGGGAGGGAGAATACAGCAAAAGGGCACAGTGTGGAGGGGGCAACAACAGCACTTTTGGCATTTATTTGCCACCATGTTGACTCTGCTAGTCCAAAGGAGATCAGCACAGTCCACAAATCGTTGTCGCGTCAGACCTGCTGAGTCCCTCCATCTTCTAGTGGCACTTTCAGATCTGTTTTACACACGCACACCCCACCTTTTTTTTAGGTCACAATAAGATGTTTTCAGGTACATGAATCCTGAAATTGAAATCCTATGCACACTTACTTGGACATAAGCCCCATTGATCACCTCACCTGGGAGGGACCTTTGAGTAAACATGCATAGACTTGAACTATGAAACTTGCACATTTACAAACTTGCTTTAGTAATCATTTGTCCCCATTTTACAAATGGGTAATGTTGAGGTTGAGACTAGTCCTGGAGACAACTGGTAACTCCATGGCAGAAAACTAAAACAGAGAACCTCATGTAAAACAAATATCACAAGAAAGTGAGCCCAGCCACATACATATATGCATTTCACAGTCAAATAATTAAATACACAATAAACACAAACACTTTCTCTCAAGTGCAGTTACTGTGTGTAATTATTTCTCACTGTCTTTGATTATGCACAGACAGACAAGATGACCACAAGATCCGGTTCTAGACTCTCTCATATACATATCCATAAAGAGGAACGAACCGAAACCCCTTGACCCACTGTTCTTCCACCTACTGGTTGTGGCTGAATAACTGTTATTGCTCTTCTTTGCCAGATGCAGCCAAGCAACAGAGAATTAAATAGATAAATAAATGTGGCTGAGAAAACCAACTTTCTTCTCTCTTTGTCCTGCAGCTGGTGGTCTGGGCATCAGGAAACTAGCTGAACCAGCCCAAAAATGGTCAGTTGGCAACCCTAACTCAAAGCCATAGAAATGGGTTTAAGCAGGACCGGCCCAAGACCTCCCATCGCCTGAGGCAGCACGCCCTTGCACCACTTCGACCCCCCCCCATGCCACCTCTGCACATGTGTGCACCCCCATCCCTTTCCTTACCAGGAACATGACCTGCAGCCTGTCTAGTCCATGCCACTTCCGTTTGAAGGGTTCCCAACCTGCACCACTTCTGCTCATATCAAACACAGAAGCAGCATAAGCATCAAGAAGGTGAAGAGAGGAGATCCGGAGCATGGCAGTCTTCTTTTTCCCCCTTCTTTTTCCACCAGTGCTGGAAGGATAATGGACGGGGAGGGGACCCTTTACCTAGTCACTGTGCTCCACCTTTTCATGGGGTTTTTAAGTTTAAAGGGATGCATTTCCTTTAAACTTTAAAACTCATGCAATGACAGAGAGCAGGGAGGGGAGGGAATGACCCAATCCCCTCTCACATTTAGCGAGTGGGCGGGAGATCAGTGTGATCCATGGTGAGAAGGAGGAGACAGCAGCAGGCTTGGGGTGAAGGGCACCCCCAAGCCGCTGCTCCTTTCATCAACCACCCTGACGCAAGCTGCATCACATATAGTGGCGTTTTAAGCCACTCCGGCGCCCGGGGGGGCGGGGGCTGGAGTGCCCCCCTCGCGCCAGAGCCCGGCTGCCGCCTCCCCCAAGCAGAGCGTCACCGGCTTGAAGGAGCGAGCACGCAGCCAGCAGATCAGCTGGCTGGCGCTGAAGTTGGCTCGGCTTTAGGCCGAGCTTCCCTGGAGGGAGGGACTCAGGGAGACGACGAGGGATGGATCGAGGAACGACGAGGGGAAAGCAGCGGGCGCGCGGGCAGCCAGGCTAGAAGCAGATCAGCTGGCTGGCGCTGTTTATGTCGGAGGGGAGGGCCGCGGTCTACCTCCGACATGAGCAAGCTGACTTTAGCGCCAGCCAGCTGATCTGCGGGCTGCCGGGAGGAGGGAGAGGACGAGGAGGAGCGCGCAGCAGCGGCAGTCTGCTCGGGAGCCGCTCGGCTGCACTTTTTTCTAAGAACAAGAGGCACGAGCGGGCGCCCCTCGGAGGTAGCGTGCCCGCTCGCGCCTGGAGCACTGCACACCTGAACCCCGTATATTTGTACGCCTCTGATCACATAGCTTCATGGTTGGGCCAGCCGTTGGGTTAAGTATGCTTACCACTGAAGTCGGCAAGGGCTTTTGGTAAAAGGGTATTCCCCTATCCAACCCTAAACATATTTCCTTTTCAAGTAAGAAAAACCATTTAAATGGGACTTCTCAATATGGATAAGTGCAGCTTGATCTAAACACAGTGATTCAAAATATCTGTCTGTCCTTTTCTCCAAAGTAAAATGGGGGGGGGGAGAGAGAGAATGTCCTCAAAATCTCCCATTCAAGTAGCTTGTGGCCCAGACCTGCAGAGCTTGCTTTCAGTTTCAGAACGGAATTCTGTGCGCTTCCTCAGGGCCCATTAAGTTCAATGGAACTTACGTCCTGATAAGTAGTTTCCTTAAAGTAGTTTCCTTATGGTGGAACTTTTCTGCTGAGAAAATACATTTAGGAATGAGGTGGTAATACCACTTGGCAATAAAAGTAGCACACAGTCTTCCCCAAGGAGCAACACAAGGTGGAAGACCTGCCGTGGCATGGCTGGGGGCTTCTGTTTTGTTGCTTCTGCTAGCAAGGACTGCCACTTTAAAGGTCAGGATTTATTGTTGTGGTTCTGAATAAAAGGGCGGAGGTCAAGTAACATGTCAGTGACAAAGAGACTCACAGCCCAATCCTATGCTTGCTCCCCCTCCGCCAATGCAGCGACGTCAAAATGGCTAACACTGCATACTGCAGGGGGGTAGGGGGCAGTTGTGGATATCTCCTCTGGGTAAGGGAATGAATGTTCCCTTACGAGGGGTAAGTAAGTAAGCCTCTGCAGTACAGAGGGGTCTACTCGGACCTGCACTAGCGAATTTGCTGGCACAGGTCTGCATGGACCCACACCACAGGACCTGTTCCAGGATGGGAGCTAGGATTTAGCGGCCACTGTTGCTGCCGAACCAAACCCCTTTCCACCCTCCCCTGCCCCCATTCCATCCTCCCTGCAACCTATCCTGCCTCCTCCGATGTCCTACCTGCCTCAGTGGGTCCTCTGGGATTCGCTGACATTCACTCACAGGAAGGCTCTGGCGCTCCTGCAGCACTGCCTGAGCGCCTTTTACAACGGCCATAAGGCAGTGTGTTCCGCTGCCATAAACGTGTGTTCTGCTGGCAGCTGGCCCAGATAGGATTGGGCGGTAAGTGTGCTGTTTCTCACAACAATCTTTTTTTCTATTATTTGTGTATTATTATTGCTATTAGAATAGATCGGAAACTGTTATGACCAGCTATAATGTACAAAGGGTGAAGCATCTTCGGAATAATGGTCATAAAATACAAGGATTAAAAAGTTTTTAAAATGTATTTATAAAAACGACTTTATAAGTTACCAGGCTGATTGCATCTGATAAGATTCATGGAACAAATGAATGAAACGTCATGCAAATTGTTTTAAATTGTTTTTATTGTATTTTAAAGATTTTTAAGGATTTTATTGCATACATTGCATTTTAAAAGACTTATAAAGTTGTTTTTATAAATACATTTTTAAAACTTTTAATCCTTGTATTTTATGACCATTATCCTGAAGATGCTTCACTCTTTGTACATTATTGCTATTGTTTTTTTGTAATATGATGGTTAATTAAGGAGACTTTATCTTTTTTTGGCACAGTCCAAAGTAAGGTGACGCCTTTATTGGGACCAACCAAAATGTAACAAGGTATCAAACAACAAGCCCTTGAGTTCTATAGGATTCTGTGTGAACCTAGATGGTAAGCAAAAGAAGGGGAGAATAGTGGGGATATGTTAAGAATATAAGCAGAGGTGTCGTTAGGGGGGGGCGCGGGGTGCCACGTGACGGGGATGCACTTGCCTCCGGAGTCGTCGTCGCCGGGTCGCCTCCTCTGCCGATTTTTTCTTCTTTTTCGTCACTCTGGCGGCAAGATCGGCCCGCCCGCCCAGGAAATGAGTTGAAAAGCGTCAGGAGGTGTTTTTGTTCCGCCACCGAAATTTGACATTGGCGCGCGGAAAATTACATCACGCCCCCCCAGGGGCAAGGTTTGTGGCATCACGTGGGGGGGTATTGCGTCGTCCCTCCCACGGGGGGATGTAGGAACGCCACTGAAAATAAGTCCATAAAAACGTTTCTGTTTTGTCTAGCCGCATTTGGGTGACAGGTTGATGTCTGACTTCTGGGTCTCAAGATGTTTTGTTCCCTTGCTTCTCTGCCCTTGTCGCCCCCTAGTGGTTTTTATTGTTTTTAACTTATTTTATGTATTGTTTTAAATTATGTATTTTTATCTTGTTGTAAGTCGCCTTGGGCATTTGCCTTGGCATAGGATAAGGCGGAGTATACATTTTTTTAATAAATAAAATAAATAAATAAGAAAAGCCCTGCTGGTTCAAGCCAAAGGCCCATCTAGTCCTGTGTTTTGTTCTCCACAGCGGCCCATCAGCTGCCTTGAAATCCCACAAGTAGCCGAGAAAGGCATACTTGTCTCCCACCACTGCTTCCCTGCAACTGACATTCAGAGGCATACTGCCACTGAATTTGCATCTAGTCATCATGACTAGTAGACATTGATAAGTCTGTCCTCCATGAATTTCTCCAATCCCCGTTTAAAGCCATCCAAGCTAGTGGCCATCACCACAACCTGCAGCAAAGAATTCCACAGATTAATTACCGTATGTGCTGCATGAAAAAGAACCCCTTCCCCTGTCCTGAAAATAAAGGTCTTTGATTCATCACAGTGAAAGTCTGGACTGTCCAACAAAATCAGGGCAACGGTCAAGTCTGTTCCCAGCACATGGACAGTGTGGCACGATAAAGCTCCAATGAAAGCTGTTGGATGGCATAGAATTAGGTGGAGAGGGAGCACAACCACATCCCGTGGAGAGAGAGAGGTCACCTTTTGTAGTGAGATGGATGCTGGCAGGCAGCTTAGCAGCAGAACAACCTTGTCAAGCCCAGGACATTGTTGTAGCTTCATTGGTATATGCCCAGCCAGGTGCTGTTCCTGGGACATGTCAGCTGGAGCACCTCTATCCTCATGTCTGTTGACACTGTATCTGCAAGCATTATTTGTTGTAGGTTCCCCAACAGTCTGCAGTTTGTAAAATTAAAAGATGGCATTTAGGAGGTTTTTATGCAGGCTTGAATCAGCCTCTGACGGGTGTGAGACAGTTCCAGTACACACACAAAGGGTTGCTTAGACTTTTTGGCATGGTGATTTATTTTATCTGAGGGATATTTCAATAGTTGGGTAGTGCTTTACACATGTTAAGATTGTGAGTCACAACCTCCTGATCCAATCCACAATTCAGTGATAGGATAGGCAATGTTAGAGACACTGGGCTCACAAGAGGCTCACTTCTATTTATGTTTATGGGAACATTATGTTTCAAAAATCTAACGTGTGGGATAACATGCCCCCCCCAGGTATTTTGTCCCTTTGCTCTTCTCCCCCCATTTTTTACCACTGTTTATAAATGTTTCCAAGATGCAATGAACCACTCATCACATTTACCCAATCTGCTGATAAAGTCAACTTCACAATGTACAAATGCACTTGTGAACTGGATCTCTGTCAAGAGCTAGCCGAAAAGCTTTCTTCATTAGTTTGCAATTTCCTTTGTTCCCAACTTGATGAAATGGCTTCCTTCTGAGCAATGACTGTAGCCACTGAGCATGGAATATACACAATGTATGTATACTTGTCTGTCTTTCTGTCTGTCTGCAGGCAGGCAGGCAGGCAGGCAGAGTATCCTAAGCCAGTCAACATGACAAAGCTGTGTATGTGTATGGCACTTCACAAAGTAATGTAAACAAAGAAGGCAGATCCTTGCAGTGGCAAGCAGCTTAACATCTAAATTTGTGTATAGTGGGAAAGAACAGGATAACCAGAAGGTGAGGAAATGCAGTTGTGTATACTTAGGTGTGCAGCCTAGCGCTATGCACGTTTATTGGAATGACGTCTTGGAATGCTGTCTTGGAAGTATGCATAGGCTTGCAACCTTATTCTCAGCTGGGATTGGGAACTTATGGGGATAAGCAATAGGCGTCAAAGAAAAACTGTTCTGAGGAGAGACTTGATGTAACCATTTTAGAAGTACAAGGTGTCACTCCTGTATTTACCATTACAATTCAAGACCTTCCCTTGTTCCGAAAATAATAGTCTTTGATTCAGGACATCACAGTGAAAGTCTGGACTGTCTGACAAAATCGGAACAATGGCCAAGTTTGCTCCCAGCCCACAGACAGTGTGGCACAATATAGCTCCATGCAAAGCTGTTGTGGGTGGCATAGAATTAGGTGGAGAGGGAGCACAACCACATCCAGTGGAGAGAGAGTCACCTTTTGTAGTGAGATGGATGCTGGCAGGCAGCTTAGCAGAACAGCCTTGCCAAGCTCAGGGCATTTCTGTAGCTTCATTGGTGTATGCCCAGGTGCCGTTCCTGGGACATCTCTATTCATGTAAGCATTCCAACTTTTGCCTCTGTAGCTTGTTTCTCAGATCTGATTTGACCGCATTTGTTAGCTGCAGGAGAAGAGGCTTCAAACAACCTGATCATCTGGATTTGCTTATTTAAGAGACATCAGAACTGAAATCACTGCTTTTCAAGTGCCCAATCCTATTTCCCATCTCACATTCCAGCATCACAGTGTGGTTTGTCACATCACAAAACGCGAAGTGCTGTTGCACGTTACTGGGCCGCTGCCACAAATGGCAACTGATGTTGGCCATGTGACAGCTGCTCATCTGGCTCCCCTGGTGCCAGTATGTTGGTGCGGGGGTGGGTGGGGAGAGGGAATAACGGGTTGGAGAGGAGGAGGATCGGGGCAGGGATTGGGGCTGCCAGGAGGCATGTCGGGGGTGAGCAGGGGCAGTTATTGATGGCAAAGGCGCCACTAATATCCTATACACAGTGCAATCCTATCCATCGTACACCACTGGTGTAACCAGCAGTGCAGCGAGAACAGGAGGCCCCAGAATGGAAAGGGGATTCAAATCCCCTCCAAAGGGGGATTCAAAGGGGATTTGAATCCCCTTTCTGTTCCAGGGCCTCCCCTTCTCGCTGCACCGCTGGTTACACCAGTGGTGTAAGTTGGATAGAATTGCGCTGACAATCTGCCCAGCCTTGCCATGCCCTCATGGGTCCACGTGGACTTGCGCCAGCCAAAGAGCTGGCACAGATCTGAGCAGACCCATAAGGCAACAGGGGAACTTACCTTGAGGAGTGATCTCCCCCCCACACACACACACCATAGGATGCAGCACATGCCTCCATGGCACAGCTGCATCGGTGCAAGTGGCAGGGGATTGGATTGGTTCAAAATACCTTTTTGCATTATGTTTTAGTTCAGGTGTTCTCAACCCCAGCAGCACAGCGTACCATCTCCCGGGTGGCCACTGTGCCACGTACCACCGGAAATAAGTGCCAAAGATGTCGTCGACACTTCCGGGTGTTTGCTGCACTGGAGCCCTGTAAAGGTAAGCTAAGGGGCAAGGGTGGGCGGGAACGCCTTTCCCGAGCCTGGAAACCCACATGCTCGAGCCACCAGTTCCAGGGCTCTGGCGCGGTGGGCTCCCGGACCCGCATACCACCAGCCGGTGGTCCACGAACCACTAGTGGTATGCGTTCCACTGGTTGAGAACCCCTGTTTTAGGTCTTTTTAATCCTAGAGTTGTACATGTTGTTACTGGATTGGGCTGCTGCTGTTTTTAAGTATCAACTGTGTTTTATTGTTTTATTCTTTTTAGAACTATTTTAAAGTTGTAAGCAGTAGCGTAGCTGGACTCACACCAGTGGGGCGGTGGGTGTTTCGTTTGGCTTTGGATGAGGACCATTCCAGTAGTGGGGCAATGAACTTTTGTAGCACACATAAGTACACTACATTACAAATGAAGCCATCAGCGTGTGATGCCTTCAAACATATGTGTACACTATGACAGTGCCTACATGCATGCACATGAAAAGCAGCCCAGATAGGACTTTTTCTGGCTTTGCACTTCTGGCAAGTGACCAAGAGAGTAACATTCGATCTGGTTGGCAACTCAGACCTATGCCAGTTTGGTGACCACTTGAATGTGTTTCCTTCATTGCTATTCAGAGATACACAGTGCAATCCTGTGTAACTCTGCACCAATGTAACAGTAGATGCACCGGTCTAAATGCACTTATGCCAGTGTAATTGCACTTACACCGGTACATCTGCTGTTACACCGGTGCATCTACTGTTACACCGGTGCAAGGTTACACAGGATTGTGCTGTCAGCCAGTTAAAGCACATGACCAGTAGGAGAAGCTAAGCTACATGGTTCAACTGAGACTGGAGACAGAGAAAAATATCACTCTGACCCTTGCAGGAGATATTTCTTCTGTGTCAACAATTCTGCTCAGCACCCACACACTATTAAAGGAAGATTTTAAAAGACACAAAAGCAATCTCTCAATCTGGATGACATTAGGTTGCCTCAAATAGATTTTTATGTATTTTGCATATGTATAAAATCAACAAAAATTTAAAGAATTTTTTAAATATCCTGAGTTATGTGATAATCTCTGGCACAAAGGATTCCCCAGCGCTATGATTAGCCAAGAGAGGAATGTGTTTGATGCTCTGTTCAGCGATATATTTCTGTAATGATGTTTCTCCCACAAATGTTCCAGAGGCAAACTTGATGGGATGCCCTGAAGCATTGGATGAGGCGGCAGCGGCATCAGCTTTGGAAGTAATTGGTATGTCTGGCTGATGTCTTCTTCTAAGAACAAACCCTTTATTTTGCCATTGGTGCACTTGTGTGTCCTCATGCATGTCAGATTTTTAAAAAACCAATTAACTCGGAGGCTTCCCCACCACCTAACCACGGATTGAGGAGAAGCTGCTGGCTCATCAAATCATTTCCACTCTTCATGCTCCAGTTGAGAGATGAGGTGCAGATCAGCATTGACGGCCAGCTGCATGTTGGACTTTGCCTAGCTACAAGCTCTGCTCCAGCCTGCAAAGAATTCCCTTCATTCTTTGGCCAGGAGGGCAACTGGGGGTGGGGAAAGAAAGAGGCCCTAGATCTGCCCTAGTTCACCATTTTCTCCCAGTCGCTTTCCTCCTGCCCAGAGGCTTCTTAGGATTGTGAAGCAGCCATGTACAAACTCAGAACAGTAGCAATAATGGTACCTGCAGTCATTGTCAGAACACAGTAGCAGTCATGTGTATGTATACATCGTAAATGCCAGGGGGAAATGACATTCAAGATACAACCAACAGCAAAGGGTACATTGCAGTTTTGATGAAGCCCTCTTGTTCAGAAAGATTCTTGCTCAGTAAAAAAAAAAATTGAAGGTTTTAATTATTCAGTTAATATGAATAAAAACACATTTCCCTATTCATTTGATTGGATTTCACTGTGCTTATACTCAAACTTCTAAATAGCCGCTCACCTGTGGCGAGTAAGACTTTTCTCTGGGCCACCAATCATCAAGGAAGACTTTCTCAGTTACATGAGAGCTATTTCATTCTTTTTCCTTGTTGGCTATTGATTTGCCACAGATTACTAAGACTGATATGAACTAGCAAAAATGTGCGTAAACTACTAACCTTTGTGGCCTTAAAGGCAAGACTGCATATGCTTGTTATAATGTCTACTCACTTCTCATACATATAGCGGAAGCTCTAATTTCTTGTAACTAGAGACTGCAACCCAAGAAATGGAGTAGCTGAAATTATATGTAAAATGCATTTTGCTGATTGCCTCACAGTAATGACCTTTGCTCCCTAGCCTATAGACTCCCTTCCTGTTGTTCATCAAACCCCCACCCCACATGTATCATCATCCAGGCCCTGAGCACCATTGAAAGGTAGAGTGGGCCCAAACTGTAGCTCCAGTTTTTGCTGGTCTTCTTGAGTCTTCCTTTGTTATTTTTTGTGGTAGAAATGATCAGGATTGGGACTGTAGCAGTGTAGAAGTAGTGTCTAAATCTTTACTTCCACTTTGCCATTTTAGCAAATTGCACTTTGGGGGGCCAAAGCAGGATAGGTAAACATCCCCTACTACCACACTGCAGTCCTCGTCTGGATAGGACCACTGGCGTCACTGCAGGGGGGGCGGAGCTCCAAATTCCACCGGGCTCTGACCCTCCGTTACACAACGGGAGAAGGCGGTCCCGCCCCCTCGCCTTTAGAGCCATTCCGGCCGACGAAAGCATCGTGTAACGGAGGGTCAGAGCCCGGCGGAACTTGGAGCTCCGCCCCCCTGCAGTGATGCTAGTGGATAGGACCCCACACAGCTGTTCTTTTACATAAAAAGCCTCTAACAGTGATTTTCAACCGGTGTGCCGCAGCACATTGTTGGTGTGCCGCAAAATGGTTCACAGGTGTGCCGTGAGAGTTTGGGGGAGGGTTAAACCGCTGAACCATAAGCTGTCGATCGAAAGGTCGGCAGTTCGATTCCCGCGACGGGGTGAACGCTTGTTGCTTGGCCAGCTCCTGCCAACCTAGCAGTTCCAAAGCATGTCAATGCAAGTAGATAAATAGGTACCGCTTGCGGGAAGGTAAACAGCGCTCCGTGTTCCAGCTGCATGCTACGCGCTGCGGCAAAGAGAGTCATGCTGGCCACATGACCACGGAGGCGTCTTCAGACAACGCTGGCTCTTCGGCTTTGAAATGGGGATGAGCACCACACCCTAGAGTCGGACACGACTGGACTTAATTGTCAAGGGATACCTTTAACTTTACCTTAATTGATTAGTCGGGCCTTTGGGGATGTGAGCCCCCCGCCAGTAGCACAGTGTGCCTTGTCAATTGTCAAAAAACTAATGGTGTGCCCTGAAAAGTTTAGCACCTTGTCAGTGTGCCGTGAGATGAAAAAGGTTGAAAAAACACTGACAGCATGTTTTAACATTTCGTCTACTTTGGCCCTTCAAACCAATTCACACTTTGCATAGAGTTTGGAGAAGCAAATGTGTGTTTGTAAACACGTAGCAGCAGACATGTGCTAGAGAGCCATGGCAACCAGGGCTTCCCAGCACGTCTCTGCATTTTTACACACGCACATTCCTGCCGCTGCCACTCCAAATGCCAGTGTTTATGCAGCAACTCCCCTTTGCAATGTATAAGGTGTAGACTGTCCCTAAAGAACTTCTACAGCTATCACTCTCTGGCCACCTGTCACTTGGATTTATCAGCAGGGACAACACAAACAGCCCTGCATCTCACAGGCTAACTACTGGAGTTGCCAGCCATATCTCAGTCATTTGGATGGCTTTCCTTTATTTTAAGACAATGCTCCGTCTCCATAGGGTCACCACCTTTGTCTGGCCCTGCTGGCCATCCTGAGACAAGAAACATAGCAGACAAGAAATCATAAGCAGTTATGTAGGTCTATCAGAAAAATCCAAAAGCCACGGTCTGGTAAAACCTTTATTAGGAGGACCAAATAAAATGACACGAAGTGTTAGCAACAAGTTTTCAAATTCTTCAGTCTGCTTTATCCAGCTGGATATTAAGCAAAGTGACAACAACAAAAAGACTGTGGGTGGTGAGGGGAAAGCTGGACATGTTGGAGGACCCCAAAAGCCTGCAGTTTTTTAAGATGGAGCTCAGGAGGAGTTATGCAGGTGTACAGGGCAATCTTATGCATGTCTACTCTGAAATAAGTGCCACTGAGTTCAATGGAGCTTACTCCCAGCCAAGTGCATAAGATTTCAGTCCATAAGGTTCTGGACACTGATTCCAGGATGCACCTTGGACTTTTGGGAAAAAATATCAATGATGGCTGTTCATCCATTTTTAGAAAATATAAAATCTAGCAATTACTCTGTTCATTCTCTAGCACTGATCAAAGCACATGGATCCCTTGATGTAGCAGGTGAAACTTTTCTGTATATGATAGGGAAAGCTTCACCTGCTGGGCAGTCCAATCCTGTGTAATGATACGCGGCCAGCCCCTAGGGCCGGCCGCAGTATGTAACGCCCTTCCCAGGCCGCACCGACACAGCGTGGGGACACCTCGGGAGACGTTCATCCCCTTCTCCAGGTGTAGGGCTGCCCAGCCCCAACGGACCTCCTCAAATGTACGTCGGCTCCGAAGCCGACGTACAGCCGGAGCGGCAGGGTAAGGGTGGTGCAGGCTGGGAATGGGTGTGGGATATTGGCGGAGCTTGCAGCCAATATCCCTGCCCCCTCCCGGCCCGGCCAACGACTGCCCTCCCTCGCCGCCTGCCCTGCCTTCCCCCACCCCCACCCCTGCACCAGCTGGTGCAGAACGTACATGCTCCGGCGGCTGCCAGGGTCTGGGGAGAGGCGGAGTAAGGGCTGCCGGCCTCCGTGCTGGCGGCCCTTACTCCCCGGGTGTCAAAAAGGTGCTTTACAGCGTGTTTACGACACCTGGCGCCGGCAGAACGCGTGCTCCACCGCCGGCCCTTAGTTGTAGTGGATCGGGCAGTAAGTTCTGTGTTTCAGACTGTTGTTAAAGGCATCGGAAAGGGCAATTCAATTTTTCAGATCAGCTTTACTTACAGAACATAGTAGAATAGATGTTGCTTATTGTTGCACACACTGTATACAGTATTTGGAGTTTCCATATGTTTGAAGGATGTGTCTGTGTGCTGCTGCAAAACTACTGGAGCCTGTGGGGGTAGAAGAATTACCAGTGCTTCCACATTCCCATGGCTGTGCCTGAAAGACACAAAATGGCTCCAGGAACTGCACGAAGCCAACGTAGTCTGATTTGAGAAACTGTCAGGGCATGCATCCTGCTCTTCCAACATGGCCTCAGCTCTTCAAGTATGCCGCTTGAAGTTGTCCCCACCCCCATTCCTGGATCTGTATTTCATTAGCCAACATTTGTGGTTATCATCATCATACACTCTCAAGTGGGAATATCCAATACTAGAGAGAAAGGAGATGCTGTGATACTCAGTGTACCACATCTGATAGGGATGGAGTAGACTGTGTCTGATCTCTGGAATTTGGCCTCTGGCACAGTTCTCTGAAATAATTTCCAATTAACAAACGGGCAAAGGAAAAATTCAAATCAAAACAACTAGCTGCACTCCCCCTACATAAAGGAGGAGAGAGAGAGAGAGAGAGAGAGAGAGAGAGAGAGAGAGAGAGAGAGATAATAGAAGTACACAGTCAGCTACAAATTTGCTAACAGGCTGCAAAGCACAAGTTCAGAAGCAAATTCTTATT
This sequence comes from Plestiodon gilberti rubricaudatus, assembly GCA_026170595.1. Classification (NCBI taxonomy): domain Eukaryota; kingdom Metazoa; phylum Chordata; class Lepidosauria; order Squamata; family Scincidae; genus Plestiodon; species Plestiodon gilberti. The sequence continues at coordinate 193,180,031 of JANXHW010000002.1, read as the reverse complement.
CTTAAGACAGCTCTCTGTACCTTTGTCCATTTTGTCTCTGTCCTTCCTTAGAATTCTGCTTCCTTCCCTCCCTTACAACCCCAAATACCGTCATTATCTAGAATAAAGCAGGGTGATGTTCTACTCCAAACTGTTGCCAGTTAAGTAAAAGGAATGATTTGGTTGAGATCTAAGATAGTTCACATGCTCAGTTCAGATTGTTCCAAGAAAAACTGAATGTCTTTAAACCCTTGTTGGAGATACACAGCAGAATCCTGTGTAACCTTGCACTGGTGTAACAGCAGATGCACCGGTATAAGTGCACTTACACTGGCATAAGTCCATTTACACCAGTGCATCTACTGTTACACTGGTGCAAGGTTACACAGGATTGCGCTGTCAGAAGGGAAATTCACACAGCAAGAAATCATCATGCCAAAAAAAGGGGGGGGGGAGGATATGACTAATAACTGGTCTCAGAGCTAAAGTGCACAGTGTCCAGTGGCAAAAATTTTCCCACTGACTAATTATTCTTGTGGAGAAAGGAATTTACTAAGTATTCAGCTTGGCATTTATAAACAGCCCGCCGCCCACACAATAACAATGTAGCCCTTAAAAGGGGTTCAGAGACACATTTGTCAATTTGCATCTTTCAATTAGTTGAAAATGGCATGCTGGATGGGATCTATCAGGGTAAGAGAAGAGATAAACAGATCAGATCTCAAAATAAATTATGCAACTTCTGGAACGTCTCTTGGTGGGAACTGGTAGACCACACAAGAAGAATGTGGATCAACAGTGAACCAAGAATATCTTGATTGGGTCTTTTTTGTTTTAAAGGTCAGGTAGCAAATGAACACAGATTTATGGCGACAGCATGGCACAGATTGCATTCTTGTTTTGTTGGGGTGGTCTCTTGGCAGATTCTGCTGCTGCCATTATTATTTTTTTATTATTTTAGCTTGTTTTTAACACATTTGTTCTTGTTATAGCTACCTTGAGCACCTCCTTTGTGAAAGCAGAAAGTGCAGGATATGTTATTAAATGTAAAATAAAGTAAGGCTGCAATCCTATGCATACTTTTCTGGGAGTAAGCCACAATGAATGCCAAAGGGCTTGAGTAAACATGTATAAGATTGCTCTGTAAGTAAGATTAGCGGCACAATTCTGCAGGAACATCTCGGGAGAAGGGGATGTTTGTCCCCTTCCCCAAGTGTAGGTCTGCCCTACATGGGCCTCCTTGGATATACGGCAGCTCTAAAGCTGACGTACATCTGAGGCAGCAGGGTAAGGCCGAATCCGGTCAGGAGAGGGCCAAGGATATTGGCGGAGTGCGCTGCTGATATCCCCACCCTCTCCCGGCCCGGTTCGGCCAATGCCCCCCTCTCTCCACGTTCCTGCCAGCCCTCCCCACACCCCTGCCCCAACCTAGCTCCCCTGCCCCAACCTACCTCCACAGGACCTACCTCCACTGGTGGGTGCCGGGTCTGGAGGGCAGCGGAGTAAGGGCTGCTGGCCTTTGCACCAGTGGCCCTTATTCCAGAGTCGTCGCAAACGTGCTTTCTGGCACGCTTGTGATGGCCTAGAGTGGTGGAGCGCACTCTAGGCCTACGCTGGATTGGGCTGCCCAGATGGTTCCAGGACTTTGACCAGAAATTCTGGAATTATCCCATGGATTTCAGTGTTGCTTCTCCTGAACAAAGAGATCAAGGACTTGTGTCGTACATTGAAAGGCTGTTATTGACCAATGGGCTGAGACCATTGCAATCCCACAGGATGTAGTAGAAATCTTGAATGAATGGGGTAGTTGTGATGACCACGAGTCTGGGAGGTTGCAACCAAAGAATAGCTGAGCTTTGAACTGCTTGTTACAGACACAAACTTGAAATAGGATTTTTTTCCCTCCCCAAAGTGCTAAGGTAGACATAGCTTTTGTGTTTGTAGCCACTTCCTGGAGTGAGATGTTGGGAAAATAAATTAGCCTTCTTCACTAGAAGCAGAGCCTTTCATGCCAATCATGAAAGGCTCTGCCAGCAGTTAATTGCATGATGAGCCCTCTGGAAGTGGTTTGAGAATTTCTTTGCTGTTGATATATTGCCGTTTCAGTTGTTGATACTGTTGGTACACACATTTCTGATCCTGGAGAAGGGAAGGATGCCAGGAGAAAACAGTCTTCAAACACAGCATCTAACAGGGATTCTGATGCCCGCCTGGCCTGCTGCGTTGAGAGTTTTCAGACCATTACCAGAATGTTGGTGTGATCAGGCTCCCACTGGTGCCCACCACTGCCTGGTTGAAACCCCCCAAATTGCTGGGATGGAGCAAAAGGAGAATCTGCCACTGGCCACTTTCTCGTCCTGTAGCTGGGCCTATAATTTACCTGGTCTGCCAGGGAAGGGTACAAGTGCATTATGCTTAAGGCATCCTGATGGTTGTTCCAAAGGCTCTGGGCTTCTCTGCATGGCTAGCCTACTCTGCTCTGGGGAGGGGGGGGGTCCATCACTCTTTGGAACCCGTGGAGTGGCTCACGTTGGGCAGCTGAAGCTCCGGCAACATCAAGAGCCACTTCTGGTGGGCGGGAGGTGAAGAAAGAGTGAGGACTGTGCTGCTGCTAGCTCCTCTCTACTTCTCCTCTATCCTCTTTCTGCCCAGAAAGACATATAGGCAGAGCATTTTTCAAACAGTAAGCAAAGCAGTGGACCTGTAAGGTAATTAAAATGGCAGATTCATATCTGGTAAAGTAGCTCTTGGAAGAGGAAAGAGGAGGAGCCTCTGGGTGTTCTGCTTACTCACCCTTGCTTTTTGGTTTTTTTGTTTGTTGCCTGACCCCTTCCATCAGAGCGGTACAACCCGGAACTCCCACCTGATGCTGTCTTGTGTCTGCCACCACTGTGCTACAAAAAGGAAACAAAACAGAACAACCTCAAACCCTTAACGTGCTCCTCATGCACAGTCTTTGAACCTGGAAATACAGGATTTCTGGTTTTGTTTACAGAGAGAATGCAAAGGAAAGAGCCCCTTCATTTGCGCTGTCCCTGTAAATAAAACCAGAAGTCCCGCACTTCCAGGTTGGACAACAGCGGACAAGAAGCATGGTAAGGATGAGAATGATCTGCTTCTCACTCGAGCAAGCAAGAAGCAGATCACTGCATTGGCAGTGGGTTGGGGGATGGCCGTGGCGGCAGCAGCAGCAGCAGCAGCAACAGCAGACTTGGGGTAAAAGGCACCAAGCAGCCCCGTGTTGGAAGAAAAGGCCCGGGAGAGGGGACAGGATATGGCATGCTGCGACGTTACTGATCCTGCCCCCTTCCAGGTCCAATCTGCCCACCCCATCCTCCCCCTGCCCCATTAACCCCCTCTCCCCCCTCCCCCAGCCCCTGTGCCACTCAGAGCATTACTTACCCTCTCTGCGGTGCAGTCTGCTGAGCCCAGGGCCGGAGGGATAGCGCAGCCCTTCCTGCTGGTGCCAGCTACTCTCCAGGTGTCACAATGCGCTTTATGGCACTTGCAACACCCTAGGCCAGCGCAGCTTGTGCTGCACTGGCCTAGACCTCCATTAGGATTGCACTGTAAGGGTCCTTTCCTTCTGGCAGCAAGTTAGTGGAGGAGGAGCAGGTGCTGCCACCGAGCAGAGCCAACCCATCCACCAGCAAATTGGTGGGAGGTGGCCAACTACCTCTGCCCATTCACCTCCATTGTTCCTCTTCCTAGTCCCTGAATTGGAAAAGGAAGAGGAGGACAGTGTGAAAGAGGAAGCACAGAGAAGAGTTTTGGACTAGAACACTGGAGACACTTCCTTTCCTCCACATGTCTTCTTCCACTCCACCCCACTCTTCCTTTTCCAGTCCAGAGAGTGGAAGGAGCAGCGGCTGGCACATCACCAGGTAAGGGGAGCAGCATTTAGCACATCACCTCAGGTGCCAGAATGTCATGGGCCATTCCTGAACTAAGATTTGTGGGAGCGGACCTACTGATGTTGTCTTGCAGCAGGAGGACCCCAAAAATCCAAGGGCAGATGCTAATGATCCGATTTCGGCTTCAGATTTCTAAAGCTGATCTGGCAGCCGGGACTATTTTAGTCTGATATTGTGAAATAAAAATGTGCAGCCTCTTTGCTTCTCACATCTGGTTCCAAATACTCTTTTAGATTGGCTATATCCTCTTGGATGTTAATTCTGTTTGTAATCTGCCCAACCCAGCCTTCTATGCACATATGGTTCCTTTTTACATGTAGCGTTTCTGGGACGAATTCATATCCCACTTCATTCACCTTTCCTGTGTAGTCTGGCGGAGATAGACCACCTACGTTGAGATCCAGCCCTAACCACAAGAAGTCACATGGGTGTGTGTGTGTGACATCTGAACTCTACCAACTCTCTTGTGATGCATATTTCTGGCAGAAACTCTCCTTGTAGTTACAAGATCCCAAATGAGCTGACATAATCATGTAGGAAGAAAACACAGAGAGGGTGATTTATAGATCACTTATTTTTGTGTTAATGGATTGAAACCAGTAGGACAGCATCAAGTCCAATAAAAGAGTTTTGTGAATTATGTATTGAGGAAGATAAGGAATCACAAATTCTGTCACATTCGTCTCTTTAAGTTTTATATTGCAGTTGCAAAATAATAATAATAATAAATTGTCAGCAACGATGCTGACAGTCATGATGATGCCCTATTATGGCTGATGACCTGAGTACACTGGCGGTTATGCCTGGACCAGGAGTAGAGGCGAGGCCCAAGAAGGCAAGACTGGGCAGTTACAGAAGGGCAAGGTGAGGCAGAGCCACAGTACCCTGGACAGTTCCAAGGGAGCAAGTTGCTTTGACAGGGGTCAGAGGTCCATTAATACCTCCTCACAGACTAACCCTTCTGGAATCTGCCTCCGTCTGGAAAATGGAAACCACATGGAGGCAGCTTTCTGCCTGCAGCCTTGCATTTCAACTCCTCCTGGTCCTGCCCTGCCTTGTCCATTGTCAACGCTGGTATATAGGCTTTAAGGAGCATTGGTTCCTAGCGCGGAAGGGGCCAGATTTTTTTTTTTATTAGGTTTGAAGGGCTTAGACTCTGAAGTCCTGTTCCTCTTAAGGCTGATCTACACGACAGCGTCGCGGAGCGTTTTTGTAATCCGGCGGAGCCGCCGGACCTCCGCCCCACTGCCGCGTACTCCAAGTCGAGTGCTCTGTTTTTTAGGGGGCGTACGGCAGAGCTTGGAGGTGGCTCGCGGAGTTGCTGCAGCCTACCAATCACAGGAGAGGGGGGGAAGAGTTTAACCAATCAGAACTGCGCTTTCTTAGGAAGGCGGGACAACATGAGGGGCAACAGGCTTGAAGACACTCCCCCGCTTCCAGCACGGAGGCGCCAGGCACAGGCGACGCCGGAGACGCGACGCTGTCGTGTAGATCAGCCTTTACTCTGGCTTCTCCCTCACCAGTCATTCCTGCCTCTGGCTGTAGCACTGACTATCTGAATCCTTCAAAGAAGTCCTCATTCTTTGTTTTTGTCCCTCAAATATCAAGCAACCTACTTGGACCACTCACTTGACCTTTGTCTGACCCTCTTGTATATGTGTTGCTCTCAGGGATTCCATCCCTTTTTAGACCTCTTCCCTTCCCCCAATTCTGCCTCTCTTTGTATCAGGCAGCCTGATCCTGCACAAAGAAGGGCCGCCCAGGTGGAGCTCGCTGACAATATCCCCATCCCCTCCTGGCCTAGCTCGCCCAACGGCCTCCCTCCCCCCGCCCCTGCACCGACCGGGTGCCGAGTCCAGGGAGAAGGCAAAGTAAGGGCTGCTGGCCTCCGCACCGGTGGCCCTTACTCTCTGGGTGTCAAAAACGCACTTTACGGCACATATAAGACACCCAGCACCTGCGGAGCCTGCACTCCGCAGTCAGCTGATTGCGCAGGATTGTGCAGTAAGTCTTTACTATGAACATGAACTTTCAAACATTTGTTCTGCACCCATAACACTGAGAAACCCATTTCTTCTTTAAACTGAACTGACGTTCTCTGCACATACCACTGAATTCTGCTACAGAACAGGATAGCCACACAGGTTGATAGAACTGTAGTTCCAGTTTTCACAGTTGACGGCTCATTGCTGTAAACAACTCACAGCCTGATCCTACCTAAATCCTGGTGCAGTGATGCAGCCGCACTGGTGCAGTTTCTGCTGCATCCCGTGGGGGATTTTCGGCTGCTGGAGTGTCCTTGGGGTAAGGGGACATATGTCCCTAGCAGCCATTATGGGACAACGTGGACCTGCGCCACACATCCCATTGCTCTGTGCAGGCGAATCAGACCCGGGAAGGGGCTCGGAATTTGATGTGCACTGCTGCTGATTCCCCCCCCCCTGGGCCTGATCTGCCTTCCTTCCCACCCTCATCACCACCCCATTCTGCCTACCCCTTCCCCGTTCCACCCTCTCCCTGCCTCCTTCCAACCCCCTTCATAGGCTTACCTGCTCTGGTGGGTGTCTATGGGCCCGCTGACGCACGAGAGGCCACTGAAGGGGTTAGAAAGTTGGCAAAAATGTTAACAGGGTGACCATTACATGAAACTGATGACAAGGAATGAATGTGCCCCCACTGTTGAGGAAACCACACGGACATTCCCAGTTTTATCATAGCAGCACCAAGCAGGACAGGAAGCATTGGCCTTGGTTACTTTGGCAATGGGGAAACGGGGATGCATTGCCTCCTCATACTACCTTAGAGTGAGCAAAATGAAACTGTCTTTGTTTACCTCCAGTAGTAACTGTTATAAAGCCAAACATACTAGGCTGACTGGCACCATCACTGTGTTCACTATGTGATCCCTGATTGATTTGTGGGAAGTCAATCACTTGTGGAAGAGGGAATAGCGCCAAAAGGGCAGCAGAGAGGAAAAACAAGGCATGGAACTGCTACAGATAGCAGCAAAAAAGGTACTTTTTTCAGGAACAGGTAGAGACAAGGGTTTTCCACATCTGCACACACGCAATGCTTCCCTTTGGCCCTGAAAAAAATTGCAGATGAACTTTGGCTCCTCACCCACTGATTAACGGTACAATCCTATCCAACTTACACCACTGGTGTAACCAGCGGTGCAGTGAGAACGGGAGGCCCCAGAATGGAAAGGGGATTCAAATCCCCCCCAAGGGGGATTCAAAGAGGATTTAAATCTCCCCTCCCCTCCCCTCCAAAGCCTCCCGCCCTGCCCTCCCTCGCTGGTTACACCGGTGGTGTAAGTTGGATAGGATTGCGCTGTAAAGGTGTGATAGTGGAATCTGCAAGCAGCAGGCAGTGTCAAGAGCACAGATAACAACCAGGTTGGATTTCTAGAATCTGAGTCACAATAGGCCATCAAAGACTATTAATGACTCTAGAGTCTCAAATGATAAAGGGCAAGTTACCATGATGCCAGGCTTCCCTTAAACTCTATGAATCTAATCATGTATTCTGTTAAATGAATGCCTGCTGCTTGGGGACCTGCTATCACATCTGAATACAGAAGTGAGCTTAAAGTTACTAAATTGTTTCAAAAGCAATCTGACTGATAGCCTCTATTTTTTGCCACCTGGCTCTTTTTCTCTGCATGGAAATGAACCCTTTAAAATGAACCGATACTTGAATAATTAGCAAATGCATATGCAAATACATATTTCCCCCCCCCCAGGGATTCACTGTTGCACTAAGCAAGTTAAAGTAATACCAACATTCCTGCATGCATGGAGGAGACGGCTAGCATATTGTGCCACCTCTGAAATCATCAGCATGCATTTCCATCTCTCATTCCTGACTGCACCTTTCAATCAACAAATTGCTTTTTGATCCTTATTTCCTTCATCCTCACAATTATCCAATGGGCTATGATTATTACCATGCTGATAGTGAAGAATTGAAGGGGAGAAGCAACTACCATTACCGGTACTTGGCCCAAGTTTACCCCATGAGTATCTGGTTTTGATTTTAGTTTGAAGCCACATGTCCTAGGTCAGGCCCCAGTCCAACATTTTAGCTGCTGGATCAAGCAGAGGGCAGCTTCAGACCGTACTGTCTGCCAGCCCAGCCCACCATGTGTTTGAAAACGAGGACACTCATGTTCTCCCCCCTCCCAACACACTATCCCATTCCATATACTCCTCTGGATCACAGAATATTCGGACCACCCCAATCACATGTTTTAAATCTTTGTTCCTTCATCCGACTACTTTTTTGTCTATGTGTCATGTGCTGGCAATGTATCTACATGTGCCTTCCCAAATCTGTTGAATGATAGTTTTCAGGACAAATTTATTTTCATTTCATTCCAGTGATTTTAAATGAGCAAAAGCAGTCTCTTTTGAGAGACGGGTAATTACTCAGCAGTAGAACACACACACTTTGCATGTATCAGGTCCCACATTCAATTCTTGGCATTTCCAGTTAAAAATAAATCCTGGTAACAGATCAAGGAAACCCCTTTGCCTGAGACGTTGGAGATCTGCAGAGTCAAAAGATCTTTCCTCCCTTTTTTAATCTTCCTGGGTTTCCTTCAGTTGCAACTTGTGAGCATTCCACACGGTGATATGGTGTGTGTGCCTCCCTTTTTCTTTAGTTCATCTTAAATGGACACTAACAAGAAAAGAGGTACAGTAGAGGAGATAAACTAAGTTAGCAGAGTCAGTGGGAACTGAAGAATATAGTCTGGAAGCTGGGGTGTGAAACATGATTATAGTGTATAGCACAAAATATGAAAACTTAACTACTGCCACGATACCAGACGAAATAAAATTACATAAGAAGAGCCCTCTTGGTTCAGGCCAAAAGCTCATCTAGTCCACATCCTGTTTTGTTTCTTTTTCCTTCACAGTGACCAACCAGATGTCTTTGGGAAGCCCACAAACAAAACATGTTGGAAATAGTTTTCTACCACTGTTGCTTTCCAGCAACTGGTATTGAGCGGTCTACTGTCCCTGAATTGGAACTGACATATCACCGTCTTGACTAGCATATTGATAGACTCACTTGTCCTCCATTAAGATTTGGAGCTGGAGAACCACTCACCACTGTTTTCAAGCCTTAATATACCATATCTAATTTGTCGCTCATTGTAATTGCTCCTTCATTAGTACTGTATGTAGTTTTTTTATGGTAGCCTTAAAGAGATTTTTTTCATCCAGCAATATCTCATGTACCCTCTAGTGGCACTAAAGGGAATAGCACCATCTACCCCCTGGTTTCAAGTTGCGCTTTTTCCTTAATCACATACATGGTAAAACAGACAGCTCCCATCAATTGTCTTAAGTCCACTGAAGTCAATCAGGACTTGATTTAAAGGGCTTAATGGCCCAATCCTATCCTTTTCTTTATGATAGCAGGACAACATCCCACTGTTGTAAAAGGCCAAGCGGCAGCATTGGAGTCGCGCTGCGGCAGCCATTGGATCCAGCTGGTCCCGGCAAGTTGGCATCAGGGGTGTTTTGTGGGCGGGGAGGGGAAAGGGAGGTTCCGATTGGGGAAGGGCCAGAGGTGGGGAGTGGGCTGGATCTCAGTGGCAAATGTATTTATTTATTTATTTATTTATTTATCTATTTTTCACATTTTTATACCACCCTTAGTCCAAGGAGCTCAGAGTGGTGTACATATTTCCTCCCCTCCTTTTTGTCCTCACAACAACCCTGTGAGGTAGGTGGGGCTGAGAGATAGTGACTGGCCCAAGGTCACCCAGGAAGCTTTGTGGCTGAGTGGGGATTTGAACCTGGATCTTCCAGGTCTAAGTCCGACTCCCAAACCACTGCACACCAGATCCTACTGTATCTCCCTCGTTTCGGCCCATGCTGCCTCCTTATTCACCTTAGACTTATACCAGCTAGAGCTGGAGTAGGTCTGAGGAGACCCACAGGCCATCAAACAATTCCTTTACCTCAAGGAGGCCTCCTGATTCCCCCACCCCACCACTGAACGCAGTGCGCACTTCCATGGTGTGGCTGCATCAGCGCCAATGGCAGGGATAGGATTGCAGCACAAGTTGCCGAAGAACATTATGGAAAACGTCTCAATGGTATGGACAATTCAACAATGGAACATTACCCAAGGGTGGGGTGGTTGGGTTCATCCTTGCTTCAAGCAGAGACTGGACAGCCATCTGTCAGAGATGCTGTAGCTCAGGGTTTCCTGCAACAAGCAGGGAGTTGGACTGGGTGGCCTACAAGCCCACCTTCAATTCTGTCCTTAGTTCTTGACAAATGTAAGCTCGATTGAATTAGAAACAAAGAAATTTCCCAGTGGTCACTGCTTAAGGAAGAAATAAATGGCAGTCCCAGTTCTGTCATTCTCTCCACATGGTCAATGCTATTCACCTCAATAGCCTTATGTCCCCACAGAGTGCGATGTGGATTAAAATCGCCACCAAATGGATCCTTGAGAGAAAATGTTTCGTAGAAATATTACATATATTAAAATCCTCCACATACACTTTCATTATTCTTGAAGGTCCCTTTATACTTCAACACAGATAAATTTTTATAAGAAGACTATAGCTATGTTACGGAGTTGTCTCAGAGGGACTACATTTGATATTAATTGCACTACATTTGTATTAATAGAACTCACTTTAACACAAAGAGGCATGCACCATTGGGAAAGGTTAGCAGCAAAGACTGCTGCTTCGAGGACTCATAAGTGTGACAAGGGCAACATTGGTCTTGCAAGGATTTTATTTTCAACATGTGATTGCTTTTGCACACACGCGGGTCAAATGTCAACCCACACTTGCGGCTGCACTACAAAGTTGCCAATGCCAAAGTATGCTGTGAAACAGTCATGTGACTGTTACATCATATCCCAAACTCTGTATGAATCCATTTTCATTCTGTCAAGTGCATTTGGCCTTGGTTGTGTGAGAAGGAGAGTCCAATGCACACTTAAATGGACATAAATACCATTGAATTCAGTCGTACTTAAAACAATGTGCCTAGGATGGGGCCGCTTGCATGCAATTCTAGGCTCACTTACCTGGGCATTATGTTCCACTGAACAGTGAGAATTAATTTGAGGTAAACATGCACAGGAGCAGCTGCCCAGCGGCCAGTTATACCACTTACAGTCCAATCCTATCCCCAGCCACTCCACAGCATGAAGCCGCGGTGCTGGAGCACATGCTGCATGCTATGGTGAGGGGGGCAATCAGACAACCGGCGAGAGGTAGGTAAAAAACGTTTTTACTTTCCTTCCAGTAGGTTGCCTGATCACCTATGGGTCTCCTCGGACCCATGACAGTTATTTTGCTGGCATAAATCCAAGGAGAGGAAGGGGGTGGGGCAGGTTGAAAAATCAGGAATAGGATCCAGCGTGCACCTTTGCCACTGAGATCCACCCCTCCAGCCCGTTCTCTGCCACCTGAATTTCACCTCCCCACTCCCAACCTCCCCCTCCCTGCCCACGACCCGCCCCTTTGCTGTCTTACCTCCTTCAGCATGGCCCATGTGGGTCGTTGGTGCACACAGGGAGCCACTTGCCACTGGCGTCGCTGCAGGGGGGCGAGGCTCTAAGTTCTGCCGCGGTCTGACCCTCCGTTACACAGGAGAACGAAGCGCCCCCGCCCCCTCACTTTCGGAGCCATTCGGAACGTTGCTTTCACTGACTTGAATGGCTCCGAAAGCGAGGGGGCGGGGCGCTTCGTTCTCCCGTGTAACGGAGGGTCGGACCACGGTGGAACTTAGAGCTCTGCCCCCCTGCAGTGACACCAGTGTCACTGGCTGCTTTTGCTACCAGTTTCCTCATGTTCGCAGCAGTGCATCATTTACGGCAGTGCCACTGCATTCACGACAGCAGAATGCGAGTTCCACTGTTGTAAACTGTTGTTGGGCTGTTAGTGCCAATTCAATTACTCTCAAAATCAGAACTAACTTCCAAAAGGATCCAGCAACCCCAAAATGTCAATGATGTGGGATCTTTAGAAATCCTCTACACAGTGTAAAACCTAAATTTGAAACTGGGCCAGTACCAAGATGAAAGCTTCAGTTTGTTTTAAAATTGTTGATCAATAGGAAAAATGAGCCCCTTTCAACCAGGCTGAAATCTCATCGTTTGTAATTCAAACCTACTCCTACTTTGAGTGCTCTTGCTGTACAAGAGGATCTGGCCCTGTAAATGTGCTGCGACGACTGATTATTATTCCTGGCACTTATTGCCATTCTGGATTTCTGTTCAGCCCCCAAACCCAACATGAAATGACAGTCAGGGTGTTAAAAGTATAGCTACTTCATCATCAGAAAAATAGAGGATGGAAGAGTGCCCATTCGTGTTCACCAATCAATTATTTTATAGCAACATGGCTTCTCACTGCCGTCTGTAAATTCATCCAGGGCTGTCAAGTGGTGACAACCTGAATGAAGGAAACGTCACACAAGGCAATGAGATTTTATTTGCCCCTTTGAAACATTTGGCAAACTCTTAAAATTAACGCAAATGAATGGTTTATTCCAGATGAATGCAAGGTGGCATCTTCTAAAATATCCAGTAAACTGCCTTGAAAGATTAAATGAGATGCAAGACATTGTCTGACAGCACAATCCTATCTTCAGCCGGCGCCAGTGCTGCAGCCTCAGCGCCAGCCTAGGGTGTTGCAAATGTGCTGTAAAACACATTTGCAGCACCTGACAAGTAGGTGATGCTGTCACCGAGGCCTGAGCTGCCTGCCTGCCGCCGAACCCAGAGAACAGTGCCACAGAACAGGTAAGTTCCTCTCTGAGCAGTACTGGGGTGGGGAAGGACGGGGTGGGGCCATAATGAGGTGGGGGGAGGGCGGAGAGAGGGCGGATTGGGCCTGGGCACTGGCGTCACTACAGGGGGGGGGGCGGAGCTGTAAGTTCTGCTGAAATCGGAGCCTCCCTTACACAGAGGAACGAAGCGGCCCCGCCCCTCACCTTCGGAGCCTTTTAGGGAAGCGAAAGCAACACGCTGCTTTTGCTTCCCTGAAAGGCTCCGAAGGTGAGGGGGCAGGGCCGCTTCGTTCCTCTGTGTAAGGGAGGCTCCGATTTCAGCAGAACTTACAGCTCCGCCCCCTCTGTAGTGACGCCAGTGGGCCTGGGAGGGGGTTAGGATCAGTGTTCTCATTGGACACCATATCCTATCCGTCCTCCCAGGCCTGACACCGGTATTCTCGATTCTGCGCCACCAAATTAGGTGCAGATTGGGTCTGGGAGGGAAGCAGGATTGGCAGCACTCGTGCACACCTAAATCCTAGCGCCCTTTCTGGACCCAATCCTGCGGCACAGGTCCACATGGATCTATGCCAGCTATTTAGCTCATACAGGTCTGAGTAGACCCCTCCCCCCACGCCATGGAGGCTTATCCCTGGGTAAGGGAATAATAATGTTCCCTTAACCAGAGGAGACCTCCTGGACTGCCCCCCCCCCCAAGATGCAGCAGTCGCCATTTTGGCACTGCTGCATCAGCAGGGGGTGGTGGTGGATAGGACTGGGCTGTAAGAAGATCAAAACTTTCTTCTTGAGCTCATGAGCTGTGCGCAAAAAACCAGGAAACCAACCAGGATTCAGTTGAAGGCAAATCTCCTCTCTCCGGGACATTCACAAGTCTAAACATTTTTTAGAAATATTTCAAAATCATTTTAGTTTGACTGGGTTGGGTTAAGCTGCTATGGGTCATGGTGGGGAGAAGTACACATTGTCATTGTACTTTTACTCTCAGTTTTATTGCTGCTGTTCCAGGTGCATTTGAAAATGGGCTAAAAATGAATACACACCTGTAGCTCTTTTGGAATGGTACCGTATATCAGTGACTATTAATCTACAGTACTATGAATATGCAGCCCCTAAACTTGTTACATTTCCTTGCTGATTGTCAGCTTTTCACAAGATTATTCCGTAGCTTAAATATATCAGGAGGGACCTTCCATTTCCAAAAAGGAGCAAAGGTATAGCAAGGAAGGTCTCCTGCAGACAGCAGCAGTACAACTGCAACATCAGTCTGTGCTCTATATTCCATAGCTCGCTCTCAGAGCCAGAACAATGAGACTGCAATCCTATACATACTTACCTGGGAGTAAGTCCCACTGAATTTAAGGGGTCTTACTTCTGAGCAGATATTCATGGGATTGCACTGTGAGGTATAGTGTGGGAATTTATTCACTCAGGATTTCTTCCAGGGTTGCTTTCCACCTGAAAATGCCCTCAAATGTTCAGAGAATGGAATTGTTCATCCGTGGGAAAACTGTCAAGTCCCTCTATCCCTGTCTGCATCAATCATCTTGTGGAGGTATTCAGTCTCCTTCTGAACCCACACACACAACACATTTACCATATGGATTTCCTACCAAAAACAATGCTTGAAACATGTGGAAAAGACTAAAATCATGGTTGAGAGGGGAAAGGAATGCTATCAACTGTGGGGTGAAACAAGCCATGGCTGAAGATATCCATTTGAAATTGCAATCCAGTAACCATAAAACCCAGGGGAAACCATCAATACCACATGTTAAACATGATATTTGTTCTGGCTCTAAGCTACAGAGCAATGTTGATGACAGGGCCAAACCATCCATGAGGCCAACTAAAACTGTCACCTCAGGCAGCGGATTGATGGGGGGCATCCACCTCGGTCCACCTCCTTGCCTCCTCTGCTCCTCCTTCTCCCCCCAGTCCCTGGATTAGAAAAGGAGGAGGGGGACAAAGAGGAGGAGGAAATGTGGAGGAGAGGAGAGTGCTGAGCTAGAACACTTGAGGGTGGGAGAAGCAGAGGCCAGTACATCATCGGGTAAAAAGGGCAACATTTGGAAATGCCGTCTCAGGCGGTCTTGGGCCAGCCCTGGCTGATGAGTCCCTACACACTTCACAACAATGGCACAAACACTGTAGGCAAATCAGGAGTGTGCCAAGGGGAGTGTGGGCCTCACTGGGCCGGTGAGAAGCATGAAGCGCCAAAGGGTTCCAGGGCGAGCTGAAGGCTGCCAAGTGGAGGCAGGCTTTCTGCATATAAGCAATGCGGAAAGCTCAGTAGGTCGGGGGTGATGCAATACAACATTGCGTCACCCCTGACCTTCCTCTTCTGGGTAGGCACTGCACTGGGTGTCACCCTCCCCAGCGACGCCACTGAGGCTAATATGCTGATGTGGATATACTCCAAAGGGTTAAGAAATGCTCAAACAATGGTACCTTAGAATAGGTGAAGGTGTATGTGCATGCACACCCATGTACATAGAAAGCTGCTCTACGCTTATGCATATATTCCTATCTTACATCTCTCTGATGTGTCCCAGGTGAGTAGGTAAAGCAAATCAGCCATCTCTTTGTCCCTGTTTAAAAAATAATTAAAAGCCCACCATTTTTCTCTTGCGTTTGCCACTTGATGATGCTCTGTTTTGATTATCTTATGTTAAGCTAATTATGGTATAACTTTTTTAGATCCGGTTTTGCCTCACTCAGCATGTGCAAAGTTTCCTTCTTTAAGTTCCATTTTTCCTTCCATTTAGACTCCGAGCCTGCAGTAAAGGGTATGTGTTATTTTAGTTACATACAGCACCAAGTAGTATATTTTAAGTGCTTTCACCAGTAATAAAAGGTGATGTCAATGCACCAGAAATGAAATGGGGGATGGGAAACACTACATATATATTTGCCCCTTCCCATAAATCTGTACTCTGGTTACTGAAGAAATGCATGCCCACATATCTATTTTTCCCCCAAATAAGAGTTAACTCCTTTGTACTGAACATTATTTCCATTGTGATCTGTACAACAGATTTTTCATTATATAGTTGTAATGATCTGGAGCCTAAAAAGCCGGCTTGCCAAATCGAAATATGAAATATGGAAAGCAAAGCATAGTTCATTTAAAATAAAGAAGGCAATCACCAACCATCTTCTCAAAATGGAAACGTATAAGCACTGAGGACGGAGGTTCCCTGGCATTGCCCCAGCAGACCCATTAGCTGTATTCGCACAACGATAAATCGATCGACTGATATAATTCTGCCACCCTGTCTGATAAAGTGCCATTTGATTTAAAATACATTCATGTAACATTTCAGAGGTGTGCGCGTGTGTGTGTGTGTGTGCGCGCGCGCCCGCGCTACCCAGCTATGCTGCCGTCTCCGGTGGATACGGAAAATCCATCAAATGGCCCTAACCGGCCGGCCAACGAGCCAAATTCGCCCACAGCAACAACCTCGATCTCCGTCTTTGTGACTGAGACTCGCGCAAAACTTGGAGGCGGCGGGAGGGGGCGCAGTGACGTCAGAGTAGGAGTCCGACATCTTGGTGAACCATTTTTCAAGTAACTGAGAATGTGGTTTTTTCTCCAGTTCGTGAGCAATCGCCGCCATATTTAGTAAGGGCTTCCGGTTACTTCTACCACCATTTTTGGATGGGTCATTCATTCCTTTGTTCAATTTCCCTCACTTTTCTTTCATCGTTTCCCTTCCCTTCCCCTCCCCTCTCTTTGTTCATCGATGCCGGGTCAAATTTCAAATTCTTTAAATTTGAACACATAAAGCGGCGAAGGGATTGATTTCCTCGCTGGAGGAAGTGATCCGTCTACCCCGGAGGAATTACTTCCGGGTAACACGAGGTGACCTCTGTTCCCGTGACGCTAGCCTCTTCCTTTCCGGTGCTGGTTGCCGCCTGCAGAGACGCTTGAGTAAGTGGCTGGGGGGGACTCGGCATCCATCCCCATCCTCGCGAGTGGGGTCCTTTCGTCTGTTCTCTAATCCTTCAGTGGGTTTCCCTGCCCCAAATGCTTGGGCAGAGGGAAGATGCGGATCCTTAGTCACTGCCCAGGGTACGACGGGGAAAGACCATCCCCCGTGGGAGTGACTGAAGTGCGGCTTGGAGTCCCAAGGATTAGGCCCGGAGCCTTCTCTTCGGGCCAGGTCTTTGGAGTGTCTGCCTGCTGCTTACTGGCTTACATCTTTTAAGCTGTGCAGCGCGTATCTTGGAGCAGACAGCAGGGATGTAGTCCCATTGTATACGGAGGAATTGGGGCTAGTGGCTTCATTTACGGCCACCTCGTCCCTGGCCAAGAAACTCAGCCACCGGCTTGCTCCCCTTTGGAGACAGGGAGAGTTATCGGCAGTTGACCTGATTTGGCATGGGAAGAGTCTTGTTTACTAGCTTGGTTTCACTCTGAAGAATTTCGTTAGTAAATTAATGTAATGCTGAGGTTCTTCCTGGGTTGGGAATGATCTGGTGTAGAGTATCCTTAGTTATTTCAGGCCGTTCCTGTTCATATTTACTAATTATTCACATCATGTGTCACAAGGCCTAATACACCTGTATGGCAGTAGCCCTGCACAGAATTAGTTTGCTAAATTCCCTCTGAAGGCAGTGGGTGTTAAATAGTCTAAATGTGTGTGGGATTGCAGCCCTTTCCCCTTATGTTTACACATCCACGTTTTTGGAGTTTTGCTTTTGAAAATACATTTGAGATTAAAAAAAAATTGCGTACGCTCACAGTGCAATTTAAACACCTCACACAATTGGCAGAATGTGGGTTTTTAAGTGTTTTATTATTTGTTCAAAGTTCATTTTATGTTTGAAACAAAAGGTTATCACAGGTATTATGGAGTGGAATATTGTGTTCAGGGCTGTTTTATTGTGAGTCTTGAAAGGGAGGATTGGGGATTTTAGAAAAAGTTGAGGTGGGCGATCGGCCTGTAATGGCCTGCAAGAGACGCAGTTGTGGACATCCCATCCCTCACTGGAATAAGTGAGTCCCATCCCTCACTGGAATAATTATCGAACAAACTTGTATGTTTAGCAGGAAACAGGACACTTTCAGGGTTTCTCCTGCAACTATAAAGCCTTGGAACTTGCATTAAAAATAAAAAGAACCATGATATGCTATATTCCAATCTCTGCACAATGATTGCCATTCAACTTCCATGCGTCCTGTCTCTAGCATCCTTTTTGAAATTCTGAACTCAAACCATAAAGAATAGAGTAGCCTTTTCTCTTATGCAGACCGGGAGAAAATGCCCTGTAAAATCTTTATTATAAGCTCCAAGCAGTTCCTAGTGACGTACATAAGATTCCCAATTGTTCTCCCATCAAAGTACTGACCGGGCCCAAATTTGTTTAGCTTTGGACAGAACTGACTCACTGCGCAATCCTGCACAGGTCTAGGGCGGCAGAACGAGCGTTCTGCTGCCCTAAACCATTGTAAAAGTGCCGTAAAGCACTTTTCCGACGACTTGCGAGTAGGGAAGGCCGGCGCAAGGCCGGCCTCCCCTGCTCCGACGACCAAGCCGTCACCCACCTGCCAGAGGACCCAGGTAAGGATCCAGCCGACGGGGGTGGTGGTGCGGCAGCAAACAGCGGGGGCCAATAGGCCCAACCGGCACGAAAGGGGGCGGGGGACAGCTGCCGAATCTTGACCCCCGCCGCACGGCTGGGCCATTACACGGCCTCCTCTGACTTCCGCCAGCGATTTCGCTGAGGGAATTCCAAGGAGGCCGATCAGCCCCAGCGCCAGTTACACCCACTGGGCGGAGCCTACCCACAGCGGAGCACGGGATCCAGCGGGCGGCCTGGGCCGTCCGGTGGATCCTTAGGCAGGATTGGGCTGCCTGGCAGTTTTGTCCTTTAAGGGTGGTTTTAATACTCCAGTCCTCAACAGTTGCTGAGCTCCATTCTTTTCCATATGTAGTTGATTCATCGTGCCCTTTTTTTGTTCAGAAATGCTTGTTTCGGGTCCTGGCATCACATTGCTACATTTTCTTGGTAACTACTGACCAGAACATAGAAATCAGCATTGGACAACAGCCAGGGCCAGCAGGATTCTTTTCATATTGTTCTCATAGCAAATGTAACATTTGCACTCCCCACTTCATTGGGGAGAAAGTTTTTCTGACTTGTACCTGGTTTTTAAGCTTAAGAAGGGTGGAATAAAATTTATTTTATGTTCCTGTATGGATCTGAAGGTATTAACATATGCTTTTCAGTATTCCATATTAACATTCCTTATGTTACAATTGCTTTCTGCCCTTGCAGATGTGTGGCACCCACTTGCTGTGCTATATGAATCTCTTTAGTTTTTAAGCCTGCTGTTGGTGTAATGAGTGGATAACATTACATTTTAAGTATACTGCTAGATATTACACAAAAGATGAGTCCACTTAGCAGTCCTGAAAGGGGGGGGGGGAAGAGAGATGACATGTTAACGCATTTGGCTTCTGTATTCTATACCCTGTGACGAGAAGTCTCAGAATATTTTGGAGGATCAATGCAAATTAGCACAAGCTGCCTTTCATTCAAGACTTCCAAGTTGTGGTAGTTGGCTGGCCTTGTGGTGCTGTTCCCATTCATAGCAATTAAATATATGGTATTCTATGTACCTTAATCAGGATTGGGATCTTGCTACGCATTGTAGTGAGAAAATGTTGTTCAGTATCTTCCCTCAGTTGCATAAGGATGATCGGCCTTATATTGGCCTAGTGGCCTATCTCCAGTAGTTGATTCTTCAGAGGAAGGAAGAGGGCACCTTCTGAGCTGGCAGTCTCTAGCAGCCTGAGCCCAAATTGCCATCCCCTGGTTGATGTTGTCAATTTTCTCCTTCATTCTCTCTTAAAAAAGTAAGATGTCACACATAAAGAGGCAAAGCAAAAGGGCAAGTCACTGGAAGAAAATTTTGTAGAATCTGGGGCATCCAGTTCTCTGGATCCTGTGCTTGTATCCAAGGAGAATCTTCTCATCCATCACCTATACAGAAGCCTTTCTGGCACCTCTGACAACAATACAGATGCCTGCAGGGCATGCCTTGCCCCATGCTCCTATTAAATGGAGAGCCTCTATCATTGACCACCCGCCCTTAAAGCAGCTCTAACCTTTCTTTGCCACAGGGAGCAAGGAAGTCATTGCTCAGACTGTATGTCCTTTTTGCAGCTGCTGTTTGTTGCTCTGCCCTGTCCAAATTCAGGCAAGAGCAGCAGTCGCAAGAAAGGAGTGTAAAACAGCCCTTGTGGTGATTTCCTTGTTTTCTCTTGCCAGGAAAAATCTGAGGGGCTGCAGGTGATGTGGCTTAAATTACTGGGAATATGGACCAAGGCACAGACTAGCAGGATCTAGAGACACGGGCACTTCTACTCACTGTTAGAACTGGAAGAATGTGTATAGAGTCCTGTGTCATGTGTATAGAGAAGATTCCTTACACGTAGTGTCTTATTAAATAGCTGAGACCCAGACCCAGTGGCAACTCCTTTTAAATATGCTTGTTTGTGAATGAAGCCTGATCTATTTATATTTCCCAGGCCAGCATCTTATTGCCTTAATTGAATAAAACTATGAATAGTTGTTCCAAGAGAAAGTACTTTATGGTCCCTGCCTTCTCCATAGTTGTTGTTTTTTTACACAGAAATGGCACCTCGTAAGGGTAAGGAAAAGAAGGAAGAACAGGTTATCAGCTTGGGACCACAGGTTGCTGAAGGAGAAAACGTGTTTGGAGTTTGCCACATCTTTGCTTCCTTCAATGACACTTTTGTCCATGTTACTGATCTGTCTGGCAAGTGAGTAGCATGTATTTATGGCTTCACCTTCCTTAGGTGGTGTTGTTTTTAATGGAAAACAACATGGACAGAAAACGTTGAGAATTCTCAGGGTAGGTTCCCTTTTCTGTCCTGTAAATGTATATAAATACAGTATGTGTTTTTGTGATCACTCAAGTACTGCGGTGTTGTATATATGGCAATGCATTGCATTGGTATCACAGGGAGAATCTGAATCACTGCAGGAGCTAGAGCTCCATGCGGTGGTGCAACATTGCTACACAAATGCCCCCCTCCTTGCTTAGCTTTCTGTAAACTGTTTGGGCACACTGGAATGGTGGGAGCTTATGGGGCAGTCCACCTTTGTGTTGACTTTGTAGCATTAACTTTTCTGGCAGATCTGGATGGCATCTGCCAGTGTTCAGTGGGAACAGATGAAAGATTGGGAGTTGTTCATTCTGTCATTAAAGTGATTTGCCACGGAAAGGAAGTACAGTTCTCAGTTCATCCAGTAATTGTGTGCTTTGGATCATGTGAAATGAGGCTGGACATAGCTTTTCAGTAATGTGTAGTTACTCTTCTTAGGGAAACAATCTGCCGGGTAACTGGTGGCATGAAAGTGAAGGCCGACAGAGATGAGTCGTCTCCTTATGCGGCTATGTTGGCTGCCCAGGATGTTGCCCAGCGATGCAAGGAGCTGGGAATCACAGCCCTTCACATCAAGCTGCGGGCTACAGGTGGAAACAGGTATGTGTAACAATATGCTTCTTCACGTATGCACATACTTCTACCTCGTGAGGAGCTGAACCATGGCTGGCACTTCTGCAGTTTCTAGTTTTTGTAGTATGGAATTAAAGCAGGGGGGTCTCAACGTACTTGGCATGGCGTACCACTTACATGGCTGCCACCGCACCGAGTACTACTGGAAGTAAGCGGTGATGACGTCATTGCCGCTTCCAGGTTTTCGGCCCGGTTTTCGGCATTGGAGGCCGGTAAGAGGCTCCAAGTGGGTGGGCGGGCTATTTCCTTCGCTCCCGAGAGACTCGGCCAAAGGCTGGAGCCTCTCAGGAGTGAAAACGCAGCACAGAAAATGCCACGTTTTTGTGGGGTTTTGGGTGTCTCAATGGGGTTCGGGGGACCTCATGATCCAAGTGCCACTAGAGGTACCCCAAAGTATCATTGGTGGTACGTGTACCATTGGTTGAGAAGCCCTGAACTAAAGCAAACAGCTATCTCTTAACTGGTATGCAAGTACCGGTATGCCATGGTGTACTGTTGAGAGGGATTAAATGTTGTACAGTGCAGCCTTTTCTGCAACAGAAAGCCTGACAGTGTATGTGCACAGATGCAGGTTCTTAGTGATGCTGAATACATTGAAGCCCAGATGTGATGAGGTACCAAAATATTTCAGGATATTTAGTGAACAATAATATATTTGAAGATACGGTATTTGGTTTTGTCTCTTCACAAGATGTGGTTTGCACCAGTATTATTTGAAAGGTATTGGTCGAACTATGTAATAATAGCATTAGATAGAAGCCAGTGGTCCAGTCATTGCTGACATAGCTGCTTTTGAATTCTAGTTTAGCATCTACTACATCACTCAACAGAAATGACACGGTCACTTTACTCTGTCTTGGAGACAGAGTAAAGTGGGAGGACCAGGGCAATATAGTGTATGGTGCCTTAAATATAACTACAGGGGCCCCTCTGTATCTATCTGCGGGTTCACTTAGCCACAGTTCACTGGGGGAGGGGCCTGCGCCAATTACCTTAGACAGACTTCTGCTGCAAGTTTCCTGCTTCCTATTCGGAAGCCTCTCTAGTATGCAGGCTGCTTGCCTGCTCTGTGCTATAAGCCAGCATGCTGGCTTACATAGTTTTTGTAAAGAAAGATGTGCATGCTTGGCACCAGTGCTGGAAGCCTAAGGTAATGGGTGCTGGGGGGGGGGGTGCTGGGGGAGATAGCATTTCCCCCTATCCACAAATTCCCAGTGTCTGCGGGGGGGGGGGGCATGAACCTATCCCCCATGGATATGGGGGTCATACTGTATAAGTAATCTCAGGGTGTCGATCTCAGGGTGGTATAAAGTTTTAGAAAGTATCATAGGAAGCTGCTTTATACTGGATCAGATCATTGGTCTAGCTAGGTCAGTATTGTCAACACAGACTGGCAGTGACTCTCTGCAGTTTCAGACAGGCATTTTCCTTTGCCTTGCCTGGAGTTGCTGGAGATAGACCTTGGGACCCTCTGCATCAAAAGTACAGGCACTACTTGATTTACACAGGGGTTGTGTTCTCGGAAATCTGCGCATATATTAAAGCTGCATAAATTAAAACTGCTTTTCCCTTAGGAACTAAGGTAAATGGTGTGGGTTAGGGGAAAAGTTCATTGAACACTTATCTTCTGGCTTTAGAGGAGACCCCCTCCCATAGGAAGCTGCCAGCATCTTACAGGTTCCTCTTTAGCAGCTTTTTCAAAGCTGGCAAATGTCACATAATGTCTTTGTGTTTTTGCAAGGAAATGATTGACCATGTTATTTCAAAAATTGCCTGCATAAATTAGACTTCTGGTATTAATTTGCAAATTGCGCTATTTCCAAAACATGTAAATCAAGAGGTGCCTGTATATGTTAGGCCACTGAGCAATAGCCCTTTCCTTAAGAGCTGGTGAAAGAGTTAATGTTTTTAGCGATAGAGGAAAGAAGACAATGTCTGGGTTTGAATCAAAATCTGTAAGTGGTTTTAAATTTTGAAAAATGCTTCCCTCACTCTCTCTTCCCGAACTCACCTTCCAAGCAAAGACGAGCCATTGAAGTCAGCTGTGCGAAATGCAGCTTTCATAAGTGTGTAAAAAGAGTCCTGCTGGATCAGGCAATGGTCCAGCTAGTCTAGTCCAGCACCCTTTTTCTAACTAGGACTTGCCAGTAAGTCTGAGCAGACGTCTCCTTCCCTCCCCGGCTCCCACTAGCTGCCTGGCCAAGGACAGTTGTAAACTGAACACATGTTGCTGCAGGTACAATGAGGCGGTGCTGGACTGGCTATAACTGGTAAATGCTTGTCTCATGTATGTGTTTCTTTTTTCCTTTTTTAGAACAAAGACTCCTGGACCCGGAGCCCAGTCAGCCCTCAGAGCTCTGGCTCGGTCTGGCATGAAGATTGGGCGCATTGGTGAGTTGTCTGGTGTAGATACATTGTTAGTGTATTTCTTGGCAGTATCTTTCCTAGAAAACACAGCTAATCCTCGGTGTTCTTTTATTCCTACTTGGTCAGACAAACCACTTGGTTTACCATGCAGATGCTTGAAAGCTTTGTCTTTTCGCAAAGAATTGTGATTTGCATGAAGCTGCACTTTGAGAACACTAGTATATGTTTCTAGTTCAAGAATCTTACTACTACCTAATTTGTTTAGGCTTTTCCTAGTAACAGTTGCCCGTGTTCTGGTGAAGTGGTATGAAAATCCCTAAAGCTGATGCAGTTTTGCTTTAACTTGGTCTTTCACATCCTTAATTTATAAAAACTGCAAATGGGAAGTATATCAGAGCAAGCTGTCTGGTGATCCTGTATTAAATGGATTGACTTAATGTTAAATTTTGAATGCTAGGCTTTTGAATTAAAGGTACCATACTATTTTTCATATTACAAAAAGATGAGTGCAGTGACTTGATGGTTTTGCTTGGTTGTGTATGTGCAAGAAATTGGAAGCCTGTTTCTGACTATGACATGTTTGTTTCTCTCTCCACAGAGGATGTCACCCCCATCCCTTCAGACAGCACCCGCAGAAAGGGCGGTCGCCGTGGCCGCCGTCTGTAAACAGTAGCTGTTATCTTTCATCATTAAAGCTTTCCAATAAACCTCTGTTCTCATTTGTTCTTCTCTTCTATGTGTAGTTACTGCTGGTGTTCTGTGAAGTGCATCCTTGAGTTGCCATTGAGCTTTTTTCCAAATAATTACTTACATGAAAGGCGGTCTCTCTGTGGGGAGTTTTTTCTGTGTGTTAATAGCTCCCAAAGGCATTTCTGTTGTCACTTTGCCATTGCAAGTTATTTTTCTGTGTAGCTACTTGATATTACTTAGTGCAGGATAAAACATCTTGTTGCATATGGAGGATAGCATCTGTTATAATGCAGCTTTGACAGTGTGGGGAGATAATGGTGGTAACTAAAAGTGGAAATGGAAAACACCTACATTCCTAATGCAGAATGCAGAATGAATTAACTCAGCTGCCTGAGTGACAACTTTCCCCACGTTATATAGGTTCTCAAGTTTTTGTGACCGGTCCAAATTTCAGAATTAAAAACATTCACATTCCCCAGATACTTCAGAATGGGATAAGCAAGTACACAAATCTAGCACTGTGCTCTTGGGATCCTGGAATCATGTTTGCCATAGCCATCCAGTTAACAAAGCCTTCAGTCCTGTACCAGATGGATCTCTATGTCAAGCAATATATTTTTCCTTCTTTTGCTCTCTTTTAAACGTTGTTGTTCAGTCGTTAAGTCGTGTCCGACCCTTTGTGATCCCATGAACCATATCCCGCCAGGCCTTCCTATCCTCCACTATCTTCCCGAGTTCGCTCATTTTCATGTTTGTTGCATCGGTGATGCTGTCTAACCATCTCATCCTTTGCCTTCCCCTTCTCCTTTTGCCTTCATTTTTTCCCAGCATCAGAGTCTTCTCCAGAGACTCCTCTCTTCGCATTAGGTGGCCAAAATATTTGAGTTTCAGCCTTAGTACCCGTCCTTCCAGGGAGCAGTAAGGGTTGATTTCATTTAGGATTGACTGATTTGATCTCCTAGCAGTCCAAGGGACTCTCAGGAGTCTTCTCCAGCACCACAGTTCAAAAGCATCTATTCTTCGGCGCTCAGCCTTCCTTATGGTCCAACTCTCGCAACCATACATTGCTACTGGGAACACCATGGCCCTGACTATACGAACTTTTGTTGGCATGGTGATCTCTGCTTTTTATTATGCTATCTAAATTTGCTACATGCCTTACCTTTTTCTTTATTATTTCTAAACATGCCTTACCTTTTTCTTTATTATTTTATCTTGTGTTGGTGACAATTTATGATTGATTGTAGATGGTCAATACTACTTAGGATATTTAAAAGCTGAATAATGTGGATTTGATTATAGCATTTATATTTTCCCTTTAGTAAAATTACAAAGTTGCAAGGCTACTCTTAATATTTAAACACTCAAGCATAAAGTCATCTAAAAATTTACATGGGTATAAAACAGGCAGCATAAATTGGAGAGCAGCAATCAAGCCATAATAAAAATCAAATAGGAGCACTAATAAATTCTGTTAAGCATAGGCAAGTAAGATATTAATGTGGTACAGTACTCAAAACATAGGTTGTTGCTAGGTGAACATTTCTAGGGAGGAAGTTCTAGAGCCATCTGATTTCCAAAGGATTTTTTTGGGGGGGGGGGGAGGGACTTCTGGCATAAGAATTTTAAACATGAAACAAGGGGTGCTTAAAATACCCTTATCCTAAGCCATAAAGGGCTTTAAAGGTCAAAATCAACAATTTGAATTGTACCTGAAAACATAATCTAGTGGCAATGTCTTTGTACTGGCATGATATTGTTTGTGTGGCTAGCTTTCATTGCCATTCCAGCTGCCATATTTTGCACCAGTTTCTAACTACCAGTAATCCTCAAAAGCAACCCCACCAGGACACAAGTACTGTAAGTGTGGCTGGACTATTTGTTTATAACTGGTGCACCTATCATAAGTTGGCAAAAAAGGTGCTTTGTGCCACAGATGCAACCTCAGTGTTTTAGGTTAGGGCTATATGAAACAGCTCCCACAAGATGTAAATCTCCTTAAGGGGAGAGGGCAAACCCTATCAAGAATAGGATGAAAACTACCTTCCTGATCAGATGAATTATCAGCAGTATTTCTTTTGAACTTCAGATTATTTGCCCTCAGTTGAGTTGATTGCAGATACATGAGGGTGTTGCATAGAGTAAAACACTTTTAAATGCGATGACCCACACAAATAAACATAATGCAAGAGCTTTGTATTTTGGTTCATGTTTGAGTTTAGAATCATTTTACTACCTTGTTTCCCTGAAAATAAGACCTCCCCCGAAAGTAAGACCTACCGTCATTTTTGCGGACACTCATAAATATAAGACCTCCCCTGAAAATAAGACCTAACTAGGATCATCTGACGGACACAACCCCCCCCCCCCCCAGCACTTACTTTGACCGATTAAAGCTTCATTCTTTCCCGAGGGTGCAAGGCCTGCACTTGAGCCCTCCACCATAGAGACGACGTGCTAGAGAGGCCGGCAAAGCCTGCAAGGAGGATGCAACCTTTCAGAGTCTAGCACGTCGTCTCCATGGTGGCCTTGCACCCTCGGGAAGGAATGAAGCTTTAATCCAGGGGTGGGGGACCTATTTGCAGTGGGGGGCATTTTCCCATAGGGAAAATTTGCTGTGGGCCGGCCGCCCGATTTCCCCCCCCCCCCGCAAATTTGACCCCCCCCACGAATTTACCACCCACCGCTCGCTCGCCCTCCCTCCCTCCTCCCTCTGCTCGCTCTCCCACCCACCCACCCACTGCTCGCTCTCCCACCCACCCACCCACTGCTCTCCTTACCTCGGCTCCGGGCCAGGGCCGCCGCCACCCGCTTTCCCACGCCTCCTTGGTTTAAAAGCGGGCTTCGCACAGCGTTGCTGAAGCAAAGATTGCCCTCTCGGCAATTTCAGCTTCTGTGGCGCTGTGCGCAGGTCCAGGAAGGCCGCTTCCTGGAAAGCGGCCTTTCTGGACCTGTGCACAGCGC
The DNA here is from genome assembly GCA_026170595.1 of Plestiodon gilberti rubricaudatus. Lineage (NCBI taxonomy): Eukaryota > Metazoa > Chordata > Lepidosauria > Squamata > Scincidae > Plestiodon > Plestiodon gilberti. The sequence continues at coordinate 193,152,788 of JANXHW010000002.1, read as the reverse complement.
TGCTGAAGCCGAAATTGCCGAGAGGGCAATCTGCTTCAGCGGCGCTGTGCAAAGCCCGCTTTTAAACCAAGGAGGCGCAGGAAAGCGGCGGCGGAGCCTCCGGTCCGGTCTGGTCTCGCGGGCCGGAGGTTCCCCACCCCTGCTTTAATCGGTCAAAGTAAGTGCCGGGGGGGTCGCGGGGGGTGCTGGAGGGGTCATGCCACAGGCTGGAAAAATAAACCCTCCCTAAAAATAAGACCTATTGCATTTTTGGGAGCCAAAATTAATATAAGACACTGTCTTAATTTCAGGGAAACATCATACTGGACCCCTCAATAAATGCTGTACCATTATGACATGTGCCCCACCCACCCCTGCATTCCAAGGGGGCAGATCCATATCCTCAAGCTGAGCAAAGGACATTGTTCCCCAAAACAGGGGCTGCAGATGCCTACAGTAGATAAAGTCTCTGCTGTTAATGTAACTTAGAATCCAGCCCCAACTGGACAACAACACAGGTTGTTTCATCTCTATGCCCCCCCCCCCTTATGTGCAGGGATCAGGATTCTAGGCTAGGAGAGGTTGCTGGTAGAGGCTCTGCATGTCCAGGGGAACCAGGGTGGTGTGGCAAGAGAATCTTCAATTCCAATTCAGGCAGATCACTAGTATTACCAGTGAGTTTTATTTTTAATCCCTCATATTCGTGTAACGTCTGAGCTATACATTTGAGGACTATTTTCCCAAGTTTCTGTATGCAACTATGGACACTGCACCTTCTGAAATGTAGACCAGGAGGTCAAAACTCTCAACCCCTGCTACTAAGATGCAGCTCAGGTAAGTTACTGTACATACTCTGAAGGAAGGAGCTCTACTAAGGTCATAGTTCCTGTTGGATATCTGTGCTATTGTGGTGCCACCCTGTTTGCCTGATTGGCTTTATCAAAGACAAATGTACACATTGATCAGCCTGAGGGTCTGGAAAATGAGAAATAAAGAACATCTTCCAAATAAAGGACCACATCCCTAAATAACTGATCAATCACAATCCCAGGAACACAATAGTTTGGTTAGGGTCTTTCCGTGGGCCATGTCTTGACTGGCATGTATGCATTTCCCCAAACCCCAGGCTCTATAAATATTGAAAGCCTGCCCAAGTGCATTTGTGACTCAAACTAGCCAAGACCCCTATGGCCTTGTATCATTTTTGGGTCTCCAAACTACTGCATGGAATCCCAGTACATCAGGTATAGCACGTTGCCTTCAGGAAGGTACTACTGTAATTGCTCTTTAAACTTCTCCTCACAACCATCCCTCCCCTCTATCTCCCTCCTTTCCCCTTAAGAGTAGCATTTGGGGGAAAATCCCAGAACGTTATCCCTTTTCTTTACTCTACCAGTGTACAAAATTCGCATTGCAAACATTCATCTACCACGAGCCAGGCATTTGCAGGTATTAGTTAGGATTGATTGATTGATTTTTCTTACTGCATTTTATCGAACCATTAAGGGAGTGTTCCCTCTCTCCACACAGCACTAGATTCCTTTTCAACAGGAGCCGTTTTACTTTGCCTTCACTACTTTCTCCTCAGAAGAGACAGCACTGGCCATCCTGTGTTCTTTCAAGAACAAACTTCATTAAATAATTCCCAACGCAGCTCTCGTCGTAAGACTAGCCCCTGGACCGCCTTCTTCCTGGGCCCTTTCAGGGCACCACCCTCACAACGGGAGGCCCCCTGGGGATCCTGCCAGGGGACCTCTGTACCTTGGGATCTTGGCCATCTGGCTCAGTTTCCCCCGAAGTAGGTTGACTGTCTCCTTCCCCCTTTGTCTCTTTTCTCTCTGTCCCACTATCCTTTGCCTTGTCCCCACTTGCCTCCTCTGCTCCAGATTCTCTCGCTGCTCTCTACCTCCTTTCTCCTCCTCGTGCCCAACTTCTCTCCACACTCTTCTTGTCACCCCCCCGCTGCCTCCTTCCATCTCCCTCACCCAGTTGTTCCTGCCTTGCAGTCCTCTTTTATGGGCTGATATTGACTTCCAGCTGTTACTGTTGGGAGCGGATGAGCAGTTGGCTCACTGCCAGTGAGCTGTGCTGCAGAGGCACGTAGCCATGATGTCACCACCAAGTGCCTCCATGGACGCTCTAGTCTAGGCAAACTCCAGGCGAGTTAGGTGGCTTGCTACAACCACCTAACAATAACAGCTTTTGGTCAGCACTAGAGCATTGGAAGCCACCTGTTGGGGTCTGTGGCAAGCCAGGTGGCCAAGGCAAGCCCAGCTCAGAGGCTTGGGGGGTGAAGGATCACTCTCCAGCCTGGCGAAAGGGTGGGAGGACCTTACCTGACTTGCAGAGAGTCCGCTGCTTGATAGGCCTCAGAATTGCTCTGGGGAGGAGGTGAACCACCCCTTTCCTCCTCCCAGTTAGGTCTTACAAGAGGTTCAGTCTCCCTTCATTATCAGCAGTCTCTGCCTTTATGGTCCTGGCTGGCCTCTTACTCCGCCCTTCCCCTTCCTGGTCCTGCCCTGGCTCTTCCTTACTCCCTCCGAGTAGACCTAGGCCCCTCCTCCCGAGTAGACCTAGGCCTCGCTCCTGGTTTCCTTGGTCCTGTTTCCCCCCTGTTAGGTCTTTCCCAGGCTCTCCCCAGTGGACTTGCCTCCGCAAGGGCATGCCCCCTAGACTCCTACGGCGAGCACAGGAGACTAGTGGGTTTCCGGCTGCCCCCCTCGGGATCCCCACCTTGCCCCCAGGCTCTGTCCCTGAGAGGCACGTTCTGTAGGCTTACCAGATCTCCAACCGGGACAGAGTGCTAGACCTTTAGGAGAAGGAATGTGGGCAGGTGTAGCTTGTTAAACCTTACAGCACAATCCTAGGCATGTCTACTCAGAAGCAAGACCCATTGTGTTCAGTGGGGCTTGCTTCTGAGGAGACATGCCAGGATTATGCTGTAAGGCTTAACAAGCTACACCTGCCCACATTCCTTCTCCTAAAGGTCTAGCACTCTGTCCCGGTTGGAGATCTGGTAAGCCTAACGTTCTGGCTGTCTCGGTGGGCGCCACTAGAGAGAGGGGCCGCTGTGGCGTAGAGCAAGTGGTATCCCCGGCTAAGCCCGGCGTAGGTACGGGCTGGCCAGGACACCGCCTAATACTGAGTCAGATCATTGGTCCATCTAGCTCTGTGGGCTACCAGAAGAGGCATTCTAGGGTTTCGAACGAGTCTCTTTCAGCTCTATCTGGAGATATCTCCCTCTCGCACAACACCAGAACCAGGGGACATGTACTAAAATTGAGTGGAGGGATAGTTAGAACGGATAAAAGAAAATATTTCTTTACCCAGCGTGTAATTCATCTGTGGAACTCCTTGCCACAGGATGTGGTGATGGCACCTGGCCTAGATGCCTTTAAAAGGGGTTTTGGACAGATTCATGGAGGAAAAGACCATCACAGGTTACAAGCCATAAGCAACCTCCTGGTTTTAGAAGTGGGTTTTCTCTGTGCCAGGTGCAAGGGAGTGACAACGGGAAACCGGTTATCTTGTTGTCTTGTGCTCCCTGAGGCATCTGGTGGGGCCACTGTGAGATACAGGAAGGTGGACTAGATGGGCCTTTGGCCTGATCCAGCAAGGCTCTTCTTATGTTCTTATGATATCCTAGCATGTGCTCTATCATTGAGCTTTTATAACCCCAGTTCTGATTGACCAAGGCTAGTTGGAAGGTAAAGAATTAAAGGGCAATTTGGGCTACATGTCAGTTCTGAGGTATTTTCTGTTCAGTTTATATTCTGGTATCTACTATGCTGAGCACTAAAAACGTTAGTTCAAAACTGAGTTGCAGTCCTGCAGTACAGAGCTGATAGTAGGCTAGTTTCTGGCTACATAATAGTTCTTATAAATGGGGTGAACGTTGGCCAAATTATATGAAACTGAATTGACACAGGAGCCTGAGTGTAGCTAAAATCTGCCTTTAGTTTGAACGGAATCTGAAAGGGAAACGGTTTCTTCCTTATTTTCTTGAAGTGCGATCCCTAAACTGCACTGTTGGTAACAAGTCAAAATACTGTGTAAGCAGTGGGGAAATGATGCCCAGTATCCACGAACCAATGAAAAATTAGCCACATCCTGATGTTTAGTGTTACTAAGAAGAAACTCCTCGTCAGATCCCAAACCCTTACTTCTATCCATATTTGAGAGCATAACAAATGTATTGTACCTATGGTAAAAACAAAAAACACATCCTCCGGCTTCTTAAAGATAGCAACTTCTTAAATATAGCAGCAAACAACAACTTGATTTCGGCATATACGTTTGTTATCTTTAAGAACCCACAGGACTCCATTGTTTTTGCTGCTACAAAGTAAAACATGGCTCCCCCCCCCCCCCCCCCGATCCCGGAACTTGTACATACAGTGTTTTAGATTGTGAGCCCTTTGGGGACAGGGAACCATTTATTTGTTTTGCTATGTAAACTGCTTTGTGGACTACGTTTTGTTGAAAAGTGATATATAAATATTCTTAATAGTAACAATTGTGTTCCAACACTTAATGTGGGTCTAGTAAAACCATTTATATATACATAAAGCGATTTAATCATTTGATTTTGTCTGTAAACCACTTTGTGAACTTTTGTTGAAAAGCGGTATATAAATACTGTTAATAATAATAATTAATAAAAGAAACGGTTTTAATTTTATAAAATAGTTTTAATACAGTGGTTCCCAACCTGGGGATCGTGACCCTCAAGGGGGTTGTGAAGCAGTTTCTGGGTGGGGGTGTTGCGGGATGTTGGCTGGATGGCCACCCCCACTGCAGAGAAAGAAGTGTCTGATGCTCTCTTGGGGCTTGTGTTGCTTTCTGCTTGTCCTTTAGCATAACTGTAAGCTGGCATCTCTGTTAGCTTTCTGCTTGCCCTTTAGCATCTCTGTTAATATTAGCTCACTCCTCCCACCCCCCAAATGGGGTTGCTTATGGGGTTACTCGGGCAGGAGGTCTGGCTCAGGGCAGGAGGTCTGGCTCAGCTGGTAGAGCAGCCGTCTCATATGCCTAAAGATCTCAAGGACGGCAGTTCGGGACGACCGGAAGCCTGTCGGAGAGCTGCTGGCACGCCACTAATAAGCTGCAGAGCCTCTGTGAGGGAGAGAAGCTGCAGCTGCACCTTGAGTGGGAGTTAAGGTTGCCTGTCAGTTGAAGCATGGTGAGGTGGACTCCAGAGAGAAACTAGACTGTGAAGGGAACCATCTAGAATGAAGGGTTCTATGAAAGACTGGAACATATTGTATTGTAAAAACCCCTTGGGGTTTAGAAAGCCTGCCTGTGTAAACCGCCTTTGAATTAAAGTCAAAGGAGAAATCTAATGTCCAAAGAAAAGGCGGTATATAAATACTGGTTGTTATTGTTGTTAAGTACAACTTTAAAAATGTGATTTATTCCTGCTTACTGACATCACTTCCTGCTTAATGACATCATTTCCGACCCTAGGTCTTAGAGGAGTGGTCCCCGAAAGATTGTTGTTCTACAAAAGGGGGTCCAGGTGCTCAAAACGTTGGGAACCACTTATATATTTTATATATGTATATAAAATAGGCCGCAGTGGGGGAATATCCCACCACTTGCTTTTCCAGATGCTTCTTCATTTTTCCAGATGCATCTTCACTTTGTAACATGCAGCATTATTTAAATAGCAAATATGAGGTTACATTTTCACCACCTTGGAATTTCCTCTCTTCGTTCAGCTTTTCTCTTTTTATTATGTACCCCTTTATGTGTACCATTTGGGTACATACAAGATTACTGGAGGCCTCGGGGTTCACTGGCAGAAAGCATGCTTTGCATATGTAAGGTTGTGGGTTCAGTTCCTAGCATGGCCTGTGAAAGGATCTTTGAGAGCAAGGTTGGGACAGATCTTTGCCTGAGGCCTTGAAAGCAACCAGTCAGAGATGCATGAATGGTACTGAGATGCATGTACTGAGATGCATGAATGGGTCTATTATTCATCATAAGGTTTTGAAGTACTGTACATGGATGTATTGCAACTACTGTGGTGAATCCTATCTATAGCATTGTTGTTTGCAAATTACTACCCACTATGCTAATAACAATTCACTGAAGAGCACAGCCCACCATGTGCTACTGCATTGTGTGCTCATATCACATTTACATACCTAGCATTTGCAGTGAAAGCGAGGGGGAGATGAACAGCCATATATTGTAGGTGGAAGGTTGACTCACCCTCTCCCTCTGTAGCTTCTTACTCACCCTACTTTGTTAATAGTATCTTATAACACTGTGTTACACAATATTCTTGTCAGGAGTGCTTGTGCCTAGTAGCATTACTAACATGCTAGGAATAACTACCATGTTACATGAGAGAACTCCAATCCACAGGTGATGGGATGAAGCAACACAACTGGTGGTATAAAATTTAGTTGGGAAAATATTACATGTTCTGTTGTTTTTCCCACAGAAGAAAAACCCAATTCAATCTGTGTAGAGCGCACTCAGATAGTTTGTCTTATAAACGCTGTTGAAGACGTTGAAGACGTTAAAAGCATGTACGACCTGTGGAAAATGCTCCAAGCTGCACCATATTATTCTCATTAAACTGCCTCTGTGAAACAATGGCTGAAATTTTAAAAGTTCAAAAATGGATCACCCTCTACGGCTTAACACAATCTAAAAATGATAAAAAAAGACCCAGAGGCGTCACTACGGTGGGGGTAGTACTGTAAGTTGCGCCCCGTCCTAGTCCCATTTACAAGCCAGCAGGAGGTGGCCCAGCCCCCTCGCCGTCGGAGTCATTCTGTGCGGAGAAGGCAGCGGGCAGGGAGTCTCCTGCCCGCTGCCTTCTCCGCACGGAATGGCTCCGACGGCGAGGGGGCAGAGCCACCTCCTGCCATCTTGTAAATGGGACTAGGACGGGGCGCAACTTACGGTACCGCCCCCACCGTAACGATGCCTCTGAAAAGACCATTATTATGTTTTAAAAAACAAGAGTACAAGAAAAGCAGCACCACACCTGTAACCGCTGGATGTTAAAAAAAAAGGCCAAGCCTCAGAAGGCTTCTTTGAACAAAAATGTTTTCAGGCCTAGCCGGAGAGTCTCCAAGGAGGGAGCAGTTCATAAGTCAAAAGGGAGGGAATTCCATAAGGTAGGTGCCACTACTGAGAAGGCCCTATTTCTGGCCGCCGCCCCTCGCACCTCCCTGGGCGACGGGCCTTCTCTGATGACCTAAGGAGACTTGCACCCTTGAGCAAAAGATCCATGCACTAGCATTTACTCTGAGATTGTTTCCACATGCAGCATGAGTGATGCAGTTGAGGAGTTTGTGCTGCAAATGGCTGGACAAAAGATTATTAGTAGATGGTTTTAATTCCTAATACATTAATTTCAGGTATCTCTAATATATCCCATTGCTTGGGGTGGGGCAAGGGAGAGAAGAGGTTGTAACAATTTTTACAACTATGGTCCCAGCTTTTACACATGCTCATTAAAATGACGTTGTTTTGTAGAATTTACTGTTTTTCAGTTATATTTCAGCTACTCTTTATTTTTTGTCTCTTTTGGTCACAGGGGCACTTTCTTTACAGTAGCTCCTTTCCAGGAATGGCAGGATGAAATTATATGTACAAAGCTGATAAGCAGCTCATTGTCTTTTCCAGCTTTGCTGAAGCCATTGGTGATGATGATGACCAGCTGAAAGACTGGGGCTCTAGAGGCTCTGACTCAACTGACTGCTTTAGTCCAGAATCTATATCTGGCACTGGATCCCCCACAATGATGGTCCCTGTAGGAATTATTCCGAGGGAGGAATCAGGATATAAGATCCTCCAGAAACAATTCACAAAGTTGACCGATTCCAATTTAACCTTTTTTAAAGGTTGCTCTCCACACAGAAATCGTTGCAAGAAAACCCACACCACCTTCAAAACAACAGGGAGGCAGGCAAACAATGTTGGGTAATGGAGACAAAATGACTGGACACGAGAGATCAATTCTAATTCAGCAAAGTTGTACGAATTTGTCCGCGGTCCCATATATTTGTTTGTTATTTACTAAACGCACGTGAACAGGCGTTAAGAAGCATCTCCTTAAGGAAGAGAGTAAGACCGCACCGCAGAATTCCTTTTTCCTCTCGTGTGAAAGAGCTCCGGGAAGAAGAGAGCTGCGGGAGCGGGACGTGGTGGTAGGTCAACAACACACCACGGCGTGGAAATCAGGTTCGGATCATCATAATCGAGAGTCTCCAATCCATCCACACATCTATCTATGCGGTGAGAGGCAGGAACGCCAAAGCCTGCCTGCCGACCAGTGATGTCACGGGCCTGTCCAATGAGAGTTTTTTCAGCAGCAACCTGGAGCCACGAAGCCCACAGGGAGACCAGTAATCGGTCCTGGCCTGGCCGCGGGGGAGGGCTGGAGGGGTATTTCCAACTCTCAAAGTCCTGCCACTTTCACTTCCCAGTTTTGTGTTTCAAGAAGATTCTGAGCCACAGGACAGACGTTATTATAGATAGAGTCAGTGCTGGAGCCAGGTAGAACATTTGTGCCCCTTCCTTCCAGCCACCAGCCCCAGAGCGAGGCAGCAGCCAGGAAGCCACAGGCACCATGGACGATGACAGGAACGACCTTCTCTCCGAACGAGGGATGGATGGTGCTTCTGTAGTACAGCCAGAGCGGTATTTATCTTCTCTCCCCCCCCCCAACTGTAGTCAGCAGCTAGCACGTTCAATTATTTGAGGGCGGGGGTGGTGGTGGTGGTAGGTCTGCAGCATCAGGGTTTCTCAGTGTGAGTTGCCTGCCCCAGAAAAAGGTTGCAATGCCGTGGAACAGGTTGAGATGACGAGAATGAGTGGAACTGCCTGGTCCTTCTGCACAACTTCCAACATGACTGAAAACACGACGGCGATGCTGCAGGCTGCGTTCACGATTGAAGCATGATAAGTGGCCGGGATGGAACTAGATCCCAGCTAGGTGGTGGGCCAAATAAATGCATCGCAGGGTGCTGCTGTGACTGGTATCCGTCCCCTTGGTAGGAAGGAAGGAGGGCTTACCGGTTACTTTGGCTTGTGAAGTTAGAGAGGGGCATTTGCAGCGCAATCCTATCCAACGTACACCACCGGTGCAGCGAGAATGGGAGGCCCCAGTTGGAAAGGGGATTCACCTCCAAAGGGGGATTCAAAGGGGATTTAAATCTCCCCTCCCCTCCAAAGCCTTCTGCCCTGCCCTGCTCTCCCCCACTGGTTACACTGGTGGTGTAAGTTGGATAGGATTGTGCTGTCAGTCACCTAAGCTAGAGAACAAATGGTGACTTGAATGAAGACTTAAATCTTCTGTACATTTACCTGGGAGTGCGTCCCACTGAACATTGTGAGCATTGCTTCCAAGAAACATGCACAGCACGGCACTGTGCTGCAGAAATGTGTTTCCCTCCCATGATTGGGCTGCTTGCCTACTGTAAAATAAGTGGCTCTAGTTGCCCCGTAATCTTTTGATGCCCTACTACTGCAGTTTTTAGCAGATCTCTTGTCTCTGGTGGGGTGATCAATCCATGGGGTGGCTCCCACTCTAGCTGGAAAATTGTGCCATGTCGTTTGGGGCCTTGGAAGCAAGGAAGGTTGTAGCATGTTTTCTCTTTTGTAGTTTTTTGCCTCACGCTGAATGTTGCATGCTTCCACTCTAGGCTAGCCACGTTTAGTTGAATATTTGGACTGCTTTTCATCACTGAAGAGCAAGAAACAATGTGTAATTGTACATGTGTTCTGTTCTATTGGGTGATTCATATGTTTTCTATAGTATGCTTACCAGCCCAGTTCTGGTCCTATAACTAATCATAATTCTTTAGAAACCTGGCTCAGTGCTATGTACAGGGTCTTTATCACTCCCACTATATTTCTCTCAGGTGAAAAATCTAGAGAGTTAAAAAAAGAAAAAGAAACATGTACAGCATATTTGTTGCAAAATGCTCTTATATATAAAAACAACAACCCAAAATCCTCTTCCATAAAAAAAAAGGACACCACCACTTTCCTGTTATTTACTACCATTAGCATCTTGTGGGTGTGTTGCTTATCACATTGTTACTTTTGCATCCTGCACTAAAGAACCTCTTATGTCTATTCTGTCTTTAAAAGATTTTAAAAATAAAGATTTATTTTATTTATTTATTTACCATATTTCTATCCCGCCTTTCTCCCCACGGGACCCAAAGATTTATTTCTTATGTCTCGAAAGAGGATGAAGGGGAATGTAATTCTCACATCGGTTTAAAGTCTTTCAAGCAAACACTGTTTCTGTTCTACCCTCAAGTTCTGTCTACCTAGCAACATGTGACATCACAAGTAAACTAGATAATGTTTGGCTACAACTCTGAAATTTCCCCAAGCTGGTTCATGCAGTGGAGAGTGAGGAGCGAGGAACAGAGGTTTTTGTTTTAGGAATAGAAACTGTTTTAGGCAAGGGATGGAAGTACTGGAACAGGGAGAAAATGCTGGCTTCCTCCTTTCTGTCTCCTATCTTGTGCAGGAATTAATTTTAAAATGCTGTACAATTTACTTCAGTCTAGTTCAATGGCTTTTAGAATAAATTGCACAGCATTTCAAAATTAATGGTGGTATTCAAACTGTCTGGTGAAGAGCCATAGTGTTCCTTCCCACTGAGGAGAAGCTGTTAAGGTTTTCTCGTATATACTGTGGTTTGAAAACCACTGTAGTAGGAAATAGGCTAGAAGATCATGACATTTGTGTTACAGAAGCAGGCGGTACACCACGCCTGAGTTATTTCAGCAAACTCCTGCAGATGGCTGTGAACCTGTCTGCAACTAGGTGCATTCTAAGACCCACACCAATGACAGATGTTTGCGCCCTAATATACTTCTCTCATATCTTGCAGGAGGTCTTGTGGCCGTGGAACTTCCTATGTTGGCTTTTCTGTCTTGGTGGGCTTGCTTCTTGCTGGCCAAGCATTGACTGGCTACTTCGTGTATCAGCACAACAACCAAATTTCCAAACTGACCAAGAACACCCAGGAACTGCAACTGCAATCATTGGCCAACAATCTCCCTCATAGTTAGTAGCTCTTCTCCCTCTTTGACTTGAATGTAGTTCCAAGGTGGCTGAGGAATGAAACCAAATAATAATTGCCTAGTTCAGTGGTTCCCAAACTGGGAGGCGCGGCTCCCAGGGGAGCCACGGAAACCAGCCAGGGGAGCCGCGGAGTGCCACGGAATCCTCTCGGAAAACAGTGCAATGCCAACTGGCAGGCACCAACATAGTGTAATGGGGAGCAAATGGTCACCAATGGTCAAGGGTATTCCAATTTGATGTTTTTCCTCATAGGCATTTTTTTGAGATGAAATGGTTTATGATGATGCTGTGAGAGAAAGAGGATAGAGTGCAGGAAGCATAGGATTGGGTTTTCTCCCCCCCCCCCGTACAAGAGTTCTGAGCAACATCTGAGAGTTTGAGCTCTTTACTGAGGATTTTAAACTGAGGCTGATAATTTGGCAAGACTGGTGTAGATCAACTCTAAGTGAGCATAGAGTACTTAGTAGCCTTGGCTCCCCTCCAAAGGAACCTTCGGAGAACTTGTTCACACATCTTTCCTCTGAAGCCATCTTGGGAGCGCAGGGGCATGAACGTTTCCTGAAAAGCTTTGTTTCAGAGTCCTAAAATTTCAGAAGTGGAAGGATGTTTGAGTTGCCTTGCTGAATCAAACCAAAGGCCTTCCTAGTTCAGGATTCTGTTTCCAGCCCTTTCTAGCCAGAGGTCACTCCCAAGCAGGGTATGAACGCAATGACTTTTCCCTGTTCTTCATCCCCAGTGCTTGGCATTCAGAAGTACAGTACCTATTCTCCTGCTGCACACAGAGATCCTATTTAGCTGTCACAGCTAATAACCTTGCTTGATATAATCTCCTTTAGTGCTGTGCATCATTGTTTTTGGAAAAAAGCCATCAGAGCTTTGGGAAAGTTTGGGGGGCTCTTGAAAGCACTTTGTGTAATATAGGATATGAGGGGTTGCTGGCTGTTCAAAGCAAAGCAGCAAAGAGTTCCACTGGGTACTGGATACAAGCCCTTGTGGGTGCTTCAGCTAGCTCTTTGGAGTGCATCCATGAAACGCAAAATACATGATCTTTCTGCATTTAATTCCTCTGACTGAGAGAAGACTGTTTTTGTACATTTTTGGAATCTCCCCACCTCTTTTGCCCTGTTTCCTTCTACAGACTCCAAGTCAAGCCCAAAGATGAAGATGTCAATGATGAGCATGATGCCCCTGGCCATGAGAGACGTACCCAGTAGCCAAGAGGTAAACATGACGGAAAGAGATAGCTGCCGATTAACATGGAAGGTCACGGTGTCAGAGTTGAATAGTGCTTTGAAACATAATTTTTGGACCCATAAAGCAAACCCCAAGTTTGTCGGGAACAATTATGTATGAGGGGAGGTCATTCTCCCTGTGTTCTGAGTCTCTCATTTCCAGCCTTTCTCCTGGTACAAAAGCAAGCGGTTCTTCTAGCTAATGCATGAGTGGAGGGAGTATTAAAACAGACAAAATAAAATATTTCTTTACCCAGCGTGTAATTGGTTTGTGGAACTCCTTGCCACAGGAGGTGGTGATGGCACCTGGCCTGGATGCCTTTAAAAGGGGATTGGACAGATTTATGGAGGAAAATTCCATCACAGCTTACAAGCCATGATGGGGATAAGCAACCTCCTGGTTGTAGGAGTAGGTTTTCTTTGTGCTAGGTGCAAGGGAGTGGCGACAGGATACAGGTATCTTGTTGGCTGTGTGCTCTCGGAGGCATCTGGTGGGGCCACTGTGTGATACAGGAAGCTGGACTAGATGGGCCTGTGGCCTGATCCAGCAGGGCTCTTCTTATGTTCTTATGATGTGTTCTACTCTTAGGCCTCACACCAACCCCTGAAAGCAATTTTCGGCTTTGTGACTGGCAAATGGTGCCTCAAATTAATCCCTGTAGACAGATTCTTCCTGAAAAACAATAGTTTCAAAGCATAAAAAGCAAGTTGCTTCATCTAGGTCAGCCTGACATGAATAAAACAGACAGCCCAATCCTGTTCTCAGCACCTATTTTTTTCATTTTGCGATACACAAGAACAGTTTGCCATGGGACTTGGCTTCCTTGCCCTTGTGGCTTGGAGGCAGGCAGCCACCAAAGGGTGGTGGTGCCCTGGAACACCAGATGGCGAAGGGGCATTTGGGGAGCCCTTGGGAGAAAGTCCCACTTCATTCATCTCCTGCAGTGAACCTGCAGATAAGAGAGAACCTTTGGGGAGATTGTATGGCAAGGGAGCAAAGGAAGAGGAGGTTTCTTGCCAGCTCCAGAAGTCCAGAGCCCCTTGGAGAAAGCAGAGTGTGTGTACTGCTGCGGATTCTCGCACGCTGCTTCCAGGCCTTCTTGAATGATCCCTGCCAAGCAGGAAGAATGCGGAGGTGGTGCCAGTCCTTTGCCAGTCTCAGGGTCCCAGAAAGTATGTGATCCCCCCACCCGAAGCTGGCTCTGAGGGGGATCTGGAAGTAGCGATTTGGGAGAGGGCAGCTTTTTATGGGACTGTCACCATAAACATCCAATTTGATTTGATTTGTGCATTAGAATGCTTTTTGTTTCAGTGCTAATTATTTTGCCCAGGGGAAAAAATGGGATTTACAGTATTTGAAAACTCATTTGGTTCAAATTTACCTGTCAGAGCTCTTGTCCTGAGGTGTATAAACTGCTATCCATTTTCTATCAGTTTAGTTGTCATGGCATTTTATATCAGCTTAATTGCCATTGTAATTTGGTTGGTACACTGACAATACTGAATTAGAAATCCCTGGCCTCTCTCACAGAACTACCGTTTTCAAGGCAGCCTGGGAAGAGAGAACCAGTTTACATCTGTATGTAGCTATGAATGCAATGTTACTCTCCCCCACCCCAAATTGGCTGTATCCCTTTCATTCTCTCTATAATAACGCAAGGCAAGCTGGAGCTTCTTCTGGCTCTCCTCTACTCACAAATGACTATTGTCCCTCCTATAGGGCCTGGAGGATGTGACCAAGCTGACCAATAGCACTGAAGACCAAGTCAAACGTCTGCTCCTGGTAAGAACCTCCCCTTTCTGCCTGTGTCACCACCTGTTGAAGCTTGTGCTAGGTGGGAGATAGTGCTCTGCTTCGATGCTATATATTCAAACTGTGGAAGGCAAAGCACCAGACTATTGCGGTGTGCTACAGCAAGGCAATTCTTAGGTTTGTAAGACTTGCTAACCTCCCCTTGCTTTCCAACGGACCATAATACATGGATGGCAGATGTGGTGTCAGGAATGAGAACCATTAGCAACTGTGGGTTGTGTATACAGTAAATATACAGTGATTCAAAGAAGAGTTTGTGTGTGGGATGGGGGGGGGGGAATGGAGCAGGAGAATAAGCAACCTCCTGGTTGTAGGAGTAGGTTTTCTTTGTGCCAGGTGCAAGGGAGTGGTGACAGGATACAGGTTATCTTGTTGGCTGTGTGCTCCCTGAGGCATCTGGTGGGGCCACTGTGTGATACAGGAAGCTGGACTAGATGGGTCTTTGGCCTGATCCAGCGGGGCTCTTCTTATGTTCTTAACTGTACGTTTTTGCTTTTGGTGTAGCAGTTGCACTACTGAATTGAGCTGCAGCTTGTTTCTTCAGAGCAGGAATCTGCTGTGTCGAAAGAAACAAAGCTACGTTCTAGCGACATGTGCACATATATGACTGCTTTGAATCCCAGCTAGCATCCCTAACATTAGCTGTGAAAAGTGCACAGGCTCCTTAAATGTAGACACACTTTGGAAATCCTCCCCATCCAAGAAAGGCAAGACTGTTTAAATCCATTCTTCCAAATTACCTTGGAGGGGAGCATGCTAAATGTTTGGACAATCAGAAGTTTAGATGAATTGGGGTGCCCTTTACATGGTGTTATTATACTGACAAAGATGAAGCTAATGAGGGATTTGAGATAACAAAAGCTCAAACAATGGACGTTGGGGTGCATGCTGTGAATGATGATTCCGAAATATCAGGAAGAGCAAAAGGGCGTTGAGCAGCACCAGCTTTGTTTGCAGTTTTTTTTCAAGACTCTAACTACACAGTGCAATGGCATGATGATGACCCAAGTGTGAGAAATGAATGCAGGCTGCTGTGGCAAATTCCTAGAAAGCCTAGAAAGTTCTAGAAGGCAGTTCAGTTCAGTCAGAGCAGAGAGTGAATGCGAGGAGATGCCGCACCCTTCCCCCTGCCTCTGCCTTCACTCTGAAGCCACTTTGCTCCAGGTGTTTTTCTCCTGGCAGGGTTACTTCCAGTCATGAAATGCCACAGGGAGGCACTAAGGAGGGCAGAGCCAGGAGGAGAAGCATGGGTGGAGGAACAGTTCAGCTATTGCCCCCCCCCCCCATCTGCATCATTTGTGCTTTAAATTTCCCGCCTGCTTTAAAAGAATGCAGTGGTGACCCAGTCCTAATGCACTGGTCTGCCACCACCACATCTAGTGAGATCCTCATTGCCACTCAATCTGGCTGCATTGCGGAGATCAAATTGCTTTTTCCATATGCCAGTCAAGAGTTGTCCTATCTCCTGAGGGTAGTCTTAGGCTGCAATTTACCTTGGAGTACACATTTACCTGGGAGTAGGTCCCATTGCAATCAGTGGAACTTTCTTCATAAGATTGGGCTGTTAGCCTTGCTTGGTCAATATTAGCCTATCCTAGATTATCTCTCTGTCTGGGCCTCTTGCAGTCTTACTCTCCTCATGCATCCTTGTTAATATTTTCCTCCCCACAGCAAAGAAACCCTACTGGAAAGTTTCCAGAGTTGAAGGGCAGCTTCATGGAAAACGTGAATCATCTGAGGAAGCTCATGACCTATGAGGACTGGATGGTAAGTGCTACCACCATTCCCAAAATCTAGTAGGCTACTTCAAAGCCTCTCATTTATCCCCAGTTCAAAAGAGACTAGCAAGAACTGCATAACACAATGGCAGACAATGCAGTGGAAAGATCTTGTGTCATGGAAGCCCCCTTCAATTCACAACAACGTAGCTAAAACCAGCTGAACTACACAGAAACCACTTTACACAATGAATTACTATGCAGAATGGTGTCCATACTTCCAGTGCAATATACCTGTATGTTGAGTCTCATATTAGTGGTTTAGCAATCAGATAGTTGTCTTTATGTCTCCACGTTTTCAAAACTATCATTATTAGGACCTTTATTTCTTTTTAATGAATTAACAAGAACATTTTTATTAACGATATCTGGTCTCTTGTAGACCTTTCAAACCTGGATGCACAAGTGGCTGCTCTTCCAAATGGCCCAACGTGAGACCGAAGTGATCCCAGCAGAAAAAGGTACGCTAGAACGGTAGAAGTGAAAGGAAGGGGAGGAGAAGTAAGCTGCCCCCCCCAATCTTCTTGCTCACTTTCCAAAGACAGTGAGCAAGAAGAGGATGGGCAGCAGCCAGGTGGTATGGCCAGGTAGAAAGTGGCTTGGAGGTGGTGGGCAGGTGTGGGGTACCCCGTGCACCATGCTGCCTCCCCAAGCCTGCCATTCAAAGCAAGTGCCTTGGTCAGTCTCACGGCTGGGTTGCCCTGAGTGTCAGGCAATCCATTGCCCAATCCATTGGGAGTCTGTCATCGTAAAAAGGTGAAGAACCCCTGCTCTGTATGATTTAGGCCCAGCATGACTGCAGGAGCATCTCCTTCTAGATCATCCCCCTTGAGATCCACCAGGGATGCCTTACTTTGGGTTCCTTCCTTTGCCCTGAGCAGCCCTACAAGTTCTCAAGTTGGATGTTTTGAAATTCACTGCTCCGAAAGGGCTACTACCACCAGGCAACCTCATCAATGGAATCCAGGGACAGAGTATTTTTTTACATCTGTTGTATATTTCAGTTTGTGTTTTGAATACAATGTACCCTGCCTTGGGGGTGGTTCTGAATAGAGAGAGGCAATTAATACAGAGTTAAAATAAATGCCTTTCTTGGCAGAGAAGATGAGCAGCCTGCTTCTGTGAGTTGCAGTACTGACTACTGTAGCTCCTGAAATGTGCTTGATGTGGGGAACAGCTTGAGCCCAAGGCCACTTGCTGCCTCTTCAAAAGAGACATGGCTGCAAATGGCCATTGAACCACTGGCTTTTAAGTCTCTCTGCATTCATCACAGCACAATGGAAGACAAACATGGCCTGCCCCTGGGAAGCCACAAACCAAACCTAAAGCGTGCAAAAGTGATCGGCAAAGAGCAGTTCATTTGAAATGGCAATTATCTAAGCCAAATGATGCACCCATGAGGAAGGAAGACTCCTTGCTTCAATTAAGACCCACTTCAAAGATTTTTTTTTTCTTAAATCCACTGAAACATCTTAAGAATGTGAACAGGTCCCCAACATCAACCCCCAGCAAAGATTTATAATGACACACAATCCTGATGTTGGACATCAGCATGGCTAGCAACGTTTTGATACCAAATGTGGGCACAAGCACAACATTAGAAAGAATGATTCTTCTTCCTTTTGTAATTTCAGCGGTTTCTGAAATAAAAGCCCGAAGCTCAGAATTTCATACCAATTAGCCACTCAGCAGTGGTCGGACGCATCCCCATTAGTGGAATTTATATTAATACTGCCTCCATTAAGCAGTACTCATTAGCATTTGCTCTCATTAGGCTAAATGGGTTCCCTGGGAGCCATCCCAATAAAGTGGCTGTCCTAATTAAACTGGCATATTGTTACAAAAAGCATTCTTTCCTTACCCCCGTCCCCTCCTATGGTGTTGCCACAGTGGAACAACCCATTTTCTTTTTAAGGGCCCATTTATACATTCATTCAAAGCCAAAGCTTTTCCTGGACTTTACCATTTCAGGCTGCTGGTGTGTATGCAGAGAGGTTGTATATTTGATTGGCCTTCTCATCTAAATTACTTCATGCATATGGAAAGAAAGCAGTCAAGAATAGTAGTTTATAGTCTCCCCGCCGTGCTAGTTTTATAGATGCAGGGAACAGTTTAGGTGGGACAGTATTGAAACATGGAATCCTATCTCTCAGCCTTAAATGTGACACTGACAGCCCAATCCAATTCAGGTCTACTCAAAAGTAAGCCCCATTGTGTTCAATGGGACTTACTCCCAGGAAAGGGCAGAGGATTGTAGCCTGAATCATTGTTTCATTGTGAGCTGAATCATTGTAAACAGGCCATCTTCAGTATTTCTCTGCATGGTGTATGTATGTGCATCATCTTCCTACATGGCACTTGGGCAAGAGAGCTGTTCCTGTTGTAGTTACAATTGTATTAAGGTGACCGTCACTGGTAGTGGTTAAAAATGAACCATACAGGCTAAATGTCCTTGGGTTTTTTTTGTTTATTTTAAGTGAAAACCAAGTGTGAGACCGAAGCAAGTGTTACTGGGATATTTCCAGGAAGATTCCGTCCCCAGTGTGATGAAAACGGCGACTATCTGCCTAAACAATGCCACCATAGCACTGGGTTTTGCTGGTGTGCCTACAAAAATGGCACCAGGATCGAAGGCACTGAAACACGTGGACAACTGGACTGCACTGGTACATTTGCTGCATATCAAGGGCGAAAGGAGATAATCGTCCAGCTTGCTTTCTGCTTTGTAGACTGGTTTATCAACAGTGAAGAAGCAATGTCTTAGTGGTCTGTTCCCAGGCGCGAATGAGCCCCCTCCCTTACACCACTGTTGGGGTCTAAACACAACCAATGCTGCCTGGTAATAGCCACTGGTGACGTCGTAACAGTGCTTTTCCCCTTTCTCCACAGCACCGATGTAATTACACCCAGAAGGGTTGGCCAAAAGCAGGGAAATACATGCTGAAAGATAGAGATGCCTGAGAACCAGTTCTTAGCTCTAGCAGGAACCACAGCCAGTAGCGTAGCTAGGGGCAGTGCAGTACGTGCTGCATGGTGCTACACAGTGGTGCAAAGTGCCCCTCCCACTTGCCTAAATACTCATTATATATATTTTAAGTAGGCTGCTGCATAGCTTAAAAATTAGACATAGCAAAAACAAGGAGCTGCTGCTGAACCTGCAACCGCACAAGCTAATAGGATGCTTTCTACATTTGAGAGATGACTGCTTGGGGCACTGAAAAATATTGACATGTTTTTTTTCTCTCACTCTGCAGGAAAGATGGAAACTCTGGATCCTGAGAATGTGACATCTTCAGGGCTTGTAGCAGAGTTTATGTAGCTGAACTGTCAAGGTAAGAAGCTGGATGGGGTCAGGACAGCCTAGGTGCCCCATTTTGAAAGCTATGCTTATTAGTTCAGTACAGTACTTGTGTGCCCTTAACTAAATGTGCAGAAAGCAGGACAAATAGTCTGCCTTGTGAAACACAGAAACCTTTTTCATAGACTAAAAAAAAAGTGACTTGCTCAATTGTGAATTTTTCAAACCACATTGATCCTGTAGTTGCTGATTCCAACATGCGAATAGGCAAGCACTGGTCAGGGACCAACATAGGGTGAAGTTCTAGATGCATATGGACTACAGTCACTCATTTTCTTTCAAAGCAGACCAGCAGAAGTTCCCCTCAGTATCCAAAATAAGAGTATGCTGGGAAAGGGATTGATCAGCAGGTTCATGGCGGTAAAACACAAAAGGGATTCTCTCCCCCCCCCCCCCCAATCAACAGTGCTTAAGGAAATGTGCTTATAGTGCTAGTTCTTTTCATTTTGGAATTCTTGTTAGAAAAGGGCCCTGAAAGTTTCATATGGATAGGTGCACTTGACTGGAGTATTCCAGGCTACATTGCTGATGCATGCAGATCACAATTTATGATTGTGAGACCTTCCTACCTTTAAAAGGAACACTGCTAAATTGGCACACTTGTGCTGAGTGTGTGTGCACACACGCACTCTCCCCCAACTCCTGTCCCTCTATAAGGTGGAAATACGTCTGTGTCTACGTTTGTTATCATTCACCTTTCTTTTCCCCCTCTACTTTCTTTAGATGATAGCAAGTAAGAAAGCAGTACCGGCCACGTCAGCTCCAAGAAGCCCAGCTCATCTTCTCCTGTTTGTGTTATTTTCTGCCACACTTCTGAATTAATTTCTTGAGTTATCTTAGCAGCAATCACTTCTAAATTCCTAGGCTTAGGCATTCTTCTTAACAGAGGTGGGGGCTCATTAAGGGTGGGGTGGGGAGCGGAGCATGGGATAATGTCCTTGGCTGCTGTGCTCAGCCGTTGTTGTTGTTGTTCAGTCGTTAAGTCGTGTCTGACCCTTCGTGATCCCCCCTAAATTACCTTTTTTCAGAAAACAACTCTGCACAACCAGGGCTGCTGCACCAGTGAATGGCTCTGAGTGAGGAAAGGGTGATGTTTCTCTTAATATTCGGCTCACGCAGTGAGGGGATAATTTTTGCTGAATAAAACTCAATGATTTTTGTGGCAAATCAGCCTGTGTGAGTAGGAGTGCATTCACGGCGTCTTTGAATACCAATGGGGTTGTGACACAGTACAACTGATTTTGTTATGCAAGCTCTGCTCCCCCCCCCCCCCCAATAAGGCCTAGAACAGAGTACAAGATGCAGCAATGTTTGCCAAAGATATTCTTAAAATGTTTGTTACTCAAGGCTGGATTTGCCTCCTACCCTTGAACTGGCCTTGCCTATTCCTGATTTTACCGGAGTCTGGTGAGAAGCATGGCCGGGCCCAGCTTAATGAACGCTGCATTAATTGTTCCTTGCACAAATGGATCTGAGATGCCCTCTAGACTAGGGAAGGAGATGTTAACTCTAGTTAGGTTTAAAGGCTGTAGCACTAGTGTCCAGAAGACCTATGCTCTGGACCTGTTGCTTTAGGACTCTGGTTGTGCACCCTTTACAGCGCCAGCTAAGCCTAGTAGAGTGTCTTAATATATGAATAGGATTATAGATAAAGCTATATAGGTTTCTACAGGTAATGCGTATACTGTATTATAAGCAAGCAACGGAGTGCTGTGTTTTTCTCCTGTTAAAAAATGATGGCAGCTGCATTGGTACTCAGCTATCCACATCTTAGTCTAGGTCATGTTAATTATTTTGAATATATGACCAGTGTATTGTTAAGACCCAAAGATGATTTTAATTATGGGCTTTTGAAAAATAAAAACCACCTACTAATGAAATGTTCTTGTCCATTCAGGATGATTGATCCTTTATCTCCAGCAGTATGTTAGAACATCCTTTGCTGAATTATCTAAAGAAAATGTTGGTACAAATGCATTCATCCTGCTCAGTAGTGTAAGCCAAGACAAACAGAAGTCAAACCTCAGATTTGAAGAGGGGAAAGCTAGTTTACAGGTATAAACTGAGAAGGGCTACAATGCAGACTGAGCTAGAGAAAAGTCAGTTTATAAACTTATGTGAAGGCTTAAACTAAGCCTTAATTCACGCTTAGTCTAAAGCTAGCTCAAGTTGCACATTTCACTCTTGGTCCAGTTTAAAAGTTCAGTTTAAAAACCAGAGTGCAGGTTCAGAAAAAGGAATATTTGCAGGCAGACTAAAATAAGACAGATTTTTTCCATTTCCTGGGAGCCAAGACTGCCTCAATCCCACCTATGATCAGCACCATTCTCCACTGTCCTGATTAAAATCACCTTTCCGAGGTACTAACACATCCCAAATCTTCATTAATTTAGGACTCAAACAATGGAGAGATTAAAAAAAGGCAATGACCAACTAACAACGGGAGAAAAGGGGTGAGGTGACAAAGGATGGTAAAAGACAAGCAGAAAATAGAACACACACACTAATGCAACTTTTCTGGGTACTTTCCCTATCCTACTACAACCCAGTCCTATGCAGGATTGGACTGTACCATGGAGGGTTTTGCAACAGTGTAAGACACTTTGGCTGTTGCAAAATGGCTACTGCCAGAGTGCAGAGAGCTTTATTGGCAGCCATTTTGGGAGCACTGTTGCAAGGGTGGCAGAATTTCCCATCCTTCACCAGACCTGTCTGTAGCCTCTGGAGCAGATAAGGCTGTGGAGGGAGGGGGCAAAGCAGGGAATAGGAGGAATGGGGAGCAGGGAGGCTGTGGGACTGGGTGGATCTGGCAGCAATGGCACGCAACAGATCCGATCTCCTCTGGCAGCAGTCTTTCCGCCCCCTTTCTCTCCTGAGACATGTGCTAGCAAAATCACTAGCACATGACCAAGGAGACCCATTGTGGAGTTGGAGGGTTATGGAGGCATAAGGGGATTTAAATCCCCCTTCCCCACAAAACCTCCCAATCCCCCCCCTCCGCTGGATACAGCGCAATCCTTTTTGGCTGGCTGCACCAGTGGGGGGGGGGGAAGGATAGGATTGGGCTCCTACTTGATGATGCTGTTCCAGGCTCCTGGTTCATACACTCACAGTTGCAGCCAGGTGAGTGGGCACACCCTCTGTGAAGCATCAGGTGCTCCAGATGTCAGACATGGGCAAATGTGCAAAGGGGTGTGTGACCCCACCTTTCATACTCGGTGGACAATAACCAGGTTACACTTGTGGGATTGGATAATGAGGGGGTTCTCACTTGGGTTTCTGAATTTCCCACTCTTGGGAACCAGATGAGTGTCACAGTTCAGTGGGATGGTGCAAGGCCAAGTTATTTGTCTATTGGTCAGTTGGGAAAGGACAAGGTCAACAATGGTGGATAACGGCCACTGCATCTGGATGACTATGCAGTCTTTACGATGCTGAGGCATCAGAAGCCTCTGGGGTGCTAAATGTTGGGAATATTGAAGGGATTCATAGTTTGTAAGATTCTCTGGAGATTGCAATGAATCTTGCTCATTAGAACAAACAAGCATGAAAGCTTATACTTGGTTTAACTTTACTAAACTAGCAACATTGAATCTCCTTCTAACAGGTTCAAGCTCACACTAAGCAAAGCACACACATATCTAAAACAAAATGGAGATTCTTCTTCTCTGCAGACCCCTTGCTTGAAGATCACCTGATCTAATCAACCAACCAGTTTTACATTTTTCCAGGACTTAACTCAATATGTATGAAATAACCAACTGTCACATTAACTCTATAAATGACTGAATATTTAGATCTTGCCCTAATTCCAAACACTAAAAAGGTCTAGAACACAAGGGGGAAAAGTAGGCAAAACCCAGGGATTTTCACGAGACACCCCATTCCCACATTGCCAGCACTGCTGCTGTCACAGAGTGAGAGAATATCAGGGTAGGAGGATACTGAGGAAGAGGGAGATGACTCTTTAGAAAGGACCCATTCCTTGGCTGATGAACCTATATCCTCTCCTATGGATGATAGTCCGACAGGGGGACACCTAAGTTTAGGGCGATTCAGTCATTACCATAGGAACATAGAGAGGTTTGAGGGCGTGTAGGCTTCCTGCAGTAGAAGTTGTGCACATAATCTTTAGAAGAGGCTGGTAGATGGCGGTGGTCGTAGTACATACTGGCACTAATGACATTAGGAAATTTAGGTGGGCTGTCCTGAAAGCCAAATTTAGGAGGCTACGTAGGATGCTGAGGCCAGAACCTCCAGGATAGCATTTTTGAAAATGCACAGGACCAGCTCGACAGGCAGAGCTGAGGGGTCTCTATGTGTCGATAAGCTAGTGGCAGCAGGAGGAGGAGTCTGGAGTGTTGAAGACTAGTGAACATTTTAGAACAAACTGATCCTGTACAAAAGGTTGATTCAAGTCTACAGGAAATGCCCTGTGTATCGTCTTTAGATTTTGCAGGCTACTGGGGCTCCTCCAACACGCCTCCCTTTCCTCTGCCCAACAGAATTCTGTATAAATTCAAAACCTTGCAGCTTTTTACTTTGCACTTGGTACTAAATAAACCATTGCCTGATCTCCAAATTTTGATGTTCCTCAGTCCTTGTCACATCCTCTGTAATGGAAACAAGCTTTAATGGGTCAATTATCTCAGAGCTCTATAAATGATCAGTGACAACACTCATATCTAATGCTACATGCTCAAACCACACCTGCTTTCATGCACATTCCTCACAATACAAACACAGCCAGCAGAGACATAGGTTTTTGAATTATTTCTCAACTATTGGTACAAACTTGCATTGCCTATCAGCAGCATTGTAAGCTGGCCTATGGCTCCTGAGGGGGTAATTTCAGCTAATAAAAATTCTTTATTGAATTCAGAACCCAGCTACTGGTACACAAGTACAGTCATAAATCCTTTGTAAGAGCACAATGGTATTAAACAGTATGTTACCCCAAGGTGAAGAAAAAACACTCCGTATAGCTACTTTTTTCCTGGCTGGACCAGATTTAAAGCATTTCTTGTATAAACAACCTAAGGAAAAGAGGCGATGCCTCAAGGTGACTTGGGTTTTACCCCTTGGTGAAACCCGACATCAGAAAGACCTTTTGTTCTTCTTCTCCCTTTGTATGAACCATCATCTTCATAGACAAACTCCTTCCTCCATGAGTATAATAAATGAATTTGAATGGATGATACAAGATTTGACCTGGCAAACCTGTCTTCAGATCCCTGTTTTACTACAGTCATTGGAACTTTGGTAACTCAGCTTCAGCTTCCCCCATTCGTAGAAACAGCAGCAGAGTGACCTAATTGTGGGAGAAAGAGATATTCTGGGAGGACCTTGCATGAAAGGAATTTAAATAGCAAGTTAAACCTTCAGCACTTCCTGTCAGCTATTACAGTGTACCGAGAATCTCCATATGCCATTTGCCGCTTCACCACAAGGTGTGTTACCTTGCGTAGATCGCTCTGAAAACAGGCAATTCAAATGTATCATCCATTCAATACTAGAAACAGGAGAGTTAAGCGGAGCGTGTGCACAACACAGAACAAGTCTTTGGGGTGAGGTTTCCTTTCATGGCAAGCAATTCTGCTTGCAAACTGCCAAAAGCTCCCTAGCAGACTGCATATGGTTCCTTTCCCCTCCAAACAGCCCTCACAGATAGGTTATTCAATTATTACATGGGCAGCCCGAACCTGCCTAAGATTTGCCAGGCCCAGGAAGGGGCGTTGGGATATCGGTGGAGCATGTCGGTCACCAATATCCTGCCCCCGTCCCTGGCTGGCCAATCACCCCTCCCCCACCACCCGGCCCTCCCTCCCCACGCCCTCCCGACGCAAGACCTACTTGCATCCAGTAGCCGGATCCTTGTCCAGCGATGGAGTGAGTAGTGCTGGCCTTGGCACCGCTTACTCCAAGGGTGCTGCAGACATGGTTTATGGCACGCTTGCGACACCCTGTGCCGGCGGAGCACTTGCTCCGGGTTGCGCCGTAAGTATGCTATAATAAGACAAGCTGTCTGCAAATTCAGCCCTCTGCTGAAGTCTGATTTGTCTGAGATACTTTGACCCCATCCTCCATGCTGACAAACCCCCCCCCCCATTGTACAATCCAGCTGATTCTTCTTCATAGGGCAGTCGTGCAAGCAATGGTCATACTCTGGTTAAGGAAAGTTCTGAAATACCTATAAACGGTATTGTCTGAAAGGAAGCAAAGTACCAGTTTTGTAATTAGTGGAAGAAAACAGAAAGATACCATTCCCTCACAATTCAAACCCATCCCAAATTCCCCACACACAAGGGTCTTGTTGGCTTTTATTCTGTTACAGAGAACCAGATTGCCACAAGCCTTTCCCTTGCAGTGATGAGGAATGGAAACTTGGGTTTCTTTGAAAAGGAAAAAATAAGGATAAAACACACCCAACAAACTGAGCATATTCAACACAAAAGTTGTGGTTGTGTGAAGCTGGTCAAATTCCTCAGAAAGAGAATTCTTTGCACTTGAGAGATTTGTGCGTTTCCGGAGACACACACACACACTTTTCTTTTCCCAGTCAAAATGATTTATTGTGTTCTATTACAAAAAAGGAGATGACAAAAAGTCAATCTAAGGACAAGACTCATTGTGTATACACTGAACACAAATCCTGAGAAAACAGACAGAATTCCAGAAGAATTTACTTTGTTGAAGTTAAAGTGTGAGCTGGAAAAAAGTTGTACGAAGAGAGCCTGATGATTTTCTTAAAAAATATAACCTTTGAGGGCTGGGCAAGAGAGATCAAGGAGAAAGTGGAGATAGCAAACAAGAAATGTACTTCACTGAAGAGTGTGTGTCGTCAGTACTGCTTTCCCATCCTCTGCATTCCATTTCTATAGTTAGGGTATTTGAGCCTTCCCTCATCTGCTGTCAATTCAGTACAATTCAGAGTACCTCTGGTTTCCAAGCCCACACCCAGGCCAACTGCTAGCAATGCTTAGCTCTAAAAGTCACAGTTAAAAATAGTTATAAATTAAGGTTTAAATTCAACCTTTAACATTCAAATCTTCTTTAGCTTAAAAAATATAAACAGACAGTTCCTTTCTGTTGAACCCTTTCAGTACGAGCCCAGTCTTCACTTTGTACTGTAACATACTGCAGGAAAAAAAAATGGACATTATTAAAATTTCATATAACACAAGAGGGGAGGGAGAGAGGGATGGATGGACACACAATGAGTAAGTGATGGGTCTAGAGAGGAGTCTGCCACTGTATCATTAGCAACTGCCATCTAAGGGGATTGAAAGTTAATATTTTAAAGGCCTGATACAAAGTGCTGTGATACAAATCTGTGATGCCACATTTCGAACCTGACTGCGGCTTATATAATTATGTAGTGTGTAGCAGAAGACAGAAGAGTTCTTATCCTTCACCCCCCCCCCCACTCGAGAGTCAGGGATCATCCTATGAAACAGACTGGCAGGAGGCAGAGGACTGACAAAAGGAAGTACAGTGGCCCCTCAGTATCTGCGGGGGTTTGCTTTTGGACCCTCCATGGATACCGCGAATCTGCAGGTGTTGAAATCCAGCACCCGAGGCCACAATAACAAACCTGATCCTGCGGGGGGGGGGGGGGCTCTGGAAGCCTCTTCCGCATCATGCCAGGCTTCCATAGGCCTCCGTAAGTGGCCTCCCTATCTCCGGAAGTGGGTAAACTGGAACCGACTTCCGGCCGCTTTGGAGGCTCTCGGAGGCCAATGGAGGCGGTTGCAGGCCCGGTGCGACGCAGAAGCTTGGCATCCATGCATGGTGGAATCCGTGAATGCCGAGGGGCCACGGTACATAATTGTTGAAATTTGCTACCCAGAGATGTGCTGATAGCCACTAGCTTAGATGGCTTTAAAAAGGGCATCAGACAAATTCATGGAAGACAAGTCTATCACTGGCTACTTGCCACTGTCATGGCGGCTGTATATGCCACCTCCCTCCAGATTCAATGGCAATATGCCTCTGCATACTATTTGCAGGGAAGCAACAGCAGGGGAGTGGGGTATGCCTTCATCTTCTGCCTGTGGACTTCCAGTGGCATCTACTTGGCCACCGTATGAAACAGGATGCTGGTCTAGATGGGCCTTTGGCCTGATCCAGCAGGGCTCTTAAGAAGAGCCCTGCTGGATCAGGCCAAAAGCCCATCTAGTCCAGCTTCCTGTGTCACACAGTGGCCCCACCAGATGCCTCAGGGAGCACACGAGACAACAAGATACCTGTGTCCAGTCGCCACTCCCTTGCACCTGGCACAGAGAAAAATCTTCTTATGTTCTTATTTCCATCCAGATTTTAACGAGGTGGCTACTCTTATTCCTGCCAACAGCTGGCAAGTCAGTGACCCAGTTCCCCCTTCACCTTAGGGCAATCTGACTTTTGCCACAAGGGACCTCGAACTATGCAACAGGATTCTCAAGCCGGCCCCCAGCGCATCTGAGTAAGACTCTTGTATGGCTCTTAAAGCATTCAGCTTACCTACTTGGCTATTGTTACAACTATGTGTGTCAGCCTTTTAGGTGCAAGAAACCTCTGAAAACTCACAGGTCCCACATGCACAGTACAAGATGGATAAAGGAATGGCTCAAAAGGCAGTTTAAGGCTTCCCCTCCACAACCCTAAAAGGAATAGAAATAAATCTACAAGATGGCCGAGGAAGATGCCACAGAACCTTCATGAAAAAGCCAACAGCCAGACCCTGCTGAAACCAAATGCAGTCATAGTGAAGTTTAGAGTAGTGGGTGCCTGAATGTAAAGGCAGTTTTATGTTCCACTGTACTACTTCATGCACATATGCTCTCAAAACAGAGATCGTGGGAAATACTCCAATTTCGTCCCTTGGGCAGAACACAACAGAGAATAGCTGCAATTCAGATGAGCTGGCCGATGAGGGCAAGTGGAACTTTTCCCACCTTCAGCTACAGAACATAAAAAAAGCTTAAATGCAGCGGAGGATCTTCTCCTTCTTGCAGAGCTCCTCCCAGCAAATCAAGAGGATGCCTTTTACTTGGGTCCTCTCCAGCTTGGGGGGGGGGGAGAAGAGAAGGGGAGCTTCGCAGAGCACCACCCAATCAACATCCTGCCAAAACAAGACTGCTGGGAACCAAAAGGCTGTTGCACCATTACTGATAGGTGCTGATCCAGAAAGTCAGCACACCTACTTCCAATCCCACACATGGACCCATTAAGCAAGGATTAACACTGAAAGCTTAAAAGAACTTGGTATAGTTGAGCACGAGTGATTCTGCCTATCCTCTTCAAAGCAGGAACTTTAGTTAAATCAAAGCAGTGGAAGTAAAAGGGCCCTCCATCTCTCTGTCCCCTTCACCCTTTTCCCATTCTCACTGTAGAGAAAAGAAACTTGAACTATTGATTTCTTTTGAAAGGAGCGAGGCTGAATCCCACTGTAGAACACAAGCATATCCCTCCAAACAGTGCTTGTGGCCCAGCCCTCTTGCGAAGGAGTCCATTTTCTAAGCAGCAGGCTCCAGCCAGAAGAGAGAGCAACAGGTTTAAAGGTGCCACATTACTCCATGTTAATTGGCACAGCACTTAAGGATACTCACTTGCTCATGCCGCTCCCTCAAGGTCACCCGTTTTCTGGAAGAAATCCAAAACAAGTTACTCAGTTTCACACACGCATGCGCACCACACATACAGGGAGAGCTGCTGCTGCTGCTGCTGCCTTCAGAGTCTTTGGCTCATTCCACCAGCACAGAGAACACAGACCCAGCTTCATATGGTGATCGAGGGCTTTCCAATTCTTCCCAGGCTCAGACACCCACAGAGCCATTTCTCCTGCCTTCATCTCGCATGCAAGTCAGATGACACAGTTCTCGGTTCAAGAAATACAAAAGCGGAGCACGCTAGGAAAGGCACACCAGAGACTTCTTAATGCTCCAGTGCAAAATGGAGCCGTCCACGAGAGAAACTGTCAACATGTTTGGTCTACAGTCTGGGCTGGAGGAGGGCAGATTCCCTGGAAGGAAGCAGCGACAGATTTGGGCAAGTGCTCCTGTTCAGGATTGCAGCCTAAGACATGGCTTGAGCTTTTGTAGGCTAGAACCTACCTCATCAGACCTTGTTCTGGCTCTCTATTTGCATCAAGTAAACCCCAGCTCTAGTTCAATTTGGAGCTGAAAGCAGGGGTGTCATTAGGATTGAGATCTCATGGTGTTACCGCCATGGACCTCCTCCCATACCAGACCACACGTTGTGGAGGCCTCCTGGGAAATGCAATCACCGCTCGAGTCCCGGCGGGAAAAATGTAAACCCATTTTCTACCAATAGTGCTTTTTCGCACCACCGGTAACAAGTAGAATAGAAAGTCATTTTGGCATCACCCCTCCCTGGCATGACACCTGGGGAGCCCCCCCCCAGGTGACACCCCTGGCTGAAAGTCACCCAACATGTAAGAAGTGGTTCACATGAAGAAAATGGTTTCAGTCAGTGTCATTCTAAACTTATAACATGCAAAAACCACCAAAGGCAAATTTCTTAAATGTCACAAAATGTCCTCTTACCTTCTTCTTTTTCTTTTTCTTCTGGGATGCAACCAAAGCCACAGACCCCACTTCTTTGCTCTTCTTTTTCTCTACAAAACATTATGTGAAACAAAAAACAAACACGCACACACAAAGACAAATAGTGCAGGTCAAAAAGGGAGCAATCAGGATCAGAACCACAACTTTTCAAAGAGCACTGCTAAACCTATCTACCACACATCCTGCTTAACAGTTTAAATGATGGAACTTTGACCCCCAACTTCCCTAAAATACAGTAACTGTATATTTATGTTAAAAAAAATAGGCCATATTAGACGTGCATACTTATTTGGTTATATACAGGAAAGGCCTGAGAGGCATAGTCCTTGCTCCTCCATTGGGAAGGTGACAGCACAACAGAACACACAATGCAATGCAAAGCAGGGCAGGCTGCAGAATCAGCTGCCTAAAAGGATGAGGAAAGAAGGAAGCCTGTTGCATGGTACACAAGCAAAATACACATGATACAGGTTGTGGCGGTACAGTTTTCCACTTCAGATTGCAGGTGGAGAATCACCTTTGATTCGTCCCCCTTGCAAAAAAAAAAAAAAATGTCCTGCACATACTAAGCCAACAGAGCAGGGAGATGTCTATCTTAAACGTTTCCTCCATTGTGCTCAATTACTACATGCACTGAACACAATGGTGCTTGCTTCTGTGTAGACATGTCTAGGATAGTGCTCCAAGGGTTTAACAAGCTACACCTGCCCACATTCCTTCTCCTAAAGGCCAAGCGCTCTGTCCCGGTATGGATCTGGTAAGTCTACCCAATGTGGATAGGAGATGGTTCATTCCCTGCAAGAGGATCAAATCTATTCCTCTCTCCGCACACTCCCATCCGTTTCAAATACCAGGGTCCTAAACAGTGCCCTCAACAGCAGCACTAGGTCCTGAGAAACACAATGCCACCTTGGGGCAGACCCTCCTCAAGAGACTACAATCTACTCAACATGAAAATACAAAACCCTACCCCCCCCCCCCCCGAGTTTTTGCAGGCTTCCCTTTCGCTTTGAACACAAATGCAGACTTACTGCTAGTAAGCAATCCCACATAAACCCACCGCGGGGCAGCAGAGCATGTTAAATAGGGAAACTCAAGGGTGTGGAAAATCAATTAGCATGGAGGTTAGCTGCAAGAAGGTACTCTTACTTTTACTGGATTTCTTTTCTTTGCCTTCTTTTTTCCCTGGTATCTTGGTGCTGCTTGAACTCTTGGGTTTCTTCTTTTTCTTCAGTACCTCAAGGCCACTCTGCGCTTTCAGCTTCTTTGCTTTTGGTTCCCCTAGGCCAGCATCCCCAGGGATTAGCTTCCGTTTCTTCAGCGACTTCTCTTTCACCCCAGCCTTGGGAGTTTTTGGAGCCTTGGCTGCCACACGCGGGGTGGCCTGCGTGTCTCCCTGGGCTCCTGCACCAGACACCCGTGTCACCGCCGCCGCCGCCTCTTCATTCCTGGAGCCGACTCCCTCCGGATGCGCCACTGACAGCAGGGGCGGTGGCATTTGTTTGTGCTTGGCTGTCGCTCCCTTAGCTTTGCCATTGCTCTGAGTCTTTCTGGCTTTCTTTGTAGAGGAGGCCTGGGAGCCGATGCTGCCTGGTACCATTTCAGCCCCCACAGCCTTCTTTGCCACAACAGAAGAGGGCAACGAGCCAATCTCTGCAAAAACAAATGGAAAGAAGGATGACACAAGTTTTCCTTTTTTGAGACTGATTAGCTCGAGAGAAGCTCATGCCTCTCCTACACCTCCAACGCCTACTCCTAAACAGTGCAGCTTGCAGGTAAAGCATGTCATGCATCAAATTAGTAGCTAAGCTTATGGACCAATGTTTAAAAAAGCTCGCGTTATGTGCATGCAATGTGCAAGACACATTGCTGCAGAGAGTAGTCTCTGGATGCACACCCAGCATGCTGAAGCCCATAATGTTTAAAATGGACCCTGCTCTCGGACAGCACCTGACCTTGGGATATTTTCAGACAAGTTACTGATAAATGGACACTTCCGTGGTACACCATGCCAGAAACACCAAACAACTTGTGAGCTTCGGCAGCTGAAGTGCAGGTCTAAAACTGACCTCAAGCTTTACCCCAAAGGAATATCTTTTAGAAGAATTGTGATAAGGTAATGGGGGGGGGGGCGCACAGTTGTGTGACTCCATACCACCCATCGTGCACTGTACTGTTCGGTCCCGACTTCACAAAATCATCAGTCTGGCAGGGGCCTGAAGAGTTATTGCACCTCAACTTCCCTGCCCTTCAGGATGAGTCCAAGGACATGGTCTGAAGGCACACAGCGCCATGGCTTTGCTAAAGGTCAGTGCCTGGATTGGAGACCACCTGGGAATCATGTGTAAACTCCATGATGCGAGAAAGGTGTGCAAGCGCCCGCACATGTCAGCCTGTCCTTTGACGGGAGAAAGTCCACAGCTTTCCTCAGTCATTCATTCTTACAGTTATGATTTTTTTCTTAATCTTTAAGGCACAGGGGTACCAATCTGTCATTAGACCATCTCTTTTGTCCTATCACTGAAGCAAGAACAAAACTGTTCTTCTACAAACGCCCTTTGGCATATGGAAATACAGTACTACCCCCATATCCGCTGGGGATATGTTCCAGGCCCCTCCGTGGATACTTGAAACCGTGGATAAGAGCGAACCCCCCTTCCATGGTTTCCTGAGGGTCCCCCGCCCTGCCTTCCATGCGGGCAGGCGTGCCCCCCCAGCTCTTATTTTTCTTTCAGCAACCTTTGTTTCTTCCTTAAAGCAAACAGAGAAGCAGCCTCCATTGCAGGCAAGTAGAACGAGACTAAGTCCTAGAGAGGCTCTGCAAGGTTTCCGTTAACCTTGCAGAGCCTCTCTAGGACTTAGTCTCGTTCTACTTGCCTGCAATAAGCAGCCAGAGGCTGCTTCTCCTGTTTGTTTAAGGAAGAAACGAAGCTTACTGGGAAAAAAGTAAAAGCCTGGGGGGTCCCCGTGATCCGTGGAGAACTGAAACCATGGATCGCGAATCCGTGGATATGGGAACCTGTACCTTAAAATACCTACTTCTGCTTCATTGACTACGCAAAAGCCTTTGATTGTGTGGATCACAACAAACTGTGGCAAATTCTTAAAGAGATGGGGTACCAGACCACCTTACCTGTCTCCTGAGAAACCTGTATGCGGGTCAAGAAGCAACAGTTCGAACAGGCCATGGAACAACCGATTGGTTCAAAATTGGGAAGGGAGTACGGCAAGGCTGTATATTGTCACCCTGCTTATTTAACTTATATGCAGAGTACATTATGAGAAATGCAGGGCTGAATGAATCACAAGCCGGAATCAAGATTGCCGGGAGAAATATCAACAACCTCAGATATGCAGATGATACCACCCTAATGGCAGAAAGTGAAGAAGAACTAAAGAGCCTCTTGATGAGGGTGAAAGAGGAGAGTGCAAAAGTTGGCTTGAAACTCAACATTAATAAAACTAAGATCATGGCATCGGGTCCCATCAATTCCTGGCAAATAGAAGGGGCAGAAATGGAAGCAGTAACAGATTTTACTTTTCTGGGCTCCAAGATCACTGCAGACGGAGACAGCAGCCATGAAATTAAAAGACGCTTACTCCTTGGAAGGAAAGCTATGGCAAACTTAGACAGCATAATAAAAAGCAGAGATATCACCATGCCAACAAAAGTTCGTATAGTCAGGGCGATGGTGTTCCCAGTAGCAATGTATGGTTGCGAGAGTTGGACCATAAGGAAGGCTGAGCGCCGAAGAATAGATGCTTTCGAACTGTGGTGCTGGAGAAGACTCCTGAGAGTCCCTTGGACTGCTAGGAGATCAAATCAGTCAATTCTAAATGAAATCAAGCCTGACTGTTCCCTGGAAGGACAGGTACTAAGGCTGAAACTCAAATATTTTGGCCACCTAATGCGAAGAGAGGACTCTCTGGAGAAGACTCTGATGCTGGGAAAGATTGAAGGCAAAAGGAGAAGGGGAAGGCAAAGGATGAGATGGTTAGACAGCATCACCGATGCAACAAACATGACAATGAGCGAACTCAGGAAGATAGTGGAGGACAGGAAGGCCTGGCGGGATATGGTTCATGGGATCACGAAGGGTCGGACACGACTTAACGACTGAACAACAACACCTTAAAATACAGGTGCAACCCCCGTATCCACGGATTGCTGCAGGCCCCCCACGCCCATTACCTTTCTTTATGTTCATAGAGCTGGCGCCAAGCCAGTGTGTTTCTTTCTTTACCGAAACGCTATAAGCAGCATGCTGCTTATAGCAACAAAGCAGGCAAGCATCCTGAATGCTAGAGAGGCTTCCTGTTAACAGAGCCACTCTAGCATTCAGGCTGCTTGCCTGCTGCTTATAGTGTTCTGGTAAAGAAAGAATCACGGTGGCTTGGTGCCAGCTCTATGAAGATTAAGTTAATGGCCGTGGGGGCCCTGCGAGGGATAGTTTTCCCCCTAATCCACGGTTTCCGGTATCCGCAGTGGGCCAGGAACCTATCCCCTGCAGATACCGGGCCTTACTGTATTCAAATATGTGGGTCCAATTATCCTTTCAACCCTATATGTCAGGTTTATTAACATGAATAGCACCACAGCCAAGACAGGTCCTTAGGCTCTTCATGCCACCCCACCTCTTCTCAGCAGATGAATGAAAACAATTAACAGGGGACTCAATGCAATGACAATACTCCTGCTGTGTTTTTTCTCCTCCGGGTTTCAGCAAGCAATACAATTCCGTTTTGCTATTTTACTGACCAGGACTTCACAGTTGCTCATTTAGCCGCCTGTAGAACAATCCAAGCAGGTATGGGGGAAAAGTCTGACACAAGCCTCTGCCAAGCTCTCACTTTGCCAAGCACACCTGAGAATAATCTGCAAAACCAACCGCAATCCGTTTATTCCCTTCGGCCATCCTGCCCAAGGGATACATGGGACACAGCACCCAAGGTAAAAATAGCCTGTGATGTTTCTGAGGATGACCAACAGGTGGCAGTAGAGGATTTATCCATGGGGCTCCCTGTTAGCTCTTGCTAGCCTTGTGCTAGCTCTTACTATTCTGCTACCACTGATCTTCAATCCAAAACTTTCCAGTCTGCTAGGAGACCAATTCATCCAGCATAATGGAAGCCCTGCAATTCAGGCACCAGCGTTCCAAAGTACCAAACATTTATGAAATGTTCTTCCAGCTACACAAATGCTGTACAAAAGCATGGACTATTCACATTCCAAACCATCTGGCTGGCAAAAAAACAGAAGGCTGCATCCTAAAGAGTGCTCATGAAATGACATTCACACACGCTATCTTCCCTATGACAGATACCTGAAAAACCACTCCTGAGTTGAGGGATTCTCAGGAATCGAGTGAGACGTGGCATGGGGGGGGACACTGTGGAAGGGAAAAATGGCCAAAAAAGACTCACAGAAATGGGTTCCACACAATATTTGGCCATTTCCCCCAACACACAGCAGCCCCCATGCTGTATCTCATACCATTCCCAAGGGTCACCCTAAGGAGCCTTTTTTTGGGAGGGGGCTCGGAGATCTGACAAAGGGAGCAGGGGGTGGGGGAGCAAGTGGTCCTTAGGATACAGACCCATTAAATCACCCAAGCCCTACACCCAATCACCCTAGGACTGCCCTACGTGAGGGCGCTAGATGTCCCGTGTAATGCAGAATTCCATATGCATGGGGATTCAGCCCATACACTTACATGAAAAGTTAGGCAAACTGCAGAAAGGGGAACAGCTAATTCCCTCCTCAGCTGCCACTCTGAAGAAAACGACCACTATGTCACAACACGGCATCCCTGCACAGCCGCCACCTTAAAAGCAAAGTGTGGTACACAAGGCAAGAGAGAACAATGTAACGTTCAGCAGCTAAGTCCAAGCTAAAGGACTAACCCAAGGCATGAGGGCCGATGATTTTACTCTGTGTCAACCTCACTAAATGCACAAGACTAAAAGCACTGCTGCATAAGCCAACTTACTACAAAAGGGCCAAAACCAGCAAGGCAGTCCAAAGAGAATGCAAAGTAGACGAGACAAAGTCTTGAAACAAAAAGCTTTGAGTTACTGACTTGAAATCTATTGTTCCATCAACACCCCAGTTATTTTCTGAAGACAGACACTTCCTAATTTGCAGGAACACTAACACTGTACCAATTTACACTGAAGTGGTACACTAACACTGTACCACACTAACAGAGTGGTACACTAACACTGTACCAATTTACACTGAAGGTCTGCAAGTTTGTTAGATAGTTTCTACACACAAGATTTGCTCAGCAGCAAGGAGAAGCACAGTAGGGTTTTGTTTCGTTTTTTTAAGGGGAAAACCACTATTCCTCGCTTTATGGAAAACGTTTTTCCCTCAAAGTCTGAAGAGTGCTTCAAGGTCTAGCATACTAGTTTAGAGAACATGCTGTTATGTTAAGAATGCAGAGATTTAATATACTGTAATTCAAAAATGTATGAAGGAAAAAGGCCACTGATTTTTAGCCACCATGACTGCTTTTGAGACCAGAGAAAATCTTTCCTGAAGTCAAATCTATTAGTGTGTCTGTGGGGGGTGTATTGTGTCACAGACTTTGGAGTAGGCAGAAACAGTGTGTCTGCTCATCATACTGAGACCCCTCCCCCATTCCATAGCTGGGGAGGGGGGTAGCGCATGCAGTGCTGAGTGCATGCAGTGCATCAGAGGGCTGGGACACTTGTCCCCGGCAAGTGGATTTGGGGCGGCATGCGTCCATATAACATAGTTGCTGAATTTCTCTCTCCTCCAGCCTGCCTTCAAGGATTGCCCCTCCAAGAGACTAACCTGGTTTCGGTCTGGCAGGTGTTTTCTCAGCATCCGTGTCAGAGTCACTGCTATCACTTGATGAGCTGTCACAAAGGGGTGCTCTCTCAGCAGACTTTGCAAAGGCACCGATGACAGGAGTAGCAGGAGTAGGTGTGGCTTTCCCAGGAGCCTGTTTGGATAGCGTGGAAACAGCACTCTTTGGCACAGCACGAGTTGGGGGCTTTGAAAGACCTGGATAGCCTGTGAGGAGGGACTACAGAGAGTGCACACACATGGGTGAGAAAAAGGTAGTTACCGAGTGACACTACCACTACCTGAGATGACACTGCCATAAGAATCACCAGGAGGCTACTTAACTCAAAACCTTCTCACAGCCTCAGTTATTCAGGGCCAGTGCTAACGGATAAACTCCTGGAGAATGGTTAACGGCGCAATCCTGGGCAATTGTGTGTCGAGGGAGTGCGCCCCTCCCCCCGCGCAAGGAGTCATAACCATGCCATAAAATGCGTTTACGGCACCCGGTGAGTAAGGGCCACCAGCGCAGAGGCCAGTGGCCCTTACCCGGGCTCCTGCCCAGCCCTGCGCCCACTGGAGCAGGTAAGTCCTACCCCAGCAGGGGTGGGTGGACCAGGTGGTGAGGGAGGGCAGCCATTGGCTGCCCTGGGGCCTGGAGAGGGCAGGGATAACGGCGGTGAAACCCGCCATATCCCAAGCCCTCTCCTGGCCCAGTACGGCTTTACACGGGTGGCACAAATGTATGCGAGCTCTGGAGCTTTAGGCCGGCCACCGTACCTTACACAGGATTGGGCTGCCAGTCAGTCTTTTATTTGGTCTTTCAGTGAGGCATAGAACATGTTCATCCCACTTTTCTCCCACCATGAGACTCAGAACAGCATACACCAGGTTCCCAGGTGTTCCCCCATCCAGGCACCGAACAGAAGTAGTGCCATGTTCTCTCAGAACATGCCCTAAGACCCTGCATTACAGGAGGGTGGAGATGAAGTCTGAAGCACAAGCAGGGAGCTGGCAGGATAGCTTGCGAGTTCTTGCAGGATTTGGGAAGCTGACAGGTCTGTGTGTGCACGCACTCAAGATGACACTGGTGGGGAAAGACTTCAGAGAGTCACACCCAGCCTAGCCTTCCTTCAACCGTGACTCAAGTCTTACAGCATAGTCATCACTAAAAGCTGACCCCGATTCTTATGAATGTCGCAAATAAACACAGGTAAGCCCTTCCATGGCTTAGTTTTCTGCCTTCTTATGAACTTGTGAAGGCAACCCATAGTTCTCCATTGTGTTGGTAGAAGCCTGAAGTCAGCCTAGTTGGAGAAAGGAACAGGGGGAAAAAAAAACACTAGCAAATGCTTCCATTCTCCCTACAAGGGATGAGAGCATTTATACCAGTGTTTTATGGGTTTATAACAAAAGCAGTAAATTTGCTTCTCTGTTTTCTCCCTGTTAAGCATGCATAGGGGAGGCTGTTGACCATTAGCACACTCCAAGGCTTGCATGCAAATCTAATGCGTCACAGGTGTATGGCACATACTGTATATTGCTTATAAAGTAAATTTTATAGCTTGGACATGGCTTAAATTGCAAATAAAAATTGCTGCTAAATGCATAACACAGTTGCCTTGTTTAACCATTTCGCTGCAAGGTGCTTTCAGTCTGTCTGCCCTCAACTTGCACTGAGCAGGTTAACTGAAGGTCAGACTAGTGCAACTCAGACTCTAGTTATGAGGAGTTCCTCTCATTGGGAGACCACATCCTTAGTGAATAGACTCCTATACTCAGGGCAATTATCATCAACATGTTTATACCCATTTTCAGTTTAAAATAAAGCAATACAGGCATATTCCATTTATTCGTAACATCGTTTATCTGCTCCATGCATTTTTAAGATGTGAATCTTTTCCCCCTCATCTCTGCCACTTCAAACTCCATGTGCTCCTCCAACAAAAGAGTTCACTGTGCTGCAATTTTAAGAGCAGCAGGGTCAGTTAAACCCAAACCAAAGTGAAGAGGGGAGGGGAAACACTGCAAGTATTGAAGCTCTAGAGACCCCAACAAGATGCACACTCTTGTTTCCCCTCCCCCCTTTTAGCAGTCTCTTGAAGAGGTTTTGAGAGCCAGTGTGATGTAGTGGCCAGTGCTGGGATTTCAACACAGGTTCAAATCTATACTTAGTTATCAAGCTCATTGGGTCACTTTGGACCAGTAACAGTCTCCGAGCCTAACCTACCACACGGAGTTGTTGTGACAAAATCAGGGGAACATGGATGCTGCCCAGAACTCCTTGAAGGAATGGTGGGATAAAAGGACACAGACTCCCCTTAAAGGTGGTTATGAGCTTCCATAGGAATTAACTGTGGAAGCCATAATGACAGCAATTGCCACCCTTGAAAAACTGAAAAACTGCATGACAAGTCATTTTTAATACAGTGTCATATTTTTCCATGAGTAACACAGTTTTGTTTTAAGGTAAAAATGTACCCGCCTGCAAATGTTCACACTCTCCTCCTTTTCAAGGGCGGTGGCAGCAGCTGCGTTTTCCTCTCTTTTCAAAGTCTTTTTATCCCAACTGCTTCTCTGTCAGCAGCACTTGAGAAGCACAGAAAATGTTCCCTTAGGGGAACAGGCTTTTTGCATTTTTTTGGGACGTCTCTCTGCAGATGGTGGGGGATTCAGCTGCACTCAAAGTATTCATACAAGCAATCGTTAGGGACAGGGCTACTTACTGTTTCCCACTGAGGCACTGGCGTCGCTGCAGGGGGGCGGAGCTCTTAAGTTCCGCCGAGGCTCCGACCCTCCGTTACACCGGAGCATGAAGCGGCCCCACCCCCTCGCCTTTGGAACCATTCAAAACTGAATGGTTCCATTGAATGGTTCCGAAGGCGAGGGGGCGGGGCCGCTTCATGCTCCGGTGTAACGGAGGGTCGGAGCCTCGGCGGAACTTAAGAGCTCCGCCCCCCTGCAGCGACGCCAGTGCACTGAGGCCCAGTGAAGGAGGGTCTCTCCTCATCCAACCTTATTGCAAGCTGCTGGACTTGCAGGACGGCAGTTGCTGTTGCCTTTGAAAGTGAATACTTTTGTTCGTTTCCTGAGCTTAATATATTTCAAGAAGAGCATGGGGTCATAGCATGGGGAAGAGCATGTCTTGAAATATGTCAGGAGCTATATTCCCCCCCCAGGGGTCTGCACCGTTGTGCAGACCCCCTCAGTTGCTGCACAGCAGCACAGTGATGTCTTCCAGCATTTGGCGATGACATCACCGGTGACTTCTGGTTCAGCTGAGCTCCAAGTTGTGTAGAGATTGGCTTTGAGGTGCATGGCCGCGCAGCTTCCCAGGGACACTGGTCAGGAGCATTCACTTTCAAAAGCAACCCCCATCCTGCCAGTCTGACAACTTGTGACGTGGTTGGCTGAGCAGAGACCCTCCTTCCTCAGGGGGAAGCTGTAAGCGGCACTGTCTTTAACAAACCAGTTAAACTGGGTGTGCATGCAAGCCAAGTGCCTGAGGACCAAGATTCCGTTCGCGCTCACAGTACCTTCTGAGGCAGGGACCCGAGACACAGCCATGCATGGCTGCCCTGTGAACTAAACCCCAGCTCCAAATCCAACACATTACTTAAGTGACTGAGAAGACGTGTGATCCAGTGTCTGTGTCGATGCCAAACCGATTACAGCTACGTGGCTAAGTCCCACTTAAGTAGGCAGCGATGTGTCAGAGAGAGAACCTAGCAGTACTACCACTTATCTTAAAAATCCTTGATGCAAACACACAAGGGTTAAGGGAGACATCAATCCATCACTGCCTAAGAGCATTTTCACAGATGTCCACAGCTCTTGCATCTTCTTCCTCGATTACATAGCATGGACTGAAAAAAGAAGTACCTGTGAAGGCTCCTGGTCTTCATCACTGGACTCTTCTGATGAGCTCTCAGCCTTTATTGTTCCTTGTTTCTGCAGCATGCCTGCTAAAGAGGGAAAAGATTGCCCTCTGAGATCCTTACACCACTACAAAGATGAGACACATTCCATGAAAAGCTTCTCTGGTGCCCTTATAGATCCTCCCTCGAGGCAAAACAAATAAAATACAAAGGAATTTCTTCCACTGAGATTTTACTTGTAGCTGTATATCAAGAGGGCAGTTCTAACAAAGCAGCCACCACAGGGTAAAAAATGGGCAGGTTTAACTTGAACCTTGGTCAGCCCTGGAAGCTGTTATCAATGCCAAGGCTCAATCTTTGGATTTCTGAATTGTTTACCTCAGCATGTGCAGAGTGCCTTTCCCTCAGCACAAACAAACCTCAGCCCACCCCTACATCTCTGAGACTGGAGTGGAAGAATGCTTCCAGTTAAGGAGGGCGTCACTCTCAGGAAAGGAAGGCTCAATTGTTTTTCTAGAAGTTAAATTTTCTTGATCTGAGGCTGTGGTTATCGTGCAAGCATGCCCTGAATGAACTACAACCCTTCTCCGCTACAGAAACAGCATCTCGTGTACGGGTAACACAATATTGCGTATCAAGCTGTGTGCAGTACAAGCACATACTCTCCATGCTGCTTGCTAGGTTTCAAATATTACTGGCAGTTTTATCTCTTACCAGGCTGTACGATCTGTTTGGCTGCTGTCAATGCCACCTCCTCCTCACTGTCTGAGGAACTGCTGCTTCCTGAACTCTCCTTGCATTTTAGGATTCCAGCATGTTTAGCAAGCTGAGCCTGGCTCTGGCCTAGTTTGGCCTTTTGGAAGAGGCTCAGCTCCACTTTCGCCGGAATCGCGGCAGGACCTCTGCCTTGGCATTTGCTGGAAACTGAGTCGGTCTGCAAACCCTTCCCTGAAGGACTGGCTGCATTCCCTGAGAGAGTCTGCTGCTTAAAAAAAAAGGGGGGGTGAGCGGGAAGGGAAGAGGAAGAAAAAGCCAAAAGTGTACATTAATAATAATTTTAAGCTTCACAACCAACCATTCTTTAGAAATATGGGAGATCACATATCTAAGAAAGAAGGGACTGAAAAAGTTAAAATATCTCCTGCCAGCTATCAGGTTCCCACACAGTGTGCCTCATTTCACCTGTTGCCTTACAACAATTAAACAATGAAATCCATTAAATGTGCATTAACGCACATTAAAAATGCTATAAACAGACTTCCAAGACCTTCCTGGAAGGTTTTACAGCCAGGGTTCTCAATCCCTTCCCAGCTAAGTACCACCTCTGGCACCACTCTCCTGCTGCGTACCACTGGACGTGACTGGCAATGACATCATCACCAGTTACTTCCAGGGTTTCAGGTTTTTGGAGGCTATAAAATACAGGTAGGAGGGCCCTTCTCAGCATTCCCGAGAGGCTCAGCCAAAGGCAGGAGCCTCTCGGGAGCTAAAACGTGCCGCCAAAAGCGCCATGTCAGAGTCAGGTTCTGGTGGTGTGGCGGTCCAAGTACCACCAGCAGTCGGCCAAAGTACGACTGGTGGTACTATTAGCACTGGTTGAGAACCCGTTCTACAGAACTTTGCAGCATTGACCTTGAAGAGAAACAGGTATGAAAGGCAGAGGTGGTGGAAGCAACACTGGACCCCTAGCAGCACCTGTCATCAGCAGGCAGGCGGTTCTAGCAGCCATGCAGCTGGGGAGAATGAGGCAGGGAGAGGAAAGGCAGCAGATAAAGCTGTGACCTGGGACAAAGCCACACTGTTATGAGTGGATCTCTCCCCCCCCCCCTTCCTTATGTTTCTTTCCTCGTTATACTACAGTATATTATGGACTCTGCTACCAAGCAACATGATCTTTCATATGCCAACACCAAGGAATGTTAGTGTGCAAAATGAACTGTTTTCCCAAAACCTCTATGCACAAAATGGACAGAACTCTGGCTTTACATGCCATGATTCTCTAAAGAACTCTGGGTCAAGTCTCAAACTCCTGCCTGTGTACATGAACTCCCCCTGACCCCACAGGACACGCATCCTGGAAGAAGAAAAGATAATCCCATCTTGTGTGTTTAGTTGAATGCAACTTTATAATCCTTTTTACTCATAGCTTGTCTGAATTTACAGCTCTGTTTGCCCTTCTGAATGCAATTTCAGTAACTTTTGTTGCAATCCTTCATAATTTTCCGCCTGCGGAGTGCATGCTCTGCAGGGAGTTGATGCCATAAACATGCTGTAAAGCTGTGTTGGCACACTCCACTCACTCCACCACGGACCAGACCTGCTTCTGCTGGAGCAAGGTAAGGGTTGCTTCGGTGGGAACAGGGGCGGGAGGGGGGAGGACGGTCCAGGCGGCTGGCCATTGGCCGGGCTGGCCCAGAAGGGCGCAGGGATGTCAATCGCAATATCCCTGTTCCCATTCCCAAGCTCAGTGGCTGTTACATCGCTGTCTCAGGTTTCCACCAGCTTAAGAGCCAGCGAACATCCAAGGAGACCCATTGGGGCCCTTCAGC
Source organism: Plestiodon gilberti rubricaudatus (assembly GCA_026170595.1). NCBI lineage: Eukaryota > Metazoa > Chordata > Lepidosauria > Squamata > Scincidae > Plestiodon > Plestiodon gilberti. The sequence continues at coordinate 193,109,749 of JANXHW010000002.1, read as the reverse complement.
CCTACACCGGGGGAAGGGGACAAATGTGGAGGGGCACTTCCCTGGGCAATTTCTGAGTGGTGCAAGGTCTTTTACATCTGCAGAGGACACCTCAGTGGCTCACTGTGATCAATTTGACACTTTGTGGATAAACATTGCTCATATTTGCTATGACTCGGACTCAACACTGACAGATCCTTCTGGTGTACCCTCTGCATCTGCCTGTCCAGTTCTTACGATTTATCTTCACGTTGTACAACCAGAGGACATGGACAACATTCTTAGAAATGCAAGACCGTGCATATGTTTTCTGGATCCTTGCCTGGATTCCATTAGATCCTCTCTGGCTGGGGAGATCTGCTGGTGTGGGGAGGCTAAGTGGGCAGGGCAGAGAATAAATGCTTCTCCGAGGGACAGTGTGTACCAACCTGCCTTAAGGTGGTAGCTGTCCACCCCCTCCTGAAAAAGCCTTCCCTGGACTCCACTGTGTTGGATAATTATTAGCCAATCTCAAACCTCTTGTTTTGGTGTAAGTTGCTGGCGCTAGTAGTGGAGACTCAAATCCAGGAATTCCTGGACGAGACCAATTATCTGGGCCCATTTCGGTCTGACCTGGCCAGAGTTTGGGACAGAAACAGCCTTGGTTGTCTTAGTTGATGATGAGCATGAACGTGATGGGGGCTGGTTCTGCTGGACCTCTCAGCAATGTCCGATACGATCAACCACAGTACCTTGGGGGAGTAGGTTCTAGAGAATGGGACTGGGGAACACCTGCTCGACATCATGGCTGTTGGCTTCCCAGGTACTGCAGGAGTCATTCTGTCCCCCATGTTACTTAACACCTACACGAAACTACTGGGGGGGGGAGGTTGTCAGGGGTATGGGGTTCATCAGGTAACAGGGAGGCCGTAGAGAATCTGAATTGCTGTCTGGAGTCTGTAACAGGCTAGATGAGGGTGAACAAGTCGAAACTATGTCTAGACAAGACAGAGGTGCTACTGGTTAGGAGTTCTGTTTCTCACATCACAGACTGTCACCCTGTTCTGGAAAGCTAATAAAGAGCCACACACCCCTTGAAAGAGCAGGTTCACAGCTTGGTCACTTCTCTGTGCACCTTAATGCTCAGGTCTCATCCATGGCCTGGGATGTTTTTAGCCCAGCTTAGGTTGTGTCCTTTCCTAAGTCAGTAAGGCCTGGCCACATTTGATGTGGTGTACAATGTGATGTAGTGGTTACATTTCACTTTGATTACTGTAACACACTCAACATGGGGCTGCCCTTGAAGGCCATCTCAAAACTTCAGCTTGTGCAAGATTTATTTATTTATTTTTCACATTTTTATACTGCCCTTCCTCCAAGGAGCTCAGAGTGGTGTACATATTTCCTCCCCTCCTTTTTGTCCTCACAACAACCCTGAGGTAGGTGGGGCTGAGAGACAGTGACTGGCCCAAGGTCACCCAGGAAGCTTCATGGCTGAGTGGGGATTTGAACCTGGATCTTCCAGGTCTAAGCCCGACTCCCAAACCACTACACCATCCTGGCTCTTTGCTGCACAACTGCTGACCAGCGCAAGGTGTAAACATCACATCACACCTGTGCTGTGTCATCTGCACTGGTTGCAGGAAGTGCAATTCAAGGTGCTGGTTTTAAGCTATAAAAAGTCCTAAACGGCTAAGGTAGGACCACATCTTCCCACACAAACCTGTCTGTCCCGAGGGGACCTCTGCACAGAGGTGTTTCTACAGTAGGGGCCCTACCGTAAGTTGCGCCCCATGCTAGTACCGTGTTCGCAAACCATTCAGCTGCGTGGAATGGCTTCGACAGCGAAGGGGCAGGGCCTCCTCGCTCCGGTTTGTAAACACTGTACTAGCACGGGGCGCAACTTACGGTAGGGCCCCTACCGTAGAAACGCCTCTGCACATTCCGCACCCAGGTCATTTCAGATGGGACCAAGATAGAGCGAGGAGGCTGCACACAGGGCAGCTGAAGCTGGAGGTAAGGGGAAAGTGGCAGGGGGTTCCGCAGCTTAGACTTGCTCTCTTCCTGGTACTTGGGGGGGGGGGGGAGAAGCAGCAGGCGACACTAACGCGGTCACAAGATTTTTAATTCTTATTAATGACAACCGACGACATTTGGTGGCCGGCTTGGACTACGTGAGAGCACGGCTGGAAGTCACCCCGAGAACATCACTGACAGAAGGAAAAAGTGCAAGTTATCACTCTCTCAATAAGACAGAAACGCGGCCTTGTCAGTGTGTCTGATAACAGCACTTTTGCACTGGCCAAGACAGATTGCTAAACACCTTGTACACTGAAGACAACATGTTCGCAGTATCACTAGCCCAAGAGGATGCTGCACTAGCTGGGGTGGCTTTGCACTGGAAAGCTCTGCTACTGTCAGAACTGCCTGCAGTCCCACGCTTTGCTCCTGTGTGCCCACAGGTTGCCTCCTCTCCATCCAGGGTGACAGAATGGCTTTTTGTTTTTTACCTGTTTTGCTTGCTTCCCATCCTCCTCGCTCTCCGAGGAATCAGAGCTGTCTGTCTCCGAGCTCTCTGGTTCATTCTGAAGTGAAGCAGCTGCCGACTTTGCAGAGCTTGGGGTCCCTTTCCCTGCTGGCTGCACATTGCTCGCCTTGGCACCTGCAGCCTTTGCTGCCGCCGGGGTTTTTGCAGGCACAACAACTCCAGGTTTCGGTGTCACCTGAGCTGGCTTCTAAGACAGGAGAATAATTATATCATGAGACTGTGACAAGATTGGTGGCGCCAATGAATAAAAGCACACAGAGTCCAGCGCTCCCAATTCAAGGGAATGAAATCAGGAATGCACATCCAAGCCAGACTGGATAGTACCACCACCACCACCACCCCATTCCCTACCAGCTGTTTCAACAGCTGTGTAGAACTTGAGTGACTCGACCACTGGACAACGGCAGCTTTCTACATAAGGAGCTGCCACAGCTGTATGGGAACAGCAGGTACCGAAATTAGGAGATGAAGACAGAGGGCTGGACTCTCAGGGAGCTGCATCAAAGCTCCATTTCTCTCAGGGCCCACTGTGCCGGCCTTATTGCCTTTCACCCTCAGCGCCTCATCTGTAGAACGTGATCTACCTCACAAAGAAGGTGGGAGAGAAGAACCACACAGTGATCAAAGCTACCAAGTGCTATACAACAGTATCTGACATAGGGTTAACTGTCCTGAAAACTTCAGCTGAAACGTTTTCTTTATAAACAGAACAAACCAGATTTCTATTCCGTTCCAACTGTTTGTTTCCAGAAAAGATGTATTTAAATCTTAACACAAAAATTAAGCTTTTTTGGAGGGGGGGGGTGTCACTGGACCAAAGGGCTTGTGGGGGATTCTTCAGCTTCCTGTCCTGCCCCTATAACTTGTAGCCGTTGCCTACACACAGCTATTTGTTAACTACTCAAGAAGTGGGATCACACCACACTAGAACAAAAACTGGCACTGAGCACAGAATGCAGCACCCTGAAGTATCCCAAGTGACATTTCTTTGCCCTCTTAGAAAAAGTAAGATTCAGTCCATCAGACGGTGCAGATAAGTATTGAAAGTGTGCGTGAAATGCCTGGAGGGATCTCCGAATCTGTGCAAAAGAGGCTGCAGAGCTGCTTTGTTCTAAGACTGACTGAAGAAAGAAGAGTCTTGAAACAGAATTTCCAGTGGCCAGAAGGAAGGATCTGAATTGCCACTGCTCATCATCCATAAAATGCCAACAGTATGAAGCATTTCTGTGCAATATGTAACTAGTTTATGCATGCCAGAATCAACTTGTCTTGGTGTAGGACGGGGTTCTCAACCCCTACCCAGCCAAGTACCATCTCTGGTGCCACTCTCCTGCTGCGTACCACTGGAAGTGACTGGCGATGACATCATCACCAGTTACTTCCAGGGTTTCAGGTTTTTGGAGGCCAGAAAACGCAGGTAGGAGGCTCTGGGTGGGCAAGAAGGCCTCAGCATTCCCAAGAAGCTCAGCCAAAGGCAGGAGCCTCTCAGGAGCAAAAACATGCCACCAAAAGCGCCGCATCAGAGCAAGGTTTTGGTGGTCTGGCAGTTCGAGTATTTCTAGCAGTCGGCCGAAGTACCACTGGTGGTACTAGTACCACTGGTTGAGAACCCCTGGTATAGGATTTTCTTGCAATGCAGAGTACACATAGCTCTGCAGTAGTGTTCCAACACCCACATCTTTCCTCCTTCCTTGCTGATAGAGTCCCATTTTGCAAAGATCCAAATCTTCCAATTAGAATTATGGAAGCAAATTCATGTGATGCAAACAATTTGCACAATACAGTCCAGATACAAAATAAGTGCAGTCCTCTATTTGTGCCAAGACAGAAAGAGCATCTCATTCAAAGTCTCACACAAGAGTCCAGAATCAACAATGTTTAATCACCACCTCTGCTGACAAAAAAACACCAATTTCTTCCCCCAAATGGCAGAATGATAGTCAAAAAGGGGCTTTACAACAATAAAACCTGACACACACATTTAGAACAGAGCTAAGAGTTTTGGCAATACTAGCTGTAAGCTGCAAACTTTTAACCCAAATGCTATCAAGAGTGCTAGCTCCCTCCCCCCCCTTCCAAACCAGCATCACCGATGGGGGTTTTGTGGGTTCTCAAGTGTTTTTCATATACTTGTGCCAGATGTGGTATATTTTTATGCATTCAACATATACTTAAGAGTTTTCAGCTGTGATTTACAAGCTGTGCTTATATTAACAAAAACAATCTTTTTTTAAAGGAACTTATATTTATCCGAGTGCTAGATCCGACAGCTGTGAAAAATAAAAGTCATTTATTTATCCACCCCCAGACACTATCTGGATAGCTCCTGCATTGGTTTAACCCTGGGTCTCTCTTCCCCTCCCCCTTTTTCTGAGACTCCTGAAGAGTAGCAAGCTCTGAGCAAGAGAGATACTGCCCCAAAAGCTGTGTGCAGAAGCAGACTTCGACAAACTTATGTGGCCTTGGGACAAGGGGGATAATAAGGCATTTCATCTGGTTAAAAACTAGACTGCAAGATATAGACCAGCAAGAGTTGTGGAGTGATGCTGATAAGACCCGTTTCCCCTCTTTTGTTATACCCCGAGGTCAGCTATGGCCATATGGCAGAATATCTTTTAATGTTGAAATGCCCCAGTGAGCATAGGACATTCTCCCTGGCTAGAAACAATTTTTTCCCATCAGCCGTGACTTCCAGTAGATTTAAAGGTGGTATTCCTCTAGAAAGCAGGACTTGTTCCTGCTCTGTTGGGGTGTTGGAGTCGGTGCAGCATATTATTTTGTACTGCCCCTTCTATTCTGACCTGCGTAGGGTTTACCTTGAGGACCTTTTGATTAAGAAAACAGGCTGTGCTGACCCTGATAAGGTTCGGTTTATCCTTGGGGGGACTGAAGTGGAGCTAACAGAAAAGGTGGCCTATTATTTGAATGCTATAATTAAGAGGAGGGAAACGCATATTTCTGTTGTATAGATTTTATTAACTTATAAATGGCGTTATAATGTTTTAAAGTTTTAGTGTACTGACCTAAGCTATTGTTTAAGGGCCACGTAGGTGTGTTGGTGTATGTTTATGTAAAATGCCAATAAAGGTTTTGGAATTTGGAAAGAGAGGCTCTTCTAAAGCTGTCCCATCCAGTAGCCTACAAGCACTACAAGATCACAAGGAGTGTAATAAACCAAACTGGAATTCCTGCCCAGCTGCCATATACTTACTGGGCATCCTATACTCAGCATAGCAACTGAGTCAGCATAGATGCCCAACTCCAACTAGGGGCCACACCCTCACACCGAGAAGGGGACTTCTGCATATACAGGGGGGACCCCGTATCCACTGATTCCTCAACTGCGGTTTCAGTTATCCACAGTTGAGGAATCCCCCCCGCACCCTCCACAGCCCCCCCCCCCAGGCACTTACTTTTAGCAGAAACCTCGTTAAAAAACCTCCGTTTTTTTCTTCAAAGTTCCGAGCCTGCAGCTTCCAGTTTTAGGCCTGACGGACAAGACTTAGAGTCTCAACCTTGCTGAGACTCTAGCTATCACCCAAGTCTTGTTCGTCAGGCCTAAAACTGAAAGCTGCAGGATCGGAACTTTGAAGAAAAAAACGGAGGTTTTTTAACGAGGTTTCTGCTAAAAGTAAGTGCCTGGGGGGGCTGTGGAGGGTGCAGAGAGGGGGTGCCAGACCGCGGGGGGCCACGCTGGTCCATAGGGGGGGTGGGGGCCCCTCTGAAAACCGCGGGGGGGCGTTCGCCAATTTCCGCGGTTTCAGGTATCCACGGTGGGGGCTGGAACGTATCCCCCGTGGATACGGCGGCCCCCCCGTATATCCCTAAACTGCATGAGGAATCACACGGGCAAACAGGTCCTGTATTCCTGGTTTCCTTTCAAGTCCAAGAATCAAGGCTGCACAAGCAGAGCTATTTTTTTAAAAGAGTTTCAATCCTGTTGAACAGAGGTTTTGGAGGAAAGAAGGAGGTGAAGCTGGTACTAGTCCCCCATGCTCTCCCCTTCCCAGCCAAACTAGCTGATCAGAAAGATGTTAGTTTTTAAAGAAAAATGATAGGTATGCACAGCCCCAGGGACTATTAGGGATTTATGGCCAATTTGCTGAGCAGTTGTGCAGAGGAGAGTCTTCCCCTCCCACTTCAGATTTCCCCCCAATTACCTGAGTGAACACCGTGTCTTCCTCCGAGCCAGACTCATCACTAGAATCTTCGCTACTGTCTTCACTCTCTTGCGCTTTCTGAAGTGGCGCTGATGGAGGCTGGAGCTTCTTGGCACCTGCTAGCACAGCTGTAACATTTGTCTTGGTTGCTGAAAGAAACCAGGAAGACAGGCAAGGTTTATTTGCAGCCTCAAAGAGGCAAAAACGGCAGAAGAGAACTCCTCATTTAGGGCCCCTGATCATAGCCATTTGAGTTTGTCTGGGGGAATAAAAACATAGTTAGGAAAAGAACCCCCCTCCCCAATCTCCTAACAGATGACAAATTTAAAGAGACCTCATGGCTCTCTGTTTCATAAACAGTTTTGTCAATATACTTGTCTGTAACTCCCTGGTTTGCTTGTCAGTACTACTTCGAGGTGGAGGAAAAGAGGAAGGAATGAAGGATGCCAGAATTAGGGGATTCACACCATATAAGAACCACCATGACACTGAGAAACATCTCCTACATCTGACCAAATTAAGCTAGAAGGAATCCGCTGGGATTCAACTTGCAGCAGTGACATCCTGATGTCATCACCACCCACCTGCTGACAAGCTTGCTCTTCCCCAGGCAAGCTGATGTCTGACCCCCCTCCCCCCACTACAAAGCCGGCCAAACCTACAGCAGGGGACGTTTGCTGGCTGAAAGCCTTTGAATAAGCCATTCTATTGTATTGTACTTCAGAGGCAACAGAATCTTGCAGAAAGATTCCCCGATTTCTAACAAAAGTCTAACCATATCTAAAAACAGTCAAGCAACATGGTTCAGCAATGTCTCATCTTTGTTGGTCTTACCATTCAGACAGGCCCGCCGCAAAGGCAGGTCATTTAAAATCCAGGAAGACCCAAGTTTTAAGAAATAAATAAAATCAGTTTAGACCGCAGTATTTGTTTTTCCATAATGAGAGTGGCAGAGGGAAAGAAATACTGTAGTGAGAGCTCGTTCTCATGCCAAGAAGCAGCAGTGAAAAGGCTAAGGTCATGGAGCTATGCAGGTCACGGAAGGTCTGGTCCTGTAGCCTTACCTTTTTGTTTTCATCCTTAAAAAGCTAAGCATGCACATTTTCAAACATTCCTTCCCAACCACAACAGGTAGAAACTTACACTTAAAAAAAAAAAGATGTTGTTTCTTAAAACTTCAGGAATGGACAGTGTAGTTGGTTCATCACCATTCTGGTGCACTACTACTTTGTGTGTTCCAATCTTTCTCCAAAGAGCTCAGCTTGGTGTGCAATGGGGTTAAAACCTGTTTCATCTTCACAAAGACACTTAGGTGCAGAGACAGTGGACATGCCCAAGTTTCATGATAGAGATTTTATCTCAAAAGTTGCCCCATGCCAAATCCAGTGCAGGCGCCCGCCTGTCCGCGCACACACACACACAACCAACCTTTACAACTCTCAGGAATCTGTGTGCGCATTAAGATTTAAATTGCAAGACAACACCTAATATTCCACAGGAAGAAGCTTCAATAAGCACTTCCCAGAAGCAAGAATTCTTTAATACAACTAGTCCCTCAGGGGGTTCCCCAGATCATTATTATTACTTAGATTCCAGAATTTCTTTTGGCTGGTTATGAGGTTATGAAACAATGAGCTATGCAACATAATTTGGGGCTTGCTACCTGCTAAAAAAAACAGTGTGATGTTCACTGATCAGTGTGATCATGCATAAAAACTAATGCTAAAATAATAGCATTAGGCTTACAGAGCCACCCTATACAGAGTTGGCACACTTAAGCCCACTGTGAGGGAGGGGAACAATCGGTAAGCCTGAGCAGTGCTCTCGCGCTCTCTCTCTCACACTTTCACACACAGTAGCCTTCACATGACACAGAAGAGATTCTTCTAGAACAGGGGTACTCAACCAGTGGTACGCGGACCGCCGGCAGGTGTCATGCGGCTCCCCAGCCATTAAGGAGCCCACACCACCCCGTGCTGAAGCCCGCGTGGGTTTCCAGGCTCAGGAAAGGTCCTCCCGCCCGCACCCCTTTGCTTACCTTTACAGGGCTCCAGCACAGCAAAAACCCAGAAGTAAGTGCCAATAATATCATCGGCACTTACTTCCGGTGGTACGCAGCGGGAGAGCAGCGCTGAAGGTGGTATGCGGCAGGTAAGACATTGAGAACCCCTGTTCTAGAACCATCACCTGTGTTCTAGCATGTGGCAACTACTCTCTCTTCCTGCTGAGTTGTAGGAATCTCTGTCTTTCCGGATGTTGCTCCATCCTTTTGCAGTGTAAGTCCATACAGGAGTCAACAGCCCAGACAGAGAATAAAAGTAGCCAACTGGCTTGGAAAAAGAGGAATCCCCAGTATCCACAGGGATCCGTCCCAGCCCCCCCCCCCGGCAGATAGGGGCAAAAGTGCCCTCTGAGGCCCCACCAGCCATTAATTTACCTTAGTAGCTTGTGTGTGCCTTCCTTTAAACAAACGCTATAAGCAGCAGCATGCTGCTTATAGCGCTGAAGCCGACTGGGTGCTAGAGAGGCTCAGCCGAAGAACAGGAAGCAGGAACAAGCTAGTAAGGTAAATTAATGGCCGGCGGGGCACGCGGGGTGGTGGTGGTGGCTCCTGCTATCTACAGATACGCTAATCTGCAGATAGTGGATCAGCGGATATGCCCCCCCCCCCCCAATATCTGGATACAAAGCCCTCTTAAGAGGTCTGTGTCATATGTACAACTAGTTGAACTGTAAATACCACTGGTTGCATCCACTTGTATACAGTGTAGGTACATATGAAGCTGCCTTATACCAAAGACAGACCACTGATCCATTTAGGTCAGCACTGTCTATGCTGAGTGGCAGCAGCTCTCCGGAGTTTTGGATGGGAGTCTTTCCCAGCCCTCCCTGGAGAGAGATTAAACCTGGGACTTTCTGTACATAAAGCATGGCATTTCTGTACATAAAGCATAGCATTTTTCACTGAGCTACAGACTGAGAAATGCAATTACCTGCCGCATGAAATGTCAATACCACCAAGTTAGATATGTGTCAATAATACCAAGTTAGATATAGTGGTCTAACTCCAGTGGTCTAACTCAGCAAAAGGCAGCTTTCTATATTCTTATAGTTAGCAGGCAGCCATAGTTCTCAAGGACTAGGAAGAAGAGAAAGCACTAAGGAATTGAGCTGCCAGTATATTGTCATTTGTAGCTCAAGATTTATACACATCCATCCTTGCTTCTGTTACAAAGCTTGTGGGAAGAGTCATATTTTATGAATGGACAGCTTAAAGAAAGGGACATTTGGCAACTCCCATTTCATCATTTGGTATACGAGACTAAAAAGGAAGAGTGACTTTCTACACACAGTATTGCCTGAAAAACACTCATATTTGGGGCAGGGGAAACAAGAAGATGTATAATAAAAAAAATAAACCAGTATTTATATACCACCTTCTCTTTGGTCATCAGATTTCTCCTCCAACTTTAATTCAAAGGTGGTTTACATGGGCAGGCTTTCTAAACCCCGAGGGGTTTTTACAATGCAATAATGTTCTAATCTTTCGTAGAACACTTCATTCTAGATGTTTCTTTCACAGTCCAACTCTCTCTCTACGCTTCAGCTGACAGGGCAACCTTGACTCTTATCAAGTGCAGCTGCAGTTCCACTCCCCCACAGAGGCTCGGCAACTTATCAGCTCGGTGTGCCGGCAGACACTTCCGGCTGTCTCGAACTGCCGTCCTTCAGGCATATATGAGACGGTCGCTCTACCAACTGAGCCAGACATCCTGCCATTGTATTGCGTCCTATATTGAAGTGAACTGCAGTTCTCGGGAAGAGCCATTATTTAGTTCGAAGCAAGTCCTACTGAAATTCAATGTAGGATTAGTGTGTCAGAGGCTGGCCAGTAAGCCAGGCTCCATTTAGGTGAATTGACACAGTTCAGAGTCCTGTTACAAAGACTATGCTAATAACGTTTTCAAGCTAATAAAGTTTAAGTTAATACAACAATACTAGAAAAAAAAATTACAGGAGCTGATATAATGATGAGAATGCACAGGTAGCAGCCAATGCAACAAAAAAGGCAAAACAAAACAAAGAAGAATATTCTGCAACAGGATAACCTGAGCAATAAATATAATATTGCTAATAATATTAATAATAATATTGCTAACCAGTTAGCAATACTCCCTGCTAACTGGCAAGAGGCACTTTTTCAGTTGGTGCCCCTCTTATATTTAGTAGGGGGAGAGTAACTGATCCCCTTTCACCCCAGCAGTGTCTTTTCTGGTGGCTGTTTGCTGGTGTTCTTCTGCATCTTTTTTAGATTGTGAGCTCTTTTGGGACAGGGAGCCATTTAATCATTTGATTTTGTCTGTAAATCACTTTGTGAACTTTGTTGAAAAGCGGTATATAAATACTGATAATAATAAATCCACATTTACCAAATTTGCAGAAGCCCATTCAGCCTTGCTCCCAAATCTAGATCAGCTTGGAGAAAAAGAGCAGAGAGGAAGCGAACAAGAGCTAGCCAGATTAGTTTAATTGGTGTTCAATCTGGACAGGAACCCGAAGCTCAGGAGCACCTAACACCCTCAAGTCAGATGAATTTGCCCATAATTACTATAACCATAGAAGCATGGCAGCTTCTGATTTGAAACTGAATGCCCTCACCTAGCAACAGCCAAAAAAGATAAGGCGGGGGGGGGGGGAGGAGGAGAAGAGTCCTTGAAGATGGTGCGGCAGTGATCAGTTTTCAAGTCTTGTAGACAGTTGAACAGCAATCAACAGAGTAGTTAATATGAGGGCGTCAAAAAAAGACAATCACAGCTCAAGATTTCAAGTGGCCTACTGACAGCTTCTACATACACAGGCTAGGTCAGAATATGGAGTCAGCAGGGTTTGCATAGCCTACGTTCCATCAACTATTAGGAACAGAGGGCAGATTCCTTTCTTACTTGTGATGCCAGAAACCTCTGGTTTTCTTTAGCTCTTTCCTTTGTACATTCATTGTAGAACTTCAAGAACCTAAGACAGGGTACACGATGGCAAGGGTGCCATCAGTCTGTAACTTGAAACACACACCATTTCCACCAGCTCCCTTCATACGAAGCTGCCTCAAACAGAGCCAGACCACAGTTTCAGCTAGTCCAGTATTGTCTACTTGGACCTAGGAGAGCTACTGCCAGTCATATAAGGGAGTTGCAATGAATCTAACGGACCTGATACCTTACATGTGCAAAGCATAGTCTTTGCAACAGAGCTCGGTGGTAACAAAAGTGTGGGGAGGTAGTGAAAGCAAGGGCATTCCTACCAATCTTTAGACCGTCTACTCATAATTGCCATTAAAACCATTCCTTAGCAGCCCTTCACCCACGGTGAAGCACAGAGGTTTTCTTCCACCAAGTCATTTGTTGTTATGCTGCGCTATTCTGCAAAATGGCTGCCTATAGCAGCATTAAAGGAGGAAGAAATTCCACCCCTCTTTTCAGGCTGGTAGTGAAGCTACCCTAGGTGGCAGAGCTGTCATTTTATAAATACTGCAGAGACAACATTTTTGTTTCTCCATCAACTGGTTTTGGAGGCAAATACCCTATTACTCCCATAGGTACCCACAATTCACAGCATCATAGTGTTACTCAACTAGCATTCTCTTCCTATCGTCTGCAGTACTAAACTGATGGGAGAAAATAACTGCCTTGCACCAAAGCCTAAAATACACGATCTGATCAAAATGCTCTCTAAGAGACCCTAGGAAACTAGAGAAGATTCCTGGCCGATTTAATAACTGTTAAATGATGATCTTATACAGATAGACAAATAAGCATAAATGCAGCCAATTATTTGCAACTCTCCAGAAGAGCTCACTATTCAGACACAGGTCTGGCTTGACATTAGCATAAGAAATTGGAAACAAGAGCACACACCCCAACCCCTCCCCAAAACAAAAACAGTTCTTTTGCCAGTTTGGAAAGATTTTCTGAAACAAAACAAATACAGAAACCGAGCAGCACGGACATCAGCTTCAGAATAATTGGCATCCACTCCCATGTCTTTCGGCACTTCAGGGCGCATTGCGCGCGCGCCCTCGGGGAGCCTGGTTGTTTCTCGTGTGCTCCAACTGTGTGCTGCTCAAGCAAAGAATCAAAGGAACTGACAGAGAAGCTGAACACAAAAGGCCCCAAACACCCATGGAAAACGAGATGCATCTTACTGGATGGAGGCGGCAGGTTTGGTGTGGCGGGAAACGTCTCATCCTCGCTGTCAGATGAGCTGCTGCTGCTCTTGCTCTCCTTCCCTTTCAAAGCACTGGATGCTGCTTTCACTGGGGGGCCTGGTTTATCAGCCAGACTTTGTTTGGCTGCAGTGGGAGGCCGAGGAGTTTGCAATCTCTGCACCACAGGAAAAACAAAAGCCAAAATTACTACCAGCGAACAATTGATTTTTGTGGATGAAGTGTCTGTTCGAGCCTCACTAGTTTCTTATTCAACCATTCCCAAGAGATCCAAAAGGCATAGCATGAAAGGCTAGAGTTTCAGATAATTTTAAAAAAAACTGATGAAACATAGTTAATTGCCATTCGCTTTACTGACCCCAAGACATGACGGTTTAGAAGTGAGAGAATCTCTCTGAATGCTGAAACATTATGGGGGTGAGGAGGGAGAGAGGGGCTTTTGGAGCAGCAGAATTGCGCAAGAGATCCTAGGGAGTATACACAACATTTAAAGGACACCTCATCTTTACACCATGGGTGTAGCACAGGGGCTAAGAGACGGGCAGCCCAATCCTCCTCCGGCCTCCGCCAGCGTAATTAGGCCCCACGCTGTCACAAACATGCCGTAGAGCTCATTGCGTTGGTATGGAGGCCAGTCCAACCAGCATAGATGCCATTGGTGGCAGGCCTCCGCCAGTGCAGGAGTGGCACCCGCTGGAAGCAGGCACGTTCCTTGCCAGGCGGCAGAGAGAGGGGCAGGCTTAGCAGAGGAGGTCTCAGCTGAATCCTATCCCCCTTCGTGGGCTTGAAAGCTGCCCAGATTTGCACCAGCCATACACTGGTACACATCCTAGTAGCCCCATAGAGGCTGCTGGGGCTTGGCACGGGGGTAAGAGGACGAATGTTAGACCTTTGGCCCAAGCTCCAACCAAAGGACTTCAAAAGAAGTCCAGCACCTCCTTCACATACTTTGACTGGCTAGAAAAAACAGGCCAGATGGCAACAGGTGATTCTGCAGAAAGATTTCCACACACCCTCACAACTGTCTGCCTACTGGTAATCTAAGATACCCAGTACACTGGCTGTTTCTTAGGCTAAGCAGCTACCAGGTTGCAACTGTACTGAACATCAGCATCAAACCTTTGTTCTGCTTTAATCCTACCGAGTATGGATTAGAATGCAATCCTGCCTACCAGGACCTACTACCCAATTACTGGGAATGAGTTCCTGATCCTTCCCGTATTCCTTCTCCTCACTTCATAGGCTTGATACACACTTCTGAATGAAGTTAGTCCACAGACAGCCACTTCCTAATCTCCTTTCATTGCAGTCTATAGCAAAATCCAGCAAAGTCTGTATATGGAAGTCTACTTAAAGATGCCACAGTCCCAGGATGCAAGAACTACTACCAAGCCACACACACTCTAGAGAGCATGCTACTGCATAAAACAGCAACCACTGCATTTAAAGCAGGTGGCATAAGCAGCAGTTCTAGACAGACACACATGGGAACTGCTGTTATACATTAGGTTACACTGAAGAAAAGATATTCAGGCTTAACATCCCAGATGCTATAAGATTCTGCAAAGATGAAACTGGAAAGTAAACTGACCTGCATTTTTTTTATTTAAAAAGGAAATAATAATAATGATAAAAGAAATTCACAAGAGAGCAGTCCTTTGGCAAACTGAAGGATGATTTGAAGCAGATGCAAAGGCTTCATCTGAAAACACACCAGGCTTCTTCTCACCTTAAGAATCTGAAGGCTGGCTTTTTGGTAAGTGTCTGTTGGCTAATAGCTCCAATTAGCCCAATTGCTTCTCGAAAGGCATGACAAGAATCCGTCAATCCAAAATGCTATGGACTTGTCAGTGTTAAAATGGATGGGGCTGTGTACAAAGAAGTTCATTTTTGAAGGACAAAGCCGGGAGGGAAAAGAGAGAGAGAGAAGCAAAAAACTGGGGGAGGGGGCAGCTGGGGGGACGACATATCACTGGCAGAATTACACCCAAGTTCACAGGCCCCACAACGGAAGTAAAATCAAAAGCCACCGTTTCAAAAAGCCAGCATCTGGTCTGCCGCATTTTTTAGTGCTCTGGGAAGTAGGCTTGGACAATAAATAGAGGCTTTCTGAGCAGCTTTAATCTATTAAACACGCCGATACCTGGGCCTACAACAGCAAGAGTTAATTCCCAATGACTTGTCCTATGGCATGGCTGAAGCAGAATATAATAGGCTGTAGAATTCTGAGAAACACACTTTTAACCGGTTGCTGCCGCAAGTAGCATGTTATGAGACCAGAATTAAAGTATGAAAAAAGGCACACTTGACAGAGGTGAAAGGAGAAACATGGGATATTAGAGGCAAGAGTATTAGGAAACAGGGCCTACAAGGAGCACAGAGCTGTGGTGAGCTCATATTTTAGGTCCTCCTATTTTTTGCATCATACCATCAGGTACTTCTCTCTCTTTTTTGGGGGGGGGGAGGGGGGTCTTGAACAGTTCCAGTCTGCTGGCTTTACAGATTTATCCTATGACTCTGGGGACTAAAGAGAGAGTGCAGGCTGTTTGAAAGGCTGAAAAGAATAGAAGGGCCATCTAGTCCACTCCTTTGCATTAGGAGGACAGTATTCTATCCCAAAACACTCATAGTAGAATAGCTGGCATCAGCTAGTTCACAGTCTGCCCAAAGCATGCCATATTTCCAGATCTGCCTGTAGGACATGGAATAAAGTTTGTTAGTAAAACTAATCCAGATGGTTTGTGCAAGCCATCTGCAACATGGGAAGGGGAAAGAGCCAAATCGGCCCTGCTGCAAAGTCTCTTTTCATCCTCAAATGTAGCATTGAGGGGAAACCTGCACATGAAAAGTCAAGCCAAGCCCAAATCACCCCAGCTGGATCAGGCCAAAGGACCATCTAGGGCAGCTTCTCATTTGCCACAGTGACCCGCCTGCTGGCTCTGGAAAGCCCCCAAGCAGGAGAGAAAGGCATACCGTACTTCTCTCCTGTCACTGGCATCACGAGGCATACTGCCGCCAAATCTGGAAGCAGCACACAGACATCAAGGCTAGTAGTCATTGATAGCCCTCTCTTCTATGGATTTGTCTAACAGCCTGTTAAAAGCCATCTAAGCAAGTGGCCATCATTAGACCTAGTGGCAAGAAATTCCACAGACTAATTACACATTATGTGAAGAAAAACTTCCTTTCATCCATTCTAAATCTCTCACCACTTGGGTTTCAATAGATGACCCCTGGTTCTAGTATTGCGAGAGGAGAAAAAAAAAAGATTCTATCCACTCTCTCCATGCCATTCATAAGTCTCAATCATGCCCCCCACTGCCTCCCCCCCCAAGCTAAAAAGCCCCAAATGTGAATCGGTCCTCGTAAGAAAGGTGCTTCAGCCCTCTGATCATTTTGGATTTCTTCTTTTGCACCTTTTCTAGCTCTACAATAACCTTCTTAAGGTGTGGCAACCAGAACTGTATACAGTATTCCAAATGTGGCTGCACCATATTTGTGATGGGGCACTTTCTTTTACAGAAGAAACCTCTGTTTTTTCTTCAAAAGGACTGGGGTGAGCAGCCTCCTTGCAGGCCTCACCAACAAGACTTAGGTGCTATAGAGTCTCTGCAACCTTGCTGAGAATCTCTAGCACCTAAGTCTTGTTGGTGAGGCCTGCAAGGAGGCTGCTCACCCCGGCCCTTTTGAAGAAAAAGCAGAGGTTTCTTCTGTAAAAGTAAGTGCCGGGGGGGGGGGGGGGGTTGTGGAGGGCGCGGGGGGGGGTTGCGCCCACCCGTGGGTGGCTCAGAAAACTGCGGAGGGGGCGTTCGCCCCTTTCAACGGTTTCAAGTATCCACAGTGGGGGCTGGAACATATCCCCCGCAGATATGGCGGTCCCCTTATACTCCAAAGCTTCCACGCTCTGAATACAGGCAATTCTTGCCATTCACAAATTTGCAACTCGCGGGTTCGCATATCCACGAGCAGAAGTGAGATCACATCGCTCCATTCACGAGATCTCACTGCAGAAACTTCCCTTGGGCAGCAGGGGTTATCAAAATGGCACCTGTGATCAGCGCGGAACACTTTGAAATGGCTGGGAAAAGCATCTGAGGCTTTGCGCTCACCTCCGAGGCCGCCGCCGGCTCCGCACGTCACCCCCGGAGGCTGGGAGAGGATCTCGGCGCCTCCTCCTCGACCGGCAGCTCAGCCCCTTCCAACGTGGAAAACGCCACCGAGGGCCTCGTCAGAAGGGGCCGAGCCACCGGTCGAGGAGGAGGCGCCGAGATCCTCTCCCAGCCTCCGGGGGCGACGTGCGGAGCCGGCGGCAGCCTCGGAGGTGAGCGCGAAGCCTCCGGAGACCGATGTGTGTGTGTGCAAAAGAGGCCGGGTTTTTTTGGGGGGGGCATAAATAAATAAATGCAGTCGGCCTAACAATAAATAGGTTCCCCATCCCTGCTCTAGAGCCATTGCCAGATTGGCCTCAGGGGAGAACCCCAGGTTCCCCATCCCTGCTCTAGAGCCATTGCCAGATTGGCCTCAGGGGAGAACCCCAGGTGCCTCAGCTTCCTATGGACTGCCTTAAGCCAGGACGATTGAAAAATGTCTTGTAAAACTAAAGATGTTAGGCACTGGACATTGAAATTTAGATCAAGCCAACCCTAGGAAACCCTAGCCTCCACTTTTAACAGGCCAGTGTCCAGGCGCAAACTTGCGTTGGAAACATAGCTGGACATTTGAAATATGGATCTTAGGAACTTAGATTGAACATGCTCCAGGGGGGTGAAACTAGAGGAAGGAGGGCCCAGAATTGTCCCATACAAAAGTTGGAACAAGGTTTTCGCTTGATATCGTTTAATTGCTGCTGGTATATAGTGGCCACCTTTGGTACAAAAGAACTCAACTACTGCACGGCCAGATTTCTGCCCTGCCTCAGCCACAGACTCGTGATGGGCAGTTCTGGCTACAGTTGCTTGCAGCACTACCCCCAGATATTTGTAAGTAGACACCTGTTAACCTATGGCTGTTGATACTCCAAGCCCTGATCTTGGGTCTCTTGCCAAAAGAATAGAACTTTAGTTTTCAGGTAATTAATTACCAGCTGGTTCTCTTCACAAAAAAGGCTGAATTTCTTTAGGGCCCTTCTCAGTCCTACTGGGGTTCTTGAAAGAATAACTGTATCACCAGCATATAGATCCTATAGGGTCAATGTTTCCATATCTGCGAATTCACTACCTGCGGGGGTTTCTAGGAGCCTAACCCCCACATGTAGCAAGAACTGACTGGGTCCATTCTCATTTTGCCTTTTAGAACCTTACTATAATGCAACTCTGCGGTGAATTGGTACACTCATGAAAATGAACCACCGGACCAGTTGAATCTTTGCACCTTGAAGACTTCTTGCCTTCTCCATCCCTCACATAAGGGCTAAATGAAAAACGTAACACAAGTAAATCACACAGGATCCAAACCAGTCCCTTCATAAGTGACACAACATCAACATCAAACATCAAATTCTTACCTATCAGAATTTAATGCAGCTCTCTCATCCATTCTACACACTTTACAGAACATGTCAAGATTATAGTTCTCAAAAAGTTTCAATTGTTTTAGATGCCCCGGCCAAAACCACAAAAATAAAGGCGTATGCACTGTTGCATGATTATGCAAGGTAAATATTTTGAGCTGTATTTAGGAGGCAGCAGCTCTCTGCCTCCTCCTGCATAAAGTGCTGGTGTTCGCTTCCTCTCACAGAAGGCAAAGGTATTTACTGCTCACAGAGCCTGCCTGCCTTCCCTCTGCCTTCTAGCAGCAGTTGCAAGCATTTAGCCTAGGGTGGAACCTGGAATACTTAATGAGCCTACAGATTCTTCAAGGTCACTTGTTTGCCAACCCCCACCACCACCCCTCAGGAAATATACACCTATCAGCTGAACAAACATCCGAAATCCTACATTTAGACATGATGCTTCTTTTAATTGCACCAATTCACCATCACCTCAACTCACGTCCCCCACTAAGGAATGAAGCCATTTCCAAGGTTTCTACGTTTCTTTGGCTCTTGCTCATGGAGGCAAAGATTTAACGTATGCTCTTCAAGGTACCCCCTTCATCTCTACCTGCCAGGAAACAACTCCATCTTGCCAAAAATTCAGGTGTGGCCAATCTTCCAACTGCTAAAGGACTCTGAACTGAACAATTCTAATAAAAAAGACGTATCAGCCCACCCACACTTCTGTGCGACAGGGTGGTTTGAGCAGCTGGTCTGACAAGCTGTCTGCCCATTGTAGAAGCTGCCACCTTCCTCCAGCCAATGGCTATTTGCACAGCTAAATTAAATCACTGTGTCCAATTCTGTCATAAGATTAGTAAGATCCTCTGTCCCGACAATAGTTTCAAGGCAACTATTTTGGAAATACAGATTTCTATCATTAGTTGAAACAGAGATACTTGGTTTGCGCAGCTATTGCAAATGCACAGGGCAAGGACTGATTTTTGCAGCCTCTCAAGCTGTGTGACGCTGGAAGGCCTCCCAATCTTCTGGGGGATATTAAGAAAGCAGCTGCTGGGGGGGGGGGAGAGCCTAAAAGCCCCCATGCATGCAGCACTCTGGATTTGGGGGTCCTGCATCTCAGGTTTTCTAAAATCTCTGAAACTAAATACTCCAGTTTTGCTTACTAGTTTAGCTACAGAGCAGAGCAACATAAAATTACTGTCCTTATACCAGTAGTTTCATGGGTCCTAGCTAGTAGCCAGAAATCTGAACATGTTCTACAAGTCCTTTTCCATCTCCACACTACTGGAACTTTGTTTATTCCCACTATTAAATGTGTTGGTGTCATTAAGGATTAGACATACATGAAACATATTTGGGGGGGGGGGGGGGAGAGATAGTCCAAACCAGTATCAGACTGAATGGAAGAAACAATGTAAAATCCTACCTATCAAATTCACTTCATCAAACCATAGAGCACTCTCCTTTGAGTTGGCTTTACCACACTGGTGTCATGCAAAGCAGAAATCAGGGTGCAGTCACCCAAGATGGGGGGCTGAGAAAGAGCATACCCTTCAAGACATAGGGTGTTCATGCAAGGCTGCAGTCTTGCATGTACAGTACTTGCGAAGTTCCTCATGGGTCAACTGCCTTCAGAAAAGTTACCCTGCCAGCTGAGACCAATACTGCTAAGAAGCGCCCCAATAGTTCCCTGCAAAGTATCATATAGGATGCCAGACTTCTCCAGTCCAAGAACTGAGGCAGGCGGTCAACAGGAAAAAGAAGCCAGAAAAGAAAAGACAAGGCACTGTTGAGGGCACAGATGCACTAACAAATGTCATATATTGCATTTGCTGAGCCCACAAAACATTTAACAATAGCAAGGAGTAGAAACGTATTTTGTAAAAAATAAAAAAGTAACATGATTCCAGCATATTGGAAGCACCTTTCAATACAGAATGTCTGGTGGAACATTTTGTTTGTTTTTTTAAAGATAGTATTGTTCTTTGAACTTATCTACTGGAGCCATATTTGTTGCTAGTGTTTAGATATCAGGATTACAAAGCAAGAATAAAAAGCCTGATCTATTCATTCATCCACAGGAACAAAAACAAGTGATGTGAAGGTAGCCGAGAGAGGGCATAAGTAGAGGGATGAGGAAAAAGCAGCTGCTACATTCTGCAGAGCTGAGAGTTGATGCAAATGTAACCACCTGCAGAAAGCAAAAAAGTCGATCCCATTATTCTGAGCAAAGCAATAACCTCTAACCTTCTGGCTTATCGGGACTGGGGAAGCCTCACTCTTGCTCTCCGATGATGACGACGACTCCTCCTCACTGCTCTCCGTTTCTTTGGCACTCCCAGCAGTCTTTTTAGGAGTTAGAAGCCCTGGTTTCCTCAGGCCTGTCCCAGGTGCTTTTGCTGCTTGTTTCAAAGGAACTGGAGTATGAACTACCTTCTTTGACAGCAGAGCTGATGGTGCAGTTTTCACTGGTGATGTAAAGGCTTGAGGTGTCCTTCCAAGCAATTTTGCCTATCGTAGAGAGGTGAAGAGAATGGCAGATGTAAAAAAAAAAAAAAAAAACTAAGTTCAAGACTTCAAGTGGTTGATGTGTCAAAACTTAACACAACCACACACACCTGTAATACTGTAGATCATGATGTATTTATATTCTCAAGCTACAATAACCTGTTTTGGGGCCATAAGATATATGCATTTATATATTCCCTGTTCCATGCTGGTCTACACACGTAGCAGGATGAGGTGACAGAGTGGACTGTACCACTTCAGACTGCAGGGTGCGCGTGTCACATTTTTTAATGCTCCCTTACATTAAACACACTCACACTACAACAGGGAGAAAGGAACGGACAGGCTAATCTAGAACCTGTGGTAGTTTCTTCATCCAGGGAGGAGTTTTCAACCAACAACATGGGGAGCATTCAAAAATGTGATTCTCCATCTACAATCTGAAATGGTACAATCCATTCCACCACTTCAGGACTTTCCCACTTCAGCCTACTGCATGCGCAGATGCTTTGCTTTTTATTATATAGAGAGCTCTTTCATATGCATCTCATCTGCACAACTGAGGTGGGTTTCCCTTCCTCACTGTCTGATGAGTCACTGGTTTCAGAACTCTCTGCTGTCTTTTCTCTTCCAGCTGTGGCTTCCAAATTTTATTCTGGTCTGGTCTGCTTTTGCCTGTGCTGGAAAAGCTTTAGAAGGTACTGCAGTAGCTAGGGAGCTTTCTGCTGACATCGTACTGATCAGTGCACTGTGCACAGCTGGTTTCACCTGGAATGAAAGGTAAAGAGAAGGTGGCATCAGCTAGGAGAGCTGGGTTGGACTCAGGGCAGACACCATTGATGTAAAGGACCCAGCATAAATTCAGGTCCTGCAAGAATTTGCAAGGTGGGCCCAAATTCTATATAAGATGTCCAGATTCCTCAGCAGTTCTGGAATCTTGCCATTCTTTTGCCAACCTTGAAAATGGATGTTTGGAACTGGAAAGTTGGATTTACCATTAGTATTACTGTTTATTAAATTTTTGTCCCAATGTTCTGCCTTTGAGGACTCAAAGTGGCTTACAACAAGATAAAAAACAAGCCATGAAGGTCCCTTTAGTTCAGTTGGTAGGAAGGACACACTTTTCCTTTCTGACTCAAGGCAAAATGAGCAAACTCGAGTTCTCTAACTGGTACCACTGAATCTACAAATGGTTAACTGTAACCAAGTGATCTCTGGGTGGAGAATGAGAGCTGGAGAAAATAGGTCTGCAGAGTGGGAGGTGTCATGGATCTTGGAACGCGAGAACCACAATCTGATCAGAATGAAGGGAAAGCCCAGAGCAGACCTGCAAGCCATTTTTACCAAGAGAAAAATCTGTGTCTTCTGCCTACATTTCACTGAACTCTGAAGAGGATCGTGGTGTCTTAGTGGTTATCTGAGAAACCAACAAATCAGTCCCTACCCCAAGATGCTCAGCTGTGAACAGCAGCATTTTTTCCCACCCAAGGCAGGAATAGCATGACTGTGACCTAGAGACTACAGCCTTACTTGATAATTACTTAGCCTGCAGACAGGAACCTGTAGTCAGGGGCAGCAGGAACACTAGAAAGTCCCACCCCCCCAATGCACTATACCTCCCACCCCAGTTACAGCATTTCACAAACTCTGTTCCTGGGGAAAGAATTGCCCCATGAGCTGGAATATTGGGCATCAAGCATTCCAAATCACAGATTATCTCCCTGGGTACCGCACTCGTCTGTGCAAACAAATGCTGTAAGCATGGTGGGCTGGGGGGGGGGGGCTGCTACGGAGTGCATCACTGCCAGGGTTTTCCAGCATGTTCTCATTGCCGCCCCCCCCCAACACACACTTCTGTCAACACATTAAGCAATGAAGAAACAGGGCTTGTGTGATTTGGCGCTGTTTTTCAGTTGATATGTCCCTTGGTTATGATGATACCTGTGTAGACCAGCATGTCTTGTTCTTGAAGTTGGTGGGAAAACACCAGCAGTGCTAGGTAGACTGTTCTCAGTTCAATAAAGCCTCCCATGTGCCACTCAAGAAGTGGTAGAAACAGCCCAATGTCAAACTGTGCCATGCTTGCATTAGCATTTCAGTCAGTCAATGAGAAACGGAAACATTTCTCAGACACATGCTAGTATTTGAGAGGTAGAGACAGAAAACAGCGTTTATGGTGAATGTTTCAGCTTTCTCAATGAAGAGTCCTCATCTCTTGCAGCACGAGGGACAGTGCGTACAGAGTCAACCCAGTGCAACGACCTTGCAAAGACAAGTGTCTGGGATTCTCAGTGTCAGAGGAATCTTTAGATAGCATTACCTGGACTGCAGCTGTGTTTGTTGCTTCTTCTTCAGAATCATCACTCGAGTCTTCACTGCTGCTCTCTGCCTTCTTTAAAGCTAAAAGATCAGGAGATAAAGGCATTTATGCCGACTACTTAGAATAAACGTAAGAGAAAGTAAAACGTAATTTTAAGGTTACCGAGAAGTAGGATGTCCCAAGTCATGGAACTCTAAGAACATCTATCAAATTAAGGTAATTTTGCAATGCTACTCTTAAGCAGTCCCGGCAATAATGGCCTTGAAACATCTACAACAGATCTTGCAATCTGACAGGTATCTCTCAATTGCTAACAACTCAGCTCTGAAAACAGAGAGAGGTTCAAGTCACAAAGCTGTGGTTTGTGTTCCCCGAGTAGACGGCAGTGACTGAAAACAACAAAAAAAACCACTTCACACGTTCCAACCCTAATATCTGAAATGTCCAAGAACAGTTTTCTTTCAAAAGCATCATCTTTAAAGAGAAAAAAAGTCACATATATACTGGACTGACAACCAAAATGGAAACTAAAAGTCTGAAACAAACAACATTTTATACTTGTTCTAACGCTAACCCAAATGCTATTTATTGTTCTGCATGTGCCGACACAATTGGATGTGCTCACTTTGACAACGTCACAAGTTTATTTCTTCCTTCATGTCTCTACAGAGACCAATTTTCTTTGCTATGAATCCAAGAAGAGAGCTGGAATGACTGGGTCTGCGGTATTATTTGGAAAGCAATACAGGCCAATCTCACTGCAAGCCAGAGGAAGGATGTAAGCCTGTCAGTCAGAACAGCATCTGTGCAGTGCCTCACTAGCTGGTTTGAGAGGTGTTGTGTGTCTTACCCCGAGTGGGAGCCGGCGGTTTTGTAACCATCTTTTCTTCCTCACTCTCCGATGAACTGCTGCTGCTTTCAGAGCTCGATGCCTTCTTTGCACCAGCTGCCTGGGCAGGGCTTTGTCCTGCTAGAATCAGGGGTCCTGGTTTACCAGAAAGGACTTTATTTTGTTGTTTTTCTTTGGACACAGCTGGAAGTGGCTGTTTAGTTGAACCGGCTTTGTTTGGGCTACTTCTTGCCTGGACAGCAGCTACAGCCACCCCTTTACCTGGGACGGAATTGGATTTTTGAGCAGCAAGCTGCAGAAAATTAGTTTTGTTTCCTGCCACAGGAGTTTTCACCTAAGAAAAATGAAGGAAGAATTCTATTAAGCAGTCTTTACGATACGACTACTACTGACTGGGATCTTACACACAACCTGCACTCAGACCATCTTCTAAACTGACCTCTGCTCCAGAAACTCCCTGATCACACAGAAACGCAAATAAGCCCACAACAGCTGGCAGCTCCACTTGCGTGTGCACTGGAGAGACGGCAGCATTTGACTCAGGATAAACGATGCCAATGCAACATGTGTTCATGTTTTTATTTGCCAGTGTCTGATTGAAACTCTCCGTTTAAGCACAGGCCTAAGCCATTCTTCAGGAACACTGCTGGTTTCCACTGGCACCAGACGAAGTCATGAAAGTGAACTGGGCATTTCTTGTGGTCACTCATGCATGATGGAATTTGGATGCTTTTAAAGAGGGAAAGGGTTTCTATTATTGTAGGCATCCCGGAGACATATTTAGAGCCCTGGGAAAACTAATAACGATGAACACCCTCTAGGCCAGCGTTTCTCAAAGTTCTCCCCACAAGTTTGGGAAGTTGTGTTTGCAGGGGTGGGCCACCGGCAGCAGCGGCGCTCCCAGGATTGTGCTGACGGCAGGAAAAAATGGGTTTCTTCACTTATCGGAGGTCGCGTCGACCCTCTGAGAGTGGGTGGGGGCGCGGCCCCCTCTGCTCTTCAGATTGGCTCCCCGAAGCAATTGGGAGCATGGGCCCTCTCACCCTCCAGAGGGCTGGCGCAACCCCAGGTAAGTAAAAAAAAATTCCCGGCAGCGGGACATCACTGATGTCACCGCACATCGCCTCCTGTTTTCATGGTGGCCACTTCCTGTTTTCATGGTGGGCCCACCACTTTGAGAACCACTGCTCTAATCAAATCAAAGTCACCAGTCACACTGACATCCCCCCACCCCCACCTTGTGTTCTGCAGGGAAAAAGAGGGAACCTTACCCCAGTCCCTGCTCCCCCATCGCAACCCACTAGGATGACCTCTGGAAGCCTCAGAAAGTCACGTCGGCAAAATCGGAAGTGACCCACAAATCACTTCTGGAGGCCCGCAGAGGCCATCCTGGGCCCGGCATAACGGGGGAGCAGCTGCAGAAGGCGAGTCACAACCCAGACGTGGCCTCCAGTTGCTTCTGTTTGGTTTCAATTTGGAGCCAAACGGAGGCAAGGGCTGGCGGGACCAACTGGTGACCCACCTCAGCATCGGGCCGCGACCCACAGTTTGAGAATCCCTGTTATAGAATGTTAGAGTTGAAAGGGGCCTTGGAAGTCATCTCGTCCAACCCCCTAATCAGTGCAGATGACTATAGTAACCCTGACAGGTGGCTGTCCAGCCTCCACTTGAGCCCGCAACTGTACAAGGCAGACTGAGCTGTACAGCTCTTGTCATCAAGAAATTCATCTAGCCTAAATCTACTTCCCTGTAGTTTCAACCCATTGGTTCTAGTCCTGCCTTCAGGAGCCACAGAGAGCAAGTCCTCTCTTTTTGAGAAGCTTTTTTACTCATTCCTCACAAGCCTTAGTTTTAAGACCTCTTACCATCAGTTGCCCTCCTCTGAACCCACTTCAGCTTATATATAGTGTGGGATTTTGGAGGAAAAGAAATGCAAGGCCCTTTGGACACAAGTAGGCAATCAAGTTCAGAAACTCGAGGAGCAATGGGGAAGGCAAAGATATGTGCAGAACAGAGATGCCTCCATTTCGGCATATGCCCTCAGGCAGATATGCTTGATCGTTACCCCAAACTGTTAAGCTACCTCAGGATTTTTCCATATGCCTTTGAATTTTATACATCATAGTCACATTTTTAGAACTCTCCAAACTTGTATAACATGTGAATTCTGTCTTTCCAGAAAGTAGAGAAACTGTTAAGATCAGCCCCTCATTCATCCAAGAAAGTAACCAATTTTTTTAACAGATATTTCAACATCTTCTAACAAAACTGTATGGAAAAACCACGAAACACATCATATGCTCGCAAGCAGCTACCCTCATTACATACACCTTTCCAGCACAAGCAGCAGCAGCAACGCTAAATGCCTGCTTACCATCTTTCCAGCAACTGCCTCCTCTTCAGAGGATGAATCCTCATCCTCACTGCTACTCTCTGCATTGGCTGTGGAGCGGTTATTCACGGATAGGTTGGCTGCAAAACAGGTGAGAGGATATACTGTACAAAGACATTTGCAGGACTTCAGTTTCCCTCTATCTGGAGACACCAAGCTGCTTGAAACTTTCCTTCCCTCAAAGACGCAAGCCCTCTGCAGACATTTGGGCAATGACTGAACACGAATACAGAGCGAGGTGGGGCCCACTGCCATGATGGGCACCTCCTAACACACATGTGCTCACATACATGCACTCTACACACATGGAGACCTCAGCCAAAGGCCGGCAGATCTATGCTTGCATAGATCTGGTACTTGCCAAAATATTTATCTGTGAAAATCACCACCACCAGGGGCAAGATTTAGGCGTTTCAGCTTGGTTTCTGCAGCAATAAATCGCACCCCCTGCTATTGCAATACATTTGTGTGCAGGGTAGGGCCACTGGCTTAGTTGCAGCCTTCTTTTCAAAGCTCAAAACCAGAAATGCCCCCAGCCCTGGCTCTTACTTGCAATGGGTTTTGCCACTTCCTCCTCCTCACTCTCCGAGCTGCTCTTGGGGTCAGGAACTCTGATCTTTGCTAGAGTGTCTCTCTTGAGATCATCTGCGATTTGCTTCTGGGTTTGCAAGGATGTTCTGTTGGGACAGTTTTTACAAGTATGTTGAAAAGGAGTTAAAAATGGCAGCAAGTTTAAAAAGGCAGGAGGTATCCAACACCACACTGAGCCTCATTCCTCCTGGGCTGCACACAGGGCCCTTCGAGACACTTTCCTTACCAGGTCAAATGAGAATTAGGCTGGTTGGTCTTTAAGATAAACTGGAATTCCTGTTTTCATTTAGGCAGACTCCCTCTCAAGTCACAATGGCTAATTGACAACAAAATTAACTTTTTAATGAGATAAGAATAAAGTGATCATACCTCAAGACCGTGAAATTAAGGTGTAAAATTTAAATTACCGTACACTAGTAATAGATTTCATCCTATTTGCACATCTAATTTAAATCAAAGGTTCTCCAAGTCTGTCATACTGATCTTCCATCAGTCAATTAACACACATTCAAGCCTTGACTTTATATATTCAAGAGGAAGATTAAAGGCTTGGCTAGTGACTCAAACTCATCCATATACAAAGGAAGAAAGATCACAGTAAAAAAAGTAGCGGGAAGACGGAGAGAGAAGTGCCTGGCCTCCCTCACATACAAGGGTCATTACCAAATGGATGGTTCTGAGGGCGACAGGTTCTCCTGCTGCCAGCTAGAGCGCTTTGTGTCAGCAGAACAAAGTTCCACTGTTGCAAAATGGCTGCCGACAGTGCGCAAAGCGCTTCGTTGGCAGCCATTTTGGGAGCACTGCTGCAAGCAGCAGCGGTGCTCCCTATTCATCACCAGATCCCACCGTGTCTGGCACAGCAGGTAGGTAACAGCAGGGGTGAAACTGGGCAGAGAGGGGGCAGGAACGGGGAGAGGCTCTGGTAGAGGGTGGATCCTGGGCCGACGGTGTGCATCTGATCCTATCCCCTCCGTCAGCAGCCTCCCCACCCCCTTTCCTCAGATGTGCACCAGCTACAGAGCTGGTACAGGTCCGAGACGACCCACTAGAAGATTACAGAGGGGTAAGGGGATTTAAATCTCCTTTCCCATCCAAAGCCTCCCCCCCCCCCTGGCTGGATACAGTGAGCTCCTGTTTGGCCTGGCTGCACCAACGGGGGTTGGGAGAAAGATAGGAATGAGGATAGTCAACTACAGGGAGGGGTTAGGAGAGCAGGACAAACATGAGATAGAAGTTAACCCAATGGTCAGAATCACAAACTCTGGTCTATCCTAGCAGTTTCCTGTAGGGAAGGTCCACATCCCACCTTAAAAACCATGCAGATAGACCAGACTAGGCTGCACGGTGGCAGACTCCCAGAAAAGAGCAGCTTTGGTTTTGGAAAGGTTTCTTATTACCTAGCATTCAATTAAGAAGTTGTATCTGAAAGCACACGGAGAGACTCATCTGTTGTCTAGCTACTTAGCTTGACAGACAGAAGAGCAAGACTGAAGCAGTAGGTAGAAGGCAAAGGTTGCATACAGTTCAAGGTCACTCGCCTTTGCCCTAAAACTTCTTAACACTCCCAGACACAACGAAAGGGGACACAGAAAAGTCAAAAAGAGGTCAAGGGTCAAAAGAGAGAGCTAGTGTGCTAGCTAAATCCAACTATTCATCTAATTGTCTCCCTCAGTTTTCCTCCGAGTTGAAAAATAGAAATTTGAGGCAGCAGGATCTTAGGCTACATTTGTTTTTCGGCTTCTAGCGCTAGGAACGCTTGAGAGCCTTTTTTTCCTTGTAGCACTGAGCGGTCGCGTTTTTTTCTCCTTCCGGCTCGTTCACCATGCTAGAAGTTTTAACTCCGAGCTCTAAGCTAGAAAAAATGGTGGCCTCCTGCACCAGTAGGAAGGCTGCTTGGCTTCAAAGGAGCTTGGGATGTAGTACGAAGGACAAGGAAATAATGATGGCAGCCTCATGCACCAATAAGAAGGTGGGAGATGTCGTGGGAGGGATGAGGAGCAACAGCAGCCATTCTGATTGGAAATTTCCATTCATTTTGGAAGCACCCGGTAGCAGCGATATCAAGCATGCTAGGAACGTCACTTCCTGCTATTTCCAAGTTGAAAAACAAATGCAGCCTTAGTGACAAGCAAAAAATACCCCTTTGCCAAGTACCTAGAACACCCTATCTAAACTTTTATATACAGGGAGGTTAAGGGCTTCAGTAATTCAAAACTAAGTGTTTGCGGGGTCGGGGCGGTCACAGCATATATGCATATAATTGCTGCAAATATGCATATAATTGAACTCTTGCTAATAGCACCTATGATTCCCGACGCTTTGAAGGCAATGGGATTGTTTGAACAAACACAGGAGTCAAAGATCTGCAGAGATTCGTAGTGACAACTTTTAAAGGCCCACTAAGTGTGCAGTCCTATTCCAAATAGTACAAGAAACGTATCTACAGGTGAGCTGGCTAAAGAGCTGTTCTCTTTCTCCTAAGTAAATCTGTCATGTCTGTTGTGTGTTGAGTGTATAGATGCTCCATGCCCTTCAAAACAATGGCAGACCACACTCACTGAAAGTAGCAGACTATGGAGTTTCCCACTAGCAGTATAAGAGCCAAGAGATTCCCTGGCTGTGGCCAGAAGAAATTGGTCTATGGGTTAGTGGATGAAAAACAATGTACTACACTAGCAGCTAGTGTCATGTAAAGGATCCTCTTGGCTCCAATATCTTCAAACATGTTAACACACATTATTTTCATAAAGAAAATAACAGCACTGGTTTTCAAAAGGATGCATGGACCTGCCCCTATGATCTGATAGTGGGGATCTTAAAGGATTTTCAAAATAGGCTTCTGACAGTATCGAAAGGGGAAAAAATATATTGGGAAATATAAGACCTGCCTGGGTGCATTTTCTCCCTCCATAGCCTAGAACTGAGCCATTCATCAAGAACACTTTATTTAGGCTAGATTACTGTTGGTCCTGTGATAATATTGCCATATGGAAAAGTTAAGTACTGTACAGTTGGCCCTCGCTATCCGTGGGGGTCTGTTCCAGTGCATTCTGGGGCGACCTTGGGGAAGGGAGGGCGGGAAGTTGAGCAACCAGGAAGAGGCTGTGGCAACGCGATTTTGCACTCTACAGCCCTGAAAACAGAGTGGTTTGGCTTTTTAAAGGTGAAATGGTGATTTGGGGCCTTTTTTTCCTTTTTAAAGGCTTTTTTCAGTGGACCTTCGCAGATCCGGGACCCGCATGGAGTCAAATCTGTAGGTCCCGAACCTGCGAACATAAAGGGTCCACTGTACTGTATACAAATTTTGACTACCAGGCAAAGCCAGAAAAAAAAGACTCAACTCCATCTAATGATCTGTTTAAAACACACGCGCACACACAGACTTACCTTTTCCAATGGGTGAAGATATCCTTGAGAAGAACTGGGGATGGTGGGAATTTCTTCTGCATAAGAAAGAGAAACAATTCTTGCTTTAATCTAGACTAGGAACGAAAGAAGAGAGTATTTGGTGCATAGCTCTGGAGTAAAGCATCATGAACTTCCTCCAGAGTGAAAGGCTTCTGCATGCTTCCAGGAGCAGAAGTAACCACAAGAAAAGGGACTGCTCTTACTGACTTTCAGAGAAAAAACATGTTCTGAAACGGCAGGCTCTCTCAAGACTCCTTGAATTTAGTAGAACTTAATTCTGTGCAACTATGCTTTGGACTAAACAGCTTGCACATGTAAGCATGTAAACCACATTGAGTTTCATGAAATCTATTTCCATGCAGATAATCTTTGGACTGGAGTTTAAAAACAGAGTAAACAAAGCTCCAACAATATTTGGATACAGCTATAGCGACCTGAAGGAAGTTGAAACTAATTAGACATGGGTGAACAGGGTGGACCATCTTTGGGCACCGTATCTTCCCTCTACGTTTATCCAAAAGGTAGCTAATAAAAAGAACACAGTTTCCTGGTGCAGACAAGAAAAAAATCTCAGCATTCATTAGGTATTCATTTCTAGCACGAAGAAATGAGGAGATTGGTCCATACAATACAGACTTAATTTGAGGTAGAACTCAAGAGCGACTCAGCTGCAGAACTCACTTTGAACACTCTCAGCTCTGGAACATATGAAGACATAATAAAGAAAAGAGGGCATCTTAACACGTACAGAGTGACTTATAGTCGCTACTGAGTAACCACTACCAACCCACATACATCTGGGATTAAGGGGAGGGCCTCCATGTCAAAGATTATACCTTCTAAACAGGCTGGATACCTCTTTGAAGAAGTTTGTCACCCCCATTTTATTGTATAATAAAATATACAGTGTTCATATACCGCCTTTCTTGATCATTGGATTTCTCCAAGGTGGTTTACATGGGCAGGCTTTCCCAACCCCCCTAATGTTGTTTTTTTAACAATATATAAATGTTCAATCTTTCACGAACAACTACATTCCAGAAGGTATCCTTTTGCAATCTGGCCTCTCACTGGCCGCCTCCCACTTGGCCGACATAACTGGCAGCTTTCTCTCTCCTCACAGAGGGTTTCACAGTTTTTTGTCAGCGGCGTGTCTCAAACTGGCCGTTCACCGATCTTCAGGCTTACGAGGCGGCAACTCTACCAACTGAGCCAGACCTCCTGCTAAATGTAGTGCAGTGTTTAGAAACCGAAAGTAACTGGTGATGATGTCATCGTCAGTCACTTCCGGTGGTACTCAACAGGAGAGTGGTGCTAGAGGTGGTACTCGACTGGGAAGAGGTTGAGAACCCCTATTCCAATCCAAGAAGCAAGACCTTAGGTTTAAATGCTGATACATCTTTACAGGAATAAAGTACAGAATCTACTTGTACTAAGCAAACTTTTCATTCATACACACACACACACACACACACACACACACACACACACACACCTCTAAAACGGCTATGGTAAAAAAAAAAGGAGATTTATGAAGTGTGTTGCTAGATCATGTCACAAGCTAATTTTAGCTATATAAGTTATTTTAAAAGTCAGGTGGAACAGACCTTTAGCAGACACACTGGAATGTACTGGATCCATATTTTTCAAGACCAATTGCAAACCAATTACTCCTTACAAAGTGAATGGTTTCTGGGTTGTGGTCTAAAAACCACCCTAATTGTACACATTTTTAGGATGAGTCACTAGGGCCCAAGGAGAACAAGTGACTTGCTCAAGTTTGCGATGGAGAGCAAATATGAAGCAAAAACATCTTCCTGTATACATAGACACCACACTAACCCCATGCTTCCTCTGTTACTTATATTTTTAATACTTTCAATATTTAACATTGGAATATTTTCATTGGTTCATTGAAATGCACATCTTTTGGGATAAGCTGGCTTCAGTATTGTAAACAGGCCACAAACCTAGTTTAATATTTCCTTGTCTTTAACAGGTTGAGAGCAAGATCACATAGGGACTTGCATCACTTGATAAACTGCATTTTTAAAATAGCCTCAGGCATTAATTACCCAAAGATGAGTTTTCAGAATATTTCAAGTCACCTCAAATACAGTATACATTATATTGTTTATCTGGGGTTTTTCACTCATTCAGCTACAAAACATCTAGTAATGTGCATAAATGTGAGAGTCAGCTCTCACGTCCAGTGGAGTGAGGTCAAAGCCAACTTAAGGGGACTGACTACTCAGCAGTCTCCTAAAAGTACTAAAATGACATACAGCGCTAAGGAAAATAATTAGGTTCAAGGCAAGGGCATCAGCACAAATGATGCCAAACAAGGACAAGCACGTTAGCCCTAAATGTTGGCACTTCACAACTATTAGTGCACTTTCAGTAGAAATGCAAAGATCAACTTGGTATACACAAGAACACTTATTCTGGATAACGTAGCCTACAGTAACTATCATATTCCGATTCTGCAGTCACAATTGCTAATATATGGATCAGAATTTATCCCCATTCTGAATCCACTCACTGGAATGAATAGAAAGGTTGCAAAAAAAAAAAATTCACTGCTTACAATTACAATTACCAATTACAATTCATTTTATATATATAAAATGAGCGAACTCAGGAAAATAGTGGAGGACAGGAAGGCCTGGCGGGATTATGGTTCATGGGATCACGAAAGGTCGGACACGACTTAACGACTGAACAACAACAATATATATATATATATAATAAAAAAACCCGGAGCACTAAACTCAGAGGGAAAAAAAAGTTCCTCAGACAAACAAAATGTTTCAAACACAGGGATATTTGTACTACCACTACACTGGATGGCTTCAAAATGGGGTGGAACAAAGTCAGAGAGGACAGTCTATCCATGGCGACTAGTCATAATGGTTATGTGCCACCAGGTTCAGCAGCAGCAACATACCCTTGACTAACCAGCTGTGGCAGAGCAATGGCAGTGAAGAAGTACAGTACACCTTTCTGCCCTGCTTCTAGCCTTCTCAGGGGCAGCTGGTGGAGGGCTGTAAGAAACAGGATAGCCTTTGGCCTGATCCAGCAGGGCTCTTCTCGTGTTATGTACCAACATCCATACTGATAGTCCCCAAGCTTCTGCTAATCAGCACAGAGATTTGCACTATCCACACACGCCAGATGCACCAGTTCAATATATTTGAAGAACAATTCTACTGGAAGCTCCAAAAAGAGTGGGGAGAAGAAGGGAGGATTAGAGTAAGCCAAGGTTTTCCCTGATGCCCCATTTTCTAAAAAAAGAAAAGTGCTCCTTTTTCCAGAAGGTATCACCTCTGGGCACATGGTACACCTCTTACACTACTGAACAGATAACTACACCAAGCATAACACAATTCAAGTGTGCAAATACCAATACTCTTCCTCTGTACAGTATATCACTACCTTCCCCCTTGCATCACTATCCAGTTTGCAGCCTCCACAGGGAAGGAACCTTTGTGTGTGTGTGTGTGTGTGTGTGTGTGTGTGTGTGTATATATATGAATGACAAAGCGCAGTGCATATTGATGGTGCTGGATACACAGAGTAGTGGCAGCGCAGAACAAGCTAACACAAAATATAAGCTTAAAAAAAGCAGATGTAGCCCCCCCCTACATATTTTTCATAACTGCAGGATCACCTGGAAGGGGGAAAGATATTCTATGAAGCACAGTTACAAGGTTCCTGCTACCCAGCATCGTAGGGAGAGAGTAAAATACGTTACAGAATAGCAGGCTCATCTCCCATGTGGTCAATGTTGCCCGGTTATCGACCCGAGTGTGGGGCGGCAATGTCCCAGGCCCCCACCTTTCCACCCACGTGGGAGATGTTGCAGTTACCTGGCCGCTCTGTAGGAGCAGCTCTCTTGCCGCTTTCCCGTAGCCAGTCTGGACCAAGTGCTGATGTATAAGAGCCAACAGGTCCTTCTGCTCGCTGCCTGCCGCTGCCATGCTACTTCTTCATGCAGTTGCGGGGTAACCCTTTATTATCTCGCAGGCATTACGCTCAGAGCAGGCCCCAAATCTGCAACGGGTGGCTGAAGAGCCCCCACATGCATGCAGCAGGAGGTTAGAGGAGCACGCACCTAATCTCCTGCTCCTGTAGCCTTTGACCATGCACGTACAGTTCACTTCCTGTTTCCCTTACGCCCGCTCGAGGGGCCTCTGGGAAGTGTAGTCTTATCGTCAACCTTCCTGGCAGCCTGTGCCTTGCACTGATCAGTCGCTATGCGTTGAGGTTCGAGGCAGGTGCGTGCTTTATTCCGGTACTGTGTGCTTAAAAACAAAAATTCTTCATTGTTTTTATTGCAACAGACTCACGCGACTACCTACCCTTCTGAGAGAAAGAAAGGCGATCATTCAGGCCAGGGCATACTTTGGAGAAAGCAACAGTTTTGTTTGACTAAAACAAAACAGACTTGTGCCACCTTAAAGACTAACACATTTATAACATGGCTGATAGAGTAGGACTAGTTTACGAAAGCTTATGCTACAGTA
Organism: Plestiodon gilberti rubricaudatus; assembly: GCA_026170595.1. Classification (NCBI taxonomy): domain Eukaryota; kingdom Metazoa; phylum Chordata; class Lepidosauria; order Squamata; family Scincidae; genus Plestiodon; species Plestiodon gilberti. Next base: position 193,074,771 of record JANXHW010000002.1, on the reverse strand, counting down.
AGCGTGACATCCTATGTGTACCCTATAAATAAGCTTACGTGTGCGCACCTGGGAGTATAATAAGCACCACTGAGCTCAATGGGATTTATGGCTGAGAATTGGCTGTGCACGTGTTAAGTTTTGTCCTATAGTAGTGCTATAAGACTCTTTCTTGCTTCTACAGTACTGCTTCTACCGCAACAGACGAACAGTGCAATCCTATATGTGTTCACTCAGAAGAAGTAAGTCTCATTATGTTCAACAATTACTGTTAAACCCATTTCTGGGTTCAACTAATGCCTGGCATTGAAATTCTCTACATCAGGGGTCCTCAAGCTTTTTCTGCAGGGGGCCAGTTCACTGCCCCTCAAACTGCTGTGGAGCGGGACTGTAGTTGGGGGAGGGACTATAGTCCCCCCGGTGCGTCACCCCCCTGCTTGCTGCATCAACCCCCCCCCCCACTGCCACCCGGTACTAATCGCTCACCTGGCCTGCTGCTTCTTTGAGTCCTCTTTGGCGGCTCAGCCGCTTCTGAGTAGGGCAGGCCAAGGCAAGGCTAAAGCAGCGCATGCGCAGAATGCCGCTCAAAGCCTTGCCCTCAGAAGCCTTGCTAGTCAGAAGTGGTCGAGCCGCCAAAGAGGACTCAAAGAAGCAGCAGGCCAGGCGAGCAATTAGTACTGGGCGGCCATAGTGGCAAGTCACCAGACGGGTCAGGCAAATATCTTTGGTGGGCCGGATCCGGCCCGTGGGCCGTAGTTTGAGGACCCCTGCTCTACATGATGATTGCCACTGGAAACTTTGTTTGGCTCTATAAAGATTCTATTATAAAGTATCAGTCTGACATCAGCATTCAATCACCTGTTAAAATATATCTCCTGAAAGACATGCACAGTCACTAAGATCAGTGAAACTGCTTGCAAATCCCAATGATTACCATTGGGTACACAACGAGGAAAACACTCAGCTGCCAATTACCCTGTTAGTTTATTTATTGGGAGCAGCAGTGTAACTCTTGACTTTCTAAATCGTGTTATTTGAAAATACTCCCTACCCAATCCCTCATTTAGCTTTTATGTAAATATTGCTCTGTGTAAACAGCACTTCCAGTTATCTAAATATCTGATTCTATCTGAACATTTTGGACATCTACCAGACCATCTGGATAAATGAAGTTGTTTTTATAGGCAGGTGGTTTCAGAGTTGTTGTTTTTATTGAATATAGGTGTTCCACTGCTCTGGGCAGCTTCTGCCATTTAGGGTGTGCTGTTGCATTTAAATATAAGAAGCTATACATAGATACAGAGCAGTTAGATGAGGTGAACAGTAGCCACAAGCTCCGCTCACTCTTGGCAAGGAGATGCTGCTGTTTTTAGATGGACCAACAATGGTAGACTCTTGAAATACAGAACCCTTAATTGTGCTTATTGGAGATTAAGAAGAAAATTTGGCTTCACTTCAGGAGGGTTCATAGGTTTAAAAAGCACTATCAGAATCAAAAGCTGTCTCTGGCTCCTTTGGTGAGCAGCAGACTTTTAGCAGCAGAATACCCACATCAGTTGCACATAGAGGGGTTCATAGCTCAGTTATAGAGCATGTGCTTTGAATGCATAAGATCCATAAGCTCCCATGTTTCAATGTCCCATGGCTCCAGTTAAAGGGAGTCAAGCCCTACTACTTGAGGGGGAAAAAGCTACACCTTGTAGAACCACACCAGTCACGGTAGATGTTACTGGGCTAAATAGACCAATGGTCTCACTCTATATAGGGCAGCTTTATATGGGACCCAAGTGAATGTGCGCTAATCCTCCTGAATTACTCTGCTATCCTGGAAATTGGAAATCTCAGAGAAGGGGGACAGCAGCACGCTTGGTTTGGTCCGTCTGTGATTTACCAAAAATTTTCCCTCCCTGGTTCCTGTGCCTCTTATGAACTTTAGAGGAGAACGCCATAGGAAGATACGCTTGGTACTATCCCATCTTTGGTGCCATGTTAACATCACTGGCTAATACTGAAATCATATCTATCATTTCATACCAGGTAGCAAGGAGCAAGAAAATAAAAGGTGAGGCAAATCCTTCTTGGAACAAGGAAAGTATGTCGGGGCTGATGCTTGTCTACCTGCTCAGCTACAACTCAGCTTTATGGCCACATTTCTATATACATTTCCATAATCTAGTGGGCATCTCACTACTGCTTAAGTGTAAATATACAGGTAGATCACAACTATTTTTTACAGTGACTAGTTGATTGCATGCAGTCGCGTCGTAGCGACGCGCGTCACCCCAGAGCGGGGGCGTGCGTCGCCCTTAAGGGAAAGGCTCAGCCCCCGCGCCTGACGTCACGCGCAGGAGCAGAGCACCCTCCCCGCTCCGTTTTCGGCTCATTTTGGAGCCAAACGGACACAGGGGAGGGCGGGTGGGTGGGCCTGCCTCCAACAACAAACTGTAAGTGGGGGGATCGCGCGTCACCCCTATACGCGCGACGCCCCCCGGCGGCCCCCCCCCGCTTCCCCCTGTCGACGCCAGTGATTGCATGGGTAAATTACTGCAGAAAGTGGCAGACTTTACTCTCCAATGTTCATACAAGAATTCTGGTCAAAAAAAATTGAGAATTTTGAGGCTTTAAGAAGAAAATTCCAAATCTGTCAGCACTATTCCTTGTGCACCTGTTTTTTGCACAAACCAGCAACTACAGGGAAAGTTGTAGCTTGAAGAAATAGAGCAATCACATAAGTGCACTTTTTGGGTAACAACTGTTCAAAAGTTTGGTAGGACACATCTGCAAGCAAATGGGTTCGAATTAAAATACTGTAATCCAGCTTGAGTGCATAATACTGTATTTCTTCGAGTCTAAGGCGCCATCGATTCTAAGGCGCACCTTTACTTTCAGTACCACCAGCAGTGGAAAAAAAAATCCATCGATTGTAAGACTCACCTCCCTTCATCGAATCTACCCTCTCAGCATCAACTCTCCCCAGCATGTCTCCTGTAGCTGAGGATGACTGAGTGTACTGCCTCTGCATAGCATTTCTGGCCCCGCCAGAAAGTGCCATTTCCTTCGTTACCTGGACTTGGGGGAGCTTCAGGGAGGCCTGCGCAACCCTCTGCAGGCCTCCCTGATCTTCCGTTCGGCAAAAAACAGCAATTTTTGGCCATTTCTGGTTTTCGCGAAAACTGGAAATGGCTGAAAATCACCGTTTTTTGCCAAACTGAAGATTGGGGAGGCCTGCAGAGGGTCGCACAGGTCTCCCTGAAGCTCTCCCAAGCCCCAGGAAGTAAGAAGATAGCATTTTGGGGTGCTTTTTGGAGACCTTCGATTCTAAGACGCACCCCAGTTTTTGAAATGCGTAATTGGGAAAAAAACATGCGTCTTAGAATTGAAGAAATACAGTATTTGCTATCACTCCTCTCTGTTTGAAGCGCTAAGTCAAGTTTAGGCAATGTAAGGCCCATGATGGCACCTGGCCCACCAAGGCTTTCTCTTTAACCTCTTCTGCCACCATGTGGCAACTTGTCAATAGTTCAGGTGCTCTGGGAGAAAAGCCTTGGTTGACCAGATAAGTGCCATAGGGCTACCCCTGTGTTACGCCATGCCCCTTGCCATGCCTACCCCTGTGTTATGCCTTCTCAAGGTGTCTTGTTATCACTGTCCTTACTCATTACTAGGGGGTCTGGAAAATATTTTGATGCTCAGCATGGCATCTCCAGTTGGGAAGTTTTAGTAGCTTTATTCCAACTTCAGAAACTGCAACAGCTTTGAGGTACTCTAAGATAGCATGGTCCTTCTGATGTGTTCCAAAGTTAGTGTCTGCTTGGCTTACTCAAATGTGGAATTGGATTCTGTAGAACAGTGCTCAAATAATGAGGGGAAAGGTAGGGGGAAAATCTCTCAATGAAACCTACAAGCTAATACTTTGACCATCCTCAATTTTAGCCAAATCATTGCCCACCTGTAGCCTTCTAAAAACAATAGCTAAGGGTCCTGCCTCAAGAGGTAAGGTAATCTGCCCCCCCCCCTGTAATTTGAGCACTGCATATAGAATTATACAGTGAGAGGGGCAGAAAAACTTTTAGCTTTATAGCATGAAGCAGGTGCATTCCTCTGTCACTCCAATAGATCATTCTACAATATAATCCAGGCCCCTGCTTGCCACATTTGGAGAAATACAGCATGTACTAGTTTTGAGACCCATTGAGGCTCAAAGATTGTTAATTCCAAATGACCCACAATGGGAAGTGTGGACAGATGTATAGAAGACAAGTAATCCAGAGTGGGCCATCATCAAGTTACTGTGCTTTAAAATCCTGACGGTCTCCGTGAAGATGACACTTCATCTTCTATTAAGGCTCATTATGAAGAAACAGCAATTTGCAGGCCAGCTATCCTTCAAGGTCATATAAGTCCAAAGGCTCACAGGCTTCATTCATGAATAGCCATCAGCTAACTAGCATTACTGCAAGAGAACCCCCTTAAATTGATGAATCTGAGAATTTTCTAGTCCCATAGTTACAGGCACAGAAGGCATTTGAGTGCTTTAGTAAACATGGCAAATAATAAATAGAGCTATTCAGCTGAGCAAACATTTGCATCATTATAAATAGGAAAAAGCTGTCGTGACCAAACTCGAGTGCGGAAGGAACAATGGGAGGCAATTATGAAAAGATGAGGTTTTTAATTCATGCCATTTCAACTGGAGGGGGAACTATATTGTCCGCTCTGTATTTTAGGAAGGTGAAAAGTCCCTGTTGGATTTCAAAAAGCCAGCCCCAGGTTAGGAATGTGATTCCAGTGCCAGAAGGATCTTGACTCATGTGAGGAAGGGAATTACAGGAAGCTGTTTCACAACCAGAGGAGAAGAGGGCAGACAGGGAGATTTGTCATTCAGAAGTCAGCTTTGTACACTACAATCTTGCCTCGAGTCGTGTCTCTCATCTCCAGGGGAAGCTTCCTCCTCTGAACAGTTTTTAAAAGGCTTCTATACCCATTTCCTGTACTTCATTTCATTTTTAATTATTTAAAAGTGTCCTGTTTTGAAATTGCATTTGGTGTCCTGTTTTGAAATTGCACCTGAGCAAGCATTTGGTTAAGAAAGAACTGGTCAGCGGGCTGGAAAGCTGGTGTAATTCTGTGATGTATGGAAATTGGCATCTCCTAATATTGCCTGCCTGAGGCTGGAGGCCATGAGACCTACAGGGAAGTGTTCCTATTGGCACCAGGACGCAGGCATGGGAGGAGGATTGTTTTAATTGCGTGTATGTGCGTGCAATGATGTTGGCTGTTCACAGCAATCGAATGCATCTCTTTTAATTCCCAGCTACCTTTGCCAGCTCCACAGCTTTCAGTCTCAGAGAATCTGGAATCGTAGGGTTGCGTCTGTGAATGACGGAACTAGGAAACACACAGGAAAAACTGTGTTACTGTATTTCTTCAATTCTAAGACGCATGTTTTTTTCCCAATTAAGCATTTCAAAAAATGGGGTGCGTCTTAGAATCGAAGGTCTCCAAAAAGCACCCCAAAATGCTATCTTCTTACTTATTGGGGCTTGCTGGAGCTTCAGGGAGGCCTGCGCAACTCTCTGCAGGCCTTCCTGATCTTCAGTTCGGCAAAAAACGGTGATTTTCAGCCATTTCCAGTTTTCACGAAAACCAGAACTGCCCAAAAATTGCTATTTTTCGCCGAACTGAAGATCAGGGAGGCTTGCAGAGGGTTGCGCAGGCCTCCCTGAAGCTCCCCCAAGCCCAGGTAACGAAGGAAATGGCACTTTCTGATGGGGCCAGAAATGCTATGCAAAGGCAGTGCACTCAGTCATCCTCAGCTGCAGGAGACATGCTGGGGAGAGTTGGTGCTGAGCAGGTAGATTTAATGAAGGGAGGCGAGTCTTACAATTGATGGATTTTTTTCCCCTGCTGGTGGTACTGAAAGTAAAGGTGTGCCTTAGAATCGATGGCGCCTTAGACTCGAAGAAATATGGTATTTGTATTGCCAGTGTTCATCTCATTTAACCTTAGCAACATTGTGAATCAGGCTAGTATTATTATTGCCATTTAGGGATCTGAGGCTATTGCCTTGCCCAAGGCCATGCAGTGATCCACTGGATAAGCTGAGATTTGAATATTAGCCGTCCAGCTTTGTCAAAGACTATCTGCTAGAGCAGGGGTGGCCAAACATTGGCTCCTGAGCCACATGGGACTCTTTGACATATAATGTGCGGCTCTCAGAAATACTGTATTGGTCTGAGTATAAGACTCACTTTTTTCTCCTAATTTAAGTTTTTTAACTAGGGGTGTGTCTTATAATCAGGCTGTTGCAATTTAATGCCAGTGATTTAATTAAATTTTTTTAATAGCACCAAACTTTAAGGGTGCGTCTTATAATCAGGTGCGTCTTATACTCGGGACAATACGGTATGTTGGCTGAGCTCCTTTTTGCATCACAATTAATATAAAAGGTAAAGAAGATATTTTCAAGCTTTATAATTATTTACCAGGTATACACTGAGAGTCCAGTGGATTAAAACATAAGTTTAATGTTCATGGTGAGTAAACATATTTAAGAATTTAAATGCTTCGTAAATATTGCAGCTCTCAATATTCGTAAATCTTCGTAAATATTGCAGCTCTCTTATGGCAAACAAGTTTATCATATGTGGCTCTTACGTTAAGCAAGTTTGGCCACCCCTGTGCTAGAGCAAACGTGTGCTGTGAGGTAGAAGGAAAGCTTCCTTTTCAGTGTCAATACCAGGGTTGCTGAGGGTCTTGGGACCAGCAGTGTAGCTGGCTTCGTGCCAGCTGCCCCCCATGTGACAGCTGACGTCACTTGTCCCGCCCCGAGTGACGCAAGCCAGAGAAAACATCACTTGGAGGGTGGGCAGGTGGGGACCAGAACAAATGGCATGCAGAGGCGCCAGACACCTTTCGCAGCTTCCTCTGACCTGTTCTGCCACCTTCGCTGCCGCCTGGATCGCTGCCGCGTTCTCCGCCGCTCCTGCCGCCATTTTCTCACCCCTGCTGCCATCGTCACTGCTTGGGACAAAGCTCTGCAATCCCCCCCCCTCGTCCTCTGATGGTATGTTGGGTGCTACCACTGTCAGTAGCAGTGAGGATTCCAGAGTTGGCCTGGCCAAGTGGGTCCTCAGCTAGCCTGTGACACTGTTCTTGTTTTCTTTCTATATTGGAGATGGAGACCTAGCAGTTGTGGGGGAGTTTCAAACTGAGGAGGGGTGCCTGCCTCACACCCCACACCTGGCTTACTGCTCACCAAGCCGCTTCAGTCAGCGCTCTGATCCTCTTCTCACGTACTTCGAGCGAGCCGAAGGAGGATCGGGCCAGTGGCAGCCCACCTCTTCCTCTAGCACTGCTGGAAGAAGGGCGGAAGAAAAGCTGCTGCTGCCACCTCACCCACAGCCGGCTGCTTGGGAAGCAGGCAGCAGTGTGATGATTCACCCCCCGCCCCCTTCTCTTGAGCTCTGGTGTTGCCTCCTTCCTCCATGCCCATCCTGTTTAAAATAAACAGGAAAAGGGGAACACTGTTCTGGGTCACTTCAAATAGAACCAGGGCGCAATCCTATCCTACTTACGCCACCGTTGTAACCAGCGGCGCAGTGAAAACGGGAGGCCCCAGAATGGAAAGGGGATTCAAATCCCCTTTGAATTCCCCTTTTGGAGGGGATTTGAATTCCCTTTCCGTTCTGGGGGCCCCCGTTCTTGCTGCGCCTCTGGTTACAACGGGGCATAAGTACTAGGATTGGATTGCGCCCCCGGACAGAATGCTTCCATCAGCACTGGGCCAGAACATATGGTGGGAACACATAGAGTGTGGGACCTCTCTCCATATTTCACTGCCTCCCCCCCCCATTCATCATCAGTGGACTGGCCTTGATCGGCATCAGCACACCAATTCTCAAATCTCAGTTTTACTCAGCCAAACTGAACCTGAACCCCAAAACTAGTTCAGAACAATTGTAGACTCTCACAATGTAGAATTCAGAATGTTCAATGTAGTTCAGAACATTTCTTTCTTTTTTCTTGGAAAGCTCTTGGTTGCCTGGAACCTGAACCAGAACCAAACCCCTAAATCTGAAATAAAGGTGACTTGTTTGGAAATGCAATTCAATAACCAGGCACTCAGTTTTCAATAGATAGATTTCAATCTCCCAGGTTTTGCTGGAACTGGTTACCAAACTACTTTTTAACGTCAGTGCCTGAACTGGAACAGAACCAGATAATTAAAAGTTATTGATGAACCTGAACCCAAATTATAAGTTATAAGATTTATGGTTAGTATTTGATTTCTAGCTCCCTGTCCTTCCAAAGCTATTCGAAAGAACAATGATGAGTTTCAAAAGGCTGTTGTGAGGAAAAGTGATGAGACATAACATAGATTGTAAAAGGAAAGAAGGAGGAGGAAAAACTGGCATAGTAAAGTGGATGGATCAGTAACATCATACCATCTAGAAATGAGCTTGATTTCATGGCTGCCCTTTTCTTTTACACAGTGTGGGGAATGATTTTGGTCCATATCAACACTTGTGAGGGTATGTGAGGGCTTTTCATGGAGGAAAAGACCATCACAGGTTACAAGCCATAAGCAACCTCTTGGTTTTAGAAGTGGGTTTTCTCTGTGCCAGGTGCAAGGGAGTGGCGACTGGACACAGGTATCTTGTTGTCTTGTGTGCTCCCTGAGGCATCTGGTGGGGCCACTGTGTGACACAGGAAGCTGGACTAGATGGGCTTTTGGCCTGATCCAGCAGGGCTCTTCTTATGTTCTTATGGTAGCCTGGAGTTAGAGAAAAGTCTAAGCAGATTAATTAATATACAGGCAAACACAGTCTGGAAGCAAACACCGTCTGAGAACAACTTGGTCTTAAACTTAGACAGAAGAGCAGCCAGGCACAGATCAGGTGTTAGAAGTCCCAGTGAAAAACACTTGTGGCTCACAATGTCACCTGATAACTGTAGCTGCAGTACCGCCTTCTGGCCTAGAGCATGGGAGGTGCCTGCACATCAGAAAGCAAAGCAGTCCAGTAACTCCCCCTGTTTGGCAAACTGACACTGTGCATAGGGCAGGGTTGGCCAACCAGGGTTGGCCAACCATTAGGGCCTCTGCGTTCTTAAGAGCTGTGTAGAAGACAGAATCTTGGCAGCTGCAATTGCTGATGGTGCTGCTAAAGCAGTGCCACTTACTGAAATGTCCTCACCTATATAACCATACATTCTATGCAGCCATTCTATTCTATTCATTCTATATTCATTCTATATTCTATTCATTCTATTCAGCGGGTGGCGCAGTGGGTTAAACCGCTGAACCATGAGCTGTCGATCGAAAGGTCGGCAGTTCAGATCCGCGACGGGGTGAGCTCTTGTTGCTTGGCCAGCTCCTGCCAACCTAGCAGTTCCAAAGCATATTAATGCGAGTAGATAAATAGGTACCGCTTGCGGGAAGGTAAACTGCACTCCGTGTTCCAGCCACATGCTACGCGCTGCGGCAAGGAGAGTCATGCCGACCACATGACCACGGAGGCCTCTTTGGACAACGCTGGCTCTTCGGCTTTGAAATGGGGATGAGCACCACACCCTAGAGTCGGACACGACTGGACTTAATTGTCAGGGGTCACCTTTACCTTTATACAACCATTAAAGGTCTTGGAGCATTCAAGTTGAAAGGTTGGCCATCCCTGGCCAGGGAGTAAGGTGACTGGGTCTGGTTGCTTTATGGTATCTTGCCTTTGAGTAGAAGTGAGAATTTGTCAGGAGACGAGCTCAGCAAGCCAAGCCTCTCCAGCCGCTTGAATCAAGACATGAATAAGTTTCCTTATTCAACAGGCTGTAAAGGGGGATATTGAGGTATCTGGTATGAAACTATCATTTCTTGGCTCAGACAGGATACTCAAAATTAGAGCCTTCCATTCACAAAAACCTGGTGTGGGATCTTTGGGGGCCAGATGTAGTCAGAAGGACCAGTGCTGCTTTTCATTTGACATCTGAGGACTTTGTTAGCATCTTTAATTTTTGCTGGGACTATTTCCACAGTGACTCAGGATGGAAGGATGCTGCCAAATGAATCATCAATACCACTTCATAAGCACAGCACCTCTTGGGGAAATATTTCTTGGTGGGTTCCTCCAGTGTCCAACCCTTTGCAGCAAGGTGACCTGACTGCAGGCAGACGATGAACTCCTAGACTTTCAAAGATATTCTCATTCTCTCGCCCTCCCTCCCCTGACTTTGTCATGAGAGCAGTAGAGTCTACCAACTTTGGCCCTTGTTAGGGGCAGATCCAGGAAAGAAGTGAGGCACCAACATCTGGGTTTCCCCAGCACCACAACTACTCTTACTACCCAAGCCCCTACAAACAGCCTGCTTGCCCCCTTTTTCATCACTTTGTTGCTATCATAACTACTTTTGGATAGTAGGGGCCCTACACATTGGTTCAGCTCAGAAAGCACAGGGCAAGAGATAGTAACAATTTGAGAAAGAGAACAGGCCAGCTCTCCTCTTTCTCAAAGAGGAGGCATTGCCATGTGCCACTCTTAGATGAGTTGCTCAAATAGCTGCTGAATATAATCAGAGAGCTGCAAAAGAACACAGAACGAACTATAGCTTCATGTATATTAAATACAAGAAGCCCCATAGCTGGATTTAGTAATTGTTCATTGAATGGAACTAGATCCCATTTCTTTGGACAACAGGAAATATACACATAATGGTAGGGGAAAATAAAACTGAAGAAGAGAGGGGACTGAGCAATAGGGGCATTTGAAAAAGCAAAAATTCATAGGATTTTTTTTTACATAGGAAGAAAGGAATAATAGTCTGTCATTTAGCTGAAAGTGAAGCAGTCCCATTTTTCAAATAGGAAAAGGCGAAAGAAAGTTAAGAAGAAAAATTGAGGACAGTGGATGTAAGAAGTACGTCCAAAACAGGACGTATGTCCCAAAAAAGAACTGCCAAAACAGGACGTAGAGAACCTGAACTGAAAATGCAGGGAATATCAGACCTAGAAAGGGAAAGAGAAGACATGACTTTTAGCAACATGTTTATAATATATTTTAACACAGATTTGCTAGCATTGCTGCAGCAGATGTTACCCCAGACTGATGCATTTGAGGAAAGACAGCATGTACACTGCTGTTGCTGTGGGGATTTGAATCTTTCGGCTCCTTAATATCACTGCAGTGGCTTCATGTATTTAAATAACATGCCTAGGTATGGGTTGCTAAGGGTGGACTTCTGTGAACAGCTGGTGACTGTCTGATCAGCAAACAAGAGTACTGTCTTTCTAGGTCAAGTAAGGGAGAATTTTAATTCTAGAAATGCATTATTTTCCACAACGATACTGCTGGGGAATTCTCCTCCTCTTGTTCGTCTGTGAATGTGCAACATATGGGAGGAAATGCCATTTTGAAATGGCTGCGCACCATGTCGAAAAAGCACTAGGCTATTGATAAAATGCACTGAATCACATCTTCATATAATACACAGAAAGTCATATTTTTATCCTGGATTGACTTGGGCATTCATTTTTGTGCACACAACTGTGCAATAGTAATGAAATCCTAATTGTGGTTATTGAAGTTCCAAAGCATGTTAATGCGAGTAGATAAATAGGTACCGCTTGCGGGAAGGTAAACAGTGCTCTGTGTTCCAGCTGCATGCTACGCGCTGCGGCAAGGAGAGTCATGCCGGCCACATGACCACAGAGGCGTCTTCGGACAACACTGGCTCTTCAGCTTTGAAATGGGGATGAGCACCACACCCTAGAGTCGGACACGACTGGACTTGATTGTCAGGGGATACCTTTACCTTTACTTTTACATGTTAATTAGTTATTTACTAATGCAACAAGGTCTATACAGCCCGATCCTATACATGTTTACTTGGAATAAAACCTTATTCATATCTCATGGTTAGGTATTTGGTTGAGTACTTAGTTGGTAGCATGGAGTTATACATGTATGCAACTGTGGGCTTTTGACCCTGAATTTTATTTTATTAGAAATAGCACTGAGAGAGCCATGTGAAATGCCCCCAAAACTGCATCAAGACAGTTGCAGGGCTTGAGCACCCAGCCCCTGCTGCAGTTCCTAGTCAGATCCTACCACCTTCCCAGTCAGATCCTACCACCTTAGATTCCTAGTCAGATCATACCACCTTAGTTTATATAAATATAAACTATTTATAGTTTAAAAAAGGTTCTATTGAAAGCCAATAGAAGCTTTTTAAAAACTATAAAGAGCACACATGAGGACACACGAAATGCTCAAGCCCCCCGAGCCCTCCACCACAATTTTGTCCTGCCGCCGCCCCGCTGCTATTTGTTAAAAAAAAAAAAACTAGGGTCAAAAGGATGCATTTGTGACCACATGTTACACTTAGTTGGAATTCTATCCTCAAGTGTGGCTGGGGAGGGAAGGGGTCTACTTCCTCTTAACTCCAATCAGTGGCATGGGGGGGGGGTTTGCAGATTGCACTGGGTGACACCCTGGGTGTGTGTGACACCACCAGTGGCCAAAATTGTGAAAACTTTGTATTTATGAATAATACCATCATGTTATATATCATTCAATGTGTAATGTCATGCAGAATGCAATGAAATAAACTGTTTTGAATTCGCTGTATTCTATCAAATGTTATGGCCAAATAACCAGAAAAATAAAGCACAACTGCCTTATGTAACAAAAAGTGGATTTCCTTAACTCAAAACGGACAATGACACTGATTGTTCCGAGAACCGAGTTGGTTACTGATTTGTTGGGTGACCTGCACTATTATATATTAAAGTAAATAAAGTTAATGGGGGTGACACCATGAATTACCAGACCAGGTGACACCAACCCTAGTGATACCACTGACCAAGAGTAATTTGTAAAAATACATAGTCCTGCCTGATGGGCATCTTTTGTAGAACTCAGCCCAACCTTGTTTCTCCCTATTCACCTCTGGGGTTCATCATGGGGGTGACACGCTGAGCTCTCGCGTAAGGTAACACAAACCCTAGTGACGCCTCTGACTCCAGTGGGTGTATTTTACGTACCATAAGTCCACATATTTTTCCTCCATGCTCTGACATCGTCCTGCTTCCACTAACCCCACTTTCCTCTGCTGCAATGGCTTGATTACATTGGTATAACTGGTTAGCATAACTTTGTTGTCCACCAGTTCAAGGGGCTTTGGCCCCAATCCTATCCTATCCAATTGGCACGATGAGGATTAAAACTGGAAAGTTGTCTGATCTCTTGTAGAACCATGGAATCGGAATCAAGCTCTCCACAACTTGCTGGCATAAAAAGACAAGGCAGCCTTTTTGAACATCTGGTTCTCAATTATTCTGTATATGCACACGAACACATGCGGACTGTATATATTAAATTCCACTGTTATATTTGTGCGGTTTCCTCATTAGGGTAAAGAATTTGACCCTGACAAGCCACCAGATTTCAGTCAAACAACTCCTGAAGTTAGCACCATTCAAATCCTTTGCCAAATTCTAGCTAAACCCTTGTCAACCCTGAAGTTCTTTATGCCTATTCATTCCTTGGGTCGGTTGTGGTGTGCTTGTGTGTGTGTGTGTGTGTGTGTGTGTGTGTGTGTGTGTGTGTGTGTGTGTGTGTTGCTTGTATATGACAAATGCATTGCAACTTTTTTGACTTGGGCACTTCTCAATTAGGCATGTGCCTGACACTATCAGCTTATCAAACAAGAGAAACATCAGCTATTCATCTGTCTCACAATCATGATTGGCTTGTTGCAGCATTAGAAGCAGCAGCTTAGATACAACTATTCCGAATTCCATTATGAAAACCCCAGTTGATCCAATATTGTTAGTTGGGATAAAAATCCACTTCTAGGGCCTCCAAAGCACAAAACGTGCTTTTAATTTATTGGCTGGAAGTGGTTTGGAAAGCTCAAACAAACCAATGATATTATAATAAAATTCAGCTACAACTGCTTTATTTTCATACATATATATTTATTAAAAACATTTCTCCTTGTATAAGGATCTGCAATGGCTTGTCATCCCATATGGTCAGTCAGTTATTTTATGCTCGTATTCCAAGTTTAGCTGCAACTGGTCATTTAATTTTTCATTATTTTAAAAAAGAAACATAGGCTGATTCTCTGTTGCTGCAACTACAGGGTTATTATTATTAATTGCCCTAAAAAAAAGGTTTTACCAAAGCTGTACCTTGGGGCTAGGTTTGTAAGTATTTCCTCATTAAAAGACTTGGCAACCATGCTCAACCCTGCAGGCCAACATCAATAGTTACAACAGCACTTGTGTGTTTATACAGATTTCTGCCGTTCCATGGTTATGAAGTTTAAAAGTTTGACATAAGGGAACTGTGTTTATGTTTGAGAAGTGCATTTTTGTAGTGCTTACTTTGTGGAGTTAAGTTACGTCAAACACTGTATGACAGAAAAGGGAGGAGGGATAGAGAAAAAGCAGGCATTCCATTGCAGGCCAGAGAAAATGAGTGTTTAGTACAAGTTTGTGTGGCCATATTGTATGTGGTTGTTAACACACTGAAACTCATGAACATTGAAACACGTGCCCGGTTCATTGTGGCCAAGATTCAAAAGGGTGCAAATCCATGGGTTGTACCCTAAGAAAGTGAATTCTGACTAAATACCATTGAAATCGATGAGACAAGTTTCAAGCTGGGACGTCACCAGACAACTGCTGAGGCCTGCATGGGCCTCTCTTCTTGGTGTCCCAGCCCCCACCCCAACAGTGCATTGGGCACTGTTGTAGCCACTGATACTGAGGGTTCAGTAGTCAACCTGTTCACAGGGGCCCTCAGTCAGTCCTCGACTTGTCTGATCCCTGATGACACCTCTGGACAAGTTAGTAATTAATTACTAACTTGGGTCCCATTAATTTCAGTGGGTGTCAGCCATGACTAACTTTCTTAGGATACCACCCCATTACTACATGGAAGTGATTACTACCTGGTAGTGACTTTCCCCCATCTGGTTTTATACCATTTTGAATTTAGAATAGCTCTATTGTCGACCACCAACTGAATTAACCTGGATTTGTTGCAGTAGTACAAAGTTTGCCTTCTGATATTAGAATGCAAGTTCAGAGGGCCCCTTACTGTTCCTTTAGTTTGAGAATATTCCCTCTTCCTATTTCTCCTTTATGTTGGTTGCTTGACTCTAGCCACTTCGATGTTTAGAAGATTAGTTCAATCATGGGTTTATTATAGTTTTAGAGTGGTTTGAGTACTGTGATTAAACACAGCAGTGTATCAATTCTCCAAAACTGGTCTCCAACAATTCTGGTCAAGTTTAACTGCTGGGATATGTCGGTGGTTGGAGATAAGGAGAACCTGATGCACTACAAAGTTAGTCACAAATTCTGAAAATGTGTCACAGCGCAATCCTAACTGGGAGCAATGCAGTGGGGTCGTGCGACCTACGCTGAATCCTATCCCGGCAAGGAGCAGGCTGGAGGTCTCCTCAACATGAGGGGACATTCATCCCTTTACCTTAGGTAAAGCCCCTGCCTGCGCAATGGGGCTACTAGAATCCGCGCCTGCTAATTCGCAGGCACAGAACCAAGAAGCTTCAGGCTTCCAAGCCCAGGAGGGGGCATAGGATTCAGCGTGCACCAGCGCCACCGATCCAATGCACCAGGCCAGAACCGCCCTGTCTCTGTCCCATTACACCCCTCTCCGCCTTTCCCCAACCCCTGTGCTGCTTGGAGCAGCACCTACCTGCCCTGGCACACGGTCCAGTGCTGGCAGGATGGCACAGGCCTTCCCACTAGAACTGCTTCCTCTCCAGGTGTTGCAACGTGCTTTACAGCATGTTTACAACAGTCTGCACCAGCACTGAGGTCACAGCACCGGCACTGACAAAGAGTAGGATTGCGTCGTCAAACAGTGAATCAACCCCACTCTACAAACTGTGAATTATCTTTTTGTTTGTGTCATAACTGGGCATATAATAATACTAGTCATTTGGGCAGTTGCAGCATCCTGGTCTAGGTGGGCAGTTCTAATGATTCAACAGATGATCCAAAACGTTTAGAATGCTCTAAGGTAAAGGTATCCCTTGACAATTAAGTCCAGTCGTGTCCGACTCTAGGGAACGGTGCTCATCTCCATTTCAAAGCCGAAGAGCCAGCGCTGTCCGAAGACATTTCCATGGTCATGTGGCCGGCATGACTCAACACTGAGGCGCATGGAATGCTGTTACCGTCCCGCTGATGCAGTACCTATTAATCTACTTGCAATTTCTTGCTTTCAAACTGCTAGGTTGGCAGGAGCCGTTGCACGGATTCGAACTGCCGACCTTTCGATCGACAGCTTATGGTTTAGTGGTTTAACCCACTGCGCCACCTGCTGGCTCTTAGAATGCTCTACACATCTCCAAATCTTAAATAATGCAGCCCTTTATATCCTATGCATGTAGGATTAACACATGGTGGAGGAGTAGCATTGTAGCAGCATTCTCTGCCCCAACGTACCGTATGCACATTTTTTTTGACTGGATGAAACAAGCCCACATGCATACAAGTGTACACAGGCACCTGTCTGAATGACTGGAAAGCCTACATGTGTTGGTCTTACATGGTAAAATGTCTGTGAGGAGCTTGGATTAAAGATATACTAGAGTTAGCATCTAAGGAACAGCCCAGTCATAACTAGGACTAGGCTGCTCCACTATAGAGCAGTGGAACACAGTCCCACTGATATAAAAGGCCATGCAACAGTGCGCACAACACACCACCATTTTGGGTCTGCTGCCATTTGCAGAGGCCTGCTGCTACTGCTGCCAGTTACCTCTAGCAGTGGCGATAAGCCAACGGTGGAGGCAGGGACTAGTGGTGGGCAGTGTGTGGAATGGGGAGGAACAGGGGAGTTTCTGGGCAGGGAGGGGGTCTGCTGAGAGGCGGAAAGAGAGAGGGAGATGTGGATCTCGGCAGCACCGGTGTGCACCAGAACCTAATCTGTCCCCTTCCCTCTCCCTTACTCTCCTCGGAGTAAAATAGCTGACGCAGACTCAGGGAGACCCATTGGGGCAGTGGAGGCTTACCCCTGTGTAAGGAAACAAAGACCTCAAGGAGGACTCTGGACTGCTCCCCTGCAGGATACAACACGCACTCCATCAGCAGAGGGATTTAGTTAGGATTGGGTTGCAAGTGACATACATATACAGTATATGAAGAAATACCAAGTTAGAAGATAAATGTAATGTGGCATATGTATGGTAATGATTTTCAGAATTCTTGTATTATAATAGAGGTGATCATTAAAACAGTCCTGAAGTAGACTAGGTGGAAAGACACTGATTTGCCAAGGTCCACCTAGTAAGCTTCATGGTAGAGTCAGTCAGGCTTTGAACTAAAAGGAGTCAATAAGCTTGAAAGTCCCGTGAACCATCTCCAAATAGCAGAGCGGAGCATGGGGGAGCTCTTCCTTTCATGGCACTTGCAAAACTCTTGGGATTGCATGACCTTCTGAATGATCCACAATAGAGGCAGCAGATCTTCAAGGTGCATAAATGTTGGCATTTTGAAAATGGGATAACTTCAGGTACATCTCCCAAAACTCCTTGGAAGAAAAGCAAGATACAAATGTGATTAACAACAACAAAAGAAGTAAGCTGTTTACATGATAAAGCAATGGAAAAGGGAAAGTCTGTTCCTTAAACTTATTTGGAAAGGTCCTTAGAGGAACAGGGAGAAATCTTGTTGAAGTACGAAGAAAAAAATAGATTTTAAGTTCCAAGATTTTAAGTGTTCATTACTTGGCATAGCATAGCAGTTCATGGTGCATTGTTTATTCTGTTTGCCTGCTTCTCAGGCTTGCTGGCACATTTGGCCAAGAGTGTTGACACCTGTCACCACTGAGACTAGGTATGTTTTATTATTTTGCTGGACTGTTTTTATGCGGAGTAGAAATCTAATTTCCTCCAGCTGTAAGTTATCTCGGCCGTCATCCATCTGGCTTGGTAGACCAAGCCAGGATATGAAGGAAAGACGTATCCTGAAGAATATAAGTCTATTTGTAATAGCAGCACTGGGACAGGGTGGGGGGAGACTATGGATGGAGAAAAAAGTACAAGTAAGACACATGAAAGAGAGGGCATGCAACAAGTAAACATTTCAATGGGCATTTCCAGAATGTTTTCACCTTGTCTATTCAGAATAGACAATGAAACAGTTTTTCTTAAAAAAACATTATCAGGGGGGTTTGGTGGATACTTTGTCCATAGTTACAATGTTCCATATTTTTGAATACTATTCTGCTGCTGATGGTGGTGGTGGTGGGGGGGGGGGTTTCCCAGCATTGGGCAATTTGGACTTTGGCTGCTGAAGGCAATACAATAATTAGGTCACATCTTGGAAAAAAACATTCTAACAGTATATCAAACCAACGAAAACGAGGAGCATTAAACTGAGGTGTGTTCAATGGAAAGTCTAGCGTTTGGAACATTCTTATGCTAGGATGCTATGTTGCAAATGAGAAGTGTTTTGTTGCATGTGGAATGCACATGTGGAATATTCATAAATAGAAAATTGTGCTGAGAGTTGTTGTTGTTCAGTCGTTAAGTCGTGTCCGACCTTTCGTGATCCCATGAACCATATCCCGCCAGGCCTTCCTGTCCTCCACTATCTTCCTGAGTTCGCTCATTTTCATGTTCGTTGCATCGGTGATGCTGTCTAACCATTTCATCCTTTGCCTTCCCCTTCTCCTTTTGCCTTAAGTCTTTCCCAGCATCAGAGTCTTCTCCAGAGAGTCCTCTCTTCGCATTAGGTGGCCAAAATATTTGAGTTTCAGCCTCAGTACCTGTCCTTCCAGGGAACAGTCAGGGTTGATTTCATTTAGGATTGACTGATTTGATCTCCTAGCAGTCCAAGGGACTCTCAGGAGTCTTCTCCAGCACCAAAATTTGAAAGCATCTTTTCTTCGGCGCTCAACCTTCCTTATGGTCCAACTCTCGCAACGTATGGCTTCCTTTACTATAGACCTGCATAACCTGTGGCCCATCAAGCCAGATGTATGTAGGCCACCAACCACATAGCAGCCCACCAAATGCTCCGTGAACCTCCTGGTTTACTACCTATGTGGGACTGCAAAAATAGAGATTTGTCAACCACCAGACAGTTCCGACATAAATGACTGGCTTGTATTGCAGGTTGTGTTCAGCTTGATGGGGCACCAGTTGAGCAGGCCGGTCTTACTGCATTCCTGACACATCTGAGTTGGTGAGGTTTATATCCGCTACACTCATTGTTCAAGTAGTAAATTTGCAGTGTTCCCTCAGGTATCTAATGAAAGGGGAAAGTGGGAAATTTCATTTCAGCTACCTGTCTGTCTACACTTTTCAGATACTATGTTCTTCCCAAAAGATTCCTTCATATCTGCTGAAGTGACATATTTTATCTACATCTGTATCGTTATCTTTATGTCATCAAAAAACCTATCAGTGGTTCACTTCCTCTTGGATCCTATTGTCTTGTCCCACTCCACCCACATGCATTCTGAACAGCTTTTTTGTTTGCAATACAGCACTTCATGCTCATCAGTGCTGAATCAAGGGTTCAGCACAATGTGCTTAGAGGAGCCCTCTGTTCTCATCCAAGAGGGTAACAAATTTACAGCCTGTATACTGTATGTCAGCTGTCCTAATTCCTTCTTCCTTATCTCCTCAGTCAGTCTTTCTTTAGCTTCTTGTTCAGAATTTAGCACTTTTTTGCTAGTCTCTCACATCCACACTCTTTTACAACCGTTGTTTCTCTAATTCCTAACAACACGCTAGTACTGGAAGAGGTAAAGGAAATATTTTCTTGCAATCAATAACCAATACGACATAATAAAACTGGCTCATAATAACAAAGCATCATGACAACTTCAGTGTCTCTCCCCTGGCGTTGTAACAGGTTGGTAAAAGTCTCTTAGCAAGCTGCCAAGCTTGAAAGTAGCAGTTTTAAAATGGAGCCAGGATGCTGCCCTAAAGCTGCTACTATTGTCCTTGCTCCAACAATCCAGGAACAGGTGTAGTGTTTCAGTGACAGCTAGACCTCTGTCATAGTGCTGGGCTGGCATAGGTCAACACGTAATTTTGCCAAAGTGGCAGAGAATGAACAAGTGTCTTGTAGCACAATAAGGTATGCTACTAAACAGCAACCAGAAGTAGCGCTGGCCCACACAACCTCCTGGCACTTGAGTTGGTGCAGGAAATGTTGTCCTCCACTTACCCAGTGATGTGCCAGCATCTGCTTCCCCCATTGGAAATGGAAGAGGGGGACAGAGCAGAAGAAGAAGTGTGGAGGATAGCTGACCATTCTCCTTTCCTCCACACTTCCTCTTCTGCTCCTTTCCCTCCTTTCATTTCTAATCCAATGAGTTGGAGGAGGAGCAGTGGACTGACTGATGGAGGTGGGTGCCCCCCCCACAATCTGTTGCTTGAGGCAACTGCCTCAGTCAGCCTCATGGATGAGCCGGCAGCCCAGACTAGGGCTGCTGTAAAACAACAACAAATAAATCAGACACGCAGAAGGCTCCGGAACTGTAATTCTCAAACCTCCTTTTTAGAAGGCCAAGGAGGTGGGTGTGGACTTTCTTTGACAGTACTGTACTTCAGAGAACTCCAGACCACTCTGTTGTTTGTGAAAGAATGTTGAGTGTGAAAGGAGAGCAGCAGGCAGGGCTGAAAAGCATTCTCTCTCCCCCTTAACCACTAATCTCTGTGTCTGGCTGAGGATTCCTGGGTTTTATTTTTCTTTGGGATTTATGGAAAGAACGTTAAGGTGTATATAAACCATGTGGAAAATGATACATACAGTATATTGTTTATGTTACAGCAAATGTCAAAACTGGTGAATGCTGACAACCCCAGACATATATTTTATATTGACTGTGTAGATTCATATGGAATGCCTGCGTATACAGGTTTAGGGGTGAGAAGGTACAACATATGCTGTTGCATTGTGTCTGAGTGAGGGGTGTATGTGTGTGTGCGTGTGCGCACGCACACACAGAAATATAAGACTACTGAGAGATTATTTGTATGCTGGTGACCTAGATGTGTGTTTAAAATATATGGGTGTACCCTGAATAATGTGCATAGCATTCACCAGCTAAACAGTAATTCCCTCAGCATTTGCTCAACAGGATGCTCTTAGTACTCTGAGGAAATCATTCTGTTTTCTCTTTCAATATAGTATGAAATTAGATGCTGTGCTGAGTGATTTCCTTTGAGTTTTCTAATAGAACAGATTCTTTTTTCCCCCACTTAGTACATATAGAATCATAATGCTAGAATCAAAGCTTCCCATATTTGTTTCAAATTTTGGGGTGATCTGGTGGTCTTTCTGGGAAGCAGAGATACAGATTTCAGTATCTCTATGACTGGTAGCCAATCCCAGTGAATTTACTGTCAGCTGAGGCAAGGATGAGTGAGGTTGCCGATCTGCCAGAGCTACGCTGCTCATCTGGAAAGAAATGTCATAAAATGCAGCCATTTGTCTCAGTCAGAGGCAGGAGTGGTAGAGGAGAGCGTAGGAACAAATTAACAAAAGGAGTGAGGGCAGGGCCGGCCAGTCCATATGGCCAACTGAGGTGGTTGCCTCAGGTGGTGGATAGAGGAGCACCTACACCTGCCTTTTCTCTTTCTCCTGCCCCATGAATTTAAAAAGGACATGGGGAACAGAGAGGAAGAGGAAGGGTGTCAGCTGGTGCTAAGTGAAGGGAATTAGAATAAAGAGCTATCTCTCTCTCTGGGCACAGGCTTCTTTAGTAGAAAGGATAAATCAAAGGAACTGGAAAAGTCATCATGATGCAAGGACATTCTCTAAAACAGGGGTTCCCAACCCCTTCCCAGCTGAGTACCACCTCCGGTGTCACTCTCCTTCTGAGTATCACCAGAAGTAGGCTTACCAGATCTCCAACCAGGACAGAGTGCTAGACCTTTAGGAGAAGGAATGTGGGAAGTGCAGCTTGTTAAACCTTAGAGCACAATCCTAGGCTTCTTAAACCTTAGAGCACAATCCCATTGAACACAATGGGGCTTGCTTCTGAATAGACATGCCTAGGATTGTGCTCTAAAGCCGTGATGGTGAACCATTTGGGCTTGGTGTGTCAAAAAATTTGAAAATTCCTAACTTGACTCTGCTGGTGTGTCGTCCCCCCCCCCCCCACTTTTAATAGTACTTTGACTATTGCTACTTTTAATAGTAATTTTGAATTGAACTGAACTGAAAACAACTATAGAACGCATTGCATTTTATTTAACATCAATTAGTGACTTTTTTGTTGCTGAGTTTTACTAGATAATAGTTTGAAAGAGGTCTACCAAAATCCCTGTCCTAAATGTTCAAGACAAGCCTGTAAAACCTGCAAAAATGTAAGGCGTGTCGGGGCCCTGGGGGAAACGCTGGCGTGTCACCCAAAATGACCTCACGTGTCACCTGTGACACGCGTGTCATAGGTTTGCCATCACGGCTCTAAAGGTTTAACAAGCTACACCTGCCCACATTCCTGCTCCTAAAGGTCTAGCACTCTGTCCCAGTTGGAGATCTGGTAAGCCTAACCAGAAGTGACTGGCAATGACATCTTCGCAAGTTACATCTGGGTTTTCTGAGGCAAGAAAACACAGGGCCAGAAAACACAGGAGCCTCTTAGGAGCAAAAATGTGCCACCAAAAGTTCTGCATCGGAGCAGGATTCCAGTGGTCCAGCAGTCCAAGTACCACCAGCAGTTGGCCAAAGTACCACTGGAATCCTGCTCTGATGCAGAGCTAGTACCACAGGTTGGGAACCACTGCTCTATAATAACATTGTGGATTACCTCCAGGCTCTTATAGACCAGCCAGAGTAAAATGTCATGATCACTAGACAAATAGAGATTCAAGGAAAAGTGAGTTGCCCTCTTGGCACAGTTCTGTGGAGTTGCATTGCATACTGAACAGCCATACTCATTATGGAATGCTCTAAAAAGTGATGGTCATTCCAGAGCAAGGGGTTAATATGAAAGCAACCAAATTTTCACACAGTACTTTTTTTAAATTGTGAGCCCTTTTGGGACAGGGAGTTAATCATTTGATTTTGTCTGTAAACCGCTTTGTGAACTTTTTGTCGAAAAGCGGTATATAAATACTGTTAACAACAACAACAACAACAACAACAACAACAACAATAATAATAATATTGTTTCTACTGCAAATGGGCTTTTATAAATCAATGGATGTATGGTTCTTTGTTGTTTTTTAGGGTTTGTTTTATGAATTAGCTCCTAAGCCATATGCATGTCCGATGCTTCTTACAACCAGGTTACAAGTAGGTAGCTCTCTGCCATGAGATGACTATAAAATATCATGAGCTGGAGAAAAAAGGTATTTGAATGCAGCTCTTTTCCAGCACAGATCCTCCCACAGATGGCAGTCGATATTATAAACCAGAAGGATCCTAGCAGTTTTATCAAGTCAGCTAGGGAGCCAGTATAGGAGTTATTGAATGTTTATTCATCCTGAAATTGCATTTATCTAGCCACTGTTCTTTTTCTTTTTTTTAAGTGCTGCTAAAAAATTTCTTTCAGTGCCTGGCTGTGCAATCCTGTACAACAAGCGGCGGAGTGCACGCTTTGCTGGCGCCAGGTGTTGTAAACGCGCTGTGAAGCGCATTTATGGCACCCGGAGAATAAGGACCGCCAGTGCGGAGGCCGGCAGCCCTCTCTCCTACGCCCTCCAGACCCTGAACCCACTGGTGGAGGTAAGTCCTGCACTGGTTGGTGCAGGGGAGGGCGGGCTGGGTGGCAAGGGAGTGGGGCCATTGGCTGACCCGGGCCAGGAGGGGGCGGGAATATCAGCGGCTGCTCCTCTGATATCCTGAGCCTATTCCCAGCCCGGGCTGCCCTTACCCCGCCACCCCGGATGTACGCCGGCTCGAGAGCCAAGGAACAACTGAGGAGGCCCATTGGGGGTGAGCACTATCTGAGGAAGGGGATGAACGTCTCCTCCTGAGCAGCGGCGAAACTAGGGCGGAGCGCGTGGAGCAGCTGCTCCAGGCGCGGCCCACGCCCGCCATGTCTCTCGCCTGCTGCCTCGTCTTCCTTTCCGTGATCTGCTTCGGCCGTCTTCTTTTCAGCCCTCCCTGGAGCCCGATTGGCTCCAAAATGCTAACGAAACCGGCGGAGGGGGCGTGTTTGGAGCCGTGCTGTGCGCGCAGCTGCCTCCCTCCACCCTCCTATTGACTACACAGGGCGCAACGTCGTCACGTCACTTAGGCCCCGGCCCTTGCTCCGGGCGCCCCATCAGGATGTGGCATCGCTGCTCTTGAGGTGTTCCCGGGTTGTGCCAATGTGGCCCGGGTAGGGCATTGGATACGGCGGCCAGCCGTGTATCTTTACACAGGATTGGACTGTAAGTTATAAGTTTGTCAGGAACAAATCTTAGTAACTGAGATGTGAGCCTCTCAACTTGACAGCAATTTATGAAAATGTTGACTGTCTTTTGCTCTGAATCTGGCATTAGAGCAAATTATCTTAATACCACAATATTTCTGCAAATTTCTTGTTGGTTTTGGCTGTAAAACTTTGTTCTGCTCTTCTAAGGAGAAAGCCACTCTCTCCGCATTCATTGGAAAATATTTCAGACTCTTGCTAGAAAGAACTGCATGCTACTTTCAGATTATTATTCCAAAGGAAAGCAAGGAGCAGCGTTTTCTTTGGTGCTTTCTATGGAACGTAAGTACAGTACATGAGTTTTCTATGAAATGGAGAATATTTCTTCCTAGAAAAAAAAAGTATATGCAAAAGGGGAGATATGGGAAGCAATATGTAAAATGAAAGCAATTTGTCAAGGTCAGAGCGAACTTAGTGTCAGTGCTGGTCCATCGTCACCCTCCTTAAGGGAATCAGGACTGGGAAGCAAGCTAGGAGACAGTCAGAATTGAAGTGAGGAGCCGAGTCAGAACCAAATCAGAACTAAGAAGCAAGCCAAGAATCACAGCCAGGAACTCACCAGAGCCAAGGAGGAGGCCTAGCTGCTCAGGCAAAGTCCCAGTCTTAAAAGGAAGCTCTTTATCTTCCTGTCCCAGAAGAATCTATGGAAGGGGCCATTCTGGAGCCTGAGAGCCCTTCACTCTTCCAATCAGGTGCAGCTCAGCTATGAGGCCAGCTCAACCCCTTACTTCAGGTAAGGTATTTCAGGTGGCTGGCTGGGAAAATGCAGCAAGCTGGCAGGAGATGTCACACACCTGTCCATCACCTTTCCCAGCCCATTGCCTGCCTGGCCACTCCACCCTGTTCTTGTGCACCCAAAGAGTGTGTAAAGGAGGATGGGAATGGCTTGCCTCCTCCAGTTCCACTGCGGCATCTTGTAGTGACCAGTGAGGGCTAGGAGCAGAGAAATTCTGCTCTCAGCCAAGCCGCTTTACAAAAAGCAGTGGTGGAGCTGGGGCAGGACGAAGATGACAAGGTGCCCAGTGCTGTGTGCGCGCGCTGGTGGGCAATGGTGGTGAAAGGTGTAGTGATGCATTGGCAGGAGTAATTGGCAGAATTTGGAGGTGGATTCAGGTGGTGAATGGATCGGCTTGAGTCCTGCAATGGTGTTCCAGACTGCTTGCTCTAGAAACTCACCACTTGGAGCAGCTACTTGCAGTATGCAATGCTCTCACAGCCCTAGCCCAGGCACTTCCTGACACTTAGGCAGATGCACAGCCTAACATTTGGAATTTGGAAGATCAGCCCTGATGTTGTGAAACACATTCTTGTGGCTAATTTTGTTGTCGTCACGTTTGCCAAAAAATAAGTGTCTGTTTCTGTAAGAGTAGAATCTCCCTACTCCAAGTTCTTAAAAACTAAAGAGGCATATTGTTGCCTCTCTGAATTTGTGGCTGATGTATTGTCAGAGCTTTAGATAGATATTCTTAGAGAGTACATTTGCAGGCACAAATGTGTGTTCCACTTTTCTGATGCTGATATTCTTATGGTACAAGTTGAAGGACCCAGCCATATGTAGACACATGAACATACCATCGGTCCCGTCCATCTGAGCCAGAATATATGGGATGAAATATTTTGTCACCCTCCCCTGCCCCCAAAAGACCTGAAATAACATCATGGTGGCCAGCCAGTCTGCCTTGTGCGCTGCTGGTTTCTGTTTAAAACATGCGGAAGGAACCACATTTTCTCAGGTCTTGTCCTGTAAATAGCTGCTTTATTTATTTATTTATAGTATTTTACCCCGCCTTTCAACCCGAAGGGACCCAAGGCAGCTTACAACATGAAAAAAGAGTACAATACAGAAAATACAATACAAAAAATAATCACTTTTTAAAACAATAAAAAACAGTTAACGAAAACTAGTAAAAAACAGCATTTAAAAGTTAATAAAAAAGATCACATTACAATTAAAACAAGAGCATAAAAACCACCTGTACCAGCAGGATGTTAAAAAAGGCAAGGACTCAGAAGGCTTCCTTAAACAGGAAAGTTTTCAGGCCTCGCCGGAAAGTCTCCAAGGAGGGAGCAGTACGTAAGTCAAGAGGGAGGGAATTCCATAATGTTGGTGCCACTACTGAGAAGGCCCTATTTCTGGCCGCCACCCCTCGCACCTCCCTGGGCGACGGTACCCGCAAAAGGGCCTTCTCTGATGACCTAAGGAGACGAGCCGGACTATATAGAAGCTTTTAAACTAAACATGGTAGGGAAGCTTCCAGAGCAGCCTCACTACTCTAAAAAGGTTTCAAATGCCTTCGCCCTTAGACCTAGGCTGACAACACATAAATAAAGAATGCCAAGGAATCAGATGAATGAGAGTGAGAGGCTATGAATAGAACCTTTAGCATGTAGACAGTGACATACAAGTAAGTGAATGTATTTAATGATTCTGTCTGCATGTGTGTCTTAACCACAAAGCCTGGAAGCTCAGAAATATATTTTAGCATTGGGAATTGCCCACACTACATCCAACTCATTCTGCAAATATAAATTCAAGGCCTGTAATAATTCCCACTACTACATCTGGTTAAATGCTTACCAAGCTGTCTAAGACTAAGAGCCCCATGTAGCTATTGCTACAGTCAGGTGTTGAAAATGGCACAAGGCCCTGTGTTTCCATCACACATGCACACACACAAAAACACTTGGGCTTCTTTTCTTCCCCCCCAGGTATATGGCAGTGCAAAGAAGTTACATCATCCCAAGTACTTTCCTGCCCCTACGGAAATTATCCTTCCACAAATCAAAAACTTAGCCGTAATCCTGAATTAGAAGTATTTTGTTGAGAACTAAAATGAAAATTTGCACAGCTAACAAACTGAAAAAGGAGAGAAAAGAAAATAGTACATATTCATTTTCCCCACAGCCAAAATCTTGACATAACTTATGTTCCTGTTAATAGTGCTCTCATACATCAGAAACGTAGTTCAGGATCACACCAACAGTGGGATTGTGAAAGCAAATTTTGCAATATGTGACTTCGGTAAATCTGGGTAAGATGAAGATTGGTTATGATGATGGACAGCCACGTTTACTAAAGCTTTTTGTGTAGTGATATTTTGGCATTTCCTCAAAGTATTTCAGTGATCAGATGTGCTCATCAGTCCTCAAGCACGGGGCTTTCATCTCATGTTGGTCTCGCCTTCAGGCCTATAGGCTCACTGGAGAAGACAATGAGCTGACCAGCATAGATGGTGAACTCTGATGAGTTTCCTTCTATTGTTGTAGGGCTGTGCTGGGGAAAACGGTACCTAGATTTTCTAGGAACACTTCCTGTGAGGTTATGCAATGAAGAGCCACAAGATGGATTCTGAACAGAAAACTTTATGATATAGTACAGTCTAGAAAGGCAGTACTGTACTTACAGAACTAACAGGTGAAATACCAGCAGATCAATTAAAATTTCCCATTACATTTCCTATGGTCCATATTTTCGCTTGCAGGGGAATTGAAACTAGATAGAGCAGGTACAGCAGAATGCACATGGGTATAGCCTTCAGGGGCTATAAGGGGGCCGCAGTGGCTTAGTGGTTAAAATGCTGAACTGCAGACCAGAAGGTCGGTAGGACAGCAGTTCGAGACCTGAGTGCCGCATGACGGAGTGAGCTCCCGTCTCCTGTCCCAGTTCCTGTCAACCTAGCAGTTTGAAAGCAAGAAATTGCAAGTAGATAAGTAGGTACCGCTGCAGCGGAAAGGTAACAGCGTTCCGTAAGTCATGCCGGCCACATGGCTACGAAAGCGTCTTTGGATAGCGCTGGCTCTTCAGCCTTAGAAACGGAGATGAGCACCGCACCCTTTCAAGTAGGGGATACCTTTATCTTTTATAGCCTTCAGGGCAGGGGGGAAAGAGCTTTCTGCTTAGCCTGTGTCTACCTCTCTGTACGCCTAGGCTATGTGAGTACTCCTGGCATCCCTGTTTTTTGCATGAGATCCTTGGTAAAGGATTGTGACTTTGAGTCACAGTGTGGGGCCATGATGGTAAAATAGGGCTAATCTACATAGCTGCTCATAACTATTGCCTGCACTGAGCAGGGGGTTGAACTAGATGACCCTGAGGTCCTTTCCAACTCTAACCATCTATGATTCTATAAAGATGTAACATTCTTGTTTTACAAAATTTTATGGAATGATAAAACCTCTCTATATAGACCTGTAAGGATAATGTATTGGTGCTGACATACGTATGCGCCGTTTTATCCAAAGACACCAAGGTTGCTCTGGATCACTACTACAGGTAAAGACTGCCATTCCCCTTGAATGACTGGCCATTGCTTTACTCCTAGAAGGCAGCTTCATCTCTGTAGGTTTGTGGCTTGTCCTTTTATTTGCTTTACAACTCTGCACATAATGGCCTGCTTCATATTGGTTTTCATTGGTTCTAGTAATGTAAGCAGAAATGCCTGGTGTTTTTATGTATGCTGGCAAAAATGCAATTCTAGTTCAAAACTGGGGTTGTTTAACCCCATTTTCTAGGACAAGGCTTTACTACTGTATTTGGTCATCATGATTTACTATGTTTTTAATAGCTGACAGTTATTCTTGAGGGAGACAGCTTGACATCCACTTTGAAAATGTATTTGAGATTACTTCCATTGTGGTTTGTACTGTGGGAAAGCAGGTTGGGATGTTAGAAACCTCACAATGTGCTCCATCTAGCTAGGAGGCCTTTCACTGGCGTCGCTGCAGGGGGGGCGGAGCTCTAAGTTCCGCCGCGGTCCGACCCTCCGTTACACAGGAGAACGAAGCGCCCTTGCCCCCTCACTTTCGGAGCCATTCGGAGCGTTGCTTTCACTGACTTGAATGGCTCCGAAAGCGAGAGGTGGGGGCGCTTCGTTCTCCCAATGGAGGGTCAGACCGCAGCGGAACTTAGAGCTCCGCCCCCCTGCAGTGATGCCAGTGAGGTCTTTGAATCTGTATGTCCAGTTCTTAATAAGACAAAACACTAGTAGTTCAACACACTCAAGTCTTCTTCCATCACTGTATTCTGGTGCAATAGCCATAGGGTAATACATCAAAGTATTATGTGTATTAGAATTGCTACTACTCTCAGAAATACCAAATAGAACGCTAGGCTCTCCCACTGTGGCTTTAATCTGGCATTCTCTAGGGCAGGGGTTCTCAAACTTTGGAGGCCAGGTACCCCCTATCACGGTCCAATTTTCTGAAGTACCCCCTGCTAATTAACTGCTAATTAATTGGATCAATCAATCAATTAATTAGGTAATTAATCATTAAATAAAAATTACTAAAACAATTTTAAATGTGAAAAACGTCTTATTTAAGTGTGTGTGTGTGTGTGTGTGTGTGTGTGTGTGTGTGTGTGTGTGTGTGTGTGTGAGGGAGAGAGAGACACACATGCAAGGATCTCTTTTTTCCTCCAAGTCACACTTCCCAAAATCAGATCCTCCCTCCCCACCCCACCAAAGTACATTTTCCAAAGTACAAAAATAAGCACAAAACCAAAATCAGAGAGACAGAAGGGCTCTGAAAATAATTACAATTTAAAATCCATGTTAATTAACACCTAATTAGCTGCTGATGGGGCAGATAAGGGGCAGGGCTTGGCGTACCCCCAGCAAGAGGTCTGCGTACCCCTAGGGGTACCCGTACCACAGGTTGAGAACCTCTGCTCTAGGGAAATGTTCATATTTTATTACTTATTTAAAAGATTTCTAATCTTCTTTTCCATAAGCTCAAATCTGCAAAGTTGTGTGCAGTATAAGAAAACAATTTAAAATGACTTAAAAACAATACATAAAAATACATAACAATAATATAGGGACCAACTAACAATGATACGTAGGAACGGATAAAAACATACCGAATATAATCATTCAGTTTTAACTCCTGGCATTGTCAGCAAGAAAAGATAATTCTCATCATGGTAGTTATTATTGCCTCTCATATTAAGCAGTACATCAGCAAACAGCGCAATCCTGTGTAACTTTGCACCAGTGTAACAGTAGATGCGGCTGTCAGATGAGGCTTTACAAATAGCTGTGGAAAGAAGGAATGCGAAAAGCAAGGGTGAAAGGGAACGATATAACCAACTGAATGCAGATTTCCAGAGAATAACAAGGAGAGATAAGAAGGCCTTCTTAAATTATCAATGCAAAGAAATCGAGGAAAACAATATGCCAACAAATTTGGAAAACTCAGCAGTGGCCAAAGGATTGGAAAAGGTCAGTTTACGTTCCAATTCCAAAGAAGGGCAGTGCCAAAGAGTGTTCAAACTATCGCACAATTGCACTCATTTCACATGCTAGCAAGGTTATGCTCAAAATCCTAGAAGCTAGGCTTCAGCAGTACGTGGACCGAGAACTACCGGAAGTACAAGCTGGGTTTCGAAGAGGCAGAGGAACTAGAGATCAAATTGCCAACATGCGCTGGATCATGGAGAAAGCACGAGAGTTTCAAAAAAACACCTACTTCTGCTTCATTGACTACGCAAAAGCCTTTGATTGTGTGGATCACAACAAACTGTGGCAAATTCTTAAAGAGATGGGGGGGGGGGTACCAGACCACCTTACCTGCCTCCTGAGAAACCTGTATGTGGGTCAAGAAGCAACAGTTCGAACCGGCCATGGAACAACCGATTGGTTCAAAATTGGGAAGGGAGTACGGCAAGGCTGTATATTGTCACCCTGCTTATTTAACTTATATGCAGAGTAGGAGAGTGCAAAAGTTGGCTTGAAACTCAACATTAATAAAACTAAGATCATGGCATCTGGGCCCATCAATTCCTGGCAAATAGAAGGGGCAGAAATGGAAGCAGTAACAGATTTTACTTTTTTGGGCTCCAAGATCACTGCAGACGGAGACAGCAGCCATGAAATTAAAAGACGCTTACTCCTTGGAAAGAAAGCTATGGCAAATTTAGACAGCATAATAAAAAGCAGAGATATCACCATGCCAACAAAAGTTCGTATAGTCAGGGCGATGGTGTTCCCAGTAGCAATGTATGGTTGCAAGAGTTGGACCATAAGGAAGGCTGAGCGCCGAAGAATAGATGCTTTCAAACTGTGGTGCTGGAGAAGACTCCTGAGAGTCCCTTGGACTGCTAGGAGATCAAATCAGTCAATCCTAAATGAAATCAACCCTGACTGTTCCCTGGAAGGACAGGTACTAAGGCTGAAACTCAAATATTTTGGCCACCTAATGCGAAGAGAGGACTCTCTGGAGAAGACTCTGATGCTGGGAAAGACTGAAGGCAAAAGGAGAAGGGGAAGGCAAAGGATGAGATGGTTAGACAGCATCACCGATGCAAGGAACATGAAAATGAGCGAACTCAGGAAGATAGTGGAGGACAGGAAGGCCTGGCGGGATATGGTTCATGGGATCACAAAGGGTCGGACACGACTTAACGACTGAACAACAACAAAACAGTAGATGCACCGGTGTAACAGCAGATGCACTGGTGTAAATGCAATTACACTGGCATAAGTGCACTTACACCAGTGCATCTACTGTAACAGTGGTGCAAAGTTACACAGGATTGTGCTGTAAATCTGTTAGTTATTCCTAATCTGTTAGATATTTCTAAAGTGCCTTTTCTACTTCAGATGTTTGTATCTTTCTATGTAATCTGACCTCTTTTTACATTTCTCAGTGTTGTCCTTTCCTTCTGTTAGAGAGCAAGCTGGTAGCAAGCAAGACAGTTAGATTACAAGGCTGAAGACATAAGTTTGGTCAGGATCACATAAACAGATCAGGCTGAATAAGGGTAGGTAAAAATCCAGAGAGGGTCAGGATCAGAACTAGGGCAGCCCAATCCTATCCCGCGCTGGTGCAGTGGGGCCGCACAGCCCACACCACATCCAGCGGGGGAAGGGGAAGGGCTGGAGGTCTCCTTGGGGTAAAGGCCCAGCCAGCACTACGAGTCTCCTTGGATCCACACCAGATATTTAGCTGGCGCATGTGTGGGAGGTCCATGTAGTGCGAACACGCCCTGGTTTCGGTGGTTGGCCTCCTCTGTCTGTACATTGTGTTCACCGCATTTTTGTTGTCCACATACACTGTTTTTACTCCTAGTTATATTGTCTGAACAACTGAATTGTTGCCCCAACAATTCAGTTGTTCAGACAATATAACTAGGAGTAAAAACAGTGTATGTGGACAACAAAAATGCGGTGAACACAATGTACAGACAGAGGAGGCCAACCACCGAAACCATCATCCATCATCTTCTTACTT
Organism: Plestiodon gilberti rubricaudatus; assembly: GCA_026170595.1. Classification (NCBI taxonomy): domain Eukaryota; kingdom Metazoa; phylum Chordata; class Lepidosauria; order Squamata; family Scincidae; genus Plestiodon; species Plestiodon gilberti. The sequence continues at coordinate 193,042,147 of JANXHW010000002.1, read as the reverse complement.
GAACCTGAGAATTTATCACTATGACCAGTAATATTATTGAACTGGATTCTAACTACTGCATGCTGCCTCCTCCCCACAGCAACCCATGTGCTCCTTAAAAAGCCCTGTAAAGACAGAATCTTGGGAATGGGGTGGGACACACATGGGGAGTTGTAGTGGAAGAGGCAAATTGCCCCAAATCAGATAGAGGTCATTAGGCTGCTGTAGGGAGAAGGTGGTGAAGTTCTCTTGCAGAACTTCCTTCCTTCCATGTGTGGCAATTAGGATCCAATCTGGTGATTAGCCAGTGACTGAAATCCAAAAGCTACTTTAGATGTCTCTAAGGATTTGAAACTTTTTTTTGGCTTTAAACAGTATTCCCTCCCCCATCTCCCCCTTATCCAGAACGCTGGCGATATCCCCGCCCCCTCCAAGTCCGGGCCAGCCAATGGCCACCCCAGTGGCTGCACCAGCCTGCCCTCCCCCCACCCCGGTTGGCCTAAGTCTTACCTGGGTCTCCTGGGGCAGCTCCGGTCCCCTGGCAGAGTGAGGGCTGCCGGCCTCTGTGCCATTACTCTCCGGGAGTCGCAAACGCACTTTACGACATGTTTGTGACAGCTTAGAGTGGTGGAGTGTGTACTCCGCCGCTCTAAGCCTACATAGGATTTACCGTTAGTCTGGAACCTGGCTATAATAGGGAATAAGTCTGGTTGGGGTTAGCTGGATGCATTTATCCCATCCAAAAAAAGCTGGATACATTAATTTTCTTAACCCGTGGGCCATATGCTCATATGGTGGTTTTTTTTTTTTTAAATGATCTCAAACTCTTCTTGTTTATCTATATTTGCTTATTGAAACCTTTTTCAAAATGTCTAGTAAACCTATCCTTGTTCGTCTGCCTCCTATTCTGAACCTTGGGGTTTTCCCACCCCATGCCTAATAGCCAACACTACTCTACCCACTGCAGGTGAAGTGGCTGCTGGATCATTGGCAAAAGAGTTCCCATAGAAGAGGGCTGCTGTAGTGGAGGCCGCCGTGTAAAGAACTTCCACTGGATGGCAGTGGGGAAGTCCACAGGAGGGAAGGAGCACCAAAGAGAGCTAAGCAGCGGCGTCACTGCAGGGGGGGCGGAGCTCTAAGTTCTGCCACGGTCCGACCCTCCGTTACACGGGTGCACGAAGCGGCCCCGCCCCCTCGCCTTTGGAACCATTCAAGGCGGTGAAAGCACAGGAGACTCCCTGTGCGTTGTTTTCGCCACCTTGAATGGTTCTGAAGGCAAGGGGGCAGGGCCGCTTTGTGCACCCGTGTAACGGAGGGTCGGACCGCGGCGGAACATAGAGCTCCCCCCCCCTGCAGCGACGCTAGTGGAGCTAAGCAAGCCATTGTTTTGTGCTTTCCGTCCCTCCCATAGTCCCATTCACAGCATAAGTTATTGCTGGAGCATGAAGAGCTACTGTTTGAACAACAGGAGCCCAATGCCTTGTTGGGCAAGTGCTTCATAAATCGAGCTTGGCTTTAAGATGAAACAGTGAGTTCTTACCCTTCCACGCTGCCACATGGATCTCTTCTTTCCATCTCCTAAGCTTGCATAACTAACTGGTGTGTCAGCCTGAACAATCTGATAACTTTATAAAGTAATTAGTATGTATTTTATTATTTTAGTTGGGTGACAACCATCAGTTCTGTAATCTGAGAATCAACAAGAACACAGAGAGGGGAACATAGAGAGGGGGGTCTGTGACGGATGTGAGGACCGCACGGTGACTTGCCTACCTGGTGCGAAGGTTGCGGACATCACCTCTCGTCTAGATAGGCTGGTAGAGAGTGCTGGGGAGGAGGTAGCGGTTGTGGTGCATGTTGGCACCAACGACGTGGGGAAATGTCCTGGAGGCCAAATTTAGGTTGCTAGGTAGGAAGCTCAAATCCAGGACCCCAAAGGTAGCGTTCTCAGAAGTGCTACCTGTTCCACGCGCAGGGCCAGCTAGGCAGGCGGAGCTCAGGGGTCTCAATGCGTAGATGAGACACTGGTGTCAAGAGGAGGGGTTTAGGTTTGTTAGGCACTGGGGAACGTTTTGGGACAAGCCGGGCCTGTACAAGAGGGACGGGCTTCACTTGAACCAAAACGGAACCAGACTGCTGGCGCATAACATTAAGAAGGTGGCAGAGCAGCTTTTAAACTGACTCCTGGGGGAAAGCCGACAGGACTCCTCATCCCTAGGGAATGAGGGTGCAGAGGATGGGGAACAGTCAAGTAATAGCAGAGTAAAAATTGGGAGTGGTAGCGTGATGGGACATGACAGCCAGTCTAGCAGGACAGAAGGCTGCAGGAATAAAGGTGCAAACATGCAGCCCTTCTTGGGGGACCAGGTATATAAGTGCTTTTATGCAAATGCCCGAAGTCTACCGGCAAAGATGGGAGAACTGGAATGTTTGGTGGCTAGGGAAAACATTGACATAGTAGGTATAACAGAAACCTGGTGGAATGCGGAGAACCAGTGGGATACTGCAATTCCAGGATATAAACTCTATAGGAGGGACAGAGAGGGGCGTGTTGGAGATAGGGTGGCCATCTATGTCAAAGAGGGGGTAGAATCCACCAGAGTAGAGCTGGAGGGGGGCTCTGACTCCTCCGTAGAATCACTGTGGGTTAGATTACCAGGCTCAAAGAGTGATGTAATAGTAGGGGCATGCTACCGTCCTCCAGATCAAAAACCTGAAGGGGATCTTGAAATGAGGAAGCAAATCAGGGAGGTGTCAAGGAGAGACAGGGTTGTAGTCATGGGGGACTTCAATTATCTTCACATCGACTGGGTCAATTCATGCTCAGGTTATGAAAGAGAGACTGGATTTCTGGATATGTTAAATGACTGTGCCTTAGAGCAGCTTGTCACGGAACCGACCAGAGGACAGGTGACTCTGGACTTGATATTGTGTGGCACTCAAGATCTGGTCAGGGAGGTAAATGTTACCGAACCGTTGGGGAATAGTGACCATGCTGCGATCTGTTTCGCCATGCATGTCGGAGGGAGAGTGCCGAGCAAATCTGACACGAAAACCCTTGACTTCCGAAGGGCTGACTTCCCCAAAATGAGGAGACTAGTTAAAAAAAAGCTGAAAGGGAAGGTAAAAAGAGTCCAATTGCTCCAGAGTGCATGGAGGCTGTTTAAAACAACAGTCATAGAGGCCCAGCGGGAGTGTATCCCACAAAGGAGGAAGGGCTCGACCAAGTCCAGGAGGGTGCCGGCATGGCTAACAAGCACAGTTAAGGAGGCTATAAAAGGCAAGGAAGCATCCTTCCGTAAATGGAAGTCTTGCCCTAGTGAGGAAAATAAACAGGAGCACAAACTGTGGCAAAAGAAATGTAAAAAGATGATACGGGAGGCCAAGCAAGACTTTGAGGAACGTATGGCAGGCAACATAAAAGGGAATAATAAAAGCTTCTTCAAATATGTTAGAAGCAGGAAACCTGCCAGGGAAACGGTGGGTCCGCTGGATGGTGAGGGAGAGAAAGGGGTGATAAAAGGGGACTTGGAGACTGCAGAGAAATTAAATGAGTTCTTTGCATCTGTCTTCACGGCAGAAGACCTCGGGCAAATACCGCTGCCGGAACGGTCTCCCCTGAATAAAGAATTAAGTCAAATAGAGGTTAAAAGAGAAGACGTCTCAGACTTAATTGACAAAATAAAGATCAATAAATCACTAGGCCCGGATGGCATCCACCCAAGAGTTCTGAAGGAACTCAAGAATGAAGTTGCTGACCTCTTGACCAAAATATGCAACTTGTCCCTTAAAACGGCCACTGTGCCAGAGGATTGGAGGATAGCTAATGTCACGCCAATCTTTAAAAAAGGAAGGAGGGGGGACCCGGGAAACTACAGGCCGGTCAGCCTAACATCTGTTCCAGGGAAGATGGTGGAAAGTCTCATTAAGGATAAAATCTTAAAATACATAGAAGAACAAGCTCTGCTGAGGGAGAGTCAGCATGGCTTCTGCAAGGGGAAGTCTTGCCTCACAAACCTGTTAGAATTTTTTGAAAGGGTCAACAGGCATGTGGATGCGAGCGAACCCGTGGATATTATATATCTGGATTTTCAGAAGGCGTTTGACACGGTCCCTCATGAAAGGCTCCTGAGAAAACTCCACAGTCAGGGAATAAGAGGGCAGGTCATCTTGTGGATTAGGAACTGGTTGAAGACCAGGAAACAGCGAGTGGGAGTCAATGGGCAATTTTCACAATGGCGAGAGGTGAAAAGCGGTGTGCCCCAAGGATCGGTCTTGGGACCGGTGCTTTTCAACTTATTCATAAATGACCTGGAGTCGGGGATAGGCAGTGAGGTGGCCAAGTTTGCAGATGACACTAAACTTTTCCGGGTGGTGAAGACCAGCAAGGATTGTGAAGAGATCCAGAAGGACCTCTCCAAACTGGGACAATGGGCAGCAAAATGGCAGATGCGCTTCAATGTAAGTAAGTGCAAAGTGATGCACATTGGGGCCAGAAACCAAAACATCACATATACGCTAATGGGTTCTGAGTTGTCTGTGACAGATCAAGAGAGAGATCTTGGGGTGCTGGTGGACAGGTCGATGAAAGTGTCGACCCAGTGTGCGGCGGCTGTGAAGAAGGCCAATTCCATGCTCGGGATCGTTAAAAAAGGGATTGAGAATAAAACGGCCAATATCATTCTGCCTTTGTACAAATCAATGGTAAGGCCACATCTGGAGTATTGTGTCCAGTTCTGGTCACCACACCTCAAAAAGGATATATTTGAATTGGAAAAGGTGCAGAAAAGAGCGACCAGAATGATTCGTGGGCCTGGAGCACCTCCCTTACGAGGAAAGGCTACAGCGTCTGGGGCTTTTCAGCCTAGAAAAAAGGTGCCTGAGGGGGGACATGATTGAGACGTATAAAATTATGCATGGGATGGAGAGAGTGGATAGAGGGAAATTCTTCTCCCTCTCGCACAACACCAGAACCAGGGGACATGCACTAAAATTGAGTGGAGGGAGAGTTAGAACGGACAAAAGAAAATATTTCTTTACCCAGCGTGTAATTCATCTGTGGAACTCCTTGCCACAGGATGTGGTGATGGCATCTGGCCTAGATGCCTTTAAAAGGGGTTTGGACAGATTCATGGAGGAAAAGACCATCACAGGTTACAAGCCATAAGCAACCTCCTGGCTTTAAAAGTAGGTTTTCTCTGTGCCAGGTGCAAGGGAGTGTCAACGGGAAATGGCTCTCGGAGGCATCTGGTGGGGCCACTGTGTGATACAGGAAGCTGGACTAGATGGGCTTTTGGCCTGATCCAGCAGGGCTCTTCTTATGTTCTTATGTTAACAAGTACAAGTCACCTCTCCCCAGGAGGAAGCCTAATTAGTCTACAAAAATAATTCAGGCTGCAACAAAATGGATATGAATAGTTTATTCTCTCTCTCTCTCTCTCTCTCTCTCTCTCTCTCTCTCTCTCTCTCTCTCTCTTGTGCTGTGAACACTTGTATTTCTTCATGAAGAGGCATTATAAAGTTCAGAGGTTCTTTAAATTACGGTCAAACTAGATCTGCACTTAAGTGTGCTTTGGAGCAGGTTTACTGTTAGATGTGCCCCTTTTTGCATGATAAATATCTGTGGGGCACAATCCTAATTGGGACTATGGCATGCTGGAATGAAAAGGCTAGCTCTCCTTGTGCTAGTTTTCTGCTGACCTCAAATAGCCACTTCAGGGGAAGGGCATTTCTTTGGCATGAAAATAGCACAAAGAGAAAGAGCGACCCTCCTCCCCTTCCCTGTGTGCCATGCTAGGCACATCAGGGTTGGCTCCATTATGAAATATGAGGCTGCCGCCCACCTCAGAATTGCCATTAATTGCACATCTAGTTTGGCCTTCACTACAAGGTCCAATCAAGGATATTTCACAAATTCTGTTTCTCTGTTTCTGCGAAATCAATACTGCCCACCAGTGCATGTACAGTCTGTTATCTTGGGCCAATTTCTTTGACCTTCCTGAGATAAAGTTGGTTTCCTCCCTCACTAAAGGAAAAACAACACCCACTCCTCTCTCAGAAACTGACCACATCAGCAGAAATGCCTGGGAACACAAGAGGAGCATGTTTTACACAAATAGACCCTTTTCCTGTTAACAGTCTACATGTTTTAGCATAAGCCGAATGCAGACAGGTGTGTTTTCCTTTCTGTGAACTGGGATTGGCTTGCAAATAAACAGAAAGACCAGGTGATCACATTGCCTCCGCTGGACTCTTCCAGAAAGTTTCTCAAGTGAGAAAGGGCGCCTTGTTTCAAGCACCGGCATGAGCCAAGCAGAAGGATTCTTAAAAAACTTTGTGTGCTTGCTGCATCCACAGGGAGCAGCCAACCTCAGGGAGAGTGGGGAGCACTTCTTGAATTAGTCTGTATGCTGGAGAGATGTGTTTTTTTAAAAAGTCTCTACCCAGGCAAAACATACCTCCAGCTTTTGGAGTGGTTATGCCTCAAAAGAAATTGGGAAAGAGCAATCTCTGGGGATCTTGAATGTTGCCAAGGCAGCAGAATTAGGTAAGATGGCCCTTTGCTATAGAAGGGCAAAGGAGATCTATTATATATAGAGAGAGGGAGAGAGCATAAGATTGATGGAAGTCACATTATACTCTGGGGATGTCAGCACTGGCCAATTTTAGCAGGATTGATTCTACTATGAAATGCAAGTAGGTTGCAAAGTTCAGACTTAAGTTAACCCTGTTGCAATTTATATTGCACTTTCAGGGATTTTAATGTGACTACTTCTATCTCACAAAACAGGTCCCAGGTGTACTACAGTGTGGCTGCAATCATAGCTAGCCACACTTACCTGGGAGTAAGCCCCATTGACTATAATGGGAATTAACTTCTGAGTGGACAAGCACAGGATTGGGCTCTGTGTCAGTTAGCAACTGGGGCCCTGGCCCCAGGGCAGCTGCCAAGGGCTCAGGGCCAGTCCCCAAAAAATCACCTCTGTGCCCACAGTCTTTATGCAGTGGTGTCAATGAGACTCTCTCGGTTTGATCACTGCCTCCTGTCTCCCATCTGTACTAAGTCCACTGAGGTAGAATGGTACTCACAGAGGGAAATTTGAGGAGGGTTCCATGAAATCTGGAGCCAGCCCTGCTAGCAATAATCACTTGGACAAATGTTTAGCATCACCTTCCCTGCCAGTTCTTATCCAATTTCTCTTTCTCCACCATCTTTACCTAGGTTAAAAAAAAAAAAACTTTTCTGCAATACAGTAGTGTAGCCAGGCTGGGACAGCCGCGGTCTCCTCGTGAGGAGGAGCGGCAGCTTTCTGCTCCACGGCTGCTTTTTTGCAGCTGGAGTGGGTACATCTACAGCCACTGAGGATTTTTGCTCCATTTTCGGCACTTTGGGTCATCCCACCCACCCGTCCAGAGTGCAGGGGGCTGAGTGATGACGTGAAACACATCATTACCCTCCTCCCCGGGGCACACTAGCAACACCACTGCTGCTGCGATATGATTTTTGTACATGTTCACATATCTAGTAATCTTTACAAAAGAGAAAAAAAAAAGAAGAAAACTCTCTTCTCCAATATTTCTTTGTTTTCCTAATTTGGCCCCTATTGTATTTCAAATAGGAGCATCTATTTCACAATCTATTAGAAGAACATTGGCTACTTCGAACCAAACAGATGCACAGGTTTCTCACACTTTTGCAGTTTGAGCCTTCACTGCAATATCCAAAGAGGAACTTGAGGTTGTGGGTGGAACAATACATGTTTGGAGTCAAGAATGGCGCACAAAAAAACCTGAAAGTGTGAGTGATTCACACATCTGGTTTTCAGTGCTTTTCTTGCAGCCCAATCCTATGCATGTTTACTCAGAAATAAGTCCCAGTGCATTTAATGGGATTTACTCCCAAGTAAGTGTGCAAACATTAAGGTGCAAACTTTTGCATACTTTGTTTAAAATTATTGTTATAAAAGCTCTTCCTTGGTTCTTTCAGATTTATTGTATGTATGTATTTATTTCAATTCCTTTTGACCCAGGTTTTCTACAGATGTAACCAAGGCAGTGTACAAATATCAAAACAACAACTCTAATACTGTGTATTAAAATGATAACAAGTACAATAATCAAACCATCAGCTTTTGTTTCTCGCATCCTTGCACATTTGCACATGAGTCAAAGGAGTTCATATCTGCCTTCATGGTAATTTGGCATAATTAAAAATGACCACACCCAGTGGCGTTCCCAGCCCTCCCGGCGCCTGGGGGGGGCGGGGTTGGAGCACCCCCCCAAGTAGCCAGGCTCGGGGCTGAGCGCCCACTCCGCGTGTCCCCGGCCTCCGGAGGCTGCGCTCCGAAGGCTGGGGATAAGCCCTCCTTAAAGCGTTCGGCGGTCGAGAGCTTTATGAAGAAGCCGAACGCGTCGCTGGCTTTTATAGGGTTTGCGCATGCGCAAAACCCCAGCGACGCGTTCGGCTTCTTCATAAAGCTCTCGACCGCCGAACAGGGTGGTCGCTTTAAGGAGGGCTTATCCCCAGCCTTCGGAGCGCAGCCTCCGGAGGCTGGGGACACGCGGAGTGGGCGCGCTGCTTCGGAGGGGCGCGCCAGCCGGGCTCTGGTGCCACGCCGCTCTGCGCAGCCCCGAGCCTGGCTGCCGCGACCCTCGCCCACTCAGCGCCTGGGGGGGAGCACACCTGCTCCCCCCATATAAGAACGCCTCTGACCACACACCCCAAAAGAACAACCTCATTATTACAAGAGGACAAAGCCCTTATTGACGGTGAACTTTTGCAATATGGCAATATGAACTTTTAACAAATGGCTTTTAACAATATAGATGACCCACTGGGATTGTTTGTTTTAATTGTTTTTATTATTTGTTTTTAATTATTTTAATGTATATATGTATTTTAATGTTTTATTGTAAGCCGCCTTGAGTGCCCTTGCCGGGAGAAAGGCAGGGTATAAATTCTTTAAATAAATAAAATAAATAAAAAGCAGCCCTGAAACAAGAAATTTTCTTTTAGACAAGAATGAAAGAAATCTCATATACTAGGTAGTTTAATGTTGAATATTTTAGTGTGCTTGTACTTATATACCATTTAATCTGAACAGATGACTTTGCTTACTGCTGGCAACAATAATAGAGATGGGCAGCCTGGGCACAGGATCCGGCCAGCGGCCCAGGGCTGCCCGCCGGATCCTGTGCCCGGGCTGCCCGTCCAGTGGCAGGCCGGAGGTCTACCTGGGGAAGGGGATGCTCGTCTCCTTCCCCAGGTGTAAACTGGAGCCAGCCCTATTGGCCAGCTAAATAGATGACGGAAGTAGAGGAGGCCGTGTAACGGCCTAGCTGGCCCGGCAGAGACGGAGATATGGCGGGAGCCATCCCCCGCCCCTTCCTGGGCCAGCTAGGCCAATGGCCCCCCTCCCTCGCCTGCCGAACCACCCCCGCCGGATCCTGACCTACCTTCTTTAGTGGCCGCCCGGGCGTTCCGGCGACAGAGCCAGTGAGGCCGGCCTCTGCGCCGGCCTCCCTTGCTCTCGAATAGTCACAAACGTGCTTTCTGGCACGTTTGTGACTGCTTCTGGCGCCGGAGCACTCGCTCTGGCGCCAGCAGATTCGTCAAGATTGTGCTCAAAAAGAGCTTCAAGTTTATGTTGGACAAGGAGGCCAGCTGGGCAATAAGTCTGTGCCATTGCTCTAGCCATTGAGCTTGTCTTGAGAGACATGGGGAAATTCCCAAACAGGGAAAGTAAAAGAGCAATTGAAGGAATGATCCTAACTGGAAAAGGACCTCCTATGAAGTTCATTGATGCAACAGGAGCCGGCTCAGAGGTTTCGCTAGACTGCATCTGAGATGGCTGCCTGGTTCTTGCTTGGAAGGGAATCTTGTGGGCTCTTTTTTGCACAGCCAGAATGAGACAGGAGGTCATGCCAGCTTTCAACATACTTTTAGGAGTAAAACGTTTCTGTGTGCCTCATGATTAATCATGTCAGGAATGAGGCTAGGTGAGTCCAAAATCAATATGCCCTTGGAGCTAAAGTGTCATGGTCATTGGCAATGGAAAACCTTGTGAAAAACCAGTGGCATTTGAATGGCTGAAATTCTTCCTTTCACTGCATTTATTTCTCAGGGTCCCATAACCAGGGATGTGTTCTTCCCTGTATTAGCATTTTTTGAAGGCAACTCCTGGAATGTGAACATGCACACTCAGTAAGCATAATATTACTGGATCCGGTGTTTCTCAAGGATAATGAATTTAACTTCAGAAGAGTTCCATTGTGTTGGAGAGAGATACTGCTGAGAAGCTACACCTGACTGGAATGAACCGGCAGTGATGATCACTTAGCTCCACTTATTCCCTCATCTCTTTGCCCATCTAATCATGTCCTCAAGATCCTGCAGAAAATCATTACCGAAACATTGCCACCAAATTGACTGGAAGCTACAGTCGGAGTACAGGCTTTCCTCATGTCTTCCAGTCTCCTGGTGGAAAAGCCACTTTTGAGAGTAAATGTGATTCAGACCCATGCTGGAAATGTGGGCACAAGTTCAAATAGAAATGGAGCATGTTGAAGCAATATGGAAAGCATCAGACATGTGAAGAAGGGAGCTCAGCCAAACCCACAGGCTCCTCTCCAGTTTGTCGTTTCTTCAAAGAAACTACTCTAGTCGTTTGGGGGAAGAGGGGTGAAAGAAACAGAAGAATTTCAACTTTACTAAGGGAAGTAGATTGAGGGTCTCTCTGTAACAAAAGTTCTTTTTTTTATGGGACCTGGGTACAGCTCTGCAAGTATTACAGCATCCATGCACACTCCACACTGATGCCCTACCTGTTCATAAGGAATAAGCAGAGGAGAATCACAGCCAGTGTGTAGGTAGCATAATTTATTCGACATAGGAGAAGGAACACTGTTCGTTTGCCTCCCCATACTGTACCATTGGGGATGGGGCCATAGCACATTTTTGCTTGCAGAAGGTCCCAGGTTCAGTCTCAGATATCTCCAGGTAGGGATGAGAAAGAATCCAGGAGAGCTGCTGCCAGTCTGTGTAGACAGTGCTGAGTTAGATGGACCAATGATCTGACCCGGCAGAAAGCAACTTCCTATATTCCTAAATATGAATGGTATTTTGTAATGGCTGTTTTTAAATGTGGTTTTCTGTTTTTTTGTAAGCCGCTTTGGGTGCCCTTCGGGGAGAAAAGCGGGACAAAAATCGGGTAAATCAATACATATTCCTATTTAATGTTCACAGTCCCCCCCCCCTTCAATTTAGCCATCTAATCAGAATGGAAGATGCTCATGAGTAGACATGGTCTGAGCAAGGATAAACAATAAATGTTAAACCAGTCTTGTAGTTTGCAGCCTGGGTAGACTATTGGACTAGGATGAGGCAATAATCTATTTTAGCATTTTTATAAATATAAACAACACCATAAGAGTTTTTTGAGTGTGCAAGCACTCTTGATGCAATCTTTACAAGAACCCTGCAATCCAAGTATTGTTATTGTTTATTGTTTGTTTATTGTTTATTGTTATTTATTATCCCCATATTGCAGCTGATACGGAGAGGCTTCCCTAAGACCACCTGGTGAGTTCAAGATCTGAACTGAAACCCTGATTTCTGCTGCTCTACATCAGCTCTCAGTTCACATCTCAGACAAGTTCAGATCTCAAAGTCCTGAAGCTCATTGGGTGACCTTGGGCTAGTCACCAGCTCCCAGCTTCACCTACTTCAGGGGTTTGTTGTGATGATACAATTATGCTGATGGAGGGGGGAGAGCATGTAAAGGATCCTGAGCTTCTTGGAGGGAAGGGTATATAATGGGACATTTAACTGTTATGTTACTTTTCTGTCTATAGGTGCTGCTGTGTCCAGAACTGACACATCTGGGTAAGTGAATGTTGCCTTTTTAGAGACTATTCTTTAGCCCAATGTTCTTTGCTCAGCCACCACCTTGGGGCCTGGCCTCTTCCCCGAATAACCTGGCAATGGGTCAGATAAAAACAATGTCATATATAAAGTTGCCTAAGGTCAATAACAATCCCTTCCAGGCAAGCTGTCCCACACACAATGATTCAAACTATCCTGACATACGTCTGTGTAGCCAGGCTGACAGCAGTGGTGTAGCTAGGGTCCCTGGTACCCGTGGCCCTAGCTGCGCTGTCACCCCCGGGAGTGATGTCACCCCCAGAAGTGACGTCACTCCCGGGTTTTTTTTTTAATAAAAGCAAAAAACAAAAAACAAAAACCAAACCACATGCGCAGTAGCTGGACCCCAGTATCCGCATCCTGCGCCCTGAGGCTGGGGAAATATTTCCTAGGCTTGGTGTGTGTGTGTGTGTGTGTGTGTGTGTGTGTGTGTGTGTGTGTGTGTGTGTGTGTCTGTGTCTGTGTCTGTGTATATGCAAAGGATACATTATATTTTTTGAAATGTCCTTAAGGGAGATAAAACAATCAGCAATTAAACGACCGCAGTGCTAGCTTTTGGTTTGTCCTCTTAATCACCTATAAGTAAACGTTTAAGTATGTGTCAAAGCATTTGCTCATGTTCTTTCTTTCCTACCCTTGTTTCTTCCTCCTTTCTTCTGATGTTTCCACACTTCCTATTTTAAAATTGTAAACTACTTGGGAGCAGGGACTTTTCTATGTTGCCTGTGTAACACTGTAGAGGGCATCCTGTACACAGATGGTGTGGTTGGTATGAATAAATAATAGTATGTCATCTCACAGAAAGTTGAGATGTACCGTCAGGGAAAATAATAGGATGTGGGAGGGGCATATATGAAAGGATTGAGAGCAGACGTTTGACTGCAGAATCTGAAAGATATCAAAGCCAGTCCAACATGAATTCACATTGTGGTTTTCAAACCAAAGTCACTTTTTTATATTTCTCTGCAATTTTCCGATGTATTCTTATTTTTGCTTGAGACATATGGTATTCTGAAAAAGCTCCTGAGCTCTAGGAAGACGTCAGTGGCAGAAATACTTCACAATGAAGTAGAACATTTCAAACTTGGAACAATGAAGTAGAACACTTCAAACTTGTACGACAAGTAAAGAAAACCAGGGATAATCATCACCATAAGAAATAATTGGTAATGAAAGTGAAAAATGTGAGAAAAGGGTGCATTGCATTTAAAGTCACAACAGCTGAGCAGAAGGAGATGCCTGCAAAAATTACATACACAGAAACTAGAATCTTTGGATTTATGGGCTCCTGGAAAGGACAGCCGAGGATACCACCTATTGGAAAGGATTTCACCAACTGTGGCAGTAGATTCATGATAACCTGCAAATACTGTATGCTACTGGGCTGCAAGTGGAGCAACTGGCAATAAAAAAGAAGCAAAGAAATTCTTCAAAATACTGAAGTCTGAGCCTTTATGATGATGTTGCTCTAAAATAGTACCTAAAAATAGGTCTAGGCCATAATAAAGCCACAGCAGTTAACAAACAAAATAGGGGAAGCATCAAATGTTGCTAAAAGGTGGTCTTTTTTATCTACAGAGAAAGAACATCTTAGGGGGGAGGGAGAGGAGGCTGTCAACTACGGTATCTAATTAGTTTAAATCAAATTCAAATCAGTTTTAATCATATATGAATGTTGAATTATAGAATGTTGATTATAGAAAATCTTCCTGACTGTTCTGCTTTGCTCTAATTTGTTTATACTGATCACTAATTCCATCTTAAAATTGTTGCCATTAAAACCATTACTTAGAATGTTGAGGAAATTAGCCCACCAAGCAAGAGATTATACATTTTTTCTCACAGATAAAGAGAATGAATGCAGAAGTGCTTTGCTTCCGTTGTGAAGAAGGGAGGGGCTTATATGCCAGAATGCTGCTGGATTGGAAAGGTTCCAGTGTGTGGATTTTCTCCTAAAGCCAAAGCGATAGCAACTTTGATACAAGGGAAGTTGGTGTACGAAGTCAGAAATGTAATAACCAATGGAATGGAAGGTACAGTATCTGGCTGTTTACAGATAGCACAGAGGCTCATCTGTATAATAATAAAGCTTCTGGCTTTTCCCACAAGTTCTCCTCAGGATTTTTATTCTTGTGGAGTTCATTCCTTATTGAGTGGAGATGGCTTTAACATAGAGTTAGATACATTCCTGTGTCATCATTACATCGCAACTCAGCTAACAAGGAATCTCAAGCCAGGAATTACATCTTGTCAAAAAACAGAAGCTAAAGGGATTCAGCAAGACAGCATTTGAAACACCCTACAGGCTACGGGAAGCACACCTTTATATCTCCTAGTTGCATGATGAATTCTCACCTGTATCACATTCACATCTTAAAGCCAGGAAGAATTGGCTACACGCTCACAGAGCAGAGGGTCAGAGAGGCATGATTTTGCCTCTTCAAATGATTTTGAAGAGCTACTGTATGGTGTTAATGTTAAATCAGTTGCTCTTACATGGTACAATTGTAACTGGCCAGCTTTTTGTGTTAAGATAAGAATCCTGTAGGCTAGAATTCAGGGGGAAGATGGGCCCCGGCTGTAATCCAGGCAGTATTTAACATCGTGATGTCACCCCTGAGTACCAGAAGACCCAGAAGTAATTGGTGGGGATGACATCACTGCCAACTACTTCTGGGTTGCAAGCAAGCTGCTCTAAGTGGCCACCTGAACACTTTTCTTTTTTTTTTTCCTTGCTGTGAAGAAAAAAAAATGGTTGGGCAGCCACTCAGCGGTTTGCAACCCGAGCGGCAGTGGTGAGGAGATGGCGGCGAAAAGGTAGGGTCACCCCGTTTGCCCAGGCAGCGAAGGGACGGCGGGCAGCCTAACTTGAACCTATGACCCTACTGGTAGTGCTGGTGGAACACGTGCTCCACCTGCACTGGCTGCCACAAAAGCGCCGTAAAGCGCTTTGTGGCTGTACAGGGATCTGGTGCACTGGTGGGAAGGCTTGACAGAGAAGATGAGGCAGGGGTTGGGCAGATCAGGTCCGGTAGTGGGTCAGGTTCGGTGCTGGCAGTGCACGCTGAATCTCGACCCTCTTCCTGGGCCTGATCCATCTGCACAGATCAATGCAGATTTGTGCCAGCAATATTGCTGGTGCAGGTGCAAGTTGATTCAATGTAGCTGCTGGGGCCTACCCCAGGGCAATGAGACAAATGTTCCCTTACCCTGAGGACACCTCCAGCAGCCAAAAATCCCCCACGGGATGCAGCGTAGCCCGTGCCGGACCCGCTGCTTCGCCGCATGGGGATTTAGTTAGGATTGGGCTGTAAGCCTCTAGTGCGCTCTCCTCTAAAGGAAGCCCAACCCTGGGTTGTGCTGCAGCTCCTGGAGCTTCTCACTGCTCAGAGAAGTGGAGCTCTAGCATGTAGCACTGGTCTCAGCCACTTCTGCTTGGGCACTCTGCAGCTGGGCTTCTGGGGCAAGCTTGACCCAGCTGTAGCCAAAAGCGCTTTCACCTCCTTGCAATGAGATTCCAGGCTTTTCTGTAACTCTTTGCAGTCTCTATGCTGGCTTTGAGGTCCTCCTGCTGCTGCTCTGAGTTGGCTTGTCATGCTGGCTCTCTAAGCTCTGGCTTTGCTGCCCTGCTCCAGATTGCTCATGCTGGCTTTAAGTGGTTCCAAGTCGCTCATGCTGGCTTTTAGATCTTTCTGTGTCTGACTTTGCTGTTTGCTTCGCTGCTGCAGCATCAACCTGAATCGCTCTAGGAGTCTTGCTGATCTTTCCTCCATCTTGGCTCAGTCACACCAGCTCACAGATTATGTTCAAGCAAACAGTATCCCACTAAAACTGCCAATGTTGCATTCTTGGAAGAGGACAAAATTAAAAAGTATGTAATAATCATGCGCCCAAATTATGGATGAGTTCTCTTCAGTTAACATATAAGAACAATTTTCTTCATTCACAAATCTGAGTTTCCTCTTGTTTCACCCAGACTTATTGAATCTGAGGACAAACCAGGAAGGCTCTTTCTTGGCATATTAGCACAAGCCATATAAAGAAAGAAAGTTAGTTCTTCATGCTACTGCAGGGAATTATTCTATAAAAGATACATTCACAGTATTAAGGCTGCAGCCCTGTACACCCTTACCTGGGAGTAAATCCCATTGAACTCAGTGGACCTACTTCTGAATAGACATGCCTAGGATTGTGCTGTTAGACTTGAATTCTGCTTTGTACTAATCTCCCAAAGATCCTTCACTAATATTTGCAGAACAATTTTCTAAGAGCTGAAGCGTCACCTCCCCTGCGCGCGTCGGCTCTGAGCCGGGAGGACGGTCCGAGGCCTTCTCCTGGCCTCGGACTCCGAGGCTGCCCTTTTCCCTCAGGAACGGTCTGCGCATGCGCGAAAAAGGTATAAATTATGTTGTGACGCAGTGGGCCTCGTCAGAAGGCTCAGGGCAGCCGGCCAGGGACGACGTCCCCGGAGCCGGCTCCCGGCTGCAACGAGTGGCCGGGGGGCAGCGTCGGGGAGCACCCGGGGCAGCGTCCCGTCGGGTCGCCCCCTCAAAAAAATCACGGCGCGGCCTGACGGCCACGCCGGATTAATGATTAGGGGATGGGTGGTGATGGGGGGATTAGGGTGACGCGCATCCTCCCCGCCTTGGGGCAGTGCGCGTTGTAGTGACGCCGGTGCTGATATTTGTCTGATATTTGCTAAACTACAGAAGCTTACCTAGACTACCCAGTAAATAGGAGCAACTGCTTAGTGCAATTAAGAAATAAAATGTTACAGATTTCACCTTTTGAACTAAAGAGAGTAATAGACAAATGAATAGGGACAGCAAGGGGTTTAGCAAGGATACAGTGGCTTCCACCAATAGCCAGCAGTCAACAAACATTTTTTGTAGTCTGGGGAAATTTGGCAGTCTTCAGATCAGTACAGCAATTTTCAGTACAGTAACCACGCAAAACATCCATTTGCAGCAGTCATTTATTTAAAAGAGGAATGTTGAGGATCCACCCTGCCTGGAAGCCATAATTTCTGATGTAAGGGTTCAGCTAACATGATGAAGTATGTGGGAATTGACTCTGGGGAGAATATAACACTCTGTGCATACTCAAAAATACTCTCAGCATTATTGTTGCTTCACATCTTTTAAAACTGAACTCTGGTACTAAAAGTAGGTTTGGGACTTGAGGCAGGCTCCTGGGTTAAAGTAATCCTCCTACCCACTCGGATTTTTTAGGGCAACACAACTCAGGTGCACATTATCAGCAGTGGCCCAAAGTAAGATAAGGGGGAAAGGATAAAGTCCATGGTGACAGCTGATTGAGGTTTGAAGGCTGAGAAATTGAGGTTGATTAAGAGTGAGAAAGTTCTCTCTCTGCACCAAAAACGCTACTTGGAAGGAAGACTCCTGCATAATCTGAGACAAAATAGCAGCAGTGATGGTGGCTGCATAAAGGGAAAAGATCACAGGCCCCTGTTGACTCTGTCCCTTACTTTGAGGAAGCCTCCGTGACTGCCCCCCAACTGCAGGATGCAGCGCACACCCCATTGGCACGGCTGCATCAGCGCTGGAACGTTGGATAGGTCACTGTGGCTAGAAAAACTCTGACATAATGCACAGACAGATCCACTAATTTTTGATATATCACATTGCAGTGGTGGACATAAAAGTGTCAGCTTTTTTACCCAGTTACCACTACCTGGCATTTGAGGAACCACAACACTTCCTTTCCTAGTTTTTCCTTAGCATCTTAGGAACTAGGAGGAGTGGGATATTTTCACCTATATATCCCTAAGTTGCCCAGTGAGGAGGTGGGGGAAAACGATGGGCCAAATACTCACTGCCTTTGAAAGGAACCAGTATTGCTGAAAGCAGGTTAGTCCCAGCCAAGAGGATAGAAACTTCTGGGGTGCTCAAGGCCACTCAAATGTTTATTTCCTAGACTTCATAAAGCCAGTGGGAAGTGTTTCATTCTGCTCCCACTTCAGTCGTTCAAATCTTAAGGAATCATGACTTCATCTGGGATAGTCCGAGTCTCCTAATTTCAAAATGTGCTAAACTTGAACAGTTCATCTAGTCTCAGAAGTGCCCCAAGAAGGTTGTCTGCAATCCTATGCACACTTTCCTGGAAGTAAGCCCCATTGAACACAATGAGACTTACTTCTGAGTAGACATGCATAGGATTGTGCTGTCAATTTGTTATTTGCAGCACACCTTTTGCAAAGATTTTTTTTTCTTTTTGGTTTAGGAATAAATGGCCAAATTTGCAACCAGAGAAAACAATTGCAACTGAGTTTATACGAACAAACTTCTGTAAATGGAGATTTATATCATGGAAATACTGGGATCATATTTTCAATGTAAATACTACTATATGGGGCTCACCCCACCAGTCGTTCCTTTGTGGAATAAATGTGCAGTTATTATTGCTGTTTTGTTGCAAAGCACTACTACCTCTTCCCCCTCACTAGCATTTCTGTCGTAGAGATGGCATTTTCTCAATTTGCTTTGGTGGCATCACTGGATAATGCATCCCCCCCCCCCCCCCAGCTATAGCACATCAGTTACAGTGAGTGCCATGTGGATTCTGACTGGGTAAATGTCAAAGCTCCCTGCTGAATAATGTTTGTGACTTAAAATGTTGAGGAATTACAGAGCTTATCTTTTCCTATGCCTGCTTTACAAGAAACAAAAAAGCATTTAGTTCTTTAAAGCACTCTGTCTCTCTCTGCAGAGCTGGTGTGCACATCTCCTCTCGACTGATCTTGTATAAAAGCCATCAGGTTTTATGGAAGGAATCCATTATATGGGGATGAGATTCCATGCTGTTGATGCTGAATTGAGTATAACTCAAGTAAAGCACTAAGAGAAAAAAATAGGATTTTAAAAAAAGTGTCTGGAATGACCCATAACAGCTAAGCCCAAGCAAACCTGACAGCCTTGTAACTCTGAACTCTCTGGTTAGGTTTTACTGTTTTCAAAGGAGTTCCTTTCACTGCTTCTTGTTTTTGTTTCTGATTTGCCTAGACGCTTTAATCAAAAGTCCAATAAAGGGAAAAAAAATACACGTTGGCTAGGGTGAACGGAAGCCCTTAAAGATCTAAGGCTAAGAGATCAATGCCCTCTGCAATTGAGGCCTGGCCCCCGTTGCCCTATTAGGTCAGAAGTCTTGCTATAAGGAAGGCGATATGGGACTTATTAAACTCCTTTCATATATTCGCTTTGACTTCATGTTAGGTGGGATGGGAGGTTAAAAGGGTGTGGGGGAAACAGGGGAAGGCAACCAACAGCCTGTGCAGCATTTTGCCTTGCACAGAGCTTTCATTGTAAAGTCTGAGAGTTCTGCTTTCAATAATCCTGCTACTAATAATGCCCCATTGAGACCAGAGAGAAAGACAGCATTGAAGTGCTACAGGGCTGGGTTTCACACAAAGGGTTAATGACCAAAAAAAAGTTGGTGCTTGGTTTGGAATGGTACTGTGTGGCCTGTATGGTCTGGTATGGCAGTTGAGAAACATGCACGACCCACATGCATAGCCCGTTGGCAGTCATCATTTTATAAGGCAAAACACAAATGCCCAGAAATGTGCCGGCTGCTGGTACAACGTTCATGGAAAACCTGGGTTGTTTTCATTTTTGCCCCAGGCCACGTCATTATTTTTGTTTTGTATTTTAAAAGCTAATCTTAAATATGTGGTTAAAGAAAACAGCTATGTTAATGTGGGGCATTTTGCCAACAGCAGAGCCCCAGAAATTTTAACCCAAGGTCAACTCAAAGTTTGGCCATCATGTGCAACCAATACCTGAACATGATTGTCTGCAGGTCCTCACTGGCGAGGGAGCTGCTTTTCAAATGGATCATGAGTTCCATTCCCATCTTTCCAGCCCACCAACCACACATGGAAGTGAGGAGTGTTGCTCTGTCTCTAAACTGTATGGCTGAGACACTTTCAGAGAGGTGCCTCGTAATACCAGTCACCGCTTTTCTGCCCACAGTCATGTGCGAACTTGCAATATTGCTTCTGTGCCAGAGAAGACAGACTGTGTTGGGGGTGGGGGGCTGTTTGGTTTTTTTTTAACTACGGTTGATATCTGAAATTAGCTTTTAAAAATAAATAAATGATGTGGTCTGAGGTAAGAATGAGACAGGCAGCCTGATCCTGCCTAAGATGCGGCTGCTGACCTAAAGGGCCAACTGCTGCATTGTAGTCGGGATGCGGAATGCGCCGGTGTGGCCCGGGCTCACCTTGGGAAGGGGACATTCGTCCCCTTCCCCTGGTGTAAGCACTGGATGTGAGCCAGTTGTTTAGCTAGTGCGCGCCTGGGGAGGCCATGTAAGGCTGGTATGGCCTGGGAAGGGGTGTTGGATATCGTCGCAACCCAGCATCGATATCCCTGCCCCCTCCCAGGCCGGGCCGGCTCTCCCGCCGACCAGCCTAGGACTTACCTGGGAAAAAAGGCGCCTGAGGGAGGACATGATTGATTTGAGACGTATAAAATTATGCATGGGATGGAGAGAGTGGATAGAGGGAAATTCTTCTCCCTCTCACATAACACCAGAACCAGGGGACATGCACTAAAATTGAGTGGAGGGAGAGTTAGAACAGACAAAAGAAAATATTTCTTAACCCAGCGTGTAATTCATCTGTGGAACTCCTTGCCACAGGATGTGGTGATGGCACCTGGCCTAGATGCCTTTAAAAGGGGTTTGGACAGATTCATGGAGGAAAAGACCATCACAGGTTACAAGCCATAAGCAACGTCCTGGTTTTAGAAGTGGGTTTTCTCTGTGCCAGGTGCAAGGGAGTGGCGACTGGACACAGGTATCTTGTTGTCTTGTGTGCTCCCTGAGGCATCTGGTGGGGCCACTGTGTGATACAGGAAGCTGGACTAGATGGGCTTTTGGCCTGATCCAACAGGGCTCTTCTTATGTTCTTATGTCAGCTGGCTTAGGTCCTGGGCGATGGCAGAGTCAGCGACTCCAGCCTCTGCGCCAGCAAAACTTACTCCAGAGGAGCCGCAAAATGTTTTACGGCATTTTTGTGACTCCTTAGGCCGGCAGAGCGCTTGCTCTGCTGGTCTATGTTTGTGCAGGATTGCGCTGTGACTCTCTTTATCTTTGTTGTTGTTGTTGAATTCTGTTGTATCTGGACATGTGCCTCTCAAAAAAGATGGATCAGTAGTGCGAATCCATATCCTGGATTTTCTCCATTAATAAATGTGATAATTTGAATGTGTGGAAAATAAGGGGTGGACAGCACATGGATGATGATGTTCGTGTGAATTGCAAATAAAGAGTGAGTGGACAAAATGTGACAATCCTGACCCAAACTGGAATTGGTCCAGTCTGGAATTGCCCTGAATGGAGTCAGCTAGACACGACAAAGTTCAGTTGACCCCAGATTGTACAAAGCCCCAGCTGTTCTATAGGGGCAGCAGTGTTAGGGGTGAGACAGCACTAACCAGAAGTCTACACTCATCAGGGGACCCAACTGGCTGACCCATGAAACCTCAGTGGCAGTGGTGGTGGCTATGGAGATATGTGGGTCCAAGACCAGGTTTTGCCCCAGCAGGCACCCACAGCACCCTGACATTGGCACTGCTGTTTTATACAGGCCCCATAAAGCTTTTAGGAACTCTCTGATGAGCTGATTCCATGGATCCAATTTCTGCAGGCAGACAGAACTGCAGGGTCAGTGTGGGTGGTAAAGTTTGCACAGGGAAATGACATGCACATTCACAATCCAATGCCCACTAGCTTTCTGATTCTTGTACCTACATCATAATGAATATTTGCCCTGCATTTGTGACAGTTTTCCTATGTGTAGAAAAACCTTCATGTGTGAAGTGACTCTTAATTGATATAGACCCTGGCCCAAGCAATAATAAAAAAATTATTATGCCTGTAGATTGAACATTTGGGGGGGGGGGGAGAAGTGCTGTATATTGTTAGATTAATGACTGGATATACAGTCCCTTTATGTCCTGTAACTGTATTACTGGGTTATTATAAAATATATAGTCTCTGAAGATTACTTGGAGTTAGTATGGGGTTTGTTAACAATTGCCAAAACTTTGATTACCAAATACTGGGAAGTGAAAACATACCCACGTTAAAAAAATAATGAGATAAAATCTGGAAACTGGCCAAAACGATAACTAAATAGGTACAGCTAAGGGAAGGGAAGCATTGTGAATCCTTTCTTAAATAATGGTCCCCTCTGATTAATTTTATGAAAATAAGATATAACTCACAGCCCAACCCTATCTAAATACCCCTGTACCGATGCAGTGAAGCTGGCACGGGCTACGCTGTATCCCGTGGGGGAATTTAGCAGGCGGGAGGTCTCCTCAGGATAAGGGGACACTTGTCCCCTTGCCCCAGGGAAAGCCCCAGCCACTGCTATGGGTCAACTCGGCCCTGCACTAGCGATATTGCTGGTGCATGTCCAAGTTGATCCATGTTGGCGGATCAGGCCCAAGGAGGGGGATAGGATATGGTGTGCATCAGCATTGCCAATCCTGCCCCCTTCCCGGGCCCAATCTGCCCACCCCCATCCCTGTTGCCCCCCCCCCGCCCTCCCTCTGCCCTTGCGCTGCGCAATGTTGGATTTACTTGTTCTGGAGGTGGACACCCTCCACTGTGCCGGCGAGTGCAGGAAGACAAGGGCGCTGCCGGATAAGGCGAGTGCAGGAAGACAAGGGCGCCCTCGATCCTGCCGGTGCTGCTAACAAGGGCGCTGTCAGAAAGTGCTTTATGGCACTTTTGCGCTAGCGCCAGTGGAGCGCACACTCCGCCAGCGCTAATGAAGGATAGGATTGGGCCAGCAGACATTATTACTGTAGTTTCACAATGACTTGAAACTGATATAACAAGAAGTTAAACACTGATATAAGCATTAATGAATTGTTAGTATTCTATATATAACAAGTATCAGTACTATTATGTTGTACTGTTTGGTTGAATGTTCCTATATTGCATTATGGTCATCATGAATCATGATGAAACAAGATGGTTTTGATTATATGTAAAAATGTATGTATAATAAAACTGAAGTTTTCACTGCTGAAACAAATTATTAAAGCGTGCAGAATGTGAGAAACAAAAATATATTCCATATCCATCCTCCCTCTGCCCCCTTGCGATGCACATACATTGTAGCATAATACAAGACAGTGAGTTGCATAGATTTGTGATGCTCACTTGCCTTCCTTCTATATAACGTAAAGCATAATAATCAATAAATGATGTCTGAATTGCTATTTCTGACATATGTTCACAAGATGCAAGACCAGAAAATGTGGTGATAAGTGGCCCATGATGGACCAATCAGCTTGGGGGGCCCACACACAGTACAACATGTGTTTAAGATGTGTAAGTTCCACAGTTCAGCCCCCGCATTTATCAGGTAGCAGGACTGCAAAAGGCCTCTGCCAGAGGCTTTGGATTGCAGTTGCAAATCAGAGTAGACAATACCTGACTAACAGTGCAATCCTGTCTAGCGGAGTGACTGCTCAGCTGGTCTAGGTTGTTGCAAATGTGCCGTAAAGCATGTTTGTGGCACCCAGAGAGTAAGCTGTGCTAGTGGACAGGCTTGCACCACTCTGGTGATGCAGAATGGAGCAGCGCCACAAATTTACAAATGCAAATTTACATTAGTTATAGAACTGGCCCAGGTCCGAGTTGACCTGTTGCACCCCAAGGAGACCTCCAGCATGCAAAACTCCTCCGTGGGATGCAGCGTAGCCTGCACCGGCAGCACTGCATCGCCGCGCAGGAGTTAGGATTGGTCCATCATTGGATAAGGCAGTTTCGTATAAAAGACAATGTATTTCGACTGTTTAGCATCAGCAGTTAAAACAACAATTGAAATATTGCCTTTTCTTCCTTCTGGCTAACGTATTGAAAAAAAATATCATGAACGTTAAAACTCTATCAGTAGGTGCCCCTAGCCAGATGTCCTTAGAATGATCATGCTTACTGTATATAGCACTTTCTGGGTATGTGAACTGCTTCACATGTGTAATCTTGATGTCCTTACAATAACCCCATAAGGTAAGTCTTATCCCCATATTGCAGGTGGGGAACCAAGGCTTCTAAAGGCCACTTAATGAGTACATGGCAGAGGTAGGATTTGGATCTGAGACCTCCTCTCACTCAGCCACACTAGAAAATAGGCATGCCAAAAAAGGCATGCCATTTCAGGGGTCTGGCA
Organism: Plestiodon gilberti rubricaudatus; assembly: GCA_026170595.1. Taxonomy (NCBI): domain Eukaryota; kingdom Metazoa; phylum Chordata; class Lepidosauria; order Squamata; family Scincidae; genus Plestiodon; species Plestiodon gilberti. The sequence continues at coordinate 193,018,034 of JANXHW010000002.1, read as the reverse complement.
GCCATCTTAGGAGGCCTGTTAGCATCTTCTCTGTGTTTGTGTGCCCTGGAACCTGTCAGCTTTCCCTGCTGAGCAGGTTTCCATGAGAAGATCGGCTGTTCCCGTGAGAACATGGGCTAAAGGCAATGACCAGCTACAGCTGCCCAGAGTTATCAGCACTGGCGTCACTACAGGGGGGGGCGGAGCTGTAAGTTCTTCCGTGATCGGAGCCTCCGTTACACGGAAGAACGAAGCGCCCCGCCCCCGCGCCTTCTGACCCATTCAAAGCAGTGAAAACAACGCGCAGGAGACTCCCTGCACGTTGTTTTCACTGCTTTAAATGGGTCGGAAGGCGCGGGGGCGGGGCGCTTCGTTCTTCCGTGTAACGGAGGCTCCGATCACGGAAGAACTTACAGCTCCGCCCCCCCCCTATAGTGACGCCAGTGGTTATCAGGGTGGGAAGGTGGTTATCAGAGTGAAGTAATGAGAAGGTACATTCTTTAGTGCTCTTCCCAAAACATGTTTACCCTCTATTGGCCTCAGCTGTGTGCCTAATTGGTACACCTGTTCGTTAGGCCTTTCTTTAATGATGGGAATATGCTACACATGCCAAAGATTGATCTTTGTTATGGGAAGCAGTGTCAATTGTTATGAGAAGTAACTTTGTTTGTTGTATTGTTGCCAACTGCTGAACTTCTATAAGCCATGCTTTAGCTTAGCCTGGCTGCCTCTTGAAATGGCCACTTGGAGTGACCTCTTGGGGGCTCTCTTGGACTTAGGCGTCCAAGGTGCCTCTTGGTGCCACTGTCCCTCAGACCTAGGTGTCTGAGGGGCTGTTTGACAATGCCTATGTAAGTGCTTTATGCTTGAAACCTTAGAAATAAAGCTCTTTATGTGTCTTCTTGGAGCCTCACATGTTTGCTTCCTTGGAACTCAAAAGAACATCTTGAGCCCCCAGCTAGGATCCGGAACACCATATGAGGAAAAGAGGACATGGGCGATCACTCCTCTCTGAGGTGCATGGGTCATTTTATTTCTGCTAAAAATATCATTCAGTTTCCTTTGGACTCTTCTTTCTCCAAAGTCTGAACTGTAGATTATTCTGATAATGTTAAGCATGTAGTTAGTTTGCATTTATCTTAGTAGCCTTTACCAATAATAAAACCTATACTGTATGATCTTTTCCATATGTGCTGGGTTTTGCTGGAAGATCTGAACTATCCCTTGGAATATTAGGAGCTGTATTTCCTCTAAAATTGACATTATAAGGCATTATAATTGCATTGCTGAGCACACACAATGCTCGAACAGCACAGGTAGACACAGAGCAAGGAAGGAAGAAAAAGGGGTCTTGGAAATGGTCAAGGAAGAGCACAAGAATACACATGATTTTCAGAGAGGCAGACTTGATGCTGATTGATGAGACTTCTGTCTATACACATTTTAACACCACAGCAGGAAAGGGGAAGAAATTGTACCTGTTACTACAATTTTCATTGCAATACTGCAGCACTGATTCCAATTCCCAGATCTTATTTCTGCAGGTAACAAAACTTACTCAACTCAGCACTGACACACAGTGAATAACTAGTGAAGCCCAGACAAGCAAGCCTTTGAAACAATGTTCAGTTTGGCGAAAAATGGCTATTTTTGGGCATTTCCGGTTTTTGCGAAAACCGGAAATGGCCAAAACCCGCTGTTTTTCACTGAACTGAAAATCGGGGAGACCTGCAGAGGGTCGTACAGGCCTCCCCGAAGCCCCCACAAGCCCCCACAAGCCCCGGTAATAAGTAAGAAGGTTGTGTTTTGAGGCGTAACGAGGTCGTTTGGCGGCCGGTTCAGGGGGGAATTTGGCACCCCTAGGGAACTCTATACCTAGGAAATATTGGCACGGCCGCTAGGCTGTGCCACGCTCCGGGGGGTGCTGCGCTCCGGGGGAGACCGTGCTCCGGGGGGCGACCCGGTGGGACCCTGCACCAGACACCCCCTCCGAGCGCGGACCCAGCCGGCTTACCTTCCCAGTGTGCGTTCACTTAGTTCCTTTCAGTTCAAGCGCCGGCCACGCCGCAGCCGGCAGCGCGGCAGGCGCATCGGAAATGACGAGTGTGTGCCCCCTCCTTCAATTCCCCGCCTGCCCTCGAGTCGGACTCCTTTTCCTCGCGCAGCGGCAGCGCTGGAACTTCAAGTCAAGAAGTGAGTCAGAGTCACTGTGTGTGTGCTGTTCCCCTCCAATTCCCCGCCTCGAGTCGGACTTGAGTCTCTCGAGTCTCTCGAGTCGGACTCGAGTCCGGCGCCAGCACTGCGGCTTTGCCGCGGCGCCTCTGCAGCGGGCGGCGCCTGGTTCGGCTGAACCACGCGAAAACACCCTAGTTACGCCACTTGTACAATTTGTACATAATTTTTTTCCCCAGGATTTTTTTCCCTGCTGGTGGTAGCAAAATTAAAAGTGCGCCTTAGAATAGAAGAAATACGGTTAGCCAAAAATATTTTTACTTACCTCTCCCATGCCATCTGGTCACTCCACCACCATAGCATGCTGCATGCATGCGCTCCATCAGCATGACTGCCTAGCGTAAAATGGTGGGGGAAAAGACTGGGCCTTAGGTCATGGCAGGAGGGGTGTACCATGTATCCTGCCCTGAGCTCCTTGAAGGAAGGATAAAAATGCAATCAATAAAAATATTTGAAGTTGTTGTGTGAATATTCACGATAAAAGTTATCACATTCATTTAGATCCTGTTGGTACAGGAATTTGGATCAATCAACACGTTGAATTCCCTTAAAATGATATACCAAGAATTACATGCATGTCAACTCAGGTTTGAGTATTACCAGATCACTTGTTGTCTAGCAACTGCAGTCAAAGGAACAACATGGAGCCAGAATCAAACTATCCAGCAGCTCAACAAAAAGAGACCAGACCATTTTCCTGATTGTCTGAGGGATTATTCATAATCCAAAGGACCATGATTTTAAGGTGTTCTCTGCATACCATTGTTTTCTGCTAGGCTAGGGTCTGGAGAGAGAACTAAAATGCTGACTTCTACTGTAATTATGTCCAAGCCTGTAACTGCAGTCTGATGTGATGAGCTCAGCACCTTCTCCTCTCATTGTACAGAAAGCTATACAAAATTGAGGAATCCGGGAATTCATTGGAGGGTTCATCGAGCAGCCAGGTATCCTTGCCTCTTAGCAGTGCAATTCTATGCTTGTTTACTTGTTCCCACTGTGTTCAGCTGGGACTCAATCCAGTCAGAGTTCCCAGGAAAGTGCGTGCAGGATTGCAGCCGTCTCACACTAGCTCTGGCGCTGGTGCCTTCCATGTAAGGCCGGGCTGGGCCTGGAGAGGGCTTTGGATATCTGCATATCTCGCCGCCAATATCCCCGCCCTCTCCTGGCCCGGGGCATCCAATGGCCGCCCCCCCTCACTGCCCGGTCTGCTCTCCCCCCGCCCCTGCACCAGCCGGTGCTGGACTTACCCGGTCCAGTGGGCGCAGGGACGTTGTGCTGGGGGTGAGTGGGCCGTGGGCCTTTGACCTGGTGGCCCTTACTCGCCGGATGTTGCACAAGTGCTTTACTACACTTTTGCGTCACCCTGCGCCAGGGGAGCGCACGCTCCCCCGGCACAGTTCTACACTGGATTGTGCCGTAAAGGGAAGGTGTTCTTGGATGCATACTTCTCCTCTCCCCTATGTTTGACCCTAATTACAAACTGCTTCTTTCAGATGAGGACAGGGGAAAAGCTCATCTAGGCCAAACTACACGGTTACATTACCAATAATAACATGCATAAACTCAGCAGCAAGCCACAGGGAGAGTCCTATCTAGATCAGGACCTCAGGATGAGGTAGCTTTAATTTCTGCCTTGATCGCTCGCTGCCATCCAGTTCCCCCCTCCCATGACTGCAATTTGTTCAGGGAGGAAAGATCCCATTGGCTCCAGAGGGAGCTTTCCTCTTGGAGCAACTGGCAGCAATGGGGAGGGGGGGGAATATTGAATCAGAACAATGAGAGCACAGGCAAAGTTTTTAAGCACCTCTCCTTGCAGTTCTAATTCTGATTCAAAATTAGCCCGCCTGCCATGGCTGCTAATAATGGGGAAAGAAAAACTGGACTTCAGGGCTAATTATGATTATGGCCCTTTTCTTTCTTGCTCCACGCCCATTAATATTTTAGCTGCCATTCTTTACCTTTTTTTCTGCTCTCTGAAAAAGTTCCAGTTGTAGTGTTTAGTTCATCATCCCTTTCGATGAGAGAGAACTGGACATGTATGATGTTGTTTGTTTTAATTACAAGTCGCTTGTGCAGGTAGCACAGCTGTTATCTTGGCATCAAATTCCAAAGACCAACATGTTTTTTCCTCTCCCTACAAAGCTGTACCTCAGTGTTTTGTTTTGTTTTTACTGATTTCAGCTAGAAATGTCTAGCTCTCTCGTAAATTCAGACTGTCAAACTGGCTCCAGATTGTTACTTTGCCCCTCACCTGGAGAGTGTCCCCCCCCCCCCAGACTAGAGACTGATTTCCAGCTATCAAGGAACATTAACATTCTGGCTAGAGTATGCAGTCGCTCATTATTAACCTCTTAATATCTGTTTGCAGAAGGGGTAACCAGAAATGTGCACAGCACTCTACGGCCCAATCCTATTCAGACCTCACACTGCCAGAACAAGTGTTCCGGCAGTGTAAGGCCCTTTACGGCTGTTGCAAAATGTAACATGCCAGTCTGCATGGCCTGGCTGCTGAGACAATTGGCAAGCAGCCGGCTCAGCGTGCCAGCAGATGCCAGCGCTGGTAAGTCAGCACAGGGGGTGGGAGGGAGGCAGGGAGGAGGCGAAGAGGAATGGGGAGCGGGAGGAACAGGGTGGTGATGGGGACGGGGAGGAGGGCAGATCGGGGCTGGGAAAGGGACAGTATCGGCGGCAGTGGCACATGCCAATATTCTACCCCCTTTCCCGGCCTCGATCCCTCAACCCGAGTCCACTCGGACCTGTGCCAGCAATGTAGCTGGTGCAGGTCTGAGTAGACCCAGCAGGTCAGTGTGGGCTTACCCCAAGGAAGCCTCCAGATGCCAAAACTCCCCTGTGGTATATACCAAATTGGCGCAGCTGCATCGCTGCATGAGGAGCTGGATCTGTAAATATGCTTGCGCTTGCCCTACAGATTTATATAAAAGCATTGTATTTTTTTTGTTCATTGTTTCAAAGTGAGACAATAGGTAGATACCTGGAATTAGCTAAAGTTATGGTTTATGTTTCTGCTGTGTGAGTCAATGTAGAAAAGTATTTGGGAACTGATATTCTGGACGATATGGTATTAGTAGTACATGCAGAAGCATGTTTTAAAATCCAGTTTTACTCTATCTAATCTAAATTGCATTTGTTTTACAGGATTTACACTGCATTAATCTGTAGATCTGACATTAATCTGTATGAAATGTATGAAATCTGGCCCAAAATGAGTGAACTGGAACTGAACCAGAGAGTTTAAATACTGATGAACCTGAATTGAAACCAGCCATAACAGATAATACTAAGTGTGCTTTGAAGGAAAATTCTTTACATGATCTAAGATACACAAAGAAGTCAATTTAGGAAACCCTCAGACTTAACAGTAAACACAGGAGATCATGCATTATATATATCCAAAAAAGGAAAAGAAAACGATTGAAAAGAGAAAGCACAGATTTTCAAGGCATTTATGGAAATGTGTGGAGATGAATAGAGTTTCCACAATGAAAAATGGTTTTGAAGAATACCCGTATTTCTTCGAGTCTAAGGCGCCATCGATTCTAAGGCGCACCTTTACTTTCAGTACCACCAGCAGGGGAAAAAAAATCCATCGATTGTAAGACTCACCTCCCTTCATTGAATCTACCTGCTCATCACCAACTCTCCTCAGCATGTCCAGCGCTGCAGCTGACGATGACTGAGTGCCTTTGCTTAGCATTTCTGGCCCCACCAGAAAGTGCCATTTCCTTTGTTACCTGGGCTTGGGGGAGCTTCAGGGAGGCCTGTGCGACCCTCTGCGAATCTTCAGTTTGGCGAAAAACGGTGATTTTTGGCCATTTCCGGTTTTCGTAAAAACTGGAATGCCTGGAAATCGCCGTTTTTCACCAAACTGAAGATCAGGGAGGCCTGCAGAGGGTCACGCAGGCCTCCCTGAAGCTCCCCCAAGCCCTGGTAAGTAAGAAGATAGCATTTTGGGGTGCTTTTTGGAGACCTTCGATTCTAAGACGCACCCCATTTTTTGAAATGCTTAATTGGGAAAAAACATGCGTCTTAGAATCGAAGAAATACAGTAGGTCAAACTGTTGAAAACCACTCGCCCACAATGACATCAGGTTGTTTTTCATACATTGACTATCTCTTTAAAAAGTTGTTTACAGCCCAATGCTATCCAAAGCCCCGTGCTCCGATGCAGTGGCCCCAGGGCAGGCCCCGCTGTATCCAGCGTGGGGCTGGAGGTCTCCTGGAGGCAGGAGCCCGGAGGAAAGTCAAAGGCAGCGAAGCAACTGTCACCCCTTCACTGACTTTGGCTTTTTTCACAGTTCTGCGATCCGGAAGTAATTGACGTGGTGTGATGATGTCATCACGCCACATCAGTTACTTTTGGCTGGCACACTGCACCAGCTGCAAATAAGGTAAGCGACGGCAACGCCCGATGCCAGAAAAATGCTACGCCAATGACAGAGCTGGTGTAGGTATGAGTAACACCATAAGGAACAATGGAGAAGGGGAAAACAGCAGAAAATCTCACCTCATGCCACCCCTTGTACCCCCCACTTTACTATGATGGCTTCAGTCCACATTTGGCAGCCAATCCCAGTACATCAATCCCAGTACTACTAACGCCTCTGCCAGGGAGACTACAGCTCAGATGATAGGGTGTGTGACATGGGGCTATATCTCTCTGGCCTCTCAAAGGGGAACTTTGGTGATGGGAACCACGGTGAAAGAGCACTTGGATCACAAAGGGAGCACTTTGTGCAAACAACTTTTGTCATTCACAACATGTATTGCAAGATATTTTGTTAACTTGTCTTATCAGAGTTCTGTTTGCAGGTATCCTTCTCCAGGAGGTCTCCACACAAACACCCAACTGGAACCTCTACCTCAGTACCCCAATGGGGGAAGCAAGCAAATGTACCCCACACAAGTAATTAAAAGGGGGCAGGAATTCCATGCTAAAATATATTGACGCTGCATCTTTGTCTCATGCCTCCTGATCCCTCAGGAGTATCACATGTGTCTCTGCTGTCAACTGTGTTGCCTAACCATCAATTCCTTTTGCAATAGCTAAGAACTGGGAGCATCTGCTTCCTTTTGGTGAATGCTAGGGGCTCCAACCATTGCTACTGCTGGCCAAACACTCGTCTGAATCCCTTTTATTTTTCAGGACTGCATCATTTCCACAGGGGGCTGAACAGTGGTTCTCTGTGGAGTTCCAGTGCAGCTCCCCCCCCCCAGAGGGAAAGATAATGTTCCAAGCCACCATGCTCTCACCCCCCAGAAAGGCTCCACTGCACATACACTCTGTTGGCATCATTCTCCCACACGAGTACCGAGTATGCCAGTGAACACGTGTGACTAATGCTGTTGTAAAGTCCCTGAGTTTATTTATTTTTTATTTTTCACATTTTTATACCACCCTTCCTCCAAGGAGCTCAGAGTGGTGTACATATTGCCTCCCCTCCTTTTTGTCCTCACAACAACCCTGTGAGGTAGGTAGGGCTGAGAGATAGTGACTGGCACCGCCCAAGGTCACCCAGGAAGCTTCATGACTGAGCGGGGATTTGAACCTGGATCTTCCAGGTCTAAGTCCGACTCCCAAACCCCTACACCATCCTGGCTCACCTTGATCCTCATAGGCACCTTTTTCACCTTGATCTTTTTCACTGTTTCACCTTGATCCTCATAGGCAGATTGCATGACATCTTCACCAGTGGAACAGCTGCCTTGTTGCACTGGTGGTGGTGGCATCCAAACAGGGCTGGGCCATAAATAATGCAAATATTAAAAAGACAGTGCACGTGCACGCACTCACACACACGAGCACTGAGAAAAAGAAAAAAAGTGTAAACAGTAATTCCAAATGGCCATGAAATGCAAGAGGTCTAGTCTGTAGTAATTTAATGTAAAGTTTATATATAAATGACTCCTCATTTATTGTGTGTGGGTGTATCTATGTGTTGCTGCTTGTCCCCCCTCCAATAATTTACATGAAGATTCTTACTTGTACAACTTCTTTCTCTTGTCACAGGATTATTTCTGTCATCACTCTTTAGCATGATCTTCTACATGGTTTCTGGTTGTGTAAATGGTTCTAATGCGTCCTGGCACCGAATTGCAAGCCTGCATTCACAAAGGATCTCACCACAAGGGGACTACAAGAAGTGTCATACTATGTTGACAGGAAAGTTTGTGTAGAAATCCATCCTCATAATGCTGTTCATGTAATGACAGCAGATCTGGGGTGTAACCTTCTCACAAGTGAGTTATCTATCCAGGGACAGCTGCAATTGTCACATGAGATATTACCGTAGATTCTACTGAAGCCGCTAAGAATCACTGATGATGCAAGTCTTTGTATGCAAAATCAGTTTAAATTCCAATTCACTACATAGGTGTATTGACCTATCTTTTTGTTTATACATGTGTTGTGTATGTATCCATGCGCATGCACATACACACCGAAGATCATCAGGAACATGAAGTGGGGTATGGAGATTCAATTAGCACATGTAGTAAATGTTTTAGTAGGGAGAAGAATCAGTACTTATGGAAGGGCCATTTTGATTTGCAGGTATAACAAGTGCTCAAGCCTTAGAATTCCATGTCCAGCAGACACGACCCCCCCCCCCCCTTGTGTGCTTGGGATGGTCATGAACTCCTGGACAGGATTAGTAGAGCTATGCAACCCAATTCTCTCTGCATATTTACTGAGAAGCAAGCAAGCCAGCCTCATTTTGTTCATTGGGATCATGTACTCCAAAATAAGTGTGTGTACAACTGCAGCTTAATCCTTGGTAAGGTAGAGCAACTGCCAGCTGGCACTTATGGGGAAGTGGTTGGGCCCAAATGCAGCAGGAGGGAAGGGATCCAAATCTGACATAGAACCTTAAAGAGTATCAAAACCATCTGCTTTGGCATTTGACTTCTTATCCCTGGCCTAGAGGAGCCCTGGATGAACCTAGTTGGGAGCAGAGACATGTAGAGGGTAGTTCTCTCTTAGTGAGGACTTTTGCTCTTTGAAATTTTCAGGAGTTATAAATGTGCCCCAGAAAAATATGAATAAGTATGTCTTTCTCAATATGGGAGGCAGAATGCTGGATTAGATGGGCCTTTTTTGGCCTCATGCAGCAGGTCTTTTCTTATGTTCTTGCATCTCTCTTAAGACCCCTTGGGGGGGTGGAAGACTGCTTTTGTGGGGGGAAATATTCAATTTTAGCCAGAGTTCAGTGGTGGGACTGAGCTTCAGGATCTGTTTTCAGCACTAAGGCTCAACCATGGGATGTGTACAGTAACCGAAAAGATACTGCACTGGAGCATGTGCAGAGTACATTTCTTTAGATTAGAACAAAGAAAACTCAAATAGCCTCTCATATATCTAGAATTAGGGGAATGGCTTTGAGATAAAAAGGCATAATTTCCAAGAAGGCTTGAGCCCTGGCACCTCTCTTTGTAAAATAAATTATCTTTTGGAAGGCTCATGTTCATTATTGTTTACATGCTCCTCAGTGATAAATCATGGGGAAGGCGAGCCAAACTGTTTAAGAGCAAACTAATATAATCCCAAATTACTTGCTGAGCAAGAAGGTTGCTTAATTGTTTCATTGTGATGTTCAGCCTGCAGTGAGGTTAGTGGAAAAGTTTACTCACCTCATCATTTACCAAAAAGCAATGTGATCACAGGCCTTTCAGAATGGCATTAAAAAAAATCGGATTTTCCTTTACTCTGCAAGAATAATAAGTTGCAGGACTGTTAAGAATCTGTTCTTAATGGCAAAATGGAACCTCCATGTTCAGAGACAGGATACCGCTGAATACTGGTTGCTGGGGAGAGAGCTATGGCCTTTATGCCATGCTTGTGAATTTCTGGAAGGCATCTGGTTGACCACTGTGGGGTCCCTGGGATGGGTCACAACTGGTCTGGTTCAGCAAAAAAACCTTTCTGTTAAGGTTTTGCTCTTTTCTCTATGGATCAGGTTCAAACAATACTGGCCAGTTCCCTAAGGGAAGGGGAAATAGGGGAGGTATAGTGCTAGAATTATGGGGGGTAAAGGGGGGCCCTTAATGAAATCCACATTGTAAATTGCACCCCGTCCTAGTCTCCGTTTACAAGCCGGCACGAGGCGGCCCGCTCCCTCGCCGCCGGAGCTATTCCGTGCGGAGAAGGCAACGGGCGAATGGCCCCGACGGCGGCGACTAGGACGGGTGCAATTTACAGTACCGTCCCCCCCCCACCGTAGGAACGCCTCATTCCACAACCCCTCCGACCCCCCCCCCCCCATTTAGCCAAATCATGACTCCGCCACAGCCTTCTAAAAACAGCTAAAAGACAGCCGAGGTCGCTGTAATTCGACCACAGACAGGTAAAGAGGAGGGCGGACTGTGAATGACACACAGACATATTGCATCGTATTTTTTCTTCAGGAAACGCAGTTCCATGGTCTCCGTCCTTACACTCAATACAACAGCAGCCCAGGGAGCCGCGAAACCGACCCGCTCTTAGGACCCTGGAAGATCCTGCGCTTTTCCCGGCTCTTTCCCTTGAATCAATGAGAGAACTGGGAGGGGCTGCCCCTTCGAGCTTCCCATAAACCTGGCTGCTTAGGCAATATCCTGGGCAGATGTTTTACAACTTCTTGCAATCTCCACCAGTTTGCTGAGAAAAGGGCTTTTCTCCCTGGCTCGGCTTTCAGTGTTTCGTTTGCAGATCTTAAAGGAGAAAAAGGGGAAGGAGGAAGAGAAGGGCTGTAGTAGGGATGTTGAGGAAACTTTATTTGTGAGGACAAGGGGGCAACGAATCAAAGAAGGAAGAAAAGGACAAAAAAGAATGACATTCTGCTCTGGCCAAGCAATTCCGTCAGAGGAAAGCGGAAAGGAAGGGAAGCCTACTTGTGCCGCCCCAAAGGGAGGAGGGGGCTCAGCAATGATGAGGGGGCCAAAGTTGAGCGCTACCTTCAGTACAACTTCGCCTGTAAAGATCCTCCGCCTCTGACTCAGTCCGCGAACGGGGAGAGTGCGAGAGAGAAACCCCACTTCTGTTGTGGGTGTTGCGTTCTTTTGTTGCAAACCTCGAGTGCATTTCCCTCTAACATTCTGAAGCTGGTCTTACCGTCTTAATAAGATCGCTAAGGAGATCCCGCCTTGGCGGTCTTAATTAGATCGGCTGGAAGAGAGTTCCTTGCTAAAATTATTATTATTATTATTATTATTATTATTTCCCAGCCCCGTTCCCCCCTTCTCTTATTTTCCAGCCGCCGGGCGCTTGTAGAATTCCGCTGCTTTTCGTGCAAGCAAGTTGTTTCACAAAGCAGAGCCCAGCTCGGACAAGACGAGCAGGAGGGATCTCCTCTCTGCAGGAGATGCCGGGACGCTAGAAGTGCCTCTTCAATGCCTGGAGAGAGGTTCGCTCCAGCATGGCTGTCTATGCCCTCACCGGCTTCTCCCTTGTCAGCTTACTCAGTTTTGGTTACCTGTCTTGGGACTGGATGAAGCCCAGCTTGGTGGCGGACGTTTCCGGGGACGCGATGGGGAAGTCTGTCCCGCCGGCTCTCTCCAGACCGCCTCACGTCATCTTCATCCTAACCGATGATCAGGGTTACCATGACGTTGGCTACCACGGCTCGGATATCCAGACACCGACACTGGACAGATTGGCTGCAGAAGGGGTTAAGCTGGAGAATTACTACATCCAGCCCATCTGCACCCCCTCCAGGAGCCAGCTTATTACAGGAAGGTAAGAGCTGCTGCAACCTGGCTTGCCCGCAGAGCCGTCGGCTCGGACTGGAGAGCAGGAAACGATATCTGTCTTATGCTGGCTTGCGCTCGTGTCGAATAATAGGAAGGAATCAAAGGAATGATGTCGTTTTAAGTGAGAAAAAGTCCACTTCTTTTGCATATGAAAACAGTTCAGTGTTGGCACATAGTGCATAGAGGTTATTTATTAAAAGCATAACGTTTAGAACAAAATACAACATGATTGTACTGAAGCCAGTAGGTTTTCAGTCACTCCAATAAAACTGTACCCATGCAAAGTAAGTTTAATAAGAAGGGGGGGAGATTTTTTTAAAAAAAGTGCTAGTAGTAATAAGGCAAAAAAAAAAACCCCACTCCTTTTATAAAAATGGATTTCACACTCTTAAAAAAATTCCACTTTGTAGTCTGAGTTCTAAAGATTGTTGAGGCACTTCTTGTACTCAAGAGAATCTTAACTGAGTAAAATGGGCCAGTTTACCAAAATAGCAAAATCCGTGTCAACTGAAGGCTCAGCAGTGTTGACAGGACTGTACAGTGTGATCCCGCGGATAAGAGTACTGAGATACCACATGGCTTCCACTTTCAGGTCGGCTATTAATTCACTAGATTGTGAACCCTTCTGGGATAGGGAGCCATTTAATTATTTGATTTTGTCTGTCAACCGCTTTGTGAACTTTTTGTTGAAAAGCAGTATACTATAATAATAAATAATAGATGGCCTCTGAACAAATGGTAACATATCAGCTTGAGTTCTCTGCTTGTAAAATGAGACTAATACTGACCTACCTAGCAGGGTTGGTGTTACAATGAATGGAATATACTACTACAGTATATGATCTAGCACTGTCTGTTAAGATTGCTGTAAAGCAGGGGCGGGGAACCTTTTCCCTGGCGAGGGCCATTTTAAATATTAGAAATTTGCTTGAGGGCCGGCCGTAAGGCCGGGTGTAATTTTTATTTATTTAATTAATTTTTGCCCCCGCCCCCCATCGGCTTCTGGAGGCTCCGCACTCACCGTCCGAAGCCGCCGCCGGGTCCGCGGGTCACCTCCGGCGTACCATGCTGATGAGGGCAAGAGGGCAAGAGCTTGCCCTCACCGGCATGGTACGCATGTGCAAAATGGCCAACGGCCTGGTGAGAAGGGGTTGAGGCGGCGGCCAGGGAGGACATGCAAAGGCCCTCTCCCGGCCTCCGGAGGTGACGCGCGGACCTGGCGGAGCCTCCAGAGGCCGGTTGGGTGGCCTCCCTGCAATCTCTCCAGGGGCCGGACCGGATGGCCTCGGGGGCCTGATCCGGCCCTGGGGCCGGAGGTTCCCCACCGCTGCTGTAAAGTATCGTAGTTAGTGCAACAGTAGCACTTTGGGAGGGTGGTGGTCTGTGGCATTTAATAAAAGAGCATGTTATACCCCTTCCTGTTTCTCACTATGCCCCTGCCAACTGCTTCCCCCCCCCTTTTCCAACTGTGAGAATACTGTACTGTAATTCATCCTCACTTTTACACAGTACTTGGTGATGTAACTATCATTCAAACCATTTGATATTGGCCTAGGGGTAGACCACTGAACATGGTATATGTGTTTAAGAGAAAAGTTCAGATATGAGTTCCCTGCCAAAACATGAAAGGAGGTAGCTGTACAGTACTACCAAGGAAACACAAGAGAAAATATTATGGCAGTGACAAATCTATGTATTATGTAGTCACTATGAGACTCTCACTAGGGCCTAAGTCGGTAAGTCTAACCTTCCTTATAGCACAAGCCTGTGTAACCTTACACAGGTGCATCTACTGTTACACCGGTGCAAGGTTACACAGGATTGTGCTGTTACTTGGATGCCTGACCTATGAAATGAATATGGTTGGGGGCAGCTGTAAATCATTCCATGAATGAGGGTATATATAGCCCCCTTTATGTACTGGATCTGTGAATTATGTATTCAGGAAGGAACTGTAGCTCAGTGGAAGGTCACATGCTTAGCATGTAGAAGGTCCCAGGTTCAATCCCTGGCATCTCCAGGTAAGGTTGAGAAGGACCCAGGTCTAAAATCTTTCTGTCTGCTTCTGCAACTGCCAAAAGAGCACTTCTTCTGGGCTTGCTGGAGCATCTGGATCGAAAAGACACCATCTGAATACCCTCCCAAATTCTCTACACACCCTATACTCTTAAATTCACCAGTGAACTTAAATAGTCAATCCTAAAACTTCTTAAACCAGGGGTGGCCAACCTTCCACCATTAGGGCTACTGTGTTCTTAAGAGTTGTGTAGAAGACAGAATCTTGGCAACTGCAAGTGCTGATGGTGCTGCTAAAGCAGCTGCACCTGCTGAAATGTCCTCACCTATGCAACCATTTAAAGGGCCAGCATTCATGTTGAAAGGTTGGCCACCACTGTCTTAAACCATCAAAATTAACATTTAGGATGGGAACTCTTTTGAGTCATCCTGATATGCCAGGTTTGGAGACAAAGTACTTTTCAGTAACAGTTGGAGGTTTGACCTCCCTGAGCTATGCATGCCAGGCTCTGGCAAAAGGGCAAAGGTAAGGAAGGCTGAGGGAAACTGTGGTCCTTCTTTCAAAAGGAAAGGCCTGGGGGAAAAGGCGTGAAGAGAAGAATTCCTGGTGACATGATTAATAGAATAGGCTGACTATGTGAGTCATGGTGACTTCATCCTAGGAAGTGGGCTACCACACCTCCAGCATTTCTTGTAACTCTGCTTGCTTTCATGAGATTGGACCATTTGGTTGTCGGAGGGAAGCAGGAAATCCTTCTTGTGCCTGGCTGGAGCATCTTGCGTAACACTGAGCACAATAAGAATACTGTACTTAAGAGCACTTGGATTGATGCACAGAACAATTAGCAGGTGGGAAGGCAGGGAAGCAGTCCTGAGTTGTCTGTGAGCATGCATGCAACAGGTTGGTAGAGACAGCATGAGCGTGCTCTCTCTCTCTCTCTCTCCTTTTTTTAATAGCTAAAATAGTTTTACTCTTCAGCTGAATCTGACCTTTCCATCTCTGAGATCTGAGGTTTTTTTTTAGATTTGGTAGTAATGCAAAAATTAACATGATTTTTTCACTTTGTTATGGGGATATTCCATAAGAACATAAGAAATGCCCTGCTGGATCAGGCCAAAGGCCCATCTAGTCCAGCTTCCTGTATCTCACAGTGGCCCCACCAGATGCTTCCAAGAGGACACAGTCAACAAGATAACCTGTTTCCTGTTGTCACTCCCTTGCACCTGGCACAGAGAAAACCTACTAAATCCAGGAGGTTGCTTATGGCTTGTAACCTGTGATGGTCTTTTCCTCCATGAAATCTATCCAAAACCCTTTTAAAGGCATCTAGGCCAGGTGCCATCACCACATCCTGTGGCAAGGAGTTCCACAGATGAATTACACGCAGGGTGAAGAAATATTTTCTTTTGTCCGTTCTAACTCTCCCTCTACTCAATTTTAGTGCAAGTCCCCTGGTTCTGGTGTTGTGCGAGAGGGAGAAGAATTTCCTTCTATCCACTCTCTCCAGCCCATGCATAATTTTATACGTTTCAATCCTGTCCCCCCTCAGGTGCCTTTTTGACTGAAAAGCCCCAAACACGTCTTTCCTCATAAGGGAGGTGCTCCAGCCCATGAATCATTTTGGTTGCTCTTTTCTGCACCTCCACAGGCATCAGTACTTAGAAGTGGGGTAAAAGGAATGCAGAGAACCCTGTGGCACCATAAAGACTACTAACATATTTATTGTGGGATAAACTTGAGCCTCTTTCCTGCATCTCATGAAATGAGCTCTTGCTCCTGAATGCTTTTGCGCAATAAGTGCATTAGGGAGCCCCCAGGACTCTTTGTTGCAGCAAAAAGTAACAAGCACAGTGATTTCTTTAGCAGCATGGGTAACATGATCAGTGGCGTTCTGCGCCCTCCCGGCACCTGGGGTGGGGGGCGGGGACCGAGCGCCCCCACGAGCGCCCATGCGCGCCTGCCCACTTCTTCTTTCCCCTTCCCGGCTTCGTTGGTCAGCGGCCCAGCTGGGGCGCGAGCAGCTTGCGCCTCTAGCTGGGCCGCTGACTGACGAAGCTGGGAAGGGGAAAGGAGAGGCGGGCAGGCGCGCGCGAGCACTCGCGCACCTCCCCACCTCCGCCTGCTCTGTTGTCACTCCCCTGCTCTGTTCGGTCCAGCGGGCCGCGGCAGCAGCAGCAGCAGGAGGAGGAGGCGGAGGTGGGGAGTGCTGTGCGCGAGCCTCTGCCTCCACCTCCTCCTCCTCCTGCTGCTGCTGCCGCGGCCTGCCGAACCAAAGGCAGGTCCTGGGGGGGCGTGCCCCCTGGAAGCAGCGCGCTGGGGGCGCTGCGCACCTGAACCCCCCATATTAGGACGCCTCTGAACATGATAGAATCAGTGGGATTGCACCATGGTGAAAGACTGTACAAACTGGTTCTTCCCCCTGACTAGTCACTTCTATACTTAGGTAAAGGTAAAGGTGACCCCTGACAATTAAGTCCAGTCATGTCCGACTCTAGGGTGTGGTGCTCATCCCCATTTCAAAGCTGAAGAGCCAGCGTTGTCCGAAGACGCCTCCGTGGTCATGTGGCCAGCATGACTCTCCTTGCCGCAGTGCGTAGCATGCAGCTGGAACACGAAGCGCTATTTACCTTCCCGCAAGCGGTACCTATTTATCTACTCGCGTTGTGCAAAGCTTAGAAATTTGCCCCTAAATCCTTACATCACTGCTTCCAAAGACTATCCTAAAAGGATGTTCCTATATAAATCATGAATTGCCGCAGGACTGACCCCTCTGGCAAGTGATTAGGAAAATCTGGATTAAGACAAGAATGATTGTGTATCTTAAAGGGTAATGGTGCTGAGATTCCAAGTTTTGACTGTTCAGATAGATGCCGCCTGGTGACTGATGCTCCACATTGAGTCTGTTTTGGAAGCTGTAGCATTAAAACCTCTGGCAGCGGCTGTAGCTGGCCATAATTGCATGCTTCTGATTCTCTCCTCCCTTGCCAACAGTGGCTTGGTGTTCTTTACTGTGTTAGGCTGTAGGTAGAGTGAGATGTAAAGATACTACTCTGCCTGTGCTTGGAAGCTGACACCTGACTTTTCATGTGCCATCCTGAAAATATCTAATGATTGTGATCTGAAAATTAAAATTTTAGATCATTTTGTAACTGCAAATATATGATCTGGTGCTCGGATCCTATCCAGGATGCATTTGAGATAGTTGCTTCTGTTTTTTCAGCTGAGCTAGGCTACTGGGAGCAGGAGACCTCTAAGTTGAATCATCTCATGGTTGGAATCTGTTGAACCATCTTTGGAGAGATTGCCATGAGTTTCCAGAAATGACGTTTGGACTGCACTGAGGTTGGCTCTGGATGCAGTATAAAAAGAGGACCTACAGGACATTCTTTAGCTGTCCCTTGAGCTTACCTTTGATCAGCGAACTCTCAAATAAATATGCATACTGGCCTGTCCAGACCTGCTTGCTCTGTCATTTGTTACCACTGCTTCCTTCACCTCTAGTTAGGAAAAACTATTCATGTACCCTGAGTCTTGGGATGCAGGGCACTTTTAGCAGCAGGAGGATGTGACAGTAGAGAAGGAGGGAATAAATTGGGAGTGTCAAGACTTGATTGGCTGGTATGCTCATGTGACTGTTCTGTTGTGGTGTGACTGAAAACATGCTGCGATTCCTCCTATATGTCCGCCTGCAAGCCTGAGAATGCTGAATGTGCAGTTCTGCAACCTTTAAAGGAAAATTCAGAAGTGTAGCTAATGGTCTGTAGGAGAATTTATCCCTCAGGCACACAAATATAGTTTTGGTGGGGAACTAGGCATTCCTGGAGATCCCCCCCCCCCCTAACACGATACAATGTTGGAAATTCCTAGAAGCCCTGTTAAAATCTCCAGGATTGCTTTCAGTAGCTCCCTGGAGTTTGATACTGATTCCTGGAGACTTCAGGGGAATCCTGGAGGGTTGGCAACCTATGGGAAACAGATGCTCTAAATTAATAATCACTGCTTGTTGCTTTCCCTTTCTCTCTTCCTAGGTACCAAATACACACAGGTCTTCAGCACTCCATCATCCGTCCCCGACAGCCCAACTGCCTGCCTTTTAACCAGGTTACTCTTCCCCAGAAGCTGCAGGAAGCTGGCTATTCCACACACATGGTAGGCAAGTGGCACCTGGGGTTCTATAGAAAAGAATGCCTGCCCACTCGTAGGGGCTTTGACACCTTCCTGGGCTCACTGACGGGAAATGTGGATTACTACACCTATGACAATTGTGATGGGCCTGGTGTATGTGGCTATGATCTTCATGATGGCGAAAATGTGGCCTGGGAACAGAGTGGCAAGTATTCTACTTTCCTCTATGCTCAGCGAGTCAGCAAAATTCTGGCTACCCATAATCCCAAGGAGCCCATCTTTATCTACGTAGCGTTCCAAGCTGTGCACACCCCATTACAGTCCCCTAAGGAGTACATCTACCGCTATCGCTCCATGGGCAATGTTGCGCGTCGCAAATATGCTGCCATGGTCACATGCATGGATGAGGCTGTAAAGAACATCACTTGGGCACTCAAGAAGTATGGTTACTATGACAACAGTGTGATTGTATTCTCCACGGACAATGGTGGGCAGACATTCTCTGGAGGGAGCAACTGGCCTCTGCGAGGCCGCAAGGGAACCTACTGGGAAGGGGGAGTTCGTGGCATTGGGTTTGTCCACAGTCCGCTGATTAAACGCAGACGGAGAACCAGCAGGGCACTAATTCACATAACTGATTGGTACCCAACTCTAGTGACTTTGGCTGGGGGCAATCTGTCTGAAACAGAGAAATTGGATGGGTATAATGTGTGGTCAGCTATCAGCGAGGGCAAAGAGTCTCCACGCACAGAAATCCTGCATAACATTGATCCCCTTTATAACCATGCCAAATATGGCTCTTTAGAGCGTGGCTATGGCATTTGGAATACAGCAATACAGGCCTCTGTGAGAGTAGGAGACTGGAAACTTCTAACTGGAGACCCTGGTTACAGTGACTGGATTCCACCACAAACCCTGACCAACTTTCCAGGGAGCTGGTGGAATCTCGAGCGGCTGACGGACGGTGTGCGCAAATCTGTCTGGCTCTTCAACATCACTGCGGACCCCTATGAGCGCTATGACCTGTCAGACCAACGACCGGATGTAGTCAGGGCTCTCCTTGTCAGACTTGTCCACTACAACCAGACTGCCATTCCAGTGAGATATCCAGCGGAGAACCCTCGAGCTCACCCTGACTTCAATGGTGGTGCCTGGGGGCCCTGGGCTACTGAAGAGGAAGAAGTGTGGGAAGTATGGGAAGGAGGGCATGGAAAGCTGAAAAATAAAAACAGGAAGAAGAAGTGTAAGATCTGCAAGCTGCGCTCCTTCTTCCGGAAGCTGAACACCAGGCTGATGTCAAACCGCATATGATGGGGGTGGGTGGGGGTGGATATGTATGGTGCCAAACGCAACCCCTAAGGGGTGCAGCTCTAAATAACAAAAAACAGGGGGAAAGAGGCACAGATAGACTTAGAATCAATAGGGCAGTTGTTACATGTGTGCTAGGAAATACCATATTGTCCCGAGTATAGGACGCTCCTGATTATAAGCTGCACCCTTAAAGTTTGGTGCTATTTTTTAAAAAATACATTTTACCTTTTTTTAACTTAAAGAAAATATACACATTAGTAGAACAGTAAAACAGTACAGCTTTAGTACAGTTAAAGGCATAGGTACCCTGTCCCTTATTGAATCTGGGCACCCTAGTATAAGTAGCCTTCCCAGATCCAAAGGGGGACAGAGTGCCTACCTTTAACCTTTGGAATTTGGGCAGGTGCAGCTTGTTGCACCCTTCCATGATGATGAGCTGCACCTGCCCAAATTTCAGTGGTTAACAGCACAATCCTATGCATGTCTACACAGAAGTAAGTCCCATTGCATTCAATGGGGCTTACTCCCAGGAAAGTGTGCATAGGATTGCAGCCTAAAGGTTGGCACTCTGTCCCCCTTTGGATATGGTAAGCCTATGCAGGAGCTCTTGCTCTCAACTTTCAAACTACACTCTCAACTTTCAAACTGCAGGATCAATAAATATCTTAGTTTCCAGAGTCCTGGGGCTGGTGCTTAAGGGTTAATTTTTTCAAATGCTTCCATCCTGAGGCTAGAAGCTGCTAGAGAGATCATTGTTTGGCCATTTAGCAAGTGATTAAGAGCTGAAAGAAAAAAAAGCCCCTTTGTACCTTGGAGAGGCTTGAAAACAGAAAACGCTAGTCGCTAGTCGAAAATGCTAGGCTTTGATTGTAGGTCGCACCCCTACTTTAAAGACTTGCCTTAGGGGAAAAAAGTGAGTCTTATACTCAGGCCAATATGGTACTGCAGTACCTGGTACCTGTTTCCAACGTTTGACAGCCTGCTGAGCAGATATTAGAGTCCCTCCTTTCACCTTCTTATTTTAAAATGTGCCATTCCATAATGAGAAAGTTATATCAAGATGTATGTACAGTACAAACATGCATTACAATAAGGTACAATACCATGGAACTGTTTATGCAGGTCATCGGGGGGGGGGGGCAGAGTCTCTCTTCGCCTCAGTCAAGGTCCTGTGTACAAAGTGAAGATCATCTCAGTTATACTGGCGCCTAACAAAAGGTGTTTCAGAATGTCTGCTTAGGAAGAAGAGCTCTGTGTTTACTGTTGCCTCATGAAATACTGAACATAAATAATCTACATTATGTAATATTTTTGACTCTGAGAAAGAATCTGTGGGTTCTCCCCTCCCTCAAGGCTGCGGTTTTCCCCCTCCTGATAACTTTGGAGCATGTGGGTGGAGGTACAGAAGAGCTAGGATAGTTATTTTTATCAGAAATAGAACACAGACCTGAACGGTGCAAACATTTTATCCTAAATATACATAATGCAAACATCTTGTCAACGTAGGCAGGGACAACAGTAAGGTGTTGCACAGGCTACTTGCATTGCCTAAGATTTGCAGATTGATTTTTTTTTAAACTGTTCAGCAAATGTTTACATACCGATCCATGTACCTGCTCATATATGTAGAGAGAAAAGCTTGTACATCTCTTTATTTAGCCACATCTTCTCTCTCTCTCTCTCTCTCTCTCTCTCTCATATATATATATAATGGTTTTGAAACGAAGCCACTGGTCTTGCGGAGTTCCTCTTGCCATGTGGGTCTTTTCTCTGCAGTCCTGAGCATCCTGCAGGTTTCCCTTCTCTTCCTATACTGCAGTTCCTTCCAAAAGTCACTTGTGTTTAAAACAAAACAACTTACCCGCGGGAATAATGCATGCACAGAATTAGATCAGGAATAGTTAAAAGGAAAAAAAAATGCTGCTCTGCTTGGGGAGCAGCTGCTTGAAGTATTTCTTCCTGCAGTGCATAATTAACTTATGCCTGGCATTGATTTCCACAGAATGTGGTGATGACTACTAGCTAAGACTGGTTTTTTTTTTTTTTTTAAGTATCAGACAAGTTAAAGATGGATAGGTTTATTAATGGTTGTTAAGTGATGATAGCTACGTGAAGCCTCCACACTCAGAAGCAGAGTACCAGGTACTGAAGACAAATGGAATGGCCATAGTTGATTGATAGCAAGTTTCCACAGGCATGTAACTGGCCACAGTGGGAGACATGCTAAACTAAATCAAGCGGGGCAATTGGGCAATTCTTAGGCTGCAATCATATACATACTTTCCTGCGAGTAAGCCAGGAAATAGGATTCTTATTGCATAGGATTGCACTGCTACGGTTTTTACACATTCACAGGATGAATCCAGGGCTGCAATCGGCTGAAAGGGAACCAACAACCCTAGCACAATGAGGCGCTGTTAACTTGCCTCTTTCGTCCAGGAATAAGTAAGCCATGTAAACAATAGTGGGGTTATTTCTGGTAGGGTAAAATTCCCAGATCCATATTAAAATAAACTTTCAAATGCACCAAAAGAGATGGGATATGGCTGAAATACCCTCTTTGCGTCAGCTACAGGTCATTATCCTGAGAGATCCCCTCAATCTCAATTGTGTAAACTGCTAACCGGGCAAGAGGCACTTTTTCAATTGGTGCTCCTCCTATATTTAGCAGGGGGAGAGTAACTGCCCCCCTTTCACTCCAGCACAGTGTCTTTTCTGGTGGCTGTTAGCTGGTGGTGTTCTGCATCTTTTTTAGATTGTGAGCCCTTTTGGGACAGGGAGCCATTTAATCATTTGGTTTTGTCTGTAAACCGCTTTGTGAAGTGGTATATAAAATACTGTTAATAATAATAATAATAATAAATAAAGAAGCACACTTTTACCTGCCTAGTAGTGTGTAGTCATCCTTCCTATGCTACATTTCCAAATGCAGGAATGGCTTGCGACAGAAGTCTTTTTTGTTACTGGCAATCAATCACAATATCGGAAATGGCCCTGAGAAGCCTGGTGCTGATCAGTTTTTACAAGATCGCCTCCATTTCTTCCTTGCGGAAGTCTGCTTTCCATTAGTTCCTTGATGTGCCACCTAGAAGTGATGGTAGAGACAGTGTTCAGAAGATGCACAATAATTGCCTTTGGGAGTCTCCGCTTGGACACCTCTTTGGTGGACTACAAAATGCAGTTGCTTTAACTTCTAACTTGGATGACTGCAAGGTGCTGAATTAACTTCCTTTCTCACAGTCTCTCTCTGCCTTACTAGCAATAGGGTGATGTGTTCTTCCTTTATCTGAAAGAAGACATGGGACCATTCAGGCAAAATTAGCCTGGCTGGGCCTCACTCCACTTCCATTCAGTCATGACGTTTTTGTGTACCGTGTACCGAAACTGTGTACCATATGTGTCCCTGTACCCACCATACCACAGGCAGGTCAGGAAGAAAGGGTAAATGGCTCTAAAAGCCATTTCCAATGTGAGTCACATTTACATTGACACAATGCATTTTACATTTTCTCCCTACAGGTTTTACTTGGTGCAGTGTGTGTAGGCGAAGACCCTGCTGCGAATTTTGAAAAATAGTTATTTTTGTCACTGGAAAATGAGCCTTCTTAGGACTTGTCAGCTTTTGGATGAGCTGTGTGTGAAGGTCTCTTTCTTTTCCTCCCCCCCCACCCCCCAATAACGTTCATTTAAAAATCTGTCATTGCAAAGATGTGACATTTTGCAGCATTTCTTCCGAGTACCTTTTAGGGATGCTTTTGAGATCTGTGTATTGGAGCAAAATGTGGATGGCAAGTACTACTTTGGGTTTTATCGGAATAATGGTTGACAACGTTCTTGAGTCTGGGGAGGAAGCCATCCAAAAAGAGATCAGAAATAAGCCGTGTGAGAAGTAATAGGTAATTGCTACTGTTTCAAGGGCACAAGATACAGGCCAATTTCCACTCCTCCAAGGAGGTTCTGAATCAATGTGCCTGTATGTAAATGATGTGTAGGAGTGTACAGCAAGTCGTTTCGTTCAAAGCCATTTTGTTTTAAGTTGATGGGGAAAAATACCATAGGAATATTTACATTTATCAATCAGCCTTTGGTAAAATTGGTTTCATTATAAGTCATTTCGCTTAAAGTCACAGTTTCCAAGAAGAACCTATCCACAACTTTAAGTGAGGACTTGCTGTATACAGCTGATTCTTGACTAAGTGGCAAGCAAGCAATTAACCCAATGCTTATATCTACACGTTCGTATGTACCCACAGTCACTTGTATTCAGTCACTTGTATTCCCACTGAAAGGTGCTGTCCTGAAACGGCAGGGAGCTGCTGCAGTGCAAAATCAAGGCAGCATCAAGTCAAAGCCAGCTTTGTACATTTGGCATTAGGTGAAACATGAACTTCCTTTCTGTTCATGATCCAGTCATGGTTCTTATGGGCCTTGTGGTCTCTCCTTGCCCATCCTATGTTTTCCTGTGGCTTGTCAAGCCTTGAAGGAATGTCTCTTACAAAACGTTTCCTATTCCTACAGTGGCACTAAGCAGCCAACCCCAGCTCCTAGCTCTCTCCCTTCCATGTGTCAGGGTAGAGTATGATCCCTCTGCTCTGTCACTTTGGTATCCATCAGTGTCATGAAATACAGTGCCTTGCCCTTTTCCTCAATCCAAATTCATTCAGACTTCAGCTTCAGAGAGAGAAAACATGTGAAGGCCAGTTCAGGGGTGGCATCAGGGTTCCGCCAAGCACACACCTGGCTGGGCTGGCCCTTCGACCCCCTCAGTATCAGTGCCTGATGCACCATCAGCATGTAGATGGGTGGTGCTGTGGGGGCCCCAGTGTGGGGCCATAAGATTCTTATGTCTTTGCTTGAGAGACATCCATTATATTCCCCCCCCCCTGTAATTAGTATATTCAAGTCAAATAACCAACATGTCATTTTCAGGGAGCACATATGAACTGAATGAATCTCTCTCTCTCTCTCTCTCTCTCTCTCTCTCACTGATGGACAAGAGAAATATATAATAGGATTTGGCAACATCATAAAGGAGAGGTCTTTTAGTAGTTAGTTATTAGCCTTGATACCCGAATAAAACCTTCAGAGGCAGTAAATCAAGTATCTTGCATGCTGGGGCCAAGCAACAGGGGATGCTGCTGTCTCCATGGGAGCTTCCCAGAGGTACCAACTGGCTGCTGTTGAAAAGAGGATCCTGCACAAGATGAACTGTGGTCTGATTGAGCAAGGCAGTTCTCATCCAAATGTTGGTTTTCGATTTCTTAATTTTTAAGAAATTTTTTTAAAGAAAAAAATGGGAGAAGGTATGCAGTTACGACCCAATAGCCTAGTTCATAATCCCTAAACGTTTTCAGCTTTGTAAACATTCATTTCTCAAAACGATTAGGGGTTATGAACTAGGCTATTGGGTCGTAACTGCATACCTTCTCCCATATTGCTCACTATTCCACCTGCAGAAACCTACAAATATTACTGGCATTTTCCTCCTAATCGTATTAGTATAGC
This sequence comes from Plestiodon gilberti rubricaudatus, assembly GCA_026170595.1. Lineage (NCBI taxonomy): Eukaryota > Metazoa > Chordata > Lepidosauria > Squamata > Scincidae > Plestiodon > Plestiodon gilberti. Next base: position 192,993,121 of record JANXHW010000002.1, on the reverse strand, counting down.
AAAGCACAATCATATGTAGTATAACAAATTACTGAGCCACCAGATGATGGTCTTTGCACACTTCAGCTTCCCAAAGCTAGATTTCTTAGAGCCCAATCCTATTCTCCCCCCCCCCCATGAATGCAGCAGCGACAAAATGGCTACTGCTTCATCCTGTGGAGGGGGCAGTTGTGGAGGTCTCCTCTGGGTAAGGGAACAATCATTCTCTTACCTGGGATAAGCCTCTGTGGCGCAGGGGTGTGTGTGTCTACTGGTACAGGTCCGCATGGTCCCACGCCACAGGATTGGGTCCAGGAAGGGGGTTAGGATTCTGCTGCAGCCACTGATGCCACCTTCCCCCCCCCCGCCCCATCACTTTCCACCCTTCCCTGCCCCCAATTCTGGCCAGGCTTCTCTGGCTGTCACTTGGAAAGCTGTGAATACTTGGGAGAGTATGAAATTGCCTGAGGGAGCTGTTTCTGAATACCACCAATTTCCCTCTTCTTCTTGCTTGATGTCAAACCGTAAAGGACACGGTGAGAAAAAGCAATTAAGTTCAAGAGAGCTTTGTGAAAATACCATTTTTTTTTAAAAAGCCCCCTTTTTGACTCCACAGAACAATCACCCCAGATGCACTTCAGCCACGTCCCCTGTTTGTGCTTAGCAATTTTTGTTCTGTTCCTTTGCTACTTCTGGAAGGTTCAACACCAGCATTATTCTGCCTCCCTACTGGATACAATAATAGTCTCTTCTTCTGTCTCCTGCTGTCTCTGGTTGTGTGATTAATTAATATAGATTAATATAGATAATATTAGGGCCTGTGTGGTTGTTTCCTTGGCTCACAACAGGGGCGGGGAACCTTTTCCCTGGCGAGGGCCGCTTTAAATATTAGAAATTTGCTTGAGGGCCGGCCATAAGGCCGCCCGCCATTTTTATTTATTTAATTAATTTTTGCCCCCGCCCCCCATCGGCCTCCGGAGGCTCCGCGCTCACCGTCTGAAGCCGACGCCGGGTCCGCGCGTCACCTCCGGCATACCATACCGATGAGGGCAAGAGGGCAAGAGCTTGCCCTCATCAGCGTGGTACGCATGTGCGAAATGGCCAACGGCCTGGTGAGAAGGGGTCAAGGCGGCGGCCGGGGAGGACATGCAAAGGCCCTCTCCTGGCCTCCGGAGGTGACACGCGGACCCGGCGGAGCCTCCAGGGGCCAGTTGGGCGGCCTCCCAGCAATCTCTCCGGGGGCCGGACCGGATGGCCTTGGGGGCCTGATCCGGCCCTGGGGCCTGAGGTTCCCCACCGCTGGCTTACAATAAGGGTGATGTCTAGGTGATTGACTTCTCTTTTCTACAGATATGCTCCCCCCTCCTCCGCTCTTTTGATCAGTTTCTGTTCATCTTCTGAATGTTCAGTTGCCAAGCATATGCTCCTCTGCTTCAGCTTCTGTAATATGGACAGGGATTGCAGAAAAACACATTAAGTGAAACTGGAGAGGTGGATGGGGCCATACCTGGGTTGCAGAGCACATGTTGGCATGCAGAAGTCTCTGGCATCTCCAGGTAGGCCTGGGGATGGCTCCTATCTGAAACCCTGGAATGCCATTGCCAGTAGCCAGGACCCAGCTAAATGGACCAGTGGTCAAACTCAGGTGGCTGCCTAGGAGATTCATTAGACTTCTCCTGTGGCTGATCGAGGAACTTCTGCTCTTCTTCATCCTGAAACTGATAGCATTGACTTCCTATTGGCTGGATGACACCAATACTCTGGTTGTAGTTTCACAGCACCGCCACAGAAGCTGAGCATTAGCTACTGGCATTGTCGGGCAATTTGGTTTTCCAAGATTTAATCCTTGCTTTGCTGGTAAATGTTGCTTCACGTTGCTTCAAATGTTGCTTTACAATTTTGCTTACCTTTTCTACAGAGAAGATGCTTTTGTGTAAGAATTAACATGAAACCCAAGCAGGTGCACCATGCATGGAACTGCGGTGGGGAAGGCGGGCATTGTCCTCCTCACAATCATTTCAGGAGGACCTAAATAGTTTGAGTGCTCTTTTAAATACTGAAAGAGACGGGCAGCCCAATCCTGCCTAAGTATCTGGCGGGTGGCCCAGGCCACCCGCCGGATCTTATCCCTGTTTCCTGGGGTCTACTCGGTCACCTCAGGGGAAGGGGACGTTCATCCCCTTCCCCGGTATAACGCGGGGAGGCCCCAATGGGCCTCCTTGGATTTCCGTGAGCTATTTAGCAGGCGCAAGTCCGAGGAGGCCGTGTAATGGTGGATCAGGCCCAGGAAGGGGATGGGGATATGGCGGCCATCATCCGCGCCCCCCCCTGAGCCGGATCCACCAACCCCCGGCCTCCCTCTCTGCCCGGACTGCTCCCGTACCCGCTGAGGGATCGCTTACCTCCTCCGGCAGCAGCATGGGCAATCCAGCGGCGGAGTAAGGGCAGCTGGTCTCTGTGTCAGCTGCCCTTACTCTCCGGTCATTGCGAAGTGCTTTACGGTACGTTCACAATGGCTTATGTTAGTCAGGATGGCGCTGTCAACTACCGATATGTATGTATGGCAAAGCAGAAGCATCTCTGTATTTAAAAGAAGGGGGGAGATATTTTCTCATATCAATAGCATTGCTATTTGTAGTTATAAAAAAAGGGAAACATTTAAAACAACTACACTTAAAATATATTGCCCTTTAAGAGTTTAATCTTGATTATCTCCAAGGGCTGAATGTTCCAGAATGAAACTTCTTCCTCTTCATGAAATATCTTGTTCCCATGAGTGGACGTTGAAAAGGCACTCCTTGCAACGGTGTCTAGATAATTGCAGCGGATGATCTTGCATGTGGGTTTTTCACTATGCACACGTGAAGTGAAAAACCACATACACTGTACACATAAAGTTGAAAATGCATTTGAGAGATCATTAGATGTGAAAATACACAGGAGTTGCTCTCAAATCCTACCTAGAGAAGTGCCTTTTGGGTTGGTAATGCAGACCTAGGAATAAGGAAGGATAGATTAACTTAGGCTGCAACCCTGCACACACTTCCCTGAGACTAAGCCCCATTGAATACAATAGGACTTGCTTCTGAGAAGGCATGCATAGGATTGTGTACTATAGTAAGCAAGAGAGCAACAGGTAGAATTTCATTGCAGAATGGAGGCTATGGCTAGGCTATGGCTAGAAGTGGCAAGGTACAAAAATGGGAATTAGTTTTTTAACCTTTCCATATTTATCTGCATCTTATAAGGTATTTTGTATTGCTGTGGAATGGAAAGTGCAAACTTAAAGTTAGAAGAGCAGTCAGTTAAAGTTTGGGTGTGTATTAAAGTGGGACCTTCCTTGATTTATCAGGTGGACGTACACTGCAGCATCTTGTTTATTTTCAATACTGTATATGCTCATTCCACACATATATGAGAACCACAATTTACAAAAGGATATCCTCACCTCTGTTTAATGAGGGTTGCAGTGCCCCCTAGTGACATCTGCTACAAAATAAATTCCTTGTTGTTGGCACATTGTTGGGGTTTGTTTGCAGGAAATTTGGCCTTCCACTCTGGACTTACCGGTATCATTAATATTATATATATCAGCCTACAGCAATATAGGCTTGCAAAAGTGTTTTAATGTATTTTTTATACTTTCGTTTAAGAAAAAGTTCCTAAATTGTCCTCTTACTCTACCACACAAATCATCACACACATAGCCCCTATTTCTACTTCAGCTCTGAATGCTGTTTAAAAACACAGGTCCCCTGCCGAAAGAAATAAATGGCAACTCATTACCAGCTGTCCTCTTGACCTGCTCCACCCCTGAAATAGTCTGTGGTACAAATATAGCCTGTTCCTGCTAGCCAGGATACTAAAGGCCGTGACAGACTGCACGACTTCCTGTGCGTTCCGGACACCCGAGAAGCTTTGTCGAGCTGTGCGGAGGTGTCTGATTACCATAGCGGAAGCGAGCGGAGCAGATGCGATCTCCCGATTTCCGGCACGATCGAAAATGTTTCTGGCCCATGTTTGAGGGGGCGGCTTCGCGGAGCTACTGCAGCCACCAATCAGATGAGAGGGGGAGGAGAGTGGCTATCTGCCAATCGGAAGTTAACTTTAGTGTTAGCCAATCACCGTGGAGGTTTATTCCAAGAAGGCGGGACAAAAGGAGGGACTATTTGCGGGAAGACACTCCTACAGACAAGCTCAGAGCGCGGAGGAGAACGGCCAGCCTCGCTCGCTCGCTCGCCTAGGCACCGGGATTCACCAGAATTCGTGCGGTCTGTCATGGCCTTAAGGCTGCAATCTTATACGTGCCCACCTGGGAGTAGGTCCTATTTAGGTGCATGCCTAACTTTCTACTCTGAACAATGGAACATAAATGTGTCTCAGGTGAGATCCATGCAACGAAAAAACTTAACTTGCGCTGGATTGTACCTTTATAATCTAAGCAAAGGTTCTATTTTAGATTATTGGAAGCTAGTTTCTAGGATTTTCTGATTTTTCAACATGGTTTCACTTTAAAGTGTTCTAATATTAAAGATATTTGTAACTAGAGACCAAAAAAAGTACCTCCCCCCATAAATCCTTTCAAAAAAGATGTGTGTGGAACTAGTTAACCTCACCAAGCCGCCCTAGTTAACCTCCCCAAGGGATGGGCCTGCAAACACGCATGCTTCTTTATTGTAGGGCAGAATACAACTAAGTTAGAAACTAAAAGGAACAAGAAGGACAAGTCTGAAGCCTGTGACACACTTCAGGCAGCGGGGCGCAGTGCAAAGCGAGACAAAGGGAAGTTGGCCTTTGCTTCAGTTCACGCCGCACCACTGCCTGTCTATACAGGCCTAGTATAGAGAAGAGAGGCAAAAGAAGCCACAGAGAGAAGTGAAAGACGTCCTTCCCCGCCCCCTCTCTGCTAGGCAATCAGAATCGAGTCTTTTCAGACTCGATTCTGATTGGCTGTTTGCTTCCTTTTGCGTCCCACTCCACACCAGTGAAGTGCCCTCTGATTGGACGAAGTTCAATTTTTTTCATCTCCTCTCACGTGTCAATGCAGCTCTTGTGCGTTGCCGCATGAAGTACGAGAAGGCAAGACACACTGCACTCTTCTTCGCGCCACTTGCCATCACACCGCACCACCACGCAGGCAGTGTGTCACAGGCTTAAGAGTGGAGCCTAACTCTAAGTCTAGTTCTCATGTTTAACTCATGAATGACTATGCTACTATACTCGCCCCACCCCGCCCCACCCCACCCCGCCAGCAAGCATGCAGTCTTGCAAATACGGGCAGCCTACACCAGTGGCATTGCTCGAGGGGGTGCAGCACCATAAGTGATGCAAAGCGCTGCACTGCCTTGCAAACCGGTGTAATGCGGCCCCTTCCCCTTGCCCCCAGAGCCATTCCAGCAGCAAAGGCAACATGGCCTACACTTAAATAATGGAAGAGCACAAAATTGTTGCCCAAGCCAGGCAAACTGGGCATCTTCAGGCAGGATTGGTCTGTGGGGCCCAAACTTGTTGATTTCTCAACAGGGAGTTTTTGCTTAAGAAAAGTGCTATAAGAAGTGAGGTTTTGGTGTGTGTTTTAGAATTGACAGTTTTTGCATAAAATGTTTGGAGCCTTGTTCACCGAGTGGCAAATAGAATTTAGCAGCTTAAAAAAAATTGTTGTGTAATTGTGTGTGTGTGTGTGTGTGTGTGTGTGTGTGTGTTAGGGTTTTTAACTAATTTGTATAAAAAACAGATGAAATTTTACTCCACACCTACCGTATTTCTTCGATTCTAAGGCTCCATCGATTCTAAGGCGCACCTTTACTTTCAGTACCACCAGCAGGGTGAAAAAAATCCATCGATTGTAAGACTCGCCTCCCTTCATTGAATCTACCCGCTCAGCACCAACTCTCCCCAAAATGTCTCCTGCAGCTGAGGATGACTGAGTGCACTGCCTTTGCATAGCTTTTCTGGCCCCGCCAGAAAGTGCCATTTCCTTCGTTACCTGGGCTTGGGGGAGCTTCAGGGAGGCCTGCGCAACCCTCTGCAGGCCTCCCTGATCTTCAGTTCGGCGAAAAACAGCGATTTTTGGCCATTTCTGGTTTTTCCGAAAACCGGAAATGGCTGAAAATCACTGGTTTTTGCCAAACTGAAGATTGGGGAGGCCTGCAGAGGGTCATGCAGGTCTCCCTGAAGCTCCCCCAAGCCCCAGTAAGTAAGAAGATAGCATTTTGGGGTGCTTTTTGGAGACCTTCGATTCTAAGATGCACCCCATTTTTTTGAAATGCTTAATTGGGAAAAAACATGCTTCTTAGAATTGAAGAAATACAGTATTTTCCAGACATAGGTCTTTTCAAGGTCCATTCCTTAACACAAGTCCCCAATCCTGATGTTGAGGTGATTTACCTACTTTATTTTACATTAAAAAAAAACTTGCTTATAGTTTATGAAAACAGCTCAAAAGAGAGGCTACATCCTTTGAAATCAACAGGCATAAGCACACTTAACTTTTTATCAGGTTGTGGCCTAGTATTTATGTACAACATTTCAAAAGTCCTTTCCCAGTAGAAATTCCCACATCAGTGAACAAAATTTAAAATAAAAATAAACAAGGTTAGGGATGGGTCGCAAATCCGGTATAGTTTTGTTTAGGTGGAGGAATCGGATGTAGAAGAGGGGACGGCTAACACTGCTATTTCCAAAAGGGACTGGGATCACTGCAGACAATGTAAGTCAGAAACAAAGGAAAACAGTTTAAAGGCAAAATAAGGGGAGGGAAGTTGAATGGTCTTTGACTATATAGCCTATTCCCACCCATTTAGATAAATGGGATTTATGCAATGTTGATTGCAAGCCTGCATACATAAGGGCCTTGTCAAACAAATGCATAATTCTGTCAATGTAATTGTGATTTAATGTTTCAGTGAAATAGCATGAGATTACACAGTTTTTGAGTAACTATAAATTTTCCATGAAAGGAAATCAGACCTAAGAGACCCAAGAAAAACAGTAGTTCAATGGGATGCACATGTGCAACGTTTCATTGAGACCTTGCTGGCCAGTCAGTCAGGGAACATTGCACAAAGTAACAGAAGTGGTGTGAGCAACTACTGCAGTGATATCTAGAATGCACATTCGTAAATACATCTGCAATGGGTTAGCCTGCATTTCTTTGCTTCGGTGGCTTTGAGTTTTGAAAACAATTTCTGAAGCCACCTGATCTACTACCAAAATGAGTCTATGGTCCTCTGAAAGGTAGGAAGTCCTAGAACAGGGGTTCCCAGTTTGTAGTACTAGTACCACCAGTGTTACTTCAGCCGACTGCTGGTGGTACTCGGACCACTGGACTACTGGAACCCCACTCCGATGTGGCGCTTTTGGTGGCACGTGTTTGCTCCCAAGAAGCTCCTGCCTTTGGTCGAGCCTCTCAGGAACACTGAGAAGGGCTGTCCCACCTGCCCAGAGCCTCCTCCCTGCGTTTTCTGGCTTCTGAAAACCCAGATGTAACTGGTGATGATGTCATCGCCAGTCACTTCCAGTGGTACTCAGAGGGAGAGTGGTGCCGGAGGTGGTACTTGGCCGGGAAGGGGTTGGGAACCCCTGTCCTAGAACAATGTTCTAATCTACAGAGACCAGTTTCCTTGTGAAAACAGAGCACTGGATAATGTGTGGCATTACCAGCAGAGTCACTGTAGGGGGGGGCGGAGCTCCAAGTTCCGTCGGGCTCTGACCCTCCGTTACACGACGGGAGAAAGCGGCCCCGCCCCCTCGCCTTTCGAGCCATTCCGGCCGACGAAAGTGCTTTCATCGGCCGTAATGGCTCCAAAGGCGAGGGGGCGGGGCCGCTTTCTCCTGTCATGTAACGGAGGGTCAGAGCCCGACAGAACTTGGAGCTCCGCCCCCCCCCCCCCCGCAGTGACGCTGCTGGGCATTACTTGGTGATATCTGTTGACTCACACATTTTTAATACACATCCTAGTCACATCTCGTTTACACTACTACTGTAATGTGATCTATATGGGACTACCGTTGAAAAGTGTTGGGGAGCTTCAACTGGTCCAGAATGTGGCAGTGTGGATTCTGGTTGGTGGTCTACTCTTGGAAGCAAGTGACCCTCATTTTGGCCTGGTTAGCTGAGAGACTGTCTCCTTGCCTACAAATCTGCCTGTCTCCTTCGCTCAACATCTGAACAGGGCTGGCCCATCCATGAGGCCAACTGAAGCAGTTGCTTCAGGCAGCAGATTGGAGGGGGTATGCCCATCTCTGCCTGCCTATTTGCCTCCACTCCTCCTCCTCCTCCCCCCACTCCCAGGATAGGAAAAGAGGGGGATGGAGTGGAAGGGGAAATGTGGAGGGGAGGGGAGGAGAGTGCTAAGCTAGAACATTGATGAGTGGGAGGAGCAGAAGCTGGCACATCATTGGGCAAGAGGCCTGCTGCCTCAGATGTCAAGTGGTCTTGGACCAGCCCTGCATCTGAGGCTCTGCTCTGCATTCCCCCACTAAGAAAAGTGTAGTGTGTGTGTGTGTGGGGGGGGAGAGGGGTAATGTGGGACACGGCCTATTCAATTGCAGCCCCCAAGTTATTGGAACTCCCTGTCCCTAGAGGCTCATCATTTGGCTCCACGCTATTGGAGTTTAGGCACCTACCAAAGACTGCTTTGTTGCACCAGGCAATTTGGTTATGTTGTGTAACCTTTGCTGAGTTGCAGTAGCATAGCTGCCATAGGGCGGGGGTCCCATTGCCCTGGGCAGCATGTGTGGTCTACTTGGGAGGAGCGATCCTGCGCGGCCTGAGCTGGGCCCTCCTGCCCTGGGTTCTGAAAGGCTCCAAATGGAGCCGTTCTGGAGGCGGGGCGGACGACGTTGCGACGCAGGGGTTGGGTGATGATGCACTGCCCCCCGCCCCCCCCCAGCAACATTACTGCTGAGTTGGTTTATGTTTCCCTGCTGCTCTTTCAGTTGGGCTATCTTAAGATTGTCATTGTTCATTTAAATATTTGTTTATATTGAGATGCAAACATAGTTTTGTTGTATTTATGAGTCAATCTCACAAACTTTCCGGGGGCTAAAAGGTGACGCAAAAATCCATAAATAAATAAGTTGAGAAAGGAGAGTGGGTTAGCATAGACAAACAGCTCTTGTCTAATTTATTTATTTATTTATTTATTTATTCACATTTTTATACCACCCTTCCTCCAAGGAACTCAGAGTGGTGTACATATTTCCTCCCCTCCTTTTTGTCCTCACAACAACCTTGTGAGGTAGGTGGGGCTGAGAGATAGTGACTGGCCCAAGGTCACCCAGGAAGCTTCGTGGCTGAGCGGGGATTTGAACCTGGATCTTCCAGGTCTAAGTCCGACTCCCAAACCACTACACCATCCTGGCTCTGTAATAAAGCAGCATCAGTCCCCCAAAAGCAAACAGCATACCTTTTTGGAGGCTCTCTCTCAATGCTCCTCTTGCCAGTTACTGGCAGTAGTCAAACGCCTTTGTCTTTTGCTGGCTACATTTCAGATGGTTTCTTTCTGTCCCCACCACCCCCATCCAGGAAGTGTGGCTTATATCATTCGCTAATAGCGATCAGCAAACAAAAGCTATCAGTGCTCATTTCATCAAGCTTCTTCTTGCCATCAGTGCTTATTAGAGAAACATCTTTGTTATTGGGTGTGCAAAAGCATCAAGAAAATGTCATCTCCTCACTTAGCGCAGCCATCACAGTACACATCATCAATATAATCGACTATAAAGGAAGCGCTCCTGTTGCTGCTGCTGCTACTGCTGCTGCTGCACTTCTCTTTGCCATACTTGAGCAGTGTTCTTAACACCATCCTCGCTTCAAAACATATTATTCCAGTTAATGACACCTCCTCTTGTACTCAGACGGTTAATTGGAGCCTGTATTGCCTGCTCATATGGAGCAGCAGATCATTATGCTAATAGGAAGCCTGATCCTTCCTCCACATCACAGTCCTGCTGCTATTCTTCCTTTTTTTTTTTAAAGTTGCCAGTCTTTTTCTAACTTGTACCTTCTGTTCTCTCCATTACTGCAAAGCAGGTAAGAACATAAGAACATAAGAAGAGCCCTGCTGGATCAGGACAAAGGCCCATCTAGTCCAGCTTCCTGTATCACACAGTGGCCCCACCAGATGCCTCAGGGAGCACAAGACAACAAGATACTTGTATCCTGTCACCACTCCCTTGCACCTGCACAAGGAAAACCTACTCCTACAACCAGGAGGTTGCTTATCCCCATCACGGCTTGTAAGCTGTGATGGACTTTTCCTCCATAAATCTGTCCAATCCCCTTTTAAAGGCATCCAGGCCAGGTGCCATCACCACCTCCTGTGGCAAGGAGTTCCACACCCTGGGTAAAGAAATATTTTCTTTTGTCTGTTTTAATCCTCCACTCAATTTGAGTGGATGTCCCCTCGTTCGAGTGTTGTGTGAGAGGGAAAAGAACTTCTCTCTATCCAGCTCAGAACCCATGAGTGTGCATGTGAAGTTTTGATTTCTTGCCCCAATGTGCATCACTTTACACTTCCTTACATTGAAGTGCATTTGCCATTTTGCTGCCCATTCTCCCAGTTTGGTGAGATCCTTCTGGAGCTCTTCACAATCCCTGCTGGTCTTCACCACCCAGAAAAGTTTAGTGTCATCCGCAAACTTGGCCACCTCGCTGCTTATCCCCAACTCCAGGTCATTTATGAACAAGTTGAAAAGCACCGGTCCCAAGACCGATCTTTGGGGCACACCGCTTTTCACCTCTCGCCATTGTGAAAATTGCCCATTGACGCCCACTCTCTGTTTCCTAGTCTTCAACCAGTTCCTAATCCATAGGAGGACCTGCCCCGTATTCCCTGACTATGGAGTTTTTTTCAGGAGCCTTTGATGATGGACCGTGTCAAATGACCGTGTCATATAATATCCATGGGTTCATATAATGACCGTGTCATATAATATCCATGGGTTCTCACGCATCCACATGCCTGTTGACCTTTTCAAAAAATTCTAAAAGGTTTGTGAGGCAAGACTTCCCCTTGCAGAAGCCTCTAAGCCTTCTTGTTAGAAGGTCTCTAACTTGCCCCCCCCCCACACACAAATTACTCACTCTTGATGAGCATTCTGATGTTCCCTTGGCAGCCTGCCAGGGTTTAAAGGTTTCTTTCCAGTAGGGACCTCAGAGAGATTTTCACTATTTCCCATAGTGCTAACTGATCATACCTCTCCCCTCTGCCGCCCAGTTGTGCTTAAAGCAGATTTCACTGCCTTCTGTAGTTCCTGTCTCCTCAAATAGCACTTGTGGTGTTAGTTTTCCCTTATACCCTAAAATCCTGAAATTCATGAGTCCCAGAGAGTTCTTGTTTCTTCAGCCAGCCAGCCTGAGCCTTCTTCTTAGTTATTGCACATTAATTGTACAGCTATTTCAAACAATATGCATGGCATAGCTTGTGGCTTGCCAGATGTTTGCTATCTATAATAAGTAACATAGATGTCTGCCACCACAGCCTCACCCCATGTGTTCTCCTTGTGAAGCTGGACAACCAACGCCCTTTTATTTCTTATCAGATGTGGAACTCCCTCCCAGAGGCTCAAGGGTGCCTGTCTAAAGCTGGCATTGCAGAAATGAAATGAGCAAGCAAAAAAATACTCTTGTTCCACTGGGCTTTTTTTTGGAGGAGGCGAAATAGCATGTCGTTCATCATCCCTAACGTTTTGTAAAGAGGTGGCCTAGCTATTCTACAGCAGTTCCACCACCACCACTACTGAAAAGACCTACCTCTGGAACTGGTTACCAAATGATCTTGGATTGAAAACAGAAGGATCCCCACATAGATCTTCATGCTCAGGAGAAATTGTATTGTTGTTGTTGTTCAGTCGTTAAGTCGTGTCTGACCCTTCGTGATCCCATGAACCATATCCCGCCAGGCCTTCCTGTCCTCTCTCAAAAACGATGAACCTAGGCTGGAGATGTTACCAAACTTTATAAATCCTTAGACTGAAAATTCGTCCAGCTTGTAATGTTTGGCTGTACTGTATTATGAACTGAGCATCATTTCCCCCAGAAATGTTTTTACAGCTCAGAATATAAAATGAGTTTCTGCACGCAGGCAGCGATCAGACTGACCAGGTTGCTTTCTTAGGTGCACGTGCAAACTTTCTCCAATGGTAGCCTCTTAAATATGAAAGTCTTGTTGATTGTTGTGCAGCTTTGAGAACTGAGATGCCAGCTGTTCGGAAGGAGATGCATGCATGCACAGATGTTCTTTAAGGTTAATTCCTAACTCTTGATGAAACTCTTGCTGATTGCTAAGAACTACATGACCACACCATCTGATCAAACCACCCTTTGGTGAATATATTCTCTGTTGAGGTCCATGATATGAGATCCTTGATATTGTGCAAGTTTAATGTCATTACTTTTCCCCAACCTGATCTAAAACCCTCGCTTGTTCTCTTGGTATGTTTTGGCAGCAGGGGAAAGATGAATTTCCAAGTGGCTCTCAGCCATGTGGATGGTGTTGAGTAGTATGATTTCCAGTGGACAGTACAATCAGGCAACACACACAACACTGTCAGCATTATAAGCTGGGAGAGAGCTCTTAGAAACAGACAAGTATTTTACTGGATATTATTCACTGAGCAATCTACCAGGACAATTCTGAACTGAGCTGAGGAGAGCATATTCATGACTTCCCCAGGCCTTTTCAAGTTTTACAGGTGTTTGGTGTTTCGGTAGTATCACAGAAGTACCAGGGTCATTAGATGCGCACCCAGAAAAAAAAATCTTCCTGGCCGGTGAAGGTCTGTGGTGGATTGCAACCCCAACATTACTGTTTGTCTTGGTGTCTGACTGGAACTCAGGACTTGGGTAATGTCAGTGCTGCCAGATTATCAATTTATATTCCTTGTACCAAAGTCTCAAATGCTTGATTTTTTTTTCACAGTGTTTAGGTGGGATTGTAGCTCAGTGGAAGAGCATCTGTTTTACATACAGAAGGTTCAAAGTTCAGTCCCCAGTATCTACAAGTACGGCAGAGAAAAAAATCCTCTTTGAAACTTGGGAGAGCTGCTGTCAGTCAGTGTAGACAATACTGAGTTAGATGACCAATGGTCTGACTCAGTGTAAAGCAGCTTCCTATGTTCCTAACTTTATCATGGGGTGGTGAAGAGGCAGTGGCGTTGCTGTTGTGAGGCGAGGAGAGCGGGCCACCTCGCGGTGACCTGCGCAGAAGGGTGACGCGCGTGCACGTGCACATGTGCGCGTACCCACACGCGTCACCTCCCCTGCGTGCGTCGGCTCCGAACCGGGAGGACGGTCCGAGGCCTTCTCCTGGCCTTGGACTCCGAGGCCGGGAAAAGGCCTTGGACTGTCCTCCCGGGCCGGCGCTCCAAGGCCTTCTCACGAAGGCCCACTGCGACAATGTAATTTATAACGTGTTTCGCGCATGCGCAGACCGTTCCTGAGTGCCCTTTTCCCTCAGGAACAGTCTGTGCATGCGCGAAAAACATTATAAATTACATTATGACGCAGTGGACCATGTCAGAAGGCCCAGGGCAGCCGGCCGGTGAAGACGCCCTCAGAGCTGGCTCCCTGCTCCCTGCTGCAACGAGTGGCCGGGGGGGGGGCAGCGTTGGGGGGGCACCCAGGGCAGCGTCCCGTCAGGTTGCCCCCTCAAAAAAATCACGCCACGGCCTGACGGCTGCGCCAGATTAATACTTAGGGGATGGGTGTGTGTGGGGGATTAGGGTGACGCGCGTCCTCCCCGCCTTGGGGCGGCGCACGTCCTAGTGACACCTCTGTGAAGAGAAAACTGCTAGTCTTTGTGCCCTTTCTGAAGGCCTTTTTTTCACCTTTTCCCAGCAGCAGTGTAACAGTGCAACCCTGTGTACAAATATGCCGGTGGAGCAATGGCTCCACTGGCACTGGGTGTCATAAATGTGCTGTAAGGCATTTTTTAACACCTGGTGAGTAAGCGGCACCAGCAGAGAGGCTGGCTTCACCAACTCTGCCCAAAACTGGGAGCAGGGACGTGGGGAGGGTGGACCAGGGTGGAAAGGGAGAGGGCGATTGGCCAGCAGTTTGCATTCGGTGCACTTCACCGAATCCTATCCCCCATCCTGGGCCTGGCTGGCCTTATACCAGCTCCTTGGATTTGCACCAGCCATTTTGCCAGCGCACATCCAAGGAGGCCTATTGGGCTTACTGGGGTTCTACCCGGGGGAAAAGGGACACATGTCCTTACAAGATTTTGGGTCTACAGGTAGAGATGCCATGTAGGTAGTTCAGCTTAGAATAATAACAATATCCAGCGCCGACCGTGGGTTTCCGATTGTCAGGCAGACACGGACGGGAAGAAATACAGTTAAAAAATCCAAGGCATGCAGTATCAAGTCCAACGTTTCGTTCCGCCACTCGGAACCTTTTCATAGGAAACAATCCCAGCGAATTGAAGATGAAATTGCCTCAGGTCTCACCACTTCTTGTTTAAAATGGCAAAAGAGCGGGAAAAAGCGCATTCAATTAACAGCGGAAATGAACTGAGACAGTAACCCCACTGTCTGTCAATCATCTAATTAGGTCACTTTCGCTTTCTCCTCTCTCCGTTTCTTGATGAAGTCCTCTATGCAGAATTGGCAACCAAATCTTATTTGCGAACGCCAGGTCCTGTTGCCTATTAAGAAGCCCCCCCCCCCATGGGTCTTTTACTGATCTCAAGAGCTTCTAGATGACGCAAGATCTTAACATTATTTTCACTCCTCAGGCACCTGGTATTTTCAAAAAGAATAGTGTGTCCTGTGCTGAGAGAATGCTCCGCAATTGAAGATTGTTCCGGATGACGGAGCCGCACCGATCTTTCATGCTCAGCAATGGTTTACTGTGTTTACAGCCTTGTTGATAAATATTTGCAGGACTCAAAATTTACAGTTCCATTGCCTTTGGCATACACTAGAGCCAGGACATCCATTGATTCAAAGGAACTCTGTGCTTTGTTCTGACCACCAGGCTTGGACTCATGGTGTCTAGTCTTATTTTGCATCTATGATGTTGTTATTCCTTATTGTTCCATTCATATCTATGGGTGCTGGAGAAAATGGAACTCCTTATGGAGTTAATATGAAAAAGAATTGCTCTAAGACCAGCAAAGCAAGAGGAATCATATGGATTGAGAGACATGAGATATATTAAAGGTTGAATTACAAATTTATTATTTATATACTGTATAATGGTTCAAGTAGTTCACAAAGCAGTTTGCATAGAAAAATAAATCAACAGATGTTTCCCTGTCCCCAAAGGGCTCTTTTTTAAAAGATGCAGAAGAGACACCAGCAACAGCCACTGGAAAAGACACCATCCTGAGTATTTGCTGTTTTCTCATCTTCTTTACTGGGCCGTGGATGGGAGTTCTGCTGTCAATCCGGACTGAATCTGCCCACTGCTTGGTGGATAGTGGGTCACGTCACATACATATGTGACACATATATGCACACATACAGAATGTACTAAGTGGTCTATGAGGAAGTGGTTCATTCCTTTGTGATTTGCCTCAGTTCCAGTCAGTCAAAATGACTTCTGAAACTTCCACAATTCAGGCAGAGTCTACTAATGGCTAAGAGGTCAAATCACTTTCTCATAAATCCTGACACATTCTGCCATAGGAGAAATGGAGAGAAAGAAACAGATAAATTTGAGAAAACAGTAAAAGCAATGGAGGAAAAATCTCAGTTGCTGCCAAAGTAATAATGCCACAAACTGAGATTCCAGGAATGTTCTCCCCCATTGGAATTGTTATTCAAGATTCCCTGCTTTCATCTCATCTTACTGCCCTAGAAACCTGCCTTCAAACTCTTCAAAGCAATTCACAGCGCAATCCTAACCAGGTAGCAATCCCAGCGCCAGTGTAGCTATGTGAACAGAGTGTACACTGCATTTTGCAGTGCAGGGGCAGTCATGGAGGTCTCTTCAAGGTGAGGGAACATTTGTTCCCTTATCTCGAGGCTGCATTGCGGCAGCACCGGCGCTGGAACGTTGGTTAGGATTGCGCTGTCAGGGTCTCAAAGTATCAGGACAAGATGATATCCCAAGCTGCCTCCTTGAGTAGGCTTCTGAACATTAGATAAGCTGTCCTTCCCATATAAAAGAATATATAATTCTTTTCCGGCATGTGATCACTTGGGAATCCACTAACAATGGAAAAGACATAAATAGGAACAATTTTGGTAAATTTGCCATCTCATTTGTGCTGTCCTTGCAACCCAAGATAAATGGAGTCCTTTCTAACAATTCAAATCCTGCTTGATTTTCTGTGTTGCTAAACAATGACTCTTCATTTTAACCATTATCGTTCAGTGGCGTAGGATGGGGGCAGAGGGGGTGGACCGCCCCCAGGCAGCAGGCAAGGAGGCGACTTACCGGCGGTGGCGACAAAATGCTGGCGTCGGCGAGGAGATGGCGATGGGAGTGGCAGAGAAGGCAGCAGTGGTGCTACAGGCAGTGGTGGTGCTACAGGCAGTGGTGGTGGCTGCAAAGGCGGTGGAATAACTCGATGACGGTAGAAGCCATCCGCTGCCTCCACGTGTCCGTTTGTGTTGGCCCCTGCTCTCCCACCCGACCTCCGAGGGACGTTTGGCTCTGGATGATGTCCCTCGGGGGCGGGCCCTGTGACGTCGCATCCGGCAGTGATGTCACAGGGGGGCGGCATTGCTCCACTACTGTTATCGTTCGCATCCTCATTCTGTCTTGTGCCAAGGTATCTGATTGATTGGCCCACCTGAACAAGTAAAACCAAACTTTGCATGTATCTGTGCTTGAAGTTCTGCTGATACATTTATTAATAAGAATTCTGACTTGTCCAGATATTGGGGGCCATAGGTGTCTGTCTGGTTCCAAAAGAGTGTTGGACTCCACAGCGTTTTCTGTTGACACCATAGTATCATTGGCATATAGCTTGGTGATGAATGCCCTGGTTTCTCTCCTCTTTTTGCCTGTTTTTCTTATTTTTTTACACTTCTAACTCCCCAGACGCTCCTGTGCAGGTTCTGCAGCCTTAGAGCTGCTGGAAAATCCTCTTGAAGCCTTCTTATTCTTTGTTTGTAATTCCGTTATCCACCAGCTGCATGTATTTGTGGATTGGAAAGATTTTTCACTGTCTAGAGTAGCTAGTCCGCCTGGAGATAGGCCTGCCTTGCCAATTGAGGAGCAAACCTGTCTGCCTATGTGAAAAGGATGAGATGGAGTAGTCAGGTGGGTTCTATTCCTCCAATCAGGTGGCTTCATGACACCATCAATCCTAGATTACTTAAGACCAAGCACAAAGAAGCTCATGTCATATTCTTGAGCATCTGTGAGGAACTTAATACTGGTACCCCGCTTACTCTCCAGTAAGTTCAAGGACAAAGGATTCCTTAGATGATGTGAGTAGCTAATGCTAGGCACTGTAAACCATAGCCAGAGACACATTAATAAGGAGCTTCTTTTGCTTTTGATTACTATTTTCAGTCCAAGCTAGCTTGCAAACTTCACTGGTTTTGCAACAGAAGCATTAAGGGGTGAGTGGGATTTACTTTTGAGTAGCATCCCAGCTCCATATGCTGAGTGTTATCAGTTATTGTATCCATTTGATCAAGCCATTTCTATGTGTCCATCCAGCCAGGACCAGGCATTTCCCATCAGCCTGCTTGTACTTTTTCTTACCCCCCTTTTATTTAATTCATTTTACTTAGGATTTTTAATAAACTAGTTACTTTTTGACTCTGTGCTTGCCTAGTCCATGTTCACAGATAATTCAGTGAGTTGTCACGTCTGACCTTTTGTAGATGCTACTGTAGTTTTGCTCTTTAAGGTTCAGTGCTTTCCTGGGGGGGGGGTGCCAGATGGCCCCGCTCTGTCTGGTCTCTGTAGCTTGGGATGGTGTCCAGAGGCATCGCTACACCCCCCATGTGGGGGGTCTGTTGAAGCAACATCCCCCATGTGTCCCCACCCCCAACAAGCCCCACCCCTGGGGGTGTGACGTCACTTTTGCCGCACCGCCACCACACCGCGCGAAAGCACCCCCGGCATTTTTCTGGCCATTTTTGGGTAGTACGGAGGGCGGGAGGTCCAATCCTCCCACCCTCCCAGGCTCCATACGGCCTAAACATGGCAAAAAAAATGACGGCTGTGCCGCCGAATTTTGGCAGCGGCACAGCGAAAGTGCACCCCCCGCCACTTGGCAACCCCGCCTCCCGGGCTCCCCCACCCTCTAACGACACCTCTGATGGTGTTAGCAGATATAAAACTACCAATTTCCTTATCCATTCAGTTGCTGATTCATTTAAGGGAAAGTGGGGAACAGGAAGGGAATTGTGAGCACTAACCACTGGGATTTATTACCCTCGGTCAGCCTGCCTTCTCTCTGTGCTTTTTTCTCTGACAATCTCAAAAGGACTTCAAGAGTATCAAAGATCATGGAGAATTCTAGAAGAATCCATAGGCTCAATCCTCTTATCATCCTGCAAGGCTTCTGGGAAAGATTCGTGCCTGAACCAAGACTCTTATCGGATACATCGCTAACTTCTGTGTTCTTGGGAGCCCTGTATTCTCTAGAATGGTGGCCAACCTTCCACCATTAGGGCCTCTGCGTTCTTAAGAGTTGTGTAGAAGACAGAATCTTGGCAGCTGCAAGTGCTGATGGTGCTGCCAAAGCAGCTGCACCTGCTGAAAGTCCCTCACCATAAAGGTCCAGGAGCATTCATGTTGAAAGGTTGGCCACCCCTGCTCTAGACAGTGGTTCAGGGGCCCCGAAGTGTATTTTGCCACATAAAACTAACCCCTTATGAGTGGTCAGGCTCCATAGTTCAGTTGCACCATCAAGGAGTAAGAGCTTCATATGCAATGGAGCATATGAACTCGGTCATAGCCAGGGGATTACATACAAAATCCCAGCAAGAGATGCAACATCAAAGTGTGAAATGTCTTTGTTATATTTTTTTTCTTCTCCTCACCTGTGAAACTGTTGTCATTATCTTGTTACCATTCCTTGATTAAAAGTGTTATAGCTGCCAACAGGCAGAGGAAATTGCTCTAGAAGCTGAATCCAGCCGGTGGGTTGTGAGTTGGCCCACTTGACCACCTATGGACTAGACAACAGATCTCTTCCCAAGAATGCCTGCAGATCATCTTGCAGCTTGGTGTATTGCAGGGGTAGGCAACCTATGGCCCATGAGCCAGATCTGGCCCATTACCTGAAATGATCTGGCGTGTAGCCCCCCAAAATCCATAGTGGTTCTAAAAAAGAATTCAAGTTTGTAATTCTATCTCTGTAAGGCTTATAGTGTAAGCCAGGAGTGCACAACTTGGAAGTAGGTAGGGGCCAAAATGAATAGACTGAACTTCTTCGGGGCCGCACAGGGGGAACCGTGATTTCACTTCCTCAGGAAGTGACATCACAGGGTGTGTGTCCATGAGCCGGAAAATATCTGGAAAAGCAACATAATAAATAAATATATTTACAGAATTAAAAATTCGGATTTTCTCTCCCGCTGCGAATCTGAGCCTCCTCCTCACACGGAACAGCGACAGCGCCAACGGGACAAGCCCCAAAACCTCTGCGCCCGTTGGCACACAAGAGGAGACCTGGCTGAATGCCAGGAGACTCCAGCTGATCGGCAGTGATCAAACGCCGCCTTCAGCAATGGCCTCAAAGCCTCCGGGCCAATGGGCTCGCAAGGCTCAGTGACTTCGTCCTTCTCGCTTGGCGACCCGAGCAAGAAGGCTGCACAGCTACACGGCTGGAGCGAAGACATTGGAGATCCCTTGGCGCTCTCTTCGTAAGCAACGTGCACCAAGGGATCCCCGATTTCTTCGGGGGCCACCGGAAATCCTTCAGAGGGCCGCAAGCGGCCCTGGGGCTGCATGTTGTGCACCCCTGGTGTAAGCAGACTAAGGGCAGAAGCTTCCTTTGAGCATCATTCTCTGTCTGGGCATGTTTCTCTCTGTGCCACACCCATCTTTTCTTCTTAGCTCTATGGCTTAATCGGGAGGTTCGCGCATGTGTATCAAACATGCATGCGTTCTTACTATTGATGGATGTGGACCCGTTGTCTGGCCCCTATGTGGAAGAAGGTTGCTGACTCCTGGTGTAAATGTATCCTGGTGCCTCAAGAAAGTGATGGTCCTCATTTGTTAAGCAGATTGCTTGGTAATGATCTGGGGTGTTCGACTGCTATTTTCTTAGTGGGAGCAACTGATTCAGATATATTTTCCTGAGTGTGTAATTTATGGGGACTATGGGGTCTGAGTCTGCTACTGGCCAGCTGGGTGTGTGAGTTGCTGGTATTTTTAATGTGGAAAGAAAAAACGCAGTTTTAGAAACAATTGACTGGCAGTGAAATGTCTTTAGTTTACAGCTGTTCTCTGAAGATCTCATATAGGGTGAGGACTTGTGCTTTCTGCTTTAGGAGTCTGTATGCTTTGCTTCTATATTTGTAAATAAACAGATATTACAAAAGCGCCATATATTCTTCATCCAAAGGGAGTTAAACTCTGTAGTGCAGCCCCTGGACTTCTTGCTCCTTGCACCTCGGGGAAGTGAGGAGTACTGAGGTATCACTATAACATTACCCCATCCCCCTCTTTGGTTCTGGGTAACAAAATGAGACTTTCTGCTTTACTGGATATGGAGAGAAACTCAGGGACATGGATTTCAGGGACAGTCATCATTTTCAGTAAGGTATTAGCAGCTACAGTATGCACTTTTAATCTCCAAATGGAGTTTGGGTATCTCTCACGTCATCATTCTCCTGGTATTTCTGACTGGAACACAGAAGTGAGGAAGATCCAGATGGCATAGCGATTTTGTAGGCAAACATAGAAACCATTATGAATTCTCAGCAGTTATTCCATGAAACCTGTTTTATGGGAAGTGAGAGAGAGAGAGAGAGAGAGAGAGAGAGAGAGAGAGAGAGAGAGAGAGAGAGAGAGAGAGAGAGAGGAGGAGGAGGAGGAGGAGGAGGAGGAGGAGGAGGAACTGGGATTGTATTTAGCCAATTGTCTGAATAGAACCTTGTGTGTATAAGCAAATGTCAGATTCCAGCCCTACAAATGCCCACTGTAGTTCACACACTGACTCCAGTGCATTGTAATAATAGCTGTGAGTATGCTGTCGATCTATGTGACAACCCAGCATGAAGGGGCTGTGATTTGGCTTGTGTGTGAAAGGTTAGCCAGACCATAGGAAACCTCAGAAAGTCTGGGTAGTGATGAAGAAAGAAAGAAAGAAAGAAAGAAAGAAAGAAAGAAAGAAAGAAAGAAAGAAAGAAAGAAAGAAAGAAAGAAAGAACAGACAGTGAGTGGGAGGACAAAAAGATGGCTTAGGCTGACAGTGACTTGCTTTAGGTTTTTCAGACGGTTGCTGAGTGGGCACTTGAACCTGGGTTTCCTACATCCAATCCCAAACCCAACACTAAGGTTAGGGCAGTGTTTCCCAAACTTCTGGTCTGATCTCCAGATCTCCAATATCGCTTGGACTGTAGTCCAAGCGATATTGTCTGAGCTGACCCCCCCCCCCCCAATTAAGGACATGTATAAAAATATCCCCCTGCTATGGAGGTAATGTCATCTGAAGTGATTGAGTTTGCTCCACTGATTACATGTTTATAGCTAGCCTGCCTGTCTTCTACCATGAAACTCGAGGTGTCATATATATGGGGTTCCAAGGTGGTCACCCATCCAGGCACAGATCAGACCTAGACCTGCTTAGCTTCTGGGTTCACAGACCAGGGCTGGCCTAGGCACGATGAGGCAGAGTAAAGGCCGTTCCACACTACATGAATCCTGGCGCGGAGGCCTCTGCCTCCGTGCGCAGAGCTGGTCGGGAGGAGTGTCTTCCCGCCTGTTGTCCCTCCTGTTGTCCCGCCTTCTTAGAAAGCGCAGCGGTGATTGGTTAAGCACAAATGCGGTCCGATACACGAGAGAAGAGAGAGAGGGGCAGGAAGGAGAGAAAACTAACGTAACAATTTGTGCCGGGAATAGAATTCATCTTGCTAACTTTTGTGAGAAGAAGAAATGGCTCCATGAGAAATCGGAGACTTGAGTGAGTTCCGATTGATTGACAGCCCCTTTCATCCCACCCTCTCATCCAATTGGTTGGCTGCAGTAGCTCTGCGAACCCGCCCCTCAAAAGATGGGTTTCCAGCTTTATGTACGCGCTGGAAATCGGAAGATCGCAGCTCCTCCGCTTGCTTCCGCAATGGTGACAGAGAGCTCACACGCTGGGATTTGTGTAGTGTGGAATGGCCTTAAAGCAATTGCTTCAGGTGATGGGCTAGAAGGAGTGGTGAACAAGCAGGAGGTGCCCTGCAGGCTGCACTCTGTGCCTGGCCACCCCCTGCCTGGTCGCTTATTCTGTCAGCCCTACTGCCTCCCTGAACCTCCTTGTTTGCTCTCCTTCCTGCAAGGGCAGGGAGTGAATAGAGGCTTGTGGCCCAGGCACTGCCACTCTACCATCCTGTGGAAAGGAGAGTGAGAGAGAAGACGATTGCAGCAGAGGCAGCCGACCTCGCCCTCAGGCCCTGCAGCCACGATCCTCTCCTTGGCTCTTTTCTGAGCAGGCTGAGTGGGCAGAGCCTGAGTAAAGAGCAGAGAAAAAAACCCTTCCGCATCCAGTCTAGCCCAGGAATTTCCAGACTGTGTGCTCGGGCACGTTTGTGTGCCACAAGAGAACTGATAGTGTGCTCTGAGAAAGAACATGCATTGACTAAATTAAAGGCTCCTGTCAGCCCAGAGTTCCCACCTACAAAGGAAGCCGCCCACTTCATCTCTGAATGATTCACTGCTCTGCTTTGCATCCTTCTCATCAGCTCCTGCTGATGGAAAGTAGCACCCTCATGATCTCTGATTTTTGTCTGAGAGGTGCATTTCAGCTAAATCTAGACACGAAGAGGTGCTGAAACGTGTCCCTTCTGTTTTCGTGCTGTGCACACTCAATCCCTATTCACCTGCCGCTGCCTCCTACTCACTCTGTTGTCGTCTCCCCTCTCCAACCCTCCGTGGATGGTTTCCTTAGAGGCCCCTGAGGTGTCATTGTAGGTAACTCTATGGAAGACCAGCTGCAGAGGAGGAGGACCGGAGAGAGCAGCAATGGCACCAGCTACTTGACTGACAGTCCAATCCTATGTGTGCTGCCCGATGGTGGCGTGCCTCCTGTGCTGGCACTGACTGCCGTAAGGCAGTCAGTGCCAGTCACCAACGCCTCCCCGACAATGTGCTGACCAGCATGCTGCTGGGGACGCTGGTGGGAAGGTCTGTGCCATCCCACCGGTGTCAGACGCTCCCCGGATGCTTGCTGGTGTAGGTAGGATGGAGGAGATGGTGGGAGGGTGGAACGGTGGTGGGGAGGGGGTATAACGGGGGTGGGTAGGCTGCAGGAGGGGGAGGATCCATTGTGGAATGCCCACACTGGATCTGATCCCCTTCCTTGCAGCCTCCTTACCCCTTTTCTCTCCCCGGATTTACGCTGCCAAAATTGCTAGCATAGGTTTGAGGAGACCCGGTGTGGGCTAAGAGGCTTAAACAGGGGTGAGGGGATTAAACATTCCCTTGCCCTGTGGAAGCCTCCCGGTCCCACCCACCTCCCTGCACAGGATGTAGTGGCTGCCATTTCGGCACCACTGCATCAGCAGGGGGTGGGGTGAGGATACCCCTTGCCACAGGATGTGGTGATGGCACCTGGCCTAGATGCCTTTAAAAGGGGATTGGATAAATTCATGGAGGAAAAGTCCATCACAAGTTACAAGCCATAAGCAACCTCCTGGTAGGTTATCTCTGTATGCCAGGTGCAAGGAGTGGCAGCAGGAAACAGGTTATCTTGTTGGCTGTGTGCTCCCTGAGGCATCTGGTGGGGCCACTGTGAGATACAGGAAGCTGGACTAGATGGGCCTTTGGCCTGATCCAGCAGGGCTCTTCTTATGATAGGATTGGGCTCTGAGAGTGACTTAGGTTGTAGTCACCACTGCCTTACAGCTGATAGGGGCTTTAGGGGTCAGCTGAGGGGGCCACAGTCTTGCAGCCAGCACCTGACCTGGCCAACCCCTGATGCTGGCACCGAGTCCAATCAGTGGAGGTTGGGGCGTGAGGCCAGTGGTGGTGGGCATGTTATCTGATCGTATTAGTGATGACCCCTTCAGAGTAAACAGACAGCAAACTTGCATCATCAGGTTTCAGAAACATGCTGTTTCTTAAGACCATGCCTTCATATGCTGACCATCTGGAACTTAATGGGGGCTGATTGTGTTTCCTATTACTTGGGCTTCGCCACTTAACATTTTGAGAGATATTGGAAACATGCAGGAACCCCGGAGAGTGTACAGAGTCAAAATGCTCCCACATAACCTCTTTCCTTATTGTGTCTTTCACTCCAAGAGACTCATTATTGAGATGTGATACCAAAAAATGCATTTCCCCCCAATATCTTCTCCTTTTTTGTCAGTCTTGCTACTACAGAGTGCAAAATGACATCTGTGTTTCAGTCAGAATTGTCCCTTCTTTCCAGGGGATGTGAAAAGAGTGCAGTGGAGCCAGCACAGGTAGGAAAGATGCAGCCTGTGAGTTTGGGCAGGGAAAGGAAAGAGCAAGACATGACTAGCAGAATTGGAGCAAGAGGAGATGATAATGCATTGTTGTGATAGTTGGTATAAGTGCCTAGGAAACTAAGCTGTGAATCAAATTGCCTCTGACTTGCATCTCACTTCTGTTGTGAGCAGCTCATTGGTGTCGTAGACGAGCTGCTTGCTGTTAGCCTGAGCCGCAATATGGGAATAATATCTACTTACCATACAAGGCCGTTGTAAGGATAATACCCAGATAACAACAGATGAAGTGTTTTGCATTCTTAAAAAGTGCCATTCAAATATTAGGCTTTTTTGTTGCTTCCCTTCTCTGGACTTGACTATCTTAAATTCTCTTTGCAAGTGTAATGGATGGAGGAAAAATATGTCCTCCCCAGTCCAGGTGCTACATACACGGTGTGTGTGTGTGTGTGTGTGTGTGTGTGTGTGTGTGTGTGTGTGTGTGTGTGTGTGTGTGTAACTCCCCCCCCCCCGGCCAATGCAGTAGCGATAAAATGACTACCACTGCATGGTGGGGGTGGAGTTGCAGAGGTCTGAGGTCTCCTCTGGGAAAGCCTCAGCTGCATGGGGGGGAGTCTACGTGGACCTGTGCTAGCAAAATAGCTGGCGGTGGTCCACGTGGACCCTCACTGTGGGATTGGGTACAGGAAGGGGGTTAGGATTTGGCAGCAGCCCCCTTCCCGGATCCGATCTGCCCTCCCCTGCCCCTTCGCTGCCACGTTCCACCCTCCCCCGCCCCATCACAATCTCGTTTTGTCCCCATTCCACCCTCTCGCTACCCCTCCTGGCTCCTCACCACCTTGCCATTGGCGACGGGCAGCTCTGGATCTGCTGGCACAGGCAGGAAGACTCCGGTCTTCCCGCCAACATCCTGGCAGTGCAGTACTGAGTGCACTGGCGAAGCATCTTTTACGATTGGCACTGACTGTTTTACAGCAGTCAGCGCCAGCAGAAGAGGTGCTGTGACAACGGCTGGCCCCTTTAGGATTGGGCTGTTGTGAATATAAATTCAAAACGAGAACTACAAATGACACTGAGTGTAAGATGATTATTTATACATGAATTCTTACAAATACATTTAGTAAAGTGACTAAAAAAAAGGATACTGTGGCAGGGATAGGGCTCATGGCCCTTCTATGGTAGATCACGTGCTATGAGTGCAGAAGGCTCCAGGTTCAATCCCTGATGTTTTCAGGCAGGACAGGGAAGAAACTCTGGAGAGCCACTACCAGGCAGTGTTGACAACATGGAGCTGGATAAACCAATGGGCCGATACAGTCGAAGGCAGCTTCCTGTGTTCATATATTTAGTATTCCCTAATAAAACTATACCTGACATCTGTTGCCTTCTCAATATAGCACCACACAGCCACCAACGGACTCAATATGTCAGGATGCTGTTAATTATGGGTGCAGTCCAGTCATAGTTAAAAACACATTTTAATCCTATTGATTTCAGAGGCAGAGCTTGAAACACAGGCTTAAAACTCCCCTGTTTGGTTTGTTTGTTTGTTTGTTTGTTTGGTGGATGTTTGTTTTCTTTCACATTTTAATACCGCCCTATCCTCCAAGGAGCTCATGGCAGTGTATATGCCTCTACCCCTTTTTATCCCCACAACAACCCTGTCAGATAGGCTGGAGTGTGAGAGAGTCAATGGCTCATGGTAATCCAGAAAGCTTCTGCAGACCAGTATATTATATCTGTAAATCCTTCATTGTGAAGCAGCAATGTTGTTGTTGTTGTTGTTGTTGTTATTATTATTATTAACAATATTTATATACCGCTTTTCAACAAAAAGTTCACAAAGCGGTTTACAGACAAAATCAAATGATTAAATGGCTCCCTGTCCCCAAAGGGCTCACAATCTAAAAAGGATGCAGAAGACGACCAGCAAACAGCCACCAGAAAAGAGACAGTGCTGGGGTGAAAGGGGGGCAGTTACTCTCCCCCTGCTAAATATAAGAGGAGCACCAATTGAAAAAGTGCCTCTTGCCCAGTTAGCAGGGGTTGGCAATGTTCCTACCAGTTGGACCAATTAATGACACTTTTTAATTTTTGCTGGGTTTTGAAAATGTTTTCTTTGCCAGTTATTCATAATGGGATTTAGACATGTGACCAGTGATCTGCAGAAATATCTATATGCAAAGTCTTCTCTGTAACTAACAAGCATTTGCACATTCTTCTTGTGCCCCCAAACACCAGAATGTTTAAATATAACCTGTTAAGAATGTTTTTAGATCATTGGGGAGTTAATATTCTACAGATCTAGTAATATGCAGAGTCAGCTGCAACAACAAAGTTGAAGAATTTCCTAAGCAAAAAAATCTAAGTAGGAAAAAAAGTCCATGTAAACTCTGAAATCAGTAGAACTTAAGAGTGACATTAGTGCATATAGCATTCTTCTTTCAGTTACTTACATAAGTAGCAGTCCAATCCTAACTAAACTCCTGCATGGCATAGCGTGTGTGTGTGTGTGTGTGATTGTTAACGAGGTGTGATTTTTAATTGTTAACCTCATTAACATGCTCCCGGATTGTTGTACCACATAAGGGTGCCTTGAAAGCTTGCTTAAAAGGGTGAAGATGATGAGGACTTTCAAGTTCAGTGTTCTGTGTAACTTCTGAAAAGATCACTTTGATAATGCCATGCCGACACTGGAGTCCTGCGAAACGTCAGTGAAAGAATTGCCTAATTTTAATCCTTTTATTAAACGGCCAAATAACCCGGATCTTTTTGTTTTTAATTTGTTGATATGCACGAGCCGGGAAAATCTAAGACTGTATACTAAAACGTTTTGTGCGTGAGGAGCTTTTAGTTGGAATTTTATGTTTGTATTCACTGAGTTCTTATCAGAATTCTTATCAGAATTCTTTGGTTTTGCAGATCTCGATTTTCTTGCATTTGGACTTCTGCTTCTATATTTTTATTTTGAAAGATACACCAGTACCTGTCAGTTACTTTGCTGTGTTTCCTAAGAGAAAAAGAAACTTATTCTAAAAAAAAAAAGGAAGCTTTGTAAACCTTCAAAAAGAAAAAGCGTTTAAAAATTACTACTCTCTCTGACCCTCAACCTAAAGTGCAACAGTCTGTAAGTCTACCATCTCATTCTGCATAATGTGAGGATAGATTGTGAGAAGGTTTCTGGGGAAACCTTGATTGAGCAAGTGCTGTTTGCTTTTGCAGATGCCGGTGAGCTTTGAAGATGTGGCTGTACATTTCACAGGGGGCCAGGCAGCTCTGCTGGAGCCAGATCAAAGGACCTTGTGTAGGAATGTGATGGTGGAAAACTTTGAGAACTTGTTCTCGTTGGGTAAGGAACATGCTTCTTCAGTTGATTAGGCACTGACATTTTTTGCCAGTGCCTTCTGTGGTTGCCAGTGCCTTCTGTAGTCCTTCACATTCACAAGCCTGCGTTTATTTTCTTTGCTTATTATACCATTCATTTTTTTTCATGCTTTATTTGGAGCTCCAGAGATGGCGACCCCCACCCCCAGGGTGATGCGCACCCTAGTGATGCCACTGGGCAGCACTTACCTGTGCATCACCCATTGCGAAGACTCTTCGGCATCACCCCTTCAGGGTGACCAGATACATCAGAGGACAAAGAGCCTATAGTTTTAACCATTGTATAGAAGAGGGAATTTTGGCAGGTGCAGCTCATCATAGAAGAGTGCAAAAAGCTTCACCTGCAAAATTCCCTCTTCTATACAATGGTTAAAGGTATAGGCACTTTGTCCTCTACTGTATCTGGTCACCCTGCACCCCTCCAGATGCGGAAGTAATTGGCGGTGATGTGATGAAATCATCGCATCATCACCAATTACTTCCGGGTTTCCCCAACCTTAAGAGGTGCCACTTTGAATGCCATGCCAGGCTACAAGAACAGGAAGCTGCTCGGAGTGGCCTGGGCGGCGCAGGGGGCTTTGTCACCCACTCAATGTGCATTACCCGATGTGGGTCGTACCCTGACGACAGTGCCTCCCGGTAACCGACACATGGATGATGGTTGCAAAATTCTGGGCTTCCAGACATGACCACAGCTGCCATGCTACTTTTCGTTCAGATGTTAATCAAAAGGAAATCTCTATGTTGTTAGCACAAGGATGATACTGCATCCTATGCATCCTATGCCAGTTTATCAAAGCATCTTGCACTGCTTCCAGAAGATGCTCAAGCTTTGGCCAGTCTGTAGTGAAACTGTATTCAACAACTCCATACCTCATTGCGTGTCTAACTTGTCATACAGATGGCAAACGTAAGAGGGACTTCCTCACTGACATTTGATTGTGTGTTAAAAGTTTCCTTCCCTAGCCCAAGTCTAAGGGGAGGCGTGAACTACAATTTTAATTAAATAACAGGTGTGAAAACAAAGTACTGCAAATGCCAAATTCCTCCTAACACTCCCACAGCGCAATCCTGTGTAACCTTGCACCGGTGTAACAGTATATGCACCGGTGTAAGTGCACTTATGCCAGTGTAATTGCACTTACACCGGTGCATCTGCTGTTACATCGGTCCATTTCCTGTTACACTGGTGCAAGGTTACACAGGATTGCGCTGCCAGTTACAGTAGTTTTTTTGCCAATGATTTCTGGTCCTCAAGCCTGAACTCATGCCCAGCTGGAACACGAAGAATAACCATGGGTGCCAGATTCTCAGGTCTTGGATGAAACAAAGATTTCTGATACCAGCTTAGGTGGGGGCTCCTTCTTTTTGCAGCTATGCCAGATCAGAATTGATGAGGATAAATGTACATATGGCCTTTAAAGAGGGAACTGTTTTAAAACAGCATGTTCTCTTGAAGTTACATCCCATTAGATATTTAGGGATCTGATTATAAGAAAATATTAATGCACTGGTAGAATAAAATTATTAAAAATAGATAGCTGATGTCAAGAAAGAGACTTGATACTTTTAATTGATAAATATTAATATCAGAGACTTTTAATTGATACTCTCTCTCTCTCTCTCTCTCTCTCTCTCTCTCTCTCTCTCTCTCTCTCTCTCTCTCTGAGAGAGAGAGAGAGAATGTAATGGATTGGCAAAACTGCCACTACTAAAATGAATATTCTATCAAAAACATTGGTTTTGGTGGATGAATACTCTTGTTCAGGTACACACAACTTGATTGAAGAGTTGACAAAAGTTAATATGACACTTTCAGCGCCATCCTATGTAACCTTGCACCGGTGTAACAGTAGATGAACCGGTGTCACAGCAAATGCACCGGTGTAAGTGCAATACACCGGTGCATCTACTGTTACACCGGTGCAAGATTACACAGGATTGCGCTGTTTGTGTGGAACAGGAAATACCCAAGTACATTTTACAAGAATATTGCCAAGGGAGGAACAATGTTGTAACTTACTACTATCACACACACAAAAATAACAGTGATGCCAGACTGCTCTAAGTTAGATAAAACTATAATCTCAAGATCACCTTGGCCTATCATTGAAGATAAATGCTCCAACCTAGCTAGGGGGCACACATGCATGAAAGCAGACTTCCACATATGCATTCCTAGCTGAATTAAGAAGTGCATGATAAAATAGCGGTTGCACATGCTATTATGAGATATTACTCAACTAATCATGGGTATAATTTGTGTTAGTTTTGCTGGACGTTCTATTTGAGGGTTTAAATATTATTGTTACTACTGGACCCAAGTTTTGGAGCAGCCAGAGTGGCAATTTTAAATTAATTATATAGCAGGTCAAAATGAGAACTTGTATATATCCAAAAGCAAGGTGAAGAGATGGGAAAAAGAGCCGCTTCATCCAACAAGAACAGCATCTAGGAACATTCTGAGCCCTCTTCGAGGACAGACCACCTACACTGTTCAGAGCATGACAGACCACCATTACAGACCATCCAAACTGGAACTCTTCCTGACTGTAGCAGTGCTAACCCAATTCCTAGAGTTTTCAAACAGGTATAGGACAGAATGCTGTGGGGAATGCTGGAAATCAATATCAGAAGGTAAACTCTGGGCATACCTAGGGCTTTGTGTCCTAGCAGGAGTGTTCAGAGTTAGTGGAGAAAATATGAAGGAATTGTGGTCTAAGCATGGGAGGCCACCTTTCCAGGACACAATGTCACTAGCCTCTTGTAAGTAAGTAAGTAAGTAAGTAAAGTCTTTAGATTTAATTATCTGCTTCAATGCCAACCTGCCCTGATGAGAGACGAGTGTGTTCCTGTTCATGACTGTCCATGGGAAGGCTTCCAGGCCGCGTGTGTGCATGCGCGCGTTCCGACGAAACGCTCGTTCAGAAGAGGCACATGCATGAGGCTCGTTCCAGGCAGGCCGCGTTGTGGATTAAAAATGGTGGTGGCTGTGTGAAAAATAGCAGCTGGACAAAAAATGGCAGCGGTGGCCTCCCGGATTTCCCGGGATGGCTACCATACGCTCCGGGATGCCGGGACAGGACCCCGAAATCTGGGAATGACCTGGCCATTCCAGGATGTATGGTAAGCCTAGCTATCCCTGACCCCTGCAAGCTCCCTGTCCCAGCACAGGAATGGCCAGTACCCACCCTGCAAGAGGCAGCAGGGTCACACTTGTCTCAGTGAGAGGAAATACGCACTGACTCTCAAATACCAGCAAACTGCAGTTTATTTCAGAACACAGACACAGAATACAGAGCACAACACAAAAAGAAATCTGTCAGGGAAACTCTTTACAGCCCACAGACTGATACACAAACAGGAAGACAACATTGATAACATTACCCAAGCTACCTGTTGCTGGGGAGGTGATGAATCACCCTGCCAGCCTCAAGGTGGGCCCCTTCAGGAGATGGAGGAGAGGGTGAGCTTCTAGGTGTACAATCCCCTTTTCTTCCATCGCAGTTCCTCTCAAGACTTGCTGAAAACCCCCCTCTTCCCCCTTGTTTATTGGCTCTTGTCTCATCCAGGGTGGCAGCAGAGACACTCAGGTGGGTGAGGAAAGGGTAGGGTAGGAGCTGATTCGCAGGCTCGAATACACTGGCCGATTACTCCATCCTTCTTGGGTCAAGATGTACTCCTTTATCTCACGGCCTTGCCTCCTCTTATTGCCTCTGTGCGCATACTGTTGCAATTATAGTTGGAACTTTGTATAGTTTCAGCATCCCCCTCAGCTCTTATCAGGTTGTTTTAGCCAGTTCACGCGAAATTGACAAAACAGTATTACAGGTTAAAAGGCTACAATGGCAGAGCTCTGGCTAAGTAAGTCTAGGCCCCATTTGGGTTGTTCTGACAGTGGAAGAAGGTGCAGTAGCAGCTAAAACCTAAGCCAGATAGTAGTTGAAAAACTGACAACACATATACAGGCTTCTAGATGAAATGTAACAACTGTGGAATTTTTTGCCAGTGTGCCACTAGACAGGGAATAGACTAAGAAAAACCTGATTCTTGTTAGCACTTTGAGAAAAACACCAGAATTTTCCCCAAAGTTCTTTGCCCACAAATCTAGAAGTGTCAACAGTAGCATTTTTGGTTTTCATGAGGCTTTGACACTTGTGAGCTATGTACCAAAGAAAGGAAAGACCGTGATTCTCCTTTCTTCAGTGCATACAGATGCAGCAGTCTCTGATAAGTCCAAGCCTGAAATTCTTCTTTATTATCAGAAAACTAAAGGTGGTGCAGATACCGGCGATCAGCTGATCTCTACATACACTTCCAGATGTGTGATCAACCGATGGCCAATGGTGTTTTTTTCAAATATAATAGACACTGCCTGTTTATATACATGTAGATTTTCATGGCTTTTTACTATGTACACAGAAGCAATGTTTATGGGATTTCCAGCCATGTGATATCAGCTCTTAAATTGAAGAAATAAAGAATATTCTTACAACTTTGTCTGTTGAGATTCCTGTCCTCTGATCCTACCGGTATGCAGAAGTGGGTGACCAGAGCGGATTATCCAGATCAGACGCAGCAATAAAAAAGTCTTGAGTCTTCCTTGCTTAACGTTTCATCCCCAAACACTTGGGATTTTTTTCAAAAGCAGAAAAATTGGAGAACTCAGCCACAGGCTGAAAGATGTTGTTAACCTTGTCCTGGAGCACTAGACTGATATAGTGAGCAGGCATCTGAAGCACAGGAGGCCCCTTGATTAGATAATTGAATACAGAAGTCCCAGGTTCTTCATTGATGATGATGGTAGCACATGAGCCCGTTGATTGTTTAATTGATGATGGTAGCACATGAGCCTGTTGATTGTTTAATTAGACAGGAACCGGGAGTCATGGGTCTCTAGTTGACCAATAGTAACCTCTCTGCCTCATTTCCTTTCTCTGTTTCGTTCCTCTCCGGGGTGACCGACTACTATTGGTCATTGCAACCTTAGTTGGCAAATAATGTGGAATGAAGCAAAAAAATAAAGGGGGGGGGGAGAGAGGCTCCCACCAAGTCACAGGAGCCTGTCACAGTCACATTGATCCAGGACATTATTACTTTGAAAAGATTGAAACAAACAATAAAGTAAAGTTTAGAGAGGCACAGAGAGAGCAAAAGGGATGCAAACAGATGAAAGCCATATACAAATATCCCCAGCCATCCCCCATGTTAATGTACTCATGGAGAGTAGGAGGGGGCAGGGTCGGGAGAGTGCACTGGCAAACCCCGCCCCCGCCATCCCCATGGTTGGCATTTGTCTGTACTGACAAACATTGTTCATGTTGGGGAGAGATTCTCTTCAAACTTGCCATTCTGGAATATTCCACAAAGTCTAAGATATCTCCTTGTGATCAGCATTTGTCCCTGTGTCAATGCAATCAGACAAACGCTGATTACAGAGAGGCACTTGCAGTGCTCCGAAGTCCCCGGTAGGTCTCCCTTACCTTAGCTTGCAGCCGCCGCCATATTGGATTGCCGCCAAGTCTCATGAGATTCAAGATCGCAGCTCCCAAATCTCATGCCGTGATCTTGAATCTCGCGAGACTTCGGGAGATCCAACATGGCGTCTGCTGCAAGCTAAGGGAGACCTACCGGGGACGATTTTGGGTTGTGGCGCGGCCGAACGGGTCCTCCGGCTTGCAGCGTGAGCCGGAGGACCCGCTTGGAAGTGCTGCATGGTAAGGGACAGCACCGGGGGATGATTCCGGCCATGTGGCGCTTCGGAGCGGGCTTGGAAGCGCCGCATGGCCGAAAAAGCGCTCTTTCTCTGGTACGCGAACCCTTTGGGGGGTATGCGGGGGTACGCGAAAAAGCGTACTCCCAGCCAGTGGCCCGCGTACCCCAGGGGTATGTGTACCACAGGTTGAGAACCTCTGTTTTAAATAATCACATGATTCCTGCTTGCCTACTGCAGAGGAAGTTCTGAACAGTTTGTATCTCATAGGTTGTGCACCAAAATTGGTCTTGAAAATCAGTATCCCTGCCCAACCAGAGAGACCTTCCAAGACTGCTGGCTTTAAAGAAACAGCAGATTCTTTCTTCAGTTGGGTTATTATAATCATACTAAGTGTGAAGCCAAGAGTCACTGCAGAGCCTCTCTTTCATGTCAGCTTAACGTGGATATACTTATGTGCAGGGATGGGGACTCGAGTCAAATGACACGACTCGCAAATGTGACTAAGTCACTTTTTCCCTGACTCGTACTTGTACTCATGACTCACTGACTCGCACTCGTGACCCACGGGATTCTCACTTGACTCGCACTCGTGGGGGTAATGACTTGCCATTTCCAAGTCATTTTCCTTTAATGGCCAGCATCAACACAGGCAGGTGCTCTAGAGACCTCGGAGGAGGAGGGCGACAGAGAGGGAGGGTCTTTGAGGGGGTGGAAAAGCAAGCCTGGCTCAGAGGAGGAGGGCGACGAAGAGGGAGGTTCTTTGAATGGGTGGGAAAGCAAGCCTGGCTCAGAGTTTTTTCCCTTTTTTGCTATCTGTTTATCATTGGCCACAACTCTGAGCGCGAGGGGTGGGGAGTGGTGAGGGAAACCGAAGCTTCCGCAGCGGTTCCTCCTCATTGGCAAAAGCTCCGAGCCCAAGGGATGCTCGGCTCAGCAAGGGGAGGGGGCAGGGAGGGAATAATAAATGGTTTGAATGTAGACACTCTTGTTTTTCCCAAACCAGATGGGTGGTGACAGGACTGAGAACTGAGGGGGAAGGGCATAGGGGAAGCCAAGTGGGTGCTTTAGAAGCCTCAGGGGTCCCCCCCCCACAGACACAGACACCCACCCACCCTATTTCAGGGGAAAAAAGCCATTTTCCCCAAAGTGACTCAACTCGTGATTTTTGGCCTTACTCGCACTTGACTCGCACTCGTGCAAAAATGACTCGCACTTGCCCAAAACTTTTGGCACTGACGCACTCGGACTCACACTTGTGTAAAAATGACTCGCACTCGTTACCTAGTTACTTAGATACATCCCTGCTTATGTGTACTCCAGAAATCATCTGGACGATATGTCCTTGTCAGCACCCTCTGCAAATTAAGGCAAAGCCAAAGAATCTTCATCTCCATTAATTAAAAAAATCATTTCCTTTGTTCTAATCTCACTCACACTTCCCTGTGCCTGCTGAGTGTGATTAATCAAATCATCCTCCCCATCATTACTTCTTCATTAGCCTCATTTTTCTCAATGGCTGAAGCTCTCTCATTTTCAGTCCCGCTTGGAAGAGGTGTTTCTCATTCTTTTCCCGAATGCAACAAGAAGAATCTGGCTGCCTTGAGTTCCCATGATGACACAGGTCATCACTGGTTCAGGCAGAGACTGGTATGCTGTCGTTCACGCATGTTAACTGTTTCTGCATGATCAATTTTACAGGGAATATGCAGAATCCAAAATTCCATCTTTGTTCCATACCAACTTGGCTGCTCACGTAACATCACTTTACTCCAGGCACGCTGGATCCTATCCCCCTTTCCTGCAGCCTCCCCTTCTCCTTTCTCTCTTTAGACTTGCGCTAGTAAAATCACTAGCGCAGGTCTGAGGAGACACCATGGTCATGGGCGGGAGGCTTACAAAGGTGTAAGAGGATTTAAATCCCCTTTCACCTCTGAAGCCTCCCGATCCGCCCGTCCCCCCCCCCACTGGATACAATGTGCTCTTTTTGGCACGGCTGCACTAACGGGTGGGGGGGGGAGGATAGGATTGGGCTCTTAGATGCCTGTATTAACGTGAGTGTACCTTAGTCTATAGATTTATACGGAACAAGCTCCTGGATTCAATTAGCTTTCCATTGTGCTCCTGCAATAGGTACTCAGGCATCAGCCCCTGCTGCTGGCAATGACATACTTCTGTAGTTCCGATTTAGCACTGATGGCATTAGACATTATGTGTCTCTGTGTGGGGCTACAATTATCTGGCAAGGTATAAGCAGAAAAGTACATGCTGTAGCAAACTCTCTCCCAAGGTGATTAAAATCACTTCCCAAGTCTCCATCCTTCAGCTCAGTTGGCTCTCCACTGTAAACTTCACACCACAATTTGGTGGCAGAGGATATTCAAGGAGCACAACCTCGTTTTGGCAGCGCTCTCTGGACTGGGATTGCAGCTGTTTGCTTTCACCCTGCCAGGGGATTAAGCTTTTTCTCTACAAAGTGGAAAAAGGGACTGTAGGGAGGCTGTGCTAGCATTGCAGTGTTGTTCCGGTAAAAGAAAAGGGGGGGACTCCGGGAGAATACCTAAGCAGCTTGGAGAAGCTCTCACCAGTGGGCACAGGGCCAGCCCGTTTGTGAAGCAAACTGATGCAACCCGCCTAGAGTGCCACAACTTCAGGAGTGGCAGGTTAAAGAAAAAAGACAGACAAGCTTGCTTGCCCCTGCCCTGCCCTGCCCTGCTTGGCTTGGCTGGCCTTCTCTCCTCTACCTGTCCTTCCACTTCTCCAGCTTAAAACTGAATGTGCACTACTGGGACTCTGGTCTGCTGCTTCTCTAGCTGGCCGAGAAGGACGGGGCAGGCAGCAGAACAGAATTCCCACAGTGTGCACCGAATGTGAATCGGAGAAGGAAGAAGAAGAGGTGGTGAGGCTAGGTTAGGCAAGGTGACCGGCTTAGCAGAGCTTCCTGGTTCACTCGCTCACTGGCTCCGCTTGCTCGCCCACCTCCTGGACGGTCACCAAACTCACTGAGCCAACTGGTTGGCCAGGCTGAAGGGGTGCAGCCCAGCAACAAGAACAAGCACCGCAGGCAGGGCTGACCCAAGGCCTCCCAGGACCTGAGCCAGTGTGCCTAATGCTGCCCCCCCCACCTCATGATTTGCCAGCCTCTGCTCCTGCTCCCTGGATTGGAAAAGGAAGAGGGGAACACAGTAAATGAAGTGTGGAGGGGACGCTCTAGCCCCCGCCCCCCCACTCTCCTCTCCTCCGCACTTCAGATCCGTCCCCCTCGTTCTTTTCCGATCCTGGGAGTGGGAGAAGAAGGAGGAGCAGTGGAGGTGAGTGGGTGGAGGTGAGTGTCCCCCACCAGCCTCCTGACAGAGGTGACCACCTCAGTCAGCCTCATGAATGGGCCAGCCTTGACAGCAGGCAACTAAGAGCCCAGTCAACTAGCCAACTTTCCAGCGCTGATGCAGCCGTGCCAACGGGGCGTGTACTACATCCTGCGGTGGGGGGGGCAGTCATGGAGGCCTCCATTGCAATTACATTGGCACTGGAAAGTTGGATAGGATTGGACTCTTAGTAAAAGACATCTGTGTGCCTATTTTGTGTCTTTTTTGGACTAAAAGTAGTTTTTCAAGCATTATAGCTAAAAACAATAACAAGCACCACAACATACTTAATGTACATGATCTTGTTTGAAACAGCTCTGATGTGCCAGTGAGATGTGTATGAGTAAAATAGACCCATGTTCTCACTTGAAATGAGCTGAAATATATGCCTGGATTTTCATACAGAGTATCTTCTTACTCTTTAATGTGTGAGGCATACATGACTGTGTATGAGTCAATTGAGCAACGATATTCTGTACAAATAGCTACTTTAGACTATTAACAGAATGTCAAGGCTAATTCTGTTCACAGCGCAGAAAGCTCCATAGGTGTGATGAGCTTTGTAGCGCAGTGATAGAACACATGCTTCACATGCAGAAGGTCCTAGGTTCCGTTTCCATCATCTCCAGGGGATAATTCATCTCCTGTCTGAAACCTGGAAGAATCACAAACAGTCCGTGTGGACAACACTAAGGTAGATGGACCAGTCATCAGACTCTGGATAAGGCAGCTTCCTGTGCTCCCTTTGGTCAGACTTTTGTAAAAGCTTGGCTGCCAAAAGCCAATGGAAGTTTTTTTTCTAATTAAAATAGGGTGTGGAGCCCCCTGTGATCTTGATTGGAGCCACACCACAGGCAAAGTATAGGTGTCCCCCGCTTAATGACGGTTCTGAAATCCCCGTCATAAAGTGAAGCCATCCTTAAGCTGGTCTTGCTGTGCTTTGAAGTTTAGCACTGTGCTTAAAGCCCCAGCGTTAAACATCTATGTTTTATCTTGCCTATTAGCTGTTTGGCTTTAGATAAGGGCTTTGAAGTGCTGCCTGTGCTTAAAGCCCCAGTGCTGAACTTCAAAGCTCTTATCTAAAGCCAAACAGCTGATGAGCTGGGGCTTTAAAAAGACACATCTTTTTAAATCCTTTGCTCTTTTTTACTGGGAACCTCTGTCATATATCCTTTACCCCTCCTCCTGTTCCACTTCACTTCATGCCACGCCACGCTTGCTATTTTGAAAAAACAAAAACAAAACACCAAAAAACATAATACCTTCAGAAGGCTGTTTTTTGATGAGCAAACTGGGACCTTTGCGAAGACAATTTTAAAACGTCTTGATTTCAAAAGGCCTTTGGGCTGGCAAGTGACTCTTGATCTGGTAGTTTTATTATCTGGTACTGCTATTGACTGATTTGTGGTCTTGATTATGGTTTTAATATGCTTTTACAGTATTGGTGTGCATGATATTGTAAATTGTTAGGAGCCAGCACAAGAGCTATTTTTCTAGCTGTTAGACAGGATGCAAATTTTACAAACAAGCAAACAAACATAAATTCCCTGGGTGGCATCCACAGTTTCCTTCATTTCTGAGTCAAGAGCCTAGCTTTGGAGCAAGACTCCTAGTTCCAGACTAAGGAAATCTGGGGCTGCTAGAGAGCAGAGACACAATTCTGGGGCTGCAAGAGACACAATTCTCCAGCCCACAATGTCTGCACAATTTTTATTCATTTTCAAGCATATTTTTTCGCTTTTTAAAAAAGTTCTTACCAAGGCAACCACTCTTCCCCACTCGATCACACCTCATCCAAGTGTAGCAATGCTTTGTGCTGTTTCAGAAAACCTTTTTTTTTCTAGAAAGATGTGCACTTCTGCTGTGCAGCAGCAGAGCCCCAAACTAACTCCCTTACTTTTTTCAAGGCAGCAAACAGATTTCTCCCCAGCAGGAAGCTGCTTTCCATTACTTTTGTACTTTCACTAGTGTTGGAAAGTCTGGGCTAGAGTGAGCACAGTGCTAAGGGAATAGCCATGGCTACAAAGAAAAAATTAATCTCTGCAACCCCTTACAAGAAAGGCTGAGATTTCACCATCATGCTCTTCTTAGGAACCTCCTGCTGAAAGCATCCATCCGAACACTCATGGTCGATGGAATACTGGGTGTGATGATCCATTGTTCTGACCCAGCACAGTGAGTCTTGTATGCCTAGAAATTCCAAGACCGGAATTCCAAACTGGGCCTCCTGCCATTTGCTGACAAATTGTTCTCCACACTATCATCTATGCCTTTTAAACAAACATCATATTAGTCACTGCTGTGGTAATAATGTTAGGAATGTAGAAACCCGCTCTGGTCTTTTGACGTGGCCCCTTCTGTCCCTGTCGTGGCATCGGAGTGGCCTCCTGCCACCCTCTCGTTGCCTGCTCCCCTGTCTTGCAAAGAATTTTGTACTGTGTTCCACATTGGAGTTGCATCTTCTCCACCTGTGCTTGAGGAATGGAGCCTGATTCTTTCAGAGAGCATGTCAAGAACATTGTAATTGTATGCTTCTCTCGTCTGACTGAATCCAGTCTGCTGGTAGATGGAGCTGAAATGTATTGTGTGGAGGAATAAAAGGAAGCCGTTTGCATAAAGGTGGTAATAGTGCAATTAAACAAAACGCTGTTACAGCTTGCCTTCTCCTCCCCCATCCCATCCGCTCTCCCTGCCTGTCCTCCTCCATCCACCACCGCCAGGGCCACCCACTTTCTTTGCTCTTTCTCTCCTTGTTGCAATGCTGGAAAAGCAGCTGTAGCTTGAGATCTGATTTCTGCCTAGTTAGCTTTTGTAGCTTTTCTCCTTTACTCTTCCATATCTTTGGGGTGGGAGCTCCAAAAGAAAGCCCTGGAACAAATTCACGTGAGCAGCAAAGTTGCTTTTTTTTTTTTTTTTGGCTGTGCTCTGTTGCCAAGTGTCCAAAACATTCATGCTGCCGTTTGATAATGGCATATGAGGGGCAGGATGACTTTGTGGTGAAAGTATCACAAGTTTGTAACTAGAGTGCTGTGACTGCTGGTGAGCTATCAGAGAATTACTTGCAAGTTGGTGGGGGCTATGGGAACTAAGAGTGCTTGATACACTGGTGTAAATGGAAAAGGACCAAAACAAAAACAAGCCAGTCCTCAGCCCATCCTACCCTCAATTCCTCTACTGCAGCGGTTCTAAATGAAGTCTTGGGGATCCCCACCGGCACATGAGCAGAGTCTTGAGGAGCCCCAGAGCACTGGTACATGCATAGAGTGTCATGGCACCAAGCAGATGGCAGCCACTTATGGTGGTTCATAGAGCCCCCCAAGGGGTCTCAGGGTGGGAGTCCCAGGGAGTCCTACTAGGAGCACACTGAGGGCAGCCCGTTTGCCCTCAGAAAGGTTCTGCGCATGTGCAGAAAACCCAAATAAAAGCCGGCGACGTGTTCGGCCGGCTCACAAAGCCCTCGACCGCCGAACTGGGCGGTCGCAATGAGGAGGGCTTCCCGTCCTCGGAGCAAAGCATCTCTGGAAGCCGGTGATGTGCCGCTTCCGGGGGCGGCGGCAGCCAGGCTCTGGTGGGACTGGCTGCTCCAGCCCCCGCCCCCCCAGGCGCCGGAACGTCTAAGAACGCCACTGAACAAATATCCATGCATATTTGCATATTTTGCATACTTCATCACAAAGTGGTTTGGAGCTTTTAGTTTAGGGACAAAAAAGGAGGGGATATGATAGAGGCTTATAAAATGTTGTATGGTATGGAGAAAGTGGATACGTTTTTCTTCCTCTCTCATAATACCAGAACTTGGGGGGACATCCAGTAAAATTGATTGGCAGGAGATTCAGGACAGGCAAACGGAGGTACTTCTTAACATGGTACAGCATCTGGCACACCCCCTCCTGTCTCCGACACACCCACTGATTTGCCCTGATCCTCCCACCCCATTCTGCCCCACTCACCAACTTACTAGCGTCAGCAGGGTTCCTCTTCGCCACCACCACTGTGCGCGCAGTCCTCTCCACCGTCTGCAGTGATGGTCCAGAAATGCATGACGATGTGTGCTTCCTTCCAGATCAGCATTTACAATGCTGTAAAGCATGAACCACCCCCGGAGTGATAGTTCTGGCAGTGACAGACCAAATAGGATTGGGCCGTAAAGCTATATCCACCTACAGTATACAGGTACTCCTATAGCGCTGTATAGCGCTAATTCAGTATTGTTAGGCTGTATGTTTGACACCCCTGCTCTAACTGGTTTGGGCATTCTGAAAACGCCCTACCCAAGATAGGAGGCCCAGAGAATCTACAGGGCCTTCATTCTGAAGCTCTCTGGCAGAGGTGCATCACAACCCTGTGTCTGTTTACTGAGAGATAATCCCAAAGTGCACAGGGTCACAGCCTCACTGTTGCTGCCCAAGCCCATTAACTGGTTTTTAAGCCTCTGAATAGGAGGGGTCCATGAAGCTTCACTAGTGTCACTCATGGCTCACAGCCATGGGGAGATCTCTCCTCTGTGAATTTGTCGAAACCAGGAGTGTCAATCAAACATATGGCCCGTGGGACATACCAGGCCCACAGCAGATTTTTTAACTGCACCGTGCTCAGCGCTCACGAAGGGAGGAGTTGCTGTGAGGCCCAAAACTGAACACCTCCTCCCACCCAACTGCGACCGTTTTGCCGATGGTCGCCACGCCAGGCCCAAGTGTGTGTGCCTGGCTTCTGCGTGAAGGCGTGCTTTTTACACGCACTTGTGCAAAACAAGGGGAACAATAATGGAGGCAAGAGAGAAAGGGGGGCGTGCTGTGGATCTGTGCATCCACCTGAAGTGTGTGGGAGGGAAGAAAAAAGTGTTGAGTATTCGTCATCTCACAACTTTGGAAAGGGAATGTTTTCCTCTGTTTTGTCCTCCTCCTCCCCCCCCCCCGTGTGCGTGTGCATGTATGTGCAGCATGTGTGTAAATTACTGTACTTTTATAGAGAGAGAGTTCCCAGGGAGATCAATCAGATTTGCATTTGCTTGACTTCAACAATGCTGAAGCATCAGGTGCTTGCAGATCTGTTTGTGGGTTTCCTATTGATCTGGCTGCCCAATAATGAAAATAGAATTCTGGCTAGCTGGACCCTTAGTTGTCTGGCATGACTGTTTACATGCTCTTTTATGTTTATTCTTCTTCTGCTAGGCATGGTACCGGCCAAGAAGTAATGCAGGGCAAGCTCTGCCACTTTTTGGTGGAAATCCTCTTCCTGGCTTCAGAGTTTTCACTGGATATTGCTCGCATCCTTTCAAGTTTATCTTTGCAGCCATAAGGGCTGCATCTTGCTTTAAATGTTTTAAAATGTCAGGAATATGTGCAGAATCATGGAATACTGCACCACCCTGAATATATTTCTCTGGGTTTGTCATCACTCGTTTTGGGGTGGGTGGGTGGGGAAGCTTGTAAAAGCACAGGCAGCAGGAATAATACCAGGTTCTTTACAGCCCTGGTGGAGCGAAGTTACCACTGAGCAGGATAAATTCTTGCCTGTTCTGAAGCTTACCAAAAAGACAACTTTCTGGGGAAAAGTGATGCTTTAATTTTAAAATCCAATGTAAGAATTAGCAGTGGCTTAGTATTAGGGTTTAGTACCAGAAGGAAAAGAAGGTGCACAATGGTTACTCCTGGATGAAGTCTTCATGGACCTGTGGAAAGGCCCGCCTGCCAGGGGTGCCGTGACCTCAGACACTGCCTGGTGCCACCTCTGCTGCAGTGCACTGCAAGAAAAAAAGAAGCAGCAGCTTACCAGTTTCCTCAAACCCAGAAGTGTGGGATTTCCGGTTTTATTTAAAGGGGCTACGCAAATGAAAGAGCTCCTTTGTTTGTGTAGACCCTGAAAGATAAAGGCTGATCTACACCAACTCTGGTTGCGTTGCGTTTGCGTTTGGAGACTTGCAAGCTTAGGGGACAGGATGCCCTGCCCCAAAACGCTGCCCTGGGCTCCACCAGTTTCTTCAACGTGCTTGTCCCTCCTGATTGTCTCTCCTTGTAATAAAGCTCAACACTTGATTGGCTGAAAGCCCCCTCTCATCCCATTGGTCAAACAGTTTGCTCCGCGTCCCGCCCTCTCTCAAACATGAGCATGGTCCACAACCGATCGCAACGGAACTCGGGAGAGCACAGCTCTCCCACGTTCCATGGAGATTGGTTAAAAAGGAAGCCACACCGCTCCACTCACGCCGCACATGCCCAGGACGCGCCGGGATATGTGCAGTGTAGATCAGCCTTGCAACTGGAAGACCTCAACTTCCAGGTTTAAGGAAGCTGCACAAAGAGCTTTCTCAAGCAAGCGAGTAGTGGGTTGGTGCAGATTGCATCTATGGCGTGCTGGAGGGAGGCGGCAGCACATGCACCCCTCACAATCCACAACTGATGCAAGTCCCAGCACTTCAGGTCACCTCATGGTTGGGCCACCCTGCTGTCTCTGTACACATGTACAAGGTGCTGAAAAACATGAGAACTAGAAATAAGTAAGCATTTGCCATCCACTGACATGGAGAGCTAATATAAAATAGTTTCTTACAAACCTCCTAAAGCCCTGGAAAAGCCTAAATATGTGTAATATTTTTGTTCCTGTGTGGGCGACCTTTAATCTGTGACAAGTCTGTCTCATCACAGTCCCAACTGCTCAAGAAGCAGGATTTCAGAAGATCTGGCTCTTGCATGAAAACCTGCATGTTTTCCGGAATCCTTAACTCAGCCCACACTCCATAATCAACTCCTACACAAGGACTGATGTCTGGAGGCAACCTGTCCCTCCATCTGGATGCTTTTCTTCAACTGCAGCTGCATATAACTAACACAACTGCATTATGCAACTCTCCTCTCACACACGAAGTGAATTTTTTTTTGAAGCTCCAGTGGCAAAAACAGAAAGTGCATGAAATCTGGGCCAGGCACCCCACTGGGACTAAAGCTCAGTTGCTGCTTTCCAGAACGTTTTTCATATTCTGAATTAGTTTTAGCTGCTCCCCCTACAGGATTTGGAGAAATTCTGACTGCTTTGTACTTTATTTTAAGAGCATGGTGTAGCCCTTTAAAGGTATCTGGCTCTTATGGTCCTAAATGAAGCTCAGAAGACCCTGAAGAAGCATCCACCACTCCCATCGTCCCCCAAAAGTAGCTGTAGCTCAAGGAAGCATCATGTGTCTTTAAACCTTGCAACTCTTGCAGTTGCTGAGGCAACACAGCAATACCTGTCTTTCTGGAAAATAAGATGCAGTTGCCAAGGCAACAGCATCCTGTCTTTCTAGAGACTATCCTGTAATATGGAAACTGCAGTTTCCATAGTAACATTTTTTTTTGGGGGGGGGCTGTTAATTCTGAGTTGCATGTCTAAATTTGCTTTTATATTTATTTTTTAGATCATGTCACCCTTCTCCTCCATGTCATCTTCTGTTTTCCAGTTCAGGATGCAGTTTCCACAGTCACAGAGTCAGGGCGTTCAAGAGCTGCAAAGTGGCAGGCAAAGCAGGTGTTTGGGAAGCAGTTACCCGGGCAACAGAACCAGGGCGTTCCAGAGGTGGTTGCTATGGAGAAGTGGATGCTGACGAAGGCTTGTGA
Source organism: Plestiodon gilberti rubricaudatus (assembly GCA_026170595.1). Lineage (NCBI taxonomy): Eukaryota > Metazoa > Chordata > Lepidosauria > Squamata > Scincidae > Plestiodon > Plestiodon gilberti. The sequence goes on along the minus strand of JANXHW010000002.1, from coordinate 192,948,545 downwards.
GGCTGAGAAGACAAATTGCCCTCATCATTATCTCCAGGCTTGTCAATCATACATATTCGCTTATTTACCTCTGAGAGGGAGAGAGCACTAGGAGCGAAGAGAAAACCGAGAAAGTGCGTGCTCGAGAGAGGAGAGGTGTTCGTGTAAAACTTCACGCCGGGGGAGGCAGTCACCGTCTAGGATGGCAACCATCACCTGCAACCGGTTCACAGAAGAGTATCAGCTCTTCGAAGAGCTGGGGAAGTAAGTTTGAGACAGATTCAAGGGTGGAAAAATTGTTTTGGAATTGCATGGGAATATTGGGTTATGAAGTGGTAGTGGGGCTGGAAAATTAGCCAGAATGGAAACAGCTGGCATCCCGGGGAGAGGAAAAGGCAACGGACTGAACAATAAAACAAACTCATGGAAATGCAGGCTCTAAAGAGAACAGAAGGGGGATGCTAGGGAAGAAGACCCAAGCCAGGGAAATGGCACACCATTTTAGTCTGCTGATACAAAATTCGGATTCTCCATCCCTCCACTTTTGCAAGGCAAAGAGCTCTGCATGAGAAGGGTTAAAACAACTTGCTGACACCCGCTTTTGAGTGTGTACATTGCTCCTTGTAGTTCTGCAAAGACCCAGCCACAGAGGGCAAGGGCACAGTGATCCTGCTTAAAAATTACACTGAGTGCCACCTTTTTCTGGGGAACTTTAATGTGCTTGATTTGCCTAGCAAACAACTTCCAAGGGAAGTGAGGAACGGACAGCTGGAGATTCGTAGAGTGGTCCTGGATAGCAGCCATCCAACTGCTTATTTCCCCTAGACCCTTACACTGCTTACAGTGTCATAGTTATATAGACGCTCATGAAAGCTGTGTGTGAAAGCACCAAGGGCTGGGAGGGGGTGCAGCAGAGATAGAGTGAGAGAATGTCAGGTTTTGTTTTTTTCTGAGAGTAATGCACAGATGGGACTGTGTTTAATTTGACATATCGGTGCATGCATACCTAGGTTTCTTTCTTTCATTGTTGGCTTGCATGTGTGTGTGTGTGTGTGTGTGTGTGTGTGTGTGTGTGTGTGTGTGTGTGTGTGTGTTTATATTGAATGAGCACATGGTTGAGTTGCGCTTATATTGTATATTTGTTTCACTCTGTGCATGCACTGGAGGATTTGTAATCTTCACTCCCTTTGAAGTGTGTGAGAATTCACTTTACTTAATGCATATCTCCTGATCTCCTGATGCATCTGTCTTTAATGTGTTAGCAGTGTAAATGTGTATATGTGTGTGTGTTTCATTCATCAGAACACATTGAAATGATCCTTGAATGTATGCGCATATGATGAATTCTGTGTATATGTCTGTGTTCTTTTTGTGTATTGCCATCTACTCTAAGTGTCTATACATGCATACATTCCTTTGTTTCAGCCTTTCTGGTGTGCATATGCATTTTTCTGTGTTGTGGATTTGTGTTGTGGATCCAAATTGTGCATTTGTGCCTCTGATCTAGATAAGTAGATATGTCTACTTGACTATAGTTTCTCCTAGTGCGCACATTGTTACATTGCATGCTCATATATACAGTATATATGTGATTCTTGGGTGCATGGAGGTGTAGAACTATACAGAACTATGGGGTGGGGGGAGATATTTAGAGCAAAGAGAAATCAAGAAGAGTGGGAAAAATCTGTTTCCTGTATTAGAAAAGTGGCTAGCACATGCAGCTTAAAGCAGAGGACAGGGCACAGTGGGATAAATTCAGTAAAGCATCAACTCCACAGAAGTCAGTGGAGGTGACACTGTTTTATGTTGGCAGTATATATTTATCCCTCTGATGTGTGTACACAGATGTACTTATGTAGGGAACATACTTGTATGTGGTTCATCAGACACTGTATTATGTTTTCACAAACATTTCGGTGATTGAATCATGCATGGGTGGTGGAATGATGAGTCAGTGGCCAGATCTCTGCAATAAGTGGAGATAAAGCATCATTTCAGTCCAGGAAATTAAGTTCTTCCTTAATGGATGCTCGGGAAAGAGTTGAACAACCCAATTTCTTCAAGAGAAATGTCTTCTCTTCCCGTGTCTTCTCATTCTTTCCCCAGTCCCTGTGCAGGCAGTTTTGAGGGGAGGTTAGGACTGTGATTCTGTGTGAAGTGTTCTCAAGAGCTATTGGCTTGGATGGAGATATCAGGAGGAGAAGAAGTGTTTAAATGATTTGCTACCACTTATTCATTGTGGAGATTATGTGGCAGTGATCCAGAAAACAGCTTTCTTTGGTGGTCATACAGTGTGGTCACCTCCTCACCAACATTTATTATTGAGGGTTTTTAACCCTCTTGAATCTTGGCTCACTCCTGGTTACTCCCCTCTGCACTACTTCACTCAAGAATTCCTGTGGCCATAAGGGTGTGGAGAAGCCTCCATTTTCTTCCTCTAGCTCAGAAGAGGGTAGCAAAACCAGAAGGTCGTCGTTGCCATACGTTCTTCCCACGGGTGGCTGCATGTGCCTGTGAATGTGAAATGTTATGGATTGTGACGCAGGAAAGAAAGCATAAGAGTTGCATGGGATATGACTCTGTCTTTGCAGTTCTGCCCTAAGCACACTTCATCGATTACCCAGACTTTTCCATAATCTTTTGAGCACTGAGGCACACATTGTTATGGTATTGTCTGGACGTCGCTTTACATGTTACTCAACACTGTTGCAAAATGGCCACTTACTCAGGATGGAAGGAAGGAAGGGCAAAACACATGGAATTTTCTGGAGATGGTTTAGTTAAATTGAGGCAAATGTATGCACATTGTCATGGGGTTATATGTATCCGAATTTATTTTGAGGCTGTATAGAGATTTCTGTGCTAGGCATGGTTTGTACCTTCTACCAAATACAAACAAATAGCAAAAATAAAATACAATAAAAATGATGTATTTGCATCTTAAATGTATATCCACACCCCTTTTGGGTAACCCATATCCTAACCATGAAACTTTCTGCCACCGGAGGATCCAGTGTTGTGAAGGGAATTTGCACCAACACAGTATTTTGTGGATTAGGCTATGTTAAGGTATTTTGGATACATCATAATTAGTATTATTAATAACTTGTAATATTTTTTATGGAAGTGGCTAAGGTCATGGCATTCTCATATTGTATAAATATGTAACAAGAAAATAGTTGTTATTGTATCTATTTTCAGATAATATGTCAATAATAGACATATATCTCACCAGGATAAAGATGGAATCTTAGCTCCCATATTCAATACTCAAAATGAACAGACTTGGTTTCTGTCAGTCTCCCCATAGCATATATGGATGTTGGAAAGATCCAACACACCACTGGCTATACAGCATGCGCCAACTTGAAGGTGTTGTATGTGTAGGATGGTGAGGCCAGTTGAGAGCTCTGCAATTTGTGTTATATAATAAGACAAATACACTCCAGGTTGAGAAAGCAAAACCATGTTCGAAGTATATTTTGGCAGACTGGAAGCAACAAAAAGAAAACAGTGAGTGCACTGCCCCTAAAAGAGTTGGGGTGAAATACCCCGTCATTATGTACATGTTTCCTGGTCTTATGATGAATAAAGTGGCTTGAGAAATCAAATATATTTTTCAAAGAAAATACTGTTTGATATTTATGTTCACATCAGTTTGGACTAAAATGTAAAACTTTCACCATCTTGGGTTGAAGGAAATGTTTGGATTGATCCAGAATAAACACACAAAAAAGAGGAAATGTTCGTTTTTAGACTAACCCAAAGTGATATTTTTCCAAGGGGGAAAAAAAAGGTTCATTTGGTTTCTTTATCAGCTGGGAAATGAAACCAAAGAGTTTCTCAGCCAGCTCACTGTATGGCCACAGTTTTCAGACTTATCCTCAGGAAAGGGTAGTAAAAACATAGGGCTCTAAACAAAACCCCCAAGCCTGGATTTCCTGAGCCACATTGGAGAAGTTTCTACTAGATTCATGGTGCATACAGAATCTGCATCAGATTCCAATCTTGACAGATTGGCAGATTCCCCAATCTCCCATGTAATAGAGCTGTGTGGGTGATGGTGCCTTAGAGTCTACATCACTGATAAATTTACATGGTTCTGTTGTGTGTGGGAATAATGAATGGCTTTAAAACTACAGGAAGAGAGGCAAAGGTTAACCACTAGGAAAGCTGTTCTAACATCAGTTCATCAGTGGAATAAGAACTAAAGAACATAAGAAGAGCCCTGCTGGATCAGGACAAAGGCCCATCTAGTCCAGCTTCCTGTATCACACAGTGGCCCCACCAGATGCCTCAGGGAGCACACAGCCAACAAGATAATCCTGTTTCCCATTGTCACTCCCTTGCACCTGGCACAGAGAAAACCGACTTCTAAAACCAGGAGGTTTCTTATGGCTTGTAACCTGTGATGGTCTTTTCCTCCATGAATCTGTCCAAACCCCTTTTAAAGGCATCTAGGAAATACCCCATGTATTCGGCAATAAATTGCCGAAGGCAACAAGAATCTGTTTATTTAGTGCATTTCAAGAAAAGGTTGGAAAAGTATGGAGATATTTTAGACAGAGGATGTCCTGCCTTCAACACTTCCAGTTACAGGAGTCTGCCTGCATCAGGAATGCTGAATCAGTATACCTTACCTCCTCTGTTTCACATGGGGACCATGCCATCCACTGGCTGATCACTGCTAGCTCAAACAGACGAGCAGGATCTGCATGCATGGATAGCACACCAGCCAGCCATTGCTCCTAAACAGCACCAGTGCCTCCAGGCCCCACCCCATGCTAAGATGGTTGTTGTTGTTCAGTCGTTAAGTCGTGTCCGACCCTTCGTGATCCCATGAACCATATCCCGCCAGGCCTTCCTGTCCTCCACTATCTTCCTGAGTTCGCTCATTTTCATGTTCGTTGCATCGGTGATGCTGTCTAACCATCTCATCCTTGGCCTTCCCCTTCTCCTTTTGCCTTCAATCTTTCCCAGCATCAGAGTCTTCTCCAGAGAGTCATCTCTTCGCATTAGGTGGCCAAAATATTTGAGTTTCAGCCTCAGTACCTGTCCTTCCAGGGAACAGTCAGGGTTGATTTCATTTAGGATTGACTGATTTGATCTCCTAGCAGTCCAAGGGACTCTCAGGAGTCTTCTCCAGCACCACAGTTCGAAAGCATCTATTCTTCGGCGCTCAGCCTTCCTTATGGTCCAACTCTCGCAACCATACATTGCTACTGGGAACACCATCGCCCTGACTATACGAACTTTTGTTGGCATGGTGATATCTCTGCTTTTTATTATGCTGTCTAAGTTTGCCATAGCTTTCCTTCCAAGGAGTAAGCGTCTTTTAATTTCATGGCTGCTGTCTCTGTCTGCAGTGATCTTGGAGCCCAAAAAGGTAAAATCTGTTACTGCTTCCATTTCTGCCCTATTTGCCAGGAATTGATGGGACCAGATGCCATGATCTTAGTTTGATTAATGTTGAGTTTCAAGCCAACTTTTGCACTCTCCTCTTTCACCCTCATCAAGAGGCTCTTTAGTTCTTCTTCACTTTCTGCCATTAGGGTGGTATCGTCTGCATAGCTGAGGTTGTTGATATTTCTCCCGGCAATCTTGATTCCGGCTTGCAATTCATTCAGCCCTGCATTTCTCATAATGTACTCTGCATATAAGTTAAATAAGCAGGGTGACAATATACAGCCTTGCCGTACTCCCTTCCCAATTTTGAACCAATCGGTTGTTCCATGGCCGGTCCGAACTGCTGCTTCTTGACCCGCATACAGGTTTCTCAGGAGACAGGTAAGGTGATCTGGTATCCCCATCTCTTTAAGAATTTGCCACAGTTTGTTGTGATCCACACAATCAAAGGCTTTTGCGTAGTCAATGAAGCAGAAGTAGGTGTTTTTTTGGAACTCTCGTGCTTTCTCCATGATCCAGCGCATGTTGGCAATTTGATCTCTAGTTCCTCTGCCTCTTCGAAACCCAGCTTGTACTTCCAGTAGTTCTCGGTCCACATACTGCTGAAGCCTAGCTTGTAGGATTTTGAGCATAACCTTGCTAGCATGTGAAATGAGTGCAATTGTACGGTAGTTTGAACACTCTTTGGCACTGCCCTTCTTTGGAATTGGAATGCTAGATGGTACCTCTTCCTAAATGTTTCTCCTCCCCAGAGACTTCCTGTCTGCCAGTACCAGCACAGGGGGAAAGTACCCTTAGTCCAAAGAGCTGGATTTTATGACTCACCATGTCCCTTCCAGCTCTCAACCCCCAATTTGTAATAATGTCAGTACGTGATTTATGCCCCAATCCTATGGACACACTGCACCACCAGGACTTGCATTCTGGTGGTGCAGCATGCTTTACAGTGGTTGCAAAAGGTGACGCACCATTCAGTGCAGCTGGGCCACCACCACAAGCAGTGAGTGGAGCCTACCAAGGAGCTCCAGCACTGGTAAGTCAGAATAGGAGTTGGGCAAATGGGGTGGGGAGGAACAGGGCAGAGATTAGGCAGGGAGGGGGGTGGGTCGAGGCTGGGAAGGGGGTGGTATCAGTGAGAGCGCCACCACCGATATCCTATCCCCCTTCCCAACCTTGATCTGCCTTCCTGGGTCCACTTGGACTTGCGCCAGCAATATTGCTGGTGCAGGTCTGAGTAGACTCAATCCGGCAGTGGAGGCTTACCCCTTGGCAAGGGAAAAAGTGTTCCCTTACTTGAAGGAGACTTCTGGGACACCCCCCTCCTCCGGTCAGGATACAGTCTGCGCTCCGGTGGCGTGGCTGCATTGGCAGGTGGGGGTTAGATAGGATTGGGCTGTATTCTGTAAGACTAACAGCCCGCGTATGAACTAGTATTTAGATTTATACAAGGACCAGCTCTTGATGTTCCAGATACAGGATTATCTGTACCATAGGATAATTAGAGAGTACTCAGTTCCCTGTTGCTAGCTCCCAGTTGTTGTCACTGGCAGAGATGTACATCTTGCCAAGCTCGTGTTCCTGATGGCGGTCCCTTCCTCCAGGGAATTAATAAAATTACCAACCAAGCTGTTTACATTTACTCACATCTGAGAAGACAGAAATTAAAGACCCTTTTGCATGGTGCTATAAGCCTAGAAAAGCTGCTTATAATTTGGTGTTATGTTTTGCCACACCCTGAAAAGTAAAAGACCAAATCACCAATTTATTATTATTATTATTATTATTATTATTATTATTATTATTATTATTATTATTATTATTATTATTATTATTAACAGTATTTATATACCGCTTTTCAACAAAAAGTTCACAAAGCGGTTTACAGACAAAATCAAATGATTAAGTGGCTTTAGGACAATGCTTTTGTACTCCTAGTATAACAGGTGGTTCTTGGCCTTTAGATTATTGTACATGCATACACTGCTGCTACCACTGAGACTGTGGGGTGTTGCTCTACTATCTGGCCCAACTCCACCTGAAAGACTGGGGCAAAAAAAAAAAAAAGACAGTTCTGCAGCAGTTCAGACTTTGTCCTTCGAAAGAGAGAAAGATTGGGGAAGAAAAATGCAGAGCTGAGGAGAAACCAGGAAGCAACAGTAATTAGAGAAATATCTTCTTTGCTGCAGGAATGGTGCATTGCAAGCAGCCCAGTCCTGCACACTGCAGTACCCCTAAAGACACTAGGGGCACTTGTAAAAAAAAGGGGGGGTACTCACAAAACTAACTTTTACCAAAAAAGTGAAATGATGCAATTTCTTTGATAATGTAATTTAAATTCAGTATTATCTTAAAATACACTTGTTTGACAATGAGAGGGAAAGGCCAAGCAGGTTCGTTGGAATGAATACAACAATCTCTGAGAAACAGAGATTGCCTCAAAGGTAAAAGAGATTTGTCGTCCAGGAACCCTATAATAAAGCTATTCACCTTTGATGCTATTACGGTACATCTTTTTGATTGTCTGAAATATGATTGTAGGGTAGAGGTCACACTTTTATTTAGTTATTTCAAATTCTGTTTTATTTCCTGGCTTTTAACAACCGGCTTGAGAAAGTTTAGACGTTCATTTCACACTGTCTATTTCACTTATGCAGTTTTCTGGAAACTCAGGTGAATGGATTTCAGTACGTTAGAGCTGCTGTTTGACAACCCCCCCCCCCCCAACCAAAACTGGTTACAAGTTCTGACTTAAAGTTCTTTGAAAATGTAATACCAACGGTGACCTTTCTGCATTAAACATCTGCTATTTTAAGGGATGACAGAAAGAAGGCGATGACTAGCGCTAGTCAAAAAGGCCATGTTTCATTGCGCAAAGTGTTATAAACGGCTCAGTACAGGATTTTTACATTAGTCTGAATCATTGGTTAGGAGACCCCTTTACTGAGGAATGATTTATGCTACTGCCGTGTTTGCTCAGCTATATATTGTTTTACTGGCCACCATTTTTAATTACATATCTCACCGCCAAGCTGAGTCTTTGGTTCACACAAGGTCACACTACCCGCTTCTTCTCTGAACAAAACTAGGAGATTGACTAATTGTCCTTTGGGAAGCGGGAATGGTGAGAATTTAGAAAGGAATCCTGACTTTGCTGAATGAGTCTGTCCAAATGTGCCTGTTTTTCTCCCAGCATGAGAAGGCAGCATTCCCAGAATTCAATTCTCCTTGCATTCCTCAGATTTGGCCATCTGGCTGAATTCCCAGCTGTCTTTCTTCAGGAATGAAGAAGAAAAGTGAGCTTCTCCTCCTGGATAAAGTCGCTGCTAAGACTTGAGTTTAAAAAAAAAAAAAGAGCTGATGCTTTGAAGAAAGCAGATATTTTTTCCTCTCAATAATTGTCATAAAATTTTCCTTTCAATATTTTCCTCTCAATAATTGTCATAAAATTTTCCTCTCAAAATTTCCCTCTCAATAACTGTCATAAAATTCTCCTTGATCCCAAGGAGAATAGGGGTGGGGAAAGGAAGACTACCAAGGGACATAGAAGAGTATGAAGAGGGCAGGATTGTTCTTCAGAGAAGCTGGAGAGGGAAGCGAAGCAAGACAAAGAAAAGGAACAAAACGCCTCTTTCTGAGATCTTTGAATCCACCCCCATGGCAGGTGAAAGAAGGGGCTGAGTGAAATTATCATGTGGCAGCACTATATAATCAGGCACCTCACTCCCAGAGCAGTAGAAGAAGAGAAATTTACTTAAAAATATGAAGAAGAAAAAATCACAACCCACACTTTTCTTTCTAGAAAGGAAATAAACCCTGACACTGATTTGAAGGAGGAGGGTGTGGAAGGGAGGCAGGCAAGCAGCCTCACAGGCTGGTGCTGGCAAGGCAAGTGTGAACAGGGGAGAAGCAAACTGTCCTTGTTGTGTCAGAGCCTTAGGCGCAGCAGCTCCGGTGGCAGGGGCTTGTAAGCGCTCAGAGTCAAAAATGCAGGCAGAAATGGCTGCCCTCCCACCGCCAGAGTGGATGTCTATTTTTCTATTTTATAAATTTTTCTATTTTTATAAATGTTGCAATTTTTTTTTTAAAAAAACACCAACCAAAATCAATTCAGTTCTCATGCATCATACCTTAAATAATAGCAAATGCTTCACGTTTTCATATGATTTACTTTTGCTGTAATGCATCAGAAAATGCGCAAATGTTTCCAAAAACAACAGTTGGTTAATTTTCATACATTTCGCAAACTCTTTTAATATGTGCATTTATTCATTAACATGGTGTGCCAAAGTCTTCTTCCTCACTCTTCCAGTAAAGGATGTTTATATTGTTTCAGTAGTCAGAATTGAGATCTGATGCTACATTGTCTCTGTGACACTTGGAAGGGCTTACCTGAGACCTTGGTTCCTGAGTGGACCTCTTGTTTTTACCGAAGATGAAAGGTGCAGTGAGGAACAAGAAGAGACAGAGCATGTGCTAGGTTTATTCCTCAGTTGTAGCTCTCCAATAAGACCCCAAATGGCATTGTAGCAGAGGGAGACTTATGGTCCAATCCTATCCACCACCATCTTCCACCACGCAGCCAGCCATGCTGATGGAGCACGTGTTGCATGCAATTGGGGGGGGGGGGGAGGATCAGACAGCCATTGAGTGATAAGTAAAAATATGTTTTACTTACCTTCCAGTAGGCTGCCTGGTCACCAATGGGTCTCCTCAGACCCATGCCAGCTATTTTGTTGGCAAAAGTCCAAGGAGAGGAAGGGGTGGGTGGGTCAGTCTAGGAAAACAAGGATAAGATCCTGGCTCACACTGTTACTGCTGAGATCCACCACCTTCAGCCCCACCACCTCCAGCAGGAGGTCTGGCTCAGTTGGTAGAGAGGCCGTCTTGTATGCCTGAAGATCTCAAGGACGGCAGTTCGGGACGACCGGAAGCCTGTCGGAGAGCTGCTGGCACGCCACTGATAAGCTGCAGAGCCTCTGTGAGGGAGAGAAGCTGCAGCTGCACCTTGAGTGGGAGTCAAGGTTGCCTGTCAGCTGAAACGTGGTGAGGCGAACACCAGAGAGAAGCTGGAAGTCCTTCCTGCGTGAGAGTTCCATGAACAGAAGAAGAGAGACTAGTACAAAACCAGCATCTGTTATGGGCAGCCCAATCTTAAGTGGGCCTTATGCCACTGCAACTAGTGTTCTGGCAGCATAAGTTCCTTTACGGCTGTTGCAAACGTGACATGTCATCCGGAGCCGCCGATGCAAGGGGTGAGTGGCAAGCAGATCCTCCATGTCCCCCAGCACTGGTAACTCAGTGTGGAGAGTGGGAAGGAGGTGGAGAATGGGTGGAATGGGGTGTGGAGGGGGAAGATCAGGGAGGAGATAGGGAGGAGTGGGGGGCAGAATGAGGACTGGAAGTGGGTGGTATTGGTGGCAGTGGTGGCGCCAATATCCCCCGCCCCTTCCAGGTCTCAATCTGCCTTCCCGGGTTTACTTGGACTTGTGCCAGCTTACAAATGTTCCCTGGGGGAAGCTGTTAGAAAGCAATAAAATGGGCAGGACCTGCATAGAAGAAACTTTTAACTGATATAGGAAAAGTCAAAGACCTTTGCTGAAGGGCTTCTTATGTATAAACCAGGGATGTGGATCAAGTCTCTGACTCCAAGTCTCGAGTCAAGTCTCAAGTCTCTGGGTCCAAGTCTCAAGTCAAGTCCCAAGTCTTTGCCCCCAAGTCCCGAGTCTTTGGTTGCGAGTTGCAAGTCTCTATCTATTTAATGGGGAAAACAGGTTTAAACCTGAATAAAATTTGACTTGTAAAAGGCTCCAAGTCTCAAGTCGAGGCTTTCAAGTCTTTTACAATTGCTGACTCAAATCCGAGTCAAGTCATTGACGCGACTTGAGTCCGAATCGAGTCTGAGTCAGTAGACTCAAGTCTACATCACTGGTATAAACAGTATAAAATGATCTTGGCCTTTGAGAAGGGCATTGCTAGGTAATATAGTGCTTTATCAGGTGCTGTGTGGGACCACTTCCGTGATCTCAGAGGCAGGGCTATACATACGGTATATACGGCCAGTGGCATCGCTAGCCCTCCGGGCGCCCGGGGCACAGGTTGCCCGGGCGCCCCCCAGAAGGGCCCGAGCGCCACCCTCCCAGAAGAGCGCCCCCACCCCCACCACTCTCCTTACCTTCTTCAGCCTCCTCGCCGCCGCCACCGCCGGCCCCGCACTCACGTCAGCGAGCGCCAATGCTCCCCTTACCTCCTCCTCCTCCTTCCTCCTCCTGCTGCTCCTCACCGCCGCCGCCGCGCTCACCTCGGCGCGAGTCGGCTCCTTTTAAAATTGGCTGTTCTGCACATGTGCAGAACAGCCAATTTTAAAAGGAGCCAACTCGCGCCGAGGTGAGCGCGGCGGCGGCGGCGAGGAGGAGGAGCAGGAGGAAGGAGGAGGTAAGCGGAGCAATGGCGCTCCCGGCCCACGAGCGCCCACCCCCATCGCTCTCCCTACCTTATTCAGCCTCCTCGCCGCCACCGGCGGCCCCGTGCGACTTTTAAACAGCCGCGCCGAGGTGAGCGCGGGGCCGGCGGCGGCGCCCCGGCTGAAGATGGCGCCCCCCAGAAGATGGCGCCTGGGGCCCAGGGGTATAGGCCCCCCCCCAAAGAACTCCACTGTATACGGCATTCACTTAGGTGCAATTTATGACCTCTTGTATGACTTTTGAACTATTCCCTTTGATGTTATACAACTATGGGTGCAAACCATGGGGAAGTTTAGAATGGTGGAGCGTGCGCTCCACTGTTCTAAAGTGTCGTGAATGTGCCGTAAAACACAGCCTCCCTCACTCTGTTGCTGGGCCAGCAAGTGGCCGCCGGAGGAAGGTAAGTTCTCCCACTGGCGGCCACTTGGCCGGCGGGCGAGGGAGGGGACCATTGGCCTAGCCAGCCTAGTAGGGGGCGGGAGGATGGCGCCTGCCATATCCCCATCCCCGCCGGGCTGGCTATGCCATTACACAGCTTCCTCTACTTCCGGCAGGTATTTAGCTGGTGAAAATCCAAGGAGGCCGATAGGGCCGACCCCGGTTTACACCCGGGGAAGGGGACGAGTGCCCCTTCCCCGAGTAGACCTTCAGCCCGCCGACCGACGGGCACCCTGGGCTCAGGATCTGGCGGGCGGCCCTGGGCCGCCGGCTGGATCCTTAGTCAGGATTGCACTGTATCTCTGGGCATTAAAATGCTCTCACACGTCACTATGGCTGTCTCCACTTCTAATAGTTTGCCTTAGGCTTACCAGATCTCCAACCAGGACAGAGTGCTAGACCTTTAGGAGAAGGAATGTGGGCAGGTGTAGCTTGTTAAACCTTAGAGCACAATGCTAGGCATGTCTACTCAGAAGCAGGCCCCACTGAACACAATAGGACTTGCTTCTGAGTAGACATGCCTAGCATTGTGCTCTAAGGTTTAACAAGCTACACCTGCCCACATTCCTTCTCCTAAAGGTCTAGCACTCTGTCCCGGTTGGAGATCTGGTAAGCCTAGCCTTGGCTGTTTCGTGACTCTGGCAATACTATACCAATGGACTGGTAGAAATCATGGTTGTGTTTATGAGGCTGAAAAAACTGCCCTCTATCCCCAGTACTGGATGGTGTAGCTGTTACTTTAAAAATTGCAGATCTGAAAGGAAAATATGGCAACTCCAGAGTCAACTTCAACCAAAGAAGTCAGCAGAAGGTAACAGTGGGAAGTGATAGAAAAAAGATGGACCTTAAGCGCTTTTCCGTATCCTTGCAGTTTAAAAAGCAGTACCCTGAAAACAGTGGCAAGTCTAAAGCCACATTTTCCCTTCATTCCCTGGCTTTTTTGGATAATTATTTCTGTTTAAACAAATTCTCTGACTCAGTGAAAATGGGGGCTTTTGACATGCCCAGGGTTTATCTTGAGGAGCAATCTCTCTCATCTCCATTTCAGATGGAGTTATGGGTTACTTACAAAAGGGAAGGAATACATAACTCGGGATCAAAGCAAGCTGGCAACATCCTATGTGCACCCACTCTTTGAGCAGGGAAAATGCTGGCAAAATGCTGCTGACTCACCATTTCAGGTGACTCTTAAACTGAGCCGAGTTCTTTATATGAAATGGAGAGGGGGCAAACAAGATCTTGACAGTAGGCAGTATGAATTGTGCTGGGAAAGAAGGTGCAAAGTCCAGTTAAACACTTAGGGAAATATTGTGCTATGTGCAGAAAGCTCTTTTCCAAACAACTTCTAAGCATTAAGGACATGAAGACCTGTGGGACCAAACTAAAGGTCTTCGTACTGCAGCATTCCTTTTCCAGTTGCTCTCTCTCTCTCTCTCTCTCTCTCTCTCTCTCTCTCTCTCTCTGTGTGTGTGTGTGTGTGTGTATGTGTGTGACATTTTTTTTAACTAGTGCCGATGCAATTCTCATATACAGTATGGATATATATTTCCCACCCCAAGAAAGTTCGGGCACTCGAAGTGATGAGGGACAAAGGGTGTGTGTGGAGGAGGCATGACTGACATGACCCCTTTTCACATGGCTATCACCACAACCACACAGGATTGATGACATAATGAAACAGCACATTTACTTTCGCCATATTACAGGAATTCCTTTTCTAATATCTGCCCAGATATGTCTAGTTGTAGTATCTGATCACCGGGTGGAATTTCCCAAGCCTTCTCTACAACATCCAAATAATGTGGAAAATCACTTGAAAGGTGCTCACATAAACCAGCTCTTGAAAGGATGCTTTCTGTATGTGTGTGGCTGTGCAAATGGTAGCAGCACAGATTCATTGATACAGAGCTATGTTGAGAGCAGGAAGTCTGGGAGTAATGGGTCTGAAAAGGATTTTATGAATACATTGTGGCTGTACCCTTCTGTGAGTTGTCTTTGTGCTCTGATACTCACTGAGGGATGAAAGAAGACTCTTCTAGTAGAGGATTGTGTTCCAGGCTGGGAGGAAATTTGCCTTCCATAAAGGGGCAGTGCTCAGTTTCTGAACGAAATACTCAAGTGTTGTTGGCAAGGCTGGCCCATCCATGAGGCTGGCTGAAGCAGTTGCCTCAGGTAGCAGATTGGCAGTGGCATCCATCCATCTCCATCTGCCCACTTGCCTCCGCTGCTCCTCCTTCCTGGATTGGAAAAGAAAAGACGACTCACTTCTCCTCCACACTTCCTCTTTCACTCTGCTCCCCCTTTTCCTTTTCCAGCCCAGGAAACAGGAGCAAAAGCTGGCCAATCGCCAGCTTAAGGAGGGGCAGCATTTGGCATTTGGCTGCCTCAGGAGTCAGGAGGTCATGGGCCAGCCCTGAATGCTGGTATGTGTCCAGCTGCCTCTGGAACAGGTGTAGTAGTAAAGGTGAAATGCTGAAAGGTGACACAGTTTTTGGGATGGAGTCATTCATCTCTCAGGCTGTTGGCAAGGAATTGTACTCAGGAGCAGGGAACAGAGGAAGCACACACTCTTGCTTGGGCTTCCTTCTCTTTCTCTGGGGAAGTCTCATGGAGAGGGGCTGCTTCGGGGGCTGCTTCCTGAGATGAGCCAGGAAGAGGGTCTCCAGTCCACCATGATCAGGGCTCTTTTGATGACAAATGCAGAAGGGTCCTCCAGAGATCCTGGGGCCTGATGCATTCCTGGCTGGCTGCCACAGCAAATCCCACCCACCCCCACCCCACTTCCTGAAACTCGGGTAGCTTCAAGTATATGAAAAAAAAGAGGATTTCCCTCAGCCTTCCATTCTATCCCATGTGTACCTTGGCTGTTCTGAGGTGTGCTGCTGCTCATTGCTGAGACAGGCTTCAGGTCCCAAATGGTGAGGAAAAGAGGTTAAAAACGGCACAGCAGTTTTATATTTTTCTTGAGTGTGCTGAATGAAGTAAGCGTGTGCCAAATTCCAGCATTCTCTCTGTTTCATCTTGCATGTTACAAGTTACTGTTACAAGTACAAAAAATATATAAAAAATGCATGCCCTCATCAATGCCACATGCATCCATCTCTTCTTCTCCCTTCATATATATTAGCCCAAAACTTAATAAGTACTTTAAAGTATAGCATTCGCATAATTCACGTTTCCTATTTCTCTCCATCCAACCCAGTGTAACCATAACTAAAATGAATTCGTGTTTCTGTCAACTTCTAAAAACCCAAACAGGTTTGATTTTCTCCCATAGCCCTTTCACACGGTACAGCAGAGTTGAAACTCATCCCTTTCCACAGAGAACCTCTTCTTACTTTAATTTGCATTGCCATAGCAACTAGTCTCCAGTCATAAAGGGGGATCTTTACAAGTTTGAGAGATCTGTGGCAGATGGGCTGTTGGGGGCTCTTTTTTCTTCCCAGATCTGCAAATGCTGCGCTATTTACTTTTGTTTTCTAAAATTGTATTTGTGTGTGTGTGTGTGTGTGTTTGTGTTTGTGTTTGTGTGTGTGTGTGTGTGTGTGTGTGTGTGTGTGTGTGAGTGCGCATGTGTGTCCGTGTCCAGAGGGACTTTGTTACTTAACAAGTATTACACAAAAATGAAACCTTCTAGAGATCTGGGACAAATGCTCCCTTTAAAATGCTCCCTATTGCATATGGCAATAGATAGCTATAGATATACATACATACATACATACATACATACATACATACATACATACGTACATACATACATACATACATACATTTGCCTGGAACCATATGAAACTTCCACAGAAAAGTGTGACGAGAGAATTCTTAACGTTAGGTTGCCACACAGACATATTGCATGACTAAATGTGATGAGGGAGAGAAGAGGAGGGGAAGAGACATGGGGCCACTCTTTTCAGTGGGAGCCACCTGTTATCTGCAATATGTAATTGTGGACTGGTCACTGTTACAAGTAACAAAGTGAGACATGAAAACAGAAGCCACAGCTAGCGAATTGGAGGATTTGAGAGTGGTGGTGGTGTTACATAAGAACATAAGAAGAGCCCAGCTGGATCAGGCCAAAAGCCCATCTAGTCCAGCTTCCTGCGTCACACAGTGGCCCCACCAGATGCCTCAGGGAGCACACAAGACAACAAGATACCTGTGTCCAGTCGCCACTCCCTTGCACCTGGCACAGAGAAAACCCACTTCTAAAACCAGGAGGTTGCTTATGGCTTGTAACCTGTGATGGTCTTTTCCTCCATGAATCTGTCCAAACCTCTTTTAAAGGCATCTAGGTCAGATGCCATCACCACATCCTGTGGCAAGGAGTTCCACAGATGAATTACACGCTGGGTAAAGAAATATTTTCTTTTGTCTGTTCTAACTCTCCCTCCACTCAATTTTAGTGCATGTCCCCTGGTTCTGGTGTTGTGCGAGAGGGAGAAGAATTTCCCTCTATCCACTCTCTCCATCCCATGCATAACTTTATACATGCATAACTTTTAATCATGTCCCCCCTCAGGCGCCTTTTTTCTAGGCTGAAAAGCCCCAGACGCTGTAGCCTTTCCTCGTAAGGGAGGTGCTCCAGCCCACGAATCATTCTGGTCGCTCTTTTCTGCACCTTTTCCAATTCAACTATATCCTTTTTGAGGCGTGGTGACCAGAACTGGACACAATACTCCAGATGTGGCCTTACCATCGATTTGTACAAAGGCAGAATGATATTGGCCGTTTTA
Source organism: Plestiodon gilberti rubricaudatus (assembly GCA_026170595.1). Taxonomy (NCBI): domain Eukaryota; kingdom Metazoa; phylum Chordata; class Lepidosauria; order Squamata; family Scincidae; genus Plestiodon; species Plestiodon gilberti. The sequence continues at coordinate 192,931,528 of JANXHW010000002.1, read as the reverse complement.
TTCTCAGTCCCTTTTTTAATGATCCCGAGCATGGAATTGGCCTTCTTCACAGCCACCGCACACTGGGTCGACACTTTCATCGACCTGTCCACAGGCCCACAGGACCTAGTCACAGCTCCTTTTCCTAATCTTCCTACTCATGTGATTTTGAAAAAGCAAAGAGGAGCAAAAGTAGATTTAAGGGGATGAAAGCAGGGGCTTAGAGGATCTCTGGAATCTTAAAAAAAAAAACCCACTAAAGCATAAGAGTGCTAGTGATCATGGAAAAGTCCACCTGAAGCTGGGAGAAATCTGAAGTGAGCCGAGCTGTGCAGGTAACGTGGGTGGAGTTCAGAGCACTGTTGCAATTTGAGCAGAAGAAGGGGGAGCACCAGTTGCCATCGGTTTTTGTTTTTTATTGACAATGGTTCCCGTTCTTAAGGCCAGCTCTCGCCATTCTTTAAATGGAGGCTGTCTTGTCAAAATCACAAATTTAAAGCCAGTTCCCCCCCCCCAAAAAAAAACTAGATGGGGTGAAGCAGTGCCACATCCACATGTCCCACCCTGGCTATTATTGTTATTGTTATTGTTATTGTTATTGTTATTGTTATTGTTATTGTTATTGTTATTGTTATTATTAACAGTATTTATATACCGCTTTTCAACAAAAAGTTCACAAAGCGGTTTACAGACAAAATCAAATGATTAACTGGCTCCCTGTCCCAAAAGGGCTCACAATGTAAAAAAGATGCAGAACACCACCAGCAAACAGCCACCAGAAAAGACACTGTGCTGGGGTGAAAGGGGGGCAGTTACTCTCCCCCTGCTAAATATAAGAGAAGCACCAATTGAAAATGCCCATCCCTGCCTCCTTCCCACCAGGGCAATTCCTCAGAGGGATTGCTTCACAGCAAATGTATCATAGAATGAGACTTGGGGGGGGGGGGGGAGAGAAGGAGAGAGGCTACCTGAGTGAGGATACAAGCTAGGATTTCCCCTGCCAAGTCTCACACTGCGCCAAGCTGGACCCAAGCAGCTAGTCCAGAAATACGGATTCAGCCCTGATGTATGCAAAATTTAAACTGGCAAAGGCGCTGACGAGCTCCATGGGGATTAAACGATTGCCATCTTTCCTTCCACCCACTTGCCCTCCTACCCTAATCAGGTACTGGAGCCCGTTGTGGAGAAGTTGTCACAGAATGGTTCTCACATCCCCCTCTCCTGCTGCCAGGAAAGCAGATGCGATTAAGACAAAAGCGCAAGAAGAAGAAAAAAATCTTGAGGGTGGAAAATGGATTGGTGGCCCCTCGCTCTGTGGAGATGGAATGAAACATTTATTTCCCCTCATCCAAATTAAGCCCTCGGTACTCTGGGTGAATGGGATATTAATAGTCCAGATCATACACAGGCAAAGAATAATTTTCAGGCTCCCACAGCTCAGAGAGCAGCAAGTACCGGGCTCTCTCTGCATCATTATGGCAGCTCCCTAATTCCTCCAGAAGGGTCTCCTTTTTCAAGCCCCCCTGCTCAGTGCCAGGCCTGGCTGTCATGTGACCCAGAACGATGCCTTCCAGCAGGGGCCCTTTGTGCGTGGCCATGCTACACAACCTAGATTTCAATGAACATTTTGCTCCTGTTCCTTACACCCCATTGCTTTCCTATTTGACTAAAGATTCATATTCAGACTCAAATTGCCCTCCTCCTTCCACTCCACCAGGAAAATCAATTATTCACTATTCTGCTCAAAAGTCCCTATAGTCCTTTTTCTGTGCTTATTCTTTTGCAATGTGTGTGTGTGTGTGCGCGCGCGCGCGCGCGCGCGCCCGCCTGCGTGTATTTGCTGGGGAAGAGATTGTTCTTCATAGTTGTTATTTTTCTGGATTGAATAGATTTGGAAGAAATAACACTAGATACAAAGGGACATGGCTGTTATTTAGCTGGCAGTGTGGTTGCTGGCTGTGATAGGAGAGGAGGATAGTAGGCTGAGAGAGAGAGAGAGAGAGAGAGAGAGAGAGAGAGAGAGAGAGAGAGAGAGAGAGAGCATACTGGAAGTACATCAGAGCCAGGACTCTGAACCTGTATTACGTTTCTGGACCCTAGAGATAATAAAAGAGATAATAAAAAATAAATGGTTGAGCTTACAACAAGTGTGGTTTTTTTTTTTCAGCATTGAGTAACTCACACCAGGGTTTGCATCACCCGGTGCAAGAGCTCATCAAGTCACCCTGGTGATGCCACTCATGGTGTCACCCCCATTAACTTTATTTTAATATGTTACAGTACAGGTCACCCAACAAGTCAGTAACCACCAAAAAAAGCAGTGGCCAGCTTGATGACACTCACACAACTGAATAAGAATTCTAGTATTAGCTCTGATATAGACATGAGAGCTGAATCATACTAACACCTTATTGGTTCCATGTTGTGTCATACCAACACCTTATTGGCTTTCAGAACAATCAGTCTCATTGGTCAGTTTTGAGTTAAGGAAATCCACTATTTGTTACTTAAGGCAGTTGAGCCCCCCCCCCCCCCCCCCGGTTATTTGGCCATAACTTTTGGTAGAATACAGATAATTCAACACGGTTTATTTCATTACATTCTGCATTAAATTAACTTTCCAATAATATAATGATGGTATTATTCATCGAAGGTTTCCACAATTTTGGCCAATAGTGGTGTCAGTGATGTGACACACCCAAAGGGTGTCACCCGGTGTGGTCCGCACTCCCCTAGTGACACCACTGACTCACACCCACCCACACATCTCAGATCAAGGAGCAGGGCTTCCAGGGCAGAGGTTTGAGCCCCAGCGCTTCTTGTTTTAATTGCTGCTTACAATCAGTCCTGCCTCAGTTTCCCTGGGTCAAGCAGCAAGCATACTTTGGGCTCTGAATATCATGGGATTCATCAGAAGTCTTCAGAATGTTATTGCCTGTAGGGCATTACAACATTTCGAGAGACCTAATTCACCACAGTTCAACACCCTGCAAACCAATCAGCAGTTTGCATCCCAATTATGGTTGAATGAACAAGACATTTATCATGGAAGGTAAAAGGCGTAATGGAAATGGGTTTGTGATTAGAGGGAGCAAGCAGCTCCCTCAATAAAGAAAGAGAGTCAGTTCCGCCTAATCTGGCACCAAGTTTGCTGCCCCCTAAGAGCGTTTTCACATGCGTCACTCAAACACCTCTGACCATCTCCCATATCGTTTCTGCACACATGAGCAACGTTAGTGCAAGGTATATAGTGGAACAGTGCCAATTAGAACATGAATTTATCTACTATGGGCTTTCCGTTAGTATGACAGAAGCAGAAAACGCATGCACCCCTTTAAACCTCACACCTGGAAAATCCTTTAGCATTCAGTTTATCAGCAGAGAGTCAAGATGTGAACTGGTCTTGGGGTACACGCAGCAGCAATAGCAGATTCTTGTGGCAAAGCTTCCTTTCTAGGCAATGACTTTGACATGTCTGTGCTAAGTGCCAGTGAGAGGTAGTTTATTACCCCTCAAACGTTCCCAATGGGGTAAGTAGCAGCTTTGGGGAGGGGGATTGAAGTCAGGGAATTGGCATAGGCGAAGGGTTAAACCCTCTCCCTCCTTTTTGCCACAGCCCTGATCTGGACTGGGCCCGGCATAGCTGTGTTTTAAAGAAAACGAAAACCTTGAGGAGTTCCAATCACAGACGTCTGGTGAAATGTATAGTTGGCCCTTAGTCAGTAACTTCGGTGACTGAGCTTTGCCGACATCACACACTACAAAATCAAGTATCACAGATGAGACTCTGATCCACAAAAGCCAAGCTGTTTTAGGGGCAGTAAGGACACTTCTCTGTAGACAGATGGCTGTTTAGGGCAAGGTTGAAGAAGATGCTGCATGGACTGAAAAGTAGGTGCCTATGAAGAAGTGAAAATATGTAGCTCCACTTTTCATCTCAGCCTTAATGTTACCTTCCATGGCCATGGAGTCTTGGCATGTATCAAACACTGTGGTTTACATTGCATGTCCCCTGTGTAGAAACTGGAGTGTTTCACTGAGAACATGGTGGCATCTTGAATCCTGGCAAAGAGCTCTGCGTTCACAAGTCTTCTTCACAGAACATTATTTTGTTCAACTTATGAGGCTACTGTGGATGCACTAGCTAGCCTGACCGATGTGACACTTTCCAGCCATCACTTTTAAACTGAGTGCCCCATCAAAGACAGAGGGGCAGCGAAGTGGTCACAGTGGTTAGGGTCACACTGTGACGTAAGTGTAAGGCAAGTTATGTATACCCAGCCACCAACCCACACTGCTGGGATGGGGGGGGGGAGAGATGTAAGCATTTCCTCATATCACCAAACTCTGTTTTATGTGTGTACTTTGATTAAGCCAGAAAGCAGCTCCAACCCAGTCTCCACAGTTACAGAATCTCTGAAGGTTTTAGTAAACCCTGGGCGAAATACTACAGTTAATGACTGGATTAACACAGAATACATAATGTAAAGTAAGCATGTTTATGCAAGTTTCCTTAACTGAGTGCAATTTATGCAGGCTACAGAATTCATGTTTTTGGTGCAGAACATGGGTTACCATGGTGCAGAATTGTGATTTATTTATTTTTGGCACAGAGTGCATAACACTCCCCAAACCTGCTGGTGCCATAACCATAGCATAAAGTCAGATTCAGTATTAAGTTTCAGTAATACCGGGTTTAGGGCCCAATCCAACGTAACTTTAGACTGGCGGAGCATGTGCTCTACCGGCCTTACGTGTTGCGAAAGTGTCTCATAAGGGTTAAAAATTATATTGGTGCTGTATCTTTCCTTCGTTATTATTGACAAATGTTGCCATTTGTACTTAGAGACATTTGATAAGACAGAAGGTGCTTTATGCTTTCCGCCAATGGAAAAAGTCACCATTCAAGAAAAAAGACAATGTGAAAAACTGAAGGGGAACATGCCAAATGGCTTGACGGAAGGAAACAAATTGTCACTTTCTATAATAGGGATTTGTTTTATCTTATATTCGCATTGATGTTTCTCTCACAAATGTCCTTTGAATGGAAATGCTCCCTGACTGGATGTAACGCACATTGACCATCTGCTCAGAAAGGCACACCTGAGATTTTCAGTCAAAATAGTTATTTCCCACTTCAGTACCAGAATGTTGTACTAGATTGTGGAAACACATATTTAAACCCTAACATCCGAACTACAGATTACGTTTACCATGTGATGGTGTAATTTGGGACTTGTTATTACTCATGTGTAGAAACCACATGGGGCTGTAGCTCAGATGGAAGCTGTGGTGCAGAGGTAGAGGGTATTTAACCCTTTAGCTCCACACTGTTTTCCTGTCAAAAATCATGCCTCTGAAGGAAGCTGCTACTTAAGTGCTGTTAGCTACAATGGCTTCAGTAGGAAAATGGTAAAGAGGTAGACAGCTAAATACCCTCTACCTCCACTCCATGGTTCAAGCCACAGTCATGTGCAGCTGCTAAAATGAAGACCCAAACTGCACTGTTATGTGGTAAAAGTAACATGTAGCTTGGGTCTCAGTCATGAAGCATATTGGGTGGCCTTGGCAAGTCTCTGGTTTTCAGCCTAACATATGTCACAACATTGCTGTGTGAATAAAGCAGGGATGTGGATCAAGTCTCTGACTCCAAGTCTCGAGTCAAGTCCCGAGTCTTTGGTTGCAAGTTGCGAGTCCCTATCTATTAAATGGGGAAAACGGGTTTAAACCTGAATAAAATTCGGCTTGTCGTAAAAGGCTCCAAGTCTCGAGTCGAGTCTTTTGAGTCTTTTACAATCGCTGAGTCAAGTCCAAGTCAAGTCATTGACGCGACTTGAGTCCGACTCGGGTCTGAGTCAATAGACTCAAGTCTACATTACTGGAATAAAGTGGTTAGGCTCGTCTGCTGTCCTGAGCTCTTTGGAGTCAGGGCAGGATACCAGTGTTATTCATGTGTAAAACAGTCAGTTTGTCTCCATGTTCTATCTTTTTGTCGCTCCTGGAGTCTGTCAAATAAGCTACAAACCCAGTTTGGTGGAGTCAGTGTATGGAAGACAGAGAGAGAGAGAGAGAGAGAGAGAGCAAAGATGTGGCTGCTCTGGTAAGGGGGGGCACAAGTGGAGGAAGGAGAGGCTGGAGCAGAGGGAATCAGTGGTGCTACACAGAAGGTAGGAGAGGGCAGCGGTAGGCACGACCGTCAAGAGATCAGGATGGGCTGCAATTCCCTGCCCATCAGACCCCCCCAGTCCCTCCTCTGACATTTCACAGGCAATATACTGTTAATAAATAAGTTTCAAGGAGTCTATCTTTTCAACTCTCCACTTTAAAATGTTCTAGCATGTTGTACGTGACTTTCTTCAGCCAAACATCTCACATTCTGTTTCTGTTTTTTCTTCTTCTCTCCTACAGAGGTGCTTTCTCAATTGTCAGGAGGTGTGTGAAGGTATTGTCGGGACAAGAGTATGCTGCCAAGATCATAAATACCAAGAAGCTCTCAGCTCGCGGTAGGTGCTATTAAGCTATTTGGTCTTTTTTATATATCGGAAAGGGCTGGCACCTAGGAACTTAACGTCTTGTTTGTTTGTTTTCCTAGCTCTAGAGCATAGGAGGCCACATGAAAACATGTGCATATAGCTGAGAGCCGTAGCTCCTTCCAGCATTGTTCTTCCTTCTCTAGCAACTGCTTGCCCCTATCACTCCCTCATAATCCAGAACCTCCTCACCACTGCTAGTAATCCTGTTTATGTCTCCTCCTGATTCTTCCAGACATCCCTGGCTTCGGTCCTTTCCATATCCCATGTTACTTCCTGGGTTTCTTTCCATTCTCCAGACTAGCTCACTGCCCTCAGGAAAACTTCATACACTACAATCCTGTGCAGGATTTCTAAACCCCGAGGGATTTTTACAATGCAATAATGTTCTAATCTTTCGTAGAACCCTTCATTCTAGGTTCTCAACCTGTGGTACACGAACCCCTGGGGGTACGCGGACTGCGGGCTGGGGGTAGGCGGGATGGTCCCTGTTATCAGCTGCTGCGATCAGCAGCTGATAAAGGGGAGCGCAAAAACGGGGAAATTGCCGGCACTAGCTTCCCTTACCTTGAATCCCGGCTGTCTCCATCTTGAATATCGTGAAAATCTCGCGAGATTCAAGATGGTGGCGGCCAAATCTCGTAAGGGCACATGAGGCACATGAGGAAGACAAAAAACAAGAGGGAGTTTGAAGTCCGCTTGGTGTCTGGTTGCAATAGCCTTTGAGATCACACCAGTGTGTCGGTGGCCGGGCAAAAGCCTGCAGGGAGAGAAAAAAAAACACAGCTAATAAGGGTTACACTCATGGCCTGGTTTGAGGTGCTTACCTGGACGTAAGGAGAGCATAATCCTGTAAGGGAAAAAGGTCAGAGAGAGAGAACACAACACAACTGTGGAGCATTGAACATGGCACGGCAATACACAAACACTCACCTGTCAGTGGACCCTGTGGGGGCAAGGGGGAGAGAGAGTGAGACAGCTGTTGTCTATAGGCAAGTAACATTTCCACAAACACGGAGGGTTCTGTTACCACGGCAAACAGGCAGATATCAGAGAACACAGTGGCTAAAGGCAGAAATCCTATAATGCAGTTGCTAACAGGCAGAAATCGTATCATGCAGTTGCTAACAGGCAGATATCAGATATAAGAGCCAGGATGGTGTAGTGCAGGGGCGGGGAACCTTTTCCCTGGCGAGGGCCGTTTTAAATATTAGAAATTTGCTTGAGGGCCAGCCGTAAGGCCGGGCACCATTTTTATTTATTTAATTATTTTTTGCCCCCGCCCCCCATCGGCCCCCCATCGGCCTCCGAAGGCTCCGCGCTCACCGTCTGAAGCCGCCGCCGGGTCTGCGCGTCACCTCCAGCATACCATGCCGATGAGGGCAAGAAGGCAAGAGCTTGCCCTCATCAGCATGGTACGCATGTGTGAAATGGCCAACGGCCTGGTGAGAAGGGGTCGAGGCGGCGGCCGGGGAGGACATGCAAAGGCCCTCTCCCGGCCTCCGAAGGTGACGCGCGGACCCGGTGAAGCCTCCAGGGGCCGGTTGGGCGGCCTCCCGGCAATCTCTCCGGGGGCCGGACCGGATGGCCTCGGGGGCCTGATCCGGCCCTGGGGCCGGAGGTTCCCCACCGCTGGTGTAGTGGTTTGGGAGTCGGACTTAGACCTGGAAGATCCAGGTTCAAATCCCCGCTCAGCCACGAAGCTTCCTGGGTGACCTTGGGCCAGTCACTATCTCTCAGCCCCACCTACCTCACAGGGTTGTTGTGAGGACAAAAGGAGGGGAGGAAATATGTACACCACTCTGAGCTCCTTGGAGGAAGGGCGGTATTATGGAACTCCCTCCCCCTGGAATTAAGAACAGCTCCCTCTTTAGAGACCTTTCGGCGGGGCCTTAAGACATTTTTATTTAGACTAGCATTCGATGTCTGACATGGTGGGCTGACTTTTAACTTTTAACAAATGTAAATATAGGTGACCCACTGGGGTTGCTTGTTCTAATTGTTTTAATTATCTGTTAATTATTTTAATGTATATGTTATTCTAATATTGTAAGCCGCCTTTAGTGCCCTTGCTGGGAGAAAGGCGGGATACAAATTCTTTAAATAAATAAATAAATAAATAAATAAATAAATAAAAATGTGAAAAATTAATAAAATATCCTATCACACATTTGCTTACAGGCAGATATCAGAGAACACATTTGCTAACAGGCAGATATCAGGGAACACATTGGCTAACAGGCAGAAGTCAGATATATTGGCAAACAAGCAGATATCAGATAACATTTCAGCACAGACCCTGCCTTACCTGCTGGTGTTATGGTTGCCTTTTGGGGGGGGGGGAAGAAGCTGGGAGAGAGACATGGTTAGTAAGAGCTTGCATGGAGACAGCTGCCCAGGCACAGCTGTTAACAGTGTGGCCACAGCCAGAGAAGCTCTCTCTGCCCTTGAGGGGAGCAGAGAGGAGAAGTCCAGAAAGCAGACAGGAGAAGAGAAGAGAGAAGTGAGGTGTTTGTGAAATTTTGGAGCCAAGAGCTCCCCTGTACCAAAGTCCCACTTTGTGGCTGTGGGGGACAGAGCCCCACGCCACGTGCTCTGAGAGAGAGGGAGAATGGAGGTCTGGGGCTGGGCTTTTGTGGGAAAGAGGCTGGGTGCTGATTGGGTGCATATCTTTGGCCGTATCCAGACATTGCTGCTGCTATTCCGGCCCAACTCTGGCCCAACTCGGGAGGTGGGGTGTTTGAAATTTTCGGGAGAGGGCTGGAGTGGGTAAGGTAAAATGGCGCCTATGGGTCTCCTCAAATTTAGGGCCACCTTTTTGGTCGACCTAAATTTTAGGTCCATTTCGGAGCTCAAAGGGGCATGTCGGAGCTCACCAATGTCTGGATACGGACCTAAAATCAGGTTATACCCCTGACACGCCCACTCTTAGGCCGAACTTAGGACGGAATATCTCACGGCGCCCGTTGTGCGCATGCGCGGCGCATTTGGTCCATCTGTCCTAAACTTGTCTTACGTCCGTCACAAACTCGGCGTAAATTCAGCCTAAACAGCGCTATTCCGTCCTAAATTCGGCCTAGGGCGATTTAGGACGGAATAGCGCCGTTTAGGCCGGAATAAGCCTTGGGTTGGATTGGGCTTCCCGTATCACATGTAGTTTGATCCTAAGCAATTGCTGTTCCCATTCTATAGAAGGGGAACTGAGGTTCACATAGTGACTTGACTTGCTCATGGCCACATGCTGACCCATGGCTGAGTCAAGATGTCAACTTATCCATGCTCAAAACAGAAACCAGTAACCCACACTGAGTTCTGGGAGAATGAAAAGAAAACATGAAGTTTATGTCTGGTAAATACAGGTAGAGACAGGTCAACGGGAGTCAGCTATTGAATCCCACAGTACCTGAATGTGAGTCTTCCCTTCAATTATGATCCCATTCAAGATTCAATTTTCTGAAACTTGGGAACTTTTCAAACTATAGTGGGGATTACATAACATAACATAAGAACATAAGAAGAGCCCTGCTGGATCAGGCCAAAAGCCCATCTAGTCCATCTTCCTGTGTCACACAGTGGCCCCACCAGATGCCTCAGGGAGCACACGAGACAACAAGATACCTGTGTCCAGTCGCCACTCCCTTGCACCTGGCACAGAGAAAACCCACTTCTAAAACAAACAAACAAACAAAAAAAACAACAACCAGGAGGTTGCTTATGGCTTGTAACCTGTGATGGTCTTTTCCTCCATGAATTTGTCCAAACCCCTTTTAAAGGCATCTAGGCCAGGTGCCATCACCACATCCTGTGGCAAGGAGTTCCACAGATGAATCACACGCTGGGTAAAGAAATATTTTCTTTTGTCTGTTCTAACTCTCCCTCCACTCAATTTTAGTGCGTGTCCCCTGGTTCTGGTGTTGTGCGAGAGGGAGAAGAATTGATTCTAACCCAGTCATGGAGCAGCTACCCTCTTCCGGCACTAGCCCTTTTTTGCTTCCTGTAGTTCACAGCCAGCTTTTATTGGTTTCTCCAGTGGTGTTTAAAGCAGGCAAACAAAGAGTGTTTTTCACACATCACCTTTGAGCCTCTTCATAATGTGCAGAGAAAGTGGTAGAGAAGCACTGCAACGAGAATGAGCATTCTGGCTATTGTACTCTTCACAGTTACATACTTTTTGAAGCAAATGCCCATTCAATTTCATGTGTGAAAACACCTAGAGAAACAGCTTATTTTTTCTCTCTAGAGCTTGGGCATTTTGCGAAGAGTCCCCTGGCTTTTAAAACAGTTAGCGCAGAAACAATCTCCAGAAAAGTAGGATTCATTCCCCGGCAACTCCAGGTATTGAATCCTCCTACTCCAGGTAGGACTGGGAAAGTGCTCTGCCTGAAACCCTGGAGAGCTACAGCCAGTCAGTGGAGATAGCATTGAGCTAGGTGGACCAATGGCCTGACTCAGTATAAGGCAACTTCATATGTTTCCATGTAGGATGAAGTGGTGCGATCTCCTGGACAGATGAGATCATCAAGCATCTCTGCTATGCTTTGTAACAATTCCTGTACTGAGCTGTCTTCCAAACTGGTTGCAGCAGAAAAGCGGTGGTCAAGGGCTAGTTGGAGTATGTTGACCCATCAAGTCCTAGGTGCTTGAGTGTGGCCTGCTGCCCCCTGTGCCATTCTGGATTCAACAGCCAGGAGAGAACCTGGGCATTGCCTAGTCAGGCTTCTTTCCTGATGCTTCTTGAGAGAGCCTGAAAGAAGTTGCCACTGGCCTCCATATTTGTCAAGCGTGTTTTGCATGCAGAAGGTTGTAGGTTCACTCTTTTCTATTCTCCACTATCTCCAGGGAAAGACCGTTGGATAAGACTGCTGACAGTCAGGGCAGGGCAGATAATACTGGGATGCATGGAACAATGGTATGACTCAGTATAAGGCAGCTTCATAGTTTCCTTTCTGCTGTCGCCCTGTGAGTCTCCCCTGGGTGCTGGAGAAATGGCTTACTTGAATGTCCTTTTTGAGAGGTACTCCTCACCCAAATGACACAAGGTATTTAAAGCCTAATCTTACTCAGGGCTTACAGTGGTGGATCTTGCAATCTGCCACCTTAATCCCCAGACTGGCAGTGTGAAAGTTGTGCTGCAGTCGTGTGCTTTAGAGCCACTGGCACAGACCTGGAGGCCCTGCACGCACAACAGCGGCTTCCAGATGTCCTGCCGGATGGCGTTTTAGAGGAAGATTGTGTGCAGTTCAGAGTGGGAAGTGGGCCAGGCAGGGGGCGGTTTGGTGTGGGAAGGAGAAGATCTCAGCAGCAAAGCCAATCCGCCTCCCCCCTCACTTAACCACCCCCCGAGTCCCCTTGGACTTATGCCAGCAAAATAGCTGGCGAGGTCTGAGGGGACCTATTGGAGGCCAGGCGACCCACGAGGAGGTAAGAAAAAGCTTTACTTACCTCTTCTGGGCCATCTGGCCCTCCCCCACAACATGCAGCACACACACCATCAGCGGTGCTGCATGCTAGGGCTTGGCGGGGGATAGGATTGGGTCATTCTGTTAATTAATATGTATTCAACAGGTGGTTGCCCTCAATGTTGTTTAGAATGCCCTCTCGTACTTAAGCTGAACCCTATTCAAATGGTTTAGAACTGACTCCAGAAAAGATACCGTCAGTCTGTATTAATCTCATTTTTTAAAAAGGTCATAAGATAGATTAATTAATGTGGTCAAAAGCTCATCTAGACAAGCATTCAGCAGCAATGAAACAGATTTCAAAAATGCGGCAGGGAGTTGCATAGCTAAATATCATTCTATAAGATTTTCCTCAGCCAAAGATTTAGTGCCATGGGCTTAAGCAGCGACACAGAGTATTGTCTGGGGACAGCAGCCAGCCAATTAGGTGATACTGGAGCCAAAGAGAGGGAACCGGATTGTGTGCAATGAACTGCAAAATGCAACCTGAGGAAGTCAAAGGAAGCAGGGTGACAGACAGTCTGAGGCCAGGTCTCTGGAGTTTACGAGACAGAAATCACCAGCAAAACTGTGGAGGGCAGAAAGGTCAGCTAGATTGAAAACAGTTGTGTAACCTCTGCTACGGAGAGGGTATAGAACCTGGGGATCCATACCTGGGAGAGAAATAGTTTGAGACTGAGTTACCAGTGGTGTAAAAAATGCCTTGTAGGTGTTATAGAAGCAAAGGAAGTGTAGTTGTTTGCTTGTATGGTATGGTATGGGGATAACCATTTATGTTTAAAAATGACTGGAGGATGCCCTTCCAGGAACCACATGAGGAGATACCATTTGCAGTCATTTGAGCATGCAGAAGGGCAGGGGCGTAACAAGGGTGGAGCGAAGGCAAGTAGTTGTGCAAGACTCCGTTACACTGGAGTCAGCGGCCCCTCCCCCTTGCTGTTGGAGCCATTCCAGCAGCAACAGGGGAGTGTCCTGTGTGTTGCCTTTGCTGCCAGAATGGCTCCAACAGCAAGGGGGAGGGGCCGTTGACTCCAGTGTAACGGAGTCTTGCACAACTACTTGCCTTCGCTCCACCCTTGTTTCATCTCTGCAGAAGGGTACCAGGCTGTATCTCCAGTGAAAAGCCATGTTGGTCTGTTGCAGCAAAAAACAACAGAGAGCCTGACGACACCTTGAGGACCTGCCTTCTCTACCACTACTGTTGAGGTTGCCTTCCCAATAATGGTCACTGTCTGTCTGCAACTCTTCCATCCCATAGCCCTTTGACCACAAACCCCCCCCCCCCACACACACACCATTCACAACTTTTTCTTCCCATTTACCCCCATGTACTAATGATTGTGATCCCTTTTGGGACAGGGAGCCATTTAATCATTTGATTTTGTCTGTAAACCGCTTTGTGAGCTTTTTGTTGAAAAGCGGTATATAAATACTGTTGTTGTTGTTGTTGTTGTTGTTGTTGTTGTTGTTGTTGTTGTTAATAATAATAATAATAATAATAATAATAATAATAATAATAATAATAATGTCACTTCATGCATCTGAGGCTGAAATAAATGGGATACTCTTTAAAGTGCTACAAGACTCCTTGTTTCCCCAATGAAAAGGACCTTGTGTCACAGCACTGGGGAATGTGGTTTCCTGAGATCCTGAAGACCTGCTGCCGGTCAGAGTAGTCTATATTGAGCTAGATGGTCAATATTCTACTACAGTAAGCATAACGACTCAATATAATACAGCTGTAGTGTTAAATCTTATTACAGGAGCCTTGATTTTAGAATGTAAGAACACTTGGCTGGAATATGGCTCCTTTTGGACGTACCTGTATTCAACTCGGATGTAATACGCTCAGGGCAAGAGTGGCTGAGTGCGGCTAGCCCAGGGCTATGTGAAGCCTGATTGGGTATGAACTCCAGTTTGCTGAGAGCGCATGATATAATGATATTCGCAATGCCCCCAAGACATCTGCGCTTGCGCTGGAGGCCTAGGATGACAGGGAATGTCCTTGGGCTGGTCTGAAACTCTGCGCAGGCACAGAGGCTGATTGTGGAAGCCATTTCAGATCTTCCAATCAAGACCAATGTTTGGACAGACTGACTGGAATTGCTTTTTTCTGAGATATGTTAAAACTTCCTGGAATGAAATTTAGCGATTCTTTCCCCCCCCCCCCATACTGCTCGCACAGGATATTTTTGCACCCACTTTTTGTTGTTAAAGAAGAGAGCAATGAGTTCATGCTGAGGTATCATTATTTTCACTTGATAACTGCAATTATGGCTTGTGTACTTGCTGAACCATCCATCTCTTACCCCCATCAGGCGATGGCCTAACAATGGGAGGTAAGCTATGAGATAATGAGCCTATCATAAGGTGTTTGCTAGTGCTTGAACGGATTGTGTGAACTCATCCTCGTCCTATCTGTGCAAGTCAGGTCTAGAAAGTATGTGCAGAACAGGGAACAATTGAAGTATTGCTGCACTAATAATGCTACTAATTACTGGTAAGAAATGCTCACTATTATTTATTTATTTATTTCCGTTGAAGCTTATTTTACATAAATGCATAGAAAGAAACCTTGATAAATTCTCCCTTTGTTCTGCCTGCCTTTTAATTTGCATTTACTACTCTTTTCAGCTCCCTACAGAAGAAAAAAAAGAGTGGGTTTGACAAAGCGATAATTACTGAAGGAACATTATCAGTCTGTGTTATGAAATAGGGTTAGCAAGCTTACAGTGGTCTTTTTTTTAATCTCAAAATCTCATCAACCTATAATAACGGAGCCATGACAGCCTGTTACTTAACTTCCTCTAATGCAGGTTTTGACATAATTATGTGAATTTTCTCAGCATCCAGATATATGCCATCTTCAATTAGGAATAATACAAATGTGCACAGTTGCCCTTGCAACTTTTGTTGGACAAGACCACGTGTTCAGGGAACCTGAAGTACAAAAGTCGGTCATGTGTCTTGTCCCACCTGTTCCATCAGATCACCAGATCTGATTCATCAGATCACCTGTTCCTAGGATCATGATTACTTATAAAAAGTCAGTAGTAGATGAATCATGATTAATCTAATCTTTAAATTTGGGTATTTCTCTGGAGAAGACTCTGATGCTGGGAAAGATTGAAGGCAAAAGGAGAAGGGGAAGGCAAAGGATGAGATGGTTAGACAGCATCACCGATGCAACGAACATGAAAATGAGCGAACTCGGGAAGATAGTGGAGGACAGGAAGGCCTGGCGGGATATGGTTCATGGGATCAAGAAGGGTCGGACACGACTTAACGACTGAACAACAACAACAAATTTGCATCACTTCCAGCCCCTATTTCATTTTCAACACAGCTAGGAAAGAAGGCATAATCTGATCACTAGGAACATTTACTCTGAGTTACAAGCTTCTTAAATGTCCCATATGGCTATCTGTTAAATTCTATAAAGCCACTCTGAAGTGTGAGTATTGAAAGTCCCCTTACCACGAGTAGACCCACGCTACATGGCCCAGGGCGGGGGAGGACAGAATTGGGCTGCCCGACAGAAATGACTTCCAATCAAATACCGTATTGGTCTGAGTATAAGACTCACTTTTTTCTCCTAATTTAAGTTTTTAAACTAGGGGTGCGTCTTATAATCAGGCTGTTGCAATCACTGTTGCCAGTGATTTAATTAATTTTTTTTAATAGCACCAAACTTTAAGGGTGCGTCTTATAATCAGGTGCGTCTTATACTTGGGACAATACGGTATTATAGAATAGATATAAAAAATAGATCTCAAAGTAGGTCAAAAATACCCTTTCCACCAAACAAAAATAAATAACAATTATTAGCCCTAACAAACGCATGGATGTAGCTAATTGTGGTGAGTGGATGTGTGTGCTTATATAGTTAGTGCATCTAAAGAAACAGAAATACAGTAAAAGGGCATTGGGCAATGTTTAGGAAGGACTCCTTGTTCATTTACCCCAGTCTCTACTGTGAGATAGGGAAAGGAGGGGGTGAGATAGAAGGAAGGAATATTGGACAGTAAAGCTTAAGATCTTAAAGCGCAAATATAGCTACCTTAGTCCAGGAGTGGTTGGGGAGCCTTACGGGGATTCTGAGAAGTATGGAGACCCTACCTTAAGACAACACACACAGAGTTTATTGCACCAGTTTGTTGTTCCAAATGCTCTAGTATTTAAGAAGTTTTGGGAGGCCATTTATATGCAACTCTAGTAGTGATAAGTGCCTTCATCTAATTACCAATGAGTTACAAAGGACTTGGGAGGCTTATGTCTTGGCGTGTAAATGTGTAACATAGTGGGTAAACTCTAGCAGTGATAAGTGCCTTCATCTAATTACCAATGAGTTACAAAGGACTTGGGAGGCTTATGTCTTGGCGTGTAGGGATCTAGGTGGGCACTGCTATGAGCAATCCTGGTGCACAATTTCAAGAGTTCTAGGCCAGCGGGTGGCACAGTGGGTTAAACCGCTGAACCAACGGGGTGAGCTCTTGTTGCTTGGCCAGCTCCTGCCAACCTAGCAGTTCCAACGCATGTTAATGTGAATAGATAAATAGGTACCACTTGCGGGAAGGTAAACAGCGCTTTGAAATGGGGATGAGCACCACACCCTAGAGTCGGACACGACTGGACTTAATTGTCAGGGGTCACCTTTACCTTTTATTGCTACATTACTCAATGGGTTGATCCAGAATGTCTCAATGAAAACAGTGAAAACGCAGGTGTGACTCCAAAATGTAGATGCACAAGGCACATTTCTCAGTGGGTAAAGGGATACAAGCAAGATGTAGTGATTACAAACATATATTGAGAGGTAGCATTCAGTGGGGACAAGCAAAATGCAGATACAAGCAGGAGGTTATATAATGACACTTATTCAGTGGAAACAGGAGATGCATTGAAAGGTTGTGTAATTTCATTTCTCAGGGTGGGTGACATGAAATGACAAACAGAGTGAAAGATGGAGTTTGATGCTTGACCTGAGTGTGTTCCAAGTTCATATTGTCCATTTGAGGTCTATGGATTCACAGCACAATGCAGTGCAGAGTTGGCAGTAGTTGGTATGGGCAAGCAGGGTTGGTCTGGGTGTTGCTGCTGCATGGGCATCAGATGTATAATAGTCCATAATTAAATATGAGGGCATAACACAATAGAAAATAAAGAGAAAATAGTATGGGAAAAACATTAATCATAACATCTTAAAGAGACCACACTCTGGCCTTGAGGAGCCTAGCATTTATTTTTATTTTATTTTTTGGTGTTCTCTGGTTTCTTGATGGATCCCTTGACATTTCAGGCAAAGAGGACTAGGCGAACCTGGAGTCCCAGATAATTGATGAGGTAGTTCCTCAGGGGGCTGTAGTTGCCTGCTTGGATCATGGTCTGCACAGCCGCCCCCAAGATCTGTGTCTGATAGTGTCACTTCTTCCATTCCTTTTAGCCTAGGTCTGTTAGGTCTTTGGCAGTCAGCGGCTGTGTCCAGATTTAATGCTTTCATATGTTCTTCTGTTATATTTTCCTTCTCCAGCAATATCAATTCTTCCATTCCTTTTAGGTCTGTTAGGTCGACACTTTGGCAGCTGTAAATTCCTTTTGCTACTTAGAACATCAAGCAAGATTTTTTTTTTAATATTTCCAACAACATTTGAACAACCTCTGCTTTTGTTTTCTAAAAATAACAGGGCTCTATTCATTTGCATAAGGCTTTTGGATCCTGTTTTTAATTTTTTTTTAATTTGAAAAACTTTATGGAAACACTAATTGATCTGTTCCTTCATTATTGCATTGCTGGTTCCAGTAATTAATAAAGGGAGTTCATTTTTTTTTAAAGAGCCACAGAGGTTTTCAGACACTCTTTATCTAGGTTTTCCAGTTCTCTTTGCTGTGGTTCCCCTTCTGTTAGCAGATTTCCCACCAGGATTTCTCTCAGTTTGCAATAATGTTCTAAGATTTTCTTATTAAACTGTGCAGTTCAACACCATCTCTGTGTTAATGGCCTCGCTAATTCAAAGAAATAAAAACAAAACTGCTTTGCTCCTATGCTCCTAATAACATACTCCTTCTTTTATAGAATGATTTTTACCCCCTCCAAAACTCTTTGTGAACTGTTCTGCCTTTTTTATGCACACAGCTGTGCCACCAGCAATGAGTAACATATGCCTGTGCCTTTCAGGGACAGTCTCCCCAACCAGGCCTGCCATCAAATGCTGCCCTTGACCTGCTGCTGCTGTCTTCACTGCAGTGCAAGTGCATGCATATGCATAAAAAGGTAAAGGTGACCCCTGACAATTAAGTCCAGTCGTGTCCGACTCTAGGGTGTGGTACTCATCCCCATTTCAAAGCCGAAGAGCCAGCGTTGTCCAAAGACGCCTCCGTGGTCATGTGGCCGGCATGACTCTCCTTGCCGCACCGCATAGCATGCAGCTGGAACACGGAGCGCTGTTTACCTTCCCGCAAGCGGTACCTATTCATCTACTCGCATTAACATGTTTTGGAACTGGCCAAGGTTGGTTGGCAGGTTGGTTGGTTGGCAGGAGCTGGCCAAGCAACGAGAGCTCACCCCGTCGCGGATTCGAACTGCCAACCTTTCGATCGACAGCTCATGGTTCAGCGGTTTAACACACTTCCAAAAAAAGCCCCTTACTGCCTCATCACCACATTCCTTCCTTAAACGGTTCTTTTCCAAAAACAGGAAGTGTGTGAGACTTCCTGTTTTATTTAAAGGGACCACATGAGCAAGGAGTGAAGTGAGGGGGTAGGGAAGTATTCCTTCCGTTCCGTGCGTGGTCCCTCTCAAAATTAAGCCTTGCAAGGAAGGAACACCCCTACCCCCCTCACCTCACTCTTTGCTCATGTGGTCCCTTTAAATAAAACAGGAAGTCCCACACTGGCGACCCACCTTGGCATCGGGCATTGGGTTGTGACCCACCAAGTGGGTCGCAACCCACAGTTTGAGAAATGCTGCTCTAGGATGACTGATGGCCACTTGGGGCAGTCCACACAAATATCCTATCTGGGATTGGGCCAGCATGTGGAGGGGTTTATGATGATAGCAGAATGGAGTTCTGCTGTTGTAAAATGGCTTCCGCTGGACATTTTGAGTGCGTTGCTGCAACTGGTGGCAGCCTGGGAGACCCACCACCACAGGTAAGTGCAATGGTGGTGGGGCCAGAACGGGGGATCATCCCAGTCAGGTGGAGGGCCAGGAGGCAGGTGGACCGGGGCAATGTTAGCAGCACTTGAGTGCGCTGATATCCTAGCCCCATTCATCTCCTTTACTGCTGCCATTACATACCTTGGACTTATGTCTGCTCAAAAGCAGGAGCAGATCTGAGGAAACCCATGGCAGCAGTGGAGGCTTTCTCTGAGGTAAGCAAACAAAAGTTAACTTACCCTGAAGAGACCTTTCTGACTACCCCCACCCCATAGATACAGCGTGCACTGTGTTGGCAAGGCTGTATTGGTGGGGGGTGGGATTTGGGTAGGATTGGGCTGTTACATTCTGCCCAAGCATGTCCTGAAGCTAAAGCATAGAACCATCCTTGCTAAATTTCTGGCTATGAGCTTGCTTGCAAAGTCTCTAAGGATATGCTGCTGACATTCAGGCTGGGGGCAAGGTAAGTCTGCGGATCTGGAACACTGTCTAGATACCATGCGTGGAAGTCCTTATAAGAGACATTAGGGGCGACACTTATCAATAAGAGGGAGCTATTTGTATCCTGTCAGAAATACCCTTCAGAAAATGTCCAAATATTTGCCTTCAGTTTTACAGGGCAGGGCAGTTCGAAATTCTGCATAAGTCAAGCCAGACCAGCATCAGTAACAATGATCAACACACATTTTGTTAGCTCTTGCAAATGGTATTATTCAAGAACCTTGTGCAGGCTGCATGAGCTTCTTATATTCCGGACTAGGATGCAATGGGTGGCAATGTTGTCATGGAAATACAGTATATGATTGCAATTGAAAAATCCAGCAATCCACTATATTATTTATGGTGGTACGTTATGTCACCAAAACATAACATATATGGCAAGAGAGCTTTCTTGACTATCTCCATTTATTCTTGGGATGACACTCAAGATTTCACTGTCCTTCACTCACCCACTTGAGTTAGATGCGTACTTTAATTTATATTCTGGAACAGGCAATGAGTGGTTTTAATATACCCTGATAGGTTTCCATGTGTTTCTATAGAGCTGTATAAGTATTACAGAATGGCAGTCTGTGAGTTGGCTTTATTTTCAATGCCATTCCCAGGAGATTAGGTTCATGCTTTCCACCTCTGCATACCTGGGAGCCGTGGGCTTCAGCTGCTAGTTGAGTCTCAGGAGAGTTATCCCAGCAGCACTCCATCAATACCCATTTCTTGTGGCAGCTTAGTTTGATGTTTTCTGGCAGCCGCGTGTCAGAAAGGAAATGCCTCTAAATGAAACTTTGGGGGTGTTTGGAAGTCAGGGAGGACAAAAGCCTTCTAGCTATGGCAGATTTATTGGTTGGGGCTATATGCTGAGAAGAACTGCATGGTGTTTCATAACTGGATGGCATTTAGCACGTAAAGCATATGAAATTGAGTCGAGGTTTATGTAATGCATTTCATGCTCAAGGTGCCAAAACACTTTATAAAGCAATGAGTAGGAGCAGTAAGGGTGGAAGCAAACAGAGAAGCAGCTGTCACTCAGATGAAGCTTTGTAACGTTCCTCATTACAAAAAGGATTGGCCAAGGCAACTTCAATTATCCCCCCCCCCCAGTAATTTTCACACGTCCCTTAACTCCCACTTGAACAATCAGGGAGATGTAGTTGGGTGTTTTCTGACATTATATTGACTTTATAGGGTTGCCAGTCAATCAGGTGATACATCTGACATTTACGTAACGTTAAAGTCTTTATGGGAGTCTTTTGTGGAGGAATCTATGCTTCAAAATAGCAGTGGCATGCACCTCTGCACAGATTTTTGCCATGTTTCTCACTTGTAGTCACATGACTGGAGAGGCAGGTCACATGACAACATGGCTAGCCATGTTTTCTTATTTTAGCCCTGTTGAAACAGAAAGAGGACTATTCAGTGAGGCTGGAAAGATCTGCACTGCCCGTTACCATAGATTCAAGTGGTGCCTGAACAGCTGCTATATGTGAATGAACATCAGTGGATGATGCCAGGAGTGCATATGATTTTGAAGTTGCAACTTAGTTTAGCATCATTTCCAAAGGGGGGGGGGAAACATATTTCAGTGGGTCTGAGGAAACTCAGCACACAGGTCAGAGTTTCCCATCTCAGTTTCAAAGATGCCTTCCCCACATGAACATATAAATGATATCACTTGTCTTGTGCCCCACTTACAAATGCAGCTTGAGGTGTACTGTTTTTGGTAAAGTAATAGTAAGCAAATAGCACTCAAGGCTATTTGCATGAAACACAATAAAATGACATGAAATTACATAAATCTTCTTTCAAAATACATTTTTAAAAGGGAGAAGTAGGGAAAGATACATTGAAGAAGCCAAAAGTAGGTCCCCAAAGATACCTGGAGAATAATACAGATTTCATGGAGGTTGAGAGGAAGGTGCAGGAGTTCCACATTAAGGGGCCCATCCTAGCAAAAGTGGAATCACTTGCTAAGTAACAGACTGATCCTAACTAGGATCAGACTAGCTCGCAGAGTGACTTTTCCATTGTCGTAAAACGGTTGCCAACGATGAGACTGCCTCTGCGGGCAGCAGCCATTTTCTGAGAGCTGTTGCAAGAGGTGGCAGTGCTGGAGAAGCGCCAGGGTACCCTTCACCCCTGTCAGTGCCAGTAAACCAGTGGGGGCATGGGGGGGGAATGGGGTAGAATGGGGAGGAGATTGGGACCTCTGGGAAGTGTGTTGGGTGTGGGCGGAGGGCGGGTATTGGAGGCAATGGCTCCACTGATATCCTGTCCTCCATTTCACCCCCAACACGCCTCCTTCCCTCTACTTGACCTTGAACTTGTGTCAGCTAAAGAGCTGGCGCAGGTCCGAGTAGACCCATTGGAGACCATGCGGGAGCAGAGGTGGGTAAGTAAAAAAGTTTTACTTACCGGTATCTCTCTGACCCCGCATGGTCTTCAGCTGCCCACAGGATGTAGTGGAGTCTGTGCTAGTGCCACTGAGCCCTGTAGGCAGCATTTAGTTAGGCAGCATTTAGTTAGATTGTAACACATGATGGCAGGATCCCAACACAACAGGTCGTGTCTGAGCACAGATGAAGAACAGAATAACCATGTAAGACTGTTATTTTACCCTCTTCTATCTGTGGAGAGAGATGCCCTTTTGTTCATCAACCACAGGTGTACTAAATCACTTGACCAGATCATCTGAGGACTGGTTTATCTCATGGTCGCCACATGGAAGTCATTTTAAACTTTTCCACAAGGAAGCTTTTACTTCCACAAGGAAGGGCAATTTTTTCCTATGTAGTGGCTCACCACGTGGATGAGAGGATGATCTCCATGCCACTTGAGAAAAATTCCTGATCGATATGGTGAGCCAATGTGTCACTCATCATGTGGAAACAGCCACTCTGCAGAGCAGGACAAAGAGGTCTCTATATAGGGCGTCTTTTACACATGCAGGTATTCCTGAGTTGAGTTGCCTTTGGGATGACCAGGCTGCTTTCATTGTAACAGCCCAATTCTATCCCCCGCCAGCATATAGCTCACAGCGGCGCTGACGGAGTACCCACTTCATGCTATGGTGGGGGGTGACCAGACGGCCTGGGAGAGACAAGTAAAAGTTTTACTTACCTCCCAGTACCACCCAGTACCCCAGTACTTACCTCCCATGCTATTTAGCTGGCATATGTCCAAGGGGAGTTGTGGGCATGTCTAGCCAGGAAAAGAGGGGTAGGATCTTAGCATGATGTACCACTGCCACCAGGATCTCCCCCTTCCCACCCCAAGCCACCCCTGGTCTGGCCCGGTCCCCACCCTCGAACCACCCATGATCCTCCCCTGAACCCTCCTCCCCCACCGACCTACCTGTTCCAGTATGGGTTTGATGGCTTGCCGCTGCCAGGTCAGGGCTTCCCTGCTCACATTGGAGCATGTCGACCTGCTGTTGGAGCAGGTTGTGTGATGGCAACCAAGGCCTTACGCTGACAGATCGTGACATCTGTCAGCGTAAGGCTACCGTAGGATTGGGCCAAATGACACATATGGAAGACATAGCCCAAGCTCAGCATGTGGCACACAAAAAGGCAGACTTAATGGGGAAGGAATGGCTGGTGCCTGTGATACTGCTCCTTTGGGGATTCATTTGACTTGTGTTTTCTGAAAATTCAAAGTGGGGGCGTTACCTTCAGCAAAACTCCTAGTACTTAATTAGTATGAATAAGAAGCCTGGAAATGGGCAAAGCTTTCCCTTTGTTTTTTCATGACACCATTATTCATCTCTCCAAAAGGTAAAAAAAGAATAAAATAAAGGAGCTACTTTCAGGCCCCCAAAATAGATCAGCGCTTTGCAAGCTTCCCACACACTGCTCTGCAATGCAACAAGCCCAAGCCACCAGCACTGCAGATCTTTCAGTCTTGATCTACCACAAGGCTCTGCTGCTCTAGTCTGGCTGAAAGCTTCTCCTGGTATTCCAGATTCTTCCTCACCAAAGGCATTGGAAAACTCCTCTGCAGTAGCCTAAGGATCACTGGGCAAGCGTGTTGGACTGAGACAGGGTGACCTGGGCCCAAATTCTTACTTTACCATCATGACACTCACTGTCATTGCCCTGGTCATTTTCACTCCTAGTCTAACTTAGGGTGAGGATAAAGTAGGATAACCCTATGTATGCTGGCCTGAACTCCTTAGAGGAATGCTAGGATACAAACCTGCTGCATCCTACGTAATAGAAAAGTACTGATTACTTCCCACATACCTGTAATGCATTTTGTTGACAATCTCCACTGATGAAAATGTATGTAATCAACGGAAAGTTCAGGATAAATCTAAAAATGAAAGGCTGTGTTGAGAAGGACAAGTGGGTCATCACACTATGATCTCCCTAGAGTAGTGATACGTCTCTGGCAGTGGTTAGCAGCAGATGATTGGGAAGAGGAACCACCCAATCACTCCTCCTGTTCGTACTGGTGAATCTGAATGTTATCCAAGGACAGTTTGGCCTATGAATCTAGGCAGGCTTGTAATAAAAGCTCACTTCAATACAAGGCAAGCATAACAACCCTGAAAGGTCTCCTCTTGATAGCTTGGATTAAAATCTGGGTCCAAGAGGAATTTAAGTACTCCTTCCATCCCTGCCTTCCCCCCACCTACCCATCTGCCACTGCCAAACCATATCTTTATTGTTACTACTGCAGTAGGTGAAGGGTGAGGAGGACCTTTCTCCCCCTTCCCATTTCTGACACTTACGCTTGGCATGCTCCTATGGTTGTACATCAGACACAGGGGCTATGGGAAATGTAACTAGGGAAACCACATTTCCCTGTGCTTCTTTTATGTGACATGCAGGCACAGGAGTGTGATAAGCTTGAGAGGGGAGGAGGGAGAAGGACACATGTCCCTTCGTTACATCAAGGATTACCATGTGCACCCCTGGAGGAGAGATAGGCGCAGCACTTTGTATCAGACTCAGCATATTCTGCCGCAGCCATATGGTCACTTGTCCATGGTCACTCAGTGACCTTTAAAACTGAGAAAGGATGTGAAGCTGGCAGTGATGTAGACTTGAGTCTATTGACTCGGACTCGAGTCGGACTCAAGTCGCATCAATGACTCGACTCAGACTTGACTCGGCGATTGTAAAGGACTCGAAAGACTCGACTCGAGACTTGGAGCCTTTTACGACAAGTTGAATTTTATTCAGGTTTAAACCTGTTTTCCCCATTAAATACTTAGGGACTCGCAACTCGCAACCAAAGACTCGGGACTTGGGAACAAAGACTTGGCACTTGACTTGAGAGTTGGACCCAGAGACTTGGGACTTGACTCGAGACTTGGAGTCAGAGACTTGATCTACATCCCTGGAAGCTGGGTGTCACCCATCCGTCACCCATCCATCCCCTTGCAGACTCACTAGCTCATGGCACTGTTAACAGCATAGGCCACAGGATCATAAGTACACTCATCCCTCATGATCTATATGGTCCTTATAGCAAAGGTGGTCCTTATAGCAAAAATCTAGATGAGTACAATTCTTACATTAATTTAAATGGGAAAAATTCTAACTTGTTCCATTCCAAGTTCACCCCCAAATCACCCTAAATGCCTAATACCATAAGGAAAAAGTTGTGTGGCATGATACAATAGAATAAATAACAATAACATTATATCAAGAAAGTAATAAAAATAATAAAGTCAACATACCATGATTATGCACATCAACTGTCTTAAGCAAGGCGAAGATGGGTGGAGAAGAGGGGTGATGGTGTTAGGCGGAGGAGGAAGAGTGAGAAGCAGGCCTTGGAAGTCTGTACGAAACTGAGCATGGGTGCACACTACCCATCAGGCAGTGTGTCTCACGCAGCTGCTTGGCGCAATTTTTAATTGCGGTCTCAGCTCACATGGACCGGATGCCTCTTCATGGACCAAATAACTGAAAATGTTGGTACGGGTAAAGAAATTTTGTCTTAATATCCGCGGTACATTTAAGTGAAAACCCATATAGCGAACAGATACCAGGGGATGAGTGCAAAGTTGAAACAACATGTGACTGGGAATAACATGTGTCAACTGAAATCTCCCCAACGCCTTCCTGTAACAGTCTCTTTGAAAGCCAGTTCTTTGGAGTTATAAGGCTAGGAGGATAGTAATTAGATGCACCAAGTCCCTTCCTTCTCTAACTTTTTATTTTTAATGTTGTGGCAAAGAAATTAAATAACGTGCTGTCCACTGAGAGCAGATGGTGTGATTCCTCTGAAGGGTGCACAATCTTAGGCAAAGTGCTTGGCTGTTTCATGTGAATACAAGTTGGCAGCACACGCGAGAAGGAGACACATGACAGCTTCCAGGGCTTCCGTATAGACCAGATTGAGTTAGATTTTATTTATTTCCTTCCCTCCCTATTCCTTCCAGCACCCCTGATTGTCATTTTTCATCTGTTCCATCTTCTTTCTCTTTTCAGGCTCACGTGAATCTATCATTACAGCTTATAGCTCAAACATCTAGCTATATTTTGGTAGCGGATTTTTGACACAAAGCCATGTTACAAATGGGGATCCTTTTAACTTGAGCAATATGGTTTCCAGGTAGGCTACAGCAAGGCCACAGTGACATTATTGGACCACTTATGCAAACTACCAGGGAATCAATCAAGGCAAGGGAGGAGCATCATTAAGACACACTGGCCTCTCTAGGGATGGAGCCAAGAAAGGATTACAGTATTTATATATTATCTTTCAAGCAGTCCACAACTGTCAAGTTAAAAACCTCTCAGTGCTGTTTACAACAGTTAGCACGTTAAAATAATGCATTCATAAAACGTTACAGAAAAAAAGTACCAGCAGTGTAAACAGTATACAAAGAAGTTCAAACAAGATGACACCTAAAAGGCCTGGACAAATACAAAGGTCTTCACTTGGTGTTGGAAAAAAAAAATACAGTCTGAGCACCAGGTGAGCCTTTCTGGGGAGAGTTTGGGTGTCACAACAGAGAAGGCCCTGTAATGAGTCTCCACTAGCCACATGTCAGATGGAGTCCATAGCAGGGCCTCCAAGGAAGAGCTGAGCACCCAGACAGATTCATGTAGGTAGAGGTAGTCCTTAAGGTACCCTTCAGGTGAGACCTGACGGGGCAAGGCTGGGGACCTATGCAGGGGCCCACATCTTTTGCCTGACCACCGCTGAGGCAGTGCTCCCACCACTGCCTGGTAGGTCAGGGCCCATGGGGATAAAGCAGCAGCAGCAGCAGCAGCAACAACAGACTGTCTTCTTTCCCCAGTGCCATTTTACATTCCTGGATGTCCTGTCTCCTGATGCTGCATCAGAGGCTGGAGCATCTGGGAACGGTTCAACAGCACCAGGGAAAGAAAGAGGCTCATCCACTGCTGCCACCAATTCCCCACTGCTCCTGGTAAGCATTCCCTTTGAGACCTGAGCCCCTGGCTGGCTTACTGGGTGGCAATGGAAGCAGCGTCTGCAGTGGACTGGTGCCCTTGGTGCCATGTTCAAACCCTGAACTTGCTGCTTCCCACCATCACCCAGTAAGTTAGCCAGAGGCCTGGGGCTCAATGAGAAGGCTTATCAGGAGGCGGAGGGGAGTAAGTGGCAGTAGTGGGTGTGAGGAGTCTGTCATGCCGCCACCTGTAGCAGTGGCAGTGAAGGAGGACTCTTGCTTGTCCGTTGCTTGGGTTCCCAGTCACCGGGGGGGGGGGAGTTGCTGGCTCAAACACATGCTTTGCAAAGCACAAGGGAGTGCACCTTTGAGGGACTCATGCAGGAATTTTGCCTGTAACCCCCCCTTCCAAGCTGAAGCTGAGACAGGTATCCTGTAGGGCACCTTGAATTGAGTCCGGAATGGAAATGAGCCACACGCCTGTGAAGTTCTTTCAACACTGGGCAGATACGCTCCATACATCCAGCCCAGTTAGTAACCTAGTCTCAGTATTTTGTATGAACTGTAGTTTCCAAACCACCTTCAAGGGCAGCCCCACACACTGAGCAGTCAGGTCAGGTCTGTTTTGCATGTAGTAAGGTAAGGGGGATCTTTCACAGCTGAGTAGAAGGTGGTGGCTTGGCGGGAGTCAGGCCAGGCTCGTCAGCTCCAGCTTCTCTCTCAGCTTTGACCAGCAGTGAGCCAAGTTAATTATAAGCCTCAAGGATAACTGATTTATTTAAATAACTTTTTATTTATTTTTAATGTGTCCCAGTTTACGTGAGAGCAGGATTGGCCTGCAAAGCACTGTCAGCCACACTGGAGCCAGATAAATAGCAGAGCGGGTTCTACAACATAATGCAGTCAATGCCTAAATACAGGCTGATGCATCTTGCGACTTTCACAGTACCCTAGCGGATGACCAAAGGAAGTCGCAAGACTGTTCTGGCTACTGGGCACATGGAATCAATTGTGATTCTTCACCATAAACTGGTGGACTTTGAAACAGTTCTGAGCATGCACAAAGAGCATTGCAGTGTCTTGTCATGTATCAGGGCTAGCCTCAAACTGTTCAGGTTACTGCTAGTTTTCCTGACCACTCTGCCTATAAGCCAGAGATATAGTTAGAAGTGACCTTTGAATGGCATGTGAGAATATTAGTGGTGCTACATTACTGCTATGAATGGTCTGGCTTTCTTAATATCTCATTGGTGTGAGACTAGGAATCAATTCACAAGCTCCTGTGTTGGGCTGGTGAGTCCTAAGCCTTCCATTGACGTCTTGTTGGGTAATCAGTCATTGTCTACATAGTATTGCGCTGGTAGGTATGTGAGAGAAAGAGAAGAACTTGCCTTCTTTCCTGGTCAAAGGGGTGTTTTGAGAAAAGGGATAAGGATTAACTGACTAGTTTTAAACTCAACTCCCCCACATACTTCCGTTATTTATTTGCCATCAAGTGCTGAAGCCTTTGTTTCAAGCCTCATGTGCAGTTCCAAGAAATCAGTAGCTTTATGTATTCATCGGCAGAAGGTTCCCTGCTGCCCTGTCATACTTCACAGTGACACCAGCTTTTGTTTGGAGAAGAGGGATTCCCCCTGCCTCTCCCCGCCTCCCACCCCCAGATAAGTGCAGATCCTGCTAAAGGACATGGTGACATGCTGTACTTAACACCTTAGAAACTCCCTTTTCTATTTCCTCTCACACTTTGCATTTGGATTTTTTAAACGCACAGATTTTTTTCTCTGCTTTTAAAGCCATAGTGCCAACCCCTTCCTGGGACTGATAGTAAGTAAGGACTAGTTTATCACAGCAAGAGAGGAAAGCTGCAAAGCACTTTGTGCTTTGCAAAAAAAAAAACCACAACCCAAAAACAAAAAACAACAACTATATGCCACCTTTCAGAAGTTAAAGCTCTGTGCTAGATCTTTCTGCTACTCTGTGGGTATAGATGCCAGTAGCTGCTATTGAGTGTCAGGATGATTCAATCGTATTTGAGGCTAATGCAGATATTTATTGAAGATGCATGAGTTGGCAGCAAACATGGGAAAAGGTAATATGTGGGTTGTTAATAAATACTGTACATCTGACAAAGTGCCAGTTCTAGAAAACCTGGAATTCCAAAACTGTCTCAGGTGTGCCTGCATATGCAACCGTGCAAGTAATTCCTGAGCCTGCAAAGTTCACAAAGCGGTTTTCAGAGAAAGATGTATGTAATACATAGTGTATGTAGAAAAATGTAATATCTGTATGTAGAAAAATGTAACATACAATTCTTCTTTCAAGGAAGATCAGCCCTATTTCTAGCAGGTGAGAGCAAATGTCACCAGGCACATTTCAGATATGAGATCAGGGGTGTTGTTGAGGGGGGGGGGACTACCTCTGGGACTTCTCCTACAGCAGGAGCAGTGACATCATCATCAGGAGCTCCCAGGGACTGCATTTGAAACTTTTGCTACTTGAAGGACCTTAGCCAAAAATAAGCATCAAGCTCAGCAGGAGGCAAACTGAGAGATTTGCCTAGGGGCATGCACTAATACCTAGGCCAGCATTTCTCAAACTGCGGTCCATACCCACTTGGTGGGTTGCAACTTGATTTCTGGTGGGTCCTGCAGAGCCTCCATTGAAAACATGATCAGATAACTACCTAATTGCCAACACTCCAATGAAGAAATGTAAAATTGATTTTTTTTTCTCATTATAGTCTTAATGGGATGTGGCTATAGTATGGGGGTGTAATGACAAGCCCTTAAAATATATAAAATCATGTATATAACCTCCTGCATGAAGTTATAGACATGAAAGAGTCAATACACATTGATATTGCAGGAATTGAGGTGGGCAGTGATGGGAATGTTCCCCACACAACTGCGCAAAGATCTGGTCTTGATATTTCACCAGGATGATAGTGCCCCACACATTTATGAATGACTTTTGGTTTTTGTCAGCTTTCTTGATTAGTTGCATCAGGTGCCTGTGGGTACATGAAAGATTATTGAGAGACCTTGCAATGTCTTTTTGCTTGTACTGGACATGTACTGTGTGCGTGAGTGGGGCAGCTTTGGAAAACCCAAATTAAGGTAAAACTAGAAAGCATAACAAGATATTAGATACTGGCCTAGGAAAGACGAGACGAGAAATGAACAGAATCCATCTAGTCCCAACTTAAAATGAAAATATCTTCTAACACTTCTAGAAGATGTTTGTTGTTGAAGCTCTTGGGGAAAAGAGTTCCACAGTTTCTTTGTTTTGATTTATTCCCTGTCCTACTTGAAGGGCTTTGGGTGGATTAGAACAGTTCCAGTTAATTGATTTAAAATCACTTTCCCATTATCTGTTTCCATGTCGCACCCATCTGTATCACATGGATAGCCTCAGTCTGGATCAAATGGGTACTTCCCATATTAGCATCCCCACTTCCTCCATTGTAGTAACTGATACCAATATGGAAAGTTCTTGTATGAACTAGGTTACTCTTACAATATGAATGCTCTGTGGGAGCCAGCTATAGGAGAGTAGCTTTATGGTAGCAATTATACTGCAGAGTCAGTTCATGAACTGGATCTTCTGCTCTCATGTTGGTAATGTGCACGTTTGTTGCAAAAATATGCACAGTTACAACTGCATGGGAGCATATGATTGCAGAGATGTGCAACTCCTGGGAAGGAGTACATAGGCATGATGAGTGCAAGTGTGTCCACTGCCAATACTGTGTTCATTTACCTGGGCAGGTAGCGGCAGGCAGGTGTTTTAATTTGCCATATGCTGCACAATAAAGTGTGAAGCTCAATAAGCCATTTTATAGTTGCTGTGTAAAGGGTGGCAATTCCAGTTGGGGATAGGGAAGAATTAAATATTACTGGGTAAAGCAGTGTGGCCTCATTTAGAATTTAGTTTTATTCAAGAAGGATAACATCAAAAGAGCAATTCAAACATCACTGGGATGGAGAGTATATCTTATGAGATGAAAAAAGCTGTGTCTCTTCCATCTCACGATTTTTTTAAAAAAACGGAGAGAAATACCGTTCCACATTTGCATCAGGGAAACAGCTATTTACATTGAAGTCATGGTTCTCAGAAAGGTACAGGAACTACGGTATATTCCCCAAGGTATGAATGGTTGCTACGGGATGCATGAGCGGTTCCTCCCATCCTAGCTCTCTTTCACAAAAGCCATGAAATGAAATGGCTTAAAAAGTCACTCAGCGAGCTATTTGCCTTCTGTTGTCCATGTCACACCCATCTACATCACATGGATAGCTTCAGTCTGGATCATGTCCAGATAGCTAACCTTTGCTAATTTCAATGTGCTGGAAACAAAAATGACAATAAAATCTGTCGATTGGCTTTAGTTTGGAAGAAGCAGTCCGCAATGCATACATAGGTGTTGTAACTGCCATATCTTTTTCACCCTGGAAACTGCTGGCCAGTTCTCAGGGGCAGCCTATCCATTAGGGAAGGTGATGCAGGTTGCATCAGTGGCAAAATACAGGGGGGTTGAGAGGATGGTGGACTTGTGGTGCCCTTCGTTGCCATCGGTTCCCTCCAGCCTGCCTCGGATGCAATCCACACTGTTTGGCTTTCCACCCACTAAAAGAGCGTAGAAAGTGGTGATGGTGGTAGGGGCTAGCCATCCCTTGATAGGTATAATTTGTGTTTAGGCTTTCTGTTTGACTCTTCGTAAGCAAATGTGTTGCCCCAACTCAGCGGTGGGGAACCTCCGGCCCCAGGGCCGGATCAGGCCCCCGAGGCCATTCGGTCCGGCCCCCGGAGAGATTGCCGGGAGGCCACCCAACCGGCCCCTGGAGGTTCCGCCGGGTCCGCGCGTCAACTCTGGAGGCCGGGAGAGGGCCTTTGCATGTCCTCCCCAGCCACCGCCTTGACCCCTTCTCACCAGGCCGTTGGCCATTTCGCACATGCGTACCACGCCGATGAGGGCAAGCTCTTGTCCTCTTGCCCTCATCGGCATGGTACTCCAGAGGTGACGTGTGGACCCGGCGGCGGCTTCGGACAGTGAGCACGGAGCCTCTGGAGGCCGATGGGGGGGGCGGGGCAAAAATTAATTAAATAAATAAAAATGGCGCCCGGCCGGCCCTCAAGCAAATTTCTAATATTTAAAATGGCCCTCGCCAGGGAAAAGGTTCCCCGCCCCTGCCCTAACTAAACAGGATGACAAGATGCAAACAGCTGACATGGTACAAGAATAAAAATAGTAAACTGATTGATAAAATTGCCTTTAAAAAAAAAACTTAATTGACATGGCTTTTGGAAGGCCAAAAGCCTTTGGTAGGGAGGAGGGCATGACCTCCTTATTATTATTTACTATGTTAAAAAAAAACAACCCTATTCAGCCAAATGCTCAAGCAGCCATTTTGCTGGGTTCTGTGGGAGTTAATGGCAGGCGAAGGGGAATCTCTCAATGGATGCAGCTTGCCAGGCAACAGCATTTGAAAAGCATCATCTCATCTGCCATGGTCTCTTCATCTTTACCATTAATAATAAGAAGTAGTGGGGCTGCCCCCACTACATTTGTACTGTTATATAGTGCTACAGCTCATGGGTAGATCAAGACAGGAGAAAAATGGCAGATCAGGTACCATTGAGCCTGCCAATAGTACTGGGCAGCCAGGGTTGCCATATTGCGCTTAAGTCAGTGGTGTTTTTTTTAATGGACGTTTGGTCTCCATCCCATCTGATGCCATTTTGGCCAGTAGCTGGCCCAAATTGCCAGCTTTCATTTTTCAAAAAGGCAAGTTTTTAGCTGCCCTGGAAGCTGAGATATGAGACAAAATTGTAGGCTGTATTCTGTGTGAGATCAGGAAACTGATCTCTGCTTCCTGCTTCCGTTCTTTTGGCCAGTGAGAGAAGGTATCTGGGATCCCTGAGGATCTGGGATTGACATACAGCCCAATCCTAACCAACTGTCCAGTACTGGTGCAGCTGCAATGCAGCCCCGATTCAAAGGAATATTTGTTCACTTACCTTGAAGAGGACTTCGTGACTGCCCCCCCCGCAGGATGCAGTGTGCGCCCTGTTGGCACAGCTGCATTGGCGCTGAAAAGTTAGTTAGGATTGGACTGATAGAAAGGAAGCAGTGATAGTGTGCTTTCTTCCCCTTCATAAATGTGACCCTTAGAACTAGGAAAAGCTTATAGTCACAGTGTAGTTGTTTGCGGATGAAATGTACTAGTTCATTTATTTATTTATTTAAAGCATTTATACCTTTCTCCCGAGGGCACTCCCGAGGGCACTTACAACACATTAAAATACATATATACACATTAAAATAATTAATTAAAACAATTTAAAATAAACAAACCCAGAAGGGTCACCTGAATTTACATATGTTAAAAGCCATTTGTTAAAAGGTTAAAAGGTCAGCCCACCATGTCAGACATCAAAAGCTGTCCTAAATAAAAACGTCTTAAGGCCCCGCCGAAAGGTCTCTAAAGAGGGAGTCGTTCTTAATTCCAGGGGGAGGGAATTCCATCATTGGGGCGCCACAGCCGAGAAGGCCCTATTCCGTGCCGCCATCCCCCTCACTTCCGTCAATGGCGGCACGGTTAACAGGGCTCCCCCTGATGACCTCAGAGTACGGGTCGGATTATAAGGAAGGAGGCGGTCCCTCAAATACCCTGGACCCGAGCCGTTAAGGGCTTTAAAAGTCAAAACTAGCACTTATGAAGCTAGTTGGTCCCCCCCCCCCCTTGGAGTGGAAGTGAAACTGTTCATAGAATAGAATGGAGAAATTCAGCATTTTAACATAATGTAGCTGTGATTGGGTAGCCGTGCCCCCACCCCTCCAATGGTAGCAGCAGAGACAGGAGGTTATGCTTTTTCCAATTCAGGGCTTATTTCACGGTTTTAAATGTGATTTAGCTGAGTCTTTAAACATTTATATAATACATCTACATGCAAGTCTGTGAGCACAAGGTTTCTGTATGCAACTGAGTGCTAGTTTTGGCCTTGGAAATAGTGCGAGGGGGAAACTGAAGCAGAATTATCTTGGCTGCTATTTGAAGGGCTTTTGTGGGGGTGAGTTTTGGCTGGAAATGTAAAGCAGCCTTAGCTCTACCTCTAACCTGCAAAACTAAGAGTGTACTACACTGCAGGGCTGTGGTAAGCCCCCATTTGTTAAGCACAGGCTTCCCAAACTGTCATATGGGCAAAATATACTACATTGGCATTGCAATGACAATTTTAACATGATTAAAAACTTAAACAAATAACCTTTTAAAAATATGAATTAGGAACTAAATTGGAAAGAACATGTTCCTCTCTTTGCTACTACCTGTGGGTGAGGGTGGGATACACTGCTGTTCAATCAGAACTCTGCTACAATCCCGAATGAGGTAAGCCTATGCCAGAGGTTCCCTAACTCCTGGGAAGGCTCTCCACTGCTCTAAGTAGCAGCGGGGCCTTCCCAGGGGTCGCGTTGACGCGCCCGGGATCGCGCCGACGCCACCGCCGTGCCCGGGATCGCCCTTTTTACCTTCATTGGTGGGTAGTGGGTGTCCGGCGGGGGTTGTGGGGAGCCTGCGGACCCCTCCACAGGCCTCCCCAAGCGTTGGAGCAGTGCTCCGACGCGATCGCAACTCACTTCCGTTTTTGCGTAAATCCCGGGCACGCCGTCGACGTCACCGCGGGTTGCCATGCCCCTTAAGGGCATAGCAACCCTTTGTTCCCGGCTGGGGCGTCGCGACGCCCCAGTTAGGGAACCACTGGCCTATGGATACAAATGTTTCCCCATCTTACCTCAGTTCTTAATGTTGCCATGATTCTGCTCCCAATCCTAAAATACAGTGTATGGGATGTGAGGAAGAACAAATACCGGTATTTATGTTATAGAAGTTGGTAGAGGAAGTTTGCATGAAGTTTTGTGATTAAAGGCCGCTTCAGACCGCACAAATCTCGGCTCGTCCCGGATCTTAGCGGATGTTAGCCGAGGCGTGCTTGGGTGTCTGGTTAACACAGCGGAAGCGAGCGGTCTCCCGATTGCCGGCACGCTCGAACATCCCCTGGGCCATGTTTTCAGGGGGACACACAGCAACGCTACTGGAGCCACCAATCAGAAGAGAGAGGGAGGAGTGTTAGCCAATCACCGTAGAGGTTTCTTCCAAGAAGGCGGGACAAAAGGAGGGACTATTTGCAGGGAGACACTCCTACAGACAGGCAGGTCGGTGGCCAGCCTCTCGCGCTCGCTCGTCTCAGTCCGCTTCCGCAAGCGGTCTGAATCCGCTCTTAGGCTGCAATCTATACATTTTCCTGGAAGTAAGCCCCTCTGAACACAATGGGACTGACGTCTGAGTAGACATGCATAGGATTGCATTGGTGGTGGTGGTTGTGTTTTTTAATTGCATAAGTATCGAAGCATACACCCAACCATTGCTATTTACCAGGGATAGTCATTATTTTCTAGTTCATCTCCCTGGAAAATGAGTGTCCCTTCTTTGTCCCTATCCTTGCCTCTTGAGGATGTGTTGTTAAAATTCCGTTTCTGTGTTACTCTGTATTAGGCTGACCAGATACAAAGTGCCTATACCTTCAACCATTGTACAGAAGAGGGAATCTTGGCAGGTGCTACTTTTTGCACCCTTCCATGATGAGCTGCACCTGCCCAAATTCCCTCTTCTATACAATGGTTAAAGCCAAGGTATAGGCACTTTTTGTCCCCCTTTGTAAGTCTACTACTTGGTATGACTCAGCTCCCAGCCTCAGCTTTCCTAGAAATTAAAGATCTGAAAGTGCAATCCTATACAATGGGTCTCCTTGGACTTGCGCCAGCTCTTCATTCCCCACTCAGGCTGCTATCCTGTGCACACTTACTTGGGATGAAAGCCCACTGTCACCTACTTTTGACTGATTGCAGAGCAGGAGGCTTACAGAGGGGTAAAGGCATTTAAATCTCCTTTCCCCTCCGAAGCCTCCCAATCTGTCTGCTTCCCTGCTGGATATAGCATCTTTCTTTTTGGTATGGCAGGGAAAGGATAGGACTGGGCTCTTAGTCTCCAGAGCTCTTCTCTATATCTCTTCTCCCTCTCTTAAATTCATTTCACTTGGTTTCTCCTAACGTTTCTTTGTACCTTTGTCTTTTATGATGAGCTGACTCTCTCCTCATACACACTAACTTTGCTGTCATTTCACAATGACAGACTGCAATGGCACAAACAGAAGGAGAAGTTGTGTTGGGGAAGAACGAGATATTAATTTCAAATTTCAGACTATGACATGAGGCAAGGAAAAGCAAAAGAAGCGTTTCAGTTTGATAACTGCCTGATCCTGATTTTGCCTTATCCTACACCTCATTGGCTCTCAGAACAATCCATTTCATTGGTCAGTTTTGAGTTAAGGAAATCCACTTTTTTATTACATAAGGCAGTTGTGTTTTCCTTTTTCGGTTATTTGGCCATAACTTTTGATAAAATACAGATTAAAAAAGACAGCTTTAAATAGTAGTATGAAGGAATGGAAAAGCATGAACTGTTTATGTTTTAGTTGTTTATAAATTTTACTGTTTTTCTGAGGATGCCTCTAATATTGGGGGCGAAACGTCAAGAACTGTAATATGTAATAATGTATTAACTGTTGAATATTAATTAAACAACAGATTTTCCCAGCACAATGGAAGTTTTAAATAGTCATTTGATCTAGTCTTGAAAACTTAAGGACTTATTAAAATACAGATTATTCAACATGGTTTATTTCATTACATTCTGTGTTAAATTACCTTTCCAATTATATAACATTATCGTATTAGTCATAAATACAAATTTTCCAAAAGGTTTCCACAATTTTGGCCACTAGGGTGTTACCCCCCCAAGGTGTCACTTGGTGCAGTCCACCCCCCTCATAGCAGTCTATCCATGGTTAATTTGATGTCCAACCTAACTGGGAAGAGTTACATAAATAATCACTGTATTTTCAAGAGCAGGGACATTTTGATCTACAAAGGAAGACCTGCTGGAAAATTACACCAAAACAAGCAAATACTGACCACACATTTAGGTAAATGTTATGCCACAGGGCAGGAGAGAGAGAGAGAGAGAGAGAGAGAGAGAGAGAGAGAGAGAGAGAGAGAGATTGCTCCTAATGAATGGTCTTTGTGTCTCATGATCTGTATTCAAAATACTCAATATCTACAGCAAAGAGGTTTTTGAGCTCAAGCCACAATTGGAACCTTCCACATGTTTTATGTACAGGGTCAGGGTCAGTTTGGGAGAGAAATACACTGTGCAAGTTCAGAGTTTCTTTTCATTTTAACCACATACCGTATTATCCCGAGTATAAGATGCACCTGATTATAAGACGCACCCTTAAAGTTTGGTGCTATTAAAAAAAATTAATTAAATCACTGGCATTAAATTGCAACAGCCTGATTATAAGACACACCCCTAGTTTAAAAACTTAAATTAGGAGAAAAAAAGTGAGTCTTATACTCAGACCAATACAGTATTTCTGGGCTAAGACCTGATACGGAAACTAGGTTCCTGCATCATGCAACGTCGCTACGCCCCCACTAGGTTCCTGCATCACGTGGGGAGGCCGCCGCCCCGCCCATTCGGCACCACACCCCACGTGATGCAACGGCGTGATGTCACGCCCCGCCTCTGAACACACACACACACACACCGGCGTTTTCACCTGATTTTGGAGCTGTTCGGAGCCAAGGGCGGGCGGGAGGGCCGAAACGCGGCCGTTCCGCCTGCGAAGAGCCAGCGACATGTCAAGACAGTGATCAAAACAGTGAGTTTGCGCCCTCCTGAGCCCGCAACTCCGCCCCTTCAGGGGTCCGCGCCCTGGGGCCCTGGGCACCAAGGCTCCCCCCCCCCTTACAATGCCTCTGCCTGCACGGATGCCTGACTGAAATTAAGCACTTTGAACAGTACAATGCAAACATACCATGGCAAATCACTGGAGTTAATCAAGAACACACATTTCTTAAACATTGTTTATCAGATCTTTTTATTCAGGTTTCATGCTTCTTGCCTCAAAAAGAAAAGGCACAGTACAGTAAATGAACAAGAAAGCATGACTTTGAAAAGGAGGACACTTCCAAACGTATTAACATGAATTTAAGACATGTTTTTCTTATTCCATTCTCATTCCAAAACACTTAGCACATTTTTGTGTCTCGTTTTTCACAGCAGTAGTGCTGTATGGCAGAATGCTCCCTGCGAATGTTCTGCTGTGTTCCAGCCTTTTCACTGCTGTTTTGCAGCACTTTGATTCGGTAACAGTGGTATTACTGCCTTCTTTCAGGCAGTAGTTAATTGATGCCTCATTATCATCTCAAGGACTTGGAAGCCAGTTAGGCCCAAAAGATGAGCTGAGTCTATAAATATTTGCTGTTTTCCATCATTGCACCCCATAGCAGTGCAACCTGGAATGCCATCCGATCGTGCCACCTCTGCTCTGCCTTCTCTGCACAATTATAAGGGGGAAAAAAGCAACTGATTGCCATGCTCCTGCCCTGTGTGGTTTCTTCAGTTGCAGAAGTGCAGGACTTCTGGTTTGATTTAAAGGAACTGCGCGAATGAAGGCGCTCCTTCATTTGCATGGTCCTGCACTTCCATGTTTGAAGAAACTGCACGAGGAGCAAGGAAAGAAGGCGGGTGATGCAGCTTCCACTCGCTTTTAGCAGGTAGAAAGTGGATCAGTATGAGTTGCATCCGTGGCAGGCTGGAGGGAGGTGGTGGCGGCGGCAGCGGCAGTAGACTGGGTGTGAAGGGCACCCCCAATCCACTGCCCTATTGCCTCCCCCCCCCCCACTGCTGCTTATGCAACCTGAATTACTTTGCCTAAATGCATGGGTGACCCTCGACTTTCCAGATAATTTATAAAAAGCAAATAGTTTTTAGTCAAGGACTGGAATGTCACTCTTATGTTGTGTCTTCTGTTTCCTTCTCACAGAACATTATATTGTATATTCTCTCCTTAGGACTGTGTGGACTTAGTGCTGATGATGGCCAGGAATATAGAAGTTGCCTTGTTGAGTCATTCAGATAAATTATCCATCTCTAGACCAATACTACTTCTAACTGTGGGGACAAGGGGCAAAAATAGAGTTTTCTGTATGACTGGTCTGGTACAACAAAAGACTCAACAAAAGTTGAGGGGGTGGGGCGCCTTAAGAACAACAAAAGACTCTTGTCGCATCTTAAAAATGAACCAATTTATTTCAAGGTGCTCCAAGAAGACTCTGTTGTTTTGGCTACAACACAGCAACACCTATGAAAACCACAGTGCAATGCTGCTCTGATCTTGTCAAGATGCTGCCTTTCCATGAATGTTCCTTCCTCTCCCCTCTTGACTACTTTTTGTCAGGCTGCTGCCATGCATGAATCCATTGGGCAGGCAGGAGGAGAAGGAAAAGCTGTTCGTTTTGCTTGAAACTTTGTGCAGGCTTCCACAGGTGTCCTGTAAGGTATCTGGTCAGTAGTGTCTGTGAGTATATAGAACAGTCAGATTGCTCACATGTCAGATTGCTCACATGTCGGATTAAAAGACTGTGGGAGATGTGAATAAAAGGACAGACTGGGAGGTGAAAACTCTCTGGCTTTTTATTCCCTGACCGAGAAGGTAAAAGAAATGCTTAGTGATCACTCTTTGCAGAAAAGGCAGCTGTGAAGAGTGAGATCTCACCTGCCAATTTCAGTTAAAGAACACACACGTATATGCACGCGCGCGCGCGCACGCACACACACACCACACACACACACACACTTCTTCATCACAGCAATCCATGGCAATAAAATCCTGCTGTGTGCAGCCTTTGCACTTCATGCTGGGAACTGGCTGTTCTTTGTCACACAGAGCAAATTGTACTGGCCTGTAATTGCTCAAAATATGTTGTTTTGGAGAATTAGTTCCTATGGGAGGGAATCTTTCTGAACCAGGGAGAATGACCCTCCTCCGCACATACACTTTCAAGTGTCCACAGGGCTAGGCAGCAGAAGGGATTTCTGCTGAACAACTTTACGAGTGGATGGAGGGGAAGACCAAGGACAGAGAAGAGAGAGTTGTTTGTGGATTGGAGAATCCTTCTCACACATATCTCTTAGATTATTTTTGTTTTTACAATCAGAAACAATACTACTATGTGCAAATCCAGGGCAAGCTACTAGTAAAGTCTCCTTTTCAATTCTTATTTTATCTGAACAGTCCCACTCATTCATCATTTCACACACAATTATTATTTCCTGTTGGCTCTTCTCAGAAACTGAAGGGAAGGCACTTTCTTTTCTCACAACAGAAACATTGATAACTGCAGCAAACCCACTAGCTTTTTCCCCCCTATGTACATGCGACACCTGGGATTAAAATAATAGCAAACACCTGCCCAACTCATTGGAAATTACAATGGATACACCTGAGGAAAGTATTATAATGGATGCACCTGAAGAAAGGAAAGATAATGAGGCCCTTGCAATGCTCCCAGGCTTGGGGATCTGCAGAAACAGTGCAGTACTGTATTATTGTTATTGTTGTTGTTATTGTTATTATTACAACTAGTAGTAGGTAGCATTAAGGTGGTGGTGGTGGTAAATACCTTGACAATGTGAATGCAATGCTCCCAGGCTTTTAATATGAAGAAACAGTACAGTATTATTATTACAACTACTACTTGGTAGCATTAAAGTAGTAGTGGTAATAGTAGAACACCTTGCATTTATGTTGCATTCTAGAGTGTTTGAAGCACTTTAGATACATGTAACAAAACAAACCTCTAAGGTAGCACAGTCTTCCCACTGTAAATAGAAGACTGAGAGAGACTGGTTAGCCTAAGACCACCTAACAACGTGGGCAGCCAGATCCTGCCTAAGATGCGGCGGGTTTCTGAAAAGGCCGGCAGGCCTCACTCCACCGCCCTCCGTACCTGGAACCTATCAGTGGAGGTAAGTCCTGTATTGCTCGGTACAGGGGGAGGGCGGAACGGGGCAGCCCGGGGGATGGCCATTGGCTGGCCCAGGCTGGGATATCAGCAGCAAGCTCCGCTGATATCCTAGGCCCGTTCCCGGGCCTGGTCAGCCTTACTCACCCACCTCGTATGTACACACTGGCGTCGCTGGAGGTGGGGCGGAAAGCTAAGTTCTGCAGCTTTCCGCCCCACCGTTACTGTCCAGTACGAGGCGCCCCGCCCCCTCGTCATAGGAGCCCGTCAGCGGAGAGAAAGCAACGTGCAGGGACGAACATCCCCTTCTCCCAAGGTGCTCCATTTCACAGGATACAGCGGCTGACCCTTTAGGCTGGCCGCCACATCTTACTTTCAGAGTTGTCTGTAATGGCACAAGACTAAAGTTTGCTGTGCTGTTGATCAACCATTCTCCACAACATTTGTCAGATAAAATAGGAACATTTGGTCATGTACTAGGTGAGAGAAAAGCTCCTCATGTTGGAGTACACAGTGAGCAATATAAACAAGCTGCTGCCTTTGGTGGCAGCTGACACAACCCAATGGAGAATTTGTAGACGGTTACACTTGACTTATATTTCTCTACCACCTAGCAACATTTTTCTTTTGTTTATTCTAAATACAATGTATTGCTATGCCACATGCATGCGCGCGCGCACGCACACACACACACACACACAATTTCAGGTTATGGAAAGGAAGAGTTGTTAAAAATATGTCAAGATCCCAAAGGAAAATGGTATTTGACCAACCAGGATGAATCATTTGGAGGACATGATTACTAGCACTGGGTACCTTTTCAATAGATAACAAAATGCAGCTCATGATAAAATTGACACTCTGCACCTATTCAACAGGTGTACCTGGAGGGTAAGTTTAAATAAAATTAAGAGTTTATTATTTGTCCAGATTCACAGCACAACCCGGTTTAACATTCTAGCGGCGGAGCACGCGTTCCGCCGCTCGAAGGCATCGCAAACGCACTATAAAGCGCTTTTGCTAATCTAAGGGAGTAAAGGCCCCTGGGGCGAAGGCCGGCAGCCCTCACTCCGCCGGGGGACCATCCCTGCACCCGCCGGACTAGCTAAGCCCTGCACCAGCCGGTGCAGAGGCAGGGGGAGGGCAGACCAGGCAGCGAGAGAGCATGGCCATTGGCTGAACCAGGCGGGGGGAGGGTGGGGATATTGGCGGCGAGTTCCACCGATATCCAGGGCCCTCTCCCGGCCCGGTTCAGCCTAGCTTCTGCGGCTCAAATGTATGTTGGCTTCAGAGCTGGCATACATTCTTGTAGGTTCATAGTTTTTGGCCGCCTTGCACGCAGGTAAGGGGACGAGCATGGTCCTCCTGGGCTGCTCTGGGGCAGCCCGGGATGGCTGAAGGATGGCCTTTAGGCCCGCCGGGTATCCTTACGTTGGATTGGGCTGCCCGGCTACAATCCTATATCCACGTAGTCTGTTTAAATCCCACTGAAATCAAGGTGATTTAAGGGAACAGCACATTACAAAAAGCTGCCCCTGAAAATGGCAGTTGAGTTTCTGTCCCCACCTTGCTTCTCCATGATGTCTAGTTCAATTTATTTCATGCTCTTCCATCATT
This sequence comes from Plestiodon gilberti rubricaudatus, assembly GCA_026170595.1. Lineage (NCBI taxonomy): Eukaryota > Metazoa > Chordata > Lepidosauria > Squamata > Scincidae > Plestiodon > Plestiodon gilberti. Next base: position 192,888,990 of record JANXHW010000002.1, on the reverse strand, counting down.
ATGATATGTGTTTCCCATCCCCTGTCTAGATGATTGATTGCTTTGGGAAGAACAGGATTGCCACCCACATGATTATGTAAATTGTTGCAGCAGGGAAATCAAGTCTATCTTGTGATAGCTAGACCAGGGATGGCCAAATGGGTTATATCTTGCACGGTGTGCCCTTCTTTACCAACTACTCTGGCACAAATGGGCCATGAGTATAACATGTCAGGACTACAAACATTTTAGTGGAATTAAAGAGCCAGAGAGCTTTTCTTGAGGCCAGACAGATGACCTGAGCATGTCTGCAAGTGGAACAGTCCTTGTCTCATTGATTCATTCTGGTCTGTCATTCCCCCCCCCCTCTGCTGCCAGCTTCCTGCTTTTGTTGCTAAATCACTTCTACCCACATTAGGTAGGCAAACCTCCTTCCTGCCCTCTTTAGCAACCCAGATGCAAGTTGCCAGGACCAGTTATTTTTGGCACCTTGGGCTAACTTGGAGCCTGGAGTTTTGCACTCCTGCATATTGTTTAGTGTCATCAAGGGTTACCAGTGATTGGGTTGATGTCTCAGAGCTGCAGAAAGAAAGCATTGACAACTAGAGGGAATTATGAACAGATAGGTGGGGAAAATGAAGAGCTGTGTATATGTCTGGTTTGGTAAGAATGTGCCACAATGATGAGTCTCTAGAAGTCGTGTAAATGCCAAGGATTGAGAAGGATTATTTGGGGCTTTACATGGCAGACGTGTAAGTACAAATGCAGTAGAATTGAAACAGGGAAAATGTGAGCTTTGAATTATGAAGAGCTGCCTGCCTGATGCAGTGATTTTAAACTGTGGAATTTTTGCATTTAAAGTATTAGGAGTGACATCACCCAGGAATCCTGCATGATCAGGGAGGCAAGTGTATCCCTTCTCAACATCTATCAAAGCAAGTCGTGTCTCATTCTGATAATGATGATGAAACTCTTGCTTCACTTGTAGTGCCTGGTGTTGACTTTGGTTGACTTTCGCAGGGGGAGCCTTCTGCTCCCAGGAAATTAATTTCATGTACTAAGCAGCCAATAAAATGTAGAAAGACAAACACAAGAATCTACATTTTAAAGTTCTAGAATAAAACACTTGCCAACTAGGCTAACAAGGCTGTTTTCAAGGTATAGTTCAGAGTGTTGAAAATAGAAGGCAGAGATGATGGAGAATCTAGTCTTAAGACTATAACATTTCTATCTAGGTTAAAACATCTTCAGGTTCTGTGGATCCCAAGGTTGTCATTGTCAGTTACACAGCGGTGATCAAAGTTATTGACTATGTAGCAACACTGGTACACACTAGACATCTAATACTTCATTTATTAATTGCTTACAACCTACTGGGAAGGCCCATGACTCAGAAATTTATAGCACAATCCTATGCATGCATGTCTACTCAGAAGTCAGCCTGATTGATTTCAGTGGAACTTACTCCCAGGTAAGTATGTATAGTATTGCAACCTTAGATTCAGTGGTGTTGCTACCGCCGTCCAGGGCTGGTTGACGTCACGCTGCCTCCTGCGTTGCTCCACTCCCTCCTTGCTTCCTGAAAGGCTCCATTTAGAGCCTAACAAAAGCGAGGGCAGGCAGGAGGGCCTGGATCACGCCGGGAGATGCTGCTGCGGCCACTCCTCACTAGGAGACTATGCGTGCTGCACAGGGCAGAGGCCCCCCCTGCCCTATGGCAGCGATGCTACTGCTTAGATTGGTGAAATAATAATTAGAATGTATTTGATGATGGTCTCTGGCTACTGGCTCACCTGGACCTAGGAATATTCAGGCCCTTGCAGAGATCATTCAGGCTCAACCAGTCAAACATCTGGCGCAAGACGAAACTGCACCCTATAACCTGCCTAGTCCTGGAGCCCTTCTGCACTTGCCTCTCAGAGAGGTAATACACAACAAAAGGCCCTTGACAATCTCTATGAAGTTCCCTTTTTCCTTTTATAGCTGCTTCCTGCTCACCCAGTTGCAGATGACCAGCCTAGTAGGAAGGGACCATAGCTCTGTGGTAGAGCACATGCCGAAAGTCTTACGTTCAGTCTTCACCACCTCTAGTGAAAGGACCTCTGCCATCCAAAGGTTTCCTGATCCCTTAACAACTCTGTGCTTTTTCTCTTGTTGCCTGTTATGCCTGACACTCTCTCCCAGCACACCTGTGTGATACCCATCTTTTGACTTAGTCTTCCCTTTGTCTTCATCTGTTAACTAAACCTAACAGCGCAATCCACCGTAAGGATCCGGCCGGTGGCCCAGGGCCACCCACCGGATCCTGTTCCTCGGCGGCTGTGCTGCCACCGGGCTGGAGGTCTACTCAGGGAAGGGGACGCTCATTCCCTTCCCCGAGTGTAACCCAGCCTCCTCGGATTTCCACCAGCAATTTTGCTGGTGGAAGTCGGAGGACACGGCCTAGCCGACCCTGACATGTTTAGAAAGATGACTGCCAATATCACCTTTCTCTAGTGAGGTGAGGTGAGGTGATTTCTCTGGTGATGTGAGGCGAATACATTTTTGTCCCTGAGGTATATGGTAATGGTGAACACAGGTGGCTAACAGTAAGATTGGGTTGATGACTTCCTACTGTTTCAAATGACTTTGAAACAAGCAAGTGCTGTGATTCCTGGGGACTGTAAACTGTTTTTCAGGACAGAAGAACACTAAGGGAAAATTAAACTTGAATTTTTATCACCATATATATACCCATTGGGAGAGACAGACTAAAAGATAGCAGTAGAGCAACAAGGAAAGATTACTGATGTGCTCACACATACACAGGCATTAATGGGCTGCTGGAGTTTGCTAGGCTTTTGATGTTTGGCACCTCTCTGGTTTGGTGTGAGACTGTTGTCCCCAAGCGCCAAGGCACATTACAGTACAATGAAGAAAGTTCACACGGCTGGATCCCAAAAATCTTACTTCAAGGCAAACCTAATTTAGTGTGTGTTTACCTCAAGAAAGACTCTGACAGAAACAGGAGAGGAGATATTATGCAGGAACGCAAATGAGAAAATGACAAGCAGCTCTAATAAAAGAGCTGAGATATTGGTGGTGGACTATATAGGTGCAACTGAACTGAACGTACAGCATGTCGTATGCATGTCTACCCATCTTATTCAATGAGGCTTACTCCCAGGAAAGTGTGTATAGGATTGCAGCCTTATGGCTCAATCCTATTGAGCCTCTTTACCGGCCTAGTGTGCGCTAGGCCAGTGCAGGCTGTCGCAAACGTGCTGGGAAGCATGTTGCGACAGTGCACTGTGGGGTGCACTCCAGCCTAGGTAAGCAGGTGCAGGGGGCGTAATGGGGTGGGGGAGGGCGGGGGTGTAATGGGGAAAGGACTGGGTAGATCAGGCCCAGGAGGGGGTGGGTTTGGCGGCAGCAACACATGCTGGATTCTATCCCCCTTCCTGTGCCATTTTTTCTTACATGGGCCTCCTGGACTTGCGCCAGCAAAATAACTGACGCGGATCCAAGGACACCCATTGGGGAGGCTGGGGCTTTACCCGGGGTAAGGGAACAAAAGTTCCCTTGTTTGTTTGTTTGTTTGTTTGTTTACAGTATTTTTACCCCGCCTTTCTCCCCGAAGGGACCCAAAGCGGCTTACAACATGAAAAAAAGAATACAATACAAAAAATACAATACAAAAAATAATCACTTTTTAAAGCAATAAAAAACAGTTAACAAAAACTAGTAAAAAAACAGCATTTAAAAGTTGTTAAAAAAACAGATCACATTATAATTAAAACAAGAGCATAAAAAATAGCAGCATCCCACCTGTACCAGCAGGATGTTAAAAAAAGGCAAGGACTCAGATGGCTTCCTTAAACAGGAAAGTTTTCAGGCCTCTCTGGAAAGTCTCCAAGGAGGGAGCAGTACGTAAGTCAAGAGGGAGGGAATTCCATATGGCTGGTGCTACTACTAAGAAGGCCCTATTTCTTGCCGCCGCCCCTCACACCTCCCTGGGCAACAGTACCCGCAAAAGGGCCTTCTCTGATGACCTAAGGAGACGAGCCGGACTATATAGAAGTAGGCGGTCTCTCAGATATCCTGGCCCCAGGCCATATAGGGCTTTAAAAAGAGGTCAAAACCAGCACTTTGAATTGGGCCCAGAAACAAATTGGCAGCCAGTGCAGACGTCGGAGAAGCGGCCCGACAGAGTCGAACTGCCTACCTCCAGTGACTACACGGGCCGCCACATTCTGCACTAATTGCAGTTTCCAAACCGTCTTCAAGGGCAGCCCCACGTAGAGCGCATTACAATAGTCTAACCATGACGTCACCGTGGCATGGATCACCGTGGTCAGGTCTTACCCTTACCCTGGGGAGACCTCCCACCTTCCCATTTCTGTGCAGGATTCAGCATTGCCTGCACTGACCTCCGTGCATCGGTGCACAGAAAGTTAGTTAGGATTGGGATGCCAGTCTGTTTCATAAGAAAATACAGGCATCCCTCTGTATTCACGGGGGAAAGGTTTCTGCTCTCACTGCGGTTAGCTAAAAGAAAACCATGGAAAAGAGCGAACCCTATCTCTGCGCTCCCCCCCCCGGCGCTCCTTACCTTTGTTTGTGTTAGCGGTGGCGCCTAGCAAGCATGTGTCTTGCTTTAACAAAATGCTATAAGCAGTATGCTGCTGCTTATAGCACAGAAGCAGACAAGCAGCCTCAATGCAAGATGGGCTTAGCCCAAACGTTAACAGGAAGCAGGAAGTTTCCCAGGAAGGATCCTGGAACATGTAGTTCTAGTCCTGATCAGGAAGTTTCCTGCTTCCTGTTAATGTTTGGGCTGAGCCTCTCTAGCATTGAGGCTGCTTGCCTGCTTCTGTGCTATAAGAGGCATGCTGCTTATAGTGTTTTGTTAAAGCAAGACTCACGCTTGCTTGGTGCCACCGCTACCAACACAAAGGTAATTGGTGCCGGGGGGGGGGGGGCGCAGAGAACTGCAGAAAAGTGAAAACGTGGATATGGGGAACGCGATTATGGGGGGAGGCCTGTATTTCAATCAGTCACTATGATTTTGCTAGCAAAGACATGTTTGTAAAACTCAGTCCTTGCCAAGAAGAGGCATCATTGTTTTGAAACTTAAATTGCAAGACAAAAGGTTTGGTGACTTCCAGGTCCACATGCAGATACCTGACTTTCACCCACCCACATATCTCTGTTTGAATGGTCGTTCCCATCATGCCTCCTGTAATGCAAAGCGTGTCTAGGTTTTGGTGTGGTAGTGAATGAACAATCATTACCCTTTAAGTTTAGAGACCTGGTAGAACTGAAAGCAGTCCAGAAATGGCTTGTTGACTTTGTTTTGGTGGAACGGTCTTGAGGGGAAACAGGGTCTCCTTGCGGTACTGGGAGAGAAGAAAATTACCTGAAGAGTTGGGTGTTAGTGTACATCTCATGCTATTTGAGAACTATTAATTCTCATTGTGCTGGCTGCTTCCTTGCATTTTTGTAAACAAACAGGTATGACAAAGGAGAAGCACTGTAACATTGTCCCTGGAACATTATGTGGGAAAGTGGAGCATGCATAAAACAGTTGTAAGTGAGGAGGGGAACATTGCTGCAGGATCAAAACTGGAGGTCGGGACTGAAAATTATCTCTTGTTGACTTTTCTGTTTGGAATACAATGTAATCCCATCAGCTTTAGTGGCCAGTGGCAATGCGACAGCCTGAGGGAGGGGGGATAGCGTGGTGTTGCCACCGGAAGCTACATCAAACACCCCCCCCCCCCGTTCCTGATGACACCACTGCCGGCAGTAAAGCACTAACAAAGGGCCGGCTGGGCACTTTTTTGCGCCATATTTTTGCAAAGCTTTCCCTTCCTGTTTCCGCCGATATGGCAGGGTTGTTGCCCCCCTGCTTGCCGCCTGGTGTGGGACACCCCCCCCCGGCATTCCGATGCTTCTGAGCCTGGCTATGCGTTACCTATAGATATTGTGAAGAAGTCAGGGGTGTGTGTGTGTGTGTGTGTGTGTGTGTGTGTGTGTGTGTGTGTGTGTGTGTGTGTGTACGTGTACGTACACGTTAAAGACCGGGAATTCTCTCCAGTATGCCCCAAATCTCCTTTGGTAAATCGCTCTCAGTAAAAGTTTGGAATCTTTTCTCCAAAATTAGCCTGTGGTATCTTATACCTTTGTTAGCGTGCCTTGGTTTGCATGTTATACATCCCTGTAGAAATAATGTACAGAAATAATGTATAGCAATAAGATGAGAAAAGTACACTTGCTTCCTCCTGCCCCACTGATTTGTCAACTTCTTTCCCCACAGATCATCAGAAGTTGGAACGAGAGGCTCGGATCTGCCGCCTCCTGAAGCACCCAAATATAGGTAACAGAGAAACTCTCTTCTTTTTGTGCTGGCTGCGTACATTTTGTAAGAGTTTTCCATTCTGAGTTTTCTCCACTCCTACTCTCTGCTAGGAACCAGTTCCATATCCATATAGGAATGGGTTATCAATATCATATTAAATATTTCAAAGATAAACAGCACAAGGTAGCACTGATGTCTTCACCAAGCAGTTGCAATGTTCTCCTAAAAGGCAAACTGAATGTTCTGTGGAGATGAGTATTCTGGAATTATGGAAATCTGCCAAGTTCATTGTGTTCCATGAAAACATTTAATATGCTGTCTGGAATGCAATAATTGGATCCTTCAACTACCTCTACTGATGTCTTAAGGACAGCTCCACTGCAATATCTAGGTGTTGAACAGACATTTTACAATGAACTTCATCCCTGCCATTGTACCTCCTCCTCCTCATGTAACTTATTGAATTGTTTTATCATCTTTTTCTTGTTTTAAAATATCTGATTTGGGGTATACTTCCATGTGCACTAATTACCATTAGACACATTGTTTACAGACAATCCTTCAACCATCCACACACATGGTGGAGGTATTGTCAGGTATTTTTTGGTATTGTCAGGGAAAGGAACTCCCAGAGGAAGGGCAGCTGACCAAGGAGAGTAGTGTCTAGTAGTTAGTGCACACACACCCTTTCTTGCTCCCTGCTTTCCCATTACTGGATCAGCAGCTGAACAGGGAAAAACCTTGATAGGTTGCATCCACTGCCACCATCCCAGGCTACAGGGACCAGCCAGAGTTGGGATGTTTGGCAGAAAAAAACCCTCCCAGGAGAGCACTGAACCCCAGGGTTTTTAATCAAAAATGAAACCCACAGTACCGTTTGCAGGGTGAAGAGACATGACAGTCCACTGAATTACCTATGAGCATGGACCAGGCAGAGAAAATGTAAAAATGTAACTAGTTTATTAAAGTTCCAAAAGAAAAGGGAATTAAACAAATTGGTGGGGGGGAAAGGCAGAAAGTAAAAGTACAAGCAGGCTGATTGAAAATGCCTGAGTGTGGCTGGAATGCACAAAGAAAAGTTTTCAACAAACGGATGCAGTAACCAGAAATGCCCAGCAGGTAGAGCTAGGATGCTACTCAAAACTCTCAGCCCACACAGACACACACTCACACCCACACACACATACACAACATCTCCCTTGAGTTAAACCTGGGGAAGTTTGCATGCTCGCTGGAGTCACTAAGCAGCAAAGCAACAAAATATCTGGTCACAATCTAGCTAGACTGTCTCTTGGGGCAAGAGTAGGTTGACCATATCCAAAAAGGGACAGGGTGTCTATATCTTAAACCATTGTAAGAAGAGGGAATTTGAGCAGGTGTAGCTTGTTGCACCCTTCCATGATGAGCTGCACCTGTCCAAATTCCAATGGTTAAAGGTATAGACACCCTGTCCCTTTTTGGATATGGTTAGCCTAGGCAAGAGTCCATCACAGGATCCCTCACCTGCACTGTGAAATAATATAGCTCAGCAGACACAGGTTTACCATCTCCATGCAATGTGCCTGTATGACCTCTTTTTTTTTCCTCCGAGGGCCCTTCCAGACATTAAAATAAAACAACTTTATTTCTTTCCTGATGTTATGCTTGTGCTAACCTCAGAGAAGCACCAGAATATTGCTATCATATTCTCCATGCAATATTGGGGCAGAAGGAGAAGGAAGAGTAGCCTTTGTGCTTGGGAATGGCCTGTCTGCTGTTCATAATTTATTGGGGGGGGGGGGTGTATAAAAAACAATACAAAAAGAGGCTGATCAAGTCCTGGGTTTGCACAGTGGTGCAGTATAATAGAGCAAGAAAATTAACATAACATTCCAATAGCAATTCTTGAAATGGCCAGGCTTGAAATGACTTGAAATATATATTTAATAATTAGAAATGGATGAGCATTCTACACCAGGGAAGTACACTGGAATTGAGAACAAAATATCAACATTGAGAATTGGGAAGACATTCAAACAGACACAGGCATTGTGGGATTAGTGTTACTTGTTGCTAGCAATGTAAGAAACATGATTTATCCAGTAGTTGCGAGTGACATTTATTTAAGTCAGGGATTCTTAACCTAGGGTCCATGGACACCTAAGGGGTCCATGGATGGGCTTCAAGGGGTCCACAAACGTGTGTGCGTGCATGCGTGCATGCGTGCGCGTGCATTTTTCTGGGGAGGCGGTCCATAGCTTTCATCCGATTCTCAAAGGGATCCATGACCCCCCGAAAAGGTTAAGGACCACTGATTTAAGCACATTCTACATATTGCAGTTGCAAGGCACATTCCCAATTGCAATGGAAGCAATGACCAGGGATGAGGGAGGAATACCATTTCTCAATGACGGAATATTGTAATGTGAACATTGAATGAATGCAATATCTCAGCAACAAAGGCATTACTTTTAGAGTTTGTCTCTGGATCTTTTGCCATTAACAAACAAAACTGCCCTGAGACTTGCTTAAAATGGTAGTAAATACATTAGAATGAGAATTGAAATACATTCAAGAGAATCCCATCACTTGTTCTCTAATAGGCTTTGTATTATACCTGTGCTGAACTAGTTGGTTATAGGTAGGCTTACCATAGTCCTGGAATCGAGCGCCGCCGTGACCTGCAAAAGACACGAGCCTCTCCCAGAAGTGCACCGTGGCGGGCCAATGCAAGCCGTGGCTTCCGGCACTTCCGGTAAACGAGACGACCGCGTTGGCCCCCCGTGGTGCACTTCTGGGAGAGGCTTGTGTCTTTTGCAGGCCGTGGCGGCGCTTGATTCCGGGACTATGGTAAGCCTAGTTATAGGTAATGGTTCAGGAGAATGGGATGTCAACAACGTTGGTGCATTTCTAGTTCCCTTTCCTTCTACTGACCCTTTTCAGAATATTTTTTTTAATCCACAGAGAATTGAGTGTCTTTGGGAAAGAATGAGGTGTTGTTCATGTGTATGTGCTAATTGATCTAAATGCAAATTTAAAGTTACCTATTGCCAGTCATTGAGCTGAATTTAAAAAAATACAGAACTGGGGAACAAACCTAAAGCAGTCAGACCAGATTAAAACAAATTTAATAGGAATCCTAGAAGATGGTTCTCCCCTCTAAAGAACTGAGTTCAGATAACCGAATATGGGATAGTTGCACCTTTAACCAGCTAAGGGGCTCACGGTGGTTACTGTTGAACCAGACCATGGTAATTATTCTGGGGTAACTGACTCATGGAGCAATCCTTGGATCTTTGGAATGGCGGAGCAAGTGCTCCGCTGTTCCAAGACGTCGCGAATGTGCTATATAACTGGCGGAAATCCGAGGAGGCCTATCGGGCCGGCCCCAGTTTACACCTGGGGAAGGGGATGAGTGTCCCCTTCCCTGAGTAGACCTCTGGCCTGCCATCGGATGGGCAGCCTGGGCGCAGGATCCGGCGGGTGGCCCTGGGCCGCTGGCTGGATCCTTACACAGGATTGCGCTGTCAGGGTAGTGGCATATAATCTGATGTACGTGATGTATGAAAGATGTAGGCCAGAAGGAGAGAGAGGAAAATAGGCACAAAAATGCCAAAGCTATGACTGTGACGCTGATTCACTCTGTTATGTTCCCCACTCTCGCAGAGCTAGAGGTATTCATGACTTGACAGTAGCCAGCGACCACATAGAAGCGTCACCCAGTGGGAAACTAGATGGCTTTGAGGCCAAGCTGAGAGTGCTCTCCCTTTCCTGATGATGACCATTAGTTTATTCAGCAGTATAAAATGTGGAAAACCTACTGAGCTTGTGTGGGCAGTAGTACAAAAGCGAAGCACGCTCGGTAACGCGAATTGAGCCTGTAGAGTGGAAATGCAAATATAGAGCACAAGTCACCTACAAGGAGGATGGATGCCAGCCCAACATGGATTTGGAGCTCTGTGTGTGATTAAGGAATACATTTTCCTTCTTTTATTATGCTGATTTAATTACACTTGCTTGGATCTTGCGTGGCAGCAGGGGGCTGTAGATCAGTGGTAGAAGAACACATTCTGTTTATGCAGAAGGTCCCAGGATTGACCTCTTGCACCTTTAGGTAGGACAGAGAAAAATGTCTGCGTGAAAGCTGGAAGAGCCACTGCCAGTCAGTGTCAACAACACTGTGCTAGATGGACTAGTGATCTGACTCCGCATCAAGTATCTCTTCCTATGGCAGCTGTCAAAAAGGATGCTCCTTTACAGACAATCAGGGCCTAAGAGGAGTCACCCAGTAAACTAAACCAGTAATACTTTGCTATGGCTACTGAATTTAGGGTAAAGGCTGAGATCTAATAAGGGCTTACTTCTGGTCTGCCCCGGTGAGCCTAATCTCTGAGAAAACAGGTATAGGATCAGGCTGCTGGACTCTTCAGCCCAGCTCTAGATTCTAGCAACAGAGAACAAATGTTAAGAAGGGAATAAGAATATCACTGCTAATAGTCCTGCTGGTAGTAGCCTGCAGCGATTCATTGCATCTTAGCTCTTGATTGTGGTTCAGGTTACCATTTTAAAGTTGAGCTGTTTCTGTGCCTTCAATAGTCAACTGACACACACAGACATTAAGCAAGTGAAACTTTCTCAACCACTCAGCTATTTCCTTACCAGGGAAAGCTTTCGCAGCTACATTTCTGTCTGTTAGGCTGCTGCTCAAGCATCAGGGGTCCGATTTCCTCCAAACTCACAGGTGTATGCATTTAACTCCTGTCGCATATATACATTCTTGGGTAAAAATGTGTGTGTGTGTGTGTGTGTGTGTGTGTGTGTGTGTGTGTGTGTGTGTGTGTGATCATGGTGGTGGTTCCCAAGAGTCCCTAACACCCCGACCCAACCCTCAAGCACAAGGGAGCGTGCCAAGATTTCTAGACTGAGCTCAGTTCAGCTGTGATAAACCCACAGTGTCCAGTGTGTTCTGCTTCTCCAGCCTCGAGAGTTGCCACTGTCTGTGCCTTTAGCAGCTGTGTAACAGGCAGAAATTCAAGAGTACCATCATGCTTCCCAGCACTATGCTTCTGTGCTGCTTGAAATCTGTGCCTGTTAAATTTAGTTCGTAATGTGTCTTTGAAAGGAAACATGGTGGAAATGCCTTGAGTCCTGGCTTGGATTGTCACTATTTTTCCTAATTCCTCTCCTATGCCTTTGACAGCAATAAAATATTTGGCAGCTGAAGCATTCAGAGAAGAAGGGGGAATACAGTATTTCTGCAGATCACAAAAGAAAAAGGAAGGCGAAACCCAAAAGTGTTGAGGGGAAAAAAAAAGTGATGGAGGCTTCAATAAAAACGATGTCAGATATGTTTCAAGCAAGCTCTTTCTCAGAGGCAGGAGATAAATGATTTCATCAAAATCTGGAATATACATACATAAACATGTACACATGTGCACACACTCACACACACAAACTTACTCTGCTGAGGCTGGTAAGACTTGTTAGGATCTTTGACTTCAGTGACATATCTATTTCCAGTTTTTGATGGAATCATTTATCTCCTGCCTCTGAGGAAGAGCTTGCTCAAAATGCATCAGGTGTTGTTTCTATATGAGCAGCACAGTGCAACCCTACACATGTCTACACATAGGTGAGCTTTATGGGCAGGGACATAAAGCCTTTCAGTAAGAAAGCATGACAACCTAAGCACATAGGGTCTCCTAAATGCCAAGGACTGAGGAAGTGTTCCATTCTGGACACTGGGGAGAATGTGTGTTACTGATGAACAACTGAGATAAGCCATGAGCTGAAGCATCTGTCATTGGATCCTATATAGTTTGTTGCCCACTGATCAGGAAAAACCTGCCTGACTTGGGCTCATGCCTTTCGCAGCAGCTTGATAGGCAGAAATCAGCTTTTCTTGGCACAGGGATAAATGCCATTACCTGCTAATAATGTCTGCAGATGAAGAAGCACAGGAGCAGAGACTGGCTAAAAAAGTTGGCAACTCCATAGACCGCATGCATCAGGGTTTGCCCAGTCTTGCTCTCCAAAGCACTTCCAGTTGCTCATAAACTGTAATGACTTGCAGGCAGCAGCATCCATCTTTATTCAGCAGCGTGACTGGGATACTCTCTGGTAGAATGGAGAAGTGAATGCAGGGAAGTTCACGCTGCTGAACAGACTCCACAGAGAGTGCTCCTTGTTCCTCACCCTGTCTGTAACTGTGCTCTGTTACCATCCCCCTTGTTTCCACCTCGCCCTCCTTCTCTTCACACACTCACGCATACATGCTCACACACATGGCCTCTGCTTTATAAATGTTGCATATCATAAAGAGCCTGTCAGCTTCGATCTGTCTTGGGCAAATGCCTGCACGGCAGCAGCGTCAGGTCTCCTCTACATCAGGCAGAACCACAGACGGCACTGGACCAAGCTGTTGCTATGACAACAGAGGCATTTCCTCTTCTCCCTCCCTTTCTCCCCCCTTCTCCTGCCTTCAGGAATGCTTCCCTAGATAGGAAGATAATAGAATACACAGGAGGGCAATGAGAACAGAGTAGAGATGTAGAGGGTGATAATCAAATGTTGGGACAAGAGAGCAAGGAAAACCATCCCTCCCCCCCCCTCTCAAGTTTTTGGTTTTGAACATATTTATATTTTTTAGATAAAGTTTTCAAGGACTATTACAACTTAAATTGGATTGAGACACTGACATGGACAAAGAATTTCTGATGGAAAAGAAAGGCATTTTCTTTCTTTTTTCAATGTCTATCCTGCCATGTGCTTTTTAAAAGCCTCAGGGTGATTAACAGCAATGAAAAACCACCATAAAATTTCAGGGACACAATAAAATGATTTGAAAATGAACAGCATTAACAACTGTGCAATGAGTGGCCTCCATCTGGCACTGACTTCAGATCTCTGCCAAGTTATTTTGGGTCGTTTTATACATGTTGGTCTTCCACACTCTTAGAGGTTGTCAGCTTTTAAGCATATATTAGTGTGTCCCCTGCCCTATTAACATCCATCTAGGATAACTTAAAAGTTTCTTTGCTACTTCATGATATTTAGTTGGTCCTAATGAAGGGCCCCACTCTGCTAGGGAGCTGGGAGCCTTTTTTACTGGCTCTGCTCCTGTTCCTTAAACAACAGCTTGACAGAAATTTAACAGGTGACACCCATTTATGTGTACCAGAGACTGTTAGAGCATAGGAGTGGAGTTAATAGAAAAGGTTCAAAACCTAATAATGAAATAGGCATGATATTTTCTCACAGAATAAAAACACAGGACATTCTAAAAGAACAAAGTTTGTTTTTAAGCCTTTAGGGATGTAGTCAGGCTTTCAGACTTACTCCAAAGGCTCTGAAGCTATGCATGAAAAGGTTATATTCTGACCCATTTTCCTTCACACGGCACATGCTTTTGGAGCGTCTAAATTCACAACAGACTCACAAGAGACCTCTGGTGTTTTTGGAACATTGGGTGGAATGGGTCACCCTAGAGTAGGAAGCATATCTGTGTTTCCAGAGTCGGATTGCAAGTGCACTTCAGTCACGTGCAGCGCACACTAGCAGCTTCTATGCCTGTGGTATAGCAACCTTGTGGAGGGGGAAGCTGGTGGTAATTTCCATTTTTCTTCATTGCCAAAATGCACTCCGCCTGTGTAAATCACCAGAAGAAGATCCAGCTTGCAGACAACTATGGAGCACTGCAGCCGAGGCTTTCCTATTTTCCCTAAGGCATGAATTCACATCACTGCATTTAATCCCCCACTGAAGAGGAGTGGGCAGCTTATCTCTCTGAAGACAATCCAATGAGGCACTGTATAGACTCAGACAGATATCTCAGCCAGCTCTGTTACAGAGCTTCTCTTTTATGCATTTTTTCCTCTGCTGCCATAGGGCTTTTTTAAAAATAAAAATAAATGAAAGCCAAAATTAACTGGTACCACTTGTATGCTTGCATCAAGCACCAGGTCTTTCAGAATGCCCATTTGTGGGTCATTCCTTGTTGTTTGTTTTTAACTATTCTCTCTCAATCTCTTTTCTTTATCATCTTTTTTCAATCTCATGCATATTGTCTCCTTAGTAGACAGCAAAGTGGTGTGTCCACTTTGCTGTCTGCAAAGGAGGAGGACATGAGAAGTTTGGCAGTTGCAGCTTATCATGCAGGGCTGAGCAAAACCTCACCTACTGTCATTCCCTCTTTTACAAAATGAATAGAAGTAGACAAGCTCTGTCCTTCTTTGCACCAGGCCACCTTGTTTCCTAGTAGGGTGCCAACTTTTCAATTGCCCTGTGTGACTGCACCTTATAACAGCAGATACAACACCTTATAACAACAGATTTTCAGAAACCCAAAAACGATCTTATCGTGTTGTCTTGTGTGATCCCTAAAGCATCTAGTGGGGCCACTGTGAGATACAGGAAGCTGGACTAGATGGGCCTTTGGCCTGATCTAGCAGGGCTCTTCTTATGTTATGTTGAAAAGGTGGTGCTTTTTATAGCATCAAGATAAACATTCACACCTGCACTTCATCCCCATGCTGTAAAAAACGTCTCCTGCTGATTTCTTCAAATATCCAACTGCTGTTAAATACACAGCGATGAAATATAATGAACATAGATTCATTTTCCCCCAGCTCAGCTGACAATCCTACAACAACCATGTCCCTTTCAACAACCCTTTCTGTCTCTCTGAGCCATGAATTCAGGCTGTCTAGAACGCACATGTTTCTCTGTTGGGACAGACAAGATTGTGTTCACTGAGCAAGATAACGAACAAAACCAATCTGGTTGCTAAGTATTCCCAGAAAACAGTTCTCTCCTCCCCTTACACCCCCACCCCACTGTTCAATGCTGCTTAGAAACTGGTGAGTACAGTTTCCATATGAAAGCAGCACAAACAGGGTAATGGAGGAAATATGTACACCACTCTGAGTTCCTTGGAGGAAGGGCGGTATAAAAATGTGAAAAATAAATAAATAATAAAATGATGATCAGGAATGAACCAAACTGCAGACTGGAATTAAAGACAAAAAGGAAGAATCAATGTCACTAGGACCACAAGATGTCACAGCGCCAGAGCCCTGCTTTTGGAGCGGTATTGCCCCAGTGTGAGAGAGCGTCTACTAGAGGAAAAGGCATTTTCATGGGGTAGGATCTTCACTATATTTGTCCCCCACCTTTCTCTATACCAGAACTCAAGACAGCATCCATGGGAGTTTGCTGGCAACTCCCATCCAGGCACTGGCCAGAGTCAGATCATGGATCAGATCCTGGAACAAGAGGTCCTTCTCTTGTATTGTTATGAGAAATATCATCACTGGCTCCAGATTTCACCAGTGTGTGAAGCTACTCAGATCCTGGTGGTCCATTCTAGAGTTGAAAGGCATGGAGCTGGAAGATTCTATCTGCTTTATGCTTCCATAGCATGGCAGGGTAACAGTCATTCTGCTCTAACATCTAAGCTCTGTTGTGGCTTTCTAATATACCTATTTGAACCTTGCCATGCTTGTTGAATAATTCATTTGCTTGCTATTCATGAGAGAGAAATGCCTGTTATGCAGTTGCATTTTTACATTGTGACTTCCAGAAAAATGGAGCGCTGAAAGCAGGAAAATCATGTGGACCCTTCCTGATTGAGTGAGTGGGAGGTTCTTACTGAGCATAGCTAGAAGCAGAGAGTCCTTGTAATTTTCCCCAGAACAAATCCTTACTGGCTTCATCACCCCCCAAGGCTCTTCTGGCAAATGTGCAACATCTTTTCAGGGAGTTTCACGCAGTAAAGGGCTGTTGGAGGATACATTTTGAACAATGGCTTAAGAGAGGCCTTGAAAGGATTAAGCCCTCATGCATATACAGTATACTTCTGGAATAAACTCTCTCTTCTATGCGATCAGCTACTCTGCTCATGACTACCTCTTGTTACTTGTCTCCTCTGTTATGTCAGAGTTACGTCTGTTATGTTATCTACTGTCAGGCCCCTCTGCCTCCTCCTTCTGTGCCTTTGTGGTTTTGCCTAGTTTTTCCTTGTTCCTGGAAAAGTCTCCTCCCCTTCCTCCTCTATTTTACAGCCCAATCCTATCCCTGGGACGTGCCAGTATGTGTCCATGGACGCTGGTGCAATGACAGCCCCACCAGTGTGGAAGGCTGCAACCTGATGGCTGCACCATAAACAACGGCTTAATAGTGGGGCAACGCTGCACTGTTGTAACGTAGACACCAGCTGAACACTGCCAGCAGACTCCAACATTGGGAGGAGATTGGGGTGGGACGTGGGAGGGAGGGGCATCGGGAGTCCATGCACACCAGATCCAGAGCCACCTTTGGATGACAGACACACACACACACACCCAATGCTGGAAAAACGCAAACACAAACAGTCTGCTGCCCTTGCAGCATTCATGGTGGGAGTCTCTAGTTAACGTGTGTCAAGGATGTTGACACCTTGCTTGGTGTTGCGAAGTTTGTAACAGTTTGCTTGGTGTGGTGAACCTCATGTTGGCCCACCACTTCCCTGGTCTGCTGCCTGCCTGGCCTCTCTGCTCTGCTGCTGCTTCACCCTCTTCTCACTTACTCTGCTTCCAGGAGCGATTGCGAAGAGGATTGCCACAGCCTCCCATTGCCTTCAAAACATATTAGGCAGGGAGCAGATCTTCCCTGCCTGACCAGTGCTGAGGAAATGGTGAGTGGCAGAAGAGATGAAGGAGCAGACTGCATGCACACTGATGTGTATTGCACCACTTTGACTTGGGCCAGGCCTGAGAAGGAGAATCTCGTTGTCTCTTAAGAAGCTGGTGATTTGCCCATTTCTTAAGACATCAACATTGTGTAAGGAAGATCTGGACAGTTTCGGACTTGTATCCAGTTTCCCCATTCTGGGAAGGATAATAGAATGTGTGACAGCAAAACAATTCTAGGCATCAGTTGATGGAACATCTTATCCCACTTTAGTCTGGCTTCTGACATGCTTATGGGACAAAACACAGCTTGGGTTGCCCTGGCAGATGATCTCCATCTAGAGACTAAAGATGGTAATGCAGCTCTGTTGACCTTATCTTTCGGCACCTTTTGGTACTGTGGATCATACTATTCTTTTACATCAGTGCTACTCAAAGTGGTGGTCCATGGACCGGTGCTGACTTGCTAACCAACGGCTTCTGGTCTGTAGCAAATTTCCAGGAAAGAAACAATCGTGTAAAATCACAATAGTGTAAAAATCACTTGCTCCATATCCATATACTGTTTCATACATGCTCTCGTTGTTCTTATTTACAGTATAGCCTTCCATTTTTTTATGGTTCTGGTCTCTGGCATATTGGGGTGGGGGGGAATTGCCGATCTGCCACATCCGAGAAGCATGATTTTATGTCATCTTCAACACTCTGTTACAGTTGGGGAGTTGTCTGTCTGCTAGTTCCGTTCCTTCTTGTATGAACAGACACAGTGGGTGGCTGCTGGGGATAGTACATTGGCCAAATGGAGAAGTTAGATTGTGTTCTGCAAGGTTCAGTGTTAATGCTGATCTTTTGGAAAATCGATATATGAAGCTGAGATGTTTGGGAGTGAGTTGTCTTCAGTATATGCTGATGCTAACCAGCTCTATATTTGTGTTACTGAACATCTATGAGCACATGCTGACTGTTTTGAACGAGTGTCTTGAGGAGGTATCAGAGATGGCTGTATGTTTCCATTGCTGATTTATAGTCTTTAGTATTCTTAGATACGGTTTTAAAATTATTTTTCTTCTTTGTGTGCCACCTTAGGTGTTTCTTGTATCCCCCACCACTTGTAAATGGATGGGCAGGATAGAAACATAAAATGAGGGTCAACAGGCTTAAGTTGACCCCTGACAGCAGAGGCGTCCCGGCAGCTGAGGGTGCCAAGGGGCGGCGCCTCTGCGGGGGGGGCAACCTGGCCTACCTGCGCGCCCGCCCGGTGATGCGGGCGGGCGCTCGAGGCCTTCTCCCCCGGCCTCGGAGCCGGAGAAAGCCCTGGAGCGTCCGCCACGACCGGCGGCCAGGGCTTTCTGAAGGTGGCCGACTGCAGGGCCGTGCTATTTATCCTTTTTTTTCTGCACATAAATAGCGCGGCCCCGCAGTCGGCCGCCTTCAGAAAGCCCTGGCCGCCGGTCGAGCGCCCGCCCGCGTCACCGGGCGGGCGCTCCAGCGGAATGCCGCCCAAGCCGCGGAGCCGCTGCGTCACCGGGCGCGTGCACGCGCACTCCCCAAAGTCCCGCCCAAGCCGCGGAGCCGCCCGGAGCCGCTGCTCCGGTCGCTCCACCCTACGTACGTGGCATGGGTCTGTGGAGACCCATTGCTGACCTGGCGGCCTACTATCGAGAGCTTTTTACTTACCGTACCTCTTGTTGGCCTTCTGGTCACACACACACTCCTCATAGCATGAAGCACATGCTCTGTTGGTGCGGCTGCATGCTATGGAATAGCAGGGGATAGGATTGGCTGTTAATTAACTTAAACCAGTCCTCATGCCAACTGTATTTCTTTACTGAGGCTCTCTTTCTTGCAAAGTGAGGCAAATGTCGTAGGTAGAAGTAGGGACTTTTCCAGCAATTGCCCTAAGGCTGTGCAGTGACATTCTTACCTCCCTCCAGATTAATGGTTCCTCTTCCTTACTTGTCTGTAAAGCATGTCTTTTTTGTTTTGCCTTTGGCTTAGCTTGCAATCGTCCTAGGTTTACTGAAGGATACTCATGATGATGATGATGATGATGATGATGATGTAGTTTTGTTTAGTTTTAACTGTTTTCTCTATTTGTAAGCCACCCTGAGCTGAGAAAGGCAGCACAGAAATAGTTTAAATAAATAAGCCTTCTCCATGGTCCATTACTACAGGCATTCTCTCATCTCAGCTTTGATGAGAGAGAGAGAGAGAGAGAGAGAGAGAGAGAGAGAGAGAGAGAGAGAGAGAGAGAGAGAGAGAAGGTCAGAAAAGCAGATTTCAAAGCCAGATTGGTGAGAGGATACAATCAAGGAAAGGTTGAACGTAGTAAACTCGGTAGGGTGGGCTGAAGAGGGAGATCTTAGGAGGCAATTGGGGACAGGATGCGAGAGCTGCTGTTACCTGTCTGTAGTGTACATATGAAAACTCTTATCTTCATCTGAAGTTGGTAATAGAAGCAGTAAGGAGCGGTAGCCCATCAGTTAGAGTAAGTAGATAAGCAGACGGCATGGGCTATGGAGAATTTCTCAGGATAGAGTGGGAATTCCAGGGAAATTGGGAGGATTGAGAGGAGAACCTGCGAGGCTGAGTGGATGGGATATGAAGCCAAGAATGTGAAAGAGGTCAGAGAACAAAGACGCCAGGAAGTGAGCCAAGTTCAGAAGTGGGTGTTCTTAGAGAAGAATGAAAAAAAGGCAGAAGTGGAAGCAAAGATTAAAAGGGGGCCTGGAGAACAACGAAGGGAGGCATGAAATCAAGATATAGATGAGATGGCATGGGAATGAGCACTGTTGGTGGGCAAGCAAGGATGACATGAAAAGGCAGGCAGGGTGGGAAAGACTTGGCTCCTCCTATGTGGTTCCTTCCTATATGCAAGCACGTACTGTGACAAACTGGGGTGGCATCCCGAGGAAATAGTTTAAATAACTATCTAAAATGGAAATGCTAGCAGTGAGGCCTCTCGCAGTCAGAGTTTCCCCTTACTTTTCATGCCGCTACACGGAGCCCTTCTGTAGTTGTGTGGTGGCATCTCTGGACACTTGGCGATGACTTCTGGGTCTCAAGCTGCAGCTGTGCAACTTAGGGGGAACATTGCTCACAGTATCACCTGACCCTGAACATCCATGCATTGTTGCACACTGCCGCATGCTCTAAAGAACAAGCAAGTAACGAGTTGTTATAAATCAGGCCTGTGACAGTTTTTCTACCATCTTGCTTCATATGTAGAAAACGACAGATGTATAGCAACAACAACAGCACAATATTGCTAAAACTCAGAGGCATCGTTGGGGGGCCAGGGGGTGGGTGGGCCCCAGGGCGGCAGGGTTCCACACGGCAGGGTTGTGTGTACTTACCTCCAGCTTTGCCCCCTCCGCCACTCTTTCTGTCTTCTTTGCCGTCGCTCCGCGAGTCCGCTGGCCGTGAGTTTGGCCCTTCCACCCACCCTGGAGTCATTTGGCTCCAAAAATGCCCGAAAATGGGGGGGGGTGTTTTCGTGCTGTGTGCGCAAAATGACATCATGACCCCCGGGGGCGGGGCTTGTGGCATCATGTGGGGGGTGTTGCGTGGGCAGCCCCCTCCACAAGGGGTGTAGGAACACCACTGCTAGAATTTGGCCCTTTCTCTTTGTTCCCTCAAGAAAAACTCTGGCTACGCCCTGGTCATCTCTTGCCTTGACTACTGCATCCTCCTCCTTGCTGGTCATCCATTGGTTCATCTTTGTCCCCTCCATCCAATACTTGGTGACTAAGCTCCTTCATCTTGCTTAATCACAATGACATCTCAACACCCCTCATTAAACCCCTTCACTGACCTTCTGTCCACTCCCAGATTCAACTCAAACTCCTGGTCCTTACTGTCGAAGGCTGCCCTCCATGGCCTTGCTCATCCCTGTCTCTCAACAATCATATCCCACTACCCCCCCCCCCGGCCTTTGTTCTTCCAACTGCACCACCCTCAACTGTCCAAAATCTCCTCCTTCAACCGACTGCCCATTCTCCCTTGCTGCCTGTTATGTTTGGAAGTGCCTCCCAGAATACCTGCAGGACGTTTCCTCGCTCCCTTCAAATCCCTTCTTAAAACCCACCTTTCCATAAGGTCTGTGACACCACACCTTAGTTCCCATTCTCTTCTGTGACTAACAGCCCAATCCTATCCAGGATTGGGCAGGCACACGGAGTGGTTTATGACAAATGGGCTCTGGAGGCACACACAGCGTACCAACAGCGGCCATTTTAGGAGTGCTGCTGCAATTGGTAGTAGCACAGGAGGACCGCCGTCGGACTCAGAAAGGCAAATCCAATGGCGGTGGGGGCAGGGGGTTGGCAGAATGGAAAGAACAAATGTTCCCTTGCCCAAAGGAGATCTCTAGGGTCTGAAAGTCTGCCGTGGGCTACAGTGTGCACCCCACTGGTGTGGCTGCATCGCTGTGCAGGCTGTCCATTTAAGTACTGTATAGTAACTGAAACAGTAGAACATGCTTCCTTTATGTACTCCTTCCTCCATCCTTCTTCTCTGTCTCTGCTGCTTCCCTTGTGTCAATAGCTAAACTGGAAGCCCTTTGTCTTCTTACCCTTTTTAAAGTGCTCTGCACATTAATGGCCCTATACAGTACAGGATAGGTAAATAATACCTGTAGCCTCTGTGTCAATTGTGTGTATGTTAAGTGATGTCCTGGTGCTGATTGCAGCAGCTCTGACTGTGGCCAAATTGGTCATTCTAACAAAATAAAAATGTGCTTCTCTTTTTCCTTATTCTTCAATTAACTATCTGAGCGAACCAACATCACTTGAATGGAAAAGCTGGTGCTAATTTATTGAGGTGTGAAATCCAATTAAGAAGCCATTTGGTCCTTCATAAGAGCATAACAAACTGCATCTATCTAGATAGATATAGCTTCTGGTGCCCTTCTCTCTCTGCCACCCCCATAGATGGTTTCCTTTCTAATTTTTGTGACGATTGGGGATGGAAGAGGAAAAGCTTTAATATTGCTTAATGAGCAGCAGAGCTTAGTGAGTACTGCTAGCAGGAAGAGTTAGCTCATGCCCTTGAGCCAACAAAGGGCCTAACCTTAGTCCAAGCACTGGTGGAATCTTGGTTATTTGTGGCAACCCCTATTTTGCTTACATCTACTATAAACAATTAATCAGCCCTGGCACCAAAGATGATGACGTAACTGTGCCCCACTGCAACAAAGGAAGCTTGTGGAAAATGGGGAAGAGCAGGACAGTTCTGCCCACTGTACAGATCAAGGGAGGGTCACCACTGGATGGGTACACCAGAAAGCCCCCCTGTTCTCCCAAGGCAAGACCTGACTGATCTTAATCTATATTTTGTGTTTTATCACTATATAGCACAAGTGTCAAAGTTTACAGGAAATTGAGAAAAGGTTATTGCTCCTGTTCCATTTCCGGCACTCTGCCACCCTAATCCTGTACCACACTGGTGCTTACAGCGATGGGGTGGAGGGTGTCAAGGCAAAGGGTTCTGCCAATCATATGACAGTCAAAATGAGCATGTTACCGGTGCCAGGTTATAAATTAAAACATGGCTGGAGATAAACAATAGATTCATTAAAAAGTGCATTCTCTTAATGATTTGCACAAGGCTTCACTTCCCACATTACACACGCGTATTTATCGGTATTTCATCTCGCTGTCGTCTCTGGTCAAACAGGTTTTTGAACAATATAAAAATTGTTTACCAGAGGCAAAAGAGGACTACATGAATACAACCAGCAATCCAGCTTTCAAAACACCTTCAGCTTTTGAGGGGGAAAAATGATTGACTCCAACTTATGTTTATGTGTTTATGTTAAAATAGGAAGTCATAAACTGAACACAACAGAGAAAAATGGGATAAGCACATATCTCTGAGCGTTAACAACAAAATACAGGTCAGTGAAGAGAAATAAAATATTGAACAGAAAAGAGAAAGAGCCCTGTTTCAAATCTTCAAATTTAAAAAGGAAAGGAAAAAGGATTCAGTCAAGCATGGCAAAACTCATTGTCTGAAATAATTTTGAATGAAAATACAATCATAACTCTTAGAGCAAATTCTGTGCAAGCCAGAACAAGGCTTCAACATTTTAATAAGGTCACACAAGGTTTTTATGATAATCTTTACACGAAATTTCATCACAAACTTACAAGGAAATAAAGCTGAGATGTCATGAGGAGCATTATAAAGTATCATAGGAAAAAATCCTTGCATAGCATCAAGGGAGCGGGTGTTGTCCTTTTTCCCCCTCTAGTCTTTGCCCCACCAGCTCCTTTCTATTTTGGTTCCTAACTTGCTGATGTTGGTACTTTGCCATATCCTTGTGTCATTCTGCACCATCCATATACTAATTTGGCATTTTGTGTATGATATTTTGGAGTGTTTAGAACACTCTCTATATATGATTTCAATATTGTTTTCAGCAATACTGTTGTTATTCCATCCTATGCAATGTTGTAGATTGGAACTCAGATCAAGAGATAGAGGCTTCCTGTTAACATTTGGAGCCTCTCTAGCACCAAGGGTGCTTGCTAGAATCATTCTGGCTCTATTTAAGCAAGAACTGCAAGACATTTAAGCAAGATAAAGGTAAGGGGTGTGGGGGGGCACGATGAGAACGTTCCCTCTATCCACGGTTTCCTGGTATCCGTTGGGGGGGCAGGAACCTATCCCCCGTGGGTACCGGAGCCTCACTGTACAGTATAAATATTCTTATTAATAATAACTGGTCTATCTTAAACCTGTCTATTTAGGTAAAGCCGGGGTGGGGTGGCGAGTTCATGTGGGCTCCACTTCTCCAATCAGGTAACTTGATGACATCATCAAACCAAAGTTATTTAGGTCCAAGCACCATGTGTATTTTTCTGTCAGTCTGCTGTGTGGGCGCCTAATACTGGCACCTGGAAGACACCCACTTAAACTGGCGAGTATCTGCAGGGACTGAGGATTCTTGGGACAAATGTAAACTGCGAGTGCTAGGGACTGTTTATAACTAGAGGCAATCAGGGGTTTGTTTTGCTTTGTTTGCTATTTTTACTCCAAGCCCAGCTTGCCAACTTCACCAGTTTAACTGGCAACGTGAGGGGGGGGAGCTGTGGGGTGTGTTTTTGAGTTGCATCCCAGCTGCATCTGCTGGACATTACTGGTTAATAAGCTTCTAATGTGTGATAATTCAGTGGGTTACCATGTCCCTTTGCTGTGAAGATGCTAGATTTGATTTTTAACAGTGGCGTCATTAGGGTTGTGGGAGGCGGTGGGCCCTCATGCGGCGGGGATGACATGTGGAGGGGGGATGCACGAACTGCTGCTTCGGCAATTTTCTAATAAGAGCCCCCAGGGTTCAGTGGTTTCTTGGGGCTTTTTCACAAATGGACCCCCTCTACCTGGTCTCAGTCTGTAGCCTGAAAGATGTTGGTGGCAGATAAAACCTACTAAGCGTTTCCCCTGATCAGTAAAGGGGAAAGTAGAGGGCAGGAAGGGCTGCATGTGTGCTAACCAACTAGGCACTACTCCCCTTGGCCAGCCTGCCTTCTCCCAGGTTCTCTACCCTGACAGGACTGGTAGTTTTTAACTTGTTCACAAATGATCTGGAGTCACGAATGAGCTGGACTTATAACAGCAAAGTGGCCAAGTTTGTAGATCTCTCTCTCTCTCTCTCTCTCTCTCTCTCTCTCTCTCTCTCTCTCTCTCTCTCTCTCTCTCTCACACACACACACACACACACACACACACACACACACACACACACACACACACACACAACTTCACATATACATTGATGGGTTCTGAGGTGTTGATGTTGAACCAGGAAAGAGACCTTGAGTCCAGGAAAGGGGTCATGGTGGATTGTTCAATGAAAACATTGACCCTGTGTGTGGCAGTGGTGAAGAAGGCAAATTCCATGCTTGAGGTCATTAGGGAGTGACAATAAGAGCCCAATCCTATCCTCTCTCTCTCTCTCCCCCCCCCACTAGTGCAGCCACATCATTGCCACTTACTTCCAAGTTTTGGCTGTGTTTTTGGCCAGAAAACAAAGCTAGGACGATCAGGGCAGGAGGAAGAGCCCTTCGCAACGCTCTCAAAAGACTCAGCCAATGGCCAGAGCTTTTGGGGAGCAAAAACGCGGCTTGGAGCAGGGTTCTGGCTGACCGGTGGTCTGTGTACCACCTCTGGTTGGCCGAAGTACCACTGGTGGTACACGTACCACTGATTGAGGACCCCCTGATCTAACACCTCATTTCTGCACTCTTCATGATACCTCTTAGTAGGCTCCTCAGTGATTAGACAGTTATGATCAAGTAGTCTGGATAACTTGGATACCTTCTCAAGCTGTCTTTATTAACAATTGTTAAGTTGTCCTTAAGTTTCTGACATTCAGAAACAATTTTTATCACAACCTGTTTTTCTAGTGAAAGCAGGGCTCAGATAAGAACTGGATTTTATCCAGAGAAAATGTGGAACTTGTGATTAATGTTTCAGTAGTAGTACTTAGATTTTTCGTAAAGACCTATAAAGCCATTTTTTTTGTCTTTCATTATTCCTTTTTTCACTTCCCCAATGTGGTGTGTGCATGTGTGTGTGCACACCATTTTCAGAAACATCAAGTCACTCTGGAGCATATTTGAGATTAGAATAAACTGCATGATGTGGGCTGCACTCTGGCCCCTGGCTGATCAGGGCGAATGGGAGAATACAACTGCCTACCTGGCCTCGTGATGCACAGCGGTGACGTCTTCACTGTGTGCTGGCCAGCCAGGAGGTGGGAGAGGAGGGGAGGATGCCAGGGAGTCCAGGGACGCTTCAGTTGCCAGCAGTTTAGCCAAGAAGGGGCGAGGCTGCAGTTTCCTCCACAGGGAGGAGGGTTGAGCTGACAAGGAGAAAAGGCTGGGAGGAGAGACAGGGAGGGATAGGCAGCAGAGAGAGAAGAACAGACTGGCAGATTGCTGGGCAAGTAGAGCAGGCGTAAGACAGAGGACCAGAGGATGCCCTAAGGCCACAGTAAGAGAACATGAAAGAGAGGCAAAAAGGAGGAAAGAGAGGAGGTGAAGGGTACGAAGTGCAGAGGGTGGACGAAGGGGCATGTGGAAAGGGAGGAAGGGAAGGGAGCATACGCTGGAAGGGAGCCAGTGAGGATTGAGGTCACTGCCCAAGGGCAGGCAAGCAGCTGGTCCCTGCCCCCAGATTGGGTGGTTCCCGCAGAAGCAGGTCCAATTCTGTTTCAGTGATGAGTCAGATGGTCCCCCCTCACCAATCCTTACCAAGAGGAGGATGACGAGCCTCTACTTAATCCCAGGGTTTTGAACCACAGACTGAATTGGTATAAGACGGGGTGAATGACAATCTGCCTTTTGCTTGTATGCCACCACCCACCCCCACACCCACCCCAGTGGGAAAAGAAAAGACTTAAGGCTGACCCACACTACACGAATCCTGGCACGTTACGGAGATGTGCGGAGCTCTCTGTCACCATTGCGGAAACAAGCGGAGCAGCTGCGATCTCCCGATTTCCGGCACGTACATAAAGCTGAAAACCCATCTTTTGAGGGGCGGGTTCGCGGAGCAACTGCAGCCAACCAATTGGATGAGAGGGCGGGATGAAAGGGGCTGTCAATCAATCGGAACTCACTCGAGTCTCCGATTTCTCATGGATCCATTTCTCCTTCTCACAAAAGTTAGCAAGATGAATTCTATTCCCGGCACAAATTGTTATGTTAGTTTTCTCTCCTTCCTGCCCCTCTCTCTCTTCTCTCATGTATCGGACCGCATTTGTGCTTAACCAATCACCGCTGCGCTTTCTAAGAAGGCGGGACAACAGGAGGGACAACAGGCGGGAAGACACTCCTCCCGACCAGCTCTGCACGCGGAGGCAGAGG
The DNA here is from genome assembly GCA_026170595.1 of Plestiodon gilberti rubricaudatus. NCBI lineage: Eukaryota > Metazoa > Chordata > Lepidosauria > Squamata > Scincidae > Plestiodon > Plestiodon gilberti. The sequence goes on along the minus strand of JANXHW010000002.1, from coordinate 192,862,153 downwards.
CAGAGGCTTCCGCGCTTGAGCTCGTGTAGTGTGGGGTCAGCCTTTAGTTCAGATTTACCTCAGCCTGGCTGCCTAGTTTGTCCGCGATGGTGTCCCTGAGAAACCCCTTTGAGACTGAGCTGCCCCCCTGGGGTGAGGAGAAGGTGACCCCCATGCTCACACATGTTCTAAAGCAGCATTTCTCAAAGTGTGCTCCTCAGAGCCCTGGGGCTCCCCTCCGTAAGCACACTGTAAGACCCACTCCTTTCCTAGTTGTTGCCCTTAAATCCCCATCATGGTCCCCTGCCTCTGTTTGTTCGTTCATTCGTTCCATCCCTCCTCCCTTGGCGTTCATCCCCAGTACTTCCTTTGGCCCACCACTTGCTCACAGAGGCTCCTGCAGAGCTCAGCGTGGTGCTGCATTGCACAGGTGCCAAAGCTCTCAGCAGCCGCACCTGAATGGCCACAATGTCCTTCCTTGTGCTCATCTCTAGTCCAGCCGGGTCCCCTGTGGCAGAAGCCAGGGTGGATGCAGGACCCAGGCGGGGAAGCCTCTCCTGAGGCTGCTGCTGAGAGGGGTGAGTCCACATCTGGACAATCACAAAATACGTTTCAAATATTTTTTTATTATATTTAGCTGATGTGTACATGCATTTTCCAAGCACTGTGGAACCAGGGCCAAAAATATGTTATGTTTAACAAGTAATGGTTTTATTTTTATTCTTTATTTATTGAGTTTTAAATTCTAGAGCCAACACAAACAAAAGCTCTTTGGGGCTCCACAATAATTTTTAGGAGTGTAAAGGGCTCTCGTGACCAAAACGTTTGAGAACTGCTGTTCTAAAGGGTTGTCAGATATTGTACAGATAACGAAATGACCTTGTGACATCCGAAACAATTGGCTGATCAGAGTTTCAGCAGTTAAACCATATGGTAGTGACAGCTGTGTATTATAGACTGTTGTAATCATTCCTGTTGATTTACCCTCCATGGAAATCTACAATAATAATTTCTGACAATTTCACCTCTGTACTCTAGTCTCTTTTTCTATGAGATGTTTCCTTCTATGCATCTCTTAGAGCAGGGATGTCAGACATAAGGCCTGTGGGCCACATATTTTATTTATTTTTCACATTTTTCTACCGCCCTTCCTCCAAGGAGCTCAGAGTGGTGTACATATTTCCTCCCCTCCTTTTTGTCCTCACAACAACCCTGTGAGGTAGGTGGGGCTGAGAGATAGTGACTGGCCCAAGGTCACCCAGGAAGCTTCGTGGCTGAGTGGGGATTTGAACCTAGATCTTCCAGGTCTAAGTCCGACTCCCAAACCATTATCTGGCCCATGTGATATTTGGGCTCTCCCAGCACTGCCCTTACAGTAATTATAATATAATATAATATACAGTATTTATATACCGCCTTTCTGGTCATTGGATTTCTCCTCCGACTTTAATTCAAGGCGGTGTACATGGGCAGGCTGTTCTAAACCCCAAGGGGTTTTTACAATATAATAATGTTCTAATCTTTCATAGAACCCTTCATTCGAGATGTTGCTTTCACAGTCCATCTCTCTCTCTCTCTCTCTCTCTCTCTCTCTCTCTCTCTGGCGTTCGCCTCAGCACGCTTCAGCTGCAGCTCCACTCCCCCACAGGGCTCTGCAGCTTATCAGCTTGGCATGCCAGCAGCTCTCCGACAGACTTCCGGCTGTCTTGAACTGCTGTCCTCCAGATCTTCAGGCATTTGTGAGACGAACGCTCTACCAACTGAGCCAAGACGTCCTGCCATGAACTGGCAGACGTCCTGCCAGTAGTGCCACTTCTGCTGAGGCTCTGGGAGGGAGAGACAGCAGGAGGCCTCAGAAAGCAAGGAACACTATGGTGGAAGGAAGGGGCAGACCAAGAAGGAGCAAGTGTTCCCTCCCGAGAGAGGGAGATGCTATTGAGGTGCTGGGAAAGCCCAATTATCACAGGCTGTCCTTTCAGCAGTGCTGCTTCTGCCAAGGCGTCACCTCTCAGCTGCTGTACTGTACTGTGAAGTGACGCCTCAGCAGAAGCAGCGCTGCTGAAAGGACAGCCTGTGTGATAATTGGGCTCTTCCATATCTTGAAAAATAATCAAGTAGTTTCGTTTATAAGTCGTTTCGCTTAAAGTTGTTGAGGGGAAAAAAATCAATTCCTGGCTGAGGCCACTGTCCGTGTGGAGTTTGAATGGTGTCCCTATGTCTGCATGGGTTTTCTCTGGCCTGGAAAGCTCACATTTATTTCAGTGTTTAATATTAGAAGTGTTTTTGGCCTTTATTTAGAAGTTTGGTTATGTTTTTGTGACCAGAAATATGCCACAATATAATAAATATGCATATGTTAGCCTACGTTAAAATTGGTTTCATTATACGTATTTTTGCTTAAAGTTGCAGTTTCCACGAACCTATCTACAACTTGTGTGAGATTGTCTTACAGTATCAAGAGCAGAATGTTGAGGATGCTGTAGCATGCTTCTTAATCCATTTCTGGTCTTTTGCCTTTCAGGAGTTGTAGCTAGTTCAAAGACAACATTCTCTCATTTGTGGAAGCTATTCTTGGGAGGTCCTGGGTAATTTGATACCTGGTACCCACAAAGAGGGAGGAGGGTTGCAGGGGAACATCATAATAAGCCAGGAACCTAAAGAAACCCTACTTGCCAGAATGCTGTCTGGCCGGCCTTTTGGTGTGTTATCCTGTCAAGCAAATGGGGAAAATCCATAGGGTTTGGGAAAGAAATTAGACATTGGGAGAAGGGGGGAAATATAGAAATAGCTGTTGATTGGGTTGGGGGCATCTACCATCTCTTATTAGCCCAGCATCTACCCCAGCATCTACCAGCTATTATTAGCAGTTGGATCCTACTCACAGAATCCTCAGCCATCTGGTCTGAAGGGTATCTTGAGTCTGGACCTATCTAACGTTTTCTTGAACAGGCAATTACTTGAGCCTCACCCTAATCTGGTGGACTTCAATAGAGCTTTCAAGCAGAGATACTCAGGATCATATCCTAAGAGCTGATTCTCATCATGAGAATATATATATTTCCATGCAAGGTCAGGCCCATGATGATCCATCTAGCTTTGCATTCTGTCTTCTAACAGTGGCTAGTCTGATGCCTCAGGAACGTTTATAAGCAAAGGCACATTGCTGCAATCTGTCTCCTGTTATTAATGTGCACTATCTGGTAGTCAGAGAGATGCACTGTCTCTGATCATCATGGTAGTTGCTCATCATTTTCACGTCCAGCTCAAGTCCTGAGATGTGGGAACTAGTGGATTTGCACTGCAGCGAGCTGAGCACCTAGTAAAGCTGTCTGATCACTTCACCTCATGCCTAGATTGCCAGTCAATGAGCAAAATGAAAAAAAAAAAAGGTAGTACTTAACTGGCTCATCTTAGGCTGACAAATGCTCCAGGTAGATAGTGAATAAACAAACGAGCACTTTACTACGTTCTTGGCTACAGATCAAATCCATTCAACCCACATCTGGGTACACACAAAGGATCATGTGAACTGATCTTATGTTCACCTTCCTATCATTTAAATCTGCAGCTTTTTCTCCCTCCCTCTCTCCTCTGTGTGACATCCAAACTGTTTTGTTACTTGACAGTCTGCAGCTATAAACACTTTCTGCACACAACTATTGCAAATCACTCTTTAGAGCCTTCGGTGTGATTGCAAGATTTTGTGTGTGCATGTGTGTTCTATGAAGCATCGGGTTTACATCCTATTCAGCAGTTGGCAGCATTAAATAGGTGGCATGGGGGAAGGAGGAAAACAGATGAAATGAAAGTACAGTGTGCAACTGTACCAAGCATTGCACAAATGAATGCAATGTCCCTGCAACTGTACCAAGCATTGCACAAATGAAATATTTTAAGCGCTGCTTCAACATACTGATCATAGAACTACTGAAGGATCAGCACCTTTTGTTTGTGAATGAGAAGTTCATGCTGACTGGTAACCTGATTCATTTTGTCTCTGCAGTACGGCTTCATGACAGCATATCAGAGGAGGCACACCACTATCTGATATTTGACCTGTAAGTAATGGTGACAAATCCAGAAATCGTCATATACATATTGAGTATTTTGTGAATCACTGGGAACGGCACCACCTTTTTTCTGCCAACTGCAGAAAACTCAAGACTTGCAGTCCTATGCAAGTCTGCCCAGAAGTACGTTCCATGGATTGCAATGGGACTTACTCCCATTGCATGTATAGGATTTGTATACTCCCGTTGTAAGCATGTATAGGATTTGCAGCCAAAGACACCTGCTCCACTATTGCTGGAGATTAGCAGTTGCTTTCTCCCCATCCCAGAAAGTTGAACGTGGCATGATGAACATGGCAAGATTGCACATGTTGTGAACACCTTTTTTTCATCCCATGGCCCTCTCATGTCAAACAAATATTCTATAGTGCTTCCAAAACCTGTTTGACCAGGGACAATAGTAGGACCAAATAAATGAAAATTTAAAAACTCTTGTCTGCCTCCAGCCCGTAGTTGTGCCCATCCATTTCTATGTAAACCGCTTTGTGAACGACTCTGTTGAAAAGTGGTACATAAGTATTCTTAATATAATATCTATCCTTGCTTAGGGTGCCCATATCCAATAAGGGACAGGGTGCCTATACCTAACCATTGGAATTTGGGCAGGTGTAGCTCATCATGGAAGGGTGCAACAAGCTACACCTGCCCAAATCCCCTCTTCTTTCAGTGGTTAAAGGCATAGGCGCCCTGTCCCTTATTGGATACATGGGCACCCTATCCTTGCTAGACATCACTTGTGTGTAGGCTGTGTCCAACGCTGTTGGGAGAAAAGCAGCTCGGTGGCTTAGATTTCACATAGCATTTTGCAATCATCAGCTTTAGCAGAATTAGCATTGCTCGTTTATGCAGATCAGCCCTTCGAGCTTCTTACAACCCTTACATTAGCATATTTAATGTGGAGTCTCTAGAGGTCAGCCACTCCTGCACTGTTCTCCAACTTCTTTCAGAGATCCTGCCTGTGCAGTTCTTCTTCCTTACTCCTTTGAGACAAATGAACCTGGCATCCACGTAATCATAAATACATCTCTCACAGCAGTCCTTCCTTCCCTGGCAGCTCTTGTTTCTTTATTTCCCTTTGTTATCCAGAGATGGAGAGACTGCAGTGGAAATGCAGTACAGTACTAGAATTTCAAGAAGTTGTGTGATTAGGCTGGCAAGGAAGCAATGAGACCAGCAAGTTCACCCAGAGAGGAGATAAATGTTCTGCATGCTTTGGATATGACCCATATAAGTCCCACATTTTGGGACTGTATACTTTGTAAATGCCTTCAAATGGTTGCCCCTAAGGTCTGCAAAGGATAGGATGAAGTGTTAGGGCCATTGCACCCCCTTGTAGCATTGCCAGTTGAGGTACTGAAATGATGCGGCCAAATGCATGGGACAGTGCACTGGTGTATCAGCACATGACAGAGCCACTGCACTCTGTAAGACCTGAAATAGATCAGGTAAAAGTAGAAAAGGGGCACTAAGAGGGCAAAATCGCACTGTAGCAGCGCTTCTAACAACAATTCAATCCATGTCAACAGGACCAGGAACTCCCTGTTCTAGACTTGTATGTATAGCATTGCACCCACAAAAATGAGTGTTGACTACAAAGCAGGTATCCAAGCCCAGTGCTCACAGGGGCTATACAGAGCACAGGTGTACACGCAGGTGACAATGCTATGCCATTGCAGCAGAGGATTTCCAGAGCTGGAGCAAATACATTTTTTATTTCTTCACAGGGTCACTGGAGGAGAACTGTTTGAGGACATTGTAGCCAGGGAATACTATAGTGAAGCAGATGCCAGGTGGGTATATGAGAAGCTAACAAAATGCCTAGAAACAAAGGTGGGAGATCCAGGTGTAAGAACCTACTGCCTGAGCAGGTTTGCTTATCATCTTCTTGCATTGTCTCATTTCTCTATTGCACCCTGTGAATCTAGACATGTATTATGGGGGGAAACAAGGGGATTGTAATGAAATCTACCAGCCCCATTCCCTCACACCCCACAGTTTTAGCCAAATTAGGCCCTCCCCAATAGCAAAAACAGTATCTAAAGGGGTCGGCCCTCCTGGCCTGCTTGTAATTCAAACAAACTGAAAAGCAAACTTAATTGGGCAGCTTTGAACTGAGCTTTGACTGACCGGCTGACCAGTTTAAGGGTTTAAGACCGGCAAAGTTTAAGGGATACCAGTTTAAGACCGGTAAAGTTTAAGGGATACCTGCACATATGGCAGTCGAAAGGGAACATTGCCATGCATCAGATTATTAAACATGTGCAACTCAATCCTTTGCATCTTTACTTAAAAGTAGATTCCACTGAGTTCAGTCGGACTTCCTTCTGAGTAAATGTGCATAGGATTGCAGCTTTACTGTTACACAGCGTACTAAGATAATCTAGCATTAGATAATCGACATTATTTGCTTCTTAGCAAAAAGGCTTTATTAAGTTTTCTGTATGCTCAGATTATTATAATCAATTACTTTATTAAAAAAAGGTAAAGGTATCCCCTGACAATTAAGTCCAGTCGTGTCCGACTCTAGGGTGTGGTGCTCAGCCCCATTTCAAAGCCAAAGAGCCAGCGTTGTCCGAAGACGCCTCCGTGGTCATGTGGCCGGCATGACTCTCCTTGCCACAGCGCGTAGCATGCAGCTGGAACACGGAGCGCTGTTTACCTTCCCACAAGCGGTACCTATTTATCTACTTGCATTGACATGCTTTGGAACTGCTAGGTTGGCAGGAGCTGGCCAAGCAACGAGCGCTCACCCCGTCGCGGGGATCGAACTGCCGACCTTTCGATCGACAGCTTATGGTTCAGCGGTTTAACCCGCTGCGCCACCCGCTGGCCTAATTACTTTATTAGCATCTGCCAAAAATGAAAACAGAGTCATTTCATTTGGCAGACAGCTGTTCTGTCTGTTCTTGCACCTGGCCCTTCATTTTCTGTTTTCCACATGCCTGCAACATGATGTGAATATCTTATCAAATTGTCATGGTGAGACTTACCAACATGAGAAAAGTGGTTATGCTCTTGTCATCCCATCTACTGCTGTTATTTCTGTGGAAAACTCATCAGGTTTTGTTTGCTCATTACTTTCAGCAACCCCACAAACTCATAAAGTAACCATCCATGTTCTTTTTCTACTGACAGCGCAATCCTGTAAAAAAAGCCGGCGATGGAACGAGCGTTCCGTCGCCAGCAGAAGTCAGAAACGTGCCGGAAAGCATGTCTACGACTACTCTGGAGCAAGGGAGGCCAGCGCAGAGGCTGGCCTCCCTTGCTCCATCGCCGGAGTGCCCGTGTGCCTGCCAGATGAGGTGAGTTGGGATCCGGCGGGGGCGGTTCAGCAGGCGAGGGAGGGGGACCATTGGCCTGGCCGGCCTGGGAATGGGCGGAGGATGGCCTCGGCCATATCACAGTTACACGGCCTCCTCTACATCCGCCAGCTATTTAGCTGGCAGAAATCCGAGGAGTCCGATTGGGCCGGCCTGGATTTACACCCAGGGAAGGGGACGAGCATCCCCTTCCCTGAGTAGACCTCTGGCAGAACAGCCGCCGGGGCTCAGGAGCCGGCGGCCAGCCGTGGGCCACTGGCTGGATCCTTACACAGGATTGCGCTGTGAATGACTCCAGTAAACGCCCTCCAGTGGAATTTCAGTGGCAATCCGATTAGGATTGTTAGTTACTTTATTTTCCATTTTGTAAGGAAACCAGACTTTGTGAAGAAAGGCACTGAGCCATTCTGCATGCTTTTTAGCCACAAAGGGGAATGGGAAAAAGACGTGACGCAAGGATATAAGTGCAAAATGAGAAATGCCACCTCAAGTGATTTTGCCTACCCTGCCTATGATAATAACAGGATAATGTTTCCTCTCCCTAGCCACTGCATTCAGCAGATTTTGGAAGCTGTCTTGCATTGCCACCAGATGGGTGTGGTGCACCGGGACTTAAAGGTAAAAATTTAGCAGGCTCTAAGATTGAAAGTGTCTAGAATAGGGGTGGAGACCTTTGGCCGTAAGGCCGCATGTCATGTGGCCTTTTGGGGCACCAGTTGCAGCCTTTTGCATATTTGTCCACAAATACTAAATCCACCTTTTATTTCATGACATAGCGCCAAATTCAAGGTATTTTGTTGTATATATTAAATTCTCAGCATGTGACCTAGTAGGATCTTGTCTAAATAAAATGTGGCCTTCTGATATAAAAAAAAGTTCCCCACCCTTGGTCTAGATTCTAGAATATGCTCCTGCATGGCTGGCCTTAGCCGTAAAGCTGACTGAAATGCTCACTTTGAGCAGTGAGTTGTGGGGGAGAGCGAGTGCGAAGAAGAGTGGGGCAGAGGCAGTCCTGTCCACCTCTTCTTCTAGTGCTACCGGACAAAAGCAAAACGCTGCCTCTGCCACCTTCTCACCCTCCTCCTCCGCATGGGCAAGGAGAGGCAAAGTGCTGCAACCCGGAGCCCACCCCCACCACTTGACCTTCAGCTCTTTCCTCTTGCTCCAGAGCATGGTGGGTCCTGTTGTTTCAAACAGGACTGCGTGGGGGTGGGGACAAGGAAGGAGGCAGCACTGGAGGTGAAGGAAAGGGGGCTCTGGGTCAGGGCCCTCCCCCTCACCCCCCTCCTTACCTACTCAGCCAATTTACTAAGCAATGGGGGGTGAGGAGAAGGAGGATGAGGTGGCGGCAGCAACAACAGTGGCATTGGGGCATGTGCGCAAGGGTTTTTAGATTTTTATTTTATTTTGGGAGGATTTATACCAGCAGGGGTGACAGATCTGCCCCAATTCCCAATTCCAGTGGCCAGTCCACTAAGGCTGCTCCTGTCCTTCAGAAAGGCTGGAGGTGTCCAGTCAGCGACTCCTCCTGCACTCAGCCAGCAGCCTCTGGTTGATTGACAGCCAAAGAGCGGCTTGTGCCTGAGGCATGGCACCAAGTGCTGCCGCCTTCCTGACCCAGTGGTGTGCAGGACCAGTTCTGGGTGGCAGCAGCCTTCTACCTAGGTACTGGCCAGCCACAGAGCTGCTTCAGCAAAGTTGCAGCATCAATCATGTACCTTCACACTACCAAGCTCTGTGCTATAGTTTCCTGAGGGGGAAGGGCTAAGGTTCTGTAACAGAACATTCTCAGCGCCCTCATCAAATTACAGTTCCTAAGGGAAACAGTGACAGTAAATGTAATGTAAAACCACTATAGGTTTGACCTACCACAGTCTCAAAACCATGAGGCTGTTGCTCCATGACAGTGTTGGGTCCTAAAGAAGCCCAGCTCTGATTCGGGCCTGCCTGGGGAAGAAGTAGGGCCCCTCTTCAGCACCCAGAAGGGGAGGAAGCTTATCCACTCTGTGTGAGTCACCTCCAAGCAGCTATGTCAATTAACAGGAACTTTATTGACTACAAGAAAGCATGCTAACACTTTGTTTTCGGATGAAACCGGAAGTGGGTCGCAATCACAAACTGGAACCATTTTGAGGTGCATAGGGTTGGGCTGTAAGGCTACAGCCCTCAGCACAATGACTAGGGAGTGAGTCCAACTGCGGAGAGGTACGCAGGCTCCCCGTACCCACCAGAGGCCCAGCAAGACCCCCAGGTAGGGCTAAATAAAAACCTTTGTTCCTCGGCGGCGCGATCCTAGAAACGCTGTCACTGTCACCATGGGCCATCACTCCCCTTAAGGGAGTAGCGACCCATTCTTTCTGGCTGGGGCATCAAGACGTCTCAGTTTGAGAGCCACTAGTTTAGGGCATCCATGTCATTTGGATGCAAGAAGAAAGAATAAGGGCAGTTGCAGCCTGATCTGTATCTCACTGAAAAACTAGAAATAGTTTGAGTAATAATACCTGGGAATCAATAAAGGCTGTCACCAGTTGGTCAGCTTGCCATTTGTCTTGGGATTCCGAGCCAGCCAGTGCTCCCTTGCTAGCTACTGCACTTAGAAGAATGTAACTCAACTATAATTCTCTGTAATAGATGTACTAATAACATTGTCGCTGAATGGGAGCTTGGAGTCAGGCAGCTCTGCAGAGAAGAAAATCTGGTCCATGTTTCTTCATCAGCATCGGCATAAGGATGGAATGATGGGTCCTGAGGTGCAGCCATTAGTGTGCTATTAAATGTCAAAGCATCAGCCCAAACTCACTATCTCTTCATGAACCACGGAGCTGTGCTGCATCTGGAATGGTCACTGATCTCAGAAAATCTGAAAGCACTTGCTCTTGCAAACGTAAATCTCCTAATCCGTTGGCTAAGGGGAAACACTTTGCGGTTTTCTGGAGAGCTACAATCCTATACACTACACACTTACCTAGGAGTAAGTCCCACTGAGTTCAGTGATGCTTACTTCTGAGTAGACATGCATAGGGTTGGGCTGTAAGACTACAGTCGTCAGCACAATGGTTAGGGAGTGAGTTTCAACTGATAACGTCCTTCTGAGTAAAGATGGTTAGGATTGCATTGCCCATTTGTCAAAGACAAAGAGGTTTCCAGTGTCACAAAATAATGAGAACATTTTTATGTGTAGATAACCAGAGACTACTTTGTGTATTTAGTAGAGACATGACTAGAGGGGAAAGCCAGGATGGTCCTCAAAACATGTCTCCGTACAGTTTAGGCAAACATTTTGGGATTTTTCTGAAATGCAAAAGGACCTCCTTCTGATATGGTGCTGAGACAGGTTATCTGGCTTGTGTGCCACAGCATGATACAAATGGCTGGACAGGATGCAATCTTTCATGTGATCAAAAACAAAAACCCTATGATCAAAACAAGAACTGCCCATTTGATTAAAACTGGGAAGCCTTGTAATCCTACATACATGCAGGCTCCTCTCCACCCCATGTAATGTGAATAAGTTAACTTTTGCAAGTTAATGGCTTTCAGAAAGAGAACCTGAAGTCTGTCATTTTATTCTTTCTTCTGCTTCCTCCATAATACATGCCAGTCTAGATTTCTCCCACCTACTGATGTATTGCTGAGTTCACCTCTCACACTCATTGACTTGAAATTTGACCTAAACAGTCTTAGAAAACCTATGTGAGTAACAATACTCCAGCCAAGAGGCCAGAGTAGTAGCGTAGCTAGAGGGGGAACGGTGCTGCATGACACTACACGGCGGTGCAAAGTGGCCCCTCCCACTCGCCGTCGGAGCCATTCCAGCAGCAAATAATGCTCTGGACTCACCAAAAAGGCACTTAGAAAAGTCCTTTACCATATTTTTTTTAATAGTTCACATTTTTATACCGCCCTTCCACTTTAAAAGATGGGAGTAAAAGGCACTTAGTAAAACTCCTCTATTTACTACTCTATGAGCCCAATTCTATCCCCCCAACCCCGCTGGTGCAGCCATGACATAAAGGAGTAGGCTGTGTTCAGTGTGTGTGTGGGGGCAGATTAGGAGACTTCGGAAGGGAAAGGAGACTTAAATCCCCTTACCCCTCCATAAACCTCCTGCTCTGCAATGGGTCTTAGCTCTTAGCTGGCACAAATCTGATGAGAGAAAGGGGGCAGGGAGGCTGCTGATGGAAGGAATAGGATCCGTGCCATCGCTGCCAGATCCCCCCCTCACCCTCCCCACCTCATTCCTCCCCCCTGTCCACCCAGTTTCACCCTCTCCCCACCGCTGCCACTGCCTTACCTCCTCTGGCGACCATGGTGAGGTCCAGCAACAGACAGGGAGCGCCACCACCTCTGTAAAAAATGTTGTTGGTCCTCATCGTTAGCGATTTGTGTGAACTTAGGCCAAGATGGACGGGGATAGAGCTAGAAATCTGAATGGCCACGGCCATACTACATAGCATGGGATCTGTTTGGTGCTTCATTTCATGGAAGATGGGGTCATGGGAATCTCAGTTTTTCACTTAGAAAAAGAAACATTCAGACTTATAGTGTCTTTATTCTTCTTTGTCCCCAACTTCTTCTCATGAATTCCACTGTCCTACACATGTGATGTCCTAATCCTATGCATGTCTGCTCAGAAGTAAGTCCCATATGGTTAATGGGACTTACTCCCAGGGGTGGCTAGAAAGAATTGCAGCCACAGTCAGTGCCCAGGTCTCACATGTTCTTCAGACACTCTGTTTACTGGAATTAATGAGGAAAATACAAAATAAATGTCCTTAAATTGCATACTGTAATTCATTTTCTGATTATAAACTTTTGACTTTCTCATTGCAGAAATTGAGACTTGGTAATGAACAAGGCACGTGTTTAATTAGACTCTTGCTTTGATCATCCTAGCACAATTGTCTGTGAAGAAGCTGAGGGACACAGATATTCTGGGCTAAAGCAGAATCTTGTACTCCTCAGCAGAAGAGGTCCCCGTTCTCCTTATTTTTAGTTAGTTGCCTGGTCATGCAAAATCTTTGCTGGACTTCTTTTTATTTGTTGGTGGTTTGTTCTTTGACTTTTTCCTTCTGTAGCCGGAGAACCTCCTGCTCGCTTCCAAACTGAAAGGAGCTGCTGTGAAACTGGCTGACTTTGGTCTTGCCATTGAAGTGGAAGGTGAACAGCAGGCTTGGTTTGGTGAGTGGCGGAAAGCTGAGTTTCGAGGGTACAGTGAACCTTCGATTGAATGAACCTCTGTTTAACAGTCTTCGGAAACAACAACATTTTCTGCTTCATTAAAGACTAGTTATATATGTTTTGTACGTGTGCGTCTCCATTGACTTCAGTGCATTCAGATTTAATGCGGGCAAGTTAAGTACTGTTTAGGTTCCTAGCATTTGACATTGTCTGCCTTATGTTTTTGCTATGAGTCAGTGTGATTTCAGCTGCATGAAAGGTACATCTGATTTACATCGTATGCTGTTAAGCATCTGGGTAGCTATATAAGTAGCGTTGCTATGCTGAAAATATTATTAGTTTGCAAACCTGCCTATTTCAACATACCATGCTTCAGAAACATATGTGGACTCCTACCTATGGGCAGAACCTCTTATGACCTTGCAGCTTCCTACACATACATTTGTTTCCTTTTGCTGTGCATCAATCTCCAGTTCAGAAGAAGTGCTGAATATTTTCAAAAGCATTCTTTCTATTTGTTTATATCCAACATAAAGGTGACCAAACCACGCGCACACATCCTAGCTGGCCACAGTAATATCACACATGATGACACAGTGTGACTGCACTTCTAAAGGGGATAACGCACCATAATCAATGTCATATTAGATGGAACCTAATCAATGTCATATTAGATGGAACGTAACCTGCAGCAGGTATTCTGGATATATGGCTATGACCAAGATAACTAAATGAATGAATATTTTTTTGAATCAAAGCTATACAAAGAGGGAAAAAATGACTATAGGATAGGTACACAAGAGGTGATGTTATTCTGTAGGATATTAATTATTCCTACATTTGTGTTCCCAAGGTGCCAATGACTTGTAGAATAGCACAAAAATATGGCAAAAATTAGTTCTTAGGGATCAGAAACCATGACAAGAAGGCATGTACAAAAACAACACCTGTGATTCTTTGTGCTTTTCTGAGTCTGTTTCATTATTTTAAGGGGCTGATTCTTTCACATTTGGGTGTGCAGAACAAATGTATTTCTGAAAGTAATGCAACATGTCCACCATCTGTGACTTGACATCATTTATTCAAAAGATGAGGATTATGTATTGCAAAAGAGATATATAAAGGATTCTACATCCAATTATTCCAGTGTAGCCTTTGCTTCTGAACAAGTCACCACCCTGATTTGGATTATAGTGGTTTCTGAGTTAATTGGCTTGTGATATCTAGTATATTTACTTAAAGCCATATTAAGTATCCCTTTGGATTTCTTTTGCCTAGTTTGAGTGGCTGTTCTTGAATTTGTTTAGCCATTTCATTAAGATCTGAACTGAACAAAAAATATATTTGGGTTTTAGACAAGGTTTAATTAACTCATGATAATTTGTAGCTGTAAATGCAAGATAATTGGGTCATCACGACTTATGTTGCTATTGTATCCTTGAGCTGTAGACATAGAGTACTAGGGAATCATAAATGCAATTTGAAGGTGTAATTTGTTAGGGGTGGCGGGGCCATAGCTCATGCAAACGTTCTTAAGGTTCAGTTTGCAGCAGCTCCAATTAAAAGATCTTGGGTGGCAAGACTGGGAAAGATCCTTGTCTGAGACTTTGCAGAGCAGTTGCTTGTTGGTGCAAGTAGTAATGGGTTAGACCAGTGGTTCTCAAACTTGCCCATCCCACGACCCCCTTGCCATGTGGAGCTCAGCAACCCAGGCATTTTGGTAGTGATATGATGATGTCGTGATGTGATTACGTCATCATGTCACTGCCCCAAACTTCCAGGTTTCCGGCAGTTTGCTTTTGGGGGGGGGGCAAACAGCTGGCCGCCTAAGCCTCTTTGGCCTGCTCCGGGCCTCATTGTGTTGTGTTCTCAGCCTGAGAACACGACGCGACAAAGCCTGGAGCATAAAAAAAACCTCTGATCAGCTGGCAACCCGAAAGTTGAGGCTCAGCCGGCCGGCTGTTCATGACCCACCCAAAATCAGATTAGGTCGCATCCCACAGTTTGAGAAATGATGGGTTAGACTGAACAATTGTCTGACAGTGTAAGGCAGCTTCTTATGCCTCAGATAATTTTCTCAGGATAAATTAGACATCGTATAGGAGATCTATGATTAGGATCTTCTGCTTGTTAAATTAAACATTAAATGTCTGTAAGAGATCCTAATCATGGATCTCTCCTGCATCCCATTTAGTTTGTTCCAAATTTGCACCAGTTGTAATAGCCCAGACCCAAACACTTATTTTCCATATATATCAAATCTATATCATACCCTTCTTCCAAGGTGCTCAGATATATATTGTCCAATTTGCCCTCCCAACAACCCTATGAAGAAGGTAGTCTGAAAGAGAGAGACTGGCTCAAGATTGCCAATAGTGCAGCAAGCGAGACGTTACAGGCAAATAAATGTGTGCAACAAATTACCAAAGGCCTCTTTGAAGATGAAGCAGCCCCTTTTTAGGCCAGATTTGGAAAGGGCAAGTATGAAGCAGAGAAGCAGGGAGGTGAGAGATATTTAACCCTTTCTTGGCTGCTATATGACTATTCCAAATTGCACCCCACTCCCAGCCGCTTTTCTAACCCAGGGGTTAGGAAACACTGCATGCTTGTCCTCATGAAATTGCCACAGCTGCAAAAAAAAAAAAAAAGGTTGCTGGTGGTTTGTTGCACATGTTTACATGCCATGTCTAGTTTGTCCCTGAGCTTCAAGGCTAAGCAAGCATTTAACTGCAGGTATATAGCAACTATAAGGGCACAATCCAAACCTACTTAGGCCGCCGTTGTAACCAGCGACCCAGCGAAAACGGGAGGCCCCAGAATGGAAAGGGGATTCAAATCCCCTCCAAAAGGGGAATTCAAAGGGGATTTGAATCCCCTTTCTGTTCTGAGGCCTCCCGTTTTCGCTGAACCGCTGGTTACAACGGCGGCCTAAGTAGGTTTGGATATGCTACTCCAGGAGTGGGCAGACTTCAGGCTTCCAGGATCTGCTTTGGTTTATTTTTTTTTATTAGAACCCCAAAGTGCACAAATATTAAACAGGTGCAAAATGGGGCAGTCTTACCCTTGGAACTAAGGAATTCAGTGTTTTAGGGCACACGCTTAGCCCAGGATTTTATTTTTAGTTCTAGAACTGAGCTCACAGCCCATTCACACAAAAATCTACTTCCGGTTTTTCCCCAAGTTTCCTTCATTTCATCTGCCTAATTTATTTGCCGGGGGGACGGGACATTTCGTTGTTGCCATTGGAGCTCAGAAACCCTTGCCAATCTTCTGCAAACCACCCAGTGATCTACCAGTAAATCCCAATCTACTTTTTGTCCACCTCTGCACCACACCTCATTATCTCTCTTTTGGATATCTGCTTGCATAATATCTCCCTGATCCAGGGTAATATGTTTTATAATATATACGTTCCTGACACTGCTGTTGGTATGTTCCACAGGAAGCACTTACTGCTGCTCTTAGGACTGCCTGAAACATTTCAGTATCCTACCTGGAGACCATGTAGCAAAAAGAGTACACTTATGGTTGTCTCAGTGTACTCATGTACTCATCAGTGTACTCATGTTGAAAGCAACGTTCGCAGTGCTTATTGTACTTTGCATTAAAAAATAAATAAATTCTGTACCCAGAAAATCTAAATACTGCACAAAGATTCACTGAATTCTGTGACTTCCATAAATTATGCAAATTGATCAGATCTGTATAAGATCTTACTTGATATATAAAATGTATACGCAGGTCTTTCTCTTATTTGGCATAATTTATTCTGCCAGTTTTTGCTCTTTCAATTTATGCTAATTTTCCTATTTATAGGAAAGGCAAGGACACTGAAGCATTGCCCTCAACCACTGTTGCTCGCTGTTTTCTGAGATTATAGTGACATCGATGACACATATCTCCACAGCCATAAGGACTAGTATGTGGAAGGAGAGATTATTGCATACCATAGCAACACAGAACACCAAAGGACATAGACCTGAATCACAGGCATGGCCTCAATAACAAAGAGTAGAACTTCATATACTCCAGAATCAGAATGGGAGCTAAGAGTACACAGACTCCTCCGTGCACGCACGCATGCACGCACGCACGCACACACACACACGCACACACACTCCCCTATACCCATGCCATAAGCATAAATGCTTTATACATACTTAAGCTTGGCTAAGAAGCTGCTTTTTGTGGGTTTTATTATTAATTTTCTGTGAGCCCAATCCTATCCAATGTTCCAGCGGCGATGCAGCTGCAATTCAGACACGAGGTAAGGGAACAAATGTTTCCTTACCTTGAGGAGGCCTCTGTGACTGCCCCCCCCCCCACTGCAGAATGCAGCGCACTCCCTGTTGGCATGCCTGTATCGGCGCTGGAATATTGGATAGGATTGGGCCGTTATTCTTCCTTTGCCCATTCAATATCTGCTAGTAAGCTTGGCTGTCTAAAGTCAAGGCAAAATTGAGTATACATCCACTACAGCATAAACACCAAGCTCAGTGGGAATGTAAGATTACCGTTCTCTTTGCCATCCTCATTGTCTGAACTATATGTTTTACCTATGTTGTTGAGTTCCAAGACAGAGTGATCATCATCTTGTGTATAGAGCTCCAGACACTGCTGGAAGCAATGACATAACTTGTTGCCTCGTATCACTGTTTGTCTCACTAGGTTTTGCAGGCACTCCAGGTTACCTTTCTCCAGAAGTGCTTCGAAAGGATCCCTATGGCAAAGCTGTGGACTTATGGGCATGTGGTAAGTGAGGTTAAGCTTTGAAAATGGCTACACAGGAAGAAAGATAACATTGGGAGAAGGAAAACAAGGGCTTCGTGATCCTCTCCACCATGTTTCAAAGTATTCCTATCCCTTCTGCGGTGCTTAGTTATTTCTGATGAGTGTTTTGCAGATTGACTGTGTCAATGCTGCTCTGTGAGCTACATACCTAATGACAACAACAGATGGGTAAACCATATGCATGATAGGATCGTACTAGTACAATATGAAAGTGGAAGTAAACACCCTTCATAGTCCCTATCGTGGCTCTCGCATGGAAGGCCGAGTGTCACATGGAAGGCTCTCATGGAAGAGCACACCTCCAGAGTAATTCGTTATGCACAAGATGTTTTGAGAACCTGGCACATGCTCAGTGCTTGAATGATGTCATAAAGACCTTAAGGTTGCCTTTTTCCTTAAATGCCTCTCCTGACCAGGCATCAGATGAAATGGACTGTGTTGTTTGCTGCTATAGGCTAATGTGGCTGGCTATCCCTCCGAAAGTAGTTTCTCCTGACTAGGTAGCTTATTCCATAGCTTATAGTCAAAGTGACAAACTCAGTATGACAAACAAGATGGCCGACTCATTTATGTGTTATGACATCACACCCAACATCTGTACCATAAACAAGAATATAGCCAAGTTTTTGGGCAACCATGTCAAGATTATTTATTTTAGAATAGTATGGAAATCTTGCAACAGCCACCTTCATCCTGTGTCCACTGTTGGATTGAGGGCCTTTTAGCTGCTGGGAAGTTATGGATTTATGGAGATATACCGTATTGTCCCGAGTATAAGACTCACTTTTTTCTCCTAATTTAAGTTTTTAAACTAGGGGTGCGTCTTATAATCAGGCTGTTGCAATTTAATGCCAGTGATTTAATTAATTTTTTTTTAATAGCACCAAACTTTAAAGGTGCATCTTATAATCAGGTGCGTCTTATACTCGGGACAATACGGTATATTAGTGGACAAAGGAGAAAACTTCCAGAGTTATGAACAAGAGCATCTGATTAAAAATTGCATTTCTACAATTCCTGTTACTTTGAGAGTCCATTATATCTTCCATTACCATAACATCAAAGAACCTCTCATTCGTTAATCTATTAATCCTCATTATACCTCTGAGACTTGTGGAAGAGCTCTTTCCCTTATTGTACAAATGAAAAAAGGAAGCATTGTAAAGCTAAATCTCTTGTACATCCAAAACAAGGAACAGAAACTGAATGCAGGTATGTTGGATTAAAATTTATCAATGAAAGCTGTTATAAGAAAGAATGTTGTTCTTCTCTAACAATACACCTTGCTTCCTAGCGCATGCTTTTATATTAAGTGTGGATACTGAACCATAAAGAACTTCTCAATGGTTGAGACTGAAACAGTTCGTGTCCCGATAGGATGGCTTGTGTTCTTCTGGGTAGGGCTGTTAATAAGAACCCGGCTGGATCAGGCCAAAGGCCCATCTAGTCCAGCTTCCTGTATCTCACAGTGGCCCACCAGATGCCTCAGGGAGCACACAAGACAACAAGATACATGTATCCTGTTGCCACTTCTTTGCATCTGACATTAAGAGATAGCCTACTACTAAAACCAGGAGGTTGCATATACACATAATGGCTTGTAACCTGTGATGGACATTTCCTTAATAAATCTGTCCAATCCCCTTTTAAAGGCATCCAGGCCAGGTGCCATCACCACATCCTGTGGCAAGGAGTTCCACAGATTAATTACATGCTGGGTAAAGAAATATTTTCTTTTGTCTGACTGTTCTACGGTAATTCTCCTGCCATTCAATTTTAGTGGACGTCACCTAGTTCTGGTGTTAGTGAAGAACAGAGTTTTTAGTTTAGCTTCTTTTAGTCCAGGGGTGGGGAACCGGCGGCCCGCGGGCCGGATCCGGCCCCCGGAGCGATCCGGTCCGGCCCGCGCGAGACCAGACCCGAATCAATCAGGTCCGGCCCGCGCAAGCAGACCGGAGGCTCCGCCAGCCCTGCCGGCCCCCCGCGCGCTCTCCTCGGCGCGACTCCTTTGAATTTGGCTGCTTCTGCTGCTCATGCGCAGAAGCAGCCGAATTCAAAAGGAGGCGCGGGAGCAGCGCACGCGGGGTTGGCGGCGGCGGCTGCTGCTGAAAAAGGTAAGGAGGAGAGCGGGGAAAAAAAGGAAAAAGGGGGAGAGCGGGGGGGTAAGGAAAGCAGGGTGGTGGTGTGTGTGTGCCCCCCCGGCGCACGCGCGCACGCTTTGCGCGCTGGGGTACCCATTTGCAATGGAGGGCCATACGGCCCGCGGGACATTTTCCCCATGGGAAAATGGCCCTCCATTGCAAAAAGGTTCCCCACCCCTGTTTTAGTCTCTATGATAAGTCTGTTTGCCACCAACATCTTACTCACTCCATACCACAAATCCAGTAATTTAGAAAAAAAAAATCAAACAAGATTCTCAATGACAAGCCCTCTGCAGCAGGCCAATTGTGTGTGTGTGTGTGTGTGTGTGTGTGTGTGTGTGTGTGTGTGTGTGTGTGTGTGTGTGTGTGTGCGTGCGCCACCTATGTACCATGTTGATGCATCAATGACATAATTAAACGTATTACCTTTAACCTGATTTTCACTGCACACATGTTAGGAAAGGCAATTCCTGACTTGAAAGATTAGATAAGCTGTTATCTAACTATGCTATTTAGGAAGCCTTTTGGGGGAAAATATAATCTTAATGTAACTGCAGCAGTTTCATTTGTTGTTCTGTTTCCTTTTCTGTCCACGTTGGTGTGCTCTCCAGGAAATCTTCTTCTTCAAAGCACCCTGTGAGCAGGAATGGGTTTTTGAAAATCTAGTTGGCAACCTCTTGGCAGGCATTTGCAAAGACTGTCCCATTATGCATACCAGAAGCAATAATTATATGTACAAATACAGACACCCACTGGGTCTGAGCCTGAACGTTTTCTTCAGGATGAAAATGTGACTTAAGGTGTATGTTTCCGATCTTCTTATTGCAACATCTTGGACTCCAACACAGGAAGAATGAAGTTCTGGCAGAGAGTGGGACAACAGGCAGAGAAGGAAAGTTCGGGGAGATAATAGGATTCCCTCCTCCCTTTGCTGCCCTATGAACTAAGAAAGCCATAAGGAAGGAACAGAGCTAAGAACCCATATAGCAAACCAGTATCTGTTATCCCTAGATATTATCTTTATGAGCAACAAAGTTGTTCTGAATATTTGACAAGGTACATAGTATGACCAGTGGCAGAAAGTTGCTGCTATCAGGTAATCCACAGACAGGGGAGGCAGTGCAGCAGCCCAAGATAAGGGTTCTCACTGTGGTGTTGATTAGACTGGAGCTCTCAAGAATTCTCTCTTCTGCACAGTATCAAAGAGGGAACATCTTAGTAGAGGATATGTGGTCTAGCGTTCTGAATTCATGCGTACCACCTGGCAACCCAGTGTCTACCTATGGCAGTTTGCGTACCCAGTCTTTTCATATGCTTGTGTAGTCCCTGCACTTTGTAATCCCCAACAGGTGTGAATTGCTTATATTTTCATATCCATAAAGTTAGAGTCTTTTGCATGTTTGGTTTGAGCTATAGAAAGCTCATGCTGAGGTCTGCAGGTCCTTGATATTCCAGCCAAAAAGAAGCTATATCCCACAGTGCTAGCATACTGCTGGGTGTGCAATAAGGTGTTTACTTTTGTAAAGAGCTCTTTACTAATCATCTTCAGTTTTTAGTCTCACTGACAGCAGTGGCTGATCCAGTCTTCTGAGCCAATGAAGTAACCTCCTTTCCACCTGCACTTGGCAACAGCTTATGTAACAGTGGTCTCGTTGTCTCACGCAGGAGTTATTCTCTATATTCTGCTGGTTGGCTATCCTCCTTTTTGGGATGAGGATCAACACCGACTATACCAGCAGATCAAAGCTGGAGCCTATGATGTAAGTGATTTTCCCCCTCCCTTTTCTGCTCTCAGCCATCATCATTCATTTCATAGTTCTGCTTTGTCTACTCAGCGGTGGCTTTGAAGTCTACTTGAAAGGCAATGTGCTGTAGTAGTTTCGAGTGCTAGACCAGGACTACAGCTTTATCCATCAGGCCTGTTCTTTCCCTCCTCTTAGCTTTCTTGCTGCACTGTTGTGTCTGAGCTGGTGTGTTTTTCATAGGCAATGGCAGAGTGGGGGAGAGGAGTGGTGATTCCCCCCATGGTCCAATCCAAGGAGATAGAGAGGGCGGGAGAGAATAAAAAGGACTTGACAGCCGCATCAGTCACACCTCCTCTCTGGATTATTGAGATGCATACTTGGTGTTTGTGAGGTGCTTGCCCCTGTTGGGGTGGTGAGGTAGAGATTCCAGTTGGATATTTCTGCGTGGAGTCATCCTGTGGCAGAATACCTGTAATACTAATACTGAGAAGACAAGTGTTAACCAAATATCGTGCCACCATACATCAGCGTTTCTGAAACTGTGGGTTGCGACCCACAAGTGGGCTGTGACCTGATTTTTGATGGATCATGAACAGCCCACCACCCAAGCCCCAACTTCCAGGTTGCTGAGCTTTCACCTTTTTTTTTTTTTCCGCGAACAGTCGGCAACCTGAGTCTCTGCCTCTGTTCTCTCAGCAAGAACATGACACAATGAGGCCTGAAGCAGCTGCTGACTGCTGAGCAGAGGCTCGGGCGGCCAGCTGTTCGCATAAAAAAAATGCAAAAGTTCAGCATCTCAAAGGTTTTGGTGGTGTTGACGTGATTACGTCATCAGGTCACTGCCAAAACTTTCAGGTTGCAGAGCTCTGTGCCGAAAGTGGGTTGCAGCAGGGCGAAAAAGATTGGGAACCACTGCTGCTAGACATGTTGTGAGGGAAGAGAGGTTGTTTGTGCAAAGTGCTCCCTTTGTGCAGTAAAGTGCCCTCTCACCATGGTTCTCATCACCAAAGTTCCCCTTTGAGAGACCAGAGAGGTATAGCCCCATGCCACACTTCTGATCATCTGAGATGTAGTCTCACTGGCAGGGGCTTATATACTGGGGTTGGTGTGATGTGATTACCTGCACTGTAGAGCCAGCGGGTGGCGCAGTGGGTTAAACCACTGAACCATGAGCTGTCGATTGAAAGGTCGGCAGTTCGAATCCGTGCGACGGCTCCTGTCAATGTAGCAGTTCGAAAGCAAGAAATTGCAAGTAGATTAATAGGTACCACGTCAGCGGGACGGTAACAGCGTTCCATGCGCCTCGGTGTTGAGTCATGCTGGCCACATGACCATGGAAACGTCTTCGGACAGCGCTGGCTCTTCGGCTTTGAAACGGAGATGAGCACCGCTCCCTAGAGTCGGACACGACTGGACTTAATTGTCAAGGGATACCTTTACCTTTATGCTTGGTTGCATGAAGTGGGAGGGGTGGGGTGACAGGAAGTATAATTTTCTAGTATTTTCCCTTCCCCATAGTTCCCTATAGATGTACTCCTACCTTTACCAGCTCTGTAGTGTTTTTCCCGTTTCAAGGAGCATGTTCATCATCTGAAGGGGATTCGGAAATGGTGTATGTTGATTCCTTCTAGTCCTGCCCCTATCCGTCTTACATTTCTTCCATGTTATGCCCCAATCTCCTCCATTGTTTTAGTCAACACTGGTGTCTGAGTTACACTGGCATGGGGTTTTTCTGATGTTGAGCTGGCGTCTGTGGCAATCTGTGGGTGGGTGGACGTTTGCACCGGTGAGGCCATCGTTGCACCAACATACATGGAGATACACTGGTGTATCTCAAGGATGGGACTGGGCTTCTAGACAAGTAGCTTGCCCCCTCATTGCAAAGTGTTTTTTCTCTATTATCACCAATCATCAACTATTATAACCAATCCTTTTACAAAGGGTGTGTGTTTTTAAAATGATTTTGTATTAGAAGCCATACAGAAAGATGCTGAAGTTAACTGGATCAGGTGCAATAACAAATATCTATGCACCTTTCCTCTCCAGGCAGACACAGAACAAGGACTTAAATTCTTTCCTCTACTTTCTCATGGTGGGCTAAACAGGCCTTTTACTAGGGCTGCATAGAAGTTTCCTTTTTGCTGTGTGTCTTCAATTGCCAACTGGCAAACCTGGAACAGGCTGGCAATTTAGCAGTGTACAGGTTTTGACTGAGCACTCACGTCACATCACCTTTTTACTGAGTGTGCTTAGTAAGAAATGTTTCCAGAGCAGCCTCAACCCCAGTGTCAGCCATGTGAAAATACTTTATATCACTGAGCTACAGGGTGGAGGGTCAGCCATAAATATGGTTGTTATGTCCGGCACTATCCTTGAATCATAGAGTTGGAACGACCCTCCAAGGTTATCTAGTCTAGCCCCCTGCTTGAAGCAGGAAAAGCCTCCTTTAGCATCTCTAAAAGTTGCCTGTCAAGCCTCTGCTTGATGACCTCCAGTAAGGAAGAACCCACCGCTTCCCTTGGTTATCGGTTCCATTGTCGAACTGCTCATACCATTAAGAACCATTTTTCTTCATATTCAACCAAAATGTCCTTGCCTGCAGTTTAAGCCCATTAGATCTAGTTCTACTTCCAGAGAACACCTTTGCCCTCTTCCAAGTGATAGCCCTTCAGGTATTTGAAGACGGTGACCACTATCATGTACCCCCTTCAGCCTTCTCTTTTCTAGGCTAAACATATGGGAGTTCCCTCAATGTTTTCTCATAGGGCTTGTTCTCCAGTCCTCTCTGACCATCTTCATTGGCCTTCACTGAACCTGCTCCAGTTTGCCTGCATCCTTCTTAAGATGTGGCACCCAGAACTGGACACAGTACTCTTGATGAGGACTGACCAGCACTGAGTAAAGTGAAACCACTACTTCTTGCAACTTGGAAGTGATGGTTCTGCTAATGCAACCTGAAATCGCATTTGCCTTCTTTGCAGCTACATCACACTGCTGACTCATGTTTAGCCTGTGATCCACTGCAATACAAATAATTTCTTCACATGTTGCACTGCCAAGTCAGGTATCACCCATTCTGTACCCGTGCCTTTGATTTCTTTTGCTTAAGTGCTATGGAATTTGTTGGAGCTCCCATGCTTAGCTGAGGTATGGCGCAATCCTGTGTATCTTTGCGTCGCCGAAGTGAGCTCTCCACTGGTGCAGGGTGTTGCAAGTGTGTTGTAAGGCACGTTTGTGGCACCCGGCGCCAAGGCCAGCTCCGCTTACTCCTCTGGCAGAAGAGGACCCGGCCACTGAACACAGGTTGGTCCTGCACCGGGCAACAGGAGGGCATGGGGAGGGTGGGCCAATGTGGCACGGAAGGGGGCGATTGGCCGGCCTGGCCAGGGACGGGGGCGGGGATATTGGCGGTGTGTTCCGCTGATATCCTAACCTTCTTCCCGGGCCTGGCTGACCTTATACCGATTCCCGTTCCTCGAATGTGTGCCAGCAAAATAGCTGCCGCATATCTGAGGAGGCCCATTGGGGCCACTGGAGCTTACACCGGGAGATTTCTCCCAAGGTGTGCCCCAGCTCTGCCGGCGCAGGCCCAATCCCGTGCAGGTTCCGGCACGCGCTGCAGCAGACCTTAGGTAGGATTGGGCTGTTATTTTCCCAACAGATATCTTGCATGAGTCAGAGCTCAGTTTTCCCTTAGTTTCCTGTAACATTTCTTCCTTTCTTTCAGTGATTTTTAGACTGTCTTTCTATCCTGTCAAAGGGATCACCAAGGCCGGTTATAAAGATAGAAAAATCACAGTATTAAAGCACGTTTTCAAACGAACCACAATAAAAGATAACATGAAATTAAATAACGCAACAGAGAGAAGACACATAAACAGTATCAATAAGCAAGAACTCCAAAAGTTTAAGGGAAATTCTAAATGAAACAGAACATTTGTCACTGCGCATTTCAAAACAGGCAGTGCTGGGGCTAGTCAGGCCTTCCAGAAGAGGAAACGCCACATTCCAGAATGACTCTCTTAATTCAAATACACAGTGCCCTTGTAGCCTGAAAAGGAAAGATAAATAAATAAATAAGGAATAAATTAAGGATAAATAACTAGACCCAACTTCATGGAGGATGCAAAAGGGCTATACTGTATTGTTATGAGATATTTGTTCCCTTGACTCTTGCAGTTTCCTTCACCTGAGTGGGATACTGTCACTCCTGAAGCAAAAGACCTCATCAATAAGATGCTGACAATCAACCCCTCCAAACGTATCACAGCAGCAGAGGCTCTGAAGCATCCATGGATATCAGTAAGTGCAGTGTATATTTCCTAGAAATGTACCAGCATAAGAACCCAGGTCTGTCTTCGGGCTGTGGAACTTGTGTTCCAGTGGCACAGCCTGACTTACAGTGACACAACACTCTATAGTGTGCTACCGGAGCGCTGTTGGAAACAGCAAGCAGTGCCAGCCACGCAGCAGTGGCCCTCCCTGATTCCCTGGCGTCGATAATTTAGCGGCTGTGGCGGGCCATGGGCAGGAACGGGAAGAACGAGACATTTCGGGGTAGGAGCTGGAGGCTCCGAGGGAGGAGGAGGTAGATCTGGCAGTAGTTGTACACACTGGATCTTACCCCCTCTTTTGAAAACCTCTCTGCCCTTTTCCCCTTCTCAGTCATACACCACCAAAATGGGTGGCGTATGCCGAGGAGACTCATAGGTGGCCTGAAGGTTTACATGGAGGTAAGTAAAAACGTTTACCTCCCATTTGCTTTCAGGTCGCCCCCCCCCTCATGGTAGCATGCAGTGCATGTCTTTTTGGTGTGGTTGCATGCTATAGTGTGGTGGGGGGTAGGATTGGGCTCTGAGGCTTGTTCCTGGATGATAAACAATACCCATACTTTAAGAGGTTCTTAATAGGGAAAGGGGCATCCCCAAAACAGCACATGCAAAGACATGCATGTGCAAAGGAAGAGGGAGAGGATGTGGCGATGACGACTTGGGCCCATGAACAGTACTTCCACCAAGGCACGTTTATCTCAAGGCCCCAGCCTTGAATGTCCCTTGCCCTAGAAACGAAGAGCAATTTGAACCATTGGTGCATAAAGAAATTAGCTCAGGGGAGGTTAGCTAAGCTTTTAATGAACCATGTCCAGTATCCTGCTGTGACAGAACAAGGAGGGAAACTAGTTCACACAATCCATTAAAGTTTTATTTGTAGCTGCTTGGAGAATTCAAACACATGGCTGGGGGGGGGGGGGGCACTTATGCTTAACACAGGAGTGCACATTTAAGAGAGAGATAAATGGTGCAGAGTATGTGTTTAGCAATGCCATAACTATCCTGCACATGCTAGGCACATGCTATGCCTACTTCTTCATAAATGGTAGAGCTGAAAGCCATCTAAACCAGCCCATTGCACACAGATGGGAGTCTCAATATTCAGACTCCCCGATAGATTTTACTGACACCATCTACTTGCATCCTTGTTGGCAGAAAACAGAAGGCAACCAAGATTTCCGTACCATAGTTACTTGCAAGACAAAAGAATACAACCAGTAAAACGTCTCGGTGGTTCAGACAAGGTGAACGCTCTCCATTTTTTATTCCCTCCCGTTTCTGAACAGACCTTCTCTCTGTCTTCCAGCATCGTTCCACTGTGGCTTCTTGTATGCACAGACAGGAGACCGTGGACTGCTTGAAGAAGTTCAACGCCAGAAGGAAGCTCAAGGTAATGCTGCCTATGATCTGCTGTTAGACTCATGAGCGAGTGGTCCTCTCGGAAATGAAAAGCCATGGCTGGTTTGTTTTCTCTTTCATTTTCTCATGTTCTTGAAGGCTTGGCTCTGATCATGCTTCCAAGACTTGTCTTTCATGCTGGCCACCTTGAATTCCTACAGAGGAGATAACCTGTTTCAGGTTCATTTGGTGCTACAATATCATTTCCTGTGCAGAAAAACTGTTTCATGGCACGTCAGGGACCCCTGCTCAATGAGAAAGTTCGTAAAATTAATCCCTAATCACTGAAGGTGTGAAGCTATTGCTGATTATTCTAAACCCCTTAATTAAAATCTTAGGACAAATTAAAATTGCCTCTTAAGACTCATCAAAGCTGCATTCATAAACATAATTTCATTGATGCCAGTGGAACTTACTTCCAAGTAAGTGAATGTGGGATCAGTGTCCACATTCTGTATTTTCAACTGCCTGTATGCTGGGAGGCGGGGAATGTTCAATATATTAAGAAATTGACCAGTCAGCTCCTTCCTTTTAATGCCTTGTTGCTCCTTGGATGTCTCAACATCCTAGAATTCTACCTCTTTAGTTTGTAAGCATTATGCTGGTTCCCAGTGCAAAGCCTTGGGGATGGAGGCTAATAAGATTACTGAGCAAAGTAACAGACAGTAATCTGTGTTTACTTTTCATCCAGTAATCTGTTACTGCTGCAGTTATGTTAATGTAATCTTGTTATGGCCTCTAACTAGCTTGTGGACTGGAACAGTGAGAAATGCTTTGTGTGTATGTGTTTTGTAGGGTGGGTGGGTGAGAAGAGTCACACACACTCAGAGATATACCCAAGTGCCCTTTTAAACTTTTTTTTTTTGGGGGGGTGTGAAAGTTATATTTCAATGGGAATTTTTCCTCACTCTATAGACAGTATCACAAATTACTTTATAGTGTGGGAGTAAATGCTGATCCTCCCTCATACTAATTCAGTGTCTTCCCCCAGGGGCAACATGTGCAGGTACAACCCACTTTTCTTTTAGAGACATAGGGAATCGCTTGGTGTACAATGATGCCCACATGTGTGCAAAGTGTTTCCTGTCTTAGAAGATCCTTGCTGCGGGAGCTTATTCGTGCTCGGTACTAAGTAGAAAGGATCTATAACCAGTTCTTTTATTGATTTACAGAGACTGGCTCTGGACATGTTGCCTCAGTACTGTACCTAGTCTTCCCATCTGTAAAATGGATGTGAGGAGACCGACCTGCTCTTTGACATCTATGGGACAATGTGCTATGTGAGAGACATATGTAGTCATAGTGGTAGCAATAGTGGTAGTTGTGGTAGATCTTATTCTCAGATGCTAACATTGAATGACTGTAGAAATATACACCACAGATAAGTCAGTGTCTACATGTCCATTATTCCTTTTTGGTTTCACAAGTAGAGTGAGTTGGAGCACTTTGTTGCAGTCTTGTGATTAGGACCCCACACTAAATGATAGGACAATAGGCTTTCAGTAGGTGGAGAAGATCCTTTCTGTTGCTGATATGAGTGAAGTCTCATTGCTGCTGCTCTTCTTAGGCTGTAATCCTGCACATGCTTACCTGGGAGTAGGTCCCATTGAACTCAGTAGGACTTACTTCTGCATAGACATGTATAGGATCGTGCTGTTAAGTCTGGCAGGCTTCCGGAGGGCAGATTGAAATATGTGGCATTCTGTTTGTAACTAAATAGAAAATTCCTGTTAGAAATCTATCAGCCAGCTTAATCTCATCAGAACATGTTGGCTGTTGGCTGAAAATCTAATTCCTGTACAAGAAGAAACCAGGCCTGTTAGTTAACCAGGTAGTTAAAATAAACCTTCTGCCACCACCATTTGGAAACTTGCAGAGTAGCTAAAATCTCTGAGCCACTATCCAGTGACTTGTTTTCTGCAAACTGTTTGCTATATCTATTAATATCATCTCCGCACTATATTCATCATGCCTTTGGAACAGTGCCAGAGAGGATCCCTCTTGTAGCCCCAGCCAGATCCATTTTCCACTGGATGTATTTAAGAGGAAGGAGATTGGGGGTGGGGGAAGGGATGGGCCTGATTCTGAACCCAGTGATTTGTCTTTTCTCCCTCCCCCTTTTCTTTCTGTCTTTTGTGTGTTTCAGGGTGCAATCCTCACTACGATGTTAGCAACCCGGAATTTTTCTGGTACGTAACACAACTCTGTCCTGTTCACTGTGGACTTTGGCTCTTTGTTTATTAGACATCAGCTCAAGGCAGAAGATGTGAGATAGACTCTGCAAACCCTGGCTCTGAATAGAACACTTGTTGGAAAAGTCTGGCCACTGGGCATTTTCATACACAACACTAAAATGACTTGGTGTCGTGTCCCTCCTGTGTGCATGTGTCCATGTAATGTTGTTAGTGCAGAAAAGAAAGCAAAAAGGAGCTATCAAAAATACATTTTAGGCCATGTAGGTTTTGCAGTTGTATTACAGATCCCGGAAATGCAGAAGTTGGTTTTAGTATTATTTGTGGAAATGCTCTTAGGCTGCTTCTCAGGCCCCTGCCACAAACATCCCCATATATGAATGAATGAATGAATGGAGATACACTGCATTTCCCAGATATTCAGTTGACAATGGACATAGTGGGCACTCAGGCTTGAAATTCTACTATTTCTATAGGTTCAAATCTGGCAAATTCTGGTTTGTTCTAACCACACTTTGTGAATGTCCTGGTTTAATGTCCTGACTTGTTCACAAACTGGGGTTAGAACAAACTGTGTTTTGCCAGTTTCAGATACAAAAACAAATTGCAGTTTATTTTGAACCAAGAATAGAAGCAACAAATTTCCACCTCTATGTGCAAAAGGGAAGGGGCAGCTTGCTCATGCTAGTAAAAATGCTCAGATTTCTAAATACTTGGCGTCTCAA
This sequence comes from Plestiodon gilberti rubricaudatus, assembly GCA_026170595.1. Taxonomy (NCBI): domain Eukaryota; kingdom Metazoa; phylum Chordata; class Lepidosauria; order Squamata; family Scincidae; genus Plestiodon; species Plestiodon gilberti. The sequence goes on along the minus strand of JANXHW010000002.1, from coordinate 192,832,280 downwards.
GAAAATGTACACACACTTTATAGGGCTGAAGTTATTATGCTATAGTTCACATATATACGTACTATAATTCGCACATATACTGCATATGGTGTACACAGACGCAGTTGCTTGACCCAATTAATTAATTAATTAGATAAATGCTTGCAATGTTCCCCATTGGCGTCTATACACCACTTACATCATTGACTTTGTTGCAGTCTTGTGATTAGGACCCCACCCAATCCTATGGGCTGAAGCCGCCAGTGGAAGGCGCGTTCCGCTGGCGGCAGCTGCTGAAAAGCAGCTGTAAAGTGCGTTCTGTCAGCGCACTGAGTAGCAGCACGCTGCCAGGTGTGATGGTGGGATGGCCAGAGCCTTCCTGAGCGCATCGCCAGAACACCAGTCACCCGCCAAGGAAGGTAAGATGGCAGGGGAGATGGGGGGTGGTGGAGTGGGGCGAGAAGGGGGCAAAACAGGGGAAAGGAACAGGGGGCGGGGAGGTTGCAGGAGGGGGTGGATCTAGTGGCGATGGTGCATGCCAGATCCCGTCCCCTCCGGCATCAGCCTCCCCGCCCCCTTTTTCTCCTCTGACTTGCGCTAGCGAAATCTCTAGCACCATCTGAGGATTGCATACTGGGAGGCTTATAGAGGGGGGTAAGGGAATTTAAATTCGCTTTCCTCTCAGAACCCTCCTGACCTGCCCCCCTCCATTGTATACAGTGGGCCCATTTTGGCATGGCTGCACCAGCGGGGGGGGGTAGGATTGGTCTGTAAGGGATTTGCAGACATTCATCAACTTGTGTGCTGGGATGGTTCCACACAACACTTCAATTTCGTCTCTTAGATGTTCAAGTGTTGCAAGTTTTCTGCAAGGAAGTACAGTATGAATGAATTACAGTACGTATGAATTAAATGTGCGTGCATTTTTTGAGACACCCTGCATTTAAACAGTTGTCAAATGCAGCATAACAAACTATTTTAATATGTAAAGGTTTCCTACATGCACCGTGGCCTTTTTAATTTTAGGGGTGATTTGTTTGCACAACTTTCTTCTTCAAATAACCTTTTTCCAGATTTCACCAACCTAGTGAAACCATGTCCATTTTATCATGCCAAGAATGGAAACACGTTTGGATTTGACAAATGCATAAAACCTTTGAATGTCCAGCTGTCTGCTTCCAAGGTTGGGCTGCAGTCTAGTAGTCGGTTTTGCATACTAAAATGTCATTGATTTCAACAAAAGGAGTTCCTAACTCACATCACAGTGTACAAGCTTGCTGCCTTGGTTTAAAAAAGTACTAATATATGAATTACAATTTTGAAAAATCTCCAAACAGTTATGGGATGTTTTTGTGGTAGTTCACTCCATTAGGAATTTCACTCAAATATTGTTCTGCACAAGCTCCTTTCATTTCATTGGTATCTAGTCAGCCAGCTTTCTCTTGCCCCAGCTGTGGTGGGCTGGGAGGAAAGCAATGAAGCAGGATAAGGAATGTGGCCCACAGGCCTTAGATTACCTACCCATGAATTATGACTTTAATGTCTGAGGCCCAAACATAGATCACATATTACTTAAACAGACCCATAGTCCATTTGAGTCAGTGTGGTGTAGTTGGACTAGGACTGGGAAGATCCAGGTTCAAATCCCCAGTTGCCCATGAAGTTCACTGAGCCAGTCACCATCTCTTAGCCAAACTGACCTTGATGGTTTATTGCAAGGATAAAATGGGGGTGGGAAAACCATGTACTGTACATAGCCCTAAGCTCTTTAAAAGGTGGGTGGGATATAAATGTTATAAGGGATGTTATCGACTGACCAGAACTCACTATATGGCTAAATGTGACAGCTCAATCCTGCCTAAGGATCCGCTGGGCAGCCGAGGCCACCCGCCGGATCTTGTGCTCCGCCGCGGGCAGGCGCCTGCTCGGCAGAAAGTCTCCTCAGGAAGGGGACGCTCGTCCCCTTCCTCGAGTTTAACCGGCACTGGGGCCGATCGGTCTCTTCAGAATTCCGCCAGCGAAATCGCTGGCGGAAGTCAGAGGAGGCCGTGTAACAGCTCAGTCGATCAACGGGGGACAGGGTTCGGTCAAAGCCGTCCCCCGCCCCCTCCCCGACCGGCTGGGCCTATGGCTGCCCTCCCACTACCGCCAGACACCCCCCCCCCCGCCGGCTCGATCCTTACCTGGGTCCGCTGGCGGTCCTTTGGGCACTATGGCGGCTGAGCAGGGAAGGTCGGCCTTGTGCTGGCCTTCCCTGCTCGGAAGTAGACGCAAGCGTGCCTTATGGCACATTTGCAACTGCTTAGGGTGGCGGAATGCTCGTTCCGCCACCCGTCACAGCGCTAGGATTGCGCTGTGAGTCATGTATTCTGCACCTGTGAAGAGAAGTACTGAGGAGAAAGCTTTCTTCTTGAAGTGAACATCTTGTCATTTTTAAACAAGAAAGCAAATGCTACTCCTGTCATGTATATAACCTTACACTCTGCCGCCTATGTTTTGTTTAACAATACCCAGTAAGCTTTCCCCTCAACTCTTCTCTTTCTTTCTTTCCTTCCTTCCTCCCTCCAGTTCCATAGCTGCTAAAAGCAAAAAGGCCACTGTTCGGCGGTAATTACACTCTAGGGCCACAATTCATCACAGAATTAGGTGTACTTAAATTAGGTGTACTAATCAGGTGTACACCTAAATAGATGTAATTAAACCCAGTGACTTCAAGGGGCTTAAGAGTGCCTAACTCTGTGTTGCATTGTGGTCTAACTGTACAGAAAAAAGGTGATATTTATTCTTAGCTTAGCTTAGGCCAAGTCTTATCTCTGACTTGGGTCTTTAATTAAGTTATATTAATAAATAAGTACTAATCATTTCCCCATAGATCACAAGGAAGTGACGAAGCACAATTGATCATTGTAAAATGCTTTGTTATGTGCTGGTGACAAGGGTTCCTTCAGTAGATCAGTGCAGCTGCCAATTTTCTTCCCCTCACACAGCCTTTTTTTCTGGGACAGGATGAGAGAACAGAGCACTCACGCCATCACCTTTATTTGGTAACACTTTATACTAGCTTTAAATTACTGATGACACAAGGAGAGTTTTCGAGTTGTACACTGGAGAGGAAGCTGTTATGTGGACTGGACATGCAGCTTGGTGACTTGTACCCAAACTACAGAACCAGGAGAGGGGCATTTTTTTTAGGGAGGAAAGGATAGCAAAGATTCAGAATGCCTGTTAGAGGAATAGAGGCATTTTAAACCTTTTTAGTACACAGAAATGGATTAAAAATGACTTTTAAAAGATACCTAAGAAAAGGCATTTCTTGGAAGTAGGTGGGGACCGAAATGAAAAGGCCGAACTTCTCTGGGGCCGCACGGGGGGCGGGTCCAGGAACCATGATGTCACTTCCTCAGGAAGTGACATCATAGGGGCGGGTCCAGGAACCGTGATGTCACTTCCTCAGGAAGTGACATCACGGGGGGCGTGTCCATGGTCCAGAAAATATCCCAAAAAGCAACATATTCGAAATAACCAAGATATTGATGTCTTAATAATAAACAAACTCAACAGGTGTAGCAAAGGTTCTGTTCCTGGGTTCCCGACCTGGGTTCCTGTGAAGGAGGGGAGTCCTGGAGACCGCAGAAGCGTAGAAGGGGAGTCCTGGAGACCGCAGAAGCGTAGAAGGGGAGACCGCAGAAGCGTAGAAGGGGAGTCCTGGAGAAAGCAGAAATAGCATATTAATGAAATAAAATCAAACTCATCAGTTGTTGCAAAGACATATGTTTTGAATGTTCTGTTCCTGGGTCCTGACCTGTGTTCAGAAGGGGAGTCCTGGAGACCGCAGAAGCGTAGGAGGTGAGACCTGGAGACCGCAGAAGGTCCAATAACTGTTAATATTTTAAAAAAGCACTGAAAATTAGAAGCAAATTGCAAATCACAGTAAATACCATGGGCCACATTCAAACAACAAGCATGCTTCCTGTGCAAGCCAAAAAAAGCAAGACCCCCAGTTTATTTTTTAAAAAGCACTGAAAATTAGAAGCAAATTGCAAATCACGGTAGATACCATGGGCCAAATTCAAACAACAAGCATGCTTCCTGTGCAAGCCAAAAAAAGCAAGACCCCCAGTTTATTTTTTAAAAAGCACTGAAAATTAGAAGCAAATTGCAAATCACAGTAAATACCATGGGCCACATTCAAACAACAAGCATGCTTCCTGTGCAAGCCAAAAAAAGCAAGACCCCCAGTTTATTTTTTAAAAAGCATTGAAAATCAAAAGCAAATTGCAAATAATACCATGGGCCAAATTCAAACAACAAGCATGCTTCCTGTGCAAGCCAAAAAAAGCAAGACCCCCAGTTTATTTTTTAAAAAGCACTGAAAATCAGAAGCAAATTGCAAAGCACAGTAGATACCATGGGCCACATTCAAACAACAAGCATGCTTCCTGTGCAAGCCAAAAAAAGCAAGACCCCCAGTTTATTTTTTAAAAAGCACTGAAAATTAGAAGCAAATTGCAAATCACGGTAGATACCATGGGCCAAATTCAAACAACAAGCATGCTTCCTGTGCAAGCCAAAAAAAGCAAAGACCCCCAGTTTATTTTTTAAAAAGCACTGAAAATTAGAACCAAATTGCAAATCACAGTAAATACCATGGGCCACATTCAAACAACAAGCATGCTTCCTGTGCAAGCCAAAAAAAGCAAGACCCCCAGTTTATTTTTTAAAAAGCACTGAAAATTAGAAGCAAATTGCAAATCACAGTAAATACCATGGGCCACATTCAAACAACAAGCATGCTTCCTGTGCAAGCCAAAAAAAGCAAGACCCCCAGTTTATTTTTTAAAAAGCACTGAAAATTAGAAGCAAATTGCAAATCACAGTAAATACCATGGGCCAAATTCAAACAACAAGCATGCTTCCTGTGCAAGCCAAATAAAGCCAGACCCCCAGTTTATTTTTTAAAAAGCACTGAAAATTAGAAAGACATTTAATTTAAAGAAGAACATGGGTGAAACACAAACAGCAAGCCTTCCCACCAGCCAGACCCCCAGTTTATTTTTTTAAAAGCAATGAAAATTAGAAGCAAATTGCAAATCACAGTAAATACCACATGGGCCAAATTCAAACAACAAGCATGCTTCTTGTGCAAGCCAAAAAAAAGCCGGACCCCCAGTTTATTTTTTAAAAAGCGTGTGAAATTTAAAAAGACATTTAAAGAAGAGTACCTTTGGAAAATCGCGAGCGAGGTAAGAGCAATCCAGCAGCAAGAGGAAGAGGGGCTTCCCAGACGATCCAAGAGCGATTCCTCTGAAGAGCAAGCCGAAAAAAACGATGCAAAGCCAAAAAAAAAAAAAAAAAAGAGGCAAAGCCTCTGAAGAACGATCCAGCAGCAGCCGAAGAGGGGCTTGCGAGTGCGGGCTTCCTCTGAAGAGCGAAGCAGCAAGCTGAAGAGGGGATCCCTCAGCAATCCAGCAGGCAAGCAAGAGTCTTGCTGCAAGCAAGACGAAGATGCAGCAGCCTCACTTCGCGCCTTCGCGCCTTTTCAGCCTCCCAGGAGCAACGCTCGCGCTTGCTCATTCGCTCTTGGCTGAACGCCAGGAGACACAGCTGATTGGCGGCAATCAAAGCGCCGCCTGCTGGCTCCTGGCGTTTGGCCAGGAGACGAATTAGCGCGCTAGTTCAGCACGACAGAGACAGAGCGGCCACGGAGAAACAGGAAAGAGCGGGCACGGAGGATTTCCCATGGCCCGCGAAGAGCTTGGGGCGCCCGCTCTATGGGATCCCTGATTTCTTCGCGGGCCACGGGAAATCGTCAGGCGGGTCACATGCGGCCCGCGGGCCGTATGTTGAAAGATACCTAAGAAAACCCAATACACAAGAAAATGCATTTCTCAACTGATTTTTTTAAAAAGATTTTTAAACAAGATTTTATGGAATTTGTATGAACCTTATGGAGGCCTTTGATTGCATTGATTCTATTTGTTAAAAAAAATTCTGAAACATAGAAAAACCAGATTCATAAGAAATAATTAGGAGCATATGATTGAAATGAAATCCTGTGAGGTAATTAGCAGGGGAATTACAGTACTGTATGTGTTTGGAGGAAAATAGAGAAAATCTACCTTTGTTGTTGGAAGACTTGATTAGGCTCAGTGAAAGCCCTTTTTGATGAGAAGAGTTGTGATGGAATATTTTGGACCCAATCCTATCCAGCTTTCCAGTGCTGATGCACCCGTGCCAACAAGGCGTGCACTGCATTCTGCGGGGGGGGGGGAGCCATGGAGGCCTCCTCAAAGTAAGATCATGTTTGGGGCTGCCCTGTGGCTATATCGGTGCTTGAAAGTGGGATAGGATTGGGCCCTTTGTCTCTTACAAACTTTTTTCATGTTCCTTCTTTTTTCTACACAGAAAGCATTTCCATGTAGAAAGTAATGTGCACTCTCCATGTACGGCTTCACAACTGACAACCATATTTGTGTATTCTGTTATGGGCATATATGTTAAGAAACCATAATTGGTTCTGGTTGTGCATGCATGTATGAGTACCACATGTGCAATCTTCACTTGTGACAGCATGCCCACATTTGCATGCTATAAATAGCTGAGTGTAGGAAAATAAACGTAAGAAGCTTAGAGAATGAGAACTGGTTGTGGAATAAGTGAGGTGAATAAATGGAATAAGTGAGGTAAAGTGGGAAATCGGCTGGTAAGGTTCAGAAACCAGGTTGTTCAGGTAACTTTCAGGGTGGATATATGGCAGCCAGAACCTTCAATTTTTAAGGAAATATGGTCATAAAACTGGAGAAGAGCTGAGGGTTTGCCACTGAGATCAAAGTCCAGGAAATCTTTTTTTTTCGTGACCAGAGCAATAATTGTTGCTGACAATTGGGTTATCTGGTTCCTCTGCTTAGGAGCTCTGCTCAGGTCCCGTATGCTTGTGCTGCCTCAGTGTATGTGTGTGAGAGTGTTCAGAATCTATTTGAAGGCAATAGCGAGAAGAGGGAGGGATTATGTGTGGGCTGCAGGCCCAGGAGACAAGGCTATGTCTGTGATAGTGATAGGGGGGGGCATAGGGGAAAATGTCTGCTTTTCATCATTGTCAAAATGTGGGCTGCAGCTGTCAGGATGTCATAATTGTACCACATGACCCCCGCCAGCATGGGGGGCTAAAATTAGCGCGAGAAGCAGAGAGCGAGAAAGGAAGACAGGCACTTGCATGCTGCTCTTATCTACACCATTAGAATTTAGCATTCACTTCCGAGACGCCAAAGAGAGCAGGCAAGCCCCGAAACGGGGTGGCAAAGGGCAAGACTGAGTCCCTAGAGCCATGTAGTTGAAAGGTCTTTAAATTCTATCTGGAAGGAAAAACTGTCAGAGAATGCTTCTTCAGCTCTGTTCTCTTTCCATTGCTGGCCATTGTTTTGGTGTCTTCAAAGACTGGAGAGTCCAGGAGTATAAGTGGCTGTGGTTTTACTTCTTTACGTGGAAGGATCCAAGGAAGAGAAATCCAACTTTCGAGCCTCAGGGGCTTCTGGAAGAGACTTCATCCAGAGCTCTGAGTTGTGGAGTGAGTTCTCTACTGACGGAGGAGACCGCAGCGTTGAGTCTGTGATCTTCAGTTCCTGCATTCTGCTGCTCTAGTCTTGGCCAACTTGACTCATGTTGCTGATTCTTTCCGTGCTGATTTTGGTACCTTGCCTGGCCCTCCTGACGTGGTATTCTCTCTCCTCAGGTGGGAAAAGTGGTGGCAACAAGAAGAATGATGGTGTAAAGGTAAGGCCCTTCATTTCTGGACCAGAAGTGGAGCCACTAGACTGCCTGTCCTCAGGAAAGCAGAACTAGACTGATTAGGCTCCATGGTGGGTCCCAGCGTGGCTGAAGGCCTTTGAGTTAAAAAGGCACAATATTGCTGCTGTTACATTGGTGGATCTCTTGCATCATTCTATTCTCATCTTAAGAAACATTTTACCATTCTCTGCATTTCCTACAAGACTGCAAAAGTGAAAATGAAAAATTACTTTTATCTGGGTAAAGTTTGCAGCTTGCAAAAAAAGAAAAAGTTTGCAGCTTGCACTGCTTAGATGAAGTAATGGATGCCTCGGCTCATGCTCAGTTTGCTTGGCTAACTCATACTTCAGAATGAAAGACAAAAAGAGGGCAGTGAGGAGAACTGTGAAAAGACCATTCTGGGGAACTAAGCAGGGCTGTGTGTGTCCTGATCTCACAGAGTCAGGGGTACAGCCTTCGAATCTCTCACCCACTAAGAACTCCTACTTATTTTCCATAAGTAGAAGGAAAGGTTGTGCCTTTCTCCTACTGTCTTAATATTACCACACCATCATGTCCCTTCAGAGAAATACTCTCAAAGAATCAGTTGAAATATTGAGGGCAATGGTAATACAGCCTTCTTGTGGGACTGTAACTTGCAGTTCTCTTGCAGTAGTGCATGATCCCACAACCCTCTTGTGGGAGTGTGTTGTCTCACAATGCACCTCAGAATGGAGGGAGATTTGATGGGTGATTTTTCTATGTGCAGGAAGGTTTTGATGTAAGAACACTTTCAAATAAACCTTCCCTCCTGTGCATTTTGAGGCGGTGAGGGGCTGTGAGTGGGATGTACATCACATGCACCTCTGGTAGATTGAATAGGATCTAGGACATTTCTAATCCTGTGCAAGGGGCTGTGACAGGTAAGACAAACTGAAAGACACTTCATCTGGAAGAGAGGGAGATGGGATGGGGAGCGAGAGCAAGGATGGCTCTTGGTTTGGTTGGCTAATGAGGGTGTTGGCTTAGAGTCTCTGCACAGTGGTGAAGAAACCAGCTCTCTTTTTCTTGGTTAATAGCTCATTGTGGGGTTGTTTTTTTGTTTTTTTTTTGAGTTCATGAAGCTGCCATGTTGGCCTGATAACCAAACTTTGGAACCATAAAAAAAATATCTGGGTGGGTTGGGAAAATGCACAGGTTTCCAACTCATCAAGCAAAACAGAGGAGAAAGCAGTGAACCCACCAGAAGAAAATTGGAGGCCCAAGAAATCTACCTTGCAGTAATATGCCTCCAGGTTTCCAACTCTGCATCAGTCACTTCGGTTTATACACCACACGCCTTTAAACCTGGTTGATTTTGTTGTTGTTGTTAAAGGAACAGGTTTTGTCACCTTAGTGACATTACCCCTTCCAATACTCAGCTCTGAAATTTTTGTGAAGTTTGAAGATGGTGTTGTGTGACTTTGCGCTGACATTATGACCACATTTTTTCTGGAAGCTAAACTGAAGCATTCAGAGGGGTGACAGTCTGGCTGCTCTTCCACAGTGTCAAAACACGATGGTGGCTGGGGGTGTGCGAAAGTAGTGCTGCTTCAAAGAACGACCTTATGTCTCTAAGAAGAGCCTCACGCCAAGGTTGCCTGGCCAATACATATTCTTGCCACCTGGCTATTCCTTGTGCTAGCAGTCTTTCCTGGCCCTGGTACTTCACTCTGTTTCCTCGCAGAGGACAAACTTCCATCCCCAAGAGGACAAACTTCCATCCCAGCAGCCTCAAGGATAGAGTTATCACATACTGGCTTTCCAATTCTGTGGATTCTCCTTCTCATTTTTGCTTGTTCAGTTTTGCTGTTCCTTTGGGTGGGTGGGGGGGGGGGAGAAGGCTGCTGTATTTACAGCTTTGGAGGCCTGGTTCATGGTCACATGGTTAGTGTCTCTTTCTGAGAAGAATCACTGGTTTGACCATCTCATGATAACAGGGTGGCCCCACCATCCCTGAAGTACTGTCCCATTCAGAAGTTATTCCCACTTCTGCTATCCCTGTCTGTAATGGACTGGATATCCTATGTCAGTGATGGCGAGCCATTTGGGCTTCGTGTGTCAAAAGTTTTGAAAATGCCTAACTTGACCCTGCTGGTGTGTCACACCCCCCCCCCAACTTTTAATAGTACTTTGACTATTGCTACTTTTAATAGTAATTTTGAATTGAACAGAAAACCACTATAGAACACATTTTTTTGTGTCCACACATAGGACTTTTTTTTTGCTGAGTTTTATTAGATAATAAAAGAGGTCTTCCAAAAATCTCTGCCCTAAATGTTCAAGATAAGCCTGTAAAACGTTTGCGAGAATGTAAGGTGTGTCGAGGCCCTGGGGGAAACACTGGCGTGTCACCCAAAATGACCTCGCGTGTCACCTGTGACACGCGTGTCATAGGTTCGCCATCAGGGTCCTATGTACTACTTCGAGTTGGAAACTTGCTGCCACTGAGAGTAGAAGAAATGGGGGCATCCTTTTTACCATATGCCCCCATATCTTACTGACAGAAGAAACTTTGCCCCTCTTTTATCCAGTGGGTATACAATGACTTTCACTGCCCTGTTTGGTGTCACATCCTGATACATTGTAAATGAATGCAATCACTGCCCCATGTCACATCTGTCTTAAATTAATAAACTCACTGCCTCACGTTGCATCTTTTTATTGTATGTACGTCCTACTTTAATGAGGTCACTGCTTTTGTGTTGCATCATGTTACGTCTGACTGCTTCTACAATTACCATCCAGTAAGATTTCGTAGCAGATTCATTCTAGCATCTTGCTAGGTTTTAAATCAATGAAGTCACCATGCATCGGAACCTAGTTGACACACTACATGTAGCTTAAGCACTGATGGTAAGCATTGTCATAGAGTCTGTTCCGTGTCTTCTTATTGACTTTGGATAAGCTACTATAAGAAGGTTAGGTAATAATATGGTATGTTGTAACAAGCAGGGTGAGCTAGGGCAGTCAGGATCACTAAGTGGTTATGGACGTTATTTGCTCTTCCTACCAGAGGTCTTATGGGAAACAGTCTTTGTATATTGCCTTGTTTATTGTGCTTATTATGTGCCTGTAATTTAGATGCAGCATTTTCCAGTTCTCATCTAGTTCTTGTTGAATAAGCTTTTAGCATTGCAGGAATTTTTTGTTCCTGCATCCTAGTATACTGCCTTGCCAGCAGCAAACAAGGGAGTATTCCTGTACTATGGTTATAAAAACTGAAAATGAAGAAAGAACATGGCAATGAGAGGTCTCCTGATCAATATAAAGAGGACAGAAAGAAGCAAGTTAGAAAAGCCAAACATGAATGGCAAGAGTAGGAAACACAAAACTCATTCAAGAGGTCAGTAGCGTTTTGAGGAATAATTAAGAATCTGTGCTTCTCTAAAAGTGCTTTTCTTGGGAGCACTGTGACGAGAGAAGCTCATTATGAATCAAAGGGCAAAGTTCTGAATCTTGGATTCCCAGAATTATCACCCTATGCTGTTCAGGAACAGAATGATTTTCTAGACCATGTCTGTAAATAAGCCCACCTTTTGGCATGGCGTTGATATCCCAACTTTGATGCAATGCAGGGAAAATATGAATCTGACCCTCTGCTCCTTAAAACTATAACTGAAACCAATGTCCCTCTTAAAGTTTGGGACTGTTTATAGGGAGGCCTGCCTGCCCATGGTTTCTGTCACTGGCTTACAGCGCAATCCTCACTAAAGCTTAGAGCGGTGGAGCAGTGCTCTGCCATACATACAAACTTCTCCTTTTGAACTAGTGAGCGAACGTGATAGCTGTGACATCAGGTTTCAATTTCCACCTGAACAGTTTTGTTCTACTTGAGAAATGTTTCCCTGGCCATCGTGGTACAACATGCAGCATTATAACTGTGGGCTACATAAAGCCTACCTTGATACACATATCATAGTATAGATGCAAGATGCTTAAGTGTGTTACTATGGATACAGCAGATCAGATGTGCTTCACAGATGCCTCAAATTATAACTGATGTGAATTAAAAAAACATGCAGACTTGACCTTAAAAGAGTAAAATCACTAACAGCCCAGTCCTGTCTAGCTTGGCTGCAGCGCGGGCATAGAGCCCATGCTGTAGCCTATCTAGAGAGAACCCTGCACTGGCAGGGCTGAAGCACTCCTTAGGGGAAGGGAATGGTCATCTCCTTACCCCAAGTAGAGCCCCAGCTGCCCTGATGGGCCTACTCGAGTGTGTGACAGCTATTTTGCTGGCGCACATTCGACAGGGCCGTGTAATGGTGCCCAGGCCCAGGAAGGGGGCTAGGATTTCTGCGGAGCCATGTGGATCCCTTCCCCTTCCCGGGCCCAGCCAACCAATCCCTCCTGGAACACCCCATTCCACCCTCCCCATGCCCCTCCGCCACCCGGTGAGGAACTCGCCTTCCCCTGCAGGTGCTCCATTGGATCCCCTGCGAGTAGAGCGATGCTGGCCTTGGCACTGGTGCTGCCTACTTGCCGGGTGCCGCAAACATGCCTTACGGCACATTTGAGACACCCTAGACCGCCAGAGCATCACTCCACCGTTCTGGTAAGAAGACAGGATTGCACCATAAGGGTAGGTAAGGAAATAATGGATTTTCATTATAGAGAAAGGATGCAGATTTAAGTTTAGTTTTTAGGGAGTACTGTAAGAGCTATTCAGCACTTGTATGGGTTGTCTGTTAAGGTTTTGAAGTCTTCTTCCTTCAAGGTTTTCAAAGATGCTTTTAGTATAAATATCCTGTCTCAGGATGTTGTGTTGGTTGTGTTGACTCTGACTCTAAACAAACACCTAGTGAATATTATTTAGCTGTCAAAACACAATTGGTTGGTTTGGAAGTCTTTTGCTAAAATGAGGCTTGATTTGGATTAGAAAATAGTAGGTTAAGGAATAAGATATAGTACACAGGTTGAGCTTTATGCAGTGTCAGGATATCAACATTGAGAGAGAGTTTCATCGGATGCAGCGGTGATCTGCAGTGATGTGAAAGTTCATAGGATGCAGAGGATGCAGACTTAGAATGGTGGAAACTGGACAAGTCTTGTCAGTTGTGCAGGCAAGTTAGATTAGCATACAGTTTGCATTATAGGTTTTTTTCCCCTTTGGCCTTAGCCAGAGGCGTCGCTCCGGTAGGGGCGGGGCTGTAAGTATCGCTGCGGTCATAGTCTCTTTACCGAGCGAGGAGGAGGCAGCCCCGCCCCCTCACTGTCCGAGCCAGTCCCCTACGGAGAAAGCAGCAGGCAGGGTCTCTTCCCTGCCGGTTTCTCCGTAGGGGACTGGCTCGGACAGTGAGGGGGCGGGGCTGCCTCCTCCTCGCTCGGTAAAGAGACTATGACCGCAGCGATACTTACAGCCCCGCCCCTACCGGAGCGACGCCTCTGGCCTTAGCCCAGGACATGGAACTCTTGAGTTAAGCATCAGCTTTATCTACAAACTCTTCATCTTTCTAGAAGGAGCACAAACAGTGTCCCAGGACCCACTGCATCCCATGTTCTGCTCTCTTCCTTCTTTCTCACTCTGTGTCTCTTCTTGTCCCATCCCTTCTCCTTGTTTTTCCAGAAAAGAAAGTCCAGTTCCAGCGTTCAGTTAATGGTGAGTGTCCTTTGTCTTCCTCAATGCTGATAATGTTGGGCCTCTCAACATGTTCCAACCTTCCCTATTCTTGGGAGCTACAGGGGTAGAAAGTGGGGTTGAAGGTAACGCCTTCAGAACAGTATCTCCCCTACAGATCCTATGAACAGGGATGGCTGGTGCAAAAGGACAGTTGAAGCCCAAAAGCACTGAGAACCTAATTCCAGTTTCTAGTGAAATGTTCTCAACGGAACGTCTCCTTCCGCAAGTCTGCAAGCTGCATCAGTCCAAGGAGCCATGAAAAAGCCATCTTATATGGCTCTGCTGGAACTGTACAATCATAGGAGACCAAACAGCTGGCGGCCTCAATCAACCTGCTCTCTGGGATTGTGTGTAACATGTACATAAGATTTGTGGGATGAACTAGCAGAGTCAAGGCTCTGGTTCAGCTCCCACAGCTGTCTTGGTGAGAACTCAGAGAGTAAATGGCGCCTTCTCTCTGCATTAATGTGTGTACCAGTTGGCTGTTTATGGAAGGAGGTGTGTGTCAGCCTTTGGTGGTGCATGTGGCTGTTGGAAGCCTTCTCTGTTTTAGTGTACATTTCTTTCTTTACTATGCGGTCAATGTGGTCACTTTCACTCCTGCACAGTCCCCTCACTCTCTCATCCTAGCTCCCTCTCTTTGTTAATTTGTACATCCGCTCCTGATTGTACAGTCCACATGGTGTCTTTCACTCCTACACAGCCTCTCTTGCCCCTTCTAGTTATAGTTGTATGAGACTTGAAGGTCCCATTCCTACTGGATCTATCTTGCTGTAGCGTACCGTAAGAAAGGCGAACCTGTTCCTGAAAGATTCTTCACAGTCAAACCTCCTGCTCATTCATGGTTATAAGATGTAAAAGTCAGGGCAAGTATTACAGGTGCAAAGCAAGAGCCGTGGTTACCAACTAGTGCTTTTATCTGATGTTTATCTGGATTTTGTCTCTTTGCAGTGTTTGGTGCTGTTGGGTAGAACCTGGGTAATAGGCTACCAAATTAACAAGTTCTTTCTGGAAAAAAAAAACATTTAAGGTGGGTCTTCTTATTTTTCTCGTCTCCTTTCCATTCTTTGTCCAGGAATCTTCAGAGAGTACGAACACCACCATTGAAGATGAAGACACCAAAGGTACAGTTATAGATGTTGCCAGAAAAGGTACAGAACTATATCCGAGGGATACCTTTTACCGTCGTGATTTTTAATAAACCTCCACTATGAGTTAATATTTTGCCAACAATTTATCAAGACCATGAACCCATAGGCAATTCTCAGTAATTTCTGGATCCTGCCAGATAAGACAACCACTCAGATATTCTCTTGATATCTTTTTTTGCAGTGTTTGAATATACTGCTTCTTCTACCCACTCAGCAGCCATTCACCTGTTCCTTCCATCTTCTTCATGTCTCTTTGGAAGTACCGTAGTCTTTCTCTCACCCTTTTAAATCACCCTTTGGGAAGAACCCAAGGAAAGACTGCCTCCTGCAGCTTGACAGGGCTACTGTTCCAATAATAGCCTGGGAAGTTATTTCTTCTCTCTGTTAATTTGTAAAGTCTCCTCCAATGAAAAGAACTCATCTGCTATGATAGACTTTGGCCTGACATTAAAATTAATTTAAGCGTTGCCTCATTGGAATTAATTCATGAGGGAAAGGCAAGAGTATGGTGTGTCTGTGTGTGTGGTGAAAACTAATACTTAAAGTGACAAAAACTCTGCAGACAGGTTAAGGCTTCCCAGCTACACATACATTTTAGTATTAAATCTTTCCTTAGCATAAGAAATTAAAGCCATCTATAACGCACCCAAAATTTAATTATAATAATAGGTACAGTAGAGTGCTTTAAGCAAGCTTTTTTGGACGATTCACTTCATTGAGTGTATTGATGAATTTCTGACAGATTTCAGCTCTCTGCAGGTCCAGCAAAAAGTAAAATTGAGGAAACCGAAGACAGCCTTCCTGGATTGTTTTTTGCCTGGTTGTTTTCTAGATTTCTAGTAGATCAAAGAGGGGAAAGTTCTTAGGTTTCTTGTTCAAAACAAAACAGCTACTATTATTTAAAGGCCAGGTGAAAACCCAAGGAAAGCTAACTTTGCTTTTCCCCTCATTCCTTTGACTGAGGAAAACTCATAAAGAATGTTTATGTTGTTAGCTGAGGTACAACCCACAGATTCTTGACAAAATGATCCAGTTGAAATCTTACAGTCACCATTTAATGTCTGTCCTTCAGCCTTGCAGAAATAATAATCCATCTGGTAAAGAAGATGCAAGCCTTGAATTACAATAAACGAGGGTTTGGGGGCTAACAATACATAACCTGAACGTGCATGTAACTGAGCCCCAACAAAGGAGAACAGCTTAAAGTGGTAGTTATGCAATTTTACACAATTTTATCCTGGTTTCCAGCCACCTTCTTGGTTTCTAACATGTCAGCAGAAGGTCCGTTCCCCCCCCCCCCCCAGATACTTTCCATCATATTTTCATAGCAATAAGAACCAGAAACGTGCTCCTTTAAAAGTGAGTGTTGGGCTTTTCGTTTTGTACCTGCTGCTCCGTCCTGTACTTCTTCTGAGCTTCTAAGAATTGGAACATAATTACAGCACTGGGAATATTCTCTCTCCCAGAAATCTCCACTATCCTTCTGCGTTACACTGTGGCCTTTTTGATGACTGTCCTTTTACATTCATTATTTTCACTCTCTCTGTTTTTGTTTTAAACCTGACAGTACGAAAACAGGAAATCATTAAGGTGACGGAGCAGCTGATTGAAGCAATAAGCAATGGGGATTTTGAGTCCTACACGTGAGTGTGCCCAGTGGGGGGGTTGGCTTTAAGGGGGAAAAGGAGAAAACTTCTGAGCTGGCCCAGTGTGTAGGACGGAGGTTCTCAACAAAGCTTCGAAATGGCTTCAGCTGTGAAAAACAGCATGGTGCCTGTTGTCCAGTTTTGAAATGTCAGGTTGCTCTGAAGGTACTGTAAGTAAATTAATGATTTTTTTCTGGGTCTACAGAGCACAGCTAGAGATGAACTTGGACCTTATGTTTTCTATTTCTTTGCTCATACAACACTATATATTATTACCTCCCATCATAAGTAGAATAGATGGATTTCTTTAGCTATTTGGACAAGGAAATAGCTATTTATGCTGAGCAAGCATAGGCCTGGATTTTTAGCTGAGAGAACCAATAGCATGAATTTATTGATGAAGAACATAGGATACTGAGCTTGTTTTTCTTTTGTACACAAGAGGAAACATATGAAACAATCAAACAAAAATAGGAGCTTTGCAGATAACCAGCTAGCATGGTAAAGGAATTACATTTTACTCTATACTCATCTTTGTAAGTTCCCAGGATGGCTTTGGAATAGTTAGCGTTTTGCACTAACCTTCTAACAGCGCAATCCTGTGTAAGGATCCAGCGGGTGACCCAGGGCCACCCGCCGGATCCTGCACCCAGGCTGCTCGTCCAATGGCAGGCCAGAGGCCTTGTCCCCTTCCCCGGGTGTAAACCAGGACCAGCCCGATAGGCCTCCTCCGATTTCCGCCAGCTATATAGCTGGCGGAAGTAGAGGACGTGTAATGGCGTAGCTGGCCCGGCGGGGGCGGGGATATGGCGGGAGCCATCCCCTGCCCCCTCCCGGACCAGCTAGGCCAATGGCCCCCCTCCCTTGCCCGCCAAACTGTCCCCGCCAGATCCAGACCTACCTCCTCCGGCTGCTGCCCAGGCGTTCTGGCGATGGAGTGAGGGAGGCCGGCCTCTGTGCCAGCCTCCCTTACTCCTGAGGCGTCACAAATGTGCTTTACGGCACATTTGTGATATCTAGGAATGGCGGAGCACTTGCTCCGCCGTTCCAAAGATCCGGAGGATTGCGCCATAAGTTAAACAAGCCTACTAAGCTGAGCCTGCTAACTAGGCAACTCTTATATTTAGCAAGGGGAGAGAGTAACTGTCTCTGTTCACTCCAGCACAGAGTCTTTTTCTGTTTGCTGGAGTTTCTTCTGCACCTTTTAAGATTGTGAGCCCTTTTGGGACAGGGAGCCACTGAATTATTTGATTTGCTCTGTAAACTAGGGTACTTTGTGAACTTTTGGGTTGAGAAATATTCTTAATAATTCTTACTTCTATTAATAATTCTGCTCTTTACTACTACTACTACTACTACTACTACTACTACTACTACTACTACTACTAATAATAATAATAATAATAATAATAATAATAATAATAATAATAAACAAAGTCATAATTTACAAAAGAGTATCTGCATTGATAAGGAACCACACAAGCAGTTTCCACACCTTTTACTATGGGAAGTTCCTCATATGGTACTGTCCTCTCCCATCTACCAGCCCATGTAACTGTCTTTCAACCCAACACTTTGGAACTGCTGCATCAAGTTATAAAGCTAGCATATTATTAATTCTGTTTGTACCCCACATTTGTACCCCACCAAACATGGCTCCTTGGAGCATCTCAGCATGGCTAACAGCACAGTTTAAAAAAATTAAAACAATGTAGGTTTAAATTAAACACAAACTGTCAACAACAAAAATGAGCAGCTGCAAAAAGTTGATTAAAATGTTTTTCTCAAGTGGTGCTCCTCTTAGAGAATAACTGTCCCTTTTCACCCCAGCACAGTGTCTTTTCTAGTGGCTGTTTGCTGGGGGGTTTCTGCATCTTTTTAGATTGTGAGCTGTTGTGGGACACAGAACCATTTATTTATTAATTTGCTTTGTGAATATTTTTGTTGAAAAGCAGTATATAAATGTCCTTAATAATAATAATAATAATAATAATAATAATAATAATACTTTAGAAAGACCAGCACTTCCGGTAATTAAAAGAAACTGTGGGAGAAGTTAATGCAGTGTAGTTGTCACTAGAAGAATGTATCCAATCTTAGCACATGTGAGACTCCTCATTTCTTGTACTGAGCTTGGGGAGGGCAAGGAAAAGAAACCCCTTTGTGTGATGCTCTGGTCTGATGTTCTCCAGGAGGTCTGTCCAGGCCTTACTGCAACTGCACAACTACATAATGGCACGCGCATGCACAATAACCGCATTAGCCAATTAGTTATTTGATGTTCTCTGTAAACCGTTTTGTGAACTTTTTTTTGTTAAAAAGCAGTATATAAATATTCTTAATAATAATAATAATAAAGACAATGAGGTAATTTTCCTTCTCTTTGCCTCATACTCCTACACCCTTCTATCTTCCTTTTCCTGGGCTTCTCCAGAAAGATGTGTGACCCTGGAATGACGGCTTTTGAACCAGAAGCTCTAGGGAACCTGGTGGAAGGACTGGAATTCCATCGATTCTACTTTGAAAACTGTAAGCACCCTCTGCCCTCTCAAGAGGCCATTTGACTCTTTGCTATTCTTTATAGTCAGTCACTTCAATGACTCTTTTAACACCGTGTCCAAACTCTCACAAAAACCAGCATGAAAGCCTCATCATAAAGTATATCTGATGTCATATATAGGGTCATCTATCCTATTATTCACTCCCGAATTATGGCTATCAGGAGTTGAAGGAGTCCCTGGATGAGAAATTTCATCCTATAATCATTTTGGTTTGTAATAGTTGATAGATCCAACCTATTCATGGACATAGCTCAGTGGTAGAATACATGCTTTGCATGCGTAAAGTCTGAGGTTTAAGTGCTGACATCCCTGTTAAAAAAAGGGCTCCAGTATCAGAGCTGGGAAGGAGCCCTGCTTGAAGACTTGAACAGCCACTGCCAATCATAATGACAGTGCTAGATTAGATCGTCTATGAACAACTCAGCAAAAGTTGTTCATATGGTACTCAAGGGCAAAGACGTTGATAGCTTCCCAAAGTTTTCAACCAAATGTTAAATGACTCACAGCGCAATCCTGCGTATCTTCGGCCAATGCTGCGCCAGTTGCTCCTTAGAGTCGCAAATGTGTCATAAAGCATGGTTGCAGCTCCTTTCGAGTAAGCGGTGCCGGCGCGGAAGCGGCACTGCTTACTTCACCATCTCCCAGGACCTGCGCCGCTGGACACAGGTAAGTCCTGCGCCGGTCGGTGAAAGAGTGGGGGGGAGGGGGAGCAGGGGGGAGGGAGGGGGGGCATTGGCCAGCCCAGGCTAGGAGGGGGCAGGGATATCGGCAGCGATATCCCAAGCCCCGTCACAGCCCGTGCCGGCCTTACACGGCCTCCTGGACGCACACCAGCTCCAAAGCTGGTGTGCATCCTAGGAGGCCCATTGGGCCCTGCCCCATTTGCACTGGCGGAAGAGGACAGACTTCAAAACCCGAGGTGAGCCCAGGCCATGGCAGCGCAGCCCAGGATATGTGCAGGATGCAGCGGCCGGCCCTTTAGGCCGACCGCCACGACGCACAGGATTGGGCTGTTAATGTAAGGTGGATATTTTCATTTTATAATATAAAGTGGGTAACTTACACCATTTCTGAATTTTTAAAGGGGGTGGCTTTATTCTGCCTTGACCTTGGTTGGAGCATAAATTCCTATGAAAGATGTGTAGAGAAACACATCATACTTTCTCTTTCTTGTTGCCTGCAATGACTTTGCAAAGACTACAGGAGATCTCTCCGTTGAAAAAGCAAGGATTCATTGACGTTTGCCTTGACTTCAAATTGAATTGGTTTCATTGACTTTTTCTTTTACCCACAGTGTGGTCCAGAAACAGCAAGCCAGTGCACACTACCATCCTAAATCCACACATCCACTTAATGGGAGACGAGTCTGCCTGCATCGCTTATATCCGTATCACACAATATGTTGACACAAGCGGGATCCCACGCACTGCACAGTCTGAGGAGACCCGGATCTGGCACCGTCGGGATGGCAAATGGCAAATTGTGCACTTCCACAGATCTGGAGCACCTTCCGTTTTACCACAGTAAGTCAATCTCAGAGCACAGCAAACCGTCTCAGCCAACTAAGGGCTCCTGTCTCTTGGCATACCAATGGAAATGGAGGATTCAGTTTTTATCATGTAAATAGGGGTGTCGTAAAATAAAGGTATACGAATAAACAAGGCAGTGCAAGAACAGTTACGTCAAATTAATGCCCTTACCAACTTACATCAGTTGGTGTAAAAGCATTTCTCTTTAATATTTATTTATTTATTTACAGTATTTCTATCCCGCCTTTCTCCCCGAAGGGACCCAAGGCGGCTCACAACAGAGGGGGGAAAAAAATACATACATACAAAAGACACAGTATAAAAAAATATCACATTTTAAAACAGTAAAAACAATTAATGAAAATTAATAAAAACAGTGTCTAAAAGCAATTTAAAAGATCATGGCTTCAATCAGAGCAGGAGCATAAAAACAGCAGCACACCCACCTGTACCAGCAGATGTTAAAAAAAGCAGGGGCTCAGAAGGCTTCTTTGAACAAGAAGGTTTTTAGGCCTTGCCAGAAAGTGTCCAAGGAGGGAGCAGTTCGTAGGTCAAAGGGGAGGGAATTCCATAAGGTTGGTGCCACTACTGAGAAGGCCCTGTTTCTAGCCGTCACCCCTCGCACCTCCTTGGGCGACGGCACCCGCAAAAGGGCCTTCTCTGATGATCTGAGGAGACGGGCCGGACTATATAGAAGTAGGCGGTCTCTCAAATATCCTGGCCCCAAGCCGTATAGGGCTTTAAAGGTCAAAATCAGCACTTTGAATTGGGCCTGGAAACGAATCGGCAGCCAGTGCAGCCTGTGGAGGAGCGGCCCGACAGAGTCGAACCACCTACCTCCAGTGACCACATGGGCCGCCGCATTCTGCACTAATTGCAGTTTCCGAACCATCTTCAAAGGCAGCCCCACGTAGAGCGCGTTACAATAATCTAGTCACGACGTCACCGTGGCATGGATCACCGTGGTCAGGTCTGCACGATCCAAGTACGGTCGCAGCTGGTGCACCAGCCGAAGCTGGGCAAAGGCCCCCCTGGCCACAGCCGCCACCTGGGAATCCAGGAGCAGCTGTGGATCCAGGCGGACCCCCAAGCTGCGGACCTGCTCCTTCAGAGGGAGTGCAACCCCATTCAGAGCAGGACGATACTCTAGTACCTGCATTGTGGATTTCCGGACCAGGAGAACCTCTGTCTTGTCCGGGTTTAGTTTCAGCTTGTTAGCCCTCATCCAGGTCCCCATCGCCTCCAGGCAGCGCTCCAGAACCTCAAAAGCCCCCCTGGAATCAGGTGGAAAGGAGAGATGGAGCTGGGTGTCATCAGCATATTGATAGCACCCCACTCCGAATCCCCGGATGACCTCTCCCAGCGGTTTCATGTAGATGTTAAATAGCATGGGGGACAAGATGGAGCCCTGTGGCACCCCGCACCTCAGGGGCCAGGATGCCGAACAGGCGTCCCCCAGCACCACCATCTGGGACCTATCTGCCAAGTAGGAGCGGAACCACCGCAGAACGGTGCCCCCGACCCTCAGCTCGGCCAGTTGGCCCAGAAGGACACCATGGTCGATGGTGTCGAAAGCCGCTGAGAGGTCCAGCAGAACCAACAGGGACGCACTCCCCCTGTCCAGTCCTTGGCGTAGATCATCCACCAAGGCGACCAAGGCTGTTTCCATCCCAAAGCCCGGCCTGAAGCCAGATTGAAAGGGATCTAGATAATCCGCTTCATCCAGGACCCTCTGTAGTTGAGACGCCACCACCCGCTCAATTGCCTTGCCCAAAAACGGGAGGTTTGAAACTGGCCGGTAGTTGTCCATTACTGTGGAATCAAGGGAGGGCTTCTTCAGAAGGGGTCGAACCACCGCCCGCCTCAAAGCGAGCGGCAGCACCCCCTCCCTCAAAGAAGAATTGACCACCCTCCCTGTCCACTCGGCCAGCCCCTCCCGGGCGGATCTGATTAGCCAAGCCGGACAAGGGTCAAGCAGGCAGGCAGCCGACCTCACACTCCAGAGGAGCCTGTCCACATCCTCAGGCTGTACAAGCTGAAAAGAATCCCACAACACTGGACCAGCAGGTGCCAAGGGGACATCCTCAGATATTGTCAATGAGGCCTCCAAGTCATGGCGAATCCGATCGATTTTATCTGCGAAATGTTTAGCAAACATGTCACAGTGGGCCACCGTGTGTTCCTCCTGATCCATTGGAGAGGCCTGGTGGAGTAGGCCTCGCACCACACGATACAGCTCTGCTGGACGATTGCCTGCAGACGCAATGGTAGCAGAGAAGAAATTTCTCTTCGCTGCTACCACCGCCACGGAGTAGGCTCTATAATGGACCCTACTCCGTGTCCGGTCGGACTTGGCACGAGTTTTCTGCCACCGTCGCTCAAGACATCTACCCCGTCGCTTCATCGTTTGCAGCTCCTCAGTAAACCAAGGAGCCGCTCTGAGTCTGCGGCGTGGCAAAGGTTGCTCAGGAGCGATCTCATCCACTGCCCTGGCCATTTCCTCATTCCAGAGGTCAACCAGGGCCTCAGACGAGTCACCAGTCTTGGCAGTGGGAAAGTCCCCCAGAGCCCTCAGGAAACCTTCTGGATCCATTAGCCTCCGGGGGCGGACCATAGAATGCGGTCCCCCGCCTTTGCGAAAGAAGGAGGTTGCAACAAGCCTAAACCTTACCAGAAAATGATCTGTCCATGACAACGGAGTGATGTCAATCTCCTCCACATCCAGATCACCGCCCCCTTGTTCAGCTGTAAACACCAGGTCCAGTACATGTCCCGCCTCATGTGCCGGGGCCAAGATCTTCTGGGACAGGACCATGGTTGTCATGGCGGCCATGAAGTCCTGAGCCGCACCAACCTTGGGCACCTCAGCATGAACATTGAAGTCCCCTAGCACTAATAGGCGGGGGGACTCCAACGCCACCGCCGAGATCACCCCAGTCAGCTCAGGCAGGGAGACTGTTGGGCAGCAAGGCGGGCGGTACACCAACAGAATCCCCATCCTGTCCAGCCCTCTCAACACAACATGAAGACATTCAAACCCAGTGAACTGCTGAACAGGGCACCTGGTAAGGGAAATGGATTCACGATAGACCATCGCAACTCCTCCTTCCCATCCCTGCAACCGTGGCTGCTGCACCACCTGGAAACCTGGGGGACAAAGCTGGGAGAGGCCTACCCCTCCCGCCTCATCCAACCAAGTTTCCGTGATGCATACCAGGTCGGCGTTCTCATCCGGGACCAAGTCCCGGATGAGGTTGGTTTTATTATTTACCGACCTGGCGTTCAAAAGCAGCAGCTTCAGATTCAGGGAATCACTGCCAAGAGTACCAGTCATCCAAGAGTTGGGGGAAGGACCAGAAGGAGAGACAATCTGTCTATGATGGACCCTCCTTCTCCTGAAACGGCTTGTCTGACCCCCACCACCATATCTTCCATGGCCCGTCACTGCCTCAATAGTGGCACCCTTCCCCTCCCCTGAGCTCCCTCCCAAGATGAAACACATAACTTACCTGGCAAGGCCACCCTTCTGAGCCCGGCCTCTCAGCTCAGTCATTGAACAGGGCCAGCCACAAGATGAAGACTGGCTGGCCCTAGTGCTGGGTGAACAGCTGGTATGGCATATATAAAATCTTGTGAATCCCTCTTGCTGTTGCAACTGCTGTGGTCCTCTTCTCTCCCCACAAGTGAATAAAATGAAAGGGGTGGTGGTGGTCTGATGTTCGAATGCCCAGGTCATAGAGTCTGCTGAGAAGAGCTTTTCTGGTCTTCTGGGCGTGATCCACAGGGCAAAGAGCCACGGGCAAAGAGACCTTAGGCTCTTGCCCTTCGGCTCGCGCCAAAGGCAAGCCAGAGGCTTTCTGCCGGCTCACCTGGGGAAGAGATCCAATCAAGCCTTGAGTGCTGAGACCCAGCCCCCAGAGGCTCAGGTGTTTCCAGTTACAGGGTCCTCTTCCCAGCCCCACAGAGAAGCCAAACAAGCAGACTGCCTTCCAGAGGCTTTCTCTTTAATATATTGTAACTTGCTCAAAATTTTCTGGAGATGATTTTATGTAAATATTTTCCTAGACATAGATGATTCACTTGGCTTTAGACAAGGATCTCAAAACATTGGAATTACACCAATAAAGTTTCTAAAGCATTCATGTAACATGCAGAACAATCCTGTGCATATAAATCCCACTGAGTTCAAAGGAGTGTACCCCCAGGTGATTGTGATTTGAAGCACAATCCTACATGTTTACTCAGAAGTTTGCTCCATTGTGTTCAGTGGGTCTTATTCCTAGGTAAGCATGTATAGCAGTGGTCCCCAAACTTCCCAATGCCACGACCCACCTGTTCTCCAGTGTAGGGCATCGTGACCCACCTTGTTCTCCAGCGGTGGACCTCTGCAAGCCTAAGAAGGCCTCCAGAAGCAACCGGAAGTCACTTTCACGAAACCGGAAATGACTTCTGGTTGCTTCTGGAGACCTTCTGAGGCCGGCGGAGGCCTGGCATGGCCTGGGAACGGCCTCCAATTGTCTGGAGGGCTCTAATTTGGAGCCAGCTGGACACAAGGGCAAGTGGGTTGCCCATTTGGGAAACCGTGATATATAGAATAGCACCCTTAATCTATCAGTTAAAAACGCACGTTGTTTTACCTTTTTGGTGAAATGCATGTAAACCTGCCAAAAGACCTCTGCTATGTGATAGGCTCGGAAAGACATTGTAAGATTCATGAAATACTAGGATCTAGTGACCAGTTCTTGCAGGAAGAGCAAATTTGATTCTCTGTCTTGGACTCAGTTCACAAGGTACGTTTTCATGTGACTTCTGTAGCAAATACTGTATATTTGAATAGTTTGCTGTGGTACAGCCCACATCAACTTTCGTCACATGATGAGAACTGATATTTATCGTACCAGAGCAAACTACTGAAGAATACTCATGGGACAAATCTCATAAAATGTATAGTACCTTCGCAACCGGGAATCTCCAGACATAGTTAATGCCTAGTTTCCCTGTAGCATTGCGGGCTAAACCACACATTTGCCCATAACATGTGTTTTGACGGTTGCCCCTCTTTCCTTAAAATAGCATGCAGGGTGGGGATAGGGGGCTTTAATACTTTGCGCCCACTGTGGTTATAATTGGGAATGCAACCCCCCACCCCATGCCATTTTCTAAAAGGAAAAAAAAGCTTCCATTAACGTCAATGTAAATACATAGTTCAGCCCTTTGTGCTGTCGTTGAGGTTCCCACATTGCTCTTCTTCTCCACATTCCTTCTCTTCTTGTGATCTTACCTATTTGGGTTCCTTTTTCTGTAAAGTAGATCACATCCTTAGAACTTCATGTTTATTAACTGTCTACACATAAGCAGAATTATTAAATTGGATTAGAATACGGTCATCATCTATAAGCTTGGAGTGAAAGGGTAGAGGGAAACATTTTATCAGTTTTTAAATGAAACTCCTTGATTAGAAGCATGAGATTGCTTGAATAATGTGAGAAGTATGCGTTATTTTTTAGTTTTTGTGTGGACGAGTGCTCAAACATCCAATCTCTCGCCTGCAGCCCCAGAATGATACAGTCCAACAGACACTCCACATGAGCTGATCGTTTATTTCAACTCTCTTGTACTGGGATTGCAAGAAGGTTCTATCCCAGACAGACATCCCTGAGAAATGGAGCAGAATATGAATGAATTCATTCATTTATAGTGCAACCCTAGCGGGTGGCGCAGCAGGTTAAACCGCTGAACCATAAGCTGTTGATCGAAAGGTCGGCAGTTCGATTCCCGCGACGGGGTGAGCGCTCGTTGCTTGGCCAGCTCCTGCCAACTTAGCAGTTCCAAAGCATGTCAATGCAAGTAAATAAATAGGTACCGCTTGCGGGAAGGTAAACAGCGCTCCATGTTCCAGCTGCATGCTACGCGCTGCGGCAAGGAGAGTCACGCCGGCCACATGACCACGGAGGCGTCTTCGGACAACGCTGGCTCTTCGGCTTTGAAATGGAGATGAGCACCACACCTTAGAGTCGGACACGACTGGACTTAATTGTCAGGGGATACCTTTACCTTATACATGTCTACTCTGAAGTAAGCCCATTGAGTTTAATGGGACTAACAGCACAAACTAACTCAGAAGTCTGCTCAGAAGTCCCATTGAATGCCATGGGACTTACTCCCAAGCAAGTGTGTATAGGATTGCGGCCTTACTCCCTAGTAGGTGTGTAGAGGATTGCAGCCTTATTGTATTTATGTATTGTCTCCTCTTCATTACAAAATAATGTCAGAGGCAATGTACCAAAAAAAAAAAAAAACCCTAGTCACTGCAGTAGCTGCCTTTGTCTGCCTTCTGATCTTGCCGCAGGCTAATCACCAGCTTAGATAGTTGCTCTTGCCTGCTCTTTCCATTTATTTAGGCTCTTCTGTCTGTCTGTCTGTCTGTTCTGTTTTTTCTTTCCTCCATTCAGGCTCTTATGAAGCTCTGTGGTGGCAGTTGTGGAGGGAGTGGTCCACATGGTCCATTTCCTCCACTGGATGCCTTTCTCACCTTTTACTACTCTTCATCTCCCCCCTCCCCCAAAAATCTCTGCAAAGTGAATACCAGTAGGTGTGATTTGATAGTTGTCTGTGAAGAATGGTCACTCACACAGGCCTTTGCGCAAATGGCAAGGACAATGATGGAGTGAACTGGCTAGGTGGAGTTGGAGGTAGAAAGGACAATTGTGGTCGAGTAAAAAGCCATTTATTTCCCTTTGTGTTTTTCAGCTGAAGCATCAGCCTCCAAGGCCAGGTTTCTTACTGCCTCACCTCAAAGGGAAGACCCCTTCTGTCCTTTATCAAGGGAACTTGGCTGCTGACTCTACTACTTGGTTCTTGCTGGAATTCCTTTCACACACAGAGCTCCTCACCAAAATAAATGAGAATTGAATAGACTTTCTTCTTTCTGTTTCACTTGCTCCATGTTTGCCACTTTGTGCCATTCTAGTAACAATGAATAGGGCATGCGCCAGGGAGGCCCACGTCTGCATGAAACAGCTTTCTGTATAAAAGGAGGAACCAATGAGGAACAGCCTGAGGTGTAGCCTTCAACCTATATTGGCCCTAGAGTTCATGGATCCACCCTCATTAAAAAAATATCCTCACAATTAACCATGTTCCTCACAGAGACAGGATCTGGCATCTATTTCATTCTCTACTAAGTCTTTTGGGGAGTGAGAGAAAGCGGGCCACGCAGAGAAGATTCAAACTGCCCTGTGCCAGTGGAGGCCTGGCTGGCAGCCATCTTCTTTCGCTAGTAGATTGAGATGCATGTAATGCAGCGTTCTTCCTCTGATCTTCTCTCAGTCAGAGCTTTGTTGCTCCTGAATACCTGCACCTTCTTTGCAGCATTAAGCTGAACCCTGACAGGCATAAAGTTTAAACCCTAGTAAACTTCTGCACGGGGTGAATATGCTGCTGTTCAGAATGGTGTGTGTAAAATACACCATCAATTTTTCTTCCCAGATAGATAGGTTTGTTTTTATGACTTAACCAATTGTTCCTGACAATTTGAACAATGCAGGTGTTCATTCCTTTTCTACCTTCAGAGCTGGAAATATCTAATGAACGAGAAAGTCAAAGGAAACCACTAATACTTTCTTGGCATTATAATATGTCCAAGAGTGAATAAATGAAGTGGTAAGTTAAAGATCCATTGGGGTAGTGGGATATTTTTCAAGTTATTTTTAATTCAGTGACAGCTATCTCATAGCATGAGGCTGTTTCTGCCACAATCCAGTATAGAACAGGAACTTGCTTTATTCCTGCCTGCCCAGCTAGTAACAATCTCCCCAGTGCAGGATGGTTTCACCTTGTAGTTCATTCAATTTCCTTTTTTGAATTGGCCTTTTGCTCCCTTACTTGCAGCATTTTGAATCATCATTTCCCTCTGCTCCTCTAACAGCGCAATCCTGTGTAACTTTGCACCGGTGTAACAGCAGATGCACCAGTGTAAGTGCACTTACATCAGCTTAAGTGCACTTACACCGGTGCATCTATTGTTACACCGGTGCAAAGTTACACAGGATTGCGCTGTAAGACTTAGTTTAATCATCCAGCAAAAATACAATAAGCCAGACCCCTTTCCCCTTCCCTCCGCCATTCCCCACATATAAAGCTTCAGGAAATTTGATAGTATTGAAGATGCTGGCGCTATGGAAACAGAACTGCCCCTTCCATCTGAAATATAAACAGAAGCCAACACTTTCCAGCAAAGAAAGAGAATGCAAGCTTTACTAATGACACTTTGAGGCGTTTGATTATGCTTTTAACAAACAAAATGAAACATTTCGCTATCTCTTGTACTTTGAGTGCATGCCTTTTTATAAGAGAAACAAACCCCTTCCGTGTTATTTCGTAAATGGATTTTGAGTATTTGCTGAAATGGATCTTTATGTAATACCTAAAAATATCAATTGTTTGGGTTTGTGGCTGATTTTTAATGAAGTTAGGGTGGGCTGTGGGGGGGGGCTTAATATGTTATTGTTTACATTTGGAATTGTTATAATAACAAATTGTTATTGAAAGTGCAAGAGAGTAAAGAAGTTAGAGGTAGAGGAAAGAGTTCTGATGTAGATTTTGGGCAATCTTATAGAGAGCTTTATGCCATAATGGGACTCCTTGTAGTGTAGTTTCTGTATGCCGTGGAAAGGTTGGGAAAACAGAATTGCACATTCTAATGGAACCCAACGGAGACATTTCCAATTAGGACATTTCCAAAATGGGGTCCAAGGACTGTGTCAGCTTGAAAAGCACATCCAAGTCAGCTTGAAGGAACATGTGAATGAGTCCTTCCTTCTCAAGCCTGTGTATTTTTCTGAATGATCACCCGATAACCAGTGTGTCTCTGATGCTACTGTTGTGTCGTTTTGATGACACATGGAGGGCTGAGCAATTTCTCTTTTTGGCATCACTTTCTTGCCTTCAATGCAGAGGCATGAGAAGTGCGATGGCTGTTATTTTTTGGCAGTCTGTTTCCTTGTTCCTTTTTATTTTTTTTCGAACTTTAAAGATCTTTACTCTTTGATGTGAGATTAACTACAGTGCACTTCTACTACCAGGGGAACTTATAAATGGCACTTTCTTCATTTGCATGACATTTAACTTTATAGACAGCTATGTGTACTTCAAAGCAAACAAAAATGCTTGTTTAGGGACAATAACAACAAAAATGGGTATACTCTCTGTATAACTTCTGAATGGTGTAATTTTGCCTTTTCCGTGGTTTGAAGTGCTTAGCTTTCCATCTTGTAAGGCAGGGTGGACGCCTGCCAATATACAACCTTGTTTGCAAATTGCAGGAATACTTTCCCATTGGAGCTGAGGGGAAGAAATTGAAATGATTAAGGATACAGGAGGCTCATATGACAGGATTCAACTGATCTATTGAATAATCTTTGGACCAGTTGATGAAAAAAAGCATAACATGATTGGATCTTTGGAGTTATGACAATGTTCAATGGAATTATAAAGAATTGCACTGAAGTGAGGACATATGTTCCATGCTCAATCCTTAAAGAAAGGCTTTCATGCTAGGGAAGGCTTATCATAAGAATATGGACTTTATCCTAAGAGAGTAACTTTTTTCTCCCTCAAACTAGTTATGTTTTGGTGAAGATCTTTGGCTTCATTATCCTCTCCTACCACTAGCATTTCAGATGATCATGGCAGCGCATCTCACCACTTCTTGTCATGGTATCCATGTTTGAAGTGGCTATTTTTTGAGCTGCTAATGCTCACATATCTTAATCTTTATGCTGATCACCACCAAGTCTGCTAGCCCAGCCAAAGTCTTCTGCTCTCCAAGGGGAAAGTAGTGTCTGGAATCATTCTTTGGAGTTGAACATCACTGAAAATTACTTTTCCCATGAAAATCTCTGCCTCAGTGATGAATCTGAAATATTTGTCACTGCTGCTGAACTTTGACAATCTCTCCTTTCTGGGCTGTTACCCATCAGGTTGTTTGGGCTTTTGCTTCCAGAATCGTCTCTCCTTCAGGAATGAGGGACCTCTTCCTTTTCTTTTTTCTTTTCTCTTCCCTACTCCATACCGTCTATCAAGCATTACTCTCTCTCTCTCTCTCTCTCTCTCTCTCTCTCTCTCTCTCTCTCTCTCTCTCTCTCTCTCTGTGTGTGTGTGTGTGTTTGTTTGTTTGTTTGTTTGTTTGTTTGTTTGTTTGTTTGTTTGTTTGGGAAGGGGGGCAACATTAATCCTACATCCTGCATGGACATTGTTCAGTTCCCATTCTCATTTATACAGAACATGATAAGACACCTACGCATTTCAAAGAGGAGCAGAGCCTGTGGTTCAGTTCTTTTAAGTCTTCCAGTCAAGAGAGAAACCTGCCCGACAAAAAGGCATTCCAGCCCCTTAAGTTCTGCCCACTCCATCTGAATATTAAGCACCTGCACTTTAAGAAGGGCCCTGCTTCCATGGATATGTCTTCATGCGCTGCTCACCTTGCCATTGGCATCTCTAAAGCCAGTTTGTACGGTGGAACAGTTGAGCTCTGATTCTCCCCTGTACTTGGATAGCTCCTGAACTCCCTGCTTTCCCTTTATTTATTTTTATTTATTTATTTTTCACATTTTTCTACCGCCCTTCCTCCAAGGAGCTCAGAGTGGTGTACATATTTCCTCCCCTCCTTTTTGTCCTCACAACAACCCTGTGAGGTAGGTGGGGCTGAGAGATAGTGACTGGCCCAAGGTCACCCAGGAAGCTTCGTGGCTGAGCGGGGATTTGAACCTGGATCTTCCAGGTCTAAGTCCGACTCCCAAACCACTACACTATCCTGGCTCCTTCCATCTCGCCATGCAATGGCATGATGGCTGAAGCTAATAATGCTGCCTCTCCTGACTTCCAAAATAAAGGACACCAGCACTTTCTCTATTCTCAGCCAGGCCCTCGAGGCCTTACATTCATCAGTCCTACTAATTGCCTGTTTTCCAGCTGGAGCCCATAATCTTGGCTAATGTTGTTGTAGCCCTTCCAAGTGTGATTCTGTTCCGTAGGTTAGCAGAGCCAGTGATTTGGTACCTTTCTGAGGGCCAGCTACATGTGACAATCAAATGTGTACTGTACTATAATAATAATAATAATAACACTCAACATTTTTATAGGTCTTTCCGAATGTGCTAAGCGCTTTACATATACAGGCACTCCCCGACTTATGTAAGGGTTTTCTACTGGGATGTATGGATGCCGTTGGCCTTTCGTCCTTAGTAGGCAGGGGAAAACAGCATCACCACCATGTGCACTGCTTTCAAGACAAGTTGAACTGCAAGTGCTCTGCCTCATTTACAGCGCAATCCTGCGTAACTTTAGAGTGGCGGAGCGCGCGCTCTGCCAGTCTAAAGCATTGCAAAAATGCCGTAAGGCACTTTTTCGACGACTTGGGTGCATGGAGGCCGGCACCACTCACACTGCCACGGAACTTACCCGACTTCAGCTGCCGCAGCTAAGACCTGAACTGGTCAGTGGGAGGGTGGGACGGGGTGGCAAGGGAGGGGGGCCATTGGCCAGCCCAGGCTGAGAGTGGGGGATATTGGCGGCGCACTCCACCAATATTCTAGGCCATTTCTCGGCTTACGGTGCCCTGACACCACCTCCCCCAATGTACGCCTGGTCTGAACCTGGTGTGCATTCGAGGAGGCCCATAGGCCCCAGGCTCACTTACACCTTCTCCTGAGGTGTGGCCTAGCAGCCCTGAGACAGCCCGCAATCTGCGCAGGATACAGCGGCTGGCCCTTTAGGATGGCCGTGTATACTTACACAGGATTGCGCTGTTAGGGTCATCGCTCTGCATTAACTTTGTAGAGGTCAACTCTTGAATTAAACTAGTAGAGATGCTTTTTACAGAATGTGTTTTAGACACTTATCACCAGGAGGACTATAGCACCAGCCAAGTCAAATATACGACAACATGCCTGTGAGAAGAGAGTCATATGACCCAAGAGGCAATTCCGTTTTAATTTGATAATTCCTTTTCAATGCCAAAATATTTGGTAACTTAGGGTGTGCCCAGGCTGGCTAGTGTTTCCATGATTGGTTTGGGGGAATACTCCAGACAGGTTGCACACTTTATCATGCAATCCATCCTAATTATAGGATTAGCTTGGAGGTGTTGTTTTTTCCTTGGGGTGTGAACAGGTGCTAATCTTCACCACCACAGTGTTCTTTGCTTATGTTTATTCAAACATCTCATGATGCCTCTTCTCTAGGGCATTAGCCTGCCCCTCCTCATATGTTATCATAGCTTTCTTTTTTGTGTGTGCATTTGTACCCATTCACCATCGAAACCTTACTAATTTCTTCTTCTACTGTTCTTTCTGATCCAGCCCAGCCTCAGCTTCTTCACAGTTGCACAGCAATGTCTCAACAGTGCCCCCCCCCTTTGCATACTATGTCTAAGTTACTGGTGAATTTTGGGTTAGCTGAAGTTTTGCATATTTAACTTAAAAAAACAACAACCTAGAGCCCAATCGTTTTGTCGTCTCCCCCGCCGATGCAGTGGCACTGAAATGGCTGCCGCTGCATCCTGCAGGGGGCGGGGCAGTTGTGGAGGTCTCCTCTGGGTTAGGGAACAATTGTAAGCCTTCACAGCATGGGGGTGTACTTGGACCTGCACTAGCTAAATAGCTTGTGCAGGTTCGCATGGACCTGTGCCACAGGATCGGGTCCAGGAAGGAGGCTAGGATTTGGCAGCTGCTGATGCCGCCAAATCTGCCCCCTTCCTGGATACAATCAACCCATTGTATGGAGGGATGACGAGCACCACTACAAGATTGCCACTGAGGTGGGTGAGGCCAGAAACAAAATAAGATCTCACACACATGCACAATATTCCACCCATCCTTCCATAGACATGCGCGCACACTTGCACCTTCTACCCACCCACCAATCCAAGCATATGCACACACCGTCCAGCCATCCTGTCATCCTCCATGACCTTAGAGGGGGAATTGCTCTACTTTCCACTCTTCTCTGGTCTCTACACGTCCTCTTTCAAATGAAGGTGGAGGCTAGACAGTCACTGCAGCAGCAGGCGGGCAGGTGGGTTCCCCCACTCATCTCTGTGGGTGCATATGTGCTCGCAAGAGGGTATTGAGGGAACCTGATCTAGAACTAGGGTTATTGTGCACAAAAGCTGTTTGGTATTCTCTCTGTAGCTGCGCTAGATAATCCCCATCTCTGGAAATTTTTAAGATGAGTCTGGATATATCTGTATCAGGGTTAGTTTACGTCTGCTGGATTGGACACTATGGAATGAGCTTGGATTATCTCGTCTAATCTTAGGATGCTATAATTGACTTGAACACAACTGTGAAGGAATTTCTTTGCTTGAACATAGAGTCATATTAATTACTTCCCAGCTAAATACCAGACATTGATTTCTAGCTATCGATGAAGGTAGGAGTTACATGGATTCCAAAACAGAATGACCCTAGCAAATGCCTTTCTACTATATTCTACAGCTGCCACTATGCTGGTGAGATGGAAAGAATATTCAAGCACTTTTCCAGACAGAATGAGACTAAAGGCCAAGGCACACAGCATGAATTCCGGCGCGTCCCAGACGCCCAAGGAGCTTTGCCGAGCTGTGCGGAGGTGTCTAGTTACCATTGCGGAAGCGAGCGAAGCAGATGCGATCTCCCGATTTCCGGCATGAGCCAACATGATTCTGGCCATGTTTGAGGGGGCTGCTTCGCGGAGCTACTGCACTCAGCCAATCAGATGAGAGGGTGGGATGAAAGGGGTTGTCAGTCAATCGGAACTCACTTGAGTCTCCGATTTCTCTTGGATCCATTTTTCCTTCTCACAAAAGTTAGCAAGATGAATTCTATTCCCTGTTTTGTAAGTTTTCTCTCCTTCCTGCCCCTCTCTCTTCTCTCGTGTATCGGACCGCACTTGTGCTTAACCAATCACTGCTGTGCTTTCTAAGTAGGCAGGACAACAGGAGGGGCTATTCACTGGAAGACACTCCTACAGACAAGTTCAGAGCGCGGAGGAGAGCGGCTAGCCTCGCTCGCCTCCGCACCGGAATTCGCCGGAATTCGTGCGGTGTGTGTCAGCCTTAAAGCAAAGCCTCATCTAATCATGCCCTGCTTCCCACCTAGCTGGGGATATAGGTGATCCCTTTCTCCTCCAGTCATCCCACATGTTATCTCTTTTCTTAGGATGGGTTTACTTCCTTCTCAGTTCTTGCGCGGCTGCAAACTAACCACCTTTTGTCCCTTTTTGTAATGTAAAACCTGTGAGAAGGCAGAGTTTGGGATTATTTTTTTCTAACTGTTGCACAATTTTAGGGCTTTTTGTAACTTTTGGAGGATACGCAGGAAAAAAAATGTTGTGGTTTACAATGAAATGATAATTGTATATAGACACACATATATAAATATATAAAAATGAAATCTCTATGGAAATATTTATTTCACAGGAATGCAGCAAAAAGAAAAAAGAAAAAAAAGAAAAAAAAACACCAGCTTTGTTATGTAAACAAATAAAAGCTCCAGAGAGTGTCCCTCTCATGTTTGTTAACTTGATGTGGCTGGAATATTCCAAAATCCTTCGGTATCTTTTGTAAGTGAATCAGAACTGTAAAGCGGTGTGACCGTGTTGGATTCTTTGTTCCAGTTTTTTGAAGCTGTGGCTGTGAACAAGATGATCACTGCTCAAGTTTATGCTATATTTTTGGGGAGGGGGGGAATAGGGTGGGGAAGTTGGGGACTGTTAGTTTTATTCTTGGTGTTTCAAGTGCAATAAAATAGCTACAAACGCCTAAGTATGAAAAACATTGATTCTCACTAAATGACTCCTGCTCTCATTTCTTTGTGGTGCTTCTGCCTTTGAAAATTGTCATCTCCGGGACACAAGCAGACCCCGGGCGACTGGTAGCTCTCTCTCTTCCTGCTTTCTGGTTCCATATTGCAGCCTGTCAACTGCTCTCTTTTTCAGCTCAAGAAAAAGATCAATTTCTGACAAGTTTAGCAAGCTTGACTACTCAGGGCCAATTCACGGGAGATGTTTATTCATGCCTTTCTGCTTGTATATGGGATCTGTTCAGGCAACGTGCTACTGAGCTGGTGCCGTAATAACAGAAGAAATATTTTCTCAAACCAGACTGCACCCATCGGACGGCAAGTGAGGATCTCAAGGGCCCCCGATGGGGGATGGACTTCCTGCGTGCAGAAAATTAGCAATGTCAGGAGGAACGTTAACCTAGAACCCACTGGACATGATAGTTTTCTACATGTGGGGAGTGTTTTCAAAGGGAAATATTCAAACTTGCGATCCTCTCCCTACAGTCTGAATGGTACGTTTCAAGAAAAACTGCACCATATAATTATTTTGCATTGCATTGCATTATTGCATTATTTTGCATTGACTCCGAGAAATGACCACCTAAGGTTATACTACCACAAAAGAAATATGATTATATTCCACTACCACTTCTCCATTCTTTGTTTCCCTACTCCAGTGGTTCCCAAACTGGGAAGTGCGGCTCCCAGGGGAGCCGCGGAACCCAGCCAGGGGAGCCGTGGAGTGCCACGGAATCCTCGTGGAAAACAGTGCAATGCCAATTGGCAGGCATCAACATAAAGTAATGGGGAGCCGCTGCCAATGGTCAAGGGAGCCGCAGGTCAAAAATATTTGGGAAACACTGTCCTACTCTATCTATTTAAAATATTTTTAATGCCACTTTTCCTCAGCTCAAAGCAGCTAACAATAAAAACATAACTTAAAATAACGGGCAGATTACCCAAGGACAGAACACACACACACACACACACACACACACACACACACACACACACACACACACACACACATGACACAAGGAAGCCACAGCACCCCCACCTCTTTCAAGAGCTGTTGTGGGGTCAGCTGCAAGGGGGCAAAAGTAAAGAACTGCTAGGATTCTCTGCACCCAGGGTTCAAATCCCCTTATCCCATCTACGCAAATTCACACATCCAAGGCATCTTTTTGAGCATAACAGAACAAGAATAGAAAGATAACTTTGTTGGAAGAGGCCAACTATATGAAACAAACACACAAGTCTTTCCATGGCACAGGTCTGAGCCCCTGTAGGAGTACTCACCAGCTGGAAGGAACCCTTTTATCAGGGGAGAGAGTGGGACGAGCCATAAAGGGAGCCTCAACAGCACTCAGGTAAGGCACTCAGATTTAGCACTCAGAGCTCATGGCACACAAAGAAGAGGGGGAGACCAGTGGCGATTCTTCGACCGCCCCCCACCCCGCGCCGTAGGTGATGTAATGGCTGCAGCCATTGTGCACAATACCGAGGCACAGGGCGGGCGGGAAGGCTAAACACACCACTGATGCTCCTCGCTCGCCCCGACTAATGGGACAAGTCGCACTTCCACCGGATGCTGTGACACCCCCCGCCTGCCGCCTAGGACCCAATCCTGCTACCTGAGTGCCCACCACCCCAAGGCCCCCTTGCTGACGACGCCTCTGGGGGAGGCAGGTCTAGAACCCACACCGACTCTCAAGCACCCAGCCACTGATGAGGCAGGAAAAGAGCACTTCATCTGGTGTTTAACACCTTGCATCATTGCAAATAGCCTAGGCACACCTAGCTGGGAGGCTGTAACACATGGGCCTATCAGAGGGAGCACTGTATGAGCCAATCACTGAGCCGGCATGTGACACAGGATACCTCCTGCAGCAGCCTTCACAGCAAGCCAAATTCACACATGCCCCATTTGTGTCATCACTGGCACCTGGTGGCGTGGCTGTCAGTATGCTGCCCTTCCTTCCTGTCCCCTTGCAACTGCCTGCCATACACTGTGGCAGCAGGAAACAAGGGGCTTACGATCACTGATGGAGCATCCCTCCGTTGGAGTCCAAGGAGTCCTGGAGCAAGGTTGCTGCAGAGCCTGGGAGAGAGAGTCCCCTTCAGAGTCCCACCAAGAGGCCGGCTGGGGTAAGAAGCAACTAGGGTGGAAAAAAAGGTGGATCCCTATCTGATAACAAAGGGACAACAAGTCTGATCCAGTCAAAGTTTTATTGAGCTATATCAGTGTCAGAGCAGCATCTGAAAGAGAAACACACCCGGGGGGGGGGGGGTTCCACCATCTCCTCCTAGCAGAACACTTGTGCCATTGTGCACATTGTGCAAGTTGCAAGTTGCAATTTATCCAACAGACAGCCAAGCAGCTGATATCAGTGAGATCTGGCTGCACTAGTTGGTTCACTGTCTGCCATGGAGTTTGCCAAGCCACACAGGCCTGACTGGAAGGAGTAGGTCAGTGACCTTGCTAAGCAACAGCTGGGCTTACTTACACAGGTCACTGCAGGCAGGCTTCCCTTGGGTCTGCATGGTGACTCTGCCTGTGGGAGAGCAAGGTGAAATACAGAGAGAGTAACATGGATTGGTCAACAGCATCAGTCACGTCTGTTCCCTGGCTTGAGAGGCATACTCAGTGTTTTTGATGGAGAGTGGTGCCACCACCAGAGTGTCCATGCAGAGGTGCCCTGTGGGAGGCAAGAACATGGTGGCTAGGAACATTACATTGTACAGTAAGCAAAGAATGTTCTATGGGAGATGGGAGATTGTACTGTAAGCTTTGATAACACTGATGGTTTGCATGGCGGGGGGGGGGGGGAATAGAGACAGAGCTGACCATACTGACCAACTGACTGATATATAGGTGCTTGCAGTTATGTGCTTACACCAATGTATATATAATCCACTGCTGCTCATCTGAATCTCTGAACCAAAGCCAGGGCATACATTTGTTATTCTTAGATGCTGTAGAGGCATTTTAAAAGGTAAATAGTGAATTCTTAGAAGCCGTCAAATGGAAATATACTTATGAAAATGCCTTCATTAATTAGATAAAGCTACTGTATAAGCATCTTAGGGGGACAAGAGTGTACCTGAATGGGATTGTTTCATGAATATTTTCTGAATCCTATCCCCCCTCAAGTGCCTGGCCGGCGTTACACCAGCTCCTCACATTTGCACCACCCATTTTGCTGGCACACATCTGAGGAGACTCATAGGAGCAGCTGAGGGAAAGGGACTACCCGGGAGAAAGGGACGTTTCTTATCCCCGAGGCGTGCTCCAGCTGCCACTTCTCTCAATCCATTGCATTCCTCGTAGGACACTGAGATCAAAATTAACCCTCACTTGGAACAAGAAGTGTTGTAGAGAAGTGGTTTCAGTGGGGAAAGCAGGTCTGAGGGAAAGTTTCAGCATCCCCCTGATAGGCCCTATTGTACTTTAATATTTTTTTTAATTGCCTCCACTCCACGCCACTTTATAGAGATTTGATATAGCCCATATCAATCTGTTTGTGCATATGCCACTATCACTTCTAGTATGTTCCTAAAACAGCTGAGAAACATTCCATATGTAATATCACCACTGCCCACAAGGTGTCAGGAAAGGCCCATAACAGCATCTCATTGCATAGAAGTGTGCACTTGTCAAGAGCAATTCCTAGAGTTTAAAACCATGAGCTGTCGATCAAAGGTCGGCAGTTCAAATCCGCGAGGGGGTGAGCTCTCGTTGCTTGGCCAGCTCCTGCCAACCTAGCAGTTCCAAAGCATGTTAATGCGAGTAGATAAATGGGTACCGCTTGCGGAAAGTTAAACAGCACTCCGTGTTCCAGCTGCATGCTACGCGCTGCGGCAAGGAGAGTCATGCCGGCCACATGACCACGGAGGCGTCTTCGGACAACGCTGGCTCTTCGGCTTTGAAATGGGGATGAGCACCACACCCTAGAGTCGGACACGACTGGACTTAATTGTCAGGGGTCACCTTTATCTTTAAGACAATCAGTACAGTCATTGCATCACTTCTGAATGCACGTAGGGATTCACGTGAATGCATGTAGGGATTCATATAAAAAGAAGAAAATTCTCCTGCCTGTAGAAAGCTAGCATGCAGGAGGCTGGGGCCTTTTCCTATACATTGGAGAACATTCAAAGACGCAAGTCCCCAGATGCATTCTGAAATAGGAGACCTGACCTAACAAGTGTGTCTTTTTTCTTGGCTGTGCAGATTGATTATAGCACTGTCTGGTGGGGAGGGGGATGGAGCTTGGGGGGAGTATATTTGCCTGACGTGTAACTTACACGTGTAACTTACACAATATGCAACGTATTGTTGCAGGTCCCACTACTTCTTACACGGTGTAAGAAGTAGTGGGACCTGCAACAATATGTTGCATCTCCACAACTACTGTATAATGCCCACTTCCAGGTTACTAAATGGCTCAAGAGGACCAAATCTCCCCACTACCCCCCCCCACAGGTGATCTGCCAGTTTTTTCTCCCCAAATGTATTGAAAACATGCCACTTTCAACATTCCCTGGCTCCTGGGAGTATGCTCAATCAACATGAGGTTGGTTTTGTCCTTTTCTTTTTATTTTAATTTGCAAAGTCATGTCTTCTGTGTGCCATGGGGGCCTTCTGAATATGTAGAAACAAAGACCTTATTTCAGGGTGGCCATGGCCTCTTTTGCTTAGGATAGGATAGGCACTCCACCAACTGAGTCCACTATATATAGATAGGTCCCTTCCCTTATAAAAAAAATCCTGTTGAATATAATGGAAACGATGGCTTCTTTTATACACTGCAGTTCTAAAATTTCCCTTAACCTGCAATCCTAAGTATACTTGGGAAGTAAGTTGATATACAGTATTGGAAATAAACGTGTTTGGGACAGAGCTGCTAGGTATTAGTTCATGGGACCACTGCCCTACTCTCTCTCTCTCTCTCTCTCTCTCTCTCTCTCTCTCTCTGTGTGTGTGTGTGTGTGTGTGTGTGTGTGTGTTCTTGAGGGAATTTTTAAAAGGGAAAGAAATGATAACAATTGAGTGCAGAAGTTATTTTTTATTTTTAAAAGACTTATCTGAGAGATCAAGGTAGAGGGCCTGACAGCAACATGTTGGTGCTTCAGAAGAAAATAAAAAGTGCTGGGCTGACCCTCTCACAATGCAGCTGTTCCCTTTGGACATTGGTGCCTGCTAGAGTTCATGTCATTCAAACTGTCTAGGGCCCCTGGGAGGAGCTGAAGCCATAAGCCTGCCTGAGCAGAAACTGCCTGAGCGGAAGTGCTTTCCTTGCTGCTTACACACTGCTCCAAGCAGGGTTGGCTCAAAACCTCCTGACACCTGAGGCGGCATGCCAAACGCTGCCCCCCTTACCTGATGATGCGCCAGCCTCTGCTCCTCCCACTCTCCAATGTTCTAGCTCAGCACTCCCCTCCCCCTCCTCATTTCCTCTTCCTCTCTGTCCTCCTCTTCCTTTTCCAATCCAGGGAGTGGAAGGATGAGGAAAAGCAGTGGAGGCAAGTAGGCAGACCGAGATGGGAGACACCCCAATTTGCTGCCCCCCATCTGCTGCCTGAGGTGCCCGCTTTGGTCGGCCTCATAGATGGGCCAGCCCTGGCTCCAAGCAAAACTTGATGTAGTACTTGAACTTGTTGTAGTATAACACAAACACTTCCACCTGTCATTTCCACCCAGCCATCTTCCCACAGATTCCCTCCTCATTTTGGCATAGTGACTCAGAGAGTATATCAATAACACCAGCGCAATCATTCTCCACATAGCCTATCATCGTTATCACACCACTCCCTAATACTGCCTTCGTTCCAACTCTCAGCAGCAAGGGGACAAAGTCTATATAAAGTACAGATACTGGAGTACAAACTTGCATGTGCCACTAAGGGTAGGAAGTTGGAATTTGCTCATCCCCTGCAGTGACAAATCAGTGAAAGCATTACAGTATATAAAGGCTACAGCAAACCCGCGATTTAACAGACTTTAGTAACAACAGTCGTTTTCTGCTTCATAGTCATATACTTTTGTGCATGTGTGTTTCCACTGACTTCAGTGCATTTAGATTTAACTGATTTTGGGTATTAATGGACTCCCCCCCCCCCATTAGCCTGTTAAACTGAGGTTGCGTCATACTATGGGATCTCTGCTGTTTATGATGTCTCTGTAACCCTTTTGAAGTGAAATCCACTGTAACCTTGCGGAGCGAGCGTTCCAGCGCCAGAAGGCATTACCCTTTGGAGTAAGGGAGGCCTGCGCAAGGCCGGCTTCCCTCACTCCGGCGCGGGACCGAGGATGCAGCCAGAGGCAGAAGGTGAGTCTCCCGGTGGTGGCCGCATGGGCAGTCCAGCCCGGGAGGGTGGATTTGGCAGTTAATCAGGTTACTTGGGTACTTACTGTAGCCCTAGTAATCTTCAGGAACCATGAGTCAGATCAAATCTGGATGACTGGAATTCTTGATAGGCTTACTCGATCCATACCAGGACAGAACGCTCGACCTTTAGGAGAAGGAATGTGGGCAGGTGTAGCTTGTTAAACCTCAGAGCACAATCCTAGGCATGTCTACTCAGAAGCAAGCCCCATTGTGTTCAGTGGGGCTTTCTTCTGAGTAGACATGCCTAGGATTGTGCTCTAAGGTTTAACAAGCTACACCTGCCCACATTCCTTCTCCTAAAGGTCTAGCACTTTGTCCTGGTTGGAGATCTGGTAAGCCTACCCTTCAGGGTTTGTTGTGGAAGTTGAGTGTTTAACTCTGAGGGGTAAACAGTATCATAAGGTCCACCCTGTCTGTTGGGGCCCATACTGACAGAAATAATAACTAACAGTTCCTAGCAGAGGTCTCTTAAGTAGGCAGTGAAACCCAGCAATAACTGCAAATAGTAGAGGGCAGGGTTTTAAATGCCATCACAAGCCTTCACCCAGGGCGACCAGATACAATGGAGGACAAAGTGCCTATATACCTTTAACCATTGTAGAGAAGAAGGAATTTTGGCAGGTGCAGCTCATCATGGAAGGGTACAAAAAGCTGCACCTGCCAAAATTCTCTCTTCTCTACAATGATTAAAGGTATATAGGCACTTTGTCCTCCATTGTATCTGGAGGAC
Source organism: Plestiodon gilberti rubricaudatus (assembly GCA_026170595.1). NCBI lineage: Eukaryota > Metazoa > Chordata > Lepidosauria > Squamata > Scincidae > Plestiodon > Plestiodon gilberti. Next base: position 192,790,044 of record JANXHW010000002.1, on the reverse strand, counting down.
CTGCCTTCACCACCTTCCAAATGATAGAATTTCCTCAGACTGACTGAACTGTCCGGAAAGTTCTGCAGATCCTGCTCTAAAGTCTGGTCTCAGATTCTGGTTATTACCTAAGCAGGCTAGGGGGGAGATGAGGCAGTAGGAGTGGGAGGAGACACTCAGTGCAATCCTACCCAGCTCCTCCACTGGTGCAGCAGGGGTGCAGGGATAATGGGAGGCTTTAGGAGGGAGAGGGGATTTAAATTTAAATCCCCTTTTCCTTCCAAAGTCTCCCATTCTGCCCTCCACCACTGCTGCACCAGTGGAGGAGCTGGGTAGGAGCAAAACCAAAATAATCTGGGGTTTCTGTCTTTCTTTCTCATGGCAACTATAACCTGCTACTGTTTACCAAAGCAAGAGCATAGGCTATGCTTATGCCAATGTAGCATAAGCAAAGAGTGTCACTCCACTATGAAGGTCATTAGGTGGACTTGGGCAAGGCATTAAGGCTAACCAACCTCACAGGGTGATCATGAAGAAAAAGTATAGGCTCACGCCATGTGCATTCCCTTGCAGTCCTTGGAAGAAGGGCAGGATTCAGTTTGATTAAATCATGTGTGGCCCTTTGATTCTTCTCTGCATATGATTTTGGGTGTCTAATCGATTATGCTATTTGTGGGTTGGACATACTGTACATCTTTGCTCACATAATCTCCAGCCAGGTTTGCAAGAGACCTTGGGAGATCTTCCTCCTTATCATGAAGTGTATGATTTGCTTTCCAGTTTTAGTCATCAAGAGGAGGGGAGGCAATCTGTGCCCCATGGAGGGGGGGGGGTCACATCTAGCTACCAACCCGCCCTGCTGCTACCAGACCGTGCAGTAGTGTCTCCTGTGTTACCCCATAGTCTCCATCATCTGGACCCCAGGAAGGGCCAGAAGGATTAGGGGGGCACTTACATTAAACAGGTGCAACCTTTAAACTATGTACAGTCGAACCTTTTTATCCACGTTTTTTTTTATCCACAGATTTGACTCAACACAGATGGCAAAACTGTGGAAGAGGGAGTCCAACCGCACTACATTACCTCTTTTTTTTAGCATTGTCAGGGGCCTGCCAGCCTGCCAGCCACTTCCAGCCTCCTGCGCGTGTCCAAACCACTGAAAAATGCAGCCGGGAGTCTCTGGCGCCATTTACAGATTGCTTGTTTGTTTTTTCAGTCAGTTTAAACAAACTCAGGAGGAGGGAAGCGGCGAAGATGCTGGAAAAAAGGTAATGTGGCACAGCTACACACACGCACGCACGCACGCACACACACACACACACACCGGATTTCATATAACACTGATTTTCTTATCCACTGTGGTTCCAGGAACAGAACCCCAGCGGATAAAAAGGTCTGACGGTATTTATAATCCCAATCTAGAGCCATTTGCTTCTACTTTCTTCTTGTAGTACACTGTACACTGAGTTGAATAGGTTGAACTTTTGAGGGGGAGCTTGTGCGTGGATAATCCTGACACTAGGCTGGAGCTGGACTAGGTGACATTTTGTTCTGTTGAACCAATACCAAAGTCATAGGTAACTCCAACCAAAACACAGCATGAGAGTTCGAGCAATGCAAGAACCGGGATTTATCTGTCTATTGCTTCCTGCCCTCTCCCCATAACATGTGTGACGGATATATTTATTTGACACAGGCACCTAGTTCTATAAATGGTTTATAGACTTCAGTTCCATGAATCAAGCGGAAGTGTAAGTTCAAGCCAGGGCAGCTCAGCTTTATTCCCATGAGAAGTCATCCTCATATAGTAAACCTCCTTCTCATGGCAACTAACCATTTCAGTTTAGAATGGAGATTTCCATGGCATGCTGCAATTTGCAAAGAAAGAGGGTATATGGGATTTTCAGCCATGTATATTTTTGTTGAAGAGAGAAAGTTTTTTTTTAAAAAAGTTTTTTTTTAAAAAGTTTTTTTTTAAACGTTATCTCTTCAACAAAAATATACATGGCTGAAAATCCCATATACCCTCTTTCTTTGCAAACCATTTCAGTTCACCCTCAACTCCCATACTACTTCCATGGTGTGCAGAAGGCCTTGACCTGCTAACAAGTGACTGAATGAGGATTTCAATGTGGGTCTGCCTAGTCTACATCCAATACACTCTGTCTCCTCAAGCTTGTTCGTAACAGTGTTTGTGTGCAGGAAGGAGCACATGAACTTATATTGTGAGCTAGTGTATACAGTATTAGTAACTAGGAAACTGAAGTGTGAACTGGAAGATTCTCAAATTTTGCTTTCAACACAAGCTTGCTAGGTGACATTAGGCAAGTGAATATTTTCACCCTTTGCCTCCATACCTAGGCAGCTGACCATATCCCAAAAGGGTCAGGGTGTCTATACCTTTAACCATTGGGATTTGGGCAGGTGTAGCTCATCATGGAAGGGTGCAACAAGCTACACCTGCCCAAATTCCCTCTTCTTACAATGGTTAAAGGTATAGGCACCCTGTCCCTTTTGGGATATGGTCAGCCTATCCATACCTTCAGTAGCGGGTTAATGATACAGACCAACATTAAAGGGTTGTTGTAAGGATTGCTAAGTAGTGTGTGTATGAATCACTTTGAACAAAAGCATTAGCATGTTCCATTGTCTAAATAAGGGTGGATTGCAACATTTCCACGTCGTTTGTGGCTGTATCAGCATGTCTCACTCAAACAATTCGCAGTCTGGAAGCATTTTTAATGTTAAATCCTGTGCACAGTTCTCACTGTTCAATGGGGCTTACATCTTAACAGACATGCACTGAGTTGTGCTGTTAATATGGGGCTTTAATTCCCTATTTATCCCTGATGGGATTTACTTAAGGTACAGAGAGACAGCTGATCCTTAATACAGCTTCATTTACCTGACTCATTGCTCTGATCGCAGCATAACCCAATCCATTGGCAGACTTTCATTGGTACAAGTGGTATGAGCCCCACCACAAGGGACCTGGGAGGGGCACAGGCTGCGGAATCCTCCTGTTCGCTTCGCTGCTGTCACTGGGTGAGGGAGGAACGTGAGGAGGGTGGAACGGGGTGTTCCAGGGGTGGGATTGGCCAGCCAGGTTTGGGAAGCGGGTCATCGGAGGCCTCCTGTGACGTATCCAGAGGCGTCGCTGTGGCGTGGCGGGGTGTGCGGGGGGCACCAGGTGATGCGCGTGCACACGCGCGCAGAAAGGTGACGCGTGCACAGGCACGCGTCGCCTCCCCCGCGCACGCACGCGCGTCGTTTTGCGCATGCTCAGACTGTTACTGAGGGAAAAGGGCTGCCCTTTTCCCTCAGTAACAGTCTGAGCATGCGCAAAACGAACGTTATAAATAACGTTCACGCAGCGGGCCTTGCTCAGAAGGCCCCGGGCAGCCGGCCAGGGAAGACGTCCCCGAGCCGGCTCTCCCGATTGAGGGGGCGCCCGGAGCGGCGACCCGTCGGTCGCCCCCACCCCCAAATCGCGGCATGGCCGCGCCAAGCATTTATAAAGGGGGGGTGTCGTGCGTGCCCCGCTCTGGGGCAGCGCGCACCCTAGTGACGCCACTGGACGTATCCTATCCCCCTTCCCGGGCCTGGCCGCCGTTACATGCGCCTCCTGGATTTACGCCAGAAAAATAGCTGGTACACATCCAAGGAGACCCGTTTGGGCGGCTGGGGCTTACACCGAGGGAAGGGAACAAACATTCCTTTCAGGATGGTGTAGTGTTTTGGGAGTCGGACTTAGACCTGGAAGATCCAGGTTCAAATCCCCGCTCAGAAACGAAGCTTCCTGGGTGACCTTGGGCCAGTCACTATCTCTCAGCCCCACCTACCTCACAGGGTTGATGTGAGGACAAAAAGGAGGGGAGGAAATATGCACACCACTCTGAGTTCCTTGGAGGAAGGGCGGTATAAAAATGTGAAAAATAAATAAATAAATAAATAAATAAATAACCTTCTCCCGAGTTGAACTCCCAGTTGGCCTCATAATATGAAATGTAACCATTTGCTGAAAAGTGCTATAGAAAGGCAAACAAAATGAATCCATACTTTTTGTTGGCCTTTTTAGATTTTGTAGTTTATTCCAGAGGAATATCACATCCATCACTGAACCACCCAGTTGATGTTGTCACAGCAAGTGTTTCCATTGAGTTGGAATTTGCTTTTCCAGAGCGCTGTAACCACTAAATCCTGTTGCTAGGAAACTGAGATTCTTGTTCTAGCAAATGTAACTCTCACATTTGATTTGCTGTGGGAATAGTGGTTATGCTAGTGGACTTTCTCCAATGTTGCCCTTCTTTATTCCTGATTTGACTGGTGTTTTTTTTTTCCTACGGCTGTACTTTCTCCCTCTTGTACCAGAGTTCTCCTGTTACAGTATAGAAAAAAATCATCTGTCCACTCCTGAAGCAAGACCACTCCAGTAAGAAGCAAGTTTGTCCCCATCCACCTTGATGACCTGGGGATAAAGATATGACTTGGCTAGGATAAATAAAATGTCTGGAGATAAAGATGTTATTATTGCACATGTGCGCGCACATGCACACACAAAACTCCTGCTAACTTGGTGTGGTGCTGTAGTAGAAAGAGAACAGTGCGTCCCTCTTCACACAGGCACAGTGGCTTTTCTAGTGGCTGTTTGCTGGTGTTTCTTAGGCATCGTTTTAGATTGTGAACGCTTTAGGGGACACAGAACCGTTTATTTATTAATTTGCTTTGTGAACATTGTTGTTGAAAAGCAGTATATAAATATCGTTAATAATGATGTTGATCATAATTCAGAAAGAGCAGCACTTCCAGTAATTAAAAGAAACTGTGGGAGAAGTTAATGCAGTGTAGTTGTCACTAGAAGAATGTATCCAATCTTAGCACATGTGAGACTCCTCATTTCTTGTACTGAGCGTGGGGAGGGCAAGGAAAAGAAAACCTTCATGTGATAGTCTGGTCTGATGTTCTCCAGGTGGTCTGTCCAGGCCTTACTGCAACTGCACAACTACATAATGGCACGCATGGCATGCACAATACCTGGAGGGTTCATACCCTGAATGCTGGTTCATACTGTTCACATGGAGAAAAACTAGTGAGAACTAGACTGTACACTTGGATACTTGACTGTACATTATTTCCACAGCAATGACTCTAGTTTCTCCAGCAAACATGATCACCGAAATGGCAACAACTTGATTTATCCCAGTCGTTCTCTTTGCTGTCATGGACCTTATATAGGACTGTCTTGAGGAATGTGACAGCGCAAACTAGTTCTTAGACTTAGACTGCTCTATGCATTCGCTACACTGTGTCATGAACGTCTAGGGTTCAGAACAGTTCAGCTGCATACTCAGACCGTCTGTCTGTGCACTCATTTTGCAAGGCACAGTACTAGTCAGGTTTACAGAAATCCAGCATGACTTGTGAATTCAGTTCTTAGTACATTTCTAAACTCTGGCTATCTGGTAGAGGACCTGATAACCTGCTGCAAGGTCCAAATCACCTACTGATGTTCCATCCACCTCCCAGTCACCCAAGCAGGTTGGGGTGTTTTTGTTTTGGCGGATCTTTTCTGTCCTTGCTTTGTTATTTGTATCGCTGCCATTAATGATTTTGCTGTTTAAAAATAAAAGTTTATGTTGCTGTAAATGGTTCTGTTTTACTGTAAAACAGAACCATGTTTTGCTGTAACTACCTTGAATCCACAAGAGAAAGGTGGGTTTTTCATACATACATGCATGCATACATACATACATACATACATACATACATACATACATACATACATACATACGAAAGCATGAAATGGAATCATAAGCCTAACATTTATTTCCACCCTTTGCTCAGTGACAAGATTTGGCACACATTTCTACCCCATGCAACAAATTACCGTAACCTGGTTATCCATACTTGTGTATGTCATGTCAAGGAGACACATGGTGTTAACAAGGTGCTAGCCTTTGTCTGAGTGGTTCTGTGTTTGGGGTAGTCTAGGCTGGCCTTAGGCTGGCCTAAGACCTCCTGGCACTCCTGGCACTTGAGGCAGCAATGTACCAAATGCTGCAACCCTCTTTCCTGGTGGTGTGCCAGTCTCTGTGCCTCCCGCTCCCTGGACTGACCTTAAGCAGCAGATTGACAGTGAATGGCACCCACGTCCATCCAGCCACTTGCCTGCACTGAATGCGGATCTGCCTCCTACTCCCTGGATTGGAAAAGGAAGCGGGGGATGAAGAGGAAGTGTGGAAGACACTCTTCCACACTTCCTCTTCTGCCCCATCCTCCTCTTCCCTTTCAATTTGCTGCCTAAGGTGAACTCATGGTCAGGATGGCTCACTCCTGGGGGTAATAATGCAGAAAGAATGTTGCTGCAAGCGTCAAGAAGATTTGACATTTACTGGAATAATCTAAATTATGTGACACTCTGACAACACAATCCTGTGCAACAAAGTGCTGGGGGAACGTGCGCTCCCCTGGCGCTAGGTGTCTCAAAAGTGCCGTAAAGCACTTTTGCGGCACCCGGAGAGTAAGAGCCGACCATCCCCACGCCCACCAGACAAGGCAAGTCCTGCACCGGCCAGTGCAGGCGGAGGGGGAGGGCGGATCGGGTGACAAGGGAGGGTGGCCATTGGCCGCACCGGACGGGGGGAAGGTGGGGATATTGGAAGCAAGATCTGCCGATATTCAAGGTCTTTTCCCGGCCCAGTGCAGCCTTACACGGAAGCCTTACAGCTGGCGTACATTTGAGTAGGCCCATACAGCTTCAGGCCGCTTGCACCGAGGGAAGGGGACAATCGTCCCCTTCCCTCAAGGTGCACCCAGGCTGCCCCGGGACCTGGATAGGATGCAGTGGCCGGCCCTCTAGGCCAGCCACCATATCTTACACAGGATTGGGCTGCCCGTCTGTGTGAACTAGTTTATTTCCATAAGAGTATGCTTGATAGAACCAGCATATCCCAATGCCTCCCCTCCTCACTTTACCCTCTCTTTTGCTTATTGGCTTAAAGTACTGGCCAATCATAAAACACAATGGAAAATCAATCACCAAATTAACAAATTTCTTCAATACTGTCCCAACCAATCTCTTTCAGAGCCAATCAGTAACCTCTTGGTTAACTAGGCATCTGTCCATGAACCAATTGTTTTCATGCCTCTTTCTCCTGAAATCAACGTGTCCCTGGATTTCCCAGCCCTCACCCAATCAAAGGCAATTTGGACAATAAAGCAGCCTCTCCTTGCGTAAACAGTGTCAAGGTTAGAGCAAGTCATTCATTGGAGTAATAAATCTTTATTGCAATCCCTGCTTCCCATCCCCCACCATAAACTAAACTTTCCATAAACTCTACATTTATGGTAAGCTTTCTAATGATTAACCTCATGCTTTGCAGCTTGCAAAGCCTTTCAAAAGCCTTGCTCTGCTGGAGGCACTGGTGTTCCTAAAGCTTGAAGGAAATGTGATGGAGGAGGAGTCTCATGAAGGGTGTCTTCTTCTTTAGCATCACCTGATCAGCCCAGTTCCACCAACAAGAGCATGGCTGGGAAAGCAAAGGATTTGTACTACTGGTAAACCATGTTTGCAACTGCTGGGGAAAAGGTGTACTGTTGGACATGGCTACTAGCTCATATGTACCCAGCCAAACCTTTTTCTACAAGATTGTTTGTGTACATGTTCACATGTACCGGTATATGAATAAATTGAACTGTGAATTGGCTGTGTGTTGGTTATAACAGCAGAAACCGCAGAAACACAATTTTACAGCAATGCTACTTTCCTGGATGTCTCAGTGAGAGGTTTTTTTTAATGCCCTAACAGCAGTACAGGATTAGGATCTATGATGATGATCATGACAACCTGAGTGATCTTGCTACCATTTTCTCATCAAAATTGGTCCTTTGGCTTTGGAATGTTAAAAATCCAGTATTGTCTTGTAGCATGTGACTATCATAGCAGTACTATTGCTTAGAAAGTGCAGGATCATTTCAGTAATTTCACTGAAATTAGGTAATGCAGTACCAGGTACTTAGGTAATGCATGGGAAAGTTGGCAGGGTAATTTCTATTCTAAAGGGTTGACTGAAATGCATTATTGGGGGAACAAAGAAGTCACTAGCATGAACTACGAATTTTGGTATGAGATTGTATCATTGTAAGCTTCTTAGGGAAGGAACTTTGCTTGTGGTACACAGAAATATTCATTTTGTGGGTTAAGGCATTCGTTTCCTGTACTCTAGAGCAAGGATTAATCTAAAAATAGAATGTCTTCATCACTGGGAATTCTAACATGGAATTGCCTCTCTTCTCTTCTTAGTCATGATTTGCTTTGTGTAGATTGCCTGGGTGAAGGAATTCACCCGGGGTAAAACCCAAAAAGTGTGGACACTCTGCACTGGAACGATCAAGCAAAAAGAAGAGGCTTGTACACTCCATAATCTGTTTGTTTAACAAGCATTGGTGTGAGTGGGAGGCTGTTTATCTAATGAGTATGGGACTTTCTGCAGAATGCTGTGAAAAGGGTTTCTATTTCTGGAGGGAGACTCAGTTAATCCTAGGTAAATAACAAGTCGTAATGTTTTCATGATGTCACTGCAGTACAAACACAATTGCTAGAGAAATTACAGAGGGAGATACCAAAAACAAAGGTCAATGAGCAACCAAGCCTAAACATTTTCAGTTCAAATAAAAAGTTTGAAAAGCGGGGGCGAGGCACAGTTTGGGGATGAGTGGGCACATAAGGAAGTAGAGAGGGTGAACGCTAAGATCTGTCACTCACCGGCACAAGGCGGCCCCGCCCCCTCGCCTTCGGAGCCATTCAGTGGGGCAAAGGCAACGTGCAGGGAGTCTACTGCGTGTTGCCTTCGGTCCACTAAATGGCTCCGAAGGCAAGGGGGCGGGGCCGCCTCGTGCCGGTGAGTAACGGAGGGTCAGCGCGGTGCAGAATTTAGCGTTCCGCCCCACCTCCAGCGACGCCACAGGGGTGAAGTACAATATAAATGATATAAAAATAATAAATAGGAATATAGCAGCATAATAAGTGCAGAGTTGGAAGGAAAGGCACAGCAGGTACCTTCCACTGTCATTTGAAATGTGGCCTGATGAGTATGTAAACCCCTGCTAACTGCTGGACAAGAGGCACTTTTTCAATTGGTGCTCCTCTTTTATTTAGCAGGGGGAGAGTAACTGATCCCCTTTCACCCCAGCACAGTGTCTTTTCTGGTGGCTGTTTGCTGGTGGTGTTCTACATCTTTTTTAGATTGTGAGCCCTTTTGGGACAGGGAGCCATTTAATAATTTGATTTGGTCTGTAAACCGCTTTGTGAACTTTTTGTTGAAAAGCGGTATATAAATAATAATAATAATAATAATAATAATAATAATAATAATAATAATCAGAAGCTTGCTGCTCCTTTGGTATTCCAGTTTGAAAATGTTGGAGGTTGTTTTGTTTTCTACTTTATACTGGGTTTGGGATGGGGGAATATTGACATTTCTGCAAATGTAATAAATTAGTTGCTTAATGAATCCATTCAAAATCCAGTGAGTGATCAGTTTTTTTAGTTGATGGACCGCCTTCCTGCTAGTACATCAAGTATTATTTGTGTTGGCAGTTTCCATGGCTGCAACCCTATGCAGAATTTTGTGCTTTCGGTGTACTCAGGCATTCCTAATTCTGCATAGTCTCAGGTTGAATGAAGGCTTTGTTCATGTGTGTTTGCAAGAGAGGAAAAAAGACCACTGAAAGAGGGAGCAAATGGGATGTTGAGTGAGAGGTTCCAGTCTCATTGAAGTCCTTATGATCATTTATATACCAAACTCACCTGAACTGGTTTCTAATTTAATTGCCAATGCCTGGCATACAGAGTCTTCACCATAGAGATGGAAGAGAGAGAATGATGCCACCTATTTGTGTCCATAGAGAGCCACAACCAATTGCAGCTTTCAGTTTGATGCCAGGAGTTCCAGTAGTGCGGTGTTTCCCAAACTGGGAGGCGCGGCTCCCATGGGAGCCATGGAAACCAGCCAGGGGAGCTACAGAGTGCCACGGAATCCTCTTGGAAAACAGTGCAATGCCAACTGGCAGGCACCAACATAATGTAATGGGGAGCTGCAGCAAATGGTCACCAGCAATGGTCAAGGGAACTGCGGGTCGAAAAAGTTTGGGAAACACTGTCCCTGTAGTCTTCTTCGCATCTATGTGATACTGAGCAGCCCAGCGAGATCAGCCAGCCATTTCCTGCATATTGAATGAAGAGAAGCCATGCAACAGGGGAAACAATTAGCAGCCAGACTTCCATTAAGACAGAGTCATAAAGAGCAAATCATTCTAGGGAGCAGGAAATAGTTGCGTTTCTCACTACCACCCACTGTAACTTCATCCTAGTGAACAGGAGTGGGAGGGAGAATAGCTCTGTACTGCTGGGATAGCTTTCTTCAGTTCACAGCCATTTGTTAGTTCTGTGTCATATGTGCTGCAATGGGATGCTACAATCTCCAGAGGATGAAGAGGCTTTAATTGGCTTTAATGTTGTTTGCATCCAATGTTGCTCCTCTGAATCTTAGTCTGGTGCTTTGCCTTTTTGCCCGGAAGCAAGGAAGGCAACCGGGTGTGGGAATCTGCCGACATTATGAACTTACAGCTGGAGTCAATTATGCAATGTCAATGTTGCTGTCCCACCGTGCTGTCTGACAAATGGTATTTCTGTCCCATGGGAAACCTTAACATTTTTTTAAAAACTGGCTCTTGTGGATCTGGAAATTCTATGTGTGTATAGCTTGAATCTCAGGCAAAAACAATGACAGTCAAATTTGATGCCAAGGTGAAAACTTTGAACATTTTCATAGGAAGCTGCCACATACTGAATAAGATCACTGGTCCATCTAGGTTGGTATTGTCAACACAGACTGGCTGCTGCTTTCTAAGGTTTCAGAGAGGATTTCCTCTGCCCTATCTAACAATGTTGAACGAAGGGCCTTCTGCATGCATACCATCTGCTTTACCACTGAGCCAAGAGACCCTTTCAGCCAATGCCACTTACCTTCTCAACTCTGTTTGCATTTTGATTCAAAATGTTGAATGTTTACATCATGTCATCAACAGCCTGTGCCACCAGTTTGAAATGGGTCTTGTTTTTGCTGCATTCAGATAGTGTTTTGCTCTCTGTATATGTGGCCAAATAGACACTCACATGATGCTTACAAATGAGGGTGTTGTTGTTGTTGTTCAGTCGTTAAGTCGTGTCCAACCCTTCGTGATCCCATGAACCATATCCCGCCAGGCCTTCCTGTCCTCCACAATCCTCCTGAGTTCGCTCATTTTCATGTTTGTTGCATCGGTGATGCTGTCTAACCATCTCATCCTTTGCCTTCCCCTTCTCCTTTTGCCTTCAATCTTTCCCAGCATCAGAGTCTTCTCCAGAGAGTCCTCTCTTCGCATTAGGTGGCCCAAATATTTGAGCTTCAGCCTCAGTACCTGTCCTTCCAGGGAACAGTCAGGGTTGATTTCATTTAGGATTGACTGATTTGATCTCCTAGCAGTCCAAGGGACTCTCAGGAGTCTTCTCCAGCACCACAGTTCAAAAGCATCTATTCTTCGGCACACAGCCTTCCTTATGGTCCAACTCTCGCAACCATACATTGCTACTGGGAACACCATCACCCTGACTATACGAACTTTTGTTGGCATGGTGATATCTCTGCTTTTTATTATGCTATCTAAGTTTGCCATAGCTTTCCTTCCAAGGAGTAAGCGTCTTTTAATTTCATGGCTGCTGTCTCCGTCTGCAGTGATCTTGGAACCCACAAAAGTAAAATCTGTTACTGCTTCCATTTCTGCCCCTTCTATTTGCCAGGAATTGATGGGACCAGATGCCATGATCTTAGTTTTATTAATGTTGAGTTTCAAGCCAACTTTTGCACTCTCCTCTTTCACTCTCATCAAGAGGCTCTTTAGTTCTTCTTCACTTTCTGGGATGCATATGTTTCTCCTCTCTCCCCCACCTCCCACAACACAGTCAGTACTGGTACTTAATTTCAAGAAAAGGCAGTGCAGGGGTTCAGGTCTGTTTAGGAGTGCCTCCTTCTGATCTGGAAGCCATACTCTCACATCCTGATATGTGGGGACTCTTGGTAGTTACACAATGATAACGGAAATGTACTTTGTGTATCTGCTCAGGGGCAATTCATCTGTTCTAATTTCTTATGGTTGAGAACTGGGATACCAAACAGATGCCAGGGTTGAGCACTGGTGAGCCAGGCACAAATTAGGTCCACCACCCAGTTGTGTACCACTTCTGAAAAATATTCTGTGGAGCAGATTTATTTGCAGTCATTGCCACTGCCTCAACTCATGCCGGTAGAAGAAGACCTGAACAAAAACTCAAATCTCCTTCCTCTTGAACTCTGGAAAGGATATCTAATAATGTAACTCCTAACATGTAAACCCATTTTATCTTTTGGCACCATACTTTAGATCATGCATCACTCCATCTACAAGGCGTTATGTAAACAGGACGTTGCTCTTCTAAACTATCTACTTACTTAGTCTTTATTTCCAGCCCTGAATTCCATTTACATTATCCACATGGCAGGCAGGCTCTGTCAGATTACTCTGTGTGACCTACCTATGGTGACAGCCTTCTGAGGCTGACAGAGAGGGAATGAAAAGACATGCATTTACATGCCTGGGAACAAGGAAGGGAAAGCCATCTGAATACATTTGGGCTGTGAATCTGCATCCCCAGATGATTAACACATAAATCTCTGGTTACCCCCTCAGAACACCTGCCTCAGGGTGGGAGGAGAAAGAAACCCGGAAGGAATATTCTGGAAGGAAGGAATATTCTGCAATGGTGTATGAGGGCCTGACACCATCAACATTCCAATTGCCAGGCACCTCACAACTAGCATTTCAAAGCTTCCTTCAGAAAACTGGGGAGGGGGGGAGATTGGCTCCAGTTCAAGGACCTGATGAGAAAATGTGTGTGTTCCCCCAGCCGCCCCTCCCTCCCACCTACCTTCTTATTCCTTTTTGAAGGTATCTTTCATATTGTTCTGCTCACTTAAAAATTCAGATATCCTGTTTTAAAGGTTGAGACGTTTATTCCGCACTGTTTGGATTCTGATCATAGGATCTCCCTTTCTCATAAAAGTCTCACCAGCTCAGTTCTTGAATTTGTAACTTATTAGTCCAATAAGCATCAATGGTTTCCACTTCAGCCCATTTCTGCAGGTGCTTCTAGGATGATTAGAAATCATTGCTGGCAAACACCCCTCTCCGAATCGATGATTCGAGGGAGTGGGTCACACCCACCCACACATGTACACTTCTACATTTAGGGGATGGCGCCTGCCACTGCGGTCATGTGTGCATTTATTGTACATGTGGGATCCCATGGTGCCAAATGTCCAAAGCGGGCTAAGATGGTACAGGCTTTTGCAGATACACAGAGAGGAATTATAAGCATACTGCTTTCAGGTTTTAAGACCAGGTTTCCATAAAAATCCAACATTTACAGGACTGGTTCTTCCTTTAATATCAAACAATACACGCATACAGTCATGAACTACAACCACATGTCATTGGCTGGAATACAATATAAACACTGAAGAGTACAGCTGCGCACTGGAATTGCCCTTCAAATGGGGGGGGGAATGCCCTGTACCCTTCATCATAAATAACAATGAGATTCTGACACACTGACTCTCTCTCTCTCTCTCTCTCTCTCTCTCTCTCTCACTCACTCACTCACACACACACACACACACACACACACACACACACACACACACACACACACGAGGTCAGGCTCCTATTGATCTTTAGAAATGCCAGATCAGAGTAGACAATGTTATTTGTCCATGAACCACACAATCCTATGCATGTCTACTCAGAAGTAAGTCCAATTGAATACAGTGGGAAATATTTCCAGGTACAGTATATGTGTATAGAATTGCAGCCTAAGTTATTTATTTTCTAGGTGAACTAGGAGGGTTCTCATCTTTGACAGGAGTTTCATAAAAAGTATATAAATGTTTGAATCCAGTGGTGTTACAATACTCCCCGCGGGGGGGGGCACGGGGGCTGAGGCGACACCCCCATATGCCGCCAAACGCCTGCCCCCTGGGGGCGTGACATCATTTTCACCCCCTGGGGGGTGAAACACCCTCCCTGCCGCTTTTCAGCCCTGTTTGGAGCCAAACAGCTCCAGGGCGGGCGGGAGGGCCAAAAAACAGCCGGTGAACTCCCGCGGCAGTGGTTAGACGAGCAGTGGAGGGGGTGACCTGGCAGTGAGGCTGGAGATAAGTACACCCCCCTGCTGCGTGACGCCCCGCTACCCTGGTGCCCGGCCCTCCCACCACCTCGCCCCTAACGACACCTCTGTGTGGATCCTGAATTCTCTCATAATTTTCATCAGGGCTTTCAACATCTCTAGATGTATATTTTAGGTGGCAAAGTCATGAAGATGAGCCTTTGTGTGGAATTTACGTTTGCCCTAATAAAGTACAGTATCTGGAGGTAGCCAATAGGCAGTATATTTGTGTGCCAGGCTGGAGCCCAAGAGATTTCATTTCCACTTCCTACCAATTATTTTTAGCCACAGTCTGGAAATATTGCCCAGTACTATGTTGTACTGCTTTTTTCTCTGACCTATATCTTCAGAGGAGGAGCCACACAGAAGAATGCATACTGCTACACACAGAGTGTGTCTTTGCTAGAAGATGGTGGCCATACTACCATTCTACAAAGTGGCAGCCCCATTGGCCAAGTCCCACTAGTTTAAGGAGGCACAGAACCAGATCTTAGGACCAAACCAGATTTTATGTGAAGGCCATCTATTGTCAGTGATGAAAGGCTCAGCTTTTCTTTTGAAAATAGCCACCACAGGACAGGATCTATCTGGATCAGAAGCACAGGCATTAACTCCTTGCTATTTGACAAGGAAAAATCCCTCCTATTGGCACAAATAAGAGCATTTTTCCCTTGTCAGATAGCAGCTGTAGGGGTTCTTGATCCAAATTGGAGCCATGGAAGAGCTAAGAAAGTCACCCAACCTCCCCTCACAGTCCCAAAATAAACACACACACACACACACACACACACACACACACACACACACACACACACACACACACACACACGACATTTTTGAAGCAGAAGTGATGGGCTTTTACATAACACCTAGTCTGGCCCTTAGAACGTGAGGCAATGTGAGGAGAAACCTCCCTAGCTACCCATCTCCACCCATGGTATTCGAGTAACTATAAAGAATGATTTATATCCTACCTACTCAAATGTCCCCCACAAACTGACAGCGCTCCAGTCTTTACTTTGGATAACCAAAGCCAAGCACAATATAGGCCATGGCATGACAATAAAGTTATTTCCTCCTTCACGGTTATTTATGGGAAATCATTCTTCCAAATGCAGGAGGTGCAACTAGACTTTTAAAATCCTGCTTCTATAGACTTGCTTGAAATGGGACTTTTTTTTTCCTTTTTAGAAGATGAAAGACCAACAATTCAGTTTCCATGGTTTCATAGCATCATGGTATTTTGTTTTAAAGCTTACTAAAAAGCTGTTACTGTGAAAACACACACACACACACCTTTAGTGGAACAGAGGACTCTGCCAGGTATTACCTCTCACCCCTTACATGGAGACCTGGCAATGCTAATAAAACCAAACCCCCACTTAGGCTGCAATCCTCTGTACACTGACCTGGGAGTCAGCCTGGGGGTGCTTCCCGATGCTGCCATGTCCCCCCCCCAAGTCTGCTGTTGCTGCCTCTGCTGCATCAAGCTAAAAGAAGCCCTTTACCATCTCCATTGTGCTGTTTTCACAATCCAGTGCAGGACTTCTGGTTTTATTTAAAGCGAGCTCCATCATTCATGCAATCCCTTTAAGTGAAACCGGAAGTCCTGCACTTCCTGGTTTAGGATAACTGCACGACAGAGTACGGAAAGGAAGTGGATGATCTGCTTCTCATTCACTTTTAGCAGGCGAGAAGCAGATTGAAGTGGCTTATGTCCGCAGGGGTGAAGGGCACTGGGATCCACTGCCCCTCCCCCATCTGCTGCTGATGCAAGCCACATCAGCCACTTCATAGCAGGGCAGGCCCTGAGTAAGTCTCATTAAAATCAATAGGACTTACTTCTGAATACACAGGCACACATAGGATTGCACTGCCCGTCTCTTTGGCTATATAGATTGTTTTCACATGAGACCTCTCTCATGCTATTTGTAACATTCTAGTTATGTAAACTTTACATGCACATTAATGACTGATTTAAGCAAAAACCAGCTGAAGCCTCATGTATGAAATTGCCTAGTCATACATTTTTAAAAAGGGAAAACAGAACAGCTTCCACTATGGGTCAGTTTATACACTAACCCATTCATCCATCTGCTTTACATGTGTGCCCTTCCACCCCACACTTAAGGTACTGGGTGACATCAAGGCTTCATGCTTATGGCCAAATATGTGCCCAATTCATGCAATTGTTCCTCCTCAGAAAGGGAGGGGGGTGAAGCATTGCACCAATTGGGGTTCCCAACCTTTGTCACCCAGTATACCCCCTGTCACAGTCCAATTTTCTGAAGTACCCCCTGCTAATTAATCAACTACTTAATTGGATTAATTAATTGATTAATTAGCTAATTAATCAGTTCCCAAAGCTTAAAAAGTATTAAAACGATTTTAAACATGAAGAATGTCTTCTTTAACTCGTGTGTGTGTGTGTGTGTGTGTGTGTGTGTGTGTGTGTGTGTGTGTAAAACTGGAAGTGTGAGCAAAGCGGATGTGTTTGTGTAAAACTAAGTGAGTGGGAGGGTGGGTGAAGCGGCTGTGTGTGTTTGAGTGAGTTGGAGGGTGAGCGAAGCGGGAGATCTTCAGCGCTGTGACTTTCATCACAGCTGATGACTTGGGGCTTTAACAAGAACATCTTTTTAAAGCCCCAAGTCATCAGCTGTTTCGCACTAGAGATAGGGGCTTGGATCTTTAGCGCTGTGGCTTTAATCACAGCGCTAAAGATTGAAGCCCTTATCTCTAGCGTGAAACAGCTGATGACTTGGGGCTTTAAAAAGACCTGTCCAATGTTATCAGCTGCTGATCGCAGCAGCTGATAACAGCCTCTTGCGTACCCCCCACCTGATGGTCCGCGTACCCCAAGGGGTATGTGTACTACAGGTTGGGAATGCCTGAATAGAGCATGTAATCCCTTTGTGTCATGTTACCATATTTGTGTGATAGAGTTGAGCTTACATGCCTGTTCTTCCACCATCCATAGAGGACTGATGGCAAGTTGGGTGTATGAACCAGCCTTCTGGATAGATGTGAAGGTGATGGAGGCTCACAAACAATTGGCAGAGAATGCATCATTTTTTGCAATTAATCATCAAATGCAGGAGCACACATATACATTGTCCTGACCAGCATTATCCCTAACTTGGGTATTGTTTCCTGCAATGAAATTGGTTCACTGTTTCACTTTCTTTTCTCTACCTGCATTGATCTATGGGGCAGAGGGGAATTTACTCTTTTCTTGGTGAAAGAAATAACTTCTACTGTAGCAGTCAGGCCACATATATGATACGGATAATAGTTCCATGGCCTCATCCTTCCTTCCATGGCCCCTAAACCTGTAGGTTCATTTTTCTTTAAAATTAGACATCAGAATTCTTGGTGCATTATTTCAGCATTT
The DNA here is from genome assembly GCA_026170595.1 of Plestiodon gilberti rubricaudatus. NCBI lineage: Eukaryota > Metazoa > Chordata > Lepidosauria > Squamata > Scincidae > Plestiodon > Plestiodon gilberti. The sequence goes on along the minus strand of JANXHW010000002.1, from coordinate 192,772,375 downwards.
ACTGTTGTGCCTGGGCATTTTTTTTTTGTATTATTAATACAAATGTCTAACCTTGCCAAGCACGTAAGCTTCTAAATATTCTAGCAGCAATACAGTCCAGCCTCATTTCAAACTTCTTGGGCACCTGGGCAAAGTTACCACTTAGCTGACCACAGAAGGTAGAGGGTTAATAGTGGCAGATTTGAGATAACTGCTCCTTTGGAAATGCTGGTGCATGCCACAAAGTTTGTGGACGGAAACTATCAATCAACAGCCAGGTGACTGCCAAGGCAGGAGATAGGTTGGCTGTGTATGGGCCCTGGTGCTGAGGAATCATATGTGGGAGGGAAGGGCAACATGGGTGGTTCAAGTGGCTTCTACCAGACATTGGAGCACTAATACTCAGTTTCATTGTACATCTTGCCACACTGAACAGAAACCTCAACACTGGAAGTCTCAGCAGAGTTCACTGCTATGAGATACTGAACAGTCAGCAGCCTTTGGCTGCACCTGGAAAGAGACTGCCAATTGGCTTGAGGTGCAAAGTGCACCTTTGTGCAAAAGTTCAGGCATCTGCTCCCCACATTCTCTACTCCTTCCAGGAGGTGGCTGCCTCTTCACATCATGGACTCATCTTCATCCTCTTCAATCTCTTTATCCACCTGGAAAGCTATGTTCTCGAAGCTGGTTACTCCTCCATATTTTCTCATGTGGACCATTAAAGGCTTTGGAGACTGGCTGCCTGCCAAGGTGGCCACATACATGCCAGTTCTGTTCTCCTCCAGAGAAGGACCCCAATCCATGGTTGGCCTGCTAGCTTGCTGGATTCTCTGCAGGAAGAGGAACAAACAGGCTAGAGAAGGCATGATGACGGAAAACCCAATAGCACGCTAGCAGCTGGAAACCGAAAAGCAATCCTTCACAGCGCACGGGCATCCAAGTGCTATGCAAACACAACTAAATCCATTGTTTATTGTTGTCTACTCTGGAAAACAGCCCATGAGGGGAAGGTGTGGATTCAGATGATATTCTAAACCAGTGGTTCGCAACCTTTTTGGTCTCTGGAGCCCTTTATACTCCTAAACAGAGCGCTAGCACATGCATGGAGCGGCACAGCGCCAAGCAGATGGTGGCCATTTATGGTGTGCTCATGGAGCCCCTGAAGGGGTCTCTGGGAGCCCCAGGGCTCCTAGGAGCACACTTTGAGAAACGCTGGTCTAGACAATCTAAAAACAGTCTACAGATGGTACTATTTTAGTCACATCAAGCAAGCACTAAGGGTGGGAGAGGAGCACCAACTAAAATCTTCCTGTAAGGGCTACTATGAGTCATCTTTCATGATGCCACTGGAGCTTTACGGAAACTCATTACTCAGGTTTTTACAAAATGAAATGGTTGCTTCTTTCCAAGACCTGTTCGCTGTGGGCTTTGCTGCATAATCATTTAAACTGCATCCCCTATCTATCTGCAATCTGCTCATTCTTCCATGCTTGCTCCTCCCTGAACCTCTGCAGTCCACACAAAAGGAATTTCTGTTACAACACTTTATTCTGTCACCTACTTCATTTCACATGGATTAATTAATCTGAATTCTTAGCACACTTCCATCAACTTCTTTATGGAATACTGTAGATGAATGGTAAAAAAAGTGCAGATATACGTCAGTTCTTCAATGTACTGTATTTTAATGTCCTAAGTCATGATTCCAATCCAGATTCATGATTGTGTGAAGCCAGAATGAAGGTTTGGTCAATATTCCAGATACATTAATTGAAAATAAGTTAGCATAATTTTGTGAATGCTTAACTGTTAGTGCAATCACAGTATTGTAAACAGAAATGATGGCAGTCCTCTGGGGGAAAGAAACACATGAAAAGGCAGCATTTTGCATGTTTGAAATAATGAGCTGATTTGAATACATTTTAAGCTGTGCATTGCTTAAAGCTGAGGCTGGCCTTTCAACAAAGTGCACACGTGCGCGCACGCACACACGCACGCACGCACGCACACACACACACACACACTCCTGAATTACCCTGTTTGAATTCGAGGCTACTCCTGCCTTTATGTAGCCAGGCTTCAGTGCCTCTGGTAACACCTTCCCACTACATAGGGGGTTTTTTTTGCTTGAAAAAGCTCGATGAAACTCGAGCATTTCAAATTTTGGTTTTAATTTTAAAACTGTTGTTACTGTGATCTGAAACGTGTGGCTGTTTTATTTAGTGTTTTTATGGTTTTACTATTTTTAACATTATAAAGTTTTATGAATATATTTCCCTCGTTTTTTTGATCAGTCACCTTGGTATTACTATTTTTACTTATCTAGTACTTTTTTGCCATTGCCAGTTACCCGTCCATTATAACAGATTCTTTATTTACACACACAAGTATTTATGATTTGTATGGCACAAACAATAAGGTTTAGTTGGCACTGGTCTTAGCACAGAGGTGGCATTAACTCTTTGAACTTTAGTTATCAGCAACTGTTGAAACAGGCAGTTCTGGTAACGCCATACGGCACTCTTCTAGCTGTTCAGCAATACACATGACATGTGAAACCTGACTTTAAATCAAAACCCATACAGAGTCTGCACTGCATCCCTTTGAGTCTTAAACAGACAGTAACATCCTGTGTTCTTTCCACGCAAAGCAGAAGCAATGGACTCTTCTAGTTTTCCATCCTGTTTCTTCTGTGCTTGGAATTATTTCAAGTCTTTGCAATGTGCACATGCACCACTAGAGGACACCAGCTGCCCCAGCAAAATGAGATGAAACATGGCATGAGAAGCCTAGAAGCCAATTACATGTAGAGGGAAGGGTTTGTTGTTAATGGGACACCTCCACAAATCGATTTCACAAATGAAATTGGGGGGGGGGGGAGAGAGGATGAAAACATAATGGGCTGTAAGGAAAAATTCGTTGCTCTTGCCACTTATCCTTATGGCTTTGAATCCTCAAAAGTGGCTTTCTGTTCCCAAACAGCTAACAAACATGAAAATGGTTATTAAGGTTGGGTTCAAAGAGAGAGGCCAGCCCATAGTCCAGCAGACAAGCTGTGGAAAAAGGGCTAGAATAAGAAGTGTAGGTTAGACAAGCAGGTTGGGAACTTAGAATCTATTTTTCTGTACAGGTTTAATGACACTGAAAGGCCAATTAAAGTTGCTAAATTTTGTCTTTTTGAGTTCAGTGTCTCTGAATGGTGCCAAGGGTATGCAATGCTCCCTACCTCACACCAAGGGGCAAAGATTTTTTTTTTTGAAGAAAAACATAACTCTGAGCATGTGCAGAGTCCTTTCCTTGGTGCATGGAACCTGTTTCAGTTTATAAGGCATAATATCTCTGAGCATGAGCAGTGTGCATTTCTCTCCATAAGGAAGCAAAGAAATAAATGTAAGATACGTTTGCCTCTGACCATGTGCGCCAGTTGCCTTCCTCTAAATATTAGCTTTAAAAATCCCAAACCTTATAGAAAATAGGAAAATGAAACTGAAAACAGCAAACAGAAAAGTTTTTGTCTGGTTTTATATCCTTTTGTTCTGGCAACTAACCAGGAAATTTAAATTCTAGCTGGATCCATCAAATATTGGCTGATTGAAATCCCTATCCCTGGGGAGCATCTGAGTTGCTGGAACTCATTTTCTTTGTCTTGATTAAACCATACGAGAAACTTTGTATGTATATGCACCACACAGTTCACCATAGTGTAACATACTGGTGTTAACTGCAGTAAATACATTAATCATGTGCAAAGAGAAGCATACACCTCCAAACACTTGGGGACGCACCATGGAGATCTATGGTTGTGTCTCCCTGGCACATGACTACAGCATGTTTGGAGAGGAAATTCTTTCACACTTTCTGTGTTTACTGATACAAATATAGGTATATCTAACACTGATGCAGCAAACACAATTGCTCTACAATTGCTCTATAAATGTTTAAACAGTCCTAAAAGGTGCAGTAACCCATATAAATGTGTTTGTCTTCTTCCCAGGAGAAAACAAAGAAAAAGGTCCTTGAGACAGTAAATCACATCCTGTAGAATTAGCACAGAAGAGACGGAAAATGAAAGAAAGAAATATCCTGGTTTGGGGATGGTTCCGGCAGGGACAGCTCAACTGGATCTGCTACCTGATGCCACCTGCTGATGCTGCACTCCTCTCCCCCCCCAAAAAAAAAGCTCCCTCCCCAAGAAAAGCACAGACACTTACCTCACAATCCTTTTCAGCAAAGCAGGACGTGCGGATCATTCTTGGAACTCCCAGCACGTCCCACATGTTTTGTTTTATTTAAAGGGACCTCAAGCAGAGACATGAGTGGATAGGGAAGCCTGTGCCCAAAAAACCACACACAGGCCATGGCGATCAGCTTCACTCACCTCACCTTCTCTTCCCTCTCCTTCTCTTCTCACTCACCTTCCCTTCCCACAGATGAGGGGAAGGGAAACAGGTCACAGATGCATCTCTATCTGTGGTGGACTAGCTGGAGGAAGGTGGTGGCATACTTGGGGTGAAGGGGCATCCCGAGTCTGCTGCTCCCTCACCACCCACCACTCAATTTGAGCTGCGTCATTCTTGTCATAGATGGGCCAATCCTGGGTGGAGGACAAAATGGCGACGTGCACACTCTCTTGTACCAAATGTTGGGCCCTCTTTTTGTTGCTTACCTGCCAAAGTGTCCCTTCCTCTCTTAGAACAGCAAAAACCATCCCTACGGGGATCATCAGGCAGGAGAAGATCCCCATCAGGATGCCCAGGACCTCGGCCCACAGCGGAAAGCGGTACGTTCCATTATATTCTGAAGGTTCGTACTTGACTATGCTGTACACCAACAGGGCCTGAAAAAGAGCATCAGAGGACAGGTCTGCACCACCAGGCACTTGCCCTCCTCCATTTCAAGCTTTGCACCATCATGCTGTATCACACATCCTGTATAGGGGATGCCACCCTACAGATGCATCCTCACTGACTCTAGGACCATGCAAAGGGAACAGGGCAAGAATATGCAGGGCTAGAAAAATGCCATAATTACCATCATTGTTACTGGGGACAGGAACAACCAGCAGGCTTTAAAATATATCCCTGGTTTGAACCCCAACATCATGTGAATGTCACGGCAAAACCTCTTCATGCCTACAGAAAACAGAATGAGAGTAAGAAATGGGGCAGTGAATCAGCTGCTGGGGCTAAGTTCTCAAAAGTCTTGCTTGGTGAGTATAGTGTTCTCTCTCTCTCTCTCTCTCTCTCTCTCTCTCTCTCTCTCTGTGTGTGTGTGTGTGTGTGTGTGTGTGTGTGTAGATAGAGATATATACTTTATAAATATACCCCCCCCCAAAAAAAAATACACACAGGGCCAAATCCTATCCAACTTCCCAGTGCCAATGCAGCTGCAATGCAGCCCTTACCTTGAGGAGGCCTCCATGATTGCTCCCCCACTACAGGATGCAGCGCACGTTCCGTTGGCACGGCTGCATCCATGCTGGAAAGTTGGATAGGATTGGGCCCACACACTCACACCAGGAGTCACAATACCATTTTCTCCAACAGTTCTGTGTTTGAAATGCAGTTAACAGATGTACTAATCAGCAATTCCAATACTGATTCTATCATCTGTCTTACCCCTCCCATTCAGATTGCCTTTCTGCCCTTTTTAGTTTTTAAAATGCCATATGTACATTTATTAAATTAAATGTACATCCATCTGTCACTTTAAAAAAAGCAAAATCAGTTTTATGATCCGTTTTATTATCATACAGTTTTAAAGTACTGTAGTCAGGAAAGCTACCAGAGTGCGGGGAGGCAGTTTTGTGATATCACTGCTTCCAGCTAATCAAAGCTATGCACAGTCAGTTTCTGCTATAAACACATTCATCTGAGCTTAATTTGGAAGAGCAGTTGGCATATTTGAAAAACAAAACTGCAGTGAATGCACTTGGGTATGTGTGATTGCAAACACTGTTCGGATCATGTGTATCTCTACCGGTAGGTACTGTTACGTAGGTTGAATATTCGACAAAGTAAAAATGCCAAATGAATTCATAATGGCCACTGTTCACAGGTGCTGCTGCTGTAGGGTTCTTTGTTTCATGCCAGATAGATAGATCAAACTTTAAGATGTTGTGATCCTAGCAGGACTTGGAATTTAGTTTCAGTCTGACGGTTTCAGAGAAGCAGAAAAACATTTGAATTGGCTTTTTTCTTCTCTTTGGTGACCTGGGTTGGAGTGATCCTTTGTCCCTTTCTTCTAGTATTTAAAAATAGAAGCTGGTGTAATGTTCATGCTCCACCCCCAAATTTTACCACAATTCCGACACTGTCATAAAATATGTTTATGTAAATGTAAATCATTTTGTTTGTCACAGAGGTCCTAAAGGATTTGAACTTTCAGACAATTCCATTAATTAACAAACCTGGGCCAGAGTTCTCATTTCAGATTATTCGCATGGCTTTTGTTTTGACGTCCAACAAGATTGCTTTTTCAGCAATGGAATTTTCATGGGCTTGTGAATGCTTACAAATCATGTACGGATCACAGTTTCTTACCATGTCCTGAAAAATGTTTGAAAAGCAACTTCATCCAAAATGTACTGGACGGAGTTATGCTCTGGAGGACACATGTTGAAGCATTTGCAAAACTGGCAGCTAGTTCAATAGCAGAGGAGAGGATAAACCTGTCTCTTGACCAGGGGTGCACAACATGCGGCCCCAGGGCCGCTTGCGGCCCTCCGAAGGATTGCCGGTGGCTCCTGAAGAAATCGGGGATCCCTTGGTGCGCGTTGCTTACAAAGAGAACACCGAGGGATCTCCGATGTCTTCGCTCCAGCCGTGTAGCTGTGCAGCCTTCTCGCTTGGGTCACCGAGCGAGAAGGACGAAGTCACTGAGCCTTGCGAGCCCATTGGCCCGGAGGCTTTGAGGTCGTTGCTGAAGGCGGCGTTTGATCGCCGCCGATCAGCTGGAGTCTCCTGGCATTCGGCCAGGAGCCAGAAGAACCGCGTCTCCTCTTGTGTGCCAACGGGTGCGGAGGTTTTGGGGCTTGTCCCGTTGGCGCTGTTGCTGCTCCATGTGAGGAAGAGGCTCGGATTCGCGGCGGGAGGGCAAATCCGAATTTTTAATTCTGTAAATATCTTTATTTATTTATTAATATGTTGCTTTTCTGGATATTTTCCAGCTCATGGACACACCCCCTGTGATGTCACTTCCTGAGGAAGTGACATCATGGTTCCTTGACACGCCCCCCATGCGGCCCCGAAGAGGTATAGTCTATTCATTTTGGCCCTTACCTACTTCCAAGTTGTGCACCCCTACTCTAGACGGTATCCCTTCAGATGGCAGGTAGGGGCTTTTCCATGATTGACAGTCCAATCCCACCTAAATACCCGTGCAGCGATGCAGCAGCGCCAGTGCAGCGTCCGCTGCATCCCGCAAGGGATTTTTGGCTGCTGAAGGTTTCTTTGGGGTAGGGGGACATTATTCCGTTTGCCCTGGAGTAAGCCCCAGAAGCTGCAATTGGTCAACTCAAACCTGCACCAATGATACTGCTGTCACAAGTCTGCATTGATCCATGCAGGTGGATCAGGCCCAGAAAGGGTGTTGGGACTTGGTATGCGCTGCTTCTGAACCTGCCCCCGTCCCTAGCCCAATCCACCCACCCCTGCCCCATTTCCTCCCTGTTCCTCCCCCCACCCTGCCCCCCAGCAGGAGCTTACTTGCTCCAGCAGGTCTCTGTAGTTCTTCCACCAACATGTGCGGGAAAGCTCCAGCCTTCCTGCTGGCACGCCGGCTCCCTGTGCTGCCGCAGAGCACTTTATGGTATACGGCGCTTTTGCGACAGTCAGCGCTGGCAGAGCACGCATTCCACCAGCGCTTCCTTTAGTTAGGATTGGGCTGTGAATGTTCTTCCATGCAAAACCCATCCCTGCATGATGTCAGAGAAAAGCCTTTGCATGATAAGATTCCATGTGTAGGCGTGTTTTATTCATGGGAGGAGAGCATTCCACTGTGTAAATCCCCACCTGTAGTCTGAAGTGGAACCGTCAAGACACAGGTTTACTACCTCATGTGTTGTTTGTGAGAACTAAGACTAGTTTGGCATGCCAAAAGCCAATGAAAAACCAAGTCATATGGACATAAAGGTGGTTTAAACCACCACTTTGCGGTCAGTGCAACTATAAAAATGACCTACTTAGCTTGGGCATAAGGAATCCATTTAATTTTGCTTTTGCTCTGAATTCCTTACCTGACAAGAAAACAAAAAACAAGAAACTGCACATCCATGCAGTATGGAAGCTAAGAATAGTACAATAAAAAATGCATGTTCTTAATCAATTCCACAGGTGTCTTGAGAAGATCTGGACATTGTCAGTCTGCTCTTGAATCCCAAATTTGTGTTGTCCCACAAATGTCAGTATGTGTTTCTTTGTGTCCTCCAACACAACAGTTATCAATCCATGTCTTTTGTCTTACCATAAACACGTGTCACCACTACGCAGGTGGTGATGACCACCACCATGAGTCCAAACCCAGCACTGTAGTCATCAAGCAGGACCAGCCAATACATTCCACCCTGGGGAGAAGAAACAATGAATGGCCAAAGCTTCTTCCCAAGAAAATATGTGATTGTCAAGCTAGAGTGGAACAATTAAAAAACAACATTTCATTGAATGCTGTCTCTATTTTTTGAATGAGTTTGAGCCAACACTCTCTGTTCTACTGTCTAGGTTTAATAACCTGAATAGTCAGAATATGTTTACACTTTCAGCCCAATCCAGTGCAACTCCCTTCGTGGTGATTCAGCTGCGCCAACATGGCGTGCACTGGAGTTTTGGGCTCTGGAGGCCTCCTTAGGATAAGGGAACATTTGTTCCCTTGCCCCGGGGTAAGCCAGTGCAGGTCCACTGGGTCTACTATATCTACTGTATCTACTGGCAAAGTCCGCATGGACCCAGGTCGGGGGATTGAGGCCAGTAAGGGAGTTAGGATATCGACGTACACTGCTGCCACCGATACCGCCCTCTTCCTAGCCCTGATCCGCCCTCCTTCCCGCCCCATCGTCACCCCATTCTGCCCCCTCCCCGCCTCCCTCTCACTGGCGTCACTACGGGGGGGGGCAGGAGACTCCCTGCGCGTTGTTTTCACCGCTTTGACTGGTTCGGAAGGCGCGGGGGCAGGGCGCTTCGTTTCTTCGTGTAACCGAGGCTCGGATCACGGAGGAACTTAGAGCTCCGCCCCCCTGTAGTGACGCCAGAGCTCCCTCTCACCCCCTGCACTGACTTACCAGCGACGGCAGGCGTCCTCCAGCCGCTAGCGTGCAGACTCAGCAGCTTGCCACTTGCAGCAGTGGCCAGGCCACATGGAATGGCGTGTCACATTTTGTGACAGCCATAAGGGACCTTCTGCTACCGGAATGCTTGTGCCGGTGGCATAAGGCCTGAATAGGATTGGGCCATTCGTGTGCTAAAGTCCCTCACTGTGGCCACAGAAACACCGCCTCAAGAGGAGGAGGAGGAGGAAGAGGAGGAGGAGAAAGGAAAGCCAGCCAGGCAAAGAGTCATCACCACCGAGACCTCCACCTGCTGCTGCCTCTGCCCCTCCCCACAGTGGCCTTAGAAGCACCAACTGACCTGTAGGAGGAGGAAGAGACAAAAGAGAGATGTTATGTTTCCCGTTTGTATTTGATGACTTTAACTGATGTGCTTTGGAGCCTCTTCGGAGGCTGAAAGTTGGGATAAAAAAAAAACCCAAAGTAAGTAAATTATAGTTAGCAGGTGTGCTCATGAGCTCATCATATGAAGAAACAATGTGATTTACCTGACAAATCACAGCTCAGATTTTGAATCTTGGGATTGAACTATTTCTATTAACAGCTCAGTGCCCAATATTCAAAATCTGAGCCATCTTGGTTGGATAGGTAAGCAAGCAATCTGCTCTGTTCTTCCTCTTAACTCTTGGTCTCGCCTAGACAAGATGGGAGCCTCTGTTCAGTCCTCCCCTTTCGCTCCTTTATCCTAACATCAATTTCCCCTGTAACTTCTCAGCTGAGATCTAAGCTTTGCAGTGTTTGACAGTCCACTTTGCTTACCTCTGTTGTGAGAATGAGTCCCATCAGGAACATCACAATGCAAACAATGCCTGAGAAAAAAGCCTTCTTTGGCCGCAGGTAATATGGGAACTCATCTGTCACCGCAGTAACAATGGTTTCTAGAAAGGCAAACTGCACACAAAATAACAAGCTCTTGTAAGCCACAAGTATCATTGAAAGCATCGAGTTCAAGTTCTGCCTGAAAGCAGCCTGCATCCTTACCTGGCTGTCAAGGCCAAGAGTCAGCAGCATGAAGAAGAAAAGGAAAGACCAGAAAGGAGAAAGAGGAAGCATTGTCATGGCTTGTGGGTAGACCACAAATGCCAAGCCTGGACCTAGAAGACAGGCGAGAAAGAGAAGAGCCATAACGTCAGAGATTTGCAGTCGAGGAGATGCTGCTGAGGAGTAGGGTTTCATGGGTAGAGACCTAGGGGTAACTTAAGAAGGCCTTTCACTAAAACAGCCTGGAGTTTCATACGAGACATACAGAACAGGATCCAATGCAAAGCAAAGGCAGGCTGCCCACCTGAAACACAAGGAAGGATCCTTTCCATATGTTTGAAATGTAGTTTCTAGCTCCCAGAGCATTACTTGCTTGCACATTCACTCTTGATCAGCCCTGCTTGTCTTTTGAGGTCCATAGGGTTCATGAAGTACAGAAGAATGCCACTGATACACTGTGACTTATCCAGCATGTATGCGCATCACACACTCGCCCTCCTTCGGGAATATCTGACTTTGGCCCTAGCAGTGCCAGCATGTGGGCAACGGTGTACTAGTCTCGTTGTTCAACTTTTTGCTCTTCAATACGTGTTCATTAATAACAAATCACAGGGGCTACAGAAACAGGAGGCAGAGTCCCTTTTCTGCCAGGGCATCAGTAAGCACAGATAAGTCACCAACAACTTGAGTGCTTAATACTCGGCGGATAATAAATAGTAGTCTGAGTCTAGAGCCCAGCTGCAAGCCTGCCTTTGAATATCTACTGCGTTGCAAGTCTCCCCATCACCACATTCCAAACTGCAAACTGGGCAGAAGGGAGGGGCAACTGATCATTCATAAAAATGCTTAGATGGCCTTCAGAAAAGGAATCTGATCAGGACCAAGTTGTATATTTGTCTCTAGATACATTTCACCTGAATTTCAGAAAATGCTTGCAAGCCAGTTTCAGTATACAGCACATGCGCACACACGCACACACACGCACACACGCACACACGTAATACTTAGCCTACATCACACGTAAACTTTCAGAGAGGAAGGAAAGGAGGATTTTTTAGACCTTACCTGCTTTGGCCACTTCCTGAACAGGGACGTCAAGTTCTTGGGACATGTAGCCCAAAACAGAGAAGATGGCAAAGCCAGCCAAGATACTGGTGACAGCATTGCCCACAGTGACTATAAACGTATCCCTAAAGAACAAAGGGTACAAAAGCTGAATCAAAATAATTCAAACAAAAGCTTGAATACAAAAGAATGACGGGCCACAGCCAAAATCATCCATACCAGGGCATAAAGCTGTCATGCTTCATATGTAGCATGGGTACCCCTGCTAACTGGGCAGAGAGGCTCTTCTTCAAGTGGTACTCATCTTATATTTAGCAGGGGGACAGTCGTTGTCCCTCTTCACCCTGGCACAGTGTCTTTTCTAGTGTCTCTTGCTGGTGTTTCTTCTACATCTTTTTAGATTGTGAGCCCTTTTGGGACAGGGAACTATTTATTTATTTGCTTTTCTCTGTAAACCACTTTTCTCTGTAAACCACTTTGTGAACTTTTTTGTTGAAAAGTGGTATACAAATATTCTAATAATAATAATAATAATAATAATAATAATAATAATAATAATAATAATAATATGCCTACCCAAGCTGAAATCTAGCTGGAGTCAGGTGCATATGAAGATCTCAACACATATTCTGTCTATAAAGAAACCAGGGTGTTCTGGGTGAGGGGAAGTAGTGGTAACAGAGCCTGCATGGAATATCTGAAATGATCCGGTTTGAATCCCATGTTAAACTGTATTTTGTGTCTTTCTGAGCAAAAAAGGAAACATTTTTTTTGGGGGGGGGGTTTGATTCTGGACATCAGAAAGGATTAAAGCAAATTCTCTAAGGGCCCAATCCTATCCGCTGCTGCATACAGCATGCAGCTGCACCAACACAGGCTGCACTGCATGGTATGGGGAGGGCAACCAGGAGGCCGCCTATGGTTGCATCAGACCCACACCAGCTATGGAGCTGGTATACATCCAAGGAGAGCCAAGGAGCATCCATTCCCAGGGTGGGGTTACAGGGATAGGATCTGGCATGCGCGACTAGTGCCAGTTCCACCCCCTCCCTCCCCCCAAACGCTCCCAGTTCCTCCCCTGGAACACTCCAATCCTCCCCCTCCCTGTCCACAGCCCACCCCCACTGCCAACCAGTACTGTTGGTGGCAGGGCACTCCAGTGGTGCATTCACAGGGTTGCCAGCCATCTGCACTGGTGGCCCTGTTTTGTGCACTGTCACTATGGCTGCAACCGCAGCAGTATGGGCCTCCCACTGACAGAACACGAGTTCCAACAGCAGAAGGCCCAAATAGGATTGGGCCATCAGTGTGGTACATATTCCTTTAAATGAGACAGTACCTTGTGTCGGGGCTCTGACTTATCAGGGGCTTGGGGTGCTGCTCCATAAAAGCCTCTGACACGGCCTTCTCATAGGTTGCTGTGCTGCCGGGGTTGCCCGACCTAGCTTGGTGTGAGGAGGTGAACATTTGCGGCCGATGCCATTTGCTGCCCCCGCACTGCTGTTCCCCCCCCCCCCAGGAGCCCTCCAATGGCTCAGATGCATTGGCAGCAGAGCCAACCTCACGCGCTGCAGCCATGGCCGCACCTCACCTCAGAGAGTCTTGGGAGAGGGTAGGCCTTGACCCTTCGCCTGCTATGGGGAGTGCTCGGCCTTGGCCATTACCTTCGCCCTCCCTGCGTGACACACAAATAATGGAGGTGGAGGATGGGGGAATGGGGCTGAGCCCCCAGGAGCCTCACACGCCTTCAAGCTTACCCGGAAGGGCAGGGCCTACTTTTGGGACAGTGGGGGTATAAAAGGAGCTCAGGAGGCCAATGAAGAGACTGGCAAGAGGGTAGGTGGGCTGAGGTGACTGCAATGTTTTTCAGAAGTATTTTTGTCTCCTATGATTCTCTTTTAAAAAGTGAATAGCTATACATTTTCTACTCTACATGGCTTCTGTTCTGGGAAAAAGGCAATGTTTCAAAGAACAGATGAGCTGCTCTTTATGGATTCCATCTCCATAAAATATCACATTGAAAACATACCTGTAAATATTCTGGTGGAAGGTGTTATAGGATGCAAAGGTAAGAAGTCCCCCAAACCCTACCCCAAGAGAGTAGAAGATCTGCAAAGCTGCTTCAATCCACACCTGAAATTGAGTTGAAAACAAGGAATAAAGGGGAACTAAGCCCTGCTCAAATACGGGAAAGTCAAACTCTGCTGTGAAGAACAGAGTAATTCATTCCTCTGTACACTGCTCTGTGCAATTCTGGAATGAGCACATGCCGGAGCTTCCTTGTGCTCTTTTCCAACGGTGTTGTTGATCCTTCCTAGCACTGAGCATGCTGTAGGTGCTAGACAAGTGCTGAACTTTCCTTGCACAACTGAGAAGTCAAGGACAAAGGAATTCTGATGGAATGCTGCCAAAACTCTACTTCTGGCAATCTGTAGAGTTTTCGCCACTGAGGTGAAAGGGTTCTAAATGGTTCTGGAGGTCACCAGCATGAGGAAAGAGGGTAATATTGAATGGTTTTTCGACATAGTCAACCTTTACAAGCCACCACCAATACCACCACAGTCCAAAGTCTTCTTTCATCCAGCTCGATAGCTGGCGGAAATCCGAAGAAGCCCAATGGGACCTCCCCGCGCTATGCTGGGGGAAGGGGATGAACGTCCCCCTTCCCCCGAGGAGACAGGCCCAGAATGGGGCCCTGGAATGGGGATTGGTTCCAGCGGATGGCCCTAGGGTCGCCCGCGGATCTTTACACAGGATTCCGCTCCCAGTCTCTCTCCAACCTGAGAACCGTCCAGAGTGTTTTCAGATCTGCTTTCACCTAATGTTGCATAGGACAGAACTAGAACTTACATTAAAAATGTGGCTGCCACCAAAAGTAGCAACTGCATGCTTCGTTTATTAGCATTTAGCTTATTAACTAAACAAGCCACTCTGAACTGAGACAGAGCAGAATATAAATCAAATAAATAAATAGTTTCCCTCCTTACCTTCTGAAACTTCTAGCACAACGTACCCAATGTATTATTGGCTGCCACTGGTGTGTGTGTGTGTGTGTGTGTGTGTGTGTGTGTGTGTGTAGAAGTGGGGAGGAAATGCACAAAATGTTGATGTAGGACATGAACATAAGTTGTCCAAGCTCTTACTAAGGGGGGGGGGGGTATTAAATGCATGGTTGCATTTAATCAATTTAAACAGCCATATATTTATTATATGTACTACATATAAATATATGTATATAAATATAAATATATGTATATATTTATATATACTACTCCTTCATGGATCATTGCCTCTCCTTCATGGATCATTGCCTTGTCGTGGCGAAGGGGCTTGCGTAACTCAATGAAGCCATGAGCTATGCCGTGCAGGGACACCCAAGACGGACAGGTCGTAGCAGAGAGTTCTGACTAAAAGTGATCCACTGGAGAAGGAAATGGCAACCCACTCCAGTAACCTTGCCAAGAAAATCCCATGAACAGTACCAAAAGGCTAAAAGATATGACGCCAGAAGATGAGCCCCTCAGGTCGGAAGGTGTCCAATATGCTACTGAGGAAGAGCGGAGGACTATTCCAAGTAGACCCAGAAAGAGTGAAGCGGCTGGGCCAAAGCCAATAGGACGTCCAGCTGTGGATGTGTCTGAGGTTGAAAGGAAAATCCAATGCTGCAAGGAGCAATACTGCTTAGGAACATGGAATGTGAGGTCTATGAATCAAGGCAAGCTGGATGTGGTCAAAAATGAGATGATAAGATTGAACATTGACATCTTGGGAATCAGCGAACTAAAATGGACGGGCATGGGCGATTTTAAGTCAGGTGACCATCATATCTACTACTGTGGGCATGAATCCCTTAGAAGAAATGGAGTAGCCCTCATAGTCAATAAAAGAGTGGGAAAGGCAGTACTGGGGTGCAACCTCAAAAACGACAGAATGATTTCAGTTCGAATCCAAGGCAAACCATTCAACATTACAGTAATCCAAGTGTATGCCCCAACCACTGATGCCGAAGAAGATGAAGTTGACCGGTTCTATGAAGACCTACAACACCTTCTAGAACTAGCACCCAAAAAAGATGTCCTTTACGTCATAGGAGACTGGAATGCTAAAGTAGGAAATCAAGAAATAAACGGAACAACAGGCAAGTTTGGCCTTGGAGCGCAAAATGAAGCAGGGCAAAGGCTAACGGAGTTCTGTCAAGAGAACACGCTGGTCATAGCAAACACTCTTTTCCAACAACACAAGAGGCGACTCTACACATGGACATCACCAGATGGTCAGTACCGAAACCAGATAGATTATGTGCTTTGCAACCAAAGATGGAGAAGCTCTATACAATCAGTAAAAACAAGACCTGGAGCTAACTGTGGCTCAGATCATGAGCTTCTTATTGCAAAATTCAGACTTAAACTGAAGAATGTAGGGAACACCACTAGACCAATCAGATATGACCTAAACCATATCCCTTATGAGTATACAGTGGAGGTGAAGAATAGATTTAGGGCATTAGACCTGGTAGACAGAGTGCCTGAAGAACTATGGACGGAAGTTCGTAACATTGTACAGGAGGCAGCAACTAAAACCATCCCAAAGAAAAAGAAATGCAAGAAAGCAAAGTGGCTGTCAGATGAGGCTTTACAAATAGCTGTGGAAAGAAGGAATGCAAAAAGCAAGGGTGAAAGGGAAAGATATAAACAACTGAATGCAGAGTTCCAGAGAATAGCAAGGAGAGATAAGAAGACCTTCTTAAATGAACAATGCAAGGAAATCGAGGAAAACAACAGAATGGGGAGGACTAGAGATCTCTTCAAGAAAATTGGAGATATCAAGGGAACGTTTTGTGCAAAGATGGGCATGATAAAGGACAAAAAAGGCAAGGACCTAACAGAAGCAGAAGAGATTAAGAAGAGATGGCAAGAATACACAGAAGAACTATACAAGAAAGATCTGAATGTTCCTGATGACCAGGCTGGTGTGGTCACTGACCCAGAGCTGGACATCCTAGAGAGTGAAGTCAAGTGGGCCTTAGGTAGCATTACAAACAACAAAGCTAGTGGAGATGATAATATCCCAGCTGAGCTACTTAAAATCCTAAATGATGATGCTGTGAAAGTGCTGCACTCAATATGCCAACAAATTTGGAAAACTCAGCAGTGGCCAAAGGATTGGAAAAGGTCAGTTTACGTTCCAATTCCAAAGAAGGGCAGTGCCAAAGAGTGTTCAAACTACCGTACAATTGAACTCATTTCACATGCTAGCAAGGTTATGCTCAAAATCCTACAAGCTAGGCTTCAGCAGTACGTGGACCGAGAACTACCGGACGTACAAGCTGGGTTTCGAAGAGGCAGAGGAACTAGAGATCAAATTGCCAACATGCGGTGGATCATGGAGAAAGCACGAGAGTTCCAAAAAAACACCTACTTCTGCTTCATTGACTACGCAAAAGCCCTTGATTGTGTGGATCACAACAAACTGTGGCAAATTCTTAAAGAGATGGGGGTACCAGACCACCTTACCTGTCTCCTGAGAAACCTGTATGCGGGTCAAGAAGCAACAGTTCGAACCGGCCATGGAACAACTGATTGGTTCAAAATTGGGAAGGGAGTACGGCAAGGCTGTATATTGTCACCCTGCTTATTTAACTTATATGCAGAGTACATTATGAGAAATGCAGGGCTGAATGAATCACAAGCCGGAATCAAGATTGCCGGGAGAAATATCAACAACCTCAGATATGCAGACGATACCACCCTAATGGCAGAAAGTGAAGAAGAACTAAAGAGCCTCTTGATGAGAGTGAAAGAGGAGAGTGCAAAAGTTGGCTTGAAACTCAACGTTAATAAAACTAAGATCATGGAATCGGGTCCCATCAATTCCTGGCAAATAGAAGGGGCAGAAATGGAAGCAGTAACAGATTTTACTTTTCTGGGTTCCAAGATCACTGCAGACGGAGACAGCAGCCATGAAATTAAAAGACGCTTACTCCTTGGAAGGAAAGCTATGGCAAACTTAGACAGCATAATAAAAAGCAGAGATATCACCATGCCAACAAAAGTTCGTATAGTCAGGGCGATGGTGTTCCCAGTAGCAATGTATGGTTGCGAGAGTTGGACCATAAGGAAGGCTGAGCGCCGAAGAATAGATGCTTTTGAACTGTGGTGCTGGAGAAGACTCCTGAGAGTCCCTTGGACTGCTAGGAGATCAAATCAGTCAATTCTAAATGAAATCAAGCCTGACTGTTCCCTGGAAGGACAGGTACTAAGGCTGAAACTCAAATATTTTGGCCACCTAATGCGAAGAGAGGACTCTCTGGAGAAGACTCTGATGCTGGGAAAGATTGAAGGCAAAAGGAGAAGGGGAAGGCCAAGGATGAGATGGTTAGACAGCATCACCGATGCAACAAACATGAAAATGAGCGAACTCAGGAAGATAGTGGAGGACAGGAAGGCCTGGCGGGATATAGTTCATGGGATCACGAAGGGTCGGACACGACTTAACGACTGAACAACAACAACATATTTATTATAAGTTGTAGTTCTGGCCTCACTGAAGCAAATGTTACAAGGCTGAATCTAAGGCTACAGTCCTACACTTACTTAGGAATAAATTCCATTGAACTTAATGGGGCTTAGGATGCATAGGAATACGCAATGAACAATGAACAATGAACAAATACATTGAAGAAATACGTTCTTCAATGTATTTGAGAACTCCATCCGAATTTGTGTGTGTGTGTGTGTGTGTGTGTGTGTGTGTGTGTGTGTGTGTACACGCACAAGCTGTTCTGCTAGTAAGAACATCACCAGGTGCCAATTAAAATGCAATTGACCTATCTGGGTTATAACATTTTAATAAAATGATACACTTCCTCTTCTTCTTCTGCAAGACTTAAGGAGCACCCTGCTGCACATATCTGCTTTGAATGTGATGATTGGTTGCATGTGGCAGGCAAAAGGGCAGACTTCGGTAATTAAGCTCCACTCTAGTAAAATTAAACAGCACAAATCTTACCTTGGGAGACAGCAGGAGATCAAACTGAGGTGTGAGATAGAACTTGATTCCTAACCAGGCTCCTTCTAGCGTCACGCCACGAATCAGGAGCATGATCAGGATGAGGTAAGGAAATGTGGCAGTGAAGTAGACAACCTGCAAGGGGAGCAGAGGCCTTTGAATGGACTCTTACAGTGATTAATTTCATTATCCATAAGAATAGGGGGGGCACTTTCTACAGGACAATACCATAAAGCTCTCCATTTCAGCCTGGGCTTCCTCTATGCACCTAATCAACTGTCCCTTGTTGACCTGCACTGTTACATAGACTGTAGGTACACTGGTCAGTGTTCTGCATCCATCCATACACTGGTCAGTGTTCTGCATGTGATGGAGCTCAAATTCAAGTTCAGTTCATTGTGTGTTATGATGACTGTAATCTCAAGGCATGTAGATATATAAGTGCATTTAAAGATTGTGGATATGCCCAGAGAGGAGTAAAAGGGGTGACACTCCTTCCACAAGTACTTGTTTAAGGAGCACACACATATTCCTATTCTTAACAATATGTGCATCCTCAGTTCTGCCTGGTGGATTACAGTCTGTGTGCACCCAAAAATCTTCTCAGAATAATCATAATCTAGCTTTGTAGAATGCACTGGTTTTGTCAAAATTATGCGAATAGCAGCTTTTGATTTATTTATAAGATTTCTATACTGCTTTTCCGGTGCTCAAAGTGCTTCACAACATACATCAGCAAAGACCTGAAGGTATTAGTTTAAAAAGGGGTCCCTAAGAGTTCCCTTCCTCCTCAAATGCCAAGTGGAATAGGTACGTTTATATACCCAGCTGGAAACCAGGCAAAGTGGGGGTCGTCCTCAGACTTTCTGGCAGTTGGTTCCAGAGGTGGGGTGTCACACCCTTGGCTTCCGATGGCAGCAGTATCCTAAGCAGAGTCCTGTCTGAAGATTATAGGGGACATGCAGAATTATATGGGGGAAGGCGATCCTTGAGGTATCCTGGTCCTATGCTGTATAAAGGTCATCACCAACACCTCGAATTGGACTTGGAATAGAATGGACAGCCAGTTTAGCTGCCGGAGCAACGGCATGGCAGAATCAATGTCAAGCCCCAGTGACCAGCCAGGCCGCCGCGTTCTGCACTAACTTCAGCTTCCAAACTGTCTTCGAGGGTAGCCCCATGTAGAGTGCATTACAATAGTCTAAGTGAGATGTCACTAGGGTGTGGACCACCATAGCCAGATCTGACTGACTCAGTTACAGTTTCAGCTGACGCACCAACCAAAGCTGGGCAAATGTGCCCCTGGCCACCTTCCAGGGACAACTGTGGATCCGGTCAGTCAGATCTGTCTGTGGATCCAGTCAGTCAGATCTCAGGGCGAACCACCGCCACCCTTAAGGCTTCTGACAGTACTATACTCCTACTCCCTCCCTGAGAGATGAATTTATCATCTTTCCCACCCATCCAGCCAACCCCCCTGGGCAGATCGTAATACCAACACTGGGCAAGGATCAGGAAGACAGGCAGCAGTCTCATACTCCAGAGAATCCTGTCCACATCCCCAGGCCATATAAACTCAGTGGCGTTCCTGCGGTAGGGGCTCGACAGTAAGTCGCGCCCCGTCCTAGTACCGCATTCACGAATCGGAGCGAGGAGGCCCTGCCCCTCGCCGTCGGAGCCATTCCACGCAGCGAAGCCGAACGGGCAGGAGACCTCGCTGCGTGGAATGGCTCCGAGGGCGAGGGGCGGGGCCTCCTCACTCCGGTTCGTGAATGTGGTACTAGGACGGGGTGCGACTTACTGTCGAGCCCCTACTGCAGGAACGCCACTGTATAAACTGAAAAGAATCCCAAATAACTGGACAGACACAGTTGCCTGTTTGACAGAAAGTTGCAGTTTGATGATAGAAAACAATGTTTCTAGCCCTCGTGACTGCAGATAAAAACTTGAACATACTAAAGCCTTCAAAATCAGTGGTCAGAGACAATATCACATATTAATTATCTGTTTCTTGTGTTGGACCTTGCCCTTTCGTCATCAATACTCCAGGGCTCTTCTTTTTCCTTCCATTATCCCAAATTAAAAAAAAATCCTATTGTAGGTAAACACTTGATTAAATTATTAAACACCATTAGATTATTTATGCAAAACTATACAATTAATTCTGATATCAGGGAATTTGGGATTTCTAGTAACTGGATTTGCCTAAGTGGGCAAAGAGAACATTTGACCCTTTCAATATGGTCTTACTATTTCTGTTCTATCCTAAAAGATGAAGACATGTTTGCATATTATATTTTCAAACACTAGATTTTATTTAGCGTAGGACAAATGAATCTCTGGCTTATGGTCCAGAATGAATCCTGCACAAACACACTTTGCCAGATGTTAATTTTTGTACCTTACCTTGCCAGAAGATTTGACTCCCTTTAGGATACAGAGGTACACAATGACCCAGGCAAGGAGGAGGCATAAGCATAGATTCCAGCGAATTCTCCCAGGATCTCCAATCCCTGAACTCTCTTGGATGCGCAGGACGTAACGACTAGGGCAAAAGGAAAGCCATTAATGGATAGGGGTATCAGTCCTTTAAAAATACATCTGGTGGGGCCACTGTGAGATACTGGACGAGATGGGCCCTTGGCCTGATCCAGCAGGGCTCTTCTTATGTTCTTGTGTGCTTCAGGGATGGCAGGTCTTTCTTCCAAAGTTCAGTATGATGAGACATCTAAGGACAGCTTCCAAACATTATGCATGTCTTACATGGAAAGCATTTTATTGTAGGAAAAAGGATGGAAACTGTATTCACACATGACAGCTGAAGAGGCATCATTAATAAATGAATACATACATTTTCACTTTGTGTACATGCAGTGTGCACATGGTAAGAAGCAGCAGCCAATCATAGCTTCCCTGCATATGTGCATGCAGTGAGATGCATAAGAATATCATGTATGTGAATCTATCTGTTTAACACATATATCTGTTTTTGTGCATACATACACATACTTCTGTTTTTCCTATATAGAAGTGCTTTGCCTGCATGGAATGTCCCATCATACTGGGCTGAAAGCAAGGTCCCATTATCTCTTCCTTTTTCTTAGCATATTTTAGCTATATATGAATTTATATAGACTACTACCCAGCCTGGCTTTCATAATCCACAATGCTCATATTTAGTATAAGAGGAGAGAAAGAAACAACCTGTACATGTAATAAAAACTTGCTAAATATGGCACACAGACTCTGCACGTTTGTCAGTGAACATTCAAGAAATGTTTCATGGGTTGTATTATGTGGATTGTACTACAAAACCATCTGTTATCAAATCTAAAGTGTGCTGCAGTCCATCAGATCTATTATTAGGTGGAATATAATGCTTTCACAGATTGCCCCACACTCTTCATTTTATCTTGCCTAACCTCCTCACCTCCAGTATTCTTCACTTGGGCTGACAGTGTTAGATAAGTTGAAAGGAACAGCACCATTCCCTGTCCGCATAACATGGTGATCCAGGCACAGGTCTGTGTTCCACCAATTGTTGCAGGACTGCCAGGGCAAGTTGTTTGTCAATGAGGCAAAGAGGTAGAAGAGAACATAGGCAATTATCATGTTATAGTAAATGGCCACCAAGGAGACAATCAAGATTGTGGCCATGCCAACACCTAAAGAGAAGCAGAAATGGGGTGGGGTGGGGTGGGGTGGGGGGAGAGAGAGAGAGAGAGAGAGAGAGAGAGAGAGAGAGAGATCAATATAACAGCAACAACACAACATGGACATCTCTCTGAGGGGGCTGTTGATCTGTTGCACCGTTCATGATGCACATTAGAGCTCCCGAAAGGCTGACAAAAGTCACAGTAGATAATTACTATGTATTTGTTGGTCCAAAAGTAAGCATCTGATCACATCTTATTAGGACCGAAATGAGGTAGCCATAACCATCTAGGCCAGCTTTTTGGACCACTGAAGCAGAAAGCACAAGCTGTTCTCTCATTTGCTGTGGCTGTGTGGTCTATCAACAACCCTTTGCTCCATTAACTTTCACATTAGCTCTCCTATTAGTCACCAAACAAGTGTTTCCAGGTCTCATGCCTCAATCTGAATCCCTTCCCCCACTGGCATAACGAGCGTTGCGCTAGTGAGGTTGCTTGATGGCTGTCACAAAGTAGTGTCCATTGATGCTTTGAAAGCACAAGAGAGGTGGCACCCTCTGCGCTACCCACCCTGCTCCTTCACTGATCTCTTTGAGCACCATCCTCTCTTGCCCGCTGAAAAAAAGTGGCACTCGGCAGTGGCTCCAAAGTGTGCAAGGGCTGCCTGTCCATTTCCTACATTGCCGAAGGAGAAAGAGGGAGGGAACTGTTGAGGAAGCTGAATCACACACACCTTTAAAGAGTGGGCTTATCTTCCAAACAGCAAGTGGCCCCAGGCTTGAGAACTGGCCCAGTGAGAGCTCCATGAAGAAAATGGGAATCCCGCATATTGCCAGCATGATGAAATAAGGAACAAGAAAGGCCCCTGAAGGAGGTTAAATGACACAAACACAGCAGGCATGATTATAAACCTGGAAAGTACCACATTAATGCGACCATTCTGAAAGAGAAGGAACAAGTTGTGCCTGCCCTATGATTTAGATACTTACCAGATTTTCATCATTCAGATTGCCAGGATGCAACTCGGAAATTTGCACTGCATCTTAAAATCACCAACGAAGCAGGAGATGAAGCAGGTTAGCTTCTCCCAATCATTTCTTGACTAGTCATCAGCTTTACCTCCCCGACCTGCTCTAATAAGTAAGATGTCAAGTGTGCTGTGCAGCAGCTACAGAAGGCATGCAAAGAACTCCGAAGGCATGCAGAGGCTCCAAAAGGAGGGAGTAGGAGTTGATGTGCTGCTTTGCCTCTTGCTTTCTCAGTGATGTAAATGCACAGCGCAAATGTCCAGGTTGCAACCAGGCACCTCTGCATCATCACCCTAGCCCTGCAGCAGCACCTCATACAGTCTTCTGTGTCCTTATCACCACAACCTCCTTGTGAAGTGGGCAATTGTTACTAAAACTTCAGTTTTCACATTGAAGTGCCTGATCGTATCTTTCAGGTATTCAGCCAGTGCTTAGGTACTACCACTGCTACGATTAACTAACCTTGTGCTAAATAGGAGCGGAGAGGTAGAAAAACTAGAGTGCCTTATGTTGGCACTAGCTGAGTAATGACAATAATGTAAACATTTCTATAGCACTTTCTGAGGGTAGAAAATATTTCATGTGCATGAATTTGATGCAGTCCTTACAAGAACCTTGTAAGGTAAATATTATTGTTGCTATATTGCATCTGGGAAAGACGCAATGAGAGTGGCTTGCTTGCCTAAGGTTACCTAGTGAGCTCATGGCAAAGGGAGATTCAAACCACATTGAAGAGTCTCTTAGCCACTAGGCTATAACAACTCTGGCTACTGCCTGCTGCGATTGCGTTGTGGTAATTGTATTGACATTGGTTTGTTTTCATGATTTCTGTAATGTTGTTAGGATTTGTTTGATCTTATTGAATGGTTTTTATTGTTTTAAGCATGTTTTTGTTAGCCGCCTTGAGATCAATTAATGTGAAAGGCGGGACATAAATGCAAACAATAAACAAGCAGACTCTCACCAGCTCAGTACTTGAAGGACACAGCAAGGACTTCAATGTGAAAATGGAATCCTAAATGACTTGACAACAGGATCACCTTGGAGTGCCTCTGAAGTCCGTTAGCATCCTAGCCATGCCACTGTCAATACCTAAAAATCCAATAAGAAAGCTACATTTTTCATATTTTCAAACAAGCATTTTTATTTTTTTTGCAGAGGATTAGTGCTTCTCAAGACCTTCTGTCAACACCAAAGGCCACCTTGTCAAAGGAAGCCAATTCCACCCACAATTCTTTAACAAGCTATCAAAACATAGTATTCATCCAAAGTTAATTGGAAAATTCTGTTAGAAGGAGCAGAAGGGAATGATTTATCTTAATTCCGTCAGTATCCTGGGGCTCCTACCTTACTATATGCAAATCACTCTCAAAGATTTACAGAGCATGCTAGGAATAGAATAGAGAATGGTAAGAATCTTTTATTGGTCCAGTTTGGAAAAAATCGCATCTCCAGGAGTGGGCTGCCCTTTTACATCCTGTAATCATGCAAGCTGCATTCGACACTGACTCAGAAGGGTGCCTGCTGCCACCTCCTGATTCTCACAGCGCTGCTTTCAGAAGCACACAGGGCATTCAACAGAGGGAGCAGAGCTGTCCAGAAACAAACGGGCACCTGCTGAAGAGGAAAAAATCATTCACAGAGAACTATGGTCAGTTAGTTCCTTGACAAAAGTGACCTTGCGTTTATGTCCTGGAATTCTTCACCAACAAATCGGTAAGGAATTCTGAACTTAATTCATCCTTTCAAAATCAGGAGGGGAAAAAGATCTCATTCAACTGATAATATTCCTAAGTAGCTCCTTGGGGAGCTGTGTGAAATTTGTAGGCCAGACGGAGAGACAGAGTGTGACAAAGGTTCCAGAGGAATGGTACTGAGGCGGCATATGATGTGAAGATAAGGCCCTGTGTCCTCTCTTCCATCACAGAGTGACATGGAGCCCAAAGCAGGAATCTGAAACGGCAGTGTTCAGGGGTTGAATGTATAGTATATCTGGCGGTTTGTGTTGTGAGCCTCTGCTCCCGTTAGGATATTGGGGAAAATAAAAACCAGAAAGCAGAATTCTATCCTAGGGATATCTTGGATACCTCCTCAACATCTCTGCTGTTAGTTTTTTTCTTCTGAATTCCACCCTCCTCCCCATTTGACAGTTTCAAACAAGCAAGTGTGCAGGAGGCTGGGGTGGGGAGGGTGAATGCCATTGCCTCCTATAACAATGTCTTCATCTATGCAATCTGCAGAGAGACTGAAAATGGGAACATTCCCTGGACTAGTTGTGCAAATGCACTGGGTAAATACACACCCAACCCAAGGGTATTTGTGACCATGCAGAAACGGAGGCAGCAATTCAGATGGCAACATGCTGTATTTGCTGAAGCTGGAAGTGACAAAGGCACTGTTGATCTGGGGGCCCTTCCATACCATATCATTCCTTTTTCCGAGGCCCCTCTTCCTGCTGTATTACAGAAGCTGCAGAGGGAGCTGTGCGTACATTCCCAAGTTGCCCACATGTCCATTTGCTAACAGTGTACATGGCCACTTGCATTGTTGATTTTTTCAAGATGATACACAGCCCTCAAACACAAACTGTCAAGGGCATTGTAATGACCCACAAAAGGACCTGTAAGACAGATGGCATCGCTTACCTCCCCCATTGGTGTAAGCACGGTATGGAAACCTCCAGACGTTCCCTAATCCCACACAGTATCCAATACAGGACAAAAGGAAATCCAGCTTGCCCGTCCAATTCCCTCGATCTTCAGGGTACTCAATCTCCAGGTCACCATCTCCTTGATCACTTGGAGTCATTAATAAGTCTGGAATTATTGGCTGGCAAAAGGAAAAGAAAAGTCCAAGGAGTATATTAAAGGCATATATGGAATAAATTAAAAAGAAAAGAAACACAAGGAAAACTTAGAGCATAGAAAAACCAGGAAGAGTGATTAAAAATAGTGACAGGAATTAGAATATAGTACAGAACCTCCGCACTCATCCCACTGAAATGTAATCACAACGAGCCTTAAGGTAGCCTTGAACATGTTCATCAATTGATGTAGCATCAAGTGATAACTTGCATGTGTGACTGAGGCAACAGCAGATTAACCATCTCAGAACGTTCATTTATTTATTTATTTATTTATTTATTTATTCACATTTCTATACTGCCCTTCCTCCAAGGAGCTCAGAGTGGTGTACATATTTCCTCCCCTCCTTTTTGTCCTCACAACAACCCTGTGAGGTAGGTGGGGCTGAGAGATAGTGACTGGCCCAAGGTCACCCAGGAAGGTTCGTGGCTGAGCGGGGACTTGAACCTGGATCTTCCAGGTCTAAGTCCGACTCCCAAACCACTACACCATCCTGGTTCAACTCACTCTGCATCACCTCGATGCTTTTCAACGGAGTTAATTCACACAACTCGGCTCTGCATCATGATGGGTGGGTTCATCAGACATCTGGCAATCCCCACACAGTGGCCTCTGGAGGCATGTGGGGCTGTCAGCAAGCTCACAACCTAGGTGATGTCACACAGGGAAGTGACAGAGCGGCTTCAATTTGTGCCATTGCAGCAGCTCGAAGAAGGGTGGCTGCAAGAAGTCAAGTGAACAGCAACAAATATTATGAAACTTTAAATGAATGACATAAGCATTTTCTACCATGATGTCTAAGCATGTCCAAAGTTAAAATAACCTGTTTTTAACACATCAGCATCAATCCTGCGTCACGAAGTAAATCTACAATTACACCTGAACTCTGTATCTGACCCATGTTCCCATTGTGTTAACCTCATCTTTGAAATGTTTGCATAAATAAAAAAAAAGACCTGACATGCCATTTGGGAAATACAAGCTGACAGCAGTGAGAAAAAATTCTGACAGCACTTGGTCTAAAATCCTGATGGGGTATTTTTAAATCTGTTTTCATGACTCACTGTCACCTGCTTCCCCCATTCTCCTTCCTCCTGCCTTTCATTTTAGTTTTTGCTCCCTTGTTTTGTGTGTGTATTTATGTATCATGCGTGCCTTAAGAGGCTGTGTGTGCGTTTGTATAGGAGTACTTAGAACGTTGCTTATTGATCGGATTGTGCAATTCAACTAGGGATGGGAAAGGGGGGAGGGTTTCCACCTTGGGTAGGACTGTAGTTCAGAGGGAGAGCACTTGCTTTGCCTGCAGAAAGTCCCACATTCATTCATTCATTCATTCATTCAATCAATCAATCAATCAATCAACCTACCTTTATTGGCATAACAAGTCCCACATTCAATCCCTGCAGCATCTCTAGGCAGGGCTGAAAAAGACCCTCACCTGAAACCCTGTAGACTGGCACTGCCAGTTAGTTTACATGATGCACAGCTAGATGGACCAGTGGCCTGACTCAATATAAGGGAGCTGGAAAGAGGTGAGGAGGCCTGTTTATGTTATGCATATTCGAACATTCAATAAGCTATAAACAAGAATTTAAAAACCTATTGCGACTTGCTTGTTCTGGCCACATAGAGACCCCTTTTGTGTTCTCCAAGTTACGGAAATGATACACCTTGTTGGCTTCCATTTTCCAATTAAAGAACAGCCTAGTTAGCAATAGGTAAAGGTTCCCCTTGTTCAAAAGTCAGTCATTACCGACTCTAGGGGCGGTGCTCATCTCCGTTTCAAAGCTGAAGAGCCAGTGATGTCCGAAGACGCTTCCATGGTCATGTGGTCGGCATGACTCAATGCCAAGGCGCACAAAACACTGTTACCTTCCCACTGGTAAAGGTAAAGGTATCCCTTGACAATTAAGTCCAGTCGTGTCCGACTCTAGGGTGTGGTGCTCATCTCCATTTCAAAGCCGAAGAGCCAGCGTTGTCCGAAGACGCCTCCGTGGTCATGTGGCTGGCATGACTCTCCTTGCCGCAGCGCGTAGCATGCAACTGGAACACGGAGCGCTGTTTACCTTCCCGCAAGCGGTACCTATTTATCTACTTGCATTGACATGCTTTGGAACTGCTAGGTTGGCAGGAGCTGGCCAAGCAACGAGCGCTCACCCCGTTGCGGGAATCGAACTGCCAACCTTTCGATCGACAGCTTATGGTTCAGCGGTTTAACCCACTGTGCCACCCGCTGGCCTTACCTTCCCACTGAGGTGGTGCCAATTAATCTACTTGCAATTTCTTGCTTTCAAACTGCTAGGTTGGCAGGAACTGGGGCTGAAGACGGTAGCTCACACCGTCACGCGACACTCTGGTCTCGAACTGCTGTCCTGCCTACCTCCCGGTCTGCAGTTCAGCATCTTAACCACTAAGCCACCGCGCGCCCCCTAGCTAGCAATAGACCACCTGAAATAACTTTGTCATAAACTCCAGACATGAGTGACCCCTTGGAATTTAGATGTCTCTTCCCAGCAGACCGACCCACTTGCTCCTCAGTGTTTAATATCTAAAAAGAGGTGTGGGACTCGAAACTAGCTGGTACCACACACTCCATCCTGGAAGCCCTTCATTATAACTTTAACAGGAGGGGCAGGCTATGCTGACTTGGTGCTGAGCATGGTGCTCTGCAGCTGATCAGAGCATGTCACACTTTATTACAATTTCATACAGTATATTATTTGAAAACAGATTCTAGGCCAAGTTGTGTGTAGAGCCCTGTTCCAAATTAAGCGATGGGCCTTCTTTTACTTCAATAGTTGCCCTTTAGTGGCATAGCAGCAAGCAGTGTTCCTCTTGTTCAGTTTCCATGGAGACCAAGGGAAGAGAACATGTGTGAGGAAACTGGTTCAGTCATTAAAACACAGATTTACCTGCCATATGTTTACATGCTCTCATGCTGACAGAAGCACATCCTGTGCACAGGGATCAGCAAACATGTATGTGTACACAGTCATGTATATGCATGACACCAGTACTGTAAATGACAAGTACACATATAGAAAGATCATGTAGATAGAAATACGTACCAATACACATGCACACCATATAAATGTACCATTATGTACACATGCACATATATGGGCACAACCCCTAGACAAACTTCTATAATATCTGCCCTTGAAGAGTATTTAGAAGCTGCAACTGGACCGAAAAGCTCAGCCAGATTGCTGATGGAAGCTTGCGGGAAGCATATTATTCCTATCCTGCAAGAGTTACACTGGCTTCCCATTAGTTTCTGGGTCCAATTCAAGGTACTGCTTCTTACCTTTAAACCCATTTATACTTTGGGCTCTTGAGACCTTAAGGACCGTCTTCCACCATATGAAACTGCCTACTCATTAAAATCTACCAGGGGAACCCTGCTCCTCTTGCTGTCAAGGAATGAGGCTAGCAGCCCAATCCTATGCCCCACCATCAGTGCCAGGATGCATGTGCTGCATCCTATGGTGGTGGTGGTGGGTGGTGTGTGTGTGTGCGTGCGTGCGTGCGTGTGTGTGCGCGCGCGTGTGACCCAAAGGCAAACGGGAGGTAAGTAAAAGTTACTTTTACTTACCTCCGTGTAAGCCCTGGGGCCGCCTCTGGGTCTCCTTGGACATATGCCACCTATTTTCATGGTGTACATCAGAGGAGGCAAACAGGGCAGGGAGGTTTACAAAAGAAGGAATAAGACCTGGCATGTGTCACTGCTGCCAGATCCACCCCTCTTGCCTCCTCCCCACCACCTGGTTCCTCCTTCCTCCCCACCCAGAAATGCCCCCATCTCTCCTACTCCTTCCCCGTCCCTCCCATTGCCTCCTCCCACCACTGCCTTACCTGGCACCAGCGGACAGTGTCTTTGCCATTGCCAAACACACGTGGCCGCTAGTGACTGCAAGCATGATATTGCACAGCATGATATTGCACAGCACGATATTGCACAGCACGATATTGCACAGCACTTCCACCTGGATCCTGACACTTCCGCTAACAGAATGTGCATTCTGCTGGCAGACCATAAACAATAGGATTGGACTTTGGGTTCACAGGCTCATTGGACAGCTCTGTGATGGCCCCTTGAATGTGGAATGTTCTGCTGCATGAGGTATGGGAGGCCTCCCTTTTCCTTGCTTTTAAGAGGGTACTCAAGACCCATTTATTTTAGATATTTGAACTCTAATAATTAATGACTGGTGCCTTCTGAAGCTGGAAAGTTATCTGCTTTTTCAGTATCTCTTTTTCAGTTGATGTTGACTGTTTTTATTATCTTTTTAATTTTATGTTGTTAGCTACCTCAGGACCATGTGAGGTGAAAATCAGAAGATAAAGGGGAAGACACAACCTACCACATGCAGGTTCAAGTATGTATGGTATGTCACCTAAATGTTTAGGTATGTCACCTAAAGATTTTTCACACATGATGACAAATGCATACACTTCACACACACACACACACACACACACACACACACACACACACACACACACACACACACACACACACACACACACACACACACACAAAACTGTGACCATTTACCATTAATGCATTGAATGCAATAACAAGGGCAGAACAGTGCCAACATCTTTGTATGTGAAGCCCTTCTGAGATAAACTTTTGGGAAGGAACACCTTTGATGCTTCTGTATTCCCCCCCCCCCCCCCGGGATCTTACAATATAGGATTTTTATTATAATAGTTGGAACTTCTGTCTCTGGAAATCAGATGGTCTGACTTTCCCTAATACCAAAACACATCACTGAGAAGATCAAAGAAGCCATTCTAGAATTGTTTAACCATCAACCACAGCTCTGAGATACATTCATGTGGATGAATTACACAAGAACACAGAAGTGTGAATGCTTTCAAACAGAAACACCTACAGAGACACTTTTATTAGTAGCATCAACTGCTGACATCTTTGACAAAAGGAGGAACAATTCAATATCTAGCCCAGATGATACTGTGTACTGAGCCAAAGTGAATTCTTCACTCAGAAATGTTAAAAGGTAAATAAAGGCAGATCAGAATTGTTACTATTTCTAACAGATGAAACAGATAAATTAAATGAAATCTTATTTCTGCTTTCTGCCAAGTGCAATGGAAAGTTAAGAATGGTAAGGCTCAGTCCTATTCCCAAGATTCACCAGCATATCCCTACATACACTGGTGCGGCAACAGCCCTTTTAGCATAAAAGTCTGCTTGCTGACAAACACACCATGCATGCTGGTGCAATGCCGGAAAAATGCCGTAGCTCAAATGTCACAGATGCCAGTGCAACTCTGTAAGCATTGAGGCCAAAACAGAGAGGAGACTGGGGTGTGACACAGGAGGAGCTTAGGAGGGACAAGGAGGAGTCAACATAGATCATATCCCCCTCTAAGTTCAGACAACGGGCACATCCCCAACACCAGGAAAATGCTATGCCAACCAGGGCCCATGAGAGGGGGGTAAAGACTAGAGGCTAAATTGTACCTGGCCCCAGGGTCAAAAGGGGGCCCAGGAGTCAAAGGAGGGGGCCCAGAAATTTCCTGGGATCTCAGCTGGCCTCATGGAGAGTGAAAGACAGTGGCCGGGCCAGGTGTACCAAGTGGGTAGATCTGGGCACTGCATCAGGAAGCCTGGTAGACCTGGGACCCGGAGACTTTTCCAGCTATTGCTGCCCTCCCCCCACCCTGTTTTGCCCCTCCCCCTTTGAGAAGGGGCCCAAAAGAAACTTTGTATCCCTTGATAAAATTCCTTTCAGAGGCCCTGATGCCAACAACATAGCTGGCATAGGTAGGAGTCACCCCGTAAGAAACAATGGGGAAGGGAAAAAACAGCAGAAAATTGCACTTCATACCACCCCTGCCCCGCCCACTTTCTTAGGATACAGACTACATTTGTAGCCAATTACAGCACACCAACCCCAGTACTAACGTCCCTGCCAGGTAGACCACATCTCAGATGATCAGACGTGCAGCAAGGGGCTGTACCTCTCTGATCTCTGAAAGGGGAACTTTGGTGATGGGAACCATGGTGAACGGGCACTTGGCACACAAAGGGAGCACTCACAACATTGTGCCGGTGTCCTTAGCATGCCCACTGGCAGAACCGGGGCTATGACAGTAGGGCTTGCTGGTGCAACTGTCGTTGCGCTGGTGTCCAAGGCATATGCCATATGCTAGAGCAGCTAGACTGCTCGGAATGGAGCTGTTTAATATTGGTTGTAAAGATAAATGCAGATTGAAATGGAAAGTTGACTTAAGGACACATACAGAGGAGACAGACTGGCAACAGTAAAGTAAACTAGGTTCCTCTATCTCTGCAAAAGAAGTCTTTTAAGAGAACTTTTATAAGTGGATGTACCAATGTTATTTTACTCCTATAAGCATCAAGAACACATATGGACTTTTAAATGTAATTTTCTGGCACTGAAACTATTCAAGCTGATTTTCTGCATATCTGGTAGTGCCAGTCATTACAGAGCATTGGGAGAGAATCAAAGGAGTTATGTGGGAGGTTTTTGGCATAATTGGATCGTGCAGACCTGACCACGGTGATCCATGCCACGGTGACGTCGCGACTAGATTATTGTAGCGCGCTCTACGTGGGGCTGCCTTTGAAGACGGTTCGGAAACTGCAATTAGTGCAGAATGCGGCAGCCCATGTGGTCACTGGAGGTAGGCGGTTCGACTCTGTCGGGCTGCTCCTCTGACAGCTGCACTGGCTGCCGATTCGTTTCCGGGCCCAATTCAAATTGCTGGTTTTGACCTTTAAAGCCCTATACGGCTTGGGGTCAGGATATTTGAGAGACCGCCTACTTCTATATAGTCCGGCTCGTCTCCTCAGATCATCAGAGAAGGCCCTTTTGCGGGTGCTGTCGCCCAAGGAGGTGCGAGGGGTGGCAGCTAGAAACAGGGCCTTCTCAGTAGTGGCACCAACCTTATGGAATTCCCTCCCCTTTGACCTATGAACTGCTCCCTCCTTGGACACTTTCCGACGAGGCCTAAAAACCTTCTTGTTCAAAGAAGCCTTCTGAGCCCCTGCCTTTTTTAACATCTGCTGGTACAGGTGGGGGTGCTGCTGTTTTTATGCTCCTGCTCTGATTGAAGCCATGATCTTTTAAATTGTTTTTAGACACTGTTTTTATTAATTTTCATTAATTGTTTTTATTGTTTTAAAATGTGATACTTTTTATACTGTGTTTTGTATGTATTTTATTATTATTATTATTATTATTATTATTATTATTATTATTATTATTATTATTATTTTCCCTGTTGTAAGGCGCCTTGGGTCCCTACGGGGAGAAAGGCGGGATATAAATACTGTAAATAAATAAATAAATAAAATAATCCTATACTTTGCACTGGTGGAGTGTGCCCTCCGCTGGTTCCAGCTGTCACAAAAGGGCCATAAAGCGTGGTCATGCTATGGTGGTCAAAGCCAGTGGCGTAGCTAGACTGGAGCGGAGGCAAGTAGTTCTGCAAGACTCCGTTACACTGGAGTCAGCGGCCCCTCCCCCTTGCTGTTGGAGCCATTCTGGCGGCAAAGGCAACACGCAGGACACTCCCCTGTCGCTGCCGGAATGGCTCCAACAGCAAAGGGGAGGGGCCGCTGACTCCGGTGTAACGGAGTCTTGCAGAACTACTTGCCTCCGCTCCAGTCTAGTTTCACCTCTGGTCAAAGCCTTTCTTTAGCTGTAGCCACTAACAAGGAAGACTCACTCATGGGCAATCCAAGCAACAGCTTGCTTTGTCCACTTAGGGCCCAATCCTATTCCATGCCAGTGCTGCTGACAGAGTGCATGCTGGATGCTATGCATGGGGGGGGGGGACCAGACGGCCCAGGAGAGGTAAATATATATATTTTTCTCTGTAGGCCACCTGGCCTCCAATGGGTCTCCTATGACCTATGCCAGCTCTTTAGCTGATCCAAGCAAGGAGTGGGTTGTGGAGAGAAAAGGGGGATAGGATCTTGGCATGCGTGGCTGCTGCCGAGATCCTCTACCTCCTGCCCCTGAACCATCCCCAGTCTGGGCCAATCCCCATCACATTTCATCCCAATCCTCCCCCGAACCGTCCCTGCCACTGACCTATCTGGTCCAGCAAAGAGCAGGGGAGGTTTTGCAGACCGAGGGCACCTGTGCGTGGCATCTGACCATTTGTGCTGGCATGCCCATCCCACAGAACGACAAAACAACTTTCACACCATTGTTCCAGAATTTATGGAGGCAGATCGTGAGCTTTTCTTACCATTTTTTGTTTTTGATCTACTGTTACATGCACATGTAACATGTAGTTTGGCCCTAAGAAACAGTAATCAGGCTGAAATAAATTTACCCACTCTTCTTGTATTTTGTTCTGAAATATAACCCACTTATCACTCCTCTCTTTCCCCAAAACTTTTAAAGGGGTAGGGCAGGCTGTATGCACAAAAGTCATAGTCTGAGTTAATCCATATCATCAACATACTGTTGTGTTTTCCACTAGAATATAATATAATGTGCATGGTATATCTGCAGGCTACCATATGCCCAATTGTGCACTAAGGCTGTAATCCTATGCACACTTACCTGGGAGTTGCACACTTTCCTATACACACTTCCCTGGTTAGCACAGTCCTACTATGCATGTCTACTCAGAACTAAATTCCATTGAATTCAATGGAACTTACTCTCAGGTAAATGTGCATAGGATTGCAGCCTAACAGCCCAAGCCTGTGTAGGATACAGCGGCTGGCCTAAAGGGCTGGTCGCCGTATCCTATCGAGTTCCCGGGCTGCCCCGGGGCAGCTTGGGAGCAACTCAGGAGAAGGGGGTGATCGTCTCCTTCCCCCAGTGTCGGCTGCCATAGGCCCAATGGGCCTACTCGCATGTGCGCGAGCTCTATAGCTTGCGCACAGTAACGCCGACACGGCTGGTGTATCTGCGGCCTGGAGGGAGCGTTGGATACCAGGGATCTTGGCCCCTGGTATCCCTGCCCCTTCCAGCCCTGCGCGGCCAATGGCCGCCCTCCCTCACCGCCCAGTCCGCCCTCCCCCCGCTCCTGCCCCGACCAGTGTACAGCTTACCCAGGGAGACGGTGGAGCGGGCAGCTCCGGCCGCAGCGCTTCTTGCTCGATGCGTGTTGCGTAAGTGCCTTAAGGCACTTTTGCGACACCCTGCGCCTGGGTAGCATGTGCTGCCCCGGCACAACCTTTACACAGGATTGCGCCGTGCCATGGTAATCAATAATTATACATAGGACTGCATTGTAAATCAGTACATAAACTTTGACATATTTTTGAAAGAAGATGCCTTCATTCTGCTCTGCTTAGTCCTAAATCAAATAAAGAGTTTTGGCAATGGTTTCCAACTCCAATCCTTTCCATCACTACTTCATCTTGGTTTAGTGGGTGTCTTACGGCACAATTCTCACTAAGGATTGCACCTCATTAACGTGCCATAAAGCATGTTTGCGACGACTCAGGTGTAAGTGGTGCTGAGGCCAGCACTGTTCACACCCCTGGCAGACCGAGCCTGCACAGGATGACCCAGGCACTCGTCGCGGGGACGGCAGGACGGGCTGGCGAGGGAGGGGGGTCATTGGCCGGCCCAGGCTGGGAGGGGGGATATCGGCGGCGTGCTCCGCAGCTATCCTATGCCCGTTCCCAGCCCGCGCTGGCCTTACACGGCCTCCCCGAATGTATGCCATGTCTGGACATCAATGGATTTTCTGTGTTCACAAATGACTGGTTCAAGTGTGTGTCACACTGGCACAATATTACAAACCTTGAAATTCTGACAACATTACACTGGCACTGTAAGCGGAGAACATCTATGCAAATATTTGGGATTCACATGTAATGCAGATTCCTGCAAAGTGTACTTTTATTATTGTAATCCAGAATTAAAGATGAAGTGAAAAGGCTATAGGTGAACCAACTCAAACCAAAAAAAGAGCTAGTTTCATATTATTTTGAGTATTTCAGAAGAGGGCTTTAAACTGGAGGGGAAATATGCTTCTGTGACAGAAAAATAGAAGGAGGGGGAAGAGAAGGCATTTTGGGCCCAATCCTCACCAACTTTCCAGCGCCGATGCAGAAGCAATGTAACCCCAAGATAAGGGAATAAACATTCCCTTATCTTGAAGAGGCCTCTGTGAATACCCCACCACCACCACAGGATGCAGTGCATGCCCATTGGCATGGCTGCATCAGCGCTGGAAAGCTGGATAGGATTGGACCCTTCCTCAGGTTTTCACAAATGAGTGAATGTTCATCCTATAACTATTTCAGGGGTATGAAAAAAGAAAGGTTGCTGCATAAAACCTATGAAGCATGAGGTGTTGACCTAGCACATCCAGTCATCTAAGATCAAGCCAGGGAAGGGACTATAGCCCAGTGGGGTTCATAGGGTCCACTGTAGTGGGTCAAGCTGTGTAGGGTTCCAGCTGCATTTGCTGTTCTGTTATCTTTGGGGGCAGGGGTGACTCCACAGGTGGCCCAGGTGCCCATGCACACAATGGCCAGCACTTATACTCAGCCAGTCCCTGAGACAGTGAGGATCCATTGCTGCTGTTCCTCACCACTGCCTGGCAAGCCAAGACCCATGAGAGACAAGTGTAGGAGAGAAGCAGCAGTGACAGATGGTCATGGTCGTGGTTGTGGTCCTCGTCCTCGTCCTCCTCCTCGTCTTCTTCTTCTTCTTCTTCTTCTTCTTCTTCTTCTTCTTCTTCTTCTTCCAGTGCTATTTTGCAGGTCCTAGATGTCCTGCTCCTTGACGCTGCATCCTCACCATCACAAGGTATGCCAGTGAGGGGCCCAGGCTCATGGGGAGGCTTCCTTTGAAGCAGTGGGGAAGAGGTGGCAGCAATAGATGCACCTCACCCTTTTTGCTACAACTATAGCAGGACTGTTGCCTGTCCGCTGCCTGGTTCCCAGGCTCCACAGGGATAAGTTTCCAAAGTATGGGCTATGGGTGAGGTCCCAAAGCTGGAGCCGCCAATGTTCAGGGAAGGTGATTCAATGGACAACAGTGCAGGATTAAAAGGATATAAACCATCTACTTCTGCATGCTGTCCCAATGTGTGTGTGTGTGTGTGTGTGTGTGTGTGTGTGTGTGTGTGTGTGTGTGAGAGAGAGAGAGAGAGAGAGAGAGAGAGAGAGAGAGAGAGAGAGAGAGAGAGAGAGGTTTCTAGATAAAAGATTTGGTAAGAAGAAAACCTTCCACTTTTCAGGGCACTTATGTGATAAAACAGGATTTAAAAAATAATGGAAATGCCTCTGATTTACACTAAAGTGAAAAATCTTTCAGTTTCTTATCTAGCAGATGCCTGGCACTGAATCAATGTTAGCTAGTAATCATCCTCATAGTAGTACTAGTAATGTCTTTTGAATCCCTTTTACAGCCTATATTATGGCCCAAACTACTTACCTTTGATGTCTTAATCTCCTCCCCGTCACCTCCCCACTCTCTGTTCTCTCAGCGACCTTCACCTATCAGAGCATTCTGTCTGCGTAAGAAAACTCTACCAATGCTTCCAGAGGACTCTTTTCTTATCAGTGTCAGTATCTCAGGGCTGATTCATGTGGCGGCAAACCGGGCTTTTTTTCAACCAACACAGGCTTTTTTTTGTCTGCTCAAAATTGTGTGCATGTGCATGTGCGTGGGTGAGCAGGTGAACTAGCAGCCACTACGATTCCAAATCTGTCATGTGCATAAAGAGCAATGTGATTCATCATTGTCAGGCACAAAAATCTGAGCTCATGAAGGCTTATTCACATGTCCACAATTCACCGGGTACCATACATTTCATGAAGGCTGGAAAAAAAATGGCAGCATCATGTGCAGTCTTATTTTAAGCAGGGCTGCTCACTATGGCTTGTTCTTGCTGAGCCAAGCCTGGGAATGACTGGGAAAAAAAAGTATGCCTCAGAGCACTGTAAAGAAAGCAGATGACTGTCGTCATCACTGAATAACCACAGCCCATTCCACACCCACCACCTAGGAGTAAGGTTAAAGGGTATTCAGATTCTCCAGACCATGGAGAATCAAGCCAGTGCCTCCCTTCGTACACATTTACCTTTGGTGCAGATGAATGAAATGATTTCAGTTTGCAGTTCTGTGAATCAGCCTGAAGTTCATTCGAATGGAGACACTGCCATATAATCCCACCATTTTCGGACTGCTGCAGCTAATTGCCACTAAGCCCAGTTTCAAATATGCTATGGAGAAATATGCTAACATCTGGCATCTTCTTTTGGATCCCCTTACTATTGGCTTTTCATTATTCTTAGAGGCAGACTTCTAGCCCTGAAAAAATGCATATATTTGAATAATAATCATGCCCCTTCTATTGCTCGCAATAACAATTTGATGCGAGAAGCTTTTCACCTCAGGCTAGAAAGATTATATCTGCTGTGCTTTCTCCCCTTTCCTAACCGTGCTGTGAGGCAGAAAGGAGAGTGAGGCGTGGGCTCCCTGGTAGCGGGGGACAGCAGGGAACAGGCCATTGTTCCCTTCTCCTCTCCCAGGAGGTGTGAAAGTCTGTGAAGGTCTCCTAGAATGGGGAACGCAAGGGCAGAAAAATACGCATAGAAACAAGGAGCGAGGTGGGGAAAACTTTAGGACAGATAAGCAGCAGCGGAATCTGGCCTTACCATGAAAAGGAAGTAGATCAAGGTGTTAGCAGGCATGGTGGTAAAAATGTGTCTGGGGTAAGGTGCTAACAGTGGTTCCCAAACTGGGAGGTGCAGCTCCCAGGGGAGCTGCGGAAACCAACCAGGGGAGCCATAGAGTGCCACAGAATCCTCTCGGAAAACAGTGTAATGCCAATTGACAGGCATCAACATAATGTAATGGGGAGCCGTGGCCAATGGTCACCAGCGATCAAGGGAGCCGCAGGTTGAAAAAGTTTGGGAAACAATGCCTTACAATATTCCCACAAGTTTTTCTAAGGCATTAACTACCGCTGTTGGCAACTGTTGGACAGGTAGAGAAAATGTGTAAATCTGGCAATGGCTGGTCTTTCCGTCTGTTACTTACAGAGGGAGACACAGCAACAAGTTTTAAACAATTATTTGTCTTTTTTTTTTAAGTAAAAGGGATTATAAAGAACTGCATGCATGTGTCTGAAAATAATCCAGTCTTTCAAGGAATCTTGGCAGAAGGCACAGAGGATAAAAGAAATCAGGTAAATCATATCATATGATTTCCGTGGGATAATTCTGCATTTTTGATAAGATTCTCATCTAAACTTTTTTTTTAATTTGGGGGGACTCCCCGTTTTCCACTGTCAAAATGCACATTTTGATTTTATGATACACGTAATAATGAAATATGTGTTCAAGCTGAATTTCTTCTAAATTAATTGTGACTAGTTTGATGAATGTGTCTGATATAGCAGGCCTGGGACGTAAGCAGGGATCATTAGATATTCCTACGTCAAGACTCACAATTCTATTATTCTAATAAGCATCAGATGGATCTGATACAACCAACCATTACAATGTGTGGGTAAAGGTCACAGAAGCTTTTCTTTTACTGATTGTGATTATCAGTTCCATGTCACGCTCAAAATACTGAGTTACTGGGGGAAACAATCCCTCACTTTAAGAAATGCATCTGTGTCAATACTGAGTCACAAGCAAGCAGCTGGAGAAATCAACTGATATTTTTTTCCCACAGTACTTTGCAAAATCTTGCCACACAACAAGCCCTCTGTTTTATATTCTTTGACCAGAAGTCTAAGACAGGAACTAGACATGTGACAATCACAGGGTTGCTGCACAAGGCGGTGGTCTCCTATAGAGTTTCCCTTCCTCTGCTTATATTGTGTTCCGAGTCTGTGCCTATATACTACATCAGGGGTTCTTAACCTTTGGAGGCCGGGTACCCCCTATCATGGTCCAATTTTCTAAAGTACCCCCTGCTAATTAACTGCTAATTAATTGGATTAATCAATTAACTAGGTAATTAATTGTTAAATAAAAAAGTACTAAAACAATTTTAAATGTGAAAAAATGTCTTATTTAACTGTGTGGGGGGGAGAGGGGAGACACACACATGCAAGTATCTCTTTTTTTCTCCAAGTCACACTTTCCAAAATCAGCTCCTCCCTCCCCCACCCCATCAAAGTACATTTTCCAAAGTACAAAAATAAGCCCCGAACCAAAATCAGAGAGACAGAAGGGCTCCGAAAATAATTACAATTTAAAATCTATGTTAATTAACACTTAATTAGCTGCTAATGGGGCAGATAAGGGACAGGGCATGGCGTACCCCCAGCAAGAGGTCCGCGTACCCCTAGGGGTACCCGTACTACAGGTTGAGAACCTCTGTACTACATCATTGGCTGCTGTTGGGTGGGGGGAAGGAGGGCTGAGGAAAGTACAATGTGATGGTGTCATGTTATTTCCTAACCTACATATTAAAAAGGAAAGACATGGGCACTCAACATGGGGTTGTCATACTGGGCAGCAAGCCCATGATGGCTGTCATGTCTCGCTTCAGCTTAAGTGTACTTCCAGATGCCAGCTTGCCCAGGGACAGTGGTCACAAACTAGGAAATGCATCATAGAAGAGGTACCTGTTATCACAGGAAGAACTCCCACCATCACTGTTTTTGCATGATGATTGGTCCTTGCCAATGATGATCCTGCTGTATGCTTGGTACTACTGAACCTGATGTCTGGCATGCTGGCATGTCAGCGGGTTGGTGACCTGTAAAAGTACAGTATGACCTCCATATCTGTGGAAGAATGGCTGCCTTTCTATGTGAGATTGTTAAGATCCAGGCAAGTGAATATCAGTGATTCTGTATATGGGGGGTACTTGTGGGATTGAATGGAGTCTATGTAGTTGATGCTGTTGTAGTTCTGTATTGATTATGCCAATAAAGGTTCTTCTATCTATCAACTAAGATAGATAGATGGATATTGGGAATCCACGGATAGAGGGAACACTATCCCCACGTGCCCCATCTCCCCCCCCCCCACGCCCAAGGGCCCCAAGAGAACGCTCTACGTTCTTGTGGCCATTTAAGGAGGGAGAAAAAGATGGCCATTTGACCTATCTTAATAGGAATGTGTAAATGCAGTGGAGAACATGTTTTGTTTGTGGCATTCATTCAGCAACACCTGAAATTCCATATTCAGGGTTCTCCTCTTAATCACTTGGAAAGCTTGCTCTTGACTTAGCGAGCCTAATAGTTCAAGGTCTATTCCCAACTGTTTTAATTTCTTAACAAGTGGGATAGTCCCTGTTGGTGGTTCAGAATCTGACACGAGGTGATGTATCAAACTTTCACAATCCACATTATAGTATCATTACCTTAGTTAGGTTTCCAGCATTGGCGCCAAGCAAGTACATTTCTTTCTTTAAAAAACACTATAAGCCAGCATACTGCGCACAGCATATAAGCATACTGGCTTATAGTGTTTTTGTAAAGAAAGAGACGTGCTTGTTTGGTGCCAGCACTGGAAGACTAAGGTAGTGGGCACGAGGGGGCCCTGGCAAACTGCAGATAAGTGAATCCACGGATACCAAATCCACAGATAAAGGGGAGCCCCTGTACTGTGATTGCTGGCAAAAAAAGGGTGATATCAGTAAATTATTCTAAATCTTAGATGGTTCAGGTCCATATGAACTATTTAGAGTGCGGTCGCCAACCATTCGGACCTCACGGACCACTAAATGCACAATTTTGAATCCTGCGGACCACTAACATGAACAAACATCTATACTACAATTCACTTCAACAAACACAGTTGTCTGAGGGCCGCCCCTGCCCCCCCAGGCTCACAACCCCCTCCAGGCTCTTTTCTTTAAGCAAGCTTCGTGTCTTCCTTAAAACAAACAGAGAAGCAGCCTCCTTTGCAGGCAAGTAGAACAAGACTACTTAGAACGAGACAAGTAGAACGAGACTAAGTCCTAGAGAGGCTTTGCAATGTTTCGGTTAACCTTGCAGAGCCTCTCTAGGGTTTAGTCTCATTCTACTTGCCTGCAATTCTGTTTGTTTATGGAAGAAACGAAGCTTGGTGGAAAAAAAAATAAGAGCCTGGGGGGGGGGGTGTTGGATCACCACGGACCACCAAAATTTTCGCACAGACCACCGGTTGGCGACCGCTGATTTAGACCACACAGTTGAGGCTATGTGGCATCCCTATTGCGCTCGAATGAAGTTCCCCATTCTTTGGGGAAATGGCAGCTGTGCTCTTCATTCCCACATTATCTTGTTCAGCTTCCTTGGGCCAGAAACAACCTGTTCATTCTTAGATTTCTCAAAGGTCAGAGCAAGAAAGACCTAGAATGAAGATTGCAGGAAGTCATCTTAGAAGCTAGTCCAAGGCAAAACAGGGCTCAACGTTTTATCAAAACCTCAGCAAAAGCCCACATCTGCTTTGCCCGTCACTGGGTGGTCAAGAGTTCCAATAATACTCACACTCTCCATTTGAAGACAAAGAAAATTCTTAAAACCCACAAAACTAATGAACTTTC
This sequence comes from Plestiodon gilberti rubricaudatus, assembly GCA_026170595.1. Lineage (NCBI taxonomy): Eukaryota > Metazoa > Chordata > Lepidosauria > Squamata > Scincidae > Plestiodon > Plestiodon gilberti. Next base: position 192,729,997 of record JANXHW010000002.1, on the reverse strand, counting down.
ACAGATGGAGCTCTCTGACTGGCTGGTAAGTCTACGTAGAAGGAAGGTAAATACTGTAGATTCAGAAAGACATTGAAGTGGTTTGCATGACACAAACATAGATGTACCTGAAGTGCTTTTTAGCGTGAGTAAGCACTTTTGACCATGCCAACACAGCACATGACAGTGTTGTCACATTTTCTGGAATGTATGTAGAGCTCTGTGCACACATTTATTCTGAGCTTCTGGTTTGTGCTTCCTTTGTTTTTCACGGCAAACGTCGGTTCTCTGAGGCCCGCAAGATGCAGTCATGGAACTGACTAGCTGGATGATTTTTGTTTTAAAGACTGAGCAAACAACCTAGTGGAAAACACACCCATTTGTTTCCATGTCTTTGAGGCATACCATGGCAAATGGTCGCCAAGCTGTCTCCAAGTTCATTTCATGTTTACACCCGGGAGGGGGACATTCAGCTCCAAGAAAACAGTTAATGTGGGAGTTCCAGGGCAAGGAGAATTGCTAGAAAATTCTCTGAAGTGGAAACTGAGGAAGTGTTTCCACACAGAGCTTTGAGCTTGGCTGAAGTAAGGCCAGAGATGATACTGATGATGATGCATGTGTCAGAGGTGCAATAACCTGGACATGCTGGAGACTTCTTTAGCTACAGACATTTAGGAGCTTCCTTCTTCTCTTCACAAAACAAGAAAGCTTGTTTAATGGCCTAGGTATCCTGTCCCTGAGTGGAACTCCATGAGGCAAGGCAAGGCCAGAGGCACAGGGTTACAGAAACCTTCATGAGTCCCAAGGCCTAAGCCCTATCCTGTGATTCCCAACACATGGTCAGGCATTCCCAAGAGCAGGCCTGTAAGCCCCGCACCCACACCAACATGTGCCCAAAGCTCTGCCCCCAACACACAGACACACACAGCACAATCCTACCCAGTTCCTCCACTGGTGCAGTCAGTGGTGGAGGGCAGAGCCTCTTTCAAAGCCTCCCGTTCTGCCCTCCACCACTGGCTGCACCAGTGGAGGAACTGGGTAGGATTGCACTGACAGACCCAGACCCAGACCCCCCCCACACACACACCCATTTGTCTGAAGCAAGGAACGCTGTACCCAAAGAGAAATCCTCCCCATGATCTCAAACACTGGACATCAAGCCTTCAAGATCAAGGGAAGGATCTCTCCCTGGGTACAAGATTTGTCACTTTGGACAAATGCTCTATATGTGGGCATTTGGGGATTGTGTTAGTGAGGGTTTACTGGCACTACTCTCATCCTCCCCACCATGGTTTGGAGATCACACAGGTGATAATGTGACTCTAGTCTCTCTCGCCCCCCTCCCCGGCCTGGAGCCTTCCACTTCTACCATCCAGCAATCCCCTCCTGATCTCTGCCACTGCCAGTGTTGGTGAACAGGCACAGAGGAGCCTGATATGGATGGGGCTGGTTCTTTGAGGGGAGTCAGGCTCAGGGGTTGCAGGCTCTGAGGGTCCATGTTCCATCCTGGGGCTCTTGGCTAATGGGCCCTATCTCCACTGCCAGCCAGTAGTATTGAGGCCTGGGTCTAGGTCCAGCTGGTTCTTCCCTCCCGTATTTTGAATTCGAGCTGCTGCTTGGGGCAGGGACCATGACACTAGACTGATAAGAACATCTGCCCTTGAATGTGGAGCTTTCAGAATATCTTTGGAAAGGATTTAGGCCATCAGACCCATACCAAGGATCCACGAAGGAAAGGGTTAGGGAAAGGGGAGAGATGAAGGAGGTCTCAAAGAGAAAAGGTGGAGTCAGAAATTTTCGAGAGCGAAAAAAGGAGTAGAGATAATATCCATGTGTGAAGGTACGAGGTGAAATAAAAATAATCGGCAGAGGAAAAGCGGAAGCAGCAGCCAGTCAGATGATACAAGCACAGAGGGAGTGGATGTGGAAAGAAATGGAGAGAAGTTCAAAAGACTTGGCCCAATTGCTCCAGCAATTCCCTGGAGCCTCTTGCTGAAATATGGCCTGGGTCAGGCTGGGTGCTGTGAAGCATTTGCCTCCAATCTCCCCCTGCTTCCATGGCACAATCCGAACCACCTGTTATACTCTGTAGTGGCAAGAGTGTGTGAGTGATGCATGCAAACACTGCAGGGAACAAAGCCTCCTCGCACCGGAACAGCTAGCCCTCTGCAACCAAACTCTTGCCTCCCTCAATCTTCTCATCCAGCCACAACATGAATCATCCTGATGGAAACACCTGCCTCCTAGGAAAAGCATCTGCCTCCTGAGGCTGGCCAGCTAGAGCGGGTGCATGCATGCAATTATCTGTGCTGCACTTGTGTTTGTTGAACTCGATAATTAAAGGGAGCGAGAAAGAGTTCATTATGAAATGACAGCCACCCACCTGCCACCCGGCCACCCACCTGTCTCATCTGCTGCCTCAGGTTCCAAGAGCAGAAAGCGATGCTCTTTCTAGTCGTCAAGGATCATCATTGCTAAGTATCTGGTCCCGGAGGAGGCATCCCCTGCCTGCCATGCGTGCCGGGGAAGTCAGGCAGGGCTGTGCTGCTGCTGCCTTCCAGGCTCCTCCAGCCTTCCTAAGCCTTGCCTGTTTGGCATGAAAGCAGCACATACCTGCCACAACTCCCCCTTCTCTCTTTTTGTGGCATCCAATGATGTGCCTTTGGTACACACTGCTGCCTCTTACCTTCTGAGACTGGTGCTGCTGGTCCGTCTTCATCTTGGAGTCGCGTTGCTATGCACTCCCTTGCTGGGTTTCCTTGCTCGCTCGCTCTCTCTCTCTCTCTCTCTCTCCCACTTGTTCAGGAGACAGTCTCAACAGCAATAGAGAGGATAGGGGAAGCATCCAAAAGCAAGCGGAACAAATCCCCTTCTGTTTCTCGTTTTCTGTTCCTCTCTGGATTGCTTCTTCTTGACTGAGTGCTACTGGCACTGTGAGGAGATCTAGCAACACTATCTAGAATGAGACAGAATGAGAGGGAGCTGCCGGGGAGGGCTAGGAGCAATGCAGGCAGGCAGGGAGGCAGGCAGGCAGGCAGGCAGGCAGGCAGGTTTGCTTGGAGTTTGACTGAAAGCTGCAAGTGAGGAGTGGGTCAATGCCCATGTACCAAAGGATTAGATACCATCAGCCGCTAATAGCCAGGATAGCCTCTTTGTGTTCAGAGACATCATGCCTCCAATACAAGTTGTGTGGGGGGACAATCAACAGAGGCGGATTTTGGTTTCATGCTCCACTTGTGGATTTTCCAGAGTCATGTGGCTTGCCACTGTTGGAAACAGGATGCTGGATTCAATGAACCTTGGTCTGATCTAGCAGGCTTTTTCTGGGTCTCCATCAAAGGGTTTTTTGTCCTGAGCATGATGCTGAAGAGATCAGTTGCTCTTCAAGACAGCAGCAAGCTACAGGCTAAATAAATTGAGGAAGAATTAGAAAGATGAGAACAGCAAATTTTAGGCAACACAGAAGCACCATAGTTCATACAATGAACTGGAAAGCCAATGCATTTTGTGAATGTGTACACTTGCAAATGCAAGGCTCTTTCATTTGGTTTTTGCATTCACAGAACTATTAATAAGTTCAATTATTAGAAAGTTCCAGTTCATTTCCGAGCACTGAGCTAAAACTGGAGTGAGCAGCAGCAGTGCTAGGATACATTACCACTGCAATTGTCCCTATCTCAACCCAGAAAGGTGTGGTTTCCATTTATTACTCTGCTTATTTTGTTGGCATGGTTGATTTAAGCAACATGGAAGACCTCTGTTAAGAAGATCACTGCCCAGCTTGTGGTTATAAAGAAAGGGAACAAAAACTTTATTGAAGAAACTACATAATTGGATAAGAGAGTGAGAGGGACAGAGACCCTGTCTGCCTAGCTGAGGGGGGGAGGGGAGGGGGAGAGAGGTGGAAGGAAGTCAGCCTGAGAATAGCAATCTGCATACTAAAGGAGACTTACTGGAAAGAAAAAAAGATAGGAAACCCCCATGGCCACATTTGACCACATTTGGCAGACAATCACAGCACACCAACCCCAGGACTAAAGGCCCTACCAGGGAGTAGCAGTAGGCACCCGTGTCACATACCAGCCCAGTGATTGGCCATGCAGTGCTTCCTCCGATAGGTCCATGTGCTACAGCATCCCAGCCAGTTGTTCCTATTTGCAGTGATTCAAAGTGTTCAATGCTGGATGAGGTGCTCTATGCTATGCAGTATCCTTTTGTTGTGGCTAAGTGGTTAGAGACTGAGCAGGTTAGTGGAGTAGCTGGTGTGGATTCTGGATCTGCCTCCGCCTCTTCTTTTTATCCCTCCCATGGGTGTTTCTAGCCAGTCATGCAAAAGGTGAGTGCCTTGCTGGGAGAGCCATCCCTAGAAGGATGACCGATGAAGGCCTGTGCGTGACAACCAGTGCAGCCCCCCCCCCATTATGGCCATAATTGGTCGTGGCAGCACAAGGCACAGGGTGGCTGCCCCAGTTACCCTATCCAGGGGATGGCTCTGCTTGCTGGTTAGTTCAAGTCCCTTGGGGGGGGGGGCTCAAACCCATCTTGCCTGGCTGCTCCCATTGTGCACTGAGTTGCCAGCATCCTGCTTTGTCTGAGCACTGTTGAGGCTCCTCTTGTGACTTGTTCTAGTCCCTCCCTTAAGGGCTCCTTCCAGCTGGTGAATGTCCCCATATGGACCTGAACTCTTGCCACGGAAAGACTCATGCATTTGTTTCACTTGGCTGCCCTTTTCCAAGCGAGCTATCTTTCGGCCCTTGCTCTATTCTGCCCAAAAACATATTCTGAGGGATGAGGGGACCTGCTCCTAGAAGCTCTTTCCTTGCTTTGCCCCTAATGCCACTGTAACTTCTATAGGAGGTGAGGGTGCTGTGGCATCCTTGTGTTGTGTTGTCCTTGGGGCATCATCTCCCCATGGTTGGAGGCGGTGCCTGTTGCTGTACTGTTCTGGCAGAGGGGTCTCTCCCCCCCCCCAGCATTGGCCCTGCACCTGCCCCACCCTCTGCTCAGTTCACCATCAGGGCGCTTCTCTGGCCACCAGTGCAGAGGCTGACTGGATGTGATGATTGGCTCTTTGGACATCATTTCAATCTGCTGCTCTGTGGATAACAGGCAGTGTCTTTGTTCCATGGATGCGGCTAGGGATGTTCCTGGGAAGGGCTGCACCAGCACTGCTTTGCCATTTGTTTGCACTGGCTCTTGTTGCGCCGGTGTCAGTGCACAGTCGGCATGGCCAGAACAGGCTTAGGGTATGACAGATGTCGCACCAGTGTCCATGTGCCATTGGTGCAACATCCAAATAGGATTGGGCCATTGATGCCATCAGTTAATGCTGGAAAAAATAATCTCCAAGGAAAGCTTCAGTCCGAGCTGGCGGCCCTAGTGCAGCAGCAGGAAAAAAAATACAAAGTGACTTCCTGAGCTTGATCAGGCTGTTTCCACTTGTTTGTTTAGGTATAAATACTGCTAATCAACATGAATCAGGTCCATATTTTGATCCAACGTTACCACAGTGATGGTCAACTTCAGCTGATGTCATGCTTCTCTTTCTCCTGATCTTTTCTTTCCTGTCTGCCTCTTCCTACCAGGTCGTCCCTTCTTTCATTTTTTCCAGTTTTAGGGTGTTCAAGAGATTCACATCCAGCCATGCCCCAGAATTTTAGGAATGCATACTGGTAGCTCAGAAATCATAAACACATCTTCCCAATTAGCCAGCACCTGAGCTCCTTGCTCTCCCTACTGGCAGAAGTGTGAAATGATGACATTGTCGTTCATGGTGATTCCAGCTCTTGCAGTTCCTCTTTCTAGAGAAAGAGGTTTCACTTAATGAAAAAAAAAGAATGTGCAGATTAGCCAAGCAGTCACCTAGGGTTTAGGGGCAACATGCCACCTGGTTTAATTTACAAAAAAATATGGTCCTGTCAGTCTGTCTGAAACTTTCACCCCCAACTCAGAATCCCCAGAAATCCTTAGAAATGAGTGGATGGAATGTGGTGAGAAAGGAATAATCTACAAATACATGAGTTTTTTATTTATTTAGCTAACTAGCTAGCTAGCTTAGCTAGCATCCATGGCTGTGGAGAAAAGGTGCCAACAATTAGATGAGAAAATTGAACTCAAGGACCCAGTGTTCAACTTCATTGGAATTGGTTGGCACTGAATTCAACACTTAGGGCTCAATCCAACTTTCCAGCACCGATGCAGCCACAAACATTCCTTTACCTTGAGGAGGCCTCCGTGACTGCCTCTCCACTGCAGGATGCCATGTGCATAGATGCATCAGTGCTGGAAAGCTGGATAGGATTGGGCCCTTAAATATTTAAATTAAGGGCTCCCTAGAGGAGTCCCCTTGGTCTATTGCTCCAAGTCAGAGCATTCAGAATGAATGCTGCACATGAATGCAATGGTCTCATTGTAATTGCTTGTTTTATCTGAAATGTTTGATTCTGAGTTCTTACTGACTTTGGAGTTTTTGGTAAAGAAAGAAGCATGGCAACAAGAGGGCAGGAATAAGTAAGTGAGAACAGTCGGAGCAAACAGTCAGGGGATGAGAACTAGATGCCAGAAACTTCAGAATTTACTTGTGCGCGCCCCTATTACCCTGATAAAGCCTTTTGCAGAAGTCAATCCTTATTGATAAAGCATATTTTGCATAAATGTTTTCCCAAATTCAATACTAGCATTATTGGCTCTTTTTAAGGGTTGGGAGAGACATTGCCCTCATACCCAGGGGCATTGCTGCCACTCAGAGCAGACCATAGTTGGCTATATAGGCCACCTTTTTGGCTCAACAGAAGGCAACTCCATCTCCCTGTCTGTACATTTTAAAAATATTGTAGCAAGCTTGAAGACTAGTAAGCTGAAACCAAAATTGTGCACAGATCCTCAAATGCATACAGAATGATGCTTGCATGGAATTGCAAAATAGACAAACCCAAAAGAGCAGCAGTGAGTTGGAACTTCCTTCTCACCCTTCAGGTCCAGCGCAGAACCACTGAACGGAGAGTTCTGCAAACTGACTTGGAGACATGCTCTGAACTGAGCGAATGAGACATCGGAAATTGGTGCCAGGGAAGGGCTGACAAAACCAAACTGCAGCCTTGCTCATCATACTCATTTAAACACCTTGCTAGTCCAAGGCAAAGTGGAATTTCTCAACGAGGTCTGTGCAAGGTCATGAGTGTGGGGGAAATGACATTGGGCACGAGCACCTGCTCCCATTTCATAACCTGGAGCAAGATGTTTGAGGGGAGGTGGAGACTGAGGGCACCTTTATTGCTGCTTCTCATCATCACCTGCTCCCTGTGTGCACAGGCCTGGCGGGAACCATGCCGTTCCAGGGACTTTTACCCTGTTGTGCAAACAGGCAGCACAGAAGCCTGACAGTGTTTCGGTTGGAATGTCATCCTCTCAATATATGACGGGAGCTGCCACGGAGCCCATGAATCCCCATTCATTCCTTTTCTGTTCGTGATTGCTGCTGTGCACGTCTTCCCCTTCCTGGCTTTTCAGTACAAGCTACTTTTAACCCCTGCTCAGTTGCTTGCTGCTGCTCCTCAGTACAGTATATGCATTATTGCGCCTCCTTTTCCTCTGCCATCCCAGGGTCCTTATATTACACCAGCTCACACAAATACAGTGATAGGCCCCTGGTTTGTGCGTCCGTCATGATAAAACACAAGCTTACCTATCTCCACTGGGAGGAAGATTCAAGAATTGAGCAAAATGATATGACAGGGACCTTTCCAGCTACAGCCACCAGGCTTTGAAACTCCCTACCCCTTGAGGCCTGCCAGCTCTCACTGAAGCTAATCTTGGAGATCTTTTCTCAAACACCATTTAATGTTGAAAATTGCTGGAGGCCCTGTTAAAATCTCCAGGATTCCTTTTACTAGTCACCTGGAGATTGATGCTGATTCCTGGGGACTCCAGGCCCATCCTGAAGTGACCTTTCACCAGCTGGTCAAGTCTTTTTTTCTGTTTAGGCAGCAGCAGAGGTGTTTCAGTTAAATTAAAGCTCTCAAATGAGTTTACTTTCCCTACTTCTCAGTGACTCTGTCAGTTCTCAGCTGGTTACTGGGTTTGGGACTATTGTTTTGGATGGTTTTTGACTTTTGCTTATTGTGATATAGTTTTGAATACAGGTTGAGTATCTTTTATCCAGACTGCTTAGGACAGGAAAATGTCTGGATTTCTGATTTGTCTGGATTTTGGAATATTTGCATGAATATAATGAGGCATCTTCGGGATGGGACCCAAGTCTAAACACAAAATTCATTTATGTCCCATATATACCATATACACCTGAAGGGGATTTTATACAATATTTTTTAATAATTTGTGCCCCAGCATGCTTTGTGCTATGCCAGCCAGGTGCTGGAAAAAGTTGTGTTTTTTTTAAGTCATAGCCTCCCAAATGTCTGGATTTTGGAATAGTCTAGATTTTGGATGTCTGGATAACGGGTAACCAACTTGTATTTAATTATTGTATTTTTATAGATGTAAACCAGCTTGAGGGCCTCTTTGGGGGCAGAAAGGTAGGTTATAAAATTACAATAAAATGAAACAGAGTAGGGATTGTACAGTAGGGTTAGGTAACTCCAGGTCCGGGAACCAAATTTGGCCTCTATCATCATAACCCCTGATCTCAGCTCTCTCTCCCTCTCTCCCACACCCTATTAAGGCTATTATGTATTTCAGCCTGTTGTTTCTCCCAGGCTTCAAAGGGCTCTTTAACTCTCTCATCAGCAGGACGAACAGCTCCGTGCAGGTCCCTTCATTCATTCACTTATTTGTGTTCTTCAAAGGCATGCTTAAACCAGAAGTTCCCCATCATTACCAAAAAAGCAACCATGGGATAACCTGATCTTTATTAGGACTTTAGCACACAGAGAGCATTCTTGCCTTCCATGCAGTTTTCCTGCCAAGAATCTCACCCAAAACTATTTGTCCCCAAAGCAGCTGTTTGCAAAGGGCTGTTTTGATTTGGGGACAAATAGAAGCGCGGGGGGGGGTCAATTTCCATGGAAACATAACATTGGGGAAAGGGTTAGCTCCTCCCTACCCATGTGCTGCAGTCCTGATTTCTTCTTTTATTTAAAGAGGAGCCACTTAAGGCCCTGCCTCTTAAAAGCACAATTGGATGACAATCTTGTTTCACTCGCACTGTTCTCTTCTGAGCCACACAAATCCATGTGTAAGCTAAGACACAGACCACTGATGAATAACTGAGGTACCAAAACAAAGGGTCCACTGAAGCCTCTGCTGCAGGGTCGGCCCATCCAGGAGGCAAACTAAACAGGTTGCATCAGGCAGCAGATTGGTGGGGGGTGGGACCCACTTTTGCCTGCTTCCCTCCACTGTTGTTCTTCCTCCTCCAACTCCCTGGCTTGGAAGAAGGGGGTGGAGCAGAAGTGGAAGTGAGGAGAAGAGTATTATTCAATGCTCACCACTCTCCTCTCCTCCCCACTTCCTCTTCTGCTCTATTCTCCTCTTCCTTTTCCAAGCCAGGGAGTGGGAGGAGGAAAGAGGTAAGGTAATCACCAGGTAAGAGGGGGCAGCATTTGTCATGTCCCCTCAGGCACCGGGAAGTCTTGGGCTGGCCAGTGGCGTTTCTGAGGTTGGGGCCCAACCGTAAGTCATGCCCCATCCTAGTACCGCGTTCAGGAACCGAAGTGAGGAGCCCCTGCCCCCTCGCCGACAGAGCCATTCGTGCAGCGAAGCCGAACGGGCAGGAGACTCCCTGCCCATTTGGCTTCGCTGCGCGAATGGCTCCATCGGCGAGGGGGCGGGGCCTCCTTGCTCCGGTTCCTGAACGCGGGTACTAGGACGGGGCATGACTTACGGTCGGGCCCCAACCTCAGAAACGCCACTAGGGCTGGCCCTGATTCACTGGTATTTATAATGGGAGGAAAGGGATAAGAAATGCCTTTCCCTACCTCTTGGCTTATATGGGTCAAGGATGGAGCCACTGTTGCTGGCCCTCCAGCCCTTGTTCAGTTCACAACATGACTCCTGTTAAAAACCAGGTTTCAAAGGCTCAGCCTTTGAAGACATTGTTTGTGAGAAAGAGGCCCTTCCTGGTACAACTCAACTGATATATCAGAAACTCTGGCAATGTCATGGCCTCAGTTAGGGTTGCCAACAGAGCTTGAGCGAAAGTTAGAGAGATGGGAGATAGGCTGGTCAACTAACCAATAGAAAAGGTCCAGGCTTCTCCAATGTCATTAACAGCTAATCGATTTTTTTTTTGGGGGGGGGGGGAATGCAAGGGAAGCTTTTGACAGGTATAGAGACCGGCCTTAACACCTGCTAATCATCCCAAAAGAAGTTGCAGTTTCAAGGAGTAGCCAAGCTGATGGACTCATCAGTTTCACCATCCTTCTCATGCCAGCTACTGTTTCCTTTTCAGCCAAAATATCCAGGGGCAGCCAGGTAGAAATAGGCCTCATTTACATGAACACTGTAGGCTTTCTAGAGGGTGCATGATGCCCGCCTGCAGGTAGAACGCATTGTTTCAACTGCATCTAATGTTTTTCTCAGGAGGCCGGGTTGATTCACAGAAGAATAAGTTTTGAAAGAGGAAAAGGGAAGGAGGCAAGAGAGGGAGAAGAGACGGGGCAGCCCACAGCCTACTGGCAACTGAGGCAACATGCAAAATGCTGCCTAGCCCTTATCTGGCACATGCCCTTTTCCAAAAGGAAAAGGGAGATGCTCTAGCCCAGCAAGGGGTGTTAAACTCATTTCATACGGCAGGCTGGATACTATAGCATTCATGGTGCCTGCTGAGGACCGGGACACCATTAAGCAGATGATGGCCAGAAATAAACACTTTATTCTCACATAGGAACTCATTAGCTGCAAATGATAGAAGAGAAAATATGCAAATCTTAATCATATTTTCAAGATATGGGAGAGCCCAATTTTCATGTGGGCTGCCCTTTCAGCAGCGCCGCTTCTGCTGAGGCATCACTTCACAGTTCAGCAGCCCGGCAGGGTCTCCCTCTTTCACCTCTCTTGGTCTGTCCTTCCCCCATAGCGTTCCTTGCCTTCTGATGCTTCCTTCTGTCTCTCCCTCCTTGAACCTTGGGAGAAGTGGTACTGCTGAAAGGGCAGCACTGGGAGAGCCCAATTATCACATGGGCGGGATAAAGAGCTTTCGTGGTCCGAATCTGGCCAGTGGGCCTTATATTTGATGCCCCTGGTCTAGCCCTACTGTTTCCTCCCCTCCACACTTCCTCTTTCTCTCTGCCCCCTCTCCCTATTTAAATCCAGAGAGTGGGAGGGGGAGCAATGGAGGCAAGATGGGGGTGGGCACCCCCTCCCTATCTGTTTCTTAAGGCAGCTGCATCAGTCAGCATCATGGATGGGTTAGCACTAAGCAGTGATGGGGACTCGAGTCAAATGACTCGACTCGCAAGTGTGACTTAGCCACTTTTTCCCTGACTCGTACTCATACTTTTACTCGTGACCCATTGACTCGCACTTGCACTCGTGACCCATGGGACTCGTACTTGACTTGCACTCGTGGGGGTAATGACTTGCCATTTCCAAGTCATTTTCCTTTAATGGCCGGCATCAACACAGGCAGGCAGGCAGGCGCAATGGAGATCTCGGAGGAGGAGGGCAGCAGGGAGGAAGGGTTTTCAAGGGGGTGGGAAAGCAAGCCTGGTTCTGAGTCCCCCCCCTTTTGTTGCTGTCTGTTTGCATTGGCCACAACTCCGAGCACGAGGGGTGGGGAGGAGTGAGGGAAGGCGAAGCTGCTGCAGCAGTTCCTCCTCATTGACCAAAACTCTGAGCCCAAGGGATGCTCAGCTCAGCAAGGGGAAGGTGCAGGGAGGGAATAATAAATGGTTTGAATGTAGACATGCTTGTTTTTCCCAAACCAGATGGGTGGTGACAAGACTGAGAGGTGAGGGAAAGGGCATAGGAGGAGCCAAGTGGGTGCTTTAAAAGTCTCAGAGGTCCCCACACACACCCCACACACAGACACCCACCCACCCCATTTTCAGGGGAAAAAGCCATTTTCCCCAAAGTGACTCGACCCGTGACTTGTGACTCGTGGTTTCTGCCCTTACTCGTACTTGACTCGCACTCGTGCAAAAATGACTCGCACTTGACTCGTACTTGCCCAAAAAAATTGACGCTGACTCGCACTCGGACTTGCACTCTTGCAAAAATGACTCGTACTCGCACTCGCACTCGTGACCTAGTTACTTAGATACATCCCTGGCACTAAGAAGAGACTAAGGAGGCTTGTAGCAGATACACTAGGGTAGAGCTGGGAGAACAAGAGCAGCTCCTAGTACATTGGCACAGGTTGGGCAGACTGAATGACAATGAAGACAAATGTGCTTGTTTTCACAACTTCATGTATTTTATTAGCAGGGAGGGATGTGCGGTGAGGGGAGGCAGAACCACCCCGATCGTAGTCTATGGAAAATAGCCACAGCTTCCTGTGACTGTACACTCGCTCCATCGCAGGTCTTATAGTCCAATCCAGCCTTATAGTCCAATCCTATTCATGTCTACTCAGGAGTAACTCCCAAGTAAGCTTGTATAGGATTGCGGTCGGTTCACATAGATACAATGGGCAATAGCTAGTTCCTGATCTCTCCACATGGGCTTGTTATCTAACAACAAGATAAGATAACAGAGCTGGCTTTTCTGCACATTCACACTGCATTCAGCATGAGCCCTGCTGTTGCAGCATGATGCAGCATGAGCCCTGCATCAGCACTGAGCAACTATAGCATGCCACGACTTGCCAGATTCTGTCTGGCCATGGACAGCCCAAATCCTGCCTAACATGTGGCAACTGGCCTAAAGGGCCGGCTGCTATATCCTAGGCCCATTGTGGCCTGCACTGGTGCGGGTCGGGCTCACCTCGGCAGAAGGGGTCCCCTTACCCCGGTGTAAGCAGTGCAGGCCACAATGGGCTTCCTCGGATGCATGCCAGCTCTTTAGCTGGCGCACTACCAGGGAGGTTGTGTAAGGCTGGCCCAGGCTGCGACAGGGCATAGGATATTGGTGCAACTCAGCACTGATATCCTCGCCCCCTCCCAGCCCGGGCTGGCCAATGGCCCCCTCCTTCGCATAAGCTCTGCCGGCCTAAAGTTACAGAGGATTGCGCCCTAAGAGTGGTACCATGAGAGGAGCTCTTGCATCAAGAGGCATGCTGATCTCCACTTTTATAGCACTGCTGTAAAATCTCCTTTTTCCTTCCTTCAGCAGGTTGTGGTCTAAGGAAGTCCCCTTGGGTCATTAGAGGGTCACGTTGGACCTTTCCACCCCCTCAATTTTTCACTCTAAGGCAGGCGTGGGGAACCTCCGGCCTGCGCGGGACCGGACCGGAGGCTCCGCCGCCGCCCGCCGCCACGCACCTACTCATTTTAAAAGCGGCCTTCCTGGACCTGCGCACAGCGCTGCTGAAGCCGAGATTGCCGAGAGGGCAATCTTGGCTTCAGCGGCGCTGTGCGCAGGTCCAGGAAGGCCACTTTTAAAATGAGTAGGCGCGGAAAAGCGGCGGCGGCCCCGGAGCTGAGGTAAGGAGAGCGGTGGGTGGGAGGGAGAGCGCGAGTGGTGGGTGGGTGGGAGGGAGGAAGAGAGAGAGCGCAGTGGGTGGGAGGTAAATTTGCAGGGGTGTGTCAAATTTGCAGGGGGGAATCGGACGGCCTGACGGCCGACCCGCAGCTAATTTTCCCTATGGGAAAATGGCCCCCCACTGCAAATAGGTTCCCCACCCCTGGTCTAAGGTAACCCAATGAAACAGAGGGCAACACTGGGTGAACAGCAGTTGTGTAAAAGGGAGCTTCAGGAAACATAGTGGCTGAGGCAGAAGGGCCCAGGTTCAATCCCTGTTATTTCTAGGTAAGGCTGGGAAAGACTCATTTGAAACCTGTGAGAGTTCAGTAATGTACTGAGCTAGGTGGCCCAATAGTCTGACTTGGTGTAAGGCAGCTCTGTACACAGCTATTCTCACCCCTGCAACATTGTGAAATAACAAGCCTGCCCCTGTGCTAAACCGCCTCCTCTGTCCCATTCCTTCGGAAACTGGTTGCTGTCTCTCCATCTCAGGAGTCGTAAAGATACTACAGCCTTATTATATCCCACTGAGGTTATGAAATGGTCCCCAGGTGCTCGTGCTCAGTGAGCATGCTCATGCTCCCACTCAAGGTGCGCGCCAGGTTAGATCTTACTATCATGTGACTGAGTAATAAAACACTGACGTGAATCCTGAATGCCTCATAGCCACTCCGCCTTGACTCCCCCCCCCCTTCTGCTTGCCCTCAGGTGACACCACAACTCCATGTAGCATCTATGAGAAGCACAACCTACAAGTTTGTTCTAACATTCAGTAGGCAGAAGCAGAGTGAATATGAGTGACAGAGCAACCATGCAAGGCAATGCAGGAAACATGAGAATGAGCAAGATGCACAGTTCTTGAAGTATACTCAAAGTTATTTCCTTCGTGTTTCCATAGACACCAGTGCCAGCTGTCCCATTTGCTATCTTACACCTTCTTTCTGTTTGCTGTTCTTGGATGGGGAGGCTTGTCAGCCTGTGGACAGCCATAAACCAAGATTAGAGGCCCCAAACAACTGATAGTTTATGGTTAGCTGGCCTTGGTCTTTGGAAACAAACCCTCCCTGCTCCTGCTTTCCTCAACTGCCCTCAGTGTTAAGAGTACAGTGGTCCTAAAGAGTTCCCCGTACCACTCTACAGAGTAAAGCAAACTAGCTTAAAAATGCAAGGTGGCTGCAAAGACGAAGAGAGTTTCTTCAGCATGTGTGAAAGACACCTATGAATCAGGGAGCCGTGATTAGTTTCCAAATGTAGCATCTGATGAACTAAAGTAGGTTTAAAATAAGCAAAGGAAGCTTAATTTTTCACACAATATGCAATGAACTCGTGAGACTCATTGCTATGTGAAGCTGGAACCCAACTCAGCTCAAAGAAGGAGCTAATAAAATCATGGGGGAAATTTTCATCACGCACTGGTCGGTCAGATAATTCATCTTTTCTCT
The DNA here is from genome assembly GCA_026170595.1 of Plestiodon gilberti rubricaudatus. Taxonomy (NCBI): domain Eukaryota; kingdom Metazoa; phylum Chordata; class Lepidosauria; order Squamata; family Scincidae; genus Plestiodon; species Plestiodon gilberti. The sequence goes on along the minus strand of JANXHW010000002.1, from coordinate 192,714,995 downwards.
CAAGGTCCTCTTAAATCTTAGATTCCTGAAAGATGCAAATGAATAATGAGAGGACAGATGCATCATTCTAGAATAACTGTTTTTCTTTCCCTAAATTACCTATGTAGTTAGCGTTTGTTAGCTACTTCCAAAGAGAGAACTCTGAGCTAGATTATCCGCTGTTGTCTGAGCACAGCCAGGTGTCTAGTTGAGGAGAATCGAGGCAAAGCCAGGACCTCATCTACAGCAGGAGCAGTGACGTCAACAGCAGAAGTGCTCAGGTGCTGCCTTTTTTCAAAGGACCTTACCAAGAAGCACCAGGGTCAGCAGGAGGCGCACTGAGAAATTTGCCTAAGGGCATATGTTAATGCCCTTGTCTTTCTCAATAATATGTATTTCATATTTCACTAGAAGCCCAATCTTCTCTGGCGGCTGGGTTGCTGGAACGTGTATTCTGGCAGCGCGCTTTACAGCAGTCACAAAATGTGATGTGCTATAGGGTGCAGCCTGGCCAACTCCACAAACGGTGAGTGGTGGTGGCGGCTGGGTAATTGCAGCCACTGTGGGAGCCCCAGCTCTGGTAAGTTGGCGTAGGAGGGGGGGGAATAGGGTAGGGAGGTGGAAGAATTGGACAGGGACCCAGGCAGGGATGGGGGTATATCAAGGTATACCAAGCTCTGCCAGTATCCTATCCTGTTTCCTGGCCTTGATCCACCTATCTGGGTCCATTCGGTTTTGTGGTCTGAGTAGACCCATTGGAGCAGCGGAGGCTTACCCTGAGGCAAGGGAACAAATGTTCCCTTACCTGGAGGATGCAGCACTCACTTTGGATACACAGCTGCATGGAGGGGGGGGGGGATTTTGATAGGATTGGGCTGTGAGGCTGCAATCTTAAACAGTTATACCCAGGATCAAGTTCTATTAAACACAGTGGGTGCTGCTTCTGAGTAAACATGCCTGTGGTAATACTCTAATATACTTAAGTTTGAAGTTTTTAATCCCATTTTCCAACATTCATTTTAAACTGCTGCAACCTATTCCAAGAATTTTGGGATGAAAAAAACAACTTCTTTAAATGTAGTGTAGAAATAAGTGGCAAGAGAAGAAAACATTCTAATGAAGAAAATCAAAGTTGATTTTGTTGTCATTGGGCATAGCACAATAAGCTCCTGCTCTTCAAATATTACCACTGAAAACAACTGTTTTATATTCATAGTATCATAGGACTGGGAAGGGATCTGAAGGTGATGGAGTCAAGATTCTCTGCATATCATAAAGATCACAGGGGTATGCAGCACAGGCAGCCCCCCCCCCACACACACACACACAAACCTTGGCTTCTAGCACAATTCCAAACCACTTCAGAAGATGGAAAGAGAATGGAAGAGCTTAAGAAAAGCAATTCCTGATTTTGGTTGGCTATATATATAGCATCAGATTTGCATGCACCTTTATGGGCTAAGGTTGCAGGTCCAATAAATTGCAGTGGGATAATATAAGATTTGTACTGAATTTCAGCCTGGAACACAGGGCAGGCGACACATTATCACAAACCATCCTACTCAAAACCATTTTATTAATAATTTGGAGTATAAATTTCAAAGAACCAAGGTCGATATTTTATTATTTATTGAATTTCTATCCCGCCTTTCTCCCCCATAGGGGGACCCCGATAAAGAGCCATTGTGCAGATGACATCAGCTTCTAGTAAGTAAAGCGGCAATCCTATGCACACTTACATGGGAGTAAGCCCCATTGAGCTGAATAAGACTTCATGCTGAGCAGACATGCATATGATTGCACTGTAAGAGTTAGTAGTAAGAATATTAACAGCCCGATCCTATTGGGAGCTAGAGTTCCGGCAACAGTACAAGCTTTCAGATGTACAAGCTTCCAGAATAATATCAGGAGAGAAGATGTGACCCAGGATTAGTGAGCTGAGGTCTATCACGGAAACCATCATGGCTAAGAAGACTGCTGGAGACACATCACACCCCTCTCCCCAGCATTAACCTCACCAGCAGAGGCATCACTGTAGCGTGGCGAGCGTGGCGGAGCACCCCAGAGTGACGCGCGCAGAAGGGTGACATGCGCGTCACCTCCCCTGCGCGCGTCACCCGGGAGGCTCCGCGCGTCACCCAGGAGGCCTCCGAGGCCGGGAGAAGGAAGGCCCGCTGTGCAAACGTTATTTATAACGTTCTTTTGCACATGCGCAGACTGTTGCTGAGGGAAAAGAGCTGCCATTCGCGCAGTGGGCCTTCCTCAGAAGGCCCCAGGCAGCCAGCCGGGGAAGACGTCCCCGAGCCGGCTGCAAGCATTGAATAGGCCGCACCAAAGTTTTTAAAAGGGGGTGTGTCAGGGGAGGTGTCACTAGGGTGACGCGCGCGCCCCGCTCTGGGGTGACGCACGTCTAGTGATGCCTCTGCTCACCAGCCAGTGTGACTAAGACCACACATCATGACTTAGCAAAGCACAATGTTCTAAAAATGGAAGGAGATGTGGTGGAGAGAGGGAGTTTGAATGGCAATTCAAAAAACATCTTATAAGACCATGAGAAAACTCTATGCATGACTTCAATAGGGCTGCCCCTAATACTGAGATATGCAATGGTGGTAGCAGGTTTGTTAAAAACTCATGCATGTGCCAGGCAAGGCAATTCACTGGTTCAGACAAATGTTTGCCATTGTACAACTATAGATCCCGCCTCCGGCCCCCCAGTTACAAATCACAACAGTTAATCTCCAAACCAAACATTTCTTTAGGTCCCCTACCCTCAAATTCAAACTGAAGAATTCATAAAACTTACCACATTGTAGGAAAGGATGGAAGAACAACAACAAATATCTAAAATATCTAAAACATAATTTTTATTTTTAGAGGCTTTAAAATCTTTTATATACAAAAACCCTTATCCTGAGTTGTGATAATGAAGAAATATAAACATCAGTGTTTTTGGCACTAAGTACTACTGATATCTTATTATAAGGAAATAAGAACTATTAGTTCAAAGCCAAATATACAGCAGAGGTGGAGGCTGAGAGAATACAGGTTTAGCCCAATCAGCTGTCCAAGGTCTTCATAAGAGAGACAATAGCTTCATCTCCATCTCCCCCAACCTTCTCTCTTTGCGTTCTAGATTAGAAGATGGCATCTTACTCCAAGGCACAGTTTTGAGAGTACTTATTATATTCACAGAAGAAGAGATAAGGAAAACATCAATGAAGCTTTGCAGCAAGTCAAGGGAGGCCTCCCCCCACCCAGTCTCCCCTGCCACAGCACTCCCACTGCCACTCTTCCTCCACCTTTCAAAACTGAATGCATACTGCTGGCGTATCACTTACTGCCTGTCTTCTCCTTCCAATGGGTCTGGAAGGAAAGAAGGGACAGAATGACACTTTGGCAGTGCACACTGATTAAAAGCCACCAGGCAAGGGAACAAGGGGAAAAGGAGGAGGAAGGGAAACTGCGGCAGCCTGGCCAGTCACTTGCCTACCCCTCCCACCTCCTACGTCTTGAAGGTGGGTTACATGTTGCAGGCTGGCTTGAGGTTGGTCCCAGCTCTTGACAAGTTGAAAACCACTGGAAAATGGTCTGGCATGAGTAGGTACGTTCATGAGTAGGTCTGTATAGGCTTAGAAAAAGAAGCCTAGAGGCAAAACTAAAGAAACAAAACCCTTGTTAGGCCAGTCAGCAATCTAACTAAGGACATAATATGGGGAATTGAGACAAATATGAGCCTGCAAGTTGCTGGGCTGTTCTCCCGAGTTCGGTTGTCACACCTACCAGAAGCTGAACCATAAGTCTACCACTAGAGCTTACTAAAATAAACATCTTTGTGACTCGGATCTAGCATATTGAATTATTAAAATACACACACAAGAAATAGACAATGTCAGCAACAGCATTTAAGCCTTGATATACAGTACTGACTGCCCAGTCCTATTCCCCCACCACGCTATAGCATGCAGCTACACCAGTGGAGGCTGCATTGCATGCTATGGTGTGGGGGCCATCGGACAGTCTACAGGAGGTAAGTAAAATATTTACTTACCTCGCAGTAGGCTGCTCAATCACCTATGGGTCTCCTTGGACCTATGCCAGCCATTTTGCTGGTGTAAGCTCGAGGAGGCCAGGGGGTGTTCCTGGGAGGGGTTTTACGGATAGGGTCCAGGCACAAGTCACTGCCACCAGATCCACCCCCTCCTTCCCCCGACACCCCCACTTCCTCCCCCAACATGCCCTGTTGCTCCCCCTCCCTGTCCATGGCCGCCCCTGCCACCAATTTATCGGCACCTGCAGAGCCACCAGGAGCCACTGCTGTGTGTGCCATGCCTCTTGCCATTTGGAGCAACGGCCTGGCCACGCGCAACAGCTGCCTGACGTTCATGCCGCCACAAAGCACCTTGCGCTGCTCGAATGCTAGTTCTGGCAGCACAAGGCCTCAACATGATTAGGACCCAAGAGATATTGCTGTGCATTAGCCACCTACTAACTGTCTTTACCTGATGACTTCATTGCCTGATTCAAGGCTTCCTGCCTCTTTGCCTATGCCTGGTATTCTCAGCCATTTGTTTTGTCCTCCACTTGGTTACTTGGCTTTGCTTGACTGAATTTATGAATGACTTCAGCTTCTAATGCGACAGAGCTAAACTGGATCTCAGGCTACTGATGTTTGCAGTGCGCCTGGATGAACTTCCATCATGGCTTGGACCTCTGATAATTGACCTGACTTATGCTTACTTCTGGCTCTGACCCAGCTATCAAGGCTTGAGTGCTGGTGATGGCTGAAGTCAGATACTGGCAAATGATTCTGAAACACTTCCACCAAAGTACCCTGGTTCTCTGCTTCTCTCCCCTCAAGGATTCATGCTTGCATTTTTCCCCTTTAAATATTTTCAGACAGCAACAAATCCTTCCTTACAGTAAAGTAATAATAACTAACCTATTGCTTCTATACTTAGGAATGAGTTCATGAAACCTGTCCAACGGTATTGTACAAAACACCCACTGGGTGCACAGGAAGTGGCTTCATTAGTTCACTGTTATAGTTTCTAGAGTTTGCCAGCTAGTTTGATTCTCCTGGTTAATCCACATGTTTCTGCATAAGTTCGCTTGTAGATCGGATAGTAGGGCAGGACTTAAGGCATGAATTCTTCCTTGATAGTCATTGGTGACGAGGAGACCAGGTTGGTGGTACTGCTGCAGATGCCTCCAATTGGACCAGGGGTGACAACTGCTGGTGGAGTGGGCGTAGTTGTACTGGCAGGCTGTGTTTGCTGTTGCATTTTCTTCTTGTTCACCTTCCTCTCCTTGGCTCTTCTATTCTGAAACCAGATTTTTACCTGTAAAGACAAGATGTAGAAGGTGGTCGAGACCAAGCAAAAGAAAAGGAGGGAAAGGAAGACATGCACACACACGCACAGAGCGGCCAAGACCCAGAGCAAGTGTGAGGAGGAAGAATTGGAGTGAAATGGAGCATGGCAAGATTCAGGGGAAACAAGAGACGGAACAAAGGTGAAAACAATACAGTAGTTGTTAGAACTCGTTAAGATGGTTCCTTTCTCCTGATATCTACTTTTTCTTTGAACTACCTTTTCAAGCACAATGATTTTCTACACTTCCTTTTCCCCACGTCAGACTACTATTCCATATAAGAACTTAGAAGAAATCCAGCTTGTTATTGAGACCTACCAGAAACCCAGCCAAGTAACGCTATAAAGCATCTGTCCACTTTTTTCCTGGTTCTATCATCAGTCCTTTGGTTCGTTGGATGATCCATCAGTACAAAGGACAATTATGTAGCTATCTATCCTAAAATTTTATATATATTGAGCAAGACACATAAATAACCAGCCTTGAAGCACATTCACAGCTTGATCTTACGCATGTTTACAAAAACTCCCACTATGTTCAACAGGGCTTCCTCCTAAATAACAGCCCAAATCTATTCAACTTTCCAGCGCCGATGCAGTGGTAATGTAGCCCCGAGGTAAGGGAACATTTGTTCCCTTACCTTGAGGAGGACTCTGTGATTGCCCCACCACCACAGAATGCAGCATGTGCCCCGTTGGTGCGGCTGCATTGGCACTCAAAGGTTTGTTAGGATTGGGAGTGTGAGTATAAGCAAGTGCACCTTTGGGAGTGTAAGTATAAGCACACACTTTGGGATTGGGAGTGTAAGCAAGTGCACCTTTCATTACACTGACATCTCTGCCTGAGTTCCCCCTGTAATAATGTTTTCAGATATATGATGGTTTCTTTGTGATCATGCTGCTCTGTTAATTGAGCATGACCATGTAGCACCAACCTGTCGCTCAGTGAGTCCTAATGATGCAGCCAGCTCTGCTTTCCGTCGGATGGTGATGTAGCGGCTGTAGTGGAATTCCTTCTCCAGTTCCAAGCGCTGATGGTCTGTATACACAACACGGTACTTGTCTTTTGTTCTTGTCTTGCCTAATCAAGAGCAAACAGCAAGGTACAGAATTAGCAGAGTGGATGTGAAATATCTGAGACAGGTAGTGCAATGTAGAACATGTGTTCTGGTGGCACAGTGTGCTTTATGGCAGTCACAAAACATGACCTGTCATTCTGTGCAGCTGGACTGCCATGAGCGGCCATGCACCAGAGGCCGCAGGAGAAGTCCCAGTGCCAGTAAGTTGGCTCAGGGGATGGGTGGTATGCAAAACAGGGGAGGAAAAGGGAAGTGACCAGGGCAGAGGTGTGTGTGGGGGGGGGGGTGTCGTGGTCCGGAAGGCAGCGACACCTCTGATATCCTATCCCCCTTCCCAGCTTCAATTCCCCAACCTGAGTCCACTCAGACTTGTGCCAGACTGGCGCAGATCCAAGTAGACCCATTGGGACAGTAGAGGCTTGTCCCAGGGCAGGGGAAACAAATGTTCCCTTACCTTGAGGAGGACTCCAGGACCCAAAACTCCCACATGGGATGCAGTGAGCACCCCGATGGCGCTGCTGCATCAGCACCAGCGGAGTTAAGTAGGATTGGGCTGCCTATATGTTTATCATTGGTATTAGAAGCAGTGTTGTTTACAGAATCTACATTTGCCAGAATCTGCCAGCACTGGCGTCGCTCAAGGTGGGGTGGAGCGGTAAGTTCCGCACTGTGCTAACCTCCGTTTACTCCCCGGCACGAGACGGCCCCGCCCCCTCACCGTCCGAGCCATTCCGTGCGGTGAAGGCAATGGGCAGGGAGTCCCACCTCGAGCGACACCAGCGTCTCCCAGTAGATTCTGAGGTTCTACTTTACCAGGTCTGTTAACCAGATGAGAACTGAGACTACAGGAATGTGTGGATTTTTCAGCGGTATATTTCTAGAAATGTGCGAGACATTAAAAATGTTTTAATAAAACTTTCTTTTCATTTTCTAAAATCATTTCAATGTTGGTATTATAAATACAGTATTATCCATATAAACATTTTCATATGCTAAAATATTTTTACACTTTTCAAAACCAGGAATCGTTTTTACATTTTTAAAAAATGTATTTCCTTCCCCCCAAAGAGCAGCTAGCACCCAATATTCTAGCTCCTCTCTGATACAATCAGATGTAATTATCCCTTATTAGTGCTCTGTGTCCTTGTTATTTGCTTTTCTATGCATTCAAGCAGTTTGTGCCCCAAGTACATTTTATCCCTGGTTCTCCCTGTGCTCCCGGAGGCATCTGGTGGGGCCACTGTGTGATACAGGAAGCTGGACCAGATGGGCCTTTGGCCTGATCCAGCAGGGCTCTTCTTATGTTCCTATGGATACACGTTTCTCTATTATTTTTGCTATCATCGTGCAGAAAACCTAAGAGTGTGGTGTTCCACAGCTGTCACAAAGTATTTTTAAATTGTTAAAAAAAAATCTTTTTAATCTAACCCACAAGGGACGCAAGGTGGTTTACAACAATCAGTTAAAACAACAGCAAAAACCAATAAAAGGTTAAACCAGTAGCAAGAAAACAAAAAAGACACAGAGAACAAAGAGGATCATAATTCGCGCAAATCAGGAGGTGACCTGCTGAAGCAGCCAAATTTTAAGCTTGCACTGAAACACTGGCAGGGAGCAAACCAACTGCACCGTAGGAAGCAGGTAGTTCCACATGGTAGGAGTTACAATGGAGAACGCCAGTTAAACCTCAAAAGACAGTGGGAGACATCTTGCATCTTTTTAACAAAATGTATACGAAACAAGAATTTTTATTTTTAAGCCACCTTGAGTGCCCTTGCTGGGAGAAAGGCGGGATATAAGTTCTTTAAATAAATTAAATTAAATAATTTTTTATAAATCAAATGTATTTTTAATTTTCACACACAAAAAATATTCAGCTCCAAGGATGTAGAACATATTAATAAAAGAAACCTTAGAACAAATGTAGATCATATTTGACCATTTAGGTCTTATTTGAGGGTTTTTTTTTTTTTTTTTGCCTAGGCTGCTTTTCTTGTTGAGCTAGCTAAATCATGATCAAGAATATTTGCCATTAATTCATCAAAATGTTTCCATTGTACATTCATGGCTTTCCTACAAAACCCTGGAAAATCAACTGGACCCTTTCCAATTACTTAATTTGGAGCAAGCCCTTTGTTTATTTGAGGACACAGACACAAATTCTAGGATTATGTGGTATCCAGAAGGGAACAAAAATATCTTTGAAATGCATAGCAAAACAACCACCACCACCATAATATGTATAAAAGCTTACTGTACTGATTACTCTTAGGCAGTACTGTGTTTACATATAATATGAACAAGATGGCATACTAGAACTAAAATGATGCTAAAAAAAAACCAAAAATAAAGAAAGCACTGGAAAATGTGACCAAAGCAAAGCTTCAATTGCACATTTGGGGAAGTAATTTAAACACGATGTTCCATGTGTGATACAGGAAGCTGGACTAGATGGGCCTTTGGCCTGATCCAGCAGGGCTCTTCTTATGTTTCTTATGTTCATAGCAGGGATGTGTGGTGTGGGCGCAGCAGGTGAGGTAACCCTCACCTAGTGGCACCAACCTTATGGAATTCCCTCCCCTTTGATTTACGAACTGCTCCCTCCTTGGACACTTTCCGGCGAGGCCTAAAAACCTTCTTGTTCAAAGAAGCCTTCTGAGTCCTTGCCTTTTTTAACATTCTGCTGGTACAGGTGGGGCGCTGCTGTTTTATGATGTTTTAATTGTAATACTTTTTTAAATCAATTTTTTGATATTTTATTAGTTTTTGTTAACTGTTTTTTATTGTTTTGAAACTAACTATGTATGTATGTAATTTTTTGGTATTGTATTTTTCTCTGTTGTAAGCCACCTTGGATCCCTTCGGGGAGAAAGGCGGGATAGAAATATTGTAAATAAATAAAATAAATAAATAACCCTGCCTCCTCGTAGTTCCCGGTAAAGAGCCACATCCTGATCCAGAGATTGCGTGTGCTACATGCTTACTTGGGTGCAAGCGGGTCGCACACACACGCGTAATCTCCGGATCAGGATGCGGCTCTTTACCAGGAACTACGAGGTGGGCTGACACCACACATACCTGTTCCATAGGCATGTTTTTAGGATAATTCAAATGTGCCGAAATTGATCAGTACTCACGTGACTGTACTTCTTCAGTTTTTGTGGGAAGTGATCCATGCCATGTGTAACAAAAAGGCCTCAAAGCATCCCAGAGATAAGCTGGTGGTGCGGCTGCTAATATATATATATATATATGGATGGATGGATGGATGGATGGATGGATGGATGGATGGATGGATGGATGGATGGATGGATGGATGGATGTAAGTAAATTATAACCCGCTCACTAAATAACACCCTGATGGAAACAGTCTTACATACTTTGATGAGAGGGTAGGTCATTCTTTCCAGGAAGCTCTACCTACTGCCCCACACATATAGTGTATCATCCAAAAGGACAAGACAAACACCTGGAAAAAGAGGGGGAAGAATTTCCCTCCCTCTTCCACAAACAGGAATTTATGGTAAGCAAAAAAAACCCATTTTCCCTAGCAGAACTAATATGTAGTTTGCAGGCCCTCATCAGGACCCCAATCTTACTTTTAGTTCATAGACCTCATGCTGCAAACATAGATATGATGATTATCTTATCAAATCTTATCCAAAGATAAGGATCGTATTGATCCAATCTGATTATTTCTATTTCTCCATGAAGCTAATATCCTACTGTTTTTGATGGAACATCTGTTCAAACAAATGTGCTTAGAATTTCTGCTAAGAATATCACAGAATAAGCACAACATATCCACTAGTTGCAGCCTGGCTTCACTATTTTAATGCAAACAATATACAGGTTAGCTTTATGATGTGTAACCAAAACATACAGATCACCCTTAGATCTTCAGCTCAGGCAAATAAAAGCCAGAGAGTTTGCAGAATCAACAGTTGTTCATAAACTCAAGAGTTTATGTAAGAGATACATAAAGCATATCTGGTAAATGGAAAGGTTCACATGTGAGATGCATAGATAAACAAGCTTTTAATGGTACATACAAGTAGTACAATGTTAGCTATATTCACTGGGATCCTTTACTTGTGTAAGAACAGAAGAACGGTCTTGCTGGATCAGACCAAAGGCTCATTAGCATCCTGTTTCTCACAGTAGCTCACCAGTTGCCTCTGAGAATTCCTCAAGCAAGAGAGAAAGACATACCTCACTCTACCCTCTGTGTTACAGCTACTTGTATTCAGAGGCATTTTGCCAATGAACTTGGAGGAAGCGCACATCTGTCATGCACTGGCTTTGCTAGAGGTGGGGCGGAACAGTAAGTCTTGCACAGCGGTAACCGCTCCGTTCCATGGTGGCCCCGCCCACTCGCCATCATAACCAGTCGAGCGGCAAAGGCAACGCACAGGAGACTCCCTGCACATTGCCTTCACCGCTCGGACTGGTTCTGACGGCTAGTGGGCAGGGCCACCATGGAACGGAGCGGTTACCGCTGTGCAAGACTTACTGTTCCGCCCCACCTCTAGCAACCCCAGTGCTATCATGACTAGTAGTCATTGATAAATCTGTTCTCCACGAATCTGTCAAATCTCTTTTTAAAACCATCCATACATGTGGCCATTACCACATTTTGTGGCAATGAGTTCCAAAAATCAATTGTGTAGTGTGTGAAGAACTTCTTTCTTGGCCCAATTCAAACAGGGTCTTACGATGCCAGAACTCTAGATCCAGCAGCGTAAGGCCCTTTACGGCTGTTGCAAAGTGCAACACACCCTTCTGCGCAATCTGGCCACCGCTACTGGCAGCGAGCAGTGAGCAGCCGGCGCTGGTAAGTCAGCGCAGGGGGCGGAAGGGAGGTGGTGAGGATGGATCAAGGCTGTGATGGGGATGGTATTGGTGGCAGCAGCACCGTCGATATCCTATCCCCCTTCCCAGCCTCGATCCGCCTTCCTGGGTCCACAGACTTGTGCCAGCTATATAGTTGGCGCAGGTCCAAGTAGACCCATTCTGGTAGGGAGGGCTTACCCTGGGTCAAGGGAACAAATGTTCCCTTATCTCGAGGAGGCCTTTGCAGCCTGAAACTCCCCTGCAGGATGCAGCATGCACCCCATTGGTGTGGCTGCATCAGCATGCAGAAAGTTAGGTACGATTAGGCTGCCCATTGCTTAAACATCTAGAGAGCACTTATGCACACGTACTCGTATGCATGCAGACTGCCTTTTGACATTCAAATAAAGGTGAGGGTGGAGCTTGCTGCTACTTCCCCTTCCCATAGAGTTCTATTGATACATAACTTTTCCCCTCCTTGAAGTAGCATTAATGACAGCAGCAGGCACTCTATACACGGAAAGCAATGGCTGGTTAAAGTTTCCCCAGCAACCACAGTGGTGGGTGGGAGACTATATGTTGCATATTAAGAACTGAATCAGGCTGTTGCTTGTATACGGGTTGCAAGAAACGGCCTGATTCAGTTCTTAATATGCAACATATAGTGGGTACTGCCATTTAGAAGAACCTTTGAGCAATGGAAGCTGTATAACAAGCAATAAGTTATTCATCTTTTGACTCCACCATTGTGGAATGCTGCAGGCAGCCCAATGGGTTTGTTAGCATTTAATTTTAAGAACCCTCAAATGAGCAGAATCCAATTCTATGGGCAACATGACATTCACATCAGCTGTTCCACTTGGATCCCTGCAGTCTATAGTTGTGAGTCATGCACAATGGGACTCTTGTGTACAGCACAGTAGGGGACAAAAAAGGCAAATGAAGCAGCAGATACATTCTGCAGCAGTCCTTGTGCTTAACGTTTTACAGCCCTTCATCACTACATTTGCATCCTCTTAGTCATGTGTGAGCACCATATGAGAGTTTGGCTCTCATCAACAAATAAATACATCCTTTTCAGAATGTCCGGTGGGACAGGGTAAGATGTCAGTCAGACAGTTATCATCCTTTGGAATAGGAATCATTCAATTTGTTTTCCAGGAAAACAAAGTAGAGCAGATGCCTGTGAGCTGTCTTTTTCTTAACTTTTGCCAATGGAGGTTGGAACTGAAACAGGAACCCTGTGGGTGAGAAATTCTGAGCATTTGCTCATTAATGTTAATACTCTGGATCAACATCAGTTGTCAATGAGAACTGGGTTTGGCTGTGCAATTGCTGATCTCCAACTGCAATAAGTACTGGGAATCACGGTTCTAGCCATACTAATGCATTCTGTAGTGAAAGTAGACCAAATTATACTCTCACGATAAATATGGAAAACATTTCAGAAGTAAATATGGAAAACATTTCAGAAGTAAATATGGAAAACATTTCAGAAGTAAATGCTTTTTAAGGCCCAATCCTATCGTCAAGATATGCCAGGCCAGCATATATTTACGTACACCCGTGTAACAACAGCCCAACCACGCATGGACAGATACGCCATAGACACCAGCACAATGCAGGAAAAATGTCATGCCAACATAGCACAGATGTCTCTCGGACGTCAGTGCCAGTGGAAAGGCCAAAACAGGGTAGAGATTGGGGCATGAAGTGGGAGGGATGTAGAAGGGATATGGGACAGATGAAGAGGAGCCAACGTACACCATATCTTAACCCCCTTTGAACAACAGACATGCTTCCAACGCCAGAAAAATGCTACGCCAACAACATAGCTGGTATAGGTAGGAGTAACCCCATAAGGAACAATGGAGAAGGGGAAAACAGCAGAAAATTGCACCTCCTGCAACCCCCTTACCCAGCCCACGTTCACATGACAGAGCATAGGATACAGACTACTACACAGCCAATCGCAGTACGCCAACCCGTCAGTGGCGGAACTACATTTTTGGGGCCCTGAAGCTTGAACTGTTATGGGGGCCCCTTCGCAACAAGCAATGAGGTTAATCATGTTTTAAATTATTTGTAATTATTTTATATTAAACATATTTAGAATTAAATATCCTTAATTTGAATGTTTTTTTTTCATTTACAGCTAGCCTATATGATACTTTAATAACCTTTTAATTTTTATTTTAATTATTATTATTATTATTATTATTACATATTTTAAAACACCTTCTCATACAGTAGACCCAAAAAATTTAAGCAATGTGGGTTAAAGTTGCTTCTGGGGCCCCTCCGGGATTAGAGCCCCTGAAGCTTAAGCTTCATTTGTTTCATAGTAGATCCGTCCGTGACCCCAGTACTAAAGTCCCTGCTGGGAGACTAGCAGCGCAATCCTATCCAATTTACATCAACTTACATTAAATTAAGTGTAACCAGTGGGGGAGGGCAGAGTGGGAGGCTTTGGAGGGGAGGGGAGATTTAAATCCCCTTTGAAGGGGATTTGAATCCCCTTGCTGCTCTGAGACCTCCCGTTCTCGCTGCACTGCTGGTTACACTAGTGGTGTAAGTTGGATAGAATTGCGCTGTACATCTCAGATGATCAGACATGCGGCATGAGGCTGTACTTCTCTGGGAACCTGAGTAATGGGAACCACGGGAAAGGGCATTGGGGCACAAAGGGAACATTTTGCACAAACAACCTCTTGTCCTTCAAAACATGTATGGAAAGATATTTTGTTTACTTGTCATATCTCCTTAGGATATAAAGGACATTGCACCAGCATCCATAAAAACATCAGTGCGGCATCTGAATAGGATTGGGCCTTAAGAATGATACTGTAGTATGGTAACTAACAGCCCAATCCTACCACAGCAGTACAGCAGGGCTACGCTTCATTCTGCGCAGGAATTTTCGCCCCCTTGCTCTGGGGAAAGCCCCAGCCCTGGCAATGGGTCAACGTGGACATGCGTTAGCTAAATCACTGGCGCAAGTCCGAGGCAATCTGTGTCAGTGGATCAGGCCCAAGAAGGGGGATAGGATGCGGCACACACCAGCGCCGCCGATCCCACCCCCTGCCGGGCATGATCTTCCCCCATTGCCACTGTCCCCCACCCCATTACACCCCTCCCCACCCCCGTTCCGCCCGCCCCACACTGCTCAGCGCAAAACACACCTTTTCTGCTGCACGCTACTCCTCCTGGCACACATGGGCCTCCTTGCCGGCCCAGGCAACTCCTATGCTGTCACATAGGTGCTTTATGGTGCTTTTGCGACAGCAAGCACCAGCCCCGGCACGCGCTGTGCTGGTGCAGGGATAGAGCAAGCTTGTGCTGGTAAATACAAAAGACTAGAGAAACTGCTGCAGCTAAGCAGGTTCAGCCCTCTAAATAGCCTGTATGGGAGACCACCATGTGTCAGGTGTTCTGAGCGCTTTGTAAGAGTAGGTTATGTCATGTGTGAAATAAGTAAAGTAAAAAGGACTGGTTTCTTCACAGGTCTCTTGTTTTGTAAATCTGTTTCTATTCCATTATATGAGTTGGTCCTTGAAGGTACTAGGGAACAGACAGCCCCAGCCTTATGCAGCTGCTGCGGCACCCTCTGCTTCCATTCTTATTAACAGGGCTTGTTCACAGAATCAGTGGGGTTTCAGGAACTCGCTGCAACCAATCCAAGATATAAGGATTACATGGACAGACATTGTTTCAGAAACAGCTCCATGGATACATTTCTGCTATGATGCCCATGATCATGGCAGCACTTTGGGGAGGAGCTGCTACAATCAAAGAGAGAGCTTTTCTATGAAATGCACTACACAAACACTTCTTTCAATGCCTGTTCACAGATACGGCCCCACAGAGGCCATATCTGTGAGCAGCTCACAGTTAAGCTAGTCTCCATGAAGCCAAGGGGCACACGTGGCTCTTAAGAATGCAATGTACAGTCATCATGTGTGGCCCTGGTTTTCTCCCCTTGCATTTCTCACAGCAAGGAGGCAGGTCCTGACACAGGAGCTGGAGAGATTTAAAGTGAGACCAAAAAAGTGAAGAAATTGAAACAATGCAGACCTTTCGCCAGAAGGAACAGAAGGCGCAAAAGACAAACACATTGCAATATAATAATATTAAAAACAATAATAATAACTTGCATTTATACAGTCCTTTTGAGTATTCAAAAAGTAACATATACAGTAAACGTTGTGATATCCATCATCTCCAGGGTCGAAGGGTTGCTGGATATCATAATTTTCCAAATATTAGCATGTCTCCATTGCTGCAGCTGTCAGTTTCACTCGGGATGCTGTCAGTTTCACTTGGGATTGTGTCAGTTTTCTATCACTGCCAGCTGCATTTCCCACAAAAGGGATACTCAGCACTGGTGAGCTCACTGAGCCAGTTAATAGAGTGTTCCAGATCATTAAGTAATGAATATCTCAACTTTGACTGCATTATCTTGTCATAATATATTGAAAGGAATGTTTTTCATAATCATTCTCCATATGCCTTGTTTACTTCTATTTAAAACAAATCCTTTTTTCAAATGGCTATTTCTTGCCTTTCTTTTTACCTTATCACTGTGCTTTTACCTTATCACTGAAAGAGAACAGCTATCATTAGGCAACTTAGCAAATACTTGAGAGACATAACGGGCATGTATAATTTGCTGTTCTACAGCTAGACTTAATTCCAAGCCAGGAAGGAAAACTATAGTATTGCTGGTCAGGAAAGCTTAAGGGAGTTAGTAATAGGCTATCAAGGCTCACAATACGCCATTTTATATATTCAAGCTATTTTGTGCAACGTATGTAAAAGGAGTGGTAGTGAAATAACCAACATTCTTATTATTAGCAAGACAATTATGATGGAGCCTGACCAATTTCAATACTCTTCAAAGTCACTGACTGGAATAGGCAATGGAGTTCCACTAAGGACACAATCCTGTACACATGAACCTGGATGTAAGCCCCACTGAACTTAGAGCCCAATCCTGTTTACCCACCCTCCAATGCTGCAATCCTGGACCAGTTTTGGAAAAGGTGCATTCTGTGTTTTCTGTCCCACTTGCCACAATATACACTCTTTATCACAAAAATCTTGAGCACAGCACACCCAGGCTCTTATCTGGGTACTGTTCACAGGTCAATACTTGGAGGTTGCATATTATTATTATTATTATTATTATTATTATTATTATTATTATTAATTCCACATCTACCTGTATTTTCCTCCATTTCTACAGCAAAAGCTTCCATACTGTAAAGTCAATTGTAAAGCTTTCATACTGTAAAGTCTTGTAGCACCTGAATGACTAATCAATTTATTTCAGCCTAACCTTTCATGAAATACAGTCCACTTCATCAGGTAAGATTCATTGATCACTTCATCAGGCAGGTACTATAAGAGTCTTTGTATTTGTTGCAACAGACTAACATGGCCACCTCTCTGAATACTGTGTTGAGCCTTTTTTTTTTTTATATCAGCAAGTAAAAAAATTAAGCAAACAAGGGTGGTGGTATCATTAGATAGAAGAATGTCAATGACCCAGCTCTTGGTGCTAGCGTGTGCCCTGGCACAGAGTTCATGAGGGACTGGGAAGCTGTGTACCTACAAGAGAGATGAGGCAGTGTGCCCCACTAAGTAATTTATGAGGGATCGGCTCATTGGTGATAAGAGGAAACCGCGGCCACAGCAGGTGGTATGTGAATGCCCAAGCAAAAACAAGTTGCTTTTTTAATTAACATAAACATAGCTTTCTGTTTTCCACCAAGAAAAAGATGTGTGTGCATAAACATGTGTGAATAACTATATTTCTAGATGCATGGATGACTCTGGTAAATACATGGTGCACATAGGGTGAAACATCCTACAACATCTTGACTGGAAAGGGGGTAATCTCAGATTGCAGCTGTTCTGTATGACTGACTGAAAGGGGAATTTCCAATAGCTGCCATACAATTAGTGGCAGTTTGTTGCAACTTCTTTTACAGCCTCTAGCTGTAAGAGACTGAACTGCAAATCAGGACTTTCCTGGTTCAAATCTTACCTCTACTTATGAACTCTCATCATGAACTCTCACTAGGTGGCCTTTGACAAGCCATTTCCTCTCAGTCTCAGTTTTCCAGCTCAGTGCTGACACCAGGTTGCTGGCAATAGCCCCCCCCCTCAAATAACAATGCCTCCTGAAGGTATACTAGGTGCTACCCCTACCACCAGTAATGAGAGTTTAGGGGTTGGCCTGGTCAAGTGGGTGCCCCAATGAACATGGGTCCTCAGGCAGTGCCCAACTTGACCATCCCATTCTCACCTGTAACATGGAAATAATAATATTTATCTTACAATGTTCTTCTAAGACAGGGGTCAGCAACCTACGACCTAGGGGCCAGACCCAGCCTGCCACCCAAAGTTATCTGGCCCACAGTCTTCAGCCCATAGCGGAACAATGGGTGGCACTTTTCCACTGGAAGTGGTGGCAGCAGCAGCACTGGGACTCTACAAGGCTTGGTAGGCGGTTCTGCCATTGGCTGTCTGGTGCGTAGCAAATTGGGCAGGAGGGTTTGCAGCATGGAGCTCGGCAAACCAGAAGTTCGGTGATGACATAATCACAAAATGTTCGAAAGTCCAGAGGCATCGCTATGGTGGGGGCGGTACTGTAAGTTCTGCACCATCCTAGTCCCTGTTTACTCCCTGGTACGAAGTGGCCCCGCCCCCTTGCCGGTGGAGCCATTCAGTGCGGCAAAGGCAACGGGCAGGAAACTCCCTGCCCGTTGCCTTCGCCGCACGGAATGGCTCTGACAGCAAAGGGCGGGGCCACCTCGTACCGAGGAGTAAACGGTGCGGGACTTATAGTACCGCCCCCCCTTCAGTGCGGAAGTCATCGCTGAATGTCTGGCCCCTATACCAGAGAAGGCTGCTGACCCATTCTAAGAATTACATCAAGATAATAGATGTGAAGCACTTTACATTCTCAGAAAGCACTATACACATGGAAAGTATTATTATTAAAACATAAAAAGTCACAGGAAGCTTGAATAGCTAGCTTCCAGGTTCTTGGCACATTCCTGTCTTTTCCAGAAGTAGATGCATGTATACCAGATTTCTGGACACAGAAGCAATTTTGTTCTTCAGTGCTCTCAGTGCTAAGAGAGCACTGACTTGACATGAAAATCATGACATAGAAAGCATTTTAATATACAAATGTTAGGACAAGCACCCCAGAGCTCATTAGAGACCCACATGTTCTTTGTTTTAAGACATTCTCTTTTGCCTCACAACAAGCCACAAGTTCTATGGTGTGTCCATTATTTTAAAAAGTTTCATCTGGGAACCCAAGGACTGAAGTACTGCAAATAGTGCTACGCTCCTTAGCTGGTTTGACTGCCCCAAGATTATTCTCATAAGAAATCCTATTTATCCAAGAGCTGCAGTAAGTATTTTTCACAAGCAGAATGACCCAAATACTGCAGCTACAACTAAAAGATAGGGATAACTTTTTATTCTTTCCCAAAAAGCAACTTTCCCCAAATATTGTCGATGATAATTTTGTCAAAAATGTAACATCTGAACAGGCTATAAATTTCACTGATTCCAGAAGGAGTTAGATTTATTTACGTATTTATATGAAAACATATAGGCTGCCTTCCAGACATGTTACTTATAGCGCCACTGCCAGCATATTACACCTCCCATGCAGAATTTCAATGCTCCTTTTACTCCGCAGTTGATTTGGGATGCTTGCATTGCACTATGTCCCATCCATATTAGCAGATGGTGCACAAAGGGACATCTGTGGGACAGAGCCGGCTGACTCTCCCGACTTTGCCACACCTCTCAAAAAAGGATACAACATTGGTGCTAAAAACAGTCCACACGTGTAATCGCTGTGCTGTTAGTACCTCTGTGTTAATAACAGCCCAATCCTAATGGTGCCTAGTGCTGCTGGAATGAGTGTTCCAGCGGCTCTAGGCACTTTCCAGCAGTTGCAGTATGACACGTACCAGAGGCAGCAAGCGACCAGCTCCGCATGGCAGCAGACCGAGGATGTTTGCCGCCCCAGGTAAGACTGTGCAGCAGGTGAGAGGGAGGCCAGGGGTGGGCAGACCAAGGAGGGCAGAACGGGATGTTGACGGAGAGGAAACTAGGGCAGATCGAGACTGGGAAGGGGGCAGGTTCCACAGCAGCATCTTCCGGATCCAAGCCCCCATCCCAGGCTTGATCCGCCTTCAAGGGTCCATGCAATCTTGTGCCAGCAATATCACTGGCGCAGGTCCAAGTAGACCCACCAGCCCAGCAGGGGCTTACCTGTTCCCTTACAAATGTTCCCTTGCCCCAAGGAGGCCTCTGGAGGCCAGAACTCCCCCCAAAAGATGCAGCAGAGGCCCCGTTGCATTGCTGTGCGGGGAGTTATGCTGGATTGGGCTGCCCGTTAAGTGGGGGGGGGGGAAGAGAGATACAAGTGACAATGGATAGATGATAAATAATGCTGCGTGAAACCCCTGTATCGAATAAGAGGAAATATCCTATCGGGAAGTGCTCTAGGTGACCTTTCCATTCAAAAGAGGATCTTAGGATAGCTCGCAACAGAAGAATCAAAATATAAGCCTTGTCTTAAAAATACTCTTTAAAACAGGGAGTTGATTTTTAACTAATGATTGTTTCAGTGTTAGTATTTATATTTCATTTGTTTCTAAATATTTAAGAAACTAATTACCGGTATTTTCTAAAAAATTTCTAATAAAATGGCCCTTCATCTCAGCCTGACTAAACAGGAACCCAGATGTAGATGCCTAAGAACACAAACTCTGTCATGCTCCAGAACTTCAAAGGCAGCCTCCTGCTATCTTTGCTTTCCAATTAACTCCTATTCTTTATTCATTAAACCACTCTTTCCTGATAGCAGGCCTGGAGTCTAATTGTCCATTTTTTTTAATATTTGAAAACTTTACTGCCACCACCTGACTATCTTCAGATAAGGCAGGCTCACTTATTTTAGATTCTTTTTCAGTCTTGTCACAATTATAGAAGGTAAATGACCTTCTTGATCAGCCCAAATAAACCCATTCATGAGGCCAGAGGCAATGAGTTCAAAATGGGGATCAAGGGGAGGCTAATGTCTGTATGCAGAGAGGGTATCATTACCTTTGTTAATGTGTAACCCTAATAGCCTCAACTTAGCTATCATTAGATAAGGAACTTGCTTTAATATGCTGCACAAACTATAAAAGGAATCACCTCTGATTGTGCGTATGCACATGCACAGTTACATTGGTATACACTATATGGCAATTCACACCAGAGTAGCAATTTCAGTCAAGAACAACAGTCAATTCTGTGTTTATCTCCTATTCTGGGAACATAACTTAGTCCAATTAATCAACTTAAAATAATCGACTCATTGCTGTCCAGCAATTCCCAAAGTAAACAAATAGATTGCATTAATAGGTTTCAGGTATTGCATCAGGGTGCAAACCTGTACCCTAACAGAACACAGAGGTCCAAAGAAAAAAAATACAAAATGGAGAGGTGTGTGTGATCCATGAACATTTTCACCTTTCTGTTAAATATATCCCGGGGGGGGGGGGGAGAAGAGTCCCCCCCCCCGGAATTTTTTGCACCAGCTTACAATAGGGTGAGAAATGTTTCCAAGGAGGTGAGTTGGGGGGGGGGCAGATAGAAGAAAGAACATGCCATCAGTACTGAACCAGGCTGACATGCCCTCACTGCAGGTCAGTTGTCAATAGCTGACCAGCTGGGACAGAACGTGGATGGCAATGCACATCTCTCTGAAAGAAATGCTATGTGGACCGATCACATCTGCATATGGATGTACATCCTGTATATCTTTTGATAGTATGCATGTTTCGATGAGCAACTGAATGTGCATATTTATTTAAAGGATTTCTATCTCACCTTTCTCCCAATAAGGGCAATCAAGGCGGCATATCCATCCACATTCTGCCCCAAACTAGTTCTGCGTAACTATACACAACAAGAACTAGATCTGAGCAAACATTTTGCCACTTACGTTTTGCCATATACAACTGGTGGGCAATGAAGCCAGCCACCAGCCCAGCAAGGCAAGGTAGGAACAGAGCTTGATCAACAGGGATGTGTTCTTTCTTCTCAACTGTCTCTAGTAGCAGCAAAGCCAACAATGGCTAAGAACAAGCACCCCCCCCCCCCAAAAAAGCACAAAAGAGCAGAAAGTAGGGGTTTTCAAACATTTTTGTGCCCTATGACATGGCATATTTGACATCAAAATCTAACCTAATATACGGTAATATGGCATAGCACTGATTTATAATGTGCAAGTGAAGAATTTAAAAAGGCAGAGGACAGAAGGGGATGAGATTTGCTACTTTAAAGAATATGTACACTTGGTGAACAGGAATTCATGGCAACAAGACACAAAAGGACAAAGTGAATACACATCTTTCTAAAAGAACAAGAGCACATGTCATGTTAAATAAATCAATGTTCTTTTTTTCATTGAATAACATGCCCCCTCCCCCCCATGCTATATCACAAAAAGTCATCTGGAATTACCCTAAGTTTCAAAAATCATTTGCCATTTGGTATGGTAGGTAGACTGAAGGGGCCATTTTACTTCTACATCTTTCATTCAGTTCTGGATAGCCAGACAAACACTATCATGTACCTATGAGTTCATAATCTCGGACAATGAAAAAGAAGTCATATTTCCTTAAATGCACAAGCTAACATATTCCTTAGGAAAAACCCCTCCAAAGTGGGCATAAAAGAGGATGATGTATTGTTTGTTTCAGGGGAGCTTCCTTATGAAATACGGGGGTTATTCAAAGCTGTACGTGTGATATCACAGTAACCACAAATAAAATTCACAGGCACTGCCAATCTTTTTTACCCATATATATATTTATATTTCATTGATATAATATTAAAAACAAAACAAGATATCATATTGAAAGATTACAGCAAGCGTGAAGCAATAAATCCTACGAGTACAATATTCTCTATTATCTATTTATAATATCCAACTACTGAGCCAAAATATCTATAACATTCTATCCATTAAAACCACAAATATCTCTCTCTCTCTCTCTCTCTCTCTCTCTCTCTCTCTCTCTCTCTCTCTCTCACACACACACACACACACACACACACACACACACACACACACACACACAGTCAATAAGTGGCTTCCAATTATAAAAAAAATAATTTTTTTCTTTTCTTTTCCTTAATTAAAATTGTAAGTTTGTCCTCTAAAACTTTCATCCACCCATCTTCCAGTGAAGGTATTTCTGCATTCACAGAGAAATAATATTTATGGGTTTTTTCGCCATGTGAAAAAAAAAACTTAGCATTAGCTGAGTTCTCTCTCTGCTTTCGAGAAAATCCAAAGGGTCTGGATGAAACGTTAAGCCAAGAAGAAAAAAGGACTTTGTTTTCATCACTTCATCTGCTTTGGAGAGTCCGCTTGGATCGCCCGCTTTCCATACCGGTAGGATCAAAGCCACAGGAATCTCAACGGACCAGTGTAAGAACTCGCTTTATTTCTTCTAGTTAAAGAGCTGTTTTCACATGGCGAAAAAACCCATAAATATTATTTCTCTGTGCATAGCAACGTGCCATGAAAATCTACATGTGTATTTCTGCATTCTTCCAATATTATGCATACCCAACAAAAAAAACCTTCCAGTTTCATTTGTACATTAATCTTTAAAATCAATTGTATCTGTTTATGGATCTGAACCCGATATTTCTTTGCCCGAGTACGTTTCCACCACATATGGTAAAAGATTCCTTCCTGATGTTTACATTTCCAACAACTATTTGACACATACGGTAATTTGCTTGGGGTTATATACCATCTATGGCCAGCGGGTGGCGCAGCGGGTTAAACCGCTGAACCATAAGCTGTCGATCGAAAGGTCGGCAGTTCGATTCCCGCGATGGGGTGAGCGCTCATTGCTTGGCCAGCTCCTGCCAACCTAGCAATTCCAAAGCATGTCAATGCGAGTAGATAAATAGGTACCGCTTGCGGGAAGGTAAACAGCGCTCCGTGTTCCAGCTGAATGCTACGCGCTGCGGCAAGGAGAGTCATGCCGGCCACATGACCACGGAGGCGTCTTCGGACAACGCTGGCTCTTCAGTTTTGAAATGGAGATGAGCACCACACCCTAGAGTCGGACACGACTGGACTTAATTGTCAGGGGATACCTTTACCTTTATATACCATCTATACATCATTTTATAAATGATGCCACTCTTATTTAACCAAAAGCTAAAGAAGTCTAAAGAACTAACTGCAAACAAATCCAGCGTTTCAAAATATATTCAAAGAAATTGTCACTGGCTCACAGATATTCCACCACCATAAAAACAGACTGAATTTCTGTGTAAATTGCCTCGTGATAGTTTGCTTTTTAATCCACCCTCTGAAGTACTGGTAACTGTCAGTAACTGTCACCCTCTGAAGCAACTGTCAGCAATTGGGGGGGGGGGGAGAGAGAGAGAGAGAGAGAGAGAGAGAGAGAGAGAGAGAGAGAGAGAGAGAGAGAGAGAGAGAGAGAGAGAGAGAGAGAGAGAGAGCATTCAAACAAAGCAATAAACTGTTTGGGGTGAGAAGAGAGTACTGTATTTTCTTCTCAGCCAGGGCAGCTATTAGACAGGGTATGCAAAAAAAAAAAAAGTGGGGCCTTGGGCAAAGTGGGATTGCTGCTATGGAATATCATCATCTGTGCGGAAAGTATGCAGAGTCTGAGCTTGTGCTGGGCACCCTTAAAAGCCTCTCAGCTCTGACGTGACAAATGTCACTGCCTGAGGCATCTGGTGGGGCCACTGTGTGATACAGGAAGCTGGACTAGATGGGCTTTTGGCCTGATCCAGCAGGGCTCTTCTTATGTTCTTATATGTTTCCTCATTTCATCACAGAGAAGACCTTCTCAGCTGTTTTGAAATCTAAAGTAGTAATAAAACTACCCAACACTATCAGCAGTGTTACGATACTTTCTACTGGGTTCTCATGATAGAAGTAGAGTCTACTTAGTAGACCAAAGGGACGAATGAAGGCCGATCTACACAGCACTGCGTCTGGCGTGGAGTCGTCTTGCCCTTGCCTCCGCCAAGTGGGTCGGAGGAGTGTCTTCCTGCCTGTTGTCCCTCCTGTTGTCCCGCCTTCCTGTGTAAGCACAGCTGTGATTGGCACTCTCCTCCCCCCCTCTCATCCGATTGGTGGCTGCATTGCGTCCGGCGAAGCAACCCCTCAAAACATGGTCGGAACCATCTTTGACGCATTGTACACGCCGTAGCATTGGGAGCACGCAAATGCTCCACAAGACTCTAAAAATCTCCACAAAGCGCCGGACACAGTGCAGTGTAGATCGGCCTTAAGGCTCTGGCTCTGTAAGCCAGGATTCCGTCAAGCAGACAAGAGAGACAATACATGGCATAGTGACCACAGAGGAGGGAAGAGGCAGAATACGTTTCAGCACAGAGCACTCGTCATTCCAGTGTCAAGTGTATACGGAAGAAGTCTTTATTATTTACTATAAGGTTTTTGTTCTGCACTCCTGCACTGCCCTCCAGCAGAAGAAAAGAACATTCTTTCCTTTCAGACTTGGAAATCACCCTTAGCCACAGTCTTCAACATGAAACTCACTTTTAAATTTCTTTACCAAACATGCCCATCTTTCACCTTTTTTCTGTTTTTCTCCTCTTTTTTTCTTCACCTCTTGCTGTCCTTTTCTCTCTCCAAGACAAAAAGACTAACAGTAACAGCCCAATCCTGTGTAACATTTGCACCGGTGTAACAGTAGATTCCCCGGTGCAAGAGCACTCATGCCAGTGTAACTTGCCATATGCTGACGGATGCAGGACAGACACTGGCATCTTTGCCTGAGATGCTAGTTAAATGAGATTTTATAAAGGCCAGTTATGGACGTAGAACAGATGCTGGCACAACTCTGCCGGTGCAGGGGGCATTCTGGGGGGCATTCCTGCACTGGCGGAGTTGCACCGGCATCCGTTCCACATCCAAACTGCGCATGTGAGGCATTCAAGGGGGGTTATGCCGGTGTCCGTCCTGCATCCGTCGGCATACGGCAAGTTACACTGGCATAAGTGCTCTTGCACAGGGAGAATCTATTGTTATACCGGTGCAAGAGTTACACAGGATTGCGCCCAAAGTGGCATTGGTGTGACTCAGCTTAAAAAAAAAAAAAGGTAAAGGTGACCCCTGACAATTAAGTCCAGTCGTGTCCGACTCTAGGGTGTGGTGCTCATCCCCATTTCAAAGCCGAAGAGCCAGCGTTGTCCGAAGACGCCTCCGTGGTCATGTGGCCGGCATGACTCTCCTTGCCACAGCACGTAGCATGCGGCTGGAACACGGAGCGCTGTTTACCTTCCTGCAAGCGGTACCTATTTATCTACTTGCATTAACATGCTTTGGAACTGCTAGGTTGGCAGGAGCTGGCCAAGCAACAAGAGCTCACCCCGTTGCGGATTCGAACTGCCGACCCAGTTGTAGATCCCATCAGCAAAAGAACAGTGCCCTAACCGGTCTTTATAAAATATCATTAAACTAGCATCTCAGGAAAAGATGCCCGCAAAAATGTTAATGCAGTCCAATGCAGACTTCCTTGAAAGAAACCTCCACTGATCTCAAGAGGGGACTGCTTCCAAAGAAATATAATGAAGGAAAAGAGTGTGGTTCTCTCCGATTCAAGTCATGAACAGCGCAATCCTGACCAAGAATCCGGCCAGATCCTGTGCACAGGCTGCCCGGCGCGCACCAGGCCAGAGGTCTACTCAGGGAAGGGGATGCTCGTCCCCTTCCCTGAGTGTAAACCCGGGCCAGCCCTATTGGCCTCCTCGAATTACCACCAGCTAAATAGCTGGTGGAAGTAGAGGAGGCCGTGTAACGGCGTAGCCGGCCCGGTGGGGACGGGGATATGGTTGACGCCATCTTCCGCCCCCTCCTGGGCCGGCTAGACCAATGGCTCACCTCCCTCGCCCGGCCGGACTGCCCATGCGGCCAGCAACGAAGCACTTACCTTCCACCACGGTTCGCGTGGAGATCCGGTGCCAAGTCGCTGCGAACATGCTTTACGGCACATTCGCGACGGCTTCTGGCGATGGAACACTTGTTCCGTTGCCAGCCAGAGTTCCAGGATTGTACTCACAATGAATACGCATACACACACATATATAAAAAATGAGCTTGTTTTGTCTAAAAATCCAAAATGTTGATAGCGCTGCAGTAAATATCCTTGAAGGGCTCCTCTCACTGGGAAATATAGCTGCCACCACCAGAACCAGAGTCCCTTACTGTCCATTCAGACCTATAATTTAGGTGCATTTATTTTATAATGAATGTTCAATGCATAAGTTAAATACATAGGTAGGCATATTTAAAGTTAGAAAGAGGCTGCTTTCTTCTGGATCTTCAAAGAATGTACTCTCCAAGGAGTTTTTTTTTAAAGACTGTACCTTGGACACAGGACTGGCTGCTCAACAAATCTCGTATGAGGTCAGCAGCATGCTGTGGTTAATAATTTAAGAAAGAGATGTGTGTGTACGTGCATAATTGTGTGTACATATTGCATGTCTTTTTATGTATCTCTGCATGTGGAGAAGAACTATCCGTTTTCAGCACTTTGACAATGACGTGTTCCATACTGAAAATCAACACAACGTGGAAATCAACAATGTGGAAATGATGCTGGAAATCAACATTGAACTAAAGAATGCGAGTGGCACAAATAAAAGCCAGTCTGTTAAAGTCTCTATTAAGACACTGGAATGAACAGGGCAGCAGTGTTTTGAGACTAAAACATGCCCATCTCCCAGGATTTAAATACATTTGAATTTGTCTCAGGAGTGCACTACAAGAACAGAAATTTAGCAGGAAAAAAATTCTGAGAGTGTTCATTTAGATACTAATAAATAATCAACTGCTTTCCAAAGTATGTGGGCAACGGCATTCAAACTCTCCATCACCACAACCACTGAACAGAATTTGAAGTTTATTATAATACTGGAACTCAAGAGTTTTGAAATATTACCCAAACCAGAGAGCAGAAAAAATGCCCCATTACTTATATAACTACCCAGAGAAGAGCAAGTTTCAAAATTCAGCAATAAACATGTGCAGCAAACTATCCAGCAATTATTTATAAAGGTGAGGAGAAAACAAAATCACAAGGAAATCTGTGAGAAACTGCATTTAAGAAGTGAAAGACTTTCACACATCATTTGTGAACATCCTCTGCACAAAAAAGAGGCCACATCAACAATTGGCTTCTGAGATTTCTTTTGCCTTATAGCTGCTTAGCATTTCCTTTGTTGACAAACAAAGCAATATTCCAACAATATCATGGGCACAATCCAGCAAAAACCAGTGGCAATTAAATTCCTTTAATTTCTATGAGACATTAATAACTTTTCTTGTTATGTGCTTTCATAACTTTAGATTGCAATCCTATGCATACTTTCCTGTAATCCTATACACATGTTCCTCAGAGTAAGTCCCATTGAAGACAGTAAGACAATGGGACTTACTTCTGAGTAGACAAGCATAGGATTGTGCTCTAACAGCCCAATCCTATGGGTTCATAGCACTGGTGGAACTCCAGAGAGAGAGAGAGAGAGAGAGAGAGAGAGAGAGAGAGAGAGAGAGAGAGAGAGATCACAGGAGACCTTGTTTATCATCTCCTGTTCATCATCTGCCATGTCACTTCTTTGGGCCTAAAAAAGCAACAAAAGTTTGTAAAAGCAACAATGTGAAAAATAACATTGCAAGTTGCAAAAGAGAATTTCCACTACCCTAGTTTACTTCTAAAGTAAATTAAATGATAATTTAATTGGTTAAGGCCCCTCTAAAAAAAGACTCTCCTTGAAGCAGCAGTTCTGCCTCATATGAAGTCTCGAGATATTGGTGTTCTGGAACACTTTTTACTATTGATGACTGCAATTCTATACTCTTCCTAGGGAATAATTCCCATGAAACACAGTGGGACACATGCAACATAGTGGGACTCGGCATGCACAGGGTCAGGCTGCAAGACATAAATCAGACATAAACCAAGGCAAGATCTTGGCCTTACTCTTTGGCCAGGATCTTGCATTGGTCACCTCTTGGTGACCAAATACCTTGGGTCACCTCTCATCAAGATTTTTGTAATGTGCTATATGTGGCCCTGTCCTTAAAGATGATAAGAAGTTGCAGACTGTGTAGAATGGAGTTGGAAAGAATCACAGGTCACGTATTTAAACTGATTTCGGTTCAACTGCACTAGCTATCAATGAATGTTGATGTCCAGTTCAAGATGCTGGTATTTTTACCACTCTAAACAGTCTGGGTCTGGTTTATATGAGGGAGCACGCTCACCTACAGTCAGTTCTCATTATCTGCTAGGGTTAGGTTCCTGGAAAACAGTGGATACTGAATTAGCGGATACCGAATCATTGAGCCTATTGGAAAATCGGGGTTAGGTTCCAGGGGACCCTCTTCGCCATACACTATATGAACTTTGTGAACCTGAATCTTACCTTGAAGTCTATGAGCTGGGTGATAGCGGGGGCAGCATTCAGTGTATACCACATTGGCTCTTTGCTGTTATGGAACAATTCCTAACTCTAGCAAATTATTATTCCTTCCTAACAACATTATGCAAATATAAAAGGTATTGTACTGTACAATATCCTGGAAGCCCAGTGTGAGCACAAGCAGTCCCCACTGTGTTGCAAATGGAATTCAACAGAAAACACACAACAACTCCAGAAGAGGGAGATTACCTCTTCTTCTTTTTTTTTTTACAGTAAATGCAACAAGGCATGGAAATTTGCTCCCAGAGAAACATGGAGACCCACACACACACACACACACACACACACACAAGCTAAGTACACACCTGTAAGAACAATGGCCCTGATGATCGCAGATAGTGAGAGCAGACCACAGATACAGAGAGGTAGGTGGCAGTTCTGCCCCTCGCAGATAAGCGAATTCGCAGATAGCAAATTTGCATATAAAGAGAACTGACTGTATATATTCCTCTTCACTCTGTAAGATCTGAGGTTTCAGCCTTGCTCTGTGTCCCTTCAAGTAAACAGGTTTTTCCTGCAGGGGCATTGTGCAAGACATGGATCTCTCTTTGCAGTTCCCTCATAATAGAATCCCCTTCCCAGCAAAATACATGGGACCACTTCTCTATTGTTTTTGGGCATAAAATACTGACTTTCTAAAATTTAAAAATGTATTTCCTGAGCCTTTTTAGAATTCTTCCTACCGAGATAGTACCGTAGTTTGCGCTGATTCTCAGTGTATTTTGTACTGATTTTATTATGTGTTTTTATAATTTGATTAGGGATTTAATTGCTTTTATAGATTTTTATTCTTTTTAAATGTAAGTTAAATTGACCAATCTGAATTTATCTCTCCAGATGTTGCTTCCTACTGCTTAACACTTTTTAAAGTTTGACTTCTAAGCACAGCACATGTTTTCTTAAATGTGTTGCCTTCATAAGCTTGGAATGCAGATTACATCTTCTAACAGCACAATCCTGGGAACCTTTCGAATGGTGGAGCGCACGCTCTGCCATTCGAAAGTGTCGCAAAGAACGTTTGCAACTACTCGGGAGTAAGGGAGGCCACGCAAGGCCGGCCTCCCTCACTCTGTCGCCGGACCGGGCAAGCTGCCACCGGAGGAAAGCAAGTGCTCCCCCGGCGGCCGCGTGGGCAGTCCGGCGGGCAAGGGAGGGGGTCCACTGGTCTAGCCGGCCGGGAGGGGGCGGGGGATGGCGCCCGCCATATCCCTGTCCCCGCCAGGCAGCTAGGCCATTAAACGGCCTCCTCCAACTTCCGCCAGCTATTTAGCTGGTGGAAATCTGAGGAGGCCCATTGGGCCGGCCCCGATTTACACCCGGGGAAGGGGCTAAATATCCCCTTCCCCGAGTAGACCTACGGCCCGCCGCATGGCTGGCACCTGGCAGATCCTGCCAGCCAGATCCTTACACAGGATTGCACCCTAAGGCTGCAATCCTATCCACACTTACCTGGGAGTAAGACCCACTGACTATAATGCAACTTACTCTGAGTAGACATACATAGGATTGGGTTGTAATGCTGTTAAGAAGGGCTTCTTTTTTAGGTTTGTGGCAAGCTATTTTTTTCCAGTCTTTCAAGACGTATGTGCGTATATAGTTTAGAACCCAAGGTGTCCCAAACTGGTATAAATGCAATTGCGCCTACTTCAGTAGTTTCGATCACTGCATTTTAGAAGTGGACCTGAGGTCTCTAAATTACTTGAACAGAGTTACATGGACATAAAATCCATTAAAATTGAATGTGGTGCAGAATCATGGTGATATATGCTGGTGCACCTTGACAATGTACAAAGCATGTTTATGCATGTTTACTCAGAAGTAAGTCCCACTATACTCGTGGGGCTTACTCCCAGATAAGCGTGCACAGAAGTGAAGCCTAAATAACCTCTAAGTGTCCATTTTCTCCCTCAATAAGCCGTGATAACACTAGAACATTGTTTTGCAGCAGCCCTCAGAATACATCCTAGTAGGTATTTATTTAAGGAGAGGCTGGGCAGCAGTCTTTAATTTACAGCCTTCAAAGTATTATGATTTATAACTTGCATAATTAAACTGTTGATATTTGTAGGGAAAATGCTAATTTCCTAATCCTGTTGCAGTAAAGTGCCAACTGTTAATCAATTCAGGCTGATTAATTATTTCATCATATCATTTCACTGAAAAAACTTCCCTCTGTGATGCTTGTTAACCATATGCCTGAGCAGGTTACTATCTTTGTTCATTAAAAAAAAAACTTAAAACATTTAATGCTTTGAAAGAAGAGCATGTACATTCTGTTCTGTAGGAAGCTGGAACGTGGCAACATGTATCTTGAAATAGCCGGCTCTTGCTAGCCAAGGCTAAAAGCACCTGCGCAAAAGCACCACAAACCGGCGGCGGCGATCCAGGCGGCGGCAGAGAACGCGGAGGCGGCGATCCATGTGGCAGAATGGCTTGGAGAAGCCTGAAGAAGCCTCTGAGCCGAGTTTGAGTTGGTCCCCGCCCAGCCCCCGAGGGACGTTTGGCTCCGACTGACGTCACTTGGGGGCGGGGTGAGTGACGTCAGCGTCATGAGGGAAGGCAGCTGGCACGACACCAGCTACGCTGCAGATCATTTTCCAAATGACTTCTCTAACAGGTTGACCCACTGGGGTTGACCCACTGGGGTTGTTGTTTTTAGTTGTTTGTTTTAATTGTTTTTAATTACTTGTTTTTAATTTTTAAT
The DNA here is from genome assembly GCA_026170595.1 of Plestiodon gilberti rubricaudatus. NCBI lineage: Eukaryota > Metazoa > Chordata > Lepidosauria > Squamata > Scincidae > Plestiodon > Plestiodon gilberti. Next base: position 192,683,436 of record JANXHW010000002.1, on the reverse strand, counting down.
GTATATGTATTTTAATGTTGTAAGCCGCCTTGAGTGCCCTCGCTGGGAGAAAGGCGGGATATAAATTCTTTAAATAAATAAACAGCCCAATCCTATCCTTCACCAGCATAGGCTATGCAGCATGGGCCATGCAGCCCATGCCATATCCAATCCAGGGAAGGAGGAATCTGGGGGTCTACTTGGGGTAAGTGGGCAAACCCCCAGCCTTCGCAATGGAGCTACTCATTTCTCTGCCAGCCTGCAAAATTCCCGGGCAGGTTGTAGCGCAGCCCAAGCTTGCCCACTGCATCGCTATGCAGGAACTTAGATAGGATTGGGCTGCATCCTGCATGGGAATTTTACAGGCTGGAGGTCTCCTCGGGGTAAGGGGACTTTGTTTCAGGGTAATGGGTCTACTGCACGAGCCATATGGCTAGTACAAGTACGAATGGATCCATGTTGGCAGATCAGATCCAAAAAAGGGGATATGATGCAGCACGCACCCGCGCCACCAATCCCACCCCCATCCAGGCCTGATCCACCCATCCCCGGCCCCCGGTGCCACCCATCCCCACCCCTTCCCGTTTCCTCCCCCTGCCCTGTTCCATCTCTGCTCTGCTCACCACGGATATCACCTTCTCTCCTTCTGCTGGTGTGTGCAGGCCTTCACACCGCCAGTGCCATCGTAAAGTGCTTTACAGCACTTTTGCGATTGCAAGCACTAGTGCAGCGCCAGTGCTTGTATAGGGTAGGATTGCGGCAAAACCATAGCTTTATTGTTGGACTACCCAGCAGAACAAACTTAGAGCTGAATTAAGAATATAATACTATACACACACATCAAAACTGTGCATCATGAAACTAGCATCAATTCAAGCTTTTGTTCTGGGGCAGAGTAGCTGTAAGAGGGCCCAAACTGGACTGGGACTGTGGCGGGCAAAGAGTAAAAAAAAAATGCCCTCCCACCACACTACTTCAATCCAGATAGAGCTGTTGTTTCGGGCAGAAAAACTAACCACATATGTTCGATCATGTTATTGATATAACATGAAGTGTGGCCATAAGGTAAAGAACATTCAGTCTCTTGGAAAATAATTCTGGAAAATTACCAAGCTCTCTCAGCATATTGGTCCCATAGAACCAGTTTGTTTAAAACGTCATTATCTTAATCAGGGGTGGCCAAACTTGCTTAAAGTATCTATATATGATATACAGGTGGGCCCCCATATCCACTGATTCGCTATCCACAGTTTCAGTTATCCACGGATTGTGGGGACACCCCCCCCCCAGGCTTTTACTTTTTTCCCAGTAAGCTTCGTTTCTTCTTTAAAGAACCTTGCAGAGCCTCTCTAGGACTTAGTCTCGTTCTACTTGCCTGCAATGGAGGCTGCTTCTCTGTTTGTTTTAAGGAAGAAACAAAGCTTGCTGAAAGAAAAATAAGAGCTGGGGGGGGCAAGCATGCCTGCCTGCAGGGGAGGCAGGGTGGGGGTGGCCCTCAGGAAACCATGTTCGCTCTTATCCACGGTGGGGCCTGGAACATATCCCCAGCGGATATGGGGGGCCACCTGTATGTATGTGTGTGTGTGTGTGTATATATATATATATATATATATATATATATATATATATATATATATACACACACACACACACACACACACACACACACACACACGCACGCACGCACGCACGCACGCACGATAAACTTCAGATGTTTGAGAGCCGCAAGAGAGATGTTTGAGAGCCGAAATATTTAAGAAGCATTTAAATTCTTAAATATACTGTATTTACTCACCATGAACATTAAATTTATATTTTAATCCAGTGGACTCTCAGTTTAAACCTTGTAAATAATGATAAAGCTTGAAAATTTCTTATTTACCTTTTATATTAATTGTGATGCAAAAGGGAGCTCAGCCAACATATTTCCAAGAGCCGCACATGTATGTCAAAGTTTTGACATTATACAGCGGCACATTATACAGTAGTATGTCATGTGGCTCAGGAGCCACAGTTTGACCACCTCTGAACTTAATAAACACCTCTTTACCTGTTCTGTGTAACTTACTCTGAAAAATACCACACAGATGTAGCACCGCACCATCATGTTTCTATGCTGAACTGATATCCCAATACTTGCAATTCATTCTGTGCAAGCCAGAGACATCTTACTAACTATTAATGCAGACAAGTCATATACAATGTATGAGTCAGTATAAAACAGAAGGGACATATGTGATAAAGGAAAACCTCTGTTCTTTTGTTCTGTCCCATTAATTAGGAGCAAGTACTGCTTCCATCATATCTCCTCATCATTCATATGATAGACAGTAGTGGCAGTACATTCACATTATGAAGCAGAGAAAATTGGCAAAGAACAAAACTGCAAGGGTGGTATATTTTGTACAACTGCCCCCCCCCCAAAAAAAGCATGGAGTTGGGTACTTCAGCTAAATTTCAGTTTCTACCTGTTCTGCTTGTTTGTTTACAAAGTAAGTTTTCGCCCTTACAGCTGGGAAGAGATTGGCTTTAAATGTTTTAAGTTTAAAATGTGTGGACCATGTCTGATGAAATCTCTGAACCAAAAGAGGTTGCAGTGGAATTCCCACTGGTTGGAAGTCAGAACTTCAGTCCCAGTAAAGCTGCTTGCACTTCTCCACAACTAGCAGAAACAGAATAAATTATGCAAAATAAACAAGGTTGCAGCATCCAAATTTTCTTGGTGCAGAATTTTATTTTTAAGCACAGAGTATACATCCCTTGATCAGCTTTATAATGTGGTAGAACACCACAGCCTTCTCTTTTCTGATTCAATTAGCAAACTGGGTAATCCTATTTACTGTAATACTTTCCGGAATGCTTCCTGTGTTACTTTTCCATGTATGGGAAACATAAAAGTTCAGATTTTAGATGCACAAATATTATTACACATCTCAATATTCAGTGTTTTTGATTGCTCTAATATCTGGTATTTTTTCCAACTTCACTCATTATGGTTTTTATTACTTTTTAATGTTTTTAGTTACTATATTTTGTTTAGTCAGTGTATTCACACATATATATTTGTTTTCTTTCATAAAATGAAAATAAAGCATTAAAAAAAGATTTGAGATGCGTGAGTAGCAGGGATCCCTGAACCTTTGCCAGTCGTTTGTCTTAAGACTTGCATCTGACATCCGTTCACATATTACAGAGACCTGCAGAAGCAGTCAATTTTTTGATGGTTTCCAAAGCAGTTTTCAGAATGTAAGTAAATAATTGTTTGAAGCTCCTATAGGATTCAGGTTTAAGGCTGTACTTTAGTAGCATGGAGCTCTGTATACCTCCTGGACCATTAAAAATATTAGCATGTTCAGGAAGATCTACTTCAATGCAAACAATGAGAATGGCTAACCATGTTCAATCCAGATCTCTCATACTATGAATCTATTCTAAACGATAACTTTGGATATATTTTTTCCCTTCATACCTGCCAAGAAAAGCATGTGAATTATAAGCTGGTTAAAGCCGTGTCTCAAGAACCATTAAACAAATAAAAATCTTCCCATCTCCTACACACCAGCTTTCATTCAACTTACACACAAATACAAAATCATCCCTAGTCCAGCCCTACATGAAATGCCTATGAAAATGTTTGCTGTGTGAATTTATTGAACAGAGCAACAAAATGGACATTGGGGATTAGAGGACTTACCTAGGATCTAAATGTTATAGAAGAGTCTAGTAGTGCAATCGTATGCATGTCTGCTCAGAAGTAAGTCTCAATGAGTTCAATGGGACTTGCTCCCACGTAAGTGTGTACAGGATTGTAACCTAAGCTCTCTAACAGGAAAATAATAAATTAGAACAACACTCAAAAGAAAATGCATAAGGGGAAGTTTGCCTAGTTGAACTTTCTCCAAAAGTTCTTTTTTGTTTAACTTTTTAAAAATAAATCTATTTATTCTCTGAATATCATTTTATGGCATATCCTGCCAAACAATTCAAAATCTGCTTTGGTTGCTTTCATTTGGTTGGTTTTGATTTGATTTGGTTTACTTGCTGTCATTATTACATACCACTGAGAGGACTATAGCCAGAAAAACGAACAATTCTGGGAACATCCTAACTTTATTCCTGGAAAGGACAGGCTTAGCAAGGGAGCAGATGACAGCAAAGTAGCCAGTGGGTGAATACATAAAAGATAACTTAGTTAACAAAATCCAAAGGCCATGATCAATAGGGAAGTAAAGCACATGCTAAAATCTCTTCCATTGAAGTCAATCAAAACAACAGAATCCTGTGGCATCTTAACAACGAATGCACTTAACATAAACTTTTGTGAGTCAGAAACCATTTCACCAGATGCACTGAAACCCAAGGGGCTTCATTTGCTGGACTGTCCCTAACGGAATGCACAGTTGAGAGCAAATTATTACGCTTCGTATTCCAAACATTGTGGATTTTCAAAGTCACGTTTCCAAGGTTAGTTGAATTGGGGGGGGGGAGACATTTTGCACCCATTTAGCCAGCTTCTATGTATATGAGTTAATACGAATTATATATGAGCTAACTGCTGACACCAACCTCACTGTAACTCGGGTGAAAAGAACAGCAGACGAGGCCTGCAATTTTTAGAAAGAGTGGAAGTCACTATTAAGGCCTGTTCCGCGGCTAGTCGGAGTTTGGCCCGCGCTGGAACTATGCAGGAGGAAACCGAAAGAGCCTGGAGATACCCCAACTTCAAAGGGCGCCGAGTCCCTGCTTCCTAGCCCCCAAAGCCGAGGACAATAGGGGCTGTTGGACGCCCTGCTGGAGGCAGGACCACGGCCCATCTGCATGACAAAGGGGCACGCTTGTAAATGTGCGCTCGACTTGAGGGAGGCGCTTGTACCCCTTTCATTGACCAGCTCGGTCTCCTCCCTGCCGCCTTTGAACTGGTCAGCGCTGCGGGGTCTTCCCCAGCATGTTCATTTGCGTTTCCCTGGGGAGAAACTTCCACTTTCCCACCGAGTGGCTCCCTCCTACAAAGTCCTTGCCCGCACAGAGTTCAAGAGTTCAGCGCGACCATGAGGCGAAAGGTTTTTGCCTGGCGCTAGAGAGCTCCGTGTTGCTCGCCAGGCAGCGCGCAGGGGAAGAAGCAGCAAGCCTCGGGGGGGGGGGGGGGATACGAGCCTGGGTGGCAGCTGGAGAATGTGGCGTTGCACGCGCGCCCTTTCTCGCATACAGAAATGTACCGACTGTCTGCCTCAGGACAGGCCACGCTCGCTTGCTTGCACACATTTTCATTTATTATTGCATTTATATATCCCACCCTTCTCCGAGGAGCTTCAGTCAGCATAGATGATTCTTCCCAGTGTCATCCCAGGGCGGGATTCTTCCCAGTGTCTTCCCAGGGCGGGATTCTTCCCGCCCACCCCATTTGATTCCGACGACAACAACCCTGCGGCGCATGTTAGGAGGCTTAGTTTAGAGATCATGATTGATCCGAGGTCACCCACTGAGGTTCATGGCTGAGCAGGGATAAGAACTCGGGTTCCCCTTACTTCTGTTGGCTTTTCCCACCCACAGAAAATGATGTGGAATTGGTTTATAATGTGTATAAGGCTTATCATATCCAAGGGGGGGGGGGCAGGTGGCCTACACTGGCTTTAACCATTGTAAAAAGAGGGAATTTGGGCAGGTGCAGTTTGTTGCACCCTTCCATTATGAGCTGCACCTGCCCAAATTCCAATGGTTAAAGGTATAGGCACCCTTCCCTGTCCCCCTAATCATCATCCCTTTTGCCATAGATTGGGGCATTTTGGAATCTCAAATCGCATTTTAGATGAATATAATAGAGCCTGTGTAAGGCACTGAGTAGAGAGTGTTGGAGTTGTTGGATCAGGGAGAGCTGAACTCACCCTACCTCATAATAAGGTTGTGAGAAGAAAATGGGATAATCCTCATGTCCCTTGCTCTAAAGTCCATGTTGGATAACTTCACAAAACAAGTATCTAAGTAGAACAAACCAGAAACCACAAAATTATACATTTGGAGTTCCACTTTCTTCAACTCGAATCCACAAAAGCTTTTATGTCAGTAAATTTGTTAGACTAACTGTGGCATGCATAATCTTTCACACCTTAAAGAGGTTTCTACATCTCACACTCAAAAAGCATGTTATCCTTCTCTTACAATACAATGCTCCCTGATTTCCCACAATTTCCCACCACAGACATCCCTGACCCTGTTTGATACTCTCTATTATCACAGAACAACTCACACTCCATGGTAATGTAGATTAGAGAATTCCCACTTCACCACATGTATCGAAAAGTATGAAAATTCTCCCCTTTACTACTTTGACTGTGAATATAACAGGCTGATTAAAGGGCAAGGGCAATCTGCATTTAGTGATCTTAAGTATGTGTGTTAGGTATTTGCAGACTCTTGTAAATCTGCACGCACGCTCTATACCAGTACTGTATATACATAATTTTCACCAAAAAAATGAAGCATACCCTCAGAGATCCACTTTCATACACAGGGGCAACCTATCCTTCAATGCAACCAGATCGTCCATACAGTACTGTAATACCAAAGCCACTTATCATATTTCTTTGCACACAAGACCATTGCATATATACAAACCATAGCAATCATCATCACCCAACACATTTATTCCAGATTCCAATCAATTAATCGGTCTGAGCTGGAGTGAGTGCTTTAACTGAGCTGGAGTGAGTGCTGAATCAGAATGAGATGAAGATGAAGACTATGATTTGGGCAGGGCAGGCCAGCCCAAAATTCATGACATGCTACCAGAACTGTAGTTGACGCATAATGCAGCGACCTTCCCTAAGCTAAGCAGGTCTGAGTTTGGTCAATACCTGTATCGGAGAACGCCTGAGAATCCCATGTGTACCACCACAAGTTACATTGAATAAGGATGGAATATGTAGAAATTCCCTTATATCTTATTCCCCATACCCTTTTGCTTCATATGCAAAAATGAATGGATCCATCAATTTGTGATTATTCATCAGGAGAGCCAGCATAGGGAGTTTTCTGCTTGCTCAGTCTCACTTAAACTAGGTCTATGTTTTTACTCGCATTTATGCACTCAAAATTAGCTGATTCTATCCATCACACAGCTGATTCTATCCATCTGTCTCAGTTCATTGTAAAAAGCTGGTTTGCCATTCTCTATCAACCACCTCTAGTAAAGACCTGAAAAAGAACTATAACTTCAGCTCAGAAATAAGAAACATGAAGTTCAAAGATGAGGCAACAGCTTCCACAGTCACACTGTAAATTAATAAATAAATCATTGCACTCAAAAGAACATCATATTAGAAGCCTGTCTGAATTCCTTGTAAGGGAGCAAGGAGAAGTGGGGGTATATATGTCTATTAAGGCTTAAGTCCACCATCATGTTCCACACCTTTATCTCAGAATTCTTTGCATGTTGCACACAGACAAATGAATGTGTACATTTTTCTGTGTTCACGCAGAACCACTTTACAATTATGAAAAACAGAAATATGTGCTTTGTGCATACTTTTCTAAACATGGACCAGTTTCATTTCCTTATAAAGTGGCCTTTCAGATGTACAAACTTATTAAGGCAAGAAGGGGTTTCTCACCTTTTTGATCTGATGAGAAACTGTTAAATCACTCACCCAGATAAGGGTGCTAACCTCCACTCTAGGGCCTTTCTCCTGGATGTTCCCAGAAAAGGGTTTGTGATTGCTTTCCAGGTATATTGTTTCCAAGAGCCTTTACAATCTCTGTAATTTGATTTTGCCTTAGAGAAGTCACACTGAATGACAATATTTACTCCCAGAAACTGTCAGGAAGCTAGAGCAAGAATAATGCGGTTTACTGCCGTTTACTGGATGAGAGAAAAATTAACTTGTGTGACTCAGTGCTTAGTAGTTCCAGAATCTGGGTGAAGTGTTTGTCAAAGATACTGAAAAGTCTGAGACAAAACATGGGTTTTTGGGTAGTTTCAATCATCCCTTCAAATGCAGATCAGCACACACAAAGCAAGCAGCCCAAGACCACAATCCACATAAGGGTATTCATTCATTTCGCTATGTGAACCACTTTATGAACTTTTTTCTTGAAAAAACGATATCTAATTATTCTTAATATTAAAGGCCACTTTACATTTCATTGTTACCCCAACTTATTGCTTTGGAACTCTCCCTAGCACTCACTGCCAGGGAAGCACGCTTGATGCTAGGGTTACACCCAAGTACTATAATGTCTATAAATGTGGCTATATAATGTCTACAAATAGGACTTGCTTCCAGGTAGCATGTTTAGTCATATCCAAAGGAACTAACATCCTCTACAATTGGTGGCCACAATCCAGAGCACAGTCACACTGCTTCAATCACATTGGAATCAAAGGGGCTACTTTGGTATACCTACTACCACAAACCATACCTAAGGATTCTGGGTTGTGGCCCTGGAATTAGGTAGTACTGTATTTATTGAGATCAGTAGAACATATTTCCAGCCAGCTTAAATGGAGGCAGCCTCACAAGTGACAGCATCAATCCATATTGTTCATGAGGCAGATCACATACATAAGAACATAACATAAGAACATAAGAAGAGCCCTGCTGGATCAGGCCAAAAGCCCATCTAGTCCAGCTTCCTGTATCACACAGTGGTGGCCCCACCAGATGCCTCAGGGAGCACAAGACAACAAGATAACCTGTTTCCCTTTGACACTCCCTTGCACCTGGCACAGAGAAAACCCACTTCTAAAACCAGGAGGTTGCTTATGGCTTGTAACCTGTGATGGTCTTTTCCTCCATGAATCTGTCCAAACCCCTTTTAAAGGCATCTAGGCCAGGTGCCATCACCACATCCTGTGGCAAGGAGTTCCACAGATTATTATTATACATACAGTACATGGGAAGCCATGATCACATAGATTCATGGACTGAACAATTTATTATTTTTATTATTATTGATGATGATGATAAAATAATAATAAACTACAGTACACGTAGGAATGTCACGTGACAATCCACATGCGTTTTCACTTTAATTTCTAAGTAGAACAATTGAACAAAGTACTTTCTGTGTAGGAATTTTGTAACGTGTGAAGTGACCCGCCTTTGCAGTCTACCTCCCAACTTCCCTTTCCGTTTGACCACAAACTCTTGTGTCTACAAGTTGATAGGCGATGGATAATGCAAAGTAAATCTTATAAAAGTTGCCAGCCAGTACTTGGCTAACTAACTGAAACTAGTGGGATTGCTGAGCGAGGAGCAGTAGAGGCAGAACAGTAGAAACTGATCCCGTCTCTGACCTGAAACCCGCTACTCTCCCCCCCCCCCCAGCAAGAGAGAGGGCAGAAAGCTAGACGATTCCTTACCACTGTTGCTGCTGGTGGGAACGTTGCGCCTCATCCACTCATAAGGGGTGCGTCTTTGTGCGTTTGGGGAAAGCTGGGGTACTGAGCCGCTCATGGGCGGAGGCAGCAGTCCCGAGCCTGGTGGTTGCATTGGATTGAAATCAGTAGGGCTGTATCCAAGCTGTCCCGGGTTGGCGACAGAGGAAGGGGCTCCTGCACCATAGGAGTGCCAGTCCTCTTTGGTGGGGGTGTAAGGAGAGCCCCAAGCGCCCGCTGGCTGCCCATGATGAGGATCGCTGTTAATCCCAGGCACGTGGTGGTAGCTGGCGAAATCGGGGTATTGAGGAGGCACAGGCACATAATTCTGGGGGGTGAGGTTCAGGCTAGGGTGCCTGACGGGATTGGGGTACATGTTGGTGTCCTTATCCAACAGATAGCCCACATACATCATCCCCGAGTGATCCTGCGCGCATAGTGTGTTGCCCTGTGCTCGCCGCAGCAGCAGTTTCTTCCCTGGCCGGCAACTCACAGCCTCTTCCTGATTAGCTGTTCACCTGAACTTCTTGGGCAGTGTTTTTTTTTTTTTTCCCCACTTTGCAAAGGCACCTCCCTGAAGAAAGGCTTTTTATTGGGCCAACCTCTCGGAGCATTTGCATTGAAAGGCAGGTTTGCATTTCAAAGTACAGGAATCAAAGTGGGAGCCACTGGGGCGAATTCAAACGGTACAAATTACTCAGCAGATGGGGGGGGGAGGAGGGAAGACGAAAGGCCTTGAAGAGAGTTTGTTTTAGCCTACTACTTTTAGGTGGGAAGGAAGGCCTGAGAAATTCCCAGAGAACACAAAGAATTCCAGGCACAATAGGATCATCAGGTAAATGGCCCAGGAAGAAGTGGGGTCTTTCAATCTGCTTGAAATAAGGGACCGTGAGCAGGCAGGTACCATGTTGCTAAAGCAGTGGCGATCTGGAACCTCTTTTTCTAAGCAACAGTTGGAGAACTTGTTCAGAAAGAGACTACCACTGACTTCCATCCAACGTGACGATGTCGGAAGATATTTGCCTTGTAATTTGCCATCGCCAGCTCCGTGGAACGGTGGAAGCATTAACATTTGTCACGTGAAAACCCTGTTGTTGTGTCTCGTTCTTCACGCAAGAACTGCACGGAAACGCCTTTTTTTTTTTAAGCCGTCAACTCAACACAGCCAAAACAACCAGAGAAACTGGCTTCTAATAATTTCTTTCCAGTTTAGAGGGCATAAACTCTGAGGATGCCTTGACTGGATGTCCCGGAAATTTGGGCCTAAATATACAAGAAGTCACTCGCCCAGCGGGGAGGGGGCAGGGGAAGGTTATAATTCTAACAAATATTACCATAAATAATCAGATTTTTCTGCATTTCCTAAAATGTATTTATTTTCATGCCTTTCTCATTTAAATTCAGTATAACAGAAAACTCCCAACTTGCTTGCAAAACTCCATTTAAAAAAGGGAGATCTTTCTAATACAACTTCCTGCGGAATGGTTGCAGTCTTACTGGAATCAAAACTTTTTGATTAAAAGTAAATTAAGAAGTGGTTGAGCAGCCACTTCTTAAATCAACCATTTCTTAATTAACTTTTAATCAGAAAGTTTTGATTCCAGTGAGGACTGCAAATTGCAACCATTCCGCAGGAAGTTATATTAGAAAGATCTTCTTTTTTAATTCTGAGAGATCCTTGTACATTTTTGCTGCCCTTCGGGAGTGTCCAAGGAAGGAAAGGAGCAGCGGGCAGCTTGTAAAGTCCTAGTGGTCTTTCAGCCGGGTTGCCAAGAAACGCATCCATATGTATCAAGGAAGACAGGCGGCGGCTGATTCCAACGTTTCCAACTGGCATTTCGCCGCGCGTTCAGGTGACTCTTCTATGTTGGGGTTATCTTCAAACCCTCGAAATCGGCTCGAGAAGAAGAAGAAAGGGGAGAGTTAAGAGCGAATTTCTTTCCAGATGACCAGACAGAGTGCATTTATTTTCCGGTCTCTAACTGCTAGCTAGTAAAACCAATTGACAGGTGGTGGTTGAAATTTCGAAAGGTAGGTTTCGAAATCCCCGAAAGTAAGTTTCTACCTGGCATATCTGCAGGTACCTGGCATATGGGCATGTGAAAGTCATTTGAGAATATGTCTGCAAACCTGCCTATTTCGGGTTTTAACTTTAAAACAAAATATTTACAATATGAATGTATAGCCCAATCCTATGAATGTCTACTCAGAAGTAAGTCCCATTATACTCGATAGGGCTTACTCCCAGATAAGTGTGGATAGGATTGCAGCCATATAGTAGTAGTCCCTGGTGGTAAATTAATCTTCCCGACAGGACAAGAAACACGATGTATGGCTGTGTGAAACACCTATGGATCTAGTGATGTGCTGGGTTAGATAGATCTGTCTTTTGCTAGGAACTAAAGAGGCCCTTCGCCGTTCTTGAGCAGAAAACAGCGACTGACTCCTGCTGCAACACAGAATGAGGTCGTCGTTTCAATGTGTTTTTAACTGAGCACCTAAGATACTTGCTTGCAAATAAATTTAACTGAAATCATAAGGGATACGACATCCAGGTGACCCTGTCTGTGTCAGACTAGGATAAGAGTTTTAGATGATTTCTTGCACGAACATTTTGGGGTGCCTTGTCCTCTTTTGCAGTTATGACATCTGGTCACCCTGGGCACGATACCCTATGCATGTTTACTCAGAAGTAAATCCCTCATTGCAGCCCTACTATTCTTCCTGGCTATGCAGGGTGGAGGGACATGATGATCATGATGAGAAGCTTCTGCCGGGAGCTACAACCGGATCAACCACGCCCAAAAGACCGTGTTTCTTCCCGTGCCACTGGCTACCCCCATCCTGTCGCCTTCCTGACTACTACCTTCTCCAGATCCTACACGAGCCCTGCCTTTTATCTTTTTGATGATGCCAGCTCACACCTTCACGTTGTTGCCAGTGGTCGTCGGGCCGTTGTCCCAGAAAAACAGGAACTCCGCCTCCCATGGGAAAGAGGATCGCTAATAACAAGATTCATGCAAACAGGGGGGGGGGGGGAGGGAGAGACGACGCAGCCTTCCCCGTTCCCCAGCAATCTCGCTTTTCTCCCCTTGCCTGAAGAAAGAGACAAGCTCAGCAATCGAGGGCTGAGAGAAAAGCCATGTGCCTGCAGGAGTTCAAGGGAGATGCCACGGTAGCGCGCCTGCTGCAAGCACGTCATCCCACGTCCACGAGGTTCTGGAGCCCCATCAGTTCCACTTCCAGGTGGAAGAAGGAGCACAACTGTAAAGCGTTCCTCGCTCCCACTCCGCCCGAAAATAGGGTGTCACTGTCATCTTCTGCGCTCCTCCGCCGAATTTGTCTTTCGCAGAACATTGAGCCCCACCCACAGTCAACTGGTTTGAGTAGGAGAAAGTGGAGCTCGTGTTTTTGAGGGGAAGATGAGCTGGTGGTTTAGCATCATTATGGCACGTTGTGTACCAGTGCATAATGATAGTATTCCCGATTCTGTGCGTACACAGCATCGCAACATGTTCCTTAGGGTTAGAGTTCAGTTCTGTCTTAGAAATCACTTCTAGAGTGCTTTCTTTCAGGGTGGGTATCAAGAACCTTTCTCCACAGTTTACATGAAAATGAGCGAACTCAGGAAGATAGTGGAGGACACAGGAAGGCCTGGCGGGATATGGTTCACGGGATCACGAAGGGTCGGACAGACGACTTAATGACTGAACAACAACAAAACAACCATTAAAGGGCCAGAAGCATTCATGGTGAAAGGTTGGCCACCCCTGTGTCATTATCAATACACCAATGATGGGGGAAAGCCAGGGAGCTGTCAATGCAGACAGATTACAAAGCATACCGTGAGTAATTTTCTCAAAATTGCTCTCTCCTCCAATTGGAAGGAGGTAAGCATATGCTTAAAAAGGTAAAGGTATCCCCTGACAATTAAGTCCAGTCGTGTCTGGCTCTAGGGTGTGGTGCTCATCTCCATTTCAAAGCCGAAGAGCCAGTGTTGTCCGAAGATGCCTCCGTGGTCATGTGGCCGGCATGACTCTCCTTGCCGCAGCACGTACCATGCAGCTGGAACACGGAGCGCTGTTTACCTTCCCGCAAGCGGTACCTATTTATCTACTCGCATTGACATGCTTTGGAACTGCTAGGTTGGCAGGAGCTGGCCAAGCAACGAGCGCTCACCCCGTCGCGGGGAATCGAACTGCCGACCTTTTGATCGACAGCTTATGGTTCAGCGGTTTAACCCGCTGCGCCACCTGCGCATATGCTTACTTGTACCCTAAAAGATTGAGTTATTAGGAAGAGTTTTTCTTTCTCTAGGTCAGCGGTTCTTAATCTTTTGTTCCTCCTCTTGCACCCTCAGAAGAATTTTGAACTGCTCAAACACAACCTGAAAAATACAGTATATTTATTTTATTTCTATTATTAGCTATTTTTCTGAAATTACATTAAACATACAGTCTGAGACCAAAAAAGTGGACCTTCAAAAAAACATTAAATTTTAATCATAGAAAAAAAATCTGTACTCTTCATAGAATTTGAAGACATAAAAAAAGCTCAAGAGAAAACTCAGGAAGGGTGGAAACAATAAATGTTGTGGTCAATAAGGAAATACAGTAGAATGATAATTGCCTTCTGTTGGCCCATCAGTTGTCAGAGCCAAATTTAAACCATTTTTTAAAAAATTGTCCTTACCTAGTAAAAAAAAAAAGTGTATCAAGACATTTTTTATCCTTAATACAGGGCGTACTTCATGCATCACCTGGACCCCCCACATCAGGGGTGCAGGTGCCACAGGTTAAGAACCCCTGGTATAGGTTGTGCATAATGCTTACAACTACCAAGCAATAGAAAGTCACACTTAGTTCCCAAACACATGCATTTCTGGTGACAAATAAGACTATGGATTGCACAGCAGGACTGGTTATAGTCTGCATTCACACTCGCCTGTGTTAAAAAAAATTTTTTTAACTTTTCATGCCAGTGAAAAGAAAAGCATTAATGGAAGTGTTGTAAATATTGGCACCAATGGAAGATTATATTTTAAATTAAATGTTCTTAAATGAAAGGAAATATATATTCATCCATAATAATGTAGAAGAGATGAATATTTCAGCATCAAAGTACAGACATAAAAATACTGGGAGAAGTATTCCAATTTACAGAGGTTTAAGAGTCTTTATTTCAGCAAATTGCAGATAACAGAAAAACACTTAGCTCTCCCAATAAGTGAATTTACAACATGCTCCCAATAGCCTTGTCACTGTAGTTCTGTAAATTTTTGATTAACAGCGCAATCCTGTGTAACCTTGCACCAGTTTATCAGTAGATGCTCCAGTGTAAGTGCACTTATGCCAGTGTAAGTGCACTTACACCGGTGCATCTGCTGTTACACCGATGCATCTTCTGTTACACCGGTGCAAGGTTACACAGGATTGTGCTGTAACAGTTTAATTCTAGACGTGTCTACTCAGAAGTAAATCTCATTGTGCTCAATGGAGCTTACTCACACAAAGTTTGCAGCCTTAGGGCCCAATCCTATTGTGCTAACGGCTGGTGTGCACTGCATCCTGCAGTGGGGGGGGGGGGGGTTACGGAGGCTTCCTCAAGGTAAGGGAACATTTGTCCTCTTACCTTGGGGTTGCACTGGAAAGTTGGATAGAATCGGGCCCTAAATGTTTTAGTGCTTCCTCAGCCCCTCCTAATGAAGGTGCTATGTGGTAAAACTACTTAATGAAAAGCAAAAGTCTATCTCCCATGATAGCTGATTTGTTACAAAATCTTTCATGACTGATTTAACTAACACTATAAGTAGGCAGTGATAATTATGAGAAAGATAGGTTAAGTGAGTCACAAAACAGCACAACAGATACGGATAACAGAGAGCACCTAAAGAAATAGCCAAACAATCTGAAGGTTATACTACATTTTTGCTGCAGGGAATATATAGCAGTACTTGCAATAAGAGAAATACATTTACAACATAAATTTATTTATTCTGGATAAATTGAGGAAAATAAATGGTAATAAAGAACTAATATGTTTTCTGTAATGATGCATTGCTATGAGTGAAGCATTTTCAGAATTTTTCATTTTTGACTGACCCAGGAAAGGTAAACTCATATGGTAGAAAACTCCAGCATGCTATAGCAAATGGGGAGAGGCGAAGGCAAGCTCTGTGTTGGAAATTATTAACAAAGGGATTGAAAATAAAATGGCATGAATCATAAGATAATTTATTACCAAGCTTGGTAATAAATAAACAAGCAAATGTAATGTAAAATCGATAATGTGGACATACTTAGGAGACTAGTCTGCACAGTTCTGGTAGCCTCCATCTCAGCTCTGGATCAGGTACAGAAAAAGGCAACATGCGCTGAGAAGAGGATGTGGCGCAACTTCCTTAACAGGGAAGGCATTAAGAGGGGGCAAGTTCAAGATTTATGCAATTATGAATGGTGCAGGAGGAGATTTTTTGTGGCTCTCTCATAATGCTAGTACTTGCCATCATGTAACAACAATGAGTGGATCAAGACTGACATTAGGAAGTACCTTTTATTATCATTATTATTAATGTATATGCCACCTTTCAACAAGAGAGTTCACAAAGTGGTTTATATAGAAAAAATGAATAAAAAGATGGTTCCCTGTCCCAAAAAGGCTCATAATCTTAAAAAAAAAAAAGACACAGAGACATAAAAAAGACCAGCAAATAACCACAAAGAATGGGCATTATGCTGGCATGAATAGGGACAGTTACTCTTCCCCTGCTGAATAAGAGAACTACCACTTAAAAAGTGCCTCTCTTAACCTATGTAAGGCCAGTCCAGCTCGGACAGGGCGCTGGATACTGGTGCAACCCAGCCTCCTCCCAGGCCAGGCTGGCCAATGGCCCCCTCCCTCCCCACCCTTGCCCTCTCTCCCCACGTCCCTGTGCCAACCAGCGTGGGCCTTAACTGTGTTGGCTGGTGCAGGTCCGTTTTGGCGGTGGAGTGAGCGGTGCTGGACTCCGCTCCGGCACCACTTACTCCGAAGGAGCCACAAACGTGCTTTACGGCACATTTGCGACTCCTTAGGCCGGTGGTGGACTCCGCTGGCATGTCTTTATGCAGGATTGGGCTGTTAGTCACAGTAGGGAATGGGGACTAAGGCACAGTGCCACAGACTTAACAGAAAAGGTGTGTTTTAAGAAGGGATTTGAAGAAAGTGAGCAAGGGAGCATCTTGTTGATATTCTGGGGGGAAGTTCTAAGAATAAGGGACAGAAAGAGAGAAAGAACAGAGCTGTTTGAGGGAGTAAGAGAACGTTTGGATGACTGAGATGAAAGAGAAAAGGTTACGGACAGGGGTATAGCAGGATATGAGAGCTGAGAGGAAATAAGCAGCAAGACCATGGAAGGCTTTGAAAACAAGGACACCAAGCTTTTGCTAGATCTGGGAAAAGACAGAAAGCTAATGAAGAGATTTAAGAGTACTTTTCTTCTGCACATGTTGGTCATTAGAATATGTTGTTCTTGTTTTTATTCCATATTTAAACATGTGTCTTTCAGCAGAGGATCTTTCCTCCTTCAGAAAAAAAAACTGCAAAAATGACCCATTTTATAAACACCTGCCATATCTCACTTTTTCCATCGGGAACAAACATGCTTTCAGCTAATATTTTTGTTTATCAACAGTTGTCCTGTGGTTATTTTTAAAACATGTATTTTTATAATTTCATTTATAATAATTTATTATCAAATTAGAAAAGAATTTAAAGTACTGTAATAGCAAAAATGAACACAAAATATTAAAGTAACTCTCACACTATTTTAAATTGACCTGAAATATGTTTAATTTTAATTCTTCTAGCAACACGTCTCTGTGTAATAAATTTACAATTAGCCCTGGTGCCATAAGCATCTTCACCATAAATTAAAAAAACAAGGTCCAGTAATTAAATGCAGTGATAAAATTTTTTGGCACTTATTAGTAAGTGCTTCATCTGTTTCTGTGTACGCTAGAAAAGGCTTCTCTGTCAGAGGGAAAACGAAGGGTTAGCATGGCTTAAGGATTTTGATTCGATGTGATCAAATTCCTTCTCCCACACTGTGACAAGAATTGCCCTGAGGCTACAACCTAGGCCTGTACAATTTGTGAGCTGCCCACCAAGGCAAACTGAACCTACACCTGGCATATAGGGTTGGCCCATCAGGGGCTCCAACAACTTTGTTTTTGTTGCTTGCCCAGAACTGCAAATGCAGGCAGATTGTCAAGCACCGGCCAGTACAAAACACATGGCTGCTCAGTCAGTTGCATTCATCTTGATGGGTTACAAAACTGCTATAGACATTTCAAGGCATCAAAAGTACTGAAACAAAGTCTAGGGAGATGTTGCTATGGAAATATATCGTAATAATTTATGTGCTTAGGGTGGGCATGTCAAATGTTCCTAGCATTGAACTTAGTCAGCTGTTTTTTGTTGTTGTTGTTCAGTCGTTAAGTCGTGTAAAGGTGATCCCTGACAATTAAGTCCAGTCGTGTTCGACTCTAGGGTGTGGTGCTCATCCCCATTTCAAAGCCGAAGAGCCAGCGTTGTCCGAAGACGCCTCCGTGGTCATGTGGCCAGCATGACTCTCCTTGCTGCAGCGCGTAGCATGCGGCTGGAACACGGAGCGCTGTTTACCTTCCTGCAAGTGGTACCTATTTATCTACTCACATTAACAGTACTGCTAGGAACTGCTAGGTTGGCAGTTACCTTTAGCTGTTAAGGTAAAGGTAAAGGTATCCCTTGACAATTAAGTCCAGTCGTGTCCGACTCTAGGAGCCAGCGCTGTCCAAAGATGTTTCCATGGTCATGTGGCTGGCGTGACTCAACACCGAAGCGCATGGAGCGGTACCTATTAATCTACTTGCAATTTCTTGCTTTCGAACTGCTAGGTTGGCAGGAGCCGTCGCACGGATTCGAACTGCCGACCTTTTGATCGACAGCTCATGGTTCAGTGGTTTAACCCACTGCGCCACCTGCTGGCTCACCTTCAGCTGTTACCTTCAGCTAATTTTTGCTAGACAGGCAAGGACTGACACAGCATCAAGGCCAGCTCTGCACATGCTCTCTGTCTCCTTTCCTTTTTTTCCCCTCTTCCTTACTTGCCCAGACCCAGCTGTGTTACATACACTACTGCATCCCCGCTACTACTCCCTTCCACTGAATTGCTCCTTCCTCCACCAGACCACACTTATGCCATCTTTATGTGTCATTCTCTTCTTTTGCCATCCCCAGTTGACCCAAGCATGTTGCCTTGCTTGCCCTTCTCCCTGGACCGAGTACTTGTCTCTCCCCTTCTTCTTCTCATCAGTTTCTTCCTTAGACTGACAAAATGGCACACAAGAGTGGCAACAACAAGAAGGGCTGCCCAATGACCCCATTGACTGAAGAACCCCAGGGATACAGAATGACACAGAACAGAATGTAGGGTGTGGATTCGACCATAGCAATGTAGTAATTCATTCTTTTGTAGTCCTTATATTTATGAGATCTGCTTTCTCTCAAATTCTTAGTCCAGAATGAGTGGAAGTATTTTGTGTGCATGGAAACAGATTTTCTTTTTCTTTTTAAATGTCCTCTTTTTTCAGACTGCATAAGCAGCAGCAGCTGCTTGTGTTTCCCTTGTAGCAGGGTGAAAGGTCCAGTTTGAGATTGTGGGGAAATAGGAGCTCAAGATAAGGGAAGGCCAAGCAAGAGGAATCTTTCAGCACAACAAGTAGGATTGGCAGTGAAATAAATAAAGAGAGAGAAAATACAACTGTCATTGGACTAAAGCCCCGTGTGGTCATAAAAGTTCAAACCAAACCTAATAAAATATAGGACAGGGAATCTTGACTTTAATTTGCTTTCCATGCTTTAGTGTTCAGGTCTGATCCAAGCGTTCGACATGGCAGCCTTCTTTGTACAGTGTCGTTGTCTCCTGCTTTGAGGTTCTCACTTTCCAGCCACCCAGATGCAAAAAGGAATGTTTCATAGATGCACCACAGAATCATTCCCACCCAAGAAGAGATCCACATCACACATCCAGCCCTACTGATTACAATGATGTTACTTTACCAACCAGGGCAGATAAATGCCGTATAAGTGTTATTAACAGTCTGTCAGTTGGTAAGCTAGAAAAACTTATGAGATCTGGTGTGGTACACTGGCTGAAGGCCAAAACAACACCTTAGGTGTAGTAGTTCCATGATGCTTCCCCACCCCCTTTTCTTTTATCAGGTGAAGCAATGGCAGGTGGCTTCATGAGAAGAGGCAGGCAGAGTGTTTAACAATAACAAAAGTGTTTAACACTTTTCTTTCCAGACAATTGTCCGCTCAAAATGCCCCCCCCCCAGCAACTGCTTTAATTCTGAGAGATAAAACATACAGGGGCAGCTCAATCCCGCCCAGCGGCATTGCTGCAGGGGAGTGGAGCTCTAAGTTCCGCCATGGTCCGACCCTCCATTACACGGGTGCACGAAGTGGCCAAGCCCCCTCGCCTTCGGAACCATTCAAGTCGGTGAAAACAACACACAGGAGACTCCCTGCATGTTGCTTTCACCGATTTGAATGGTTCTGAAGGTGAGAGGGCGCTTCGTGCACCCGTGTAATGGAGGGTTGGACCGCAACGGAACTTAGAGCTCCGCCCCCCTGCAGCGACGCTAGTGATCCCGCCTAAAGGGCCAGCCGCTGCATCCTAGTCAGGATGCAGGCCGCACTGGCACAGCCAGGGCTCACCTTGGGGAAAGGGGACGTTCATCCCCTTCCCCGATGTAAGTGCTGGAAGCCCCAATGGACCCTCCTCAGATGCGTGCCAGCTGTTTAGCTGGCACGTGTCCGGGGAGGCCATGTAAGGCCAGCCCAGCCTGGAAAGGGTAGTTGGATATTGGTGCAACCCAGCGCCAATATCCCCACCCCCTCCCAGGCCGGGCTGGCCAATATCTCCCTCCCTTGCCACCCCTGCACACCCTTCCCATGCACGCCTTCCTGCTGCCTGGTGCAGCACTCACCTGTGTCCAGCGGTGTGGAATCCAGGGTGGGTTTTGAGCTGCAAAGGCCTCCTTGAGGTAAGAGAACATGTGTTCCCTTGCCCCAGGGTAAGCGTTTGCTGTCCTGCACTGGGGCTACTTGGACCTATACCAGCTATTTTGCTGGTGCAAGTCTGAGTGTACCTGGGTAGGTGGATCAAGGCTGGGAAGGGGAATATGATATTAGCGGAGCTGCCACCGATATCTCCCCCTTCCCAGCCTCAACACAGCCTCCTCCCATCTCCTCCCCTTCCCTCTCCCTCCCTGTTCCTCCCACCCCCACCCCCACCCCCGCTCACCCCCACACTGACTTACTGGTGCTGGTGCTTTTCTGGAGGCCGCTAGCACATGGCTGCAGCCACTCACCACTTGCAGTGGCAGCCAGGCTACGCAGAATGGTGGGTCGTGTTTTGTGACTGCAGTAAAGCATGCTGCACCATCAAAGTGCGCATTCTGGTGGTGCAGTGGCTGAATAGGATTGGTCCCCAGTCTTGTACGTTGACCAGCACTTGGTCCACTTGCAGTTCTACTATTAGACCACATACCGAGCAGGATCCACATGGTTCTCCAAAACAAAATGGCTGCAAAGTGTCACCTTGCAGTGGGAAAAAAAAAACAAGTGTGTGGACACATTTGGGATCTGACTCAATCTAAACATAGACTAGTGGTCAGGCAGGTCAAATCAGAGTATGAGATTCCAAAATTCTACTTTGGATGAGAAAATGTGCTGTGTTAATTGAGTTTATTTTGGTTAACACCAGTGCTTATTCCAGAATGGAATCTCTGTTTCCGGGGGTGGGGTGTGTGAGAAGAACCCAGTAGCACCTTGATATAAATATTCATGGGCCAGAGAATACTGCTTTGTTATTCACACAAAGAGGTACCTTCAAATGGAGTTCAAATTCTGTCCTTGCTTCCCATAATTGCCTCACAGATACATTAATAGCCCAATCCTAGTTGGACACCATGCCAATGAGGCACTGATTGCAGTGCAGTTCACTGCTGTATCCTAAGCCCATCCAGGCACTGCCATGCTGGTGCAGCCCTCTCAGTAAGCCACCAGCATCCATGGAAACCCCAGACCATCATCCTTGGAGCAATGTTCTGACATCAGTGCAACATCAGTCATCTGATGTTGGCCCAATGTCCAAGGAGCCAATCACCATGTCCACCCAGCTTCAACTTCAGTGGCCAGAGAAGAATCACCAGGGTAAACTGAGCAGGGGGCAGGGTCAATGAGAGGACAACACTGGGGTGATGCCCCCCAGCAGCCCCCAGAAATGAGCAACACTGCAACAGTCACCACCACCAACCATGGGAAGATGCCCCAAGGACAACACATACACTTGACACAAGGGATGCCACAGCACCACCCCTGCAAAGGACCTACTGTAGTGCAAGTAGCAAAGGAGCAGAAAAAGCAGAGAGCAGAAGAATCGGAGAATCCAGGGTCCAAGTTCCCTTATGCCACCCGTTCAAACGCACATGTCCAAGAAATGAAATGCCTTTTTTACCACAGCACAGTAAAGTTAGAAAGGAGCTCCCTTGGAAGAGGGCAGCATGTGAAACAAACACATAAGTCTCACATGACATGCCTCATCCCTCCCATGCCCTTCCCATGCGATGCCCCAATCTCCTCCCCATTGTGTCCTCTCTCTCAGCAGAGTTGTGCCGGAGTCCAAGTTACATTGATGTGACATTGAACCAGTGTCCACAGCAAATCCATAGACAGGCGGATGTAAATGCCATCAGGGCTGTCGTTGTGCCAGCGTACATGGACCTGCACTGGCATACCTTGAGGGTAAGAGTGAGCTGTTAGTACCACAATGGGTAGTCATTTAGAGAACAAAACATGTTCACGTAAATGAAAGGGAGAATAAAACAGCCAATAGAGTCAACAGATACTTTTGCATGCTCACCAGCCAGATCCCCTGTTGGAACCTCCAAGCGGGAAGGCTGCAGGAAGCATACCATGTACAATTGCTCACAGGAATTTGCCTATGTGTCAGAGGGGTATGGCATACATTCCAGTCCTCATGTTTATCTCTAGCTAGTAATCCCTTTGTTTCACTAGAGCTCTTCCCTTTCCCAAAGTGCAGACCACAGACTTATGGAAAAACCTAGAGAGGGCACAGCACCAACAAGAGCAAAGATCGTACTGTTGCCAATTGCCATTCTGTTTTTAACAGCGCAATCCTATACATGTCTACTCAGATGCAAGCTCTACTGAGTTTAATGGGATTTACTCCCACGTGCAGCCGTAAAAGCCGGCCGCCACATCTTATCCCATTTCCCGGCTGTCCTGGGGCAAGTCTTCAAGCAGCATTGTGCACATGCGTGAAGAACGCCGCTTTTGGCCTTGTTAGAAGCGGCCAAGCCGACGAAGAAGACAGTGAGCGGTTCATTCCGGGGGGGATGATGCAGCACAGGGGGGGATGATGTGGCAGTGGGTGGTGAGGGGTGACATGGCAGTGGGGGGGTGAAGCGCCGACCTCCCGCCGGAGGTGACGCACCACTGCCTGGGATGAACACAATGAGGCTTGCTTGTGAGTAGACATGCATAGGATTGAACTGCTCCCCCCCCCCCGTATGTCAACAGTGCTGCATTGTTTGCATCTCATAATTTTTGGGTTTTTAAAGCTGTTTTTCTTTTTTGTAGAAATGTTATAAGGTGCCTTGAATGTTTTTTAAATTGAACAGAAAGTATGAGATACAATTGTGTTAATAAACAAACTATACAGTGGCGGCGCTCCAACCTGCACCCCACCCCCTGCCCAGCTCTACCTCTGAGTTTAACTACCGGTATATGTAGTGCATTACAATGGCCAAGCATAACTGTTGCTTTGGGATGAGTACCTGTGAGTGGTGTCAGCTGTTGGCAGCTTTGCTTGGGGAAGGATCTGTGAAGGTGTAGGCATATTGCAAATACATTAATAATAATATAATATAATAATATACAGTATTTATATACCGCCTTTCTGGTCATTGGATTTCTCCTCCGATCCGACTTTAATTCAAGGCGGTGTACATGGGCAGGCTGTTCTAAACCCCAAGGGGTTTTTACAATATACGTTCTAATCTTTCATAGAACCCTTCATTCGAGATGTTGCTTTCACAGTCCAGCTCCTCTCTCTCTCTCTCTCTCTCTCTCTCTCTCTCTCTCTCTCTCTCTCTCTCTCTCTCTGGCGTTCCCCTCAACACGCTTCAGCTGATACAGGCAACCTTGATTGTCACTCAAGCGCTGTAGCTGCAGTTCCACTCCCCCACAGAGGCTCTGCAGCTTATCAGCTCGGTGTGTCACCAGCTCTCCGACAGACTTCCGGCCGTCTTGAACTGCTGTCCTTCAGATCTTCAGGCATTTGTGAGATGAACGCTCTACCAACTGAGCCAGACGTCCTGCCCAACACGTTGAACACGTTATTAGAACACGTTATGCAAAATTAATTACAATAGTATCAAGTGTATAACTATAACTTGAACACTGAAGATTTGGGACTTGAATCTTGGAGAGACTAGCATAGAGTCTATTCAACCCTGCATAAAGGCATGAGAGGTAGTACGGGTAATGATGCCATGTAGAAAAGAGAAGCCAGGATAAAAATAGATTTCCTACACCAATCGCAGGTCTCCAGATGCTGGCAGCCACGAACAGGAAAAAAATATACTTAAAATCCGAGGTTTGCAAGTCCTTACGTTTCGTTCCATAAGCCTGGAACTTTTTCAAAGGAAACAATCCAGGAGGGATGATGATGAATCTTGGCAAGTTTATTATTATTAAGAATATTTATATACTGCTTTTCAACAAAAAAAAGTTCACAAAGAGGTTTATAGACAAACAGTGCCATCCTGTGTAACCTTGCACCGGTGTAACAGTAGATGCACCGTTGTAACAGCAGATGCACTGGTGTAAGTACACTTATACTGGCATAAGTGCACTTACACCGGTGCATCTGCTTTTATACCAGTGCGAGGTTACACAGGATTGAGCTGAAAAGCAAATAATTAAATGTCTCCCTGTCCCAAAAGCACTCGCAACCAAAAAGATGCAGAACACCGGCAGTTTAGCATTTAAGGTGGGCAGATCTTAATGACAGAGTTCCTGGAACTAAGGAAGATGTTTCTACTCCACATGACCTAATGAACTTTATTGGGACCACCTTTACTTTCTCATTAGGTTAGCTGCTCTGTGAAAGACCTGGGAAAGGTTAGATCAGCCCAGTTGTAGTTCACGTAGAAACTCCAGTGGGACACTGGTACACAATTGCCAGGTACTTAAGGACCTCCCCCTCCATGTTGATGTCAGTTCATTCTGTGGCGAAAGTTTACTTTGGTAAGAAGAGACAAGAGAGATGAGCTGGAAAGACAATAGAGCCATAAAGATCCACTGATAACTTTTCCTTTTGGTCTCTTTTATTACAGAAAAGAATTATGTTTGGAAAAGTTCATGAAAACAAAATACACTTTTTGTGGTCCTACAACAGAGCATCTCTGCCACAATCACCATTTGTACAAAGAATGCCATGCACAACAAAGGTTAACCATTTTGTAAATTTCCCTTCCTGATCAGATGACCAAACTCCAGTACAATGTCCCGTAAAAAAGTTTCAGAAGTGGCTCCACATCCAACCCCACTTTCTTCCTATAAGACAAAAAGAGTAATTATTACATAAAGATTAAAGGTTAAAAGGGTTAATTATACTTGAAGAGAAGCTATAACTGGAGGACCTAAAGGTGTACAGTATATGGCCTGATTACCCTTCAGAATGCACAAAGTCTGAAAGCTCCCATAGCTGCAAAGTCCTAAAAATGTCAGCTTATACCTGTTGTAATTGCATATGGTTGGATGGAAATGGAATTCTATGGAAAAGGGAACTGTAGATATGTTCAGCTCCAGAATAGCTGGCATGCTGCCAGCCCAATCTGGCGCACCTTCCCTCTGGGACAAACAACATGAACACTGGCGTCGACGGGGGGAAGCGGGGGGGCGGGCCGCCGGGGGTGTCGCGCGTATAGGGGTGACACGCGATCACCCCCCACTTACAGTTTTGAGCTGGAGGTGGGCCCTCCCGCCCTCCCCTGTGTCCGTTTGGCTCCAAAATGAGCTGAAAACGGAGCGGGGAGGGCGCTCTGCTCCTGCGCGTGATGTCACGCGCGGGGGCGGAGCCTCCCCCTTAAGGGCGACGCGCGCCCCCGCTCTGGGGTGACGCGCGTCGTCGCGACGCGACTGAACATGAACACTGGGACTACCCTCACGATGGCCAAAGGGATGCTGTAGGAGCCACTGCAGGAACCAGTGAGTGATTCTGACTTCCTGGTTTTCTGTTACCACCCCTGCCAGGTCTTCATGGGAACTAGGAGACAGGAAGGGTGGAGAAATGGGGCACAGCTGGGAGTGGGAAGAGAGACCAGCCAGTAATGTGCTGATGAGAGTGGAAGGGCAGACTTGCGGATGCTCTATGAAGCTACCATATAGAGAGATTCAATCTCCGCCCCTCTCATGGAACCCAAGGCACCGGGTAAAAGGAAGATGCCTCTGTAAGGATTGTGATATGTAGGCTTTTGGCTTTTGATACAAAGAGACCTGCCCCCCCTTTTTTTGCTGTCCAAGCTGAATGAGGGAACTGAGGAGTGCAAGGTAAGCCCTACACACACACACCATGGACCACAAGTGGTTACAGTCAGACTAAGCACAGAGAGACCTGAGTTAAAAAATCTCTACTTGGCTCAGGGCCCAACCCTATGCAACTTTCCAGCACTTATGCAGCCACAATGCAGCCCCGAGGTAAGGGAATAAATGTTCCCTTACCTTGAGGAGGTCTCTGTGACTGCCCCCACACTGCAGGATGCAGCGCAATGCCCCATTGGCACAGCTGCATCAGTGCTGGAATGTTAGATAGGATTGGGCCCTCACTGTGTGACCTTAGGTCAGTGACTCTCAGCATAGTGTACCTCACAAAGGTTGGTGAAAAACTGTACCTGTCACCCTTGAGCTGCTTGGAATGAAGAACATTAGTAAAATATTTTATTTGTCCATTCTAGAAAATATAGGTTTTAAGTTACAGACCTGGGGGGGGGGGGAGCATTTGTAGGGGGTACTTGTGTAAAAACATGCTTAGAAGCACAAATGCATCTCTGTGGGTCTTCCTATATTTAAAGAATGGGGCTTCTGCACAGCTGAATACTGTATACATAAGCTCACCTATGGTCTCTAGATGCCATGTTCCATGAGTCTAAAATATAATTCATGAATAATTTTTTGGTCCCAGATATGTCTTCCTAGATTTAAAAAAAAATTATGCAGCATTTCCACTCCAAATTGTGCCACCAGCATAAAGCCTGAAACCAAGTTCTCTAGCAATGTAATCTAAATTATTTGGGATATCTGAGTGAAAGAATGTCAGTTGCAAAGGAAAGGTTGTAACTTTCAGTTAGAGTGAATGGTTGCATGACAGAAACTTGGGACAAGGGCCCATTGATTTTCATTGCTTATGCCCACCTGCTTTCAGGCATCAATGAACCAGCATCTTGTACCTCCACATGTGAGGATGGTGGAATAACTAGGGGCTGCTAAGCTTTCCCAATTCCAGTCCTCTTCCCTGAGCTCCCTCTTTTTCCATTACAAATATTTTTACCTATTGTTTGAATTGCATATACAGAAGGAAGAGAATAGAGGAATTTATTTCAAGGAAAAAATGGAGTTGGGTTTGAAGCTCTTGTATGTATGGACATACAGCCCAATCTAACTAAAAATCCTCCCCACTGATAAAGCAGCACCAACTGAGTACAGTACACACAGTATCCAATAGGTCTATTCGGGCCTGTGCCAGCACTTTGGCTGGTGCAACTTCGAGTGGAATCAGGGAGGCGGATTTAAGCCGGGAAGGGGGATAGGATATGGGCGGAGCCACTACCGCTGATAACTGCCCCTTCCCACCCTCAACACATAGCATCTCCGCCTTGGTTCTTGCCCCATTCTTTCCCCTTCCCTTCCCTGTTTTACCCACTCAGAGGTCCAACTTACTGGTGCTTGGGCATCTTTGAAGGCCACTATTGTGTGGCTGCTGCCGCTTGCTATTTCCAGCGGCAGCCTTTTGCGCAATAGCGCATCTCATTTTGTGATGCCAGAAGGCCTCTGGACCAGCAGAATGCGAGGTCCAATGGCAGAGTGGCCTGTTAGGGTTGGGCCCACAATATATTTCCAGATACATTATTGTTCTAAATGGCTAATGACTGGTTTATATGGCTATTAAAAGGAATGTCAGATATTCAAGACCATTTGTGAAACCCTTTTTCGTACAGGATGTCTAATCTACATTTTACCACACATACCTCAGGATATCAGTTGGATATATTCAGTATTTATGTTTTTATATTTACATGACAGGCAGCAGAACGATTAAAAAATGGGAATGACTTCCCCCAGCTCAGTTCCACTTATGACTCTCAAAGTACCGGTACTTTGTTAAACAGGCAGGCTTTATACAACATGTTGAAAAAAATCCAGAATCAGACTGGAAAAGTAACATGGGAAGGCATATTTTCAAAGCAAAGGCCCTCTGGTGGAAGTGAAGAAGAGGTCTCACTAGCAGACTTCAATTTTGAATAGTCATCATTAGACGCAATAGAAAGACACAAGGCCTTATCTGGACGCGATGTTTATCACACCTCAGTATTGCTCCGGCTTAGAGACATCTGTAACTCACCATTAACCTGTGTCTTTGGCACTTAAACATTTGGGAATGGGTTTCTCAGTTAAGTGTCACCATGCAGAAAATCATACCATTTGTAGCCAGACAAACTACTGTGCTTCAGCTTGCTTAACAACAAAAAATGTGTATGGATCTCAAACTGCTTTACAGTGTTGATCAGGTCCCCATTCATTTGGCCGGGGTTTCCCCCCACCTCTTATCTGTTCAGTTGGGGTGTTTCCTTACCTTGCAGAATAAAAGTAAGAATAGTCATAAGGACAAACCAGCAAATGTCCATGCTTAATAAGGGATAGACATAAAGTTTCCTTTCCACTTCTTTTCCACGTCTACATTAGAAGCAGTGTCGGGAGAAGGAGCAGTTTTGATTACATACAAGCAGGGCAATGAAAACTTTAGAAATAAGCTTCTTTTTTCCTAATGATAGGAAACAAGGAAATCACAGTCCCAATTCAAGAGAAATATTGCTTGTCTACATACAAACTAGCTGGAAGACTCTTGACGTTAAAAAGATATTGTTTATTTATTTCAGAACATCAGTATTGGTCCATAACGATGTGCATCAGAAGTGTAGTGGCCCAGAGAGGAGAGAGGAGTTTCTCTTTTCAGGGCAAACTCCTTCCTTCGATCAAAGCTCTGATGCAGTCAAAGTTAGCACTTACTGAGGAGCACATTGTATGCATATCGTATGAAAGCCAGTGTGGCTGGTCAGGTGCCACTATTGCAGCACCATCAGCAACAAGTCCCTGCCCCCCCCCAAGGAGCTTACAAACGGAAAACTAGACAATGGAGAAACAGAGGAGGGGAGGGAGAGACAAGGGGAGAATAGATGAACATGAACAAATGGAATTACTGTACACATACTGGGTGAAAGAAACAGCTTTTAAAATAGATTTAAGAGGGAGAAAGAGAAGAAAATGTAGATGAGAAAAAGAGTGGATTCCTGCTTCTTTTAATCATTCCCTCTTGTCAGTATGATTTCTTAGTTCATTAAAAGCTAAAGCATAGTGCAGAGGTTTTCTTTTTCAAAGGATTGAGGACCATCCAATTAAACAGATAGCCCACAGGGTTAAGGTAAGCAGGCAGACATTTATGACAAAAAGGAGGAAGTACTTCACATAATGCATAATTAACACATATTAATCACTACAAGGTGTTAGAATGGCAGAAGTACAAATGGCTCCTTTGAAAAAGGGTTAGCTAACACAATCCTCTCTGAATATATCCATGTCTGCTACGATAGCTGGAAATGCAACTTCTGTGTTAAGAAAATTGGGTATACCAGGACAGGAAAGTCTTGGTTCAAACTTGAGGACAGAATTAGAAATGCGGGAAGCCATGGGGAAAAAAAGAAGATATGTGATAGAATAGATAAGAACATAAGAACATAAGAAGAGCCCTGCTGGATCAGGCCAAAAGCCCATCTAGTCCAGCTTCCTGTGTCACACAGTGGCCCCACCAGATGCCTCAGGGAGCACACGAGACAACAAGATACCTGTGTCCAGTCGCCACTCCCTTGCACCTGGCACAGAGAAAACCCACTTCTAAAAAAAAAACAAAAAAAAAAACCCAGGAGGTTGCTTATGGCTTGTAACCTGTGATGGTCTTTTCCTCCATGAATTTGTCCAAACCCCTTTTAAAGGCATCTAGGCCAGGTGCCATCACCACATCCTGTGGCAAGGAGTTCCACAGATGAATCACACGCTGGGTAAAGAAATATTTTCTTTTGTCTGTTCTAACTCTCCCTCCACTCAATTTTAGTGCATGTCCCCTGGTTCTGGTGTTGTGCGAGAGGGAGAAGAATTTCCCTCTATCCACTCTCTCCATCCCATGCATAATTTTATAAGTCTCAATCATGTCCCCCCTCAGGCGCCTTTTTTCTAGGCTGAAAAGCCCCAGACGCTGTAGCCTTTCCTCGTAAGGGAGGTGCTCCAGCCCACAAATCATTCTGGTCGCTCTTTTCTGCACCTTTTCCAATTCAACTATATCCTTTTTGAGGTATGGTGACCAGAACTGGACACAATACTCCAGATGTGGCCTTACCATCGATTTGTACAAAGGCATAATGATATTGGCCGTTTTATTCTCAATCCCTTTTTTAATGATCCCGAGCATGGAATTGGCCTTCTTCACAGCCGCCACACACTGGGTCGACACTTTCATCGACCTGTCCACCAGCACCCCAAGATCTCTCTCTTGATCCGTCACAGACAACTCAGAACCCATTAGCGTATATGTGAAATTTTGGTTTCTTGCCCCAATGTGCATCACTTTGCACTTACTTACATTGAAGCGCATCTGCCATTTTGCTGCCCATTCTCCCAGTTTGGAGAGATGGTTTTATGTTTTCACATTTCTCCTTCCCCAGTGAGGAACAGTTTGCTTGCGATGTGCTGCTGCTGCTGCTGCTCCTCTCTCCAGCCATGTACATGGCAAAGCTGTAAATGGGCAGTGTATAGATAACTGGGATTAGATACATCATCATCATCAGATACACCTAAGACCTGACAAAGCGCACGGGGAGGTATTCTAAGGAGAGGAAACTGATTCACCAACAAGGCCACCCTACCAGATAATAACTGTTGGAGGGTTGAGAAGGTGGACCATTAGCCTTACCCAACACAGATGGAACACACTGTGTTTTGGCAACATCAGAATAATCCAAGCTTGCTAGTCTGCCAAAAATGTCCTTGTTTCTCCAGCTTTTTGCTTCTTTTCTCTCAGGCAGCAATGTTTGATCTCAAACCAGATTTAGGCTGCTGGGAATATCCTCTCATGGGAATATGTGTTTTCCCCGTTTTTCAAGAGTTGACTTGTGACATCACCCGGCCCTACCTCAGAAACCACTGGCTTCTTCTGCATGCATCCGGTCTGGCAACCCTAGAACAATCTGAGACAGGTTCCTTAAGTAGTTCCAACTGGGAACTCAAATACTTATTTTGAACTGGCAGCTATTTGTTATGTGGCTCTTCCTACAATGAGCCCCAGCGAAACCATTGGCCTACAGCAGTCCATTCTTCAGGACGTCTGTAGACCTGGGGAGGTAGTAGGAGATGTGGGATGGCTCTACCTGCTGCTCCTCCTCCTCCCCTCCTCCCCCTTGCTGGGTGGGGCAAGAGAAGGCAAAGCCAATCAATCCTGCTGAGCTTCTGCTACTTCTCCATGCAGGCCTCTACTGCCTGCCCCTTACTCACAGGGGCAGCACTGGAGGAAGAGGTGGGCTGCCCAGAGAGCAAGAAGAGGATTGGATAGCCAATTGAAGTGGCTCCATAGCCGGTGGTGGGGCAGGGCACTGTTTCCCCCAACATGCTGCTGGAACAGCTGCTTCAGTCGGCCTTATGGCTGGGCCAGTCCTGACCTCCACCAGAAGCTGAACCATCCTCTCTGCCTGCCTAGCTCACTGCCCTTTCAAAAGGCAAAGAGGAGAGAGCCACTCTACGCCATTATTCTCAGCTTCTGTTTCCACTTCTATCCTTCCCCTGCCCTCTCTGTCCTTTGAAAAGATGGGAACTGGGGTGGGGGGAGAATGAGAGGGGAGGAGGAAGACGGTGGTGGGAGAGAAGGAAGTAAGGCGATGGGGTAAAACTTTTGTGTGTGTTTAGCATAATGGGAAAGGAGGATGGCACTTAAGCACCAGTAATTTATTATTACAAAACATACAGGAAATCCAGGACAAAAATTAGACCAGTGCAATACAGAACAAGCACATATCTCATCCCAGCTGGGCTCTCTCTGGGTCTAGCGCCTCCTGCATCCTTGAGAAGATGGTATGACAACAGTTACCTCCTGCAAGCAGTGTGTAAATTACTGAATCATGGTGCTGCAAAAGTAAAGCTTCAGGCGGTAAACCTGCTTGAACGTATCTTACAGTATCTGGCATGAAGCTCAGCTATATGAAGCACTGCAGCAAGACGCAACCAAGCAAATGGGTGGACTCGGAGAAAGCCTGAAGAAAACTGGTCTGAGCCCTTTCACAGATACGCCCAGCTCCCAAGCTTGTGACAATCAGATGAAATTGGATCACTTCTCATCTATTTGCATATCTTTACTGAAGGGATAACAATTCTTTGCGGTGGTTCACCAAATTGCAAACACATTTTTTCCAGTACTTTTCCAGTGGCATGTTCTTGGCAGCTTCAATACAAGGCCTCCCAGCCCCTCTACAAACTTCTCAGGATAAACCCTATTGCAAACAGTGTCTACTTTGGAATACGCTCGAAGAGGCCTTGAGCGCCCCACCCCCACGGTACTCACCTGGTTTTTGCTAACCAAATCAAGAGCAGCTAGTAGCAAAAGAAGGAGTTTATTGTCTCAGAGTCAGATGCATCAGTCCTTTCCCCTAATCTTTTACAGCCAGTCAAGGGCAGATTAAAGAAGAGGGTCTGGGGCCTTAGCTCACAATCCCTTGTCAGATACAAGAACACAGATCAATGGAGGTAGAGATCAAAGCAAGCATAGGGTAAAGAATGGAAAGACACAAAGATCCACTGCAGCAGATCTGGGATGAGGTATGTTGGTTTGGGGTGGCTCAATGGCAGTCAGGGACCTACTGGGCAAATTGAGGGTGAATTTACTGTGTTTGATTACAACTTAGTCTGTGTGTCTCTGAGCATGTCCAGTTTCCTCCCTCAGAAGAACGGAGCTTTTCCAGAAGGGACTTAACAGTAAAGCCCACAAAGCATGTGCAGAGTACTGCACATTTCCTTTGTGAAGGGAATACTTATTTCCTATGCCTTGTGCTCAGCCTGGCTGCGTAGGGTGGCTGCAGCCTTCTATGCCTGAGAGATGGGCAGTGGATTAGCTAGTGAATTAATTAAACTAGAGATGACGGGGCTCTAATTTTGGTTGGCTGGCTCACCTGTATGGTGACTGAGAGACTTACATCAAATTGTTTTATGGTGCTATATAAATAATACAATAAATATGCATGGCACTTTACAACAGAAGAGAGGATAGGCCCTTGCCCTGAGGTGTTCACAATCTAGAAACAGAGAGGAGAGGAGAAGAATGGTGGCTGCGTAAATGCGGGAAGAATATGTTACTATTTCAGGTACATGAACTTCGTTTTAGTTGCAGTAGAAGAAAGGAACTGGGGATGTTGCCTAAGGCTTTATCAATATAAATTATTATCTATAGATGCTCTCTTGTTGAACACACCCTGTAAAATGGGACCAGCCATCTTAACAGTCCTCTTATTAAGGGGCAGAGTTCCATGGGGTGGCACTGGCACAGTATTATTTATTTATTTATTTAAATAATTTATACCCCGCCTTTCTCCCGAGGGCACTCAAGGCGGCTTACAACACAATATTAAAATACATATATACACATTAAAATAATTAAATTAAAACAATTTAAAATAAACAACCACAGTGGGTCACCTGAATTTACATATGTTAAAAGCCATTTGTTAAAAGGTCAGCCCACCATGTCAGACATCAAAAGCTGTCCTAAATAAAAACGTCTTAAGGCCCTGCCGAAAGGTCTCTAAAGAGGGAGTCGTTCTTAATTCCAGGGGGAGGGAATTCCATCATTGGGGCGCCACAGCCGAGAAGGCCCTATTCCATGCCGCCATCCCCCTCACTTCCGTCAATGGTGGCACGGTTAACAGGGCTCCCCCTGATGACCTCAGAGTACGGGTCGGATTATAAGGAAGGAGGCGGTCCCTCAAATACCCTGAACCCGAGCCGTTAAGGGCTTTGCATGTATTTGCAAGTATGCATGTATTTGCATTCATATACACTAAGCCCCCAACTTACGTACTGGTTCCATTCTGAGATCTGTCTAGAAGTCAAAATGTATGCTCTAAATCAGGGAGTACATATACAAGGTGTGCTGCAAATGCAGCTTCTCCCATCCCCATGTGATAACCAAGCATGCATGTACACACACCCAGCAAGAATAGCTTGGTCAGGTTTTTTTCTTCTTCTTCCCGTTACTCCTAGCTCTGGTTTAAGAGCAATTTTCTGGTCAGGTCTTTAAAATTCTGGAAGGTGATAATCCTATGATTGACAGCACAATCCTATCCAACCTACACCTCCGGTGTAGCCAGCGGTGCAGCAAGAACTGGAGGCCCCAGAACGGAAAGGGGATTCAAATCCCCTTTGAATCTCCCTTTGGAGAGGATTTGAATCCCCCTTCCATTCTGGGGCCTCCCGTTCTCGCTGCACTGCTGGTATAAGTTGGATAGGATTGCGCTGTGAGCTAATGAGAAGAGTAAGAGAAAGGAGAGCCTCAAAGACTGTGTCTTCCAATACCGCAGGCCTTAGGAATTTTGGTACTCTTGGCTTTTGAACCTCACACAGAGCTCTGGTAGAATAAAGTAGGAAAATCTTTGGAGGCTCAAACAATCAACCAAAGTCAATCCAATAAAATATAGCACATTGCCTATTTTGTATCTTTTCTCTGGAATTAGCCCTGTACTTTTTGATATGGCCGATCTAACACTGCCACCTTGTGGGAATTGAGAACCAAAACAATGGACAAGAACAGAGACAACTCTGTGACCCATAAAGTGGCTGTCTTTGCGCTGGCAGCAGGAAAGAGAAGAAATACATTTGCTGTACAAAATGTGATTATATTTGTGGGAGGGGACAGGGAAAAAGGAGTAGTGAACTCCAAAAAGGTGCAAACAATGGAATTGAATATAAAAATATCACTCTGCAGCAGGCCCAATGTCATTTTGGTGAGTAGCTGCCTTCTGCTGCAGTCTTGCCATGATAGGTCCAATTTGTGGAATCCACAGTGTTCAGAGAAATCTGTTTTGTGCCTGAGAAGGAAACTCACCTTTACTTTTAAGAAAATGTGAACACAAGAAACACTACCTGGGCCAGATATATGAAGACTGTGAGTGGCACATCAAAAACAAAAGAGCACTGGTTTCTAGAGAATAAAAAAGATGGCGTAGA
The DNA here is from genome assembly GCA_026170595.1 of Plestiodon gilberti rubricaudatus. Classification (NCBI taxonomy): domain Eukaryota; kingdom Metazoa; phylum Chordata; class Lepidosauria; order Squamata; family Scincidae; genus Plestiodon; species Plestiodon gilberti. Next base: position 192,648,440 of record JANXHW010000002.1, on the reverse strand, counting down.
AAGCCCCTATGTTTCTCTGAAAGAGAGTTGAGAAATATACACTGGGTCTTTCCACACAATCTTTTTAAAAATCTTCTGAAAGAGATCTGCAAATTCCTGCAGGAGAACAGAGACAATATTGGGCTGTGTTGGCCTTAACATGAAGCCACTAGTGTCATTTGGGGTGTCTGCTAAGTGCGGGGCACACCAGGTGACACCAATTCTTTGGGGTGACACCACGGCTACCCTGCCGGCATTTTGTTTTTGGCCACTTGGAGAGGAGTCGCTTTTAAAAGGTGACTCGTCTCCGAGCAGCAGAAAACAGCCAAGAAAGGGGGTGTCACCCCATTGGCTGGCCCAAAGATGGCACCAAGGGGGGTGTCATTCACACCACCCCTCCTTGCAGCTTGCAAAGAGCTCAGCTTGGCTGTCCTCGCAGCTCCGCCTCCGAGCTGAGCAGAGCTGACAGGCGAGTCTCATTTTTTCGCGAAGGCGCGACTTAGCTGTCAGCTTCACTTTGCTTGGAGGTGGAGCCACCAGGACAGCCAAGCAGAGCTCCCTGAAGGCTGCAAGGGGGGGGGGTGACACCCCCTTGGCTCTTCCTGTTTGCAGCCGGCTTCACTTCCAACCCAAAGCTGCCAGAGTCGTTTCTTTTCGACTTGGGTGGCTTCAGGTCAGAGGCGGAGCTGGCTTAAACGGAAGTAATTCACGGTGGCATGATGACATCATCATGCCACCATGAATTACTTCCAGTTTGCGGCAGGGACCCTGTACTAGGTACAAGAGGGGTGAGCTACGCTGCTGCATGAAGCAGTATGAAATAGCTACTTCAGGCCCTGTTCCTAGAGGGGAAAACATTTTCCTGCCTCCAGTCTCCACTTCATTTGTGTCATCTTAAAACAAAATGTGTTCCAGCCCAGAGCAGCAAAGCAATAGATGGCGCATTTGTTCAATTTGAAGTTTTAAGACCTTTGCCCGTGGTAGGGGATCCTCTTACAGTATATCTATATCTGTGCTGCATCTCCAGGCATCAAACTGGTACCCAACAGAAGCAATGGTCCCAGTCACCCCCCACCATTTCTAGGAGTTACATGTAATTGATCCAGTAGCTATATAGTGCAAGAGAGCAGCTCTTCTCTCCCCAAATCATTTTTTTCACTGTTGTTTTCCATTTGATTATGCAGATTAGAAAGTAGGCTAAAGGACACACACTCCAAGTATTTCTTCTTATGCAGAGATAAATGAAGAAATACTGTACAGGCAGATGAAAGGAGAAAAAAAAAGAGACAAAAGATCATCTTCTAATTAAGTGCCAGTAAATCTGGCCCCATCATCTCCTGATTTTGTAATTGGTGAGGCTAATGCCCCATGTCAGTGCCCCCTGCCAGCACATCCCAAGACATCCCCATGATGAACAGCTTGTCCCTGTTGTTCCAGCGGTCACAGTGGCAGGCCCGCTCCCATCTCCTCCAAATAATTTCAAGTATTCAGACTGCATTGTTTTCATTCTTGCAATCAAGAGAGATGAACTCCTCCTGTCTCTCTGCTTAAGAGAACCAAAACAAGTGAAGAGTTTCATGCCTACTCAGAGGTCCTAACTACATCTTATAACAAAATCCTGACAGCCCCCCCCCTTTTTAACAGCTCCAGTAGAGGACAAATTAGAGTGGAAAAGCATTGAGAAGGGGGGGGGTGCATAATACTTTCTCGGCCTGCTGCGTCTGTACTCCAACCCTCTGTTTCCCCCCCCCATATATACATACATTTGAAACCCCCCATGAGGAGGAAACCTCTTATGGGAGGAGGAGGGGGAAGTGGCAAACTAAACTAAAGGGAAAATAAGGACCTACCACTTCTTTGGTCCAAATCCCACCCCTTCAAAACCGCCTTTCTTCTTTGAAGGCCACTGGCATTTTATTGCATGTGTAGCATTATGCTGACACAAAATCATGCTACTACATCCTAAAATGGGATACCCAGGAACCCACATAGAGTGATCAGAGCTGGGAGAATGGGCAGCAAAATGGCAGATGCGCTTCAATGTAAGTAAGTGCAAAGTGATGCACATTGGGGCAAGAAACCAAAATTTCACATATACGCTAATGGGTTCTGAGTTGTCTGTGACGGATCAAGAGAGAGATCTTGGGGTGCTGGTGGACAGGTCGATGAAAGTGTCGACCAAGTGTGCGGCGGCTGTGAAGAAGGCCAATTCCATGCTCGGGATCATTAAAAAGGGGATTGAGAATAAAACGGCCAATATCATTATGCCTTTGTACAAATCGATGGTAAGGCCACATCTGGAGTATTGTGTCCAGTTCTGGTCACCATACCTCAAAAAGGATATAGTTGAATTGGAAAAGGTGCAGAAAAGAGCGACCAGAATGATTTGTGGGCTGGAGCACCTCCCTTACGAGGAAAGGCTACAGCGTCTGGGGCTTTTCAGCCTAGAAAAAAGGCGCCTGAGGGGGGACATGATTGAGACGTATAAAATTATGCATGGGATGGAGAGAGTGGATAGAGGGAAATTCTTCTCCCTCTCGCATAACACCAGAACCAGGGGACACGCACTAAAATTGAGTGGAGGGAGAGTTAGAACAGACAAAAGAAAATATTTCTTTACCCAGTGTGTGATTCATCTGTGGAACTCCTTGCCACAGGATGTGGTGATGGCACCTGGCCTAGATGCCTTTAAAAGGGGTTTGGACAAATTCATGGAGGAAAAGACCATCACAGGTTACAAGCCATAAGCAACCTCCTGGTTTTTTGTTTTTTTTTAGAAGTGGGTTTTCTCTGTGCCAGGTGCAAGGGAGTGGCGACTAGACACAGGTATCTTGTTGTCTCGTGTGCTCCCTGAGGCATCTGGTGGGGCCACTGTGTGACACAGGAAGCTGGACTAGATGGGCTTTTGGCCTGATCCAGCAGGGCTCTTCTTATGTTCTTATGTTCTTATGTTCCATGGGAGAAACTTTAAAGTGGCTAAATGTGAAATGTAGTCTGTAAACCCACCCTGAAGGATAGGATTAAACTTATAAAAGTAAACTCCCACTCCCCACTGGAACTCCTGAAGGAGGGATAACAGAACAGTAGCAAATAAAACACTCACAGCCCAATCCTGTGTAACTCTTGCACCGGTGTAACAGTAGATCCACCGGTGTACTTATGCCAGTGTAACTTGCCGTATGCTGACGGATGCAGGACGGACACCGGCATAACCCCCTCAGACGCCACACATGCGCAGTTCGGACGCAGAACAGATACCAGCGCAACTCTGCCAGCACAGGGGGCATTATGGGGGCATTGCGTCCTGCGTTGCATAAATCTGCAATAGACTAGTTAATAAATGGTTAAGCTTTCCAGAATGTAAGTGGCTCCAGATGTGCTGAAATGACGGTTGACCGGAAGGCGCTGCTATTATTATTCACACTGAAGTTGGGCTGCTGCCTCTGAGAACATGAATTCTCCCATCAAGCTAGTAATGAAAAGCACTTACATGAAGAAGAGCTCAGGGAGCAGGGAAGTCCACAGATAGTATTCTAAGTGGATGTGTTATTGTGATCATTATAAATACTATGTGAATGTAAAGAAGATTATTTTAGCAGGGTGGGAGCATAGCATGTTGTATCCCCTGCTGTATCCATTTCTTTTGAACTGTCCATGGTCAAACTTTACTCTGAATGATAGGGATCCCACAATGTACGGTACTTGACCAGTGAATAGATGATCCGTCCACATTGAGAAATAGAAGCACATCAACCCACTGAACTGTCCGAACATTGTACAATGAGAAAATGCATGGCTACCTCCCCAGTGATGATCAGTGATTACGCTCACTTGCTTGATTTGGGGTAACAGTTCAATAACAACAACCTTGGGATTTGTTAACTGTGTAAACAAATCATGTATTTTGCTAATCATTCATATTCCCACTCTTTTCTCCTGCTAACAAAATGAGTGTTGAGTCAAAACAAGAGGAGCATGTTTCATGAACATCCCTACTCATGTGTCCCCTTAACATGATTTTTTACACCCATTGTGACAAGGTACAAAACTATTTTGCAAGGAAACACGTGCCAAGGGGAAGCAGGAATGCCTCCCTGTTGTTGAGACAAATGGTCAACGCTCCCTCACCCCTATCTAGTCATCCACAGTTTACTGGTTGAGGTAGAATGTGGATAGGGATGTGCATTGCATTGGAAGTGTAAATGAATGACACATCCACACCTGGATGCACATCTGAATGTAAAGGTCATCCATCTGCAATGCGTCGCTTTCAACGGCATGTGCATTTGGATATGTGCCTCCCCATTCTGCCATGTGTAAGTACTGTATATATGACTCGAGTTGAACTGCTGTGAATATTTTGCTGTGCCATACTAGTGAATAACAAAACCACCAGTACAGTGTGGCAAGATGGAGAACATGGGCCTAGTTACTCAATTATTCTTCCCATACATTTATAAAAAGCTTGCTGAAGCAGCAGCAGATCAAGAAAACAATGGCTGCAAACCAAAAAAAAAAAGTGTGAAAGAGTAGAAGTTACATGGGTTTTGTGGATTGTCTCTCCTCCCTGAACTAGCAGTTTTTTCATATCAAAAACAGAATTCATGAAAATTTGGCACAACTCTAAACAAAATACAAGACACATGGCATTTTGCAAATTACAGTGTGTGGTGACCTTAATACAACATCCTGGCATGAACCACATGGCTGAAAGCAAACATATCCCAAAATGAGGTTACACAACAGCTCCTCCTCTCTAACTCCATCCTGGTAAAGGAAATGTGTGCAGCCCATAAATAAATCTGCTTGGGACTTTATAGTCTCAAAAAATCAGAAATCATAATGACTTCACTGGAGACATTTGGTTCCTGAATCATTACACCAATATTGAAACAATCACCTTCTGGTTAATTAATGTAATATACTAAAGTCCACTTCATGTGCCAAACAGGTTAAAACTAATTTCATGTGATGAATGCCCTATTTTCCCCCTACATTTTACCTATTTTTCTGCATTTTTGGACAACTCCCCAGAAGTTGCTGTGCAGGTTCAACAGTCCAAGAAGCTGCTTGCAAGCACCTTTTGTCACTTGTTTGAAACTCCATTACCCCCAGCCATTATGTAGATGGGCTTTTTTTTCAGCTTCTAGCACTAGAAGAGCTTGAGAGCCTTTTTTCCCCCACCTTCTAGCATGCTCGGGTCGCGTTTTTTCTCTCCTTCCAGCCCGCTCACCACGCTGGAAGTTTCAACTGTGAACTCGAAGCTAGAAAAGATGTCGGCCTCATGGACCAATAGGAAGACTGCTTGGCTGCAAAGGAGCTTGGGAGATGTAGTGTGAGGGATGAGGAGCAACAGCAGCCATTCTGATTTTTGGTCATTTCCATAAATTTTGGAGTCGTGGGAGTCCCGGAGTCCCGCGATATTCAAGCATGCTAGGAACGTCACTTCCTGCTATTTCCAAGTTGAAAAACAAACGCAGCTGTGGATTCATCCTGTCTGCAGAAGCTATTCCGCTAGAGATACGTAAGAGCTGCCTTGCCATTGGGCAGTCAAACCTGTCTATCTAGGTAAAGGGATAGGATCGTGAGGTCAGCTAGGTTCCATGCCTCCAATCAGGTAACTCGATGATATAATGAACCCAAAGTTATTTAGATCCAAGCAGAAGGAAGCTTTGTTTTCTTTTGGTGTGCCATGGGAAAGCCTAAAGGCCATGACAGACCACACGAATTCCTGCGCGTTCTGGACGCCCGAGAAGCTTTGTCGAGCTGTGCGGAGGTGTCTGGTTACCATAGCGGAAGCGAGTGGAGTAGATGCGATCTCCCGATTTCCGGCACAATCAAAAATGTTTCTGGCCCATGTTTGAGGGGGCGGCTTCGCGGAGCTACTGCAGCCACCAATCAGATGAGACGGGGAGGAGAGTGGCTATCTGCCAATCGGAAGTTAACTTTAGTGTTAGCCAATCACCGTGGAGGTTTATTCCAAGAAGGCGGGACAAAAGGAGGAACTATTTGCGGGAAGACACTCTTACAGACAAGCTCAGAGCGCGGAGGAGAGCGGCCAGCCTCGCTCGCTCGCTCGCTCGCTCGCTCGCCTTGGCGCTGGGATACGCCAGAATTCGTGCAGTCTGTCACGGCCTTAATACTGGCAGTGGCAACTGGAAAACACCCACTTATTGGAGAGTAAGTGCAGGGAACAAATGTAACTTGCAAGTGCTAGGGATCGTTTATAAATAGAAGCAATCAGGAAATCAATTTATGTTGCTTTGTTTGTTATAAAAACTCCCAGCCCAGCTTGCCAACTTCACCAGTTTAGCTAGCAACATGTGGGGGTGCGGTCTATGGGCTGGGTTTTTGAGTAGCATCCCAGCTGCATCTACTGGGCATTACTGGTTACTGTATCAATTTGAACAAACGTTTGCCCTGTGCATTCCAGCCAAGCTCAGGTATTTTTCATCAGTCTGCTAAGCTTGTACTTTTACTACCTACCATCCTTTCCCCATTTTGTTTAATTTCTTTCCTTTTGGACATCTAGGAAACTAGTTACAGTTTGACTCTTTGCCAGCCTGGTCTATGTTAATGGGTAATTCAGTGGGTTCTCAAGTCTCTTCACCCTACAGATGCTACTGTGGTTTGATTTTTAATAAGAACCCCTGGGGTTCAGGGTTCTCCTGGGAGGTTTTTTTTTTTCTAAACAGACCCCCTCTGTCTGGTGTCTGTAGTCTGAGATGGTAGCAGTGGATAAAAACTAGCAATGCTTTGTTTCCCCCCTCTGCAGTTGCTGGTCTAAGAGAAAGCAGGAAGGGGTACATGTGTGCTAACCACTAGGTGTTACTCCCCTTGGTTAGCCTGCTTTCTCTCTGGGTCTTTTCCCTTACATCTCCTATTTACCAAGCTTCTCTTACAGCACAATCCTACCCTTGTTTACTCAGAAGTAAGTCCATGTTAAATGGGGCTTTCTCCCAGGGAAGTGTGTATATAGCACTGCAGCCTTAAATATTTATATTTGAATCTGAACTGGGCCCCATGTGCAGCTGAAAACTTCATTGTATCTGAAACAATATTAGTATTGTTGTTTGTAATCACTATTTTTATTATTTCTCAAGAACCCCCAAAACAAAGTGATGTACAGTATGTAACTTAAAATTAGTGTGCAACTATATATAATTAGTGGCAATGCAGAGAATTATTCATGTGTGCGTTCTGCCTTTCCAAGTGAAGATGACCCACTGAGGGTACCATACCCAAGGGTTCCAAAACCACTGGCAATCAATAACTATACTTTTACTAAGGGGCCTCAATATGAGCCAGAGCTCACTAGGATGAATCCCTGGATTGGGTTTTCAGTACCATGGATGAGTACAAGAATCATGCAATAAGAAAAGGATACTTTTAGGCATGCAAAAATGCCTTTGCCTCATGAGTAAGAAAGATGCCTAGCTCCCCTGCGAAAGGGGTGATAGAGAAAGGTCTCCAGGGTAGAAGGCAGGGCTTTAAGGCAGCCTTGAGCCCCAGAATTTCCAGTCTGATAAACGTAACAATTTATCCTTGCCATAATAGCATTGCATAGCTCAGTCATTTATCTTTGGCTGCCCTGCTTTGATCCCTTCAGAACAGACCTACAAAATATAAGAGCACCCACCCTTTTAAAAAAGAAGATAGTAATGTCAGCACTACAGATATATATGTAACATAAACCATGTGCCATTTATTCTTGAGTATGTAAAGTGTGCACATTTTTGGGATTTACCCTCCTCTTCAAAGGGAAACGTTCAGAAGGGGAGTTGTGGGCATCAGGACTCTATGGAACAATGATTCAGTGCCTGGATACGTGATATCTTCTGACATCACTCCAGAACTTCCTGTCTCTCTCTGGGCTCCATTTCAGAATTCACTGCTATCACTGCAGAGAAAATAAACCATTTGCCTTTTCATCTGGGGACCATATTGCACCAATTTCCAGTCTGCTAAAATGGTTCAAGATGCCTTCGTCTCAGCTGTCCTAAAGGCAGTGTTCTTTCACAATTCAGACTGCCCCGTCCCCTGGCAGTCCACAAAAAGCCTATTTTTCCCATGGGGGTTATTGTTCTCTCTGTTTTAGCTGTTTGAGATGCCATCTAAACTTGGTCATGGTATTTGAATACACTGAAACAATGCTGCATCCTTTTTGGGAATCTGTCATGGTAATTCTGCAAACTCTCCTTCCATTTAGCATGCTAAAGGATATCAGACAGTTATGACACAGTATATATACTTTAGAGATACTAGTATATAGACATTGCAGAATGTAGAGCAAATATTATTTTTTACATCAAAGATGGGCAACTGACAGCTGTTACTGGGCTGTTACTGGACTGTTAGTAAAGGTAAAGGTAACCCCTGACAATTAAGTCCAGTCGTGTCCGACTCTAGGGTGTGGTGCTCATCCCCATTTCAAAGCCAAAGAGCCAGCGTTGTCGCAATTTTATCTGACCCCAGTTGCCCTACCACAAAAGTTTTCAAATTGCGCGCACGCATGCACGCACACACAAAATGCACTGTAATATTGCATCTTCTTTGTGTTTGGGATGTGGAAATAATCATATTTTGTGTGCTGCTGTGCTTGAGCACATATTCTCTGCGCCATAACCATGAAGCCCTTACTGTTAGTTGGTGCCAACTTTATTATGGAGCTGACGTTTCCCAGCCCATGGACCCACCTCCTGGAGGAGAGACCTCTGAGGATGCAGAAGTTGTCCATTTCCACTTTTTAGATAATTTGCCTATGGATTTCTTCACACGTGTAGCAGTGGTACTGAATTTCCTACTCATGAATGTCATTGTGTTCATACTCATCTTCATTCACATGAAGGAAGAAGCCTGCAAGCTGGAAACATACATGCTCAGAACAACAAGAAAATGCTACAATGGCCAGAGGGAGCATCCATAAAGTGTATAACTTTTAAGACCACCACCTTTTGTCATTCTTTCTCTCATTTTAATCGATACTTAACTTTCCCAATGTAACATATTTTATGGATGGTCTCACAGCCCCTTTAGAACTGTGGGAATCCTAGCACTCATGCAACTTCTTGGTACACTTCTGGTTTACTTTTTCCACGTAAAATGCCACACATGCAAACCAGCCCATTTTAAGAGCTGCTATGGTCATGGGAATTGCAATTACTGTACACATAATCATGTATATGTATACTTTCCATTCACATGCTTCTTCCCACCCATTAAAATAGACAGGCACCAGTCGAAGACATTCCTATATAGGAAATCTGACAACACTTCTCTGTGTTTGTAGCTGGTCCCGTGTCTGGAGGATCTACAACTTGGAAATGTCCACTTCTACCTAAAACTGAATAACAATATAGCAAAATAACACAAATATAGAAAGTGTTCTTATTAGATAATGTTCTGTTCATCTGTCCTCTTCTAATTATGTTTTAAAAGACTCAAGCTGTAAACCTGGATAAGCTCCACTGCAGGTCTGCCCCATCCATGCAGCTAACTGAAGCAGTCACAGCAGATTGATGTGGGGCACCCATCTTTGTCTGACTACTTGCCTCCACTGCCCCCCCTTCTCTTTCCACTCCCTGGATTGGAAGAGGAGGACAGAGAGGAAGGGGAAATGTGGAGGGGAGGAGAGTTCTAAGCTAGAGCATTGGAGAGTGGGAGGAGCAGAGGCTGGCACATCATGGGATAAGGGGTGCAACGTTTGACAGGCTGCATCAGCAGGTCTTGGGAGGGCCCTGCTCACTCCACTGAATACAATGAGACTTACATCTGACTAAACATGCATAGGGTTTGTGCACTAACAACTACAGAACAAACGACCTAATCCTGTGTAGGATACGGCGCCAGGCCTAATGGGCTGGGCACCATATCCTATCGAGTTCCCAGGCTAACCCGGGGCAGCACGGGAACAACTTGGAAAAAGGGGATGATCATCTGCTTCCCTCAGTGTAAATGGTGGGAGACCCAATGGGCCTCCTCGAATGTAATATAATAATATACAGTATTTATATACTGCCTTTCTCAGTCATTGGATTTCTCCTCCGGCTTTAATCCAAGGCGGTGTACATGGGCAGGCTGTCCTAACCCCCCTTGGGTTTTTTTTACAATATATATAAATGTCCAATCTCTCATGAACAGCTACTTTTCAGGTGGTATCCTTTTACAGTCTGACTTTTTTTCTGCTGGCTGGCGCCTCCCACACTCGACCGACACAGCTCTGGAGCTCACATACATTCACACCGCCTGGGTAAGGCCGCGCTGGACCTGAAGAGATCATAGGATATCGGCGTATCTCACTGCCAATATCCCCGCATTCCCCCGCCCCGGCCAGTGTAGGACTTACCTGCTCCGACGGGTGTGTGGACAGTGGGAATGCAGGGTAAGGGTCGCCGGCCTCTGTGTCCCTTACTCTCCGGGTGTTGTAAACACGCTTTATGGCATGTTTATGACACCCTGTGCCGGGGGAGCGCGCACTCCCCTGCCGCAACTCTGTGCAGGATTGCACTGTTAGTTCCTTCACAGAATCCCCTGAGTTTTCTTTACTGATTCTTGTTTCTGTCCCTTAGACATCCTGTCCCCTGAACTATTTTGGGTTTTGTCATCTTGAAAGAGGCAGTTCCCTAAAGAGCTACCTAGAGATTTAAAACAGTTTTCAAAATAAGCACATTTGTAATATTGTTTATTACCATAAAAGTACTCAAGAGCAGCTGAGCTCAACCTCTGCTTCAGAAACTAATACAGACCTTGCAATAAATTCATTGAAATCACCCACAGCTAAAAGAAATTTTTAAAAGTTATTCATTGCGAGAGATAGTCCATTTCTGAGAATGAGTAAATGATCAAGTGTTAATGGGCTAAAGAGAGGTTGGGGAAGTATCTTTGAACAGGCAATGAAAAGAGGCAATAGAACAGTATTAATGTGTGGGGAAAAAAAATTACAAGACAAGTTTGTAGTGCCACTAGAGAATCAGGCCCCGCTGCATGGGCCAGAGCATCTTGGATGTGAAGTTGGTGGCCAGATGATCTCTCACTCGTTACAGCCTTATCAGCAGCCTAGGTGCATATACTGTATATACACTACTCAAATAAAATGACACAACTGGGGTTTAATTTGAGCCAGGGTTCAAGATGCTTAACACAAAAACCTGTGACACTGGATTTTACTTAGTACTATACAGTACTTGTATCAGCACCAATCTAGTGAGGGTAACATGATACCCTACTCCCACATAATATAAGAGTGATAGGTTTGCTGTGTGGGTAAATATCAGAGTACTGTACTCCTATTTTCTAGTTGGTTTTTTAAAAATTAAAATAGTAGTATAGAGATGCATAGAGATGTACACCACCTTAAAACACCAGTTTTTTTTTTTAAAAAAAGCAAAAAGTTCCATAAAATGGAAGGGCATGGAGAGGGAGGAGATAGCCTTGGGATGAGTTGCATTGCTCATCATGGGTGCTGTCCATTAGAAGTTTCTGAGACTTGCCCAACCACATTTCATACAGCAATCTAAAAATGGCAATGGTCTTTCCCAATAGCTGAAAAGGATTGACATTTTCCTAGTGACAATATAATGGGGTTAGATTGTGTTGCTGGGAGAATGCAATATTCTCCCCCCCCCCCCAATGGAACTGATTCTTCAAAGAAAGGCATTTGGCTCCCATGCCACAAATGAGCAACGAAGTTCTTAGATCATGTTGAACAGTCCTGATAACTTTTTAAAGCTCCGCTGATTAGCATTCAAGTGCACTGGCTAGAACACCAGGAAGGGACTCCATGAAACTTTCAAAGCAGGTACTGGCCCCCTTGGCCTGTAATTTACAGAATAGGTGGAATCATTGAATAAACTTTGAAAAATATACATTTTTTTCATAAGGCATAACAAATTGCTAACATTTGCCTGGTTCTCTCATGTGAACTCAAGAGAGATGCAGCATGGTTATTATGTATTGCAAGAAATGTTGTCAATCTGTGGTTACTGGTTACTAAATCCAACCTTCAATAAAAGTATCAATGAAATGTACAGAAGATATTGATGGTTACTATCATCCACCCGCTATATAAATGTGACCTACAAAAGTATCCAACTTGGAAAATAAGGTGACACATTTTCATGGCCCACCCTTCCCTGCCTCTAGTCTTGTTTCACACATTATGCCAAGCAAACCTGGGTCTGCCATTGACTCAGTCGCTCCTAGCCGCGTCATCATGAAGAATGTACATGCACGATATGTGGGTTTGAATTGATGCCTTTCCACAGTACATGTTAGGTACTCTTAAATTAAAATATCTTACATCTAAAATGCAATGTGTTTCTGTGTTCTAGGTCAGTGTATTGAGATTCACAGTGGTATTAAAATAATAAAGAAAAATCTTGCCTACTATAAATCCTGCACTCCTTAGGGGCAGGATGGAAGGCCAAGGTGGAGACCATCTCTAGGAACCTTGCCCATGCTCCTCAACAGCAGCAACCCCCCCCCCAAAAAAAAACAGTGTGCGTCACCCATCGCTCTTTTTCATGCCTCCTCCAGCAAAACCAATCACATTGCTAATTTGCTTAGAGGCCGCAGCTGGCTGGATACATAAACAGCCTCTACTTGGCCCTCTATCAATGGGAAGCAGGCGCTGCTGAGGCACTCTTGAGTCCCACTCGGGCCTGCGAACCGTTCCACAGCTCTATTGTTCGCACAGACCCTTTTCAAAGACGCTGGTAAACAGCGACTCCGCCCAGCAAACAAAGCAGCCCTTTAGCAGCAGAGCGTTATCTCTGCGATAAGGCGCCAAGCCAAGCAAGTCCCACCGCGAGGCGGTCCTCTGTCACGAACGCAGAACTCCAGCCCCACCCCCCGTGCTGAGAAGGAACCGGGGAAGCAGGGTGGTGGGTGGTGGGGGCCGGTGCGCGCGCGCAGTGATTTTAATACGTGGAGTGTCAGTCGAAGGCCCGGGCCTCCCTTCTTTAATAAAAACATGAGTCAGCGGCTGGCGTGGGCAGCGGATTTTCTAAACATCCCCTCATATCCTGGGAAAGGGGAGAGGAAGGAGGGAAAGGATGGAGGGCGGGAGAGAGTGCAGAAGCGAAAGCAGGCGCGTTCACACGCACACTCTGTCAGAGAGGCAGCGCGAGAAAGCAGCCCGAGCCCAGTCTTGAAGCACAAAGCGCAAAACAACCACACCGCCACCAACTCCACACCACACGTTTGCTTCCTGTGGTTTCTGTTTTGTTTTGCTTGGAAGGGAGCAGAGGCTCCCCTCGCCCTCACGAAGCGAAGCGCCCGCGCCGCTTGTCAACTCTCCCTTGGGCTGAGGTGTTTGTTGTGTCTACCCACTGGAGCCGCTTCCTCAGACAAACCTTCCCCCCCTCTCCCTCCCTTCCAAAAGGAAAGAAGCAAACGATCCAGCCCTTTTCAGATCGGACCCAAAAGTTTGAGCCAAGTAGGACAGAACACAAACCAACAACCAAAAAAAGAAAAAAAAAGCCCACCCGAAACCCCATTCCTCGCTTCTTGTGACTCCTAAAGAAGTTCCAGAGCGACGGGGAAGCAGGGCGTCTTGGATGCTGTCGACGACTCTGGAGGGTCGTAACATGCACTAGATACAGCGGGCGTGCTGGACAGCGGGGACCCCCTCCCCCAACTCTCGTCTCTCCGGACTGCAAAAGCAGAGTCGAAAGCAGTTTTGCTCGCGAAGTCGAGACAGACGGGCAAACTTCCGAAGAGCGGAAAGACAGACATCGCCAGCAATTTCTGGGCTCTCGGTGGCGAGAGAGCACTCTGCCCGTCTGCCAAGGCAGGTAAGCCCCGAGCGTCTCTGGCTCTGATCAGTTCGCGTCCTCTTTGCTTCTCTAGGCTGAAAGCAAGCTGCAAATGGAAACTCTTTTAACAAATCCAGATGTGGCGAGAGCCTGCAAGGCTGTGCCTTTTTCATGTCAGTTTCCCAAAGGCCAAACCTCGCCTGGCGAGGCTCGCCAGTTTCCTTTGCAAACTCCTGGACGCTCTCACTCTTTTGCGCTGCTAACCGGCGGGACATCGTGCAGAGAGTTGATGCAGCGGAACCCCTTGCTGCTGTCTGGCGTCTGCAGGGACTTGCAGAAGAAACGGGGAAAACAAAACACTGACCCTTCAGCCACGGTGTGTGTATAGAGCGCTCAGGAGCCTGTAAAGAGATTTTCCCCTTTTCTTAGCCCCCTCCCCGTTTCTAAGAAGAAGCAATGGAGAGCGTTTAACTGTCCTCAGTATCCTGCAGGCTCCAATAGAGAGGGAAGCTTGTTGCTTCTTTGCAAAGACTGATAACAAGGGTGAGTTGTGCATTTCCCCCCCCCCCCCCTTTGGTTTGTTGCTTATCTTTGTACGGGGCAAGAGATATGAAGTGGTATTAGTGGACCTAGTAGGAAAGGAGAAATTCTCTGCTAGCTTCTTCAGTCTAAAGATTAGCTTTCTGAAACTCGAAAATTTGAAATAACCAAAAGAGATTGGTGTGATGATAGCATATTCTGCTTGGAGCATCCTTGCAGACAGCTGTTGAGAATTGCCAGTGACCAAGAAGCTGTAACATCCTCTTCTTATACGGTACAGGGCAAAATGAACTTACAGAAATACTTCTCAAGATATAAGATGCATAATAAAATAAATGACACCACCACCACCACCACCACCACCCCTCTCTCTCTCTCTCTGAACCAAAGTACTGCACAGTACTCAAAGATGTGGTGATGGAGCAGAGTGGTTAAAAGCATAAGCTACCAACCAGAAGTCCCCAGTTCAGTTCTCAGTTCATGTTTGTTTGAACTCACTGGGTGGTCTCTTTGATAAACCCCTCTGTGTGAACCCCAGGCAGTAATATGGCAGCAATAACACTGGGCTGGTTTGCAAGGTTGTTGTAATGATTTCTGTGATGATGTATGGGTATATAGCACATTTCAATATTAGTATTACTTAAAAGAAGGTCTGAATTTAAGATCTGCATTTATGTATATTCTACCATCACATACCTCCTCTCTCCTTTTCATTTCTTTAAAGATAAAACACTGCCCAGCTCTGTTGTAAAGAGCTTGTGCTTTTTGATTTGATCAAGTTTACTGTCTTCACAGTCAGTAAATCAAAAACCAGATTTTTATTGAGCTTCAGTAGATTGACTGATGATTTGTCACTATGATCTTGATAGATGCTTAATGTTGTTTGAGATGGGGAACTTGTGATCCTTATTAGAAAGAAAATTTCCATTTTGTCTGTGGTGTTATGGTTTCCTTATGATGTTACAGGCATGAATATATTCTCCGCTTTCAAAGGAGAATAAAGAAAAGGAAGATAGAATAAAGAGCCTTACAGAACCAACTGTAGCATATAAAAACATTTATGTTGTACTGTATATGTATGCCACCTATCTTTTTACTGTATTTTCCTTACCCTTACTAATTTTTCCTGCCTGAAACCCTGGAGAGCTGCTGCCAACCTATGTTGACAATATTGCCGTAGGTGGACCAATGGTCTGACTCAGTATAAGGCAGCTTCCTATGAATTGGTTGGAAGGGAACAGTAGTTACTATGAGAAGACATCAGAGCTGCAATGATGGACACAAAAAGAGTAAGGCAAGAGTTGGGGAGTTCTAGTGAGAACTAGATCAAATTCATTTCAGCAAGGCTAATCCTGGTGCCTTGGTTCTAAAAAAGATTGGATGATAATGAATCAATCCACAGGCTCAGTCTGTACACTGAAAAGCAGATTCATCTCGTCAGAAACCTGGGAGATGAGCTCTTAAATCTAGAGGCGGAGAGGAAGAGAAGCTTGAGCCTGTTGAGAAGCTCGGATAGTAGAGTACAGTAGGAACGGTACAAGCTTAAAGGATGTTGACAGTTTATTTTGCACTGTGAAGGCTACTGCATATGGACCCTTTCCCATCATGGCTGGTGAAGTTGGTAAAGCCAGCTGAAATAAACTTGGGGAGCTTTTAGCCAGGATAGTGAATACCTCCCTGGAAGAAAACTGCCTCCTTAAATGATGCGTCTCATCTAAGTCTTAAAAGGCTATCTTTATATGTGAAGCATACAGATGACACCTGGTTCTCTGTTTCTGTGATCAACCATCCAGGGGCTGTTGTCTCTGCCTCTGCTTCGGGATCATGGTTGGAGGGATGAGGCCAAGCAGACTGAAGCTGAAGCCAGGACAGTGCTGGTGGGACACCAGTGGTCCCTGGAATGGGCTGGTTTCCTTGTGATTGATGGGCTGGTGATTTCTGTATCTGAACAGGTGTAGAACCTTGGAATATTTTTGGACATCCTAAGCAGGCATTTGTGGTTGTCAGGGATTCTTGTTTCCAACTGTAAAGTATGTAGGATCTGCACCTTCTTGGACTGAGGGATCTTGGTATACTGATGATCTTGTAACCACTAGACTTGAACACTGTAAAGCATTCTGTATGAGGCTGCCCTTGAAGATTACCAAGAAGTTAGTGAAAAATACAACTAGTCATCTCCGTATTAACACTGAGAGCTGTGAACATAGTTGCATTGACTGCCAGTTTGCTTCTGAGCCCATTCAAGATGCTTGTGTTACAGCCCAACCCTACGTAACTATCCGGCGAGTGGCCCAGGGCCGCCCGTCGGATCCCATGCTCGCTCCAGGCTGCTCTGGAGCAGCCCGGAGGTCTACTCAGGGAAAGGGGACGTTCATCCCCTTCCCCCGGTGTAGAGCTTGGAAGAGACCCAATGGGCCTCCTCGGATTTCCACCGGCTAAATAGGTGGCGGAAGTAAGAGGAGGTCATGTAACGGCCGAGCCAGCCCAGCGAGAGACGGGGATATGGTGGACACTATCCCCGCCCCCTCCTGGGATGGCTCGGCCAATGACACCCCTCCCTCACCACCCAGACTGCCCACGCGCCTGCCGGGGGATCTCTTACCTGCCTCTGGCGGCCATGGGGATGTCCCGGTGGTGGAGTAAGGGCTGCTGGCCTAGCTTTACGGCATGTTTGCGACAGCTTAGGGTGACGGAGCACTCGCTCCGCCGCCCTAAACCTTCAGTGGATTGCGCTCTTAACTTTTTAAGCACTTCATGGCCTACCTTAGAGACTGACTTTCTCACTCTATCAGCCTCCACACCATTAGCATTTTTCAAATAAGACCCTTCCAGTGAGGGCACTAGAAACAATGATGGGCAGGCACAGAAGGGCAGAGTGTGTTTCTAAGCAGGTGAGCTTTCCCCTATGTGTTAGGTATCTTAAAAAAAAATCACATTAACACTCCCATCCTAAGTGTATTTTTTTTCTGAAGTCTGATTAGTTGTGATGGACCTAACTTTCAATTAAGTTCAATTAGGATTGCAATTTTATTTAAATTTCCAGTTTATGATTCAGCAGTGAGTCCAGCAATGGGGGGGGGGAGGGCAGGCTATTTGTCAGAGGGCTGGTCTGTCTTGCCCCTCTAGTGCTCCCATCGGACTCACCTTTATATTCCATCAGTACAGAGGTGAGAATCTCAGTTTCTAGAGGCAAGGCTTTTTTTCTTTTTGTTTTACCACAATTGCCTGAGGTTGTGGAATTACCTATGTATCATTACACATATTGCATTGTTAAAATGTATAATTTTGTTCATATGATTTCTGGTTTTTACTGGTTTTATTGTACAGTATTGTATATTGTTAGCTGCTTTTATATACCTACTTCCACAATGTGGAAGAAAGGTGGGATAGTTTTTTAAATAAACCTACTTCCTGAGATGTGAAGCTGCAACTCTTTAGTTATTTTTGGGAAAGGATACGAGACCAACCCATTTCACTTGCTTTTGGCTTAACTAGCTCATGCTGGCAGAACACGTGTTCCACCAGTGCCGGCTGCTGTAAAGCAGCCGTAAAGTGTACTCTGGCAGTGCATGCTGCCAGAGCACCAGCGGGAAGGCCAGAGCCTTTTTGCATGCGCTGGCGAATCAATGGAGACCCAATGGAGGAGGTGAGCCGGTGCAGGGAGTTGGAGGGAGGTGGAGAGGGAGTTGAATGGAGCAGGGTGGGCAGAATAGGGTGGTGATGGGGGCGGGAAGGAGGGCGGATCAAGCCTGGAAGGGGGTGTGGTTGGCAGCAGCAGCACATTCCAAACCCAATCACCTTCCGAGGTCTGATTCACCTGCATGTGGACTTGCGCCAGCGACTGAGCTGGCGCTTGTCCGGGTTGCCCCATAGCAGCTGCTGGGGCTTACTCCAGGGCAAGGGATGTCCCCTTACCCCGAGGAGACCTCCAGCAGCCAAAACTCCACAGGATGCAGTGGAAGCCATGCCAGCACCACTGCATCGCCACGCAGGGAGTTGGATAGGATGGGGCCATAAGTGTTACAAGCAGTGCTGGGTGATTTGGGAGTTAGTGGATATTGTTATAGTTTTATCATGTATGTTGTTGTTCTTTGTTTTTTTGTGCTGTTTTAAATGTTGCTTTATATTTATAAGCCACTTTAAGCTTATGGAAAATGGTCTCTAGCTAGGTTTTTATATAAATATGTAAATGAATGATACATAGCATCAACTGGGTTAGCTGACTAGATGAATGTAGGACAGCTATACTGTATTTATATACTGTACTTCCTGTGAAATTTACAAATTGTATTCAGGGTTAGCTCATCATCCATGAAGCCAACGGAGATGGTTGTCTCAGGCAGCAGATTGGGGTTGAGGGGAGGTGTCCACCTCTCTCTAGCCAGTCACCTACTGCTCCTCCTCCCGTTCCCTAGTTTGGAAAAGGAAGAGGAGGACAGAACTGAAGATAAAATGTGGAGAAGGGTGGAGACTGGTGGGTAAGAGCTTAAGGAGACTCTCTAGCTCACTACTCTCCTCCACCCTTCCTCTTCCCTCTATCCCTTCCTCCCCCTCTCCATCCCTCTCTTCCTTTTCCAATCCAGGCAGTTGGAGGAGCACAGGTAAGGGGCAGGGTGAAGTATTTGACACACTGCCTCAGGCCCTGGGAGGTCTTGGGCCAGCAGCCCTTATTATATTACTATGGTAGGTGCCAGACTGTGGCTAGGCTGTTAGGTATGATGTGCTTCTGGGAAGCACATTTCAGTGTGAAATTATAAGTCAGGATACTTGGGCATCAGTTGAAATCTCCATTTAAGATGCAGCTCTGTACATGTTTTTTGGACCATGTTTTATGAGTGTGTTGTGCCATGCTCATGTTTCTTTTATGAGCACATGGCAATAAGTGAATTTCTTGATGCTTGTTCATCAGCATTTATTGATGAACAAGCATGATGTTGATTCTACTAACTCCAAATGCACATTGTCAAATACAATGATTTTTTTAAAATTTACTGAGATCATGTAAGATTGAATATTTTTGAATATGATTTAAGACTTTGAACACACAATACTTTGTGTGTGTTTGAATTTATTTTCCTTGTATTTCCATATAAGCCTCTCTGAAATGTTGTCATTTCACTTCCCTTGACTTATATGTAATTAAAAGGGAAACAACAACCCTTAATACAATACACACAGAGTAGGTAGGTTTGCACAAGAGTTCTTCACAAAAGCCTACCCCTCACTTTCAGTGTTGTTTTAGGGAGTCCACACTCGGGACCACTTGATATGGATTAGCTAACACCCATTTGATAGCCATCTTTTGATAGCCATCTCTCTGCATCATGTACAGTTGCGAATGTGCCGTAAAGCACGTTTGCTACAACTCGGGAGTAAGGGAGGCCGGATCCGGTACCGAATCTCCACGCAGATGGCAGCGGAAGGATACTATGCTAGAAAGGATGCTATGAACACAGAAACAGGCTTCTGTCTCTGTATCCCCTTCCATGTTGCCAATAAGCATCTTGCACGGGAAGAAAATGTACATCTAACACAAGTTGCACATGTAATACTCCATGCTGTGTTAGGACCTGTGTGCGTCCTATGAACAGATAGATGATTGGTGGTGTTGGCTCTGATAGAGATTATCACCAGTTTTGAGTATAGGGCAGATGGGACAGGACTGATTCTACCACCCCTTTCTCACTTTTCACGTTCCAAAGAATGATAATTGCTGACAGTGTCAAGTTCAGAAGGAAGATTCTTGCATGTCGTGTATACGTTGACTGGCAGCAGGTCTCCAGGGTTTCAGATGGGGTCTTTCCCAGCCCTACTTGAAGATGCTTGGAATGCGCTGCCCAGAAGCGGTGGCTGGAGGGGGTGGGGGTAGCAGGCCCCCGGGCAGCATGCGGGGGGTGACAAAGCGGTCAGCAGGGGCGTCAATTGTGCCATTTTGGCGGTGCAAAGACAGGGCGGTAGCGGCAGAGATGGCAATGGTTTTGGCCCTCTCACCCACCCTGCGGCTCCGAGTGATGTTTCGCAGCAGTGACGTCACTTCCGGCAGTGATGTCACCGGGGGTACTGTGTAATGACACCTTTGACGCTGCCTAGCATCCACAGGACAATCAGGGTTAGTAGATATGGTGTCATTCATTCATTCATTCCAAAAACGTTTATCCTTTTTCTGACAAAATACTCCATTTACATCTTAAAACGTTGTAATTAAAAGGGAAACAAACAAACAAAAAGTTCACAACTGAGAATGTGTCATCGCAAGAGGTGATGTGAAAGACAAGATGTTGAGTCAGCAGAAGCGACAATGGTGCTGGCAGTGGTTGTGGGAGTGGTGGCAGCAATGAACAATGAGACAGCACAGCATGTTGAGAGGCAGTGAGAAAACAATGCAACGTCAAGTAAACATGCAGCTGAGAACAGAGTACAAAAAGAACTGGTAGCTTTTTACCTAGGCTAAAAAGTTTTAGGCTGCAATCCTAGATACTCTTACCTAGGAACAAGTCTCATTGAACTGACTAGGCCAGGACTTACTTCTGTGAAAACGTGCACAAGATTGCACTGTAAAGCTTTAACAACTGAAATTCTGGATATTTCAATTGGGTCTGAACGGAAGTATTCCAAAAGTTTCTGATCTCTCAAATCGCAGTGAAAATAGAAATCAGAAAATATTTTATACATCCCTCATTTAAACAGTTGTGAAGAAAGGTGTGTTTTTCCATGCATACTTGTGGATGAAGTAGGGATCCTAATCCCTATTAATGTGAATACATAGTCCAAGGTGGTAATAATTCCAGATTACATCCTAACGCTCAGTATTAATTAAAGTGGTGTGTGGTGTAAGATTGTTAGCCTTTCATCGAAGAGCTGGTTTGCACAGTACTTTTCTTTCATACCTGAGAAGTCCTAACTCAAACACCCGTGTGCTCATGGAGAAATGTAACATAGGAACTGAGCTGATCATGGCTATGGCCAGCAGCAATTTCTGTGGCTGCGCTGTTCCCTGCTACCATGACCACAGGAATTGCTGTTGGCACATGTGACCTGACACATTACTTTCTGTAATGTGAAAAGAGACTGTTCTCTTGTCAGCTATTGGTTTCCTAAAGTTGTTTCCCAAATGTGTGTATACTGTATATTAGTAGCCTTATTGACTTCTCTTCCCCCACTCCTGTTTCAGTGTGAAAGGGAGCAAGAGTCTGACTCCTGATTTTATGGCTTCCCGACCCCAACCACTGGTGATGTTGTTTTTCTCAGGTTCACAAAACAGCCAAGCTGATCTGTGACTCTGTGATCTGTGACTTGTGGTTTTCCTCCTGTAGCCCTGCTACAGTTTCTGAGAATGTTCCCATTGATTTTAAAGGATGCAGGATGCTTTGTTCTTACTTTGGGATTGTTCTAGGCTGGCTTGTCCCAGCACATAAATGTAAGGCAGAGCTTGGAGCCAAATGTTGCTGGGAGTTTGTTTTGTTTAAACAAAGAACAAAAAGAGGAGGGGGGGGGGAGAAATCCTAAGGAGAACATCTTTGAGGGGGAAACGTATGAACTGTGCATTGTTTCCTGAGATGCTGAAACAGCATTTGGGAGTCTTTTCTGAACTGATAGGCAGATAGGGCATTCTATGCACAATTAGTTGGAGTAAGCCCTCTTACAGCGCAATCCTGCCCAGATCCTCCACTGGTGCAGCAGTGGCGGAGGACAAAACGGGAGGCTTTGGAAGGGAAAGGGGATTTAAATCCCCTTTCCTTCTCAAAGCCTCCCGTTCTCCCTGCACCACTGCTGCACCAGTGGGGAGCTGGGTAGGATTGCGCTGTCAGTGTGAGAGCTCCTGCTTTGCATGCAGAAAAGGTCCTGGGTTCAGTTACTAGAAGCATCTCCAGGTAGGGATGGGAAAGACTATGCTTATTTTAGAAGTCCATGCCAAGCAGAAACATAGCAAGGGAGTGAAGCTTTTTCTGGCATGGAGATACAGTGAGTGATAGGCAAAGCTTGGCCTGATGAATTTCTGCCTGCCAAGCTGCTGCTTAAGGAATAAGATCCTTGCCAAAAAAAAAAAAGCAACATTGCTGAGGGGTTGCACTGTTGGTTTTGCTGCTACAGGCTATGGGTGTGTTCAGATGTGATGCCAAACTCTGGTGTTAGGAGCATCAACAACAGGGCTCTCACAGTAGCTTACAATAATGCATTGCAACTCAGCCCATAAACATCAATGTAACATTCAGGTTCACAATGTTCATATTGCGTATTGCGAAGAGGCTCCTCTGGAACCTAACCCCATTTTTCCTATAGGCTCAATGATTCAGTATCCGCTAATTCGGTATCCACTAGGTTTTTCAGGACACTAACACTAGCGGATAATGAGAACTGACTTGTTACATTCAGGACAGAATGCAAAAGAGAAACCTCACATCCTAAGAACCAAAGGTAGGAATTAGAAGCCACCAAGACTTTTTACCATTGGAATCCCTGACCAAGATTGCCTTTTGTTTTTGAGCATTCAGCAGATGCTCATTTCCTCATTTGCAAACTTGTCATCATCATAACCATTGAGAGTTAGAAGCACAAAGCATGAGATTTTGAGACAGACAAACCTGCACCAGAATCTGGATTTTTCAGGCAGCACATATCAAATGCAAATGGCCTTCTCCCCAAGGTTCAATGTATTATTATACTTCACTTCACTTCTGGATGCATGCAGGCAGAGAAGGGGTTGCTATTCTTTGAGCAACATTTTTGGAGGATGAATTTGCAAGTCACAAAGTAATTGAGTGGTGCATTTGAACAGATAAAGTAGAAGAGACCATAGACTAAACCCCAAGATCCTAGTACAAAAACAAAATATTGTATTAGGTGAGGTTGCATCAAGATCAGAGATTTGGAACTCTGGGGGCTGAAGTTAGTTTCTGTTCCCTGGAGAAGGTAATCCTGGAATAAGGAAATGTTTCTGGAATGGAATAGGTATGAGCTGTTTGCTGATCCTTGTAACACTACTTCACAATGTCACCTGTTCCATGCTTGGATAAGCCTTTCTTGTATCTGCTTGTTTAGTGGGAAACAATTGCCAGAAGACAGACAGCTGGTCTAACCATGCTGATTATTTGTGCAGGGCTACTTCTTTGAGCACTACCTTCCTTTTCTCAGCGCATGTAGCACTTTAAGGAGCTGTGACTGAATTCTTAATGCTACCGAGACACAGTAATTGGCACCAATTAAATTGCTACATTCATGTTTGAATTGCTTAAACTGGCAAGACACACTGTCTTATTTATACTGAAAGTATGTTTGCTTGTGGTTTGCTGTGAATCAGGGCCAGGAGAAACTACCAAACCATCTTGAGCCTGGTTCTCTGAAGGCACATTCTCCCCTTGCAAACTGGATGCCACCTCAGTTTGGATGCATTTATTTATTTATTTTTGCCCTGGACAAGCAGTAAAATAGAAGTTCTGCTTGTCTCTGACTTGGAGAGCATTTGCGTGTGTGTATGTGTGCGCGCTCACGCACTGTCCCCCTTTCCCAAAGAACTGCAGATTTTTTTTTCCAGCCTTGGGAACTTTCCAAGACATAGTTGCAGCTTGGAGAAGAATTCTTTCAAGCTAGGGAAATCAGGGCATTAACTCTTCAGCCTCCAGAGATCCAAATCTCAGATCTTGATTCAAACTCACCAGATACACTATTGATAATTAGCAAAAGTGAATTCTGAAAGTTGAGAAGAAAAGGAAAACTTGAGATCTGGTTTGCAGTAGTGAGAATATGTTCTATGTAAGCACTGAAATTTAAAGCTGGGTTTTTCTTTTCTACGGATGCCGGATCAAACTAGCGATGATAACGTCTGTGGTGTCAAGTTGATAGGATGGAAATCCCAGTATTCCATTGTTTTATAATTTCCATACTGAGGGCAATTAAGCATTTTGCATCATGGCAAATGACAAGACTGTAGCTTCATGCTACACAATGACAGTGATCTGAGTAACTACATTCACTAGTGAGGATAAAATAATATTTCTCAGGTTTAAAGGATGTACCTTCTGACAGACCATTCTCTCTGGTTGTTGTTGTTTTGCTACCTTCTAGTACAGTATTTCACCCCATTTTCTATTTATTTATTTATTTTTCACATTTTTATACCGCCCTTCCTCCAAGGAACTCAGAGTGGTGTACATATTTCCTCCCCTCCTTTTTGTCCTCACAACAACCCTGTGAGGTAGGTGGGGCTGAGAGATAGTGACTGGCCCAAGGTCACCCAGGAAGCTTCGTGGCTGAGCGGGGATTTGAACATGGATCTTCCAGGTCTAAGTCCGACTCCCAAACCACTACACCATCCTGGTGTAGTGTTCTTCTGGGTGTTCTTCTGCTGTGATTTTTCTACTGTCTGCCAGGTTGAGTTCCTTTTTAGCTGTGAGAGCTGAGGTCATACTGTAGATTTTCCCATGATACCCTCCATGCATTTCCTCCCTGGAGGGATTGGCATTCACATCAGTTCTGAGCACCCCATGAAAGAGCCTGAACTAGTGTCCAAGAAGCAGTCATACCTGGATTTCCTTTATGTATTCCTTTGAATGATCACGTCTGCTTCTGTTATGCATATTGGTCCTGTAGCCAGGTATTTTTGTAAACCTCAAGCTGACTTCACATTATTATACTGTATTGTCCCGAGTATAAGACGCACCTGATTATAAGACGCACCCTTAAAGTTTGGTGCTATTAAAAATTTTAATTAAATCACTGGCATTAAATTGCAACAGCCTGATTATAAGACGCACCCCTAGTTTAAAAACTTAAATTAGGAGAAAAAAGTGAGTCTTATACTCAGACCAATACGGTAATTATGGAGAGTGTTTCTATGTGTGAGACAACATATCTTCCCCAATTATGACTCAGTCCTGAACTAGATGAGACACAAAGTCACGTTTGTTTTTTCAAAAGCCAAACACAACCTGGAGAGGTTTCAAGTTTAGGTAAAGGAACAATGGGAGAGAAGCTGTGTAATCCTTTCTGTTCCAACCATTTTTCCATTCAAAATTGCCCCCCAAAGCTACATGGTGGGAGGAGATACAGTAACTACCTTGTAATTGTCTCCTATGAGTTTGATTCCAGCTTCTTGCAGAGACCAGCAGAAAGCTTTCTGCTTGACATTTTGCAAAAAAAGCTGGAATTTCTGTGTGAGTGTGTGGCTGATGGTATGCCAGGTCTGGAATGAGTAGGTCTTGGCTTGTTTTCCTCTTTTTGGTCTTGTGGCTTTGATATCCCTGAGAGATGGAGAGGCTTATAGAACACAGAATGTTCTCTGTGCAGTGCCTGCTGTTACTAGAGAGAATCAAGGCTTAATGAGGATAGGGCGCTAACAAGCTAGTCTAAGAAAAAGGGTACTTGTTGAATCATTTTAGTATCCAGGACAGAGTATCCCCTGGCTTGCGTGGTGAATATTTCTGTGTGTGTGTGTGTGTGTGTGTGTGTGAGAGAGAGAGAGAGAGAGAAAGAGAGAGTTGCAACTCTCCATAGGGGTGGGTGGGTGCGCAGTCTGCCCCCGGGCGACAAGCAGGGGGGTGATAACTCTGCCGTATCGTCGGCAGCATGGCGGTGGCAGGGGAAAAGCGCCGCAAGGTGGTGCAAAAATGTGGCGTGACAAAGCAGGAGCATCCTTGCGTGCTGGTGGCGGTGAGAAAGGATGTCCCCGCCCATCAGCCCACACTGTCCGCACAAATTTGCGGCAGTAGTGACATCATCGGGGCTGGGGCGGTTGACATGACGTCCGGTGGTTACGTCATGGGGGGACCCATTTTTATGCCACCCCCCTCATGCAGGGTGTCACGACGCCACTGCAACTCGCTAATTCTAATGCTCACCTCAAGAATACCGTAAACTGTTAGGGGCTCAAGCAGGTCAATTTCTTCTCTACCCCCTTTTCTGTTGTTTCTTTTCCACCTTCCACCCAGCAATGCAGTCGCTATTTTTTCCGCCCCTGAGCATGCTCAGTCCTCAACTGAGGATATTTTTTAATGCTTCTTTTCTTTTAATTTACAAATGCTGGAGGCGGGAGAGGGTGGCACCCAATGTGGGTGACTTGTGCTGGATGCTCGTCTCTTCCTAGTCTCTCAACATGCCCCCCCCCTTGAGCTGGCGCAGGTCTGAGAAGATCCACTGGTGATTGAAATTTGAAATATTTTACCTTTCCCCTCCCAAGCCTCCTGATCTGCCCCCTCCACCACAGCATGCAGCGCAGCCTGTTTTGGCGCAGCTACATGCTATGGCGGGGGGAAGGATAAGTTTGGGTTCTTCTCTTCTCCAAACTAAACATACCAAGCTTTAACTGTTCCCGGCCAAATCGGGATGTCTGGTAAGCCTAGGGCTTGCTTTCCCAGCCCCTCACCATCTTAGTTGCCCTCCTCTCAGCTTGCTCCAGCTTATCAACGTCCTTCTTAAAATGTGGTGTCCAGACTGGACACAGTGGGGCCTGGCTAGTGCAGTACAGAGTGGAACTGTTATTTCTCATGATCAGGACTCTATGCCTCTGCTAATGCAGCCCAGCAATGCAGTCGCTATTTTTTGCAGCTACATTATACTGCTGGCTCATGTTCAGCTTGTGGTCCATAAAAACACGCAGATCTTTTTTAATATATGCTGCTGCCCAGTCAGGTTTCTCCCATCCTGTATTTGTGCCTCGTGTTCCTACACGCAGGATTTTATATTTATCTCTGTCAAACTTCATCTTGCTGGTATGGGCCCAATCATTAAGCCTGTCAAGATAATTTTGAATGCTGATTCAGTCTTCCAGGGTATTAGCTATCCCTGCCAACTTTGTGTCATCTTCAAGTTTGATAAGCCTATCCCTTCATCCAGGTCATTTATAAAAATGTTGAACAGCATAGGGCCCAGGACAGAGCCCTGTGGCACTCCTCTCGATACCTCCCTCCAGGTTGATGTGCAGCCATTTAATAGCACTCTTTGGAATGGTTGTTCAACCAGCTTTGAACCCACCCAACAGTAGTAATATCTAGCCCACATTTTACCATTTTATCCACAAGGATATCATGATAAACTTTGTCAAATGCTTTGTTGAAATGTAGGTACCCTATGTCCACAGCTTTTCCACAGTGAACCAGACTAGTTACTCTATCAAAGGACCTGCGATTAGTCCAGTTGCATCGCTAGCAGGCCACGTGGAGGGGGCAATGACACATTTTGTGTCATCACCTCGTCCCCTCTGCTCCCTGAAGACTTCATTTGAAGCCTTCAACGACCCGGGGCAGGTGGGAGGGCCCAGAAAACACGTCATTTTTGGTGCATTTCAGCTCCGCAGCTGCAAATGCAGCCCTCCGGCTGCAAAAGACCAGCCGTGAAGTGAAAACATTCTGCTGAGGCTCCTCCGCACAAGGAGACTGTGACTGTCCCCCCAGGGACATTGCATCCCCCCGGCCCCCCTTAGGAACATCTCTGGATTAGTCTGGCACAATTTGTTCTTAACAAATCCATACTGGCTCCTAGAAATCACCCCATTATCTTCTAAGTGTGCACAGACATTCTGCTTAATAATCTGTTCCAAGATCTTTTCTGGTATTGATGTCAGGCTGACTAGCTTGTAGGGTTTGTTCCTTTTTTAGAGATAGGGACAAGTTTTGCTCATCTCCAGTCTTTGGGCACCTGACCCATTTTCCAAGAGTTCTCAAAGATTACAGACAGTGGCTCCAAGATCATATCTGCAAGCTCCTCTCAGCACCCTGGGGTATACTGGTTCTGGGGACTTACATTCATTTAACAAGGTGTTCCCTTACCATCTCTTTACCTACTTTCTTGAGTTGTGATTCCCCCAATTCGTCATCAGTATGAGGCTACAATGCCAATAGGCATTTTGCTCTGCCTTCTCTCTGTCAGCATCACTTCCCCATCTTCTCCAGGCAATAGTCCTACCACTTCTTTGACTTTCCTCTTCTTTCAGACATAACCCCCAAAACACCCACTGCTGATGTGCTGCTGATTGGAAATGCAGATAAGCAAACAAATAAGGTGGCGGCAGCAGCAGCTTCTCCTGCTCCTTGCTCATCGCTCAGCCTCCTTGCCCCACTGATCGTAATAGAACAATGTGCTGCTGATTGGGAAATAAGACAAGAGCCAGCCTGCGATGTACCACCTGCAGTCATTCAAAGTACCATTGGTGGTACGCATACCACAGGTTGGCAACCTCTGGTGTAAACAGTTGTATGAGTGCAGGCTCTGTTCAGGCTGTCAGCAGAATGTGGGTGTAACCCTATTCCGTATCCATTCCACAGATTCATATCTGCAAATAAGTTGCAAGGGTACAACAGCTGAGAAATAGTGTTCTCCTAACATGAATCTTTTAGCATCCCCCCTTAGCAGTACCTTCCGTAGCAACAGAACATGAACATTGTTAGATATCATCCCTGATCAACATTCCCCAAAAGGACAAACTGACTTTAGAATCTCTGCCCAAAAATCTTGTGAACAGGTATAATGACAAAAAGCAGCTTATCCATTAAGGAGGTGGGGGCTCAACTTTTGCAGGGCTGCTGATCAAAGACAGAAGCTTTTGCCTTCAGTGTGTTTGTCCTGTGTGGATGTTATGCTGAGCACACATGGGGAAAGGGGTGGGGCCAATGGGTGTGATTGCCCCTTCCCCCCTATATGCATTCAGTAACCATAGTCATAATGTCTGCACAATAATTCTGGTTAATGTTAATTGGGTTCCCTCTTAACCAAGGAAATACACCTTTTACCCTGGATAAGATGGAAACTCTGGTGAGTTGGTAAGCTTAGTGGTCTGTATGGATGTACTAATGATGAACCACGATTAAGGCCAACAAGGAAAGGGAGAGAAAAATTCATCATGGAGATGAGAAAAAGGAAGGCAGGGGGAATGTATGATTTTGAGAATCTTTGCAGACTCTACTCCAATTTGCAGACTCTACTCTGCAAGAAGCTAGTGTTGTGCCTGCAGTAGGCCACAGTGCATGTCAGTGCAGACACAAACAAAGGTTTTTGGCAGCAGCTTGGCAGATCTGTTTTACACAGAAGCTTTCCAATTGGACTCAGACTAGTAGAATTCATGTCGGAAAAATATATTAATTTGGGCTTCCTTATACAGACCAACTAGCTGAACTTTAAGATCCCTTTTACTGTCTGGAATTTGTTCCTAATCTTCTCTTCCTTAGTTATTCTTAATGATGGACATTCAGGATGGGGTGGATTTTTTTTTCCAAAGCTATCTCTTCTTGACTTTTAAACCAGCTCCCTCCCTCCACCCCCATCCAATTTATCTTGAGAGAATGGCTGCAGCTGGTCAATGCATGGAAGTTTGTCTGAATCTGCTTTTAGTTTAGTTTTCACCACAGTGGCAAAGCTGAAGTGATTGTAACCAAGGAAGCATCACTCCTACACATCAGTAGCAGTTTCTCCCCCCCCCCTTGTTCTATTCTCGCATATTCCTTAACAAAACATTTTCCTTTAGTTAATAAAGGATGATGGATCATAGCCTCCTAACAGTGACAGATTTATTAGACAACACAAAAATGTATCCAACTACTTATGCAGGAATGGTTTCCACAACCAGATGAACCAATTTTTCTATCCAGTTCTGATTGCATTATTTTTTTTTTTGCTCACCCACTCCAGCCTGATATTCTAGTGTCCTGTTCCTTTATGATAAAGGTAAAGGTATTCCTTGACATTTAAGTCCAGTCGTGTTCGACTCTAGGTTACGGTGCTCATTCCTGTTACAAAGCCGAAAAGTCAGCACTGTCCAAAGACACTTCCATGGTCATGTGGTCGGCATGACTCCTTGCCGCAGCGCAAAGCGTGCGGCTGGAACATGGAACGCTGTTACCTTCCCGCAAGTAGTACCTTGCATTAACATGCTTTTGAACTGCTAGGTTGGCAGGAGCTAAGCTGAGTGGCAAGACCTCACCCCATCACGCGGATTCAAACTGTCAACCTTTCAATCAACAGCTCATGGCTCAGCAGTTTAACCCGCCGTGCCACCCTGCGGTCCATTATGAAACAAGCCAAATTAGTGCTCTGGTTTAGCAAAGGTGATCCATTTGCAGAACCATGCTGGTCACCTTGCTGGATTGTGTCCTACCCCCCCCCATCCATGCATCCCCTAAGAGGTGGTCAGCATGGGCACTTTTGAGGGTATCAGTTGCCTACCAGAACATCAAATCCAGCCCAGCACCTACCCCCAGTATCGAAGCCATTCACATTGACTTACCTATTTGCTACAACTCAGTGCCACTGCTGTATTCCAAGAACTTTGGGATAGGACCTGAGACCAGATAAATGCAGTAATTGAATAATAAAGAGCTGCAGGTATAACTAGCCACTGTCCAAACTGCTGGGATATTTGTGTTGAAATATATATTTGTGAGGATGCAGAGAAGAGGCCCTTAGAGTCCCATGCTGCTACTCTTCCAGCATTTTGAGCTATGGAGAGGGTGTACTCTTCCAGCATTTTGAGAGGTCTTTGTTAGGGATCATTCCTATTAACTGTTAATATTGTTATAGTTTTCCTATTCTGCCAGCCCAAAGCAATGAGCTTCTACCTTATATTCATGTGGTAGCAGTAGTAGCAGTAATGTGATAGATAATGACTACTTGGGGACCTTTTCTTCTCAATATTCATGTCATCAATGAGTAAAGCACTGGTAACATTTTTCTCTTTGCCGTATTTGATTGCCATTGGAGTATACTATTTATGTAAAGTGATGGGAGTATAGCTCCACTACCATCAAATAAAAAATAGTTTTAAAAAAGTAATGTGTACGGTGCCTGGTCTTTTGAAAAGGATCCCATGTAGTGAATCACATCATACTGAAAAATGCTATACAGTTGTGGCTTTTCTCTCACTGGCTGAAGAACTGGCATCAGAAAGTGGGACAACAGGTTTTCAGGGGTTCTGAACAGGTTTTCGGGGGTTCTCAACCCCTTCCCATCCAAGTACCACCTTCGCCGCAACTCTCCTGCTGCTGCATACCACTGGAAGTGACTAGCAATGACATCATCACCAGCTATTTCCAGGGTTTCAGGCTTTTGGAGGCCAGAAAACGCAGGTAGGAGGCTTTGGGCAGGTGGGAGGGCCCTTCTCAGCATTCCCAAGAGGTTTGGCCAAAGGTAGGAGCCTCTCAGGAGTGAAAATGCGTTGTCGAAAGCACTGCGTCGGAGCAGGGCTCTGGCAGTCTTGTGGTCCGAGTACTACCAGCAGTTGGCTGATGTACCACTGGTGGTACTAGTACCACTGGTTGAGAACCCCTGGGCTTGTTCATATGATTACTGTTCTCTACAAGGGGCCTGGAACCTTCCTCATCCTGTGGTTTTGGGATGCGGGGAAGGGTATTGTGAATATTGAGAGAAAATTTCACCTGGTCATTAGTTTTTCAGCACAACAGTTCTGTGAGAGAGAACTCTGAGGAAGGGAGAGAAGAAAGAATTTAACTAGGTGTGCAGTCTGAGCCGAAATGCTGGGGTTTGGTTTGAATGCATGAAGCTGAAACCAATGTGGCAGACAGGGAGGCTTCCCTTCCCTCCTTAACTTGCTACTATTAATGGGCTGCTGGCTTACACAGTTACAAGCCTTACCCTGTATGTGAACAATTAAGAGCCACCCTTTGGCACACATTCACATGAAGAACAGTCTGAGCTTTAGCTGTACACAAATATAGCTAGCAATGATTCTGTGATTGTGGTGGCTGGAAAAATAGCTTTTGCAACCATGGAAATTGTTGCTGGCTGTATTGGTGCACAGCCCAGTTCATACTAATTTTATTCCATGTTATCAGGGATATGCTTCTGGCTGAAGATGGGTCCAGGACGTTGCATGTAGGGAAAAGTAACTGTGCGAGTCAGGACAAATCTGCTGTCCCACTTCCTAAAAACCAGTTCTTCAGTCAACAGGAAGAAGACAATTTGAGCCTGCAGATGCCAAGAGAAAGTACAGATGCCACTGTAGCTTGAACACATCTCAGCTGGAACAGAGATGCAAACTGGCAGAAATATGGTCACAGATCAGCACTGATCTATAGTAGATGGGAACTTTGGAACTAGCAGGTTTTATTAGTATAGGTGGAACTGATAAAACCTGCTAGTTCCAAAGCTCCCATCTACTAGTCCATACTATAGACAGCAAAACTGAATTTATGAGGCAGAAGAAGAGGCTGGATGTTAGAAGTGACAAGTTGTAGCAGAGCTGCAAGTGTACTGGGAACTGAAAGGAGAGCAGCGGGATGCATATCAGGTAGATGGAATATGACCTAGTCTAGATACAGACTAGAAGAACAGCAGGGGGTGGGCTACTATTCTGTGTGTAACATCCAAGCCGAGCCCTCGGGTTCCTATGTTCTGTTTCTACTCCATCCTCAGGTAAGTCAACATCCACTGTGCCAACATTTCCCACGAATAGTTCCAAGAGTTCTTGCTATTCAGACACAACCTTTTGCACGATAAGACTGTTGTTTAATATGAGGCTGGGGGAAAAGGAAGCATGTGCAGTGAGTGGGGTGAATATCCCGGCTCTGAGTTGAAGGAATTATTTATAGCACTGGCACCTTGCCAAACAGATGTTTCGTTTTATTTAAAACTTAAACAACACAGCCAATTTATTTTCAGCTTCTTACATGGACCCAAATGGGATGGCTGGGAGAAGGGAAGTGGGCTATGACTTGATCTTGTATATTCCCTTGAAAACGTAGAATAGGGATGCTTTGTGCTCCCCTAAGAAATGTGGTGAAAAGACTCATAAGCACTTTAGCATGGGATCACAAACTACTCTGTCCGTTCACATGCCCAGCTGTGTACTCTGAGACACTCTTCCTTTTCCTTTACTGTGAACCTGACCCTGCACATTTAGGCATGAATCCACCGGAGGCAAAACAGGTTAACCCTGTACAAATCCATACTCAAATTTCATCTGGCATAAGCCTCAGAGGCAGTCTGTTTTTGTTAAGGGAAAATAATTACGATCAGAAATGCTGAGTCACACAACTGGGGTAATGCATAATAGAGAAAAAGTCCCGTCACTGTTTCCAATAGTCACCTTCCCTATTGTAGCTGTGTTGCTCGTTACCAGCACTTTGTCAGGCATTTTGAAAGGCCAGAGCAGTGAAACTTGGGGCTGCTTCATGCGATGGATATTATTTCTGCGTATAAAAAAACCACAAATACACAGCACCTACAGCTCGCCTAGCTGCATGTACCGTATATGTTGACATCTGCCACTTCTTTGGCTTATCGCTTGCTTTCGGGTGTAGCACTGCAGCTGTCGAAAACAGGCCATCCTACCCGAAGCTCAACGTGAACAACTGTCATTCTCCACAGCTCCGTAGATCACATGCCTTTTAGTTGAAATTGTTAAATCCATTGAGTTTTTCAACAAACTGGAGTTGAATGCCATGAGCTATGGAGAGGGTGTACTGCTTTTCCTAGAATTAAGAGTAGGAACCAGGCCTGGACGAAACTTGGACGCTACCTGAGGCAGCTCAGTTCTACCACTCTTTCATGCTTTCTGTGCATGCACACATGCCTCACCTCTGCTCTGTCACTGCCACCTCCTCCTCACTGGGTGGGCAAGGAGACGCAAGGTGTGATAACCTGATCCAGAGTTGCCCCTCGCCCTCTTACCTTAAATGGAGCATGCTCCTAGCGTGCTTCACTCATCGTATTTATTTCAAATAGGATGGCGTGGAGGAAGGAGGCAGCGCCAGAGCTCAAGATAAGGGGTTGGGACCCAGGCTCTGGATCAGAATGAAGAATGGAGACTGTTCTATGAAGAAAAGAGGTTTTTGTGTCATTCTGGATTATTGTATTGCTTCTGAAATTGAAGAGGGGGGTGGGTGGGGAAAAACAGAGAGAAAGACACAGTGTGGGCCTGATCCAACCCTCTTTGCAGCCAGCAGCAAGCCTGATGTGGGCAAGGTACCAGAAGCTATCAATCAGCAGCAAGCACATTCCAGTATAAAACCCTTTCAAATCCTATGATTCCAGACCACAGTTAGCCCATGTTTCTTCTTATTTTCACTGCTTGCCTCCATCTAAAGTTAATGATGTTATTTTATATTCTAAGGTCTGTGTGAAAAAGTGAAAACCATAGTATAATTAAGGTTTAAAAAGAAACCATAAGAACATTCATTGCAGGCAAACATACATGAAAGGTGCTCTTGTCATGGACTAGACCATATTCAACCTGATGCTGGTTGAAGTGAGTTCCAGGATCATTTGAAGCAGCTGGTATTTGATCAGAAATGCTCAGGCTGTTATTTGCACTTTCCCTTACTTTCACACAGTTGTGCTTCCGTTTCAGGAGGAATAGTAGTGCTACAAATTCCCTCTCTTTAACAAGTTCTCTATGGTGGATCAGGACAAAGTTGGTTAGACTGACTGGCACCATTTGCACAGCCATGCAGATATATATCCAAGCCCAGCTGCAGTGCAACTTATTTCATTGTATTCAGCAAATGCAGAGATAGCAACCATAATTCTGATACAGTGCAGAATTGTACGGGGGGGGGGGGGGTTGCACATGCCAATATTAGGTCTGGCTAGTTTGTTAGGTTAGGCCTCTCACAATTCTAATTCTGGCTCCCAGGAGCAAAAAATAATAATCTTGAGTGTGTCAGATAACAGTTTGGGGGATCTGGATCCCCCTTCCCCATCATCTGTAGCCTCACAAGAAAGGTCACCAGCCATTCCAACTGTGGATAAAGATTGTCCTGGGCCCAAATGACAGTATTTTCTTTCTTTTATTTTCTTTGTTTTTGGTTGCACAGGAGTTAATGATGGGTAAGGTGAGAGAGTTGACTCTGAATCAAAGCTATCTGGAAAATGAGACAAGCTGCTTGAGAGTTTGTGTGCATGCATATATTATTGGTCTCTCCTGAGACCACCAACCCAGCTTGGTTTCAGTCTCAGATTTCAGACTTCTGTGTTTTATCATCAGTTGTTTATGCACTTTATAAAAACCTTCCCATATGTTGTATGCTCTTTTTGACTTCAGCAATGGGATGGGAAAATGGCATTCTGATGAAAATCTCTGGCCTATGAGTAAACATGGTGTCATGGGACTGTAAGGACCCCAGGGGACAGATTGCAACAACGGATGTTTCCAGTCCAAAAAAAATACTTTGATTTGTTTAGATTTTATACAGTGGGAAAGAAATAGACTCACAGAAGCCAGGTTGACAGGATGTCTGGTGCTTATTGCAAAGGCAGATTCTTACTTTAAATGAGGGAGGATTTTTACAATTTACCTTGGCTTGTCCTAGAAAGAACAATTTGTCGCCAAAAGTGTGAAATGCTTCGAACTTTGTAGTCAAATGAGTACCTTGTGTGGGTCCACATTACATACCAAAATAGTACTATGGCTCCTGCAGTGCTTCCTTATTACACATGGGCATCGATGATCTCACTTAATGATTCAGATCTGTTCTTTAAAAGCAAAAATAAAATGTATTTTATTTTCTCTTAATTTGCAACAGCTGTGCATGGCTCACTTTGGCAAAGTCTCAATCTAGCAAAGCATTGTGGGAAATCCTGAAACTGCAAGCAGACTGAGATCTCATAAAATAAGAACATGGATCTAGAAATTTAAAAAAGGGAAGAAAAATACTTTGTATTCAGCCTGAAAGATTTTACTTTTTAGTAATCCTTCAGGATTATCCCGTTATCACATATTGCTGTCATTCCATATTTCTTTGCTTTGTTTTTGTTGAAAATTTGCACCTAACTGCAAATCAGTATATGAGAGAGATTATATAATCTTTCCTTCTGCTGCAAGGATTTAGAATAGATTGGGTGGTGGGTCGGATCCGGCCCCTGGGCCGTAGGTTGCTGACCCCTGATCTATATGCTACCCACTTACTGATTCCCTTCCATCTACCCTCCTATCTATGCTGCAACATAATTCAAGTTAGCTGTATGTTCATACAAGATTGTACTGTGTCATCCCCCCATAAAGGGATTGAGTAACAGTCCAGGTCATTAGGTGTCACCAATGTTTTCGTGCTGTCACCAATGTATTTGAGAAAATTATTTTTTCATTTATCCTCATGACCTTGTGAGCAGGGGCATTACTATTTCAATTTTCAATCTTCTCCAATTTTCTGTATATACAATCTATTCCTATATACTGCTAAATCAGTATACTGCTATATACAATCTATATATTGCTAAACAGTAAAGTTCATCTTTTTTGCCACCTAATATTTTGGCCACCTAATCTATATATTGCTAAACAGTAAAGTTCATCTTTTTTGCCACCTAATATTTTGGCCACCTAATGCGAAGAGAGGACTCTCTGGAGAAGACTCTGATGCTGGGAAAGATTGAAGGCAAAAGGAGAAGGGGAAGGCAAAGGATGAGATGGTTAGACAGCATCACCGATGCAACAAACATGAAAATGAGCGAACTCAGGAAGATAGTGGAGGACAGGAAGGCCTGGCGGGATATGGTTCATGGGATCACGAAGGGTCGGACACGACTTAACGACTGAACAACAACAACAAAGTTCATCTAGTCAACCAGCCAACATATTAAAATATCACACACACACACACACACACACACACACACACACACACACACACACAATACGACAGTAAAATAGTATAACAAACATACTATAACTCATATTCACAGCACAGTTCTGTGCATGTTTACTTGAAAGTGGGTCCCACTGAATTCAACATATGTACAGGATGGAAGCCTTCGTCAGCAAAGTAGCAATAAAACAGAAATCAAATAAAATACTGTTAAAAGTTAGAGAATATGAGAATCTCTTTACCTTCACCTAAATGCAGTGAAGGTGGGAGCCTGATAAATCGCCAGTGTGTTCAAGATAAGGTGTCACAGCTGCACTTCACGTTACCAAAATCCACACCTCAGAAAGTAGGGGTATGCGAGCAGGATCTTGGAGTAAGATCTCAGTGGTTAGGCAAGTTCATACGGAAACAGATAATCGTTCAAGAAAGAAAAAGATTGTGCAAGAAAGAAACAATCTTATCAGCATTGTTGCTGTTTAAAACGAAATAGGAATATGGGTGTTTCTACATGTTCCTGTAAGCTAGAATGTTGAACAGAGCTGGCTTCTTTAAATAAATGCCAATGTGTCCATAAATTAATTAGACAAATCATCATTTTGAGTCTTATTTCCTATCTGCAAAATTGAAATAGCAATAACCCTGCTCACAAGATTATGAGGATGAATGAAAAAAATAATTTTAAACCACTCTGCACATTTAAAAGTGTTAGATGTGTATAGATCATACTGCAGAGAGGAGGCTTACAGCCACATGCACCTGATGAAGTTTGTGACACCCATAGTACATTTGATATAACCTTTAAGATACTGTAGGATTCTTTGTAGCCAAACGCTCTGTAGCCCTAAAGATGTCATTCATGTTTCTTCCACTGCTAGTTTGTGGCTGCAATCCTATCCACACTTACCTGGGAGTGGGTCCCATTTAAACTCATTAGAACTTACTGAGTAGACATACCGGTATGTAGAATTGGGGCTGTTTGTGTCATAGTGTTAAAACAGACATGGGAGAAAAGGTACCACAAGAAAGAGTTAAGAACTAATGTGGGGTTTAATTTTGGTGGGTTGTTTAAATGGAACAGTTGCTCTGGGGGGTTGTCATTCAGGTTGATCCTATGACTCCCCAGATTGTCATTTGGCTAGCAGGGATTACAAGGTTTGGCTAGGAAGGATAAAAGCAAGGTCTGGCCTATTTCCATATGGCTGAGAGATGTCAGGCTTGCTGAATCAGCATACCAATATTTGGAAAGACTTTTGCTTGCAAGTGCCATATTCAACTTGGTTCTCTCTTCCTCCCACTGGAAGCTAACTTGTTGGTCATCTCATAGCAATTATCCATCATGTGCATCTTGTCAGTGGTTCAGCAATATCTAGACTGCGAATGAACTGAACACACATTGAACCATTCAGAAAATTGGAATGCAGATGGATACCTGCC
The DNA here is from genome assembly GCA_026170595.1 of Plestiodon gilberti rubricaudatus. NCBI lineage: Eukaryota > Metazoa > Chordata > Lepidosauria > Squamata > Scincidae > Plestiodon > Plestiodon gilberti. The sequence continues at coordinate 192,610,207 of JANXHW010000002.1, read as the reverse complement.
AGAAGATACCTGGAAAGAATGACCTTGCAATTGAAGAAAATTCAATTTGATCAGCTTAATCGACATTCTGTGGTTTAAGGCTCGCATTTCCCCATCTATATAAGTACCAGTATTGTCTCTAGTGAATACTATAGGGTTGAACTTGAACCTCACAGATTCAACTTTGACCTCTGGAATGGGCTCACAAATCATGGTCTTTCAGAGTCAGTGAACTATAATAATAATTGCCAACATCGTAGAGCTAAGGCTAGGGCAGGGTAGAAAACGCTGGTAGGCCATTCTGCATGTTAAAACCACTGTATGGATAAATGTTAATAAATTCAAATGTATATGGTTACAGCAGAACTTTATTCATAAGTGTTTTGCTCTGAAGGAGTCTTTTGAATGAACCTAGATATTAACAGATAGTTAAGTGTCAGAGATGCAACAAGATCGAGGCAATTTCTGTGGTCTTTTACATGACACATAAATTAGAATAGTTTGTGTGTTGTGCCTAAACTCACACAGCATATTTTTGAGCATTAGCAGATACTTTACAATAATCTCGTACAAGATCATTGCAGACAGTAGGGGGTAATAAATGAGTCAGTTTATACAAGTAATAAACCAACAAGATTAAACAACAGTAATAATAGCTCTCCTCTTTATGATTCAATAGTGGGATCAGAAAAAAAAAATGCAATGGGAAATAAGGCTTGTGTAGTTAGCAACATCTGGAGTTAGCTACACTGCTGTTGTTGGAGTTATCCTAACTTTTCAGTTGGAAGATTAATTTTTAGTTGATTCTTTAAAAATTGTTGCAATACAGGCAGTTATAATGCTCAACTGTGATATGAGTGGCCAAATGAACCATGCCACATAAACACATAATAAAATGTAAAAAATGAGCTGCATGTGCTCGGTGTCTGCCCACACTTCGCCTCCTTCAAATCAGAACAATCTGCTCTTTCTTTACATTAGAGTTGAGGAAACCTTTTTTTTTTTTTTTTTTGTAAACTAGGCTACTCACACATATTCTCCTCTCGCCTGTCTCTCGATACTAGGCCATAGATTGCAAGTTGACATCATTGATCAAAGGGAGCCATCCTCCCTGAATAGTTATCTCTTCAGATGTAACATGTAAGCATTTGTAGACTATACAGAGCAGACTGACTGTGAGATTGGAAAAAAGATAAGACATTATAGTATGGACCTTGTAACAGTACAGTAGTATAGAAGTGCAGGTTGTAGTATGTTTCTCTTCTAATATTGATGATCAAATCCAGTGCAGCTCTGGGGCAGGGATGTGGAACATGTCTCTCCTCCCTCTCCTAATAAACTTTTGTGGGACCTGTGAGTGTTTTTTTATTCCCCCAAAAATAAATGTTTCTAACTCTGGACAGAAAAACAATGTTTATGGGATTTCCAGCCATGTAAAATTTTGAATTGAAGAAATAAAGATATGTTCAAACACAAACTTGCCTGGAGAAATTCTTCTTCAAACGCATCTGCCACCAATGTGATGCAGCCGTCCTGAAAAGATTATCCAAAGCCAGACAAGCAACAAAAGCCTTAGATCTTCCGCTTGACGTTTCTTCCCACACTCGGGATTTTCTCAAAAGCAAACAAAGAAACAACACAGCACCATTGCTGGTAGATGGTCATAACCTTGTGGAGAAAACACAGACTAATATAAAAGCAGGACATTAGAAAGTGCGGGAAACCGCCAGATTAGTTAATTAAAGAACGGAAACCACAGTTTCCGAGCTGACCGGCAGTAACCTTTCTACAGCGCTGACCGGCGGTAGCACATCGGTGGCAGATGCGTTTGAAGAAGAATTTCTCCAGGCAAGTTTGTGTTTGAACATATCTTTATTTCTTCAATTCAAAATTTTACATGGCTAGAAATCCCATAAACATTGTTTCTCTGTCCATTGTAACAAGCCATGAAAACCTGCAAGTTTCTAACTCTCATCATTCCATAGATTTTTAAAAAAAATGTGAAAACATCAGTTGATTTAAAGAAAAGTTAAAAGGTACACAGATTTCAACTGTGTTCATTTATAAACCTATATATCAAGACTCTTTCCTATTCTTCACAAAAGATTTTTGAGTGTGAATTCTTTAACGTAAAGTGCAATATATCCAGTTACTAGAGTAGGGTCTTGCACCCAGTACTGCCAGCAGGTTGCTAAAGGCCCTAGAGCAGGGGTTCTCAACCCCTTCCTGGCAGAGTACCACCTCTGGTGCCACTCTCCTGCTGTGTACCACTGGAAGTGACTGACGATTACATCATCACTAGTTGCTTCCAGGTTTTTAGGTTTTCGGAGGCGAGAAAACGCAGGTAGGAGGCTCTGGGTGAGTGAGAGGGCCCTTCTCAGTGTTCCCAAGAGGCTCGGCCAAAGGCAGGAGCCTCTTGGGAGCAAAAACACATTGCCAAAAAGTGCTGCGTCGGAGCGGGGTTCCGGTGGTCCGACGGTCCAAGTACCACCAGCAGTTGCCCGAAGTACTACTGGTGGTACTAGTACCACTGGTTGAGAACCATGCCCTAGAGCTAGAGGGCAAAGCCCTGCACTCCCTGCCCACTCCCCTAAGGGCACGTTAGGAGCTACTGCTGCCACCGCAGTCATGGAATTTGAAGATTCAAAGGTTGGCTCAGGCAAGAGGTCCTCTGATGGGCAAGGGCCTTCAGCCACTGTTTGAACTGGCAGGCCTCTGATGCCTCCTCTACACCTAATACGTTAATAAAATAATATATGTCAATTATATTCATCTAAGCATGCAGATGAGCAGTAGCCATCCTCATGATACTGTATATTTCAAGTATTCGTGCTGCACAAGTTACCAATTACGGTATTACACCAGGGGATCCTAGAGTAAAGGAGTGTTAGGTTCAGTGACTGTGCACCATGGCTATGCACATTTAGTCTACCACTGAGCTGATGCAAAGTGAAGACTGTATGAGACTGATTATTTCAGTTATGTACAACCTAAATGCAAATTTCCATCAGTACAAAAACAGTCCAAGGCTTGGATCTGAACTGTCTGTCTGATAAAAACGGGGTGGGTGGGTGGGATCACTGACCTGTTGATTGCCAGGGCAATTGGGCAGGAGCTGTGTTTGGGGAATGGTACCTGCCACTGCTGTTGAGATGATGCAAAGCTGATCTGAGTTGCAGCAGTCTTGCCAGTGTACTTTTCAGGGAGTGCTGAGCCTGTTTCCATTTCAGATCAGGCTGTACCCCAGACTGATGTGACCTCCTGTCTTCTCCTCAAGTCGCATTCCTCTCTTAAAACAATAAACAATTCTGTTATTTAAAAAAAAAAGCAGCTTCCCATGAGAGACCACTAACTGTTTCCCGTTGTGCAATCCTGTGGCAGCAGGGGCAAAAAAAGGGGGTGATAATCCGTCTTTACCAGAAATGTTTTTCAGCTCAACCCTAGGCATGTCTACTCGCACGTAAGCCCTGTTGGGTTCAGTGAGACTTGCACCTAGGTAAGTGGGTACAGGATTGCATCCTTTGTCTCTACAACATGAGTGCTGTAGGAATAATGACAAGGATGGGGATTATTGTGTCAACATGTTGAGATTTCTTTCTGGGATTTTTGCGTCTTGTCTTAGCTGTCACTTGGATGGCATCTGAAAAGGACTACCTACTCATTGTGTACTATGCACATTTCTGAGAAGCTGAAAAGATAGTGTGAGTAGGAAGCTCAGAGTACTGTATTGCTATGTAAATTGGTCAGGTCTCGTATAGTGGTTAAAAAGGCCTGAGGTATGGATCAGGGCTTCTCCAAATCTTACATCTGCCATGAATCCGCTAGGTGGCTTGGAGCAAGCCACTCGGTCTCCGGCTTCCCCAGCTGTAACCCTTGCAGGGTTCTTGTAAACACAACCTCAAGACAATACTGTATATAATATATGAAACATTTTACACACTCTGAAAGCACTATGCAGATGCTAAGTATTATTAATTAGTTTGTCCAGGCAATAGTTGAGTTTGGCACATAGGAATTCTGGCAACCCTGGAACTGCTCACTTCAGTGTTTCCATTCAGCTTCTAAGCAATACTTTTCTGGTTCTCCTCCTTTAGCAACTTTGTTTGGATAGGCAGCTGCAGCACATTGTTACCTGTTGCAGCAGGCCAGTTGTTACCTGTGTATGGGAATGCACTGTGCTGTTCGGTTGCCGCCCGAGGGACATGTAAACGGGTCCGTGCACCTCAGTTTAGTACTATATGAAGTGGTGAACAAGGAGGTGAGCCAGACCCAGTCATTGTGTTTTACTCTTTGGATATTATTTGCTCCTTTCCTTACTTGTTCTTGATGTGAGTCAAGAAAAGTAGCATTGAGAGATGCTGAAAGAGATCAAAGAATCTATACAATTTTGCAGTTCTGTATCAGCAGGGGGTACGTATTGTTAGGCTTACCAGATCTCCAACCGGGACAGAGTGCTAGACCTTTAGGAGAAGGAATGTGGGCAGGTGTAGCTTGTTAAACCTTAGAGCACAATCCTAGGCATCCATGGGGCTTGCTTCTGAATAGATATGCCTAGGATTGTGCTCTAAGGTTTAACAAGCTACATCTGCCCACATTCCTTCTCCTAAAGGTCTAGCACTCTGTCCTGGTTGGAGATCTGGTAAGCCTAAGTATTGTAGATATGTGCATGTCAGTATGGTTATCACACATGGTTATCGCTGAAAGCATGAGAACACTTTTTACTGGAGCTTGCTGGACAATGTCCACAGCACTTGGCCATTGTTAGGAATGGAAAGGGCTCCAGAGACCAAAACGTTTGAGAACCAGTGCTGTAAAACACCAGCATCTTTTTCACTGTCATCCCTTCTCCCACTATAGCCTATCCTAACTACAGTTTATCATTTTTACCCTTTTATTATCTCTTCCACAGACACCTTCCCCCACAACTTCCTGATATGCTTTCCTATCTCCAGATGCAAATGGGTGACCTTAATTATTTATATTAGTCTGAGGTCAGACATGCTGCATTTGATGGAATCCACATGGCTTTTGAATGAAACACGGAGTAGGCACTAAAACCTTGCTATGAGTAAGAAAGTCTGAAACTGCCACCTTAGTGAGCGGCAGGAATATTTCCTGTTTGTGAATGCTGTGGCATGTTGAACTCCCCCAGAGAGAGAGAGAGAGAGAGAGAGAGAGAGAGAGAGAGAGAGAGCTCTTCATAGTAGGAACAGGCCCCTCTCTTATTTCTTTTTGTCTCGGTCATGAGTAAAAACTGTAAAAAGTAAAGAAGAAGCTGGGAATGGTGAGTGTTTTCATAGAGATTGGGAAACCCCAATATTTTCTCAAGGCCCATATGTTTAACTCAGTCCACCAAGGCAGATAAACAAGGGAGAGACTAAAGAGTCCAGAGAGAAATTGCCACCCTCTAGCGTTATGAGCTCTGCTTTCTTACAAATAGCACTTTTATTAAAACCAGCTATGAACACAAACAGCTGGAGAAATGAGAAGGCTGTCTGCAGTAACACTGTCGTGACTGCCTCTTGCGCTGCTGTTGATTCAGTCCAAACACCATTTTAAGAGTGTGTTCATGTCATGTGTAATGCTAAATAGTGTATTTGAGCCTCTTGCTCAACTTTGTGCCACATGTGAATATTAATGTGGAAAGAGTGTAGTAGAGACCTTTAATGAGGACTTTAGGCAATATAGACTTTATATTCACACCATAAGATGGATGTTAGCATGCACCACTTAAATAATGTGAAATCTGCCTAGGATCTCCTAGGTCAAGAATCAGTGCTGATTCCTACAAATCTTCATTTCCTGATATTCTCTAAGGCTGTGTTAATTCGTGCCAACCCCATTCTCATTCAGTTGTCTAAATTAATGCCATTTCCGTGGTCCGTCCCACTGTGTCCTGAAATAGTTTCTGTTTCAAACTAAACTTGTGCGTGTTTTCTAGATGTGTGGTAGATTTCTAGATTTTTAGGAATGGTAGATTTATGATATTGAATGCAGCGGTTCACAACATTAAACATCTAAGATCACCTTACTCCATTAACAATGCAATCCTGTTCAAGTCTACTCAGAAGTAACCCCCACTGAGTTTAAAGTAAAGGGATTTACTCCCAGATAAGTGTGTATAGGATTACAGCCTAATGGCACAATCCTGCCAAACTATAGACCGGTGGGCCTAGCACTCTGCACCCTAACACTAGGGTGTTGGAAACGTGCCATATGGCACATTTTCAACACCTGGAGAGTAAGCGGTGCCAGTGCAGAGGCTGGAGCCATTTACTCCGCTGCGTAACTCACCCATCTTCAGCTGCTGGAGGTAAGTCCCACAACAGTCGGTGGGAGGGCAGGACGAGGCAGCAAGGGAGGGAGCCATTGGCCGGACTGGGCTGGGAGGGGGCGTGGATATCTGCACCAGTATCCTAGGCCTCTTCCCGGCACACGCCGCCCTGCCACCGCCTCCGCGAATGTACGCCAGGTCTGGACCTGGCGTCCATTCAAGGAGGCCCATAGACCCAGGGCTTGCTTACACCCGGGGCAGGGGATGAATGTCCCCTTCATCAGAGGTGTGTGACCCGCCTAGCAGCACTGGGACAGGCCGCAATCCTAATAGGATACAATGGCTGGCCCTTTAGGCACAACCACATATACAGGATTGCGCTGCCCGAGTAGGCTGCCTGGAGCAAAGAATCCTTAGGGATCAACAAGAGTACTGAAACCTGCTTTAGGTAATATTTTAAATAATGGCAATTCTTCTGGCATACTAGCTCCTGTTTTTAAATGGTTGCAGAGTTTGCATTTTTCATCTCAGATGATACACAACATTTTTTTAAAAAAAATCAGATTGTAATTGAAATGAACCCAAACTTGTTCCAAAACAAAATCCTTATTTTAAATCAGGATTATTTTCCATGGATGCAGGGGAATCGTGACATCTGAATGTTACAAAAGCGAAGCAAACAGGAAGTAAGTTTTTCATGTGAATAAAACCCGGGAAAGCAGAAAAGAAAAAAAATCTGGGGCTTTTGAGAAAGTTGCTGACTAAATCAAAAACACATTGGGGTTTACTGGTAAATCAATTAATTTATACCAAAGTGATAGAATAAGAAAAATATCTGATGACCACACATCATTTAAAACTCATTTCCCCTTCAATGCTGAGCAGGCAACCATGAAGCCAAGACATAGTGTACTGGTTCAACAACAGACAGTTCCTGCAGTCAGTTTGGCGCAGCCTTTGGACACTTCTAATGCAGTGTAAGGCTTTGGCATGGCAATGGAACTTCTGGTTTATAGCTCTCTTGTTCCTCATGCCATTACAGAAACAAAACTGCCTTTTTACATTCCTCTGTTCATTCTGGCCAGATAGGCAGCCCAATCCTGCCTAAGATGCAGTGGGCCAGCCGCTGCATCCTAATCGAGAAGCAGGCCGCGCTGTCTCAGCCCGGGGACGTTTGTCCCATTCCCTTGATGTAAGCGCTGGAGGCCCCAATGGGTAAGGCCGGCCAGGCCCACGAAGGACAGGGATATGGCGGAGCACACTGCTGATATCCCCGCCCCCCTCCCGGGCCTGGCTGGCCAATCTCTCCTTCCTCTGCCACCCCGGCCTGCTCTCCCCACGCCCTCCCGCGACAGCACTTACCTGTATATGGTGGTGCGGAGTCTGGAGGGCGGTGGAGTGAGCGGTGCCAACCTCCACGCTGGCGCTGCTTATTCTCTGGGTTCTGTGAAAGTGCTTTACGGCACTTTTACAACACCCAAAGCAGAGTGCATGCTCCACCGGCGCAACGTTAAGCAGGATTGCGCCGTAAGACTGAGATGAGGACAGTGCCTTCCTTTGATGTTGGATATAATAATGATAGCATTTATACAACACTTTGAACTGTTCAAAGCACTTCACAATATATTATCTCAGTGTTTCTCAATATCCTACAGGGCAGTTAACTCCCCTGTAAGTCTTTGCGGGGGTGGGGCAATGTCAGAGGCAGTGCTCCAGGATCACGCCCGCCTCGACCCGAACCCACTTATTTCAGCATACCTGGTTGTCCTGCCAGCTCCCGAAGGGTCCGGGAGGCCTGCAGCAGCCTCCACATGCCCCCCCCCCAAGACTCTAAACAGCGGTGATCGCTTTCCAAAGCCCACTTCAGGTTTTTGACAAAGGATATATATATTTTAAGGATATATTTTATCATTTGAAAAAATGAGTATAAAAATATAGAATAAGGAAACAAAATGCATTAGTACAGGTTTACACAGAAAACACATCCGATCCGAACAACAGCTAACTGAAGAATGACACAGGTTCTGCCCTTCCTCAAACTCCCACAATAGCCCTACTAATAAATGACCTTCCCCCAAACTCCTTTGGCACACCAATATGTACTGCGGTGTGTACAGCAGTTGAAAATCACTGATCTAGGTAAAGGTGTTGGATGGAGCAGCCAGGTGGGTTCTGCTCCTCCAGTTAGATAACTTGTTGACATCATCATCAACCCTAGGTTATGTTAAGTCCAAGCACAAGGGAAACCTGTGTGTTTTCTGTTGGGTCTGCTATAAAAAACCTAATGCTGGTACAAGAAAGACACCCACTTACTCTCCAGTAACTGCAGGGACTGGATTTTGGGAACCATGTAATTACTTAGTGATATGGATGTTTATCCTAGCTCAGTGGTGGCCAACCTTTCAACATGAATGCTGGCCCTTTAAATGGTTGTCTTGGTGAGGGCCTTTCAGCAGGTGTAGCTGCTTTAGCAGCACCATCAGCACTTGCAGCTGCCAAGATTCTGTCTTCTACACAACTCTTAAGAACACAGTAGCCCTAATGGTGGAAGGTTGGCCACCCCTGTCCTAGCTAGACTTGTCAGGAAATTAATGTATTTTGCTTTGTTTGCCCTTCTTTACTCCAAGCCAGGCTGCAAACATCACTGGTTTAGGAACATGATGCATTGGGGTGGGGGCGTTATGGACTTTCTTCTTCTGTAGCATCTCAACTTCATCTGCTGGTCATTACTGGTTATTGTAACTGTTTGCTCAAGTTTTTGCTTTTTGTTCGCTATGCTGCTGAATTTAGCATTTTCCGTCATCCTGCTTGTTCTTCCCCCTTCCCCCCCCCTCATTCTGTTTAATAAACCTGTTACAAAATAGAGAACAAAAACTGTTATGACCCGCAATAATATACCAAGAACGAAACATCTCCATCGGGATTAAGGTCATAAAAACAACGAGAGTTTAAAATGTAATTAAAACTTTAAAATGACTTTATAAGTCTTTCTAAAATGCAACCAAGTGCAGAATAAAATACTTTAGAAGTCTCTTTTAAAATATAATAAAAACCATTTTAAAACACTGCATGACGTTTCATTCATGAGCTATGAATATCATCAGAAGCATAAAAGCCTTCAAAGGGCAAAAGATGTTAAAAGCACACAAGTAGCTAGCCTCCATTTAAGGGAGTTTGGGCGCACATTTTGCAGTGGAGCTCATTAACACCGGAACTAGGACTTCAAACATTTGACCGCTAGTGACCTGTATATATGTGTATATATATAAAGTGACCTGTAGTATATCTATATGTGACCTGTATATATGTATATCAGCACAGTCCTATCCAACTTACACCACTGGTGTAACCAGCGGTGCAGCGAGAACGGGAGGCCCCAAAACAGAAAGGCGATTCAAATCCCCCTTTGGATTCAAGGGGAATTTGAATCCCCTTTCTGTTCTGGGGACTCCTGGTATTTCCCCCAGACTCCCCACCTGGTTCTTTGCAGCCTGGAATAGTGACAGCAAATAGAAACTACCAAGGTTCTCCCTGTTCAGCTGCTGACCCAGGAAAAAGGGGAAACAGGAAAGGCTGCATTCATGCTAATCATGATGTGCTATTCCCCTCAGTCAGTCTCCTTCGTCTTGGTGCCTTTCCTGACAAAGAAGTACAAAACTGGTTCTTTATTGCTTAGAAATTTTGAATATTGCTTCAACCCTGCCTCAAATTGACAAACTCTGAATCTGTCAATATTGAGTTACAAATATGTATATATAACTGAATACAGTACATATATCAAGTTCAGATTTAAAATTCATAACGTACTGTATTGAAAACACTTCTGTGACTGTTTCATTTCATTTCAGAACTTACAGATTTCAAGAGAATTTTGGATTTTAAGTTTTATCTCACAAATCAGTTACATTTACCACATTTGAAATTCGATGCAAATATTTAGTTTAAATCTAATTCGTTGTGGTATCTGGAGTAGACCAGATTGGGCATTGGTCCACCTTACCAGGCCAGTCCCTGAGTCCTCAGTACCAGGGCAGTGCCCAGTGAGCCATCACATGATAAATGGGTGGATGGTGCTGTGGTGGACTCAGAACTGGGCTTTGTGCCAGGAGTCCAGCAACCTCCTGCCAGCACAGCACTGACTGACATAGATATAGAATTCTGTATGATGAGGAGATCATACTGAAATGCAAGGTTTCAATTCAGGGGATTATATGCCAAACATCCCTCTAGAACAGCATTTCCTAACATTTTTGGCCTGCGTACCACCCACATGGGCATCCGGCCGGCCACGTACCACCAGAAGAAAGTGCCGATGACATCATCGGCCCACTCTTCCAGGTTTGCAGACGGCCAGAGCTCCAAAAAGGCAAGGTAAGATGTGAGGAGGGCCACCCCCAGCACTTAAAGCCCACGCGCTCGAGCTCTGCTGGCTCTGCAGAGCTTGAAGTGCCGCTTTTCGGGCTAGGACGCAGCGCAGCCAAGGTGGCAGCAGCCATCTTGGCCGCTGGCAGCCCACGTACCACCAGCCAGTGGTACATGTACCACAGGTTGGGAACCTCTGCTCTATTTAAGTACATATGGTATTTTTAATGAATGACACCCTAGATTGTGTTTTTAACTCTCAGCTTTACTACGGGCTTCTAAAGTAACTTTTAAAAACTTACTTGATATTTGCTGAGAGATAGCTATGTTAGGCTGTTGTAGCACAAACAATATAGAGTCCCATGGCACCTTAAAGACTTAACGAATGTATTGTGTCATAAAGTTTCATAGGCATATATGCAGGGCAGCCCAATTCTGTAGCCATGTGACCCATGCTGTATCCAGCGCTGGCTAAGAGCAGGCTGGAAGTCTCCTTAGGGTTAAGGGATGATTTTCCCCATACTCTGGGTAAACCCCCAGCCCGTGCAATGGGGCTACTCGGATCTACGCCAGCTGAGGCTGCCGATCCCTCCCCCTCCCAGACCTGATCCACCCAGCCTCCCCCGCCCCATTATGCCACCTCCTCACCCTCCCTTATCCCCCGCACCGTTCAGAATGACCATACCTGCTTCAGTGCGCGGGGCTCCTGAATGTAGTGCCAGCGGGACGGTGTAGGCCTTCCCGCCAGCACCACCTACTCACAGGGTGTCATGAAGTGCTTTATGGAATGTTTGCGACACTCTAGGCCAGCACGATGGTTGCTGCGCTGACCTAAGCAAACCTTAGGATTGTGCCGACAGTCTTTGAGATGTCACAGGACTCTGGTGTTTGGTACTCCCTCGTTCTCAGCCTTTATCTGTGCAGTGTAGATAGCATCTCCCCACTATGTCCGTGAGGATCAAGACTAATGAATAACCTATCAGGCAAAATTGTGGCAAGCACCAGTGTTTAATGTCTAAGAAGAGATTATCATCTGCTTGGAAGCCACATCCTGTGACCCAGGGTGTAAAAATGTGTTTTTGCCATGTAACTGCTAACATGAGCGCTAACATAGTGCTAGCAATCTGGTCTAGTGATGCAATATCCTGGCCCCACAGACATAGTCTTGCTGAAGGAGGAACATCTGCATTGTGCCTATTTGCCATTTTTGTTGCCTTAAAAAAAAAAGAAACCAAACAGGGTACATATGTGCTCCAGTTGTGATTGCAAAAGAGGAGGAATATACGCAGCTAAAAGCTAAGGGGGGGGGGGAGTACCGCAAGGAAAATATACTCTTTCTGGAGTTAACCAAAATTCTTTTCAAACTTATAAAGGCTACATGAGCACTCCTGGTAGTGTGGAACAGCAGGAAGTGCTCAGCCTCCAGGAGAATAATTGAACATTGTCAGATACCTTTTAAAATATTCTCACAATGGATGAATAGTGGGCGGGGGAAAGCTGTGTCTCTAGTCACCAGTGATGCCATGGGCCTTAACCAGTAGGTGCTCATAAAACTCATGCCAGGTCCTTCTACAAGTTATGCTAAATAGCAAAGTAGACCTTACCTGGGTTGGGAATGAATGCCCTGAGGGCTGCTGCATTTCCCCATAAACATCAGCTTGTGGTCCAAATGCCGGGAAAATGAATTTGCCCACCACTGAGGGAAGGAAAATGTTTGTATTTCCTGTGCAGCTGAGCAACATCTGTCTGTTTCTTTGAACACTTGTCCAGAAAGATCCTTAATCTTAATTGTGCTGAGGGAGAGGGAAGGCTGTGATTACTTAGCGGCAAGGAAATATTTGTATATTTATTTAGAATTACAGTGTGCCTCATTCCAAAGGCTTGAGTGGGTAAGAAAGACCCGCCCCCAGCAAAACAAAATAAAATTCCATCAGATTAAAATATCACTAACACACACACACACACACACACACACACACACACACACACACACACACACACACACACACACACACACACACACACACACACACACACACCACATTTGCTAGTTTTATCTTGAGCCCTGTAAGCCTAGGCTTTCAGTCCTAATGAAAACTGCATTGTTTTCCTTCTTAAAGGGATACATGAGTGCATACGTAGACAAATACAGTACCCATCTTTTCACATATTAAACACAATTTATTAAAAATGAATTTTGTAAACAGATTCACAAGCAGTCCAGGCCCAGAGGTAAATGGCAAGGATGTATGATACTGATCATGAGCAGTCTAGTAGGCAACCCTGACAGTCATGCTAAATTTTAAATATGACTATTGCATCAAATATGAGTACAATATTGCATATTTCTGGGGCTCAAGTCAGATCTTCTGTGGTACAGATTGAAGCAGCATGAGAGTCTGAGAAATTGGAGAGACTACGGTGCAACACACAGACCAGACATCATGTGAGAAAAAATGACCATGGGTACCATGTGTTATGACATCTCTTTACAATACTATCCATATCTCTGCATATCTATTGTCTGCTTACAGCCTAAATCACAACAATTAATGGTACAACAACAGATCTGCAACAATAACTTAATCAGATACGGGACAAATGCATTAATATTCCATCAGAAACAATCTTCTTCAAATCATTGCATAAGCCATCTTGGTTGCACTCCAGTATCTATGGTTGGCAGATCATAAGTAGCAGTTTGTAATGTGGACAGGTCCGTTGCACATCCCTCTTTGAATTCTACTGGAACAAAGAGAGTAAAGTAAAGTAAAGGTGACCCCTGACAATTAAGTCCAGTCATGTCCGACTCTAGGGTGTGGTGCTCATCCCCATTTCAAAGCCGAAGAGCCTGTCCGAAGACGCCTCCGTGGTCATGTGGCTGGCATGACTCTCCTTGCCACAGCGCGTAGTATGCGGCTGGAACACGGAGCGCTGTTTACCTTCCCGCAAGCGGTACCTATTTATCTACTCGCATTAACATGCGTTGGAACTGCTAGGTTGGCAGGAGCTGGCCAAGCAACGAGCGCTCACCCCATTGCGGGATTCAAACTGCCGACCTTTCAATCAACAGCTCATGGTTCAGCGGTTTAACCCACTGTATGGCCAGTTTCTCCTATATAGAGAGATTCCCCACTCGTCCAATACATTTGTATAGTTATCACATTCCCCTTGCTTCACGGGAATAATAATCTGCACCAACCTGACAGTCTGATCCTGTGCATGCATAATTGGAGGTGAAGTCCACCGTATTCAATGAAACTTACACCCAAGTAAGTGTGTATATTTTATAATAATTTTGGCCAAATAAGGCTCCTACTGTGCACATGAACCATACAACAATATCTAATGAACAACACAAGAAATGCGATAGGAAGATGAGACAAGATAAGTTTAAAAATAGCAGAGGTTTACTCTCTCTGTGCTAACATAAACCTGCCTTGCAAGTTGACACATCTTTCATTCTTTCGTAGAATTCAATAAATTGAGGGAAGTGCTAAAACGAATTACACTGACTAGCCTTTGCAGTGCATTCGTTCCGAATGGCTGTAGGAATGCACTGAATTTCCAAATGGGCATTAGAATACATTAAAAGAAAGGGCAATTGGTTGCATTTCGGGACATGGAACCATTTTTTATTTAGCTACATAAACCACTTTGTGAACTTTTTTTTTATTGAAATGCTTTGTGATCATGGGCAAGAGACAAAGAGCTCCACAGACCTGGGTTCTGGATAATAATGTTATATTACAAAATCCCTCAATATGAATCTTGGGATCGTTAGTAAAAGCAAATGCCATATCCCTGCTTTTGTATTTAGGGACTGGAGGTTTGCAATTCATCTCACAAACTAGCCTATCAATAAGAGGCAAAAGCAACCCCATGTCTCCTGTAATATAATGTAATGTAGTTCCAACATTACAGAAGCACATTTGTATTGTGCATTGGCAGTATTGTTATTTTAATATGAATGAGTGCTGTTTGTAGTATTTTTGATGGAATTAAATAAATAAATAAATAAATAAATAAATATAAAATTGGGCATGTTTCCATTTCAGTCTCAGTTCCTCATCTGTAAAAGGATGTTGTTTGTTTAGTTGTGAAATTTGGAAATGTTTTGTCCACATGCTAAGTGGTGGAAGTAATAGCGATTCTCACATGAGTAGGAAATGTGCTGGAGCACAGAAGATAAGTTGCAGTGCTTGTTCACTCCTCCCTCCCTCCCTCTCTCTCCAGCCAGCCAGCCAGTAAAGTAAATTGGCCCTTGGATGAAGCAGAAAATACAATGACTGGTCACAAGATACTTCTTATCTCATTAAGTTAGAATGTTGTGGTGATGATCCATTGCCAGCACTGCTCCAAACTGAAGTTGGGCAATCACACCAGTGATTGCTTCAGTCTATTCCTTGAAACCTATGGTTCATCATTCCCACATCAGTGAGCAGTCAGTAAAACCAACTCATAGTGGGGGAGGGGGTAGCTAGAAGAATGTCAACAATGCATAACCAGATCAAGGATTTGCAGTAGTGTGGACATGCCCTCTGGGTTGGATCCTCTTCCGGTGTTTGTAGTCAAAATGTTGTCATCCAAAGCCAGAGAACTTTGGTAGTTTCTGAAACTCAAGACTTACAGTACTTCGAATTTTATTGCCTATTGTCTTTACTCACCTACATGAGAGGACTGTATCTGATGCTGAGAAAGCAACTGGCAACAACTGAGGAAGGAGGTGGTGCCTTAAATAAGTTTTTTTTTAAAAAAATTAATGACTTGTTAGATTTCTACCCCATGCTTCCCCCAAGGAGCGTGGGTTCTCTCCATTTTCTGCTCATCACAATTTGCTTTCTAACAGGGTATCTCCTGCTATCAGACTCCCACCACCATGCTAGATCTTCCTCTAAAGATGCTCATCTTCTTGCTTCTCTTCTTCACAGGTAAGCAAATTATCCAACATACACAAACACCTAACAAGTAAGTAAGAACTTAAAATAGATCGGAAACTATTACACAAACTTACAAACACAACATACACAAACACCTAACAAGTAAGTAAGAACGGAAAATAGATTGGAAACATGAGTTATGAAACTCCCATAGTGCAAAGGATGGTTGAAGAGAAAGGGAAGGTATTAGTTGCATCTTACTATGCAGGCAGATGCAGTAGCACTGGGACCCTATGATTGGAAGGAATGGCATTTCATATTTTGTTCTGGCCATAATCAGTTTCCTTTTTTATATTACTGCAAAGCAGATCTGCACTAGGAGTGTGCAAGTGACCAGAAAGGATCACACTCTGAACTGAATGACCCCATTCTTGGGAGTGTCCTAAGGAAGCAAGATGCCTCCAAAGCACTCCAAACCGAAGCAAAGCAGCTGTTTTGTTTGACTTTTTTCTTCCCCCTTCTTTTATTTATCTGTCTCTAACTACCTCAATCTGTCTCTAACAGCGCAATCGGACTTTTGTGCCGGTTTAACCAGCGGCGCAGCAAGAACGGGAGGCCCCAGAATGGAAAAGGGATTCAAATCCCCTCCAAAAGAGGAATTCAAAGGGGATTTGAATATCTTTTCCATTCTGGGGCCTCCCGTTCTTCCTGCACCGCTGGTTAAACCGGCACAAAAGTTAAGTCAGATTGCGCTGTTCCTACTACCTTTTCTTCTATATATGGAAAGAGACTTCCAAGCAGTTAAGAAAGGGAGGGGGGGTGTCAGGCAAGGGACAATGCGATCGACAGCTCTGAGTTGTCAGTGAGGCACATAGCAGATGAATGAAAGCAGAATGTTTCCAATCAGTGTGATTCTTGAGATGGAACTATGAAAATGAGAAAACATGTCTGTCTTGGGCTAAGTTTCTCTGCTATGTGTGAGTTTTCTCTTGGAGTGAATGCTTCCAGGAACTTTTTGTGTGTTCTTTAAATCAACAAATTATTTCTCATTCCATTGGTCTGACATTATACATTCATCCCCATTGTTTCTAGTGAGTGTGTTTCTTTCACTGGGAAAGGCACTCTGTACAAAAAAATATGAAGCTAGCAGCTATGATGGGCTCATAGGAAGTAATTCAGGAAGACGCCTGCCCTATCATTTCCCAAAGATTTCCTTATTTTTAGTTATATTGTTATTTTCTCTCACATCCCCAGACTTGCTTAGATCTCTCCAATCCCATCTGTTAGTAAGATCACACCATAGGGATCTGTGCTATGACAGACTCTTTAGCCTTTTAGAATTTGTAAGCTACTTTGAGCTTCCTTTTCTAAGATTGGAAAGATGGGTATTGGTTTTTTTAAATAAATAAATAAATAAAAATGCCTGATTCAGAACAGCAGTGGGGGTTAGGCTCATTTCTGTGAAACAGAAACAAATCTTTTTTGTAAGAAATAGGGAACACGGGTTTAGATGCCATGTTAGAAAATGTATTTAACAGAACACAAAACACACAACAAATCTGTTTGTTTATTTATTTTAGAAATAAATCTGTTTATTATGTAATTTTCAACTCAAAGAAATAAATCTGTCTGTAATAGCCTCCCCTTTTAAACTGAACATTAAAAAGCTAGAACCAGGGCATTCTTTAAAAAAAAAAAAGTATTCCCATAAATGTGAGGCCTTCTGCTTGCCCCTGTGTATGGGATTTCTGAATTACTTGTTTATATCATGCTGACATAATTGAGCAAATATGGAAACCCATCCTTCACAACATCTAATTCTGCCCAAATGCATCTGTGCAAAGAACTATCCAACCACACAACTTCAGACCCACATCAAACTTTCCTCTTTGTTGATATAAAACATGAAGTGGGGAAGAAGGAGGGTCAGATTATTTCATTTCCAGAGGGGTAGTTGTGTTTAGTGTTGTCCAGCAGCAAAAAAAAAAAAAAAAAAAAAAGTAGACTATAGTCCACAAAAGCTTCTTCTGCAATAAATGTGTTAGTCTTCAAGGTGTCATAAGATTATTTTATGTACAGTAGATTTACTTTTTGTAAAAATGTCTCTGTCTAATTTCAGAGTCACCACTGTCTAAAGAATTGTGGTTTAACTTTTAAGGCAGCTCGAATGTAAATATTATGCACGTTTGGACTTACTCCTGATCTTATTACCTGTGTTTATTAGTGTGCATGCTACTATTGGCCTATGTGACCTTCTGGGGCTTTGGTGTCCCTCTGATTGCTTATTTTCCAAATAATTTCTTCAAGGATTGCCAGAAATCACCTCGCTAGAAATATTTCCTAATGACCCTGAAGTTATCCTCAGTCTTTCCAGCAATTTTTCTGTGACATGCTCTGGGCATAATGAGGTTATCTGGAAAAAGGACAGCAAACATACCATAGACACCGTGGTGGACCAAAGGGGTGACACCTTTGTTAGCACCCTCACGCTCTGGAATGTGACTGGCCTCCAAACGGGTGAATATTCCTGTACCTATAGCCAACCTCAAAAGCAAGGACAAGTGGAGGAAAAAGCCATCTATGTTTTTGTGCCAGGTACTGGTGTCTACACCTCCATGCTTCTCTTAAGTGTGTGTCTGTGTTTCTCTGTGTGTAGGTGTGGGTCTCTGGAAGGCGGGAGTTTTTACAAGGGTGGTGTTGAATAGAAATAGATGGGAGGGTGAATCTGATTTTATTTTTGAGGTGTAGTAAACAGAATGTGTTCCATTTAGTGTCCTCCTAGTTCCCTACAATGAGGTATGGCTAGTTCCTATCCCTACAATGGGGTATGGCCAAACATGTTTGGTGCTAAAGGGACATGTTTAAGGCAGGGATAGGATGGAACTAGAAGGACACTAAATGGAACAAGCAATTTAATTCCAATATAACATATTACATTGTACTAGTATACTTATAACTCCAAACTAGAGAGAAAATGCTGCATTGCCCAGAGACGTTGAACAAAGAAAAATGTTACTGGAGTATTCCAGATTCACCACTAAAGCTTATGCTGTCATTACATACTCAATGTCATCTGTTCACATTCACCCTGTTTATCTCTTATCTTAGCTGGAACTAGGGGCTGTTGGAGCTAAAGAAATATACCTTGAAATGATTTGAGACTGTCTTCATAGTTACCCTATTCTTATTCTTGGGTTTTTTATACTTGTTGCTGGCTTATTATATGTTCTCTTGCAGAACTAAGTGGTTTCTCTCCCTCTCCCTTCCTCCTCCAGATCTTTCTTTGCCCTTCCTCCCTAGCAGTATGGAGGACACATTTGTTTTCAGTGGAGGTCATGTGGAGAACGTTATCCCATGCCGTGTGACGGACCCCAACACCCCAGTGACCCTTTATGAAAAGAGGATTGAAGACCCTGTCCCTGCCACATATAACCCCAAACAAGGTTTTAAAGGGGTCTTTGAAGACATGGCCTACATCTGCAGAGCAACACTGGATGGGCAGGAGTTTGACTCAGTACCATACTATGTCTACATCATCCAAGGTGAGCCCTTGCCTAATATTTGCCTTAATGGAATGAGCAGAGGAATTGATCTTCTGTGAGAAACACTACTATGCCCCTTCCCCTTGTAAACGTTTTGCACTGAAAAAATGCAACAGCCCAGCCTTATATTCAGAAAGAGTCCACCCATCAAACAACTGCAGGGAGAACATGCTGTACTTAGGCCAACTAGCTGCCCAAAGTATAGAACAGCCCCTTGACACGGGGCCCATTCAGGGCTCAGGGCTGATTCACATGATTTTAAGCTGGCCATGTCTGCATAGGGGCTGCGGGGTGGCTCAGTGGGTTAAACCACTGAACCATGAGCTGTCGATCAAAGGGTCGGCAGTTTGAATCCGCGCGACAGGGTGAGCTCTCACCTCTTGGCCCAGCTTCTGCCAACCTAGCAGTTCAAAAGCATGTTAATGCGAGTGGATAAATAGGTATGGCTTGTGGGAAGGTAACAGCGTTTCGTGTCCAGCTGCATGCTACACGCTGCGGCAAGGAGAGTCATGCCAGCCCCATGACCATGGAAGCGTCTTCAGACAGCGCTGGCTCTTGGGCTTCGTAACAGGGATGAGCACCACACCCTAGAGTTGGACACAACTGATTTAAATGTCAAGGGATATCTTTACCTTATGTCTGCATAGATGTCAACATGCACTATGTCTGGTGGCTAAATAACATTGTTCTCTGTGTGCTTATCAAGCAGCCATCATTTTTGAGCCTATGATGCAGTATCTGAAAAAACTACTCACCTCATCATGCATTGTAAATTGAACCAGCTGTGCAGTTGAACTGGCTGGTGGTGCAACCATCCGACAACTCTCACACTGCGAAGTCAACTATGTCATGTATTGGACTTGGTGCACAGCCAGGGCTGATTTGCGGTCATGTGGATTGATCCTTATTTAAGTTTCTGTGGCTTGGCTTCCTTTCATCTTACTTTGAATTTTTTGTCTATGTAGTTTCCTCCAGTCCTGCCTCCACTATGAATATTTCTATCAGTGCTGTGCAGTCCACTGTGAAGCGAGGTGAAAATATCACTGTGACATGTGAAGTGAGAGACATTGAGTTGATTCATTACATGTGGACTTATCCTGGCCTGCTGGTAAGCAAACATGTGAGCTTTTTCGGCTCATTTGTTGGGCTTTTGTATCCTTCCCTCATCTTGACATAGCAGATATTATGGGCTAACTGGGATATAGGCTTCTCTGTAGAAGGGTGTGCAGCTGTTATAGCAGAGATGCAACTATTTGAGTGTAATAGTTGGGCCACTAGTGTGAACACACTTTCAGTCAGTACAAGATGAATGGTTGACTGTATTGCATATTCCTATTGACTTGTACTGACTGTGTTGTAAAACCACTCTATCTGTATTGGATATTTAGCATTCATCTGCTTTGTTACTCGGGAAACTCAAAGCATAGCAGTCATGGAGGCTTCTTCGAGGTAAGTCTCCACATCCCCAGTGAGTCTCCTCAGATCTACACCAGCTATTTTGCTGGCGTAAGTCCGAGGAGAGTAAGGGAAAGGGAAGGGGCAAAGGGACAGGGATAGGATCCCAGTGCAAGTTGCTGCCATCGGGATCCAACCCCTACCTCCCCTGATCCACCTCCCTCCATCCCTCCTCCCTGCTCAGGCTTACCTGTGCTCCCGTGGGTAGCTGGCTGCAGCAATGAGCCACTGACACCACCACCATTTGTGATGGCGGCTCCAAAATGGCCACTGGCAGTGTGCTGTGTTCGCTGTCATAAACATTAGTTAGGATTGGGCTGTCAGGGAGGCCCAAAGAATTTTGATGGGAGTCAGGAGTGGGTATTTTGGTGAACATGAGTCTCTAGACCAGAATAGGAATATCAATTATGTTTATCAAGATGACATACTTGCACACACAGTCTCCCAGTGTTACAGCGCAATCTGACTTAACTTTTGTGCCGGTGTAACCAGCGGCGCAGCGAGAACGGGAGGCCCCAGAACAGAAAAGGGATTCAAATCCCCTTTGAATTCCTCTTTTGGAGGGGATTTGAATCCCTTTTCCGTTCTGGGGCCTCCCGTTCTCGCTGCGCCACTGGTTACACCGGCACAAAAGTTAAGTCGGATTGCGCTGTTAGTTTTCTAAATCCAGAAAAGATCAGTCTGAACAAGATTACTCTAATTGACTCTTGTTCCCTTTATACTCTTCTCTTAAAGCATCCAGAATTATCTACCTGGAGAATTATCTACATTGAACTACATAGGTTATTAGCCTCACCCAGGAAACTTTTTTTGAATGCATGTGTAGTCAAGGTCCCCATCACTGGTGATTTTAGAGAGGCAGAATTTTATCCAGGAATTCCATAAACACACATCTAACCTGGCACCATAATGTAAGAACACTTACATTTAAGAACACACACTGCAACAAATAACTAATAATGAGGCTGTATTATGCATCTCTGAGCACCTGGGATAGAATGGGAAAGAAATTAATTAAGTGCTTGTGCTGCCCACCAAAGGCTCAGGTTTTGACTGCAAATGACTCAGAACTTCCAAGCCCCTTCTGGCCCTAAAAGGCTCTGTGGCACAGATGCAAAATGGAGTGTTTCCTCAGTGCTGTCACTAGGGTTAGTGTCACTCGGTGCGACAACTCATGGTGTCACCCCCATTAACTTTATTTATTTTAATATATAACAGTACAGGCCACCCAACAAATCAGTAACCCACAAAAAAACAGTGGCCAGCTTGATGACACACAACTGAATAAGAGTTCCAGTATTAGCTCTGATACATAAAAATGAGAGCTGACTCATACTAACATATTAATGGTTCCATGCTGTGTCATAATAACACCTCATTGACTTTCGGAACAATCAGTCTCATTGGTCTGTTTTGAGTAAAGGAAATCTACTTTTTGTTACATAAGGCAGTTGTGTTTTCTTTTTCTGGTTATTTGTCCATACCATTTGATAGAATACAGATAATTCAACATGGTTTATTTCATTACATTCTGCATTAAATTACCTTTCCAATGATATATAACTTTATGGTATTATTCATAAATACACATTTTCCAAAAGGTTTCTACAATTTTGGCCACTAGTTGTGTCACTCCCCCTAAGGGTGTCACCCAGTGCGGTCTGCACCCCATAGTGACACCACTGTGTTTCCTTCCCTTTCAGCCGTGACTGAGGTCAGTTTTCTACTGCATGATTTACACGTCTGAAAATGTGGCATGAACGTTTTGTGTTCCAAGCCAGTTCCAAGACAGCTGTGCAATTACCATACTGTCCCGAGTATAGGCCGCTCCTGATTATAAGCCGCATTTTTTAAAAAATATATATATTTTAAACTTTTTTTATCTTAAAGAAAATATACACATTAGTAGAACAGTAAAACAATACAGCTTTAGTACAGTTAAAGGCATAGGCACCCTGTCCCTTATTGAAGCTGGGCACCCTAGTATAAGTAGCCTTCCCAGATCCAAAGGACAGAGTGCCTACCTTTAACCTTTGGAATTTGGGCAGGTGCAGCTTGTTGCACCCTTCCATGATGATGAGCTGCACCTGCCCAAATTTCAATGGTTAACAGCACAATCCTATGCATGTCTACACAGAAGTAAGTCCCATTGCATTCAATGGGGCTTACTCCCAGGAAAGTGTGCATAGGATTGCAGCCTAAAGGTTGGCACTCTGTCCTCCTTTGGATATGGTAAGCCTATGCAGGAGCTCTTGCTCTCAACTATCAAACTGCAGGATCAATAAATATCTTAGTTTCCACAGAGTCCTGGAACTTAAGGGTTAATTTTTTCAAATGCTTCCTGAGTCTAGAGGCTGCTAGAGAGATTCGGCCATTTAGCTAGTGATTAAGACCTTCAAGGAACAACCTTGTAAAGGCTTGAAAACACAGTGCTTTACAGTTTAAAAAAAGAAAAAGAAAAAAAGCCCTGTTTTACCTTTGAAAGAGACTTGGAGAGGCTTGAAAAGCTTTGCAGAAAACCTAGGCAGAAAACGCTAGGTTTTGATTGTAGGTCGCACCCCTACTTTAAAGACTTGACTTAGGGGAAAAAAGTGAGTCTTATACTCAGGCCAATACGGTAATTGTGCAGCTTAGCAGATAGCATGTTTTCAGCACTATCGGATCACGCTTCTCACTGAACAAGTGGTGAGGCGAGAGACTGAGCAGGTACTCCGCTGCTTGTGCAGAATAGAGAATAGTATACAGGTCACCTAATACATTTCAGACCCTTTGCCAGTATGCTTTCTCCTTTCGACATTCCATCATACTCATTTGTTAGATAAGCAGTTCACCTGAATGTGTGGTATGGGAGGAGCAGGTTGCAAATGACTAGTAGAGAAGTAAGATATTCCTTCCTGAATAACTCTGACAGGTATACCTAATGCATTGTGTCTGTAACACTTTAAACATGGTCTTTTGCATAATCATACAAATATTACTTGGGTTTAACAAACTCGTAATACACTTACATTCCTGTACCGTTGAGTGCTGCTTGCATTGTGTATTCTCCTCACTGTTCTTTGCAGGTGGGCAAGGAGGTAACCCCAGATACAAAGTTTTTACCAGGGATCAACCATCATACTAGTTCCACCCTAACCATCCACAATGCAGGGCTAGAAGATGAAGGGCTATATATCTGTAAGGCTACTGATACCTACCATGGACAACAAGAAACAAAAGAAAAGTATATCAAAGTGATTGGTATGTTTGCCAAAACATTTGCTTGTCACCAACCTGAGATGTTCAGATTCCAAGTTTCCTGAGATATCAAATATGTGTTGCTCGTTTAGGTGCCGAAATAAACTAGGGCTTAAGTACCATGTCATTTAGATTATTGCTTACCTGCCTCTCAAAACTGACTGTTGTGTGCGCTTTACTTATGATTCCATCACTCTGTAGCACAGAGTATCAGTCTCCAAAGAACTTTTCCTAACATTTGGGAACGAGAGTGATATCTCTTAAAATACAAAAGTCAAAGCTCAGTTTTCCTAAATTTGGGTATTCGTGTGGGTGTTCAAGCTGAGACTCTACTCCTGTTCTTCACCTTTCCCCATCAATGTCCCTACTATGCATGCTTTCCTCTACTCCCCCTCCCTGCACTCCACAGGAAAGGATGGTGAAGCCAAAGCTGACTTGACTTCCATGTGACTTTTCTGTTCTGTTCTGCCCATTCTTCTCCAGAACGTGGCTTTGTCACTTTCCTCACTGATCTGAATGACACTGAATTTGCTGAATTGCACAAAAGCCGCACATTCAGTGTGCAGATTGAGGCCTATCCACGCCCAACTATCATCTGGTTACAGGACAATCAGCCCTTGACTTCAGAGAGCAACAGTGAATTTTCCATCAGCAGCAGGAATTTGTCAGAAACCAGGTAAGCTCCCTTTTGTTAGATTTGCCTGACCAATTTTAAACCAGCTTAACATACTTTTTTTTTGTCAGCTAGGCATTTTCTTCTCTCTTTAGGATTATACAATTTACTATTTTTAATTTACATACATTTAAATGGGTGTATATATGCAAAATGAATAATGGCCACAGTTATAAACTCCCTTGCTTTCTGCCAGCTTTTCTCCAGAACTTTTTGTTTCATCTTTGGCCCTAGCATGGGCATCCTGTTACTCTGAAGAAGCCCTATGTGATTGGGGCAAAATGTAAGATTTTGTTTTTATCTTGTTAGTGGCCCATAGCCGGAAGACCCATTGAAAACTTTTTAAATAATAAAGGCCACAGTTTTGTTTTGCTCCCCCCCCCCCCGGGTGCAGGTAGTAACCTTAACCTGCAAGGTACTGGATCACTGTTTGTACACATAACTCCATGTAGCAGTGGCAGGGAACTTGATAATTTGATCAGGGAAGCAGTGCAGGGCCTGGGGTTGTTTAACCCTTTCTTGCTATGCTGTCTCCCAATTACACACCCTCAGCTGCTGTTGGCTCCAGATAATGCAGGTGTGATATAGGCACCAAACTAGACATGACAGTAGTGTATATATGTTTCCGTTTCTTTCACATATCTATTCCATTGTCAGGTTTGGGTGGAAGCCTGCATGAACAATAAAACAAGAATGTGGAATAGGGATGGTGAATCCTTTCTTCTCAGACACCTTACCTCCAACTGGAAAAAGACTGACGAAGTGGCATTTAGACAGCAGTGGGTCTATTATTAAGTAATAGACTTTGCACCTGTTAGCTAGGGATATTTTTACTAGGAAGCTGGGCTGGGGTGCAGGAAGTTAAATTAGATATAAGAGAGGACATAGATGCAGTGCTGATGCCTAGTTGCAAATCTAAATGTCAGAGGCTGAGGGTCAGCTTCTTAGCTGGAGCTCATCTCAGTTGTCAGTTTGACAAAATTGTTACAAGCCCCATCTATGCTCTCCTAACTTTTGGGGAGCATAGAAGCAGAGTAACTACTGACTGGGAAACGCATGTGTCTTCCCCAGTGTGGGGAAGGAGGTGGAGCAAGCGCATGCGTCCCTTGGCTGAACTGTGTCCCATTTGTACAAAAGGTGGAGTAGAAAGACTCACACCTGTAGCTCCTTTTTGCTGCTGGGAGTGTGTGTGTGTGTATATATATACCAGCATCAGGTTTTTGAAACAGTTGGCTTTGATTGCACTGATCACTAGCTTGTGCATGTTGGGGCCTGAATCCATGCCCCTCTTTCCGCTAATTCAAAAGAGATGACTGATAACAACATTGTTCAGTGCAGCAAACATCTGTTTAATAAGTATTACCGTATTGTCCCGAGTATAAGATGCACCTGATTATAAGACGCACCCTTAAAGTTTGGTGCTATTAAAAAAATTTAATTAAATCACTGGCATTAAATTGCAACAGCCTGATTATAAGACGCACCCCTAGTTTAAAAACTTAAATTAGGAGAAAAAAGTGAGTCTTATACTCAGACCAATACGGTATATGCACACAACCCAAAGTTTCTTGTTCATCACATGATATTAATTTTTGGGATTCTCCCAACAATATTTATTTACTTATTTTATTTAAAATACTTTTAGGCTACCTTTTGGTCCCAGTGAAGCCCCCCCCCCAAAAAAAAAAACACGGTGCACACTCCAAAATATAAAAACAGTTTAGAACAGCAATTAAAAACAATCAATAGCACAAGAGTCATTGAACTGAACTGGGCTAAAACAAAATAGGTTTCTCTCCTTGGGTGTAACCGTCTCTTTTCAATGTGTTAGGTTTTGTGCTCTGCAAATCTTCTCCAGCATCTTAATTGCTTTAAGGTTCTCTTTCCTGTAGGTGCCAAACTATCCTAAACCTCGTAAGGGTGAAACAGAGTGAGGGAGGTTTTTACACTGTCCGAGCATTCCATGAAGATGACTCTCAAGAGCTGTCCTTCTACTTACAGATCAATGGTAAGCACATCTCTTTGCAAAATTGATCCTGCACAGGCAATGGAGAGTGGTCTGTATTTAGACCCAGCCCATGCCAAGGCAAGGCACAAGTGTGCCTCACTGCCAAGGGAATTGCCCCAGCCAAAATGGATATGTGGAGCCCAGGCCATGGAAAAAGCAGTACTTGTGCAAACATTCCACAAGGGATTCTTTTATTTTATTAAAGGAGTTATATGCCACATTTCTGTCACGAGACCCACAAAGCCGCTTACAGTACAAAAATGTTAAAAGATTAAAAAGTTTAGCAATATAAAAGAACCACAAGGAAAAAAAAACACCTTAAAAGAGCCAAAAGAAAATTGACAGGAGCAGCAATTGTAATCATGCTCAAATCTTGCTTAGAGGATTAGTGAGGACGCCCTTTGAGCCTCATTGGGAGGACATTCTACCATCTCTAGGTGCCATAGTTGTGGGGGGGGAAACCTGATTTGGGTCTTCACCTGCCAAATTTCAGGTGGTGGGGGAAGAGGGCAACCAACACAGGCTCTTTCTAAGAGCATGAGAATTGCTTTTTTAGATCAGAGCAGAGGTCCATTGAGTCTATCACTCGGTTTCAAACAGTCACTCCAGCTGCTCATGGGAAGCTCGCAAAGAGAGAATAATTTCTTTGTTTCCCCCAGGGCTGGTCCATGCCAAACCTCCACCTGAATTCTTCCACAAATTCTGCCACCCCCCTCAAATTCTGCGGCCCATTGCCCTACCCCTCCCCAACCAGTGCATGTGCATACACCCCTCAAGCATGCACCATTGATGGTGTATGCTGGGGTGTCAGTTCACCTGCCTGCCAAGGAACATGAGGAGAGCTTCTCTCCCTCCTCCGTGTTGCTGCCGCTTTCTAGTGGCAGGTGGAAGAACGTCGCTAGCCCTAAATCAACCTGTGGCCCATCCTCGAATTGGCGCCCCCTCCCTTTTACTCTTTGGCGGTGGTGCGATCTGGGGGGGGGCGCCAAATCCGCTACTTATTTATTTCTCGGGCCGGGGGCGCGAGGCTCCTCGGAGCCCGGGCCGGGGTTCCTCGGAGCCTCGCGTGTGGGGTTACCAGTCAGGCGCGGGGCGAAGGTGAAATTACTTTGGCGAAGAAGCAAAAGCAGCCGCAGCGACAGTCTCCGGCTGCCTCGGACGACTTTGATGGAATGGAAGAGGAGGTGACACCAGTGAGACTGTCTGGGAGGCGCCTCCTAGAGAGGCACACGTCACTTCCTCTTTCTCCTCTTCCATTCCATCGGAGTCGTCCGAGGCGGCCGTAGACTGTTGCTGCGGCTGCTTTTGCTTCTTCGCCAAAGTAAGTTCGCCTTCGCCCCGCGCCTGGCCGGTAACCCCCACGCACGAGGCTGGGCGCGGGGCAAAGGCAAAGTGGAGCCCTGGCGCGACACCGGGGCAGGCGCCCCCAAATAACTGGTGCCCGGGCTGGGCCCCAGGGCCCTCTATGTTACGACACCGCTGGGAAGGAATGCAACCTCCCAGCATTCCCTCTGTGGCCATTGGGAGGAAGCAGCAATGTAAAGACAGCAGTGCTGGACTTAGAGCTTCAGTGGTGTCACCTCCACTTCTTCTAGTGGCTGCAAGGAAATGCTGGGCTCCTAGCAGTCCCTTCTCAGGAAATGATGGTTGCAGCAACAGCACTTGATTTGTCAAAAGGAGGTAAACTCTCCCCTTTCTCAGATAGCGTGAGAGATGATGATGGGTCTGGGCCTCCAAGCAGGCAGAAGCTGGGTACGGGTATGGGGCAGCTCCCACCAGCTTGCCAGCTCTCCCAGTTGGTCACTTGCTTCATGCCTGGGACAGCCCTGGTTTCCCCTATGCATTTGGTAATCTGGAGCATGCTCTCCCTCCCTGGTTGTGGAGGTTTGTCTTTTTCGCTAGATCTGTCATCCATTAATTTGTAACGTCCCTGTTTTGAAGCCATGTAAATTAGTAGCTCTCACATCTTATGGTAATGAATTACATAAATGACAGCCCAATCCTGCATAACAATCCATGCAAGGGCCGGGCCGGGCCAGTGCGGCCTGGGATCTCATCGGGGGAAGAGGATGTTCGTCCCTTTCCCCCAGTGTAGGGCTGCCTGGGGACTACGGGCCTCCTCAAATGTACGCCATCTCTCGAGCCAATGTACATTCGGGGCAGCAGAACAAGGGCCGCTGAGCCTGGGAATGGGGACAGGGATATTGCGGCTGACATCCCGGCCTTCTCCTGGGCCGGCTCAACCAACAGCCGCCCTTCCCCACCGCCCAATCCTCCCTCCCTCCGCCCCTGCTTCCACCAGAGTAACACCTTGCTCCAGTGGCTGCAGGACTGTTCCGTGGCGGAGTGTGGCCTGCCGGCCTGAGCCCCGGATGGTCTTACTCTGAGGGTGCCGAAAATGCGCTTTACAGCACGTTTATGGCACCCTCCGCCTGTGGAGCACGCGTCTGCAGGCGTTACTTTACGCAGAATTGCACCGTTAATTATGTACTGCATGAAGAAGTACTTCCTTTTGTTTGTCCTGACCATATGGATAATCATTGTTATTGAGTGGCCCCAAGTTCTAGTGTTTTGACAGAGAGAATTACGGTACTCCTCTCTGCTCACTCTCCTCATGCTGCTCATAATATTTAAAACGCCTGTCATGTTGTTCCCATTCAGTTGTCTTCTTTTTTCAGGCTAGAAACACATGTGTTTATTTATAAGGATTATATTAAAAGTGACGCAGTGGGTTAAACCGCTGAACCATGAGCTGTCGATCGAAAGGTCGGCAGTTCGAATCCGCGACGGGGTGAGCTCTCGTTGCTTGGCTAGCTCCTGCCAACCTAGCAGTTCCAAAGCATGTTAATGCAAGTAGATAAATAGGTACCGCTTGCGGGAAGGTAAACAGTGCTCCGTGTTCCAGCTGCATGCTACGCGCTGCGACAAGGAGAGTCATGCTGACCACATTAACCCTGACTTGTGCCAGATAGAGGAATAAAGGATACCAACTAAGATCCTTTACATCAGCAGATTCTGAAGATCTATTTTACCGGCGCAGAGCTACAGTCAGGCTAGCATAATGTTATGCTGGCAGAGCCAGACACTGATGCTCCTCCACTGGTGCAAACGGGCTGCAGTGGGAGTATGTTGGGAAAGGAGCAGGACTTTATCGGTGTCTTGTGCTTCACGAAACCTTGGTCCTGTTCTGGTATGGCACAACGTTGTGCAAGCAAAAGAGGTGCATGTTAAATGCTCCCATTGAACTCAGTAGAGAGACAGAACATCTTACAGGGACCCTGCCTCACGACGTCCGAGACAACCAACCAGCAGGAACCTCTACTTCAGTTCTGCAACTGGGGATGCAAGGACAAAGCAACCCACACAGGTAAGCAAGGAAGGGGAAATCCATGCCTCAAAATATGACTTCTTTGAATATATCCCATATCCCCTCCCCACCTTGCAATGTAGGAGAACTATATATTGACTAAGCGCAACCCTCCTTTCCCTAGCAGTGTGTCCCACATAGGCGACACTAGGTGGAAAGGGAGGTCCTGTTCACCATGAACCCCAAATTCACATATGCTCCCACCATCCACCAGTGAAGGCAGTGGAGATCACAGCCATGTCTTTTAATGACACTCCACTCCAGCCATTGCTACTGCTGCTGGCCAAACACTGATGACTCCTTTTTCCTTGCAGGATCAGGACCTCAGCACATGGAGCAGAATAAACAGTAACTACAGTCAGGGTTACATAGGATGGGTGAGCATTGTCCCCATGACAACATTATCGCTACCAAGTGAATCTACAAATGCAGACACCAGGGGTTCTTCCTCCACACTAGTGGAGGAGGAGAGCTGAGGCATGGAAACTGGAAGAGCATGTTGGTGGTTGCACTCTGTCTCTCATTCTCACCGGCTAAGCCAGGGGTGGCCAACCTTTCAACATGACTGCTCCTGGCCCTTTAATGGTTGTATAGGTGAGGGCATTTCAGCAGGTGCAGCTGCTTTAGCAGCACCATCAGCACTTGCAGCTGCCAAGATTCTACCTTCTACACGACTCTTAAGAACGCAGAAGCCCTAATGGTGGAAGGTTGGCCATCCCTGGGCTAAGCATTCTGGACATAGGAACTACCTGTTGTAGCTCTTCACTGTTACTCATTCCTTTCCCTGTGTCTCTCTTGGTTCTCTTCAGGCAGCCTTCCAATAGGTACAGAGGCAAGAATGGCTTCCGCGTTCAGTGCAAAGTCTACATCAGTTCCTCTAGCAGAAGGAGTGACCAGTGTAAATCCAGCTGTTCCCTGTGGGGGTGCCACTATTTGTTCTCACAGAGCCCTTGTTTCTTTTTAAGCTGCTTGAGGGAAAGTTATGTAACAGCTGCAGGCCTGACCCAGCAAGAAGATATCAAGCAAAAGGGAAAGCTGCCTCTGTTACTCTTCTGTCTGTCATGCAGCTTTCAAAGGCAAGGAAGCCCTACCGGAACCAGAAGATTGGTAACCCAACACATCTGTCTTGCTTTCAGAACTCATTCAATCACTGATGCTCTTCAATAAAAGCTTTGCCTGCATTACAGCTGTTTCTGTGTGGTAATGAGGGTTAGCAGATAGGGATCCTTCCCACACCAGCAGGGCTCAGGATTTGCATCTTGGTAAGCAGACACCATTGTAATAGCGTGCATGCATGCATGCATGCGCGCACACAGACAAGCATGGTTACTGCTGGTGTGATAAACCATGCAATTGACTGAAGGGTGAAGAGAAGAGTGTGGTAGAATTAGGTACACAACAGTCAGAGGCGTCACTCCGGTAGGGACGGGGACGTCCGTTTCGCTCTGTCCTAGTCCTAGAAAGCAGCAGGCACTGTCGGAGCCATTCCCGTGCGGAGAAAGCAGCAGGCATTCTCCGCACGGGAATGGCTCTGACAGAGAGGGGGCGGGGCCGCCTCCTGCTCGCTTGGTAAACGAGACTAGGACGGAGCGAAACTTACGGCCCCGCCCCTACCGGAGCGACACCTCTGACAACAGTGTCTGCTGGGGCAATACTTGTAGGAAATAGCAATCAGTTACACATGATCATTGGGAAATTATAGGTGGATGGGTTGAAAGAGGCTGGGTAAAATGGTAGGGACATATTAAAACTGTGCCCCATGCATGCACCGTGGAGAGGTGATAATAACTTGGCATCCCCACCAACAGCAGATGGGTGTGGGAGGAGATGGTTCTGAAGATACCCAGGTCCCAAGACATTTAGGACTTTGTAGGCAATGACCAGCACATTGAATTGTGCCTCATAGAGCACAGGTGTAATATATTCTGACTAATAGGCATCTAAAAGCATCAGCTGCAGTTTCTGGGCAGCCCAAGTAGAGTTCATTACAGTAGTTCAAAGAAGATGAATCACTATAACCAGATCTGCTTTCTTCAGAAAGGACTGCAGCTGGTCCTCCAGCCAAAGCTGGGCAAAGGCATATGCCTGGCCACAGCTGCCTCCTGTGTCTCCAGGAGCAAAGCTGGGAGTGCAATGGCACCCAGAACAGGCTGTAAACCATCACAGAATTGGCTCTCTATTGACTAACACCTTTGTCTTGCTTGGATTACGTTCTATCCTTCTAATGGTCCACATCCAATCCTTCACAGCTGCCAGGCGCTGATTCTGTGGTACTATATGGAAGTGAGAGGTAGTATACTGATGGCATTGCACTCCAAGCCCTCTTTGTGGCTATTTAGCCACGTCCAGACATTTTTCACCAGTCTGCTTGTTGTACTTTTCTCCACCCCTTCTCCTTTTTGTTTAATTCCCTTTTCTTTTGAGTTTTTAATAAACTAGTTATGTTTTAACTCCGTATCTGCCTGGTCTATGTTTATTGATAACTGAGTGTGTTGTCCCATCTCTAGGACCACTGGATTCACTACTGTGATACGGTTTTAAAGAAGAACCATTAGGGTCTATTCTGTCCTAGGGGGAGAGGTCTTTCCTAGACAGCCCCCCCCCTCTGCCTGGTTTCCCCAGCCTAGGATGGTGTCAGTGAATATTTACCTGTTTCCTTCCCCCTGCATTCAGCTACTGACCCAGTAAATCAGTGAAGTTCAGAACAGGAAGAAATTTGCTGAGCAGTAGCCAGTAGGTTCTACTCCCCAGTGATGTAGACTTGAGTCTATTGATTCGGACTCGAGTCGGACTCAAGTCGCGTCAACGACCTGACTCGGACTTGACTCGGTGATTGTAAAAGACTCGGCTCGAGACTTGGAGCCTTTTACGACAAGTTGAATTTTATTCAGGTTTAAACCCGTTTTCCCCATTAAATAGATAAGGACTTGCGACTCGCAACCAAAGACTCGGGATTTGGGGGCAAAGACTTGAGACTTGGAGTCAGAGACTTGATCCACATTCCCTGCTACTCCCCTTGTTCTCCCCTGGATTTTCTAACGCCATCTGCAGCAATTTTTCCACTAGCTGAACAGCTTGTGTTGGAGCCCAGTTTGGGGGTGGGCGGGGGAGGAGGTCAAAATCAGATGTGTGAGAGAGATTTGCAAAAAAGAATTGTTGGGTGGAAAAAGAGATAAAGCAGTCCCTCTACTCCAGCCCATCATCTCTCCTATCCCTGGATTCATGGTTTAAAAAGGAAAACAAAGGGATGGGCATCCTTTGTGCCCCTTGTAACATTTGGTTCCACCAGAATTGACTTGAGGTTTTCTCCTCTTGAACAATTTGTTGTTACCTGTAATGTTGACTTCAGCTTATTAATGAATAAGGTAAGTGATACTAGTTGTAATATAAATCTTTGGCGGATCCTGCTATGTATTTCTGGCCATTGTGAAAGTTGTCCACTCTTATCCCTTCCTGCCTGCCTGCCTTTTAACCAGTTACTTGTTGTCTTATGTCCTTTCTCCCATATAACCAGTTCCAGCCAAGGTGACTGATCTGAGAATGAACAGGAATGCTGCCAATGGGGAGCAAACAGTAACGTGCATCACAGAAGGAATGCCCTCACCCAAGGTTGTCTGGCACAACTGCAGAGATGACAAGCGGTGAGGAAATTGCTTTCACAAAATGCACTTAGTGCTAATGTGCTTAGGGTGGAATTGAAGATGTGCACATGGGGGTCTCTGCCCCTAAATCTCATTAGATTCAGGTGACTGTGGTGGTCTTCATGGAGGGAAGGGGCCGTAGCTCAGTGGCAAAGTCCAAAAAGTTTCAGGTTCAGTTCCGAATATCTCCCAGGCAGGCTGGGAAAGACTCCTGCCCAAAACCCTGGAAAACCACTGACAGTGAGTAAGCATAGGCAATACAGACCAGCAGCATGACTCTGTACAAGGCAGCTCCCTGTGTTCGTGTTCGTCTTCTCTGCTGTCACCCTGAGATTGCCTTTTATCTTGTCAGTGCAGTCGCCATCAAAAATGCCCTCGCATACAGCACAATCCTATGCATGTCTACTCAGAGAAGTAAGTCCCATTGTATTCAGTGGGGCTTACTCTCAGAAAAGTGTGCATAGGATTGCAGCCATAATGAAATTACTACTATGGTGAAGGGTTCTTAATGAGTCACCTGAATCCATCCTGCGTTCCTTGAAATACTTGCTTCTTGCAAGAAAAGACACATTTTGAGAAGCAAGAAATTGGACTGTACAAAGTTGGCCCATTTGGGGACAGATCTAATTAAAAACAAGTGTGTGTCATTCATACATATTTGAGAATGCACCTGGACTACAGAAATAGGAAAAGGAATACACACGTTGACTTCAAATGGATTGTTCCATGCCAAATGGAACTTCTACATTCAGAGGCAACATCAGATACTGAGGACAAACAACAATGGGATCCTTTTTTTTCCTGTCTGCCCAACTTGTAAGCTTTCTAGAGGCATTTGGCTGTCGATCGAAAGGTCGGCAGTTCGAAAGGTCAGCAGTTTGAATCCACGACTGGGTGAGCTCTCGTTGCTTGGCCAGCTCCTGCCAACCTAGCAGTTCCAAAGCATGTTAATGTGAGTAGATAAATAGGTACCGCTTGCGGGAAGGTAAGCGCTCCGTGTTCCAGTCACATGCTACGCGCTGCGGCAAGGAGAGTCATGCCGGCCACATGACCACGGAGGCATCTTCGGACAACGCTGGCTCTTCGGCTTTGAAATGGAGATGAGCACCACACCTTAGAGTCGGACGCGACTGGACTTAATTGTCAGGGGTCACCTTTACCTTTTTATGTGAAATACAAAACAATGAAAATAATGGACTTTGGTCTGATTTAATCAGGGTATAGTTGAAGGGAAGCGGGGCAGGGCAGCAGACTCCAGGACTTCCCCTACAGCAGGAACAGTGATGTCATCAGCACGAGCACTCAGGTGCTGCTGCCTTTGAAACTTGTTCAAAATGACCTTAGTCAAGAGGAAGCATCATGCTCAGAAGAAGGCACACTGAGAAATTTGTCTAGGGACACATGCTCATATCTAGCTCATCATCTGTCCCAAGGGCTGCCTGAGAGACAGTATGTAGCTCATGTAGCTTTTGCAGCCCAATCCTATTTGGCTGCTGCATTGCTGGAACGTATGTTCTGGCAGTGTAGCACGCTTTATAGCCATTGCAAAATGCAGCATATGATAGAGCACAGCCTGGCCACCACCGTAAATAGTGGGTGTTGGGAAGTTGGCACGGGGGGGGGGGCAGGTGCTGGCAGGTGGAATGGGGCAGGGAGGGGGAGAAACTTTGTACAGTCCAATTTCATGCTTCTCAAAATGTGCTTTTTCTTGTAGGTGGTCATAATTTTTCAGGCCACTTTGGGAGATTTTTGAGTCTGAGTCCAAGAAGATTGCTAGGAGTTTATTTTTGCTGCATTTACAGCTTCCCGTGATAGAACAAAAGCATTATACATTGTGTTTGTGGGTAGTTTCCCATCCAGGTACTAACCAGACCCATCCCTGCTTAGCATCAGTAAAGCTGCTGCCTGATATACCTGATATGGGACAATATTAGATTCTCAGACTGCAGTCTTGTGCATGCTTACTAGTAAGTAAGAAGCTGAACCTGTGAACCTGGTGAGACTTAGGGCCAAATTAGATGTTACCACAAGTATGTTATATGGCTGTTTTTTTCTCTCTTAATGCCACACCAGAGTCCAAAAGGCACAAAACTGCAGTAGGTTGTAGGGCTTCCCCACCACCACCACCACCACCATGGTGTCCTCTTGACTGTGCCTGTGCCCTTTCCATTGCCTTTCAGTGGATGCAATTGAGGTGGAAAACACAATGGGGGCAAAAAACTAAAGGCTCCCACATCCCTGCTGCAGTTTCAAGCCATTTCAGGTTTCCTCCTGTGTGCTGCTATTTAGGAAAGAAAGGGGAAGGTGGCACTTCCAGCATTTCCATTGCCATCTAATTTGATCCTAACTTCTGAATAAACATGCATGGGCTGGGTTGTATGAGAGATGTAGGATTGAAAGAATGAAATGTGGCTGCTGCCTTCCATAACAGGTGTACTAGGGATACTGCTAAAATCCTGGGGAACACCTCCGAAGAGATGGATCTGCAGACAAACTCCACCTACCAAGAGGACCGGAAGGTTTACATTGTGACTAGCAAGCTGCACCTCTACAGAGTAGATGAGCCAGTCTACATAAGATGTGCCACTGAAAATAGCTTAAGCACAAACTCGAAGACAATCAGCCTGATCCCACACAGTGAGTTTTGTATCTACAGTTGTGTGTGTGCGTGTGTGCGTGTGTGCGTGTATGCACACATGCAGCAGCTTTCGCAGTTAAAGAGAGGCAAAGGAAATATACAGTGTCATCTAGCTGGCAAGCACATCAATTGATTTTTGTCCCTATATTTTTCCCGTAAATTTATATGAAATACCCCATTTTAAGCAGCCAGCATCCCAGAAAACCCATGAGAGAGCTACTATTTCAACTGAGATTTGAAAAGAGCCAGTCTTCCAAAGGAGGGGGCAGGGCATGTGGAAAATGGAATGGAAGATCTGAGGCAGTCGTGGGGAACGGTAAGAAATGAAGAAACAATTGAGTTATTGAATAGTCTAAGAACTGGCTGTGAGTTCATATTGATTGATTAGGAGCTATCTGTTCACCAGTTTTCAATAATTATTCACAAGGTGGTCCCCCCCGCTCCCTGCATACAGCTGCACATCTGGGATGTGCTATCACTAGAGGCAGATAAGGCTCTACCTCACCTGCATGTCGAACAAGGAACCGGCCACCCCAACAAATTAAAGGGAACAGGGTGCCTTTCGGAGGCCTTTTGAGCCGCAGGCAAAGCTCGGGAGCCCAGGTCTACCAGGCGGGTAGACCTGGGCTCCGGAAGCCTTCCAGGAGTGGCAGGAGGGAGGCACCTCGGCCCTCCCATGGTCACTGCCTTCCTGGGCTTAATGGGGGGCCGTGCCATGTTTAGGGGCACCCGTCAGGGAAGGGTAGAACCGGTCAGGAGTCCTTGTCTACCTGGCGGGTAGGTCTGGGCTCTGGCCGCTGCTTCGGGAAGCTGGTTAGACCTTGGCTCCAGCCGCCACTTCGGGAAGCCGGTTAGACCTTGGCTCCAGCCGCCACTTTGTGGAGCCGTGTATAGTATAAGGACAGGCTGGTCCTTATCTGGTTTTCCGATCTCAGGTCTGACTTGCAAAACATCTCTGACTTGCTGATCTGCCTTTAGAATGCTGATCTCCCAAAGCCTCATCTGGACAGGCAGTAATTAGCAGCTAGGAACAGCAATCAGCTGCTAGGAGGTCTCTTATCCATCCTTCCGATCTTGCGCTCAGCTGCTTCTGCTCCTTATCTCCGATCTGGTATGGTTTCCTATTGCTTCCTGTATATACATCACTGAACCACTAGGTGGCACAGGCAAGAAGGAGCAGGGAAGAACAAAGCAGGCAAGCGTTTTATTTCCAGTGTCTTTTCTTTTTCTTCTACTTGTTTTTGCTGTATTTGAGCAAGCTGCTCAAATTGCTATATTTGAGCTATCTCTGAGCAAGGTGCTGCTCATGCAGCTCATATTTGTAGAACTTCAAATAAATAGGCATGAATAGGGGATTCAATAGTGGGGGTGGGGAGGTGGGCATGGAACATAAGTGTTCTGGGGAAAGATAGGCCAAAAACCAGCGAGACTGAAAACTGAGGATGCATGATATTCTACTCCCGTACTGAAGCCTGTACTGCTCTTTTGAATAAGCTTTCAAAGCAGGAAATGGTCAATGGATCTGTGAGTACTACTGTTTGAAAAAACAAACTCCACAGTGGCTTAATTGCTGCAATTACTGACATTATCACCTATCTAGTGTACATATTTATTTAAATTAAATATTATAAATAAAATTATATTTATATACAGTATATAACTATTATATAAATAATAAATTTATTTATTTATTGGTGCAGTTGGTACTTTATACAATTTGACTGTGACAGGTGGTAACCTGGCGACAAAGGTTGGGATCCTCTGGTGTTCCCTGCTCCCCCGACTAATGTCAAGAGAACAAGAGGGAGAGGGCGCAGTGCAAGAGGTTCAGGATAAGATGATTAATTGTTTCTGTCTCAGTAAGAGATGCACTGCTATTAGCGATTGTGTATTTTGTTCCATAAGTGACTTTGATGTTTTTGTTAGCTGTTATAAGAGGTCCTGTTGCTGAAAAACAGCCTAGAAATCTAAATAAATACAATGTGTATGAGTATCCTACAAGTATAGATAGATTTGAGGTTCTCCAACCATGAATGAATGAGGAAGTCTGAAGAATTTTAAATGTGCTCATTTTTTCAGATTTGCCGTTTAAAGTTATCATCATCTCAGTCATCCTGGGCTTGCTGGTGCTCATCTTTCTTTTCCTGGTGATCCTGATTGCCGTGTGGCGAAAGGTAAAAGCAAGCTTGCCTCCCTTTTGTGTCTCTGTGTTAAGCAACAAGCCATTTAATCATTTGATTTTGTCTGTAAACCGCTTTGTGAACTTTTTGTTGAAAAGCGGTATATTAATATTATTATTATTATTATTATTATTATTATTAATAATAATAATAATAATAATAATAATAGTGATCCCAGCATAATGGGTTTTAAAAGATAAAAGAAAGCAGCTGTGAGGGAAGGAAGCCGGTGTGCAGGGGAGGTTTTACACTTTTCCCCTTATGCCATTTTACCACTGAAAATTGCTCTCCTATTTGCTCCCAAAACTTTTAAGTTGCTGCAAATAGCCAGTTCGAGGCAAATAGCCACTTTAGGGGAGCATGTTTTGGTGGGAACACAGCAAATGGAAAAGTGTTTCCCCCCACACACACACGTACACATGTTGATCCACATCATACAAACCCCCTGATGGATAGCCACTTTTTATAGATAAAGAGACCCTTCCAGTTTTCAGCCTCTCTTAATGACACACTTAATGTTCCATGTTGTTTGACCTTCAGTGAAAGATCTATAGAGGCTGGCAGATCAATCTTAAATCAACTTATGGCCCTATCCTAACTAGGCTGGCGTGTTCCACTGTCATAAAATGGCTGTGAATGGCATGCACAGTGCACTGCCGGCCATTTTGCAAGTGCTCCCGCAAGAGGCGGTGGTGCTGCAGCCTCGCCTCCAGAGCCTGCTGTCCCCCACCAGAGCCAGTAAACCAGCAGTGGGAGCAGAAGGTGGGTGGGGAAGGGGAGGAACAAGGGAGTTTTGGGAGGGGGCAGAACGGTGAGCGGAATGGGGAAGAGATTGGGGGCAGCAACTTGCAGTGATATCCTCATCCTGGTTTTTCCCCGTTCCCTCTCCCTTACTCACCTCTTGCAGAGATGTGAGGTGACCCATTGGGCTAATGGAGGCTTACCCCCGGGTAAGGGAACAAACCTCCATGACTCTTCCCCCCCCCCCCCCCGGCAGGATGAAGCATGCTTTCCAGTGGCATGGAGATTTAGTTAGGATTGGGTTGTTAAGAGTCTGCTGAATGCCACTGGCAATTCCTTGGCTGAGCAACACTTGACTTAAGCTATTGGAGATCATGGGGGCAAGAATAATATTTGATATGCTGAAGTTCAGCTTACTGTGGACTGTCAATATGCCAGGCACTGGACATAAGCTTGACAGATAAGTCTGGAATACAAATCATATGATTCATACAAAAATCTACTAATTCAAAAAAAATCCCCAGATCTGTGGTAGATCAGCTTCTCAGCAAAGCTAATAGGAAACTAAAGTTAAAACTTGCAAGATCTTTTCCAGAATCTAAAATAATTTTTCCTTCCCCACCCTGACTCAATTTGCCAAAAAAGTAAGTTAGCAAAAATGTGAGGTTTGAGGCTGAAAAAGCAAACATTTTCCACAACTGGCAATGGCCTTCTATTTTGATGCATTAAACCTTGCATGGGAAGTGTAGCTGATTGCGTACAAACTGCTGCTTGTTGTTTCTCTGGAAGAAAAAAGATACAGGCCACAATCCAGAACATCTGTGCCTCACCTATGACCCACTGATTTCAATGGGACTTAAAGGCACTTTATTGTAGTTTGTGGCCCTTTTACAATTGCTCTCCCTTTAGTTGGTCTCCTAGGGAGAAAGCCACCAACCTGCAGAGAGAGGCTTTTATATGGGGCATATACCGGTATGTGGACATGAGATGCCTTTTGCAAACTAGGTGGAGACCTTGTCTTGTCTTGTCTTGCAAGCTAGGCTGCAACCTACACAGCACAACCCGTCTCTAACATCTTGCTTTCCCTCTGTCCAGAAACCTCGCTATGAAATTCGCTGGAAGGTGATTGAGTCAGTCAGCTCTGATGGTCATGAATATATCTATGTGGACCCCATGCAGCTGCCCTATGACTCCAGCTGGGAGGTTCCCCGGGACAAGCTTGTGCTAGGTGAGAAGAGGGACAGACCAAGGGAGAGGTTTAACATGTAAATCAGAGGGTCAGATTTCTTTCCACTGTATCTTCTCTCTCCTGGGTAGCTACATCTGCTGCTTTTCCCAGTGCTGTTCTACCAAAGAGCGGAAAGCATTGCTGTCCCTTGCGGAACCATCTTCATACTCCTCTCCAGTAGGATACTGGAAAACAAGACACAGTAAAAGCTGGATTTAGTACTTCAAAGCCCTATCTCTGAATTTAGTAGCCATACCAAATCAACCTTGAGTATGCTTCGTAAATGGTATCCTAATTTCATATGGTCAGTGTACCACTAGGGGGAATCAGAAGACTATGACATAGTAGCCCAACATCATTAATGCACAATTTGCCCCTGTCTTTGGCTACTTCTGAACTGGTCTTTAGTCTGGGGTTGTCACACTTGTTTCATACACTTCTTATGGGGAAGTCACGCAATGTCATTGTCTGTCCAGTGACCACACACATGGACTGTTAGTGTTGTTGTTCTTTCATTTCTTGAGAGATGCAACAGATGCAACAGACCATGGCTGAAACAGGAGGGGTAGAAGGGGGTGATTGGTCGACTGTGTCCCCCAAACTGCTGTGGTGTGGCAAGAACATTGCAATTCCATATGCGACTCAAGGGGAAAAGCAAAGTCTGGCTGGTGCTACAAGGAACATGTTTGGAACTGCCCCTAGAGTCAAACTAAACAAGTCAATAAACATACTTTTCTCTGTTGACCTGATCTAAATCCAGTCATGCGCCCAATATGGATTGGACATGATCCAAATGAGACTATGGCATATAGGGAATTGACCCTTTCCCCCGGTACTGAGGCCTAAACAGAAATAGTCCCTCCTGAAGTTGCTATTGGCTCCCATTGTTGCTCCTCCCTCAGGCTGAATAGCAGCTTCAAGGGGGGATTTTCTTCAGGACTCCCAGCACAGAGTGGAAGAGACTAAACTGGGTCCTCATCCAGATTGAAGTGTATCTGGTTTGGTGCTTAGCAGGAACTGTGGTACGTGAGAGGCCATGCAAACTGAAAGAGATGAAAAAAGGAAAAGGGGAGTACAAAACATCCGATGAAGGCTTTAATCATGCAGGAAATATCTTTCTCTGAGAGTAGCTAGCAGCAGTAGCGTTGCCGGGGGGGCGGGGGGCGGCGGCGGCGCGGTAAATGCTGCACGGTGTAACACAAAGGTGCATAAGGCAATGCTTTGCTACCGGACTGGTTCCAACAGCAAGTGGGAGGAGCCACTTTGCACCTCTGTGTTACGCTGTGCAAGCACTTACCACGCTGCGTCCCCCTTTGGCTATGCTACTGGGCTTGATGGTGCCCCACAGGGCTTGATGGATGCAATATGAGCAACAAATGCAGTCATTGAAAATAGATTCCCATTTAAATTAATGATCTTTCTGTACTAAGGTTACCAAGCACACATTTCCATAACCAGTGGATTTGTGCATGTCGAACCTGCCTTGTGAATACGGCACATAACAAAGAGCCGATCTGGTTAAGAGAAAAGATTGACACATCAGGAAGGCTCCAGTTTGAATCTCAACTCTGTTGTGGAATTTGCAATTTGTTCCCCATCTAGTGGTCACTTTCAGAATGGATGCAGTGTTGTTTGGAAGAAAGTACTGTATTGAAGTTTTTGTCATGAACTCATGCATCTTGACTAGCGCAGCAGCCAACCTTATCAGTCAGACGGAAACCAGCTCTTGCCCAGACAACATAACTCCCAACTTTAGTCATTCCCCAATGGAATAGCATATGCTGTTGAATCTTTCCAGTAAGGAGCTGAATATTTTCCATACAACTGGTCTGTGGACTCCTCCCATAGATGTTTACAGCTGGCAAGGCCTAAAGTAGATGATGGGGTTTTGTGTTCCTTTTGATGGAAAAAATGTTATGCGTGTCTCTGCTACAGGGCGCACATTGGGCTCCGGAGCCTTTGGACGAGTGGTGGAAGCCACAGCCCACAGCCTGAGCCACTCACAGTCCACCATGAGAGTTGCTGTGAAAATGCTTAAGTGTGAGTCTACAAGCATCACTTTCCTACACCACATGCACATTCAAGTGCTTTTGCTGTCCTCTCCTGCCGCCCATTTTTCTAACTGTTTGGTTTTGTGTTTTACCATCTATGTGCACCACTCACTGCTCTTCTTTCTGTCTATCCAGTGATTATTGGGAGGGGCAGTCTTTTTCGGTAATAACGAAATAAAAACGCAAAAACATTGGTTTCTGCACACACACACACACCCCTGAAATCTGTGAAAAATAAAACTGTTTTCTAACACCCCAACGTATTGGTAATGACTGTGGCTGTATCTGCTGACACTATACCACCTAAATCACCTACCTAGTACACTTTTAAAGCAATTATTGAAGCGATTATAATTTATAAAAATGGAATAAAAGCACATAACACCGCTTTCAGCAATTTTATTTTGGAAAACACCATTTTGGACTGCCTCTAATTATTGGCCTTGGTCTTATGGCCAATAATTTTATATGTGAAGGATGCTAATTAAGCAAAATGTTTTCACAAAATGCACAGTAACTTTTAGTCACCTCCTATATCCAGGAAAATGTGGAATCGCTTACAACTTACATCTGACTTTCAGAGCAATCCTGTGCATGTCTACTCAGAAGTAAGCCCAATTTAGTTTAATAGGAATCACTCCCATGTAAGTGTGTATAGGATTGCAGCCTTTACCACATACATTACCACCATGGGACACCTTTCCACACTGTGTCACGTTTTGGTTCTTACCATATGTTACACCCGACTGTATGGAATGCATCCACATGTTTTCAGTGGTGCCGCATGGGGCAAGTAAATCTGCCTTTTGAGTAGAATCCAGAAGGTGTTTGTCACATAGGAAGTTGTCATACTGAGTCAGCCAATTGGTCAGCCTGTTTCAGAATTGTCAACACTGACTGACAGCAGCTCTCCAGGGTCTCAGCCAGGAATCTTTCTCTGTTGTACCTGGAGCTGCTGGGGATTGAACCTGCGACCTTCAGCATGCAAAGCAAGTGGTGTGCTCCTGAGCTGTGGCCCCTCTGGCCATATGGTCTGTCTGCTCATATCTGAATTGGTGTTCAAAAACAGTTGCTTCCCACTTATCTCCTCAAGAGCAGGGATACGTCCAGGTCACACCCTTCTTTTTATTCTTGAAACGGGTTCTTGTTCTGCGTTTCATTCTTTGATCTGTCCATTTTACAGCTACTGCCAGAAGCAGTGAGAAGCAGGCACTGATGTCAGAGCTGAAGATCATGAGTCACCTTGGGCCTCACTTGAACATTGTCAACTTGCTTGGAGCCTGCACCAAAGGAGGTACCAGTTTTACCCCCCCCCCCATTTTCTTTACCTGATTCATGTCCCTGTATCCTATCCTGTCTTGTCCTGTCCTGCTGCACTTAATTTTGTTTAAGGGTCTTGCATAGAGTTTATCATCACCAGGTTTCATCTTCGCCTGGGTTGCCAACCTGCCTTTGGACAGGAAGAGGGCTTGTTCATTCATGTGGTTGTTCCCTGAGGGAAGGGGACAACCTGTCAACTCCCCTGTCACTATCCAACTTGTCACACTACAGAAAACTAGTAAAGCTCTAGTCTAGCCTTCTCCTTTCACATGCCAGTTTTTTTCAGTGCAGTGGTTTTAGCTGGAGGACCATTCAGTCCTGTGAGTCCCCACCAGGGGATTGGCAGTCTGCAGTGACCCAATCCACACAGGTTTACCACCTTGGTGATGATAGAGCCATAGTCAAGGCCTCCTGTGCTTGCCATAGCCATGGACAAAGAAACCTATTCTTAGATTCAGTGACTAGAGGTGATCTGCTTCTCTACAGGCCCTATCTATATCATAACGGAGTACTGTCGCTATGGAGATCTGGTGGATTACCTGCACAGGAACAAGCATACCTTCCTGCAGTGCTGCAGCAGTGAGAAAGTCAAGCAAGAAGCAGAGGTGTATGGGAATGCCCCTAATGAGGACAGGGTGCAGAGGTCGGTGCTTATGTCTTGTCTTG
Source organism: Plestiodon gilberti rubricaudatus (assembly GCA_026170595.1). Classification (NCBI taxonomy): domain Eukaryota; kingdom Metazoa; phylum Chordata; class Lepidosauria; order Squamata; family Scincidae; genus Plestiodon; species Plestiodon gilberti. The sequence goes on along the minus strand of JANXHW010000002.1, from coordinate 192,565,965 downwards.
CTTTTGTGCATGCGGCTGTTGTTCTATCACTATCCATCTACAGGGTCATTATCTTTCTGGCACACTGAAACAAAAACTTGGAAATTATTTCCTCACTGTAAAACAAGATAAAATCATGTATTCAGCATAAAGCTGGGTTTCCCCCAGTGTTTGTGTGCCTATGTAACTTTATTGCCTACATCTCTACGATGTGCCTCTATTCCTATCCATATCAGAGGGGGTCAGTAAGTTTCAAGATTCAGTACCAGATTCATGGCACAATCCTAAGGTCGCTGAGCGCGGCGGATTTGTGACGGTGTGCCTGAAAGCGGTGCCAGCAGGAAGGCCTCTGCCTTCCCGCTGGCATCAGTGCAAGGAGCAACGTGCACCGGTGCAGGTAGGAGCAGCGGAGAGGGGGGGCGGAAGAGCAGCGGAGAGGGGATGGGCAATCAGGCCCAGGAGGGGGGCAGGGTCAGTGACACTGGTGCACGCCATATCCTAACCCACTTCTTGGGCCCAATCCACCAATATGGGTACATGCGAACTTGTGCCAGCCTTGTGGCAGCTGCAGGTCCAAGTAGACCCAAGTAGGCTTTCCCCAGGGCAAGGGGACGAATGTCCCTTTACCTCGAGGAGAGCTCCCTCCTCCTGAATTTCCCCTCAGGACACAGCATAGCCCACTCTGGCATCGCTGCATCACTGCGGGGAACGTTAGGTAGGATTGGGATGTGTAAATATCTAGATTCAGAGCGCAGTCCTGCACAGATTAACAGCGGCAGAGCTCCTGCTCCGCCGGTGTTGAGTTTTGCGAAAAGGCCGTAAAGCCAGCGCAGAGGCCAGCACCACTTTCTCAGCCACCCTCCAGACTCCATGCCGCCAGGCAGAGGTGGGTCCTGCGCCAGGTTGGGTGGGGGAGGGGACCATTGGCCGGGCCGGCCTGGGAGGGGGCGGTGGTATCAACACTGGATTGCACCAATATCCCAAGCCTCTTCCTGGGCTGAGCCAGCCTTCCACAGCCTCCCCAGTTTGTGCCAGCTCCAGAGCTGGATTGCATCCAAGGTGGCCCATTGGGTCTTCCAGCGCTTATACCAGGGGAAGGGGACAAACATCCCCTTCCCCTGCTCTGTGTGTGCCGCATTCTGCCTAGGATGCAGCAGCTGACCATTTTGGCTGGCCGCTGCATCTTAGGCAGGATTGGGCTGTCAGTTGTTTGTCTTACTTTGGTTTAAGAGGTCAATCTTTTCTGTGGAAATTTGAGAAGTTAGGGCCAAATCTGCATGTTTAAGTGCATAAGTGTATACAGGTACTGTTGCATACATATGCTGTTGTGTAATTTTTTTGCTGAAAACATGCAAGATATTTGGTATAAATATTATTTATTTAGGCACTTTTTGACAATATGGCCATTTTGATACAAAAACTGATCATATTTGTTTTCAAAGAGATGATAGCTACTACTTTTATATTAAACATTTAATAAACTTTAGCTGTGTTTTTATTAATCTTGCTACTGGTGTATTACTTGTTATTTTGTTGTGGGGGGGTTGTCATGTTTTTTATTTACATTGCTTTTTTTCTTTTGTATGTTGCCCTAGTAGATTTTCTGAAGGTTATTTTTTTTCTTGTACTATTCTTTATTGTATTTATGCTAATTGCACCTTATATTTTATTCCTATTTTGGCATTTAACTGGGTTTTTCCCCTATGTTGTACACTGCCTTAAGCACTCTGTTTATGCAGAGAGAATGGTGGGATATAAATCATGTAGATAAATACATAAATAAAATAATTCTGAATATCAAATGCTGCTGTCTTATCCATAGATTCATGTGTATTGTATGTTCCCTTTCTCTGCCTATATCTGGGTGGCTTTGGATGCTATAGACTGCGGGAGGAAGCACAATGGAGTTGGGCTTCCTCTCTTCCCATCTGTTAATCTGGACAGGCCATAGCCCTGTCCTTATGGCACAAATGCATGTTTTGAATTTCTTCCTCTTTGCAGCCTTACTTCTTTATCTGTGGAGAGTGATGGGGGCTACATGGATATGAGTAAGGATGAGTCTTTGGATTATGTGCCCATGTCAGACATGAAGGGTGAAATCAAGTATGTTGACATCGACTCTTCTAATTATGGTACCTCCACCTATGAGTTGGGCAGCTATTCACCATCAGGTAAGGAACGTCACAGGGATACGACCTGGCTTATTACCCAATGAGTCAACATGAAGTGATGATCTTATTTATGTTGTTCTCTAGTATTTCTGTCATTGTCCAATGAGGAAAGAGATTTCTTGGTCTCACTATCTTGTAAGGCCTGAATGAATGAATGAATGAATGAATGAATGAATGAATGAATGAGAGGCTCTGGATCAGTTTTGTGTCTCCAACATATTTGGAAGCCAAATAATAAAACATCATTTGTACCATTGTTTTGTGTTCTCCAGCTTCAGAAAAGGTGACTTTGATAAATGAGTCTCCTCTCCTCAGCTACACTGACCTTGTGGGCATTAGTTTCCAAGTGGCCAATGGAATGGAGTTCCTAGCTTCCAAAAATGTAAGTATAGCTAGGCAAAAATGCCTAAGAGGAGGTTTTCTCTTTATATCTAGCAGGGGGAGAGCAACTGTCCTGATTCATCTTAGCATAAAGTCTTTTCCATTGGCTGTTTGCTGGTGCTTCTTAAGTATTTTTTTAAGATTGTGAGTCAATTTGTGATAGTTAACCGTCTTTTCATTTCTCTTGCTGTATAAACCACTTTGCAAACTCTTTTGTTGAAAAGTGGTATGTAAATATTCTTAATGATAATAATTAATAATTTGTGTATGCAGAGTTATAAAATGTGTGTAGGGATGCTTGTCTTCAAGGGAGAAGAACCTATTGTGAATGTGTTTGTGGAGCAAGACGGATGCGAAAACCAGGGAGGGGAAGAGAACATCAGTAGGTCTTTTATGAGCATAGGCAGGACATTTGATTCATGTGTTAACGGATGCTGATCTGTTGCCATTTAGACATTATTGCTTCCCTTTTCCTAAGAAACAAACAGGTAATATTTACCCAAACACCCCAGTGTGTGGACCAGAAGCTAGACTGCTTTAGAATTATTATCTCTTCTCTTTGAAGGTAATTTATAAGGAAATGACTTCAGCTCAGTAGTACAGCACCTGTTTTGCATGCAGAAGGTCCCAGGTTGAATTGCAGAGGTGCCATTGAAAAGTGTAACTGCCAGCACTGTTCTGGAAAGTAGGCTTCCTCCAGACTGATGGAATGCCATTCAATTTCATTTGCAGAAAGCGCTTCTTGTAAGCTTGTGTACTGAATGCACTGAAAAATGAAAATAAAAACAAATCAAATCAAGGTAGCCAAATTCTGTGCCAAGAAAAGCAGGATTTTGTGGCTGGTATAAATTAATAAGTTTATAGTTTATTTTTGTTCTGGTAGTCAAGGGAGGGAGGCAAAAACCCAAACATCCACTGAAGTTTCACCTCCTGACCACTGCAAATAAATAGAGCTCTTGTTTTTCTCTGGTTCCTGCAGTTTCTTCAGGCATTTAGACTTTTTACTAAACGTAAGGCCCAATCCTATTCAGACACTGTGCCAACAACACAGAGGCACCAGCACACTGTCTGTCAAATCCTTAGGCCGTCTGGGCAATGCCATGCTGATGGCACACTGACGGCGGTGCAGTAAGGGCCGCACGCCTAGCCTCTCCTGGCAAAGCAACACTGGCACAACCCTTCCCGTTAACAGCCCCAGCATCCATGGAAACATGGACAAAGTTCATTATCTATGGAGCAGCATCCTGACATCAGCTCATCATCACTGTGACATTGGCATGTCATTGGTGTGATGTCTGTGTATCATCATCGTGACATCAGTGTGTTGTTGATGTGACATCTGTGTGTCATTGATGTGATGTCCAAGGGGTACAGGGTCAATGCATAGCCAGTGCTAGGGAGCACCCTCCCCCCCCCGTTAGCCACTAGGAATGAGCACAGACACAGAAACAAGCACCACCCCCAACCATGGGGATATGTCCCAAGGACACCACACACAATAGCACACACACAACACAACACAAGGATTCCACAGCATCCCCCACCTCCTACAGGAGTTACAGTGGCACAGTAACGTAGCTAGCCTCGCGGGGGGGCACCCACGTGACACCCCCATGACCCCACCCCCTCGCTCATGATGTCACGAGCCCCATCCCTCTGCCAGGTTTTCTGGCGAAAACGCCCCCCTTCCTGGTGTTTTTTCGCTGGAAAATGGCCACTAGGCGCCTGCCTGGGCGGGGGGGGGAGCGTAAAAAAGTGCCAAAAATGCTGCTTGTGCACCCCCCTGACACCCGGGGGCAGTCTGCCCCCCCCATTCCTACACCACTGCAGTGGAAGCAGCAGCAAAAGGGGAAAAACCAAGAACTGCTAGGAGCCTCTGTACCCAGGGTTCAAGACCCCTCATCCTACTCTCTCAAACACACACATCCAAGGAATACATATTTGAGCAGAGCCAAGGGTAGAAAGATAGCTCCCAGGAATTGGGCAGCCATGTGCGAGAAACACACAAGTCTCCCCATGGCAAGGGTTTGAATGTGTGTGCACCAGCTGATAGGAGTCCTTATGCGAGGGGAGGGACTGGAACAAGTCACCAAGGGAGCTCCAATAGCACTCAAGCAAAGTGGTGTGCTAGTCGCTCAATACACAAAGACAAAAGTTTTTTGTCTTTGAAGACACCTCTTCCTTCCCGCTAGAAGTGACGTTCCACTGGCATTCTTCCTATATGAATGGTGACCCCTTAGATATGTTGCCCTTGTACAGTGCACAACTGTTCACAGTAGCCCTGAGAGAGCATAACGAAGAATAGACAACAGCTTCAGTCACACCTGTTCCCTGGCTTGAGATATACACTTAGTGTTTGTGAGGGAGAGTGATGTCACCAGAGTATACATGCAGTTGTGCCCTATTGGGGGCAAAAGCATGGTGACTTGGGACATTACCTTTCTCTCTCCAGGGGGAAGCTGCAGTGGAACTCTGGAGAGGACCACTATTCAACCCTCGTGGCAATGGTGCAGTCCTGAAAAACAAAAAAGATTATGATGGGCATTTTGCCAGCAATGGCAATGGTTGGAGTCCCTGGCTTTCACCAACATGGAGAAGATACTCCTGCACTTAGCTGTTGCAAAAGGAATGGATGCTTAGGCAACACAGTTGATACACATGTGGTAATCCTTAATGGTCAGAAGGGGGGGGTCAGAATAATGGGAGGGTAGTGTCAAGACATTGCAGCATGGGATTCTCTTCCCCCACACACACAGATACCTGTGTCCTTGCTTCCCCTGTTGGGGTAGTGAGGTATGGGTTCCAGTTGAGTGTTCTTGCGTGGAGAACTCCTGGGGCAGAATGCCTTCAATAAGAATTCCAAGAAGACAAAAGTTAACAAAATATTTTATCATACATTTTGTGAGGGACAAGTGATTGTTTGTACAAAGTGCTACCTTTGTGCACCAAGTACCCTCTCGCCATGATTCCCATCACCAAAGTTCCCCTTTTGAGAAGCCAAAGTAGTATAGTGCTAGTGGGGCTGTAATTGCCCTGGTGTACATAGAGATACTCAGGGTTGTTCAGTGACTAGAAACTTGCTTTAAAAATGAAATGATTATGGATTCCATGCACTGTCTCTGTATACATGGAATAGAGGTATTGGGCATCGGGTTCTTCTTAGATAATGTAAATTTGTTTTAAAGTTGAGTTGCAAAGTAGTATACAGTATGTTTCCACAAACTGATCCTGATTCCATTTCGGACAGTCTGATTTCAGAAATGATAACCCACCCTGTTGCATTTCAGTGCCGCAATAGATAGTTCTTGATAATTGTTGAGAAATCCATTAAATGTTTTTGCTCGTTAGCATGAGAAAAGGAAACATGGTAAAAGTGGTAAGAAACCTGTGCAAACAAATTGACCACCAAGGGTTACCACACAGAAGAACTGTGGTTATTTCCATGGTACATTCCCACAATGCAGCATTGTTGTGAAACAAGACTCATGTCAATGCAGATGCTACAAGTGGCTACAGTGTAGAGGGTAAGCCTACTGTTGGAAAGCACTCCTGGCATGCTACTGAATATCTCTTGGTAGGAAAATGACACAGGTGAGATATGAGAAATGGAAATGGCAACCAAAGTTATCTAACACTATTTAGAAGTTCTGAATGTCGAACCCTGAGCGCAGAAGCTACAAAAATCGGAGAGGCTTAAGATGCATAGAGATAATTCCTCAATTGTACTTCTGCTTATTGCTTCTGTGGAGCCATGGAAGTCAAATGCTACAATTGTATACATTCCATTACAGTTTCATAGCGGGACAACTGTACAATTATAATGGAAGGAGCCTTGCCAGTGTGTGGTGGGGAGGGGAGAAGCCTGGGCCCTCTATTTTCCTGTTCATGGATTCCTAATTGCAGGTGCTTCCCCAAGGAACTCAAAGGAGTGGTGGAATTAACTAGACTGGACCTCACACCTGGGGTAGTAAATTTTTCATTAATAAAAGAATCTTGGAAAAAAATGTTCTTGAATAGCAGGCCATTGCTGAGAGGGAGGAGGACCCTTGAACCCTTTTCCCCTTCTTTGAGGAGGGTTTACATGTATGCATATGTGGACATGTACTCACCCTTTTACACAATTTAAAAAGATTTCTAAAGCTATTTTGAGCAATAGGTATCTGTCACATCCAAGCATACACACAACTACCACAACAATGTTCATTGCACTTTTGGGAGCTTGTTTCAACTTTTGCAGGGTAAAGCTGCGAAACCCTCAAAAGGGGAGACCATACCATGACAGAACAAAATGAATACTTGAATGATGCTCTGTAATAAAACATGCAAGTTTCTGTAAAACCATTGTCTATACACAGCCTCAGTGCTCTCGTTACAATTTCATACAGTTTCCTTTCAGTGCTGCTTTGGTCTGAAGAACCTTGCTGCAGATGTTTTGAGTAACGACCGAACACACAATATATGTGTCAAATGTCTCTTCCCCTATCACACAGTGCGTGCATCGGGACCTGGCTGCAAGAAATGTGCTGATCTGTGAGGGGAAATTGGTGAAGATCTGTGACTTTGGCCTAGCTAGAGACATCATGCGGGATTCAAATTACATCTCCAAAGGCAATGTGAGTAGTGTGATCACCTTGACTCTGACCTTTTTTCTACACTGGAACAGAGGCAATGTTGGAAATGGTTGGACTCAGAATTTGGAAGCAAGGCCTGGCTGCTGCCCTGTTCCCTGTTACAGGTGATGTTACAGGTTCCCTGTTACAGGTGATGGCACCTGGCCTAGAGGCCTTTAAAAGGGGTTTGGATAGATTCATGGAGGAAAAGTCCATCACAGGTTACAAGCCATAAGCAACCTCCTGGTTTTAGAAGTGGGTTTTCTCTGTTCCAGGTGCAAGGGAGTGACAACGGGAAACAGGTTATCTTGTTGTCTTGTGCTCCCTGAGGCATCTGGTGGGGCCACTGTGTGATACAGGAAGCTGGACTAGATGGGCTTTTGGCCTGATCCAGCAGGGCTCTTCTTATGTTCTTACGCATTAGGGAGAGGTCGGTTCCCACAAATGTGAACTTTAAACTTAAATCTAGCAATCTTGAAACATACCTAATAGTCTGCTTAGGTGGCTGGGTGGCTGGGTCTCAGTGCAGTTCACTAAACAGCACGTGTGCCACCATTTTGGATTCTTCTAAGCATGCTCAATGTGAGAATTGTGCATGCTTAAAATAATGCAGCACCTTCATTGGCTAGTTCTATGGAACTTATAATCAGGTTTAATTCAGATAAGACGGTCAGTTGAGTGAAATCAGCAGCAATTAGTTCAAGAGATGAAGGTGGGAAAGCTCTATTTGGGGCCGGAATGATCGTCAGGATTGCGCTGCCCAGGTGTTTTATTTCAACTATTTTATTTCAACATAAGCCTTTGTGAACTACAGTCCACTAATATGTATTCTGAGTATTAACGGTCCATAATGTTTTTACTTTGATGTTTAAGTTATAATGTGTGATTTATAAAATACGATAAATTCTAAGAAACAACATAATTCATCATAGAGTCCTAGAAAAGGATTTCTGGCCTGGTGTTAATGGTTCTGTCTCCCTTCCTATAGGGATTAAAACCAAGGTCTAGCACACCCATCACAGATACATACATAGGCTCTTTCTAAAAATATTAAGCCCTCACAAATCTGTTTTGGCAATGGCTTCTGCATTGTGGTATGTCTGCCTCACAGCAGTTTATGTGCCAGGAAGAAGCAATACATTGATAGAATCTCTCAGCAGGTTGGACAATTTTCTATAGGAGTAGAACCTGTTCGATGAGGTGCCAAACAGCCTGTTTCATCCTTGAGTCTCTCCAGCGATAGATCTCTTCGTCGCTGCAAGCAGTGAGCTGTGCCAGACAGAGCCCAAAATGACCCAAGGTTAATATAGCAAGTGCCTTCTACCGAACATGGTCATGCACAGTGGCTTATGCATTTCCTCTGCTCCCTCTGATTCCATGAGTCATCTGAAATATACCAGACAGCAAGACTACTTCAGTTGTCATTGCTCCACACTGGTTTCACCAAGCGTGGTCCCAAGACTTGTGATTCTTGCCATAGTGGACAATGCCTCAGTAGCGGAGGGCTGCCTGGGACTGGGGGGCGGGGGCGGGGGAGCCCCGGGCAACACGTAGGGGGTGACAAGTGCGTTGTGGCAGCGGTCAAAAAATGACCGCATGGCTTGGCCTGCCTGCCCACCCGCCCAGGCTTCTAGGAGCTTAAATCCAGGGGAAAATGCTGGGGGGCGTCTCTCACCGCAATGCAGCGGGGGTGGGGGAGCAGGGCTTGTGACATAGCACGCAGGGGGTGTGCCGTAGAGGCTAGCTATGCCTCAGCAATGCCTACCTTCAGTTGGACTCAATCTCAGGGTGAATTCCCATACCATTTGGCTTCTCTCAAGGATCACGGCTTCTCTTGGTCCTTAATTAAGTATATTGTCAACCAAATGGGGTCTTCCCTTTCCCCTGGCTTCTTTGAGCCCGTGGCACTTTGGCATCTTCTTTGACTTGTTTATAAAATGATCACTCATTTTATGCAAGGCATATCAGTGAATTGACAGTTCTTCAGGTAGGCACCCCGTGCCAATACTTGCAGTTCTTCAAGGACAGGTGGTCTTCTCTCCTGATGTGTTTTTTAATCCCGAGGTGGTCTCCCAGTTTCACATGTCATAGCAGGTTAATCGTGTCTCTAGCAAGAAAGCTCTCCCCTCTTTGAGAGAAGAGAATGGCATTTTATTTGGAAAGGGCTAAATAATTCTATAGGTCCTCATTCTCTGTTTGTGGCCTTTGGGGGATTTAACTAGACGCAATCTAGTTCTCTGTCTCTGTCTCTGCTCAACAAATTTCTGAGTGGATAGTCAATAACACTTTCTATTGTTACAATCCCCAGAATAAGCAGTGACCTGGCCTACTCTTTGCATACACCACCAGGTCTGCAGCTACGCCTATGGCTCACTCACACCAGAAGTGTTTCCGTTGCTGCTAGATGCAGAGCAGAGACATATTCATTGCCCTTGACTTTCATCAAGTACAGGTGGGCCCCCGTATCCACGGATTCGCTATCCACGGTTTCAATTATCCACGGATCACGGGGACCCCCCCTCAGGCTGTTACTTTTTTCTTAGTAAGTTCTGTTTCTTCCTTAAACAAACAGGAGAAGCAGCCTATGCTGCTTATTGCAGGCAAGTATTTTTTATTTTTCACATGTTTATACCGCCCTTCCTCCAAGGAGCTCAGAGTGGTGTACATATTTCCTCCCCTCCTATTTGTCCTCACAACAACCCTGTGAGGTAGGTGGGGCTGAGAGATAGTGACTGGCCCAAGGTCACCCAGGAAGCTTCATGACTGAGCGGGGATTTGAACCTGGATCTTCCAGGTCTAAGTCCGACTCCCAAACCACTACACCATCCTGGCTCTTTTTTTTCATATTTTTATACCACCCTTCCTCCAAGGAGCTCAGGGTGGTGTACATGGTTCCTTCCCTCCTATTTGTCCTCACAACAACCCTGTGAGGTAGGTGGGGCTGAGAGATAGTGACTGGCCCAAGGTCACCCAGGAAGTTTCATGGCTAAGCGGGGATTTGAACCTGGATCTTCCAGGTCTAAGTCCAGAACCAGAACCAGAACGAGACTTGACTAAGCGGGGATTTGAACCTGGATCTTCTAGGTCTACGTCCATCACCAGAACCAGAACCAGAACGAGACTAAGTCCTAGAGAGGCTCTGCAAGGTTAACAGAAACCTAGGACTTAGTCTTGTTCTACTTGCCTGCAATGGAGGCTGCTTCTCTGTTTGTTTTAAGGAAGAAACAAAACTTGCTGAAAGAAAAATAAGAGCGGGGGGGCGTGCACGCCTGCCTTCAGGGGAGGAAGGGCGGGGACCCCTCATGAAACCATGGAGGGGGTGTTCGCTCCTATCCATGGTTTCAAGTATCCACGGAGGGGCCTGGAACATATCCCCAGTGGATATGGGGGGAGTACTGTACTACACATGGGATCTGTAAGTGTGGGAGTTTCAGCAGAAGTGTGTTCTCAGTAGTCACTGATGATCTCTTATTCCTACTTCCTATTACATCACGAACAAGAGATTACACAAACAAGAAGAAAAACAGGGATGCTTATCTGTAGTTATTATTTATTAATTAGATTTATTTAGTTCTTTGAGTAGCTACTTTGTAGAACCGCACATCCCACCCTCCATCCCTACACTAGGAGACTGTTCAACTATCATGACCTCATTTTACAATGGGTGTCCTTAGCCCTCTGTTCTGTGAATAGATAGAACTGAATGGAGAAGGCTCTGACTCCACCTCCTCTTTCAGATACTTGAGTCCTGCGTATCACAGCTGCCATCTCTACTAAATAAAAAATCCTTATACAAGGGAACAAGGGCACTCTACCCTAAGAAATTCTACTTACATACCTCAAATCGTCAAAAGTCCCCTTTTCTTTTTTTACTTGACCCAATTGTGCAAATGCACAGACTGAGACTTGGCCAAAAACATTTAACCAAGATCCTTGTATGAGTAATTTTGTAGGGCTTGGAACATAACTCACATCTCCTTACCCTATCACTCTTCCCACTAAATAGGAAATGAAACCTTGGCCCTTCGCAATCCTTCCTGGAGATTATTTTTGATGCTAGTTGCGTAAATGCTCCCTTTCAGCTTGGGGAATGGTGATATAACAACAGCACGCAACCTACTAAAGATGGAGAGAAAACCAGAACCAGCTGGTTTGGGTGGGCTAAGGAGTCAAACCCAGGAACTGAGGGAAGAAAGAGAGAGATCTATACACAATGTTGCAAGTATACGGGATTAGACGCCATGAGGAAAAAATAGACTTGTAATTTTAATAGCTTTCCAGTACCATTGACGGATCTCCTTGTAGGCAGCCGCCACCGGTACAAAAACACACTAAAATCCAAGGGTACTGACCCTTTCGTTCCGACCTCGGAACCTCTTCTCAGGGTAAAGTCAAAAAGACTAAGATGTCTTTTTGTTCATCTTAGTCTTTTTGACTTTACCCCGAGAAGAGGTTCCGAGGTCGGAACGAAACGTTGGGTCAGTACCCTTGGATTTTAGTGTGTTTTTGTACCGGTGGCGGCTGCCTACAAGGAGATCCGTCAATGGTATTGGAAAGCTATTAAAATTACAAGTCTATTTTTTCCTCATGGCGTCTAATCCCGTATACTTGCAACATTGTGTATTGATTGCGGGCCATGAAAGCTTTCAAACAAAAGAGAGATCTATCTACTTGATCCTCATGCTCAGTCTTTTCTGTAGGATATATGTTGAGAACATAAGAGCCCTGCTGGATCAGGCCAACTTCCAAGGGCCCATCTAGTCCAGTTTCCTGTATTTCACAGTGGCCCACCAGATGCCTCAGGTAGCATTCAAGACAACAAGATATTTGTGTCATGTTGCCACTCCCTTGCATCTGGTATTCAGAGATAGACTACCTCTAAAACCTGGAGGTTGCATATAGTCGTCATGGTTTGTAACCTGTGGTGGACTTTTCCTCCATAAATCTGTCCAATCCCCTTTTAAAGGCATCTAGGCCAGATGTCATCACCACATCCTGTGGCAAGGAGTTCCACAGATTAATTACTTGGACTGAGTAAAGAAATATTTTCTCTGTTCTAACTCTCCCACCACTCAATTTTAGAGGATGTCCCCTAGTTCTGGTGTTGTGCGAGAGGGAAAAGAACTTCCCTCTATCCACTGTATCCATTCCATGCATAATTTTATATGTCTGACAGCGCAATCCTATCCAACTTACACCACTGGTGTAACCAGCGGTGCAGCGAGAACGGGAGGCCCCAGAACTGCAGATTTCTTGACCAACAACTTGAAAGCATAATGCGTTCCCCTTACAGACCTTCTTGCCTTTGAAATGGATGGCTCCTGAGAGTATCTTCAACAACCTCTACACTACTTTGAGTGATGTGTGGTCCTTTGGGATCCTTCTCTGGGAAATATTCACTCTGGGTAAGTAACATCATCAACATCATCATCTAGCTACTTTTTGATACGCTTCTCATAATTCCTCTGTACAAGATGAAAAGAAATGTTGGTGGTTTACCATAGACTACATGAAAAAGAGGCCTCCTTTGTTGCTTCCTGCATCGTAAGTATCCTTATCCCAATCCTGGGTTCTCCGTCTCTCAAAGTAGGAGGGGCTACTAATAACAGCCATTTACCCTTGCAACAGCGCTCCGTGTTCCAGCTGCATGCTACGCGCTGCAGCAAGGAGAGTCATGCCGGCCACATGACCACGGAGGCGTCTTCGGACAACGCTGGCTCTTCGGCTTTGAAATGGAGATGAGCACCACACCCTAGAGTCGGACACGACTGGACTTAATTGTCAGGGGATACCTTTACCTTTTTACCCTTGCAACTGGATAACTGATGATGAGAAAGTGATTGGAGTGGAGTGGCCAGCGTGTGTGGGGGGAGAAGAGTTCCTTGTCACTTTTTTGCTGGAGCTCCTTTTTTATTCTCCCTAGGTGGGACTCCATACCCTGAACTACCTATGAATGAGCAATTCTATAATGCTATCAAACAAGGCTATCGGATGTCCAAGCCTACGCACGCATCTAATGAAATGTGAGTATTAACAGGATGTATTTGCATGTAGTGTTGGTATTTCTTATACTGGAAGATGCCCTCATTCCTCCCAATAACGCATTTCTCAAAACAATTTCTGTTTCTTTTATATCTCTCCAGCTATGAGATCATGCAGAAATGCTGGGAGGAGAAATTTGAGATACGACCTTCTTTCTTGCAACTAGTGGTCCTCATGGGGAACCTGCTGGCGGAAAGTTATAAAAAGGTGGGATATTGTTGGACTGAAGTGATAAAGGGAAAAGAAGTATGGCCCTGTTTCAGAACCTAATATTGTTTGTAACTGTTGACATGTGCACTAGGGCCAAAATCCAGAGGCGTTTCTACGGTGAGGGCGGTGCTGTAAGTTTCGCCCATCCTAGTCTCCGTTTACATCCTGGAACAAGGAGGCCCCGCCCCCTTGCCGTCAGAGCCATTCAGTGCGGCAAAGGCAACGGGCAGGAGACTCCCTGCCTGTTGCCTTCGCCGCGGGGCCTCCTCATTTCCGGGTTGTAAACGGGGACTAGGACGGGGCGAAACATACAGTATCACCCCCCACTGTAGAAATGGCTCTGCCAAAATCTTAATTTTGGAGGCTAGAAGGGAGAGTCCATCACTGTCAGTACTTGCTGGTGTGTTTCTGGCTTCCTCATTGCCACTTGTAATTCTAAGTCATGCTCTTAAGAGCATGCAGGTTTGCTGCGCAATGCTTAGTACCAGACCGTGGAAACCACCTCAAACTACACGGGTGCCATTTCACCATGCTGCTAATCCCCTGGTTCAACACCCATACCATTTGCCTCTTTGTCAAAAGCCATGGCAGAACCATCATTTCTAAACTAGGCCTTGTTTTCCTACTTCGCTGGGTTACACCAGAGATGTACCACTTGTTAAACACGAGGAACAATGTTAAAAGTGTTCTTCAAATGCATCTCAGCAAACTTGAGAACTAGAAAGCCACTTTTAAAAAATATGAAACTTGGAATTTTTTGGAATAGTCCTATTCAAGTATACATGGGTTCTACTGAGCTGTGTTGGGATCTCAAATGGGCAGCTTGTGTGTTCATGATTTTCAAATAAGATGGTCAGCATTAAGAAAGAAAGGAGAAATGGGAAGATGTACAGACTGAATCCACCTCACTGCAATTATTTTATTGTTCTTTTTAAGCTTTATATTGTAAGCCACCTTGAGAACCTCATGAACGGAAGGGAAAAAATCCAGGATATTAATTTTTGAAATAAATAAATTTAGGAGCTGTACTATGCAGTTTTGATGATAACAAACATCTAAATTCATTTTTCCCCTCAAAGAACGCATTTCATATAGTCGCCCAATTTTTAAGTGGCATCTTACAAGACAAACGACCTTGTCTTGTTTATGCTTGAGTAAGCAGCTGGAAACACTAATGTTCGCAAACTGGAACTGCACGTTCCCAACCTGGCTTACACTGTGCATCCCAAAACAGAGTGCAGACACTTGAAAGCAGGCTGTCTGCTTTCACATTCCCTGTGCTGGGCTGTATAAGATGATGTATAGCCTGATCCTAAAAACATCTGTTTGGGAGTAAATGACGTTGAGTTCAGTGGGTCTTACTTCTGAGTAAGTGTGCTCAGTATCATCACAACTCCAATGTAGGGCTTTGCCACTGTTTAAGATCAGTAGAAGTTAGAACCAGTAAAATGCAGTATCAACATAGTGTCTTCTGAACTAGCTTCTGTGTAAGATGGAGGGTACATGCCAAGAATGCTCCTCGTGGCTCTTATGCATTTACAAGTCCTTTCTGTCCTTTCTCTCTTATATGAGAGCAGAAATACCTACAGGTCAGTGAAGAATTCATGAAGAGCGACCATCCTGCTGTTGTCCGCACAAGGCCCAGGAATGCAGGACTCAACAATTCCAGGTCCCCTGCTGACTCTAATGCCAGTTCAAGCTCTGTCCTCTATACAGCTGTGGAGCAGAATGGACTGGACAATGATTACATCATTCCCCTGCCAGACCCTAAACCCGAAGGAGCCAATGACACCCCTCAAGAGGCCTCCAGCAGCCGGGCAAGGTAGCAAACTAGAATACCTTGATTCTTTCTCCTGCTGTGACATTATTCACTTCCATACTTCCTGAAACTTGAAAGTATACTTTGCACACTCCACATGCATGTGAAAATAATATGGAGAGCAGAAAAGTCTAATGAAAATGCCCTATGCACATTGGAGAACGGAATCTTAGACAGAATGGGTTTGCAACCCAAGTCTTTTGTGTCATCATTGTACTCAAGGGTACACACTGAATGACCCTTCAAAGATGTCAGCATTTTTAGATTCAGCATTTTTACTCCTCCTGACCTACAAGAATATGGCTTTCTAAGGCTGCTTAGCTGCAAGTTGCTTAAAAACCGAAATCCAAATGGTATCCCTATTCACTACCCTTGCCGTGCAGCTGTGTCTTTCATAGTTCCTGCTGCAGGCAGAAATGTAATTCTCTCTTTTTGTTTTCCCTCTTTAGTTCTACACTAAATGAAGCAAACACATCATCTACCATATCCTGTGACAGCCCTCTTGTCTCACAGCAAGAAGAGGAACAAGCACCAGAAATGGAGGCAGACTGCTAGAATAACTAGACCTATGTCTGTATGATGGGGAAGGGGGCAAGTTCCAATCACAAACTGGCATATCACTTCCCCAGTGCAGCTGCAAACTGCCCTTCCTTCCTCTTCTGCCTAAAGTGGAGCCCAGGAACCACCAGTAACCAGAAAAGAACTTTTCTGTGGCCAACAGTAGATCCACATCTACTAATGAGATTGTAGACTGAATCAACATAGTGGAATGACTATGTTGCATGGCTTTTTGCATTTTCTAAAAGGGACCATTTTCATTCCATCATTCAACTCAGAACCCATTCTCTATTCTCCTCTGCTAACCCAGGATTTCATGAAACTTGGTGCGAAATCTTGCGTCCATTCATTTTACAGACACACCCGCATGTTGAAGGAGAAAGCAACTTACACAGAAAATTAGTTTCCTAGAGTAAACTAATTCTCCATCCACAGAAGATAATACACAGTATTATGACAGCAAGCAACAGAAGAGCAAACTCAGGCATTTCAGTTGAGTTCTTCTCTTCCTTTCATGGGTTCATGGGCTTGGACCCAACAACACAAGGACCTGTTGTATCAAGCCAAAGAGAAGGGATTCTCTTGAGGGAAAACTACCTTTTTTATTCAACTTGTTTCTTTCTTTGCAAGTTTATTGTTGAGACTAGCAGCTGCTCAAAGAATTACTTCTCAGATTACTGGAGTATCAAGTCGCACCTCTGAAAACTTACCCTAAAAATGTGGATGGTCAGATGGATTGGATGCACAAGGGTGTTTTTTTTTAGGTTGCTAATGAGACACAGGGAAGTGATCAGCCTACAGTCTCAGCCAATATGCAAACACTGAGTGGATTCTCCATTCACAGAAGATAATACACAGTATTATGACAGCAAGCAACAGAAGAGCAAACTCAGGCATTTCAATTGAGTTCTTCTCTTCCTTTCATGGGTTCATGGGCTTGGACCCAACAACACAAGAATTATGGTACAGTTGCAAGTATCCATGGACTATAAGTACCCACAGATTCCTGGGATCTGTGATATTCTAGAGATCAGAACTAAAGCCGCATCTCTCTTACTCAAGAGCGTAGAGCGAATGGAGGCTGACAGCTAATGACTCAACCATGGAAACAGCAGGACATTCCAGTTCCACATTTCTCTACCAGATCACTCGTTTAAAGGGAACATGCCATCTTGAAGGCCAGTATGAGGATGAAAAAGGGCTGTAAACCAATCTTCTTATTCCAGTGCACCTTGTGAGATAAAACACTACATGTTGGGCAGCAATATGACTTACCGGTACCTTGGAGAGTCATTGATAACAGCTGTTGGTTGTGAGCCCTGGCCTCCCTCTAGTGGCAAGGCAGAGTGTTGACAAGTCTCTTCAAGGAAAACACAGATCTTGCATACGTCGAACGTTTTGAGAGCTGAGCTTGGGAGACTCTCGAGAGTCAAGGGGAAAGTGACAGCCTGAAAGAGGAGCATCCCCTTTTCAAAATAGCAGAATGTAGAAAAATGTTACTTTGGGGGGGTGGGTTTCCAGCCCTACTTTCTTCTTCACCTTCATTGATAGGACGATCAATCTTTGTGCTCTCAGATGCTATTTGGTCAACCAAATGATTAAATGAGATAGTAGGTGGCTGAGGTTCCCAGTACATGCTGTTTAAGTGGATCACGAAAAATCGGTGCCCGCATGCCTCAGGACTAATCTACATGCCAGGGGCAGCCTGAGTGGATCTGCCACCTGAACTGAGGCAGATTCGCCACTCCTGCTAATATGCACCCCCTATTAAGCATAACAAGCTCAGTAATGTGCATGTGCCCCCACCAGCAGCACTGCTGTTGGTGCTGCTGCGTCCTCCTCCTCACCACCCAGCTGCTGAGGTGAAACAGCCAGGTGGGCAAGGAGAGGGGGGTGAGTTGGAGTGTGGCCACGAACGGCGTAGCAAACTGGAGCCCTCCTCCTCTTACCTTCAGCGCCAGTGCTGCCTCTTCCCATTTACTTTGCCCAGCCCTGTTTGTTTCAAACAGGACCAGACAGAGCAAGCAGGTGATGCCAGAACTGAAGGTAACAAAAGGAGGTATGGGGAATATCCGTCTCCTCCTCCTCCTTGCCCATCTGGCCAGTGGCGTAGGAATGGGAGGGGCGGTCCACCCCGGGCAGCAGGCGGGGGGGCAGAAAACTGACCCAACCTCAGAGATGCAGCGGCAGCTCCTCTTTGCGCTGCTCTTTTTACCTTTTCAATGCCAGCGGCAGTGAGCCTTGCAGCGCTGCTGCCGAGTCTTCCGGAGGGGTGGGGAGGTGTTTCCGGCCCACCCGCTCCTGGGGCCGTTGTCGGCCAGTAGAAAGTCGTGTGATGTCACGCAGCGGAGGCGTGACTCCTGGGTGATGTCACGTGGCGGGGGCATGGTCATATGGGGGCATCATCATGGCCAGCCGCCCCCCAGGCGGGAGCGGCATTACTACGCCACTGCATCTGGCCTTTTTGCTGGGTGGCCAAGAAGGAGAAGGGCTGTTGCTTCTTGTAGCATTGCCACTGCCATTGCTTGCATTGGTAGTGCTGGAGGGTGGGCCGCCACTACCAGTCCCAGATACTCTTCACACTTGCTCTCAGCAAGCTGGAAGAGGATTGGAGAGCCAATTGAAGTGGCTCCATTGGTAGCAGGCCAGATGGGGGCAGCAGGCAGGTGCAGGGCATCCCTCCTCTGCTCCCCACAACTCAGCACTCGAAGCAGCTGCCTCAGTCAGCCTCATGGCTAGGCCAGCCCTGCTACACATCATGCAGATGAGGTAGTAGACTTCTAGACCATACCACTTCACACTGCAGTTTACATTGTTTACAGTATTGCATATTTTGCATAAAAATGTAATAAACTAATACGAAAGAGAGAGGAGTTTGTAAAAATATATATTTTAGAAATTTATACTCTGCCTTTTCACTCAGTAGCTTTTTTCTCTCATAAAAATAATAGTTAAAACAAAGACTGCATGCAAGCTTCTTTTTGCATGGAGGAGGATAATAAATGTGATCCCCCACATGCAGCAGCCTGAAGTGGTACTGTCCAGAACTGGCACAAAAGTGGTACAATTCAGAATTCTACTATCTCAGTCCACCTTCTCATTCTGCATAATGTGTAGATCGGCTCTGAACTCACCTCAGCCAAAGAGGCACTTGTTAGAAAACTGCTTTTCAAGTCTTCCCTAACTCCTTCCTTGCACAATTGACTCTAATGTCTCCACTATTTCATTCTAAATGCATCCTAGCTTTTGTTAACACCGTTAGTTCCATTTCAAACATGGTAGCTATTATCCTCTCTTTTTTCCACTCTTCTTCCACGTATTGGGTTTTCGAAAGGTTACAACCCCCCCCCCCCCCGTTTTTTTATTTTATCTATTTACTGAAATGCTGTCATTTTTTTTTTTGGAAAAACGAAACATTCACATTGACCACCATTACTCCATTCCCATCATTGTATTTACTCTTATTCTAGCCATTATCAGTGAGGACATTCTGTAAGTCATGGCCAGTGTTGGGTTGATCTCTTTCCAATCCATAAAATGCATCTTTCCCCCTTCAGCTTTTGAATACACTGTGAATTACAACCCTTTTTCTATGTAGCCACCACCTTCTTGATTATCCTGCTCTAGAAATTACAGATTTTAGACTTTAAGGGAGCAATATCACAGAGGGCTCTTGGGAGGCAAGACCGCTATACCAGGCTTTTTGTTCTAACCACAGCATGTTCATAGATTACTAAAAAGCCCTGGTTATGTTCATCTCTTTTAAGCTCCTCAGCACAGGCTACCTTCCCTTCCAGTTAGTTTCTCTAGTTAATCAGAATTTGGATTGCACATTTGTCCCAGATTTTTATCCTAGGCTCTGTATCTTTCCATGGTCAGAGATAGCTGTGGCTAGATCAGAGGTTTCATATGATGATGTTTCAGCATAACCTAAAATGCACATTTGCCATATCTAGCACATTACCTGTAATTGTGCAGGTGTGCTCTGCTGCACTTGAGCTTCCTTGACAAGGATGAATAACCTGATTTGCCTTCTGCTCTACTGAGCTGAATCATTTTTCAAGTTTCACATCCTAGTGAAGTAGAGCAGCTAAGCCTTGGCAGTGCTGCAAGAAAACCGACTCCAGCCTGGGCCAATGAAGAATCCAGGTGACACCGCCAAGGTAGGGCTTCACCTGGGCGGAAGCAGCACCAGCAGCTTTCCCATAACTAGTGCAGGATGGTCTTAGGACCATTTGAAGTTGGCCAAGGCGAGGGGTTCACTTTTCCCCACAGATGGCCTTTTGTAGCTACTTCCCCAAACTCCTCACCAGGCAATCGAAAGCTAAATGGTAGTAAGAAAACAGACTGCAAGAAGAAAACTGCTAGTAAGACAGGAACTCCAACAATCATGGGGCATTCCCTTCACTAAACCCTGAAATGGCTAGGCGCTGTGGATTTTCAAATGCTGCTGGGCCCTACTTGCCAGATGACTTCAGGGCGGCCCCAGTGGGTTCTGGCTCATAAACTTTCATGTTAATGGAAGAAACCTGAACTGTCCTATGCAGGTTAGACCTTGACATCTGGCAAAATTTGTGTGGAGGAGGGAGGAAGACAAGGTGTTTAAACAATGAACTGTTGTGTTGCCATAACTTTTGTAGCCATAAAATTGTCCTGTGTGGGGTTTGTCATGTGTGTCATCCTCCTCGTCCCCGCAAAGGGGAGTGTTCTTTCTGATTTATATTTTTACATTGCTGTCATTTTGGCTTGCTTGTTGTTGTTTTTTTAAAATTAGCATTACATTTTTTAATACTGGCTAGAGGTGAGTCAAAACTAAATCCCTTCATTCTAGCTGAAAATATGCTCAATGTGAAAGTATCTCGAATCCATTTTTGCAAGTTTGGTCTCATCTCTAGGATTCTCTTCTCTCCACCCTCACCTTTCTACAACACTTTAATATATAGCTATTCTATGTTATTGGTTCTAATATTCCACACTATCTGCCAGCCCATCACTACTACTACCAGAGTATGTAGCCAGAGTATATCAGAGGAGTATTGTCACATTATGGTTGTTTTGAGTTAAATGTCTATATTTTAAACTGCTTTTGAGATTTATGTGTATACAATTTTTTTTAGTTTCTGTCTGTCCTTTTCTGTTTGACTGTGTTTTTTTTTTAATTAAGTAAAGGAAGTAGAGTAGCGCAGAGTTTTGTTTTTGTTGCTATGTTAACCAGAGCACAGTGGACTTTATTTGCGGTAAATATGTTGCCTTGTCCACTCTTCCAAGGGCCAGCTGGTCCTTTGTCAATTTAAGGACGGGAGATAGAAGTGCAATTAAGCAAAGTATTTTTAATGGAAGTTGATAAAGACTGGCATTTAAAGCTGCGCGCTCCCCCCCCCAAAAAAACACACACACACACACACACAGCATAGTTTCACCAGCTTTCTGGAATGGGCAGGCTACTCAGTAATTGTGAAAATAATAGCTCAGGAGAAATTAAAGACACCAGAAGAGAGGCTGGAGGTAACCGTTGGGCTCCCTTGGAGTTGTAAAATGTGACAGATTTCCTTTATAATTGCCCAAAAGGAAATCCCTTCTTGGGATAATCCCTTCTCACATTATTTATATAGAAAGAAAATACATTCAGAAGCTGATACAATGCAAATCTGTTTTATACATTTTTAACAGCTCGTCATTCACACAAACACAATGAATAAAGGAAAGCTTTTTATTGTTTGTTTCAAGGAATGTTTAAAGCTGTCATGATCAAACTGTGCTGTGAGAAATGAACAATTGAATAATTAAAGATTTCAGTGTGAGCCCGCCCTATAGCACCCATCCACAGAGGAAACTGCCCACTGAGTTCTGATTCACTGCAATGATCTTACTTACTCACAACCAGGAATTATTATGTAACTTAGAAAAGCAGGGTATAAATGTTTGAAATGTCAGAACACTGACCCATGCAGAAGCACAAAGGGAGTGGTCTTCTCTCCTAGTTTACTATGGTTGTGAGAATCTACCAATACTGCCCCTTCCAAGTTCCAATTCTAACATATGTGATTCTTTCGGAAGAAAGTAAAACTGGTATTGGTCCATGAAACCACCATGCTTGAAATGCAGAGAGAACGTTTTTTTGTTTTTTTTCTGATGTGGTTTCCAGGGAATGTTAAAGGGGTGACTGACTTCTAAGGATGACTGACTTCAGAGAGCTGGTGATGCTAAATAACACAGAATGGCTTTGAGTTTGGCCTATGATATTTCTGTTCATTCAGAGAGCAAGAGTGGTCACCTGTGACTTCTGGCTGTGGCTTATTGTAGGTGGCAGTTATGCTCCATGACATTTGGGAACAAGCTGGAAGAATTCTGAGGGTGTGGTGTGTGTATGTATGTATGTATGTATGTATGTATGTATGTATGTATGTATGTATGTATGTTGTTTGTGTTTGTCTTTGCATGATCAAGTTGCGGGTGCTGTCTGTTTTAGTGCAGCTCAATGCCCTGAGGAGATATATACTACTTCAAATTGCCATTGAAATTAAAGGGACTTCCTTCTGGAGAATATGCTTATGTACCAAGGACAACATGAATGGGAGGTAGGGGCATTTTTAGAAGCAAATCAGAAGGTGCTTAACTCCTCTTGCACCTGCCACTTCTGCTGTGCAAACATCTTCCAACCGTTTTTTTTTATCAGTTAGACTTATTCCTACTTTCAAAGGCTAGCTGGATAAAAAAAATATTTAAAAATGGTTGGGTCAGGGGGGGCATTTGGAGAGGAGAGGTGGTGGCAGGGCCTCTGAGAGGGGGGGTTAAGGGGGTAATTTGTACCCAGGCCCAGGGCAAAAATGGGTCAAAAAGGGGGCCCTGGAGCAAAAAAAGGGGGGCCCAGGAGCCAAATTCATATGTACGGAAGGGGTCCAAAAGAAACTTTGTACCCCCTGATAAAATTCCTCTGAATGGCCCTGGGTGGTGGGCAGGGGAAGAATTGAGCACCTCCTTCTCACCCACCAGCTGCCCCCTGCAAAATCCTCCAACCCATGTTATGTTGTCATATTAATAATGCATGTAGTATAGACCCGACTGTGCGACTGAACAACAACAATGTAGTATGTAGAGTCCTTCTAGCTGGCTAATCCAGCCTCTGGTTTGTTAAGTGTCTTGGCAAAGTCAACTAATCCAGGCTTTGCTGCAAATACAACTTGATGCCCAGCCTCCTAAATTCTAGGTCTATGCATTTGCCTGAGTCTTGGCAGAGCCATAGGGGACCCTTTTCCATAGCAACGGATAGTACTCATTGAATGGGGGGGGGGGGAACCCATGTCTTTTCTCTTAATCCATACCTAAGCCATCATGGGAGTAGTGAAATACTGAAAACTGTAAGGTACCAAAGATTTAACATTATCGTAGGTTTACAAATGTATGTTACGATTCTTATTAAGCCACATTTATAGCAGTGAGATATTATTTTTATGCTGTACACTTTTCATATGTGTGTTAAAAGAGTTTTTAAAATTAAAAGAGCTTCTTTTTAAAGCCACATGTTTTCCTGTGTTCTTATTGCAGCCGCCTTCCTATATCTCTGGGAAACATGGGGGTTATATGTTTTCTCTGAAAATAAAGGTTAACAGTATTCAAAACAAAAGAATGTTAATATACTTAGCATACCCACGGGGCTTAGGGAAAGCTTAGCTGTGGTCATGAACAGAGAGAGAGATGGCAGATATAGCAAAATATATATGCCAGTGTGTGATGGCAAAGGCTGTGGCAGGTTCTGGACCTTTCGAATGACTGAAGCAGCGAAGAGTCATTATTAGGCTCTATGAAAGAAGGTAAGTGGAAAGGAGAGCAGCTTACAGGCTTTAACTAGGTATAGGGCAGACAACTGGGTCTGGTGTGTTGTTTGTGCATTATAGGTCTCCCTCTGGAGAGGTGTAAGCCTAGTCTCTGTAGAAAATGGTTATCTCTGAAGTGAAAGTTGCACTTTCTTCCCCGACTGTGAAGAAAGGTAAGAGGTTAATGTTGCACGTTGCCCTTCACATCCCAGGTTATCACCCCATCTTTCCTGGAGGAAGAAAACTTTCTGTTGCTTATTCACATGTATTTTAAATTATCATCTAGCTGTGAAGCTCACCTAAACTCAGCCAAGAGGCAAAAAACCAAAACAGAACTATGTTAAAATCCGCAGGTGTTTATGATCTTAGACCCAGGAGGCTGGTCTTGTATCTATCGCCATATGCTGCAAACAGCCTTCATGTCTCCCTGTGGTTGCAGAAGGGCCACATGTTCTGTGACATGCTTTCAATCCAGACGCATGCTGAACTAGGATAGCTTCTCTTCCCCTGACTGACTCTTTTGTCAAATATTTAAAACATTTTTTGGAAAAAAATAAAATACTTTAGTCTTTTGTAAAGCAGCATTTTGTTTTATGCAGTGTACACAAAGTTCTATTAGTAAGAGAAGCTTGACGCACTGGTGATGATTGGTGTTCAACTGACTCATGAGATGAACTGTTGAGAAGATAACAGGATGATAACTGAGGGTATTTGTTTTAACTGAAACTCTTTAAACCGATTGTCAGTTCAATTCACTGTTCTGCTGGCAATGTACAGGTGACCCCCCGTATCCACGGATTCGCTATCCACGGTTTCAGTTATCCACGGATTGCGGGGACCCCCCCAGGCTGTTTGCTAGGAGAAGACCTGATTCATTTGGGGAGGTTGAGCTGGTCATGACTGGCAGCAACATTTGCCCAACAACAGTCAGAAGAGTTGAATCAGTAAGAGGAAAAAATAATCACTCTTGTCAACTTCTTGCCTGTTTCAGCCTCTTTGTGGGGTGCGGGGTTGAGGGGGAAGAACTGAGCAAACATCAGTGAGCATAGGGAAAGTTAGGGGCAGTCAGTAAACTGTATTTGGGAATCAGGTGACTTGGGAATTCTGGCATCCTCAACCATTTGGGTTAAGGATTTGGTTGTACATCTAGTATAGTTGACTCATTCCAAAGCATGATACACAGTGCATATTGCTTGACCCAAATGTTAAATACAAATTGAGTTCTAGAATAGATGCTATGATACATTACTGAAACCATTAGAAAATCAAAATGGGAAAATAGCAACTTCATGAGAAATGAAGTACTGTACGATTACTCTGGATGTATGAATGTGAATTCTGAAGTGTCCTCCTCACTTTAAGGATTGTGAGTTTCACCTTCTTTGGTGATTTTATCTGGCTTGCAGGTGTGTTTTGCTTGCAACTCCCTGTAATTAAAGTCAGGTTTTGAGTGGGGCTTATGTGCATCCCAGTCATATACTGAGGCTGTGCCAGTCTGAGCGGCACACGCCATGGTGTATTTCCCTGGGCACTGGTACAACATGGTTGGCGGTGGTCATGTGTTACTCATTCCTAGGGGCTGCCGGGGGGGGGGCATCCCAACAGTGACTGCTTATTGGACCAGTGCCTGTCCCACCCCCTGCTTGGTTCACGCTGGCAGCACTTCTCTAGCCATAAGCACAGGGGCGGGGTGAATGTGGTGACTGGTTTCTTGCAAGCAAATCGGGCTGATATTGCACTGTGTAGGGCTGTGCCTCTATGATCGGTGGGCTGTGTTGGAGTTTCCATAGATGCTGGCGACATTACTGGGAGTTCTCTTCCAGTGTTGAGTTTCCTGGGCTCTGGAGATCCTCCTCCACCTTTGTGCTGGGTGGGCTTTTGATATGGCGGTCTTCCTGCCATGGCTGTGGTGTTGTTGCTGTGCCACCTGCACAGCATCAATATAAGTTTACCTGGAACTCATCAGTCTCCACAGGGAAGAGATCCTCTTTAAAACAATTCCTTTAGTTTCAGTATGAGACTCCTGCACTCCTGCAAGCCACACGTAAAATGTGAACTGAGTGTCCCCTTCCCCGAGTAGACCTCCGGCCCGGCGTGCACCGGGCAGCCGGTGCACAGGATCCGGTGAGCGGCCCTGGGCCGCCAGGCAGATCCTTAGTCAGGATTGCGCCCTGTGCCTCTTTGGGCCATATGGATATCTCAGTTGGCAGAAACAACTGACATGCCACTGAGAAAAATGTTCCTTTCTCTCCAGATATTTAAGATTTGTTCCTTCAAGTGAGTCAGTTCTCTTTGAGCTAGCATTTGTTCCTGGAAAAAAAAATAGAGAAATAAACACAAGTTAAAAATCCCCTTTGACAAAAACATGAATTGGTCAAGGGCTTTGAGCAACGAACAGCATTTAGCATTACTGGCCGGTACCAACTGTCAAATATCAAGCAACAAAACAAGAGATTTCTGTCATTTTCCCCATCAGTCACTCCACATTCCCAGTTCACTAATTATTAAATAAAACAATGTGACACAATTCCTTTGGAGTGCCCCCCACCCAAAAACACTAACTGCGTGACTTTTAGCTTTATTCATACATTTTCATGTTCCACATTTTACAACCCAATAGAACCCCCCACCAGGCCAGACCATGCAGTGCTGCCGACAGAGTGCGTGCTGCATGCTGGGGGGGGGGGGGAGATGACACACCAGAAAGCCCAGGATAGGTAGGTAAAAATCTTGTTCATTTACCTCTCGATAGGCCACCTTGCCTCCAATGGGTTTCGCTGGACCTACACCACCTCTATCTGGTATAAGTCTGAGGAGACTCCTGGAGGTTGGTCTGGGCCTGGAAGAGGAGATAGGATCTCGGTGTGCACAGCTGCCGCAAAGAACTGTCCCGTCCCACACCACTCCCCACCCAAAACCAGCACCAATCTTTCCTCCATCCTCCCCATCACATACTTACTGGCAACAACAAGAGACGAAGGAAGTTGAGTGGACCACTGTCACCTGCACTCTGGCTCCTTGCCCCATGGGCCTCCAAATGATGGAGCAGCCTTCTTGCCATCATCAGTCCAGGACTTACACTGACAGATCGCAAGATCTGTCAGTGTAAGCCCCAGATAGGATTGTGATATACAGTAAGTGTATTGGCTAGGAGAGTGAGCTACTACAAATCAGGATTCACTAATTTGAATCTCACCACTGCAGGCTTAGGCCCAAACCAAACGTGCAACTATTCCGTGGGAAAATTCATCCATGGGTCACATCCATGTGTTTCAACTCCCGTGGGATTTGTGACCACATGTTCCACATAAACATTCCAGTCATTCCACAAAAACCGACTGTCACCTTTTTCTAGCTCAGTGCTCTTTTCTATTAATTTAAAAATATTAAACATGCAGAAGTCTCAGAAATTGACATAAAATGCTCTGCTTGACTTTTAACAATCTAGCTGTATGCTGCTGAATAAGCTTGCTGCTACTACTGTCAAGTTGCTGGAAGGCTGTGGCTGGGAGTTGGTTGCTATTGAGTAAGTGCTGCAAACTCTGAAGGTAAGAGTTGTAACTCTGAATCCACCCAAGAATCCAAGAAGCCCATGCATCTGGGCTTGGGAGCCCTTGGCTACAGTTGTGTACTATTACAGGAACCCTAAGCCCTGTTGGTCAGTTTATTCATACTTGTCGGGATTTATGTTGTGGTCCTGCACTCTGGCCTTGGACTTCCTCCTCCTATCCCCATTTTGACCATTGTCATAACAACCTTCAGCTTGCAAGAGCATGGCACTTCTAGGCTCAGTGAAATGAGTATGTAATAACCCTTGCTGAACTCTAGAACTGTGTGCTTTTTGATTAGCCAGAACGTGCAACAGAAGAGTCCTCATTTCCTGTTCTGGAGTTGAGAAATAGCTGTATATCTTGCAGCTCTTGAACATAACAACAATGGCATCTCATATAACAGTGAGGACTTTGTCATCTTTGTCTCACTGGGGTGACTCATTTGTTTCACTAATATCAGACACAAAGGCACTGACTGGTTCAAGGCCAGCGTGGGGCTGAGTAGTAGGGGTTGTTTATTTTTAATCTTAAGTATTTTAATTAATTATTTTAATGTGTTTAATTGACTGTTTTAATGTATTTTATGTACTTGTTTATATGTATTTTAATATGTTGTGAGCCGCCTTGAGTACCCTCGGGAGAAAGGCGGGCTACAAATTCCTTAAATAAATAAATAAAATAAATAGTACTTATGGTTTGGGGTCTATCCCAGCACTGAAATATATTATTTGCAGATTTCACAGTTTGGCAGCATTTATCTTCAGGTTTTTAAATTGGGAATTTGAAATTCAATGTTTGATTTCAGCATTCACATGCTCCGTTATTGATTGAGCACATCCATATGCTGTCATTCCTTGAAGGCGCTTGGGGCAGTAGCAGACAATGAGATTTATAGTAAACTGTATTTTTTTCTAGAAGTTTGAAAGTACCAAATGAACCCAAGAAGCATCACCCCACCACCTGTTGATGTTTGATTGGAGAAAATAAAGCAGCTTGTGTTTGACCTTCTACTGCCAGATGGGAAGAGTCAGGTAATTCCTAGGTAATTATTAAACCTATTTAGGACAATAGACTCCTAACAAAAGTGTTGTGCGCTCTCTTCAGCTGGTACCATGTGCATTTGTAAGGTCAGATGATCATGCTACTTACATGATTCACTGATCATAAGGGACTTCTGTTGTTGTTGTAAAGAACTTCTCAGAACATCTCAGCTGTGGATTAATGGCCCTAGGCTGCAAACCTATACACACTTACCCGGAAGCAAGTTCCATTGAACTCAGTGGGACTTACTTCACAGTTGGCTAGCATAGGATTGCACTGTTCGCTAATGAAGCACCAAATTGGTTCCTCCAATGTCCTGACATTCACACTCCATGAATGACAGCTAAATAAAAAGTTTATTGTGGGAGCCGTGGTGGCTTAGTGGTTAAGACGCTGAACTGCACACTGGGAGGTAGGCAGGACAGCAGTTTGAGACCCGAGTGCTGCATGACAGTGTGAGCTACTGTCTTAGGCCCCAACTCCTGCCAACCTAGCAGTTCGAAAGCAAGAAATTGCAAGTAGATTAATAAGCACTGCCTCGGCGGGAAGGTAACAGCGTTCCGTGCTCCTTGGCGTTGAGTCATGCCGGCCACATGACCATAGAAGCATCTTTCGGACATCACTGGCTCTTCGGCTTTGAAATGGAGATGAGCATGGCTTTCGAGCAAGGGGAAACCTTTACCTTTTTAAAACAATAAGTATGAAAGAGGATGTCATTCATTTGCCAACTGCTGAGACTGATGGAGTCTTTCTTCTTAGAATGTTCCTCCTGAACCTTCATATTCAGAGGCAGTTCACAACCTGGGTCTATGTTTTGCTCAAAACTAAAGACCAAACTAGATAGGAGGGTAAACAGGTCATCACCTAGTTGGGGAGTTATTTTTAATCTTAAAACGACTACACCACCGGGGCCTGATCCAGATTTGGAACGGAAGTAGAGTGTGTTTCACCATTTAATTCTGTGCCGTTTTCCTGCCCAAATCACCTCCTCTCCCAGGTGCTACAGATGCTATGGATCCCATTGGGTGTGAAAACAGTGCAAAATTAAAGGCTTACAGCAAGAGATGACTATCTCCTCTCGGCTACTGTTTGTCAATTTGTTGGAGACAGGCTGCTGCTGCTGCACCCCGTGGGCCTTTGGGCTGACCTGGCAGGGCTCCTCTTTGGAGAATGCATGCTTTTGGATTCATTTGAAGGACAGTGTCCTTCAGTGTCCATTTGAAGGACAGGGAAAATGTGAAATTAGGTTTCAAAAACATTTTGCATACATTATCTTCAGGCATGGAAATTCTCCCTCAAGTTAATCCGAGACTGAAACAGAACGGTTTGACAAGCCTGACTTGTATGTATGCCAAGCCATTCTGTGTCTGACTTGCAAGCTGAAAGACTTGTGTAATGTAAGCACTTCCTAAATTACATTTGTAGTCATAGGAATGGTTTATAGCCAGGAGTGCTGTTTTGACTGAATGTGAAAACACAGGGAGTGTCACTCAGTATGCCCTATTACTTTTGAGGCCAATCAAAACCAAACCATTATGTATGACAAAGAATTGCACGTGCAGGCTTTAGGTCTCCCACCCAGGCTTCCATGGAAACTTCCCTAACAGGATGAGGACCCACATGAGCAAAAATGTACTGTGCATATACAGTAGTCCCTCTCTGGAGTCTCCATAATCCAGCTATGGATGTGCTAGCATATCGAGACGTGTTCAAAAAGCAGTAATTGTACCTATGAGCAGTTTGGGATGGGGAACATGTGGATGAGGAGTTCGGTTTAATGTGGTGTTTTCCGCCCCCGTTTTGCACCTCCTAATCAGCTGATTGGCAGAATTACTGCAGTGCTTTTTGAAAACTGTTCCCCATACACATCCCCAACTTCTGCACCCATGCACAGTTGGATCAGGGTCCATATGTATGTCCATAAACAAACCAGTTAAGGTTACTATAAATTAAGATGTTTCTCCTCTCTTACTTCCCACTTTCAAATGCTGACAAAACTGAAAATTCAGCGAGGAAGGTGAAGGGGAAATCTTAGCAGTTATTGTTGTGCTCTTCCTCCCCCATTTCAGCCTTTGTCTGCCTTCACCACACAAGCTGAACAGAGTTACTGATGTCGATCTGTAGACGAATGTGTTTTGTCCAGCCTCAAAAAGATTGTATTGTTGTAGGCATAAAAGAGCTCAAACAGCTCAAGGATTTGTAGTGTAAAGATTCCGGGCCACCAAACAGTGGTGACACCAGAAAAAAAAATGGGACAGGGCAAACCAAGAATATGCAAAGCATATCATGCATGTAGATATATATTGGGAACGTTTACATACCAAAACATTTACTTTGTTATAATATTTAACTCTGAGTAAGTGTATTTTGCAAGTATGCTTATATGATTGCAACCCCAATGCTTCTGTTACACACTCCCCTTGCAATCTCATAGGAATAGAACTGTGACAGGAAAAAATGGCTGCTGGGCAGCAATGTTGAATTTGTCTCATCTTTCCCCCCATTTCATAAGAAAATTTTATTTATTTTTATTTATTTACAATATTTTTACCCCGCCTTTCTCCCCAAAGGGACCCAAGGCGGCTTCCAACATGAAAAAATAATACAATACAAAAAAGTGCAATACAAAAAATCATTTTTAAAACAATAAAGAACAGTTAACGAAAACTAATAAAAATAGCATCTAAAAACCGATAAAACAGCAGCACCCCACCTGTCCCAGAAAGCACGTCCCAGCAGCACCCCACCTGTCCCAAAAGGCAAGGACTCAGAAGGCTTCTCTGAACAGGAACGTTTTCAGGCTTCGCTGGAAAGTCTCCAAGGAGGGAGCAGTGCGTAAATCAAAAGGGAGGGAATTCCATAAGGTTGGTGCCACTACTGAGAAGGCCCTATTTCTGGACACCGCCCCTCGCACCTCCCTGGGCGACGGTACCCGCAAAAGGGCCTTCTCTGAACATAAGAAGAACCCTGCTAGATCAGGCCAAGGGCCCATCTAGTCCAGCTTCCTGTATCTCACAGTGGCCCCACCAGATGCCTCAGGGAGCACTCAAGACTTCAAGATACCCATATCCTGTTGCCACTCCCTTGCATCTGGCATTTTTTTTTCTATCATGACAATTTGAGAGGCCATTGCTGTGGTAGGGTGATCATGTTCCAAGATGACCACCTTTTGAAGAAATAAAACAGCCATTGTTTGTTTCTTGACATTTGTGTTCATTAAAGTGAATGCAATTTTAAAATATCATTTCTGGAATGGGTTAGGTCTGTTGAGTCTTCCAGAAAACACATGGAAGAGGAGCTGAGTTTGCATCTGCTTCTGCTAGCAAAGTTGACTCATGGTTTGAGGGGGCTCTTAGTAAGATGATCTCTATTAGGCCCTCCTACCTGGGTGTCCCCCTCCCCATACCATCATGGTGGACATAGGCTGCTTACATTTTTGGCAGGCAGCAGCAAAAGCATTCTAGCTAGTAGCTGCCATCTGCCATGTTTTTTTCCTCACAATGTTCCACAGTAGTATTGCAACACTACATGGGGCACTGTGAGTGGGGAAAAAACATGGCAGGTAGAAATTGTTGGCCTGTTATTGCTGGGGAAGGCCCACTGTGAATGGGGAAAAAAGCACGTCTGCGTTTCCTGCCATGATAAGGGGAGAGAGGCTTATGTGACTGATAGCTAGTGGTTGCCGGCTAAGCCAAAGGTTCCCAACTGGCTAGGGCAGGCGGTCATTAGTGGTCCCTCTGGGGTGCTGTGCCCTTGGCAGCTTCCCAAGGATGCATTGTGCTGACACTTGCCCCAACCCCAATGCCCATGCATTCAAGGGTTCCCCGTGCATGGGTCCAGTATGTGTATACATCCAAATATCCGTTCCCATAGCTACATTCCAGCACCTTGAGGGAAGGTTCCAGATTGTGCTTATGGAAGCCTATGCATGTAGGCTCCAGGTACACAGGACCATTGAACACATGGCAGTTAGTTAGGAGAGATGGTCAAGAGGCGCAGTCTCAGCTCTCCCCTCTGTGAGTTCATTTGTCCCTGGACAAATGCCTTAAGGCTTAACAGCATTTTCTGGTTGTAAATAATAAATAATCAAACCCATGTGAATAGGGCAGGTCTGACTGAAAAGGTGCACCTGTCCTTTAAATAGGCATCTTGCAACTGCACATCCCCACGCCATCTGCTGCTGATGAGCTTTTTAACATGTTCATCATGCTCCCTCCCTCCCTCCCTCCCTCCCTCTCTCTAACTAGAAAAAAAATAGGAATTTCCTACTTGTGGTCATTTCAGAAAAGGAGAAGTTCTTCTCCAAAGAGAGAAACAGACTCAGAATGTGCATGTTTGAAGAAGGATAAGCAGCATTTCCCACTCTATCCATTTCTTTTCAACTGAAGGCATTCCATTGGGCCAAGGCACTGGCGTTCTTCTAATATCACGGCGCACCTGGCCTGTGCTGGATGGATACCTTCACTCCAAGGGCAATGGACCCAGCTCTTTTGATGTTCCTGGTAGCAGTTGCTGGTATCTGGCATGGTAGGTCTGATTTTTGCCAGTTTGGCTGACACAATGCTTCTCATAGTAGCATGAGATGGATGGGAATAGGCTAGATAAGCCAGTTTGCCCCCGTGTAAGGTAGCTCCTTGTATCTATATGATTTAGAAGCATCTCTGAATAGGCTCCCACTGAGGTTTCCCTGTAGCTGTAATGTGTCTGCTTGAAACCACATGATTCTGCCAGAGTTTGTTGCTTCTCGTTGAGGGGCTGTGGCCCGTCAGCTCTCGCATTTCATTCATGACTGCAGATCTTTTTAACTTGACGTTGGTCTTCCATATTTAGGTAATATCGACACATTGTACATTATATGAATAACAAGTTGATAATAAGTTGAATATTGAGATGTGGCTTAGATTTTCCATTCAGCCTGCTAGGTTTGAAGAGTGGGCTCTGGAATTGTTGACATTTTGATTGGAAGCCGTACTATGGTCTTCGGAGATGGACCGACTCAGCATAGGCTATGGTTCAGTGTTGGACGAGAGACAAGTTATATATGGTAAGGTAGTAAGGGAATTGACGTGATGTTATCCCATGCAGACTCAAAGTTTTCTTTGCCAGGAAGTGAATCTGGTCATTTTAATGGCCAGTTTATATCAAGGGGTGTTTTTAAAAGTCATTAGCACCCTGCATCATTTAGGGGGCATGAAAAACTCCTTTTCAAGGATAAATTAGAGAAGTTCTTGGTAGGTTTTAACGGGTCAAGATGTGGAATGGCTTCACTTAGGCTCTAAATGCCTTCCCAAACCCAATCATGTATGCCTTTTCCCCCTTTAACTAACCCATTTCTCTTACATTTTCCATTAATATCGATCTCCATTCCTGTCCCTCTTCCAGTCCCTCCTCTCTTACGCTCACATGCTCTCTCACACACCCAAAATGTAGAGGGGAAAAAACCATCCGAATTTCAAAATACCAGCTTCTGCAAAAGCAAGAGAAGCATCTGATGACACACTTTATGATTTTTATTTATAATTTCTGCGTTCCTTCAAGGTGCATAATATCACAGACTGAAGGATAGGTGGGGCGTCAAAGATAAGTGGTTGCAGAATTACTAAACCGGAATTTTTTAAGCCGAGTACAAATTTGATTGTAGTGGTTTAGCTTCCAAACATGACCAGAGGTAACTGGGTGACAGAGAGACATGCTTGGTTATCATGGCTTCTTTGATGGACGAGAGAGGCTCAGGCTGAGGCTCAGACTTAACTGAAGGTCACTCTTATGCAACGTGAATGTGGTAAAACTAATAGCCAAGAATTACTGAAAGTACTAAGGAAGTGGGAGAGGAACAGTGTGGGTGATGTTCTACACAGCTTTGTGTGAAATGCACTTTGGCCAGTAGAAGAAGCAGCAGCAGCAGAAGTGTGACCCAATGCATGATCAAACATGTACACGACCAAACAACAGTAGTCTATTATTGTGTGACTGGGTTGTATTTACCCTGTTCATATCATTAGTATACGAAAAATGATAATGCTAGTCATAACGTAACATAACAATCATAACATAAGAAAAGCCCTGCTGGATCAGCCAGGGGCTCATCTAGTCCAGCATTCTGTTTCCCACAGTGGCCCACCTGTTGCCTCTGGGAAGCCACAAGCAGGAGAGAAAAGCATATTTCTCTCCTGCCATTGTTCCCCTGCGACTGGTATTTGGAGGTGTGCTGCTGCTGCTGAACCTGGACATAGCCATCATGCAGAGGCATCGCTACAGTGGGGGCGGTACTGTACGTTTCGCGCTGTCCTAGTCACCGTTTACTCCTCGGTACGAGGTGGCCCTGCCCCCTCACCGTTGGAGCCATTCAGTGCGGCGAAGGAGACTCCTTGCCCGTTGCCCTTGCCGCACTGAATGGCTCCAATGGCGAGAGGGCAGGGCCACCTCATACCGGGGAGTAAACGGGGACTAGGACAGCACAAAACGTACGGTACCGGCCCCCACCATAGCAATACTTCTGCCATCATGACTAGGAGCCATTGATAGACCTGCCCTCTCTGAATTTGTCCAATCTCTTTTTAAAGCCATCTAAGCAAGCAAGATGTGGCCATCACCACATCTTGTGGCAATGAATTCTACAGACTAATGACATGTGAAGAAATACCTTCTTATGTCTGTTCTAAATCCACTGCCGAGCTCTTTGAATAACCCTGCTTCTAGTATTGTGAGAGACGGGGGAAAAACTTCTCCACTCCCCATACCGTTGTGGATTTCAATAAAGACCGCCTAACTTCTCCCTCCCCCCCCCATAATTCAAGCACTGTGCCACATCATCTAGCTTTCTCAGCTTCTAATCGGAAGGCATCAGTGAAACTGAAAAGGGGTACAGTTCCTTTGCCACCCTGAGCCCTTCCCCAAACTTCACACTTCAAAGCATGAGGCTTTGGGGAAGATGGTCACACTTTGCTGCCTAGTAACACCGCTGGATGAACAAAGCTGGCAGAGAGTGAGGCCAATGCTTCCTAGACTGGTCAATGAGCGATCCAAGAGAAGACGGAGGAGCCCAAGAAATGCGATTACCTGAGGCAAGCTGCCACATGTCAGCTGCCCTCCTCCACCTCCTGTGCCTCCGCTTGACTCAGCAGCAGCAGCATTCTTGAAGGGCTCCATCTCAGCACACCCCATGCTCAGCTTTTTGCAGGGCAATTAGCAGCTATCTGTTTTTTTTAATATCCTCAGGGCCTGAGGCAATTAGCTGCATGTCCATCACCCGTGTTTTCATTGAAGGCTCTGCTCAGTCATGACCCACCACAAATCAGGTCTGGACCCACCAGTGGGTCCCAACCCACAGTTTGGGAAACAATGCACTATATCTGATAAGGTAACCTTTAGTTTACCTTACCAGATAGGGAAACTGCCTGGATTTTCTCATGTTTTTCACTGATTTTCAGTCTTCCCTGTGGAAGAATGCTTATCTTCAAAATGAATATGGAAGCTTGAAAACCAGCTTGTTAATACACCTCCTCCTTGAGATTGTTCTTCTTGGCTTGTCTTCTTTCATGTATTGCTTTGGCCTGCTTATGTCAATCAGAAGACTCACAATGTAATGAGAAAAATTTGAAGAGACTGAAAAATATCTCAGAGGTTGGAGAAAATTCTCTAGAGAGTGAAACAAGTAGCCCAAAGCAATGTGTGGACTGTAAAAGATAAAATTCCAGGTTTTCCATTCTTATACTGTATAGGCAGAGGCGTCGCTGGAGCGTGGCGGGGGGGCGGGCCGCCAGGGGGTGACGCGCGCCAGGGGGTGACGCGCTCCACCCTTCGGACGCTCCGAGGCCGGCCGGCTCTGGGTATTTTTCGAATTTTCGCGCATGCGCAGAGACCATTTTGAGGGCCTTTTGCCCTCAAAACGGTCTGCACATGCGCAAAAATTCAAAAAATACCCGGATGAACACGCTGCATGCGCCTTCTTTCAGAAGGCCCTGGAGCGCCGACGGGGTCGGACGCTCCGAGGCCGGCTCCCGCGCCGCGATGTCAGAGCGTCACTAGGGTGACGCGCGCCCCCTGCCCCAGGGTGACGCGCGTCCTAGTGACGCTACTGTGTATAGGTACTGGTACCAAGGGTTGTTGTATGAAAAAAATTGGTGAAAGCGCCAGCCAGAGGAATCATAGAACAGAGAGCTGTGCTTCAAGTCTGTAGTTGCAAGAGCTTTTTTAAAATTATAAATGCAGGTTTTTTTCCCTAACAAAGGAAACCTCTTACAAATGTTCATATCAAAATTATATTTTGTCTTCATAAAATGAATGAGATGCAGTTCTTCCACCCCACCCAGCAAACAGACCTATAGAAAAAGTCTCATACAGTTAAAGACCACCCTAACTAGTGTCTGTCTGAGATCCAGGCCAGTGTATACAAGGCAAAAGTGGAACAGCAGCAATGTTGTGGGGCTAAGGAGGGGAAGACCGGGGGGGGGGGAGCCATACCACAGAGCCTAGAGCAGAGACAACCATTTGCAATGTGTTTCCTCAGTTACGGAAGGGCACGGAGAGTTTTTTGCATCAGAATGCCTTCCTCAGCACATCTGAGGCACTGATTCACTTCTCACTTCCCCCTCTTCCTATTATAAATATCGCCAGTGGTCAGGAGAAGTTGCTGATGGTGCAAGAAGAAATTGGTCTCTTCTACGACAGACAACTCTTGGGGAGGGGTGTCCTCCCTTTGATTCAGGCCTAGGGAAGAACCCATATCCCCCATGAAATCCTCAGCCTGGGAGAGAGTAAGAGGCACATAATTGCACACACGATTGCATGCCATTCAGTAAATGAATGCCATGGATCAATAATTGCAGATCACTTACCTAATTTGTCTGTGTTTCTATCTTGACCCACCCTCACCCTTGCAGTGATGTCCCTGGCTGGCCACACAGCATATATCAGGGGATGAGTGCATGCAGAAGAAGGCCCAACGCAAGTAGAGCAGACCCACTACTAGGATGCACGATTTTTAGAGCAACTCAGCTTTGTCTGGGTTGGGATCTAGCAATGCCGAAAAGTGAGGGTACTCATCATTGGCTTACAAGTTTGTTTTATTTCCATTACATCAACATGAATCGATGTAAGTTTTGCCAGTAATACTTTGCAGATGCACCAAGTCATAGGCTGCTCATGTTTTTCCTTCTCTCTAGGTTCAGCATCTCCAACCATCCGTCCTAACGTCTCCACGGTGACTGTGAAGACAGGAGACCCTGTGACCTTACATTGCTCTGGGAATTCCAGTGTAGAGTGGGTTGGAGTAAAAAATGTGTCTAGAGTGAAGGTGTATACCAATGGCACCCTCCATATATCCAGGGCTCGTTGCGACGATATACGAAACTACCAGTGTGCTTATGTTAGCAGTACTGATGTGGAGTCAGCATCTATATATCTGTCTGTGAGAGGTAATCAGGCTTATTTGTAATACTTTATCCAGTTTTACTCCTCCGGTTCTACTTCTAACGGTTCTACTTCACCTTTTCAGTCCTGCTTTTCTGCTACATGCTTCTAAGCTTTAATACATAAACCAGGAGATGCATTTGAACAATTGTATACTGAATTTCACCATGTACATGACAATGCAGTATGACAAGTACTTGCTGCAAATTGACCAGATTTCCAACCAGAGGGAAAATCTGGGATACACATGTGACTTTTGCTATATGAGCAGCCCATTAAACAACAGACTCCCTAACTGCCCAATCCCATTGAAGGAGTATGCCGGTGGAACGTGCATTATTCCAGTGTAACCTTCTTTTACAGTCGTCGCAAGTGTATTTAGGCCAGTGTGTGTGGGCTGGCCACCACTGCAAGCAGCAAGTGGCCAACTCTGCGTATCAAAGGATACGGGACACCCACTGGAGGAGGAAAGCCGGCGCAGGGAGTTGGTGGGAGGTGGAAAGGGGGTTTAACGGGGCTGGGGTGGGCAGAATGGGGGCGGTGACAGGTGCAGGGAGGAGGGTAGATCAGGCCAGGGAGAGGGGTGGGTTCGGCAGTGGCGGTACATGCCGAATCCCAATCCCCTTCCCAGGCCTGATCCGCCTTCACAGATCAATGCGGACTTGCACCAGTGATTGAGCTAGCGCAGGTCCAAGTTGACCCATAGTGGCTTCTGGGGCTTACCCTGGGTCACCCTTACTCTGAGGAGACCTCCAGCAGCCAAAACCTCCCCCGTGGGATGCAATGGAAGCCACGCTAGCACTGCTGCATCACCACACGGGTGTTGGGACTGGAAGATTCCTTTCAGTCTCTGCATCCACCTGGTTTAAAGGAGTAGCCAGGAGGCAGAGGAGGAAGGAGAAGGTGATGTGTGTGATCCTGTCCCAATTGCTCTAGAAGAGCTATCGGGACTCTTCTCAACAGTCCCCTACCAACTTCTCCAGCACTGCTGCTGCAATTTGGAGGAGCCGACCCAGGGTCACTGCCACCCTGATCCTCCTCGCCCAAACGACCAAGTGAGAAGAGGCTCAGGGTGACAGTAGAGCAGCCAGCCAGGTCATGGGCTGATGCAGGCATCAGGCAGGTGCAGGGTGCATGGCACCCCTTGCCAGTTTGCTACCTGCCGCTCATAGCAGCCACTTGGCTTGATCTTAAGGCCGTGACACACTGCATGCGATGTGAAGATCAGGATTGTAGCACCACATGTGTATCCTGAACTAGCCTTTCCCGTGCAGCTGCTCACGTAGCCATGGGAGAGGAGATGGAAATATTAGACTCTGGCCAATCAGCATACACGTACA
The DNA here is from genome assembly GCA_026170595.1 of Plestiodon gilberti rubricaudatus. Lineage (NCBI taxonomy): Eukaryota > Metazoa > Chordata > Lepidosauria > Squamata > Scincidae > Plestiodon > Plestiodon gilberti. Next base: position 192,527,038 of record JANXHW010000002.1, on the reverse strand, counting down.
ATATGGTGTGGCAGGATGCAAAGGAAGCGAACAGCCAATAGAAACTAATGTTTCATAGAGCTGGAAAATGGCGGAATTTTAACCGTGCCTGCCTGGCTGCCTAAACATCACTCCACAAGCAACCTCTGTCGACGAATCCATGAAAACATAATGCGGCTGCTGCTACAATATAGACAGGATGCGGTGCGGCGCGGCGCAGCGTGAAGCGAAGGTTGCGATATTTTCTTTCTCCTTTGCTTCACGCCACCATGCTTTGCATCGCGTGCAGTGTGTCACGGCCTTTATATGTCGTCTTACTCAGTACAGAGCAACTTCCTATGTTCCTAAATGCACAACAGCCACTTGGTGGGATCAACTCAACCCTGAACATCTACACTTTTTTGCCACAGCTCGATCATCACCATGGTGCGTTCTTAAGACGAACATCGGAGGGACAGAAGGCAGAGATGCGATGCTCCCTTGTCTGCTTGCTGACCCAGAAGTCTCAGACAACGTTACCCTCCTGAAAGACAAAAATGACACGATCTCCTCAGGGTTCTCTTTCAGTGCTCACGATGGAATACATTTGCACAGAGTGAACTTGAATCATACAGGCCGGTACCAATGTCAGGCCCTGATTCAAGGGCAGTGGCTGAAATCTTCGGAAATCTCACTTCATGTTGAAAGTAAGTTGCAACTGCTATGCTGGGGGGTTGAGAAGATAATTCCCAGCCCTTAGTAACCATTTTGATAAGTGTTAAATGAAACTTATAGGATACTTCTCACCTAACTTCCCAACAATTTTGGTGAGACCAGTTAAGCTGATTCAAGACAATACAATGCAATTCATGACTAAGCAAGGGTTTAACTTTGCCCTTCTCCATCCCAATTTTTTTTCAACCAAATGTAATCTTAAAGTGACCCATTGGTGTCTGTTTGGTTTTTAACTGTTTTTGTTTTAATTATTTTAATTGCATTGGAGTAGTTAAATATGTTTTAATTCTGTACGCTGCCTTGTTGCCCTGTCGGGAGAAAGGCAGGATATAAATTCTTTAAATAAATAATAATAAAATTTGAGGGAATCCTCAAAACACAGCTGTGGGAACAGCAGCTAGACTGAATGCTAGTCTGAACAGACCACTTCACAGTTTTTAACTGGAAAGGCAGAGTATAAATTCTTCAAATAAATAAATAACACAGAATGAACGTAAGGAATTCAGCACCATAAACTGCAGTGATGGCCACTGGCTTGGAAAAGACAGTAGTCAAAAAGACAGCTAGATGGAAGGACAAATTATATGTTTTGGGGATTGGCTACCAAAAGAAGTGTGTGAGGGAGGGCAGCGAAACCCAAGTCCCGTTTTTCTGTTGCATGCTCTGCTGCTGCCATTTTCTCTCTACCGTGCTTGTTTCCGATATTGAAGCTGGGCTGGGGAAATGCTACTTAAAAGCAGAGGGATGAAGTGAGAAAAGTGGGGGGGGGGGTGCTCCCCTCCTGCTTGCTCCTTCTGGTAAAGGATTCATAGGTGAATGGATTCATAGGTGAATGCAAGCATGCAGTTCTCATAATGTGTAATTTAGAAGTCATGGAGGAGAGAGGCCTAGCCATTGTTATCTGTGCTAGTTCAATGCAGCCCCCATGTTTAGAAGCAGTGTACCTCTGAGTCTAAGCTATTAGGATAAACAACAGGGGGCAGCTATTGCCTTCATGCCCTGGTTCCAGTCTTTCCAGAGGCATTTGGCTGGTCACTGTTGGAAACGTGATGCTAGATCTAGATTGAAAGATGCATAGTATTTGTAGAGCACTTTCTGAGCATGCAAAGTGCTTCATGTGTGTTATCTTAATATTGTCCCTACAACAGCCTTGTAAAGTGAGTAGGTATTATGATTGCCCTGTTGCATCCAGGGAGCTGAGCCTAAGAGGAAAGCAGGCTTGCTGAAGGCCACCCAGTTTGTTCATGGTAGAGGTGAGATTTGAAGCAGGGAAGTCGTGATTTGCAGCCTAGGCTCTTAACCACTGTGCTACACCACCTCTGAGACTAGAGAGATCCAATTCCTTGGTCTGATACAGTGGGCTTAATGTTAGAAATGAGACTTTAGCTATTTACAGAAGTGGCCCCCAAAGGGGACCTGCCGTAGGTCCATCCAAATGGTAGAATCCTATGACTTTCACATCTGAAAATTCCTCTGCTTTCTCTACTTCATTAATAGACCTTTTTGACTTTACTTAGAAATCATGCCTGTATCTGTCGTCATTGAAAGAAAAGAGTACGTGAGAATAAAGGGGGAACCATTCAGTGTCACCTGCAGAGTGAGTTGCTGGGACAACAACTATTTCGGAAACTGGAGCCATCCGCTCACAAATGTACGTCATTTTCTAAGGTCCTTAGTTGGGATGGTATAGTTGGAGCTGATAAGTCCTGAGAGAGAGAGAGAGAGAGAGAGACCGACCGGCCGACTGACCGACCAACCGACTGCCCTGCCCTGCCGGCACAATCCTCATTCATTGCAATGAAATTATACCCGAGGGAATAGAGAACCTGCCTGCTAATTTTAATCTGGTTTTCAGTCTGTTTTGTGATGGACAACCCAGGTTGCTTTTGAATGGAGTCTTCTAGTGCTGCTGAGAACTTGATATTCTGCAATCACCTAGAAGCAGAAGGTTGCATATGACGTCTAACACATAATGCTGTATTGACTGATTACACAGGCCTGTGAATATTTTGCTTTCTTAAAAGTGAAACCTATTCTTGGGTATATTTGGGGCACTGAGTCCAAAAATGGTATCGGTTTTGCCCTATCACGTCTAATTTGGGGGGTACGGCATCACCACCTCATAATGAGAGTCAAGCAGCTTCCTCGTGAGGAATGGCTTCACAAGGAAGCTGCTTGACTCATATTATTTATTTATTAACAATATTTTTACCCCGCCTTTCTCCCCAAAGGGACCCAAGGCGGCTTACAACAAAAAGAAAATACAGTGCAAAAAGTATAATACAAAAAATAGTCACATTTTAAAACAGTACAAACAGTTAATGAAAATTAATAAAAAAAACAGTATCTAAAAATCAGTTTAAAAGATTACAATTAAAACAAGAACATAAAAACAGCAGCACCCCACCTGTACCAGCGAGATGTTAAAAAAGGCAAGGGCTCAGACAGAAGGCTTCTTTGTACAAGAAATTTTTAGGCCTCGTCGGAAAGTGTCCAAGGAGGGAGCAGTTCATAAGTCAAAGGGATGACATATTATGAGGTGGCGATGCCGTACCCCCAAAACTAGATGTGATAGGGAAAAAATGATGCCATTTTTGGAATCAGCGCCCCAAATTCATATAAAACCACTATAAATTGTGACCCTTAAATTAGCAGGCCTTTGTTAACAATGTCACTCCGCATGGCCAAGATCCTTTCACTGGGTCTCTTCATAAGTAAGTTCAGCAAATGGAACAATGTGCAGCTTCAAAGTCTGGAATGAGCCCTAGTAATGTGGGAAAAATTAAGGGAGTTGGGGTGGTGATAAGTGAAATATTGTTTTGTGATTCAAAATGTGTAATTTCCATTCTTCCTAGGTATCAGTCAACGTTACTGAAAAAGAAAGTTTTGATAAGCCCTCTCACAGATATACCACAGAGTTCATCCTATCTATTCCAGCAGTACAGTTCAGAGACAGTGGGAAATATACTTGCTTTGGAAGCAATACAGGAGCCAGTAATTCTTCAGCATTGGCCCTCCATGTAACAGGTGAGCAAATCCGGGGGGGGGGGCACACAGGGAAGCGAGCCTTCCCTCCCTAGCTTCTTCTGCCAGGTTCTATATCACAATATCAGGGGTGTCATACTTATTTCATACAGTCAGCTGAATATCATTCATGGCGCCTGCTGAGGGCTGGAAGTGACATCATAAAGCAGGAAGTGACATCATTAAGCAAGTGATGACCAGAAATATGCACTTTTTATCACTTAGGAACTCATTAGCTGCAAGTGACAAAAGAGAAAATTTGCAATTTTCAAGATATTGGAGAGCCCAATTATCACATGGTGGCCCACATGATTATTGGGCTCTCCCGGTACCTTGGCAAGCTCCTCCCTTTTCCCTTTCTCACTCATCTTGGTCTGCCTCTTCCTCCGTACCCTTCTGAGGCCTCCTTCCATCTCTCCCTCCCAGCGCCTTGGCAGAACTGTCGCTGCTGAAAGGGTGGCCCACATGACAATTGGACTCTCCCAGCTTTGCTCTTCTAGCAATGCTGCTTCTGCCGATGCATCACTTCACAGCTCAGGAGCTGAGAGCAACTGATGGTGGTGCTAGGGGACAGCCCAATTATCACGAGGGGTGGATAAAGGGCTTCTGAGGGGCCTGATCTGGCCCACAGGCCTTATGTTTGACATCTCTGTTGTTCTATATCATCGGAGACACAATCTGAGACATGCATTGCTTTATGAATGGACTCACTGACATTGGCATAAAATGCACGAAAAGTATTTCAGGAAAGGTTTCTATGAGCCTTGAAAAAAAATTCTATCTATTAGAGCAATGAACCCAAGTTTTGAATCATGCACATGAAAGGAGGAAGTTTCTGACCCCTTGATCAGGTAGAACAAGTTGGAATTTGTCATGACATCCAAACCTGACAAATCTCAGCATGTTCATATTTATGAACAAGCTAGGATATGAAACTGGAATTAGTTCATACACAGGGACGATGGAAGCATGAAGCACAAAGCTTGGAACTGTTGCAATAAAACCATGATTAAAACATAATCAATAAAACCATAGTATTAAACTATGGTTTAGAATGACATCTAAACCAGGTCTTTATGTCTTTGTCCTATTCTCTAGACTGGCAATGGTTTCTTAGTGTTGCACACCAGTAGAATTATCTCAGAAGCTCAAAGAAAAGGTATCATTCATTCCTCTGGTGATTCTGAGGGCAGGCACAAATGTAAATGGAGACCTAAGCAGGGTTCTCCTTCAGGGTGCTTTTAGTTAGCACGGTGACAGTGGAGTTTGTGCATTGTAGCAAAATACAGTAATTTCTCATTATCTGCTGATCCTGATCCCGCGGATTCACTTATCCGCTTCTATAAAAGTGTAACCTATTTTGCCACACACATGGTGTCTTCGCACCCATGTGCAGTAGCGAAAGAATTCTGAAAGGCCTATCGTGTAATGTTGACATGAGCTCCACCAAGGGAATCTGTGATATTTGTAAATTTGTGCGTGAATCTGCTCCAGAAAGTGCTGTATGTACTCTGGTATGGGAAGTGTTGATTAAAAGAACGGTACATGAAAAGATGTGTTTACAGTAATGGGTAGCAAAAGTGTACAGTATAGTGAAAAGGGTTGCGGTAACCTAACCCCATTTTCCCCATAGGATCAGTGCTTCAGTAACCGCGGTTTCTGTTGCTGTAGGGTATTGTTATGCAGGAGCATAACAATAAAGAAATTAATATTTTCTACTTTTCCTTTCTTCCTTGGTGAAAGTAAATTTCATAAATACAAATGTAGAAGTTAGAAAAGGATCAAGCTCTTAGCCCCTTCTTTCCTCACCTGCCACTGAGAACTGGATTTCGTAAAGTGTTGTTGCTTATGTGGTTATTTCCCACTCTTACGTCCTACTCAATGTTCAGGAAGCTCAGAGTAGCTGAACTACAGGCAGTCCAGGTACTGAGCAGGCTACGAAATACCTCCCTGGTTCCTTTAACCATATAAGAGCATTATGTGTCCCCAGATCATTTTCCTATAGCACGATCCTATGCATGTGTACTCAGAACTAAGCCCCATTGAATTCAATGGGACGTACTCCCAGGTAAGTGTGCACAGGATTGCAGCCTTAGCCTATAATTACTTGGGGTCTCATGGCTGAATATATGAAGTATATCCACTGAAAATGATATGTGCTGTCAGATGATATGAAGTTATGCCTGTGATATTTCTGGCTTGTGATTTCACACATTCAGTTCATCACTTGGTGCAGCAGTCAATGAATGACAGATGTGCAACAAATAGCATCGTAATTGTTCTGTATGAGGTATTGCAAGGTTAAAAGGCATTTACCCCTTGATCTTGTACTCAAATTCCCGAAAACCAATTCAGGGTGGTTACCCACTACCATATACAATAATAATAATAATAAAAAGATCTACCTTCACTCTGAAATGTGACATCTGATTCATTTTCATCTCTATGCAAGATCCTTGCAGCAAAAGCACTGGTATCATGCCAGCCTGGTATCAACTTGAGTGCTGTGTTGCTTACTTGAATTCCCACTGATTGTGACAATTAAAGGCATCACATGTGAGCCTGGTATCAATAATAGGACCAAGACTGATAACAGTCCAGAAGAAGGAAAGTTGTCTTCTTCACCATGTTGTTGTTCAGTCGTTAAGTCGTGTCCGACCCTTCGTGATCCCATGAACCATATCCCGCCAGGCCTTCCTGTCCTCCACTATTTTCCTGAGTTCGCTCATTTTCATGTTCATTGCATCGGTGATGCTGTCTAACCATCTCATCCTTTGCCTTCCCCTTCTCCTTTTGCCTTCAATTTTTTCCAGCATCAGAGTCTTCTCCAGAGAGTCTTTGCATTAGGTGGCCAAAATATTTGAGTTTCAGCCTTAGTATCTGTCCTTCCAGGGAGCAGTCAGGGTTGATTTCATTTAGGATTGACTGATTTGATCTCCTAGCAGTCCAACGGATTCTCAGGAGTCTTCTTCACCATGCCACATGACAATTCTCTTTCTTTTCAGAAAAAGGCTTTGTGCGTTTCTCCACCAAACAGAAGATAAGCCAGGAGATGAAGTTGCGTGAAAGACTGAAACTGCAGGTGCTTATTGAAGCATACCCCAGTCTTCTCAAATGGAAATGGACATACACAAATCCATCAACAAGCTCCAAGAACTTCACATACACCGACCAAATGATTTCTGTTAATGATAGGTAAAGAATAGTATGACTGTGCTTTCCTAAGTGCCTTTCCAAGCTATCATTTTATTGCACAAGGAACATGAAGTCCCCATTACTTCATTAGTTAGGAGATCCAAATGTACATCCCTTACGGTGCAGTCCTGCGCAAAGTTAGGCCAGCGGAGTGCACGCTCCTCCGGCCTAAGGAGTTGCAAACATGCTGCAAAGCACAGAGGCCAGCACCTCTCACTCCACCACCGAACCTGACCTGCGCCAACCGACGCAGGTAAGGCCCACGCCGGTCAGCACAGGGGCGTGGGTAGGGTGGGCAGGGGTGGCAAGGGAGGGGGCCATTGACCGGCCTGGCCTGGCAGGGGCGGGGATATCGGTGCTGGGTTGTGCTGATATCCAGCGCTCCGTCCCAGGTCTTACACGGCCTCCCCAGACACTGAGCTGGCGTCATCCGAGGAGGCCCATCGGGACCCACAGCGCTTACACCGGGGTAAGGGGACGAACACATTCTCCCTTTAGGCTGGCCACCGCATCTTAGGCAGGATCGTGCTGCCCGCAGTGTATCTATCGTGTGTGTGTGTGGGGGGGGGAGATTACATTTCCCCAGCAATGAAGCACATTATTTTGTCTCTGGGAAAATATGATTCCACATATACAGATAAGCAAGTGGATCCATAGTGACTGGGAGTACTGTGCATACTGTGACTGATTTTCCAGACCTTCTCTTTCTCATGGTATGATATGGCTGAGGCTGAAATCCACAGAACCACCTGGGAAGCTACTTCTGAGAAATGACTAGTCACACGGAGTCATTGCATTTCAAGCAGTTTCACCAGAATCCTGTGAGATAGGATAGGATGAGAGATAGGAATTTGCCCAAGACCACGAGTGAATTTCATAGCTGAGCAGGGATTTGAGCTTTAAAAAAATAAATAAACCCATTTAAACAGTTTTACATATGTACAGGTATATACACATTTTATAATCTCAATGGTGTCGTATATATAAACAATTATGCATATACAGGGCCCCGTATCCACGGATTCCTCAACCGCGGTTTCAGTTATCCATGGTTGAGGAATTCCCCCCCCCTCGCACCCTCCACAGCCCCCCCCCCAGGCACTTACTTTTAGGAGAAACCTCCGTGGTTTTTTTTCTTCAAAAGTTCTGAGTGTACAGCTTCTTTTTAGGCCTGACTAACAAGACTTAGGTGCTAGCTAGAGTCTCAGCAAGGTTGCAGAGACTCTAGCTAGCACCTAAGTCTTGTTAGTCAGGCTTGCAAGTAAGCTGTTCACTCGGCCTTTTGAAGAAAAAAACGGAGGTTTCTCCTCTAAAAGTAAGTACCTGGAGGGAGGCTGTGGAGGGCGCGGGAGGGTCGCGCCTCCCCAGGCACTTTTAGCAGAAACCTCCATTTTTTTCTTCAAAGGTTCCGAGTGAACAGTTTCCTTTTAGGCCTGACTAACAAGACTTAGGTGCTAGCTAGAGTCTCTGCAACCTTGCTGAGACTCTAGCTATCACCTAAGTCTTGTTGGTCAGGCATAAAAGGAAGCTGCAGACTCCAAACTTTTGAAGAAAAAAATGGAGGTTTCTGCTAAAAGTGCCTGTGGAGGGTGCGGAGAGGGGGTGCCGTCCCGTGGGGGGGGGGCGCCAGCCCGTGGAGGGGGAGCGTGGGCCCTCTAAAAACCGTGGGGGGGGCATTCGCCCCTTTCCGTGGTTTCAGGTATCCACGGTGGGGGCTGGAATGTAAGAACATAAGAAGAGCCCTGCTGGATCAGGCCAAAAGCCCATCTAGTCCAGCTTCCTGTGTCACACAGTGGCCCCACCAGATGCCTCAGGGAGCACAAGACAACAAGATAACCTGTTTCCCGTTGACACTCCCTTGCACCTGGCACAGAGAAAACCCACTTCTAAAAACCAGGAGGTTGCTTATGGCTTGTAACCTGTGATGGTCTTCTGATGGTAGACCTGATGGTCTTCTGATGGTCTTCTGATGTAACCTGTGATGGTCTTAGAATACCTCTAAGAATGATTTCCAAATCTCTTCAAATTTATCTAGAGATAATTGACTTCTGCAGGGATTTGATCTTGAGTTTCTCACATTCTCACATAACTGTTTGAGTAAATGTCACTATATATAATTAGGCTTACCATTCGTCCCGGTTTCGGCGGGACAGTCCCGGAAATCGGCCTCGATTCCCGGTCGGGTCCCGGGGACCGAATGGGTGCCGCCATCTTTTTTTTTAATTTTAAACTTAGCGGGCAGCATCTTGGATCACGAAATCTCACGTGATCCAAGATGTCGGCGCCCAAATCTTGGATCACGCGAGATTTCTTGATCCAAGATGCCGGGAAGTTTAAAATTAAAAAAAAAAGAAGAAGATGGCGGCGCGGCGAGCGGGTGCTTCTCCCGGTCGTCAGCGGCACCGGGAGAAGCACAGTGCTTGCCCGTGTTGCGCGAGCCTGCTGGAGGCTCGTGCAACGCGGGCAAGCAGGCTGTGCTTCTCCGGTCTCCCAGCGGCTCCGTGCGGTGCCGCTGGGAGACCGGAGAAGCACAGCTTGCTCGCCCGCGTTGCGCGAGCCTCCAGCAGGCTCGCACAACGCGGGCAAGCAGGCTGTGCTTCTCCCTGTGCCGCTGGTCTCGCAGCGGCACCGGGAGAAGCACAGCCTGCTTCTTGCCCGTGTTGCGCGAACCTCCTGGAGGCTCGCGCAACGCAGGCGAGCAGGCTGTGCTTCTCCCGGTGCCGCTGGTCTCGCAGCGGCACCGGGAGAAGCACAGCCTGCTTCTTGCCCGTGTTGCGCGAGCCTGCTGGAGGCTCGCGCAACACAGGCAAGCAGGCTGTGCTTCTCCCGGTGCCGCTGGTCTTCTACACCTCTCTTAAGAACAGAGGCCCTAATGGTGGAAGGTTGGCCACCCCTACTTTAAAGCATTGTATGAACGATGTTTTCATCCTCTAACCTTCCTTTCCGACTTCTGCATGGTAAGTGTTGGAAAATCAACACACTTGACTACATAGTATTCAAAATTACTCCAGCTCTGAGATGCTCTGTGGAACTTTGATCGTTTCTGACTCTTATTCTGATTGTATTTGCAAAGACTCTACCATGCCTATTTGTTCTCTTTCATGGCAGGTATACCAATACACTCATACAGAACTGGTTGGAGGAAAAGCATAGTGGAATGTATACGTTCTTTGCAGAGAATAGCGTATCCAATGCCTCCATAACTTTCAACATCACTGTGAAAAGTAAGGGCTCTAATTCTTCCAGTACTCACTCAGTGTTCAGAAAGAACAGAACAAAAGCCGATAAACTTAAGTGAAACTTCAGGGTGATCTTGCTATTCTTCCTGTAGGCAAAATGAGATGCTACAAAATAGCTATACAGTAGTCTCCCCATATCCATGGGTGATACATTCCAAGACCTACGATGGATAGTAGCAAACCCTATATATGTCATTTTTATTTACATATGTTTACATTTACACTTTTTGCTATTTTCACAACACTGCAATAATGTGGCAACGAATGCGGACAGCAAGGATGCTATAGGCTAACTGGACATGAGTAAAGAAGGCTAGCATGGGTACAGAAGACAAGAGAGATGAGTCATGAGCACGACGGGCGGGACGTTTTCACCATGTTACTCAGAATGGTGCACAATTTGAGACCTTCCCACCCCATCGCACTCATAACTCATCTCTCTTTGTCATCTTCACAACTCATCTCTGTTATGAATGTTTATTTCTGGAATTCTCCGTTTAATATTTTTGGGCTGTGGGAAACCGCAGAAACCGAATCCGCGGATACGGGAGGAACTACTGTACCAATAATTTAGTTTTATGGGAGTTCTAATTATAATGAAAGCCAAATATGCCCAAGGTAGTCTTCAAGTATCTCAGGTGAACCATAATAAGTGAGGGTGGTTGGTGACTGACGTTTTAACAGCATGGTAAGAAACACTGGCCTTGACTCTTCTCCATTCTCAAAACTAGGGATGTGATGACAGTTCATGTGGGCCAAGGTTCCACTCTGAACGTCTTCAATGCCAGAAGTAGCCTTTACTAGTAGTGACTGAGTATACCTCACAGAAGGAGAATTTTGACTGTGGTCTTGTCTGAATGAAGCAATGACCACATATAAAACAGCTGTGATCCAAGACCAAGTCTGAAACATTAGTATGTTGACCTTTTACTCATACTCAGTCCTGTTATATTTCATGATACAACTTAATGTTGTCCATAAGCAGCAATGTATGAAATGAGGAAAATGTATTTGCATGTTTACTGTACTTACTTTCTCCTTTACATATGCTATTTAGTTCCACCTACAATCGGTGTGTCCCGGAATTCCAGCAGCCTTTCGTGTCTAGCCACTGGGTATCCTGCTCCTAATATTCAGTGGTACAAATTGCCCCGTCATCACCCTGCAGACAGGTGAGTTAACCATGTGTCTGTGTGTAGACTTTTCCTTTGAAGATGTCATTGAAGAACACACACACATGTACACACCTATACGGCTTGGGGCCAGGATATTTGAGAGACCGCCTACTTCTATATAGTCCGGCCCGTCTCCTTAGATCATCAGAGAAGGCCCTTTTGCGGGTGCCGTCGCCCAGGGAGGTGCGAGGGGCGGCGGCCAGAAATAGGGCCTTCTCAGTAGTGGCACCAACCTTATGGAATTCCCTCCCCTTTGACTTACGAACTGCTCCCTCCTTGGACACTTTCCGGCGAGGCCTAAAAACCTTCTTGTTCAAAGAAGCCTTCTGAGCCTTTGCCTTTTTTAATAGCTTGCTGGTACGGGTGGGGTGCTGCTGTTTTTATGATCTTGTTTTAAATTTTTAAATCAATTTTTAGATGTTTTTATTAATTTTTGCTGTTTAAAATGTAAAATGTAATTTATTTGTATTATTTGTATTTTTGTAAGCCGCCTTGGGTCCCGTGGGGAGAAAGGCGGGATAGAAATATGGTAAATAAAAATATATTACATGTTTGCGCAGGCGCATGCACACGCACATGCGCGCGCACGGACACATACTGAAAAGGCCCCATATTACCATTGTACTATTTCTTGAGTCAAAATCAGTTTATGGTTGAAGCAGTTGACGGAAGGAAATAGAGGGTAGAGAAAGGGTAAACTGTTTCTGAAAAGAGGTGAGTGCCAATCAGAAGTAAAAAGCGCATCTATAATTTGTCAGCATCTTGAAAAATCAATGGGAGCTTCCAGATTACTCTTTTTTGTGAATGATCATAATCCATTTGGTTGCAGTTTGCTCTGGGTTGTTCTTTCATTCAATCCAGTCATGGACTGCAATGGTACCTGTGAGTTGATCACTGCAAGTCCAAATGAGCTGACAGGATATGTCTCAGTGCCATAGAAGCTACAGTGCAAAACCAGCAATGGTAGCATTAAACTCCTGTGCAAGGTGAATCATTTTCTTTCTGTGAAGTAGCCTTCCCCCCACTTCCTGAATAATGCTCTTCTTACGGGGAGGGGGGGGGGAGGGAAAGCTGCCAGCTGAGACACTGGTCCCATGGTCGAAGCTCTAATAATCCCATGAATCTGTCCGACTGCATCACTCATCCGTGCAGCAGAGTGAGACATTCCATAAATAGCAGCACTAACAAAGAAAATGGAGAAGAGCCCATGGACATATTTTTCACTTCTTTGGTTTTCTAACAGGTGCAGCCAAGGTGGAATCCTGCTGATAAATGACACCAGCCCACAGATCATGCATGAAATTCCCTTTGGAGAAGTCTCGTTGAAGAGCACTCTTGAAGTTGGGACGATGGAGAGCAATGTGACATTCTGCTGCTTAGCAGTTAATAGTGAAGGGAACGAGTCCCGCATCTTTACACCAGTGGTAGTTCAAAGTGAGAAATCTGAGTATTTCACTGGCAAAGAATCAGCTTTTCAAGAGCATTTTACTAACAGCATAATCCTAGGCACATCTACTCAGAAGTAAGCCCCATTGAATTCAATGGGATTTACTCCCAAGAAAGTGTGTATAGGATCACAGCCTGATTGTGGTTGCACCTCTGCTAATATGAAATACTAAGAGGTAGAGTTTTATAGGTTAAAAGGTCATGTAATTTTTTTAAAATATTAAAAAATATGAGGAATTCCAATGTTTTAAAATACACATAAAATCACGAAAAAACCCCACACATCTCATAAAATATTAATCCGACGTTTCATCCAAGACTGGACATTCTCAAGGAAACACAGAGAACCTGTGTGAGATGTTCTTGACTGCTGGAGAAAGATGCAAGTTTAAAAAGGAAATAGGAAAAAGGAAATATTTCATATTTTTAATATGAAATTGTATTTATTTTATTACAAAACAATCATGTGTGAACAAAAGTGCATACAAGCAAATAATTCGTGATTAGAGACATTGTAGAAGCACAATTCACTTTGCTCTGATCAGATGAACAACTTTCTCACCACGTCAAGGTCAGCCTAAACATGTTCTGCAAGATTGCAGCAGAACCTGACTAGGCACAGTGCTTATTGGCTAACACCCATGCCGTCATAAAGAAGCTCCCCAACACACACACAGATCTGGAGCAGAGCTCCATTAGTTCATTCTTTAATTAGAATGAATTGTGCTTTTTAAAGAAAAAAATAAGGTTTCGAAAAGCAGTTTCCATTTCTCCTCCTCCTGTAGGGTGAGCCCCGCGTTTGTCAATAAATGTTGACAAATCAACATTTATTAAATGCTTGTTCAGCACTTAGAAAACTACGTTAAAAGCAGACAGCCTTCTGAATCATGCGGGGAGCAAAACTGACTGAAAGGACTGTAATCACTGGGTTTGTCCATCTGATTTTTGCATAGCAAAGGAAGGAGGAAGCGGGGCTCCCCCTATAGGAGGAGGAGGAATGGCAACTGCTGTTTGAATGTTATTTTTATATACCGGTACACCCTAAAACGGGGGAGGGCCTGATAAAGTGCTACTGTCAATAATACTCAATAACTTTCTTCTAACCTTTTCTGTTCCAGATGTAATTTCTAAAGTCTCTACAAATGATGTCTCCAAGCAAGTGATTGCAGCCTGTGTTGGAACAATGGTTTTGCTTCTTCTATTTATCATCCTCTTACTGTACAAATATAAACAGGTCAGATTCATGCGCACTGTCATTCTCAAAAAAGACTGAAGGAAAACAAATAAATCTTAGACAACAGTTCAGCTGAGAGAATCACAGATAGTATAAATACTGTACTTTTATAAGTATTTATAAAAAAAAATAGTACAGTATGGGATAATCTCTTGGTAATGGATGGGTTTTTTTTTTAACCCACAGCAACATAGTGGTTTAAAAATAACTGATGTTAAATTGGGAAGACCTGTTTTTTAATAGCATGCACCAGCAAAATCTGATAATACAAAAAAAAATGAGTCAACAGGTATGGCTTGAGTTTGAGTGTAGATTGAGAGCCTTTGTTTGTAAATGATCAGAGCTTCCACAGATCTAAATCCACACTTGGATTTATGGTATCACAGTCTCCATACAGTTGACTACTGGGAATTTTAGCCTCCAAGAGATAAGGTTATAATAATTGGCACTAACTTGTAGCTGTAAAATGATGCATGACATTTTCTTTCTTACAGAAACCAAAGTATCAAGTCCGTTGGAAAATCATTGAGGCCTGTGAAGGAAATAACTACATCTTTGTTGACCCTACCCAGCTTCCTTACAATGAGAAATGGGAGTTTCCCAGGAATAACTTGCAATTTGGTAAGGAACAAACTTAGAATGTTTGTCTCTGGTCAGTGGTTCATCCTGCTCACCCACATTTGTTGGTGGTCCAGACGGAAGTGATTAAAACAACAACACTTAATATTTATATAGTACTTTCAGAGCATGCAAAGTGCTTTGCAAGTATTATCCTGATGTATCAAGTATTATTATCCCCATATTGCCGCTGGGGAGTTGAGGCTGCGAGGAAGTGGCTTGCATGGGATTCCAAGGGGGAAGTCTTGATTCACAGCACCGTCTTTTGGTCACTGTGCGGCACTAGCTCAGTCTTATACTATGTTGTTGCCAGTGCATAGCATGATACAATTTGTTTCTCATTGCAGGCTTAGCAGGACAAAGCAAAACAACATCCCTCCCTTTTTCACCAAGCCAGGACTGGAAGATAGATATCACAGAAAAGGGTTGTTATCTGTAGAGACAGAAAAACCAAGGCTAGGAGTACTGGAGAATTTACCATAACCTGTGTGAGACAGAGGAACTGCTGCTTCTATGGCTTGCTGCAGCCCTCAGCCCTGCACACACACTCTAGCATCTAGTAGCAGATACTACCTCCATGCTTTCAAGCACACATGTGCACACGCAGACCCCTGAGTTCATGCTGAAAGTCCTCCTCATTTCATTGTGCTTCTAAACACCAGCTTTGCTTTTCTAGGAAAGATCCTTGGAGCTGGAGCTTTTGGGAAGGTTGTTGAGGCCACAGCTTTTGGGCTGGGGAAAGAAGATTCAGTTCTGAAAGTGGCTGTGAAAATGCTAAAATGTAAGTATAGGGTAGTAAGAAAAGGTAGCTCATTGCCACGTATTACCTGGTGGTATACTTGTCTTTGCTGCAAATGATATAACTTAGGAGTGTAGTGCCTGGGGCAGGTTGTAACTGCAAGCACTCACTATCTAGAACTTAGAGATAGGGGTAGAGATGGTAAGAAGGAAGAAAATGAGAGATCAAGATCGGTCACCCAATTTTGAGAGATGAGAGAAATGAGAGATCAAGATCGGTCACCAAATTTAAATTTAACTAGTCCAAAATGAATTGAAATTTAACCAGTCCAAAATGAGGACTGATGGGAATGGGGGTGAGTAAGGGGACTAAGGATAAGGGGACTAAGTAAGTAAGTGAGTGAGTAAGGATAAGGGGACAAAGAGCAGGAAGCAAAGATGACTGTATAAACCCAACTGCACTTTGGGTGACCGATCTTGATGTCTCATTTTCTTTCTTCCTTCTTCCTTCATACCATCTATTCTACCCCATTTCTGTCCTTCTCTGCAGGCTTCTCTCATATTATTTCCTTAATCTCATGATCCCCCTGTTAACTTTGGGTATAACTCTTCTCATTTCTGGTTCTAGCAACAGCACACACTGATGAGCAGGAAGCCCTCATATCAGAGTTGAAGATCATGAGCCATTTAGGCCACCATGAGAACATTGTCAATCTGCTGGGAGCATGTACCCATGGAGGTAACAAGATATCATGTCACCACTACATTTTCCTACCCCCACTCCCATCCACCCTGAGTTGTTTTTTCCAACAGTGTTTTCACCACAATGAAAAAGCCATTGACTTTCAAATCAAGATCACAATCTCCACCACATTATGTATTTCCATTAAAATATGCCAAACTACATAGCCCTATCTTACCAGCTGCCTATTAAGACCCCCAAAAGTTAAGATATGCTACAGACCTCAGATAGTTAAATGATTGCAGGCCAGCAGTGACCCTGGCATGAATTCCCCATGGTAATTAAAATATTACTTTTAAAAGTCATTAAAAAATCTTGACACTACCCTGTGTGACACTAACCTTGACACTAACCTGTGTGAAACTTCTTCTCCAATTGTTGAAATAGTTATCAGATCCTGAATAAATGAGTAAGAGCTAGAATTAGTCTGAGCAGTGATACTGTAGGAAACAGAGATCTCTGGTGACAAAAAGTAGATATATCCACCTTGCTTCTCGAGCTGCCAACAGGTGGTGTCTGCACTGGCTGAGGGCTCATGTGACTGGGATGACCTTTGAACCTACAGTACTAGTGGCAGTGGTAGTGTTCACTGCACTCATTAGGAGGAAAGTAGGGAATGTCATGGGGGGTAGGGCTAGATCTTGCCCCAGGGCCCCCAGCAACCAGGTGCTGGCACTGCCCGCTATCATAGTGTTGCTACTCAGCACATTGTCTCCTCTTCCTCCTTCCCACTGTTTCAGGCTCCATACCTGTCAATCAGCACCAGAGAGTCAAATTACACAATCAGCAGAATCATGTGATGCATTTCTTTAGGCTGTACCACTTTGGACCCCAGATAGAGAACACATATTCAAATTCCCCCGGCAATAAAAAACAAAACAAAACAAAAACTTTCAGCACACAGAAAACTACCATGTGATGGAGAAGGGTTCTACCCTAAATTTTTCTCATTATGTTGTTTTTCTGTTGGCAGGAGTCTTTATGGGGGGAGGATGACATTCAACCCCTCATCTGCAATCTGAAGTGGTACAGTCCAGCAAGAGCTGTACCACATGATTCTACTGACTATGTAGCTTGGCACTGTGGGTCGTCAGCCTCCACATGACATACAAGTTGTGTGTGCTACTTTCCCCTGCTTTTTTCAAAGCCCAACTCAGGCTTGTCATGGTAGGGGAAGAGGCTGCAGAAGTTCCTCTTGTTATTCTTTTGCTCAGAATCCGACTTCTTCTGTTCCTTTTCTCCAAAAGATGCCAATAGCTTTTACCCATAGAGGGGGGGGGGGAAGCAGCAGGTGATTCTGAGGAGAAAAACAATTGGAGGAGAAAAGTTCAAGCAGCCCAACCACCCACCATTCCTCCACACAGATGTGTAGTCTATGAGGCTGCTTTGGATTAAAAACAAACGAACAAAAACCTGCAGGAGAAAGTAACACGCAACTAGTGTGTAACACACCTAGCTTGGCCCTGTGTAGTACCCTGTCCCAAATCCCTTCTGGGTGTCAGAGGCTGCAAATTAGCTTTGCCTGCTTGATGAGCAGTTCCCTGTGTCATTTTATAGGCAGGATTAAGACAGAATTAAGTTATTGTGATACATCTTTGAGACTAGCACTGCCAACTATTTCTAATGGGTCTGAAACTACATGCACACACGCCAAGAGCTCCACATTGACACTAACAATTATCAAGAGGAAAGAGAGTCCAGGAAAGCCACTTTCTGACCATGTTTGCTTTCTGCTTTCCAGGGCCTGTCTTTGTCATTACGGAGTATTGTCCTTATGGGGACCTGCTGAATTTCCTGCGAAAGAAAGCCGAGACTCTCATAATCCAGGATTTTACCGTGGAGTCTCTTCCTGTGAGCCTGGCAACAGACTACAAAAATATCTACCTTTCTAAGAAATATGTCCGAAGGTGAGAATCTAAGCAAGGTGTCACATTAGTACAGAGATGTAAAAGTCCAGTGAGTCAGGGGAACAAATTCCAAACATGATGCATTTCCAGGACAGTCCTTGGAATGAGAGGAATGGCAAAAGTATTGACTGAGTTTGCAAAAAAATAATGGGATCCATCCATATGCATTCTACTTTACAGTCTCACTTTAGGGTTCAGAGAGCACCCGAGAAGACTATAGATATAGAATCCCATGTCTTCATAAGAGATGGCATTCTAAGCACCTTACCCAGCTCAATCCTTTGGTTTAAACAACAATCGATCACAAACTCGCACTCAGGTAGCACATACTCACACACTGTGTGAGACCTGAAACAACAGGAAAGGCAAAAAGAATGATCCCATCACAAGTCCTGGTCTAAATGAGACTGACTGAGTACACCAGGGGTGGCCAACCTTCCACCATTAGGGCTTCTGCGTTCTTAAGAGTCGTGTAGAAGGTAGAATCTTGGCAGCTGCAGTTGCTGATGGTGCTGCTAAAGCAGCTGCACCTGCTGAAATGCCCTCACCTAGACAACCATTAAAGGGCCAGCATTCATGTGGAAAGGGTGGCCACCCCTGGAGTACAGTGTTCACCTTTGTCAGCACTGGCTCAGCATGAACCAAAGTAAACCCTTCTAATTTGTCAAAGTGTTTCTGCTGTTCAGAGGCTGGACTCAGCCCGGAAACTGACAGTGGCTGGATTAATGCTTCCTCCTCTGTTCTGCCTCTTATTCAGTGACAGTGGATTTGGAAGCCACAGTGTCGACCACTATCTGGAAATGAGGCCAGTGACAGCACCAGTGACAGCTTCGGTTTCTATGCCAGCAAAAGGTAAGTGATCAAGGAAGGCTGTTTCCATCCATCACTCCCAGAAGCAATAGCTGCTGCATGGGATCGGGGAGCACCGCAAGAGCAGAACGTCCTGTTCTGGAGGTTGAGATCTGTTGCTGCTAGTTGGGCAGGACGGCAGTTAATGTATTATTAGTTTTTCCTGCGAGGAGCTCGGTGTGGTGGACATGATTTGCCCTCCTTTATCCTCACAGCAACCCTGTGAGGTATGTTAGTCTGAGAAAACCTGACTGGCCCAGGGCAAGCCCAGTAAGCTTTGTTGCTGATCTGAGTGCAGATCGTTCTAGTCTAAGTCCAACATTAGTCCATCTATGGTACTGCACTAGTTCTCATGGCATTTTGCCTGTGTCGATCATGCTAATCCATTGGACTGGCAGCAAGTGGCATGCGGAACATGATTCAGTGATTCCTATGATTCCTATGTCAGTCATCATGAATTGAATGAATGACTGAATGAAACCTTTATTGGCATGAATTGTGTTCCCTTCAAGGGAGTTCAGAGTCAAAAACAGAAACAGAGGACAACCATCCTCTCAGCGTGCAGGACCTGCTGGAGTTCTCCAACCAGGTGGCAGAAGGAATGAGCTTCCTCGCGTCCAAAAATGTGAGTTCACTCTCTCCCACAAATAAACAATATAGTTTTCTTTTGTAGTTTTTTAGGTTTTTCCGGCCCGTACATATCATCGAGTTAAAAATAATAAAATCTGGGTTTTCAGATTAAAACGTTCGCAGAGGATTGGATTGATTTTAATCTTTTAAAGAAACGGCCTGAAAACCCGGATTTTATTATTTTTAACTTGATAATATAGCTTTTCATTAGAAGAAAAGAAAAGTAGTTGAGCAGCGATAGAATTCAGCCTCAGCAGCGCTGGTCTCTGAAGGAAGCTGAGATTAGAGGATATGCTTTTAGGAATCTGCTTCCATAAGGCTCAGCTTCTAAACAGGCATTGTAGACAATTGCATTGCTTGCAAATAAACTGATGTTACAAAGACACTGCAAGTGTTTAGTACTCTAGATTATTCAAAGGAAATAGTAAAACCCTGCAGTGCCTCCCCTGAACTTCTTGCCACGCTGGATGGAGAGTCATATAATACGTGACAATATTGTAACTTTGAAATACCATCTAGAAAAAGAATGGGATGAGTTGAGAGTCATTAAATCCTCGTTAAATGCCTTATTACTAAAAAATCCTGGCTTGTATCCTAACTAGATGTAACATGACCCTGTTTGACATTTCTTTTTTGTTACGTAAATAGTGTGTTGTGGCTGAAAGGGAGCAAAAATGCAGCAGGAAAGAGGACTCACTTTAGGACCTTGTGGTTCTGATCCTGATTGCACCCTCCCCATGCACATTCTTTTAATTGGGAAAAAAAATCCATTGGCTTTCAAATGGACTTTCCCCAATTACAAGACCATGGGGGGGGGGGAGGCACAGTTGGGATTGGAACTGTGATGGGGCAGAGTTCTGAAGCCTCCCCAACTTCCCCGACAAAATTTCAGTGTGTGTATGTCTACTCTCTCCCCCGCCCCCACAGGGTTATTTAGGTATTCTGAATAATGTCTAGTTTGACCCTTAGTCATGACTAAGGAAGATAGTCATGATCAAGTCCCATTGTTTTCAGTTGGACTTAATCATGACTACCTTAGAACTAATTTAACTTAGCATAAAACCCCCTGTGCTTTGTTGGTAAAGTACTTGACTTTAAGTTTTGAGACTTTTGGAAAGGTAAACTGTAGGTAGGTCGATAGGTATCAATATAATTTCAGATGTTTTGCACACTTGAGTTCTTTTGGCTTGTTCCATTGTCTTATATGTATGGCATAAATACCATAATTAAGAGTTTGACAGACATGCAATCCGAGCTATATGTTGATGCAGTAGACGAGTAATATGAATTTTCAGCTCATGTCTTCTCCTCCTCCTCTCTAACCAGCACAAGCACTGCCATTTTCATATCTCCTATGGTCTGAATTGTACACATTTGCTTAGTGGTTGAAGTGAGAGTGTTCAAAATCTATAGCTATTTGCCTCCCACCGCCCCGCTTCCAGAAATAAGGAACTGAAAGTGACCGTTGGGATTTCTGACCCACCATGTTATAAATATAATTATGGAGAGAGCAAATCTTGCTGGCTCTTCAGGGTGGCACAGGCTGTGATGAGCTTCTTAAGTGTCTCAGTCAGTGAGGGAAACCAGAGGACAGAGAAACCGGCTTCCACAAGAGAGAGTCACCCTCTCTGCATGTTTTTTTTAAAGTCTGTCAAGTACAAGGATTGTGCAAGCGTTATGCAGCTGAGTGGACACAGCATATATGGCACCGCATGATTGGAAAAGGTTTGATAAGTGTTAAAGAATTACTCCTGGCAGAAAGTGGAGAGTCTAACTTCCATGCTATAGGAAAGGGAAACCTGAGCTATGCTTAACATGCACATTCCCCGATTATGATAGAATTCTATCAAGTTATAGCATGTTTTAACCAAGCCAGATGCAAATAACTCTTATGGTTGATTCAGATGTGACCACTTCTGTGTCCATGTGGAGTGCCCTATGGAACCTCACTGTGTGAACTCCCAGCTATCTCTAGTCCCACAGAATGATGAAAGTCCCATCAATGATAATGTATCTAAGAAGATGTTGCATTTTGGACACCACATGCAGAAAACTAGTAATTTGATGTGCTGGCACATCCACACAGGACAACTCATTTTACAAAATGTTAGCCATTGTTAGCCCCCCCCCTCTCAGTATGTCACTCACAGCGCAATCCTGCCTAAAGATCCACGGGCAGCCCTAGGGCCACCCATAGCATCCTATCCTTGTTCTGCACCAGTCTGGAGCGGCCCGGTGGTCTCCTCAGGGGAAGGGGACATTTGTCCCCTTTCCCCAGTGGTAGAGGTGAGAGGCCCCAATGGGCCTCTTCGGATTTCCGCCAGCTTAAGAGCTGGTGTAACTCCGAGGAGGCCGTGTAATGGCCACCGAGCCCAGGAACACGACAGGGATGCAGCGGCCGACATCCCTGCCCCCTCCCGGGCTGGCTCGGCTAACTGCTGCCCTCCCTTGCTGCCCGACCCACCGGCAGGAGACTTACCTTCCCCGGCGGCAGCTGGGTCGCTTCGGTGGCAGAGTGAGGGCTGCCGGCCTCCGCACCTGCAGCCCTTACTCAAAAGTAGCTGCAAACGTGCTTTACGGCACGTTTGCAACAGTTTAGAACGGCGGCGCGTGCACTCCGCCGCTCTAAAAGTACGCAGGATTGCGCTGTCATTCTCCTATACTCTCTGACTCTGTGGCTGTATGTTGAGGCACTCCGGAAGGACAATGAATGTATAATTTATTCTGCTGTCTGTTCCATCTAGTGCATCCACAGAGACGTGGCAGCAAGGAACGTGCTACTGGCCGATGGACGAGTGGCCAAGATCTGTGATTTCGGCCTGGCTAGAGACATCATGAATGATGCAAACTATGTTGTCAAAGGCAATGTAAGTAAATGGGATGGCAATTAGTAGCACAGCAAGGTGAACAGAGTTACACGTAGAGTCTGATGATAGCTACGGAGAAGTCAGGGAACTGATCTACTGCAGGCTAGTGAGTTGTTCCCTGTCTGAATGAAGGTTGTCTCATTCTAGGCACGCCTGCCGGTGAAGTGGATGGCACCAGAGAGCATCTTTGAATGTGTTTACACAGTACAGAGTGATGTGTGGTCTTACGGTATTCTTCTCTGGGAGATATTCTCTCTAGGTATGGAAACATCCATTTGTTTATCACTTTTCCTGATTGTCCATCAGTCTCTGTTTTTCTGCATTTCTGGTCTGTCTTTGCCAGAAATGAAGTTGGGAGAAAATGTGATTGTAAACGCAGGCCTTTTCCAATGTGGACTGTAATGTTATTGTTTGATAGGATTCAGTGACCTAAGAAACTTCAGGTATATGGGGGGGGGGGGGAGCGTGAATGTTTAGGCCAACTCATACTGGACTATTTAAAATCATAGCCTGCACCAGAAATTGGGGAAGCGGTGTCAGGCCTGGGCCACATCAGTTAAAGTCCACCTGCCCAGATCTACTGCTGTCACCTTGGTTCTCACTTGGTGCAGGGCCTGCCTTGCTCAGTCCTGCCACATTCTGCTTCTAACCATTACAAACTGTGTTCTCACCTGGGGGGAGGGGCAACTTGCCGCCATCATCATAAGGTCTCAAAAAGCTAACCTGACCCCTCTACAAAGGTACTCACACACATCTGATGCCTATCAGTGCTTTGTTTATTTGCAGTCTTTTGTCTCAAGAAGTGTCCTTTTTGTTGTGATTTTAGGCAGGAGCCCCTACCCTGGCATGAAAGTGAATGGTGACTTTTATAGGATGGTGAAGCAGGGATACCATATGGGTAGACCAGATTTTGCTCCAGATTTTATGTAAGTAAAAGGAACCTAGAACTTCATATACAGCATCCATATATTGCATGTGGGCGATAAATTACTTGTTTGTATAGTTCTAGCAGTGTACATGGTCCTTGGAAAGGAAGTGATTAACGTTTGGTATATCAAGACATCTCAGAGTGTCAGTAAAATGGTCAGCGATGAGATCAACTTACTGCTATAGCAGTAGTCAAGGTTAGGGATACATTTCAGAGTCCAATAAATTGCAGGCAGTATTTGGCTTAAACTTAGGTGCTTTTTAAACATTGGTCCAATCCCATGGGATCCACATTTATTTATTACATTTATATCCTGCCTTTCCTTCATTCTGGAGCTCAGGATGGCATATATACAGGGTTCCTTCTCAGGGGGTCCCATCCAGACCTAGCTCTGCTTAGTTCCAGCCTCTAGTCCATACCTGAGGACCCCCAATCCATGAGTGGATCCCACACAGCTGGGGAAATGTCTAAGTAAACCAACAACATGGGCAGGGTGATGATGCCCGTCTTTCCAGTGACAATGACCTCCACCAGAAGGGAGGATGCCTTTCCCTGGGAAAGACCCACAGTTTTTCTACAGGAAAGACTTAAAAAAATGGTCCCATGAGAACCTAAGAACCCTGAAGAATCAGAGGCCAAAGACCCATCTAGTCCAGCATTCTGTTTCCCAAAATGGTTCACCAGCTGCCTCTGGGAAGCTCACAAGCAGCAGATAAAGGCATACACCTCTTCCAATATTCCTCCCCATCACCTGGAATGCATCTGCATCTAAACCTGGACGCAGTGTATACCCATTATGACTAGTGCCTAGTGACAGAGTTGCCCAGACAATTTAGCTAATGGTCTCCTATGTGGTTAAGTAATTCTAACATTGCTACATGTATAGAACACCCTCCCGTTCCACATGAGAGTTTTTGTGTTATTTATTTTTCACATTTTTATACCACCCTTCCTCCAATGAGCTCAGAGTGGTGTACATATTTCCTCCCCTCCTTTTTGTCCTCACAACAACCCTGTGAAGTAGGTGGGGCTGATAGTGACTGGCCCAAGGTCACCCAGGAAGCTTCGTGGCTGAGCGGGGATTTGAACCTGGATCTTCCAGGTCTAAGTCTGACTCCCAAACCACAAGACATTAACATGAACTCATAGTTGCTACATACGGAACAGTTTTGTTTTGCACCTGTCTAATTGAAATCATCCTCAAGATTTAGGATCACACCTATCACACCTAGCCTGTGATAGGCCCAAGGCCTGAGAATTCTCAGTAAATATTGACCAGAAACTCATTTTATCATCATCAGTTGATGCCTGAACATTGACTATTAATATTTGTGTCTATCATTACCATATTTAATGGGTGTTTGTGTTTTTTGCTGATATTTAACAGCCACTTTACATAGCAGTATATCATAGATTATTAGATGTTCTGCAACTTGTGTGAGATCTCTAAGTACACAGATATAGGAAACCACTGAGCAGGTAAATGAATGCTGAGGACTATTTAGTTATTTGATTTTCTCTGCAAACTTTTGTGTTGAAAAGCGGTATATTATTTATAATAATAATAATAATAATAGGATCTGTTTTTATCCCTTGGCAAGAGTCAGTCGCAGGCCAGTGCAGGGACAGCCCAACTGTGTCCGCTGCCTGCCACCACCCCTGAATTGCCACTCTCTGCGGGGGTGTGCATACACACCCCTGTTCAAAAAAAAAAAGTCCCTTATCTCTCCACCTTGCTCTCCTTGCACGGTGGTTTTCCAAAAACAGGAAGTTCTGCACTTCATGGTTGATTTAAAAGGGACTGTGGGAGGAAGGAGCAAGGTGCAGCGGTAGCAAAGCATTCCTTCTTTGGGTGGAGTTTAAAGGGACCACACCCCTTTAAACTTTGTGAGGAATGATCAAGGTAAGGAAGCAGATCAATGAGGCTCCATCTGCAGCAGGCTAGAGGGAGACAGTGGAATACTTGGGGTGAAGGCACCCTGAATTTGCCATTCCCCCCACTACTCACTCAAGCTGCATTCCTCGCTTCATGGATGGGCCAGCCGTCGGCCAGTGAGTGCACAGCCTAGAAGCGCTTACACACGACACTACGGGTCACTGCTGAGTGTGGCACACAGAGTTTTTTGTTTTAATTACATTCAGGTACAATATCATGAAGGCATGCTGGAACCTGGAGCCCACCCAGCGCCCTACCTTCAGTCAGATTTGCACCTTCATACAGAAGCAGTTGGCTGCCAGCAAGGAACAGGTGAGAAGTTTAAAATGCTGATGCAACTTCTGGTGACAATGATGCAAAAATTGCATTCTGGAGAAGAAAGATTTCTCATTGTCACTTATTATTTGTTGAAGTTTGATTACTCTTCACCACAACACCAGATATTGAGTATACAAATTCTCCTAGTCACAAGTGTTACTCAAAAGAGATCAAGGCACCTACATTTTCACTGGCCCCTTAAACTATTGATTGGGGCCTCTCAGCAAGGAGTAGAATGTTCATACTACTGAGATACACACCCAACTAGGTATCCAACAACATCAAAAGGAGTCCAGGAGTGACATCAATCAATGTGGGAGACTAAATAAAAAATGCAACATTTCTTTCAAGAGAGTACTTTAATTTCAGCTGATGGAAATGTAACTGAAATATGTCTTTCTTTCCTGTAAAGGATTATAGAAACTTACCCAGAGAGGAAGGAGACAGTGGATGTGAGGAAGTCAGCTACTGTGAGGAATCATGCGAGTCTGTTGAGAGCAGACAACCTCTCCTGAACAGCAACAATTACCAGTTCTGCTAAAGCTCTCTGATCACAGCCTTCTTGATCACTCAATATCAGCTGACATGCACAGATCCTATACAACCAGCCCATCTGGGGGGTTTCCATAGCAGTAAACTGAACACTTTTACAGTAGTGACACAAGTGCTGCCATGTTGACAGGACAGCAGACTTATTAAACACTGCCCAACATTTAAACCTTTTCTTTTTCTTCTTCTTCTGCTACTAACAACTGTAGTGGCACAATGGTTTCATCTTTATCTAGCTTAGGTTGGGAGTATGCAAGAAGCTTTGCCAGGATCATCGTATCAAGTCACCAGCTTGAGTATGCTTAGCACTGGTCCTGTCTATCAATATGCTTCTGAAAGAAAGAGTGGAGGTGTGACTTGAAAGCCAAGCTTTCTGGGGTTGCATATCTAAGTCACTGGCCTCCCGAAAGATGAAAAAAAGCAAGATCAGCTCCTTTCTTTATCTTTGCATGCCTCTTATAAACCAATAGTGTCTAGGATTTAAGATGGCCCCAAAGCAGGACCACTCAGAGGAAATTTATCAGGGGCTACAGTTTCTTTTGGGCCCCTTCCCTTCATGTGAATTTGACTCCTGGAGCCCCCTTTTTTGCTCTGGGTCCTCCCTTTTGGCCCAGGTATGATTGTACCCCCTTAACTCCCCTCTGAGGCCCTGCCCCAAAGGAAGGGACAGACCCTGCTCAATTCAGCTCTGGGTCAAGGATTCTGTGGCAGAGAGTGCAAAAGAGAAAGTATTAAAGCCTAGGAAAGGTCATTCCACAATCGTGTGTGTGCGTGCACGCGCGCACGCACACACACCTCACCTGGAATTGGAGGAAACATAATTCTACAAAGAGCAATAATTCAAACAAGAAAGCAACAGCAACTTTTTTTTCCTCATTCAGGATTGCTACTGCAGAATGCTAAACATTAAGTATATTTAACTGTTTTCAGTAGTACAATCAATCTATCAAGTTTTAAGTGCAAACACACTCATGAATTACTTGATTGATTTCCAAAGACCTGAGCCAATTGATAGTAGGAATTAAGAAATACATGCAAATAGTGCTTAATATTGATCACTTGTTCGATGACTTACTGCAATTGAAATTAACTGAATTGTGATTCAGGGATAAGTGCATCAATGATTGTTGTTGATTAATCAGTTTTAGTCTTTAGAAATTGGTGATTTATAAACGTTTCACAAATCAGTAATTTTTTTAATGGAGACAAGAAAAAAGAAAAGCTTAGTTCATTCCTGCTATCTTAAATAGAAAACAAGTTGTAAAAAACTAGTAATCTAGACACGATGACAGTAATGAATGTGCTGATTAAGTCCTGAACAGTAGAGGCTTAGATTTAAATACAGAGTTTCGATAACTGAATTATAAGACAGTTGGGTTAGCTTAGAGAGTTACAGCACAATTCTATGCATGTCTGCTCAGAAGTAAGTCCCATTGAGTTCAGTGGGATTTACTCCCAGATAAGTGTGGATAGGATTGTAGCTCAAGTTAGGATCATTTGGAAACTGCTAGACCTAATGGTCCAATTCTATCCAACTTTCCAGGGCTGATACATCCTGTGCTGGGGGGGTGGTGGTCATGGAGGCCTCTTCAAGGTAAGGGGATGTTTGTTCCCTTACCTCCAGGGGTGCATTGGCACTGGAAAGTTGGGTAGGATTGGGCCCTAAGTTGAAGAAACAACAAAAGGGAGCAACAGAAACTAAATTTGAATGGCCTGCTATAGAACAGGTCAACAATACAGTGGGATGATCTAGCAATTAAGTTATTTTGTTCCATTGATTTTAATGGAGAATTAAGAACATGCTCATTTATCTCCTATGAAAAGACTGGAACTTTATGGTGCTGAACTGCAGCTAGATTTGACCCATAGCTTCTTATGGAGCCCCTATGAGTAGTGAAGCAAAACACACAATTTCTAGAGACTTCAATTCATCTTACCCCTCCTTAGAAGCTATCAGTGCATGAAGAAACAACATCATTTACTTGGCCCACAAAGGTCTGTGTACAGACACTCTTTGGAAAATGAGCACATAAAGCAGCTCCCACTCTGATAATGTATCAGTTGGGCCTTGGGATGACAATAAATGTTTGGGGGTTTACTAGAAGAATGTCAACGAATGGATATTTCACTTAGAGTAAGATCTTGATATCAAGGCAGACATAAAAGGCTTAGATATTCTGGTTAAACTTTTTAATAAGTGGCAGAACACACTGATTTTATAGATAGTTTGTAAAATACATGAGAAGCAGAAACAATGAATAGAAATATGAGATCTTTTCATCAAAATCATTAAGGAAAAGGTAACAATTGAAGTTTCTAATAAAGATTTTAGTAGGAAAAAAGGATTAAGTAGGAAAAGATTAAGCAGGGCCTTTGATTAACATCAGTTTATTAAAGGAAAAAATATAGTACAATGTATATCTCAATCAGTTTGAAAGAAGGGGCTTATAAAATTCTGTTGGCATTTGACTATGGACACTGAGGCCCTCTATAAGAAATAATTTGAGCTGAGGAAAAGTCATAGCCAATAGAAAGTGAACATTCTAAAGAATCTGTGGGCTGGTTCATACATGCATATGCATGACTTCATTGATCTACATTCTACAACCTTACTGCTGACAGCTGAATGTATGAATTGACTCTGTTGAAAAGCAGTCGCAAAACCAATATGCAAGTAGTGTTAGACCTGTGGTGGGCCATCCTATACATACTTACCTGCAAGTAAGCGCCACTGAACTCAGTGGGACTCGCTTCTGAGTAGACATGCCTAGGATTGCACTATAAGTCATCAAAAATAACCATCTCTAACCCAAGGCAGATTTTCATTGGTCTTGCAATATTTATATTTGGAAAAGATACACTGGCTAGTATATTTCAGGTAACGTTTGATAGCAGCTGCCCTGCACAAGTGGAAACAAACGTATTTTGTTTACTAAGCAATAGAGCTGCGCTGCCCCACCCATAGCCAGGGTCCAGCAACCACCCTGCTGCTGTTCTCCACTCCTTTTTGGCAACACCACTATGCCAGCACCAGGGTCTTGCAGTTCCTGGCCAGGCCTGCTAAAACCACCTCCCGATCTCACTGGAAGCACTGCAGCAGGTCTGCGTAAACTCTGGTCCTCATGGATGGCTGCGGTTGTTGAAGAGAGAGGATTCTGCAGCCTGCCGCAGGCTTCAGTTGGTAAAGCAAGACAGTGAAAGTGAAAATACTGAAGCAGCTAAAATCAAGAACACTCAAGTCCCATCTGAACAGGTCTGGTTACAATAGGGAACGTTCTCAAAGTTAAGCTAATATTGTACATATGCATTCAACATCAGAATAATTGTTGCAATTTCTTACATGTTGGAACTCAAAACGGGTAAACAAAGCTCAGGCAACTTTTTTTAAATCAAAACTACTGATATTTCTTCAGAGCTATTTTTATATAAGAAACGTGAATACGAGTCACACTCAGCACTGTAGAATAGGTGGACAAGGTTCACACAGCAACTAAACTCACTGTGCCTCAGAATGCATTACTAGTTCTGTAATTGAAGCAGTGTAGCAATTCTCCATTTGTACTGGCTATGTACGTGACTCAAGTTGTCATGAGAAATGTTTATGTATATATTTGCAATGTTACTTTTTCCACACCACACAGTATCACTTTAAGATCAAAAAGTAGAATCAAGCAACTTCAAAAGAACTGTAACTTATACGGGTTTTAAATAAAGGTTACTGAAACTGCAAGCCTATACAAATTACAGGTTTGTTAACCCTTATCTGGACATGCAGAATCCAGACATTTGTGAGACTATGACTTTAAACTTTTTCCAGCACCTGGCTGGCATAGTGCAAGGCATGCTGGGGCACACAATTATTAAAAAATATTGTATAAAATTACCTTCAGGCTATGTGTATAAGGTATAAATGAGATATAAATGAATTTTGTGTTTAGACTTGGGTCTCATCCCCAAAGTATCTCATACTTATGCAAATATTTCAAAATCCAGACAACTTCCCGTCCCAAGCAGTTTGGATAAGGGATACTCAACCTGCACTTCCAAGTAAGCCCCACTGAAAACTCCATGGGGCTTACTTACTCTAAGTAGATATGCTTAGGATCAGTGGCGTAGCTGGGGGAGGGCGTCATGTCTGCGGGGGATGCACAGTGCTCACCAGAGTGGCAAGTGAAGTTTGGCTCTCCCACCTGTCCTCGGCCTCCGTTTGGCCCCAAATCAGAGCCATTCAGGAAGTGGAGGAGCAATGACAAGAGGGGCAGGGCGGCCCCAGGTACCAGCCGGCCCAGCTACACTACTGCTTAGGATTGTGCCGTGACTTTGCTAAGTAGCCACCTCTGAAGCCTTATAAAAGAGGAAGCTAGTGAAGCTTAGACACAGCTGACTATGCAATTAGTTAGTTGTTACAAAATGCATTTGCACTGACAGAAGAATGGATAGTATTTTCTTTTATTGGACAAAAATGTCAAACTCGCTAGCTGATTTTTAGCACAAACTACTACCCTGTAACTTGTTGACAGGGCACTTTGAAAACTGCAGTTTATGCATAGTTTGTATCCATGTGCAACAATTCTATTAAACAACACATTTATTCACATTTAATTGCCATGAAAATAAATCACATTTGGATTAAGCAAAGTATCTTGTATTTCTTTACTCTCGACTATTACTGCTTCCCTCCTGAAGTGAAAAATGCAATTTCTACCATTAGGGTTATTTTTTAAAATTAAGGCCAGGTAATAGCTTTGATCAACTCATGTAAACATCGTCACTCCTCAGAATGGTTGCTTATGAACTATGAAAATACAGGTTTGTAAAAAAAAAAAAAAAAAAAGCAGCTAATTATTACCCAAGCATATGATCTGCTGCACTAGTAGGTCCAATCCCTAGGCTCAAAGCAACAGTGAGTGCTGATCCACAGATGCTGGGCTCCTGCACTAGCAATTAGACCAACAGGAACTCAATCACTGGAAGCAATGGGACCATCAACAGTGGCGTGATGCTCAACCACAGCTGAATCTGCTCTGTTCCCAGGGCTCAGACACCACTCAAGCCATGTGCAACAATTAGATCTATGTTTTGGACAAGCTGCTTGCCTACAGGTTGAACAAAGAAAGTGAAGCACTGCAGTGCAAGCCATTTGCAGGTTTGGGAGCCTTAGTCAAGCTGGGGAGCCTTAGCACATTGTTCCTTTGACAGGGTAAGGAGGTAACTGTAACAAAGGTTATCTCAACAATGCCTCTTAACTAGAAAATGTTACCCTTCCTTACCTCATCAGAGAGTATAGCGAATATGATCCAAACTCAACAGCAAAGCAAATTTAAATGTTGAGGGAAAGGGGGGGGGGGAAGAGTAAAAATGGCTTGCATTTTCCTGCTTCTTGTGTAAAACTGGTGTGCTAAATGGCTTCTGGAGCTCAGGGATGTTTCAGTGCACAAGACCCGTTCGTCTGAACTTTGAGTGTGAAAACCAGAAGTCTGAGCTATTCACACATCTACTTCCCCCGATTCTCTGTAACATCTGATCCAACTCGGGCTGCAATGGTAAGGAAGCAAGAACGCATGTAAAAAGGTAAAGGTATCCCTTGACAATTAAGTCCAGTCGTGTCCGACTCTAGGGAGCGGTGCTCATCTCCGTTTCAAAGCCAAAGAGCCAGCGCTGTCCGAAGACGTTTCCAGGGTCATGTGGATGCATGTACTCCAGTTTAAAAACTTATGCATGCTTTTTTTTCCAAAAGGCTCGTACCCCATTCCCAAGAACTAATGCATAACTGAGTTTTAACGAAGACATCATTCTGTGTAGATTCTTCACTGGTTAGTTATAGGCTGTTTTTAGATAACAAAAGCATCCAAACATTATCTTTAGGACATGTTTAAAATATAAAGATAGTACGGATCTATGGCAAGATTCCATAAAACTTAGCCATCACATTTCTTTAGGAACCATGATTTTCAGCAAGCGAAGCCATGCATATTTCCAGTGGCTTTCAAAATCCTAAAGCTGCCAAACAAGGAAGATTCAATAGTATTTTTACCCCTCCAACGCTGGAGGAGATAATTTATTAAAGTTTATCACTGACTGAAAAACTGTCTAATAAATTAGCATTTTGACAGCAAATCATAAGCTCTGCTCAGAAATTCAGTATTTTTTTTTAAACAGCACAGTTCACACAAGGATCCTTCACAGAAGGGAGCTTTAAAATCGACACTATCTTTCCACCAAATGAACAAACATACTGGAAACCCCCTTTCCACACTGGAGCTTTCCTCTTTTTAGCTATCGTAGGAATTCATTCTCACTTTTCAGATTGATGGATAGCCAAGAATGAAGAGGAATCAGTGGACACTGCAAGGAGTTTACACACCATAGTTCAATGAATTACACATCAGGAGAACCAATGCTAGAGTGTTGAGAATATGAAACCCACCAAGGTCAGTTTGATCATGCTGGAATTGGGAAGTATGTAGTGGTTTGCAAGGACACCCAGACAGGCAAGTGTTTCGTAGCCTCCCTAACACATTTAGTAAGGGAAATGCATCTCTTCTTGGATTGTTAATTAAACCCAACGACTGTTAAATACTCTTGGTAGCATCTCCAAGTGCATGAACAGATAATCTATTAAGTCCATGGATGAGATGTAAAGTGCATGAAAAGAGATTCCAGAAACATGGAAGTTCCTCCCCTGACCAATGGTCGAGCTGTCTCATCCGAAACTTACAATCCTCTGAAGAACATTTATAAAACTAGGCTAGCCAGGGTATTCACAACCCAGGTTCCTTTAATGCACATAGTTATTGTTACACAGCTCCTGCTAGATTTCAACCACCAAATAAGTTTTAGCAGCTCCTTAGTTTGAGGCAGAATGAGTTCGTTAGAGGAACAGATATGCTCTCATTTCTTCAGTGCTGGTGGGGGCCCAAAGATAAGTCTGCAAGTTCAAGTTCCCTTAGAACAGAGCTGCGGCCCCAAGGGTTCATGAGCCTTATAACCACCCACTCAGTGGCAATACTGAGAGATTCATAAAAAAAGTTTTCTGCTCCCCTTACTCTCCTTCTTTCCACTTATGATCAACACCTAGCAATGCACACACTTTAAAAAAAAAAAAAGGTCAAGTGATCTTCTGTAAATCAATTTGCTTTCTCTTGCTAGCTATTCCAGCCAATTCAAAAAACTCTCTCCTCTCCCTTAGCTAACTTGACTGATTTACAGATTCAAGCAGACCTTTGGGAAGGGAATCCTGTCCTTTTACAGCAAGGCTGTTTTGCAGATCTCAAACCCACAGGAGCAATCCAGATTTTTTGGGAAGAACATGACTCTTTGGTCAATGTAAGCTGTCACAGCCATTCAGTGCTGGAGCTCATCTGCATGAGAAACTGCCTGGAGTATTTGCAGAGATCCTATAGCAGCCTAGCTCTCATCTCTAGGGTCAGAAGACAACCACCTCAGAGTAGGTTATGCAACACCATCCTCCCCTTGGATATCTTCATCTTCCTCTGTTTCGGTCTTGATCTGGGCCACACCCAGACGGTACAGTGTATCCCGAATCACCACCTCGCCAGGCTGGCAGCTTTGCACAATCTCATGAATCTGCTGGTTCACGATCTCCCGACTGGAGAGGAAATCCATCAGGCGATTGTAGAGGTAATAGTGGGTTGCATTGTCAAAGCTCATAGGCCTCTGGCGGACATAACTGGTTTTGCTATCATTGATGGCTGTACTGATAGCACCATAGGGTTCCAGTTCCCGGCATAGGGAGAGAGAATGGTGCTGAGCTGTTGGATCACTCTGAGTGCTCTGCTCTGTTCCAGTATGAACTACATGGCGGGATGCCGATTTAGTGACTGGGTGCTGAACAGAGTGTTCGGCACTGGTCATATCCACATTGTAGTGTCTGTCAAGAAGTTCTGGGCAGGACACATACTGATGAGAGAGAAAAAAGAAAGAGTGACTTTCAAGTCAGAAGGTTCGTCATTGCTTCCTTCTCCAGAGCTAGCTTCTCCAGAGCTAGCTAAGCCATAAGAAAGAGCCTATGACAAAGTTAGCATGGTCTCAAGAAGAGGGCTCTGGATCTGAACATGGCTTCAAAACTCTCCTTAGTCAAAAGTCTAACTAAAACCATACACTATCCCATGTGCAGTTCTGCACCTGTCAAGTGGGAATTGCAGTTGATTATTTTCACAGACAAAGAATATGCTTTGGACCAAGAACTCTAGATAGGATAGGCAACAGAAATATTTGAAATATGGGACAACTTACAGCGCAATCCTATCCAACTTCCCCCACCGGTGTAACCAGCAGGGGAGTGCAGGGTGGGAGGCTTTGAAGGGGCGGGGGGGATTTAAATCCCCATTTGAATCCCCCTTTGGAGGGGATTCGAATCCACTTTCCGTTCTGGGGCCTCCCGTTCTCACTGCACCGCTGGGGAAGTTGCATAGGATTGCGCTGTTAAACATGAAAAACTTTGGTTCAGGTTACCCAACAGAAACTTTAACCTGTCCCTACATAAAATTAGGATCCCAAACTTACAACCTTCTCTTCAGAAGACAGTGCAAGGTGACTCACCCTTAAAGGCTCCATGGGGTCAGAGAAGCAACCCTGGTTCCTTCCCCACATCTGAGCAGTCAAGTCCGGATAGCAGATATCAGCACACAATGCCACAGAAGTGGCCAAATCTACCACATAGACTGGTGGCCAGTGGCGTGAAGAGGCTAGAAGGTCCACATGGTCCCGGGGGCTTTCCCCTCTCACAATGTATTTTGAACCACACACAATCTGTGAAGATAAGTAGTATTAGAGGTTTGGGGCAACACTCACTGGAAGAAAGGAAAGGAGCCAGGGATTAAAGACAAGCCCATTTTTCAGTTTCCATCCTAAAAATTTTCAAAAAGACCAGCCTGATAACTGAATCTTCTTCCCAACTGAATGCTATACAAAGAGGACTCGTCTTTCAAACCCCCTCTGCACTGGCACAGTCAATAAAACAACATGGGCTATCATGATACCACAATCTACCACATTGTACATGGGGAATAAAAGACAGGAACTGTTGCAAGCAACTCAGGAAGTCTTCCTCTATTATCCTGAGCCTGGAAGAACACTACCACCTATGCGAGCTAACTCTTTTCTATAAAACACTTTCAGTCATGTGCAAGACATGTAGCGCATTTCTAGAAATCAAATATTAAATTCTTTGATTTTTTGCATGTTCCTCTTCACACTAAAGTGTTATTTACTGCTATTTACTGCCACAGGTAGTCACTCACTCTGGAATAAAACTTTACCAAGTTTTTAGTGCACCTCACCTGGTGTGGACACACTTTGAAGATCTTCCCTCCAGTGAAGTGTGCTGTGGGCTGATTGATTGGTGTTCCATTTTGTACAAAATCGTACAATGCCAAAAGGGAAAGACAGAGCTGCTCCTAGGAAACATACCACGGAGAAAAAATTAGCATGTCAATAGGACTAAAATGCCTTATTCACATTATAAATAGCTGGTTCTTCCGGAGAAGGACCCAGGGGATGACAGATAGGCTTACCATATCCAAAGGGGGACAGGCTGCCTACACCTTTAACCATTGTAAAAAGAGGGAATTTGGGCAGGTGCAGCTCATAATGGAAGGGTGCAACAAGCTGCACCTGCCCAAATTCCCTCTTTTTACAATGGTTAAAGGTGTAGGCACCCTGTCCCCCTTTGGATATGGGAAGCCTAATGACAGAGACAGGTATAACTGAATACTAATCTTCTTCCAGACAAGCTAGGTAAACAAAACATGGTACTGCTATAAGCTTGTATACAGGTCAAAATGGAAAAAAAAAAAAACCAAAACCATCACATTAAAAAAAAAAAGTCTGGACAAGCAGGTTCCCCTTTCACATACTTATGAATGCTATTTCTTAAATATTTCATAGTGAAGGAAGTTTTGACTGGGTACTGGCACATCTTAAATAACTTCACATTTTTACACAAACTGAGTACCATTCCTCAAATATTTTTTTAAATGATCTTCTTTCTGAAGGAGAGAAGCAAAATTACTAATTGTTTCAACAACAAGAAAACACTATTAAGTGCTGTTACAGTGTACGTATATAATAGAAGGGGAGGGGGGCTATTTCTGTTCGATGGTCAACACCAGTAAGAAATTCTTAACACAAGGGAATCGCATCATTGAGCAATATATTTTTCCAAAAACATCTGTTTTCTCAGAAGCTTCAAGAAATCATTGGAGAGCACTCCAGAGTCATGGGCCACTGGACGGTGACAAGGAGGGAGAACTTATTTTTAATCCTCTCCCCTCTTTATTTTCCTAATATACTGAATACAGAGCAAAATGAAAGTATATAGAAACTGTGCCAAGGAGGCATGAAAGCGGTATCCTCAAAATGCTGGGATTACCGTGTGCTTACAGAAGAGTTTTGTTACCTTTGATTCCCCTGCCTCCCAGGGAATGCTACACTGTGTCAAGAAAGCCTGTAGCTCTTCCTCACTGTAAGTACCAATCTGCTCCATTTTACAGGTTTCATCCTGAATCAGCCTCACTAGAACACTTGCGTTACCTAAACAGTGAGAGATCATTTTCGTCAGCTGCTGCACTTAGAAGAGAATGTCACAGACACACATATCCAAGTGAGGAAACAGTGTTAGGGTGTTCTGGTTTGAGATGGGCCAAGCCACTGTACCAAATATGAATTCACAGCGAGAAGCAATACAAGCCTTATCTATGTAGATTAGGAGGAGAGAGAAGCCTGGACTACATCAACTGCCTGGGACCAGAAGACTCTGCACAGCAACAAAGGGGCTGCTTCTGTGGGCTGGAATCTTTAACATCATCCACCTGCAGCTGAGCTACCATAAATATCTCCACCTAATAGAATATGCCTTTTTTATTGATTTATGTTGTAAGTTGCTTTGCGAACCAGGCCCAAAGAACTAATACATACAATACAAAAATAACCACCTCTACTTCCAACATTGTGAGATCTAGGATAGGTCACCAATTCCATCAGAGCATTGCCCAAAAAGTCATTCCTATGGTGGTGCATAAAGAAGAGAGTCCCCACCATCAGCCAGAGATGGAGCAGCTGCAGGGAGTTGACACCTCACCCTCCCTGCCTGAAAAGATCTATCCTCCAACAGCTGTGTTGCCCCGAGACTGGAAAAGTGAGTGGAGGCATCGGCCAATGGGCTCCTGAGTTGTTATGATTCTTTTTTTACATCGGGATCATTTTCATCCAAAGAGGGGTCTAAACGTGCTGTGAATTGCCTTGAGCACCTCCCTTGCAGGGGGGGGGGAAGGTGGGAGACAAATATTTTAATATAAAGTGACATTTTAAATGCTCAATCATACAGATCTTATGAATGTCGGCTCCAGAATATCCTTGGCAGAGACATGCATAAGCTCTATGTGACCAGACAATAAGGAGAATAAGGAGCATCAAAACAATACTGCTTCCACATAGACTACTGCTGTGTAGGAAAGAGCTTTTTAGCAGCGCCTGTATAGGCCCGGCAACATCTAAAGTCAGTCCTTATAGAGATTCCACCAGGCAGTGCAAATATGCACCTTAAAGCAAAAAGGTTCATGATTCCTCAATATAGTGTCTAAAAGGAACACTAACAAAATTCATTATGTGGCTGGATCTACTAAGCAACTGAATTTTTGCAGAAAAAAAAATTACCTGGTATAATATGTGTATCAAGGTTCTTCTCTCTCTCTGTGTTGACAACGACAGCGCCCCTCATCAGTGGTGGGAAGAAGGGGGCTATGATAGAAGCATCAAATTTTGTGATAGGAATGCTGGAGGGAAATGCCACCTGCTCTATCACTTCTGTTTCCATGGTGGACCAGAAATCTTCCACATTTACCTCACTAGATGCCAGGAATTCTGGCCAGGTAAACTACCAGCAAAAGAAGAGGGGGGGGGGGAGCAAGAAGAAGTCAAGCCACCTGTAAGTTTAATTTTTAGACAACTGTGCATTCATGCAAGTTTTCATGGCTTATTATATTCAAAGACACAACATTCATGGGATTTCCAGCCATGTAATTTCAGCTCTTATATTGAAGAAATAAAGATTAATCTTACGTTGTCAGATGAAATTCCTCAGTCCTACCGCGATGCAAGGCAATGCAGAGCGGGCAAACGGATTATCCAAAGCTGACAGGACGGTAAAAAAGTCTTGAATTCTTCCCGCTTGACGTTTCTCCCCAGTCAGTTGGGGTTTCTTCAGAAGCAAAAGACTCAGCCACAGGCTGAAAGACAAGGTTATAGACATCTTTCAGCCTGTGGCTGAGTCTTTTGCTTCTGAAGAAACCCCAACTGACTGGGGAGAAACGTCAAGCGGGAAGAATTCAAGACTTTTTTACCGTCCTGTCAGCTTTGGATAATCCGTTTGCCCGCTCTGCATTGCCTTGCATTGCGGTAGGACTGAGGAATTTCGTCTGACAACGTAAGATTAATCTTTATTTCTTCAATCTAAGAGCTGAAATTACATGGCTGGAAATCCCATGAATGTTGTGTCTTTGAAACTGTGCATTCTGTTCAAGCCTATACATAGAAAATGGTTCCTCTTTCTGCTTTAAGGTTCACAGAAACTTTTTGTTCTGGATTCTCTCTCTCACTTCTATGATCACTTAATCACATGAAAAAATGAGTTAACAGAAATCAGACACATAAACTTCAGATGGCAGGCACTGAAGAGAATTTTCCCATCTGCTTACAGAGTTGGATGCAAAGATGTTCTCCATTTTAAAAATATTTACAGTATACCCCCCTTCCCCTCAAGAGGCTCCCAAGGTGGCTTACAACAACATTTCAAAAACAGTAACAATCTAAAAAAAGAAGAAAATCAAATCAGAGAGCAACAAAAATCATCATACTTCATAAAGTCAGCAGAGAGAACACAAGCCAAACACAAATAGAGAGAAAAATACTTCCAATTTCCAAAAGCAAAATAAAAAAGGGGTTTCTGTCCCTTATAGGCAGAGAGGGAGCCAACCGGATCTTAAACCAGGGATCTGCAGGGTGCCTCCACAGAGAAGGTCTTCTCATCAATTAGCAAACTTCCAATGGTGGCAGAACCTGTAGGAGCCCCCCCCCCCGACCTCAGGGAACAAGCATTTCACAAGGGGGGGGGCAGTGCTTTAGGAAACGTGGTCCCAAGCCATTTAGAGATTTAAAAGATAAGGCCAGCACCCTGAATTGCACCTGAAACAGCAACCAATGAAGCTAGTATAACAGAGTGCCATGGACAAACTGCCGGGCACCAGTCAAAACTTATGCAGTCTCATTCTGCACTAGCGGACATTTCTGGATGCTCTTTAGGTCAGGTTAATATGTAGTCAACTGCATTTCGCTCCACAACATGGCATTACAAGTAGTAGAAGCTGCAGCTGGAGGTTATGCAGCATGTCTAAACCACCTACCTCAATATTTTTCAGGGACAAAACATTTTCCACATTTCTCTGCGCTATCTCAACTTTGGGTGAAATGCCACAGACGCCACAGATCATATCATTGTAGTCCCGGACAGTGAGGCACTCAAAGGCCCAATAGCCATTGCAAAGCAGCTCCTCCAGTTGGCTCAGCTCCTCAGTATTCAGGTTTCTCTCTGTGAGGAAAAGAAAGACGTTTAATCAGACAGTCAAAAATTCTCAGGTAACGTTCATCCCCAACAGCTGCAGGGAGGCCAACTATGACGTTAAAGAACACATTTCTATGAATTTTTTAACACTGTTAAAGGCAGTTGAGTGTGTCAAAGAAGTGCTACTCAAAATTACAGCTTACCCAGATACTTCTGCCCTGCTGTTCCCTACACTCCAAGAACAATGGGACACTTCAGCCTGTGCTGAAAAAGGGACAGAAATCACAGGTTGCTCACGACTGTAGTGGAAATCGCGGAAGATTGGCGAGGAGTTAGTGGTGTTAGCAGTGGTCCCCTGTTTTGACAAGTCCAGGAAGGAAGGGGTTAAAGGATTGCCTGTTTGACAGGACTAGGACACAAAGGGTTACCACCCAGGACTGCATGGGTGGAAACACACCTGCAAGCAATTGGGCGTGGCCCACAGGTGTTGCTGTTAATTGGGATGAAGCTGGGACTTTGAATGCAGTGAGTGTGGCTCGCAGCTGCACTCAATTAGCATTGATTGGAACTCTCACAGCTGTGGGCAATAATGAGGGCAGTGATTGGAAGCCCACAGCTGTAGCCAGTAAAGAGTTGATAGGGAATAACAGTATAAAAGCAGCAGCAGTAGGAGCAGGAAAGAGCCTTGCCAGCTCGCCACGGGGACATACTGCCAGACTGCCGAGCGACGACGACTCTGCTCCAGACGGGGATACTCTGCCGGACTGACTGCTCACCTGGATGGACTACCCACCTGGATTGACTGGTATTGGGAGACGCTCTGCCTGATTGGAAGGTCGGAGAGACCGGGATTGATTGGACTTTGTGCTACAAGACTCTTTGCTGGACAGGAGAAATGCAACAAGGAGATTCTACCGCCGTGGAGTAACGAGCTGGACTTCTCTACAGAAATGGACCCTCGTTAGCCAAGTAGAATCTTATCTGCCCGGGAAGGACTAATGGACATTTATTGCTGGTAAAGTAATAAATCTTGTAAATAGTTGCCTTGGAGTTCAGTGTTTTCTTTGACACACAATTGCAATTTAAAGAGGAAAGGAGCTAAATTTGCCTAAGGTGGACTATTGGAGTTAATTAAAGGGAATACTAGTTTGCTCCCCCAGGAGTAAAGTTTGGGGTGCAACATTTGGGACACAACAACGACACACACTGCAACGGTGACCCAGAGTAACTTCTAGCACTCCAGTTGCAGGCTACAGCATCTAACGCATAGAAGCTGCACCCAAAGGCATAACTAACTTCAGATGCCCTGGTCACTATGGCTGAGAAGCCATGACTGATCCTCAGGTAACAAAAAAAGAGAAGGAACCTCTTCAGTCAGTCTACATTGACTGGCAGTGACTCTCAGGCAGAAGTCTTCCCCATCTCCTGCAACTAGTTTCTCTCTTCTTTTTTTTTTTAAAGGACCAGAGGATTGAAACAGAGGCCTCCTGCATGCAAAGCATGTGCTCTGCCACTGAGCTATGATGACCCCTTGACCCAGCAGAATGCTACAATTGCTGGCTGGAAATCTAAATAAAGAGGGAACAGATTCTGCACAAACTCATCAAACAAGGAGCAGAGGAGTTAGATTTTGACCAAGGCTACTTGGAACAGTCCATTTCATTCAACCTTACTCACAGCAAAAAACCCTCATCACAAACAAAACCCCAAAGGTGTCCTTAAAACAAAGAAACAAACCCCAAACACATCACGGGTCCACATCTTCCCCCCCCCACATACACACACACACACACACACACACACACACACACTTTAACTGCATAGGTCTCCATATTTTCAACAGATTGATCACAGCTGTTTCAAAGGAAGAAGAAAAGGAAATATCAGTACCTGTCTGTTCCTGCACAGATTCCAAGATGCTGATGACAGCCACTTTGGGGTCCTCACCAAGTTTAATATGATTCCTTATTGTGAACAGAAGGTCCAGGCTCACTAAAAGCTTGTTGCCCACATTAAACAAGCCTGCAATTGAAAACAAAAACATCCACCATTACTATGGATTTCGAAATACAGATGTGGGGCATGAGACAAAAATACCCCAACAACCTCAAGTATCAAGTATGCTTTACACATAGTGGGAAAACACAAGTGCTTAAAATGCATTCCTCACAATTTGGTACTTGTCCCTCTGAAGCCTTGAGCGTCTATAAACTGGATTATCCATGCATTTTCTTACCCGTGTAAATGTCATTGAAGCTATGGAGAGCCAAGCACTGCACGTTCACACACAGCTTGAGTTGAGCAGTGACAATCTGCAGCCGGTTGGCTGTCAGCAACCAACACTCTTGAGGGCCAGCAAGAGAACTGGAACAAGGTAGATGAGAGGAAAAGTTAGAACTGTACACTCTTCTGTATCTAGTATAAGAAATTGACAAAATAAAAGCTGAAAGAATGGGATAACTATATACAGGTGGGCCCCCATATCCGCTGGGAATATGTTCCAGGCCCCTCCGTGGATACTTGAAACCGTGGATAAGAGCGAACACCCCCTCCATGGTTTCCTGAGGGGCCCCCACCCTGCCTCCCCTGCAGGTAGGCATGCTTGCCCCCCCAGCTCTTATTTTTTCTTTCAGCAAGCTTTGTTTCTTCCTTAAAACAAACAGAGAAGCAGCCGCCATTGCAGGCAAGTAGAATGAGACTAAGTCCTAGAGAGGCTCTGCAAGGTTTCTGTTAACCTTGCAGAGCCTCTCTAGTACTTAGTCTCGTTCTACTTGCCTGTAATAAGCAGCCAGAGGCTGCTTCTCCTGTTTCTTTAAGGAAGAAACAAAGCTTACTGGGAAAAAAGTAAAAGCCTGGGGGGTCCCCACGATCCATGGATAACGAATCAGTGGATATGGGGGACCACCTGT
The DNA here is from genome assembly GCA_026170595.1 of Plestiodon gilberti rubricaudatus. Classification (NCBI taxonomy): domain Eukaryota; kingdom Metazoa; phylum Chordata; class Lepidosauria; order Squamata; family Scincidae; genus Plestiodon; species Plestiodon gilberti. The sequence goes on along the minus strand of JANXHW010000002.1, from coordinate 192,484,462 downwards.
AAACTGAGAGTGAAAACAACTTACTTTGGGCCCCCTTTGAATAAAGGGCTGTTGCAGAGAAGGCACTGTGAAGCTGGAAACTCATAATAGTTTGACCAAGAGGTCTGCTCGATGGTGACTGTCTCCTCATTCATGTTGGACAGGATGAGCCGGGAGCTGTTGAGTTCATGAATCAGTGCAAAGACATCTGCCAGCTCAGATTCATTCTCTGGGATCTGTATTACTTTGCGCAGAAGCTGCAGAGTAGACTGGCGTTGGATCTCTTTTTGGGACTGGATTAAAGGTTCGCTGGTGTTCAACACATCTGTGGGGTTGGAAGTGACCTCCTACGAAGGAAGTCACACTGTCAAGACGCCTGCAGATTCAAAATCTGAAGCATCACATTGACCCTCCAAACAGCAAGGTACGTCTTCTGCTGTTTTACTCAAAATAGCAATGAGGCAGGATGCTCAGGGACACATACCTCAGTTCGTACATTCAAGCTGGACCCTGTGCTGCAACAAGATGGCAGAGGAGCAACACAAGCCCTTCCTCTCTACCACAAAAATCACTTTTTGTTTTTTAAGTGAGAAGACCAGATGAACTAGCCTCCAGGCAATCAGGAGTTACAAGCCATAAGCAACCTCCTGGTTTTAGAAGTAGGTTCTCTCTGTGCCAGGTGCAAGGGAGTGACAACAGGAAATCTTGTTGACTGTGTGCTCTCGAAAGCATCTGGTGGGGCCACTGTGAGATACAGGAAGCTGGACTAGATGGGCCTTTGGCCTGATCCAGCAGGGCTCTTCTTATGTTCTTATGAGTTCATGCAGGAGCCGGTTCATACTGCAGACTCTGTGTGGTGGAGGAAAGGGACCTGTGCCACCCTACCACCTTGCTCTTGCAGTGCCAACTCAGGCTAAATGTATGAACAGGGCTGAGTTGCTGCTAGAGAAGTGCTGAGAGCCAAGTGTGCTACCACTCATTTACACAGAGTTATATCAATACTTACAGAGTGCATTTTTCCAATGAAATGGCTCATAGAAAGTGGAGTATTATGGAAGTATGTAGTCCTTGCATACTTCCACCTCTTTTCAGTTCAAAACCTCAGAAGTTTCCAGGCAGTTGAAAAAGTTTTGCCAGCATAGTTAGGACAGTGACAAGTGTAGAAATGTTTACACATTGTGACTGAGGTTTCGTAGTCATTCAAGTGCCAAATGTGTAAATCTGCTTCAGGTGTTTGTGCTGCATTGAACTAGAACAGATAGCTGCAAAGGAGCACCTGTACTGACATTTGCTGGCATGATCTGCCTTTCCCACAATACTTTCATCCAAATTTTACTAGCGCAACATGGCAACAGCAAACATACGAGCTCAATAACTCTTGATTGAGTTACTGAAGCTTAAGGAGCCACACAGAAGGAAAATTAAATGGCCAAGAGAAAGCATGGCCTGAGAAGTGCATTGAAACATTCATCATGTTTCTCATATTACATAATCATAATATCAAGAGGTTGGAAGACTGAACACTAGAGGGCTCTTCATAACAGCACATGGCAAGTCACTTAAACAAAACAAGCCACCCTATTAAAATATCTCAAACTGCACTCTTAGCTTAGGCTAGAGGTGTAATGAATAACTATTAACACTGTAACTTTATCAAAAACAATTCTAATAATGTATTACATATCTATCATAAACTAGGATTGGGGGAGGGAGGGGAGGGGGAATGTCAAGAGATGACATTCTGCATCGTCTGCATTGTGGTTAACTATGACCAGGATTCATTCACAACCAGAATCTGCGACCAGCTTCAGTCTCTGACTTGGAGCACATCCTCAGCAGCATTATCCGTGCTTAACACTGGCACTATAACCCTTACCATGGTTAAGTCCAGCAGTAGAGAATTCATGTGAGAGGAGGGACTGGAGCACAGGATCCCAAGACCACTCCCATCATCATGTTTACAGTGGTAAGGCCGCATCTGGAGTAGTGTGTCTAGTTCTGGTCACCACACCTCAGAAAGGATATAGTTGAATTGGAAAAGGTGCAGAAAAGAGCGACCAGAATGATTTGCGGGCTGGAGCACCTCCCTTATGAGGAAAGGCTACAGCATTTGGGACTTTTCAGTCTAGAAAAAAGGCGCCTGAGGGGGAACATGATTGAGACGTATAAAATTATGCATGGGATGGAGAGAGTGGATAGAGGGAAATTCTTCTCCCTCTCGCACAACACCAGAACCAGGGGACATGCACTAAAATTGAGTGGAGGGAAAGTTAGAACGGACAAAAGAAAATATTTCTTTACCCAGCGTGTAATTCATCTGTGGAACTCCTTGCCACAGGATGTGGTGATAGCACCTGGCCTAGATGCCTTTAAAAGGGGTTTGGACAGATTCATGGAGGAGAAAACCATCACAGGTTACAAGCCATAAGCAACCTCCTGGTTTTAGAAGTAGGTTTTCTCTGTGCCAGGTGCAGGGGAGTGACAGCAGGAAACAGGTTACATGTTGGCTGTGTGCTCCCTGAGGCATCTGGTGGGGGCCACTGTGAGATACAGGAAGCTGGACTAGATGGGCCTTTGGCCTGATCCAGCAGGGCTCTTCTTATGTTCTTATGTACAGCTGTACCAGCCCAAAGCAGCAGCACAGAGCGCTACACTAATTCCAATTCTATCTGCATACTTACGACTGAAACATTACAAGAGCTTTTTGAGCTTTCAAATTATTGTAAGATAACTGTAATTTAGTAAGATCTGGGAGTACTGCAGAGTTAGAATGCTGTCACCTTATGCCTGTGAATGTGTAGGAAGAAACACTTTTCAAAATTAGGCCCATTTGTACAAATGGCAAAAAACAAGTCACTTTTTATATAGCAAATGAAAGGCCACATTTATCCTGGAAATTTGTCTCTGCACAGTTCTTTTGCTTTACAATTTTCTGTTTTAGATCATTGAAATTAAATCAAAATAGAGTACACTATCTAGTAAAAAGAGCAACTAGCTATAGCATGCAGCCTCCATGCACATGGTTTCTCCATCCATCAGCCCAATCTTACACATGTTTACTCAGAAGTAATCCCCACTGAGTTCAAAGTCAAAGACCGACAGGGAAGTGAGAGTACAAAGAGAGTCACAACTCACCAGGGATTTAACTGTTTTCTCAGTTCTGTCTTTGGCAAGATTGTAGCCACAACTGGGACAGATCCGTGGCTTGTGCCGATTTGTGTATACGTAGCTGCAAGAAGGGTTTTTACATTTCCCTCTTCCTCGTGAAGTTGCCAAGCCCAAATCCTGCAGAGAGATCAAACATTTATCCACTCTGCCATATACGTACCATAGCCGTTTTCCCACAACATAAAACATCAAGAGGGTAAAATCATGGCATGGTCACTGTTCCGGCCACCAGCTAAAGCTGTTCGGTTCTGTTTTAACTCCAAATACTTCAAACACTTAACTAGCACATATTTCTACTGTGTTCACATTAGCATTGAATTCCATTAGGAAAACCTTGATCATAAAGGATGAATGTCAACCAAGATCACACCAGTATACTTTCCGTTTCACTGCATTACTTTGAGCTACCAGCGGGTGAGAAACAGAAAACCACACATGCTCTCAGACTAGAAGCTGTGGGGTTGTTGTTTTGAGAAAATCAAACTGTAAAAGTTGAGGGACTGAAATTAGTCCAAGCCACAAACCAAGAGGCAGAACTGACCTAGAAACCAAGTCACAAGGGGCTGTGCAACTGTGCAGCATGGATAATGATACACCAAACCTTTCACTTTCAATCAAAGTTAACTTAGATCAGGAGAGACATGGGTGAGTTTTTCATCTCAAGCCAGTTAAATAGTTCATCCTGAACCATTTCAGGATTTTTTAGGAACCTGAATTCCTAAAACACACAAAAACATGTTTCCCAGGTTCTAAAAGTGCTTGAAGAGCATGTCAGCAATGACCGGGCCACAATTCACTGTAGGGATTCCTGCCTGCCTGCCATGCAAGATAATTGTTGAAAAGCAGTATACTGTATAAATATTCTTAGAAATAATCCATGCCTATCTTCTTTTGTGCTTGAGCATAGAAAACAAAGACAACTCATATGTTGCATCCAAAGATCTTACTAAGGTTACAGTGCAGCTGTACTTATAAGAAGGGAATACATCTGGTTTGACTTCCACCATGTTGACCTGAGATGCTGAGCTGTTTGGACCTCCATGGACCTTTAGATCAAGAGTAAGAGAGAAAACATTAAGTCAGATAAATTTTGTTAGTATTTCTATTTCTACTTGGTTGCCTTCTCTCTCTCTCTCTCTCTCTCTCTCCCCCCCTCTCTCCCTCTCCCCAATCTTAGCTTTACGGCCCTAGTCACTAAACAATATCCCTACGAGAGTTGTTGTCTAATGGCTGATTCATACTCTGCCAAACTCAATATGGAGTGGGCGGTGGAGGAGAGGAGTGCTGAGGAATAAGCCTCAAGGTGGTCAGTTCCTGGCTGCACCTAAAACATTTAGTATGAACTATAGTCAACATATGTCTGCTTGCACGCAAGTATATCCTGTTCACATGATCCACCTGCCACAAAACACAGGATGGATGGGTTGTCTGGACAGGGTTCAGTTCACATCATTCTACATGCAGTGGAGAAGAAGAGGAACACAAGCCCAAGACTTGCTCTCAAGTCTTGTGAGGTGTAGAGCCTATACACAAAGGGATGTGTGAATGGGTCTTAAGAGGAAAGAGAAGGGGACTTCATTAGTCATCTGAATAAGCCAGAATAGTCACACATCTTCCCTAGAGGCTTCAATAGTGAAATTAAAAACACAACAGAATGCACCAGATATTAGGTTGATTTCTAATTTCAGGTTTTTAAACGCAGAAGAACTGACACCTGTGAACCAGAATATAAACCACATAAAACAGAGCACACTAACACATATACATCATTTTTTCCTTTCACACCATATAAGAAAAAACTCTAATAATATGCTTTAACATGCAAACCTCAAGACCACAGCAGAATAAGCGTTCAACCAAAAACTGTAGTTACCTTGTGCTCTTCGACACTGGGAGGCTGCAGGGGAGACTGGCCCAACTGCTTCAGAGTGCTCGGCTTCAGTCCTGAGATCCTTACAGGGGAATTTTTTTCTTGAAGAACAAGCATACATATGGAAACTGTCAACATACTGATGTGCAGTTTTACACCGACTAGTCTGACAAACGCAGCTATATAGGATAGATTGTAGCCAACTGCCTGCAAATCTCAAGAGACCAAGCCCAGCTCAGCAGACCTCATTCTCCTAAAAGGGTAGCTGACACACACGCCTTGGAGGCTTAAAGTTGGTTTTGAATATTTGTATCCCACCTTTTTTCCATCAAGAAACTCAAGTCATCATACATGAGGTTCCCAGGTCATCTCCCAGCCAAGCACTGACCAGATCTAAACCTGCATAATGTTTCCTCAGCCCTGGGATTTTTGAAGGAAAATCATCCTCCAAGTCACAATTTAGGGTTCTTAAAGGCACAGTAGAACATTAATAGTCACATATGGCGAATGTACTGTATTTCCAGAAACAAATTATGCCCTACCATTCATAAAATTAGGAGGAGTTTTCTCCCATCAAGCATGAACTGGAATTTTCATTTTACCGTTATTTGAAAATGACTGTCTGCTACTTGGCTGCTCCATGCTGGTTTCTCTCGTCAAGCTGACAGGGGCAGGCAAGATCGCTCTCATGGGTCTTGCAGCAGCCAGCAAGGATGACTTGGGTCTTGATTTGCCCTTCTGCTCCTGCCCCTTGGATGCAGTACCAAGAACATCACCTCTGAAATGACAAGAAACAACAGAGAATTCCACTTGGTTTGTCATCTTGCTCAATAAGAGTGACAACTTCATCCCTCAACCAAGCTGCTGCCTTGACATTTATCTTAAATTTGCTACTGGTCTAAATGAGACACGAGGGGGGGGGGTAGTTTTGACTTGCAGTAACACAGACATAAACCTATTAAGCTCAGAACATGCTGGAAGGCAAAAATGGTCCTGGGCTAGAAATTCAAAGTGCAATGAGAAAATCCATTGCTTCCTTTGGATCCAAAGTTACAATTACTGCTGCCCAACACAAGCAACTCCATAGGACTGGTATCTTCCGCACAAAACTGACTTACCCCATTTGATGCTTCACAAGCGACGTTAGATTTGTAAGCGAGTTTGCAGGGCTCACTACTTCGGTGGATGGCTGTGCCTCATGCCCCTCAACCTCCCTCTCCTTCTGCTCTAATGAGGAGTCTAACTTTGCAGGGCCCTCTTGAAACTGAATAACTGCAGTGGCATTTCCTTGCTCCTCTGGCTGCGTGTTGTTAGCAAGGATGTGAGCCTCGGAGATGATCACCTCTTCCCACTCAGTTTCCTGCACCTGCTCCCCAGAAGTGGCTGCATTAAGGAGCTGAGTCACAGCTTCGGAGCTCTCCAGGGCAGATTTAGAGGCGCTGTCTTGAACCCCAGCTGGTGCCAAGGCTAGTGGCTGCTGACTCCTTTTTGGCCTCAAGGTTTTGACAGACACACCTGAGGTTGGGTCGGATCTGCTTTTTGATGGTTTCTCCTGAAATAACAAAAAACAAACAAGCCTCAAAACAAGTCGCCATCACACATTCACAACCAATTATATTCAAAATTTGACTGATAGACATGAGGAGAGCCAGGAACAAAATGATCAATTGATATCTGAAGAGTAAATACAAGCATTACAATGCAAGCATGGCTCGCTCCTTGAAATAATGGCATCTATACATGGCATCATTTCCCATCATTCTTTTCACCATTTATAGTCTGAACACATAGAGAAGCAGCCAGCAAACACATATCTTTGTAACATATGAATCATTACACGTGAATATGAAAGACATACAGGGCCAACCTTCCTGAAATTGCCCTACCACACACACATTTTAAAGAATATGAGTAGGAAGAAACAGTAACATGGGGAGGATGTCACAGTCAAACAGGCTCCTCTACATAGCTTCTTTCTAGCCATTCTTCAAGAAACTGTTTTTATTGCAATGCTTTAAGAACTACTTTTTATTGCAATGGTTTAAATAGCAAGTCAAAGCCATGCTGTTACAGTACTTCTAGCAACAGTATTACAATAAAGCATTTGTATCACATTTTTGAGCTTTTGTAATATTCCACATGTATTATCTTGTTGCAATCCTTACAACAACCCTGCAAGGTATCATCATCATATTTCAGTCAGGAGGCAGAGACTGAGAGGGGATGGCTCACTAAGGCCACCTGGTGAGTTCACGGAAGAGAAAAGATTCAAAATTAGGACGTCCCAATTTGCCACTCAGTCTCTTAGCCACTATGATACACCAGCTGTTTGCTAGCTTTCACCAACTATTATGAGCTATCAACTCCAACACACCAAAACCTTTATTTTTCTACATGAACAAAAGACAGCAATTCTTAAACTCAGTTGCACTGCAGATAAGTGTTCTGATTTGCTTGTTCTATGCACAAGACTCTTCTTACATTAAGGTCATACAAGAAGCCACTTAAAGGCACTGAAATTAGAAAACTCAGCTTCTTCTATACTCCAGATCCTATGTTCCAGTCAAAAGGAAGGCAGTGGTGAAGAAAGAGAAGCATTATTAAGACTGCTACGTCTGTATATGCTCCATCAGCTATACCTGTGTTACCAGTGATATATACTTGAGTCTAATGACTCGGACTCAAGTCGGACTCAAGTTGCATCAATTACTTGACTTGGACTTGACTCGGCAATTGTAAAAGACTTGAAAGACTCGACTCGAGACTCGGAACCTTTTACAACAAGTCACATTTTTATTCAGGTTTAAACCCGTTTCCCCCATTGTGAGGGACTCACAACCAAAGACTCGGGACTTGGGGGCAAAGACTTGGGACTTGACTTGAGACTTGGAGTCAGAGACTTGATCCATATTCCCGTGTGTTATCCAAACGCTTGTCACATGGGATACTCCTGTTCTTATACTATAGCTACCAAATGGGGAATTGTTTGAAAACTTCAGTGTGGTAGTTGCTGCAAGCTTCACAATGAAAATGTCAAAGAAAGCTGGCTCTTTAGCTTATTCCTCTGTAAAGCATATTCCTTTAGCATATTCCACCGTAAAGACATGCAATTATAATTACATCTATGCAAGAACTTGTAAAAACACAGGAAGAGTTTTTTTTTTTTACAGAAATTCAGTTTTTTTATTAGAAACTAGAAGTACACACTAGCTGCCAATTTCATCTATTGCTGGTGCTTTAAGAATGGTGAACTTGTATCAGATATCATCAAGGAAAGAAATCCCCCTTTAATTAGGCTTACCAGATCGTTGACCGGGAAAGAGCGATCTCCCCTTAAGGGAGATCCGCCCCCTTAAGGGGAGATCGCTCCGTCCCGGTCGACGATCTGGTAAGCCTACCTTTAATCAATGGAGATGAACCACACTGGCTCCCCAAGTTACAGATGTCCGAGTTACAGACAGCTGCATCGGCACTTTCACACGGGCACAGTAATCCTTCGGTGCTGCTTTCACACAGGCACGATAGCGGTGGGCTGGCACAAACTGAATGTTTTGACTTAAGTACAGACCCTCTTCTTACATTAAGGTCATACAAGAAGCCACTTAAAGGCACTGAAATTAGAAAATTCAGCTTCTTCTATACTCCCTGGAACCTAACCTAAATAGGGAGTGTAGTCAGCGAGTCAGAAAGGAACTTAGAAAAAAAAGCACATACCAGTGCTTCAGGACACAAGTTACTTATTTTAGTTGATTGAGGTAGGAGGATCTCAAAACATTTTTCCACTTGGAAAAAAAATAAGTGGGATTGGCAACTACTTCTAAATGTTTACTACTTCTGAATTTTTATAAGCATGAAGGTGATCTTTCTCACATCGCTTCTGCAAAAGCATGAAGCCTCTGAACTTTCACCATTCTATGAACAGACATTCCACAGCCTGTATGCTCTTCTTCTGGATAGTAAAACGTGAGCTGGAAAACAAGACAGCAGAAAAATTCAGTGGTATATTTTCCATGCATCTGAACGTACCTTTGGGATCCATTTTCCTCCCAGAAAATTCCCACACATCGGGCACTTGGGTGGCTTGTGTCTGGTCACGTAAGTGAAAGAACAGCCAGCATTGGTGCAATTTCCATGTCCTCTGCGAGTGTAGGTTGTTGTCTGAAGCAAGAAGGTAGGGACTACTTTACAGAACTTACTTGATATTACAATAGGAAGTTTTCTCTCTATCAGTATGCACACCATCATTAATAGCAATATCAAGTCAACCAAACAATAATTGAATTGGATCTTACGGAAAGCTTTGCTTATCCACAGAAATAGTAGGAATACATATTATTCAAGATTGGGGGTAGTAGGGAAAGTGTCCGAAGGCAGTAACACAGCCCCTTGTTGTGTTCATGATGACAGAAAAAGGATAAATCCTTTCATGCAATAGACAACACACTTGCTCAATACATAAGACAGCCAGTCATTCCAACCAAGAGATAGAAACTGGTTTCAATACTCTCAGCTACTGGGGACAGGAGTGTGCACTGAAACAAGATTACATTACATCAGTAGTGTGGAATGGATCCCTAGGTAGAAGCGTATTCTGGGTGGTCACAAGTTAAGCTCCTATTGCCCAGAGGTACCAAGTTGTATTTACTGTGGATGAGGAAGAGATCATTTTACCACTTCCATTTTGATTCTGCAGAATAATCAAGGGCCATAACAACCTCCTTTAAAACTCAGCTTGCATAACAACATCGAACAAAGACGACCATGGGCTGCAAAAGCTTAAAAGGAAATACATTTGCTAGTCTTGAAGGTGCCACAGCACACTGCTGTTTTTGCTGCTACAGACTGACACAGCTACCCCTTTAGAAGTTGGGGACGTCGTTCGGCAACTCACAAGAAAGACTTCAGTCTGGGGTTCCTCTGCCATGGTTGGTTTGTACGAAGTGCTGTACTAGGCAGCACTACTGGCAGTAACTCTGCTTCACAGCGAAACCCCATAACAAGACTCCCTACTGGAGTGCAAGGTGGAGAATAAGAAGCATAAAATTGCTTTGGCCTTGCTCATGATGGAGGGAACTGGCCATGGAGAATATATGTCCTGCAGTGTGCATTATGCAGCTAGACCAAATCCACCCCTCTTCTTAAGATCCTTTAAACTGTGAGGTAGTCTGCTATTGTTTGAAGAGATTGGGAAGGAAGGCTTGTACTGGTTAAGCTTACTTTGAATCAGCCAACACAGTGTCTGGGTCCTCTTGCCTACCAGAGCAGTAGGACAAAAGGACTTGCTGCCAGATGACTGCCAACTTGCCCACCAGTTCTACCATTAGGCATGCGTTCCCCCCGCCCCCCAGTCCAATTGCTACCACTCTAGAACTGAACCCAAGGAAGACGGGATGCAGACACACTGCACTGCTTTCATGGAATGCACACTCAAGAGCACATCCAAAGATATATTTCACTGAAGACCATGAAAGACAGATAGACTACCCAAAGCAGGACATACATTTGGCTGTGCATCCCTATTCAAACCATGAACTTTTTTTTTTTTTGGCAGGACTACATTTGTTCTTTTCTTATTTCAGTGTCTTCTTTTCAGAGTTTTGAGTGGTGGTTTCGGGCAGGAACTTGCATGCTTCCCAAGGGATAAGCTCAATGCTGGATCATGTACTGCATAAAAAAGGCCTGAGGTTCAAACCCTAACAGCTCAGGAAATGGGACTAGGAAAGCCCAATGTTTTGAGAGCTGCTGCAAGACAAGACAACACTGGGCTCAACAGACCAACAGTCCAATTCAGTACAAGGCAACTTCTTCATGTATCTTGGATACGGGTACTACAATGCCTGAAAAATTAATAGCCTTGCTAAGAGAGCTGCTGTAGCATCAGCACTTTCTATACTGACCAGTTTGATTGATGGTGGATTTTCTACCACAGAGTGGGCTGGCAGAGGAAGCATAATGAACTGTGCAGTTGGTGCTGAAGAATTACTTTCTTCTCTCTCCTACAAATAGAAGGCAAAGTAAGAAGACACAAGCAATTTCTTGACTAACATTACAGCAATGTATCATAGCCCCTCTCCCGATTAATTATAAAGTTTACAAACATATTACACAAAAGCAGGATAGCAGTAATGAAAACCTATAAAGCCCATCTCTATATTTGCTTATCAGACTCCCATTTTTCAAGCAAAAGCAGCATGGGATCATTCTTTATGGCAGGAATCAATTTAAATGAAAGTGAGAATCTAATCTTTTTCCATAGAAGCACCTGGAGAGTAAATTGAATCTTCACAATCCCCAACATGGTTTGGGCTATTTCTGCTTACACAGATGTTACAATATGTTCTATTGGGCCACCCCTGCTCACTGGACTAAGAGGTATCTTTTAAAGTGGTAGCTCTCTTACATTTTATAGGAGAGCGCTGATGTCCTATTCATCCCAGCAGAGCCCCTTTTCCAGTGATTCTTTGATGGTGTCTCCATTGTTTGTTTTTTTAAAGATCATAAGCCCCTTTGGGACAGGTAACCATTCATTTTACTATTGCTACGTAAACTGCTTTATGAACCCTTATCTGGATCAAAAACAGAATCTTTATAACAATAGTACAGGGTTTCTCAAACTGTGGGTCACGATCCATTTCGTGGGTTGCAACCCGATGCCAAGGTAGGTCGCCAGTTGGGCCCACCCTCTCACCCTTGCTCCCGTTTGGTTCCAAACTAGAGCCAAACAGAAGCAACTGGAAACCACTTCTGGGTCACAAATCACCTTGTCTGGCCAATCCTGTGTCACGCTGAGCCCAGGACGGCCTTCTGAGGCCTCTAAAGTGACTTCCGGGTCACTTCTGGCTTCACTGATGCAACGTCCAGTTGCGTCAGCAACAGAAATGTCGGGCGCTCTCCCGGCGCCTGGCGGCGGGGCCTGCGTCGCGTGACATCGACGTGCCCCTCGTGCACGTCGACGCGCCCCCCTGCCCGTTTTCCGCTCGTTTCGGAGCGGAACAGGCTCCAGGGAGGGTGGGCGGGCTGACACAACATCAGTGACTGCCCCGCCCGCCCGGTTCGAGTGAACCACGCGCTCCACCGTGGTTACGTCTCTGGTCAGCAGGCCATTCTGAGGCCCGCAGAGGTCTCTGGAGGCCATCCCCAGGCCGACACTACGCAGGAGTGGTCACACAATGTGGGTCGTAAGGCGGAAGCGACCGGAGAAGGTGGGTCCCATGGCTACAAAATTTGAGTGACCCTGCAATAGTGTATATGGAGTACTTAGTCCTGGAGACACTAAATTTCCCCCCCCCCCCCACCCCAAGGCAAGAGGTTTAACAGTAGTAGCAGCAAGAGGACAATGAGTGCTCCAGAATGGCATACACTCCTGAGTCGGTATAGAGACAAGCATCCTGATTTCAGTGAAGCTCTAACAAAGTTATAGAATTGAGAGATTTTGCTTCATGTGCAGCAGGTATCCAACACTGTAAGCAGTCATCATAACAAGGCTGCAATCCCTGGCACACTTACATAGAAATAAGTCCCACTGGCATCCCTGGAACCTCCTTCCAAGTAATCACGCATAGGATTGGGCTGCAGGCCTGTCAATGAGAAGTTGAGGGAAAGCCATCATAAACTTTACTTACTCTTCTGGTCACCACCGTTACCACAGAAAGGCTGTCCGAAACCTGTGGTTGTGCCCCAGCCAGTCCTCCATTGGAGGCATCTGAGCTGTTAACCAGGGTCTCTTCAATAACCACGCTGGCTGTTTGATAGGGATAATTGTCTCCTACTTCCAAAGGGGCTTCATCGAGGAGGACATCTCCAGCGACTTTGTGTGCGGCTGCAGGTCTGACATAATGAGACAAGATCTCTGATGCAACAACTTCTTCTATTGTGTCCGACTGAACCAGCGAGGCTGGGTCTTCAGTCACTCCTTCAATGGCAATGCACTGCTCAGAAACACCAATGTGGCTAGAGTCGACAGAAAGGATGTTCTGCATGGCACTATGGGAAACGCCTGTGACATTTGCAGAGGCAGCTAGTCCTTCTGATGCTGTTTGGCCCTGGGTCACACAGAGTTCCAAGTGCTGCTTACTTCTCTCCTCCTGAAGGGTGCCTTTGGGAATAATTATGTAATCCGAACGAGGGAGAATTTTACGAAAACCTGGAATGTCTGGAACGACAGCAGCCAAGGAAGACAACTTCGAATTCTATAGAAAATGGAAGATGAGGACATGACGACATCAGTTTGGCTGCTGCTTCGAGGCATCCTTGGCATATCAAACCACTTCCAAAGGAATAATACAGTGAAGGCTCTTTACCCTTAGCAAAGCTTTCAGAACTTCCCTAAACTGAACGCCACCTACTCTTTCTAAGCCATAAAGACTAAGCGAGCTCCTCCATCAAGGTCCACCACTATACCCTTGCTGTAGCACATACCCCTTCTTCTTCCAACATGTTGGTACACAGTCATTTCATGGACAGATACGTGTTTTTCAGCAGTGGGTTATATAACTACTTCTATGTGCTTTTTATATATGAAGTACTGTAGCTGCTGGTTTGGACAACAATCTAATGATCTATAAATGCTATACTTGCTCACATGCAGAGTATCAGACATTCACCCTCTTGCGTGTTTAGGGGAGACATGCAGCCCCATGCTAGAGCAAATGATTTGCATGTAGAAGGCCCCAGGTTCAATCCCTGGCAGCATCTCCGGATACGGCTGAGAAGGCCTCTGTACAAAACCCCGAAGAGCTGCTGCCAGTCAGTGTTGACAATACTGAGCTTAGCTGTATCAACAGTCTGGCTCCAGACAAGGTAGTTCCATTTGTTTGCTGATCAGCCTCCTGACACTGATGCACTGTATCCAGGGCTGAAGAAATGAAGTCATTAGGTGCTTGTCCTAAAAATATATAGGCCCCGAGTGACTAGGCACCTGAGATACCATATGACCAAAAGTCGTAAACATTTAAAGACACTTCTCGGCAATAAAGGCTATTCTTCCTGGTTCACACTAAGAACCAGTACAGAATCATCAGCAAGGTGGGTTTTCAATATACCACAACACACTCTATAAGAATTTGCATGTCTGCAAGTGTCAGGAAAGAAGTTACTCATGTTAAGTGAATTACCGGGTCCAGTCCTTCTTTTTCTAACTTGGCCTTCTCCAGATAATAACTTTTCTCAGCTACACTGAGCAGCCTCCAACTCTCACTGATCTTCTTGTTAATTTCAGACTGGGGAAGATGTGGCAGCTCCTGTTGAACTTTCAGGTATATGTCATAATAATACAAAAGGTATGCAGATCTAAAGAGTAAACAAATAAAAAGGTTAACACCAACTCACAATTCAAACTTTAGAGAACCCATCCATCTCAGGCCAGATTTATTTGGCAATTCATAGTAAGACATCTAAAGCTTGGGACACACCAGTTGCGTTACAGTGCATTGTGTCCACACACGGCTCAAAAATCTGTGCGTCTTCTCTTTTGCCAAAATGCACTGCAACGCAGAAGAGCTGTGCTCTCCTACATGGCGGTGCAAGCAAAGTTGGAAAAATTGAACTTCAGCTAATGAGAGGCCACATTCGGTGCTGTGGGGATGAGATGCAGAGCAATGCATTGGCCAATCAGAATTGAGTTTGAAAAGACCATTCTGATTGGCTAACAGAGAGCTCTGTTACAGAGAGCAGGGGGCGGGGCAGGATGTCTTACACTTCGCCGCCGTCCTTCAGTGTAGACAGGGTGCGGTGCAACATACTGGTTACTCTCGCACTGCACCAGGATGCAACGCACCCCAACACAGGCGGTGTGTCCCAGGTTTAAGACTGCAAGCTGTAATCAGCAAGTTACAGTCCAGCCCATATACGTTTACTCAGTTTTGAGTACTGTAAAGTCCTTTGAGTAAACGACCTTTACAAAGTCCTTTGTAAAGTCCTACTGAGTTCAATAGCACTCAGGGCCCAATCCTATCCAGCGCAAATGCAGCTGTGCCAATGCAGTTCGTGCTGCATCCTGTGGTGGTGGGGCAGTCATGGAGGCCTCCTTAAGGGTTGCATTGTGGCTGCATAGGTGCTAGAAAGTTGGATAGAATTGGGCCCTCAGTCTCATCTCAGTGTGCAGACCTGGCTACAAGCCTATGCAAGAAATCCTATTAAAGAAAGCCCTATTGAACTCAGCGGAACTTTACAAGATAAAGTTGTAAATCAGCCTCAGCTCCAGTTGGCTAATGCTCAGATCGTTAAAGGCACATTTGTTTATTCAGTTATTTATTTAAGGCTGTTTTGGTTCCAATATTACTGTAGCAGGAAATAAACGAGAAAATATTAAAAGGAGTTTTCCTCAGTAATGAACAAAAGCAGCATCTTCTGCTCATAAAATCAGTGAATTTGTCACCAGCATATGCAATACGGTAGATACCAAAACAAACATTTTCAATTCCTTTTCTAAAAATAAATAAATAAATAAATAAATAAATATAAGCAAGCGCTATGTAATAACAACAGTTAGTTTACTAACAAGCAAGGTGTTTCGCCTCATCACCAGTTATGGGGAACTCACAAAAGCACAGAAGCAAGACGTACAGATAAAATTAACAAAGAAACCCTAAACAAACCAGTTTAAAACCAACTCTTCTCTCATCAGTAACTTTACAAAAGAAAAGGCCTCAAATGTAACCACATCTTTAAATGAAATGCTCAGTACTTATGCACAGAATGGGACGCATGCCTAGATTAGAAACACCAGTTGGACTCCACACAGAAAGAAAAATATTCCTATGAGAACTCAATGAATGCATTAATATAAAACAGTGGTGTGATCCTCAAACTCATCAGGTTTTAGCCCAAAGTTCTAGTGTTGCAAAGGAAGCATAAAAATGTCATATCGCTATGTTTGTGTCAATGATGCACATATAAATATTTCCTCCTCTGGAGTACTTGTCCTTTTCCCTCTAGTACATAATGAGTTTTTTCTTCCTCTCAAACCATGGCCATCCAATGGAAGTGACTGGTATTAGATACAGGACATGCACAAAAGAAAGTGGTACTTCATGTGCAATGCAATGACTTAACAGAATCCAATACTACAGGACGTGGTGATGGATTCCGTAAATTCATTGCATTGCATGAAGTACCACTTTCTTTCTAAATATCAAAAAGAGTTTGTGGAGGACAGGTCTACCAATGGTTATTTGCCTTGATAGCTAAATGGAACCTCCTTATTGAGAGGCAGTATACTACCAATATCAGCTGCTGGGGGAACAAGGAGAGAATGGATCTTGCCCATTCACAATCAGACCCACTTTAATTAAATACAAGATTAGGCAAAAGAAAGCTCACTAAATTAAATCCCAAAAGGAAAGCTATTCCTATGGTATAAGTCCATTAAAAAGGGAAACATCACTCACCTGGGTTTCTTAGCTTTTTCTCCTTGATCTCCAGGGCTTCTATATTTCTTCTTCTTTTTAGATGGCACTGGAGAGGTATAGGTATATGTGCCTTCTATCTCCTCCATCACTACAGTTACTTCACTGCCATCATACGGAGCCTCCATTGCTAGACAGACACTCCCAAAGTCCACCAAACCTCTCACATTACTGTTAAAACCAAAACATAGATCCTTTAAGTTTTGATGAGAGATTCAGATCCACTATACACCTCAATAACACAAACAAGCCTGAGCTATAGGTTCTAAAAGCTAGCAGAGAAATTTAATGAACTTGGCAACCTCCAGTACCCGAGGCATAAAACTATGATCTAACATTTAATGCAACTGGTATTTTTTTTAGTCTTTCAAATTGCCAATTGAAACTGAGTCTTAAGCAGCTGCAGTCTAATGGTTTCCCAATGGTTTCTAGTGCAAGACTAGTCTAGAATTATTTCACACACAATTATTTCTTATAGGGGGTACTTATAGCTACTTACTTATATACCAAAAAGCAATACAGTTACACCATCATGTGAGACAAACACACATCTGTTTCATTGTCTGATTATCTAGGGAAGTCACAATTAGTTGCTGCTTTACCATATGTTCTCAGTTGTTCCTATGTTGTTAGCATGACAACATACATGCAATATTCCTATGACAAAAAACTATATTACCTACAAACCGTGTAGGAAACAAGATTGTTACAGGGAAAACAGTCTATACCGCACAATCCTACGCGTGTCTACTCGGAAGTAAATCCCATCTAGCTAAATCAGACTTAGTACATAGGATTGCAAGCCTTGGCATACAATGCTATATGCATTTACCTTTGGTTAGTCCTATAGAGGGCCAAAAGGAGAAGGGGAAGGCAAAGGATGAGATGGTTAGACAGCATCACCGATGCAACGAAAATGAGCGAACTCAGGAAGATAGTGGAGGACAGGAAGGCCTGGCGGGATGTGGTTCATGGGATCACGAAGGGTCGGACACGACTTAACGACTGAACAACAACAACAAAGTCCTATAGAATGAAGCTTACTTCCGAGTAGACATGCCAAAGACTGCACTGTTAATTATGCAAACTGGTTTGCAGTAGCCAAATGTTAGGTACAAAACCTACAGTCATTCATTAACAAACAGCCACTTAATAGGAGGCATAAGCCTTCATTTTACAGCACACCTCTGCAATTTTAAAGGCAAAATAGAATGCTTCTGTTCTGTCTCCTCTGACCGCTGCTGCTTTGACTTCTGTCTGGAAAAGCTTTAGGGAGATTTCTTACCACAGCTAGTTGTGTATACAATAACTAAACAGCAACGTCAGGAAAAACAAGTAATCAATGAAAATCTGAAAACAAGAAAACAGCATTCAAAAAGGTGTATAGCGATTAAATATTAGGTTAACACTTACATTAACAGTGCAATTCTATGCACATTTACTTAGAAGTAAATTCCACTTTGCTCAAGGAGCCTTACTCCCATGCAAGTATGATTAGGACCGCAGCCTAAAACAAGGACTTGCCCGGATAGAAGCCAAAGAAAGTGCTTCGGTCAGGTCTTATCGTACTTAGATAGGTGCAGAAGTCTTGCTCCGAGTAAAGGGCACTTTTTGTTAAAATGCAGAGCCGGCATCAGAGGTAACCACCCCCGAGAAGTTGTCGAGGGGCCATTGTCGCCCTCTGAGCCACGGGAGGAACCACAGCCAACCCCTCACACTTGCCCATAGTCTCCGTATCCACACAAAACTGCCCCAAGTCTCCAGCGCCCGGTGCTTAGAATGAGCCGGAACTGGAAGTTACCAAGTCGTGGAGCGCGCAAGCGCGCTTGAACACTTCCGGGTGCGGCATTGCTCGAACTTCGGCGCGCCAAGCGCGGTAGAGCTGCTGCGACGTTAGTGGCGGCTACCCAGGTGCTTGCTACTCGTGATTTAGTAAGTAAGTAAGTATGCAAGCAATCAAGCAAGCAATACTTACCCAGGTCGGGAGAGTGCTGTGTAGTCCAGTTTGAAGCAGGCGGGCTCAAGGTGTACGGTTTGGAGCGAGCAGCAGCGATTTCGTTGTGGGTTGAGGTAAGAAGGGTGCTTCTCTTCTCCGCGATCGCCGCCGCCGCTCCCTTTGTCGCCACGCCCCCCCTCCGATCGTGGAGGAAAAGAATCCGAAGACGCGAGCGCCGGGGGGGGGGAGCGACAAAGCTGGAGCGCGGGACGCTTTTCCGATTGTCACCTGGGGGGCGCGGGAGTGGCGGGTACTTCAGCAGACAAAGTCTCCGCACCACTCGGCTCCCCTGAGCGTCTTTCTGCTTGTCAGCTGGAGTGCGGGCATGCTGCAGAAAGTTCGTGGGCTGAAGTAGTGCGTGCCTCCCCCGCTCCAGCTTTGTCGCCCCTAAGATGCCCGTTCCCTGCAGCGGCAGCAGCTCAAGACAACAGCTCCTCAATGCAAGCATAGGATGAAGGGAAACATATGGGGGCCGGTGGTCGGGAGGAGTGGCAGCCACGAGAAAAGGGGTCTATCTATCATCCAGTGTGAATTTCTGTGACGCTCCTGCGCGTTGAATGTCGCTTGATGGCTACTTTACAACGGGAAAAGCTACTTCCCTGCCAGCTGTTTCCCCAAACAGGGTTTCTCTCCGTCTGTTCCCGTGTTCTGTGCTTTCCTCGAGATTCTGAGTGCAGCACACAATACAAAATTTTATGTGGGCATGTATCTAGAGTTCAAATCTGATCATAAAAATGTAAAATCAACTTATTTTAACACCCCTTATTATGTGCATTCTCTAGCACTCAAAAGCCCTTTCTGAACGCATTCTATAATCTTGCACTGCAAACCAAGACTGCGTTTGTTTTTCAGCTTCTAGCGCTAGGAGCGCTTGAGAGCTGGGGGGGGTTCTCCTAGCATGGTCAGGTCGTGTGTGTTTTTTTCATCCTTCCAGCCCGCTCACCACGCTAGAAGTTTCAACTGTGAGCTTGAAGCTAAAATAGATGGTGGTCTCATGCACCACTCCTTCATGGATCATTGCCTTGTCGTGGCGAAGGGGCTTGCGTAACTCAATGAAGCCATGAGCTATGCCGTGCAGGGACACCCAAGACGGACAGGTCGTAGCAGAGAGTTCTGACTAAAAGTGATCCACTGGAGAAGGAAATGGCAACCCACTCCAGTAACCTTGCCAAGAAAATCCCATGAACAGTACCAAAAGGCTAAAAGATATGACGCCGGAAGATGAGCCCCTCAGGTCGGAAGGTGTCCAATATGCTACTGAGGAAGAGCGGAGGACTATTCCAAGTAGACCCAGAAAGAGTGAAGCGGCTGGGCCAAAGCCAATAGGACGTCCAGCTGTGGATGTGTCTGAGGTTGAAAGGAAAATCCAATGCTGCAAGGAGCAATACTGCTTAGGAACATGGAATGTGAGGTCTATGAATCAAGGCAAGCTGGATGTGGTAAAAAATGAGACTCAAATATTTTGGCCACCTAATGCGAAGAGAGGAAGACTCTGATGCTGGGAAAAATTGAAGGCAAAAGGAGAAGGGGAAGGCCAAGGATGAGATGGTTAGACAGCATCACCGATGCAACAAACATGAAAATGAGTGAACTCAGGAAGATAGTGGAGGACAGGAAGGCCTGGCGGGATATGGTTCATGGGATCACGAAGGGTCGGACACGACTTAACGACTGAACAACAACAACTCATGCACCAATAGGAAGGCTGCTTGGCTGCAAAAAGGTGCTTGGGAGATGTAGTGCGAGGGACGATGAGAAACAGCAGCCATTTTGATTTTTTGGTATACATGCAGGTTTTCATGGCCAGTTGTTATGCTCAAAGTTACAATATTTAAGGGATTTTCAGCCATGTGATTTCAGTTCTTAAAATTGAAGAAATAAAGATCGATCTTACGATTGTCAGTTGAAATTCCAAATCCTGGTTCTACCGCGACGTGGAGCGGGCAAGCGGGATGGATTATCCAAAGCTGACAAAGTTGAAATCTTTAAGGTCTTCTGTGCTTGACGTTTCTCCCCAGGCATTAGGGGCTTCTTCGAAAGCGAAAAGAGAACCCAGCTGCAAGCTGGAAGGTGTCTATAACCTTGCCCTAGAAGTCTCTGCAGATATAGTAGCATTCATTGAAAGCATGTGAGCCAGCGTGAACCCCGCTGATTGTTAATTAGGTGCAGAAGCTGTCAATTCCTGGAGTAAACTCTCCTTCGCGTTCTGCTCTCCTGCTTCCCTGCGATGCTGAAAAGACTTATGCAGTAAAGGCAACCATACCTTATTAACATAGGATAATTCCTGTTGGCGATTAATAAGAAACTTTGACTGTCGTTGAGAGATAGAAATTGCTTCAAGGTTTGCACGTTGTCTGTTTCTTTGCTCGTTGAATAAAGACCTGGTTTTTTGAAATTCAATTTGGTGTCCTGTTTCTTTGACATGTGTAACTAACGCTGATTTTTCTTCTTGGCCATTTTTGACCGCTCTCAAATGCTCTTGCATCCTGATTTTAATGGGTCTTTTTGTATTTCCTATGTAAGAACTTGGACAATTTCCACAATAAATTTCATAAACCCCTGGATTGGTTAACTCTGGTCTTTTATCTTTAGGGTTTCCTAACAGCTGTTCAATCTTGGTGGTAGGTAGGAATACAGTTTTCACATTGTACTGTCGGAACACATAAGATATCTTATCGGTTACCCCACGTACATATGGCAGTGACAGCCATTTGTGTTCTTTCTGTTCTAATTTTTCCAGTTCTATCGCTCTGTTCTTCTCATTAATTTCCTCTGGGGTGGGAATGTGCGTAATTTTCTCCCACTGTTTGTCCCATACCTGATCTATCTGTCTTGTGGTGTATCCATTGGAAAGTAAGGTCTCTTTAATGATTGTTTTCTCTTCAGCTAAGGAATCCCTGTCACATACGTGCATTGCCCTATAGACTAATGAATTAATGAGTGAATTTTTTTGAGCCGGGTGGTGATTGGAAGAATAATGTAAGTATCTGCCTGTGAAAGTAGGCTTCCTGTAAACGGTGTGGCCAAAGGACAAATCTGCTTTTCTAGTCACTTTGACATCCAAAAATGGTAGAACCCCTTCTTTTTCTACTTCCATAGTAAATTGTATTTCGGGTATCAGACTATTAAGGTGTTCCAGGAAGAGACCAAGTTTCTCTTCCCCATGGTCCCAAATACAGAACACGTCATCGACGTAGCGGAGCCATGTAGATGGTTTGAATTCAGTAGTGGATAGAGCTTTCTTCTCAAAAAATTCCATGAATAAGTTGGCAACAATGGGGCTCAGCGGGTTCCCCATTGCCACCCCCTCCCTCTGCTCTCTGAATGTATTATTCCAGATGAAATATGTGGAAGTTAGACAGTGCCAGTATAGGGGTATCAAATCTCTGGGTAATGTGAGGTCACTTATGAGATTCATGGTTTCTGTTAATGGCACTCTTGTGAACAATGATACTACGTCGAAACTGACCAGGATGGAATTATGTGTTAATTTAGCTATGGCTAGTAGCTCAATGAAATGGTATGTGTTCTTTACATGATGATATGTATTCCCAATGTGTGGTTGCAAAATTTTGGCCAAGTGCTGTGATAAGGCGTGTGTAGGTGCCCCTATGTTACTGACAATGGGGCGAAGCGGAATATCTTTCTTATGGATTTTAGGAAGCCCATACAATCTGGGGGGCAGGGCAGAAGACTTGGTTAATCTATTCTTAATTTCTAAGCTTAAAGAGGAATTCTTTATTAAAATATTGGTTTCTTTTAAAATTTTGTTAGTGGGGTCCTTTTTCAGGATATTGTAGGTTTCTGGGTCTAAAAGATCAGTAACCTTCTTAAAATAATCTGTAGTATTTAAAATCACGGTTGCGTTCCCTTTATCTGCAGGAAGAATCACTACCTCTGGATTATTCTTCAATTGTCTAATTGCTTGGATTTCCTGATGTGTAATGTTGCTCTTGGGGGGTTTAGCCTTAAGGAGAATATTAGCTGATTTTATCCTTATTTCCTCTGCCGTGTCAGGCTCCAGCTCTGCCAGGGTAGTTTCAATATTAGCTATAATTTGCTCTGTGGGGATGGTTTTTGGGACTATAGCAAAATTCCCCCCTTTAGTTAGTACAGATAATTGAGCTGAAGATAAGTCCAAGCTGGAAAGGTTGATGATAACTTTGTTTTCCTCCAAGGGGTTGATCCTGTCTCTACTTAGTCCTTTTAATGATTTTAATTTTTTCTCATGTCTAATTTTGATCTTCCTATCCAGTTGTAAAGTATATTCCTGGGTCCTACTATCCCACCTCCTCCAATCCTCCTTTCCCAGGATGTTGCTCATTTTAACATGTAATTTGTAAATAAGCAGGTCCATTTTACTCAGGTCAAACCTCGTGGTTTTAATATAGTCTCTTAACAGTGCAGTTTCCATTTTTCTATAGATTCTTTCAGATCTTCTAGTGTTCTTTTTCCTATGGTGCCTCAGAAATTTTGGTATGACCTCTGCGTCCCTACAGTTCAGCAAGAAGGTCAAAGTATTCCTCAACTTCATTTTACGCATCCGATGTTTCTCCAAGGTTTTTAGTTCTCTGGTAATTTCCTCCCCATAGAGGCATTTTAGGTATACATGCAGGTTTTCATGGCCAGTTGTTATGGTCAAAGTTACAATATTTAAGGGATTTTCAGCCATGTGATTTCAGTTCTTAAAATTGAAGAAATAAAGATCGATCTTACGATTGTCAGTTGAAATTCCAAATCCTGGTTCTACCGCGACGTGGAGCGGGCAAGCGGGATGGATTATCCAAAGCTGACAAAGTTGAAATCTTTAAGGTCTTCTGTGCTTGACGTTTCTCCCCAGGCATTAGGGGCTTCTTCGAAAGCGAAAAGAGAACCCAGCTGGAAGGTGTCTATAACCTTGCCCTAGAAGTCTCTGCAGATATAGTAGCATTCATTGAAAGCATGTGAGCCAGCGTGAACCCCGCTGATTGTTAATTAGGTGCAGAAGCTGTCAATTCCTGGAGTAAACTCTCCTTCGCGTTCTGCTCTCCTGCTTCCCTGCGATGCTGAAAAGACTTATGCAGTAAAGGCAACCATACCTTATTAACATAGGATAATTCCTGTTGGCGATTAATAAGAAACTTTGACTGTCGTTGAGAGATAGAAATTGCTTCAAGGTTTGCACGTTGTCTGTTTCTTTGCTCGTTGAATAAAGACCTGGTTTTTTGAAATTCAATTTGGTGTCCTGTTTCTTTGACATGTGTAACTAACGCTGATTTTTCTTCTTGGCCATTTTTGACCGCTCTCAAATGCTCTTGCATCCTGATTTTAATGGGTCTTTTTGTATTTCCTATGTAAGAACTTGGACAATTTCCACAATAAATTTCATAAACCCCTGGATTGGTTAACTCTGGTCTTTTATCTTTAGGGTTTCCTAACAGCTGTTCAATCTTGGTGGTAGGTAGGAATACAGTTTTCACATTGTACTGTCGGAACACATAAGATATCTTATCGGTTACCCCACGTACATATGGCAGTGACAGCATATGTACACCTTAATAGTCTGATACCCGAAATACAATTTACTATGGAAGTAGAAAAAGAAGGGGTTCTACCATTTTTGGATGTCAAAATGACTAGAAAAGCAGATTTGTCCTTTGGCCACACCGTTTACAGGAAGCCTACTTTCACAGGCAGATACTTACATTATTCTTCCAATCACCACCCGGCTCAAAAAAATTCACTCATTAATTCATTAGTCTATAGGGCAATGCACGTATGTGACAGGGATTCCTTAGCTGAAGAGAAAACAATCATTAAAGAGACCTTACTTTCCAATGGATACACCACAAGACAGATAGATCAGGTATGGGACAAACAGTGGGAGAAAATTACGCACATTCCCACCCCAGAGGAAATTAATGAGAAGAACAGAGCGATAGAACTGGAAAAATTAGAACAGAAAGAACACAAATGGCTGTCACTGCCATATGTACGTGGGGTAACCGATAAGATATCTTATGTGTTCCGACAGTACAATGTGAAAACTGTATTCCTACCTACCACCAAGATTGAACAGCTGTTAGGAAACCCTAAAGATAAAAGACCAGAGTTAACCAATCCAGGGGTTTATGAAATTTATTGTGGAAATTGTCCAAGTTCTTACATAGGAAATACAAAAAGACCCATTAAAATCAGGATGCAAGAGCATTTGAGAGCGGTCAAAAATGGCCAAGAAGAAAAATCAGCGTTAGTTACACATGTCAAAGAAACAGGACACCAAATTGAATTTCAAAAAACCAGGTCTTTATTCAACGAGCAAAGAAACAGACAACGTGCAAACCTTGAAGCAATTTCTATCTCTCAACGACAGTCAAAGTTTCTTATTAATCGCCAACAGGAATTATCCTATGTTAATAAGGTATGGTTGCCTTTACTGCATAAGTCTTTTCAGCATCGCAGGGAAGCAGGAGAGCAGAACGCGAAGGAGAGTTTACTCCAGGAATTGACAGCTTCTGCACCTAATTAACAATCAGCGGGGTTCACGCTGGCTCACATGCTTTCAATGAATGCTACTATATCTGCAGAGACTTCTAGGGCAAGGTTATAGACACCTTCCAGCTTGCAGCTGGGTTCTCTTTTCGCTTTCGAAGAAGCCCCTAATGCCTGGGGAGAAACGTCAAGCACAGAAGACCTTAAAGATTTCAACTTTGTCAGCTTTGGATAATCCATCCCGCTTGCCCGCTCCACGTCGCGGTAGAACCAGGATTTGGAATTTCAACTGACAATCGTAAGATCGATCTTTATTTCTTCAATTTTAAGAACTGAAATCACATGGCTGAAAATCCCTTAAATATTGTAACTTTGAGCATTTTGATTTTTGGTCATTTCCGTTCTTTTTGGAAGCCCCGGTAGTGTAGGGTGGAAGTGACTGGGCTGGTGGGACAGAGGGGAATAGGGCAAAGGGGAAAAGTTTAAACTGCTGACTTCATGCTTTTGTACTCACACTTGCGCAGTAGAGTTTTCTTTGTTAGAGGATAGTTTGACCTAAACGTGCAGAGTACATGGCCAAATAAGGGAATGAGTGTAGTTGAGCCAATTAGAAGAGCCAACACTTTTCAAGTAAGAATGTCCTGTGCACAAGGAGTATAAAGGCTGAGCCCACACTCACATCCGGGCTCTCAGCCTCCTTTGTTCTGTGCTGTGAGATGCGAGCTCGCTCAATAAAGCTGTTGGTAAACTTTCCTCCTCCGGTCATCCTGGGTCTTTCGTAATTGGCTTCCAGCCAACATTTCTGGCGCTGTGACTCGGATGGTTACAGCGGTACGTTACCTGTCCTTCGGCGGAGCCCCCAGCCGGGACTCTCCGGCGGCAGCAACCCCTCCCTGAGGCGCCACTCCGTTTTTCCGGAGACAGGTTAGGAGTTTCGGCCGCGGGAGACGACCAGGGAGCCTGCCGACACCGGACCTGACGGACGAGGTTCACAGCACGCGACGCATCCTGCCGGCAGGTACAGTATAGGTGTGTGCACAAGGTGGGAGACGTCTCAAGGTATAGCACAGACTTGCCATCTGTTGCTGTGACCGGAGGTGGGGCGCGGCTACGTCCCTGATACCTCGTCGTGGTCAAGGTTGGGTTGGTGTATGAAAGTGTGTGTTTGAGCATCGTGTGAACGTGAATGGGGCGCTGACTAGCAGCAAACCTAAAGCGAGAGCGGAGCTCCTATAGTGCGGTTCTTCTGCCGGGCGACCGGCGAAGCCACGAACGG
Organism: Plestiodon gilberti rubricaudatus; assembly: GCA_026170595.1. Lineage (NCBI taxonomy): Eukaryota > Metazoa > Chordata > Lepidosauria > Squamata > Scincidae > Plestiodon > Plestiodon gilberti. The sequence goes on along the minus strand of JANXHW010000002.1, from coordinate 192,458,297 downwards.
GGCGAGTGTCTGAATTGTCCGTCCATACCCTGCTGTTCTCAGCCCAAGCCAGACCCCCTACTGGCCGGCACTTATCCTATCCCTCTGTCGTCTTGTCTGTCTGGAACGCGTGACGTCTGTGGAGGATAATGGGAGGAACTAGTTCGAAATCCGTGCTGCAGTGTATGGTGGATAATTTTACTAAGGGCTTTAGCAGGGATTATGGGGAGGAGTTGGAAGCAGCCACCCTGGTTCGATTTTGTGAGATAGATTGGCCAGCCCAGAGCCCCACCTGGCCCTCTGCAGGCACATGTAATTTAGAGGAAATTCGGAAGGTCCATCAATCCGTCACGACAGTCCCCCACCCTGACCAGTACCCGTTCATTGACCAGTGGCTTCTCAACTGCCAAGACCCACCGGCGTGGCTACGAGATTGTTGTAAGCAAGAGTGTAAGCAAAAGAGGGGTGCGCTGCAATTGCCCGTTAAAGTACTGGGGAAGAAGACTAGGAAGGAAGCGCAGGCGAAATCGGCGGGCCAGGCAGAAAAACGGAAAGCTAAAATGGCTGAGATGAGGAATCGGGAGTCAGCTCTAACACCCCCTATTGTCAAGTCCGCGTCCGCCCCGCCTCAACCCTACGTAGAGGAGGAATTACCACTGCCGCCGCCATACTACAGGCCGATCTACCCCGCCCTCCAGGCGGTCGCGGGTGCAGAGGAAGCAGCAGGAGGGGGTGGAGCGGGACACCCAGGCCCTGACGTTAGGAAAAAGGAGAAGGCCGAGAAGATCGAAAGGCCACCCCTAACCCCCCCTCCCCCAGAATTGTCCCCGGCACCCACCGAATACACGAGGAAAAGGGCTTCTTCTCTCGATCACCCCAGCACACAGCACTATGATTTGAGGCAGCGTAAGGGCGGGATTAATCTTGAGGCCCCCCTTAGAATACAGCAATGGTCAGAGACTAGCCCAACTAACCCTAACGAGCGGATTATTCATCAATCCATCACTTACGTACCGTTCACTACTACCGATCTGATAAATTGGAAACAGCAAGGCAAGTCCCTTACAGAGGACCCTAAGTCCATGGGAAGTCTGATTGAGACCATAATACGGACCCACAATCCCACCTGGCAAGACTTAAAAACCTTAGAAATGACCTTGCTGACGGCGGAGGAACGGTCTAAACTGAGACAATGCATGGAGGAAGAGCTTAGGGCCCAAGGGGACCATGACAATAGAACACCGGACCAGAGGAGGGCCGCCCTACTAAGAGATGTAGATCCCCAGTGGAATCCGGAGGTCCCAGGGGACGAGAGGAACCGTCGTGAGTTAGGTGAACTCATGATAAGGGGGGGTGCGGAGAGCGGGACGGAAAGCCATGAATATGGCCAAAGTGGCGGAAGTAATACAAGGCCCCACTGAAGCCCCGGGGGCATACCTGGAGCGCCTGAAGGAGGCCTATCGGCTCTATACCCCCCTTGACCCAGATGATGTAGCCAACCGAAGGACGGTGAACGCCGCCTTCGTGGGACAGGCCACAAAGGACATAAGGAAGAAACTGCAGAAGAGAGAGGGATTCTTAGAGGAGAGTATGGACGTGTTAATGGAAGTTGCGAGGACAGTGTACGTGAATAGAGAGGACGATGAAGGGAAGGCCCAGAGAGCAGCCCAGATGATGGCAGCAGCCATAAGAGGGGAAGACATCAGAGGTAGAGGAAGAGGACGAGGCCGAGGCTACGGCAGAGGTAGAGGAAGAGGAGGACCCAGGCAGCCACTTGGGCGCAACCAATGTGCCCGCTGCAGACAGGAAGGACACTGGAAGAACGAGTGCCCCCTAGCGGGAGGAAGCGGTACTGCAGGGATGCACACCATGTCAGAAGACCAATGAAGGGGACCGGGCTCTCGGCACCTTGAGACAACCCCGGAGCCTATGGTCACAATGGAAATAGGGGGTGAAAAGGTGCCATTTTTGGTAGACAGCGGAGCAACCTTATCAGCCATAACTGAAAAGAAGGGAAAGCGAACGAGTGAAATGAAGCCTATAATGGGGGTAGGAGGACAACTCCAAGTAAGACCAGTGTTCAAAATAGATGACTGCACCTTGGACGGCCACACCTTTTCCCACCGATTCACCTGGATTCCGAATTGCCCAGCTAACCTATTGGGCCGGGACCTTCTGTGTAAACTCCAAGCGAGGTTGACTTTTAATGACAGGGGAGGTTTCAAATTTGAGGTGCCCCAAGAAGGCGAACAATGTACTATCTCCATGCCCCGGGAAAAGAGTTGGAGATACAAAGTATTATGGGACACCATAGACCAGGGGCCTCAGCTGACGATGGTGGTGACTACGCCGTTCCTGGACGTGCCCCAGGAAGTCTGGAGTGAAAATGGAGGTCTAGGTTTGGCAAAGAGACAGCCCCCTGTCTATATACAGCTAAAGCCAGGAGTACAGCCCATCTCCCTTCGTCAGTACCCTATCCCTGACTACAAGCGGGAGGGAATAAAAGAAGTCATCCATGAACTCTTAGACAGAAAAGTCCTAGTACCCTGCCGCTCACCGTGGTCAACCCCGCTCTATCCGGTAGAGAAAAAGGAACCGGGAAGATATAGGCCGGTGCATGACCTCAGGGCAGTAAACGCTAGGGTGGAACCCATGACCCCGCTGGTAGAAGATCCCTATACAATTCTAAGCCGGCTGACCCCAGGCGTTATGTGGTACTCTGTACTCGATTTAAAAGATGCCTTCTGCCTGCGGGTAGCACCGCAGTCCATCCCCATTTTCGCCTTCCAGTGGCAGGAGCCAGGAGAGACTAAGCGAGTACAATTGTCATGGGCCCGGCTACCCCAAGGTTTCGTTCATAGTCCTACACTGTTTGCAGAGGCCCTGGCCAAAGATCTGGAGGACTTGCAGGTGCCTACTGGAGGTCGACTGCTCCAATATGTGGATGATATTCTGCTAGCCTCCCCCACTCAGTCTGAATGTGAGACGTTTACACGACAGGTTCTGATACACCTGGCGGAATGTGGGTACAAAGTATCCAGGAAGAAGGCTCAGTTGGTGCAGCAACAGGTTACATACCTGGGTTTTCAGTTGAAGGAGGGGAAAAGGGCGGTGATGCCGGAGAGAGTACAAGCCATATGTAGTATCGCACCTCCCACAACCCGACAAGGGGTCCGAGCCTTCCTGGGAATGGTGGGATACTGCCGACTCTGGCTAATGGATTATGCCCAGTATGCCCAACCCCTCTATGAGGCGATGAAAGGAAAAGACACCGATCCCTTCCTGTGGGGGACAGACCAGCAAATAGGGTTTGAGGCCTTAAAGGACCAGCTTGCGCATGGCCTGGCATTAGGACTCCCGGATCTGCAGAAGCCGTTTCAGTTGTATGTAGCCGAGGCCAAAGTCATATCTAAGGGGGTACTGACACAGGAATCGAGCCAAATAAAACGACCATGCGCATATCTGTCAAAGAAACTCGATCATGTGAGCGCTGGGTGGCCTAAATGTCTGCGGGTAATCGCCGCTGCTGCTCTGATGCTCAGGGACGCCAAGAAATTGGTGTTTGGGGGAAACATTACCCTGTACACGGAACATGCCATCAGACAGTTGTTGAAGGAAGGGAACATGTCCTGGATGACGAATGCCAGGACCATGAAGTATCAAATGATGCTACTAGAAGACCCCGATGTAGTCTTGGCTGTGTGTGCCACCATCAACCCCTCCACCTACCTGCCCAATCTGGAGAGGGGAGCCAGCCCCAGCACGATTGCATCACCCTGATAGGTCAGATGTGGGCCACCAGGCCTGATCTCAAGGACCAACCGCTGAGGAATGCAGACGAGGAATGGTTCACAGATGGGAGTTCATTTGTGGAGGATGGGCAGCAGAAAGCAGGGTACGCAGTGGTCTCGCAGCATGAGGAAATTGAGTCTGGGCAATTGCCCATAGGAACGTCGGCACAACTGGCCGAGATTGTACCATTGACTAGAGCTTTGGATCTGGCTGCAGGCAAGACAGTAAATATATATGTGGACTCTAAATACGCATATGCCATGATCCAATCCCATGCAGCGCTATACAGAGAGAAAGGGATGATTGACGCAAAGGGAAACCCCATAAAATATCAGAAGCATATTCAAGCCATGTTGGAGGCAGTACAAAAACCTCAAGCAGTAGCTGTTATGCACTGCAAGGGACATCAGAAAGGGGACTCCAAGGTAGCTGTAGGCAACCGTAGAGCTGATGTGGCTGCGAAACGAGCAGCCAAGGAAGGAGAAGTGAGAATGTTATTCAACATGCAAAGCATATCCCCCGACCAGAGACAGTGGCAATACACCCCTCCGGATATTGAGTGTGCCCAATGATTGGGGGCGACGGTACAGAAGGGATGGTGGAGGTTGCCAGACGGTAGACCCTTGGTTCCACAGGCTGAAGTTAAAGGGTTAGTCCAGGAATTGCATGATGCTATGCACCTGGGAGCAGAAGCAATGTATGATTCCATCAGGCCATATCTATACGCCCCCAGGCTATCGAGCGCCACTCGAGAGGTTGCTCGGAGGTGTACCACATGCGCAAAAATCAACCCAAGAAGTATACCAAGGGGACCAATGGGACAAGTAGCAATGGGAGCAGGCCCCATGGAGATACTGCAAGTAGACTTTTCAGAGATGCCCAGATGTGGAGTGTACCGTTACATGCTTGTGGTTGTATGTACCTTAACTGGATGGGTGGAGCTAAAACCCACCAAAACTGAACAGGCGAGAGAAGTAATTAAGTACCTGGTCGAACAGCACCTGCCTAACCATGGTTTGCCCCAGCAAATAAATTCTGACAACGGATCAGCTTTCATTGCAGAGGTAGTCCAGGAGACGGCGCAATACCTGGGATTCGCCTGGAAACTGCATACGGCGTGGAACCCCCGGAGTTCTGCGAAAGTGGAGAGGATGAATCGCACAATCAAAGAGACCCTAACTAAGTATATGGAAGAGACCGGAATGACGTGGGTCCAACTTATCCCACAGGTATTGTTCAGGGTGAGGAACACTCCCACGGGTAAGGCGAAAATGACTCCATTTGAGTCTATGTACGGTAGGCCCTCCCCCTTGTGGAGGGAGTTGGGAACGGAGCACAATGTGCCAAGGGAGGTGGTGCCTTGGGCTAAGCGGTTAAGAGAGCTAAGGAAATATCTTACCTGGGAAGTGCCATTGCCTATTGCGGACTTTGTACACGACATTGAACCAGGGGAGTGGGTATACGTTAAAAAATGGAAGTCAGACCCACTCAAACCTCAGTGGAGCGGCCCACACCAGGTCATGTTAACCACGCCCACTTCTATTAAATGTTTTGGTTTTAAGTCTTGGACCCATTACAGCAGGGCCAAGAAGACTGATCTGCCCCCCGACCAATGGACCAGCACCCAGGTCGGGCCAACGAAGCTGACTCTGAGGAAAAGCAGCAGATCCTAGGCAACTGTCCCACCGGGAGTGGACAGGCAACGCCAGGCGAACATCGAAGTCAGCCCCCTGCTGTGTCACACTGGAGGCTGACACTCAACGCACGGGAGAAGGTTGAGGATCAACTACGGAGACCGCAGGCTCAAAATGGGACACACACGCACAATGTCCCACTGGGCTCTGTTACTGGGGGTTTTCTTTCTGATTGGGGCATTGCCGGGCCACGGGGAGATTGGGTTACCGATTAAAGGGACCAGCGTAACCACAGATGAACTTTTAAAGGGATGGGGAGGACACACGTTCAATAACCAATGGGCTCTCATGGCCGAGACGGTAGCCAACATTACCAACAGTATAGGTGACCAGGGCTGTTGGATTTGTACTCTGGGCCCCGAGAGTTCCGAATCCGGGATGCCTCTCATACCGCTCCCACTTAATGCAACGGAACATGCAGAGGATAACTTTCACGATCCTTTAAGCCAAGATCAGTGGAAAGATACCCTGGCAGTTTGGGGTAGAAAAGGGGGGGTTTGTTATGAGAGGAACACAGATCAGGGGACTTGGGTCGGACGTTCCCGTTGCTCCTATCACGTCAGCTATAATGGGTCACATTATTCATATAATAACCTCACCTTCACCAACCCCCGTAAGATTCCTTGCCTTCCCTGTTTCTGGGCCACATGGAAACAGCTGTGGAACCTTACCCTTACGGAAGCAAACGTCACAGACAGCCATTGCAGTGTGTTTTCCACTACACTTATAACGTTCTTAAGTGGTACCAGTCCGCAAACCACTATGTTGAAGCCAGTCTGGTGGGTTTGTGGACGGTTCGCGTACAGGAAGCTGCCCCTAAATTGGAATGGAGCATGTTATTTGGCGTACCTGCTACCACCCATGTGGGTCGTGCCCCAGACTCAACACATTAGGGGAAAAAGAGAGGTGGAAATCCTAAAGGGCGTGAATATTGGGGGAACTACTAGTTGGGGTGGAGATGTATGGACAGCTGAGAGGATAATCAACCATTACACCCCTGCTTCTTGGGACCCTCATGAGCTCGTTGCAGGTGCAAGAGGCCCTATATACCAATTAAACCGTATAATTCGACTGCAGGCAGTTGTGCAAATAATCGCCAACCGGACGGCCACAGCCCTAGAGCTAATTGCAGATCAGTTGGACCAACAACGGACTGCTATACTACAACTGAAGTTGGGTACGGACTATGTTTTAGCCCGGCAGGGCGGTCTGTGTCAGGCACTGAACATCTCCTCTGAAGCCTGTTGTTTTAATATCTCTAATCATGGGGAAGCCATCCGGAATTTGGCCGTGGAAATTAATACGGCGGCCTTTGTCCCAGAACAGAAGTGGGATGGATGGGACATGTCATGGCTGACGTCATGGTTACCCAATTTCGGTTGGCTAAAGGGGATACTGGTATTTGCTTTCTTGATGTTGTTACTGCTTGCCCTCCTACCGTATATGATCCCTTGTATCCTGAAATTTATAACCGGATGCGTGACTAGAATTGTGCAGCAGCAAACCAACTTGGCAATGTTAGCATTGTATGAGAAAATAGAGGAGGAGAATGACGAGGACTGTTCTTACGGAACGGCCATGGATAAGGAAGAATCACAATGTAAGGATAATTGGTGATTCTTAAGGGGGGAAATGTAGGGTGGAAGTGACTGGGCTGGTGGGACAGAGGGGAATAGGGCGAAGGGGAAAAGTTTAAACTGCTGACTTCATGCTTTTGTACTCACGCTTGCGCAGTAGAGTTTTCTTTGTTAGAGGATAGTTTGACCTAAACGTGCAGAGTACATGGCCAAATAAGGGAATGAGTGTAGTTGAGCCAATTAGAAGAGCCAACACTTTTCAAGTAAGAATGTCCTGTGCACAAGGAGTATAAAGGCTGAGCCCACACTCACATCCGGGCTCTCAGCCTCCTTTGTTCTGTGCTGTGAGACGCGAGCTCGCTCAATAAAGCTGTTGGTAAACTTTCCTCCTCCGGTCATCCTGGGTCTTTCGTAATTGGCTTCCAGCCAACAGTAGTGGCAATATTCAAGCATGCTAGGAACATCACTTCCTGTTATTTCGAAGTTGAAAAACAAATGCAGCCCAAATATCTGCACCCAAGGGCCCTGACATGCCTTACATTTACCCAGAAGTTTCACAGGTAGGGATTTCTGCAGACCTCTTAAAAAAATCCTACAGGTGGCTCTGACGCTCCTCTTGGGAGTGCAAAAACTTCTGGGGACTCAGCAGGAGAGAGAGAGAGAGAGATAGATTTCTGTTTGGCCTGTTGCCTTGTTTGCAGGCTTGCTGGTAATACAGGGGGGGGGGCAATGCTCCTCAGAGCTGAAACGACTTCATGCATGCATGCCTGTCTCCCTTCTCGTCCTCTCTCTCCTACCTCCTCTCCTTAAGTCTGCACTTTCTGGAGGCTGCTTGCTGGAGGCTGCTGCCTTTCATTTTTGAGCCTTACAATCCTCCCCGCACGCACAGGGAAGCGCCTGCGCAATCTAGGCGCAAGGAGTAGCTGCCAGCCCTGTGCTCACGGCCAGCCTTGTGCTCACGGACATCTTCGTTGTCTTCGCCGCCAGTCGCAGCTGCTGATTGCAGCTGCCACCATCATCTGAACATGGAGGTTCCACGTAAACATCATGATTAATTGCCAGTGATGGATCTGCTCATCATGAATTTGTCTAATCATCCTTTTTAAAGCCATCGAAGGGCCAAACTACACATTACTGTGAATGCATTAGTTTAGTTTTTCTTTTCTTTACAATAGCACTCCCCCCCTGGAGTATATACAGTTTAGTCTGGAGTTTGTTTGTTCATTCTTTCTTTACAATGGCACTAGTGTCCATCCATCCGTTTCCCCCCCCCCAAAACAGGGGAAGAATTCAGGGGTCTTTAGCAGTTTGCCCCCACTGCAGTTCTGATCTCGATTCACTAGAAAACCAGCTTCTTGCCATGTCATATGTGAAGAAGTGATCCTTGAATTTTTTCAGTTTCCTGCAACAGATTCTCAGCTTAGGTTATCACTGGTGTCTCAGGGCTGTTTCTTTACCATCCCGGGAGAACCTTGGTAATTGGGCTTACCCATTTTGGGGGTGCCCCTTCCTAGTAGCAGTGAACTATCCTGTACAGGACTGAGGGCCTAGTCCAGTGGTTCCCTAACTCCTGGGAAGACCCTTTGCTGCCCTAAGTGGCAGCGAGGCCTTCCCAGGGGTAGCGACGGTGCTCTAGGATCGCGTTGCCACTGCCGTGGAAGAAAACTGTCCGTTTTACCTTTGTTGCTGTCTTTAGAGGTCCGGCGGAGTGTATGGGGAGCCTGCGGACCCCTCTGCAGGCCTCCTCAAGCATCAAAGTGGCCCTCCAACGCAATCGTGACCCACTTCCAGTTTCGCCACAGTTGCCACACCCCTTAAGGGTATAGCAACCCTTTGTTCCTGGCTGGAGCTTCATGACACCCCAATTTGGGAACCTCTAGCCTAGTCCTATCCACCTTTCCAGCGCTGATGCAGCTGCAATGCAGCCCCGAGGTAAGAGAACAAACGTTCCCTTTCCTTGAGGAGGCCTCCATGACTGCCCTCCCACCGCAGGATGCAGTGCACACCCCATTAGCACTGCTGCATCAATGCTGGGAAGTTAGATAGGATTGGGCCCAGACTGTCTGTGTTAGGGTGCAGTGTATGTCACAGTCACTCCATGACGTACCGAAGGATATGGAGGAAGGTCAGGTGTACAGGCTGTATGCCTTGCTTCCCCCCTCCCCTTCCCTCCACGTTGTGGGCCATGGTAATTTCACCAGCTCACTGCTCCTCGTGTCATTTTCTTGATGGAGAATCTGTTCCTTGAAGAAAATGTTGTCTTTATGCATGTTTTGTAGAAAAAGCATACAGAGTTATTGAGGGAACGGCCTATAGATGTTGTGAAATGCATGAGAGACAGTTGTTTCATACTTCCAAAAAAATCAGCACTAATAATAAATTTGCTTCCCTATTTAGTGTTTCCCTGCTAAGCATCATGAGGGCAAATTGACCTTCCAACAGCTTCCTGCCTAATGTCGTTAACCAAATCATAGTTTATACGCCAGAATTTTGAAGACCTGGAGTCCTCCGTTAGTTTACTTCCTTCATAAGGACTTTTGTGCTACCTTGTTTCCTTCGGTGTTGTCCAGCCAACTAGAGTTACACTGTACAGTGCAGTCCTATCAAGTATTGACTGTCAAAAACCGGAACTGTGGACAAACCTAACTCTACAACCAGTTCTTGGAAAGAAAACATTAAGGAAATTGGTCCTCAACAGCTTCCTACAGATGATCATCAACCCAAAGTGTTATTTATATGAAGAGACATTTTTGAAAACTTGAGACTTCCTCCTTTAGCTTACTTGCTGCTTAAGGACTTTTGTGCTACCCTGTTTCTCAGCCAACTAGATTATACTGTACAGTGCAGTCCTGTCAAGTGGTGCCTGTCAAAAACAGGAACTCTGTCTAAACTGTGTCTAAATGAACTACTAGCCCAATGACAGTGGGAAAGAATGAGCACAGCTCTTTCTCCAGCTTGTGTCCTCCTCCCAGTTCTCTTCTGAAACATAAAAACTCACTATGTCTGAAAAGATGAGCAGTGGAATGCTCATCTTTTCACTCATTTACTCATTCCTGTGCCCCCATGCCATGACCTCATGGGCCACCACATTCCGTGAGGGAGCATTTCAGGGAAATGCTCCCTCACGGAATGTGGTGGCCCATGAGGTCATGGCATGGGGGCACAGGAATTTGACTTTGTCAGGCCACTGCTCCTGCAACTGCATTGGCTGCCGGATCATTTCCGAGTGCAGTTCAAGGTGCTGGTTTTGACCTTTAAACCCCTTTATAGCTTAGGACTGGGTACTTGAAGGACTGTCCAATCAGGGGGGCTGTCCTATGTGTCCTGCCATTAGCTGACCCTAGGTGGCAGCTATGACCCTAGGTAGCCTGACAGCACCACACCTGTGGAACTCTCTTCCATTTGAGCTAAGAGCTGCTTCCTCTGTTGACCTTCTGGTGAAGCTAAAAATCTTTTTATTCCATTTGACCTCCCTTTAATTTCCATCGTTTAGATTTTTACTCATTTTATCTTTTGCACTGTTAATTGTTTTTATTATATTCTGTATATTCTGAAATGTAGGCAGCCTCTTTGCAAGCTCTTTCTATCACTTGGATCCTACTTTTAAAACATCCCATTACTGGAATCTGGAAGTCCCCTGGTAGTCCACCTTAACATTTTTGGTTTAAACTTCCTTACCAGCTGAGGTAAGTATGCGTATATAAAGCAGGCAATATTTCATGGAACAAAAAAATTACTGTAATTTTTCTTAATGCCTTTTTCTCCAAGAATTGGTTGTAGATTCGGGGTTAGACACAAAGCGGTCCAATTAACAGCTCAATCCTATGGTGGCCTCACACTGATAGATCTCACAACCCATCAGCATATACAGCCTTGGCTGTCATCGCGCAAGTTGCTCCGACAGCGGGCAGCTCACTAACAACGGCACGGAAACAGGGAAACCCCGCACCAGCGACAACATGCCACCAAACCCACAAGGGAGCAGTTGGTGGGCAGCAGGGGCAGTTCAGGGGAGGGTTGTGGGTGGTTTGGAGGAGGGAGCAGTTTTGGGGCAAGAGGCATAGGACCCCAGCAGAGGCTGCTGCAACAGCGCATACTGAGATCCTATCCCCCTTTTCCCAACCCAATACATCCCCTGACTCTCCTTAGACTTATGCCAACTAAATAGCATGGTACGTGTCCAAGGGGACCCATTGGAGGCCAGGCAGCCTGGGCGATCTTGTTGCCCCCCACCATAGCATGCAGTGTGCACTCCACTAGTGGCGCTGCATGCTATGGCCTGACCGGGGGACAGGATTTGGGCTAATAGAATGAAACATCTTCGGGATTCAAGGTTATAAAATAGTGGATTTATAAAATGTAAAAACTGTATAAATCCACTATTTTATAACCTTGAATCCCGAAGATGTTTCGTTCTATTTGCATTATAGCTGGTTATAATAGTCTTCGCTCATTCTTAGGATTTGGGCTGTTAGTCAATTACAAACGCCAGTTAATTGATAGTGCTAATATTTTATTTGGAGTTGCTATTAGCATTCCTTCCAACTTGTGACAAAGAAATCATCACACTTTATATACATGAACTGGAACATCCGAATTGCCTGTCTCATTTGTTTTGACTTTGAAATCTAAAATAACTGTGAGAGAAATGTTGTTTCTTGTAACAGTAGTTTATGAATAACAGCTGGTTTTAAATGACAGGATTATATCCAGTTACATGACAGTGTTACATGTAAGGTCGGTTATGTGGCTTGTTTAAGTCCCACGGCAGGTGGTCTGTGTGTACACTAATTGATGACAAGCTGTCTGTTTGTCAGGCAAGATAGTGTGTTTTTAAATCCGTGTAGTCATTGATGGCATCTATGTGGGTTTGTGTTGGCTGATCCAGGGTAATTTGTATTCATTCATCCACAAACAAAACTAATTGAGTTCAGCAACTTGACCTGTAAATAAGAAAATAAATAGAAGGCAAAAAATGTCACTGTCATCATCATTTACTTGAAAGCTAGCCCTCTTGCATCCCTTTTCGAGCAGAGTACGCCTGCTGTCAGCTGTATACAAAATGGTCTTTCAACTCAATTGTGTGTAACTTCTGAAACGGCCGCAACCATGCAACCATGTTATGTAAAAATGACCACTTTGGTACAAACACTTTTTTTCTACTGTAGTAACAATTTTAAAAAGTGGGAAAATGTGCTCCTATTTTAAGATCTCCATTACTTAGAGATGTCAGTACCAACATCTTTTAATGAAAGGAAAACATTTGCTTAAGCATAATTTAAAACTTGTCACTGAACATTTTGCGGCCCTGTGCAAAACTTAACAGCCCAATCCTATCCTTCCCCCTCGCCGATGCAGTGACACCAAAATGGTTACCACTGCATCCTGGTGAGGGGACAGTTGTGGAGGTCTCCTCTGAGTAAGAGAACATTAGTTCCCTTACCCAAGAGTAAGACTCCAAGGCACGGTCTATTCGGACCCATGCCAGTGAAATCGATGTCGCAGGTCCGCGTGGACCTGTGCCGTGGAATCAGGTTCGGGAAGAGGGTTTGGATTCAGCAGCAGTCGCTGCTGCCAAATCCCCACCCTCTTCCCAGACCTGCTCCACCCTTCTCCAACACCTGTCACCACCATTCTGCCCTCCCCCGCTCTGTCCCACCTCCCCCACCATCCTACCTGTGACTTTGGGTCTTCGCAGATCTGCCAATGTGCAGAGGAAGACTCCTGCCTCCCCGCCAGCACTCCAGCAGCGCGTGACTCTGGAGAACTCTTTGCGACTGCCATAAGGCAGTCTACGCTGGTGGAACATTCGTTCTGACAGCATACAAGCCCAATAGGATTGGGCTGTAAGTTGGTTGTGATGTGCAGTTTCTTGAACATAAGAAGAGCCTTGCTGGACTGGACCAAAGGGTTATCTAGTCCAAAATTCTGTTTCCCACAGTGCCTAGTTCAGAGAAGCTAGGTAAAATATTCACAAGTATACTATCTGAACCTGGTGGCTCCATTGAGCCTAACAACCATTGATACACCTCCCATCCTCAAATGTATCTAATCTCTGTTTAAAGTCCTCATTCTACTCACCTACCTATGAGTCTCCAACTGCCATCAACTTATTGCTGTTGCTCTGATGGTGGCAGGGGGAGGGAAGGAGGCTTCTCCCCCTCCCCCAGTGTTGCTATGGGGGGAGCGAGGTGGCAAAAGTGCTGGAAATGGCAGCTTTCTCAGCACCTATTTTCTAGTCGTCTACTTGATACCTGGCTTGCTGCTGACACCAGATGATGGGGAGAGAATGCTTCTTGCCACTGCTTCTGCAGTAGCAGCACCAAGGTGAGTAGTAGCAGGTGGGAATAGGTTGGAGATCGGAGCTGGAGAATGGCTCATCCTATGCTGATGAGCTGGAGAATCATAGAGAATCCTAGCTAGAGAAGAATTTGTAGACTCATACTGTCAGCTCAGCCAGTATTTGAGGCAAGCACTATGTGCCACCAAAATGTATATTCTTAGTCCAAGAACTGCAGTGCTTTGTGCCAACTCTCATCACTAATGTGACTATTATATACTTCTCTTTTAGGAGCAATGAAATAATTAGGCCCAAATTCCAATGTTCTTGAATGCAGTTTTGCAATTTCCTGTTCTTCTGTCTTCAGGAAATACAGAGTTCTTTTCTTTGTAATGCTGTGAAAGGGACCTGCATAATTGTAATCAATTTTGTGCTGAAAATGATGAAGATAAATGAAATATCAGTGATAACTAGGCTTACCAGATCTCCAACCTGGACAGAGTGCTAGACCTTTAGGAGAAGGAATGTGGGCAGGTGTAGCTTGTTAAGTCCTAAAGCACAATCCTAGGCATGTCTACTCAGAAGCAAGCCCCACTGAACACAATGGGGCTTGCTTCTGAGTAGACATGCCTAGGATTGTGCTCTAAGTGTTTAAAAAGCTACACCTGCCCACATTCCTTCTCCTAAAGGTCTAGCACTCTGTCCAGGTTGGAGATCTGGTAAGCCTAGTGATAACAAAGTGTTAGTATTTTTTTAAATGGCACCAGCCGTGTAAGTAAAAATGAAATCGATGTTATTTCCAATCTCTTTCTGTTGGGCTTAGGAAGCTTCAGCAAGGACAGACATTGTCATCAGGAATGTTAACATCTTCAACGTTTTAGTGAAATATGTACCATAAGGTTGTAGGGGAGGAAGAATAGTGATAAGAAGTTGTGTGACTGCATTAGGGGCTTTAGTAAAAAGTATATTCAGATAAATCTTGTGTATAGAATCTTTGTTCTGAACTACTTATATAACTTTCCGTGTGTTGTCCAGAAACCTGCTTGTCGTCTTAAAATAGTAACAAAGGATGAAGACAACTATATGTTTTTATCCTTAAACCAGCAGGGATTAAGAAGTCTCTTCACCTTGGACAGTGGAACTATGAGAATTATGTCTAGTTATTTATACTGTGTATGTATTATTCAAGCCTTTAGCAGTTGCATCCTGTAACCAGCGGCAAAGATGAATTAGGTGCTTCCGGAATAGTCTCTTTTTCTGGAATTGCTGTCTCTTGTTCACTTTTTATAGAGCATCCATGTGATGTGATTTCCAAATTAATAACTTCTGTGGTGTTTTTTTCTCATTTTTTCAGACCTCCCAATTTGTGCTGACCTTTTCATAATAAAACCCAATTGCAGTTCAACCTGTACAGTGTGGAAAAATAAAACACTACCAAGGCTTTTCAGGGCTCTTTGCAGATCCATCCCATTTTATTGCTTCCTTTGATCCCAGCTGGGTCACTTGTTTAGTAACCGAGAGGTTACTCAAGTAGCAATTGCTCAGTCAAAACCCTTTGAAAACCCTATCCAAAAAATGAAGGACTTTCTACATCAGGGTTTCTCAAAATTCTTCCCACAAGTAGGGGAGAACTTTGAGTCTTTGCAGGGGCGGGGACAGCGGCATTCCCGGGGATTGCGCTGCTGCCAGGGGAAAAGTGATCCCAAAGTGTGTGGGGAACAAGGTGGATCAGAAGTGGTCGCAAACGCATCAGAGTGGCGATTTTCTGCGCAGGAAGACCTGCAGAGGGGGCCACGTCTTCTGAAACCCTAAAAAAAAATTATAAAATGTGTATAGAGAGATCACAGTTATTTTAGTGGACCACAAAATGTGTTGAAAAACTCTGTAACAATTCAGTAGTTTCATGCTTAGAAGGATTTTCTCCAGTTATCACCTGTGACGTGACTCTGAATACAATTTGGCAGTCTTTAAACATTTATGAGAATTTCTGACACCAGCAACAGGAATCGGTTCTGTAATGGACCAAACTGGACGACACAACAAAAGATCCATGATCAAATCTCTTTAAATTTTTGCAAAAACGGGGGGGGGGGGGGGTCAGTCCCAAAGCTCTCCTCTGGGTAAGGGAACATTTGCACCCTTGCCCAGGGGTAAGCCTCCACTACCCAAATGGATCTACTTGGACCTGTCCCAAGTGGACCCAGGAAGACGGATCAAGGCTGGGAAGGGGAATCGGTTATCAGTAGCAGTTTCCACCAATACCACACCCTTCCTGGCCCCGATCAGCCCCCCACCCGGATCTCCACCCCATTCCTCTCCCACCCCACCCCCTGCACTGACTTACTGGTGCTGGGGCTTTTCCTGGGTTCATCGGCTTGTGACAGTGGCCTGGCTGTGCTCTATGGTGTGTTGCCTTTCGCTACAGCTGTAAAGCATGCTGCACTGCTGGAATGTGAGTTCCAGTGGCACGGTGCCCCCAGGATTGAGCCCATAGTCTGTTAACAATGGTTGAGTTCAGCCTCATAAACACTCGTGAAATTTGTGTAAAAACAACTTGTTCACTTTTGTTGATGATGATTAACCAAAGCTTTGTGTAATGTGTGTGATACTTTTTTTCAAACCGTGAAACAGCTGAGACTCTAGTATGTGCCTTCTTCAATGACTATGTTGAGTCAGAGATCCGTGATGATGGCAGTACTAATGCCTAAATGTTTTTCACAGCATGAACTGCAGAAATAATCCTTGCTGAGCTGGTAAATAGGAGATCAGTGTCTTGTGAAATTGGAATATCCTTTCAACTGAGATTGAAAGAATGGAAAGTCTGTCATGGTTTATGTGCTTTTGAGAGGCGAATACTTCTGAAGACATATATTGGTTTTGTACTGTCCCTTGGGGCCATGGTGGCTTAGTGGTTAAGACGCTGAACTGCAGACTGGAAGGTCAGTAGGACAGCAGTTCGAGACCCGAGTTCCGCGTGACAGAGTGAGCTCCCGTCTCCTGTCCCAGCTCCTGCCAACCGAGCAGTTCAAAAGCAAGAAATTGCAGGTAGATAAATAGGTACAACTGCAGCGGGAGGCGTTCCGTTTAGTCATGCCGTCCACATGACCACGGAAGCGTCTTTGGACAGCGCTGGCTCTTCAGCCTTAGAAACAGAGATGAGCACCGCACCCTAGAGTCGGAAACGACTGGCTTTTGAGCAGGGGATACCTTTACCCAGGGATGGGGACTCGAGTCAAATGACTCGACTCGCAAGTGTGACTTAGCCACTTTTTCTCGTACTCATACTCGTGACCCACTGACTCGCACTTGTACTCGTGACCCACGGGACTCGCACTTGACTCGCACTCGTGGGGGTAACGACTTGCCATTTCCAAGTCATTTTCCAAGTCATAGGAGAAGCCAAGTGGGTGCTTTAAAAGCCTCAGAGGTGTCCACACACACACACACCCCACACACCCATTTTCAGGGAAAAAAGCCATTTTCCCCAAAGTGACTTGACTTGTGACTCGTGGTTTCTGGCCTTACTCGACTCGCACTCGTGCAAAAATGACTCGTACTTGCACTCGCACTCGCGACCTAGTTACTTAGATACATCCCTGCCTTTAACCCTGCACTGTCCCTTTTAAGAGGGACGACCAGCAAGCCTCAAGATTCATATAATACAGTGCTTTCAGTCTAGAACTGACCCCACGTGATAACGGTTGTACACACTTATGCTGCTCACCTGGTCTGGCTCCTCCCTTCGCTGCCTTGTTAGTTTTCCTAATTGCGTGAGGAGGCGTTCGTCTGAACTGCCTCCCCCATGCGATTAGGGAAACTAACAAAGAGGGGGGAGAAGGCAGGACATGCAGGCAGTGTGAGCGCATTCACACTGTTTATCACGTGGGGCTAGTTTCAGGGAGAAGGCCACACGTGAGAACTAAGGGAACAGTTTCAGTTTTGTAACAGAAGTCTGTGTAAACAGTTGGGCTTGTATGATCTCCTTTGGGTCCTGAACAGTCCTAGCCTAGGCGTCCATGGCTTAGAAATGTTCTGTGCATAAGTTATCCTTGGGTGGTGGTTTGTTTTTCTACCAGTCTAGGCCGACTGGACTTTCCCAGAGACTCGTTAGCAAGATTTGTTTTCTTGCCAAAAAATTTAGTAGTTGAGTTTTCAGAAGAGGCCTGCTACGTGCTGCCATTCAAACATTGCTAAGTCCAAAATAAAGTTTAAGAAATAACCTTCCATGAATGTAGTAATGCTTTATATAAGTCCAAATGTAGTATAGTTATATAATTAATGGGAGTTGTGATAAGGCATTGTAATAGTCACATAGGAAGCTAAGGAATAACACATGAACCTGAGATGGTGTGGGCACCCCTACACCCCCTGAGATTCATCCCAAGGGGAAAGCTCCACATTATAGGGATCGGGGTATGACTAGAGGTGTTGAATAAAAACACAAAACACCGTAATACGGTGTTTTTGTAGCATTGAAGACTGCAATGTATATATTAAACCTTATATTGATGCTTAAGAATTCAAACCTGTGGAAAAACACACACCATATTTTGCATTTTAATTCAACACATTTTCAAAAAAATAACACCATTTTCAAACCTCTCTAGGTATGACATTTGTGGTCTGGGAGATGGACCCCAGGCCTGAGAAAAAGACAACTGACACCCGAGGGGATGCTGTTCACCAGTCCTTTATTGGCACTTTGTACCACCAAGAAGTTTCCCTGCTTCCCTTATAGAATCCCTCAAGGGTTCTTCTGGGGTGCTGGCCATCCTACCCTCTTACAGCGGCCCCCGTGACGGATGGCCCCACTCGCCTGGGGGAACCTAGACATGACTGGTCTAGGCGTCAAAAGGGGCCCCTCCACACACTGACTGGGACTGCCCTCAGCCCTCTTCCTTCTTTTGCTAGTTATCGTAGGGGTTAGAGCAGGGGTGGGGAACGTCCGACCCCCGGGCCGTTTAAGGACCATGAGGCCATTTGGTGGGGCCTGCCGAGAGCTAGCTGCGAGGCCATTTGGTGCGGCCCCTCGGCAATGAGAGGAAATAAATTATAAATTTAAATACCAAGGCGGCTGACCTGCTGCGGTTATGACTGTTCCCGCCGTTGCTGCATCGGGGAGAGCCAGTGCCGAGTGGCAGAGCCACTCACGTGACTGCCGGCAGAAGAGGTGCGTTCCCCAGCACCACTCAGAAGCACCCAGCAGCATGTGAGCAGCAGAGCCATGCACGTGACTGCCAGAAGTGGAGGCACATTTTCCCGACGCTGCTCAGAAGCAGCATTTGCGAGCGACAGGCACTCCTTTTTCCTCTGGCTGCTTTGAAAAGGTGACGCGTTTCCCCGGTGCACCTCGGAAGCACCCAGCAGCAGTGCGAGGAGGCGCATTTGGAAGAAGAAGCACCCGCTTGGAAGCGCCTAGCTGTTGTGGAGCAAGTGGCTGTTGGACGAGGAGGAGCGTTTCCCAAAGCACCCAGCAGGTGAGAAGCGTCAAGCAGTTGGGCTGCCGTCCTCCCGCTGCTGCGTATTTTATTCTTGTCCCCTTGAGCTTTTAGACATGGTGCAGGACTAGAATAGAAGGAAAAGGATCCATCTTTCTGTGGAAGATCCCAGGTGTGCATAGGAGAGCTTCATAGCTGAGCGTAAATCGTCCTTTGTAGTTTCAGTGTCCTTTTAATACTCTTCTTAACGCAGTGTTGACTACAGCCATCCTCCCTCCACTGATTCAGTTATTATTATTATTATTATTATTATTATTAATACTCTTCTTAACGCAGTGTTGACTACAGCCATCCTCCCTCCACTGATTCAGTTATTAATTATTATTATTATTATTAATACTCTTCTTAACGCAGTGTTGACTACAGCTATCCTCCCTCCACTGATTCACTTATTATTATTATTATTATTATTATTATTATTATTATTATTAATACTCTTCTTAACGCAGTGTTGACTACAGCCATCCTCCCTCCACTGATTCAGTTATTATTATTATTATTATTAATAATAATAATAATAATAATAGTTGAAGTTGCTCAAACTGTTTTAGGAGGTTTCATTTCAGAATGGCATGAAGAGTGTAAAGTTGCTATCAGAAATTGTTTTCTCTGTTGCTATTTATATTTATTTATTTATTTATTTATTTATAGAATTTTTACCCCGCCTTTCTCCCACCAGGGCAACCAAGGCGGCTTACAACAAAAATGTTAAAATACATGAATACATTTAAAATCAAGAATTAAAATAATTAAAAACAATTAAAACAATTAAAACAAACAGCCCCAGTGGGTCATCCACATTTGTTAAAAGCAATTTGTTAAAAAGCCAGCCCACCATGTCAGACATCAAATGCTGATCTAAATAAAAATGTCTTGAGGCCCCGCCGAAAGGTCTCTAAGGAGGGAGCCGTTCTTAATTCCAGGGGGAGGGAATTCCATAATTGGGGCACCACTGCCGAGAAGGCCCTATTCCGCGCCGCCATCCCCCTCACCTCCGTCAGTGGCGGCACGGTCAACAGGGCCCCCCCTGATGACCTCAGAGTACGGGTCGGATTATAAGGAAGGAGGCGATCCCTCAAATACCCTGGACCCGAGCCGTAAAGGGCTTTAAAAGTCAAAACTAGCACTTTGAATTGTGCCCGGAAACGAACCGGCAGCCAGTGTAGCCGCTGAAGCAACGGTCCGACGGAGTCAAACCGACAGGCCCCAGCAACCACCCGGGCCGCCGCATTCTGCACTAGTTGCAGTTGCAGTTAATATTGCATTTTAAGATGACAGTTCCAATACACAGGAATGTTTGAACCAATGGGATTTTGTTTTGTTGAATGTAATACTCTTCCCTGAATAATTTGCTGCTGAATATGTGACTTGATTCTATTGAAAAGCATTCTGCTTAAAATGATGTGAAATAATAAATCCCCCCCCCCGCGGTAGTTTGATCTGTGATGCTCCTTTACACCTGCAAGTCAGCATTTGCTGCCATCTCTTTTCAAGTGGTTGTCATGCATGTGTGAACCAGCCTCTAAGTTTTATGAAGTGGAAAATATATCAACTTTAAGCCATTTTTGTTAAACGACTCCCCTCCCCCTTTTCAGGAAATTGAAGAGTGAGTTATCACGCCAAACAACCATTGGTAGTAGGGAGCTTTGGTTTTTTGCCACCGTTTCACTTCCAATAACTACAGTTGGAAGTTATTGGAAGTGAAACGGTGGCCAAAAAGCAAAGCTCCCCACTCCCCACTATCAATGGTTGATGGCGTGTAGGCTAAGCAGTGCTTTCAGCTAACAGAGAGAGATTTTGAACATATGTGTTCCAACAACACAGAGAGAGCGGCAGAGACACCCTCCAACAGAATTTGGGAGATTTCACTTTCGTTCAGATTTATTTCCTGTGCATGAGTGCTAAAATGCATTTGTAGAGGAGCAGTCCAATCCATTTGAGGACAGTGCTATAGTAATTGTGCGTGCCATTGATCAAAAGGAAATTATATTTGCCTGTTTGCCTTCTTTGACATCCAGGTGCAACCCAAAACCTCACTTGAGCTGGCTGGAAGGGCACTGAATTTGCTATCACTTTCTGGATCCAGCCTCACCGTCAAGTGGAGACCCGCAGCGCCTCGCATTGCGCAATTAACGCAGACTGGAAAAACCCACTGGATAGTTATTAAAACTTAAGTGGTGTGACATCCTACAAATGGCGACTGCAAAGAAAAGAAAAGTTGATGCAGACTGTCGATCTTTCCAAGAGAAATGGACAAATGATTATTTTTTTGTTGAAGTCAAAGGCAAACATGTGTGCCTAGTTTGTGGCGATGTGTTGGCAGTAATGAAAAAAGCCAATCTGGAGCATCATTACAGCTCAAAACATGCTAAGCTCAATGAATTGAAAGGCCAAACGCGTCTGGATAAAATCAATGCTCTTCAGCGGAGTTTGGAATCGCAGCAAGCCACTTTCACTAAGCCTCGTTATGACAGAGACAATGTTATTCAGACGAGTTATGTAGTGAGTGAGCTAATCGCAAAGAGGCTGTGGCCTCATGTAGAAGGAGAGTTTGTGAAAGAATGCATGGTTGCTGCTGCGGAGTTGTTAGCACCAGACAAAGTAAAACTGTTTCAGAGTGTTAGTTTGTCTCGGAGAACTGTCTCAGATCGGATTACTGACTTAGCACAAGATATTGAAAAAACACTGAAGGATTCTGCAGGAGATTTCCAATTTTTCTCTCTGGCTTGTGAAGAGACAACGGACATAACAAATACTGCCCAACTGGCCATTTTCATTCGTGGGATAACTACAGAGTTTGACACACGAGAGGAATTGCTGTCACTGGAAGCCATGCATGGCACTACAAGAGGTGAGGACTTGTTGAGAGACTTGTTTCAGCAATGAAAAAACTTGAGCTACCATTTGAAAAGTTAAGTGGCCTTACTACGGATGGAGCTCCAGCCATGGTTGGCTCGCAAAAAGGTTTAACTGCATTCGTCAAGAAAGAACTGAATCGTCTCAGTCTTGATCCAAATGATTTAATTATATGCCACTGTATCATACACCAAGAAAGTCTCTGTGCACAGTCGTTGCAGCTCAACAATGTGATGTCAACAGTACTGTCATGCATAAATTTTGTGAAAAGTAGAGGGCTTAACAGCCACCAGTTTAAGGAGTTCCTGAATGATCTTGACTCTGAGTACAGTGATCTTGTTTATCACTGTGAAGTGCGGTGGCTGAGTCGTGGGAACATGCTCATGAGGTTTTACGAACTGCGGGATGAAGTCAAGCAGTTCATGGAGATGAAGGGAAAACCTGTCAGGGAACTCAGTGATAGCAAGTGGTTGTGTGATCTCGCGTTCATGGTGGACATTACCAAGTACCTCTCAGAGCTGAACGTCAAGCTGCAGAGCCCCAACCAGCTTCTCAGCTCCCTGCTTTCAAACATGAAAACATTTGAAGCTAAATTAAGGCTGTGGAAAGTGCAACTCGAAAGGAATAACATGGTGCATTTCCCTACTCTGGAAGGACAAAAGCCTGCTACGACACTTGAATATGCTGGTGAATGTGCAAAACTAATTGAGGCATTTAATGAAAGATTCAAGGATGTGAAAAGTAAACAAATGGAATTAAACATCTTTGCTATACTGTTCAATGTGGAACCAGCTGATATGCCTGATAACCTACAACACGAAATCATGCAGCTGCAAAGGAATGATGTGCTGAAAGCTAGGTACAACAACCTCCCACTGCTTGAGTTTTATAAACGTTACATCAGCAATGATGAATTTCCCACTTTGAGGAGACACGCATTGAAATATGCATCTGTGTTCGGAACAACTTACTGCTGCGAGCAGTTCTTTTCAAAACTTACTATCACAAAGAGTCAACTGCGCTCCAGATTGACTGACACAAACCTGGAATCACAGTTGCGAGTAGCAGCAGCAGCAATACCAGCCAACATCACACGCCTCACCAAAGAGAAGCAGTTCCAGACATCACATTAGGGGTGTGTCCCTTGTGTAAGGACTATAGAAAGGAACAGATGAACCAGTAAGAAACCCCTTTGTGTGGAAGCCCTTTCTTTGCCTCTGCGGTTAAAGAGCCCCCTTCTTTGCTTTTTCTTTCATATTGGTACTTGGTATTTACCTTTTATAAGTGGTATAAATGGAAAGTAAAAAAAAAAGTTCAAAGCTTTTATTTTGCTTCAGAGTCATTTATTTCAAAGGTTTTTTTCCTCAAACTTCACAGTTTGGGACGAAGAGAGACCAGGGAGCAGCCGAAGTATCTGTTGTGGGTGCTGCTTCTCGCAGCAATAAATAAATAAATGAAAATTTTGGGGCGGCCTAACGGCCAGCAACACACATACACAAAGGAATGGCCCTTGAACGATGTAAAAATTCAAATGGCCCTTGGCAGAAAAAAGGTTCCCCACCCCTGGGTTAGAGAGATCCCCTGCCCATGGGGGTTAGTCCCCACCTGCCTGCCCGGTGCACCTCCAGGGTAGCAGGTTCTTCCTCTCCTCTTCTTCCCTCACCTTTTCCGTGCAAAGTCTGAGCTGCTCTTTTGTCCCATACACTTTCTTCCTTTCTCTTTGTGTTGCCCACCTCTCCCTTCACATCCTTCACCTCCTTTCCCAGGCTGCTCTTCCCTCATCTTGCCTAGCCATTGCCTCTCCCTCAGCCAACCTCGTCACCTTCCCTTCCTCTGCTCACTCTCTCCTTATTTGTTCCTCCCTCTCTGTCTCCCTCTCTCTCCGTCCACCCTCCTCCATTCTCTCTGTCCTCCACTCTGCTTTCTCCATCCTCCTCTCTCGTTTCCCTTCCCCTTCTGCTTTCTCCTTTCCTGACTTAAACCCTAATGCCTTATGCCCCTTCGCTGAGCCCCACCTGCCAGCTGCGCTGCTGCTCTATATCTCTGTCCTCCCAGGTACCAGACAGTGACGTCGCTGCTGATCCTGCAGCAGTGGGCCGCTCACACTTCTTGGGCTTCTAATAGTACTAAAGGATCCAAGGTGGAGCCTTCCTGTATTGTATTTGACATGGAGAAGCTATTTTGGCAACCACCCTATGGAATATATCATGTGTGTGCCAGCTGAGGGCCATTGCCATGCACCTACCATAGTCCACAAACTTTGAGACTAGTTCAGAGATGGATGGAGAAAGTGCTCCTTGTGCCCTATTAGTGAAGGCTCACAGCTTTCTTTGTCCATGTCATTCACAGCGCAATTCGACTTACCTTTTGTGCCGGTTTAACCAGCGGTGCAGCAAGAACGGGAGGCCCCAGAACCCTTTTCCATTCTGGGGCCTCCCGTTCTCGCTGCGCCGCTGGTTACACAGGTACAAAAGTTAAGTCGGATTGCACTGTCAATCAGCTTGACGTATTGGGTGGGTGTAGAGACCATCTATTCCTTACTTCTTATCCAGGACATTGGAGCAATAATGTTAAACCACCCATGCCCAGGATTTCCTTGTTTCTAATTCTGTTTCTTTGTTAGCACCATTAAGCCCCTTCCTACAAAATGGATTTCCCCCTCAAAAAAACCAGAGTTGCTTTATGCTCTTATTCATTTCAAGCCGCATCAAGCACATTAGACCATCCAAAATAAGACCATTCAATTAGACCATCCAAATCATTAGACCATCCAAATCAGGTTCAGCTCTGCGGTTTTCAGTTAGTAAAAAACATTAATCTGCTAACAGCCAAGGCTATTAGAGGTAGTCCTCTTTATGTCTTGTGGCCTCAGAGACTAGGTATTTGCTCCAGCAATCAGTTTAACAAGAATCACTCCTGAAAATCTGGAAGCCAATGCTTATGTTTTTTATCACTGCATATCCTGGATGGAAGTTGAAACTTTCCACACAAATGACTGTCCTTTACCTGCTGCAAACCCCATTGGCTCACAGCAGAGGTTTGACCCTTCAAAGAAGTAAATAACAGAGTTGAAATTCATAACAATCAAATAGATACTCATAAACACTCTGCAACTGTAGTTAGTGAAACAGGTAGTACGGGTAACGCAGCCATATCCATGCAAAAAACACAGCAATCCAACCAAAGTTTAAAAAACGATGACGATTTTATCTGGGTTTAACAATGTATTCCTGGACAAACAGAAATTATTAAAAACCACGGCTGGACAAGTGAGCCCAACGTTTCGTGTCCTAATCTGGACACATCTTCTGGGGCAATCCAAAAAGGAATGAAAGATGTTACAGTTCTCAGCGTCTCGCTTCGTTGTTTTGAACTTCAAAAGCTCAGGCAACCGGCTGTCAGTTGAACGGAAACCATTCCGGAACTCATCTGTCATCAAAGAGATCGATCCTGCAAAAACTAACTGTGATAGCTTACAATTTTGTCCTTTAGACCTGGTGGTTCAATAACAGTTGTAAGTCAGTTCATGCTTTCTACGATTACAGTCCTGACAGGCTGTCTTTCAATAGTGTATTTACAAATGTACCACGAGACAACTGCAGTTAAAATTGTGGTTTTTAATAATTTCTGTTTGTCCAGGAATACATTGTTAAACCCAGATAAAATCGTCATCGTTTTTTAAACTTCGGTTGGATTGCTGTGTTTTTTGCATGGATATGGCTGTGTTACCCGTACTACCTGTTTCACTAACTATATCTGCTGGCCATGAAAGCTTTTGAATGAAAACTCTGCAACTGGATTAAAGCTGCAATCCTATAGACTCTTTCCTGGGAGTAAGCCCCATTGAACACAATGGAACTTACTTCTGAGTAGACATGCATAGGGTTGCACTGTAAAGCATTGGTTTCCTTCCCTTGATACCATATGGAAGACTCTGTTTCTGATATCTCTTTTCAATCTAGTTTAACAATGATTTATGAATCCATGTTGTGTAAATTGTTTACATATTTAAATCCACGGATGAAGGGACTTGTTTAGAAAAATCTGCGATGTGGTTCATTGATAGAGCTAGACACAATCAAATCATTTGTCATAATATCAACCAATTTTTTTTTTAAAAAAATGGTTATTATATTTCAGTTTAGGCCAAATATTTAGTGTAATTGATAGATTTGATCCTAGTTGGGAACTAGGAAGTGGAGCAGGCTGGAACAGTCCATAACATTTCTGCAGTGTCTAGCCTGCTAGGAAGCAACAAAATAATGCTACCAAAAGACTGTTTATGGATGACTCCCTGTATGCATTCCAGGAAGGTCTGGTTATTGCTGTCTGAAGCTTAACCATTGAGCTTTAGCCAGCCTAACATTGTAAAAGTGTGTGCATGTCCATTTCCTCCCCTCACAGTGCATGTTTATTGGTTCCGGTGTCTGAACTTCAGCCTCTTGTTTTAGTGCTTGAAAGCAAAGAGGCCTGTGTATGTTAAAAGGATAAATGTACTGCCCCATCTCATGCGTGGGTCCCCGTCTCAAAGGATGTCACAGGTACTGACAGTCTGTTGCCCACTGCAAGCAAAACAGAGCATCTGGAGCTGGGTTCATCATTCCTTCAATCAATACCCAGCTGCAAAGGGTGATATAAGGTAACGCGTGGCTTTCATGTGAAATATAGTTGACAGCAGTACAAGTGGAGCCAATCCTGTGAAGTGCACCGGTCATCAGGGCCCGTCATTTCTTTCCCCAAAATGAAAAGGGAAGATGAACGCTCCACCATTAGCTAGCTCAGGATAAGATCACAACAGAAAGATCAGGGGTTAGACATGAGAGAGGAATGATTTATCTCTGACTGACCTTGCTTCATTCACTGCACAGGCCTGCAGCTGAGAGCCAGTGTGAGGGTGAGTCTCCAATGACAGCATGAGGGATATAAATGAGAAAAGGGCCAGGAGTAGCCCTTTTGTTTACTAAGAAGGGCAGCACCAAAAAGAATATTTTATGTGCAAAACAAAAGCTCATCCTGTATAATAATCTACTGGAGGCTTGTTGTTGTTGTTCAGTCGTTAAGTTGTGTCCGACCCTTCGTGATCCCATGAACCATATCCCACCAGGCCTTCCTGTCCTCCACTAGAGGGGGGGGGGGAAATGGATACATTATTAGCATCAGATTGCAAGCCATATTCCAAATCACTTTAAGAAGCAGTCTAGCAGCTCAATTCTACCCAGCTCCTCCACTGGTGCAGCAGTGGTGTAGGGCAGGAGGCTTTGGAAGGGAAAGGAGATCCCCTTTCCCTCCCAAAGCTTCCCATTCTCCCTCCACCACTGCTGTCCCAGTGGAGGAGCTGGGTAGGATGGTGCCGTATGAGTCCTAGCTGAGACCTTTGCAAGCTGTTTTGCGGTGAGCCAATTCAAGTCAAGAAAAAAATCTTTATGTAATTAAAATAAAAGTCAGTGTGCTGGTCTAGATATTACCTTGCACGTGTAGGAGGTCATTTTCATGTGGCAGCTATACATGCCTAGCTGCAACACAGAGCAATTATTGCCCCCCTTGCCAGAACTTGAAGAGAGCAGACGTAGATGAGACCCACTTGATGGATGATGTTTGGAGTTCAGGTGCGGCTTCATGTCAGTTGGTGACAGGAGTTGTAAGCATTCAGATATATGTGAGAGGAAGGGATTTATGTGTTGTTTGCTGGTATTCTACAGATGCTCAACCCTGTCTAGTCAGGCCATCTAGCTGTATTTTTCTGAAGTGGAAGGGTCATGTGTTTCAAAAGTGCTCCCACATGTGGGAAAGAGGAGGGACCAGGCAAAATGTTGGGGCATCTTTAATGCTGTTCTCTGGCCCCTGAGGATCAAGCTCGATGTCTGCAGCAACAGCATGTTTCTTAGACATGCATCCTGTTTGTCTACAAAGCAGGAGCAGAGGGTGCGGGTGGGGATCTAATTTTATATCAAAGAAGTGGGGGGTGGGGGAGAGAGAGATGTGTTCACTCAGTAGCTGTAAGTTGTTTTTCTGCTCCCGGGATCTCTACTGATATTGGAGCTGGATTGTGAAAAAACTTCTTGGGAGCGAGCAATGAGTTAAGATGGAAGAGGGGGGGGACTTTTGCTCCATTCCTCTGCCCACTCCTTTGGGTACATATTAAGGTTGAACTGTCCCCATGCCAAGCATGTGCTGATCAAATGTGGTTGCCCAACATGTATCATTTGGGCCTAAAACCCCACTGTATAACATACATAACAAGAACCAACGTATTATTTGTAGTATGTTCCCAGCACTCGATTTATTTTGCAGAGGATTTATGGAGCATGCAATAAGGAGTGAATCACAATCCACTGTAAATTGGAATTGTTTAATTATAAATATTCCACCCAAAAAGCACACGTCACTTCAACAGATTCAGTTTCTTATAGGATACCTCTGAAGACAAGCTGTGGTTCCTTTCAGAAGGCTGGTGCCGTATAAACAATTACTCCACAAGTATCCAGCAGAAAGGTATTAATGCCAGGCTTTTCTGAAGGCTCAGCTTGGTATGACAACTTGAGGATGGTTATATTATCAAATGCTCTCCTGTTTTCCATCTAGGAATTTCTTGGGTGGTGGTGGAAATGATTCTGCAATAGGTTTTGAAAACCTGCTTTCTGTTTTGATGCAGCATTGTAAATGGAGTTCTTTTGAAAAAGAAGAAGAAAAACAGCTACAAACATTACAGTCCTATGTATGTTTACTCAGAAATAAGTTCAGTGGGACTTTCTTCCAGGGAAGTGGTTTGTATGGGTTTGTAGCCTTAGACTGATTCCAAGGTGTTGGCATGAACTTAGTTTAGTCCCATGCATGGACATTTGCTCTTTGTTAAAAAAGAGAAAGTCACCACTAAGAGGTGTTTAATGAAACCGCTATGCAGCAAGTTTAAAATAAAGCCAAGAAATTTGCATACAGCTTGTGTAACTCATTGAGCCTAACAGCCCAATCCTATGGGCTTTGAGTGCTGGCGGAATGCGTGTTCCACCAGTGCTGGCTGCCAGAAAGCAGCCGTAAAGTGCCTTCCAGCAGTGTGCTGAATAATGCACTGCGGGGGGGGGGGGGGGAGGTAGGAGCCTTCCTGCATGCATCACCAGAACTCCAGCTGCCATGTAGAGGAAGGTAAGATGGGCAGGGAGGGGGGAGGAATGGGGGCAGGGAGGGAGGCTGGGGGACAGGGTGAATCTGGCGGTGATGGCACACGCCAGATTCTATCCCTTCTTTTTTGAGCCTCCCCACCCCCTTTTTCTTCGCGGCCTTGTGCTAGCAAAATCGCTAGCTCAGGCACAAGGAGACCCATTGCAAAGGGGATGCTTACACAGAAGTAAAGGGATCTAAATCCCCTTTCCCTTCAAAAGCTTCCTGATCCACACACACACACCCCACTGGGTACAGCATGCCCGTTTTTGGCATGGCTGCACGGGGGGGGGGGAGAAAGGACAGGATGGATTGGGCTGTTACTTTATGGAGGTACTTGGCTAAAGGTGTAGCCAAGTAGTGGTTAGAATGCTGGAACTTTGACCAGTGAGATGTGGGCTTGCTCAAAACAAATCCCCTGCTCAGCCATGGACCTCACTGACTGACCTTGGGTGACCCGTTTTCACTCAGCTTAACTTCATCACACTTTAATCATAACAGCTCTAAGCCAGCCTTTCTCTAGGGCTGCATGTGGATTTCTCTTCATGTGCCTAATTCTTGATGTAACTGTAAAAACCTGTATGCACATTACAGGGTTCAGAGTTACCCATAGATAGGTATATGACCTAGAGAAAGCCTTGCTTATGCATCAACACATACAGAATCTTTTTCCTCTTACCTGTGCTTCTACCTGCATCCCCTCTTGCCCACCTCACTGCTCCATGCAGGACCAAAATTGCAGCAATGCCTCCTCTGCTTCCGTGTTCTGTGACTGCTCCTTGCCTGCCATTTCCTCTTCAACTCAAGCATCTTTGCCAGGCTCAGAAGGAAGGAGGTTATGGACTAATTCTAACACCACCACCCACCCACCCCACTGCTGGAACTAGCATTCTGGTGGCAGGGTTTGCTGTACGGCCATCATAAACAGCAGTATAGCAGTGCACAGAGACATGCACTTCCATCCCGCCGCCAGAGAGACTGTGGAGGTGTTGCGCACAGCAATGGGATCTGGAGTGGGCACCGGTAAGTAAGCAGTGGGCAGAGTGGATGGGGACTAAGCAGGGAGGGGGAGGTATGACGGGCGGGGGGCGGCAGGGGGTATGGATCCAGCGGCAATGGCGCATGCCAGATCTTATCCCCTCCTTTTTGAGACTGCCTACCCCTTTCTTCTCCTCGAACATGCATCAGCTAATGATCTGGTGCAGGTCCAAGGAGACCCATTGGTGGTCAATGGGCTTACAGAGGAGTAAGGGGAAATAATTCCCCTTTCCCCTCCTGATCCACCCCTCCCCCCACTGCATACAGTGCATGCCTTTTGGTCACAGCTACATCAGTGTGGGGGAGAGGAGAAGGATAGGATTGGGATGGGCTGTTAATGTTCTCCCTGTGAACCCTATGCAGCTACTTCCAAGTTGCTTGAGGTGTTACTCACTTTCTCCTCCTGCTCTCTGAAATAATGACAGAGCTAGTGTAGAAGTGGCAAAAGGTCGAAAACAATAGTCCTGATCTTCCTTCTTGTTGAACATAACATTGCCTCTCCTGGCTCATTCATCTTCACCCCTAATCTCACCACCAAGCTCCCGGCTCCTCAGTGCCTTCCCCACCATCTTCTCCCAGCATTCCTTCTTTCATCCCATTTCAACAGGTAGCAGCCATGGAGACAGACCAAGAGGGCATGAACCAATCACTTTCCTCATAAAAGCGAGGAGACAGCTGTCTGCCTTCCAGCAACCTAATGTGGCTGTGAGAAATGTTTTTCTTAACAAGGTCACCTATCTGCTGCCTCTAAATTTCATTTGCCATCATTGCTGATTGCCAAGATATAGGCTTGACATTATAAACTGTCTTTATGATAAGCCAGCACCATTTTTCTCCTCCAGCCCCTTACTGGAGGAGGCTGTGATTTAGTACTTGCATTACATTCTCACAATCACTTCACCGCAGAGTGTTGGAAGGGAGAGGCGGATAGCAGAGTAATCAGCAAAAGGACCCCCTTCCTATGGTAAGATATATCTCATCATCACTCAGGCTAGTTGCTATCAATAAAACATACACAGGAGTGGAGACTGGTTGAGGTTTCATAAGAAATACTTTACTCACAGTTCATATTTGGTTACATGCATCTTCTGATTGTTTGGATCGGAGACCCTAATACTTTGGAACAGGGAACCCTAGATAGTTGTCCCTTTTGTGTGCAAGTGTGGTGAGGATCACTGGCGTCACTGCAGGGGGGTGGAGCTCCAAGTTCCGCCGGGCTCTGACCCTCCGTTACACAACGGGAGAAGGCGGCCCCTTGCTTTCGTCGGCCAGAATGGCTCCAAAGGCGAGGGGCGGGGCTGCCTTCTCCCGTCTTGTAACGGAGGGTCAGAGCCCGGCGGAACTTGGAGCTCTGCCCCCCCCTGCAGTGACGCTAGTAATGAGGATGGTCCGCGGGCAGGGAGCCCCAAGGCCTCCCAGAACATAGAAGCTGTGCTTGAGCACACAATGCTTGTACTACTCCTGGATGAAAAAAAAATAATAACAGGAGCACTTTTCATATGTATGTTTCGTTCATTTACTGCCTGCACAGCCTCCCGTACAGAGCAGCAGTCATGGCTTCCTTTTCATCATGCCACCAGAAAATGTACAAATTCAGTAGTATTTCTTCAGTTTCCAGACAAATCAGACATGATGAGGAAAGAAGGTCATGCTTGTTCTTCTACTTCTCCAAGGAACACAGATATCCAAAGACATAATGACAAATATTCTTGATCTCCACCAAATTTATGTACAAAGAACAAGCTAAGTTCTTAAGGCTGCAATCCTGTAAACAGTTACTTGAGAATAAATTCCTTTAAACTCAATGGGGCTTACTTGTGAGTAGATGCATAGAATTACACTGTAATATGATTTCCAGCGTGACTTTGACTGTATTTTCCGTCTTTAGTCTTGGGGCTTGAACAATGCTAGCAAAGTGCTAGCCGACTGCTTCGTTTACCCCTTTGTGAGTCAGAGAATAGAAATAGCTTGGCTGACAGCCTAACAAAGACTTCAGTCTCTTGTTGCGCTGCAGAGATTAGTTGTCATCTTTTAGAAAGAGCAGTTTTCATTTATTCACTTGTACTGCCTTGCAATAATCAGTCAGAATTCTTCACATTATAGAATCATAGATCTGATGGGCATTGGATTAATTTTAGTTACAACAAATGAGTAAAATAACTGAACCATCTTCTGGTGTAAAACTAAGTAAACATTTTAAACAGCACTGCCCACAAGGTGAGATGAACCACCAGTACAGAGGGCTCATGTTACTCATGCCACATACGTAATCCTTAGAGGCTCTGAAAGCAACTACTGTATATATAGTATGCATATCTGTAATATTTACATGTAGTAGAAGCCAGCAGACCTGCATGGGATCTCTAGAAGTCACAGATATGTGTATGTATATATAGTGTTATGGGCCAGCGGGTGGCGCAGCGGGTTAAACCGCTGAACCATATGCTGTCGATCGAAAGGTCGGCAGTTTGATTCCCGCGACGGGGTGAGCGCTCGTTGCTTGGCCAGCTCCTGCCAACCTAGCAGTTCCAAAGCATGTCAATGTGAGTAGATAAATAGGTACCGCTTGCGGGAAGGTAAACAGCGCTCCGTGTTCCAGCTGCATGCTACGCGCTGCGGCAAGGAGAGTCACGCCGGCCACATGACCATGGAGGCGTCTTCAGACAACGCTGGCTCTTCGGCTTTGAAATGGGGATGAGCACCACACCCTAGAGTCGGACACGACTGGACTTAATTGTCAGGGGATACCTTTACCTTTTTTACCTTTATATATAGTGTTACATACAGCATGCTTATTATGCCCCACATCTCTGAACAGTGAGACATTCTAGGACCTGCAGCGCAACCTGGGTTCAGGTATCCTTTGGAGGAAGCCTCGGTGGAGGCTTATAGTGTCTGTGTAACATTGACATTATGGCCAGCGGGTGGCGCAGTGGGTTTTAAACCGCTGAACCATGAGCTGTCGATCGAAAGGTTGGCAGTTCGAATCCACGACGGGGTGAGCGCTCGTTGCTTGGCCAGCTCCTGCCAACCTAGCAGTTCCAAAGCATGTTAATGCGAGTAGATAAATAGGTACCGCTTGCGGGAAGGTAAACAGCGCTCCGTGTTCCAGCCGCAT
This sequence comes from Plestiodon gilberti rubricaudatus, assembly GCA_026170595.1. Lineage (NCBI taxonomy): Eukaryota > Metazoa > Chordata > Lepidosauria > Squamata > Scincidae > Plestiodon > Plestiodon gilberti. Next base: position 192,425,310 of record JANXHW010000002.1, on the reverse strand, counting down.
GCTACGCGCTGCGGCAAGAAGAGTCACGCCGGCCACATGACCACGGAGGTGTCTTCGGATAACGCTGGCTCTTCGGCTTTGAAATGGGGATGAGCACCACACCCTAGAGTCGGACACGACTGGACTTAATTGTCAGGGGTCACCTTTACCTTTAACATTGACATTATTTACAAAGATACATGGTGGAGATAGCGTGCTCCTGCAAACAACATCATCATCGATGTCTGTCCTTTAAGCATGTCACCAGCTGCCAGCTCTTTCCCTTGGCTTCCATTCATTCCAATCTCTCCCAGGTCATCTCAGGTAGGTGTACTTGAGAGTCCCTGATGGAGGGTCCCATGCAAGGGCTTCTAGGGCCATTAATTTTTGTTAAATCTCTTCTGTCCATTCCAGGCAACTTGCTAAACTTTGGGCCTGGCTCTAGGGTCAGGCTCATTCCAAACACCAAATCCCAATTTCAGAATGCAATGGAAACTGTTTTACCTCTCCTCCTTTACTATACAATCATCGTGTGCATGTGTAATAAATGTATATAAGATGTTCGGACGTTCTGCCATCAGTCAAAGTTGGCCTGGTTGCTTTAGGATTATAGCTATTGTGTAACATTTCTACAAGCCTCCTTTTAATGCCAAAAGCACAATACAGTATTAAAATCTGGTGTGGTGCAGAGAGCAAGAGTGTGACCTGTGGACCAGGAGGTCTCTGGTTCATATCTCATTTCAGCTATTAATTCAACAGGCAGCGTTAGGCAAACCGTTTCAACCAAACTCCTCATCTGCACAAGAGAACAAGAATGTTGCAGTAAAAGGTAATGTAAGCTCAATGTTTCTAATCCTTTGACAGAGTCCCTCTCTCTCTCTCTCTCCCCCCCCCAACACTGACTTCACAGCTGAAAAGAGAGCTGCCCCTGTGCCTGAGTGGGTGTGGCTAGGGGCTGAATCCAGCAGCAATCCAGACCTGGCAAACAGTGTTCAAACCAAGACAAGGCAGAGACTCAAAAGTGGCCAAAGCAACAAGTGCTTGCAAGCAGATAGCTCCAGATGACAAAAGCAGCGAGGGAAGCCGCAAACCACACAGCAAGCCAGAATGATGACATTAAAGACGCAGACTGCATTGCATTAATACAATCTAGAGAAGACAACATTGTTCCCATCGTACAGCTGAGGAACAGCGAAGCTCAGCAATAAGTGATTGGTCCAAGACCATTCAGTGAATCCATGGTAGAGAATTCTTCTGCAGAAATATATTAAATAATACAGGTACCTATGAGCATATGCAGAGTGCTTTCCCACACCACTGATCAACTGTTGCCTTATCCCTTCCCACCTAGGCACTTAAAATTAAGGAACAAAGGCTTTGTGCCACAGTTTGCCCTCTTTTAAATATATGTATCTAAGCAGGCACTAAGGCCAGCGGGTGGCGCAGTGGGTTAAACTGCTGAACCATGAGCTGTCGATTGAAAGGTCGGCAGTTCGAATCCGCGACGGGGTGAGCTCTTGTTGCTTGGCCCAGCTCCTGCCAACCTAGCAGTTCCAAAGCATGTTAAAGCATGTGCCAGGTGCAAGGGAGTGACAACAGGAAACAGGTTATCTTGTTGGCTGTGTGCTCCCTGAGGCATCTGGTGGGGCCACTGTGTGATACAGGAAGCTGGACTAGATGGGCTTTTGGCCTGATCCAGCAGGGCTCTTCTTATGTTCTTAATGCAAGTAGATAAATAGGTACCGCTTGCGGGAAGGTAAACAGCGCTCTGTGTTCCAGCCGCATGCTACGCGCTGTGGCAAGAAAGGCCACATGACCACGGAGGCGTCTTCGGACAACGCTGGCTCTTCGGCTTTGAAATGGGGATGAGCACCACAACCTAGAGTCGGACACGATTGTCCAGGGTCAGGGGTCACCTTTACCTTTTAAGCAGGCACTACTGGGGGGGGGGAGTAGGAACAGCCTTCAAATAATAAAAATTGGAGCAAATATCATATTAAAGAGAAAAGGTTCAGAAATGAGGAATTGCTAAATTAGCCCAACTCTGAGTTTGCCTGCCAAGGATGCAGGCACACATACAAGGATCTTCCTTAAATCTGTGATGGTTTTAAAGTGAGGGAAGAGAATATGCAGTTTTTCAGCAGTGTGCTGCAATGTATCCAGTATCCTTTGTGAGTCACATGGCAACCTTTCCACAAAGCTCCTGTGAGTTACTGGTGGGTGGCCAAACCCTTTGTTAATATTGTATCACCTAAATAAGAAGATAAACGTCCTGCTGGATTGGACCAATATCTATCCAGAGTACTGTAGTCTGTTTCCAGCTGCAGTCAGCCAGAACTCCTTGCCTCTGGAAGCATGTGAAAATCTGTCACTTATCTACCCATGCTCAGGTTTGTCTCTGAAGCTCAAGAGTTTGGCTGTTAGAAATGCCACCCATCTGCTTCAATGAACGCTGATTGCTGTTAACTAGCGGAGTGGAACACAATGGGAGCTGTTGCCATGAAATGACTCTGCTGGATGAAATGGCAGCGGCACAGTGGAGATTATTTGGCAAGGCGGGTTGCAGGTAGAGGCCTGGGCTGGCAGCCATGACAGAGCAGCTAAAACGAGAGTAATCCAGACTGGCACGTGTATTTGTGAGCATGTGGGCAATGAGAGATCGCAAGAAAGGAGCTCTCGTCTCCTACACACAACTAAACAGTCCCAGCTATCTCAGTCAATAAACGCTGAGAGTAAACAGTGATAGATGCTGATGCAAGGCAGGCATGAAAACCTTTTGTGCAGGTATCTACATAGCCAATTGGAAGTTCTGCCTACTTTTTGGAATGAACTTTTAGCATCTGGGGTGATGTGAGCTGGGGCTCAGACCACTAAAGTGTGTTCAATGCCAGGGCTCAGCCCTCAAAATATGAAGCAAGACATGGATGCATTGATTTGCATGATCTATGAAAACAATAGTCTTTTCCTCCCTTTGCTACATGTATTCTACTGGAGTTGAGAACATGAGATTTCACTGTTGCATGTGGATCTTCTGATTGTAGCACTAGAAAACTGGAACACGTCCCTTAAATTATACCACTGGCACATGTCTCACTGAAGTAAATGAGACTTGAACACTCCAAAATTGCCCTTAGAATTCAGGCACATGTCCCAATAAACACATTAGTGGTTAATTTCCCAGCTTAAACGTCAAGGTTTTAAAAGAATCTTTACATGTCCTTAGATAATGTTTTGAAAATATACATTTCTAAACATGGTCATCATGCTTCCTAGGCACATATAATTTCTGAAAGGCCACTCACTCAATTTACGGGCAGCCCAATCCTGCCTAACTTTATGCACGGCGGCGGCGCTGCAGCGACACTGCATCCAGGGTGGAAAGAGGCAGGCGGGAGGTCACCTCGAGGGAAGGGAACATTTGTTTCCTTACCCTAGGTAAAGCGCCCCCAGCCACTTGAACGGGTCTCCTTGGATCTGTGCCCGCCTTTTTGGCGGTGAAAATCTTTGGCGGTTTATGCAAGGCAAACCGGCCAGGGAAGCGGGGTAGGATTTGACGCGCACCACTTCCACTGATCACGCCCTGGTCCAGTCCACCCCTGTCGCTGCCCTCTTCCCTGCCCCAGAATGCCCCTTCTCCACCTCCCCTTGCCCTGGAATGTCTCTGTGCCAAGCAGCACAGACGTACCTGCTCCTTGCCACCCGCTGCGTGGATCAGGCGCTCTTAACTGGCCTGGAGCTGGCGCAACTGTCTTACGGCAGCTTTTGCAATGGCTCTGAGCTGGCACGGGGCACGCTACACTGGCTAGCGCTAGGGAGGATTGCGCCCTCACAATTCAAATGCTCCATCATCAACTGTTTTAAAATTTTGACTTTAAGCCAGAGGTTCCCAAACAAGGTTCCCAAACCATTTTCCCAGTGATGAAATGGGTCTCTACATCCTTAAGGGGAGTGGCGACCTGCAGTGATGGCACCAGCGCTTCCGGGATCGCGCCACCGCCACTACCACCAGGGGAAAAAAGTGGGGGTTTTAGCCCTACCTAGGGGTCTTGCCGGGCCTCTGGGGGTGCAGGGAGCCTGCTGACCTCTCCACAGCCCTCCCCTTACCTCAAAACAGCTCCAGATTGCTCTGGTTTCAACCAAAAACTGGAAGTGGGTTGTGATCACGATTTCAAGCCGTTTTGAGGTGCAGGGAGAGGGAGGCCTCTGGAGGGGTCCACAGGTCCTGCTATGCAAACACACACACCCCGGAGGCCCAGCAAGATCCCCAAGTAGGGCTAAAATAAAAACATTTTCCACGGCAGCTCCAGCTGTGGCGCGATCCCAGAAGAGCTGGTAGCCACCCCACCCCCCGCAAACGCTTACAACGGGTCAAAAGATTTAGGAACCTCTGCTTTAAGCAATCAGATGGTCAATGAAAATTATATTACAGTCCCTATCATTATTGAAATATGATTGTTTTCAAAATTGTAAGTGGCCATGTTGGTGTGTTAGAAGAAAAAGCCACAACATAGAGCAATAAATACCGTATTTCTTTGAGTCTAAGGCGCCATCGATTCTAAGGCGCACCTTTACTTTCAGTACCACCAGCAGGGGAAAAAAAATCCATCAATTGTAAGACTTACCTCCCTTCATTGAATCTACCCGCTCAGCACCAATTCTCCCCAGCATGTCTCCTGCAGCTGAGGATGACTGAGTGCATTACCTTTGCATAGCATTTCTGGCCCCGCCAGAAAGTGCCATTTCCTTCGTTACCTGGACTTGGGGGAGCTTCAGGGAGGCCTGCGCAACCCTCTGCAGGCCTCCCCGATCTTCAGTTGGGCGAAAAACAGCGATTTTGGGGCATTTCTGGTTTTTGCGAAAACCGGAAATGGCTGAAAATCACCGGTTTTTGCCGAACTGAAGATCGGGGAGGCCTGCAGAGGGTCACGCAGGTCTCCCTGAAGCTCCCCCAAGCCCCAGTAAGTAAGAAGATAGCATTTGGGGGTGCTTTTTGGAGACCTTCGATTCTAAAACGCACCCCATTTTTTTGAAATGCTTAATTGGGAAAAAACATGCATCTTAGAATTGAAGAAATACAGTAATGCTTTAATTAGAACCAATCAAAAATAGTAACTTTTGAGTCCTACAGGGTCGTTCATCAGGCAACTGCTGGGGAAAAGGGGGAGCATGTTGTAGGGGCCCCAACAGTCTCCAGTATATAAAATCAGAAGATGGAGTTTACCCGTTTTTCTGCATCGCCTGAAAGATGTGAGACAGTTTCAGAACACACACAAGACTGCTTTAAGCAAAAAAAAAAAAAGAAGTGGTTGAATCACCTCCCAAATCTGATTATTTTGTTGATCATCATAAAAATATGTAGGGAAGGTTTGGGAAAGTCAAGTGTGCTACTGAAGTATTCTTGCCTTTCATTTTGAATACCTGGCTTATACAGTATTGCCAGACACCAACAGTACTGTACCTAAACGTCATGGGCCAACAGGCTACTGTCAACCCTCCAAACTTCCTCATAGCTCCCCATCTGTTTCCTGCGTTTCCCTCCCTCCCCACATACTGTATAGCATTTTGTTTTGGTGAATTCACATGCAGAGCAAGTTTGTATTTTCGAACTTTTAAGCCAAGCCAAAGTGAAGCAAACTGACCGCTTCCTTGGTGAGAGGGTGCATGTTGTATCCAATTTGCACTCAAACTCTGGAACCTCTTTGTTCTTCTCAATCAAACATTAATTTCAGTAAAAGATTGAAGGATCAGTCCTTTTGCAAATGGGCTCTTGGCCTCCTGTGTTTTTCAGCAAGGCGGCTTGACTAGATTAATTGACATTAGTCCACCATATTAGCATATAGATGCTGATTAACCACTCCACAATGACAGAGTGACCCCATGACATTAATCAAGACAGATTTTATCTCAGTATCCTCCATTTCCTTTTTCTTTGTGCCATTTTTTGTGCAGAAACTAGAAGCACTAACTGCTATGTATGCTTGGAAATCTGCCCAAATTTATCACTCCTTAGTTAGATCCATATGAGCCATGGAACCGAATGATGCAGTGGTAGATTATTACTAGGAGAAACAAAGACAAGCATCAGTGTTCCCTCTTACGTTTTTCAAGGACAAAGGACGACAACAGTGAGCTTTTGTTCACACCCATCCAAGCCTGGTGGATGTGGGTGAAGAAACTGACGTTTAATCCAGGTAAGATAGAAATAACGTTGGTTGTGCATTCTGCTCACCCTATTTTGAATGGGATTACACCAATGGTTCCAAAACTGGGAGGCGCGGCTCCCCCAGTCAGGGGAGCCGCGGAATGCCACGGAATCCTCTCGGAAAACAGTGTAATGCCAATTGGCAGGCATCAACACAATGTAATGGGGAGCTGCAGCCAATGGTTGCCCAATGGTCAAGGGAGCCACCGGTCGAAAAAGTTTGGGAAACACTGAATTACACTAATCCCTAAGAATCTAGAATGCAGTTTACAATCCTGAAATTGTAAGCCACCTTTGCATTTTCCTGTGGAAAGGAGGGGTAGAAACTAGCAAGATATCATCTTCATCTGTCTGGGCATGAGAAAGGGGCATGTTAGAACAAATGGCAAATGGCCTTGCACATGTCCCAGTACAATTTGGGTGGAAAGCAGGAGTTTAGGAAATTCCTTAGTACATGTTTAGGAATAATTATATTGAATTAGCTTGCAATTGCAGGTTACAGTCATATGAAAGCGGCCCTCTGTGACATGCTTGCTGAGTAGAGCCTGGATCAACTTTTGCAGATCACCATGATGACTCAAAATACTGTTGTTGTGGAGGCAAGTGAAGAAGTAAAAACCAATGTGCCACATTGCAAATAGCAGCAGGTGACTTTCACAAGACCATCTGAGCCCATGGTAGCACAACTAAAGCCACCTTTAAATACTCAAAGTCCATGGACTCAAATGTTGTGTGAATGCCAGGCAGTCTCCTCCATCTACAATCATGAGTTCTTTGGAACTGCTGGATGAGCATACAGTAAAAAGTTATCTCTTACTTAGTAGTGTGGGGAAGCTCGTTGTGTTTTAACAAATGCTCCCTGGAATTCTGGCCCATCGACTCAAACTATGTCAAGGAACACAAATCCTTTTACTTATACATAAGCACAAGAGCAGTGAATGAAGTACCCACCCCATGTGAACAACAGGAGACATCGGTACGGTTCCTTTTCTGCTCATCATATATCAACAAGCTCTGTAGGAACAGAATATTCATGATGAAAGTGATATGCATGATGATGATGAGTGTCCCCAGTGTGAGAAACTGCAGCTTCCTTTGGGGAGCTGGTTTAGACTTGGAAAATGGCACAGGGAGAGAATTATAAAACCATTTCCCTGGACCCTGGCATTGATGCTCCACTCAAAACCAGGGCTCCCTTCAGCTGCTTTTAACTACAAATAGAAATGTCAGGCGATCTGATCATGGATCATCCATACCACTTGAAGATTGGAACTGAATTCTGAAACTGACTTACTGAGAATTAGTGGCCACAATTCAATACAGGCATGTGCTTAGCGCAATAGCGCTTAAACTTATAGATTTCAGTAGGTTTAAGTGGCCCCACTGACTGCTAGATTGCAGCCTAGCCTAGGCATCTACTTCAGGAATACTCTGAAGTAAGTGGTCCGTGACTTGCACCCTCTATTGCTCGTTTGTCTTGTAACATATACACCATTGAGACCAGACTCTTTCCCGTGCCTTTTGCCAATTCCTTCTCATTTCAAGGAAAAAATTAATACTCTTGACAAGTGAATGCAATATTGTTCCTGGCACTTAAAGAACCTCGAAATAGATTCAGGATGCACTGAAAGAAGATAAAATAGTTATGTTAGTTCAAACTGAATGATCCAAATCCTTTTCCTCAGTGAAACGCCAGATTTGAGAAGTTTGATACCAAATTTGGCAAGATTGTTCTTCCCACAAAGCAGGGCATCAGCGAGCCCCAAAGTACACATTGTTCATCACTGAGACAAGATAATCCCACAGAGATAACGCACTGAAATAATTACAGATCTTGCCCAAGAAAAATTCATTTGCCTGGGCTTAAATTAATAATAATAATAAAATGATATATTCCTAGTCTCAGGGGAGGTTGTTGGCCATCTGCGACCTCTCTGAATTATTTCTTTCATTAATGTATATTAGGAGAACTGATCCTGCCTCCTGATACGATGTTTGTATTACTGCAGGTTCTTTGTTAAAAGCCCATCGCCAATTTTATTTTTTAATCTCTGTCTCCAGCCTCATGCGCTGTAGGACATACTGTAAGCCATTTGACATTGTTTGTCTGGAAAGGAAAAAGAAAGGAAGAAATATCTGATTCGCAATGCAAACATTTAGAGATTGATTCAGCCCAGAACTTAAGGCAGAATAGATTTTTGACAGTGAATGATAATGACAGTGAATAATAATGAATCAACCCTAATCTTTATCTCTGTATTTGCATATGTCCCTAGTCCTAACAATTCATGAAACGCAAGTCAAGCGAACTATAGTAATGCAGGAATTTTGTAGAGAGGGCAGTTGGTCACTTGCCTGCGACCAGAATGGGCTGGAGCTACAGCGTCTGGGGCTTTTCAGTCTAGAAAAAAGGCGCCTGAGGGGGGGACATGATTGAGACGTATAAAATTATGCATGGGATGGAGAGAGTGGATAGAGGGAAATTCTTCTCCCTCTCGCACAACACCAGAACCAGGGGACATGCACTAAAATTGAGTGGAGGGAGAGTTAGAACGGACAAAATAAAAAATTTCTTTACCCAGCATGTAATTCATCTGTGGAACTCTGTGGAACTCCTTGCCACAGGATGTGGTGATGGCACCTGGCCTAGATGCCTTTAAAAGGGGTTTGGAGGACAGATTCATGGAGGAAAAGATCATCACAGGTTACAAGCCATAAGCAACCTCCTGGTTTTAGAAGTATTATTTATTTATTTATAGAATTTTTACCCCGCCTTTCTCCCACCAGGGCAACCAAGGCGGCTTACAACAAAAATATTAAAATACATAAATACGTTTAAAATCAAGAATTAAAATAATTAAAAACAATTAAAACAATTAAAACAAACAGCCCCAGTGGGTCATCCACATTTGTTAAAAGCAATTTGTTAAAAAGCCAGCCCACCATGTCAGACATCAAATGCTGATCTAAATAAAAATGTCTTGAGGCCCCGCCGAAAGGTCTCTAAGGTTTTCTAAAGTAGGTTTTCTCTGTGCCAGGTGCAGGGGAGTGGCAGCAGGAAACAGGTTATCTTGTTGGCCGTGTGCTCCCTGAGGCATCTGGCGGGGCCACTGTGTGATACAGGAAGCTGGACGAGATGGGCCTTTGGCCTGATCCAGCAGGGCTCTTCTTATGTTCTTATGTTGTTATGATGAGTTTGGGAAAGAATGAAAAGCTAAAGGGGTTCCATACCAGGAGAGACTGTGTTTGGAACTAAGACAACCATTCATGGATCATTGTTAAATTCTTTTAGAAGGTCTTTGGTAAAAGTTTTAAAGCCAGGCTTACCAGATTGTCACCGGGACGGGAGCGGTCTACCCTTAAGGGGGCGGGGCGTGGGGGGCCAGAACGCGACGCGTTTAAAGGTGCCCTCTTTTTAAAAAAAATATTTTTATTGAATTCAATAATGGAAGTTTGTTTTTAAAATGTGAAGGCCTTTGGTATGTATGTGTGGATGAGAATATTGGAGATGTGGCTCCAATTATATGTTTATTTGTAGCATCACCTCCACACTGCTGTACACCCATCTGCTTTGTATAATATACAGCCATGTCAAAGAACAAGACCTTTGGCTTGCTCATAGGAAACTAATTTGGTTCTCTATCCGTCTTCACTGAGAGAATGCTCTGATCCATTATAGATGTGGCTGAGTACACTGTTTTATTTTTACAAGCATTAGTGAGTATTAAATTGCTTTGTGAAATGTTTATGCACAGAATGAAATAGTTTCCACTCCTTTAAGCCTCCTTTTAAAAAACAATAGTACTCTGTGAGCTTGAGGAAGGATGCTTCGCTGCCTGGATGGAATGTGGCGTGCCGAGCTGTTGGGTTCGGCGCTGGATCTTCTGAGGTTAATCTGGTCCCATCCAAAACAAAGGAAGTGTCCCCATTGCTTTTGTTACAACCAGAATCAATCCCTTAATCTAAAGAAAGGGTTATTATAATTGGTGAATAACCAATTGGGGAAATTGGTGTTTTAAATCATGTATGTCTTTGCTTCTTTACCAGTACAAGATAAGGACTTGTTCTGATGTAGCCTTATCAAAGATTTAACTTGACTTAAATTGACCTCCTTGATCTCCAAAATAATCAGTGCAATGTAAAAAGTATTAACATTTTCCGATTTTAAAATGCAGGAAATTCCAAGAATCACTGAACTGACCCCTTTTGGGAGCACATAAAAGCAAACTTTTAAGGCATGAGGATATGCCTCTCAGAAGGAAGATGTTACATGGTCAATATTTTATTTTTGTTTATTTCCTTTAACTCAGCAGTTCTCAAACTGTGGGTGGCGACCCACCAGTGGGTCGCAACCCAGACTTTGGTGGGTTGTGGAACAGACAAGCTGATAGCTGACAAGGAAAATGTATTGAGCCCTATGGAAAGTGAAAGGAGAAGCACGTGTGTTTACTCATGAGTAGGTGAACAGTGGCATTTTAAGCCCTCCTGCCGCCTGGGGCTAGGAGGGCGGGGGCTGGCCAAGCGCTCCCGGACGTCACGTGTGATGTCACGTGACGTCCAAGGACGCTGTCGCTCGAAAGCTGGAGCGCAGCACCCGCCCGCAGCCATAACGGGCGGGCGGCGCTCCAGCCTTTGACTCCGAGAGCATCCTCGTCGTCTAGGCAACGCGCACAGCGCGCGCCCGCAGACATAGGGTCTGAGAGCGCGCTGCGCGTTGCCTAGACGACGATGCTGTTGCTCACCTCGGACTCGAGCTTTCGAGTCCGAGGTGAGCAACAGCGTTGTCTAGGCAACGCGCAGCGCGCTCTCAGACCCTGTGTCTGCGGGCGTGCGCTGTGCACGTTGCCTAGACGACGAGGACGCTCTCCTCGAGCGCCCCCCCAGTCAGCTAGGCGCCTGGGGCCCTGTATATCAGGGCCCCAAGCGTTTCTACGCTAGTGTAGGTGAATGTGCCTTGGTCCACTTTGAAGGGCAGGCCAAGGGGAGCACAAAGCCACCAGAATGGTTCTGATCCGATGAACACAGGCCCCAACAAACTCTCAAGAATTCCCCCCTCCAAGCTGAGCCCTATGAAAAACAAAACTGAGCCACACGTGCTCATTTGCTCATGAGTAGGCAAATGTGCTTCATCGTGAAGGCCAGGCCAAGGGCACCGCAAGGCCACCAGAAAGGTCTTGATACGGTGAACATGGAGCTCAACAAACACTCCAGAACAGTGGTGTGCCGTCACTGGTGCAGCTGGTGCGGCCCACACCAGCTGCCACGTTGGGGGGGGGGGGTGACGCGCTGCGCATCCACCCTCCCTGTGGATGACAAAATGCTAGTCTCCCTCCCGGCCTCGCCCCCATGAGTACACCCCAACGTACTGGCTGACTGACTGCACTGTTACTATCCGACGCTACCGCAGCCAGGCCCCGCCCCGCAAGACTCTAGGTACCCTTGGAGCGGCCTGGAGCATGTGCACGAGCTTTCCTCTGCTCACACACTTGCGCCAGGCTGCTCTGACATTATTCGAGGCCTTGCAGAGCCTGTGGTACTGCCGAAATGGCCTGGAGCATGTGTGTGACCCTTTTTCTATTTGTGCACGCTCCAGGCCATTCCGACAGAGTACCACAGGCTCTGCAAGGCCTCAGGTAATGTCGGAGCGGCCTGTCGCACATGCGCGAACAGAGGAAAGCTCACGCACACACGCTCCAGGCCGCCCCGAGGGTACCTGAGACCTCGCGGAGCCTGTGATACTGTGTTGGGACAGCCTGGAATGTGCATGAATGGAAAAAGGGTCACACACACACTCCAGGCCATTTCGGCAGTACCACAGGCTCCGCAAGGCCTTGGATAATCTCGGAGCGGTTCAAGCTACAGACAGCCATTCCCAACTACAGCCTTTTGGAATGATCTGAACCACCTAAACTGTATTTCTTGATTTCCCAGTAACTTCCCTCAGTTTCTTTCTCCTCTTCTCCTTGGGGTGTCATGGGCGGGGAGGGTAGGGGGATGTTTGGGGCGGGGAGGGGGTGGATCCTGGAAACAGTGACCTGTGCCAGGATCCTATCCCCTCTTTTTGAACCTTCCCCACCCCACCCCTTTTCTCTTTTCAGACTTACACCAGGAAAACGGTTGGCGTAGTTCTGAGGAGGCCCATAGGCAATCGGACAACCTATGGTGGGGAGCAGGCTGTCCAATTCCCCCCCCCCCCCATATCATGCAGCACAGACTCCATTGGCCCAGCTGCATGCTGTAACTTGGCAGGGGATAGGATTGGGCTGTGTGAGAGACAAATACTATAATTCAGGGTAAATTATAGTGCAGAACTGAAACATCATGACATGCAAACTCATTGTAAATATGCAAACAGTATTCACAGTTATTTCCTAAACAGTGGTTTGAGTATCTCTTATAATATCTGCTTGTACCACCTACTCAAAGTTTTGCCAGCATTTCCTGGCAGTTGGCTGAAAACATTAGGCAAGTGTTATTGGTTTTCTTGTTGTGAAGAATAACCTGACTTCCACAGATTTGTGAGGTGTTGGTTTTGCACTATACAGGCAGGCAGAAACAATGAAAAGAATGGAAGAAATTAATTTAACATGGCATGCATACAGCAGACTTGGAGGGGTAGTTTAACAAGAACCAGGACAACATGGGAATGGAGCTTAAAGAGAAGGCCCTTAGGTAAGTTTATTTATATACGGTAATTGTTCTCCCTTATACTTTCCAAGGCTTTAGCCTTGACAGACCAATAATGTGATACACAGGCCAATCCTATGCAATATTGGACTGCCGGGCAGGGAGCATTACAACAGCGGAAGTGTCTGATGCCACTGATAGCAAGAGGCAGCAGCACCGGCACTGCAGCTCAGTTGCCAGACTCTGCCTTGCCCACTGGACCCAGTAAGACAGCAGTGGGGCGGGGTGGGTGGGGAGGGGGAGGACTGGGGGCATCACTGTGCAGGGAGGAATGGGTGCGGAGAGGTGGAGGGAGGGGGTGACCCAGCAGCAGTGGAACATGCCGGATCCTATCCTCTCCATTGCGAAGCTCTTCGCCCCTTTTCTCTCCACAGGCATATGCCACCAAACGTGGCATATGTCCGAGGAGATCCTGGGCAGCCTCAGGGCTTACCAGGAGGTAAGTATTGTATAAATGTTTTATGTTTACCTCCTGTTTGAGCTCGGGTCGCCCCCCTCTGCTGGATGGCATCGGTGGGGGAGGGAAGCATAGGATTGGGCCCACATTCTGACAGATTCTATGTCCAGGGCTTAAAATGTAGGGAAACAAATGTCAGGGTCCTGATTTCTCTGACTGAGAAGCAGCGCTGGCTCCAGGTTTGGGGCTGCTCTTAGGCAATATGCCCTCAATGAGCAAGCTCAGAATGGGCCCCACCTCCTCCTCACCACTGTCATGGCTGCCCATCCAATTGCCCTTTGAGCCCAATCTGCTGCACCCCCTGGGGGAGAGTGCAAGGTGTGTAGAAGCAGCCACTGCTCCATCTCTCTCTAGTGGCTGACTGTATGCTTGAAGAGGGCGAGAGAAGCAGCAGCAGCAGCAGCAGCAGCAGCAGCAAGGAGCGGATCTGGGCTACCGCCACTCCAGGGAGACGCAGTGGGGGCCTACTGAGGTCTGGGCCTTGGCAAATGCTCGACAGCACCAGTCCCTGATGCCAGTCTTGTTTGAAAACCCCTCCTCCACTGACGGATGTGTGAGGACTCTTCTTCAGTTACTCAGTGCTGAGGGAAATAGACTTTATATCTGCTGAGGGGAACTGTACAGATATTCTAATTTTATATGTTCCAGGGTTGAGCCGGATGGGTGAATGTCTGCCTTTCTCTCCATCTTTCTTTTAATTAAGAGGCATGTCAAGTCTTATTTCAGAATTTGGGAGGATTCGTTTCCACATGGTTGAGCACAGGCTTCGAATGACACAAGTGACAAGCTGTTGCGATTGCAGTGGCAATCAAGCCTCTTTTGATGGCAAAGTTAAAAATATGCTTCTCTCACTGACACAGCCGCAAGAATGGGGTGTGCGCAGCGCGCGTTTAGGTTATTTTATATATCTTTTTTGTTTCATGAATCCAGTTAAAAGGTTGGGTCATTACATGGGGGGGGCTTAATGACTATTTCTATTTATTATTGTAAACGTGAAACTGGAACTGCATTAAAAATCAGGCATTAGCCAAGAATCCTCCAGTGCTGTTACTGTCATTTTATCTCAATGAAACTTTTGCCATTTGCCCCACTTCTTTGGAATTTTGGCGGAATTTAAATTTCAACAGCAGTCCTACTGCAAGTTAGTTCTGTCCTGTCCCAGACATTCAGTGGCACTATTTTTGGAGGACACAGGATATTCCATCATGTTCACCCCACCCCACCTCTCAATTTCATCCCACATAACATTCTTACTCAAGAGAACCTATCTTTCTGGTTATTATGAGATATACACAATACACTGTTTTTTGCAATATAGTTGTTTTTAATATATTGAAGAGCCAACCTTTCAGCTACACTCCCCCCATCTCCCAAAATTGCATTATTTTGCATTATTTGCATATAGATGATCGTCTCATTCTGCCTATCTCTCTGCTCCTCTTCATTTTCTGCCACTCCAACTGCAGTTGACAGCATTACTCAATTGAATAATTGACTTTACTGGAAACAAGATTACAGGCATTGATTAATTCTTCTTCCCCCATCCACTAGGTTACCATGCTGGGTTTTCAGTGTGAAGAAAATGGGGCAATGAGATTCTTTGTCATCCACTTCTCCTAATTCTAGGCAATGGAAATCTAGCACAGGGGATTTCTGAAACTCTGAACTTGGAGGTCCTCAGAAAGCAGAGAGCCACCATGTCTGTACTGTACTAGTATGATCAGACATGTTCGCATAACTATGGCCAGAGGGCAGTGGGGTATTAATAAGGCCACAGTAGATGTGCACGCACATGCATGCATTTAATAGGCTTTTCAGTTTTTCTGGGGAACCAAGGGAGGTGGCAGTGACATCACGGGGGCGTGTCCAAAATCGTGATGTCACGTGGGCTGGAAAAATTAACATAAATAAATAAATATAAATATTAAAAACATGCCCAAAAATCATGGGGATTTTGTACTTCCAATTACCGAAGATGCAGTACCTTAATTTAGCACTGGCGCCAGCCCACCACCCACTCCTGGGCTCCTGCGCGGCTTCCCATTGCTTCAAAGTGCTGTAGATAGTTAAAAAAAAAAAACACCAATTCACAGCAACTTCCGGTTTCGTGTTGTAACCAGAAGTCGCTGTGAATCGGGGTTGTTTTTTTTAACTCTTTAGAGCTCGCACGGCTTCCCAGTGCTTCAAACTGCTCTAAAGAGTTTTTTTTTTAAAAATCCAGATTCATAGCGACTTCTAGTTACAACGCAAAACTGGAAGTTGCTGTGAATTGGTTTTTTAAAAACTATTTACAGCACTTTGAAGCAATGGGAAGCTGAGCGGGAGCCGGGATGCTAGGGATGGCGGCCAGGATGGACCTGGAATTCCGGGACAAGTCCCGGTACTATGGTAAGCCTAGCATTTAAGCATGCTTCCAAGTGGATGCTCTTTTTAAAAAAATAAATAAAACTGGTCAATTGCGGGAGGGGCAGGGGCAGTGTCCGTAGTTGGAACCAAGATGCACATGCAAGAGAAGGTTCACTTTTTCTCCCTGCACAATTTTAAAGGTGAAATTCCCCCCTCCCCCAGCAGCAATTTGTCTTTGAAGCAGCAATTTTCTCAAATACTACTCTTATTGTGAACTAAAATATTTTTCTATCTACCATAATGTTGTTCACATTTCTATACCACCCTTTCTCCAAAGAAAGGGAAATGTACATGGCTCCTCCCTTGCCTTTTATCCTCTCAACAACCCTGTGAGGTTGGTTAGACTGAGAGACAGGGTCACAAAGCGAGCTTCATGGCTCAATAGGGAATTGAAACCTGGGCTTCCAAGTCCAACACTAACTGCTACACCACACTGGCTCTTTGGCTGGTATTGTGAATGGTCAATGTTATTTCCCTGTTAACCAAGTTTGCTTACCTTCATGTTTTATACTCAATGTATTTATTGTCTTGCAAGTATTTCTGCTGAAATTTGCTGAACCTGAGATTCATACCTGCATAAGAGTGGCTGGGCAGCTGAGATACCTTCCAGAATGTTCTGCTTAAACAAATGCCATTGCTCCTTCCACAAAATTGGATTTAACATTTGTGATAGAGAAAGAGACCCTCAGAAGAACCTTCTGGTGCCGCTACTGGTATTCCGCCACTGTCTGCTTCACCAAGGAGATTCTAAGTTGCTCAGCCCAGCTTTGGTTTCACTTTTGGCTTCCTTGGTGCATACATGGAAATGTGCATGCAAAATGACGGCACCGTCGGTATATACCGACAGTAACACAGTGTGCAGTGATGGCACAACAGAAGTTCATTCTAGGTATTCATTACAGACACGCAAGTGGAATACTCTGTATGTGAGGAGGGAAGATTAACATAACACCCCACTTCCTGTTATGGGCAGCCCAATCCTAACTAAATCCCCGTGTGGCGATGCAGTGGCACCCGCATGGCTCCCGCTATATCCCACAGAGCTGTTTTAGCCACTGGAGACCTCCTTGGGGTAAGGGAACATTTGTTCCCTTGCCCCGGGGTAAGCCCCCACGGACCTGGTGGGTCGACTTAGACCTGCACCAGCTCCATAGCTTGCACAAGTCCGCGTTGACCCAGGAAGGGAGGATCAGGATTTGGTGTGTGCTGCAGTTGAACCCACCCACCCCCATCCTGGACCTGATCCACCCTCCTCCCCATCCGTGTCACCGCCCTGTTCAGCCCACCCCTCCCCATTCTGCCCTCCCCCTTCCCCTGCCCCATTCTGCCCCCTGCGTGGCTTTACCTGCTTCAGCAGGTTTTGGCCGTCTGCTGGCATGCGGGAGGCCACCAACAGTGCACACCAGCAGAGGCTGCTTTGCACACCAGTGGAGGCTGCTTTGCGACTGCCATAAAGCAGCCTCCGCCAGCACAATGCGCCTTATGCACCACTGATATTGGATTATGCACCACCGAACCGGCATAGGATTGGGCCTCAAGTATTGGACAAAATTTTCCTGCAATAGTTCATTGTTGGATCCAATGAAATCATTGAGATCTTTATTTCACTAAGACTTCCCACTCCTTCAGAAGTATAAAGGAGAAATGTATGTGACAACAGAACAGGGTAATGGAACTGGAGAACCTTTAGAAGGAGACCAGATGGAGGTGTAGCTCCTTCAGTGTCTTTTGACATCAAGTAGGAAGTGGCTGACACTGTGTGAAAGTACTGAGTAGTATCAAGACAGTCCTGTCTTTGATGTGGCATCATGGAGCCTTTGTTTCCCCTTCTCCCTTCTGTGGCATTTTATGATCTATAAAAATATGTATTTTGTTCGACGCCAGGAGTCAAATTCCAGATTCAAATTCTGTCTTCCCAGAATGATGGTCTACTCTAGGGGTTTTAAAAATGTGTTCCATAATATATGACAGTTGAATATTTACATATTTCAATGTATTCAATCCCAACAAAGAAAGGAGACCTTGAGAAAGACCGTGTAGTAGCCAGCAATAGCTAACACTAACATTGTATAGGTTAAAATACAAAATTATCAATGTATCTGGGTGACCGTGTGCATAGATACAGTTGCTGCTTCCATTTTGGAGGCCCTGAGGCAAAAGCCCTACAAGGGCCTCCCCAGTGATACACTCCGCTTGCCAGCTACCCTTCTTTCCTCCATGGTGACCTGGGAACCAAATAGGTGCAAGTCTTCCTTCATGCCAGCATCTACAGCTACAGCCATGGCAGTGAAGGACTCTCACCTATCTACTGCCTATTCCTGGTTAGGGACACCCAGGATTTGTAAAATTGTTGGGGGGGGGGCAGATGAGGATGAGTCACTGCAGCCACTGGTCCTCACTGTCTCCTGGTAAGCCAAGCAAGACCCAATGGGGAGGCATACTGGAGACCGTTGGGAGCAGGCAGCAACAGCGAATGGCCCTTTTCTTTCCCTAACACTAGTTCCTGTATGTTGCAGCCTGAAATGCAGCATTGGAGGGCTGGGCATCTGGTAACTAAAATGGCACTGGGGGGGGGGAGAGAACAGTCTGCTGCTCCTTCATAATTGCCTGGTCAGTGTTCCCAAGGCTTATTGGACAGTGGTGAGGAGCAGCAGCCATCGGTTGCTGCTTCAAGGGTTGGCCAGGCATAGGCCCTAGTGTGGGCACGTGCCCCACCAGGCCCCTGAATATTCACCATACCAAGGAAGAAAGAGAAAGACCCTAATACTGGAAGAAGAGAATGAAGAACAGCCTCAGATTTTTGCTCAGAATAACTGAGCAGGTACTTCATGAAAAAGGTATTTTTACAGTGTTCCTTGCCCTGGAAGAGCCATGGAAACAGTGATTGATCTTGGGATGCAGTGTCGACTTCACTTCCTCACCATTCCAATATCAGTAGTCGCTAGAATGAAACCTGCCCATCTGGACACATCCTAATAACAACAGTCGCCGCTAGAGAGACAAACACAGGCTTAACACACTGGCTCTTCCATACAGTGGTTTTGAAAACTTAGAATTCAGTATTTTAAATGAGAGCTGCTACAAAATTAATGTGTTGCATCCCTCCTTGTGCCTAACCAAGAATGGCCCATATAATAACAACAGTTGAGTCTTAATGATTGGGGTGTGGGAATGAAATAATATGACTGTAATGTGAAAAATTCCAAAGAACAAAAGGACATGCCAATTAGAAGAATATACAGTGTATTTAATGCATACAATACTATCCTGTAGTTTTTCAGTATTGGTGCAGATACTTTCCTTTTCACTGGACGCCTAAAAATAACCCTGTCCAGTGATTTCTGTAGCATAAAATAACAGTGGAATCTAATTGTATCATATCTCTTAAATGAAAGCATCTTGTGTGTGCAACATGTCTTCTGCTCCTTATGTGAAGCAACAGAGAATTTGAAGCAAGGATTAATAACCGTACTTGTTTCATGCGACAGAATGGGCAGTACATGAGGTTCTTTGTTTAGACAGGTACACACAGTGCTCCCATTTGGCTACGGTAGTGACAGCATTTTGGCAACATGACACATATTTTTATTTTTAGAGAAGACTCCTGTTTCAGGTGGACACCATCAAGGTTCCAGTCCCTTTATGAAGATACAGTAGCCTCCTGCATACTAAACCTGTGTTGGTAGCTGGCCATTGCCAACTGACTGCTTGATGCTCCCGTTCAATGTGGTGGCTCTGCAAGTATAGGACCGTCCTCGGATTGATCCCTCTGTATAGAGTCTCTCCGGCTTGTTCTGGCAGCGGAAGAACATGAGGAAGCCATTTCGGTAGTTCTTATTCATCCAACCATAGAGCAAAGGATTGGCAAAAGTGGAGCACATGGCCACCACATGGAAAACTGTGTAAAGGAGTTGATACTCATTGAAGACGAGCACTAGGTCTAAGTCAATGGCAAGTTGGAAAATATGGAAAGGAAGCCAAGAAACTGCAAACACCACCACAACCATCACCAGCATCTTTGTGGTCTTTCTTCTGCGGCATTGACTGTCACTCCGAGCAGAGGGATTGATATGGCTTTTTAACTTGAACCAAATCCTGATGTAGGCATAAGAGATAATGGAAAGAGGGAGCACATACTGCAAGATAAGCATGGATAAACTGTATATGGTGGCATCTCTGTTTCCTGAAGGCCATTTCTCAGAGCAGACTGCTATTCTGAGATTGATGGTGGGAATATCTTCATACCGGTATTCTCGAAAGATGGCCAATGGGCTAGCTAGGACAGCAGCTATCAGCCATGTAATAGCTATGATGGTGAAGCTGATCCTCTTGGATATCCTGCTGTCTAAGTGGAAAACAATGCATCTGTACCTGTCCAGAGCAATCACGGTTAAAGTGAGGGTGGACACATGAACACTTAAAGCTTGAGCGAAGGAGACCAGGTGACAAAGCACAGCCCCAAACTTCCACTCATCCAGCAGAGTGTAGACCAAGGTGAAGGGCAAGCAGAGGGTGTCCACCATTAAGTCTGCCAGAGCCAGGTTAGCTATGAAAAAGTTGGTCACAGTCCTCATGGTTTTGTATCGCACAATCATGTAGATGACTAAGGAGTTGCCAAAGAACCCCAGCAGGATGATGAGGGAGTAGGCGGCTATCAGTATGATCTGCACCCCTAAGATCTTGGTGCTGTCCATGATAACGTTACTGGATCCTTGGAGTCCCTGGCTAGGGGTGACAAGACCCTTGTTGTGCCAGCCAAATAGCAGCTTTTTATCGACCATGAGCTCTTCCAGGATGGTGGCAGTGCTGTTGGCTTGTTCAAGTAGCCCCATGTCCCTTAAAGTTTTTTGGACTTTGGGTTGAAGGTTTGGATAAAGTTTGCAACTTTGTCTGTGAATATGGAAACAAACAAGCACACACGTTTGTAAAAATAAAAACACCCCCCCCCCAAAAAAAGGATGACATTTCAAGCAGGAGAGAATAATCAAATATTTCAAGTGACAGTGACATATCTAGGATGGCCTTTCCAATTAACCCCCACCCTTAAACTTCTGCTACCCCTCTTCCACATTAATGTCGTACTGTCATGGTTTCCATACACAGTTACCATGGTCACTCAGGAAATAATGGCTGATCCAGTTAGAGCCTATTTTATATGCATGATAAAATTAATAGCAACCAGACAGCTAAAAGGCCAGCCCCAATTGAATTATTTATTTATTTGTTCAGCAAATCCTATTTGTCTAAAGTTGAATGGTTAAAAAGACCCCTCCAAATGTCATGCTGATGCAATCAGATAAACCAGACCTTCTACTTAGCTATTAGCAATAGCCAGCCATTGGTCTGCAGTCTGCCTCTTGTGGTCTCTTGTGACCTTGGTTGTTTTTCAAAAAAATTAAATTTGAGTGAAGGATGAGGAAGGATAGTAATAAATATAGAAACAATAATGGGTATGGAAGAAAACAGAATATGATTGTTTCACCCAGAACTGTAGGTTCAGGCTGCAATGTTGTATATGCATATGGGATATAACTTCCAATGAACACAGTGAGACTTGCTTCTGAATAAACATGTGTAGGATCAGTCTATGCAAGGCACTCAATAGAACAGGGACAGGGGTATCAAACATAGGACCATAAATGTCCAAGAGAGACAGGGCTGGGAGGGGGAAAGAGCCTTCACACGAACCAGAAGTGGGTCGGTAAGCTTAGAGAAGCCCTCCAGAGACTTGGAAATGGTGCAGTTTGCTGCTAAAGGTTAAAAAAACTGCAGGTTTTGCCTTTAAAAAAAAAACGATTTCAGCGCGGACCCTGGTACATGCAGAAACCCGCTATCCACGGTGTGTGTGTGTGTCCAGAACGGCTCTCCCGTGGATAGCGAGGTTCAACTATAGGATAGTGCGGGGGGATATAGAATCTCCCAAGGATAGCGTGGATAGCGAGGAGTGACTAGAATGGTTTCAGGACGGAAGAATCTAATATCTAAGAAGAAGTTAAAAGAGTTGGAGCTGTTTAGAAAGGAGCCTCTCGGGAGATGTTGTTCACTTTATACATAGATTAAAGAGGTTACATACTATAATAAGAATAAGGCATCCCAGGTCCTTGGGAAGGACTCGATGTCTGGATAAAACAAACCAGTCAATAACATCTGTCTGACTGTGCGAACAAACATCATCATCATCATCATCATCATCATCATCATAATAGCCACTAGCAGGTGGACTGTGATTAACCTAATAATGGGTAAAGAAATATTTTCTTTTGTCTGTTCTAACTCTCTCGCTACTCAGTTTTAGTGGATGTCCCCTGGTTCTGGTGTTGCGCGAGAGGGAAAAGAACTTCTCTCTATCCACTCTCTCCATCCCGTGCATAATTTTATACGTCTCAATCATGTCCCCCCAAGGCACCTTTTTCTAGACTGAAAGGAGATGCCCCAGCCCACTAACATAAGGCCTGGGATTCTCATCAGGTCTTTCAGGAGTCCCCACAGAACCCCTAGCCATCTTCAGGACAAGGAAGCGAAATCATTCTGTGAAGCTACTGTTCGCTATCGGGGGAGACACATACAGTGGAGGATGCAAGGGGACTTCTCCAGCTGGCATAACTTGAGGATGAAATTGCACTGTTGGTGATGTGAAGTCAAGTGGAGTGCATGAATGTGCAGAGGAGCCAAAGGACACCGTTGAACAAGGCTATGTTTCCTTCCTGCCTCTAGACACAGCTTCTAATTTACATCTTCCAATAAATTTCATCTCCAGTGAATATCGTTGCAGTGTCTTGAGGTTCGAAATGATAATTCAATAATCATACAGCACGTCTAGCCTCGGGACTTCCTAAACTCTTACTCTGAGCATTCTGTCTTAGCTTGAAGAAAGTTTATGTGAACCCGAAAATGTGATTATTGTGGCGTTTTTTTTCTAAGCAACCCACTTTATTGCTCTCAAAAGAAGCTGCTGCAAATGTCACATATACTCCTCCAAAACCACACTGTGAGCTTTCTCTGTGAAATCAGTGGGACTGCTTGTCAAGAAGTGGTTTGCTGCTGTAGCATCTATTTTGAGGATGAAACACCCTCTTACCCCATGAAATGCATGCAATGATTTAAGTTAGCTCCTTAAACAAATGGAGGAAAATCATGGCTGGCCAGACAGTGACAGAGGCTAGGGTTGTGTTGCAATTCATAATAAATGACCCTGTGTTCATGTATCACTTGGTAAAACAAAGTTCATAACACCACTTGGGAGCTGCTGCAGGAATTCAGCATGCTTGGCTGCAAAACTCTGCTGCTTGGGATGCCCAAGGAAGAGAGTGCTTCATGGGCAGTCCAATCCTGCGAAAAGATACATGGCCGGCCCATAGAGCCGCCCGCAGGATCCTATGCTCTTCCTGGGCCGCTCCAGGATCTCCTCGGGGGAAGGGGACATTCATCCCTTTCTCCCGGTAGGGCTGAAAGGCCTTGATGGGCCTCCTCGGCTCTCAAGCTGGCAGATATCCGAGGCGGTGGTATAAGGGCTGCTGAGCCCGGGACTGGGGACAGGGATATCGCAGCTGACGTCCCCACCCCCACCCAGGCCATATCGGCCAATGGCTGCCCTCCCTCACCGCCCGGAGGAAGCCTTACCTGGCGCTGGTGGCCATATTAGAATGGCTGGTGGCCATTTTAGATTTTAGAACACTGTAAGTATAAGGACACAACTATAAACTATCCTTTGATAAAAATAGGGATGAAGATCAGAAGACAAATTTGAAACTATCAGAAGCATAAAATTCTAGAATAGTCCCCATAGACTATTCTATGCCCCATACAGCTTCTCTAAATGTCATAGCAGCAAAGATCAAATTGGTTTTAAAATTGAGTTGGATATGTCTCAAGACATATACTGTAGAAGCTCTCTCTCCCCGTTGCAGGCTATACAGGGGAAAGAAGCTCACTAGCCACTCTAACTACTCTCCTGCATCACCTTGGAAGTTGTTTCCTTTGTGCTGATGGGAGAAACTGGGGTAGAGCAGGGCAGGAGGAGGGATGGTACTAATGGTTGAGATCTACTGTGCTTCCAAGAAAAAAATGGGGGGTTGAAATGAGCTTTCTTCCTCTCTAACCCCCCCCCCATGTGGAGTTATAAATAAAGGCTGCAATCCTATGTACACTTTCCTAAGCAAGCCCAATTGAAGAAAATGGGATTTACTTCTGTGTAGACAAGCATAGGATTCTGAAAGTGCATGTGTTTTGCTCTGCTGCCAAGGAAAAGCTCCAGTCACAGAAGGCAATACACTTATGCCCTGAGTGGGGATGGAATGGAGTTGGGTGAGGGTAGTGAACCCTCACCCATAAGGGGTTGCAAATACCTCCCCTTGATTGCCTTGTGTGCAAAGGAAGGCTGGGCCCTCCTTTCTTCCAATTCAACCCTAGGAGAGGAGTGGGAACAAATAAACTGCAAACCTCCTATTGTAGCTCCAGATTTGGCCTGCTATCGCTGCCTCAGTTATCTTACAAACCTTTCATTTCATGCATCTTGAAGACATTGATTCTAGGCAGTGCAACAAGTGGGGTAGGATAACATCCCGCTTTTTTTCAAGTGGGCCTAAATTAAAACCATTCCATTTCTTTTCAGTGTATATAATTGAGTCTGGCCTAATTTAAAACTTACCATCCCACCTGGAGCATTGACAGATCAATCCTCTACCTTGCCATGCTGTAGAATGCAACCTTACCATGGAGGCTGCACTACGTACCATGGGGGATGATGAGAAGGCAAAACAGAGGTACTTATTTGCTTACCTCCACGTAGGCCTTCTGGCCACCTTTGGGTCTCCTCAGACCCACACCAGCAATGGGGCATTCTGGGGAAGTGTTACAGAGATAGGATCCAGCATGTGCATCTGCCACCAAATCTACCCCTCCCTCCCCCGATACGCCCTCTGGTTCCTCACCTGGAACGCCCTGATCCTCCTCTGCCCATGGCCCACACCCACTGCCAACTTACCGGCACCAGCAGTCGCTAGGCACTCTGCTCACAAGGTTGCCAGCCATTCGTGTTGGTGGCCCATTCTCTGCCTCAGCTTGCTTTAACCCTGGATTTGCTTTGTGGCCTTGAACTCTCTATTAACCAGAATTGTAACTAACTCTCTCTGCTTTGATTATTGTTTGTGGGTGAGAGGGGAGAGGGATGTTACGGAAGTTAACTTGAATACATCTTCCCAAAGTTCCTTTTATATGAAAATATGGTCAGTATATTTGTTACTTTTAGGATTACTGAATAGTTGACAAGGTCTAAATGACAATTTATAGTGGACTTTAAATCTATCATAACAAGATTAATCTTTTTCTTTTCTGTACATACGTTTCTTGACCAGGAATAAAGGGGCCCATTTATGACCAAATTAATTCAGTTTTTGTTTTCTACCTGTTACCCAACAATTGCTTGCTAATGGGGACATTTTAATTCTGTATCCCGAATCTTTTATAATTACTTTTTAATATTTGACATATCTTGTGGAGCCTTGCTCTGTGGATTATGTTAATTTGCAAATTGCAGGTCTTACCTAAAATTGTTTCCTGTAATGATGCTTGAAGACAGGAGGAGAGAAATAATCATAGATAGGGGGCTGAAAAATGAGGAAGAGGAGCAGAGATAACCAGGGAAAGTCTCTCTGGAGACAGAAGGGAAAACAGAGCACCTTAATTAAAATCTTTCTCCTCTAAGCAGTGAGTTTTTATTGCCTCCTGCTAGTGAAATGGGAAGAGCGCAGATTGGCGCTTCAAACAAAACAAAACAAAAAAAAGCTGCTCGCATAGAGATGACCCTATACAATTGCAATGATCATTAGTCAAAAGCTGCAAGTGAAGGGACTCAGATTTGCCAGCCTCCTTTCTCTGGTTCAAATAGGATTATCATGAGATGGAAGCTGTTTCCATTACCGACTTTGAGCGTGAGGAATGAGGGGAATACAAATAAGTCCTACATTTCCACCTCCCTTTCTCCAATTGTTGTGCTGCTGGTTCCTAATGACAGCTTGTATCTACCTTTTGCTTCTACAGTCATGTGCAGGATGAGCCTTAAATCATTACAAAGTTCTCCCGATATTTTTTTGTCAAATTAAATATTTAGAGTATAATAAGCCGCCCCACCCTTTCCTTGCTCCCTCTGCGTAATTACTTGTGGTTCTGTCTCAGAGGTAACTAATTTGCTTTTGTTACATCAATGCTCTGTCATTAACTACTATTGTGGTCCATTTCTGTTTGTCTCTCTCCCCCTAGGGTAAAGGGTTTTTTTTTTCTTTGTAAAAAGTGAGGAAATGCCAAAAATGGTTTATTGGTTAAGGAGAACTTTCTACATTTGAGAAGGGAGTAATTATCTTAAATGCTGGCACCTTTCTAAGACTGTGGTACATTGGAGAAAGTGACTGGCAGAGAAGAATCATCAGAGAAGGTACAAGCGGGGGGGGGGAAGTAATGAGCTCTCTCTGCCCTATATTATAGGTGCTGTACTTTGTTTCCTTTGAAACTCAAAATTTCCAAGTGAAGAATGGGATTGTATAACAAATACTTTGCACTTTGTATTGTATAACAAATACTTTGTGGGGGAGGTGAGAGCATTTTTCACAGAATATCATTGGGTGCTTTTCAGTTGTATTCAGAGTGCAGCCCCACTCTGTACATTTGAGTGCCTGCAAGCTCCACTTCTCTGGGAATTTCATGTCTGTACCCACACAAGGGTTCAAAGGAAACAGAGGGTGAATACTAATTAAGTGATTTGACTGAGATCACACAAGAAGTCAGTAGCAGAACAGAACATTTAAGGGTGCTTCTCGATCGAAAGGTCGGCAGTTCGAATCCATGTGACGGCTCCTGCCAACCTAGCAGTTCGAAAGCAAGAAATTGCAAGTAGATTAATAGGTACCGCGTTGTCGGGACTAACAGTGTTCCATGCGCCTCGGTGTTGAGTCATGCCGGCCACATGACCATGGAAACGTCTTTGGACAGCGCTGGCTCTTCGGCTTTGAAATGGAGATGAGCACCGCTCCCTAGAGTCGGACACGACTGGACTTAATTGTCAAGGGATACCTTTACCTTTTACTTGATGGAAGTTACTTTGAGAGTATCACCTACAAGTTACATAGAACTGGGAATTAGGCCAGTTCCTTATACTGGGCGATTCCTATTTGTTCAAATAACAGATCAAAGGATTAGCAGGGTCAGGATTGGACTGCAATTGTTTTAAAATGTGCCCAACTTTGAACCTCATATCCGGTACTGCGTTTTGCACTTAGTTTTGTGCTAAATCGCTCAACCATTTGTTTGCCAAGCTATTGTCTGATCACTACCTGACATGTCCTATATAATTCACTTCTGTCCTTTCTGAGTTCAAGAGTTAACCTCTGGGGGGGGGGGGGCTTTATGGAAGACAGAATACTTTCCTGATATACGAGAGACCCAGGGTATTGCCACATGCAACCAGAAGGGGGCAATTACATATATTACATGTGCAGCTATGTTGCATTTTGAGGATTACAACACATCTGGTGGGAGACAGAAAAAAGGATCTCCTGTACATCCACCTCCCTTGTCCCCAGTCATCTTTCTTTTCAAAATTCCCGCTGCTCTTCCATGTCAAACATCTGACTCTGGAGGTAAGTAAAAACAGCTGTTCATCATAATAGATGAAAATACTTTCTAGAATCTAGAACAAGAGAAAATGTGGGACAAAAGAAAAGTAGAGAGGATTCATAAAACTGGGACAGCCTGAAACGCGAGTGCAATCTTCATGTCACTCCTCTAAGCCTGGAACACCTTTCATGCTCAGGAAGGCATGAAGGCCCTAAGTTTGTTTGTTTGATTTTCACATTTTTATACCGCCCTTCCTCCAAGGAGCTCAGAGTGGTGTACATATTTCCTCCCCTCCTTTTTGTCCTCACAACAACCCTGTGAGGTAGGTGGGGCTGAGAGATAGTGACTGGCCCAAGGTCACCCAGGAAGCTTCGTGGCTGAGCGGGGATTTGAACCTGGATCTTCCAGGTCTAAGTCCGACTCCCAAACCACTACACCATCCTCATACTTCTGGATCACAAAGCCAGGAAAGCGGACAGCTCAGCCTTCCGTCATATTCATGACTACCTATTGGTGTAGAATCCAAGCATGTCCATGTGAACAAGCCTTTTCCTCATGGACACTATTTAGATGCATGTGAAACATCTAGGAAGGGAAAACAGTGCAGTCCTAAGCATGTTGCTTCCTGGAACTTCAGCTCAATGGGATTCCCAGCAGGCATGCATAGGGTTGCACTGGAGTCAAAACCAAACAGATGTTCTCTGGAGGTACCAAATGCCCAAGGTGTCCAGAAGAGCCATGCACATGACAAGTCAACATCTGTCTAGCTTTGTGAGGTGGCCCAGTTGTGGAAAATCCTTTTCCTACCCAGACTGGTGATGCAGGAGTTTTCCATACAGTCATAAAATTGTTTTTAAAAAGCCTGAGTTGGACCAGTGAATCACTTTCTTTTCCAGGAATAAATCAAGAAATATGCCTGCAGAGGCGTTCTGACACGGTTTAAAAAAGGAGTACTAGGATCATGATGGAAGAGGAGAAAGGCACAGAGTGGAGGCGGAAATATTACAGGTGAAGGGTCTGTCTGGATTGCACATCCTGCCATGGGAGTCTCCACTGGGGCTGGTCTGCTATGTTGCAAGGTTCAACTGTGGTTGCAGAAGCAGAGTCGTGAGGCTGTCAGAGATGGCTGAATGCTCAAGAACTGACCCACTGGTTTAATTCTGCATGTGCGTGAAATTGAGAATGAGAGCAAGGTGATAATGAGTGATTATGTGATACAGACTGGTAACAAGTTGGCAAATGAACACCCCAAGATGCACCAGCAAAGCAATCACAATGAGCAAGAACCTTATCCTTCATTCTGAAAAATCCAGTCTCTGCGGCTAAAGCCACAGGGCACTGCTTCTGACTAATAGCTAACTTCAGATAGTTTTACAAAAGCTGCATAGAAAGTGGGGGGGGGGGGAATAATTTTCCAGGGTTGCTGTTTTGGAGCTTTTGGGAGGCAAAAAGAAGACAATTATGCTCTCCAGCGACCCTTTCCAAACCTTTCTTGGTCCTCAGCATCCTGCTTCCCAAGCTTCCAGTCCCAGCCTCTCACCTCCCAAATATTTTGAAATTCCTACCACCAGCATTTCTTGCACATGTCTCTGTGCCACTGACACCCAAAGCTTATGTCAGACAACAGCCTTTTTAGAGAGATGAAGGTGACATGAGGCATCATTTCCATGGCTCCCCCCATTGTCTCCATTCGTAGGTTTTGCATGTTTTCATAGTGCTGCAAAAACCTAAAAAACCTGTTTGACCTGGGATGACAGTCAGACAAAAGACATAAGTGCATGTGCATGTGCATGTGCATGTGCATGGGAAACAAAGCTTCCATCTTACCACTTTCAACTCCCTTCAAAACTATTGTCTATCTGCAACCTAAAATTAGCTGCAAAAGCACTGCTTTTATAAATGATGGCAGAAATGAAACATGCCAAAGCTCAGGCACACAGTCAGGAACACACTCTCTCCCAAACCTCCCAGTAAATGAAAAAGCAGGTTGGTTGCCCCCCCCCTAACTGTCCTTGCTGGACAATGAAATCAAAAGAAAGCCACTTACCTGAACTTACTGTTTCATTGCTATGCTGAACCCAGCTCTTTGTTTACTTCTTTCCACTTTTCTTCCACCGGGTGCGAGATTAACTTGTAGTGCCCAAGAAGATAGAAGCACTTTGTCAAAGTAACTCTTTTGGAGACAGCAGCCCACCAAATTTACAGAGATACCTCTTTTCCTGGACCCTGCCTCATTCTTGAGTAGAGTTTTCAAGCCAGGCTTCAGTCTCTGGAAGTGACTGACAGTTCCTAGCCCACCAAGCTGGATGCTCCATGAGATACTGAATGAGAGACAAAGAGGGAGAGGGGAGTGTGTTTAGCAAACGGCAAAGCACAGCGAAAGAGGGAGCCAACGGCTGCTGCTGTTCATGCATTGTTCAGCCACTGCGGGGCTTCTTACATAGCTGAAATGTCCTGTGATGATGATCCTCCTGGATTCCCTCCCAATGAAATATAGGTTACAGACAGCAGGATGATCATCGTCTAGAGCTACACCCAGGGATTCAGCAGATCGATGTTATGTTTCCTTCTGGCACTGAGCTGCTTGAGAGCCCTGGGCAAATCACATATTTTCTTTTTACCATTATTTATCCATGCCTTCTTTTTATGTAGAACAGTTTCTTAGTATCTTAGTATCAGTTTCTTAGTATCAGAGATGATCTTTTCCTGGCTGTATCTGCAAGAGCTCACATAGATCAGCTGGCACATGCAATTATCATAGCACAGTGTGCAGTTTCGGATGTACAGCGTACTATTCACTATGTATGAAGTGCTTAAATTTGAGAGCACTCTTAAAATAACTTTTATTTTTATTTTTCACATGTTTATACCACCCTTCCTCCAAGGAGCTCAGAGTGGTGTCCATATTTCCTCCCTTCCTTTTTCTCCTCACAACATTATTGTTGTTGTTGTGTTTATTACAACTCTGTACCACTGATAGCAAATCCCATGGATCCTTTTTGGCAACATATTGCTCTAAAAGCCTTAGTCTAAGGCTATAATTTGATGTACACTCACTGGGAATAACTTCCATTGCATTCCTGAGTCTTACATGAATTGAACTGGGATACAAGCCTGATGCCTCAGATTGGTGCTTGGAACAATGTAGCTACATGTATGGTGCAGAATACCATGCATACCTTTAAAAAAGTCTTCTAAGAGCTGTTGTCATAACGCTAATAGAAAAGATGCCAGTCATATGACGATTATATTCTATTTCCTCAGAGGAAATAAATAAAATTTTGTTTAGAAGTTCCAGAGGAATAAAAACTTTTGGGTATTGAAGCCGTGTAAAAGATTTTATTAGAATTAAACAATTACAGAAGAGCCAACGTTTTGCTCATTCTGTGATAAGCTTCTTCAGGGAAAATGGTGTGCAGAAAGCACACTCTGAGGTCTTGATGCAGGGAAAAGGCAGAGCTTAACTGAAAAGTGGCAAATGGCAGTTTACTTTAGAGTTCTTAAAGTGCCACTGACCACAGCAGTAGGAAAACATGTTACTTCATTCTAATTAAGACTTATTAAGGGGAATTGTTGTTATTAAATTTGTAGTACTCTTAAAGGGGGGGCACTTGTTATATGGTTTGACTTTTGTTTTTGACAGTGCTGGAATCCAGTTGCTATTGACTGTTCTAAGTTCTTCTTTTCTATTCAAGTTATTTAATCGGTGTTTGTAGAGTTCTATTGCTTCTCTGTTCAGTCTTGGCAAGAAGGTGTTTGAAGTTTCCAGCACTTGTGTTTCTGAGAAGTTGATGGGGTGTCTGGTGGAAATAGTGTGTTCCGCCACCGCTGATTTCTCTGGATGCATCAGCCTGCAATTCCTTTTGTGTTCCTCAATACAAGATGAAATAAACCTTTTTGTGTAAATGTTTAATTCTAATAAAATATTTTGCATGGCTTCAATACCCGAAAGTTTTTATTCCTCTGGAACTTCCAAATTTTCTGGCCATGAAAACCTGAGAAATTAAAATTTTGTTTTCTCAGCAGAACCATGGCCAGCTTGGAACTAAAAAATCTTAAACATCCATTTATTCTGATTTTCCAGACAGAATGAACAAGAATGTCACCCTTGAAAAATTTCTTCTCACACACACACACACACACACACACACACACACACACACACACACACACACACACACACACACTCGTGAGAAACCATTTTCAGCATTACCATATCGCAGGCATTCTGGGACAGCCTTCCATTAGAACATTGGTCAGGGGCTGATAACGTCCAGCAGCGCATGTGGTAACAACAGGAAGGTTTGCTGGCTCTGGCACCAGCACGAATTGCTTTGAAGATGCCACCAAATCATGAAATTTCAAGGGGAATTTGGCTGCCACTGCTGGGACAAGACATCCAAGGAGTTTGAGGGAAGCAAAAATAGATTTGGTAGGGCGAGCAAACTTTCTCAGAGGTATTCCTATCCACACAACCCTTCTCCTCCTGATGTCTGTTTCTTTGATTAGAAATCGAAGGGCAGTTGCAATGGGAAGCATGATAGACAAGGAGCACAGAGATCTCCAGCATGAGCGGTCTTTTAGATGCGAGCTGTGCGGTTGGACTTCTAGCTGGTGTGGCCAGAAGAGACACCAATTCAAAAGAAGCCCAACAGGTTTTCAGACACTACAGCTTGATGAATATACAATGTACAACCTAAGAATGGGTTGTATCAACTTTGGAGAAACGGGAGCCAGTGTAGCATCAAGATGAACTCTCATGTATGCTTCTCAAGCTGCAAAGCAACTCCTAACAAAGAGGCAAACCCAAAGTAGATTTCTGAGCATACTGAATGCCTGGTGCTAAGTGGATCATTGCTGGAAATATATATATAATGCGTGCATGCATGCATGGAGAGGAACCAGATGGTTCAACAGATAAAGGAAAGCAGCAGCATGCTCAAAAGACAATGATCCTTCCCTTTAGCACAGTAGCATCTCTGTTCCAGTCTCTGGCAGCTTATAGCCATTTGGAAAATGAGCATATGTAGTGTATTGTAACCGAAGGCTCTGTAGCATCACGGTACTTGTTAATTCACTAGCCAAGCTGTACTCAGAAGTCTCTGGTGAGTGTTTCAACTCAAAATGTGACCATATGGCTCCATAATAAAGAGTACCTAGACATTGGCCAGGCCTGTAATACTCATTCATTTCTCCAGGCTTTATAGGCTATGTCGTAACAAAGTCCCAGGCACAAAGGTTTTAGGGTGAGGATTAGAGTTAGGGATTGTATATTACGCACTTCTAACAGGCACTGATAGCAATACCTGGTTTGCACAGCACAGTATCAGCGCACTGCTTCCGCTCGACTGGCAGGCTCTTTGGATGTAAGCATCTTTCTGTAGATAACTGAATATCAGTCTTTTGGTTCTTGAACGTGAGCATCAGCACCAATGTGAGATATCCTCTCTAGACAAAGTTTGATGCAGTGGCGTAGCAAGGACAGGATGGGGGCTTGTCTGCACCTGGTGCGATGCACAGGGGAGTGACAGCAGCGCTGCCTGGCTCTTTGGCCCTGACCACGTTGTCAGCGATGAGGCCTGAAGCGACGAGAGGAGCTCCGTGCTCACAGCTTGCTTGATCATCGCGCACTGGAAGGGCCCTCCTGCCTGCCCTTGGCTCCAGTCGGCTTGGAATAGCAGCACTCTGGAAGCAACTGGCAGTGACGCAATGACGGGACAACATCATCATCATCATCATCACATCACCAGCAACATACTTCCAGGTCGCCCGCTCTGCACCTGCGCACCAGGCACCATCAACCCCAGCGCTGCCACTGGTTTGATGATCCTTACTCTGTCAATAAGATGGGGTGAGAAAACAAATATCCAGAGATCATTTTTTCTACAGATGTACCACATGCCATTTGGCAGCAATTCAGATGTTGGCTGAAGAACAGGAGTTGAACAATCCAGTGCTTTGTGTACCCTGCAAATAGTAGATGACTCCATAGGGCACTTGTAAGAAATAGGTAGCCAAGCCCCACTACACACTGTGAGGTTCAGGAGGCTCTATATTGGAAGCGAACGCCTTTGTGTCAGAAACGTGCACACAAACATCCAACCTAACATCCATATGAAGAACAGGTTTAACCACATTTACATAAAATACTTCATTTGGAAAATGTATTTTGATTGCAACATTTTGATTTTGCAATGTTTGGATATTTCTTGTGAGGCAAGGAGTGGCACCTCCCTGCCCCCATTGCACCCTCCAGCCTCCCCCTCCTGCCTCCCCCGCCATCTTACCTGATCTGGCATGTGGCTGGGGATCTACTGGCACTGGCGGGAAGACACAGGCCTTCCCGCTGGCGTCCCCGGAAGTGCCATGAATAGCGCACTGCCAGAGCACCTTTTACAACTGGCACTGGCTGTTTTAAGGCAGTCAGTGCCAGCTGAAGATGCGCGAAGATGACAAGCAGTAAGTATAGGATTGGGCCCTAATTCACTCTGTATGTCTTCTATGACTGTTCTTCATGGAGGTCAGAAAGCAGAAGACAACCATTCAATCAGACAGACATATATTCTAACCAATGCAGGTTGCACATTCGAATTACAGATAAGGAAACTGCAAAAGAATCTTGTGTCAAAATCTTGTGTTTCTTTGTGATTTGGAGGTAGATGCAGGGTTTCTCTGTGCTTTAATATCCTCAATATCTTGGGGGCTGCCTTTGAATGTTTTAAAATTAAATGTTAAAAATAAATGTTTTGAAATTTAAATAAAATAAGGGGTAGACATTTTACGAGGCTTGTCGCATGGACAGGAGCGGATTATGACACAAGATTCAACAGTCTCAGAATTCAAGCAGTTTACTTTTTAAGAAACACAGTTCTACCCTTTGTGACTAAAGAGACAAGACTGAAAGTGTTTGGTGAAATCTTAAAAGCAAGCAAGCAGCTCAGCAAAAATTCCAATGTCCAGAGTAAAATTCCAATTATTCTAACGGGCTTGTCCTCCCTCTCTATACTTTTCTTTTCTTCAGGTCTTACCAAAATGTTAAAATTCTATGGAAACCCAATCGAATATTAGAAGCAGGATGAATTGTGCATAAGTCAAATATAGGCAAATTTGCATACGTTATTCTGATCACAGTTATTGATGATCACAGTCATTCAGATAACAGACCAGAGGTTCCCTTGGTACAAAATCTGAATATTTATTTTTAAAGATGTCAACCAGTTACATCTTTTTCATTATTAATATTTTAGTTAATAACAATTATGTACATTAATGATTATTTTCAGAAGCTCAGTACAGCTAGCTTTTTGAGAATATTGAAGGAATAGCATTGTTTCTCTTAAATGTAATACAATTCAGTAAACAAAATCTTCCATGTGTTGTTGAAATGAAAGGCAACAATTTTTAATTTTCCTTTTTCAATCCATTTGGGAATCTGCAGTGTAGACTGTCCACATTAGCTTCAAAGTACAAGTTCAAATCCCAACAGGACTAGGGTAAAATGCAGAGTTCAATGGTGGCCAACATAAAGTCAGACTTCACTTTACTATACAGTACTAAATGCATGGCTGCCGCAACCTCCCATCTCCTCACTGAATCTCTTGATAACATACAGTTAAAGCAGACAATATTTGGAAGGAGACGCAATCTGCAAGTTTCTTTTTCATTCTATTTGGCATACAAATTGTAGCTTACTCCCAATGTATTTATTTAGGTGTGGAGTCTTGCTTTAAGATTAATAGGTCTGCTCAATATATCAGTGACAAAAGTTCATATTGTTGGCCAAACCTCTTCATTTTGATTGTCCCTTAGTTGGAACAAATTATTTCATTCAATCACAAGTGCACCTCCTTGGGGTAGTGAGAATTAAGCAAGAAGGACTCTGTAAATTTGTGAAATGTAGTGATGTAGCAACAAAATATCTTGACAGCTTGGATGCCTGCAATACTAATGCAGAAATGTCTGCCAGAATACAAATTTTCTTATGTCCTTTACATTAATCCTCTCTCTTCTCCCACAGCCAAAACAGGTCCCAGCGGAGGGTTTATCACCAAAGATTAGATCCTGGGGGAAAAAAAACTAACTCAGAATTTTCTGGCCAGCAAACAGATCATATTTTTGTAGGCTTTGAGTTGCTTAATCAGAAAGACAGCCTGGGTTTCCACCTCTCCCACAGCTAAACAGGGTCAAGGGGCCTGGGATATTGAGAAATCACCATGGAGCACTAATGGAACAAACAAGCTGCCCCCTAGTCACAGCCTCACCCCAGCCAAAGAGGCTGTAGTGAAAAGGACTTCCCGGGAGGGTTAAGCCAATGACCTTGTTGTTCGGTGTGCACAAAGCTACGGACCATTACTCCAGCAAATGAAAGAAATCCAGATAAAGAATAAAGCAGTCCTGTCACTGTCTATCATGGCCAGAGGATAATAAACCATCCTAGCAGGTCAGTGCAAACTCACATGTGTAACAGAGAAATTAAACCTTTTAAATAAACCTTTGGCAAAGCATTAATTCTCATTGCAATCCTCAACACTGCTGCCAGCACAGCTCATAAATCCCTAGGCATTGCAGCTGCTAGCTTCCAGGTAGCCAGCCAGGCAGCCTCACACTGAGCTCTGTTAGCACCCCTAAACTCCTTGGGTCACACCTTCGGAGAACTTGAAAGCTTGCTTAAGACTTTGTGTCATTTCGGTGGTACAAGATTGTGGTTTTTGGATATTTTTGGAATGGGCAAACACCTACTTTCATTCTGTGTGATTTTCTGTGCGCTTGGAGAATATTGCAGTCCACCATACAGATTCTGAAAATGGAGGGAAATGGTCTACTATCACCTGAAGAGACATTACTCTTTAAAGATTCACTTCCCTCCAACTACTGTACTGGGTAAAATGACCTAATCTGGCTTCTATTGACTCTATACCTGGGGCAACGCCCAAAATTACTCCCCAACTTTGTTAATATACAGTAATCACATTTCTCCTTTTTCTTCCATTCTCTGCTTTACAAGAGGATCTCGATTAGTGCTGCTGGGGAGGATTATTGACGAGAGTAACTGCTGGATTTTTGGGAGAAACAGACATTCTTCATTGTCCCAGAAGCCTTGTGTGCACCCAGCATACATTTTGGAGTCAGAGCCTAATACCTTGCAAGTCTGATCTGATCAGCAATATTTCTCCTATACTTCATCTTCAGGGTAAAATTACATGTACTTTTTTTAACCTATAAATAGCAACCAGATTGCTCACAATCAGACTAGAAACCACCACAGTGGAGGCTAAGTGCTCAAGCCCCACAACATCCTGCCATTATGTTTTTGGACCTTTTCACACAGGGCCCCCAATATAGAAACAGGTGCTTCTAAGATCATGTGTGCTTCAGGTCTCCAGAGCATGTACAGCTTGGCTAGAAAGGCAGATTCAACCTGTGCCCCATACAGCAACATCTGCCTAAGCTAGTGTATGAAAGTGTGCCGCTCCTTCTCTAGTGTCATAGCCCGCTGCTCTCCTCTCCTCCACACTTCTTCTTTGCTTCATTCCTCCTTTTCCTTTTCCAATCAAGGGTGTAGGAGACAAAGAAGCAATGAAGGGAAGTGGGTGGACAGAGGTGAATGCCTCCCACCAATCTTCTGCCTGAGGCAACTGTCTCAGTGGTCCTCATGGATGGACCAACCCTGGGGCAGAGGACAGAAAATAAACCCTGATGTCGTGGGCAATACTCACTCTACAATACTGTACTCAGTCTCTGAAATGTTCTCTACCTACCCCCTGGTGTCATTCCACTGTGCCCAGTTCCTACTCTCCCTCCCAAACATCCAATTTCTCAGAGGAATCAGATTCCATCAAGGAAATTTCACTTTAGAAGGAAAAGAGAGGCCAGGCTATTACAGCTGAAGAAGACTGATGCAATGTCCACTTCTTGATGGATAGTATTGCCACCAGGGTTCCTGCTAAGCTGTGTGGCCGCTCAAAGTCGAGCTCCATGCAGCACAGAGCTTGGCAACCCGCACGGTCAGTGACGATGCGTGACATCATCACTGAGCGTCCAGAGACAGTGTTGTGACTGTGTCGTGACACCATGCAGCTACAGAAGGGGTCCACACACTGGTGCAGACCTCTAACAGGGAGTACAGATTGCCATCCCCAACCCTAAATCCATCTGCCTGAGTCAGCCCAGATGGAAGGCTTTCCCCATACTGACCAATATTTACTTCTGCAATATTGCTTTCTACAGACATTTGTTTCCTCACTTCACTATGGAATTTGGCTGAATGCCAGTCTCTAATCTTTTTTTTTTTTTTGCACTGTAAAGTAATTATGATTGAATTTGTGTTCCTTCAACATCATGCTGAGAACACTAGTCACATTCTGTGCTTCCAATTAGTTATATGAACCCCAGGAACTGTTGTGCCTAGAGATAGCTAGCCAGCCTTCTCCCATGATCGATGGAAATGATCACTAGGGAAAGATTTGCAATAAATTCCCTCGCCTCTTACAGTTCTGAAAGCCAACTTATTGGCTGATGCAGAAGGGTCAAGGCCTACCTGCTCCAGAAAGATTTATTTCCACCCCACCTTCCACCACCACCATCACCTTGTTAAAATTCTGATTGTACAAAACTGAATTATTGCTTTAAGAAGTTTGGCAGAGAGTGTGTTATGTCAACATTCCCATAATCAGTTGTGCCAGGTATCATGTTGCCTCCACCCTCCAAGTATGAGCCTCCAAGCAGAGGCGTATTTAGGGTGGAGCAAGCGGAGCACCCGCTCCGGGCACCATCGCCCAAAGGGCGCCCCGCCGCTCCGCCCGCGAGTCCGAGTCCGACTCGAGTCCGAGTCCGACTCGGAGACTCAAGTCCGAGTCCGACTCGGGCCAGCCCCCTCAATTGGGAGAGCCGGCTGGGGACGTCTTCCCCGGCCGGCTGCCCGAGGCCTTCTAAGGAAGGCCCACTGCGCAATTTTTTGCGCATGCTCAGTCTGTTAACTGAGGGAAAAGGGCTGCCCTTTTCCCTCAGTTAACAGACTGAGCATGCACAAAAAATTTTTTCCTTTTTCCTTATAGGGGCGCCTACCCCCCCGTGTTCCGGGCGCCAAGAGAGGCTGTTACGCCTCTGCCTCCAAGACCAGGAATCAATCTAAACCCTTAAGAAATGTAACAGGCTTGTGGCTGACAGCGCGATCCTGTGTACTTGCTGCCCCAAGGCAGTGCACGCTGCCCCAGGGCAGGGTGTTGTACAAGTGCTGTAAAGCACTTGTGCAACACCCGGAGAGCAAGCAGTGCTGGTGCTGTGGCCTGCACTGCTTGTCCCCACCGTCTCCCCGGCCCTGCACCCACCGGGCCGAGTAAGTTCTATGCTGGTTGGGGTGAGGGGAGGGCAGACCGGGTGGCAAGGGAGGGCGGCCATAGGCTGCCTGGGGCCTGGAAGGGGCAGGGAAACCGGGGACCAAGATCCTCGGTATCCAAAGCTCTCTCCAGGCCACAGGTACACTGACACGGCCAGCATGAATGTACGTGAGCTCTGGAGCTTGTGTACATTCGAGGAGGCCCAGGGCCTCCCACTGTTTACACGGGGGGAAGGGGACGATCATCCCCTTCTCCCGAGTTGTAACAACACAATCCTAAATAGCTCCGCTGTCATAAAGCTTAGTTAGGATTGGGCCATAAGAGAAGTGTTGAGGCATATTTTTTTTTGTGAGGCATACACTTCATCAGGTGATGCATGATGTGAGCCTCAGCTGGCAGACCTTTCAGAGCTGTCTGATACAGAGAGAAAAAAGCTTCCTATATCACTTCCTGAGCTGAAACTAGCATCACCTACTCCTGTGGAAGAATGGCTGGTGCCAGGGGCACCAGATCATCACTGAGGAGCAAGCCACCGACCTATCCCAGATCAATAGCACCTTGCCAAGAGCAGCACCGTCAATTTGATGGTCATGTCAGAAGATTTGGCATCTACTGTACCATGTGAGTAGAATTCAAGAGACAAATCTATACATCCAGATTTTGAAGGTTGAGCTTTTGGAGTGCCCTTGCTTGTGTTTTGACAAACCAGGCAGTTTTTCACGATAGTGTTCTTTGCTTTGTATTTGAATAAATGTCTCTGCTTTGATTCTATCTCAGGTGTGTGAGTGGGGAAGCATTTATCCACACAAACAAATTGGGATCACTCCCAGGTTTCCTGAGTGGGCACTTGAGCCAACGGAATCTGCAGAAAGAAGAGAAGTCGTCAACTGGGCACTTGGCCTTTGGTTCTTATCCAAGGGTCACACTGAGTTCACATAACTCCACCAGCTGGCTTCAAGTATGACAAGATGAAAGTTGGCACACCCATTAACAAAAGTCAACCCTCACTTTGCTTCCTTGTGGCAAATCCTGTGATTGCATTTTGACTCTGTGTGAAATGTGTCACACACCTCTTGTTAGCAAGATTTTCAGATCTTTCTGTGCTTCTTCAGGAAGCTTATTCCCAATAATATGAGGGAAAGAAAGCACCCTTCCCATTTGAAGACATCTGTTTGATTCTGTATGTATGTATCACACACAAGAGTTTATAATGTTTATTCAAATTCTTTGGAGTCTTACTCCAGAAAGGCAGAAATTACATCACATGTTACTGAAGAAATCTTCCCTTTTGAACACAATAATGCCGCAATGCTATTAATTCAGCAGTTTAAGCCACGCTCCGAAGAAAATTGCCCACAGATGCAATAAGAAGCTATTGTAGTAGAATAATATGGCAAAATATTGCACTAGAAAATTGTACATGAGCCAACAATGACGCAATAGCCCAAAAGGGCAATGTCCAGGAGGTATCATCTCCAGGTTTAAAGAAATGACGGTATCACTGGAAAGGTTTAATTCAGAACTCTGTGTTCAGTTTCGGCCCGGGTACCATAATTTGAGAAGGATATGAGAGAAAGTTTCAGAGGAGTGGAATGGGAAACAGAGAGCACCCTAGCAATGCCTCTTCCCCCCCCCCCAATCCTGTTAGTAGCCAATCCATTGAGGAAACTTGAATCTGCTGAATTAGATCAAGAAAAGAACTTCAAGGGGGAACTTTACCATGAAACTGCTGAATGATAATTTATCAGGAAGTTTGTTTCCATCCGTTTAGGCTTAAATCAAGACAATGGTTTCCTCTCCCATTAAAGGGGTTAATTAACTTACAGCCCAATCTTATGCTTGGGCTCCGCCGGCGGAACTAACATTCTGGTGATGGAACACTACGATGTCACAAACGCTGGTCCAGAAGTGCATATAGGTGGAAGGAGGGGGTTGTCTCCCAGCACGAGCGACTTGTGCCTGATGCTATCCCTTCCGGAGTCTCCCAACATGCCTCCTCGGACTTGTGCCGGCTAGAGACCTGGTGCAGGAGGACCAAAAAGACCCATTGGCAATTGAGAGGCTAATGAAGGAGATTAGGAAAATATTTTCCCTTACCTCTCCCAAGCATCCCAATTGCCCGCCCGCACACATGCACGCGCACGCGCGCACACACAATAGCCTGCAGCACAGCCTTTTTTGGGTGCAGCTGCATGCTATGGCGGGGAAAAGGATAGGATTGGGCGTTAGCAAAGCTAGAAAGATTGTGTTATATCACCAGTTCTTGCTGTTGCACAGTTGTCACTGTGCTTAACTTATATACTGTACTTTTAAGCTTTACAATTAATGGTCATGACTGCTTGCATTTTATGACCTTTGCTGTCAATGTTTCTATTTTTTTTCTCTTTGCCCATGTACCTGTTCTCTATGTACCTTGGCAACTGAAGATAACACTTCATGCATTTGATGATGTAGGCTCCGGTTTATGAAAGCCTTTGCTTCCATACATGGCTACCTCTCTGGGAGTTGATCTAACTAGGCTGCTAACAATCCAGCATTGTTATTTCTTAACTAGATGGGCAATTCAGCAGTGGCATATGTTGCCTTAGGGCAGGGGTAGCCAACCTCCCACCATTAGGGCCTCTGCATTCTTAAGAGTTGGGTAGAAGACAGCAGAAGTGTAGCCAGCCTCTGATGGGGGGCGACGGCTTGGCAACCCCCCACGTGACGTGACACCCCCACGTGATGTCACAAGCCCTGCCCATGGGGCGTAACATCACATGCCCTACCCCCACGCCGAAAAAAGATAAGAACACACACACACACCGCAGTTTTCC
Source organism: Plestiodon gilberti rubricaudatus (assembly GCA_026170595.1). Taxonomy (NCBI): domain Eukaryota; kingdom Metazoa; phylum Chordata; class Lepidosauria; order Squamata; family Scincidae; genus Plestiodon; species Plestiodon gilberti. The sequence goes on along the minus strand of JANXHW010000002.1, from coordinate 192,383,820 downwards.
GGCCGTTTTTCAGCCACTAGCGACGCGGCCGGGCGACTCTTGTTGGCAATAGGAGTCGCCCACCTGCCTCTCTGAACTGCTGCTGGCCAAAAAACAGCTGGAAAAACCGTCGGAGGTGTGTGCAGGAGCCGGGGGAGTGCACGGAGGGGCCAATTTGGCGACGTGGGGATGACGGCAGCGTCAAATTCGGCACTTACTTTAAGCTCTTTGTGCACCCCCAGGCCCTTACACAGCCTCTCTAGCACCTAGTCTTGCTGGTCCTCCAGAGCCTGGTCCTCCAGAGTCTCGCTGGTCCTCCAGAGCCTAGAGAGGACCAGCGAGACTCTGGAGGACCAGGCTCTGGAGGACCACCAGCCAGACTAGAGAGTCTAGTGCTAGAGAGGCTGTGCAAGCAAGGTTGCACCCAGTCTCACTGGTTCTCATGGAGGCTGCTTATGATCTGGGCTGGGGGTACACGAAGCTTAAAGTAAGTGCTGATTTTGCCGCTGCCGCTGCCGCCGCCCCCAACTCATGCAACCCCCCAGTATTAGTAAGTGCATGGGGGGTCACGGGGGGTGCCTAGGGTGTCCCGTGGCCTAAAAGCAGCCGAAAAAATGGCGGGGGCCTAAAAGCGGCCAAAAAAATGCCAATTTCCTGCTGAATCTGGCGGCAATTTTACATCCCCCTCCAGGCACGTCTCGGTGTTGCCCCTTGCACCTGGGGGCCCACCACCACCCCTAACGACGCCTCTGGAAGACAGAATCTTGGCAGCTGCAATTGCTGATGGTGGTGCTAAAGCAGCTGCACCTGCTGAAATGCCCTCATTAAATGCCCTCATTAAATCATTAAAGGGCCTGGAGCAGTCATGTTGAAAGGTTGGCCACCCCTGCCTTAGGGAGACTCCAAAATCTTCTTTCAAGAAAATGTTGGACAAACATTCATTGGGAATGCCTAAGTTCTCTTGTCTCAAGAAAAAAAGATTGGATTAGGTGTTGCACAGAATCCTTTGGATTCTATGACAACATTCATATCACCCTTTGCAAAACATAGTATTTATAAACCTCTTTGGCTGCAATCCTATGCATACTTTTCTTCTAAGTAAGCAAGCATAGGACTGAAGCTAACCTTGCTGGAATGTGTAGCAGCGTCTGGGTATCCGCAGGGACAACCAGCATACAAAACAGATGAGCGATAAGATAACAAAATGATTTCTTCTTCTGCTGCTGCTGCTGCTGCTACACATCAATGAAGGCAAAAAAAGGGGAAAGGCAGGCAAAAAAGATAAGGACGTCTTCAATTACAGTGCAAATGAGCAAAGAATAGAAAAGCAGCCTTGAAGGGCTTAAGTTGGTGGCTTACAGATGGAAGCTCCAGACTCTCCGAGACTGATCCTGAGCTGCCATAGATTAGATCAACTGACAATTAATATGACAATTTTTTCCATCAGTAAAAAAATATCTTCCTCTTCCAGAATATAACAAGCCATATCAGCTAGTTGTCAATCAGCCAGAGTCTCTGATGTAGAAGTCCCTGGGCCTGCACTATTTTGCAAAGCTCTTCTTCAGGCAGTGAAACACCTGGAGTCATACTGAAGCAGATTAAATGCTCACCTTGCTTCAGTTGCTTGTATCACATTTTGTTCCTGCCCAGTCAGAATTCTCATGTTTTTATTTTTTTTTCCAGCTGCACTATCAATGTCTGCCCCTCCCCTTCCATGTATTCCTACAAGGCCAGGAAAGAACCAAGCAGAGTGCAGACAAACAAAGCATCTTCCTGCCTGTTACCTCACCCGGCCTTCAGACTGACTTCAGGCTTGTTCCTCCCATCTCCTTCGGGACGCCCAGAGCAGAGGCTAGCTGGGCAGGTAGGTAGATAGTGACTGACTGCATTATTCCATTGTTTGATTCTGGTCTTGTTAGTTACCTTTCTGGTGGGTCATGGCTGTGTTGTGAGCAGAAAAGAAAAAAAACACCCTCATATATTTTTGTTTCATAAAGCACCCCTCCCTGACCTCCCTGCAGAGGCGTCGCTCCGGTAGGGGCGGGGCTGTAAGTTTTGCTCGGTCGGAGTCCCGTTTACCGAACGAGCAGGGTCTCTTGCCTGCTGCTTTCTCCGCAGGGGAATGGCTCTGACAGTGAGGGGGCGGGGCCGCCTCCTGCTCATTCGGTAAACGGGACGCCGACCGAGCAAAACTTACAGCCCCGCCCCTACCGGAGCGACGCCTCTGCCTCCCTGCCTTTGGGGAACACACCAGCACCTGAGAAATGGGAATTTTGGGTTTATTGCTGTGTTTCTGGTCATTCCTTTGAAGTTATGTTTCCGGATTCTTACTAAGGATCCACGGGGTCTCCCCACAGATGGGACCCTGCACACAAGGGTCCTGATCCTCCCGTGTGGCGGAAGTTAGCCTCCCATTACACGGAGAGGCTCCTGGAAGCAACACAACATATTTTGCGGCTGTAAAAGCTGGGTTAGAGTCCCAGCATCCTCGCGGGGGGGGGGGCTGGGGAGCTGGGGGTGAGTGCGGTGAGAGTCCCTTCACCTCCCCTTTGCCAGGACGCAGTGGAGGTTAAACGAAGGTGGCACTGGAGTCCACCTCCCGCCAAAATCCGCGTTGCAGGGAGCCTGGGGGAAAGACCATTTTAAGAACATAACTTCCACCACTTTAACAACTACTCCTGCTCTGTGCTGTCCCCAAATGGCCACTTTCTACCTGAGTGCCAGCTGGGGGCAGGGAGAAGGGAAATGCCAGGAGCACAGCAATGACTTAGACTGCCACCATTTTCCTTGCTTAAAGCCTGTCATATTGTGTGCTCTCTTTTGCAAGTATCACCATTTCCCCTCCACCCTAGAATCATTGTCTCTGCCAAATCTTGTTACAATAATTCCAATGTCTGTTAATATGTTACATTGTGCTACATTGTACCACCAGGACTGGCTCCTTTGTCAGGCACCCACGGGCTATCTGGCTGAAATCACTGCTTTTGTGTCAAGCTGGCTTCACAAAAGTCCCCATTCATAGAAACAAGAAAACTCCACTTCACCTTGGGCATGATGTCTTGGGTGGGGACATAATCCAATTACCTGTGTCACACAATACCTCCAGAACCACCACCCTATTGGTTCCCAAACACACAAAGCCTCACACACTTCATTGGTTTATAATAAAATCTCTCTCTTTATTGGTTAACTTTGTACAAATGTTGCTGTTGATCTCATTGGCGGGAAGTTTTGAATTCAACATCTTATTGGCTGTATCAAAGTGTACATTCTTGGATCCTTCTCTGTATTGGCCTCTCTTTCTTATGTAATTCCTGTACAATATCCTTCATGGTTCCAAAAAGGAATAATGAAATGTATATAAATCTCTGTATTTGCTATGTACCTTACACATTTTTGCTGCTGTCAACTTGTGTCCTGTGCTAGCACAGTAAAGATCTTTCTTTTTCACCAGTACTGGGTTTTTCCTGAGCTCATTCCTACTTTTCCTATTTTACTCCACACAACCTCAGGGCTGGTTGTCTGCTCACCGGACTAAAACGAGCTGAAATCACTTGTACCCTGAGGGGTGCTTGCATCAGCTGGGCCTTGCTGAAAGGTAGGCTTACCAGATCTCCAACCGGGACAGAGTGCTAGACCTTTAGGAGAAGGAATGTGGACAGGTGTAGCTTGTTAAACCCACAGAGCACAATTCTAGGCATGTCTACTCAGAAGCAAGCCCCACTGAACACAATGGGGCTTGCTTCTGAGTAAACATGCCTAGGATTGTGCTCTGTGGGTTTAACAAGCTACACCTGTCCACATTCCTTCTCCTAAAGGTCTAGCACTCTGTCCCGGTTGGAGATCTGGTAAGCCTACTGAAAGGGGCAAGTGTTCAAATAGTCGCAGTCAAACTGCAACAAATCCAGTCTTGACTTCCCAAGCCCAGTACAGAAAGCAACTGGACTGGGCAACAGCTATACCTTCCTCATCTTGATGGGTGCTGCTGCAGCAGCCATTTTCTTCATGTTTCAACAGGCAGAACTATAATGTGCCAGCAGGATCAAACCAAGGCCCAGGTGCCTTACTTTCTTGGCCCTGTAATTCAGATAGCTGGAGATATGGGCCTGGTCTTTGCTATACTGCAGCACCACCCTGATAATGGCCAAAGCCTGGGAATACAGTTACTGCAACATCACCCAGACAGATCAGGTGATCTTGCCTTGCCTCAGCCTCGCTTCCCTCCTTCTGGAACACCACCTTTTTGGAACCTGCCCATCTGCATACCTGCCTCTGGCCTTTTGACCTTTGTTCACTGCTCTGACCAAACAAACGGTGCCCTGACCTGGACCATGGACCTATCCCTAGTCCTTCTGTTCAGACTGCTTGCAGGCCTGATGCCACAGGATCCTGACAAAGAGAAAAGGACAGGTACGGTATTGAACCCTAGAGTGACCAGGTTCAAAGGAGAACAGGAGTCCTGTGTCTTCGAAATATGTAGAAGAGGTGGATTCAGTAGGTGCTGAAAGACAAGCTGCACATATTGAAACTGAAACTCCCCTTCCACAAAGAAGGAAGTAATAAACCTTCTAAAAATAAGGGCTGTCGTACCACATAGGGCAGCCTGCATGCTGTGTGCCATTCTCATGGAGAGCTATAGCATCTCCAACTACATCCATTCAGCTCCTCTGCAGCCTTTTCTTTCATAAATTCCTTGCCCTTCTAGGAATAAAGGAAATCATCTGAGTGTCTCCTTGGCCCCTTGGAGTCGGTTCATGGTTGATCCATGAGCTAGGATGTGGATTTCTATAGCACAGCAATTCCTTTCAGAGTGGCAAACTGCTCCGTGACTGGTAACTGTGGAAGCAGGAAGGAACAGACTGGGAGGGGACGGTGCTGCTGACATATAAACACACTTCCCAAGTGACAGCTTTCTATTCAAGCCCAACATCAGGACAATTATCCATGAAGTATAATTTGACAAGCCTTTTGGATTGAGTGCTAGGGAAAGCTGCTTGATTGACAGATGAAGAGGTAGGATTTCTCAAAGAACCCGGCTCTCATCACAGGGTGCTCTTTTGAAAAGGAACTTAAAGGACTTGTAGTGGGAGTTGCTGACAAACAGGTGGCTTCTGGAAAGCTGACTTAAGGGTGCCTCAATGGAAAGCAGTCCAATGCAAGGCATCTCACAGGTGCTGATTTTCAGGGGGCTTTTCAGGGTTGCCTAGCTCTGTGTTGGATTGTGACCTGAGTAGGTACTCCTACCTTTGCAATCGAGTGGTGTGTTAGTACTCTGTGCGCAACCAAGTAATAACAGGCAATCGCTTCACACGTCATATGGCCTGGCCTATATACCTGCACTGGTGTTTGGAGCAGTAAATGCTGTGAGGTTGGTGCAGAATATTGTGTTTGGAAGACTGATGGAAAATGAAGACTGAGGACCAGTTCATACTGGGTTCCAGAGCAGCAGCAGCAGCACCAGGTTGCTGGAGGCCCTGGGCAACGTTCTACACTGCCACCTCATGGCCCTCATGTCCTCTACACAACCGTAAGAGGTTATGGCTTTAAAGAGCCGTTGCTTTGTTTAGGACTATCACAAAAGCAGAAAAGCAGTTGGGACTGGAGCATGACTCTTTCTGTGTCAAAGAAAGTGCCCCCCCCCAGCACTAAGACCTTGTTCTGTTGGCTTCCATGGCTGTGGCAACTGCCCCGTGGTACTGACTAGTTAAAAAAAGACTCCAGCTTCCAGCCTGGCACTCTTGTCATCAGCAACTTAAAACCCTTTTGTTCAGGAAGGCTTTTTGAAAACTATTGCTGGAGGGCTGAGTTGTTTGATTTTTAAATGAGTGTTTTATTACTTTTGCTTTTAAACTCCTGCTGTCTGTTTTATCATTAACATATGTTGCATACTTTAATGTTTTATGCTGCAATTTGAAAGATAGATTGGCAGCCTTCCTTGGTTCCCATAGTAGCTACTGCAGTCATTTCTAGAGTTCATTCGTGTCCTGAAGCCAGTCCTGACATAGTGTTGGCAGGTCTGAATTTTCTTGTCGTTTTCCTACAAGTGTGCATCCTTAAACAGGATGTGCCACCGTTTTTATTCCTGAGGAGAAAGCCTGGCTTCCTCCTGCCTTCACAATGCTAGACATACTTATCAGTGAGTCAGTTGCTTGTCTTGCACCTCCCTCTAAGCTTCAGGCTGGCTGCCCACCTTTCTTATTTTTTAAAGTGTTGTTGATAATTCATTAAAAACATTCATTCATGCTTTCAAAAAAAATGAATCAGTTTTAAAGGAGTTGCAAAACTGCTCTGGGGGTGAGGAGGAGGTGGGTTTGTGACATTGCAGCTACCAGCCAACCAGTGACTTCTGCTTCAAATCAGCAGAATTGGTTTTCCCTGGACTTGTTCCTGGACACCGAACTGTTCTCTTTTACAAAACACAGTGAGTAAACTTCCATAATGACTCAACCACTCATATAACATATATTTGTATGTACTCTGAGTGAATGTGTGTGTCCCTCAATTTTTGGTACATCTCAAACTCAGAATCAGCTGTCAAGGAAACACCTTGCCGGTGTAACTAGTGTATAGTGAGGGGAGCGGAATCGGCAGCAGTGGAACACACTGAATCCCAAGCCCCTTCCCAGGCCCCATCTACACAGAGCAACACGGATTGAGCTGGCGCAGGTCTGAGTCACCCCATAGCAGTTGCTGGGGCTTACCCTGAGGAGGCCTCCAGCAGCCGAAAATCTCCACAGGATGCAGCAGTAGCTGCGCTGGCGCTGCTGCATTACTGCACAGGGTTTAAGGTAGAATTGGGCTGCCCGTCATTATATCAGGAACTGGGGTGGCAGATCATAAATAGTGGATAATGTTCTCAAATTTGTTACAAGTCATGAGCCTCTGTCACATCTTCCCCCCTCCCTGTGCTACCCAGCATCAGGGGAGAAACAGGCATCAAAAGGGGACCTGAATGACATGGTTCGCCCCCTTGGCTGCTGCCTTTCCTGGGTGCTCAACCAGACAGACTACATATTTGTTTTCACTCTTTTATTCCCCATAACCCTTTCACATACATGGATGGATATTTTCTTCACAGCTCCATCCCCCATGTGTCCTAACATGATCTTCTTTCTCTCTGTCCAGGTGCCATGGCCATCCCCTGGAGGGTTTGAGGCCATCCCCAAGACAGCTGCTTGGCTCACTCTGGTTGTTGCAGGTAGGTAGGTCCGCATGCCCTTGCCCTTGGCTCCACAGGGGGCTCCGCATGGGTACATGGATAGTCTTCAGGGCAGGGGTTGCTATGCTGAGTCCTCTTTAGTTGGCGCCACTGAGTCCCCTCAGGCCTCTTCCTGGCCTCGGCAACCCCATTGGCTCTGCCTTCGGGCAGCCTCTCAGGGAGGTCGCTCCCATGATCCTTCTCCTCGAGGGTGGGCTGCTTCCCTTGTTCCCTGATTGGGCTGGTTTACCACTGAGGCTCCTCACCATGGCCTCATCTCTTCCCCCCTGCTGCAGCACCAGCTCAGCCCTTTTATCCCCAGTGCCTCTGGCAGGCGGCCATCTGGTGGTCACGCCACGCTTGGCCAGTTTCAGACAACCTCTTCCAGCCATTTCAGCCTCCCACGCCACCATGTGAGGCCCAGGGAGGCCCTCCTCTGGCCCTTTCATCAGCTGCGCTGCCTGCAGAGGGCTTATAGCCTCTCAAAATTGTGCTGAAAATTCCTTTGTTGTGTTGAGTTCTTGTTCCATCTTCTCTAAATATTTGTTGTTCTGGTGATCATTCCAGTAGGAACCTTTCCAAGGACTATTCCGGAGATTTGATTGTTGTGCTATAGTTATCACAATTACCTTGCTGAAAGAGCATATTGTTATTTTACTCCACAGGAGGTACCACATTTTCAGCCTTTTCTTGCTAAGCATTGTCTGCAACTAGCAGTAGTGGTGCACACACTGCGAAAATAAAAACTTCTCGCTGATCTAAAATTAATTGAAGTTGTAAAGTCACGTTTAGATAACAAGCAAGGATGCTTTCTGAAAATTTTCTGAAGCCATGGTGCAGAGCGAAATGTGACTTCAGGTTCTACCTTTAGATCGTGCTAGATTCATGGCATACTGTGAGTCAGTGGGCTGGTTCTGCGTCTGTGGTCTTCTTCACACTGCAGCATCAAATTTTGACTTGTGTGTGTGTGAATAAGCCACCCACAGATCAAACTCCACCGGCTTTTCATACAAACCCTCATCTCAGACACCATGCTTTTCCAATTGGGCAGTTCACACATTCATGATTCGTCTAATCGGGCACTGAGAAATCAAATGGCAAAACCAATTTATGGAATTGCATTATCTCCACTGAGAGCTGGAGACAAAGCAGCAAAAGAAACTTGTCTCCAACAAACGCTGTCTCAGTACAGGCAAATAGGAACTGATCCACAGTGGGGTCCCAAATAGAGGGATATATGGGTCTGATAGATTCTGAAGGATCCTGTTCGTAAATGAGTACAACCTATGCAGCAAATGATATTTTGCATGAGTTTGCCTCTTTGCCACTTTTTTGTCCACTCTCATACTTTATAATACCCATACTGAACCTCTCTGGCGTGTCTCCTCATAAAGATGTGGCCATGGAAACAATGTGATTCAGGATCTTGCTGACTTGTCAGAGAGGAGGAACAAAATGATACCTGCCTCCTGTTTGAATGATGTAATTATGAATTTAATTGCCTTACCTGCAATTGAGAATTAGATTTAATGGGGAGAGCAGTTGGTCTGGAGGTTTTATATCAGCCAGTGGTACCAGATTGGCTTTCTAGTGTTGCTTGACCTTCTAGACCAGAAAGATTACAGGTTGTCGTATGAATGCTCCGGTGGGCGTGCACTGTCTGCAATTCCCTTCCCTAACAAGCAGCCCCAAGAGTGCAAGGAGGGAGCCTGTGCCACATTCACAGGGTTCCCAGTTTGAGCCCGGCAGTGCCTGATGTTCAGCATCAGGTGTGAAATGCTGATGCCTCGTATGCTGCCAGGATATATATATATATATATATATATATATATATATATATATATATATATATATATATATATATATATATATGCCAAGTATGGAATAAGTATGCAAACAAAGAGCAAGTAGCTTATCTCCTTTCATATTCCCAGTAAGTATCAGCACCAGATTCTGCATGGAATGCAAACACGGATTCCTAGTTTTCCAGAGAAGCCCTGGTATGGGAAATCTCTCTCGTTAACATGCCAGAGCCCTTGACAGACGAGGTTGTGATTCTTGCAGGAAGGAGGCCAAGGCAAAAAGAAGTTCTACAGCACAAAAGTATTTCTCTCCATAATTAAATACATGCAGCAACAATAAAGGCAACTATACATTATAAAAATCACAGGGTAACCCCTTGCTAAGTTCCCTTGTTCCCCTGCACCATTTCAGTAACAATGACGTATATGTTTTCTGTTCCCCACTCCACATAACTGGCAGCAGCTAATGGGGTGTGTGTGGGCATATGTACAGGGGGCCCCATATCCATGGGGGATACATTCCAGCCCCCCAGATACGTGAAAACAGTGGATAGGGGTGGTTTTCTGAGCCCCCCGTGCGCACGCGCGCTTGCAACCCCCCAGACTCTTACCTTTTGTGAAACAACTTCATTTCTTCCTTCAACAGATGTGAAGGTTGGGGGGTGTCAACCATGAGCTCATTGGCCTAGAACCTGGCAGCCCGCGCCAGCCGAAGTTGCTTCACAAAAAGTAAGAACTGAGGGGTTATGCCCATGAGGGGGGAAGGGGACCATCCGCTATGCCCAGGCTCTTTTCGTGAAGCAACTTCGGCTGGCGCAGACTGCCAGGTTCCAGGCCAGTGAGCTCATGGTTGACACCCCACAGCCTAGAGCCCTCCCTATGTGGGCCACACCGGCCGCCTCACAGAAGCTACACCACTGAAATTAAGCATCGTATAGAGCAGGGGTCAGCAACCTATGGCTCATGGGCTGAATCCGGCCCACCAGCCCATGTTATCCAGCCCATGCAGAGCTTGGCTTGGGAGGCGAAACCTCCCGGTCAGTTTGCCGCACACTGAATGAGGAATGGCAGTGCCTGCTGCCCGGGCTCATGGTGTCCCTGTGCTGCTGCACCGCCATTCTCTGTCTGGCGTATGGTAAACTGGGCAGGAGGCTTTGCCTCCCAAGCCGAGCTCTTGCACCTGGGGAAGGGGGCAGCCCAGGAACAGGATAGGATGCGGCGACCGGCACTTTAGGCCGTCTGCCGCATGTTACACAGGATTGCGCCGTTAGAGGGATATTGGATAAATGCATGGAAAACAGGTCTGTGCGTCAGTGGCTGTTTTAACCCTGAAGACAATGTAGATCCTTCATATTCAGCAGCACTATGCCATTGCATACAAGGGCTTGGAAAGCAACATCATGGGAGGGCTATTGCCTTCGTATGTGGACTTCCTGGAGGTATCTGGTTGGCCACTGTGGAAGGCAGATTGCTGGACTAGGTGGGCGCCGCTGGGCGGGCCTTTGACCTGATCCAACAAGACTCTTCGTGTGTTCGTCAAAGACACCCCAGCAAACAGGTCCACACAAACTGCAGCTTGTGTACTGGAAGAGGAGCTGCTGCTGGATGGAGCTGAACACTCTCAGAAAACCATTCTGAAAAAGGCCTTCTCTCTGCAAGGCTTTAATATTTACTTTATTCTAAGTAGGGTTGAGTTATACAAAAGATAAAAGGTTTACTTTTAGTTTTACCTGTTCACAGAGCAATTCTGAATGTGGAGGCTGGCATTGGGGAAGGTAAGCAAATCTGCTTATGTACGGCTATAACAACAATTTATGGAAATGGATTAGAATTCCAGGGGAGCCCAGCACTGGTACTGCTTGTTTTTTAGAAGTCAAAATCCATTCTTATTATATTCTGGTCTCTGTGAAGTCAAATTCCACAGCTGCTATGAGACTATTTACAACACAGGGCAAATAGTTTTCAAAGATTTTGGACTAAACCCATCACTGTTCAGCCAAATCCTTCTGTACTCAGGTTGTTTACGCCATCTTTCAGTTAACAGGGATGCTGCCTAAAGCGTTAGTCTTTTCAGACCTCATTTTAGGAATCCTGAACCTTTCACAGACGAATGAAGGAAAAAAGCGGATCTGGTCCACGAAAGGGCTCGGGATTCAGGGTGTGCTGTCGTAGATCCCACCCCCCTCCTGGGCCCAATTCACCACTCCCCCGCTCCACCTCCTTCCCGTTCTGCCCAACTCTGCCCCGTTCCACCCCTTGCATCAGTTTACCTGCTTTGGCGGGCCTAACGATTTCCACTAGCGCATGCAAGAAGGCTCCAGCTTTCCCACCGGCGCACCAGCAGCTTCTGCTGCCACAAAGCACTTTACGGCTGCTTTGCAGCAGCCTGCACCAGCATAACATGCATTCCACCAGCACTAGTCAGGGTTAGGATTCGGCCATATAGGAATCAAGATTTTTTTGTCTTACATAAGGTGTGCAATCAACATAGCAATACTATGTTAGGAAGGGTGTTGTTGCTGTTGTTGTGAATGGTCAGTGCACTTATCTTGTACAGTATACAATTCAGCTTTGCATAGAAATATCACATTCTGCACCTCATGTGTTGCATGGCCATTTGGCTTTACTATTTTATGATTAAGAACGTAAGAAGAGCCTTGCTGGATCAGGCCAAAAGCCCATCTAGTCCAGCTTCCTGTACCTCACAGTGGCCTCACCAGAATTGCCCTGATGCCAAGACCTTCTTCCTCTCTCCATGCTAGGGCGAAAATTAGAAGACTCCACTAGTGATGGGTTTAGTCCAAAATTAGTAGACTCCACCAAAACCAAGCAAAGAAAGGCCATCTTGAAAGCCTCCTTCCAATTATATGGGGAATTTTCCAAAAGCCTATCCAATCATGTGTGGCAACTACTTGCTTGGCCATGCCATCTTTCTACAATGGCACTACTCAGGTAAGCCTCTTTCCCATTGAACCTTACACTGTGGCTTTCCTTAAGGGAAGCATATGAATAAATGAAGGGAGCAAGGGGAGCTCAGTCATCACAACTGTTTACACTCTGTGTGTGTGTGTGTGTGTGTGTGTGTGTGAGAGAGAGAGAGAGAGAGAGAGAGAGAGAGAGAGAGAGAGAGAGAGAGAGAACCAAGAATAACACCTCATGCATCTGACAAAGTGGGCTCTAGTCCACAAAAGCTTATGCTACAACACATCTGTTAGCCTTTGGAGATGCCACAAGTCTCTTGCTTTTGCTGGTTGGAAAAATTTGAGTGTAGCGTAATGTCTGGTTCTACTTTCTGGTTTTGAAAATTAACAACGCAGCTCCATAGTGGGACTTTTCTGTGTGTGAAGGATGGCAGTTAAGATGTTCATGATGCTCCCAGTTATTTATAGTCTCAATGAAAGTGTGACCAAAGAAATGCCCTTGGAGTGCCAGGTGGCGAGATCTATGGTGGTTCTTGGAAAATGAAGGACTTTTTGTTATGCAGTTTTGGACCTGTTCCTAAATAAGCTGTGCGGTTTAGCTTTGCCAGTTTGGAGGTAAGAAATATGGACAGAAAGAAACATATGTGCACAGCTGGTGCAGTCACCTGGGGCTGGAATGGTAAACCACCGAGGGAGACAGGAATCGGATAAAGTCTTTGAAAGGAAACGAGAAATAATTGCAAAATTCCAAACGTTTTGTAGTCCACTTCTACTTGGTACAGAATCAGGCATGACTTTTCAGACTTATCAGGAGAAAAATTGGCTTCCCTTTCCACATATGGTTTCTAGAGTAAATTCCTGCCAGCAGCTGTCACAGGGTCTGAATGTGTACCTGAGGAAGAAGTGAATTGTTTGCTGTGAACAACAGAACTCACTCATTATACATTACCATTTTTTTCCTTTGGTGCTCAGTTTCATTCAGGTTTGTTTTCATTTTATTTTTGTTTCGCTTTTGCTTCATATTTGTGTTTCATTATTTTTATGCAAAAAAAGTGACAGTGTGATATCATCTTTCGCTAACTCTTGGCTCTGGATTGGAGCTCCTGCATGCAGCGACGTCCTCGCCCTGGCTGTTGCCACATTGCAGATCATATCATAAAAACACAGCACAATGGAGCTCCGGAACTGACAGTGAACACAAGTCTGTTGCTGCTTGTTTAAATACCAAAAACAAGATAAAAAATAAATTGCAAGGCACTGAATTAGGGTTCCAAAAACAGGCTTGCCCCCCCATCCCCATTTGTTCTGGGGTGCATTTGGAAATGAATATGTATTGGACCCATTCATAGCCATTTCCACTTGTTCCAAAAATAAAGGTACATTTCTCCACAATTATGTTTTTCTGCTCTGGCTTTTCCAGTGAGTTGTAAGCAATGGACGGTTGAATTATTAGAAAGAGTTCCCTGTGTGTTGCCGTTCTCAAATATCTGATAACAAATTTATTCTATCTGACTTGTGAACAACTTATTTCTCTCTCCCCCCTCTGCTGAAGTTATGTCCTAATATAACTGAGGTGATTGGATGTTTTCCTTACATCCAAATGGTTTATGGCAGTGTTTCCCAAACTTTTTCGACCTACAGCTCCCTTAACCATTGGTGACCATTGGCCGCAGCTCCCCATTACATTGATGCCTGCCAATAGGCATTGCACTGTTTTCCGAGAGGATTCCATGGCACTCTGCGGCTCCCCTGGGAGCCGCACCTCCCAGTTTGGGAACCACTGGTTTATAGGGATCAATATGTTTGAAAACTGTACAGAGTTTGGAGACCCTTCATGCCTGGAAGTTACCCAGGTGCTTTAGCTTGAGATACTTAAGATCTGGGAGCGCTCAAATCACACAGGCTTTCAAAATCACACAGCTGCTTGTATAGGAGGGAATTGTTCCATGTGGTTGTTCCTGCCGGCTGTTCTGTTTTGCCGAAGTGCTGTAGGAGATCCTTGCTTCATTTGCCACAGTGAAAGCACCCAGCTTGCTTTTCCCAGTGGGATCTTCCATTTCACAGATCACAGTTGCTTGTTTTTCTGAGGGAGCAAGAGAAATGGGAATTCATGTCTAAGTTCAGAAAGCATCATTTAAGACAGCATAGCATATCCAATGTAGACAAAGAGGACTGCAGTCCTCTTCTGAAGGAGGAGTGATTACATGCAGGTGCATGAAGAATGAAAAACCTAGACTGAATGGAGATGCTTAATGGCAGCATTCAAAGGCACAGCAAAACATCACATATCAGGAATATTACAGAATACTTAGTACCTTTCTGACAAACTACGATCAAAGTAAGAGCCAGAGCACACATTACTATCATCATGAGAGAGCTGCCAAAAGTCCTTAGAATAGCTTAGGGTCAGAGTATGAACCTCTAAGTGCATCTATGATCCACCATGTTCATTAATGATGGTGTAGCCACTGGCGTCACTACGGGGGGGGGGGGGCAGGGAGTCTCCTGCGCATTGCTTTTGCTTCCCTGAAAGGCTCCGAAGGTGAGGGGGTGGGGCCGCTTCATTCCTCTGTGTAAGGGAGGCTCCAATTTCAGCAGAACTTACAGCTCCGCCCCCCCCCTGTAGTGATGCCAGTGGGTGTAGCTATCTAGACATTTACATAAGTAGCTGCCTTTTATACTGAGTCAGAACATTGGTCCATCTAGCTCTGAATTGTCCTCACTGACTGGCAATGGCTCTCTAGGGTTCTTTCTCAGCCCTTCCAACTGGTGATGCCAGGGATTGAACCAGGAACCTTCTGTGTGGAAAGCAGGTGCTCTGCCACTAAGCCACAAGCCCTGTAGTTTAATTATAATTTTAAGGGCTAGAATTCTTCACTTCGGCTGAATTTCCTTTGAAAGGGTTTTAAGGTTAGAAAATGGTTCTAATACAGAGTGAATGATGCTAAATTTTGCTCCAGGTCCATTAAATGTTGCCTGTTGGTCATAGTACAAAAGACACATGCCTCTCAGTGCCTTTGGCAGCCTGTGATGGACAACCCAATCCACCATAACACCCGGCGCAGTGATGTAGCAGCGCCAACGTGGCACCCACTGCATCACGGAGAGGAGTTTTGGCCTCTAGAAGCCTCCTAAGGGTATGGGAACATTTGTTCCCTTGCCTCGGGGTAAGCCTGTGCCAGCTTGCTTACTCAAACTTGCGCCAGTGATATCACTTGTGCAATTCCGCGTGGACCGGGAAGGCAGATAGAGGCCAGGAAGGGGGTTAGGTTTTTGCACACGCTGCTGCCACCAAAACCACTGCCACTGAAACTGTCCCCTTCCCTGTCCCAATCCACCTTGCCCCTGTCACTGCCCAACCCGCACCCTGCCTTCCTCCCTGCGTGTACTCACCGGTGCCAGTGGGCGTCCGTCATCCATTGGCATGCAGTGCCGGCCACTTGTGGTGGTGACCAGGCCGTACACTCCACTGTGTTGCCTTTTGCAACTGCCGGAAAGTGTCTTGCACCACTGGAACACTCGTTCTGGCGGCGTTAAGCATCAATAAGATTGGGGCATCTTTAAGATTGCTGCAAAGCTGTGATAGTGATGATTGCATTGATCATGTAGCTTATTCTAGGGAAATCTGGAAACCACATTTATTCTTAGAGATAATTTCTAGTATTTTAAATCTCTCAGCTGAGAGTTGGACATGATACAGTGCTAGGACACGTATGTTACTGTATATTGTAGGAGGCCAAAATATGTGAGGTAACACAAGACACTGGTTTATACAAAAACGTAGTAAACTGGACTTGACTACCTCATCTCTCTAAGGTGATTATTATTGCAGACAGCTCAGAATTAAACATATTGTGATGGCAGAGCCACCTGATAGCAGAAGCAAATTTTGCTACTGAACTGTTTATTTATAACCTGTCATGTCCATAATGTCATTTTAAGGTCTGTTTAAGACCCATCAGTTCTTTTATGACTTACTTTGGCCAGTTTTGGCTCATGATAGGCCAGCCCACAGAAGTGGAATTTACCTAAAAGTGCTGCAAGGATTGTACTTGTATGTAGCTATGCTACTGTATATTCATTCTGAAGATGCTGTATTCTCTTACAAGAAGGTAACCAGATGCAAAGGAAGTTAGGGTTCATTTAATAGATGTGCAAAGGACAGGATTTGCCTGTCCTGGGGGGGGGACCTTTCTCATCCGTCCTAAGAATCTGTCCCTACTAAATTCCCTCTTCTACGGAACTTTAAAAGGGTACAAAAGCCCTGTCCTTCATTTGCGTCTAGTCATCATACTTCTGATGTGTAGCGATAGATTTGTCAACACTTCTCTGGCAGGACTCCTGTGCTTTTCACAGCTACACAAGAAGTTCAGCTAACGAAGCTGTTTGAACCATACAGTGGTTCAAACCAGATGCAGCGATAGGAAAAGCTTTCTTAGCTTTTCCTTAGCTGCTGGATTTCTTCCTTTCCTGTAGCCATTAAAGGCAGAGATGTACTGCCAGAAAAAATTGGCAACACTATTGAGTAATATTCCAAATTCAACATCATATCATAGCAGGGAACAAAACAAATGACCAACAGTCTTGGTATCAGTTTATGAGCAAATCAAAAAGATTGTTCTCTCCTGCAATTCTTTATTTAGGACATACGTTTTCTTCATTTATCTTGCTATGATTTCTTTTACTTGGCCTAGTCTCTTGTTCTTTATAACATCAGTATCTTTTTTAAAAACATTGCCCTAATATCTCTACATTTAAAAAAATATATATCGTTACCCCTAAATACTATATACATATTTCCTGTATAAAAATAACATAAATGCATACATTAGATGGAAATGAGCAACAAGCTTCACAGCGCAATCCTGTGTAACCTTGCACCGGTGTAACAGTAGATGCACCGGTGTAACAGCAGATGCATCAGTGTAAGTGCAATTACACGGGCATAAGTGCACTTACACCGGTGCATCTGCTGTTACACCGGTGCAAGGTTACACAGGATTGCGCTGTCAGACTAATAACATAAAACAGGGACGGGGGGAGGAGCATTTTAAAGGGGAACTTTGCTTTAGAAGTAGGACTTTTCTGTCATAGGCAGGTAGTAACAATGGGGGTAAAGTAAAAGACTTGCCATCATTTGGCATGATGGGTCCAATGTTGTGCTGGTCTGAAATCAAGTCTTTTTACTTCTTTATGATCCTGGATTGGTTTTAATCATAGAGTTGGAAGGAGTCTTTCAGACCAGGCCATCTAGTCGAACCCCCCGCTTGAAGCAGAAAAAAATCTTCTCTAGAGCCCCTCTAGACCAGGGGTGTCAAACTTAAGGCCCACAGGCTGGATCAGGCCTATGGAAGCTCTTCATCTGGCCCACATGATAATTGGGCTCTCCCAGCACCACCCTTTCAACAGCGCTACTTCTACCAAGTCTTTGGGAGGAAGAGACGGAAGGAAGCCTCATAAGGCAAGGGAAGGGGCAGACCAAGAGGGGTGAGAGCAGGAGACGCTGCCAAGGTGCTGGGAGAGCCGAATTATCACACGAGGCTACCCTTTCAGCAGTGCCGCTTCTGCCGAGACATAACTTCACAGCACTGAGCTGTGAAGTGACACTCGGCAGAAGTGGCACTGCTGAAAGGGCAGCCTGCATGATAATTGGGCTCTCCCATATCTTGAAAATAAGATCAAGATTTGCATATTTTCTCTTCTATCATTAGCAGCTAACGAGTTCCTACTTGAGAACAAAGTGTGTGTCTTTCTGGCCATCATCTGCTTAATAATGCTACTTCGTACTAAACGATGTCACTTCTGGCACTCAGCTAGTACCATGAATGCTGTTTGACCCACTGTATGAAACAAGTTTGACACCACTGCTCTAGACTGATCAGAATCAACCAATCAATTAATTACAGGATTATAGTCGATACTAACATGGCTCAATACTGTTGATATTTTGAGACTATTAAATTATGTTACAGATTTATAGCCCCTTCTCCCCCCCCAAAAAAAAAAAACCCGGGTGGCTAACAATATTAGAAACCAGAAACAAACATTAACAACAACACAGTGAATAAAAACCAGAATACAATATAAAAAATATAATTTGACTGAATAACAGCGCAATCCTATCTGGGACAGGACCGGCTGAGCTATTGTTCCACTGGCGCCGGGTGTCACAAATGTAAGGCACGTTTTCATCGCCCGGAGAGTAACTGGGGCCGGCGCCGACGTTGGCGCCGCTCGCTCTGCCCCGGATGCAGGCCACCACCGGACACAGGTAAGGACTGTGCCAGGCAGTGGGGGGGGGGCATGGAGAGGGCTGGAGGAGGGGACTGGGTGGCCAGGCCCAGGAAAGGGGAGGGATCATCAGCGGCACGCTCCACTGAATCCTATCCCCCTTCCTGGGCCTGTTGGGCCTTACATGGGCCTCCCAGATTTGTGCCGGCCGTTTTGATGGTACACATCTGAGGAGACCCATTGGGTTGGCTGGGCCGTTACTCGTTACGTCCCTTTACCACAAGGAGGCCTCTGCCTGTGCCAGTGCTGGCCCGATCCTGGATAGGATCCAGCATAGTGTGCTTTTGCATGATGTGGCGGTCCTATAGGATTATGGAATAATAGCTTATGGAATAATTATCAGAAAACTCTTTAACAACATCCTGAAGAGGAAATCTATCTTCACTTCCTGGAGAGATAAGTCAAAACTGGTAATTTTGTCAACCAGAAGGGCAGCCAAGTGGCTCGCATTTAATGGCAACTCAACAAGCAGAGTTTCCGAACACTGATCTAAGGGTGGTGATCTTTATGGGAGCAGGTGATCCTTAACATAACCTGGCCATGACTATTTAAGCTCTTTCTTTATGGCCAATACCAGTATCTTAAAGTCAGCCCAGGAGTGAATTGGCAACCAGTACAACTGGTGTAAAATCATAATAATATGGATTAAGGCTTAAGCATTTTGCTCAGTGCAATCCTGTCTAACAATAGACCGGTGAAGCGATAGCTCTGTTGGTCTAGTCTAGGGTGTCGCAAACATGCTGTAAAGCAAATTTGCAGCACCCAGAGAGTAAGCAGCAGCACCGCTCTACTCATGCCACAGTTACCGCTGCGCCTGCCAGGTAAGGTAAATTCACCGGGCAGCGGAAGGGCATGGGGAGGGCAGAACAGGGCATTCCGGGGGGGGGGATTGGTCAGCCAGACCCGGGACAGGGGAGGGATCGGTGGCGGCCTTCTCCTGGCCATCGTTACACGGGGCTCTCGGACTTGTGCAAGCTAAATAGCTGGCGCACATCCAAGTAGCCCCATTGGGGTGGCTGATGCGTTACTCGGGGTAAAGGGACAAACATTCCTTTACCCTGAGGAGGTCTCTGGTTGCACTGGGGCAGGCCCAATCCTGCTTAGGATGCAGTGGCCGCCTTATTTGCGCTGCTGCATCCTGATAGACAGGATTGGGCTGCCCATCAATAAACGTTTTTTTTCCCCCTCCATTAATTAACACAGGTACAGAATGTAATGTACTTCACTTTCGGGAAGGGACTGTAGCTCAGCAGTTTTTAATTTAGTTAATTACGGTATTTTAAGATTATGGTACTTTGTGGACCTGCAAGGTCACACAGGCTATTAGGGCATAGTAAGGCTTGAGACAAAGTTGTTGAGTCACTCTGCTTTTTGAAGTCCTTTTTATGCCATTCCTGTTGTGAATGCTTATGGCCCCAAAAACCATGGCAAGCAGTAGAGCCATAAATTCTATGAAGTATGTACTTTATTATCAGGAGACTGGTAAAGGTTATTTACGATTTACTCTTTTAGGATCTTATGGCCAAACGGAGTTTAATACCCCTCAGTCCTCAAAACATTTACTCCATAGTCAAGGAGCATACATGCAGCGTCTGGCCAGCAAGGTTTTGTTTTTTGGCCCACATACATAGCAAAAACTGCTTGGTTTCCTCCCCCACATACCTCAGTTTCTAGGATCCAGAAAGAGTAGAGGACAGTGGCAAGAGGAAGGACTGGAATAAAAATGTTCAGATGTGTCCTACAATGTGTGGTTCCCTATCTCTGATTTACTCCACTGGACTACTGACTTATTAAAAATAAAAAGCTGAATTTGAATATTTGACACCCATAAGCAAAATGATCTTTGTGTATGCCCAGAATCCATAAAGTGTGAGGTGGGTTTTATCCCTGACCACACAACCTTCCCTGGCCCAGTTTTTTGTTTATTCTTTGAATAGCAGAGGTGTCGCTGGGGTTTGTGTCACCTGGTGCAAGAGCTCATTGCGTTGCCCTGACACTAGGGTTGGTGTCACCCCCATTAACTTTATTTTAATATTTAACAGTACAGGCCACCCAACAAACCAGTAAGGTAAAGGTAAAGATGACCCCTGACAATTAAGTCCAGTCATGTCCGACTCTAGGGTGTGGTGCTCATCCCCATTTCAAAGCCGAAGAGCCAGTGTTGTCCGAAGTAACCAACAACAACCCAAAAAAAAACCCCAAAGGCCCACATGATGACACACAACTGAATAAGAGCTTTAGTATTCGTTCTGATACATAGAGATGAGAGCTGATTCATACTAACAGATTATTGGTTCCATGCTGCGTCATAATAACACCTCATTGGCTCTCAGAACAATCAGTTTTATTGGTCAGTTTTGAGTTAAGGAAATTCACTTTTTGTTACAGTTGTCAAAGATTTAATTGTTACGGGCATCTTAGCCATGTATAAGAAAAACAGACTTGAATAAAAACAAATAAAATCCTACTTGCGTCTTCCGTTTCTTTCAGTTTCACAAGACAGATACATGGCTAAGATGCCCGTAACAATTAAATCTTTGAAACTGATTGCTGGCCATGAAAGCTTTCGTGCTAAAAAAAATAAAAAAATGTTACAGTTGTGTTTTCTTTTTCCAGTTATTTGGCCATAACATTTGATAGAATGCAGTTAATTCAAATTCTTTCATTACATTCTGTATCAATGTACCTTTCCAATGATATACATCATGATGGTGCTATTCATAAATACAAGGTTTCCACAATTTTGGCCACTAGTGGTGTCACCCCGCCCCGAGGTTGTCACCGGTGCAATCTGCACCCCCTGCACCCCCTAGTGACGCCACTGTTGAATTGTGCACAGACTAGAGCAACGGAATGATGTGGTCCCTTCTAACAGCATTGCAGAATCCCATACTTCCGCTCTGCAGGACCAAGCTGTTTGTACATGATTGCATTGGCACAGCACAATTATGTCCCTGTATTTAGAATTTGTATAGAGTTGCTTTGTTTTCATTCTCTTTTATTCTCTTTTGTCTGTTTGTTTGTTTTAGTTTTCAAATTCTCCATTCCTCCTTTACGTTTCTTCTTTGTTTAGAGTGCATTCTGTTAAAGTAGCCTGGGATCTCTTTCAGCGTTGTATACCACCACCATCATGTACAACAGCAGCACAAGAATAACAAACAGGGGATTTGATCATAATGGAGACCCTGAGGCGCAACCACAGCACTAGATCTTCTAAGTGATGTTTCACAGCAAGAATGAAGCCTGCAGATAGAAAACGCAAATAAATTGATAAGCGTACACTAATTTAGCCCACTCCTGAGTGACACAAGATTATCGGTAGGTGTTGCATATATTACAATGCAAATAAGTGCAAGGAGAGACAAACCATGCTTAATGTGAGACACAAATAGGCTTTGCCTAAAAGAACAATTAGTTTTTATTCATGGCATTCTGAGAGTACGTCATGCTGCACAGATAATTCAGCAGATTGGATAATTCAGCTCCCGGATCATGTACTGTATTTATTTTTACACAGAGGAACACACACGAGAGAGAGAGAGAGAGAGAGAGAGAGAGAGAGAGAGAGAGAGAGAATAGGCCTCGATACTGCTGCTATTTGAAGAAATTGACTGAAGAAAATCCAGCAGTGCAATCCTATACTTTTTTACTCAGTTTCACCATGCTCACTTGCAGGTAAGTCTGTGTAACCCCCACTCCAGTAGGGGCTGGAGAACTGAGACTAGGCTGTTACTATATAAGGCAATTAAAAGATACAAACCTCTGGAAAGCCAGAAGACCTAGGGCAGCAGGGTTATCTCCATAGGACTTCAGAGCCAGCCTAGTCCATTACTGGTCCATTATTGATAAGCCTGCACATTTCTTATTTCAGGTCACTGAAATAAGTTTCTAGAGCGGAAGAGACAGCAGCCGAACGTCACATTTTGATACCACCTTGAAATAACTTCTTTAAAACCTGGAGGACAACTGTGCGACAATTTGTGGGACAATTTCTGAAGCAACAATCCCAGATCTGGAGTAGGTAAGAGTATTGTCAGTAACGAGGGAAAATTCTGATGCCGATCTACGCTCTGTTTATCTGCCCCCCTTTGTGTCTTCCACCTGTCAGAACTTAGGCTTGGCTGAAAACTTCCCCCTCCCCTCGACATGTGATGTTCTGTCGATGTTGTGTTTTGTTGTGTTATGTTGTGCTAGTCTTTGACTGTTAATAAACTATTGGATTGGATCTGGAGTAATCCTATGCATTTTCTGTATTTGATTGTACGCTGGAGTCATTTTCTAGAAAGAAAAGGTTATTCATTACTCGCTTGCTCTCGCTCTCTGGTTATCATTATTTTCTTTATTTACTGTTTTAACTGCATAGCATCCAATTTCTAGCCATTATACTTGAACTCATTCTTCCCATTCAAATGTGATTTACGAGAGCCCTACCTGACTCCAATCTGTTCCAGGGGTTACATGTGCATAATATTGCTGCTAAAGCCTCTCAACACTTTAAAATGGGTTCAAGAGCCCTTTGCTTGGGAAGCTTAAGAAAAAGTGACTGTTGTGCACAATAGTTAATAGGGTGTTCCTGGGATTGGTGTTATGTTGGGGGGGGGAGAGAGAGATGGGACGTCTTTCGGGCTCAGATCTCCTTCCCCCCTCACCTATCCTGTGTCATTTAACCATGTTTGCTGCTCTGCCACCTCATGGAGTATCTAGGTATTACAGTCAAATTACCGTCTTATTTTAGTATCATTTTCTGTTACAGTTCTTTAAAAGTCGAACGCAGCTTTGAGATATTCTGCTTCCAGTGAGATTCTTGGCTATGTACAGTACTTTCCACATGGAAGATCGCTGCATATCAGCACTGATGGTTGTTAAGGGCTACCACGGTAGCCAAACATTTAATTTTGCAGCACTGGAAAACAGCAAATCTGCACATTGGTATGTGGACAGAGAATCTATTAAACATTGAGTAAAAGAACGAGTGCCATTTAACAGAGAGGAGATTAGTGCTACAGTTCACAGCACATACTCCGAATTCTTGGAGCTCTTCAAAATACAACTACCGTGGATGAAGGTAAAAGGTAAAGCTATCTCTTGACAATTAAGTCCAGTCGTGTCCGACTCTAGGGAACGGTGCTCATCTCCGTTTCAAAGCCAAAGAGCCAGTGCTGTCCGAAGACGTTTCCATGGTCATGTGGCTGGCATGACTCAACACCGAGGCCCATGGAACGCTGTTACTGTCCCGCTGACGCGGTACCTATTAATCGACTTGCAATTTCTTGCTTTCGAACTGCTAGATTGGCAGGAGCCGTCACACGGATTCGAACTGCCGACCTTTCGATCGACAGCTCATGGTTCAGTGGTTTAATGCACTGCGCCACCCGCTGGCTCACCATGGATGAAAGCTCCTGATTTATCTCCCTTTCCCCCTTTTTTCACCTTTTGTTGTTATTTTCTTCTTGTTATATGTAAATGTGTGTGTGTGTCAATGATCCATTTTTGTTATCGGTATATGGGTGAGGGGAAAGTAAAGTATAAGGGGGTGGAGGGGGAGGTGATGTTTTTAGTGGAATGGTCTTATATATTGTATAAAAGAAAGAAAATACCATGCCCAGTGTTGGTGCCAGGTTGCTGGGGAGCCTGGGGCAAAGCCCTACACTGGGCCCCCAATGGCAACCCTTGATGGCACATTGAGCACCACCACTGCCATTGGTACTAAGGTTTCCGGCATCAGCCCAGCTGGATGGTGGACCCTCTGATAGGCATGGGCACTCAGCCAGTGGGTGCCCAACCTGCCTGACCCCTGGTGCTACCTCTGCCATTGCTAAGTGACACCCAAGTATGAGTGAAAGTTGAACCCTCCGTGGGTTCATTCTCATTTCCCTTTGCAGGTGTGCTTCTGCCAATTTATTTTCCATGTTTCTGCGCAAGGGTATTTTGTAAAATCTGGGTTACTGCTAACAGCAAGCCTTGGTCAAGGAGCCCTTACACGTGCACGTGCTCTGCATAAAGAAGAGTCAGTCTTTGGAATCTCCAGGTAGGGCTGGAAAATACCAGGCTGAAGCTCTGGAGGGCTTCTGCCTTGTCAGTGTAGGCCAGCGGTGTCAAATATAAGGCCCACGGGCCAGATGCGGCCCACAGAAGTTCTTTATCCAACCCAAGTAATAATTGGGTTTTCCCAGAACCATCTTTTCAGCAGTGCCGCTTCTGTTGAGGCTCTGGGAGGGAAAGACAGAAGGAGCTAGGAACACCACGGGGGGAGGCGCAGACCAAGACAGGTGACAGAGGGAGACGCTGCCAAGGCACTGGGAGAGCCCACTTATCACACAGGCCACTTCTCAGCTGCTGAGCTGCAAAATGATGCCTCGGCAGAGGCAGCATGGCTGAAAGGGCAGCTCGCATGATAATTGGGCTCTCCCCGCATGATAATTGGGCTCTCCCGTATCTTGAAAATATGATCAACATTTGCATACAGTATTTTATTTTCTGTCATTTGCAGCTAATGAGTTCCTATGTGAAAACAAAGTGCTTTATTTCTGGCCATCATCTGCTTAATGACGTCACTTCCTGCTTGACATCACTTCCTGCCATGAATGCTACTAATTCGGCCCACTGTATAAAATGAGTTTGACACCCCTGGTGTAGACAATGCTGAACTTGATGAACAAATGGTCTGACTCAGTAAGGCAGCTTCCTGTGTTGGCCTATTCACACACTAACCTCTAATATTGATACAGGTCCAGAGGAGATGGGAGTGGGTATGTGGACCTGGGAATTCCACAGCCCTTACCATGACATTATTGACTGGTCTCTCATAAGCCATGGATTCTAACCTTGCGTGCCTACAAACTAGGAGGAGCAGAATAATCAGTGAAAGCTAGTGAAGAAGGGGGGATGTGCCGGTAGTACTTGAAAAGGAAGTGACAGCGTTGGCCTTTTGCTGCCTGCCCCACCGAGATTGCGGCACAGGCCATATTGCTTGCTATTAGTGATATATTAATTAATATGAATTTGTTCTGATTTTAATTTAGCATATTCGAATCCTGCTTGGCTTTCAAGAACCCAGGATAGCATAAATGGGATTCTCTCACTGTCATCTTACAAGGGAGGTTAGCCTAAGAAATAGTGACTTCCCCAAGTCCCGGCCCCGCCCCGTCCTTCGTGAGTGAGCAGTTTTGAACCTGAATTTCCCATATGCAAGACTAACATGAACCACTTTTCCTGTTAAGGAAATTGCTTGATGCAGCAGGTGAGAACTTTCATCAGAAGTCATTCTTTATTTGTTAAAGACAACGTCCCATTTTCTGTATTGGATGAATTCCTCAACTGTCAGGAGAATAGCTTTAGTGGAATGGACTTCTGGTGTCACGGGGTTAGACTAACAGTGCCATCATAGCTTTCCCTCAGCCATTACCAAACCAACGCAATTACAGTGATCATAGCTGGCCTTTTCTGTTCATCTTGATGGTCTATTTGTGCAAACTTGCTGCTCTGTTGAGAACAAGGAAGGCAGAGATCAAGATCAGTACTAAATACAATTTGCAAGTAAACATTCAGAAGGAGGAGAGGGAAGAAACAACATTGTCTGGCAGTTGTAGTTTTATATCTCCCACCTCTATGATGCGTGGGAGAACAATAATGATGAAATTAATGAAGCTGTGCATCCCGGTTAGACAGCTCTCGCTTGCACAGGAATATGATATTACAACAGCCCACGATGTAACTCAGTGTCTCTAGATATCCACTGAGCCCAAATCCAATTATGATCTAATTTTAATATTATGTGCTAGCTAAAGTCTGCCCTGAGCCACAGCTCATCGGGCTGATAGGAATCACAGCTAGGAGTCACAATTAGGGGTTATTTAGGCACAGGAAGAAGCTTTGTCCTGCTGCTGGCCTTGGAAGCACACTCACTGCTAAGTTGGACTGGGTCGAATTGCAGCCTTGTTATGGACTGGTAGATCTGATTTGGCTCACAGGGAATTCAAATCCCTGCGGGCGTGGAGAATGGGAAGTGGTTAGGAGTTGGACTGCCTGTCCGAGGGGCTGATTGGCCCTTGGGGAGGTTTTGTGCCAGCCATCTTGCTGAAGCCACTAAACAGTGAGAAATGGCTTGGGCCTCTCCTTCTCCAACTGTCATTCCAGGGCTACAGAAGAACCATCTTGCTCTGAGGAGATGGACACAGCCTATGAGATAACTTGATTTTAGTGTCCTCCATGAAAAGATTTGACTCTTAAAACATTTTCCTCTTGCTTCTCATTGTTTTGTTGTGTTGCTTTTTATTTTATTTATTTATTTATTTAAAAAAATTATATCCCGCCTTTGCTATGCCAAGGCAAATGCCCAAGGCGGCTTACAACAGAAGTTAAAATACATAACTTTAAAAATACATTAAAAAGTTTAAACAGTACATAACTGTACATAAACAATGTTAAAAACAATAAAATCCACAGGGGGGGGGGCAGCATGGAGCAGATAAGCAGCATGGCAGAGTATCTTGAGACACAGGAGGCAGACCACAGCCCATCACCCAAACGCTAGACGAAACAAAAACGTTTTGAGCCCTTGCTGAAAAGTCATGAGGGAGGGGGTAGTTCTCAGATCCCCTGGCAGGGAGTTCCACAGTTGTGGTGCCACAGCAGAGAAGGCTCGCCCACGTGTTGCCACTCCCCTAACTTGCGATAGAGGTGGTACTCACAGGAGAGCCCCCTCAGATGACCTAAGAGAGTAGGTCGGAATGTATGGGAGAAGGCGGTCCCTCAGATATCCTGGACCTGAACCGTGAGTATTTTATCAATACTTATTGTTTTAATGCTGTTATGTAAACCACTTTTGTTTTTCTTTTGCTACTTAAACAGCCTTGTAAACTTTTTGGGTTGAAAAGCAGTATATAAATATTAATCATTGTTATCGCCGTCTTTGTGAGGTTCACCTGAAAAGCAATACCGTATTAATGCCTTAATTGGCTGGCTCACTAACCACAGAAAGTTACAGGCGTGGACTTTCACAGGCCAGGCCTGGCTTGGACTTGCTGGGCTGGAGAGGGGAGGGATCATAAAGAGTTGTTGTTGTTAAAAAATATTTATATACCGCTTTTCAATGAAAAAGTTCACAAAGCGGTTTACAGAGAACATTTACTAACTAAATGGTTTCCCCCTCCCAAAGAGTTCACAATCTAAAAAGATGCAGAAGAAACACCAGTAAACAGCCACTAGAAAAGACACTATGCTAGAGTAAAGAGGGACAGTCTCTCACTTGAAAAAGTGCTTCTTTTGCCCAGTTAACCGTTGAGGACATACTACTGCTGGTTTCACTTATCAGTACCTTACATCCCACTCCCATTCCCTATTCCTTTCTTCCCTAAAGTGCAGCTCTAATCTTGCAGCTCTAATCTTGCCAGAGAATGTTCTAGAACAGCAGTTCTCAAACTGGTGGGTTGCAACCCACCAGGAGAACTGGAAGAGGCCACCAACTCCTTAAGGGGCATGGCGACCGCGTTGGCGGTGCTCCTGGGATCGTGCCACTCCCAGAGGAAAAAGGGTTATTTTTAACTTACTGAGGGTTGTGCCGTTCCTCTGGAGGGTGCGAGGAGGTCCGGGGACCCCTCTGGTGATCTGAAGTGCGGGGAGGCCCGCAGAGAGGGCCGCGGGCCTCCCCGCACCTTCCAGATGGCCAGCGTGACCCTCAGTAAGTTAAAAATAACCCTTCCCCCCCGGCAGTGGTGTGATCCCAGGAGTGCTCACAACTGCCCCCCCCCCGCGCCGGAAGTGATGTAACTAGCGCCGCCGGCTTTCCGCCACACAGAAGCGCAGGGGAGGCGGGCCAAACCCGTCAAGGCTGATCTACACGACAGGCAGAGGCTCCGCCGTCGCCTCTGCCTGGCGCCTCCGCGCTGGAAGCAGGGGAGTGTCTTCAAGCCTGTTGCCCCTCATGTTGTCCCGCCTTCCTAAGAAAGCGCAGTTGCTGTGTGGATGTAACCTCCAAGGTGATTGGTTGTCGTTCACATTGGCATTCAGCCACCCTCCCCACCCTCCTGTGATTGGTAGGCTGCAGCAGCTCCGCGAGCCACCTCCAAGCTCTGCCGTCACGCCCCCTAAAAAATAGAACACTCAACTTGGAGTACGCGGCAGTGGGGCGGAGGTCCGGCGGCTCCGCCGGATTAAAAAACGCTCCGCGACGCTGTCGTGTAGATCAGCCTTCACCGCCGCCTGCTCGCGCTGCCGAAACGGCCCTATTTGCACTGCCAGAAGAGATATGTTTCAGGGATATTTCCTGACCTCTGCCCATTGGCTACTTGTTAATTATTTTTAATTAGAAAATCGCTATGCATGAGCCAATGTTCTGGGAAATATCATCAAACAATTGCAAAACAAGCTATTTGCTTTCAGTAGTTAATTGCTTGAAAGTGCAGATAGGTGGATGTTAATATCTTTTGCTTTGGTCCCTTCACAGTTTGTGTAACTTGGTCGATCCATTTGCTTGTAAATTCTGTGCTTGGACAATATGACCTCTGATGTTTACAGAGAGCAAGCTGAGATCCCACACATAAGATCATTATATTTAAATATGCAAATTAAAATAATTTGTACAGCTGATCTTCCATTATTTATAGAGGAAAATGCATAGGCTCTGCTTGTATCAGTAAGTCACTGGAGGTTGTATGAACTACCCTTTGATTTCAATCTTGCTCTAAAAAGATTACAACTGATATTCTATCTAGCACCCCAAGTTGGACCAAAACTATATGACCTCGGAGATTCACAATAGGATCATCTTCTACTGACGTTTTGTTTTAGTCGGTCTAAAATGCGTTTGGGGTTGGATCGGGATTGCCGGGAGGGGGTCTTCCGTGCCGTGCCATCCCATTTCTCTTTTTAAAATCGCTCCCCCAAAAGCTGCGATGGGGACTGCAAAAGACAGGTACACAGTACACACGCAGGCTCTTTCGGGAGTGTTGCGGTTTAGTATGTTCCATGCAGAACTGTGTTCAATCAAGGCGGTTCCAATGGACGCGATCTCACACACACGATGCAACTTCCGTCTACCGCAATACAGCGCCTACAGAATCTCACTGATATAGCCTCTTGCTCTGCAAGGGACCAGGGGTGGACAATGTGCTTGGTTCAGGGGGTCATGTTGTCACATGTGCAGGGCGATCTTATATACGTGTTTACTTGGAAGGAAGACCAAGGTGCGCGGCGCTACCGCCACCTCCCCCTGCTGGAAAGGACCTCCCAACGCCTGCACCCAACCAGGTGACCTGCGTTCTGGCCTCGCGTTAAGTCACACGCTCGACATGCGAGGGGCCCAGGAAAGGGGGTACTTTGTAGACCAATACAATACGACCTGCCTTCCAGGACTCTGCCCCAATTGGAGTAAATGACTGTTGCTCAGTAGCAACGGGGGCGGGCTTATGCGATGAAAGTGGAAGTTCCAAGTTTCTTGACCACGAGCCTTCTGCGGGGAGCGAAAGAGGGTCCGTAGAGAAGCCTGGCCGTTTTGTGAGGTGAATTCGGTGGTAGGAGGACACCGCACTCCTGCCCCTTTTCCGTCGCCTGTAGGGGAGGAGGATCCATGCGAAGACCCTGGAGAGAGGTTGGGATTCCCCTTTCGATACTCAGCAAGGACTACCACGGGGTCCAGTTCCATCCACCCTGTGGGTTGAATGGGAATAACCAGGGTAGTATCTCTGCTATGTGTGTCACACACAGCATCTCCTCCTCTGCGGAGCTGCAACGTATTACTGGCATGGCTGGCTGCATGATGGGCAGGAGTTCAACAGGTGTTGCACTATCCAGCCTCGAGTTGTATGGGCAGTGTTTCGCCTGCTGAATTTCTGTCTGGGAACCCTATGTCAGCTATCTCTGTGGAGACCTTACTACAACTGTTCCACCACTGGGGAGACCCTTTTTTTTCTGGCAGTGCCAAAATGCCATTGCCTGCTGCAGGGTAGGCAGAAAAATAACAGCTGCAGTTTTTGTCATTGAGGCATCTCCATTCTAAGGCCGGAACTACACTGCACTGCGGCCGGTGCTTTGCGGAGATTCTGAGAGCATTGCGGAGCATTTGCGTGCTCCCAATGCTGCGGCGTGTACAAAGCAGGAAAGATGGTTCCCAGCCATCTTTTGAGGGTTGGTTTCGCGTAGGCAATGCAGCCTACCAATCGGATGAGAGGGGGGGAGAGTGGCTGCATGCCAATCAGAACTATCTCCAATCACCGTGGAGGTTTTATTTCAAGGCTGAAACCCAGAGGAAACCACAGGCCGAGGAGAGAGAAAACCAGAATGGCGGGAAATACTCAAAAATAATAGCCCAAACTCCTGTCACCATGGAGGTTTATTCCAAGAGGATTAATTGTAACAAGAAAGAGTAGGAACAATCGGAGAGATTTGCGAGTGTGTGTGTGTGGGGGGGAAGCGTTTCAGTGCTCGCTGTTGTGTGTGCACAGGCAGAGCAGAACAATATTTCCACGACTGCTCCATGTTGACTCATTCAGAGATGCACGGGAAGTTGAGCAGTACCCAAAACCCCTCAACGTGTGTGTTAAAACGAAATAGAGAGAAACGTGTGTGAAGCTTGTGGGTGATTTTGTCTCGGCTGCCTTTGCGACTACGCCAAGATGCATAGGGCAGGGTTGTTAAAAAGTAAAAACCGGCCCCGCTGTAAAGAGCAGACCTGCAAGGTTTTCGGCCAATCAGAGCGTGCTTGTGTTTAACCAAACACAGCTGCGCTTTCTTAAGAAGGCGGGACAGCAGGAGGGACAACAGGCGGGAAGACACTCCTCCGACCAGCTCGGCGGAGGCAGGGCAAGACGACTCCACGCCGGATGCAGCGCAATGTAGTTCCGGCCTAAGAAAGGTGCAGCTGTTAAAAGGCAGAAAAGCCCTGCAAGAGAAAAGGTGGCTACCTTAGTATAGAGCAGTGTTGTACATTTAAGTGTGGGGTAACTGATTGTTTCTGTATCTGCCAGTCTGCCTCTAGCACTGGCGTGGAACATAACTTCACACCAAACAAGCTTGTTTATGCTTGTTACAACAGTGGCATTCTGTGGCAGTGCAAGATAGAATCGTACCCAGGGCACATGCTTAGTTGTGCTGATCTAAGGGGCATACTTTGTGTCTGCACAGGAATGGCCCACAAGAGCCAGGAGCAGAGTCTCCGGGAAGAATTGACCTGTGCCATCTGCTATGACCTTTTCCGGGATCCAGTCATGCTGGAATGCATGCACCATTTTTGCAAGACGTGCATCCAAGGCTATTGGGACAGGTGCTCACAAGTTGCCACGTGCCCCCAGTGTCGGCAAGAGTTCCCCAGTCGGTCTTTCCGCCCCCACTATCTTGTTTCAGGAGTAGTGGAGACAGTTCGGCAATGCGCCTCTGAGGAGCACAGAAGAAAAATGCAGGTGAGCAGCTTGGTGAGCAACTTCACTTTCACCCATCTGCTCGAGGTGTTTCTCGTTTGACCTGAACCACAGGGATTAATTTAGGTCCTTCCTAAATTAATTAGAGCACTTGGACTTCTCATAGTTGAAGAATGTGGTTGGACCAGTGATGACCAAACAGTCAATTTAAACTAGGGGTACTTTGTAGATTAGTGGGAAGCTTAAGGAGCTTGGCAGTAGCACTTTTTTCAAGGAAGTTTGAGAAAGCTGTGTTTTTTAAACCAATAGGTGGGTTCTGAACAAAGAGCAAATTCCATTTGGGTGGATTTGTTTGGAAGGCAGTGAACTGGAGGTGAAGGCCCTTTTGATTTCTGATAAATCATCCTATCCAACGGTCTCTACTGCAGCCTCCAAAACAAAGACAAAAAGCCTTTTGATAAATGTGTGTGTGCGCACACGCATACAGAGCCTCTCTCTCTCTCTCTCTTATCCCATCTCCTGTTTTCCAGTTCATTTTGTCACGCCTTCCACTTGGCTGTGCTGATCCCAATAGAAGTCTCTTCGCAATGCATTTTATCCCTGCCTTTAGGCAGTTGTAAGCCATTGGCTGTTTTTCTTCATTGATATATTTGTTCTTGTGTACTTTCTTGTATCATTTCAGTGTTGTTGTTTGGGTGGACTAGCACATTACTACCAAAGTTCAAGGATTTATCAGGTGCTAACTCCAAACAAACAAAGGCTAAAGCAGTCCCTGTCTGAAGCATGCAGGACAAAGCTGTTGAGTCTTTTGTGAAAGATGAATTCCTGAGCCAGACTGAGTCTGAAATTCTCAGCTGATGTCCTTTGGCAAGTCATGCTCTGTTGGTTTAACCTACCTCACAGGGTTGTCATGTTCTAATATAAGTGCCTCGGAGGAAGTCTGGAAATAAATGTAACAAACTATCACTGACAGTAAAGAACCACTTTAGATTCAGCGGAGAGATGCAGCTTCTTCACAAACCATTGCTCTTTTTCCCTCCTAGAGAGTATGACTTTTTTTGCGCTGCTATTATGATTGAATATTTAATTACCCCCTGCAGTGTGCTGTCGTCACCTCTGTGTTTGCTGCAGTGTCCACTCAGGGGTCTTCCAGCCTACATTAGACAGCTAAGATAGGCAGAAAGTGAAGGAGAGAGCCTAGGAATTGGCAGATTAGTGAAAGAGGATGGGGGAGCAGTGGAAGCGCAAGCAAGGTGAGGCTTGAGTATTTCCCAGAAGGAGGAGGTCTTTTGGAGGCACTTGGAGGAGGAGGAGGGGAAAGTGGTGAGATGTTTACTTTTTCTTTTATTTATATCTGACTTGGTTAGAATAAAATAGGGTCAGACCGTCAGAGTATCCCACAAGGACATCAATAATCTTATGAGCGTTACAAAATGTATACAAATACTTACAAAGTTACTGTATTGAAAAACACCAGCAGTTGGAAGAGTGGGGGCCTCTTGGATCTCCCCACAGAGGCTGGTCCAAACGGGGGTGCCACCCCTTTGAAGGCCCCCTTCTTCCTAGTGCATACCCATCATATCTCCAGCAGGGATGAGCCAGAGAGTAGGGCTTCTGAACCTGTCGTGCTGCTAAGGAAGGTTCATACAGACCAAGGCAGCTCTTGAGGTGGTGGTGGTTGTTCAACATCATCTTCATATTATTATTTGTATCCCAGTTTTCTTCCAAGGGGCTGAGGGTGGTGGTACAGAGTTATCCCAATTTATATTTACAGCAACTCTGTAAGGTAGGTTAGGCTGAGAGAAAACAACTGACCCAAGGTCACCCATTGAT
The DNA here is from genome assembly GCA_026170595.1 of Plestiodon gilberti rubricaudatus. Taxonomy (NCBI): domain Eukaryota; kingdom Metazoa; phylum Chordata; class Lepidosauria; order Squamata; family Scincidae; genus Plestiodon; species Plestiodon gilberti. The sequence goes on along the minus strand of JANXHW010000002.1, from coordinate 192,350,444 downwards.
CAAATTTCCCCAAGTCCAACACTCCTCTTAAACATAACCATAGGGCAGGAGGTCTGGCTCAGTCGGTAGATCTTATGCCTGAAGATCTGAGGATGGTAGTTCAAGACTCCCGGAAGGATCTGTGAGCAGTCGAAGAGCTGTCGACACGCCGCTGATGAGCTGCAGAGTCTCTGTGTGTGAGAGAGAAAGCTGCAGCTGGCTCTCTGTGTGGGAGGCAGAGAGGCCAAACTGTGAAAGGAAACCACCTGGAATGAAGCGTTATATGAAAGATTAGAACAGTTATTGTAAATGTAAAAACCACTTGGTTTATAATTGCCTGTCTATGTAAACCGCCTTGAATCCAATGACCAAGAAAGGCAGTATGTAAATACTGGTGGTATTATTATTATTATTACATTGTCTTTTAATGGATAGACAGAAGCTGTTTGAGACAAATTGATTAAGATGCAGCTTACTTTTTCCTTCTCTTAGAAACACCTGAAAGACGCATTACAGTCTTACCGGATGGAACATGAAAAACTGATGAGAATGAAGCATGTGGCAGAGGAGAGTATCTGCAGCCTGCTGGTAATGTTCATGTGCCCAATTTTTCCTTCCTTGTGAACTCTTGTTTTGGGGCAGGGATGAGCAGAAAATGTGGAACTAGAAGTACAGACTGCCCATAAGCAAAGAGGTTGCTGGCATGTTGCTCTTTTGGATGTTTGTGAGAAAGGATTAGAAAAGATTAATTGGTGAGTGTTAACCTAGGGAAAGAAAGAAACAAAATGAAAAATTGCCAATATCTGGGCCCTGAAAAGGCATATCCAGCCAGCAGAGTTGCAGTTGGGGTACCCCACTGTTTGTGAATTTCCGTGTTAATGGTCACTGTTAAATACCAGGCAAAAAGATAAAATAGCCAAATGAATAACAGTTGCTGCAAGCTTGGCACAAACTAATCTGTCCAGATAACCACCAATCTGGTGAGGCACCCCAGCAGAAGGGAAGATTAATACCTTTAATTGCAGTGCTGGCACAGAGGGAGCAGTAGGAGAATTACTGAGAAGCAGAGAGAGAGAAAGGGGGGGGGGGCTTAATATTACTAAGCTCTGCAAAGTCCCTCAAACCTTTCCCCCTTGTGCCACCAGGTTTACAAGTCGGATTTCACTCAGTGTTATCTATCCTTTTTATCTTGGGGAGAAAAAACAGCAAAATGTCTCTTAAATAATTTCAGATAATGTAGGGGGGAGGGCTACTTGTTTTAGACCAGGGTTTTGGAGATCAGTCCATCCCCACTGATTAAACACAAGCCTGAAAATCAGCAAGAGGAATGGATGTAAAGAAACCTGTTGAAGGGGATCCAGAATATGGGAGAAGAGCTCAGCAAAGCTATCATGTGTCCGGAAATTGAGTGTTTATTCATGTCTGGGATTTATGCAATGTTTTTGCCAAAGCTCCCAAAGTACAAATAGTGTACTGGATCCAGAAGTTCCCGTCAGCATCTCTGAAGCTTGTTCCATTTTTTCTGCTCTCCTTGGTCCTGATACCAAGGAATAGGAAAGTCTCTCAGGACATAGTCATATGTCACACACCTACATGGAAAGCACTTCCTTCTCAGAAAAAGTATGATACTTGTGACATGTCGGAATTTATAGGGAGGGGGTAGCTATTCGACGCTCCATTCCCCTCTCCTCCGCTATCACTCCCCACCCACGGGCAGACTTGCTTAGCTTACTTTGCTATATAAAACACACTAGGCATAGTTGGTTGAAGTTGCAAAAAGAAGTTTACTCACGGTTTCATTCATATGTACAGCATCTGATTAGGATCAGAGGATATACTAAACTTAAAGGACAGAACCCTCCTAGAGCTAGGGCTCTCTGCATGGAGGCATGTTGGAAGATGGCGCTGGGCTGCTGGAGGGCAGCTTGCCACGTCTTCCCTGGTCAGTAGTCAGAAGTGAAGGGAAGGTGAGAAGGTGAAGGAGAAGGAAAATGGGTCTGGGGCCATGCCCCTTCCTTAAGACAAAGAGGGGTCAAAGACAAGAGGTTCACTTAGGTGATTACTTGATACATTCCCCCCCCCCCCCCATGTCCAGCAGACGGAAGTTGCCTACTTCCAACATGACAGTCACGGGTGCATCTGTTTCACTGGGAAGCACCATTTGAATTTGGCTTCTCAATTCCTATACAGGTAGTGGGAAAGAGAAATGTGAGAGATTCACACGTGCAGATTGCCACTTACTGGATTGGGGTCCATGGCAAGATTTGGGAATGATATTATTTAGGGCACCAGATTGTAGGAAGCCAGTACTGTTGGAGTCCTGGTGTAACAGATGTCACTTGACTTGATTTCAGTCAATGCACTTTCTGGTTGGAGGCTACTGAACTAAGGTGAGTGTCTGGCTGCGTTCAGCTCGGGGCTTGTCTTCGTAGTATTGACACTCTGGCGGAGGGTGATTGGCACTAGTGGCTTCCTCAGTAAACAACTTCAGTTTTTATCATTTGTTCAGTTTTCAGGGTCAGAAGGGAGCACTGCTGATCTAATTCAAAACAGTATTATAGGAATTTCTCTCCCCCCCCCCCCCCATCTATTTAACATTCAGAGAAGAGAACCATGTCAGTGAGAGGTATTCAGCTCTTGGCAATATGAGCACTTAATGGAGTCTAATAAGCTGGTAAGGCAAGTCCTAGACAGGAGCCAGATGGTCTAGGAACTGCTAAAAGCAGCTGACATCTGGCCTAATCAGGCACTAGTTTTGAGTTGTTGCCGGCCCGTGATTCAAATGAGTACCTCATTTTTTTCTGCTTTTCTACTGGATATGTTACAGTAATGGTCATATTTTAAGTGATTCACACTTTTGAAAGATAACATTCTTTCTGCAAACATACATTATATTGTACGCTTTTTAGTCTCCAGGTTTTAATGCTCTTTCCAAGCACATTGTGCGCTACGGTCTCTTTTGACACTCGAGAGCACACATGATGCAATAGTTCACAGTGAAAACAATAGCCAGGGGGATGCCTTAAATTCCACACTGAAAGCATTTAGGGTGCTAAATCTTTATCCAGAAAACTTGAACTTTCCAGTGGAATAAGTTATAGTGACTAACAGACAGAGTATTTGCATAGTTTTTCCCTACACCTAGCTTGCAGACAACCTGTGAGAGCCATTTCCTTTATGTCCTATTTGTGAGCTTCCCAGAGGCTTCTGGGTAACTGCTGCTGAAAACAGAATGCTTAGCTCCATGGAGCTTTTGATCTCGTCCAGTAGCAGGGCAATTATTATGTTTTTATTTACAAGTATCTGGAACGTAGGAAAATAGACTCAATGGAGGGAGGGGGGGAGGCATTGGCAAGCAAGTAAATTGCACTGTGACAAGAAACATAGACAGATTATGCCTCCAGCAGTTGTAAAGTGCAGAACCAGGAGATAGAATTAAGATTTCTCACATCAAACGGGATCGTGAAGTGGATCGTGTAGAGGAAAAGTGGGTGAGCTGTGTCTGTTGGCCCAACTTTGTGGCAGTCATAATACTGTGTGTGTCAGCTGAGGCTGAAGTTTGTCAGCAATATCAAAAACACCTTGCCGGCCTAGTTTAACAAGTATTGCTAGTACCATCGACCATGGTATCCTTCTGGGCCGATTGGCTGAGTTGGGACTAGGGGGCACTGCTTTGCAGTGGTTCCATTCCTACTTGGCTGACAGGTCCCAGATGGTGATGCTGGGAGATGCCTGTTCGGCACCCTGCCCTTTACAGTGTGGGGTGCCACAGGGTTCTATTCTGTCTCCCATGCTTTTCAACATCTACATGAAACCGTTGGGAGAGATCATCCGGGGATTTGGAGTTGGGTGTCACCAATATGCTGACGACACCCAACTCTACCTCTCCTAGCCATCTCGCTCCAGGGAGGCTGTGGAAGTCCTAGAGCGCTGCCTGGAGGCGGTTGGGGTCTGGATGAGGGCTAATAGGTTGAGATTGAATCCAGAAAAGACAGAGGTCCTACTGGTCAGGAAAGCTTCGATGCAGGTACTGAGTCATCTGCCCGTTCTGAATGGGGTTGCACTCCCCCTGCAGGAACAGGTGCGCAGCTTGGGAGTACTTCTGGATTCACAGCTCTCCCTGGAAAGCCAGGTGGCGGCTGTGGCCAGGGGTGCGTTTGCCCAGCTTCGGCTGGTGCGCCAGCTGCGGCCGTACTTGAGTCGATCGGACCTGACCACGGTGGTCCACGCCTTAGTGACTTCAAGACTGGATTACTGCAACGCGCTCTACGTGGGGCTGCCCTTGAAGACGGTTCGGAAGCTGCAATTAGTGCAGAATGCGGCGGCCCGGGTGGTTGCTGGAGCTAGGCGGTTTGACTCTGTTGAGCCGCTGCTTCAGCGGCTGCACTGGCTGCCCATTCGTTTCCGAGCCCAATTCAAGGTGCTGGTAATGACCTTTAAAGCCCTTCACGGTTTGGGTCCAGGATATCTGAGGGACCGCCTTCTCCCATACATTCCGGCCCGCTCTCTTAGGTCATCTGAGGGGGCTCTCCTGCGTGTACCACCTCTATCGCAAGTTAGGGGAGTGGCAACACGTGGGCGGGCTTTCTCTGCTGTGGCGCCACAACTGTGGAACTCCCTGCCAGGGGATCTGAGAACCACCCCCTCCCTCATGACTTTTCGGCGAGGGCTCAAAACATTTTTGTTTCGTCTTGCGTTTGGGTGATGGGTTGTAGCCTGCCTCCTGTGTCTCAAGATGCTCTGCCATGTTGCTTTTGTGCTCCCTGCTGTTGCCCCCCAGTGGTTTTTATTTATATTATTGTTTTTATTGTTTTTAAATTATGTATTTAAACTGTCTGTATTTTAAACTGTTTTTAATTTTTGTTGTAAGCCGCCTTGGGCATTTGCCTCGGCATGGGATAAGGCGGGATATAAATTTTTTAAATAAATAAATAAATAAATAGTATTGACAATGGTGAGCTGCAAGTAATGTGCGCTTCAGAAGGAGTAATTTTGAATTCAAAATTAACTCTAATTACTCAGAATACATGGAAACCTCAGCTCGCTATGGAAACCTCATTCAGTGTGTAGCAGAAGCTTTTGAAAATAAGATAAATGAAATAATGAGAGGGGGAGAGTCTTATAGTGATGTGTTTTGATGCCATTGTCCATCAAACATGTGCTGTCACCCGGGCTTTTATGTTTAGTGTGAGGAACCCCAGAGATCCTGCTGTACATAAATACTTATGTATTTCTTTGTGTATTTGCTGGGATATTAGATGTTGAAGTGTATTGCTAATGAAATGTATTGTAATGTGTAACTGATAAGATAGGCTAGAAGAGAAAGTTTACTTACTACATCTTTGAAATGTTAATGACTAGTTAGAGTGTGAAAGCTAGACAACTAATTGTAGAGAATTGTAGAGAAACATGTTGGAGAAGGCATAGATCCCTGAAACAGATTATATGCGGTTCGTCACTGGGCAAATACAGGATAAGAATGGCCTGAACGTGTTGGCGGGGATGACGGCGGACGCCACATATCCACAGTTTAAAGAGGCGGTCCAGAATCGGCTGGGTCTGACAGCGGAAGGCTTGAGGAAGAGGTTCCGCAATATGGAGTTTAAATCTGGTGAGACTCTGAGACAATTTGTGGCGTAGATGAAAATCCGCGTACACCAATGGCTGCAGAAAGAAGGGGCAGAGACGGCGGAACAGCAGTTAGACGTGTTTCTCCGAGAACACTTGCTGGACTGTGTGAGTGGAGAGCTGGGCATGGCATTGAGAGAACGAAAACCTAAGACGGTGGATGAAGCTGCAACGTGGGGTGATGAATTGTTAGCGGTGTGCCAGAAAGCTAACCCGAGCAGACGGAGCCCGAAAGAGGAACCTGAGAGGTTTGAGAGGACTCGGGAGAGACGACAGCTGTCAGGTCAAGGGAGAAAGTCCTGGCCGGGAGAGAAACCACACCAGAACCAGCCAAGAAACTTTACTCAAGGGAGCCAGCAACAGAGCTATAAGCAAAACTACACGACACAGGAGAACTACGATCGGGGCTTCCAGGCTAAAGAGAGGGGGAGATCCCCAAGTCGCCCTACCTTCCCAAGGGGTGCGTGTTTCATCTGCGGGTCAATGCAACATGTGAAAATTTTTTGCCCGCAAAACAAAGCCAATGCTGATAGCAACGCACCCCAGCCGCAAGTCAGATGCTTGAGGAAAGTATGACCTCCACCTGCTGACTATCAGGAGGCAAGTCGATGTTAACCAGAGATCTAGGAGTTTCAAGCGGAACCGGAACCAACACCACCATCACCAGCACAAGGCAGGCTCGAGGTGCAACCCACTCCGGGTGAAAGACGACCCCAAAGTTATTGGGAGACGTTTTCACTCGGGAGGGGCGTGTGAGGAACCCCAGAGATCCTGCTGTATTTACTTATGTATTTCTTTGTGTATTTGCTGGGATATTAGATGTTGAAGTGTATTGCTAATGAAATGTATTGTTGTAATGTGTAACTGATAAGAAAGGCTAGAAGAGAAAGTTTACTTACTACATCTTTGAAATGTTAATGACTAGTTAGAGTGTGAAAGCTAGACAACTAAGTTCCTGAGAAAAACCAGAGCTGCTCTGAAGGCTGAGTCATCAAGGACAGGAACGGTTTGAGATAAGGCAGATGACCAGCAGTTGCTAAGTGATACATCAACATAAGGGCAGTTATTTGGACATATAGAAAGAGAAACTGAAAACTTGCTCAGGTGCTAGAAATTGGACATGATGGATCACGGACCATTGTACGTGCAGGCCAGTTGATTGGTCCGTTAGATCTTGCATGATCACCCCACCTTCGGGCAGGACCATGAGGGTTGAGGTGTATAAAAGAAAGCACATAACTTGTAGGAGAGGCACCACATACCTTGGCTTGCAGCCTCGGGCCATGGAGGCTGCATCTGATGGTAACTCTTAGCTTTTACAATAGAGTAGATTTAGCTAGCCTTTGTTATTTTAAATGTGCCTTAATATGTCTGTAACCTCCTTTGCAACCCTCTTGTTCCAGCCCGTAAGGGTGAGGGGTTTTGCACATAAAACGAAATCTTGGCTTTAAAATAAATTCTCTTTAACTTCTTAAGCTATTTGTGTGTGTGCTAAATTATCAGACCAAACTGGAGTAAGCACATAGGAAAAAGGGGAAGTGGATCTACTCCTGAAGGAGAGGAAAGGGGGATGCCCGGGAGTTGCTGAGTTCCCAAAGAGGGGGAGAGGGAGGCAACAAGGGAATCCAAGGAGCGCTGTGGGGGAGAGAAACAGTGGACCAGTGAAACAGTTGCACTCTGAGTAAGGTTGTAGATAAAACACAGCTATTGTTTCCTGAGATTTCTGGGGAATAAAGAAGCCGTGCTGTAAATAAGGCAGGGACCAACCCCCTTTTTGTTGTATCTCAGAGTGACAATCTTGACATTTAGTTCTGGTCATCATCTTCGTAAGGGCAAGCCCCACCTCTGCCACCCACGCCTGCCAATGAGATTGCCTGCTAAGTCTGGGGATGGGGAGACTTTTTGATCAGCAGGTTTCAGATTCGCTTCTGCAGCCATGGAAGCCTGCCGGCCAATTGGTTCCTGTAGGTTGTCGCAACCCCACAAATGAGGCTTCGCGACCTCAAGGTTGAAGAACACTGACATAGAACATGGATGGAGGAGGAATTCAGAGAGGAGCTATGTGAAGGATTTGGGGCACAATCCTATCCAACTTTCCAGCATTGATGCAGCCGTACCAACAGGATGTGATGCATCCTGCTCTGGGGTGGCAGTCATGGAGGCCTCCTCAACGTAAGGGAACATTTGTTCCCTTACCTCAGGGCTGCATTGCGGCTGCATCAGTGCTGGAATGTTGGATAGGATTGGTCCCTCATTCTTTGGCATTAATTTGTATTACCGTATTTATTGGCGTAAACTTGGATCCTCATTGGCACATCCACTTGGCAAGCGCCTTCATTCGTCAGCTGGGGTGCGGGGCAGGCAGACAACTCTCCTCAGTACGCCCCGCACGCCTTTGCTGACAAGTACTAAGGACTGGAGGCTGCATAGGCTGGCGAGAGCTGGCAGCAGCTGGTGGAAAGGTGGAGGGGGGACTGGGGGTACGCACACTCGCGGGGTGGAGAGCCAGGGTGCTTTCCAGGCTGGGCGCATGTCGGTAGGAGCGGTGGCTGCAGCAGAAGTAGCATCCCTCCCCCTTTAGGAAGAGGTTCCTAGTCCTAGGGAGAGTTTGTCGCTTAAGCGCCTGCCTCGCATTCCAGCTGACGATCGGAAAGGCATTGCAGGCTTTGATCATCTTTGCAGGAAAGGCATGCAGGCCTTAATCTTCAATAGGAGCGCGGAGCAGACACTTCAAGCAGAGGAACTCTCCCCAGCACGCCCTGCCAGCCCTCGCTGACGAGTGTGATCTTCTCTGATTCGTCAGCTGCAGCAGGGGGCATGCTGGGGCTGGGGCGAGCTCTCAAGTTCAGGAAGAGAGCGGATTGGGCTAGCAGCCATGGGAGAGCACCGCTGAACAGAGGGGTCAAAATGGCAAGGTAAAATGCAGAGAAAAAACCCACAAAAAAGGATGCCATCGATTCTAAGACGCACCCCATTTTTAGAGATGCTTATCTGGGAAAAAAGGTGCGCCTTAGAATAGAAGAAATACAGTAATTTATGCACGTGCATGAGTTGAGCTTCTCAGCAGCCAGCAGAGGGTGCTGTGCTCCTCAGTTAAGCTCAGCTGAGCTGCAGAGGGCGTGGTCTTTCCAGCTCTCCTCGGATTGAATGCAGCTTCGGTAAGCTTCTCAGCTGGGCCTAGTTGGGGAGGCTTTGGGAACTGCATAAGTGGGGTGGGGTAAGAGTTGAGTCTGGGGTTTTTTTTTTTTGGTACTTTTATGTTGTTTACTTTGGAAACTGTGCATGGGTGGGGTGGGGTGGGGTGGGGGAAAAGAGTTGAGTCTGGGTTTTTTTTACTTGGGGTAAATGTTTTTTACTTTGGAAACTGTGCATGGGTGGGCTGGGGGAAAAAAGAGTTGAGTCTGGGGTTTTTTTGTACTTGGGATTTATGTTCTGGTGCATTTTGTTCATGTGTCTTATTGCTGTGTGTTTTAAAAGAGATCCTGGTATTTTTGTGCAATTTATGTAAATTAGCTAATTAAGCAGCCAAGCAGTAAGTGGCCAAGTGGCCCAAAAATGCTTTAAATCTTTTTTTCTTGGAACCCAGGGCCAAAAGGAAGGTGCATCTTATACGCCGGTGCGTCTTATATGCCAATAAATACGGTAGTTCTTTGACTCTTTTGTGATTGTAACAAGATCTAAAAAGACCTGAATTGCTGGGTTTATAGGGAAGATGTAAACTAGAGAAAAGCAAGTGGAATAAGGGCTGTAATAGCATGTGGTTATTTCATATACCTGTACCTCTATCTAGAATTCAGAGGATTCCTTTTATTCACCTGTAGCACAATAATTGGGGCACCCCCTATGAATGTAAAGGACAGAACATTTAAATCTGATGAGCATTCCACCTTTTGCAACAGTCCTGCAGAATTAGTTGGTTTGCATTTCACAAATGCTCTTGTTGCTGACTTGTTGGAATTCAGTACTCCCTGGTTTGTTAAACTACAACTTAAACTGGAAAACAGGCTTGTGCAATCCCTACAAACCACAGTTTGATCTTGGTTTGATAGTCTGGTTTGAAGGGCTCAGGCCACTTTAGTTTGAGAAACCAGCAAGTGTTGAATCAAGGCAACAAGAGAAATAGGGAGAAGGTTGGGCATGGGGTTAATTTCTGGTCCAGCAAACATGGTTGGTTGAACCAGAACTGTTAATATCAAAGTGCAATGCAGGTGTTCTCTCCCCTGCCTTCATGGTCAGAGAACCTCTCCTAAATTTAAAGTATTGCCAAAAGAGCAAAGGAACGCTGTGAGATGGGCTAGGGCAGTGTTTCTCAAACTGTGGGAAATACTTGGTAGGTTGGGACCTGATTTCTGGTGGGTCCCTGGTGATGGAAAGATTAGATAAGTAATTGCCTCAAGCCCTGAGGCTATTCAAAAATCAGATAGCTGCTAATTGCCCTTCAAAGAGTTGAGCTCCTGCAGTTTGCAAGCTTGTGTAAATATAGGGAGATAAATGTCTGACCTTCTTTTTCTGGTGTGTGTTTTTCCAAGCCCCTCAATGACAGGTAGTGGGGGCAAGTGAAGGCTGGGTCACATAACTAAGCCCCTCAAGCCTTGAGGCTATTCATTACGGCTGCCTCGTTACGAGAAATGGATTGAGTCTTTTAATAAAGACAAAGGCAAATAAACAAACAAAATATTCAGATAAGAGGTTAGACTTTCATGGCCAGTGATAATTAAAGATGACAAAATGTGTATACAGGGTTTTGAAGCCATGACTTAGATTTGTTTACTACATTAAAGGATGTTGCGAAATGTAATACGATTAACAATACAAAGAGGACGTTTCGATCATCGTTTGAAGATCATAATCAGGTTCAATAACTGACAGTTGTGGAATGTTGGCCTCTAATGGAGTCAAGCCCCAGTTCAAAAGGACGCGCGCCTGTTGGTCAGCTGGAGGATAAGCCAGGAAAAGTTTATGCTGGAAGGAGACAGCTGTCTTAAAGGAAAACAAACACTAAAATATTAGAAACCAACAGAATAATTAGATTGTTAACAATGTTGCAAAGGCATTAAGGTACAAAGAAATGCAAAAGCATGGAGAAAGAAACAGGATAATAAACAAATCTAAGTCATGGCTTCAAAACCCTGTATACACATTTTATCGTCTTTAAACAAAATATTACTTGTAAATAAATAAATATATTTCTTTCTAGATCATCTTTTTTTTAAGTCTCATAAACGTAGGTGGGTCCCGATAGGGTGTTATTTTAAAAAGTGGGTCCTGGTGCTAAAACGTTTGAGAACCACTGGGTTAGGGAACTTTGATCTAGGAAGAAAACCATTACATTGGTAATTTGAATAGCTGGAGAAAATTTCTGCTTTCACTCTTTTCAGAAGCAAAGCATTATGCTAAATGCCTCTTGATGGAATTATTTAATGCAAGGAATCAAAGAGTCATTTGATGCAGAAGAAATGCCTGATGCCACAGAGCTTTCCATGCTGAAAGAAAGTTGACATGAATTCTTGGTGCCTCATAGGAGAGGTAAACTCCCCAAAGTTGGCCTCTGAGCCAGACCACAAAGAATCTCAGTCCTGCCTCACGAGCCCCTCCTACCAATCTTCCATGCACATACCCAAACACATCCCTTGCTTACCCCAGTGGCAGTAGGGGCCTCCTTTCTTCCCCCCCCTCCCCCATGGCTGTGGAAGCATTAAAGTGGGCTGCACATGGTTTTTATTTTCATTTTCCCCAAACAGGAAGAAAGAAAAGAGAAGGGGCTGATAGGATTGTAGTCTTTGTAAAGGTTACTACAATGAAAGTAGCCCTGGCAAATACTAAAGCTCCCATTAGCCTTTCTTCCTTCCTGCTTGAAGAGAAGAATGGAAATGTAGCCTACTTTAATGTTGCCGTGCTGTTTACAGAGCAATGGGGGGGGGGGAAGATACCCCCCCACTGCCAGTGGGGTAAGTAAGGAGTGTGTATGAGGGGGGTGGAAGACTGACAGGAAGGGTGTTTGAGAGTTGAAAATCATTTGGCAAATCATTTACCAAGACTTGAAATGGTTTAGGTAATGATCCCAGTTTTCCCCTGCAATTTTCGGGGCAAAGATACATCAAATCGTTTTCAAATCATTCTCAGCCAACTTGCTGATCTCTAAATATCAAAGTTCAACTGAAACTTTGTTCCTTTAATAATTGTTTTACCATATTTAGTAAGGGGTAGGTAACTTGGTTCAATATTTGGGATTGCTGCTTAGCTTTGGTGGGATACCTGCTGGTGAACATGGTTCCTAGTCTTGTTTCATTAGTAGGTTCTGTTTGTTTGCTTATATTAAAAAAAGGTAAAGGTGACCCCTGACAATTAAGTCCAGTCGTGTCCGACTCTAGGGTGTGGTGCTCATCCCCATTTCAAAGCCGAAGAGCCAGCGTTGTCCGAAGACGCCTCCGTGGTTATGTGGCCGGCATGACTCTCCTTGCCACAGCGCGTAGCATGCGGCTGGAACACGGAGCGCTGTTTACCTTCCCACAAACGGTACCTATTTATCTACTTGCATTAACATGCTTTGGAACTGCTAGGTTGGCAGAAGCTGGCCAAGCAACGAGAGCTCACCCCGTCACGGATTCGAACTGCCGACCTTTCGATCGACAGCTCATGGTTCAGCAGTTTAACCCACTATTGCCAGTGTACAAATGTAAAATTACTTTCAAGCTTTTCATATGTTGAGCTGGACCCATGTGATAAAGCCATGGTGTTGACTCCAGTTCTTTCTGGTGGCAGTCACATGGTGCAGCTTGATTCTGAGACTAGTCCTCCCTACATGCTCGTTTTCAGATCATGCACAGGATTGTAGAAAGGTTTCCTAACTGCTGCAGAGCTGCAATCCAAAGAGCCCTTTGGGGCATGCACAAGCTCTTGTGCACGTGCATCAGAGTGTTCTCTGGCTGCATTTGGGTCTATTGTTTTGCAGGCCTGCTCCTTGTACTGTGTCGGGGTCCACATCTGAGGTTGTTGTTTTTTCCTTTATTGGTAAATAATAAAACAATGCTACGATAACAGTGCAAGGCAACAAATGTAAAAAGAAATAAAGGAGGGAAGGGATAAAAAAATATACGTATGCCTAATCAGTTAATATACAAATAAACATGGCCATCCATACAATAGATATTAATGAGTCTATACATAAACTTCTAAAAAAGGCTTCCAAATATCCAAAAACATGTCCATATGCAGTTGTTTTCTATAAACCATGGATTCAAATATTGATAGAGTTAAAAGGTCCTCAGTCCATTGAAGAATAGTGGAAGGGCACTTGTCTTTCCAACATTTCAGTATAAGTCTTTTAGCTCCAGTAAGGGCACAAAGAGTCCATTTCCATTGTTCTGCAGATAATTTGGTCAAGATCAGGAATTTCTCTTTTTTACTAGGTTGAAAGGTAAATACGATCTCCCAGTATTGGCTGAATCACTGGTGTCACTGCAGGGGGGGGACGGAGCTCCAATTTCCGTCGGGCTCTGACCCTCCGTTACACGACGGGAGAAAGCGGCCCCGCCCCCTCGCCTTTGGAGCCATTCCGGCCGACGAAAGCAGCTTTCGTCGGCCGGAATGGCTCCAAAGGCGAGGGGGCGGGGCCTCTTTCTCCCGTCGTGTAACGGAGGGTCAGAGCCCGACGGAAATTGGAGCTCCGCTCCCCCTGCAGTGACGCTAGTGGGCTGAATGGCAATATCTACAACTATAGCATTTGTTAGTAGCTAAATCTGGACCAGCTGCATTATCAGCTTCTCAATTAACTCCAGTTCTTGAAATACTTACTTAAACTTCAGTAAAAAATATTTACTTAATCTACTGAGAAAAAGAAGCCTACAATATTGATAATGTTTGTGTCATAATGGAAGGGTGCAACAAGCTGCATCTGCCCAAATTCCCTCTTTTTACAATGGTTAAAGGTGTAGGCACCCTGTCCCCCTTTGGATATGATAAGCCTAGGTATTGGACACCACAATGCCTTTATAATAAGGGGCTTGGCAAGGAGTCTGTTGGTGTTGTGGTGAATCTGAAGCGTCATTAGGCATATGTTTTGGTCTTGCATAGTGATACAACCCTTTGGAGGTTATTAGTTGTATTAATTGTGTATTACAGCAATCGTTGTTGTTTGTGGATGTTCTGTTGATTTATTTACCTACTCTGTGGAAGTTATCTGTAGCACATCTGAGTTTCAGGAGTGGCTCCTCTTCAGGGCTGCTTCCAAAAGTTGGCGGGTGACTGGAATAGCCCTGCTGCATGCATGGAGCTCTCCTTTGAACCGTGATCCTGAACAGTAGAAGTATTTCCACCTGTATCCTTGGAAGATGCAAGTTCTATGACGGAACAAATGGCTCCCCCATGAGACAATTGAACGTGACGCTAAGCATTTACATTAAAGAGGGTTTCCTTTGATCTGTGTCACATCGGTTTTGGCTCAGAAATATTTTGAGGATTTAGATAGCTCTGTAGATGTGCTTAAATGTGTTTCCTTCATGTCCTTCAGCTGCTTCTTGTAACTTTACTGTACATCTGATTAGAGAACATCTGGTAAACTGAACTCAAAGATCCATTCAGAATTTGAGTATCTCCACTGGATCCTGGAGGAAGAAGAAAGAACTGCGCTGATGGAACTAGCCAGGGAGGAGGAACTGTGGATGGGGAGACTTCAAGGAGACGCTAAACGACTAGAGGAGGGAATCTCTGAATTAAAGAAGAGCATGGAGCACATACAGCAGAAACTTGAGAAACTGGGGGACTCATTGCTGCTGGAGGTAAGGCTTCCTGGGCCAATTCAAAAGGAGATTGGTGAGGGGACTTGGACTCTGGGTGTCAGTCAGACCTCCTGCTAGAGCTTACACTTTCCCATTTATTAATTTCCCAGTCATGCACTCTATCCTGCCCACATTCCCAGAAGCATGTCACACTGCACAGCTGTCATGCTATCACTTTCTGTGAGTTTATTTACCAGACAGAGTGTTCTCATGTGCTACTTTGTATATGTATTGGAGAAGCTGGGTGGTGCTTTTCTTAAAAAGAAAGTCACGCATATGTCAGTTATTCCTAGTCAAGGAAAGAAATAGTTGGACATCGTTGTGTTTTTTTTTGAAATATGGCAAGGAAAGATGCACCACCTATGTTTTGCCCTCAACTGTGAATTTGGGAACAAACAGCCCTGCTAACCAGAGTGTTAGGGTGGCTAGCGCCCTGAGAAACATGGAGGCAGCTATTTGGGAAAGAGGGTGTGCTTTTGAGAGAGAGAGAATACACGTTCAGAAAACTGTTTCCCTGTATTAAGCTACATTCTGAAAGCATTCGCCTCCATCAATAAAACATTCTACTGCCCTTGTTGACCTAATATTAGTAATAGCATTTTATAGTGCTTTCAAGTGTTCAGAGTGCTTCACCTGCTTCGATGTGGGTATCCTTGCAACAGCCCTGTATAGTATGGAAGTTTGATTATATCCCCATATTGCAGTTGGGGATGGGAGGGTGAGAGGAAGTGGCTTGACCAAGACTTGTCTACCCTACACCAGCTACTCTACAGCTCAAGGGCTATACTGAAGTCCTTGTGAAACTTCTCCAGTATTGCCTTCAGACAAGGTGAATGCCTATCTTTCGTTCTGCTGGTAGCTACAGTGTTGTTGTGTTTTTTAAATCTCCTGTCTTCCATTCCCTCTCTTTTTCACAGGGGTGAGGCTGAGGCAGTGGCCAGAGTGCCTTCCCCATCTCCAACACTACCCTCCATGCGCAGCTCCTGTTTTCCTCTTCTTGGCAAAAAGGGGAAAAATTGCAGCTGCTATTTCCCTGTGATAAGAGCTACTTATTTTGATCCTCATTTAAGTCTGAACTGTAACTGGCTGCTTAATGTACTACTTTCACATAGTTGTTATGGTTACCAGAACAGCATTGTATAATGAATTGTGGGCGGTCGCTATTGCCAGAAGCTCAAGACGATGTCTCTCAAGCAGGATGTGGTACATACTCTGGAATCCAAAGTCCTTGAGCTGCGAGAGGCAGTGCTGGCTTTGAGACTGGCTCAAGGGAGGTTGCCCTTGTAAGAAGCCATCACTCTTTGCAATGGGAATCTATTGCCCATGTCATGGAGCCAGTGGCGTCACTGTGACGCGCATCACCCCAGAGCGGGGGACGCGCGTCACCCCCCCCGACTCACCCCCCCTACAGAAACTTACCTTTTCCGGCGCGCGTCACCCTCCGGAGGCCGGACGCTCCAAGGCCGGGGAGCGTCCGGCCCGGCCGGCGCTCCAGGGCCTTCTAAAAAGAA
This sequence comes from Plestiodon gilberti rubricaudatus, assembly GCA_026170595.1. Taxonomy (NCBI): domain Eukaryota; kingdom Metazoa; phylum Chordata; class Lepidosauria; order Squamata; family Scincidae; genus Plestiodon; species Plestiodon gilberti. The sequence continues at coordinate 192,334,549 of JANXHW010000002.1, read as the reverse complement.
GAGGCCCAAAGCGCTTGCGTTAAAACGCGAACTTTTAAGATTTTTGCGCATGCGCAGACCCTCCTGAGGGCAAGAGGGCAGGCCCTTGCCCTCAGAAAAGGGTTTGCGCATGCGCGAAAATCTTAAAAGTTCGCGTTTTAACACAAGCGCTTTGGGCCTCTTCTTTTTAGAAGGCTCTGGAGCGCTGGCCGGGCCGGACGCTCCCCGGCCTCGAAGCGTCCGGCCTCCGGAGGGTGACGCGCGCCGTCACGGAGGGTGACGCGCGCCGTCACGGAGGGTGACGCGCGCCGTCACGGAGGTGACGCGCGTCACCCCCCGGCGGCCCGCCCCACCCGCCACGCTACAGTGACGCCAGTGCATGGAGCCAGCTCCCAAGGCAGTAACCGCAGTCCTACCAGGGCAGGGCACAGGACTTCTGTCACAACATTCCATTACAACCCACCCAGGTGCAGGGAAAAACTGAGGGTCAGTTGTGAGTTGGCTTGAAAGACCACGTACTGGCTAAACATGGCCCCCAAGGTAGGGCTGCTACCACCTCATTACTGCCAGTCCTTAAACCCAGGGGAAGATCAAAGGCCTCCAAGGCGTCCCAGCTACCAGTGATGGGAACTCGAGTTACGCGACTCGCCCGCGAGTCCAACTTAAGTCACAACTTAAGTTACAGGGGGACACCGGTATCCACAGGGGATACGTTCCAGCCCCCACCATGGATACCTGAAACCGCGGAAATGGGCGAATGCCCATTTCCGTGATTTTCAGGGGGGGCCTGACCCCCCCGCGGGCCTGCGCGACCCCTTCGCACCCTCCACAACCCCCCCAAGCACTTACATTTAACGGAGAAAGCTTCGTTTTTTTTTCTTCAAAAGCCGAATGCAGCAGGCCTTCTTACCAACAAGTCTTCGGTGCTAGAGTGTCTCAGCAACCTTGCTGAGAAGTTGCTGAGACTTTCTAGCACCGAAGACTTGTTGGTAAGAAGGCCTGCTGCATTCGGCTTTTGAAGAAAAAAAATGGAGCTTTCTCCGTTAAAAGTAAGTGCGGGGGGCGGGCGCGACCCACCCGCGCCCTCCACAGCCCCCTCAGGCACTTACTTTTAGCAGAAACCTCTGTTCTTTTCTTCAAAAGTTCCGAGTTTCCATCTCTTTTAGGCCTGACCAACTAGACTTAGTTAATAGCTAGAGTCTCTGCAACCTTGCTGAGACTCTAGCTATCACCCAGCAAGGTTGCAGAGACTCTAGCTATTAACTAAGTCTAGTTGGTCAGGCCTAAAAGAGATGGAAACTCGGAACTTTTGAAGAAAAGAACGAAAGTTTCTGCTAAAAGTGCGGGGGGGGGCTGTAGAGGGAAGAGGCGAAACAAGGGTGGAGCGAAGGCAAGTAGTTTTGCAAGACTCCGTTACACTGGAGTCAGCGGCCCCTCCCCCTTGCTGTTGGAGCCATTCTGGCAGCAAAGGTAACACACAGGACACTCCCCTGTTGCTGCTGGAATGGCTCCAACAGCAAGGGGGAGGGGCCGCTGACTCCAGTGTAACGGAGTCTTGCAAAACTACTTGACTTCGCTCCACCCTTGTTTCGCCTCTGGTGGAGGGTGCGGGGGGGGGGATTCCTCAACCGTGGATAATTGAAACCACGGTTGAGGAATCAGTGGATACCGGTGCCCTCCTGTATTTATATAGCTCCATCAATGTACGAGGCTGTTTGTTTTGTTTGTTTGTTTGCCCAGAGTAAAATAGACAGATCCTGCTCTAAAGAGCTTACAGTCTGAAAAATATACATCGTGTAAAGAAACTCTTTCATTTTTTCTTTCATCTTCAGGCTCTCAGGTTTTGTCTCTATACTTTTCACAGAGATGAAATGGAGACAATTTGGAGAATATAGGCATTGAGAACCCACCTTCTTCTTCTTCTCCTCCTCCTCGTCCCCTTACAGAAACTTTTTTTTATACACCACCACTGACCCAACTTATTCAGTATGAGCTTCTACTTGAATTTGTGCTGTTATCATTTTATTTGTAATTGCCTGTACAGATGCAAAAACGGGGATGGTTTAATTTGCTTATGCAGCAACCATAAGCATTAACTGAGGCATTTGTTAATTTTCTCTGCTTTTTGTTGCAGGTGGAAACTGTAGTTGCCAGGTATGTGCCTGGAAAGAAAAAGAGCTGCTCCCTTTTGCCCGAGACTCTTATCTCCCCTACTCTGCTGGGCGACTGTTTTCAGAGGGGGAGGGTGTGATTGCAGTAGCTTTAAAAGCATTGCAAACAAGCATTTGGAGAAAAGCTGATATGCAGCCAGAGAGAGAGAGAGAGAGAGAGAGAGAGAGAGAGAGAGAGAGAGAGAAGACTGGTCTGTTTCCCCTATGAATATTGGGTGCTGTTGCCTAGAAATTCTGGGCTCGGGGCTGAGGAGGTGAAAATAAAGGGACTGCAGTAAAGCCCCCTAGGATGAACAGCATTAATAGAGCTATCCCATATTCACTCAAATATGCAGGATGGATTAATGGAGTTGGTGGTGCCAATGGGCTTAGGGTGGGTCTGCACAACCTGCATCCTACCAAACCCAGTCCAGCCAGCCAGAATCCCCATATTGCCAGGTACTTGTTGATTTTCCCATATTTTATAGTGCCTGGCAGGCAGAGAAAACCAGAGTTTTATTGAGCACCTGGTGAGGCACATTATGTGAGTGGTGGACTGCATTTGGTTTGGCGAGTCACAAGGTGGGCAGGCTTGCCTCTTCAGCCAACATTGCTTTCTCTAATTGTGAGACTACGAAGCTGCTCTAATGACTTGGAGAAATCACATACGTTCTTTGCCTGTGGTGATGGCACCTGGCCTGGATGCCTTTAAAAGGGGTTTGGATAGATTCATGGAGGAAAAGACCATCACAGGTTACAAGCCATAAGCAACCTCCTGGTTTTAGAAGTAGGTTTTCTCTGTATGCCAGGTGCCGGGGAGTGGCAACAGGAAACAGGTTATCTTGTTGTCTTGTGCTCCCTGAGGCATCTGGTGGGGCCACTGTGAGATACAGGAGGGTGGACTAGATGGGCCTTTGGCCTGATCCAGCAGGGCTCTTCTTATGTTCTTTGCCTTCCTCTTATCTGATTTCAGTGAAAGGTTGCTGGGGCAATCCACTTTCTCTGCTGAGGTGGACTGCTGTAATAAGGGTTAGACTGAGGAGTGCTCTTCAGCTGCATTCAGAGACTGAGGGCCCAATCCTATCGCAACTTTCCAGCGCTGATGCAGCCATGCCAACAAGGTGCATGCTGCATCCTGCTGTGGGGGGCAATCAAAGAGGCCTCAATGTAAGGGAACATTTGTTCCCTTACCTCAGGGTTGCATTGCAGCTGCATCGGCACTGAAAGGCTTCGTAGGATTGGGCCCTGAGTTACTGGGGATGCTCTGGGCATGTGTAACATGTACACATAGGGGAACTAAAACACTTGAGCAAGGACCTTTAGCTAGGCTCGTGGCATAGATATCTAGGCTTAGTGGAACGTGGTATTTAACAAGGACAAGAGAGACAAGGAAATAGAGACAACTCGGTCTACTTATTGTGGGGCTAAATTTAGAAAAGGGAAATCAAGAATAAAATGTAATATCTTCCCTGCAAGCACATACGGATATAGCTAAACCCTAAGTCGCATTAGTTGCTAGGTAGTGGCCTGGCCAGATTGAGAGGAGGGAGTACAGGTTGAATTTGATGGACGTTCAGCAGATGCTGAGTTGTGATTTGTCTGGTTCCAAGGAGAGACACAAGGAAGAAAAAAAAGGAGGAAGGGGAGCATTACCATCCTGAGCCCAGGGTGATATGGAGCTTCTTGGGTTGCTAAATTGGGAGGTGGTGCTTGATGGTGCACCAGCGGGTACTCTCTAGTCTAGCGCCACTGAGAAGAGTGCGCACTTTGGTGTCCTATGGCCCGCTAGACCTTGTATTGTGTTTTTGTCCATAGTCTATGATGGGGTGAGCTTATCCTGGACCATTCTTTTGTTCAGAGATAGTTCTTAATGGCTTTCCTATTGCTCATCCTGGTGAAAATGGCAGATTCCTATTGTGCAATTTGACCTGGGGACTCACCTGCGACAGTGGATTAAGTTCATTGCCAGATTGCTCTCATCACTGCCTTAGTGCTCCATCTTTCTGAAACTGGGAATTCATTTCTACTTCACAGAGCACTTGTAAATGTGCTCCATAAGAGGCAAAGTAATGGGCTGGAAAGTGTCCTTGTCTATTGTGGTTCACTGGAAAAGTTGGCATTTCCTTATTTGAATCTCATCTTGCTTAGCAGGCTTTTTTCTCTGCTCTAGGCCGGCAGTGCAAGTGGAAGCTTTGCCCGTCTTTAGTATAGAGAAGTACAAAGACAAGTATGATGGACCTCTACAGTACATAGTTTGGAGGAGGATGCTGCAATCGATCAACCCAGGTGAGTTGCCCTCCCTGTAACAGGCCTAGGGCAGAACAGAGTTAATACACTCCTACTTATCGCCACACTGATAAGTTTCAATGCACCCTTTTTCTGCAGCTCCTGCCCCCCTGACCTTGGACCCCAAATCAGCTCATCCGAACCTCATTGTCTCCAGTGACCTGACTTCAGTGACAGAGACAGAGAAGCCTCAACCTCTGCCCAGAAGCTCCCGCCGTTTCCTGCAGTGTGTGAACGTGCTGGCCAAGGAATCCTTTCAGAGTGGGAGACACTACTGGGAGGTCTGGGTGGGCAACAAGACCAAGTGGGATCTGGGTGTGGCAGCAGACTCTGTGGACCGGAATGCAAAAGTCAAACTGTGCCCAGAGAATGGCTACTGGACTGTACGCCTGCGGGAGAGCAGTGAATATTGGGCTGCTGCTACTCCCGCGGTGTGTCTGAAACCCAAGCGCTTGCTGAAAAAGGTGGGTGTCCTGTTGGATTGCCAGAGAAAGAAAGTGACCTTTTGTAATGCGGACGACATGTCCCACCTCTTCACCTTCCATCAGGCTGGGGCCCGCAGGTTCTACCCTTTTTTCAGTACTTGCTTCAGTGATGGCAAGAAGAATGCGGAGCCCATGAGGATTTGCCATCTGAATCTGTAGGAACACCGTACAGTCTCTCTACCAGCTGAGTGCATCTGACTGAGACACAGGTAGATCCTTCTTGTTTTGACTGCAGTTGCAACCATTGGCAACTTTTCCCTACCATACCAATAAGAAACGTCTCTTTGCTGGGTATAGTTAGTTCTTTACTGCCCCCTCTGCTGATTGACGTTTTGTGCTTGTAGCATAGATTCCATCCTATAGATTCTAGCTGTGATTAACAAATTCAGGGACATTGGCTATCCTTATGAAACATTCCTGTTTTTGTTTTTAAAATATAGCACTTTTTTCATTTTATAGGAACAGCGCTTTTCAAGAGCTTCAACCAAATAAACAAGACAGCCAATTACTAACCATTACTGTGAAAATGTTATGTAATTATGTTAGTCATTACTAACATAATGAAATATATTTGAATAGAAAAGTATGACATTAATTATCCTGATACACTCTCCTCTGTAACTGCATCTCCCCCTAAGCCTTTTTTCCACTTAGTGTACACAGAGGTATTGGTTACTTACTGTGTCCTCCATGTACATAAGAAATGAATGGAGCCCAAACCATTGACGTCAGTAACACGCAAGCACTGGGCATCTTGATCTGCAATCTGAAAATGTAGGGTAGGAGAGGAAGCTGGAGAATGAGGAATTGCTCCTTAGGATTACCTGAGGGCTTTGAAACTGGTAATGCAAAAGGATACAAACATGACAAGATAGCATGAAGGCAATTCTTGGTTTTGGAAGAAATCCAGGTTGTGAAAAAGAACATGGAAGAAGAAGTATTATTGTTGAAAAAGGACCCACAGTGCAGAATGAACAGAAGAAGCTAATTGTGGCAATAATAGCAGCTGATGACATGACATAGTGTCGGTGAAAACATCGTCCAGGTTGACAAAGATGTGGGCAGGGAGAATATTTAGATGTGGCCTTGTACATGGAAAATGAGGGGAAAGGGAAAGGCAGATCCAGGAACAAGAGGGGGAAATGGCCTCAAAATGCGGAGAAGGTCATTGGTAGCCCATTGTGCTTCAAGGATTGTAGATTTACTGGGGATGCTCTTAAGCCGCCTTGAGTGCCCTTGCTGGGAGAAAGGCAGGATATAAATTCTTTAAATATTAAATAAATAAATTCTGTTCTTTCAAGGAGGGAGCAGAGCTGTTTCAAAATCCACCATTTCAAATTATCAAATTATCTTCTCTGCACCTTGAGGTCTCTTCCCTTTTTGTTGTTCCACATGGAAAAGCAGCACTGACTGAATTAACGGAAACTGTTGGTGAGAAGCACATTTCTAGGGAATGCTCTCCGTGCCTTATCAGATGAAGTTGAATGACTGCTAGCAGAACTGCCCTAAACTGATGAACTACTGGAACGTGCAACTGCAAAGATGTCTGGAGCATCTGGGCAGAGTAGCTGCATATGGGAAGAAATGTAGGACTTTTTCCAGCGTTGATCTGTGCAAGGCTGTACAATTTGTTTTCATTATCATAAAATCTATGTCATCTTTGACATGCCAAATAAAAATGCTTGCCTCTGCTCATTCTTCTCTGAGTTCTCAGTTTTGCAAGCTGTCATTCTGTTTCCACTGTTTTTGCAGTGGTGCACAAAACACTTGATAAATCAGCCTTTCATCTAGTGTTGACATTAAAGAATTTCTTCATATGAGAAGTGGAATTTCCTTCTCTTGAAATCTGTTTTCTCAGAGGATAAAAGGGAGTTCCTGTTCCTGTTGTGGCACTTTGGTTTGCCAGCAGAGGGCTCTGTCTGCTAAAATAATGAGCTGACTGATAGCATGTTGATGCTGTGACAATGATACATGCCTAGGATTTTTGGCATTGCATTCTTAGCCAGTAGTTTGGAAGATTATCCTACCACGTAACAGCCCTTCTTTTCTAGGTTGTGATGATAGCTGGAAACAGGAATTGCATATACTGGATAGAGAAGTGTATTTACGGAGTTCTGTGCCATTGGCGAGGTTGGCCTTTTTAAGTATTACAGTCTGAGTTTTCTTTGGGGGAGGAAAATAGCTTCCTCCTACATTTGTATAACATAGTGGTAAAGAGACTGAGCGGTGAACCAGGAAGTTCAACTTTCACAATGTGTGTTTAGGCTTTAGGGCACTGATTTTCAACCTTTTTCATCTCACAACATACTGACAAGGTGCTAAAATTGTCAAGGCACACATCAGTTTTTTGACAATTGACAAGGCACACCTTGCTGCTCACATCCCCCAACCTTGTGTCTCAATTATTCCACTTCAGATCGCAAGTGCCAGTTCAGTGTGATGGATGTTTTATAAAAATTACATTTGCATCCTGCCTTTCTTCCATCATGGAACTCAAGGCAGCATGTGTAGAGATACCAGGAGGACTCCCATTCAGACAGTGGCCCAATTCACACTTGTTTAGGTTGCTTTGCAGGGTTGCTTTGTGATATACAGGTGTCCCCCACTTAACAACAGGGATACGGTCCGAAAAATTCATCGTGAAGTGAGAATGTGTGTGTGAGTGAGTGGGAGGGTGGGCAAAGCGTGTGTGTGTGTGTGTGTGTGTGTGTGTGTGTGTGTGTGTGTGTGTGTGTGTGTGTGTGTGTGTGTGTAAAACAGTGAGTGAAAGGGTGGGTGAAGCGGCTGCTGTGGGGGGAACAGGAATTGCGGAATTGCATCTCGTCTCTTTTATGAGCACCTTGATCCATCGGCACTTTTCCCAGCTCCACATGAGCTGCAGCTCTGCCCCTGCTATGATTGCCAGGTCAGCGCAGCAATCTGGCAATCACAGCAGGGGGCAGAGCTGCAGCCCACGTGGAGCCTGAAAAAGTGCCACTGGGTCAAGGCGTTCCTCACTCCCTCCCATGAAGCCTCCGCTTAGAAGCTGCCCGCTCCCGAACACCGCAGTTGGAGAGCAGTCAACCAAACTGCTCTGTTTGAAGGAGAGCAGCCGATAGGAACGCTGCAGGGAGGGGGGGGGAGATCAGGCTTCGTAAAGAAGACAAGACGCAATTCCCCACACACAGCCGCCACTTCGCCCACTCTCCCACTCACTCAGTTTTACACATACACACAGCCGATTTGCCCACCCTTACACACACACACACACACACACACAGAGTTAAAGAAGACATTTTTTCACGTTTAAAATTGCTTTAATACTTTTTCAACTTTGGGGACCTCCGTCGTATATGCGGATCGCTGTTTAGCGATCTGTCGTTAAGGGGGACATACCTGTATGTTCAGATTATAGTCCTGGAATGCTCCTGCACATGCCTGCATGCACACAAAAAATATTCCTAGACACTGTAAATACCCCGTCAAAGAGAGGACTTAAAATTCTTCTCCTTGACATCTAGTTTTCTAGATGCAAGGAATTATTTTGTATTTATTGTGTGACTTCCATCTGCCATCAGAAGTGGTACAGTCCAAATGAAACTTCACCAATAAGCTTCAGCCCCATCTACAATATAGGGTAGAACTGTTATCTCTGTTTCACAGTCATGGTGTATGGATTTTTGAGATAACATTTATGGAAATCCTTTAAGTGCTCCAAAACATGGTATAAATGCTTAGTACGCAACTACCTGTCTTGCACTTTGAGACACTACTATTATTATCATCTAAATTTACGGTATATGCTGCCTTTCCATCAAAAGTCTTCAGGGTAGTTTGCAGGGAGAAAAAAAGTAAAACCAGTTCAAATAAACTAAGAATGTCAATATTTGAATACAGATTTGCTTTCCTGCAGTGTCCTGTGTCTAGATGCCTTATAACCCCTCTGATTGGCTTCCCCAACTTTTCACCCATACTTATACGACATAGTATATAAATACGGTACTTGTAGTACAGGTACTTTGTTGTACTTCAAAATATTCATTGTTTGAACAATACACACATGCAAAAATTGTCTGGTGTTTTTTTTAAAAAAAAAAAACAAGGTCCATGAATACTACAGAAGTCCTAATAGATGTAATTTGACAATTGATTTTAATGGAACATTCTCAGCTCCATTTGTCCTGGTTCTTATCGTTGGAAGACAAACCAGATTTGCTTCTGAGGGTGAAACTGCTGACTGCATGTTTTTGATTCAGAGTGTTAGTAGCCACAAAAACAAGGAAGACTCTTGTAGTGTCTAGCAGGACATGGCACACATAAGGTGCCCGCCGCATCCTATGCGGAATTGGGACTGACCTGGTGCAGCTGGTGGTGGACTCGGGGTAAAGGGATGATTGTCACTTAACCCCAAGTAACGCGCTAGCCACACTGATAGGCCTACTCGAATGCACAACTGCAGTTTTGCTCGCATACATTTGAGAGGCCTGCATAAGGCCCAACAGGCCAGGGAAGGGGGATAGGATATGGTGGAGGAGGCTCTGCTGATCCCTCCCCCTTCCCAGGCCCAATCCTTCAATTCCACCCCCCGGAACGCTCCGTTCCATTCTCCCTCTGCCACCCGGCAGTGACTTACTTTTCCGCTGCGTAGCATGCCTCTCCACCGGTACCACTTACTCTCCGGGTGCCGCAAACATGCCATGCTCTGGGTGCCACAACGGCTGCAAACAGGATTGCGCTGTTAATAGTATATACACAGAATAAGCATATGGAAGAAAACATCTTTAAGAGTCCGCATCAGTCCAATGTCTCCCCCATTTCCCTCAAGGAAAAGCCAGTTCATGTTCTGAGTCCTGGAGTTTTTCCTTGTATTGGTCCTACTGATTGCTTGGAGAAGGCAAGTTGATGAATAGCATCAAAACTCTGAAACACTAAATAACCAGAACAAGCAATTATGAAGAAGTCCCAGCAGTTAAAACTCATGTACCGATCACCTCCAAGGAGACTTTAGCAGATGCCAGAACTGATCGCTGTTATTTACCGCATTTATTGAATGAATTTATATCCCACCTTTCCCAAGCCAAAGCAAACGCCCAAGCTGGCTTACAAAGTTCTATAATAAAATGTACAATATGTACAAAATGTACAAAATGAATAAAATCATTACTAAAAGCAATAAAACCATTGGGGACGGACAGACAGCTATTTGGTCCAGAAAGAAGCAGCAGAATCAAAATACTATTACAGAGACACAGAGGTCAGATGCCAACCTGTCACTAAACACCAGGCAAAGCATTTGGGTTGGGCTGCAGTAATAGGCTACATGGCCTTTTGGAATAATCCATTATAGTTCTTTTGGAATAATCCATTATAGTTCTCGGGGTGACGCAGTGGTGCATGCCCCATAGATGTGCATGAAACCATTGTAGCGCTGTGATGTGTTTAGCATTCGGTCTCACTAGGGGTGGCGCAGCGGGTTAAGCCACTGAACCATAAGCTGTCGATCAAAGGGTCGGCAGTTCGATTCCCGCGACGGGGTGAGCGCTCGTTGCTTGGCCAGCTCCTGCCAACCTAACAGTTCCAAAGCATGTCAATGCAAGTAGATAAATAGGTACCGCTTGCGGGAAGGTAAACAGCGCTCCGTGTTCCAGCTGCATGCTACGCGCTGCGGCAAGGAGAGTCATGCCGGCCACATGACCACGGAGGCGTCTTCGGACAACGCTGGTCTTCGGCTTTGAAATGGGGATGAGCACCACACCCTAGAGTCGGACACAACTGGACTTAATTGTCAGGGGATACCTTTACCTTTTTACCTCACTAGGGAATCTCGGGATGGAACTAGATGTGCCAGCAGGAGGTCCTTCTCCCACACAGACTGCTGCTAAACAGCTTTCAAGTGGCACTGTGGCAAGAAAGGGGCATGCTTGTTCAGAAGCCATTGCTGCTGCTCCGAAGCTTTTCTCCACAACTTTGAAGGTTAAAAGCACATTCTTCAAGGAAATGAGAATGTTGTATTACTTCTTTAAGGAAGATGAGAAATGGTGCTCTAAAAGCTTAATTCTGCAATTTGTTTTAGAGTCTTAAGAATGGGATTGGGGTGGCAGGCTCGGACTCTTGACAATGCAGTGTTACAGCCAGTTTTCCCAAGTAAGTGTATCATCTCCTAAGAAATGCTTGTCTGTCGGCAACCTTTCCAAAAGGGGTGGTTATCAGGAGCCTTTCTGTAGCTTAAGCCTTTCAACAAGCCTGGTGGATTCAGGCCCAACTGGCAAGACACACTTCTTCATTGGCAGCAGCTTTGAAGAATGAGAACATGGTTGAAGATACTTGACTTGATGGATTTGTCATGGTTATCTAATCTTACAGCAGCCAGAGAACACCAGTGTTATATTATTTTGGCGTGGCACTGAACAAAGCAGATCTCTAATTTCTCAGCAACTCAGCTCTCCAGTGTAATATTCCAGGAGGACAAAAATGCTTTGTGAAAAAGCTGCCTTCCTGTACAGCATTTTTCCTGGGTGTGTTCTGCAAATACATGGAGATATATTTGCCCTCATTAAAAGTCAAAATTTGAAAAAATGCAAATAGGTGTGGATTAACATAAATAGGATTCCTAAATGTGTGGTTTTGCAAAATTTGGAATATTTTCATAATGACTCGAAGCACTCAAGGATGAGGAAACAGGGTAGTATGTGCCTGGCAGCGATTGGGGCCTAAGTGTCATGGGAAGGGAGGGACAGGGATAATTCGAGCCCTGCACTGTAACAGCTCAAAAGGCCTGTGTCTGAGGCCATCGCCTGGTTTCTGAGGCCGGAACTACATTACACGCGTTGCGGAGATTCTGACAGCATTTCGGAAGCAAGCGGAGCAGCTGCGACCTCCGCAATGCCGGCGCGTACCTCAAGCTGGAAACCCATCTTTTGAGGGGGCGGGTTCGCGGAGCTAGGGGGCGGATTCGCGGAGCTACTGCAGCCTACCAATCGGAGGAGAGGGGGAGGAGACTGGCTGCATCAGAACTACCAATCAGAACTACCTCCAATCACCGTGGAGGTTATATTCCAAGGCTTATTCCCAGAGGAAAACCCAGGACGAGGAGAGAGAAAACCAGAAAGGCGGGAAATACGCAAAATAGCCCAAACTCCTTCTGGGATAATGATATTATCGATGTATGCTGTATGCTAGGAGAGCGAGGAGGGCACCGAACTTCCAAAATTAGAAACTTGAGAGAGGAAAAGGCGCTGGGGTCACAGACGGTTACAGATGAGGCTGCAAGGTTTCGGCCATTTGGAGCGTGCTTGTGTTTAATCAATCACAGCTGCACTTTCTTAAGAAGGCGGGACAGCAGGAGGGACAACAGGCGGGAAGACACTCCCCAGCTCCAAGCGCAGAGGCAGAGGCAGAGCCTCTGCGTGTAATGTAGTTCTGGCCTGAGCCTTCAGCAGCAGGCACTGCTCAGATATGTTTAAACCTTTCGCCTCAGCCATGAGAATTTGCATTGCAAAAACTTGGATTTTTTTTAACAGTTGGAAGGGGATAAATGAAAGAATTTTACATAGAAAATATATACTGTCTGTAAAAGGAAGCAACTGGATGTGCACACTTTACTGAATTGCTTTTTCTTCATACTGTAGCCCTGCCTGCGGATGTGCACACATGCAAATAAAGTGTTATTAAGGGGAATGCCTCTTTTTTGCAAAAAAAAAAAAAATTAACATGGCAGGGGGCACCACAAGCCTGGTCATATATGCAGAGAGACCAAGTTTCACTCTCCTCACACCATTTCCCACCAAACATGCCTCCCAACGTGGCAGTTTGCTCCTGAAGTAGCAGTTTGAGAAACTGCTATGTTTGTGTGTATCATCCATTAGGGAAAGGTGAGATACAAAGCTCTTAAACAAATGAATTTGTAAATGCAGTGTCCTGGTAATGCTGAAATGGGAAATGAGTTCTTACTGGGATCTGTTGTGTTACGATTGTTGTGTTACTTAAACAAGTTAGATGTTACAGAGTACAAAGGCGTTTTTTGCTTGATACTGATACACATTATCACCAGCACACAGTACTCCAAAGCATCTGGAGGTGATCCCTGATGATGAAACATCATACTGGGCTAGATGGACTTGAGGCTAACCCATGAGGGCCACTCTACTCATTTAACATGCTTAATTTTAGAACTGCTTCTGGGGCAATCAGCAATATTCATGAATGAAACAAGATCTCCCCTCCAGATTTTGCACCGGTGCCTACCTAACCCACTCAACTCAATTATTTAATCCCAGGTGAGTTTTAAAAAATCTGCAACAGTCAGGAATTCCAGCTGGCATTGCTCTCTGCACCCCATTCCTGTTTAATTCAGATGGTTCCAGATCACCGTCAGCTTCACTTACTATTACTTACACAAAGACTATTAATGTCTTTGAAACAATGGATTTGGAACTTGTGCTTTACGAGAGAAGAATCCATAACAAATAAAAACACTAATAAAATTGAGAGTTATTTAGGAAACTAGAATATACATATGAAAATATAAAATAACATCATGGTCACAATTTATCAGGGATGTGGATCAAGTCTCTGACTCCAAGTCTCGAGTCAAGTCCCAAGTCTCTGGGTCTAAGTCTCAAGTCAAGTCCCAAGTTTTTGCCCCCAAGTCCCGAGTCTTTGGTTGCGAGTTGCGAGTCCCTATCTATTTAACGGGGAAAAGGGGTTCAAACCTGAATAAAATTTGACTTCTTGTAAAAGGCTCCAAGTCTCGGGTTGAGTCTTTCAAATCTTTTACAATCGCCAAGTCAAGTATGAGTCAAGTCATTGATGCGACTTGAGTCCGACTCAGGTCTGAGTCAATAGACTCAAGTCTAAGGTAAAGGTAAAGGTATCCCCTGACAATTAAGTCCAGTCGTGTCCGACTCTAGGGTGTGGTGCTCATCTCCATTTCAAAGCCGAAGAGCCAGCGTTGTCCGAAGACGCCTCCGTGATCATGTGGCCGGCATGACTCTCCTTGCCGCAGTGCGTAGCATGCAGCTGGAACACGGAGTGCTGTTTACCTTCCCACAAGCGGTACCTATTTATCACTGCAATTTATTACTTACTAGGAACCATATAAACATTGAAGGAGACATGGACCTATTTGTAGTAAGTTTATAAGCCAGTGAAAGATAAAGAGAAAATATCAGAAGGAAGAGGAATAATATTTCCATGTTTAAGAATGTTGGATCCATGCAAGATTTTATTGAATACGGTGACTTACCTTAGATATTCAATGCTATAGGTCACAGTTCAGTAACTGCAAATAATTTTGTGACTCGTCACTCAGTAGGTATACCTAGTCCATTTCATTGTACAAAATATCTTCGCAGGCAGAGATGTAGTATGTGTGCACATAGTAAACCACATGACTTTAAAAAATGTTTAGGAACCACCACCACCCCACCTTATTTATGGAAGAATTCTCCAGTGCTGTTAACAAAATACGTGAAATAAGGAATAATCGCAGGTATTTTTTTTGTTTAAGTTGTCACCTACTAATGAACTAATTACTATGTCCAGAATTCAAAGAACAATGAGCCCAAAGGGGCTTTAAACTTGTTTTTCTTGAACAACAGACCCTCAGGCTGCGTGGCAAACATCTTTGAAACTAAAGGATGTTTCAAGAGCTGATTGTGATGTGACAGGGAAATCTGCTGAGCAAAGAAAAAAACATCAGAAATTCCACTGAACTAGTGCAAACCTTTTGTGTGAGCGATCCCAGCTTATGTGTCTTAGGATCAAGACAGGCATACTGTACAGCAAAAAGAGGCTCGCCAAAGAGGCTGTGAATGTGCTTTCTGTTTAATGTAATGTAGCTTACGTAGCTTTGAACCAGCAGTTCAAATGCTGGGACAGTATACACTCTGTTGCTATGACAGTGGCAAGCGAGCCATATAGACCACATTGCAAGGGCTGGTCTTGCAATCCCCATAAACTGAGTGGGAGTCCAAGGGGCCGATCATGCATGTGAGAACAATGGGGATCCACTGTGCTGCAACCAAACCACACCTTCTGGCTCCAGAATAAGCCACATGTGGACCTTTGCAACAAGGAGTGTAACAGTTTGGGAAAAGGGCCCAAGCTTCTCTTTTCCTGCTTCTTTCGAAGGAGGTGAAGACACAGCCATGATCCTATGGCTTTAAACCATTCAACCACTCATATGCAGAGAACCTTTGAAGGACGGGTGACATAAAATAGTAATAAATACAATTGTTTTCAGCAAAGCATGAACCTGCTGGGGGGGGGGGAGTCTGAGCTGCACAAATCCTACAGGCTTTTTGTGCTTTTGGCACTGGAGAAAGAATGTGCTCAGTGGGACAGTCTCTTTGCTGCTGAGTGTTTATTTGGTTTTTCATCTTCATGTGCCTTATGGGTTCTCGTCTTCCAAGAACCAGCTATGGAGTTGTGAGCTGCTCTTTCTAGCCCCTCAAGGCACTGTTCGTTCTGAAGCTCTCTATCCACTATCCAGCATTGCTTGCGCAGGACCCAAGGAGTTGGTTCATCATCCCATGTTTTGCCTGTGAATGTCCTGGAGCAAAAGTAGCTCCCTTACAGCCTGCTGGCCACAGATGAAATGAAAACAGAGCAGCAAAGGGGTTGTTTGTTTGAGATCTCCTGCAGGGAAGGAAAAAATAAAGTTCCTGGGGATGTTTTGTCCCTATCTAGGCCGTAAGAAAAGGTGAAGACAGTTTAATTCAATGAAGAAGCTGGCTGACCTACACGTTTGCTGCGGTGGAACTAAATAGCAAATCTAATTGCCCTTGAACAGGAAAAGAAATCCTTTTTGTCAAGTTTCCTGGCTGTCCATCCCTGCAGCAGAGAGGGTTAGCAATTGTGCTCAGATTATTGCTTTGGCTGTTGCATTTGCAGTCTCCCCATTCAGAACTCCGAGCTGAATTTTGCAGTCATCATCAAATTAAACATATAATTGAAAAGAATATTATTACAATGCACGTTTGTACAGCTTTTCCTCTTCAGAACACCTTGCAAAGCGGATTTACACTTTTTACAAACCAGATTACTTCAACTGCTGTTCAAAAAGGAAGTGATGTATACTGTAGTGTCACGTTAAGGGTTGATTCTTACATACATGTTCCACACATGACTCAAGTGCCAGCTTATGTGGGTGTGTCATTTAACAGCACAGATAAAACATGCTGTTTCATGAGGTTGCTCAGGAAATTTAAATGATTTCCACTTCAATTTCTGGGCACAAATAAAGCTATTGGTGCTGATATTTAAGTCCTGAATTCTGTTTGTTTGTTTGTTTGTTTGTTTATAATTATATTCTACACTTTTCAGCTAAGATTGGCTCCCAAAGTAGCTTACAATTAAAATGCCCCTAAATGTACAATATATTACAAAATGGTTGGAGTACCTGTTGGATAACTTTGTATCCAGTATGAACCATATACTAAAATCACCTGAGGAAGCCCTTCACTGAACATTGCCACCACCTGAGGTTAGGCTGATGGCTACAAGGAGCAGGGCCTTTTTTGTGGTGACACCCTTTTGTGATGTCACCACACCACTTGTGTGTTTTCGCACACTGTGGTGACCCTGGACAGGATTGGGCTGCCCAATACACTTTAATCAATGTTAAATACAGGATAAATACGCTTGTTTGTGTATAAAGTGTTGTCTGTCCATTAGAGAACAATGGATAGAGCCTTGTGATGTTGTTAAAGGAAGAAATACTTGGTTGGCAGTATTGATGTGTTACTCAGGTGCCATGTCAGTCTCACTGTTAACATGCTGACTGACTCCCATAGCAGTTGTCATGCCTTACAGGCTGCTTGGGTATAAGAACATAAAAATGTTAACATCTCCATAATATCATTCTGCTGTTGTCCCTGCCCATCTCCTGAGCAATTCTGAGAAGAGAAATCATATGAAGCCTTTTTGATACAACCCTCCGGTAATATCAACCTTGTTTTCTCCCCTCTTTACTTGTCTGCCCATTTGCCTTAAGTTAATTTTGTTGCCTGTTTTGCTGCCCCTCCCCTCTCAACTACCGTATTTTCATGTCCTCCTTCCTGTCCTTGCACTTTGCTTCGCTAACTTCCTAGGCTTCTCTCTCTCTCTCTCTCTCTCTCTCTCTCTCTCTCTCTCTCAGGTGCCCCAAACCCTATGGTTGCTTGAAGAAGAGCTGGTTTTAAAGGGGACAAAACATTTCTACTGAGTAGATAGAACACAATGATGACTGGGCACTTTTGTGCATGGAACAACACATCACAACAACAACACATCAGTTTAACATTGGAAGAGGACAACACACACAAACACAGCTAATTATTTTCACTGAATTTACATAATTGTGGGAAGGTGCTTATTCCAGACTAGAACAATGATAAAATGTGATAGGCTATCGTGAAAAACTGCATACATTAGTGTATGTGAGTGTGTATGTGTGCGCACACACACTTTGAAGTATGATATACTTTTTGCAGAGTCTGCTGGTCAATGGACTCTAGAGAATTCTTTCCAACTCCCAGCATGCACCTCTTGTTTGATTCATTGAATCTGCCCTTGGCCCATCTGCCTCCTGTATAAGGAAGAGACTTGTATTGGAAGAGAATGCACTCTGGGTCAGAAGGGGAGGAAGCACATTGAAGCCCCTGCTGGGGTCACTGTCAGGAAATGAATTGCTGACAGCATTTAAAAAAAAACTAACTTGTCAAAAATCTCCATGTATTAATTTGCTGGCCCCTGGTGATACAATAATTCAGCACTCATAGTCTGTTTCAGAGCTAGCTATGTGGGTACAACAACAAGGAGACTGTGTTATGGGTGGCTTTTGTTGGTCGGGAAAAAAAGCTTTTTTCCATGACATTCACACTTTTGAGGGTTTTTCCCCCCTCTCTCAAGCATGAGATTCACAATAAACAGTATGAAAAACCTTTCTTTCCAAAAGGCAGTATGACAATGCAGTTCTGTAGGTTCATACAATGAGAAGCTAAATTTGTATACAATTTAAAAGGAATGGGTTGTTATAATCCAAGTGCTATTATGCTGATGTAGTAGTTAAGCTTTTGTTTTTGAATAGTTCAGACTTCAGAGCCTTGAATTTTCAATTATAAATTGGAATTATGGCCATGACACATGGCCATGCAGTGGAATCATGGACAGTCAAGTGCATGCCAAGAAGAATTCTGTACTGTTTGAAATGAGGCTTGTATCAGTTACATAAGAGTAGTAAGAATGTGCATGTCACTGGAGAAAGAGAGAAGGTAAACAGGCAACAGCTGCATGGTTTTTACCCAACTCTTTTACTGGAGACCTACTTTGGCACACAGTCAGTTGCCAAAGTAGGTCTCCAACAGAGTTGAACAACAAACTTAATTTGTTGTTCAACTGTGCTGTTCAACAACAAATTAATTAGACCCAATCGACACATTATGCAGAGTGAGATGGTAAAACTAATGGCCCAATCCTATTAGGTCTTTATGCCACCGGAATAAGCATTTCAGCAGCTTAAGGCCCTTTACAGGTGTTGCAAAACACCTGGCAAGAGGCCAGGTCTACATGCCAGTGACTGGAGGGTGCCCACCTGTGCCAGTAACTCAGTGCAGGAGTAGAACGGAGGCGGGGAGGGGACAGAACAGGGTGGGGATCGGGCAGGCAGGTCAGGGCTAGGAAGTAGGCAGAATTGGCGACAGCAGTGGTGCATGCCGATATCCTATCCCCCTTCCTGTCTCAGTCCACTGACCCAGGTCCACGAGGACTTGCACCAGTGATACAGCTGAGTAAACCCAGCAGTCCGGTGCGGACTTATCCTGGAGCAATTTTCCTTTACCCCAAGGAGGCCTCCAGGGCCTGAAACTCCCCCACCGGATACAGTGTGCATGCACCACATTGGCTGCATCACTGTGCGGAGAGTTGCATTGGATTGGACTGTGGTAGAATTCTGGACAGTTCCATTTCACGCTGCAGGTGTGGGGGTCATATTTTAATCTTTCTCCCATGTGAAAACAGCATGGGGTATATGGGTACAGCATGTAGTGCATGAGACTTTGGATGAAATATTTATATCTTTCTGAACTGCTGGTTTACTATATGCAGGATTTTTTTGTTTGGAAGTAGATTCAAAAATATGGGTCTCCACTTGCAGTCTGAAGTGGAACAATCCAGAATTCTACTAGCTCAGCTTCCACTTCACTCTGTTTGATATGTCAATTCATTGCATTATTATCATGTGGCACAGTGTACAAAGGCATCCTGGTTAAGCTTTTGGCTCAGGGTAGGAAGAACAAGGTTTGGTGATTACACAGATTCTTGAGATGCAGCTTTAAAAAAAAATGAGGGCAAACTTAAGTTAGTTTGAGATCTAGAGTGGTACCCTATTTCCCCGAAATAAGACCGAGTTTTATATTAATTTTTGCATCAAAGGAGGCATTAGGACTTATTTGGGGGGGATGTCTTATTTTTTCATGTTCAACCCGCCGGGACTGCCCCCTTTACCTTTTCCACGGCACTTGGCCATCTGGCCTCCGTTGTTGCTGCTGCTTGTTGTTGCTGCCTCCTGTTCTGCGGGCCAGCTGCACCGCGGCTTGTCAGGGACTGCCCCCCACTCAGCATTGCCCTCATCACCGGACGCAGCCGGAGAGCCCATAGCCACGCTCAGCGAGCACCTGGATGCCAAATGAACTCAGACTTCCAGAGGGCTTGTGGCCGTATTCGGCACCCAGGATCTGAGCACGGTGACGAGAGCGATGTTGAGTGGGGGGGCAGTCCCGGCGGGCCGCGGTGCAGCCAGACAGCAGGACAGGAGGCAGCAACAATGAGTGGCGGCAACAATGGAGGCCAGGTGGCCAAGCACCACAGAAAAGGTAAAGAAAACTGACAATCGTAAGTGGAGCTTATTTTCGGGGTAGGGCTTATATTACGACCTACCCCAAAAAATCATGCTAGGGCTTATTTTCGGGATAGGGCTTATTTTCAGGAAAACACGGTAGTAAGAATACATACAACCAAATCAACAGTAGATGTGACAGTGTCTGGGAATTTTTTGTTTGTTTGTTTGTTTGTTTGTTTGTTTGTTTGTTTTGTGTGTGTAAATTTTAAGTAGCACATATATCCATTATAAAACTGAAAAATGCTCTGGTACATTGAGATGACTCTTCTCCTTAATTAAATAATTAAGAAAGAAATTATATTTTGCCAAAATACATTCAGCTGTGACTTATCTCCATTTGTATAACATTAGTCAATGTTATACAAACTCTTTTAAAACTCTTTGCCAGTTATACAAACTCTTTTAAAAAATCAATCCTCTGTTTGTGCAGTTCCTGCTATTTTTTATCCAGGTTGTTTTGGTTTTGGTTTTGCTAACATAATTCTAACATTAAAAAAACTATATTAAGCTTACCTCATTTTCTTGAATCAATTACTTCTAACAGCCTAATAGAAACCAGGGATATTATTCATCTCTCATAAATTTGAACCTTAAGAGATAGCGAGAAACCAACATGTTCTTTCATTCCTTTTGCTTGTGTTATTTAGTTATCATATTGACCTATTGGTTATTTTGGGCAGCATTCAGGAGCATAACACTATAACAATGTGGCATTATCAGTGATCTTAATTTCTATAGCTTTTTGTTGTTGTTGTTGTTCAGTCGTTAAGTCGTGTCCGACCCTTCGTGATCCCATGAACCATATCCCGCCAGGCCTTCCTGTCCTCCACTATCTTCCTGAGTTCGCTCATTTTCATGTTCGTTGCATCGGTGATGCTGTCTAACCATCTCATCCTTTGCCTTCCCCTTCTCCTTTTGCCTTCAATCTTTCCCAGCATCAAAGTCATATTTTCACTCGCTACCATTAGGTGGCGGTATGGTAAAGGCTGGGTATAAATGCTTTGCATGTCAGTATAATGGAGTCTAGTGCCAGGTGACAAACAGGGTCATGACTTATGGTGTCCTTGTTCTTCAGGTAGAACACAAATCTCCCCCTGCCCTGTTGCTCATCCCCCAAGAGAACAGATAAATATGTGGAACTGAAGCCAAGGTCTCATGATTCCCACCCTTTGCTTTCCACTGCCATCAACGCTCTTTTCAGTTGACTGACACTGCATTTCCTTCTGTGTGCAATATATGTCAATGCCCCTCTCTGTCATTCTCTGCCTGTTTATCTCTCTGACATGCCTCTGTTCCCTCTTGTACTTAACGCTTGTAGAAATATCCTGCCCCCATTTTTATTCCCATTCCTATCCATGGCCTTATATTCCAGTAAAGTACCCATTCTGGTATTGTCTGTGACGGATCAAGAGAGAGATCTTGGGGTGCTGGTGGACAGGTCGATGAAAGTGTCGACCCAGTGTGCGGTGGCTGTGAAGAAGGCCAATTCCATGCTCGGGATCATTAAAAAGGGGATTGAGAATAAAACGGCCAATATCATTCTGCCTTTGTACAAATCGATGGAAAGGCCACATCTGGAGTATTGTGTCCAGTTCTGGTCACCACACCTCAAAAAGGATATAGTTGAATTGGAAAAGGTGCAGAAAAGAGCGACCAAAATGATTCGTGGGCTGGAGCACCTCCCTGATGAGGAAAGGCTACAGCGTCTGGGGCTTTTCAGTCTAGAAAAAAGGCGCCTGAATGGGGACATGATTGAGACTTATAAAATTATGCATGGGATGGAGAGAGTGGATAGAGGGAAATTCTTCTCCCTCTCGCACAACACCAGAACCAGGGGACATGCACTAAAATTGAGTGGAGGGAGAGTTAGAACAGACAAAAGAAAATATTTCTTTACCCAGCGTGTAATTCATCTGTGGAACTCCTTGCCACAGGATGTGGTGATGGCACCTGTCCTAGATGCCTTTAAAAGGGGTTTGGACAGATTCATGGAGGAAAAGACCATCACAGGTTACAAGCCATAAGCAACCTCCTGGTTTTAGAAGTGGGTTTTCTCTGTGCCAGGTGCAAGGGAGTGTCAACGGGAAACAGGTTATCTTGTTGTCTTGTGCTCCCTGAGGCATCTGGTGGGGCCACTGTGTGACACAGGAAGCTGGACTAGATGGGCTTTTGGCCTGATCCAGCAGGGCTCTTCTTATGTTCTTATGTTCTTATGGAACTACTTGGTGGAAAGGCATCAGCTGGTATGATATGGGCTCATAATCCATCAAGTCCCCTCAAAAATATATGGGCACTGCTAAGATAATAATGAAGGGGGGGAATGATAATAATGAACGTCACAATCATCAAGGTCTTTGACTTTACACCAACTTATTGCAAGATAAGAAAAAAAGAAAGAAATGAGGCTGTTTCATGTTACAAAACATTGTGTGCATGCTTGTATATTGTATGTAACCTCAGTGTTTCCCATGGTATATCTTTTCTTTTTAGCATACATACACATAATGGACTGTTGATTTCCATAACAACTCTGGGGATGCTTTCTACCTCACAGTTGCTCTGATAGGCCATAGCTCAGAGTTACAGTGCAAGCTTGGTGAATCCCTGGCTTCTCCAGGTAGGACTGGGAAAGACTTTCATCTGAAATTCTGGAGAGCCACTACCAGTCCATGTAAGATAATATTTAGCTCCATGGATCAGTGGTCTGACTCAGTATAAGGCAGCAATGTTTCAAATATACGGGTTCAGACGCCATGCGCAAGAAAAAAGCCTGTATTTTAAAGTATATCCACCTCCGCAAGCGGGTCTCCTGTAGGCAGCCGCTTGTGGAACAAAAACACAATTAAAATCCAAGTCACTGTCCCAACGTTTCGTTCCGTTCTCGGAACATCTTCCTGGGGAAGGAATCCAAAAGATTCGGATGGTCCATCCGAATGGTCCATTGCCTGCGTTGTGCGAGCCTGCCGGAGGCTCGCGCCGCCCGGGCAAGCAAGCAGGCTAGCCCGGTCTCCCAGCGGCACTGCACGGAGCCGCTGGGAGACCGGGCGAACGACAGCCTGCTTGCCCATGCCATGCGTGCCTGCTGGAGGCGCGCGCGGCACGGGAAGCAGGCTGTCGTTCGCCCGCTCCCTCTGTGCCGGTGAGAGAGCGGGCGGACGACACCCGCTCGCCCCGCCATCTTCTTTTTTTTAAACTTACCCGGGCGCCGGCAGCATCTTGGATCACGAAATCTCGCGTGATCCAAGATGTCGACGTCCAAATCTCGTGAGGGCATCATGCCCTCACGAGATTTGGGTGCCGACATCTTGGATCGCGCGAGATTTCGTGATCCAAGATGCCAGCGCCCGGGTAAGTTTTTTTTAAAAAAAAGATGGCGGCGCCCATTTGTGAGCCTGTTTGTGCTTTGCATCCCAGGCATGTGAGAATTACAAGCGTAAAGCACTTTGCCCATTAAATATACATGGTTAACAGTAAGCGTTGGCCCAGAGTGCCTTCCCAGTCTGCATCTCTTTAATAAAGGCATCCAATCAGTGTCTAGTCTGCAGCTGTAGCCAGGACTATAGGTATCACAGATTCAATGTGTGAGAAATGGCAACAAAGCAATACTGGAGTGATCCAACACAGAGATGAAATCTTGTATATTTACCCTCTTCTAAACCAAGTAGGGTCCTCATATAAAGAAACCATGTGGTCCATCTGGCAACGCAGACCTTTTTGTGAAAAAGCAAGCGGTTGAACTCATGTTTCCCTGAATTCCATCTAGACGGATGTATAGGATTCTTTCCCTGCCCCCATTTGTTAAATGAATATTGCTGCTTTGATCATGTTGTGTGCTGAGCAGCTCTGTTTTTGTTTTCTTGCAAGAAACATCCCAAGAGACCCTTGGCAGTCGAGTGACCTTTGTACTGTTTTCCAATGAAACTTGTTATAGCAGTCCCCTGCTGACAGGCATCCTTCCAGATTGCAAAACTCCACTGCCATCTTGATTGGCACAGGTGAGGGCCTCCTCACCAGCACTGAGCAAACAGAGACACTGAAGAAGTGTGCTATCAGGCCTCTGGAGATTTGCTTCTCTAATGGCCTGGAAAGAGAATGAATAGCAAAGTGATGAGAAGAATGTGCAGAGAAGGATTGAGAGAATGGATAATAAATTGCAAGGCTTAACAAGTGCAAAATGGGTGCACTTGAGAGGGAGGGAAAAAAAATCCCACTCTAACAGTATTTAACACGAGGCTTGTTCTAAAGTGAGTATTGACAGGGAAGATGGATTATGATTTAATTGTGGCTGGCTCTCTGAACACTTTGATGCAATGGGCTGCAGCTGTCAAATAGGCAAACAGACCATTAGGAGAAATAAAGGAGAAAACATAATGTTCCAACATAAATCAGTGTCTGCCTTAAACTGTGTACCGTTCCAGTCATCTCACTTCAACAAAGACTATAATAAACTAAAAAGATGTAGAGAAGCACACCAAAACTATTGGGGCAAAGAATATTTGCCATATGAGGAAGGGGTATTCATCTCAGAAAGGGGATGGGGGGAATAAAGACATAAATACGTATAAAATCTTCTGAAGAAAATAGCAAACAGGGAAATAGATTTACTGTTTGGTAAACATGCTAGAACTGGAGGGCACACAATGAAATTAACGTGACCCAAATTTTAACTGATCAACAGGAAATATTTTTCACATCATGTACTGTTATTCTTTATAACTGGGTTACATGTTCCTTGAAGACAGGAATTTCAATCATTTTGAAACAAGGATAACCAAAGTATTATCTCTTTCCACTAACACTGACCACTGCACACTGGAACTTGATCAAACATGATTGGAGTTCTTTGTTATTCCTCTGCACCTTTCTGAAACAAGTGGAACCCAGAAGTTCCAGAGATGGAAAATGATATGAGATAGACCACTTCTTGGAGCACACCTTCTCCTTTGATATGGTGGTGATATCTCTGCTTTTTATTATGCTGTCTAAATTTGCCATAGCTTTCCTTTCAAGGAGTAAGCGTCTTTTAATTTCATGGCTGCTGTCTCCATCTGCAGTGATCTTGGAACCCAAAAAAGTAAAATCTGTTACTGCTTCCATTTCTGCCCCTTCTATTTGCCAGGAATTGATGGGACCAGATGCCATGATCTTAGTTTTATTAATGTTGAGTTTCAAGCCAACTTTTGCACTCTCCTCTTTCACTCTCATCAAGAGGCTCTTTAGTTCTTCTTCACTTTCTGCCATTAGGGTGGTATCGTCTGCATATCTGAGGTTGTTGATATTTCTCCCGGCAATCTTGCTGACTGCAGTATAATTTTAGCATGCATAGACTAACCACTCCGCTAATACAGGCACATTCTCCTTCATGGATCATTGCCTTGTCGTGGCGAAGGGGCTTGCGTAACTCAATGAAGCCATGAGCTATGCCGTGCAGGGACACCCAAGACGGACAGGTCGTAGCAGAGAGTTCTGACTAAAAGTGATCCACTGGAGAAGGAAATGGCAACCCACTCCAGTAACCTTGCCAAGAAAATCCCATGAACAGTACCAAAAGGCTAAAAGATATGACGCCGGAAGATGAGCCCCTCAGGTCGGAAGGTGTCCAATATGCTACTGAGGAAGAGCGGAGGACTATTCCAAGTAGACCCAGAAAGAGTGAAGCGGCTGGGCCAAAGCCAATAGGACGTCCAGCTGTGGATGTGTCTGAGGTTGAAAGGAAAATCCAATGCTGCAAGGAGCAATACTGCTTAGGAACATGGAATGTGAGGTCTATGAATCAAGGCAAGCTGGATGTGGTCAAAAATGAGATGATAAGATTGAACATTGACATCTTGGGAATCAGCGAACTAAAATGGACGGGCATGGGCAAATTTAAGTCAGGTGACCATCATATCTACTACTGTGGGCATGAATCCCTTAGAAGAAATGGAGTAGCTCTCATAGTCAATAAAAGAGTGGGAAAGGCAGTACTGGGGTGCAACCTCAAAAACGACAGAATGATTTCAGTTCGAATCCAAGGCAAACCATTCAACATTACAGTAATCCAAGTGTATGCCCCAACCACTGATGCTGAAGAAGATGAAGTTGACCGGTTCTATGAAGACCTACAACACCTTCTAGAACTAGCACCCAAAAAAGATGTCCTTTACATCATAGGAGACTGGAATGCTAAAGTAGGGAATCAAGAAATAAACGGAACAACAGGCAAGTTTGGCCTTGAAGTGCAAAATGAAGCAGGGCAAAGGCTAACGGAGTTCTGTCAAGAGAACACGCTGGTCATAGCAAACACTCTTTTCCAACAACACAAGAGGCGACTCTACACATGGACATCACCAGATGGTCAATACCGAAACCAGATAGATTATGTGCTTTGCAGCCAAAGATGGAGAAGCTCTATACAATCAGTAAAAACAAGACCTGGAGCTGACTGTGGCTCAGATCATGAGCTTCTTATTGCAAAATTCAGACTTAAACTGAAGAATGTAGGGAACACCACTAGACCAGTCAGATATGACCTAAACCATATCCCTTATGAGTATACAGTGGAGGTGAAGAATAGATTTAGGGCATTAGACCTGGTAGACAGAGTGCCTGAAGAACTATGGACGGAAGTTCGTAACATTGTACAGGAGGCAGCAACTAAAACCATCCCAAAGAAAAAGAAATGCAAGAAAGCAAAGTGGCTGTCAGATGAGGCTTTACAAATAGCTGTGGAAAGAAGGAATGCAAAAAGCAAGGGTGAAAGGGAAAGATATAAACAACTGAATGCATATTTCCAGAGAATAGCAAGGAGAGATAAGAAGGCCTTCTTAAATGAACAATGCAAGGAAATCGAGGAAAACAACAGAATGGGGAGGACTAGAGATCTCTTCAAGAAAATTGGAGATATCAAGGGAACGTTTTGTGCAAAGATGGGCATGATAAAGGACAAAAAAGGCAAGGACCTAACAGAAGCAGAAGAGATTAAGAAGAGATGGCAAGAATACACAGAAGAACTATACAAGAAAGATCTGAATGTTCCTGATGACCACGCTGGTGTGGTCACTGACCCAGAGCCGGACATCCTAGAGAGTGAAGTCAAGTGGGCCTTAGGTAGCATTACTAACAACAAAGCTAGTGGAGATGATAATATCCCAGCTGAGCTACTTAAAATCCTAAATGATGATGCTGTGAAAGTGCTGCACTCAATATGCCAACAAATTTGGAAAACTCAGCAGTGGCCAAAGGATTGGAAAAGGTCAGTTTACGTTCCAATTCCAAAGAAGGGTAGTGCCAAAGAGTGCTCAAACTACCGCACAATTGCACTCATTTCACATGCTAGCAAGGTTATGCTCAAAATCCTACAAGCTAGGCTTCAGCAGTACGTGGACCGAGAACTACCGGACGTACAAGCTGGGTTTCGAAGAGGCAGAGGAACTAGAGATCAAATTGCCAACATGCGGTGGATCATGGAGAAAGCACGAGAGTTCCAAAAAAACACCTACTTCTGCTTCATTGACTACACAAAAGCCTTTGATTGTGTGGATCACAACAAACTGTGGCAAATTCTTAAAGAGATGGGGGTACCAGACCACCTTACCTGTCTCCTGAGAAACCTGTATGCGGGTCAAGAAGCAACAGTTCGAACCGGCCATGGAACAACTGATTGGTTCAAAATTGGGAAGGGAGTACGGCAAGGCTGTATATTGTCACCCTGCTTATTTAACTTATATGCAGAGTACATTATGAGAAATGCAGGGCTGAATGAATCACAAGCCGGAATCAAGATTGCCGGGAGAAATATCAACAACCTCAGATATGCAGACGATACCACCCTAATGGCAGAAAGTGAAGAAGAACTCAAGAGCCTCTTGATGAGAGTGAAAGAGGAGAGTGCAAAAGTTGGCTTGAAACTCAACATTAATAAAACTAAGATCATGGCATCTGGGCCCATCAATTCCTGGCAAATAGAAGGGGCAGAAATGGAAGCAGTAACAGATTTTACTTTTCTGGGCTCCAAGATCACTGCAGACGGAGACAGCAGCCATGAAATTAAAAGACGCTTACTCCTTGGAAGGAAAGCTATGGTAAACTTAGACAGCATAATAAAAAGCAGAGATATCACCATGCCAACAAAAGTTCGTATAGTCAGGGCGATGGTGTTCCCAGTAGCAATGTATGGTTGCGAGAGTTGGACCATAAGGAAGGCTGAGCGCCGAAGAATAGATGCTTTTGAACTGTGGTGCTGGAGAAGACTCCTGAGAGTCCCTTGGACTGCTAGGAGATCAAATCAGTCAATTCTAAATGAAATCAAGCCTGACTGTTCCCTGGAAGGACAGGTACTAAGGCTGAAACTCAAATATTTTGGCCACCTAGTGCGAAGAGAGGACTCTCTGGAGAAGACTCTGATGCTGGGAAAAATTGAAGGCAAAAGGAGAAGGGGAAGGCCAAGGATGAGATGGTTAGACAGCATCACCGATGCAACAAACATGAAAATGAGCGAACTCAGGAAGATAGTGGAGGACAGGAAGGCCTGGCGGGATATGGTTCATGGGATCACGAAGGGTCGGACACGACTTAACGACTGAACAACAACAACAACAACAATACAGGCACATTATAGATCAATTTAAGAATGGCTCAATTTAAGTCCTACATGTGGGCAACCTGTTTGAGAGACTGCTGAAGTGTTTCAAAAATATAGAAAAGGCATGAAATCCACTGTTGAGAACTGCATTGCAATGGGGCCAAGCTCCCCCCTTCCCACTTGCAGTACTCAAGCAAATTACGGTATCTATGTGCATGAGAACTCCCTCTGTAGAATTAAGCAGGAAGGTTTCCAGTGGCTCTCCATCATTCAGAAAAGTATTTTTAGAATTCTGGCAGCTCACAAAGACAAAAAAAAAACAAAATTCAGGTAGAAATAACCATTTCAGTCCATCACAGCTTCAGCAAAATGTTCCCCAAAGGAAAGAACAATCACGCATACTCCAAAGACCAGCTAAAGTGGTAGAACAGCCAGATAACAAGGTCTAGCACAGCTCTAGGCTCATAAAAGTATGTGCTGTTTGTCATGGTCTTCACTAGATTGTGAGTCTGACCTGACCATGTGAAATGTTGGAGGCTATATGCTAGGTTGTACTGAGAAGACTCTGCTGAATAACAGCAGTCGATCCATTGTGCTTGAATGGAAAGGAGCATTGTTGGCATTCTGAAGTATTCAGTACAGCCTATCTGTAGCTGTACTGACAAAGCTGTTTATTTCTGTCTTTGCATCGTACAGTATGCTCAGCCTCATTTGTTTCTATACTATGTCATTCATATTTTATAGAATGTGGAGATACTGTAATACCAATAAATAATAACAATAATAATAATAATAACAATAACAACAACCAGTATTTATATACCACCTTTTCTTTGGTCATCGGATTTCTCCTTTGACTTTAATTCAAAGGTGGCTTACACAGGCAGGCTTTCTAAACCCCAAGGGGTTTTTACAATACAATATGTTCCAGTCTTTCATAGAACCCTTCATTCTAGATGGTTCCCTTCACAGTCCAGTTTCTCTCTGGCTTCAACTGACAGGCAACCTTGACTCCCACTCAAGGTGCAGCTGCAGCTTCTCTCCCTCAAGGCTGATCTACACGACAGAGGAGGGGCTCCGCCGTCGCCTCTGCCTGGCGCCTCCGCGCTGGAAGGGGGGGGAGTGTCTTCAAGCATGTTACCCCTCATGTTGTCCCGCCTTCCTAAGAACGCGCCGTTGTGATTGGTAGCTCTCTTCCCCCCCCTCTCTGTTATTGGTAGGCTGCAGCAGCTCCGCGAGCCACCTCCAAGCTCTGCCGTACGCCTCAAAAAAAATAGAGCACTCGACTTGGAGTACGCGGCAGTGGGGCGGAGGTCCGGCGGCTCCGCCGGATTACAAAAACGCTCCGCGACGCTGTCGTGTAGATCAGCCTTCACAGTGGCTCTGCAGCTTATCAGTGGCGTTGCCGGCAGCTCTCTGACAGACTTCCAGCAGTCTCGAACTGCTGTCCTTGAGATCTTCAGGCATATGAGATGGTCGCTCTACCAATTGAGCCAGACCTCCTGCCCTGGATAGCTACTATCCATTTGGGGAAACAGCTTAAAAATGAAGAATTTCTATCCTTTGTGAAAAGGATAGAAAAGCTTCTTCAAAAGCATGTGGGAGCAGGATGCTCCCATTTATCTGTCCTGTCAGTCCTCCCAATTATTTGGGGATTGTAGCACCTTAAAAATTAACGCATTCATATCAGTGTGTTTGTGTACTAGACTTCATTTCCACAAAAGCTTGTGTTGAATACAACTGTCAGTTTTTGCAAGATTCTTTGCTTCCCCTCTGGAAGTTATTTGGGGAATCTCACTGTCCTAGATTGTGACCCAGTGAGAACTTCATATGGGACGGCAAACCATAAAAGGATTCCATAAAATTCCATTAAAAGATTCCATAAAAGGAATCTGCTCTTGTACACAAACTATATGAGTGATGACTTCTGAAAAACAGGTTGTAGACTAAACAAAAATAAAGAACTCAGAAACCTAGCCTTGTTTCTTTCGGAAAGTCACGCTGTTGAATATACAGCCCAAATTCTAAATAGTGAGTGGTACTTCAGGTTAGAAAAAGAGCAGTTCTAAGTGAAGGTGTGGGAGTAAAAAAAAACACAACAAGCAGAGAGGATGAGTTTGATCTTCCAAGTCAGTGTTCTGAAAATAGAGGAAATGTTAAATTAAAAGGCAGTCACTCAGTTGAGGAAAACTTAGCCAATTCACTCAAAGAGTTTTAACAAATTAAAAAGGTAAAGGTATCCCCTGACAATTAAGTCCAGTCGTGTCGGACTCTAGGGTGTGGTGCTCATCCCCATTTCAAAGCCAAAGAGCCAGCATTGTTCGAAGACGCCTCCGTGGTCATGTGGCCGGCATGACTCTCCTTGCCGCAGCACGTAGCTTGCGGCTGGAACACGGAGCGCTGTTTTCCTTCCCGCAAGCGGTACCTATTTATCTACTCATCTGTATAAACCTACATAGCAATAGAACAATATTTCTGGAGAAAAATCATCCTCTTTTTTTTTTTTAGATGATGCACTCGTGTTGTATCAGGCACAGTCGTAGAAGAGGTATTGCCTCTAGTTTAGGGGAGGAGCAGGAATACCTCTTCAATGGCTGCCATCCTGTATACACTTTCCTGGGTTTAAAACCTATTGAACACAATGGGACCTACTTCTGAGTAGAAAGGCATAGGATTTCACTGTAATATGGTGACTGCCCTCTATAGATTTTCTATGTATATTAAAGCCTTGTATTAAAAATAATTAATAGGTTTTTAAAAAAAATATTCTGCCCAATTAATTTAACTGACCAAAAGATTAATTGGTTAAGCAAAACAATTGATCCATCAAATGTTACAGCCTGACTTACTAATTACATCTACTTTTTTTAGGAGTTAAATCTTAGACTTGTGCCTTATATACATACACATATACAGTATATAAATTTCACTGCATGTATATATTTTCCAATAATGCCCACAGCCTCTTTTCATCGACATTCTAAGTTTTCGAAATAGGCATACTATATGTTTGAATTGGTTTGAGGAAGCAGCTGAGAACACATGCTAGTCATACCATTCAGAAAAACTGAGCACATGGTTTTCATTCCCCCCCCCCCCAGCCTCTTTTTTTGATGTCGGCAAGGTTATATAATTGATAAATTTCTGTAGCACAATCCACCCACCCACTCTCACCTCACGCTTGGAAAAATATACACTGGAAGACAAGAGCTGGTCTCCAGATTGCCCAGATTTGAATGTAACTTGAATCTGGAAATTATGACACTGCACCCTATGTACTAGGATACAAAGCCAAAACTCTGCATTTACAAGATGATTATTTAATGATATTCGTTTATGGCTCTTTGGCTTTGATTTTTAAGATTTATATTTGCATTTCTCCCTCTCCAATATAAAATGAAATCCAGTTTTCTTCTAACACACCCTCACTCTTTAGTAGCTGTTTGAAGTGCCTGACAGGACTCTGTCCTGCAAAACGTTTGTCTGGTGTCATTTTTCACTGCAGGTGGTTCTACTGAAATCAGTATCTAAAGTCTTTTGACCACTGCAAAGCAAGAAGGGAGAGGTCACGCTACACTGGCATATTGGTGCCAATCCACCCCGCTACGTCAGTGACACACAAACCAAACAGACAAGGAATTTCCTGGGTGAAGCCCCAAATTCAATAGTTATTTGCTGGGGTATGGGGTCTTAGGGTTAAGCTGCAATCCGTAATATACTTAAACATTTCCACTGATTTTGATAAGACTATTCTGGAACTAAAAGGTTGCACATTGAGGATTTGCATGTAGGGCTGTAATCCTGTGCACACTTACATGGAAGGAAGCCACACTGAACTCTGTAGGGATTTTGCTTCTGAGTAAGCATACATAGGATCAGACTGTTATTATGGTTAGGGTTTTGCGGACTAAATTTGCATCTCATGAACTCTAATGTTTAAATTATAAATATCACACTGTGGATGTAAAGACAGTATGACAAAGACAATTAATTCATTAGTTCAATATTGGTACATATTTCCAAGGTGACTTTAATAGAAAACGGTGAAAGACCCATCACTTTAGACCTACTAATAATGTGTTTCACCAAGGTAAAATTTGTGTGTACCTCATTTTAAGAACATAAGACGAGCCCTGCTAGATCAGGCCAAAGGCCCATCTAGTCCAGCTACCTGTATCACACAGTGGCCCCACCAGATGCCTCAGGGAGCACACAGCCAACAAGATAACCTGTTTCCTGCTGCCAACCCCCTGCACCTGGCACAGAGAAAACCTACTTTTAAAGCCAGAAGGTTGCTTATGGCTTGTAACCTGTGATGGTCTTTTCCTCCATGAATCTGTCCAAACCCCTTTTAAAGGCATCTAGGACAGGTGCCATCACCACATCCTGTGGCAAGGAGTTCCACAGATGAATTACACGCTGGATAAAGAAAAATTTTCTTTTGTCCGTTCTAACTCTCCCTCCACTCAATTTTAGTGCATGTCTCCTGATTCTGGTGTTGTGCGAGAGGGAGAAGAATTTCCCTCTATCCACTCTCTCCATCCCATGCATAATTTTATAAGTCTCAATCATGTCCCCATTCAGGCGCCTTTTTTCTAGACTGAAAAGCCCCAGACGCTGTAGCCTTTCCTCATAAGGGAGGTGCTCCAGCCCACGAATCATTCTGGTCGCTCTTTTCTGCACCTTTTCCAATTCAACTATATCCTTTTTGAGGTGTGGTGACCAGAACTGGACACAATACTCCAGATGTGGCCTTACCGTCGATGTGTATAAAGGCATAATAATGATATTGGCCGTTTTATTCTCAATCCCTTTTTTTAATGATCCCGAGCATGGAATTGGCCTTCTTCACAGCCGCTGCACACTGGGTCGACACTTTCATCTTATTCCCTGACTGTGGAGTTTTCTCAGGAGCCTTTCATGAGGGACCGTGTCAAACGCCTTCTGAAAATCCAGATATATAATATCCACGGGTTCGCTCGCATCCACATGCCTGTTGACCTTTTCAAAAAATTCTAAAAGGTTTGTGAGGCAAGACTTCCCCTTGCAGAAGCCATGCTGACTCTCCCTCAGCAAAGCTTGTTCTTCTATGTGTTTTAAGATTTTATCTTTAATGAGACTTTCCACCATCTTCCCTGGAACAGATGTTAGGCTGATTTTAAAATGGAAATATTTTAATGGCATATTTTAAAATGGAAATTGAGATTTTAACAAAAGCCTGCTTGTGGCTACAGTGACATTTTAGAGACATACTGAATACCATTTCCACCAGTCCCATCATCTGTGTGTTGCTTAGACAGGAGTGATCGTTCTTCAAATAACCTGTCTGCATGTAAAAGGAGAGATGGTGTACTGGGAAAAAAATAACATGGTATGGCGAATCAGTGATTTGAAATCACATCATGATGTAAAGAAGACAAAGGTCACTGGAATTACAACCTAAAACTATTTTACACTTTATTCAGGCAAATGTGTTTCCTGTGCTGCCACCTCATGTCTGTGCTGTGGTCACCATTATGTCTGAAGGAAGAGGCTGCTAGCATCAAACATTCACTGGAGACTGCAGCCAATCACAAGTTCTCAAGCCAGGGCTACTGATGCCCACATACGCTTACAGATATGTGTCTCCTCTTCAAACATGGCTGATGCAAGGCAAATGGTGGGAGACAAAGTGTGACTGACACAGCATTTAAGCTTTTAAAACCCAGAATTCTGTGGGAATTACTTAAATGTAATTATCTTCTTTGCAGGACATCCACAATTGAACAATATCCCATAAGCATGCAGACAACGATTTCTGGTAGTACATATAGGCCACCAGCCAGCACCTATAAGACTGCAAAGAATCAAGACAAACCCTGCTTCCAAAATGAGATGGCTGGATCTCTTGCACTGACAGAGGGTGCGAAAGGCCACTGAACTCTCGACTCTTGGCAGCAGAACTGCCCCGTAAGTAGCCACATCACAAAAGCAGTGCTGCTGATGCCAATGACTGATCCTGATCCTTGGCACACCCTGGCTGCCTTTGTCCTAGCTGTGAGTTGAAAGATTACTTGGGCACTTATTAACGTGGGTTTTGCTAAATAGGGACCAAAAAAAGGAGAGGAAGGGAAACAAAACAACAAACAGCTGGAGGAGGAAATAGCAGGTCAGGTCCCAGAGGCGCTGATTTTTGCAGCTGGAGAGAGATCTTTCAATGACTCCCATATGTTTAAAATGTTCTTATACATCACGTGAAAGATTGTGTGCTTATCTATGTGCATAGGCACACATGTTAATATTCTTGTACATGCAGAGGTGATCTATAGTGAACAGTGTGGTTCTGGTTGCATGTATATTGATTTTGTGTGTGTGTGTGTGTGTGTGTGTGTGTGTGTGTGTGTGTGTGAGAGAGAGAGAGAGAGAGAGAGAGAGAGAGAGAGAGACAGGTGTGTGTGTGTGTGTGTGTGTGTGTGTGTGTGTGTATATAAAAAATTCAGATACTTTCAAGTCTGAACTGTCCCCATGTATTAGATGATGTGGGTGCTCAGATGTGTATTCCTGGCTTTCCCCAGGTTGACCTGCTTTCTTCTTCAATCTCCCTAATTAGGGGGGGGGGGAGTTTATTTGAACTGCCACCTTACCAGTGTATGTAATGGAACAGTTCATCCAAACCACACACCCCGTGCAGTTAGGGAGAATAACAGAGGAAGCAGGGCAAGCAAGAGGAGGGGCTAGGATGTACACACCCTGTGCAGCATGCACAATATTTAATACGGGGGGGGGGGGCAGTTCAGATTTGAAAGTATTGTATGAACTGGTCCTATGTTTTTGTTCACGCATGTCTGTAATTAATCTATGTGTGTAGACATGCATTACATTTATGAATAGGATATAGATGTCAGCATGACTTATAGGATCTCTATGTGCCTCCCTCCAAGTCCATGCATATTTGTGTTCATACCTGCGCACCTGCTGTGTTTCACCATTACTATTATCCCATTCTTCTTCTAAAGGAGCATACAGTGCCATACAGGGGGGGTGGCTTCCCCCCCCCCAATTTTATCTTCACATCATCTATCTTGTGAGACAGGCCGCTAGGCTGAGAGATTCTGACTGGCCCAAGGACCACTACTGTGTTATAAGGCAAGGCTGGAGAGGTTTGGCCCAGTTCTGCCTGATCCAATTTACCTACTATGTATGTATGTATGTATGTATGTATGTATGTATGTATGTATGTATGTATATATATACATATATATATATATGTACGGTATATGTCTTCTATCATCTCTGTCTCTCCTATCTTACCTCCTTTGCTTCTTATACAGTACCTGCATTTTTGAGGGTTTGGATATCTTTATTTGGTGCATCCAATCTCTGCAAAAAATGGTATCCCCCTATTTCCCCGGGCCTCATTGGCATCTTACCCCTCCGCGCATGAAATCACAGGGCCTACTGCACCCAAATGGTAAAGCCCTCACAAAACCCTGTGCCATGTTATACTTTGGGAGGGGCTATACTTCTTACATTCCTGGGTTTGTACACTAGTAACAGCAAATCCTCTGCCTGTTTACCCAAATGTAAGTCAGCAGCGTGTTTGGTAGGCTTCTCCTCTCAGGTGAGTGAGCACAGGATTTCAGATAAGGCGCTGATCATGGAAAGCACCCTGGGAGGAGGTAGCCTTTAAGTTACAGGAGAGAAATAGATATAACCAAAGGAGCGCATTGGCACCTTTTCCTGGCAGTGCAACTACGACTTCGACAGCAGTGAAACAGGCAAACATATTTTTAATTCAACAGGTGAAGCATTCCCATCACGAGCTTCCCACCTGACAGCTCCTCTTTGACCAGACCACCGCATCCTCTTCTTCTTCTAGTCACTTCTCCTCCTACCCCTCAGTCCCTAGTCCCTCTTGTCCTACTTTATTCTTCTGACCCCCCTCCCGACCCTGCAGCGTTTCTGCGCCTGTTGCCCAACGTTCTTTCCCCCACCCCCTGGGCTCCCCAGACCCCAGCAAGCCCCACCCCGCGTCCTGTGGCCGCGGCCATCCCCCCTTCACACTCTCCCCGTTGCCCAAGTTCTGCACTCATCCCCGCGGTTCAGCCACCACCACTGTGGCCGCCTATTGCCTCCTCTCCCCCCACCTTCCCGCCTTCTTCCTTCCTTTCTGCTCCTCGCACCGACTCGGCTCCCTCCTGCGCGCGCCCCAGCCGGCCGAGCTCCTGCGCCCCGGCAAACTTGGTCGAGGCGAGCCGCCCAAGCGGGTCTCGTTGGCAGCAGTTAAGAGCCGAGGGAGGAAAAGGAAAGGGAAGCGGGGCTGAGCCATCCCCCTGCTCCCAGAGCGTGTCCGCTCTGCCTGAGGGGGACGGAGGCAGCGAACGCTGCGCCACGCTGGGTGAAGAGCGGGCGGGGGGGACGCTGCTGCCTTGCCCGGGACTGCCCTCCGCCGCCGCTACTAGCAGCAGCAGCAGCAGCAGCCCACTTGCCAGCCGTGGCTTCGCCCGCTGCCGCCGCTTCCCGACGGGCCCTGGCCCTAGCGCTGGCAATGAAGAGAGTTTGCACGCTGTCCCTCTGGTTCTGGATCGGCATCGTCTCGGAAGCAGGTGAGCGAGTGCAGGCGCGCCGTCGGCGAAGCTCACGCTTGCGCCGCGCAAGCCGGAGAGGAGGAGACCTGTCCTTCCTTGGTGGCGAGAGACGGGACGGGGGCAGCGCCCGACTCCGGACCCGGAGTGGAGGAGCTAGAGGTGTCCATATTTTCCTTCGTCGTCGGCGCTGTCGTGTGTCCCGTTTCCCCACCCGACTCCCCTCTACTTTGCCAGAGGCGCCCATTGCCATGGGCTCCTCTCGCCAGGCTGTGACTGGCCTTTGCCCATTCTCCCTCCCTGCCCTCATCTGCCGGCCCTTTCCTCTCTCCAGCATCTGCCACCCACCCACCCTCCCGTGCCGTTTGCCTCCCTGACCTTCTAGGGCCACTCTCCGACATCATTACCATACCTTACCACCTTCCATCTTGACTTTTTTTTCCCAACCTTTTGCCCCCTTTCCTTGCCACTTCCCATATTCTCTTTCTTCTCTATTGCCCCGTTCCACCACTCTGGGCATGGCATCTGCCAGCCACCCGCCTCCTGAGCGAGTGCATCTTTTTCGCTGGAGCCACTTTCTTCGTTGAAGTGGAACCGAGCCGCATTCCACCACCAGAGGGCGCTCTGAGGTGACTAATCTTTTCCTCCAGCTACACTGAACCAAGTTGTGACAGGAAAGGGGAGACTATACACAGCTGCTCTCTTGGGGTACTCCCGCAACAGGGATTTCTCGTAAGGGGATAAACCTGAGCTGCTTCCTCAGGAAATGCAGATTGCCTTCTAAGTGCGATCCTGTACTGATCTATCCTGCCTTTGTTCTGTGATGAATCAGTGTGTAAATTTCTTTTGAAGATGCTGCCTGTTGCATGTGATTGCTGCTGTGTGTGTGTCCTAATTGTCTGAAGACTGTGACGTTGGCTGATATGGCACTATGTCTAAATGTATGAAGGAAGTAGCTGATTGTGTAATTCTCTGAATACAGACAGTATCACGTAAACACTACAATTTGTGAGGACTGGATGATAAACCGAGTTCCTGGAATGTTCACTTTTGCATATGAACATTCTGGGCTACAGTACAGCACTTTACGTCTAGATCACCACTTTTGCCTCTTGGTGAAAGTCACTGCTGTCTTCGATGCATGTCTTGGTTCAAGTAGTTGTATTTAGCAGCAAAGCACATTGATTGGTCCAGCACATTCAGATTCAATAAATAAAAGGTGGCTAGGGCTGCGATCTTGCATATGCTTACTTGGAAGTGTGACACTTCTTTCTGAGTAAACATGCATAGGCTCAAGGTGCATGAGACACAGCAGAGGGACAGGGGGTGGGGAGAAATGTTCTGTATGTGTTGCCCCTATGGACACTAAACCATAAAATAAAGCTGTAGGCCACATTTGCTGAGATGGAGAAAATGCTTCTGGGGGAGGAGTATGATACATGACTTGCCAGGTTTCAGATGGGAGCCATAAAGAACCAGAGAGACCACAGGAAAAACTTTAATGCAGGAAGCTTTACATGTGGTAAGATCAATTTTTGTAGCATAAGTCCCTTTTCTATAACCCTAGCTCCATGATTCATTATTGTTGTGGTGTGTTTATTCGGCTCAAAAGTAATGCAAAAGCAAGATCTTGAGCAGTCAGCGACAGTTGAGAGGTATGGAATGCAGCACAGCGGCACTGCAAGTCCGTAGCACTACCACAGGGGAACGATGTATTTCATGCAAACTGCATTGGGATGCAATGTGCAGCAGCTGGAGTGGTGTTACGTTTTTCGTGCTAGCCTAATGCATCAGCCTTGGTAGATATGCCCTGGCTTGCTGCCACTGCGACTGAGTGACCAAGCTGCACTGATACAGACAGAAATGCAGAAGTGTGACTCTACGTTCATAGGAGCTATTAAGATTATAACACTATTGTTTGTGTGTTTTGAAATCTGTTGTGAGACCCGAGGGCTTTGCTGAAGTTTCTGTTGGGGATGCAAGTACTATAAGGTACCCCAATAACACCTGGCTCTGCCTCTGTCCTGAACTAACCATTGGGAAGAAATTGAGAGGGCACAATAGCATGAGCAGACATGACAAATGAACAGTGTAGTGTAGTGGTTAGCTTGCTGGGCTTAGACCAGTGAGACCCAGATTCAAATCCCCACTTAGCCAAGGTCACAGAGTAAGTTTGAATCAGTCACTCTCTTTAGCCTATGGCACAATCCTATCCTCAAATAGCACTGGTGGAGCACGGGCTCCGTGGGCACTAGCGGTCACAAAAATGCTGGAAAGCGCTTTGCGACAGCATAGAGGCCTGCCATGCTGGCAGGAAGGCCAGAGCCTTCTCGCGTGTGCCGGCGACCAGAACAACGCCCACTGGAGCAGGTTAGTCTGGCACAGGGGGCAGAAGAGAGTGGAAGGAGAGCGGGGAGGGGACGAAATGGGGTGGGGGAGGGCATCAACATGGGCAGGGTGGGAGTATCAGGCCCAGGAGGGAGTGGGATCAGCCGCACCGACACGCACCGTATCCTATCCTACATGGATTGGGCTGCCCATGTATCTCACAGATTGTACCCCCTGATAAAAATCCTCTCAGAGGCCCTGCTGTCAAGGTTCCCCCCAAACAATTGTAAGCAGTAGTTAAAACTGTATGAGAGAGTGTTTCAGTGACTTAAATGAATCACGTACCACTGCTGGTGAATGTTCACACAAACAAAAATACGGTACTTTGTTATTACTTGAGTTATTCCAGAGCCAGCTCATATTAGCCCAGAGTAGACACGAGGAAAATGATGCAACTGAAGGATCACTCTGAAGATCTAAAGCAAAGATTATGTGTGATAAAGAAGTTGGTTTTTTGGGGGGGAGGGGGGCGGGGAAACAGCAGATGCCTCCATAGCTATACAGTGGTTGTCTTAAGACTCTTGAGGAGTGTATTTGCTGTTCTTAGTACTTTTCATTGAACTGATCAGACTATAAAGAGAGGATGGCGATGATGATTTGCATTGCAATCATTTATTAGAATTCTGGGAAATCTGACTTCCAAATGTGCATACCTGCTGCCATCAAGGCTGTCCTATAACCGCACCCTGAACATATCGACACACATGCTGTCAGAAAAACTTAGGTTTTGTGGTTTAGGTCTGTTGCCATTCAAAAAAAGGGAACAAATTTACATATCCCTTGCTTTGTTGTCCTTGGGTTCTTTAGTCAAAACCCATTTGATAATACCTCATTGATTTGCACAGTTCAGCAGAGAATATTGACATGTCGTATATAAACAAGGGGAAAGTAATGAGCCCTGCAGTAGTCATCTAATTTCCCTCAGGCCCATCCAGCTGCTTGTTCAGGGGGCACACCAATGCCTCTGACTTACAGGAGGGAGGGAGAGAAGGAGAGATCTTCTGGCCCACAACAGATTGATTTGTCCAACTCTATGGATCAAGTCTCCATTTACAGTAAAAGTACTCAAAGCATCCTTTGGGCACAAGGCCAAGTAAAACTCAAACCCACAGCCTTCAGGAATGTAGTATAGAGGGAGGCAGACAAATCCTTGAGGCAGACATAGCAGAGCATGTGGACATGACTACAGGGGGCATGCATGTGGAATGTATTATTGCCTCGCTTTTCCCTGAAGGACTCCCCCCCCCCCCAAGCTGTGGCACCTGCCACAATTGAAGACGCTTTACACAATGTGTTAAACAGATACCCCTTGCTCCCTGTAGCTTGTGATTTGGCCCTAGGCATTCCAATGGATTGCAGTACAGCCATAATTTCCCCTTTGTGGGCATAGAAATACTTCTGCAGCTGCTCTGCTATCCAATGACTGTTTAAATTAATCCCAGGGATTTTTATTGCCTCCTGGCTATCTTAGGCCTTTGTTTCTTATTTCAAGCTGTTAATGAGGAGGAGGGTTAGGTTAGTCCCAGGGGTGCATTTCCTTGGAGGTCAAAATTGTAATGGTACTTAAAGTGCAAAGTGTTATTGCCTCTAAAGAAGTGTCTCATCATTAAAAGGACACAACCACACTTAATGGATATGTCAAGCAAGGTACTCAGCTGCTCCTTTATTTTAAGCCTGGCTCCACCCCTCTCATAAAGAGGGTCTTCTGCACACTGTCTGATATCTTCTTCTGGTTATGTAGCTTACAGAGGAAGCTTGCCCATCCACCTTCTACTTTTGCTCTCATTCCTGCTAGTTTGGGGGACCGGGCGGTTTGTAACACTCTTCTCATGTTACAGAAAGACATACATGGCCAGCTCAGCTCTGCTCAGATGTGGCTACTTGGCCATAAAACTTATCAATGGGCCAAACTGAGAGATGATGGAAAAATGAAAGCAAGCTGGGAAGTGTAATTCAGAAATTATGGTTTGTTCCATGAATGCCCCCATAAGCACGCAAAGAGGATACTGCTGCAACATCATAAGGCTTTCATGAATCACCAGCCACTGGAGAGATGAGAAAGAATGCAGAGTTGTATAACATGTAGGACTAGGCATGGTGTGCTATTAGCTGAGATTCTTCATGAATCTGGCTCTTGTGCTCTGATTTGCAGTCTTCATTGGAGAATGGTAAGGTTTACCTGTTCACAGATGGTCAAATGCCCCTGAAAAGCAGTTTCCTCCCCTAATGGCTTCATAATAGGAATGATTCTGTCTTGGAAGTGTGAGAGTAGCTGTAATGTAAACAAGCAGTTATACACCTGCTTGTAAGACGATAAAGTAACCAGCCCATGTTTTTTTGCAACTTACATGTGGTCGGGTTCCTTGGTTTAAACTTTAAATGATGTCAGTAGTAACTGTTTGCCGATACTTAAAAGGTTAAATGGATGCACTGCCGAGATGTGCATGTGCTGAATGGAAGACACCTGGGATGTTGTTGAAATTGAACTGTGATAAGTGTTCCTCTCTTACCAAGCTGGTGTAATACCAAGTGACACAGTGCCCTAGCTGTCGCATGGTTAAGGCCTCCCAATAATTAAATGAAGATGGTTGGTTACGATGCCAGGCATGATGTCCAAGCTCTTGCTGGTGGAGGTCAGCAATGGTTCATGGGAAAGGAAAAATTGGCAGCTGGGCCGGATGTCCTGCATTTCCCCTCTTCCTGCAGCCGCCTGAACTATGTTCCTTATTTAGCTTTCCTGATGGGCAGGAGGAATCTGATGGCGGAAACTGTCATGGCCTGATAACAGCTCAGAGACCCCTTTATGATGGGTGTCATGGCAGACAATGGGTTAGTTTTCATTTTACTTAGGCTGGGAGAGGAGAGCAGCATGCTTGGCCTGCTCCCCCTTCTCCGTCACTTGGGCAGTGTTGGCATCTGCCATTGAAATAAACTGCCTTTTCCCGGGGAGGAGGAGGAGGAGGGCATTTGTGTGTGCATGTGTTTGCCTGTTTACTCATTTGTGTGCAGCCTGCACTGG
The DNA here is from genome assembly GCA_026170595.1 of Plestiodon gilberti rubricaudatus. Taxonomy (NCBI): domain Eukaryota; kingdom Metazoa; phylum Chordata; class Lepidosauria; order Squamata; family Scincidae; genus Plestiodon; species Plestiodon gilberti. The sequence goes on along the minus strand of JANXHW010000002.1, from coordinate 192,292,258 downwards.
ATGCTTGTTGGAAAGTAATCAAGACTGTGAAATGATGACATCCTTCAGGGGAGTCTTGACGTGAGCGGCAGAGCCAGCTGATGTAGGGAGGAGTTCACGGAGAGGGGGATCCTGGAGTAGATCCTCTTGGCTGGTGTCCAGGCCTGGGCAGACTTTTCCACTTGCGTATGGTAACAATGTGTCAGCAAGGCCAGCAATAACAATGGTTCAGTACATGGTGATGCAGGACTTGTCAGCTGGAGCTGGGAGGCTGTCTGGCAGTTCCGTGTGCATTGCAAGCAGCATCGATAAAGCATTTGGATGCGCATATTTACCGTGCATGGTACTTCAACGTAACCTATGTATTATTATAACCTACATTTATAGATACACCAATACTTGCATATAAAAATTGATATGAGAACTAGTGAAGTTAATATACAGTATTTCCCAAAGTCGCGCCCACCCTATAAGCCACTATGTGCTTCCACTTCCTCATGGGGCAACACTTCTGACTCGTTCAAGGGCCAAATGAGATAGTCTTTTTCCTAGCCATCCTCCTATGTGTATCAATTGCAATCTGAACTTTAAACTTCTCTGTATCAGTGGTTTCATTTTCAACATAATGGCTGATGTATGACAAAATGAGAGCTCTAGAGGTTGACTACCTCTATTTTTGAAAACAAAAATGGGGAACGTGAAACTAAATACAGTATAGATTACAATCGTGTTCCAGTTTCCACACCATTTCAGATAATGTTACTCTGAATTCCCAAAACCATATTCACATAATCCCTCCTCCTACATGTTCACATGGAGGGGGATTAGGGCCATGTATGCTGCCCCTGCCTCCAGTGTCTAACATCCTGTAGCATCGCTAGGCCGAGGCCGGGGGGGGGGGTACTGTGCCCCGGGTGCCGACCGCAGTTTCCTTGTGAGGAGCGGCTGCGGCGGCAACCTTTGCAGTGGCTGCTTAGGCTGTTTGGGCTGATTCCAGGGCAGGAGAATGGCCCACCCACACTCCCTCACTCCTTTAAGGCTCCAAATGAAGCCTTTCCAGGAGCGACCTTTTCTGACTGCAGAATATGAGCCTAATGCGAAGAGAGGACTCTGGAGAAGACTCTGATGCTGGGAAAGATTGAAGGCAAAAGGAGAAGGGGAAGGCAAAGGATGAGATGGTTAGTCAGACAGCATCACCGATGCAATGAACATGAAAATGAGCGAACTCAGGAAGATAGTGGAGGACAGGAAGGCCTGGCGGGATGTGGTTCATAGGATCACGAAGGGTCGGACACGACTTAATGACTGAACAACAACAACAAAGGGCAAACATGGGGTTTCCTATACCACATTAGCCTTATGACACTAATGCATGGATGGGACAAGACATTTGCAGGGGAATCTAGCTAGGTACTAGTGAATTGTTTAAATCTTTCCCAGCCTCTGATTACCCACCAAAACTCCACTCTGCCTCCAGCAAGCTTTTTCCTTTGTTTTTCCCTCAGCTGGCTCTGAAGGCGGAGACACACCACACGCGTTGGGGTGCGTTGCGTCCAGCAGCATCCGCGTGCGGCCCCATATGTCTTCTCTTGCACCAAAATGCATCGGAACACAGGAGAGCTGTGTTCTGGTGCGTACTGAGTTCAACCGTGTTTGACTTTTGCTGCATTCAGCCAATGATAGGCAGCATTTAGAGTTGTGGGAGCGGGACATGGAGCAACGCAGTGGCCAATCAGAATCGAGTCTGAAAAGACTCGAGATTCTGATTGGCTAAAAGAGAGGGGGCGGGTTAGGACGTTTTCCCTTCTCCGTGCAGCTTTCTTTGGTGTGCCTAGGGTGCATTGCGTTGTGTTCCAGCACGTTGGCTGCTCTCTTAACTCAACGGAATGCAACGCACCCCGACGCGTGTGGTGTGTCTCGGTCTTGAGTGTAGAAATAAGCCCAGCACTCAGTGTGTGTGTGTGGGGGGGGAGAGCCTGGGAGAGGGGCTATGAGGGAGGGTTTGGCACCAATTATCCACTGTAAATGTCCACCCTGCATCACTGTTAACTGGCACACTTCATTTCCTGAGTTAATGTGTGCTCCCACTCTGTGTGTAACAACAGTAGTGTGCAGGATTGTTTGAGTTGCTGCAAGCAGCCTCGAAAAGGGGATGTGAAAACAATTGATTGTTATACCAGACTGTGGATCTTTAGAAGATTCTGCTGCCCATCTGCTGCCCTTTTGATTTACTTCAGCTTGCCTTCTGTTTTCCTTTCTGATAGTTTTAAAGCTTCCCTCTCTTCCACCATCGCAGTTAACATCTGCAGGAAAGAATCAGCATCATTGGGCAGATGGTGCGTCAGCTACCAGATAAGCTGATGGCTCTAGTCTCAGATGCGGACAGACCAGAAGGAACATAGCAGTGTCAGGCAAAGTGTGCCTCTGAAAGAAGGCAGGAAGTTTTTATTACCAGGCTGAATCCTAAATTTGTTGTTCTGGAGTCAATGACTTCCGAGGGAACGTTGTCTGATTAAATTTAGGAATAAAAATGCCAGAGATGACTCCAACATACTACTTTTCAGAATGGTCTGATCTACTCTGTGCAAAATGTTTGGCTTACTAGAAGTTTACAGAAATGGTAGCTCTGTTTCTACTTAGAGACAGACAGTATGCTTCATCATGAGTTGTTTTCCTTGACCACAGCTAAACATTATGTTTGAATAAAACCATGGCAAAGGATGGGCAGTTAACCAGTATCTGAAACCATGACTTGAAGGGACTGTGCAAACCACAGTATGTGTCAAACATGGCTAAATATTTCATCCACACCAAGCAACCCATGGTTCAGGCAGTTTCTCCATCTTTCTGCTTACAAGGTGACAAGCTCCTCTCCTTGGTGTCTGCCTATACATGCCAAACATACTGTACACATTAAACTTACAGGCAAACTCTGCATGCCAGAGGAGAGGGACTGAGTTTTGCACATAAAGTGTTATCCAAATTCTTCTTGGAGGACAAGGTTTTTTTAAAAGTTAGTGATTTCATCCTACTTCTTAATCCCCCACATGACACACGTCACACACCCACTGCATCATGTTGATGTACTACTGTTGATGACTTTGCTGTTCAGTGGTAGTCAGACAAGACCTGCACTCCCAGTGTTTGGCATTTCCTATTATTTACAGCCCCTCCCCACCCCCAGCTGCTTAGACAAATAAAAACTAATGCTGACTGAAGACCTTTAATCCCTGGCTCTTGGTCCTTCATAGCAATAACAAGATCTGGGTGGCATTTCAAAGAATGTATCAGTTAGTAGGAGAGGGTTTGAAATTAGCTAAGCATTAGAATATTTTCTTTTAAATTTAAAGCTGGAAAAGAATTGTAATAATGTCTTTCTAGTAGATAAGGGCCTTTGACTTTGCTGCTGCTTAGCTATTATTACTATGAATAGAAAGGCAGAAGATTCCACACAGCCCTGACCGTTTACTTACCCCCACCCAAATCAAAATGTTTTATTACAATGGTAGATAAAAGGAATAATAAACATGATCCTTAGAAACTCTAAAGACTTGCACAAGTATAAAGAGATATTTTTGCACTAGAGTAAGTTTTTGTTAGAAATAGACAGAAGCAGAAATTCCTGCTTCTACCATGTTCACATTTTTCAGATTTCTGAAGATAGAGAGGCTGGTCCATCCTAAAAAGTACCAGTCTAAAGCATCATAGAGCCTGGCATTGTGCTTTAACCCTGCTCAATGAATGTTAGTTTCTAGGAACAGATGACCTACGCTCCAAGGTATGAAAAAGGAGCATATGGATGTGATCTCAGAGCCACTGTCTGTAATCTTTGAGAGCTCCTGGAGAATAGGTGAGGTGTTGGAAGACTGAAGTGAGCAAATGTTGTTCTTTAAAAAAAAAAAGGAGGATCCAGGAAACTACACACACTGGGTCAGTTTAACGTCAATACCTGGGAAGATCCTGGAACAGATTATTAAGCAGAACGTCTGTGAGCACTCAGAAAATAAGCGGGTGCTTTCTAGGAGCCAGCTTGGGTATGTCAAGAACAAGTCACACCAGACTAATCTCATCTCCTTTTTTTGACAGAGTGAGTAGTTTAGTAGATCGTGGGAATGTCCTGGACATAGTGTACCTAGATTTAGCAAAGCATTTGACAAAGTCTCCCATGATACCCTTGTTGACAAAATAGTAAAATGTGGGCTAAATGGTTCTACTACTAGATGGCTTCAAAGCTGATTGGACAACCATTCCAATAAACACCTTTCTCCAGCTTGACAAAGATTCATCAGGCAAGATGCCACAGGGGTCTGTCTTGGGTCCTGTGCTATTCAACATGTATCTCTTCTTTGGTTGCTATATTTATTTCTACTCGTTTGAATTTTGTTGTTGGAGAGGATTTTTTTTTCTTGTTTGGGTAGGGAACGGGTTAAATACAGTATTGGTCTCTACACAATTGATTGTCACAGGGTCCCTGTTTCCTAGTTCAGGTTCCCCTTCCCCATCTTGAACAAAAGTCTGGACAATACACCACCACAGGAATAATTTCTAGAAGTTGGGTCTCACAAAAACCTCAGGTTTGGGCATCTCTTGGATGCCTAGAATGAACAGGATACAGTATTTTAAATACTTTGAGATGGGGGGGCACTTGAATGCCTTCACCAGGCCTTCACTACTGTTCAGACAGTATTTGTAATAAACCCTTATTATGACCATGTTGTGTATCTACTTCATCAAAACCAGAGGAGATCAGAGCTGTCGAGATCTTGTGATAATAATCCTGCACCTTTGGTGGTTTTGCTTTCACCTTTGTACTATATGTACACTACACAGCATGAATGCATGCAACCAATTAGTTCATATGATTTTCAACCCCCTCATGTATACTGGGTTATTGAGTGCAGTCCTTTGAGTGCAGTCTTTCTGCTAGTACAGTAATTACTACCCTTAAATGAAAATAGTTAGCATATATAAACACTTCCCTGGAACTGTATTCTAGTTGTGAGCACTCCCTGGGGTTTCAGTTATTTTGTATGGGAACAATTTTAAATAGGAAACCAACAATCAGCAGATTTGGCCCTTAATTTTTTTTAAGTCCTTCAGAGGTTTTTGATGTTCTGCCCATGATTTAAAAAACTTCTTTTCAGCTTCCAGATCTTTAATGAGTTTCCCAACTATGAAAATATGATTGATTGACCACAGAAAGCTAGCTGAAATAGCCAGAATAATGGCATTTGAAACATCATCTTTTTTTGTTTTAATGTCTTTCAATGCATTTAATATCTGCATGTGATTATTACCGGTCGCAATATTATTTTAATGCCAGAGATATCTGTATATATTTATCTCTTTGAACCTGATTTTGATTGGGATTACTACTTCGTAAAAGTTACATGTTTTTCGTTTGTTTTGTTAAAGAAACATTATATACAACATACTGGAGTTACAGTATAAAATATTAGATTAATTAGCATTTCAATTAAATGGTCAAAGCCTCTTCCATCTCAAGGTGATGGTCTTTGTATTGTTATGGAGTATGGTTCATCACTCTGTTCGAGAATGAAAGGAAGCCATCATGGTTTAGTAACATGAAGGAAGGCATATTTGAGAAGCACTGTCTGCCTCAAAGGCAAGAAAACAGAGCTGTCAGTGACAAATCCCCAAGCAATATAGGAAAGGAATCAAGGACTAAAGTAGAGTTGACACAACTTTTTATTTTTCTGTCAGTGTTCATGTGTTTTTAATATCTGTGTCATGTGAAGACGTCCAGCAGGTTAGGCCTTTCCCAGCATGGGGATGATGTGAGAGGAACGCCCCACCTGTTGAAATTCTGTCATACAACTGTTAAAAGCAAAATGGTGACAATCCTGGATAAAACTATGATGAGTCCTCCTGCCCATATAAGGGTGTGTCATTTGAAGGCCAGTTCCAAAGGGAAAAGAGTACTTTCAGATGTAGGAGGGATGCTCTTAGTCTTTGCACAACTAAAAGGAGCCAATATCAAACTCCCCAGAGGGATGGAAGGGCTGCTGACAACCCAGATCCGAGAGGAGGTCTGCAGGGTGGCCCTGGCTGACCTGCTGGCTCTAGGCCGGACATGTGGCTACCAGGCAGGCTAACTTTGGCTCAGGGCATCTCCTCTCTGAGAGGATGGAGCAGGGGGAGAAAGGGCACTGGGGGGGAGGGGAAAGGAAAGCTGACAGGGAGAGAAATGCAAACAGTTATGGTGTGGGGGAGGGGTGGAGGAAAATGAAGGGTAAACCTGGCAAAAGAACTCAGGAAATCAGGCTGGAGCAAAGCAGGGGGATGATGAGAGAGAGTTTCCTGGAATGGCCATGGAGAAACACAGACAGATAAACAGTAGGGAGGACACAGACCAAAGGAACGGATGCTGTTCCCTGAGCAGAGACCTAGAGGGTGCTATGCAGTTGGCCGTCTGGTTTCCCTTCCCTGCTATTGTGCCTTCTTAGGTCTTCTAGTTGTATTTCAAGGCCTTGCACATATGGCAAGCATATTAGGAAGAGAAAGGGCCATTCCACACCACCGCATACACACACTACTGTTTTCCAAACACTAAATATTGTTCACAATACCTGGCAACATGCCAAGGGTACTGCATTCTAACTTGAAGGCAAGACCAGAAGGCATTAGAAAGTTCCGGTAATGTCTCCCAGACGCCCAACCACCAGACTTTAAAAGCTGTGTAGTGTGTAAGGCTGCCTCACTTCATAATAATGTCATGTTATGCTGTAACAGCTTGTGCCTCAGATGCTCAGCAACCCCCCACCCCTTTCTGAGATTGATAGATACTGTATTGTATTGTATACAGTCTCTCTGGAAATATGAAGTGCAGAGATGCAAATTGATGGCTTATACAGTACAGCCTGATTATTACAACACCAAAAGAACTGATTTTGTACATATTTGCTGGAATTGTTAAAAAAAAATATGGGCCTACTAAACAGATATTATTACACATATTACACAGTGTGTAATATCAATGAAACCAAAAGTGATATTAATAGGTTACATTAAATATTCAGTGAACAGGAAAAATTGTCACCTAATAGAATATATGCCAATAACCACAAAACATCTTGATGCTACCAAATGGAAATCAAATTCCACTCATTAAAAATTTATGAATGAATGAATTTTTTAAAAAATGCTCAGAATAAAGAATTTCATTCAAAACCACAAGCTTAGTTTGTAACCTGTACAGAAGAAAATACAAACTGAACTATCTTACAGAGTCTGAGATAATGCAATAATGGGATAGGTGGAAGATAATGCATCTCCCACCAATCCTAGAACTCCTTCTGCTGTAGAGAAGACTACAGTAAGGACATTATTTTCTTTTCTTGCTCAGCACATTTTGATGTGTGTTGTATTAACTGGGCTGATCTCCATTCTACAGCAAATGAGTGAAGGGAAAATATAGTCAAAGCTCCATAGCACCTGAAACAAGAGATGCTAGACCTGTCCCGCTCCTTCCTGCAATGTGGTATTTCATGAGAGGTGTTGGGGGAAATGGTTATATATGTCAATGCCTCGGTTCAGACTTTCAGAGGGGCAACCTCTTTTTTCATAGTGGCAAAAAGAATGAAGAGTCTTGGGCACATTAACAATGAACATTTGTATTATCATAAACGTTTATGGACTACAGCCCATAAACTTCATCAGGTGCATCATGTGAAATCCTCAGTAGGATTCGTCTCTATATGCATGGATATATAGGGAAGAAAACCTAAAAACAGTAGAATCAATTTTGAGAGTAGACTTAACAAGGCTGGTCTCCTAATAAATTTGTATACCTTGTAAAATACTGTATACAAGAAAACCATAAACCCCTGTCTTAGGCTGCAATCCTATGCACACTTTCCTGAGAGTAAGCCCCTTTGAAGATAATGGGACTTTTCTGAGTCGGCAAGCATAGGATTGTGTTTTAATTCTCATAGACAAAACAGTTGCACCATACAGCAACAGCTACTACAGACTTGTAAATACGGTATACAGTATTTTTTTTGTACTTCACAGCCCCCTTTAGCTGACAGTTGTAAGAATAAATTAATAGCTTGAGGAGGTGCTGTTGTACTGTTGGCAGCAAACGTGCATAGTGTCCTCTATTTTACTGCATATACTTGTCTGGCAAAGCAGAACACGAAAACGAGGAAGTTCATGTCCCAAGAGTGAAACATCTTCATCGGGATTGTGGTCATAAGTAGCGAAAAGTTAAAAATTGTTGAAACATGTAACTTTAAAACAGCTTTATCAGTCTCTTAAAATGCATTGAATGCAATAAAATACTTTAAAAGTCTTCTTTAAGATACAATAAAAACAATTTCAAACCATATGGCATGATATTTCATTCATTCTCCAACGTCACCTTTTACATTCCCTCCTGCACACATTCTAAAAAATCAGGGTATTTTGGGGTGCACTTGAAAATACTTGAGAACCATGCTTCACTCTAATTGGTTGTTGCTGTCTGTGTTGCTCAGTATTCCCTTCTGTCCCTCCATTTTCAGTCAGAAATGCTACCTCTGTTTGCTTTTCTTTTTGACTGTAATCAGGTTTTGCCATTACTGTATCCAGCATAGTTGAGTTACATAGCTCAGCTGACAAATAGTAAATGGCTAAGGAATCAGTTCCATTTGCAGATATTCTGTTAATATGGGAATTTTCAGGGTTGAAAGATGTTTCTCTTAAATGCTTTGGAGGAATAAAAGACCTGATCCAGCTCTCTGAATGCTGTGGGAATGCATATACAGTATAATGCATTGTACTGATTGCACAGTCAGCAGTCAGTTTGTGGCAAATTATTGTGGATGCATCTGTAGAATTTCTGCCTGGAAATTTGCTATAGTAGTAGGTGGCATTTAGGGAAGCATTGTGCCTTGTAGAGCTGCATCAGGCAGATATTTGTCAGGTGTATCTTTAGCAAGTGATTGAATTTCTATCTGGATGCATTCCTCCCTAGTCCAATGGCAAGCTAAAAGACCAAAGCTAAGGGTGCATGCATTGTGAGCCTAATTTGTAAAGCCAGCATAATAAACATAATTAAGGTACCCAAATTCATTTCCAATTTCCCATGTTTTTGGAGCAAGAGGGAAAATTGTGAGCACCTTAATACTTACTGATCTTAAACCAAACGTGTTTTTTTAATACAGTATTTGAATGTCTGTTTGTTTTACATTGCAATGCTCTACAAGAACTGTCATAGAACCACTAAATCAAAATAGGTGATGCCAAGAAGCTAGGATCTTCTGTTTTATGGAGCTGGAATATTTTGAAATATGATAGAATAATATAGGAGATCTGGCAACCTTATTAAGTTGTTCCTTTAAACAACATTATTATAGTTGGAGAGAAAGTCCTGAATCAGCTTGTGTGTTTAGGTTCCTTACAAGTACAACAACAACAAAAAAACCCACCTGGGACCATCTAGAGAGATAAACAGAATGGAAACAAAAAACCTTGCAGATGCCAAGCGTCTGGGTGGAGGAAGATTTGGGATATTTTGTGCAATTCTACAAGCAGTGTGGAAGGTTAAGAAAAGTGAGATACGCTAACTGATTCCAGTAACTAACTCTTCTCAGTTGCATATCTTGTCTTAGCCAATGTTATGTAGTATCCACCCATATTTTCCTAATCAGTGAACTTTGGATGCTGCCTATGTAGACTGTGTGCTATTTGTCCTGAACAGTAGTTCTTGAGCTTGAACTTCTAGCAAGAGAAGGTAAATTTGACTTGATAGGAATAACCAAAACCTGGTGGAGAGCATCTGGGTAAACGTTAGAGGGGAAAGCAACAAACACGGCATTGTGGTGGGCGTCCTACTTCACCTCCATATATACCGCCAGGCCAAGAGGTGGATGTGGATGATGCTTTCCTGAAACGACTTACAGACATTACAAGGAAACATGAGGGACTTTATCCTGATATCTATTGGGAGACGAGCAGCCTGATCCTGTGTAAGTAAATGCCAGTAGAGCAAGCGTTTCGCCGGTGTTAGGTGTCGCAAAAGTGTCATAAGGCACTTTTTTGACTCCTCGGGAGTAAGCGGCGCTGGTGCAGAGGCTGGCACCACTCACTCCCCTGACAGACACGACTGGCGCCAGACAGCCCAGGTAAGTCCTAGGCAGAGGCGCAACGCGCCGGGAGGGCGCCCGGAGCAAGGGGCGGGGCCAGCGTCGTGACGCACCCTCGCGTCACGTAGACGCACCCCCCGCGCCCATTTTGCTCCTATTTCGGAGCCAAACGGGCTGCAGGGCGGGAGGGAGGGCCAAAACGCGACGCTGCTTCGGGAGCCGGTGAGTTCTCCCGACCGCGTTCTGCCCCGCCTGGAGCGACTGCTCCATCCGCTCCACCGTAGTTACGGCGCTGGTCCTAGGCCACGTGATGCAGGGGCGGGGAAGGGTGAGCTGGGGCGGCAAGGGGGGGCATTGGCCTGCCCAGGATGGGAGGGGATGGGAATATCGGTGCAGATATTCTAAGCCCCTTCCCAGCCCGTGCTGGCCTTACATGGCCTCCCCAGATGTATGCCAGCTCTGGAGCTGGCGTGCATCCAAGGAGGCCCATAGGCTTGCCAAAAACCCAGGCTTGCCTACACCTGGGGAAGGGGACAAACGTCCCCTTCTCCCAAGGTGCACTCTAGCAGCGCTGGGGCAGCCCGGAATGGGCTCAGGATGCGGTGGCCGGCCCTTTAGGCTGTCTGCACATCTTTACCACCCTGGGGCCCACAGCCCCCCCCCCCCGCCCCTACCCCGACGACGCTTCTGCTTTACACAGGATTGCGTTGTAACTCAGCCTAGCATGGGAGCTCTGATAAATCCTTGTTGTTTGTGGAGGATAACTTCACCTTCCAGAAAGTGGAAGAAGGAACGAGAAGAGGAGCCATCCTTGACTTGGTCTTAATCAATAGGGAGGACTTGGTCAATGAGGTCAAAGCAGTAGGAACTTTAGGGGAAAGTTATCATGAACTCCTGGAATTCTCAATCATATGGGAAACAAAGGGAATGTGCAGTGAAACCTGTACTTTAGATTTCAGGAAGCCTGATTTTAATAAGCTCAGAGAACTCTGAGGAGCAGATTTCCTTATGGCACATTTGCTGGCGGAGCCTAGAGATCTGCAGGATTGCGTTCATAGTTAAGAACCACCTAACTGGTCGAAATAAATTCAAGTCACAAACTCTCATCTCCTTTTTTGATCTGGTTACTAGCTTACTGAGCAGTGGGAATGCTATGGATGTAATTTCTCAACTTCAGTAAAGCATTTGACAAGCTTCCCCACTACACCTTAATCAGCAAGTTGGTAAAATATGGGCTAGAATGATACAATTGTTAGGTGGATTCACAACTGGTTGGATAGTCATACACAAAGGGTGCTCGTCAATGGCTTCACATCAGCATGGAGGACGGTTTCGAGTGGAGTGCCCTAGGGCTCTGTCTTGGACCTGGTTCTCTTTAACATCTTCATCAATGACTTGGATGAAGGGATACAAGGAGGCCTCATCAAATTTGTGGATGGCACCAAGCTGGGAGGAGTAGCAAACACAATAGAAGACTGTAGAAGCATTCAGGAAGACCTTGACAGAGTGGAATAGTAGCCTGAACCAAACAGGATGAAGTTCAAGAGGCACAAATGCAAGGTTCTTCACTTAGGCAAAAATAACCAAAGACGCAGGTATACAATGAGAAATACCTGGCTTGGCAGCACAATGTGTGATAGGGATCTTGGAGTTGCAGTGAATCACAAGATGAACATGAGTCAGCAGTGTGATGCAGCCGCAAAGAAGGCTAACTCAATTTTAGCCTGCATTAGTAGAACCACAGCTTTATAGTTGTGAAAAGTAGTGGTTCCATTTTACTCCATGTTGGTCAGAAGAACTCACCTGGAGTACTGTGTCCAATTCTGGGCACCACACTTTAGGAAAGATGCAGCCAAACTGGAGCGGGTTCAGAGAAGAGTGACGAGGATGATTAGAGGACTGGAGAACAAGCCCTATGAGAAAAGGTTGAAGGAACTTGGTATGTTTAGCCTGGAGAAGAGAAGGCTGAGAGGGGATATGAAAGCGCTCTTCAAATACCTGAAGGGCTGCCATATGGAAGAAGGAACAAATTCGTTCTCAGTTGCTTCTGAGAGTAGAACTAGATCAAATTGATATAATGGATGCAAATGGATCAAATGGATGCAAGAGAGGAGATTCCGGTTGGATATCAGGAAGAAATTCTTGACGGTAATGGCAGTTTGGCAGTGGAACAGATTGCAAAGAGAGGTGGTGAATTCTGCCTCACTGAAGATCTTCAAGCAGAGGCTCAACAGGCACCTGCTAGAGATGCTCTAGGCTAGGAGGATTTCCTGCTATAGGCAGGGGGGGAGGGAGGGGGCTAGACTAGATGCCCTTGTGAATCCAACTATATGATTCTATGACTCCAATTGTAAGATGCTGTTACTGTTCCATCAGCTCTGTTAAGCAGATATCAAATAATTAATTTGGGATTGTTTTTATGTTCCTATGAGGTCAGAGCTGCATGGTTCTTCTTGGACACCTACTTCACCTCCATATAAAACAAAACCTAGGTACAGTACTTGTACCTGCATTTGCATACATCCATCTACTGGTATCCATACCTCCCCAATTGCACCCCTTTCTCTGTTGTCTCAGTCACCACTGTTGAAATAAATATTGTCAGCTCCTTTAAAGCAGGAACCATCATTTTTGCTTACTGTTGATGATGATGATGATGATGATGATGTAGAAACAAATGTTAGTTTTACTGTTGTCTTTTTCATCCTTGAGTGTTGTTCAATGCATTACACTCGCTGCGTTGTCTGTATCGCTTTGTTATCATTCAGATGGAAAACGTGTGTCTAGCCTGTACCACATCAGGCTGCAGTTGAGGGCATACATCACTGACAGCGCAATCCTGTGAAACTCTTGCACCGGTGTAACAGTAGATCCACCGGTGTAAGTGTACTTATGCCAGTGTAACTTGCTGTATGCCGATGAACACAGGACGGAACCAGCGTAATCCCCCTCGGACGCCGCACATGCGCAGTTCGGACGCAGGACAGATTCCAGCGCAACTCCGCCGGTTTAGGGGGCATTCCGGGGGCACCGGAATGCCCCCTGCACCAGTGGAGTTGTGCGGCATCCAAGGGGGGTTAGGCTGGTGTTCGTCCTGCGTACAGCAAGTTACACTGGCATAAGTGCACTTACACCAGTGCAAGAGTTACACAGGATTGCGCTGTGAATGCTTCTCCACAGACCATAATTCCATCCATACAGAAAACTAGCACATAAGGGAGAAGGCTGGGCTAGAACCAGGCTGAGCTGCTCCAACATCTAGTTTTTTATGTGGATGATTTTTTTTTAATTTTAGTTGTTGCACAGAGACGCATTTGAGCCCCCTCCTGCAATCTGAAGTGGTACGGCCCAAAAGCATGGATATACCATCTCTGTGAGAACTAGAGCTGTGTCTGAGCTGCTTCATGAGTCTTCAAGCCAATTTCCTACATTCTGTTACTAAAGGCCTTTGTAGCAACTCTGTAAATGAAAGAAGGATGGAAATTTAAATTTTGAACATTAAGCTTCCTAGGGGGTGGGGGGACTTTACTTGCTTACAACCTTGATGTTGTGACGTTCAACCTACAGGCTGTGTACTTGCCAGTAAGTTGAAACAGGATTGTCCAAAAATGATTCTTTCTGTTGTTTAGCTGAGAGTTTTAATCTTTTCTGCATATTTTCAAAACATAACCTCTGTTGAGATATTGATTTATAGCACGATAAGAACATAAGAACATAAGAAGAGCCCTGCTGGATCAGGCCAAAAGCCCATCTAGTCCAGCTTCCTGTGTCACACAGTGGCCCCACCAGATGCCTCAGGGAGCACACGAGACAACAAGATACCTGTGTCCAGTCGCCACTCCCTTGCACCTGGCACAGAGAAAACCCACTTCTAAAAACCAGGAGGTTGCTTATGGCTTGTAACCTGTGATGGTCTTTTCCTCCATGAATTTGTCCAAACCCCTTTTAAAGGCATCTAGGCCAGGTGCCATCACCACATCCTGTGGCAAGGAGTTCCACAGATGAATCACACGCTGGGTAAAGAAATATTTTCTTTTGTCTGTTCTAACTCTCCCTCCACTCAATTTTAGTGTGTGTCCCCTGGTTCTGGTGTTGTGCGAGAGGGAAAAGAATTTCCCTCTATCCACTCTCTCCATCCCATGCATAATTTTATAAGTCTCAATCATGTCCCCCCTCAGGCGCCTTTTTTCTAGGCTGAAAAGCCCCAGACGCTGTAGCCTTTCCTCGTAAGGGAGGTGCTCCAGCCCACGAATCATTCTGGTCACTCTTTTCTGCACCTTTTCCAATTCAATTATATCCTTTTTGAGGTATGGTGACCAGAACTGGACACAATACTCCAGATGTGGCCTTACCATCGATTTGTACAAAGGCATAATGATATTGGCCGTTTTATTCTCAATCCCCTTTTTAATGATCCCGAGCATGGAATTGGCCTTCTTCACAGCCGCCGCACACTGGGTCGACACTTTCATCGACCTGTCCACCAGGACCCCAAGATCTCTCTCTTGATCCGTCACAGACAACTCAGAACCCATCAGCGTATATGTGAAATTTTGGTTTCTTGCCCCAATGTGCATCACTTTGCACTTACTTACATTGAAGCGCATCTGCCATTTTGCTGCCCATTCTCCCAGTTTGGAGAGATCCTTCTGGAGCTCTTCACAATCCCTGCTGGTCTTTACCACCCGGAAAAGTTTAGTGTCATCCGCAAACTTGGCCACCTCACTGCCTATCCCCAACTCCAGGTCATTTATGAATAAGTTGAAAAGCACCGGTCCCAAGACCGATCCTTGGGGCACACCACTTTTCACCTCTCGCCATTGTGAAAATTGCCCATTGACTCCCACTCGCTGTTTCCTGGTCTTCAACCAGTTCCTAATCCACAAGAGGACCTGCCCTCTTATTCCCTGACTGTGGAGTTTTCGCAGGAGCCTTTCATGAGGGACCGTGTCAAACGCCTTCTGAAAATCCAGATATATAATATCCACGGGTTCGCTCGCATCCACATGCCTGTTGACCTTTTCAAAAAATTCTAACAGGTTTGTGAGGCAAGACTTCCCCTTGCAGAAGCCATGCTGACTCTCCCTCAGCAGAGCTTGTTCTTCTATGTATTTTAAGATTTTATCCTTAATGAGACTTTCCACCATCTTCCCTGGAACAGATGTTAGGCTGACCGGCCTGTAGTTTCCCGGGTCCCCCCTCCTTCCTTTTTTAAAGATTGGTGTGACATTAGCTATCCTCCAATCCTCTGGCACATTGGCCGTTTTAAGGGACAAGTTGCATATTTGGGTCAAGAGGTCAGCAACTTCATTCTTGAGTTCCTTCAGAACTCTTGGGTGGATGCCATCTGGGCCTGGTGATTTATTGATCTTTATTTTGTCAATTAAGTCTGAGACATCTTCTCTTTTAACCTCTATTTGACTTAATTCTTTAGTCAGGGGAGACCGTTCCGGCAGTGGTATTTGCCCGAGGTCTTCTGCCGTGAAGACAGATGCAAAGAACTCATTTAATTTCTCTGCAGTCTCCAAGTCCCCTTTTATCACCCCTTTCTCTCCCTCACCATCCAGCGGACCCACCGTTTCCCTGGCAGGTTTCCTGCTTCTAACATATTTGAAGAAGCTTTTATTATTCCCTTTTATGTTGCCTGCCATACGTTCCTCAAAGTCTTGCTTGGCCTCCCGTATCATCTTTTTACATTTCTTTTGCCACAGTTTGTGCTCCTGTTTATTTTCCTCATTAGGGCAAGACTTCCATTTACGGAAGGAAGCTCCCTTGCCTTTTATAGCCTCCTTAACTGTGCTTGTTAGCCATGCGGGCATCCTCCTGGACTTGGTCGAGCCCTTCCTCCTTTGTGGGATACACTCCCGCTGGGCCTCTCACGATCCTGCATAAGATGTGGCAGCTGTCCAAAATGGCCAGCCACTGCATCCTAGGCAGGATGCAGCCCATGCCAGCGTGGCTGGGGCTCACCTCGGTGGAAGGGGATGTTTGTCCCCTTCCTCTGGAGGCCCTAACGGGCTTTCTCAAAGCTGGCACACGTCCGGAGAGGTCAAGTAAGGCCAGCCCGGGAAGGGGAGCCAGTATCCCCGCCCCTTCCCAGGCCTGGCCAGCCAATGTCCCCCTCCCGCGCCACACTGGCCCTCCCTCCCCACGTCCTCTCCATGCCCTCCCACCACCCGACGCAGGGCTTTCCTGTGTCCAGCGGCGCGGAGTCCAGGGGATGGCCTAGTAGGCGGTGCCAACCTCAGCACTGGCACCGCTTACTCTTTCAGAACCGCAAAAATGCTTTCCGGAACTTTTACGACACCGAAGGCTGGCGGAGTGCATGCTCTGCTGGCCTATCTTTATGCTGGATTGGGCCCTTAATCAGTTAATGATTTGTCTCATATCATCTTGGTTTATTTTCTTAAAACTTTATCAACAGCAGTTTATCTTAAAACTGCCATATATTGTGGTAGATTCGACTTGGGAAAGGAGTGGACACAGCCCAATGTTATTAATTATCTTAGGGTGGGCTGGGGAGCCTAACAGTTTAATTAACACCAATTGGGGCAGGTTGAAGGACATTGAGTAATCCCTGATTTATTTTATATATCCCCACTTGGGATAAATGAAGGATTTGAACAAATCGGAGAGATTAACTCTGGATGTTCACGGTGAAGTTATCCTTAATCAACACCTTGTAAATAATGGCAAAATTTGACTAGAAATAGTTGTAATTAGCTGTGCATTTCTAAGGGAGAGGACACAGGCAAAAGCTTGTAATTAATCTTGTATGAGACAGGAGCAAGACAATGATTGAAGATTTAAAATTAACCCCATGTGGAGTACACATGGGATATTTTCTGATGCCTTCTTGTGAAAAACGGAAAAGATTGGCATTGATCCCATGAAAATAGCACATGGTTTGAATTCTGTCCATCTGCTCTGGGTGTGAATTTATTTATGTGTGTAGTTGGGTATACTTGAAAAAGTTCCCCACCCTAGCAATAAGAATCAGGACAGTTTACTGTATCTCTATACAGTTATGAATTAAAATAAACTAAAACATATAAATATACAGTTAATATAACCCTTTGCAGTGGCATAGCTAGGTCATCTGTCACCCGGGGGCATAAAATGTTTTGACAACCCCCATTGTGACAAGGTAAGTAATTAATTAATTGGTTGATTTTTTTTTTGAAAAATTAAAATTAATTAGAATTTTAAAGTAACTAGAAAACATCTTAAAAATAAATAAAGAAGATAAGTAATGAAATAGAAGTGGAGAAAAATAACTGAAGAAAAACACCATTCTCTATGTTGGAACTTACTGCATGGGAAAATTAGCACTTCCCTCATCATGGGATGTAGTTGGCTTTAGTCTGTTTTATTTGTTCTGCTGAATTTTATGTCCTCGTGATTTTATTGCTGCCCCTATAAGTTTCATAGTTTTTGAATCGCCGACAAGCTGGGGATAGAAACAGCATGAAATTCTTCTCTTTTGTTGGAGAGAAGCTGGGGGGTAGCAGGTGGGGGCAAGGGGGCGGCAGCGAGCGACCATCTTTTCTGCCACTGCTGCCGACAGTCTCCAGGGGGGAAAAGTCTCCAGGGGGTCCTGGAGACCCAGGCAGCAATGACGAAAAAGGTGGTCACTGTTCCCTTGTCCCTGCCTGCTGGCCCCCTGCTCTGCGCTGGAGGGGGGTTGATGTCATAAAGGCTGGATCTGTTATGCCATGGGGCGAAAGCAGAAGGGCCAGCGGGGTTGCAGAAACTTCACCAAGGTTTTTCTCCTGTGAGGGAAACGGAGATGCTGCTGCTGCACGCGGGGGCAGGAGCGTGGGTAAGCACAATGGATGGCCAGGGAAGGAGGGGAGAGCCAGTGGAGAGGGTGTTGGGCTCTGCGTGGGAGGGGAGTTGACGGCATCCTTACCCTGCTCACGTCCAGGTGAGGCTGTCCAGGAGGGCAGGGGCTGCTGCAACAGGTTTGACTGGGGGCAAGGAGGGGGTGGTGGCTGGTCGCGTGCAGCTGCCCGTTCACACACCCTGCGCCCCTCCCCCCTGGCTGCAGTGACCGTGCCCACTGGGAGTCGCCTGCCTACACTGGGACCTGGCTGGAGGGTGACTGGTCCAGAGGGTGGTTAGCAGGGGTGGGCAAGTTGTGTCGTGATTGGCGGTCGCCGCAGAGCAGACAGCGGCAGGGAGGGCTCTGATTGGCTGCTGACAAGGAAGCAGGAAGGGAGGATGGACAGAACTGAGCAGGGGCTCGATGCTGCTGCTGCTACTTTCAAGGAGACACCCCCCAGGCCCATTTGGCATGGCACCCTGGGGCACAGTCCCCCTGCCTCCCCTTAGCTATGCCACTGACCCTTTGTGCATCTCTAGCCAAGTTAGCTTGTTTTACATCACCTCAGGAAAGTATCCAGTGAAAACAAAGGTTCAGAGCAGGGAGGCAATACAGGCTTCCCTGTCTGCCAGTATTCAGCATTGATATATGGAGAATAGTAGAGGTCAACCCTGACTGATCATTGAGGTCATAGAAAGATGTAAAGGAGAGTTGGTCTTTATGTCTGACAGATATACGTCAGACAGAGGGCTTGCAGCAGCATCTTCAGTTGTAATGCAAGCCCATCTTCTCATCTGAACTGTCAGACAAGCCTCTCAATAAATTGTGTACAAATTCAAGTCTGTTACTCTTGCCTCTCCCCATTAACAAATCTCACCCAGGCTCCATCATGGAGCTGTGAGAAGTTTTGAGAGCAGCTGTTAAAGACTGAAAACACCCCTGTGTTTATAGGTGCCTGTGTGGACATTGTGCTTATGAAACACAGTGATTTGATGCAAGGCAGGGTGGGTGTCCAATTCTGACTGCTGCATCTGCAGAGGAGAGGTGGAAGAACACACAAGCTCCAAACCAGGAAGGCAAAATCAGTTGCCTTGTCCTGACACTTCTGGTGCTGACATCACTAGCCAGCAATAACCTCTGCTCTTGTTGACACAAGGAACTAACCCCAAAGGCCGTCTAGACGTTGAGTTGACTGCCAACTTATTCACTAATATCTGGAAATGCTCAGAGATCAACTTGGAGGCAAACAAGGGGGAGAGGGAGGATTGAGAAGGGAAATGCCATTTCCTTTGTTGTTTTAAAAGAAATTAGCTTAATTCCCCCGGTCAAAACTGGTTCTTTCTCCTGCTTGTCCTACCCCCACCCCGCTTGTCTGCTGACTCTGAGGCTTGGAACAAATCCCAATTTTGAAGCCATACTCTCACGTAGCTGCCATTCGTCTCTTTTCTATACCATCCTCCACAGCCCCATCATCAAGCACTTCTACATGAGGCAAGAAGAGCTATAATTCTGGAATGCAGCTAAGATACCTAAGGGCCTTCTACCTGTAGCACAAGAGGAATAGAGTCACACACACACACAGAGCACAGCTGCATGGGATATAGCAACGCTGGAAAGTGGCTTCCATACAGCTCTGCATGTCTGAAAATGAAGATTTTGCATGTGAGCAATGACACAAAGTGTAAAAAAAAAAAAAGATGTTGACAGAAGAAATAAAGAAAATGTGGGGAGACAGCAGAAAGAGGTTCAGGAGAAAAGGATGTGAGGCCAGTAAGCCAGAAGAGGAGTTCAGGCACAAAGGCGATGAGGAAGAAGGGTTCATGGAGTTAAGCAGAACACCAGGAGGTAAGGTAGGCAGGAGACGGTTGAATCTCCATTGTTGGTACAGGTTTTCCTTTTTCTAAAAATATGCTTCGACACCCCACCCCACCTTCTCAATACTTACTGGGGCCATTGGTAATAAAGGAGCGGTGTTTCATATGTGTTTTTTTATGAATTTCTAAGAATTCTAAGAACAAGGAGTTATGGGGGGGGGTGATGCTAAGTGGATTGAAGAATAACCCCAATGGCAAAAGCAGCCAAATCGTTTCAGTTGCTATGGGATGGGAGGGAAGCTGGTGAGGACAGAGAAAGAGAGAACCAAGTACAGTACATACTGCAGTTTTCATTTGCTCACTTGTGTTGTTTTTGTATCATTTTTGTTTTGGGCTGGTCTTTGACGGTAATAAAGATATTGATTGATAACTGCAGTTTTCTGGGAGGAATTCTTGTTAATCAGATGGTCAGATGATTCCTCCAAGAGAGAGGGGAAGCAAAGTGCGAAGAAACGCTGAAGCATTTTTGCAGACTAGTGGTGAGGCTGCAGGAGCAGATTTCCTGCTGGCAGGAAGGGGAAGCTTTTAAAAATGTGTCTGAAAGGTCTTTAGTATTTCAACCTCATCTTTGAAATTCTACACACTTTCAGCAATCTGTAATCTTCCCAGTTAGCAAGACAAGGACTCTTTATTGCTCTGGCTCTGACTAAACACCTGCCCTGGAAGTTGCAGAATGCATACATGAAATTAAGTGTAAAGTACTTTGGCTGACCACCCATGGGGCATGGTGACAACTGACTGATGGTGGGCATGTAGAGCTGGGCCACAGTAAAGCAGGCAGTGGAACTGGCCCCAGAGAGAAGATAGCTGCTGGACTAAGAGCAGCCTGGAAATAGGCATGTGGCAGCAGGATTGTCAAGGGTAAGAGCATAGTGACTGGGAGATAAGCACAGAGAGATACAAATTCCCCACCAAAAAAGGCTCCCATAATGGAGGGGGATGGGTCAATGGCCAGGGTGTAGTGTAAAGGGTGTAAAGACATAGTAGAACTTCTGTCCAGGCCAAATGCAGAAAAAACATGTCAGTGGTGAATTACAGTGAACTGCCAGTATCCAGTACTACAAAACAAACAAACAAAAACAACAGTTTCACTAATCTTCAGAATGCCCCTACTCAGTTTGTTGCAGAGGGAAGATTCAAACTGGGGGCTTGATTTATAGCTCAGTCACTTTGCTACTATGCTACAACAGTGCTTTTCTCAGTAAGTCTGTCACCCATCTTCAGAAGTGAGACCACCTTGTGATATACAGGTAATACATGCTGAGTTCTGATCTTCCTAAGTGTAGTGCAATTCTTACCATTTTAGGAGGGTCCTTTTAAGATCTTTAGTTGCAACTCAGCAGATCTGCCATCATCTTCTCCTTGCCTTTCCTGAATTACATTAGAGCAGCCATGGTTTCAGGGAGGGTTTTGAAAATGTGATCACATGTTTCAAAAGACTCCAAGCTTCAGCCACAAGATTAATCAAAATAACTGCAAATGTGACTTTCCCCTCTCTTCTCAAGATCTGGGCATCTGATTTATGCTTTTTAAAGTGGAGAGTTTACTGGATATTCACTGTTTTCACGGTCTCCTGTGCAGATCATGGCATTGCTTAGTTTGCAGGTTTCCTCTGTTATAAAAATCAGATGCAACATATGGGTGTGTGTGTGTGTGTGTGTGTGTGTGTGTGAGAGAGAGAGAGAGAGAGAGAGAGAGAGAGTAAAAACAAATGCTGAATATGATAGTAACTGAATAAAGTGTCAGTGGCTACACAACTAACAGTGCAATCCTATCCAATTTACACTACCGGTGTAACTACCATCGTCCCGGAATCGAGCCTGGCTTCGGCCTAGTGTTGTCGACCGGAAGCCGGAATGCCATCGGACAGACGCAGTGCATCCTTGGGAGCTGCTCGGGCCCAGACTAGGCCGAAGCCAGGCTCGATTCCGGGACGATGGTAAGGCTAGGTGTAACCAGCGGTGCAGCAAGAACGGGAGGCCCAGAACGGAAAGGGGATTCAAATTCCCTCCAAAGGGGGATTCAAAGGGAATTTAAATCTCCCCTCCCCTCCAAAGCCTCCCGCCCTGCCCTCCCCTGCTGCTTACACCGGTGGTGTAAGTTGGATAGGATTATGCTGTAAGAGTTGCTGTTCTAATTTATCAGCACACCAAGGACACTTTCTGATGTCTGCTGCCACCGCAACAAAGGCCATGTTAGCAAGATTAGCCCTTGTCCAAGGATTGTGTTTCTTTTTGTTCTTGACACTTGATACCTTGTTGTTGTATTAAGTAGGAATTACTTCTTGAGTTTGCCAGTATGATACCGCCATTGCATAAAATATGCTGAATCAGCAGCCTCAGTGAACAAATTAAGACGGCAATAAGCAAACTTAAGCAATGACAGAGCATCCAAACTGGACTTAAGTCCCTTGTCTGCATCCTGCCCCTTATAATAAGAGCCATAAAATGAGAGATCAAGGATAGAAAAAACGATAGGAAACACAGTTTTCCAGAAATAGACAAGGTGTGAGTGGCTGTGGAATCCTGCTTCCTTTCTCCATGTCCCATCAATCCAGTTCTATTTGTTTTAATATCCTGCTGCCAGCTCTCTTGGAAACCATCTTGAAAAAACAAATATTGCTGGAACTGCTGCATGCCTTTTAAATTACACTAATTCTTTCTCCATGTTAAGTGTGTGTGTATTAGAATAATATATGCACATATGAGACACAGTGGCTTGCACTGTTATAGCCACACATGGTTGCTATATGCGAACGCATGTCACTAGTATCCATCTCTGAGCCCATTAGATTCCCTTCTTAAGGTTGTGGAGAAAAAACTGAAAGGGTGAGTGTGACAGGATATATAAATCTTGGAGAGGGAGTAGAGGGGCATTAGAATATAGCAGGAGTATCTCCCTCACACCTTGGGATTTTACTGGAGACACAAACCATCTGCATGTCAGTCAGCTGCCGTTTCATAGCAGATCTCATTGCCAAAATCAACTGTCAGAAGAAGGGGTAGGTTGCAGGCACCAGGGAGAATTCCAACCTGGTAGGGTCAATTTTTTTCAACAAAACTACAGTACTTGCAGCGCAATCCTATGCATTACCAGGCTGGGAATAACGCCCACTGAATGCAGTCGGACTTACTTCTGGGTAAACATGCATAGGATTGTGCTGTCAAAAAGAATCAGCAAAAGCGGTAATTGGGGCTAAGAGGCAATGCAAGAGGAGGTCTTGAATGTGAATGTTAGTCCCTGCCTTGGTATTCTGAAATCTATCTCTAATTCCAAAGCTGCAAATGAAGGTTATTTTTGGATAGCAATCGGAAAATGACTGCCCATGATATCCAAAAACCAAGTACTGTAATTCACTCTGCTTCAGTTTCCTATTATAAAATGTGAATTATTGTGAGGATGTGCAAGATAAATATTTTAAAGCATTGTGCGGTCCCCGGGGGGGCGGGGGCTGAAACAGAGAATGTCCTATAAACCTGAGGGCTTGTGCAGTACAGTACTGAGTGGGAAGAGTTTTCTGAGACAAATCCTTGGAGAGGAGAGAGAAGCCTGTAATCTTGTATTTAGTGATTGATAAATAAAACTTTGGTTGCTCTCGTGGGTCACTGTAATCTGTACACAATAGTCTGCCTTGTCGAGCTATTGGAATAGGCCACAAAGCTTCATAACGAGTTATACCACTAGGGTACTACAGAATACAGTCAAATGGAACTCCCCTCCTTCCTTTTATTTTTCACACATAGCCCCAGGGACCTCAATATAGTTATTGAATATGTGAGAGGAGCAGCACACACAACTTTTTCTAATAATACAACTACTGTATTTATTGTTTACAACTCACTAGAAAGGCTTAGGATAGAAAAACTTAAACTGGTGAAATAAGTACAACTGATCTGAGAACAGTCTCAGGTTGCTGGGCCTAGGCCTGGTCAGGCCCTGAGGAGAACATCCAGGCTCAAGGACTCCTAAGGACTTCTGCTGTAAAAGTGAAACTGTTTACCTGCCCTGTCTTATCTTGAGGGTTTCTGGGCTTGTAGGTTTAAAGAGGCAGTACACAATAATAGTGTCCTTTTAAAAAAAATTTTTTTTCTTTTAAATTGGCAATACTCTGAACATCTCTCACTGTTACTCCACTTCCTTCAAGAAACTCTATACCTCTAGTTGTGATGCTATCTAGATGTGGAGGTGGAATTACACCAAGTTCAGGGTAACCAAGTGCTTTCCCAGATTAACTTGGGAACTATACAATTATCATAAGGGAGTTTTCCACGGCATTTCACTGTTGCAAGAAACTGTAGTCAAAAGGGAATAAAACAAGAACCATTGGAGCTTGGATGGCTCCAAGCTGATTAGTCAACATTACAGATGTTTGTCCCCCATTCAGTGCAATGAACTCAGCTCACGGTGTACTCCAGTGGAAGTTTATTCCTTTTCCTGTTGTACTTGTGAAGAGCCACAGACAGGATACATCTGCAGGAATCCCAAAATCTAAACCTGCACAGACCGTACATTTTCTTTCTTTTTCCCCCCACCCTGTCATGGTGTTGTTGCCTAATAGGTCATAAACCTGAGAGAGATGGCCTCAGTTTTTGTTCTATGCATCCTTCCTTGTATCCTCCACCCAATTCTATGTTTGACAAGTCTGTATGCACCCAGCCATTTTCCGCTCGATTGTCCTTCACCAACAGAATGCAGGTGTACCCATCTCAGTGGCTAAATAGTGACTTGTAGGTGCATGCCTTACCTAATAGAGCAGGGGTGGCCCTTTGACTTATAATGTGCGGCTCTCAGAATATGTTGGCTGAGCTCCTTTTTGCATCACAATTAATATAAAGGGTAAATAGGAAATTTTCAAGCTTTATAATTATTTACTGGATTAAAACATAAGTTTAATGTTAATAGCGAGTAAATATATTTAAGAATTTCAATACTTCTTAAATATTGTGGCTCTCAAACATCTCTCTTGCAGCTCTCAAACTTCTGAAATTTATCGTATGTGGCTCTTACATGAAGCAAGTTTGGTCACCCCTGTAATAGAAGCTAGTGGTTTCTAAGGATGTGGCAGTTGCCCTAGGAAACATTTGGGTTTAGGTAGAATGTAGCATGCCAATTGGGTAAGTTAGGATACAATCATTTTATACGTTTGATAATGTCCAAGAAAAATCCACACTGCAGCAGTAGTAGTCTGACTTTAAATGCTATGTCCATTTGAAAAAAGAGGAGAATGCAGTGCCTACAGGATGCTGCAATAAGTGGTGGCACTCCGACACCCCCCCCAATGCCGGAAGTGATGTCGCCGCCACCACCGTTTTCATTCAGACAGGCGCAGGGTGGGTGGGCGGACCAAACTCGCTGCTGCTGCCTGCTCGCGCCGTCAAAACAACCCGAATCACCCTGCTGCCGCCCGCTTTGACATCCCCCCTGCCTGCCTGCGGCCCAACAGTGCCACCGGAGACGCACCGCCTGCCTCCCCCCGCCCTGTGCCCAGTTCCACCTCTGGCTGCAATAACTTGGCATTTCAAGGGGATATCCAAGAAGAAGCAACAGAGTGACAGAATGGTCATCCATGCAGTTGCTCTGTCTTGTTGATCTTTCTCCACTCTTCATGAGCATCCCTAAACGGTCCAAACTAGGAGAAGCATGGAGAGGGGTTTACTTCTCACTCAGACTTTTAAGTGTCATATATAGAGCAGTGCAATAAGAAAGGAACATGTTTGCTATGATCTAGTAGAGATGTCCATAATTTCTACAGTAACCACACTACTTCATGTTGAAAGAAACCAACAGTTTGTTTTTCAAGCTACTGACCACTGGGTCACTCAGAACCAGCAACTGTCACAAAATAGCTCCTATCTTACACTTTCCTTCAGAGCAAGGAGCAACCCAGATTCCTTTAGCAAGCCATTGACCCCCCACACTCTAATATTATGCTAATCCAGAACTAGTTAATATTCTTTGCCACAGAGTTGAACCTCAAGTATGAGGAATCAGGGTAGCCACCCTGCAGAACCAATTGCCTTTTCCATGCATACTGTATACTTAGAGTCTCATGTTTAGAGGCAAGGAGTCTTCAAATGTCCATAAACATATCTTGCAATTTTGGGTGCTCAAATCCACAAATTCCTTATAATGTCCTCACTCAGTCCCTATTATGTTTGTTCACAATGCCTGTTCATCAAAAGATTCTAGTCATCTGGACACCAGAGTTTGTAGAAGAGACAGACATGCCTGGCAGTAAATTGGAAATACAGATTTGTATTCAGGATGGATTGGAAATATTTTGTTTTAAAATGATTATATTTTCAAGGGATTTCACAAAAATGCTTTTATTTATTTACATAACCACAGAACACATTTTTTGTACAACGTCCAAATGTTTAATGTTTGTCTCTTTTTCATCTAACACTTTGTTAAGTGATAGCTTCAGGGAAAGTAT
This sequence comes from Plestiodon gilberti rubricaudatus, assembly GCA_026170595.1. Classification (NCBI taxonomy): domain Eukaryota; kingdom Metazoa; phylum Chordata; class Lepidosauria; order Squamata; family Scincidae; genus Plestiodon; species Plestiodon gilberti. Next base: position 192,266,056 of record JANXHW010000002.1, on the reverse strand, counting down.
GATGCTTAACCCTTTCCATCTGCACCTCTCACCATTCTCCTACTCATTCATTCTGTTTTCTTTAATTTGGTGTTGCAGTTTCAGAACAAGGTTCTGATCTTGTGTTGGTGCTTCTATACCACTGTCAAGGACTCTGGGAATTGAGCCAGAAATTTCAGTGCTTCTGTTATTGGCCTGTATATAGAACTGATCATATCGGTACCAGGAAACCAAATTGGTCTGTCCTGTACTATCTGAGTGGAATGTCTGTGGTGCATTAGACAAATTATTTTTTTTTCTTTTTGGGTGCCGTGTGTGTGTTGCAAGATCATGCTCACCATCTTAGTCAGATGGCCAATGAATACAGTATATAAAACTTGCCTTATGCTGAGTCAGATGGTTAGTCCATCTAGCCCAGTATTGTCTACTCCGATCAGCAGCAACTCCAAGGTCATGGGCAGAAGTCTTTCCCAACACCCTAAAATGGAGATGCCAAGGATTGCACTTGGGGCCCTCTTTATGCAATGCATGTGCTCTACCACAGAACTATGACCTTACAGTGCCATTATGTACCACTGAGTTATGACCCCTTTTCTGTAGTGCATACCTAAGGACAGGTCCGCATCAGGGACGTGCGGTGCGGGGGGCAGCAGGTGAGGCAGAACCTCCCCGTCGCAGTCCATGGAAAAATGCCACAGCCTAACCCTGTGACTGTGCGCGCACACTACCTGCTTGCACCCAAGTGAGTGAGTAATGCATGCATGCAATCACAGGGTTAGGCTGAGGCTTTTTTCCATAGACTATGACGGGGCGGTTCTGCCTCACCTGCTGCCCCTGCACTGCACATCCCTGGTCGATATAGTAGCTTCCTGTGCTCCCAGTTTTGTAGTATGTAGAGCACAACTGGGGAGAATGGTAAGTGTCTGGACTCTTGAGCTTCTGAACTAGCATCCATAAAAGTTACTTTGTCATATTTATATCTACTGCACCTATATTCCATGAAAGGTCAGAGCAATTTACATGGTGTTTCTGAGTGTTCTCTTATCAGGGCACTGACCAAACTGACTCTGAGAACTGCTTAGCTTTAACAGTGCACCAACATCATCATCTTCATGTGCCCTCAAACTATTCTTTGACATGTATGAACACACCCATGTCACTCTATAGCTTCCACTGGCCTGGCAGATCTATGTCAGCTATCATCCAACCCCCTGAATTATAGCAATTTGAGTATACTAATACAGGGGTGGCCAACCTTCCACCATTAGGACCTTAAGAGTTGTGTAGAAGACAGAATCTTGGCAGCTGCAAGTGCTAATGGTGCTGCTTAAGCAGCTGCACCTGCTGAAATGCCCTCACCTAGACAACCATTAAAGGGTCAGGAGCATTCATGGAGAAAGGCTGTCCATCCCTGTTCTAATATTGTACTTGACTCTAATTCAAGAATACCTGGCTATTGTGGTTTGGTCTGTCTCCTTGGACAAGGAAGTCTGGGAAGACTCCTTAAGAAAGTCTGCTTCACACTTTAGAAACCATAATGATTCTAAATGACATTTGCCAAGAAAAAAAAAGAGTTCAGCACAACTGCATAATAGCAATCCAAGTAGTGACCACCTCCATCCTGTCATTTCATATTGCTGTTGTGGCTGCTGCTGCTGCTACTGCTGCTGCTATAATTACTGTTATTACTCCAGCCTTTACTACAGGAAAAGCATGACTGGGAGACAAGCATGTCTGTCAGAGACAGAAGTGTGAGATTTCTGATGCCTGCCCAGTTTCTATAGATACAACTAGTCAAATAACTGTAGTTAGAATGACTTCTTGGCAGGAAGGAAGTGTAAAACAATTAAAAGGAGCAAGGACGTCTACACAGAGTTACATTTTGGGCAGGCCATTCTTCTGATCTGGATGTTACTCTGCACGTCTCTCAGCAATCTGTGGGGAATCCGCTCCCCAAATGTGTCCTCTTCTGATTCTCTGGAGTTTCTTACTTACTTTCCCATATTGTAATTTAATCTAATTGCAGTTTCTCTTTCCCATTCCCTTCAGCCTCCCATTGTTACAAACGTGTATGTGTCCTGGCCAAGGAGTTCAAATATTTTAACTTATTTCTCCATGGTGTCACTAAAAAATAAATAGTATTTATGTATAAATGTATTCATGCACCATGTATCCAGATGGTGCAATGATTTATTTAATCATGGGAGGGAATACTGCATATTTTAGCCTAGACATTTTAAACAGGAGTCAAAATTGTACCTGAGATCTAAATTCTAAAAAGTTCAAATATATACAAATACTTTTCAAAATGTTCCAATATTTTTCTCCCATTTTAAAAGAGAATCTGTGAATTTAGCGTGGTGATAGGTTATATAAATATGGAAGTAGCTCTAGCTCCACTTTTTGTGATCATTGCCTTCAGGATTAATGTCAACAGGCCACATTTTTCATGTTGATTTTTCATGCATTTTTGTGCATTTTTTTAAACTAGGGTCCTGTGAGCAAAAGGTTCCTCACCAATGTCCCTAGTAAATTAGATATCCTGTAATAAAAATGCCCCAGAATACAAGATTACTAATAATAAAGAATATAATTTGTGAAACACATGAGAATACAGTTTAAATTTGCGTCAGTGAGTGATGCTCTTAAGTAACTTTACTCCAGTCTGTGGGCTTCTTTGCAACATTCTCTACCCTGTTTACTCTGTTGCTTTTTTTGCTCAAGGGTTGTGTGTTGTTGTGTGTTCCAGACCCTGGCTCCCCCTGCTGGAATTTTAGTGTCTAATGGTTAGATAGGAGCCTTGACCTCTGTGGATCAGCAGTAAAATAATGTAAGACAATAGTACAGAGTAGTTGGGCCGTTAGGGCAGGGATGTTGATCAAGTATCTGACTCCCAAGTTTCGAGTCAAGTCCCACTTCTTTGCCCCCAAGTCCCGAGTCTTTGGTTGCAAGTTGCGAGTCCCTATTTATTTAATTGGGAAAATTGATTTAAATCTGAATAAAATTCAACTTGTCGTAAGAGGGTCCAAGTCTCGAGTCGAGTCTTTTACAATCGCCGAGTCAAATCCGAGTCAAGTCACTGATGCGACTTGAGTCCGACTTGAGTCTGAGTCAATAGGCTCAAGTCTACATCACTGCGTTAGAGATACTGAAAATGTTCTTAACTATTCCCAAAACAGGTTCCTCCTCATCTAAAGATAAATGTCATGTTGTTTGTGTCACTCCTTCTCAACTCTAAAAAAATTTCAGTGGTGCTCAGCCACATGAAAGCTGTGCCACAAACTAGAAAACTAAGGGGCACTAATTACAGTTATGAATTGCTTTTGCAGTGGGCCCATTTATTATAACCGGTTGGCTGAAACACATCAAGTGAATCTTGATATTTTGATTCTGAGTTTTTCCTCCAGTGTTAATCTGACAATTCTGAAATATCAAACCAAGCTAAATGACGACGGGTGTTTGATGAAATTGAGATAGTAAATCATAATGTTAATGTGAATGGCCAAATGTGGTGTTTTGCTATACCATGGATCTGTTTCTCTCCTTAGATCTGGTGAGTGGCTATTCTATGACCCCACCCACTCTCAGCATCACAGAAGAGGAATACATCATCAACACTAAGGATACACTGAATATTACTTGCAGGTAAGAGGAGGAGGGGCTGTAGCTCAATGGTAGAGCACATCTGTTGCTGTTCCACTGCAGACTTCAGAGCAGTTTTGGAAGGAGACAGAGAAGCTGCAGCCATTAGGGGTTGGGTGCTTGGGATGACCAACTAAAATGAAGGTCCAACCACACCACCGAACCAAGGTATACTGACAGAACAGTGGGGAAAAATGTTGCGTATGTGTGTGTGTCAATAGGTCTGTTAGACAAAGTAGGGCTTTCAGCCCTATTAAATAAATCTGAGTATAATTTTTAATTGGTTGATTATTTTGTTTTTCGACTAAAAGAATATGTCAAGGTCCAGAGAGGGGCTGCCAACAACCACACGCTGATCCAAGGCAGTAGTGCCTAGTATTTAGCACCCTCACTCCCTTTCTTCTCCCTTCTCTTCCCTGTTTGGACACACAGTTGAATGGGGAAATCCTTGGTAGATTGAATTAGCTGCCACCAGCCCAGGAGGGGCTCCCTGGGCAGAACCCCCCTCTTAGAACAATACTGAACCTCTGGTGTCTCTATTAAAATCACTCTCACACAGAGGCGTCACTGTGGCGTGGCGGGGTGTGCGGGGGGGCCCAGGTGACGCGCGCGCGTGCACGCGCAGAAAGGTGATGCGCGCGTCGCCTGGGGGCCTCCCGCCCGCCTCGCCAGGCCGGCTCCGGGAGCCCCTCAATCGGGAGAGCCGGCTCGGGGACGTCCTCCCCGGCCGGCTGCCCGGGGCCTTCTAAGGCCCACTGCGAGAACGATATTTATATCGTTCTTTTTGCGCATGCTCAGACTGTTACTGAGGGAAAAGGGCAGCCCTTTTCCCTCAGTGACAGTCTGAGCATGCGCAAAAAGAACGATATAAATATCGTTCTCGCAGCGGGCCTCAGAAGGCCCCGGGCAGCCGGCCGGGGAGGACATCCCCGAGCCGGCTCTCCCGATTGACGGGGCGCCTGTCGGGCGCCCGGAGAGGTGACCCGTCGGGCGCCTCCCCCCCAAAATGAGGGAGGTGTCGGAGGAGGAGTCACTAGGTGACACGCGCGCCCCGCTCTGGGGCAGCACGCGTCCTAGTGACGCCACTGCTCTCACAGTAGTGCCTGCAGAACAAGGAGACATGACAATCCACTGAATTTCCCCTAAAAAGGCAGACTCAGAGTAATGTAAAAGATTTATTATTAAAAAGTTAATAAAAGAAAAAGGAGGTAAAAAAATCAACTGAACAAGAAACAAAAGCAAGGAGCATTAAATTTAGAAAAGGTTTTCTGCCTGCAGTCATACACGGGGCCAGCAGATAGTGCTGAGACGCTGCGGAATCCCACACATGCATTGTTTGCGAGCTTCTGCCCGCGACTTTTGAATGAACTTGGAACAAAAGAGGCCTAACTGAAGGTTTTACACAATTCTAAAATAAAACAAAACCTGAAGATACTACCTACACAGTCCTTAACTATGTGTACCTGGATGATGGCACCACCAGCTCATTCCACTCACAGTCACAGTGAGTGGGTTGCTGGTGGGCTCCTCTCTCGATAGCTGGAGGGAGAAGAGAACAACTTCCATCTGCTTGGGAGTTATAATTCCGCGGGAATGATGTCATCCTGCCCTCTGATTGGAGGAGTGCCAGCTGCCTGGTCACTTGTCCCTCCTTGAAACTTGATCTCTACCTTTTCTCTGCCTGGAGAGCAGGTAGCCAGAAATGCCATGCAAATGAAGTTCCAGCACACAAAGGATCTTTGAAATAATCTCCTAGCAAGAGCCGGGGAGGGAAGGGGAATGCCCAAGACCATGACACGTACACAGAATTCCACAGAGAAACAGGCAAAAGGAAATAGAACACACAGAAAATATAGCTACTTCATAACAGAGTACTTCTGAAGCAAGAAGCACACTTTGTGTGTCATGTATCATAATAGGAATCATCTTACAAGAGGCATCCCCTCTTGTAAGATGTGAGAGAAAAGGGAACTGCCTCTCTGGAGAGGGTGCTTTGCTATCTGCAGTTTTTGTAAGTGCTTGTGTTTATATATATATATATATATATATATATATATATATATATATATATATATATATATATATATATATATATATATATATATATAAAACTTAAAAATCTGCTATTCAGCTATTCTGAGACACCTGTTTAGTCAATAAAAAGTTTCTAAGCAATCAATTAATTAAATACTGTAGCCCTGAAAATAAAGTTTCAAAATCCTAGCTTAACAATTAGAGTGAGGACCTTCCTTCAGCCTTAGGAAAGCTGGATCAAAATGTGTAGCAGAGACCTGCCAGCTATTTGGCATGTCAGGGCAGCCAAGATCCATCAACCTTAACCGATTACAGGCTTTGGCAGGAACAATATACATATCCTCTTCACATTCTCTGATTGCAAGCACTTGGGTGTTGATTTTAGTATTTGGGTGGTGGTCTCCAGCGTACTTTGGAGGAGGTATGATTGGCATATGAAATAGCACCTAATGCCACTTGTGCAAAAAACTTAAGCCCACGTTTCATCGATACGTGCAAATTCAAGGAAGAAATAATAAAAGCAAATACAAAGTCACATAATAGCTGCCTTGGAGATCCAAATAACTTTACAACTAATTCCATATGTGCTTAGGGCCTGTTTCTTGAGCAGCAGATCCCCTTCTGTCACACAGCAAACCACTTTTGAAAATAAAGGGGCTTCCAAAAACAGCTTGTGATATAGCAAAGACCAATTTTGTCGCGGTGACCAAAGACCAATACTTCCCACCAATTTAGCTGGGATAGAAGTTAGGATAGCAAGTCTGTGGTAGGCTGCTGTGTGGGCCAGGTTTAGTGTCCATTCACATGTATGCAGTTATGTTTGAGCCACTGCAACACTGCCATGCAGCTGCACCTTCTGCAAAAGCCTTTCCTCCCAAGACAACCCTGATATACATCAGCCAAAATGTCGCACACTTTACTGTACATAAGAACATAAGAAAATAAGAAGAGCCCTGCTGGATCAGGCCAAAAGCCCATCTAGTCCAGCTTCCTGTATCACACAGTGGCCCCACCAGATGCCTCAGGGAGCACACAGCCAACATGTCTCCACCTGTTGCCTACCTTCGTTAGCATACCCATCTCCTTAGCGGCTTAGCCCTTTTGGGACAGGAAGCCATTTAATCATTTGATTTTTGTCTGTAAACCGCTTTGTGAACTTTTTGTTGAAAAGCGGTATATAAATACTGTTAATAATAATAAATAATAATAATAATAAATGTGTGGATTCCTTTAATTCCTCCTTCCAGGGAGAGAACAGCAGTTATGCTAACATTGTACCTTTAGCTCAAATCATGTTAAGCATTTATTTATAAGACAAAGAATCATGGGGAGCGGAAAAGTGTCCTGTTTCCAGTCTGGGCTCTTATGAGGAAAGCTGCCTTTGCAAAAGCAAAGTGGTTGACCTGGTCTCTGAGTTCTTCAAAGGAACTTTCCTTTCATCCCTTGCTGCTGTGTTCTGATCCAACTCACCTTTAATTTTCAAGCAGAGATTATCCCAGATGTGCCGGGGTGACTATGACAGGAAGGAAGTGTTTTTATCTTTTGCTTCCAGGCCAGGTATTAGTCACTGCAACTTGGAGCTAGTTACTTTAAAAAAAAAAGGTCTCATATTGTGGATATTATGCCCCACTGACACCTGTAAGTAGCTACCAAATTGGCCATCAATTAAATAAACCTTAAATACAAGCAATTTTGAAGTGATACCTTCATCCTGGCTTCCTCTGCAAAATTTACTTTGACACCCTATTGACAACAGCATCAGGTCCAAACTACACATTATGGCAAACACATCATTGGCCTTTGCATGTTTTTTTCTTTCTTTTCCTAAATTGCAGCTGTGGTGGGGAGGACAGGACATCAGGATCATGGTGTGGGGAGGTAAAGGTAAAGGTATCCCCTGCTCGAAAGCCAGTCGTGTCCGACTCTAGGGTACAGTGCTCACTCCATTTCTAAAGCCGAAGAGCCAGAGCTGTCCAAAGACACTTCCGTGATCATGTGGCCGGCATGACTAACAGAACGCTGTTACCTTCCTGCCGCAGCGGTACCTATTTATCTACTTGCAATTTCTTGCTTTCTAACTGAAAGGTTGGCAGGAACTGGGACAGGAGATGGGAGCTCACTCCGTCATGCGGCACTCAGGTCTTGAACTGCTGTCCTACCGACCTTCTAGTCTGCAGTTCAGCATCTTAACCACTAAGCCACGGCGACCCTGGTGTGGGGAGAGAGGGGGGTTAATCCTTTGCCCCTGCAGTCACAGTCTGGATCCTCCCCCTCAACAACTGCTATTTGCCCTGGGAGGAAAGATGTTATCACATCTTTTCTGTGCTTATTCAGCTTCTTCCTGTCCTCATTTGTAGGTTGTGATATTTTATTTCTGTAACGCCTTGAGATGACTTTACAAAGAAGACAATTTACCTGAATTGTAACTTACAGTAACTTTCTCAGCAATCCTCTGAGCTTGCCTCTTTGCACATATGATACTGGATTTCATTTAGTCCCAGTAACATGAACGTCCATACCTTGATAACAATAGAATGAAAGAGCAGTCTGACAAATAACAGCCCAATTCTAACCAACTTTCCAGTGCCGATGCAGCTGTGGCAATGGGGGGGGGGGGGAGATGCTGCATTCTGTGCTGGGAGGGGGGCAGTCATGGAGGCCTCCTCAAGGTAAGGGAATGTTTGTTCCCTTACCTCGGGGCTGCATTGCGGCTGCATTGGCACTGGAAAGTTGGTTAGGATTGGGTTGTTAGTGTATCATTCACTAGCTCCAGTCTGAAGACATGATGGGTGGATGACTCCCATTAGCTTTTGTTGTTGTTCAGCTCCTATTCCACTTCTCCTACTTCCTGATTTAACTTGGAGAATTTCTAAAATTAATGTCAATTTGCTGCAGTTTTCACTCTGCATATCTTTTCCCCCTTAATGGTTACTGAAGTTTATGTGCTGAACTTCATGTACTGAATGGTTACTGAAATTCATTAAATCCCAGGGCAAAAATGAACCTTGACTTTTTGCAGTGTGGTTTAATCAAAACACATATGTACTCATGTGCATCAGTAAACAGTAAGGGGGAAGAGATGCACAATGAAAATTGCAGAAGGCTGTGCATGCGCAGTGGTGTGACAAAGTCTGGAAATCAAAAACAGAAGAATGGTTGGTTGCAAACTTCATCAGTGTTGCTCTGCAAACAAGATTAGATCATTCAGAACCGCAAAATCCAGGGAGAGTTTCATAAGCGTCCCCAGATTGGATTAAATGCTTAAGACAAGTTCCATTAAACGTGCCCTGCCCTGTGCACAGAGAAGGAAAAGGATCTATGCATTTCCTACTGAAGAACTGAGCAGTATTGCAATAGAAAGTGACAGCAGAGATCCAAAACCAATACTGTATATAAGAAAAAACTGGTACTTACTCCCCAGCCCTGACTTCATACAACTTCCTACAAGTACCAGACAACCTAATAACGAAAACATGCTGAAAGAGTATTGTTAGACTTACCAGATCGCCGACCGGGACGGAGCAGCCTGCCCTTAAGGGGCGGGGCGCGGGGGGGCCAGAACGCGTCACTTTGGTCGGCGATCTCGTAAGCCTAAGTATTGTTATCTACAATCTGATAGTGCTAGTGAACACTGGGTGCTTGTAGCTGCCACTACAAAAAAAAAAAAAGAGACTGTTGGATTGTGTCCCCCTTCTAGTCAATGATAGGCTCTAAAAGGATATACCATATTGTCCCAAGTATAGGACACTCCTGATTATAAGCCACACCCTTAAAGTTTGGTGCTATTTTTTAAAAAATACATTTTAAACTTTTTTTTTAACTTAAATATACACATTAGTAGAACAATAAAACAGTACAGCTTTAGTACAGTTAAAGGCATAGGCACCCTGTCCCTTATAGAATCTGGGCACCCTAGTATTAGTAGCCTTCCCAGATCCAAAGGGGGACAGAGTGCCTACCTTTAACCTTTGGAATTTGGGCAGGTGCAGCTTGTTGCACCCTTCTATGAAGATGAGCTGCACCTGCCCAAATTTCAATGGTTAACAGCACAATCCTATGCAAGTCTACTCAGAAGTAAGTCCCATTGCATTCAATGGGGCTTACTCCCAGGAAAGTGTGCATAGAATTGCAGCCTAAAGGTAGGCACTCTGTCTTCCTTTGGATATGGTAAGCCTATGTAGGAGCTCTTGCTCTCAACTTTCAAACTGGACTCTCAACTTTTAAACTGCAAGATCAATAAATATCGTAGTTTCCACAGAGTCCTGGGGCTGGAACTTAAGGGTTAATTTTTTCAAATGCTTCCAGAGGCTAGAGGCTGCTGAGAGATCATTGTTTTGGCCATTTAGCAAGTGATTAAGAACTGCAAAGAAAGGCTTGAAAACACAAGCTTAAGCTTTGCAGTTTAAAAAAAGGGGGGAAAAAGCCCTGTTTTACCTTTGAAAAGAGGCTTGGCTTGAAAATGCCTTTGAAAGAGATTTGGAGAGGCTTGGTTTGAAAGCGCTTTGCAGAAAACTCTAGGCTTTGATTGTAGGCCGCACCCCTACTTTAAAGACTTACTTTAGGATAAAAAAGTGAGTCTTATACTCAGGCCAATACGGTAATTAAGGGCATGAAAGACAAGGACTAACCTGGTTTGCAAAAGTGTCTGACAGAATTTCACTCGTGAAGATTGTCAGTATTGCAAACTATCAGCACCTCTGGATGCAGGTGCATTTAACCAGAGTACCTCTGGGAGTTGCCCTCAGCAATTTGCAGGAAGGGCAGAATAAATTGTAATAAATAAATTAGCAGCCCAATCCTATCCAATCCCTCCCCACCGATGCAGCCTTGCCACCAGAGTGCACTCTGCATCCTATGGGGGAGGCAGTCATAGAGGTCTCCTCCAGGTAAGAGAACATTTATTCCCTTGCCCAGGGGTAAGCCCCTGTTGTCCTGATGGGTCTACTCAGACTTGCAGTTGCACCAGCAGTTTTGCTGGCACAAGTCTGAGTGGACCCGGGAAGAGGGATAGGATATCGGTAGAGCTGCTGCCACTGATATCTGCCCCCGCCCTGCCCTCAACACACCCCTATCCCTGCCCCAGTCATGCCCCGTTCTGCCCTTCCCCCCCCCCTCACCAACTAACCAGCACTGGGGCTCTCGTGGAGGCTGCTGTCTCCTGGCCATAACCGGTCACTGTTTGTGGTAGCAGCCCTATGCACTCTATGGTGTGCTGCATTTTGGAATTGCCATAGAGTGCACTGTCCAGCTGGAATGTAAACTTACTGTATTAGGAAGGCTTCAGAATACCTCTTGTCTTTGTATCTGTGGTTGATTTGTTTTTATTATACTAACTGATGTTTTATTGTAAAACTGTTTTAATGTGCTATGAAGTGCTTTGGCGATTATGCTTGAAAAGCAGAATGTAAATAAACAAAGAGAAAACCACCAAATGCAATCTGCTTATATATGCTTAGTATGCTTGTAGAATGGAAACAGTCAGTTTTTGCCCACAGGTAACAACTTAAACTGTTCAACCCCTTTGCCAGAAAAAGTGCTTTTCTCAGTGCTTCCATTATAAGAGAAATCTGATAATGATAACACCTACCACAAAGAGTCAAACCACACAGAATAACCCAGTCTCTATTGTTCCTTTTCTTCCTGTAAAGAGGACAGCATCCCCTGGAGTGGTCGTGGCCTGGAGGCCAAGAGGACATTGTCCAGATTGGAAAGGAGAGCGATTCAGTGGTGTTGGTGAGTCTCGACGGTATCCGAACAGTCAAGGAAGAGGATTGTGAGGGCACTGATACAAAGCCCTACTGCAAGGTCTTGACACTGACAGGGACTCAGGCTAACGACACGGGCTACTACCGCTGTTACTACAAGTACATCAATGCCAAAATCGAGGGCACCACTGCAGTCAGCACCTATGTGTTTGTGAGAGGTAAGAGGGTAAAAGACCTGCACAGCCAAAACAGACTAGACCCCCCAGGTGGAAGAGCTCATTGGCCAATGCATATTAGAGCCTTTGAAAACCTTACTGAAACTCTCTATCATATGGCAGATTGATCAAAGACACTGGCGTCACTGCAGGGGGGGCGGAGCTCTAAATTCCGCCATAGTCCGACCCTCCGTTACACGGGAGAACGAAGCGCCCTCGCTTTCGGAGCCATTCAAGTCAGTGAAAGCAACGCTCTGAATGGCTCCGAAAGCGAGGGGGCGCGGGCGCTTCGTTCTCCCGTGTAACGGAGGGTCAGACCGCGGCGGAACTTAGAGCTCCGCCCCCCCCCCTGCAGCGACGCCAGTGATCAAAGAAAAGCAATTTGGAGTTAAATTCATTGTGAAGGAGAAGGTACCATTTATTTCAAAAGGGAAAATACCATCATCACAGGTTAGAGCAGTGCAGAACCCAGCATCCTCTCTGCTCCTGCTCATCATAAAGAGAAGCCGTGCAGAGCATGGAAGGTGCATGCCGTGCTTCTAAAGTGTCAAGGGAAGGAGGCAGGTTTCACATCATCTGTCCCTGCCTACTGGGTGTTTCATAAGCATCAAGTCAGCGAGGAAAGGTGATCTGAGCCATGACAGCTTTTTTAAATCCCTCCTTCTCCTTCCAGCTGCTCTGGAAGGAGAATGGAGCTGCCACTGTTGTGATCCTCTTCTGACTTGCTCCCTGCTCTTAAATCCCCTTTCCCCTCCAAAGACTCCCGTTTTGCTCTCCCCCACTGGTTGCACCGGTGGAGGAGCTGGGTAGGATTGCGCTGTATGTATTGCTCCTGGACTCTGGCATCCTGCCATTAAATGGTGTCCCTGCTATCTAGATAGACTGAGAGTGCTTTAAGTAAAGCATGCATGGCTCCATGTATTGATCTGGAAGGACACAACTAAACTCTTTGTGCTTCAGGTAGACATGTAGTATTGAGAGTCAGAGGCAGCAGTTAATAACCGCACAACGCTAAAGGGTGGAGTCATTCAGGGTATCAGCACTGTCTATGAGCCCCTGTAACACATGTATTGGCTCCCTCCCAGGCCTCACAATAAGAAGCATGAATAGCAGATTAGTTAATTTATGTATTTCTTAACTGCTTTCTTTTACAAAAAAATCTTGCTACAGTTTGCAAAATAGAGAGACTAAAAAGACACAAGTGTAACAACTAATGCAACAATCTAAAAACATGCATAAAACCACAATACCAAACAAGTCTATTGAAATGGCAAACCCACCACCAACAATTAAAATCCAGCGAGAATAAATACCGTAGGTATGAACTTGGCAACAAAAACTACATAGGGATGTTGGCTAATGGGTCCACTGCCCATTCCTGAACTGTGTTTGGTCGGATATTTTCATGTGTACCACTGAAAGGGCCTCACCAGCTAAACTGGAGGAAGCCACTCAAACCTTTGTTTCACAGAACAGTGTCACAGAACTATTTTAGAGAGGGAAAACCAAGAATTTGTAACATTGAGAAACATTTGAAAATGACTGCCTTTCCCCCCTCCAAGTTCTGAGGCTATATAGTGTTTCTCTCAGCACCACCTGGGAGCTGAAAGCTAAATTCATGCTTCATGCTCTCTGGATATTTCTCTGTAAATACAGTATGCTCTCTCTCTCTCTCTCTCTCTCTCTCTCTCTCATCTGCATAAGGCTGATTGAATCCAGGGGAGTTTAGAGGAGAGGGTAGGGTGTCAAGCCTTCTCCTGCTGAGAACAAATCAATATTCATCCTCTTGTGTGGGATTGCTGAAGATCTGCTCTGTCTGGGGGATTCAATTACATTAGTGCCTGGGGTGAATGTTTCTGTTGGACTGGAATGCAGGAATTTTCAGTTCCATAGCACCCTAGAACTATAGCAATGGCCCTGTCTGTTTTGTGTTTTGTTTTTTAAAGAGAAATTAAATCTGTTGTTGGGGAGAGAAAGGTGAAAAGTGGGAGCTGCGTTCAGTAACACTGAAGCTGAAAAGGATGGGAAATTGTATTGCTAAATAAAATGCCAGAATTGAAGGGAATAGGCGCAGAAGCTCTATTCTCTCCAGTCGCATGCTGTTTTGTCTCTGCACCTGAATCAAAATCTGTGATATCCCTGGAGCTTCCAAACTTCCTACATTTTTGCCTGTTAATGAAGTCCTGACATGCAACGTTTTCTGCTTTTCAAAGTTTCTGTCTGTCTTAGGAGTACATCCTAAGTGTCAGTCAAACAGAATTATTCAGAGAGGCTTTGCATTGGAGGTAAAATCACAAACTCTATATCTCGAATATATGACAATATGAAGTGAGTTAGAAATTTTTTAAGCTCTCATTTCTTGCTCGTGTAGCCAATCTTCCTTAATTCTTTTGCATGGGGGAGGGGGAGGAGCCGTATGAAAATTATATCTCCTTCAAAACTAAACACATATTAAAAAGAAAAAAAATATATGTACAACACACATAGTATTGTATATACAAATAACAGAAAACTCAGAATATTTAGGGTTACCAGATTTTCCCGGTCCAAAACCGGGACACCCCCCCCCATTATTTATTTATTTGGTTTTTTGCTGCAAAGCAGCCTTTTGTTTTTTTCTGGCACAGAGCGACAGTAACAGTAAATCCACCAGTGTAAGTGCACTTATGCCAGTGTAACTTGCCTTACGCCAATGGATGCAGGACGGACACTGGCGTAACCCCCCTTGGATGCCGCACATGCACAGTTCGGACACAAGACAGATGCCGCTGCAACTCCTCTGGTGCAGGGGGCATTCTGGGGGCATTCAGACACCCTCGGAATGCTCCCTGTGCCAGCAGAGTTGCGCTGGCGTCTGTCCTGCATCCGAACTGCGTATGTGCGGCGTCCGAGGGGGGGTTACACCGGTGTCCGTCCTGCGTCTGTCGACGTAAGGCAAGTTACACTGGAAAAAGTTCACTTACACCAGTGGATCTACTGTTAAACCAGTGCAAGAGTTACACAGGATTGGGTTGTGTATCTGTGTGCCAAAAACATATCTGCATGGAAACGCACACCAGTGTACTACAATAGCCAGTGAAATGAACACTGTATACAAACAGCGATAAGGAAAGAACGTCTTGTGACTAAAGCTGTGTAAGGCACAGCTTCGTGAACTACTTTTTGTTGAAACGTGGTTTATAAATATTTCATAATAATAATAATAATAATAATAATAATAGTAAGGCAGCTCATAATGTTTGAATTTAGTGCCTGACTCTCAACAAGCACAAAAGTTTCACAAAGTAGTTTTCGTAGTAAAAAAAAGGAGAGAGAAGTTAATTCCCTGTCCCAAAGGGGCTTACAGTCTAAAAAGAAACACAAGGAAGCGCCAGCAACAGCCCCTGGGAGAATGGCTGTGCTGGGATGAATAGGGACAGTTGCATTCTCTCTGCTAAACATAAGAGAGCCACCACTTTAAAGGTGCCTCTTTGCCCAGTTAGCAAGAGTGCTATCTGAAATCATTGTAATCATTAGACGAATTTTCAGTCATCAGAATCTCCATGACAATTAGCAACCATTGATTCTCTCTTATTTGCTTATTATGGGAGCTTTTACACCAAATAAACATTTGTCTGTGACAGGTATTGGTTCTCTCCTTGCAAAAAAAAAAAAAGTGTTCATGTAGCATCCCAACATTTAAAATAGTTTCTAAATAGTATCTGAATAAAGGCATAAATCTGACATCCAGTACCTCTGAGCCAAATCCTCCAATACTGCTGCCCCACAAACACACAATCTATCCTAAGCAGGAATGGTTAACATGAGCACTACTTTCACTGGGTTCCCATGACACCCTATCCAAGAAGTTTCCTTCTCTTGTAGTTTCAGTTCTCTTGTAGTACAGGTTACAAGAAGCATCAACAAGCAGATGTGCTTCTCTTGTAACATCCCGAAGGAACGTTGTGCAAACTGTGCCTGCATCTGGCACATCTCCCCTGCGTGAATCTCCTTTGAACTTTCCATACACAGTATAAAAAGGAGAAATGCACTGAGAAGCAAATGCACAACTTCCAAAACAGATCTAAGTGGCTAACTACGTGTTATGCTTGTAAACACATAACAGAGTTCCAATGCTGTTTTTATTTTTAGAAGAAAAGCAGCTTTGGGAAGAGGATTTTGTGCAGGGGGCAGGAGGCACTTCTTAACCCTTTTTGTGCCCAGTTCTTCTCCATTTTCATCTTCCCCCCAACTGCTTTACTGCCCATAGGTTTCCAAATACATGTCTGCTCTTGCAAACTTGCATTTGGACTGGAGCTCTGCATGGTAGAGAAAGGGCAACATGGCATGGCTTGATTGGGAGCAAAGATGCAAAAGGTAAGGATTGCCTCGCCCTGCCAATTCGCTCCCCCAAATTCTTCTCTCCTAGATCTGTTTTTCTAAAACACCCCAGTATATTTGGAGTTTTTCTAAAACACCCCAGTATATTTCATGTTGCATTCATTCGGTCCCATTTATCTTATGATTCCACCAGTGACCATTGCCAAATTTATTTATTATTGCACAATAATATCCACTGGGATGGTCTAATCTGTGCTGCAATGTGGGCTTTATTTCAGGGCCAATGCATATGGTACCAGAGAGTGTTAGCAGCCACATCCATGTAGCTGACTCCCCGTGCTGCTCAGGGTCCTGACAGCCCAGTCCTATTTAAAGTGCTCTGCCAGTGGAACGCACAGAGGCAGCAGGATCCAGGCGGAAGTGCATGGATCCTAGTGAGTCATGTGTGACACGGTTTATACTCACCGACACCACTGCAAGCATAACGAGACCACCAGCACAGATGCTGGCCTGTGGTGAAGACAGTGTCTGCCTGTGCCAGGCAAGGCAGTGTTGGGCACAGGCAGTGGGAGGGACAGGGGAGGAATGGAGGAGTTTCTGGGCAGGGAGGGGACAGAATGGGGGAGGGAGGGTGGGATCTGCAGCACTCATGTGCAGCTAGATTCTATCCCTCTATCCCTTTCCACTACCATTACACTCCTCAATTCTGCTTCAACAAAATAACTGGCACAGAATCAAGGAAACGCAAAGGAGAAGCGGATGCTTTCCCCAGGGTAAAGGAACAAAAGTTCCCGTACGCGATAGGAGACCTCTGCTACTGCCACATCACCATAGGATGTAGTGCGCACCTCCTTGGCAGGTGTGCTTCGGGGTGTGTGTTAGGATTGGGGCCTGACTTGACCACTTCCCATGCTAGGCAACATAGCTGGCCGCAGAGGAAGGGTGATGTTGTTGACATAGGAGTTAACCACATCATTCGCATGATCTCTTTCTACAGATGTTCCTGAAGTGTTGTGATACCCAAGCACATTGAAGTGGCTCCCCTGCCAGTCTAATGATGTGTGAATTGGCCCTCAGATATGTGAAAATCTGTGATGCACGTTGATTGGTTCAACTGGCCCCACTTCTTGCCTCACCCCATTATCCCTGTGTAGTTGAAAACACACCTTAGTTTCTTCTGCATACTAACATTAACACTGCCCCTTCTCACACATGTACGTGCACCTTGTCTTCACATAAGAAGAGCCCTGCTGGATCAGACCAAGGGCCTATCTAGTCCAGCTTCCTGTATCACAGTGGCCCACCAGGTTCCTTTGGGAGCATGCAAGAGAACAAGAAAATACCTATATCCTGTTGCCACTCCCTTGCATCTGGCATTCAGAGATTATCTCTAAAACCCAGAGGGTTGCATATAGTTATCATGACTTGTACTCTGTGATGGACTTTTCCTCCATAAATCTGTCCAATCCCCCTTTAAAGGCGTCTAGGCCAGGTGCCATCACAATATCCTGTGGCAAGGAGTTCCACAGATTAATTAATCATTGGGTAAAGAAATATTTCTTTTTGTCTGTTCTAACTCTCTCATCACTCAATTTTGATGGATGTCCCCTGGTGTTGTGCAAGAGAGAAAAGAACTCCTCTCTATCCATCCCATGCATAATTTTATATGTCTGATGATAGCCCAATCCTAACCAACTTCCCAGCACCGATGCAGCTGCAGTGTAGCCCTGGGGTAACAAATGTTCCCTTAACTTGAGGAGGCCTCCGTGACTGTCCTCCTACCGTAGGATGCAGCGCATGCCCTGTTGGCACAGCTGCATAGGTGCTGGAAAGTTAGTTAGGATTGCGCTGTCAATCATGTCCCCCCCTCAGGTGCCTTCTTTCTAGAATGAAGAGTCCCAGATGCTGTAGCCTTTCCTTGTAATGGAGGTGCCCTAGCCCACTAATCATTTTGGTCATTCTCTTTTGCACCTTTTCCACTTCCACTATATCTTTTTGAGATGTGGTAACCAGAACTGGACACAATACTCCAGATACAGATGTGGCCATACCACTGATTTATACAACAACAACAACAACAATGGCTGTTTTATTCTCAATCCCAGTTCTAATGATCCCGAATATGGAATTGGCCTTCTTTACCATCGCCACACACTGGGTCAACACTTTCATCAAGCTGTCCACCAGCACCCCAAGATCTCTCTCCTGATCTGTCACAGACAGCTCAGAACCCATCAGCATACATGTTAATTTTTGATTTCTTGCCCCAGTGTGCACTTAAGCATACCTCCCCCCCCCCTCCCCTAGCAAGAGCTTGTACAAACTTCTTTGGGGTGGACAGCACCAAACAGGGCGTAGTTGTTTAAAGGGAAATTGCAATTGCTTTTGAGTTATGTGTGGATCAGTGTAGAGCATGGAGTTTGGATATTTCAAATCCAGTCTAAATATAATATGGGCAATTAATAGTGAGACCCTGCAGATTGCCAACTGAGCAACTGTTGCTGGTATTTTAAAATAAATCATTCTCCGATAACAAACTCAAAATAACAATAGCCTGAGGCATTAAACGTTTGGCAGGAATTTCCCCTTGTGCATGTTAGTTCTCTCTTAATCTAATCTGCTCTTGGTCTTTGCTATGAACATCTGTGGCTGCTCTTCAAATACATCCTAGAGGAATATTTATATAAAAAACACAGAGATGGAATAAAATCCAAAACCTCTAATCAGGAGCACTTAGCAAAAAAGAAGCTGATGTACAACACTGCCCATGAAAATATGTTTCAGCCATGACCCTGTGTGCTGCAGTCTTAGGGAACTGCTGAAATCAGTTTGTTCTCCAAATCTCTAGAACTGTTTTGCTCTTTGTGGGCATAAAGAGTTTCTGGAGAAGAACAAGGGTGAAGGTCAGTAGAAGAACTAGCAATATGGAATGTCCGGTTTATTTATAATCTCTGTCGCAGACTCCGTGCTGTATCTTGTACAAGTCTCACTGTTTCCCTCACCTCGTTTACCTGCATGTTCCCACTTCACATAGCAGTTGTGTGCATGAGTTTGTCAGCCAAGTATGAAGTGCTTGGCTTTCAGTACAATATTGGCTAGATTGGATGGATGCACGGACAGACAGATCAGCTAAAAGCCCTTCCACATTTTATCAATCTTTCGCCCTTACGTGGCACAGCATCACACAATGTTCCTATCATGGGTTGCAGCATCACAGAAACAGATAATGATCTAGTTGAGCCAGCATATGTATTGCATTCAGATCTAGCCTTGGGTAAGGTATTTTTAATGGGGCTCCTTCTCTTTACAAACTTGGAGATGTGGGGGGGGGGGGAGAAATTCAGACCGTGGTATACTGTGGCATTGCAGGACATGTTGGGTCAAACGACAGCCAATTTTTGGTAGAAAAAATTACTTTGGAAAGGTTACTATTCAGACCCCACCTCTGTTTTCAGTTTGTGACCTTGGATCAGTTACTTGTCACAGAGCCTCATTGGTTAGTTTACCTTCAGTAAAATTGATGTTGCAATAGGAAATGTAGGATCAAGGGGAAAGGCTTGATATTTGGGCCTTGACTTCACAACTGACTTGTGCTACATTTGTAGTCTTGAATGGGACTTGCTTGTCTCCAGTTAGTCCAGCATTTTGCTTCCAACAGGGCCAGCCAAAGGGCTCTGGGAAGCTTATGAACAGAAAATGCAGCACCTGTTACTCACGCTGCCTCTGAACATAGAAGTTCCATTAGCTATCATGGGTTATAGGAAGGGCTTCCATAGGAAACAGGTACTGTGTGCATTGCCACACCCTTTAATTTTATACCCGATATATTTACCCTATGATTGTAGCTGTTTGTGGTGTTTATGAACCTCAGTAAAAAATGTTGAGATTATAGGGAATTAGAAGACAGAATTTGGATTTTAGGAAATTTTCATTTAAAATTGAAATATTCTATTATACTATGACGTTTATTTCTTATTCTAAAATGTTCTGTTGCTAGGTTATCTATTAATTCTAAATCAGCTGGAGGAGGAAAGAAACATAAAATGTATCTTGGACACTGCTGGAAAAATGATTTGTCCGTAATGGCAAGGAACACATGTTAAACAATAATGAACAACAATACAGATTTGGCTGTAGATGCAACCTGACAAAAACAGAGATGAAAGGCAGGATAATTTTCTGAATCTTGTCATTGCCTAGCGCTAGCCCACAGTTCATGGGACCTGAATAAGCTAATTACACTGGTCAACACACTTTTTCTGGCATAAGGTATTCCAATGGTTTTAAGGTAATTTTGGGGCGCTGATTCCAAATCTGGCACCAGTTTTTGTCTATCACATCAGGTTTTTGAGATATCAAATATTGCATTTGATAAAATCAATGAAAAACAGCAAATTTACACTGGTTCACTGGTTCTGGCCTGGACTTTTGCAGCTGTTTTAGACTAATTTCAGGGTGCTGATTCCAAATCTGATCTCAGATTTGCTGTATCACATCTCGTTTGTATGCTATTGGCATACCCCATTTTCATGATGCCAAACCTGATGCCAGATTTGGAAATTTACCTTAATTACCTTAAAACCATTGGAATACCTTATGCCAGAAAAAGTGTGTTGACTGGGTACCCCCTTATCATGGTCCAATTTTCTGAAGTACCCCCTGCTAATTAACTGCTAATTAATTGGATTAATCAATTAATTAATTAGGCAATTAATCGTTGAGTAAAAAAGTACTAACAATTTTAAATGTAAAAAAATATCTTATTTCTGTGTGTGTGTGTGTGTGTGTGTGTGTGTGTGTGTGTGTGTGAGAGAGAGACAGAGACAGAGACAGAGACAGAGACAGAGACAGAGACAGAGAGAGATATGCAAGGATCTTGCAATCATAAGTGACAAAGAGTTAATTTCGGGTAAAATCAATGAAAATGAGGTATGCCGATAGCATAAAAACGAGATGTGATAGAGCAAATCTGAGATCAGATTTGGAATCAGCACCCTGAAATTAGTCTAAAACAACTGCAAAAGTCCAGGCCAGACAAAAAATGTTGTTTTTTTGTAGACCAGTGTTGTAGAAGGGGCCTACTCTCCATCTAATCTCTTCAGAGAAGCACACTCAGAGAAGGATCTTGGATGGCTACTTCAGCTGTCAGACAAGTTCATAAGGGAGAAGGCAGTTTTTCAGCTTCCTTGGTCCCAGATGTTAAGAGCTTTACAGCGCAATCCGACTTAACCTTTTTTTGCCGTTGTAACCAGTGGTGCAGCGAGAACGGGAGGCCCCAGAATGGAAAAGGGATTCAAATCCCCTTTGAAATCCTCTTTGGAGGGGATTTGAATCCCTTTTCCATTCTGGGGCCTCCCGTTCTCACTGCGCCGCTGGTTACACCGGCACAAAAGTTAAGTTGGATTGCGCTGTAATTGATTTAAACAAAATGCAATGTATTCTACTATATAGTTGTTTTCAGTTCAGTTCAATTCAAAATTACTATTAAAAGTAGCAATAGTCAAAGTACTATTAAAAGTTCGGGGGGGGGGGGACACACACCAGCAGAGTGAAGTTAGACATTTTCAAAAATTTTGACACACCAAGCCCAAATGGTTTGCCATCACTGATATAGGTTAAGCTGAGAGAGATATTATTCTAGATATTAGGTTGAAGAGAGATTTGAACCCAAGTTTTCCCTGTTCAAGTCAAACAGATTGTCTATTATAACAAATTATGTTGTTATTTGAGCTGATTGAGGGATAGTGTTAGAACAAACCAGAATACTGTACAGTAGTTAAGAATTAAGCAAGCAGGGACTTACCCAGAGGAAATTTTTTTAAAAGCTTGTTTTGATCCAGGAGGGATAAATCTTGCAGCAAAGCACAGACCTGCTAGATGGGTTAGTTGAAACATAGGCAACTGACCACCATGTTTGGGTAAACGTTCCCTTTACTTTCTGAATGTTCTTTGGTTATGATGCAAGACAAATGTACTGGAGATGAGAGCCTAAAAGTTAGCTGAAGCGCCAAATTAGAAGAGGCGTGGGAGCTCCATAGCATGTTTGGAGTTCCCAACGTACTTTTCATTTTCAAAAAGCAGCTAATTTGTTTCTAACCCTTCCACCTATGTCATGATCCAAAGCCAAATTCTCCCTCCCCAAAGCTGGTATCAGCCACGAAGGGAAAACTTATGGCATGTTTTTTCAAGCTGACAGCTCGACATTGCATCTAGTTTGGCTCACGGTATTGATCATAAGGAGCAGTGTACATTTCCCGTCTTCTTCTGCATATTGGTGCCAGGTTCAGTATTTTAACTGTTAAAAAAAACAAGTACTAAGAGCAAAGTAATAATATTTTCCTTGTTTTCTCTATTTTTTTCATGATTCCACTGCTTTTCTTTTTTACTCTTCCTCCACTTCTTTCATTCTCAGACTTTGAACAGCCATTTATCAATAAACCAGAAACTCTTCTTATCTACAAGAAGGAGAATATCTGTGTCCCATGCCTGGTATCTATTCCAGACCTTAACATCACCTTGCTCTCGGTAAGAAATCTTGCTGCAGAATGAGTCAGAACTCTGCCTTGTTTCACTCTTACCAATTTGAAGAATGGAGAAAACACCCTGGAGGATGGAAGTCAAACAGAAAGTAATACTGCTATCCTTGAAAATCATTAGTGATGTTTCCCAGTCACATTTGCCTGGTTTCTTCATCTTGGTGTCTGTTCTTTTCAGCACAATCCTATCCAACTTACACCACCAGTGTAACCAGCAGTGTAACGAGAACAGGAGGCCCCAGAACGGAAAGGGGATTCAAATGGGATTTAAATCTCCCCTCCCCTCCCCTCCAAAGCCTCCTGCCCTCCCCTCCCCTGCTGGTTACACCAGTGATGCAAGTTGGGTAGAATTGTGCTGTTTGTTGTAGTCTTCAGATTCCCTGTGGGCTACTTAATGAACTGAATGATTCTTCTGGAGAAACATATTACTATTATTGTATTACTACTATACAGAAGTTTTGGGGAGGGGATGGAAGTCTTAGGGAGCCAAGGGGAAACCATTCACATATTCAGTTTGTAGGGCTTCTCTATATCTGGCACATCCAGAGCAACTTATGCAACTATCACTACCAGAACTGCTTCCATTTTGGGAAGTTACACTGCCTTTCTACAGGCTACGAGAGTCATTTCTTATGTGACAGAAAGGCAAACCCAGTTTACTACCAAGTGCACAGCCAATCATGGCTTCCTAATGGAGTGCATGAGGTACAAACACAGTTTGCCATGTTCACGCTTTACATGCTTAGGTATGCACACAGAAACATTTTAGTTATACCTGGTATGTCTGAAAAATATAATATGTGCAGTAGCCCTTTACGAGGAACACAATCTCTTAAGGGGCTTCCCAGTCCTTAAAGATATTTGGAAACCAATGAGAGCTGGCATCAGGGGTTGGCCTAACAACTTTCTCAGTGCTCACCTGGATAGGAGAGGGCCCATGGGGCAGTGCCAGCAGCAGATTACTGTGAGCCTTAGGGCAGAGTCCTGTACTGGGGGGGGGGGCATGGCACTCTTTGCTGGCACTGTCAGCCACATTGCTGAGGGTTTAGGGATCAGCCTGGTCAGGAGTACCCTCTTATGGCTATGGGCATTCAGCCAGTGACCAACATCATCCCTGACATGGAGGGCAGTTTGGTGAGGGGCCCCCCTAAAGCTGGCCCTTGGACCAGTGCATTGCTGCATTTGCTTCTGTCCCACAAATGGAAAAATTAGCTTTGAAAAGGCAATAACAGCATTACATCCAGCAGGCTCTGTGTTTGAGGAAAGTGGTCGCCTGTGCAAAATGTAACCTCACTGCTTTCCTGGGAGAGGAATTAATTCCTTCTCCTCCTAGCTATATAGCGGCCTCTCACCATCACCTTCTTACCAGCAAAATGATGCAACCTGCCTTGACAGACCTCTGCACAATGTCCCTTCCCCTCTCTACAGTTTCTCCTGCTTTCCAATTCATACCACCACCTCCTGCTCACATGGAAACCATTTCAGAATCAAAATACTCACCTGAGAAAAGCTTCATTTGGAAGAGTGTTTGGATTTGTGTAGGTGGTGTCCGTGGAAACAGCCACCAGAAGAAATAAACCATGGTAGCTTTACAGCATTATGCTTTCTATTGGCTTGGTTTTTTTCCCCCTCTCAGATGTAAAACATTATGTTGGAACTGGCCCTGAGAAGTCCTGAAAGAAATCAAGAATGAGGCAGTAGTAATATTATTGTACATTTCTACAAAGAGTTTTCAAAAATGTCTCTATTTCTAGACAACGTCCGCTATCTACCCAGATGGGAAGACCATCCTCTGGGACAACAAGAGAGGAATGTTGGTTCCCACTCTGCTGATCAAGGACTCCCTATTTGTTCAGTGTGAAACCTTGATTGACAAGAAGGCCTTCAAATCCAGTTTCTTCCTTGTCCACATAGCAGGTGAGCTTTGGAATAGAGCTAGTCACTCTGAAACTGTAACTCTTAAAAATGTCCATGCAATATAAAAACTTCTTCACATATAAGGTTTAAAGTGGCTTTCTAATGGCAATATAAATATAAATTTGCTGGCAAGAATCCTCATTTGCATTACAAATAACCCTGCTTCACTTTCTCTCTGCATTAACAACAAACAGCATTTTCACAGGAAGCTTAAATTGCTTTCTATTCACATCTGTCTGTTCTTAGCAGTAGCACTAAGTAACACCACTTTACACCTACCTAGTTGTAAAACACCTGTAAATCCAATTTGGGTTCTTCCTAGCCAGTGTCCTGTTCCATTTCTACAATGGAGGGGTTGTCACCTTTGCTCAGAGTATGGGAGCAATTGTGGGTATACAACATTTTAATCATATGAACTACCGGTATGTGTGCCCAGTTCCTCATATATACGTACGTACGTACGTACGTACGTATGTACGTGCGTGTGTGTTTCTGTATGCACCAGCACCATTACCCCATCCAGGTGATGGACAATAGTATGATACAAATAGCTGACTATGGAATTAAGCAGATCTAAGGAAAAGAGCATTTGAAGTTATGAAAGTCAGTGAGGTGCGAATTGTTTACAATTTTGCACAATGGGAGCAAACATTCTGTTTTCCCTAGAAAAAGTCTAAATTGTGTTCGCTTATGTAGTTTTCTTTTTTACTACTTTTTATATCAGGGAATGAACTTTATGACATTCAGTTGTTTCCAAGGAAAGCTATGGAGCTACTCGTGGGAGAAAAGCTAATTCTTAACTGCACAGTATGGGCTGAGTTTAATTCTGGAGTTGATTTCCATTGGGATTACCCTGCAAAACAGGTACAAAATAAGGTATTTCTTGTTTCTGAGCTGTTCCTTTCTAATTTCTATTGACTCATTTTTTTTCAGGAACCACAGTGAAAATATATAAAATATAAATGTATTTATTCATTCATTCAATTTGTACCCCACGTTCCTCTCAAGTGGCTAACCCAAAGTGGCTAAAAAACATGGTGGCTAACCCAAAGTGGCTAAATTCATACATTAATTCATGTCTATTTTGACAAATCTAATTTATAGTAGTATAATTGCCTTCCTCTCACCTTAATTTACCCCACTGAGCACAAAGGAAAATGAAATAACACCTTCCAAAACAGAAGCTAGTCCAGTCCAGCAGTTAGGGAATTTGCCTTTACAAACATATGTCCATCGCTATATTTCATTTTGTTATAGATAAATAATAATAGCAGTGCAATATGCTATTAACATGGCATTAATCCAATTATAATTCATATCAATAGCATGTCAAAACATTTCCAAAACAATCAAAACCTGGTAGTAATAGCAGATAAGATTTACATTTAACATTTCAAAATCTACAAAATGGGAATCTGAAATTGAGGGAGGGTATCTTGCTCAGGGTTAGAAAGTTACCCGCTAACTACACTTTACCTACTCTTGGCATCAGGGAGGGGTAATAGCCAGGCAGGACAGATTTACCCCTTGAAGCACTTTATCCACCTTTGGAAAAAAGGTTTGCAATGCCAAGGACTAGATATGTGAAAGTTACCAGTTACTAGCATACTAATCCCAGTGTCCCGGTGGCTGAGACCCAAGACAACAACATTTGCTCTGTTGGTTTTATTATTTGTAGTACTTGTAGGCTGCTTTTCAGTTCAGGCCTCTCAAAGCAGTTCACATAAAGTTTTAAAAGCAACAGTCAAACTATTAAAAGTTCAGTACAATAAAAACAGGGCAGCTGAGCAGTCAGACAACCCCAGACAGAAATGGATCAAAAATGGCAACGAAGGAATGGAAATGTGTTCTCAGTTGTCTTCTTTCATGTCCATTCTCTGACGTTCTGGCAAGGTAGGACTGATCTACTCTTTTCATGCTGCGCCCTTTAACCAAGTTTGCAATATATTCTTCTCTTTCCCCCACCCCCTGCCTCAGTGAGGACGGTTCCTCTGTAGTCCTGGGTTGGGAGTTTAGGGAAGAACCCCAGCTGGAACAACTGGGAGCCAAGAACAGTGGCTCTTTCCTGCAAAAGTTTAAAAAAAACCCCTGTTTTTAGAAATGTTAGTACAGTAATGACTCCTAGAGGTTCAAATGTCAAAACAACCTGTGCCACACAGCCCAAGCTCTATTGGTTTTCACAGGTGTCCTTAAGTTGCATGCTAGTTTACTTCCATCAATTTATGTGAGAAACCTAGTACAGTAGTATGTGCTACACTGCCTATGATGTAAGAGCTCCATTATTGGAACTGCCAATCTTTCTCAAAAAATACCTGGGGATTGAATCTAGATTGACCAGGAATAGGGGATCCAATGTTTTTTTCCTTTGTTGCCTGACTTAAATCTTCTCTCACTCAAGTTGCTATTAGCTATGAAGGGGAAAGCTTACAGGCACAATTTTGTGCAGTTCACCCACCCACAGTTTGAGGGAGAGGTGGATAACATCCCTAAGTATGTCTCAATATAACCTAATCCCCAATCTGACCAAAAAGCATCCAGAAATAGGAAATACTCACTAGGAAGGAATGTTCTCTCCTCATTACTGGTGAGTCTGCAGCAGAAAATGGCCCTGTAAGAAGGAGCAGACTTTTAACAGGCACTCAGGGTGAATGATAGGTGGTCTCCCCCTTCTGAGTCACTCACTGTGAGTACCTTCTGCTCTCCTGTTGTTGGTTCACCTCTGCTCCTCTGTATCCCTCCTTTTGCTTCTAGACTCCACCTCTTATATGTGAGCGGTATGTGGCATTGCTCGAACTTCACACTCCCATTTTGGAGCACCACAAATATGCGCACACAGCATTTTTATGAACATGCACTAATAGGTTCTGAAAGGAACTGGAATCTGTTTTTTTTTTTCTCCCTGATTTTTATGGTGGGGCAGCATTCTCTGTGCCCTGAAGGGAACCAAGGAACTCTAGCTTAGTTCTTTTCACTGAGGTGTTATGTACCTGTGTCTGGGCTGAACCACTTCAGACTGCAGGTGGAAGCACTGGCATGAATAGATGTTCCTCCATACCAAAAAATGATCTCTGCATTGAAAACTAGTACATCAGACAGAAAGGTTCTAGCCTAGCCTTCTCTCTGACATGCTAGCTTTCTATGTAGAAGGGATTGTGTTGGATGAAGGACCATTTATTCATGCAAGGTGCCTTCCACCTGCAGTCTGAAGTGGTTCAGCCCAGACACAGGTACATATAACACCTCAGTGAGAACTAGGCCTTTGACCACTTTGTCTATTTATCATTTTTCTTTTTTTAAGACTGAATGCTTGCTTGTGCTTGGGGAAAAAAACTGCCTTCTACTTCTAGCTCTCCTGATATCTGTTGCTTATATGACCTTCTGCAGGTAGATCGGGAAGTCACAGAACTGCCTGAGAGGCGTTCCCAGCAGACACATACTGAACTCTCCAGCATCCTGATCATCCAAAATGTGAGCCAGCAGGACCTAGGAAAATATACGTGCAAAGCTAGCAATGGGGAGCAGAACCTCGAGGAGAGCATAGATGTCATCATACATGGTAAAAGCCATTAACTCCAGCTTAGAGAACCTTTTAGGTGCCTTTAATGAATTAACACAGTAGAAAGCAGTTTTAAAGGCAGCTGACAATGTGCAGCGTGTTGCCTTTGCCACTGGAATGGCTCCAGCGGCAAGTGGGAGGAGTCGCATTAACTGTTTTGCAAGGCACGGTGCAGCGCCTTGCACCACTTATGGCCCCCTCCAGCAACACTACTGACGGCCTCCAGCAACATTGACCCCCCTCCAGCAACACCACTGACCCTTCCCTCAAGGACACCCCAGGCCACGCCGGAGCAGCCTGGGAAGGGCATAGGATCTTGCAGGCGGCCCTATGGGCCGCCTGCGGATCTTTACACAGGATTGCGCTGTGAGCTACAGATATGATCCCGGGACATGATCCTGAATTAACTAATACAGTCAAGTTGCCAAGTATTTGTTTTGTTCCCCACATGAAATTAATAGGAATATCTTGCCACTGAGATGTCAGAGCAGAGGGTCCTAGTAAATAAGGGGCTGCCAAAAGCTGAATGACAGGAACATTGACTATGTGAAGCAAGTCACTAGCCTTCCTTAAGCCTGTGTAGTTCTACAGGAGTAGAATCCATACCAAGCAAACTTTTGCCTGAGTTGAGAAGTTCCAGCAAAAGACATAGCAAATGTTCAGTTACTATTTCATTGGATGAACATTTTATTTTCAGGATAAAGTAGCTCGCGTTGTCAAAGTGTAAGGAGAACAGATTCCTATGACACTGCTCTTCATGGCACAGAATGTGGAGGATGAGCACTGCAGATTGTTCCCATGTCCACACAGAAGCACAGGTGTACTGTACATATGCAGCAGCTAATGGATGTCTGTGCATACATGCTTTCATTTTCTGAAAAGGGCAACCTTTGTTACTGTATGTGTCTAGGTTAACAATATCTCTGTTGTTGCCTCAGGAAACTCCTTTAACATCTTCCATTTTGTCTGTGTGTCATCCCCCCCCCCCCGCGCGCCCCATTTATAGGGAAGCCCTTCATCAACGTGGACTGGAAGAAGGGCCCAGTGATAGAAGCAACAGCAGGAGATGAACTTGTGAAGCTGCCAGTGAAAGTGGTTGCCTACCCTCAGCCAGAGTTCCAGTGGTAATGCACTTCTCTTAACACAGAGACTTAGCAGACTGTCAGCGCAATCCTAACCAACTTTCTAGCACTGGTGCAGCCGCAATGCAGCCCTGAGGTAAGGGAACAAATATTCCCTCACCTTGAAGAGGCCTCCATGACTGCCCTTGCACTACAAAATGCAGTGTGCGCCCTGTTGGCACAGCTATACCGGCACTGAAAAGTTGGTTAGGATTGCACTGACAGTGTGCTGTCATCATGCTGTCGTTTGAAGAGTGGGAGAACATGAGAGGGAAAAGGCCAGTGCTTGCTAAGGATAATGGAGGGTTTTGCTGGAGTCTGTTCCCAGAGAAGAGACCCCACCCTCCCACAGTGTGAGACATTGACTTTGGAGGTCTGTTTGGAAATTATAGCAATTTCTGTTGACTGCTGTGATCCCTAACCTCACCTCCTTAGCTAGCTTCATATGCTGTGGAGAAATTAAGCCATTCTTTTCACCAGAGACATAAAAATCCTTTTTCAGCTTTTTTTTTTCTTTCACATTTCTGGCAGACATTAGAGACGGGGGGGGGGGGGGGGAATTCTCTCATAATTAATTCTGTTGCCAAACACATGCATGCATACGCAATCCACCCACTCACAAGCACTGTCTCGCATTCCCAATGGCTGTATAACACCTGTTATACTTTGAGCAGGCTGAGGTCCTACATTCTGACCAAGGGAAAGTTGTGGAATCAAATACAAAGGGAACAAGAGTTCCCAAGTCTGGACGTGCACCTCTACACTGGCTAGAGAGGGTGATGATTAAGTTCCCATGGGTGTCATATGAGCTAATCTCATTCTGATCAGCTAGCCGCAGTTGAAGTAAAATGTCAGGGAGATGGGGGCTCTGCTTCACTTCAATGTGTGTGGGCGTTCGCTGCATATAAGTTAACCACTAATACAAGCCTTTCAGCCTAGTTTCATGCTCACCCAAAGGGAAATGGATCACCATTGATGGTTGTTGTAAAATACATCCCAAGGCAGTGAAGACACCATTTCTCAATCAAACTTTTTCTACTGGTTAGAGGGTTATTCTTTTGGCCAGTAAATGCACTGTGAGAAAATGCCCTTGCAAGTCATTTTTGAGAAAAGTGTCCTATCTCAGTGGCTGAAGCCTCGAAATTACCTTTCACAAGGAATGTGCTAATCTATACACACTCATTCTCTCTGTTTCTGCCCAGGTTTAAGGATGGAAAGTTAATTCCTAACAGACAGTCTCAATACTCCATGCAGATCAAGGATGTAGCAGAGCAGAACTCTGGCACTTACACATTGGTCCTGAGGAATGGACCAGCTGGCTTGGAGAAGAGCATTAGTCTCCAGCTGGTGGTCAATGGTAAGGAACCAGCAGGCTGGGAATGGAAGGAAAATCCTGAGGCACTTCTTTATCTGATACCCATTCATCCCTGATGGGTTTTGTCCATTAACCAGAGCAATCTCAGTTTATGCTACTCTTCTTTCTCCATCTGGTTTTTCTATGTTGCTTTACAAAGAAAGATACAAAATTAATGGGCTAGCTCTTGGCTTCTTAACATTCCAAGTAAGGCAAGAATGACGAACCGGTATAATGTAGTGGAGAAAGCAACAGACCTGGACCAGGGTCACTGCTGAGCTATGAAACCAACTGGGTAGCCTTGGGCCAATCATAGTGGGCTTGGTTTGCACAGGGAGCCATCAGTACTACTAGTGGGTTCAGAGCTTGGATATCCTTCCAATATGGGGGAGGCCCTTAGCCAATCCGGTGTATGGTAGAAGAAGCCAGAAATGCAATCAGTCCTTTTTCCAGGCATCTGATGCCACAGACTTTGGATCTTGACATCTTATGCCACATTGATGTATTGAACTTTAAGGTGCTACAAGACGCTTTGCTGTTTTTCCAGGAACAGTATCCCTGTCTTCTAACGGTGGCTTAGCAGTTCTGTCCGTTAATGTATTCTCTTCAATGTGAGGGTAAAGACTCCATCTTCAAATATTGGTGAGGAAACAGTGAGGGTGATCCTGACTGGAAAGAACATATATGTTTCCTGTCACGCTCATCCTAATTAGCTTATGCCACATTTCCTGCTGCAATGTCATTTATTGACGTGAAAATAGACTTTTTAAACACCCTGGGCCAAGCTAAACGTGATAGTAGCAGACCAGTTCAGATAAAAGAAAGATTAAAATGCAGCATATGTGGGCAGGAGGGGGACCGCCTTCCTCTGAACCCTTCCTCTTTCCATGCCCCCTCCCCATCCTGAAACACTTTAAGAACGTAAGACGAGCCCTGCTGGATCAGGCCAAAGGCCCATCTAGTCCAGCTTCCTGTATCTCACAGTGGCCCATCAGATGCCTCAGGGAGCACACAGCCAACAGGATAACCTGTTTCCTGCTGCCACTCCCCTGCACCTGGCACAGAGAAAACCTACTTCTAAAACCAGGAGGTTGCTTATGGCTTGTAACCTGTGATGGTCTTTTCCTCCATGAATCTACCTTATAAAGGCGTCTAGGCCAGATGCCATCACCACATCCTGTGGCAAGGAGTTCCACAGATGAATTACACGCTGGGTAAAGAAATATTTTATTTTCTCCGTTCTAACTCTCCCTCCACTCAATTTTAGTGCATGTCCCCTGGTTCTGGTGTTGTGCGAGAGGGAGAAGAATTTCCCTCTATCCACTCTCTCCATCCCATGCATAATTTTATACGTCTCAATCATGTCCCCCCTCAGGTGCCTTTTTCTAGACTGAAAAGCCCCAAACGCTGTAGCCTTTCCTCATAAGGGAGGTGCTCCAGCCCACGAATCATTCTGGTCACTCTTTTCTGCACCTTTTCCAATTCAACTATATCCTTTTTGAGGTGTGGTGACCAGAACTGGACACAATACTCCAGATGGGGTATGCCAAGCCCTGCCCCTTATCTGCCCCATCAGCAGCTAATTAAGTGTTAATTAACATGGATTTTAAATTTTAATTATTTTTTTAATTGTTTTCGGAGCCCTTCTGTCCCTCTGATTTTGGTTTGGAGCTTATTTTTGTACTTTGGAAAATGTACTTTGGTGAGGTGGGGGAGGGAGAAGCTGATTTTGGGAAGTATGACTTGGAGAAAAAGATCCTTGCATGTGTGTGCATCTCTCTCTCTCTCTCTCTCTCTCACACACACACACACACACACACACACACACACACACACACACACACACACACACACACACACACACACACACACAGAGTTAAATAAGACATTTTTCACATTTAAAATAGTTTTAGTGCTTTTTTATTTAACATTTACCTAATTAATTGATTAATCCAATTAATTAGTAGTTAATTAGCAGGGGTACTTCAGAAAATTGGACCATGATAGGGGGTATGCGGGCATCCAAAGGTTGAGAACCCCTGGCCTAGAGCTAGTCCAGCATGCATAGTATCCTGGCGAGAGTCTGTATTCCTACAGAAGTGTCCCTATACACTGGAAATCCTTATGGGTGGGGGGAAGGAAAATACTTTCATTTTCAACATTACCACTGGAAAGACTTTGAACAGCAAGCTGTGGCTGCTGCTTAAAAGAGGGAGAAGAGGGACACAGTGGAGTTCGGTGGCGGGGGGGGGGAAGCTGTGAAGACACTTGAAAAGAAAGAGTGACACTTGGAATTATTCTCTAGGGGAGACAAAAAAAAGTAACTAGCAGTGGTAGCAGCAGCATGAGGTTGGGAGAAGAGGAAATGGGGAATGGCATGGGCACGTAAAGAATTGACAGAGGAAGCAGCACAGGTAACCACCTCCAGAGTAGTTTTTGCCAGGACTGATATATTAATATTCTTCTGATTTCAGTCCCTCCACATATCCATGAGAAAGAGGCATCTTCACCCAGTATCTATTCCCATAAGAGCCGTCAAGCACTCACCTGCACTGTCTATGGCATCCCAGCTCCAGAAAAGATCCAATGGCAATGGAGGCCGTGGACACCCTGCCGCATGTTCTCTCGGCGCAGTCTGTAAGTGGCTTACCTCCTTAGGTCTTCCCTGGATTCCTATTGCTGGCAGCAAGAGAGGAAAACCTTGGCACATGGTTCTATCTTTAGGCCACCACACATTACCTCACTCCTGGAGGTAAGGGGATGTTCGCCCCTTACCTCGTAAACCCCCAGCTGCCGCAATGGGACTACTGTACTTGGTTCTCTGCCAGTTCTTTAGCTGTATTAGGTTGTATTAGAAAATTGAGCAGACTGTGGATCCAGTTAAAACCAAACTGAGAAGCAATTGTACATAAATATTATTAAGAGATTACCTGGACAAGTAGCTGTCTGAAAAGGTAAATTATAAACTGGACTTAGCAAAGCTGTTTGACAGGTTGAATGGGCCAGAAGTCAAGGAACACAATGTATATAATGTTCCAGGATGAAGAAATGCTGGTTAATGTATAACATTTTCTCCCATTTGTACATACATCTAGCAAACCAGAGGCTGCTCTACTAACTGGGCCTGCTGCAATTCGTACTGCCATTAGGAAGTTATATAGAGTTTACTACACTTTACAAGAATTTTGTTTCGGATCATGCTGGTAGCAAAAAGAACTCCCAAGCTTCCTGCTGTTTGTGTTTTGGAACAATGTAGGCAGAAATTACTGCAATGCCACATCTGTGGGGTTTCCCTGGTGTGTGTTTATCTGCAGAAAATATATACAGCTGGCAAAAAAATGCGAAGTAGGAAGTGGTGACTAGGTAGTCTAATCTCCCATTTAATAGATCAGACCCAGACAATCAATGGGGTGCTGATACAGATCATCACAAAAATGTGTTTTATTGCCTACATTGCTTACTAGAGAAATGTTACATGAAAACAAATCCACAGGTGCAACCTGAGCAGAAGAATCCGGTGGCACTAAGGCACAAAGTTCAAAAGGAACTAAACTGGGTGGAAAAACTGAAGTCTGGTCAAAGCAGAAAAACCCACAGAATGAGGCAATCCAGTAGTTGTGGACGAGCCTGGAAGAAACCAGATAAGAATATATTTAGATCCAAGAGATATTGAATAAGATAAAATAAACTAGAGATTAGACAGCCGGGTTATCACTTCCTATCTAGCAATTTTTTTCCCAGCTGCATGCATTTTCTGTAGATAAACAAACACTGAGGAAACCCCATAAATCTGGGGCAATGGTGACGACAACGACAACAACACTATTAAGCCAGTTTTGGGATAATTTGGTGACTTTTACTAGATACCAATCCATGAAATAACATTCAAGCAGCAGTTACGGTTGCTACTGACCCAAGCCACCTGTGTTTGAAGTATTACAATGTAAAAGAACCAAGAAATAAAATAATATGAGATTCCAAAAAGACCTTTGCAGAAGCTGGAAATTGACTTATTGTATTTGAAAGGAAAGACTGTGTTCTACTGGTTGGTTGCTATTCAAAATATGTGAAAGCATCTCAAATAATTATGCAATCAGACATTGCAAATTTGAATCTGCAAGGCATGATATACTGGAAAAAAACTTCAAATGACAATGTCACTCAGTTTTGCTCTAAAGCAGCTGTTCTCAAACTGATGGATGCTTAAGGGGCAGGGAAAGCATGGTGGTGGCGGCGACCCTGGAGATCGCCACCGCCGGGGGGGGGAAATGGGCAAAAAAGGGGCTTTCATACTTACCAGTGCCTCCGGGGGGGTGCAGGGAGGCCTGCGCACCCCTCCGCAGGCCTCCCTGAGCTTCAGATTGCCACTCCGTGGCGATTTACGACCACTTCCTGTTTTCGTGAAAACATTTGCCGCCACTGCTGTCCCCACCCCCGCAAGTACTCAAGGTGGGGAGAACTTTGAGAAACCCTGCTCTAAAGATTTCAAACTGTTTCAAAAGAATGTGACTGCACTATATCAGTGTCCTCAGTCCACTGGCATGGCAGAGCAATTCAAATTGCAAAGGCGATTATGAAGAAATCTGATCTGGACAGCACATACTTTAGTTTGTTGGATTACAGAACTATGAGATATGGGACCACCTGCACAACTTTGAATGAGGAGACATTTGAGAGCCAGACTATCAGCAGCATTGTTGTAATCTCATCTGGCACTATCTGAAATATATAGGTGTCCCCTGCTTAAATTACCCAGTGGAGCCGATGGGTAAAGATGCTCCGCTCCTCCCCTCCCTCCCCCATGAAGCCTCTGATCAGAAGCTGCGGCTCTGAATGCCACACTTGGTTGCTTGCCGGTAGGACTGCAGCACTGAACGCTCTGTTGTTGGTAGGAACACCGCAGGGGCATGGGGGGGGGGGGGAAGCAGGATTAAAAAAGGACACAATTCAGCACTTTGGCACTGTTATGAGACACAATTCCTCCCCCCACAGCAGCAGCTTCCCCCACCCACCTTCCCACTCAGTCACAAACACACACACAAACACAGAGAATTAAAGATGACAACTTTTTTTGCATTTAAAATATAGTACTGTAGCTTTAATTCTTTGTTTACACTTTGGGGACCTCCGTCATATATGCGGATCGTCGTTAAGCGAGTCATCGTTAAGGGGGGACACCTGTATATGCACATCTGAAATTAAGACAAAGAAAACAGAAACATTATTGACCACTTAGACATTTTTATTATGTCTAAGTATTATGTCAAACATTATTATGACAAATATACAATGCCTTAAACTCTTTGCATGTGGGAGACCCAGTTGCTACCTGTCAAAATGCAGTGTGGGGACCTTCAAAAGTGACTGAGCTATGTATGTTCCCAATATAATATTTGGCTTAGACTGATGATGCAGCTGTCCTGAAGAGGAACTGAAGTAAACTGTAGAGCACTAACTGTCTTGAGCCAATGCAATGATGAATGGGGGAAAAAACTGAGAATGTAGATGTACCTACCTCAGATACAGAAGCTAGGGTTTTAAGACAAAACAAATTGTAACATTTTGGATACTGGCTACATCAAGAGGCAGAACAATAAAATAACCCATTTAGGTATACAAGTACTAATTCCTTTAAATATGTAATGGGAGTAGGAACCAAAGATTCCATGAGTTGAGTACATGGAGGGAAGCCATTCTGAGGGGCACCAGCAAAAAAGCTTATCTTCCAGAATGGGCTGGTTTGAAGGCAGGGTTTGGTTTTTGTTTGTTTATACTCACGGAAGCAGTATTTGACAAGGTATGATAGACACTAACCTGAAGTCACTGTGGAAGTGCTGTTTAGAAACAAGAAAATGATATGGCATCTATCTCTATTCCAGATCGTTCATTGGATGACATTGCCAGGACATTTTATGGAGAAAGTCTATTATATTGAAGCAGAAAGATAGAAATAGGCCTCCAAAGTAGAAAAGAATGTGAGGAGGGAGCATTATTGACCCAGAAGGAAGTAGGGTGTCTATATAAATACTGATGCCATAAATGTGCTGTTTGACTGATTGAGGAAACAAGGGCATTTCCAGTCCCATCAGAGGGCTTTGTGGTCCTGTCAGGAAGAAGAAGAGCTGTTGAATTATGAGTACTGTCTCCCAAGGCCACAATGTTTCTGCTTAACCCAGCTCCAGAGGATGCAAGAGGCTTCATCATGATTTCCTGCTGTTTACACAGATCCTCACTCTTGCTATGATACATTCAGGCACTGGAACTCTGCCCCCCCCCCCCGCCACCTTCTCAGTACAAAGAAGATATCCTACATCTTGTATTCCTGAGGCCCAAATTCCTAGCCCAAATTCTAATTTTGAGGGCCATAACAATCCAATGCACTCACAGAAGCTCTGTGTCACCAGTTACCCATCCCTGTTCTAGCATGTACCATTTTCCAGGAAGCTTTACCCAAGTTAAGTACAGTACTCACGTCACGTTGTATTATATTAGATCCTGATTTTCCAGCAGATATCATTTGACCTATCCTTCAGGTCATACTCTCCCACCATACTCTCTTTAATTTTCATATGATGGCCCTTTCCACAAGGCTATCCCTCTGCAAACCTGTGTTTCCAGTACTCAAAACTCCCAAGAACTCAATTCCTAATCATTGTATTATACCCAGTACTGTACTGTATGTTTCTCCTGCACCCTTTCTCCATAGCTGTTTTCCTTGCTAATAAGATCTCCTGTTTCTCCATCTCCTCCTTTTCCATGGTTTCTGGATAAATAGTAGCAGGCGGAGGGCTGTACGACGCCATCAACGGGACCGGATGCCCGAGTGCAAGGATTGGAAGGATGTGTCGCAACAGGATGCTGTGAACCCTATTGAAAGCATTGACACCTGGACAGAGTTTGTGGAAGGAAGGAACAAGGTGAGGCCCTATTTCCTATCTGATTTGGAAGAAGGTAGAACAGAGACACCTCAGACTCATTGGATGGAGTCTTCTTGGGGTGAACCATTTTCAGCTCATTTTTCATGTGAAGTCAACCTGAGTTGACTTCAGCACATGGTTGGGCAGTTTTGCAACTGTTTCAGCACAGCTCTAGACAGAAGCAAGCTTGCAATAACTCTAAAAAGTTATTTACAAAATAGCTTTCCCAGTAGTATTATAGTTGCCTCTGAAAGCTACAACACAAAGAGTAATTAAGTGGTGGAGTCACCACAGAAGCAGGCAAAGCAGGGTCCAATTCAGAGATTAAATAGCTGGTTTTGAGGGCTGAAAAGATCATTTCTATTCAAAATTATTAAACATTATTTGTACCAAGACGGATACTAGCAAGGATACTGCCATATTTAACGAGGTTCATATAAAATCATGCCACCCACATGTTAACCATTTCTTATGTTTTAGTTTTTTAGCAATTTAAAATGGCATGTGATTATCTTTAGGATTTGATGTCCATATGAAAGATGTTACTGGAATATCAGTCAGAAATCTGCTATAGAGAGAAGTCTGAGCAAACAGATATTATCTGGATTGCCTTTAAAAGTCCTTTATTGTCTCATGAAGAGCCCTTGCTTATCTCTACTAAAGTGAACCAGAAAAGTATCCTCCTCTTACCCTTTAAACTCCAAATTCTTCAGGCGTCAGATAAAGACTTCAGCTGCTCCCTTCTCCCTTTCTGTGAACTAAGGCTGATTGGAGGAACACATAATGCCTTTTTTTTGTTAAATAATTATCTGGATCCTGATAATCTAAGTGCCAGTTTCAACATAAAATTTTACAATCACGTGTGGCTTTTCAAATTACAGAATGCCTATGACTGCCTGCATGTTAAAATGTTGAATTTTAAGGTTACCCCTAACCTTTGAGAAATATAAAGGTAAAGGTATCCCCTGACAATTAAGTCCAGTCGTGTCCGACTCTAGGGTGTGGTGCTCATCCCCATTTCAAAGCCGAAGAGCCAGCGTTGTCCGAAGACGCCTCTGTGGTCATGTGGCCGGCATGACTCTCCTTGCTGCAGCGCGTAGCATGCAGCTGGAACATGGAGCGCTGTTTACCTTCCCGCAAGTGGTACCTATTTATCTACTCACATTAACATGATTTGGAACTGCTAGGTTGGCAGGAGCTGGCCAAGCAACGAGCGCTCACCCCGTCGCGGGAATCGAACTGCCGACCTTTCGATCGACAGCTTTATGGTTCAGCGGTTTAACCCACTGCGCCAAGATCAAATTTCAAGTATTTATTGAGGATTCTGTTGGAAATGTCTATATTCCAACATATAATGTCTATATAATTAATTTCACAGAATGTGAAAGTGTTTCTGTCAAATATGTTCCATGCAGCCCAATCCTATCCTCCCTCAGCGTAGGGTGTGCAGGCCCATGCTGCATCCTATCCGGGGAAAGCCGTGGCTGGAGGTCTAGTCAGGGTAAGTGGACATTTGTCCGCTTACCCTGGGTAAACCCCCAGCCTGTGCAATTCATGCTACTCATGCTACTCAAACATTCCATTCATGTACAACTTTCATATGCCACTCACACACTCACTGTTATGTGATAGTACTGCCTTTTTGCTCTGCACATCTTCCCATAAATAGGTTTCTCTGGTTATTGGGCCAGTATGCTAAGAAGGTTTTTTAAAAAAAACTTCT
Organism: Plestiodon gilberti rubricaudatus; assembly: GCA_026170595.1. NCBI lineage: Eukaryota > Metazoa > Chordata > Lepidosauria > Squamata > Scincidae > Plestiodon > Plestiodon gilberti. The sequence continues at coordinate 192,227,037 of JANXHW010000002.1, read as the reverse complement.
GGAAGTTGGAGTGTTCATGAACATTCCATACCAAAATATAAGGTCTCATTTCAGTACAGCTATTGAAGTTTCAAATTCTGCAGCCTGCATTGGTCACACTTTTTATCTGACTTATGGCCCAATCCTATGGGCTACGGGCGCCGGTGCTGTAGCTGCAGTGCCGGCACCAGGTGTTGCAACGTACTATAAGGCACATTTCGACACCCAGAGTGGAGGCAGTGCCGGCAGGAAGGCAAGGAGGAGTGTAATGGGGCAGGGGGAGGTAGGCGGATCAGGCCAGGGAGGGGGTGGGACCAGCGTCCATGGTGAACACTGTGTCCTATTCCCCCCCCCCCCAGGCCTCCAGCCCCAACATTGGGCTGCTCGGTCCTACACCAGCTAAAGAGCTGGTGTAGAACCGAGTAGTCCCATTGCACAGGCTGGGGGTTTACCCAGGGTCAGCGGGCAAATGTCCACTTACCCTGACTAGACCTTCAGCCACGATTTTCCCCAGATAGGATGCAGCATGGGTCATGTGGCCCACACTGCATACCCTACACTGAGGGAGGATAGGATTGGGCTGCATGGAACATACAGTATTTGACAGAAACACTGTCACATTCTGTAAAATTAATTTGATACCTAACTTATTTTCAAGTAGGGATAGACTGATACCTTGGTTACTTAGAGGTGTAGAGCTGGCTACAAACAGTGCAATTCTGTGTAACCTTGCACCGGTGTAACAGCAGATGCACCGGTGTAAGTGCACTTACACTGGTGCATCTGCTGTTACACCTGTGCATCTGCTGTTACACCAGTGCAAGGTTACACAGGATTGCGCTGAAAATCTGTTAAAAAAAAGATGTAAGTATATATGCAAGCATTCTACAATAATCAATTAATAAAGAGAGTTTTGGGCTCACTTAATATTGCCACCTATAATATCTCTTGAGCACTAATAAATGGCTGCTATAGTTCTTTGAAGGTACAAATGCAATCAATTTTGAACAGCATTAGAAGTTTGAGACATATGTTATCTGCAAGATGTGCAAAAGGAAGACAACAAATAATGTGTTTCCTTTAGACTGGGATATGCAATATTGATCCTGATTTTCACTGAATTCAGTATCAAGTGTATGCTGTATTCAAAAGTGCAATTAAAAAGAAAAACATAACATTAGAAGGTTTTGTCCACTCACGGTGTTCTGACAATCCTCTGAGCAGTATCTTAGATTTCTGCATAGATCTAATTCATGAGATATTCTTTGAGCAAATTACCTGATGGATAGCACATTTTATTGAAACCACTTCAAGATAGTGAATACACAGGATTCCTTCCAAAGGCTACTCCATACAGTAGGTGCACATATGGGATTCCATTTTAAATTTTAGAGAGAAGTCTTAATTATTTTAGACTATCCTTTGTCCTGCATTAAATTAGGTTCAGTGAACTGCTGTCAAACTTGACATCACAGTGGTAGACTCACCTCTAGTCCTACTGAATAAAGTGAAGGGGAGTTGACAATTCAGAGTACAGCATGAGTAGACATGAAAAGATACCTGAACCCTCCATCTACCTGTGCCTGTGCTTTTTGCCCTGAAACAGCTGCAGTTCAGTTTACTTTACTTCATTGTGCAAGTTACCTTGGTTTCAGAACCCCACTGGAAAAAGTTGGGGGGGGCAGTGATAAAGGGGTGAAAAGCAGAGGCAATGAGGGTTCAGCTTTCCCCTCCCTCAGTCTCATACCCCCTGCTTTACATGGTTTTGGCCACAGACGTCATGACAGATCTACAAGGTAACACTGTAGCATCTAGTTTGGCCCTGAACATGATGCCGTACATAGGTATATGAATTAAAGTGCATGACAAACTACTACGAAGAGTTAAAAGTTTCATTGATCTTACACTCTATTTCCTTTTTGGAAAGAATTCTTTCCTCCTCCTTTCTGACACATGACCCTTTCAGTGATGAGTCAGCGTTTAATAGATGTTCCTTCTACATCCACCCACTCCGATAGCTAGAAGTGCCAGAGGCATGCGTGTTTCTCTGTTACTAGTTTCCCGTTCTAGGTGAGAACGTCAGTTACCAAACACGTGCACATAATAGTGATCCAGGCAAAAGAACAAACAAATGACTCCAGTTTCCTGAAGTCACTTCCTGTTTTCATATGTGCCTCCAAAATAACTTCCTGCTCTAATGCCCCAGTCAGGAGTTCTTCACAGAAAGAGCCAGAAAGGATGATAAGAGGGAAGAAAAAAGCATTTCTTTAATTGAAAAAAAGTCTATTTCTTTAATTGTTAGTATAGAAGGAGAAGCATATTGAAAACATATGTAAATACCTCGTGAGCACCTCAGATGGCTGAGCTCTAGAAAGAGCTATTGTTTTGAGTGGGATACGCAGGGATGGCTCCAAAAATTGTCGTACCTTCCCATTATGCAGAGCTATTGGGAGCATCAAAACAGATGTGACATTCATTGCATTTCTCTTGCAGCTTCAGTGATTCACTGTCTGGTTCTCTTGTGCCTCTCCTTTTCTGTATTCTCATGTGTTTCTTTCTGTGTCCCCTGCCACTTGACTGAACAAATCATGCCTTTGCTGCTTTGCCTCTACCAAGATTCCTGACCACCTGAGCCTTCCTGAACACCTCTCTATTAAATTTCATTTTAGTAGTCCCTGTGGTCAAAAGAAGTTAATTTAGTTGATAGCCAAATTGTGATTGAAGAGTTGGCAAGGAACTCAATACTGAATGCACTGTGACTGATACATATCTCACTATTGCTTAAATTAAAAAAAAAAAGCCTTGTGGAAGTTAAAGAAAGAAAGAAATGAGATAAGAGTTTCGCAAACATCGATTCATGTCTGTTTGAGAGTTGCATTATAACAAAATAGCCTGTCTAGAAGACTCTATCACTGGGGTTGATCCTCATTCTTCAGACCATTAGGAAGGCCTTCCTATTCATGAATGAGTCACTAGAGGCAACTCTGAGAACCACTGTATGCAGGCTTACCAGATTGCCGACCGGGACATTCCTTTTTGCCCTTAAGGGCGGCGGGGGGAGGGGCGATAGGAGCCGGAGCGTGCTCCGGCTCCTATCGCCCCTCCCCCCGCCGCCCTTAAGGGCAAAAAGGAACGTCCCGGTCGGCAATCTGGTAAACCTGACTGTATGAGTTTGGCTGTACAAGTTACTACCCTGTAGCAGTCTTCTTCAAACTTCCTACCTTCAGTGAAATGTTCCCAAATTGAGTTGTCAGACAAAGAAACACTGCATGTTTTAGATGAGTCTGGGTGCATAGTCAGTTCCTGTTAGACCTTCTGTTGTCATTGTTGCCCCATGTGAACTGAGTGCTCCCTGAAACATAAAAGCTCACTTTCCAGGGGCTGTCCATTGCAGGGAAAGAGCTGTAGAGGTGGGCCAAATGACTTTCAGGGAAGCTTGTTCACAATTACTGATCTCATTGAGGACCTTCTGATAAACTTCCAAGAATCTCCCTGGGTTCTCCAGAACACAGCTTGTATAGCACTGCCATATGGTTTTTCACAATGGGGGAGAAAACGAGGTTAATTGGGAACAGTGGCTCATAGTGCTAGAATATTTAATTTCAAGACATGGGTCATAAAATTCCGAGTCTCTGAGGCAAGGTAATCATTGTTAAACCCGGGGATTAAATTGTAATGAAGGACAATTTAGCCTGTAGCTGCTTTCTTTGTGATTCTAACACCTGAGTACACAGATTTTAAGCACACATGAAACAACTTTCCTTAGTCATGATCTTCTCCTGCCCACAAAAACAAATTTAGAAATGGCACAATGTGGGTCTTTAATGCAAAAATTAACATACTTTACACAAAAAGGGGGGGAGGGATCCCTTTTGAACAGCAGAGCCTGCTGGACAAATTTGACTCTGATTGGGCTTCATTGAGTTACTACTTTTGCATGATACGGTGAACAGTATTACAGCAAGAATGTTCTGTGCAGCATCACATACAACTGAACCTAAATAAATGCTATATCAGTAGCAAGAGGTTTTTCCACTGGAATAATTCAATCCTGAAGGGGCATGAACTCTATCACAAGAGTCAATGCGCAAAGACTCACTCCAAAATTAAAAATGTCATACTAAGATTGCAATTCTATGCAAACTTACTTGGAAGAAAGCACCACCAAATCTCATGGGATTTGCTCCCAAGTAATCACTGGGCTGTAACTGTAATATTTTTCTGGAATGCTAAGTGAATGTTAAAGTACTAAAAGACTAAACAAATCATCTAGAAATATATAGAGGCATTGGTGTCATGTGATTTCCTTCCTGAACAAAGAGCAAAATGCAGGGCTACAAGTAACTAGATGAACTTGGAACAAATAGTGTGAATATACCCTTACACCAGCGGGTGGCGCAGTGGGTTAAACCGCTGAACCATGAGCTGTTGATCGAAAGGTCGGCAGTTCGATTCCCGCAACGGGGTGAGCTCTCGTTGCCTGGCAAGCTCCTGCCAACCTAGCAGTTCCAAAGCATGTCAATGCGAGTAGATAAATAGGTACCGCTTGCGGGAAGGTGTACAGCGCTCCGTGTTCCAGCTGCATGCTACGCGCTGCGGCAAGGAGAGTCATGCCAGCCACATGACCACGGAGGCGTCTTTGGACAACGCTGGCTCTTCGGCTTTGAAATGGAGATGAGCACCACACCCTAGAGTCGGACACGACTGGACTTAATTGTCAGGGATTACCTTTACCTTTACTTACCCTTAAGGCAGATCCACACCGCACGTGTTCACGTTGGTCATGTTCCAGCACGTTCCAGGAGCGTCCGACATGCCAAAAGTCACCTCAGACTCCACTTGAGACTGGACGGGTCATGACCAGCCGGCGAGCGAACGCCGTCATGTGCAAATAGCACCACACCGGACGCACACGGACTCGCCTGGACGCAATGCCCCAAGCCGTGTGCGGTGTGGATATGCCTTTAGATAGATCTTTCACTTATGCAGCTCTCTAGTCTTCAGGATAGGGATGCAGGTCCTGGAAGGTTGGTAAAGAGTGATGAAGGTCTTGTGTTGTCTCTATTTTAAATGGTATTCATGTTAATCATACTCTTCCTTTACCAGACGGTCAGCACACTGGTCATCCAAGAAGCCAATGTTTCCGTCATGTACAAATGTGTAGCCTCCAACAAAGTTGGTCGTGATGAACGGCTGGTTTATTTCTACGTGACTAGTGAGTATCAGAAAACAAAAAGGCTCGCCTTTTGCTCAAAAAGGCTATTCCCTGATGGCCAAATTTTGAAGGATTTCAAAGTTTAAAAAGACACACCTACTCATGCACCCTTAGTATTGTTTTTTAAACATTGAACTGAGTACTGATCAAAGCACTATCACACCAAGACACCACCCTGTGTTGGTATTTGTATCTGTCTTCTCCTCAGATAATTCAGATACATTGGTTTCTTGATGGTACACGCTAGTGAAGAACTAAAATTTTGCCCAGATTCAAAACAAAGATTCTTCATGATACAGATAATCAAATAATACTTCATGATACAGATAATTTACTATATGAGTTATGATTATTAATATAGCACCATCAATTGCCTCAATATTTGGTGAAACTTTCATTTTGATAGTGAAACTCTAATTTTGATACTCAAATTTTACTTTTGTCACCACAACACTACTGCTAGTACCCAGCGTTTGCCACCCCAAACCATACTTTATCATGACCAAAATGTGAGCATTGTACTAAAAGTTTTAAAGCTGGGATTTCAGTGTCTTAGGGCCCAATCCTATCCAACTTTCCAAGGCTGATGCAGTCGTGCCTATGGGGGCATGTGTGCTGCATCCTGTGTGTGGGGGAGGGGGAGGCAGTCACGGAGGCCTCCTCAAGGTAAAGGAATGTTTGTTCCCTTACCTTGGGGCTTCACTGTGGTTGCATCAGCACTGGAAAGTTGGATAGGATTGGGCCCTTAATTTTGAAAATTGCACTTTGCAGTTGTTTGAACTGTAATATTAGATGATGCATATTTAAACTGGAATTTCATATTTCAAATTAGATTCATTTCTATCAAAAACATAGGCCTTGGTAGTAAACTCTGTGTCCAGAATAAAATGTCCAAGCGTGGTGAAAAGCCAGTGTGGTCTCTGCTGCAGAATAGAGTAGCAGGTACTGTATATGTTCTGGAGTTAGAAAACAGAAAATATATTGCTCTCTTATTAACAAGACCAATTCCCCCTCTCAAGCTTCCTGTGAGCAGATACGGTACTTGTGAGGGTGAAGAGATCAAAGCTCTTTTCCATTTAAAAGGAAACCAAAAACACCCTGAAGCATGCAGTGCTCAAGTGTTACTGGTGCTGTAGCACCCCCTAGTGCTCTGCTCCTTGAACAGACTCTCATGGTGTCCTGGTTTCATTATTTAGGAAGCTGAGTTCTTGTGTCTTCTAGAGTGGCATATACAATGGGGGATGGTTATGATTGCATGTCTGCACCTCAAGAACTTTTATTTGCTTGAACAAAATGACTACTGCATGTGCAGATAGGAATGCATGTTTGTTTATCAATGAAAGGTAATTTGAAGCCACTGTCCGTGAGTTGGTGGGACCTGATCTTAATTTGAACCTAACTTTCAATGCAATACCTAATACTGCTCTTAGCTTACCGGTAATCTACTTGTGTTAATTAAACTATTTCATATAAATGCGAAGTATAAATGCAAAAGCAGCAGCAGCGAAGAGACTTTCCCGGTTCAGATCTCTCCTCCATGAACTTAGGTGATCTTAGTTAAGCAACTCTTTTAGCCTCAGCTACCCATCTGAAATATGAGAATAATACTATTCTTACAGAGTTTTTGTAAGGACTACATCAAGGTAATATATGTGAAATGCCTTGCATACCAGAAGGCACTCTACAAATTTTACACAGTGGAAGCAGTTCTTCTCCTCAATTTCTGAATTGCAGGTTTTTATATGGATGGCTTCTTTCATCTTCTGTGTCTGAAGTCCAAGGTGCTACCGTTGCCCTGGGGCCAGGATATTTGAATCCCAGAGTTCATTTTTGCATTTATATCAATAGTTACAAATGATCAGTTGCCAGTAATAGCTCTTTCCCACTCCTTAAATGCACAGTGCTTAGTGTGCATAGCTGTGCATAGGCAGAATATTATCCTGTAAATATACTCTGAGATATACAATTAGTCTCAATCACACATCTGTTTCCTTACATTGCTTTCCTGCCAGCCATCCCAAATGGCTTTGAAATAGAGTCACAGCCTTCAGAGGAGCCCATTGAGGGACAAGACCTGAAGCTAAGCTGCAATGCCGACAATTATACCTATGAGAACCTACAGTGGTACCGGCTCAACCTCTCCAAGCTGCATGATGAAGAGGGCAACCCGTTGGTCCTGGATTGCAAGAATGTCCACCACTATGCAACGAAGATGCAAGGCAAACTGCACTTCAAACCCAACTCCAATTACGCTGCCTTGACCCTCACCATCCCAGATATCTCACTAGAGGATGAAGGAGACTATGTGTGCGAGGTGCAGAACAGGGAGAATAGTGAGAAACACTGCCACAAAAAGTACATCTCTGTGCATGGTAAGAACCACTATGAACATACTAGTAGTCAGATTGGTAGGCAGGACTTCATGATAATGAAGTGCATACAGAAAGAAGAGCAAAGCCTTCAAAGTCCTTGCCTTCAAAATCCAGGGTGACTGAACACAAGGAGGGAGAGCAGGATTGCTCCTCTGGCCTCCATGCATCCACTGGCCCTGTCCCGACCTCCACACTTTCAGTCAAAAGTGAGAACAGGCTCTGCACATATACAGACCTTACTCAGGGTTCCCAATCACATGTACAGACCCTATGCATATATAGTTGTATGTCCACATAGAGTCTGTTTTCAGCTTCAGCGTGTGGAAGGGATGTGACCCAGTGGCGTCGCTCCGGTAGGGGCGGGGCCGTAAGTATCGCTCCGTCGTAGTCCCTTTACCCGAGTGAGCAGGAGGCGGCCCCACACCCTCACTGTCGGAGCCATTCCCCTGCGGAGAAAGCAGCAGGCAAGAGACCCTGCCTGCTGCTTTCTCCGCAGGGGAAAGGCTCCGACAGTGAGGGGGCGGGGCCGCCTCCTGCTCGCTCGGTAAAGGGACTACGACGGAGCAATACTTACGGCCCCGCCCCTACTGGAGCGACGCCACTGATGTGACCAGCATGGACACAGGACACAATGGGGTGAGAGTGTGGCCCCACTGATCACCTGGGCGGTGGAGTGATGGCTGGTGATGTCATCAGCCACCGCCCACTCTTGGCTGTCGGGTGGACAGCCAGATAGGCAGCAGCTGGCCACAGGATGGTGAGGCTGGCTCTGGCCAATAAAGGGATCCCCCCAGCAGCAGGGTGGGGAGGAGGAAGTGAGAGGAAAGAGCAAGGGAGGAGGATGCCAAAGAAAAGGAGAGAGGAAGGGCGGAGGAAGCAAGAGGTGAGGAGGAGGGTAAGACCAGAGGAGGAAAACAAATCCCCAGGGAGAGACTGACAGCATGGAGGGGTCACATCTACCAGTTCTCAAGGAGAGAAGCTTGGGCAGGAAGCCTAGGGGATGGAGTCGGCCTGACAATGGGCATCTGGAGGAGCATCCACAGCCCAGCTTTGCCTATGTCCACCTTTGGGAAGGGCTGAAGTGGTCTGCTGAGGGGTGCAGAGCCCAATCCTGAGGAGAAACTGGACCCAGCTAACTGGACATGATGACCTTAGTTCCTGGCTTCCTGCTAATTCTGGACGTTTAAAATCATGAGTCATCCTCTTAAAAGCACAAGAATTGCTTAGAAATAATACAAAGATCATTTTATTTCCCATCAAAGACAGTACTTTTTCCTTTTCAACTATGATGGCTGAAAAGGTATACCCTAGGAAGGTTTATGCTGGGTTATATTACAGGTCATTATTATCCTGATCAGGCTGGTAGACTAAGCTGGTAAGAACAAGAGTCTTGTTAAGAAGTTCAGCATTTCAGGATTGTTCATAAAAATGACATGCCAGTTGTTGTTACATTTTCTTCTTCGGGGCAAAATGTGGATTGTGGGCACAAACTTTAATTTGGGACTTTCATGACCTGATACTAAAAAAAAATGCAAAACTCCTGGTTGCCTAACTTTGTGTTCATCATTGCCAACGTCAACTGTGACTGGATGTAACCAAAGTTCCTGCTTAACCAAGGAACCAACCAGTGGTTCCTGCTCAGCCACTACACTTTAAAGTTCGTTTCATATCCTGGCTTAATCAGGAATACTGGTTAGCTCTTCCAGTTAATGTTTGTGCTGATGTAACAGTCAATTGCAGCTAGATCTTGCAAGGGAAATTCATGCTCAAGATGGAAGGAGAGAGCACCCAGCCCACTCCTGATTGGCAACTGGGAACGTTATATCCACACTGACCCTTGAAATATTGAGTATTAGTTTAGTTAATGATCATTTTTAAGGCACCTTAACTTGGAAACTTTTTGTCACACACTAGACATCACACAAATAGTATTAGAGAAGAAACACAACACTTTCACCAGCCATGGCCTGATTCCTTTGTGCCTGTGCAGATTTTATGCAACGTGCCAATATAAAAGCTATCAGAAACACAATATTTTCTCAAAGTCATTTTCATCCTGATAACATCTTCATTCGTTACTTTGTCAGTTGAAATGCAGTCCTGCAAAATTGTTCTCTTGTCCTTGACCTCTTTTGTTATGGGAATGTTACTCCTTTAGCTCTGGAGGTCCCAAGGTTGAAGCAGAACCTCTCGGATATCTTGGTGAATGTGAGCGATTCCATAGAGATGCGCTGCAAAGTGGATGGTACACACATTCCAAGCATCAACTGGTATAAGGATGAGAAGCTTGTAGAAGAGGTGTCAGGTATGGATGATTGAAGGGAAAGAGAGGGACGTGACTTTTCCTGCTTGTGCAGAATACTTGCAAGCTTTTGATTTCGGGTATGGAGGTTTGAAAGGTCAGATCCTGGCTGGGGTTTATGCCCATTTGTGTGGTTCATTTAATTCAATAGCATTCCAAGCGCCTTACCAAAATTAGAGTGTTGGGCCTTTTACAGAGAAGCCCTGGGTTTAAATCCCCACCCAGCAATGAAAGGTTTGGAAGACATCGGATCAGTTACTTTCTATGTGACCTCACATGGTTATTGTGGGGATAAAACATGGTGGGGGGAACCCTTATAGGCAACCAAAAGTTCCTTGGAGGAAGGATGAGTACAAATTTAATTCATTAATACCAAAGACCTTCCATACTCTCTGCTTTGCTTCAGCTATGTGTGTATGTGCCTTGGTATATACTGCAGTGCAAGGACTGCATCAACTATGTATGCAGCTAGTACACAGAAACAAAACAATAAGAAAAATATGTACTAATGTAAAGGTCATGTAATGTACAGTACTGCCAGACAACAGGCAGGGAACTCAGAACCTAACCCTTCCCCCAAATAAATACCTGTAGTTGAAATATGGGCAGTGATTCTAAAGGAACTATCTGCTTGCACACAAAAGAACCATAGTCATAACTTGAGCTACATCTTTTCTGTAGTTTTCATCACTGCAGTTCCCATAGCTATGAGGCAGAAGATTTTAAAGAATAAGCAATTTGCCTCGTCAGTTGTGAGATTAAAAACTCCAGCAAAATCTTTAACTCCATATGCACTTCCAGTACACATGAATAAATGTGTGGATCACAGCTTTCTTCTGCTCTGCAGTGGCAAGCCCAGCCCATATTAGAATCTTGTCTCAGACTAGATTTATGTCGTAAAGCAGGGGTTCCCAACCCCTTCCCGGTCCAGCCGAGTACCACCTCCGGTGCCACTCTCCTGAGTACCACTGGGAGTGGTGATGACATCATCGCCAGTAACTTTTGGGTTTTCAGAGGCCAGAAAGCACAGGGAGGAGGCTCTGGGCAGGTGGGAGGGCCCTTCTCAGTGTTCCCGAGAGGCTCAGCCAAAGGCAGGAGCCCCTTGGAAGCAAAAATGCGCCACCAAAAGCTCTGCATTGGAACGGGATTCCAGTGGTCCAGCAGTCCAAGTACCACCAGCGGTCGGCCAAAGTACCACTGGTGGTACTAGTACCACAGGTTGGGAACCCCTGACCTAAAGCAAAAAAAAACCTGTACGGAAGAATTCTGAATTGTTAGTCTGTCATTAAACTGTGTCAGCTTATATTTATATATTAACAAGCTGAAAAAAATTAAACTATAGAATTACTAAGTGTCTGATGCTGTGACCGTTTGAAGCTCTCCCAAACTTACTTTGGCTGTGAAGTGACCAGAAATCATCTGTACAGTTTCTGGCTTTTATCTAGAATAATGAGGACTAGAAACTTGCTATTTTTCCCAAAAGAAAGCTAAGAATTGTAAGGTCTGCAGAAACAAGTTACCATACCATAAATTGAAAGCTATGTTCTGTGATTTACCACATGCATAGTACATGACTTCATTGCTGAAAGATGAGACATAGTGTCTTGAATGTGCCAATGACAGCCCTGTGATGAGCGATGGTAAAAGGGACCAATGTCACTTTGATGTCACTATGGTCTAATTTTTGTTCAGGCTTCTGCTTTTCAGAGAGAAAACCTTAATGTAGGCCCAAGGCATGAGACTCCATCCCTCCTCAGGCACTGCTAGTTCAAATCTGAAAGCCCTTGCCCTTCTGCCTGTTTCAGGGATTGACCTGGCAGATTCCAATCAGAGGCTGAGTATCCAGAGGGTGAGAGAAGAGGACGCTGGCCTTTACCTGTGTAGTGTCTGCAATGCCAAAGGTTGTGTGAATTCCTCCGCCAGTGTCTCTGTAGAAGGTACTATTACTAACTTCAATCCCTAGCCTTGAGAGGAAAATGTTTTGGGAAAGATAGCAGAAGGAAAAGCAAAAAAAAAGGGGTCAATCAGAAACAGGGGCCCTGCATAGCAGTGGACAATGCAAATTTTTATTCTCCTTCACTTAAGCCACAAAAATACTGCTCTCCTATACTTGGCCTAACCTGAAGGAAATCTTGTATATTCCCACCAGTGTTTCCTCTGCTCTCTCTCTCTCTCTCTCTCTCTCAATAATATGCCCTTGGTATTGCTGTTTGCATGTTTTGAACTGTCTTCTGCTGCTAATTCTGCTATTGCAATAATATTACTATAGTATATAGTAATAATACTATTACTGCTAATTCTGTCTATATATGCCTGACCCATAGGCTCAGATGATAGGACCAATGTGGAGATTGTGATCTTAATTGGAACTGGTGTCATTGCCATTTTCTTCTGGATTCTCCTAATCCTCATCTTCTGTAACATTAAGAGGGTAAGTCTCCTTCCTGCCCTGTTAGAGAGCCAGACTTGGTAGTTAGCAGACAGAGCTGTCTGCAGGAGAAGATCACACAAAACAACCATACCTTTCCACATGCACATCCAAACTGCTGGATATTTTCTCAAGGCAGAGAAGCATCTGGTTTTCAGCAGTACCAAAAATGACTCTTGTCAGCAACAATTGAATATAACTGCATTTTTATGCTGATCTGTTTTAATTGTTATTTTATGGTTGTATATTTTATTTACAGTTACAGTATCTCTGCCACCTTGAGAAAATGACATTTTTAAAAAAACAAGATACAAATGTATACAGTTCCTTCATACAATACATTTGTGTTGTACAATACAATTGCTATAGAAGGAAAATGATTAGGGGCCTTCACTTCTAGCTAAAAGACTCCTGTCTTTTGCCCTCAACAGCACAGTGCATTATTCTAATGCTCTTCATGTCAAGAGTAAGACCTGAGATGCTGCACAGTGGAAGGTGAACTCTCTAGTGAATAAAATTCCTTGTGTAGATGCTAATCTAGAGAGAACTGGGGGAAATGGCAATTTATCCTAGATTAATAATAATAAAAAAATCTTTCAAAGATGTACTCTGTAGTATTGGGATGGGCTTTCTAGGGTTGATGCTGATGTGTCAAACCATCCACTTTCCCCCTTTGCTCTTCCAGGATATAGGAACCAAAGCACAGTATAAAGATCAGAACACAACAATGCTGCCCTTTGCAAAATAAGAGAGGCTTACTGGCATCTTTATTTTTTCCCTCACTCCCGCAGCCTGCTCATGCTGATATCAAGACTGGCTACCTTTCTATTATCATGGACCCAGGTGAAGTTCCTCTGGAAGAGCAATGTGAATACCTGCCCTATGACTCTAGCAAATGGGAATTCCCTCGGGAGCGACTTCGGCTAGGTAAGGTGGAGCACATCTAGGTTTTTTCTAATCACAATTTCTGATGGTTGGTTTCTTCTGCAAAATACATCTGTAGACGTAATTGTTTAGTCAGTCATAAAATCTGGTGTTTTCACTGTCGCAACAAAACATCCACCAGCAATCATGGTCTAGGACAGCCAAAACACACAGCCTTTGTACAGCTGCTGAAAAGCATTAACAGCCCAATCCTGTGTAACTCTTGCACCGGTGTAACAGTAGATCCACCGGTGTAAGTGCATATGCCAGTGTAACTTGCCGTACACCGATGAACGCAGGAAGGACAACGGTGTAACCCACTTTGGATGCCGCGAATGCGCAGTTCAGATGCAGGACGGACGCCAGCGCAACTCCGCCGGTGCAGGGGGCATTCCGCAGGTGTCCGAACGCCCCCGGAATGCCCCCTGCACTGGCAGAGTTGCAGTGGCGTCCGTCTCGCATCCAGACTGCGCGTACACGGCATCTGAGGGGGGTTACTGTGTCCGTCAGCGTATGGCAAGTTATACTGGTGTGTGTGTGTGTGAGAGAGGGGGGGGGATGTTGATGAAGTCATCCTCTCTATCCAGTCTAGTCGAAGGAGTTGCCCTCACCTTTCCCACGCGTTCTGCTTAAGGGCAACAAATGGCACCTCACTACAGCAACCTGTTTCCTTCCTCTACTTTGTCGATGCCGGGTCTGTCTCACTTCCTCCCTTGGCTCTTTCTCTGAAAATGCAGCCACCTGGAGATGGTAAAACCTCCATTCCTTCCTCTTCCTGTTTCACACCTTTTCTTCTCTTCTATCCCAGTTTCCTGTTTTGTTTTTGGTCCCATTCAGTTACCGATTAGTGGGGTCTTCAAATAGTTCTACAAAATCCATTCTTCCCAGTGCACGCCAACTCTGCTTTTACCCTGCTCTTTTTTCCTTCTATTTTCAGGTAAAGTCCTGGGCCACGGAGCTTTTGGGAAAGTGATGGAAGCCTCTGCATTTGGAATTAATAAAAGTAACAGCTGTGAGACCGTGGCAGTTAAAATGCTCAAAGGTAGGAAAGATAAATGGCTTGTGTAAACATTATATTGCTTGTCTGTCTGGAAACATCCATCTGATTAATATTTTTTCCTCTGGAAGGCAACTTTCCCATAATTTAAACAAATTCATCATCTCCTGAATACCCACTTATGCTTACACCAGCAGGATCTACAAGGCTGATCTTCCTTTATTGAGGGCCCAATCCTATCCAACTTTCCAGAGCTAATGTAACTGCAATGCAGCTCCGAGGGAAGGGAGCAAACATTCCCTTACCTTGAGAAGGCCTCTGTGACTGCCCCCCCCCCCCACTGCAGGATACAGCGCACACCCCATTGGCATGGCTGCATCAGTGCTGGAACGTTGGATAGGATTGGTTCCTGGAGCAAATTGTGATTAACTATTTCCCTTTTGAACTATCAGTTCCTTGGTCTTTGACTCTGCTCATCCTGATAATATTTGCTAATCAGTAGCCCCATCCATATTAATAGAGCTATCAACTAATGGGGGGGAGCCATCTTATAGCTGGCTAATCAGCTTATAGTTTATGTAATGAACTGATTGAAATAAATACTGTGGTATCTCAAGGTGATATTTTTGACAATATTGAATTTCAGAGTCGGAAAACCTTTATTGGTGTATACAGTGGACCTTTTCTAACCGTGGGTTCAGGACCCGCAGATTTGTCTCACCGTGGATCCCGGACCCCACGAGGGTCCACTGTAAAAAGCTTTTTTAAAGAATGCACTGGGGCAAGCCTGGGGAAGGGATGGGGAAAGTCCAGCAACCCGGAAGAGGCTGTAGGAGTGCAATTACGCTCTCTACAGCCCTGAAAACGGAGCGGTTTGCCTGCAAAATGTAAGAAACCGTTTTACTTTTTTAAGCTTTTTACAGTGACACCCGTATTTGCGCTAAAGTGATTTCGCTTTACGTGGATTCACGCTATCTGCGGGTGTGTGTGTGTCCAGAACAGATCCCCGTGGATAGTGAGGGCCAACTGTAATAACAGCAACAGCAACACTTCATCTCAACAAAAAAACAACAAAGGAACAATTTATTCCTTAACTTCAATTTGTACATTTGTTCTAATACATCTATGATTATACTTCTCAACTACTGTCAGCAAGAGCTTTGCCATTCTCTCCCTGACTTCCACAAATATTTATTGAAGATGTACGTAACTTGATAACACAAATTTGGCCCATAGATTCTTTAAACATTTGGTCCTGGTAGGATGCAAGACAGGATCAAGTCCAGGAACATCAGGGTGGGCAGACTGCATCAAGATAAGATCAGAGGAAGCCACAAGCTGGGGTCAAAAGCTATCTTTAATAAGCACACACACTCTGATAATATCTCTCTCTCTCTCTCTCTCTCTCTCTCTCTCTCTCTCTCTCTCTCTCTCTCTCTCACACACACACACACACACACACACACACACACACACACACACACACACACACACACACACACACACACGGCTAACTATAGATGACTGTTTTCCAGGTGGTGACTTACCATGATATGTTATAGTTTGTATAATCCTGCCAAGTGGTAAGATCAAGTTTAACACTTCCATGGAAATGTGCCAAATATTATGCAGGATGATATGGATGACATCCGTGCTCAAATTAGAAGGAATGGCAGAAGGAGCCCTGCCCTTTACCTTTTGTAATGCCCCTTCGAGCAACTGTGATTTGATGAAAACTGAGGGAAGTCGGAGGGTCAGGCTTGAAGATTTACTTAAGAGTCCCTCCTAAATTTCCTCCCATAAATCAAGCACTGGGTGACTGGCTTTTCAGTTCATTACCTGACACTGTAGTAAGTTATCCCTAAGCAAATTATCATCTGTATTCACCCAAGTGGTATCCCACCTTCCATCCTTTTGCAGGAGCTATTGGGAAGCTGGGGCCAGTGAAAGTAAAGTAACCCAAGTAGTTGTTGCTGTTGCCCTCATTTACTAAACCCTGCCCTGCTACCATGGAATGAAAGCTGGCTATTGCCTGCAATGTTCTCTTAATAACTTCCTGACCCAAGATACTATACAGGTTGCTTGGAATGATCAGAACAGAGGATTCTTTCACCATTGATTACATTTTGTTGGCCCTTTTATTGGTCTTTTCATTTTTAATCTGGTTGATTAATCTGTTAGCAGTACCCATCTTAAATCTCAATTCATCAGATGGCTCTCTAAGGACAGCACTTTGCAGAGGGCAGTAGCTACAGCAGAATATGATGGAAAGGCCTTTCGTTTCTGGTGCCACCTTGAAAAATTGTGTGTGCTGTTATTATTCAAGGCTGAATAGACATGGTGGAACAAGAAGGCTTTTGTGTGATATATAAAGGACTGGCTGAAGAATCCAAGACTAAATGTACATGGGGAAAAAAGGAGGAATCAGCCATTTAATAGGAAAATAAGGGATAAGCCAGGAATCCAATGAGCCAAGGTGTGAGTGACTCCTTGGGGCCTAACGCTGTCACAGAGGATAGCAAAGGAGGACTGAGCAAGCTTAACCAGCCAGAGCCCAGGAAAAGGGGAGAAGCCTTAGTACTTCCAAGACAAATGTTTTGCCAATAAAAAGGGAAAGATTTTAATATTTCACTAAGGTACTAAAACTCCTAAGGCAGTTGCACTGATTGCTGCTTAGGGCTAAAAGCATCATACTGGGACATTGACAGTTGGGGAGGAACTCATTTTATAGAAATCCTTGAGGCTTATAAAATTAATAACATTTTTTTCTAATCAAAGTAACATTTTAAATTGCAGCATTTAAATCTCTATATATTTTTAATTCTCTGTTGGGATTCTTCTAAAAATAACATGACCACCAATTAGGGTAGGGAGAAGATAGAAAAAGACTATTTTTCTGGTTATTTCAAAGGGCTTTGGGGATAGTAATAACTGTTGAAGTGGAAGCAGTTAGGTCTCTCATTAGTTCCTGTGGGAGAGATTTAAAAATGTGCTAAACTCTCCCATTGAAATCAACAGGAAGCATTTTGGCTTCATGCTCTACTTTTGTTGTGTGCCTTGGGCAACTTGGGCAACAATTAGACTTTAATCTTAATTAAAACAAAAAACAAAATTACTCTTGTCACACACTTTAGTTATATGCATTATTGTCAAATAAAAGCATTTTTGCATATTCCATGCTCGGGATCATTAAAAAAGGGATTGAGAAAAAACGGCCAATACCATTATGCCTTTGTACAAATTGATGGTAAGGCCACATCTGGAGTATTGTGTCCAGTTCTGGTCACCACACCTCAAAAAGGATATAGTTGAATTGGAAAAGGTGCAGAAAAGAGCAACCAGAATGATTCGTGGGCTGGAGCACCTCCCTTATGAGGAAAGGCTACAGCATTTGGGGCTTTTCAGTCTAGAAAAAAGGCGCCTGAGGGGGGACATGATTGAGACGTATAAAATTATGCATGGGATGGAGAGAGTGGATAGAGGGAAATTCTTCTCCCTCTCGCACAACACCAGAACCAGGGGACATGCACTAAAATTGAGTGGAGGGAGAGTTAAAGTGGACAAAAAAAAATATTTCTTTACCCAGCATGTAATTCATCTGTGGAACTCCTTGCCACAGGATGTGGTGATGGCACCTGTCCTAGATGCCTTTAAAAGGGGTTTGGACAGATTCATGGAGGAAAAGACCATCACAGGTTACAAGCCATAAGCAACCTCCTGGTTTTAGAAGTAGGTTTTCTCTGTGCCAGGTGCAGGGGAGTGGCAGCAGGAAACAGGTTATCTTGTTGGCTGTGTGCTCCCTGAGGCATCTGGTGGGGCCACTGTGTGATACAGGAAGCTAGACTAGATGGGCCTTTGGCCTGATCCAGCAGGGCTCTTCTTATGTTCTTATATGGGATAAACCCAGAATAATAATCTAATTTGTATGCAGGGCTAGTTAGGAAAAACCTGTGGATCCCAAGCAAGTCTGTTTTAAAATGTAAATTTAGTTCTCTGATTTTTATATAACGTGTTGCTAGTGCTGCTATTAGATTATTTAAAAGAAACAGTAAAGAATAGAGGAAAGAGTAAATAATAGGTAAAGAAAATAGTAAAATGTTACAGAGACTGATTGCTGGAAGAGAGAAATTTAGACTGATGATGATGATGATGATGATGATGATGATAAGAAAACAGATGTGAGTGATACACTCTAATGGAGCAACAATAGAACAGGTAGTGCAGTAGCCAGCTCCTGTACTGCTCATATTCTCCCGGAGTCAACCTTTCTGCAACAGCTGTTTCAAGTACCCTTGACTATTCAGCACGCTGTTTATCAAAATTAACCTCTGGAGCTGAAATCCAACAGGAGGCTCTGACCTCATCTGCTTCAGCATATTAAAAAAAAATCCAAATCCCTTGGAATTCTAACAGTTCAGAAATGTTTATGGTCAAAATTTCAAATAGCCAAGGGGCAGTTTGGATGATATCTTGTAAATAAACTGCTTGGTGCTCTTGTTGCATGTCCAGGGCTACTGGGCATTCACACATTGCCTATAACTCTGGAATAGGACCTTCAAGTGCTCCTCAGATATTTCAAGCGTTAATAATTATCATTCAGATCAGACATCAAATGGGCCTGAAGGCAGGACATATGCCCAGGGAGCAGGGTGGGTGAATGTGACCCGGCTCCTCTCTATACAGATTCTATACAGTTAGAGACTCAAGTAATATTATATGCGCTAATGTATGTGTACCTCTCATAATTGTTTACTCTTGTCCAAAAGAGATGCAAAATCACCCTTGCAGTCCCCACTGTCTGTAAAACATAAGCTACATTCATAATTATCCCCCTCTGCTAATTTGCAGCAGCAGTTAGCATGTATTACAGTTATGTAATACAGCGTGTATTAATGCAGTGGCACTGCCAAACAGGACCAACGGATGTATGATGGTGGCGGTCTTCTTGTACGGTGTCCCTAGTGGGGCAAATATTTGAAGGACAAAGGTTCTGTTATTCTGGCATGGCAGCCAAGTAAACAAATAAACAAACAAACAAACAAACAATATACTCAGTAGAATATGTATATACTATAGAATATACTATATATACTATAACTATCTATATAGTATATAGAATATACTCAGTAGAAACCTTGGTGTTTATTAAAATAATATACTGATTGTCTGGAGAAGTTTTTGGTGCTATGCGGTTGCACAGGCCACCTCTTTCTCCCTCTTGGGATGCATAGGAGAGAATAAAAGAAGCAATTATATTAAGCTCTCACTGTGCAATGTGCAGGTTGCAGTAAAAATGTAAGCTTTTTGTACTTTTAAAATGAAAAGAAAGGAAAAAGCTTGAATTGTTTGGGGGAAGATTAGGAATATGGGTAAGTGAAGCTGGATGAGGCAATTAAGAGGCAACTGTAACCTTGCTTTCATGTTTTCAGAGGGAGCTACTGCAAGTGAGCATAAGGCACTGATGTCAGAACTGAAGATCCTCATCCACATAGGAAACCATCTCAATGTGGTTAACCTGCTGGGTGCCTGCACGAAACCTAATGGTAAATATTCCTGACCACCTTGAATGGCTACCAAGAGATGTCGGAAAATTGCTATAAGAAAATTTGTCTGACTGAGCCCTGGTCTCTCCCCCTTACACATTTCTCAGTTGGGGTGTGTGTGTATACATGCATGCGTCTCTGTGTATGTGAAGATAGTACAGTGTGAAAGTCAAGGAAAAATGAAGTTTCTTAATCTTCGATCTGCCTGTAGAACATGCTTCTTGCTTCTCTTCTGCAGGTCCCTTGATGGTTATTGTTGAATTCTGTAAATATGGAAATCTGTCCAATTATCTCCGGACCAAACGGGAAGGATTCAGTCCTTACAGGGTATGTGACTGACATTCTCTCAGTAACATTTTCATGGATATACTGGATGGACAAATGAGAATGTAGTATTTGTATCCCAGATTTAGTATGGACCAGACCTGAGAATATGACCCAAGGAAGTTTATGCACTCCAGCACATTTTAGTTCTGCTCTACACCATTGCTTGATATATGATATAAACAAATACAGTATGCTGAGCTAGATGCTGGTCACTGGTGGCATAAGTCGCATCTTAAAACATGGGTCATCGTGCCACACAACTGTGAAGCAGAGGAAGCGCTTTAAACTGAAGTGGCAGTTGGAAGAGGACTGCTGAATACTTCTGCCCACTGCTTTTCCCTTCAAACTGCCTCCTCCTCCAGCCATACTTCTCCTGGCCAGGCTTATTGCCGTCTTACAGTCTGATCAGGAGAAAAATAGCCAGGACCAAAAGCAAAAAGCCAGGGAAGATGTTGTGACCTGTGACCTGACCTCCGTGGCTCACCCTGAGGATGAGGAATGGTTAAGTCAGGAGGACCAGCCCCAATCCCAGGCCTTGACACCAAGCCAGGGAGCCCAGAACTAGCAACCCCAGAGCCAGCAGTAACTGAGTCAGAGCACCTCCTGGAACCAGCCCCACCCACACCCAAAACCTCAAGTTCCCCCCGTGAGCCTTTACATAAGTGCCAACAACAGGGCCAGAAGGGCTACAAGATTCCAGGTCACTTTAATGATTTATAGGCAGGCAGGGAGGCAGGGCCTGAATGGGATAGTCTAGACCTGGAGATACACGATCTCATTTCTCCTCCAGTCCTTGCTGGAGCACATTGCTTACTCAGAGTTCCCCAGGGTTCTGCAACTCCATCTCATGGGCTTCTGCTTGGAGAACTGACCAGAAGAAAGAACTCTGCCCCCCCCACTGCACTTTCACTTTAAATTGGCCCCTTCCCCCTTAAAACTCTACTGCAGAACTGCATCGTAACACACTGGTCTGCCACCTTCACACATCTAGTTGGTCCCTGAATTTTCTTCAGCTAAATGGAAGTTAGAATGTCTGTGCTGTTCAACCTGAGCTGAGAAGGAATATTCACAAAGCCTGAATCACTGCAGTAGTTTGTCTATCTCATGGTAATCCTTGGGTCTGGCCTGCTCCCTAGGAGAAGTCTCCTAGACTGCGCATCCAGGTTCGTTCCATCGTGGAAGCTGTCAGAGCAGACAGGAGGAGCCGGTCTTGTACTAGTGACAGTGCAATTCTCAGCAGACTTCTGATGAACAAGAACCAGGCAACACCAACACCAATACCTCTCATACAAGAAGGTAAAGATACACCAGTTGTAGTTATCTAGTCATTTCTTTTAGTCTAGCACCAGATTGAATTTTCATGGAGAAATTAACATTCATACGATCGAAAGGTCGGCAGTTCGAATCTGCGACGGGGTGAGCTCTCGTTGCTTGGCCAGCTCCTGCCAACCTAGCAGTTCCAAAGCATGTTAATGCGAGTAGATAAATAGGTACTGCTTGCCGGAAGGTAAACAGCGCTCCGTGTTCTGGCTGCATGCTACGCGCTGCGGCAAGGAGAGTCATGCCGGCCACATGACCACGGAGGCGTCTTCAGACAACGCAGGCTCTTCGGCTTTGAAATGGGGATGAGCACCACACCCTAGAGTCGGACACGAATGGACTTAATTGTCAGGGGTCACCTTTACCTTTACTTTAATACTCTTTGTAAGACTTAAATTGCTCTATACAAAGGATTTTTCTCAGGCAATAAGTTCTCTTATCTGTCTGGTTCTGAAATATTTATTTATTTATTTATTTATTTATTTTATTTACAATATTTCTATCCCGCCTTTCTCCCCGAAGGGACCCAAGAAAATATAATTTTCTTCATCAGAAAACAGGTGCAGAAATCCCAAATAGCAATTTTGCCTAAGCTCAGTATTATTCTCTCCTACAGGTCTCAAACCTGTTTGTTGTGCCTGAGTGATAACTCTTGGCAGGTGTCAAGCACCACCTTTCCATTTACGTGGAGATGGTGTCTAGTGGTGAAGGACCTGGTCGCTTATATGAAGTCATGCCACGCTTACAGCAAAACAAATAATATATTTTAATCTCTTTTCTGACTGTATTCTAGTATGCAGGTGCTTCAGTCTCATTGAGCTCGATTGAATTTAAGTACATATAATTGTGACCTGGATTGAAGTAATTGATCTCAGTTAATCCACATTGGCTACTATCCTATGCAGACTTATCTGAGAGTAAGCTCCACTGAACATGAGTAAACCTATATAGGATTGCACTGTTAATCTCTTCCCCTTTTGCATTCAAGATGCCATAAGTCTAAGACTTCTCTGGCACAGTCTCAAGAAAAGAGCATTAGTATAACCTGTAGCCTGGAGAAAATTGCCTTTCTTGTCTCTGACCAACAGAGTATAACCTCCTTTCTTGCACCTTTGTACAGTGGATGATTTGTGGCAAAGCCCTCTGACAATGGAAGACCTGATCTGCTACAGCTTCCAGGTGGCCCGTGGTATGGAGTTTCTAGCTTCCAGAAAGGTGAACAATGTCTTTCTCTTTAGATCGAAAACTCTCATGGCCAGCAATTACTTTCAGTGACTTAGGCATTACGGTTAAAATAGCCATGTAAGAATAAAACAAAACCAGCCAGAATAAAAACAACGCTCAATTCTGCTTGCGTTTTCCAATCACTGGGGTTCGCAAAGCAGACAGACAATCATTAAAATCCAAAGCCCAGTAGTTCAAACTATGACGTTTCATTTCCTTTTTCCGGAAACATTATCCAGGAAGCAATCTAGAAGATTGGTAGGTGTTAAACAGTGAATAAGCGCTTCGTTTCTTTATCCTGAAAAGCGCGGGAACAGTGGGAAGGAGTATATTGGACTAACTAAAAGATCAATTGGCACCAGGATCAAGGAGCATGAGAGGTCGGTAAGATTAAAACATCCAGAACTGTCCTCTATAGCCGAACACGCATTGAGCACAGGTCATACTATTCGATTTGAAGATACCAGCTGCCTGCGAACAGAAAATAAAGTTGGCATTTTGCGTAATCTTGAGGCAATTGAAATCAGTAAAAAACCTGCCTCCTGTCTGATTAATAGGCAACAAGATCTGAGTTTCATCAATAAGACCTGGTTTCCGATATTACACAAAACTAATGGCAGGCAGCAACAGCAGCATGACAGTAAGGAAGAACAGGCTTCAACTTAGATCATGGAGGCTTCCTTGAGGGCTATCCCTGTGGTGGAGCACTAAGTATTAACTGAACTTTACACCACGGGAGATCTGCATTGACTCTTGCTGCGTGAAGGACTTGCTGCATGCTAATTGATCATTTCCACTTGTGTTCCGTTTCATCCGCTCTGTTCCCGCACTTTTCAGGATAAAGAAACGAAGCACTTATTC
The DNA here is from genome assembly GCA_026170595.1 of Plestiodon gilberti rubricaudatus. Taxonomy (NCBI): domain Eukaryota; kingdom Metazoa; phylum Chordata; class Lepidosauria; order Squamata; family Scincidae; genus Plestiodon; species Plestiodon gilberti. The sequence continues at coordinate 192,203,545 of JANXHW010000002.1, read as the reverse complement.
ACTGTTTAACACCTACCAATCTTCTAGATTGCTTCCTGGATAACGTTTCCGGAATAAAGGAAACGAAACGTCGGAGTTTGAACTACTGGGCTTTGGATTTTAATGATTGTCTGTCTGCTTTGCGAACCCCAGTGATTGGAAGACGCAAGCAGAATTGATCGTTGTTTTTATTCTGGCTGGTTTTGTTTTATTCTTACATGGCTATTTTACCCGTAATGCCTAAGTCACTGAATGTCTTTCTCCTGACATATCCTTTTGTCTATAGACTTTGATGGTGCATCTGCTATCTCAGTAACTTCACAAGAAGAGTTCTGCTGGCTCAGGCAAAGGGCCATCTAGCTTAGCAACCAGTCCCCCCCCCCCAGATGCTTCTGAGGATCCCACAGGCAGAATATGAACTCAACAGCTCTCTCCTGCTGTTTGTCCTCGACCCCAGCATCTGGTATTCCGTGGCAAACTGTATCTGAGTCTGGACGGTCAATTTTGGCTCTAATAGGGTTAATGGCCAAAAGACCATGAATTTCTTTAATCTCCTTTTAACACTGTCCAAGCCAGTGGCCATCACAATTCATGTGCCGGAAAAATCCAGAGGTTAATTATGTGTGATTTTGTGATTTTGTATGTCCTGAATCTACTTCCATGTCAATCAATTTCTTTCGATGATCCCAAGTCCCAGGGTCATGAGAGAGGGGCATAATTTCTCTCCACGCTCTTTTCGCCATGCATAATTCTATAAACCTCTACCTTGCTGCCCCATCAGCATTTTTTCCGAAATGCTTTGCCCTTATTCTCAAATATTTGATGGTGCTCTGTGTTGTGGTCACATTTGGAATACTGCGTGTATATAGCCATCTTGAAAAAGATATTGTAGAGCAGGAAAAGATGCAGAAGAGGGCAACCAAAATGATGAAAACATTGGAACATCTCCCCTACAAGGAAAAGTAAAAGCATTTGGGTATTTTTTTTAAATTAAGAAGAAAAAAATACCAAGGGAGGGACATGATAGAGATTTATAAAATTATGTACAGGGCGGGGAAAATGGTTAAATAAAAGCTTTTCTCCTTCTCTCATAATTCTAGAACTTAGGGTCATCCACTGAAATTGACAATGGATTCAGGACAGACAGAAAAAGCACTTCACATAATGCATCATTAATTTGTGGAATTCAAGGGCACAAGTTGTGGTGACGGTAATTGTCTTAGATGACTTTAAAAGGGGATGAGACACATTCTTATCAATGGCTCTTAGTTATGATGGTTATATAAAACCTCCATTTTCAGAAGCAGTGTGCTACTGAATACCTGTTGCTGGAGGACAAATAACTAGGTAGAGCTATTCATGCCCTGCTTGCAGGCTTTGGAGAGGCATTTAATTGGACACCTTAGAAAACAGAATCTGGACTAGATAGACCAGCATTTCTCAAAGTTCTCCCCTGAATAGGGGAGAACTTTGAGTGCTTGTGGGGGCTGGGTGTGGGCAGCGGCAGCATTCCTGGGTTTGCACCACCACTGGGGACAAAAACGGTATTTGACTAACCAGGGGAGGGGTCATGCTGCCATCTTGAGGGTGGGGGGCTGTGCCCCCCTCCCAGCGGGCCTTCCAAGCCTCTGAACTGCTTCTGGAGGTGATTAAAGCCCACTTCTATTTCCTGGTTTCCCTGAAAACTTAGAAATGGGCTTTAATTGCCTCCAAGAGCCATTCGGAAGCTTGGGCAGGCCCACTGGGGGCGCGCGCGGGGCCCCCGCACCCTCCGGAGGGCAGCGTAACCCCCGGTAAGTCTGAAAATACCCCTTTTGTCTCCAGCAGCAGCGCGATCCTGGGGTCGCTGCCGCCACCATCGGAGATCACAACTCCCCTTAAAGGGGCAGTGCCAGCTTCCACCTGGCATGGTGGGTCATGACCCACCACTTTAAGAACCTCTGAGATAGACCTTTGGCTTCATTTAGCAGAGCTTAAGTTCTTTAAAAAAAATTCAATGTAGCCTTGCAGATAAATGAGGGGGGGGGGGGGAGGAGAGAAAGCCAGGCTGCTTGCAGTAGGATGGTTTGTATGCAGTGGGTTCTGACAAGCTACTCACCAAGGAGGAGTTACTGCTTGCCCTGAACAAGTGGATAATTGGAAAGCTGACTTCACACTCCAGAGGAAATGAGTACTGAAGCGCTTCAGAGTACCAGTGTCCTGCTTTAATTACTTTCTTTGAGAGGAAAGGGTCAAAGAGTCTTCTGCACTTCTTTGGCTTTTTGGATTTCTTCTCTTTTTTATTTTCTCCTCTTATTTTCCTATAGTGCATCCACAGAGACTTGGCAGCTCGCAACATCTTGCTATCAGAAAACAATGTGGTGAAGATCTGTGACTTTGGCCTTGCCCGAGACATCTATAAGGACCCTGATTATGTCCGGAAGGGCAGCGTGAGTTCTGCATTGTAGATATGGAGCACTAGATTACTTTAGGAATTAGTTTTTGAAGTGTATAATCTGTCAACAGGCTCCATGTCCTATATTTACTTGTGACCATTGGTCATTGCAATACCAAGGAAAAGTATATGGTTTATTATTTAGTACATTTATATACCATCCTTCCATGGATCTCAGGGCAGCATATATGGCACCTCCCCCTCCTTTTATCCTTAGAACAACTCTATGAGGAACGTTAGATTGAAAGACAGTGACTAGCTCAAGGTCACCTAGTAAATGTAATGGCTGAGCAGGGATCTGAACCCAAGTCTTTCTGATCCAAGTCCAACATTCTTACCACTACACCACACTGGCTCTTATAGCTGATATTTACAGGAATGAAGCAGAGGAATAAAATGGTTAAGAAACTTTCGGCCTAATCCTATGAGGTCTGTGTGCTGCTGGAACTAGCATTCCAGCAGCATGAGGTCTTTTATGGCTGTTGCAAAATGCAACATGCCATTGAGCATGTCTTGGACCGGAGCCCCAGTGCCGGTAAGTCAGCGTGGTGGGTGAGAAGGAGGTGGGGGTTGGTGGAACGAGGCAGGGAGGGGGAAGAATGGGGTGGAGAATGGGGCCAGGAAGGGGAAGGTAGCAGCAGCAGCAGCAGTGCTGCCAAAATCCTATCCCCTTTCTCAGCCTCCTCCTGAGTCCATTCGGACTTACGCCCACTAAATCACTGGTGTAGGTCCAAGTAGACCCATTCAGGCAATGGACGCTTACCCCCCAGGCAAGGGAACAAATGTTCTCTTACCTGGAAGAGATCTCTGAAACTGCCCCTCCCCACAGGATGCAGCACACGCTACGGTAGCATGGCTGTATCAATGGGGGGGTGTTGATAGGATTGGGCTGTTTATATGATGCAGTTCCCTGGCACTGAGGAAATTGATACATGCACATTCTGTTTGGTACAAGAGGTGAACAGTAAGCAGTAGCTTTTAGCACTGGCATTTGTGGCATATGGTTGCTGGATTTCATCTGTCCTCCACAAAATCTGTCCAAACATCAATCTTGATGTTTCCCCTGCCTGAAAAATGTTCATTCTTTGTTTTTAGCTTGTATGTACCTTCTCAGCTGAGTCATAGCCATGTAACCTATGTCCATGTAACCGCATTTGCTCACATTCAACTCTTGGTAGTTATATAGTGCAACTCAGATTATAAAGTTTGATAATGGGACATTTTTATCTCGCCTTCAAACTGCCTCATAACAGTCACTAGCACTACAGCACAGAACAAGCCAAGGCCATGAAACTGATGTAAAAAAACCACAAATCTATCCTGACACACATCATGCTTATGGTATATTCTGTGTTCAGACTTTTCTAAGAATCAGAGTGCATTGGACTATGTGTGTGCCAAATTTCAGCTTTCTATTTGTTTATGGCAAATTTCAGCTTTCTATTTGTTTATGGCAGTACTTTAACATTTTTGATAACCCCCTTGAGTTAGGAGTGAATTAAGGCCAAGTATCTAAGCAGATATAGATAATACCAGACTGCAGGGTTCTGTGGTGTTCCTAAAAAGATACTTCTTGATTATCTGATTTGTTGTCTGTCTGTAGTCAACATAGGATGTATGAATTTTTTCTGAGACTTTTCTCCTTTATTTACTTTTAACTTTATGTTGGACTGTAATACACATCTCTTTCTGTACACAGGCCCGGCTCCCACTAAAGTGGATGGCTCCAGAAAGTATCTTTGACAAAGTCTACACCACCCAGAGTGATGTCTGGTCATTTGGAGTTCTACTGTGGGAGATCTTCTCTCTAGGTGAGCATTGAGCACCTAGGTGAGCATTAAGTACCATTAAGACTCTTCACCGGACCTGCTAATCTAGGGTTGGAAGACTCTCAATGTCCACCTGGTTGTCTTTCTGCATTAAAAAAAAAAAACCCAGCATTGAGACCCATACTTCTACAAGTGGTGTTTTGTTTTGTTTTGTTTGAAGGGCAGGTTGCATCAATGACTCCTACATCTGGTTCTTTTTCCCCTAGCCTCATCTTTTATCCCCTAAAACCCCAGTTGTGAATCCCTTCTACTTGTTCTTTTGGTAGATATGACCTGGAGCCCGTTAGCTTCTTGCATTACAAAGCCTGCTCTTAGACCTCAGCAGTTCAGCCAGCACTGCATCCCTCGTGCCCTAAGAGTGACCTCTTGTCTCAAACTAAGCTGCTAGATTTGGTCCTGCAGAATTTCTTCTTTCCCAGTTGTGCATACCAGCAGTTTTATAAAGGCCTGAACCAATCTTGACTAATTGCTGAATATCATGTTGGACTCCAATCCTTGAGGCTCTGGCCCTGTCCAAGTAGGCTGCCGTATTCAGCTTCTTTAAGTTCTTGTGACCAGCCTCCCTGTAAGCTGTGTGGCCATGTGGCCGCACAGCTGTAATAGAAGCCCCTGCAGCTTTCTTCTCGGCACTCCAGAGCTCAGTGATGACGATGATGCCATCGCTGAACACTCTAGAGCCTCCCCTGCGCATCCCCAGTAGGACTCCGTGCTCTTTCCTCAAAAATTAGAGGGAACATTGCTTGTGACTATAAAATAATGGCTAAGAGAGATTATCTTTTTCACTAATATGAAGAAAACAATATCTTCATGATAGTGTTCTTTGTGAAAGGGCAAATGGAACCAATTTTGCAGATGCTTTCTTCCCTTCCCCTACTATGCATAACTGCCTGACAATCTATGGAATATCTTTCCAGGTGCCTCCCCATATCCAGGAGTCCAAATCAATGAGGAATTTTGCCAGAGACTAAAAGATGGCACCAGGATGAGAGCTCCAGAATACGCCACTGCAGAAATGTGAGTCAAAGCACTTGAAAACATAGTTGACTATAAACGTAGTATAGGCCAACAAAATATAGATCCACAAGACGTTCCAGAAGTCTGAAGGTTTCTCTTCATGTCTGCTTCTGTTAATGTTCTGTAGACATGAGGATCAAATAGCTTCTGTAGCAACACTGCATGTGCCCAAGTATAACTTCTGCCATGAGGATGGACTTTATCTTTGCAGGGGGTTTCAAATGTTGTCCTGGCAGCTCTGTAGTTGACAGCTATAGGATGAAGCAATTGATTGGCTTTATGTAAAAGTTTGCATTGTTTGTCTCTGTAGCTACCGTATAATGCTGAGCTGTTGGCATGGTGATCCCAAAGAGAGACCAACATTCTCTGACTTGGTGGAGATCCTGGGAGACCTACTTCAGGAGAACGTCCAGCACGTAAGGTTCATGCCCTTGAATCAAGGCAGATGTTTCAGAAGGAAACAAGAAATCCCCCTGAGTTACTGCCAGTCTAACTTGGGGAAGGAGGGGGGAACCCAGCCTCCAAAAATATTAAGCAGTCAGGCCTTGAGTATAAAAAAAACATATCCTTGAGTCATCCCAAGGGAAAATGAATTGTCCTTAGCTGTGTCCAGCATCCAGTCCCTAGCTGTGGCCGTTCCTAATGTCCCACGGGGAGGAGGGGGTAAAACTCCAACAAAAAAACACAGTTGGGGCATCAGAGAAGAAATTGCATGACATCCATGACCTGTCATGTACATATCTGTCTATAAGCTTGTGATATTTTTTGCTCCAAGTGTTTTGTTCCATGTTCCACAAAGATTATTGCAAAGCTTTCACATTTTAATAATTTAAAAATCTTCTTCACAGCTAAAGTTGTAACCAAAACATTAAGTTGCACACCTAAACATCTGTAGCTTACTAGGCCTCCCTGCCCATGGGTCACGTGGGATGCAAAAGGGGCATCATGTGAACCCTCAAGATTTAGGGGCTGTTGTGTTACAAACACTGTGTACAGGGAAGATTCAATGTCATTGTTTGCTTGCTGTTTGTCCTGCACTCTTATATTCTTTTCTGCCATTTTAACATTTCAGTTATCCTTCATGAATTACGTTTACATCTGTGTTTGATTCTAGCCAGGCCCTGTACAGTGAATGCTGTAAATTTGACAAAGTCTTGAAACCGTTTCCAGGCTTATGAAATACATAATTACTTACACTTTTTTAAGTGTCTCCTAGAAGGGCATGAATACATGATGGACAGACAAATCCTGTGTAAGATACGGCGGCTGGACTAAAGGGCTGGCCGCCATATCCTATCCAGTTCCTGGGCTGCCCCAGGGCAGCCTGGGTGCACCTCGAGGGAAGGGGACAATCATCCAGAGGCGTCGCTGTTGTGTGGTGAGGTGGGCGGGGTGGCCCCAGGTGAGAAAGGTGATGCGCGCACACATGTGTCGGCTCCCCTGCGCGCACACGCGCGCGTCGCCTCCCCCGCGCGCCTCGCCAGGCTGGGAGCCGTCTCCGGGGACGTCTTCCCCGGCCAGCTGCCCGGGGCCTTCCAGGCCCACTGTGCGAACGTTATTTATAACGTATTTTGCGCATGTGCAGACCGTTCCTGAGGAAAAAGGGCTGCCCTTTTCCCTCAGGAACAGTCTGCGCATGCACAAAAGAACGTTATAAATAATGTTCGCGCAGTGGGCCTGGAAGGCCCTGGGCAGCCGGCCGGGGAAGACGTCCCCGGAGACGGCTCCAACGATTAAAGGGGCAGGTGCGGGGGGGCGCCCGGGGCAGCGGCCTGTCGGGCGCCCGGGGCAGCAGCCCATCGGGCCGCCTTCCCGAATCGTGATGCGGCCTCACGGCCGCACCGATACTTTTTCAACAGGTGTGTCTGGGAGGGGGGGTCACTTGGGTGACGCGCGGCCCCGCGCGCCCTAGTGACGCCACTGCAATCATCCACTTCCCTCGGTGCAAGCGGCCTGAGGCCCTGTGGGCCTACTCGAGGACCCATTCGAACCCTCTGTATAAGGCTGCACCGGGCTGGGAGAAGGCTTTGGATATCAGCGGACCTCGCCACCAATATCCCCGCCCTCCCCCAGCCCGGTATGACCAATGGCCATCCTCCCTTTCTGCCCCATCTGCCCTCCCCCCACCCCGGCAGGTGCAGGACTTACCTTGCCACCCAGGGAGGGTTGCCAGCCTCTGCGCTGGCGGCCCTTCCTCTCCGGGTCCCGCGAAAGTGCTTTACGGCAGTTTTGTGACACTCAGCACCGGGAGAGCGTGCGCTCCCCCGGCGCATTTGTACACAGGGTTGCACCATTAGATGCATCAGGAGAAGCACTGTTTGTTCAGTGGATGGTTCATTGAACTTGGGAAACAGAAAGTGAAAAGGCTCTTCAGCACCCAAAGAGCAGCTTTCAATGTGGTTAATTATAGAGGACAATTCAAGCTGCTTTCTCTTCAGAGAGACCTCTCCCACCCACCCCTTTTGCCTTAAGAGCCTCTTGATGAGAGTGAAAGAGGAGAGTGCAAAAGTTGGCTTGAAACTCAACATTAATAAAACTAAGATCATGGCATCTGGGCCCATCAATTCCTGGCAAATAGAAGGGGCAGAAATGGAAGCAGTAACAGATTTTACTTTTCTGGGCTCCAAGATCACTGCAGACGGAGACAGCAGCCATGAAATTAAAAGACGCTTACTCCTTGGAAGGAAAGCTATGGCAAACTTAGACAGCATAATAAAAAGCAGAGATATCACCATGCCAACAAAAGTTCGTATAGTCAGGGCGATGGTGTTCCCAGTAGCAATGTATGGGTGCGAGAGTTGGACCATAAGGAAGGCTGAGCGCCGAAGAATAGATGCTTTTGAACTGTGGTGCTGGAGAAGACTCCTGAGAGTCCCTTGGACTGCTAGGAGATCAAATCAGTCAATTCTAAATGAAATCAACCCTGACTGTTCCCTGGAAGGACAGGTACTAAGGCTGAAACTCAAATATTTTGGCCACCTAATGCGAAGAGAGGACTCTCTGGAGAAGACGCTGATGCTGGGAAAGATTGAAGGCAAAAGGAGAAGGGGAAGGCCAAGGATGAGATGGTTAGACAGCATCACCGATGCAACAAACATGAAAATGAGCGAACTCAGGAAGATAGTGGAGGACAGGAAGGCCTGGCGGGATATGGTTCATGGGATCACGAAGGGTCGGACACGACTTAACGACTGAACAACAACAACAACATCTGGAATGGTGCTTGAAGAAGAGCTCTGGAGCTCAAAACTAGCAATTGGCCCCATCAAACACATGTTTCTTTGTTTGTGTCTATTTATGTGTCTTGTATTCTGGGACCAAGACAGTACTGGTGGCCCAATGTACTAAACTGCATGCAGCTGATACAGTTTGCAAGAAGTCAAATGGGATGGATGACAGCAGAGGGCGTCTCTTGCACATCTGATCTCAGCTCATCAGGCGATGGAAAGCTTAGGACATTGTATTACTTTTCATGCTAAAAAGCTCTGATTTACTTGCTTTCCTCTTGAAATTATATCTGTTATCCCTCACAAATGTGTGTCTGCGCACAGTCACCGATTAGCAATTCTACACACTTCTAACAGTGTCTCCCCAAGGAAAAACGGGTAAATGGAAAAACTGTATCTACTCCCACTGTTGCTGATTTCTACTTGCACAGCCTCCTTCCTCATAAAAATGTATGTACATTGCCATTAGGAGGGGAAGGATTATATCCCGCTGAATGACTCGCAGAGCTCTGAAGATGATGGCTTCTCACAGGTAGCTTCCTCCATCCAGCAGAACTCTGATGAAGAGGAATTTGACATGAGGATACACTGTCATAATATAGCAGCAAGGTCAGTCCTCACTGATTCCTGGAAAACATTATGGGGGAAGAGAGAGTGCCTAGCAGGGAGCCAGTCAAGTTTCTAACAGTGCCTTTTAAAAGGACTGCATCTCTGCCCTACGTCATCAAAGGTTTCGGCAGCCAGAGCCCACAATTTTAAAAACAATCCCATCATTGTTTTCATATTCTGTTTCTATAGCACTCCTCTCTCCCCCAGATTTTAGTTATGTCTTTCGAAACATCTGGATAGTGGCAACATGACTTAGGTCCTGTAGGGCAACAAAGATTCCTTGGCTGGACTGGTGAAGGTGGGTGCCCCAAATGCTAAGAAACACAAGGAAATTGTACAATCTTTCCGTGCAAGTTGGAGTCCTGAAGTGACATGAGGAGCCATCAGCATAGCACAGGAAGAGAGATGCTCCAGTCCCAGCCAAGGCATCAAGCTCCCCCAGTGAGAGTAGATGAATTCTGCTCCCTGATGTATGTTGCTACATTCTAACAAATGCTCCCCACTGTAAGGGCCAAACTAGACATGCAGACAGATGTGGGTACTGTTCCTTTAACTTTTTAAATAAATGAGAAAAGCAACCTTGGGAGCTTGTGATCAGGAATGGAATGGCAGCAGAGGGCTGGGGTGCTTAATCCTTTCCTCACCATCTGTGTTCCTGTTCAGAATCACTCCACTCAAGCTGCTTTTCCCCTTGTGGGCAAGGAAAGAATTAAGCATCCCTCCCCACCTAATGCCACCCTTCTGCTCCTGATTGCAGCTTCCCTGCAGTTGCTTTTTTTTTTTTAATTATGTTAGAAGATGTTACATGCATCTGAGTGTCATGTCTAGAAGAGCAACAAAGATGAATTGTTGCTCTTCTGGAACGGGAACTGGAAAACAAGTCCTATGAGGAAAGGTTGAGGAATTCTGGGCGCAATCCAAACCTACTTAGGCCGCCGTTGTAACCAGCGGCCCAGCGAATACGGGAGGCCCCAGAACGGAAAGGGGATTCAAATCCCCTCCAAAAGGGGGATTCAAAGGGGAGTTGAATCCCCTTTCCGTTCTGGGGCCTCCCGTTTTCGCTGGGCCGCTGGTTACAATGGCGGCCTAAGTAGGTTTGGATTGCGCCCTCAGTATGTTTATCCTGGAGAAGAGAGTCATGATAGATCTCTTCAAATATCTGAAGGGCTGTCACATGAAAGCAGGCAAGGATTTGTTCTCTGCTGCCACAGAGGGTAGGACTAGATCCAGGGGGCTTAAGCTGCAGGAGGGGAGATTCCAGCTGGACTATCAGGAGAAATGTCTTAACGATAAGAGCAGTGCAGCAATGGAACTAATTACCAAGGGAAGCAGTGGGTTCTCCCTTGCTGGAGGTCTTCAAGCAGAGGCTTGACAAGCACGTTTTGGAATTGCTCTAGTCCAGAGAGGATTTTGGTGCTTCAAGTAGGGTGTTGGACTAGATGGCCTTGAAGGTCCCCTCCAACTCAATGAGTAAGGCACTAAATTTGCATCCTGAGGAAGGAAGTAACAGCACATTTAACCTATGCTGCCCCTGTGCTGCAAAATGTGATGTTATGACGGGCCTTACTCAGTTTTGCTTATAGAAAGAAGACAAAGCATAGACTACTTCTTTTTAAACATATGTCCAGTTTCTTCTCGTATTTACTGCTTATTTTATTTTCTCTCCCAGATATTATAACTGTGTGTCTTTCCCTGGCTGCTTGACCGGTGGGAATCAGATAAGGTGTCCATCCAGAATAAAGACGTTTGAAGAATTTCCAATGACACAAACCATGTATAAAGCACATCCAGTGAGTATATCAAAACTATAGGGTGACAGAAGAACTTGTCTGTTACCACCATTTATAAGCTTGTCCAAGTGATCAAACAATGCGTGCCCAACTGCATTTCCCTCCATTGTAAAATACATAAGTTGCTAAGAGCATGATATGCAGTCTACATATGCAGTCCAGAAGTGAGAAAATCTTCCTAAAAATACAATGCTATCCAGGCCTATTCAGTTTGTGCAGGCACATTCCATGTGGCAGTTGTGCTGGCAATAACAACACCTGCTGGAGGGAAAACGACACTTCCCCATAAACAATGTATTGTGATGTCCGTGCTAGGCAAATATGATATCCTTACAGCCTCCCTCAGAAGGGAATATCTGAGCCCAGAAGGCAAGGCCACCTCTACCTCAGGCATGGCTAACACCCAGTTCATGGTTGGCCTCACTTCTTCCGACTGGAGGGAATTCTTTTCAGTGTGGAAGGTAGGGCTTGCTAAGGAGGTGTCAGCACTTGCTCCTACTCGATGATGATAATGGCAGCAAAGAACACTTATCTCTGCCACCCTCACATCTGTGGAGAATTATCCAGTGGATCTATTCCAAGTGGTACGTGACCCTCGACACCAGAGATTCTTAACCGGGGGTATCCCTACCCCTTGGGGGTATGAGAACCAAATGATGGGGGAATGGGACTCAACCTCTGAACAATGTTTACACTTTAAAAAATGTTGTTTGATTAGATTAAGTATCGCCATTATCAATATGGATTGAGGTGTTCTGTTCCTAGCTATCCATATGTAAAGTAAAATCAAGCTATTGACATCTTATGAAGTCATACTGGTACCTAATAGGACTGGTGGTGGTGGTGGTGGTGGTGATTTTGACAGTCTGGCAAAGAGGGTATGGGGATATACTGGACAATCCCTTGGGGGTCTGTAATCATAAAAAGGTTAAGAACCCCTGTTGTACATTTTGGCCAGCAGGATGGCATTAATCATACCTCAGTAGCCCATTGTCACTAATTTGCTAGATAGTGAAGGTTTCATGGCCCGCAGTAATGGATACAGATTGCAAAATTATGGGATTAAAAGCCATGTAAAATATATTTATATTAAAATCAAAGTTTAAAAAGGCAGAACTTTAAGAACACGATTATAAAATACTAAAAATACAACATTTCATTCATATCCACGACCATTGTCTGGTGAGAAGCGAGCACACAGGCTGCAAGATGTTAAGACGACCAGATCCGCAACTAGGAATATAAGGGGAAGAGGCGTTACGCAAGAGTGATCCAACTCCTCTTCCCCTTATAACAGAGGTTCTCAACCTGTGGTACGGGTACCCCTAGGGGTACGCGGAACTCTTGCTGGGGGTACGCCAAGCCCTGCCCCTTATCTGCCCCATCAGCAGCTAATTAAGTGTTAATTAACATGGATTTTAAGTTTTTATTTTCGGAGCCCTTCTGTGTCTGATTTTGGTTTGGGGCTGATTTTTGTACTTTGGAAAATGTACTTTGGTGGGGTGGGGGAGGGAGGAGCTGATTTTGAGAAGTGTGACTTGGGGAGAAAAAAGAGATCCTTGCATATCTCTCTCTCTCTCTCTCTCTCTCTCTCTCTCTCTCTCTCACACACACACACACACACACACACACACACACACACACACACACACACACACACACACAGAGTTAAATAAGACATTTTTTCACATTTAAAATTGTTTTAGTATTTTTTTATTTAACGATTAATTATCTAATTAATTAATTGATTAATCCAGTTAATTAGCAGGGGGTACTTCAGAAAATTGGACCGTGATAGGGGGTACCCGGACCTCCAAAGGCTGAGAACCCCTGCCTTATAACATAACGCCTCTTCGCATTTTTCAAAGCATTTTTCAAAGCATTTTTCCTCCTTGATTTAGGGAAGAATTTTACCCAAACCAGGGGCAGAGTAACCTGGAATGCCTAGTATCTGCCACTGCCTGCAGTAAAAAAAACAAAAAGTCCCTTACTCTGCTCCTCATGTGGTTTCTTGAAATGTCAAAGTGCAGGACTTCTGGTTTTATTTAAAGAGACCACATGAATGAAGAAGCTCCAAACTGGAAGGCTGCACTTCCATGTTTGAAAAAGCTGTGCAAGGAGCAAGGTAGGGAGATTATGATCTGCTTTCTGCTCCATTTTAGTGGGTGAAAAGCAGATCAGTGCCACTTGCGTACATAGCGGGCTGGGGGAAGACAGGGGCAGACTCGGGGTGAAAGTGCCTCTCTGCCCTTTCACTCCCTCTGGAATCTACTGCTGATGCAAACTGCATCACCTCACCTCATGGATGAGACGCCCCAACCCAATCCAAAAAGCTTACCACATTAATGGAAGTGGGTGGTGATAATGGCTGAGTGAATATTTTTGGGAAGAATAAGGAAGAGGGAGGAGTGCTTAACCCCTCCTATGTCCACTTATTCTTCCTTGCAGTGCCTTCCCAGACTTTTGTCCTCTGTTGGGCTTACTACTGGATTTGAATTTGAAGTTTGATTGGGGAACAAAATTAAAAGTAGGCATCGGAGGGGGAAATTAATGAATAAGCAAAGGGTTAAACACCTCATCCTGCCCACCAACCTTTGCCTGGAAGTTGTTCCACAGATGTCCCACAAACACCCCACCTCACTTGTGCTTTCCACTGTCAGTCCCTACGGAGAACCTTTCAGAATGTGTGATCAATAAGACTGGCGTTTGTAACATTTCTTGCTTCTGATTACTTGCAGGACAATCAGACAGACAGTGGGATGGTTTTGGCGTCTGAGGAGTTTGAGAGGATAGAAAATAGACACAGAAAAGAAGGCGCATTCAGGTACTTAATTCCCATATCCGTGTCTCACAGCCCACAGTAACATACAATACCCTGCAGTGCTCTCTGCAGCAAATCTCACTGCAGACTCCTGTAAATGTGCTGGGAACACAGAAATGCAAGCACATCCATCCTCCTGTAACCTGCTGCTGGCGGCAGCATTCCTGAAGGCATTTGCAACAAAAAGGGTTGATTGAGCTTAATGGCTTTTGAGTGAAGCCAGTTGGATCCATGCAAGGGAGCAAAAAGAGGAAGCTTCCTACATGGTGATGAAGAAATGCAATAAGAAATTAAGGGCGTTTCCACACAATCGAGCAGCAAATGCACAGTTCTGTCAAAGAAGATTCATTTTGGAAATACTACGTGTTCTCGGTGCTCAAATTGCAATATAGTGTGTGGGGGGGAAGTGATTCTTTCCCCAGCTAGCAGGCTCATTGGATAGAAAGGGCTATGTGGAATGTTAGGCAATTAACGTGTTAGACAATGATCAAAACATCGTGAATGACAACACACTCTTTTGTGACTATCTTTTAAAATGTTATTCTGTTCTTATAGGACAAAGTTAACCTAGGTTCCATTGACTTCAGTGGTAGAGTTAATGTATCTCTTCAATTGAGCTTGACTTGGTTAGATCAGGCTGCTTATCATGATTGTAACAAAATAATACTTTTATTTTACTTCTTTACAAGTTGAGTAATTATCTGATGTACTGCTAAAAGCATAGGACCACTCATGCAGCTCTTTGAAATGAAATTAAGAAGTGACAAATAACCCTCACATCAATGCCTTCCTTCCAGTTTATGAAACTTTTCTTCATTTAAAAAGAAATTAAAATTGTTTTAAGGAACACGTGTGTTCCCTTTCCAACACTACAGTTCCAGTGGCACAGCAGGCTCATAGGATTGGGCCCCTTGTTTGTCAGACAGACTGGTACTTATATCAAATCTTGATTGCATCATTTTTAATTGCTTTTTAAAAGCAAATATATATATATATATATATATATATTAATAAGGAAGTGAAGGCGGTGAACCAGAAATGGGGTGTAAGAAGGGGGTGTTGTTGGACAGGGCCCACCCCCCTTGCATCCCATTTCTGGTTCACTACATTGACTTCCTCATTTTTTTTCCTCATGCTTTTTTGCTTTTAAAGATCTTTTACCATGATCCCACATCTGCCAGACCCACGCACTAGCTAAATGTTCTATGCTTGTCTTCTGTTTTTAGTTGCTAAGAAGCTTTTGCTGAGAGCTTGTTTTGGATCTTTCTTGCTCAGAACTGACTCCTCGGCTCTCTCTTTTCCCCAGCAGCAGTCAAGGATCCAGTCGAAATGCAGAATCAATCATGGAGCAGCCCGATCGGAGGGGCAGATGTCGGCCATCATATCAGTCCCAGCTCAGAGGCCAGACTTTTTACAACAGTGAATATGGGGAACTGTCAGAACAGTCAGAGGAAGGAAGCTGCACTCCACCCACTGAGGAAGCCAGTCCCTCCCTCCTTCACGCTTCATTCTTTTCAGACCAGTATTAAAGGGGAACAGGTTGTGGAGACAGCACACTGAGAGACCACCTAACAGGTTTGTGTGGTATTGCACCTGTTCAGTGGAGCACACACATCTCCTTCAATCATCCTGGAAGAAGCCACAGCAGCAGGGAACCTCCGTGCAACAGATGGAGAACGACTTGGATCTGAAGATGGGTGCCAAGCACTTCAACGCGGGATACACTTCTTGCATTTGGCATGAACATATCCTTGATCTGAGGCTGCATTTTTGTTTCATTAGAGCTGGATGGAACAGAATGGCTCGGCCACCAGATGGATGTCTGTGTTGAGGGCTGCAGCCACCACTCCGTTTTCAGCCTCCATTCAAATAGTTTGCCGTAATAAGCTTTATTTCAGGTCAGATAAAAATAGATGCGTCTTAGCTCAGTTTTTTTCCTGATATGCAGCTTTGTTTGCTTCTCCTTTCATTTCAACACAACTAGCCGAGGAGGAAAATAGAACCAAATGAATGAATTCTGGTAGCAAAAGGGCAGCAATAATTCCAGATTTGGATAGTCCTGTCCTATGAGATATGGACATCCTATGTAGACACATCAGTACACAGCTATACATACTTGATACTTGCATAGTCCTACATGTTTCATGTATGCTAGACACTAAGGTATCCCCAACCTTTTAATAGCTACTCCACCACTAGAGTCGGACACGACTGGACTTAATTGTCAGGGGTCACCTTTACCTTTTTACCACCACTACAAAGTCACTCAAAATTACTCTTTCTGGGAGGAAGGGAGGGGAAAGTGATTTTTGTTTTGTAAAATTAGAAAAAGAGGTAATCATCACCCAGTGGTCACATGCTGTTAGGGAAAGCTATCCAAGAAATACCGTATTGGTCTGAGTATAAGACTCACTTTTTTCTCTTAATTTAAGTTTTTAAACTAGGGGTGCATCTTATAATCAGGCTGTTGCAATTTAATGCCAATGGTTTAATTAAAAATTTTTAATAGCACCAAACTTTAAGGGTGCATCTTATAATCAGGTGCGTCTTATACTCGGGACAATACGGTATATTTTTCCCTCAGTCTACCAATACATTGTTTTATACTTCCAGGGGTGCCTTGGCTGAAAATCACCCATACAAAGTGGCTGTTTAACCTTAAAAGTGTCATGGTAGCAAATTGCATTTTTAGGGTTAAATACCCATGTCGTAGTGGTGATTTTCAGTGGGAAAATAGCATGGTGGTAAAGGGTTAAATGCTTCCTACTTCCATGCTGCAGTCTCAATCCAAATTGCAGCCCTACAGGGCTGCTACATATGAGTAATTTAAAACCCAATCCTAACTAAGAGTTCCAACAGCAGAACCTCTGTTCCACTGTTGTAAATGGTTATACAGCAGCATGCGCAGCATGCCTCCTGCGGCCATTTTGGAACCACCACCGCAAATGGCTGCGGTACTGATGGGAGCACAGGTAAGCCGGCATGGGAGGCAAGGAGGGGGAAGAACGTGGGAGTATCTGGGCAAGGAAGGGGGCAGGCAGGAGGCAGAATGGGGGAAGGGATTCCAGCGGCACCAGGATCCTATCCTGTTTCCTCTCCCTTACTATCCTTGATTCTGCGCCAGCAAAATGGCTGGTGCAGATCCAAGGAGATCCATTCAGACAATGGAGGCTTGCCCCAGGGTAAGTGAATGAAAGTTCCCTTACCATAAGGAGACCTCCTTGACTGCCCCCTGCCATATTGATGCAGTGCATGCTCTATTGGCATGGCTGCATTGGCAGGGGGGTTAGTTAGGATTGGGCTGCTAAGCCTATAACTACATGCTGACATATCTAAATATGTCAGCATGTAGTTTGGCCCTAAATCATGTAGAAAATTAATTTTCTTCATTTGCTGTTGAGTGATAGATAAGTACATAACTGCGCCAGACCATCCAAAGTTGTAGAAGAAAAATCAGAAAGTTGAGACCGATTTTTAATTATTTTAAAAGGTTTATCTCTTTTTCTTTTAGCAGACGGGGGGGGGGATGGTCTGTACTGACTCCAGTGCCATTCAGGCAACCGCAGTTTCTCCATTCAAGTGAGTGCATGTCCGCATTCTGTTTTGGCCATCACCTTAGATTAATTGGGAAATAATAGTATCCTCTATGATCCTGCTACAATGAACAGAAGCTTGGCCTTGTGGAACTGAATACATCCCCATTTTACTTAAGGATAGGAATACATCTTGCCCTTCAGAGAAGCTGGGGAAATTCCAGTTAACTGAGTGTTTCAACGTTTCCTATCTCCTAATCCCTCCTGAGAGACTACAGTCTCTGTCTCCCAGATCCTGCACACTTTCTTGCTCTTATCAAGTTTAGTTATATTATGGAAGTATCATTTGTTCATGATAGAAAATCCTAAACTTTGCAGTCAGAATTTTTTTTCCCAAAGCTAATGTATGCAGACTTAATGCAATTTGGATGATAGACTATTCTGATGCTGGAACTTGAGGATATTTCTAAACATGCATGCACACTTGCCCTACTACTCCAGCCACCATCTTTGGCACTGCAGGTCTCTCTCTTTCTGCTGTGATTGTATACTATTGCTTCAGTGAGCAGTTTTATGTAAATGGAGAGCATATGTAGATGGAGTTCATGTCAGCTTGTTTGTGCCATTGGTCCCTTTGCATATTCTACCAGCCTTTCTCTTGTTGCTCCAATTCTGAGGGATACT
Source organism: Plestiodon gilberti rubricaudatus (assembly GCA_026170595.1). Classification (NCBI taxonomy): domain Eukaryota; kingdom Metazoa; phylum Chordata; class Lepidosauria; order Squamata; family Scincidae; genus Plestiodon; species Plestiodon gilberti. The sequence continues at coordinate 192,185,625 of JANXHW010000002.1, read as the reverse complement.
GCTATAGAAAAACCTCACAAGAGCCTCTATGGAAGCTTTCTGAAGTGGCTTGTGATCAACTTGAGAACTTCCCTTTTGATTCCTTTAAACTCCTTGGTGTCAGCAGCTCTCAGACTTGATGGTGTCTCCACATCAAAGGATTTCTGCTTGCAGGCCAGGCTTCTGTGTTTAGAACGGACGATTTTGGGTTGGCTTATTTTATTTTTTTCATATCAGGCATATATATTTTTTCAGATTATATATTTTTTTTCTTCCATAAGAAGGCTTTATACATTTACAATTGTAACTGTCATTGTCCATTTTCCACATTGATTTGTACCTTGCGCTACGACACTCCATGTCTTGTGCCTTTTGATTACATTTCTTTTCTATACAAGTGTACAGTTGTTGTGGTTTAGTTAATGAATGGAAGGTGTGGAGGAGACAAAGTTCTCTTGTCTCTATATGTATATGTCTTATATTTTTAATGTATATTTTCTACCAAAAACGGGAAACTCAGAGTGGCATATAAATCACATAAATGGAGAACAATTCTACACAGAAAAATTTCTTCCTTGTTTCTGTCAGAGGAGTCAAACAGATTTGACCAGTTGAGAGCTTCACAAACTGGACCACTTTCAAATATATACCCACTGTGTCACCCAGAACCAAATAAAATTTCCCCTGAGCAGTACAGATACCAGTCATGCATGCATACGCACTCCTAAGCTGTAAACCCTCCTCTCTTGAAGTCTTCTAGCTGGCAACTTGCAAGGGAGGCTGAAAGATCAGGTTGCAGCTTCCCTAGATGCCTTTCTGTTCACATTATTACTTGATCAAAATGTAAAAATAAGAGGACAATAGGGAACCATAGTAAGGGGAGTGTTCTCTAAGCATCCGTCTATTACTCTTTTGTCCTGTCTTACTGTCATTGGCTTCAATTGATCTTTAATGGGAATATGTTTCAGTTTAAATCTTTTTGAGGGCTGCAGTTGTAGAGCTGAAGTGTTTTGAAATCAGGGATATCCTTTCCGCAGCATTTCTACACAGTGTACGTGCAGTGCTGCAGGGTGGGGGAGGGATGTATCTGGTTCTCTCAGGACAGGAAGATACACCACAAGGCCACGTGGTGAATGAATCTACCAAAATGTCATGTGTAAAGTATGACAATGTACAAAGAAGCTGCAGTGTATATACAGCTTCTTTATGCTAAAGCCAGTGACCATTTCTACTTTTGTTTTCATGTTTTGCAACAAAAAAGTAGGAGAAATACTTTCACTTCTTTACAGTCACATTGTTTTTCATTTCATTTTTACCTATGTACCGCCACTGAATTAATCTTCACTTCAGTTTCTTTTAAAAAAGGTATTGAAAAATATTTATCATCCATCTAGTAGCAAACTCTGTAAAAAGATTTTTAGCAAACAGTTTATAAAAAGGTACAAGGCTTTGTCAAAACTACAAATGCACAGTCAGCCCAGCCATGACTGACCTGATGCCACTTGTGTCAGTGGCAGATGGCGGGGGGGGGGGGGGGCAAGGGGGTGGATTTGGAGTGAGTCTGCCCCTGCCTCCAGCCCACCGTGGACGCCAGTGGCATTGATTTGCTTCCCACCTGCTTAAGCAGGCAGCAAGCCATTCCTTACCACACTCTGTTGCGCAGTTTTCACAAACCGGAATGTGGATATAAAAGCAAATGCTGACAGAAAGGTCTCTCATATCTATGAGAGAAAGTATACTTTTCAGTGTTTGCTGCCCTGTGGCTGCAAGGATTGGTTTTTTTCACCTCCCAGTTCTAACTCAGGCTTCAAAGTGACTTCACTCTGGTTATGTTGGCACAGTCTCAGGCGGAGCCATTTTGCAAAACGCTATTATCTGTTCACAACCTGAGTTGCTGGCACAACCTGAGTTGCTACCAATACAGCCACTGCCTCTGCTGCAAAACACTATAAGGAGGGGGGGAAAACACCCTTACCCTGTCCTCATGCGTTTTTCTCAAACCCAGAAGTGTGGGACTTCAGATTTTATTTAAAGGGACCACTCAGACAAAGAGCTCCTTCTTTTGATTGGTCCCTGTAAATCAAAGCAGTAGCCCACCCACCCCACTTCCAGGCTTGAGGAAGCTACACTAGGAGCACAGTCAGGAAGCGGATGTGAGCTAGTGAGAAGAGAATCCATGCAGATTGTGTCCACAGCAGGCTGGAGGGAGGCAGCAGCAGACTTGGCGTGAAGGGTACCCAAATCCACTACCCCAGTGGTTCCCAAACTGGGAGGAGCCGCGGAAACCAGCCAGGGGAGCCGCGGAGTGCCACGGAATCCTCTCGGAAAACAGTGCAATGCCAATTGGCAGGCATCAACATAATGTAATGGGGAGCCGTGGCCAATGGTCAAGGGAGCCACAGGTTGAAAAAGTTTGGGAACCCCTGCACTACCCTCTTGCAATGGGCCACTGATGCAAGCTGCTTCAGTTCTCATGGTTGGGCTTCCTCATCTGCTCATGGAGAAATGATTTGGCAGAGGACAATTCAGTTCCAACCCCACTTCTGTGCCTTAGGGCAAACCCCAACATTGCGATGATACTAGAACAACTCACATCTGTCTGCAGCACCAGTTACACAAGCTGGTTGAATATGGAAAGTGCAATTGGTTTATAACAGAGTTGCAGATCTAATACACAGCCAAATACAGTACAGGACTGATGCTAATTCAGACACTGCCTCAAATCTTTCTGTAAAATATATCCAGCCCTCTCGCCATAGCTTTTCACTCAGTGTTGTTGAGCCATTAAAGGCTTGCATGACTTTCCTGTGCTGTCCCATTTGCTTTGAATGGATTTTTGAACTGTGTTCTGTAATACTCTGAGACCTGTTCCAAAAATGCAGTTATTCCATGGGAAAATACAGCCATGAGCACATCCGTGAGTTTCAACCCATGTGGGATTTGCAACTACATGTCCACTCCAATCTGGGAGTTTATTTGTGGGAAAAGCTTCAGTAGTCCCTCCTCTGGTGCTGCCAATTATCCTTTGGCAAACTTACTGTATCTGCATTTATTCCAGGGGCTGGGGCAGGCTCCGCTGTATCCAGCGTGGGGCTGGAAGTCTCCTCAAGGGAAGGGGACAATCGTCCATTTCCCACATGTTGAGCCCCAGGAGCCCTAAGCTATGGGGCTACTTGGAGACGTGCCAGCTAAATGGCTGGCACAACTCCGAGCTGCCCCATGTCAGGCTTTCAAGCCCAGGATGGGGGATAGGATTCGGTGGAGGCCCCCACCAAGCCCGCCCCCTCCCAGGCCTGATCCGCCCTCCCCCTGCCCAACACTCCCCTACCCCACCTCCATTCAGCCCTCCCACCGCCCCCACCACCACATGGCACAGAGCTCACCTGCCCTGGCAGATGCTGCTTCTTCTCCAGTGGAGGCCTACTAGCGCTGGCCTCCATACTGCCACAACGTACTTGATGGCACGTTTGCGACAGCGCCGAGCCCAGTACCACCAGCGGAGGCTGGCACAGAATTGGGCTGTCACTCACTCACTTGTAACTATCCCAAAGCGAAGAGATGGTGGATTCCCCCTCCCTCTCCTCTCCTCCCCCCCCCCATTCCAACCAGATTCACAAGAGCACATGATCAAGCAAAAGTCACTTTTGCTGCTGTCTTTCTTAATTGCCACAAGCAAGGGGGAGAAGACAGCTGCCCAACGGAAGGATCCAGAGACAGTCTAGGTGGGTGCCGATCACCTCCTCCAAAGACTCAAAACTCACAGATACTGTACCAGCAAACATGAGTTTTCCAACCCACATGGAAGATTCAGAACTCATGGATTAAGAAATGAAAACTGTACTTGGCTTATTCTGTGGGGGGATAAGGAAATCCATGGAGGTTTCACAAACAGATAAGGAAATCCATTTAGGTTTTGTATCCAAATGTGCAGTTATTCCAGAGGAAATGTTTGTTTCCTTATGGGATTTTGCATGTTTGGAGTAGGCCTGAGCATCATAAGAACATAAGACGAGCCCTGCTGGATCAGGCCAAAGGCCCATCTAGTCCAGCTTCCTGTATCACACAGTGGCCCCACCAGATGCCTCAGGGAGCACACAGCCAACAAGATAACCTGTTTCCTGCTGCCACTCCCCTGCACCTGGCACAGAGAAATTCTGCCCTTTGTATAGCTGACTGTCCAATCTTAGTATAAACTCTAGATCCTACGTAGCGCAAACTTTAGCTGATCCTTTAAACATTACAGCAGAACTCTGGAATGAATGAACTATAGTTAAGTGGTTCTCATACTGCTTCTTTAACTTTAACCTCTGAAAGACACCTTAGAAATAAATTAATATCCTGTTTGAGAGTGATCTAGATTTATCTCTCCTAAAAGAATACTCATTCTCTGTTTGGAGTAGTCTTATAATTTGCCTTATTTAACCAAATTGAATAGTCCTATTTGGGGCAAGGAAAATAGAATACATCGACTGTTGAAGTTGGCTGATAAGAATCAAGATTCTTCTTCTCTCAGTCTCCTAATTTATCTTAGAGAGGAAGAAGAATAAGCTATTTATAGAGTAGTTATCTAGGACTTGAAAGATCTTAGTTCAGCCCTCTTCTGAGCTAAAAACTATGCAACTTTCGGCAAGTCCCATTCTTTCTAATTTCCAAGATTGTAAAATGGGCATAGGGCACTTCCTCATCTCAAATATAATGTAATTAGATGTATGTGAATTTAAAGAAAATGTTTTACTGAACATAGCTCCACAAAACAAAGTCAAAGCCCTTATGTCTGTTGAACATCAAACTCAGCTCCAGGATCTTTGTTTTGTTGCAGCTGTGTTCATTTTGATCCAGGAATCTGCCGTACTTATATAAGATATAACCAGGAATCACACTCCAGATATAGGAAGCTGCCTAATACAGGGTCAGACCACTAGTCGTCTTACCCACAGTCTTACCCACTAGTGCTACAACACCTCAGCCACTTACACTTCCAGCAGGGTCAGGCCAGGCAGGGCAGTGCCATCTGGTCACAATGCCAGTGGGGCTAAGCAGAGGCGTTTCTACGGTAGGGGCCCTACTGTAAGTTGCGCCCCGTGCTAGTACCGTGTTTACAAACTGGAGTGAGGAGGCCCCGCCCCCTCGCTGTCGTAGCCATTCCGTGCAGCGAAGGCGAACGGGCAGGAGATGGCGAACGGGCGGAATGGCTCTGAAAGCGAGGGGGCGGGGCCTCCTCACTCCAATTTGTAAACACGGTACTAGCACAGGGCGCAACTTACGGTAGGGCCCCTACCGTAGAAACGTCTCTGGGGCCAAGTACCAGTATCACTGGTGGTACCACTGCTGAAAATAACTGGTCTGCACGGACTGGCAGCAGCTCTCCAGTTTTTCAGGCCTACTTAGAGAATCCAGGAATTGAACCTGGGACCTTTTGCATGCAATGCAAAGCATTTGCTTTGTACAGGGAGCTACACCCCCCCCCCCTTTACTATGCTTTAATAATATGCTGATTTAGCGCTCATGATGGTCATGTATATATTGCAGAGACTCCCACACCTCCTCCAGAATGCAGTTGTGTCTTGTTTGCATTTCTTGGCAATGAGCTTCTGTATCCCTTTTTGCATCCTGAGGTGCAATTCAAATCAGCCCCTAGATGCAACCCAGACAGGAAGCAGGGACCTCCAAATTATGCTGCAATTCTAATGTTGCCTTTTGCAGAATTGTTAGCTGGCCTAAGCATTTTTGAAGCTGCTTGTACTGAAAGACAGAGAGCGCATGTAATGAGGGAGATGTCTCTGCTGCACTTAAAAAAAAAAAGAGGTCACTAGGAAATGTAGGCTTCATGTATTGTGGCGGGGGGGGATTAACTTAATTATCTAAAATAGCTGGAACTTGTTCATATGAGATCTGTAAGAAAGTCAAGGGAAAAAGTTATGACTTCTGACAAGAAAAACTGGAAGCCACCAGAAGATTTTTGTTAACCTAATGAATAACAAAGAGTCTGAAAAAATTCAGGATCTGTTTATCCCAATATAGGCTGAAAATAGTGGCATGCTTGATAACATTAATTGTTGCCACATGACCTTTTTAAAATGAGAATGTTGCCAAAGACTTGTGAGCTAGAATCGAACATGTGCATGAACAGGACTGTATCAAGGAAGAACGCGAAGCCCATGCCGCGTCTCTGTCTCAAACCTGGATGTGTAAGCCATGCTGCAAAAGATTTTACCCAGCCAGGTCATGAGGGAGGAATCTGATCAGCATTCAGCATTTCTGGTGCCATGAACCAAAGCTCCCAAACACATAGGCACATTCCATTATTTATTTTTATTTATTTTTCACATTTTTATACCGCCCTTCCTTCAAGGAGCTCAGAGTGGTGTACATATTTCCTCCCCTCCTTTTTGTCATCACAACAACCCTGTGAGGTAGGTGGGGCTGAGAGATAGTGACTGGCCCAAGGTCACCCAGGAAACTTCGTGGCTAATCGGGGATTTGAACCTGGATCTTCCAGGTCTAAATCCGACTCCCAAACCACTACACCATTACCTTCCCCCTCTCTAAAGACTTGTGAAGTGGCCAGTCTGCCAGGAAGGAGAAAATCCACAAAAGATATGCTAACACCAATGTCTGGCCCAGAGCAGGCCAATCCACATCTCATGCACCAATGGAAGCCAACAGTATCGTAGAAACGCTTGGGGCCCTGATATACAGGGCCCCAGGCGCCTAGCTGACTAGGGGGCGCTCGAGGAGAGCGTCCTCGTCGTCTAGGTAACGCGCATAGCGCGCGCCCGCAGACACAGGGTCTGAGAGCGCGCTGCGCGTTGCTTAGACAACGCTGTTGCTCACCTCGGACTTGAAAGCTCGAGTCCGAGGTGAGCAACAGCATCGTCGTCTAGGCAACGCGCAGCGCTTTCTCAGACCCTGTGTCTGCGGGCGCGCGCTGTGCGCGTTGCCTAGACGACGAGGACGCTCTCGGAGTCAAAGGCTGGAGCACCGCCCGCCCGTTATGGCTGCGGGCGGGCGCTGCGCTCCAGCTTTCGAGCGACAGCGTCCTTGGACGTCACGTGACGTCACACGTCACGTGACGTCACACGTCACGTGACGTCCGGGGGGGCGCTTGGCCAGCCCCCGCCCTCCTAGCCCCAGGCGGCAGACGGGCTTAAAACGCCACTGGAAGCCAACACCTCTTCCCCCTTCCCCAGTGTGTGAGTCTCCACCCCCAGTTGTACCTCCAGCCCAAGTAAGGTATTTCCTTTTGCAGCGTAAGAGTGGCCAGCTCCTCCTCTCTTGCGTAGGCATAAAAAGACAAGCTGCCAGTCTTGCTCTCGCTCTGGACCCCCTTGCCTCCTGAACTTTTCTTCTTCTCTGCGTGCCCTCTGGCACCAACCCCCTCCCTCTTCCCCCTTCTCTCTCTGTTTGAAATAAATGGGATTTTCAATCCCATAACCTTAGCTGGAGCATAGCCATTGTTGTTCAGAAAAATGTGGAGATGAAATGTGCATTTTTCAGGAGGTAAAAATGCAAAACATACCTGACCTATATATATGCTCCCCTTCTGAAGGTGGTGAGTGATGGATCACTTCTGGACTGGGTCCATTTTACATGCAAAAGGGTGGTGTGAGACCTGTGGCTGGATCCCTGTATTATGTATTCAGGGCTGCATAAAAAGTTGCTCTTGCAGGATTGGAACAATGCAGAGTGTATGTGCAGAATAGATCCTCAGCACAGTTGACTTTGACAGCACCAATATAACTAGCTGGCAGTGGGAGAGCAGAATCCCACACATATCCTCCCCATTTCCCCACTTCCTCTCACAACAGGTGACCAATGCTGTCAGAACTGCAGTGCTAACCATCTCTTTGGTAGCTACACACTGCTGCTTGTCAGCAGATGGCAGATATGGGGGCTTCTGAGTAAAAAAGGATTCTTAAGGCTTTCTGTTTTAGATTTTCATTGACTGGAAAGTACATGAACTACTCCTGGTTCCAGACTATACTGGAATGAAAGGCAGCTTCACCTTCTTCTGAATTACCAGTATGGGTGTATGACCCATACTGGTAATACGGGTAATCAGCTTGGGTATGTATGACCCAGATCTCTTACCGCTATAGGCTTGCGATTGTGGTTCATTTCCCCCTCATCTGAAGGAAGATGTTTTCTAGGCATTTATATACTTCCTTAGGAATTCTCCACCAAACATGTCTGTTTGAGAAGCCTGAAGTACCGGTAATTATAAGGCAAAGAAAATATGATACAGTCATTTTTATTTGTGCCCATTTTTTAACATTCTGAGATCAGGGCATTTGGTGCACTCATGTTCCACCAGTGAAAATGATACCAGGGATGAGGCAGAGAGAATCTGACCTCAGGCAGGCTAAATGCCCACAGAGAGATTCTTGGATGACAAAGTTTTATGGGGGGCAGGTATACATGGGGAAAAGAAGAGAGGCACAAGACATCATGGAAGAAACTAAATTCAAGAGACTTGGGAGTCTGTCCTACGACAGCCAGGCTCTAAGAAATAGAGGGTGGGAAGAGGGTCACAATTCAGCTTTTGTTCTGCCAGTGGTTTGTTTGTTTTTTGGATTTATATGCTGCCTTTCCCAAGTCAAAGCAAATGCTCCAGGCGGCTACTGCTACTGGTTCTGCTACAGATATGACATGCGTTGTATTTCCCAAGTCAGGGCAGTTCTGTTGGCCATTTAAAGACTTTAGCACAACATTCAGAATTGTTTCTTGCCTGTAATTATCAGGGGCAGGTAGAAGTAATCTGAATGGAAGGATTTTGTCCTACTCCTCTTGGTCCATTCAGTGTATGTGCTCATATACCTGGAGGGTACAGGAATGAAGTATTTACCCCTGAATATCAGCATACCCATGGTTATCCATGGTTGTTTTTGTTTGTTTGTTTTGTGAACGATACCACCAGTGTTGGCCTGTGCCCCCATGCTGCCTGAATTCCCCCACAAAATGCTGCCCCTGCACACACTTGCAAGTGCTCGTTCCCTATGGATGAGGGGGAGGGCAAGGGAGAGCGGGAAATCCCTTTACTTACCAAGACCTCAATGTACAGCTTCTCTTCTCTGCACGATTTTTCTTTCCAATGACCAGAAGCAATGCATGTTGGGTGCAGAAGAAACAGAAGCAGCACAGAGCAGGGAGGTTGCATGCTGCACTCCTGGGAAGGGAAGGGAAGGGAAGGGAAGGGAAGGGAAGGGAAGGGAAGGGAAGGGAAAGAGGGCAGGCTGCAAATTGCCTCTCCCTGCCCAGTTGGTGCTTTGTAAGCACCGGGCGGGCAGGGAGAAGTGATTTGGAATTGCAGCAACTTTTTTGTTTCCTTCCCCCTACTCCCTCCAACAGTGCTGTGGGCAAAGGGGGCTGCCGTGGCCATGTTCCAATTTGCTCTCAGTAAGGCAGAAGAGGATTGGAGCACCCAGTGGAATAGCAGGCTGGAGAGGGAGGCCGACAGATGGGCTGGGGCTCATCAGTCCTCCAACTGTGCTGCTCTACGCTACCATTTCAGGTTACTTCATGGAAAGGCCGCCCCTGGAATGCACCCAGGGCTTATTACCTGTTCATCATTAATACTAAGTGGATCAGTTGACTAACTGACAATGGCTAGTGTCCAAAGAGCTACTTAGGCATACCAAGGGCTTGGGCATGCTCAGTAGAATCCTTGACTTTTTTTTTTTTTTTGCATGACAAATCCTCATACCATATCACAAACATTTTTTCAAACTTGTTTGAAATCTGAAGCCATACCTGTCTACAGATTGGAGGGAGGTTGTGAATCTGATTTGCCCAATATGTGTGAAAAGTGGGTGCAACAACAACATTGAAAAGGGGTTTAGTCTTTAGTTTGGCCAAAGAAATACAAAACTGAGTTTGGAACTGGCTTCAAACATTTGCTAAAAGGTTTAGGATTGTGGGCTGCTGATGACTTGGATCTAGTATATCCTGTATGTGTACGTGCCTGCTGCATGCTCAACTTGTATGTTTGTTAATAAGCAGTTTATTACAAAAGCTGCCGTAAATCTCCACTGTTCTCTCAACTCAAAAAACCTGAGTTAGTAGAATGTTCCTGGAACATCTTATTGCTCAGGAAGGTGAGAACATGAAACAATACTGAATATCTACATCTTTAAAACAGTAACACATTTGAAGCCCAATCCTATCTCTCCCCCCCCCCACTAGTGCAGCCTGTATCCAGCAGGGGCGGGGCGGATTGGGAGGCTTTGGAAGGGAATGGGGATTTAAATCTCCTTACCCCCTCCATAAACCTCCCACTCTGCAATGGGTCTCCTGAGACCTGTGCCAGCGATTTCGCTAGCACAAGTCTGAGAGAAAGGGGGCAAGAAGTTTGCAAAAAAGGATAGGATCCGATGTGCGCCATCGCCGCCAGATCCACCCCCTCCCCACCCCCATTCCTCCCCCTCCCCTCCTGGTTTTACCCCCTCCCCACCCCCTGCTGGAGGCACTTTTATGACAACAGCAAAGCAGGTAGCGCTGGCGGAATGCTTGTTCCGCCAGCGTTACAAGTCCATTGGACTGGGCTGTAAATAACTCTGTAGAATATCCCAGTGGTTCACATGCAGAGAAAATTCTTTTTAGGACCTTTGCAGAATCCCCTTTGTGGACTTCATTATGTCCTCTAGCTATTTATAGGCTATATGTTTTCTTTTGTTGCAGACACTGTATACTTCTGTATATGGAGGGCATCTGCACATGGAGATAGCTTTCAGTGCACTCATTTTCGCACTCTTATTGTAGATACAAGGTACTATTTTGGGCATTTATGTACACAGGTAGCAAAGTGGCATTCTTCCCAAATCATGTGGCTTTACTTTTCACTAAGTGAAGTTGAGTGGATAACTCAGTGAATACTGTGAACTCTACTAATATGGTATGATTTTACAGTAAAGTTGTGCTGTCAATAAAGCTGCACTTGATCAGGAGATAGAATTCACTGCAACTGTGAAATGGCTCGTCAACACATTGTGTCCTAGCATGACCAATTCTGGGCAACAGAGCATTTTCAGCAAATGTACACTTCAGTTATGGTACTTGGGACAGAAGTTATTGTGTCACTTCCTGGATTCTGGATTGTAGCCTTGCAACTCTTCTTTATGTTGACAAAGTCAGTGTGAAGTGCTTGAATTACGAGGGGAAACATTGGGGACCCTTAATGAAACCAACAAGCCCATATCCCTGAATTTCTCCAATGTTAGCCAAATCATAAGTCACCTTAAAAGTTTCCAAAAACAGTAGCTAAGGGGACTCTTGCAAAAGGCAAGCAGTTTAGGGACTCCTCTTCCCTTCCTCTGTAATTCAATCATTGCTGCACCAGGCCAGAACATAGAGGTATGGAGTTCATGTTATCTATTTTTCAGTACCAGAGGCTACACTTAGGTGCAGATAGTGTAGACAGAGTTATCCTCCCAGGAGGCATGGTGAGTACTTATCTGGGAGCAGCACAGAGGCAGAGCAGAGGAATCAAACTGTATATGTAAAGCTACTCCTACTTATCAGAAACCCCCCCCCCCCCAGATATCTGTGATTTTTCCAATGTTCCTTCTTCCCAGCATCTGGAACTGGCGGGAACCATCCTAACCGGACCGCAGAGGGAATGGTGTTGAGCCCAGCGCCAAATCCTGTGTGCCCGGGCTGCTGACTGGAGGTCTCCTCAGAGTAAGGGAACAGTCCCCTTACCCCATGTAAAGTCCCAGCCTCCCTAACAGATCTCCTTGGATCCATGCCAGCTATTTAGCTGGCTCAGACCTGAGGAGCCCTGTGTTGGGGGGAAAAGGCCCAGGAAGGAGGGTAGGATTCAGCGCGCAGCAGTGTCGCCGATCCTGCCCCCCTCCCAGGCCCAATCCACCTACCCCATTACTACTCTATACTGTACTCTTCTCCTGTAGCTTCAGCTACCGGTACAAGAAAATGTAAGTGGACTAGATGGCATGTTAATGTGGTGAGTAAAATTGTTCTTATGCCCCTATGAAAATGCAAGCTCTCTTCTCCTCCCCCAAGACCTCTATTGGTTCCTGCAACAGAACAATGAATCTAGATGTTTTTCTACCGGGGGGGGGACACCCCTATTTTCAATAGCAAAGATGTATGGAATACATTTGGAATACTATCAAGCAATCTGCCCATAAAATTAATCTCCTGTTACTGATTCTAGGCATGGTGAGAAAGTAGTAAACATTTCCTTCGAAGGACACTAGTGAAATGTCAACATTTGTCCTTTTTGTTGGTGCACAGTCCTCCCCTTTGGGTAAAAGACATTTTGCAAAATGCTTAGAGGCCATTAGTGAAATCATTGTGGTTCATCACCCAGCATATCCCAAGCAGGAGAGAGGAAAAAATGTGATGTGGAAGCAGAACATTCAGCTGCTGCTTCAAAAACATTTCCTGTATTGTATTGACATTTCTATAGAGCTTTTCATAAATGACATCTCTAAGGATTTTACGAATCCACAAGTTACCTGCCTTTAGTGGGCTCTGCGGGTGAAAGTCGGCTCTCCCAAGCACATACAATGTACACTATGTTTGCTGAAAGCCACACAGAGAGCAGAAGTTGGCCTTCATTAAAGAGAAATGAAACCAACACAATGCGATTTTCTGCTAGGCTTCTCGCACTAGTGATCAAGTGCATCACAACCACATAATCTGTACAAAAGGGGACATTTAACCAGGCTGCTTAAGGTTAACCATTGCTCTTTATGTGGGGCCTTCCATAACTGGGAGCAAAATATTTAGGGAGGGCAAATATCTGCAGAATAGCCAGGCACGTCTTTGCTCAAACATTCAAATGTTTTCCACAACAAAAAACTCCAAATAATGTTGTTTTTAAATTGACATACCGGTAAATATATTTTCGTTGTTTTGTCATGGAAACAGTTGGAGGGTTGCTTTTGAGTTTCATTTTGGATTACCGGTATTTCCATCACAGTCATTTATGAGAAAATATAATGATAATTTAGGCTCCAATCCTATGCACATTAACTTAAAAGTAAGCCGCATTGAACCCGGTGGGACTAACTTCTGAGTAAACATGTATAGGATTGTGCTTTTAGGGGCACCATTTTCGATCTGTGATTACACTATGTCTGAACAAAATTACTACTAATTTACCATTGTTATACATATTTGTATTACAGTACTTGTTTGTCTCCTACCCTTCCTCCAAGGTGCTCAGGACAGCACACTGGGATCACATTATTGTTTCTTTCCAACAACCCAAACAGGGCTTAAGTACGAACTGGGGTTGGAGTGTTGTGATTGACTGCGGAGTGCAGTCTGTATCTGATGCTCTACCATGAAAAGAGGGCAGGGCAGAGGGAATAGCAAGATGGTGTTGTTTTCCTCCCCAATAGTTTTTTTATGGTATTTTTGGTTTTATGCCGATGTTAGTGTAGTGTTCTACCAGCGCTCAGGGCATATCTGTCAACTAGAAGGGGCATGGAATATGGCGGCTGCCAGCAATTTCCCAGCCTGCCCACATCCCACCCCATTTTGGGGCTTACATCGGGTGCACTGGTGCCAGCAACAGGATATGCATGTGTAGCATTGCACCATTGCTGGGGGCACATTTGTCAGCAGGACTGGAGCTGAGCTGGTGGGGCTTTGCTGCTGCCAGCAGGGCTAGAGTTGTGTTGGCATCCGAGGGCTTATGCCATATCCCATAGAATGATGTTTCGGACGAATAGGATCTCACCTTGGTTCTCAGTTTGTAATTGAGAAAATGCACACAATGTTTCACAGATACGGGTATAGATGCCATGTACAAATATATTTACTTGAAGTTTAAATCCTCTTTACTCCGTTCGTGGATCTCCTGGATCAGGCAGCCACCAACGGACAGAAAAAACAGTTTAAATCCAAGTTCTGCAATGTCCCAACGTTTCGTTCCGTGACCCGGAACCTGCTCATGGGAAATCCTTATGGATAGAGATGAAATTGTCGGTGATGAGCCCGTTCTCAGTTTAAAACAGCCTCAGCGCGGGAAAACCGCCAGAAATCAAAAGCGGAAAGCGGAAACAGTCTGACCCTGCAGCACGCGCTGTCAATTAGGCCACTCAGCTTTCTCCTTAGCTGTATTTTGATGTAACAGTGAAAGTGGTCTGCGCTGTCAGTTCACAGCGCTCACATTCTCACTCGCTTGTAGAAAGCCGGTACAGCGAAAGTGACCTAGTTGCGATGTCAATTGGTTGAGTCCGCTGCTGTTGTTCTTTCCTTATATTCTTTGTGTATTATCGGAAGCCATATTCGGTTAGTAAACACTAGGTCCTGTTGCCGGTTAAGCAGCCCCCCGGTAGGTCTTTTACTAATCTCCAACGATTCCAGGTGGCGCAAAATTTTAAAGTTATTTTCATTCTGTAGACATCTAGTGTCTTCAAACAGGATCCTGTGTCCAGTGGTCAGAGAATGTTCTGCTATCGAGGATTGCTCTGGATGTTTGAGCCTCAAAATTCGTTCATGCTCCCCCATTCTTGTTCTAATTGATCTGCATGTCATGCCCAGATAATTTTTACCACACTCGCAGGGGATAGAGTAAATCCCACACTCTATCCCCTGCGAGTATGGTAAAAATTATCTCTATCCATAAGGATTTCCCGTGAGCAGGTTCCGGGTCACGGAACGAAACGTTGGGACATTGCAGAACTTGGATTTAAACTGTTTTTTCTGTCCGTTGGTGGCTGCCTGATCCAGGAGATCCACGAACGGAGTAAAGAGGATTTAAACTTCAAGTAAATATATTTGTACATGGCGTCTATACCCGTATCTGTGAAACATTGTGTGTTGATCGCTGGCCATGAAAGCTTCTGAAACAAATTTAGAAAATATTAAGAGTTTAATTGGCTAGTCTTGATTTTCCTACTTTTAGGGCCAGCATGGCACCCTTAGGCAAATGTTTGCAGCCCACCCAGCACACTGGGACTGCACTGCCACTGTCCCCTTTTAATTTTTCCCTGCTTCTTGCTGGGTTCCTCTCCGCATACTTGCCCCTGCTGTTCGTCTTTCTCCTTCCACTTCTTGGATTGGAAAAGGAAGAGGAAACATGAGCTAGAACATTTATAGTGGGAGGAGCAGAGGCTGGCACCTTATCGGGGAAGGGCAGCATTTGGCATACCGACTCAGGCATCAGGATGTCTTGTGCCGGTTCTGGCACATTGCGCAGGCCCCCCTGAAACCTGAAGCCAACCTTGCTTACCTTATCTCAGCATCTATTTATTCCCTAGGTAGCCAGCAGGAATGTAGGTTTCAGTTTTCCCCCGTGGTTTGGTCCTCATACCTAGATTGCTGAATTAGAAAACAAACAGTTATTCAAGCCAAATATTTATTCAGTATTGCTGACAGAAATCTATTATTTAGTGCCATTAATGGTTAACTTGAATATGAAGATATCATTTAGAGGCATCAAAGAAGGTTCTAGCGAAGAATGTTGGCAGTAGCAATACTTCGTGAATTTCTTTGTTAAGGAAATTGAATACGTCAGTGGTCACATACTGTATCAGGTTGGGTGCGCTGCAGTCATGGGAGCAGCTCCCCATGGTTGGTGACTGTGGCTATGCTACTCTTTCTCAGAGACTGCGGGGGGGGGGTGTCCAGCTCAGTGGTGATGGCCATTGCTGGCTTCTTCCACCCAGGGGCCACGTGGGGGGGTATTGGTCCCTTGGTGGCCACTCATTGGATCTGCGCCTGCCATTGCCCCTGATTGGTTCACTCTGGCAGTGATTTCCTGCCTGCCAGCATTGGGGCTGGGTGGGTTGCAGTGACTGGCTCTTACCACATTTGACTCATATAAGGCCATCATCCAGGTTCAACTGCGTGGTTGGTGCATCCTGCCAGGATTTCTGTGGACACTGGCATTGTTGCTGGGAGAAATGGACCTCTGTGGAGTTCTTTGGGCTTATTTACTCCTCCCCACTTGTGCTGAACAGGTCGGGATTTGGTGGATGTTGCTTAGATGTGCCAGTGGTATAACGGGGACGCCAGTTTCACTTGGGTATAGGATTTCATTTATTTATTTATTTAAAGAATTTATACCCCGCCTTTCTCCCAGCAAGGGCAATCAAGGCGGCTTACAATAAAAACATTAAAATACATATATACATTAAAATAATTAAAAACAAATAGTTAAAACAATTAAAACAAACAACCCCAGTGGGTCACCTATATTTACATTTGTTAAAACCCATCTGTTAAAAAGTCAGCCCACTATGTCAGACATCGAATGCTAACCTAAATAAAAACGTCTTAAGGCCCTGCCGAAAGGTCTCTAAAGAGGGAGCCGTTCTTAATTCCAGGGGGAGGGAATCCCATAATTGGGGCGCCACTGCCGAGAAGGCCCTATTCCGTGCCGCCATCCCCCTCACCTCCATCAATGGCGGCACGGTTAACAGCCCCCCCCCCGATGACCTCAGAGTACCGGTCGGATTATAAGGAAGGAGGCGGTCCCTCAAATACCCTGGACCCGAGCCGTATAGGGCTTTAAAAGTCAAAACTAGTCATTTGCACCAAAAAGAAGACTAGTAAGCACTGGGAAAGGAAAACCTATTATTTTTACATCATTACAAGATGCGTAACATGAATGTGATTTCTGTATTTGGTAGAATTATGTTATGTGGCCAATATATTGCCAGTGTGACAAACAGGTTCCTCTTTTACGTGTCTATGCTAAGTGACTAGCCACACTTAGCCCTAATGAAATATATCTCTCTGCTTTGAGGTTTTAATCTGCTAAACCTGCCCTATACATACACCTAGGGGTGAACAGCACATAGGTGAGTGAATTATGTGAACATGAGGTAAATGAGTCAGGGCACAATCCTGACTAAGCTCCCGGCGCGGGAAGCAGTCGCAAACGTGCCGGAAAGCAGGTTTGTGACAACTCAGGAGTAACGGAGGCCAGCGCAGAGGAATGCCCAGGTGGCCGCCGGAGGAAGTAAGTCTGGATCCAGCGGGAGCGGTTCGGCGAGCGAGGGGGGCCATTGACCTAGCCGGCCTGGGAGTGGGCGAGGGATGGCTCCCGCCATATCCCCGTTCTCGCCGGGCTGGCTAGGCCGTTACACAACCTCCTCTACTTCCACCAGCTATTTAGCTGGTGGAAAGTGACTAGGCCAGCAGCTAGGCCCGTTCCGAGCTGCCGGCTTATTCACCTGAGGTCGCCGTCGCCGCACATCACCTCTTGGCGCTTCTTCCATGTCCGGCTGCGCGACTCCTTCTGAAAGTGCACATGCGCTGAACGCCGGCGTTCTGCGCATGTGCGCTTTCAGGAGTCGAGCAGCCGGACAAGGAGGAAGCGCCGAGAGGTGACGTGCGGCGGCGGCCTCAGAGGTGAGTAGGCCGACAGCTCAGAACGGGCCCAGCTGCCGGCCTAGTCACTCCGAGGCCGCCACCGCGCATCACTCCTCCGACCTAGGCCGGCAGCTCAGAACGCGACTCGTGACTCCTAGTTTTTGGCCTTACTCGCACTCAACTCGTACTCGTGCAAAAATGACTCGCGCAAAAATGACTCACACTCGACTCGTACTCGTGGGCAGAAGGACCTGTACTTGACTCACACTCACCTAAAATTTTTGGCACTGACTTGTACTTGGACTCGTACTTGTGCAAACATTACTCGTACTCGCACTCGTGACCTAGTTACTAAGATACATCCCTGATGAATACAGACCGTGAAAGTGCGTTCTCACGATCCTTCTGACGTTTTGGGTTTTAAGCAGGAGGTGTTAGAAAAGTTACCACAGGGGATAACTGGCTTGCGGCGGCCAAGCATTCATAGCGACGTCGCTTTTTGATCCTTCGATGTTTGCTCTTCGTATCTTTGTGAAGCAGAATTCACCAAGTGTTGGATTGTTCAACTTCACCCACTAATAGGGAACGTGAGCTGGGTTTTAGACCATTGTGAGACAGGTTAGTTTTACACTATGATGTGTTGTTGTTGCCATAGTAATCCTGCTCAGTACGAGAGGAACCGCAGGTTCAGACATTTGGTGTATGTGCTTGGCTGAGGAGCCAATGGGGGGAAGCTACCATCTGTGGGATTATGACTGAACGCCTCTAAGTCAGAATCCCCCCCAGCATAATGATACTGGAGCACCATGGAGCCTCAGATAGTCGTCTGGGAACAGGGGGACCCCCCCTCCGCCAACGCCCGGTGCAGGAGCCGTCTGCCTTGGGAGTGGAGCGCAGCTGGAAAGGGGACACCTCTTGCCCGTAGTGCACCACACATTTGTGAGGAACCCGGTGCTAAATCATTCATAGATGACCTGATTCTGGGTCAGGGTTTCATGCATAGCAGAGCAGCTCCCTCGCTGCGATCTATTGAAAGTTAGCCCTCCAACACAAGCTTTAGTCTCCCTCCAGGTCCCTGCTACCAGACGGGCGAGCCTCCCAGGGCTGGGAGGCTTGTTGTGGGCCTGCTACCAGCGCTTCGGAGAGCCGGGTATACCTTTACAATTCCCCGCACCGACTAAACACGTCATCACGGCGCTGTGCCTCACCGTCCCACAACTTCACTGCACGGCGCTGTTAGACACGCCTTCTACCCCCTCCCATACCAGTGGGTGTGACTTTTCACTCGAGTTCCCTCCCATTTCCTCGTGGCAGTACGATGGGTGGGTTGGCGCAGTGCGCCTGCGTACTCGATGCGAGCACCTTGCTGGCGGGTTGCAGTTGGTGGTTCCGCTGTGAAAATCCGCTCGGGCGTTGGCGGCCACCAGTTTAATTGTGCAGGAAGAAGGGAAAGGAAAAAAAGGCTGACTGACGGTTGTCTTGGGGGTGGGACCACGTTGTCGCTGGCTTTGAGCTTCGGAGCGCGCGAGCGGACGGATTAGTCCGCCTCCATGGAGCTCCCGCAGTCGCTCGCCTGGGGTTGTGGAGGGACTGGGGAAGCTGCCTGTGGAACAGGGCTCCGCCTCGGCACCCAACACTAACGGTGGTCGCCGCCGGCTGCGACGCCGAATTCGGAGCGACCGAGGCAGCGGCGCTGCACTGCCTCTAGCTTCACTCGGGAGTCGCAGCAGGAGCCGAGAAGGAAGAGGGGCAGGCGGCGGCGTTCGTTTGGGGCTCGTGTGCCTCGAGCAGAGCGACGCCGGATTGACGACTTCCCCACCCTCCTCCTGTTCCTCGGTGGGTCAGTTGCTCCCTCGCCTTGGCCGCCCCGAAGAGACAAAGCCCCGCCATAATCCTCTCCTTTCTCGTCTCCCCGGCTGAGGCTGACGCTCCGGGGAATCCCAGGAGAGGCGCTGAGGGAGGGAGGCCGGCCCACAACGACAGTAGCTGCCCTTACTTCGGAAATCCGGAGTGCAGAACTGCTCGGCCTCCTGGAGATTGTCTTCTGCTTACAGCTTTTGGATACGAATGCTCCCCCGCCCAGCTGTTGCCGCGTCGTTTTTCTATCAGCTGCGGTATTGCTTTGTACATATCCTTCCGATTTGTTTCCAGCTGTTTCAAGAAAGAGGGAATTTCCCTCGTTCGTATGATCTTCAACAGCGGTGAATGGATGAAAAGGGCCAGGCACCAAGGATGGCCGTCTTGCCTCTCCTATGGTTTTAGTTCCTTTTGACTGTGGCGTGAACTAACTGATATGTTTTTCGTGTGCATATATAAATTTATTCAGTAGAGTTTTTGAAGATAAAATTTAACAGTTTTTTAGGGCTGAAAATGTTTCTGAAGTGGGTTTTGCCTTATTGGAGCTACCTACCTACTGTGCCCATTTTGGTCCTGTTTAATTGTTATGCTCTCCTAGCTAGTGCAGATAATGGCAATCAAGCATCTTATACAGCAGCTCTTATAAATGTGACTTTATCAAATCCTGATCGTTCAGCTTGGTATGTACATGATCATGGGCGCTACGGACAGGATTCTCCCAAAGTAGCTGTCAAAGGCCTACTTCTGGCACCTTTGCCAATCAATGGAGGTAAGGCTTTCCTTGACCTTTAACTGTAGCTGGGATACATCTTGAGATAGTAAGCTGAGTTTAAAGTGCATGTCGAAATGTTCACAGAAATGATTGGAAACAACCTCCTTCCCCTAAAATTCCGATGGTTCAAGATGGATTACAATATTCTCTCATTTCAAGGAATCTATAATGTCATACTGTGAGATCACAAGATGACAATTAGTGATATATTGTGCTGGTTTTTAGGTGTACAGTATACTAAAAAATCCAGAGTGTAATTATGAGAAACATATTGTTGTAAACACATGTACCGTATAAGTATATGCATCAGCTATTGGGATTGGCTGACACTGCCTGTCAAATTGTCCCTTGGAGGCAAACTTTGGTTTTCTGCCGTGTAATGTGCAAAATGGCCCTTAGTGATTATTGAAGGACATTGAACAGAAAAGTCAAAGCCCCCCTCCCCCTGCATCTAAATCTAGCATTGCACTGCAGGTTTTCCTTAGAAAAAACAACGTTGCTGTGTTATGTGGTCTCAGAGGATACAGAATAAAAAATTGATTTTTCTGGTGGACTAACATCAGGTGTGTATTGGATTCAGTACCATCAGCAGTTGATCCACATTAAATATCACTGCTGTCTATTTGATTTTTCTTTGCTGGAAAAGGGAATGGGGAAGGAGAAGAACTTTCCTAGAAAAGTGCTGATTTTATTCCTGGCTTAATTGAAGGTTTTTACAGGTTCAAAACATGAGTCTTTATCATCTCCTGTATGTATATTTTTTTTCTCCATCTCATGTATTTTTTTTCAGCTAACGTTGCTGGGGAATTGGTTCATTTGCTCTGTTCAGTATGGTTGCTTCATCATACATTATATTGGCTTACTTCAACGATTTTATTATAGAAAATGTTTCTCACTGTTTTGTAACCATAAGAAAGCTCAAGGTGACTTACAAACAGAATTTAAAACAATAAATCAAATAGCAAAATTTAAAATCAAAACTAAAGTTCAGCAAAAAGCCAAACACCACACAGTCACAAATCGGTGAGCCAGGAAATATAAAAACTCAAAGCAACTAAGTACAGGCCTGCTGAAAAAAGCTCTGGTCTTTGATAGGCATAGAAAGATAGGCAGTCTGGGTGCCAAACACATTTCCTTGGGGGGGGGGGGGAAGAGTTGCACATCTTGAGGGCCACCATGTTTGAAAATGGCGTTACTTATTTTACTCCGAAATAAGCCTATTGTGTTCAGTAAGAGGCTGTAATCCTCCCGTTTTCAACAAAAACACCTCTAATCATCACCAGTCAAATGTCAGTAGATGTACAAGAGGCTCTCCTTAGTTTTTCTTAATGAGCAGGCAGGTTCATATGGGGGCAGGTGGTCCTTTAAGTTTCCTTGCCCTAAAAACTGTTTAGGACAGGGGTAGCCAACCTTCCACTATTAGGGCCTCTGTGTTCTTAAGAACTGTAGATGACAGAATCTTGGCAGCTGCAAGTGCTGATAGTGCTGCTAAAGCAGCTGCACCTGCTGAAATGCCCTCACCTAGACAACCATTAAAGGGCCAGGAGCATTCATGTTGAAAGGTTGACCACCCCTGGTTTAGGATTTTTAAAGTTAATTAGCATTTTGAATTGCACCTGGAACTGGACTAGTAGCTAGAAAAGTTGATAAGTTACCTATTCTTGAAAACGGACCCCAGCTAGAACTTTAGTAGCAGTATTTTGTACCAGCTGCAGTTGCCAAACAGTCTTCAAAGGCAGCCTGTGTAGAGGACATTGCAGTAGTCCAAGCAGAATGTGACTGAGCCAAGTTCACTTTTGCACAGATGGTGCACCATCCTAAACTTCTAACTGCTAAACCCCTGCCAACTGGGCAAAGAGGCACCTTTTAAAGTGGTATCCTCTTATATTATCCGGGGAGAGCAAGTGTCTGTCCTCACCCCAGCATGGCGTCTTTTTCCAGTGGCTGTTGCTGCTATCTCTTCTGCATCTCTTTTTAGACCGGGATTCAAACTCATTTCATTCAGTGGGCCAAATAGCATTTGTGGCACCTGTTGAGGGCCAGAAGTGACATCATTAAGCAGGAAGTGGCATCATTAAGCAGATGATGACCAGAAATAAGCACATTGTTCTCACATAGGAACTAAATAGCTGCAAATGACAGAAGAGAAACTATGTAAATCTTAATTCTTAAGATATGGGAGAACCCAATAATCATGCGGCTGCCCTTTCAGTGGTGCTGCTTCTGCTGAGGTGTCATTTCACAGCTCAGCAGCTGAGAGGTGCTCTGCGAAGAGACACCTTAGCAGAAGCGGTGCAGGTGCTGCTGAAAGGGTGGCCTGCATGATAATTGGGCTCTTCCAACACCTTGGCAGCTTCTCTTGGTCTGCCTCTTCCCCTGTAGCATTCCTTGCCTTCTGAGGCTTCCTTCCATCTCCCCCTCCCAGAGCCTCAGCTGGGAGAACCCAAATCACGTGGGCTGTAAAAATATGGCCTGCGGGCCTTATGTTTTACACCCCTGTTTTAGACTGTGAGTCCTCTGTGGACAGGGAACCATTTATTAATTTATTTTGCTATGTAAACCACTTTGTGAACTACTTTTTATTGAAAAGCAGTATATGGTAAATATTCTTTAATAATAAACTGAGCAAAGGCACTCTTGCCACAGAAGCCATCTCGACATCCAGAAACATCCACAGAGACTGCAGACCTTATCCATTCAGTGGAGTGTCGCCCCATTCAGAGCATTTGAGTTTTCATGTGAAACGTTTCCTCCTATTCCATCCTTGTTTATTGTTATAGCCATAGGGCAAACTCCTCTGGTGCTCTTATAAAGTAAGTTTAATTAGCTTACACAACTTTTGTAAAAGTGCTTTTGGATCTCTATACACAACCGAAAGAATAGTACTAGTATGATATGTGCGTACATTTATGAGATACTGCCTTCAGTATAAATTTCCAAAGCAGCGTACAGTATAACACTACAATAATCTACGGTAGTAAAACAAATTAAAATTTAAACAAAGCAAAACCTATTAACAGGAGAGGAGGGTAGGAAAGTATGTTAGGAGATGCAGCTTTGGGTAGTACAATAGAAGAGGGAGATCTTAACCTGCTTCTAGAGGAGAGTTGCAGGGCTCCAGTAGGGCATTGAGAACCTCGGGACTGCAACAGAAAAGGCCATGTACCTCATAGAGACCAATCTGGCTTCCATATGAGCTGATGTTTGTTTAATGTATGTGAGAGATCATGAATTGCATACAACTTTGCAGGTTTGTTTTTTTCTATTTTTTTCCAGCAAGACTTGTCTGTTTTCAGTAAAGGTAAAGGTGACCCCTGACAATTAAGTCCAATCGTGTCCGACTCTAGGGTGTGGTGCTCATCCCCATTTCAAAGCCGAAGAGCCAGCGTTGTCCGAAGACGCCTCTGTGGTCATGTGGCCGGCCATGACTCTCCTTGCTGCAGCGCGTAGCATGCAGCTGGAATACGGAGCGCTGTTTACCTTCCCCCAAGCGGTACCTATTTATCTACTCGCATTAATACCTCATGTCTCTTGGAAACAAATATCTGAACCTCTTTTCCAGCTTTGAAAGTACTCAAAATGATTTACAACAGTACTTTTATCAACATAAAGCAACTACAGGTGGGCCCCCCATATCCACTGATTCGCTATCCACAGTTTCAGTTATCCATGGATCGTGGGGAACCCCCCCCCCCAGGCTTTTACATTTTTCTCAGTAAGCTTCATTTCTTCTTTAAAGAAACAGGAGAAGCAGCCTCTAGCTGCTTATTACAGGCAAGTAGAATAAGACTAAATACTAGAGAGGCTCTGCAAGGTTAACAGAAACCTTGCAGAGCCTCTCTAGGACTTAGTCTCGTTCTACTTGCCTGCAATGGAGGCTGCTTCTCTGTTTTAAGGAAGAAACAAAGTTTGCTGAAAGAAAAATAAGAGCTGGGTGTGTGTGCACGCCTGCCCGCAGAGGAGGCAGGGCAGGGGCCCCTCAGGAAACTATGGAGGGGGTGTTCGCTCTTATCCACGGTTTCAAGTATTCACGGAGGGGCCTGGAACATATCCCCAGCGGATATGGAGGCCCACCTGTACTCTGAAAGTGCAAAAAAGTGCCCTAACCCCACACTCAAAATAGCCCACTCAAAAATTTTAAATAATTAGGGAAATATCTTAAGATATGGTTCTAAATGATTAAGTGATACCATATTTTGATATCAGAGATCACTTACAAGGTTCCCTTTAACTTGTATAAAATAAGTGCTCATGTATATTTAGCAGATTCTGGTACATGGGACTTTGAATTTCTGTCACAACTGAAACCCTTTCCTGAAAAGGGAAACTGCTGAGATGTAAATATAAAGCTTTGTAGCCTGAGCACACAATAGCTATCAGAAAGTGTGCTTTTTCTACTCTGAAAAATGATTTAGAAATAATTAAATATTGTGGTCGGTGTATACACGGAGCTCAAAGAGAGAATATGTTGTCAATGAATCTTTTTGTGCATTTCCTTATTGACTGTGAGATTTAGGTCGTAATATTTTTCTGCTTATTGTTTTTTCTACTTCCCCACCTTTCTCTTTGATTTTCCTCTTCTCTTTTGTTTGTGTGCTATTTGTTTTAAACCTGGTGTGCTTCAGCTCCATATACTTTTTCCCCCTTTTTCATTCATTGACATTAACCTTTTGTGTATACTGACTGTGTTTTATTGTAAACATGTTTGATTGGGATCATTTTTAAAAAGGAGACAGCACATTTGCTCTGAAATAATTTGTTTGAGGTTACCTGCTATAAACATTGTGCCTTGTGTTATGCTTGCTTCTAAAAGGAGTCTACTTTTTAAGAAGTATTGACAGGGCTGCATAAGTGAATCTGAATTTCCTAGGTCACAAGGTATTTCTACTTGTCTGGATTTACTTGTGTCAGCTTGCCTGCTTCGTTCCAGTCCCCAGCTCTAGCCAGACACAAATGTCCAGGCTGCAAGACATGGTTTGAGAGATGTGAGCGTATTGATGACTCTGAAGTCTGTCTCCCAGTTATCGGATGTGTTTGCTGAACAATAGGGTATGCTGAGCAAAAAATGAAAAGTTGCTCATAGCTGACCTCTGGTACTTGTCAGGGTTGAACGGACCCATTTGAGTGGGGTTTCCTGAATATCTTCTGGGCCTTGCAATAGGCAGAGTTAACAGGACTGGAGGTTACAGAAAACACACAGCGTTCTCTTATTCAGAACGGGACTGCAGAGAAGATAAGCCAATAAAAGAGATTGCCCCCCTCTGTCATCATCGCAACAAACTGTAGTGAAATGCAGCATTTGAATCACTCTACATTGCACCAGGGGGTTATGAGTCTGCATTTCACCTCAGCTCTCAGTCGAATATTTCTGTTCCTCCTCTTGTGTCAAAGACTATTATTCAGGAATTACTGTACAGACAAATGAATTGTGGTAGAGTTTGCATTTCCCTTATAAGCAGTTTTTGCCTCTGAAAGGCTTCTTCAGTCTGAAAACCAACTGCTCCTCCGCCACTTAAATAGCAAGAGTGGAAGTGTCTTGTTAAGTGTTGCCTTATTAGGGAGACATCAGAAAGGCAGAATATGAAGAATGTTTTTTGAAGGACATTGTTTTGACTGAATTCTTTACTTTCCAATGAAAGAATTAAAAAAAGGATTTTAAGGTATCCATTTGTAACGTCGCATTGTGAATTCAAAATAGTGAAGTAGTCAAATAACTTCACTTGCAGCTCAAAAATGACTGTACTGTACGTTATCTCTAATGTATATTGCTACTTTCAACTAGTCAACATGATGAATTATGAAATTCCAGCTCTTGAAATTGCAGTTTTAAAATGCTGTTCTCATCTGTTGCCAAGCTAGTTCAATATCCCCGCTCAGCCACGAAGCTTCCTGGGTGACCTTGGGCCAGTCACTACCTCTCAGCCCCACCTACCTCACAGGGTTGTTGTGAGGACAAAAAGGAGGGGAGGAAATATGTACACCACTCTGAGCTCCTTGGAGGAAGGGTGGTATAAAAATGTGACAAATAAATAAAATAAATATTATTGGTACAAGTAGATATAGCAGCAATGATACATTTCCCCCTTATTTTTTCTAGTGAGTTGATCCAGACAAAACTGTTACGTTAGGTGCCTTGTTTAGTAGTTCATCTAGCAGTAAAATAGAATTAGTAAATTTCAGAATAGGCATGTTAAGAAATTAGGTTATATATGTGGTTGATGTTTTTGTATTTTTGCAGTTTAATTAATGTGTTTTCCCAATTGTATGAGCTATTTCTTTCATTTTATGCATTCTCTGCTGGACGGACTAAAGGAGTGCTCTAACATAGTGACTTTTCAAGACCACATAGAACATGTAGTAGTAACAGTGGGAACCGCATTTGAAAATCTTGTGCACCAGTTCCCAGATCATGGTCAGCCAGTTGTGCATTGAGCAGCAGATATATACACAGTTCAGTTTTTTACACCCTCAATGAATTCCTTTAAAAGTGACATTTGTGGTGGAGTATCAAATGTTGTGCTTAGTGGCAGATGCACAGGCTATGTATGGCACTTCTAGGAATCTTGTTTTGTTTGTCCCAGGGAAGAAAGTTCCTTGTGAAGTATTGCAACTGGGAACAATGCAATACCATCTTTCATCTTGAGTTGCATGGGAAGTAGGCCCCCGTATCCACGGATTCGCTATCCACAGTTTCAGTTATCCACGGATCGTGGGGACCCCCCTCCGGCTTTTACTTTTTCCCAGTAAGCTTCATTTCTCCCTTAAACAAATAGGAGAAGCAGCCTCTGGCTGCCTATTGCAGGCAAGTAGAACAAGACTAAGTCCTAGAGAGGCTCTGCAAGGTTAACAGAAACCTTGCAGAGCCTCTCTAGGACTTAGTCTCGTTCTACTTGCCTGCAATGGAGGCTGCTTCTCTGTTTTAAGGAAGAAACAAAGTTTGCTGAAAGAAAAATAAGAGCTGGGTGTGTGTGCACGCCTGCCCGCAGAGGAGGCAGGGCAGGGCCCCCTCAGGAAACTATGGAGGGGGTGTTCGCTCTTATCCACGGTTTCAAGTATCCACGGAGGGGCCTGGAACATATCCCCAGCGGATATGGGGGGGAGTACTGTACATCTTTCAGAATCCATATTCTTGAGATTAAGGATGATAAGGTCATTGAATTAACCATGAGCTCAGGAGTATTCAAGATTGTCTGGCTATGGATGAGTTGTTTTTTTTTTTTTGATGGACTGAAAAATCTTGCACTTATTAAACCAAAAAAGTGAGTTGTATTTCATGAATATAAGGTAGTTTTTGAGGCACTTAGAATGAACACTATATGCATTTACTATTCCAACTGAAAAAACCACGTGATATGTGCGGTCATGTTTCCAGGTTGGGGCCAAGAATATTTTGGTGTTAACTATATTAGAATGAAACTTTTATACAATATATTGTTTCTATGTGCCGGTGTCACAATAGTGTTGTGCTGTAAACTTGATTATTCAGTGCTATGTAGGCATCTGATTATTCAGTGCTATGTAGCCGCCTTGGGCATTTGCCTCTGCATAGGATAAGGCGGGATATAAATTTTTTAAATAAATAAATCTGCTTTTTGTTCAGATAATTTCAGTGCCTTCCTAACCAGATTTTTCTTGGTTTAAGACTTCCTTGCAAAATTCTTTTGAAGAGCACTAGTATACAGTATGAAATGATTATCTTAATCCATAAATGGATGTTCATCAGAAAAATCTCTGGAATGTTATCAGGAACTTCTTGCATAATAAAGAATTGTAACAAAAGCATTCATCTTTAAGTCTGCATAAGAGCTAAGGAACTTTAATTTGGAGGGGGGCAGTATGTTCAGTACACAGATACAGTTGAAAGTATATTGTGAACTAAAAAAGGATGCCAGTTTCATACTTGTGAGCAGTAAAGGATGCCTTATTCTTGGGAATAGAATTGGGGTTTAACGGGATATTGGGCAAAAACTATAACAAAAACTACAACTGGTTATATCTACTGTGAACTAGCACATGGAGTCAGTATGTACAGTATATGTTTGCCAAAAGTTGGTGCTGCTATATCTGAAACAGCATAGTGAAACTGCAGCTATAGTTCTTGGTAGATATGTGCATTTTTAGGAGTGGTGGTGTTTGCGGAAACAACTTGGCTCAAAGAAATACAGTTGGTGATGGGACGCTGCTAGAGTTTGTGTTTTTTGTGTAATGTCATTTGTGCTGAAATGTTGATCACCAGTTAACAAAAGCCTCAGCTATTTTTTGGTTTAGCTCAGAAGCAGAAATATTTGTACGAATATACAGACTGTCACTGAAAGTTTATGGGGAAGTGTTGTCTGTATCATGCATACCTTAGGTTTGTTAACCCAAAGCAAAACTGCATGAATGGAAAAAGGAGCGCATGAAGAAGCTATGCAACTCTCTTCTCTCTGGTCCTTTTCAGCTCAACATTATCCTAAGACAGTGTTTCCCAAACTTTTCGACCTGGGGCTCCCTTGACCATTGGCGACCATTACATTTTGTTGATGCCGCCAATTGGCATTGCACTGTTTTCCGAGAGGATTCTGTGGCACTCTGCGGCTCCCCTGGCTGGTGCCTCCCAGTTTGGGAACCACTGCCCTAAGGATTCCTCCTTAGAATCCATCGTAGAATACCATGAAAAATGTAGTTTGCGCTTCAGGTAACTATGTAGCAACCTTGGTATTGCTAATCCAATACTTAATACTATAAAATTAGAATAGTCTCATTTTAAAATAGCTTCCAGATTATAAGTGTGTGTTCTGGTTCTTCCTCATGATTGGAAACTCTTTTACATTTCTCCTCCCATATTCAGTAAATGTGGAAAGAGAACTTGTGAAGTGAGCTAATGCATGCAACTACCTCCTTTGCTTCTGCTTTTTCACTTGATGCTAGTGTTCCAACTTGTAAATTCCATTTGTCTTACTGATGTAGCAGCATTTATGCATCATGACTCTCAGTTCGTACTGGGAGTACTAGGAATGTACAGGGCTGTTTAGGGTCACATTTGTACAAACTGGCACCCCCTCCCATATGGAATAGATATGCAGGTGCTAATAATTGAAGTACTATAGTCCCAAAGACCCCTTCATGGATCATTGCCTTGTCGTGGCAAAGGGGCTTGCGTAACTCAATGAAGCCATGAGCTATGCTGTGCAGGGACACCCAAGATGGACAGGTCGTAGCAGAGAGTTCTGACTAAAAGTGATCCACTGGAGAAGGAAATGGCAACCCACTCCAGTAACCTTGTCAAGAAAATCCCATGAACAGTACCAAAAGGCTAAAAGATATGACGCCGGAAGATGAGCCCCTCAGGTCGGAAGGTGTCCAATATGCTACTGAGGAAGAGCGGAGGACTATTCCAAGTAGACCCAGAAAGAGTGAAGCGGTTGGGCCAAAGCCAGTAGGACGTCCAGCTGTGGATATGTCTGAGGTTGAAAGGAAAATCCAATGCTGCAAGGAGCAATACTGCTTAGGAACATGGAATGTGAGGTCTATGAATCAAGGCAAGCTGGATGTGGTCAAAAATGAGATGATAAGATTGAACATTGACATCTTGGGAATCAGCGAACTAAAATGGACGGGCATGGGCGAATTTAAGTCAGGTGACCATCATATCTACTACTGTGGGCATGAATCCCTTAGAAGAAATTCAGTAGCCCTCATAGTCAATAAAAGAGTGGGAAAGGCAGTACTGGGGTGCAACCTCAAAAACGACAGAATGATTTCAGTTCGAATCCAAGGCAAACCATTCAACATTACAGTAATCCAAGTGTATGCCCCAACCACTGATGCCGAAGAAGATGAAGTTGACCGGTTCTATGAAGACCTACAACACCTTCTAGAACTAGCACCCAAAAAAGATGTCCTTTACATCATAGGAGACTGGAATGCTAAAGTAGGAAATCAAGAAATAAATGGAACAGGCAAGTTTGGCCTTGGAGCGCAAAATGAAGCAGGGCAAAGGCTAATGGAGTTCTGTCAAGAGAACACGCTGGTCATAGCAAACACTCTTTTCCAACAACACAAGAGGCGACTCTACACATGGACATCACCAGATGGTCAATACCGAAACCAGATAGATTATGTGCTTTGCAGCCAAAGATGGAGAAGCTCTATACAGTCAGTAAAAACAAGACCTGGAGCTGACTGTGGCTCAGATCATGAGCTTCTTATTGCAAAATTCAGGCTTAAATTGAAGAATGTAGGGAACACCACAAGACCAGTCAGATATGACCTAAACCATATCCCTTATGAGTATACAGTGGAGGTGAAGAATAGATTTAGGGCATTAGACCTGGTAGACAGAGTGCCTGAAGAACTATGGACGGAGGTTTGTAACATTGTACAGGAGGCAGCAACTAAAACCATCCCAAAGAAAAAGAAATGCAAGAAAGCAAAGTGGCTGTCAGATGAAGCTTTACAAATAGCTGTGGAAAGAAGGAATGCGAAAAGCAAGGGTGAAAGGGAAAGATATAACCAACTGAATGCAGATTTCCAGAGAATAGCAAGGAGAGATAAGAAGACCTTCTTAAATGAACAATGCAAAGAAATCGAGGAAAACAACAGAATGGGGAGGACTAGAGATCTCTTCAAGAAAATTGGAGATATCAAGGGAACATTTTGTGCAAAGATGGGCATGATAAAGGACAAAAAAGGCAGGGACCTAACAGAAGCAGAAGAGATTAAGAAGAGATGGCAAGAATACACAGGAGAACTATACAAGAAAGATCTTAATGTTCCTGATGACCATGCTGGTGTGGACCATGCTGGTGTGGTCACTGACCCAGAGCCGGACATCCTAGAGAGTGAAGTCAAGTGGGCCTTAGGTAGCATTACTAACAACAAAGCTAGTAGAGATAATATCCCAGCTGAGCTACTTAAAATCCTAAATGATGATGCTGTGAAAGTGCTGCACTCAATATGCCAACAAATTTGGAAAACTCAGCAGTGGCCAAAGGATTGGAAAAGGTCAGTTTACGTTCCAATTCCAAAGAAGGGCAGTGCCAAAGAGTGTTCAAACTATTGCACAATTGCACTTATTTCACATGCTAGCAAGGTTATGCTCCTACAAGCTAGGCTTCAGCAGTACGTGGACCGAGAACTACCGGAAGTACAAGCTGGGTTTCGAAGAGGCAGAGGAACTAGAGATCAAATTGCCAACATGCGCTGGATCATGGAGAAAGCATGAGAGTTCCAAAAAAAACACCTACTTCTGCTTCATTGACTACGCAAAAGCCTTTGATTGTGTGGATCACAACAAACTCTGGCAAATTCTTAAAGAGATGGGGGTACCAGACCACCTTACCTGAGAAACCTGTATGTGGGTCAAGAAGCAACAGTTCGAACCGGCCATGGAAACAACCGATTGGTTCAAAATTGGGAAGGGAGTTCAGCAAGGCTGTATATTGTCACCCTGCTTATTTAACTTATATGCGGAGTACATTATGAGAAATGCAGGGCTGAATGAATCACAAGCCGGAATCAAGATTGCCGGGAGAAATATCAACAACCTCAGATATGCAGACGATACCACCCTAATGGCAGAAAGTGAAGAAGAACTCAAGAGCCTCTTGATGAGAGTGAAAGAGGAGAGTGCAAAAGTTGGCTTGAAACTCAACATTAATAAAACTAAGATCATGGCATCTGGGCCCATCAATTCCTGGCAAATAGAAGGGGCAGAAATGGAAGCAGTAACAGATTTTACTTTTTTGGGTTCCAAGATCACTGCAGACGGAGACAGCAGCCATGAAATTAAAAGACGCTTACTCCTTGGAAGGAAAGCTATGGCAAATTTAGATAGCATAATAAAAAGCAGAGATATCACCATGCCAACAAAAGTTCGTATAGTCAGGGCGATGGTGTTCCCAGTAGCAATGTATGGTTGCGAGAGTTGGACCATAAGGAAGGCTGAGCGCCGAAGAATAGATGCTTTTGAACTGTGGTGCTGGAGAAGACTCCTGAGAGTCCCTTGGACTGCTAGGAGATCAAATCAGTCAATCCTAAATGAAATCAACCCTGACTGTTCCCTGGAAGGACAGGTACTGAGGCTGAAACTCAAATATTTTGGCCACCTAATGCGAAGAGAGGACTCTCTGGAGAAGACTCTGATGCTGGGAAAGATTGAAGGCAAAAGGAGAAGGGGAAGGCAAAGGATGAGATGGTTAGACAGCATCACCGATGCAATGAACATGAAAATGAGCGAACTCAGGAAGATTAGTGGAGGATAGGAAGGCCTGGCGGGATATGGTTCATGAGATCACGAAGGGTCGGACACAACTTAACGACTGAACAACAACAACAAAAGTCCCAAAGAATCGCTGATTACGGTAGATGAAAGCACTAATTCGTATAAATGGGTGTGTGATTGTTGCTGTGAATTTCTTATTAATTTATTTACATTATTTACATCTCACCTTTCCCTTTGGATAAACAGCACTCAAGATGGCAATTAAGTGGAGGTCAGTGGAAGTCCGAATGTTTCTGGCGATAAGAATATTTGTTCTTTTAAGCAGGGAAATTCTTTTTGAAGGAAAGTGTGAGTATAGTCCTCTTATCTCACTTTGGCAAGCTGGAACTCTAGAGTTTTTGGTATGAAGTTAACATTTTAGAATGGACTTCATTACTTCAATTTATTTCCTATTTAAAATCTACAACTAGTGATTAAACCATAACTATCTGGCCATATGCTTGACTGCACTTTATCTACTATCACTTTTATCAGTGGGATAACTGTAGCCCTACTAACAGTTTTTTGTCTGAAAATTGAATTTGCAGATCTGTTATCTTGCATCTGCAGTGTTAGTCCTACTGTATTAGTGAGTATAAGTATTATACGGATCGAACAAAGGATTTTCGTTCCACGGAATCATTGTTCGTTAACTTTAAAGGGCATAGGAAGGGTATGCGGGCATCTGCGGCCTCCATTTCCCGATGGTTGAGGGAGGCTATCTCCTTGGCTTATAGGTCTTCAGGTGCAGATCCACCTGAGGGCATTACGGCACATTCTGTAAGGGGGGCGGCTGCCTCTGCAGCCTTTGAGGGAGCCGACTCTCACGCTGATATCTGTAGAGCGGCCACCTGGTCTTCCCCATACACTTTTATTAAACATTACAGGGTAGACTTAGCAGGGTCAGCGGGCACACGCTTCGGCAGATGGGTGCTCCAGAGGGTAGTGGCTTGAACCCCGAGCCGCTGTCCTTTGCCCACCCTAGTTGGTACTGCTCTGTTATGTCCCAAGAGTCAGAATGACCCTTTCCTCCTTCCAGAGAAATAAGGAATTCCTTACCTGGGAATATCCTGTTCTGGGAAGAGGAAAGGGTCATTCGGCCCACCGCTGAATCAAGTGGGCGGCTCGGGGACAGTCGGTCATAGTGCAGCAAAGGAGGACTTCATAGGAGGACTTCCCTTACGTTATGGGTCTCCTAGTGTTAGTGCCGCATTTTTTTTTCAGTTTTTCGGTCCCTTTCGTTTCTGTTCCTGTTATGTGTTTTCTACCTACCTCCTTGTGTTTTTCTGCAATGCATTCACAAGCACACTGGACGCCAGGTGTGAAGAACGGAGGGTACTCTTTCTCAGCTCTTCTAATCCAGACTGAGAAGCTGAATGTCCTCCCACAGGGAGGAGTCCAGATCTGCAATCTGGCTCTGCCTCTTTGGAGGAGGGGCATTACCTCTAGAGCTGTGTCGGCTCTAGGCACATAATATGTGGTCAGACTGGTTTCTTAATGTTAGAAACAGACAGTATCTTAAGCTAGTACTTTGTGTAACGTAATAAGCATTGAAGTAAGTTCCACTAAAACAGATTTATGTTTAAATAAGGTTGAGGTGCCTTACCATCCTTAAAACACGTGTGTAGATGTTGAATCAACTTCTTCAAAGAATTCATTTCTTCCCATGGCTTCTAGCTTGGTGTTTTTTTATTAGTTTTTGTATTGGTCTCCACCAAGCTTCAGCTGTGTCAACTCAGAGGACATGTTTGAATGGATGCCTTAACATATGTAGAGCTCATCTGGAATGATGAATATGGTAGTTTCATTACTTAAGTTACCGGTAGTATCTCAGGGAAGCTTAGTTTCCTCTGTCTTTTAGATACCACATTGAATATACCTACAGTCATCTTTTTTCTGCTAATAATCCGTCTTCTAGATTTGTGTGTGGAGTGTGTGTTTCAATATGTGGGAACATTCAGCCGCCCCCCCCCCCCCCCCCGCAGCCTAAAGTGATAGAGTTCAGCAGGAAATGCATAACATGGATCAGGGTGGCTCAGTCCTTGCTTGTGGGTAGCACCTTCTCTTGGCAGCAGACAGGGTTATGTGGTCCAAAGGCTCCAAGGGGAGGGGCTCCCCACTTGCTCCCCCCGGACTGACCTTGTCTGGTTGCAGGTTAGAGGGTTCTCTGCTTGGCTCTTGCCTAGCACTGATAGTTCCTAGTTTTTGTTCCATTTACAGCTCTAGCAAGTCCCTTCTCTTCCCCTATCTTTGTTAGGGTACTGGGAGTGCCTATGGCCTGTCTCCATGGCCTGTCTTGGGATCTCCCTGGGAAGGGTCGAAGTGCCTCGAGCCACTAAAGGGCCTTCACCTTAGGCCCCTTGATTTGCCCCCCCTTCTTGGCAGCAGGATATGCTTTATTGCTGCAAGAAGCAGCTGGCTATGGACTCTGCACCCCTTCCCCCTCACCTCTGGTGGAGAAGGCTCAATTTTGAAGCTGCAGTCATTCCTTGGTTTCTCCCCCCCCCTTCTGCGGAAAAGGTTGAGGCTGCAGGTTTTTTGTCTCCTCCCTCCTACAACTGGCAGGAAGGGGAGTGAGTGCCAGGAGGCAAACTGAAGCCATGAGGTGGCAAAACCTGGGCTTTGCTGCACTTGTAGCTGGATTTCAACCAGGAAAAAGATTGGAGCCTCACTGTCTCATGCAGTTCCATTTTCATGCCTAAACGCAAGGTGCCATTGTTGCTCGCTCCTTGTGAGTTTTTCTCCATAATCTGCCTTCACAATCCTCCAGACCAGTTGGTGAGTGCTATAGGGGGAGTTGGGACCTGGTGGTGGGTACCTGCAAACCCCCCCCCCCAATTAGCACTGTCTGCAATCTGGTAACCAAAGTGCTGCAATATTGCCATGCAAAGTATTACCATATACTAGTTTTAGGTACAGATTTGTCCTCTTGAGCTAATTGTGCTATTGTATGTACAGTAGGCTGAAATCTTTGAGATCAAAAATGCAACTGCTGCTTGCAGGCAATTCTGTTGCTTTCCTTTCCAGACTCCATTTTCTGTCATTTAGAAGGTGAGACCTGAGGGCTTTGTTTTTCATTAAGAGTGCTAAGTACAGTTAAATTGTGCTGACTGTGCAAATTTGCTGAATGTAACCCCCAGTCTGCATTTATGCTAGAACGTACAAAATATATTTGCTTCCAACTGACACAATACCAGAAAAAAAAACCCTAACCTAGCACGGTTCTCTGCAGACCTCTAAAGAAGCAGGAGTGATGATGGAAACACATACTTCTGTATGTTTTGGACAACCAGTTGCCCCAAGTAATCACATACAGTGGGTCCTTCTCATCTGCGGATTGGCTATCCACGGATTTGACTCAACGCAGATGGCTGCCGTGGACAAGAAGGGCCCTGCTGATCCTTTAAAAAAAAGAAGAAGCATCCCTTTAAAACTGCGGTTTAAAAACCGCTTTTCTTACCATTGTAGAGTGGCAGGCAGGCAGTCTCCAGGGGTTAGAACGGCTATTTCCGGGTCGCACCAAGGTTGCGACCCCCTCCCTTGGCCTCCCCAGAATGCGCAACGTGGAAGTGTTTAATCACTTCCATCTTGCATTCTTCAGCGCACCAGGGCCAAGGGAGGGGCCCCCCCACTGATACCAAGGGCCAACTATACTATTGAACAAGTATCAAAAAGAGCAGATGTACTGTTAGCACTAAACCACACCACCCAACAGAAATGATTTAACCTGTGTGAAAGAGGAGGCCTTGGTCAATATGCACAGTTAGAGTATGGAAGGGTGGGTGGGTTCTGGTGACTTAATTCTAAATCTATCAGAAGCGAACTGGGCACAGCAATGCAGAAATGGTGGTTCAAGGAGTCTTAAGTGCAAGTGATGGAATTTGGAATTTTATTGAAAAGGGAGAAAACATTTTATTTATTGATCTTTTTTTTTTTACAATTGTGAAATGACATAAATGACTTCAGATCACATCTTTTTTAATAAGTGATTTGTATAAGCTTGAAATTACTCTTAAATTGCTTTTCATTATGTCATGGAAACTTTCCAGCATGTATATGTCCTCAGGAAAAAATAATATACGTTACAAATGGATTCTGAATAACTGACCATAGATGACAGATGATAATGGACAACTATTGACTCTTAAACTTGCTGACTTGGTTGTCTGTGTCCCTTACAATGTTGATTGATATGTTTTGGCACTTGAGGTGTATAATAGTCTCTCTTAGTTCCAGTAAATCTTGGAAGATTCTGTGAGATGATACAAAGAGGTCAGAGCTTGCTGACCTTGTTATCTCCAGTTTCCCTGATATTCATAGATACTTAACTATGTTTATATTAAAACACTATTTACTAACTTATACAGATCCTTGTAACTGTTTGGGATCCATCTTGTAGCATTTGACTTCCAGTATACAGTCGGACCTTTTTATCTGCTGGGGTTCTGTTCCTGGAACCACAGTGGATAAGAAAATCAGTGTTATATGAAATCTGTGGGGGGGGGGGGGAGCGGTGCCACATTACCTTTTTTCCAGCATCTTCACCACTTCCCTCCTCCTGAGTTTAACTGACTGAAAAAAACAAAAGCCACTACAGGAAACAACCTGTAAATGGCGCCAGAGACTCCTGGCTACATTTTTCAGCGGTTTGGACATGTGCAGGAGACTGGAAGTGGCTGGCAGACCCCCGACAACGCTGAAAAAAGAGGTAATGTAGAGCGGTTGGACTCACTCTTCCACTGTTTTACCATCCATGTTGAGCCAAATCCGTGGATAAAAAATCTGTGGATAAAAAGGTCTGACTGTTTGTTTGTTTGGTTTTTATGCCTTATTTTTTTTTCTAAGTAAATTGTTAACAGTCTCACACCTGCTTGGTAAGAGAAGTTAGGGGAGAGGTGGATGAGCTTGCAGCAGCAACCCTGAATTTTGTTCCAGCATGAAATCTGGTTAGCCTATCAGCATCTGTGCTGTGTGTCAGAGCAGTCCTGAGAGTGGCAAACAACTGGGTCATACTGAAGTTCAGCTGGTGGGGGATAGGAGATACTGTGGGATACAACCTTTTTCCTGCTGCCAGCTAAATAAGCAGATGTGGTCACCACCACCATCTTCTTCCTTTTTCCTACCTTCTCCCTACCATGTAATCCCTTCCCCCCACCCCCCACCCCCACACACACATATACGTGACATGTTTTCTAAATTCTGGACCCTGCTATTTTTTTGAAAGTGGCAGTGCGAAGGTGGGTGAAACTTGCACAAAGCTGCTGTTTAACGTTCTGCATTATAGTAGGCAGGAGTGTGACAAATGCTCATGGACGGCAGCAGTAGTTTGGTGTGGGGGGAGCAAGCTCTTCTGTGTCCAGAAATTGTCATTATGAAGAAAAATGAGCAGGCTGACCATTTCTAATTGCCCTTGTAATATATTCAACTGCATCCAGTACTTAGACTTTTAAAACCAGTCTTCACATGACAAAAAGCAAAATGTGTATGGGAATTTGCTGAGTAGGACAGTTTCTCATTGGTATTCCAGGGAAATTTGCATTGAACTCTTTTATTCTTAAATGGTGAAAGAGCACAAAAGAAAAGCTCTGTCAAAGATAAATAATGGAATTGAAAGTTCCTGTGTGATGTGGCACAGGTGCAGCACAGAAAAAGACTGCATTTACTCTGTTCCATTTAAATCTAGTTTACTAGAGACAAAATCTGCAGATATATTTCATAATATATTAAAGGCTAATGCCAGCCACATGACCACGGAAGCTTCTTTGGACAGCGCTGGCTCTTTGGCTTTGAAACGGAGATGAGAGCACCACCCCTAGAGTCGGTAACGGCTGGCTTTTGAGCAAGGGGAACATTTACCTTTACCTAATATTAACAAATACTCAATAGGCCTAATTTTATAACAACCAGTGTTTTTATCCACTAATTGTTATTATCCAAGAGTTAAATGAAATATTAGTAATTGTTTTCAATTCCGTAGTGGGACAGATTTTTAGCTATATATTCCTGTGGTTCATGAACAGTTATTGCCTCCCTTCTTCTCCCTTTTACTGTGTATGTTCTTCTGGAAAAAAAATAAATTCTTACAGGCAGTTACCATACTCTTCAGATACTGTATATATTTAACACTTCCAAATTAATGTGCTGCTTTAAAAATAACTTTCAATTATGCAGATGGTTTCAGTTCTGTCACCAGAGAACAAACATTTCCAGCCAACAGTCTGATGCATTTGGTTTTTTAACCTTTATGAACAAGCTAATAGAGGATTCTTGTTTTAGTTGCAGATCGTTTAGGCTGCGATTCACGAACACGGTTTCAAGTTCCTCCGAACACCAAACAGTGGATTGCCTTATTGCAGCGAGGAAATTGCACCTTTAGACAAAAAATTCTGCGGGCAGCTTTACACAATGCTTCAGCAGTGGTAATCTACAACAATGTCTCTGGCGAGGACCCTGTCACCATGACTCATCAAGGTAGAACCTAAGATACGGATTCCTCCTCCTGCTTCTTTATTCTCTCAGCTTTTTTAAAACCACACAATAGAAAGGGGGGGGGGAAATAAGTCTATTTTTACTGCAACTATTAAGAGTTTTGTGTCTGAGCGTGTCTTCCAAAAGTTAATGGCTGAAAATGAAAGCAAATACTGTCTTTATTCTGTAAGGAACTTCATGTTCTCATGTTTTTTATTGTAAAGATGCTTGTTGGAGTGCTCATACTGACAAGCTCCACTACCTAGGTGACCACAGCACATGTCTGCTTTATATGTACGCTGTCTTGTGGCAGAGAGAGAACAGAATGTGCTGAGATTCACACCTGCTACTGGAGAAGCTGGGAGGGAAGGGGGCAAGCATTTAGAGTAGTGGAAGGGCCGCCATCCCTTTCAGGGTACATTTTCAAGGCTGTATTAACCATGATCAAACATCCTGCAGTAGGTACGGTATATAGATATCTATAGAAACTACTTATGCAAGACTGTTCCCTTGAGTATCTTGAATATATAAGATGTCTGTGAGGCTCTTATACTCCAGTTTGGCCTTTACACTGCAAAACAGTAGCTCAACTGAACCAGGCAAAGTTGTATGCATCTAAGAACAAAGCTCTGTCTTTGGCTAGCGCATACACTTTCACCACCATTAGCTCTGCAGTGAAGTAATCAAAGAAACAAGCACTTGCACGCAGGTGCAATTTTAAAATAATCTGAAAGCTTGCAGCCAGAGAATTACCGTATTTATCGGCGTATAATACGCACTGGCGTATAAGACGCACCTTCCTTTTGGCCCTGGGTTTCAAGAAAAAAACATTTAAAGCATTTTTGGGCCACTTGGCCACTTACGCTTGGCTGCTTAATTAGCTAATTTACATAAATTGCACAAAAATACCAGGATCTCTTTTAAAACACACAGCAATAAGACACATGAACAAAATGCACCAGAAAAACCCAGACTCAACTCTTTTTCCCCCAACCCACCCATGCACAGTTTCCAAAATAAAAAACATTTACCCCAAATACAAAACCCCCAGACTCAACTCTTTTACCCCACCCCACCCACCCCTGCAGTTTCCACAGTAAAAAAACATAAAAGTACAAAAAAAAACCCAGACTCAACTCTTACCACCTTACCACCCCCAGACTCAACTCTTACCAACTCTTAAACAACATAAAAGTACAAAAAAAACAAAAACACCCAGACTCAACTCTTTTCCCCCACCCCAACTATGCACAGTTTCCAAAGCTTCCCAACTAGGCCCAGTTCAGAAGCTTACCCATGCTGTATTCATTCAGCATCCGGAAGAGCAGGCCCTGGGCAGCTCAGCTGAACTCTTTTCCCCCACCCCAACTCTTTTCCCCCACCCCACCTAACCTAACCTATGCACAGTTTCCAAAGCCTCCCCAACTAGGCCCAGTTCAGAGGCCTACCCTTCCAAGGAGAGCTGGAAAAGACTAGGCCCTTTGCAGCTCAACTGAACTGAGCACAGCGCCCTCTGCTGGCTGCTGAGAAGCTCAACTCCAGCTCCAGCATAAATTAAACCCCGACAAACAGCTGAAGATCGGATAGATTAGACAGGGAAGAAAGCACAACCGAGCTCTCCAGCTCCGGAAAAACCCGGTAAGCCCAAAAATGCTTTAAAACGGGCGGGGGGGGAGGGATTTTTTTAGTATTGGCGTATAAAACGCACCCTACTATTTTGGGTCACAAATTTAGACAAAAAAGTGCGTTTTATACACCAATAAATACGGTATCTCAGATCAATATGTGAATTTCAGTGTACCTTACCTTTGCAGCTCCTGGCCGTATTCACCTGTCCTTTGTCCATTCTTTCTCTAGCTTTCCTTCCCCTGCACTCCTCTTTCTCTTCTTGCCCTCCCTCCCCCCATGTATTCCTGGGCCTGCTGCCACTTTAAGCCCCAACCTGCTCCTTTCCTAGGAGATATGTCCCTTGCTGAGATATGAGAGCTTAGGTAATAGCTTTGGCTGAGCTGTGCTAATGTCACAGGAGGATGGAGCAACAAGCAAGCAATGAGGGCTGCAAGCCTACTTTAGCAAAATCTTGCTATACAGTATTCAAATATAGATTACTCAGGGTCTAGTTACAGATAGTATGATCAAACAGACTATCTACTGTTAGTGGCATGCCTTTTCATCTCTATGCATAGGAAGTGCTTTCTGAATTGGTTTATAGGAAGTGAGGTGTTTTGAATTCTGCTTGTAATTCCTGAGTATCTCCATCTTCTTCTGTTATCACATTTATAGCATACAAGAAAGTTTGATTGGTCATTTCTCTGATAAGAACATTGTATAGCTAAACTTGAGATCAAATCAGTCAATCCTAAATGAAATCAACCCTGACTGTTCCCTGGAAGGACAGGTACTGAGGCTGAAGCTCAAATATTTTGGCCACCTAATGCGAAGAGAGGACTCTCTGGAGAAGACTCTGATGCTGGGAAAGATTGAAGGCAAAAGGAGAAGGGGAAGGCAAAGGATGAGATGGTTAGACAGCATCACCGATGCAACGAACATGAAAATGACCGAACTCAGGAAGATGGTGGAGGACAGGAAGGCCTGGCGGGATGTGGTTCATGGGATCACGAAGGGTCGGACACGACTTAACGACTGAACAACAACAATAGCTAAACTGCTGTAGTAGTATACAATGTTACTAGAGCAGGGAAAGGATAGATGCTATCTTCATTTATTGAATTATTGCCCCAGTAATCGTCATAGATTTAATATTCACAGGTTTAAAAGCCATGTCAAAAAATTCCACCACAAGGTTAAAACTACACAATAAAAATCCACATAAAAACAACGTTAAAAAGACAATTAAAACAATCTATGAAGATTGTAGCTGGCCATGAAAGTTTTCGCTCAATTCTGCCCCAGTAATATTTGTTCCTATTCACCTAATTTACATTAGAGTGGTTCAACCATTGTAATTGTCACCCATTTGGGAGCCATGGAATCCTATCTTCCTATTGCCAGACCTAGACCTTTAATTAAAAAAAAGGAATGCTATATAGCTAATGTGGAGCACGTACCTTACATGTGTGAGATAGATAATACTGGCTAGATGTACCAATGGTGAGGTTTAGTATAAGACAGCTTATATGTTCAGACTGGTAGTGCATGAAA
The DNA here is from genome assembly GCA_026170595.1 of Plestiodon gilberti rubricaudatus. NCBI lineage: Eukaryota > Metazoa > Chordata > Lepidosauria > Squamata > Scincidae > Plestiodon > Plestiodon gilberti. The sequence continues at coordinate 192,143,851 of JANXHW010000002.1, read as the reverse complement.
TGCTTCACTAAAGTATGTGCAGAAGTGTGTTAAATCTTATTTGTTCTCAGGCTTGCCTTCTAAACTGTGTGTGTTGGCATTCTCTGAGGTGTAATACAGGGTTCCACCCATTCTGCTTGTCATCCATACCATGGTGAGGACAATGACAGGAGCACTGGGCTTCCTCTCTAGTTTGGAATTGAGAACGGGGATGGAACTGTGGGGAAGATCCTCATCCCCCTCTTCTGCTCCAAGCTGGAGACACAGGCTGGGGTTGACTGGTGGTGTTGCTACCAACACAAGCACCAGCCTTTCCCTCTGGGTTTGGAAGGGAATGTTGGCACTTGCTGATTGGAAGCGGGCTGCTGAGGTACTCTAGGCACTTCTGCCCACCATAAAGAATGAGTTCCAGGATTTCCCACCAGCTCCAAGTTTGAAGCTGGAGGGAGAGCAGGAATAATCTCTCCTTCCCGATCCCCTTTGTTCTGGGTTTATGAGGATCCTGGGGGTGATACCTGCCAGCTGCAATCCTGTGTATGTTTACCTGGGAGTAAGCTTCATTGAACATAAGGCTTACTTCTGAATAAACATACCTAAAATATACTGAAGGGGAGGGGCAGAGTCCTGGCAATCACAGATTTTGGCCTTAAGGGAGAAAATATTGGCTAACAGTGCAGCAGTTGCTGAAAACTTAAGGGCAAACTAGACAAGCTGCAGAAGATCTTTGATCAAATCTCCTGACATTCTACTCTCTCTTTTTTTTTTTTTTGCAAGCAACTGTGTGTGTGTGTGTGTGTGTGTGCGTGTGTGCGCGTGTGTGTGTACGCGCCCGCCCGCCCCGGGTTTAGAGTGCAATGCTGGCGGTATATATTTAATCCTTCTCCTGCCACTGTGCGTGCCACTTTCCTGTTCCAAATTCTTCTCTCAAACTTTGACCCTGCAAGGCAGAAAGCTGTGGGGAGGTGTAGATCAGGAAGGCAGTGTGGCAGGAATGGTTTTACCTCCCCCCCCCCCCCCCGGTCATCCTAGCATTGCAACCCCAATCCCATTGGGAAGGGAAGTCAGCTGATTTAAGGAAAACATAGAAATGTCCGGACATTTAAATACCAGGAGATTCAGTTGCAGATCTCCTGCTGCTCCTAGCTTAGCCCTTACTTAACTTATATTCTGGAGCCTTCCTCATGGAGTATGATAGTAATTATTTTTGCGCAAACAGCTTTTTATATGTTAATTGCAAGTTTTCTGTGTATTTAAAAGATGTGTAATTCTAAATGGTGCAGGCTGTGTTTGTTGTTGTTGTTTGTCATTTATAAAATGTATGCCTGTGTTCATAAGAATTGTATTTCTGGGTCAGAAACTTCTGTATTTCTGGGTCAGACAAACAATCTAGCAGTAGTCAACCAGATGAGCTTGTTCAGCTATACCTCATAAGCAAGGGATGACAGAACCATCCTGCGTTTGTCCCTGGGATCTGGTTGATAGAGGTTTCTTGTATCTGAAAATGCACTTTCCATTTTTCCTCTTCAGCCTGTCTCAGTAGGGAAGAGGTTCCACCCATGATAACTTTAGTGGCCCTTTCCCCATAACTTTTCCAGTTCTACAGTAGTCTCGTTGAAATTGGATGAAATGATCTGGATATAATATTATAAACAGCGCACTGTAGATGTGTTTACTAGTATTACAGCTATATTCAGTTTTTCCCTCTACCATTGATTTTGCCTTTTTCACAGCCATAGCAAATTGGGATGATACTTCAGTGAACTTTATACAATAAAATTCTCTTTCTGAGAAATAGTGAGCCCAAACCAAATAGAGCCTTTCTATCCGTGGATTCGGGACCTGCGGATTTATCTCGCCACAGGTCTCGGACCTGCAGGGGTCCGCTGTAAAAAGAAAAAAAGGGGGGAAATGTGGTTTTTTTTTAATCTTTTAGCAGCAAACCATGCTATTCTGAAGCCTCTGCAGGGCTTCTGGAAGCTTAATGACCCACTTCTGGGTCGCGCAAAGGCTCTTCCTTCCCCCCTCCCAGCCTTGTCCCAGAATGCATCCCAGAAGTGGTTTGTTAAGCTTCCAGAAGCCCCGCAGAGGCTTCAGAATGGCGTGGTTTGCTGCTAAAAGGTTAAAAAAAGCAGTTTTTCCCTTTTTTCTTTGTTTTTACAATGTTTTAAAGTGGATCCTCGCTATCCACGGGGGGGGGGATCTAGAATGGATTATCCGCAGATAGCAAGGGCCAACTGTACTATCATTATATCACTTGGTGGTTAGTGATTATTCAGTACTAAAACTCCGAGTACTTAATATCGCTGTATTATGTAGTTTCAGAAGATGCTTAAGCCAAAGAACATATTTTCTTTTCATTTACTGTTATGGACAGCATAGACTAAATCAACCTCACCTTATAACCTGGAATTTTTTCAAGATTCCTGGCTTCTAGTCTACGAACTAAGATGCTGTGTTTAAGAAGGAAAAGGGTTCTGTTTTGTCACTTGGTAGATATCGCAATGAATAGTTACCAAATAAGTATTTCAGCCCAATCTTATCTGGGGCTTACAGTGACATGGCAAATCTTGTGATCCGCCACCATAAGTTCTGAACTGGTGGTGCGAAAGCCACACCGCTGTCCTGTGTGCCATGGCTGCCAGCACAAACAGCAGGGGTGTGTGTGTGACAGCAGCTCGCGGATGCCCTGTTGGAGCAGGTAGGTCTGTGGCAGGGGCAGGAGTAGGCTGGGAAAGGGGTGGTTTGGGGCAGGAGGGTAAGGATCTTGGCAGTAGTCATGTACGTGGAGATCCTATCCCCTTTTCCCTGCCCTGAACCTCCCCCTGAGTCTCCTTGGACCTATGCCTGCTCAATACTTTTACCTACAGTACCTTCCTACCAGCGGGTGGCGCAGTGGGTTAAACCGCTGAACCATGAGCTGTCAATCGAAATGTCGGCAGTTCGAATCCGCGAGGGGGTGAGCTCTCATTGCTTGGCCAGCTCCTGCCAACCTAGAAGTTCCAAAGCATGTTAATGTGAGTAGATAAATAGGTACCGCTTGCGGGAAGGTAAACAGCGCTCCGTGTTCCAGCTGCATGCTATGCATGCCGGCCACATGACCACGGAGGCGTCTTCGGACAACGCTGGCTCTTCGGCTTTGAAATGGGGATGAGCACCACACCCTAGAGTCGGACACGACTGGACTTAATTGTCAGGGGTCACCTTTACCTTTACTACCTTCCTGGACCCCCCCCCCCCCATAGCATTCAGTGTGCACTCTGTCAGTTGCACTGCATGCTATAGGCTGGAGGAGGATAGGATTGGACCCTTAGTGAATTGCTTAGGTGCCTGTTAGAGCTGTTAATCATGTACTTGTGAAATTCTGACTTTCCTAATATTTCCTAAATTTTCAGGCAGCTAATTAAATTGTATAGGGTTTTTTTTCTTAAACACGCACATTTAACAATTGGAGACCAATTTTATTTGTGTTACGTAACAGTTTGTTTAGATGTACGGCTAAACATGTTTTTTTAATAGATATACATGTTTCAGCTGTCAGTGATTTTTCTCTTCTTCTGCTTATTCCTTTGGTAGGAACTGGAGACATTGTGACTGTCATGATAACAGAAACAAAGGTTAAGGAGATCCTGAATTACTTAGAAAAAAACATCTCTCTCATTATTGCAATAGCAGTTGGAACTCGCCAGTCAAACAAAAACAGTGGTCGTAGCTCTCTTGTCTTCGTATCCATATTATTTATAGTGTTGATGATAATTTCTTCAGCATGGTTAATATTTTACTTCATCCAGAAGATCAGATACACAAGTGCACGAGATCGAAACCAGGTAACTGTCCTTGGATTCTTTACGTCAAAATAATATTTAAAGTTAAAACAGTAATACAAAGAATTGTGAAGAAGTAACATTCCGGGTTTTGGTGAAAAGCACTAACTGAATTCTTAGCATACCAAAAAGCACTAACTGAATTCTTAGCATACCAAATTTGAATGGAATTGCACTGAATATTCATCCTTTTTTTCAGTGTAAAAGTACTATGTTCTCGTGGGAGAAAATATTTCCCAAAACTTTGTAATATGCAACAGGCTTGTTTTGAGCCTGTTTTCCCTATCTGCTCCTTGCCAATTTGACCAATCCCAGCTAATAAGTAAGGAGAATGATGCCATAATAGGCTGATGTCCTTTGGGGATCTCTTGCTCTTGCCCTCGCTCTCAGTGGTCAAGCACATTTGCCATCTTTATGGAACACCTAAAAAACCCTGAAGCAGGGGAGCTTCTAATCTAGACACTGTCAGAGGTATTTGCAAATAGTGTTCCCCCTTTTGGCTCATCTGTGTGTATAAAGCAGTAGTATTTTCATGATAAATTTGCTAACAAATTACAGTTTATTCATGTAGCTGTTCAAGTTTGCAGGCTCTCTCTTAAAATTGCCTTGAGTTTTCTAGAACGATCAGAAACTTTGAATAAAGTGACATCTTTGAAGTGGTGCTGTTGCTGTGTTTAAATGACATGGACAACCTTCAACTGTCTGGAAGTCTTAGGAAGAAGGTGTAGTCTGTTCATCTTTATGAAGCATACCGTATTTTTCGCTCCATAAGACGCACTTTTCCCCCCAAACCATAGGGGGGGAAAAGCCTGCGTCTTATGGAGCGAATAATAAAAAAGTAAAGAAAAATACTTACCGGGGCTTCAGGGAGGCCTGCAGAGGCTCGTGCAGGCCTTCCCGATCTTCATTTCGTCAAAAAACGGCCATTTTCGGCCACTTCCTGTTTTGATTAAAACCGGAAGTGGCCGAAAATGGCCGTTTTTTGCCGAAATGAAGATTGGGGAGGCCTGCACGAGCCTCTGCAGGCCTTCCCGATCTTCATTTCATCAGTTCGAACGCAGGACAGATGCCAGTGCAACTCTGCATTTCATCACAGGATGGCCGCCCACCGGATAGTTAGGCAGGATTGCTCTGTTAGTTTCATACATATGTCAGAGTACTGTTTTTACATATTTATGAAAATACATGTAGCTATTGGGGAACTTACTGAAATAAATACCCAGATGTAAATCTCAAAATGATGCAATAGATCATTGACATGTGGGAGCTCAAATACCTTTGGTTATTAAATGTCTAATGTCTTTGTACTTAAAAACATATTTAAGTGCTTTCAAGTTGGAATCATATCTGAACCTTGTTATTGGCTCTTTTGTATACAGTAGCTTTGTCAACTTGGCCTTGTCACCATTCTATCTTGAGTAGGTTCTGATGGCTTCAAGGTTTGTTGCTCCATCAGTTTCAGGCCTAGGGAAAAGCTTTTTTCTTTCTATTTATAATATACCGGTATATTTACTGTCTGTGGATTTCCCCCCAGTAGTTAAGGCATTCTCTTCTCTGTTTTATGACCTGTATCTTTGCCATGCTTGGTTACTGTTTACTTTTCAAACTGTAAACATTTTTTTCATTAATTTTTAAAAACTATTTTGTGTTTGTGACAATTGAAAAACATAGCAAATAGTGTACACAACTGATTTGACTGGAAAGCAATGCCATATGTTAGATCAGTGATTTTCAGCCACTGTGCCGCAGTACATTGGTGTGCTGCGAATGGTCTGTAGGTGTTCTGCAGGAGTTTAGGGAAACGTCATTTATTAGTAAGGCCATTGGGGGATGTGAGCCCCCCTGCTGGCAGTATGGTGTGCCTAGACAAGTGTAAAATAACTGATGGTGTGCCTTGACAATTTTAGCGCCTTGTCAGTGTGCTGTGAGATGAAAAAGGTTGAAAATCGTTGTGTTAGATGTTTGCTCCATTCAAAAATCACCCTTCAGTGAAGTTGTTATATATGTAAAAGAGTTATGACCCTTTTTCTTTCATTAGAAATGGACAAAGGTCAAGAGAAACTTGATAAAAATTTTATGTGATTTAAAAAGCTTATCTAATTAAATTTTTATGAAAAGGTAGCAACAGCTATAGCATAGTTGGAAAAGCTTAGCTATTGCAAAGGGGGAAACAGCCAAAAAATGAGCAGGGGGGACTGCTCATTTTAAGTGCGCTGCTGACTTCAAACTGCTGTGTGGAAGCAAACTTCCACTGCTTTAAAAAAAAGAAACCTCTTTTGATATATCCCATCATGCTTTTCACAAATCACGTGATTCTGGAATCAAAAGTGGAATGTAAGAACAGAGGCTAAGGTTAGATCTGCACTTTCATCTAATAACTACAGTAGCAAGTAAAAGTAGCAAGTAGCAGTCTAGAAAAAAGGCGCCTGAGGGGGAACATGATTGAGACGTATAAAATTATGCATGGGATGGAGATTGTGGATAGAGGGAAATTCTTCTCCCTCTCGCACAACACCAGAACCAGGGGACATGCACTAAAATTGAGTGGAGGGAGAGTTAGAACGGACAAAAGAAAATATTTATTTACCCAGCGTGTAATTCATCTGTGGAACTCCTTGCCACAGGATGTGGTGATGGCACCTGGCCTAGATGCCTTTAAAAGGGGTTTGGACAGATTCATGGAGGAAAAGACCATCACAGGTTACAAGCCGTAAGCAATCTCCTGGTTTTAGAAGTGGGTTTTCTCTGTGCCAGGTGCAGGGGAGTGGCACTAGGAAACAAATTATCTTGTTGGCTGTGTGCTCCCTGAGGCATCTGGTGGGGCCACTGTGTGATACAGGAAGCTGGACTAGATGGGCCTTTGGCCTGATCCAGCAGGGCTCTTCTTATGTTCTTATTTGAAGTAGGTTCTGTGTTGTTTCTTTGTGTGATCAGTATTATTGAACTTGTTGGCCATTACTGATCCAAAGATGTGGTTCAAGCAATATCCTTTGAGCTTCTGCAGTGCCCTAGGGTAGAGGAAATGGGGAGTGGCACTTAGTATTGGTCAATATCCCTCATCCACTTTTAAAAGTAGAATCATGCTTGCCACTGCCCTGTTATAAGCCCATCTATAACAGCTGGGAAAGAAACACTTGTAAACGGGGACTCAGACAGGACGCAACTTATGGTTCCGCCCCCTCCGTAGCGACGCCTCTGACCTACTTAGTTTTCTGCTGCTGAAATCCTGCTGCTGCCTTCAGTAGCTGGTTGAATCATAACATATTAAAGCATGTGCAGTATCTATATACTGTGTTGTAGTAAAAGTAGTGTAAAAGTATTTTACTTCTAGTTAGGCTGCTACCTCCTTTTTCACCGACCTATCTTGGCTTTGCCATGGTTAATGAGGTTCTCATCTCTTCCATGTTTGGAGAGATGAGGAGAGAAATGGAAGGTGCATACCTGTAAAATAAATGTCGGAGAGAGGCTAGAGAGAAAGTCAAAACAGACCATCATGTTTAGTGCAATGACTTCCTACTAAACTGCTTGCTCCTGCTCCAATTTATTTGTAGGTTTTAAATACAAACCAGAGGACCACCAGTGCCTTGTCTATGACTTTTCATTTGCCTTGTTTGTATGTTACTGTGAAATAGGATTCTTTGATTTAAGTATTTATTATTGGTGAACCTGGGAGCTGCAGTTCATAAGAGTATGTGAACCCAGTTTCTGGTAGGTGAGCAGTAGTTTTACTCCTGTAGCTGCAGTTATTATGCATACTAACATGTCTGGCAAAGCTGCTACCTGTCTTTCAGTCAGCATGCTCCTGTTATTCAGCTGCATGTCAGTGGAGTACTAGCCAGCAACACACCCTTATTAGCACTGCACCCAGGGACAAGCAGCAAAGATAGGCTGGAATGTGACTGCTACAACACCACCTACAGAGACTCTTTTGAGGGATGTTCGTGTGATAGTCATTCCAATGAAGACTGTGTGAACAGAGAGTTGCCGTGGGGGGGGGGGATAATGAGGCTATTTACAGGGAGAAGTTTCATGTGAACATGGAAATGCGGAGGTACCAATAACACAGGATGGCTGTTTGTCCATCAGGTCCATCTGCACGTCAGTCTGCTGTGCTGCTTTGGTGTCATTGTGGCCCTTCTTTCCTTCTAAGTCACTTGGAAAGGGTGGGGGTAGAGAATGCATGGTAATAGTGTACACTCAATTTTGAAAGGCAGAAGAAAGAGAAGCAAAACAAGCAGAGAAAGTGCCATAGCAGGGGAAAGCAGAAAGGTGGGTAGAAGACTGAGGAGGCCTGCTGAAAATTGGGGATGTGGCCCTTCAAAGTCTCCTGGATATACCTCATCTAGGACCCCTAGCCCTGACTGCTGTTCAGACTGTGCAGGCCTGAGCCTCAAAACAGAATAGTGGTGGCAGCACTGCTATGACCCACCAGAGATTGCGTGATGATCTTTGTCTGGATTCTGACCTACTTGTTGAAGACCTCTGGTATAGTAGACTGAATACCAACCAAGACTACCTCAGCAAAAATAATACCTACTGTAGTTCCTTTACACTTCATCACAAATTTGCATCCCACACTGGTTTATGAGAACTTTTTACAAAAAATGTTTTGGAATCATGCCCTGCTGTGTGTGCAATGTTATTAACTTACAGAGCCAGTGTGGTGTGGCACTTAAATTATCAGTCTAGGGCAGGGGTCCTCAACCTCTTCCGGCCGAGTACAACCTCTGGTGCCACTCTCTGACTGTGTGCCACCGGAAGTGACTGGCGGTGATATCATCATCACTTCTCAGCATTCCTAAGAGGCTCAGCCACAGGCAGGAACCTCTCAGGAACAAAAATGTGGTGCCAAAAATGCTTCAGCAGGGGTCTGGCAGTCTGAGTACCACCAGCAGTCAGCAAACGTACCACTGGTGGTACGAGTACCACTGGTTGAGAACCCCTGGTCAAGGCGACCACTGTTCAAAATCCTATTCAATCATGAAACTCACTGAGTGACCTTGGCCCAGTCACTCTCTCATAGGATGGTTGAGGATAAAATGGGGGACAACAACCATATTTGCCACCCTAAGCTCCTTGGAGGAAGAGCAGGATAAAATGCTAATACAGTTAACTTCAATTTAGCAGACTAACGGGGAGGTGTCTGTTAATGCCAAAAGTCCATTAAAGCCGGCTACCCTTTCCTCCATATTAGTTCATTAAACCCCTGCCTTATACAGAGTTCTCTTGACAGCACTGAGGGAGCTCTGTAATTTAGGTGAGTGTTGGAAGAGCTTGGGGCAGGGAGACCTACCTTCCAGGACTTCCTCAGCACTTGTGCTCCCACTCTCTGCTCTGCCCCGACCAAGTAGAGGAAAGCCTCTCTTCCTAGACCAGCCAGAGGAAGTGGAGGAATGCCTCCATTGAGGGTGGAGTAGGGAGTAGGAACGCCAGCACCTGGAAGATAGAAGAGCCTGATCTGAGCCCCTTGTGACACCTACCTTATAGAGCTTCCTCTGCACTGCCAAGGAAACTACCAGTGCAATCGTACGTCCAAGAAAGCAGGACGGACACCAGCGTAACCCCCCTTGGATGGCGCGCATGCGCAGTTCTGATGCAGGACAAATGCCAGTGCAACTACGCCAGTGCAGGGGGCATTCCGGGGGTGTCCGAACTGCACTGGCGGAGTTGCACTGGCATCTTTCCTGCGTTCGAACTGTGCATGTGCTGCGTCCAAGAGGGGTTACGCCGGTATCCATCCTGCTTCCTTCGACGTATGGAAAGTTACACTGGCATAAGTGCACTTACACCGGTGGATCTACTGTTACACCGGTGCAAGAGTTACACAGGATTGTGCTGTACATAAAATAAAGTAGGGGTTTAATGGACCTCTACGAACATTAGAAAGCACCTGTTATTTCCACAGTCGAATTGAGGTCCATTAAATTGAGAGTTCATTGTATTTAATATGCAGACTTACATAAGTTGTAACAGTTCTGCAAATCTGCATCACATATTTCACATAGAAGGGAACTCAGTTACGTTTATGGAGATGTGAATTTAAAACCCATTTGAGTTCAGAAAGTGGCTCACTTAATACTGGCTGAAATCATTCTGTTTCAAGATGGCTCCGTGTGTGTGTGTGTGTGAGAGAGAGAGAGAGAGAGAGAGAGATTATGATACCAATGAACCATTGGAAAATGCATCATTCTCTTCAAAACAAAAACGTTGTTTATTGATCTTGTAGTGGAAAGATTGTGGTGGTGGAAAAATATATTAAATTATAATTATAGTATCACTGTGCTGAGGTTTTCTTTGGGGAGGGGAATGTATTTTTGCTTTTGTTTGTGGAGATACACCATCGTTTATATGAGGACCTGTCCTTAAAACACAGTATATAAAGCACTGAAATACAGTATATCTAGCATAGATTAAGATACACTCAAAATTAAATCTCTTATGTACTCTGTCAGAGTTTAGAGATGCAGAAAAGATTAATGTAACCACAATTCTTTGAAAGACTTTTGGCTTCAGCAGCTTATTGGAAAGCTACTAAAAGAACAAGACTGATCCCTGGAAACATCTCTGTAAAGATAGGACCTTCCAAATAACTGAAAGCCTGATTACAGTAGCTTAAAGCACGCACAAAAAGTTAACTTGCCTTGCTTGATCCCCACTGGATGAAACTAATCCTCCTCCTGTAGGGAATCTTGATTGTTGAAGCAAGGAAATGTGAGCTCACTCAGTTCTAAGTGACTTGTCTAAGAAATCTGAATGAGATGGCAGGTAGCCATTCTCTTTTATCTTGGAAGGTAGTGTTGATGTTATTTGCACTTTAAGCATAGACATCCCTGCTTTTAATGAAAATGGCTGCCCATAAAAAAATGACCTTGGTGTTTATGGTCAAAGACACTGTAGTTTGGAAAATTGCCCTAAGTTTTCGAACACCTCATCCGTGTATTTATTTTTATATAGCGTCGTCTTGGAGATGCTGCCAAGAAAGCTGTCGGTAAACTGACAACGAGGACTGTGAAGAAGGGTGATAAGGTATAGTAATACCAACTAACTGTTAACTATGTGTTGTATAAAGCAGTGTTGGCTTATAACTAAATTACTGTAACTTCTGATTATCATATTATCAACTTTCTGGCAGAAATGACGGACGCCCTCCCGGCGCCCGGCACATGGGGCGGGGCCTGCGTCGCATCACGTCGACGCGCCCCCCCCCTGCCCGTTTTGAACTCATTTTGGAGCCGAACGGGCTCCAGGAAGGGAGGGCCGATGCTTCGTGACGGTAAGTGCTCCGAGCGCGCCCCCCGCCCACCCGAGCGCCTGGAGCTCCTGCTCCACGTGCTCACCCAAGTTCCGCCCGCTGCTTTCTGGCTCTGGAATGTTGGTTAGGATTGCGATGCTAATCTGCCATTCATTAGTGTAACCCAGAGGTGGCCAAACTTCCATCATTAGGGCCTCTGCATTATTAAGAGCTGTGTAGAAGACAGAATCTTGGCAGCTGCAAGTGCTGATGGTGCTGCTAAAGCAGCTGCACCTGCTGAAATGCCCTCACCTATACAACCATTAAAGGGCCAGGAGCATTCATGGTGAAAGGTTGGCCACCTCTGGTATAACCCATCAGGGTTCTCTGAATGAAATACTGTCTGTTTCTAGCACTGACAATGATAATTTTGTTGCAGTGCTTTTTGATGTCCTTGTCTGTACGTCACTATTGCTGTATTGGCCGAGGAGAAAAATGCATAGGCATTGTGTCTGCATGCAGACGAGAAATTCTACTCTCAAATACAAATACCATTGATTCCATTATCGAAGGAGAGCCTCTGGCGCAGAGATGTTTAAAATACATAAAATAGAAAGAGTACAGGGGGGCTGCCGTATCCGTGGGGGATACGTTCCAGCCCCCACCGTGGATACCTGAAACCACGGAAAGGGATGAACGCCCCCCCACGGATTTCAGAGGGGCCCCTCCCGCGGGCTGGCGCGCGCCCCCCGCGGGCCATCACCCCTTCTCCGCACCCTCCACAGCCCACCCTGGCACTTACTTTTAGCAGAAACCTCCGTTTCTTTCTTTCGAAGTCCCGATTTTTCAGCTTCCTTTTAGGCCTGACGAACAAGACTTAGGTAATAGCTAGAGTCTCAGCAAGGTTGAGACTCTAGGTTTCAGGCCTAAAAGGAAGCTGCAGAATCGGGGATGAGCGTGACCACCCCCCGCGCCCTCCACAGCCCTCCCATGTACTTACTTTTAGAGGAGAAACCTCTGTTTTTTTCTTCCAAAGTTCCGATTCTGCAGCTTACTTTTAGGCCTGACAAACAAGACTTAGGTGATAGCTAGAGTCTCAGCAAGCTTGAGACTCTAAGTTTTGTTCGTCAGGCCTAAAAGGAAGCTGAAAAATCGGAACTTTGGAAGAAAGAAACGGAGGTTTCTGCTAAAAGTAAGTGCCGGGTGTGTGTGTGGAGGGTGCAGTGGGGGGGATTCCTCAACCGTGGATAACTGAAACCGCGGTTGAGGAATCAGTGGATACGGGGGCCCCCCTGTAGTTGCAAGATGATGTCTTTAGTTAAAGGTTAGATAGCACTCTATTCTGGAGCTAATATACATCTAGGAATAGCAGGAACTAGTGTGGAATAGGAACATAATAAAAACTTGAAACAAAAGCAAGACTGGGGGGGGGGGGACAAAAGTGACAGAAGGCCAAGTCCTGGCCAAGTCCTCAGATAGTCCTGCTGCAATGTATTGTATTGACTCAATATTAAGCAGTTAAGTTTTTATTTTTAAAAAAGGTTTTGTGCCATCTGTCTGGGAAGGAGTAGCAGAACTCACAGCTATCATTCTGTCCAATTGCCCTTGGCGACTCTTCAAATGCTGACCTCTAGTATGAGATTTATTATTTTTTATTATCTAGTATGAGATTTATTTAGCTATGTAAACTGTTTTATGAGCTACTTTTCATTGGAAAATGGTGGTGTATTAATAATCTTCATCACCATCATCATCAATGAGTTTTGACCATTAAAGAAAAAAAAAGTGTGAGAGATATTTCAGTCCTGCTGCCTTGTTCTCCCACCCTACTCCTACTGTCTGCTGTTGATATTCAGTGCTAGTTCTTACTTGAATTTTCACTCTATTCATTGTAGGAAACAGATCCTGACTTTGATCATTGTGCTGTCTGCATTGAGAGTTACAAACAGAATGATGTTGTCCGCATTCTGCCATGCAAGTATGTCAGCTATTTCGTTTCCTTTTAGGAGAATGCTTTATTCTTGACAATATGTTGCATATTCATCCTTGTTGTCTTTTTAATCGTGGCTTTTCTTTTAACAAATTAATATGCATTGGCATTTTAGGTCCTTGGTGCTCACACAAAATTGCACCCATCAGGGTGTGGTGGTGGAACCATATCAAAAGGGCTAGATATAATTGCATATTACCGTACATTAACTGCACTGCATATAGTTAAAGGCCGACTTTTCCTTGCTTGTAACAGCTACAGATGGCCATCTCTAGGAAGCCATTTAATCGTTTGATTTTGTCTGTAAACCACACTTTAAGACGAAAGTAGTCAAACTAGAGAAGATTCAGAGAAAGGGCAACAAAAACAATCAAGGTTTAGGGAACTTTGTATGTTGAGCCTGGGGAAGAAAAGGCTGAGGTGACGAGACATGATAGCGCTCTTCAAATACATGAAGGGCTGTCACATGGAAGAGGGCAAAGGTTTGTTTTCTGCTGCTCCAGGAATAGGGACTAGATCTATTGGGCTTGAGCAGCAGGAGATTTTTGTTAAATATCAGGCTCAACATACCAGTTTCCTCAGCCTTGACTGTTTCTGTTTCCCTTTCTGTGAATCTGCTCTTATTCCTCTGTGTGTGTGGAAAAGAGAGCTCTCTCTCTCTCTCTCTCTCTCTCTCTCTCTCTCTCTCTCTCTGTGTGGGTGTGAGTGTGTGTGTGAGAGAGAGAGAGAGAGAGAGAGAGAGAGAGAGAGAGAGCAATCCTACCCAGCTCCTCCACTGGTGCAGCAGTGGTGGAGGGAGAATGGGAGGCTTTGGGAGGGAAAGGGGATTAAAATCCCCTTTAAAGGGGGATGTAAAGGGGATTTAAATCCCCTTTCCCACAGCCTTCCATTCTGCCCTACACCACTGCTGCACCAGTCGAGGAGCTGGGTAGGATTGTGCTGTGTGTGTGCGTGTGCGCGCGCACATGCATGTGGTCCAAATTGCATCCTAAACAAAGCGCTAACTCTTGGGAACACATTCATAAATACTTTTCTCAGTGTGACCTACCAGGCTACTCAAACTCAATCTGTAAGCCTTCTTCATTCCTCCATTCTTTTTACTAAACTCTTTTTCTTTCAGGAAGGGAATTATGCCCATAGACGTTATTTGTGCGATATGTAATGTATGCATTTAAGGAAACTCAAGTGTGGGATTAGTATTCCTAATAACGTATGCCATTACAGCTTCTCCTGAACTTCTGGTGACTTGTGGTTTACAAGCAATCTTGCTTTTCAGGCATGTTTTTCACAAAACCTGCGTGGATCCATGGCTCAGTGAACACTGTACCTGTCCTATGTGTAAACTGAACATTTTGAAAGCCCTGGGAATTGTGGTGAGTCAAGATTTGCTTGAATATAAAGGTTTACTGTCTAAACATCCAAAATTAGAAAACTCACCTAAGAGAAGATAAGAATCATGGTGTGTTAGAGTCTAGACACTCTTGCTTGCTTGCTTGCTCTGTCTTATTGTTCACTATATGAAATTGTGAAATTTTCCCAACTCTGCATTCTGAATTATGTGATGCAAGCACTTCACTTATGTCAGGGTGTAAGTCGAATTGTGGAAAATCTCACCCAGAGTCATCTGGCTTAATTATTATTCTCTGATTCTTTGGTCATGTACTAGGCCTAGAGTGAGCTAACACTCACTTATCTTGGGATAAGTGACAGGAACAAAACCTTAGATGATAACCTTTTATTTCATACCTGGTATGAACAAATAAATTTGTCCCACTAAAACATCTTTTCAAAGCAAAATCTATTTTTTTGAGAGAATAATCAATCTGGATTCCTTTCCCTTAAGGCTTGAATCCGGTCTCTGATTCAACTGGAGAACTTCTGGGCCTGTGCAAATGTTGCTTTTTAGGAGAACTCTCAATCTGATATTAGTCTAAGGTAAACATGTACTGTGAGGGCACTGCTGATGGTTTCAAAATAAATCTTCTATGCTCCTGTTAAAAAACAAAAGGTAAAGAAGAACAAACTACCATTCAAATAAAGAGGCAATGAAATATGTGTATAGCTGCTTTCAAGTCAGCACATAACGGGCGAAATCTGCTATTATTCTTAGCTCTCTCAATCAAAGAGCACTCAATCTCTTTTAGAAATACAGATCATGAATTTCAAGTAGACATTGTAACCTATAATGGCTGTACATGACAGAAAAAGATGTGCAGCTATATTGTGCCTTATCTAAAGTTGGAAGACATTTTTGATTATTATTATTGGCTAAGACACTTTTCCTGAGCTCCCGTTGCATCTTATCAACCTACATGTAGGATTTAAATTTACAGAACATCACTGCCTGAAGATTTAAGTGCTGTTTGCAGCAGCAGCTGGTGTGGTAGAGAAGTGCATAGGAAGAGGCAGCCGCTGCTGAACCGGAACCTAGGTTGTAAGGGGGCCCACATCCTTACTCATGGTTGCCACACAGCGGTAGCAGAGACATGAAACAGTTCAGAGTAGGAACGAAGCTCCTAACTCCATTATGGTATTGCATTTAGGACCTATCCAGTGTGAGTTAACAGAAATTCAGGGTATACCCAAAATGTGTTTACCATCTCTGTTATTTGGGGCTTAAACCGCTGAACCATGAGCTGTCGATCGAAAGGTCGGCAGTTCGAATCCGCGACGGGGTGAGCTCTCGTTGCTTGGCCAGCTCCTGCCAACTTAGCAGTTCCAAAGCATATTAATGTGAGTAGATAAATAGGTACCGCTTGCGGGAAGGTAAACAGCGCTCCGTGTTCCAGCCGCATGCTACGTGCTGCGGCAAGGAGAGTCATGCCGGCCACATGACCACGGAGGCGTCTTCAGACAACGCTGGCTCTTCGGCTTTGAAATGGGGATGAGCACCACACCCTAGAGTCGGACACGACTGGACTTAATTGTCAGGGGTCACCTTTACCTTTACTATGGTCTTAATGGAAGGGTTGTTCCTCTCCCATGGAGAGGGCATGTGTGATGGATTCTGTGGGGATGCATTTGCTAGCTCCATGCTGCTTACTCACTCTCAGTATTTGTCTACAGAGGCAAATACTGTAGTGGGGAGAGGCAAATACTGTAGTGGGGAGAGCAGTACAGCAAATACTGTAGTGGGAAATGGGGAGAGTTTCTCCCCATGGATTCCAGTCCAGTGTTTGCTTCTGCAGATGAACAGGAGAGGGAACATCTGCATATGTATGCTGCATAATCCAAACATTGTCAGAACAGCATACAATTTATTTAAAGAGTTCAGTAATCTGCTTGTGTGACTGCTGACCACCCCCCACTGCCTCCTGGTTGCTCCTCCTTTTCCAACGCACTGTGCTGCCTCTCTGGCCACTGCTGTTTGCTTATCTTTCTTAGATTGATTTTTGTAGATGCTTCTGACCAGTGTTCTCTCTATGGTGTGTGGCTGAGCGGCTGCACACCTCCCTGACGAGCTCCGTGCAGTGCAGAGCTCGGCAACCTGGAAGTTTGGCGCTGACATCATCAACGAACGTCCAGAAGTGACAATGAGTTGTAACACCACACAGCTGCTTAGAGGGGTCTACGCACTGGCGCTGGCCCCTTATAGGGAACACTGCTTCTGACATTTTGCTGTATTGGCTGAAGCATGCATGATTTTGCCAGCATTCTGCAGAAATGAAATCTGTTAACATGACGATACTTTATTTGCAGACAAATGTGCCATGTGCTGACAATATGGCCTTTGACATGGAAAGGCTCACTAGAGGCCAGCTAGGCAACAGGAGATCAGTACTTGGTGACCTCACCAGTGACAGCTCACTCAGTCTTGAGCCTTTGCGTACCTCTGGAATATCACAATTTCCACAGGATGGGGAGCTGACCCCAAGGACAGGAGAGATCAACATTGCTGTAACTAGTAAGTGACGTTTAGTATTCATTCAAGTATCATTGGATTTCCTATAGCTTTATTTCTGCTCTTCGTTAACAGAAAAAAAAGACACACATAACAAATTATGGATTGTATATTTTAAATGGATAGTAATATTCATTTTGGATAAGGTTAGACTGAACAGGATCATCATCCAGTCACTTGAATTGGAAACAGCATTTGCAGAATCTGGTTGTTAAAATTTGCTGCTTACTGATTAGCAAAATAAAACCTGCAAGGGAAATATTGGTTAGAAATAAAGATGGTTAAAATATTCATTTGACTTTTTTTTTCATTAGAGTACTGTGTTGTAAATCATAATGGCTAGATTCAGAAATTGAAGAAACTAATCCAAGTATATTTGTCTTTTTTTTTTCTTTATTTCTTTTGGGTTTGTTGCTGTCAGAACAGAGAATGATGTTGGAACAGAATATTGTCAGAATAGAGTATGATGATTGCTTAAGGATTCAACAGTTTTGTCTGTAAAGATAGCTTTGCAGTAAATTACTTCCAGATCATTGGTATGCTTTAGCATTGGGACATGCTTTAGGCAAAACATAATATAGCATATTCTCAATACTGTTGAGCCCTTATTTCATACATGGTAAGAATCTTACTACTGACTCAGTCAGACAATTCAAGCGCCATCTGAATGTCTAAACTTCATTTGTCTCAATTGCAGTACCGCCTTTCAAAAATACTTTGGGTTTTTTTATATTAAGCATGGTTTGCTTTGACCCATGTTCAGTAGCAGCACATAATGCCTCTCTTAGCCTTGCACAACAGCTAGTACTGCATCCTGTGGAGAAACTGGAGTATGTGGTCTCTGAAAATTAGAGTCAAAGATCCTTATAACCCTCACTTTGCAAAAGTTTGGGACTGCAGGTGTTTTGTTGGTAAGGGTTAAGCAGTAGAAACTGGGCTTTTGGCCTGGACTGCAGACCTTGTGACCCACCAAGCCAAATGCAATCTGTACTGCAGTTTGTCAAGTGCTTGATTATGCTTTTCAGATCTCAAGTAGGCAGTAACAGCAAATTTATCAAGCCCCAGATAGATATGTGACTTATGGGATGCATTCAGCTTGGTGGGTCACAGTCATAAATTAAAATGTTTTGTATAGTTTTTGCCAGCATTCTCTTGGCTTCTAAAATGGTTATTTACAGTGGGCCCTCCTTATCCACGGATTAGTTATCCCCAGATTTGACTATCTGCAGAGGAGATTGGGGGCGGGGAGCATTGGGGGCAGGGGGAGGCACCACAGTACCTGATTTAGCAACCTCGCTGGCCTGCCGCCTGCTTCTTGCCTCTCGCACCACTTTGTTAAGCTCCGACATTCCTGTAAAAAGAAAAAGCATGGCCAGAAGCAATTTCCGGATGCATGCACAACCGGTAGTCGCCTCTGGTCATGTTTTTTTCTCTTTTTACAGGCAGTTTGGAGCCTAACAAAGTGGCGCGAGAGGCAAGAAACAGGTGGCGGTCCCCAGCAAAGCTTAAAAATAAGGTATGTGGCACCACCCCTGCACCTCACGGCCCCACCCACGATTTTGGCATCCGTGGGGGTTCTGGGAACGGAACCCTTGTGGATATCAAGGGCCGGCTGTACACTTAAGAATAAAATCTGGTTGTATTGTTCTGTTAAATTTCCTAAAAGTAAGGTTTCTAATGCTGAAATACTTCTCACATGGCAAATTGATTTTTGTCAGTGAAACTTGTCGTTTGAAAATGCAGAGGCTTTTAAAATCCTTCCTAAAGTCCTGCTTCTGTTGCAACGCCTCAGTTTGGGATTAATTGTCGCTACCCCCTTAAGGGGGATGGTGACGTGCAGTGACGGCAGCGGCACTTCCAGGATTGCGCTGCTTGCACCACTAAGACAAAAAAAGCGGGTGTAACACTCATCCAATGGATGCACCAGGCTTCTAGAGGGTGTGGGGGGGCGTGATCCCCTCCGCAGGCCTCCCTCTGCCTCAAAACGGCTCGCTCTGTTTTTTGTCTGAAACTGCAAATGGGTCACAATCGTTTCAGGGAGCCGTTTTGGGGCACAGGGAGACCTGCAGAGGGGATCATGCCCCCCCCTGCAGCCTCCAGAAGCCTGGTGCGACCACTGGATGAGTGTTACACACACCCTTTTTTGTCTCGGCGGTAGCGGTGTGATCCCAGAAGCACCTCCTCCACCATCACCCTGCAAAGACTTATGAAGTTTGGGAACCTCTGCTCTAACGGCATGGCTCTACCATCTTGAGAATGAACAGTGTTAATAGGTCCGCTAACTTGTCATTTTTCTTTGACTATTGCTTGCATGCACAGAGCACGTTCAAAGAGTGGGTTGGCAGCTCTTAGTTTTTTTTAATAGGACATACAAGACATCTTTTTTATGTCCTTAACCAGTCAGTTGGTCTTGAATGCAGGTTAGATCTCAAAGAATTGATTCTTTCGATGTTGGATCTAGAGCAGGGGTGTCAAACATAAGGCCCACAGGCTGGATGTGGCCTGCAGAAGCTCTTTATCTGGCCTCCGTAATAATTGGGCTCTCCTAGCACTGCCCTTTTAGCAGTGTCATCTCTGCTGAGACACTGGCAGGAAGAGAAGGACCTCAGAAGGCAAAGAATGCTACGGGAAGAGGCAGACCAAGAGGGGTGAGAGGAAGATGCTGCCAAGGTGCTGGGAGAGCCCAATTATCATGCAGGCCACCCTTTCAGCAGCACCATTTCTGCCAATGTCACTTTGCAGACCATTCTCAGCAGTGGAGCTGCAAAGTGATGCCTTGGTAGAAGTGGTGCTCCTGAAGGGGCGGCCCACGTGATAATCTTGATAATATGATCAAGATTTGCATGTTTTTCTCTTCTGTCATTTGCAGCTAATGAGTTTCTACTTGAGAACAAGGGGCTGTTTTCTGGCCATCATTTGCTTAATGATGTCACTTCCGGCCCTCAGTAGGTGCCATGAATGGTGAAAAGAGTTTGACACTCCTGATCTAGAGGAAGCTTCTCTGGATTCTAACCATTATCTTCAAATACTGTTAATTGCCCAAGGTTCAAATACATACATACCCAGTCACAAACACACACATACCTTCAACTTCTTTAGGGGCAAGCAGCTTAAATTGGTCTCAGTCCTGTTGCCTTTTTAGCTGCTCAGAAATGGAGATCATAAATGAGAAACACATACAACGTTTCAAGAATCGCCATGTGAAAGCTTTGATTTGTTTGAAGATTTGTTTTATTCTGAAAATGTTGCACACATTTTTATGATATTAAAAGTTAAAACCTAAGAAGTTGGTTAGAAAATGTCTAAATTGTGTGCAAATCACATTCTTCCTTATATATTTTACTTTTTAATTGTGACTTAATGCACAAAAATAGTTTAATTTAATATTGACTACACGCTGGATTCTTCCTTAAATTTAGAAGAATTAGAGGATTTTCTTTATTGATAAAGTATGTGGTTTTGTGTGTACATATGTCATGCACCAATACAGGGCATTGTTTGGAGATAATCAGTCTTGACATTCTTTAAAGGTAAACATTTTGCTTACACTTTCCTTGTTTTTCCTTTTATATTAATAAATCATTTATCACTAACTGGCTTCTGCTTGTAAATATTGTATCATGCCTCTTTTTCTCACTTTTTCCTCATAACTTCTTTGCTGACCTTCTTCATTTAGTACCTTCTGTGGCTTAACCTTCTGCTTACTTCTGGTGCTTCCTGGTGCCTCTCATGGCTAGAATTGTTGTCTTCTGCTTCTGGTCTTTGAAGGCAAAGTTGCCATCGATTGACATGAGCCTTCTTCCTCAAGTGACTTCCTCCCTTTCCTTTGTCAACAGAAGAATGGTTTATTATTGCCAGCTTTGGCCTCCTGAGTGCCCTTACACTCTGCTACATGATCATCAAAGCCACAGCTAGCTTAAATGCTAACGAGTAAGTAAAACGGTGTGTGTGTGTGTGTGTGTGTGTGAGAGAGAGAGAGAGAGAGAGAGAGAGAGAGAGAGAGAGCACATCACAAATTACAAGACATGAATAGAAGAATTGGAAGAAATATTTGCAAAACATCCAAACAGGTGGTCCATCCATGAGACTGGATGAAGCAGCTGCTTGAGTGGTGGACTGGGGGAAGTGGCAAACTGGTGGTGGGGGACCCTGCACCTGCCCCCTCCTCTGACCTTCTGTCTGTCTGGTTGCTTCACCCAGCACCGTTCCACCGTCTTCTTATGAACTCTGGGCTTCTGAGAGGAGGATGGGGATGCAGCTTTCTACCTCCTCCTCTAGCAGCACTGCCAAAGATCATGGCAATGGAGCCAGAGGAGGAAGTGCCCATCCCTGTGATCCTGTTCTCAGTTGTGATCAGAAAAGCGCTTTCACTGTTTCCTTCTCCATTGCTGCTTCTAAATTAGCCAGGTGATGAGGATGCTGGGAGTAAAACCTCTCTGCTCCTAGCATCCTCCCCACCTGGCTAGTTTAGAAGAGCGTAGAAGATGGGAGCACACCACATTGGTTCATGCGTGCGCACACACTCATGGTGGATGGCAAAATTCAGGTGCCAACTTGGCTTGGGCCAGACCTGTATCCAAAATATAGTGTTCTTTCATTATTGTGGTTTTAGTAGCAACTCTTCAAGGAGGAGGATCATGAACATAATTCACGAACACTTGAACTAACTTTGTCTTGCGCACTTGTGCTTTTTACTTTAAAAAAAAGTGTGTATCATAGCTAAACTCATATCCCCAGGCTTACTGTTGGGGGGGGGGGGTTAAAGTAAAAGTGCCTAGAAACTGATGTGCCTGTTCAGATCCTTGGGAAGGGAACAATGAACATTTTTTATCCTCGTAGCAGTAGAAGCAGTTTATCTGGGAATAAGATTCGTTTAGGGGAGAAAAACATTAGTGATACAACAGAAAAGTCATGAAAAGTGCAAGAAAACAATAAGAACACTTTGGAAGACAAAGCTGCAAATGATATATATGCCCTACACATAGTGAGGCATGGGAGCGAGCCTTGGGGACATTTTAATGTGAACTGGGATTTGGGCACAAACATTTGTATATGAATAGGTCCTGCTCCTGTGATCAGCAGCTGCACATGGGATGGACAAATTGTGTGCCAATCTTATTTGCATACAAATGTGCTGTGTAGACCTTGTTTCTACTACACATGGTGTATGGCATAAGCATTTTCAGCACTCTCTGGAGATGAAAAAGTGACTATGCAGTCTGAGCACTGAGAGAGGTTTTTTTCGTTAGGTAATCATAGATATTATAGCGCAATCGTGCGCAGAGTTGCGCCAGGGGAGCACGCGCTCCCCTGGCACAGAGCGTCGTAAATGCACCATAAAGCGCGTTTACAGCACCCAGAGAGTAAGGGACCCCGGTGCAGAGGCTGGCAGCCCTTACCCTGCAGTCCCGCCGTCCCCGTGCTCATGGAGCAGGTAAGGCATACACCGGCCAGGGCAGGGGCGGGGGTAGGGCGGACCAGGCAGTGAGGGGGGGCGGCTATTGGCCTCCCTGGGCCTGGAGAGGGCAGGTATATCGGCAGCGAGATACGCCGGTATCTTATGCTCTCTCCAGGCCCAGCGCGGCCATACATGTGCAGTGTGGATGTGCACGAGCTCCAGAGCTCATGCACATTCAAGAGGCACATTGGGCCTCCCGCCGCTTACACTGGGGGAAGGGGACGATCGTTCCCTTCTCCCGAGTTGTTCCTGGGCTGCTCCGGGGCAGCCCGGGAACTTGATAGGATACAGCGCCGTATCCTACACAGGATTGGGCTGTAAGTCTTGTAATTTCTGGTTACCTTTATCTGATAAAACTTAGTCACAATGGATTTTCTGGGCCAATTATTAATATATTTCTTTAATTTGAATTCTAAGCAGCTATTTACTTTATAGTCCTGTCCTCTCATTAGTGTGCAGTACCTTTTCAAACTTCATGGTATTGTATCTAACAAGATACAATGGGCCAGCAACAAGATGTTGCAGCATCTAACTAGCCCCTAAAATGAGTGGTTTGTTAACTTTTATTAATTGGGCATATTGGACAAAGCTGGTTTGTGCCCTACCTTTCTGTATATTATTTTTCTGTTCATTTTCTCCTGCAACATTTTTCTCTAGCGCTAGTTCCACCAGTGATAAGAGCCCATAGGATTGGGCTGTGTATCGCCTCAGTGACATCTTTCTTCCTTAGACTCTGTCTCTCCTTTTTGTTGGGCTTACAACCTGTTAGCATAGCTGGTTTACACAGCAGGGTTTGGGAGACCTGCTAAGAAGATCACTTCATGGCATGTGGTCATAAAGAAAAGGAAATGCTTTATTTATGAAAACTCTATACTCGGGAGAGAGTGGGGGGGGGAGGCCCTACACACCTGCTATCTATCTGGAAAGAGGATGCTGGGAGGAGAAGGAGGAAGGATAGCCTGAGATTAGCAATCTGCATACCAAAGGGAGCTTTACTGGAAGAGTAAGAGGGGAAACCCTCACATCTCTTCTGGCTACTTTGCTAGCTATAATTGCTACCTTCAGGTGCAGAATGCTAGTACAGTGTTGTATCTTTCTCTGCTTCCAACAATGGGGAGATAATAATGCCTGAAGGTAGTCTCAGTTAAATGTTTCAAAATAGAGATATTTAGTACAGTAGACTAAAATAGTCATTGACTGTTAGAATTGGAAGGAACCCTAGAGGTCTTCCAGTCCAACATTCTGCTCAGTGCAAACAACTACTACAGCATCACTGATAAGTGACCATCCAGCTTCTGCTTCAAAACCTTCAATGAGGGACAGTCTACTACTTCCTGAGGCATATTGTTCCAGCGCCAGACGGCTCATACAGTTAGGACATACTTCCTCGTGTCTAGTCTACATCTCCTTCCTTGTAGTTTCCAGGCATTAATTTTTGTCTTGCACTGTGACATCACAGAAAGCAAATCTTCTGTGTGATGGCCCTTCAGAAACCAAGACAGCTATCATATCTCCCTTTTAGTCTTCTCTTTTCCAGGCTAAACATATCAACTCTTTTAACCATTCCTCATAAGACTTGGTTTTCAAACCTTTCACTCAGCACAATCCTGTGTAACTCTTGCACCGGTGTAACAGTAGATCCACCGGTGTAAGTGCACTTATGCCAGTGTAACTTGCCGTACGTCAACGAACGCAGGAGTGAGACCGGCATAACCCCCCTCAGACGCCGTACACGTGCAGTTCGGATGCAGGACAGACGGCAGCACAACTACATTGGCACAGGGGGGCGTCCAAACACCCCCGGAATGCCCCCTGTGCTGGCGGAGATGCAGTGGTATCCGTCCCATGTCCAAAATGCATATGTGTGGCGTCCGAGGGGGGTTACGCCGGTTTCCATCCTGCGTCCGTCGACGTACGGCAGGTTACACTGACATAAGTGCACTTATACTGGTGGATCTACTGTTACACCGGTGCAAGAGTTACACAGGATTGTGCTGACTATCTCATTTAGCCTTCTCTAAACCTGCTCTAGCTTATCAATGTCCTCTTTAAAATGTGATGCCCAGAACTGGACACGGTATTCCCTGTTGGGTCTGACTTAGTGCAGAGTAGAGTGGAACTATTAGTTCTTGTGACCTTTATGCCTCTGTTAATGTAGCCCAGCTTTGCATTAGCTTTTTTGGCAGCTGCATTACACTGCTGGTTCATGTTCAGCTTGTGGTTCACTAAGACACCTGGATTCTTTTTTCACATGCTGCTGCCAAGCCAGGTCTCCTCCATCTTGTACTTGTGCCTCTATTTTCTTTTTGCACGTTTGTGCAGAACTTAACATTTGTCTCTGTTGAAGGTAATGGGTGGGGAGAGCAAGTGGTTAATTCTAGCTACCGTGTTCTGATTCTGCTCTTTGTTAACCCTTAATGGATTTCCCGTTGTGGAGGTGGAAGCCTTATGCATTCCCTCCCATTGATTTAAAACAGTTGCATGTAACAAATTGTATTTATTGAGTAGGTGATTTTTACATTGTGAGTTAAATATTAACAGTAAAATTATAAAATATTAACATCAACATTATTGATGTTCTGTTTTTGTTTCCCCACAGAGCTGAATGGTATTGAAGAAACACTTTGACCAAGTGTTTGCCTTGGAGAGAAAGCAGCCTATTTTTATGCATATCTTATTGATCATGTTACACGTTTAGTACATTCTATTTTCATAATTTGCTAATGCCAAAGATTTGTATTAAGAAAGGAATCAATAAAACTTTAGTTATAAAAACTAAATCTGAGATTGAATTGTATTGTTTTGCGACCACCTTGACAGTGAAAGTTTATCATTTCTCTAATTCAGTGAATGTTTCCTGGTTCTGTTAATGGGTATACATGGAGCTGATCTTGATCTTCTATCACATGTTGCACACAAAGCTAACCTGGAAACTGTAAAATGACACAGGCTGGCTGAGAACACAAGCACAAGTGTAGGTAGCTCTGTTTGTGAAAGGCGGGGAATGCTGTATCTGGTTTCCATGTATTTTCCCCCTGTCCCCCACTGAATCCCCTGCACCATACTTGGGAGGGGTCCTCAGAAGTGGGTGTTCAGGGTGGAAGGAGGAAGTGAGGAAGCCATGTTCTACTGTCAAAACTCTGTTTGTGGTACCAGAACTTGTACAGAGATCGACAAATGTGTAATTAATATTAACTACCGGTAATTTTCATGCTATACTGTTTTATAATTACATGCATGTTTTTCTTGTTCACACTTGTGAGAGAAATTTTTAAAAGTGAAATACAACATGATGCTCCTCGAAGCAAAATGACAATGCTTCACCATTTTTTATTATTGGTGCAGCATTCCTTGGTTCCTGCACATAAACAATAGCAATATGAACTGCTTTAATTACTGGGGTCTCTCATTTCACACATGTCTGATTTATACATTTTTGGAAGAATGTGCTTGTTAATACCAGTTTTAATTTATGCTTGCAAATTTTTGAACCAATGCAGTTTAAAAACATGTTTAGTTCAAATGTTTTTGAGATACTCTTGTCTTTTCAAAAACATCACCCCTGTGTAAACCGAAAGGTACTTGTACTTAAAAACCTAAAATGTTCTTAAAACCTAAAATGTTCTAAAAGAATAAGACAAGAAGACTCTAGTGGTCTGCCCTTGCTACAAAAGAAATAAATGTGCAGCAAGATGTCTGTCAGATCAACTTTCGTTGTCATAGGAGCTATCTTAGTTGACATCAGTACTGGAGAACAGAATATTTAGCAAAAGCATTGTGCATCAAAAGAATAGGGGCATGTGCATGCACACATGCACCCCACCACTTTCAATATGTGTTAGACAGGAATGCCTTCAGTACATGAATGGTGGGCACCAGTGCACTTACTCTCTCCCCTGCCATATCTTTTACTTATGTACAGTAGTTCTGCTCCAATTGTCTACAGTACCTGATTATGCTTAGAGATTGGATATGAGTAAGCCAGTTCAAAGCTTGTGTGCAAACACTGGTTCGTATGCATTCCACAGATAAGTTAGTCAAGCTGTTCTCTGTCTTGCACCAAATGTTCTGCTCTCACTTGGGCAGAGCAATCCTGCCTAACTATCCGGCGGGCAGCCCAGGGCCGCCCGCTGGATCTTATCCCCCTTACTGGCCGCTCCAGAGCAGCCCGGAGGTCTACTTGGGGAAAGGGGACGTTCGTTGTATAGGATTGTTGTATAGGATGTTGTATAGGATTGTTATCCGACCAAGCTCCAATTTTAAATCTGGACAGTGGCAGTCTGTTGCGTCCCTGCTTGCTTATTCAGTTACGGTTTTCTGTAGTGGGCTCTTTGCTTGTTTGCACTTCCAGGCTATTGAACACAGGCACATGCTTGCTTATTCTCCCATTCAACTTAATTTTTTTAAATGCACGTTGGCTTTGTTAGTGAATGTAGAGCTGTTGAGCTCTGGTTTCTAGCCAAAAGCTAATGTCAGACTTAATGAGATTGCCTATTGAATCAAGCTGACAAAACAGCATAAGCTGGCCAAAGCCAGAGCCTTTTGTGTGTATATTCAAAGTTAACCTACTTTTCAATTTAGTACTTATTTACAGTAATTAAAATATGCCGGTTAGAAATTCCAGCAATCAAGAAGGAAACAGTTTTCTTGTAAATAGGATTTACTTTTTAAGAAATATTGGTGATGGGGACTTAAGCACTTTTTTTGACTGTAGGAAAGCAGCCAAAATCTGTATTAAAATAGTTGCTCAATTTGTAGTGGTCAAGAAACCTTCAGCTGATAAGACAGCTTTTATAATTAAAAATGGCAGTGTTAACGTTTCCATAATGTAATTGATATTTTGAAATGTCCTTGTGAAATGTTGAGAGAAATCAACAATGTTCGCAAAATACGGGAATCGATGCCATGTGATAAAAGAAGCATGAACTTTAATAATATCCAATGCCGTATGCGGGTTTCCGTTTCAGGCAGCCGCACACGGAATAAAAGTTACATTAAAATCCAAGGTCACTGGTCCAACGTTTCGTTCCGAGCTGCCGGAACGAAACGTTGGACCAGTGACCTTGGATTTTAATGTAACTTTTATTCCGTGTGCAGCTGCCTGAAACGGAAACCCGCATACGGCATTGGGTATTATTTAAGTTCAAGCTTCTTTTATCACATGGCATCGATTCCCGTATTTTGCGAACATTGTTGGTTGATTGCGGGCCATGAAAGCTACCGAATGAAGTTGAGAGAAATGTCACAAATAGGGCAGTGACTTTGCTTTAGAAAACTTGAAAAACTCAAAATAGAGGAAAGTAGAGGTGGGGGGAGAGAATATTGTGAATTTTCAAAATTTGGGGCCTTTTGGGTCTAAGAAGTGGAATAATAAGATAGTTATTCTATAGTACATCAGTGTCCTCCTCTACATTATTGTAACAATCCTTACAACCCTATAAGGTAGACTAGTATTGTTTATCTCTATATTATAGATATTTAAGGCCATCCGATGAATTCATAGCAAAATTGAGATCTGAACCAGGAGCTTCCAGCTTGCTTTTAACCATTGTGCTGTCATTCTGTATGAAGAATGTTGAAGTGAAGTATAAGAATATCTTCATATGTTAAAATTTGTGGGGGAACAAGCGACTTTATTCTCTTTTAATCAGAGACGATCCTGCGCCCCCCCCCCGCGGGGGGGGCCCCAGATTTTTGCCGCCCCCCAATAAAAAACAAAACACACACACAAAAAAACAAAAAAAAAACCCCAAAAAAACACCACCACCCCGGGTTTTTCAGATGTCTACGGGCTTTTTTACTGTAATGTTCATGTGTGTATGCTTTGTCCCACTTAGCTTGTGTATCCCGGAGCCTTCGTTCTGCCTGCTTTCGTTCTGTCCAGGCGGCAGAACTCCGGAAAAGCGCCCGTTTGCTCCGGAGCAGGGCGCTCCGTCGTTTTGCGCTTGCATCGTTCATCTCAGCGCATGCGCAGAAAGATTGGAACGACGGAGCGCCCTGGAGCGGCGTTCCAATCTTTCTGCGCATGCGCTAACTGAGATGAACGATGCAAGCGCAGAACGACGGAGCGCCCTGCTCCAGAGTGAACGGGCGCTTTTCCGGAGTTCTGCCGCCCGGACAGAACGAAAGCAGGCAGAACGAAGGCTCCGGGATACACAAGCTAAGTGGGACAAAGCATACACACGTGTACATTACAGTAAAAAAGCCCGTAGACCCCTGAAAAAACCGTAAAAATACAAAAACAGAAATCGAAACCAGAGTAGTCCCCCGCCCCCCCAGGAGCCTCTGCGCCCTCCGCCCAGGGGCCCTGGGCCCCCCCGCCCCCCTTGAGGACGTCTCTGCTTTTAATGTCATTATGTAACATCTAAAAGAGAGCTCATGTACCTCCATTCCACTTGGAGGTCAATTGTACAGACTTCATTGTGGAGACAGTTTTTACATCTTGGTCTGGAGGAGGGAAATGAGCAGAGGCAATGTGTGGTTTACTTCAGAAGTTATAATGAAGTATGGAAATCAACTGTTTCCACATGTGTGCAAGTCATAACTTGGAAACAGAAAACAGAATGTTGTTCTAAAATATAGTGCAAAATATCTAAGATGAGAGTTCCTGTTCTTTTTTTCAACACTGTGAGTACAGCATCTGGAAATTCCACCTGGCAGTGCTCATGTTAATTAATACAGCATGTAATCTATTTTATGGAAATGATACAAGAAAGGTGTTTTGACATTCCCTAACTATATACTGTAGAGACAACTTCTAACAATTTCCCTGCGTGTGCATAAGAATTTTCCTTTCTGGAACACAAATTGTTTTCCAGACTTACATTAGTGGAACCTGTGTTTGATACTGCAAAATAGGCCCTCCAAATACAAGTGCAATCCTCACTGCAGGTCATCAACCAAACTGGCTTACAGTGCAATCCTGCTTAAGGATCCGCTGGGCGGCCCAGGCCACCCGCCGGATCCTGAGCTCTACCGTGTGCAGGCACCCACTCGGCGGAAAGTCTACTCGGGGAAGGGGATGCTCGTCCCTTTCTCCGAGTGTAACCGAGGCCAGGCCCTATCGGCCTCCTCGGATTTCCGTCAGCTATTTTGCTGGCAGAAGTAAGGGGAGGCCGTGTAACGGCCCAGCAGAGACTGGGATACGGTCGAGGCCGTCCCTGCCCCCTCCCGGGTCGGCTGGGCCTATGGCCGGCCGCCCGAACTGCCCCCCTCATGTTGCCTGGATCTTTACCTGGGGTCCTCCAGCAGGTGGGCGTCCTGGCGGCTGAGCTGTCCTGATGGCTGACCTGGGAAGGCCGGCCTTGCACTGGCCTCTGCTCTCGAGTCGTCGCAAACGTACCTTATGGCACATATGTGAACGTCTTCGGCTGGTGGACCACTCGGTCCGCTGGCCGAATTTACAACAGGATTGGGCTGTTACTCATACTTCTATTGGAAGAGCTTTTCAGTTTGAGGTAAGAAGTACCATGAGTATGGAATCTGGCCTCCTGTTTGAAGGCAAAGATGCCCCATCTCTTCGGCGTCCAACAACTGGAGTTGATGGGAGAGACTATGGTCATAGGGCAAAGTCCAGACTGGATGAAGGCAACAATATAAGCACTTAGCAAGAGTTTATTACCCTTCATGCTGATAATAGCAAGAGGAAAAAGCAGGTTCACCTAAGATTTGTGAAGAGTATTTGTCTTGGTGCATACTGAGTGTAGGCATAGTCTTCATTGCAAAAGCTCAGGAAAATTGGACCAAATCGTAGACATGTCAAAAAGCTCATGGCTGTGTTTAAATTTAGCCCATGCTGCTGCTTTCTCAGCAGTGAGAAGCAAATTTTGAATAGAAATCAATTCATTCTGTGAGTCACTAACTGCAGCGGAAATTGTTTTCTTCGGCATCTTGCTTGAAGTGATGGCAAGGTAGAATGCATTTAAGAGTCATTTTATAAGAGACTCTTTAGGACAAACCGTGAAGCAAAAGACAAGGAGTTTGTTGGGGTACAGTAGTAAACACGGTCCTGAAAGTTTAACGGAATTTGTGTTATACAGTGCGGGGGGGGGGTGTATCTGCATTGGCTTTTTATCTGTTCAGAGTCAAAACTGACTTCTAAAGACATGAGAATAAAGCTTGTGCAACCTAAAATGTTTCTTGGCCCTTTGCACTGCAGAATGGCCTTGTTCATTCATATTGAGTTCATTACCATCTCCAGTTCTTAAATGTTTTCTTGGAAGTGTTGCTGACTGGCAAATTGGCCTTTTGCTTGCAGAATCATTTACATTGGAAATAACTCGGTTGCTTTGTATGGAGGCCATTTTAATGTCCAGTCTATCCTCTGGCATTTGCATTCCCACTAAATTCTTTGGTCATCCGTGAACTTGATAAACATACTATTTACTCCTTTGTAGAAGTCTCTACAAAGTCTAGTGAAGATAACTGGGCCCAGTGTGCATAGATGGAAGGACATTTCCCTCTGCATAAAAGAAATGCTGTTAGGTGGGGAAGAAGGACAATTCTTAAAAACAGGGACATTTTTTCAAGGTGGAAGAAGCAGCCTAGTTTCTTCAGTTTCAAGATATCTATTTCCTTTTCCTGTATTTAGATAATGGCCATAATTCAAGAGAATCGCAGCGCAATCCTGACTAAGCATCCGGCTAGCGGCCCAGGGCCGCCGGCTGGATCCTGTGCACAGGCTGCCCGGTCTGCCAGGCTGGAGGTCTGGCTGCCAGGCTGGAGGTCAGGCTGCCAGGCTGGAGGTCTACTCAGGGAAGGGGACGCTCATCCCCTTCCCCGAGTGTAAACCCAGGCCGGCCCCATCGGCCTCCTCAGATTTCCACCAGCTAAATAGCTGGCAGAAGTAAAGGAGGCCCTGTAACGGCGTAGCTGGCCCAGCAGGGACGGGGATATGGCCAACGCCATCCCCTGTCCCCTGGCTAAGCCAATGCCCCCCCTCCCTTGCCCAGCCGGACCACCCACGTGGCCGGCGATGGAGCGCTTACCTTCCGCCGCTGTCCGTGTGGAGATCCGGCACCAGAGTGAGGGAGGTTGGCCTTGCTTGTTCCGTCTTGCTTGTTCCGTCGCTGGCACCAACGTTAGGATTGCACCCTCGGATATTCTTTAAGCCCATTGATTTCGGTGGATTTAAGTGTGATATGCTCTTCCTGTTAGATTGTGACCAGTGACTCTCAAACATATTTTGAGTGAAGTCTATTCTCTCCCATGCATGTATGCTCGATGGGCACATACCATGCCTGTGTGCTAATAACCCCAAAATGAAAGGCAATCTGACCCTATAGAAGAGTCAACAAGGGAATTTGGTGGTTGACCCTGTAGTAATGATTACACTGGTATTTTGTATTGTTAAAAATTGCAATTACAATGATCTTATTGTAAGCATGGAGGGTAATTTTGTGTTCTAGAAAAGAACATGTTTATACACATGGACAAATGTTTAGAGAAGAAAAGATTGATTGAGCTCTGCAGTAGCTTCACTGAAATCCTGCAGGATGCAACTTTTCAATCTGATATCTTTGACAGCAAAGGATTGTAAAGTTTACAGTGAAAATCAGCTACATTTAGATTTTTTAAAAATACTCTCAGTAAAGAATGCAACAGTAACCTTTTTTCTTGCTGATTAATGTGCTGCCTCAAATTTCTGAACTGACCCTCTGTTACA
Source organism: Plestiodon gilberti rubricaudatus (assembly GCA_026170595.1). Classification (NCBI taxonomy): domain Eukaryota; kingdom Metazoa; phylum Chordata; class Lepidosauria; order Squamata; family Scincidae; genus Plestiodon; species Plestiodon gilberti. The sequence goes on along the minus strand of JANXHW010000002.1, from coordinate 192,111,807 downwards.
CAAGATCTGAGGAAATTATTTGCTTTAGGCAACTGCTTCCCAATACTGTATTTTAAAAAGCAACATTTGGACTTCACCATGTCTTTGTTCCACAGAGTCAGCTGTGCAATATTAACTTTGTAACTGCTTTTTCAGTAATAGTGTAGCCTGGAGCTCAACATTCTTACAGTGTGCATGATACTGCTGTTTAAAATGCTATGTAGGAATCTTAAATCAGTATAGAAATCCACTTTGATCCTTCTGGGAGATATTAAGCCCAGGCAGATCTGCACTCTGCAATCATGAACAATTCAAGAAGGCTAAAAGCTGGGATGGGATTCAAACCCGCAAATCTAATTGTTAAATAAGCATGTTAACTAATGGCTCCATCCCACAGTAATGTGCTATGTCTCTTGTGGGGAGCTATATGTATCACCTATAGAGACATGGGATGGCACATAACAAACGTCAGTCAACGTTTCATTAGTTATTGATGCTCAGTTTGTTTATTTGACTCCCAGCCCACATTTGGCTTATGTCTTCTGCAATACATATATTTGTCTTTGTTGTTGTTGTTCAGTCGTTAAGTCGTGTCCGACCCTTCGTGATCCCATGAACCATATCCCGCCAGGCCTTCCTGTCCTCCACTATCTTCCTGAGTTTGCTCATTTTCATGTTCGTTGCATCGGTGATGCTGTCTAACCATCTCATCCTTTGCCTTCCCCTTCTCCTTTTGCCTTCAATTTTTCCCAGCATCAGAGTCTTCTCCAGAGAGTCCTCTCTTCGCATTAGGTGGCCAAAATATTTGAGTTTCAGCCTTAGTATCTGTCCTTCCAGGGAACAGTCAGGGTTGATTTCATTTAGGATTGACTGATTTGATCTCCTAGCAGTCCAAGGGACTCTCAGGAGTCTTCTCCAGCACCACAGTTCAAAAGCATCTATTCTTCGGCGCTCAGCCTTCCTTATGGTCCAACTCTCGCAACCATACATTGCTACTGGGAACACCATCGCCCTGACTATGCGAACTTTTGTTGGCATGGTGATATCTCTGCTTTTTATTAGGCTATCTAAGTTTGCCATAGCTTTCCTTCCAAGGAGTAAGCGTCTTTTAATTTCATGGCTGCTGTCTCCGTCTGCAGTGATCTTGGAGCCCAGAAAAGTAAAATCTGTTACTGCTTCCATTTCTGCCCCTTCTATTTGCCAGGAATTGATGGGCCCAGATGCCATGATCTTAGTTTTATTAATGTTGAGTTTCAAGCCAACTTTTGCACTCTCCTCTTTCACCCTCATCAAGAGGCTCTTGAGTTCTTCTTCACTTTCTGCCATTAGGGTGGTATCGTCTGCATATCTGAGGTTGTTGATATTTCTCCCGGCAATCTTGATTCCGGCTTGCGATTCATTCAGCCCTGCATTTCTCATAATGTACTCTGCATATAAGTTAAATAGGCAGGGTGACAGTATACAGCCTTGTCGTACTCCCTTCCCAATTTTGAACCAGTCGGTTGTTCCATGGCCGGTCCGAACTGTTGCTTCTTGACCCGCATACAGGTTTCTCAGGAGACAGGTAAGGTGGTCTGGTACCCCCATCTCTTTAAGAATTTGCCACAGTTTGTTGTGATCCACACAATCAAAGGCTTTTGCGTAGTCAATGAAGCAGAAGTAGGTGGTTTTTTGGAACTCTCGGGCTTTCTCCATGATCCAGCGCATGTTGGCAATTTGATCTCTAGTTCCTCTGCCTCTTCGAAACCCAGCTTGTACGTCCGGTAGTTCTCGGTCCACATACTGCTGAAGCCTAGCTTGTAGGATTTTGAGCATAACCTTGCTAGCATGTGAAATGAGTGCAATTGTGCGATAGTTTGAGCACTCTTTGGCACTGCCCTTCTTTGGAATTGGAACGTAAACTGACCTTTTCCAATCCTTTGGCCACTGCTGAGTTTTCCAAATTTGTTGGCATATTGAGTGCAGCACTTTCACAGCATCATCATTTAGGATTTTAAGTAGCTCAGCTGGGATATTATCATCTCCACTAGCTTTGTTGTTAGTGATGCTACCTAAGGCCCACTTGACTTCACTCTCTAGGATGTCCGGCTCTGGGTCAGTGACCACACCAGCGTGGTCATCAGGAACATTAAGATCTTCCTTGTATAGTTCTTCTGTGTATTCTTGCCATCTCTTCTTAATCTCTTCTGCTTCTGTCAGGTCCCTGCCTTTTTTGTCCTTTGTCATGCCCATCTTTGCACAAAACGTTCCCTTGATATCTCCAATTTTCTTGAAGAGATCTCTAGTCCTCCCCATTCTGTTGTTTTCCTCGATTTCCTTGCATTGTTCATTTAAGAAGGTCTTCTTATCTCTCCTTGCTATTCTCTGGAAATCTGCATTCAGTTGTTTATATCTTTCCCTTTCACCTTTGCTTTTTGCATTCCTTCTTTCCACAGCTATTTGTAAAGCCTCATCTGACAGCCACTTTGCTTTCTTGCATTTCTTTTTCTTTGGGATGGTTTTAGTTGCTGCCTCCTGTACAATGTTAAGAACTTCCGTCCATAGTTCTTCAGGCACTCTGTCTACCAGGTCTAATGCCCTAAATCTATTCTTCACCTCCACTGTATACTCATAAGGGATATGGTTTAGGTCATATCTGACTGGTCTAGTGGTGTTCCCTACATTCTTCAGTTTAAGCCTGAATTTTGCAATAAGAAGCTCATGATCTGAGCCACAGTCAGCTCCAGGTCTTGTTTTTACTGACTGTATAGAGCTTCTCCATCTTTGGCTGCAAAGCACATAATCTATCTGGTTTCGGTATTGACCATCTGGTGATGTCCATGTGTAGAGTCGCCTCTTGTGTTGTTGGAAAAGAGTGTTTGCTATGACCAGCGTGTTCTCTTGACAGAACTCCGTTAGCCTTTGCCCTGCTTCATTTTGCGCTCCAAGGCCAAACTTGCCTGTTGTTCCGTTTATTTCTTGATTTCCTACTTTAGCATTCCAGTCTCCTATGATGTAAAGGACATCTTTTTTGGGTGCTAGTTCTAGAAGGTGTTGTAGGTCTTCATAGAACCGGTCAACTTCATCTTCTTCGGCATCTGTAGTTGGGGCATACACTTGGATTACTGTAATGTTGAATGGTTTGCCTTGGATTCGAACTGAAATCATTCTGTCGTTTTTGAGGTTGCACCCCAGTACTGCCTTTCCCACTCTTTTATTGACTATGAGGGCTACTCCATTTCTTCTAAGGGATTCATGCCCACAGTAGTAGATATGATGGTCACCTGACTTAAATTCGCCCATGCCCGTCCATTTTAGTTTGCTGATTCCCAAGATGTCAATGTTCAATCTTATCATCTCATTTTTGACCACATCCAGCTTGCCTTGATTCATAGACCTCACATTCCATGTTCCTAAGCAGTATTGCTCCTTGCAGCATTGGATTTTCCTTTCAACCTCAGACACATCCACAGTTGGACGTCCTATTGGCTTTGGCCCAACCGCTTCACTCTTTCTGGGTCTACTTGGAATAGTCCTCCGCTCTTCCTCAGTAGCATATTGGACACCTTCCGACCTGAGGGGCTCATCTTCCGGCGTCATATCTTTTAGCCTTTTGGTACTGTTCATGGGATTTTCTTGGCAAGGTTACTGGAGTGGGTTGCCATTTCCTTCTCCAGTGGATCACTTTTAGTCAGAACTCTCTGCTACGACCTGTCCGTCTTGGGTGTCCCTGCACGGCATAGCTCATGGCTTCATTGAGTTACGCAAGCCCCTTCGCCACGACAAGGCAATGATCCATGAAGGAGTTTTGTCTAGATGTGTGCTTTATTGATAGAACAAAATATCCTCTATGTTACTCAGCTGCATATTTCATTTTGACTGCAGCAGACTGGACAAGTTTATTATGAAAAAAAACATTATATTGTGACAAACACTCAGAGTTGAGTGTGGGATGAGCATACAATTTGGGGGTCATTGGTGAAACTTCTTGTAAATATTTCTCACACTGTCATTGCAAAGACTGTGTAGGCTTGGAATTAGCTTGGAATTAGCAAAGCAGAATAACTGCATGGCAAGTTGATGTGGCATAACAATATATGCAATATAACAATATAACAATATATGCAGCATATATCTGTAGTTTCTCAGCCCTCAAAGTCAGTAACGTCGTCCCCTATCTCTGTTCCTAGAGGAGAACACGTTTTGTCTTTGCCCAGCAATCTTGCTCTTGCAAGTTTGCCCCATCCAACTTAATTTGAGGCTAGGGCCTTTGAAGTTATAGTCTATGTTGATTCTCCCTTAGTTCTAATTCTTGGCCAAGCAAGAGTGTGATGCTAAGGTATGACAGAAGCTTGGGGACAACCTGTTACATACACACTAAAAAGAGCCCCTGTTGTCATGAATGGCAAAATGAGCCTTTATGTCACTGGGGGGGGGGGGGGGCGGACGGACAGACGGATACCACACGATGCAAGGCAGGCAGATTTTTGCCTGTACAATACTACAATCCAAGGTGCAGCATTTTAGTTTCTCATAGAACAGACTAGCCGCAGCTATTCCTTGACATATGAAGAAATAAAGGAGTGCACTCAGGGACACTATTGGGGGGAGATCAAATTTGCTCCATTCCTAGAGACCCCCCACTTCGTTGATAATTGTCAAGTTTGGCCCTTCCCCCACCACTGTGGGCTGCAACAAGCAAATTTGTTTCATAGAATTCAACGGGAGCTATTGATAGCCAAGCTCTTTCATCTGTACAGCCCTGAAATGAGCTTGATTCCATTTCTTAGGATCAAATTGGGCATGTTGTTAATTGCAGGGATTGGCCCTGCAAATGTGTGTGTGTGTGTATATACTGATGTAAACTGCAAACCCGGGGGGGGGGGCAGTTTGGATTGGGACTGTGACATGGAGGGCTTTCACCCTTTGCCCCACCTGCTCTTTACATTTAGAAAAACAGCCTACGTGAGGTGATTGACGGTCACATCTAATTTGCCCCTAGAAAGTTGGAAACTGGTAGGGTGATAATAAGGAAGGTGCTGGAGACTCAGCTACTCTTCTGAAGTGCATTCATCATTCCCCATGTTGTATTGTTGGAAGAAATACAATTGTATTTATTTATTTATTACAGGTTGAGCATTAAATGTCTGTTTCCTTCTGTTAAGTGTCATGTCACATGTGGAAAGTAGCAGGATAATACATAATTTTTTTCGTAAGTGTGACCTGTTAGGATAAATCCCACCTTCAGCCAAGATGTATTGTAAATACAGCTGCAACACATGAACAGTTACATTAATAACTGAAAACATTTTGCTTAAAAAGAGTCAGCATATTTCAGCATAACCAAGAGATTGGTCAGCATATTTCATTTTCTTTTTAATTATCTTTACTATGAGGAGTAATTACTGTACTACAGATGGCACTCGCTATCTTGTGTGACAGAATAGGGAATGCCTCTTCTGCAGTGATGCCAGCTGCAATGCATGTATCATCTAAAGGTAGTTTTTATTTTTAAAAATAAAAATAGTGATTCTATTAAAATTATTATTTTAAAATTCTAATATGTATTAATATTTATTTAAATATTAAATTAATACATTATATATGACATAAAATATAAACGTATTTAAATTGAATATTTAAATATTAATACTTTATTGTTTTTAGTTTATTAAAATTAAAGACACATAGAATCACTACGTGTCTGTGTGTTTTCAAGTAATCACATCTTATGGATTTAATTGTTTAAAATTGATACAATTCATTCTGAATGACAGCCCTACTTGAAAATCCTGTACAGGTGGGCCCCCATATCCACGGATTCGATATCCACAGTTTCAGTTATCCACGGATTGTGGGGAACCCCCCCCCCTCCGGCTTTTACTTTTTCCCAGTAAGCTTCATTTCTCCCTTAAACAAATAGGAGAAGCAGCCTCTGGCTGCCTATTGCAGGCAAGTAGAACAAGTCTAAGTCCTAGAGAGGCTCTGCAAGGTTAACAGAAACCTTGCAGAGCCTCTCTAGGACTTAGTCTCATTCTACTTGCCTGCAATGCAGGCTGCGTCTCTGTTTTTAAAGAAGAAACAAAGCTTGCTGAAAGAAAAATAAGAGCTGGGGGCACGCGCACACCTGCCCCCAGGGGAGGCAGGGTGGGGGGCCCTCAGGAAACCATGGAGAGGGTGTTCGCTCCTATCCACGGTTTCAAGTATCCACGGAGGGGCCTGGAACATATCCCCAGCGGATATGGGGGGAATACTGTACAAAAATTTGAATTCATGCTTGTGTGCAGTAGGGTATCACAAGAGAGAGATCTTTCTTTCTCATTTTCTGATCTCATGTAGCCAATTGATGTTGTTGTGATGTTTTTTAAAATGGAGGTTACCTTTGCACTTTAATTATTTGGATACTAATGAAAACAAATGGAAGGGGATGAGTAAATTATTTATTCTAACTCATTGCTAATAGGTTTGTTGTTGTTTTTTACCGTTGCTCCTCTTATAGGTGGCCATTTCTTCCACCGAAATTCTCTCTCTCCTCGGAGCCTGGTCTATGAGAATGACTTCTCTTCCATTGAGCCTGTCTTGGACATGTATGATGAGAACAAGACCTGAAGGGGATCTGCATTCTTCTTGCTTTGCGCTCTTTCCCTTTTTCCTTTTCCGTTTCTCATTCCTATTGTTGTGTACTCCTTCCATGGGTGTCCTTTTGTCTGAAGAAGAGCTGCCTTTTCCAGAACATGTGCCTGGCTGCCAGGCTGCAAAGGTGAAGCTCAGCTGAGGCAATGTCCGAGGTCGGATGACATCTGTGAACGGATGAAGTATGTGCACAAAGTCGGCTGTTGGAGGTTGCCGAGTTACAAAGTTGTCGTTAGCAATGCCAGCGTGATGGTGTCGGTATGCTAGAGGTTTTGCTCTACTCAGTTTTAATTTTATACAACAGTCACCTCTCTTGAGTAGGCACATGGTATTTTCTCTTTTGAAACAAAAACTGCAGTGTTTGTCAGCTTAGTTGCCTGATAGAGAAGGCGGCAGGCTATTGTCCGAAGCACTTCGGTTACTCTTCATTCTATTGTTAATCTTGCATTCAACATCCCCATTCGAAAGGGATCAATGAGAACTGTATTGACGTTCCAGCTTGCCACTGAACTGACTGATGGTAGAACAAGCCAACTTTATAGCAGCATTATAGCCTGCATCTTGAACTATACAAGATTTAAGGGGGGGGGGGGTTCCCAATTCATTGCTGAGGATATAGACAAAAGCTGCTTATAAAGAATGCAAAAAATCCACCACAAAACAGCCATTTTTCCAGCCTTCCTACTGAAGGAATCTCTGACTTAAAGATGCTGCTGATATTTATAAACCCAATATTTGACTTTTTAGACCGTTAAGACTTCTTAAGAAATATGCAGGAATCAAAAATAAGTCATTGCTTGGTTTTTAAAGATCTGTTCTTTTTTCACTCTGATTTTTAAAACGTCAATATGTTGGCATTATATAGTGAAGTAGCTTGAAGCTTCCTTCCTACAAGTTTTTATCTGAGAACACTCTAATAATGAAGTAACACTTTTTCTGAAGCTACGCCTGTTCCAGAGGACATCAATCTTATAATTACAGAAAGGAGGTGGGAGAGGAAAGAGCTGCTTCTTCAACATAAGGAGAAAAATTTACTAAAGTGGGACAGAAGAAGTAAAGAAATAAACTGTTTAATTGATGCAAAAATGAACAGCTAAAAGAACAAAGACTATATAAAGTTTTTAAAGCACTCAACAATGTTGCTTAAGCAAAAAAAAATCAGATATTAACCAGAGGATTGTGCATTTGATGTCGCTTTTCCTACTGGATGCTGCATAAACATTGACAAATGTCATTTTTTCCATTGAAAATCTGAGCTGCTGTAAGATAAAATTGGTATCTTTATAGTATGAACACAAGCTTAATTCTCTAGAAATCTTGATTGTTGAAGAGACTGAAAATCAAATGTGCAAAGGTAAGGAATATTGAGTAGGTGTTGTGCATTCAGACAGCTTAAGCTATAAGCAAGGAGACAATGTGATTTCCTTCAGAAATGGGGCTTCTGAAACAAGATCTCCTGCCCTGGAATGTAGTGATGCTGTGACATTAATGCACAGACTTGGAACTAGCTCTGTGAAGCTAAGTGATCCTTTGTTTGCAAGAATGCTTAGTTTGTGTTGCTGAAATGGCCATATTTTCTCTCTGATCATTCTTGACTGGGTGATGCAGAGCTTAGAGACTTAGCCCTGGCAGCTTCTTGTTTGTTGTGCCAGGTAAGTTTTAATGTATTCCACTAACTATAAGAACAAAGAGAAAAAAACTCTTTAAAAGCACAGTCTTAAAAGTATTGTGAATGAACATCAGAAGATTTGGTGGAGAATATAAGTGCTATTGTTTTACTATAATTACAATTAGAGATTATAGTGATGATATTTCAGTGGACACAAAAACCCAACATTATTTTTCTTTTTACGGACTGCCAATATGTAGATATGCTTGTCCAAAAGGGATATCTTATGAAAGGGGTGTTATTTAATGTGGTGTGCTCTCTTATGGTAATGTGTTTCGTGCACAGCTAAAACCCAGATGAGGAAAGTCTAAAATGCTTCAACACCTTCTAAAAAATTTAATATACAAGAACTATAAATCTACAATTCTCCCTCAAGTAATGAATCATGTGTTGATATAATCAACTAAAGTTAATTTTAAACTATAAACTGCTGACTACTCTTGACTTTACATGACAAGCAGAGCATTAAAGCCTTACTAAGCTAGACCATTTGGTAGGATGGGGAGTTAAAAGATCATTGTTGTTTGTAACCCCAGAGGCTGAGAGGGTTGATTGGAACCAACTTTCACCAAATGTCTTATGCAAGGAATGTCTTAACAGGTGTCCTGCTTTTTAAGATCCATTGAAATAAATCATTGATGGGATTGAATTTATTTTGGATTGAGACTAAAGGGTGTACTTCTGAGGGGAGGTATTTTCAGTGAGGGAATCATAAACAGTTCTGTTATCAACAGACCACTATTGTACAATTATACAAAAATTGTACAATGTTTGTTTCTAGTCTCTACCTTTAAATGAATCGTCTAAAGTAATCCCAAGGACCGGAATAAGGCATCTCCTGTTTTCGGTCATTGTATCTCATAATTTCATTGATATCTACTGTAGCTAACACTAGTGAACTCCTCAAATCAATCAGATGCCAGTGATTTGTCGTATACCAAGTCAGACCATTGGTCCATCTAGCTCAGTATTATCTGACTGGCAGAGGTCTTTCCCAGCCCTACTACCTGAAATCCTTTTAATTTGAGATAGAATTGAACAAGGGACATTCTGCATGTAAAGCATGTATCCTACCACTGATAGTAGGATACTGTCATAGGTAGTATCGATAGAAGGATACTACCGATAGTATTGATTGTAGGATACTACCACTGATAGTAGGATACTAGTAGGTGAGGAAGGGTCCCTCTCAGATTGCAGTATGGTTCTCCCACAGGTATTTTTTTCAATTGGTGCCTGAGGCACTGGCAGCAGTGACAGCTGAGGAGATAGCCAAAGCACCAAAAATAAGACGTGGAAGCTGTTTTCAGTAGTTTAGTTTGGTCTGTTTCAGAGCATTGTGCTGTGCTGGCGCATCTCACCATACATTAGCTCATAAAGATAGGCTTACCAAATTTTCCAGGACCCCAAGGGGGGCAGAAGTGACATCAAGGGTCAAGGAACCATGATGTCACTTCTGCAGAAACTGATGTCACAGGGGGCATGTCCATGGATGCGGGTCAGGTGACGTCACAGGGGGCGTGTCCAGCCGGCTCAACAATAAATAAATACAGTATTTTACCTTTTTCTCTGTGCCTCTGAGCACGCGCAGAGTGCCACTGCTGTTTTCGTCCAGGCCAACCGGATACGTTGCGGCAGCCAGGAGTGGCCACCGCAACGCAGCTGGCTGACCGGGATGAAAACAGCGGTGGCACTCTGCATGTGCTCAGAGGCATGGAGAAAAAGGTAAAATACTGTATTTATTTAATGTTGAGCCGGTTGGACTCCCGTCCGTCCGGGACTGCCCCCACTGCAGCACTAAAATAACTTCTTCGTCCCAGCCTTGTGCACCTGCGCGAGGCTGAAAGCATCTGGAAAACGTCTGAGTTCACTCAGACATTGTCAGAGCACTTCCATCCTTGTTGTGTTCTCGCACGAGGCTGGAAGCGCTCTGACAACATCCAAGTTCATTTGTATGTTGTCGGAGCCCTTCCAGACTCATGCCGGCGTGCGAGGCTTGGACAATGACGCAGCGTTTTAGCGCTGCAGCCGGGGCAGTCTTGGATAGACGGGACTAGAGGTGACTGGCCAGGTCAGGCCGGATCCTGTACTATGGTAAGCCTACATAAAGAGACAGTTGAATGAACACAGACAGCTGCCATCAGAGCATGTTCTTGGACAACTTAGCCGTGGGATAAGTCAAGAAAAGCATTAATTTGAATTGTCTCCTAGCTTTTCAAGCACCAGATTTGCTTCTGTGCTAAGCTGTAAAATTCAGTGCTCCCTCCAAGCAATTAAAAACAAAGAAATAAGCCCTCAGTATTCACAAGAATCTTTTTCAAAAGGCCTTATGATTTTTAGAGCTCAGTTGTACTTAATTCATGGTGCTGTCTTTTTCCATCTCCTATAATCTCTCAAAGACACCTAATTTTATATATTGTTGTAGTCCCTGAGAGTAGAATACAACAGAATGACCGATAATTTAATTAAGCGTATGTATAGCCCTTTGAGGACACAGAGTAGTTTGTGTTTCAGGTCAAATATTTGTCTCATCTTTTATTACTCACCACTCACTTCTATCCAAAGTGGCTTTTTTTTTTTTCAAAATGAAGACTTCTGAAAGCAGGCAAGCCCTTGATGGGAGTGCACACTGAAATATTCTCAAGACTAAAGGGCATATGCATGTCGCCCAAGGCGACTGGAAATAGTCACCAAATTTGCAGGGGAGGGGAAGGAATTGGATTTTGTCTTATAAATCCATTGCCATGTCATCACTGACTGAATACAAGTACCTCAGTGTGGTAGTGGGACTTGAAAACAAAAAGATGTGAGAGAATTTCAAATTGTATTCCAGTACAAGTCAATTCCATCCTGCTCTGCCTTGACCACCATTGCACCACTTTTGAAAGATGCTTAGATCAAGTGTGAAATGGCTGTTCAGTCTGTTTCTTTAAAGGGCAGCAGACATTCATAACACACGTTGGATATTGTGGTGCACACATGATTTCCTACACAGAGGTTATCCTATAATGTAGAAAATAAGGTGAAACACAAAGTGGATTTCCCAGAGGAAAAGATGTTCCATTTCTTGACCAAGCCCTAGCAAAAGTCCTTTTCATGTACCTTGTCTTAAAGACATTACACGTGACTGGTTTGATCAATAAGGCACCACTGGCCGACCGCAGAGCCTGTGTCCAGTCATGGAGCAGGTCCACAACTTTCTGGAGAGCATTTTACATTTTATGAGTATCTGCACATGGCCATCTTTAGTAGGTTATACAGTATATGCCACCAGGAAGTAGAGGGAGTCTGTTTCTAATTTTATTGTACTCTGCAGGATGTCAGTTCATTTGAAAAACTGGCAAATCACACATATCCTGGCTAGATGTTACCCCACTGTATACGATAATAAATTAACTGTTTTAGGTTTACATTTGATGTATTTTAAAATTATATTGGGATGATGATGATGATGATGAATATGTTTATACCACTTTTGACAAAAAGTAGTTCACAAAGTGAACTACTCATGAGCTATGAGTTTTCATAGCTAAACAAATAAATGGTTCCCTGTCCCCGAAGGATTCAAAATCTTTAAAAAAAGGCACAAAAGAGACACCAGCAACAGCCACTGGGAAAGACGCCATGCTGGGGTGAAGAGGGACAGTTGCTCTCTGCTAAACATAAGAGGATGCTACTAAGGTGCCCAGTTAGCAGGGTTATAGAATTCCCTCCATTTTGCATGGACCTGTGATCCAAAACTCTGCACGTGTGTAGATGGTATAGTATTGCAAATGAACTAAACAATATTTCAGTTAATAGAAACTGTGCCTTCTCCTTTTCCTATTTATTATTGCAGCTGTAGGGAATTGTTAAACTGTGTCCCGGTTCATACACATACCAACTGGAGGTCCTCTTTGCATGGTGGAGGTGTCTGCATGTACTTCTGTCATACACATACTCATACACATCACTCATACACATAACGTATACTTCAAGTAGAGGTGTGCACACACACACACACACCCCTCTGCTTCTTGAGGAGACAATTGGGCCTTTGTGTGAAGTACCCGTTGTGTGCATGGGGGAAGAGAGGAGTGTGTGCCTGTTTCCTCCACCACTACTTTAATAGGATTACTTCATTGATGAGAGAATGAAGCCTAAGTTTCCAGTGTATACAAGCTGTCTATTTTACGTAACAAAAGTGGGCTTGTATAGTATTAACAAATCTGAAGAGTCAAGTATTATTAACTCCCAAGGAGAGTGGCCTTTGCAGTTGAGATGAAGGGTCATACTGGGTGTGACACTAAATGCCTAAGGAAGCTGCTGGTTTTTGCTTTATTTTAGTATATGGATGAGACATGTATATTTTAGTATATGGATGATTTATTTATTTTATTTTTATTTATTTTTCACATTTTTATACCACCCTTCCTCCAAGGAGCTCAGAGTGGTGTACATATTTCCTCCCCTCCTTTTTGTCCTCACAACAACCCTGTGAGGTAGGTGGGGCTGAGAGATAGTGACTGGCCCAAGGTCACCCAGGAAGCTTCGTGGCTGAGCGGGGATTTGAACCTGGATCTTCCAGGTCTAAGTCCGACTCCCAAACCACTACACCATGGATGACTGAACTGCCCAAAACCATGGTTGTGGGTAAGAAGCTTTGGCACCTTTTAGCCCCACTGCAGTCTGGATCATGTTCCCCCCCCCCACCGCACATTATTTTTAGTGAGAAAAAAATACTAAAATAAAACAAAAACAGGAAGCTTCATTTGCATGCTTAGGGTAACTTCTAGTTTGACCCTGAGAGGCTGCAGTAGGCAAATAATGATGAGCAAATTGAGTAATGTGACAAGAATACTAACCACACACGCTAAATATAAATGTACACTTTCTGCTTTGCTGAACTTATCCATCCTTTTCTTGAGTTCATGGCAGAGGGCTGAGAAATTGTTGAATTAAGATAATGTAGTATGCTTTAGTCATACTGAACCAGTGCACAGTTGTAGGATGTCCCCACAAAAAGCACCTAATAGGTCATGCGTTTGGAAAATCTTTTTTTTTTTAATTTGTCTGTCAGTCTATCTACTTGTCTATATTACAGATTGTCATCATTGAGCAGGTTCCAAACAAGGAAAATGGTGTGAAATGAGTAAGATCTCTTTGGACAAATGCTGATGTTTGATGTTGAGTGAAAAAACTTTGCAACCAGGAGTGGATGGCGCTACAGATGTACAGATGTTTTATACTACTTCGTTTCTAATGGTATTCCCCCTTTCCAAAGAATACTGAGAAATGTGGTTGGGTGAGGTGCTATAAATTCAGCTAGCAATCTCTAGTTGTCTCCCCATCCAACAGAATTACAATTTTCAGGGTTCCCTCATAAGAGGGAATGACAAAGAAACCAGCATAAGATTGTAGTGTAGGCATCACCAAGTCTATACTATATACGAAGCAGTCAGAAAGATCTCAGACACATAATAATTAATCCCACACCATCTAACCATGCTTCATGTTCATTCACTACCAGTGCAATCCTGTGTAACGCACCGGTGTAACAGGAGATGCACCGTGTAACAGCAGATGTACTGGTGTAAGTGCAATTACACTGGGATAAGTGCACTTACACCAGTGCATCTACTGTTACTTTGGTGCAAGGTTACACAGGATTGCGCTGTAAAATCAGTAATGCTAGGTAATTGATTTTGTGTTATGCAAAGTGGATAATTAGCTTCATTTGCATGTTATTTTTCTGCTTAGGCCCTTTACTACTTCTCTTTCAAGAGTTCCCTTTAAAATTTTGAAGGTTCTGACAAATTGCTCAGACCAATTCACCACTTTTTTTTGGTCAGCTCCACTATTTTGCCTTGATACAAAATTGCTTCTTTGAATCAAAACGAGAACAGGGTTCAGTCTCACCTGAATTAAAAATAATCTTTGACTAATTCCGCCAATCAATAGCATGCTCAAATAGTAGTAAAATAGTAGTAAAAATAAAAAAGAGTAGGTGTCATCACACTTTTAAAGATAAGGATAATTCTGTCCCTTATAGCACAATCCTAGTCATCTCTACTCAAAAAGTCAGTCCCATTGAGTTCAATGGGACTTATAGGATTGCAGCTTTATTCTTCCTGGACCTCAGTCAGCAATTGTTTTCTGCATAGCAGCTGCTTTGAAACATATTATTTCATTGAAACAGCGCTGCCCCCTGGTACCTGTACTTCTGCTGGTTGTGAAGTAGTCAACATGCATTGGTAGGCATGATTTGTACAATTTTAGAGCTCGATGGTCTTACCCATCTAGTTCATCTCCCAAGAAGATTTTTTTTGTACCCAAGTGTCACCACTGGAAATATTTCTCTAACCTCTTTGGAAAAATTCTTCTTGAAGAAGATGTAACCATTTCCCACTACCTGCTGATGCCTCCTAATTTATTATTACTACTGTATTCATCATTTTTTTCCTCATTCACTGTAATCTGTCATATCCTAACCTGATGTGATTAGGTCACCACCCCAACCCATCTGATTAGTCTGTTCCTCAGAGCAGGTATAGCGTCATGTCTATCTAAAGGGCAGAGCATTTTCCTTAGAATAGGAAGTGCACACAGAGACCGTGTTAAGTGCCACAGCAAGGCTGCATGCATTTACTATCCCATGAGACAAAGGGGCATCTGCATCATCTTGCTTGTGCCATAATAACTTCCTGCTGTTTACAGCGACATCTAGTGGGGAACACAGCAAGTCACTCACCTCCCCATCATTGATTGACTTTTAACACAAACACCATCTTCTCACTTAGTCCTATGTTTGATGCTTTCAGGAGAACTGGATTTATTATAACATTGGACAGTGGGTTTTCAGGCAGACAGCTATATATTTTCGTATCAATTAGGTAGTTATTTTAACAGACCTGCCTGTGTGTGGGTTTTGGGGGGTGGGGGTGGAGGAGGCTCCTTCTGTGTTAATTCTTTCCCTCAGCTGACCTATTTTGTTACATCAACATATTATTGGCTGTACTGATGGCCTTGAAGAACTTTCTGTTAGGTTCTGCTGTGCTAAATAAAGTGGGCATATTCCTTTTCTAGTATCCATAGCATTTCACAAAAGAGCAGGTTGGTTCCTGTTCTGTGAAAGTGTACTTCCACAGTAAAACTGTGTGTGTTTTCTGTTTCATGTTTACCATGATCAAAGTTGTTCCACGATGATATGTCACCACTTGTATAGTGCTTTATATCTGTTACTTATTTAATACTGTAAACCTCTATTGTTTGCCCAGATGTGGGTTATTATTCCATACAAAAAAAGCAGCCTTAGCTAGGGCTTTAAGTCATGCTACTCCCAGGGATATGTACAGAGGGTCTTGTACCCTCTTAGATTGTCCTCCTTTTCATTTATTACAGTAGTTGTTGCAGCCACAACTGGGTATACCTGTTGTACTAAAGCAGCACAGCTGCACACAGTGTTGCTGCAGACTTGCATAGTTGCATGAAAATGTTAAAAAGTGACCTAGGTGGAATGCAGGTTCACTTGGGTGGGCTATCATCACACATCTTGTGTCAAGTAGAACACAAAGAGAAAGTAGTAGGAATGACAAGGGACTAGTCCAACAACATAGATCAGTTGGGACTACATGTAACTACACATAACTACAATGCCAGAGTTAACACTTTCCCAGAGGATTTCTGACCCCCAAACGGTT
Source organism: Plestiodon gilberti rubricaudatus (assembly GCA_026170595.1). Taxonomy (NCBI): domain Eukaryota; kingdom Metazoa; phylum Chordata; class Lepidosauria; order Squamata; family Scincidae; genus Plestiodon; species Plestiodon gilberti. The sequence continues at coordinate 192,095,868 of JANXHW010000002.1, read as the reverse complement.
TTGCATCATGCTCACTTTTAGCAGGAATACTTGTCCCTCTTCAAAACAGTACAGTTTTGTACTGTACTGCACCCAACTTGTAATGCTTCTTTATCTTGGCATAAAAGTGCAGTGATGGGGGATCACTATACTTCTTGAGCTCCCTTCCATCGTGCAGCTATTTAAAGCTGATATTTCAGCTTGGATGACCTAGGAGCAACATCAGTTGCAACGCAGAACTGATGGCCTGCAGTGAGTTAGCAGAACACAAGCCCAGGCTTTACTATTTTCTGAAATAGGCACAATTAGCAAGGTGTCCACTGATGTATTGCTATTAGTGTACCAGTGCATTTTCTACTTCATTTTCTCAAAGTGAGCCTTGGCTCGCTTTCCTATCAGTTCAGTGAAATCAAGGAAGGTGACCTGGTGTGTAACTAACTAACACACCAGACTGGAAACTAGGAGTTCTTGAACAGAAGGTAATGCAGTTCCATCAGTTCTAAACAAGTTGTGTTCAATGCCTCGGTTTCCTCAAATATAATATGGGAATAATGCTTGCCTTTCAGGAGTGATGTGAGGCTTCATTCATTAATACTTAGGAAGAATGGCAAGCTTCTTGCATGGATGATGCTATGTAGTTGCATATGTTTGTCTGCTTGTTGGCTTATATGTCTGCCATCTGCCCACAGTTTTCCTATAGTTGTCAGACACACTGGGGTGCTGAACCATAATAGCTAAAGCTTTGCATCTGTGCATTTACTGTGACGATTGTCTTTTCTTTTAGTTGTTCAGTGTTTGTTCACTTCCGCTTGCTTGGCTCTGCTTGTAGCTATGTAAGTGTTTTTTGTGCATCCAGACAATAGAATAGAGTGGAAAAATGTAAGAGGATGATTTGCTGACTTGCTAAATTGGTTTGGTCTCCATGACTCCAAGAGGACGACTACACAACTTGTGTAAGGAGTCAGTGATTTATCCCCTTAGAATTGCCAGTCTTGTCAATCACTGAATGTTAAAAATGGCTATTGAAAATGTGATCTTTCAAGTAATTGGTTTCTAAAATCACATGTTTGATTTTGCCTTGGGGAAACTTGCTGATGACCCCTGCAAGTGAGTATAAGATCCCAAATACCCAGCTATCACATTTGTTAACAAGCTAATGAGGTGGTTCTGCATTAAAAAAAAAAGCACATGTAAAATAGCTGTCATTCAGCTCAGTAGCTTGGTGAAAAGAATTGCCTTTTTTTCCCCCAGCCCAGAAGCAAATCAAATTTGGAATGATGATGGCTGCCCCACCTCCAAAGTTAACACCCTTCAGTTCCGGGAACTGGAGAGAAAAGAGATGCTTGCTATGTGCTATTTAGGCTGTGCTGTCTCAAATATGATGGTGGTGGTTATTACAGCATTATGATGATTGTGTCAGGATTAAAAACCCTCACACCCAAAATTATCCATACGCTGTATATGAAGGCTTGCAATCCCACTATTCTAACGGGGCTCCTGTGCCTTTAACAGCTGCATGCCACGCCAAAACTCAACCTGTATAGCTCATCTTGGCTTAAAGATGCAATGATGCTGGGAAAGCTGCTGTTGTTGAGTTCTTTCCTGCCCTGCAGCAATTAAAAGCACAGAAGCCTTGCCAGGACAAAAAAAGGGGGGGGGGAATATTTTTGGAAATCAACATTGTGTCTTTAAGGAAAATATTGCCACCAGAATAAAGACATTTGTTATGCTTTACTGCCTTTTCTCTTCATCTGTATGTTGCTCACTGTAGTGATAAAACACTATCACTACATTAAGCCTTTCATGCTGAGAGAAAATGTTCTTTCAAATTGTACAAAGAAAGCTAACGGTGTCACAGTTATTTGGTCAAATTCTGCAGCGAGAGATATGGATATTGGATAGATGTCCCCTTTTTTGTGCCACATAAAAATTACACGTGCAGTCCTTAGGTTTGTGGCTACTCATAAGGAAAATGTTTGTGTGCTTTTTGTGATTCAAGGTGTCAGCACCCTGAGTCATAATTTGAACATACATAAGTACAGGGTGTCTCAAAAAATGTACACACATTTTAATGAGCTCTAATTCCTACATACCAACACTCAAACATCTAGGGAAGCCATTGAAGACATGTGCAGAACTACCCCAGCACACGCTAGTGGATGTCTGCAGATCCCTTAGTCAACGATATCAGTGGTGTATAGAGCCAATGGGGAACATTTCAAGCACTTGATCTAATTCATTAACTAATTAATTAACTGGGTCAAGCAACTGCTTCTGTGTATACCATATGCAGTATATGTGTGAATTATAGCATAATAAATTTGACACTATAAACTGTGTGTACGTTTTCTTGAGATGCCCTGTATATGAGCTATCTTGAATCCATATTGTTAAAGCAGATAAAAAATATAAAGTGGATAGCTACGTGGTACCTAAATATCATAATGACCTTGTGTCTGCTCAGGATGCCCATGTACAAACCAAGACTTAACTATGCACAAAATGCAGTGTGAGAATAATTTTTGCAGGAGGTCTTCTGAAGTGTGATTAAATTATCAAAGATTGTGTGTAATGAAATTAAGTGGCAGGACTTTCATATCTGAATTCTTCATTGCCATATTGTGAATTATTTCTAGTGTCAACAAAGAGCTGAAAAATATAGACAAGCTACCCAGAGGCCTGGCAAAGTGGAAAGGACTGTCTCTTTTGCCTCGTTTCTAACCTGGACATGTGCAGGCAGTCTGCCATCTTGACAATTGAAACATTCAAGCTTGTGTGATAAGCTGTAGCTTGGCAGCCACAAAAATTCTTAGTCTACATATTTTGATGTAAGTCTACTATTATATTGTAGCTATGTGGTATATGCTGAGTGTATACCTTTTAAGTTAGGGTTTGCTAATGTAATACATTTCAATAAAAAGCTATTTAAAAACAACTTGTGTTTGCTTAATGTTGTTTAAAGGGCTCTACATTTAAATGAGAGCGTCACTGTGTGGCAAAAAATTTTATACCACTTTTCTGCTTTAAAAAAAGGTATAAGGCGTTGTTGTTGTTCAGTCGTTAAGTCGTGTCCGACCCTTCATGATCCCATGAACCATATCCCGCCAGGCCTTCCTGTCCTCCACTATCTTCCTGAGTTTGCTCATTTTCATGTTCGTTGCATCGGTGATGCTGTCTAACCATCTCATCCTTGGCCTTCCCCTTCTCCTTTTGCCTTCAATCTTTCCCAGCATCAGAGTCTTCTCCAGAGAGTCCTCCCTTCGCATTAGGTGGCCAAAATATTTGAACTTCAGCCTCAGTACCTGTCCTTCCAGGGAACAGTCAGGGTTGATTTCATTTAGGATTGACTGATTTGATCTCCTAGCAGTCCAAGGGACTCTCAGGAGTCTTCTCCAGCACCACAGTTCGAAAGCATCTATTCTTCGGTGCTCAGCCTTCCTTATGGTCCAACTCTCGCAACCATACATTGCTACTGGGAACACCATCGCCCTGACTATACAAACTTTTGGTGGCATGGTGATATCTCTGCTTTTTATTAGGCTATCTAAGGGCTCAGTCCAGCCTAACTCAGCACAAGTCAGGCACAATTGAGGCACAATTGTGGCGTAGCTGTGGCCTAAGATAGGGCTGAGTTAGGCTGCAACTATGCCTGAGTTAGGCAGGAGGCAAGAGCAGTGGGCCAGGATCGAGGCAAAACTTACTGCAGAGGCAGGCAGGCTCCTGTGGTGAGGTGTCAGTCTTGTAGAAGCGAAGAGCCCCCTCCTGAGCTCGTCTGTGTGCACCTACCACAGCTGCTGCAGCGTTCGCAGCAGATGGGCAGCCACAGGCAGGCCTGCAGGCACTGCGCATTTGACAGTCAGCTGAAGGGCAGAGGTTGTGCCAGTGCCAGCTGCCCCAGGGCACCCTGTGCATTAGCCACCTGCTGCAGGGGGGAGTGCCACTGCCCTCCCTCCTGCAGAAGGCGATGCCACCCCCAAGCCACGTTGAGGCTGCATGTGGGAGTCATGGGGGGGAGGGGGGGAACGGCACACACAAGGGGGGTCTCATGAGGTCTGGAACCACCTCTGCCATGACATGCCCGTGTGCTGCCTGAAGCCCTGGGCCTCCAGGGCCGTGGCAACACCCACAAAGAAGGTATCCCATCGTCCCTTCTGCTCCGTGCCCCGGCCAAGACCGAGAGATGCCTTGGGCTTGTCTGCTGTGAGCAGAAAGGGCTCACGCAGCTCATCACACCCCCAGATGGGGCAACGTCGGCACGTCGCGGCAGGCGCTCTGGCGGGGTGGGGGGTGGCCAGCTTCCATCATCAGGGAGTGGGAGGGGAGGCAGGCACACAGACAGGGGGGGGTGCTGGGGAGGGGCACGGGTGGGTCAGAAACAGACAGACAACAAGGCTGGTGGGAGAGGGATACAGGGAGAGGGGTCTGCAGAGACCAATAGGGACACAGGGGTCACTGATGGAGTCAAGGGATTGGGCTGGGATTCATGCAGGGGCTTGTGTGCTGGGGGACTGTCTCTGTGTGTGTGGGGCAGCGCTTGTAACACTGGGGACATGTGTTTCAAGGGACATCTTTATTGTTCTGGAACATTGGCAGAGATGGCCAGGCGAGGCTGCCAGAGATTGGCACAGCAGCCACTCAGAACATAGCAGCAGCAGCAGGCGTGCCCCATGGACCTAGAGATGCAGGCTCTTCCCCTGTGGAACCACAGCCTGCACCATAGAAAGGGGAGGGACAGCAAGAACGACAGCCAGGGAGGTGGAGCAGCAGCGGCAGCTGAGGAGGGTTGCAGGGCAGGCTCCCAGACCTCTGGCAGCATCGAGGCAGACGACAGTGGGGCAACCAGACTGCAGCCCCAGGGGTGCTCGCAGGAAGGTAGGTGGTAGTGGACGTTCCTGGGGAGACAAAAAACAAGGGGGTGGTCCATGGCAGCTGGTGTGTGGTAGCAATCGCCATTGAAGAAATGCCGGTGTGCTGGTTGCAAAGGCCTGCAGGGAGAGAAATTAAACACAGCTGAGAGGTGTGACACACATAGCATGGTCTGTGCTCCTTCCCTGGGTGTAAGGTGAGCATGATCCTGTAAGGGAAAAGGGTCAAAGAGAGAGACAACAACACAACTTGTGGGTCACAACCATGGCACACCTAGCAATACTGACCTGTTCGTTGACCCTGTGGGGAAAAGAGGGGGGGGGAACAGCTGGTGTCTACATAAGGGTTACAGTTCCACACTCATGGCATTGTGTGCTCACATTAATACAGGCAGCTATGAGACAAGACATTGGTAGAGAGGCATTTCAGAGAAGGCATTGCAGGTAGCTATGAGACAAGACATTGGTAAAGAGGCATGTACCCTACCTATATTTCTATATGCAAAGAGGCAGAAGTCAGACCACATGTCAGCACGTACCCTGCTCTTACCTGCACTTACCTGCTGGTGGTGTTGCCTGTGGGGGGGGGGGAGAGAGGGGCTGGGAGAAAGACATGGGTTAGCAAACACTTGCATGGAGACAGCTGCCCAGGCACAGATGTAAACAGTTTGGCCACAGCCAGAACAGCCCTCTCTGCCCTAGAGGGGGGGAGAGAGGAGAGGAGAAGAGAGAAGTGGGGTGTTTGTGAATTTTGCCCTCCACCGACAAAGTCCCACTTTGTGGCTGCTGGGGGACAGGACCCCACGCCACGTGCTCAGAGAGAGAGAGAGAGAGAGAGGAGGGCTGGGGCTGGGCTTTTGTGGGAAAGAGGCTGGGTGGGGCTGGGTGCTGATAGGGTAACTATTTGGGTCCATGTCCAGAGTTATGCCACAACTATTCCGTCCTAACTCAGGCACAACTCAGGCGTAGGGTATTAGAACTTTTCAGGAGAGGGCTGGAGTGGGTAAGGTAAAATGGCTCCTATGGGTCTCCTCAAATTTAAGTCCACCTTTTTTGTCGACCTAAATTTTGTGCTGCAGTTGTGCTCGAGGGGGCGTGTCGGAGCTTTGCCAGTGTCTGGAATCCGACTCAAATTCGTAACAGCCCCCGTCACTCCCCCGACACGCCCCCAACACGCCCACTTTTAGGCCAAACTTAGGACGGAATAGCTCTTATGCCGAACTTAGGACTGAATTGGTCAACTTTCCTTAACCCGTCCTATGTCAGTCACAATTGCATCACAAATTCGGCCTCTGCGGCACAATTCAGGCACAACTTGAGCCTAAGGCGCTTAGGCTGCAGTTGTGCCTGAATTGTGCCGCTGAGGCCTTAGGCTGGACTGGACTGTAAATTTGCCATAGCTTTCCTTCCAAGGAGTAAGCGTCTTTTAATTTCATGGCTGCTGTCTCCATCTGCAGTGATCTTGGAACCCCAAAAAGTAAAATCTGTTACTGCTTCCATTTCTGCCCCTTCTGTTTGCCAGGAATTGATGGGACCAGATGCCATGATCTTAGTTTTATTAATGTTGAGTTTCAAGCCAACTTTTGCACTCTCCTCTTTCACTCTCATCAAGAGGCTCTTTAGTTCTTCTCCACTTTCTGCCATTAGGGTGGTATCGTCTGCATATCTGAGGTTGTTGATATTGGATCATAATAATAACAAAAGTGAAAATATACCCCCCCCACAGCATAACAAAAGAAAATACAGAACAGCAGTTCAATTGCACCACTTCAGCATGTCAGTTCCATAAATCCTTACACCGAGGCACGGCAAAAAAGAGTGGTATGATAACCCTCAGTAATTATGGCGGCCAAACAGCCTTTACAGGGAAAAGATTGAGGACGTAATCCTGCGCAGAATTAGGATGGTGGAGCGAGTGCTCTGCCAGCCTAAGGTGACACGAAAGTGCCGGAAAGCACTTTCGTGGCACCTCTAGTATAAGCGGCGCTGGCGCAAAGGCCGGCACCGCTTACACCGCTGCCCTCCAGCTGCTGCGCCGCCCAACCCAGGTAAGCCCTGCACCAGGTGGAGGGAGAGTGTGGGGAGGGTGGGCCAGGTGGCGTGGGAGGGGGCCATCGCCCGGTCTGGGAGGGGGCGAGGATATCAGCATCAATATCCCCATCCCCTTCTCAGGCCAGCCCAATGCTTACACAGCCTCCCCAGTTGAGCGCCAGCTCCAGTTCCATCTGGGTCTATGGCGCTTACACCCAGGCAACAAACATCCCCTGAGCCCCAGCTGCATCGGCATGGGTGACATTCTGCAAAGGATGCAGTGGTTGCTCAGCCATTTAGCCTAGCAGCTGCAACTTGTGCAGGATTGGGTTGTGAGAGTTCTATATAACTAGGGTACAAATACAGAGAAGGCCCTGTATCAAGCCCATGCAAATCTTATTTTAGATGGAAGAGATCTTGGCCTGTGGAAGTACCAAACTGGCACACCACAATAAAGCTGTTTTCAAGTGTTGGCAGTGGTGTGCCAAAAGCTAAATCCTGCCTGTGGTTGTAATACAATGGTGCTATATCTGGAGTAGCAATGGTGCTATCTCTGGAGTCAGAAGCTTGACTGTTCATCATGACGTACAGCGCAATCCTGCACAAGTTATGGGTGGCGGACCTAGCATTCCACCGCCCGGAGTAGTCGCCAACGTGCCGTAAAACACGTTTGCGGACTACTTTAGAGCAGGGAAGGCCGGCGCAAGGCCATCCTTCCCAGCTCCGCCAGCTGAGGACTTGGGCTGCCGCTGGATCCAAGCACAGTAGGATCCGGCAGACGGCTGGGAGGGTCGGCGAAGTCGGGAGGGCGGCGTGGTTGGGGTGTGGGCATGGTGTCTGCCATATCCTGGTCCCCGCCGGGTGGCTAGGCCGTTACACGGCCTCCTCCGATTTCCACCAGCAAAATAGCTGGCGGAAATCTGAGGAGGCCTATTAGCCCCAGCTGCCATTACACTCGGGGAAGGGGACAAGCGTCCCCTTCCCTGAGTATACTTTCCACCATGGGCTGCCTGCTGCAGGCTGCCCGCGGTGGAGCACTGGATCGGGCAGACAGCCTCAGCTGCCCGCCCAATCTTTACGCAGGATTGGGCTGTTAGTTTCATTTTAGTTGGTGCTTGATCATGGCTTCTGGATGTGCTGCCTGTAGTATCAAAGAATTGTGTGCAAACATTTCACTGATGAGAAAAAAAAGTGCAGTACAGTGGTCAACATGTTGGGATAGAACCAGAGATATTCAGGTTTGTATCTCCACTCAGCCATGAAGTCTGTGTGACCTGGTCCTTGGGCAAATCACTCATAATGAGCCTAACCTACCTCACAGGGTTGTTGTAAGGATAAAAGGTAGAAGGTAGGAGCCATATATGCTATTGAGCTCCTTGAAGAAAAGGTGGGATAAAAATGTGATGTGTCCTTATTCCCATGCCAAGTATTCCTGCCCAAACCAGTGTTGCTAAAGGAGGACCCCACTAGATTGGACTCATTTATTCTGCAATGGCTTGTCCTGCAGTTTTAAAAGCCAAGGATAGTTCTTGAGCTTACAAAAAAAAAAAAAAAGTCCTACAATCAGTTATAGCAGTTCAAAATGAGCATCACCAGAGAAAAGGTCAATCTCTTGGGAGGAGGGGGATGGATGTGACTTCTAGATGTAACTTCCTGGGGAAGATAATTAGCAAAAGTGGCCCTTAAAATTATAACAAAAACGGCCCCAAATGGCCAAAGCAGAGACAGTAATGTACTATGGACGGACTCTAGAAAATAGGGATAGTTGGGGCATATGGAATGACAGAGCTAGAAGGAAGGAAAAAACTCATTAAGATGAATTTGTTCCCCACCACAAGACAGAAACATTCAAGAATCGGATCCCTTCCCGTGGCAACAGAAGCAACAAAGGATGGTGCAAACAGTTAAAGTCAGACATTCAACTGGTGTAGTTTTTCCCAGCAAGATTAGATAAGACGCGTGAGACCTAAAAGCATAGCAAGCAGTAACCATGCTCTAGGATCGTGCAACAGACACGCACTACAGACCAGGTCACCAGGCAAAACCATTTTTATTTCTCAGGGTCACTAGACAACTTGACCTGGTGGAAAGTAAATGTATTACCAGCATGGGATTTTTTAAGATTTTTTCTAATGGACCAGCACAGCCCCCTCTCATGTTTGTGCGCATAGAGAGCGCGGGTAGGTAGTTTCTGAGGAGGTGAGAGGGAAGATTCTCTCAACAAGACCCAGATACCGATAAGCCGCTGCCGAGGACCTTTTCCTGAAGCTGAAGAAACCACAGCCCATTCCCAGGAAGCCGGGTTCGTGCAGTCCCATCCCATCCTCTTCATTTTTTCTTCCGCAGCAAGTGCCACCGGATCCCTCCCTTAGCAAACAGCAAAGAACTGCAGCCGCAGCGCAGCAGACAAGACAGGTCGGCGGCTCCTCCAGGGGAGTTTCAGGCGGCGGCGGGGTACAATGGGAAACATGCCCGTCCCCCGAGCGGCTGTGTGGCAGCCGAGCCGCCAGGGGGCGCAGCAGGCAGGCGTCGCGGAAGCTGCTCGGCTCCGGCTGCATCGTACGCAGCCCCGTGACCCACCTGTGACTGTCGGCCGGCCTGAAGCTGGAGGGAGCCGGCCCGGGTGGCGCCGCTGCCGCCGCCGCGACAAAAGCATCATCATCATGTGGCTGGGTCCCGAGGAGGTGCTGCTGGCCAACGCGCTCTGGGTCACCGAGCAGGCCAATCCCTTCTTCCTCCTGCAGCGGCGGAGGGGCCACGGCAAGGGGGGCGGCCTGACGGGTGAGTGGAGGCGGTCGCCGGCGGGGCGCAGGCTGGCAGGCAGCCGGGGGAGGCGGGTCCGCCCACCCGCCTCCAGGTGTCGGAGTCAGAAGCGCAGGGTGGGCCTCCCAGGGCAGCGCCGCCGGGGCCTAGCGCAGGGCATGGAGCTCCAGGCGGTAACTCAGTAGGGAGAGGGGGGCGCCCTTCCCAACCCCCTCGAAACCCACAGTGGCTCTTGTGGAAACCCAGCCGCTTCATCCAGTGGCCTTCTGGCTTGCAAGTTAAGGGGCGTCGGCTGGCTCCAGTGTAGCACAGTAGCTCGGAACACTGCTCATGTTCCTTTTGGGGAAAAGAATCGCCAGGGGTGCCGCCGCTAAGTGAAGTGTGTTAGGCTTGCCTCTGTTGTGACTTGGGCGCTCAAGTCTGCACAAAGTGGGAGTTGTGTGTGTCGCCCGCCCCCTCTGCCCTACTCTGGATGCATTTGAATACACTTTGATCCTGCCCACGGGATGACGTCAGCAGTCTTTTCTGACTAAAGATGCTCCTTGAAAAGACAATATCACGGTGAAAACTTTGAATAGTTTGTAGAAAGATGGGTTTCATGGACCGGTAGACTGCATGGTGACTTGCCTGCTTGGTGCGAAGGCTGCAGACATTGCACATTGTCTAGCTAGGCTGGTAGGCAGTGCCCAGCTCATGTTGGTATTGGTGATGTTAAGAAATGCAGTCAAGTGACCTTAGAAGACACATTTAGGTTGCTAGGTAAGATGTGGAAGGACAGGACCTGCAGGGTAGCAGTTTCAGAAATGCTACCTACCCTACACTCAGACCTGCAAAACAGGTGGAGCTGAGGGGTCTCAATGTGTGGATGAGATGATAGTGTTGGAAAAGGAGGAGATTGGATTTGTTAAGCATTGGGGATAAGTTGTGTCTGTATGAAAGGGGTGGGCTCCACTTGAACCGAAATGGAACCAGGCTGCCGGTATTTAATGTCAAAAAGGTTACACAGCAGCTTTAAACTGACCCTCGGGGAATGGTGACAGGAATGGGCAGCATCTGATTCAGGTCAAATCATCCCTAAGGGATAAGGGTGTCATGGAGAAGAGGTACAATTTGGAAATGAGCATGCAGTAGGACAGGAAAGCTTTTCAAAGATAGTAAAAGGCCAGGGAGGAAAGGACACAACACACCAACAATGTTTGGAAGCAGACACAATGTATAGGCGGTTGTATGCAAATGCTAGGCACCTCCAAATTGGAGTGCTTGGTTGCAAAGGAGAACGTAGTTGGCATAACAGAAACCTGGTAGAGCTGAGAGAACCAGTGGGACATGGTTATTCCAGAATTCAAATGCTGTAGAAAAGACATGGGGTGATAGAATGCATCAAACTAGAAAACGTAGGGGGACCAGATTTCTCCATAGGATCTTGTGGGTAGAGATTCTAGGCCTACTAATAATTTAGTACTATGGATGTGCTATTGCCCTCCTGATCAAAATGCTGAGGGTGATCTTGACTAGGAGAAATAAATGAGGGAGGCATCCATAGGAGAAAGTGTTGTAGTAATGAGTGTCTTCAAATACCCTCACATTGTTGTTCAGTCGTTAAGTCGTGTCCGACCCTTCGTGATCCCATGAACCATATCCCGCCAGGCCTTCCTGTCCTCCACTATCTTCCTGAGTTCGCTCATTTTCATGTTTGTTGCATCGGTGATGCTGTCTAACCATCTCATCCTTGGCCTTCCCCTTCTCCTTTTGCCTTCAATTTTTCCCAGCATCAGAGTCTTCTCCAGAGAGTCCTCTCTTCGCATTAGGTGGCCAAAATATTTGAGTTTCAGCCTTAGTACCTGTCCTTCTAGGGAGCAGTCAGGCTTGATTTCATTTAGAATTGACTGATTTGATCTCCTAGCAGTCCAAGGGACTCTCAGGAGTCTTCTCCAGCACCACAGTTCAAAAGCATCTATTCTTCGGCGCTCAGCCTTCCTTATGGTCCAACTCTCGCAACCATACATTGCTACTGGGAACACCATCGCCCTGACTATACGAACTTTTGTTGGCATGGTGATATCTCTGCTTTTTATTATGCTGTCTAAGTTTACCATAGCTTTCCTTCCAAGGAGTAAGCGTCTTTTAATTTCATGGCTGCTGTCTCCGTCTGCAGTGATCTTGGAGCCCAGAAAAGTAAAATCTGTTACTGCTTCCATTTCTGCCCCTTCTATTTGCCAGGAATTGATGGGACCAGATGCCATGATCTTAGTTTTATTAATGTTGAGTTTCAAGCCAACTTTTGCACTCTCCTCTTTCACTCTCATCAAGAGGCTCTTTAGTTCTTCTTCACTTTCTGCCATTAGGGTGGTATCGTCTGCATATCTGAGGTTGTTGATATTTCTCCCGGCAATCTTGATTCCGGCTTGTGATTCATTCAGCCCTGCATTTCTCATAATGTACTCTGCATATAAGTTAAATAAGCAGGGTGACAATATACAGCCTTGCCGTACTCCCTTCCCAATTTTGAACCAATCAGTTGTTCCATGGCCGGTTCGAACTGTTGCTTCTTGACCCGCATACAGGTTTCTCAGGAGACAGGTAAGGTGGTCTGGTACCCCCATCTCTTTAAGAATTTGCCACAGTTTGTTGTGATCCACACAATCAAAGGCTTTTGTGTAGTCAATGAAGCAGAAGTAGGTGTTTTTTTGGAACTCTCGTGCTTTCTCCATGATCCACCGCATGTTGGCAATTTGATCTCTAGTTCCTCTGCCTCTTCGAAACCCAGCTTGTACGTCCGGTAGTTCTCGGTCCACGTACTGCTGAAGCCTAGCTTGTAGGATTTTGAGCATAACCTTGCTAGCATGTGAAATGAGTGCAATTGTGCGGTAGTTTGAGCACTCTTTGGCACTGCCCTTCTTTGGAATTGGAACGTAAACTGACCTTTTCCAATCCTTTGGCCACTGCTGAGTTTTCCAAATTTGTTGGCATATTGAGTGCAGCACTTTCACAGCATCATCATTTAGGATTTTAAGTAGTTCAGCTGGGATATTATCATCTCCGCTAGCTTTGTTGTTAGTAATGCTACCTAAGGCCCACTTGACTTCACTCTCTAGGATGTCCGGCTCTGGGTCAGTGACCACACCAGCGTGGTCATCAGGAACATTCAGATCTTTCTTGTATAGTTCTTCTGTGTATTCTTGCCATCTCTTCTTAATCTCTTCTGCTTCTGTTAGGTCCTTGCCTTTTTTGTCCTTTATCATGCCCATCTTTGCACAAAACGTTCCCTTGATATCTCCAATTTTCTTGAAGAGATCTCTAGTCCTCCCCATTCTGTTGTTTTCCTCGATTTCCTTGCATTGTTCATTTAAGAAGGCCTTCTTATCTCTCCTTGCTATTCTCTGGAACTCTGCATTCAGTTGTTTATATCTTTCCCTTTCACCCTTGCTTTTTGCATTCCTTCTTTCCACAGCTATTTGTAAAGCCTCATCTGACAGCCACTTTGCTTTCTTGCATTTCTTTTTCTTTGGGATGGTTTTAGTTGCTGCCTCCTGTACAATGTTACGAACTTCCGTCCATAGTTCTTCTGGCACTCTGTCTACCAGGTCTAATGCCCTAAATCTATTCTTCACCTCCACTGTATACTCATAAGGGATATGGTTTAGGTCATATCTGACTGGTCTAGTGGTGTTCCCTACATTCTTCAGTTTAAGTCTGAATTTTGCAATAAGAAGCTCATGATCTGAGCCACAGTCAGCTCCAGGTCTTGTTTTTACTGATTGTATAGAGCTTCTCCATCTTTGGCTGCAAAGCACATAATCTATCTGGTTTCGGTATTGACCATCTGGTGATGTCCATGTGTAGAGTCGCCTCTTGTGTTGTTGGAAAAGAGTGTTTGCTATGACCAGCGTGTTCTCTTGACAGAACTCCGTTAGCCTTTGCCCTGCTTCATTTTGCGCTCCAAGGCCAAACTTGCCTGTTGTTCCGTTTATTTCTTGATTCCCTACTTTAGCATTCCAGTCTCCTATGATGTAAAGGACATCTTTTTTGGGTGCTAGTTCTAGAAGGTGTTGTAGGTCTTCATAGAACCGGTCAACTTCATCTTCTTCGGCATCAGTGGTTGGGGCATACACTTGGATTACTGTAATGTTGAATGGTTTGCCTTGGATTCGAACTGAAATCATTCTGTCGTTTTTGAGGTTGCACCCCAGTACTGCCTTTCCCACTCTTTTATTGACTATGAGAGCTACTCCATTTCTTCTAAGGGATTCATGCCCACAGTAGTAGATATGATGGTCACCTGACTTAAATTCGCCCATGCCCGTCCATTTTAGTTCGCTGATTCCCAAGATGTCAATGTTCAATCTTATCATCTCATTTTTGACCACATCCAGCTTGCCTTGATTCATAGACCTCACATTCCATGTTCCTAAGCAGTATTGCTCCTTGCAGCATTGGATTTTCCTTTCAACCTCAGACACATCCACAGCTGGACGTCCTATTGGCTTTGGCCCAGCCGCTTCACTCTTTCTGGGTCTACTTGGAATAGTCCTCCGCTCTTCCTCAGTAGCATATTGGACACCTTCCGACCTGAGGGGCTCATCTTCCGGCGTCATATCTTTTAGCCTTTTGGTACTGTTCATGGGATTTTCTTGGCAAGGTTACTGGAGTGGGTTGCCATTTCCTTCTCCAGTGGATCACTTTTAGTCAGAACTCTCTGCTACGACCTGTCCGTCTTGGGTGTCCCTGCACGGCATAGCTCATGGCTTCATTGAGTTACGCAAGCCCCTTCGCCACGACAAGGCAATGATCCATGAAGGAGATGGATCCCTCACATAGACTGGGTAAATTCATGTTCAGGCCATGACAAAGAAGAGAGAACATTTCTGGATACACTAAATGACTGTGCCCTAGAATTTGGAACCATCCAAGACCTAGGAGAAGTTGTAAGTGTTGATGAACCACTAAGGGAACAGTGACTGAAGTGCTATCTGGATCAACATATATGTACCGTAACCGGAAAGTTTCCAATGAAGTCCTAACACAGACACATTTGAAGTTGAAATGGAAAGTCAAGAGGGTTAGATCTCTTCAGGATAGTAAAAACCAAAGTGGATTGTGAGGTATTCCAAAAGAACCTCTCCAGACATGGTGAATTGGGCAACCAAAGTGGCAGACACAGTTCAGTGTAAAGTGATTCACACTGGGACAAAAAAATCTTATTCCCATCCACTCATTCACACCTTTTTCTTCTGCTTGTGGGCCACTATGGGAAACAGGATGCTGGACTAAATGGGCCTTTTGAACTGATCCAGTGGGACTTTCCTTATATTCTTCTATGTCTGCCAATAAGTAGAGATTCCGTGGATGTGTGTGTGTGAATTTGCACTTGGACATACACAATTTCATGTGAAGGAAAAGTTAAAACATTGACAGAACATGCAATGCGTTATCCTCTTGGGTAGCAACTCCGTATATACGATATACGGTATATTTGCACTTGGCAAAGAACAGGAAAATGCATGCCTGTTATTAAACCTTTTTTCAAAAACTTCAGAATTTTACATGGGAACCAGATGGTTTTCCTTTTAGATGAAAGTTGGGAGTCTGCAGAAATCACATGACTTTAGCAGTTTGATGTTGAAGGCAACTATTGCCAGGTTTGCGGTAGTTGCAAACAGTGAATACTAATCCTTGACTCCGTTGACTTACAGTGTCATAGTCACTATCCAATCTCACCTGTAAGCAGGAAAAATATTGACTCTGTCCTAGATGTAGACTGTATTTACTCACGCCACATACTCCCATGTTTATGTTGTGCCTATGCCTTCAATGTTAAATCCTAGTTTAAAGCTAACTACTGAAAGCATTCATGTCAATGGAGATATGCCATGGTTATCACTAATAAGAGAAAGGGATGGGAATTGCACACCTGGTTAAAAGGTAATCAAAGTTAGCATTACCTGGGACATGGTTAAAGTTAGCATTAACCACATTGCAGATGTAATGCTCCATCATGGTAAAATCTTGAAAGGGAAGAGGGAGTTTGTGCAGGAAGGAAAAGGAAAGAGCCTGTGGGGCATGTTCGATCTTAGTTGTGGTTAAGAAATCAGGAAGTATTGCATCTTCACTGGGCCTCTAAAGTGCAAGGAAACTTAGATTACAGTTTAGCAAAACAAATTAAATTGCTAGCAGTGTCAAAAATACCTTCTCCACCCCCAGCAGCAACACAACCCTATTTTTCTTCTTAAAAAACATTAAATCTTGTACTTGAAGATTGTGTACTCCCCGCCTAGCATTTAAATGCATAGTCTGCTATTAAGTTGCTTTTTAAATGGCTAACATGATAGCTTCTTGGTAAGCTCTTTGCAGAAAAATGACCCTCTTTCAGCCATTATGGACTATATGTCAAAGTATTGCCCCTTATGGGACCATTCTATAATGACTAAAATTTAGCTGGGGCAAGCATTGATTGATTGCCTTGATAAGCCCTTATCTGATGAGCTGCTACTTTTCTGTTGGATTGATGGCCAGGATCCAGTTTGCTCTTGCAGAATGGTTCTGTAAATACTCTAGCACTAGCACAATCTGTGATTAAACCTACAACTGTGGTGGTGTACAAATACAGTGCTGGTGAAATTATCACATTTTAATGAGCTCCCCTTTTAATGAAGAGCACAACTAGAATGTAAGTAATTGAAAAAAATTGAAACATTATCTGGGTTTGCACACTGAACTTTCTGATAACTGGAGATTATGATCAGTCTTAAGTTCTGCATTCCCATATTTATTATTAAATCTTCTACACTGCTTGTGTACAGCTGAACAAAGTGCTCAAATGTCTATTTAATACCATCAATGAGAACTAAAATTAATACCTCTGTGTCAAGGTATTGCATTATCTTTTGGAATGTGTTTCAAGACATGGTTTACTGATTTCCCCAGGCCGGAAGACAAAATAGTTTACTTCCTTTTTAATTCAAGAGGAAACTATTTCTTCTGCTAAGTCTGTGAAAATTCTCCGGCTTCTACTTGGAAGTTACCTCAGAGACACTGAGGCTTCAGTATATTCTTTGGAGCTTTCTTTAATTGGTCCCAAAGTCTCTTACATTTTATGCATATCTACTCAGAATAAGTCCCATTGAATTTAGTTGGACTTACTCCCTGGTAAATCTGCACACTTACTTGGGAGCAAGCCCCATCAAACATAGTGGGACTTCTGAGTAAACATGCATATGACTGCAGCCTTGGTCTATTATGAATCATAAAACTAATGTTGGCTAAAATAGACTTCAGATTCTTGACTTTCAGATTTCCAAGGTAATTTCAGCATGTTCAGAAGGGCTCTCATTTCAGACGCTTGGATGGTCTGTTTCATTGCTTCTGGTCCCTGAAGTCTGACCATGCATATTGGCTGCTGGTCCATGTAGAATCAGCAAGAGGCTGCCATGCACTGAACTTAGCGCATGAGAAGCTGCTCTCTGGATGTGTCCCTTTTTTCTTATGTAGTCATACTTTGTCAGTACCGCTACCTTTGTTTGGGGGGAGGTTGATAGCCTCTCTTAAGGTAGATCAGTATTAGCAGTTGGATTTGAATTAAAGTCAAAGGAGAAATCTGATGACCAAAGAAAAGGCAGTACCGTATATAAACACTGGTTGTTGTTGTGTTGTTGTTGTTTTGTTTGTCATGAAGCTTTTAAACAGATACGACTGGATTCTTACTTTTCCTATGGATGTGTTCAATATCATGAATTACTATATCTGACTTTACAGGGTTTATCGTGAAAAACATATCGCAGGTTTGGACCTTGTGCCTCTTGATAGCTCATCTTGTATCTAAGGAATATTTAATGTAATTTGCTCGATTCTTCTTTCGGTGGTGTACCTTGCAGCATTCCTTTCAGTGTTACTCATGTTGTTCAAGTGTCTGTGCTTTTCAATTGCTTGTCAGATGTTTGTGAAAGCCTCCTGACCATGTATGCTTAGCTTCATTTCTGAGTCAATATATTACCAATTTGCATGCTTTCCTCAGTTTTTTAAAGCAGTTGACTTGCAGCCCTTTTAAAGATCAGAACAGCAATTGGGACCTGGCTCACCTGAAACCATAATTTTGTTTATGGTACAAAATGTCAACACCACTGCACCATAAAAATGCCAATCCTATCTGCCCTCCTTCTTTAGATGACCCTGTTCAGTATACTGACTGGCAATGCTTCTGTCATCAAGCATTGGAACCCTTTTTGTAGAAGACCTTAACATAGAGTGGAGGTTTTCCGGAGTAAACGTTTCTCCTCCTTTTAGTATGTTCCAGCTGCCTATCTGAACCCTTTCATCCATTATGGCAGTGTTTCCCAAACTTTTTCGACCTGCGGCTCCCCTGACTATTGGTGACCGTTGGCCGCGGCTCCTCATTACATTATGTTGGTGCCTGCCAATTGGCATTGCACTGTTTTCTGAGAGGATTTCGTGGCACTCCAAAGCTCCCCTGGCTGGTTTCTGCGGCTCCCCTGGGAGCCACACCTCCCAGTTTGGGAACCACTGCATTATGGTGTGGTTACGTTTTTGCATGTGTGAGAAGAGACAGAAGTTACCTTTTCTTGTATCCATTTCAAGGGGAGGCTTACTTTCAAGACTACCCACTATGACTCCTGCCTGTCTGTTTCATCTCCCCTTATTCCCCATAGGCTGATTCCAACTGTGTTATGAGCCTCATCTTTTTCGACTCTACAAATGTAGTCCACTAAGAGCATGGTGCAACTCACTTATAGATCCTTTCATGAGCACTTATAATGCTTAGAGTGTTTTTAATACTCTTAACTGCTCGATACTGTGAATGAACAACAGGGAATGGAGTCCGCTTGCTAGTGCTGTGTAGAACTTCCTGAATATCTGATCTCTGTCAACAGAACCAGGCTTCTAAGAAGTGCAAAGGATGCCTTTTTTTTCTTTTTCTTTTGGTAATGTGCTATTTGGTGCCTCCCTGATAAGGACCTTTCTTTTAACTTTTCACATTTCTCTGAAGTTTTCTTAAGACACAGTATTCCAGAACAATTCCCCCTTCTGTTAGTTGGAAACAAAGACCAATGTTTTCAAAAAGGAACTGAAATGCAAGTATATGCAAATAATATTTGTAATCTGATTACTTATAGTTTTAGCTGTGGAATTGTCCAATGTAGTTCTAAGTGACCACTTGTGTCTGGTGCATCTGGTTAGGACTAGATGTGCATACATTTTTCAAATCCACAACTGAAATTCCAACCTTTCATGAGTGGGATGCTGCATTCATTACTTTGGTTGTCTTTCCCTGCCATTCAGATCAGATTCATCATTTTGTTCTCTGCATCTTTGTCAGGCCTGCTTGTGGGAACCCTGGATGTGGTTTTGGACTCTAGTGCTAGAGTTGCTCCTTATAGGATCTTGCACCAGACACAAGATTCTCAAATTTATTGGACAGTGGCATGTGGTAAGTACTATTATGTATAGACAAGAAAGAACTTTTTACGGGGGAAATAACATGTTTGCGCTTTTCCCCAGTTTTCTTCTTTTAAAAGCACTCAATACTAATTCCTCAAACTGCTTTTTGAACGGTTTAGGCGTTCTTCAGAGGCACTTTCTGAAGAGCTAACTTGGAAGAAGAGCTAACTTGGAAGTATACGTATTGCACGCACATCTGGAATATGACCATTACAAAGAACTTTGAGCCATGATTCTATCAATCCTAAACTGGGTGGAAAAGAAAAATCCAATTTTGATAGAAGTTTAAAAAACAACCTTGACAAGTGCCTTGGTTATAGGAATGTTTTCTTCTCGTCACATACACAGTTTCTGGTGACAGGAGTTACATGTCTTCCCACTTGCTTAGGTAGCATTTTCTGTGGCCCCATTCAGACAATTGTCACCTGACGAGTCACCCAATGTGCTATCAAAGATGAATACAGTACATAGCTGTCCTTCCCTCTGCCCAACTCACTGTTCCTTTTTTGCCATATATTTATATTTTATTGATATATTAAAACATAAAAACAATACATATTTCATAAAGTTATAGCAAGCACGAAGCAATACAACTGCCCAACTCACTGTTCCATCCCCGCAAAGTCAGGTGGAGGGCGGAACATCCAAACCATTTCAATGACATGATTAAAATACTAGCAATATTTTAACTGCACAAATATGGGAAAAAAACAATTATTATTCTCAGAAAAGCAGTAACTTTCTTGAATGAACTTTGTAATGCTTGTTTTTTGTGTCTTGAATTGTGGACTCAAGGGTAGCTGCTGCTGTTTTGATTGTTTCTTCATTTCTTATTAGGTACATCCCATAAGGAAATCACAAAACACTGGCAATGGCTGGAGAATAACTTGCTCCAAACTCTCTCCATCTTTGATAATGAAGAAGATATCACTACTTTCGTCAAGGGCAAGATACATGTAAGAGACATATTGTACTTTTCAAAAAAACTTTTTGGATCTTTAGCACCAGAATGAAGAGAGTCTTACAGCTCAAGTCTATGCATGTTTACTCAGAAGTAAGTTCTACTACGTTCAGTGGAACTTACTCCCTAGTAAGTGTGTTTAGGATTGCGGGAGAGAGCTCCCCGCAGACTCTGAATCTTTATGTAAAGCTCAACTTGGGACAAATACCTGCAGTGTAGGAGAAAGTGCCAGAAGTGCACGAAGATACAGCTGTCTATATTATAACAATTATGTTTTATCTGTCCTAATAAAGTGGGTGGGCTATTTTAACATTATATGATTGAAACCAGCAGCTTCTGGGTTGTATTTTGGTGCAAGGTTGAGTTTGAACAGACATCCAAGAATTTTCATCTGTTGTTCCTCTTACCCAAATACACTGTTGCTTTGTTTTTCTCTTGGATGTTCTTGTTATTCCCTTCTGTTGCAGTTTTTGCTCCCTCACTTCCTGCATTACTTCCTTAATGGTAAGACAAGTTCTAGAGTCTTTTCACACAGTCAGTGGAATAACATAAAAATTAGTAAAAGGAAACTCATGCAATTGTGTTGGCAATTGTTGAGTTTTGTGGCTTGTCCCCAGTTGTGTCACTGAGCACTTGCACAACCATGTTCCACTCAACAAGCCCAGTAGCCACGAATGTGCCATCGCATTTGCCAAGTACAAAATATTGAGCATTGAATGTTTTGAAATTGTGTTGTACTCGCCACAGAAACGTAAGGTATGAGTAATGCAAGCTCCCCACTACCACCCAAAAAAAAGCCACCAGTTCTGTGGAGAGGCCATCAGGTTTTAATTTAACACCTTCTCCTTTTCCCCACAGGGCATTATTGCTGAAGAGAATAAGAATCAGCAAACTCATGGGGAAGAAGATCCAGGTAAATTTAAGGAAGCAGAATTGAAGATGCGTAAACAGTTTGGAATGCCTGAAGGAGAGAAGCTGGTCAATTACTACTCCTGCAGCTACTGGAAAGGACGTGTCCCCAGGCAAGGCTGGCTGTATCTGACTGTTAATCACCTCTGTTTCTATTCCTTCCTTTTGGGCAAAGAAGGTAAGCTGTCAGCCTGCTGATTTCCCCCCACACACACACACACACACTTTACATTTTTAACTGATATGATACTATTGCCTGTTTTAAGCAGGCTTCAAATCCTGGATTGAGCTGGATAGCCCTAACTGATGAACATCCTCACGGTCACAACAGCTGATCCAGCTAGGTTCAGTGGAGATAATTCTCACTCCAGGGGGATATAAGGAGGGAGCATGTCATCCACTGTCCCATTCCTGATTGCTTAGTGGCATTACATCTGCCCTGGTCCAAAAAATAGTGCTTGAGCAATTTGTATGGTCTACAAATATTGTATGGAACCACAAATGGTTCCTAGTCACCTATTACCGTTCGGTATAAGAACTTTGCTGAGCCAGGTAATAATTAGGAAAAGAAAATTGGTAGCTTATAAGGATTCTGAGCTCTCATTTGTTTAAAATGTCTGTTAGAAATCAGATAGTAATTGGTGGTTTGGGTTTGCATGTTCCTCTAGTGACCTTAATCGTCCAGTGGGTGGATGTAACTCAGCTGGAGAAGAATGCCACTCTTCTGTTTCCTGAGTGCATCAAAGTGAGCACCAGGGACAGTGAGCTCTACTTCTCTATGTTTCTCAACATCAATGAGACCTTCAAATTGATGGAACAGCTGGCGAACATTGCCATGCGGCAACTACTGGACAATAAAGGCTTTGTGGAAGACATGTTGCTTCCCAAACCCAGCAAGCCTCTCAAGAACATCTCAGCACTCAAGAGGTACATGCATGTTGCTCTCTCTCTCTTCCAGGGTGTGGAGGAAGCCAAGTGGAACTAAGAAAGCTTGTGTATTATCCTGAAATACCTATACTCCATAGCACTGTGAAGGTTTTTTGAATCCCAGACACAAGGAATTGTATAAGAATGATCTAAGTCTGTTAATGGCCTGGATTGTACCATGACCAGTTCAGAATCCAGTGTTGTCTTCCTTATCTTGAAATTGTCACCTTTTATTTTATATTATTTTAACTAAAGAACGAACGTATTTTTAGCCTTCTTGAGTGCCAAAGAAACACTTGAAAATGTACAATTGTCTTCTGTTTAAGATTCACACATGCAAGTCAAGACTGAGAATGTGGATTCCCCCCTCGCCCAAAATGATTTCTTTACCTTCCTCTTCCCACTATCGGAGCACCATTGGTAGCACTGGCAGAGACCTTGGCTGGAACTGCAGCTGCTGAACAAGCAGACAAGCTTTCTAGATTTCTTTCTGAGATCTCTCACATGCAAAGCAGACCTTATCTTCCCTCCCCCATTTTTGCCCCCAATGCTGCCATAGAAATCAGACACCAGAAAGCAGGTGGAATACATTTTATAGTTAGTAATTGGGGTTTAGGTTTGTATCCAGCTTCTTCCCATGTGCCCTAGTTATATGCCCTCTCTAACCTATTCACTATTGCTTCAGTGATCTAGGAATTTTTTTTATGGTTTGGGCATTTTACTAGATACGAAGAATCTTGTACCTTTACAAAAATGTGCATATGTGAAGTTGCTGTAATAGTGCCATCCCAATTGCAAGATATTAATTTTCTGGTTATATGAGCTCAATCCTAGTTTACTAGGTGCAATGCCTGCATGCAGAGGGTTTACTAAATGGCAGAACACTGCCCTGTTTTCCCCCTCCCCCATCCTGCCACACATTCCCACATGAGGCTATTATGTGACACACAGACTCCCCATTCCCAATAACGACCCAGCATGATGAGTGTTCAGGTGGACATGAGTGGGGGATGGGAAGGGGGGAGAGAACTGTGTTCTGTTATGGGGCCTGAGTGCTGCATCCAAGGTGGATGGATCTTGTTGTGAACTTTAGATCCATTCCTGTTGCTCCTGCAATGTCCTGTATGCTTCACGTTTTATTCCATACCAGCAATCTAGTCTTTGATTAAAAAAAAAATCTGGGTTTTGGGGGACAAAAAACAAAGTAAAGCCCAACTCTTTACAAAATTCAGAGTAAAGTAATTTCTCTAAATTTCAGAATTTAAATTTTCTGTTGTTTTTCATGGGGTCTTAAGAATTGATGCTCTACACCCATTCTTCTCAGGTTGTTCCTGAGCTTGACCCTGGAATAGGTATATCTGACCACAATATATTGAGAGCTATTCCAGAGTGCAGTAGCTCCTGTTTTTAGGTACCTGTGTAAATAACCTAATGCAGATGTGAAAGATGTACACGTCCCCATATACTTTCTTTAAATTATTTTCACATCATTTATATGCAGTTTTTCCCCTCCAATACAGAGGTGCATGGTCCTTGCCAGCTGTTCTGATTAGCACTACATCTCTATAGTGCTGCTAGTTCTTTATTTTGGACTTCTAACAACTTACATTTTTGAGGTTTTGAAGGAAACATTGTTTCACTGTTCCATGCCCAAGTTGTAAAGTATTTGTTGTACTAGAACTGTTTGCTAGGCATTATCCAGGCCTGGCAATTTCTATATTTGAAGAGAAGGGGACACTTGAGTGAGGCTTAACTTGAAAAGCTGCAGTTCCTGTAATGATTGTAGATTAACTGTGTTAAAAGAACATTTGGAAGTGGTACCATATTTGTTTCTTGGATTGAATGATAGAATGTGTTGTTTTTCCACCAAAGTGCATGTTGTCTTTTCTCCCTTTTTCTTCAGAGACCTGGATGCTCGAGCCAAAAATGAGTGGTACTGTGCTACTTTCCGACTGCCTAAGGATGAACGACTTGATGGACACACAGACTGTACTTTGTGGACCCCATTCAACAAAATCCACATCCTTGGCCAGATGTTTGTTTCCAACAACTATATCTGTTTTGCTAGCAAGGCAGAGGAGGCCTGTCATCTCATAATACCACTCAGGGAGGTGGGAGCCTGTTCTGCTGTTGACTTCTCTTAGCAACAAAACAGCACATTGTTTTTAGATTTAAGGGATTGTTCACAGGCAGTAAAACTTTGGCTTTGAGCCTCAGTATGTTACCCCAGAGGTTCTCAAACTGGGGTGTCACAATGCCCCAGCCGGGAACAAAGGGTCGCTACACGCTTAAGGGGCATGGTGACCCGCAGTGACGTCGACAGCACGTCTAGGATTGCGCTACCGCCACAGGCGAAAAGTGCCCGTTTTACCTTCGTTGGTGGTTGTGGAGGTCCTGCGAGGGGGGGGAGCCTGCGTACCCCTCTGCAGGCCTCCCCAAGTATCAGAGCAGCCCTCTGACGTGACCGCAACCCACTTCCGGTTTTACTGCGAAACCGTAAGTGGGTTGTGATTGCATCGGAGGGCCGCTCAGACGCTTGGGGAGGCCTGAAGAGGGGTCAAAAGGCTCCTCACACACCCCGTACGACCTCCACAGCCACCAACAAAGGTAAAATGGGCACTTTTCATCCGTGGCGGCGGCGCATTCCTAGACGTGGCGTTGCTACTGCTGGGAAGGCCCTGCTGCCACTCAGGGCAGCGGAGGCTCTTCCCAGGAGTTTGAGAACCTCTGGGTTAGCCCATTTCCAAGTTGTGTAGCCACAGTCCAAAGACGCAGAGTATGCACATGAGAGAAACCCATATACGTGCAACACTTTTCTTCAGTGTTTGTCAAAAGCACCTTCCAGAACCAAAGAGCCAACCTATTATTTCGCATGAGAAGCTAAGGGGATCTCAGGAAACAAAGCATTCAAAGTGGATGGGAAATAATGTTTTTAAGGTAAACTAGGCTGCCCTTCATGACACTGATTGCAGCATTTTACTTCCCCATTTTTCACATGCACTGTGCCTTCTTTCTGTCTGGAGAAAAACAAAAATGTCTTCAGTTAGAACTTGATGGTAATAACCACCAGATACAGTACTTATGATGAAATTATGAACAAGATAACTGTCAAGACTATAAGTTATTTACAGCAAGTTAAATATAAGTTACTGGATATAATTAATTTTATATTAATTAATTAATATTAATATTAATTAATTAATGGATATAATATAAGTAATTTTGGAGAAGTCTGATATATTTGAATTATCTGTGTGTATTCTCTAGGTCACAATTGTTGAGAAAGCTGATAGTTCCAGTGTCTTGCCTAGCCCGCTCTCCATCAGCACCAAAAGTAAAATGACCTTCCTTTTTGCTAACCTGAAAGACCGGGATTTCCTGGTACAGAGAATCTCTGACTTCCTGCAGAGAACTCCATCCAAGCAATCCTGTAACAATGACGAAGGATGGAAGAAGCCCTTTGATGACCGTGCGTGTGAGGTACTAGAATCAAGCTCTGGAAGAGCCATAGTAGCAGTCTGTAATTAGCAGGTTCTGTTTCTAAAGCTGGAAGCTGGCAACACCCAGGTGCTTCATTTGCTTTATAACCGAGAGCAATGGGAAAAGAACTAATGTTTTGTTCATAAAAGAGATTCCATAAAAGAGATTTGGAAAATTGTGAACTACTTGAGTTAGAGTTTACCTATAGTCTCGACATTTAAAAAGAAGAAGTAAAGAACAGACTTAATTTCTGTCCTATATGAGGTGTGTGTGTGTGTGTGAGAGAGTGAGTGAGTGAGTGAGTGAGTGAGTGAGTGAGTGAGTGAGAAAGTGCTTTACCATCTATGTATCTCACAATGTATGTTGGTTTAAGGAAAATCTTGCTTATTTGTTCACTTACATTGTTTGTTCTGCTATTCAGCACAGCTGTTTCTTAGGACAGCTAAGATATGTTCAAAATAACAATGTCATCAGGTTATAACAATAAAACAATGGCACAGCAGACATGGTCTAGCAGGAGTTAAGTGTCTGGGAAAATATAAGATCTTTGTCTGGCACCAAAACATACAAGGGTTAGGATCAGGTGAGCCTCTCTGGAGGGGGCATTCCAGAGGCACGGTGCCACCCCTGTCACCAGCCAGCTAGTGCTCAGTGTTGCTTTACACATTACATTTGTAAGACCTATGCATTAAAACACTGTGTTTTCAATGCAGTAAAGATATGCTGCATCTTATGCCATGAAAATGTAATCACAGGATTGCTGGATTAGCCATAGCTCCCTAATAGGTGTGCACACAGAGTGAATATGGGGTTGTCACTCTAATATGTGAAGTGACCTTTGCTCATGTTGTAGAACCTTTGTACTGTATATCTTAGCTGGCCGCCACCTCAGTGGATAGTCAATAGAAAATGCCTCCTTAGCTCTTAAAGCAGGACTTCAATACATTGATCAGGCAGGCTGAAGAAATTTGTGCTGCTGTGGTCTATAACAGAGGTTCTCAACCTGTGGTACGGGTACCCCTAGGGGTACACGGATCCCTTGCTGGGGGTACGCCTGGCCCTTATCTGCCCTATCAGCAGCTAATTAAGTGTTAATTAAGTGGGGTGGGGGAGGGAGGATCTGATTTTGGGAAGTGTGACTTGGAGAAAAAAGAGATACTTGCATATCTCTCTCTTTCTCTCTTTCACTCACACTCTCACAGTTAAATAAGACATTTTTTCACATTTAAAATTGTTTTAGTACTTTTTTACTTAATGATTAATTACCTAATTAATTAATTGATCAATCCAGTTAATTAGCAGGGGGTACTTCAGAAAATTGGACCGTGATAGGGGGTACCCTATCACTTAGGGGGTACCTAAGGTTGAGAACCCCTGGTCTATAATGTATCTATAGTAAAGAACCTTCACATAACAGCTTTTGGCCACAACAAATGTTTAAATTGTACTGGAAGCCTGCTTGTGCCTTGTGAAATTCTTGGTTTGTTGTTTTTAGGACATTCCAGGACTGTCTCCCAGCAGCCCACTTACACTCAGTCCTGACTCTCCTCTCAACAATCAGCCAGTCAATTTTTGCACAAATGATGTACCAACAGCATCCCAGGGACTACTTAAGCTGTTCCGGACCAACTCTGAGAACATCTCCGGGAACAAAGAGGTAGATTACCAACTCTTTATCAACTGGGTAGGAAAAAAAAGACTTCAGTGTTTATTTAAATAAGAACTCCCAAAAAACAAAAAAACACCCCTCCATATATTGAAAAACAACTCATAAATGGTAAGATTTACTATTTACATAAATGGTAAGAGAAATACTATTTGGTAAGTTAAACAGGGAAATATTTAAAAGAGGCTCATCTGGACATTAAAGGCATGGGCAGAAGAAAAAAATGTTCTACTATAATGGGTCAACCTGGTCATCTTTGGCAGTAAAAATGAAAGCACCACTGACCAGGGTCACCATTTTATCAAAAAGATCCGCCAGTCTCATCTCCTCCAGGAAGAGAACTCTTAAGGAAGATCGTAGTAGCTCATGTGAGGAGATGCTTTTGAACTTAGAACCAGCATTCTGCATTGGGCCTTGAAGCCACAGGCAACAGTTACTTTCCCTTTTTGTTCCTATAAAAACTGTCAGTGGACTTTCATTTGACATATGCACCACCTTTTATTGGAAAATTAGATCTGCTTGAAGGATTAATGATGCCATTTTGTCTTGATTGTGCTTGTCCACAAAGGCATATCTGCACTAATCCTTTAGGTGTTGGGCAGCCCAATCCTGTCTAGCTTTGCGCCCTGCGATGCAACGAGGCCGGTGCAGCCTCTGCCGCATCTAGGGCGCAAAGCAGGCAGCCAGGAGTTAACCTTGGGGGGAAGGGAATGTTTGTTCCCTTCCCCCTGGTAAAGACCCAGCTGCCCCAATGGGGCTACTCGGATGTGTACCAGCTATTTTACTGCCGCACATTGTAGCAGCGGCCAGGCCTGGGGAGGGAAATAGGATTCTGGTGGAGCCACCGCCACCTATCCCTCCTCCTTCCTAGGCCTGGACCAATCCCAGCCCACCCCCCAGAACACCCCGTTCCGCCTGCCCCTCCACCGCCAAGCGGGGAACCTTCCTGGCAGGTGCTTCACAGGATCTGAGGTGGGGAGAGTGGCGCCGCCCTCTTCGCTGGCAAGGCCTCCTTGCTGGGTGATGAAAACATGCCTTATGGCACGTTTGTGACACCCAAGACCAGTGGAGCGGTGCACCGCCTGTCTTATTCCTAGACTGGATTATGCCATAAAAATGCTAGTTGCTGTACAAAAATATAGCAATGTTGAGACTCTCTGACTCTGTTCTGCCCATTCAGAGGGAAATTGTCTCATGTTGTATTTCAGCTTGCACATTTATGCAAAATATGCTGCGTGGGAGTGGAAACCCCTCCCCACAGAAACTGGGTCAATTGAAATATCTAAAGTTGTGATCCTGATAATATTTTACTTTCTAGGCAAGGGAGAAGATGAAGGAGGAGTCATGGAATATTCATTTCTTTGAATATGGAAGGGGAGTGTGTATGTATCGCACAGCCAAGACCCGTGAACTGGTGCTAAAAGGGATTCCAGACAATCTTCGTGGAGAGCTGTGGCTCCTCTTTTCAGGTGAGCAGTCATGCTAATGCTCAACAGATTCCCAAATTAAAGGGATTTTTTTTTTCAATTTTCACCATTAGAACAGCTCCCAAAACTGGAAGCAAGTTCAACAGTTATTTACTCAGATTTCTTCCAATGGAAGAATTCCTATGGCCTCCACTAATTTTTTCTTCAGTCTTCTTCCTTGAAATGTGTTTAATGGGTATCTCACATATATATGGAGCACAAGGTACGTGGCATGGATGAAAAGTTCACATCTAAAGATATCATAGAGTCATAAAGTTGGAAGGGACCTACAAGATACTGAGTCCAGCCCCCTGCCAATGCAGGCTGTCCATAGGTACACCACCTCAATGGGTGACTATCCATGCTCTACTTAAAGACCTCTGATGGAGAGTCTATCACCTTTCAAGGTACACTGTTCCACTGCTGAACAGTTTGTACAGGTACTGTCAGGTAGTTCTTCATTTAATCAAAATCACTCTTCTTGTAATTTTAAATCCATTTGCCCTGGTCCTACCTTCCAGAGCAACTGAAATCAAACTTGCTTCATTTCCCGCATGACAGCCCCTCATATAGTTTATCACGACCCACTTAACAGTCTCTTCCCCAAACTAAACATGCCCAACTCAACCTGTCTTCATAGGTCTCTAGTTCTCTTGGTGTCATCGTTCTCCTCCTCCAGAGCCACTCCAGTTTTTCAATATCCCTCTTAAACTATGGCACCCAGAACTGGACACACTATTTCAAAATATTGAACAACACCACCAGGCCCAAGACAGAGCCCTGAGGAACCGCTTGTCACTTCCTTCCAGGTTGATGAGACCTCCATCAGCCAGGTTGATGAGAATGGTCCATCAGCCAGCCACAGATCTACTCAAAAGTAGCATCGTCTAGTCCCCATACCACCAACTTGTCCACCATAGGGACATCTTTCAAAAGCCTTACTAGAATTCAGATATACTATGTCCGTAGCATCCTCCTGATCTGCCAAGCTAGTCACTCTGTCATTAGAAGGAGATAACATTTGTCTAGCAAGATTTATTCCTGAGAAACCCATCCCGGCTCTTAGCAATTATCACCCTCCTTTCTGAAGGCTCACAGACAGAATGATGATTTGCTCCAGGACTCCCAGGTATCAGTGTCAAGCTGGCCAGGCTTAGTTTCCCGGATCTTCTTCTTTGCTCCACTGCTTCCTTTTTCTTCTGTCTGTGCTCAACCACTGCCTTGTTCTTCTGCCACAGCAGTCCCAGTGACCTCTACATCGCACACATTCCCTTTTCCAGCCTTCAGCATTGTGTTGACGGTGGAGTCCTCTCCCATCCCCACATGGCTTAGTTTATTGCCCCCTCTCCCCCGATCAGACTTGCATGCTTTTTCCCAAATACATATTTCCTGGTTATCATGAGGTGCAGCTCATCTCTTGCCAGAAGACAGTCAGCAGCACAGACCATGATCAACAAACACTTCTCATCGACGCCACCTGCATAGCCGCTTGTTCACTTCCAGTATTCTTCTTTCTCTTTGCACACCACAACTGTCCACCAGAAGTACTGATGAAAACACAACCTGCACACCAGATTCTTTTATCTTCCAGCCAAGATCCTCATAGTTATACAGATCCTTTACAACTTCTTTAAGAACGTGCCTGGCAGTGTTGTTTGTTGCCACATGAATCATCAAGAACAGGTAATAGTTGTCAGGCCTGATGAGCCTTGGCATCCTTTCCTTCAGAGCCTCTTTGTCAGATTTTTGCCCCAGGGAGACAGCACATCTCCCAAGCTAGCTTCTCAGATTGGCACATGGCAGATTCTGTCCTCATCAGGGAGCCTCTTCCTTTTCACTGGGGGCAGCTGCGACAATCCTTTTTGTGCAAGAGTTTATTAATTTTATTAAAACTGTACCATACAGCACATTTAGTTCTGGGTATAAAACAGCTGCAAGGAATTGAAACTGACAGTCTGCAGGAAAGCATCCAGCATGTGGAAGACCATTCTTAACCATACCTTATATGTGTAGAAGAAAACCAGTTTTGTGCATGTGTCGCTGCAGGGGCTTGGAATGAGATGGTCACTCATCCTAGGTACTATGCAGACTTGGTGGAACAATCCATGGGAAAATACAACCTTGCAACAGAGGAAATTGAAAGAGACCTGCATCGTTCAATGCCAGAGCACCCTGCCTTCCAGAACGAGCTGGGGATCGCTGCACTTCGAAGGGTGCTGACAGCTTATGCGTTTCGAAATCCCACCATTGGGTACTGCCAGGTAAGAAAGAAGCAGTCATAGGCTACCTAGCAGTAGCCTAGGAATTTGGCATTTGGAATCCCAGTTCAATCACATTTCTAAATGTGATTGAATGTGATTTCTAGCAGCTTTGAGTGCCTTCTGGAGAAAAGTGAGATAAAAATTGAATGAATAAATTTCTCATTGGAGCTTAAGCTTCCTATCAGTGCTGATACTGCCAGTGAGAACAATCCTGTTAATAGTCCTTAAGGATTTGGATTGGCTGTTTCTAAACTTTATCTGAAATCCACGTTTAAAACATCTTTCACTTGATTGTGCCCTACACACTCTCATTACTTTGTTAAGAGGTAATGTATTTTTAACTATGTGGTAGTTCTGAGTTTTTTCTGTCACACGTTAACAGGGTCATACAAGCATGTGAGAGAAATAGACATTGGGTATCTGGTTTTGGGAAGAGGAAGTGTGTTTTCTGAAGCCAGTTATTTGGTGGGTGGAGAACCCTGCTTGGTCCTGAGCTCTGTTCTAGGTTGAATACTACCCAGAAAGAGGAAGTCATATCTTGATGGAATATCCTGTCCTGTTGAAATGCTCCTTTCCTGCATCTTAGGGGCTTTGGGAAAAAGGAAGGAGGTTAGATAGGAAGGAATGGGAGGGGAAGCAAGTTATTTTTCTCACCGCACCCAATCTGTGAAATTTCATGAGCACACCTGTTAGAATTATACCAATGAGCACACCTGTTAGAATTATACCAATGTGGTTTAACCTAAGTGTATGAGCCTGAGGATGTGGTTCTGAGCTACAGAATCTTTGCTTCAAGTTCTCTGGTTTATTATTTTACGTCTGCGACTTTTAACAAGCTAAATAATAGTAAATGATTGCCTTTTTTAAAATATGCGTCTCACTAGTATGGATTCTTCTTTTTCTGGGTGTGCTTGCATGTGTGTCTACCTGCTGTTAGGCCATGAACATTGTGACATCAGTGCTACTTCTGTACTGTAATGAAGAAGAAGCTTTCTGGCTCCTCGTGGCCCTATGTGAGAGGATGCTGCCAGATTACTACAACACAAGGGTGGTTGGTAAGTCTTTGCCAAATTAACCTTGTAAGTTAGGAGGTATTGGTGCAAAGCAACCAGAAACATTGAAAGAGAAAAGAAACATGGTTTTAGTTACTAACTGTTGAATAATAAGACAGTGAAGCTTAGGATAGGAGGTAAAAGCATGTTGAAAGCTTTGGCTTCATAAGATCACCATAATTTTGTATACAATTTTTCTTTAAAATATTAAAATTATAGAGTAGAACAGAACTAAATGATTTATCTAGATTCTAGTCCAACCTATTAAAACAGGATATCCAGTACTCAAAGCATCCCTGATGTATTTCCAGTCTTTGCTTCAGAACATTCTAGCTAGAACCATCCTATTGATGATTTTTTTTCTTGTGTTTAGGAAGTCTTTTTAAATGTTTAACCTAAGTTTGCCTTCCTGTAGTTTTATGCCCACTGTATCTATTCCTATCCTCAGTGGACAGAATTAATAAGTATCCTTCCTGAAATTCTTTCAAATATTCATTTTCTACCCTTTAATCTTCCTTTTAGGTTAAACATAGTTCTTTTACCTTTGTTCATATACTGGGCCTCTAGACGCCTTTTTGCCATCCGGGTATCTCCTCTGAATCTTTTTGAGCTCGTCAGTATCTTCAGTGCCTAGACTAGAGCACAGTCCTCCAGATAAGGACTTAACAAGTATTGAGATGAACAATATTATTGCTTCCTGAGCCTGAAAATGATACCACCTTTTCAAAATAATTCAAAAAACAGAATGAGTAAGAAATCAGTGCCAAAAATGATATAAGTTGGTACTACTGAGGATTAACAGTAGCACCGGTGGAATATAGAAAATTCGTGCAAGGTTTGTTTGTTTTTAATTTTTAAAAAAGTTTAAGCACATATTTGACAGCAAGAATAAGGAGAAGGCCTCAACAATGCCACCCTCGCCATAGTGAGGGTGGGTGGGAGAAAGCTTTGCCTTGCTCAGTGGAGGTGACCTGGAAGTCTCCAGTCAGTGCAGCTGAACCCCATGTTTTCCTTTCTTGTTTCAGAGCAGGAGGGGGAAGCACGGGAAGAGGGTGTTTCTGATCGTGCTCTGCCAAAGTGCCTCAGATGCCTTAACAGACTGTGGCCCAACAGCCTAGTCTCCCACTTTTTTCTCTTGTTTTGCAGCAGGAGGGGAAAACGCAGGGAAGAGGTGGCCATGCTCTGCCAAGGCACTCTGGATACCTTGGCCAAGCATGGCCACAGTAAACAACTCTGGAGCAGGAGAGGGACGCACAGAGACCACGTTCAGCAGAGGCCAAGCACAGCCACAATGCCCTTCTCCTGGTGCTTCCATCTCTTGTCCTCCCTGCACTTCCCTCTCCTGCTCTGGAGCAGGAGAGCAAAAACGTGCACTTAATGGAGGCATCCAGGCCTCTGTTTTCCTCTCGTGCTTGACAGCGGGGGTGGGGGAGGTGTCGTGGCCATGCTTTGCCAAGGCATTCAGAATGCCTCAGGAAAGCACAGCTACAATAACCTCTCCCCGTGTTTTTCCATCCTGGCGCAGAACAGGCTTGACGCCCCCTCACGCTTCCCTTTTTTGTTTCAGAACAAGTGAGGTAAATACAGTGGGGGGAGGAGAGGGGCTACCTTGGAGGCAACCACAATTGTGGGTGGCAAGCAAAGCCAGCCAACAGTTGTGAACTGCTGGTTAAGGGCAATGTGATAACTAGAGGGCTGTAATGAAAACTTTACCTGGGGCTTCAGAAATTAAGCTGAAAACAAAATCCCTGGAATTTAGCACTTTATTTCATGTATTTAATAATTTTTAATGGCATACAAATGTTGCTGAATCTACAACAGCAGGTTGTGCTTTGCTCTGAAATGCATGCACGAACCATTGATTTAAGTAAAAAAGACTTGATTCTAATACTATAGCAAGTGTGCTCATGCCTTTCAGAAACAAACTAGTGAATAAGAGTTCATGCATGCTCATCACTCTGTGACTGCAGTCTTAGGTGATGACTTCAATGAGCAAAAAGCCATTGCAGTTTAACACATTGCAGGCTGTGCTTTCATACTTCACTTCACCCAATACTACTTCCTGCCACACAGTCATTTTCAGTGGAGGCAGCTCACAACACACACTTGCAGGTTTCAAATGGTGGATAGGCTTCTGTGAACTAATCCTTGGACAAACCAGTTTTTACTTGAAGTGGTATTTTACGCTTGCTTCATCTTGACCCTAACATGGGCTTATTTTGCACTCTCTCTCTTCTGTTTTCATGGCCCATTCAGGTGCATTGGTGGATCAGGGCATCTTTCAGGAGCTCACGCACGACTGTCTTCCCCAGTTATCCGAGAAGATGCAGGAGCTGGGAGTCATCTCAAGTATCTCTCTGTCTTGGTTCCTCACCCTGTTCCTCAGTGTCATGCCTTTTGACAGCGCTGTCATCATTGTTGACTGTTTCTTCTACGAAGGCATCAAGGTCATCTTGCAGGTATCTCTGGCCATCCTGGATGCCAACATGGAGAAACTGCTAAACTGCTGTGATGAAGGCGAAGCCATGACTGTCTTGGGCAGGTAGCTTTTTGTTCTGCTTCATCATTTAATGAGTGTAATGAATCTACACTGTCAGGGCTGTTGTTGCGCCCATGGAGATACACTGGCATACCTCGAGGATAGGATTGGGTCTTAAGCCCCTGACTGCCTGCTTTTGATTCAAAAAGTATTCACGTTGCGTGTACTGCCTAAGGTGATAATTTCTGAGTAACAAATGAACTCAACTGGAAATACTGGAACCACAGATGTTGCCAATTATTTACAACCACCACCACTTCTTCCCTAAAAACAAAATCTGTCTGCTTAACCAAATCTTTTAAATCGAGAACAACATAATTTCTCCCACTGCAACAAAAATTCTGATATAATTATATATACCTCAGAAATCCATCATTACAATGTGGACATTGTAAGTCAGATGTGAAATTTCCCTATCCTTAAACCATGTCAACAGAATTTGAAAAGGAACCAGTTTTCATTTGGTAATAGTTTTGCTCAAAGAAAGTGTCTTCAAAGGAGCCTCAACCATGTATTCTTCAACTTGGTAATCAATGCTTATTCTATCTTGGCCCAGCCACATCTTTAACCAGGAAATTTGTGCAGCCTCATAATTTTTTTAATAAGTAAATGTCAGTCCTCGAGACATTGGGAATTGTAATGTCCAAAGCTTTGGGCCACTTTTTATCCCAGAAAACAGTCAATGGTTTTTCCCCAACTTTTAATTTCTCTGGAAGCTATTGATAAAGGCAACGCCATGAAAAGAAAAAGAAATCTTGGCAAACTAGATATCTTGATAATAACCACCTTAGCAAATTGCAGCAGTTTCAACTTTTCCTATTTCCCCAAATCTTTCTTAAACTAACAAATGAAAAAGCTACATCCATGATGCTAAAGGCGTTTTCAAAGCCAATATAATATTCTCTGCCTAAAGTAATATTTTAGTCCCCTTTTTTTTTCTTGCCTTACCACAAATGCTCATATTAAGTCTTATTATACTCACCAACATTTCTAGTGATAGGGAAAACAAAGAAGAAAAGGGGACATCTCCTATTCAGCCACTTCCTTCCCAAATTACATCAGTGGCCAGCTATTCCTTAGCTAGCAGAAGGAAGCGTTGGAGATACCAAAGTCCTTTTCATTGTCCTTTTGGAACCATCTTCCACCCAGCTCTCTTTCCAGCCCAGAAGCTATTGGCGACTGGCAGAAGGAGGAAGAGAGACTCTGCATTCTCTTCTATTTACATTTTCTGGGTCTCACACGCAAGAAGTATTTCGTATCTCTTGTATTCACTGAGCCTTTTTGTTGAAAAAGCATGGTAACAGTATGAAAAATGACTAAAATCTCTATTTTCATGTCAATGACAGAAAACTCAAACGTTGATCAGTTTTATAGGATATTTAGTTTCTTGCTGCATATATGCATCTAATTTTCTGAAAATGACAGTAAATCAAAAGGCTTGTATAAAGAATTCATTATACATTAGTGAGAAAATATCAACAGTGACAGTGGTGTAGGAATGGGGGGGGTCCGCCCCCAGGTGGCACGCCGGGGGGTGCACGACTGCTGCTAAGGGTGGCAAATCAGCAGCGGCAGTGCCACTGAGTCTTTTCACACCTTCGATGGCCTTTGCGGCAGCTGTGAGCCTTGCAGCGCTGCTACCAAGGCTTCCGAAGGGTGGGGGAGGTGTTTCTTGCCCGCCCCGAGGTGACGTTTTCGGCCAGTGACAGGCTGCCAATGTCACCCCTGGGGGGCGTGGCTTCTGGACGACGTCACCCCTGAGGGCATGGCTTCCACCAGGGGGGTTTCATCGTGGCCTGTGGCCCCCAGGCAAGGGTGGCATTATGACACCACTAATCAGTGAAATGAGGTTAGGTAGAAGGATATAAAATATTTGGAATGATACTGACTCTCCTGGCCGTAATCTTGAGATAATACACTAATCCAAGTTTCTATTTTCACTTGATTTTCCTATAGGTATTTGGACAATGTAGTTAATCAGCAGACTGTTTCTCAAACTAACACCCACCCCTGTGCCAATATGACAAGTGGGGATGATCCACAGGCAAAAATTGATATATTTGAGCTTATAAAAACGGCCTATGAGGTGAGGAGCTGTCCTATTTGTTTACTTGAATGACATTTTCTGTTTGTATTGTTTATGAAACCAAAATGTCTTCAGCATAGGCATGGGGTGTGAAAATTTAGGATATGGGCTCTTCTACCAGTTTTAGGGCCAAATCCTATCCAACTTTCCAGCGCTTATATAGCCATGCTAATGGGGCGCTCGCTGCATCCTACAGTGGGGGGGATCATGGATGTCTTCTCAAGGTAAGAGAACGTTTGTTCCCTTGCCTCGAGGCTGCATCGCGACTGCATCGGTGCTGGAAAGTTGGATAGGATTGGGCCCTTATTAATGTAGAACGGGCTCAGCCATGTCATCATCCCTCTCTTCTCCCCCCTCTTTTTGCAGTTTCTTGTTAGTTCTGATTCCTGTCTTCCTAAAAATGTACCTGTATGGATAGTGCCATAGAAGCAAAGCCTCTCTGTCTGAAAGGTTGACCCCTTCAGTGTTCAAAGGTTACTGAATTGCCACTAATATATCCTGCTTTCCTCCTGCGGTGACCCAAGGACTAGTGCTGGAAGAAAACCAGGAGCACCACAGTGTATCTCACTTTCTTCCGTATGCCTGGGTCCCTTTTAAAACGCACAACCACAACCCTCACACACCACACTGGTAGATTCCTACCTCTACAAGCAGCTTTACAGCTTTCTTCCACCCCAGAATCGCCTCTTAGCTGGCAGACCACTGCTCTGGGTGGTATGCAGGAGGAAGAGACCAGGAGGGGAACCACCTAAGATCTGATGTCCTCTCGCACAAATGCACACACAAGTCATTGCTGGGTAGCGCTGGCTCTGTAAGTCTTAAAGAGGCAGAAGAATTAAGGAATTCGGCAAGTTGTTTATTCAAAACAAAGAAAAGGTTTGTTGAAACAAAAGGGAAGGCAAACAAGCCAAATTGTATACTTGAGATCAGTGGCAAAGTTTTTTAAAAAACAAACCAGTTTCTGACTAGCTTCCATACTGTGCAGGTTCACTTACAATCAAGACAACTTCAGCTCCTAGCCCTCTCCTAGAACCAGAGGAATAAAATCTCTCG
The DNA here is from genome assembly GCA_026170595.1 of Plestiodon gilberti rubricaudatus. Lineage (NCBI taxonomy): Eukaryota > Metazoa > Chordata > Lepidosauria > Squamata > Scincidae > Plestiodon > Plestiodon gilberti. Next base: position 192,058,377 of record JANXHW010000002.1, on the reverse strand, counting down.
GGAATTAAGCCTGTCCTTGGAATTAAGCTCTGGCCTTTTTCTTGCTCTGGAAGGAATGATCTCACACTAGAGGTGGTTTATTTCTTTGTGACCAACATAAAACATTAAATAAAGCTAATTTTGACTCAGAACGCTAAATAAAACTATTTTTACTGATAACAAGAAATAAATCAAAAAACCCTCCATATCAAGAAATAACACCAATTTCTTAACATTTGAGTCATCCGTCGGATGTTTTCAGTGAGGGATCTTGCTTTAAACATGATCAAAACGCGCAGACTAGTGTTGTGCAGTGTATTCTGGGGTGCCTTAATGGAATGCTTTCTAAGTATCATGTATTTAAAAAACATACAGCCCAATCCTGCCTAAGATGCAGCAGCCAGCCACAATGCCCAGCCGCTGCATCCTAGTAAGGATGCGGCCAGCGCAGCCGGATCTCACCTCAGGGAAAGGGGACATTTGTCCCCTTCCCCTGGTGTAAGCGCCAGAGGTGGTTTGACATATGTCTGTCACACTTGTAGCGAGTTCACGGGACATGTGTGATAACATTCTATCCTGCTACTGTAGGTGCTTGCAAATGCTCTTTACAATTTGAGCGAAACGTTGCATTTTATGTCTGATATTAATATTTTACAAGTTTTTACTTTGGTTTTAAATGTAATATTTTTGTGTTGTATTTTAACCAATACAATTTTTTCTACATGGAATTACCTGGTATGCTTATTTTATTGATATTTGGTACATTTTTTTACCCGTTAAACTCAAGTTATTTTAAAATTTAAACCAAGTTTAACCAAGTACTCACCTTTAAGGTTTCTGTGAAATGTCTGTTCCTGTTGGAAAACCTGTTTTTGACATATACTGTGTTGTTTTTTCGAATAAAAATACATAACACCACTATTTGCATTTTTAATTTTAAAAAATGGGGGAACCCCCCCCTCCCCAAACCCCCACCTCTATCTCACACTGACTATAGCTGGTTGGCTTTTTTCAAAATCCTTTTCAGAGAAGTGTTGCATCCCAAGCTCTGATTGGCTAGTTTTAAATCTAATGGGCTCCAAATGTTTTCCTTCTGCCAAGTTGGGCAGGTTGATTTGAACCAATGGCAAGGTGACATCTGAACACAGCCAGGCTCCAGGGACGTTCGTTCAACCCTAACACTTGGCAATACCAGACAGGCTGACACTATTACTATAAAACCTACCCCTGGTATGTGCAGCAGAGTGCTGGCAGAATGGTGACAATGACAGGCAAACTCAGCAATGATGTAATAGTTTGCCTAGATTGAAGGGTGGTCTGCTTGCTACCCATCGCTTGGCTTGCATAGTATAGCTACAGAGCTATTATCGGTCACCATCACTAAGCTTAGGCAGACCTTTGCTTCCTTCCCAGTGAAATCATTGCTGCCTTAATCATTTTAATCATCCCACCAGTATGTTATGGAATATATGGTGTTACCCTTTGGCTCCGAAGTTGAACTTGATCAACTTTTCTGACTACAGAAATTCAGCCATTTGAAATCGGATGATATCGAGCAGATGCGCTTTAAGCAAAGATTGAAGGTGATCCATTCTTTGGAGGACACGGCTAAGAGAAGTGTGGTACGTGGGGCAGCTGATTTTTTAAAAAAGATCTTTAAAGATTGTGTTCTAATTACCGTATTTCTTCGAGTCTGAGGCGCCATCGATTCTAAAGCGCATCTTAATTTCAGGAACACCAGCAGAAAAAAAAACAAAAACCATCGATTGCAAGACACACCTCCTTCCTGCTCAGCACCCTCTCCCCAGCTTGCTCAGCACCAACTCTCCCCAGCTTGCCTGCCATGGCAGTCCGATTTTTACCGCGCCATTATGCCCCCTCTGCTCAGCAGTGAGCTCTCTCTTCCTGAACCTGAGAGCTCGCCCCAGCATGCCCTGAGCTGCAGCTGATGATCTCCTCACTACATTTGAGCAGTGCCTTTGCGGTCTGCCAGAAAACTTACGTACTTACCGGGGCTTGGGGAAGCTTCAGAGAGGCCTGAGCGACCCTCTGCAGGCCTCCCCGATCTTCAGTTCGTTAAAAAACAGCGATTTTCGGCCATTTTCGGTTTTCGCGAAGGAAAATTAAGGAAATTAAGTAAGTAAGGAAATTGCATTTGGGGGTGCTTTTTAGAGACCTTCGATTCTAAGACGTACCCCATTTTTTAAAATGCTTAATTGGGAAAAAGCATGCGTCTTAGAATCAAAGAAATACGGTATTACCCACCTGGCACCTTTTGAAGATAGGGTGAACTAAACAATCCAGATAAATTGTGTAAGCAACCAGTTGGCCTATTAGTGAAGGATGCTTTTCATAGAGCTCCTCTACACAGAGTTGTTTTGTGACAAATTTGGGTTGATGTGATGGTTTTAAAATGCATCTACCACGTACTCTGGAGCAACTACCATGTAGCTCTCTGCTGGCTTAAAAGATTGCAATGGGAAGCAGAGGGGGCACTTGACATAACAAAGATTTCTGATTTTACTATGAGAGAACCTCAGGAGGCATTGTCACAAAGCTCTCCTAGTTGTCTCTCTTGTCTTACCCTTCCCCCCTCCCACTACCAAGAGAAGTAGGGGTGTGGCAGCAGGAGAGACTGACCTTTCTCATCCTTCCAGCATCTGTGCCTGGAAGATCTCAAGGGAAGAATAGCTTTTCACATCTTCTTTCCTCTGCTTTTTTGTGTTTGTGCCATCCTAGTGTTCATTCCCTCCAGATAGCATCAGATGTCTGCTGCAAATGTCTCTAATGCCCTTGTAGATGTTTGTCAATGAGCAGATTAAAGAGATAAAAGCTGAAAAGAAGGAGTTGACACATTTCCTGTTCCCACTTCCAATTACAGTGCACTGAAAGCAGGAAATGCAGTTAATGTTTTTGACTAGCTTTTTGCTGTGTTTATCCACTGAGTTCAAGGGAATAGATCTATTCTTCTCTAGCTGTCATCGGGTTTTTTGCATCTTCCTGTTTTTACAGATCAATAACTTCCAAATGCAGACTTCAGTATTCTGCTCAGAATCATTACATACTCCTTCCTTTGTCAGGCCAACTCCTCAAGCTTTGAAAGTCATTTTATCACACCCCATAAAATATAGCTTCCTGTTCTCATAGAATGTAACTTCTAGGTTTCACAACTAACCGAATTTAAAATCTTTCTCTGCCTTTCTGTAGGTCCGAGCTATATCTGGTGACATTGGTTTTTCTATGCAAGAATTAGAAGAACTTTATGTAGTATTTAAGGTAGGATATAAAATATTATTATTGCTAGCTGTTTTCTCCTATCTCGTATTCACCAAAGTCAAAGCCTGAGCACCTTTGAAAGGTTTTGTTTCACCAGTCTCCTTGGACTGGCTTTTGGAGGTAGAAAAATGTAAGAAACTTTCATGAAATTCTGTTTTGTTTTTGTTTTGCTTTTGTTACCTGCCATGACTTTTAAGATTGGCCGCAGAATGTTTATTCAGTGCCTGCCTTGCATTAAGGATGCTCAAACGGGATGAGCAAATCTGGAAACAGTGGCTCTGTAAACAAATTTATTCTCCAAAAGTCCGTCCCAGGACTTTGAAGCAAAGGGTGTCAGTGCGACCAGTTTCAGTATTTTTGATACTGGTCAATTGTCCTGGTCCTTTCAGGTTCCCATATGTGTTTCCCTAGCTGGATGAGGAGCCAGGCGTGCAAACAGGTGCTACACATCCAGTTCCTCTCCCTCATCCAGCAGCCAACACTGCACCAGCTGGCCCTTCTTCAAAAAGTAACAATTGTGCCTCTTAGCTCCTTGGGGAGGAGGATTTGGTCCATTTCCTGCTTCCTACCCACCAAATAGCTGATTGTTGTGATCACGGTGAACAGTTGGCATTGGCTATTTTTAAAAGAAAGACGCGTTGAAATTGTACCTCTTTATGTAGACTAACTGGAAGGGATGGAATTTTATTTAGCAACTTAGAACTGTGCTGTACTTCATCTTGTTTGAGAAACTGCTATTAGGTTAAGTACGATTTCAAATTTTTTATCCCGTAACTTGTAACCAGTCGAATACTGTACTATTAGGTTCTTATTTCTAAAGTGCAGAGGTTGGGGGTACTGGACCTTCAATTCACCAGTCATCTGGTGAATTGAATGTATTCATTCAGCTTGGAACAGAAGAGTATTAGTTACAGCATTAGTGTTATTTCAACTATCTACTGCCAAGGAGCATTGAGTGACTAATGCAGAAATAGACTCATAACTTTTTGGCGGGAGCTCAAAACGTTTCTGTTTCGTCTTGCGTTTGGGTGATGGGTTGTTGTCTGTCCCCAGTATGTTCTGCCTTGTTGTTCTGCTCTACATTGTCAACCCCCAGTGGATTTTATTGTTTTTTAATTTACTTTATGTATTGTTTTTAAATTATGTATTTTAACTTGTTGGAAGCCACCTTGGCATAGGAAAAGGCCGGGGTATAAATTTTTTAAAATAAAATAAAAATAAATAAATTTTCATTTGGAAGTTTCAAAGCCCGCAGAGTTGCCAAATTTATTATCATAGCTTCCATTTGGGTTGCCTGCACTCCAAACTGATGGCATTTCTTATTGTAATTATGATGAACTTCTCTCCACCTTTTGATTTAGTCTCCCATTTTCATGTTGCAGAACTGAGCTAAGGTCATGCTTAAGCCTAAAAATAAACAAACGTCTTTAGAGAGTAGAGCTCATAGTTGCTGAAGAGTGGGTTTTTCCCCCTCCACAAGAAAGTCTTCAAGGCTGAAGATCTGAATGTTAGATCATCATCTGACCCTTCCCTTCACAGGCAAAACACTTAATGAGCTGTTACTGGGGAAATCGCACTGCTGCTGCCCAACGAGACCAGAGCCTTCCCTACTTAGAGCAGTACCGCATCAACATAGAACAATTCAAAGAGTTATTTTCTTCTCTTACTCCTTGGTTTTGTGGCCAGCACACTAAAGTGTTGGCAGAGAGAATGTTCCGACTCCTGGATGCGAACAGAGATGCGCTCATTAATTTCAAGGAGTTTGCAACAGGGATGAGTAAGTGGCTTTTCTAAAGATTTCTGTTCAGTATTGAAGCAGTTCTTGTCCACCCATCCTTGCCCCCTTTTCCTATGCCCTAGTCAGTGGTGAGAGACACTGTAAGCAAGCATTCTTATGTGTGTGGTAGAACTGGAAATGTATTCTCGTTAGGTTGATTCATTCACCCTCGTGGTGTAAGGCAAAATTCAGAGTGGTGATTCTCATGGTGTAATCTTCTATTCAGAATTAGGAGGCCATAGCTCTTTATGGCTTCTCATTGCTGGTCTAGGATCTAAATATGACTGATGGCAGCTTAAGCCAGTTTAGTTCAGTTGAGAAGTCTGAGTCAAGGTTCATTTTTGCCATGGACTCACTGTGTAGCCTTGGGAAAGTCACTGTCTCTCAGCCTTAGATCATCTGTAAAATTAGAATAGTCGCCTACTTCATGCAGCTGTTGTGAGGGGAAAGATCTGTAGTGACATGATAACACTGAGCACATATAGCAGTAATACTACACATATTAGTACAACCATAGCATTAGTACAGGCATGCCTTCAATAACAGCTTCCTTTAGTGCTGATTTGTTAGTGCTTTTCGTCCTGGTGTGATTGATAGCCATTCTGGGCTAATCAACACCTATTTCCTGCCTATGAGATCAGCTATGATCCAGTAGCACTGTTTCATGCAGCTCTTGACTTTCAGGGAATATATCCCCCACACTATCCAAAGGATTGCTGCAATTCATGCTAAATGTTCTTTTCTTTCTTTCTCCCCATTCCTGACAGGTGGAATGTATCATGGTGATCTGACGGAGAAGCTAAAACTCCTTTACAAACTACATCTGTCTCCAGGTGGTTGGCTTTTTTTTCTTTCAGATCTCCATTGGTGATAGTTTAGTGTGGCATGCTAGCTGTTAACAGATGTTTTGTAGGTTTTTTCAAATTCATCAGGCTTTTTGAAGTCTGTATTGGTGGACACAGTGGACTTTAATTATAGTGCCAAATATACTGTATACGGTAATTCTTCAAAGTGGTGGACCTCTGAAATGTTAGGAGGAACATGGTATGACTGTAAGACTGGCTCATCCTAGCCTGCTGTGTTAAGCTACAATGGGGGACAATTTAAGATAGAGTGTTTAGACTTACAGATTTTAATGGATTTGATTGGTGTAGTTAATGAGTGAAATTATTGGTGTAGTTAATGAGTGAAATTATTAAACCGTTAATCTGTAGGTTTCAGGGTATGCAAGTTGCTCCTCTATAGAAGTTCCCACTTCCCTGCACCATTTCAGATGCTTCTCTGCAACTTTTAAGTTTTTGTCAGCTACTTTGGAGGTTACTCTGTGATACTTCATTGCAGACCTCCCTTTTTAAGTGTCTTCTCCTGCCATTTTAGAAATAGAGGTTGGGCCTACTGAAACAATAGAAATAGTTGAACAGGAAAGGTGACCTGAAGATTCTCTAAAATTGGTTACCTTGCCAAGTTGCCTGTTAAAGAACTTGAATAGTCTTATCTACTTACAGTAGAATTTGGTTCAATAAAAATATATCATCACAGCTATTTCATGTCTCATTCTTCAGAATCAGCAAGACAACAATTGTTTATCCAAGCTAAATTATATGCTGTCATCTAAAGACATTCATGCTGAATAAAAGTGTTGCAGTTTCATTTCTTAGACGAACGTTTGGCCTGCTATTTGTTCAGCATGCCACCTACTGGTGTGTTGGACTGGTTAGCACCATAGGCAGGGAGAAATGCTTGTGGGCTTCCTGGAGTTCTTCTGTGATGAGGCAGAGGTGTAAATGAAATATAATAATTGACAGTAAGGTAAAGGTTTATCCCTTTTCTCTTTTTGTATAGCTCTGCACTCGGAGGAAGCTGAGTCTGCTCTGGAGGCTGCAAGCTACTTTACAGAGGACAATACTACAGAAGGTAACAATGACTGAGAGAATAGATGTTGTGAAGCTACTTTGGGGTTTTTTCTTAGTTCTCAGCAAGAAGGTATCCCCGAAATGCTCTGGCATATGCTGAGAGAAGATGGGCTGTTGCATACCATTGTGGAAGGTCAATGCTGCTTGTTCTTGAAACCACATTTTCTGTCCAGAGATCTTCCTCAAATCTTCTTGCATCTTGTCCCCCCCCCTTTTTTTGGTCTTCCTCCCCCCCTCCCCACCCTTTATTTCTATTACTCTATGTTTTGACTCACTCTTTTGTTCTGCCTTGAATTTCTCCCCTGTCCTCAAACCTTCTTTCTCTTTCTTTCTCTCCCCCCTTTGCTTCTCTAGTACCTCCTTTTGTCTCAGAACTGGATGTCTTCCTGCACTGTGACTCTCAAGGTTAGTCTAAATGCCTGTACGGAGGTGGGTTACTATTGGTGTGGTAAGATTACCCACCTACCAAATGTAGTGAAAAGCCCATAAAAAGTTAAATTGCTTTAGTTATGCTTCTCACTGTCACTGCTATGACATACCGGCCAAACATAGAAATGGATCCAAAGGTTCCCTTCCTCTGAAAGAAGCTCCTTCCATCAGCAGAAGGAACCTTTGGATCCAAACAACCATAAAATGTTGTTTTCTTAATCTGTTATGCATTTTTAATGCAATAAAATTCATTTCTTCTTCTGATTCAGTATATGCCTATTTTAAATTCACGGTACAACCTTCACCTTCTAGTAATTAAATTGGCTAACTGTCATTCATGTCAGAAATGATGATTATCAAGCAAGTTGAAAGCCCAGCTTACTAACTGCAGTGCCAAAATCTTTCTCTCTAACCTTGCAATATATAAAAAGGGTCCCAATCAGGTCTATCAGTATCAATACATTTTCTATGGATTCCATGTTTAAAATGTATTTCTTCTGTATTGTTTGTCAAAGATATCAAAAACGTATAGAACATATTACTTGATAAATGCCCCAGGCTTTCTCATTTAATATTGACCAGTGACCTAAAGTGCAGTGTATGTTTTAATTTTTTTCTGAATGTCCTACAGCCCAATCCTATTCAGGCCTTGCGCTGCCGGAACGTTCGTTCTGGTGGCATAAGGCCCTTTACGGCTGTCGCAAAAGGCCATTCAGCATGGCCTGGCTACTACCACAAACAGCCAAGTCCATGTGCCAGCAGCCCGGGGATGCCCGCTGGCACCAGTAAGCGCAGGGAATTGGGGGGATGTGGGAAGGTGGCGGAATGGGGAGAAGATGGGGCAGTATGGGGAGGAGATGGGGCAGGGAGCGGATCGGGGCCAGAAAAGGAGCGATATCGGCAACAGCAGTGCACACCAATATCCCCCTTCCTGGCCTCAGTCCCCCAACCCGGGTCCTCACCAATTTGCACTAGCTCTATAGCTGGCACAGGTCCGAGTAGACCCAGCAGGCCAGCGCAGGCTTACCCTGCTGCCTCACCGCATTGGGAATTAAGTAGGATTGGGCTTCTAGTTTCCCATCATTCTTCGAGGTTAAGACATTGCTCTTTTTCATCTTCTTTTCAGTAGACCAAAATGCATTTTATTTAGAATTGGCTTTCGTGACTTACTCACTTCGTCTTTTTGTGCTGGTGATATTAGGCACTGTGCAAGGTTTCATCCTAGTTTGTTTTATCCCTCCGTATCAAAAATGTAACTAGACTGTAATACCTTCTTGCTTTCTTCTCTTGTAAATATGAACACAAGAATGTTTCACTAGAAGCAACCAAAGGTCCATCTAGCTCAGACTTTTCATTCCAAAAATGACCAGCCAGATGCACCTGAGAAGTTCATGTGCAAAATGTGCAAAATATTCTGGAGACAGCCATACTCCGCTATTTGTCCCCAGCATCTGGTGGTTGGAGGTATACAGCCTCTGAGTATTGGATTTTCCATTTTTTGTGAAAAGATTTAAAAATGCATCTAAACTAGTGGTCATCAGCTTGTGGCAGTGCGTCCCATGTTAATTACACTTCGCATGAAGAAATACTTCCTTTTATTTGCCCTTAGCCTTGTTAGAAATTTCATGGAATGACTCTTTGTTATAGTATTTTGAAAAATAATTCATCCCCCTTCCCCCCGCCCAAAAAAAGGCAGAATCGGTTTTTGAAAGCAGGGAGCAGTTAAATAATGTCATCACTGGTTTCTTTCACTACATCAGTGCTATGCATAGCTGACTTTTGCAGTAAATACACAGAAGTGTTTTCCCCTGATCCAGAAGGAGAAGATTATACATCTAAACAAACCATGATATCCACAGTGGGCTTGTTGTTTAAGTTATATATACTTTATCACATCTTATATCCAGTATTGGGGTGAACATTTTGATTTCATGCACTATTTTAAGTAGATTCATATTTACTATTGTATTGTCTGTTTTGTTTTTTATAGAAGCATCTGTGCAAGAAGACAAAGCAGCCAGAAATGGGAACTCCAAAGACCAAGGTGCTGGTTTTCACAGTGCTGGCAGACATTGTACCCTGACAATTTCCTTACTTTTTCTGACTCACCTCCCAGAACTAGGTTTTCTAGGTTTAAAAGTTTCCTTTTGAGTAGAGCGATAAGTGGTTATAAACCTCTTAACAGTCAGATTTCAACTTTCCCAGGAGTTAGAGCTTTAGTGTGTGGTCTTCTACATACGATATCCTTTGAAAATGCTTGTTGTACACATAGGTGAAACGTTAGGACGCAAAAACCTTTCAAGACCATGGTCCTTAAGCTCGAAAAATTCTAAAGTCAGATTTTTGTTATGTTTTGTCTGTGGCTGTTCCAAGCAACACAGAGCATGTGTTGTTGTAGCTGTTCGTTTGATACAGCATGTTAAATGGTTGCTGTCTCAATCCACGTTGGGTGGAGTTTTCAAAAGGAGCGTGTCCTAGATAAAAATCTGCTTATTCTTGAGTTTTGAAAGTCACCAAAACTCAAGAATATGTATTATTTCTACAATTTTGCCTTGTAAAATCCTTGGTTATATAATGGCTTGATTTTTCTTGCAGAGGACAAGAGTACCAGTCCCCAAGATTACAGATATCACCTACGAATGTGGGCCAAGGAAAAAGATTCCAAAAAAGAAACGATCAAGGATCTTCCTAAAATGAGTCAGGTGGGAATTCTTTGAAAAATTGCTATACATTTGAATAACAAATAACAATGTGTGTTTCTGTGTATGAACTGAGTCAGAAAAGTGTATAATTTTTACTGTTGTAAAACTTTCTTTATATTGCCAAAGATTAGACTAGCTTTCAACCATTCTGCCACCTTTCTCAAATGTGTAAAATCCTGTTGCTGCAATTAGCATAACAGGCCTTGTTTGAGTTTGCACCTTTCCTGTTTCTCCTTGTCCCCAATTAAAAATGGGTGCAAGGATTAAATTGGTGTTTGATCTTCAAATGGAGAATTTGTCAAAAATGTACATACAGTTCCAATTTTCATCGTGATATCTCAGTACTCATGCGAGATGCACATTATATCTTCTTGAAAACAAGTCTGGGAGGTCAAGCCTAGTGTTCAAATTTGATATGTATAATTGTGTCCTGGACATGAACACTAGCTTTCATTCCAATATTTCAATCTTCAAGGCAGGTATCGCATTACAGTGCTCATTCTTGTATTTCAGCTTGCAAGAGAGATACCATGTTACAAACAAGTAGAGAATGCCAAACAAGTGTGTCCTCATTTTTCTCATCCAGTGACGATCATACAGGCCACCCCATCCCTCCCTCCTTTCATTCTGTTTGCCTTGGGTTAGTTCTAGCCTCTTATTATAGGATCTGCATTTGCTCTGGTTTTGGAACATGGTAGTTTCTGAAAATATGACTTGAGAAGGAAAGTACTCACAGGTCATTCTTTTCTATGTTGGGAAACTACATCCCTCTTAATTACTTGTTACACTTGTTTTAAAAAAAAAGAGATGTGTTCCTGTTTGTTTATTTTTTTAAAAAAATATACCCCGCCTTATCCAATGCCATAGCAAATGCTCAAGGCGGCTCACAGCAATCAAAGATAAAAAGTACACATAATATAAAACAATATATAAAATACATTAAAACAATAAAATTCTCTGGTGGGGGGGCAACAATATAGAGCAAAGAAACAGTGGAGCAAAACATCATAAGAGAGACCCAGAAGTCAGACATCAACCCATCACCCAAACGCTAGACAAAACAGAAACGTTTTGAGTCTTTGTCGAAAAACCATGAGGGAGGGGCTATTACCATTTATAGTTTTTAACTCTGCAAAAGATGAATGCACATCTCAAATATGAATGTCCTACATTATGAAATCTTACTGTGCGATCAACATGGAAGATAGCTCCTTATGCTTGTGATTTTTCATCATAGTAATTTTGAAGATTTTGCAACTAAACACTGAGCAGCTGTCATACTGCTCACTACTGCATATCACTCAGTCTGTGTGACTCTCTCTCTTTTTTTAAGGAGCAATTTATAGAGCTCTGCAAGACCCTTTACAACATGTTCAGTGAAGATCCTGTGGAGCAAGAGCTTTACCATGCCATTGCCACAGTCGCCAGCCTTCTCTTGCGCATTGGGGAGGTAGGCAAAAAATTCTCCCAGCAGCCTGCTAAGAAGGCTGATCATCACAAAGCAAACAGCCCCCAGGACCCAGTAAGTGAAGAAGAGTCTCCAACATCTGAACAGAGTCCTAATTCAACTATGGAGCGGCATCCTCAAGCTACCCCAGAAGACAAAGCGCCTGGAGATATTCAGGCTGAGAAGCACCAACAAGAAAGTCAGATTTTTGTAGATGGAGGTGGAGAGGGTCCAGGATCTCCCCTACAGCTGCTTTCAGATGATGAAACCAAAGATGATATGTCCATGTCTTCATATTCCATGGTCAGCACAGGCTCCCTGCAGTGTGAAGATATTGCGGATGATACAGTACTAGTTGGTTGTGAGGCTGGAAGTTCAGCTGCACGATATGGCAGCACCATTGACACAGACTGGTCCATCTCCTTTGAACAGATTTTAGCCTCCATGCTTACAGAGACAGTCCTGGTAAACTACTTTGAGAAGAAAGTTGACATTATGCAGAAGATCAAGGAGCAAAAGAAAGTGGTAAGGCAGTTCAGTTCATCCAGTGATTATGAACTTTCATCAGTGTCCGGCTGAATTCAGGGGACAAAAGCAAGACAGGTAATGGAGGCAGAAGATCTAGAAACCTGACAGACAGCTGGATGTTTGTTGTTTGTGTTTTGTTTTTTTTACCAGTACCTATAGCTATTGAACAATTAAATTAGCTTCAGCTGAGGAAGGGACTTATCACAGTCACTCTTTGATATAGATACCTCCCTGGAGGACACCTGGCTTGCTGGGCTTACATTACATTCTAAAGAGCATGAAAGCCATTAGAACCTAATAGCCTTGGTGGCCTAGAATTACTACAGTAAATTATGCATGTGTGCCTCTGGCTATCTTTCTTTAATGAAGCTTGATTTCAGTCACACTATGCTCTACCTTCCTTTGCTTTAGGTTCCTTGCTAATTGTTCACAAGACATGCAGCCTTGCTTGAATTCCTTCCTCGATGTCCTTGGCTGCCTTCCTCCTGAGGCCTAATGCATTGTATCAAAATGTCATAGGTCTCCAGCCCTCTAAGAGAAAGCTTTGTTAGGAACCTAGATACTGCACAGGTGCTTGTCGGATATAATGAAGTTCTATTCCATTTCTCTTGGCATCCTGCAGCTCCATTACACCAGTGTATTGGGGCAGCTAGTTTCTCTCCCCAAGTGATTTACCATCCCAGTAGCATGTGGTTTTTAACATCTCCCAAGAAAAATGCATAGTAATATCCTTTAGCCCAGTTTTAATTCTTCAGTGCCATGTGCTTGTTTTTAATTGCCCTGAAAGAAGGAAGTGCTGAGGATTGCAACAGATGGAGATGGGGTAAGATGGATGTAATCATTTTGAGATTCAAGAACCCAGCTTTTGCTGCTTTTAGCATTAGATTGCTTCCTTTATAATTTTAGACAGTACAAGGGATTAAGTACTTGTTAAATTTTGGGAATTTGAAGAAATTTAATATTAATGCACAAGCCCTGAGCCCATCTCAGTAAGCCAGTTATCATAGAAGGGATGTATGTCACAGAAGAGCCTGCTTTACCTGGTCTGTTTCTTACAGTAGTCAGAGGTGAAAGTCCTGTTTACCTGACCCAACTAACCTACAGGCTACAGGGTGATCCAAATATTGCACATCATAGAGATCTCCCTGTTGTGCTACAATTCAAACAGTTACTGTAACATACCTTAGTATTGTGTGATGTTTAAGTTGCCCTGTGTTCTGTAGGTGTACAGTGTCTGGTTATGGGACCTGTCCTCTGCAAATTGCTTGTAGGCCAGAGGAAAATTGGAGCTCCGTTTTGGGATTGGTAGTTTCCCTATGGGAAGACATTCACTCTCAAGAAGCGCTATTATATTTGTTCCTGCATACATGCTCATCTCATTACACAAGTAACTTATTAAGCCACATGAGTGTCATTAAAACTGTGGATGCTCCCTTGTGGCTGTGGCTGGGCCAGCAGTGAGCATGGGTCATGTTAGCAGTTGAGAAAGAGAACAAGTCTGTCAGCTTAGGTGGATGTGTATGAGAAGTACAGCACTTGGTGCAATACCCAGTGTTACTGCATGGTTGTGGCGTGCCCTGTATGTATTCACAACCAGTATCTGTGTAAGTCTCTGTCTCCTTAGTTATGTGTCTCTGGAGAGCAGACAGTAGAGAAAAAAATTGCTTTTACTAATTATTCAGTAATATATTGTAATTTTTTTTAAAATACAGATACATGTGATTTTACATTGTTTTTGTTGATCGATCATGTATTCAATAAACAAACAAAATCTCACACTTAGCCATAGATTTGCTTTTGTTTTGTTTTAATTTCAGAATACTCTTTTTAAAAATGCCTGTCATTCTCTTCCCCGATCCCTCTTTTTCGACATGCATAGCAGGAGTCTTTGGGGACGATACTTCAGATGAACAGGCATGTGAACAGGACTCATGCTAGTTCTTTGCCTTTAATTTGTATTGAACGCTATAGCTTAACTCCAGAATATCTGAAGAGTGCCTTTCAATATATGCAGAGTTTTCCTCTGAGTAACCCCAGCCAGCTCTCGTGCAGCTGAGATTAGTGGGAAGGCTTTTCAGGGTGGAGAATATGACTTCCAGATAAAACTGAGCCTTGGCATCTCTCACTGGGACTTTGCATTCCATGTAAACAAAGCTGGCAGAAAGTAGACGGGGCAACAACTTGGTACCTTTTGTAGAATGTAACATGATGAAGTGTGTGGATTTTTTCTTCACCATATGCCTTCCTGTTATAAGTCAAGAAGTGTTTACCGTTCCAAATATATTTCTCCTCATACAAAATATTGGAGAGATCCACTTATTTCATTTTTGTTAATACCATGTGTTTTACACCTATTTCCTGTGAAGTTTTATTTAATAAATAAATGATTAGACAAACTGGGCTCTGATGAGAAATATGGTCTCCTAACAATGAAAGTGCCACTCATCATCAGTGATGTTACAGGCACTATTCAACACTATTTCATTCTTGTGACACTTGTGCAACTGTACTCCACAAGCATTGTAATTGCAATTCCTTCCTTCTACCCTAGTGTGCTCATTGCTTTTTTTTTTTCCCCCAGGGACAAATGTTATTGAGAGAAAATGGTTTTATTTTTTTTGCAATTTTCATGTTTAACCAAAATGAAATAGCAGAAAGCGGTGTTGTGTGTTTTTGTTCCAATTTGTTCCCATTTTTTATCAGTTGTAACCGCTTTAAGTGTACTAGGTATGTGGTATAGGTTGTACAGTGTCAACAGATGAAGTATGATGCAAAATTACATGGTTTTTTTTTAATTTTGGCAGATTTTTTAGCAAAAAGTAGTATGTGTTTTTATTTCGTTATCACCATTTTCTCCTGCCCTTAGTTGTTGTTGAAGTGGTGGAAAATATGATATTTTTCCAACAGAACTGCTACCTTGATGGAAGAGATTTAAATCCTGCACAATAAAAAGTAACAGCAATGTATTTTCCATCGAGATAGCACTCTTGTCCCATCCTATTCAGGTGCTGGTAGTGCACAGATGCCAGTGCAACGACTGCTGTATTCTAAACCCCTCCAGGCAACGCCATGCCAGCACAGCCTTTTCCAGTAATGCTGACTGTGTCCATACAAACCCCATCACAGCCCATCATTCATGGAACGAAGTTCTGACATTGGTGCATCATCAATCACCATATCCCTCCAGCACCAATTCTGGCTGCCAGAGAAGCACTGTGAGGTGAACTGTGTGTGGGGGGGGGGGGGGAGGCACAGGGCCAATGAGCAGCCATTGCTGGGGGCATGCCCCCTGCCAGCCCGTGCAAATGAGCAGCACAGCAACAGGCACCACCCCCAACCATGGGGAGATGCCCCAAGGGCACCAACCACAGGACACCACACACGTGGCATGACACAAGGATTCCACTGGGTTAATCCCTACTCCCCTATAGCAGCTATGGGGCATCAGCAGGAAAAGGACAAAGGCAAAGAACTGCTAGGAATCCAAGCCCAGGGTTCAAGTTCCCTTATCCCACTCACATGAACACGCATCCAAGGAACTCTCCGCTGGCAGAGTTGCACAAGTGTCTGAGTGACATCTGAGCTATGTTTGTGCTACATTTTTTCTGGTTTTGCACCAGCAGCTGTAGTGTCTACTGGCAAACAGACTTCTACATCAGCGAGGATGTCATTGCACCAGTGTGTGTAGAGATACGCTGGCATATCTGGAGTATCAGATTGGGCTGTTAAGGACAGAGGAAAGTGAATAGTGCCATTTCATAGCAATGCTGTCCAGGGGCGTTGGCTGATAGGGGGTGGTGGTGTGGTGGGCCCCAGGGCACAGGGCCCCCTGGGGGGGGCGCAGGCCTCCGTAAAAGCTCTGTTTTTTTCCGGGTTTTTTCTTTTTTAATCAATTTCTGGGTTTTTTTCTTAATATCGCCCCCCCCCCCGCTGCAGCCGCCGCCGCCCCCCCAGGGCGTGTGTTTGCTTTTGGCCCACTTGCTTCGGAGGGGGCTCCATTTTCCCTGGGCGCCGCCATCTTGGACTGAACAAGATGCATGCTGGGGATTGTAGTTGCAGCCTTGCTTTGCAGCCCAGGAGTCCTGACTCACCCCCCCTAGAAGGCATTAAGGGGAAATACACCACATGTTTCAAGTTTATTCTGCAGAACAAAATTGATGTTTGGAACACTTTCAAGTTTATTCTGCAGAGCAAAATTCACAAAATTGATGTTTGGAACACTTTCAAGTTTATTCTGCAGAGCAAAATTCACATCATTATGAATGCCTCATCATGTGTGCTGCTGGAAAGGGAGACAGGAGGTACAAAGTGGACAAGGAGGCTTCCAAACTGAAATCAAAAATCCCAAAAATTTGCGGCACGGCTGCGCCGTGGGGCATAAAGGATTATGGCTGCGCGTTTTTATGGGGGGGCGTCAAGGGTTTGGGCTCCGGATCAAAAATGGTCTGGCTCCTCCTCTGATGCTGTCCAGGGAGTAGATTGGTGCTGATATGGCTGCAAAACAGTTACGCCACCAGCCAGAGCTGGCTAACCACAATGCAGAGGCTGATCTCGCAAATGCCAGTGCAATTGTCTATGTAGCTGGGTCTGCACAGGGCCAGGTTCTGTTGCCTGGCCATCCAGAATACCAGAATTTTTGAGATAAAAAATTAACAATCGGACACATGCCAAACAGTATAACAAATCAGGGAGGGACTGTTGCTTAGTGACAGAGCACATGCTTTGCATGCAGAAGGTCTCAGGTTCAATCTCCTGATAGGACAGGGAAAAACTCTTCCTCAAACACTGGAAAGCCACTGTCAACAATATTGAGCTATTGCCATTCAGTTCATTGAAGGGTAAGAACACAGATAAGTTCTTAACCTTTCCTGGGTCACGGACCTCTTTGAGAATCTGATGAAAAAGCTATGGCCTCCCCTTCCCAGAAAAAGGCACATAAACATGTGCACACAAATTTTATTTTGCCCCCAGTTCACAGACCCCCAAGCCTATCTATGGACCCCCTAATGATCCATGGGCTCCAGGTTAACAGCCCCTGGCATAGACAGTAATGCACTTTTGAAGAAAACTTAAGTCAGGTAAAGCTTGCAAGAACATTAAAGTTGAACCCAACCTAAAAATGGAAGAACCTTAAATGTAAACTGGTAGATATAATGGCATTAAACTCTAGGAATGACTTGCAGCTGCTTAACACACAAGCCAATAATTAAATGCAACATCTAGTGATGATGAGTTGCCTGTGTGAATGGGCCACCACAACTATCACACTGCAGATGGAACGTTTGCCCTTCTCCCTTGCTGTTCCTTAGGCATGGAACTCCCTCCCTGATCACCTGTCACTTTTCTTACTTCCTCCAAATCTTTCCTCAAAACCTACTTTTTCCTGGGAGTCTTTGGCATTGCCCTCTACCCCCCTCTATCTCACTGCAACTAAGCTGAAGAAGTTCATGAATTGCATATTCTTCCCCGGCACCCCTTCCTGTGT
The DNA here is from genome assembly GCA_026170595.1 of Plestiodon gilberti rubricaudatus. Classification (NCBI taxonomy): domain Eukaryota; kingdom Metazoa; phylum Chordata; class Lepidosauria; order Squamata; family Scincidae; genus Plestiodon; species Plestiodon gilberti. The sequence goes on along the minus strand of JANXHW010000002.1, from coordinate 192,040,841 downwards.
TGTCTCTCTTGTGTCTATTTTTTATTGGGAGTCCCTCGGGAGGGGCCTGGCCCACCTCTTTTATTGTAATAGTTAGGCTTACCATATCCAAAGGGGGACAGGGTGCCTACACCTTTAACCATTGTAAAAAGAGGGAATTTGGGCAGGTGCAGCTTGTTGCACCCTTCCATTATGAGCTGCACCTGCCCAAATTCCCTCTTTTTACAATGGTTAAAGGTGTAGGCACCCTGTCCCCCTTTGGATATGGTAAGCCTAGTAATAGTGCCAGATGCATTGATGGTGCTATATAAAGGTAAAGGTATCCCCTGACAATTGTCCAGTCGTGTCCAACTCTAGGGTGTGGTACTCATCTCCATTTCAAAGCCGAAGAGCCAGCGATGTCCGAAGACGCCTCCGTGGTAAGTTAATAATATCACCTCTGATACTACTTTCAGAGGAGTCAGTTCACGTCAGCTGCCAGTCAAGTACGGTAAACAGTAAATAAATCAAGTGTTATATAACATGTCTGACCCAGCCCTAAACTCGAGGACTTTCACACCCGTACAACATAAAAGAGTCGCTGTTCTTGGAAGTAAACAAGCTGCAACTCCTCAACTTGCCCACTAGATAGCATATAACGATAGATAAAGGAAGAAACGACAGCGCCTTCAGACATTCTGTGCGGAATGTATGCTCTGTCTTGAAAGCAGATCACAAGAGCTTTTTAAATCTACAGTAGTACCCACCCCATAAAGTGAAAGAAACCGAACGACAAGGTCAGATTGGTAACAAGAAACAGTCTACTACATTAACTATAGGCATTAGCCGCGTCAGAAAGGGGTAAGGGGGACAAGTAGCTTGCCCGCCACCTTTTATTGCTGATCATAAAGTGGAAATTAAAACAAGCTTACAATTCTAAACTAAGAACTATCACACTCGATAGGACTTACTTCCGAGAAAACGTACTTAGATTGAGAGCATTAATGTGAAATACACGGTTTCTGCTCTCTCAGAAATCTAACGTCTGCTCTCTCAGATATCTAAGGACAAAACTCGTCCCCTCCCAGAATGCCTTTATAATTATATTTATTATAAATGCCTTTATAATATTTAGTGAGTAATATATAATAAAATATTTTGCCTCGTTTTGTACACAGAAAGGCGCTGCAGAACATGAATTTATTTTCCCTTCTAAAGGGAAGGCGGGACACGCCGCTCCGCTGCCAGTCACCGCAGCCATAAAAGCCTACATTGTCTCCTATTAATTATTGGAACCACTCTAACAAAGGCAGAGGGCTACAAAGAGAGCGGCCAGGAGAACGCCAAACCCTGATCTACCTCACTCGTCTAGTACTTTATTTTCTTAGGTCTACGTTCAGACAAAGGTTCTTTTGGGTACTTTGATCCTTTCATCCAATGAGATCACGCTCAGAACTTTTTCAGTCGGCACCGCGTGCGGCTCAACCAATGAGAAAGGCTGGATGCAGAAGGCGGGTTGGGTCTGCTTATAGGTTGCGCGCGCTTTCCCAGCAAGGAGACGAGTTGAGAGAGACACAAGCCTAGGAAAAAGGATGATGAAAAAGCAGGAGCTGGGGTGCTGAGGGGACGACTTCCTTCCTCCTGAGAGAGGAAGGGCGGCTTTCTGCCCAGTACACGCCCCTTGTTGTCTCCCACAGAGGGCGTCCCTCATGGCTCAACAATTTCAAGTGCTGAGGTGCTGGTTCTGTAATATCTTCCAAGTGCAGCAGGTGAGGAGGTGACAAGCTGCAGCCTGCGACATGGGCTTTTAACCCGAGGGGAAGAAGGCGCTTGGGTATTCTCAGTCTCCTGGGTTAAAAGCAGCGCCCGGGCTTGTTCAAATGTCCCAAGGCCCAGGATGCAGTCGCCTTGCTGGAGCTAAGCAGGAGATGGTCTGCTGGGACACGTAGACTCCCGTGCACTGCCTTGACTTCCATAGAAGAAAGGAGGGGTTTTTAGAATACAGTACAATAAAAGATTGGCTGCCTTTTGGAGTATATATAATATAATAATAGACAGTATTTATATACCGCCTTTCTGGTCATTGGATTTCTCCTCTGACTTTATTCAAGGTGGTGACGTGGTGTACATGGGCAGGCTGTTCTAAACCCCAAAGGGTTTTTACAATATAATAACTTATATATAGCTGACAGGAAGCACGCTGTCTCTATGAGTTCTGACTGAAAGGAGTGTCTGCCGTCTAGATAGAGGCCCTCTGAAGTGGGGGAGTAAAAAGAGGTATCATTTGTCACTGTTTGGAGCCTTTCTCCTGTTTCTGGTGGGATCTGCAAGGGGAAGTCTTGCCTCACAAACCTGTTAGAATTTTTTGAAAAGGTCAACAGGCATGTGGATGCGAGCGAACCTGTGGATATTATATATCTGGATTTTCAGAAGGCGTTTGACACAGTCCCTCCATGAAAGGCTCCTGAGAAAACTCCACAGTCAGGGAATAAGAGGGCAGGTCCTCTTGTGGATTAGGAACTGGTTGAAGACCAGGAAACAGCGAGTGGGAGTTAATGGGCAATTTTCACAATGGAGAGAGGTGAAAAGCGGTGTGCCCCAAGGATCGGTCTTGGGACCGGTGCTTTTCAACTTATTCATAAATGACCTGGAGTCGGGGATAGGCAGTGAGGTGGCCAAGTTTGCAGATGACACTAAACTTTTCCGGGTGGTGAAGACCAGCAAGGATTGTGAAGAGATCCAGAAGGACCTCTCCAAACTGGGAGAATGGGCAGCAAAATGGCAGATACGCTTCAATGTAAGTAAGTGCAAAGTGATGCACATTGGGGCAAGAAACCAAAATTTCACATATACGCTAATGGGTTCTGAGTTGTCTGTGACGGATGAAGAGAGAGATCTTGGGGTGCTGGTGGACAGGTCGATGAAAGTGTCGACCCAGTGTGCGGCGGCTGTGAAGAAGGCCAATTCCATGCTCGGGATCATTAAAAAAGGGATTGAGAATAAAACGGCCAATATCATTATGCCTTTGTACAAATCGATGGTAAGGCCACATCTGGAGTATTGTGTCCAGTTCTGGTCATCACACCTCAAAAAGGATATAGTTGAATTGGAAAAGGTGCAGAAAAGAGCAACCAGAATGATTCGTGGGCTGGAGCACCTCCCTTATGAGGAAAGGCTACAGCGTCTGGGGCTTTTCAGCCTAGAAAAAAGGCGCCTGAGGGCGGACATGATTGAGACGTATAAAATTATGCATGGGATGGAGAGAGTGGATAGAGGGAAATTCTTCTCCCTCTCGCACAACACCAGAACCAGGGGACATGCACTAAAATTGAGTGGAGGGAGAGTTAGAACAGACAAAAGAAAATATTTCTTTACCCAGCATGTAATTCATCTGTGGAACTCCTTGCCACAGGATGTGGTGATGGCATCTGGCCTAGATGCCTTTAAAAGGGGTTTGGACAGATTCATGGAGGAAAAGAACATCACAGGTTACAAGCCATAAGCAACCTCCTGGTTTTAGAAGTGGGTTTTCTCTGTGCCAGGTGCAAGGGAGTGACAACGGGAAACAGGTTATCTTGTTGTCTTGTGCTCCCTGAGGCATCTGGTGGGGCCACTGTGTGATACAGGAAGCTGGACTAGATGGGCTTTTGGCCTGATCCAGCAGGGCTCTTCTTATGTTCTTATGACTTATAGAATGATACATGATGTGGAGAAAGTGGGCAGAAGAGTTTTTCCTCCCTTAATGCTGGAATACAGAGTCTTCCAGTGAAACAAACTGCTAGGAGACTTGAGGCAGACAAAAAGGTCTACTCTGGTGGTTTCCAAACTGAGGTGCGGCTCCTGGGGGAGCCACTGAAATCAGCCAGGAGAGCCATGGAGTGCCACAGAATCCTCTTGGAAAACATTGCAATGTCAATTGGCAGGCATCAATGTAATGTAATGGGGAGCTATTGGTAGCTAATAGTTAAGGGAGCCACAGGTTGAAAAAGTTTGGGAAACACTGGTCTACTCTTTCACACAGTGCATAATTAACATGGAATTTGCTGCACAAGATGTGGTGATGGCCCTTAGCCTAGGTGGCTTTAGAAGGGAATTTCTTAAATGGTCACAAGAGCATAGAGTGTTTTCTTTGCAAGGTGCAATGCTGTGCCATCTGCTCTACTGTATGGTAGATTCAATGGGGTGTCATATGCTGAAAGGTACTGTACTGTCAATGTGGGAGAGGTGTGGAAACAGTATTGCACATGGCTTAGAATTAAAAATCTTTACCAGGTTATCTGGTTGTTTATTTGATTCATAGATTAAAAATCGCACATGCTTTTAGATTGCATACTTTTTGAGGAGGTGTGATCGAAATACTTAGGTTCGATCCTGGCTAATATGAGAGGTTGGTCAGACCAGGCAGGGTAAGGTTCGATTATCTATGTAGTCGATCTAGTGGAAAGAATGGCTGCCTTTCTATGTGAGATTATTAAGAGGGAATTAACAGTGATTCTGGAATAGGGAATATCAGTGATTCTGTATATGTAGGCTTACCATAGACACGGAATCGAGGCGTGCTTTGTCCTGGAGCGGACCTGAGCCGCTCCCAAGAGTGCACCGCGGCTGCCCAATGCGTGTGCGGCTTCCAGTCAATGACGCGACCACATTGGGCTGCTGCGGTGCACTCTTGAGAGCTACTTGGGTCCGCTCTAGGCCAAAGCACGCCTCGATTCCGGGCCTATGGTAAGCCCATTATATGGGATTTGTGGGATTGAATGGAGTTTATGTAGTTGTGTACTGATTATGCCAATAAAGGTTCTTCTATAGAAGGGAATTTGACACATTTGTGGAAGAAAAGGCTATCACAAGTTGTGATGACTGTCTGCTCCCTCCAGGTTCAGAAGCGGTATGCCTCTGAATAATTTTGCTGGGAAGCAACTAGGTGAGAATGCTGGCTCCCTACATGTTCTGCGATCATAAAGAACACCAAGAGCTTCATTTGGAAGTTCACCATTCCAGTGTACCAAACAAATTCTAAACTACGGTTCACTGGAATGTAGCCCTCTGGCCTCGTTTGTTTGTTTTTGTTTTTGTTTTAGAGAAGTGCGAACCACTCTTTCAATAGTGAGTAAGGTTAGGATGTATAAACAACTGGGGATGCTAGATTAGAGTCTGAAATCAGATTCTGTTCAATTTGGACCTTTACAGTATTTATTATTGGAATTGATTCATGCCTGTTTTAGTTCAACAAGATATCCTGGTATTATTGTGGAGTATGTAACTGGAGAATAATTTTCAGTATTTTCTTAGATGGATTGATTACATATTTTGTGCAAAGTACCAGTATATAAACAGGTTCTTTTTGAAATATATACAATATTGGGAACACTGTCTAACATTTTGGGTAGATGTTTGTCTTTTAATTTTTTTCATCTTAAATTTGGGTCAGTGTATTATGCTATGTGTATTTACTCAATAAAAAATGGTAAAGAAGAAAAAGAATTAGATTATGGCCAGGTCTTCTGCGAGTGTTGTGCTTCCATTACTCAGCTGCATGAACATGGCATTTATTGGGTGGCAACGTCAGCATCCATCCCTGAACCTCTTGCTTCTAGAAGAGCAAGTTTCTAGCCTTAATGACTACAGAGATAGCTTTGAAAATGTCAGAAGTGAAGTTAGTGGTATGTGGTATTGTTTCAATACAATACATAGCTCATAGCCTGTCGATTAGTTGAAACTGAATAGAGTAGCCTAAACTGAATAAATTATGCAAGATAAGCAAAAACATACAGATTTGTTTTCCCTGATTCAGGGCACAATCCTGTGTAACTCTTGCACCGGTGTAACAGTAGATCCCCCCCCCAGTGTAAGAGCACTTATGCCAGTGTAACTTGCTGTACATTGACGACGCAGGACAGACACTGGCGTAACCCCCCTCCCTTGGATGCCACACAGTTCAGATGCAGGACAGATGCTGGCGCAATTCCGCAGGCACAGGGGGCATTCTGGGGGCATCCAAACGCCCTCAGAATGCCCCTTGCGCTGGCGGAGTTGCACCAACGTCTGAGCTGCGCCTACACAGCATCCGAGGGGGGTTACGGCAGTGTCCGTCCTGCATCCTGCATCCGTCGGCATACAGCAAGTTACACTGGCATAAGTGCTCTTACACGGGGGGGGGATCTACTGTTACACCGGTGCAAGAGTTACACAGGATTGCGCCCTCAGGCAGGTTGCAGAGTACAGCTGTCTTTGGTGCAGAATTCTGACATCGGTGGGGTTCACACAGCTCTAACTGTAGTTTTAGAACTGTTCTTGGGCCTCTTTATAATATACCGTACGCTTCACTAAAAATCAGCAAATCTTTATGCACATAAGAATAACAAATGTTTGGCCATCATGTGGTCTGGGCTGTGCAGATAACTGCCTGTGATTCTCTCTTAGATTAAAAAGAGCAAAAAATGGAACTGCAAAATGTGTGATGAAAAGCAGTCAGTTTTAAAGGTGAGTAATTAGTGGGTCTGTTTTGGGTTCATACTGATATTCGGGCTGGATTTTATTAGGATTCTTTTTCCTTGGTCTATAATAGTATTAGCAGGGACGTGGATCAAGTCTCTGACTCAAAGTCTCAAGTCTTTGCCCCCAAGTCCTGAGTCTTTGGTTGCGAGTCCCTATCTATTTAATGGGGAAAACGGGTGGGTGCTGTGCTAGGGTGTGTGTGTAGGGGGGGGGATGGCACTGGCAAGACTGTAAACTCTCCCCTGATGTTCCCCTCCCTCTGCACTTCTCATGAACACTCATTTAGATCTGATTGTCTCAACATTTCTGTCTTGTCTGAGAGGTGATCGTGGCAGAAGGCAGCGACAGAGAAATAGCTACATAAGACCTACTTCAAGACAACCCTGTGGCTCCTGTAGTATTTTATCCCATTGCATTAGACGTTTCTGTTACATCTTATACATGTACAAGTTATTCTGCACACGCAGAGTGTAGATGTAGTGTTTATCTGCTGCAGCCCCATTGCCTTAATGCTGACTTTGCAGTGCTGCTGGGAACACAGGAGGGACAAGCGGGGGTTACTCTTGGGTGCAGCAGAAGCTGGAGAAGCAGCAGAGAGCAAAAATAAGGGGAAACCAGCCTGCACTTGGCTGCTGCTTCCTCCAAGCCGCTTGCCTGCCTTGTATGCCATTGCAGCAACGAGAAGAGCATGCTGAGCACACTCTGTCAGCCCCCAAGACCCAATCAGAGCTCTGATTGGGCAGCAGTGAGGACCAATCAGCTGCTGGGGACAGAGCAGAGCTGGAGCAGTCCTTCCCTCCCACCCTCATGCTTGAATCCAAAAACACTGAGAACTGAAGACTCCTTGCCTTCTCTATAGCCCCCTCCACTCCCACCCACCCACCCCCTCTATTGCATTTGTGCCTGCCTTCCTTGTCTTCGACGTCTCAGATGCCTTCTTCCTGGTTTGTATAGGGACTTAAAATTTGACTTGTCGTAAAAGGCTCCAAGTCTCGAGTCTTTTACAATTGCCGAGTTAAGTCATTGACGCGACTTGAATCCGACTCGAGTCTTGAGTCAATAGACTCAAGTCTACATCACTTTGTCACTCAAATTCTTATTTATCACCATTTTGGATAAAGTAACATGGTAGCATAGTTTGCAAAGAGAGTTTTCACTCGCATAACTGGAGGGTTAAGAAAGTTAAACAATTAGAAAGGTTAAACAACCTGGACTAACAGGTTGATAATACATTGTGGGAAACCTGCTGTAAAATATGTCGTCTTAGAAAGAAATAAAACAATCTGCCTATTCTGATTGTTTGAACAACATGTTAAGGCAGGGGTGGGGAACCTATTTGCGGTGGGGGGCCATTTTCCCATGGGGAAAATTTGCCACGGGCCGGCCGTGAGGTCGGCTGAAATCCCCCCCCCCGCAAATTTGACAAAACCCCCCCCGCGAATTTACCTCCCTCCCACCCACCGCGCTCTCTCTCTCTCTCTCTCTCTCTCTCTCTCAACGGCTCGCTCGCTCTCCCACCCACGGCTCGCTCGCTCGCTCTCCAACCCACCCACCCACCGCTCTCCTTACCTCGGTTCCGGGCCGCCGCCTTCCCACGCCTCCTTTTGAAAGCGGCCTTCCTAGACCTGCGCAGAGTGCTGCTGAGGCCAAGATTGCCCTCTCGGCCAGCGGCGCTCTGCACAGGTCCAGGAAGACTGCTTTTAAAAGGAGGAGGCGCACGGCGGCGGAGCCTCCGGTCCGGTCCCACGCCTGTGTTAAGATATGGTAAGAAGTAGCTGGAGTGCATTCTTATATTAAAGTGTGGAATGGAGTGGTCATCGAACCAATAATAGTACGTTTTGCAAATTGTGTGTGTTTCAGATCGACTGTTTCAGATCGACTATAAGTAGAAGAGCACAAAGAATGTTTCTAGACAGAGTGCCTGCTCACCAGTGCACTTATGATACTCTTTTGTTATGAAAACGTCTTACAGTTGTTGAATGCGAATTTGACAACACTTTATTCTTTTTAGGTTTTTGGCCAGGGTTCTGGATTTGATTGCAGGTGTCACGTACAAAAACTAAACTTACTGCAAGGAGAGTTAGAGCAGGCACCTGTGAGCATGCTTGGGTATAGTATTAAGATTTTTTCTGCTCCTTTATGCCTGTATAAATTTGTATTACAAATTAAATATTCATTGTAGTTCATATAGTTTCAATTGGAAATGTAGAATATGTTGTTGTTGAACAAGTCATCCTTGCAGGGCCAAGATGTCGGTAAAATGATGCAGCTACCACATACTTGAATTCCAATGTGGACTGGCAAACGTGGGGTTGGACTGGAGACCTCCAAAAATGTCTCATTGCATTGGCTGGCAGGAAAGATTAAAAAAGTGACACTGGAGAAGTTATGCTTGGCTCTTGTAAAAGTAGATTCGTTTTGCTCTGTTGGATCCATCTGTGGGAACAACTTATTCCCATGCGCTTGAGGAGTGAAACTGCAGTGCCTATCCCTAAGTTTTGGAAATACCCTCAAACAAGTTCTCTAAACCTGTTGCAGTAATTCAGGTTTTGTTGACATGGACACTGCCTTGTATAGCGGTATTTAGGTATACCATCATATTGTGAATCCTTTTTCATTACAAGTATATCAAACCTGTTTCCTTTGTCCCTTAGTTTAAAAAAACTCAAACTCAATGACTTTATTTTCCAAAGTTTCACGTCCCATTTTGTTTAGGATACTGTTTTCGCCTTTGGACTCTGTATCCTGCAGAGTCTTCATGTGATTCTCTGCAGCTTGTGCTCCTATTTCAATGTGTGCACCAACACAGACACACCCAATGATATGGTGGTTCAACTGCGTTTAAATGCATTTATTACTTGTAGGCATACAGAAGAACCAGGAGATGAAAATACAATAGTTACCGGTAGTTTGGAAGAGAATTTGGGCTGGCAGGTAAGCCCCTTTGGATTATATGGAAGTGTCTTCAAGCCAAAATCGGAGAACAACCAGTCATAACCCATTACATAAAGTAAAGAAGATGACAGCTTAGCTGACTGTGTTTTAAATTATTCTGAACATCCTACTGAAAGGCTGTGCAGCAACTGAGCTTATGAATCGGCAGTCTGAATGCATTTAAAAACTGGAACAAGTTCTTTAGCAATTCTTGTGATGTGTCTATATACACCTGCTTAGGAAATTCAATTCTTCTAGGTCAGTGAGGACCGTTTGTCATGAGATATTGGGCAACCTCTGTGTATATGTCACAATTCTGTAACAGCACAGAAAAAGTGCTGAAATGTGGTATTAAGCGCAGAACTAAGCTGTCTAAGGATCTTGAATTTCACTTGAAGTTTCTAGGCCTTGCAGTTTTAAGCATTTTTTCACCACTGTATGTCATAGGAAGTGCCTACTAAAAATAAGCCAGAGATGTGGTGAATAAGACTTCCACATGGTCCTGTGTCTGTCTTCAAGACAAGCAAAACCAAAATAAATTGTGTAAACCTGTTCTACCAGTCACAGAATTCAGCTTTTTTGGCAGATAATTTGGGATTGAAAGGATCGAAGACTGTTATAACCCGCTACGATGTAGTTAGAACCAGACATCTTCGGGATTCAGGGTTATAAAAAGAGTTTATAAAATGTGAAATTGTAAAATGCCAGCGACATTTTACGCCAATGTCACTGGCATTTTACAATTTCACATTTTATAAACTCTTTTTATAACCCTGAATCCCGAAGATGTCTGGTTCTATCTACAATTTGGGATTGGTTGGGCCTAGAACTTCGTGCACAGAACATACATAGCCCTGCCTCTCACTCAAATTTCTTACAATTAGGGTAATAATAATTAAAAGCAAAAGAACAGTTATTCTGCAATGCTAAACACACTTACTAGGGAGTGAGCCTGACTGGATGCAGTAGGACGTGCTTCTGGGTAACTGTGTACGATTGCACTTTTTGAGGGAGTCCTAACAACTAACATCTTCTGCAACTTTGTAGGAAGAAAAGGTGGGGTTGACTAGCCGCTGGACTAAATATCTGGACAAAAGGTATGAGGAGGAGAAGGAGGAGGAGACGGCGTTGACAGAAAAACAGACCTCTCATTCCAGGAGGAACATGACAAAGAATCCAAGGTAAATATGTCAGAGGAAAGTTAGTTTACTGGAATAAGACAAAGCCAGTGTTGTTTACTTTTCCTTTCTGCACATAGTTTGTTTGAATTAACTGGACTCTTCTCTCTTCCCCCCCCCCCCCCGAACTTTCTACTTGCTAGGAAACATATGACAACCAGCTTATACCCTACTGATGTTCAGGGACCAGATCAAAAGAGAGTTGCTGGATTGGCAAAGGATATCAGAAGCTTTGAGGTATTCAGTGTCTTCATAGGATTGCAAAGACTTCATATTCCCCAATATGAAGGGCCCTTTTATGGTACTAAAAATACAAAATTCCCTGCCAAAAGAATAGTTTACATCATCAAACGCTTGAAAGGGGCTTTAAAGAGAATCTTTGAAGTCACAGTTTTGTTACTCTATATGAGGGGTTCTCAACCTTTGGAGGCCTGGGTACCCCCTATCACGGTCCAATTTTCTGAAGTACCTCCTGCTAATTAACTGCTAATTAATTGGATTAATCCATTAATTAGGTAATTAATCATTAAACAAAGTACTAAAACCATTTTAAATGTGAAAAAATGTCTTATTTAACTCTGTGTGTGTGTGTGTGTGTGTGTGTGTGTGTGTGAGAGAGAGAGAGAGAGAGAGAGAGAGAGAGAGAGAGAGAGAGAGAGAAAGAGTGAGACACACACACACAGATCTCTTTTTTTCTCCAAGTCATACTTCCCAAAATCAGCTCCTCCCTCCCCCACCAAAGTACATTTTCCAAAGTACGAAGATAAGCCCAAAACCAACATCGGAGACAGACGGGCTCTGAAAATAATTAAAATTTAAAATCCATGTTAATTAACACTTAATTAGCTGCTGATGGGGTAGATAAGGGGCAGGACCCCAGCAAGAGGTCCGCCAACCCCTAGGGGTACCCGTACCACAGGTTGAGAACCCCTGCTCTATATTCCAAGTCTTACTACCAATCAGTGACTTGGTTTGTACTTGGCTTGAAGCCCACTACCACGCTCCGGCTACTGTTTGCGTCCCATTCTTTTCCCTATCATGTGATTAGTCTCCATCTATATGATATAATGATGTTTACATTGCTATAAAAAGTATCAAGCTGCTCATTAAGCTTCCATGATGAGGATGTTTTATTTGAATCAGCTTTTAATTGAAGATAGAATAAAACATTCTTTTCAGTTGATTCAGCCTCAATTAAAATTGAATGAAAGAACTTATGAATGTTAAATTGCTGTCTTACCTTTGTTTGATCTAATGGTGTGTACTGTATAAGCATAGATCTGTCTAGTTTCATTGTAAGTCCCTTACTAGCTCACTACTCCTAAATACAGTACAGTACATTGTGTGGAAGCAAGTTCCATTGGCTGATAGGACCAGAATGTAAAGGAAATGCTAATATAAGGCCAAAATAGCATGTTTGGTTAAATAGTGCAGGAGGGGAATGTCAGGATGGAAGCACCTTAAACCTTCCCTTTGTATCATGATCACAATTTAAATCACCCCTCTGTAGCTGCTGTTACCCCTAGAAATGAAGTTTCTCTGCTAATAGCAGCTTGGTGCAAGTGTGTATGTCTGACTAGTTGAGATTGCAGCACGAGGAAAAGGGGTTAAACTTCCCCCTCTGCATGCTGCAGTCTCACAGTGCAATCCTAGCACCCGAAGCCATCACAAATGTGCCGTAAGGCACATTTGCGACTACTCGTGAGCAGGGAAGGCCGGCACAAGGCCAGCCTCCCATGCTTCGCCGACAGAGACTTCGCCCACCTGCCTCCAGACCCAGGTAAGGATCCAGCCAATGACAGGGGGGCAGTTCGGTGGCAAACGAGGGGGGCCGATAGGGGGCAGGGATTGGCTTCGGCCAAATCCTGTCCCCCGCCGCTCGGCTGAGCCGTTACATGGCCTCCTCCGACTTCCGCCAGCAAAATAGCTGGCAGAATTCTGAGGCTAACTGGCCCTAGCGCCGTTTACACTCAGGGAAGGGGACGAGTGTCCCCTTCCCCGAGGAGACTTTCTGCCGAGCGGGAGGCTGCCTGCAGTGGTGCACGGGATCCGGCGGGCAGCCTCAGCCGCCCAGCAGATACTTAGGCAGGATTGGGCTGCCAGTTGTGCTTCTTTCCCGTCTCTCTCACACACAGTTAAGACCTATACATGCAGGCCCAAACTACATGTTAGTATAATGCATCGTTTAGTCCAAAGAGAATCAAACTCTATGTGGTTGTATAGTGGTGCCTGTTGGCCTACCTTTCTATAGAAAGGTAATGTCTTCTCATCAACCTGAGCAATCCAGATCAGTGTATTCTTCAAGAAGAGTGCATGCTATAGACTCGAGCAAAAAGACTCCAGCTGTATTGAGATTATAGGAAACATAGGATTAATCCTATTTGCATAATGTACAGAGTTATCCGATTACACCAACAAGCACTGGCATGCAAATAACTGTTTGGGGTATAATTGTTTGCTTCCTGTTTTACAGAGCAGAAACGATTCAGCCACAGCAGATACAAAAAGCTGTGGAGATGCTACATGTAAAAGTCTGATAGCTCCTGCTGCTGAAGAGCTCTTGCTGCATGGAGAGAATGAAGATTCAGGGTCAAAAGGGGCTGTACTTTCAAAGTGGGAGAAATTCCTTTTGTCAGATGAGTGTGATAATAGTGGCATGACTGCCCCTGTACAAGAGAGACTCGAGACACCAGTCAAAACACCTACAGCACCTGCAAGTGATGAGATGGCAGCCAGCTTCATTGGTATCGCCCCCTCCAACTGGTGTCCTGAACCAAAGCAGCATGCATCCATCCTGCTAGATCAGGTCTCAAATACTGAGCATGTTAGCGTCACCAACATACCTACAGGCAGCAGAGAGACTCCAGTTTTAGCTAGTTTGCCTCTTAAAGCGAGTTTGCTCAACAGGCGACCTGAAGAACCTGCCTCTGTTCCTTCTGTAAGCCCTCTTGCTGTCTCTCATGTCAAGAATCTGTACAGAAGTATTTTTTCTACAGCTGATTTTGATACAGATGATTTTGATGATTATCTTTAGATACTGTTCAGCAGCTACTGTGTTATCTTTCTACTGTTGATTACCATTGCTACTACTTGAGATGGGTTTTAAGTGTCTTCCTTAGCCATCTATTAGTCAAAGGTTCCCCCCCCCAACCTGTGTATGTTCTGCTTTTAAAGCTGGCCATATTCAAGAAGGGATGGGGTGGGAAGAGTGCCAGCTGAAGAGGTACTGAAACAGACAGTGCTGTGTTTCTTTTATTGATGTAGCAGACAATTGCATAGTTCTTTAAAACAAAACCAAAATGCCTTCATAGTTATCACTTGTTTCAGTTCATGTTTGCTGTTATGGGTTAACTACATCAGTGTGGTAGACTGTCCTTAAATGCAGCATTTTGGCCAACAAGTTCTCTACCTAGTCTTGATTATTGATTTCTGGGACTAAGCCCTGGGGGGGAGGCCTAAGTGCAAGAGAAGAATTGACAGACCCACCTGTAGAGGGCTTCTCTTGCCTTCTAAATCACACCCTCTTTAAATAGTTTAGTGTTTACAGACCTGTAACTCGACTTTAAATACACTGGTGTAAAGTAGTGAAGTACAGGTGTCTCTTATCTGTGGGAGGTTAGTTGCTGAACTCCTTAAAAAGCATTTAAAAAAGCAAAATAGCCTTCCCTGCACACATTCTGGTGTGACCCAGAAACGGCTTCTGGGAGCACCGGACTGCCCTCCTGCTGGTGCGGTTTGCTGCATGAAGATAAGGAAAGGCTATTTTTTCTCTTTTTTTTAAAGCAAACTCTGGCATCCATGCATGTAAAATCCAGATGTGAAGGGGACCACTGTACAGTAGCTGTAGTATGTGTACCATTATATACAGTGCCACAACTGTACTCTGAAAGGCATAAACCCTTGAACTAAGTAACTTTTCACTAAGCTCACAGTTCACTTTTAGAAGAGAAGCTGAGATCATTTTTCCTGTAGTTGTTCCCACTCTGTAAATATCTTGTATAATGTGTTGAATTAGCACAAGACTGTCACTGCAGCAGTATAAGTGGGAAAGTCAATATGGATATTTATTTTTGTTAGAGTATGAATGAAGACAAATACAGTCAAATTACTGAAAGGAAAATAGAAAAAGCTAGCTGCTTGTCCGCAGTTTTAACCATCTGCTTTAACCATCTGCTTTAGGAATTACAGGCTACATAGATAGATGTTTAGGAAGCTGGTGGGTGCTTGGAGTATTGAATAGTATCCAGGGCTGCCCCGATGTCATAGTTCTTGGAATGCAGCAGGTGGGTGAGCCAGCCTCCTTCATCCGAGAATCCCATAGACAGCATCTGGGACAAGGATTCAATCAGGCGGGGATCTGCTTCTGTGAAGACAATTGTCCTGTTATACAGTTGACCAGGAAGAGCTTGCTATATAGTCAAAGGGACTCGAGATTGGAATGAACATTTAAATGTGGATCTACTTGTGTTGTGGAAGGAAGACAATTGCCAAGACCCAGGATTGGTACAAATTTGACTTAAAGCTTGTAAGTTAAGGTGGCAGGAAGTGACTAAAAAGGTTGATCTTGTCACTTACCTGAAATAATCATTTCAGAAGACTGCAGAATTCTATTTTACATGGGACTTGGTAACTCTTTCACAAGTTACCAGGTTTTCCACATAGGGCAGATGACATATGCTCAGAATGTACAACTTGACCTCTTAGGCTGCAGTGCTACATGCACACTAGTCTGAGAGCAAGGACCATGGAACATACTTCTGCATAAACATAGGACTGTGCTGTCAGTCAAGTAATCTTTCCTCAGTACCCAAGTCTGTCAGAACAGGATTTGGTCCCCCCAAAATAGCAATGGCTTGCATGCCACTAGGCTGCGTGTTATCTGCTTATTACCTGGTGGAAGATGAGGATAGAGTGCAGCCTCTCGAAATCCTGTTGGTCCAGTAGCTTGAGCTGGATCCAGCGAGTTCAGACTGTCTGTTTCTGGCATTTGCAAGGACTGCAGTTCACCAGTTGAAGGATCTACTTCCTTTGAGGATAAGTGGGTCCAGTCCTCATCTACCCCAGAACTACTACTGCTGGATTCACCAGGTTCCTATGATCACACAAATACACAAGTGTGAAAATCTGCTTCAATATTATATGCAATGCACTAGTAATTAACAGATTGGCTGCTAATGGAATCTAGTAAAGTATATAGAGTTATAGGCAGTAGCACTTGGTCATTTTAGCCTCCACTCTTAAGGTAGAGGATGCAGAGAAACTATAATGGATACAAGCTGAAAGACATACTTCTAACAAAATCTTAATATACAGCTACATGCCCAAGAACTTTATAGGATTGCATTGCTCCAATTGTGAAATAAGACATGAATTACAGCAATTTTGTACAACCGCCATACTTAAATTGGAAAGTTCCAATTTAGTAATGAGCCATCTCCCCACTAGCAAGCTTTTATAGTAAACAAAACGATGACTGTCCTTGAGTCTTAAATGTAAAAGACTGAAAACCTTGACCAAACAGATTAAATTCTCCATTAACCTAGGCAGAACATTAGTGATTTTTCTAGGTACAACACCACGCTCTTGGCATATTTACAATATCAAAGAAACCCTTAGGGAATATTTCCCCACGCTTTGGAAATACTTGGCCTTATTTTGGTTCTCCCTACCCCAACTTTTACCATGACACTGTGGGCTCAGCTTTAGCCTGTGTCTAATTTTCAGGATCTCCAAGTGTTGTTTTAGTCTTGTAATTTTTCTAGCCTCAGTAACCCATTCCTATTCAAGGCGCAAAGTGAACAAAGTTATGAACACTAGCACAATGCTCTGCTGCTATAATTACTTCTATTGGAATGACGTTGTCGGTGTTCTCCCTTGAATGTTACTACTCAAGTATACTTAGATACTCTCTTTTGCATATTGAGAACTTCATAAAAGCTTTCAATTTGTTTTGGTGACTACTATAAGTGAAATCAAATCTGCACTCAATGTGAAGATGCACATTTCAAAACTGGGAAGTTAAATCAAAAGTCGCATACCTGTGACAAGGCACATTCGTCTTGCATTTGTGTAGGGGGAGAATCTACCATCATCTCCTGCAACTGGTCTGTAAGAGCATCTCCGGCCTCTGAAGCAGGTTTCTGCACACTACTGGCATCTGTGGAAGTGTGGTCACTGGAACTGCTTGTAGACTTGGAGCTGCTCTTCTCAGAACTAGCTTGCATGGGTTCCACTTTGCTTCTTTGTCCTGCATGTTCCACATCAATATCAACTTCAATGCCTAGAAATAAGAGTTGGGATCGTCAAAGACATCACTGCATTTCCACCTACAAGTTCAAAATCTCTAGATACCGGTATTTTGAATGCAGACAACTTGAATGTCCATTTTTGGATTGGAGGCCACCTGCAACCCCATGTTTGCTACCTTCTGGCATGGAAGAAAGGTGTAGTGCAAGTATAATAAATCTCATTAAGAAAGTGGGAACTATATGAGCAATCCTTTGAGCGAAGACTAATTGTTTACATCAGATGTCCCATCAGAAAGTGTCAGCAATTCTGTACTCTAGTGCCACAAACAACTTTTTCAATGGTCCACATTGCTATGTAAAAGTGTGCAGTGTTGTCAGGAGTCCTTATACCCTACCTTTGCATAGTATGATGTACAAAGCATTTGATGTGTATTCACTTTTTGTGATATGACTACATCATGCAGTTGTTGTTGTTAAGTCGTGTCCAACCCTTCATGATCCTATGAACCATATCCCGCCAGGCCTTCCTGTCCTCCACTATCTTCCTGAGTTCGCTCATTTTCATGTTCGTTGCATCGGTGATGCTGTCTAACCATCTCATCCTTTGCCTTCCCCTTCTCCTTTTGCCTTCAATCTTTCCCAGCATCAGAGTCTTCTCCAGAGAGTCCTCTCTTCTTCGCATTAGGTGGCCAAAATATTTGAGCTTCAGCCTTAGTACTTGTCCTTCCAGGGAACAGTCAAGGTTGATTTCATTTAGGATTGACTGATTTGATGTCCTAGCAGGGACTCTCAGGAGTCTTCTCCAGCACCACAGTTCGAAAGCATCTATTCTTCGGCGCTCAGCCTTCCTTATGGTCCAACTCTCGCAACCATACATTGCTACTGGGAACACCATCGCCCTGACTATACGAACTTTTGTTGGCATGGTGATCTCTGCTTTTTATTAGGCTATCTAAATTTGCCATAACTTTCCTTCCAAGGAGTAAGAGTCTTTTAATTTAATGGCTGCTGTCTCCGTCTGCAGTGATCTTGGAACCCAAAAAAGTAAAATCTGTTACTGCTTCCATTTCTGCCCCTTCTATTTGCCAGGAATTGATGGGACCAGATGCCATGATCTTAGTTTTATTAATGTTGAGTTTCAAGCCAACTTTTGCACTCTCCTTTTCCACTCTCATCAAGAGGCTCTTTAGTTCTTCATCACTTTCTGCCATTAGGGTGGTATCGTCTGCATATCTGAGGTTGTTGATGTTTCTCCCGGCAATCTTGATTCCGGCTTGCAATTCATTCAGCCCTGCATTTCTCATAATGTACTCTGCATATAAGTTAAATAAGCAGGGTGACAATATACAGACTTGCAGTACTCCCTTCCCAATTTTGAACCAATCGGTTGTTCCATGGCCGGTTCGAACTGTTACTTCTTGACCTGCATACAGGTTTCTCAGGAGACAGGTAAGGTGGTCTGGTACCCCCATCTCTTTAAGAATTTGCCACAGTTTGTTGTGATCCACACAATCAAAGGCTTTTGCGTAGTCAATGAAGCAGAAGTAGGGGTTTTTTTGGAACTCTCATGCTTTCTCCATGATCCAGCGCATGTTGGCAATTTGATCTCTAGTTCTTCTGCCTCTTCGAAACCCAGCTTGTACTTCCGGTAGTTCTCGGTTCACGTACTGCTGAAGCCTAGCTTGTAGGATTTTGAGCATAACCTTGCTAGCATGTGAAATGAGTGCAATTGTGCGGTAGTTTGAACACTCTTTGGCACTGCCCTTCTTTGGAATTGGAACGTAAACTGACCTTTTCCAATCCTTTGGCCACTGCTGAGTTTTCCAAATTTGTTGGCATATTGAGTGCAGCACTTTAACAGCAGCATCATTTAGGATTTTAAGTAGCTCAGCTGGGATATTATCTCCGCTAGCTTTGTTGTTAGTAATGCTATCTAAGGCCCACTTGACTTCACTCTCTAGGATGTCCGGCTCTGGGTCAGTGACCAACCAGTGTGGTCATCAGGAATATTAAGATCATGCAGAGGATGCACCAAATAATCTGCAGATACCACTTTGGCCTATGCTACACTATCCTTTGATTCATGGCAATAATATTTGAGCACAGGCACAGTTGAAATACTACTAGCATGTCAAAAAAGCCCACCCACAAACATCCAAGTGAAATTTGCAAAAGGATGGAACAGGGTAGTTAACTATAACAGAGGGACCATGTGTCTTGTATTTTCCAAACACTACAATGCACAAGTACAACATTACCGCAAGTAACATTTAGCAGTAGAAAGCAACTAATGGTTAGATAGAAGAAAGCAACTGCTTACCAAGTGGGCTCAGAAATGCTGCAACACTTTCTCCAACATTCTTCAAGAAGGTGACGTTGGGATCCTGAGACTGATTACTAGGAGCTGCTTTGGATTTTTTTTTTTAAAAAAGGGGGCATTAGTAAAGCGAAGAACAGAACAGACAAGTCTTCAAACCCTCCACGACTACCTAATTCCTTTCATTTATTAATGGTAATTTAGTGTCACACATTTATGAAATATACCTATTCAGAAACAAATGGAATGTCAAAAATGACAACCTTAGGACAAGAACGCTAGTTTTTGTACTGGGAATTTCATAGCTACTCAAAATATTCTCACCTTGCTCAGGAGCAGCATTCTCGGAACTGTTGCTGGCTGGCGCCTGGTCAGGTTTTTGACACTGACGGGCAGGGCAGTGGTGCCCCCAGCCTTGCATCCATGCCATAGGTGGAACACCATGACCATGTCTCATCTTACGAAGCCAGCGACCTCTAGGAAGCCACTGAAAAGTAGAAGGAAGATATTAGGTAGATGTTGCTTTAAGCCAGTTGCAGTTTGTCATAACGAAGATGGCCTTTTACACAACTGCTTTTTCCCTGCATGACTCACCTCAAGTGGATTGAGCAAAGGACTCTGAAACATGACCATATTGTGATCCTTGTGGATGCCTTTTCCCTCACAAGTACTGCACAAGTCATAGTCTGGACAGACTGTGCATTTGAATCTGGCACCCACAACGGGGCCATCACAGCCATCACAGATCACATTAGGATGCACCACGCTTGGAGGTCGCTCCTGGCTGCAAGATTGGCGGTGAAGGTGTTCGCGTTTAAGCTCCTTTTTCTCTGAAAGATACAAACATACATGCCATTGCTGAACCATTAACCATGATAAATAGCATGGCATCATTATCTAACCAATTATTAAATGAAAGATCTATTTCTTTGGGTTAAGACAAGACCAGATAATAGGAAAATAAAAGACAATGCATATTTTTTTCCATAGAGATGTTTAGAGCTTATGGCAGAGGCACTAGCGCAGGGCAAGGGGCAGACTGCCCCCATAGCGCTCTGGCAGTGTGCAGTGCTATCCAGGAGGGGTGTGTGCAGCACTTGCTGCTCAAGTGCTCCGAACAGGGAGTGGCGCGCCAAAGGGCCTTCCCAGAGATGACGGGTGGGCGCCGGGCGTGGGGCCTGCGCCCTCGCGTGACGTCGACGTGCCCCCCCACCAGTTTACAGCTCATTTCGGAGCTGAACAGGCCCCAGGGAGGGCCGATCCAGCGCTTCGTGCCTTCCCCCGATCGCGCCCTCCCGCCTGGAGCTCCTGCTCCACGCGCTCCACCGATGTTCCGCCGTTACAATCAGAACATCCACCGACCCTTAACAAAACCAGCTTGCACCAACAAGCTATGGTTGCATAGGAACAGCCAGTCTGAAAATGATCACTTGAGGGCAAGCAGAGAAGTTTATGAGCTCCAAGGGTTGACTCCAGGGCTTGATACAGCTTTAAGCTACAATGGCAAAAAGCCACTATCATCAACCAGAAACTCTTCCACACTCAGT
Organism: Plestiodon gilberti rubricaudatus; assembly: GCA_026170595.1. Taxonomy (NCBI): domain Eukaryota; kingdom Metazoa; phylum Chordata; class Lepidosauria; order Squamata; family Scincidae; genus Plestiodon; species Plestiodon gilberti. The sequence continues at coordinate 192,020,161 of JANXHW010000002.1, read as the reverse complement.
ACAAAAGCAGCTTTTTGCCAGTACGGCTTAAAGCCCTATGAGGCACTCAGCGCAACTCTTGGGACTCATAAGCTTCTTGGCTTTCTTGCCTTGCCCTCAAGTAATCTTTTTTCACAGTGGCCATTCCTACACAAAGAGAGCTTCTTGCAAATTGTTTCCCAGTTGCATATTGCAGGTACTGCCCTTTAGACAGGTTCTAAGCACTCAGGTCTAGAACGCATTACAAGATAGCAGCTGCCAATAAAGATAAAGAGACACAGTACTAAGCTGGTTCAAGGGAACAGAGGTTACCTTTAATATAGATACGAAAAATGCCATCTTTCACACAGGGCAGGGCCAGATTCAGTTCTTCATCACTGGAAAACGCAACCATATCTCCATCTTCATCTGAAAGAAGAAATAAGGATCAAGCCATTTCAAGAGGAGAGAGATTTTATAATACTTAAGCATTTGTGGAGGGGCCATAGCTTAATGGTAGCACCCCCATGCTTGTACAGTATGCAAAGGTCCCCAGATTCAATGCCTGGCTTCCTTAGGAAGGGTTAGGAAAGACTTAGGTTAGGAGCCACTACCACTCAGTGCAGTCAATACTGAGCTTGATGGAAGAAGACTGAGTTTCAAACAATGTACTGTCTTGTTCTACTTTAACCACCATTTTAAGGCAAACCAGCAGTATTATGTCCATAGTACAGATTGGGGCGGGGTGGTGGTGAGATGGAGCAGCTTGCCCAAGGCTACCAAGAGAGCTCATGGCAGAGGTGAAATTAAACTGGGAATTCAGGATTTGCAGCTTAATTCTCTTAAGCATAATCCTACCCCAGCCTTAGGCTGAAAATGCTGATGCAGTTTACAAGTTAAGGAGTCATTTTACAGCCGGAAACACCACTATTGTACCAGATCATAAAGCACTGTACACAGAGTTGTTTGCATGGTTAAGACAACAGTAGTATGCCCCTCCCCTCAGAAGACATGTTGGAGTCTGCACGATTGTCAAAGGAAGTTTTTACTTTGGGTAAGTACTATACATGCTTTACAGAGAGATGGTTACAGTTAGAACAAGAGAATCCATTGGGTCTACTTTACAATTTTACTAATGGAAAAAAATGATCCCTACACTTACTTTGGTTTTAGTAAACAACTAAACAGTCTCATTTAGTTACCTGTATAGCAATCAAATACAAATAACCTGTAACCTGAAGCTTATATAACTAGCTAGCTGGGATTCCGATGAAAGAAATGCGACTCTCCACTGGAAGAGGCATGCCAGCCCTGTCACCTATCAACCGTGACATTGGTCAATAGTCAAAGAAAAGGAGTTTCTCTCTGGCAATGCTGTACTGAAGCTTTAAAAAGGTTAATACAGAACAAGAACTGTTGACTAGTGGCACTTCATGCCTTATATATTGTGCTTTTAATGGTAAGCAGCATTGACAGATCTCAATTTCAAATGTACTTTAAAAGCAGTTGTCCACTGTACAAATAAGACCGTAGCAGACTTGCACAGGGTTGAAACATACACACGGCAGACTGGTGTAGAGACAGTTTGGTACCGTATCCCTGCTTTTTAATCTGCCAAAGTAGACAACTGCTTAGAGCTCACAATGCAGTTCTGCCGCACTGTACTTCAAGCAGGGTTTGTGTTTTTAAAAGTTATTGGAGTGTGTAAGACTGACAGGAGTCACACAGTCTATTGGCACAGGAACACAACAATTGTTATTAGCCATGTGCAAGTATGCCTTCATGCTGGAAGTGCAAGTAACCCTCCTCAGAGTATTCTCTAGGTCTCTTTGGGTGCTACTACACTTGAAGGGCCAAGTTCCACATAGGAATAACCAATTTCTAGACTTCACGAAACCAGCCAAGGTTTCATGCTAGCCTAAGATAACAAGGGAAAAAATAACTGCAATGTGAGCAAGCCATGCAATTGGCACATTTATAGGTCACCAACAAAGTGGAGAGGGGAGGGACAGAGAAGCTGGAAGCCACCACAAAACAGTAATCAATGGAACCTACTAAAAGTCACTTCTTAGGGTAGTTACCTGGTACTACCCAGGACATTTTAACTGCCCTTGTTCTCACAAGTGAGATGGACTTGCCCCATTTCCTTCACTATACATCTGCAGCTGGGTTGCAAATCATTGCACAGAATCAAGACATAAGTTATTCTAAATACACAGTCCAGAATTTTAAGAGTGAGAGAATCTGGGCAACAGGCAGTTAATCACTCATAATTTCAGTCAGGGGACGTTTTACATTCCTCCCCTGCCCCTCCTCCACATAGGAAGTTCCACCCCTTCCTACCATATCCCCTACTAAGGTATCCCATCTTCCAAAGAAAACATGCAAAAAGGTAGATCTTTCCACTTAGAATTTCAGGCAGTGCCACCAGATATCTTCAGAACGTCAGCAGCAATTCCCTTTTTCACAATGGCTCTGCCACTTAGTGCACTATGTGACTTTTTGCCCTCAGTTTCTTCAAAGATCACTTACAGCACAATCCTAGGCATATCTACTCAGAAATGCCATTATGTTCAAGGCAAAGTGTATTATGCCCAGCAAAGTGTATAGGACTGCATCCTTAGTCATTTGGTTTCACTGCCACAGGCCCCATTCACATATCCCTTATTAGCAGCACAGAAGCCACTTTCCTGCAGCAAGATGCCAGGGCATGGCACTATGTGCATGATGAATACCAAAGATAATGGGCAGGGCCAACTGCACAGACCTTTGTCATTTGATCATTGCCCTCTCTTCCAGTCTGGGCAATAACCCACACAACTGGCCATACCCACATGCTTCTGGTATTTATACACATACCAGAGCAGCACAGGGTTGGAAATATCAACTATTACTATAGGGTTCATTAGCTCATAAGCCAAAGAATGGGTTCTTCTGGCGTACACTTCTGGGCAAACCAGGGACCATACCTTGTATTGGGGCTTAGTGGTTTTTGGTAGTGTACCTGAATCCTGAAAGTTACCTATAGTTAGGCTTACCAGATCTCCAACCGGGACAGAGTGCTAGACCTTTAGGAGAAGGAATGTGGGCAGGTGTAGCTTGTTAAACCCTTAGAGCACAATCCTAGGCATGTCTAAGCAAGCCCCACTGAACACAATGGGGCTTGCTTCTGAGTAGACATGCCTAGGATTGTGCTCTAAGGTTTGACAAGCTACACCTGCCCACATTCCTTCTCCTAAAGGTCTAGCACTCTGTCCCGGTTGCAGATCTGGTAAGCCTACCTATAGTGTACCTGAATCCTGAAAGTGACCTATGTGGAAAATACTGCCTCTTGAACATGTATAGAGTGCCTTTTCATACCAAGTTACCATCTAGCAGGCAAGGTTCCTAGACCAAGGCTTCTAAGCAAACTTGAGTCCCAGGTTTCAACATACATGTTAAAAATCATTACAATTTTTTCACGTGAATGAACTGGTGCTCTGTTTTTTATCATTTATTTAAAAAAATCTGCCATGGTTTTTTACCCGTCTAACTCGTATGTTTCAAGATTGTTGCTGGCCATGAAAATTTTAAATAGTACGTACGTGTTAATTTCAAAAATAGCCGCGGGCAAAAAGCACTGCACTTTTCATTGCTAGGCAGCAGGGAAACACTCAACAGGTGAAGATTCCTACTGCACGGCCGGGAGATCTACTGCCTCTCGCGCACAGCAACAGCTTCCCAGAGCCTAGGCCTATAAAAAGGGACCGCCGCCCCCTCCCCAGATCTGGCATCTCTGAACGCAAAGCCTCGGTCGCCAGCCGCCTTTTCCAACCCGTTTAGCGGCACCTGACCTTGCGCAGGAGATCCGCGGCTGAAGCTTTTCCAGAGATCCTGGCGGAAAAGGCTCCCGCGGGCGGCTGCTGAGCTGGCACCGCAGCAGGGCCCTCGCCCAGGCCAGGCTCGGCTCACCGCCTTGCCTTTCCCCTCGGCTCGGACACTCACCCTTGTAGTACATCTGAAAGGCACCCGTCGCCGCCGCGGCGTTACGGAGCAGCCCCTGAAAGAGCTCGGCGACCTTGTCGCGAATGGGCTGGTAGCGGGCAGGCGCGTCGAAAGCGAAGCGGCGGATCTCGCGGGTCGACTCCTCCTTGCCCAGCAGGTAGGCCTTCACCGTCAGCGGAGCCATGGCGGCGGCAAGATCGTCGTGTGACGCAGCAAGAATTGGCTCTTGATCGAAGCAGGCCGGGCTCGCTCGGCTGGCAGTACAGACAGGCTCGCCTCTAGCTTGAACTTCGGCTCCTGCGGCTGTCACCTTGCGAGCTACCCCTGCCTCTTTATAGGCGTCGGCGCCGCACGGAGGCCGGCCTTGAGATGGGAAAGTCCCCACCCCTGCCCGGGAGACGGGAGGAGGAGCGACCGATGAGATGATGATGATAAGAAAAAGAAGACGAGGAATTAATGGGACGCGGATGTGAGAGTCTGCTGCCCACTCGCCCCCCCCCCGCACCTGCTTCTTGCAAAATAGGCTCGTTGGGGCTACAGAGAAAGGGGAGCGGGGCTCATGAAGGAGAGAGGGAGCCAGAGGCCATTGTCACTCTCCAACCAACTATAATCCGACTGGCTTTCTTTCTCCAAAGGGGCGGGAGAGGCGAATGTTCCTTTGCATGATTGGAAGCACTAACCCTCTCGGGACTGGTTTAAAAGGGGGGGGCAGGGGGCGTTCCGACAACCAACGCGGGCCCGTTTCTGCATCTGCAAACCCGCAAGTAAGCATTACTCAGCACTTTATTGGCTTCCGGGAAAATAACCGGGGTGTGCTAGTTCGGAGACGAGGTGTTTCCAGAAGCAAAACAAAACCTGCACAGAGGTGACAGACCTGGTTGCCGGGGTGGAGCTTCCCTAGGCCGCCTCGCCTGGCTTCTGCTCGTAGGTGATGTCATCCCGCCTTGCTGACTCACTGGATTTGTGTATGGAAAAAGCTAGAAAGATTCCATAGGCCTAGGGCCCCCTAAGAAGTCTCTGGCGGCCTTGTCCGTCCCGTCCCAACGTGTCCCCTAGCCTAGGGAAGGGAAGGGAAGGGATTGCTGCTGCCATGCAGCCGCTCAAGAACAGTTTTTTTTACTGATTGAGACCTACCGGTATTAACAAAATTGACACTTCCGGTTTTAAGGAAGGATTATTTATGGGCCTGCCATGATACAGTGATTCGATTGTCTCTTGCTTACTGTTACCTTACACCAGCAATGGTTCATGTGTTTTTCTCAAGCAGTAGCAAATGCAGGTTATGATCCTCCACCCCCAAGCCTGCTACCCAAATTTCTATGTCATGTTAATTTGATTTTTCTTTCTTGTAGCAATGTGTAGTTTAACCCGTGTATACAACCCCCTTCAGAACTTGAGAGGTTTTCATGGATCAAATAAAATGTTCATCTAATCCAGCAAACCATTTTCAATTCCAACAGAAGCCAGTAAGATTATTCTGGAAAGTGTATAGTATAGGCAAGGCATGAAGGCACCAGGCTTTCCCTTGTGTGCCCCAGAATCTGGTATGCAAAAACATACTAGTCTACACCTGAAGCTTCCACTTCTCAGTAGCTTTTGATAGACCTGTAAATTGGTCTAATAGTTTTAGTGACCTGTCTTTTGCTTGTCCTGATCTTACTGCTTATCAGTTTATTACATTATGTTGATTCCTGCCAATTGGCATTGCACTGTTTTCCGAGAGGATCCCATGGCACTGGAATGGCACATTCCATGGCACTGGAAACCAGGTCCCCTGGCTGGTTTCAGCTGCTCCCTTGGTAGCTGTACTTCCCAGTTTGGGAACCACTGCACTACTGTACTGTATTGTTAATTTTATAAATCTCTATTTATAAATATAAATAAATAGGCAGAAGAGTCTGGCTCAGTTGGGAGAGCTGCTGCCTTCAAAGCCCAAAGACAGGTGAACTTGATAAGTTTGAGACAAGCTGCCAGCAAAAAGCTGTGAAAGCCTCCAGGAGGAGAGATAAGAGCTTCCAGCTGCATAGGTCGAGTGTGGGAGGCGCCAGCCAGCAGAATTGTCAGACTATAAAAAGGATACCACCTGGAAAGTAGCCGTTCATGAAAGATTGGACATGTGTATATATATTGTAAAAAAACCCAAGGGGGGTTAGGACAGCCTGCCCATGTATACCGCCTTGGATTAAAGTTGGAGGAGAAATCCAATGACCAAGAAAGGCGGTATATAAATAGGCTTACCAGATCTCTAACCGGGACAGAGTGCTAGACCTTTAGGAGAAGGAATGTGGGCAGGTGTAGCTAGTTAAGTCCTAGAGCACAATCCTAGGCATGTCTACTCAGAAGCAAGCCCCATTGTGTTCAGTGGGACTTGCTTCTGAGTAGACATGCCTAGGATTGTGCTGTAAGGTTTAACAAGCTGCACCTGACCACATTCCTTCTCCTAAAGGTCTAGCACTCTGTCCCGGTTGGAGATCTGGTAAGCCTATATATAAATACTGTATTATTATTATTATTATTATTATTTCACCCTTTTAGTCATCCTTTCCCTAACTAAAAAGCCCAGAGCACTCCAGCTTTTCCTCCATAACGAAGTTCTTAGCACCCCTTGATCATTTTTGGTTTCCTCTCTGTAGTGTCTCCAGCTCTTGTGATAACCTTTTTAAGATGAGGCAACCAGATCTGTACCCAAGTATTCCAGCTGTTGCAGTGTGTGACACTAGATTTACATAAAGGTATTATGATACTTGTTTTGTTTTTCAGTTCCATACCTAATATGGAATTTGCCTTCTTCATTACCGCTGCAGCACACCAAGCTGATGTTTTCAGAGAACTATCCACAGTGACCCTCCCGTTCCCTGGATAGACATAGCCAGTTCAGACCTCATCAGAGGCCCATGAAGAGGCCTTTGGAGCAGGTGTTAATGGCACATGGGGAGAGACTGTCCAGATCTGAAATGGTATGCAACTTTCTGTTGTAGTGTTTCATCCCAGGCTGGTCCACTAGCATTGCACCAAGCCACATATACCTGGGGGAGTGGAAAGAGATGATGATGATGATATAATATACAGTATTTATATACTGCCATTCTTGGTCATTGGATTTCTCCTCTGACTTTAATTCAAGGCGGTGTACATGGACAGGCTTTCCTAACCCCCCTAATGAGAGGTTTTACAATATATAAATGTCCAATCTTTCATGAACCGCTACATTCCAGGTGGTATCATTTTGCAGCCTGGCTTTTCTGCTGGCTGGCGCCTCCCACACGCAACTGACGCAGCTAGGAGCTCTTATCTCTCCTCACTGAGGCTTTTCACAGCTTTTTGTCAGTGGCATGTCTCAAACTTCCCATTTGCTGATCTTTGGGCTTTGCAAGGCGGCAGCTCTCCCGACTGAGCCAGACCCCTCTGCCCATGAGCCACCTGTTAGCCATTGCTGATCTGTAGACACTTGTTCTGGGATAATTTCATTCAAGAACTTAGGATATTCCAGAATTTATTTAGGATAGAAAGGCTATGAAGCTACCTTTGTGACTGGGGATATGATCCTTGGCATAAAATCTGACAAGTTACTGGAATTGTGCAAAGCAGAATCCAGCCCATTGTGCTTAAAGCAGAATTCAAGCAAGCAAAGCCTAGTTTACTCTTTCAAAGTGAACTGTACTTATGTTATCATTAGTGTTTAAAAGATTTCAGCACAATCCTATGCTTGTCTACTCAGAAGTAAGTCCCACTGTATTCAATTGGACTTACTCCCAGGGAAGTGTGTATAGGCATGTAGTAACAGCCTGGTCAGAAGTATTTGTGCTTGTGTGTGCATCTGCAATCCTGCAGCATTAGTCCTGCAGTGGTAGCAGTGCTGGCACTGAGTTGCTAGGAACCCTGGGAAAAAGCCATGCACTGCAGCTCCCATGGCACCCCCTACTTATCCCCTGATGGCACATTCAGCACTTCCACTGAGGATTCAGGGGTTGGCCTGGTCAGTAGGGCCCTCCAGTCAGTGCTGGTACCAGGTTTCTGGGGGCCCTGGGGCAAAGCCCTGCACTGGGTCCCCCTGTGGTGCTCCTTGACAAAGTGGGTGCTACCAGTATTGAGAGTTGGCCTGGCCAGCTCCACTGAGGGTTCAGAGGTTGGCCTGGTGGGCCCTCTGATGGGCATAGGCCCTTGACCAGAGCCTATTCTGGCCAACCTCTTATGCCACCCACCCCCACCCCCGAATGGCACTCTACAATCATACATTCTGGCCTGTACCAGGCTACCAGCTCAGGACCTGAGCAATGGTCCTAATAGCAGTGAAACATTATTGACATTACAATTACATTTTACATACTGTTAGCTACACAATTTGTTGCTCAGATATGGTTGGTGTGATTCTCCAGCTGTGGTACAGCTTGCAAAAGACATTATCTGAATCCCTGAAGTGTAATGAAATAAGGGTAGATAATTGAAAATCAGGTTCCTGTTCAGTGTTAATAGCCTTTCTTCTTCAGAGCTCACTGCTCTAATTGCATCAGAGAGAGGTAAGTGGAAACATTTTGTGTTGTGTAGCTCAGTCGTAGGCATGCATAAACCGAGTGAAATCATAGGCTTACCTTATAGCACAGGAGTGGCCAACCTTCCACTATTAGGGCCTCTGCGTTCTTAAGAGTTGTGTAGAGGACAGAATCTTGGCAGCTGTAAATGCTGATGGTGCTGCTAAAGCAGCTGCACCTGCATAAATGCCCTCACCTAAAAGTCCAGGAGCATTCATGTTGAAATGCTGTTATAGCACCTGTTATAGCACAATCCTACATATTTACTCAGAGGTAAGTCCCACTGTATTCGGTTAGTGCCAGGTAAGTGTGCATAAGATTACAGCCTTAGGCCTACCTAGTTGGTTTGGGCTTAGAGAGTTAGGGCGCAATCCGATCCTACTTACGCCGCCGTTGTAACCAGCGGCGCAGCAAACACGGGAGGCCCCAGAATGGAAAGGGGATTCAAATCCCCTCCACAAGGGGAATTCAAAGGGGATTTGAATCCCCTTTCCGTTCTGGGGCCTCCCGTTTTCGCTGCGTCGCTGGTTACAACGGTGGTGTAAGTAGGATCGGATTGCGCCCTTAGTAATATTTTAATATATGATTTATGGGTTAACTGGGCTTAGTTATAAAGTTGGTACAGTATTTCTCTTCAAAAATGATACCATGACCAGAGGAGAGTCAGTTATTTCCCAAAATCTTTTCTATTCGGTACTTCACTAGCTTAGGACACAGATAAGTTTTTTTCTTCTCACCCTTTTGTGATCAGGCTTGGCTCTCCAACAGGTCAAATCTAGCATTAATTATTGCATATGTGGATGCCAGCTAGTTTAGATTTTACATTAAAAGCTTGCACTGCTCTGTGTACTTAGACACACCTAACTGAGTAAATAATCAAGGTGTAGTTCTGATCCAAAGCAGAAACCTTCACTAAGCTCCTCGTTTCTGTAAGGTGCTGATCTGTGCAAGGTTTTTTAGGCAGAATAAAAATATGCAGCTATTTAAGTTTGTTCAAAAGCTGCAAAGATTATTCTCTAAAGTAAAAATGCATATTCTTTTGCTATTTCATGTCATGATAATCCTGTATCACATCAAACAAAAATAGATGGCAAAACATCCCACATGCATGCATACTATAATAATTCACAAAGCCCTGCCTGTTCTGTGTTCTTTACCATCTATCCCACCTTTTCCCTCCCACAATCAAGGCACTCAAGGCAGCTAAGGGCGCAATCCAAACCTACTTAGGCCGCTGTTGTAACCAGCGGCCCAGCAAAAACGGGCGGCCCCAGAACGGAAAGGGGATTCAAATCCCCTCCAAAAGGGGAATTCAAAGGGGATTTGAATCCCCTTTCCGTTCTGGGGCCTCCCGTTTTCACTGGGCCGCTGGTTACAACGGTGGCCTAAGTAGGTTTGGATTGCGCCCTAAAAAACATAAAGCACAATAAAATATCAATACATTCAATAAAGACAATGTTGAACAATATACAGCGCCAGAAAACTATGAAAACAAACAGCTTAACGAAGAGGAAGTACAGTATAACAACAGATCAATGTTCTTAGGCTCTGAATGCAAAATGGAATAAAAACGTTTTCAGCCACCATTTGAACAGTGGAAGTGATGGAGTCAGCCTTGCAAGAAGCTCCAAAACCTGGGTGCCACTGCAAAGTGTCACATGTCACAGGTGTCCCACTGTCAAGGCAAGACACACAAGAAGACCTTTGCAGTTGATTTCAGGGGTAGACCGTTTCATCCAGCCAGGAGGAGGTGGCCTTTGTCATACAAGTTCCGTTGCAGAATGATCGATGGAGCTGCACGTGGTAATGTTAGAATGTGGTATGCTTAATGCAATCTAGCACATCTGAAATAAATTTTCACAGAAACGCAGAGGAAGAGCTAGGGTCCGGTGCACCTGGTGCCCATGAAATTTTTGCACCCCCCTCGAGTCCCAGCAAACTCATTACTTATAATATTAACTATAATAATAATTAATAAATAATAATCCCAAAACATTCACAGAAATGTAACATTTTATCCCTCAGACCCTTATAGTACAGTATACACCCTAATAAAAATGGGTCCCCCTATGGGGGAGAAAGGTTGGATAATAATTCAATAAATAATTATTTATTATTATTAAATGGCACACCTCGTGACGCCCCCAGCCCCCCTCCTTAGCTATGCCACTGCAGAAATGTTATGGGTAGCAACATTTTCTCAGGGGATGCACACTTCTCCCAAAGCGATTTTTCTGGCTCTGGTTCTTATACAAAAAGGAAACATAAGCACCTTTAGAGCAAAGTCTGATTAAAAAACAAACCTCAAAATCCTGATGGTTTTTATTAACAATAATTGAGTGCTAGTGCACATTATCATTTTGGTTGGATGTTTTTCGGGAAGGTAATATCAGAGTCAATGCTGGATCTCCTGCTTCAGGAATTTACCGGTAACTGCGGAGAGAGGTTGGTTCCCTGGATGTGCTGAATTGTGCTAACCAAGATTAAACGCAGAAAGGAAGGAATAGCCCCAGATTAAATAAAAGCAGCTAGCTTCCAAGAGTTAACAAGAGGGGGGAGGAAAAACTAGGGGAAGTTCCCTCTGTTTTATTACTGAGTTCATGTTTGGTCTCCTCATTCGCCTTCTAGAGGTTTCTAAACTGAAGAAAAGCATTTTGCATTATACTCCAGAAGCCCTGATGGGGCCCCTATATTATCTAAAAGGAAACTAGCTCAGCTGTTTGAGTGACTCACCTGGATCCCGTGACCACTTTCCTCTTAACTCACCCACTTCTCTCTTATTGGCTCAGTAAAGTGGTATCACTGCTACTTGCATAGTCATTATGCTACACAAGAAGAGATTTCTGGAGAAGGAAAATGGAGCTGTTTACATTTACACAAAAACTAATTGAGGCTGTGTCTGCCTAGCCTGTAAATGTTTTGTTTCATATGTTTTTAGATACATTGGTAATCGTTTTGTATTCCTGATGGGTAGAATTGTATAACACAAGACAAAAACTTGCGGATTGAGGATTAATCCTCAATCCTATTGAGGGTTAAGCTGTTCCAGGCATAGGAGCAGGGACCACCAGTACAAAAGTTAGCAGCCCTGAGAGGTCTACTTTGCTTATCTATATGTGTGTGGGGAAGGTCTCAGGGCCACTGCATACACACCACAACTAGGGTGGGCACATTCCCCTGTGAAGCAGCTTGCTTATAGCGCAATCCTATCCAACTTACACCATCGGTGTAACCAGCGAGGGAGGGCAGGGCAGGAGGCTTTGGAGGGGAGGGAAGATTTAAATACCCTTTGAATCCCCCTTTGGAGGGGATTTGAATCCCCTTTCCGTTTTGGGGCCTCCCATTCTCACTGCACTGCTGGTTACACCAGTGGTGTAAGTTGGATAGGATTGCGTTGTTAGTGTGAAAGGGATAGAGGTCATATTTTTTTTTAGCTCTAAAGAGGGGAATAGCAGTGTAATTAGTACAAGTCTGTGAGCTTGTTCATTAGTGACATGGTAGAAACAAGCTAATGGTAATCTTTCTGTCTAATCACACTGGTAGCACATATCATCATTTGGTTTCCTGACTGATAATCTGGATCAAAAGCAGACACGCATAGCCAGCTGTTGGCCCTCTGGGATCCCCTCTGTTGACCCCTTTTGGACTGCTTGAAGGAATTTAAATCAGATGGCAATGACTCAGCGGAGTCCCATGATTATTTTCCTTTCTCTAAAAATCCTAAAGAGGGAGCACTAGGCTGGGATTATTATATAATGCTTGAGGCTCAGTAATAATCTGTACCTTTTGAATGTGTCTCCTTGCTCTGTCATAGTGATTCAAGCACTGGGCAGGCACATTCCAGAAGCTACTGGAATGTTTCCATTTTATGCTAAGATTATGAAAAATCATGGTGCTTTTTCTCGTCCTTATACAGTCATTTGCTAATGGTGTTGATAGTTGAGGAGGAAAGCAAAAATTCTTGGTCTCCATGGTATTAGGTTGGTCTGCAACATAATCTTGCCTTCCTTCACTTATTTTATTGATTTGGATGGCCGCAAATACAACTGTCAATTCTATACGGAGCTAAGCTTTCCGCTGTTCTTGTTGTATAGTTGTAATTGAGGAAAACTCTATCTAAGGCTGAATGTTCGTCATCATTCTCTTCTACAATAAGAAATAGGAGAAAGGGCTAGGACCAGATTTGTGTGTGTGTGTGTGTGTGTGTGTGTGTGTGTGTGTGTGTGTGTGTGTGTGTGTGTGTGTGTGTGTGTGTGTGCGCGCGCACTAACAAGAAACAGTCCTATGAAATTTAGCTGAGCCATAATGGTGCCACTTATTTCAGATGTACCAGAAAACCTCTTGATGGGAATAAAGGATTCCACGAAACACTGCATGAAAACACACACAGTAGCGTCACTAGGACGCGCGTCACCCTGGGGCAGGGGGCGCGCGTCACCCTAGCGATGCTCTGACATCGCGGCGCGGGGGGAGCGACCCGGCTCCCCCCCCCGTGTCGCCCTCCGGACGCTCTGAGGCCGAGGCAAAAGGCCCTCAAAACGGTCTCTGCGCATGCGCGAAAAATACCCGGATGAACGCGCTGCATGGGCCTTCTTTCAGAAGGCCCTGGAGCGCCGACGGGGTCGGTCGCTCCGAGGCCGGCTCCCGGGCCAGCCTCGGAGCGTCCGAAGGGTGGCGCGCGCGGGGGTGCGCGCGTCACCCCGTGGCGGCCCGCCCCCCGCCATGCTCCAGCGACGCCAGTGAACACACATAGGTACAGTATGTATTAATATTTAGCAGGAAAAAAGGAATTCCCTACCTGTGAATCTGCTGTTCTGGGAGAGGAAGGGGGGGCATTCGGCAACGAATGGGTTAACTCCTCATCTTCAGATGCAGGGTCGGCACAAGAAAGTTGACTCCTCCTCCTGGACTAGCCCTTCCCAGTTCCGGCTAACAGACTGTAGAACGAGGCCTCCCGCACGGCAATCCCTGCCGAAGCGACGCGGTAAACGCACTGCCAACACAGCCACCACTGGAAAAGGAATCAACTTTAAAACAGAATAAATGACCAGAGCATGAAAATAGAAAGACAGTAGGTAATTAACATCCCACCGGAGAAAACTATCTACAGGTACCTGCCATGTAACTAATAACCCCGGCTTAGGTAACGGAGACAAGAACACCAAATCAACCATCCGGGTGGGGCGAATGCCCCCCCTTCCTCTCCCAGAATAGGAGATTCACAGGTAGGGAATTCCTTTTTCTCTGGATGAGGAAGGGGGGAGCATTCGGCAACGAATGGGATATAACAGAGCAATGCAAAAGAAAAGGGCGGGCTAACGCTTGTCTCCCTTAGTTACTACCTCTTGCAGCACTCTTCTGCCGAAGAATGTATCTGCTGAGGCAGCCCTATCAATTCTGTAATGAGACAGGAAGGTGTTGGGAGACGCCCAGGTAGCAGATTTACAAATGTCTACAAGAGACGTGAAGCCCTCAAAAACAGCTGAGGTAGCCACCCCCCGAGTAGAGTGTGCTAAAATGCCCTCTGGGGGCTCTTGCCCCAAGATCTGATATGCCATTTGAATGGCTACCCGTATCCATTTGGAAATCAACGAGGCCGAAGCCTTCTTGCCCGTTGACAAGCCTTTGAAAACAATAAATAGGGCTTCCGTCTTACGTAAAGGCTCTGTACGTTGAATGTAAAAGCGTAGGGCCCGTCTCACGTCCAATGAGTGCCACTCCCTCTCCCTGGGGTGAGAAGGGTTGGGACAAAAGGAAGGCAGAATTATTTCTTGGGAGCGATGGAAAATGGAGTTCACTTTAGGGACAAAGGAGGGATCAAGCCTGAGGACCACTTTGTCTTTGTGAAAAACCATCAATTTTTCATTAATCGACGGTGCACCTAATTCGGAAACTCGACGGGCCGAGGTAAGAGCCACCAAAAGGACCGTCTTAAGAGTAAGATGGTCCACAGATACCTTAGCCATGGGTTCAAATGGACCCTTCATCAAAGCCCTGAGAACGAGATTGAGATCCCACGTGGGGAATCTGTGTACAGGCGGGGGATTCAGATGATTTACGCCTTTAATAAAACGCACTATGTGAGGGTGGTCCACCACACAGCGCTTGCCCACAACACCCAATACACTGCGCAGAGCCGCCACCTGGCGACGCAGCGTATTGGTACTAAGACCAAGGGTTAAACCATCTTGTAAAAATTCCAATACGTCATGAACCTTAGAACGCAGGGGATTGATTCCTTTAGGTGAACACCAGCTGCAAAATTTCCTCCAAGTCGAATTATAAACCCTCTTAGTAGAGGGGCGCCTTGAAGAAAGGAGTGTGTCCACTACCCGCTCCGAATAACCACATCTACTCAACTCGCTCCTTTCAATCTCCAAGCTGTGAGGTGGAACGTGTGTGGTTGAGGATAAACTACGGGACCTTGAATCAGAAGGTCTGGCCTGTGCGGTAACGACCAAGGCCTGGCAGTCGACAACCGAATCAGATCCGAGAACCAGGTCCGTCTTGGCCAGCGAGGCGCGATCAGAATCACATCCGCGTGAAATTCCCTTATCCTTTGCAGTACCAGTGGTAGAATCACTATTGGAGGGAAGGCGTACAGGAGCCCCGATGGCCAGGGGCTCCGGAGAGCATCAACGTTTTCCTCTCCGTGTCCGCGATGTCTTGCGAAGAATCTTGGTAGTTGGGAATTCTCTTTTGTTGTGAAAAGGTCCACGAGAGGTCGGCCGAACCGTTGTGACACCAGCTCGAAGACAATCGGGTTCAGTTGCCACTCCATCTCGCACAGTTGTCGTCGACTCAACCAGTCTGCGGTAGTGTTCGCCACTCCTGCCAGGTGTATGGCCTTGAGAGACGTAAGATGGTTCTCCGCCCAGTTGAATAGTAGCATTGTTTCCCGGGCTAGACTGCGAGATTTGGTGCCCCCTTGACGGTTTATGTATGCTTTTGCCGTCATGTTGTCCGTTTCTACCAGAACCGCCCGATGATGAACGACGGTCTCGAAGTGAAGAAGAGCCAGACGAATTGCCCGTAGTTCTAGCAGATTGATGGTTTGTAGTGCTTCGGGGGGAGACCAGGTTCCCTGGACGAAACTGGAACCCATGTGAGCTCCCCAACCCAGAAGGCTGGCATCGGTTGTGAGAACCAGAGGTGTGGGAACCTGCAGGCTGGTTCCCTTGGTCAGCCTCAGGGGGCTCAGCCACCAATCGAGACTCAGCAGGAACTCCTGTGTCAGATTCAGAATGCGAGGGAGCTTCCGTTCTGTTTGCTTGGCATAAGGTTTCAACAACTTCTGAATGGGCCGGGTATGAAACCTGGACCAGCAGATGATGTCCTGACATGAGACCATCAGTCCCTGAAGCCTGGCCAATAACATGAGTTCCGCTTGATGTTTGTGTCTCACTTCTAACAAAAGGCCCCGGAGGGTCTGCTGACACTGCGGTGAAAGTGAGATTCGAAATCTCTGGGTGTCCAGAATAAGCCCGAGATGTTCCAAAACTTGTGTTGGTTGTAATGTGCTCTTCTCTAGATTGACTACGAATCCATGCTGACGAAGACATCGAATCGTCTCCTGCACATCCTGTAGAGCCGCTACCCGCGAACTGGAACGGATGAGAATGTCGTCCAGGTAGGGAGAAATTGACAGACCCCGGAGACGAAGGGCCGCTAGAGGTCCGGCCAGCACCTTGGTAAACACCCGGGGGGCCGTCTTCAACCCGAAGGGGAGGGCTCGAAACTGCCCGTGGAAGGTCCCGTAATTGAATCTCAGAAATCTTCGATGACTGGGGCGTATCGGAACGTGTAAGTACGCCTCGGAGAGGTCGATTGATGTCAAAAATTCCCCTCTCCGGAGTGATGTTGAGATGGATCTCCAGGTCTCCATTTTAAACCTCTTTCGTACCATGAAACGGTTGAGCCATTTGAGGTCCAAGATGGGCCTGTAGTCCCCGGTCTTCTTCTGGACCAGAAAGAGGATCGAGTAAACACCCCGACCTCGATGAGCGCGGGGAACAGGCTCGACAGCTCGAATGGACAACAGGTGTTGGATAGCTGACCGCATATTCCGGTGCTTGTCGGGTTTTTTGACGGTGGTATCCTCCGGAACTTGTTCTGTGGAATTTTGACAAGTTCCAGGGCGTATCCCTTTGTGACCGTATTCAGAATCCATTTGTCCGTGGTGGAGTCCTGCCAGTGTCGGGCGAATGCCAGCAAACGCCCTCCAATAGGCGCGGAGTCGTCGTTTGGCCTGGCGTCAGTAATTGCGTTGCGGTTTGAAGGGCTTGTGAGGGGCTTCCCCCTGGTTCCCAGCGGTTCTGCCCTTGGGAAAAACCCGGGTCTTATTCCATTTATTGAAGTTCCTGCCGGTGTCTCTCTGGCGAGGTGGTCCCCTGAAGGGATGAAAGGACGGCGGCTTCGGTTTAGGGGGCTCCTTACTTGTAGAAGGGAGCACACGTTTCTTCTCCTTGTTTTCGACGAGAAGCGGCTCAAGTGCATCTCCAAACAGCTTAACTCCCTTGAAGGGGACCCCCACCAGCCTGCTTTGAGACCCCGAATCCACCTGCCAGCTACGCAGCCAAACATTACGGCGAGCGACTACATTGGACGCGAGAGAACTCTCTCGCCGAGCTCTCGCCGAGAACTGCAATGAATCAAAAGAAGAATCTGCCGCAAAGGCTGCGGCTAACGAAATCTTCTTCAACGTGTTTTTGCCCTTCCTGGAAAGTGAGGGTTCTGACTGGAGGAGATCATTAATCCAAATAAAAGCAGCCCGTGACATGATAGAATTTGATGCCGCTGCTCTGAGAGCCTGAGCTGTGCTCTCAAAATTCTTCTTGAGCGAAATCTCTATCTTCTTGTCACATGGGTCTTTGGGACCCCCCTCCCCTTCTGAGGGAATGACCGCTGCTGACGAGAGAGAAGCCACCGGCGCATCTACCGACGGTACCTTCAATAAAGCCATGGTTTGATCAGGTAGGGTATACAGCTTGTTAACCAGCCTGGTGCTGTGTTTAGAGTGAAGCGGACTATCCCACTCGCCCTCCACCGCTGCTTGAAAAGATGGTGGAAAAGGGACTGTAAAGGGCCTCTCCGGGCCTTGTGGAAAAATGCCCTTAGGTAGGTTAGAGTTGCTCTGAACCTCCTTTGGTGTATCAGGGGGAAGAAGGTTTAACGCTAAAGAGGCCTTAGAAATCATTCTTTGAAATAACTCTACTGGGAACAACCTGTTAGGATTGCCGTCCCTGGTAGTGTCTTCCCCATCCCCCGAGAGCTCACCCTCCTCGCGTTCAGAGTCTCCCTAGGAGGAGGGGGTAGAGCTAAGATAATGAGCAGAGGTCCTCTTACGCCGGTCTGAGTCATGAGAAGAGCGTGCGCGAGAAGAATGACCCCCATGAAGCCTTTCCTCAGAGGGCTGAGGTAAATCGCGCTCCTCAGAGGGTGCGTTGCGTGAGTGAAGTTTAGAATGACTCCGTTTGCGAGGTGGAGATACAGAGTCCAATGCCCCCAGGCGTGGGGATTCCCTAGTACTCTTAGATCTGGACCGTTTAGAACGCTTATGCTTGTGGTGAGATCTGCGTTTATCTAGGGATTGAAGAGCGCCTTCTACGGCTGCTTTGACTAACCCCTGCAATTGCGCCTGCAAAATAGGGTCCACTGAAGGAGTAGTGGCCGTGGCGCCCTGCGAAGGGCTCTCTTTGGCAGCACTAGCCTCTCTCCCTTTAGTACTCGCCATCGCAATCTTACCGTCGATCAGGGTGACAGAGAGACGCTGGCCGTAGCAACAACAGAGGAGCGCGTTCCCTATGATGGGATACGTAGGCCTCTGATAAAACGCGACTCTCCCCCTTCGTCCGTTGAGAAGAAGCAGCAAGCCCTGCGAGGCTTCGAGGCCAAAGGCGCGCGTTCCCGATGAGGGGATACGTAGGCCTCCGATAAAAGCGGCTTCCTCCCTTCGTCCGCTGAGAACAGCGGTAAACCAAGCGAAGCTCCCAGGCTTGAGAGGTTGCGCAGGCCTGAAGGGGGGGGGGAGAGGCGATGATAGACAGCGGTGATGATAGAGAGGCGATGATTTCCCTCCGTCCTCCTTCCTAAAGACTGGGGTCGGGTAGGGTAGGGTAAGCGGGGAAGAGACTGAAAAAAGGCAACAGAAAAGGCTCTGGTCACAGACTAAAATCACTTCAACGGAAGAGCTGAAAGACACACCGACCGAGTTCTGCAGATGCAGGGCCGGAACTGGGAAGGGCTAGTCCAGGAGGAGGAGTCAACTTTCTTGTGCCGACCCTGCATCTGAAGATGAGGAGTTAACCCATTCGTTGCCGAATGCCCCCCCTTTCTCATCCAGAGAAATCGTAGACACCAGGAATGTGGATCAAGTCTCTGACTCCAAGTCTCGAGTCAAGTCCCAAGTCTCTGGGTCCAAGTCTCAAGTCAAGTTCCAAGTCTTTGCCCCCAAGTATTTGGTTGCGAGTCCTATCTATTTAATAGGGAAAACAGGTTTAAACCTGAATAAAATTCGACTTTTCGTAAAAGGCTCCAAGTCTCGAGTCGAGTCTTTCGAGTATTTTAAAATTCGACTTGTCGTAAAAGGCTCCAAGTCTCGAGTCTTTCGAGTATTTTACAATCACCAAGTCAAGTCCGAGTCAAGTCATTGACGCGACTTGAGTCCGATTCGAGTCCGAGTCAATAGACTCAAGTCTGCATCACTGGACACCCTCCCCTCTCCCCAAAGGCACCTACTGGAGTTACAGAAATAAAATGTTGACTCTCTAAACATGATAAGAAGGCAAAACCTTTTCCAGTTATGTTGTTTTAAATATCTTCCACTTTCTTTCTTCCACAAATGCAACCTTTGCTAAATTTCTATTTTAGGGTACTTCATTTTTGCATGGAAACTCAAATATTGCGAAAAAAGGAAGGCAGCCTGCAACGAAAGGAGAAAGATGAACCAGCCAGGTCTACTCAGGACACAGTGGTTGCCTGAAGCCCCTAGTGAGAGAACACTAAGTATTTGCTGAATACTGTTCCGAGGTGAACCCTGTTGTTGCTGGCTTCTGATTGCTGCCTTTGAAGTGAGCTAATTGAACATTTCAGCTGCTCTTCATTCCGTTCCTCTTGTTCCCTCTTGATAAAGGGATGAGGGCAACTCTTACCATTTAAAAGCTACCAATCTTTTAGATTGTTTTCCTTGACAATGTTTCCGGAAGGAGGAAACGAAACGAAACGTTGGAGTTTTAACTACTGGACTTTGGATTTTAACAGTATTTACCTGCCTGTGGATTTTAACAAAGAAAAGCGCAAGCAGTTTGTAATTTTGCCTGCCTGTATTTTTAACAACGAAAGACACAAGCAGTTGGGTAATCTTGTTTTTATTCAAGTCAGTTTGTTTTATATACATGGCTATGTTGCCCGTGATACCCAAGTCCTTGTTTTATTTTAGGGATGCAAAAAGTATAATCTTGTTTTTTTAAACACTGTTCTGTTTTTCATTTGCTTTCTCAAAACAGAAAATTGTGTAGTTCTGTAACAGGAAATGGTAAGATTTGGCTCCTGCCTTTCCAGCAATGATTTTTGAAGTGAATATGAGATAAAGGTAATCTATTGAAGATTTATCTCAAGTATTTAAGAGGAAATATCTTACTAGAGTGCACAGGATGCTATACTATGGCTGTTCCCTCACCCTGTGTTCATCCCTGTATTCATGAAACAGGGAGATATGTATGGAAAACAGGGTTGCAGGAAAAGGGCAAGCTTAATTAAATGTAAGATTTAATTTGGACTTTGCTGGACTTTGGAGCCCAGCAGCACCACATTGTGAAATCTTAGAGGTGTAAAACACATCTGTGGCCCAACTGTATATTTCATAGGATTGCAATCTTAGTCCTTCATTGAGGAAGCTCTTGAGGCTGGACCAAAGTTACACTAGAGTTTTCTCACAGACTACTATGTATTGACATTCTCCCACTAAGTACACCCACACCCCCATCTTTCTCTAGTATTAGTCAATTGTCAGTACATCTAGCAGTTTATTTTGTCTGTGTACAGAAACCAGGACCTTGTATAGCTCATACAAGATTTAAGGTCCCAATCTTAATGGGATGTAGCGCTGCTGGAACTAGTGTTCTAGCAGTGCAAGGTCCTTTGGGGTGGTGCAAAAACCAGGCTACTGTCTTGTGCTTCCAGGCCACTGCCACAAATGGGCAGTGGCGCTGCTCACACAGCAGCAACTACAGAGACCTCTGTCGGTGCTGGTAAGTTGGCAATGGAGGCGTAACATGGGTAGGGAGGGGGAGAGAGTGGATAGATCTTGGCAGCACTGGCGTGTGCCAGATATCCATTCGTTATGAAACCTCCCCACCCTTTTTCTCTCTTTGGACATACGTCAGCAAAATGTATGGCAGAGGAGACACATAGGTGATCAGGCAGCCTACTTGGGGGGAGTAAAATATATATATTTACTATAATAATAATAATTAATAATAATAATTAAATACTATATTATTTAATATAGTATTTAATTATTATTATTAATTATTATTATTAAATACTTAAATACTATACTTAAATACTATTATTTAATTAAATAATTAAATACTATATTATTTAATCTCCTTCATGGATCATTGCCTTGTCGTGGCGAAGGGGCTTGCGTAACTCAATGAAGCCATGAGCTATGCCGTGCAGGGACACCCAAGACGGACAGGTCGTAGCAGAGAGTTCTGACTAAAAGTGATCCACTGGAGAAGGAAATGGCAACCCACTCCAGTAACCTTGCCAAGAAAAGCCCATGAACAGTACCAAAAGGCTAAAAGATATGACGCCGGAAGATGAGCCCCTCAGGTCGGAAGGTGTCCAATATGCTACTGAGGAAGAGCGGAGGACTATTCCAAGTAGACCCAGAAAGAGTGAAGCGGTTGGGCCAAAGCCAATAGGACGTCCAGCTGTGGATGTGTCTGAGGTTGA
This sequence comes from Plestiodon gilberti rubricaudatus, assembly GCA_026170595.1. Taxonomy (NCBI): domain Eukaryota; kingdom Metazoa; phylum Chordata; class Lepidosauria; order Squamata; family Scincidae; genus Plestiodon; species Plestiodon gilberti. The sequence goes on along the minus strand of JANXHW010000002.1, from coordinate 191,998,730 downwards.
AAGGAAAATCCAATGCTGCAAGGAGCAATACTGCTTAGGAACATGGAATGTGAGGTCTATGAATCAAGGCAAGCTGGATGTGGTCAAAAATGAGATGATAAGATTGAACATTGACATCTTGGGAATCAGCGAACTAAAATGGACGGGCATGGGCGAATTTAATTCAGGTGACCATCATATCTACTACTGTGGGCATGAATCCCTTAGAAGAAATGGAGTAGCCCTCATAGTCAATAAAAGAGTGGGAAAGGCAGTACTGGGGTGCAACCTCAAAAACGACAGAATGATTTCAGTTCGAATCCAAGGCAATCCATTCAACATTACAGTAATCCAAGTGTATGCCCCAACCACTGATGCCGAAGAAGATGAAGTTGACCGGTTCTATGAAGACCTACAACACCTTCTAGAACTAGCACCCAAAAAAGATGTCCTTTACATCATAGGAGACTGGAATGCTAAAGTCGGAAATCAAGAAATAAACGGAACAACAGGCAAGTTTGGCCTTGGAGCGCAAAATGAAGCAGGGCAAAGGCTAACGGAGTTCTGTCAAGAGAACACGCTGGTCATAGCAAACACTCTTTTCCAACAACACAAGAGGCGACTCTACACCTGGACATCACCAGATGGTCAATACCGAAACCAGATAGATTATGTGCTTTGCAGCCAAAGATGGAGAAGCTCTATACAGTCAGTAAAAACAAGACCTGGAGCTGACTGTGGCTCAGATCATGAGCTTCTTATTGCAAAATTCAGGCTTAAACTGAAGAATGCAGGGAACACCACTAGACCAGTCAGATATGACCTAAACCATATCCCTTATGAGTATACAGTGGAGGTGAAGAATAGATTTCGGGCATTAGACCTGGTAGACAGAGTGCCTGAAGAACTATGGACGGAAGTTCGTAACATTGTACAGGAGGCAGCAACTAAAACCATCCCAAAGAAAAAGAAATGCAAGAAAGCAAAGTGGCTGTCAGATGAGGCTTTACAAATAGCTGTGGAAAGAAGGAATGCAAAAAGCAAAGGTGAAAGGGAAAGATATAAACAACTGAATGCAGAGTTCCAGAGAATAGCAAGGAGAGATAAGAAGGCCTTCTTAAATGAACAATGCAAGGAAATCGAGGAAAACAACAGAATGGGGAGGACTAGAGATCTCTTCAAGAACATTGGAGATATCAAGGGAACGTTTTGTGCAAAGATGGGCATGATAAAGGACAAAAAAGGCAGAGACCTAACAGAAGCAGAAGAGATTAAGAAGAGATGGCAAGAATACACAGAAGAACTATACAAGAAAGATCTTAATGTTCCTGATGACCACGCTGGTGTGGTCGCTGACCCAGAGCCGGACATCCTAGAGAGTGAAGTCAAGTGGGCCTTAGGTAGCATCACTAACAACAAAGCTAGTGGAGATGATGATATCCCAGCTGAGCTACTTAAAATCCTAAATGATGATGCTGTGAAAGTGCTGCACTCAATATGCCAACAAATTTGGAAAACTCAGCAGTGGCCAAAGGATTGGAAAAGGTCAGTTTACGTTCCAATTCCAAAGAAGGGCAGTGCCAAAGAGTGCTCAGTTTACGTTCCAATTCCAAAGAAGGGCAGTGCCAAAGAGTGCTCAAACTATCGCACAATTGCACTCATTTCACATGCTAGCAAGGTTATGCTCAAAATCCTACAAGCTAGGCTTCAGCAGTACGTGGACCGAGAACTACCGGACGTACAAGCTGGGTTTCGAAGAGGCAGAGGAACTAGAGATCAAATTGCCAACATGCGGTGGATCATGGAGAAAGCACGAGAGTTCCAAAAAAACACCTACTTCTGCTTTATTGACTACGCAAAAGCCTTTGATTGTGTGGATCACAACAAACTGTGGCAAATTCTTAAAGAGATGGGGGTACCAGACCACCTTACCTGTCTCCTGAGAAACCTGTATGCGGGTCAAGAAGCAACAGTTCGGACCGGCCATGGAACAACCGACTGGTTCAAAATTGGGAAGGGAGTACGGCAAGGCTGTATATTGTCACCCTGCCTATTTAACTTATATGCAGAGTACATTATGAGAAATGCAGGGCTGAATGAATCGCAAGCCGGAATCAAGATTGCCGGGAGAAATATCAACAACCTCAGATATGCAGACGATACCACCCTAATGGCAGAAAGTGAAGAAGAACTAAAGAGCCTGTTGATGAGGGTGAAAGAGGAGAGTGCAAAAGTTGGCTTGAAACTCAACATTAATAAAACTAAGATCATGGCATCGGGTCCCATCAATTCCTGGCAAATAGAAGGGGCAGAAATGGAAGCAGTAACAGATTTTACTTTTCTGGGCTCCAAGATCACTGCAGACGGAGACAGCAGCCATGAAATTAAAAGACGCTTACTCCTTGGAAGGAAAGCTATGGCAAACTTAGACAGCATAATAAAAAGCAGAGATATCACCATGCCAACAAAAGTTCGCATAGTCAGGGCGATGGTGTTCCCAGTAGCAATGTATGGTTGCGAGAGTTGGACCATAAGGAAGGCTGAGCGCCGAAGAATAGATGCTTTTGAACTGTGGTGCTGGAGAAGACTCCTGAGAGTCCCTTGGACTGCTAGGAGATCAAATCAGTCAATCCTAAATGAAATCAACCCTGACTGTTCCCTGGAAGGACAGATACTAAGGCTGAAACTCAAATATTTCGGCCACCTAATGCGAAGAGAGGACTCTCTGGAGAAGACTCTGATGCTGGGAAAAATTGAAGGCAAAAGGAGAAGGGGAAGGCCAAGGATGAGATGGTTAGACAGCATCACCGATGCAACGAACATGAAAATGAGCGAACTCAGGAAAATAGTGGAGGACAGGAAGGCCTGGCGGGATATGGTTCATGGGATCACGAAGGGTCGGACACGACTTAACGACTGAACAACAACAACATATTATTTAATATTAAATATTAAAAAGTAAAATATTTTTACTTAGCTCCTGCAGGCTGTCCAATCACTCCTCTGCCATAGCATGCAACGTGCACTCCATCGGCGCAGCTGCATGATATAATGTGACGGGGGATAGGATTGGGCAGTAAGGGACCCTGGAGCCTGTGCTGCACTATATGCTGTGGTTCCCACATCTCTGTGACCAGTATGCCAATAACTCTCCTCTTTGTGCACATATACAGGCACATCGAAGCAGACAGACACACATGTGAAGAGGCTTCTACCGTTCTCCTGTCCTGCTAAATGCATACATGGAATCATCTGTGATACAGAGAGCAAAACCATTCTGTTTAATGTGTTGGGCAAGCTAGTATTCAATTTTTCCCCCCAGCTAGGAACATGTTCAGGGATCTTGTGCAATTTGAAAAGAGAGTGGGTATCAGGTTCTGAGCTATATACTGTACTGTATAGTTAATTTTAAGTGAGCCTGGAATAGGAAACATAGTAAATACTTATACAAGAGTTGAGTTGCAATCCGATGCACACGTTCCTGAATACAATGGGTCATACTTCTGAGTAACTACGGATAGGATTGCACTGTTGGGAACCTAGTATGGTGGCCTTACACATGTGAAACATAATCCTATGCAAGTTTACTCAGAAGTAGTCCGACTGTGTCAAATAGAACTTATTCCCAGTAGAATTACAACCTGATGCTTACTTAAGAGCCTTGGACTGCTAGGAGATCAAATCAGTCAATCCTAAATGAAATCAACCCTGACTGTTCCCTGGAAGGACAGGTACTGAGGCTGAAGCTCAAATATTTTGGCCACCTAATGCGAAGAGAGGAATCTCTGGAGAAGACTCTGATGCCGGGAAAGATTGAAGGCAAAAGGAGAAGGGGAAGGCAAAGGATGAGATGGTTAGACAGCATCACCGATGCAACGAACATGAAAATGAGCAAACTCAGGAAGATAGTGGAGGACAGGAAGGCCTGGCGGGATATGGTTCATGGGATCACGAAGGGTCGGACACGACTTAACGACTGAACAACAACAACAAAAATTGATCTCCATGCAACTTGCTGTCATCGGATTGGGTTGTCGGCTTTGGTGGTTATTTCAGTTTTGATCATGACTAAAAGTATACACAAGAAGATGCACGTGGAAATTTAAATGTAGCATGTACTAGCAGCTGGGCCTCCTGCTCTAGATCATGATCACGACTCACTTCTGGGAGTCCAAAAACTGGAAGTGGGTTGTGATCTGGATGCGTTTTGAAGTGCGGGGAGGACTGCGGAGGATTCCGTCCGCAGGCTCCCTGCACCCCCGGAGGCCCAGAAAGACCACCAAGTAGGGCTAAAAAAACCCTTTGTTTCCCCGGTAGCAGTGGTGGTGCGATCCCAGATGCACCGTCACCTCCGTAGCCCCCCCCCCCACACAGGGATTTGGGAACATCTGCTCTAGGACACAAAATTGTTTCTCAGAAGTTAGGAGTAAAGAAGGGAAGAGTCACATTTTTGTTTCTTAATAGAAGTACTGTATTAAAATATTGAAGACACTACCAATAGTGTACCTAGCCGCTGTGGTACCCGGGACCCTCATCCTCACAATATCCCAGAAGTGACGTCACACACACCCATGCTTTTTTAAGGGTTTTTTTATGGGACAAAAAGGAAAGTGGAATGGGACCAAAGGAAAATGGTAGGCTGCTCACCGCCTCCTGGTCACCCCAGCTAAGGAGCAAGGAGGTGGTGGCAAGAGCGGCCACATACCTTTTTGCCGCTTTTTTTCGCTGTAGAGTGGAGGTGGTGGAGGGGCAGCAAAATGTTTTGTGGCCACTCTCGCCTGCCCTCTTGCTCTGCCGCCTCCCCATCGCCCCCAGCCCCCACCTTTTCCCTGCCACCTGCAGCCCCAGCCCCCAGCTTTCGCAGTGGCAGCTCCTTGGTTGCGGCGGCTTCTGGCACCCCTCTGGGGCGCTTCTGTTACCACCCCTCTGGCAGCACAACCAACAAATCCAGAGGGGGCGTACAGGAAGCCGCTGCAACCAAGGAGGCGATCGAGGCAAACAAAATAAAAAATCCCCCCGCCACCGCGTCCCTTTGTCACCTCCCCCCTCCAGCTGGGTGGCTGACCACCGCCCCTCCAAGAACGCCACTGGACACTACAGTGTTCAATACATAACAAATGTGTGATCCTAAGCACCTTTAACCAGATGTAAATCCCATTGAGTTAAATAGGATTTATGTCCTAGTAAGTATACTTAAGACTGTCACTCAAAAGTCATATTCTAGAAACCATTGATTTTTGAAAATTTATTACAGTCTGGAAATGTCTGAAATTGAGAGACAGAGGATTGGATGTACGATTAGAAGAAGTAGCAGTAGTTCTGTGGTGTGTCTCTCAATTTGCTTTCAATTGTTAGAAGATCCTGTTGATGCTGCTTTGCTCCACTCACTGTCAGGACAAAGGATGTCACTTTTTGTGGTACTGCTAGGCAGGCTCCCTCTACTGTTTGCATCAGTCATTTTCGACAAGATTCCTCTGAGGCATGGTGCACAATTAAAGCTGGTGACAATCTGTGTCTGACTGTGTTTACTTCCATGGGAAGGAACCACAGTGCATTGGTAGAGAAGAAGGTCCCAGGTTCAATTTCCAGCTAAAAGGTTCTGAGGTAGCAGGACTGGAAAGGCCTGTACTGTATCTGCCTAAGATTTTTTTTATGCTGCCTCTGCTCAGAGAAGTCGAGACTGGCTACATGGACTGACTGACATACGGTAAGTCTGCTGCATCTGTGGAATGAGAGAAGCACAACTGCTTGGGCTGTGACTGTGTTCACTCATTACGTCCCAAACTCTGCAAAAGTGTGTTTGAGTAAATGACACCGCAAAATAAATGTACCGGTATGTCCACAGCAAGGGCAACAATGCCTCTATCATACTTTAAATAACCAGCCTTGTAGCGCCTGAAAGGCCAACACATTTCTTTTAGCTAAAGCTTTCGTCGCCCACTTCATCAGATTTCATACCACGTTCAACTCTCTTAGAAGCTATCAGCTTTCTCCAGCATAAGGATATATGCATGTTGCATCATCATACTGTTGACAGCTGCATTTTGTCTCACCACCTCAGGGGAATAAGGTGGGTATAAAATTGTTAAATAATATCAAAGGAAACAGAACATCAGCCCCCCCCTCCCCAACCTACCCAATTCTATGCTGCACAGACAGGTCTGTGTGATACTATGGATGGTGCTGCTACCCTTTGTTATTGCAACGGCCTCAACCTTAGCAGCAGCCTAGTGAGGCTGGCTTCCCCACTGAGGTCATGCTAAAACCTTGTGATTATAGGTTCCTCTTCTGTGATGAACTTCCTGTTCCACTGCCCAGCTTGGTGCTTCAAACAGTAGGGAAGTTGATGCTTGGAGGTGCCCTAAAATAGAATTTGTTGTTGTTGTTCAGTCGTTAAGTCGTGTCCGACCCTTCGTGATCCCATGAACCACATCCCGCCAGGCCTTCCTGTCCTCCACTATCTTCCTGAGTTCGCTCATTTTCATGTTCGTTGCATCGGTGATGCTGTCTAACCATCTCATCCTTTGCCTTCCCCTTCTCCTTTTGCCTTCAATCTTTCCCAGCATCAGAGTCTTCTCCAGAGACTCCTCTCTTCGCATTAGGTGGCCAAAATAGAATTACATGACAACAAATATTCTCTGCTAGGACAGAGATCAGGAAAGCTTTAGATATGAAATCTGTGTAACATCCTGGGTCATCTTACAAACCGCACATTGTAACAATACACCACATCCTAAACACTAATTTGCTAGCACAGTAATTCAGCTAAGATGTGATGCTACAATTTGTAATTACTTGCAATGCCACTGATTTCCATAGAACTATGGCAGAATCGGTACGGCAGAATCGATTATTCAAAGACTACAACTTAAACCTGTTTATTCAACCTGGCAATAGTATAAGGTTGCATACTTCTAATATTGTTTTTGAAATGCTGTTCTTCCACCAAGCTCTTTGTTGATTTTTATATGGTCTTTTGCGAATGATTTGCTCTTAAATGGTTTTCTCTGGAGGTGTTTCCAGATGTCAGGGGGCTTATTAAAGAGTTGTGAGGGGTGGCAACCATTGCCGATTCACAGTGTGGGACAATATCAAGCCAGGCATCAACTGTCGTAGTCCTTATGCTAATCACTGTGCTTTATAGACATTAAGCTAATCTAATTATAGACATTAAGGGTTTAACAGTCATTCCCTCCCCCAGGGAATCCTTGGAACAGTAGTGCAGGGGGGGGGGTATAGATCCCTCACAGAGAATTCTCATCACCCTCACTAGGATTTTCTGGGAAAAGCCATTCTTAGGGAAGCCAATATCTTGTTGTCCCCCTAAACAGAATGATGTGGTAACAGGTGTTTCCTGCTAATCTGTAATGACCTGGACAGGTTTAAATAGGAAATTATTTCCATAATAATACCAGCCATACGTCCTCTAGTCTCGAAACTCAACTGTGAATAACAACACAATGACAGTCTCATTCCCTTGTATACATTATATTGAAGTTTCACTCTCCCCCTACCGTAAGCATCTCCCTCCTAGATACAAATGCATATATTTCAAATTTGCCACAGTTAATATATAATTTTCCTGCCCTTTTCTTTGTTCCCCAACCTGCAGCCTTCTTTAGATACTATTTTGACACAAAAAGTACTTCTCTCTATTTACACAAAGTCATTTTTATATTTGTTACTTTTCTACATTTGTATGTGATAAAATATCTTCTCTTTATAATATTTTGTCTTGTTTTTGGAAAACAAAAATCAGTTTAATAAAGCACATGTTTTTTAAAAAAGAAACTGCTAGAGATACCTCTGGAAGCTCCAAAGCAAGGCCTGATATGATAGTGATAGGTAGTAGTTTTTATTTGTCTCCAACACCCGTTACACAACACAGAGAGTCCATTCAGCTCCACATGTATCTATGGCCATGATGACTGTCTTCAAGTTTTCTAACTCCTTTTCACAGTCGGCATCTTGTGCTAACCATAAAAGTCAATTATGTGCATTGTGTGAAGAAGTGCTTCTCCTCCTCTATCTTGAACGTACTGCCAGTCAATGTACTTAGATGATCCTGAGCTCATAGTGTTATGAGGACAGAAGCAGACAGAACTCCTTTTTTCCCCCACTCTTCACAATATTCATACTTTTATAAAACCTCCATCATGTCTCTCTATGGGGCCAAATTATTTATTTATTTAATTTATACTCCGCTTTTTTACACATGCATGTTCACTGGTACCTGCGTGAACACACACGCACACACGCACACACACACACAAACATTTGATGAGTCAACTTAGTCAACTTATTCAGTCAAAGGATCCAGTCGTCATTGGGTCATTGACCTGCCCATCATATTATAGGGGTTAAAAATGTATAATAATGCCTTAGGTGAGAGGGCACTCTCTCTCGGGGCTCCTTGCTCTCTGCATCTGCTCTCTACCCATCGTGTGTGATGCATCGTCTTGCTGGTATGCTGTGCTGAAGGACACCATGTAGGCTTCCCGGCCTTAGTTATGAGCTGGGCGCATTCCTCTTTGGGGGGTGGGGGTGAGGCAAGACTGGAACGGGTGAGATTTTTGTTAGTTAAGGAACAAAGTCTTGACTAAGAAGTGTTATAGCTTTGTTATTTTATTCCTGTGTAGTCTTATGTGTATTGTCAAGTCTATTTATGTGTGGCAGCTTTTCTGCCTTTCTACACCTATGCTTGCATAGCCTAAATAAAACACCATTATGTTTTGCACCTGGTGTGTTTATTGGAGGAAACTGGAAAGCCTGATCCCATGCCTATTCTGAAGCCATGCTACCAAGTTGTTCAGAGGCCTGACACTTTTGTCGAGGGGGTCAGTTGCCTAGTGGCCGATAAGAGGCCCAAATCCTGGGGTTGGGTGGTCTGGCCGAAGTCCCAGGTGGTGGCAGCCTACTTCCCCTGGTTGGGGGTTCCTTTGGTGAGGAACTTAACTGGGACAGCCTGGAGAAGTGTTAGACCTGAGGTCAGGAGTGCGGTCAGGTAGAACCGGCTCGACACTCAGAGGTCTAAGCCCCTCGTCCCTTACATGGTGGCAGCTGCAGGATATTTCCCTCACATTAATTAATTATTATTATAAGCATTTTATGTCCTGCTTTTCTTGCCTATAGGCAACTTAAAGTGGCTTACAACTGATAAAAATAGATTCTAAAAATAAAATAGTAATAAAAGTAAAACACTACCCCAAAAAAGCATCAACAGAAACCCACAGCAATATCACCCAACTATCACCACTCACAGCCAACCAGCACACAAAGTGGGTGGAAAAGAGCCAAGTCTTCACACAATGTCTGAAGGAGAAGGTAGTAGGGGCCAATCAGGCCTCTGTCAGGAAGACATTCTACCACCAAGACTACCACCAAGAGGGCCTTACTCCTAGTGGATGTCCGATGCACCTCAGAAGGCAAAGGCACTAGAGCAAGGACTCAGATGCTGATCGGAGCATATGGGAAGGCATACATGAGTGAAGACGGTTCTCCAGGTTCTAAATCATAAACAGTGCAATCCTGGAACTCCGGCTGTCAACGGAACGAGCGTTCCGTCGCAGGAAGCCGTCGCAAACGTGCCGTAAAGCACATTCATGACGACTCGGGAGTAAGGGAGGCCGGCCGGCGGTGGAAGGTAAGCACTCCACCAGCTGCGTAGGCAGTCTGGCTAGGCGAGGAAGGGGGGCCATTGGCCTAGCCTGCCCGGGAGGGGGAGGGGATGGCTTCGGCCATATCTCCTCTACTTTCGCCAGCTATTTAGCTGATGGAAATCCAAGGAGGCCGATAGGGCCAGCCTGGGTTTACACTCGGGGAAGGGGATGAACGTCCCCTTCCCCGAGTAGACTTCCGGCGCGTGCCGGGCAGCCTGTGCACAGGATCCGGCGGGCACCCCTGGGCTGCCGGCTGGATCCTTAGTCAGGATTGCGCTCTTAGGGTTTTAAAGATCATATAGCCTTGAATTGAAACAGATCGATATCTAATACAACTCCTGGAAAATCGGGGTCATGTGATCATAGTGGGCAAGCCTGATTGCTGAATTTTACAACAAGTGATCCACCCTTGCTCTGCTCTACTTATTCCTTAGATGTGTGTGTGTAGGATGAGGTGCAGGGGCTCCTAGCAGTTCTTTGCTTTTGCCTCTTTGCTATTGATGCTACTGTAATTCCTGTTGGCATTCTTGTGTCATTGTGTGTGTGTGTGTGTGTGTGTGTGTGTGTGTGTGTGTTGTGTTACCCATTCCTAATGGCTGGTGGGAGGCGCCTCCCAGCACTCATTCACCCTGCACCTTTCTCAACCCCCTTGCTCAGTTCACCCTGGTGGTGCTTCTCTGGCCACCAGTGTGTGGGTGGATTGGATGCAGTGATTGGCTCTTCATCACACCAAGGACACATGGATGTCCCACGGATGATGCACCAGCACCACCGTGACGGTGATGACCTTAACATCACATGGATAATGCACCAAATTCATGGCAATGATGTGCCACCATCACTCCAGTGATGCACTGATGTTAGGGTGCTGCTTCATGAATGGAATGGGTGCTGCTTCATGAATGGAATGTTAGGGTGCTGCTTCATGAAATGGGCTGTATTTCCATGGATGCTGAGGGTCTTACTGGGAAAGGCTACACTGGTGTTTCTTTGCCAGGACAGGCATATGGCCCTTGTTCGGTTGGCGTTGGTGTGCCATCAGTGTAGCATTATTAGGACGGGCTTAGGGCATAACAGACATTGCATCCATGTCCATGCACTGTTGGTGCTGCATCCGAATAGGATTGGGCTGTAAGACACTTGCAGTTTCTTTTCAGGCCCTTTCCTGAACATTCCTGAATTTGCCTTTTTTTCAGTAAACTGAGGAGATGAAAGTCCAAGAAAAGAAAACACCCTCTTTTATGAAGGATATAAGCTGGTAATTTGTGACAGAGTGGAACAAACTGTAGAAAAAAGTACATTGATGGTTGTAAATTATTCACTGGTATTCTAGGCTAGCACTCGTCTCCCACTCCGATAAGTGAAATAAGAAAGGCCAAACTAGATGCAGCTCAGCACTTCCATGAATAAGATCTCCTGCTGGTTTTAAAGGGTTAATAGCAGTTGGAGGGGTTGAAAATACAGTGCTACAGGAGGGTTTTAACTCTTTCTCATGGGCCATTTTCCTGATTAAAATAACTTCTGAAGTTGGTGTTTGCTCCATGGGTCAAAACAATTTTCCATGTTACATCTTGTCCAGTCCTTAGGCTTTGGTGCATTTAGATCCATTAAATGCAAGGAGACTTGTTTCTGAAGAAACATATACAGGATCATCATATCGGGCACCTTGGGGGGAATTGCTGTGTCTAAGCCAGAGTGCCTCTTTGATAGGATGCCAGCTTTTGCTACAGAACATTGAGCGCACAGCGTGTGCCTGTGTGGATGTATGCAGATTAGCCTCTCATGCTTCACTGCAAATCTAAACAGAAATGCCACTTTCTGTCAAACATTGATGTTGTTTGTTCTTAAGCATGTTTTCTTAGAAACATTTAGTAATTCTCCCTGCCATAAACCATATTTGTGGGCACATGAGGCCTTTGCCAGTGACAGCCTGTTCTGTTGCGCACTGCTGCGGTGTATTTTCAGTTTGATGTTGAGAGCAATGAGCTATGAAAAGGGTTAGAGAAAGCACTAAGAAATGTGCTTTGAGTGATAAGGGTGATGTATTGTATTTGCAGGAGTGCTGAATTGTCCCTAATGGCATAGCCTACCCCTGCACAAAGGGGTATTACAAAGGGCTCGGAGTATTACAGAAAACAAACACAGAGAACAACACTTCAAACCTACAGACATACTTCATAGCTTAGGATATAATGCCCCCATGGCTTGTACATGTGGACACTTTGGAGCACCTTTAAGGATTGGAATTGCTCCCAGGCCCTGTTGCTTTAAATGCTTTTGGAGGATGCTGATGCAGTAAAAGGTAAAGGTATCCCCTGACAATTCCAGTCGTGTCCGACTCTAGGGTGTGGTGCTCATCCCCATTTCAAAGCCGAAGAGCCAGCGTTGTCCGAAGACGCCTCCGTGGTCATGTGGCCGGCATGACTCTCCTTGCCGCAGCGCGTAGCATGCAGCTGGAACACGGAGCGCTGTTTACCTTCCCGCAAGCGGTACCTATTTATCTACTCGCATTGACATGCTTTGGAACTGCTAGGTTGGCAGGAGCTGGCCAAGCAACGAGCGCTCACCCCGTCGCGGGAATCGAACTGCCGACCTTTCGATTGACAGCTCATGGTTCAGCGGTTTAACCCACTGCGCTACCTCCTCCCTTTTCCTCCATCAGCTCCTTTGCCCACCATCTTCCCTGCCTGACAGACAAAGTAAGACTTTTGTTTTTTTGCCCCATAGCCATCAGACTACCCCCTCCCGCCCCTGTTTCATGATGTGGAGACAGTGGTACCTTCAAGGCTAACACATTTCTTGTAGCAGAAGCTTTTGTGGACTGCAGTCCACTTTATCAGATGGATGAAGTGAAATTTGCAGGCCTGAGGTGAGTATATTGACATGAGAAATCTGGAATGATGAGGAAGAGTATATAGCCTGACCGTAACACTTAAGGCTGAACACAACTGACTCCATATATTGGTGGTCAGTACTATGCTAAACAACTGAACTGCTTTTGTTGAAAATATAGACTGTACTTCATATGTTTCAATGCTCAAAGACATGCTGGCTGATATGCTCACTTCCCTAACTTGGAACTGTCTAGAAAAAAGAGGAACCTAAGGTTCACAGATGTGACTGGAACATGTGACCTCTGAAAGGGCAGAGTAAGAATCAAGGGGAGCCCCTGAGGTATACAGCTCTTTGTCTTTGGGAAATGAAGTGTGACTTCATTTCCTTTATTTGGGAACATATTCCTTCATTTGGGAATATATGCATGTGTGTGAAAAGTATATAAGATTTGGGTTGTCATCTTTTTGGGGCTGCTGTCTGGATATGAGCAGACTCAGCCATTTGCTAGCAAATAAACTACAGTTAGTTAGGTTTTTTTTTTTTTTACACCCTGTGTCTGTGTTGCTGCTTACGGCTGGAGAACAAATAAGTCCCATACCCCTAGGGCAGTGTTTCCCAAACTTTTCCGACCTGCGGCTCGCTTGACCTTTGGCAACCATTGGCCGCGGCTCCCCATTACATGTTGTTGATGCCTGACAATTGGCATTGCACTGTTTCTCTGGCTGGTTTAGCTGCGCCTCCCAGTTTGGGAACCAGAACCACTGCCCTAGGGGGTTTCATGACAGTATGACTAACACCGGCAAAAGGAAGACAGGTCTCCTCTTTTCATCGGCGCTGCAAAATCTGTGGACAGAACAGCAGATGGTGCTGCTGGCTTGGCTGACGCTCACATATAGGACATCTGGACACATGAGCATTTCCTCTTGTATTCGGAATCAAACTGTAAACAAGAAAAGATGAAACAGCTTTCCCCTGCCTTTTTTTTTTTTTAGTTTAGCATTTTGATACGACTGGAGCTGTCCTTGTTTCCTTTTTAGCAATTATCTACCTGAAGGTGTTAGATTAGAAGCTGTAAAAGGACACAGTATCATATTCAGCTAACACTTGACCTTTTGCCAGGGATGTTTTCAAACTGAGGTACTAATATCCTCAAGGAATATTCGACCAACTCCAAACGTATTGCAGTGCTTTCCCCCTGCCCAAAATGTTCTACAGACATACCTGCCTCTCCTCCCTCCCCTGTCAATGGCCCATAATGGGAGAGGAGAGGAAGGTAGCAGTGGCTGTTCGATGGCAGCTGTTCACTGCCTCTCTCAGCTGGAATACGTAGCGCTGGCTGGGGATTGTTGCGCTGACTGACTGACAGCAGTACAGGTGGAAAGAGGAGAAAAGTTGGGAGAGGCAGAAGGGATTAAGGCTGGTTGACATGATGTGATTGTGATTAGGGGGCATATTTAATACATGGGGGGTAGGTAGTAGGACCACTAAAGAACCCATCTTATTGATACACACATACATAGTTGTGTGGGTTTTAGATTAAACATTTGATTAGAATTTTATTTTATTTTGCACTGTCTGAAAAAATTGTAGAAGCACTGCTATGATCGATGCCTATAATCACCTAAAAGCAAAGTCCAATCACAGTCTCCAGCCCTTGATTTGCACATTGGCACTGGAAAAGGGTTCTAATGCCGAGCCTTTAAGAATCCAACAGGAAACAACTCCCCTCCCTCAACCCTTGACACTTCTCGGTGAATGTTTCATGTTTCAGAACTCGACTGAGATCATATCCATTCCTGCTTTGACATTGTTTTTGTTCTGTGCGCTCTTGCCTCGCTTGGTCTTTGTGCCCCATTATTATAATTGGTTCCATGTACTAGGAGGCTGCTTGGCCTCCTTTTGCGAAAGAAACTTAAAAAAATCTACACAAGATGTGTGATTATGCGTACCAGCAGCTCTGTGCAGACCCCTGACATGCTTCTCTGTGACCTCCCAAAAACCTTCAGTTCCCCCAAATAGCTATGCTACGTACTGACTGGGGCTGTGAGGAGCTGTATGCACAATTCAGATTTGTATTAGCAACACCAACAATGAGGTGGTGCAGCTGGGCCAAAATGTGTTGCTTCAGCAAGAGGAAGTGGGGCAAAGAATATCCACAGTGAGCAATGCTGTTCACAGTACGTATGGGGATCCAGACCTGAGAAGCCAGGATAAACCCACCATAAAACCACAATGTTTGAACTGCAAAGGATGTAAGAACTGAGAACAGCAACATTTCCACCACCCACACATAAATGGGCAGTGCAATCCACACTAACTAAAGAACAGTGGAGCGAGTGCTCTGCCATTCTAAGGCATTGCAAACGTGCCGTAAAGCATGTTTGCGACGACTCTAGAGTAAGGGTCTGCTGGTGTGGAGGCCAGCAGCCCTCACTCCGCCACCAGATTGTCCCTGTGGTCAGAGGCGTAACTAGCCTTACTAGCGCCTGGCGCTAGGGCTCCTTTGGGGCGCCCGGAAGTGCCTGCAAAGGAACCCCTGGCGTGGCCATAAGGCCGCACTGTGGGTTTTTGGGGGGGCGACTCGGAGGGACTCTGCCCCGGGTGCCACCCCTGACCCTGCCCCCCCGCCCGCCCGCCCTGCAAACTCAGTCGCGAATGAACTTACCTTTTCTTTCAGTGCTGCGTGCTGCTGCTGCTGCCGTTTCGTGCCGCGCGCCCGCCCCCGTCCCTTCTTCTAGTTCTTCCGGATTTTCAATGTGCAGAGCAGGAGGAGCGGAGAGAGGCGAATCGTGTCTGTCCGGGCGCCGCACGCCCGCCCCATCCCTTCTTCCGTACCTTCTTCTAGTTCTTCTGGATCAGGCCAGCCGGGTGGCCGGCGTGGCTTTGCCGCGCCACCTGAGCTGCCAGCACCCCCCCACCCGGGCTCCGCTCGGAGCAGTTGCGCTCCACCCACGTTACGCCTCTGCCTGCAGCTGCCGGAGAAGGTAAGGGAAGCACGGGGAACGGGGGTGATCCGGGTGGCGAGGGAGGCTGGTGGGTGGCCGCCATGTCCCCGTCCCATTCCCGGGCTGACACAGCCATTACATGGTCTCCTCGGACTTACGCCAGCTAAATAGCTGGCGGAAATACGAGGAGGCCAATGTCCCCTTCCCCCGAGTAGACCTCTGGGCCGATCATGATCAGCCCAGAATGCGGATCAGAATCAGCCCAGAATGCCCTAGGCCGCCCTCACAGTTGCTATTCACAGTAAAACAAACAAACAAAAACCCCAAAAAACCAAGCATGGAAGTGCTAATCACATACTTTTTATAACATGTATTTTTGACCCTAATGTATCAATAATTGAATAGCAGCCTCTGTTATAAAATGTTCCTTTCAGTTCTCCTTGTTCTGCATCCGTGTTTCCTCTTTCTGATATTCTGTCTACACACAGTACTTATTTTCTCTTCTTTTACCCACTTCTTCAGCTTCCCCTTCTCTAGCTGTCACCAACTGATGTTAACTCTTTGCCTTTTCTCAAACTTCCCTTCATTATACACCCCACATTCCATAAATGTATGAGCATACACATTATGAATTTACATATAACACATTCTTCATTCTATAACCCCCAAAACACGATGAAGTTCACTGAGCAAAGAAGTTGCTATTCCTGATTGTGCTTTTTGTTACCACATGATGTTGCCAAGAGACTTTGAATGCCAATGACTTGTGAGCTAAAACGGAACATGGGCCAGACTGGACTGTATTGCACAATGCAAGGGTCATTCCGCTTGTGTTCCTGCGCCATGAGACATGCTGTTAGGATTTCCCCAAGGCCAGAAGTTGAACCATGATGAGGAAAAGAAACCTGACCAGCAGCCTCCATTTCGCCATGTGTCCAAGAAGCTCTCACAGACTCTACTCTGCATTCCCCCCCCCTTGAGATGCTAAATATGTTCCTGAAAGAAGACAATACACAGGGCTACCTGAGACGAGTCATCCCAGCCTCTCCTTTGTCTCAAGCCAGGGCCTTAATGACCGGACCATCAAATCAGATCTCCCCTCCCACCTTATTATTGTTTATATATAACCTTTACCCAGAGGAGCACTGAGGTATGCAGGAAGTCCATTCTAGGAGCCTTCCTTCCTTTTTCTATGTACCTTGTCCTCTCAAAGGTATCCTCCCCTTTCTTGGCCATGTGCTCTGTTCCCTATAAAAGGTAAAGGCTGCCTGGCAGTCACTCTCTTCCTCTTGCGCTTTGGACTCTCTCTCCTCTATCTTGTTCCCCTTCCCCCCTTTGCCCCCTCCCTCTCTCTTGCAACCCCCTCCCTTCTCTTTGCATTACCTCTCAGCTAGTCACTGATTTGGTTCCTAAACCCAGCTTGTTCAGAACCTTAGAATCATTTTATGTCTCCCCCTTCTCCTCAGGTTCCCCCCCCCTCTCTGCTCTTTCTCTATTAATACATCCAGTACTGCAATCCTAGAACAACCCTCCAGAAGAGGTAAATATCACCCAGGTTATAAATCAAGGAAACCTGCTAATTCTCTGTTGTTCTATCTAAGTATCCTAGTTCTCTGTATGATGTGTATGATTGTATTTTTTGTATGAATCTGACTAACTATCTAGTAAATATTGGAAAGTAACCATGTGTGTCCTCAATATTATTTAAAACAGAATTCTGTGAAGCTGGACTCTGGTATACACAGGTAAAGGTCCCTGTACATTCCAAATTGCCATATTTAAAAGCTATTTCCCAAAATAACAAGGCAATTTGGTTAACATTTTCATGTCACTATTGAATTGTCAAGCCGTTTCAACATCTTCCAGTCTATCTGCAGTGAGGACTGCTTCATCTCTTACACTTTCCTAAGCAGAAAGCACTACCTTGTAAGAAAAACTGTTACATTTTTCATAATTTGTGACAATTACATACACATGAAATGGTCACATGTGAAGATCACAAATACATGTGTTTTACTTTGGATACAGGAAATATAGACATGTGGTAATACACTGGAAAACTACAGCCAAAGATGGCTTCTCAGAGTGTGGATGCGGAATGCAATATATACACATGATCCTGATGGATACCAATCTACATGTGGGTTTCATGCTTTTCCCTACCTGCTTTTTGTGTGGTTAACACTGTATAGTATACAAAGCACTTTTCTTCCTGCAGAGAGGTTTTAACATTTCAACATCAAATTAGGATTTTCTGATTGCTGTCCAGAGAGACAAATTGAGGATGTGTATTAGGGCTGGTTCATACATGCATGTACAGCACCTGACAGCTCATAAGTTGATTACTCAGCCCCCCCACTCATGCAAAACTGCCCCTCCCCAGAAAACAATTGTTAAGGTGTTATCAGGTGTCAGTAACCAAGTGTTGAACTGTATGTGTGCCCTTATGGAGCCAGGTGCACTTCTGTGAGTTATCAAATGATGAGGTGAGGCATCTATTATCAAGTTATTTCCAGCGCACCCATCCCTAAGAAGAAATCCCACTATATTAAGTTACATTATGCCCCCCATATAAGCCCTGCCAAAAAATTTCCATGCTGTGGTGTTTCACATGGAAGCTAACATTTGTAATACAACTTTGTACAAGGTTGGTGCTGATCACGTGACGTGTCTCCATGACACTGCCAACAACTTCCAATTAGTTTTGGCAGAGCTTGCATTGATGGGGGAACCAGCCCTGAGCCTTCCTTTGAACTGAATCCACATAAATGAGTTTGAAAGCTGAAGGTCTAATAGGCTGTGCCTTGCTTTGCAATTGCATGGTGCCTGCAGAAAAAGTCCTGGGAAAGGATGATAGTTGCAGTCCGCAACCTGTGGCCCACTTCTGGGGGCTAATTCCCACATACAGTATATTTGCAGTAGTTGGTTTCTTTACACTTGATCACTGAATACTGAATGTGTGAATCCTCTGAAAAGCATTACATCTGAGATGATGCAAAAGTTCTATCTGTGGTGTAAGATCTTTTGTGTTCCTTCCATTCATATGTATGTCATCATTTGATAGAGTCATCCGGTGGTAAACATATCTGTGGGAACCAGATGTGGGGGTAGAATGGGAGATGCCCAGCTTGCCATGAATTGGGGACCATCGTACCCAGGTTTTGTAAGTTTTGGGGAGAGGCCAGCATGCAAAGTAGATGGAAGAGCTGGAGCATCTACTTTGCATGCGGAAGTAATCCTGGCGTCTCCAGTTAGGGGAAAGAAAAATTCCTATCTGAAACCTTGGAGAGCCACAGCTAGAAGAGCTAGATGGACCAGTGGTCTGCCTCAGTATAAGGCAATTTTGTATGTGAACACTGTTTTGTGTCCGCGGACCGTGTGAATAGGCTGTCAGAGAGCATAAGACGACGCCTCCTTCTCTCCATTGTCGCCTGCTTTTCCAGAGAGATTCTGCCCGTGTGAGGTGCCCGCTTGAACACAGGGTACTCCTCCAGGGAGCCACACACTGCTCGCCCGCCCCCCGCCCCCGCAAGCGGCTGCCACTCTCCTCCACCCCCGGCCCCGATTACCCACGCCTCTTGCACGTGTCTGTTGCCATGCATGCCCTTGCACGCGGGCTGTTGTCGGCGGCGCCCGGGCGGGCGGGCAGAGTGGCTAGAGGCGCGCGCGCGTCTCCTTTAACACAGCGGTGCCATCTCCGCCCGCCCCTTCCCTTCCTCGGCAGCGCAGCAGCCCCCTCTCTGCTCCAGGCCCGGGGAAGGCGAACGGCGCTGGGAGCAGCCCTTGCTGCCCGCTGGAGCCGGCGGCCCGGTGGGGCGCGGCCAGTGCATGAGGGCAGCGGGCGGAGTCGCCGAAGAAGAAGGAGGAGGAGGAGACGGGGGCGGCGGCGGCGGCGGCGGCGGCGCCGAGTCCCTCCCGCCCGCCTGGGCACTGGCAGTCCCCGCTGCCGCCTCCGCTCCTCGACGGGGCCCGGGAGGCTGAGGCCGCGGAGCGCCCGGGACATGCGGCCTCCCCAGCCGCAGACAGCGCCGAGGAGAAGGAGGACATGAGGCTCCGCAATGGCACCTTCCTCACGCTGCTGCTCGGCTGCCTCTGTGCGCTCTTCTCGCTCTCCTGGTACGGGGCCTTCGGCGGCCACAAAGGTAAGGAGAAGCGGCTCGCTCGCTAGGAGCCTGGGGAGGGAGGAGCGCGCCCGCCTTGCGCACTGCGCTTGGCCGGCGTGGGGGGAGGTGGGCAGCCCCCACCCAGCCGAAGCGGCATCTGGAGCATCTTTCCCCCCCCCCCGCTCGGGGACCTCAGAAGAAGACCACTTCCACCTGCTAGGGGGCTGCTGGAGACCCTTCGCAAGAACTTCATCTTTCTCTGGCCCCATTCAGAGACTCTTCTGGCCACCACCAACATGTTTTTTCCAGCTGCCTTGACACTAAGCGCTGCCTTGTGTTCCAGCCCTTCTCCTCTCCCAGATCGCGATCTTCCACTCAAAATCTGTTTTCTTCCTTACTGTACTTTTTGGGAGATATCCGCTGGCTTCTGGCACAAAACGAGCCACTTATTTCTGAGATCCTCTGTTTTCTTTCTCGACGGAAAGTGGTGATCAAGGACGCCCCGCAGGCGCACCGTTTCTCTCTCTCCCCACTGCTCATTTGTGGAGCTACTGCAGGCAGAAAGTGTAGCATAATCTGGCCTCAGGTTGCATTACTGGAACAGGTAGTTGTGTGTGTGTGTGTGTGTGTGTGTGTGTGTGTGTTCCTGTTCCTGTTCCTGTCTCTGTGCTTGGTAGTGCCCCTTTTTATTGATGCTATTGATCTGACCCCTGTACAGCATGTACAAATATTACTCGCTTTTTCCGGATAGTTCTTAGCCTTTTAATGCTGGCCTTTAGCCAAAGTGGTCAGGCAGAGCATGCAACCCTCATGCTCCAGGTGTCCCTGAACTTTATACTGCTCAAAGTGAACAAAGGAGAAGAAGTGGACTTCTCTTCTAGCCTTGCCCTTGTACATTTTCTGTATAGCATCTGTTAGCTGCCTAGAGTCAGAGGACACAGGGTTAGCTGGACATTGTGTATTGTATTCCCCTTTCATTTATCTGGTAGCCAAATGCTTATCCAACGTGATATTCGTGCCTTTTTGACTTCTTGAGTTTTTACAGGCACTTTAACCCATTTCATTTTATTTGTGACTGTTTTGAACCATGATGTTTCCCTCTCTTCCCTGCTGAGTGTATTCTAAATATTTATAGACCAGGTGGCATGAAACAATTATACTGTGAGTCTCCTTAAAACAATAAAAACAGAGCCTTGTTTGTACCTATCCATGTATTCTGGCAAAACATGACTGTCAGCGCAATCCTATCCTGCTCCTCCACCGGTGCGGTGCAGCGAGAACTGGAGACCCTGGAAAGGAAAGGGGATTCAAAGGAGATTTAAATCCTCTTTCCCCTCCAAAGACTTCCCATTTTGCCCTCCTCCGCTGGTTGTATTTGTGGAGGAGCTGCAGGGCCTCTGAGAGGGGGGTTAAGGGGGGTACAATTGTACCCGGGCCCAGGGCCAAAAATAGATCAAAAGGGGGGCCCAGGAGCACAAAAGGGGGGCCCAGGAGCCAAATTCACATGAAGGGAAGGGGCCCAAAAGACACTTTGTACCCCCTGATAAAATTTCTCTGAGTGGCCCTGAGGAGCTGGATAGGATTGTGCTGTGAGGCATGTGAGGTGGGCATGCAGGTAAATGACAGGCCAAGTTTTAAGTCTGTTATAAGGTGTCAACAGGTTGCTTTTTAAGAATGCTTAACTCATTTTGGGAGGAACACACAGAAAGTAATGCCTGACATGGGATTCAGCTGTCTCTTTACTCTAGATGCATGAACCAGAAAACTGATGGAATCTGGCAAGTAAGAAACAAACTACACATTGCATTAAATGTATACACTGGGTCCCCGAGTTACGGACGTCTGGTTTATGGATGGCTGTGTTGGCGCTTTCGTGCAGCTACAATCTGTCCATTGTGGTGCAGTTGCACAGGTGTGAAAGTGTTGGGCTGGCAGAGCCAAATGTTTCAATTTACATACTTCCGGACAAACCTCCAGAACAGAACTGGTATATATCTTGGGGGCTATCTGTATTTTGACTTTGCAGGCATGTGCTTTATTAACATAATAGTATCCTTGAGGAGATCAGTTAGGGACTGTGGCACAGGGTGAAGGGTATTTAACCTTTTCCCTTCATACCATGGTTCCAACAAAAATGCATTTACAGTAATGTGTAACATATAGTTACATAATGTGTAACATATAGTTTGACCCTAACTTCCTAACTTGGGAATATTAAAAAAAGTTTTACATCATTCACGTTACACTTTCTCACTCTAAGGGCCAGTTTATACATTATTTATTCATGCATAGAAACTTGTTGGCATATAGGAAGAAGTATTTTATAATAGGATAGTGGCTACCCAATCTGCATGTCCACTGTGGAAAATCTACTTGTCAGTCACAATAAACACATTGCAAAATATAAACCTTTTCCTATGAACTTTGCGTTGGAGAAAGAATGCAAGCCATTTTATTAGGAATTGTTTGGATATTAAATAGCTTGGAAATGATTAGAAATTAAATAGAATATTAAATGGCAATATTGAATTGCCTAGCCCTAGGGATTAAGAGTGAATAACTCAGCTAACAAGGAAGTCCAGGCAAAAAGAAGACCAGCATTCATCCAAGCCTATTGATGACAATAGAACTTGGCATAGCTATGCAGACAGGCCACCACTTTTCTTTTCTCTTCTTAATAACTAAGATAGAGCCAGCTGTTGCCTCCTACTTAATCTAGAGAAGTCTTTCTTGCTAAAAGTACTGAATCGTTTATACCATCAGTTATATAGATAACCAAGGATGTTCTTGAAGTACAACTCTCTGCTCCAGTGAGTTGTGGACATTCCTGAACTCTATTGGCAATCCATGTTTTTTCCACTAGTTTTCTTTAATTTAGTTTAGTTTTTAACTTCTCATAGCTCCCCTGCCATAATACTTGGAACATGTAAGCCAGTATTACTCCCTGGGCCAATTCATGTTATTTTTCTACTTTCCTTTTAAAATCCTGTACACATATAATAATTACTTTGTAAAGGAAGTGGGGGCAAATCCTTTCCTCAGTTCTCTAGAGTTGATAGACTTGCACTGATCTTGAGAGAGCCTAGGGTATTTGCCACTTGGGCAACAATTTATTTTTCAAGGCCAACTAGTCCTGCAACCCTGCCCTAGGTTTTACTGCTCTTCCGAGATAACAGATGGGAGAGAGGTGTATTTATTGGAGTGGATTTTTTTTTTACAGAACTCAGTAAGGACATGAATTACACAATCAACATGGTATTCCCTCTGTAATTTAATTTGTCAGCAAAGTTGATTCAATTTATGCTGCACTTAATTTTTCTATGCTGAAATAAACCTATGTTGTAAAAGTATGGCTCTATGATTCCAGAAGGAAACTGACGCTAAGTAGACTTATTTCCCAAGCTTCTTGACATTGGACAGCTAGATGTTTCCACTGAAATAGCAGAGAGACATTAATGATGTTACAGCCCAGTCCTCAAATAAATGTACTGCCTCGTTGTACAAGTGCTCAGAATGGCTCTCATAAAGAGCTTGTTATGCAGGACCACAAAACACATCATTATAATAGCATAGCTGGCCAGTACAATGGGATCTGGATGCCTTTGCACTTGAATTGTTAGACTTAAATCATGGCCCTCAATTCTCTGGAAATTGCTTTGTGTTCTCAGATGGACTGCCCATTCCTGTGAGCTGCCGTGCCAGAAAACTAGTATGTAGGATTGGGAGGAAGGACTGCTGTGTTTTAAAAAATGTGGCCCAGAGAGTTTAAGTTGGCACAGCTGCATAGATTGTAAATGTTGCTACTGAACAGGCAACCACCATTACTGCCAGATGCAGTGTAGTGGAAGGTCTTTGCCTGGACAGAAAAGAACAGGGCAGGACTGGAGTGTACAGGAGTTGAGCTGGACACATTTTGCACACCATCTAAAGACCATTTAGCCAACCCAGAACCAAAGACATCAGTGCAGCTTTTATTATTTCTGCCTGCCATTATGATTCATAGAAAAATTATAACACTGCTGTATACTGAGAGTCAGATCCTGGATCCACCTAGCTCTGTATTGGTTACACTGACTGGCAGCAGCAATCCAGGGCTTTCCCAGCCCTATCTGGAGACGCCAGGGATTGAACCTGGAACCTTCTGCATGCAAAGCATGTGCTTTGCTACTGAATTGTGGCCCCATCCCCAACTGTAGTAGATACGAACTTTTGCCTGAGTCCCTAGGTGATGTTGTATAGACAAATCCTGGTCACTGCTGTATAAGTCTATAGGTGGCCAGCCTTTCAACATGAATGCTCCTGGACCTTTAATGGTTGTATAGGCGAGGAAACTTCAGCAAGTGCAGCTGCTTTAGCAGCACCATCAGCAATTGCAGCTGCCAAGATTCTGTCTTCTACACAGCTCTTAAGAGCGCAGAGGCTCTAATAGTGGAAGGTTGGCTACCCCTGCTATAGAATGTGGTGCCCAGCAGAACATTCTGTGGGACGAGAGAAAGTTGTGTTAAACGGGACCATTTCTTTACACTATGAAGAATTTCTTTACACTGTATCCACTGTGATGCCCAAGTTCTATCTACACAGCAATGGGACAGCAGACTGCACAGGGTTCAATTTTACTATCCTACTGCACTTTGCAACTTCTAACAGCGCAATAGTATCAATTTTCCATCTTGTCAGTCATTCCTGTAAAATGTTTTCCTTGTCAGTGGAATGTGGCCTCAGACTGTATTAAGAATCCGGCTTGAATCCTGTGGGTTTAAATGTTTATCTAGGTGTGTTGCATGCATGATAGGCTGCCCAACTTTAACCTGGTAAAACCTGCTGCTCTACTTCTGAGGGTTCATATACATAACCAGTGGTGATGATAATATCTATGTTGTTTCTGCTTTGCTCATATGTACACTTTCCAAGGAATAAATGTGAGGGAATATTATCAACGGCAGTAATTGGATCCACTGGTTCTAGGCAGAATGAATTTGCCTTGCACTGTTCATTTTTTAAAAAAAAATCTTTGTGGTAGAGTCTGACTGGAAAAGTTGAGGAAAGGAGGTTATGGACAATGATTTTTCTCTCTCTCTCTAGTATTGCTTCCTTTATGGTCACAATGCCCCATTACAAAAGGACTGTGCTATTCATTGACATGCAGGGATTGGCTGGTCTTGCTGCTTTGTGGGTTAAGGTTAGGGCAGTTTTGCTAGCCTTTGTCAAACTATTCTTGCAAGCAACTGCTCAAAGGAATAGTCGTTCCTGGCTGCTGGTATTAGCCTGGCAAAGCTAATGGGTCTTGTGCTTTGCACATTGCTTAGCCTCTTTATTAACTTAGTGTCTCTACTTTTGCTGCTAGTTTCCGCACTTTAAAAGTCATTAGGGCCACATCATCCATCTGCCTGGAGGCTACTTTACTCCCTCCTACCCATTTAAACAAATGTGTCTTTGTTACTGCTGTATAATGGGTTTTGGCTTTGTGATGCCATTGCTTGCTTGCTTCCCCTGCATTACTCATCAGCTAAAAGGTTCTTTCAACTGTGGTTTAAATCCCATTAAAACCATCTCCCTACAGAGCTTCAGATAAAGAGATTTGGGGACTGATACCAGTGAAGAAATTTCTTGTAGTAAGTGTGATGAATGCCCTGTCCCCCCCCCCCTCTCTTATTTTCCCTAATTTTTGGACACTTCTACCACACCACCAGCTTCTGTTCTGGTTCAGCAGCCCAAAAGCTGCTCGGACATGCCCCTGCAGCAGTCTTTGTCTGTTTGAAAATGCCATTCCTAGGCAGGCATGTGCTGGGTGTGTATTGGATCCTTTTTCATGGCTGGAGTAGCCAAGCCTCCTACTGGGATTGGCAAGTGCCTACTGATTGGCAGCCAAACCTGCCTATTATATAGGTAAAAGGGCTGGGATGGAGAGGCCAGGTGAGTTTCACTCATCCAATCAGGTAGTTTTATGATATCATCAAATCTAGGTTACTTAAGTTCAGGCACAAGGATGCTCGTGGGCTTCTGCAAGGTCTGTCATGAAATTTAATGCTGGTTTGTGGGAAAGCATTTAATCCCAAGGAAATGCAGGGACTGTTCTTGGAACAATGTAACAGTCCCCAACAATGAATAGGGACTATTTCTTGCCAGGAGCATGCAAGAAATTAATTTTGCTTTGTTTGCTTTTTTTCATTCCTTCCAAGCTAACCTGCAGGCTTCACAGGTTTAGCAGCCATAGGGAGTTTGTGTGCTTTGCTCCTTAGCTTCCCAGCTCCCTCTGCTAGGCATTATTAGTAATGTATCCAATTTAATCAAGCTTTTTCTTTGTGTACATCCAGCCTAGTGGCAGCCTTTTCCATCAGCCTGCTGGTTGTTCTTTTTCTACCCCCCTTTCCCAATTTTGTTTAATTCTTTTTCTTTCACATTTTTAATTAACTAGTTACATTGTGACTCTGTGCCTGCCTAGTCCATGATCACAGGTAATTCAGCAATGTCTGATTGCTCTTGGGTGCTACTGCAGTTTGATTTTAATAAGAACCCCTAGGTTCTGTGCTCTCCTGGGACGGGTGGTTTTTCCCCAGATGGCGCCCTTCTTCCTGCTCTCTTTAGCCTGGACTGGTGGCAGCAGATAGCACTCCCAGATCCCCCCAGTCAGCTGCTGACCCAGTAAAGAGGGAAAGTGGAGAGCAGGAAGGGGTATGTGAGTGCTAATCACTAAGTGCTACCGCAAACAGAGAGTGGCTGGGTCCGCATGCCAGTGGCTGGAGATTGCCTGCCTGGCACCAGTAAGTCAGCACAGGGGGCAGAATGAGGCAGGGAGGGGGAGGAACGGGGCAGGGAGGAGGGCGGATCATGGCTG
The DNA here is from genome assembly GCA_026170595.1 of Plestiodon gilberti rubricaudatus. NCBI lineage: Eukaryota > Metazoa > Chordata > Lepidosauria > Squamata > Scincidae > Plestiodon > Plestiodon gilberti. Next base: position 191,972,374 of record JANXHW010000002.1, on the reverse strand, counting down.
GGATGGGGGCAGTATCAGCAGCAGCAGTGCCGTTGATATCCTATGCCCCTTTCTGGCCTTGATCCCCTGACCTGGGTCCACACGGACACGAAACCAGTGGGCCCAGTGGGGCTGCGAGGGCTTACTCCAAGGAGACCTCCAGGGCCTGAAACTCCCCCGCAGGATACAGCATGCGCCCCATCGGTGCAGCTGCATTGCCTTCGGGGAGTTGCAAAGGATTGTGTTGCCCATTGCATATAAAATATATGTATGCCAGGATGGTGTAGTGGTTTGGGAGTCGGACTTAGACCTGGAAGATCCAGGTTCAAATCCCCGCTCAGCCACAAAGCTTCCTGGGTGACCTTGGGCCAGTCACTATCTCTCAGCCCCACCTACCTCACAGGGTTGTTGTGAGGACAAAAAGGAGGGGAGGAAATATGTACACCACTCTGAGCTCCTTGGAGGAAGGGCGGTATAAAAATGTGAAAAATAAAAAATATGAAAATAAAAGAAACAATGTACATATTGTCGTTATTATATATGTGATGGATGCCAAACTGAATTTGGTAGACATATTGCTCTTATTCCGTAATGTTCAAGAAAAAGTGCCTTTATAAAACTCTGGACAAAGTCTCGTAGATAGTGAAAGCTGAAAAAATTAATTTTGTCATCTTACATGCTCCCTTTTCAAACCTTTTGTATTTTTACTATAACCTTTAAATGTATCTTTGCAACCTTTCAAGCTAGAAACTTTTCCTTCCCTGACACCTGCTCCCCCAGCAAATGAAAACAGAGATGTTTCTAAACTCTTACAAGAATATTCACATGATGTATTGCTTGCTCCTGTAGAACTGGATAAACTTTGGGAGAGAACATTTTTATGGTCAATGAACAGAGGCATCATGTTGGAGAGGGGGATAAGGCTGTGGAGTACCTGCCATCCAGGCTGCAGGTGGCTTGCAGAACTGGGGAGAAAGAGAGGCTGGTAGTAGAGAGGAGCATGCAGTGGTAGTCCATCATCAGGACCTGGGACAGCACCTGGGAGAGTTAGAGTCAAGGTTGAGCCCCAGGGCCCAACCGTTAGTACACATTAGTAGAACAGTAAAACAGGTCAGCTTTAGTACAGTTAAAGGCATAGGCACCCTGTTCCTTATAGAATCTGGGCACCCTAGTATAAGTAGCCTTCCCAGATCCAAAGGGGGACAGAGTGCTTACCTTTAACCTTTGGAATTTTGGCAGGTGCAGCTTGTTGCACCCTTCCATGATGATGAGCTGCACCTGCCCAAATTTCAGTGGTTAACAGCACAATCCTATGCATGTCTACTCAGAAGTAAGTCCCTTTGCATTCAGTGGGGTTTACTCCCAGGAAAGTGTGCATAGGATTGCAGCCTAAAGGTTGGCACTCTGTTCCCCTTTGGATATGGTAAGCCTATGCAGGAGCTCTTGCTCTCAACTTTCAAACTGCACTCTCAACTTTCACACTGCAGGATCAATAAATATCTTAGTTTCCACAGAGTCCTGGGGCTGGAGCTTAAGGGTTAATTTTTTCAAATGCTTCCATCTTGAGGCTAGAGGCTGCTAGAGAGGTCATTGTTCGGCCATTTAGCAAGTGATTAAGAGCTGAAAGAAAAAAGGAAAAAAGCCCCTGTTTACCTTTGAAAGAGAGTAGAGGCTTGAAAACAGAACTCTTTGCAGAAAACGCTAGGCTAGGCTTTGATTGTAGGCCGCACCCCTACTTTAAAGACTTGCCTTAGGGGGAAAAAGTGAGTCTTTTACTCAGACCAATAAGGTATATGATGGAGGTTCCCAAAGTGTAAACAAAGAATTAAAGCTACAGTACTTTATTTTAAATGCAAAAAAGTCATATTTCTCTCTCTCTCTCTCTGTGTGTGTGCGTGTGTGTGTGTGTGTGTGTTTCTACCTCCATTGACAGATTGTTGTGCTTTGTGTTACACTCATAATATACACTGTGTTTGCCATTCATTCGCTATTACAACTCCACTGTGTTACATTGAGGGCTCGCTTAATGACAGTTTCACTACATGACGGGTTTTCCAGAACATATCCCTGTCGTTAAGCAGGGGACACCTATACTGGCTTTTGGAACCTGAGGGAATTTCTGGGGAGGAGTCACCAGTATCTGAGGCTATTGGCAAGAGCCGGAGAAATAAGAGCCCTGCTGGATCAGGCCAAAGGCCCATCTAGTCCAGCTCCCTGTATCTCACAGTGGCCCACCAGATGCCTCTGGGGGCACACAAGACAATAAGATACCTGTGTCCAGTCACCACTCTCTTACATCTGTCGCAGGACATCCTGCGTCCTGATATTGGTAGTCCTGATATTGGTCCTGATATTGGTAGAGACCTGATATAAGGGTCCTGATATTGGTAGAGACCCTCTTTCTGAGCCATCTTGGGAAGCAGCCACTGAGGCAATCCCTCTAGTTGAGTTTTTCAGAGGAAAGAAGTTCAAGGTATCATGCTTCTTCTATCCTTCCAGTTTGCCACCTCCAACAACCCTTGCTCGAAGCTGCCTTTCAGCTGGTCTCCTGTGCGGGTTGCCCCTGTTCCCAGTTTTCCTTTTCCTCTCCTTCTTCTGAATATCTCCCTTTGCCATGCCCCAACTGTAATTTCTAAGTGTTTCCTTTGGCCTGCAGCGTTCTCCAGCTCCTGCTTTTCTAGACTTGTATTTTTTCCTACCTTTCTTTTCAGCAACACTGCTTCTCTCTAGAAATGCAGCAGCTCAGCAACCGGAGACCTTTACAATAAGAGCATCTCAGCCAATGGCAGTCAGAAACCTTTCTGCCTTTCTAGCCCCAGTGATAACAGGGCAGCTCAACCAGTTGCTGTTGGAGGTCTTCACCATTACAAATTTTCAGTCTACATTGTGGCTTATAATAAACAATAATCGCTATTCTGGAGTTGTCCACCTCAAAGCACAGAGGCATCAAATGTGCTGAACCAGTTAAAAAGGAAGCCGACTACCTTCTCATTTGGGTTTTGTGGTTTAGAGGTAGAATTCTCTTTATAGCCTGTTTTGTTAGTCACGGCCTAAAAATTGGCTGGACAGTGTTGACTTACAAGGAGAGGAAAACAATGAGTCATTGCCTTTTTTTTTGTATGCTGAATGTAAGAAGGAAGCAGAGTGATGGTTTGTTCCTGCAGTCAAAACCTGTTCATTAGGAAGTGGACTGAAACCATTTAATAGGCCATAAGGCAGCTCTGATGTTTGCCTGCTGACTGTGGTGACGGTTTTGAATGATGATCTAGACTGGCAAAACTCTAGGGTGGCCAGGTAGCAATTAAACCCTTGAACTACCATGTTCCATTGTGGCAACAGCTTTTCATAAAGAAGTAACTCCCTGTCACAGCTTCTGAAAAATATTCAGGAAATCATTTATCTGCATTAGCGCCCAGTTCTCAAACAAAATGGGTTCACTTACCCTGTACAGGCTTGCTATTGTCAAACGCTGGTAATCATTTGCTAAGGATATTGGTGGCTACATCTGCTTCTTGCACAGGCTGCCTATTGTACTGGATAAAATGGGTATGCTGCCCCATTACATGCAGTGAAAGATGGAATGGCACAATTGCACATCATCATCATGACGTAAAGCATGGAAGAAGTTGTTGATTTTTTCATGCTGTATTTCTTTGGAATGGCTCAGGGCCAGGCCGCATTTCTAAACACATCTATTTGGAAGAAATGTTTTGCTGAAATCAATGGGAAATGAGTTGGGTTGTTACAATTGCAACATCTGCTTTGCGTTTCATCTTCATTTCTTGCACTGTATGAAAAAATATGGAAAAGGAGAATAACAGGTTTGCTTTGTTTTAGTGTTTCAGCTTACTGCAATGACACAGGGGCTTTTTCTGCTGCTTATGGCTCCTTGTATTTGCAGAGTGACAGATTGAGTTTTGGAGATACTGTCTACTCTTCTGCTGTAAAATTAGATTTATTGTTTGCATAGGGCTTGTTTAACTGCGGTTAACTTTTTCAATCAATGTCATCTTTGTAATGAAGTTTTCTGTGGCCCATCATCACTGCAGGGAATACCTGGTGGATGAATTAATTTTTTTTAAACCCTCTTACTGCTTCCTTACTGTAATAGCCTATTTTTCTTAAGAATAAAAGTCTTCATGTCTTTTTCTTCCCTCTTCAGGTTGACCAGGCCAGAGTAATAGGATTTTAAGATTTGATGGGAACAGAGATAAAGCGTGGGTCTCTTGCTTTTGTTTTAAAGTCTGTTAACTTTCTAATAATAGGAATGTCTCTAATACTAACTCCGTTTTTCCATGTGAAATTCTCACATAGATTCCCTCTTGACATTTAGAAAACGTATATGGGAATGGGAAAAGATTGGGACCAAGGTGATATTAAAGAAATTACTGAAACTGTTTCAAAATGGCGTTTAGTTAGTTATTTAAAAAAATTCTATCCCACCTTTTGGGCACTCAAGGTAACTAACAGCGCAATCCGACTTAACTTTTGTGCCGGTGTAAGCAGCGGCGCAGCGAGAATGGGAGGCCCCAGAACAGAAAAGGGATTCAAATCCCCTCCAAAAGAGGAATTCAAAGGGGATTTGAATTCCTTTTCCATTCTGGGGCCTCCCGTTCTCACTGCGCTGCTGGTTACACCGGCACAAAAGTTAAGTAGGATTGCGCTGTAACATTATTAAAATACATCAGTATATAAAATTAAATATATAATAAAGCATACATCCTCAAAATGCCTTGCAAGAGAAACATAGCCCACACAGCACAAGATTTAAAACCATTTGGCAACAGCATAAAAACAGCATCAGTGTAAAGATGTTAAAAACAAAACCAGCAATGAAACAGTAACTAAAAGCAGTGGCAAAAGCAGAATCTCTCAGTGTACAACCTTCAACCCCCCAACTAAAAAGCTATTCTAAATAAAAAGGTCTTTAGTCCCTGCTGGAATGACACTAATGAGGGGGCATGTCTTAAATCATTGAGGAGGGAGTTCCACAATTGCAGTGCTACCACTGAGAAGGCCCTATTTTTTGCTGCTTGGCCTTTGATAAAGGCGGCTTGACCTTTGATAAGGGCGGCACTCAAAGGAGGGCCCTCTCAGATGATCTTGGGAGAGGGCTGGACTGTATGTCCCTTAGATACCAAACTGTAAAGGACTTTAAAGGTTAAAACCAGAACCTTTAAGTGTTCCTGGAAATGAAATGTCAGCCAGTGCAGTTGCCAGTGCAGAGGCCCGATAGTCGAACTGCTGAGCCCAGCAACCGCCAGCTCACGGTCAACTCAGACAGAGAGAGTGTTGGGCAGCAAGGCGGGCAGGACACTGTCTCACTCATTGAACATGACACAAAGCCATTCAGACCTAGCAGTGGCGTATCTGGATTTGCGCCAGCTGTCCCCCATGTGACGGCTGATGTCACTCGCCCTGCCCCGAGTGACGCAAGCCAGACCAAAATGTTACTCGGGGATCGGGTGGGTGGGCAGGGACCAAAACAAACGGCATGTGGAGGCAGCGGACGTCTTCACCTTTTCCCTCTGACCTGTTCCGCCGCCTTCACTGCCGCCACCTGGATCGCCACGCCTGCTGCCATTTTCTCACCCCCGCTGCCATCTTCTAGCCCTCACTTCCGGTAAGCTGCCCCCTCCCTGGGGCGTACCACCCACCCCCGCCACTCCCCTTCCTACATCACTGAGACCTAGCAAACTGTTGGACAGGATTCCTGGTAAGGGAGATGGTCTTATGATAGGCCATCACAACACCGCCTCCCCGCCCCTGTAGCCGTGGCTGCTGCTGCTGCACCCAGAAACCTGTCGAACAATGCTGGGAGAGACCAGTCCCCCTGCCTCATCCAGCCAGGTCTCCATAATACATGCCTGGTCAGCGCCTTCCCCCAGAATCAAATCCTGGATTTGGCTGGTTGTATTATTTACTGACCTGGCATTTAGCAGCAGCCCTTTCAGGCTAAAAAGGTTGCTGCCTGGGCCACCTGTGGCCAGAGGGCTTGAGGAAGGGCTGGAAAAGAGGCTTAGTCTGTCTGTGACGGGCAACCCAATCCTGTGTAAGATACAGTCCTTACTCACCAGGTGCTGTAAATGCACTTTACGGCGCGTTTACAACACCCTGTGACGGGGGAGTATGAACTCTCCTGGCGCTGGGCTACACAGGATTGCGCCGTAACCCTCTTTCCCCTTTAATGGCCAGTACAACCTCCATCGCCAAATCTCTTTTGGCCTATCGTCCTCTTGATGGTGGCACTGCATTCCCCCCTCACACATATCCCAGCAGGGTCCTGACCAATACAATAACATCCCCCAACTTTTAAGGCTTCAATGCACTTAATCGCACAAACACCCCACTCCTACTCCCTGCTCCGCTAGCCCCCTCTCACTGAGATTGTGGCAAGAAGAATTGAGCAGACCCTCACTCATATGACTCATCCTACAACTCACCCCTTCTCTTTACTTATAAGACCCCTGCCCCACCCCCCTCCTAGTCACCAGAAAAAGCACTTAAAAAAGGAAGGGGAATAGAAAGGGCTGCCTAAGGACTAGCTCTCCCCAGCCACCAGAAATATAGCATTTCTTATATGTTGCCAACCTGCCTTAGCCTGTTTAGCCTTCATTGTCTCTAGAACACCCCATTTCCTGACAGAAAATGTTTTTAAAGAAGACCACAGAATATGCTGAAACCATCTAAAGCTGTTCTTTTGCAGAATGCATGTTCTTACAGCCCAATCTTAACCAATTTTCCAGCGCTGATGCAGCCGTGCGAACAGGAGGCACATTGCATTTTGTGGTGCAGGGGCAGTCATGGAGACCTCTTCAAGGTGAGGGAACATTTGTTCCCTTACCTTGGGGCTGCATTGCGGCTTCACCAGTGCTGGAAAGTTGGTTAGGATTGCCCAGCCAATCTTGACTTTCTTGAACTAACTGTGTTGGTCTGTGCCTCTTGGGTTACTGTAAAATCTGATCTGGAGAGTTTAATGTGAAATGGTTCTCGTGAGGCTGGTAGTTCTGGATGCATTTTGACATTTGTTGCATCTTGGTCAAGCGTGCCCCAAGTATCCCAAACATTGCAGTAAGTCCGTGTGTGCTAAGTTTTGGGGAGCTTGTGGGGGGGGGGAAGGCTTGGAGGCGCTGTTTCTCAATCAACCTTTCAGCTTGCGAACCTCATTGTGTACTTTAAAGTACCAGGCAGTCAACTTCTGTGTGTCTTGCAAGCAAAATAACAAAAAACAAAAAGCCATGCTGTGTGTGCCTTGGAGCTGCAAGGAAAATGAACCAGATTTTTTTTAGCTGTGTTTGATAAGAATGTTCATATTTCACCTTGCTTAAAAACAACATAGCGTTAACTTGCAGTGCTGCTACAACAGAAGATTATGATTGTGTTTTTGTTTTAACTCTGCTACATAGGGCCATGAAACATGAAAATGAAAATGAGCGAACTCAGGAAGATAGTGGAGGACAGGAAGGCCTGGCGGGATATGGTTCATGGGATCACGAAGGGTCGGACACGACTTAACGACTGAACAACAACAACAACACATAGGGCCATCTCCAGCTAGGTGAAGCACATAATGCATACTGTAGAGTTACTTGTCCCTACCCCACTGTCTGCTAAACTCCCTCAGTGCTACACTACTTTTCAGCATATTTATATTTTGTGCATTTCTGTGATCCTGTGCTAGTTAATTATCTCCATATTACAGCCAGGCACCTACAGCACTGATAAACTATTTTTTATTACTTAGTGCCATCGCTCTGTGCACTTTAAAAGAGTAGCATACATTTTCTTTAAAAGGCAGGTTTCTGTCCTGCAGAGTTTATAATCTAAATTTCAACAGTGGGGGAAATAACATGGAGGCTTAAGAAATGTGCTCCCAATTATAGTGAATCGGTGCTGGAATGATTTATTTTGTTGCATGTGCAGCTTGGCTCCTGGACACACATCCTTGTAGCACACATTCTTATCTTGGTGTTGCTTACTAAAACCTGTGTGTGAATGTTGAACTTGTGGCATCTGGCAGGCTATTCTTGGAGTGAAGTTCCTCTGGTTCTGGCTTAAAACCAGCCCTTTCATAACTTATTTTCTTACATCTCAGAAGGACTAGTCCCTTTCAGGAGTAGGGCAAAGACTGAGCGAGGAAGAAACTAACATTGTTTGTTTGGATCTAGTTGGCAGATTTACCAAATTGACATGGTACCTTTTGTTCTCTGACACCTTTAATGCATTGCATGTGTGTACGTAAAAACTCCTTATATTGTAGTGTATGAGGAATACCTGCATGGTTTTCGTCATAAAATGTTTTAATACCTTGGTAGAAGATATTGTACTGTAGGGCTATTTCCATTATAACAGACCGTGTGACTCTTTCTTCATGAAAAGTGATAACATATGAGTTGTACGCTCACAGGAAGACCAGTGCCTGAAAATTAACGTGCCTGTGTGAAAAAAGAAACCCATCAGAGGCCAGTTTATATGGGGACCAGCTTTGAGTATTCTTAAACTATAAGTTGTGTGTCTACAATTTTTGATATTTAAATGGTTGATGCCTAAGGGTATATGATGAGCATTTCCTTTCCACTCCCGGATAACATGGACTTTTTGAAGTTGCCGTACACTGGGCATCAAGCGGAACTATTTATTATTATTTTATTTATTTTTTACATTTTTATACCACCCTTCCTCCAAGGAACTCAGAGTGGTGTACATATTTCCTCCCCTCCTTTTTATCCTCAACAACCAGTAGTTTGTCTGAAAGAGTTCAGTGGAGAAACGAATTTGTAACCAAAGCTTCTCAGACAAGTTGCAAAAATGCCCAAAGAATATTGGCTGTGGAGTGCATGATTTATTGAACCCCTTTAGATGAGCTAATTCCATTTCATTCCCAATGCATAGCAACTGCAAAAGCCAGTGTATGTTGGGGTGGATTCAGACAAATGACCTTTTCTCCAAATTCCCATGGAAACAAGTTTGGCATGGTATTGTACTATTCTGTGGTCACCGCCCAATTTCTTTACTTTTGGTCTTTGAATATGCTCTAATGATGCATAATGTTTCTATGTATTGTGTCAATTCCAGAATTCCTTAGCTGATGTTGAAGACTTTACTAATTCATATTTATGGAGAATATGGTCTTATAACCTAAGCACAATACTAGATTGAGGTTCTTGATTGACCTACAATCCAAGCGTGAAAGGAACTCTGCAGAAAAGAGTTCATGCTCCAAAGTGCTTAAATTATATATGACATTTGAATGTAGTAAAATCAATTGAATGAGGAGAAACAGTGATAAGTAATAACTTCTTCCAGTATTCTTATTGATTGATTTTTTATGCACAGTAGACAACAACTGAGGCAGAAGAATAACTCATTATCTGTTATATCCTGCTGTTCTAGGGATTATTCTAGAATTACATACTTTTGATGTTTTCTAATCTCCTGTTACAGTACTCATTTCACTGAAATATCTTTCCCTTCCTACTATATCTACATGGGAATGTTGAGCTCAGGAACTACTCCTGTTGAAAAGCAGTACAGTATATAAATATTCTTAATAATAAATAATAAAATGTGTGAGATAGAGATTAGATTTCCAAAACAAAATTTTCTTGTTGGAAAAAACTATGTGAACTCACAACCAGAAACCTCCACAACAAAAAGGAGATTCTAACCAGACAGGAACCTTACTTAACGAAACTTGATGAAATGCCATGTATGCAGGTGATGCTGCAGTAATAATTAGATGGGCAGCCTAATCCTAACCAGTGCTGGAGAAGCGGGACCACATGGCCCACGCTGCACCCTATGCTGGCTAGGAGCAGGCTGGAGGTCTCCTCATGGTAAGGGGTCATTTTTCCCAGGTAAAGCCCCAGCCTGCGCAACGGGGCTACTCAGATGTGCGCCAGCTAAACTGGTGCAGGACCGAGAAGCCCTGTGTCAGGCTTTCAAGCCTGGGAGGAGGAATAGGATTTGGTGTGTGCCAGCGCCACCAATCACACCCTCCTCCCAGACCTGATCTGCCTCAGGTACAAAGGGCCGTGATAGCAAGGTTAACTTGTACAAGAGTTATGCTCACCCTGCCCCGTTACACCCCCTCCCCCAGCCCCTGCACTACTAGGAGTAGCTCTTACCTGCTCCGGCGCACAGTCATCTGGATCCGGTGCTGACGGATGATGCAGGCCAGGTGTCATGGAGAGCTTTATGGCGCTTTTGCAACACCCTAGGCCATGTGCCATAAAACTATATGTTTTCAAAACAATGAGGTAGTTACATTTGCATGTAAGACAGAAACCCTGTCTCTCTAAATGCAGGAGTTGCCAGAGCCTCCTCAGTACTGGCTGGAACGAGTCTCTGGTGCTGCCTTTTGATGGGCTGATGATGATGATCAAGAAGGAATGTATGAACTTGCTTCCTCAAAAACTCTTGTGCCTTTTCTCCCCATTCTCTAACACTTATATATAGTGCAGCTATTTCATAATTTTTCAATTACATGCTTGCTTGTGTGTGTGGTGGGGGAGGAGACTCCTCTTTGTTCTATTGTGAAAGATAAAATTCATGCTTATAGATCCTGTCTATAAAATCTTCATGGACGTTGCATTCCAATTGAACAGTTTTTCTGTAGATTCCACTGTGGAGGAAAAACAGTTACATGGGAATTCTTATTTAGCCAGGATCTTGCATCTTGAAATAGATCACAGAAGGGCCCAAAGGGCCGTGATAGCAAGGTTAACTTGTACAAGTGTTGAAATTGAGATTGTTCTTGCATTAAATGAAACACACATTTGTCAGATCAGTTTTGTGAAGAGCAGAAATAATCTTACCTTGTATTTCTCCTTTGTACTGCATGATTCATAAAGTGAATCGTGCGCAACAGCTCAAATAGTTCTTTTAACCCACTGCTAAGCTTTAACCCCAGTGTTGTAACTGTATAAATATTTATTCATGTTAATAACTGCCAGGTAAAATGAAAAGAGAGAGCTTGTAGGGCTAATAACTTCTTTTAGGATGCCTGGTGATAGTCTGAGGGCATGGGGCCAGCCAGGTAGAAATGATCAACAAAAGTAATTGAGAGTAGGGAAAAGGATGAAAGAGCCACCTGTGGGAATCTATGAAAACTGCTTTTTGTACGATATGTAGATGCAATGCACTAAAACCAGCTGGTTAGCATTCCGAGTTCCATTTGCAGTTGGTGGTAGCTTTTCTCTGACGGTATTCTCAGTTTACATATGCCAAAGTAATTTAAAAATTTTGCTTTAATTTGTTTTCATGAGTTATACGAACAGCAGGAATTCAAAATAAATTTGGAATTGGGTTTGGAAGAAAAACCTTTTTCCGAGTTGGGGGGGAAATGGGTTGTTCTTCCCAAGCCTAATTACGAGTCTGATTGTGGGGTGTTTGTCTATGAGTAGCCTTACCATCGTAACGGAATCGACCCTGGCTTCCGACTAGAGCGGACCCGAGCCACTCCCAAGGGTGCACTGCATCCATCCAATGGACTTCCAGCTTCCAGAACTTCCAGTCAACGATGCAACAGAAGCAGGAACCCCATTGGGCAGCTGCAGTGCACCCTTGGGAGCGACTCGGGTCCGCTCTAGGCCGAAGCCAGCGTTGATTCCGGGACTATGGAAAGCCTATCTATGAGTCTATTTTGGGGGAGAAAGCTGTAATTTTTCCACTTAACTCCTATAAAATGCTTGGAAATGAGTCTTACATTGCAGAAGTTATCTTTGTGCACATAATACCTCAACACTGTCTAGGAAATGGGTGCAACCAATGTCATATTCATGGTGTACAACTCTGTCACTGGCTACAAGTCACATTGTCTATGTGCTACCTCCAGGATCAGAGACAGTGTACCTCTGAAAACCAGTTGCAGGGGATTAATGGCAGAGAGAAGTATGCCTTTCTCTCCTGTTTGTGGGCTTCTCACTAGCACTTGGTTGACCACTTGGTTGGGAAACAGGATGCTGGATTAGATGAGCCTTTGGTCTGATCCAGGAGGGCTTTTCATATGTTCTTATGTCATTTGGAAAGCAAGTATAGGAAGGGAAACTGAATACCAAACAGGACAAAAGCAATAACTATTAATTAATACACATTTGTTTCATATTTCATGTGGCCCCACTTGGGAAGCCCAATCCTGTCTAGCAGGATGCAGCAGTGCAAATAAGATGCCCGCTTCATCCTACGCAGGATTGGGCCTTCATTGGCACAGCCGGAGTCATCCTCGGGGTAAAGGGATGTTTGTTCCTCTTACCTCGAGTAGCCCCAGCTGCCCCAATGGGTCTACTCAGATGTGCACCAGCTGTTTTGCTGGCACACATTCGAGCCAGCAGTGTAACGCCGGCCAGGCCTGGGGAGGGGAATAGGATTCAGCGGAGTGCGCTACCGCCAATCCCTCCCCCATCCTGGGCCTAGCTGACCAATCCCACCCCTGGGAACACCCTGTTCCACCCTCCCCATGCTGCCTGGCAGGGATTTACCTCTCTGCTGTGGCACTCCACCATTCTGTGGTGCTGGCGGAGCGGCGTAAGCCTCTTCACCGGTGCTGCTTACTCATCAAACGCTGCAAACGTGCTTTCCGGCATGTTTGTGACACCTTAGACCGGTGGAGCAATTGCTTCGCTGGTATAATTGTAGACCGGATTGCACTATAAATGTACAAGCTAAAGAGAGAATGTGACAAATATTTGCTTCCAAAGAAACGTATACGTACTGACCAGGGAGCTATGATTGGCTTCAGATCATTGTTGAGTATACAGTCAGTGGCAAACCTGGATTTGCCTGTGTAATAGTAGAAATGGCCTTAGGATACATCATAACTTGTGCACAGGTTGTAGGGGTAGGGAAAGTAATTCTATGATTTAGCTGGTGGAGAGGTTCAGGGGAGTGTTGCATCCTGAGCGCTGACCAGGAGGCTCCTGCGGCACTTACTACACAATTTGGATGTTAAAAGGTGAAACTTTCCCAGGAGATCTCTTGCTTTAAGTTTATGCAATAATCATCTGCATCATCTGTGTGACTATGAAGTGATAGAATTGAGTAACTGGTATCGGTGGATTTCCATAGAAGTGACTCATTCAGCAAAAGTTCAGCGTTTACTGGGATGGTTATCTGGAGCAATAATTCTTAGATGTTATGTTGCAGACCACTGTTCTAGTTGCTTGTCACTGCAGGACGTTATATTTTGCTGGATTTTGTGTTTTCTTCTCATCTTTGTTCGGATCTAATTTGTATTGTTAAGAAACAAAAATGCAGTTGCAGTGCCAGCTTGTCTTGTGCGGACTGCGGGTGAAACATACTAATTTATACCTGACTGTTCCTTTAGTGATGGAGCAACAGTTCTGATTATTTCCATTCATTTTTAATGGCTCCCAAATTGGTAGCGGTAGTATGTACCAATTTACACCAGGTTTGCTTCTTGTGTAATATAAGCATGAAGTCTGATGTAAAGGCACCTGACAACATTAGAAACAATCTCAGATGTAGAGCTGCCTGGACGTGAGCGTGCTGTGCTTCAATGCACTATTGATGCTGTGTCAGAGCCTGAATGCGCACTGGAGCCAAGCCACCTGGGCCACCACTGATCCCAAGCATATCCAACACCTCCACAGCCTCATGGTGACCAAGGTGTGTGGGTGAGAAGCAGGCAGGAATGCGCTGCGCAATTTGCTCACCAGGATGCCCCCTACGTTGGGGAAGAGAAATGGGAGCTGAGCTTTTGCCATTTTGATGTCAGGCTATCGGGAGTGACATATAAATAGAAGCCTGCCTATTGTATTTTTACTATGTTAAGATTAGACTACATTCTTTCCATATTTAATTTGCTGAATGGTATTTCATTTTCTGAAAGTACTTGTACTGTATATCATAGAGAAATATTTGTCATAAATTTACACAACTAAAGTTAGCACAATCAGAATGACATTCTTGCTGGAGTCTATATGACTGCTTTTACTAAAACATCCCCCTGGTTTGTCATCTGAGTTTGTTCTTTACTTGCTTAACCCTATGCTCCTTATTTCCTATTGTTGAGAGAACAATCTCTCTGGAGCCTCTTCCTGTACATTTCCTTTCTTACGCACATCTTTATTGTTTTGTCTTGCCCTCTCTGCTTTCTGGTCCTCCATTATCCATCACTTCCTCATAAAAATCCGCCTCTGTTCTTCTTGATTTATAGTATCTCTCCCCCCCCCCCCCCCCGCTTTGTCAGATTCTATTCTGTCATTTTTGGGAAGCTTTGCAAAGTACTTCTTAGACCAGGTGTTTTAAATCCTATTATTTTTAGTAGCAACATCAAGCATAATGTTAAGCAACCATGTCACACAAGTTCTCAGCTGGCTCCCCCCTGTTGCTAGAATATGGGAGAGTTAAAACTCCGTACTGCAGTCTGCATACATTTCCCAACTGGTAGCTATCCAAAATCAGATTGTCACTGCATTTTGCGTCTTTTCTAGTTTCTGACTTGTAGAGACTTCATTGGGTGTGGGAGAGTGAATGTCAGCAGCGAACATTTGGGAAGAGGAAGATTCAACCATTGATAGCTGGAAGGAAGGCAAGAGACTGAGGATTAGCAGATGTATTCCAGCACTTGCAACATGGAGTGCTAGCAGGCTATTCTGAATCCCGCGGGAGGCTGGAATTGAACCTAGAGGTTGCTGGTTGAAGATGCTTGTGAGAGAATGCACCCATCACACAGTTGTGTATATTCATAAAAATTAGGTAATGGTTTTATGTTCATTTTATGTTTAAAATGGCTCCAAGTTCTGATGTGCTAGATTTAATCAACTGACAGTGTATTTAATTTTTCAGTGAGAACAAATTTTAATGACTGGAACTGTAAATTAAGAGCATATTTATATTTGGGCTTTTGAGGCTGCTTTGCTTTTGATATGTCTCTGTAAATAAGGAATGAAAAAGAGAAAATAGTAAAACTGCCCTTTTCCCCTTATGGGTGGCAATTTTACTCTAAGTTATCTTTCATGATTCCAAAAATATTTTTTCAAAATATTTAAAAAACCTACATTGAGGGTTTGATCATATGGACTTTTCCTTAAATCAGTTTACATGGTTGAAAGGCAAGTTGATTAATCAGCCAAGGCTGCAGTCCTATATGCACTTCCCTGGGAGTAAGTCCCATTGAACTTAACTAGGCTTACTTTTAAATGGAGATGTCTAATTTTGCGCTGTAAAGGTTCTTTAATTGGTTGATATTCCTAGTTTACATTCATGTACAGTTTTAGAACCTTTACTGTGTGCTGTAATTTCTCAAGTTTTTAATCAGCAGCCGTGGATGCTGATAATTTAACGAACTGACCCTTTCACCAGAAGCTGACATTGCCAAAAGTGTGTGCTGTGTGCTTTTTAAAAATTGTATTTGTTTTATATATTCTAGTGCTTTCAACCACTGTAAGCTTTGTTTTTTCATGTGTTTTTAAGAGAGAGAGAGAGAGAGCGCATAGGATAAATAAATGAAATATCTGAAACAACATTGTGAGTTGGCAGTTCAGGTACTGAACACATTTTATCTTCTGTCCTTCACCAGTTAGCCGAAATACCTGGTTTCAGCTGGTTACCATTTATATTTATATTTATTTCTGCATTTATATACCGCCTTTCTTATCCTCAGATTGCTCTTCAGATATTATTCAAGGCGGTTTACATAGGCAGGCTTATCTAGATCCAATAAGGATCTTTACAATATTGTTCTGTGTAGAACCCTACAATTCCAGCTGGTTTCCTCCACAGTGTAGTCATCTTATGACAGCTTATCAGTGACTTCGTGGTCTCCCTTCCAGCATGAAAACCGGCTGTTCCTGCTTAGCTTCTGGCAGTCTTCAGGCAGTTCAGTCTCGGGACCACACCTCCTGCCATTGATTAATTTGTTTATCATGCTTACTCTCTGGAATTGCCTTGTATTTTGTATCAGAGCTATCTATTAGGGAAGCTTTGCAAGTTAACAGTAGAAAATTAGTTTTGGTCTAGGCAGTGTTACAGGTCATTTTTACAAAATCTTTCCAAATTTCTAGAACTAGTAGTGCAATTGTAGGTCATCAATGTTCAGCAACTATAGAATTAATCTTTTTCAAAGGTTGACTTTTTTCATTCAAAAGGGAGAAATGGATTCAAGGGTTCCACGTATCTGAAGTGGTATTCTATTACAGAACATTGCATGACCATTTGGACCTCATTTGGTAGTGTGTAACAGCAGTCTCATGTGTGTTTATGAGAGTACCTTCCACATAAGTGCCTGTTGTGCAAACAGAAGGCGCTGTTTACGTATGAGGAGGGAGTGATTTTTTGCTGATCTCCCGTTACCGTTGTAGCCCTCTGTGCCCCATATAATCCTGTTCCAGAGGGTTCCCCACCTTTAGTAATGGATTTTCAGGAGAGGCAAGTGGTTGGTTTGCTAAGGAAGGATTGGGCACGTTTGCTTGCATGAGCTTCCTTTCAGTCATGGCCCTTAGGATACAACCCAATGTCACTTACTTTCAAGTAAACATGAATAGGTTCAGGCTATAAATTTCTATGCCTATTTAGTGCTTAAGGCTGAATTCCGTATGGAGGTAGTTACTAGTGGAATTGAACAATTGACTTTGACTTCGGTAATCTTGAAACACTTGGGTAAAGTGGCAAACCACAAGTGTACAGGCATTCAAATACATGTTTATGTATTAGTGGACGTAGTACTATTACTGTCTGTGTATCAGCCTTGCAGATAGGTCTTCAAAACCCATCCCATGCTTATGCAAACTCTTCTCTAATTAAAGACTTGGCTGACTAGTCACCTTCAGCAGCTGCTGCTTCTCCACAGTCAGCAAGGCTTGTAACTTTCTCTAAGCCAGATACTGTATACATGGGGCTTACAATCTGCAAAGTACATGACATTTGTTCATTGTGTTTTTGTCTTCACAACCCTGTGAAATAAGTCGCCATTCCCAATTTGCCAATGTGAAACTGAAGCTGAATATGTCACTTGGCCAAGACTACCCATTGAGTCCATGGACTTTGTTGTGTTCTGTGGTGTAGTAGTTCCTATAAGCAACAGATTTGAAGCACTGTTTCCTGGGAGATGTGGTATGACAGCACAGGAAACAGAAGCAAGGGGAAGGAGATCTGGCCTGTTCTGCTTATAAAAATAAATGCTGTTTGGACTTTACTGTTTGGACTTGTGGCTCAATTGTTTGAGACAATGTACTTCCATCTAGGTTTCCCAGTTAGCTCTGTATCACTAGACTATTCATGCTCTTCTATCAGTGCTAGTGAAAATGCTCATCATGGTACTGTTTATAAAGATAAGCCTGTCTCCCTGGGGCTCCTGGGAGAGGGCAGTGAGATGCAGACACCCATTTGCCTGTGGGAATCTGTCACTGGGGCCTGGCCACTTGCTGAATAGCCCAGCACGAATAGCCCACTTGCGATCCTTGACTTTCCCTGTAAGAGTGAACAACAACTTTTATAAGGGATAATGTAAGGGAGTGTATTTTATACATCAAAGAAAATTGCTTCCTGCGTCTCCTGATGCTACTAAGGTAAGCAGTTGGCATAGCCAGCTTTCAAATGGGTCTACGATCTGGGACACGGTTGTTTTGTTCCACAGAACGTAATGGGGACAACTGAGACTCAAGCATGATCTTGTCTGCATAGGCTTATGATGTGTTTTGTATCTTACAGTGCAATCCTATGCATGTCTAGTCAGAAGTAAGTCCCATTGTATTCAATGAGATTTATTCCCAGGAAAGTGTGTATAGGATCGCACCTTAGTTACACAATTGTGACAGAACTTTGGGAACTGACTTTTAGAGATATTGACCAGCTATAGAGTTACCATTATTTGACAACTATAAACATTGTTTCTGAATCATCTGCCTTAAATAATCACAGTTTGAAATAAAACTTAAATCCACTGTAGTCTATTATTAGAATACTTTTATCTTCCAAATTAGCAGTTGTTACTGTATAGTATAAAATAATTGAAGATGTTAATGCATTTTAACTAGGACTGCTTTTTCTAGGTGGGTAAAGGCTACTTTGTTAAAACACCAGTTCTGTGACCGGGACCTGTTCTTTACGGCTTGGTTTGCTTGTTCTGAATACAGATTGCTTGACAAGTATAAACCACTGCAAAGCCAGTTTTAACAAAAACAAAACAAAAGATTGAGTTGTATTGTGCTATGAAAATGAAGCCATTTTTAGACTTTGAATCCTGTATCAAAAATATTTTTTTGAATATTTGGTTAGAATAAGACCATTCAGTATTGTGTTTCTATAACTGAAAACCAAGCAGTGCCACCATCAGCTTCCCCATCGCCCTGCAGATTGTCACCGTTAAACTCAGTGCAATTGCTGTCAGTGTTGTTAATCAGAATGTCTGGGTTCCGTAGCTGTCAGTATAACAAGAGATGGAAGTGCCTGCTGCATCACTAATGCGCTTTTCTCTTCCTTCTTGGAGGTTGTTGCTATTTTGTTTTCAGGTTTGCTTGGGAAATGTCAAGGCGAAAGCTGTGGAAAGACTGCTTGCTGTGTGGCTGTGAACTTCAGTGGTTATTTCAGGAATGTCTAAAGAAACAGTCCTTGCTTGTATGGGAGCAAAAACAAAAGTGTGAACAGTTTAACGGAATATTGCAGCTTGCTTTGGTGAAAGGTACTCCTATCAGAGGATTTAAGGATAATTGGCACCTGTTATTCCCCCCTCTCTTTATAAACTAGTGTAAATCCAGCTCTGTAAAACACTCTCCCACGGCTACAGTTACAGAACTGTAACATAT
Organism: Plestiodon gilberti rubricaudatus; assembly: GCA_026170595.1. Classification (NCBI taxonomy): domain Eukaryota; kingdom Metazoa; phylum Chordata; class Lepidosauria; order Squamata; family Scincidae; genus Plestiodon; species Plestiodon gilberti. The sequence continues at coordinate 191,953,631 of JANXHW010000002.1, read as the reverse complement.
ACTTGTTAAACAACTTGCGTGTATTAATATGAAACATCTTGGGTACAAACTACACATTGTAGACAAATGTGTATGATTATAGAATCCCAGTGTTGCTGCTGCTCTTATGGGAAGAAACCTTGGAAGGGTGTGTGATTTTGAGTGGAGGGGCTGTTTTTTCCCCCATGGAGTTCCAGAAGCATATTTATAAGGGCAAACCTTATTCTGGAATCCTGCTGGGGGAAGGATTTTAAGCAGAAAAATGGTTTGTGGGGGGAAAGTTGAACACCTCTGCCCTCCTCAGCTCAAATCAAAATGGTAGCCTCCTAAGTCTGCTTTTCATTTTAAAAAGCCATATTGGGGCTTCCGTACATGCATTTGTGTGTGTGTTTTTGAGAGAGACAGGAAAAGGTATAGTTTCCCTTTGTCCAGAAATATTTTTAATGTCTTTTGCTGGGTTCCTGCCCAAGCCCCAATGACATAACACTGAGGTTGCATGGCAGCATTTTTGGTGGACTGCTTCTTTTGTGAGTTGTTGCTTTATTTTTTTATTATTATTTTTATTTACAATATTTTTATCCCGCCTTTCTCCCCAAAGGGACCCAAGGCGGCTTACAAAAAACAGGAAAAAATAATTACAAAAAACAACCACCTTTACAAGCAATAAAACAGTTAATTAAAAACTCATAAACACAATCTAAAAATGATTAAAAAGACCATTATTACATTTTAAAAGACAAGAGTACAAGAACAGCAGCACCACACCTGTAACCACTGGATGTTAAACCTATCCATACCTTTATTGGATAGGTATGTAGGGTTAAGCAAATTAAATGAGGTTTACAATGTTTAACACTTACGGGTATAGATGCCATGTAAAAAACAGGAAGCTTGAAATTTATTTCCCGCGCTGTAAGTTTGACAGTGGAGATCGTAACAGGGCAGGCTCCTTTAACAAAGGGACTCAGCTTAAGGAATCCCCCACAGCTGACTTGCCTCAACTATCTAGTAACTCTAGTCTAACGTGACGGACAACCGGTGTGTGGGATCATCCCAGGACACTGTTGACGTTTTGAATCGCCATTTTCCCGCACTTTTGGTTTTATAAGCCTGCAGATGAAGGAAAGGCAGCATCACCTAAATCTTTTCAGATTACCCCAGAGGAAGTTCCGAGCTGCCGGAACGAAACGTTGGGCAAACATACCTTGGATTTTAAAAGTATTTTTACACCGTTTGCGGCTGCCTGAACCGGAGACCCGCCAACGGCATAGGAGTCTGTTTAAATTTCAAGCTTCCTGTTTTTTACATGGCATCTATACCCGTAAGTGTTAAACATTGTATGCTGTTAGCTGGCCATGAAAGCTTCCGAACGAAATTAAATGAGGTTTTGCAATTAAACAATAGTTCATGTTTCATACCATCTGTAACAAGATAGTTTAGTGGAATAAGCTTCTGATAGACTTCTAGATGGTTGTGTATTAGGAAGGAGATGTATGGGTTCCCCACTTTCCCCTCTATGTGGCAATAATGTCATTTAATTGGGTTTTGAATACATGTGATCATTTTGCAGAGCTTGCCTAGTTGTACATAATTTTGGAAGCCTCGCAACTCAATCCTATGCTTGTCTATTCAGAAGTACGTCCCATTGTGCCCAGTGGGATTTACTGCCAGGAAAGTGCATAGGGTTGTGGCCTCCACGAGCTACATGTTTTATGGTTGTATGCCATTACAGTACAACCATAGAGGCAAATCAAATACTAAGGAATAGATTCCCTTTTGACATACTGTATATAGTAGGGCTGGCCAGCAGAGTCTGTGGGCTGGATCTAACCCATGAAGCAATTTAATCTGGCTTCCTGTGGCGCTACCATGTTTTAGTCAAGGTGTAATGTACATTTTACCATCACTCCCAGATAAATTGCCTTCTGAAGTTATAGAGATGTTCCACCCTTAAATCTGACACATCTCTCTGGGTTTTGTAGATTACCCCATGGTCAAGGACATGGACTTCACAATTCTGGAGCCCTTGATGCTAGATGATGTCAACTTTACTATAGAACCTGAATATTGGTGTGTTCGTGGGGCAGGGTGTGTGTGTATCAGATGCAGAACACATTTCTGGACCCAAAATGAGTCTGAAGAAGATAATGATCACTGAGAATTCAGAAATTGACCATCTCTTATTTATAGTGTTCTACATGTTTTGAAATTTCACCATGTTTTCTCTATATTATAATATGATGATACAAGTATCGGGCCATTTATTGAGCCCACCATAATCTCAAACACACTTTGTAAACCATAACTGTCCACCCCACCATAATCTCAAACACACTTTGTAAACCATAACTGTCCACCATGTTATCTTCTCCCCCCCCCCAAAAAAAAGATGCAGAGACGGTTAGAAGGATGTGTCTTCACCTCTGTGTGTATTAATAATGAACACAGCAGTTCTCTCTGTTGTGTGGTGAGGAAGGTTCTGCAAAAAAGGCATTAAAGCTAGTCCTGGATAAGATGTAATCTTTTTTTTTTTTTTTTTTTTTGGGGGGGGGATACAACAGTATAGAGATAATTCCAATCTGGATTGAAACTACAAGGGCAAATAATGCTTGAGCAATCCGCTTATAGTATTCCCAGACACAGATGAAACTCACTAATGGAATAAAGAGAGATCCAGATAATTATGTCAGCTGCGTTTTCTTGAGTCATTTGAGTAGGTTTCTCTTCCTTTGACAAAATTTCCATGTCTATGGAAAGCTAAATCTGATTGGATATTTTCAAGATCTAACTGGGTATCTCTTTTCTGAAAAGTGGAAATCTCTCCTGGCACTGTGTTTCTTTCCCGAGTATAGCTCGCCTCTTTTCTGTCTTTCTGCCTTAGTGGATGTTATGGTAGTGGTTTTCATTCTCTTTTCTGTTTTGTTGTGATGGCAAAGCATGGTGTTGTCTAGAGGGGTTAGGGTATGAGATTATATGAACAAAGTATTATTTACACAAAAGCAATTTTGTCCAAAAGGAAGAAAATGGCACAGATACTTGACACAGTTGAAGTATCTGCACTGTTAGAGAACTTTACATAGGCCTAATATCTATGTAAATCATAATATGATTGTTTTCCTGGAAATCTGAATGAGCTTTTGTATGAAATCAGAGAAAGCAATGCAGTATATACACAAAAACAGGATGAATAAAAAGGGCTGGCAACATTATATTTACAAACAAGTTTCTCACAAATGGAATATATGCATCTGCCTTACACCAAGTTAGACCTTTGGTCCATCTAGGTCAGTATTTTTACACTGACTGTTGGCAGTGACTCTCCAGGAGGAGTCTTTCCCAACCCTACATGGAAACACCAGGGATTGGACCTGGGCCTTTCTCCCTGCAGAGCATTTTCTCTACCGCTGAAATGTGGCCTCTCTCATAGCATGAAACAACACAGGAGGACAGAGCTTACATTTATATGCGGGCAGTCTGTCTCAGCAGTGTGTTGGTAGGGATAAAAAGCCAAGGGTCCTTGCATCAGTGGCAGATTGCAGGGGGCGAGAGGGTGGTGGCTTTGGGATGTCCTTCACGCCGGGTTGGCCACTGCTGCCACTGCCTCCCTCCAGCCCACTGCGAATGTGATCTGCATTGATCTGCTCACTAAAAGAGAGCAGAAAGCGGATCATCTGCCTCCTTGCCTTGCTCCTGGTGCTGTTCCTTCAAATGTGGACGTGTGGGACTTCCAGTTTCATTTACAGGGACCACGTGAATGAAAGAGCTCCTTCAGTTGTGTGGTCTCTTTAAATCAAGCTGGAAGTCCTGCACGTCTATGTTTGAATAAACTGTGCTTGAATCAAAGTAGTGAGTGAGGGCAAGGGCAGCAGGGGCAGACCCGGAGTGGCATCAGGCTACATTCCAGGTTGCACGACTCCAGTCCTTGGAATTTTGGTATTGGTAGGATGTAAATGTATGGTTGCGAGAGTTGGACCATAAGGAAGGCTGAGCGCTGAAGAATAGATGCTTTCGAACTGTGGTGCTGGAGAAGACTCCTGAGAGTCCCTTGGACTGCTAGGAGATCAAATCAGTCAATCCTAAATGAAATCAACCCTGACTGTTCCCTGGAAGGACAGGTACTGATATTTGAAAATATTTGACAGGCTCAAATATTTTGGCCACCTAATGCGAAGGGAGGACTCTCTGGAGAAGACTCTGATGCTGGGAAAGATTGAAGGCAAAAGGAGAAGGGGAAGGCAAAGGATGAGATGGTTAGACAGCATCACCGATGCAACGAACATGAAAATGAGCGAACTCAGGAAGATAGTGGAGGACAGGAAGGCCTGGCGGGATATGGTTCATGGGATCACGAGGGGTCGGACACGACTTAACGACTGAACAACAACAAGAAGGATGTAAATAGAAACTGTTTTTCCAAGGTAGCACCTGCTTTTATTGGAAATGGCTTGACTATGCTTTTATTGGAAATGGCTTGACTATGGCTAACTAAACTATAATCTTATTTTAGGCCTGTTTTCATGAGATTTCTTGACTGCATTCCTGAACTCTTATCATTTGTACTTTGTTCCCATTGAAGTCAGAAGAACATAAGAGTTAATAATTGGATGAAAAATTGCAGCCCTTGTGTTGTGCGTTAATTATTTTTTTTAAAAAACGTGTTTGGTTATTACATTTTAATACAAAAAGTGAACAGCAATATTTGCCTTCAGGTGTTGCTGTGGTTGTTGTTTTACTTGAAGCTCTTCGGTTGGATCCAAATGAGAGTGTGCAGAAGAGGTGCATGCGATGGTATTGTTCCATGCTTTGCAGCATGCCTTACGGCACGTTTGCGACCGCACGCATACTTGTTCCACCGGCAGAAGCTGGCATAGGATTGTGATGCCATGTACATTAGTTTAGATGCAGAGTTTGTTTTGCATACCTTTAAGACACTATGAGCTCTCACACCGGGTAACGCAAACCCTAGTGACGCCTCTGATTGTGATAACATTTCATAGTCCAGCAGTATATGTTTGCTTTTGGTTTTTCCTTATAGTTAATAATAAAAATTAGGGAGGGAGAACACCCCTGATTGTTTCATCCTTCACGCTTGCAGGAACCAAGTATTCACGCCTTAGGTGAGCACCTTGGTGCATTGTTTGGTTAGGAGCCAGTCTGTAATTGAATGAGCAACAACCTTTACTGGACCCAAAGAAGCTGTGTGAAGAACATCCTGGTCAGCAGAAAACACAAGGCCTCGGTGGAGTTGAGAAAAGCAAGAGAGAGGATCATCTAGAAAAGCTTGCAGAACACCTTAAAAGGGGGTGGGGACTGCATTAGTGTTTCATGGTGATAAGATGTTGCTGGGAGGCTTTGGCAGCAAGAGGGTGGGGACTGCATTAGTGTTTCATGGTGATAAGATGTTGCTGGGAGGCTTTGGCAGCAAGAATTCATTTAATATTCGACTAGATTTTTCTGCAACCAGGCTGTAGATTTTAGACCCGATAGCAGCTGTCCTTTTGCACAGGTGTAACTTTGAAAGCATCTGTAACTATTAGTTCACTTCAAGGCTATGGTACGTAAACTAACTGTGGTAGTTTTGTAAAACATAGGGTGGTTATGGAAACACAAAGAGGTAGTTAGTTATAGGTTGTTGAAAAACTTTGTGTTGGCAGAAGTTCAGGGTGAATGTTATGAGTTTGTAGCCATCTTTTTTCTGTTCAAAAGCCTGCTCTAGGATTCCTTTTGAGTACAGTACAACCTTGCAGGTGTTTATTGATTGGCACTGTGACTTCATGCTGCTCACAGGGACTTAGTGGTGAACTGGCAGCTTGGATCTCTAGTCATTACTTTGGGTGCTTCAGAAAGGACCCTGTCAGTTTGCTGTCTGATGATAGCTTTTCTCATTTCTGTAAATCTTAAGAGCCATTTTCTGTTTTTTCCCTTTATTAATGAGATTATTCTTGCCTTTTCTAGTGCAGAAGACCTACACACAAACCACTAATTCAAAAGAATAAACACACTGATTTATTCAGGCGTACTGTCAGATTTGCAGGGTAAACAAACTGGGAACACAAAGAACCAGTCTTGTCTAATCTTGGTTATTACAGTAATGTGGCCGGGGAAGGGAGTGGGTAAAAGTGAATCGGAGTAAATACAGGAGTGTTTGTGAGGTTCTCTGGTGATTTTTTTAAAATGATTACTTTAAAATGCTCATACAGGTCAGCTTCTGAAATGCCTTCCTCAAAATTGACTTGGGCTTTATCTAGGCGATCAGTGAATGTTGTATTCCAGTTGCATGTTATCCATTATTAAATATTGATATATCCATTATTAAATATTAATATAAACATTATTTATATTAAATATATAAACTTCCAATACTCAAACAATAGAGTAATGTTGAGTCCACGTGTAATGGATGGCGGGAGAGAGGGCTTTGCTGGGGGAATCCTACTATTTGCCACTTGACAAACTGAGATGCAGGTAACTGAGGGGAGGCTGTGCAGCCCTCAAGAAACTGAATATGGTAAGATAAAGAATAAAAACATGAGATAGTGCATTACTGAAAAGGATGACGGTGTTGTTGTTGTTGTTGTTTTTGCCATGTTTCAGGTGAAAATGGTTTCACCTATCTTGTACTGTGCACTTTCCGAAGGTTTCCTGAAAACCAAGAAATCCTACTGTTATGAGCCAAGTCAGATCTTGAATATCTGAAATATAAACTCAGTTCAAGCATCACTTTGAACCATAGTTAAGGAAGCTTAATTATGGTTAGATGCAGTCAGTAGTGCACCCAGGGGGAGTCCGCTCTGGGTGCATGCTGTGAGTGCCAGTGTGCCTGAATGCCAGGTAGACCTGGCCTCTTCTGTGGGGAATCTTAAGGTGGAGGCCTGGTCTACTTGCTGCTTTCAATTCTGGGTAGACCTGGCCTCCTGGGGGGGGGGGTGTTATCTCAAAATGAAGGCCAGGTCTACTCACGGCTTCGATGCACTGGATGCAGTGTTTCAGTTTGTAAACCATGGTTTGCAGTTGGCCAGCAAACAGAACAAGAAGTCATGATTGTAGGATTGTAAACCATGTTTTGGGCCAACTGTGATTTAACATGAAGCCTTGATTGGAAAGCTATAGTTACAGCCATTGTTTTGCCTCTGGAAGCCCCTGTGCTAAAAGGAATGCTGAGCAGATAATAAATGAAAGCAAACAGTCCTAAACTAAAGAATGGTTGTATGTTTAGAAACTCAAACCATGGTTTGGGTTCAAAACAATGGTTGGTACAAACCAAAATTTGGGATGATTACTGAATTGAACCATAGTGATGGGTGGCTTATGTTGCAACTTGTGCATTGTGCAAATACTTGTTGCTTCCTAATAATACAGAGAGGTAAAGGAAGTTCTTTGGCAAGTAGAGTTTCCTCACATAGAAATGGGAAGAGTACATGGGACAGACTGTACTATTAAAGGGTGTCTCTCATAATAAGCATATGCCAGTTCTTTAAAGGTAAAGGTGACCCCTGACAATTAAGTCCAGTCGTGTCCGACTCTAGGGTGTGGTGCTCATCCCCATTTCAAAGCCGAAGAGCCAGCGTTGTCCGAAGACGCCTCCGTGGTCATGTGGCCGCCATGACTCTCTTTGCTGCAGCGCGTAGCATGCGGCTGGAACACGGAGCGCTGTTTACGTTCCCGCAAGCGGTACCTATTTATCTACTCGCATATTCATCATTAAGTACTTCAAATTATTTAACAAATTGGGGGGACAGAGTTTGACAGCACCATTGTCCACATGGAGAGAGCTGCCATAGGTAAGAACATACATTTTTAAATTATGCTGTATTTTGGATCACGTTCTTTGAATAAAAGCTTTCCTGGTTTGCAGTGGTCATTCTCGATTATACTGAGTAACCTATTTGGTATTTAAGGTTAGTTAACTTTCTGACTGAAACATTCTTAAGCTTAAAAGCTGTGCCTCTGCATACTTTCATTAGATCAATGTATAACTATTGGCTCTGTCACCTTTGTGTTTTCTCTGGGACCCAACGTTGTAGTAACCTTTCCTAAAATAGAGGATAAAACACTCATATTTATAAACAAAAAAAAATTAATACAGTGAATTCAGTATGTGTCTACCAAACCTTTTTGGTCATGGAGGCACCCCTTGATGGGAGCAGATATCTGCCCCTGAGGTCTTGGGGCCAAACTAGATGTGAGGTGGAAGGTCTATTATTGGGACCACCTGCAGTTTGGTTTGTTTGTCTGGGTTTTTTGCTAATTAGGTCTGTTTTGAAGATTGTTGCTCTCCTTTCCCATCCTCAAAATCAATCATTCCCTTCTCTGAAGCTATTAGCTCCACTGGGAGGGTGGGGAGGAAGTCCCTTTTCTCTGTGAAGCTACTACCAGCTTGGGTGTATGGAGGAAGTGGTTTAGTGGGAGGGCATAGGAGGAAATGTCTTAAGTGTCCTCTCCTTTGGCACCACTTGCTCTTCAAATATGCAAAACAAAAATAATGAAATCATAACCAGCGCAAGGATTCCTGGCACCAGAGGTGGCGTGCCAAATGCTGCCTCCGCTTACCTGGTAATGTGCCAGCCTCTCCTCTTCCCACTCCTTGGATTGCAAAAAGAGGAGAAGAGAGGAGAAGAGGAAGTAGGAAAGAAGGTGAGCTAGAACGTTGGAGATGCTGTTAGCCCACCCCTCTCCTCTCCGCTATACTTTCTCTTCTGCTCCGTTCCCTTCTTACTTTTCCAATCTCAGGAGGAAGAGGAGGAGGATGTTGGCAGATGGAGGTGGGGTGCTACTGCCAATCTGCTGCCTGGAAGTGACCACTTCAGTCAGCCTCATAACTGGGCTGGTCATGATTGGAAGATCCTGATCATGGCTCTCTTACCTCATGTTTAGTTTGTCCATCTGAGTGGAGCTACAATGTTGTCTTAACAAAACATATATTCCTGAAAATATGCCATGAATGCAAAGGAGGGTATCTTCTGGGTGTCACCAGGCTTGAGGGTGGTGACACCCATCTTTGCTGCCCCAGTCAGCAAGGAAGCTGTATATTGTCCTAATATACTTCACGTGCGCAGCAGATTGTGTCCTTTTGCCGCCTATCTACCTTTAAAGTCTGTCAGTGCAAGTGGCAGATTTTAGGAAAGATGGGTAATAGTGATGGTCCTGTATATCTGACCACAGTACAGAAATGGAGATTTGCTGCCTCCCAGGATCTTGAAAGACCAGATACCACCATCTCTGCACTTGGGATAGCAGATGTCTGTGACCAAATGAAAGTACAGCACATGTCACCCAAGTCATTAGTATTGATATACCAGCTTCTTGCACTCTGTTTTGGGCATGGAAGCACACAACTGGAATTTCAGAAATGTCCTTAGTCTCCACATCTGCACCCTTAGCTCCCCAAACAAGTGCCATGTTTATATGCTTCCCCCCCCCCTTAAACATTTAAGTGTAACCAGTGATGCTGAGGAACTTCAGTACTTTTCTCTCCAGATGTGGCTGCTCAAAACCATAAAATATTATTGCGGACCTGTTTAGCATCCTCTAAACAGGTCCTCTCTGATGGCGGTGTCAGTTGATCATCACAACTTTTTTTTTGCCTAAAGGGACATGTTTGTAATGGCATGTACCATATTCCCTGCTGGAGTGGAGGCTGAAAGACTAGTTTAGATTTTGGTTTTCAAAGAAAAAAAGTCTGTGTGCCAGGAAGAGGCGGATTTGAATTTGGGAAGGAATAGATAATTACTGGTTGGCAAGAAGCAGTATTAGAAGCAGGACTGTAAGGTTGTGCTGTTTCTTTGGGGGGACTGATACTGCTTAAAGCTCCCAAGCAAAACCTGTGCATTTGTAAATAAGCCTATATTATAAAACCACCACAAATCTCCAGTAATCTCTCCTCAGATCCTTAATGGGGAACACAAAACCATATTTGCAGTCCTACTTGAATGGAAGTCTCCTTTAAAGCTTCCTGTGGTCTGCTTTCTAACCTGTCCCTTACACCCTTCCAATTCACCTCATTCTGCAGTCTCCCATTTCATCCTGCCAGCATAGCCACAAGAACTTTTGCAGTTTAACTTTGCAGGAAATCTTTTAAGGAGTTGGTTACTTATAGGGAGTGGCTACTCCCCTGCTGCCACCCTCCCCCATCATAGTGCCAAGCAGCTTATTTTGTTGCAAAGAAGGCTTTTTGTACATTACATTTTTCTGTTTCTCAGCCAAAAGGTTCCCTCTCCTACCCGGACAGTAAATGTTTAGAAGTAGTTCCGTCAGTTCAACACCATGCTTGTGTTGGCCTGTTACTTAAAACAAAGCAGAGAAAAGGCAGAATTGTACAGTATTCTGTTCTTCTAGGATAGGTTGGCCTCCTCAAGCTTGCCACTATTGCATTGTTATTTCTTCTTGCCTGTTAATTTCCACTGAGTCCGTTTTTTTTATTAGAAGCCCTGTCTTCATGCTTGTTTATAATCCCTTCCAACGGCTCATCTCTCTTGTCTTCCCCCACCCCTTCTGAAATCCATTTTCATAATGCTACTGGGTATTACACAGATTTGCAGAAGCTCTTAATGCCGATGATGCGAGTGTGAATCTGTTTGCCCATTTGGTATACTGTATGTTTAGATTCAGAATTGATGTAAGTGATTATATTTTGCCAGTAAAACATCCAGAAGAAAGGAAAAATCAAAAGTAATAATAGAACTTGTACAGTATATTGATCTGCAAAACCACGGCACTGTCCCAGTGGGTCCACTGCTCCAATCTCTGGATCTGCTGGTGCAGAAATGTTGATGTAATACTCCCCCAATTGCAAGCAGTTTAATTACTCTGGCCATGTTCTAGAGCAGGGGTTTTCAACCAGTGGTACTCTGACAGCTGTACCGCCGGAAACCCACCCTGATGCAGCACTTTGGCGCCACATTTTCGCTCCCGAGAGGCTCCTGCCTTTGCCCAAGCCTTTTGGGAACAATGAGAACGGCCCTCCCACCCACCCAGAGCCTCTTACCTGCGTTTTCTGGCCTCCGAAAACCCAAAAATAACTGGCAATAGTGTTATTGCCAGTCACTTCCAGTAGTACACGGCAGGAGAGTGGCGCCGGAGGTGGTACTCGGCTGGGAAGGGGTTGGGAACCCCTGTTCTAGAGAGTTTATTTTATTTACTTGAGAATTTATATACTGCCTTTCCCCAGATAACAAAACTTGGTGCCCAGTGTGGTTTACAGCATAATAAATGCATACATAATGAAATTACATTAAAAACACATAATAAAATCGCATATAAAACCACAGTAGCATACACAAAACCTAAAAACAGCAGCTAAAAACATAAAAATGTAGGACGACAGTAAAAGAGCCAGCAGACCCCTCTCACTATCTACCTATCACATCTCCCCTCCACCCTACCCACCACCAAAAGCCATATGAAATTTTTAAAAAAGTCTTCAAGTCCTATCAGAAAGTGTCCAGGGAGGGGACTGATCATAACTTACTCAGGAGGAAATGTCACATTGAGGGGGGGGGGTCATCAAGAAGGCCTTTCCTCTCTCCTCTGCCCCCCTTGCTTCAGTAGCAAGGGGCAAACACAAAGAAGGGCCTTTCTGAGGATCTTAGGGTACAAACCAGTCTAGGTGGGTCTTTAGAAAGGGCCTTAAAAGGTTAAAACCAGCACCTTAAGTTGGCCAGGAAATGTACAGGTAGCAAATCCAACTACCAGAGCAATGGTCCAACAGTAATATTGTCAAGCCCCCATGAGTCCAATCAGGATCATGCCGCCCCCCCCCCCACTGCTGCTTACAAAAAACCTCCCTGGTTTTAACAAAGTATGTAGTTTGCCCCTTAAATCAGCTGCAATGCAATGGGGGAGGGAGGGTTGCGATCCTTTAATTTTTTCTTGAAGAATGAGAAATTGGAAATTACATTAAAATAATTGGAAAGTTAATGGTTCCTGTTTTTGAAGAAGCTTAGTAATATAATTATCTGTTTTAGATGCTCTGGTACTAAATAAATCATAGAAAATGTCATAAGGAGAGGTAACTAGACCTCTCTTGACATAAAGTTTCCTTTCACATAAGTGCTTTAAGGTTGATTTCCATGGAGACACACAGAAGGAAAATGATACAAGTGGATTTTGTAAGGAAAAATCTGTAGGCAGAATACAACTGGATTGCCGATGGCTTCTGTTTATCTGCCTTTGCTAAAAAAAAATCCACCTTGACAACAATTTTTGAGATTGTGGCTTTCTCTACAGAAATTATTCTGGGTCACTGATGTAGAAGTAAATGTTACCTGAGATTAATATTTTGATTTCTGTACCAAAAATTTGGGACAAAACCTGGGTTCTATTGGAGAGGATGATGATTTCTACCCCCTCAAATTCTGGTTTCAGCAAAGCAGTCTTATGTCTGTTTTGTCCTCTACTGATATCGACAGTGAAAAGGTACAAATGATAAAGATAGAATAGACTTTATTCTATACATGTTGGAGACCGGTATTTAATTTTTACTTTTCATCGCCCCATTTGTATATGATTGAACAAAGCAGAAATTTTAAATCCTGTAAACTGTTAAACAATTTGTACTTGGGATTATCTGCCATCATTGCCATACTGCAGTTGTATACAACGTTTTTAATCGAACACATACGCAAATGATCCAGCCAAGTTCAGTAGCCAGTGTTTGTTATGAATGTGGGATCAAATTCTCATGCAGGGCTGATTCACCACTTATGAATTAGTGGTGTCTTGCTGTTTATATCCATAAAGTGTGGAAGGGAGACTCCTCTCCAAATGTCTGGGAAAACATAGTGAACACTGTTCTGGGAGCAACTGTAAGCCATGATTTCCTGGTGCATACAGTTGGCCCTCGTTATCCACGGGGGTCCATTCCAGGATCCCCCTCGGATAACAAAATCTGTGGGTAATGAAACTTGTGGGGGGAGGGGGCAATTCTGAATAAACAGAAATGCCTTTCAGAAGCTTCTGGGAGGCCTTCTGAGGTCCTCCTTCCATGGGTTCGGAACCTGCAGTTAGTCAAATCTGTTGGTTCCGAATCCGTGGGGAAAAAAGAGCCAACTGTATTCGGAGATGTGATTTTCTTCATCACCATTTATATTGTAAACAGAAAATGCATTTGCTTTGGACATCAAGACATCATCACTGGAATGGCCTAATGAATTTGCTTTCATCCTAACCATAGAGTTTGTTCTGAAGGTAAAGTGATTCCACTCTGTGTATGCTGCTCTTTGCTCCTTGGAGGAAGTACAGGATATTAACGTGACAGATAAACTAAGTTCAGCAGAGTTTTTCCTGTTTCTAAATGATCTCATCCTGGACAACAGTAATGTGAACACTGAACTAGCTTTGCAAAAAGATAGTTCAGCCTGTATGTTCAGTCTGTACTGGTACACAGTACACACAGTTTCTGCCTCTCTCAAGGTGAGGCTGTACTGGAGCACGAATTGTCTGCATCAGAGAAGGACGACAACATCTGCTGCCACCCGCCCAGACTACACTGAAGAGACAGAGCACATGAGGAGGCTGCCAAAAGAATTAGGGATACATTCTGCCACTACTTCAGTAGTTGGGGACAGGAGTAGGTGGTGGTGCAAACCAAGACAAGGGGTTTTTGCGAGCAAATGAGGCTTTATTTTTGAAAAGCTGATCCGATAAGCAGTATTTTAATAGAGAGACCAAAGACAGTCTTCACCAGTGTGGTTAATGCGGTCTACAGCAGCAACAGCTATTTACACACACACACACACACACACACACACACACACACACACACACACACACAAAACCTATTAGCGCACACACATGCTAATGGGAAGGTCAGGCGGCCGTTCAAATATCCATGGAAATATTGCTTTCCTCCATCATGAGCCAATGCAATCTACAGATTCCCAGACCACAGTTCAAACACTTTCATGCCTTTCTCTCCTGCTTGCCACAAGTGAGGGGGAGGAGACAGCTGCCTTTGTAAGGTGAGACCAGCAGGAGAAGGAGCTGTGGTGAAGAAGGGCTTCCCAGGAGCATGGTTTAGGATGCTGTCTCACCTACAAAACTCACAGGTATCAATATTCACATGGGTTTTGCTACCACGCATTCAAAATCCCATATGGAAAAATCCAAACTCATGGATTAGAAAGGTGGTGAATGGCAAAGATATTCTGTGGCACAAACCCCATGGGATAAGGAAACCCATGTGAGTATTACTTCCTAACATGCATTCCGTGGAAAATGCCCATTACCATATGGATTTCTGCATATGTGGTTTGAGGCTAATGGTGCAATCCTGTGTAACTTTAAGCAGCCGGCCTAAAGGACCGGCTGCTGTATCCTATGCCCATTGTGGCCTGCACTGGCAAGGCCTGGGTTCTCTCCTCAGGCTCTCCTCTCCTATTGTCCCCTTCCCCTGGTGTAAGCTGCATGGGCCGCAATAGGCCTTTTCGGATGCACGCCATCTCTGAAGCTGGTGTGCATCCGGGGAGGCCGTGTAAGGCTAACCTGGACTGGGAAGGGGCATAGGATATCGGCGCATCTCAGCGCCGATATCCCCGTCCCTGCATGGAGCGGCCTAGATTTTACCTGGGTCATCCAGTGCAGATCCAGGTCGCTGGGGGAGTGAATGGTGCCGCTTACTCGAGCCATCAAAAAACTGTCTTATAGCACTTTTGCGCGACGCCTTAGGCTGGCGGAGCACTTGCTCCGCCGGCCTAAAGTTAGGCAGGACCGAGCTGTTGTTTAGTATGAATTAGGAGTATAGACAAAACCAGAAAGTTTCAATTCCTTCCCCTTCCTCCCCTCCCCATCCAATAACAGATCCTCTGGGCTTTCACCCGAACTATCCATGCTCTTTCTATACACCCTTCCCCTCCTCCATCTTCTTGAGTCCTCTCCCAAAGTCTGGAAGGATATCTTAGTCATTTCTAGTAAGTTATGCTAGTCTTTCCAGTATAAAAGTGATGCTGATTTATCTTACTAATTTCCCCTAAGTAGTTGCTGCCAAAATTGATTTGTCATTGCAAAATTTAGTTTTCCAGCTAACATCTACATTTCTCTGTGTGCTTGGTTCTTTTATCTCTGCATACCAAAGTGAAGAGAGATGTCACTAAAAATGATCTAAAAAGCTTCCATGGCCTGTTATTATATACAAAGACTGGGTTGTCATGGGTTTGAAAGCCATGTAAAATCTAAAAAATGTATCTTTACATACAAACAAGTAGGATAAAGGTTGAAAGAATTAAAACTTTTAACACGTGAAAAACAAGTTATTAATAAGTGAGTTAAAAGTTTTAACAAGTTAAAACACAAAAATACAGGCTACAATGTTTCGTTCATCTCTATGAACTTCTTCAGGTAGTTAAGAGCACCAAGCTGCTGGATGTTACAGTTGACTCACACAGCAATTGGAATTTAAAAAGATTCTGAGCCAGTGAAAGTCAATCAAACATCTGAAGTCGCTGCATGGGTCAAATGATTGCAAGTAAACCTCAGTAGCATGAGCGTCTCCCGGAACTTTGTACTTTAGTATCCTCTGTTTCACGTTGCCGGCTGTCAGGTTTTTTTTCTGCTAAGAGTAGGAGCCCAGATCTTATTCATGAAAGTCAATTCCTGCTGTCTATTTAATAAATTACTTTGTTTAAATTTACTTATTGCAATGGCTTCGTGTATTACTCTTTGTTTGTGTCTTGTTTCCTGTACTAGCGTCTCCGTGTTTTCAAATTTAATGTCCTGTATTTATGGCATGCTCCACTATCCTGGTGCCCAAGTTTGTACGATCTTTGATGTTCCTTAATTCTCGTGCCAATGGTGCATTTTGTCATCCCAATATATGCCCTGCTGCATTCACACGGGGAAGTGAACGGGGAACACATTATGGTGGGGGAAGAAGAAGAAGAAAAGAGAGAATGGTTATGTCTACCGTTTATCCACGGCACTACAGATAAGATTGCGAGGGTGTTCAATAGACATAATGTGAGACTATCTTCAAACCCACCAGGAAGATTGCGCAACTCTTAAGAAACCCTAAAGACCAAAGGCCACCACTATCAACCCCAGGTATAAAGTACCATGTGAATGCGAAACCCTTGACAACCCACTCTTTGTAGATATGTCACTGTTCATATGTGGTTGGTGCTTTCTCTGGTGCAAGATGCATTTGTTATTGATCACGACCAGGGATGGGGGAACCCTGATAGAGCCCAGCACTGATGATTAGGAAGCATTTTAAAAGAAATCCTTCCAAGGAACAGCTTTTCAGATTACTACTTTGAATGAAGCCCTTGCTTTCACCTTGCAGTGACTAATCATGCAAGTTTTGATCCTTCATTATGCTGGTGGCTGTTGAGGTCCCAAGTCTGGGCAATCACAGCGCCTCATCCAGCGATTAGTTTTGCTTCATCTATGCTTCTGATAACAGGATACAGTACACAAAATGGTGGAAGCTCACTCTGGTTTAAATAGGCTTTGTCTAAACAGGAAAGGTTCTCATCATGAGGGCATCTTCCAGTACATAGCGTGATGGGAAGTGTTTTGACTTGAGACAAGCTCCTTTTGACAGTTCATCCTCTCATGTTGGACTTGGTCCTTTTTCTTACGATTGCCATGGAGGCAGAGAAGAAGGAGAAGGCAAAATTCATAGGCTTAATGAAGTAGAATATAAACAGTGCTGCCTTGAATTCAGGGAATTGTTTATAGATAAACAAAGGAAAAATGAACTTACATGCTGGGGTGGGTGTGGGTGTCAAGTTAGCTGATGCTTATCAGCTGCTGATTAAAAACTTCCATCTGGTTATACATGCAAAAGAGAAGGTGGACAAGAGTCAACAACAGTCAATGTCTGTGGCCAGCAATTTAAAAGCCTTGCTTCTTTTTTGGTGGGGGCAGGGCAGAAGGGAGGTCTCTTATCCATTAATAATAGCTGAGAAACAGACAGATGTTCTGTGGGTGTATCTTTTCCTTCACTTCAGTATCCATGCTAGGAAAAAGCACAGAATCTCTGTCAGGACAGAATAGAAACTTTATTTTTTGCTTTGTTTCCAGAATATTCTCAAGTCAAGACTTTAATACATTTTCCAGAGGATGGAGTTCTGAAACTAGAAAGGAAGCAGCTGCTGTCAGTGGATTGCACAAAGGTTCCTTGAGCTGAGTTGCAAATCGGGACTTCCCCAGTTTGACTCTCACCTTTGCTAGCTACACACTCTCTGGCTGGTCTTTGGCAAGTCACTCCTTCTCAGCTTCAGCTGCAATACAGGAATACTTACCTCACAGGGTTTTTGTAAGGATTCTCTCAAGAAGATAATGCTTGTGAAGAGCTTTGAACACTTGAAAGTGCTATATACTGTATTGGTCTGAGTATAAGACTCACTTTTTTCTCCTAATTTAAGTTTTTAAACTAGGGGTGCGTCTTATAATCAGGCTGTTGCAATTTAATGCCAGTGATTTGATTAAAATTTTTTAATAGCACCAAACTTTAAGGGTGCGTCTTATAATCAGGTGTGTCTTATACTCGGGACAATATGGTAAATGTTAAGCATAATTATCGTTTCCATCACAAACAAAGTACACTAATATAATATAGTCCCAACTCCCCATGCCAAACATCTCCTTCTTGGTTATGTATGTACCAGCTGTGGCCTTCTGGTTCAAGGGCAGCTTCCTCTTGAATATTGAAGATAGTATCCACTGTTATGGCTTCCTGATGGAGGAGTCCTTGTTTTGCTGTGGAGGTATTTGCATCTTGCGTCCCACTTGCTTCTAGTAGTACCTTGTAAGCTCCCCCCAAATAAGCAATTAACGTGTGCGAAAAGGAATATTTATTCCAAATATTCATGCTTTGTTGTTCTGTCCAATTTGGAAGTACTAATATGGAAAACCTTTTGAGCATCTCTCAAGCAGTGTAATTAGCTGGTAGGATTAGTATCACTGAGCTTTCAATTTACCTCCGCTTCTCTAATCATTCAAGTGGTGTTGGTGTTGTTGAATTTCAGTGTACAGCCAAGCACTAAAATTATCTTTTACCTACGAAGAAAACTATATGTGCACACACTTGACTTTTTTTCTGCGCAGATTGTTGTGGCTACCAGATAAAAAAAAATGTTTACTTAAATACCTGTCTAAACTATCAGAATTCTTGAAATAACTGAGTCGTGTGCTTTTGGGGGGAGTGCTTTGTTGTAGGAGTGCTTTGTTGTAATTAACTGAAACAGAAGTTTCAGTTAATTAAAGCTTGCAGTGGGGGGGGGAATGCATTTTCTTTCTTTGAAAAACTTCTGACTATTTTTGAGGATAGTCTGGTGAATTCATTAGTCTGCAGCATGCCAAGTGGTATGAAGTAGTCTGCAAAAATTCAAACGGTACTGGCTTCTCCAGTAAATGGAAGATTAACAAGAATATTAATATGACATTTGATAGGAGCAGTTGGGAAGGAAGCGAGACTATTAATCCAGTGACATTTCCAAATACTGTTTTCTTGTTTTAATTTTTTTTCTCTTAACTTGAAGTGTTTATAGAAGGTGGAATTATAGGTTTGTGGTTTCTCATAACTCTGAGAATACATGATATCCCAGTCTTGCTCAGTCTTTCTGAAAATGTTATTCTATCTAATTTACATACACGTTACTCCCAGCCAAGAACCTCACTGGCTACATCCACCCCTTACACCCTTTGGGACCACTTCATTCCCCTGGCTGGTTCCTCCACACCACATTCATCTCCATTCTGAGGTAATGCTAAGTCTGCACCAATCACGTTTGCTGTCTCCCTCATCATCCTCCCTTTTAGCAATCCCAGTGGGTCATGCTGAGAACTGATTTAAAAAAATTATCAATCTATTGCAACATGTGAAGTTTGCCCTTTTTCTGGCATCCCACAGCTATCCATAGACCATAGAGAGCTCTTTGCTGAATTTGAGGAACATTGTTCTCACTATAGTATTTTGCAGTTCTGTTGTGGATTGGCCTTTTTGTTTTTGCTTTGTCCATAGTATAACAAGGCTACATTTATGTGCCAGTTTGATTAAAAAGCAAGCAAACTGTTCACTTATGACCAGAACTAGGGCCAGTTAAACTTTATATACCGGCAACTTTATATACCGGCGGCAAAAGTTTTTTCTATACCGGCAAAAGTTTATATACCAGCAAGTTTTTTTAAACTTTTATATACCGGAGTTTGCAGGAGAGAGAACACCCCGCCCCCTTTCCTTGCTGCATTGTGCCTGGCTGCTTTAAGTTGTTTTCTCCCTGCCTGGTTCACTTCTGATATTGGAACTGGACTCCTTTACTACTACTTGAAAGCAGCAGATAGGGTGGGTGGGCTTTGCTTTGCTCCCCATGCCCTTCTTTTGGTATAAAAAGTAGACCCCCCACTTTATAGATGAATGGAGCTTGCACATGCACTCAATGGCCCCATATATCTAGTTTGGCCCAGAATTCTCCAGTAAGCAATCCTTTGTTAGAAGACAAAATTGATAATCATCATCAAAGATGGAGCAAACTTCCAGATTTCCAAACTTCCATGCTTTCTGTTAGCCCTATACTTATTTTTAGATTTGATGATCAAGGTTTTTTCTATAATATGTTCTGTTGTTCATTCCCAGCATGTTTTATTCCCCAACCAAATGAGAACATAAAAACAAAACAAAGCTCTTGTTGTTGTGTGGAACAGAGAAAATGCTTAGAAAGCTTTATTTGTGCTGCACCACTTGAATAATTAGACGGCTAATGAAGTGGCTCTGCTAGTGTTAAGAGCATGGGCTTATTAAAATAAGTATCCACAATGCAAGGAGGTGGGAAAGCAGGAGGTATTCAAGAACTTTGTGAACCTGCTTTCCTAGTATTGGCCCAGTGCAAATGTAAGGCTGACTGATCACCTAGCCACTGTTGGGCAATTAGGCTCATCCGCGGGCTCATTCTCCTCTTCCCATTCCTCCTGTCCCCTTCCGTTTGCATCCTTCCCTCCCTTTCATCCATGGAGGTAACTGGAGCAGTGGCGTCATTAGCGGGGTGCAGGGAGTACAGACCGCACTGGGTGACACCCTTGGGTGGCCAAAATTGTGGAAACCTTTTGGAAAATTTGTTATGAATAATGCCATAAAGTTATATATCATTGGAAAGGTAATTTAATGTGGAATGTAATGAAATAAACCATGTTGGTATCTGTATTCTATCAAACATTATGGCCAAATAACCAGAAAAGAAACACAACTGCCTTATGTAACAAAAAGTGGATTTCCTTGACTCAAAACTGACCAATGAGACTGATTGTTCCAAGAGCCAATGAGGTGTTGTTATGACACAGCATGGAACCAATAAGGTGTTATGAATAAGTTCTCATTTCTATGTATCAGAACTAATACTAGAACTCTTATTCAGTTATGTGAGTGTCATTAAGTTGGCCGCTGGTTTTTTTGGTGGTTACTGATTTGTTGGGTGACCTGTACTGTTATATATTGAAATAAAGTTAATGGGGGTGACACCAACCCAAGTGCCACCACTGGGGTGACGTGATGAGCTCTTGACGCAAACCGCCAAACCCTAATGACGCCTCTGACTATAGCTGGAATTTTCTCTGCCACTAGTGTGTTCACTAATCATAGGTAGCACCAAATCGCAGTTTGCAACCATGGTGAGAAACAAATTAGCAAACTGTGGTTTGGTACTAACCATGGATAGAAAAAAACTTTGGTGTTCCAAGAATAAAAAGAGAGGTGGAGAGTGAAAGAGCCTGTGTGACGTTCTTCATCACCTAGCCATAGTTAGGCAGTCAAGGAGCATAACATTGACACCAGACCATCCTGTACGTGAGATTTCATTGGCCTAAAAACCGATGGTAGAATTTAAACAAAAAACAATGACAGTTCACTCCAATGGACCAGCATTGGTACCTTTTTTTTTTTTGATTGGAAAAAAAATCCTGGATTTACCTTTAGCTTTACATGAATGCAAAACACCATGTACAAGAGGCAGCTTTATAGGGTAGGGAGACTGTCTGCTGGAGAGCCAGTTGCTAAAGCGCAGTCTTGGAGGAAGAGTTACCACATTAATGTTACTTTTCCGGGGCTTTTCTTTCTCTCTCTCTCTCTCTCTTCTAAAACTTAGAAGCATCATGCACTTATGATAAGAGCACCCCCTCATCTCTTCAAACAGCAGGTCAAAGATTGCATAGATTATTATCCATCACAATGTTGCATCTGTCAGCTGTGTACTCCAGCAAGCTTCTTCCTCCTGGCAACTGCCTTGGGCCCTGGATGCAGGATGTTTCAGTGCATGAGGATTCCTGTTCCTCCCTTCCCATATGGTATGGAATTTGAGCATTCTCCTCATGTGCATGTTGGCTGATTGTTCGCAGACCAGCTAATTCATGTAATGCAATCATTGCTAAAATATTATATATAATAGAACAGTTTCCCCATATCTTTTGTCTAACTGGCGGTTTCTTTTAACCATGAGCTTTGTAAGAACATGGTGCATGTATGTTTGTCTGAGATAAGCTTAAACATTACAAATAAAATTGGTGCGCTATTTGTGTGTACAGTACAACACTTGAATGCAATTGAGAGTATCCTGTACTGCATTAATGCATTAATGGCTATGGTATGCATTAAACTGCATTAATGGCTATGGTATGCATAAGATCAATCACACACTGCCCCATTATAATAAAAAGAGGAGGTTTTAAGTAGTGACCAACTCCCCACAAATGGACAGTCCCATTTGGCATGAGCCGGTGTGGTTCACTGGATAAAACATTTGATTCAACCATGAGGATCCCAAGTCAAACCTCAGTTTAAATTCAGCATATGCATTCTGTTTGCTGACTTATTTGGCGATGTGGTCTACTCACATGAGCAGTCTAAAGTTGGATAAGCATACTTGTGGAAGTTAGACACATGCTGTCTATTTGAAAACTAGCCATGTACACTACTGAGTGTTCATATTCTCTGAAATAACCACTTTGAAAGTGGTTATAGTACCATTGTGGCTTACATCCCTTGGGCGATTATACCCACACACTGAGAGCTGTGAATGAGGTGTACGTTTCTACCCTTTTCCAATAAACTCATGACACGTTTTGACTGTGCTTCTAGAAATATGTCCAAAACCTCTGCCCTTCCAGTAACCGTTCTCTAAAGCGATTCCCCCACCCCACCCCACCTGTAAGAGTCTCTTCTACATTTAATGGTTTCCAAGACAGGCTGGCTGTGAAGAAGGCATCTAAGTAGCATCTTGAATATCATCTTACATCCAGCAGCTGTTGTCCACTCCTGTGGGTGGAAGAACAATGTGGATGAGAGTAACAGTACTGATAATACTAAGAGTCAATGCATTGAACATGGAGCAGGTGGAAAAAGAATCCATCTTGCTCCATAGAAGAGTTTAAAAGGCAGCATTGACAAAATGACATCTGGCTCACTAACTGTTCAAACTGGCTCAAACTAACTATCAGTTTGATAGGCTTGCTAATAAGTGTGGCATAGCAGAATGGCTTGTGCTGTGTGATGTCAGTTCAGGAAAGGGATTTCAAAAAGACAAGTTATATTTGTACATCTGATTCTCACTGACTTTTAGTAAAGTTCTGTTGACTTTCAGGAGAACATAAAGCACTCAACTTTAACTGAAGCTAAACAAGGATTGCAGTTTCTACCTTAGCAAGGATTAGAGCCGATGCATGTTATTAAGAAAAAAAACCCTTCTAAAATGTAAATAGAGTCCGGTTAGTTAGTAACTTTAAGTACATCACTCTTTCAAGCTATTTGGGAGGGATAGCTTTGCATTTCAAGGTGATTGCAATAATCTTATTGTGGTTGTTTTTGAAACCAGCTCACTAGAGAAGGTCAACTTTGGAGCACAAAAGAATACATTTTACTTTTCTTTTTTTTCTGACCTAAACTCATCTCTGAAACATAGTATGAAGTTGTTCACTGAAGGGATGGATTTTTAAGAGATTCTTTGCACATGACAACTTCTGTTTAGGGGAGTACATAAGCACCTGGATTTTCACCAGGAAGTGCTGGACATAGATTTGGATTTGGCCAGGAAACCCTGTCGCAAGTTAAGTGCCACTTGCATTCTTCTGGTAGTCCTGAAAATGCAACCCCAGTTTGGTTGGTTTTGCTACTTGTACGTATTGCACTTTTCAGCTTCAGAAAGGTACAATCGTTGCAAGTATTTTATTTCTAGAATCTTTTTTACAAGAAAGTGGATATTCTCAGTATTCCAATAAGAGCCTACAGGCTTCCAGGAGTCTATATCTGAGGATAATACTTTGAAATATTTTCCAGTTCCAGTGATTATATGAGGGGATGGGAAGAGGATCAACTTCCAAATTCTAAGCCATAAAACACAAATTTCAAGGGCATTTCTCTATAATCTTGGGTAATTTTGCCTTAGCTCCACCATTGACTTGCTAGCTGCCTAGGCTCTGCCAGATTCTTTGTAATTTGCACAGTGTTAAAAACATAAGAGTCCTGCTGGATCAGACCAAAGGGCAAGGCCCACCTAGTCCAGCATCCTGTTTCCCACAATGGCCAACTAGATGTCTCTTCTCTAGGAAGCCCACAAGCAGGAAAGAAAGGCACACTTCTATCCCACTAGTGCCCTGCAACCGGCATTCAGAGGTGTACTGCCATGGAACTTGGCGGTTAGCATACATAATTAGGAGCCATTGATAGAACTGTCCTCCATTAATTTCTCCAGTCCCATTTTACAGCCATCTAGACTAGTGGCCATCACTATATTCTGTGGCAACAAATTCCAAATTATGTGCTGTGTGAAAAAGTATCTTTTCTTGTCTGTCCTAAATCTTCTCTCTCTCTCTCTCTCTCTCTCTCTCTCTCTCTCTCTCTCTCTCTCTCTCCATACCATGTATAATTCTATAAGGCTCAATTATATCCCCCCCATTACCTTTTTTTAGCTAACAAGCCCCCAAATGTTTTAGCCTTTCCTCATAAGGAAAGTGCTATAGACGTCTGGTCATTTTGGTTGGTCTCTTTTGCACATTTTCCAGCTCTACAATATCCTTTCTAGGGTGTAGCCACCAGAAATGTACAGGTGGGCCCCCTTATCCACTGGGGATATGTTCCAGGCCCCTCCGTGGATACTTGAAACCGTGGATAAGAGCGAACACCCCCTCCATGGTTTCCTGAGGGCCCCCCCACCCTGCCTCCCCTGCAGGCAGGCATGCTTGCCCCCCCCAGCTCTTAATTTTCTTTCAGCAAGCTTTGTTTCTTCCTTAAAACAGAGAAGCAGCCTCCATTACAGGCAAGTAGAACGAGACTAAGTCCTAGAGAGGCTCTGCAAGGTTTCTGTTAACCTTGCAGAGCCTCTCTAGGACTTAGTCTCGTTCTACTTGCCTGTAATAAGCAGCCTCTCGGGCTGCTTCTCCTGTTTCTTTAAGGAAGAAACGAAGCTTACTGGGAAAAAAGTAAAAGCCTGGGGGGGTCCCCACAATCCGTGGATAACTGAAACCGTGGATAGCGAATCTGTGGATATGGGGGCCCACCTGTACACAATACAGTACAGGGGGACCCCGGTATCCACGGGGGATATGTTCCAGCCCCCACCGTGGATACCTGAAACCGCGGAAATGGGTGAACGCCCATTTCTGTGGTTTTCAGGGGGGGCCCTGACCCCCCCGCGGGCCTGCACTACCCCCCCCGCACCCTCCACAACCCCCCCAAGTACTTACTTTTAACGGAGAAAGCTCCGTGTTTTTTTTCTTCAAAAGCCTTTGCTGTAGGCCTTCTTACCAACAAGTCTTCAGTGCTAGAGTGTCTCAGCAACCTTGCTGAGAGGTTGCTGAGACTTTCTAGCACTGAAGACTTGTTGGTGGTAAGGCCTACAGCAAAGGCTTTTGAAGAAAAAAACGGAGCTTTCTCTGTTAAAAGTAAGTGCGGGGGCGAGCGCGACCCCCCCACGCCCTCCACAGCCCCCCTAGGCACTTACTTTTAGCAGAAACCTCTGTTCTTCTCTTCAAAAGTTCCGAGTTTCTATCTGTTTTAGGCCTGAACAACTAGACTTAGTTAATAGCTAGAGTCTCTGCAACCTTGCTGAGACTCTAGCTATTACCTAAGTCTAGTTGCTCAGGCCTAAAACAGATGGAAACTCGGAACTTTTGAAGAAAAGAACGGAGGTTTCTGCTAAAAGTAAGTGTGGAGGGGGCTGTGGAGGGTGCGGGGGGGGGATTCCTCAACTGTGGATAATTGAAACCTCGGTTGAGGAATCCGTGGATACCAGTGCCCCCCTGTATTCCAAATGTGACCATACCATTGACTTATGTAGAGGCAATATAATATTTGATATCTTATTGATCCTAACGAACCGTAGCATGACATTTGCCTTCACTGCTGCCGCACATGAGTTAACATGTTCATTGAGCTATCCAGTATCTCTTTCCTCCTGTGTTACTGACAGCTCAGACGCCATCTGAGTGTTTATATGAAGATGTGATGTTTGCCCCAGAGGGCATCATTTTGCATTTATTAACATTGAACCACATTTGCCATTTGTTTGCCCACTTACCCAGTTTGGAGCAGTCCTTTTGGAGCCCTTAACAATCAGCTTTGACTTTTAGCACTCTGAATAGTTTGGTGTCATCTGTAAACTTGGCCACCTCACTGTTTACCCTTAACTCCAGAGCATTTATGAACAAGTTAATCCAAGTGGAGCTGTGGCTGTGGATATTTTGGTCAGTGTTTGCTTTGAAATTCAAGTCATTAAAAGCTGAGTAGCAAATGTGCCAGGTTGTGAAACTTGGCGCATACTCAGAAGTGTAGGTTTTCAATTCAGTACAGTTTGTTCACTAGCTCTTGAATACTTTGCCTGATGTGCTCCAGTGTACTTCTAGACCCCAGTGTATATGGACCGTTTCTTAAACCAATACCTTGCATGCTTGTAGCAATTTATGCTGGCACATCACTTAGAGTGCTAGTCTAGGAACCAAAAAGCTTATTCCTGACATCCTGACAAGAACAGATTTCCTCAAACTTTCATACCACCAAACCTGGGCCCAGAATAACTCCATTCTGTGGCTGATTTTCTGTTACTTACATTATATTTACTCAGAATCATGCTTTTCTCCCCCCCCCCCCCACTTTTTTCAGCTTTCTATTGTATTCCTGCCTGTTGTTGTTTCCATTATTGTCCTAATGGAATTCAGCCACTCTCATTACTGGAGGGGGGCATGCAATAGGGTAGTGTGGGGCGAAGGGTAATGGAAATAGGTCTCGTTCATACATTTGCGATATTTATAATATTCACCTTCTAGATAATTTGATGTCCTATTTTTCCATATGTTTGGTTATTGTCAGTGGTCTTTTCTTACAAATAAAAAAGCTATTAATTAAAAAATAATAATGATATGTATTCAGTAAAACCACAGCATCCAAGTAGGGATGATAAATGCCTGATTAGCTGTAAGGGAGTGTCCCACTTGAGCTATCATTATCAAGTGGTATAGCATATGGAGTCAATTTTGGACTATAAGGTATCTGTAGTCTGTCTGCTTCCTCATCTGTGAAGGAGGGACGATGCCACTGCTTTATGGAGTGGTGTGAATGTAGCTATGTTGTTGTAACTGCACAAGAGAGATGCAGTAGTGTAAACTATAGAGCAACCTATCTGTTCATAAGAATTTATCCAGTGGTTAGAGAGATGCTATGTACGATGAACTGTTGACTTAACAGATCTCAATTCAGTGGACTACAGAAATGACAATTTCCTATGACTACAGAGGTCCTTTTAAATTCTAACTTACAGAGCTTCCTTGGCAGCATCAAGGAAGCTGTGTAAGGTAGTCAGGTGTTGGAAGGTGCTAGGGGCAGGCTCACCTACCCTCCAGGGCTCCTTTGGCACTTGCACAGCTGCTTTCCTTTTCTCCCTTGAGCAGGGCACTCTAGGAATGGAGACGTTTCTCCATTCTGGAAGCTGCTCTAGTAGTGGGGAGTTCTTCAGAAAGTGTGTAGATGAGTCATGGAAGGTAGGTGAGAAATGTCTCCATTCCTAGAGTGCCCTGCTTGAAGGAGGAAAGGAGAGAAGTAACACCAGCGCCGCTGAGGGAGTCATGAAAGGTAGGTAGGTGAGCCTGCCCCCAGTCCCCTCCAGACAGATATAGACCTCAGTTGACACTGCTGTTCCTCTCTCTACCAGGACACTCTAGGAATGGAGATGTTCCTCTGTTCCTAGAGCACCATGGTGGAGAGCAGAGTGGCAGTGCCAAGGGAACTTTTGAAGTCAGGGATTTAATGGACTGACAGCTCAATCCTAATGTAACTTTGGCCGGCGGAACAAGCAGAATTCTGGCAGAACTGCCGCCACCAATCTCTCCCCCTTCCTGGGCCCAGCCTACCAATGCACCCCCGGAATGCCCTGTTCTGCCCTTTTCTATGCTGCCTGGCAGGGAACCTACCTTCCCCGACGGGCACTCCAATGGATCTAGGGTGGGGAGAGCCACGCCGGCCTCTTTGCCGGCGCAGCCTCCATTGGGTGACGCAAACGTGCCTCAGGGCAGGGGGTCTGGCTCAGTTGGTAGAGCGGCCACCTCATATGCCTGAAGATCTGAGGATGGCAATTCGAGACCTGTCTAGAGCTGTCGACACGCCGCTGACAAGCTGCAGAAGCCTCGGTGGGAGAGAGAATTTTACAGCTGGCACACTGAATAGGAGGCAGTGTTGCCATCAAGTCTGTGGGGGGGGGGGTGAATGCCAGAGAGAGGCCAGACCATGAAGGAAACCACCTGGAATGAGCATTCTATGCAAGATTAGATATTTGTAGTAATATGTAAAAAAAAAAACCTGCTGCGTTTTAGATAACCTGCCTATGTAAACCACCTTGAATTAAAGTCAGAGGAGAAATCCAATGACCGGTATATAAATACTGGTATTATTATTTATTTGTGACACCCAAGACCAGCGGAGCAGTGCTCTGCTGATCGAAGAGTTACACAGGATTGGGCTGCCAGTCTGTTAAATCAAGGTTCACTGTACTTAGTTGGAAGGGAGCAATGTAAGACTGGAGGTTTGTGTCATCTTCGAACATACTCTAGCAGAGAAATTCATTTAAATGAAAGCAAAGCATAAAACACAGTAAAGGTCAACTTGCTGTTAGTGCCAAGATTTCGCAGACCTCCCCAAGTCAAGAAACAAACTGCCTGAGCCTTCCTAAATGTGAATGAGGGCCACTGTATACTTTTGTGGCTGTTACAGGGAAGCTACTTGAACCAATGTAGCAGAAGGTTGCTACTTGGTGAACCATTTGTGTATGCTTAATTCTGATGATTTTTTAACCACAGCAGTGTGAACTTTTTGGTTTTTTAAAGATGTTTGTGGTGGCATGGTGGAAGTGACCCGATTGACCAGGTGAGCTGCTACATATGAGGGGTGCATCTCCAGATAACACATGGAGTGTGTTTAAAGCCGCTACAATGCGGTAGCTTTAAATTTAAAAACAGACCCTCAAACCTGGAAGGTGCACAATGCTTGTTCTTGCCTGGGGAGTGGGGGTGGGAGCCAAGTAAATATGTGGAGAAAGGCAGAAGCTGATTGAGTGATTTTAAGACTCTCCATAGCAAATGGGCCTGAGCTAAAGGATTGGATTACTCTATACACCAGATTTGGAAGGGAGGGAGGTTGCCGTTAAGGAAGAACATGTGCCTCCTTAAGAGAATTTGTACCACCATAGACAGGCCTGCATCTGATTTTAACTTTAAGAATGATGGCTTTTGATAAACTCAGATTCACTGTAACTTTCTTCTTGGAGAAATATGTGTTCAGCAGCACAGTGAGTGAGAGAAATTCTTTCCATGTGTCTCTCCCGACTGTCGTGCAAGGGGGAACATTGTGTGAGCATTTTTTTTCCTACAGCCTTTGTGCTAAGCTGCACACTTGCAGGAATACCTGTATTTAATGGCCTGCTCTGTATTCACAACCTAAAGGGTGGTCCATACCGGGCAGCTTTCGTCATTATTTTTAAATCGGCTGGATCGCTATTTTTTAGCTTTAATCATGACCGGATCACTCGTAACACCTATTTCGCTACATAAAGGGTGGTGGTTTTTTTTTTTTTTTTTTTGCAAGTATTAAGAGAGGCAGGAGATTGGGGGGTGAGGAGGGAGCTCTGGGCCTTACCAATTAGAAGCATTAAAACTGGGCACAGCTTCACATTTGCTGCATTGCATTTCCTGCTAATGAAAAGAAATCTCTCTGAAGGTGCCCCAGCTTTCCAGTTCAGTGCAAAGTGCAGCAGCCTTCTGCCAGAATAGGCATGCCACTAATGACTGATAATCAGTGACATTTCCCTTCTGATGATACCATGAGGGTGTGGAGGAGGGGATAGGTGACCTTTTTTTCTTTTTGGTCACTGAATTATGGACTTGATTTTTTTTTTTACTCATCATCTCCCACATTTTGTCGAAAGAATGGCAAGCAAATATTAAGTTGCGGCTTGCTTAACTGATTGCACTGACTTGCTGCAGAAGCATAAGGGTGTGTACAAATGTTCCTTAACAATGAACTTGATGTGGGTTTTCCTTCCTGCTAGGCTTCCACCCGACTTTGTTGTGGGAATGACAGGCATACATGCCATCAATTCAAGCAACAACCCCCTCCTCAGACTCGCCCCTCCTACCATGCTTCAAGTGGGCTATCTGCCCTTTAAAAAATCTTCTAAAGCGGTATATGTGCATAGGGTGGCATCTCAACGAGCACTTTTGCCCTCAGGAGCTCTTTCCACAAATGGAAGCTTCCTCCATGAACATAAGGACTGTTCTGCTCACAGGAGGGGTCCTTGCAGAGCTGCCATTTGAGGAAGGAGCTCCTGCTGGTGGAAGCGCTAGGTGGGATGTCACCCTCTGTAAGGTTGAAAAAGTGCTCCAGGAAAGTGGGTTAGTGATGTTGCTAGTTCCAGTCAGTCAGTTCTGTGCACAGTCACCTTCTGCTGCAACCATTCAGAACCAACTTTCCTTGAGCTTGATCTGGGAGAGAAGATGGTGCATCTGAATAAAATATGGTGTGTACACTTCCACTGCTGCCTCACTGCTAAATGCTGTACATCTGCGCTCACCCATTGAAATTGGCAATGACCTTTCATAGCCAGATTCACTGTTAATTTACCAAACCTAGGTGAGTAATGATGAAGTAATAAAGCCTGGCAATCTGAAAATTGTTTCTCTTTATGAGAGCACTTTCTTCAGGACAGATACAAGCGACTGTTGTATCTGAAAATTGTGATGTGGAAAGGCTTTGTCTGTACCATTGTCCTTGTGTTGCATTTGTTGGTACTTTTCATCCTTTTTTTTAATCTTTGTTCATCATTTTGTATATTAACTGTGTATACTTCCTTTCTCCCGTGTGATTAGTGGGCTGTGTTTGAATCTTGAGTGTGGGCTTTGATTTTATTTGTGTACACATGTGCCAAATGTGTGCACAGACAACTGTGAACTGTACAAGACTTAGTAAGACTAATGAACTGAGCAAACTTTAAAAAGGAGGGAAGGAAAGAAGCGAAATAGAACTTCTCTGCAAGGTTATCATAAATAAAATTGGGGCTGGGTAAGGTGGGGTGGGAAGTATACAAATAAGGCATCTAGAGGGGTGGTGAACAGGTGTGTATCCATATGATGATATTAAAGAAATGTTACCTAGTAGATATGGAGGGGGAGCAACAAAGGCCATGTTGAAGGACATCATTCTGAAACATTTGTCCAAATGCTCGTTTGTCATTGTGGTACAGTTACTTCCAGTTTTTTGAAGAACCAACTTTAGCAGTATATAACTCAAATGTGGATTGCTAATTTGATGCAGGTACTTTTGCACCAAAGTACTGTATCTAGGTCCCCATGATACTAATGGAGCAAATGTAATGCTGCAGGCATGAAAGATGTGACTACGTATATGGAGAATTCAGGAATAGCTAAGCATAGCAGACACATACCTTTCTTCCTATGTTATGACTTCAGACAAGGGAATGTTTACAGCAGCACACACAGTGATACAAAAAAATGGCTCTTATCACTGAGAATGTATGGTAAATGCTCCTGGGGAAGGATAGAGATGTGCTGAATAGAAATGGTTTTAAGTGCCCTGGAAAATGTAGGGATTTTACCCCTAGTCATAACATGGCAAACCACATGATAATTTTTATCACTTGAGATGAGTGTATTGAGCCTTGGGGTGGCGTGTAGATTTAGTAAGCTAATATAAATTGGATAAACTAGCTGAACATTATGGCTTAGTAATTTGGTGGCTCTTTTCCACCTGTAATGTATGATTTCTATATCTGTATGTGCCCTGTGTCTTTATGAAATATTCAGATGTACTAATATTAGAAAGAAATGTCAAATTGTTAATCAAACAACATTTTGGCCTATAGCCGTTGGTGGATATTTCAACACTCAGAAAGCAGTGGCAGGTCTGTGCCTGTCTTCTGCCTCTTTAAAAACAGAAAATGTATTTTGACTTTGCCTTGAAAGAAGCTTCCTTGCAGCTTTAGCAAGGCTTTTTCTAGACAGAACACATCCTTTGTTATAGGGCTTGAGAGCCACCAGTTTTAGAAGCATACCTTTATGCACCCTATTGAGTGTGTGTGTGTGTGTGTGTGTGTGTGTGTGTGTGTGTGTGTGTGTGTGTGGTTATTTTTCTTTGCCTTCTGTCTTTCTGATCACAGTGATTTTGTAGGTGTTTTGAAAGTGTCATCTGTCTGATGGTTCTGAATATGGTGAAACCATGTTCATTTTGACACCTAGAGGGGAGAGAGCTTCATGTTGGAATCAGTGTCTCCTGTGAAGGCCTGTTCTCTAAATAGTTTTTGTCTTTGTTCTAGCAGTCTTTCCTAAACTGTGGGTTGCGAGCAGATTTTTGGTGAGTTGAGAGAAAGTTTTTGAAATGTGATTTTTTTTTAAAAAAAATTGTCTGGGAGAGGGCTTACCTAGCTGGAATGATGGACCTGACGGCCTCTGAGGGGTGGTGGCCCACCGCCAGATGTGGCCACTGGGCCCGACTTGGCACAGCGAAAGCCGGTGTGGAACCAGAACGGGCCAAGGACAGTCAGTTGGCTGTTGGTCCCACGGAAAGCCCGATGGGCCACTTCAACAGCTGATGTGGCCGGGTGTGCCCAGGCACACGGGCCAGGTGCCGCAGGTGGTGAGAGGCAGTAGTACTTACTCTGCCTAGGGAGCACAGGACTCCGATTATTAATAATGTATTAATTATTATTAATAAAGATATTGTTTCTAGATCTCCTTTTTTGTCTCGTAAAGCTATGTGGGTTGCGATTGTCATTTTAAAAATTGGGTTGCGGTGCTAAAAGGTTTGGGAAGCACTGCAGAATTCAAAGAAAGCAAGAGCTTAGCTTTACTGATAACATTTGTAGAATATGGGTTCATGTGACATCTCCTCGTCAAAAAGAGAGACAGCACAAGAATGAGAGTGTTTGAGGAAGCCGTGTGGTATGATGGGTGTGTGCCCACTTTGTTGTTCTTGCTTCAAATAATGCCTTGAAAATAAGATTGTGTACAGGTCATGGCCAACCATGTGCCTGTCATTGTGGGGAAAACCTCAAATTTTTGGGCTGTTTTGCCAATGTTTTCACCTACTTTGGACCTCTAACATTCTAGAGGCTGCTGTGATGTCTCAGCATCCTGAAATATTGCTGAGTCATCGAGATGCAGTAACCTTTATCCTTTGTGTTGTTGACCTTCTTCTTCCACAACTGACTGGAAAACCAATGAATTGGCTCAAAGCCTAGTTCTTTGATCATGTAGTCCACCTGATCTCTAAAAGCGGGAAATCCAGGCACCAGTCCTCAATATCTAATCCCATAGGTGAAATCTGGTAACGGCCACAGTGTATAAAAGGTAGGGTCTCACAATACACCCTTTGTACATTTGCCCAAGGCTGATGTTGGAAGCACCTGATGCTTCATGGAGGGCTTGTCCACTCACCTTGCTGGTGTGTGCCTGGACCCAGACCCTGGGCAGCATGAATAAGTAGGTTAGGATAAGCACTCAAAAAAGATGTGTTGAGTTTTTGTTTTACTTCCTGCTTGTCTTTTATCATCCTTTGCTGCCCCCTCACCTTTTTTTTCTCCTTTTGCTAGTTGATCGGTGCCTTGTTGCTAGGTGCTGTGCCTCTTTTACCCCCCCCCCCCCCCACTGCTGGATTCTATAAAACAGGAGTAGTTTACCAATCTGGGACAAGCCTTGTGGAAATTGGTCTGTTATTAAAAACATATTTTACGGTAGTTCTGTATCAGCCTCACCATTTATCTTTGTTGCAGCTTTATTTTTGTCAAGTGCCTTATTGGGCTTTGTAACCATGGGGGGGGGGTCTCCTCCTCCCCCTCTTGAGGGCAACTCCACCTCAAAGGGGTTGTGATGCAGCCGTGCAGCCAGGGCTGGAAAGCAGAGCAAGAGAGGAAGGCTTGGCTGATCAAACAAAAACAACCAGGGCTAAACCACCCCTAACTGAAAACAGGGCAATCTTCTCATCCCTGATAGGTTCCTTCATCTGTCTCCACCCTCTCACTTGGCCTGTCTGTCCTTCATCCCTCACTTAGAAGTTCTGCATCCTCCCCAGGGAAAGGGTTGGTGTGGGTAATGCAGTGCCCAACTCACTTCCTTCTGCAGCCCTGCCAAGGGGTCTCCTATTGTGGGGTCTACCCCGCTGGGGGATGTGTGTCATACTCGCCTGGGTCCTGGGTGGGGCAGCTGGGTTTATCCACTCCTTAGGGGAGCCTTGCCCCCTGAGTAGGCCCCCCTAATGCCTCCCATACCTTGTGTGGGGTAGGGTCTGGCCTTTTGCTGCCTCCAGCTGACTGGACACTAACTACCCTACTCCTGGGCCTCCCCGTTCCTCAGACCCCTCACCAGCACAGGGGCAGTCAATACTCTTCTCCCTGTGCCAGTTTACATGCCTTGCCCCTCGCTCCCACTCTCTGCTGCTCCCTCCTCCATCCCATTAGACTGCCCCTTGTCCGCGCCTCCACTCTTCTCCACATCTTCTCTCACCACCTGCACCTTCCTTCCTACGTGGTTCTGTCTCTTTCCTGGTTTCCTCCTTCACTGCCCTCTCTGTCTTCTCCTTTGTCCTATTCTCTGCCCTCTCTGTCCGTGCCTCTGCTTCCTTTGGTCTCTGACCCCATGTCTCCCCACCCACCCCCGTGGCCTCTCTGCCCTCCCTTTATCAGCAGACCAGAACCACCTGGCTCATCATTAACGAACACTGTCTGCCCTGCCTCCAAGGCTGGCGCTTAGTGGTGATGTCACTGCTGAGCGCAACAGCAGCCAGCTCCCAGCTGCTTTGTTGGGCTCCACCTCATGTGCCTGGCACACCGAAGGTCTGTGAAGGTCTGTAAATGCTGCGAAGGAACCGGAGCTCTGATTTTTGTGCCAACAGTGTATGAGCAGGGTCATCTTGCTGTCTTCACTCTTGGCTGAATTTAAGATGGGGAGGAGGGAGGAACTGAGCTAGAACGAAGGCCTCCGGGAGATAAAGCCAGGACTGGGGAGCAGCTGTTTGTCCATCGCTGCCTTCTGGTTATGTCCAGCTGAAAATAACGTGAATTTGACTTTGCCTGCAGTGTACTTTTAGCTAATCAGAACCATGGCTTACATACAGGACTCAGGGAAATGCCTAACAGCCTGCTAATTAAATACTTGCTCCAGCCATTGATTTTATTTTCCCAAGAGCCGCCTTGTGCCATCTGTCCAAGGGGACAGTCTGAGGTCCTGTATCCTTCCCTTAATTATTCATGCAGGTCTGTTTGGAAGCAGCTGGCACTCTGGATGCAGCTGGGGAGGTGTCTTGCAGGGCTGCCTTTGGAGCCTCCCCCGGCTTGCCATGACATGAGGGGTTGATGGGAGGAAGAATCCCGGTTCCCCAATCTTCAAACAGTATTTTTGTTACAGCCATTAATTTTGTTTAATTTAGCTCCTTCATTATTTTCCCTTCTGCCTAGACTGCTCACTGCTGGAATTCTGGACTCCAGTTTCCACTGTGTATTGGGAGTATGGGAAACAAACTGGAAAAGTGTGTGTGTGTGTGTGTGTGTGTGTGTGTGTGTGTGTGTGTGTGTGTGTAAGCAAGGCTATTTTTGTATCTTTCCAATGGCTGTTCCTCAGGAGTACTGGTTGCTATAGTAATAATAACTATAACATTGCTTAGCAAAGTGAAATCCCTGTTTGAATGTTTGGGAACTTAACTTTAGGGCAGTTGGAAGAAGTCAATCTTTACTTTAAATATACCTCTGATCCCACCCCGCCCCACCCCACCCCACCCCGGTCTTTGGTTTTCAAGAATGAAGTTTGGTCTAATTGCCAAGCCTGAAAGTGCAAGCCAGAATGAAGCGGAGTCAAAAGTATTTGTAATTCAACAAAATAGTTCACAAAATGGTTTTATGTTGCAAAATCAATCAATCAGTAAATGGCTCCCTGTCCCCAAAGGACTTACAGTATAAAGAGAGATGCAGAAGAGACACCAGCAACAGCCACTGGAAAGGACACTGTGCTGGGGTGAAAAGAGACAGTTGATCTCCCCCTGCTAATATAAGAGGACCACTTTAAAAGGTGCCTCTTTGCCCAGTTAGCAAGGCAAAGATCAAGTACAGTATATATTCTTCTTTGAACAAATTGCCTTCTCAGCCTATTCTACATACCTGGTCACACCATGGAGCAGGATACACTGCATACCTATTCATGGTTTCCCTTTGCTTCCTTTCCTGGGTATGGTTTTAACATAATGGGAAATTCTGTGCATCATATAACAAGCTTCCAACTCAAGGTGACTTTCAAAGGGACCGGGTTTATATATAAACCGGTTAACTGTGACTTTGTTCCTGGCTACTTCTAAAATTATCTGTTATTACCAGAGCTCCTGCCCAAAGGCATTAACCATGAATGGAGGTGTGAATACTTTAAAAATATTTGAAGGTGTACAGAATACACTTGATGAAAGAGCATATTGCTCTAGTTGAGTCAGAGCTATGTTTTTCTTCCAAATTAGTCATAGGTGAAGGATGCTGTCTTCCTCTTGCCTGCCTTCTACTCCGAGAAGGTGATGGAAGACTATCGCTATTTACTTGACACTACAGAAACCCTTCTCTTGCAGCAGAAACAAAGACTTGGCATTTCCCTGCAGGTGACGTTGTGGATATCTATCAGCGAGAGTTCTTAGCGCTAAGAGACCGCTTGCACGCTGCAGAACAGGAGAGCCTCAAGCGGTCCAAGGAGCTGAACCTAGTCCTAGATGAAATAAAGCGAGCCATCTCTGAGAAGCAGGCCCTGCGGGATATAAACCGGACGTGGAGCAGCTTATCTGGTAAATCAGGCTTTAATGAGGATGAGCTCCTGATCTGTGTAGTATCTTGGATAGGACAGGCATTCAGTGTGTCCACGGACAGACTTACCATAGGGAACAGGTCACTGGATGTAGTGTTGATCATATAAGGGTCTCTGAAAATATCCTTTGTAGAGAGGGAGTGTGGCTGCATGAAGCATTTCCCTCTAGGTATCATACACTAGCTATGTATGTGATGTGAATAGGATGAGAAAATGTTTCTAATCCATTGAAAATCTATAGTAGTCTGACTTTGCCAGCTGCTTTCATGTAGCATGTGAAACCCCTGTAAGAAAAATCTCACCCCCTGTATGATTTCTTAGTTTGCAGCAACCAAATTACTCACCCGCTTCTGCCCATTGTCCTTTGTGAATCCCAGGTACAGCTGCTTGCCGCCTTTCTTATAGTGTAATTCCATGTATACTCAGAAGTTAGCTCCATTGAGTTCAATGGTGTGTAAGTATGTATAGAATTACAGCTTTAGTCCCTCAGGTATCACTCCTCTCATCCCCACATGCAGTGATGCTTTCTGAGGGCACTTCTGCCTGCTGGCTTCCCTATGCAATGCTTTAGCTACCTGCTTCCCACAAGCACTCTTGAAAATGTGACTCCCTCCTGCACTAAACGTCCTTTCCTGCTCTTGCAGGCTGTGCTGAGAGGAAAGGCTGTGAGCAGAGTATGGCCTCTGCTGCTTCAGTGCCCCCTGGCGGTGATGGAATAAGAGCCTCATAGAGGCTGCATCTGGAAAATATCCAGGTTTTAATTATTTGCAAAGGCTTATAACTGCAAACAGGAGAGGTGTAGAACCCCATTTTGGAAAGAAATTTGAGATACTCCTGTTTTTAACTAAATGCTAAAACTTTGTTACAGTGAACAACTTGATTCTGGCAGCCAGATGCATGCTGACTTACTTTGCATTTGAAAATGTTGATCATGGTTTTGTATATTCAGCCTCCCAAAATGGCATAAGCCTAGTACATAATTGTTAGGGAGAATTAGGTCCCTGAAAAAAGTGCAAAAATACTGCGTGCAAATTTTGATCTCTTTGCCAAGAATTTGGTTTAACTTTTGTTCTCCTGGCCTCAAAAGACTTGGGGTGAGGGGGGCATGCTTATCTGTCTTGAGCTTTAAGTAATTCCTGCTGAACTTAATGGGATTAGTGGGTGTAAGTGAAGAAGATTGGTCTGATTAACCTAAGTTAAAGTGATCATCTAGCTGGCCAGATGGTGCTATGAAGAGGGTATGTCTCGGAAGCTTTACAGTCGCTCTCCATTACAAACTTGTAAGTGACTTCACTCTCCTTTTTCCAGATGAAACAAAATTAAAATTGTGGAATATCACAAATAAGAATGTGCTGCATCTTCCTACCATCTTTCATCATTTGCCACATTTGCTATCAAAAGAGAACAGCCTACAGCCAGCTGTGCATGTAGGACAAGGGCGCACTGGAGGTGAGTGGATGCTGCTCTTGAGGGCATTTCCCTTTACTTCTTGTTTGGCCAGAGTTTAAATAATAATAATAATAATAATACCGGTATTTATATACTGCCTTTCTTGGTCATCGGATTTCTCCTCTCACTTTAATTCAAGGTGGTGTACATAGGCAGGCAATTCTAACCCCACCCCCCGAAGTGGGGTTTACAATACAAAGTTCTAATCTTTCATAGAATGTCTTCATTCCAGATGGTGACCTTCACGGTCTGGCCTGGCTTATCTCTGGCATTCGCCTTCCACACTCACTCGGCTTGACGGCACTCTGCCTCTCACTTCAGAGAGTTATCTGACAGTTTTTCCTCGCTCTCACCAAGCTGTTGACAGCTCTCGGATACTTCCGGTTGTCTCGAGCTGGCGTCCTCAGATTTCTCCAGGCATTACAAGGTGGCAGCTCTACCACTGAGCCAGACCTCCTGCCATTGAAAATATATAGTAATCTGAATTTACTATCTCCTAATCCTAACTGAGGTGTCAGGACAGGCAAAGATGCTACAGTATTCTGATTCAAAAATTGTAAATAGCCAAGTTGGTCCATAAGGAAAAACACTGAAAAGCCACAGCAGGGATATACCTTGATTAGGATCAACTGAAGTGTCACAAAGTAGCAAGCTTTCCCAAAAGCTTGCTCACTGTTGAGATATTTTAGTTGGGTCCAATAAGGGCATTGCTGTACTGTAACATCACTCTGGTTGCTTGGCTGCATTGGCATTGTGGGATCAATAAAACAAATTTTATTTACAGCTCACGGGCCACTTCCTACTTTGGCCGTTATTGTGCAGTAAGCTAATTATGTAAGCAGCTTCTGATGTGTTTGGGGCAGTTCTTTTTTCATGCCAGTACAAACCTTTCCTTTCAGACACCTCCACTGGTATGAAGACTGTGGCCCTTACTAAGTCACTTGATAACAATTACCATCATGGAGCAATTTTAAAAAACATCCTCCAGTCAGAATGAGTAAACTGATCTTAAGGCGAAAGCTTTGTGTGATAGCCAGGTGTATATCCAAGTGCTGGTTTATGCTTTGATCAGCTCTAGAAAACCGCTTGCTGTTTCAGCCTGAGAGCATGTCTGCACAGCCACTATCCATTGCTTATCTTTTAGTTTGTTTGCACTAAACAGGAAATGCTGAAAGACGTTCTGGGAAGTAATGGTGCATGAGGTTCGCTATGTCTGAGTTGCTCCATATGCCTGTGTGACCTGCATAGCCTGAGCTTATTTTGTGATTCCCTAAAGGTCGGCAGTTCGAATCCGTGACGGGGTGAGCTCTTGTTGCTTGGCCAGCTCCTGCCAACCTAGCAGTTCCAAAGCATGTTAATGCGAGTAGATAAATAGGTACCGCTTGCGGGAAGGTAAACAGTGCTCCGTGTTCCAGCTGCATGCTATGCGCTGCAGGAGAGTCATACTGGCCACATGACCACGGAGGTGTCTTCGGACAACGCTGGCTCTTCGGCTTTGAAATGGGGATGAGCACCACACCCTAGAGTTGGACACGACTGGACAGGGGTCACCTTTACCTATGATGTGGTGCAGATAAGTAGGAAGATCTGAACATGGATGCAGGGCCATTCAGAGGAATTTTATCAGGGGGTCCAAAGTTTCTTTTGGGCCCCTTCCCTACATATGAATTTGGCTCCTGGGACCCTCTTTTTTTGCTCCAGGGCCCCCTTTTGACCCATTTTTTGCCCTGGGCCAGGGTACAAGTTACCCCCTTAACCCCCCCTCTCAGAGGCCCTGCATGGATGTGGTGTATCTTTTGAGCATCTGTTGTAGCAGACGTGTCCCCATGATACAGATGCTATCTCAGGAGTGCAGTGTCTGTGCTAGATTATTTAAAAGGAGAGAGAGCACCTGGCTATACAGCATTCCTTTTGAGAATCTACTTAATTCTTTGTCAATCTGAATGACAGCCTTAATTCTCCTGAAGGTAAAATATTTCAGTTTATGGTCTGTACTTTTGATTCCTTCAAGTTTTAACCCCGTAGGGTAGATTCTGTGATGGTCAGCTGTGGCCGTCAGCACCCTGCTGCATCCATCTGTGGTGGTTGCTCTGGGACTGTTGGTCCATTCTCCTGAGCAAGTGCAGCACTTTGCTGATAGGAAATGAACAAGGAAACTGGGTTCTTAGGAAGCAGTGTGAGATGCTGGGTCACGTTCAGTTATTTAAAAGGTAACTTTAAATATGCTCTGTTTTATTTCTATACAGTATCAGTAGTAATGGGAATCCCCAGTGTCAAGCGGGAGGTGCATTCCTACCTTACAGACACCCTAAACTCTCTGATCTCAGAGCTCAACCAGCAGGAGAAGGAAGACTCTGTCAT
Source organism: Plestiodon gilberti rubricaudatus (assembly GCA_026170595.1). NCBI lineage: Eukaryota > Metazoa > Chordata > Lepidosauria > Squamata > Scincidae > Plestiodon > Plestiodon gilberti. The sequence goes on along the minus strand of JANXHW010000002.1, from coordinate 191,913,539 downwards.
TGTTGTCCTGATTGCTGAGGTAAAAATCATTCTTTCACCTCTGAATCCGGCTCTGATAGCTCTATATCCCTTCATTGTCTGTCTGAGAGGGACTTGGTGCAGATCCAGCAGGCGGCATGTAGTCATAAAACAGCAGGATGTGTCTCCACATGGCTATGGGCCAATACCTCCTTTGGCACAGGGAGATAAGTCTAACCTCAAGCTGCTGTCCGACAAGGATCATCGGGTACATCCCGCCAATGGGGCCCAGCGGGCTGTTTCCAACATGAAACAACGCTTGGATGCACTCAGCTGTGGAGAGTCAATACGTTAGCAGAAGGCTGCATGGCTGTTGCCAAGAGGGCACTTGTGTATGTCTCTTTAATTTGAATTGCACTCAGCTTGTTGACCTTTGCTCATACAGAATGTTAGGCAGCTGTTGACTGAATTCTGCTAAAAAGAACCTTAATAGAAATTGCTTCTCCAATGTTCTCTCTGGATTCTGTGCACTTCTTGCCACTTCCTACTAGGCATCCCAAGAAAAGTCTCAACTAAAACTGAGGCTTGGGCATTTTGTTACATGAATGCCTTCCATCAGAATCAGTTTTCCAAATTCTGGCGTGTGAATGACTTTGGCATATTAATCCACTATAGCTGCTTTTTTTTTCTTTTTTTTTAACCTTGGAGTTTATATTGCTTTTTTATGTTTCTCCATGGCATTTCCATTGGGATTATTTATCTCAGGCCTGAAATAAATTCGTCTTTCTTGAAATCTTTTGAACAAAAGAGTCTTCAGTAAGATATTATTGCTGAGAGAATACCAGCCCTTAATGTCTCCCATTTGATTCCTGTTTTAAGCATTTTTTTTCCAGCTGGGATTTTTCTGGTTTGCGTTTTTTCCTCCTTACAATTAATAGAAGAGTATGGGCACCTTTGGGAGCTAATGGCAGCTCCTTGTAAAGCAGCCAGAGACTGTTGCTTAGGAGGACAGAAGACTCAGGGCTGCTTCATGTGTTAATTTCTTCTTGCATTGAAATGTATCTCTGTGCTGTGAAGTGTATCTCTTTTTGCATTTAATAATATGGATCTGCTGCTTGCTGCAGAAAAGGCACTTTCACTTACTACACTGACTACATTTTTTTTTCTGATGGGAATCAAGCTGTTTAGAAAAAGTGACATGTCATGTGGTTTGACATTTTAATGTTCCCATAGTTTTCAGCCAAGGTTTGTGAGCCTTGTGAGAATTTTAAAGGAACAGTCACCTTGAAATAGTACAGGAGGTCCCTGTTATAACCCCCCCCCCCTTATATATTTCCCCGCATTTAAGTCCTCCACTTTTTGAGGACCTGGACATCAACATTTCTTGCACTTACATTACCTTGTACCTCTTTCTTTACTTCAAAGCTTTTAAAGGGTTTTTGGATTTTGCCTTTCTCCTCCAAACTTAAAGGGACAGCACTGAATATTGCTGTGCCTGTGTGCTCTTCTTTCTCTTCCCATCCTCTGAGCACTTTAAAGGACATTATTATTTACAGGATTACTGTACTGTACAGTATTGGCAATTTTGGCATTTCTTGTGTTTTGGCATTGTGTGTCATCATTAACTGGCATACCAGGGAGGGTGTCTTTTAGTGCAATCCTAGATATGTCTACTCAAAAGTAAGCCCCAGACGTTTCTCCCAAGTACTGTAAATGTGTATAAGGATCATAGCCTTTGTATCTTGCCTTCCCTGAATTTGGATTTGCTGCACAGACACTGTCTTAGCAGCTAATCCCTGATAACCCCTATTTACAACCCCTTATTTCTTATGGGAAAAATTCTACTTTCTAAGTTGTTTAACTATAAGTTCAAGTTTTCCAGTCCGTAACCCCGACTTATAAAAGCCCCCCCCCACCTTGAAATAGATAATGTGTAAAATTTTCAGGTAGCCAAGGTGTGGTTTTTTTCTTGGATATTCTTATGTGTCTTTAAAAAAAACGCCACCACACTGCTTCTCCCTTATGAAAGGTAGAGCAGCAAAAGTTTAGTTTCTAAAAAGTCCATGGAAATGGAGGAGAATAGGCTAAGCTGCAGTAATCTTTGGTCTTGAAGGGTAAAGCAACTTGAGTACTTCTAGCATATTAAAAATGTTGTCATCCAGAGAACGTTAGGAAGTGTAAATATTGTTACAGTGCTTGATAGACCCCTAAATTTGCCTAAGTTTCCAATTTACCTTTTTTTGGGTAAGGTGATTGAGCGGGTGGTGGCATCTCAGCTCCAGGGGATACTAGATGAAACGGAGTATCTGGACCCTTTTCAGTCTGGCTTCAGGCGGGGCTTTGGGACGGAGACAGCCTTGGTCGCCCGGCTGGATGATCTTCGCTGAGGACTGGACAGGGGGAGTGCATCCCTGCTGGTCCTTCTGGACCTCTCGGCGGCTTTCGATACCATCAACCATGGTATCCTTCTGGGCCGGCTGGCCGAGTTGGGACTAGGGGGCACTGCGTTGCGGTGGTTCCGTTCCTACTTGGCTGACAGGTCCCAGATGGTGATGCTGGGAGACGCCTGTTCGGCGCCCTGCCCTTTACAGTGTGGGGTGCCACAGGGTTCTATTCTGTCTCCCATGCTTTTCAACATCTACATGAAACCGTTGGGAGAGATCATCTGGGGATTTGGTGTTGGAGTGATGTTATGCTGATGACACCCAACTCTACTTCTCCTTGCCATCTCGCTCCAGGGAGGCTGTGGAAGTCCTGGAGCGCTGCCTGGAGGCGGTTGGGGTCTGGATAAGAACATAAGAAGAGCCCTGCTGGATCAGGCCAAAAGCCCATCTAGTCCAGCTTCCTGTGTCACACAGTGGCCCCACCAGATGCCTCAGGGAGCACACAAGACAACAAGATAACCTGTGTCCAGTCGCCACTCCCTTGCACCTGGCACAGAGAAAACCCACTTCTAAAACCAGGAGGTTGCTTATGGCTTGTAACCTGTGATGGTATTTTCCTCCATGAATCTGTCCAAACCCCTTTTAAAGGGGTTTGGACACCACATCTAGGCCAGGTGCCATCACCACATCCTGTGGCAAGGAGTTCCACAGACGAATTACACGCTGGGTAAAGAAATATTTTCTTTTGTCTGTTCTAACTCTCCCTCCACTCAATTTTAGTACATGTCCCCTGGTTCTGGTGTTGTGCGAGAGGGAGAAGAATTTCCCTCTATCCACTCTCTCCATCCCATGCATAATTTTATAAGTCTCAATCATGTCCCCCCTCAGGCGCCTTTTTTCTAGGCTGAAAAGCCCCAGACGCTGTAGCCTTTCCTCATAAGGGAGGTGCTCCAGCCCACGAATCATTCTGGTTGCTCTTTTCTGCACCTTTTCCAATTCAGCTATATCCTTTTTGAGGTGTGGTGACCAGAACTGGACACAATACTCCAGATGTGGCCTTACCATCGATTTGTACAAAGGCAGAATGATATTGGCCGTTTTATTCTCAATCCCTTTTTTAATGATCCCGAGCATGGAATTGGCCTTCTTCACAGCCGCCGCACACTGGGTCGACACTTTCATCAACCTGTCCACCAGCACCCCAAGATCTCTCTCTTGATCTGTCACAGACAACTCAGAACCCATTAGCTTATATGTGAAATTTTGGTTTCTTGCCCCAATGTGCATCACTTTGCACTTACTTACATTGAAGCGCATCTGCCATTTTGCTGCCCATTCTCCCAGTTTGGAGAGATCCTTCTGGAGCTCTTCACAATCCCTGCTGGTCTTCACCACCCGGAAAAGTTTAGTGTCATCTGCAAACTTGGCCACCTCACTGCCTATCCCCGACTCCAGGTCATTTATGAATAAGTTGAAAAGCACCGGTCCCAAGACCGATCCTTGGGGCACACCGCTTTTCACCTCTCGCCATTGTGAAAATTGCCCATTGACTCCCACTCGCTGTTTCCTGGTCTTCAGCCAGTTCCTAATCCACAAGAGGACCTGCCCTCTTATTTCCTGACTGTGGAGTTTTCTCAGGAGCCTTTCATGAGGGACCGTGTCAAACGCCTTCTGAAAATCCAGATATATAATATCCACGGGTTCGCTCGCATCCACATGCCTGTTGACCTTTTCAAAAAATTCTAACAGGTTTGTGAGGCAAGACTTCCCCTTGCAGAAGCCATGCTGACTCTCCCTCAGCAGAGCTTGTTCTTCTATGTATTTTAAGATTTTATCCTTAATGAGACTTTCCACCATCTTCCCTGGAACAGATGTTAGGCTGACCGGCCTGTAGTTTCCCGGGTCCCCCCTCCTTCCTTTTTTAAAGATTGGCGTGACTTTAAAGATTGGCGTGACAAAGATTGGATGAGGGCTAATAGGTTGAGATTGAATCCAGAAAAGACAGAGGTCCTACTGGTCAGGAAAGCTTCGATGCAGGTACTGAGTTACCTGCCCGTTCTGAATGGGGTTGCACTCCCCCTGCAGGAACGGGTGCGCAGCTTGGGAGTACTTCTGGATTCACAGCTCTCCCTGGAAAGATTGTGTGATTGAAAGATTATAGGCGATTTGACTCTGTTGAACCACTGCTGTCGCGTTTGTGACAGCCGTAAAGGGGTTTACGCCGCCAGAGCGCTCGTTCCGGCAGCATAAAGACCCTTTAGGATTGAGCTGTCAGACTGCCTGAATAAGCCAGATATATAGGAATGAATCTTACCCTAGGCCAGGGGTTCCCAACCTTTGGAGGCCCACGTATCCCTACGCGGGCCTCCAGTTGTCCCCGCACCCCCAGACTTCCCGCCCCCACGTACCCATTGAACCCCCCAAGTACCCTCCACGTACCCCCCTTTGCTGTTTTTCCCGGGTTGCCGCATGGGCAGGTGGGTCCTCCCGCTCATTCCGCGACCCGAGAAAAATAGTTCCGCTGCCTGTCATCAGCTGCTGATCGCAGCAGCTGATAATGGGCAGCGTCTCACGCACCCCCTGTCCTAGGCCATTTCACTAGTTGTTATCCTAGATCAGCTAGGATTATTATTCCAGCCTAGGATAACAACAATAACCTGTAGCCTAACTAATGTTGCAGCGATTCTTTCATAATCATGTAAGAGGTTACTGGGTACTGTATTCTGTGTTTTGTTTTGTTTTTTAATTAATTAACGACCACTATTCAAATAGTATTTTTTTCACCCTGAGCAGTGGCTCAAATTCATATGTAAAAGAGTTGTGTAATCTGACGGCATCTTACAGGGTCTGTTTTCCTTTCTTTTTGAAGGCTTATGAAAACTAATGAGAGGAAGAGGTTTACGTAAGTCCTTTGAATGTGCCAGGGGATTAGAAGCTCTGTTGCCCACTAGAGACTGAGACACCAGAAGGAAACAGGCAGAGCTGCCCCAAACAGGGTCTCTGGGGAAGAGCTTACAATCAGGATGGTAGTTTTTGCAGAAAGATTTACCTCTGGTGCCAAATTATGAGGCAGTTACTGCAACAGAGGGGTGCTCTGTCCTATCTTTGTGGCTGCGTTCAGATGTAACAGCAAACCTTGGTTTATTATGAACACAAGCCAACATGCGCTTCGGTTGCAGTCTTAACACTTCTCCCTCTCCTTCGCATACGAGAGGAAGAGATTGAAAGCTTCCTTTCACAGACAGTATGGGAAACTGGTTTATCACAAACCATGGAAGGAAACCATGGAAGGAAGTTTAATTTCTTCCCCTTGAGCACAAGCCTTGGGCTCGTACAAAAAAACATACTAATTTGTTGTGTCACAGCTTAGCCTATAGTTTTTCTCCTAGATTGAATGTTAGACAGCCTTTCCTCATTTTACGTTCTACTTTCTGGAGCCAGAAATTATCCTTGTTTGGGTTTTTTATGAAACAATTCCAATAATAAATATTTATCATTATCTTATTATTTTAGATAAGATACTTACCTTTCCTTCTTCATGTTGTTTGACTGCTGGATCTGGTCTTTGAAATCTCTTCTCTTGTATCCCAAGACTGTTAAGAATGTTCACCTACATGCGGCTTCTGCTGGTCCTGTTCATTTGAAGCAATGGATTCATTAGTGTTCTGTTCTCTTCATCCACTAATATGCAGTGTGTACCGTCCCTTTCGCCCTCCCATGATCCTTGCCTTTTGTGCTTTAATCTACCTGCTTCGTATTGTATTGTGTGTGTGTGTGTGTTGTTTTTTTACATTTGCCTAATGCCAGGCCATATAATTGCCCATTTGGTAGGTTAGCACAGCCTTTCAGATATATCCACTTGCCCACAAAAATGTGTATTGTCCTATATGCCCAGTCATATTTACAGTAGTCATTTGTTGCCTAAAAGAAGAAAAGCCAACTTTTGTAAAGCTTTCTTGTCTGTTCACCTGTTGTAAGCCATTCGTAACTTGTTCCAAACAAACAAGAAGTGGATTATTAGGAGCAAAAATGTTCACTCACAGTGGAGCAAAGCATTTTTTAGAATATGGGACAGTATTGAGTTATGGCGGATGCTTCAGTATGGTTGGGTAGAGCTAGAGCGGCCTGAAAGATGGGATGTAAAGATAAAGTATCTCTCTAGAGGGTCTTTCCAAGAGAGATGGGAATATAAGACAGTGTTTCTCAAAGTGTGTTCCTAGGAGCCCTGAAACTCCACGCAGGTCCTTCACAAAGGCACCATAAGTGGCCACTGTCTGCTCAGTGCTGTGCTACTCCATGCATGCACTGGTGCCCTGGGGCTCCCTGAGACTCCACGCATGTGTCAGCAGGGCTCCCTGTGACTCTGTTTAGGAGTGTGAAGGGCTCTGGAGACCAAAACGTTTTTGAGAATCGCTGGTCTAGACTGTTGGCAGAGGAGTGTTGCTGAGGATGAGTTTTGAGATACAGAATGTATGCATTGATGCTTTCTTAAATCCGTGTGTGTTCATTGCCTTACAAAATTTAATTTTCCTTTTGCAGACAGATCCACAGTATACAACAGAAGTGGCAGAAAATATCAAAAACCTGTAAGCAATGGTCTTTAATAAAAGATTAATATTATAGTTCAATTGTTGGAGAAATTCTTGTTTGTTTTTCCCTTAAAGAAGAAAAATGTAGTTTTAACATTACCCGTCATCTTTGTAACTTTTTCACTAGCGCATGTGTATCAAAATTTGCACACCAATTAATCTTAATTTCTTCATTGCCTGTTGAAACCAGTTCTCAGTTTGCATCAGCGAAGGAGTCCACCATGGCATCCATTTATTTTTTTTCTCCTCTTTCCTAGGGTTGTCAGGAGACTGGTTATTTAGAACAGCAGTATCTGTTCTGTGTCCTGTGGTTTGTATTTATGCTTCTCATGGGCTATATGGCAGATACTGCTGACTTAGATTTACAGTAGTCCCAAATACACTGTTCTTGTTATCTGCATCCTACAGCCGGCTCACAGCATGAGAGGGGAATGAAAATCAGATAGCATTAACCTCAAACCTGAATAAGGCTCAGTATACACTTTGGGGTTCACTTCAGTTCTGATGACAACAATATTCCCTCCCTGTTGTCCTTTGCTACATTTGGTCATATTTTCTCTCTTCTCCCCACCTTGGGTCGGCATCCTTAATTTTTCCAAAGTTTCATGTTGACTTAACAGTTAATTTCTGTCTTGGTTGGTGCACTCTGAATTTATTTATTTTTTTTGCAGTATCAGGGTTTTATCATCAATCAGTTGCTCTAGGCTTTTTAAAAGAATTTGAATAGGAGACTCTGGTGGATTGTGTTTAATTATTAGCAAGCTTGTAAGAGGCTGTGGTCAGGAATTAGGAACACTGAAGCTCAGAAGACTCGGATTTAGAAGATAATGGTAATGGAAGAGGCCCTGGCTTCATTACTGCTCCTGCATTCTGCATGTTGTCTATTAATAGCAGCAGATCAAGACTGGGGGCGGGGGAGTTAATGTGACCTACTAGCTCAAGCTCTGTTTCTCCCCACCCCCTCCACAGGTGTTGAGAGATCACTCCTGTAAGTAATAGTCGGGGAGGGAGGCATCGTGTCTTCTTCAGTGATGGGGAAAAGCCCATTGCAATTTTTTCTTTTTTTGTACCATAAGAAGTATGGGAAGTACCATAAGAAGTATTCTTGGGAATAATACACAGCTATAGAGAGATGTGGGGACTTATTGTACCATGGACCCTGATGAGATTGATAGACATTGTCTAAGAAAGTGGCCCTCCATTTTCCATTAATCAGCTTAGTATTTTGATTCCTCTACCTCACTTCAAAATCACTTGCTTTTCCCCCCCCCTAAAAAAAATTGAGGCACGAATGTGTAGGAAGGGGAAACACCAAGGAGAGGAGAACAGTATTTAGCTTTGATGGCTTAGAGGGGGGAAAAAAGCAATTGCTCCTCCTGTATCGAGAAAACAGCACTGACAATAATAATAAGGCACAGTTCAGATACAGCAAAGGAAGATTAATTTAAAGGAACACAAGATTGTCCACAGGAAAGAAGGTATTTTTTGTTCGTTTGTTAAAAGAGACTGAAACGTAGACAGACAGGCTACGTTTTTGTTCCTGAACCCTTCTCCTCATTCCTGTTGTTTCATAACCACTAGGACCAAGGGTAAGATTTGCTCTGGAGCAAACAGTGAAACTGTCTGGATTCCAACACTATCAAAATATGTATTGTTAAAGCACTAGGGAGGGGGGAAAAGCAGATCATCTGTGGAATTTGAATATTCATTAGTATATTTATATGACACGGTGAAAGACATTTAAACTGACAGCCCAATCCTGTCTAGCAGGATGCAGCAGCGCAAATAAGGCGCCCACTACATTCTAAGCAGTGGGCGCCTTATTGGGCCTGCCCCTGTGCAGTCGGAGGCCTCCTCGGAGTAAAGGGACAATGTCCCTTTACCCCGAGATAAAGGGACATTTATCCCTTTACCTTGAGTAGAGCCTCAGCCTCCCCAAAGGGTCTACTCGAATATGTGCCAGCTATTTTGCTGGTGCATATTCAAGAGCCCCATGTAACGGCGGCCAGGCCTGGGAAGGAGGATAGAATATGGTGGAGGAGGCCTCTGATAATCCCTCCCCCTTCCCGGGCCCGGCCAACCACCCCCCCCGGAACGCTCCGCCTTCCCCACGCCCCTCCGCCGCCTGGCGGGGATCTCCCCTTCCCCAGCGGGTGCAACTCCGAATCTGTGGTATGTAGAGTGGTCCCGGTCTCGGTGCTGGCGCTGCCTACTCATCAGGTGCCTCAGACGTACTTTACGGCACGTTTGCAAAACCAATAATAGCTCTTTAACTTCTCTTTTAATTATGTCTTGAATTCAGATATTTAGGCAGGTCTGACATGACACAAAACCCAAGTAAGACTAAGTGCAGTGATATCATCTCTGTAAGCAAATTTGGCTTAATGAAATTTTGCACATGTAGATAACATACAAGAATCAATTAAAAATGTTTTTGTCCAATAGCTTCAAACCTGTCTGTTTCGGTTATTTAGTTCTGTGAAACTGAAGGAATTTATTAGCAGAATTAAATTGTTCATTCCGCTCCTCTGCAACTTGGCAAGTTCAACGTAGGCAAGCACAAACAGCCTTGCTGAAAGGGGCAACTGCACACGAGTGAACTGTTGATTTTTCCTGCCCACTCTGTTGACTGTCTGAGGTGGCTCATGCTAGCTCTATGGAATCTTTGCTACCCTTTCAACTCTACCAGTATACCAAATGGGACAATCATGCACACAGGGAAGCTTTTCCTAACTCTTTCTCTCCCTTCCCCTTGTTGATGTTTTGCCAAGTCTTTTGAAGGCTAAAACAGACTTAAGACCATGGTTGAACCATATGCATAAAAAGCTGCTTTCTCCTAAGATGGTCCAATTGGTCCATTTCGCTAAGTATTGTCTACACCAGAGGTTCTCAACCAGTGGTACGCTTACCACCAGTGGTACTTTTGGGTACCTCTGGTGGTACTCGGACTGTCAGGTTCCCCCAAACCCCACCAGGACCCCTGAAATCCCACAAAAATGCAGCGCTTTTGGCGCCGCATTTTCGCTCCTGAGAGGCTCCTGTCTTTGGCCAAGCCTCTCAGTAGCACAGAAAACAACCCAACCACCCATGCAGAGCCTCTTACTGGCCACCTGCATCCTTCTCCAATGAAAACTGCACTGAAAACCCAGAAGTAAGCAGCGATGACATCATCACCGCTTACTTCTGGTGGTACTCAGCGCAGCGGGTGGCCATGTAGGTGGTACACCATGCTGAGTATGTTGAAACCACTAGTCTACGCTGACAGGCAGTGGTTCTCCAGGGTTTCAGATGGGGTTTTCTCAGCCCTACCTGGAGATGCCAGGGATTGAAACTGGGACCTTCTGCATGCAAGGTATGTGCATTATCACTGAACTATGGACCTCTCCTGGTTTTCCAAGGGTAAGATGCCACCTAAGGGAGACTTGAACTGTTCATTGACTCCTTTCTCCAACCAGGTATTTTGTGTTTAGTTTGATTAGATGTGGAACTGTACTGTCAACTCACCCCGTCAGTATGGTACAGGTGCTTGAGTCCTCTGTTTATGGGTGACCATGCTGGCTTAGAAGGCTATTAGAAGATTGTGGTGGGTGGTTTTTTTTTTTTTTTTGTCTTAGTTGTTTTGGGAAGACTAGAACAGTTATTTTCGTTCTTATCCTTGGCATATGAATTCCATTAAGATACCTTCCAATGCAACTTCCATGTCCTCCTTATCTTTTGCTCAGGTATGGTGCCACTTAGTGGCTGAAATTCCAGGGTATGCTGGAATAGTATCAACTAGTAGAAGAAGGAGCTAAGAGATTCAGCTCTTTTGCAATGCTCAGGGCACTCGCTAAGAAATCCATAAAAGAGCATTTTAAAAACCATTCTTAAACAACTTTCAAAAGCTCTATGTAAGAAAGAGGTGTGAGTGCTACTGAAAAAAAATATAACTTCAGCTTCCAGCTGCTGTGACACGTTTTGAGAAATGCGGGGGGGGGGGGAGGGTTTTCAAAAAGGCAACAAACCCCTGCTGATGTTCTTCTGTTTAAAATAGGCCCTGAAAGTGAAGTAGCTCCTGTGGAGACTTTGTCCGGAGCTTTTAATGTTGCCTGGCCCTGAGGAATGCTGTGATTTTTAGACTATTAATGACCTGTGTTAGATTGCATTCTCCAGATGATTACCTCTATCTTTTCTCTCAGATTCCCCAGTGAAATAAATTCTGGTCTTCTAGAAGTCATTTCTCCTTCTCCACACTTCTACCCGGATTTCTCTCGCCTACGAGAATCTTTTGGTGACCCCAAGGAAAGAGTCAGGTAATACCAGATGGCTTTTAAATTGGTATTCTATGCCAGGGGTTCTCAACCAGTAGTACTTGTACCACCAGTGGTAGTTCAGTCAACTGCTGGTGGTACTTGGACCTCCAGAACCCCGCTCTGATGCAGCACTTTTGGCACCACGCTTTCGCTCCCGGGAGGCTCCTGCCTTTGGCGGAGCCTCTCAGGAATGCTGAGAAGGGCCCCCCCACCCGCCTAGAGCCTCCGACCTGCATTTTCTGGCCTCCAAAAACCCAGGAGTAACTGGCGATGATGTCATCGCCAGTCACTTCCAGTGGCACACAGCACAGGAGTGGCACCAAAAGTGGTACTCGGCCAGAGAGTGGTTGAGAACCCCTGTTCTACACTATTAAGGAATGTTTTCATGTATGGCTTTATAGCAGACCTTTAAACTTGCTTATAAGGAAACGAAAGGCAAGTGAAGGAAGGAAATACTTCTTGAGCTGCTTGTGTGTTTCCTGTGTCTCTTCAAAAACACTCACATGCCTGAGGAAGTTATTCAAATTGTGTGTCGGGAATCAGACTCTATTCTTTATTCCTGCTGTAATTACAGTGGAATGCAAATTTAAAACCAGCTGGAATTCAAGCTAGCATGACAGCCATGCACAGCATAGCATACACAGTAGATTCAGCTTGTTCTTGGTTCTGAAGGTTGGCTGTTACTCCCAATGAAGCTTGCCTGTTGCCTGTCAGCAATGCAACATCTTTTTGTCTTGTGTGTCAATGCAATCTTTCTTTATTTTATAGGTGGAGGACTAAACAGAATCTAGATTACTGCTTTTTAATGATGTATGCACAGTCCAAAGGCATTTACTATGTGCAGGTAAGTTTAACACTGTCAAAAGGCTATGCTTAATATTACTCCCATTACTCAAAGCAAGGAATGTTGGGTGTCTGGGTCTTTAGATAAAATTCAAGAAGTGGGGCATGTTATGTAGAATAGGAAAAATGAGTGTTTGAATACTGCTATTGTTAGTGCTGATATTATATATTATTTAAATTAATTTGGCTCTTATGGGCATCATTGTATTTTTTTCCATGTATATTTATATTTTATTGATATATTAAAACATAAAAACAATACATATTTCATAAAGTTATAGCAAGCGCGAAGCAATACATCCTACTAGCATACTGTTCACTATTTTCTACATATAATTTCCAACTAAGCCAAAACAACACCCACATTCTATTCATTAAATCCGCATATCATCACATCATTCCTCTCTCTCTCTCTCTCTTAAAAAGTCAAATGGTTTCCAATTATTCACGAAAAAGTTAACTGACTTTTCCTTAATTAAAATTGTAAGTTTATCCATTTCAGCATAGTCCAAAACTTTCAGCCACCAATCTTCCAGCGAAGGTATCTCCGAATTCTTCCAATATTGTGCATATAAAATTCTTGCCGCAGCTATCATATATAAAAACAAAGTTTGAAATTTTTCGCCTACATGATCCTCCCACATACCCAACAAAAATGTTTCCGGTTTCATTTGAACCTTAATCTTTAAAATCAACTCAATCTGTTTATGAATCTGAGTCCAGTACTTCTTTGCTTGGGGGCATGTCCACCACATATGGTAAAAAGTTCCTTCTTGCTTTTTACATTTCCAACATCTATTCGTCACCTTCTCATACATTTTTGCTAATTTGCTTGGGGTTATATACCATCTATATATCATTTTATACATATTTTCTTTAATATTAACATTTAACGTAAATTTCAACTGTTTTAACCATAGTTGTTCCCATTGGTCCATTAAAATAACATGACCTACATTTTTCGCCCAATGAATCGTACATTCTTTAACCTGTTCTTCTTCTGTTTCAAATTTCAAAAGCAATTTATACATTTTTGAAATTATCTGGTCTTCAGATTTTAATTGTACCTCCAATATTGATTCTTCTTCTACAAATCCATATGCCTTCTTGTCCACTTTAAATCTCTCCAAAATTTGAGCATATACAAACCATTGGCAATTAAAGTCTTCTTCCATTAGTTTTTCTCTTGACTTCATTGTACAGTCTCCTTGTGAAAAAATTAATAAATTTCTGTACAGTAGTCCTTTCTCTTTTGGCACGCTACTTCCACCAAAGTGTGCTTCATATGGTGCAACCCATAATGGTACTTTCTCATAAAACCTCATTTTATATCTATTCCAAATTCTCCATATTGCATGTCTAACATAATGATTTTTAAATTCTAAATTTGCTTTCACTTTATCATACCCCAAATACCCATGCCAACCAAAACTCAAGTCAGAGCCTTCTAACTCCAATAATCTTCTATTTTGTAAATACACCCACTCTTTCAACCACACAAAACAACATGCTGCATAATATACTTTCAGATCCGGTAGTCCTAATCCTCCTCTCTCTTTTGCATTTTGAAGAATCTTATATTTCACCCTTGGTTTTTTCCCTTGCCAAATAAATTTAGAAATGTCTTTCTGCCATTCTTTAAATGGTGCATCAGATATAATCACTGGTATCGTTTGAAATAAGAACATCATTTTTGGCAATACATTCATCTTAATCACCGATATCCTTCCTAGTAAAGACAATTTCAATCTTTCCCATCTTAACAGATCTTTCTTAATTTCATTCCATACTTTAACATAATTATTTTGAAATAATGTACAATTCATACTCGTCAATACAATTCCAAGATATTTAACTTTTTTCCACCTTAAATCCTGTTTTATTCATCAGTTTCAGTTGATCTTGAATCTTCATATTTTTAGTCACTATTTTTGTCTTCTGTTTATTAACTTTAAATCCTGCAAGAGATCCAAATTCTTTTAATTTACTCATCAACAACTCTATATCTTTTAACGGATTTTCCAGCATTAGTACCAAGTCGTCCGCAAAGGCTCTTAACTTGAATATTTCTTTCTTAATCTTCACACCATGTATTCTATCATCTTGTCTAATATTTCTATTCAAAACTTCTAACACCAATATAAACAGCAATGGTGATAACGGACATCCTTGTCGCGTACCTTTTTGAATTTCAAATGTCTTAGTCAGCTCACCATTCACTAATACTCTTGCAGTTTGTGTCACATAAATTGAATTTATCCATTTATTGAAGTTTTCCCCGAAGTCCATTTCTTGTAAAACTTCTAATAAAAAAGACCAGTTCAAATTATCAAAAGCTTTTTCAGCATCTATAAATATTAATGCTAATTGCTTATCTATAGTTTGTCAAAATGTTCCAACATATCTAGAACAATTCTTACATTCTCCCTCAAATGTCTTTTTGGTAGAAAACCACATTGATCTTCATGTATAAATTTTTGCAACATCTTCTTCATTCTCTCCGCTAAAATTGATGTAAATATCTTATAATCATTGTTAAGCAAAGATATAGGTCTATAGTTCTTTATACTACTTGAATCTTGTCCTTCTTTTGGTATCAAAGTTATGTTCGCCTCTTTCCATGAATCTGGCATTTTTCTATTTTGTAAGATATCATTCATTGTCTGTTGTAATGGAATACTTATTACATCTGCTAGACATTTATAGAATCTCCCAGTCAAACCATCTGGACCTGGTGCCTTATTCAGCTTAACTCTCTTTATCGCATCTGCCACTTCTCTAGGCATGATCCTTTCATTTAAAATTAATTTCTGATCTTCCAAAACTTTTGGTAAATTTTGCTTTACCAAATATTCCTTTATTTTTGCTGGTTCTACTTTCTGTCTTTTATATAAATTTGTATAATAATTTACAATTAATTTTTGTATATCTTCCTGTTCTGTACATATTTTCTCTGTCTCTTGTAACTTAGAGATAATTCTTTTCTCCCTCTCTTTCCTCAGTTTATAAGCTAAAAAATTTCCTGGTTTATTAGCATGTTCAAAATACCTTTGTTTCGCATACTTCATTTTAATTTCTATTTCTTATCATCAGGGATAGTTGACTCTGTAAAATTTTAATTTGTTGTAAAACGTTTTTGTCACCAGGTGTCCTCCTCAACTCTTGTTCTTTCTTCTTCATCTCTTCTTCAATCTTTTGAAACTTAATTTGTCTCTTTTTAGTCCATTCTGCATTTTTTTTATAAAATATCCTCTTATAAATGCTTTACTTGCATCCCAAACCATTCTTACTTCTGTTCCTTTATTCATATTTAACTCAAAAAAGTCTTTTAGTTTACTCTTAGCTTCTTCTATTATCTCTTCTTTCTGTAATAACAGTTCATTCAGTCTCCATCTATAAGTTTTAATTTTCTTCCTTATGGCCAGCGATATCGGATTATGATCTGAAATAGATTTTGTTAAAATCTCTGCTTTGGAAGTTCTAACAGCTATATACTTTGACACCCAAAACATATCAATTCTTGAACTTGATCCATGTCTCTCTGAATAATGTGTGAACTCCTTAGAGCTCCCATTTTTCTGTCTCCATATGTCCAAGACCCCTAAAGTCTCCACCATTTCAAAAAAACTTTTAGGTAATTTCCCTTGATTGTGCTTTATTTCTTTTTCGGAACCCTTATCACTCAGCGGGGAGACAACTCCATTCCAATCACCCAACAAGCAAAAACTACTATAAGAATATTTGCCAACAAATCCATCAAATATCTAAAAAAAATCCCCTTTTTGTTGATGTGGTGTATACACCCCCAATATTAACGTTTTTATCCCATCTAGTGTTACTTCCACTGCCACCCCTCTTCCTTTGTCATCTGCAAATATTAATTCTGGCTTCAAATATTTTTTAACCTATAAAACCACCCCATTCTTCTTCTTGATGTTGGTTGAAAAAAATTCTTCTCCCAAATTTTTCTGAATCAAAAATTTTGTATCTCCCTTTTTTATATGGGTTTCTTGAAGGCATATCACATCTTAAGTTTTTTTCAAATAATGGAATACTCTTTTTCTTTTTTGCGGAGCATTAGCTCCATTAATATTCCATGATAAAAATTTGTAATCCATCTTTATTGTTCACAGCTTGCCATTGCACTGTCCATCCCTTCATCTTCTTCTTCTTCTTCTTCTCTTCCATCCTTGAATCTTCTCAGGAACTCTTTTGCTTTCTGGATTGTATCCAATCTATAGGTTTTTCCATGAAGTTTAACAGTCACGCCTTCTAATTTTCCTGGGCATCATTGTAGAAAAGGTGGATCATTTTGGCTCTGTCTCTTACAGACTAGATGTGGAGCTTCCCTTGACATTCCTACTTCAATTGTCCACATGAAATCCCTTGGGATTTAGATAAGGAAAGGGTTGTTATTTAACATTGTGGAGATGGTTGCGTGTTAGCTCTACTGGTAGCATAAGATATTTTGCTTATAACCAAGCATGTCAGTTTTGATGATGTGTGGTTTTGCAAGGGCAAGCTAACTCTGGAATTGTCATATTATGTACCATGATTTAAGAGATCAGGCTGAATTTCTCATGGTTGCCTATTCAGAATAGCTAGAAAAAGAAGTTCCCTATTAAATTATGTGACTTGGTCTTCTCTTAGACCATATTGGTATGTTTTGCAGTGAACCTGTCATGACTGACCAAGTTTTTAGTCAACACCTTACTTTGCTTAACAATATTAAAAAGTTCTGAAAATGGTGACATTTGCCTTTCATAATGAAATCTTGCCCCTTGCCAGAACTTTCTTCCCCATCTTCACCCATTGGATGTGTTCTAAGTCAGGGGTTCTCAACTGGCGGTACACGTACCACCAGTGGTACTTTTGGGTACCTCTGGTGGTACTCAGACCACTGGGCCCCTCCAAAACCCACCAGGACACCCGAAACCCCATGAAAATGCAGCACTTTCGGCACCGCGTTTCTGCTCCCAAGAGGCTCCTACCTTTGGCCAAGCATCTCGGGAGCAAAGAAAACAGCCCACCCGGAGCCTTTTACCAGCCTCCTGCACGGCGTCCCACAGCCTCCTGCCCTGAAAACTGGGCCAAAAACCCAGAAGTAAGTGGCGATGATGTCATTGCCGCTTACTTCTGGTGGTACTCGGTGCGGCAGCGGCCATGTGGGTGGTGCGCCACGCCAAGTACATTGAGAACCCCTGTTATAGGATATAGTTTTTCTTCAACAGTGGGCATGGTTCTGTCATAAGCACTGATCTCTCCCTCACTCTCTGTTTTGTAGCTGGAAGATGATATTGTCGCCAAACCAAACTATCTCAGCACAATGAAGAACTTTGCTTTACAACAACCCTCAGAAGAATGGATGATCCTGGAGTTCTCACAGCTTGGGTTCATTGGTAACAGACTCCCTTCCACATAAACACCCACCTTCAGATGCATCTTACTCAGGGGAACAGTCCTGCCAATGGCATGTGCTTCAGTACTGTCTTTCACTCAACTTGTTTGGGGCAAGAAAACACCATCACAGTTGATCAGTCATGCATATTTTAATTCTGTGTCAGATGCTCACTCGTTTCTCTCTCAGCACAGTTTGGAACATATGAAATGTACAGCTGTGCCAGCCATCTCTGATTTCCCTTTTCTTTTTATGTGACACCAATGTTTTACTGATGTGGCTTGTAGGCCAAGCATCCTATTACAGGTTGGAGGGAGGAGCAGGTGGTTCATGTACATACTTGTCTGTGGAAATGGGAAGACATAGGTGTTAAACTACAGTGATCCTTCAGTGATTATAGATGAATCAAAGAGGCATACCCTTTATGCTACTCTTGGTTGACCAGCAACAAGTTAGATGGGATCTGAGAGTTCTGAGTTCAGCTTAGCCAAGAAATGTTGTACATCCATGTGTGACAGTTTCACAAGCAGCATCGCCTATTTCTTTAAAAGGGGGAGGGGAGCAGCATGCCAGATATGGCTGCTGGTCACCATTCCATCCGGGGACTAGAAGAAGGATGGCTCGGGAGCCAGTTTATAAAGCAAATTTGTCTGGCCTCCCAGTATCCTACCAAATCTTATGGTTTGGTTAAGACGTTTCTCCACCATTTATTTTATTTATTTTGCTTGCTTGTTTCACTCTATTCTGCATTAGTCAGACCCCACTTGGAATACTGCATCCAATTTTGGGCACCACATTTTAAGGAGGACATTGATAAGCTGGAGCGGGTTCAGAGGAGAGCAACAAAGATGGTGAGGGCCTGAAAAAACAAGTCCCATGAGGAACTGTTTAAATGATTTGGCTAACGGAGTTCTGTCAAGAGAACACGCTGGTCATAGCAAACACTCTTTTCCAACAACACAAGAGGCGACTCTACACATGGACATCACCAGATGGTCAATACCGAAACCAGATAGATTATGTGCTTTGCAGCCAAAGATGGAGAAGCTCTATACAGTCAGTAAAAACAAGACCTGGAGCTGACTGTGGCTCAGATCATGAGCTTCTTATTGCAAAATTCAGGCTTAAACTGAAGAATGTAGGGAACACCACTAGACCAGTCAGATATGACCTAAACCATATCCCTTATGAGTATACAGTGGAGGTGAAGAATAGATTTAGGGCATTAGACCTGGTAGACAGAGTGCCTGAAGAACTATGGACGGAAGTTCGTAACATTGTACAGGAGGCAGCAACGAAAACCATCCCAAAGAAAAAGAAATGCAAGAAAGCAAAGTGGCTGTCAGATGAGGCTTTACAAATAGCTGTGGAAAGAAGGAATGCAAAAAGCAAAGGTGAAAGGGAAAGATATAAACAACTGAATGCAGATTTCCAGAGAATAGCAAGGAGAGATAAGAAGGCCTTCTTAAATGAACAATGCAAGGAAATCGAGGAAAACAACAGAATGGGGAGGACTAGAGATCTCTTCAAGAAAATTGGAGATATCAAGGGAACGTTTTGTGCAAAGATGGGCATGATAAAGGACAAAAAAGGCAAGGACCTAACAGAAGCAGAAGAGATTAAGAAGAGATGGCAAGAATACACAGAAGAACTATACAAGAAAGATCTTAATGTTCCTGATGACCACGCTGGTGTGGTCACTGACCCAGAGCCGGACATCCTAGAGAGTGAAGTCAAGTGGGCCTTAGGTAGCATCACTAACAACAAAGCTAGTGGAGATGATAATATCCCAGCTGAGCTACTTAAAATCCTAAATGATGATGCTGTGAAAGTGCTGCACTCAATATGCCAACAAATTTGGAAAACTCAGCAGTGGCCAAAGGATTGGAAAAGGTCAGTTTACGTTCCAATTCCAAAGAAGGGCAGTGCCAAAGAGTGCTCAAACTATCGCACAATTGCACTCATTTCACATGCTAGCAAGGTTATGCTCAAAATCCTACAAGCTAGGCTTCAGCAGTACGTGAACCGAGAACTACCGGAAGTACAAGCTGGGTTTCGAAGAGGCAGAAGAACTAGAGATCAAATTGCCAACATGCGCTGGATCATGGAGAAAGCACAAGAGTTCCAAAAAAACACCTACTTCTGCTTCATTGACTACGCAAAAGCCTTTGATTGTGTGGATCACAACAAACTGTGGCAAATTCTTAAAGAGATGGGGGTACCAGACCACCTTACCTGTCTCCTGAGAAACCTGTATGCGGGTCAAGAAGCAACAGTTCGAACCGGCCATGGAACAACCGACTGGTTCAAAATTGGGAAGGGAGTACGGCAAGGCTGTATATTGTCACCCTGCCTATTTAACTTATATGCAGAGTACATTATGAGAAATGCAGGGCTGAATGAATCGCAAGCCGGAATCAAGATTGCCGGGAGAAATATCAACAACCTCAGATATGCAGACGATACCACCCTAATGGCAGAAAGTGAAGAACTAAAGAGCCTCTTGATGAGGGTGAAAGAGGAGAGTGCAAAAGTTGGCTTGAAACTCAACATTAATAAAACTAAGATCATGGCATCTGGTCCCATCAATTCCTGGCAAATAGAAGGGGCAGAAATGGAAGCAGTAACAGATTTTACTTTTCTGGGCTCCAAGATCACTGCAGACGGAGACAGCAGCCATGAAATTAAAAGACGCTTACTCCTTGGAAGGAAAGCTATGGCAAACCTAGACAGCATAATAAATAATAATAATAATAATAATAATAATAAGTTCGCATAGTCAGGGCGATGGTGTTCCCAGTAGCAATGTATGGTTGCGAGAGTTGGGACCATAAGGAAGGCTGAGCGCCAAAGAATAGATGCTTTTGAACTGTGGTGCTGGAGAAGACTCCTGAGAGTCCCTTGGACTGCTAGGAGATCAAATCAGTCAATCCTAAATGAAATCAACCGTGACTGTTCCCTGGAAGGACAATCATTTGATTTTGTCTGTAAACCGCTTTGTGAACTTTTTGTTGAAAAGCGGTATATAAATACTGTTAATAATAATAATAATAATACTGAGGCTGAAACTCAAATATTTTGGCCACCTAATGCGAAGAGAGGACTCTCTGGAGAAGACTCTGATGCTGGGAAAAATTGAAGGCAAAAGGAGAAGGGGAAGGCAAAGGATGAGATGGTTAGACAGCATCACCGATGCAACGAACATGAAAATGAGCGAACTCAGGAAGATAGTGGAGGACAGGAAGGTCTGGCGGGATATGGTTCATGGGATCACGAAGGGTCGGACACGACTTAACGACTGAACAACAACATGTTAGCCTGGAGAAGAGAAGACTAAGGGGAGATATGATAGCCATCTTCCAGGAGCTAAAGGGTTGTCATGCAGAAGAAGGGGAGGGCGTTATTCTCTGACTCCTGAGGGCAGGACTATAACCAATGGGTTGAAACTACAGGGAAGTAGATTTAGGCTAGACATGAGGAAGAATTCCTAACTGTAAGAGCTGTCCAACATTGGAGCAATCTGCTTCATGCAATAGTGGGCTCTCTCTTGTTGGAGATTTTCAAGAGGAGGCTGGACAGCCACCTGTCAGGGATGCTGTAGCAGTTGCTCATGCTGAATAGGAGGTTGGGCTAGATGACTCCAAAGTCCCTTCCAACTCTTAACATTCTGCGATTCCTATGACAGTCTTTGGTGTCTAATTCACAAATCAGTTCACAGTATAAAAACATAATGGCAATAGGCAAGTATCGGTTAAAATAAAACCAATAAGATCGAAAAGGTCAATGATACAGCTATGGGATCAGGTCAGAAGTCTTAGAATACTTGTTTCAATGAATAAAGGCCTAGTTCTCAGACCAGTCTGAACAAACATGTTTCCATCTGTCTCTGAAAGGAGACAAGCAATGGGCCAAACACAATTTTGGGGGCAGGGCAATCCACAATTCAGGAGCAGCTACTGAAAAGGCCCAGCTCTGAGTGGATGCTTATCTTGCATCTGCAAATGATGGTTCCCTGAGTCTCATCAAGGTATCTTAAAGCAGGGGAGCAGAGTTGTATGGGGTTGTATGAGTCATAAGGGAAAATAAGAATAGTTTTCAAAAGTTGTGGGGGATAGACCTATTGCTCATTCTAATGTTAGTTCTCTCTTTGCGTTTGTATGTGATGAGCCTGACCATGGGCACTCCACAGCAATAAAATTCTTTACTGCTGAAAAGTGCTAACAATTACAGAGCCTGATCTCTGGTGAGGGGGTTGAGCTATGCAGCAAAATATACAGTACTGGAGATGACTCATGACTCATCTGCTTCATGCAATAGTGTAGTATACTCATGACTGGAGACTAGAATAGACCCTGAGAAAACAGAAGTCGACTTTCCCTAATCTAGAACGTATGTAAGAGTCACAGCTGTGTGTTTTGTGGTGCTAGGAATGTGCCTCTGTTGAATGAAAGCACTCCACATCAGCAGGTTGGACATCTTAAAAGAGAAGTACTTGGCCGGCCCTAGGACACATCTTAGGGAGGGATGATTGTCCTTCTGTTAATCTAGTGTTCTCATTCCCCAAGTGCTGGACCATGTCAATTTTGTGATTGTACAATACTTACCTTTTCTCTTCATCCATATATGCTTTCAGGGAAGATGTTCAAATCACTGGATCTCAGTCTGATTGTGGAATTCCTACTCATGTTCTACAAGGACAAACCCATTGATTGGCTCCTTGATCATATCCTCTGGGTAAAAGTCTGTAACCCAGAAAAAGATGCAGTAAGTCAACTCCCTATTAGAGGAAATGGTCTAATTCCACTCTTATGGAGAAGCGTCTTTTCATACAAGCTACTGAAATATATGCAAGATTCTGAACTTGCAATGGCCATTTTAACAAATACCTCCTGAGTCTCTGTAATTCACAATGTTAAATTTAAAGTTTTATTGAGAAAGAATGGAGCCCTTTTGTGGGCTCTAATTTTTTCAAGGAATGCCTGAGCCCATTCCTGGGTTCTCCCATAATATTGTTTGGGTGGAGGGAGTATAATTTGATGGCTACTGGAAGCGCTGAGTGGCCATAGGGCTTCTTCTCAGGCATGCTGAGCGTACATGGGCTAAAAAGCAAGATGGCTTCTGGCACTGGTGAGACAAGTGCTGGTTTGCATTGCTTTGAGGCAAAGTGTTCTCAAACACAGCAAGGAGTTACAGCAGAGTCATTGCAGTAGCTGGAGAGATGGTGGTAGGTTAGTAGGATCTGTATGTCTGTGACACTGTACCCAAAGTTGTTCATTTGTAGTAAAGATTATCTATTGCTTGCTTGCCCAGTACCAAGCCACCTTCAGCTGTGTCGCCTTTTATGCATCGTCTTCTGTGTATAGTCTTTTCTGGCAAGCATGCATACCATGATCACTCTGCCCTGAACAAATGTGCTCAAGAAAGGGCAGTAGTCACTGCGGTAAGCAAGGCCTTTTTTGCTAGAAGTGACTGTGTGGTGCTGCTGCTGCTGCTGCTGAAGGTGGCTAGGTGAAGAGTTAATGAATGGGTAGCAGCAGCAGATCTTTCTGGGCAGGAGTACAGGCCATGGGTTAAGAGTGAGTGCTGGAGGTGCTTTGCAACCTCAGTCACCTGTGTTGGCCATCAGGGGAAAGCATCTCCCTCTCAGGCCCAGGACAAACATGCAAAATACCCACATGCAAATCAGCATTTTCCACATGTAGCACATTTTTGGATGCAAAACCCACATGGGTTTCCTTATCCATGAGCTATCTATTAGGTTCCCCCCCCCCCATGGAATTAGCCAAATACTCTTTTCATTTCTTAATCTGTGAGTTTGGAATCTTCCACCTGGGTTTTGAAAATATGGTTTGAAAACGCACGTAGTTGACCGATATCCATGTGTTTTGAGTGATGCCAGGTGATGCTGGGAAACACACAGACCCAGGAAGGCTGCTAAAGGATGATTGACAGTGCTGGAGGAGGGACTAGTGTGGCTTTCTCAATGAATAAACCTTCAGATTGGAGTGAATGTGTGTTTGCAAATTCCCCATGGGTTGAAACTCATGGATGTAAATTCGCACAGAATAACTGCACATCTGGTGCAGGCCTCACTTCCAGTTAGACGGGGTGGAATAGTAAAGTATGAATTTACCCTCACTGTGAAGGTAGACTGTGCTGATGACCCTTCAGTCACCTCTGTGTCCAGTGCAGAAGGCTGAGGGACCGGCATGGACTGCGCAATAATGCCTGCCTGCTTGTAGACATGCCGTTGTTTCCCAGATGCTGTTTTAAAGATTTTTAGGAGCGCCTGGTGGTGGTAAATGCTTTGCCTGATCTGGATGTTTGCTATTCTCTATGCCTGAAAGCTAACTTTAGATTTCACCTGCCATAGCTCCTTTTATTGCTGCATCAGTAACAGCAGCAATAAAAGATGCAAGGGGGGGAAGCAAAATCACACCTGACTGCAGTGTTCCATTTAGTTTCGTGTTGGGAAGAGCTCTATGCTTTAGCAGCTTTCAGGAATTCTCCTATGAGTGGAGCCAGGTTTTTAATTTTCTAAAGTAATGAGAGTTGGATTTAGGGGATTAACTTGGAATCTGGCTGTAGGGAATAGGCCTATGCAAGGCCTGTGTTGCAGTTCATGAAAATATTTTTTACATACTAGCCTGGGCATGAGACAGGGCTACTGCAAAGGGGTCCCTTTTCAGTAGGGGACTCTGTTGGGACTGGGCAACAGAAGATTGTCATTCATGCAGGAGCATTTGATTTCTCCTGCTTAAAAGGTCTAGCCAAATGGAGAGGGGAGTTCTTTTGTGGAGAGAATTTTGTTTTTGTTGTTTTCAGGTTCTGTTTATTGAACACTTTTTCCAGCTAAAGAAAATTCTGGCTAATCCTATCTTGGTGTTAAAACATACATCTGTGGGACTAGCGATGCCTAATGTATGTCCCACCTCAGAGTGTGAGAAAGGGAAGCAAGGATGTGTCTGGAGGGATTTACTACTATTGGATCAAAATGGGGGCGCAGTGTGACAAGGGGGAGCATTTTTTTAAACGTCAATTAAGAGTAACATGCCTTCTGGACAGGTCCTCTTGACATTTTGATTTGCCTTTGCTGTACTGATAATGATCTCTGCACATTTTCCCCTGTGTAAAATGGCAGGCTCAGATTTTAAATACTGCACTTATTTTCATAATAAATGCTAGTGCAGTTATGCTCTTGCACACCCTAACACATTTGCAGTCTGCTTCATAAATTACAGGCCAGGGAGGAGGTGGGTCTGGGAATGACCTTGGAAAAAAGATCCTGAAGTCATGGAAAACATTAAGTAGGCAAGTTTGACTTCCACTAAAAGAAAATAGCAAATGAAATGAACAAGGTGAATCTCTGCAAGCACAGTGGCATAAATTCCCCGTGTGTTTTTCAAGGAAAAAATGACTCCAGTAATGAGAGAAGTTGAGTGGGTATACTGTAATCACCAGGAAGAGAAACAGTATAATAAACTGTATGTTTAGATTAGTTGTGAGAAAGCTTAAACCTCTGTCATGAGGTTTAAGCTTACGAATTGTTTCAAAGAAAGTGAAGCACAGATGACATGGAATGAGGTGCAGAACAGATTACTCCTCTTTCACAAGGGTATCGGTAGCAGATGGTGTGAGAAGCTGCTGGTCTGGAGTTTGGACACACTCCAACTTCAGGGCGTCTTGGCTCAGCACTGTGATCAGTGCTTTGTGATGGCCTCTGTGCTCTTCAGCACTCTCCTCCTGTGCACACCGTGTACCCACACTTTTGCACATATAGGTGTGTCTTTTTCAACTGTCCCAGGTGATGAGGTGGGGGGGGCTCTCTCAAAAAGTGCTGTAAATTGGGGCCAAATAACACATTACATTGACCATGTAGTTTGTTTGTTTGTTTGTTTGTTTGTTAAAACATTTATACCCCGCCTTATCCCATGCCAAAGCAAATGCCCAAGGCAGCTTACAATATCAAAGATAAAAATATACATAATTTAAAACAATACATAAAATTAATTAAAAACAATAAAATCCACTGGGGGACAATATAAAGCAGAGAAGCAGCAGAGCAAAACGCCTTGAGACACAGAAGTCGGACATCAACCCATCAACCAAACGCTGGATGAAACAGAACTGTTTTGAGCCCTCGCCAAAAAGTCATGAGGGAGGGGGTAGTTCTCAAGTCCCCTGGCAAGGAGTTCCACAGTTGTGGCGCCACAACAGAAAAGGCTTGCCCACATGCTGCCATCCCTCTAACTTGAGATAGAGGTGGCACGTAAGAGGTGGCACCTAAGAGCGTGGGCCGGAATATATGGGAGAAGGCAGTCCCTCAGATATCTTGGACCCAAACTGTGAAGGGCTTAAAGGTCATTACAAGCACCTTGAATTGGGCCCAGAAACAAATGGGCAGCCAGTGCAGCTGCTGAAGCAGCAGTTCAACAGAGTCAAATCGCCTAGCTCCAGCGACCACCTGGGTCACTGCATTCTCCACTAATTGCAGCTTCCGAACCAGCTTCAAGGGCAGCCCCACGTAGAGTGTGTTACAGTAATCCAGTCTTGAAGTCACTAAGGCATGGACTACCATGGTCAGGTCTGATCGACTCAAGTACATCCGCAGCTGGCGCACCAGTCGAAGCTGGGCAAACACACCCCTGGCCACTGCTGCCACCTGGCTTTCCAGGGAGAGCTGTGAATTCAGAAGTACTGGATAGTTAGAATAACATGCTTAACTTTTCTTTATTAAATACCATAGCATACCATAACCTTTATTGGCATAAAATTATTAAATACCAATTGTGTGTATCTGAACTGGATCAGAACTATGGTGGAAGCAACGATTTGAAGACCCCCTCTTCCCATGCTGCAAACCCAGTCCATGTTGTAGCTTCCCTTCCCCACACAATTCCTATTTAATGAAGACAAGCAGGTCAGCTATAATGATGTGCTTAACACAGTTTGGCCTTTGTTGCCTGTCCTCCTCCTCCTCCTTGTTATTGTTATAGTTATTGTTATTGTTTATTAGAATTCTATCCCGCTTTCTCCCCCCATAGGGGGGACTCAAAGCAGCTTACAACAATATATACAATATAAAACTCTCTTAAACATTAGTAAAATCTAAAACCACAGTACAGAATATAAAAGCAGGAGTAAAAAACAGGAGTAAAAGGGGCTGGACCATCTAGAGTTAAGCAAACTTCTTTTCTATCTTGTAGTAGAAACTGGATATGAACACAGCCCCTTTTCCTTTTAATTTTGTGGAGTCTTGGTGGTGGGGCAAAATAAAGGAAGTAAATAAAATACAGTAATATTTTGAATATGAACAAACAAGAAAAAGGGAGGAAGGCCATAATTTGTTCTGACAGCTGCTTAATTAATCCCACATCAGTAACACATTCTCAGAACTCCCTATATCAACCAGAAGGTCACAGCATTCAGATGCTTGAGACTCCCCCTTTCTCCTCCCCGTTAACTTAACCTACAAGTTACTGGAAGTCAACAATAAATTCTAGTTCAGGCTTTGTGTACACAATCAAAGGCATAATGACTGCCAAAGTTAATAGTGGACATCTGTATCTTCAGCCCATGAATATGTGTTCCCCTTTCTGAGGACTGATTCACGTGAAGTTTAAATAAGGCACTTTCAAGGGTCTTCTTGTACCCCAGTTTGACAGGGGAAACTAGACCTTAATGGTGACACCAGAGTTGGACAACTGAGCTCAATCCATGTCCAGCATCTGAGTTCCTAAAACAATGCAGGTTGAAATATGAATCAGGAGGCCCTAGGACTAGGACATAAGAAGAGCCCTGCTGGATCAGGCCAAAAGCCCATCTAGTCCAGCTTCCTGTATCACACAGTGGCCCCACCAGATGCCTCAGGGAGCACAAGACAACAAGATAACCTGTTTCCCGTTGTCACTCCCTTACACCTGGCACAGAGAAAACCCACTTCTAAAACCAGGAGGTTGCTTATGGCTTGTAACCTGTGATGGTCTTTTCCTCCATGAATCTGTCCAAAACCCCTTTTAAAGGCATCTAGGCCAGGTGCCATCACCACATCCTGTGGCAAGGAGTTCCACAGATGAATTACACGCTGGGTAAAGAAATATCTTTTGTCCGTTCTAACTCTCCCTCCACTCAATTTTAGTGCATGTCCCCTGGTTCTGGTGTTGTGCGAGAGGGAGAAGAAGTTCCCTCTATCCACTCTCTCCATCCCATGCATAATTTTATACGTCTCAATCATGTCCCTGCTCAGGCGCCTTTTTTCTAGACTGAAAAGCCCCTTTGCTGTCTTTCTATCAGCTAACAGGGGAACAAACCTTCATATGTGTTATGTTCTTATTAATCTCACCAACCCAATGGTTATACTTTGCACTCCTATCTGCACAGCAGACCCAATAATTTTAGGACAAAAACATTACTTACTTAGGGGTGCATTGTCTAAACTCAGCCCACCAAACAAGAACAGTTTGTCATCTGTAATGGGAGTCAAAGTGTGCCATGATCTGTCTCTTGGTATTTCTCCAGTCGTATGAATTCTAAGTAGAAAAGCACCCAAAAGGCCATTCAAGAAGCGAACAGAACTATATTCTGGGGTTGGGGGATAGAGCCTGGTCTTGGAAGACAACCCTTTTCTGTCAGATAATTTGCACACAAAGTGACTATCGTCACACCACTGCAATTCAGACTCTTCTGTCTCACCATTTTAGATGGCACCAAGGCCTGGGGACGGCAGCCACCTACTTCCAGTCTATCATCCAAAACAATTGCAAGCCCTGCCCCCCCCCCCGGTCCGCAGCAACCCCTGACTTTTCACAGCCTTGTTGCTTCTCAGTGGAGTTTTCTGGGACTCTCCTCCTGCAATCCATGAACCCCCAAATCTGCTTCATTCTCTCCATTGTCCCAAACTCACAGAGGAAGATGGCTCATAATGGAAGCAGCACTCCCTGATACTGGAAAGAAGCAGCAGCAGCAGGATACCCTACTCTCTCTTTCTCTCAGAGCAGCAGAAGGTGTGCCTCTCCGAGCCTTTGCACGTATACCTAAAGCCACAACAAATGCAGATGGAGTTGTAGCTCAGTGGTGGCGTTGCATGAAGAAGCAGACTTCTTCCAGCAGTCTCTAGCTCCGTTCAGTCTCTAGCCTCTTCAGGAAGGGTGTGCAAGTCCCTAGAGCTGCTGTGGAGTACAATGTGGAGTACTGAGCTAGATGGACCAATGGTCTGACTTGGTGTAAGATAGCTTCATATTGGTGTTCAGTGGTTCATATTTATGTGTTCAGTGGTTCACTTGGAAGTGGATAGTGTCCTCTCTACCAATATGGTTGAAGAAAGGAAGATGTACCTGTTTTTGTGTGGTCACTGTGGTGAGAATGTAAACAGCGCTCCGTGTTCCAGCCGCATGCTACGCGCTACGGCAAGGAGAGTCATGCCGGCCACATGACCACGGAGGCGTCTTCGGACAACGCTGGCTCTTCGGCTTTGAAATGGGGATGAGCACCACACCCTAGAGTCGGACACGACTGGACTTAATTGTCAGGGGTCACCTTTACCTTTTACCCCATTCTGAGGTGGGTGTTTTCAAAATAATGAGTGTCTGTTCTAGCCACTCTCATCATACGTATTAAACCATTCCTTCCAGCCATCTTCATGCTATGTGTCATTTCTCTCCTGTCCCAAATCTTTGTTATACTCTTATACATGTGCAACTAACAGTAAGAAAAGAACTTCAGAGCAGTATTTTTTCCTTGATGGTCACTTTTGTAAATATTCATGGAATAAATTGGCTGTTGTTTCCTCAGGTGTTGGCTATTATTTTGTGGTTACAGAAATTAATACCAGCATTAATGATCTACCATATGGGTGTGTGTGTGTGTGTGTGTGTGTGTGTGTGTGTGTGTGTGTGTGTGTGTGTGTGTGTGTGTGTGTGTGTGTGTGTGTGTGTGTATGGAACAAGAGCCTCATGGAAATTCCATCAGTGTAATAATTGCTATGGTGCTTTGCTGTGTGGTGATACTAAGCAGCAGTTGATTGTAACACCAACAGTGTTAATAACTACAGTTGGAAAATGATTGTGCCAAGCCCCTTTGAAGGCTGCTAGTCACCTTCTTTTCCTGCTTCCTGCTTTGTCCTCGTAGACTGGAAGCAGAAATCCTAAGTTCTTGTTGTGTGTGTTGTTTCAGAAACATTGTGACAGACAGAAGGCAAACCTGAGGATTCGCTTCAAGCCCTCACTCTTCCAGCATGTAGGAACCCACTCCTCCCTTGCTGGCAAAATACAAAAGCTAAAAGTGAGTATGTGATGTCATAGCACCAGAAACTCAAAAAGCCTCGAGCATGTGTGACAGAGTTTTGCTGTGTCTTATATGTTTGCTAGCTAAAGCCTGTATCAAAGACTGAAAAGTTCTTCTCCCATCTATGTCTCCCAGCCAGTGCCTCAGGCAATATTTTTTGATGCTGAGAACTCAGTGAAAACCATTGAGAAATGACCAAAGGCCTGTCCATGTAGCCCTGCCCCGAGTTAGGCTTCTTGGTCATACTACAGTGTTGACAGAATAGAATGGGATGTTGGGAACTGGTATTCACAGATGTCCAGGCTAGTCCAGCGGTTCTCAAACTGGGCTGTGACCCAATTTTTGGTCAGTCATGAAACTGACAAGGAAAATGTATTGAGCCCTATAGAAACCGAAATGGAGCAGTCATGGGTAGGTGACCGTGCCTCAGTCCACTTTGAAGGGCAAGCCAAGGGGAAAGTCCAATTCAGCAAAAGTCCTTTCCAGTGTTAATTAAAAACTTTCTGCTTGTGGGTTCTGTCTGTTTTTATTGCTTTCTGCTGGGCATCACAGTGGGATTATTGATGGGTAGCCCCTCAATTGTCCCTTAATGTCAGTTTCTGTTCTGTAGAGGGTGGGGGGGTGTTCTGATTTTTCTCTTGGGTTTTTTTTTTTGTCCTTTTCATTTTATATAGCAAAATAGTGCTATTGAAAGGGGCTGAAGCCTCAACCTCTGGCCACTGGTTCTCTGGTCTATCTTTATGTGCCCAATAAGAGCTGGAAGGTGACTTTTTATTTGAAGTTTGGGATTCACTGCATGCCACGTTCTCTACCAAATAGTATATACATGTGGTGGACTTTTCTCATTCTGTGTGTGTGTGTGTGTGTGTGTGTGTGTGTGTGTGTGTGTGTGTACACACATGCAAGCACACACAGGTGCCCTCTCTCTCTCTCTCTCTCTCTCTCTCTGCATCTTGGTGCATCGACAAACATGTAATTGCCATGGGGTTTTGAATCTGTGTAGCAGTTTCATCAGAGAAAGCAGGTGCTTCAGTTACAGGTGTGTTCCCTGTGGAAAGGAGGTCAGCTGTGCTGCTCTGCAGAGAGGTAGTAGCTATTTCACTGACAGTCTCTGGAATAAATTTTAAATGGTTTGGAAGGAAAGGGGCGGCATCAGGTCAAGAAATGAGGGAATTGGAGCATGGCAGGTATCAACTCTGATTATTAGTAGCTAGGAAGCATTCACTAGCTATGCACTGCATCAACTTTGAAAGCTTCACAGTGCAGCAGTGTGCTTTAGAAATGGAAGCTGTGTGGAGGAAAGGGAGCTCTTTACAATACGTGGCTGCAAGTCTTGGGCTCATGGTCTGTTGGAAATGTGTACTGTTGAAGGTGACTCTACCAGTTGTATTTGGAAGTGCCTGTGATTGAAAAGGTACTTGAGATTTAGTTTTTATTTCAGACGTGCTGGCTCATGCCTGTAAAAACAAAACACGCAGTTAAATTGGAATTTCCTAGGCCTGCTTAACCCAGGCACTTCAGTGCCAGCCCAAGAAATTGTTTTCTTTACAGTTCTCTTTGAAAATACTCAGGATGTGCCTTTGACACACCTCTAAGGGAAGATTGTGGAGCAGCCGGCAAGAGTCTGTCTCTCTCTGCATTTGATTTACTATCTGACCTTGGCACACGGATGGTACAGTCAAGAGGGTGTTCTCAGCTGATCTTCTGAGTCATGATGGAGAATTAGAGAGTTCAAAGTTATATAGGTCCAAATTCATTTTAGGCTCCATAGGTTAAAATCAACACTTTGATTCCTGGAAGACATGAGGGAGCCAGTCCAGATGCTGGAACTCTGGTATATTTTGTTCTCTTCAAAACAGCCCTACAAGGGGAGCAGGTCATTGTGTTCTGCACAAACACCAGATCACGATCAGTGGGGGATGTGTTATAGTTCAAGCCAGCACACACAAATGGGGATAAGGATTTCTGGCCAAAGAGGGGCATAGGGAGTTATGACGATTGACTTTATCATGTTCCTTGTGTGTGGTAAGCATGCAAGCACCAGGGTCCCACCTCACATTTAACCATTTCCTTTCTACAATGCCCCTTGGCGCATGCATGTAAGTTGCAAGGCTCAAAGGGTTGATATCCTGTCAAGCACTGATCTGCCTTGACCCAAATACCAGAGAACATGCAAGCATAACTCACATGCAAATGCCAGGGAGTATGTAGGAATGGAATGGCTGTGTGGAGAAGGACTTTCATGCTACAAGTCAACCAGATGGGAAAAGGCTTGGCATTGCTACTTCCAATCATGTACATCAAGTTTTTGAAAGAAGTTTAAAAACAAAGCACAAGGTCTAAATTCTGGGTTTTCATTATGTTTACGTGTAAGGTTTCTCACACTTCAGGTCATATGGTGCATTGCCACTTTGTTCAACATTTTTTCCCTCCCCCAGTACCCAAGAGAGTTTCCCTACAACTCAACCTTCTTGTTGGTTTTAAACTGTCAGCCAAGAGAAATACATAGCTTTCATTGTCGACAACGTATTACACTACTCGTGTAAATAGTACCTTTATAGAATTTCAACAGAAAGACAGGTTCCTGCCCTACAGTGCTTACAGTCTAAAATTTGCCACAGGAGAGGTAGAGGTAAGAGTAACGGGAATAATATGTGTTCAATTCAGCTCCATGTATTTTGGCTTAGTTTCAGTAGGGGGTGAGGACTGAGCAGTTATGCCAAAGGCTTCACAGAAAAGGTGGAGCTTGAAGAAGGACTTGAAGGAAGGGAGAGAAAGATAGGAGCCCTATATAGGCGCTGAGTGTGAAAAATGACTATGTGTCAGAAAAGCCTCAATCTCACACCAGTGTACTCCTGAAGCCCTGAAAGTTTGTCTGCAGCGACAAACGCTGAACACAGGCAGGTTTTCTCCCCACATTTGCCCCCCTGGAATGTTTCATACACCACATGCAGGTATAGCACTTTCTGAGTGTGCAAAATGCTTCATGTGTATTATCTTGATGTTGTCTTTGCAACAACCCTATAAGGTGAGTAAGTAGTAGTATCCCCATATCACAGCTGGGGTCGAGAGGGAGTATCTTGCCTAAAGCCACCTAGTGAGAATTCTTGGCACAGGCAAGATTCAAACTGGGGAAGTCCTGATTTGCATCTCAGTCTCTTAGCTGTTACTCTACACCAGCTCTCAGTGTATCATTTGTACTAGACATCATGGGGTCTGGGTGACAGGAAAGGTAGATAATTCCAGGATAGAGGTGAGAGGAGCGAGTTGTAGCCGTGAAAGGCCAGAGAGGAAACACCCGTAGGAGTCATGGTGGGAGATGACTAGTGTATGAACCAGAGTTTTTGTTTGGGTAGGGCCATGTGTTAGTGAGGGACAGGGAGAAACATGACTTGGTGATGGATTTGAATATAGGAAGCAAAGGAGAGGGAAGAATCAACACAAAGCCAAGGCTTATTGCCTGATCAACAAGGCAAATAGTGATGATGGCAATGGATATATAGTGTATGAGGAGAGGAAGACTGGAGAGGAAGTCCCTTATTTTTTTTTTTTTAAAAACCCCATTTAACACCCCCCCCATCAGACCTGTAATATTTCTGTAACTGTGTAGTGGAGAAGGTTACACATTTATTTATTATTTTTACTTTTATCTTGTATGTTGAGGACAAAGATTTTGGAAAGCAATCTCTCCGTAAAGAACACGTCAACCCTCCTGCAGAGGTGAGCACCAGTCTGAAAACCTATCAGCACTTTTCCTTGGAGAAAGCATATCTGAGAGAAGATTTCTTTTGGGCATTTACCCCCACAGCGGGTGACTTCATACGTTTCCGCTTCTTTAAGCCACTCCGCATTGAACGGTAAGTGTATGGGGTTTTGTGGAAATGAACGACAGGAAGGATTAGCTTGACATTTAAAAGTCACTCATTCCCTCTCCCCTGTGCTAGAAGAGGAGAGTTCATCTGAAAGGCAGGTTGTATTTTGCTCTCTTGCTGCCCTGCTTGTCGCACTGATTGCTGAACATGCCTTTTAGTTCTCTTATCACAGCCTTACAGATAGAATAATGGACTTGCTTGGAGTCACCAAGGGAATTCCACCAGGGTCTCATTGTCGCACAAGTCACCGACACCTTGTCTTGCTTTCTATCTTAGGGCTTATTTTGGTTGTGAAAGCATTGGGGTCATCTCAATAGAGAATACAAAGTTGAACACTTTCTTAAATGTTCAGCCTGAGTGTATTTCCTCCCATAGTGATTCCGTAAGTAGCTTGAGTGAGTTTCCCCCATTTTGATGCTGCTAAAAAATGAAAAGCAGCTGCTTGTGCCTAGAAAGAACTATGATAGGAGGGAATTGAGCAATGTCCTCCCACCTCCTGGAACAGCCTGGAATATGAGAGGGTAGCGTTGCATTAGTTGAGATGAGCCCACCTCTTGGGAACTGGCGACAACCTCAAGCTAAACTGTCCCTTCTTCCAGATATTGGAAGGAGCCATAGATCTGTGCAGTGGTGTAACAAGGGTGGTGCGAAGACAAGTAGTTGTGCAAGACTCCGTTACACTGGAGTCAGCAGCGCCTCCCCCTTGCTGTTAGAGCCATTCTGGCAGCAAAGGCAACACGCAGGACACTCCCTCACTCACTCACTGTTGCTGCTGGAATGGCTCCAACAGCAAGGGGGAGGGGCCGCTGACTCCAGTGTAACGGAGTCTTGCACAACTACTTGCCTTCGCACCACCCTTGTTACACCACTGGATCTGTGCGAGGAAAAGGAGACTGAGGTGCCACATACAATGCTTTCAGCCTACAGTACTTGTTTTTTTGCCAAATATGTTTTCCACTGCAAGTGTGCCATTAGGTCTTGCATTGCTTTGGAAAAGGTAGTTTGGGGCAGAGAAGTCCTCCGTTGCCTTTTCCTCTGGAGTGGGCAGCTCTCTAAGGCTGCAATCCTATATATACTTATCTGATAGTAAGTCCCACTGAATTCAATGCAATTTATTTCTGAGTAGATGTGAATACACCAGGATGGTGTAGTGGTTTGGGAGTCGGACTTAGACCTGGAAGATCCAGGTTCAAATCCCCGCTCAGCCACGAAGCTTCCTGGGTGACCTTGGGCCAGTCACTATCTCTCAGCCCCACCTACCTCACAGGGTTGTTGTGAGGACAAAAAGAAGGGGAGGAAATATGTACACCACTCTGAGCTCCTTGGAGGAAGGGTGGTATAAAAATGTGAAAAATAAATAAAATAAAATAAATAGGATTGTGCTGTAAACTGAGGACTGTCTCCTCCCATCTGTACTTGTTGCCTGTATGCTTAGATCTGTTCCAGAGATCCCTCTCCCCTCACCCCTTCTGATGTTGTGTGAAGTTTAGTAGTGGGTAAAAGAATCAGGGCCCTTTCAGGTGTGGTGCTTGTGTTATGGAATGCCCTCCCTAAGAAGGTCATTCTGGCTTCTTCATTGTTCTGCTTTCACCAAATGGTATTTTTTAGGACATCCTTAGGGGTTCTAGTGAATGTATTAGTGGGCCTTGTTGCTACCTTGTTTTGCTGTTTTACTTTTCTGCTTCATAGTACTTGCTGGGTTCTAAGTAGCCTTGTTGTGCTCTTGGTATTATGACTGTTTTAATTTGGGTTTTCTTTCGAAAGAAAAGCAGGATATCAATCTTTTAATAAATAAATAAATAAGGTGTCACTCTGCTAGTCACACCTGCCTCTGTTCCCGTCTTGTGTATAAGACCTTTCAACCTTCCCTTCTGATTCAGGCTCAGTTTTGCAAAGTGCTGATCTCTGCTTGTGAACCATAATATGGTTACGGAAATTAGGGCTGCCAATATCCTGTTTTCAAGTGTGTTGCTTGCAGATAACATGGCATTGGGAGCACAGTTTTGAAAAGGCAAATGCTGCATTTTCTTTGGGCTTTGTCAAAAGAACTGGAGAAAGGAACTGGCTTTGGAATCCACACATTCTAAACTTTTTGTGTAATCAGCTGGAGATACTTTTCTTTTTGGGGGGGGGAGAAGATCCCTCTGGGCTTTTAAGCTCGAACTACCCACCCAACCTTCTGAAACATACTTCCAGTTTTCTATCCTTGTTAAATCATTTGAGTCTTCCTCTGTCCTCTCACTAAGTTAAGTCTGATGGTTGCACCCTGAATTTACCCATTGATAGTCATGTTGCACTTTAAAAGCATCAGTTCAAAAAGAGAGAGACATCTTTGCTTTTATAGGGAATTAAACTCCTTTGCATTCCTTGGCTTTGCTCAAGATCAGAATGGATTGCTGCAACAGACAGAGCTGCGCCCTTCCTAATTCCTCACCACAACATACATACCACTTGGCCTTTGGTCTTGAATGGAAGGGAACAGCTACTCTCTTTCTGAGTTGTCTCTTGTATGCAACTTTCAAGATGGCCATAGGAACTCTTGAGAAAATGGAATGTGATCCCTAGAAAGCCATTTGTCATCTATTGAATTTATTTCAGTATTTAAGGTAGAGAGGCCTTTTTGTTAAGGGGTGAGTTTTACATGTGGCCTCATCCTTCCTATAATCTATTTCTACACTTAAAATGCACACACAACAGCCATTTCTTATTGCTCCAGTTTAGTATAGCTGAACAGCAAACCGCTCTCACCAGGGAGTGGATAATTGCGCTTCTTACTTATATTCATTCAAATGCAGTGGAGTGCTTAATTTGCAAGAGCAATCAAACAATCAATCCATAATTGGTTGTTTTTGCACTTAGAGCTGTCTCTCTCTGAAAGCAGGCTTTCTGTGGGAGGAGAGCCACCTGTTGGGCTCAGACATTTTGCTAAGTTCATTCATGGCAGGGGATTTTCCTGTGCTATTAAATCCCCTCTGAATCTGTGCAGTCATTGCTGCTTCCTGTCGTGCAGGTTTTTCTTCCGCAGTGGCAACATTGAACACCCTGAAGACAAGCTCTTCAACACAACGGTGGAAGTCTTGCCCTTTGACGTAAGTTGCTGAGATTGTGGTGGTAGCTTAGAAGAGGTGGGATTCTGAGAGTAATTCCTCCTTCAGAAATAAAGGAAACCCCTTTTAAAAGCAGGTGATGTGTGTGATGATCATGGTTGTAGTAGCTCTGTGTTCTGATTCATCGCAAAACCTTTTTGGGAAATTTTTGCAATGTGATGCTATAGCCATTATGGTAACAGAAAGTAACTTGGTAGTTCACAAGAAGGGCCCTTCTAGATTAGACCATGTAGCCCAGCACCCTGTTTCCTACAGTGACTAACCAGATGCACAGAAGTAGGGTAAGACCAGGACATCTAGGCTAGAAGCCTTCTCTCACCACTGCTCCCCTATAGGCACACTGCTCCTGATCCTGGAGGTAGCATATCGCTGCCATGACTAGTAGCCAGTGATAGACTTGCGCTCCATGAATTTGTATAATCCTCTTTTAAAGCCATCTATTCTAGTGGCCATCGCCACATCTTGTGGCTTAATTATGGACTGCGTGAAGAAGTGCTTTTTGTGTGTTCGAAATCTTCTGCAAGTCCGTTTCCTTGGATGAACCCTAGTTCTAGCATTGTGTGAGAGAGAGAAGAATATTTCTCTCTCTCTTTCTCTCCCATTCATAATTTTATAAGTCTCAGTCATGTCCCTGCTTAGTTTCCTGCCCGCTTTCATAGGTGATTGCTTGCATTAGAAGTTTGAAGGCTTCACCTAGTCTCAGGAGATTATAATCCAGATTCTCATTATTTTGCAGCTGAATGTCATTACAGGAATATCTGTCTGGGGTCAGAGGCGCAGCAGTGAGAGAATTGTGAGAAATCTGCACCATGTATTTGAATCCAAATTCCAATGCTTGAGATACTATTCCAAAACCTAAAAGAGAGTCTGCTTAGTTATTCTCTATTTACAGTACACCATCTGTGGCAGGAAATGGTATTCCGAGCCTGATCTTTACTTGGTAGACTTTAAGATATTTGTATGGGTCCTTGAAAAACTTAGAGGGTCTTCTCACAACCCTGCATGTTAGAGTAATTTTCTATACCAGGAAACATAAACGTTGCCTGGTGCTTTCTGGTCCTAGTGGTTCACAAGCTGTACCAACAGCATGCTGCCTAAATTCTTGTGGCTGGCTTATTGCGAAGAATGTCTGTTTCCCTGCACAGAGTCTCCAGTCAGATAAGGAAGCCCTGCAGGAGGGAAGAGCAACAGCATTCAAGTACCAGAGGACAGCTGATGGCTACATACAGATAGGTAAATTGCTGGTTCAAGGCAAACAGTAGCCCGCTGGTTATGGATAATGCATGTGTGTGTTACTGTTCAGATCACAAAATTACACAGAGAGTGGTGGCAGAGGAGGCTTGAGGGGTAGGGAAAGCTTAGCCTGAATTAATTAGCATTTCTTTCTTACTTGATCTGGAAATTAAAGTGAGAGTCATTCTACTAGAAAAGACACACCATTTATCTTTGCCTCAGAGTTAAAGCTTGCTTACCTATATCTTAATCATTTTAAAGACTCTGCTGCACTAATGTCTCAATGATACTGAGCCAGATACAAATGTTTGTAAGACTTTAAAGGTCAAGTGGTCTGGACAAACCTGAAGCTGAAAGCAACAGCCTCTTTACAGCTAATCTCAAACAATTCTTTGGAGTGGGAAAAAAGTCTCTGTTCTCTTAGGTTGGGGTCTTAGGCTTGTTTATGTGGCAGTAAGCAGCACTGCCGAAACCAGTGGGGCCTGCTTCCATGTGATGTCCTTAGAATTGGAGCTATGCCAGTTGACAGCAGAAATAAATTGCTGATTCTGCTGCTCTTTCTGGGCAGCTGTCAATGTCATGTTTTTCCTACTTATATTGCAAAAAAACAATTGCAGGAACTGGCCAGGTGACAGGTGTGTGTTTTTTTTATTATGAAGAATTCTAATTGATAGATCAAACAAAGTGCATAAGCTCTTCTCAGCTATTCATGAGTTTCAGACTTTCATCAGACTTTTTATTCTAGGTTAAATAGCATCAGGGATGGGGGGGGGGAGATGTAAATTGGTATCACGGAGCTAGCAAAACTTCCCCTCCCACCACACCATTGTCTTGATCTGGGTCAAGTTATGTATCTGCTGCTATTAGTTGAAAAATCAAGCCTCAATCAATCAATCAAAAATCAAGGGCCCCAATCACACGATGAGCATATTGTCTGGTTTGGCACACTGGTATATAGCATTGGTTCTGCTCTAGGTACTATACAGAACGATAAAGTCACATGGCCCCAGCCCAGAGGACTTATAGGAGACACTCCAAATGGGACTTTTGGAGGACTCAAACCTGACGGTCAACAAGTACAAAATGCATGTGCTGTATGCCTCAAGTTGAACTGCATACATGTGTATTTTGAAGCATAATTTGAGGTGGCCCTTAGAGTTGGGAGGGAAGACAGAGCATGTTACTGCAGGATGGAAAGGTGAAAGAAGGGTTTAAGTGGCAGCAGGAAAAATGGGGGTACTGGCAGTTCAGGAAACACTTTGCAGGATCTGGTGGGTTTGGGAGAGGGAGGTGGCTCTGCGCCTGCATGAGAGAGGCCACAGCTTTTCAGACCAGGGAAGCTTTGTGACTGAAGGTTGAAGCAGTCGAGGGGATGGAAGTAAGTGTCCTCCTGCAGAAACAGAAAAGCAGGAGGAGTAAGTGGATAGCGGCATCACCTGCAAGGGCTAGACGTGTGCATTGGATGTGGGAAACAACAGGGTGCTAACTTTGACTTGAGGAGAGAGGCTGATGTGACTGCGGTGATTGGGGTGGGGAGGGGGATTTTTGCAAAAGTATTTCTGGATGACAAACAAGGAAAACCACTAGAGAGAAATGGAATACTAAGGAAGTTTATAGTAGACTAACAAAAACCAGAACTGGTCACAGAGAGGAAAAGATGGGTCTTGGAGATGTTGAAGAAGGGAAAGGAATCAGTACGCAGCAATCACTTGAATGTGAAGGAAGAACAGGAGGAGTAAAATGGATTCCCTGTGTTTTTAGGATGGCTTTTCACTTGATGTGTTGTACTCGGCTAGAAAAACACACACAGGAAAGGGTAGATACATACAGTAGAAGAGGCATCTGGGAAAGAAAGAAATGGTTTCTCTTTTTAAAAATTGCATTGTACAAATTGTACATTATTGTGTTATACTATTAAAGGAATATGTACAACTATAAAAAAAATGTCAGGAGCTAACAAAACCAAAAGTCCAAACAAACCCAAACAGTGGAGAGAGGATGAAGTGTTTCTGTGTGTCTGAAAGGAAATTGTGATTATACATATACAGTATGTGCCCATCACACTTTGTCATTGAGCAGAGCCATAGCTCAGTGACAGAGCAGCAGCAGGAGCAGCAATACCAGTATTTATATACCGCCTTTCTTGGTCATTGGATTTCTCCTCTGACTTTAATTCAAGGCGGTGCACATAGGCAGGCAATTCTACCCCCCCCCCCCGAAGTGGGGTTTACAATACAAAGTTCTAATCTTTCATAGAATGTCTTCATTCCAGATGGTGACCTTCATGGTCTGGCCTGGCTTATCTCTGGCATTCGCCTTCCACACTCGGCTTGACGGCACTCTGCCTCTCACTTCAGAGAGTTATCTGACAGCTTTTCCTCCCTCTCACCGAGGACTTCTGCAGATCATCAGAGGCGTGTCGACAGCTCTCGGATACTTCCGGTTGTCTCAAGCTGGCATCCTCGGATCTCTTCAGGCATTACAAGGCGGCAGCTCTACCACTGAGCTAGACCTCCTGCCCAAAGAGTATATGCTTTGTTTGCAAATGGTCCCAGGTTCAATCTCTGGCATCTCTTATTAAAGGGCTGGGAAATACCTGAGGCCTTGGAGAACCACTGCCTGTCAGAGTAGACAGTATTGGGGCCAGGTGGGCCAATATTTTAACTCTAAATAGAGTGCCTTCATATCTTTGTGTTCAAGGAGATGTTGTGCCTGGTTTCTGTATCCACATACAGAATACTAATGCTGCTCTTAATCCCTGAACTGCAGGCAGCTGGTACTTCATAGAATAACAGAATGTAGGCCAGGATCAGAGCTCTGCTGGTGCTCTAAGTGGCTAACCATGGAATCCTGTATATCTTCTGTGCGGGGGCAGCATGTGCTGTGCCAGCGCTGGGTGTCGCAAAAGTGCCATAAAGCACTTGCGCAACACCTGGTGCATGAGGGATGCCAGCGCTGTGGCTGGCGGCCCTTACCCAGCCATTCCCCCAGACCTGCACCTGCCAGGGTCTACACCTGCCAGGGTAGGGGCGGTGGGAGGGCGGACAGGGAGGGTGGCCATTGGCCAATCCTGGACCTGGAGAGGGCAGGAATATCGGTAGCGAGATCTGCCATATCCCATGCTCTCTCCAGGCCCGGTGTGGCCTTACCCGAGTGGCGCGAATATGCGCGCGCTCCAGAGCTCACACACATTCGAAGAAGCCCATTGGGCCTCCCACCGCTTACACTGGGGGAAGGGGACAATTGTCCCCTTCTCCTGAGGTTGTTCCTGGGCTGCCCCTAACCCTAAAGGGCCGGCCACCGTATCCTACACAGGATTGGGCTGTAAGTGTCTGTGTATCAGAAAGTCCCTGGTTCTCCATTTATAAATTCAATCTTGAGGATGGACCAGTGTTTTGAGCCCAAAGAGTTCATAAGATGGCTATAGGGCACCAATCAGCGTGGTCTCAGGCTCCCAAACACTTAACAGTGCTGAGACAGAGATGCCTCCTTCCAGAGAGGGTGCTGGTTGTCTTGCTGCAGGGTGAGATCTGCTTCTCCCTTCCCTTGTTCCTCTACAAATACACGTAACAGACTCAGACTCTAGTACTATCTTCAACACTCTACCATATTTTGTTCAGGTGTTTGGCTGTATAGGCTTTCCACTCCTAAATAGGGATGACTTTGGTACTTATTATTAATATAAATAATACAATGGATATTTGTAAAACAAATTTAGCCCTTTTTCTAGGCAGCTGGCATATTTATCCATATAAACATTAATTCAGCACTTCAAAAAAAAAGAGGCCAATCTGGGTGGCTTTTTGATGCACAAGTGCCAGCTAATGAGGACTGTGTGTAGCCAGCTTTTCCTGAAAATGGGAAGAAATTGTTGCTCCTGAGCCTGATTCTCTGAGGAATCCTGCATGTCTGACCAAAAAGGGGAGAATGAAGCAGACCACCACTCAAAGTATCTTAGTCTTTCTCAGATCTTAATCTTTCCCTCAGCCTCTTCAAGTGACTGGTACCATGGTCCTGGAGAAAGCACTAAGTGGGGAGAGAGTTTTGGCCACTTCTAAATACCTTAATACTGTACAATATTGGAATGGTGCCTGTTCCTTGGCAGCCCCTTGGAATGCTTAGAGGTAGAATGTAACTCAAGAATCCTCTGCATTGAGTTTTCTGCATCATATGTTAAAATGACTAAAAAAACAAAAGAGATAACATTGTTTTGTAACTCGCAGAACACTTGACTTCCACTGCTGTTTAAAAACGCTGGGTGGACAATTTCTTCCCATTCAGTATTTGTTGTTGATGTTCTACATACAAGTATTCTGTGAAGCAGTGCCACCTACTGGACTAGTTGGTCTTTGCCCAAACAGAGAAGAGTGCCCTCTGACTCAGCTTTTAGGGAGAGAATGCTGTACATTTGCACAGCCAGTGATGTGTTATACAGTACCTCTTGTTACACACCATACCATGCTATCACAGGTGTGTGGTGTTTTGTTTGTTTTCAGGGCTGCCTTTGCGTCCATTGAGGCCCATAGTGCTGAGAGCAAAGGTAGTGCCTTTCTTCTGTGATATCCTGTGCTAGGAATTATGCTTCATTTTCCCAGAACCAGCCAGATCTTGCTTGTCCTCCTGATTTTCATGTTTCTTCTTTCAGAAATCTTAGCGGGTAGAAGAAATAACTGTCATTCACATAGCTGCTCAATTACGCAGCTGTTGGAAAGGAAGAGGTCAGATTTTGGGCAGATTTTTGTGCATGAATGAGACAGATGAAAGCTACATTGGGAAGCCTAAACATGAAAGGCTGCCTGCACTCAAAGCAGATACACCGACCCGCTGTTAAGTCATGTTCCTTACTTGGTGAATTATTATAGGGATGCGCTTCATAGATTCAAACAGTGTAGAGACATCACCTATGTTAGGCTTTCCATGCATATTCTGGGTGATGAGCAGCGCATGATTTTAGCACAGGGTAACCTTTCAGGCCAGCGGGTGGCGCAGTGGGTTAAACCCTGAACCATGAGCTGTCGATCGAAAGGTCGGCAGTTCGAGTCCGCGACAGGGTGAGCTCTCGTTGCTTGGCCAGCTCCTGCCAACCTAGCAGTTCCTGTGAGTAGATAACTAGGTACCGCTTGCGGGAAGGTAAACAGCGCTCCGTGTTCCAGCTGCATGCTACACGCTGCAGCAAGGAGTCACGCCGGCCACATGACCACGGAGGCGTCTTCGGACAATGCTGGCTCTTCGGCTTTGAAATGGGGATGAGCACTACACCCTAGAGTCGGACACGACTGGACTTAATTGTCAGGGGTCACCTTTACCTTATCTGAAGGACTACTTTCCTCCACACAACTCTGCA
The DNA here is from genome assembly GCA_026170595.1 of Plestiodon gilberti rubricaudatus. Taxonomy (NCBI): domain Eukaryota; kingdom Metazoa; phylum Chordata; class Lepidosauria; order Squamata; family Scincidae; genus Plestiodon; species Plestiodon gilberti. The sequence continues at coordinate 191,870,237 of JANXHW010000002.1, read as the reverse complement.
TATCCAAAAGGATATGTGATCAGCATGCTCATTGCTTGAAAATTGTATGTGATTTGATTTGAACTACTGTGCCTTTTAAAAAAAAACACCACACACAGTTTATATGAACGTGATGCATGTAAATTTCACACACAGTTTATATGAAACCACACACAGTTTATATGAACGTTGTTGAGTGATGCATGTAAATTTCAAAAATGAGTACATAGGACTAGAGCCAAGAAGGTCAAATGTAAAATGAAAGATGGGTTCAAGTTCAACTATAGCCATATAGTTTAAAGTCCTAAAAGAGGCTCAGGGACTAGTGATGATGATGACTGTCTTGTTGGAATTAGAAAGGCATTAGTACCTACCCAGTCATCTGCAGATATGACTGCTTGTTCTTGTGGGCTAGCAAACCATTTTTCTAATTGTAATGGTTTTTACTGTTGGTGAGAAGAGCTTTGCCCTGAAGTCATTTTTATTTTTGTCCTTCCTAGGCTCCTTTTCAAAGGGCATTGCTGAAGGAGAAGTGGACCCTTCATTTGGACCCCTGGAAGCAATACGATTGACCATCCAGACCGATTCTCCTGTATGGATCATCTTGAGTGAGGTAATGGGCTTTTCTGGAGGAACTACTCCTCAAGGCTGTTGATAGGAACCGTTTACATGCTTACCATTTCCACCAAGAGGATGCTGTAGGGAGATCCTATTTCAGAGATTCCTTATCTCCCAAACGCTCTCTGAAGCATCTTGTGGGAAACAGGATTCTGGACAAGATGGGCCTTCAGTCTGATCTAGCAAGGAACTTCTTATGTAATAGAGACACACCACTCTCCTAGCCACAAGTGGTCTTTTACAGCCGTTTCAGATATTCAAAAACCTTTTCCCTGCAGTGTGTCTCAATTGTCCCTTAGGATGCTCTTCAAGTGGAGAATATAATAATTGACCCAAGCCATTGGGAGTGATGGCTTCCGAGCAATTATTTTCACATTCATTTCTTTTTCAGCTGTCAGGATCACAAAAACTGGCAGACGTATACAGGGGAGCAAGGACAGGCACCCCAGACAGGGCCTTGCAGGGAACAAGACTGACAACCATGCAAGGGCCCATCCAGGGAAGGCGCTGACCTGTTGTCGGCTGAGGACTCTCTATTAAGAAAACAAAGAGTTGTGCAATGACTCTCTTCCTAGCTCTATATGAGACTCAGAATCGCATACAGAGAAAGAAAAATAGTAACTGTGTGAGACGCTTCGTTTTCTTAATACAACATTCTAGGCTACTGCAGCTTGGAAAGCAGCCAGTGGGCGGAGAGAGGGAAGTTCACTCTCTTCTTACATGCTGCCCCCTTAGCCAGTTAGGCTGTCCCTGGCCCCTTGGGGGGGGGAACTGTGTGTGTGCGCACACCAGCTTGCCAAGTGGCCTGGGAGAAGGGGAGGAAGAAAGTCACAGTAAAGAGCGGCTCGCGCATGCCCATGGGATGCAAATGAGGACATTCTCCCAGGGCTGGGCATAAACCCCCTCCCCCTTGCACAAATCTTTTGTAGAACAGAAGCTCAGGAGCAGGGGCCTAGATTTCCTTCTCATTTACTTTTGAGGCATGTTTTTTTTAATGGTTATTAATTACAGCACCATTCATGCACATTGTGCTGTATTGCGAGTGGGAGGACAGGTCACTGTCTTGAGGGGCTTTCAGTCTAGATATCAACAAAAGGGAAACCGAAGAACAGGAAGAATATGCAATTACTTCAGTTACACATACTTGCACTTAATTACAGTAGGGAATGGGGAGAAAGGCATTGTGCCAGAAGCACCATAGAGGAAAATGGCATTTAAGAAGGGATTTGGAGCAAGTTAGACAAGAGGCAGGAAAAATCCTTCCCTGCCACATGTACAGAGCACACTGCTGGCTTGAAGTATGGTTTCGCAGAAGAAACCAGGTCTTCCTCTTGCACACTGTTTCTCTATTTAATAGGAAGATGCATAGCACAAACTTTTTTAAAGCAGATTTTTCCAACTCAGATTTGTAAAATTCATGTCTTTTCAGATATTCCTGAAGAAAGCCGACTGAACCCTTAAGATATTGGGGTAATGCACAATGTGGTTACTAGCTCTTCCCCCTCTTCTGTGAAACTGCAGATGCTGCAGAATATGAGCAGCCTATGCTACAAGCAAAGATGTGTGCTTAAGGGCACCTGCTGCTCCAAGAACGGGAAGAAAAACCTGGTGGTGAAACTTGGCAGGACCTTGCGTTTCCTGCCCAAATGTACTAGGAGAAGAAGCATTGTTGACGCACAGGTGCTGGACTGAATTAAACAAGGAAGCCCCAATGCTGGCCGATCCTTTTTCTAGCTGCCTCTGCAGCTGCAAAGAGAACCATGGGGATGAACTTTCTGTGTAAACGATTTTTGTTTTTTGTTCCCTTGAGCAAGGACCACACTGTCCCCATGACGCTTCCTTCCCCTGCGTGTTGATTCCTGAATGTATCGCTAAAGGGTGCATTTAGAAATACGGGTTAAAGGAGTGCAAAGGCTAAACGAGAGGGCAACTTGACTGTCAAGCCCTTGCAAGCCGCAGAGCAGCACTGAGGAATATTGGGAGAAAAGCAGGCTCTACCTCCGGCCCTTTAAGTTGCTCCAGACCACAACCAAGGATTGAATGTGAGGGGTAACTGGTTGGGGAGAAAGGAGGCTGATATACAGAGGTGACAGAATGGCAGGGAAATAATAAAACCACACTGTGCCTGCCAGGGTTGTATATGGCCCCTTCATACAACACAGTTCATGTTGAAGTCTCCAGTGTCTTCATGCCTTGAGAATGAGTACAAAAGTTCATCCTTTTAAGTCCATATCTCTGTTATTTACTGGTTGGTGTGAATTTTGAAGAAAAACATGTAGGCCAGTTCTCACATGGTAGGGATTAGAGTGTAATTTAAAAAGAAACAAACCCAATGTCTCTAGCTATACACTGGAATGCATTCTACTACTTTAATGTGCTGTATTTTTTATTATGGGATACATTTGATTTTTGCCAAGTATATCTATATAAAATATATATTAAAATGTGCACTGTAAAGTTTTAATTCCAGTTAAAGTCGCAATGGACTTTTTTTACTTGCTCTTTCATTATCCAGGGAAGCTCACATTAAGAACACCACCACTTTCCAAAACAATCATCATTAGAAGCACGTGAATATGACAAGTCTTACACTTGAAGGCACAGGCACAACCAAAGAGAGCTTTTGCAGTAGATGTCTTTCCTACTAAACCCCAAACTTCCTCTGCCTGATGAGCCCATTCAGCACCCTGGATATTAGCGCCCCCCCCCCGCCGCCACAGATGCTCTGTGTTGAATTGAAACAAGTGTTCTATCCCCAATACTGATTGGATTTTTTTTATAAGAGTTTATTTTTATAACTTTACTTCTCAGCCAGATATAAATTTAATCTGCTGGGTAGAAGAAGTTTTGCAGCTGTGCAAATGTGGATAGGGTTACTCATAGGTCAGGTGCCAGTAAGTCATATTTCCCTCCAGATTAAATGCAGATGAACAGTTGTTCAAGTTTGCTGGTCCAGGGAGCAAAAAATGAATACACCAAGTTTTTGGAAAAACTCCTTTTGCTGCTCACTTAGAAAACTACACTGACAGGAAAAGACCTGCATGTACCTTTGGGAAGATGCAGGCTCCAGCTTCTCTTCTGTACAGGGACTTGGCCTTTGCCTGCAGACTTCTTCAAGGTAATGGAATTATTATTTATTAATTATTAACAGTATTTATATACCGCTTTTCAACAAAAAGTTCACAAAGCGGTTTACAGACAAAACCAAATGATTAAATGGCTTCCTATCCCAAAAGGGCTCACAATCTAAAAAAGATGCAGAAGAACACCAGCAAACAGCCACCAGAAAAGACACTGTGCTGAGGTGAAAGGGGGGCAGTTACTCTCCCCCTGCTAAATATGAGGATCACCAATTGAAAAAAGTGCCTCTTGCCCAGTTAGCAGGGGAATCAGGTCTGTGCTCTTATAACCAAGATACCTGAGCCAACAAAGTTGCCTGTTGTCATAGTCTTAAGTGCTATGTAAAATTTTGTTAGATGGTTTGTGTTTACTAGCGTCTTATAAGAAGCAACCAGTAATAGCCAGTTATAATCAAACTATTTTTAAAAAATCTGTTATCCCCAGTGGGAAAGGGAGGAGCCTAAAAACCATCTAGAGAAGTGAAAGTTCAAAAGGTCAAACCATTAATCTTGACCATACAAGTGGAAGAAAATACTTAAATCCATGTCTTAGATTGGGTGTGCAAAACAGATCACTGGAATACAGAAATATTTTTGGATCAAATGGGCAAGCCACAATTTTCAAATGGCAGATACCAGTTTGCTCAAATGACAACGGTAATCTCTTCACAAAACTACACAGCCCAGTAATGTGGTTAACCATCACTGCAACCCAAATGGCTGCAGTTTCACTTCCTAAGCAGCAGTGCTGTACACCAGTGCAGTCATAAAAGGATGCAAAGTTGTCGTGTTGTCAAGACAAAGCAGTTTGTAGAACTCAGCATTGAGTACAAACAGGAAGCAGAACCATTAGTGGATGAGAGAGGACAAAGTGAAATAAGGAGGATACAAACAGAGGCACTTGCTTTGCCCACAGGTTATCCCAGGATCAGTCTTTGTCATTTCAAGCTAGCCTCTTTATCTGATGGCTTGACAAACTGCTGCCAGTCTAGGTATGCAGTGCTGGGCTAGATTGGGCAATGGTTTGTCACAGTAGAGGAGAACTTCATATGAGCGTAAGAAAGTTGGGACCAAGGAACAGGTAGTTTTAATAACATCGCACCCCTTTTCAAGAGGTGCTCCTCTTATATTAGGGGGAGAGTAACTGTCCCTCTGGTGTTTCGTTTTAGATTGTGAGTCCTTTTGGGACAGGGAACCTTTATTTACAGTACTGTATTTGATTTTCAGTGTAAACCACTTTGTGAACTCTTTTGTTGAAAAGCAGTATATAAACATTCTTAATAATCACACACTTTGGGGCAGGCAGAAAGAATCCATCCATGAAGCCAACTGGGGAGATCACCTCAAGCAACAGGTGTGTGTGTGTGTGTGTGTGTGTGTGTGTGTACACGTGTACGTACACACACACACACACACACACACACACGTATGCACATACGTACGTATACCCAGGTCCAACCAACCACTGTTCTCCCCCCCCCATTGGAAACAGAGCAGAAGAGGAAGTGTGGAGAGGAGAGGAATGAGCTAGCAAGTCAGAGATCACTTTCCTCCTCAGTCCCCTGCTTCCGTTTCGAGCTGAACAAACATGCACAGCTGAGAATCCTGCCTTGTAGAAAGATTTGCTTTCTTGTCTTCTATCCCTGGTAGAAACGGATGTAATGCAACCTTTGAGGTAAAAGTAGTTGCCATATTAAAATGGGTAAAAAAAAAAGATGCTTCCACAGAATTGTATGGTTCAGGGTAATTTACGAGCAGAAGAGTACTGCTAGACAACTTAAAAGCTCACTTTTGGAATCAGAATACAAGGGGCAAAAAGTGGATGATGAGCCCGACCACAGACATCCCAATAAGAACACAAAGAACGCCAGTGTTGAAGTACATGGGACCCAGTCTGTGTAAAAAAGAAACAGAAGAAGAGGTGAGTTACTCTCTGCTCATGTGGTCAGTTGTGAGACTAATTTTAAAAGTGCTCTTCAAAGTTGGTCACCCAAATTTAGTGAGAGAGACTGTGTCTGCGACAGCTGATTAGTGATGGAGGCCATTGAATGATAGCTGCAGTTATGGAATTAATTGATTTGAAGTACAATACAATTTTTAGCTATCACAATCTAATTTAATTCATAGGATATATTCAACTGATGCTCAAATTTAAGACTTATCTAAATTGACTATGCCTTGCTGTTGCTTTCTAAGCAATCCTAATACAACACTGTCCATTCAAAATAAGAGATGCATACCTTGTACGTCCCTTTCTGTTTTTCTGTTATCTCTCCCTTTCCCAGAGGCTTTTATTTAAATTAATTGAACCAACTCTAATGCTTTTCAATCTTTTGTAAACTGCTTTGAGCATTTTGATTACCAGTATGCTACTCATTACACAGTTAACACAGGATCCTGTTCAGAACATGAGTTCTGAACAGAGACAGGGGTCAGATAAAACTGTTTTGAAATGTCTGAACAAGAAGTCAACTTGTTTTGTCTTGACAGTGTGAAAGATAAAACTGAAATATTTTCAGTTTGATAGTAGTGTGTTCCCTTTCCAGCATTCAGGTCTGAAAAGTGTGAGATCAAAAAGGGCTTCTGTCCACAAGCACCCGTGTGGTCTTTTGAACGGTTGTTTGTTCGGCTGAAGGTCCTGGGCATACACACATGTGGGCGTGCACACACAAAAGGACCTGGGGTGGTGCAGGGGGATAGGGCCTGCTGAACTGCTGGCAACTACATGCAGTTCCAGGGCCAGAAGGCAGAAAAGCCAGCTGCACCATGATTCCATTGCAAGTGAACCTTAGCAAGAGGTTGGTTTTGCGTGCTCTTTCACATCAGCCCACCTCCTCTTACTACTGGCAGCTCCTCGAGTGCACACAGAGTCTGGTTGGACTGGAGGGAGGCACAGTATGGTGATGAGAGTGTCCTGCATCGTTTACTGAGGATGGGTCTTTAATTTGTCAGGTCATGCATTCGAGACTAGGAAGGTACAGGAGAGAACTGGATGGATTGACTACATAAGACCTTCTAAGCTCCTGCAGCTACACTATGGTAACAGGACCTAAAGCTTTCTATGCTGTTGACGTTCCTGTCCTGTCTCCAGGAAGTAGCTTGACATCCAACTTCCACACCTAATATGGGCTGTGTGCCTTCCCGCCCCAGCATGCAACAGGCTGCAAGAGGTGCAGGGATTAGAACACATCACCACTATGTGCCTGTACTTCCTAGCCTGCATGTGGAAAGTCAAAATAGTGCCTCTATTTTTTTTTTAATTCTGGGAGGAGGTGGGCATGAATGTAGTGTGCCTGGGGTTAGCCAGATCAAAACTTGAAGAGGTTATCTTTCCTTGGCTGAAAGAAGGGTCAAGAAAGGTAGTGTGTCTTAGCTGTACCAGTTGACTGCTGGTGGAGACTGAGAAGACGTAATTCTCTTCCACACAAAAACATCCCAATCCATAGAAGACTAAATGCCAGGGAGAAGGTTAAGATAAAACGGCTAACATCTAGTTTTCTAGGCTTCGGATTTATTTTTTAGTGGAGGAGCAGTCAGTCTTGTCAGTCAGCCTAAAGTGGTACAGCCCAAATGCTGGCTTATTGTTACTATGAAGAATTCAAATGCCAGCTTGGGTTTCAGCAAAATCAGCTTGCCGAAGGAGGCAGTCAGGCACCTGCCAATTTGAGACAAAGCCAGATGATACACTTCTTACAGTATTAGGTTTCAGACTACTTACCTTTCTTGAGCAGAACGAGCATATCCAGTGAAGTACAGATAGCGTGCATACAGGTACACAAACCCACAGAATGCAGCCAAAACTACACAGGAAGACAGCAACCAAACTAGTTACCATGGGAAGCCAGGAGAAGAAACTAGAGTGAGCTACTGTGTAAAATAAATGGGCACATTTGTCGGCGGGGGGGGGGGGGCAGGTTATAGCTCATGTCCTGAATGACTTGGCTGCACCAGCTTAGACGAGAGACAGTTAGCGCCACCAAGCATACAAAGACCTTGCAATAGGCACAGACGGATACTGGTTTCTCCCACTAATGACAGCAGCATGCACAAGTACCCAGCCATCGGCTCTCTGGAAGTAGCCAGGCAAAGCAGAAACCCTTTAACTTGAGGTGACAACAGTCTCACGGTAGTGGTGAAGACAGACAACCACGTACTAAAGAGTCACGCTTGATGACCAGCATGCCAGCTGATGAAATGGGCCCACAAAAGTGTATGTTACAGTAAATCTTTTGGTTTCTAAAAGAAGTCATAAGACTCTCTTCATTGTTTTTGCTGCAACAGACTAACAGCTATTTCTCTGGAGCTGTTATCTGTAGGCTCCAGCATTGCTCTGCGACCACAACTGCGGGAAATTTGGGTGGTGTGACAGCAGAGTTGCTCTTGGCTCACTACATGAATAATGTGTCACCTACAGGTGACCAGCTCCTTCTTGCAGTTTGAGCTGCCACATTAAACTTTTCAAGGAGTGACTCACGTGTGCTGACCCAAAGTGTCACAAATCTACAAACAAAACTAAAGATCAAACACGTTTAGAGTGGCTTCACGTTACATGGCAGACATAAATCCTGCAGGTACTCCAGTGTTACCCGCAAACACGTGAAGCGTGGATAATGCCCTCCCCTTTAAACACACATGTGCCTGGATCCCTGACTGGGCCTGGATTCACCAATACATGGGCATAATTGTGTGAGTTAGGAATGTCGTCCAGGCTGTACATGCTTGCTGTGGAGAATGCCATTGCACCTCTGACCCAGAGCAATCATGTTTACCACTTCCAGCACAGAGTCACACTTAGTGATAAGCTAACACACCCTATTTACCGTATTTCTTTGAGTCTAAGGCGCCATCGATTCTAAGGCGCACCTTTACTTTCAGTACCACCAGCAGGGAAAAAAAATCCATCAATTGTAAGACTCGCCTCCCTTCATTAAATCTACCTTCTCAGCACCAACTCTCCCCAGCATGTCTCCTGCAGCTGAGGATGACTGAGTGCACTGCCTTTGCATAGCATTTCTGGCCCCGTCAGAAAGTGCCATTTCCTTCGTTACCTGGGCTTGGGGGAGCTTCAGGGAGGCCTGCGCAACCCTCTGCAGGCCTCCCTGATCTTCAGTTTGGTGAAAAACAGCGTTTTTTTGGCCATTTCTGGTTTTTGCAAAAACCGGAAATGGCTGAAAATCACCGTTTTTTGCTGAACTGAAGATCAGGGAGGCCTGCAGAGGGTTGCGCAGGCCTCCCTGAAGCTCCCGCAAGCCCCAGTAAGTAAGAAGATAGCATTTTGGGGTGCTTTCTTGAGACCTTCGATTCTAAGACGCACCCCATTTTTTGAAACGCTTAATTGGGAAAAAACATGCGTCTTAGAATTGAAGAAATACAGTAAATAAATGAGCATCAGGGAGTGCAATAAGATCATATTAACATGAGAAAAATGTCCTAACTATTTACAGCTGCATGAACCGTGCAGTAATACGTAACTGTCAAAAAGTCTTCTGTTTTTCACATTGAGTTGAAGTAGAGTTTGCTTTTGTACCTTGATGGAAAAAGACTCCAGCCACCCACAAGACAGAAAGAAATATTGGGAAGTATTCCGAGCAATTTGCTCTAAAACAAAAACCAAAGAACATCAGTCTGCAATTCAGGAAAAAAGACCAAGACATACTATCCCAAACCCATGATAATGTTCCTCTTGAAAGCCCACTGAACCAGTTTGTTTCAGGATCAACATTTTACCATGAAACCATGTGAACAACACAGGGCAACTTCTTATTTCAGACCTCTGAGGTGAAAATATGCCTGACAAGTACATTTTCAGACTACAAGAAAGCTTTAAATCATGCACTTAACCCATCTGGGTACTAATACATAAAGTTTACTTAAGAAGCAGCAAAGTATTCCATTGACTATGCTACCTCTCATTCATTCACATGGACAGTAATTTGCGTGAGAAGAAAAAAAACATGTCACAGGCAAAACTGAGACTTTACTGGCAACAAATGCTGTTAAGCGCTACAAGGAAGTGTCTAAACATTACACTATAGTGAAGACTCCACAGGCCCACCTCCTTTCCAAAGTGCCTTAGTAGTTGGGGGAGGGAAGCGACTGCTTAAACCTCTCCCTGCCAGCTGTTTTACTTTTTAATCTACGTGAAACTCCCCTCACAGCTTGCAGACTGTGAGGTACATACAGGTAAGGAACACTGGCAAGGGTAATGATAATGTGAGGGAATTTCAGGGGGAAAGCAAAGCAGCTGCCAAGGGAGAACTGAAGCCCTTCCCTTCCATCTCTCCCATCCTACCCCCAGTGTAAACCAGCCCTTCTTGAGAAAGTTTACAACATGTGGTTTTCCCTTTTGTGTAAGGCAACAGCGTAAGCAACTTCCTTCTACAGCAACAGAGAATCACTTAAGGCAGCCATTTTGCTCTTCTGTCTCACATCGGAGTCTTTGCTTACATTGACTAAGTAAATACAGGAAAACATCACACTTACTAGGGAGTAAGCCGCATTGAACACAATGGGACTCAAGTGGGAGTAAATGGGGCTAAGATTGAACTATTTGAGTATCAAAGCCATTTTCTTATAGATTTGCTATGGAAACAGCTTTGTGAACTTTTGGGTTTTGTTGAAAAGCAGTATTATAAATCTACTTAATAAATAATCCCAGCAAAGTAATTGTATTACCTTCATCTACCAGCCAGAAGTTAATAGGTTTTGCAGTGAGCCCTTATCTGCCCTGGGACTACTGCAGTCTCCTATGTAAGCAACACAGCAGGAGTGGAATGTGAGGGAGAGATTCCTTCTCAGAAATTGTGAGGTAACTATTTCTGGCAGATCAGCAAAATGTCACAGTCAACCTCCGCAAAGCAACTGTTATCAACAACTCATATAAAACATATGAATAGCTGACTTGCTCATTCTGCCTCCCCTCCCGCATTCTCCTGAATGTTCACTGCACTGAACACTGTGCAAAGACAATGGAATTGCAACGTCGTTTAGGATACACCAAGTTAGTAATGAAAATAAATCTAAAACAGAAGTTCTGCTTACTGGGCTCTGAAGATTCTTTCAAATTCTGGTGCACCTGAGGTAGCAGGAGGAGAGACTTTGCACTTCCGCCGAACATAAATCACCTGCATGGCAAAATAGGCTGGATGGAAAGAGCAAAGTAACAAACAGAATGCCAGTTATTTTAGCCAATGAAAAACCTCCAGATATGCTTGCCACTTGCTCAACTGCATCGGTGAACACCATTTGCATCAATATGAAAACGCAGTAAACAAAAGCCCCATTTATCTCACAATGAACCATTTGCAAACGTTACTCTCAGCAAGCCTGTTCTCACCTTCTCCTTGACAGTCATCGAGGGGCCTCAAAAATTCCAAATGTGCATGACCAGAATGCATAATACAGTATTCTACAAAAGAACTAAAGTACCGGTATACATTTTTGGCATTTTGACATTAATTTCATTTGTTTGCATACTTTTGTTGTTGTATGGTTTGTTTTGGGTTTTCTTTGAAGTGTCTGACGTTCTTCATCGAATTCATTTGGCAAGACTGTGGTCGGAGGGCTGAGACCCCTAAGCATAAAGGAGATAAACAGGAACCAAGGCCACACGGAGAACCAGAATTTACCTTGGCCACCAGGATGTATACTCAAACCACTTCACATTTTTAAACATTTCACCAAAACTTCCAAATCATTTTTCTTCCCAACCATGAAGATTACACAAACATGTTGGTTTTTAAAATTAAAAGTCAGATTCCATAGCAGTTACCTGACTTACTTCACAGCCACTCAGAATGGTCGTGATTGTGCCTATTTCTGTACACTTGATGTCAAAAGTCAATCTAGGCAGTGATGGATAGATAGATTCGGCAGAGTGCCAGGCTTAGGATTTTGGACCATAGCAAAAGGTTGCCCCCAGGGAAAACAAATTGAATTCTTTTTATTATTCTGTTCTATTATTCAGTCCTGAAAAAAAAATCTAAGCATAGTTTATATCACAAGCTATGTGAACGAAATCTTTAAGGCCTGAAATTCTGCCTTGTCACATGTGTCTTGGAGGGGCTGCTTCTGTGGGCTGGCATCTTTTAACATCAGCCAGCCCACCTCTAGCTGCAGCACTTCCACGTAAACATTGTACCTTTTAAATTCTAATTTAAATTGTAAGTTGCTTTGGGAGTCTATCCAGGCTGAAAAGCAGGATATAAATATATTCCTTAAAATCATCCTGTGGGGGCTCCAAGTTAAATAAAGAGGGGTTTGGGAGCCTTTTTGTCCGTTATCTCCTGTGGCATCTCTACTATAGATACACTTGTATGGGTTTGCTGACCTGCAACTGCCTCTGGTCTCAGGCTCCCTTGGCATTCGCTTTGCTGCACTCATCATGCCCTCCACAGCCTTCCTCTATCTGCTGTGCCCAAGTAGTAGCAAGTCTCTGATGCAAAACCTCTTCTCCCAATTTATCTTTGTTACAGTTTATATTGTCTCCTTAGTCTCTAGCTCTTCCTGCCAAAAACCTTATTTTCCCTCTGTCATTCATTCTCAATCTTTCTCCCCCAGATGCCACTGCAACACACCTCACTTGTGTCCATTTTTATCTGTTCCCTCATCTTTTTGTTTTGTTCTTTGATGACCAAATTATGGACTCATGCTTCTTTCTCCTCGTCTTGCTCTTCAGTAGATCTTCTTTGCTTAGGATTTCACCACTTTCCTTGATGGTCTGTTTAACACTTTTTCTTTGCTTCCTGCATCCAATCTCACTGCTTCTTCTTTCTACCCATTCCTCCACTCATTTGCTAACTCCCCTTTTTCTCAAAGTCTGTTTTTTACTCTTCTATATCTTGTTCATGGATCTTCAACCTCACTTCTAAGACTTCCTACCTAATTTCAAAACTGTCAACTGTTTGGGGACGCACATACTATACAGTCTATTCACTGACTCTTCTCACATTTGAACTATGGTTCAAAGCCCAGTGTTTACCAATCCTGAGGTTCTTTGAATACTTAAATTTGCACTTAGATATTTTTTATAAGGCCAACTGTGTACAGTTGGCTCACAGCATTATTTCATACCAGCGCACAGAGAGAGAGAGAGAGAGAGAGAGAGAGGCAGAGGCTGTAACATTAAGAACTACAGTGATAGAAAAGTTGACTCCATGGTAGTGTCATATGGTAAAGGTAGGCTTACCAGATCGTCGACCGGGACGGAGCGATCTCCCCTTAAGGGGGCAGAGCGCGGGGGGGCCCCAGAACGCGTCGGATCTGGTAAGGTAACTTATCCTGTACACATATTCAAGCATTACAATTTTTAAAGGTTATTTTGATTTTTGTGTGAGCATTTGCAGAAGCATTACACTTGACTTAACTTCCTGCACTCAGCAGGTGAAAGTTCTCCCACTGCCTAAAAAAAAGGTCATGAATAGGTTGGGGGTTTTTTGTTGTTGTTGTTGAGCTGCAAAAAAATAATAAAATAAAACCATGTAATTTTGCGTCATTCTTCATCTACTGACACTGTACACACTGTACAACCTATACCACCTACCTAGTACACTTCAAAAGTGGTGAAAGTGGGAACAATTTGGAATAAAAACAGATAACACCACTTTCCACTATTTCATTTTGGTTAAACGCCAAAATCTGCAAAAAAATAAAACCATAAAAAACACCTCTAGTCATGAAGTATTTATTTTTAAAATTTCTAAACCGCTTTTTCCTTATTAGATTCAAGTAGGGTACAAAGAAAAAGAAAATGCTACTTATAGAAAACGATGCTTAACAAAACAAAGTTAATGGCAGCAATAAAATCAGCAAAACACACAAAAATCAAATCAAGAAAAAAAATATTTTCCTTTTATAAAAATAGTTCAGACCACCAAAGATGCATCTCACGAGGTAGGGAATTCCATAAAATGAGGGCAACCACTGAGATCACCCTCTCATTGAACCTCAGAAAGTAGTGGAATGTGCACAAGGGCCTCTGTAGAAGACCTTTTGGATATGCAGAGTTGTGTGGAGGAAAGTAGTCCTTCAGATAAGGTAAAGGTATCCCCTGACAATTAAGTCCAGTCGTGTCCGACTCTAGGGTGTGGTGCTCATCTCCATTTCAAAGCCGAAGAGCCAGCGTTGTCCGAAGACGCCTCCGTGGTCATGTGGCTGGCATGACTCTCCTTGCCGCAGCGCGTAGCATGCAACTGGAACACGGAGCGCTGTTTACCTTCCCGCAAGCGGTACCTATTTATCTACTCGCATTGACATGCTTTGGAACTGCTAGGTTGGCAGGAGCTGGCCAAGCAACGAGCACTCACCCCGTCGCGGGAATCGAACTGCCGACCTTTCAATCGACAGCTTATGGTTCAGCGGTTTAACCCGCTGCGCCACCCGCTGGCAGTCCTTCAGATACCTTGGCCCTAAACTGTTTAGGATTTCAAAGATAACCAGCACTTTCAATTGCATCTGTAAACAAACTGGCACCCAATGTATCTGGAGGAACAGGGAATGACTCAATCATATAACCTCATACCTGTCAATACTCTTGCAGCTGCATTTCACACACACACACACACACACACACACACACACACACACACACACACACACACACACACACACACAGACCGTGTTGTTCAAGTGTGAAAACAGTGACTTATGCAGAGTAATTCTAACACTTGAAGTTGGTTCCAACAATATGCCAAGGCCAAATTGAGGGAAAATATATCCTACTCACACAAGAAGTGACATTATAGACTCACACCTGTCTTTTCATGGAAGAACTACGTCCTGCAATTTTTCTTTTCATGGAAGGGGGTCCACAAACTCATATGAGGTGTTAGCTCTTAGCTTCCACTGTTCACCTGAGCAGGTCACTTGTGTAATGTGATTTTTTTTTAAAGAACAAGTCAGTCCCTGCATATCATCAGAACTGGCTCCATGCGAGCGCTGTGTGTTTTTAATTACTCTAAAAGTATTAGTGAAAGATTATTTTATTCCTCAGAAGCATCAATGGGTGTCACAACAATAGCTCCTTGGTATTTCTGCAACATCACGTGTTTGAAATAGGCAAATATCTACCAAGCGTATTGTAATGTCTTTTTATAATGACCCTGGATATGTACAATGTTGAAGATAGTTTTTTGTCTGCTCATCATGCAAATTAAAAAAAAATAGAGTCCTCTCATTTTCTTTTCTTGTTTCTGTTGCATACAAAACCATCAGGATGCAACAGGAACACTTTACACTTCTACCTGTCCTCACTTTGGACTTGCTTTTGATGCTTTAATCCCTGGAGGACGAGGAGCCCTATGTATAAACTAGCCAGCTGAACACCTGCAATCGTTAAAGATTTTCCATGGGATAAGCTTAAACGTTGTGGCAAAATATCACATTTCATTTCAGTACAGTTACTTTGATCCGTCTCCAACTTGGCTTCTTTCTCCAGTTGTTGCCAACTAAACAAACAATCCCAAACAGAAAAAAAAGCATTTTACCCCATCAGTCACCTCACTGGAAGTTTTCAAATTCAGTTCCCGCTCTCTGTCTTGCTAATATAAAAAAGCAAGGGATACATCAACTGCAGTTGACTTGCAGCACACATCAGAAGATAAGGGGGCTTCACAAATCAATCTGCATCTTTTACTCCTTATTGCCACCTTTAATTCCACATTTCCTATTTTACCTAAAGAAATCATACATGGTTCATAATTCCCCACACAGGTTATACAAACTCTCTGTAGATGAAGTGGCATGTTTCTTACCTTGTTCCAAGACTCCCAAAATGGTAACAACGGCCAGCAAGGCTATCTGAGGCAGCATGGTTGGTGTGTTTTGGAAGCTGCGAGATCAAAGCAAAGCGACTTCAAAGCAAGACAAAAACACTGAGGCCGTGACTTTTCTCCTCCTAATATACATGCCCCCAGTTGCTGTCAATATATCAGGCAGCAGAAGCATTCATTTCCTCTTCCAAAGTGCTGCTTACTTGTCACGCCCTGCTTGCTCGACAGCTATGACTGAATTCCATCAAGAAAAGTGCCACTGAACTCACGTTGGTGGCGAGACAGTTCTGTTTAACAGGTACAGCCACTCACCGATGCTCAAATGCCTATCCCAGCCACTAAAACATGTCGGTTCCTATTCTACATCAAGAGCTTCCGCCCACTTGCTTTACAGTTAGCAATATGGGCCACTTTGGACATAGCGCACAAATACATAATATTGTGTGTTTTAAAAAAAGCCATGTACAACACCAGTAAACATAGTATTTGCTGCTTGCTCTCTGGCTACTAGAGTCAAGCCTCATGAAATATTGGCAGGCTATACTCAATCAAACCCTGAGACTTTACATTCTGAGAAAGTGGCTTGTGGGTAGCCACAGTTAACATAAAGCAACTTAAACCAGCAAAGGTTGCAAGTAAGCTTTGCACATATTGCATTTTTTCAGGAACTATGGATTTCTTGAAAATAAGTTAACAAGTTCACAGAGCATTCTCAAGACCAAGGAGCATTGCACATAGATTAGTAACAAGTGCAGTGCCATAAAATATGCATACTGCATGTGGCTTGACAACCAGATACAACTCATGGGATGTAACTAACAATTCATATTTTGAAGAGGCTCTTCCCAAGAACTGTTTATGGTTGAGCAGCGATGGGTAAAAGGTAAAGGTAAAGGTATCCCCTGACAATTAAGTCCAGTCGTGTCCGACTCTAGGGTGTGGTGCTCATCCCCATTTCAAAGCCGAAGAGCCAGCGTTGTCCGAAGACGCCTCCGTGGTCATGTGGCCGGCATGACTCTCCTTGCCGCAGCGCGTAGCATGCATCTGGAACACGGAGTGCTGTTTACCTTCCCGCAAGCGGTACCTATTTATTTACTCGCATTGACATGCTTTGGAACTGCTAGGTTGGCAGGAGCTGGCCAAGCAACGAGCGCTCACCCCGTCGCGGGAATCGAACTGCCGACCTTTCGATCGACAGCTTATGGTTCAGAGGTTTAACCCGCTGCGCCACCCGCTGGCAGCGATGGGAGGCAGTAGTAAATGTAATCATGGATTTGCTAAAATAAATAATCCCAGCAGTTACAATACAGGATTGGATGTTCAAATGATAAAGTTGCAGCTGCAAAAACAAACACTGAAGACAGGCAGTTAAGATTGGAAGACTTCTCTTCCCTGCCTGAATTGTCTAATGCCCTTGTCCAAGTGAAAATCCTTTTTAGCAGGGCCCACCAAACTGGGTTTGGATCTAGGGAGCCAGCCCCAAAAATTTAGGAGGAAGACAAACTTTTCAGCTTTCAGGGTTTTATGTCTCAGCAACAGCAAAAAAAAATCTGGTGCTAAATTAAAAGTTACATATAAAACAAGCACCAAAAAGCAAATTTTCAAACCTTGCGGTGGAAGGAAAACTTAGAAAGTCAGTGACAGGAAAAACCCATAAAGGCTTTGATCCAAAAATAGTCACATTAAAAAAAAAATTAAGTTGAAATTCATGGCACTAAGGCTGCAATCCCATACACACTTACCCGAGGATAAGCCCCACTGAGCTCAATAGGCTTGCTTCTGAGTAGATATGGCTGTAAAGCGAGACCTCAACTGACAGGCTACTGCAGAGAGAGACAGAGACACAGACACAGACACACCCACACCCTCAAGGAGGAAAGAGATGGTGATTGTTGTATGCACTCTGTGTGACATCCTCCCCCCAGCATGTGAGTGCCACTGCCTCTGAATCGTGGCTCTTCCTGCATCTTTCACAGCTCTGCAGTTCTCACAGCTGCTACTGACTCCCCCTCAGCCCAACATCAAGGAGACCCAGCCATACCCACAGCTGAGACAGTGATTGCTCCTCAGTTTCACAACCATTTCTTAGGTGCCAACAAGCACAGGCGTCATTAGGGGGTTGCTATGCACTGAGTGAGACCAAATGATGGGTGACAGCATGCCGCCCAGTCTCAGGGGGCTCTTGCCTGCTCTGAGTCACTTTGCTCACAAGACAAAAAAAGCAGACCAGAGGCTGCTGAGCCTGGGCGGCATGGTGTGACCCCCTCAGGCTCTGGTGGCAGGCAGGGAGTGACACCGATCAGATCAAAGGTTCCCCCCTCCCTGCCTGCTGCCCAGCAGTATCATGACACCCCTCCCCCTGCCCACTGACGGAGCCTTTGTTTGGCTTTGGCGGCCTACCTTTCAGCTTCGGCGGTCTCACGTGGCGTGGTGCCACCCCACAGGATCCGGTGGCGGCCAGGTGGTAATACCACTGGGCAGCAGGCAGGGAGAGGGGAGCCTTTGTTCACCACTCACTTCTTTGGCTTTCCTCTGAGCAGCTGAAAAGGAGGGACCAAGCAGCTCGGGGTGGAAGAAGCGAGTGGCTAAGCATCTTGGGAAGCCCGAAGTGGTGGTGACGTGATGTAATGTCACCACCAATTACTTGCGGCTTCTTAAGTTCCATGGATGACATTGCACCAGGGTGACACCACCACCCCTAGCGATGCCATTGCCAACAAGGAAACTTTGGGTCACCATGCCAACTTGGCACCTGGAATTTGTTGAGCACTGCCTTACAGCAACGCCAAAACTTTGCATTCCTCAAAAAAGTACTACATGTCCTTTGTGTTGATACAAAGTACACAAAGCTTATTTGAAAAGTATTTTCATATTTCAACCAGTAAACAACAGATCATAATTGGTTTTCCATTTCCTTGTGTTTGAAGAGTTGAGGTCAAATGCAACCTTTAGACCAGCGGTTCTCAAACATTTCAGTCTCCTGAGCCCTTTACACTCCTAAAAGGAGCCTTGGGGAGCCCCGGCAGCACATGCAGAGTCTCAGGGAGCCCCAAGGCGGTGCTTATAGGATACTGAGCAAAGTAAGAGCATGATGAACTGCAGGCTTAATCTGCTAGTCTTGTACAATGAGTGATGGGGCAGAAAAGATACAGGTGGGCCCCCATATCCACTGATTCACTATCCACGGTTTCAGTTATCCACGGATCGTGGGGACCCCCCCCCTAGGCTTTTACTTTTTTCCCAGTAAGCTTTGTTTCTTCCTTAAAGAAACAGGAAAAGTTTTACTGCAGGCAAGTAGAATGAGACTAAGTCCTAGAGAAGCTCTGCAAGGTTAACAGAAACCTTGCAGAGCCTCTCTAGGACTTAGTCTCGTTCTACTTGCCTGCAAAGGAGGCTGCTTCTCTGTTTTAAGGAAGAAACAAAGCTTGCTGAAAGAAAAATAAGAGCTGGGGGGGGCAAGCATGTCTGCCTGCAGGGGAGGCAGGGTGGGGGGCCCTCAGGAAACCATGGAGGGGGTGTTCGCTCTTATCCACGGTTTCAAGTGTCCACGGAGGGGCCTGGAACATATCCCCAGCGGATATGGGGGCCACCTGTATTTTGTCTTGCCCATTAATTTCTGACTGACAGTGCTGGCACCAAGTTGCTCGAGATCCAGGGGCAGAGCCCTGCACGGGGTTCATAGTGCATTGGTCCCCTTGCTCCCCACAGCTTCAGGGGTCTGCCTAACTGTGTGGGACAAAAATCAAACACAAGAACTGGTGAAGGTACAGGAATATTTTAATACAGTGGTCCCAACATGTTTTGAGCATAGATTGCTCTTTTTCAGGGAACAGAAATATTTCAATAAAATTCTAGAAAGGAAGTTGAATATCTTCCAGCAAGGACCAGCTACTTCAGCAATCTGCACTTGAAAAATATTAGAATTAATGTATTAATATCAACATGGTGCTGCTTACCCCCATTTCTAACCTGGTGGGCCTCCCCTCCCGATGGACATGATTTCTCAGCCAGTTCCTGGCTGACCCTAATGCACCCATTGGCTGATCTAGGAGTAGATCTAGGATTACAGAGTTCCAAAATTCACAACCCTACCAATAATCTGCTAACAAAATATTTTTCCAGGAGCCCCATATGCTAACTTCCAAGAAGCTACAAAATAACTGAAACGTCATAATAAACTTGAGTTTTAAAAACCCGATTCAGAATATCTTCTACAATGTTTTTGTAATATAGAGACATGAATTTTATGAAACTATAAAGAGGTCAGATCCTTTGATACTGCGTAATTCCCAGGATCTTATTAGAAGTGCAAGAAACATGAATTGCAATTATCCATGCGCTTATTTTGACTTATTTTTTCTTTAAGGCATATTGTATGTATGTGCTATCAGCATCTTGCATAACACAAAGTCATATGCAGTTGAGGCTGGTTATGCAGATTGTAGCTTTTGACTTTTGATGTGCATAAGTTCTTAATGTTTGTAAAATCAAGGAGGTAGCATTTGCAATTTGGTGCACAGTACCTATCCAGAGCGACAAGGATTCAGATTCTGGATAGCTGGAACATAAGAACAGCCTTGCTGGATCAGGCCAAAGGCCCATCTAGTCCAGCTTCCTGTATCTCACAGTGGCCCCACCAGATGCCTCAGGGAGTACACAGCCAACAAGATAACCTGTTTCCCGTTGTCACTCCCCTGCACCTGGCACAGAGAAAACCTACTTCTAAAGCCAGGAGGTTGCTTATAGCTTTTAACCTCTGATGGTCTTTTCCTCCATGAATCTAAACCCCTTTTAAAGGCATCTAGGTCAGGTGCCATCACCAAATCCTGTGGCAAGGAGTTCCACAGATTAATTACACGCTGGGTAAAGAAATATTTTCTGTTGTCCGTTCTAACTCTCCTCAGAGGCGTCGCTCCGGTAGGGGCGGGGCTGTAAGTTTTGCTCGGTCGGAGTCCCGTTTATCGAACGAGCAGGAGGCGGCCCCGCCCCCTCACTGTCAGAGCCATTCCCCTGCGGAGAAAGCAGCAGGCAGGGTCTCTTGCCTGCTGCTTTCTCCGCAGGGGAATGGCTCTGACAGTGAGGGGGCGGGGCCGCCTCCTGCTTGTTCGGTAAACGGGACTCCGACCGAGCAAAACTTACAGCCCCGCCCCTACCGGAGCGACGCCTCTGACTCTCCCTCCACTCAATTTTAGTGCATGTCCCCTGATTCTGGTGTTGTACGAGAGGAGAAGAATTTCCCTCTATCCACTCTCTCCATCCCATGCATAATTTTATACAGGTGGGCCCCCGTATCCACGGATTCGCTAACCACGGTTTCAGTCATCCACGGATCGCGGGGACCCCCCTCCCAGCTGTTACTTTTTCCCCACTAAGCTCCCACTAAGCTCCGTTTCTTCCTTAAACAGGAGAAGTAGCCTCTGGCTGCTTATTACAGGCAAGCAGAACGAGACTAAGCCCTAGAGAGGCTCTGCAAGGTTAACAGAAACCTTGCAGAGCCTCTCTAGGACTTAGTCTCATTCTACTTGCCTGCAATGGAGGCTGCTTCTCTGTTTGTTTTAAGGAAGAAACAAAGCTTGCTGAAATAAAAATAAGAGCTGGTGGGGGGGTGCGCACGTCTGCCAGCAGGGGAGGCAGGGCGGGGGCCCCTCAGGAAACCACGGAGGGGGTGTTCGCTCTTATCCACGGAGGGGCCTGGAACATATCCCCAGCGGATATGGGGGGAGTACTGTACGTCTCAATCATGTCCCCCCTCAGGCGCATTTTTTCCCAGACTGAAAAGCCCCAAACACTGTAGCCTTTCCTCATAAGGGAGGTGCTCCAGTCCACGAATCATTTTGGTTGGTCTTTTGGAACCTGCTCCCAACTCTAGTACTAGAGCAATGAAATACATAACAGTGTTCCCTTGTGCTTGGACCATGATCCAATTCAGCCAGACCCTCTGTGCAGCATTCCAGGACCAGTCAGCTAACTTCACAATCCTAGAAAAACCTGCACCTGCATTTTGCTAAGTGGGCCAAGGCGGAGCTGAGCTGAAAGTCTCTCATGCTTGCTGCTCCAGCTGCCATGATGAAAGCCAGTGATTTCAACATGGCAGCCCAAGCTTGGATCAGCCCTACCAATTTGTGGCAGACACATCTCTACAATACCACTAGCAGAAGCAGCTGCTTTTAACATCTTGCATAAACATGACCCCAAAAATGCATTCTTACCTCCATCTCCAGCCGCCTCTCAGATTCAATAGACAACAGATGACTCAACAGTGCAAATTGCACTGAACTGTTTAGCCAGCCCTGAAACTGATGCAATGTATCCAGAACTAAGTATTATCTTTTCTAAGCAGCAGCAGTAGGAATCTTAAGAGGACTGCAAAATGCGCAATAAGAATCTGAAATAGAACACTCCATTTGATATTGCAGTCAATAAGGATTCAGAATGAAACAGCAGGATTTTAAAAACCATAAATACTAATGGATTAAAAGATGCTCCTAAACCGGAGCATTTCTGCAGAATTCCTCTTATCAGTGCTGAAACAGTGTTCATGATGCCATGTGACAGTGCCTGAAGATTCAACTTGAGAGGAAGAGAGATAAAACCCAAAATTAGCAAATTGTTGCTTTGATGCAAACCATGATTCTACCGTTTGCAACAGGAAACAGCAGATAAAAAAGTACTTAATATGCAATAGTGTTCCTTTATCTCTCTGTGGTCTCTTGTGTTCATCACCAGTAGCTGGGAGGCAGCAGAGAAGGATGGTCTATGTCTGACATGGGTAGCCAAACTGTGGCTCCTGAGCCACATGCAGCTCTTTGACGTATAATGTGCGGCTCTCAGAAATACGTTGGCTGAGCTCCTTTTTGCATCACAATTAATATAAAAGGCAAATAAGAAATGTTCAAGCTTTATTATTACCGGTATTTACCAGGTATAAACTGAGAGTTACTGGATTAAAACATAAGTTTAATGTTCATGGTAGGTAAATATATTTAAGAATTTAAATGCTTCTTAAATTTTACGGCTCTCAAACATCTGAAGTTTATCGTACGTGGCTCTTACATTAAGCAAGTTTGGCCACCCCTGGTCTATGAAAATGACCACACACAGTTGCTTCATGTTTATACTTACAGTACTGACCCATGCACAATAGCAAAGGAGGGCCTCTTCACAAGTTACCCTTTTCGGGTCCTGTGGGCATAGTTTCTGAGAGCTTATTAAAAGTGTGGGAAACAAGACATTTTAACTGTACCTCTAAAAAGTATGAATGCTAAATATATTTATCTCTCCTGTGGCATTCCTGACCTGTCTCTGTGCAGTGTCTGAAACGGCCCTTAAAAGAGAGATCTTAGAGCTCCGCCAGTCAGCATCTTTCTCCCACGGAAACGAACATTGTTCAGATTAAGAAAGCAACATTTTTCACTTTCTTACAACCATGTCAAGGTTCTGCTGCTTTCCAGAACATTTTCATGGTTGAATTATAGTTATCTTCTGGCCTGTTTTTCAGCTGAAGGGATGTTATATTTAAGAGAGCTTACAGTTTATAATGCCCCCTCCTCCTGCCAAAAGAAAATAAACTATGACACCAACCACCATTCATGCTATAATGTCCCTGCAATGCAATATCAGTCAAAGCTTTTTATACCTTAAACTGGAATATCGAGGGAAAAGACAGAAACAGCAGCCTCAAGCCAAAAGCTCTGTTCTTGACCTTCAAGCATGTATCTAATCTTTCACTCATTACTGGAGTCTGAGAATAGAAGGAAGCTAAACTTGTTTTCTGCCAGGGAAAAGGAAAGGGAACTTCAAGAATCAGCGTCAACAGCAAAGGCAATGCAGAACTCCGATGTTCAAAAACCACAACCATTTGCTTAATAGACTAGCAAAATATTTATTTTTTTTATAATGACAAAACAGAAGTGAAAGATTTCTTTTTTGGTGTGCCACAGTAATTGTAGTTAAAGAAAAGAGGGATTAATGGGCTCTTTTATACATTTCAATGACAAAAAAGGTTAGCATCAAATTTCAACTGTTCACCATTTAAACAAGTGTAAAACTTATTCATAACCACCCCCCAACATATATATAAAGAATTATAGTTTTAAAATCTATAAAAAGTAAAAAATATACACTCAGAAGATCTAACTCTTATTCAATCTTTAATATAAAACTGTAAACATTTATTTACACAAAGAAAATGTGTAGAATAGAAAACTGAGCACCCTTTTAAATTGAATTGTGGGGTTTTTGGAAGGCAGTGGATGTTGAACAGTGACATTTTCACCCCTTTTCACCCGTCCATAACCACAGTCTATAAATAAAGCCGAGGCAGCGGGCTAGATAAAGCTCAGGGGAGCCACATCTTATTGCTCTGAAGCTGTAGCAAATGGAAAGCCCAAGTGCATATATTCATTTATAAATTGTTACAAGTGACTGAAGGGCAGTGTCCAGCCCTTCCCCACCCAGCCTCCATGGTCAATCACTGAATAGCACCTGAATATTGTTCCGGCTACATTTTAATGATTTGGACAATTTTATCTGGACAGAAACCAAATGGCTCTAGTGTATGTTAGAATAAAAATGTTCTTAAATCCTAGTTTAGAAAGGAATTTGTTTTCACATGTCAGTCCAAGAATATTTTAGGCCAATTTGCTTGAAACTACATCAGAATAGAAGCTAAATAGCATGTGTCCAGAGATGACAAAGCCCAATAACTAAGGTAATGATGGGGAAGAAATGTAGCTCATCAGTATTTTACTGAACATCAAAATCTGCGTTTTCTTTTGACCTAAATTCTAGCTGAAAATCCAATTAGAATTTAATATAATTTAAATTCTATCAAACCTGCTATTCTTCAGTGTGCCTAAGGGGGAAAATCAGCAGTACCCAGACAATAGCTAAGAAATATGAGGTCATAAGCACCTCCAATAAGAAAGGAAGGCACGCTGGTGCAAAATTCCTAGAACGTATACAAAACAAGCACAATTCTCTTCCCTTTTAACCCCCCCCCCCCAACTTTCCCTGGCCAAAAAAAAAGCAGCTACAAAGATTAAAAGGAGATTTTCCTGACGACATTCATCTTGGACCAACTGTTAGATTAAACCAAGATCATTGAAACAATTTCACTCAACTGCTGACTTGTGAAAAAGATCAATAAATTTAACCCTAACCTAATTTACTTACAATATCAGTGACATCGACGTTTCATTTATCAACTTCCTAGAATTTTTTTCTTTTTTAAAAACACATATATGCAATGCACTTTTGCTTCTGTTTGGACATTCAGCAGTGGAAACACTCAACACACAGCTTTCACCATTTATCCCACATCAACAGCCCATTATGATACAACACAAAAATCTGTTTAATATGGCATATATAACTTGCTCATGGGCAGCAAGGATATGAAACAAAACCATCCATGTGTAATTTGAGAAGAGATTAAATAAGTAGTGTTAAAGCAGATTTTTTTTTCCAAAGTGCAAATTTGAGAAAAACACTGCAGATATAGTAAAATATTTTCCTTCCTATCATTCAACTGTTTTATCATTTAATCATTTCCCTCCTGAAAATATTCCAGACTCAAAATCTTTACATTCTTGTGTACAAATGCGCTTGTTGCGAGGAAAAGTCTTTGATTATCAGTAAGAGGTGTGATGAAATAATTAAGAATCCTTAATTAGGAAGTAAACACTCCTGTTCATTAACAACAACAAAAAAACAAAACCCAAAAAATACAGAGTGGGGAACAGAGGTATCTGTGCATCTAACACCACTTTCAAATTAATTACCTTTATAAAATAAAGGTTAAGGCAAAAGGTGGCTTGTTGGCAAGCAGAAGAATTTTTGGTAACATGTTAAGGACAACCGAGGACAAATCTCTCCTCTCCTTGTCCTGTACAGGACTGACCCTACAGTCTCACAAGATCATGATGAAATAGCAGCATCTGCATCACTGGAGATTAGTCTGTGTATTTCTAAAGAGACCAAACTATGAAACTAAAATCTTCAAAGGGTGGGGAACTCTCACAAGGGACAATCTTTAATAAAGTATTAAGTATTATTATGCTGTTGTACAAATCGATGGTAAGGCCGCATCTGGAGTATTGCGTCCAGTTCTGGTCGCCGCATCTCAAAAAGGATATAGTGGAACTGGAAAAGGTGCAGAAGAGAGCGACCAAAATGATTAGTGGGCTGGGGCATCTACTTAATGAGGAAAGGCTACAGCGTTTGGGGCTCTTCAGTCTAGAAAAAAGGCGGTTGAGGGGGGACATGATTGAGACGTATAAAATTATGCATGGGATGCAGAGAGTGGATAGAGAGAAGTTCTTTTCCCTCTCACACAACACTAGAACTAGGGGACATCCACTCAAATTGAGTGGAGGGAGTATTAAAACAGACAAAAGAAAATATTTATTTACCCAGCGTGTAATTGGTTTGTGGAACTCCTTGCCACAGGAGGTGGTGATGGCACCTGGTCTGGATGCCTTTAAAAGGGGTTTAGACAGATTTATGGACGAAAAGTCCATCACAGCTTACAAGCCATGATGGGGAAAAGCAACCTCCTGGTTGTAGGAGTAGGTTTTCTTTGTGCCAGGTTTAAGGGAGTGGCGACAGGATAAAAGTATCTTGTTGTCTTGTGCTCCCTGAGGCATCTAGTGGGTCCACTGCGTGATACAGGAAGCTCGACTAGATGGGCCTTTGACCTGATCCAGCAGGGCTCTTCTTATGTTCTTATGCCTCTCCCAGTGCCATTATCACTGTGTTTTTTTATGTTAGTAACAACTTTCAAGGCACAAGGCTTCTTTCACATGCCTGACCAAAAGTAACAGATCCTGTGCTTGCTTGGTAAAACACATGCAGGGCAACAAAAAACTGCGATTTATAAATGCCCTCTGAATCGAAAAAGAGAAATAAGCTGTACTCAATCCAACTTTCTCATTTAATGAACGCTAGAAAGAAGATAGGAAAAAGTGCACACACTTGATTTTAAATCCAATTCCCCAATTTAAAAACATATACACACCTCTAAAAACCAATAGCTCAGTCTTCCTCTACAGCAGAGTGCAAACTGCTTACTATAGTAAACCATAAGCCAATTAAGACTGAGGACCCCAGTTTAGGTCTATACTGAAACACTTTTAACACTTGATAAGCTCCAGCACAGAAGACATTAGCTATTACTATTGTGAAATCTCACATCTTACTTGTGGAGAATTCAAGCATATGTATCACTGGTAATTAGAAGACTCTCAGAACTAGAGAGGATTATGCAAAGGAACAAGAGCTGTACATTCTCTCCTCAGAAAAAGTTGGTCAGGTACTATTTTCACTAGTAACAGGTTAAACTAGGATCAAGAAACCTGTCAAGAACCAGCTGCAGGAAAGACTGCCTTAACACTGAATATCTGGAGTCTTTCTTGGTGGCTTACTTTCAGCACCAGTGCTGCATGCGTCTGCACCTAAGTCTTCAATCTGAAAACACTGTCAGCGTGACATTTCTGAAGGGCTAGCTGGGATGCACACCAAACTGATGGGGACTGCTTTCATGCGCAGTGTTCCAGACACGCTACAAAAATAACCATGTTACTTCCTATCAAATTGGTGTGTTGCTGTTGTGTGTTAGACCCAGAAGGGAGTAGCTCCGATACATTCCCACTAGTGCCTGTGAAACTTCTCAATGCCACAGGTATTTGGTCCAAGAGAGTAGTCTGTAATTTTTAAAAAAAAAAAAAGGATTCAGAGAAAAAACCCAAATCTTATTTCAATGATCCCCGAACAATTCATCCAAGTCATTCATCCACTCTTCTGAAGTCCTATTTTTCAACAAAGTGTCTATGAGATCTGTATCCCCTGTTAAGCTCTGTAGTCCATTACCACCAGGTTGGTTACTGTAAGCAAAGGGCAATTCCTGACTGGCTGTCCTCACTGGGTAACCTTGACTACAGTGCAGACTGGCTCTGTTGGGCAGCTGCTGGTTTTGATTCTGGCTGAAAGAAGTCAGATCTGGGACAGCCTGATTCATTCCTGACAAAACCTGTTGTGATGAGACTGCTTGCTGGGTAGGAGCATTTGTCCTCTGCTGAGCACCTATGGATGACAACATCTGTCCAGAGACAGCCGAGTTCATGGAGGCCATTGGCCTGCTGGCGTTGAGGCTTACCTGAGGCATCCCTTGCGCAAACTGCTGATTCGTCATCTTTAGGTGAGACTGTTGCATGTGGAAAGTGGAATTGGCAGCAAATGTCCCTAAACCACTATTTCCTTGTGCCTGGTTGTTCATATTTGACATACCTTGGTGCTGCCATGATGGATTTTGAGCCCCAATAGCTGTTGGCATTCTTGCCATCTGTGGCTTGGATAAGGCAGGATTCAGTGCTCCTTTACCGTGTTGCTGAGAAATGCTTGCATTTCCTAGGGTGCTCTGTCCATAACCAGCAGGAAGAGCAGTGCCCTGAGTCATGCCGGGTTGCCTTTGCATCTGGGGCTGTCCGTTGGCACTTGGGTTTGCATGCTGTGGAACTATCTGTGTCATCCCAGATGCCATGTTGTACAAGCCACCTCGCTGAATGCTCTGCATGTTGGGATACTGTGCCACGCCTTGATCTGGCTGACTGGAGCTTGATGAGACAGAACTGTGCCCTGTTCCAATCTGGATCTGAGAAAACATACGTGGACTGCTAGAGTTGGGCTGGCCTAAATTATTTACCCCTGCCATAGCTGGAGATGAGCCTGTAAAAATAAAATAAAATAAAATTTTCAACATTGGTGTTTATAAAGAACTGACCCAACATTTGCCCTGATTTTAGGTGCACCATTATAAATATATTGCAACATGCAAAAATTTGTAGTTATATTGAGAATTCACTACATAGATGGAAAAATTCTGCATTTCAATTTTGGCTCTATAATCTGATTCATGGCACTTTGCAAGCTCCCAGCTACTGTTACAGGCAGAATTCAATCTAGATCTATGTACAAAAAAAAATCTATTGAGAATAACTATCTGAGGATCTAGAAGTTTCGCTCTGCCCTGAGGTGGGATATAAATCATTTAAATAAAGTTCTACTTCCAGAATTTTGGAAGAAAAGAATCAATACACTGCAAGAGCAGAATAGAGTCTTGACCTATCCCACCTAGGTATGCAAGGCAACACACTAGCGCACAGCTGCATGTTCTATGAATAACTTAGAACTCTTTCCTTTAATCACCCCATCTGTGTAATTTCGCATCTCCTGAGTAAACAATTCGTATCTCACAAGACTAACCACAGTAATAAAGACTGTTGAGCAAACAGAGCAAAACATTATGGTGCAAGAGACACTTTTTCAAACGGTGCTCAACTTATATTTTAGCAGGGACAGTCCCTCTTCACCCCAGTATGACGTCTTTTCCAGTGGCTGTTGCTGGTGTCTCTTCTGCATAGTTTTAGATTGCAAACCCTTTGGGGAAAGGGGACCATTTATTATTTGATTTTCTCTGTAAATCAGTTTGTGAGCTCTTTCTTAACAGCAGCAGCAGCAGCAGCAGCAGCAGCAGCAGCAGCAACAGAATCAAGACTATTGATTACCTACATTGTGAGTTTTTGCTCCAAATACACCCATCCTGACTGGCTAAAATGTATTCTACACATATGGCTGATTCACATTGTTACTGTCCTCTATATATGAACTAAGATACCCTAAGTTATGCAGGTTGCCAGGCTCATACAGAACATTACTGTGAACACAGAAACAGCCATTTCTATAGCTGTAGCAGCAATTTTCCCAGCTGCAAGAACCATGGGAACTGCTACAGCTTTGCCACATTTACACTAAGTCCCCAACTTACATCCTGGTTCCATTCCAGAAGTTGGAACGGACGCAAGTCAGAATAGATAGACTGTGCCTGCATGAAAGTGCTGACAAGGCGATCAAGACAGCTCTTGCTGGTTCAACGCTATCGCGCCTGCGCGAAAATATCAGAACAGACAGGCTGCAGCTGTGCCAAAGTGGCCGTCTGTAACTTGGGGTGTCTTATAGACATCAAAGTTGGGGACCCAGTGTAACTGGTTTTAGATTTTGTGTATACTCATGGATAAATACAATCAAAGGCTGGAACTGTTCAGAGAGGAAAACATCCGTATGAACTAGTCCTCTGATACCACGTTACATGGACCTTCAGTTCACAGAGTGTGTGTACCATTAACCATATGGGGAACAAGATACAAACCAGAACACTAATGGCAAAAGATGCAAAAGGGGCACAAAAATACAAAGTTTACAGGGACATGGGAAGAGACACTTTGGTAGCAGTGGAGGAAGAAGATACTCCGAGACCAGGGAAACTTGTTCCATTATTTTCCAGTACACACACTAACTGGAAAAATATTGCATCTGCAGCTAAGAACTGGAGAAGCTACTGGGCAGAATAGGGAGAACTGTACAAGGGAAGAGTCTCTTGTTACCACCACATTTGTTTGCCACTAAATGAGGGCAGGAAAAGAAAATACAGTGATGCCTCGCAAGACGAACGCCTCGCGCAACGAAAAACTCTCAAGACGAAAGCGTTTTGCAAGTTTTTGGGTGACTCGCAAGATGAATTTGCTTGCGAAAATTTTTTCGTCTTGCGAGGCATCACTGTATTAGCCAGAAGCGAATGCTCCGAACAGCGGTGGGGAAGGGAATCCCAATTGGGCCACAGAGAGTTAATAATCCCTGGACGCCTACTGGGCAGACTGCGGAGGGAGAAAAGCAAGCAGACTGCGGAGGGAGGCAAGGAGGGTACATTTTATTTACAGACACGGGAACCACCACTCGTTCTCTCCATAGGGGCTCAAAGATGCGCCACTCGCAGAAGTAACTCGTAAGCAAATCAAAAAGTCACACACATCCCTCCATGGTCCACAATGAAGCGCAGATTGGCTCAAGGAGACAAACGAGTCGGAGGGACTCCAACTTGTCACTCGAAGGAGCTCAGCGCGCCCACAGCAGCGGGCGGACAGCCGGCAGATCAGCTGGCTGGTGCTGAAGTCGGCTTGCCGGGCCTCTGACATGAGCCGAGCCGACTTCAGCGCCAGCCAGCTGATCTGCGGGCTGCCGGGAGGGAGATGACGACGGAGGGACTTGGGAGCGCGCAGCAGCAGCGGCAGTCGGCTCGGCTGCACTTTTTTCCAGGATGGGATCCCTACTCAGCCAGGGCCCGGCGCAGGGGAGGTGACTCGCACAACGAAATTATTCGCAAGACGACACGACTCGTGGAACGAATTAATTTCGTCTTGCGAGGTACCACTGTACAACAGAGCATATTCCTCAAGTCACTGGGTGAATTCGAACAAACCACTTGTATGGAAGATTCTATTCCCATTCCTGGTTACCGTTTGCACATACTGAACAGCTAGACAGAGTCACTACATCTCTGAAATCCCCAGTGAATAAGCACTAACACGGAAATGCAAATCACCACATGAAAAAAATGTCTCAATCCAGTTTGCCAGTGTGAAAACATGGATAGGCATTTACTGCAACCAAAGTACTTGGCTCTCCTGAATGAATATTCTTGACTCAGTTACAAAGATGGTCCCCATTGTGACAGCAACAAATGAAGAAGGAAATCCATTTTTATTTCTCTTTAGCAATGTGTGCAGTAACAGGAGTACTACTTTACAGCTCTTACACTCTATAAGTAGCTATGTATTCTCTAATTGCTACCAATTAAGTTGTTGTTTATTCTCTTTGGATTGTTTTATGTTGGATTTTATTGTGGTTTGGTTTTTTTGGGTGAAATTACCCTAGGTCCTAAGGGAGAAGGGGCAGTATATAATGTAAAAAAATTAATACATCCTACTATTGGGCAGAAAAAATGCAATCCAAGTTCTATACGTACCAGTGCAAAAGTGACTCTTGTTGTGTTTTTTTTACCTGCCTTCTCACAGATGCCACAACACCTAATGCAAGAATACAGGGTTTTGAATCAAGGGACCAACGTAACATTTAGATTCTCTAGACTTGATCCCTAGGTTTATACTGAACTTCTGTGCACACACACACCAACATCCTGCCCCAAAAGTCTTTTGCAAATACATACTGCAGCCACAATTACCTGTGAACTGTCCAGTCTGCTGTTGGTATGGATTCTGTGCCTGGTCTTGGTACTGAGGGGGCGGGCGAGTCAGATGCCTCTGAAGCTGTTGCTCTTGATGATGCCTTTGCTTCTCCTAGAACAGTGCAGATGCAGGGCCATTAGAACACATAGCCAATATTGGATCACAAAGGGCTCTCTGTATAAAGTGACGATTATGAACCAATGAATCATTGCTGATTTCCTTACCTACAAGAAGCAAGTGTAATTCTTTGCTCTTTAAAACAGAATACAACAGAATGGATCACAAGCTATTATGGATGGAATGACTGAGCTGACATTTCCAGGGAAACTACTGAGAACAGTTTTACCCACATAGAAGAGGAGATCACCCTTCCGCAGCAGTTCTTCAAATGCTGCTGTCTGTTGCATCCCTCTAGTAAAATTACTCAAAAGGAGGCATAGCAGCATGGTATTTTTAAGAATGTAAGGATCACACTGCAGTGTCTCCTCCCACGTAACTTTATCGAAGCAGAGGAACAGCAGTGTGTCACTTTAACCCCAAGGAGGCTCCATCATGGTCCAGCACAGTGAACATATTTCTCTGGGATTCCAGCAATGCACAGGTGCTCCTCTCCTTAAACATAACTAGTGGAGAGGAGGCATGGCAGCATGCTACTAGAATGATTAAGATATGCTGTTAGATCTCCTCTCAAGGAAATTTATCCATGAGGAGCAAAATTATATAGGTAGTTCCAAACTTAAGGACATCCAACTTACAGATGTCCCAACTTAAGGACATCCAACTTACAGATGTCCCAACTTAAGGACAGCTGTGTAGTGCTTTTGTGTAGGCGCAGTTCACGCACACTGATGTTTTCGCACAGGCGCAATAGCGCAGAGAGAGACATGCTGTATTTTGGAGACACAGAAGTGGTGGGTAAAGGAGA
This sequence comes from Plestiodon gilberti rubricaudatus, assembly GCA_026170595.1. Classification (NCBI taxonomy): domain Eukaryota; kingdom Metazoa; phylum Chordata; class Lepidosauria; order Squamata; family Scincidae; genus Plestiodon; species Plestiodon gilberti. The sequence goes on along the minus strand of JANXHW010000002.1, from coordinate 191,837,752 downwards.
GCCAGTAAATACTTAATTTAACATTACCCGTGTTCCTCTCCAACTAATACAAATTGTAACTTGTAAAATGCAAGTAGTAAAACGCAACACGCTCCCTCATCTGAGATGCTCTAAGGTCCATTTTGTACATTACACAACAAATAAAAACAGGGTTATCACAAAGTGTACATCACTAGGGAGTGCATTATCTATTTCATAGATAATAGAAATAAATATTTCTATACTGTTTTTCAACCACTACAGAAAGTTGTTCTGTTTATTTTGTTTATGTCGCATAAATAAAGTTTCAACTTAGTTATATAAACCTCCAAGCCTAGCCTGTACTTAAAGTAGGGGACTATCTGTATATGAAATTTGGTTTCTACTCACTCAACCTACAGTTTACTCATCAGAAGGAGTCTCAGAAAAGCAGGTCAATATATATTTGGATTTATAACCTTGGGTATTTATTCATTTATTTATTTACTTACAATTTTTTACCCCGCCTTTCTCCCCGAAGGGACCCAAGGTGGCTTACAACAAAAAATACAAATACAAAAAACATAATCACTTTTTAAAAAACAAAACAGTTACGGTAACTAAAACTAATAAACAGAAGAGTCTGGCTCAGTTGGGAGAGCTGCTGCCTTCAAAGCCCGAAGACCGGTGAACTTGATAAGTTCGAGACACGCCACTGGCAAAAAGCTGTGAAAGCCTCCAAGAGGAGAGATAAGAGCTTCCAGCTGCGTCGGTCGAGTGTGGGAGGTGCCAGACAGCAGAATTGTCAAACTGTAAAAAGGATACCACCTGGAAAGTAGCCGTTCATGAAAGACTGGACATGTATATATATTGTAAAAAAAACCCAAGGGGGTTAGGACAGCCTGCCCATGTACACTGCCTTGGATTAAAGTCGGAGGAGAAATCCAATGACCAAGAAAGGCGGTATATAAATACTGTATATTATTATATTATATGTTATATTATTATTAATAAACACAACATCTAAAAAACGCTAAAAGAGCGTTTTAGCTCTATTAAGAAGGTGGCAGAGCAGCTTTTAAAATGACCCCTGGGGGAAAGCCGACAGGAGCTGAGGGGCATCCAGTTCAGGACTCCTCATCCCTAGGGAATGAGGGTGCAGAGGATTGGGAACAGTCAAGTAATAACAGAGTAAGAATTAGGAGTGGTAACGTGATGGGACACGACAGCCGATCTAGCAGGACAGAAGGCTGCAGGGATAAAGGTGCAAAAATGCAGCCCTCCTTGGGGGACCTGGTATATACTGTATTTCTTCAATTCTAAGACGCATGTTTTTTCCCAATTAAGCATTTCAAAAAATGGGGTGCGTCTTAGAATCGAAGGTCTCAAAAAAGCACCCCCAAATGCTATCTTCTTACTTACTGGGGCTTGCGAGAGCTTCAGGGAGGCCTGCGCAACCCTCTGCAGGCCTCCCTGATCTTCAGTTCAGAAAAAAACGGTGATTTTCAGCCATTTCCGGATTTCGCGAAAACCAGAAATGCCCAAAAATCGCTGTTTTTCGCCAAACTGAAGATCAGGGTGGCCTGCAGAGGGTTGCACAGGCCTCCCTGAAGCTCCCCCAAGCCCAGGTAACAAAGGAAATGGCACTTTCTGACGGGGCCAGAAATGCTATGCAAAGGCAGTGCACTCAGTCATCCTCAGCTGCAGGAGACATGCTGGGGAGAGTTGGTGCTGAGCAGGTAGATTTAATGAAGGGAGGCAAGTCTTACAATTGATGGATTTTTTTTTTCCTCTGCTGGTGGTACAGAAAGTAAAGGTGCGCCTTAGAATCGATGGCGCCTTAGACTCGAAGAAATACGGTAAGTGCTTTTATGCAAATGCCCAAAGTCTACGGGCAAAGATGAGAGAACTGGAATGTTTGGTGGCTAGGGAAAATATTGATATAGTAGGTATAACAGAAACCTGGTGGAATGCGGAGAACCAGTTGATACTGTAATTCCAGGATATAAACTCTATAGGAGGGACAGAGAGGGGCGTGTTGGAGGTGGGGTGGCCATCTATGTCAAAGAAGGGGTAGAATCCACCAGAGTAGAGCTGGAGGGGGGCTCTGACTCCTCCGCAGAAACACTGTGGGTTAGATTACTAGGCTCAAAGAGTGATGTAATAGTAGGGGCATGCTACCGTCCTCCAGATCAAAAACCTGAAGGGGATCTTGAAATGAGGAAGCAAATCAGGGAGGTGTCAACGAGAGACAGGGTTGTAGTCATGGGGGACTTCAATTATCCTCACATCGACTGGGTCAATTCATGTTCTGGTCATGAAAGAGAGACTGGATTTCTGGATATGCTAAATGACTGTGCCTTAGAGCAGCTAGTCACGGAGCCGATATTGATATTGTGTGGCACTCAAGATCTGGTCAGGGATGTAAATGTTACTGAACCGTTGGGGGAACAGTGACCATGCTGCGATCTGTTTCGCCATGCATGTCGGGGGGAGAGTGCCTAGCAAATCTGACACAAAGACCCTTGACTTCCGAAGGGCAGACTTCCCCAAAATGAGGAGACTAGCTAAAAAAAGGCAGAAAGGAAAGGTAAAAAGAGTCCAATCGCTCCAGAGTGCATGATGGCTGTTTAAAACTACAGTAATAGAGGCCCAGCGGGAGTGTATCCCACAAAGGAGGAAGGGCTCGACTAAGTCCAGGAGGGTGCCAGCATGGCTAACAAGCACAGTTAAAGAGGCTATAAAAGGCAAGGAAGTTTCCTTCCATAAATGGAAGTCTTGCCCTAACGAGGAAAATAAACAAGAGCACAAACTGTGGCAAAAGAAATGTAAAAAGATGATATGGGAGGCCAAGAAAGACTTTGAGGAACGTATGGCAGGCAACATAAAAGGGAATAACAAAAGCTTCTTCAAATATGTTAGAAGCAGGAAACCTGCCAGGGAAACGGTTGGTCCGCAGTCCGCTGGATGGTGAGGGAGAGAAAGGGGTGATAAAAGAGGACTTGGAGACTGCAGAGAAATTAAACGAATTCTTTTCATCTGTCTTCACGGCAGAAGACTTTGGGCAAATACCGCTGCCTGAACTAAAGAATTAAGTCAAATAGAGGTTAAAAGAGAAGACGTCTCAGACATAATTGACAAAATAAAGATAAATAAATCACCAGGCCCGGATGGTATCCACCCACTGGCGTCGCTCGAGGTGGGGCAGAAAGCTAAGTTCTGCAGCTTTCCACCCCACTGTTACTCTCCTGCACGAGGCGCCCCGCCCCCTCGTCGTAGGAGCCCGTCAGCGGAGAGAAAGCAACATGCAGGGACTCTCCTGCGCGTTGCTTTCTCTCCGCTGACAGGCTCCTATAGCGAGGGGGCGAGGTGCCTCGTACCGGAGAGTAACGGTGGGGCGGAAAGCTGCAGAACTTAGCTTTCTGCCCCACCTCGAGCGACGCCAGTGCATCCACCCAAGAGTTCTGAAGGAACTCAAGAATGAAGTTGCTGACCTCTTGACCAAAATATGCAACTTGTCCCTTAAAATGGCCACTGTGCCAGAGGATTGGAGGATAGCTAATGTCACAGCAATCTTTTAAAAAAGGAAGGAGGGGGGACCTGGGAAACTACAGGCCGGTCAGCCTAACATCTATTCCAGGGAAGATGGTGGAAAGTCTCATTAAAGATAAAATCTTAAAACACATAGAAGAACAAGCTTTGGTGAGGGAGAGTCAGCATAACTTCTGCAAGGGGAAGTCTTGCCTCACAAACCTTTTAGAATTTTTTGAAAAGGTCAACAGGCAGGTGGATGCGAGCGAACCCGTGGATATTATATATCTGGATTTTCAGAAGGCGTTTGACATGGTCCTTCATGAAAGGCTCCTGAGAAAACTCCACAGTCAGGGAATAAGAGGGCAGGTCCTCTTGTGGATTAGGAACTGGTTGAAGACCAGGAAACCTGAGGGGGGGACATGATTGAGACGTATAAAATTATGCATGGGATGGAGAGAGTGGATAGAGGGAAATTCTTCTCCCTCTCGCACAATACCAGAACCAGGGGACATGCACTAAAATTGAGTGGAGGGAGAGTTAGAACAGACCAAAAAAAATATTTCTTTACCCAGCGTGTAATTCATCTGTGGAAATCCTTGCCACAGGATGTGGTGATGGCACCTGGCCTAGATGTCTTTAAAAGGGGTTTGGACAGATTCATGGAGGAAAAGACCATCACAGGTTACAAGCCATAAGCAACCTCCTGGTTTTAGAAGTAGGCTTTCTCTGTGCCAGGTGCAGGGGAGTGGCAGCAGGAAACAGGTTATCTTGTTGGCTGTGTGCTCTCGGAAGCATCTGGTGGGGCCACTGTGAGATACAGGAAGCTGGACTAGATGGGCCTTTGGCCTGATCCAGCAAGGCTCTTCTTATGTTAAGACCAGCACCCACCTGTACCAGCAAGATGTTAAAAAAGGCCAAAGACTCAGAAGGCTTCTCTAAACAAAAAAGTCTTCAGGCCTCGCTAGAAGGTCTCGAAGGAGGGAGCAGTTCGCAAATCAAAAGGAAGGGAATTCCATAAGGTTGGTACCACTACTGAGAAGGCCCTACATCAGTTATACTCAACTCAGATAATGACAAGCCAACTGCGGTCCCCTAGTGAAATTCCAAATTGCAACACACACTTGCTTACAGTCCTTTCTCACTTCTGCATGAGAAAATCCAAGGCCTGCCCAAGTCAAAAATGGGAGTGGAAGGATGCCTGTAGCATAACATCCAACTGCACCTCCTCTCCCAAGATTCAGAGATGCTTGGTGGAGTTGGAGCCAGTTTCTCCAGTCAGGCAGTTACATTACATTACACACCTATGTCTCAGCCTCCCCCAGTGAAATGCTGGGAGAATAGAAGCCTTGTGTATTGTTGCCAAACTCAGCAAGAATTAAAAAAGGAGGATAAAAACAGAGCAAGAAGAGTCAGAGGAAAGAATGGGGGGGGGGGGGATCTGAGAAAGAGATGGGAATTCAGAGAACCTGTGGCCAGGGAATCAGAAGAAAAAGGGATAACAGAGGTATGAGTGCAGATCTGTGGTACTAAAGAGAGCATGCTATGAGGTTCAAAGACAAAAATGAGAAAATAGAATGAGTTACAGAACACACCTAGTTAACATCGTAAGAAAAATGCTTTTCCACAGTTATTGTGGTTAAGTGAATCTCTCAATTTATAAAAATGGCCCCCAGTGAGATTTAAGTTGTGCACCTCAAACTTAGTCCAAACATCCCTTGTTCCTACCACTGTAAATCTGCAAACACATCACAGCAATGAGTAAACCCTTGGGATGACAGTCAGAGTAACAACCATGCAAGGCAATTTCTCTGTTCTCTATTCTCTCCTTCTGAAAATCCCCAAGCACCCCAAAAAGACACTAATTATTTAGCTGAAGAAATTTAGCCTCAAATGAGAAGAAAATCGCAGCCCGAGATTATTTAAATCAGCTAAATAATCTCGGGCTGCGGTTTTCTTCTCATTTGAGGCTAAACTTCTTCTCATCCGAGGTCCCTTTCTTCTCATTTGAGGTGAAACAAGGACGGCTAAATACTCCGGGACTACGATCTTTTTCATCCAGCGCTAAACCAAACTGATAAATTCCGCTCTGATGAGCTCCAGCTGATCAGCGGTTGTGCATCTTTTTAACATGCAACTGAGAGAGACAAACGAAGACCATCTCGCATTTTGTCATGCTTTTTGCCTGAGGAAGATCATCGAATGTATGATCGAAACGTTGCAGATCTAGATTTTAATCTATAAAGTTTTAAAAACGGAGTTTTTTCTTGTTTTTAAATGTTAGATGTTTTAAATGCTGTTGTAACCAGCGGCCCAGCGAAAACGGGAGACCCCAGAACGGAAAGGGGATTCAAATGCCCTTTCAATTCCCATTTTGGAGGGGATTTGAATCCCCTTTCCATTCTGGGGCCTCCCATTTTCGCTGGGCCGCTGGTTACTGGTTACAACGGCGGCCTAAGTAGGATTGGATTGCGCCCTTATTGATCCTGCAGCTTGAAAGTTGAGAGTACTATATCTTGCTCCTGCATAAGCTTACCATATCCAAAGGAGGGCAAAGTGCCTACCTTTAACGATTGGAATTTGGGCAGGTGCAGCTCATCATCATGGAAGGGTGCAACAAGCTGCACCTGCCCAAATTCCAAAGGTTAAAGGTAGGCACTCTGTCCCCCTTTGGATCTGGGAAGGCTACTTATACATTATTATAATACTGTTGCTATTTTGATATAGTAAACATTATTTCAATGTTTAATATTAGAAGTGTTTTGAGTCTTTATTTATAAGTTACAATTCTAAACTTTATTTAGAAGTTTGATGATGCTTTTGTGACCAGAAATATGCCATAGGAACCTAACTTGTTTACTTATGTTAGCCTATGGTAAAATTGTTTAGTTATAAGTTGTTTCACTTAAAGTTGTTTCACTTAAAGTTGCAGTTTCCAGGAACCTATCTACAACTTTAAGTGAGAACTTCCTGTAATGTTTTACTGTTCTACTAATGTGTACATTTTCTTTAAGTTAAAAAAAGTTAAAATTTTAAATTTTAAAACGTTAAGGGTGCGGCTTATAATCAGAAGCGGCCTATACTCGGGACAATACAGTAATATGAAGTTGAGCAACTTATGTCATTTTGAACATGTTCATTCTACACACTGTGGTTTTCTGTCTTTTCACTAAACTTTTAAGAATAGATTCCATTTGAAAAGCAGCAAACCACATCTTCTCACTAATAAAAAAAATAAAAATGGTGCCCTCAGACTACCTTATTTAACATTCTGGCAAATTACAACCACCAAATAACTATCATGATCTGAACATCTTATCTAGAAAACAAGTCCACTATTTTTTTTGAGACTACAGCAGTTGCCAAACAATATGGCTCATGCCTTCTCTTCAGAATCTTCCTGGGCCCTACACAGCATTCCGTACATTCTCAAGCACGGCAGCAATTAGCACGCATCGTATTGTCCCGAGTATAAGACGCACCCTTAAAGTTTGGTGCTATTAAAAAAATTTAACTAAATCACTGGCATTAAATTTATGCCAGTGATTTAACGAACAGTGCAATCCTGTGCATATCTACTCAGAAGCAAGCCCCACTGTTCTCAATGGAGCTTACTCTCAGGAAAGTGTGCACAGGATTGCAGCCTAAACCATTCATTGCCTGCTGAGTCTGGGGGAGGGGCGGCTGCAAACCCGATGCTGACTAGGCCCAGCATCACAATTTTTGCAACAGCCTGATTATAAGACGCACCCTCTAGTTAAAAAACTTAAATTAGGGGGGGAAAGTGAGTCTTATACTCAGGACAATACGGTATTCGAATTATGGTAGATTCATTTATGCAAGCCAACTGTTTAACCACCTCAAAACAAAAGCTTATTTTAATTATTCCACTACAAGCTACTTGGCTCCGCTCGTTGAGAATCCTGAAGGCTTCATCCCACCAATAGGCAAAGCAAGTTGGAGGGAATTTCAGTCACACACACATTGTTGCTGTGGCCATCTTTCTCCATCCTTTATTTCCACTTCTCTCCCCTTCATACTAATTTTCCTTAGGAGTCAGAAGGGTAGAAATAGGATCCGACAAGGAGCGAAAATAGTGGAAATAAAGAACAGTGGTGGATGGTTCTAACTCCTCCTGCCTTGCGTGTGTGATTGCAATCTCCTCTGGTTTTCTCTGCCTGTAGGCGGGGGGAGCCTCCAAAATTCTCAACAGTCAGAACTGGGCTGTTCTCATGTGATGAGCATGATGTACAACAGCCTGACTATAGCAAAAGAAAATTTAATACAATCAGTTTGCAAGACTTCAATTCCATTAAAACTATAAGACTGGCACAAAAAGAAATGGCGATCATTTCTCATACTGATGTTCCTTACCTGTTCAGCGAGAAGCTGCCTCTGTCCCATTAGAAATTGTTTCTGCTGCTCCATTAACAAATGTTTATGTTGTTGCTCCCTCTGTTTCTGCTGATCTAGGAGCATTTGGTGCTGTTTCATTACAGCTGCTTGCTGCTGACTGTTGAGATAGGCTGTGTTGACATGGTTACTTGCCATGGAAACATTGGGAGGCTGAGCATTCACACCAGGGCCAGGAACAGAAACAGGAATGCGAGCAACACTAGCAGAGGGATTTTGATCCTACAAAAGCAAAGACAGCAGGTGGATAATCAGCCTCCACCTCACTTTAGAAATGCAGTAGCAAGTCCATGTTTCTCAGTTTTTGAGGGAGCCTGGCCTGAAGAACATAACCTTAATGCATAGCTGCTCATCACAAAAAGCTTTCAGAATAGCTCTTATTCTGACTGAAATTTGTCCTCTCACTATGACAACGTCTCTGTGCATTAGCACACATGTCAGCAGGACAATAATAAAAGTTTCAGTGTAAAACATGAAAACATATTTTCATACATTATGAAGCAAAGAAGAAAAGCAAATGTATTTCACCCCCTTCAAAAGAATATTGATTATTTGCCTCAGACAAACTATTGAAGTGTCATCACTGATGGCAAAAAGGACAACTAAATAAAAGCCTCTATCAAATTCTTGAAGATTTCAACTGCAGATTTGCAAAGACTAGAAGCTGCTTTGGATGATCTGAAAACCAACTAATAAAACTGGAGATTGTGCTGAGTGATATGCCAATATACACGCAGTGACTCATCATGTGGAACAGCTGCCACCTAAAGGCAGTTACAAGACATTTAATTGTGAGAAGCAGCCCAAACGACTCCTATAAGCCAAAAGAAGCCATACTTCCCCCTACCCAATGTAAAGCAAAAACACAATATACCCCTTCTTTCCCCCAAAGGCAGGAATACATTCCCTTTTTCTGTTGCCCTTTCACTGAGGACACGAACTCAATAGGCCAACAGCAAGGGAATGGGCATAGGGAGGCAGGGTCTCTGCCTACATGTTCAAGTAGGTCCACTGGATCTCAAACAGACATCCATTACTTAACCATATCTTGTTCCTAGTAAGCCCTGTATCCACCAGACAGACAAAAGGCTTAATTAACTCCATGCTGTACAATAAATGGATACAGGTTATTTGCATGCTGAGGCCCAAGTGTTTAAATGATCAAATAGCACTAGTAATAATCAGTACAATAGGAAATGTTTTGGCCACATCCATGGCGTAGCTCCACAGACAGAGACCTATGCAGTTCTATACAAATAGAACCCACTGAATTCAGTGGGACCTACTACCAGGAAAATGAATACAGGATTGCAGTCCAAGAACAGCATATTTCTTTCCCAATAAAAGACTGGTACTAGTTGTCACCTTCATTCCTCTTTTCACAAGTAAGCCCCAACATATGTACTTCACAATGTACCTAGTTCACATACTCTATTTGCTCCACTTATTCAATGTTCTTCATTTACTATAGTCAACCTACTACGTACGATAGGCACTTACCTGGCTGTGTGGTACTAAAGGTCTATAAGTGATGCTTCCAGGTTTCTGCTTCATCACAAACATCCCATTCTGCTCATCGTTCATATGAGGCAGTGTGGGTTGTTGACGCTGCTGTTGCATATATGTCAAAATAGGAGTCTTGTTTTGTCCAGGTATTGTAACTCCCTGACCACATTCTTTGTAATGTGAAAGAGGTTTTGTGTTCCCATAGTCAAGTACAGAGTTTTGATTAGACACAGAGTTCTGGTTCAAGTTGTTTGGTTGATGGCTTAGCATATTTCCATGGTAATTACCTCCAGTCCTGGGAGAGCTCTTGTTTGGAATACTGGTCATCATGAGCTTCTGGTTACTGAAGTCCTGTTGGTAAACTGAAGGACTAGTGGGATTTTCCATAGAGTATGGGACAGCCAATGGACTGTGAGAAGGTCCAGACTGCTGCCAGCTGGAAATCTGACTGGGTTGGTGAACTTGCTGTTGGTTCTGCAACAGCTGGTCTCTCTTCTGCTTGGCAGCTATTTGCTGAAGTTGTTTAGCAGATGACATCTCTTTGGCACTCCCTGTACTCTGTCCAGATAGCAATGCACTAGGCAGAGTTCTCTGCACGTTTTGAGACTGGTTTGACGACTGCATCATGGACTGGTTGGGATTTTCACTCACTGACTGATTGGAAGTCTGAAACATAGTTTGAGAATTGCCAACCACTGGAGAAGCAGCACTAACAGATACAGAAGAGGTCCCCATGTATGTTGTGCCAGAAGAAGTAGATCTGACTTGCGGAGATCCCATCTGATCTTGCTCAAAATCTGCAGGAGAAAATTCAGTCTTTATGATGATGTCTTGTGGTAATGGAGTCTGTGCAGCTGAATTTGAAGAATCAACATCCTTCTTCTCCTCAAAGTCCTCAGTAAATAGATCTTTCATGTCTTCATCAGGTACTGATCTATTTAGTTCATCAATAAGCTCCTTCCACTCTTGCTCATTAAGGTTAAGATCCGACATTAAATTGTTTTGAGACATAGAACTCCCTGCTCCTGCAATCATACAAGGAAGGTCATCTGGTTCTTGCTTGAGCTCCTTGTTAATGGGTACAACAAATGAATCATCTGCATCACTGCTTCCATTCAAGGGCCCATTAGAATCCGGTGGACACTTTTTGCTGATGCCATCTAGGCCCATAGGAGGTTTCACATTAAGCTGTAAAGTGTCTCCACTTGAAGATTTGCTATCAAGCTGGTGCACATTTGATATAGGAGAAATTCCATTGGAGGAGCCACTCATACCACTAAGACCATCATCATGACGCAATTTCTTGGGCATAGAAAACATGTCGCCGTAGCCATTCTGCTGATCGCCATTCTGAGGGGAAACAGCACTATCAAGTTTCCTTTTCACCGTTTCATGAAGCTGCTGAAAGAGAAATGGTTTTACATTAGTTATCAAATTAGTTATCAAATAATCAAATATTAGTGTCAAAAGACAACGATTTCAATTGTAGCTGAAAAATTATATTGGATACATTTTTCAACCAACTACTGTATTTTCTTTAACTGTTGAAAATTAAATGAAAAAGTCATGCTTCATTTTTAGTCTGCTTTTTTATATAGAAACTTGAGTATTACTGGTATAACACTAACCACCATTACAAAATCAATAAAAATCAAAACAGCACTCAACAAGGTTAAAACAACTAAAAAGATTACACACCAAATGCTTATCAGAATAGACGAAGTTTTCACAACTGCTTTCGCCAAAAGTAGGAAGATAGGGAGCCTACTGAACAAGTTACTAAAACGGAACAAGTCTTACACAGTGTTCAAGTGCATTTTCAAATTAACATGCTAGAGCAACCTTGGAAACATAACTGAGTGCATGGTTGCTTCCCTAACCTTGCTTTTTTGCCTGGGCTCTGTCTCCTCCTGCCCCCAACCATTCATCAGTGCTATGGAGTGTCTTAAATTATCTTGTAGCCTAGGAAGCACCTGAATGGTTTTTGGAGGAGCATTTGAAACTGCAGCACTGCGAAGTCAGCAGATATGGACCTTACCAGTCCCTTGGATGGAAGACTGCCAAGAGACCCATGTAAGAGCAGGAGATAAATATAATAAATATGTTTCAAATCTTATAAAATTATTTTGAAGACTTAAAGCAGTTTATAAAATGCTTTCCCCAGAAGACTCACCCAGCATCTACTTTATTGTCCTATTGGCACCAGACAGAGGCCTTTTTATTTTCCCATCTTTTTTCATTCATTATTAAAGAAAAAAATTAATGTGTTTATCTGCTAGTCTTTCTTGGATTGCTTTATTATTTCTGTGCATGTTGTATCATTTTCACTTGTAAGCCAACTTAGAAATATTTTGAATCAAAAGGGTGGCATATAAATTTCTCAATACACACAACAAATAATGGACTAGTGGCTGCTGGAGACTAGAAACGAATGCTGCGTACATGCAATCCCCACGATGTTACCTTGCATTTACGCAGAACGCAGGAGTAAAAAGGCTGCATTCAAGACTCTCCTTCTCGTCCTCCTAGCCTTAAAAGATCACTAATTAGCCCTTTCACAGCTAGAAGCAAGTGCACTTTATGTGCAGCTGCCATACTGCAGTACTGTGGCACTCTTCACGGACAGAGCCGGATGCATGTGTTATTGGGGCAGTTTGCCAACAAGAGACTCCTGCTGTGTGGGGAATACTTGCTACTCATCCCAGTTAAATAGCAAACTGGATGGTATCCCCAAATAAAATCTGCCACTTAATCAAACTATTTGATTCTTCTATAGCATTTACACTTCTATAGCATTTACATTCACAGTTCTAAAAAGGAGAAAGCAGCAATATAAAATGGATGATGAGCCCTTTCCTCTTAGAATTTTTGTACTAAAGATGTAATATGCATTTTTAAAAACGACTTTGCAGCAGGTTTGCGTGTTCTCAAAGACAGAGACATCTGAGCACAACCACAGCTATGTCGGTCTCTAAAATTTGGTTCTGATGCATGCGTTACCTAGAATCTCTTTTTAAAAATACCTTCTTAAAATTCTAACCAAATGTAATTTTATGCAAGCTCATTTCAGATTACGGTACTTCAAACCTGACAGACTATTTGAGAATTAACTGAATTCAGGGCAAAATATTACTCAACTAAAATGAAAGGATGCCCTCAAAGCAACCAATCACCTCATCATCTATTGACCTATGACTTTGGATTATTCAACAGAAAGTTGTATGTCATACTCCCACCCCAAACTCTTTTCATGTAGGCATTTGCCAAAAAGACAAATGCTGAGATATGGCAGTTTGTAAGCGATTCTAGTCCACAAGTTTTGTAACTGCTCTGTCACTGAATCCATTAGAAAGATGACATTGATAGGATCACTTTACCCCTGCCTTTGAAACTGGAATCCCCATTCAGTCATCTTATTCTGTGACACATTCTTGCAACTTGGACATTTCCAAAAGCTACTATGCATTGGATTGCAAGGTCATTAGTAGCAAATCAAATCTTCAATTATAATTGACTACTGGTTAGCAACCTTCTAGACCTGTCCATGAAAGAACATCATTCAAAACAACCTAAAGCAGTGTTTCTCAAAGTTCTCCCCGCAAGATGGGGAGAACTTTGAGTACTTGTGGGAGTGGGGCTGGCAGCAGTGGCGATCCCAAGGATTGCCGCCACCGCCAAAGAAGTGCCTGAAAATGGGTTTTGGTCACTTACTGGGGCTTCGGAGGAGGGGTGCGGGGAGGCCTGCGCAACCCTCTGCAGGCCTCCCCAATCTTATCACCGAAGAACTGCGATTTTCAACCACTTCCGGTTTTCGCGAAAGGGGGCAGGGGACAGTTTGTGGTCTCAATGGTGGGTTGTGACCCACCACTTCGAAAACCACTGACCTAGAGAAATTTACTGCAACTTGACAACCATTCTAACATTGTTCTTAAACTGAACATTAATCTCTCAAATACTCATGTATATGCAAAATGTGTTTACTTTCCTTTTAAATTGCTAGTTGCTTTATTTTCTCATCGAGGTGCACTTTTTCACTATGTTAAACTGTACATTCATTTGGGGAAAAGGATTTACTGTATAAATGTGTTGGAGAGAGAAGAATTTCACTAACTAAGGAAATACAAAATTTGCTGTCGTCTTGAGATTTGTTATTCTCTTATCAATGAGATGTTAATAAAAATATTGCAATATACTGTAATACAGGTTGAGTATCCCTTATCCAGACTACTTGGGACAGGAAGTTGTTGAGATTTTGGATTTGTCTGGATTTTGGAATATTTGCATAAATATGAGATATCTTGGGGATGAGACCCAAGTCTAAATACAAAATTTATTTATGTCTCATATACACCTTATACACATAGCCTGAAGGTAATTTTATACAATATTTTTCATAATTTTGTGCCCCAGCATGCCTTGCGTTATGCTAGTCAGGTGCTGGAAAAAGTGTTTGGTTTTTTTTAGAGTCATAGCCCCAAAAATGTCTGGATTTCGGAATAGTCTGGATTTCGGATGTCCAGATAAGGGGTAACCAACCTGTATATAAAGCATGCTATGGCATTCTCTGTACAGTATATATAACAAAATACAACAGCAATGCATTCTTTATGACTACACATAAATACATGACTATGACTGACACCGTTTTTGAATGGACTGCTCTAGAACATAGTCTCTCAAACTGGTGAACCGGATGCTGTTCCCTGTCACCTTAAGAGGCGGGGACAGCATGACAGCAGTGATCCCAGGGATCGCTGCCACTGGCGGGAAAAAGTGTATATTTTATACTTACTGAGGGTCCTGCGTTCCTCCGGAGGGTGCGGGAAGGCTTGAGGGCCTCTCCGTTTCCTTAGATAGCCGCTCTGCGGTGATTGTGACCACTTCTGGGTTTTGGACAAAAAACGGAAGTGGTCGCAATCGCCATGGAGTGGCGATCTACAGAGAAGGCCCGCAAGGGGGGGGGGGGTCAAAGGCCTCCCTGCACCCTCTGGAGGAACACAGGACCCCCGGTTAAGTACAAAATGTACATTTTTTCCCGGTGGCAGCGGTCATCCCCGGGATCACTGCTGCTGTTCCTGCCCTCACAAACACTCAAAGTTCTCCCCACCTTGCAGGGAGAACTTTGAGAAACACTGCTCTAGAAGAAATCAACAAATTATATTTTATCTTCCATTAAAACATCTGTTTGTGGCCTGGTACTTTCCTCAAACTACAACATTAATACTATAAAATCTCCTCCCCCATATATCACTATTGTGAATAAGACTTCTCTGCCCAAAACATTTAATATATCATGGAACTTTAGCCATTAAGAGTACCTACCTCCCTATAAGCAACAGAGAGCCTTGCGACCCTGAAAGATTAAGCAAGAACATGCAGCCATTTGCTTCTAAAAAGGTAATTCCCCCCCCCTGGCATTTTTTACCTTTTTTTTTCTTTTTACAGCATTTTCCAGTTGCCCCCCCTCCCCTGTACCTGTGGATTTCAGTTCCGAGAACCCCCTGGTGATTTGCCTGGTGATATGTCAGCCTCTGCTCCTCCCACTTCCTGAGGGAGAGGATGGCAGAGTGGAAGAAGAAGTGTGGAGGAGAGATGCTTTTAGCCCACATTCTCTTCTCTTCTGCGCTGTTTCTCCCACCCTTTCCCCCTCTTCCTTTTACAACCCAGGGAGTGGGGCATGGAAGAGCAGCAGTAAGGATGAGTGGGCAGACAGAAGTATAACCCCCCCCACACACACACACCACCACCACCACACTGCTGACTGAGGCGATTGCTTCAGTTGGTCTCATGGATGGAAACAAAGCAAACCAGGATGAGACAGAACAAGCCAGGATATGGCAGTCATCTGTGGCACCAATCTTGTTAAGATAAACCATGGCTCCTTGCTACATCTGAAACAGCTAGAATCGCAATACAGCTTTTTGCAATTGCTGGAAAAGAGTTATTTTATCCCCAAAGAACCTTCTGGAGGGTTCCTCCCATTAGTCTCATACATTGCCTGACAAGTTTTTTATTTGTATAAAATATAACCCAGGCCAGTCTCATGGCATTTGAATTGAGCTAATGGCAAGGGGTCTCAGATCCCACAGGCCTTAAGGAAGGTCACAACTTTCGTCTGTTAGAGCGATCAACCCCCCCCCATAACAGCTGTATGGCTTAAGAGACGCCTCGCCTCTTATTTGTTTCCTTGGAAAATGCCATGACTGGCCACACCTGGCTTGCACAGCAGATTTAAACCTGTAAACAAAAGATATATCCTTGGAGTAAACAAGGTTGTTAACAGCACAAAAGAAGGGTCTCCAACCCTAGTTTTTCCTCATCAACTCCATAGCTAAACCTAATCAAGAGTTGTGTGTTACTTGAGGCTCTGGCCTCCAGAGCAAATCAAGAGTTTGTTGCCAGGCCCTTGGGAGGTTGCAAAACAACAGAAGCGCCCATCTCACACTAGGGATGAGCAAAGACCATCAAGACACAAAAGATATACCCGTATTGTCCCGAGTATAAGACGCACCTGATTATAAGACGCACCCTTAAAGTTTGGTGCTATTAAAAATTTTTAATTAAATCACTGGCATTAAATTGCAACAGCCTGATTATAAGAAGCACCCCTAGTTTAAAAACTTAAATTAGGAGAAAAAAGTGAGTCTTATACTCAGACCAATACGGTATTATGAGATTGGTCTCGTCCTTTCCAGCCTTTTCTCCCTTCTCCACACTTCCCTTCCAAGGATGCAACCAAAACGGAACTGCTCCAGCAACCCACTGAGCAGCTATCCTTTGTTTCCCTTCCTCAAGTCTAGCTCAGGCTACTGCCCTAGCCCCTTAAGTTTGCTCTGAAACCTTTTTTTGCCTTTTGCCCACCCTTTGAACCAGGAGATGCTTTGAGAGACGAAACAAGGGACAAGACAATCTACCCTAGATGCTTTCAACAAGAAGTCTGTTGGTGAAGGATGAGTCACAATCTGACTCATCCTCCTGATCATAACTCCTCCCATTACCTTCCACCGCTACAATGTAGGAGGAGTTCCAGCAGTGCCAGTCAATAACATAGCAAGCTCCGGCCTAATGCGCTAGCAAATATAGTATTTTGAACACAACTACATTAGAACACTGTTATAATTAGCTCCTATGGTGCTGTTTCACATAGCACTCTGCTTTCCAGGAACATATCCACACCACTACAGAAGATATTACTGTACTGCACTGCATTCATTTTTTGATCCCCCTTCCCCATTATTGTATACCATCTTCCCAATACAAGTTAATCTTGTACTGCACCTTTAACCTCATTTCAATCCTTGTATTCTACTCTACAGAATACTCTATAAAATACTGTAATTGAAGGCTGTCATCAAATGTTTAAGATTAATCATTGTTATTTTAGTTCACTATTCTAACTCAAAGCAGGACAGAGAGCTCAAGTTTGTCATCATACAAAACCGCAGCAATGTGGTGATGGTGATTTGCATGAAGCTACTTTGTTTGGGGGAAACCGAACCAATTTGAGCTGCATCTCTTAATTTATTTACTTGAATGGCGACCTGATGCAAGATGGTTTTCCTACTTGGCTACCACTCTGGGCAAGAAAACCATAAACTCCAACACAAGACAAATGCACATTAAGTTCAGGAGGACACAGAAAAAAGCTGCAACTTGCAAAGGTTCTCAGTGCACATATATGCAGCAGAACATGCATTTGTTACATCATACAGTTTACATATTACAGTGGTGGCCAAACTTGCTTAACATAAGAGCCACGTATAATAAACTTCAGATGTCTGGGAGCCACAATATTTAAGAAGCATTTACATTCTTAAATATATTTACTCACCATGAACATTAAATTTACGTTTTAACCCAGTGGATTCTCGGTTTATACCCTGTAAATAATTATAAAGCTTGATTTTTTTTATTTACCTTTTATATTAATTGTGATGCAAAAAGGAGCTCAGCCAACATATTTCCGAGAGCCAGACATTATATACCAAAGAGCCACATGTGGCTCGCGAGCCACAGTTTGGCCACCCCTGACATATTACATTAGCATTGACATCTATATAGGGAAACCATCTTGCTGCCAAACACGGCTAATGAGCTACATTCATTTTGATGGATTACACAGGCCTGAGTTTAGAAGAAAAAAGTATGACGAATATAGCCAAACTTTCCCTTCTTCACAAAGAAAAAGAAATCCTATTTCAGGTTATATAAACTTACCTAGCAAACTGCCTCTAGTAAACCCAACTTTATTTTTTCTGCCATATGAGCCAGCAATTGTTGTGTTAAATTATTACCTCTCACAGTATCACAAAGCTGAGGCATTATAATGTATGCAGTCAGAGAACGTAATAAGCTCCTAGTCTTAAGCTAACCAGAACATTGTGAACTTCATGGTAGCGATCCATGATGAACTGCTCTTTACATATTCCTGAGATGGCATTCTTTAACTTTTGAGCTTATACTAAGAATCATATTAGACAATTTTATATAAATATTAGACAATATAAATATAAATACATATTAGACAATCAATTTTATATAAATTGACAGAAATTATAGTTTAACATGCACAGCTCTCTCAAAAGAGCAGTTTATAAAGCCTGACAAATGAGTCAGACATCAGCCCCGCCAAAATAGTCTTGAAGCAAGAAAAACCTGTTCCAAGATGAAATCTCAAAGGAAAGGAAGTACTAGAAAAGAAATCAATGCTATATGCCAACATACTAAATGCTTTTAGCTCATTCAAGGCTGTTAAATAATTACACTGAATTAAAAATTAGTGAAATTATTTTTTGGCTGCATCTTAACATTTAATACTTTGGTAATCCTATCCAAAAGAGATTCTGGTAATTAACTGTTAGAACAGGATAGAAAGAGAAATATGGGGCAATAGGTCTGAAAAGTAATTAAAAAGCACTAATTTGATAATGGCAGTATTCTTATGAAATTCATATATTTAGAAAATGAAATCAATTAGCTCTCCTAGTCAAATGTTACCTGAACTACAAGGCAGGTGCAATGATTTAAAAAACATTACAAACAAAAAATAATAATTTCACATCATTATGGCAGTCTAACAGTATTAAAATATAAACAGATTATAACTATGCTAACTATTTTTGCCCCAGTGCACAAAGCAACCTATCAATTTCAAAGAAAGAACCAATTTAATAAAATATAGCCTTGTAACTTTTGAAGAAAAACAGAGGTTTCTCCAGCTAAAGGTAAGTGGGGGGGGGGCTGGACGCGACTCCCCATACCTTCCACAGCCCCCCCCCGCCACTTATGTTTAGAAGAGAAACCTCCGTTTTTTTCTTCAAAAGTCCCTGCAAAGAAGCTGCAAAACTCAGGACTTTTGAAGAAAAAAATCGAGGTTTTTTCCTAAAAGTGCGGGGGGGGGGCCTGTGGAGG
Source organism: Plestiodon gilberti rubricaudatus (assembly GCA_026170595.1). Taxonomy (NCBI): domain Eukaryota; kingdom Metazoa; phylum Chordata; class Lepidosauria; order Squamata; family Scincidae; genus Plestiodon; species Plestiodon gilberti. The sequence continues at coordinate 191,818,933 of JANXHW010000002.1, read as the reverse complement.
TTGCGAGGGGGATTCCTCATCCATGGATAACTGAAACCGTGGATGAGGAATCAGTGGATACGGGGGGCCCCCTGTAGTGGGAGATGGCTCATTTAGTGGAGTTCCACCTATATGGCAGCTGCCTTGAGACAAAACTACAGAGGATGCTAAATGAGTCAGTGTGCAGTTACAGACATACAGCCCAATCCTATCCCACGCCAGCGGGAGAAGGGGAGGGCCGGAAGTCTCCTTGGGGTAAAGGGACATTCGTCCCCTTACCTCGGGGTAAAACCCTAGTGTCCCCAACGGGTCTCCTCGGATCCACACCAGCTCTTTAGCTGCTATCAGTCCGGGAGGCCAGTGTAGGGACAGAAGGCCCAAGAAGGGGGTTAGGATTCAGGGTGAGCCACTTCCACCAATACCACCCCTCTCCTTGCGCTGCTCTGGGCAGCCCTTACCTGCTCCGGTGTGCGTTGGGGCCTGCACTGGCGCAGGCCAAACAGCAATGCTTTCGTGCAGGGTATCATGAACATGCTTTACGGCATATTCACGACACCCTGAGATGGTGCAGAGGCCTCAGCGCCGGCCTATCTCAGATAGAATTGTGCTCTCCCTTAAGGTTACTCAGGAGGAGGCAACCCTTTACCTCCACTTTCGTTTCCGGCTGAAAATTGCCACTCTGAAGTGACTAACAGCGCAATCCAACTTAACTTTTGAGCCGGTTTAACCAGCGGCGCAGCGAGAACGGGAGGCCTCAGAACGGAAAAGGGATTCAAATCCCCTCCAAAAGAGGAATTCAAAGGGGATTTGAATCCCTTTTCCGTTCTGAGGCCTCCCGTTCTCGCTGCGCCGCTGGTTAAACCGGCTCAAAAGTTAAGTCGGATTGCGCTGTAATTGTGCCATTTGCTACCTCAACCTCCTCGTGTCCAATCGAAACGGCCTCTCATGGCTGCTACTCTCAAGTAACCTTACTTTTGAAACAAACTTTTGTTACAGGATCTGGCATAATTTGCTACAGTTACACTTTTTAGACTTAGCCAGCCACTTCAGAGATGCTATTTTTAGCATGAAACCAGCCTGTAAGCATTAAATATATCCTCTCTCCATGCTGAGGTCCTGACCCAAATCACCTGCGACTCTTGAATAAACTTAAACTTTAACTACATGCTGAGCCATTTAGCATCATATGTAGCTTGGCCTTTAGGGAAATCAATTCATTTTGCAGAAATGTTTCTGTTGAATCAGAACTTCTGTATGGCAAAAAATCTGGTTTAGCCACCTCGGTTTAACTCAACAGCTCTACAAGTCACTCCTAGTTTCAAACCCAGACAATACGACTACAATCACTTTTTGAAAACTTGTAACACCACAGCATTATCCTGCTAGTGAAGTATAGGCTCAAGAAGGAAAACCATCCAATGTTTTGTTTTACCTGCTGTTTTTAGGTTTTTCTATTTTTATCACTACTGTAGTTTGGGGTTTTTATTCTGTTTTCTGTATGTTGAGAACTGCCTTGAGCGCCAGGTTTGTTACCTGGAGAAAAGTAGTATATAAATCTGCCAATACATAAAACAAAAACCTTACCTTAACTTATTTTGCAATAAGTACTCCACCATGTTAGCAGAAATGTCATTAGAAATTTCTGCTAACTCACAACTGAAAACTGTGAGCAAAACTGTGAGCAATAAACTGTGACCCCTGCTAACTGGGCAAGAGGCACTTTTTCAATTGGTGCTCCTCTTATATTTAGCAGGGGGAGAGTAACTGCCCCCCTTTCACCCCAGCACAGAGTCTTTTCTGGTGGCTGTTTGCTGGTGGTGTTCTGCATCTTTTTAGATTGTGAGCCCTTTTGGGACAGGGAGCCATTTAATCATTTGATTTTGTCTGTAAATCGCTTTGTGAACTTTTTGTTGAAAAGCGGTATATAAATACTGTTAATAAATAAATAAAATAAATAATACCCAATTGCGAGTGTAATCCCCCAAAATACTCTGCTGCCAGTCCAATCCTTCCAACCATGCATCTGTGCAGGGAGTCACGTCCCAGCAAACCATAAGCATACCTGTAGTCAGATATTAGATGGCTTACATGTGATGCAATCACCACTGCCGCTGCAGTATTCCTGGTTTTAACCAGCTGCAAAATCCCCCAACAAGGAATGGGGCACTACTTGGGGCAGCAGCACCACTGCCTGCTTAACATCTAACTTCCAGTATGCCCAACATTTGTCAGGGTACAGCTGCCTGCACTGAGGAAAGGAGGCTTGCAACAGTCTTCTGTGGATTATGAGAGTATACTATACGAAATTTACTGGGAAATGTAGATACTGTTATTACTATTTTCCTGGTCAAAATATATGCTTACACATACATTTCAGAAAAAATAAGAATCTCATAAGTTCAGTGAGTCATACACCATTCATTCTGGACCAGAAAGGGTAGCATCCAGACTTTGAGCACATCAGTGCACCACCAGTGAAAGTGCCTTCTGTGAACAGAAGTAGGGTTCCACTCATGGAAGGAGCCTGCGGTGCAAGTGCTTGTTCAAGAGCCCCTTGGCATGAATGCAAGTCTTCTTCCATTCACGGAAGGAGCTTCTGCCAATGGCATGCTGCTGCGGCCAAGGTGATCATCTTCACAGAAATATAATTTTATTTTTACACAACTAGTAAATATATGTAGTCTCAGGTTAAAAGCAAATGTCCCTCTGACACGATGATTAAATTCCTGAGTACTGTACAATAGCTACACTATTCAAAACTTGAAAGGCAACATTAAAGATAAACCCAGCAGATAAAAGGTCCAAACCAGGTTTAGTTAGGCTTTTCTTACCCTTACCCACCCTTTTGACAAGAAAGTTGGTGGCAGCACTGCCTGAAAATTAAGCACAGGAGATGGAAATTCAAGAATCAAGACTATACAGTTTAAGGAAAGTAATGTTGGGCATTGATGTACAATGATGAAATCCAAAAGGATAGTACATTTTCTGTTTGCATAATCATAAGGAGGTTGATCTGAAAATACAGTAAGCCACTGGGAAGAATATTCTCCTGGAAGATGAAGATAAACACAAACACACTAGAGAGAACTGCTTTTATAATATAATCTATAATAGAGCAAAACGACAACCAATTATGCTGTTAGCGACTTTCTTCTTATGTGTGAATTTTAACATGCAACTTTAAAGGTGCTTTAAAGTTCAGCAAGCTATTACCTTCTACTGCAAAACGTTTCTTAGAAGAGCCTCCAAACTGAGACACATGCCACTTGAGAGAGTGTCAGAACCTAGGCTCTCCTCGGTGCATTATCCCTCGTCATTGCCAAATAAAGATTAAGGTACCCAGTCCTTCTGACTGTGTCCCAGCTCTGTCAAGTCAGCATCTAAACAGAGAAATGACTAATGGGCCAGGCACACTGAGCTCCTGACCCTACCAGATGAAAAAAAGGACAACTTGAAATGTCGTAGAAAGGGGATACTTTTTATTTGTTTCCATTTTCATTTGCATACTACCTTTAGTCATCTCTCTTTTCATACCTGATTTTACTAGTGAATCGGGACCACTTCCAAATACACTGATAGGCATACATGTCTAATTGAACAGCTTTGGTAACTCACTTCCCATTTGACCTGAATAGCTAACTTCCTTCACTTGGAAAAAAATAATAAACTTCACTCTGAGCTCACAAGTACAGTAAGGTAAGAAGTGTTACTCTCTTGCAACAAGAATATCTCAGTGTATTAAAAAGGAACATGAGGGGGATATTTAGGGGGGGAAAAAGACCTTCAAGTTACAAGTTCAGTGAGCATTCCAGATAACCTTCCTCCTGTACCCTAGTCCAAACACAAGGCTAAATCATAGTTTTGTACTATGTGAATAAAACTAAGGGAGCCATCGATGTACATGCTTTCTCTTTTCTCTACAACAGTGTTTCTCAAACTGTGGGTCGGGACCCACTTGGTGGGTCGCTACCTGATTTCTGGTGGGTCCCAGGTGATGGAAAAATCAGATAATTGCCACAAGCCCTGAGGCTATTCAAAAATTAGCTATCTACAGGGGCCCCCCCGTATCCACTGATTCCTCAACCGCGGTTTCAGTTATCCACGGTTGAGGAATCCCCCCCCCCCGCACCCTCCACACACACACCCGGCACTTAATTTTAGCAGAAACCTCCGTTTCTTTCTTTCTTTCAAAGTTCCGATTTTTCAGCTTCCTTTTAGGCCTGACGAACAAAACTTAGAGTCTCAACTTTGCTGAGACTCTAGCTATCACCTAAGTCTTGTTTGTCAGGCCTAAAAGTAAGCTGCAGAATCGGAACTTTGGAACAAAAAAATGGAGGTTTCTCCTCTTAAAGTAAGTACATGGGAGGGCTGTGGAGGGCGCGGGGGGGTCGCGCTTATCCCCCCCAGGCGCTTAGTTTTAGCAAAAACCTCCGTTTTTTTCTTCAAAGTTCCGATTCTGCAGCTTCCTTTTAGGCCTGAAACTTAGAGTCTCAACCTTGCTGAGACTCTAGCTATTACCTAAGTCTTGTTCGTCAGGCCTAAAAGGAAGCTGAAAAATCGGAACTTTGGAAGAAAGAAACGGAGGTTTCTGCTAAAAGTAAGTGCCAGGGTGGGCTGTGGAGGGTGCGGAGAGGGGGTGCTGGCCTGCGGGGGGCCACGCCAGCCCGCGGGGGGCCCCTCTGAAAACCGCGGGGGGCGTTCGTCCCTTTCCGCGGTTTCAGGTATCCACGGTGGGGGCTGGAACGTATCCCCCGCGGATACGGCAGCCCCCCTGTACTAAGTGCCCTTCAAAGAGCTGAACTCCCGCAGTTTGTAAGATAGCTGCTAATTACCTTGCAAGCAGTTGAGCTCTTTACTTGTAAATAAATATATTTCTAGATCACCTTTTTTTAAAGTCTTGTAAAGCTAGGTGGGTCCCGATAGAGTGTCATTTTAAAAAGTGGGTCCTGGTGTTAAAAAGTTTGAGAACCACTGCTCTACAAAATGAAGAAAACTTTTAAAATATAAGCCAAATGTTTATGTATCTGCTTTTAGCTACTGGTTTCTGTTTATTGGCTGTCATATTTTTATTCCAGAGAATTTATTGTAAATTCTGTTTTATTTGTAAAGTGCTCTAAGATTTAATAAACAGTGATGATTAAATGTATTGAAGAAATAACTTTTTAAAATGTACAAAATAAGCTTCAAACTTGTTTTTAAAGTTACTTAAATATTAGATGCCAGATATTTTCCAGCAGACCAAGACTGCAATCCTATGCACACTTACCTGAGAGCAGGCCCTACTGAATTCAACAAGAGTTACTTCTGAGTAGATGTGCATATATGTAAATTACTGTTAGATGGCACCAGGAAGAAAACAACTGGGAAAGCACAGTAAAAACCTTCTGTTTTGTAAATCAGCTGAAGGTGACAGTTTCCTATGCAAATACGTTTCATTCATATTTAGAGAGCACTTCAAAACTATACTGCTGTTTTGATCTCACATTTATAATGCAAGCTAGTAAACTAATCCACATTCAGAACAATTTAAAGAAAAACTATCCCTACATCAAAGGCATGTCATTTTCAGTGGACCTATATGAAGAATGGCTGAGATTCTAAGCAAAATTTATCTGATTCCCTGACAGCTATGTGTTAACCCTTAAAATCTAGTTTCAAATCAAGCAAAGTGTATTACCAAAACGATTGTTACAGTTTCTGAGATGTACCAATGATCTCAGATCAAAACCTATCCTCCATTCTATTCTCCATTCTGTGAAGCTGTTTTAAAATATAGTATACCTTAAATGGTCTTATCTCTAAATACACAGAAGAGGGTGGGAATGCAAAAACCTGCTTATACCTGCAAATGGAAAGATCTCAGGGGTAAATATCTACTATTAAAATCGGATGACTGAACCTACAGATACAAAATTGGGAAAAAGACTGGAAAGTATTCAATCTGGTCTTAGATAAACATAGTTTAATATTAACCTTTTATGATTTAATTGTTTAAGTATTTAACAACATAGATTAATGCATGTTTATATTTTACTGGTAACTGCTGGCAGCATCAAACTCATCATGCAAACACTTTCACATTTTCTGGTTATGCACAGTGAAAAGTGGTTTTTTGAAAACAGGTACTGGCTGCACTTAAAAGATAACTGCATATGTTATTCAATACGTCTGTCTGCAAGATTTTACTTTTGAGATACAGCCCCCCCCCCATCCACTATCTGTGGATTCACTTATCTCCGGATAGCCCCCCAGCGTCTAGTACCTTAATTAAGCTTCCATCGCTGGTGTGAAGCCAGCACATCTCTTCCTTTAAGCAAACGTAGAGCTGGCTCCTTGCACAGAGCAGGCAAGTAGCCTGCATACCAGAGTGGCCCCCAACGTTAAGTTCCTGCTTCCAGTATTTGCGGAGGGGCAGAAACCTATCCCCCACAGATATGCCCCTCCTGTATTTAAATATGCTGTTGCTAATGACGATCTTGAATTCATTTAAACAAATGCAGCAAAAATATCTATTTATTAGAAAAATGTTACAACTCAGTCATTACTGGATTGGTACAAATGGATTCGGAAGACAAGCCTTGGACAGCTATTTATTAGAGCTGAAGTAAGGATACAGCCCAATACCCTGTGCTAACTGGGCAAAGAGACACTTTTTCAAATGATGCTCCTCTTATATTTAGCGGGGGGGGGGGGGGGAGAGTAACTGCCCCTGTTCAAAACAGAACAGTGTCTTTTCTAGTGGCTATTTGCTGGTGTTCTTCTGCATCATTTGAGATTGTGAGCCCTTATGGGACAGGGAGCCATTTATTGTAGTTATTTGGTTTTCTCTGTAAACCGCTTTGTGAACAGGACTGTTGAAACTTTTTTTTAACTTAATTGCATATTGGAACAAATACAAGGGCAACATCTGACCATATCCATCGTTGGGAAAACTATTGTAATTCACTGACAGCGCAATCCGACTTAACTTTTTTGCAGGTGTAACCATCGGCCCAGCGAGAACGGGAGGCCCCAGAATGGAAAAGGGATTCAAATCCCCTCCAAAAGAGGAATTCAAAGGGGATTTGAATCCCTTTTCCGTTCTGGGGCCTCCCGTTCTCGCTGGGCCGATGGTTACACCGGCAAAAAAGTTAAGTCGGATTGCGCTGTTAATTAATGACAATCCTATATTGTAATTAATTGCTATCTGCTTCTGTACTAATTTTAGTATTAAAATATTACATATCAAGAATGAGAATATATCTGAAACTAGATGGACTTTCAATGCCATCCACTACAAGCATATAAATATCCTTTAAGGATGAGTGAAACAATTCAAACATCAATGTTAATGTCTTAATTTTAAGAAATGTGGAATGTTTTAAGACTATATTAGAATGACACAAACACTATTTGAGGTAAGAACCACCTCCTTATCCAATTTTGGTAAAGAGGATTTCCCCACAACTGTGGCATGAAGCACAAACTGGCATACTGTATTCCATGTCTTTGCTACATGATAATCAACAAGTTTACTGACTTTGCCCAAGTCCCCATTGTACAGTCTTTTATGCATACCTAAAAGAGTTGAATTAAATACGAATGCCAGACTTTGTTGCATTTCCACTGGTTTTCATTTTCATACAGTTACATATACAGTAGTACACGATAAAGAATGCATCTGAACAGATATTTTGATATTTTAAGACAGATATTACCATCTGGCAGTAACTAATCAAATTTCAACAGTAGGCCAAAACTTTGTTAAATTTGAGAAAGGAGCTAGCTAAGCGGTAGAAAGTTTTTGCCTGGATAAAGGCACCAGGCTTAATGCCTTGTATTGATGATTAAAAATTTCAGAGAGCAGGGCTGGGAAAGATCTATTTTAGACCTTGGACAGAGTGCTATTGAGAGCCTGAGTTGACAGTTCTGGTAGATGGTCCAGGTTTAAAGTAGTTCTCTAAAGTCCTTTACATTTTTAAGAACTGTAATCCAGACCTACCACACTTAATTCAAAAGGTAAATGTTTCAATGTGAAAATGGAACAGTCATGAATCCCTATTTGCAAAAGCCAGAACAACTGCCATGGTCTTTAGTCTTTTAGTACTGGTACTTCTCTCTATTTTGTGAAAACTGGTGTTAACTGTTAAATAACATGCCTTAGGTTCGTTGTGCTGGCTATTCAGCAACTCATAGAAGAAAGTGAGTAAAACCCTCTCTGATACAGAGAAGGCATGAGTTTCCAAGCACATCTCACATTTTGAAGTAAAGGTGATAAACCTTTTTTGTTCTCTGGAATCTTGCAGCTCACATAAAATAGCTAACTGATTCACAAGCAAATAAGGTGATCGGGAACAAAATGTTTATTGAATAGATGCTCCATATATGTCATCAAATTAGTATATTCCTCTGACCCACTAAAGGTTCTACATACTGTATATGAAGCTTCCCCTCTGTCATGTAACCAGTGCTAAACATGGTACAGTGCTAAACATAGGTTTACTATACCCAGGGACTCTCACAGTCTCAGTCACACTCTCAGCCTAACCTACAATATTGTTATAAGAAGTAGAATGGGGTAAATCCCCCCGACACAGACACAGTCCTAAGCTTCTTGGAGAGCAAGCATGGATATAAATGTGAGACAGATAAATGTGATCCTTGCGCACTGTTTGCAGCCAGATTATTATTTCCACAGGCTTGCTACACTGAGCATGAGCATCAAGAACACCTAGGCTAGCCAACCCCTAATCCCATACAGATTCAGCTGACTGCCTACATGAATTTTAAGGCTAGTGCCATGTACTGTAAACTTTAGATAAATAAAATAAGAGCCAGAATAACCACTTCAGAAGGGACATTTAAAGAATGAGAGAATATCAGTTCACCTTATATGTTAATCAGAATGCCAATGAAAGCTTACAGTTCACTGCTTTTCTTACTCTTTTTTCTACAAGAAAACTTACCTAAAATAGATGATTTACATATTTTTAGATTATAGTGATATTTGAAGCAACTGGGTGAAGATATATATTTCAATAACTAGCGGTAATTAGGGTCTACATTTCTACAAAGTTACTGGGGATGGGTGGGAGGGGAGAGAACAACAGATCACTGCTGTCCCCAGTCTGGGGAATTCAACGTCTAGGGAGAAAAACAGTTATCTCATACATTAGTTATTTTTAACTTTAAGGAAAAGCGTTTCAAACCACAACTGTTCTAAACATCGACCCTGGTTATAGACCAGACCCTGTAATACTTCGGAATGATATCACAAGCCTTTTTAAGCGGTTCATGGAGCTCCCTCGAAGCCGAAACAAACCCTAGAGCCACCTGGGCCTCGCCAGCTGGGACCTTACCGCGATGAGAGCGCTGCTGCGGCCGTGCTGCTGCTCACCGCCCGCGGTGTCGGCGTCCAGGCCGTTGATTCCGGTTCTGTCGGCAGAAGTGGAGGTAGAGGCAGAGCCCGCAGGACCCGGAGCTGGAACCGAGGGAGGCGGTTGCGACGGGGCGCTCGGCGGGGGTGCTGCTGGCGGAGGTGGCGGCGGCTGGCGGTGCTTCCCGGCCCGCTTGGCCTTGGCCTGCAAGCAGCGTTGGTGAAGGGCGAAGGTTTGCTGGCGCTCCAGCTCCAAGCGTTCAGGAGACACGGCTTGGTAGCGGGACTCGCAGGCGCTGTGATGCCGCCGGCATAGCTCGATCCGCCGGCGGAGCCGCTCCATCACCGCGCTATGCCGCGGCCCCACGAACTCCGCCATGGGGCAGGGGGGCAGAACCATGAGCCGAGGACGAAAAAAGACGACGACGACGAAGAAAACACAGAATACACCACCGGCCAGGCGGCTCTTCACCCCACCATGTCTGGCACCGAGGGACCTCCGACAGTCCTCAGCCCGAACTCTCCCTTCTTCGCCACCGCCTCTTCAGCTGCAGCCCCCACCACCCCCTTCCAGACAGGGGCACCCCACTCGCTGCCGGAGTGTACGAAGCCACGCGTCCTGGCCCAGGCTTCGCAACCTGCGACCGACCTTCTCTCGCGTCCCAGCTCAGGCCCAGAGGCACCCAAGCCACCCGCTTCCCATTGTTATCTGTGCCTTGTCGTCGCCATCTTGAAATTGTTTTACACCCCCCCCCCCGAGAGCAAGTCCAGTTCAGAGGGGGCGGACTTTCCTAGGTGGTGGCTGACGTCACAACCCACACACTCATTGCTGGCGAGAGTTGACAGACGCGCTGAGGAGCCAACAGGGCATGAGCGCAGAAGAGAAAGGAAGCGTCAATGAATATTTCCACCACCACCCCCAGCTCTTCAATACCCCCTCCACCCACGACCTTTCCGGAAGAGGATACAGAGGTGGAGTTTGGGACTGAAAAAATGGTGCCTTCCTCTTTCTCTGCCCCTACAAAAAGTTGTGGGATTTCTGCTACTTTAGCTGAACCACCTCCCCCTCCTATTAATCATCAACAAATGCCCAGTTTACAATTCAGAGGATGTTAAGGAGGGAGGAGAAATTTAGAAGTGTTAGTCCCTGAAAAAGCATTTTTAATATTTACACACTTCCTTTAAACTCCAGTTCGACTTCTTTGAACTTTTCACACAGACTAGGACAAAGGAACGCCCTTTTCAACAGTAAGTACTGTACAAAAGAAGTGGGGCGGGTAGTGTTAAGTACAGCCAGCTGACACAAAGCACCAACTAAATACAGGTGGGCCCCCATATCCACTGATTCGCTATCCACTGTTTCAGTTATCCACAGATTGCGGAGACCCATGCCAGGCTTTTACTTTTTCCCTAGTAAGCTTAGTTTCTTCCTTTAAAAAACAGGAGAAGCAGCCAGGCTGCTTATTACAGGCAAGTAGAACGAGACTAAGTACTAGAGAGGCTCTGCAAGGTTAACAGAAACCTTGCAGAGCCTCTCTAGGACTTAGTCTCGTTCTACTTGCCTGCAATGGAGGCTGCTTCTCTGTTTTAAGGAAGAAACGAAGCTTACTTTACTGAAAGAAAAATAAGAGCTGGGGGGGCAAACATGCCTGCCTGCAGGGGAAGCAGGGTGGGGGGCCCTCAGGAAACCATGGAGGGGGGGGTGTTCGCTCTTATCCACGGTTTCAAGTAACCACGGAGGGGCCTGGAACATATCCCCAGCGGATATGGGGGTCCACCTGTAATAGTTTTCCATCTTGCCTTAAGAAGATGATCAAAATTCCATCAAATGCACATAACACAGCAAAAAATATTCAGTGCCTTCAGTCAGCCTTGTGAGGTTTAAGCCAATACTCATAGTGTCAGATAAGAAGCAATTCTATGATGTATCTATATGTAGCCAGCCTCATATTTTGAGCTACCAGTCAGAACAGGTACACAATGATAGCCAGAAGGTATTAAGCCTTTAATTAATATGTAAAATCGATAGAAGTTAAAGGATTGAATCCTTTCATTAACTGAACACTTGACAATACTGGAATATGGACAAAAACAGATTGAGCACTAAAGCAGTTCCAAGGCTGTCTTGGCACAGGAATTGTTCTGAGAATAGGAATATAGATTTTAGGAATATAGGTTTTTTTTATTTTAAAATTACCCACCACCATACCCCCATGTGCAAAAAACATGTAACATCTCGCTTTAAACTTGTAATATTGTCCAATACAATTGCAATCTCACCACTACAATGTCTCTAACACAAGGTTTGAAATTCTATACGTTTCTATGTAATTGCTGGTGTGGTCTCTTGGTTCCATGGCCAAAATTTGGCCCATTTGTTCTGAGAATAGGCAAAGAAATGCACAATGTATCTATGCAGACCATTCTGTGATGCTTAACGGTTGCATATACAAACCAGCGTGAACCAATTCCCAAATAAGACAGCATTCAAGAACAATACTGGCCCATCACAATGCAATTTTGAAACACTGCTAAAATGCTCAAAACGTTTAGTGCCCAAGGTGGCCTGGCCTGCACCAGAAAATCAGAATTTAAAAAGCCTCTGCTGTTTTGATCCAGTTCTTCCAGTCTTGATCCAGTCAATGCTAATGCCTATGACCACAGTTCCTGAACTATGCACTGCAGCGCCCTAGGGCACTGCAGTGAACTTGCAGGGGCACAGTTGGATATTTTGAATTTTCAATAAAAAAACACAGCGATGGAAGTGTCAGGTAGGCCTAGGGTTGCCGTGAAAAGAATTATGGGGACACTAGGTGTGCCGTGTACAATGAAAGCTCAGAACTTCTGCCCTAGGATCACTAACAAGTCACATCTACATTAGCTATGCATATGCAATAAAGTCGTGAAAACTCTCGAACTCAGTCCCCCCTCTAGGGTTTTGCTATTAGTTCCTACTATTTGCTACTATTATACTTGTAGACAGTTAAAAGTTCAACTATGACAGATCTGAAAGGCTGCAATATCTGGATTTCCTAATGCAGGTTAAGCTAACACACACCACAAAGCACACACAGTATGAACAAGCCAAACTTTTGTGCAACTTGCTGATGGTTGAAAGGTTCCTTAAGGCATTTTTGCCCAAGGGTGTATATATGCATCTGGAGTTAAATGTGTACACCTGTGGACTGGGCGGAAAATACATTTCAAGAGGCTTGTAATGTACAGACTTCTATAAGCAAGATGTTCATTACAACTTACCTGATTTTTTGTTAGTCTCACAAATAACTTGCAACTCAGCATTAACAGTTAAACACTGGGCTCATGATATTTTAGTAGTACATTTCAAACAGACTACAAAACATTTTATTGTAGTGCCTTTTGCATATAAACGTTGCGACAGTATACAGGTATGATATTCAGGTCTTCCTAGGCCAGTGATGGCAAACCATTTGGGCTTGGTGTGTCAAAGATTTTGAAAATGCCGAACTTGACTTTGCTGGTGTGTCGCCCCGCCCCCTGAACTTTTAATAGTACTTTGACTATTGCTACTTTTAATAGTAATTTTGAATTGAACTGAACTGAAAACTATAGAACACACTGCATTTTATTTAACATCAATTAGTGACTTTTTGTGAAAATATAAGGTGTGTCGGGGCGCTGGGGGAAAATGCTGGCGTGTCACCCAAAATGACCTCGCATGTCACCTGTGACACGCGTGTCATAGGTTCACCATCACGGTCCTAGGCACAAGAGACCAATCAGTACCAAAGAGCTAAAGTTTCCTTTAGGACCTGCTGAATCTTATTGTCCTGAGATTAGTTCAACTTTAAAACCAAGAATCAAACATTATAGCAAACTAAACAATACACAAAGTGAGTTAAGTTTCTTTATTAATCAGAGTAAGCTTACATTTGTTTATAACTTAACCAATATATTTATATGCATACTGCATCTTTCATAACAGTCAGGACTCTTGTGAGAAAGTCACAGTTTTGTTTACCAACACTCAAGGGATTTGTATCCGAAACTTGTATGGAGGCAATACTGGCATTTAGAAAACTAAGTGGAGAGAAGGCAGAAGGGTGCCAAGAAATTAGTCATTAGCACCATATTTACTGCCTCAGATTACGTAGAGCCAAGGGCTGAAGAAGCAGGATACCTTTTCTGCATTAATGACTGATTGCATGAGACTCCCCTGTAATCCATAACATCCACATCAGGGACTGTCAGCGCATTTAACATCAGAATTTCAATTTATGCAAGTTTGCAGAGTACAACCACTTGCTCATTGAAGAGGAGCAGTATTGTGTTTAAAATATCTACCTTTTACCCAACAAAACAGGTTACTTAAACCAAATAAAAAAAAACTAAGTTGGTAGCCTAAACCTATTCAATTCATTCTGAAGTTCTTTTATTTGAAAGAGAACATTTTTCTTTAGAAATCTTAATGGGGAAGAAATTGAGACATAGACTGCATTCATACAACTATCTGCATAAAGTTGATTTTTCTGTTAATATAATGCAAAAAGTTGTGTTTTTCAATTATCCTTGAGGTCAGAGGCACCATCAAAACCTCAGAAACTATGACTGACTTTGTAATCTACATGAATTCTTGCTTTCTTCTGAAATAGCTGATGTGACAGTCCTCTCCCAGTGTGGTATATTCCTTAATATAAGTTCACAGTTACACTGGGCTCAAGGTTTTTAAAATAGTACATTTCAAGCAACAGTTTGCAAAAATGTTGTTGTAGTGCCTTTTCCAACTTAAAAAGCCAAAACATGCAAACAGGAAAGCGTTCTGAAGAGGTCCTGTGGAAGCTAAAAAAAGTATATTACCTTTAGTTTTAAATTAAGCATTGCCTCAAAAACTTTGATCTGAAAAGAAAGTTAGTATTTCATTCCTCACAGTATTCGAGAAAGAGGAATACATGTTCTACTGAGGAAAGGGGATGATAGAGTAGATTGTGTCACAAGATAGATAGCATTAACTCTCAAGTAGTACAAACTGTTCGAGGTGTCAAATGGTAACTGGAAATCAACTACATGAAAGGAAAAGAGACCAGAGTGCTGCTATAAAGAGAAGTTCCATTTTAATCTGCTGTCTAAAGATTTTAGGTTAACTAACAGGATTGAATTAGGCAAGTAATGCCTATAAACTCTACCTTCCAATGAGCATAGCAAGCAGCACTGTGGAAAGGTCAGAAATCAGGAACTTTTACAAAGTTTGGTTCCTAAAAGCAAAATGGTCCACAAGTAGATTAAATTTGCTTGAAAAAGGGGTGAACTAAGTAAGTTGAGAAGGTCTAGTGCATTTAGGGTCACAAATTTGTACAGGACAATCATACATTGTAGGCAACAAAACCTCTGTTACCAGCATTTCACTAAAATAATTTTAGAATTAGCTTGAAAAATATTTCTCACAATCAACCCAGAGTGCCTCTATTCAGTGCACATAAAGCAATTCTGCCCATATATGCCTAAAACAGAAGGCAACAGATAGCAAAATATTCATTCTCTCCCCTTTCACCACATCTTCCCAATACAATGTGTTAAGGGAATTACAGTCATCTGGATTCCACACAAAGAGGATTTTGAATTGCTATATACTCAATGCAACACATTTTTAAAAAAATTTATTCAGCTGGAATTGGAACCCCTCTAGTCACAATAGTTTGACACACATGAAGAGCAGATGGAGACTCAAATTGTTACATATACCCAGTAAGTTTTTACATGCTCCTTCCTCAGCCACAAATACTGACATACTTTTGGTGCAAGTCTTTAGATCAGCTTGCCTATGCTTTGCTCATTTTCTGTGCAGAAGCGTACATACAAATGGCAACAATGAGAAACTCAGCAACACTGTCCTGTCCACAGTGTTTGGACCCCAGAAAGAAATAGTTCTACCTTTTGAGGGTTTTTTTTTAATAAAGAGACTTAACAGTGAGCTGAACATATGTATCCTATAGTAGCCAAGCTGCATTCTGAAGGAACTGCACAGTAGCAAAAGAAGCTGGAACAGGAGGAAGGAGTTTAAAAACCACAGGAAAAAAATAGTAAAAACCTAAACACAGTGAAACAAGTCCCATATTGAAGATTTCAAGGACTAAAGCAACCAGACATCCCAGTCTCAGTTTTAGTACCCTAAATTAAAATCTGTTCCCAAATTCAGCCCATTTCATTCAATACTGTTTTAACTGAGCAGTACCCATGACCAATATACATATTTCATGGTCTCCCTATTTTTCTTCAGTGAGAAAAAAAAGTTATTTGAGCACTTGATAGGAGTTTCTTTAAATGGACTAACTTTTTTCTTCATCCTAATGTGAAGTGGAAGAATTAATGTAATTGACATCTTTTGCTTTAACATGATCAAACTAAGGGAAACAAGTGTTGTGTAAGAATATCCATGTTTGTAAAAAAAACAAATTATAAAAACTGCATACCATCTATCATTTTCTAAAGTTTGCTGTTCATATGATAGATTAATACATTAATTTAAGCCAAGGTTTTGAGACTGGCAATTCTATCATTCTAAACAAAACTCTTGAAAAAGAAAAATGTTAGTTCTTGTAACATTCTGGAAATTCATAGCTGGGTTGTGTTAAAATGCATTCTCTTTCTACAGGAATACTCTATTTAAAAACACAGTTGCAAATATTTTACCGCTAAACACTCATTTACATTTGACGGGAACCTGCGGATGGTGAAATCTTGAGGTTTTTCTTTGAGTTTCAGCAAAAGGTATCCAAGGTCCTCTCCCAAAACCATGTTGGGGAAAATTAATCAGATCAAGTTCTTAGGATATTTCAATCTCTTCTTGGTTTTCTGTTTCTGGGGGATCTATTCACAGTTTCTCCCTCCTACAAAGGCAAGCCACAATTTTTATATGAACAAAGCAAACAAAGTCACTTCACCATGTGAACGTTACCTTTAGCTTTAGAAAATAATGCTTGAAATAATGCTCAATATGCACTTGCAGCTGAAACTTTGGTCATTCTCCTATAGCAGGCGTGGGGAACCTCCGGCCCGCGGGCCTGATCCAGACCGCAGGACGATCCGGCCCGGCCCGCGCGGGACTGGACCGGAGGCTCCTACGCCACCGCCGCTTTCGCGCGCTTCCTGGGTTTAAAAGCGGCCTTTGCACAGCACCGCTGAAGCTGAGATTGCCCTGGGGGCATTCTCAGCTTCAGCGGCGCTGTGCGCATGTCCAGGAAGGCCGCTTTACTCCTTCTGAAAGCGGCCTTCCTGGACATGCGCACAGCGCCGCTGAAGCTGAGAATGCCCTCAGGGCAATCTCAGCTTCAGCGGCGCTGTGCAAAGGCCGCTTTTAAACCCAGGAAGCGCGCGAAAGCGGCGGCGGCGGCCCCGTTCCCATCCCGGAGCCAAGGTAAGGAGAGAGTGAGTGAGTGGGAGGGAGAACGAGCGAGCGAGCGAGCGAGCATGAGCGGTGGGTGGGTGGGTGGGTGGGAGGGAGAGAGGTGGGGGAGGGAGGGGGAGAGAGAGAGAGAGCGGTGGGTGGGAGGGGGAGAGAGAGCGGTGGGTGGGTGATAAATTCGCAGGGGGGATTTGCGGGGGGGGGAGAAATCGGCCGGCCTTATGGCCGGCCCGCAGCAAATTTTCCCTATGGGAAAATGGCCCCCCACTGCAAATAGGTTCCCCACCCGTCCTACAGCAATTACCACTGTTAAACAAAAACAAACCACTTTTAAGCTATTGACTTGCCACTTCTGCTGCCAGTCAAACCAAACTTAGCAGCTGTTTGTGTAGCATATTTTAACGACCTTTTAAAAGTTCATAAATCTATTTCCAACATATAGAATGCTGGTCAAAGTTAAACTAAACAGTAATCCCAGGTTTATTTTCTCCTATTTTACTACAATATATTAAAATGCAATTAAAATTTCATTACACTATGAAAATTTTCAGCTCTGAAAAATTTAGTACCAGGTTTTATTTACAGTGAAATACTCATGGCAAATATGTTCTTTTAGAAATCCTTTTACTTTGTGAATGTTTCCAAGTACACTTTAGGGATTGTTAAGTATAGCATTTTATTTTCTGGGAACGGTGTTGTATCTCTGTGATATCCAGAATGCACTGGGCAGCGCTCCAAGACTACAGGGCAGTCTATCAGCAGCTATTTAATGTAGCTTGATTTTGACCATTTCCCGAAGACTGGATGTATGGAGTGTAGCAAAAGCATGTGCTCAACTGCATGCAATTACCAGAATACTGGACAACTAATACGTTCCCAGGTAGGTATCTGCTATAATCTGAAAGTACACTAGTGGAAAGTCTGTGCAGACACAACATTCCAGTCACAGCAACAGTTAGCAGTCTACAGAAATTCCAATCAGACATTCCAATCAGATTTTTTTTTAATCTTAAGGTTGCATTAGACTGTCATAATTCATCAAACTGGTCCCACATGATACGATGTGGAAGAAATCCCATCAACAAGTGGTGTTGGAAGTTCTGACTCATGATTTAGAAAGTGTTGCATTGAGGACGATTTTATAAAAATGCATTTTACAACAGATTACTGGCTTCTTTTCCCCTAGTGCAGAGCCTTGCAAGTAAAGGTTTACCTCTGTAATGGGTTTACTATCTTCCTCCTCCTCCTCCTCTTCTTCTTGACTAGCAGTTCCTGCGTCACCATCACCCCTCTGTTTCTCTTCTAAAGTGTATAGAAATGTCATTATTAACAGGATACAATTTTCCTCTGCCCGTTTCCTCTGCGGGAGTAGCATTCACTTTCCCATTTCCCCAGTGTTAAATTTTGCAACTTTCTACCCAAGCAGAATAATTTTTCAACCACTGAATAGAGCCCGCTTTGCTTACCTGGTTTTTCCTCATTTATTTCTTCTTCTTCTTCTTCTTCGTCATCATCTTCTTCCTCTACTTCACCCTTGTCTTTTTCCTCCACTTTCTCTTCCTCATTTACATCAGGCTGAGGAGCATCAGTCTTCTTATACTCTGCAGCACTTGGTTGCTTCTGGAACAATTGCCAGAAGAGTTCCACAATTAAGTTTCTCAGATGGTTCACTTCAATTGTGATCCTATCAGACATGTTTTTGCAACTTGGGGGGGGGGGGGATCAAGCTTTTTCCAAACCACATACCTTTCCAGAGCAGCAGAACAGGACAACGAGAAACACTGGCAGAGCCACAGTTAGGATGTAAACTACCCAAAGCCAGGGTCGCTCTTCAGCAGCTGACATCATCTGACCCACAATACCTGGCTGGAAGACAAGTTAAGATTAAAGCTGTATGCACTCACCATTATGGTAGTCAAAGAGATCCAATGGTTGGTCTAAGTAATTCACAGCCCAATCCTAACCAACTTTCCAGCACTGATGCAGCTGTGCCAATGAAGCACACTCTGCATTCTGTGGTGGGGGAGCAGTCATGGAGACCTCCTCAAGGTAAAGGAATGTTTATTCCTTACCTTGGGGCTGCATTGTGGCTGCATCAGCGCAGGAAAGTTGGTTAGCACTGGGATGTCAGAGAAGTATCAGATTAAATCTTTACAACACTTACTAAACCCAAAATTAGGCTATGTATAATGGTGAATATATCCCAATACTTCTAACATTACATTAGTCACAACTGTATTTTTAAAATCACTTTAGCATCAAAATATCCAAACAGGAATTCCTAATACCTGTAACTGAATGTCCATATGGTTTAAAGTAATTTGCTCTAAGCAAGCAGGTTAAGGAGTTTTGCAAAACAGTAATCACTCACCGTTAGAGTCCTATGGATAACATGTATTTTGGAATACGAGACTTTCAACTCAAAACATCTACTTTTTGATTACATACAAGTCAGGTTTTTTGCCCAGGATTCTAAATCTCTAGAAACAGGAAACTCACTCACCCAGTTTATAATGGTCTAGTAGTAGTAGAGGTATACACCATCTTCTAAAAGTCATACTATGAATTAAAGAAATCTTAACTTTGTCCTATTTTTTTGCTGAACATAGACAAACTCAAAGATATCCACCTCCAAGAAATTGTTAAAAAGAGACATAAATAGCAAGAGTAGGCAAACATTGGATTATATTCTCTGCTGCTCCTCACCTCAGAAGCACCATCAGCTGCCTTCTTCAGACCCCATCCATCATTACCCCAATCATCTGCCACTGCTCGTTCTGTACAGATGATGAAGTTATCAAAGAATATGTCGGAGGTCATAGACCACAACTCAAGTCCCAAAGCACTAAAAGGAGTCATTTTGAAAGGTTCCAAGTCTTCAAAGAAGTCTGGGTTCGGAATCTTCCTTGGCTTCCAGATACCCTGGAAAATGCACAGATACCATTCAGTCAATTCTAATACAAGTACTGGCTTTCACCATCCCCTGTCAGAGATTCTTGAAACGGTCTGAATACATCAAGAAATTTAATTTTATTTGACTACTGGCATATTTGATACATATTGATTAGTATTTTCCCACCAACACTTAACATTTATCATTTTGCCCACATTTGCAGCAGTTATCTATCCATCTCAGTGACAGAGCACGTCACCTGCATTCACAAGTCCCCAAGTTCAATTCCTAACATCTCCAATTAAAAAGGATCTCGCATAGCAGGGCTAGAAGAGACCTTTGCTGAGACCTTCTTGGCCAGTCAGGCAAGATGATTCTGGGCTAGACAGACCAGTGCCCCATTTCATATGTTCACAGTAATTTTTATTTCTTTACAAACCCATTCAAAACCTCTCCATCTACTTCCTTCTCCTGAAAAATACTTAAATTATTCTTGCCATGTCCTGCATACTACAACATATCCAGTTTAACTTTGTGTATCTTAATAAACTGGCAAAGTACAAGGAATGTACCTTGACAGAGACTTAGATGTAGAGTTTAATACAAAAGTGTTTACCTGGTAGTTAGGGTTATCAATCATGGGAGGCTTCCATTTGCCTTTATAGTTGGGATTGTCAATTGTGGGTCGTTGCCAGGCTCCACAGCCAGGAGCAGATTCACATTTGGGATTTGCGATCTGAGGTGCCTCCCATTCGCCATCCATATCTTCATCCCTGAAAAAAGGAACTTTTTAAGGAACGTCTAGAATGCATGACAAGCTACCCAAGTAACAAAAACACCAACTTTAAGGAATAAAAGTTACAAAAATAGATTTAGTGAGGATACAGCACTCTGTGTTTCTCAGAAAAGCTCTAGCTATTGAGCAGCATCTTTTACCACCAGTGGCAAGATCAGACTGAAAAATCTCTTCATCTTTTAAAGGCAGTTGACAGAGCCAGCAAGTCAGTCTGGAAGTAGAACTTAGTTGCCACTCAGTGCCTGATGATGCCTGTTGAGAACTTCTCCCCTGCAGCTCAGTTGCAGCCAAGTACTACTGCCTACCTCACCTCACAAGGTTCAAGCTGAAATAATTTCTGGATTCTGTTAATCTGGCAACAGTATAAACTACACACATCAATTTAAGTACATGACGATTCAACAAGTCTTTATATTCATCTAATGCCCAATTCCCCCACAACTGTCATCCCCAAACACACTGCTTTTAAAAGTTTGTTTTTATTAGGTTTTCAAAGAACAATTGAGATACAGCTGGCCCTTATCTGCGCGGATTCATTTCCTGAATCTCCTGCAGATGGCAAAACCCATGGATATTGGAGTCTGCGGGGTGGTGGTGGTGGTGCTGCACTACAGTAGAAGCTGAGCAGCCCCGTGGCCCACTTCTCTGCCTGCACAGCGCTTCATAAATCACTCCAGCAGGCTTGGAACGTTTGAAAAATACAACCAGAATGACTTCCAGTTGCATGTGGGAGGTCTTCTGAAGCACATACCTCAGTATACATAGCACAGCATGTGCCTCAGAAGACTTCCCATACACAACCAGAAGTAATTTCTGTTCCAAGCCTGCTGGGGTTATTTACGGATCGTGGGGCAGCTGGAGAAGTGGGCTGTTGGCCCGCACTGCTTTTACATAAGGTACTGCAGTGCTCCAACTCTCACCACTATATACTCCGAACTTCCAGGGTGCCATCTGTGTTGAGTCAAATCCACGGGTGGCTAATCCGCGGATGGGGAGGGTAGACTGTACCCATTTGCTAAGACCCATCCTCCATAAATTTGTCTAATCTCGTTTTAAAGCTATCCATGATAAGTGGCCATCACCACGCCTTGTGAAAGTCAATTTACTCATACAGTGTGAAACACTGTATGAGTAAGTGCTTTCTTTTATCTGTGCTAAATCTACTAATCCCCTCATGGATCATTGCCTTGTCGTGGCGAAGGGGCTTGCGTAACTCAATGAAGCCATGAGCTATGCCGTGCAGGGACACCCAAGACGGACAGGTCGTAGCAGAGAGTTCTGACTAAAAGTGATCCACTGGAGAAGGAAATGGCAACCCACTCCAGTAACCTTGCCAAGAAAATCCCATGAACAGTACCAAAAGGCTAAAAGATATGACGCCGGAAGATGAGCCCCTCAGGTCGGAAGGTGTCCAATATGCTACTGAGGAAGAGCGGAGGACTATTCCAAGTAGACCCAGAAAGAGTGAAGCGGCTGGGCCAAAGCCAATAGGACGTCCAGCTGTGGATGTGTCTGAGGTTGAAAGGAAAATCCAATGCTGCAAGGAGCAATACTGCTTAGGAACATGGAATGTGAGGTCTATGAACCAAGGCAAGCTGGATGTGGTCAAAAATGAGATGATAAGATTGAACATTGACATCTTGGGAATCAGCGAACTAAAATGGACAGGCATGGGCGAATTTAAGTCAGGTGACCATCATATCTACTACTGTGGGCATGAATCCCTTAGAAGAAATGGAGTAGCCCTCATAGTCAATAAAAGAGTGGGAAAGGCAGTACTGGGGTGCAACCTCAAAAACGACAGAATGATTTCAGTTCGAATCCAAGGCAAACCATTCAACGTTACAGTAATCCAAGTGTATGCCCCAACCACTGATGCCGAAGAAGATGAAGTTGACCGGTTCTATGAAGACCTACAACACCTTCTAGAACTAGCACCCAAAAAAGATGTCCTTTACATCATAGGAGACTGGAATGCTAAAGTCGGAAATCAAGAAATAAACGGAACAACAGGCAAGTTTGGCCTTGGAGCGCAAAATGAAGCAGGGCAAAGGCTAACGGAGTTCTGTCAAGAGAACACGCTGGTCATAGCAAACACTCTTTTCCAACAACACAAGAGGCGACTCTACACATGGACGTCACCAGATGGTCAATACCGAAACCAGATAGATTATGTGCTTTGCAGCCAAAGATGGAGAAGCTCTATACAATCAGTAAAAACAAGACCTGGAGCTGACTGTGGCTCAGATCATGAGCTTCTTATTGCAAAATTCAGACTTAAACTGAAGAATGTAGGGAACACCACTAGACCAGTCAGATATGACCTAAACCATATCCCTTATGAGTACACAGTGGAGGTGAAGAATAGATTTAGGGCATTAGACCTGGTAGACAGAGTGCCTGAAGAACTATGGACGGAAGTTCGTAACATTGTACAGGAGGCAGCAACTAAAACCATCCCAAAGAAAAAGAAATGCAAGAAAGCAAAGTGGCTGTCAGATGAGGCTTTACAAATAGCTGTGGAAAGAAGGAATGCAAAAAGCAAGGGTGAAAGGGAAAGATATAAACAACTGAATGCAGAGTTCCAGAGAATAGCAAGGAGAGATAAGAAGGCCTTCTTAAATGAACAATGCAAGGAAATCGAGGAAAACAACAGAATGGGGAGGACTAGAGATCTCTTCAAGAAAATTGGAGATATCAAGGGAACGTTTTGTGCAAAGATGGGCATGATAAAGGACAAAAAAGGCAAGGACCTAACAGAAGCAGACGAGATTAAGAAGAGATGGCAAGAATACACAGAAGAACTATACAAGAAAGATCTTAATGTTCCTGATGACCACGCTGGTGTGGTCACTGACCCAGAGCCGGACATCCTAGAGAGTGAAGTCAAGTGGGCCTTAGGTAGCATTACTAACAACAAAGCTAGTGGAGATGATAATATCCCAGCTGAGCTACTTAAAATCCTAAATGATGATGCTGTGAAAGTGCTGCACTCAATATGCCAACAAATTTGGAAAACTCAGCAGTGGCCAAAGGATTGGAAAAGGTCAGTTTACGTTCCAATTCCAAAGAAGGGCAGTGCCAAAGAGTGTTCAAACTACCGTACAATTGCACTCATTTCGCATGCTAGCAAGGTTATGCTCAAAATCCTACAAGCTAGGCTTCAGCAGTACGTGGACCGAGAACTACCGGACGTACAAGCTGGGTTTCGAAGAGGCAGAGGAACTAGAGATCAAATTGCCAACATGCGCTGGATCATGGAGAAAGCACAAGAGTTCCAAAAAAACACCTTCTTCTGCTTCATTGACTACGCAAAAGCCTTTGATTGTGTGGATCACAACAAACTGTGGCAAATTCTTAAAGAGATGGGGGTACCAGACCACCTTACCTGTCTCCTGAGAAACCTGTATGCGGGTCAAGAAGCAACAGTTCAAACCGGCCATGGAACAACTGATTGGTTCAAAATTGGGAAGGGAGTACGGCAAGGCTGTATATTGTCACCCTGCTTATTTAACTTATATGCAGAGTACATTATGAGAAATGCAGGGCTGAATGAATCACAAGCCGGAATCAAGATTGCCGGGAGAAATATCAACAACCTCAGATATGCAGACGATACCACCCTAATGGCAGAAAGTGAAGAAGAACTAAAGAGCCTCTTGATGAGAGTGAAAGAGGAGAGTGCAAAAGTTGGCTTGAAACTCAACATTAATAAAACTAAGATCATGGCATCGGGTCCCATCAATTCTTGGCAAATAGAAGGGGCAGAAATGGAAGCAGTAACAGATTTTACTTTTCTGGGTTCCAAGATCACTGCAGACGGAGACAGCAGCCATGAAATTAAAAGACGCTTACTCCTTGGAAGGAAAGCTATGGCAAACTTAGACAGCATAATAAAAAGCAGAGATATCACCATGCCAACAAAAGTTCGTATAGTCAGGGCGATGGTGTTCCCAGTAGCAATGTATGGTTGCGAGAGTTGGACCATAAGGAAGGCTGAGCGCCGAAGAATAGATGCTTTTGAACTGTGGTGCTGGAGAAGACTCCTGAGAGTCCCTTGGACTGTTAGGAGATCAAATCAGTCAATTCTAAATGAAATCAACCCTGACTGTTCCCTGGAAGGACAGGTACTAAGGCTGAAACTCAAATATTTTGGCCACCTAATGCGAAGAGAGGACTCTCTGGAGAAGACTCTGATGCTGGGAAAGATTGAAGGCAAAAGGAGAAGGGGAAGGCCAAGGATGAGATGGTTAGACAGCATCACCGATGCAACGAACATGAAAATGAGCGAACTCAGGAAGATAGTGGAGGACAGGAAGGCCTGGCGGGATATGGTTCATGGGATCACGAAGGGTCGGACACGACTTAACGACTGAACAACAACAACAAACAACAACAAAATCTACTAATCAATTTTATTGGGTGATCTCAAGCTCCGATATTTAGAAAAGCAGAACCTCTCCATTCACTTTTTCACGTCCTGCATAATTTTATACACTTTTATACAATCCCCCTTTAGCTGTAATTATTTTAGTGAAACAGTGTAATATGACAACCTAAGCAAATGTGGGACATACAAAAGTATAAGCTGAAAATACTGAAAGGTTTTTTCAGTATGGTATAACTACTTTGTAAGTTTGTATTCAATGCCAACTGCTTTCTACAAACATGCCAGATTACCACTTGATTTACTTGCGACTATTTTAAAGACTGAATGTTGTGTCTAGTTTATGATAAAAAGTTGTAAGAGGCAGAATGCAAGAGATCAACGTTAGAAATCTGTCCATGCTTCTCAGAACTAAACACTAAGTAATATTGAACACAGAGGTTCACAAGATAGAATAGGTATTATAATGCTAAGGAGTCCTAAAAGATATTTTCTGTAGTCACTAAAATGATCAAACTAACCTAAACAATTGAATTCTAAGGTGACCAGCACAGTCAATTGCTTCACATTGAGACTGAGAACAATGCAAAAGCAGAGCCAGTGTTAACTTACCAATCCTCTGGTTTCTCTGCATCAGGGTCAGCTACATATTCTGGCTCATCATCGAGCCAACCTTCTGGCTTTAAAGCATCCTCATCTGGAATCTTAGCAGGAGCATCCTCATCCCTAAAGAATGGTAGAAATGGATATCAACTTTGTAAATATGATCATTTCATTTCAGAAAAATACCAATGTTTGATTTTATGCTTGTGGTTTTTTGACCAGTTGAAACAATAAACGTGAAAAAACAAACCTGAAAGGAACTAACAAAAGGAGATCAATATGTCTGGATTTGATACAAGCAAATACAACTACACAGCTATTCAAATTCAGCAGACTCATGGGCAGAGTCAAGGGAAGGCAAGGTCAGGCACTTGCCAAGAGCCCACATGACCAATCCCTAAAGTCCCTAGCAGTCTGCAGGCTATGGTGTATATTGCTTAAGTAACTTGTCCATTGCTGCTCTCCTGTCCTCCTTATTTGCAAATGAGCACCTTCAGAGACCCCTAAGATGATGCAGGGGCCTCTGAGGAAGCCCATTTACCAGGAGGCATGAGAAGAGACAATGACAGAGCAAGGTGCTTTGTTCTCTTACAAGCAGCTGCCCCATACACTCCTTCCTCAGAAGTATGCAGAGACTCCCCCCACCCTTTACCTCTGCTACCATCAGGAAAGGTAACGGGGGGGGGGGGGGTCTTCCGCCACTTCTGTCTCAACACCCCAGTGACACCAAGACAAGAACAGTCAAACCATCCACTTTTTACATTCCCCAGCAGCCATCATTTGTTATAAAAAAGTGGACCCACTTATGCCTTTGTAAAAAAGATAGAGATTTTTATGGGTTAAACAATCATGTAAAAAAAATTATAATATCAAGAGGAATTCCAGTTTAAAATATATAAAATATATAAAAATACAAAGAATCCACATTAATTGTCAATATCAGTCCCAACGTTTCATCCACTCTCTGGACATTCTCAAGGGAATCACTCGGACACGGAAGCAATCAATTAAAGTGACAATACACTCAGAAGTACTACACTTACATCAACAAACATCTCCATTACAGACAATCTATTGAAATGCAAACAGTGTGCTCAAACGGACACAATGGAGATGCATCTCCACAGTGTACTTATCTTTTCTAGCCAAGGACCCAGTCGCTCCATAATGAAAACATCCAATTAAAGTGAAAGTACAGGTGGGCCCCCATATCCACTGATTCGCTATCCACTGTTTCAGTTATCCACAGATTGTGGGGAACCCCCCCCCCCAGGCTTTTACTCTTTTCCCAGTAAGCTTCATTTCTTCCTTAAACAAACAGGAGAAGCAGCCTCTGGCTGCTTATTGCAGGCAAGTAGAACAAGACTAAGTCCTAGAGAGGCTCTGCAAGGTTAACAGAAACCTTGCAGAGCCTCTCTAGGAGTCTCATTCTACTTGCCTGCAATGGAGGCTGCTTCTCTGTTTGTTTTAAGGAAGAAACAAAGCTTGCTGAAAGAAAAATAAGAGCTGGGGGGGCAAGCATGCCTGCCTGCAGGCAGGCTCCACGGAAACAATCTATTAAAGAGAGGCAGTGCATTCCAACGAATCACAAAGGAGATTGAAAGCAATGCGCTCAGACCGGCCAACATTGTAATCACAGCTCATTGGAACAAACTATAACACACCAGACCAAAATGGAGATACAGCTCCACCCTATTATTTTTGTTCCTTTCTAAAAACTGGTAGCCATATTCTATTAATAATTGACAATTCGGTCTGTCTATTAAGAAGTGAATGATTCTTCCTTAAGGAAATCGCTATCGCTTCCAAATTGAGGCGCTGTTTGTGTCTTGTCTCGTTGAACAGGGTTCGGGTGTCATCAAATAAAATCTCATGTCCGGATTCTATGGCATGTTGCGCAACCGCTGACTTTTCACGTTGTGCCAACCGCATTGCTCTCATGTGCTCTCCCACTCTGGTTTTAATAGATTCCCCGTTGTACCAATGCCTTTGTGATTTATTTGTACTTATGCCTTTGTGATTTATTTCTTCATAATGGTACCTGACAAAGATAGCACAATGGGTTATTGTGCTGCTGTTTCTTCCAAAACTCTTCAAACTTCACCAGCTACTCACCAGTCATCTGGTTTAACAGCATCTGGATCTGGAATCTTGGCTCTCTCATCCCAATCTTCTGGCTTCTGGTCATTTGGGTCTTCTATTTCTCGTGGAGGATTTATTGGAGGAGTCATATCCGTCAGCAGATTACCACTGTTTACAACAGTTTGATCAACCAGGATTTCAAAACTATTATCTGGGTTCAAAACTAGGACAAAAGAAAAATAGATGTTTTGAAGAGGAGAGAATGAAAGTATTGAAGTGCCAAGAAGCTCTGTTTTCCCTGCTTTTATCTATTATCTCTTCTGGTGGTAACTAGAAATCTTGTTTTAAGGCTTCAAGTTAAGAACTGGAATATACAAGTAAAATAGTTTTACTATTACCATATGTGTCAGTGGCTCAAAACTCCACAAAGGTTGTTCAATTTAACGTAACGGGACAGAAACTCCAATCTAACATTAAAATTCAGTCTATAACAGGGGTTCTCAACCTTTGGAGGCCCGGGTATCACGGTCCAATTTTCTGAAGTACCCCCTGCTAATTAATTGGATCAATCAATTAATTAATTAGGTAATTAATCATTAAATAAAAAGTACTAAAACAATTTTAAATGTGAAATGTCTTAACTGTGTGTGTGTGTGTGTGTGTGTGTGTGTGTGTGTGTGTGTGTGTGTGTGTGTGTGTGTGTGTGTGTGTGTGTGACACACTCAAAAATCTATTTTTTTCTCCAAATCACACTTCTCAAAATCAGCTCCTCCCTCCCCCACCCCACCAAAGTACATTTTCCAAAGTACAAAAATAAGCCCAAAACCAAAATCAGAGAAACAGAAGGGCTCCGAAAATAATTAAAATCCATGTTAATTAACACTTAGCTGCTGATGGGGCAGATAAGGGGCAGGGCTTGGAGTACCCCCAAGCAAGAGGTTCACGTACCCCTAGGGGTACCCGTACGGCAAGTTGAGAACCCCTGGTCTAGAATCCATGACATAAGCTACCCAAATTACAAAAACACCAACTTTAAGGAATAAAAGTTACAAGAATATGATTTAGTGAGGATACAGCATGCTATTTCTCAGACAAGCTCTAGCTATTGGTAGGGGCAAGAGAAAATGGTGATAATGAAATAAAAACACCGCTTTCTGCTAAAAAAGATCTGCGAAAAAATAAAATCATGCAATTTTGTGACATTCTTCATTTGCTGACACTGTACAACCTATACCACCTACCTAGTACACTTTTAAAGCAGTTACAATTGATACAAATTGGAAAACATTGGAAGAAAAACACATAACACCACTTTCTGCTATTTCATTTTGGTTAAACACAGAAATCTACAAAAAAATTAAGCCATTTTCTCCCACCTCTAGCTATTGAGCAACATCTTTTATCACCAGAGTGGCCAGATCAGACTGAAAAATCTCTTCACCTTTTAAAGTCAGTTGGCAGTTTTTCTAGCTGATATTACTGACTCAGGAAGGCAATACTTTCAAGCAGTGTAACTGACAGGATACAGCATCTGTAAAATGTCACTTCAGCTAAACTCAATGTAACATTTTGTTTCCTATACAGTTTAACAAAACATTTCAAAGTTGCTTTATAAAAACTTAGACTATTTAAAAACCCAGTTATCAGATAAAGAGTTCTAGTTTTCCCTGCTAGAGTAGAACACACCATTCAAGGTTTCTTGCATGAGATGTATAAAGTCAAAGCAAATTCTTCACTTTATTCTTTACAATACAACTCATTGTTGTAAATCAGACTCCCGGGTCTGCCTCCCACAAGAGCTATCCACGCTAGATTTTCACAAAAAACTCCAAATATGCAATTGCTTTACCTAGTGTATAAAGATGAGTCTTCTTATCAGTAAAATAGTTCTTCAAATCAGCATCAGGACGCTTTGCATGCTTCTCCTCATACTTGCCAGTCTTGGGGCTCTTGTGCCGGAAGATGAAGTGCAATTTATAGTCTTCTCCACACTTGTCCGGACCAAACATGATTGTATAAGGAGTTTTGTCATGGAACTGATCCTTTAAAAGAAAAAAAAATAGACAGAACTTCAAAATGCAAGCCTCTACTAAATTCCAATACAAGCCCCACTTGTGGGCACAGATTCTATCCATACGCAAATCAAGAGCCTTTCAGTAACTGGACTGAACAGAAATGGCATAAGCTTAAAATAGAAGATTTTAATTGTTGAGAGCAGCTCTTCTCCAGTAAAAGCTGTACAGTGCCAAGAGTCAAAGTTACAGCGGTATAAAGAGAAGACTCCTGAGAGTCCCTTGGACTGCTAGGAGATCAAATCAGTCAATCCTAAATTAAATCAACCCTGACTGTTCCTTGGAAGGACAGGTACTGAGGCTGAAGCTCAAATATTTTGGCCACCTAATGTGAAGAGAGGAGTCTCTGGAGAGGACTCTGATGCTGGGAAAGATTGAAGGCAAAAGGAGAAGGGGAAGGCAAAGGACGAGATGGTTAGACAGCATCACCGATGCAACGGACATGGAAAATGAGCGAACTCAAGAAGACAGTGGAGGACAGGAAGGCCTGGCGGGATATGGTTCATGGGATCACGAAGGGTCGGACACGACTTAACGACTGAACAACAACAACTGAAGTCAAAAAGTGAACTTCAAATTACCAATCTTCAGAAGCTTTCAGTGGTTCTGGCATTAGACATTCTTGAACAATGTTATCTAAAGCAGTTTCACAGTTTTTACTGGAAACTCATTTCTTGGCTTTGGGTGGACCACAGAAATCATGAGACTTATAACAGACCCAAGAATAGCTCTGAGTCTACATAAATCAATCGACCAACAGATCATTCTGTTACAGTAACAGCTAGTCTTAAAATACATTCAGTATGTAAATGGACAATGGGGAGCCCAACATACCGTATTAAGTACTAAAGCTCAGGAGCCAACAGCTGTTTGAAAAACACACACCACTCACCAGGATCAGGTCATGGGTTTTGGTAAGCAACTTCACATATGCACCACCACATTCAATTCCATTTTGGAAATTGACTTCATACCTGATTTAGTTTGAAACAAGAGAAAACATTGTTATAAAACAAACTCTTATTTTTTTCCCCTGAAACTCAGCAACAGTATGAGTGCCAGGGCCATGACTCTGCCCTACCACACCCTCAACCCTCACGCACTCAGTTTCTATTCTTCATTTCCTGGCTTTCAAAAACCCATAGGTTGTCTCTAAATGAGAATAAGAAATCCATTTCCAACCATAATTTCCAATTTGGAGGCAAAATACAGTTTGCTTGAACCGAACACAATAGAAGAAAATTAAGCAAACAGTCCAAACAGTCGAACTATGGTTTAGCCATTATGCATGAACTGAATTGATATTTCAGATCTTAAGGCAGCAATGCATTTTAACCTAAGATTAAAAAAACATAGTGTAGCTTTTGCCAGAAGTACAGAATTACCAGTTTCTACTGCAAACTGACAAAACCTGTTTCCCCAGGACACAATTGCAATATGCATACATGGTGAAGCTCAGCCACCAAATATACTTCTATAAACACACACACTTCTTCACATCTACATGCCACACAAAGGATGCAATAAGTTATTTCTACTTACTGTACAATGAGGGGCTTCGTGTCAAAGATAAAGGGCTTGGTAAGTTTGGCAGAGATTGCATGATGTTTAGCCCGGGAAACCAGCACAAGCCCTTTATCTCCTGGAAGTTTAGTATCTTTCATTTCCTCCACTTCCCATTTGCCTAGAAGAAAAAAGGACAATGCATCAGGAAACCCCTTGCTCTTTTAACACTGCTTTCATAACAAATTCGTATGTGCAATACAAAAAACTATGTCAGTTCCCATATTTACACCAATTAAAATACAGGATTCATTGTGCAAGTTACCCAGTATATTTTGAGTACTGGAATAGCTGATTCACAATCAGCTACTGTTGGCTGGTTTTAACCTACAGATTCAGCCGTGAGTAAAGCACATTAACACACCAGTAATTTTGTTCAGATGAGTTTCTCATCCACAACACAGTCCAATTGCATCCTCACAACACAATGCTCAATCAAGCACCTATAACTAGAAGTGACTTTCTGACAAGATGAATCATAAGACTCAAGGACATTTTTAATTAACCAATTTATTTATCTGGGCATTTATATGCCACCCAGTGGCATCATCATCACCCACCGGGAGTGATGTCACTCCAGGGGATATTTAAAAAAAATTTAAATGTTTTAACGTATTTTTTTTTAAAAAAATACATTTTTAACAGCAGTGCTTTAGTCTGCAGTAGGGTTTACATGTGTAACTATATTATAATAATCCACTCCAAAGGGCTGTGTCGTGGTTCCATGGGAGAGGGTGCTGGCTTATGTTCTAAAAGGTATGTTTTAGTGGCAGGGGTGGCCAAACTGCAGCTCCTGAGCCACATGCAGTTCTTTGACGTATAATGTGCGGCTCTCAGAAATATTTGGCTGAGCTCCTTTTTGCATAACAATTTAAATAAAGGTAAATAAGACCTTTTAAGGCTTAATAATTATTTACCAGGTATAAACCGAGAGTCCACTGGATTAAAACATAATTACCGTATTTTTCGGACTATAAGACGCACTTTTTTCCCCCAAAACATGGGGGGGGAAAAGCATGCGTCCTATGGTGCAAAGCCTACGGTTGGGGGTGCTTCGGGGAGGCCTGTGGGGGCTTCGGGGAGGCCTGCGCGAGCCCCCACAGCCCCCCCCCCGATGTTTAGTTTGGCCAAAAATAGCGATTTTCAGCCATTTCCGGAATGGCCGAAAATCGCTGTTTGGGGCCGATGGGAGGCCTGCAGAGGCTCGCGCAGGCCTGTGCGAGCCTCTGCAGGCCTCTCCAATGTTTACTTCGGCCCCAAACAGCGATTTTCGGCCATTTCTGGAATGGCCGAAAACCACTGTTTGGGGCCGATGGGAGGCCTGCAGAGGCTCGATGTTTACTTCGGCCCCAAAGAGCGATTTTCGGCCATTTCCGGAATGGCCGAAAATCGCTGTTTGGGGCCGATGGGAGGCCTGCAGAGGCTCACGCAGGCCTGCGCGAGCCTCTGCAGGCCCCCCCCCCCCGATGTTCAAGTGGGCTGTAGGGTATGACTGACAAAGTGCATCTCCCAAGATTCTTCCAACAAAGGAAGTGTTTTATTACAGTTACAGCTTTAAAGTATTAAGTCGTTATGCCACACCCCTTGATTTAGATAAGAATGGAGAACCTTTACTTACACAGACACTATTTACCTTGAGTAAAGGCTGGAAAAATAGGCCTTAAAGTTCAATGCCAGTACTCAAATTCTGAAGATGTTCTAGCCTTGGCTCATAAACACACTATGAAGATGAAGCAAGTTGCGACACTCACCATCATATTTAGCAATCTCATCATCTGTATCATCCTTTTTAGCTTTGGAAAGAACCCACCTGAAATTAAAAGTCAAGGTTATATATAGTGAGAGCGGAGCAAAAAATGTTTAAGGGCTGTCAACCAGTTATAAGAATGTAACTGATTAATACATAACACATTTTACCAAACTTCAGTCTTTTGAAACACTGAAAGAATAAGAACTTTCAGTTTAACACACTGACCGCTAATAAGTGATCATCTTTGTGATTATGCATACTTTAATAAAACATGTACTTTCCTCTCAAACCTATTAGTGCCTCTTTGGACTAGAACTTACCCTTCAAGACTTCCTTTGTCAAAGTTCTCAGCAAAATAAACTTCTCCTGTTGGAACTGGGGCCTTATAAGTAACCTGATGGAAAAGAAAGTTCAATAGACCTCGTTAACCAACATCCTAAACAAGATTTGATCTGATATTTACTCTATTGGTTTGCATGTTAATATTGAAAGTTCTTACATCAAAGTTAACAGAGAAATTGCCAAGACAGCTGTTTATCCCAACACAGCCTTACAAATTATTGCTCAGAGCAGTGTTTCTCAAACTGTGGGTCGGGACTAAGTGGGTCGCGACCTGATTTCTGGTGGGTCCCAGGTGATGTAATTGTGATCAGATAAGTAACTGCCACAAGTCCTGAGGCTATTCAAAAATCAGATAGCTGCTAATCGCCCTTCAAAGAGCTGAGCTCCTGCAGTATTCAAGATAGCTACTAATTACCCTTTAAAACAGCTGAGCTCCTGAAGTTTGCAAGTTTGTGTAAATATAGGAAAATAAATGTTTGAGCATGTTTGAGCATCTTGTAAAGCTAGGTGGGTCCCAATAGAGTGTCATTTTAAAAAGTGGGTCCCGATGCTAAAATGTTTGAACAACACTGGCTCAGAGGGTCATTCACCCTGCTGCACTCTTCAAGTTGGGAAGGTAGTGCAGCATTATGTCAAGGGCTAAGGTGCCTTTTGTCTTAAAGCATCAGCAGCAAAGGTGTGAGACAGCTGGGCAAACAGCCAAGGTTATGCTTCATTTCTTGCATGTCTTTCAGCATAATGCTACAATAGTCAAGTGCACAGCCACACAGCTGCATTACAATTTCCAACAGATTTAAAATGAAGCATAGTTTGCACATACAAGCAGCTACTACCTCTCAACACTTTCTACAAGCATTCTAAGCTTTAAAGCTTAGAATCAGAGCCCCTCTAGACAGTGCAGCAGCTTCCCGGCCCACAGGTGTACGCATTTGACTCCTGTTGCATATATACACCCTTGGGTAAAAATACCTTAAGCAGGTATGTGGTTACAGTTTGCTACACCTCTGGCTTACCAAATAACTTCTCTGTGATGAAGTTTAACAGCAAAATGCATGTTTGTCACAAGTTCTCGGACAATAAGGTTAAAATTAAAGCAATTTACAGCTGGAAAGCTCCAGACCCAATCCAATCTTCACAGTGAAAGAACTTATAAGACTTATAACACTTGAACCAAGTATTCAATCAAACCTTGGGGAGTGGAGGAGTAGTGCTGGTTTCATGCTGCAACTTCTCTACCTCTTCAACACCATCATCAAGGTCATCTTCAATGTCTATTACATCATCATCGCCATGGTCATGGTCCACCTCATGTGCCTGGATCACTATTCCAACTAGCAGCAAAGCTGCACACAGCAACCACTTTTGTTTCATCATCTATACATAGTGCAAGAAAAGAGAATGAGTTGAGATTACACTATACCTGCCAGGAAAATCAAGCAACATTTCCATAATTCAACATCAAAGACCCCAAAGTTGTTCTGGGTTCATTAAATCCAACCACCATCCCTACAAACACAAGTTATACGTAGTGACTGAGCAGATGCAGGAAGCAGGTACAAGTACATGCATCTTATGCCAAGTGATGTGTTGTAAATCTGTACCACATAAAATTTACACAGTGTATAATTTAAGATTTCTGCGGTAAAACTAATACTCCAGGAATTCCTTGCCATTGATCCAAGCACTGGAAAGAGACACAGTAGAACCAGACAGGTAACAACGATAGGTGAGCTTGCAAAAGAAGAAAATCTGAATAAGCCTGAGCCAGTACTAAAGACAAACTTATATTAGGAGCAAGCGTATCAACTACTCTAAATCTCACAACTGAAATGCTATTTTTCAGTTTTGGGGAGCCACTCTATTCTACAGCTTTGGGGGAGCCACTATTCTACAGCAAATCTTGTATGAAAAGTTCAATTTTTCCTCTTTTGCATTTTGCTCTCAAGTAATTGATATAGATACAAAGTACAGTTGGCCCACATCTTGCACATTCAAGTGCACACATTCAGCTCCCCCCCCCAAGAGAAAAATACCACTTGTAATAGTGCAGGCGATTCTGCCCACCATTCAACTTACTCTACGCCCCAGAGTGAACCTTAATTGAGAAAATGACATTGCTGTTCCCTCTTAGTTCTTAAAGAGACAGTACATATTTGTTGGTTTTAAGGAAGTTTCAACAATATGCAATTTTGGCTTTACATGCCAAACCTGGAACATAATCCTAGTGTAAAATGCAGGGCAAATGTATGCACCTCTCCATATAGTTCTACAGAGCCCAGATGGCTTGTCAAGTATCGACTCCCAAAATTGCTTCTAAGAGAAATGTTTTATTGAATGCAAAAATATTTTAGCACCCCAAAACCTCTGTTCAAAGTATCAGGTAAACTGCTTAATTTGGAGAAAAACCCCTTGCATAAAGTTGAACTTATTGCCATTGTACCATTTGAATTTTCATGCAGTTCAGATTATGGCAAGATTTTAATAGGAAATTCAGGTGAACAGGCAGGGGAGACAGCTATCAGTAGTATGCCCTTACTTTGGCCAATGGAAAACCTGCCCACAAATACCAGGTTTTTCAGGAATACTGTTTGCACAATTTCAGTCTTCACAAACTATGAAGAGTAGCTTTGTAACAAGTTGAAATCATCACTGGGCAAGCAAAAATCTATTCCATTACTCAAATTCAGCGTTATACAACATAGAGGCATTTAAAAAAAACTTCATGTAATTACTTTGTGTTTGCCTAATTTTTAACCAATTCAAAACTGGCACTGAAGCCAAACTGTGTAAAGGGATGAAATGGCAGGATGGGAGAATTTCATTCTTCACACACTTCAATTAGGTCATGACTTGGGGGGGGGGGGAGAGAGTGAGGGAGAGAAGAGTAGCAGCTTGGAGCTTGCATTTATGTTTGCAGAATGCAAATTTTATTTAGGAGTACAACTGAACACAACATGAAAACAGCATGAACTCAGGAAGTTACCCAAGACTAAAACACCACAAGCATGAACACTAGCAGTCAACATATTGGAGACTGCCCTCTAAGGATTCTGGAACATATTTTTCTGTGTTACTATTACAATACAGTGTTTAATTTCCTATCTAGGGCATTCTTGCCAATTAATCCAGCTGCTTAGATACAGTACTTCACTTTCTAGCAAATTCTGCTTTATAAACATTTTTCTACTTTAATGAACATTTGCTTTCCATCTGCAGGGTGCTAATGACAAAATAGTCTGCTCAACTGGTCACCAATACCACTTTCCTTTTTATATATTGGTGTTCAGCTGTTAGCAGAAATAGCCGTATTTTTAAAAGTCAAGACAGGTAAAATTTATTTTAGCATATTATCAAGGATATCAGCATGTTAAGTCCAGTCGTGTCCGACTCTAGGGTGTGGTGGTCATCTCCATTTCAAAGCCGAAGAGCCAGCGTTGTCCGAAGACGCCTCCGTGGTCATGTGGCTGGCATGACTCTCCTTGCCGCAGCGCGTAGCATGCAGCTGGAACACGGAGCGCTGTTTATCTTCCCGTAAGCGGTACCTATTTATCTACTCGCATTGACATGCTTTGGAACTGCTAGGTTGGCAGGAGCTGGCCAAGCAACGAGCGCTCACCCCGTCGCAGGAATCGAACTGCCGACCTTTCGATTGACAGCTTATGGTTCAGCGGTTAACCCACTGCGCCACCCGCTGGCCTATCAGCATGTATAGGGCCTACTAAATGAAAGGTAATTCTGACAAGATTAACTTGCGTGATAAAACCACCATATTCAGGGGCAGCATGTCTCTGAATATTTTTTATTTCCATATTTATATACCACCTTTTTTATCCTCAGACTGCTCTTTAAATATTACATATGCTGGGAAAGCTGGGAACAAACATGGAAGAATATATAAAAAGGAAAGTTGCCTTCAACTTCAATATATAAAAAGAAAAGTTGCCTTTAACTCATTTGTACATCCAAGTGACCCAGGGACATCCGAGTGACCGCTGATGGAGCAAGAATTTGGAAGACATTGACCCTTCGTCTCATCTACAAAGCAGTTCTCTGGCATATCTTTTATAAGATCGAGTCTCCAGAGAGAACTCCTGCCTTCTTTGACCTGCTCACACTGTTCAGAAGAAGCTTACCTCTCACTTATAAATCAAAGTATTCTCAAACATTTTACATCACTTAACAAGGAAAGTATTAAATAAAGGTAGTCTGACTTATAGCCTGGTTCCATTCCAAATTTGTCCATAAGTCAGAACAGCACTATCACACAGGTATGAAATCACAAGGCTGGACGGACTGCATTGGCACAGAAGCACAGACACTGCCATCAGGCCAACTCAGTGCTTTTGTGCCTGCGCGAAAATGCAGATGCCAGACACGGCTGTGTATAACTTGGGTCATGCATAAGTCAGGGGCTACCTTATCTTAATAGTACCAGCAAACATTACTACACCTAGGCTTATTTCAGGTTTAAATGTTAATCGTTCATGGGTATAGGAAAGACTACCACCCTTCATTATCCGAGTGTGCATATTTACTGCTCACAGAAATAGAATACTGTACAAGTTTGTGATTTATTTATTTAACACATTTATACCCCGCCTTTTCCTATGCTGAGGCAAATGCCGAAGGCTGCTTACAACAGTTAAAATACATAATTTAAAAACAGTACATAGAATAAATTAAACAATAAAATCCACTGGTTGGTAATAATGTGAAGCAGAAAAACAACAAGGCAGAACATACTGATGCACCCCTGTTATGAAGAGTGAGAAAAATAGAGCAGATATGTTAAGATAGTAACATCAGAGCAGGAGAAGATAATATGCCCAGCTATTTTCAGCTTTTGTCCTTTAAATGCAAGCACACACAAAAAGTTACACACTGCTCAGCAGGCACACTCTGTATGAGAAAATGTAGATTTGTATTGAAAAATATATGCTTTTCCATCCAGTTCAAAAACTTACTAGTGTATTTTTGTCTCTTTCAAAATTAGCAAAAGAATTAGGATACAGCAGAGCTGAGACACTCCATCTTGTGGGAGGGCATAATCTCAGGGTTCACCCAAATGAAACAGCCAGGAGCAGAAGAGACCTCTGCTTGTACATCTAGTTGCCTGTTCTTGCTACTGTCACTGGCAGAAGTATACTGGGAGGTATAGGAAGTTGTTTTAACATGTGCTAACCCAGGTGAAGAGACTCCCCTCTCCCTCCAAAAACCTATCAGCATCTTGCTGCAGGTATTCTTGTTCTCAGACATTTCCAGTGGGAAGACAAGTTATCTCTTGGGGCCATAACTGCTACCTGGTTGCCCCTGAATGGCTCTCAGCCTTCAGCAGTCATAGGAAGGACACCACCCCTTTTATACCTGATGGGAGGATAAGGAATACAAACTCTCCTCACAAGGGGGAAAACTAGAATTCTGGACAAGATAGCTATCACCAGCCACATTCCTTGGCTCAGCTTCCTTGGAACCTTCCTGTTAATTTGTGGGTACTCATTTACTTTGACCCTTGTGAGTTTCTTTCACTTTTGCCTATTATAATTATATTCAAATTGTTTTATTTATCAGTCTTTACTGCTGTTTCATTGGATATTGATGCAACTGTTTCATTAGGCTGAATGTTTTAGTAGCTTTGAGGTATTGACATTACTGGCTTTACAATTGTTTCGATGCATTTATTGCACAGTTAACTGAAATTTTGTGGACTGGATCTGTTCGTGAATTTCTTCACAAATTTAATAGATTTTTGTGCTGATACTGCTTTACAAATACTGTACCTGTTTTTCTAATGATTGCTCTTTTCTTATACTGATTTTTGTTTTGACATTTGGTACTAATTGTTATCAAGGACAAGCATTGCAATGTTTAAGGAAAAGAAAATGAATGCTTGCGAGTTCATTCAACTATACAAATAAATATTTCCCATTTGCCAATTTACTTCCCTTTGCAAGTGCTTCTTGGATCCTGTGTGGTGCTGGATTCTGAAACAAGCTATAGTTGGGTAAGAGCCAAAGGAAGGTTGGCTGGTGACTTTCAGAACAGATATACAGGACTGCATCCTAACCTGCCTGCAGAGAATCATCAGAAACTCCTCTCTGCATGAGCATCCCATTTGTGCAAGGGTCCTTGCATAAGCAAAAAGCTCTTTCCAGGAACAGAATGAGCTTCCAGTGACTCCTCACACTCCTCAGAGAGGGTGAGATACAACCTACAGTCATGTTTAACAAAGATATCATGTTTACCAACTAGCATCTAGTCCTGGGGTTCTCAACCCCTTCCTGGCCAAGTACCACCTCCAGCGCCACTCTCCTGCTGCGTACTACCAGAAGTGACAGGCAATTACATCATTGCCAGTTACTTCTGGGTTTTCTCAGAGGCCAGAAAACTCAGGCAGGAGGCTCTTGGTGCGTGGGAGGGCCCTTCTCAGCATTCCCGAGAGGCTTGGCCAAAGGCAGGAGCCTCTCAGGAGCAAAAACACACCACTGAAACCACCACATCAGAATGGGGTTCCAGTGGCCCAAGTACCACCAGCAGTCAGTGGTGGTACTAGTACCACTGGCTGAGAACCCCCGATCTAGACTAATGTTCAAACAGCTTTATGTTTAATTATGATTACCAGCATTGTGTCATTAAAAGCAAGTTAGATGAGGACTTCTTACCAATTTCAAAGCAAATTCCCTTGACAAGTATACTTAGAAGACCATTTTCTAGAATATACAAAAGGTTAACAATCTTCTAACTTTTCCAGAAACATGGCAATAGGTCTGCTATACACCAAATTTGAAAATATAAATACTAGCAGTTATTTGGATTGGTGTCTAGTGTCAGTTAGAAGGTACAGGTCTATTGTGAGGCAGAGAGGAAGAACAGGAAAATGTAATAGTCTTTAAAGCTGGAGATTAATTTTAGGCTGTGCACCTATAGGTATAAGGCTGTGTACCTTTAATAGAAGCAACATTGAATAGCATTACCTAACAGTGAGAGGGCACCTCTCTCTCGCAAAGTTCCATCACTAGGTGACTGAAGGCTGAACACAGGTTTGGGCTTTTTCACCACACTCAGGAACATCTTTTACATATGCTCTCTCTCCCTCCCACTTCCACTTTTTCTATTTAACACCCAATCTGAAGAATTCTGGATCACTCATTACTTCATGAGGTTTTAATGGCTCCTAATAAAATTACTATTACTTCTAGCTCCCCCCCCCATAAATGAATATAGCTATCTAGAACCTGTACCTGCTTTGTCTATTGCAGAGTACATTCTAGTAATCTTGTCTTACAATGAAACCTTCAATTACCACTTTGTGTACTGCTGCATATAGGACTACAAGCTTGCAAATAACCACATAACTGCTTGTCTAGTACAAGTAAAAGTTGCCTTGAGACCGGAAGGGAACCATCCCCTCTGACCTTTATGATCAGTCAGAGGACTATAGGCACTTGGGAGGTTCCTCCCCACCTCCCAGTAACATCATCTCAGCAAAGGAAAGACAAACCTAGTCCTGGTCCTCAGCCAAAGGGGAAGAGCTGTACAGAGTTCACTTCCACTCTCCCTGGCAGACAGAATTATGCTTGTTCCAACTATCAGTTGTCTAGGGACAGCAGATCTAAAGGTAAGCATCTTCTGGCTGATGAGAGTCCTGAGGACTACAGGTCTCTAGGAGGCTGGATGTCAGCTTCCCAAAACAACATCTCAGCAAGGGGCCCTGGCCCACCAGACTGAGGATTAAGTGCTGATTCTGTGCATCAAAGATGTCAGCCACCCAAAACGTGGAGGCCATGTTTACCAGGCTATGCAGCCCCCTCAGAGTGTGAACAGCACAGAGCAACAGGGTCTTTGGGAGTGCTAGAAAAGCAGACTGAACACAATTCTCCTAGTTTCTCCTGTGGCCGAAACCAGTATCAGAAGAGAAATGGCCCAGAAGAAACCATCAAACCTGCAAAGAGGTCTCACCCCGGGAAGATCAGCATTGCTTTATTATTTTGACATTTAATATGCTATTGATTGCTAGCTGCCTTTGACTTGAAAATAAAGGTGGATACAAATCCATTAGATATAGTTCTATGTGCAGCCTCCACAACAGCTTCGCTTCCAGAAAAGGGAAGAATAGACAACTCAACTGTATTTCTGAGGTGACACGGAGAGTCTCCATAAGGCAGGCCTTAGGACAGATCTGTCATGAAGGCTGCAGCCCACCTTCTTTTCAGCTCTTGAACCTGCAGCTCTAAAAAAAATCGGGGGAGGGGGAGAGCACGCATGCAGGCACAACTGGCATTAGAGCAGCATCACAGAACATTAGTACAGCACAAAAGAAAGCTGCCCGTCATTGTGTTCTGGGAGGGGATAAGAAGGGAAAGAGAAGCATGAGTAAGGACAAAATTGTAGCAGGCAGGAACTAGGTGATGAACTCATCCCTTCAAACTTTATTTTCAGAGCTGCATGGCTAGATAAATTGCTATTATTTTATTACAATCAAAAGTATATTAAATGATACTCATATGCTTAACTAGGTTCTGAATAATGCTTGCATTGATTCCCACAGGGAAGAGTCCTGATTGTTAGATCAGCACTCCTGTTCAGATGCCTCAGTCACAACCCCCAGAAAAGTCACTTTTTAATCTGCCATTGCTTTGTTCAGTCAGGGTATGCTTTGCAGCTGGGTAAGTGAACTATCCAGCTCTTTTATTAGCCAAGCAAGTATCAATGCTAAGTATGCAACATGCAGTCCAATGTCTGCAGTGCTCTACTTCACTCTCTATGCCACCAAGCCCAGGAAGTTATTTAATACAACAAACAAGCACTAATTACCTCGTTATAAGTCATAACCAGAGTAACATATTCAAATAAAGGCTGTAAGGGGAGGATAAAATCTTCT
The DNA here is from genome assembly GCA_026170595.1 of Plestiodon gilberti rubricaudatus. Classification (NCBI taxonomy): domain Eukaryota; kingdom Metazoa; phylum Chordata; class Lepidosauria; order Squamata; family Scincidae; genus Plestiodon; species Plestiodon gilberti. The sequence continues at coordinate 191,776,855 of JANXHW010000002.1, read as the reverse complement.
TGCTCTTATTGATGAGAGATTTATCTTAATTGGGGAACCTCCTAGGATATGGTAAAAATTATAACATTTCTGGGTTGAATTTAATAGTTAAAGGATATATTCTCAGATTATAGGAACATTGAAGAAAATACTGTTTTCCCCATCTAGTAGTCTGCCTTACCTTCCCCAGGCAAAAGCATTTCTTCCTTATTGCATAAATGACTAAACTGATTATAATGAATGCTAAATATGTGAAAGATAGAAGATGAAAGGTAGCTACAAATATGGAAAAGGCTAGCTCCATCATGAAGAAAAACTGAAGTTAGTGTCTAAGCTAAACATGCCAAGCTCTTTTAACCACTTGGTTCTAGACCCTTCACCTTTTTTGTTGCCCTCCTGTGAACCCATTCCAGCTTATCACAGTCCTAAAAATGAGATGCCCAGAACCGGACACAGTATTCCAACTGAGGTCTGAATATGCACAATAGAGCAGAACTATTTCTCATTATCTGAATTCTCAAGATTACATTTTTCTGCAGCCACATCACAGTGCTGGTTCATGTTCTGCTTGTGGTCTACTAGTATATCTGAAACCTTTTTATACATGCTGCCAAGCCTGGTCATCCCCATCCTGTACTTGTGATTTTTTGTACCTACACGCAAAACTTCCATATTGTTGGTTTGGGTCCAATGATTGACCCTATTAAGATAATTTTGAATCCTACTTATGTCTTCCCGTGCGCACGTGCATGCACACATGTGTGCACAGTGGCGCACACTCTCTCTCGTGCGCTCTCTCTCTCTCTCTCTCACACACACACACACACGCTTTGCATCATCTGCAAATTTGAAAAGTACTCCCTCTTCCAGGAGTACTTTCCACTAGGTGCAGCACACCTAGTACTGCAGCAGTCCACTTGGTACCGCACTTCCAAGGTGACATGAAGCCAACTTATTGGCAATGGTTGTTTGCCCAGCTGGCACCTGGGCGAACACCTGTCTTTGCGCCATAAAATCCTTAAGCTACATTTAATTAATAGTCAATCCAGCAATGCCACTGCTAGATTCAAACACAATTCTTGGGAGAAGCAACTCTCAATTTTTGTAAGCCACACATCATGCAATATTGAACAAGTCTTTTAAGTTCTTCTCTTTGTCACGTTCAGGTATTTCAGAGTTACACTACGTCTTTACATCAGAAATGTTATTCTTCTCCCCTACATTTAGAAAAAGAGTATGTCAAGAGAAACAATCTGACTATTGTATTATCATACAAACCAGCTTTCAGTTATTTTGGAACACCACATTATTAACCTAGAACCAAATAAAAGCTGTTAATCATGTTTTAAGAAGAAAACACCCAGATCTCTCAAGTATAGGTACATTTTTTTAAAACTATATCCAGTTCAAGCCAACTGCATACAAAATATACTAGTAGAATCAACTTATTCCTATTATTCATACAGCAGTAATATCCTATAATGCCTCATCTGCCTTGACAATGGCAGGCTCTTTTCACAGTTCAGTTATAAACACTAATGGTTCAAATGCACCTGTTACAGAAACAAATAAAGTCAGGAGCTTTTGAAGACCTTTGGTGCAATATTCTGTCTTTTTTTCCCAAGTGGTGTTCATATACCGGTATTTTGTTGTTGTTCAGTCGTTAAGTCGTGTCCGACCCTTCGTGATCCCATGAACCATATCCCGCCAGGCCTTCCTGTCCTCCACTATCTTCCTGAATTCGCTCATTTTCATTGCATCGGTGATGCTGTCTAACCATCTCATCCTTGGCCTTCCCCTTCTCCTTTTGCCTTCAATTTTTCCCAGCATCAGAGTCTTCTCCAGACAGTCCTCTCTTCGCATTAGGTGGCCAAAATATTTGAGTTTCACCCTTAGTATCTGTCCTTCCAGGGAACAGTCAGGGTTGATTTCATTTAGGATTGACTGATTTGATCTCCTAGCAGTCCAAGGGACTCTCAGGAGTCTTCTCCAGCACCACAGTTCAAAAGCATCTATTCTTCGGCGCTCAGCCTTCCTTATGGTCCAACTCTCGCAACCATACATTGCTACTGGGAACACCATCACCCTGACTATGCGAACTTTTGTTGGCATGGTGATATCTCTGCTTTTTATTATGCTGTCTAAGTTTGCCATAGCTTTCCTTCCAAGGAGTAAGCGTCTTTTAATTTCATGGCTGCTGTCTCCGTCTGCAGTGATCTTGGAGCCCAGAAAAGTAAAATCTGTTACTGCTTCCATTTCTGCCCCTTCTATTTGCCAGGAATTGATGGACCCAGATGCCATGATCTTAGTTTTATTAATGTTGAGTTTCAAGCCAACTTTTGCACTCTCCTCTTTCACCCTCATCGAGAGGCTCTTGAGTTCTTCTTCACTTTCTGCCATTAGGGTGGTATCGTCTGCATATCTGAGGTTGTTAATATTTCTCCCGGCAATCTTGATTCCGGCTTGCGATTCATTCAGCCCTGCATTTCTCATAATGTACTCTGCATATAAGTTAAATAGGCAGGGTGACAATACCGGTATTACTCCTGCACAAAGGAAAATGCCCAAGAGGCAGGAGGGTGGAGACAATTCCAGTTAGCCACAAGTTTCAAGTGTAAGTGTAAGCTACTAATTTGATGCATATTGATAGACATTTCCTCATTCTTGAATTTCAAGTAGATAAAACTCCACATTTTATGACTGTGTTCATATCCACCCTTTGCGGTTCACCTTTGTCTTCTTACGTTTTCACATAGCATGCTGCTATATTATCACTTCCTTCTTCCAAACAGGCAGATTTTATTACCTTCAACCACAGTTCCAGAAAATTCTTCACAGCCTTTACTAACTGTCTCAATTAAGTACAAGGCAAGTCATGCTTATATTTAGATTACATCCGTTTACTTCGATTATTTTCAGAGTTGCACAATACTCTATTACTCTTCTATGCAAGCATAATAGGAAGACCATTTTTAAATAGCTTGGCATTTTACACAGTTAGCTCAGAATGAAAACAACTTTACAAATTAAAGTGCCCTGGGCATCCACCACAAATACAGCAGTAACTGTGCAAATATTGTACTGCCTTCTTCAGCCATCCAAGCGTTCCTAGGCATTACATGCATACTCCAATATATTGGCATGTGCCAAACTCATCAACATTCGCCATCTTACCGCCTCACTTCAAACAGTAATTAGAAACATACTTCTCACACAAAGTCAAATATTTTCAGACTCGCCGGGATCAAAAAGATTCCTCGTCCATGAGCCTATATATTCCACACACAAACCTATTCCACAATCGCTACAGTTACAGATTATTTTTCACTCTAAGTCAATTTCTCAAGATGACAAACATTATAGAGCTCCTCACCTTATATTCACGTTCCTTCTCAAATACAAGACGGGTTCAACCCTAAACTCTGAACCTCTCTGCCTGACGCCCACCCTTTCCAAACGCCAAGTCATGAGTCATACCACGCGTGTGCTGCCCGCCAATAGATCTGCAACGTTACCACGCCGGTTCGCATGCCTGCACACTAGGCCCGCCTTTTCTACTAATCGTGTACTCTCAGTGCCTTTTGCACATCCTCGTCCCCCGAGGCCTAGCGTTGCTCATCCAGAATGCAAGAGCTTCCTCGTCCAGCTAAGACTGGCAAAAAGGATTCAACCCCCCTCCCTCCGCCAGCTCTCCCATGCAGGCCTGGCGGACCCAGCACACCAGTATTCTCCCCCCTCCCCTAGGCCAGCCTTGCTATCCCCCCCCCCTTCAGCCTCACTCCGTTACCATGTTTCTCTAGACCTCCCGCAACTATCGTCCCTCTCTAGCCTTCCCTCGCCCACAACTGCCCACTCGCCACAGGAGCCCAGACACCAACCGAGCTCCTCACCGCAAGTAGTCCCGTCGACTATGCACCGCTCCCCCTCCCTCCAACCTCGTCCACGCCTCGGCCCTTTGCCACCTCCAGAGTCCCCGCGAGATAGGGCCCGAAGCTCAGAGCCCCCCTGACGCGTTTGGGACGGGGGGGGGAGTGGACGGCTCACCTCACCACACCTCACACTTAGGCAGCCCCAACGCCTCCTATCACGTGCCCCTCTAGCGAGCCACCACCTACACACTCACCGCCTATCTACCCAGCGCCAGCTCCGCCCCCACCACTCCGCTGCTTCCTACCCCATTGATTCAGGCAGCCGCTGCCCTCCCGCCCCGGCTTCGTCTCTCAATACCATTGGCCCAACGGCGCTGTCGCTTACCGCGGTTCACGCTTTAACTCACGCCCCTATGTCACTGCCCTTCGTGGAGCGCCTCCATTGGCTGGGCGTCCTGGCAGGAAGTGCCCTTGGATTGGCAGGCAAGCTGAGGAGGGTGGAGTTTCTACGAAGAAGAATCCGATTCATTCTTAAAGTGACATTGGATTCCATAAACGGATAGTCATGCTCATAGATCTTAGCTTAGGGAACCGGGAAATATCCCGCCGCCTCTATAAACACGTCGTTTATTTCCTGAAGTCTGAAATGGCATAATTTAGAGACACGTTTTTAAATAAAGAATTTCAAACATTTCTTCATAGATATAGGTACAGAATGTCATGGAGAGTTTCTGTGTGTAAAATGGAAAGAACTAGGGTGGGTTCCAGCAATGAGAATGGCTATGCTATAATCTCACTTATGATGTAGCAATTTGCCTTGGGTAGACTTCAGTCTCCCACTAATTCTGCCAGCAATCATGGAAACCCCAAAGCTCACCAATCATGGAGTGGTGGCCTTATGTCAGCCTGACATCAATACAACGTCAGCCCTACATGCAAGGTCGGAGCCACGCACTCACCACAACCTACCCAGCCAGCTCCAGTGCCAACAGCCAGAGAAGCACAGCCAGGGTGAACCAAAAAGGGCGGTGGCAGGTGCAGGGTCAATGAACAGCCACCGCAGGCATGATGTATCCTCACTGGCCACCAGGAATCAGTAACACAGCAGCAGCCACTACTGCCAACCATTGGGAGATGGCCCAATTGCACACCACACAAACAACAAGACAAAGTTGTCACATCACCTTCTCCTACAAGAGCAACTATGACTGACACAGGCAATAAGAAGGCAGAAACAGAGAAGTGTTAGGAATCCCAGCCCCCAGACTTCAAGTCCCAGCCAAAATCCATCTGGAATGGGCCAGAACAAGCCAAAAAGAACATTTTAGAATAATTGTGCAACATAGTGTGCATTATTGTGCAAAAAACGTGGTATATGTTATCCATTAAAAAGATCAATATTTTGGAAATGACATCCCTTCAGTCTTAAAGTGGTATTTTGGCTTCTCAGCCAAAAACTGTAAAAACAGCATCTGGAGTATTGTGTCCAGTTCTGGTCACCACAACTCAGAAAGGATATAGTTGAATTGGAAAAGGTGCAGAAAAGAGCAACCAGAATGATTCCTGGGCTGGAGTAACTCCCTTATGAGGAAAGGCTACAGCGTTTGGGGCTTTTCAGTCTAGAAAAAAGGCGCCTGAGGGGGAACATGAATGAGACGTATAAAATTATGCATGGGATAGAGAGAGTGGATAGAGGGAAATTCTTCTCCCTCTTGCACAACACCAGAACCAGGAGGCACACACTAAAATTGAGTGGAGGGAGAGTTAGAACAGATAAAAGAAAATATTTCTTCACCCAGCGTGTAATTCATCTGTGGAACTCCTTGCCACAGGATGTGGTGATGGCACCTGGCCTAGATGCCTTTAAAAGGGGTTTGGACAGATTCATGGAGGAAAAGACCATCACAGGTTATAAGCCATAGGCAACCTCCTGGTTTTAGAAGTAGGTTTTCTCTGTGCCAGGTGCTGGGGAGTGGCAGCAGGAAACAGGTTATCTTGTTGGCTGTGTGCTCCCTGAGGCATCTGGTGGGGCCACAGTGTGATACAGGAAGCTGGACTAGATGGGCTTTTGGCCTGATCCAGCAGGGCTCTTCTTATGTTCTTATGTTCTTGAGAAACAAAAGCTTTGAATTGTTTGTCATTACAAGCTTCCGAGGTATCTAGACCAGTGGTTCTCAAACGTTTTAGCACCGGGACCCTCTTTTTAAAATGATATTCTATCGGCACCCACCTAGCTTTATGAGACTTTCAAACATTTATTTCCCTATATTGACACAAGCCTGCAAACTGCAGGAGCTCAGCTCTTTGAAGGGCAATTAGCAGCTATCTGATTTTTGAATAGCTTCAGGGCTTGTGGCAATTACTTATCTGATCTTTCCATCACCTGGGACCCCCACCAGAAATCAGGTCACGACCCACCAAGTGGGTCCCGACCCAAAGTTTCAGAAACACTGATCTAGACCATGTTCCTTGTACAGTAGTTTTGTTCTTCCTGTTTTGCCATCACCTATGGAGGGCATTGTCAACGGTAAAAGGTAAAAAACTAAAAGCTGGTAGACATTTAAAGACTAAAAAGCTCTAGCAAGAACTAAAAGCTAAAAGCAACCCTTAAAATAGAAAACTTAAAACTTAGTAGCTAATATCTGAATGTTAAAATGCTCCTAAATTAGAGACACAAACTAAACTACTGTACCAGCCTGAGCTCCTACAAAGGAAGAGATAATACAGGCCATATCCAGTTCACACCCAGCTTTGAATGACTGGTCCTCAGGCATCAAACAAAGCTGGCAGACTCACACACAACAGAGTAACCTGTTGGGGGGGAAGAGCCTGAGTAAAATGGTAAAATGAACCAAAAAAAAATGAGCCTGAGTAAAGGTAAAATGAGCCCAAAAAGTATCCAAATTCCACATTGTGGGACACAATCCATGCAATACTGTTTTTTTGAAGAAGAAAAAAGGTGCCACAATGTCAGCTTCCAAGGCAGGCAGACCTACCAAAATCACAAAGGCAATTGGACTAATTGGGAGTGATTTATGGGAAGCCCAGAAATTCCATTTTCCACTATTCCTTCTGAGCTATAATTGGTTTTTTTGGAAAAAGAGTTGGAATACCAACTTGCAGCAAGGTACAGTAGACCAACCAGGTCCTGCAATTGGGCAGTGGAGGGCAGACACCATCTGCCAGTTCTCAATCTCCCCTAGCCTGCCACTCAAAGCAACTTTGTGGGTGGGCTGGTCCTGCCTGAAAGGTGAATCCTGAAAAGCATTGATGCCCAACCACAATGCATCTGGTCTCATCATGTGGCACATTATTTTTATATCCTGGAATATAATGGAACCAGATGTTCCAGACTTTGTTTGGGTAAACAGGAATAAGGTACTGTATAAGTATGCCTTACATTCAGGGGTTCTCAACCTTTGGAGGCCCGGGTACCCCCTATCATGGTCCAATTTTCTGAAGTACCCCCTGCTAATTAACTGCTAATTAATTGGATTGATCAATCAATTAATTAGGTAATTAATCATTAAAAAGTATGGATTGATCAATCAATTAATTAGGTAATTAATCATTAAAAAGTACTAAAACAATTTTAAATGTGAAAAATGTCTTATTTAACTCTCTCTGTGTGTATGTGTGTGTGTGTGTGTGAGAGAGAGAGAGAGAGAGAGATGCAAGGATCTCTTTTTTCTCCGTCACACTTCCCAAAATCAGCTCCTCCCTCCCCCACCCCACCAAAGCACATTTTCCAAAGTACAAAAATAAGCCCAAAACCAAAATCAGAGAGACAGAAGGGCTTCAAAAATAATTAAAATCCATGTTAATTAACACTTAATTAGCTGCTGATGGGCAGATAAGGGACAGGGCTAGGAGTACCCCCAGCAAGAGGTCCGCGTACCCCTAGGGGTACCCGTACCACAAGTTGAGAACCCCTGCCTTACATGATTTGTCAGTTTGGAGATGCCAGATACATTGGAACATATTCAATGCATTTTGGGCCACATTTTCTTTCCTTGGTGGGTTTTTCTTTTAAATTAATCGCATTATTTCCACCCACTTCTTTTCTGGTGTTTTAGTGTTGTTGTGTGTTTTGGATGTTCCATACAACACTCCCACTTAATCCAATGGAACATGATTTTGCTTAGGTCTGCCTAGCTCAGAAGATGGCATTCTGGCCCCATTTTCCATAAAATTATTAATCGACTTTAGTGATATATCACTCCCAATTAGTCCAATGAGACGTGAAATTTTGGTTGGTTTGTCTAGTTTTGTAGTTGGTGGTCCAGCACCTTTTTCTGGAAAACCATTTATTGCCAAAATCAGGCCCAGGACATAGAATTGAGGTGGGTGGGTGTTGGCTCATTTTATCACTTCCATCTAGTCTGTTGTGTGTGAGCCTGACATTGTTTGATGCCAGTCATTCAAAACTGTTGTTTGTTAAAAATGGGTTTTGGCTGAGAAGAGGTTAATATCATCTCAGTACTGCATGGTTCTCATTTCCAAAATAATGTTCTCATGCATCTCTAATGTTCTCATGCATCTCTAATATACAGTATATGTTTTTTGCACACTAATGAGTTCTAAAATGTCCTTTCCAGCCCAGTCTGTAGGATTTCATTAATAAAAGTATGCTATTGGAACAGTTTCAGGTCTAAAATATTGTTTTCATGTGTTTCTAATGCATCCTGCTGTTTTTTGCATTCGTTTCAGTTATTAAGAACCCACTCTGGCTGGTTCCATTCCAGTGTTGACACTGTCTCTTAAAAAAACTGTTTTGAAAATATATTTTATGTGTTTAACGGCACAATCCTGCATAACTTTGGAGCAGCAGAGTGTGTGCTTCGCTGCTCCAAAGCATTGCAAACGTGCTGTAAAGCATGTAAAGCTGGCAGCCCTCACTTCGCCACCCTCCGGACCCTACGCCTGCTGACGACATTAATTCCAGTGCCGGTGGGCACAGGGGTGGAGGGAGAGCGGGCAGGGGCATCCAAGGGGTGGCCATTGGTCAGCCCGGGCTGAGAGAGCGAGGGCGGGGATATTGGCAGCACGCTCCACCAATATCCTAGGCCAAGGTTTCTCAAGGTTCTCCCCGCGAGGTGGGGAGAGTGCTTGGTGTGGGAGCAGGGCCAGTGGCAGCAGTGATCCCAGGGATTGCCGTCGCCAGCAGGAAAAAGTGCCCAAAATTGGGTTTTTCTACTCACTGGGGTTTCGGAAGTGTGCGGGGAGGCCTGCGGAGGGTTGAGCAGGCCTCCTTGCACACCCCCGAAGCCCCGGTGAGTAAAAAACCCCAGTTTTCAGGTGTTTTCTTCCTGCCGGTGGTGGCGATCCCCAGGATCGCCGGCCATGTTGGCATGCTTCCCCGGCCCCTTAAGGGGGCCGGGGAAACATCCAGTTCTCCTGGGGGGTCGCAACTCATTAGTTTGAGAACCACTGTCCTCCTAGACCTAGGCCCTTTCCCAGTCCGGGCAGGCCTTACTCCGCCGCCTCAGATGTATGCGAGGTCTGGCGTACATCTGAGGAGACCCATAGGCCCCGGGGTCACTTACACCTGGGGAAGGGCACGAACGTCCCCTTCTCCTGAGGTGCGCGCCTAGAAGTGGGCTTGCTTAGGATACAGCAGCTGGCCCTTTAGGCTGGCCTTTTTTAGTACCACACAGGATTGGTCTGAAAATTTGTTCTAAATTTTTCCAAATTTATTTCCAAATTTTCCAAATTTATCCAAAGCCAGGATGGTGTAGTGGTTTGGGAGTCAGACTTAGACCTGGAAGATCCAGGTTCAAATCTCCGCTCAGCCACGAAGCTTCCTGGGTGACCTTGGGCCAGTCACAATCTCTTAGCCCCACCTACCTCACAGGGTTGTTGTGAGGACGAAAAGGAGGGGAGGAACCATGTACACCACCTTGAGCTCCTTGGAGGAAGGGCGGTATAAAAATGTGAATAAATAAATAAATTTATTTTTGACATTGAGCTATTATAGTATTTGGTTATTTTATACATTGTTTGCTTTCATTGTGCTATAACCTGCCTTAGAAATTAATACAAGTGATCAGGTATAAGTATTTTAAACAAAATAAATTTTGCAACCCATGGGTTCACTGTGGATGAATAAACACAACTCTGCAATTCAGGGGGAGAGATAAGCCTACAGCCAGTGTACAGTCTTGTTCACATTTACTTAAAAGTGAGCTCTGTTGAATGAATAAATGTGCATGGGTTTGGGTTACACATCTGAACTGTGAGCCAGGAAACTTCAGCTTCAGAGCTGGTGTACATTTGAGTAGGCCCATAGTAGGGCCTCGGCCGGCTTGCACCCAGGGAAGGGAATGAGTGTCCCCTTTCCCTGAGGTGCTCCCAGGCTGTCCTCAACACAACAAGATACAGGTGGGCCCCCTTATCCACTGATTCGCTATCCATGGTTTCAGTTATCCTGGGGACCTCCCCAGGCTTTTACTTTTTTCCCAGTAAGCTTCGTTTCTTCCTTAAAGAAACAGGAGAAGCAGTGTTGTAAGCACCCCCCGGGGTACATACACAGTTCGGATTCGATGGTTCGGTGAGCGGACACAGGACTCCAAAGGTGGAGAGGGTACCCAAAAAAGAAAATTAGAATAGAAGCAGAGAGAGAGAGAGAGAGATCTGCATTAGTGGCAGATGCGCGCAAAAATGAGCTCCACGGAGACCAACGTTGGGTTTAAGAAAAGGCCTTTACTGGGTAACCCAGGACACCATTGCAGGGCAAAAGTGTAACATTCAAATTACTACAGACAGTTTTATATTGTTCATTATTACAGGAAAACATGGAATACAGGGTGTTGCAACATACATAACAAAGGAGAACCAATGGGGAGAAGGATCCAAAAAGTGCACATTGATATGACCAATAAGAAGTTGGAATTGAAACTTTGCACCAATGAGAACCCCAACAGCGAGTGTAAAAATGTATCCAATAAAAGGAAAACTTTATCAAATAAACCAATGACAAGTGTGATGCTTTGAATAAACCTAAACCAATGGGAAGCATGGGTGCTAGCCAATGGGTGGAAACTGGGGGTGTGGGGTGCTTTGAGTGAAGGGATTAGGTCCCCATCCCTGAGGAGTAAATGATTTCAAGTGTCCAAGAATGGGGTCTTTGTATAGCTGATTGACCAAGAGGATTAACGTTTGTAGGTAAATAGGCTATGGCGCCAATCCCTTAGGTTGTCCCCCTGACCTCAGGTTTTACAATAGGAGAGCATACACAGAGAGACAAACATGAGCTTAAGGGATTAGTATGAGGAAAGTCATTAACATGATAGTGGAAAGAGGACAACAGTGCTGGGGTTGCAAATGGTGGATTTTGTCTTGAGAAGAAGCCCAAAGAAGGTGGAAAAGATGGCTTCTCAAGGAGCAGTGGCACTTCTCCCAAAGCATCAGGTTGGGGCCCCTCTTGAGACTCCCCATTGTTCCTAAACAAGAATCAGGTACCACAACTTACGAGGGAATAAGAAAATAGGATTTCCATAGGAGAATACACTGCTTAGCCTGAGATCCGGTCCACCTTAAAAGCTGTCAAACATGGCGAAAAGCGGAGGGAAGCCGGATTTTTAAATGCGCTTTACAAAAATGGTTGTATCTTCGTGATTTCTTGACCGATTTGGATGGGGTAAAAAGCAATAGGTTCAGGGGGTCGGGGCGGACGGCATAAAAATATATGAGGGGGGTATTTCTCCTCACAACAGCAGCCTCTGGCTGCTTATTAGAGGCAAGTTGAACGAGACTAAGTACTAGAGAGGACCCTAGAACTTAGTCTCATTCTACTTGCCTGCAATGGAGGCTGCTTCTCTGTTTGTTTTAAGGAAGAAACAAAGCTTGATAAAAGAAAAATAAGAGCTCGGGGGCGCACACGCCTGCCTGCAGGGGAGGCAGGGCGGGGGGCCCCTCAGGAAACCATGGAGGGGGTGTTCGCTCTTATCCACGGTTTCAAGTATCCACAGAGGGGCCTGGAACATATCCCCAGCGGATATGGGGGCCCACCTGTACTTGTATCCTGTTGACACTGCCTTACACCTTTGTCTGTCCTAAATCACCCATCAATCAGTTTCCATGAATAACCCTTGGTTCTAGTATGTTGAAAGAGGGAGAAAAACATTTCTCAATCCACTCTCCACACCATGCATAATTTTATAAATCTCAATCGAGTCCCCCCCCCTTAATTGCCTTTTTCTAAGCTAAAAGGTCCCCAACATCAGGACCAGCCTTGCCCTGAAGCAACCAGAAATGGTTGCATGAAGTGGCACCTTTGGAGGGGCAGTTAACAGACGAGCCCCCAGTAAACCTGTCTGCCACCCTCTCCAACCTGCCACTCCACTGGTGGCTCCAATCCTCTTCCAACTTGCTGAGAGCAAATCAGAAGAGAATCACGGCAGTGACAGCCGGCTTCTCCCTCCAAGAAAAGAAAGCCGTTGGAGCTCCAAACCACATCTCCCCTCCCACCTGGTGCCTATGAAGCACCAAGTAGGCAGGGAGAAGTGATCTGGACCCTACCGCCCTTCTCTTCCCTTTACTTACCAGGAGCAAAGGGCACAGCCTCCCTCCTCTGGGTCGCATCTATTTCCAGTGACCTGGAATGGCATACTGGATTCCCAGCATAAACCACTCCCATTCATTTCAAACAAAGCAGTGCTGAAGAGGCAGGCTGAACCCAGAGCTCATGTAAGTAAGGGAAAAGGGGTAGGGGCACCTCACTCCCCACTCCCTAAACCATGGAGGCACCTATTCGCGTGTGCCCCCATCTACTTACCAAGCTCAGGATGCAGCCTCTCTCCTCCATGCCATTTCTGCTTGAAATAAACAGGAGCAGCCTGCGCTTCTTCTCAGCACATGCTACTCCCATTCATTTCAAACAGAAGTGGTACGGAAGAGGGAGGCTGTGTGCTGAGCTCAGGGGTGGGTGTGCCTCTCAACCTCTGTCTCTCTCGTTCTCCCCCCCACCCTCTCATCCTCATCTACAGGGGGGGGTATGCATGCAAACAAGGCAGTGTGAGCAAAATTGGGGGGTGGATTCAAGCAGTGCAGCAGGGCACAGGCAACATTGTAGTATTTCCTTGAAAGGAAGGTGCTTCAGCCCTTTGATCATGTCGGTTGCATGACCTTAAACTTCCTCTCTCTTCCTTTGGTATAACTGCCACGATTTCAGGGGAATTCCAACTACTTACTGTGACACAAATCAGAAGATCATTAGACCGGTGGCGTCACCAGCCCGGCTGCTGCCCAGGGAAGGGCAATAATAATAATAATAATAATAATAATAATAATAATAATAATAATAATAATAATACCAGTATTTATATACTGCCTTTTCTTTGGTCATGAGATTTCTCTTCTGACTTTAATTCAAAGGCGGTTTACATGGGCAGGCTTTCTAAACCCCAAGGGGTTTTTACAATACAATAATATGTTCTAATCTTTCGTAGAACCCTTCATTCTGGTTTCTTTCATAGTCCAGCTCTCTCTCTCTCTCTCTCTCTCTCTCTCTCTCTCTCTCTCTCTCTCTCTCTCTCTCTCTCTCTGACGTTCGCCTCAGCACGCTTCAGCTGCTCCACTCCCCCACAGAGGCTCTGCAACTTATCAGCTCGGCCTGCCGGCAGCTCTCTGACAGACACAGACACTTCTGGCCACTTGAACTGCCGTCCTTCAGATCTTCAAGCATATATGAGACGGTTGCTCTACCAACTGAGCCAGACCACCTGCCCAATGTCATAAGAACATAAGAGGAGCCCTGCTGGATCAGGCGAAAGGCCTCTATTCCAGCTTCCTGTATCTCACAGTGGTCCCACCAGATGCCTGAGGGAGCATACAAGAAAACAAGGTATCTGTTTCCTATTGCCACTCCCTTGCACCTGGCATACAGAGAAAATCCAGACCCCCTTTTAAAGGCATTTAGGTGCCATCACCACATCCTGTGGCAAGGAGTTCCACAGATGAATTACATGCTGGGTGAAGAAATATTTTATTTTGTCTGTTCTAACTCTCCCTCCACTCAATTTTAGTGCATGTCCCCTGGTTCTAGTGTTGTGCGAGAGGGTGAACAACTTCCCTGTATCCACTCTCTCCATCCCATGCATGATTTTATATGTCTCGAATCATGTCCCCCCTCAGGTGCCTTTTTTCTAGACTGAAAAGCCCCAAACGCTGTAGCCTTTCCTGCCGATGCTGCTGCGTCACCCCCACCCCCACTGCCGCCGCATCACCCACTGCTGTCACAGTGTCAACCCCTGCTGCCGGCCGCCCGGCCCCGGTATGAGCCAGGAGAGGGTGACGACGCGTCTTCTTCGGCCGGCAGCTCAGCCGCTTCTGACTATACCAAAACCGGCATTTTCGCACAAGCGCACAATGCCGCTGAGGGCTTCAAGCCTGAGGGCTTCTTGGCCTGATCCTGCAGGGCTCTTCTTATGTTCTTCTTATGTCCTTATTTTACTTCCTTTTTTTTTTAAAGTATATTTATATTTTATTGATATAATAACATAAAAACAATACATAATTCATAAAATTATAGCAAGCACAAAGCGTCACATCCTACTAGCATACTATTCACTATTTTCTTTATATAATTTCCAACTTAGCCAAAATAACACCCACAATCTATTCATTAAATCCACATATCATCACATCGTTCCTCTCTCTCTCTCTCTTAAAAAATCTATAAATGGTTTCCAATTATTCACGAAAAGGTTAACTGACTTTTCCTTAATTAAAATTGTAAGTTTATCCATTTCGGCATAATCCAAAACTTTCAGCCACCAATCTTCCAACGAAGGTATCTCCGAATTCTTCCAATATTGTGCATATAAAATTCTTGCCGCAGCTATCATGTATAAAAACAAAGTTTGAAATTTTTCGCCTACATGATCATCCCACATACCCAACAGAAAAGTTTCCGGTTTCATTTGAATCTTAATCTTTAAAATCAACTCAATCTGTTTATGAATCTGGGTAAAACCACCCCATTCTTCTTCTTGATGTTTGTTGAAAAAAGTTTCTTGAAGGCAAATCACATCTTGATTAAGTTTTTTCAAATAATGGAATACTCTTTTTCTTTTTTGCGGAGCATTAGCTCCATTAATATTCCATGATAAAAATTTGTAATCCATTTTTACTGTTCACTGCTTGCCATTGCACCGTCCATCCCATCATCATCTTCTTCTTCTTCTTCTCTTCCATCCTTGAATCTTTCCAGGAATTCTTTTGCTTTCTGAATTGTATCCAATCTGTAGGTTTTTCCCTGAAGTTTAAAAATCACACCTTCTAATTTTCCCCACCTAAAAACAATCTTCTGTTTCTTCAGCACTTCGACCAGGAAAGCATAAGTTTTCCTTTTCTGCAAAATTCTCAGCGGAATCTCCTTTAGCACAATAATGTGCACTCCTTCTACCTTGAGTCTCGATTTAGCATGTTGCTGCAGAACTTTATCTCTTGTTTGTTGCCTCACAAAATGCACCAAGATATCTCTTGGCACTTTCTTAACTGCTGCATATCTTGTATTAATTCTATATGCCTTATCCAACTCCAGATCCATTTCATCTCGATCTATTTGTAGGAATTTTGACAGAATGTGTAATATTCTATCTCTTGTATCTTCTGCTTGCTGTTCTGGAATTGCACGAAACCGTAAGAAACTCTGTTTTCTCTCTTGTTCAGCCAACGCCAGCATATCCTGAATCTTACAGCTCTCCATTTCAAGATTCTTCACTTTATCTTCTTGTATTTTCATCTTGGTATTTATCTCTTGAAAACCACCTTTCATTTCTTTTACAGCAACATCCAACTGATGTAATTCCTGCGTCATCTCTACCTTCATCTTTTGAATTTCTTCCTGCAAAGTTCCCAATTTGGCATCAAATTTATCAAATTTGGCATCAATTTTAAATTCCCATCTTTTGAAGCATTCTTCCAGTTGTTCCACTGGTTTTTCTTGTCCAGTTGACCTTGGAGGAGATTTTTTTTCTAATGTATTGACTCTTTTTCTTGTAGCCATATTTATAAGTTCATCAAATTGCACTTTTTCACTTGTTTAATTCAAGTTCTTTTCCTTCTCTTTAGAAACCAAAAACCATAAAGACTCAACTTCTTAAAATATGTGCAGGCGGCAAATATCAACCAACATAATTATTTTTCAATGGTGACCTTCAAACCGGAAGGGATTGTTTGTTCTATTTTCAAACCACAGGAATTCCAAACAAACAATTCAAAAGCAAAACAAGTCTCTCTCGTTACAACAGTTTATAGATATCTCCCCCAAATGTTTCTTCGCTAATTCAATCTTCCGTAAGTACCAACAAATTACTTAATGTTGTCACTTAATATTTTCACTGTAGTATCTTGTCTTTCTTCCAAATTATATCCTTTTCACAACAAATCTTCTATTCTTAAGTTAACTTGTTATCTTAGCTTGTTTCTTCAATTCTTACTGCAGTTCCTTGCCACTTGCATAAGCAAAGCAAAAGTATAAGCGGGAGAGGGCTTGGCTTACGTTCCGGCTGATTTTTGAGCTCGGTGTTGATCCTCTCTTCCACGCTCAAACCAAAACAAACTCGAAAAGCCTACGCTCTCCGAGAAAGTAATGGGAGCGATCCGAAGATGTGTGGTTTATCTCATCGCACACCCTTTTAATCCAGGGGTAGAGCAATTAAGTCCATCAGACGTGCTCTGTCGGTGTAGAGCAACCGACAGAGCTGTCAGCCAGCCATTCCTCCCAACCGGAAACCTCGTCCTTATTTTACTTCCATTGACTTTGTTGAGACTGTGCATATGTAATCGATTTTCTGGATCACAATCAAACCTCTGAAGACTTCAAGCTCATTCACAAATCCCAAGAACCCAACATTCCAAGGTTTGGCAGTGTGCGTGTAACATGTTGCATTACAAACTGGACTTCCTTCAGTTTTTGGACATTTTGGACAGGGAGGAGGAATGAGGGAGGGAGACACAAGTGTGCGACCGAATCCTATCAATTTCCCTCTCCCTTTCCTCTGCCTTTACATGCCTTGGTCCAGCTGGTGCAGGATTGAGGAATCCAATAAAGACTATGAGAGCTTTCCCCAGGGCAATTGAACAAAAGTTCACTTATCTCAAGGAGTCCTCTCCAACTCCCCCCCCCACCATAGGATGCAGCACACACCTCCTTGTTGCACCTGCATCGGCTGGGGTGGGTGGGTATTAGGTTGGACTGGGCTGTAAGTTAGTTTGAGGCCAAGGTATGTGATTTGGCTGTAGCATGTCTCTGCTGCTCTTTTAAATTATTCTTCATTGCAAGCACAGTAGAAAACAAGATCGTTCTTTTGACTGCCTGAGTGAGTTACCCCACCAGATGGCACTGTTCACAAATGCACAATAGGTTTGTGAATGCAACTTGTGATTGCAACTTGAATAAAATATCTCTGTGAAAATATTTTAGGAACTTGGGTGTGTTCAAACCCTAATTTTTCGTGTGATCTTATGATAATCATGCAAAGAGGTGGTTCAGGACCCAGGGCATCTGAGAAACCTGTTGTTCTTGTTCAGCATTCCGCTTCCATGCTATTCATCATATTTTGTATTCATCTGGATCGTATTCATCGTATCAATTTTTGTACTTGGATAAAAACTATCACTCCTTGTAGAGTGCCATGCACATGGATGGCACTATACAAATAATACTAACTAATTGTAATTCTGCAACCAGGATTTCAAACAAACTTTGTACATATTTGCAGTGCAAGAACAGGGGAATATAATCAGATTCAGATTCCCATTTTTAAACATTAAATTCAGAGTTGGCACAATTCAAGAAGTGTCACAAATATTTGTCCTTTAAAAATTATTTAAAGAATTTATTTGAACAATGCCCCTTGATTTAAGTGTTAAAGTTGAGTTACCGGTATGTTTTTTTTTGGGGGGGGGGTTAGTTATGTACTGTTATTTATTAAGGCCAGCGGGTGGTGCAGTGGGTTAAACCGCTGAACCATGAGCTGTTGGTCGAAAGGTCAGCAGTTCGAATCCGCGACGGAGTGAGCTCTCGTTGCTTGGCCAGCTCCTGCCAACCTAGCAGTTCCAAAGCATGTTAATGTGAGTAGATAAATAGGTACCGCTTGCGGGAAGGTAAACAGCACTCCGTGTTCCAGCCACATGCTACGCGCTGCGGCAAGGAGAGTCATGCCGGCCACATGACCACGGAGGCGTCTTCGGACAACGCTGGCTCTTTGGCTTTGAAAAGGGGATGAGCACCACACCCTAGAGTCGGACATGACTGGACTTAATTGTCAGGGGTCACCTTTACCTTACTGTTAGTTATTACATATTTTGGATTAGGATATGTTTCTTCTACGTTGCATCTGATGTGTGTCATCTGATGTTGTGTGATAGTATTATTGCTTTGTATTTTGTATTTAACAAAATCATTAGTAGTATTTATATACCTCTTTTCAACAAACAAAATTCAGAAAGCGGTTTACAGACGGGCAGCCCAATCCAACGTATTGTAACTCCCTGAGCAGCGATGCAGCTTCATCAGTGGGGCAAGCGCAGTATCCCACAGGGGAGTTTCAGGTCCTGAAGATCTCCTCCAGGTAAGGAAACATTTGTTCCCTTGCCCGTGGTGGGTAAGCCCTTGCTTCCTGAATGGGTCTACGCAGACCTGCGGCAGCTATATAGCTGGCGCAAGTCCAAGTGGATCCGGGAAGGTGGATCCAGGCCAGGAAGGGGGATAGGATATCGGACAGCAGTGCTGCTGCCACTGATACTGCCCCTTCTCGGTCTCAATCTGCCCTCCTCCCCACCCCAATCTCTGTCATTCCTCCTCCTCCCTGCTCTGTTCCCCCCTCCATACCTCGCTCCTGACCCCCACACTGACGAACCAGTGTCGGGGCTCCTTCCTTTTCCGCTGGTGCATGGCCACGGCCACTCACCACTTGCAGTGGTGGCGAGGCTGTGCGGAATGTCATGTTACACTTTGCAACAGCTGTAAAGGGCCTTACACTGCCAGAACATTAGTTCCGGCAGCGTAAGGCCCTAATAGGATTGGGCCACAAATCAAGTAATTAAAAGGCTCCCTGTCCCAAAAGGGCTCATAATCTAAAAAGATGCAGATGTAGCAGAATTTTAAGCAGATAATAATTAATAATGGAGGACCAGGAAGACTGGTGAACAAGGAAAAAGTATGGGTTTATTGTTTATTTTATGTATTTCACATTTTTTATACCGCCCTTCCTCCAAGGAGCTCAGAGTGGTGTACATATTTCCTCCCCTCCTTTTGTCCTCACAACAACCCTGTGAGGTAGGTGGGGCTGAGAGATAGTGACTGGCCCAAGGTCACCCAGGAAGCTTCATGGCTGAGCGGGGATTTGAACCTGGATTTTCCAGGTCTAAGTCCGACTCCCAAACCACTACACCATCCTGGCTCCCAGCGCAGCGCAGTGGACAGCACCCCAGGAGGGGATGCTGACCCTTTGCTACAAGTGAGTACAGTTTTTATACATTACAGAACAGACCATCACAAGACTTACAAGACATAATCAGGTGGGCATACAGGTCTTGAGGAGGTGATTACTGATTTACATTTCTTAGGGACAATGGGAGGAGGTAGCTTTACAATAGAATCTGAGGATGGTCCCAGCCAGTCCTGTGGGACTTAATTGAGTTAGTCCAAGGGAGTTCCTGGCTCCAGGACAGAGCCAGCCTAATGTGTGTGCCATTCCGAAGAGGAGGGAGTGGTGAAGTTGTTTATGCAAGCGTTCTCCTGCTAATGGGCAAACAGATGTGAATAAAACAATACTTAAAAATTCTGCTTTACAAAAGAACACCAGGAAACGACCACTAGAAAAGACTCTGTGCTGGGGCAAATAGGGACATTGGTAGTCCAATCCTAATGGGCTGCCCCACTGGCAGAATGCATGTTCCACCAGCGCTGGCTGCTGCAAAGCAGCCGTAAAGCACGTTCCGGCAGCACATGATTCTTCCCCTTCCCCCGGTGTAGGGCTGCCCGGCCTCAATGGGTCTCCTCAGATGTACGTCAGCTCTCGAGCTGATGTACATGCGGGGCAGCAGGGTAAGGGTGCTCAGGCCAGGACAGAACTGGGGATATCAGCGGAACTCACAGCCGATATCCCCGCCCCCTCCTGGCCTGGGCCGGCCAATGGCTGCCCTTCCTCACTGCCCGGCCCTCACTCCCCCCACCCCTTCACCCACTGGTGCAAATCTTACCTGCACCGGTGGCTGCAGGGTCGGTCCAGAGGCGGAGAGACGGCTGCCAGCCTCCGTGCCAGTGGCCATTATTCTCCGGGTGCCGTAAACGCGCTTTACGATGTGTTTACGACACTCACCACCTGTGGAACATACGCTCTGCAGGCGGAACTTTAGGGAGGATTGCGCCGTTAGTGTGGTGCATATTATAAGTTCATCGTGCAAAAGTGGATGAGGGAGAACTCTGGCCTTTTCTTATCAGTAGGTACTCCGTATCACAGCATTGCAGCCTGTATCTTATCAGAAATAGTATTAGGTCTATGCAGAACATGCAGGTCAGAGATGTTACTCCCTGCTATGCCTTGGTTTATTGTAAACGTTAAACATTTGTTTGGTATATAGAAATTTATAACAGGAATTCTCTGATAAATTTATTCATATTTGCAGCCTGGCTAACAGACTCCAACTGTGGGATGTCAGGGCTAATTTAGAACCAAACAGGTATAAGCCTATGTTTTCCCTGACACATGTTCTAATTAATCCCTTCAATTTTCTCCAGCATATTAGGTATTCCTTTCAGATGTTTTCTTTTCTGCACTGCCTGCTTCCAGATCACTAGGCTCACAAATATTAGAGGCCTGCTGTGAAAGATAAGACTATTTTAAGTCCACATGTGACCTTGAGCCTTCCTCAGCTCTTAGCCATATGCTCCTGTCCTTTCTGCCAATTCTCTTTTCCAGTTTGCCGTCCCCTGTCAGACTTTGCTCCTAGTCTTCTCCTTTTGCCTTGTTCGTCTGGAATGCACCCTGTGCCAACTTTCCATGCGTAGGCTCCCCTGTTTTCCTTGGCTTGTTGCCTTCTCCAAGTCAAAGGCAGCCTCAGATACTTCTGCCTGTTCAGTGACAACAGCACAGCTCAGCCAATCACTCTGTCTCGGATTCTTGATAATCAGAATCATCACCACCAAATAACCCCCAAGTGCATTACTGCTACTCCCTAATGTGCTACATGCTCCCCATGAAACCGCTGAACCATCTTATCAGTATCCTGTACAGCAAGCAGAAGAAGGAGCTCTCAGACCCAGGATCCCACATGAAGAACCAACTTTACACACATTCTTGCACTTGGCATGATTTCTCCAAAACAAGACAAGTTACGTATTACAAACATTTTGCTTCTCTAAAGAAAACTAAGGACACCGAGCTATCTAACATTCTGCACGCATTATGGGCCACAACAGAGACATTCTTACCTCACCCAGCAATCCTGTTAATCTATCATGCCATACTTTCAGCCAGGCAGAGGAGTCCCCAGACTTTCTTTTCTCGCCAAATCCACATGAATGCTACAGTTCAACGTCTGTGGTGTCCTGGAGGCAGCTTATTTCCACCAACTGTGATTCAAGAAATGCTTCCACTACAGCGTTGGCCCATGCACCAGCACACAGCTGCCACCCTCCCAGCACACCACTAGATAGCACACACACAACCGTAGCCTTCTTAATGCCACAAAACCAAGAATTTCTCATGGAGCCCTCTGGATACTTGAATCATGGGACTGGATTATTAAAGTGCTTTTGTCACCATGCTCAGACTGCAGTAATCAGTAAACAGCGTCACCTGCCACATAACCTCCCCATCATGCAGAACATGATACCGTCTGCAGCCTCAGAAACAATTCTGACATCATAATAAAAGGGAGTGACAAAGGAGGAACAGTTGCTTGTCATAATGAACAAGGTGGATTATGTCCAGGAGGCCAACAGACAACTCTCCAACATCACTTTCTACACTACACACCAAAATCCCCAGACCCGCCGAGAAATTCCAGAAGGAACAGCACAAATTGATGAGAGAATTTCCTAAAGCTTTAAAAAGAGCAACTTTCCACTGATACATGCTTCAATCTGGAGTAGTCACTTCCCAAAATGCACAAATGGGGTAATCCTGGGTGCCCCTTTGTCTCAGGCAGTGGAGCTTTTACAGTAGGGGTACCGTATTGAGCTATATGGACTCTATCTCAGATCTTATGCCACCAGCACTCCCAGCTACAGTATTTGCAAGACACCACTGACTATCTGCGGAAACTACAAACTACTGACAATCTCCCAGAGAACACCATCCTGGCTACCATAGATATAGAAGCCCTGTACATCAATATCAACCCCCCCCCCCCCCAAGATGGACTACAAGCTATAAAAAAAAATTATAATTCCTGATGATACCACAACACATCTGACTGCCAAGTTTTGCCATTTTATCTTCACTCACAATTGTTTCAGATTTGGGGACCACTTATATCTTCAAGTGAGTATCACTGCATAGGCACTCATTTGGCCCCCCAGTATGGTGGACTGAGGAGAGGACTCTAGAAAACACCTGTCATCCCCCCAGGACCTCTCTTCACAACCACCAGCAAGAGGGCTGGGGAAAGGACCTTATTATAATTCTTGTCGGTCAGAACTTCTAGCAGCGACACCAGTAATGGCAGCAAGAGCACCTGTGGACTAGGAAAAGAACTCTGGAAAAAATCTGCTCCCTTGACACTGCCACTGTTCAAGGGAATGAACAGTCACGTGATACCACGAGTCACATGATACCATCACTAATACCATCAAGACCACCTGCTATGTTGGACCTACCTTTGTGAAGAGAAAAAGATCCAGTTATCAATAGGATCTTGTAGTGAACCACTTTGGAAATCTGTTATGGTTGAAAAGTGGTATACAAATATGGTAGTTTTAAAACAAAAAACTGATTTAGAACAGCTTGTGTCCCCAAAAGCCTTTCCTCTGCCAGAGATACATTGATGTCCTCTTTGTCATCTGGGTTCATGGACAGGAGGCCCTTGAGAAATTCCACCAGGATTTCAAAAACTTTCATAAGGACCTATCCTTATGAAACTATCATAAGAACCTTTCCAGACAATGTAAAAATCTAATTTCTCTTAGCTCAATAGTTGAGCTAGTAACAACCCGGCACCAGCAGTGTGATATCTCATGTCCATGTAATCAGTGGAAGTAGTCTTGCTGCAGGAGTAGGCTTACCATATCGCCAACTGGGACGCTCCGTCTTGCCCTTAAGGGGCGGGGTGGGGGGAGGGAGTCAGAGCGTGCGCACTCTGACTCCCTCCCCCCGCCCCGCCCCTTAAGGGCAAGACGGAGCGTCCCGGTCGGCGATATGGTAAGCCTATGCAGGAGGGACAGATTGCAAGGCAGCCCAATCCTATCCCACCAGTTTATACTATGCAGTCACAATGACAGTCGCAATTGCCCCCCTGTGGTGGGGGGCGGGGTGACCAGACAACCTGGGAGAGGTAACTACAAATAACACTTACCTTGCTATCAATGAGTCTCCTCAGACCTACAACAGCTATGTTGCTGGCACAAGTCTGAGGAGAGGCAGAGGGTGTGTAGGGCCAGGAAAACTGGGATAGGAACCTGGTGTGCACAGCTGCACTCTGGCATGTCGCATTTTGTGAGAGCCGGAAAGTGCCTAGCGCCACCGGAACACTCACTCTGGCAGTGCTAGGTGCCCTTAGGATAGAAACATTAGCTACATTCTCAGGCCACATGTGTTGTCATTTTTGACAATAATTGCAATGCTCTTGGTATATATACTGTTGGCTGCAGCACTATGCACACTTTCCTGGGAGTAAGCCCTATTGAACACAGTGGAACTTACTTCCAAATAAACATGTATAGGACCGTGCTGTTTGAGTTGTAACTCCTGTCTGAAGTATTTTAATGACACAGAACTTATTGGAAGCGAGAATAATGGTGAATGGGAATGAGATGGGAAATATATCTTACAGCCCAGCCCTATCTGGCTTTAATGCTGGCAGAACAAGTTTTCTGCCAGTGCTAACTGCCTTACAGCAGTTGCAAAAGGCACTCTGACAGCACATGGAGGCACGTGCTGCTGGAGCACAAGCAGGAAAGCCGCAGCCGTGGCTCTGCTGGGACCAGTGGCGATCCTAGCCCCAGAACAGGGTGGGGCCCACCCCTCGACGCCCCAAAGTAATTAGCATAATTACTAATTAACATAATTATGCTAATTACTTTCTTTTTTGTTTGTTTTTTTCCGTTTTTTTCCCCGGTTTTTTTCGGCTTTTTAAAAAGGTTTTTTAGGGTAACGGGGCCTCCAGCGGGTTTTTTAGGGGTAACGGGGCTTCTAGGTCTATGTGTTTGCTTTGCTGCACTTATCTTTTGTATCTAGGGCCTCCCGACGATCTCTCCAGCGACGATCTCGCTCCTCTGCTGCCGCTCTGCTAGCGCGAACTCTGTAAGCCTAAGCGTTACAGAGTTCACGCATGCGCAAAGCAAACAGCCATCACGCATGCGTGAACTCTGTGATGGCTGTTTGCTTTGCGCAGAGCGGCAGCAGAGGAGCGAGATCGTCGCTGGAGAGATCGTCGGGAGGCCCTAGATACAAAAGATAAGTGCAGCAAAGCAAACACATAGACCTAGAATCCCCGTTACACCTAAAAAACCTTTTTAAAAAGCGAAAAAAAACCCGGAAAACATCAAAAACAAAACCGAAACCTAGGATGTCTCCCGCCCCCCCCCGCACCACCTCCCGCCCATGTGCCCTGGGGCCCACCGCCCCCCGGCCCCACATCAGCCGACCCCCCTGGCTGGGACCCGCTGCTGAAGCTAAGTTGGCGGGAGAGGTGGGACGGAGTGGAGGGAGGGCCAAACCGGGATGGAGAGGGCGGAACGAGGTGGCAACGGGGGCAGGGAGGTAGCAGGAGGGTGTGGATCCAGTAGCAATGGCGCACGCTAGATCCTAGTCTCTTTTTCAAACCTCCTCTGAGGAACAGGGTAAAATCAATAGCAAAGTCTAACTCAATTTTGTGGGTTAGAAACCATTTTGAAGCTGTGTGTTGGAGGCTGTGCTGCTTTGGAGACAGCAATTTTCCTTATCAGTCCTTTAGCAATGGGCAAACTCTAAGTAACAAGATGCAGCTGTGATTCCGCAGTTGTGAGGGGGTGAGCGTGATTGTCCGGCATTGCATCAGCTGGTGGGGGCCAGCTTCCAGAAGTTTGGGCTGGTCAGAGCTTCTGGTTGGTCAGGAGTTATCTCCAAGGTATAAAGGGTGGCTGTAGATTGCTGCCTTCTGTTGGTTGCTCTACTCCCATTCCAACATGAATGGCTATTCTTTTCAATATGTTCCTAAACGATCTTGCCCCATACTTGGATGTTGTAGATGGTCATAGTCCTAAACTGGGAGATGCCCCTATATCCATTTTACTCTATGCCGATGACGCAGTTATTCTTTCAAAAACCCGCATTGGATTGAAACGGCTTCTGGTAAGATGTGTGGACTTTCTTGAGACCAATAAACTCTGTCTTAATTATGAGAAATCTAAGATTGTGGTTTTTGGTAAATCTAGGAAGGTCCACCCTTGGAACATCAAAGGCAATCTAATCGAACAAGTCAGACAATTCAAGTACCTTGGTGTTCTTTTTCATTACAAATTATCATGGATCCCCCAGCGTAGATTAATTAGAGACACTGCCTATAATACAGCTAAGTCCATTGTACGCTTTTTCTACTGTAAAGGGAATTCTTTTATACCAGGTGCTCTTAAGATCTTTAAGGCTAAGATTATCCCCTCAGAGTTATTTGGAATACCAATTTGGATGAGGGCATGGGATTATTCCCTGGAACAGATTCAGGGGATGTTCCTATGTAAAATCCTTGGCCTACCAGGATGTGTCCCTTATGCCGCCCTTTGTCTGGAAGCAGGGATGTGTCGGCTGGAGCTAGTGGCTTGGCTGCGATTCTTTAAATACTGGCTCACTGTTTATTATAGGACCAACACTGAGGGTTTGCTTCCATATCTTGTATCTGACTCAGTTTCATCTAAAGAACTTTGGCTCTTAGAAAAGAAAATTAAGAGTGTTGGGTTAGATCTGGAAAGCCTGGGAAATTGTACCTTGGAACAGGCATTTCATCAGATTAAAACTAGACTGCAAGACATCAGCAAGAATTGTGGGGAGATGCTGATAAAACCTGTTCCCCTCTCTCGTTACATCTTGCGGTCAGCTATGGACAAATGGCAGAATATCTGTTAATTCTGAAATGCCCTAGTGAGCGTAGGGCTTTTTCCCTAGCAGAGGCGTCGGCTGATATGGGGCGGGGGGACGGTGGGCCCCAGGGCGTAGGGCGCTGAGGCTCTGGGGGGGCGCGGGCCTCCTTAACTTTAGGTTTTTTCGCGGTTTTTTTAGTGTTTTTAGGGGGTTTTAGGTGTTTTTTAGTGGTATCGCGGCTTCTCCGCGTGTGTGTATGCTTTGCCCCCACTTAGCTTGTGTATAGGTGCCTCCAGCAACGTTCTCCAGCGACGACGATCTCTTCCGGGGGCGCTGATCGTTCCTCTGTCTGCCCCGGGCGCGAACTCTGTAAAGTACCCAGCAGCGCTTTCCACAGTTCGCGCAGGCGCAGAACGACGATGTTTCAATCGACGTTCTGCGCCTGCGTGAACTGCGGAAAGCGCTGCTGGGCGCTTTACAGAGTTCGCGCCCCCGGGCGCAGGCAGAGGAACGAACGATCTGCGCCCCCGGAAGAGATTGTCGTCGCTGGAGATCGTTGCTGGAGGCTCCTATACACAAGCTAAGTGGGGGCAAAGCATACACACATGCGGAGAAGCCGCGATACCACTAAAAAACCCCTAAAAACCCCTAAAAACACTTTGAAAACCGTGGAAAATTTTTATGCTAATTTATGCAAATTTGGGGGCATCGGGGGGGCGCCCCAACCACGGGGGGGGGCGTAGCGACGCCACTGTTCCCTAGCCAGAAACAATGTTTTTCCTTCAGCTGTGACTTCTGGTAGATTTAGGGGTATTCCTCTTGAAAGTAGGACTTGTACCTGCTCGGTTGGGGGGGTGGAGTCAGTGCAGCACATTATTTTGTACTGCCCTTTCTATTCAGACTTGCGCAGGGTTTACCTTGAGGACCTTTTGATTAAGAAAACAGGTTGTGCTGACCCTGATAAGGTTCGGTTTATCCTTGGGGGGACTGAAGTGGAGCTAACAGAAAAGGTGGCCTATTATCTGAGTGCTATACTAAAGAGGAGAGAAAAGCGTTTTTCTACAGTATAGATGTTTATTAATTTATGAGATGTCATACTATATGACCAAGATTATTGTTTAAGGTTCATGTATGTATGTTTGTTTATGTTTACGTCTATGTTAATGCATGTGTATACATGTAAGATGCCAATAAAGGTTTTGGAATTGGAATTGGAACATGAATGGCTGTTTGCATCCCTGCTGCTTACAGAACCTACATTCAGAAACTAGAAGGACCAGGTGAGAAGGATAAGTTAGGGTAGGAGCTTAGCTTTATTGTTTTAGCATTGTTTGTGTATTGTAGTGTATTTTAAGGAACCAAATGCCTTTCATGTACAGCAAGTCCTCACTTAAAGTTGTCGATTGGGTCTTCTCGGAAGCTGCAACTTTAAGCTAAACAACTTATAATGAAACCAATTTCACCATAGGCTAATAATTGATAAATGTAAACATTCCTATATGGCATCTCCCCATCAACTTTAAAATGAAATGACTTTAAGTGAGGACTTGGACACATACCTGCCACTGGGGTCCCTGCCAGTATAGGCTCAGCCATCTACACAGGGCTTCCTGGGCCACACCCTCCTGACTTGTCTCCCTCTTCCTCCCCTGGGCCAATAGCCCACACCCTTTCCCAGCCTCTCCCGGCATGCACGCACCTGGCCTTGGGCTCACTGAGCCGGCTGCTCCCTGAGGCTGGTAAGTCTTTCCCCAGACAGTTACTAATGCATTTCTGGAACTAGGAAGAAGTTAGCATTAAGGAGAAAAAGGAAATGCCATTGGACAGACCCTCCTCCGCCTGGCTCTACTACCATCTGAGAGCAACATTCCAATTGTGCAGAAGGGATGAGGGAAAAGAGGACGCCCCTGTGCAAGTCTTGCCCAGGCATTTTCTTCTTTCCCTTGTCTCCGCCAGCCAAAGGGTGTGTGTGTCCAGCAGTGGATCTTCCCTGCGGCCATAGGCCCTTTGGCACATGATGACCTGTGGGCCCACCTGCTGATGCTTCCTCTGCCTCCGAGGCCTGAATATGATTCATCTTTATTTCAGCTGGTGTTTTGGTATGGAACATCCAACACTACATATACAAAAGAACCTTCTCCTAAACCTATCTTTATTTTTCCCCACACTGCATATCATCATGACATTTACTTATTATGAAGCTGCCTTCTGTGGAGTCATCAGACCATCCAGCTCAGTGTTACCACCACAGCACCACTGACTATGTTGAAAGGAAAATCCAATGCTGCAAGGAGCAATACTGCTTAGGAACATGGAATGTGAGGTCTATGAATCAAGGCAAGCTGGATGTGGTCAAAAATGAGATGATAAGATTGAACATTGACATCTTGGGAATCAGCGAACTAAAATGGACGGGCATGGGCGAATTTAAGTCAGGTGACCATCATATCTACTACTGTGGGCATGAATCCCTTAGAAGAAATGGAGTAGCCCTCATAGTCAATAAAAGAATGGGAAAGGCAGTACTGGGGTGCAACCTCAAAAACGACAGAATGATTTCAGTTCGAATCCAAGGCAAACCATTCAACATTACAGTAATCCAAGTGTATGCCCCAACCACTGATGCCGAAGAAGATGAAGTTGACCGGTTCTATGAAGACCTACAACACCTTCTAGAACTAGCACCCAAAAAAGATGTCCTTTACATCATAGGAGACTGGAATGCTAAAGTAGGAAATCAAGAAATAAACGGAACAACAGGCAAGTTTGGCCTTGGAGTGCAAAATGAAGCAGGGCAAAGGCTAACGGAGTTCTGTCAAGAGAACACGCTGGTCATAGCAAACACTCTTTTCCAACAACACAAGAGGCGACTCTACACATGGACATCACCAGATGGTCAATACCGAAACCAGATAGATTATGTGCTTTGCAGCCAAAGATGGAGAAGCTCTATACAATCAGTAAAAACAAGACCTGGAGCTGACTGTGGCTCAGATCATGAGCTTCTTATTGCAAAATTCAGGCTTAAACTGAAGAATGTAGGGAACACCACTAGACCAGTCAGATATGACCTAAACCATATCCCTTATGAGTATACAGTGGAGGTGAAGAATAGATTTAGGGCATTAGACCTGGTAGACAGAGTGCCTGAAGAACTATGGACGGAAGTTCGTAACATTGTACAGGAGGCAGCAACGAAAACCATCCCAAAGAAAAAGAAATGCAAGAAAGCAAAGTGGCTGTCAGATGAGGCTTTACAAATAGCTGTGGAAAGAAGGAATGCGAAAAGCAAGGGTGAAAGGGAAAGATATAAACAACTGAATGCAGAGTTCCAGAGAATAGCAAGGAGAGATAAGAAGGCCTTCTTAAATGAACAATGCAAGGAAATCGAGGAAAACAACAGAATGGGGAGGACTAGAGATCTCTTCAAGAAAATTGGAGATATCAAGGGAACGTTTTGTGCAAAGATGGGCATGATAAAGGACAAAAAAGGCAAGGACCTAACAGAAGCAGAAGAGATTAAGAAGAGATGGCAAGAATACACAGAAGAACTATACAAGAAAGATCTTAATGTTCCTGATGACCACGCTGGTGTGGTCACTGACCCAGAGCCGGACATCCTAGAGAGTGAAGTCAAGTGGGCCTTAGGTAGCATTACTAACAACAAAGCTAGTGGAGATGATAATATCCCAGCTGAGCTACTTAAAATCCTAAATGATGATGCTGTGAAAGTGCTGCACTCAATATGCCAACAAATTTGGAAAACTCAGCAGTGGCCAAAGGATTGGAAAAGGTCAGTTTACGTTCCAATTCCAAAGAAGGGCAGTGCCAAAGAGTGTTCAAACTACCGTACAATTGCACTCATTTCGCATGCTAGCAAGGTTATGCTCAAAATCCTACAAGCTAGGCTTCAGCAGTACGTGGACCGAGAACTACCGGAAGTACAAGCTGGGTTTCGAAGAGGCAGAGGAACTAGAGATCAAATTGCCAACATGCGCTGGATCATGGAGAAAGCACGAGAGTTCCAAAAAAACACCTACTTCTGCTTCATTGACTACGCAAAAGCCTTTGATTGTGTGGATCACAACAAACTGTGGCAAATTCTTAAAGAGATGGGGGTACCAGACCACCTTACCTGTCTCCTGAGAAACCTGTATGCGGGCCAAGAAGCAACAGTTCGAACCGGCCATGGAACAACTGATTGGTTCAAAATTGGGAAGGGAGTACGGCAAGGCTGTATATTGTCACCCTGCTTATTTAACTTATATGCAGAGTACATTATGAGAAATGCAGGGCTGAATGAATCGCAAGCCGGAATCAAGATTGCCGGGAGAAATATCAACAACCTCAGATATGCAGACGATACCACCCTAATGGCAGAAAGTGAAGAAGAACTAAAGAGCCTCTTGATGAGGGTGAAAGAGGAGAGTGCAAAAGTTGGCTTGAAACTCAACATTAATAAAACTAAGATCATGGCATCGGGTCCCATCAATTCCTGGCAAATAGAAGGGGCAGAAATGGAAGCAGTAACAGATTTTACTTTTCTGGGTTCCAAGATCACTGCAGACGGAGACAGCAGCCATGAAATTAAAAGACGCTTACTCCTTGGAAGGAAAGCTATGGCAAACTTAGACAGCATAATAAAAAGCAGAGATATCACCATGCCAACAAAAGTTCGTATAGTCAGGGCGATGGTGTTCCCAGTAGCAATGTATGGTTGCGAGAGTTGGACCATAAGGAAGGCTGAGCGCCGAAGAATAGATGCTTTTGAACTGTGGTGCTGGAGAAGACTCCTGAGAGTCCCTTGGACTGCTAGGAGATCAAATCAGTCAATTCTAAATGAAATCAAGCCTGACTGTTCCCTGGAAGGACAGGTACTGAGGCTGAAACTCAAATATTTTGGCTACCTAATGCGAAGAGAGGACTCTCTGGAGAAGACTCTGATGCTGGGAAAGATTGAAGGCAAAAGGAGAAGGGGAAGGCCAAGGATGAGATGGTTAGACAGCATCACCGATGCAACAAACATGAAAATGAGCGAACTCAGGAAGATAGTGGAGGACAGGAAGGCCTGGCGGGATATGGTTCATGGGATCACGAAGGGTCGGACACGACTTAACGACTGAACAACAACAAAACCACTGACTGGCAGTAGCTCTTCACGGTTTCACATGGGGTCCGTCTTTGTCAACCCTGCTTGGGGATAGCAGGAATTAAATCTAGAATCTTCTTCATGACTACCACTGACTGAGCTGTAGCCCCATTACTACTGCCATTATGAATTTCGTAACGCAATAGTAACTTATAGAGCTTTCAGCTTTAATTTGCAAAATGTGGATCAGTTACCTGAAGAACCATAATATTTTGCATGCACAATACATGTGCTATATATCTGAATTAGCAAGCATCCAGTTTACAAAGTTTAGATCAGTCGCAGTTATTAGCAATATACCTACAGAACCCTAATGCCCTGGATTCTGGAGTTATCATTTCAGAGGAAGCAAGTCAGTTTCCTCCATGCAGCAGGACATACTGAGCATCAGCATATTCCCCAGTGTGTGAACAAATAGTCTGGCACAACTAGCATGTGAAAAAAAAAACCTGCAGATAAACCCAAAAGCAGCAATGGAATGGAGCCTATTCAGCACCTCTTTGTGATGCAGATGTGTTGCACAGGTTGCCATAGTAGCTGCATACATAACAAAAGGGGGCCAGCTGCAGGGCAGAATTAGGTCAGACTGGGCTAAATAATACCCACTTTGATGGAAAAACATCAAGATCAGTGAAGGAAGAAAGAGAGGAGAAATGGGAAGGACAGCAACAAAGAGTTAAGGATGCACAGCTATTCTGTAAAAGGGATTGGAGAGCACGGTTCTTTTCAAGCCAAGAAATAGTCAGGAGGGGCAACTTGCCAACAGTACATTTGTGTTATTATTTTGGTTTACCTTAACCCAAACATGAACAGAGAGTGTGACTGGGTGATAAAAACAGTCTTAAAATGCCCACACTTTATATCTGTTGACAATAGCATCCCGTGTTCTAATCTAAAACAGATGAACAGAAAACAGGTTTGCAGCTTCCATCATGCTGCCCTTGTCTGCATTTAATCTCCTGGTTTAGGGCTACTGCTGCGTACATTCATTTAGCTATACCCACTAAAAATCTATCATACGTGTTCTCAAAAGCGTTGAAAACATATGGACGATGTCATGTGGGTTGACGTGACACTGACAGGGTACTCATGATAGGCTAGAGGCGAGCTCTCCCTAGCCCATAGCCATATAAGAAAATACATGTTCCTGATGTAACATGTAAAGGCTTTCGGCCTTTAGTACTGACAGATCTCCAGCTGGAGATGCACTGGGGAGTGCTGATCACCATTTGAAAATAATATTCTCAATTTGGTGTGAAAACCATGTGGGTTTTTTTAAGCATTCACTCTTTGTAACATGAACGTTATTTATTAAAAAAAATAACATGATGCGTTTTACCCAGAATTGACAGTAAGTAACCCTACAGATTTTCTAGAGTCTTCCTGTCCCTCTGGTTCAGTTAGTCAGACTAAATTGGAAATGCAGGACAAAACACACATCATGGACAAGGTGCAATTGTGAGATTCTGTGCACCAGCTGTCACTTGCCCTTGTGGATTGTCACCCAAGCACAGCCTGATGCTATACCCCATCTCTGTCATGTGGAGAACTGAGGGAGGAATGTACAAAATCACCCTCAATATCACGAAAAATTAGAAAGATGCAGAGCCCAATCCTATTCTCCCCCCCCCCTCTAGAGCAGCCATGCTGAAAACGAGCGCACTGTATCCAGTGGGGGAGGACGGATTGGGAGTCTTCAGAGGGGAAAGGAGATTTAGATCCCCTTACCCCTCCGTAAGTCTCCTGCTCCACAATACGTCTCCATGGACCTGTACCCGCTCTTTAGCTGGCGCAAGTCCGAGGAGAGAAAGGGGATGGGGAGGCTGCTGACAGAGGGGATAGGATCTGGTGCATGCCAGCACCGCTATATCCACCCCCTCCTGCAGCCTCCCCCTCCCTGCCCAGTTTTGCCCCCTCCCCGCTGCTGCCTTACTTGCTCCGGTGGCTGCTTCAGGGTCTGGTGACGGACAGGCAGCGCTCCCAAAAATGGCTCCAAAGCGGAGCGCTCAGCAACAGCCCAATCCTGCATAGGATTGGGCTGGCACTGGCAGACACTGATGAGGTCAACTTCTATTGGTGATAAGAACTTTCAACTGTTGCATGCCATGTCTTCTCTTTCATCCATAGCAGCTGTATAGAAAAGAAAAAATCTTCACCCTGTTTTAGACTTTCAGGCTTGCCAACATCTTAAAGATTTGAAGTATTAACATTAAAAAGTGCTCTTTCTTCAGTAAAGCACATACTTGTTATAGAAGAAGGTTTTTGCATACATTATGCATCATTGGGGCAAATATCATCTCTGGGTATATTGAAATACAGTGATCGCAGAACACAGTTATTATTAACAATATGGCCAGAACTCAAAAGGCTACTTTTCGTGCACTCCAAGGGATTTTTGACTTTTTTCTTCTGGATGGCAGACCCGTCCTATGCCATATTCCAAGCTGCGTACTGGTAAATTTTGAAATACAGGACTTTGTTATGATATACACACCCCAGCCCTTCATGCTCCACTAAAGCTTTACAACAACAAATATCAATTTTACATTTTACATTTAATAATTAGAGTATTTTCTTCTCCTTTGACTTATTTCTATTTTGAAACTTGTAATACTACATTTAAAGATCTAGCTCAGGGGTTCTCAACCGGTGGTACGTGATGTGTGTATCGGTGGTACGCGCGGCACCCGTGGACACCCACCTCACGTCATGGAGACCTCCGCGCAAGCCTGCAAACGCTGGTAGGAGACTTGGCAGCCAGAGCTCCAGCATGCGAGTTTCACGTGCTGAGAAAAGCCCTCCCTCCCGCCTGGAGCCTCTTACCGGCCTTTGCAGGCTAGCACAAGGCCTCCAACCCAGATGTAACTGGCAATGACGTCATTGCCAGTTACTTCCGGTGTTATGTGGGGACCTCCCAGGCCCGGTAAGTGGTATGCCG
Source organism: Plestiodon gilberti rubricaudatus (assembly GCA_026170595.1). Lineage (NCBI taxonomy): Eukaryota > Metazoa > Chordata > Lepidosauria > Squamata > Scincidae > Plestiodon > Plestiodon gilberti. The sequence goes on along the minus strand of JANXHW010000002.1, from coordinate 191,742,694 downwards.
GGTTGGGGGGGGGAGTTGAGAACCCCTGATCCAGCTCATTTCATCCCAAACTCTTACAGTCCTCTTTCCCCCCTCCCCCACTGGTATAGCCGCACCTAAAAGGAACACGCTGTATCCAGCGGGGAGGGGGCAGATCAGATACTTTTCCCTCAGTAACAGTCTGCCCATGCGCAAACGAACGTTATAAATAACGTTCGCGCAGCGGGCCTTCCTCAGAAGCCGGCTGGGGAAGACATCCCCGAGCGGGCTCTCCCGACTGAGGGGGTGCCCGGCCCGGCCTGGCGAGGTGGGCGGGAGGCCCCCAGGCGACGCGTGCGTGCGCGCGCACAGAGAAGGCGCCGTGCGCGTGTATACGCGTCACCTTTCTGCGCAGCGTGTGTGCGTGTCACCTGGGCCCCCCCGCACGCCCCGCCACGCCACAGCGACGCCTCTGGTTTCCAGCTTGGGGAGGGGGTGGGATAGGCTTTGGCGCCGGCACTGCTTACTCCCAGGGTGCTACAAACGTGCTTTACGGCACCTTTGCGACACCCTAAACCGCACTGGTCTTGACTTGCACAGGATTGCACTGTTAATGTGACAAAGAGCATATGCCCCAAGGCAAATTTCCCATTTTGCCTTCTACTAAGTCTGATGCTTCTTCTCAGCTAAGATCCTTTTGAAAAAAGTTTGAAAAAGAGAGGACCTGCGCACTCCTGCTGATGATATCGCCATTCTTGCTATAGGAGAATTCCCACAGCTCCACTCTCCCCCTGCTCCCCTTGACTATTTCCCTAAGGGGGGCTCTTATTTGAAAAAAACAACTCTGAAGATCCTTTGGGCATGCTGCAACACTAATTGTGCTGTTCTTTGGATCCAGGTTTATATCTCTTATTTCATTCTAGAACGAAAGCTTTCATGGCCAGCTATTATGCAACAGGACAAATGTTTTATGGGTAAGAATTTTTATTTCATTGTTACTTTTCTTCTACAGTGACTTTGAAGATGTAGACCACCAGAACAAATATGCAATTGAGTCTGGATTATCAATTTATGTATTTTGCAAACATAATTTGCATTAATAATTTGCATTATTAATTTGTAATTAATAATTTGGGACTTTATTTCACTTATTTGGACATTATTTCACCACGTGTACTGTTTTACACAATGCTGGAGTTGTTAGCAATATGTACTTTCACTTCTTTATTTCTTATTATCTTTTGGGCTGCAAAACCAAGACGAATCATATCATGGGATAACAAATGGACTGCCAGATCTAAGTTCTAGCTCCAACATGTACTGCCAGCAATTAGGCAGTGCAACCAGACTCAATTCACTTATGGCTTCTACCCCACAAACTGGAAATCCTTCCTATACATTGGATTTCTCCAGTGTTATTCTGTGATGTATTCCATACATTTCCTAATAATGAACATATTTAATAGTTAGGAAAAGCATCTTGGGAGCAGTGGCATGACAATTACTAACGGTCCAATCCTATCCAGGCCTTACAGTGGTGGATCTCACAATCTGGTACCATAAGTCCCGGACTGATGGCGCAAAAGCCAGTCTGCTGTTCTGTGGGTCAGGCACGACAGCACAGTCAGAGCTGGACATAGGTGCCACTGGCCTGCAGAAGCTCCACTGTCCCTGGTAAGTTGGCAGCAGTGATGGTCTGGGGGAGGATCATAGCATGGGCAGATCAGGGTGGGGAGCAGGCTGGCCATATTTGCACCTGGTGCGGTGTGCCAGCCGGAAGTAACTGATGTGGCGTGATGACATTATCAAGCCATGTCAATTACTTCCAGGTTTCAGAGTCCCGAAAAAAGCCAAAGCCAGCGAAGGGGTGACAGCCCCTCCACTGTCTTTGGCATTTTTCATAGCTCCCGCCTGCAAGCTGAAGGTGCGTGAGTCACTTCTGACTCACGCAGCTTCAGCTTGCAGGGTGCAGGCGAGCTGCCAAATGAGCCAAGGGGGGTGTTACCCCTCCTGGGGAAGGGTGACACCCCCTTGGCTTCTTTGACCTTTTTCAAGGCTCCGCCTGCACGCTGAAGCCATGACTTGGATTTGGCGCAGCTGTGAGCGGTGAGAAATGCCGCTCAGAGCTGAGCCTGCCCAGCTGTGGTGTCACCCCCATATGACCCCCCAAATTGGTGTAACTCAGTGTGGGGTGCACTATATGCACCCCCTAACGCCACCAGTGGAGTAAATCATATTTCAGTTCAAAATTTCTCACCTGTAAGATAACAGATTCATAAATTAATCCACATGTTGTGCGCATGTCAGAAATATGCATCACAAGTACTTTCCATGTACAGTAGGTAGCAAACTACCTTACCAGGTACCACTAATCAAACCAGGCCAACATTGACCTGTCTGCTGACAACCCTTGAGCTATCTATTGCATACAAAAATGTGGTTGGCCAAAACAGGAAAAGCAATTGTGAGACATTGCAGGGTACACGATGACATGAGGCAATCAACATGGTGGTGCCAGGCATAATTTCAATGCGGGCACATGTACTTAGAAGCACAAAGCAGTGCTCATAAACTGAATGTGTTCATATCTGAAGTTTCAACGGAAGCACCAATTTTAAGAAGTGTTTACAACAAAGTGCTGTCTGGTGAGCAGAATATTTGAGTATCAAGCGCATTTTTTCCCCTTTTGGTTCGAGTTATATCAGTCCTTTTGCTTAATCCTGAGGTAGCCTGTGAATGATTTTCATATTCCCTACTGCTTCAAACTGGAATAATACTTGAGCAAGGAAAGGAAAAGAAAATATGGAAAGGTGTTAGTGATGCGACAATGAAGCTGTCAGTGTAAAACTGGTACAGTGGTGTAACAGCCATCTTTGTCTGCAAATTAATCATCTCCACAAGAGAGAGGCAATGGACACAGGAAAGTGGTATAGCTATGCTTTGGACTCAAACAGGATTAATAGTTATTTTCTATCCCCTGGGAATGGTATTTCTGTGTGGGAAGGTGCTAGGAATTTCTAAGAGAAAATGCTCAACATTCTTATCAAACTACAATTCCCAGAACTCTTTGTGGGAAGCCATGACCACTAACTTATTATAGAACCAATATAAAAATGTAGTATGCACATACCCCTATGGTCATGGTAGTGTCGGGCAATAGTTCTGTAATCCCATCCCACTGGCAGAATGGGATATAACCTTGCCACATCTGAAAGCCAACCGGTTTACACAAAATGAAATGGGGGGGGGGGAGGGAATTCATACGTGGAACATTATGTTTTACATGCAGTTACCAGAGACCTGGGGGTCTTATATGGTCCTCTTATTTTCCATTTAGAGCAGTTTCCATATGATCCGTAACGAGTTTTGAGTCCTGTTTCTTCTGCAGTAATTGTATTCCTACATGACCTGTTTCATCAAATAAAAAGATACGAAAAGGAAAGACAGCAGGTTTTGTCTTTCCGTACACTTGCCTTGGATAAAGGCAGAACCGCATATCACATATAGTTCTGCCCTGTGGCAGAGAATGGAAACCAGTTTGTACTTTATGATATTTTGTTAGTGATATATATCAGCACCAGATATATAATATATAATCTCTCAGCCTCCTCTGTAATACTACACATGTTGGCTTTCTGTTCCAGAACTTTCTCTTGTAGGTCTCTTGTTAATATCCTCCATCTCTAGCTCTCCTTGTCATGGAAACTATTGCTCATATTCTGCAGGAGGTGCGTGATTACTGGGCTGATCATTTCTCTCGCCGATTTGTACCTAGAAGGCCAAGACTTCGTCAACAAACCTCCTTGTCCACTTTTTACCTGTTGGACTACAAAACCAGGCAAGCTGAGCTGGGAATGGATTACGGCCCTCCATGTGCTCAGCTAAGCAAAGCAAAGTTTATCTTCCAGGATGGTGAATGGCAAGGTGATAATGTCGCTCAGCCGATGCCCTTACTACAGTTATTCTCCTCTCCTGACAACAAGCAAGCACTCATGCCCAGTAAGAGCCTAAAGAAAGCAAACAAAGCCCTACTAGAAGAGAATAATTACTTGAAGCTTCAGCTGGAGCTGCTGATGGACATGCTGACGGAGACCACAGCCCGATTACACTCAGTAGAGAAAAAGATGGACACTACTCCATGGCACCCGAAGATGAAGAAAACAAACAAGGTGCTGATGCTTCGGTCTTAATGAATGCCTTGGACAGAAGACCTGAGATAATTGGATTTCTGAAGTAGTTTGCCTTCCTGTGTCAAGGCACTTATAAAATCTTGAAGAAGAATATTTTATAGTGGTTTGAGAGTCATGTTTCATCATCATTTTCTCATTTCTTTTACCTCTGGATTTTACATGGCTTTTTATATTTTGATCTGATGGTCCTAAATGAAATAACAGCCCAATCCTATTCTTCCCTAATCTTGACATCCTGCTGATGGAAAGGGAAAAACCATGTGGAGTTGGGGGTGTGGTGGAATAGGATTGGAAGTTAGAATTCTGTGCCCACCCAGGGTTGGGTTTGCCCCCTATGATTGCATAGTGTTGCACCTGCAAACGAGTTGGTATCAGTGGTGACTCCATGTCCTGATGACTTGCCTCCACCTTCTTCCTCTCCATCCCCTCAGTAACAACAGAGGATAGAATTCCAACTAACTCAGAAGCCAATCACACCACAGCGCCAAGAGTATGTAATGCCAGCAAGAGAACACAGAAGAATAACAACAACAACAAAACAATTAAGGACAGGTGACGGGCAGCCCAGTTCTGTATAGCTAGGACCCAGTGCTGGTGTGGCTGGAGCTCTCCTTAAGAGAAGGGGACATTCACCCCCTTACCCCGAGTACAGCCCTAGCCATCCCAACGAGTCTACTCAAATGTGCACCAACTATTTTGCTGCTGCACATTTGAGCTGACTGTGTAACAGCAGCCAGGCCCAGAAAGGGGGATAGGATTCAGTGGAGGAGGCCGCCGTCGATCCCTCCCCACTCCCAGGCCTGGCTGACCTATCCCACCCCCCAGAAATGCCCCCCTTCCACCCTTCTCACTCCCCTTAGTCACCCGGTGGGGAACCTACCTTCCCCGACGGGCGCAACGTTGTCTCCAGCGTGGAAAGCAGTGCTGCTTACTCCCAGGGTGCTATAAACGTGCTTTATGGCACATTTGTGACACCCTAGACCACACATGGAGCAGTCGCTCTGCTGTGCTTGAGTTGCACAGGATTGCGCTGTAAGGCTTCTTTTCACAGAACCTTACAGGTCCTCCTGACTTAAGATCACAGACATTAGCATCCCCCAAGATTCTCAATTCCATGGATGCAACTGCTACCTAGCTGGAAAGGGATTCTGGGAAGAAAGAGGAAGGAAGGATGGAAGGATAGCCTGAGAATCTTGGATATGAAGATTGCCTATGCACTCACTTGTAGCCTAAACGCAATGACTTCCACGTAATCATGCTTAGGCTCAAACTACATAATGCTATAGTAATATGTACAGATCAAACTCCTCAAATATTAAACAATTGCATCCGTGCAGCACAGTGTGGATGTAGACTGTGCCTTATTAATTCTAGCAACCCTGTGATATCATATTCCACTTAGAGACTGGGTACTCTACAGACTGAAAAGAATTGGCCATGATCCCTCTAAAGTGAAACACTTGTAAATCTCATTGATTTGAATGGAGGAGAGTTAAGGGCAATACTCAGTTCTTCTGTTGAAATCAGTAGGATTTCAACATGCTTAACTTTAACAGGTTTATGCTCATAATTTTTACCAGCTACCCAGTGAATTGAACAGGGATTTTAAACCAGGTTTTCCAAGCTCCACCCCAGAATTTCAACAACTTGACTATACAAGTTTGTACAGTATTTCAAAAATTACTTTGTACGACATCTCACTGGCCACATGCAAGTGTCTGTTTCACATTGGCTGATCATTACTATAATATGAGTGAGTCTCTTGCTCACTTAACATATACATGTATTTTACTCTATCAAATGTTGGATGTACTTTAGTTAATAGTCATTCCTTTTTTCTAAGAAATCTTGGGAATGCCATTTGGGGGACGGGGCACTATAACTGCCTAATAGAAAATGTTCAGCACCCTTGTGAAACAAGCAATCCTAACTAACTCCCCATGTGGCGATGCAACGGTGACAACGTGGCGCCTGGTGTATCCTGCAGGGAAGCTTCAGCCTCTGGAGGCCTCCTTGGGGTAAAGGAAGATTAGTTCCCTTTCCCCGTGGTAAGCCCATGCCAGGCCTCTGGGTCTACTCAGACCAATGCCAGCTCTATAGCTGGTGCAAGTTCATGTGGACCTGAGTCGGGGGATTGAGGCCGGGAAGGGGGGTTGGATTTGGCAGCAGTGGCATGTGCTATCACCATCACATCCCGCCCTCTGTCCTGTCCCTCCCACCCCCTACCCATACTCACCGGGGCCGACGGGCATCCAGAGTCTACTTGTGTGCAGAACCAGACACTTGTGGCAGTGGCAGCCAGGCTGCACACTCTGGCGTGTCGCCTTTTGTGAGAGCTGGAAAGCGCCTAGTGCTGCCAGAATGCTCGTTCCAGCAGCACTAGGCACCGATAGGATTGGGGCAAAAGATTCCCACAATTCTTTGGGGGAAGTCATGGTAGTTAACTGTTATAAAATGAGTATAAGTTTGTAGTGCTGGTATGCCCCTTATTCCCTACAATAAATAATTTCTGATTCTAGGCTGGGTCTTTATTCACAATGAAGATACTGTATCCCAAAGCAGATACTGTACATTTGTGAGTATCCATTAATGCAAACACAGATTATGTTATCCAATGAATGTGATTCAGTGAGGTTGCATTAACAATTAAGAATATTATATTGTATGTGGGAAGCAGTCATGGAGCTTTGGAAGGAGAAGGATGACTCACAGTGAGAGAGGTGGCTGCTGATAAAAACAAGTATCTTGGTGGTGATGATGGGCAATTTTGGAGGGAGCTATGGTCAGTAGGATCCTGTGCACTGTGTAAGATCTCGTGGCTGCCTGGTTTCTGTCCCTGGTATACAATTTGTTCAAAGGCAGGCAGGGATGGCTAATAAATTGGCCCGGAAGAGAAAAGAGGGTGATAAGTAACAGTCTATATTCCCCTATTGTAGAGGCCAAGGGAGAACTGCTGCAGAAGGCGCTCTAACAAATATATAAATCCAAATGAATTCCAAGAAGAAACAACAATCTACAAGTCAACCTTCTATTACAATTAACAAAAAGGCCTCCCTCCCACTCAGCTATGTATGATGACCATTACTCCTGCACCCCTCTGTATTTACATATCTGATGTTATGCAACATTTCATTGGAAATGGTCTTACTTGGAAGGGGGGAGGGGGATGATACTTGCAACTTATCTTTTGCTGACTCTGCCCTAAGCAGTGGCTTCTGTTTCGTTCTCATTTCAGATACGTAGTAGTTATTATCAAGTCATCTGCAGCTGTTTTCACAGCCGTTTTTATTCCTCTTTGCAATGAATGGAATGGGCATATGGTAATGTTGCTGAAAGCCAGAAGGTGAAGCAATGCTAGGAGGACAGCAATGTTAATCTATTAATTTGAGAATCCTATTAACAGTTCTGATGAATATTGCATCTGGGAAAACACTAACACAGTTTTGGAAGGAGAAGAATGGCCCAGAGTAGAAGAGGTGGCTATGGACAGTGCTGTATCTTTAACAAGACAACTTTTAAGATAATTTAAATCTGCGTGTCAGTAGTAGTTTCTTTTTTGAGAAAACTACTGAGGATGGTCCAGTCAAAATTACTTCGGTGGCTGCAATCCTATGCACATGGTTCTTGGGAATAAGTCTAACTGATATATGGTGGCTTCCAAACAAACATGCAAAAGATCAGGCCTGAGTGAGTCCCTTCCTGAAATGCCTCTTTCCTAGCAAAGAAATAAGCTGATGGATGCCTGGCAGAGTTCATGCAGCAGATTGCTATGTTCAACCATGCAACACTTGCATGGTCTTGGACCAGCCTGGGGCAATCCTTGCGGCAGCGATTATGGTGGTGGAGGATGATGGAATGAATGGACCAGGAGAACACAGCCATGTCGGTTGCCCTGTTCTGCCTCCAGTATAGTATTGCAATCTTGCCATGCCATGAGGCAGTGCCTTGATACCCCTTTGCCCAGCAATTTAAGGTAGTGAGGGCAATGAGGGCCATTGATGAAGCGAGGTGTCAAAATGCTTGGTACATGGATCTCGTCATAAGCACAAGCCCCAGAATTGATTGGTTCCTGTCCAGAAAACCCTTTGGAAGGAAACTGATATGCTCAAGGGTGGGATGACAACCAGTAGCAGGGGTACTACTGCACGTCCCAATTCACCTTCATGGGCCATGTGGACAAGGTCAGGGTGTAACCATCCTGATGCAGGAGCCATCACAGAGGTTTGTGAGGCCATTACAGACACCATGCTGGAGTCAGTCATTGGGCTTGGCAATGCACACGGTGCAATACTAGGAGTGTCTACTCAGAAGTGAGTCCCCTGTGTTCAATGGGGCTGACTCCCAGGAAAGTGTGCATAGGATTGCATCCACAGTCAATTATCTAGGGTTTGGCACCAAGGGCTTTGTGAACTGTGTTGGTGACCTGGATGGAAGCCACATCCCAACCCCGTGTCTGAGTTAGGGGCTAATGGTTACCTCAACCGCAAGAGGTACCACTCCATAATACTTCAGGTGGTGGACTCCAGGGTGAAGTTCCTGGACGTTTTTGTGGGGGTGCCTGGCAGATGCCATGATCCGAGTGTTCAAAGGATGTCCCCTCTTGAATGGAGAATGAAGGAGGGCTATTGGGCATCCAGTGTGCCAGAGGACATTAATGGGGGCACCATCTTGCCCCTGCTCATCGGGGTTGCTGCCTACCCACTGCACCCATGGCTGATTAAGCCTTACCCCTCCTCCCCCATTTTGGAACACAAGCACTTCAACTACCATATATCCTCAGCTGTTACAGGATGTCAATGGAGAATGCATTCAGACAGTTGAAGGCATGGTAAAGGATTCTGCTTATTAGACTGGACTGTGTCAAGCGGCTTGTCCCAGTGAGGGTGACAACATGCTGTATCCTGTACAATTTCTGCCTCTCCCGTGGCAAGGTTCTGCTGGAGCAGGAATTGTCCATGGCAAAGAGGGGTGACAAGATCTGCTGCCCCCTAACCCAGAACATGCTCGAGAGGCAGAGCGCATGAGGAGCTGTCAAAAGAATCGGGGACACGCTCTGTGGCTACTTCTAGTTGTTAAAGGCTGGTGGTGCTAAAAAAGGAAAATGATGTTTTGAAAGCAAACTAGTCTTAATTTTAGAAAAAACTGTTCTGATTAACAATGTTTTGATAAAAAAAGTCCTCAAACAGTTTCCATTGGCATGGTCCACAGAAACTGGAATACGGTCCACAGAAGCAGCAGCAATTTATACACTTGTATAAGTGAAACACCTATTAGCAGACACTGAAGGGAAAATCACATGGCCCTACAAATGTCCATGGAAATATTGCTTCCCTCCATCATCAGCCAATGCAATCTAAAGGTTCTCAGACCACAGTTCAAACACAAAGCACTTTTGTGCCTTTCTCTCCTACTTGCCACGAGTAGGGTAAGGGTAGGGGAGGAGACAGACCATCGGGACGAGTGTAGCAAAGAAAAGCTCCCCAGGAGGACGGTCTAGGACTACGTCTCACCTACCAAACTCACAGATACAGATCTACGTGTGTTTTGGAACCATGTGTTCAAAAACCCACGTGGAAGAATCTGAACTCATGGATTAGGAGGATGACAAGTGGTAAAGAGATAGCCGGATATTCCATGGTACAAAACCCATGGGATAAGGAAGCTCACATTAGTACTGCTTCCAAACATGTGCTTCTTCCATGGAAAATGGCACGCCCATTAAATTTCTGCATGTGTGGTTTGGGCCTCAGTGTGTGGTAGTGGTGAAGAAGGCAAATTCCATGCTAGCAGTTGTTAGGAAAAAGATCACGAATAAGACTGCTAACGTTATATTGCCCCCTTACAAGTCAATGGTGCTGTGTACACTTCTGGATGCCACACCTCAAGAATATTATTTTTAAGATTGTGAGCCCTTTTGGGACAGGGAGGAGTCATTTAATCATTTGATTTTGTCTGTAAACCGCTTTGTGAACTTTTTGTTGAAAAGCGGTATATAAATACAGTTAATAAACACTGTTAAATACTGTTAATAATTTAGCTGTAAAAGGTGCAAAAGAAGGCAACCAAAATTATCACAGGGCCACTATTCTTTCTAAGCAGCGAGTCCACAGCTAGAAACAGAGACCTGCACAGCTTCCTTCACAGTGCTCAGGATCTCGGTGAAGAAAATAATGTTATTGCTGAGCGCTCCGGAGCTGCCCCCATGCAGCAAAGATAGGGTTCTTGCTCTGCACATTCCCTGTAATGTTTACAGGGAACACAGCACAGGGTGGGAGCACTTTCCTTAAGAAAAGGCCACAACAACTTGGAAAAAAGGCGATTAAGGTAAGGACATGATTGGGATCAGTGGCCTTCGCTACCGTAATGGCTCTGTATGGTGCAGTGCCTTGCACCACTTATGGTGCACACCCTCCAGCAATGCCACAGATTGGGATTTATAAAATTATGCATGGTGTGGGCAGGGTGGATAGAAGCTTTTCTCCCTCTCACAATAGTAGAATTGTGGGTCATTCACAATGTGAATGTGGCTCACATTCAGTTTTGGGTTTCCCAAAAGCAGCTGGTGGGCCATGATGATGGGAAACACGATGGACTAGATGGGCATTTGTAGGCTTTGCAGGCATGTTCTTAAGAGTGGGAAAGAGTTGTGTCAGTTAGCAGCAATGACATGAAGCTCATGTAACTGCAACTGACATGATATGCGTTGGAATGCTTGGAAAATGCAAAGAGAGCTGGAGAAAACATCTGTATCCAGGGTGATAAAGGAGTTGTCAACTGCACATTTTAGGTCTCTAGAGACTTAAACTGGGAAGGAATAATCTCCAAGAGCGTACCCAAGGATCTCCACCACTGGAGATTATAGTCCTTTGCCACACACTACCTCCATCGGGTTCCTCAGCTTCTGCAAGGGGAGTAGACTTGCAGCTTCATCCTAAAAGTGTTTACTTTGTTGTTGTTGTTCAGTCGTTAAGTCGTGTCCGACCCTTCGTGATCCCATGAACCATATCCCGCCAGGCCTTCCTGTCCTCCACTATCTTCCTGAGTTCGCTCATTTTCATGTTCGTTGCATCGGTGATGCTGTCTAACCATCTCAAAGTGTTTACTTACTCCATATTAAATCCTCCTGAGTTCAATGGGATTTACCTCCTCGAAGGTAGGTGTAGGATTGCAGCTCTAGTGACCGAAACGATAATGCCCCTTTCAAGCATTCTGTACTGTAATACAAAGAACCTGGTACTTTAAAAGAAAGAAAGAAGGGGGGACGGACGGACACTGCCTCTTCAGTTTCTTTGTAACCAAGCGATTGGTTGATTCTCCTGGACGGGGATGGGGAGGGGTTACTTAATCTGATGTCACAAGCCTACAAGTGGGGGAAGGAGTTATTTATAGAGGCGAAGCGCTGCTGCGAGGAAGCTTGGTGAGTCGAGGGGGAAAACGAAAGGCGCGCGGTGGCGCATTTTATTTTTCTTCGCGCGGGTGGCCTTATTTTCAAGCGGGGTGGTGGGGGAGGAGACCTAAAAGAACGACGAGCGTTTCCAGGCGAACCGGCGCTAACGTGGACGACATCGTTTTAACCGGCCGCCTCCTCGTCCTTTGCTTGTTTAGCTCCCAGCTCGAGAGATTGTTTGCTGTTCCTCTCCCCGTGTCGTCTTTGATCGTCGCCAGGCGAAAGGAAAGCCACCACCCCGCAGTTCCAGCTATCAGACGTGATGGATCCGTGTCACACTGAGGAGACCGGCCCAGAGATCCCCGGCCTCGGTGAGTGGGCTTCGCCGATTGGTAGGTGGCAGAAAGAAGGAAGGAATCTGCGGCCTAGCGACCGTTAAGGCCGTTGCTGCGGCTTCGAGCGCTGGCGCAGGTCGGGGGAGGGGCTTGCATTCAGTGGCTTCAGTCCGTCGCTCCGTCTGGCTGTGTAGAATTCCCTCCCCCCCCGTCGGTGAGAAGGCGTCTTTCTTTGATCTGTCTTAACCTCCCTTTCCAGCTCTTGGCCCCTCCTTTACGAATATGTTTTTATTCGAATGTGTTTATTCTGAGCTTCCCTTTTCCACGCGCCCCCCCTCTTTTGACCACGTCCTGCCTCCGCCATTGTGGTGGGTGTTGCCAGGCGGAACGCTGCGCTTTCGGCGGCCATTCCAGGGCCTAGGCCGTTGCGACAGCAGCGTGGCTTAGGCCGCGGTAGGAATGGGGGGAGGGGGAGAAAGGACTGAAATTAATCTTGCTGGCCAGTAGGAAGGAGGGAGAATCGAGCTGGCTCTAGGGCGAAGAGGAGGGGCTGCTTTGTGTGCGGGGGTGGTGGTGGTGGATGGGAGAGACCGTCTCCTAGGTTTTGTTAGTGAAAGTCTCCGAAATGGAGGGGAGCGTTAACACGTGACCGATGCGCTGTGCGGAAACGGGGCAGGCGCGCGAGACGTGCTCGCAGTTTCTGTTCTTCCGTTTTCCCCATACAAAGTCTCCTCTTGTGGGCGTTGCTTAAAGTCGTCCTCTTCCTGTATTGCCGGAATGTTGAAAGAGGAATCTTGCAACTTTAACGTTCTCATCCTAATTCAGCCCTTCAAGAACTAATATGGAGAGTGCCAGTGATAGCTAAGATTAAGAAGGGATCCTGGCAGTTATAGCACTGAACTTCCTTAGATACCTGCCTGATTATTCTGTGAGTAGAATACAAACCCAAATTGTAGGATATCCTGCATTTTAAGGGAAGCTCTGAAGCTGTTTTCATTTTTATTAAACAGAAACCTGTTAAATTTAAGTAATTTTACATCAACCATTAGATCTGTTTTCTTTCCTAAACTACATAAAGCAACACTAAGTGCTCTACATAGAGCTTGGCTTTATGTAGTTTAGGAAAGAAAGCAGATCTAATGGGTGATTTAAAAATTACTTAAATTTAACAGGTTTCTGTTTAATAACAATGAAAACGGCTTCTCTTGTTAGCTGCGGAACTAATTGATTCTTCTAGCTCCTTAGTTTTTCAGCAAACTTTAAAAATTAAGGCTGCAGTCCCCTGCTCTTGAAAGTTCTGTTAAATTCAGGAGAACTTGCTTCCACTATGCATAAGCATAAGGTAAAAAGGTAAAGGTATCCCTCTAAATGCTTTCATGTTTCTGAAGTATTTGATAGTCCCCATAGGACTAGGAAAGCCTTCTAAAGAGGCTTACAGAGAAATCTTAACTGCCCTCACGTTTGTACCTATGTACCTGAGGCCTGTTACTTCTCTTCATTTTAAAAATGAGTGTGCTACAAGATGATTTGGTTTGTAAGAAGTTTCATTCATCTTTTATTATTTTTCACATTTTTATACCGCCCTTCCTCCAAGGAGCTCAGGGTGGTGTACATATTTCCTCCCCTCCTTTTTGTCCTCTCAACAACCCTGTGAGGTAGGTGGGGCTGAGAGATAGTGACTGGCCCAAGGTCACCCAGGAAGCTTCGTGGCTGAGCGGGGATTTGAACCTGGATCTTCCAGGTCTAAGTCCGACTCCCAAACCACTACACCATCTTAAACACTGACCTCCTTATGCCTCTTTGTCCTCCACAAAAAAATTCTCTCTAAACTGGTAATCACTAACATGATTATCAGTAATTCTTGTGAATATGATCATGTTGCTCTTTTTGAAATTTTGTTCTGTAAGATGATTGTAAATGAAGACACCATACAAGTATAAGTTTACAAAATGTTTGTTATAGCAAAAGCACATCAAAAGTAAATAAGTTATCCAACACTGGAACAACCTGTTGACCCCACTAAGCTGCTACAAGCACTTTCACTAAGAATACATCCAGGCCCATCCACATTTTCACTTTCTGAACAGTCATTACTTTTGGCAAAACTTGAATCAAAGGGAAGATTCTGGCTTGTGTAACTTGTTCCTTATGTAGCAACTGCTGTCCCAAACACATCCAAGTAGAGAAAACACATTAGGTTTGTACACAGTTCACAACATACACAAAGTAATGGCAATCTTCAAGTGGGCAGTATCTTCAGTTGCTAACTAGTCAAAAAAGCCTTGACCTGTGTAAACAAGATGCAAACATTATGTTGAAGGGAAAGCAGTCAGAATTCTGGTGGCTTATAATCCCTGGGGCAAGGAGGGAGAGGTTATTGCCAATGTAATGATCCCTTTCTCCAATATATCCTACACTGTTGCCCAAGGAGGCTGAAATGGAGAGGAAAGGCAGAAGTGTTTTGTGAGCATTGCTCCTGCTTTTAGTTCTAGAGATCCAGCCTGATGCGACTGTAATCCAGGCAGTTGTTATTGTATATCAAAGGGACAACATACAGGGAAATTGCTAAGACTTATCTGAGACAGGCACCTTTAAATCAGTAGTGTATATCAACAGTACTTCTGTTGAACTGAAGTCAGAACTAGGTTTAATTCACAATGGATTGTGAAACGGGAAGCAGACTATAAGCAGAGTGCAAAGGTACAATAGCAAATTCTAGATGGATAAATCCAATATATGTGTGGAAATTGACACTATTTTGGTGTTCAAACTGTTCTAAAGAACAGCTAGTTGGAGTACAGTCAAATATAGGACATTGAGACTCCTGTGGAGTTTCTCTGCAATTATAAAATATAGCATGAGAACCCAGCAGCATAGAGGCTTATAATTCACTAGTGAAAGGATGAGGCAAGGGGGGAGAGTTGGTACTTACTTTATCTAATAAATACTCTTGTTTTTTATCATCATTTTTGAAGTCTTCATTAACATCCAGGACCAAAATTGGTATCTCTCTTAGACTCTCAAAATCCACACTACAAAACAAATCAGTGTTAGTTTATCTAGTACTGTACTTCAAAAGGAAAGTTACCTGATGCACCATATTCACGGTAGTTATTAAGCATCACACTGTTAGATGGATTCATGAAATACATAACATGTATGCAGAGGTGTATGGACCTAATATTGGATGAAAGTAACTGACTTGAGTTCAAAACCTTTCTTACTACCTTTTGGTCCACTCATATTTTCTTCTTGGAGCTACTGCATATGTTCCCATTCTTGGACCTCTGTAAGACTATCCAGTGCAGATTGAGTAGCAAGATTCTAAAAAGCAGAGATCACCATGCCAACAAAAGTTCGTATAGTCAGGGCGATGGTGTTCCCAGTAGCAATGTATGGTTGTGAGAGTTGGACCATAAGGAAGGCTGAGTGCCGAAGAATAGATGCTTTTGAACTGTGGTGCTGGAGAAGACTCCTGAGTCCCTTGGACTGCTAGGAGATCAAATCAGTCAATCCTAAATGAAATCAACCCTGACTGTTCCCTGGAAGGACAGGTACTGAGGCTGAAACTCAAATATTTTGGCCACCTAATGCGAAGAGAGGACTCTCTGGAGAAGACTCTGATGCTGGGAAAGATTGAAGGCAAAAGAAGGGGAAGGCAAAGGATGAGATGGTTAGACAGCATCACCGATGCAACGGACATGAAAATGAGTGAACTCAGGAAGATGGTGGAGGACAGGAAGGCCTGGCGGGATATGGTTCATGGGATCACGAAGGGTCGGACACGACTTAATGACTGAACAAAAAATATAGTTCCAAAGTTGAATTTACAGCTGTAAAACATCTGTGCAATGTACCAAATGCCTCTGTTGTCCTTGCATCTCCTAAAGACATACTTAATGGTATCTAAACACCTTTGCTCCATTACAAGCCACACTATTTTGGTGTGCACTGTGTAAAATACATTGCAGTAGCTTAATTTACAGAGCCATGTTTCTAAACATATACTATTGGTAATCTGCAGAACTCTGAAGTATGCAAGGGTAATTTAAATAACTAGAAACAAGTATCAATCACTTACTTCATTGTCTTCTCATGAAGCCAGGCTTCATGTTTATAGTGGAGATTTTCAAGATACTCCAGTTGAATTCCTTGTTCTTCTTCTCTGCCTCTATGCTGCAGCCTCTCCATGCATTTCTATTTTTAAATGCCAAAATAGAAAATTTAGCAATGTTGAAAAACCATAAATGTTTTTTGAAAACATTTCAAATCTTTATTTGCATTTCACTTGATCCATACCTTTTTGCATGTATAAAATTCCATACTGAAAAGTGATATCAGCTGATCAAAGCTGGTGCTTTAAAATATTGTAGTGGGAACTACTTGGATCAACTTTGGCTCCTAAACACTGCATCTAGGTCTCTTAGCTCTAGAATTTTTCGTTTTTGGGTTGCAAGCACTCAGAGGCATTAAACTTGGTTTAAAATTGGAAAGACTGCAAACTTGTAGCATGTCAAACTTTATAAGTGGTTACTGTTTTCTAGTAACACAGGACTTTAATAAGGACTTAGCTAATCTTGTTTTTTGGTAGTAGCAGGCTAGTGTTTCTAGAGGATAAATTCTTAGGACTAATTTGAAAGCAGCCATCTTGTAATAAGTTGTTTAGCTGTTAAGAGCCTGTTGCGTTGCCAGGTACAGAATAGTGTTGCCAGGTACAGAATAGAAATGCACATGAGACATCTAGGTTACGCTGACTAGTGAATACGGGAAGAGAACTAAGGCCCAACGCAGAAATACTGACTGCTAATAATGGCTTACTTTAACAAACTTGATCTGATCCTTGTATTCATAGGATATCTGCTTTCAGTACAGAACATACAAGTACTAGTACTCTAGTGTTGTCTTAGCAACAGTGTGTAATGACAATGTCAACGTAGAATCCTTTGACATCAGAATTGTAGGTCTGAAAGTGTTGAGGTCTTTACATTTGTCTTAGGACCACAATTGCTGTAAGTAGGACTGAGTTATAAGGGTGTGTGTGTATAGAGAACTAGATGTTGAGGACAGAAGTTTCTGATAATTGATTTTAGCAGTATTTAATCATAACCTCAGTCGCTTCCCCTGTGGCTAATACAACTTGAGGGAAAATGGCTACAGCCTGGATCTAAAGAGCCCCATGTGTGTATGAAGTGGTTTTATGCATATTCATGTTATGTATCTGGAAAGTCTCCTGACCTTTAGAAGCAGCTGCAGAACATATCAAATTAGATGTCAAGTTTTAAAAGTACTGTATAGCCAAAGTACATTTAAGTTTTCATATGTACAGTACATGCTGTGGTCCATAGCCTATGGATAGCCAACTGCTACAGTATATGAATCTTCCTTGACATCAATATAAAATGTAACTAGCTGGGGCAAGGAAGAAACTTACCTCAGGGGTTGTTCGTAGGTAGATCATACCATCTAGCTCTAAATTGGATTCAAATTGGTTCAGAAGCCATGTGTGCCAGTCCTGATACATGGCCCACTCTGTGTCATTGATATCTCCTGATTCAAATGAGTTGGAGGCAAAAACATACCTATAATACAAAGGTTCATGTAAATAATGAACTTGAAGCCTTCAGGATATTGTTACAGTAGAACTGTGGTTTACTAGAGCTGCAGTCCTATGCATACTTGGAATCAAGTTCTATTGAACATAGTGGGTTTTTACCACTGGGTAACATAGGGTTGACCTGCAAGATATAGCAACTTTTAGTTGGCTTCTGGTGAAAAGTTGAAGGGATAGTAAATCTAAAATGCTTCCAGAATTATTCACTCTGCGATATCAAGTCAGGCAAGTGGACATAGCCCCACAAGCTAGCAACTGTAGACTAGAGCTGAAAAATGCAGGAGAAAACTAGAAACTTCTCAAAATAGAATATTTAGAGCATGGGTCCTCAAACTCTGGCCCGTGGGTTGGATCTGGTGTGCCAAAAGTAGTGTACATCCTGGTGCGGCAATGGCGGAGCCTTACCATTCCGCCCTGCAGACTTCTGTCTTCGTGCCCGATCTTGGCAGAAACTTGTGCTGGGTAGCCGCTTCTGCTGCGCATTGCCCCAGAAGGCTCTGTGCCCCAATTTCCCAGCGGACGTGGCTGCCCGGCCCAAGTTTCTACAAAGATTGGGCACGAAGACAGAAGTCTGCAGGGTGGAATAGTAAGGCACCCAGATGTTTTCTGATGGGCAGCGAGCTGTGGTTTGGAACCTGCTGATTTAGAGGAAATGGTTCCATGATATTTATTTGGATTGAGTTGACAACTTCAAATTGGAAGTGACACAATGAGCAGCAAAAATTTGCTTATGAAAAATTCAGTGACATTCACTGCACTATACATTCAAATGACTATTTGATGTAGACGTAATGCTTACCCTCAGGTTTTTGCAACACGTAGACTAAAATGGAATACATGAGTGCTACAAATATCTGTAAAAGCAAATGTGCTCTTACCTATCACTGTAGACTGATCTCTCAAAAAACTGTACAGGATATTCTGCTTCCTGTAGTTTGGCAGAAATTGGCTTTAATTGTACTTTAACTCGACTCAAACAGGCGTAAGTCTGGAATATATAAGCCCATCTAGTTGGGTTGCTGTACAACATCTGAAGTAGGTTTCCTCCACTCTTTTGAGATGTTGAAAGCTCCTGATAATGATAGATTGATGCATGTAAATAACTGTTCAGTCTATTTGTTTTCAGTATGTCAAGATTTATGCAGTATTGACATTCAGGATGTACCGTATTGTCCCGAGTATAAGACACACCTGATTATAAGACGCACCCTCAAAGTTTGGTGCTATTAAAAATTTAATTAAATCACTGGCATTAAATTGCAACAGCCTGATTATAAAATGCACCCCTAGTTAAAAAACTTAAATTAGGAGAAAAAAGTGAGTCTTATACTCAGACCAATATGGTATTTCAAACAGTACAAGCAATAAAGCAATCTTAACTATAGCTAAATTACTCCTGCACATGTGCATAAATTTGCCAATTTTACATAAATGGGAATTCAGTCTAATCTTGAAATCATAATCCATTGTAATTTTTTTGTTGAATATTCCCAACCCCTACCACCCCTGCCCTGCCATCACAGCTGTACACTTACTTCATACTCATTTTCAGATGTCTGAATATTACACCACTTGGCTATTGGTTCAGGAATTATTTCCCACTCATCACTGTATTTTTCTAGTAGATGGACAAATGTAGACTTTCCTGCGGCTGTAAGAGAAAATTAGCTGGCATTATTGTGGCTAGGCATGAAATATAGGACAAAGTGAACAGTGCTCTCTGGTGTTATGTATTCTTCCAAAATGCCCAGATCTTGCATTCATTCAAATGGGTTGCCTCTTGGTACACTTTCAGCACAATTGTCAGGATTGATTTGTTAGAAAAATGTCCTTTGCTATGGCCTGTTTGGCAAAGTGTTGTGAAATGAGGTTCTGCAATGTGACAGATGTACCTTGTGATACCCAGTTAGCGCTTAATCTCACGAGATGCATGTTAGTTTACAGTATTTGTGGCGAAGGCAAGGGGATTGGAAAACTCAAAACTTATTTCTGGAGCGGAAGCTAATAAAATCCCGCCAAAAAACCTCTGGGCTACTCCCTGCAATTTGGCGCCACTTCATCATTTGTAGCCTAGTCTAGGGAACTCTCTGTGCTGTTTTTTGGGGTAGTATAATTCTCCATCCCTGTGGAAAGATAAAGTTCTAGCTTTTGAAAGTGGTAGTCTCATTTAAACAAGATTTTGCATCCCTCTGTCACTGACTGGGGCAAAAGTGAAAATGCCACTCTCCGAATCCCGGCTGAGTGCTTACCGATATTGCCTTCAATCGAGACTTTCTTCAGGCGTTTCTGGAAGCTCCGGTCCAGTGAACTGGCAGGACTAGGGCAGGGGCGCTTGGCTTGCGGATACATGGCAGAGGGCCGCTCCGCTCTGCTCGGAGAAGGAACTGTGAGGAGATTCTCCCGCGCGTTCACCACGCTTGAAGAGTTTCGTCTCTGGTTGGCCAATCCGTAACGGCCTGCCTTCGCCCCTCCCTTTTTGTCTCGTTGCCAAAGGCTGTAGGTTTCCTCCATCCTACTCGCGCTCTCTTGCAGACGGAGCCTTTGTTATCCGCCCATATGTGTCTGGGCTGATCTGCCATGATCTCTGAGCAGCCCTGTCAGAAAAACGTGCCGCTTGTTCGCGTCACTAGTAGGGTTCCAGAATCAAGTTGGATTCTTGTGATCTGGACTAAGGGCTTAGGCTAACAAATCCCCCTTATAGGATTCTTGCCATTATATAGTGCACTACTTAAAGTATCGATGTTGCATAGCCTTGTTTTGGTGTAAATCGGTGGGGTTTATGCCTTCTTGAAGAAAAGCGCTGTGACTCGACCATAAGTGATGTCAGTCTGAAAACTGAAATGATTTGGGAGCCCAATGTATATAAAGGTCATGTTATGGTGGCGATTGATTGGGCTTGTGGCTCCGCCGATTATGCAACGAAGGTCCAGATTTAGTATGCACAAATTGAAATTGCGGACTGTCGGCTTTGTTCTTAGACGCATGCGCACAATGTCTAATGGCGTTTCTTTAATCGGCCAAGCCCGTCGACAGTGGCGAGGTTGTGTGTGTTGCACTTTGGTGCCACAACTGTTAGTCGGAAGTAAGGGCTTACTGTAAGCCCTAGTAAATTCGGTGGTACAGTCTGAGTGTTTATATACTCGTGGGAGGCAGAAGATGATTTGCTGGAGGACATGCGTAGATGGCGCTTGAAGAAAATGGGGCGCAAATGGGCGGAGTCTGGTAGCGCCTGCGCTGTGTGGATCCCTAGGTAGCGCATGCGTTCTATCCTCCATTCACGACCACGCCGCGGCAGACTCTAGAAGCAGGTGAGCTCGCTTAGTTTAGCGGTCGTTAGTCCCTGCCTAGTTTGCTTGAACGTTTCCTTTCGGCCAGGGGCCCCGTTGGCTTCCCGGCTGCTGACGGCGGTAGGAAACGTACTCGTGAGGTGGTGGCAACATCGGGACCCGGCCGAGCGGAAACGCTAGCGCACGCTCGGCGCCATTTCCTGAGTGAGCTGGCCTTGTACCGCTGTTGCCACTCGGCCTTCTCGGTGAGAGAGGAGCCTCTGAAAACCGCCCGCGCTGCGTCTGAAGAGGATTTCCGCTTGCCATGTGTACGTAGAGGAGAAGCTTCCTTTCTTTTTTATATAATATAGTGGGGAGGAAGGAATTGGAGGGTGGGCTGTAACGCTGTGGGTGTGTGTCGGGTGCCTTATCTTCTTGCCCCACTCAGTGTGGCGACGTCTTTGTCTGCCTCGTAGCAACAGAAGGCGAAACTGAGACCACGCTCACTTCTGGCATGATGTTGAACACGGAAGGTGGTGAGGGTTATGTCGTGAAAGTGCGAGGGCTGCCCTGGTCTTGCTCGGCGGATGAAGTGCAGAGGTTTTTCTCCGGTAAGAGACTTGTTCCTTCGTTTCTGTTGAACGCTGTTCCCAACAAGCATTGCTGTGGTGTACTGCTTGTGTTGTATGTTTCTCCCCAACTTCAGATACAGGTGTGAAGTGCAAAGACTTTGTAGAGTGTCTTCCCCTCCCCCCCATATTTCCTTTTTGGCACAGGATGAATTTGGCCTCTGTTGCCCTGCATTGTGGAAGGAGTACTACAGTGCAAACTTTTATGGTTGAGCCCAGTTCCCTGTGGTAAGAAGGGAAGCTGCTTCATTACTGCAGACTTGAATGCAAAAAATGTTTAAAAGGTTACAGGTTTGATGCATCAAAGTACCTCAGGTGTCTGCGCAATGCTCACAAGTGCAAGGAAATGGGAATTGCAGCTTAACATCCTGTTTTTTCTCTCTGCCCCTTAAAATCTTGTGGAGGGACTAGTTTTGCTTATGTTGATCGATAAGGTGCCCATGTTCTGATTGTGGAATACAAATAGTGACTCAAAATCTTTACTTGAGTATTCCACAGATCTCCAGTAGGTGTATGCATGCTTAAAGTTGCAGTTTTCAGCCAAGCCAGTGCACGGTTAGATCCCATTGAACTTGGGATAGACTTGCAACACTGGTCTGTTAATGTGTTAAACTTGTTCTCTACTCTCTCTTAGAATGCAAAATACTAAATGGATCTTCAGGGGTCCGTTTTATCTACACAAGGGAAGGAAGACCAAGTGGAGAAGCATTTGTTGAACTGGAAACTGAAGAAGATGTGAAGCTGGCACTAAAAAAAGACAGAGAAACAATGGGACACAGATATGTTGAAGGTTTGGATTAAATTGACATCGTAACCAACTCAATAGCTTTTGATTTGGGTGGAGTTTAGATGCATGATTTTGCTTTTTGTATGTAAATGTGACCCTGTTCTCCAATGATTGTTGTGCATTGACCTGTGCATTGACCTTTAACGCCAAATTCTAAAATTCATTAATTCTGAGTGCCTCTTACAGTCTTCAAGTCAAACAACGTTGAAATGGATTGGGTTCTGAAGCATACTGGTCCTAACAGCCCTGATACTGCTAATGATGGTTTTGTACGTCTTAGAGGACTTCCATTTGGTTGTAGCAAGGAAGAAATTGTTCAGTTTTTCTCAGGTATGTGGGGTACAAGTCCTAGCTATAGCTGTATTGCTAAAGATTAGAATTCTAGTGGCACCAAAGTAATGCCCAGTAACATTTAATAAAAAAAATTCTTGCTTAAACTATCTTATAACTGGTGATGGTTTAGGTATATTTAAAGACAAAACTATAGCTTAAGAGCTGTTCTAGAACTTCTGTTTGGGAGCTGTCTACAAAATGTCAAGTACTGTATCAACTTAGAACTTGGTTCTGCTCCAACCTTGCAAAGGCTAAGAGCTGGATAACTGCTTTAAAAATGCTGTGGTTGGAGGGAAGTTACCCTTTTAATCATTCCACTCAATTCAGCCAAGAATTTAAGACTTGCCTAACTGATATGGGTGTCTAGAACACTCTCACTGAATACATATTGTACTGATACTTAGCTTGGTTGATGGGGTGGAATGAAATAAGCATCCAGTGATGGAATCTACTTGTTTTCTGACCTTTATGTTAAGGTTATAGAATATTTGACTTTCCTGATATAAATATGGGATAATATTTGACCTGTCTTAACAATTGTTTGCTTATAAAACTATTTATAACTGAAATGTTACTGTGTAAACAAACAAGGGTTAGAATAAAGCAGAAATATTGAAGTGAACTTTGCATCTAAATGTTTAGAATATGTTATAGTGGTCCAGATAAATTTGAATGCATTCTTTGTTGAATTGTGATTAGATCAACTTGCATAATTTCAGGTTGTTTGAAAAGTGCCTATTCCAAGTTGCTTGCTTTTACAGATTTTGAACATATACAGTTAATGAGTATTTATGAAAATGCAAATCTTTGCTTTAATAGAGTTGCTGAATATTTGCATGAAGTTGTCTTAATTAAATTTGTCCCAGAGGTCAGATTTCCCCAGAATTCCCAAATGTCAGTGTGTTCAACATGTTTAAGGGACCCCCAAAGAGATATAACCACCTGCAAAAAAAATTCCCAGGTGTTCCAGATACCTGTAGCAGAGGCGTTGCATTCACCACTCATTTGGTTTTAAGGCATAACAAATTTGTCCATTCACTCCTATGTAAAGCATAGACCTGACAACACAAGATCTCAAACACATAGTTGTGCTGTGCACACAGCTTCTGTGCTTTAGGGGTCTGTAGGGGTATGTCTCAGCACAGTGTACCCCAAGTTGCTAGTCCCTTCCTCCCAGGGTTTTTTATAACCCTTCAAATCCTTGAAATGCTTCAGCTTTAGTTGTGAGTTCAGCACAAAAATGCACAAAAAACATATTTGTGTTTTACACACAACTTCTGTGCTTTAGGGTTGTGTAGGGCCATGTTTCAGCACAGTGCACCCCAAGTTACAAGTTCCTGAGTTCAGCACAAAAATGCACAAAAAACATATTTGTGTTTTACACACAACTTCTGTGCTTTAGGGTTGTGTAGGGCCATGTTTCAGCACAGTGCACCCCAAGTTACAAGTTCCTGAGTACAAGAGTTTTGTTTATGACCCTTCAAACCCTGTAAGTGCTGCAGCTTTAGCAATATGACGAAAATGACTGCATTAGGTCTATTCTGTTAACCATGCAATCCAATGAGTGCTTTGAGCAACGCCTGGTCTAGCTCCTGCTTACAGCTGTGTACAGCTGATCACTTGCACCTGAGGTGCTCAAAACAAAGTGGATTCAAAAGCCAGGGCCCTGGCCATGAAAAAAAAAGCCAATTTCATTTCTAATTTCAGTGAGGAGGGGGTACCCTGCAACCAATTCCTGCACCTCATTTCCCCTAAAAACAATTACCTTTGCTCTTCGGGGGTGTGTGTGTGTGTCAGTTGGGTGACCCTAGAACTCTGTTTTAAAAAATAGTTTCACCTATCTAACTTCTACAAAAAAAATCCAGAAAAATTGGGGGACGCCCTTTCTTAAAAACTATTTTCTTTCAGGAGTTGCTCAAAAAACTTATTGGAGCCAATTAAATGAGTTTATTTAGATACTTGCTAAGATCTGTAGAATTGATCTTGCTGTATTTTTAGGAATTTTAATTGATATACTGATTTTTGTAAAAATGGCTGCTTTAATGTTTTCTTAACGTATCCTGCAATAATTAGAAAATAAGTGCTGCAGAAGTGTAGTCCTTAAAAGCAGGCTGTGTTAAGAATCTGTCATTTGTATGTGATAAGTGTTGACATGTTTCTGTTATAGTGTTAAGAATGGTATGCTGATTCTAAACTTAAAGTATAACTTCTGGTGTATTTTAAAGCTATAAGAAAATTGATTGGGCTTGTGATGTTAATATTGCCCCCCTACTGGGGTTATTTGTCCTTGGGTTGAAGGGTTGGAAATCGTGCCAAATGGGATAACATTGCCGGTGGACTTCCAGGGGAGGAGTACGGGGGAGGCCTTCGTGCAGTTTGCTTCACAGGAAATAGCTGAAAAGGCTCTAAAGAAACACAAGGAAAGAATAGGGCACAGGTGGGGATGGATGGTTGGTTGGATATGTCGCTCTTCTTATGGTAAACTGTAATTAAATCCATATTCTCTCTTCTTAAGTGCTCATCTCACAATATGTAATATACCCTACTAACACCTCCAATTTAATCTTAATTTTAACTTTTTTTGCACATGTGGATACTGGCTGAATGCTAGTTCTACTGTTCTTCCCTAAGTTAACTCAAGGCTGTTAAATATCTCTAAACTTGTTCAGAATTAAGGAAGTTGAGAGACTATGGCTTTAAGTTTCTCTAATAGCACCAATTATGCCTCTAGTTCTTAAAGACACCTAGCCTCTTATTACCATAAGAAAATGTGATTTCTAAACTGTTCTATACATTGATGTAACATTTTCTTGTATAATTTTTCACATAAAAGCATAATTTCCAAAAATGTCACAAAGGGTTTTTTCTAAGTTTTGTGACTTATTAATTGAAGCATGCATCTTTTTTCCTATGCTGACTTGCTATGCAAATGCATAGGATGGGCTACTGAGCACGTAAAGCTTTTGGAGTGTATTGATGGGTTAAAATTCTGGTGAAGGCTAGTCTTTTAACTCCTTCTACATATTGCCATATGAGCAAAGTGTGGGTACTGTTGAGTGGACATGTTCCCTCCAGTGTGTGTGCTCTGATTATTCAGAAGCTGAACGAGTTTGTTTCCCCAAACCCCTAAGGTTGGGATACCTTAATGAGCACATAAATTCTGTTGATTGATTGAATTAGCCTTGGATTTTCTATGACTGTAAAATAAAAATCCTGGCTTAAATCTGCCAGTTCCAAGGCTATGGTTTAGAATGTATTACTTTGTTGTAATCTGGGATTCAAGTTCAAAAAAACTCAACTAGCTTTTATGTGTAAACCTCCTAGGTACATTGAAATCTTCAAGAGTAGCAGAGCAGAAGTGCGCACTCACTATGATCCTCCTCGCAAACTAATGGCCATGCAGCGGCCAGGTCCTTATGACCGGCCAGGTGTGGGAAGAGGCTATAACAGCCTTGGTAGAGGAAGTGGCTTTGAAAGAATGAGGCGTGGTGCTTATGGTGGAGGTAAGCATTCAATTTTTTTTATACTTCAAAGACCTTGCCAGCGATGTTACAAGGTTCACTTCAATGTGTATTTTACATTATGGTTTGCAGGCTATGGTGGCTATGATGACTACAATGGGTATAATGATGGCTATGGCTTTGGATCCGATAGATTTGGAAGAGGTAAGGATTATTAGTTAGGGCAAATGAGGCAGCTCTTTCTACCTACAAAAAATTTAGAATGGACTGTTTCTTCCACAGGAATGTCAGATCACAGATATGGCGATGGGTCCTCCACCTTCCAAAGTACGACTGGTCACTGTGTACATATGAGAGGATTGCCTTACAGAGCTACAGAGAACGATATTTACAATGTAAGTGTGCCTACCTTGGCTGTCTTTATTTTTAGTAGATGGATTATTCTCAAGAGTGATTTGGTTTTGGAGAGCATACTGTGAATTTTTCATAAGAGTAATGATGGCTTCATTTGACACTTTGTATCTAGTTCTTCTCACCTCTTAATCCTGTAAGAGTACACATTGAAATTGGACCTGATGGTCGAGTAACAGGAGAGGCAGATGTTGAGTTTGCTACTCATGAGGATGCAGTTGCTGCAATGTCCAAAGACAAAGCAAATATGCGTAAGTAGTACTTTGTCATCTGCTGAAGTTGCTCTTATAAAGTGGTGACAGTGATTTTAATTTCAGCATGAACAGTCCTCAGTGGTTGCATCAAAATAACTTAAGGTTGCAGTTCAATGCAGACTTATGTGTAAACATATTTGAGGGAGCTTGATCCTGGTGTTGTGTATTCATAGCATTACTACCTCTTTGTTTCTTTTAGAACACCGATATGTAGAACTCTTCCTGAATTCTACAGCTGGAGGAAGTGGTGGTGCATATGGCAGCCAAATGATGGGAGCAATGGGTATGTGAGCAATTCAATTAAATACTGATACTAGTTAAAGCTGAATAACTCTGTGTAGCTCCTGTTTGTTCTGAGTGGCCTAATACTGAAATTCAATATTCTGTCTTAATTGCAGTCAAGGAATCTGAAGGGGTAGTTCAAGATTGGAACACCAACACATTAGCAGGTATACAAACTATTCCAATTAAATATTGTATGAATGATGACATGAGTGATTTCCAGGGTGTGGGGGTGTATGTGGGGGGATGAGGTAAAGCGTGGAATTACAGTATACTGGTAACTACTAACCAATTGGACCAAAAATGTGGGTGCTCTAACTTTCAGCATTGTAAAGAATGCCAGATATTTTGGCTTGCTGATTTTTAAACATTAACATGGTGACTGGCTTAGTTTGCTGTATGGGGTGTGTGTCTTCTGCTTTTATAGCACTTTGCAGAATGGCCTAGACTTTGTCCTTACAAGATAGAAGTTTAAAAAGCAAACTTCATATTTTCAACTGCAAAAAAGGTTTTGCAGACATGCTGAAGTGAGAGCTTTAAGTAGAACTGTAAAATAATTCTAGTATATTAGCTTCCCTTACAAATGTAGAAAATTTCTTCTGGATGAGGTATGTAGTCAAGAATAGAATTACTTAGTAACTGATATGGAAGGCTGACATCCTGTTTGTGGTTAAAAGTTCATTAACCCAGTTTAGGAAAGATACCAATCATACGAAATTTGTTCTATATATTGCCATACAAGGGCTATGCTTACACCCAAACACCCACCTCTATAAGACCCCTTGATGTATTGTATTGATCAGATCTAAAGTAGAACAAAATCCCTTCCCTACTTCTAACTACAAGATTGACTGAAACGGGTTACTGGAACAATTGTCTGCAAACACTATCCCAGCATAAAGGGAGACTTAAGTTCTCCAATTCGAGGTTGGAAGTACTGTACAATGAAATAGTTAGCATCTAGATTCTTGTTATATAAAGATGATGGTAGTCAAAAGTCTTAACATTCATATCCTTAACTTGAAAGGAAGCCAATCCAGTTATGGCGGTCCAGCTAACCAACAGTTGAGTGGGGGTTATGGAGGAGGCTATGGTGGTCAAAGCAGCATGAGTGGATATGGTAAGATTTTTTTATTAGTCTTAGGTGGGTGTGTTAGACATTGCCAGACAAATATTTTATGTGCAAAGATTAATTTGCTTTGGCAAACTTCATTGTCCAACTAGTTGCCTTGTAGGAAACTTTGATTTTTTGAGTTTAGAGGAACACGGAACGTTTCCTGATAGCCACTCATCAAATAGACTTGAGTTTAAAACTAGTTTGTCCCAACAAACACGTTGGATGACCAGAGTTGGCTCTAGTCTACATGGAATTAGCTTCCTGTCATGATAAAAAGTGCTGATGTGCATTGGACTCTAGAGGGTGGGCATAAAGATGTTCCAGAATATGCTTTACAACATCTGGGAAACTGGTTTGCAGTTGGCTTTACAGACTTTTGAACTTGCAATTTCATAGAAGGAAGTTTGTCTTTTTAATAGCACAGGATTATGCAAGGTGGTATAAGAGGGATAACTTGGGTTGGGAGGGTTTAATGTGTTGGCATGGCTTGAAGGAATATTTTACTCTTTGCACTAAACTATCAAATTTGTCCTCTCCTAGGTAACCAGAGTGCAATGAACAGCAGCTACTACAGTAGTGGCAATCGGGCATCTATGGGAGTGAATGGAATGGCAGGAATGTCTAACATGTCCAACATGAGTGGTGGCTGGGGAATGTAACCGGTCACCTAACTTTGGTCAATTTTTTTAAGAAAAAACAAAAAACTAAGTTTAACAGTTTTGCAATACAAGCTTGTGATTTATGCTTTACTTGTAAGTGAAATAAGGATCATTTTAAAATATTCAGGATCAGTATTTTTTGAGTATACTGAAACATTCATCTAGGTTGTAACAGTCAAGTAAAGAATTTCCTGTTAAACAATTTTCAGCTTTTTTCCAGTTTTTGTTGTAGAAGTGTATTTGAGCAGTAAGCGTATTTAGGTTAAAGCTGTTTCAATTATGTTAAGTGTTGCTCTTATACAATATAACACCAAACACTGTTTTCAGTGCATGTTCAGGAACATGCTTTTTGTACAAACAAGATATAGGAGCTGTGTTGAAACTCAAAGTGAACATTTGGCATGTTAGTTCTAGTTTCTTTTAATATCTTGTAAGGCACGTTTAAGCTTTTTAAGTTAATTGGGGAAATGTGAGATGCAATACAGCTACCTTTAGGATTTTGGTCTTGGTGTTCGTATGAAATCTGAGGCCTTGGTTTAATCTTTCATTGTATTGTGATTTACTTTTAGGTGTATTGCGCTAAGTGAAACTTGTTAAAATAAAACTTCCTTTTAAAAACTGGAATTTGATTAAGTGACCATGGCAGCAGTAATTCTGATGAGCTAATCTAAGGATGTACAGAGACTGAGTACATAGGCTTTTTCTTGAGGAACCCTGACACTTTGAAAGACTGAAATTCAAAGTTTCATTGTCACATCTAATCTGGTCACTTGTTGGCACTTTGTTAACTCTAATCTACCAGTGTAGAGCCTAATTAGTAATCCAGGTAGAATAGTACCTTGGATAAATTTAAGCCATGACATGTCATTTTGATATGGGGGGGATCAGTTTCACAATCTCATCATTGCCCTCCATATCCAGAAACCTGGGGGTTTATCCAACACATTTTCTACTTCTAAAATGCTGAGGCATCTGGTGGGGCCACTGTGTGATACAGGAAGCTGGACTAGATGGGCCTTTGGCCTGATCCACCCGGGCTCTTATGTTAAAATGTTTTGGTTATAGCTTCCAATATCTCAATACCATACATCACTTTTAATTTGTTACTATAGCTCTGGATCACACAAATCAACTGTCTCGAACAGTGACTTGTTTTCAAGTAATTGGCAATCATATGGTCTGTATGAAAAAAGGATGATTAGGTATCATGGTCAAATCAATTATCTTCTAGCTCAGTGCCACGCTGCTAATGCCTAGTTCCCTACTAGGCCATTTACCAGCTGTGTATCTTCCTGCTAGACTGTTCATTGTCTCCTTTTCTACTTCCTCCACACAAGTATTCTTGAAGGAGCTCATCAAACCCCAGAGCTTATACTACCAGAGTTAACTTCTGTGCAGAGATGCAGGGGCAGCATTCATGTCCATCTTCACCATCCATCCCTAGGCACAACCTCAACTTATAACTAGTGTACCATGTCATTTTATTTCCACATAGCTCAGCAACATCTATATAACTTGATCTCCACTGTCAAGATTTTTTTTTGCATTTTTGATTTGTATTGCTTTCAGAAATGGTTTTCCCTTAATTTGTTCACTTTTGTAGACTCATAGCTCCATGAGACTATACTTCAAACAAGTACTATTTTGGTATTGCCATGTTTTGTAGAATTTATGCATTGTCATGTTCAAATTTTCAAGGAACTTAGGGAAAGTTCAGGTAAAGCTTGTTTAATACCATGTAACAGTATTGCATAATCCTATATTTATAGGTATAGAAGCCAATCTATACTTTTATTTACCATTTGAAATATAGTGAAGGCACATTCAACTATACATTGCTTCAAGTTTTTCCATAAGGACAAACTAAGACATTATATCTAATTCAATACAAATCTAGCAGAATATTCAAGTGGAACTGTTACAGTAGGTAGACCCTTCAGAAAATTTTAGATCAATCATACAAATGTGAAGTACAAAGTTAAACAAAATAGCTTTTCATAGTTAAAACAAGTGTGATTGTGCAGTGCATCTTGAAGCTGTAGCACAGATCACATTTTGGGTGGCAACATTTTTTCTGGCACTTGATTATGCAAAATATCTTCCATAATTTTTTAAGCCCCATTTATAAGTTAGATCTTTATCCCATTCTAACATGGCAGACATTAGTACCATATAAGAGTTGTATGATGCAAAGAATGGCAGAAGTTAGATTCTCAGAAAGCCTAAACATTTGGTTTGTTCCAGTTTGATAGAACAGACAGCTGTCTTATGAAGAATTTGATGAGCATCTCTGAAGCAATAAAGTGTGACAAGTATCACAAACTCGTACAGGCTTTGGATAGGATGGAAGGGCAAGTTCATTGCTGGAACAAGTGTTGCAAAAGATGTCACCGCAGTTTCGACAGTGGTGCTGCAAGGTAGTTTGAGATAGTATTTAGACATTACATACATTGCTGTAATTTTCTTAATCTTGCCAAGTACTGCTAACTGATTGGAGTGTGGGCATACAGAAGCTGAAGGCAAGTGCTGATCAAAAGACTTAAGACAGAATGCTTTAAGATTTAAATCTAACAAGGGTCTTCTAAAATAAAGTATATTCAAATCAAATTGAGTTATCTGGCTTTGTAAACAAATGAACTAGCTTTTGCACCACTACAGCTGGAATCTTCCCATACAGCTGGCTTCATATAGTGGAAGCCTGACACTGTTTACTAAGGGCAGGTTAAAACAAATTACCACAAAACCCAGAAACAATGTTTCTGCTCACTATACAAGTCAGTTCTATTGTACTATGGAATAAAGACAATCTATGTACTTGTATATACTCATTTGCAAGAAGAAAAAATTAGGCAAAAACAAAGACCTGGAAAAGCTGCTGCCTCTTCACATCGGGTCACTCACATTCACTTCAAGACTGCAGGTTTGCAGTCTGCTTACTGAGCCAGACTGGCTCAGGGGTGTCCCTGTTTGCCCTGCCCAGTGCCACTGAGGAGCAGGAGAAAATCCATGTCTAAGGCTGGGGAGGCACACCATTATACAGTACTGCTGAACTTCCACATTTGTTTGGCTCAGTCAAACATAACTGTTTCTTAGTCAAAGAACAGAATGTCAGGCAATCTGCACCTGCCTGTGAATTAGTGGAGGGAGTGAAGTACTTTGCAGAGATGGAAAAAACCAGGCGAGCTGCGGGGAATTTCAAGCTGAAGCTGAGGGTTATTTCTCTGCTTTTAAAAGATCCTGTGTTTGCTTTCTTAAAAGCATTCAACAGCAAGAATGTTTAAAATGTACACAAAGCACACTACAAGAGCATCTCAGATAGCCCAGGGCACAACCTTTTTGCATTACAAATATTGTAGGTAGGAAGCACTGCCCTGAATGTGGATTCAGGATTTGGGGAGAAGCATGGGAAGCTCTCTGCAGTACAGGAACTTTGCAAGACCAGCAACTGAAAATGATGAAAGCTGAGCAGGTCTTGCTCGTAGCAGTTAATACGGTATTTGGCAGGAGACTGCAGAGCTTGCAGTGTTGTGGCTCTCATCTTCTGTTCTTAGCAGCCTGATTTTCTCTGATCATCGCCTGAATTAACATTTTGTCAGCAGGCACAATGTGTACATGGTCCCCCCCCACACACAATGGGTTCTCTTTTTTTGTTGTTGATGGTGCTCTGTTATATGCCCTGCCATGCTCTCTTCATATGGTCTGCAGTTGCAATGTTCAATCCACCTCGATACATCTCTGTTAATATGGTCTGTTGGGGCTTGTTTTTATGGCTACTGTGCCTCATCCCAGATATGAGTTGCAATGTTAGCATCACCTCCCCTATTTATTTATTTATGATTCCTGATTTAATAACCTGTGATTTCCTAAAAAAAAATTATAGTAGTAAAATGACATCACTCAACTTCTACCAAACATTTCCCACTCTTTTACTATTCAATACATTTGAATGTAGAGTTCGTAGGTAACTATTACTGGTAAAGTCATTTGAGCTTTTCCAGGATCTGACCCCACAAGTTCTTAAGTTTTACCTTCGTCTTATCAAAGGGTCATAGCAAATTCCAGGATTTTTGGCTCAAAACCTTCCCTTGTCTTATCAGTGAGAGTCTTATATGTGAGTATGGGTATATACGGTAATTAGGGTGACTTATTCAGTAAACATCATTGAGCAAAGTGCTGCCATACAGAATTTCCAGTGACCTCCATGTACCTGACCCCCTACTTAAACAAGCAGGATACACACTAGCTCCTTACTGGGAAGTGGGGGGGGGGGACTAGGAGTAGGGATATGAATGATTTAAAATTAACGGGATTAAAAGCCATGACACAAAAATGTTTTAATGTTTTAAAGGCAATGTTAAACATCTTGGCAGCTTACTGTCGCTCTAACACCTAAGGAGGTCCACGGATGTGGATGAAACAGTGTTACTTTTATTGTTTTAAGCAGTGTGTTAATGTCTTTAAAACATTAAGACATTTTTCTGACATGGCTTTTAATCCCGCTAATTTTAAATTGTTATAAATAATTGCTGGCCATGAAAGCTTCAGATCCTTATTAGTAGGGATATGGTTTATAAGAACCAAAAGGTATATCCAATTTATAGTTAAAATGCTTCAATAGCAAGCTGCTTTTCATACCTTTCTTAAGGTCACTGGAGAGGACATACAGTTGTAAGTTCTACCTACCATCTCATATGTTCAGACAAGAACATGTGTCTATAATTTATAATACTGCATTGGTGCAGTTACTTAGCACTATCCTAACACATGGTGATGCATCCTGTGTCAGGACTGAATTGAAATTACGGTAACCATTAGTGCAAGTGTTTAGGGCGGGGGTCCAAACCTATTTTTATGCACCTCATATCCCCTAGTAAGTAACCCTTGGAATCCTAGCTTTTACAGATTATCCTACCATACTGCTTTAATATAAGCAGTTAATTACCTTTCTTCTTGAGATGGAGAATTCTTTCTCACATTGTTTGCAGTGAGTTGCTTCATCGTCTTTTAGCCAAGTATGACCCTGATAATTAAACAGAAAACAGTATTCAGCTTCTAGGATATGGTATTGGAGTTGTAGATTTAGAAGGAACTCAAAAGGTCATCTTGATAGCACCAGGGACCCCCCTCCAAGCTAGCCATCAGCAGAGCCATCTATATCTAGTTCCCCTAATACAGCGATTATCAAACTGTGGGTCGACTCATTTGGATGCCTGATGTGTGGTGGGTTTGCACAGTTGGGCCCTCCTGCCCGTCCCTTTGCCTCTGGAAGTGACCGGACGCAACTTTCGGTTGCTGCCGGAGGCATTTGGAGGCCCGGGGAGTGCGTCCTGGGCCGGTGCTAGAGAACAAGGTGGGTCGGGGGGGGGGGAGTTTGGGGACCACTGCCCTAACAGATTGTCATGTCATTGTTCATCCAGTCATCAGTCAGGTTAGACTATGCCACGTGGGAAAGACAAGAGAAATCAAGATGTATAAAAACTTAAGGCAAGTGATCATGCCATCCCCCAGCTAATTCCAACAAACTGCCATATGTGACATGGAAAAATGCAAGTAGCAGTAGGAACCAGCTGAAGCTTATTAGTAGGAACCGCCTTGAGTGCCCTTGCTGGGAGAAAGGCGGGATATAAATTCTTTAAATAAAATCAATAAATAAATATAGCTTAAGGTTTTGTAGTATACTCTTTAGTCTGAAATACCTTTAATGCTTTATTTACTTCTTTAATATCTTCCATTTTAAGCTTGGATCTGAAAAACAAACCAGACACTTGTAACAACATTACTTCACATTTATATAGCCCTTTAGGGTGTCCAAGCACTTCATAATTGTCTTGTAATCTTTATAGCAACCTTGTGAGGTAGGTCAGTGTTATCCAGTGTTAGCAGTGGGTGAAGCTTGAGAGGAAATGGCTTATCTAATGAATTCATGGCAGAAGAGAGATTCAAGGCAGGATCTTCATTGTTCACATTTTTATTCACTATGGCATATGCCAGGGGTGGTCAAACTTGCTTCATATACGATAAACTTCAGATGTTTGAGAGCCACAAGAGAGCCGTTTGAGAGCTGCAATATTTAAGAAGCATTTACATTCTTAAACATATTTACTCACCATGAACATTAAATTTATGTTTCAATCCAGTGGACTCTCAATTTATACCTGGTAAATTATAAAGCTTGAAAATTTCTTATTTACCTTTTATATTAATTGTGATGCAAAAAGGAGCTCAGCCAACATATTTCCAAGAGCCGCACATTATATGTCAAAGAGCTGCATGTGGCTCAGGAGCCACAGTTTGGCCACCCCTGGCATATGCTACATCGGCTCTTAAATTTGCTGATTTTTTTAAAGCAAAACCCCCCACAAAACACATTTGACTAAAAGGACCAAAATGTTTCATACCAGCAGTCCACACTCCCGTTACAGCAGTAGTTTTCTATATCATTTGCTCACTCTACAATAGATCTGTTACTTTAGCAGAAAACCTCTCTGGGCCACATCTTGCTTTGCAACAATACTAGTGTTTGGTGGCAAATGTTCAAAATGTGCTAGCATAAGGCATTTTTCTCATCTCCAGCAACAAAAAAACCCTGCTGCTGGCGGTTGAAAGGCCCTCAGCAATGGCCTGGGGGCTACAGGCGAAGGGAGGAAATATCCAGAAACCATGAAAACACAAGCAGAGGTTCAGCTCTACTTGCAATTTCCAGCTATTTCCTCCCGCCACCTGGAGCCCCTTGTGCCACAAGGGTCCCGGGACCTCCAGGAGCAGCATTTGGCAGGTTGAGGGAACTTCAGTAGGGATAAGGGAATAAGATGCTCTTGCACTGGTGCTCATTGTGCACGTGCTACTCTGGATTTTATCCTGTGTTTAGGAGTGCACCTTTTGTCAGTGGCGTCGTTAGGAGGACTAGCCAGCGAGACTAGGGGAGCTAGAGAGGCTGCAGCAAGGTTGCGCAGGCGCAGCCTCTCTAGTGTCTCAAAGTACAGGCCAGGTCCAGGAAGGATGCGTCCGCAGCCCAGGTGTGTGTACACGAACTTCGGGTAAGAACACACGCACCCCGCATGCCGTTTTCGCGTACCCCCTGGGTTGTGCACCCTCCTGGGTTTTTTTTTTAGGCCTAAAAAGCCCGGGGGTACTTTTGCGCCGCCATTTTGCTGCATGAAAGTGACCTCACACCCCAAGGGGTGGGGCTTGTAACCTCATGCCCCCAAGGGGTGGGGCTTATGTCACGAGGGGGGTTGCACAGCAAGCGCCCCCTGTGAGGGTGTAGCTACGCCCCTGCCTTTTGTCCATTTGCTTCAGAGAATACCAGCATAGCTACAACACACACAACTGCCACTTAAAGCAGCTTTCTGATGCAAATAGGTTGAGAATCCCACCTTTAAAAAAAAGTCTTCTAATAAACATAAATCCATTCCTTGGTAACTCATCCCATTCCAGTTATAAAAGTTAGCTCAATAAAGCCGGAGACAGACCAAGCCCGTGGTCCGGGCGGTGCGTGCGTTGCTCCGGCTGCGTTGCCGCACCGGACGCACGCTAGGGGGCTGGATGGGACGTTACTATGTCCCACCAGATCGCAGCCGCAGCGAGGATCGAGCAGCAAGCGAGTGAGGGAGGGGGGGGGGAGAGAAGGGGGGAGAGAAGAGGGAACTTCCCTCTTCTCTCCCCCTTCTCTCCCCCCTCTCTTTCGCTCACTCGCTGCTCGATCCTCGCTGCGGTTCTCCCCTCAGGGAAGAGAAGAGGTCAGGACTATTGGGGACTGCACAAAAGAGAAACGCTTGTGTGTGTGTGGTTACTAAAGCCACAATATAAATGGCAATAACTATCACAACTTGCGATAGTTACTGCCATTTATATTGTAGCTTTACACACACACACACACACACAAGTACAGATGAGTTTCTCTCGGCAACTAGCGAGGGGTAGAGGGGACCTGCATGGGGGAATCAGCAAATGACAAGACGCTCGAAGGTTTGACAGGCGCGCTCGCTCGTAGTTACCCCAAGCGAGGAGAAAAATGGCTGCTTTATGAAAACATTCTGCCCCTCTTTCCCTTTGATTGACTTTTGCTTCCTTTCCTTTGATTGGCTCTGGCCGCTCTGTGTCCCGCCTCCAGGGGGCTGGGACACGGACAGAACGGGACAAACGTTGCCAGAGCTGGGCTTGGGGCAGCTGAAGCGTTTACGCGCCCGTGGCTGACGACGGCTGCCAGGAGCAGAAACGGAGCCATGTCACACTGACCAAACGCACCCACAGCACGGACACACCCCCGTGCCGCACGGAGCACGGGCTTGGTCTGTCTCCGGCTTAATGCAGGATGAATGAATTTGTACCAGTATTGACAGGAGCTAGTGGAACATGCTTACTGGCTAAGGTGAAGCCCCATTTCTTGAAGGGCTTGTTCCTGCTCTTCACAGATCTTTTCTAACTGCTGCTTTTCTTCCTGCAGTTTCCGCAATTCCTATAAAAAGGCACAAAAAATGAAATGCTGTGTATTTTCATTAGGCATTTCCCTCCTCTCTCCAAATTCTGAGCCAAACTTATATTCTCTCTCACACACACACTCACACTCAGAGAGAACGAACTGCTGAATCTATTGTGAGGAAGAATCAATTACCTGTAATACAGAATATGCTTCTTTGCTTTAAAAGCTAATGAGTGGTGGACAGCCATTCCATAAAGAGGAACTACAGCATTTCAGACAACTCTCACCAAAGGCAA
This sequence comes from Plestiodon gilberti rubricaudatus, assembly GCA_026170595.1. Lineage (NCBI taxonomy): Eukaryota > Metazoa > Chordata > Lepidosauria > Squamata > Scincidae > Plestiodon > Plestiodon gilberti. The sequence goes on along the minus strand of JANXHW010000002.1, from coordinate 191,705,296 downwards.
CAGCAGAGTTAGGAACAGTAGTCTGATGTGCTGTGGACCCTGTGTGTAGCTCCTTCACTTTGCTCATGGTGATGCAGCTAAAATCAGCTCGACCTGGATTGGCATGTCCATGCTCAGTAAGAGATTATACTGAAACAAATAAAAAGCCCGTGACATTTCACAGGCAAGAGAGGAGGGTTAGTGTGAAGAGAAGGTTCTAGTCCCATGCCCCATTCCTCTACAGCAGGGTTTTTTAAACTTTTCTACAATTACATATTGGGATTGCCCAATAGAATCATCTTAAAATCATCATCACCACCAGTCCTATTAGGTACCAGTATGACTTCAAAAGATGTCAATAGCTTGGTTTTCCTTTACATATGGACAGCTAGGAACAGAACATCTCAATCCATATTGATAATGGTGACAGTTAATAATCCAATCTGAAAACAGTTTTTAAAAAAATGTTGTTCAGAGATCGAGTCCCATACCCCCATCATTTGGTTCCCACACCCTAAAGGGTTATGGATACCCCTGGTTAAGAATCCCTGCTTTGCCTCATCTCTCTTATACTTACTTCCTAGCAAAACTGTCCTGGCCCATTTTCTCTGATTCCTACAATCCTCTGGTGCTCTCCACTCCATCTGCAGCTGCCTCTCTTCTCTAACAAAGCTGTGTCTCTGTTTTCTCCTCTTCAATACATCCCATAGTTCTTTCCCCCCCTTTCTTTTTTGCACTACATTGTACCCCTAAAGGCAGCGCTTTTCCCCTTGAAAAGAATGACAACTACAGCCACCCCCATATCCGCGAGTTATAGCTTCCTGCCCCATCCGCAGATACTGGAATCTGCAGATGGGGGGATGCTATCCCCGCGGCCTCCCTGCACCCAGTACCTTAATTAAGATCCAGCGCTGACGCGAACCCAGCGCATCTCTTTGTTTAAGCAAACGACAAGCTGGTTCCTTGCACAGAGCAGGCAAGCAGCCTGCATGCTAGAGAGGCTCCCAATGTTAAACAGGAATCGGGAAGCTTCATTTCGTCATTTGCTTCAATGAGGAAACACGTTGGCTTCGTGCCACTGCTGGATCTTAATTAAGGTACTGGGCGCAGGAGGATCCCTGCTATCCACTATCCGCGGATAAGTGACTCTGCGGATAGCAGATCTGTGGATATCCCCCCCCCCCCCCCCCGTATTCAGTTATGTAGGAGAAAACAAGTGGTGCCCAACAGGTTTTCCTGTCCAAGAGCCTCTGCCATGAAAAAGCCTGCTCCTGCTTCCATGGTCATCCTTGAGTTCTGTTTCTTCAAGTGCGATGGAATATTGAGAACTGGTTTACTTGTCCATCACATGCACACACACACACCCCATGTGCTAGCATACCACCTAAGCAAACTCTTCCAACTGATTTTACTAATACATGAAAAGTACACTGCTCTGTATTCATTTGTTTGTTCATTCTTTATCTTATAATAAAAGTAGATTGCATCCATTTTAATGTATCAAAATACATGGGAAGCACTGGATATACCCAAATTGTTGAATTTCCAAATCAATATGTATAATTATCCCTTTGTTCTGTTGCCATGACCCAGTCACAGTTTACAATCAGGGAACCCCAATACATTCCCATTTGTTTCATTTGAGGGTCCACATTCAAGGCAAAAGCATGAAATTGGATCAAGACATTCGGTATCTCCATTTGGTACCGAGGGTGTTGCATATTAAAAAGCATCTAGGACGGGCCTTCAGGCAAACATACCTATGTTATCATTGTTTTGAAATGTTTAGTACTAAAAGGAAGAGAACGTTACTAACAGTTCCTCACTGATAACCAAAATGTTCCAGATATTTTATCGTTACAAATATTTATACTGCTTTTCAAAAAAAAAAAAAAAAAGTTCACAAAAGCAGTATATATAGCAAAAATAAATAAATGGCCTCCTTCCCTGTATAACCCATTACTTCTGAAAGGAAAGACTTACTTGAAAGTTACCTACTAGTTAAAAGACACCCCAGTCATTGCCCTCACCTCTACTTCAAGGTCACTTACGTTTTTCAGCCCTTCCACTTGCTGCAATTCTGTTTTTAGCAAAGTTGTAGTGTCCTTTTCTTGATGTAGCTTTTGTTGCAGAGTCTGCCTTTGTTCTTTCTCAGATTTTAGCTCTTTCTCAAGAGTTGAACTGAAAATAAAAAGCCTATGTTAGAAACAGATTTTGTTTTCCAACAGTACTATTTGCCTTATCAAAAATCCTTAATAAACTACTGAAGAACATGTGTAGTATCAGTATGCTCTTTTCTGAGGTTCTGTGTACTTCTGTGTAGACCATGGCTGGAATTCAGAGAGCTACTTTAGGCATGTGCAAGAGCCTGCAGGTTCCCAGTGAGATTTTTGTTTAAGTTTTCTTTGACAACATATCCATTTGCTATCTCGCATTCCAAATGCTGTATTTCACTCTACTTTTGGAACTCTCCTCTGTTTCAAGAGTAATTTGCCATGTGGCTTGAGGTGGGGAACGGCTGTCCAAAGCTGTACTTGTGTGTAGGAGGAAACCAAGTCCCTGCCAATAAAAGTAAAAGCAAGTTATGCTTATCTTTAGAAACTACAGACCTAACACACCAGGCAGGAACACTTCCTGGGCAAAAAAGGGTTCAGATTTCTGCTTGGCCACTAAAGTTCAAAGCCTCAGTTCCCCATCTGTGAGGAACCAAGCAACTCACAACCTCCCTGGGGGTTGTGGCCCACTCTTTTGAGAATCCCTGCTTTACACAGTTCTCGTCCCATCCCCCCCCCAAATTACTTTACAGAACTAAAATGATGGACTTGAATTCCTTTAGCTTTGTCTCATGGGGAAAAAGTTGGGTTATTAAGACCAGGGGTGACACAATAGAATTTTATAAAATTATGAACTGCCTGGAGATTCTGGTCACCCTGAGGTTCTCATTACAACTAAGGTAGGAAGGGCAACACTGAATTTATGGCGCTGTGACAAATCCTTTGAAAACTTGTCCTGAAGTAATGCTATGAAAGTTAAAATACAGTTTCTATTCACTATTCTTTCCACAGATTAATAAACAGCAGGTTTCCTTCACATGCACATAATCCATGAAAGGAATGGATGAATGCATTAGAATTGATAGATCACAACAATTACATTTTATTGTACAGTCTGCCTGTGTTATCTGTAAGGGTTCCATTCCACCCCTACCCCCACGGATACCGTGAAAATGCGGATGCTGGAGTTCGCAGGAGAGATGCAGTAAAGACTTACCCAGGGACCGTGCCAGCCCTCCGGAGGCTGCGCGGGGCCTGCAGCCCACTCCATGGGCCCCCCTGTGCCCGAGAACAGCTTCCCGATGTGATTGAAAGCCACTTCCATTTTTCATTTGAAAACCGGAAGTGGCTTTCAGTCGCATTTGAAAGCTGTTCTGAGGGGAGGCCCATGGAGTGGGTTGCGGCCTCCCCATGCCTCAGAACACCTCCAGGACATAATCGGAGGTCGTGTCTCAACACCAGAAGTGGCTTCCGATCGTGTCTCGGAGCTGTTCTGAGGTGCAGGGAGGCCACCTGTGGTTACGCCATCAGCAGATAGTCAAATCCGTGGGTGGCAAGCCTGCGTATAATGAAGGGCCACTGTATAACAAAAGTAATTTTGTTTGTTTGATACACAGGGTGGATCTCATCTATCCAAGTGGCAAACAGATTAATAAAATGTCCAATTTCTATTAAAGCAAGCACACACGTAAAGATACAAGAACAGAAGTGTTTATCCTAAAATATATACCAATGCAAGAATACCATTTGCTATCCAGTTGGGTTAGTTGTTGCTTCAGGGTCTCAACTTTTCCACCCAGCTCTTGTTTTAGCTTGACATTTTTCTCTTCTGCAACCTTTCGTGCCTTTTCTGCATGTTGCAATCTAAAGCAAAATAAGAAATATACACACAAGTTGTGATCAGTCACTAGAGAAACATATTCTGTACAGTACTAGCTTTTGTCCTTCACCTGCAAACATTCTCTTATTGTGCATCAATGTAAACATGACATTGTACAGGCGTCCTGTTGCTGGGCCTGCATATCCTTCTTTTTCCTCCCCACACCCTCCAAGCTCTTAAAGGGATATTATTTATTACAGTATTGTTAATTTTGGCATTGCTGTCATTGATCGGAATAACAGGGAGAGTAACTCCTAACCCCCACCTGCTTCACTTACCCCTTTCCTTCAGCATCCAGCACCACTGCTGCCGCCTCCTCCTCCATGGCCAGTGGAGGGAATGTTGCCAAGGGAGAAAGGTAAGTGAAGTGAGAGAGGTGTTTGCCTCTCTCCTTTGGCGCTGAGCACCACTGCCACTGCTTCCATTAATGCTAGGCTTCCAGCAGCATTCCTTCTGCCAGCCATTAGCGGAGGTGGCGGCAGCAGCAGCTCTGGATGCTGAGGGAGAGAGATAAGCCCCCCCACCCCACCTTAGAGGTAAGCCCCCATTTCCTCTCTCCTTCAGCGTCCAGTGCAACTGCTGCCGCCGCCACTGCTTCCCCTAATGGCCCCAGAGGGAATGGTGGGCTCCCAGCATTCCTCCACCAGCCATCAGAGGATGCGGAAGCAGTGCTGGACAGCAGAGAGGTAAGCCCTCCCCCCCCCCCACTGCACACTACAGCATGAAAAAGGGATGGAGCTGTTCTGGACTCCACGGAGGCAGCAAGCTGGGGGAGGCAGTGGATGGGCATGGAGTACCCCTACCAATCTGCCACCTCCTCTAATTTGTTGCCTGACACCTATATGTGTTCAGGTCCGTATGCCACTCTTTTCAATCCCTATCTCTACCTTATTCCATTGTTTCTTGTGGGATAATATTCCCTTCTAAGTCCAGTGAAGGGCATGGATGTATGCATGGCCTCCATTCATGCCTATTTACATTATTTCTTAAGGGGAAAGTCCCCTTCATAAGTTTTTTCACTTTCCGGTCCCTAACCCCGACTTATAAAGGGGATACCTTGTATAACATGCCATAAAGTTACTGTAGGGTAGGTCAGGTTTCTCAACACTAGCTTGTAGATGTGCCACAGATGTTGCCCAGTAGAGTGAGGTACTCTATTTACTAGTTCTGGCCCAAGTCCTAACTTTTGTAAAACCATGAACGCTACTTTTCTCTTCCAAATTCACAGTCCCAATTGTTCCAGACTCGGGGATTCTCTTCCTTGATTTTCTACCCTTTTCCTCCTACACCTGAGGCCTGGCAGCCTCTGCTCTCATCTCCTGAGTCCCTAGCTGGCTGGGAAGGAGGCAGGCAAGTGGGCCTGATGAAAAGGTCCTCTTGTAAGGAGGGTGCCAGGTAATCACACAGGAGATATTGCATGGGGCTTCTTTGATCTGAACATGCCTTATAGTACAGAGGCTGAACAGGGATATATCAGTGTTTATTTTGGGAAAGGCACATGGAAAAGTTCAATAGAGAGGTATACAAAAAGACCACATATGGATAAAGGAGACTGGGGAAGGGGTCAGGAAGGCTTTCATGCCTTCCTTAGGAACAGCTTGTAACCCTCAGAAAGACTGGTCTTGATTTTTAAAAAGGTAGAAGTTAGGGCACTGAACTAGTCACAGGTTGATCAGGGAAGTGGAAGAATTACCTGTCTTCCATTTGCTTCACAGAAGACATCATCTGATGTGTTTTGCCTTCAAAGAATGATATTGCTTCTTTTTTCTGCTCCAATGAGCTCTCTGCATTCTGGGAAAAAGAATCCAAACAACTCACTTTAGAATAATTATTCTTAAGATGTCAAAAACCAAACTATAGGAGGGCCACCTTTATTTGCATAGTAACAAAACTGGTCAGAGAAATTCTTTGGCAGGTCTTTCCTTTCACACTGTAATACGTATTTTCCCCCTCCAAAGCTGCTTCACTTCTAAAATTCTATGGTAGAAATGATTACAGTCAAGCAAGTATAAGGAAATCAGCCTATAATACACAGCTCCATCAAACGTCTACAGGCAATCTGAAAAAGGGAATGCATTGCATGAGCCTCTGACATATCTCAAGATGTTTCAGAGAGGAAACAATATCATTAATAGGATTCCCTTACTGATCCTCAACATTATATATCATCCCCCAAAGAAGCAGGCTATGTAGTCTTTGAACATAGGAAGCAGCCTTAAGCCCGAGCTACATTGTCCATGTCCGCGTCGCATCCTGTGTGCGTCTGGTGTCCCGCCCCCAGGTCAAACAACAGGCTCTGATTGGCCAGACGTAGCGTGGACGCAGCAAAAGTCAAGGCCACCTTGTTTGTTGTTTGACCTGGGGGCGGGACACCAGACACGGACGGAACGTGGACGTGATGCGGACGTGGACAATGTAGCTCGGCCTTTATTATGACCATTGGTCCATTTAGTGCAATACTGTCTTCACTGACTGACTGGCAGTAGCTCTGCAGGGGTCCCTCTCAGCCCTACCTGGAGATGCCAGGAAGTGAGCCTAGGACCTTCTGCAGTCAAAGCACATGCTCTACCACTGAACTATGCACCCCTTATCTAATCAAACAATAAGCTGGTGAAAGACAGACACCCATACTTGCCCTAGCAATCACTTCAGTTCCTGTAGCAAGGCTACTTTGATTCCAGAATGTTTAGCTGTGTGATCGCCTGTCTTAACCATTGGGTGAAGGTGTTCCTTACATTCTTACTGGTAAAGCAGGAAGTTTGTGGCTTTCCTTCTACCTTCCTACATCATAGGGCTTTTGTGAGGATGAAGCAACAAGCTAATCATCATAATGCACTGTGCACATATCTGAAGTGCTATGTAGGTGGTTAATAAATAGCCTAGTTCTCTCCATTTACTCCACGCGTTTACCTGAGATTTGTGAAACATCTGCAGATTGATAGCTTTAACGTCCTCCAGCTGTTGGCGCAATGCAACCAATGTGTCTTGTTTTTCATGGGTATCTTTCTCTAGGAGTTTCATGGCAATTTCCATTTCTGTTTTCATTCCAACCTGCAGCTCAAGCTCTTTTTCCAGCTCCTTAAAAATGATGGAAAGCCAAGTAGAACAAAACATTTTTGCTGTGCTATATAAAACCTGAGCTATGCTTTACAGCCCACAAGAAGCTATAATGTGATAAATTTCTTGAACAGAAATACAGCAGCTGCGATTCAAAAAAACCATCAAGTTGCTTCTGTAGACATGGCAGAACTTATAAAAGCTCCCCCTTTTCTACAGTGGCCCTCCAATAAGCTGCTGGTGAAAGTGAGGGAATCCTTCTGTGCAGCATCAACCGCATGCAGCATTTTTGCAACTGAAGGCAAAACTCAGCAGAGTTCTGTATGTGCATGGAAGCACTTCCCACATCTGCACAGAGTTTTTTGGATTTTGCCCGATTAATACAAGTCAGTGTATATATTCCACCATGCTGCGGGAGATCTAATCCTTATTGTAGTCAGTGTCCTGCTAAGGAAGCTAAAATTAATCTGCACAATGTTTTGCTACTTGACACAAAGCAATACACATCTGAAAATCCCAAAGAGTTTTATAGAAGGGAGTAGTCTAAACATTTGTTCCCCGATTCATTGATATACCCAGTTTCATCAAGGTTGATGCGATCAACCCATCAAGTGGGAAGCCATGTGCACATGTGAAACACAGCTCAGTGCGTTAAAATTTCGTGTTTCACAATGTCCACCCACTTTCCATGTGGATCCCTTTCCCAAGCTCCACCAGGCTTAGAGGTACCATATGTTGAGCCCAGTGCAGACTGTGTTACAGAAAAGGAGGCCAAGTCACTTTTTGGTGTCCCTTCCCCTGGATGGACTGGGTACAGAACATCCTTCCAGGGCCCGGTGTGCCTGGAAAGGAGCAGGGAGAAGACACATAGACACCTCTGAATTCTTAGGCATGTTATTGCTTGTGCTGATGCTACATGTGGAAATGTAATGCTTAACATTCCTTACCACATGCACTGCGGCTCCTGAGTCACATGCAGCTCTTTAACATATAATGTGCGGCTCTTGGAAATACAGTATGCTGGCTGAGCTCCTTTTTGCATCACAATTAATATAAAAGGTAAATAAGAATTTTTCAAACTTTATAATTATTTACCAGGTATAAACTGAGAGTCCACTGGATTAAAACGTAAGTTTAATGTTCATGGAGAGTAAATACATTTAAGAATTTAAATGCTTCTTAAATATTGCGGCTCTTAAACATCTCTCTTCTTATGGCTCTCAAAAATCTGAAGTTTATCATATGTGGCTCTTACATTAAGCAAGTTTGGCCACTCCTGGCATATAGCATCTGCCTGCCGTATGGAGAATTATGAAGCTGCCTTCTACCGAGTCAGCATACCATCTAGCTCAGTACTGTCTACAATGACTGGAAGCACCTCTCCTGGGTTTGAGAGAGCAGTGTTTCCCAGTCCTATGGAGAGATGCCAGAGACCAAATGTGAAATCTTTGGTATGCAAAGCATGTGCTCTACCACGGAGCAACAGCTCCATCTCCACCGTGCACCAGTGATTGCAGGAGTTGCAGCAATGCTGTGCGACTCCAATATACCTGGGGTGTGTGTGTGTGAGAAGGCGGTGGGTAGGGGCTATGAATGCATAAGGAACTTTTTAATGTCCTACTCCCAGGTGTGACCCCGTCCTTCCTTTCTTAGGAATGACATTACCATCTCTCCAAAATCTTACATTACAATCTCTCCAAAATCTAAACCTGTCCTGAGATTTCTTTAAAATTTCATTGCACAATGCTACGTTCTACACTCCCCCCCCCCCCCCCGGTTAAGCAGCTCATGGAACTTGCAGTATTCAAGATGCAAAATGCTATAAATTGAGACCAAATACAGAAATAATTGTACATTTGAGTCAACAACATATTTCAGTATCTCACCATTCGGATTCTTTTCTCCTCTTTCAGTTGCTTCCAGACATCACTATACATTTCATCCAGACCTTGGCGTGACTGCTTATATGTTTCTAGTTCAACTTTGGTATCCTGTTTAGTTACCTAGAATAAAAAGTCAATTGTGACAACTGCCTGAGAGCAAATTGCAGTAGAAATGTTTCTACGTATGCTTCTTAAGAGAACATTCTTCACTTATATCCAGTTGTTGCGTATTTTATACCTACAAGCAGTGTGGGCAGTAAGACATTACACTCCCAAAAATGAATATCTGACGAATTACACTTTCAAGTTATCAGGGTTCTTTATGATAAAAATCACTCACTCATTTATTCAATTCAGTGGAGAAAGGACAGCTCAGTGCAGAGAGTTGACTTTATGACTGAAGTGAATGGGGAAGCCCTCTCCTGAATCACACACAAGCTCTGCATTGAATGTAATATCTGCAATCTGGAGTATTTCAGTGTACTGTACTGGGACTAGTACTTTTTAAAGATAGGTACATTTAAAGATGGAAAATCGTCTCTTTTCCAGCATAAGAAAATAATATTGTTACATACTACAGATAAAATCTCACAATTTGTTATATATTATTAGCAACTATCTATGTCAGTGTTTCTCAAACTGTGGGTCGGAGCCCACTTGGTGGGTCGCGACCTGATTTCTGGTAGATCCCAGGTGATGGAAAGATCAAATAAGTAGTAATTGCCACAAGCCCTGAGGCTATTCAAAAATCAGATTGAAGGGCAATTGCCCTTCAAAGAGCTGAACTCCTGCAGTTTGCAAGGAGCTGAGCTCCTGCAGTTTGCAAGCTTGTGTAAATATAGGGAGATAAATGTTTGAGCGTCTCGTAAAGAAGCTAGGTGGGTCCCGATAGAGTGTCATTTTAAAAAGTGGGTCCCGGTGCTAAAAGGTTTGAGAACTACTGATCTATGTGAATATCTTGTAAGCCACCTCTTTTGCAGGAAAATAAGTTAATTCAGGTGGTGGTTTTTTTTTTTTTTTTTTAAGTCAGGGCTCCTAAATAGTCCCCATGCATATCAGCTATATAGCACATCTAACCTCGACATGCTTTTCACTTCGTTCACGGATTAATTCATTTTCCTGTTTCAGCTCCTGTTGTTCTTCCTGAAGTGCCCTGATCCGATCTGTTGCTGCTGTCAGCTGCCAAAGAGGGAGGGGTGGGGAGAGAGAGAAAAGATTAAGAAAGCAGCCACACATCCTTCAAATGAACTGAAAACCTGTCACTCAGTTGTAGCATGAAATTAAGCCATGGCATAGTCATATTTCATAATCCAACTGCTAAAACAGGGATATATTCAATTGTGTTGTTACTTCTAACACAAATTGGTTACCACACTGTGTGTTTACATCAGAGCACTATTTCTAGGAGAAAGAGAACACTAGACACAGAACCGCTCCAACTGTTAATCTGGGGATGTTCATCTTAGCCCAATTACCATGACCGCACCCTTGGGTTGCATTCGAGAACCAGCGATCTGTATTGTTTTCCTGAGCAAAAACCCAAACACATTCATTTGCTCTCTTTGATCCTTGTAAGAACTCTGATCAGATTCCCAATTTCAACGAAGAAGTCACTCATATAAAGGATAACATCACTCCAAACATATAGCTTAAAGTCACCACAAACCTCTTCCTGGAGCTTTGAATTGGTTTTCTCTAAGCACTCAATCTTGGTCTGAAGGTCTCCAACCGTGCAACTGTGGCAAAAGATTACCAGCATCTGTTTAGCACTAACCACTCTATGTCAGCCCAAATAAGAAGTCAAAGTAGCCAACATATATTACACTTACAGCGCAATCCTATCCAATTTACACCACCGGTGTAACCAGCGGTGCAGCGAGAACGGGAGGCCCCCAAACGAAAAGGGGATTCAAATCCCCTTTGAAAGGGATTTGAATCCCCTTTCTGTTCTGGGGTCTCCTGTTCTCGCTGCACTGCTGGTTACACTGGTGGTGTAAGTTGGATAGGATTGCACTGTTAGATTGGTTAGAATTCACAGGATAAAAGGCCATGGCAACACAGAAACAAACAGTTAAAAACACGTTCAAAACATGTTAAAAAAACAGTATTAAAACCATATTAAAAACTGGTAAGTAACAGCAACATTTCGAACCAGATTGTACTGGTCTTTTTCAAGCCACTAAAGGACCCACTTGAAAAAGACCAATACAATCTGGTTCGAAACGTTGCTGTTACTTACCAGTTTTTAATACAGTTTTAATACTGTTTTTTAACATGTTTTTAAACATGTTTAGAGTGTTTTTTTAACTGTGTTTTTAACTGTTTGTTTCTCTGTTGCCATGGCCTTTTATCCTGTGAATTCTAATCAATCTAAGATTATTGCTGGTCATGAAAACCTAATATCGTACTATATATTACAGTTTTCCAATTCATTTTTTTTAGTGCCCACAATTCTCACTTTCTTTATAAGCTCTAGAGGGGTATAACATATGCTTTTTTCCAGGATGGATTGTGAGCAAGAACTCACATTTTTAATGTTTATTTGTAAGAGATGTAGTAGAATACAATGCAGTACTACAGGGCTGAAAGCAGAGGTAGAAGAAGGTACGGAGGAGCGAGAAATGAGGCCGGCAAAATCAGGTGCTAGAAGGCAAAAGCAAAATAGAAGGAAATGTGCAGGCCACCAAGAATGTAGCATTCTTTATAATGCTCAAGGTGCCACAATTAGATTGTGATCCTAACGCACTTGGACCCCCCCCCGGAAATATTAAACGAATGATCTTACCTTAGATGACGGTTGAGTTCTTCAACATAATGTTTTTGATCAAGCACAGCAGTCATTCCTCCATCCCTGATTTAAAATAAAGATGATTTTTCCCCCAGAATGGCTATTCGTTCAATTGCTACATTTATATTAGACAAAGCTTGTCACTCAAGAAACTTCAGATACATTACAAGGATGCAAGTGCTTTTCCCTCATTTGGGACAAGTGTGGCCTCAACAAGATGGGGACGACCAGATACAACAAAGAAAGGGGATGATTCACAAGGATGCAAGTGCTTTTCCCTCATTTGGGACAAGTGTGGCCTCAACAAGATGGGGACGACCAGATACAACAAAGAAAGGGGATGATTCACAATAAGGGATTAAAGTTAACCTGATCCAACATTCGGATCCTCAAGGTTAAACAATACTTTGTCACTGGAGCTCAAATTACCGTCAGATGAATAACTATCTTGACAACTCAAAATAATTACATTACATTACAGCCACCTACCCCCAAATTAGGTTACTGTTATGATACAATGAAATTAGGTTCTAAGCAACTGCAGTGAGTTTCTACAACTATCAGTGTTATACAAATACATGAAAATTACTAAGAGTTATCATTGGGTATGGAGTTTGGGGTCATCAGTTTGCTGCTGACACCCAGCTCTATTTTTCCCTTTCCTCGAATCTAGGTGAGATGAGGCTGTAAGACTAGCTGTGCTCATCTCCTGCAATTTGCAGCTCTCTGTTAAAGAATCATTAAGAAGCTGAATGAGCAACCAGAAGCTCAACCATACATACTCTTTGCCATCTTCACTGTTGTGTGTATCCTTAAGGTACAGGGAAAAATCTATCACAGCAACCTGAAAAGACAAATTAGATTTACAGCCATTTTACATCTAATTAAGTTAACAACATTGTTGGCAATGCCCTGATACAATTAGCTATGCTTTACTTACTTTCTTCCACATTCAAATACATTTGGTTTAAAGGGCTGGTGTGACACCACACTTATCTTTCTGGGCAGATATTCTTATTTGAGACGCTTTCTATGGCAAATTAATTTTCTTGGTCCCAGACTGAACTCAATCATTGGGTTCTTTGCTTTCCCTAATGCAATCTGGCATTGAAGCAAGCTGCTCCTCTTCTTAGTTCTTTCTGCTCAATCTAATGAGTTCCCCAACTACTGTATATTCAGCAATAACTGCTAGATTGCACAAATCAGTGAAGAACTTTGGATGTATGATCACTCGACAATAGCCAAGGATTTCCAATAGCATCAGGAACTTGGAGGTGGATTTCAATAATATTTTGCATCACTGTACTGTATTACGTAAAACAAACCCTTTCTTTGCTTTTATTTTTAATTGCACATAAAATAGTCCTGCCAATTCTAAACACAAGAGCTTCTATACCTTTAACTGGTGACTGTTGGAAGAGGTTCACTAGGTGCACCTTCTTCCATAATAGTGCTATAGGAACAGGAAAAGTCATATGTGAAACCCCTTCTAGCTACATTATGCTTAAAGTTATAGGAGACTCCTTAGCATGAGTGCTGTCACCTTCTAAACCAAAAACTAGTTTCATAGGGGAAATCACCACTTTACATTTAGTACTTATGTGATTTGAACAAAAGTGCAAAAAACCCATCTCCCTCATCAAGACACACACACACACACACACACACACACACACACACACACACACACACACACACAAAATCGAGTATGTGCCCTATTGCTTTCGAGTGTTTTAACAATTATGAAAGCATCAAGCCCCTATTTTCAGAAGATGCACACTGAATTTCACATGTTATCAGACTTGATAACAGGAGCACTTTTAGACTCCATATGAATGCCACAGTACAAAATGTAAAGCAAAAATCAGCCCAATCAACTGCATTTCTGTTCACACGGGTGCTTTTGAAAATTCTACTCCTCTAAGGCCCAAATTACACATAAGCTATCATGTGGTTGTTTTTCACTCTGTAGAAGTTTTCTTCACAGGGCAAGCCATTTGTGTACAGCCTCTTGCCATATACGTTTTGTCAATTTTCACCATGCTACTGAGTGTGTGTGCGTGTGAGAAACATTCTGAAATTTTGGATAAATGTTATCTATTCACAACTGTGTGATGCCAAGGCATTTACATTTAATTCAAATTCAGTCCAACTGAGTACAGCAGGCCTGAACTTCGATAGTTCAGGACTATCAAGGTTGTGTATCAGAATGTTATTCCTTTGTTTTAAGGGGTGGTTTTCACCTGGGAATCCAAATCTTCTCCTTTCAAGCAGAGATTTGCATCAATGACATTCAGTCCTACCAGGAGACCGACAATCACCGCTCCTTCCTCTTCCATCATCAAGGCATCAGGCTCATAAAATTCACTAGAGAAAAAAAAAAAAGATAGATCATTTTAAGTAGTAGTTTTGGAATCTACTGACACCCACTACGGCAGAAGATACGGGGCAGTTTAAGACAGACAGATAGATTTAGGTCAAACACCTATGATCCATTTTTTAAATACATGTACTTGCTCTAAAATGATTCTATTTCTGTACAGCAAAATTTATTTATTTATTTATTTTTCACATTTTTATACCACTCTTCCTCCAAGGAGCTCAGAGTGGTGTACATATTTCCTCCCCTCCTTTTTGTCCTCACAACAACCCTGTGAGGTAGGTGGGGCTGAGAGACAGTGACTGGCCCAAGGTCACCCAGGAAGCTTCATGTCTGAGCGGGGATTTGAACCTGGATCTTCCAGGTCTAAGTCCGACTCCCAAACCACTACACCATCCTAGCTCCTAATAAAATAAAAATAAGTTATTCTGAAATAAAATTAAAGGTACCTCAACAGATTCTTGTGGTCGAGGAGTACTTTCAAGTAGTCTGCCAGTTTCTTTTGCATGACAGCAAGATAAAGCCAAGCTCTGCCTCTTCCTATTGGAGTCCTACAATTCCATAAGTACATAAGTCAAATATGTCAATCACTCAACATATAAAAGAATGAACTTTGACAGCTTAGTATGAACTGCGCTTACTAAAAACATAGCACAAAGTTTCAGCAGGAAATAGCTACTTATTGGGCAAGTCAGAAAAAAAAGATACTAAATAATTAGGCTTGTAAAGCTTTTACTTGTCATCTTGCTTTTAATGGATTACTTGGTTAATTACCAATTAGCATAAGTACTACAATATCCAACTACAGAAGGTTTCAAGAAATATGTAACAAGAAAATATAAATTAATCATTATTGCTGGGAAAACCATCCCTGCAGGGGTAAACAGTCGATGTCATGTTTACTCAGAAGAAAGTCCAAAGTTCAGTGGGAGTTTCTTCCTAGTACCTGCTTTCCAGTGGCATCTGACTAACCACGTTTGGAAACAGATTGCTCAACCAGACCCGAGTCAGCAAGACAATTCTTACAGTCTTAAATGTAAAATAATACTGGTAAATGCATTACATGACATAGGGAAATATACATAGGTTCTTACTGAGCATATACAACAGTGGCACCAACTCTGAAAAACCTTCACTAAGCGGGTGTACCAATGACAATTCTCCATCTTTAACCTGAAATTAACTCATCATTTTGTTAATCCAGCCAAATCAACTCGTAAATTATTATTGATGTACATTAATATTGTAAAGTGTTATCCTTTTCACCCAAACCTGAATCCATTTCAACTCACTTCAATTCTGGCAGATTTCTGACACTTGTTGCTAAATCTGATGCTTCTGGACAAAGTTTCTCCACCAGTTCTAAAGGTCCGAAGAATGATTTGTTCTGCCCAATAAAACTCTTCTTAGCTACATAAAGAAAGAAGTGAAATAAGCAAGGAAATATTACAAAAGCAAGTTTTCATAAAGAGTAAAATGGAGAATGAAGGCATTTTCACACCCAACATTCAAGCTTTTTTTACTTTTACACTTTGCAATATTATTGTAAAAGCTTCTGTCACTAGAATGAGCATTTGGTTTAAAACTGGCTGTCTTCAACTGTCTAGCCAGCATTAACTACATTCACATAGGAAGCTGGGGGGGGGGGGGAGTTTACTGTAAGCTGCACACAGGTCTACTCAATGTTACATGGTGGCCCTGCCCACTCGCCATTGTAGCCATTCTGAGCAGTGAAGGCAACGTGCAGGAGACTCCCTGTGCGTTGCCTTCGCTGCTCAGAATGGTTCCGAAGGCAAGTGGGCGGGGCCGCCATGTAACGCTGAGTAGACCTGTGCGCAGCTTATGGTACCACCCCCACACTAGGAATGACACTGACACCATCAGACCATTGGTCTAGCCAGCTCAGAATTGTCCACACTGACTGAACTCTCCAGAGTTCAGACAGAGGCCTTTCCCAATCTTACCTGGAGATGCCAGGGACTGAACCTGCGATCTTCTGCATACAAAGCAGGTACCCTACCACTGAACTAACCCCCCCCCCTTCACATTTGCACACAAGCAGAAAAGAGATGCAAAAGCACCTTTTGGTGCCATGTGAGACAATGTCATTGCACCATTGCCATGAATTCTCACTATGTGGCTTCAGGCAAATCACTGAACCTCAGCGTGTCTTGCTGCAATATAGGGGTAATACTCGCCTTATACGGCTGTTGTAAATACATAATCCAAAAAGAATACATGTGAAGCACTTTGCACATTCAGAAAGTGCTATATAAATGCTGCATATATTTATCATCATCATCATCATCATCATCATCCCAGAACTAGATCCACAAAAACAACTTGTCGAGGGAGTAAAGAAATTAAACTTGCTTTACCGCCATTTCAGTACCCTTGGTAAGCAGAGGTAAAGTGAAAAACAAGTCAAACTATGCAATTCTCTTTAATACACAGAGCTCTTCTTCTTTTATCCATTACTGTTTCTAACCATTTTCTTATGGAACAGAAACAGAAGTGAGGTACTGTACTAACTTTTGTATAATTGCTAGAAGTAACTGAAATTCTTATACTATATTTACTACCGTGTTTTCCCCGTGTTTCCAGCTCCCATTAAGCCCCTGTCGTAGAGATCCCCACGGCGCTGGGTGCCTTTGCTGTAGGGGAGGGAAAGGGGCTTTGAGCGGCAATGTAATAAGACCTCCCTGAAAATAAGACCTCCTGCGTTTTTGGGAGGCAAAATTAATATAAGACCCTGTCTTATTTTCGGGGAAACACGGTAGAATAAACTAAGAGAAAGTCACAGCAAAGAAAGCCTACTCTCTCTTAGGCTACACTCCTATACACACCTGAGAGTAAGTCCACTAAACTCAGCGGGGCTTACTTCCGAGTAGACACACAGACTTAAGGCACTGTGAATGAAAAGCCTGTGAATGAAAAGCCTATCTGCTATATTTTATATTCGACATCAATGCAAAACTGAAATGCGAGGTCTTTACTCAAATGGAAAAAAACTCACCTTTAAGCCCATGCTTAAGACAATGCTCCATCACCACAAAGAACTGTTGCAGGGGAGGGAAGTCGGAATCCAGAGTTCTACCCAAACTCAGAGCTGACTGGATTAAGACTTTAATGCTCAGCTTCATCATATTCATAAGATTTGAACGTTCTTCCATTGTGTGGTATTTGGCCACTAAATGCACACACACACACACACACACAGGAAGAAAAACTGAAGTAGATATGTAAGGTTTATTCTCAAAATACCAATCTACACAGATCATACACTGTACTCTAAAGATACTCTGGAAAATAAAAGCATTATTGTAGGAAAACCAGAATGACACAAAATTCAATTCATATACTAATCACACGCAGTTATTTTGTTAGCACAGTGTGCATGACACTGATACAGTCTAGAGAGGCATGACATGCTGTGATCAGGTGCATTTTGCGTGTGTGTATGTGGGCATTCACAAAACCAAGATGCTGGCACAGAACTTCAATTTCCAGAACAGTTCCTCAACCATTACAGTGTAATAGTAATTTCCATCCCAGTCCCTGTAATATTTTGGTACAACACTTTAATCCCATCTCTCTGTGTGAATTACTACAGCTCTCCACAAATATATGCAGAACAGCTAGGAGATGGCAGCCCATCTGCCAGCCAGCTGAAAAGGGAAGTCCTTGGAAGTAACAAGGGGGTCTGTCTTGATCCAATCTGAATTTTTTGGACAGCTAACCATCTAAGGAAGGAGAGAACAGAACAGAATAATAAACTCTGCACTGGAAGGTAAAATAACTGGCCTCCTTGTAGTAAGATTCCCCTCCTGCTCTTCCCTGAGAGAGATATTTTGGCACCTCAGTACTGATGCACTTCCCCAATTGTGGTTCCCCTGAAAGCTCGTTTCATCCCCCCCCCCCCATGCGACTCCAGAGCAGAGCCATCAATATTCCCTCCCGCTTTATTCCCCATTGGTTTCTCACCTTCACCTGCGTTACCAGAGCAACACTTCCCTCCCCCTCTACCTCCAGAAAGGAACGACCCTTATTGGACGATGGACTCCAAGCCACTGACCCCCTTCGTACAAGCCAATCAAACTCCGGGGACATATGCCCGATGTATCGTATTGGTCACACTCACTGACCTGCCCTCTCATGTTCCAATTGGTTAGAAAAAGGCTCAGGTCCCTCCCCCACCTCGATTCCTATTGAGTGTAGAGGAAGAAGGTGGAGCAGTGACGCGACTTTGTAAACAAATAGGGGAGAGCATTATGTGGAGGTAAATGGCGCCATTTTAGTTGTTTGCCACTTGTCGTGGCTGAGCGGCATTGGAAGCTCTTTTCTTCGCGCTTGTTGTCGTGGAAACACAGCTTCCTCATTCTTCTCCCACCTCCACTTCACGTTGGGATTTCCCACCTAGTTCTCAGAAAGAAAGACTCCGCACTCCCTCCCTCTTCTGGAGACGTGCGTCCTTCTCCCTGTCGGAGAGCCCTTCAATTTCTGCCCTATTGCTTTCCACTCAACCCGCGGAACTCCCCACTCTCAGGGAAGCAAGTTAGCCAGGCAGTCACTGCCACACTCCTGTTCGTGGTGTGTGTTTGTTTTTTTGCCTCAGTCAATGGGGTTTCGTTTCCTATTCTCTCAGCTACTCCTTCAAAGCCAAACTTCACACCAACCGCTTTCATCAAAGGCATATATGATATATGAAGCCTGTCAGGAAAGAAAAAGAAACGGGGGAGCAACTCTAATGCATTCCCCACGCTTCCTAAGCCCGCCCCTGCCATAAGAAAACCGTGCTTATCCGATTCTTACATAATCAGAGAAAGCCTCTCTACTCCATCTACTGCAGCAAAACAAAGCCAAAAATAATCTTGTAGCACCTCAAACACCAACTAATTTATTTTAGCATAAGCTTTGGTAGGTAAGCCTAGAGTCCACTTCATCATATCCATGAAGTAAGTGTTACCCTCAGGATAACACTTCATGGATCTGATTCTGATGAAGTGGAAGCTTTATGCTAAAATAAATTTGTTAGTGTTTAAGGAGGTGCTACAAGAAGATTCTAGTTTTCTTAATCTAAATATCTCCCCTTCACCCATTCCGATGTGCAGTTAGAAGAGCATTTTTAGTAAATAATGATGAGCCATTACAGAAACAGGAATTTTACAAAGTAAAGTTGTGCCTTGTACTTTCTATTCCATCCTTCCTAGAACATCAGCATTTTATATAAGAAATGCTGGTTTCTTCCCATCTCCCCCATCCTCAAACACTGTCAAATTTGGCATATTTAGATGCAATATGCATTGTTTTGTATGAACTAGAACTGACAACTTAAAAGTTTAAAAACTTCCAAACTGACAACTTAAACGTTTAAAACTTCTAATATTGATCAAGTCTAAATAGCTCGCCAACCCTAAACAAAAATGAAAACCCAATGTTTACTCAGAAGTAAGTTCTACAGGACTCAGTTGGAAGCAAATCTGACTAGTGACACTGACACTTGTTTCCACATAACAGCCTGAAGTAAAACATTTGTTTTCATTTATAATAACCCTAGGGGATCTAGATAAAACCTTTCAAAACATTATTGAATGTATCTTGGTGCTGGTGCAGCAGTCACAATAAGCTATATTACACACAATTCCTTGTTTAAGAGGCTGTGTCTTACTGGACAACAGTACAATAATATTACAGAGCATAGATATTTCTTACACTATATTAAGAATAAGCAACTTTTATTTAGAAGTTTTATGGTATAAAATGTTCTTTTCCTGCAGTTCTGTTTTTTCTCACTTCAGAAAATCCCTGACAAAATTTCATGTTCTTGGATAAAACTTAGCTATTTGGTACTAATAAAACCCTCTTAAAAGCTTTGTACTGTTTTTAGAATTTAGTGCCAATGTTTGGTACTATACAGAGTATCTAAATTACATGATGCCTGCCCAGAATGATCAATAACAGAAAAGTGGGAAAAATTATTTTATCACACAGTCAATAAATGGATGAGCCAGATGGCTTTAAGTGGAGGTTATTCTGAGCTGAGTGAAGATAAAAGAAAAGGCAAGAGGCAAAAGAAAAGGCAAGAGGCAAAAAAAATCAATCAATCAATCTTACAAGATACAGGATATATGGGTAAAGATGCCATGTGTTGAAAGCCAAGAATGCAATTGAAAATATTTAAAAACACTGGATCACAGATCTTCAAAACAAGTTTAAAAACAAGTTAAACGAAACATCGGGTTTTTTGCACAATCTCAAGCCTCGGATTTTACGGTAAATGTATATTATTCCTTGTTTGCAGCTTTTTAACTTGTTTTCTTAAACTTGTTTTGAAGATCTGTGATCCAGTGTTTTTAAATATTTTTAATTGCATTCTTGGCTTTCAACACATGGCATCTTTACCCATATATCCTGTATCTTGTAAGATTATACCTGGCCATGAAAGTTTCCGCTCTACTTTCAATCAATCAATATTCTAAGGCACACCTCCCCATTGCATATTGGTACAGTTACAATAAAGTCTGGCTATGTCCATCAAGAGGCTATTCGGTTTATATACCCACTAAGGTCACAAATGCTATCATCTGCCAGAACACAAAGCAGTTTACATTGACTGAATGGAACTATTACCACAAACAAACTGTGTATTAAAAGCAGAAATGTGCAGAAACCAGTGGGGAAATAGTCTCATTCGACATTCCAGCTCATATCTTAGAGAGTGATGATACTCCAGTGTTGTTAATGAATTCTCATTTGAAAAGAGTTTTACTAGATTTGATAGTATCTGCTTTTTTCAAAACGGAGACTTTTTTTCATACGGTATTACCCAAACTGCACTTCTGGGAGTATCCTTTATTTATGGCTTAGTGCTCAAGATTAGGATGTGCTTGTTAGTGCTTGTTACTGTATTGTATGCATGCACACATGCTCACCCTCTTCAGTTCAAACTCTAAACTACATTTAATGAAATGCTACAATAACCCAATTTGTCTTTGTCCATAAAAATCTATGATTAAACTTCTGAAATGCTAGAATATTCTAGTTCTCAGGTTTGATGTATTTGTATGTTTAGATCAGGGGTGGCCAACCTTTCAACATGAATGCTTCTGGACCTTTAATGGTTGAATAGGTGAGGGCATTTCAGCAGGTGAAACACAACTCTTAAGAAAGCAGAGGCCCTAATGGTGGAAGGTTGGCCACCCCGGTTTAGATTCATGACACTGTTGCTTTCAATTTCTGCAACAGATTGTTTAAAAAAACAAAAACAAAAAGTGTCTCACATTCCTAGGTGGGAGCATCTCATTTTTAGAATCAAATGTTTAATCACCTCACCTGTCTTTTATAGCCAGATTCTTATTTGATATCAATGTTATTTATCTGGAGGCACGTACTCCTTTCAAATAAGTCTTCCTTCCAAGTAAAGTTGGAATCCTACATACACTTAAGCCGGAGCTACACTGTTCGCGTTCGGTGTGCGTCTGGTGTCCCACCCCCAGGTCAAACAACGGCTCTGATTGGCCGGACGTAGCGCGAACGCAGCAAAAGTTGAGCTGGACTCAACTTTTGCTGCGTCTGTGCTACATCCAGCCAATCAGAGCCGTTGTTTGACCTGGGGGCGGGACACCAGATGCACACGGAACGCGAACGCGACGCGAACAGTGTAGCTCCGGCATTTCTTGGGACGAAGGCCCATTGACCTGTGGGATGTTGCTCCCAGTAAACATATAGACTCGTATTATAAGTCTGCAGCCTTAATGTACAAGGAACAAATTTTCAGGGTTCAGACAGAGTAACCTCATAGGAGTTCCCTAAAGGTGCTGGTTTTATACTACCAATTTCTGATTTAGCACATGGGTAATAGGGGGTTCCACATTTATGGGATTTTCCACAACATTTCTACATGCGGCACGTGCTGCCCACTTATTCCAGAATTCTCCTGATCGCTATGCATCTTTTTTTTAAAAAAATCAAATTTTAGTATCGGGGAACATAATTTCTTCTTGCTAATCATTCCTCTGTATCATATCAACCATCTTGTTGATCTGCTATCAGATAGCTCTTCCAACGTGTTCATCTTTTGGGGAGACTTGCCAAGTAGTAGTAAGCTTCTTTTCTTCTCAGGCAGATATTTAACTAAGTTATGACACCATGGGAAATTCTTTTTGAAATCTGGAAGCAGAGTTCTTGGAAGGTGATTTAATTTACTGTAGATGGCATGTCCTATCTTTCCCTCTCATTAAATATATTTTATTCCCCCACTTTAAATTAAATTTTTCTATACAAGTAAAGCTCAGGAGGTCTCTATTTAAGTTGAAACATAAGTTGCAGCATTGATTTAGTTATGCGACGTAAACAAAATTGTGAACAACTTTCTATATAGAAATTAGCTATAAAATAGACAATCATTAACTTCCTAGTGAATATACACTCTGTGACAACCCTGCTTTTTTGTTGTATAATGTACAAAATGGGCCTTAGAGCAGCTTAGATGGGGATTTAGTTTATTTATTAAAATAAATAGTATTTGTTTAGTACTAAAATGCATTTGTATTAGATGCATTTTCCAAAACACGTCTCTCTCCCCCTCACAAATGAGCTCTATCACACTTGTGCAAAAAGTCAGAGTGGATGGACTGCGCCTGGGCAAAAGTGGGATGCAGCTGTCTTTAAGTTGGATGGACTACATGCACTAAGGACTATATGTACTAAAATACCTCACGGCCTGATCCTGCCTAACTTTCTGCCTGCGGAGCCTGCGCTCCGCAGGCGGAAGGTGCCGTAAATGCGCCGTAAAGCACATTTTCGGCACCCTTGGAGTAAGAGCCACCAGCACGCAGGCCAGCAGCCCTTACTCTGCCTCCCCCAGGACCCTGCAGCCGCCAGTGCTGGTTGGTCTGCTCGAGAGTCAATGCACTGGCCGGTGCAGGGAAGGGTGGACCGGGCGGTGAGGGAGGGCGGCTGTTGGGTGAGCCGGCCCAGGAGGGGGCAGGAATGTCAGCGGCAATATCCCAGTTCCCTTCCTGGGTTTTGGGGCCCATTCCCTGCCACCCTGGATGTACATGGACTCTCGAGCTGACATACATCCGAGGAAGCCCATTGGGGCTGGTCAGCCCTACACTGGGGGAAGGGGACAAACGTCCCCTTCCCCTGAGAAGACTTCGGGCCACACCAGAGCGGCCCGGGAAGGGGCCATACGGGCTGGTTGCGGATTGTTACGCAGGATTGGGCTGACAATTTCTGTTTGCTTTTAGGTTGCACTTTCCCACACTGCAAAATTGTAATACATAGTCATACACACAATAAAAGCAAGTTATAACTGACATCCATCAGCCTACTTGAGGTACTTCAAAGTGCTTTTAAAATGAAGTTTAGTTGTCTATAGTACAGCTTTATATCAAATTTCTGCAAAATGTTTTCTTTTATATTTTAATTCAAGCCACTACTGTCAAGATAAACCCCTCTATTACAGTGCAATCCTGTACAGTTCATGGGCTGCCCCGGGGCAGCCCGGGAGCACATTTGTCCCCTTCCCTGGGTGCAAGTTGGCTGGGGCCCTATGGGCCTCCTCGGATGTACGTCAGCTATGAAGCTGACGTACATCTGAGGTGGGGGAGTAAGGCTGGCCAGGCCCGGGAACAGGCCTAGGATATTGGTGGAGCTCGCCACCAATATCCCCGCCCTCTCCCTACCTGGACCGGCCAATGGCCAGCCTCTGGGCTGCCCCATTCCGCCCTCCCCCCACCCCTGCACCAACCGGTGCGGGACGTACCTCCGCTGGTGTGGGCCGGGTCCAGAGTGAGGGTTGCCAGCCTCCGTGCTGGTGGCCCTTACTCTAGAGTAATCGCAAACGTGCTTTCCGGCACATTTGCGACGGCCTAGAGCAGCGGAGTGCACACTCTGCCACTCTAGGCTTAAAGAGGATTGTGCTTTCCATCAACGTAACAACAACAGGGACAAAGCAAAGTTTGTGTGTTCCAGACAAAATCATTCATTTAGACCATTCAGTTCACAAATGTTGCAGTTTAGCCCGTGAGCTTTATTTTCTGTGCCAATGCTCAGCTCTTGAACATGTGAGGAGCATCTCAGAGTATGTGCAGAGTGCTTTTTCTATATTACTGGATAATCACTACTAGCCCCTACAGTTTGGAACTTAAGAGAGGAACTTCCAGACCAAATAAAGCATATCATATCCCAACACAGGCCTGTCACGGGGCACTTTTCAAAATTAACCACTGGTTTCTCACAGATAACTACTTTGTAGGACTATAAAGGAACATTTTCGTTTCTGAAGTAACAGGGTCTCTCCTCAGTCACTTCCTGAAAAGTCACTTTCTGTTTATACCCCAAATCGCTATTACACAGTACAAGCAATAAACATAACCATACTTTGTTTTGCTGCGCTGTCATTGCTGACTGGTTTGGGTACAAGTCCTACCAAGGCTGCAGACTTCAGAGCATTTCCATAGCTCACTGCTAAGTTTTCGGAAGCTTTCTTGGCCAGTGAGAGGATGGGAGCGGACCACCCCGAGTCTTCGGCCATTCTCTCTTTGCCATCGCTTTTCAGCTCCGACGCCTTGGGGATCTGGGCACGATCAATGACTTCAAAATCCTCCTTCTGTTCCACGGCAGATGCTTCGGAACTCTCCCCTTCAGCCATCTTTAAAGTGTGTCATATGACACCAGTCATGAGCAATCGCGCACAGCGGCAACTTCCCTCTGTCCTGCTCTACTAGTACTCTACAAACTTGTAGCTCAGGGGATCAGCCTCAATAACAGCGCTACTTGATTGCTCTGCAACAACTTGAGGCACGCTTCCTTAGAAGCTGGTTGGGTGACGATAACAGGTAACTTGGATCCTAAATTAAGTGTGTGTGCATAAAATATTCGGCACTCCATTTTGAGATTGTTCCAACCTGAGGCTGCTTGGAGGCGTTTTCATCACGCCCAAGACTGTGTCTCTTCCTTGTTCCTTCCTTCACCCTCCTTCATTACTACGGCGTAATGGAAAAGCCTCCAAGTCTGCAGGTTACCGGGTTACACAAGTCTTAAAATGGAGCACAGAAGATTTTAGGGAGACCTAACTAGATTCACCTCAGCTATGTGCAAGAGTCTTGCAGCAAGACAGATTTTCAGTTTGCACGGAGGACGTTCTGGGACAAACAAACATTTTGTGTGCTTTTTGAAATGAAATGTGTTGCTACTTCCTCATTTATTAAAAATAATCTAGCTTCCCCATTTATTAAAAAAAAATCTACATTTACTTGGATCTGTCTTCGACACTAGTTGAAACACACAGGTTCCTTGCAGTGCAGAAAGCACAAAGCAGAAATAAAGAGAAAGCTGGTAGTCTTTCTATTAGCAACGTTTGAGATTAACTTTGGGTGTCAAAGTCGCTGCTCTTAATTTCTTACACTGACAGACTCGCCATTCTAAGCAGGAGCTCAAATACAAGCACTGGTTTTTAAGGAACACATACCGTCAATTATGTATGAGCGGTCACTGCCACCTAGTGGGTTATCTGGTAAATGACACTTATGAAGGAATCTTGTATATGGGCATAACAACACATTTGTAATGGACTCTTTGTAGATGGAATCTGTCTGGAGCATTCCTGCCCCTGCTCAAGGGTCAAGCAGTAAAGATGTGAACCATGGATTCCAGCGGCTTTCAGTTTATGCGTCTTCTTCCTTTACAGAAACCGGAACAGAAGGCATTGGTTTCAATGCAATTGACTTTCTGTGGGTGGAGTAGATACACACCACTGCCCTGATCTCATCTAATTGGATGGGGAGCCCTGCCACACCCCAACCTTAGGAAAGAAAGGTAGCTAAATGACCTCACCATTTGGATACACGTTGTCAGGGGTTTATATTCATCATTGCCAGTGCTTTTCAATGAAGTTATCTCAGGAGCAAGATTGGGTAGGCCCACTTTCTATCTACATTTACAAACACACAGCAACAGGTTACAAGTTATTTTCATTACCTTTGCAAAACCTTTTCTGAGAACAGGCCCCAGCTTTGCTTATTTCAAACAGTCAGTTGTGGGGCTCCATCACATTCAGCTTCAGCATGACCAAGAAATGGTACTCAATGGGCATGAGCTCTGTCCCTGGCCTGTTAGGTTCCTGGCATTCTGGTGGCAAGACGGGCCCTAAACATTTAAAAAATCAATTTGTGTGGCAAGTTGCAATGCAAGGCTGGGCTGGTTTATTTGTCAGATAGTTGTTCCAAAAAAAGACCAGGGAGGAAAGCTCTTTTTGTAAATAGTAAGTTTATCTGTATTATGAATTCTTAGCATAAACAAAAATGTTCAAATCAAATGTGCTCTCTTATCGCTGATCCTCTATTATTTTATTTATTTATTTTAAGGCTGCCAATCCCACCCCCTTCCGGGCCCGATCCGCCACCCCTACCCTGTTTCGCCCCCACCCCTCCCCCTTTGGAAAGGGGCCCAAAAGAAAACTTTGTACCCCCTAATAAAATTCCTCTCAGAGGCCTTGTCAGCCAGTTTTGTGGTTTTAACTTATTTTTTTTTCCTGTGCCAGCTTGGCATCTGTCCATGCCACTTCCAGATCTGCTGCACATTTTCTTATGGTGTCCTTGGACAGGTTTTGAAAATTGCACAAAAATCCAAATAAATGTTGTTGCTTTTTCAGTTGTTCAAACCGTAGCTATAGTGTTTGCAGTGCTTTATCTACCACTTGATCAAAACATTGTACTCTGAAAGCTGTTTTTGGATCTGACAAAGGTTCATCTGCAGATTCATAATCAAATAATTTTCTTTTTTGCATTAGTGTTTACGGTGAGTCTTGAATACAGGCTCAGTATCTAGGTCTTTGGCAAGTTCACTGACATCAATCAAGGCTTCATCAAAACCTTTTTCTCTGTATGTCTTTTTAACCAGTTACAAAGCTTTTGGAATGAAGAAAGATTACCCTAGTGCGGGGCCCCTTAGGCACAGGGCCCAATTGGGAGCAGTTGGTCCAAGTGGCTTAAAGCCAGCCCAGCCCAAGGCCTTTTAATGCTGCCTCATGGTTTTTATCCTGCCTCATGGTTTTTATCCCTGGAATTAATTTCAGTGGCTATGAATGGTTTTAGTACTTCTAGATGTGGCAGCTTTTCTTGAGGTTTTAATTGCTGCCGTTTTGTTTTATTGTGGTTTTATTATTTATTGTTAAGAATATTTACATGTCTTGATTTTTTTTTTCATTCTTGATTATATTGTTTTTATGTTAATATTTCTATGTTGTACACCATCCTGGTATCCTTTGAGCTGAGGGTGGCATTGTTATATAAATAAAGCATTTCTACACCTGACCTGAACATCTGTCTAGCCATTCTTTAATCTTTCCGAGGCTTGACTCTGGTTTCTGAGAGATCTTACTTCAAGTTCTCACTATTTTTTTTTTATAAAACCTGTTTTCTGATATATTAAAATTACAGGTGGTAGGAATTTAATCTTCTAAATGTAGAGAGACCAAGTATGACACAGACAGACGCTTTCTACAGACTTTGACTTTCATCGTGAAAATCAGACTCAAGTGATTCTGGTGAGCTGCAATGAAAGATTCTGGGTTTCAGACTGAAAGAGAAAAAAATTATGTATGTTGCAGAGACCTTCCGCCAAGTTTCATAATGAGGGGGAAATTGTTACTGCATGAATGGTATGTACAATTTATATAGAACATCCTGTCTAAACCGCAAGTTTTAATTCTTCTGCCAGGATAGTTACTGATATAGAACTTCCAAGGCTTGTAATTTCAACAAAACCAGACAATTCTTATGCTCACAGTGATTTATTTCAGGGTTTAAATGGAACTGTACACATTGGAGATATGCAACACAATAAAAGCAGGGGCAAAATGGGCCCCCCAAAGAATACAAAAGGTGCTTATGAGTTGTCCGATTTCAAAATCAGCAGCTCTAAAGTCACTACATGCAGTACATGATCTGGTGGCAGGAAGACAAATGGCCAAGTCCCAGTCTCATTTGCCTTTCCCCGAGTTTGGGCCAAGACACTGTCACACTGGAGGAGGGCTCTTGAAAACCTCTCTCCCACAGGAACTTTCTCACAGTGCAATCGTATCCAACTTACACCACCAGTGTAACCAGCGGTGCAACGAGAACGGGAGGATGTTGTGATGGCACTTGGCCTAGATGCCTTTTAAAAGGGGATTGGACAGATTTATGGAGGAAAAATCCATCACAGGTTATAAGTCATGCATGATGACTGTATGCAGCCTCCGGCTTTTAGAGGTGGTGTATGTCTGAATACCAGATGCAAGGGAGTGGTAACAGGATACAGGTATCTTGTGTGCTCCCAGAGGCATCTGGTGGGCCACTGTGAGATACAGGAAGCTGGACTAGATCCAGCTGACCTGATCCAGCAAGGCTCTACTTGTGTCCTTATGAAGACAAATGGAACATTTAGGCTAAAATCCTGTGAACATTAAAAAAAAATTTTTTTTTAAGATGATGCAAGTTGCCCTGATGAGGCACGAGGGTGAAAGGGTAGAATACAAATATTTTTACATGCATTTATCTGCAGGTAAATCCCACTGAGCACAGTGAACTTCTGAGTTATACATAGATTGCTTTATAATTGCAAGTTCTTTACACACACACACACACACACACACACACACACACACACACACACACAATTTACATGTCCCTTTTCAGTCAATCATATCACAGCATCAATGAAGCTCTTGCAAGACTTTCTGCTGTAACCTGTACATGGCTCTGTGCCAGTCTTCACAATGCTTCTACCCCCTACTCAGCCACATTCCATAGTATAACAAGAGATGAAATGAGCTTTGTACCAAACATCTCCAGGGATGGGGGACGGCAAGGGCTTGGGACTGGCTCCAGTCAGTCAATACTCCCCACAGCTTCTTTTACTGCTGATGTTTTTCTGTCCAGTTTGACACTGAATGAAGAGAATGTGTGGATTAAACATGGTCAAAGCACTTCCCAACCAGCTTCCACCACCCTATGAATCTTCAGCCTGTCATCACAAGATGCAGATGTGCAGGAAAACAGTCGTTTATAATTAGACAACTTCTAGTGAGAAGAAAAGTCTGAGAAAACCCTTCCAAACTAACTGATGGGGGGGGGAAGCACTCTACCAGCCCAATCCTGTGTAACTCCAGTAGATCCACCGGTGTAAGTGCACTTATGCCAGTGTGACTTGCCGTACACTGATGGACGCAGGACGGACACTGGCGTAACCCCCCTCAGAACCACATATACGCAGTTCGGACGCCGCTGCAACTCCGCCGGCGCAGGGGGCATTCCAGGGGCATGATTTCTTACTCATTTGTGGACAATCACGCAGTATGGTTGAACCACCTGGGTAGAATCTTTTACATGTTATTGAACAGTCTGGGAGCCAACAAAGTACAAATTAGTGAATGTATAAATCATACTGTACATTTCTTGACTTTTTTGAGACATTCAAGCAGGGCCGGCCCATCCGTTAGGCGAGGTGGTGTGCAGGGGGGAGTGAGAGGGTGGAGGATTTGGGGTACCCTCAGCTCTGAGTCTACTGCCACCACCTCCTCTCTCTAGCCCACAGCAGATGCAACCTCTTTCTGCCCACTAAAAGCGAGTGGAAAGTGGATCACCTGCCTCGCCTGATCACCTTCCTCCTCACGCGGTTTCTTCAAACACAGAAGTGCGTTAACTTCCAGTTTTATTTACAGAGACCATGCGAAGATAGGAGCTCTTTCATTGTGTGGTCCCCTTAAATCAAACATAGAAGTTCTGCACTTCTGCAACTGAAGAAACCACACAAGGAACATGGAAAGTGGCTGCTGTGTTTTGTTTTTAATTGTGTAGAGGTGGCAGGCTTGAGGCAGCATCCAAATGCAAACTTTATTCTAAGCAATATCAATTAATGACTAGCCTAGAGAAAGATCTAATGAACCAGGAAGTGATTTGTTAGTTATGTCTAACAATGGACTCGTGTGTGTGTGCGTGTGTGTGTGTGTGTGTGTGTGTGTGTGTGTAACAATGGACTCTGTGTGTGTGTGTTTTGTACAGCAAATGAACAAACAAAGAAGAGATAATGCTACAAAATCCCTTGCCTGTTGTCCTTTCCACTGTACTTACATCAGGCACTGACAAAAGTTAGGGCTTCCCAATAGGTGTCACTGTAGCACTTTTTTTCAATCTGAATAGAGACCTACTCCAATAGTACTGTACTTCCCAGTGAATAGGCTTGTCTTGTTCCAGCCCTGAGCAAGTTCACTGCACAACTATTTAACAATAACCATGCCTTTTTCATGCCAGTCACCTCACTACTATGTTACATTTTACCAGCGCTCTCAAACTAAACAATACAAGAAGAGAATGTACCCCACCAGCTCCACCTCACTGTACTACACAGGCTACACTTCTTTCTAATTCTCCTCCAAGTCACAGCAACAACATAATGTTAGTCAAGGTGAAGAATAAAAAAGACTAAAAGGAGAACACATTCCAAAAGGGAGAGATGGGTCATTCAAAATCCTCTGCAGGTATATTCTCACATGCTTCCAAATATTCCCAACATTTTTTTCTTTAGGAAACTTCATCGATGTGATAGGACCCTCTCAAAAATTGCTAATTTAAGAATGTGAATTCTCTCACAGCATTTGCTGATCCCTTCCCATCTGTCTTTCTTTGGTACCCAGTCACGCTGCTCATTTCAACCCTATTCAATGTGCAGGGGCCATTCCAAAGACCCTCAGTTTTATAGGCAACCAGAGCAGAAATGTTTTACAGAGGTCAGCTAGTGAAGGGGGAGAAACAATCTCCGCATAACCTCAGCATTGTCTATGCTGACTCACACAGCTCTTTAGGGTTTCAAATGGGGGGGGGGTGTCTTTCCCATCCAAACCAGGGACTGAACTGGGGTCCTTCTGCATTCAAAGCAGTCGATCTGCCACAGGCCCTCCCCTGTTGTTTGGAACTCCACCTTAAGAGATGGTTTTTTTTTTGGGGGGGGAAGAACCTGTTTTAGGAGTAAAGATACAGCATACAGATAGTTCCTTCCTGCAAAGAAAAGTTTTTACAGGTTTCCAGCAATTATATTTTAAGTTTTCAAACTTCTTTGGGAGTGAGTGAAATGTTATCAAAAAGCATCTCTTTATCTATATCGATTGGCTATGGGGGGTCTGAACAAACACTAACTCATAGGGCCTCTTTCCATCTGTCCAACAGTTGAGCCACAATATGGTTTGGCTGAAGCCTTCCAGCACTTGGTTGCTGTAGCCTTAGACGCTAGAAACCCTGCAGTTTTCCCTTGCATTCTCACTAAAAATCCTTACGTTTTATGGGAATACATTGTTTTTGACCTTAACAAAAAACTATTCAATGTACTTACCCAAGGAGTCTTTAAAGTCACCATCTCCAGAGAAATCAGCCATAGGTGCAGGGGAAGCCATTCTAGAAGAATGAATCAGCAGTTTGTCTTAGATTTATAGAATTGCCAGAGGTGTGATTATTAATCATGGGCTACCTAAACCTGCCCCCTTGCATCACGTTTACCACTCATCAGAGAGAGGTTGAACTGAAGGTTGTTGGGAACTGAAAATACTGCTGATTATCAGTGGGGTTTTGGTGGTTCAGCTCCACAGCAGATCAGGCTGCTTACCGTGGCAAAATGCCCAGTGTCTGCTTCTAAATCATGTTGCGTAGTTAAAAGCTTTGGGTTGTCTGTCTTAAGTAATTGGACTAAAGTTTCACTGAAGTTAGGAAGCCTAATCCAAAATAAATGGGTCGAAAGGCACAACCCTATTTATCCAAAGAGAGCTGTAGGCCTTTCAAGAGGTGGTCATCATCATCACAGAGTTTAAAGTAATTCAGCAGAGGCAGAGCTGCAACATGTTCCCTTAAAATAAGAACACCCCTAGGGAAGCAGCTAAAACTTCAAAAGGAGCACAAACACAATTCTGCATGTCTGATTGGTAACAAGCCTATAAAAAGACAAGGTCTGGGATATCTCAAAGTGTGGGCTGTTGCTAGGTCTTGACTCTCAGGGAGCTTCTGCACCTTTAAGCATTATATTGAATCCCATGAGACTTACTTCTGAGTAGTCATGCATAGGATTGTGCTGGCTAGTTCCAAATCCAGAAATGCAGCTAGAGCAAGGGTGTCCAAAACATAACACCCCACAGGCCTGCTGCAGAAGATCTTTATCCGGCCCACATGATAAGTTATTACGTTGGCTCTCCCAATGTTGCCCTTTCAGCAGAGCTGCTTCTGCCATTTACTGCCAAGGCTCTGGGAGGGAGAGATGGAAGGATGCCACAGAAGGCATAGGACTGCTACAGAGGAAGGTACAGACCAAGATGGATGAACGAGGGAGACTGCTGAGGTGCTGGGAGGAGGGCCTAATTATCATGTGGGCTGCCCTTTCAGCAGTGCTACGTCTGCATCACTTCACAGAGCACCTCACAGCTGCTGAGCTGTGACACCTCAGCAAAAGTGGTGCTGCTGAAAGGGCAGCCCACATGATAATTGGGCTCTCCCATATCTTGAAAATATGATCAAAATTTGCATATTTTCTCTTCTGTCATTTTGTTCTCACGTAGAAACTCATTAGCTGCAACTCATTTGCAGCTAATGAGTTTCTATGTGAGAACAAAGTGCTTATTTCTGGTTATCGTCTGCTTAATGATGTCACCCTGCTTAATGATGTCACTCAACAGGCGCCATGTATGCTATTTGGCCCACTGTAAGAAACGGGTTTGACACCATTGAGCTATACTGTGAAATTGCTTCTGATGTCCACTAAAAAAGAAATAGAAAAGAAATTGCCTTTTATAGTGTTGGATTAAACTAGATCAAATTAAATCTGAATCTTTGTTTATCTCCAAAGAGCAAGGAGAATACTGTTAACATTTGAATTATTTTTCCCTACACTTGAATATGTGTATGATGTATGACCCTGTGTGTGTCTGTCCCCCCTTTTTATTTTTTTATTTATTTTTAGACTCTTCTATTCTTCCAAAAGCTTCTGTGCTGGTTCAGCAAACTAAATTCTGCTGGGACAACCTCCTGCAGTAGCCTTTGTCCTTTGTTTGAAGGGGACAGCTATGTGCTGGGTGTGGATTTGGTTCTTCCCCATGCCTGGCGTAACCAAGCCTTCTATTGAGATTGGCACATGTGCCTACTGATTAGGCAGCCAAGCCTGTCTGTCTAGGTAAAAGGGTGGGACAGAGTGGCCAGATGGGTTCCATTTCTCCAATAAAATAATTCTATGACATCATCAAATCTAGGTTACGCAAGTTCAGGCACAGCGATGCTTATGTGCGTGTCTGCTGTGAAATCTAATGATGGCTTGCAGAAGGTACACCCACTTACTCTCCAGTAAGTGCAGCACAGGAACTATGACCCCTGAGACAACATAGTTAACAATAGGGAGTGCATTTCTAGCTAGATGCGTTCAGAGAATTACAGCCCAATCCTGTCTAGCATAGGCTTACCAGATCTCCAACTGGGACAGAGTGCTAGACCTTTAGGAGAAGGAATGTGGGCAGGTGTAGCTAGTTAAGTCCTAGAGCACAATCCTAGGCATGTCTAAGCAAGCCCCACTGAACCCAATGGGGTTTGCTTCTGAGTAGACATGCCTAGGATTGTGCTCTAAGGTTTAACAAGCAACACCTGCCCACATTCCTACTCCTAAAGGTCTAGCACTCTGTCCCTGTTGGAGATCTGGTAAGCCTAGACATAAATCTAGATTAATTGAATACAATATTTCTTAAATATGACATATGGTCAACAGTCCTGAAGATTACTAAACTGGGACTTAAATAGCCCTCCAAAGGAAGTTGCCATTGATACAAAATAAACATGTTATGAATTTTAGGAGAAAAATTAAATGCTAGTTTTGTAAAAAGAACAACAACCCAAAACACATTCCTAAATTGATTCCAAACACCACAATGATGGAAAATGAAAACAAAATGCTATTGACATGAACCCGCCAAAGTTAAGCACTCTGAAGTCCATTCATTTTAAAGAGACCAGTTTAAACCATGGATGTGGATCAAGTCTCTGAGTCCAAGTCTCAAGTCAAGTCCCAACTCTTTGCCTCCAAGTCCTGAGTCTTTGGTTGTGAGTTGCAAGTCCCTGTCTATTTAATGGGGAAAATGGATTTAAACCTGAATAAGATTCGACTTGTTGTAAAAGGCTCCAAGTCTCGAGTCAGGTCTTTCGATTCTTTTACGATCGCCGAATCAAGTCCGAGTTGAGTCATTGATGCAACTTGAGTCCGATTCTAGTAAGTCAATAGACTCAAGTCTACATCACTGGTTTAAACACACACTTAACTTTCCCATTGTGATAAATGGATTGTGCCTATATTTTACCTTTCAAACAAAAGTGCATCAGGATTAAAAAAAACAAATTACATCTGAATAGAGATGTGAAGGCATAGGGAAACAGTGGAAAATTTTGGGGGAAAATCTTTTCAAATGTTTTTCCTGATGTCGCAAATGGGAAAACCTCTTATGAAATATTTTCTTTTAGAGTGATGACTTTAATACTTATGATGATGATATTTTTAATCAATAATATTACAGGTGATTCACATCAAATTTCAAAGATGTTTGTGTTTATAGACTATTTCCACCATTTTCCAACAAGCTATTATTAAAGCAGCAACAGACTCTCACCTTTGAAAAGTACTTTCACACATGACAGAAGAATACCTTCAAGTATTTGGTCCACTCTGGGAACAGCATACTGTTCTTGCAAGATGGCGGCAAGGCCTTTGTGCAGCATTGCTGCTTTGCTTCCTCTAACTTTAACTTGCCTTGCAGCCTAATCCTATGCATACCTGCTCAGAAATACGTTCCACTAAATTCAATGTGACTTACTCCCAGGTAAGCATGTACAGAATAGGTTGCAACCTTGGATTCTTTCATATTCTGTATCAAATTAAATAAACTGATGAACGTTTGAAAAAACACACAGTCAAGGAATCCACTAATATGAAGGAGTTGAGAAGAATTTGTTGGGGGCTGGTCTTCTTGTGTTTTTAGTGTTTTGTTTTATTATGCTTTTTATTTAATTGTAAGTGGCCTTGAGTTTCCATTGCAAGAAGGGCAGGGTATACATGCTTTAGGGTAAATAAAACAAACAATTCATGTAAGCCTTTCGTCTTCTGAAGTCTATGAAAATGAAAGCAAAAGTTTAGAATCAGAAGTAGTGGATCTTTTTCAGACACCCATTTATAGAAATAAACTTGAGTTATCTAAAATTGGAGGGGGCCATGTTGGTTCATTAGAAACTAAGTCTAAAGTAAATTAGTATCTTTATTAGATCCAACAAAGTCATGGGTGGCCTCAGAAGTGGGCTAGGCCGTACACTGACCAAAGGTCCACATTCAACTGAGGGCCCACACAGCCAATCAATGAAGCTTCCTTTATGGTGGGTGGTGGTGGTGGTGGTGAGGTGATGCTGTCTCCAAGACTCAGCATATACGTGGAGTGTTGGATTTCTCAAGATTCCACAGGGTTACTCTGTGTAACGAGTTCTAGATCAAGCAGGGGAAGGATAGATGTAACTTATGGGTAGGCACAGAGAAACAGGAAGGGTTGGCCAAGGTGTGAAGGCGCAGCTGCAACTTGATTGCTGTGAAGGAGAGGAAAGCAAAGAAGGGCAGCATTAGTTCTCTGGCAAACAGTCTGCTAACCTAGAATGTGGTTGGGAAGTTTACTCCCAGCTGGCTGGCACTCTTGACTGGTTCTTCAAGCCTCTGAAAAGTGGGACCAAAGTACCAGGTTGAAAGATGTTTATAGAAGTGCTTTGAAGCAAATATAAAATCAAAAGGGTGTCCTTGATAGATTGGCCAAGAGGTCTGAATCTACAGGAGCCTGGAGTGGAGTTCTGGGCTCACCCTAACTTGTCAAAAGTAGGATGAAGGGGAAAGACAGAAAAAAAAGCACAAGGTCATACCGTACATGGGCCGCATGTGAGAGGGAGGAGATAGAGCTTGACTGGGGCAGAGATGGTTTCCCAAACCTACCAAGAGATTTGCTGAGCAAGACTCTACAGCAGGGGTTCTCAACCTGTGATATGGGTACCCCTAGGGGTACGCGTACCTCTTGCAGGGGGTACTCCAAGCCCTGCCCCTTATCTGCCCCATCAGCAGCTAATTAAGTGTTAATTAACATGGATTTTAAATTGTAATTATTTTTGGAGCCCTTCTGTCTCTCTGGTTTTGGTTTTGGGCTTATTTTTGTACTTTGGAAAATGTACTTTGGTGGGGTGGAGGAGGGAGGAGCTGATTTTGGGAAGCGTGACTTGGAGAAAAAAGAGATCCTTGCATCTCTCTCTCTCTCTCTCTCTCTCTCTCTCTCTCTCTCTCAAATACACACACACACACACACACACAGAGCTAAATAAGGTTTTCACATTTAAAATTGTTTTAGTACTTTTTATTTAATGATTAATTACCTAAATTAATTGATTAATCCAATTAATTAGCAGTTAATTAGCAGGGGGTACTTCAGAACATTGGAACGTGATAGGGGGTACCCGGGCCTCCAAAGGTTGAGAATCCCTGCTCTACAGTATTGATTCAGAGAACAAAAGAGCAGAACCCTGTTAGCGGAGGCACCTTGATCGAGATAAAGCACTCCCAGGCAGGTGCCCAGGGTTGAGGCAAGAGGCACCCATTCAGTCTTTGATGCTTGATTAGGGTTGAGGCCAGGAAGCCAACTGAAGCAGTCACTTCAGGCAGCAAATAAATTGTCAGGGGGTGCCCACCTCTGTGGCCCCCACTTGCCTCCACTGGGAGGAACAGAGGCTGGGGAATCACCTGGTAAGGGTATGGGCCGTGGCAGCATTCGCCACAGTGCTTCAGAGGGCAGGAGGTCTTGGGCTGGCTGGCCCTGGTCGAGGCAGAAAGCAAGCAAAACTATTTAAGTTAGTGGCGAGAAGACCACTCTCCTTCCTATAATTCCCTTCAGGTACTTTCTTTGGCTGAGGTTCGGCCATACATGCCAGTCCATGTAAGGCAGAAAAACATAGAGGCAAAGTGGGACTGTCTGGAAACAAAGCCCAGTAGAATCAGTCAGGAGTGGAAATTTAACTCAAGAAGGACCGTGAAACATTTTGGACTAGGGGGTTAACTTGTGAACATACATAGCGCACAGGGCCCCCAGAATATATCCACAAGACTTCTCATGCAAAGTTTTTGCTTTTAATATCCTTTCTATTGCTCTTACTTTGCTGCAGAAATTTTATATGCTGTGTATTCTGCCATCTGCTAGGTTGTGCCACCGCTGTGGGGTTTATTTTATTGGATGTATTTTGTTTTTTACTTTCTATTTTAATCTTTGTATACATTTACTACTGTTGTATTTTTATATTTATTACTGCCTTGAATGCTATCAGGGAAAGGCGGGGTAGAAATCTTTAACATAAATATTAAATTAGTAATGTTAGTTATTATTCATTGAGCCACCATTCATCCTTAAGCACCCAAGCCAAAAGGTGAACCAAAGAAATATATAGTATTTGTACTCTCTCTCCCTGGAAGAATCTTCCTCGTCCTCCATCACCCACTACCACCCATCGCATTGCTGTCCAGGAAGCAAGATCCCTGGAAAGCAACACAATTGGCTGGAGGCAGAGGAAGGAGGCAGGACCACCACGAGCCAGTCATGCTTGCTTTGCTCCTGCCCCACGGAAAGGCGGGTGCTACGGTTCAGGTGGGTTTCAGGGCTCAAGTATGTGGACCCTGGAGAGCTCCTGGGCCCTCAACCAGTGTCTGACATGGCCGACCTCTGATGCCACCTATGATTTGGAGATTCGTGAAGGTTTCTTACTGTTGCTTTTATGTCGTTGTCATTTTGTTTTGGTTGGCTTAATTATATTTTTATTTGTATGGATTGTTTTTGTGGGTATTTTTTAACTCGCAAACCATGTTATGATCAGCCTTCTGTTGAAAGGCGGTCTATAAAAATTGCTTATAAAAATAAAGAAATTCATGCACGCTTTGTACGCTTTGGTGGTAGCTAAGCAGGAAAGATTTGGTTTTAGGACTGGAGGAGCAGAGCAACAGAAAACGTAGCACTGTGAATCACTGCAGTCATAACCTCCCCTGCTGGTAGTTGCTTCCATTGACATAAACCTTCACTGTCCTGATTTACGTAAGTCTGGCTAGTCTCTGTAGCTAATCAATTTGGCACGCAGCCTAGCAAGTCGCGAAAGCTAACTAGAATGAAGAGGCAAACTTTTGTTAAGCAGACTGCAGTGTCCGTTTGGTTGAGGAGGAAAACCCAGAGCAAAGCTCCCAATGCTGGTAGAAGGCATTTCTAGAATTCACAATGTATTTGTGAGACATTTGAGCAAAAGCAGGAGCAAAGAAATGGTGACCATGTTAGGCTAGGAGATGAGTCATCAGGGCCACAGCACTTGGACAGCTGTTCAGTAGTGCCATAACAATGGAGCACATGCATTTCGAGAGCAGCATTCTGTGCTCCTCTTTATTATGCTCACTAGGGCGCATTGTTAAGATAGGCTATCAGGACATGTTTCACCTGCAGCAGCCAGCATTGCATGATGATCAGGTCAGCTGCAACTCACAGAACACGCGCCTGGCAATGATGCCATCATCAGGTGACACCGCAGCCAGGCAGCTGTGGACAAGCTGAGGGGGCAGGGGCAGCCAGTCAGGCAAGGAGATTTAAGGAGAAGATAGGTGGGGTGCCGGGGAAAGAGATGGAGAGAAGGAGAGAGCAAGAGCCGATGAGGAAGCAGGGAGAGGCAGATAGTCTGGGTGAGGCTGAGAGACACGGAGAGACAGAGAGGCAAGGAGGGGTGACAGAGACGGGAGAAAGGTGGAAGGAGCAGGAGTACACTTTAACAGGAAGGAGAGTAGAAGATCGACAGAAGGGGTGGTGTTTTTGTAGAAAGGAAGCCAAGAGAACCCATGAAGGGTGGGCAAAGAGAAAAAGGAAAAGAAGGAGAGAAGAGGGGGCAGAAAGGACAGACAGAGCCCAAGGGACTGATGGTGGAAGGAGCTGGACGGACACAAGGGGAGAAGGTAAAACAGAAGAGGTCCTAAGGCTGGGAGCAGAGAGGAATTCCCAGGTGTGCCCAGACCAGTGTGGGAAATGGGAGCAGAGGCCAGAACCAAGTGCAAGGAGAAGAGGGGAACCAGAAAGCGACACTCCTCCATCCAGTGACCCCTGGTTAGCATGTGGATGGTAGAGAAGCGGGAAAGGGGAGGGGGCACATGCATGCAGTACAGGACCCTCTGTAATGGACTAAGAGCACTACATGCTTCCTGGTGAATAGCAAAGGTTGGTATACCAAACTATATTCAACCCCCCCCCCCTTCCCGGTGCATCGCTGGCATGTTGGTCTCCAGCCCTTATGATGTACAGTAGACCTGCCGCCTTGGGAAGCCCTTCTCAGGCCACTGCAAACGTTCACGTTACCATGTTTTGAACACACCCAAGTCCAAGGGCGCTCCTTTTTAACTGTTTTGGAACACCTCACTGACTGGGACACAGGCAATTCCTTTGTATAAGGGTTCCTGCCAAATCTTGGTTTAAATTGGTAGGTGGTAGCAGTAGTTTGATACACAAGGAGGTTTCTGGGGTGCTTTATTACATTTGGGGTTCCTTCTTGCACTTCACATTAGACTTCAAGATCTTCACACTTATCTCTCTAATCCTCTCGTATCTCTTATACTGACCTGTCTTGATTCTTTAACGCAGTGTTTCCCAAACGTTTTTGACCTGCGACTCCCTTGACCATTGGCGACCATTGGCCACGGCTCCCCATTACATTGTTGATGCCTGCCAATTGGCATTGCACTGTTTTCTGAGAGGATTCCGTGGCACTCCGCAGCTCCTCTGGCTGGTTTCTGTGGCTCCCCTAGGAGCCCCGCCTCCCAGTTTGGGAACCACTGCTCTAACAGAAGGAATCCAAAGCAGGGATTCCTTCCATTAGTTGAAATTAAGACCCAGCCTATGGGATTTATAGAAGTGAAAGGTTCCTTGAGATATTTGAGATCCAGACTGCACAGAAGTTTGAAGGTCCAAATCAGCACCTTGAACTGGGTCTGGAAGCAATCCGAGAACCGACGCAGATGTTTTTGAACAGATATTTTTTGCTGGAGTGTTGTTTCTTGTATTTTGTTTTTATCATGAAAATCACATTGAGAGTTGATAGACAGTAAGGTGGGGTGTGAACAGAAAAATCAGAAGTCATAGTACGACTTCTAACTTTACTTTTGCTACGCAGAAATAAGCATGCTTGCTGGATGACTTTAATTTTGGTTTTTTAGTTCTTCAAAACATTAACAGAAAAATGCCTGTATATTGCAATGCAGACCACTTAGAGATGCTGATGAAGGCACAAGAAGATGGCATCGTTCCTCTCGTTTCTTAGACAAGAGAGTTTCATCTATCACCAGTATAAAGAAATTGTTTCTAACATCACTCAGGCAGCAAGGCATCGGGTGTAAGCAGTGACATCTGCCCCAGTACTTCAGAAGCCTTATTGGCACTTTGTCCCCTGCTAGGTGAGAGATGGTGTGAATGCTTCTCCCTTCCTGCTTCTCACCTGTGATTTGAGTCTATCCCACCTGTTCTCTTTCCCTGTGCTGCTGCCAAATCCATTTGCACAGCTGCAGCAATTGCTAAGCAACAACAGCACACGCTCCTTAACAGCCTCTGGGTCATCTGGGTTACTTGGCAACCACTCTTGGAGCGCCAAAGATGGAGCTACCAACCAGAAAGCAAGAGCTGAGTTGCAAGTGTCAGACCCCAGTTGCTGAGGGAAAAAACTCCAGTTTCATGGATGGTTGAAAGATGTGAGTCACTTGGAAGGGTAGAATCATGAGAGGAGGTAAACAATTGGGGCCTTATACAGGGGGCTTATCCTCACAGTCATAGATGTCCTATTAACACTCATAGATAGTTACGTCAGGGGTTCTCAACCAGTGGTATTCGTACTACCAGTGGTACTTCAGCCGACTGCTGGTAGTACTCGGACTGCCGGAACTCCACTCCGACATGGAACTTTCAGCACCTTAGAGGCTCCTGCCTTTGGCTGAGCCTCTTGGGAACACTGAGAAGGGCCCTCCCACTAGCCCAGAGCCTCCTACCTGCATTTTCTGGCCTCTAAAAACCCAGAAGTAATGGGTGATGATGTCATCGCTAGTCACTTTCGGTGGTACGCAGCAGGAGAGTGGCACCGGAGGTGGTACTGGGCTGGGAAGGGGTTGAGAAACCTTGGGTTATGCCTTTATAAAAAGAACTAGTCATGATATATAAATGAAAAGAATTGCTCTATTTGCATCCCTTCTGTCTTTCACAAGATGAAATTTTTCATATGGAAATGCACAGGAAATTGTGCGAGTTCAACACAAATATCAACACACCCGTGTCCACCCGTGGCAACTGCCAGCCATGCTTACACATAGTGCAATAGAGATGGGTCTGCATCATGTGCCACGCATGGTGATGAACTTCACAGGGGCAGCATTGATGCCTTTTGCTATACAGAAGTCACTTCGCTATTGGGTGAAGCAGCCATAACATTCAGAATTTTAAAAAAGCTAAATATAAAGAATCCTGCCAAGAACACATCTCAAAAAGAAAAAGGAAAAACCCATTGAAAGACAGCTTTGTGTTGTAAATTGCCATATGTCGAATTCAGCCTCTCTCACACACAAAACGACAGTAGACTAATTAAAAAGTTTTATTAAATTAAAAAAAGCAAACAAATTCTGGGTGGTATATGTGCAGAACCTGCTACTTGTTAAAGACCCACATACAAAGCCTGAAGTCACTGACAAATTACAGATCGGCACGAGATAAACATTACGTCAAGTTTTAACCCAGCTATGTATCTGCCCTAATGGAAACAGCTGCCTAATGATGCTTCATTCTGCACTCCACTATTTGGCAGCAGCAATTTGAAAGGCACAATTTGAAAGTTAAAACTATTTTTAAGTGAGCCACATCCCAGCTCTGCAGAGAGATTCTCCAGGACAATCAAAACCATGGAGAATATTCGGGGATACACAAAACTGTGAAAGCCATTTTCCCAGCATATTGCAGAGCTGGACTTCAGTGTGGTCTGTGTACTAATTACATTTTGGGATTTGAATAAGCTGAGATCCTTGGTTTCTTCTTCATCTAAGTAATATTTTCTGGTATTTCACTAAGACCGATTTCATATGTGCCATGTTAAAAAGTGTGCTTTAACCTCCTCCTCACTGTTAGGGGCATGTGAGAAAGACAGAAATGCAGCTTTCCACGTGATTGCATCAGGTTTTTAAATAAATTGATGGCCATGCAGGACGA
The DNA here is from genome assembly GCA_026170595.1 of Plestiodon gilberti rubricaudatus. Classification (NCBI taxonomy): domain Eukaryota; kingdom Metazoa; phylum Chordata; class Lepidosauria; order Squamata; family Scincidae; genus Plestiodon; species Plestiodon gilberti. The sequence goes on along the minus strand of JANXHW010000002.1, from coordinate 191,662,949 downwards.
TGGATTTACAACTTTATTTTTGTGTGTCACACATGAATTGATGCCTCCTATTCAAAGGGTATTTTAGTCCTCCACCCACCATTTTTCCCTGTTGGGTTATACACATGGGAATGGCTTTCCCCCACATTTTAACACGTTCTCACTGACAGAAGTATCTCGTCGGTCATGATTAACAGGTGTGGCTCCTTTACCAATTACTCCTCTTCTTTCACAAGTGCCAGCATCTAGCAGATGGCCATTTTTTCTTCACCATTCCCTCTACTAAAAAACTAACAAGAGCAGGGGAAAGCCTCAGTAATTTAACCAGTATGTGTTGTTGCTTTTCCTTCAAAAAAGACGTGCCCCTCAAAGTGCATAGAAATGCTTTAATCTGAAGAACAAAATAAGATACAATTGACATGGGTAAGTGGTTTTCCCTATCTTGTCAGTTTCACTAGCAGGGAGGCACTATGAGGTGAAATTTACAAGACTTTCTGCCATTTATCATCTCAGTTTCACTGGAATCCAGGCTACTGACAGTGAAAGAGGAGTGAGGTAAGGTAGAAGGGGGGAAAACGTACTGTCGACTGTCTCCGGCCATGTAATGGATGAAATTGTATTCAAGGCTAGTCACAGAGAGGCCACAGAGGCCAGCAACTGTGGTAGGTCAGTGGAAAAACATATTTTCTTCATCTACCCTGGCTTGAGGTGACAGCGTGGTATTTTAAGCGGAAAAAGCATAACTTGTGAATGGTGGTAGTATTTGCATTAACTGAATCAGGAAAAGGCTCCTGAGTGATCATTAAACAATTGAAAATGCACATGCAATTTCAGTGTTACTGTCTTAATAGATTTCATGAATGGCAAACTCAGACGCTACTAAAATGTACCTGGACAAAGAAGTGCTGGGTTCAAGTTCTTGCTCAGCCATTTTGCATATTGAGTGGTGGTGGGCCAGTTTCTCTCTCACTCTCTCTCTCTCTCAGCCTAACCTCCCACATAGGGTTATTGTAAGGATAAAAGGAGGAGAATGAGCCAAGTATACCACTCTGTGTTCCTTGGAGAAAGGGTGGTATATAAATATGATTAAAGAATAAAATTAGACTGATGTGTTACAAATGCAAATCTGAATTACAGCGCAATCCTGACTATCTTCGTGCCGGCTGAATGAGCGTTCCGCCGGTGCAGGGTGTCACAAACATGCCATAAGGCATGTTTGCAGCACCTGTGGAGTAAGCGGTGCCGGCACTGCGGCTGGTGCCACTCACTCCACCGACACCCACTGACCGCACCTCTGGACGCAGATAAGTCCAGCGCTGGGCGGCAGGAGGGAGGGCCAAGGTGGCGGGGGAGGGGGATTGGGCTGCTGGGCCCAGGAGAGGGGCGGGGATATTGGCAGTGGGGTCTGCCCATGTCCAAAGCCCCTCCCTGGGCCAGGGTCGCCTTACACAGCCTCCCCGAATTTGCAACAGCCATTTTGCCGGTGCACATCTGAGAAGGCCCATTTGTGGCCGCTGGGTCTGACACTGGGGGAAAGGGATGAATGTCCCTCCCCCCCCCCCGAGGTGAGCCCCAGCTCCACCAGTGCAGCCCTGATCCTGCTTAGGATCTGCCACAGTGCACTTTGCACGCTGTGGCTGATGTTACACAGGATTGGGCTTCCCGTCTGATATGTTGGGGGCGTAACTTCTCGTGGGGTCCCTGATCTCGCCAACAGCACCTGTACAGGTAGCCTGATCAGCACCCAACAGCACCTGTACAGGTTACCTGCGAATTATACAACAGCAACCCCATCCCTGTTGTTTCGATACATAGCATAGACATGATTGCAAACCAATCCCAGCCTCTTCCTAAGCAGAATTTTCACCTTGGAACATGGAATATATGCTCTTTTATCTCGTACTGGGTGGTTTAATAACATTGAGGCATTGCTACATTGTTTCAACAGGAACTTGTTTTATGACATGGGTCGCCAACAACATGCGGGGGGAGAGAGGGAGAGACCAACAGAAACATTTTTTGGAAGATATTCAGGACTGGTGTCAGGGTCAAAAGAGGGGCTGCCAGCGACTGCACACTGATCCAGGGCAGTAGTATCTAGTGGTCAGCATGCTCACTCTCTTCCTGCTCCCTTCTCTCCCCTGTTTGGACACACAGATGAGTGGGGAAAAGCCTTGATAGATTGAATCCACTGCCACCAGCCCAGGGGATCAGGCTAGCCAGAGGGGCTCCTGGCCTGGGCAGAACCCCCCTCCTAGGACAGTACTGAACCTCAGGGGTCTCTATCAAAATCATTCTCACAGTAGCACCTGCAGAGCAAGGATGTTTTGCCCAAACTCTTAGGAACTACTTTGTTTCCTCAAACTTCCCTTTGTCATCAATGCCCACTTTAGACCAAAATTAGTCCTCTTTCCCCAGGAAACAGTTGTTGCTGTGTGCAAAAAACCCCTACAGAACTCCAATGAGCAGTTAACAAGATTTATTGCTTTATAAGCAATCCCTAACACCAACAAATCTCCCTGAACAAAAACCCTTCTTCAAAACAGTCCTTCACACAGAAATAACAATCACTGCTCCCTCCAGCAAAATTGCCCCAAACTGGTTTTCCAGCTAGCGTTCGGGAGCAACAGACAGTAGCGTAGCTGGCCTTTTTCCAAGGGGGCCCTGGGCAGGATGACGCATCTTCACCCAGCCCCCGGAATGGAACAGAACCTTTTGGCTCTGGTCCCGCTCCATTCCGGGGGTGGGGGTGGGGCGAGGATGTGTCATCCTGACCAGCGCCCCCTTGGAAAACCACCAGCTATGCTACTGGCAACAGAGATAATTCTTCCAGCAATCCTTCAGCATAGCAGAGCTCCGTAGCTGCTTATATACTCAAAGTCCTCATCAGTCCATTATTGATTGCTGCTGTGGGCTGCAATCACTACAATCCAAAATCCTCATTATTTCCCACACCTGTGGGCCACACCCAATTGCTTGCAGGTGTGTGTCACACCTGCTACATTTCTGGGTATTAAACCCTTATGGTCCAGTCCTGTTAACCCTTTGTTTCCTGGATCTGTCAAAAAGGGGACCACTGCTCACACCACCATTTCTTCGCAAGGTCTTCTGCGATTTCCTCTACAGAGGAGATGTGACAATCCACTGTACTTCCCATACCAGGAACCAGGCAGACTCAAGGTTAAATTGTAAAAGGTTTATTACAAGTCTAATAAAATAAAAAGGAGATAAAATCATGGAACAAGAAAAAAGGTGATTTGAATTTGGCAGGAAAAGGGTTAAGCAACCTGCAATAATTCAAACTGCCAGCAGATGGCGCTGAGATGCTGCAGAATGTCACACATAAGTTTTAACTCAGGGCTGCTGCCCATGAATTTTGATTTGAGCTTTATAATACAGTACATTCAAGCTGTATAATATGGCTAGAGAAGACAAACCCCAAAACAACATAAAATGCTAATGATTTCTGCTTAATAAACAGTTCCTTAACTGTTTTTACCTGGATGATGGAAATACCAACTCTTTACACTCGCATCCAGCGGGGGGCCTGTCCTTTCCAGGAGCTCACGGATTGAGGTTCTCAGGCTATTGGAACAAGAAGCATTGACTACCTTGTGCTTGGGAGTTTTTTCATTCAGCTGGAATGACGTCATCTGTCTCTGATTGGAGGAGTGCCAGTCACTCATCCCATCCGCTTGAAACTGGTTGAACCAGTTTTACTGGTCTTGGCTGCTCAAATCAATTTTGCATTTCTTCTCCACCAAGCTGTCTATAATTTGCATCCCAGCTCTGAATTATACAGACTGGTGTGATTGAGTTTAAGCATGCTCCCACATAAGGAAATAGACAAAAAAAATACTCAGAAATACACATAAAATACAGACATTTTATGACATCTGGTGATTAAATAGTAGAGTTGCCTGGTAGGACTCTTCTGCTTTTAATGATAGCAGAATGCTATAGAAATGTAATGTGTGTGTGTGTGTGTGTGTGTGTGTGTGTGTGTGTGTGTGTGTGTGTGTTCCAGCATAGAGCTGCAGTGGTGGGAAAAGTGGCACTTTTCCAGCTAGCGTTCGGGGGCAACAGACAGTAGTGTAGCTGGCCTTTTTCCAAGGGGGCCCTGGGCAGGATGACTGCCTGTAGCATGGTGGTTAAAGACACAAGACCTTGTCAGAAATAAGGTGACCCTCCTATGAAACAGGAAAGTGGAAATAAAGGCTTCTGTCAGAGTGCAGAGTCTGACCCAATGCCATCAGAACCGGCAGTTAGTTGCGGTGGTTTGTGCGCTTGGTAAATGTGCTCTGCTTCCTTAAAAAAGAACCCTGGAAATGTCACAAGATCAGCCTTTAACTTTATAGCCAAAGGACAAGCTAACTTTTCAAAGACTGTGTTCTGCACACACGTTAAACAAAGAATATCTGCAGCAAGCTAACAACCTCAGTTTCTCTAATCATATGACACATAAGCCAAACCACTGAAAGAGTTTTTCAGTTTTGGAACTTTAAAAAAAAATCTTTCTTTTCTCTGTTTAATTATGACTTTCCAAAGCAAATATTAAAAGTCTGGCCACCACAATGGCATCTAAGCCTTTTAGTGTTTTCATCCCCTTCACTTCTCATTTATATTTCCCTCCTGTAAGCTGAGCGTCTTACACTCTTTTTGTAGAGCTTCTCTGCTAACTGGGTGGTTTTTTGAGCTAAACCATTTGCATACGGAGCTAAACCAAGAAGGGAGCATGTGAACAGCAGAACTCAAAATTTAATGTTCTATCCACTTTGTCCCAGCACACAGTTTTCCTTTAATGAATCATCACATAGAAGAAAAAGCCTTCCAATGACAGTAATGGCCAGCGGTCTTCAATGGTAGCCTGCCTCAAGATCCTCTTCAAGCCCTTTCCTCACCTTCTATGTCAGACAAGGCAAGGCAAGAACCACCAGGGCCAGCCCATCCATCAGGCCAGCTGATGCCGGTTGCATTGGGGCAGATTGCGAAGGGTCCAAGGGGGGTGGATTCAGGATGCCTTTCACCAGAGTCTGCTGCTGCAGCTGCCGCTGCCTTCCTCTAACCTGCCGCCGATGCAAACTGCAACGATCTGCTCCCTGCTCACTTGAGCGAGGAACAGATCATTCCCCTCCTTACTGGGCTCTTTGCATGCTCTCATCAAACCAGAAGTGTGGGACTTCAGGAGTTTTTCACAGGGGCAGCTCATCCTTGTAAATAAAACCTGAAGTCCCACACTTCCTGGTTTGACAGCAGTGCACGAGGAACACGGTAATGGTTTGGTGGGCTTTTTGTAGCACAGAGGCAGCAAACTCAAGATGACATGTGGTGTTCCAGGTCGCGCTGCCCCTGTGTGCTTGCAGCAGTGCAGTATCTTGTGGTTTGGAATTTACTGTAAGATTCAGTGATGGGGCAGCTGTCTGGGTGGTGCTGAAGCAGAGGCGTTGTTAGGGGGCAGCCCCCCCCGGGCGCAGGGTGCTTCCATGGCAATTCAGCAGCTTTGCACCCCCCAGGCACGTGCACCCCCCCAGGCGTGTGTGGTCATGCGTTCCGGGGCATCCATGGGCTGGGGGGGTGCATGAAAGAGACATGATTCATGCACCCCCAGCTTGTGGATGCCCCAGAATGCATGGCCACACACGCGCCTGGGGGGTGCAGGAGTCACCTTCCCTTCTGCCTGTTGTGTCGCAAAGCAAGAACCCTGTAGACAAGGGGGAAATGGGTGCGGACTTGGGGGCGGAGAAATAGGGGTTAGGCTAAGGCTACACTTCTGTTAAAGAAACAGATATGGTCCTCAGGTTGTGACCTGGCAACTCAAAATAGCCAGAGACAAAGACTAAACCAGAGGCTCCCAATCTTTGTTGCCAGGTGTACCACCTGTCACAGTCAAATTGTCTGAAGTACCACCTGCGCCAATAGATAAATACATTTATTTATAATATTTAATTTAAATAAATATGTGCACTAGATAGGTGATAGTGTCAGCAAATGCAGCAATTAAACCACTGTGTTTTTTTCTTCAAACAGTAGAATTCATAGATCCATTTCCTGCTTTGGAAGCTTATCCAAAACAGCATATATATAGGCTTCATTTCAGGAGTAGAATATCATCATGCACCCTCAGTTTTCAGTCTCTCTGTTTTTTTGGCCTATCTTTCCCCAGGACAGTTATGTTTCATTGTCGTCCGTCCCCCCCATGCCTATTGATTTGAATCTCTACAATTATGAGCAGCAGCTTGCTCAGATACAGTTCAAATACAGCAATTTGAGCAACTTGCTCAAATACAGCAATAAAATAGAAAGAAAAGAAAAGAAACAGGATATAAAAGGCTTGCCTGCTTGGTCTTGCCTGCTCCTTCTTGTCAGCACCACCTAGTGGTTCAATGCTGTATATACAGGGAGCAGTACAGAACAGTACAGCTCAAAGAGCAGAAGCAGCTGAGAGACAGATGGGAAGGGCAGATAATGATAAGAGACCTCCAAGCAGCTGATTACTGCTTCTAGCAGCTAATTACTACTATCCCATATAAGGGACCTCAGGGGATCAGCGTTCCACAGGTGAGACCAGAGCAGCACTGAATTGCAAGACAGAGGGGAGGTTGGAAAACCAGAAAAGGACCAGCCTGCTGTATACCACCGGCATTTGCACAAAGTACCACTGGTGGTACGTGTACCACCGGTTGGGAACTTCTGGACTAAACCATTGGATAATATATATTTTCATCTCATTCCTTCTAATCTTGGCTGTTTAAGGGCACTTTCATAATCACAAGAATCCCTTTATATTTTATTCTCCTGTTTGAGCTTCTGGTTAGGAGCACATAAAAAGATAAAAGTGATTGAATTTATCAAAGGGTGAGACAGGTGTAATTTTATAACAAAGAAGTTGGAAAATGGTGTAACAATACCCTGTGTGAAATGAGGCAGAGGTTTTTCCTACTTCAGGTGAAACTTGTTTGAATTATTTGCTGTTTGAAAGAGACAGAAGATCACTAATTAAATTGCCTGCCTGAAGTAGGCCAATAAGAATGCCTCTACTGAGTTGCTCTGTTTGCTTGAGAGGGAGAGCAGTAATTGGTACCCAGCTTTGCATTTTCCCTTCATCCTGTTAATTCCAGAACACTTTATACATTCCATTTCCTAGATTCTGGACATAAAAGCCTAGTCACTGTAACAAAAAATTCTTGCAGTGTATATGAATAAGATACATCCCCCCCCCCTTTTATCTCATTTGAAGATGAGTTGGATCACTGACAGCCCAATCCGATATGGGTCTTATGCTGCTGGAACTACTGTTCTGGCAGTGTAAGGTACTTTATGGTGATCGCAAACAGGGCCTCTGAGAGTGGTAATTTGTACCCAGGCCCAGGGCAAAAAATGGGTCCAAAAGGGGGGCCCTGGAGCAAAAAAAAGGGGGGCCCAGGAGCCAAATTCATATGTAGGGAAGGGGCCCAAAAGAAACTTTGTACCCCCTGATAAAATTCCTCTGAATGGCCCTGGTCGCAAATGCAACCTGCCATCGGAAGCAGCCAGGCTGCCACTACAAGCAGCAAGTGGCAAGCGGTGGCAACCTGCTAGGGGATCCGTCACATCCCCTGGTGCTGGTAAGTCGGCACAGGGGGCTGGAGGTGAGAGGAATGGGGTGGGGAGGAGATGGGGTGGAACAGGACAGAACGAGGGCTGGAAGGGGGCAGTAGCAGCAGCACTGCTGATATCTTATCCCCCTTCCAGGCCTTGATCTGCCTTCCTGCATCCATTCGTACTTGCGCCTGCAATCGCTGGTGCAATCGCTGGTGCAGGTCCGAATAGACACTTTCTGGCACCAGAGGCTTACCTTCGGATAAGGGAACAAATGTTCCCTTACCCAGAGGAGACCTCCAGGACTGCCACCCCTGCAGAATGCAGTGCATGCTCCGGTGGCGTGGATACATCAGTGGGGGAGGAAAAGGATAGGATTGGGCCCTGAGAGGTGTAAAAAAGAATGGGAAGCCATAAAACCAATGAAGGACAATGAAGAGGATTTTATTTGTTTTTCCAGAAAACCTCAAAACTTAAAATTCATGGTTTATCTTTTAATTACTAAATAATTACTGTGAGAAATATGAATCTTCAGTGTTGTTCCACTGTTATTCCAGTTTATTATATATAGAATAATGATCAATATATAGAACAATACAGTATATCTGATAATAAAATTAACATTGCTCCCCAGAGTCCTGCAGGTGGCGTCGCAACTATATTCCAACACTTTTAACTCCCCAGGAGCTCCTGTGCAGGTTTCGTGGAATTGCTGGAAAATCCTCCTGCAGCCTTTGTCTTTTGTTTGGAAACTCCATTATTCCCCAAATATGTGGATTTAGGGTCTGGCTTCCTATCTCGGGTAGCTATTCTACTTAGCAACAGGACTACCTTGCCCACTGGGTAGCAAACCTATCTTTTTCTAAGAGGTGGGATAGAGAAGCCAGATGGGTTCCGCTCCTCCAATCAGTAGCATCACTATGGGGGGGGGGAGGGAGATGCAATGCCCCCAGGTGACAACTGTGGTCTCCTTGCGAGGAGGAGCTGTGGCTGGATTTTAGCATGTCGTGGCTGCTTTTTTTTTCAGTCGTAGGACTGCATTTGTAGCCATGGAGCATAAACGTGCTGAAAATGGTGCGGTTTTTTTTGGCCCTCCCGCCCAACCTGAGTCCTGGAAGGCTTAAAATGAAGCCTTCTGGGAGTGCAGGGGGAGGGGTGATGATGTGAAATGCGTCATCAGCCCCCCCCCTCGGGGTGGGCAGGCAACGCAACTGTTTCCAATCATGTAACTTGATGATATCATTAAAGCAAAGTTATACATTTCCCAGTCCACAGGAAGATTTGGTTGTTCTCTGCTAGTCACATAAGTGACCCATTCATTGGGAGCTTAGAGAGGAGCACCCACTTTTGTTGTTTTGTCTGCTATGTGATTCCAGTCAGCATGCAAACTTCTCTAGGTTTAAGGCAAGGGAGTCTGTGGGCTGGTGGGCTGTGGGCTGAGAGTTTTGAGTAGCATCCCAGCTCCATCTGCTGGGTGTTAATGGTTTTTGATGAACCATTTGATGAACATTTTTATTTGTACATTCCAGCCAAGCTCAGACATTTTCTATCAGCCTGCTTGGTTTTTTTTCTACCCACTATCCTTTACCCATATTTTTCAATTCCCTTTTTGTTGGACTTTTAATAAACTAGTTACATTTTGACCATTTGTCTGCCTAGTCCACGTTCATGGGTAATTCAGTGGATTGTCTCTTTGCCTTGTGGATGCTACTGTGGATTTGATTTTTAGTAAGAACCCCTGGGGTTCAGTGCTCTTTTGGGAGGGATTTTTTTTCCAGACAGCCCCCCTCTGCCTGAACTCTGAAATGGTAGCAGTGGATATAAACTACCAAGCCCCCCCCCCCCCATTCAGCTGCTGGTCAGGTAAAGGGAAATCTGGGAGCAGGAAGGGGTATATGCATGGTAACCACTAAGCACTACTCCCCTTCATTAGCTGACCTTCTCCCAGGAGTCCCTTACCCTGATAGGGGCTTTGGAGGTCCAAAATTTTACCATTCTGATCAGCTATTCTAAAGGTGAGAAAACCTACTTTAGTCCCCTGGATCTCCCCACTGTCCTCACCAGGTGTATGGACTTGACCAATGGGCAGGGGCAAACAAAGCCAATGCTAGTGTTTTCTTCCTTTGTTCTGCTACAGTAGGGATATGTGTCAGCTACTGTCACAGGAGGAGGCCACAGGATGACTGAGGGGAGTAGCACCTAGTGGTACTGTCCACCACAACTATGCTCAGTAGAAGTGTTTCATCTGTGACAATTATTCTGGGGGTGCACACTTCACTTCTGTTCCTGTCTGTACTAATGTCTGATCCTCCTTCTAGTATGCATCCTCAGGACAGACAGGTTGACATGGGGGCATTAATATGGAGAATCACTCTGAGCTGCTCAACTCTCCCATGGGCCCCAAACAGACAAATTCTCATTTTAATAAATGTGTGCAGTTTTAAAATTGCCATTTACTACTATTGAGGCATAGGTTAAACAAAAAAGAAACAAAACAACTAGCAAACAAAACAAAACAAAACCAACCCCCATGCCTCCCCAGCCACCCCAATTTCACACCAGCCAGTATGTAACCTAAGTTTTGTGTCTTTGATTGCTGGGAGAAAATACAGTAAATGCAGTATTCCATGCCTATTGCTCAAGATTGACATGTGCACACTTATTGGGGGTAGCGATTTTAAGTTATCCTGTGGAACTTCTAGCTAGCATGGAAAGTTCCATAAGTCTATAATTTAGAGAGGAAATAGGCGAGGCACAAAGTATATTGGATATTTTTAATGCTTTGCAGAGTAGAGTTTACGTGGCAAGTGCAAAATCTGGCAAGTGGCCACTGAATCACAGTCCTATTAAGATCTTGGTTATTGGCTCAACTTCTGCATTTATTTTATAAATGATGCTTGCACACAGCTATTTTGGACCCTTGAGAAAAGACACTTTGGGTTAAATTTTGTAGACAAATCTTTTGAATTTTGAAAATGCATGCAAGAACTGGTACATTTCCAAACTGGTTTTAAAAAGCAGTTTAACAACTCCACCTCTCCCTCCAAATTTATAGGCTTTCTCTGGATAACGCTTTCATCTGCTCCTCAAGCCAGATGTTGGAAACAAAACGTACCAGATTGTTGACCTTTATTCTCTTCCCCCCACCAGCCTTTTAAATAACTGTTTTGACAAAAAGAAAAAGGGTTACAAGCCAGAGGTAATTAGAGGGCCAAAAATATCATAAAAGGTGTTTATGATCCTAAGATTATATACATTTACTATTTCAGAATGAAAAACAAAAGTGCTTCTTGGTTTGTAAATGTTGTTTTATCTTTTGGCCACAGTAAATTACTGTTCAGTCATTTGTAAGAAATATCTGCATATTTTGCAGTCAATAAAAAGTCAGAAACCGAGGAATGACTACTAAGGGTGCAGTCGCGAGTCCCACGTGCATACTGTCCACGTACACAGTTTGGGCTCGTGGCAGGCCCTGGAGTACAGCAACATTTCGCTCTGCTCCTCCAGCAGGGACTTGTGGCACTGATATCACCCATCCTCCACCCAAAGCTTTACCTCAGGGGTATCATGTCCCTCTTCCTCTCCTACCGGGTGAGTATGGGTGCTTGTGTGGTACATTCATGTACAAAAGGAACCTTGGGAGACCAGGGAGGTTTTATGGAAAGCCATAATAACCTCCAAAGAAAAGATAGCTTTAGCTGTCTCTGGCATTTATCTCTAGGTTTTGGGAGGAACGGGGGCAGGGAGGTTGTGGGAGGGGGTGGTTTCAGCAGCTATGGTTTGCGCTGGATCCTATCCTTATCCGCAGCCTCCCTGACCCCTTTCTCTCCTCAGACTTTCACCAGCAAAATCGCTGGCTCTGGTCTGAGGAGACCCATTGCAGGGCGGGAGGCTTACAGAGGGGAAGGGGGATTTAAATCCTCTTTCCCTCTGAAGCCTACCACTCTGCCACCTCCCTCCCCCCCCCACTGGATACAGTGCACACATTTTTGGTGCAGCTGCAGCGGTGGGAAGGGGGGAAGGTTAGGATTGCGCCATAAGACTGTGTTTTTACTCAGGTCAGAAAAGATTACTGTATTCGAAACAGGGCAGAAGCAGAAGCTCATGACAAACGGTAACCAGAGGAGAAAGAACATCAGTGAAACCTTTCTAGATTTTAGTAGTGCCTTCTCTTCAATTCACCTGCAATAAGCATGACAAACAGATCACCAAATGCATTGTCATGATTTGCCTTGAAAACAAGGAGCTCATACAGGGGGCCCCTGGTATCCACGGGGGATTGGTTCCTGGCTCCCCCCCGTGGATACCTGGAACCCATGGATAGGAGCGAACGCCATCTTCAACAGCCCCCCACACCCATTTTAACTAATTGTTGCAGCAACGCGCCAACGGTACGACTGGAAACGGGCTCTGTAGAGCCGAGTCTCAAGCTGCTTCAGCCCCCTCCCCCCCTGCATACTCTCCTGGTGATTCTTTTACCTTAATTAAAATGGTGTTCGTGTCTTGCTTTCAACAAAGGCTATAAGTAGCATGTTGCTGCTTTTAGCAAAGATGTAAGCTCAGTCGAAGACCAGGAAACTGAAACTGCTTCCTGGTTTTCGGCTGACCCTGTGTCTGTACTATGAAGCAGCAGAATTCATGCTACTTATAGCCGTTGTAAGCAAGACACAGATACAATTTTAAGGTAAAAGAATTGCCAGGGGAGCGTGGGGGGAGGGGGTTCCTGCCATCCGTGCATAAGTGAATCCGTGGATACTGGATCCATGGATAGCCGGGGTGGGGTGGGGGTGTGAGCAGCCATTACCGGAAATGGCCAAAAATGGCCATTTTTTTGCCGAAATGAAGATCGGGGAGGCCTGCGCGAGCCTCTGCAGGCCTCCCGAAGCCCTGGTAAGTATTTTTTCTTTACATTTTTTTAGTATTGTTATTTTTATTTTTATTTTAAAAAACATTTTTCCCTATTTTTTGCTCCATAGGATGCATGCGTCCTATGGTCCGATGCGTCCTATGGAGCGAAAAATACGGTAATATCTTGCCTTGTAGCCATTATTGCTCAGACAAAAGCAATGTATTGTCCTTGTATATGTCATCTACTGTGACAGGAATGAGAGCATGTCTTCCTGACCTCTGGAAAATGGCCCTGAAACTTGGATTTACCTGTGTAATTGCTTTAACGATTGTTGCTCCTGCAAATATTTGTATAGGATCATAAAATCAACAGGTCTTTGAGGATTCTGTTTGGTTGAATTTAGAAGATGAACAAGTTGCTAAACATTTTAGCAACTTTTTATTTTCACTTTTTATGTACTTAAATTTCATTTGATACTTTTGTAGTGTAACAGTGATTAAGGGGGAGTGTGTGTTAATGTGTGCTTGTTGAACTATTAATAATGTTGAGGTCCTCTTTGGATTTTACTCCTGCCTTTCTTCAGATGGCTGTCTACAGAAACATTTCCTGTATGTCAAACATCTGGATGGGAAAATATCTGCATTTGTTTACTAAGAGAAATCTGCATGATAAGCTATTGATCTACATCCACCAATACTGGTGTGCCTGCTCAAGCCCCACACGCCTTCAATTAAGCAAACGAAGTCAGTAAACTATTGTCAAAACTTCTAAATGATTATCGTACTCTGTCTTTGGTATCTTGGAGAACAAATTGTTCTTTAGAGTTTTGGCTTTGAGGCTACAGCTGGTTGCAAATTTATTCCAGCATATGGACAATTAAAAAACAAAACTCTTTGTGTCTCAAGTGAGTATGATTTTAATACTTTTATTTTTTAGGGTAGCCACAACAAAAATCTGTGTCTCCACATACTGGAAGAGGGTGAAGCTGTGAGACATGGAAGTTTCTTCCTGCAACTAGAAGTGTCTTCCCTGAATTCAAATCTGCCAGAGGCAAAAGAACTCCAGTTGTTCACTATCCTGTCCCCTATGCAGCACTATGCTGGACTTCTGGCCTCAGTTACAAGGTAAAACTCATGCCCCAACTGACTCTCAGGTGTTGAAATATTCAGTGTTTAATGTTTTCTAATAATCACTGCATTTGGGGCTACGTGACTATCACATTTCATTGTTCTGGGTGGCCATCTATTAGTGCCCTCAACATTTGGGGGTATTGTTCTTTGTCCTCTGATTCTAGAGAGAAACTTGTAAATGTATTCCTTCAGACTTTTAAAAATAAGCACTATGTTCTGGATTATTTTCCGGCGTACAAGACGACTGGGCGTATAAGACGACCCCCAACTTTTCCAGTTAAAATATAGAGTTTGGGATGTACTCACTGTATATCCCAAACTCTATCTTGGCCGTATCTTGGCGGGTGCTTTGCTCATAATAACTAATGGGCAGGGGGTAGTAGTAGTAGGAGTGCCTGCACTGTGCAGAGGAAACACTGGCGTCGCTCGAGGTGGGGTGGAAAGCTAAGTTCTGCAGCTTTCCACCCCACCGTTACTCTCCTGCACGAGGCGCCCTGCCCCCTCGTCGTAGGAGCCCGTCAGCGGAGAGAAAGCAACGTGCAGGAGAGTCCCTGAGTGTTGCTTTCTCTCTGCTGACGGGCTCCTACGACGAGGGGGCAGGGCGCCTTGTGCAGGAGAGTAACGGTGGGGTGGAAAGCTGCAGAACTTAGCTTTCCGTCTGAAAAGAAGGGCCGGGGTTCAGTAGCAGGGCCGAGCTAAGGAGGTGGAGGAACTGGAGGCTCGCTCTCTCACACACGCACACACACCAGCAGCGCACTCTGAATGTACCGTATTTTCTCACAAAAAGCGTCCCTGTTTCACGACAAGATCCAACACACGCCGCCACGCCTTTTCCAGCCCACCTGTGATCCGTCAAGTGCTCACCACCTCGTGTCACCACACTAGCACGGGGGGGGGGACCCCCGACTTTTGAGATTTTCCTGGCTTAAAAAGTCGTCTTGTATGCCGGAAAATACGGTATGTGCCGTACTTCATCTTTCTGGGTGTCCTGGAACTCTCTTATCCATTTCAGGGTCCCCTCTAGTCCTGTCCAAGTTCTTAGCCCCTTCCTCGTTGTCTATTTTTCCACTCACTTCCCTGCTACATCCCCTGCCCATGGAGGCTATGCACCTCACTTGAGGAAAGAGGGATTTATGTGGTCTTCTATGACAGTCTTCAGTTCCCTCTGCCTGGAGTTTAAATAAATAGAGGAGGCTAAGTACTGTACGCTATGATACTTTGAGCCAAATAATTTACATGTAAAATACATAAATATGCAATAGTGAGAATCAGTTTCATTAAGTGAAACAAGGATTTGTATCTCTGTGAAAAAGCAGCTTTAAAGATAAAAGTATATGGTTTAATGGGAGATATGTACAAATGAAAGAGCAGCAATAAAAAAGTAATTAGACACTAAAACCTATTTAAGCATCACAAACACCGTGGGGAATCTGAAATCCTCAAATAAGCTTTTTTTCCTGGTAGAGTATAAGACTGAAGTTAAGAAAATACAGTAGTAAGACAGTATCATGTAATAAATCACCATTTTTTTAAACCTCTGTGTAGTGATGGAGGAGGGATTTAGAGTTGTTTTGTTCTGAAGATTTTGTAAAGGAGCCTCTCAGAATATCTGTGCATAACACTGATGGAAACTGTCATGTGTCAGAGGTCAGAGCACATGTTGACCTTCAGGTAGCTAGGCTCAAGAAAGACATTTCCCTGGAAACAGGTTGTCCTTGATCTGCTGAATAAATTGTCTGAACTTTTCTCTGTAGCAGGTTCTGCTGACAGTCCTTATTGTGGTCAAAATGTCAGAAATACAGCAACCACCACAAATTTACCACCTTTCTCCCTTTTGAGGAATTCATAGTGGCTTACACATCAATTAAAAATAGTCCAATCTTATCTACCCCCCCCCACCGATGCAGCCATACTACCGAAGCATGTGCTGCATCCTGCGGGGGGGGGGTGTCCCGGAGATTTCACCAGGTAAGGGATGCCCCAATGGGTCTATTTGGACTTGCACTAGCAATTTTGCTGGAGCAAGTCCGAGTGAACCCGGGAAGGCGGATCAAGTCCGGGAAGGGGGGGGGGATAGGATATTGGCTGCACTGCTGCCGCTAATACTGCCCCCTTCCTGGCCTTAACACCCCCCTCCCCACCCTGGGCTCTGCCCTGTTCCTGCCCTAGGACTCCTTGGTTTGTATTTTACTGTTTCAGGAGGAGTCCTAGAGATCTGCCCCAGGCCTCCTTTCAAGTGGATTACCTTAACCATCACTGCAGTTACTCAAAGAACGAACTGTCCAAAGGGGTGCCCACTTGAGCACCCGCAGTGCCAGTTAAGATGGTTTTTCCTGTGGGAGAAACTTGCCCTCCCACCTTGCTAGTGAAATGTTTTCATGGCTCACCAAGGGGATCACTCCTTCACCTACAACCTGCTAGGATACAGCAAACAAAGCCTTACAGCTCAATCCTATGCGGCATTGGGCTGCTGGCCAGAGCGTGTTGTGTTAGTGAATGACACTTCCACTATCTCAAAATGGCCACCACTGACAGCGCTTTGTCAGTGGCCATTTTGGGAGTGCTTCCCCCAAAGGAGGCAGTGATCCAACCCCATTGACGCCCCCTGCCATGCCCACTGGAGCAGGTTAGGCAGTGGTGGAGGTGGGGTGGACAGGGAGGGGGTCGGGAAGGGACGGGGGTGGGGAGGCTGCGGGAAGGGTGGATTCGGCGACAATGGCGCATGGTGGATCCTATCTCCTCTTTTAGCAGCTTCCCTGCCCCTTTCTTTTCCTTGAACTTGTGCTAGTTATAGAGCTGGTGCAGGTCCGAGGAGACCCATTGCAGAGCGGGAGGCTTACAAAGGGGTAAGGGGCAATAATTCCCATTTTTCCTCCGAAGCATTCTGATCCACCCCCTGCTGGATACAGCGTGATTGTTTTTGGCGAGGCTGTATCGGGGTGTGTGTGTGTGTGTGTGTGTGTGTGTGTGTGTGTGTGTGTGTAAGGATAGGATTGGACCCTAAACCATGGACTCTCACCATGGCTGGACCATTGGTGCGTTCTTGCTTCTCTTTGTTCTTTTCCCCAGCCTTTCTCCTCTCTCCCTCCCTTCCCACTACCACAATCCTCTCCAGTTCTTCAGCCCCTTCCCCCAGGGTAACCTTCCTGATTTCTTTACGTTCTGCTCCCCCTCCCTTCTCCCCTCCTTTGTTTGCGCTATTAACCCCCCCCCCCGCTCCTTTTAAAGATTTCCTCTTTATCTTTCCTACTACCTAGAAACTGCTGGTGTTTGCAGTTTAGTTTGTGAGTGATTGTTGTACATGTTGCATTGTCTTTTATTGTGGGGATAAGCATACAATAGTTATCTATTGTTGCACTTTTACCCCCACCTTCCTCCTCATTTCAGGCCATTCCAGCTGCGTCGTGAGCCATCTGCACACACAATAGATTTCCCCCAATGTGCACATGTTACATGTGTCTTAGAGCACTCCTAGTAAGAATAACATGGTTGAGGATATTGAAAATTGCTGCGAGGTCCAGCAGAACCAACAGGGACACACGCCCCCTGTTCAGATCTTGCTGCAGTTCATCCACTCAGGCAACCAAGGTTGTTTAGTTTCAAGCCTGGATCATCTGGAAGCCAGATGCAAAAGGATATTAGTTTCTCCCAGGAATCCGTGGAGCTGGGTCACTGCTGCATGCTCAGGCACCTTGCCCAAGACTGGAACATTGGAAATTGGCCTGTAATGATCCAAGACAGTGGGTTTGCAGTCAAAATGCTCCCGTGACATGAAAGTCAGGCTTGTCCATAGCCACGTTTCTGTTGTCTGTGGCAAGTATGGCCCTCTCTGTGATCAGGGAGAAAAACTTTTGTAAACTGGGAAAAAATTGATTCTGTTTTGTTTTCAGGATGTCAGTGTGCCACAAATGATGATCATGGTTACATGGAGTCGTGTGTGTGTGTGTGTGTGTGTGTGCGTGTGTGTGTGTGTGTGTGTAAAAGAGGTATAGAAATACAGTATTCTTAACAGCAGCAGCAGCAACAACAACAACAATAGTTAAGTGGGCTAGGAACCCACTGGATGCTTCTTTGGACTCTTTTACAAGGCTGCTAGGATATCACACCTACAGCGCAATTCTGTGTAACCTTGCACCAGTATAACAGTAGATGCACCGGTGTAACAGCAGATGCACCAGTGTAAGTGCATAAGACTCGGGAGAGAGCAGGGTAACAAGGAAGAGAGCAGGGTAACACTGGCATAAGTGCACTTACACCGGTGCATCTACTGTTACACCGGTGCAAGGTTACACAGGATTGCATTGCTAGTATACTATATTCTACCACCTTCAGTTCTGACCATCTCTGCCTTTAGGGCTAGGAAGAAAAAGCCCAGCCATTCAGGATTCCTCCTCCCCTTGCAAGTGGGCTAGAAGGTCCTTTCCCTTGGGATCATCAGGATGCTGCACAGTGTTCCAGGTTGACAGTTGTTGTGGGCCCTCCAGCTTGTCAGTGGACAAAAGGGCAAAACTCATGTGGACAGTCATCGGCTGCCAGTCCCAAAGCATCGCTGTTGGTAATTCCCGCTGTACAAAACAGTGGCATTTTTAATTCTGTTAATATTTAATTTTGTTTTACGTTGCTGCTGTTTAGGTATCTCCTTTCGCAGAAGTCAGTCAGATATTTGATATCCAAGCTGGAAAATTCTCCAGGGACAAAACTGTAACGCAGCATAAGTAGGAAAACCTGCACTGAACTAAATCAATGCTGGATTAATCTGTCACATGATCACTTGTCTTCCAACAAATTAGCAAGGAATGGGTCACCAGTGCCACATTGCACTTGTTACTCTGTTAGGAAAATCAAGTTGTGGTGCTTGCTCTCAGTGTTTTATACGACAGTAGTAGGATTGTAATGAAATTAAAAGCTGTGAATAAAAATAGACCCAAGGCTCTGCCTGTCTAGCAATGGGTGTTCTCCTTTCTTTAAACCCAGATGGTGTAATGAATTGCAATATCATTTCATGCTTAAAGGGAAACATGTTGCTTTTTCACTGTAGGATTTATCAATGCAGTTTTAAAAGTATGTGTCTGAAGTTCCATTGCATTGGCCTTCCTAGATATTACTCAATGCATGGAGAAAAACAGTTGGATGCTCTGCATCTTGAAGCCTTGTATCTTGCACCTGTGTCTGATTTATGACATTTCTGTCTCTCGTTTCCAACTGAAAGAAGCCCGAGTACATCAAAGTGCATTTGCTAACATTCATTCCTTGTTACCCTGCTCTCTCCCAAGTCTTTGTTCTACAGGCCACTTGTTATGCTTGTCTTCCCTTTTTAACAGCCCAATCTTATTGGCCTTCTCTAGTGGCCAATATTGTTTTGCTTATTGGCCAAGGAACTAGTGTTCCGGCAGCAGTTCCTGCCTTACGGCAGGTGTAAAACACACTCTGGCAGTGTGTAAAGCCGCGTGCTGCCGGAATGCCAGTAGAGAGGCCAGAGCAGCCCTGTGAGTGATGGTGGGTCAAGAAGGGCTTGCCGACACAGGTAGGTCAGCAGGGGAGGTGGAACTGGGCAGGTGGAGGGCGGAATGGGGCAGATTGGGGGGAGGGCATAATATAATATAATAATATATAGTATTTATATACCGCCTTTCTGGTCATCGGATTTCTCCTTTGACTTTAATTCAAGGCGGTGTACATGGGCAGGCTGTTCTAAACCCCAAGGGGTTTTTACAATATAATAATGTTCTAATCTTTCATAGAACCCTTTCATTCGATATGTTACTTTCACAGTCCAGCTCTCTCTCTCTCTCTCTCTCTCTCTCTCTCTCTCTCTAGCGTTCGCCTCAGCACGCTTCAGCTGCAGCTCCACAGAGGCTCTGTAGCTTATCAGCTCAGCGTGCCACCAGCTCTCCGACAGACTTCCGGCCGTCTTGAACTGCTGTCCTGCAGATCTTCAGGCATTTGTGAGATGATCACTCTACCAACTGAGCCAGATGTCCTGCCCCGTCAAGGGCATGGTGGAGGCAGGAGGGGGTGGCACTCTGCATGGGCAACTTGCGCCAGATGCTATTCTCTCTAATAGCAGCTGGCTAAGGAGCAGCTAAAGAACTGGCACAGATCCTAGGAGATCCATAGGAGACCATGGCGGGATGGAGTAGTGTAAGTAGAACTTTGTCCTGCTTCCCTCTCCCATTGCATCATGACACCATTGGCATCTTTGGTGTAACTGCATCGGCGGCCGGGGTTGGGGAGGATAGGATTGGGCTGTAAAGTGTCTCTCCCCCTGTCAAGATTTAGATTGTAAACTTCTTGGGCTGGGAACTTTTCTTTATTTATGAAACCATGTAACACACCTTGCATAGGGATAATTACAAATGGTAAAAAATGTATAGTTACATTTCTATGTAATTATAAATCAATTTCAAGGCCAATTACAGTCTGGTCCCATTGTTCTGGTATGCTGGTGGCCACTGGGCTAGGGTTAATGCCAGCATAACACATTTGTTGTGATTCTATGCAACAAAACAGGAAGCATAAGAATAGTTGTAGAAACAACAGACAACAGCCCAATATGAACTTAATAGGAAACTATGGTTTCTTGCTACATGAATGAACACCTGCAAATTGTGTGCTCATGCGCTCCGTGTCCCTCTTGTCCGTTTAGCATAGGAGAGAGGATGCTTTTACTTTCACTTTGCAGTAAACCAGAGTTCTGTGTTGTGTCCAAACTGGGGGACTATGGTTTATTTCAAACCTGAGTTGTTGGGCAAACCAGTTAGGAAGACAACCAACCAGAATCAAACTGTGGTTGTAGATTTTGGTTTGTTCCCTAAGCATGATTTGGAGTGAAGGATAGTTCCTGAGCTTGAAGGGACACAGAATTGTGGGTTCCTTCACAGTGGCATTAAAAGTTTTCCTCTCCTCCTTTCACATGGAAAAGAGGAGGGGAGGGGGAGTGTACGAACCTACAGCTCACAGAGGCTTATTTACATAATGTGAAACTACTGCAGCAATACAAACACTCCTAAAGTATCTTCTGCTGCTTCTCACCAATCATGAAGTCATGCACCAATGATGCTGCCATCACATCAACCATAACTGGAAGGCACCCATCAACATGCAGAAACAGCACAAACGCCATGGTGGTGTCACCTGCTTAGTCCACATGCAATCCACAAGCACGCTGTCAGGAAGCACCAACACTGTCACCTTTTCAGAGGCCTCCATGACACACAGCCCTATCCTTCTAACCCCCACCCCGTCACTGCAGTGGTGCCAAAATGCCTGGTGACCGCTGCATCCAATGGGGGCGGGAGGGCTGGGAGGCTTCAGCAGGGAAAGGGTTTTTTTAATCCTTTTTTTTACCCCCGTGTAAGCCTCTCAAACTGCAGTGGGTCTCCTCGGACCTGTGCTAGTGATTTTGCTAGCGCAAGTCCAAGGAGAGAAAGGGGAGGCTACTGCTGGAGGGGAGAGGACCAGGCGTGTGACTTCTGTGACAGATCCACCCCCTTCTGCAGCCTCCTTGTCCCTGTTCCACCCTCCCCCATCCCTCCTGCCTCCCCCCACATCTTACCTCCTCCAGTGAGTGTTGGCGGATCCTTTGGAGCAGGCGGGTGTGTGCAGGCTTCCTACTAGCGTTGCTGTCGCAGCACCTTTTGCAAGATGCTGACTGTTTTACGGCAGTCGCTGTCATCACAAGAAAAGAACCACGGCCAGTATGTATAAGATTGGGCTCACAGTGAGTAGAAGGTTGCAAGTGATGATGGAACAGTCTTCATACATAGTCAAATGGACTTTAGCAGTTTGTGCAAAGTTGTCATGTGATTCAGGTTAGGTACAGCAAATTGGCAGGACTTGAGTCGAGTCCACAGCAGGACACGAATCTAGACCTCGGGGATGTCAGATAAGAATTTAGCAGCTGTGCAAAAGAAGGGACTTGCAAGAAGACCTGCCCAGCCTGCGAGAGTCTCCTGAGGTCTTATTTATTGTATTTAATTAGATAAAATAAACAGTATTCCTTATTTCATTTTAATAGATTTTATACTGCTCTGTAGCAGTGCAATCTGAACAGTTTACAATACAAAAACCAACCAATAAAACAACAGTGAACAATAACACCCATAAAACAAACATCACAGCATCACAGGCAGAAAAAGTTACAACCAGCAATTTTCCAGACTAAAATAACAACCAAACAGATAAAAGTTAACTGAAAAAAATTGACTTCAACTGCCTTCTAAAAGCCAGTACAGAAGAAGATAGGAAAAACATTTTGGGAGTTTCACTCTTGGGGCACCATTCCATATGGCAGTGTTTCCCAAACTTTTTTGACCTGAGTCTCCCTTGACCATTGGTGACTATTGGCCATGGCTCTCCATTACATTATGTTGATTCCTGCCAATTGGCATTGCATTGTTTTCCGAGAGGATTCCGTGGCACTCCGCAGCTCCCCTGGCTGGTTTCCGAGGCTCCCCTGGGAGCCATGCCTCCCAGTTTGGGAACCACTGCCATATGGCGAAGCCTGACACCTATGAGAGCTTTCATGTCAAATCTACACACATTTTCCAATGCCTCACTCATTCGACTTGGCCGCTCTTCACAAAGTCTTGGTTCAAACTTAACATAAAACTGGTTTAAAAGCCATGTGTGGATTCGCTGAGTTAAAAAATACACGTGTAAAAAATGGTTTAAAACCAGCAGTAAAAACAGCAAAAAATGGTTTAAAACCCACAGTAAAAAACAGTTGAAAACATGAATTATTAAAAACAAAGGCGATGCTACAACGTTTCGTCCACCCCTATGGACCTCCTCAGGTAAGAGTTTCAGCAAGCTGCCGAGATGGTTTGTGAGCAGGCTCTGGTTCAGATGCAATGCAAAATAAATGTTTGTTAGTTAAACAAACCCTGCTTTTGCATTCTGTTTTAACCCAGCCAAATAACTGGCAAGAGCTGCATGTGAAATTCACCTACATGGCATCCTAAAGGCATTTCTGTTACCACAGCGTCAACTACATTGCTACTAATCTACAAATTCAGTTTTAAGTAGTAACATGTAGCATAGCCAGATAGTCCTACATTAGGATCAGATACTGCTGTGAAGCTTCAGGAACAATTAATGCAAGAGCAAAAATGATGCATTTTGTATATTGCTAGCATTATACATTTTTGTAGGGTCAGGGTATTAATCACTGGGTCCAACACACACAACATATGTGCCAGTCTAGAGACATGTAGAAAGCTGGAAATAAAAAAAGACATATGTGTTGAGTGTCTCCAAGTAGAAAGGCCATAAATTTTAGTTTTCAGATGGTAGACATCTTTGCAAAAAGTCTCTTAGCATTTGTCTAGAAGATGATCGTTTGATGTGACTTCAGAATTAGGCTCTCAACGTTCCCAGAGGATGTACATCCAAAATACACAAGGGTATGAATTGCAACACTTCCAGTTCTGATTCTGCTTACTGCAACAGCAACCGCTGAGACAAAAATGGTGTTCATGATAAAGCTATGGCGTGTTCTTCCCTGGCAAATATCTAATTACTGGGAAGATTTCCGTTTGAATAAGAATAAGCCTTTTCCTTCCAGCTGCTGCAGAGGCAGACACTGATATAAGATTCTATCAGACAGTCAAAGGGTGGTTATCAAGAGATGTTTTCAAAGATATTAGGTTTTGCCATGCTTCTTAGTTACAGGCAACAAATACAATTCTGCCTCATATAACCCATGTGAGCTGGGTTAAGCCACAATGTGAAACCGTGGTACTGTATGTACTAATCATACTTAAGAACCCAAACCATGGTTGGAGCTTCTAGAGATGTACAACAGACAAACCACTATTTTGCAGCGATATCGGAGGTATGGGTAAAGAAGCCATGTCAAAGTTTTGTTGAAGAGACCAATATTTTTTTTTATTTTTACCAAAGGTCTGTTTAAATTCTTTAGGCGCAAGACTCCAGCAACTGGAGAAAGAGGGGCGCATAAGATTATCAAACAGGCAGGAAAATAAAAATAAAAAAGTCCACAGTCTACTTGCTACGTTTCTCCCTGCTCTAGGGGTTTCCTCAGGCAAAACTGGCCGTAGCCAGCAAATGTTTCCGATACCCAAAGGAGAAGAAGAGCTGAATTTAAACTGTAACTGCCAATTAGAAGCCAAACTGTCAGCTGATTGGCAAACCTTTGTACTTATTTAAAGGAGACCAGAGCTGTTAGAACTTATGTGGCTGAGAGTAACCATGACCAAGTTGGTAAATTGCTGTGCTTTCTAGGAACAAACTGTTGGTTATGAAGTGGAGCTGTCAATATCTACAATGTCCACAGAGGGTCTCCGTCTTGTTGTTTGTGTTTGTGTTCTGTTCAGGAAGGGGTACCAGATTTTATTCACGAAAATCAGTTCCTGTTGACGGTTCAGGGGGTTCATTTTTCTCCTCTGTGTGATGGCAATAGCTTCCAAATTCCATCTCCGTCTGTTGTGAACCTCATTGAAAAGGGTACGTGTTTCCTGGAAGGCTATAGTGTGCCCAGTCTGTGCCACTCAAAATTTAAATTCAGCTCTTCTTCTCCTTTGGGTATCGGAAAGATTTGCTGGCTACGGCCAGTTTTGCCTGAGGAAACCCCTAGAGCGGGGAGAAACTTAGCAAGTAGACTGTGGACTTTTTTATTTTTATTTTCCTGCCTGTTTGATAATCTTATGTGCCCCTCTTTCTCCAGTTGCTGGAGTCTTGCGCCTAAAGAATTTAAACAGACCTTTGGTAAAAATAAAATTTTTTATTGGTCTCTTCAACAAAACTTTGACATGGCTTCTTTACCCATACCTCCGATATCGCTGCAAATTGTAACAAGCCATGGAAACCTGCATACAACAAACCACTATTTAATGCTGCTTGGGTCTCAGCTTCATAGGGTGATGATAACGTTCATTCCCAATGCCATTGTGCAGCCCCATAAGGCAGAGCAATAGCTTGAACTGTAGTTTGTCAATGGCTTGTGGTTTGTGTACAGAACCACAGTTAGCACAATTAGCTTGCAGCAAACGTCAATCCAGGGGTCCAGTCCTGGTTTGTTGGAGCCAAACAAACCATGGTTTTGTATTATGTCTGAACCCAGCCAATGCAGCTATGGCTTGATTATTATATGCAACTGTGATAAATGCCGTGTTTCCCCTCTATTTTTTTGCCTAATTTTATTTATTTAGAAATTTAGAAATTTCTAGACCCCAGAACCCCTTTAAGATGCTGTAGCTTCCCAAAGAGACTGCCTGGCATCCTAGATGCAGCAGTGCTGGGATACTCCTCTGAGTTTCTTTGGTTGAAAAGCCATTTCCAAAAAGACACACATGCAGAATGTGGATTAGTCTGTTTGGGCTTCCCCAGAGACAACAGCTCCGAGTCTATGGTTCTGCTGAGATTAGCATGTGCCCACTGACTGGGCAGCCAAGCCCACATTTCTAAGTAAAGGGGTGGGATGGAGTGGCCAGGTGGTTTACCTCCTTCTAGTCAGATGGCCCTATGACATCATCAAGCCTAGGTTTCTTAATATCAAGCACAAGGAAGCTTGGGTGTGTTTTTGCCAGGCCTGCCATTGGAACCAGCGGCTGGTCCGAGTTCCAGTAAGTGCAGCAGGTCAGGATTCCTGCGACAACATAAGTAGCCAGAAATAGGAACTGTATTTCTAGCTAGATGCATTTAGGGAACTAATTTTGTTTTGTTTGTTCTTTTCACTCCAAACCAACCTGCAGGCTTCCCTGGTGGGGTTTTGTGTGCTGTCTCTTCATTAGCTACTCAGCAGGGTTTACTAGTTACAGCAGCCAGTTTTGTCAAGCTATCGCATTGTGACCACCCAGTGAAGTCCAGGCATTTTTCGCTAGTCTGCTTGTGGTACTTTTCTCCACCCCTTCCTCATTTTGTTTAATTTTGATCTTTTGGTTTTTTTAAATAAACTAGTTATATTTTGACTCCTTACCTGCCTCGTCCATGTCCACCGGTAACTCAGTGGGTTGTCATGTGTGTTTGCTCATGGGTATGCTTACCAGATCGCCGACCGCGCGCGTTCTGGCCCCCTCCCCGTGCTCCGCCCCTTAAGGGCAAGCAGCTCCGTCCCGGTCGGCGATCCGGTAAGCGTACTCATGGGTGCTACTGTGATTTGGTTTAAACCAGGACCACTGGGTTCTGTGTTGTCCTGGGAGGGAAATTTTTCCCAGATGACCCCCCCCCGCCTTGTTTCCCCAGTCTAGGATGGTGGCAAGGGATATTTACCAATCCCCCCCATTCAGCTGCTTACCTACTAAATGAGTGAAGTGGGAAACAGAAAGAGCTAACCAGTAGGCTCTATTCCCCTTAGCTTCTGGCATCCCTAACTTAACAGCAACTTTTATCAGCTTTGTCCCGCTATTGCATAATGTCCTCTTTTGTTCCTAACACTTTAAAAAAGAAAGCCCCCAAAGCAGGCCTTAAGAGCGACTATTATTAGCCCCGAGGCTTCTGAGGCTGCAATCCTATACTGTACACACTTTCCTGGGAATTGAAAATAATGGGAATTAATTCTGAGTAGACATGCATAGGATTGTGCTGTAAGTAGGATTTTTGACCTTTTTTTCTTTGAACAGCAGACTTCCACACTACGTCACAAAAGCCATTTGAAGGCACTGCAGTTTTGAAAGCTATTTTGTTTGCTATGCGGCATGTAGAGGCGAAGTGGGTGCTGACTGAGAAACAAAAAACACATGGAACTACTAACCGGTTGCATAATTCTTTGGGGCCCAATCAAGGTATTCATTTATTAATAAAATGAATGAAAACATTGGATACCCTGCTTTTTCCCTTAAAGACATGCCAAAGCAGCTTGCAGCAATCTACACACACACACACACACACACACACACACACACACACACACACACACACACACGTCCTGAGCCACATAGGGCTTTTAAGATATTTACATTCACATATGATGTTTTGCAAGGCTGGCCCAACACCTCCTGAAACCTCAGGTGGCATGTGGAATTTTATTCCCCCCCCCAAAAAAAAATGATTTGACAGCCTCTGCTCCTGCCACTCTCCAATGTTCCAGCTCAGCACTCCCCTCCCCTCCACATTTCCTCTTCTTCTCCATCCCCCTCTTCCTTTTCCAATCCAGGAAGTGGAAGGAGGAGTAGAAGCAGTGGAGGCAATTTGGCAGAGAGAGATGGGTGCCATGCTCCCCACCAATCCGCTGCACTTCAGTTGGCCTCATGGATTGGCCAGTCCTACTGTTTTAGGTCTCAAGATATGTAATTTTGAGGTTTACTTCATAATTTTGTAGTATCACTGAGCCTGTCAACAATATTTTTGTTATACTTGTGGCCAAGGCAGGGTGACATCAGGGGTCTGCCAAGTCAGGCAGATGCCCACCTGGACAGACCACAGCCTAAACCCTCAGGACCGGTGACAGTGGTAGTGCCCAATGCAATATCAAAGGGCAGAAGGGGGGTGCAATGAGAGGCCCACTGCAGGGCTTTGTTCCACAGTCACAAGCAACCTGGTGTTTGCTCTCTTGTGACAAAAATCACACTCAGGTTCATTTAAACAAATTAAATTGTTAGAATATGAGAGCACATCCCACAGAGTTGCATGCAAATGCATTTACACCACAGAGCCGTGTTGTAAGAACCAATAATGAGAAGAAGAGAAGTCAATCAATACATTGCTAAAAATCTTATGGCAACTTGAATGGTTTGATTCTTGTGTGCCATTTTATTTCAGCTTAACATTTGCTGAGGAAAAGTCATTGCCCTAGAGACACCAGATTTATTGACACACGGAGATGAAAATTGGCTGCAGTGTTCTTGCTCAAAGAGAATAAAAACCTGCGAAGAAACATCAGGACAGACTGTGTTGTAGGGGATCAAACAATTTCAAAGAAATTAATATTTTTCAAATGTATTGCCTCTAATTGCTGAGCATGTAAGGATCACACTAAAACTTTGTCCTCTGCAATCAGGATCATATGTCTCTTCCAAACCTTTGTGTTTTAACATGGCAGATTTTTTGTTTTGAGAACTGGGCATTTTGTGATGGTCCCCTGTTGAAATACTATACAGTACAGTATATAGAACTTCTGAGACAATCCCTTAGGACCAAAATTCTCATTAGGAGTTTAATTTAAATGGTGTTCTGGTGAATGCTAAAAGAGATTCTTCTCTGGTTGAAATAAAGTTGTCACCTACTTATTCTGAGTGTTGTGGAATTATTATATTTTTTATTTAGCAGATATAGTCAACCTTGTATCTGCGCTTGTAAGAGAGATATTTCACTGTCCATTCTCAGATCTATTTGTGTTTACAAATGGAATAAGTATTGCTCTTTGCACATGAATTGGCTTCCTTTTGATATTCTGGGCTGCTCTTGCACTGCTGACTCATATAGATATTGCATTGAAATTCTGACCTGTGGTGCATATGTGCCTACATATTTATAGCCTATTTGATTGTTTAGGTGAATGAGAGGAATATTAGCTGTACAATGTGTTGCAGTATAGGTGTGACCATT
Source organism: Plestiodon gilberti rubricaudatus (assembly GCA_026170595.1). Classification (NCBI taxonomy): domain Eukaryota; kingdom Metazoa; phylum Chordata; class Lepidosauria; order Squamata; family Scincidae; genus Plestiodon; species Plestiodon gilberti. The sequence goes on along the minus strand of JANXHW010000002.1, from coordinate 191,634,908 downwards.
TTTCCTAGAACCTTGAGAAATTATCCCCCAAAGAAAGCATAAACCACAAAGGAAAACAATAGGCAAACATATTCTGCACCAAAAGGAAAAATAAAAACACAACACCTCATTTTGCACCAAGGAAACCCAAATTCTATATTCCAAAGGACTCTCACTGCTTCTCTTTTCCCCTTCTTGTGACCTTTTGTTCTATAGAAGAGTCTATTATGCATTATCTGTCCCTTGTCCTTCTGTTCTGTAGACTTCCTCTGAATCTATGATGAGTTTCCCATTCCTGCCTCCTACAAGACTATTGTAGCACAGCCTGTTGGGAAGCTCTCTTGTAAAGGGTGGAGTTCATGGTTGTGAAGAGAAAAAGGAGGCTCGTGAAAGCTCATCCCCACTACTAGAAGGCAAAACTAGGACCATGGAATCCTGGAAACAATTGGCCTCCTGCTCAAAATGTTGCATCTATTTCTAAAATGACAGGGCTGAGGCTCATCTGCTTGAAAGTCTTGCTCCCTAACCTAGAAGTCCTAACTAATTTACAGCCCAATCCTACCCCCTACTAACCAATAGCATGCAGCGCCACTGATGGAATGTGCACTGCATGCTGTGGTGGTGGGGCAACCAGATGGCCTGGGAGAGGTACCAGTAAGTAAAATCTGTTTTAATTACCTCCCCGTAGGCTGCCTGGCCACCAATGGGTCTCCTCGGACCTATGTCAGCTATTTAGCTGGCATAAATCTGAGGGACCTCAGGGGCATGCTGGGCAGGGAAAAGGGGGGTAGGATCTTGGCGTGCGCTACTGCCCCCAAGATCCACCCCCTCCTACCCTCAGACTGACCCTGCCTGGCCTGCTCCACACCCCATTCTGCTCACAATCCTCCCCTGAACTGCCCCTGCTGTAGGCTTACCATATCGCCGACCGGGACGCTCCGTCTTGCCCTTAAGGGGCGGGGCGGGGGGAGGGAGTCAGAGCGCGCGTCCCGGTCGGCGATATGGTAAGCCTACCCTGCTGCCACCCTATCTGTCTGGGAGTGCTGTCTGTCTGTCGCACATGCCAGGGCCTCCAGCCATTTGCACTGCCGACCCCAAAGGTCACAGCAGCAGCAGCAGCACAGCTTTTGCACTGCCAGTCCAGGATTTACGGAGTCTGGTCATGAGATCTGCCACCATAAACCCTGGATAGGATTGAGGCCTTAATCCCAAATACAGTATGTGGCGACTGGATAACTTCCTCAGTAGTGAGGGAAATTCACTCTGCACATGTTTGGGGCCACTCTTCTTTGCATTAGAACTTAAAAATAATGGTCTTCTTAGATCAGACCAAGATCAACCTAGTGCAATGTTTTCAGGAGCCAGATGCCTCTCTGAATATCTATCGGCAAGGCACAGTGGTGATAGTTATTCTGTTGTTGTTTCCCCCCTAGCACTTGGGGGGGGGGATCAGAAACACACTGTCTCTGAACATGGAGGCTCAATTAGCTATTATGGACTAACAGCTGTTGCTAGAATTATGCTGCACATTCTAATTCTGGTGCTGTGTTCCAGTTGTCTCTAGTGTGGATGAAGCCATGGTTGTGCCAAGCATAAGTCTTGCTGAAGTTGTTTATTAATTCCATCCAACATCTTACAATTTGCATTGTGGTACCGTGCATGGGAACAGCAGCAGTGCTTCTGCTATTGTCTTATATAAAAACTTCTTGGTTTTGCCTTTCTCCGTCTTAAATCCAGAGAGCTCAAAGGGTGTGAAGAATTAGCTAATAATTTCTTTAGCAAGTTTATTTATTGTATTATTTGGTTTCTGGAAGGGATGAATCTATAGGATAAATTGGGACAGGAAAGGCATCAGAAAGACCAGTTAACACAAAGAATTGCCTACTTTTCATTGGACGCTTAAGGATTTTGGCTATTAGACAGTCTCAGTAATTTTAAATTACAGAGACTGCCCTTCTTGGGCTGTTTTTATATATTTTGCTTATCACAGATGAATTTTTGTTAGATTTCTCCCTGAACTATCAGCACATAATGCCAGAAATATATGTGGCTTTTTATGCAGAAGGCAAGCAGAATGCTTATGTTTAAATTTTGAAAGCAAGGCTCTTACCCTGCAATAACAGTGCTTCCCACAAGGGGGTGTTGCAACAACTTTTCTGAAACACACTGATTGTGGCAGGGGATACTCTAGAGGTGAATAGGGGCAATAATTATTATTAACAGTATTTATATATCGCTTTTCAACAAAAAGTTCACAAAGCGGTTTACAGACAAAATCAAATGATTAAATGACTCTCTGTCTCAAAAGGGCTCACAGTCTAAAAAAGATGCAGAACACCACCAGCAAACAGCCACCAGAAAAGACACTGTCCTGGGGTGAAAGGGGGGCAGTTACTCTCCCCCTGCTAAATATAAGAGGAGCACCAATTGAAAAAGTGCCTCTTGCTCAGTTAGCAGGGGTAATAATGCAAACTGTAATCAGAGTTCTGTGAAGTACTTTTCCTTTCCAGTTCCAACCAAGCTGTTTGGATCTGCTCTGTTGGCACCATTTGAAGCTGAACTGACAGTTCATGAGATGCTTACAATTATCACAAGGTGGCCCAGCAAACTCACATTTGTATTGTGAGTCACTCACTTTTCCTTGATAACATTTTCCATATAAGCAGGCGGTACTTATCAATGGAGAGGGAAGCCTGATATAGTGAGTTTATTTCATTACCTAAGTTGCCACTCACCTGCATCAAAACTAAGGGTAGACGTGGTCTAAAAGAGAACAAGTCTGGACAAGTTATTTTCGCTTAGCTGATGGACAAGGGTGGAAGATCCTATGGTACTCTTATAATGAGGAGCCACTATGCCTGCAAAAAGTAGTCATGGTCCTATGCTCAACTAGAAGAAGAATCATCAACATACTGTCAACAGGGCAATCTCTGAGGCCAACTTAGGTGGGTCACCTCAGGCAGCAGATTGGTGGGAAGTGACCACCTCCATTTTCCCACTCGCCTCCACTGCTTTTCCTCTTCTTCCCTCTTCTAGGATTGGAAAAGGAAGAGAGGAATGGTCGAGCAGAACAGGAAGTGTGGAGGAGAAGAGAGTAGTGGGCTAGATCTCTCTCTTCCTTTTCCAATCCAGGGAGTACCATGAGCAGAGACTGTTGCATCACTAGGTAAGGGGAGCAGAATTTCGCACACCACCTCAAGTGCCAGGAGGTCTTGGGTTTGTCCTGGCTGTCAAAACAACAGTCAGTGTATCAGCCTTAACAACAACAACAACAAAAAACACCCCACAGTGTCCACGGTAACTCTGCCACCACCCAACATTACTTTCATTTATATCTTACTCTTCAACCATGTTGCTCAGGGTGGTGTTGAAGGGTCCCTCCAATTTTATCCTCACAAAAAACTGTCAGAGGTAAGTTAGACTGAAAGAGAGAGAGAGAGAGAGAGAGAGAGAGAGAGAGAGAGAGAGAGAGAGAGAGAGAGAGAGAGAGACTTGTCCAGGCTCATTCTGTGAGTTTCATGATGGAGTAGAGATATTAACCTGGGTCTCTCTCTGTTATGGAAGCTCTCATGGCCAGCGATCAGCATACAATGTTTCACGGTTACGGGTTCAGACGCCATATAAAAAATATACTCTTGGTCTTTAATTCCTTCAATTACCGCACCGCGGGTTTCCTTGTAGTAGGCAGCCACGGACGGACTAAAATCATTAAAAATTCCAAGGAAGCAATACCTAACGTTTCGTTCCATACGCAACTCAGAACCTAGTCATAGGAAGAATCACACAGATCGTGGTGGAATAGTCCGAGGTCAGCCATTACTGAGTTTAAAATAGCGAAAAAGCGCGGGAAACCGCTCTCAATTGAAAACGAGGTCAGGTCATTTCCGTCTGAACCCGTAACCGTGAAACATTGTATGCTGGGTCTCTCTGTTCCTAATCTAACTATCTAATCACTACACACTTACCACGTACCTCAGTGTTGTGCACCGACGATGCATCGATATTACTCATACATGAAAGGCATCTACTTGATGCATGGCAATGGCTGAACAACACCATGACATCATGCAGCCCAGTATATCTAAACATGTGCCTAGAAAGAAATGACAGTGCCTCCCCCTGCAAGATAGTGCTGTGGGTAGGAGGAGGTCTGTATGGAGAACCCAGAGGTGACCCATGAGAAGGCTTTCAGTCAGTACTACTATGTGGGAGCAATACCTACAGGCAGGTGAGTTCTGTAACAATGCCTACAGCATAACCTCTATTGCTCTGACTATGAGGCGGTACATGAACCAGAAAATTTGATGCTACAACAGCAACCTCCCAGCCCAGTATTTCAGGACAGGGATGTCCGAGTCCTATTCTGAATATGGTTTCCCAGGGTCAAGGTCTTGACATGCACCCATTCGTACTCTATGTCTTCAGTATTGCCTTGACCTTCAAGTGTTTACATCTCTACTGAGTCCATCAAACTTGTGCCATGCAGGTATGACCAGGAGACTGCTTATGGCTGTTGAGCCAGTAGACATGTTTTGTTGTGTTGGTGCTGGACCTGCAACCTAAACTTGTCAGCTCTCAGGTCGGTGCACTGTTTCATAGGACCAGACCCTTTCTCCAGTGTTCAGGTTTCCCCACCTTCATCAATTCAGTTGCACGTACACTGCACTCTTATGCTATGAACATGGGAAGCTGCCTTATACTGCGTGAGACCATTGGTCCATCTAGCTCAGTATTGTATACACCAGCGGTTCTCAAAGTTCTCCCCACGAGTAGTCCTTGCGGGGGCAGGCCAACGGCGGTGGGGGCGCTCCCGGGACCGTGTCACTGGGAAAAAGGTTTTTTTTCACTTACCAGGGGGTACGCTGGCCCTATGGTCCCTCGGGCCTCAGAAGAGCTTCCAATTGTGTGTGTAAGCTACGTCTGGTTTTCACTGAAAACCGGAAGTAGTTCCCAAACACGATTGGAAGCTCTTCTGAGGCACCGGGGGGGGGGGGGGAGATAAAGCAACCCCTGGAGGGCTGGTGCAACCCCCAGGAAGTAAAAACACCCTTTTTTCAATGGCAGCGGAACCCCCAAAGTACCATTGTCGCACATCGTTCTATGTTGCCGCACGTCGCCACACCCCTAAAGAGGGTAGCGACTGATTCCGTTTTTTTCAATGGCGGCGGAACCCCCAAAGTGGTCATGACCCACCGCTTTGAGAAACACTGATCTACACACTGATTGGCTGCAAATTTCCAGAGTTTCAAAAAGGAGTCGTCCCCACCCCTACCTGGTGGTATGGAGGTTGAACCTGAGACCGTCTACTTATGAAGCATATGCTCTATCACTGAGCTACAGCCCTATCTTTGTTTCTACTTTGGTTCAGGCTGCATTTTAATAACACATACATATGGCCTGAAAATGTGCACTGTTTAAGCTCTCTTTCCCTCTACTCCCTCCCCCCTTTAACTATTTCAAATGTAAAAAAATAAAATACACTAATAAAATATACTTAAGAAGATTATATACAAATCAAGTTCTGAAAAAAAAAAACAAGAGCTCACAAAATCCCAGATAAGCTGAAAAGATAAAGAATAATTATGTATATCGTTACCAGAAACATATGAAATTTAATTTTTTGGTTTCATGCAGGGTTTAAAGCACTGACTGGGTTTTATTTTCAAATGGAAATTATTAAATATAATTTTCCCAGTATTTTTTACATGATTAATGTAATGGGCTGATCTTTTCCGCGAGTGCATAATAAATACCCACCGCACTGGTACACGGTATACGAAGAGGTTTATTGCTGCAGCACTTTATGAAATTATTCTTTGGGAAATTATAGCTACTCAATGAATAATTCAAGGGAAAGAATAAAACAAAATCTAATAAACTCTGTGCATGGTTGAACTTTGACATTAATGCTGTAATATGTATATATAACTTCCATGTTATCCTGGAACACAATATTTTAAATACATATATTTTATTAAAGTAACTTGTTTATGGAGAAGGGTAACACTGATGTACTAACATTTGCAACCCGTGAACATTGGGATCTATTTCAAGGGAATTTCAAAATGCTGGAGCAGTGGTTCTCAAAGTGGTGGGTCGCGACCCACCATTGGAACCATACTGCCCCCTGCCCCTTTAAGGGGCAGGGGCAGCATGGCGGCTTTGACAATCACGGGGATTGCTGCCGCCGGGGAAAAAGCACACACAACCAGATTTTTAAAATTACCACAGCCTCCGGGGAGTGCGGGGAGGCCTGCAGACCCTTCCATAGGCCTCTCCGATCTTCAGATTGCCACTCCTCAGCGATTTATGACCCGGTTTTCGTGAAAACCGGAAGGGGTCGTAAATCGCCATGGAGTGGTGATCTAAAGCTCGGGGGGGGGGCTGCAGAGGGTAGCACAGCCCTCCTGAACCCTCCGGAGTCCTTTCACGAAAACTGGAAGTGGCTGTAAATCGCTGCAGAGCAACAATCTCTTCCCGCACCCCTCCGGAGGCCATGGTAAGTAAAATAACCCAATTTTCGGGTGCTTTTTCCCTTGTGGCGGCAATCCCCAGGATTAGCACTGCCTCTGGCCCTGCCCCTGCAAACACTCAAAGTTCTCCCCACCTTGTGGGAAGAAGTTTGAGAACCACTGTGCTAGAGTATTGCTACAAAAAAAATATGTGGCTACATTCCAGAGTTCCTTTGCGTTTGAGAGTATAGGCCTACCTGGTGGAGCTTTGGAGATTTTTTGAACAGTAATTGTCATGAATTACTTGTGGTCAGTCTCCAAATTTGTGTTCTCTGGCAATGTGCTCTTTGCCCTCTCCAGTGGCGTTCCTGAATGGGGTGCAGTACCATAAGTGGTGCAAGGTACTGCACCGTGCTTTGCAAACCGGTGTAACGCAGCCCCTCCCACTCGCCCCCGGAGCCATTCTGGGCTGGCGGTGAAGGCAGTGCCTTCAAGTCAACATTGCATGGGAGCTGAGCTTGACAGCCCAATCCTAACTAATCCTCCCTCCCCGCTAATGCAACCGTGCCAAAGGAGCACACGCCACATCCTGCAGGGGGGCAGACCCGGAGTCCTTCTTGAGGTAAGGGAACTTTCATTCCCTTACCTTGGGGTAAACCTCCTCTGGCCCAGTGGGTCACCTGGGATCCGTGCTAGCTGGTGCAGGACTGAGGAGAGTAAGGGAGAGAGAATGGAGGAAAGAATGGGGATAGGATCTTGGCACATGCGATCCACCCCTGGTGATCCACCACTCCCTCCCCTGTTCTGCCTTGCACCCACACCCTCCCCACCCAGAAATCCCCATGTTGCCCCCTATCCCTGCCCCATTCCTTGCACCTGACTGCCACTCTTCTCAAGCACTTGGAGCCTGCGTGAGATGATGAGGAAGAGGAGAGCTGCTTGGGAAAAGAGCTGCTGCCCAGAGGCGTAGCTAGCCTCTTTGGCGTCCCCCCAATGGAACGGAACAAGCCCCACCCCCACCAGTGGCATCCCCATCCCACTGCGTTGCGTTGAGAAATGCCCCCCCCCGTGGCGTTTTCTTCATCAGATTAGGAGCTCTAGGAACCCGGGCGGGCAGGTGGGCCGATCTTGCAAGCCATATGACCGTTTTCAAAATGCTGCCACGATGCGCTTTTCACCCCCCCCACAGCCTGCCCAGGAGCCCCCCACCCCATTGCTTCCTCCAAACAAACAACCTCCTGGAAGTTTATCCACCAGGGAGCTCATGAGATTGTTCCCTGTGAGCTTGCTGCTGTGCCTTCTAATGTTGCTTGTCCTAGTGACTCCCTTCCACCTCTCTGGCAAGATGCTCCTTCCCTTCACACGAACAATATTGTAGGGCTTGAATTCTGCTTGCATGACATCTCTGAGCATCCCATGCATTCCTTTCTCCCATGTGAGCCACAAAGCTGGCTGAGCGTTGTACTGGGAATATCTGTCTGTTCGTTGTGTCTCTCTGTCTATTTTCCTGTCAAAGAGCCTACAGTTTTAGCAGGCTGTCTGGGTTTGTTCTACCATGACTTCTCAGAACACATGGCTATTGGTATGAGTTGCTGGACTCGCCACTGCATCACAGTGGTGTTAAAGGTACTGTAGGGTTTTTTTTTTTAATAGCTTCCAGGTTTTACATGGTACAAGTGGTGGTATAAGGTGGTGTCACAGTGGTGCTCCAGTATTGCCATGCATGGATCTGTTCTTTCTGTGCATAACTAATGTGGTAGCATCACCAATGTGCAACAACATGGGTTGAGTGCTGGTGGTGTTTTGCCATGGACATATGTGCTGTTACTTATTGATATATTCTCTGTTGTTTGAAATGGTTCATTTTGCAGTCAACATTGCTATTCAGATGCACAGAGATCCCAACTACATGTTGCTGATGTTACACCAATCTTCATGGCCACCAGCATCACTAGATTGCCCTGTCCAGGCTTATTAATTACACATTATTGTTATACAAAAGTTTTTCAGGCTTCATACACAGAAATGCATTTGTTTAGATGTTATCGCTCCCGTTTTTTTTTTAAGGTAAATCTAAAATATTTTTAGACCATCTTTTCTTCCCTGGTACACAAATATGGAAATTTGTCTGCAAATATATACAAACCTAATTTCATTGTGCTTTCCTCCTTACTTTGGGGGCTTTGCACATTTAATTTCTTTCATTCAGCTTGAGAATTAATGTTTATTTCACTGAGCTGAGAGAGTAAGCGTGGTTATTAGAAAAGGACCTGACATAAATGAAAATGTAGTGCAATCCTAGAGAGGAACTGTTTTACATTCTGAGATTGGAATGAAAGATCTTGGCCTAAGTTGGTAGGTAAATGTCTAACTTTAAATAAAGTTGGCTTTTTGAGATTCTAGCTGGTTCTTATTGTAACACACACACACACACACGCACATGCACACACACATAAAAATGATTAGGAATAGCATCAGGTCACAGCCCAATCCTATACTTTCCTCCTCCCACCGATGCAGTAACCCAAAAGGCTTTTGCTGCATCCTGCGGGGGTCAGTCCCGGAGGTCTCCTCTGGGTAAGGGAACAAATGTTCCCTGAGGGTAAGCCTCCTAGGCGCATGCAGGTCTACTTGGACCTGTGCCAGTGAAATCACTGGTGCAGGTCTACATGGATCCATGCTGCAGGATCAGGTCTGGGAAGGGGGTTAGGATTCAGCTGCTGCTGAACCTACCCCCTTCCTGGACCCAATCCACCCCATCGCTGCCCCTGTTGCCTCCCCGTTTTGAGTAAACATGCCTAGACGAATATACTTCTATTTATCTGAAATATATTTAATTCAATTATACATTTGTTAATCTACTGCAAGTCACTCCAAGAGTTTGGGATGAAATGAGATGGAACTTTGAATGAAGCATGACAAGTCTCAAAGTAGAAATAAGTGACAGGAGAAGGAAACACTTATGAAGAAAAGGATAGTGGATTTTGTTGTTGTATTGTGTTAGTGGGGCATGGCTATGAGAGGTATCATGCTGAGCTCCTGCACTTCAAAATTTACCACTATGCCACTGCTGGCACCAGAACATGATAGTGGCTCTCTTCCCCCCCCCCCCCCCGGATCATGCTACACAAACCATACAGGCTGTTGTTTAGTTGGCATGGCGACAAAATCACGGGAGCCATACTCCAAATCAGTGGAAGATCTGGCTAGTAATGTACGGTCAACTTTTTCTGGCACTCTGTTTTCTCTGTAAGTGCATTTTTGAACAGCACAATAAATTATTATGTACGTTCCAAAGAGGAGCCTCATTTGTGTTAGAGTAACTGAAGAAGAATCTGGCTGTCTCGGTATCTAACAAAAAAACTGCTTTTTCATGGCTTCGTTAGGAATCTGCAGCATCTATACGGCACACGTGGGATCCGTTAACTACAAAGGAGGCTCCTTAATGTAAGATAAAGGCTGAAATGATGAGCCCACATCTGTTACATAGACACAATCTTGGGTGACATTATAAACCGAAAAGGGCACCAAGCTTTTGTCGATTGCACACAGCTCTCTGAAAAAAATTACTAGACAGAATCAAAAGTAAAATGTATGTAAATCACACTTAAATGGCCTGAAGAGTGCAACTTATCTTATTATAATGCCACACACTGTCTTTGCCAGATGCCTTTGGACTAGGTGTACCATTACAGGCATTTGTTCTTAGCAGCATCTTACGAAGAGGGGTTCAGTTAGGCTTACCATCCATCCCAGAAAACCCGGGACCATCCCAGTTTCCGGGCTCTGGTCCCGGTGAAGCCTCCGCTGCCGCCACTTCCAAGGTGCAAAAAGGCACCATTTTTTCCAGCGCTGCCATCTTGGATCTTGTGAATTTTTTCAAGATGGCGGTCCCCAAATCTCATGAGATTTTGGCGCTGCCATCTTGGATCTCACAAGATTCCCATCTCCGGTGGCCACAGGGATGATCCGGCGGTTGAGTGAGGGCCGCCCTTACTCGAAAGTTGTCTGCTTCGAACAGCAGAGTGCTTGCTCCGCCGTTCGTTAGTTAGAATGGATTGCACTCTTAAGAGTAGGCTGTTAGTCAGCATGGAAACTTGGTTTCATTTCACTCTTCCCATTTGCTTTAGAAGGCAGAGAGACTTGGCTGAAGACAGAGGCCTTCATGACGGAGGAGTGGGATTTGAACTCTGCTCCCAGTCCAGCATCCTTCCCTTACACCATCCTGGCTTTCTACAAACACCTCAGAAGCAACTCCTGGCAAATGCTTGGTTTCAAGCCCACAGATGTTCTGCTTCTTTTTGTTATTGGAGTCAGGAAGAAAAACACCTCTGCTTTAATAGGTGACATTTCAACAAATTAAAGTTGAGTATGAACACAGGTTTTTCTCAGGTGGCTGGCTATGCAGAGGTGCTCATCATCCTTTAATTGAGTGTGCTTGATTAATATCTTTAGTTATAGGAGATCTTCTAAAACCTTCAGTGTCTCATCCGCTCAGAGACTGATATTTATATAATCTTTCCTAGCACAAAGAAAGAGGCAAGGTAAGCTCAGTGTTTTTGTTTGTCTTGCTGCTTATGTAATCTGCATTCACTTCCTCCCTCCCTTCTTTTCCAGAAACTTATTTTTCCCACTCTCTTCTCCTTGACAAAAGGAGCTGTTTTTCATAGCAGCCGGAGCTAGACTCCTAACAGCTAGAAATTAACAGGATAGCGTCTGAAGGCAAAATTAACATCAAATGCAACAGCTCGAGACCAGGCTGTGAACCTGGGGAAACACAGGTCAGAAAACACATACACACTTCAGGACAAAAAGGAAGACACATGGTAGCTGTACCTTTAACAAATTTGGTAGGAGTCACTCTAAGAAATTATAGAATAGAACTACAACAAAGTTTAGTTTCAAGGATAGGGGGAAATGGCAAAGAGGAGAGTGTTTCTCGGGATTCTCTGCAACTGTCTCCCCTAAACAACTAATTAGCTGTAATAGGAAATGTGGAGCTACTGCCAATCTGCATTTCTCCCTGTGTACCTTTCTGGGAAGATCTCGTAAAAGAAATGTGTGACAGGACACAGAGGCATCATTAGGGTTTGCGTCACCCGGTGCAAGAGCTCAGGGCGTCAACCCTATGATGGACCCCAGAGGTAAATAGAGAGAAACAAGGTTGGGCTGAGCCAGGGTCTACAAAAGATTCCCATCAGGCAGATTGCCATCAGGCAGATGTATTTCTATAGATTACTCTTGATCAGTGGTATCATTAGATTTGGTGTCACCCGGTCACCCGGTCCTGTAACTCATGATGTCACCCCCATTAACTTAATTTTAATATACCGTATTTTTCGCACTATAAGACGCACTTTCCCCCCAAAAAAACATAGGGGGAAAAAAGTGTGCGTCCTATGGTGCGAAGCCTGGGCTTGGGGGCGCTTCGGGGAGGCCTGTGGGGGCTTCGGGGAGGCCTGCGCGAGCCTCTGCAGGCCTCCCCGATGTTCAGTTCGGCCGAAAACAGCGATTTTCGGCCATTTATTTCGGCAGAGGCTCGCGCAGGCCTCCCCGAAGCCCCCACAGGCTTCCCCGAAGCGCCCCCAAGCAAGTAAAAACATTTTTTCCTCTATTTTATGCTCCATAGGATGCATGCGTCCTATGGACCGATGTGTCCTATGGAGCGTAAAATACGGTATAACAGTACAGGTCAAATCAGTAACAGTAACCAACAAATCAGTAACCAACTCAGCTCTCAGAACAATCAGTCTCATTGGTCTGTTTTGAGTTAAGGAAATCCACTTTTTGTTGCATAAGGCAGTTGTGTTTTATTTTTATGGTTATTTGTCCATAATGTTTGATACAGATAATTCAAAATGGTTTGTTTCATTGCATTCTGCATGAAAGTACAAATTACATGATATATAACATGATGGTATTATTCATACATACAAAGTTTTCACAATTTTGGCTACTAGTGGTGTCACACAACCCCGAGGTTGTCATCTGGTGCGGTCCTCACCCCCTAGTGATGCCACTGACAGGATATCAAAATCTTCAGCATTCCCCTGCCCCTGAAAGCAATACCAGCACCATGTTGCCAGGGGCACTGGGGCAAATTCCTGCACAAATTCCTGGGTGCTACCACTGCAACTGTTACTAAGGGGTCAGGGGTCAGTGCTATGTATATTGAACGTGCTTAACAGCCCAATCATATCCTGGGCCAGCCCAGAGTGTGCAGTGGCACTGGCACAGCCTCTGTTGCAGATATGAGCTGGCTGCGGACAAGGGAGCATCCCCAATGGGTCTATTCAGATCTGCGCCAGCTCTTTGGCTGGCGTAAATCCGAGTGGATCCAAGGGGGTGTGTTGAGCCCAGGCCAGGGGTATACGATATTGGCACCACCACTACTGCTGCAATCCACCCCAGCCCACTCTCAACATGGCCCCAGCCTGCTCCCGTTCCTCCCCGGAACACCCTAGAATATCCCCTCCACCAACCTACCTGCTGTGGTGGGGGCTCTGGAGGTCATGGGCATGCACCTGTGGCCTCCAGCTGATAGTGTTGGCAGCCCTGGTCCATGTGCCATCACAACAGCTGCCGCACCAGCGGCCCAGGCCTTGCTCTGACAGAACACGAGTACTGTCAGTGCAAGGCCCAGATCGGATTGGGCCGTTAGTGAATCTTCAATTAGGTTTCACTTAGGGCCCAATTCTATCCTTTCCCTCCCCTACTGCTGTAGCTACTGAAGTGGAAATGCGGAAGATATACTCGAGGAGATAGTTTGTGGTGTCTACAGTGGCCCCCTTGCTCTCCCAAATCCAGGGAATAAGGGGTTAAAACCCAGGCCTCAGCAGTAGGCAGGTTGCACAGAATACTTTAACTTATTGCTAGTTCCACCAGCATAAGGGCAGCCTAGGATTGGGTTTAGTGGCTGGTTATGCTGCTGCTCTATCTATTAGTTTTACATACCATTTGTTACTCAATAGAATCCAAGTTATCAACCAGCCTTGTCTCTGTGTGTCCTTGAGCTGCTTGTAAGATTTCCAGTCACCCTGGCCAAGTTGACCCTCTGACAGATATGGGCCCTTGACCAGGATAATAATAATAATAATAATAATAATAATAATAATAATAATAATAATAATAATAATAATAATAATTACAGTATTTATATTTATTTATTTATTTATAGAATTTATACCCCGCCTTTCACCCACAAGGGCAACCAAGGCGGCTTACAATAAAAACATATCAAGAATTAAAATAATTAAAACAATTAAAACAAACAGCCCCAGTGGGTCATCCACATTTACATTTGTTAAAAGCGATTTGTTAAAAAGCCAGCCCGCCATGTCAGACATCAAATGCTGATCTAAATAAAAATGTCTTAAGGCCCCGCTGAAAGGTCTTTAAGGAGGGAGCCGTTCTCAATTCCAGGGGGAGGGAATTCCACAATTGGGGCGCCACTGCCGAGAAGGCCCTATTCCGCGCCGCCATCCCCCTCACCTCCGTCAGTGGCGGCACGGTTAACAGGCCCCCCCCTGATGACCTCAGAGTACGGGTCGGATTATAAGGAAGGAGGCGGTCCCTCAAATACCCTGGACCCGAGCCGTTAAGGGCTTTAAAAGTCAAAACTAGCACTTTGAATTGTGCCCGGAAACGAACCGGCAGCCAGTGTAGCTGCTGAAGCAACGGTCCGACTGTGTCGAACCGACAGGCCCCGGCAACCACCCGGGCCGCCACATTCTGCACTAGTTGCAGTTTCCGAACAGTCTTCAAAGGCAGCCCCACGTAGAGCGCATTGCAGTAATCTAGTCTAGATGTCAGTAGAAGACTAGGGCAAGGGTCACTGTGGCCAGGTCTGCACGATCCAAGTACGGTTGCAGCTGGCGCACCAGCTGAAGCTGGGCAAAAGCCCCCCTGGCCACAGCTGCCACCTGGGAATCCAGGAGCAGCTGCGCATCCAGGAGAACCCCAAGCTGCGGACCTGCTCCTTCAGAGGGAGTACAACCCCATTCAGAGCAGGACGATGATCCAGTACCAGAGTCTGGACCAGAAGAACCTCTGTCTTATCAGGATTTAATTTCACTTGTGAGATACCGGCTTTCTTGGTCATTGGATTTCTCCTCCGACTTTAATCCAAGGCGGTGTACATGGGCAGGCTGTCCTAACCCCCCTTCGGGGTTTTTATAATATATAAATGTCCAATCTTTCATGAATGGCTACTTTCCAGGTGGTATCCTTTTTACAGTCTGACAATTCTGCTGGCTAGCACCTCCCACACTCGACCGACGCAGCTGGAAACTCTTATCTCTCCTCCTGGAGGCTTTCACAGATTTTTGTCAGTGGCGTGTCTCGAACTTATCAAGTTCACCGGTCTTCGGGCTTTGAAGACAGCAGCTCTCCCGACTGAGCCAGACCCAGCCTGACCAACCTCTGATGCCCCTCCTCTCACAAGTGGCAGCTGGGGGGGGCAGGGAGATGTTGAATATGCCAATATCTTCTCATGTGCTTCCTTCAGTAGGTGGGACTGTGAAGGCGTGTGGGGAAAATCTGTGTAGGTGGTAGGAATGAAAGATAGGATTCTCTCTCCTTTACCCCTTCTGTCACCAGTCATACTGCCATGGCTGCAGTCAGGCACCAGGAACCAGAGGCGAAACTAGGGCGGAGCAAGCGGAGCACCGGCTCCGGGCGCCATCGCCTGAAGGGCGCCCCGCCCGCGAGTCCGAGTCGGACTCGAGTCCGAGTCGGACTCGGAGACTCGAGTCCGACCGCCCCCTCAATCGGGAGAGCCGGCTCGGGGACGTCTTCCCCAGCCGGCTGCCCGGGGCCTTCTGGAAGGCCCGCGCGAGAACGGTATTTATACCGTTCTTTTTGCGCATGCTCAGACTGTTACTGAGGGAAAAAGGCTGCCCTTTTCCCCTCAGTAACAGTCTGAGCATGCGCCTGAGCATGCGCAAAAACGGTAAATACCGTTCTCGCAGCGGGCCTTCCTTAGAAGGCCCCGGGCAGCCGGCCGGGGAAGACCTCCCTGAGCCGGCTCTCCCGATTGAGGGGGGGGGTCGCCTCCTCCTCCCGGAGCGCGCCGCCCGCCTCCGGAGCGCGCCGCGGCCTTTGGCCACGGCGATATTCAATTACAGGGGCGCCACCCCTCGGTGCTCCGGGCGCCAACGGGGGCAGTTACGCCCCTGCCAGGAACACTGGGAATATAATCTTCCCAGCAGGGCCAGCCCTTCTGTGAGGCCACCTGAGATGTTTGTGTGGAGGAGTGGCACCCTTGGACACCCTTGGAAGGGCAGCGAATGGACGAGCCCCCTGCCTGCCTGCTTGCCACCCTCTCCAGCCTGTTGCTCTACTGAGCGCTCTGATCCTCTTGCTGAGAGCAAATTGGAAGTGGATTGCAGCAGCAGCAGCAGCAGCAGCCTCCTTCTACCTTTCAACGCTACGAGAAGAAGAAGAAGCTGCTGCCACAGCTCCAGGTTGCTTCTCTCTGACTACTCAGTGCTTATGAAGCCCCTACCCTGTACTTACGAAGATTGCCGCATGCAGCCCCCCTGCTCTGCCCCTCTTCTGTTTACTATGAGCACGAACGGGGGATGCTGGTTCCCAGCACTATGGACACACAGACAACTGTTTTCCAGTGCTTCTGGCACCTGACTTGCAGCCATAGCTGGGTGCCAGATGCCAGACTGGGAGAGATCCATCCTCCCCCCCCCCATTCCACTACAACCAGAGTAGCAAGGAAGATAAGTTAGTTGGTGAGTGGGGGTTGGGAGGTGGAAAGGAAGGAGGCAGGGAGGAGTTTTCTTCTTGTATTTCAATCTGAGCTGGAACTTTCACGGCTATAATTAAGGCAACCTGCTGGCGTAACTCACTCTCAAATCCCGCTGTTCATCTCCTACCCCTGCCAGCATACCCCCCCCCCCCCAGAATGCAGCATCATATTGTTGATGTAGTGTTTGTCCGGCACTGGGGGGCATGTCTGTTGTCTGAGGAGGGGTTAGGATATGGCATCTCCTTGCCCTTCCCATGTCCCTCCCACATTATGTCCCATCTCCTCCCCATTTTGGCCTCTCTGTTGGCGGAGCTTCACCAGTATCTGAGTTGTGTCAGCGCAGCGTTTTTCTGGAGTTTTTCCAATGTTGGACTGGGTGCATCTGTCAGCAGATGGCTACTGTGCTGAAGGGGCCACCATTGCACCGGTGTACGTGGACCACTGGTGTATCTCAAGGATGGGCTTGGGCTTGAAGTCAATGAAAAGACAGGTCAGTTTGCAACATCTGAGGATCTGGACTGCTAAATCCTAATTCTTCTCCTTGTGTGAATGTATAAATATATGCTGCTGTGCTGTGAATACTTTACAGAATCCAAAGAGAAGGCTCGGCACCTTGAAAGAGGAGGTTTTGTAGATGCACTTACAAATTGAAACAGGGTTCTTGGGGGGGATACTTCTGATTTTGGTTTATTAGGTTTTCTCTGATGAAATATATTTCTGTCCTTTTTATTACTTGCTGCATTTCAATGTTATCTAGTTCTCAATAGAAACTTTACAAAAATAATACAAAACTTACTGCGCAATCTTGCCTAAGATGCGGTGAGTTACCGCCGGTGACTGGCCAAAATGGCTGGCTGCTGCATCCTAAGCGGGATGCAGGATGTACCGGCATGGCCCGGACTCGCCTCCGAGGAAGGTAAGTGCCAGAGGCTCCAATGGGCCTCCTCGGATGCGCGCCAGCTCTTGAGTTGGCATGCATCTGGGGAGTCCATGTAAGGCCGACTTGCCTTGGGAAGGGGGATACTGGTGTAACCCAGTGCCGATATCCCCGCCTCTCTCAGGCCGGCTAATGGCCCCCTCCCTCATCACCCCAGCCTGCCCTACCCATGGCTTCCTACCACCCGGCGCAGAACTTGCCTGCTTCAGCCGGTGTGGGTCCTGGGCAACGGCAGAGTGAGCGGTGCCGGCCTCCATGCCGCTTACGCCCAGGGTGTTGAAAATGTGCCTTACAGCATGTTTACAACACCCTAGACCTGTGGAGCGCTTGCTCCGGCCTGCGTTTGGGCAGGATCGGGCTGCCCGTTCTGTTACACAAAGATTAATATTACCATGATTGCTTCATCTTATTTTTTTAAATAAAAAATAAAATCTCTATTTCCATTGTACAGAGCTTGTTTGATTAGATTGAATTTGGTCTTTATTTTTCCCTTTGCAATCACAATTCCCCAATATTAAGTCCTCCAATATCCTGCATTCTTTATATCAGCGTGTGCTGTTGCTCAGCAACAGAAGATTTGCTCTTTAAAATTATCCGGGGCTTCTACAGCCAGTTTTCCAAGCTGTGCAGCAGGGAAGGAAGAATGCCCTTCGTATTTTGAAAATATGCCCATCCTTAGTTTAAATGCTTTGTTAATATTTTCTGCCACTGGACTCCACTAAATAGACAGCTGACTGCCTGTTTGAAAAGCATTTGACAATCGTTATTCTTCATTGTCACTGATCTCTCATTTTGCAGATTTTATGGCTTATAAATTAGAATTGTACTTCTAACTGGATTGCTGCCACAGTGGGAATCTCTACAGAGTCTAATTTGACAGACTTCAGGCAAACATTCCACTTTTCAGTCAAAAAAGATGTTGCACTTTCAGAAAGCTGCCTTGGTATTCAACTCATTCAGTGTTCCACAGACTGAGAATGTAAACTGAAAATAAATAAAATAAAAAGACTAGCGAGCAAAATTGCTAACAGGACACTAATAATTTCAAACCCATGCTTGTTGAACTCATAGCTCTTTAATGTCATAGCCTTCATGAGGGCTCAGGACTGGTACCTCATAAAAACAAGACTGCTACATAAACAGCCTGATCCTGCCTAAGATGTGGCGGCCCGTCAAAACTGCTGGCTGCTGCATCCTAGGCAGGATGCAGCCCGCGTTGGTGCAGCCGGGGCTCACCTCGATGGAAGGGGATGTTCTTCCCCTGAGGTGAGCCCTTTAGCTGGCGCACGTGAGCTCTTTAGCTGACGCATGTCTGGGGAGGCTGTGTAAGTCCGGCCCGACCCAGGAAGGGGACAGGGATATCAGTGCAGCCTGGTGCCGATATCCCCACCCCATCCTAGACCGGGCTGTCCAATGGCCCCCTCCCCCATCACCCCAGCCCACTCTCCTCATGCTCTCCCTCCACCTGGTGCAGAGCTTACCTGTGTCTACAGGCACAGAGTCCGGGGAATGACGGAGTGAGTGGTGTCGGCCTCTGCGCCAGTGCCGCTTACTCTCCCGGTGCCGCGAAAGTGCCTTATGGCACTTCGCGACACCTAAGGCCTGCAGAGCGCATGCTCTACCAACCTAACTTTGGGCTAGGTTGTGCCCAAAATGATAGAATATTTCCCAGTATACACACTTCCAGCTACAACTGGTATTCTACAACTGTGAAGATTATGGGCATGTATGCAGATCCTATGACTGAGGCACAATGGCTTGCTGCTGTCCCAGGGCTTGCCCTGCAGAAGACAGGAACAAACCAGTGCTCACCCAGTGTGTATAGAAAAGCAAGAATAAAATAAAAAAATTGCTGACACTTAACCACGGCATAAGCACTGCAGCATGACAGCAACACCACAGTGCTCAAACAATTACCTGACCTTGTCAGCTTCTCTGGTGCTGAGTCCTGCTACAGCAGCAGGATGCGCCAACCAGGCATGGATGCACACTCATCGAGGAACAAATGAAAAATCCAGCTGAATTGGGATGATTTGACACAAAAAAGAGAGGCTCCAGATGAAATGAATGACATATATGACTCATTTCATTCAGGACCAGGGAGGGCATCCCTCTTGTAGCAGGTCAGGCTTTTAAAAACTATTTAACGTTTAAAAGGAGTGGCAAAGCTCCTTTCGGTGGCTATATCCTGGCAGCTACGATACCATTCTCCCCCCCACCCCCAGTGCCCTGGATATAGTACAACTCTGAGGCATTATGGGGAGGAAAATGGTGGCAACCAAACAAGAATGTGGTGGCCCCCATTGGCAGGCACCTTGTGGAACAACGTGGGGGAAAAATGGCAGCGGTCATGCAGCAGCTGCCAAAAGGACTTCTACTGCTCCTTTTAAATTTTAAATGGTTTAAAAAAAGGGGGGGGGGAGCCTGCTGCTCTGTTACAGATAGCCTCCTCATGAAAATGAACAGTGCGTACCAAAAATAGATGGGCATCAGTTACAAAATGAATTAGAGTTTTAATGAATGAGGAATGTAAAGAATTGGCACTTAAGGGACATGTATAGGAAGTGGAAGGATGGGCAAATCGACAAAGATGAATACAAGCATATAGCTGTGGAGGGTCAGGAGGGCTAAAGCTCAGAATTAGCTTGGGTTAGTGAGGGAGGTGAAGAGAAACAAAAATGGTTTATGGTTATGTTCTGCACAGGAGGAAGAACAGGAAAGCGGTGGTGGGTCCCCTGTGTGGGGAAGAGCGTGAAATGCGAATGGAGAGAAGGCAGGACTGCTTTGCATCTGTCTTCTCCTGCAAAGTAGACTGTGTTCAATCAAGTGAGAAGAGAACAAAGGAGGGAGCGAGGAAGCTTCGGCATAAGATAGGTGGTTCAGGGATGTGCTGCTCCAAATGAGTTCAAGTCTTCAGAGCTGGATGAGCTGCCCTCATCGCTGGTGAAAGTCCGGGTTGATCTGTGTTGGCGGATCAGGCCCAGGAAAGGGGATAGGATGCCGCACACACTGGTGATCCCACCCCCTCCCGGGCCCGATCCAAGCCTCCCAAGTGTGGCTGCATTATGCCTGGTTCAGGGACCAGATTCAGATTAGTTATTGGCAGCCCCAGCATCTGCTAGTGAAGAAGCTACTGTCAACATGGCCTTAGCAGCAACGTTGCTACCTACCACTGAGTGTCCATTATCTGGACCATCTCCTGGCTTAGACTTGCCAACCATCTGATGGCGCACCAGTAGCTTGCACAAGGGGAGCACTCTTGTCCTTGGTACCAACACTGGGGAGCTGGTACCATATCCCCTGTGCTCCCCTGTGATGGAATTTGCTTCTGAGTAAACATATGTAGGTTTATAGTGTCAATGATGCTCCTTAATATAGACACATTTTGAAATATTTTAAGACAAGCAATTTGTATATATTTGTTCCTTAAAGAATGATAGCACTTATACATTTGCATACTCAAATTTTCCACTGAAAGTTTTAGGGATATTTAGTGCTCACGGATTGGGGAGATTATAATAATGTTATCCTCTTAGGAGAGACGCATCTGTCCCATTCAACAGGAATGTCTGCACCTTTCTATTCTGCAGACCTTCTTTTCTTGCCCTTCTCTCCAGTGCAATTTTAATATACAAAAGTAAATATTTATATCATAGTTTGCTGTGGATTGATGCTACATCTGCTGGCTTGTGAAGCACACGTTTTAAGAATACCTAAAACACTGAAAAGAGGGAAATAATTTTGCAACAAGAGTTGTTAGTGTCTGGAAGGCTACAAATACTGTAATTAAAACTAGTGAGGATCTCTGAAAAATGTTCAAGATTTGTATATTTCCCCCCTACCGTGTGTGTGTGTGTGTGTGTGTGTGTGTGTGTGTGTGTGTGTGTGTGTGTGAGAGAGAGAGAGAGAGAGAGAGAGAGAGAGAGAGAGAGAGAGAGAGAGAGAGGAGAAAAGAAATTGAGCTTGGAAGCAAATGCCTGAGGTCATCTCTATACAGGTAAAGAGGATTTCATTGAGGAAAAGTTGTTTGGAATTGCATAAATTGTTTAAGTTGGATAACTGGTAGGCTTACCATATTTTACAAACCTCAAACCGGGACACCCCCCCCATAACAGCCCCCCCCCCGGCAAGGTAAATAATTAATTAATGTAAAAGCATTACATTCCTCAATCCTAAATGAAATCAACCCTGACTGTTCCCTAGAAGGACAGATACTAAGGCTGAAACTCAAATATTTTGGCCACCTAATGCGAAGAGAGGACTCTCTGGAGAAGACTCTGATGCTGGGAAAAATTGAAGGCAAAAGGAGAAGGGGAAGGCAAAGGATGAGATGGTTAGACAGCATCACCGATGCAACGAACATGAAAATGAGCGAACTCAGGAAGATAGTGGAGGACAGGAAGGCCTGGCGGGATATGGTTCATGGGATCACGAAGGATCGGACACGACTTAACGACTGAACAACAACAACAATGTAAAATCAACGAAAAATCAACCACAAACCACAAAAATCAACCACAAACCACAACGAAAAATCAACCACAAACCACAACGAAAAAACAACCACAAAAATCAACCACAAACCACAACGAAAAATCAAAAGTCCAGAAACCAGAAGTTTTTAATTAATTAATTAAGTAAGAAAGGGGGCGCAAAGCGCCCCCCCTTTGCCGCGGGAAGCGCGGCCGCAATTTTTTTATTAACCAATTAATTTACTAAAGGGGGCGCGAAGTGCCCCCTCTTGCCGCGCGAAGCGCGCTCTAAATTTTTTAATTAAATAATTAATTTTTATATTAAAAAATATATATTAAAAAAATGCTTACCTGGTTGCTGGTCGTCCTCGCGCTGCTCCGGACTGCTGCTGGGGCCGCGGCAAGCAGGCTTTTTTTGCGGCCTGGTCTCGCAGCGGCACCGGGAGAAACGGAGCCGCTGGGAGACCGGGCGAAACACAGCCTGCTTGCCCGGGCGGCGCGAACCTCCGGCAGGCTCGCGCAACACGGGCAAGCAGGCTGTGATTCTCCCGGTGCCGCTTTTGAGACCAGGCTGGTCTCGCAGCGGCACCGGGAGAAGCACAGCCTACTTGCCCGCGTCGTGCGAGCCTGCCGGAGGCTTGCGCCGCCTGGGCAAGCAGGCTGGCCTGGTCTCCCAGCGGCTCCGTTTCTCCCGGTGCCGCTGCGGTGGGAGACCTCTGCCGCTGCGGTGGGAGACCGGTGGGAGACCGGGGCAGCCTGCTTGCCCAGGTGGTGTGAGCCTCCGGCAGGCTCGCGCAACGCAGGCAAGCAGGCTGCGTTTAAGAACATAAGAACATAAGAAGAGCCCTGCTGGATCAGGCCAAAAGCCCATCTAGTCCAGCTTCCTGTATCTCACAGTGGCCCCACCACATGCCTCAGGGAGCACACAAGACCACAAGATAACCTGTTTCCCGTTGACACTCCCCTGCACCTGGCACAGAGAAACCCCACCTCCAAAACCAGGAGGTTGCTTATGGCTTGGAACCTGTAATGGTCTTTTCCTCCGGTGCCGCTGCCTCGGGAGAAACGCAGCCTGCTTGCCTGGGTTGTGCAAGCCTGCCGGAGGCTCGCGCCACCCGGGCAAGCAAGCAGGCTGGCCCGGTCTCCCAGCGGCACTGCACGGAGCCGCTGGGAGACCGGGCGAACGACAGCCTGCTTGCCCGTGCCATGCGCGCCTGCCAGAGGCGCGCGCGGCACGGGCAGCAGGCTGTTGTTCGCCCGCTCCCTCACTGGCTCTGTGCCGGTGAGAGAGCGGGCGGACGACACCCGCTCGCCGCTGTCATCTTTTTTTTTAAACTTACCCGAGCGCCGGCAGCATCTTGGATCACGAAATCTCACGTGATCCAAGATGTCGGCGCCCAAATCTCGTGAGGGCATCATGCCCTCATAAGATTTGGGTGCCGACATCTTGGATCGCGCGAGATTTCGTGATCCAAGATGCCAGCACCCGGTTAAGTTTTTTTTTTAAAAAGATGGCGGCGCCCATTTGTCCCCTGGGAACGGACCGGGAATCGAGCCCGATTTCTGGGACTGTCCCGCCGAAACTGGGACGAATGGTAAGCCTAATAACTGGATATCTAGGTACCTTGGGCATTTGCCTTGACAAGGGAAAGGCGGGGTAGTATTTTTTAAAAATAAAAATAAATATGCATCACTCCTACAAGTACTGTAGTTACTGTATTTATTGGCGTATAAGACGCACTTTTTTGTCTACATTTGTGACCCAAAATAGTAGGGTGCGTCTTATACGCCAATACTAAAAAAATCCCTTTCCTCCCTGCCCATTTTAAAGCATCTTCGGGCTTACCGCGGTTTTTCGGGAGCCGGGGAACCGGGGGAAAAGAACCGGGGGAGCCGGGAACCGGGGGAAAAGAGTTGAGTCTGGGTTTTTTTTTACTTGGACTTTGTTTACTTTGGAAACTGCATGGGTGGGTTGGGGGAAAAGAGTTGAGTCTGGGGGGTTTTGTACTTGGGGTAAATGTTTTTTACTTTGGAAACTGTGCATGGGTGGGTTGGGGGGAAAAGAGTTGAGTCTGGGGTTTTTTTGTACTTGGGATTTATGTTCTGGTGCATTTTTTTCATGTGTCTTATTGCTGTGTGTCTTAAAAGAGATCCTGGTATTTTTGTGCAATTTATGTAAATTAGCTAATTAAGCAGCCAAGCGGTAAGTGGCCAAGTGGCCCAAAAATGCTTTAAATCTTTTTTTCCTTGAAACCCAGGGCCAAAAGGAAGGTGCGTCTTATACGCCAGTGTGTTTTATATGCCGATAAATACGGTACTTATACTACAGCTACTGTAGATTCAGGGGTCTCAGATTATGTTCATTTTAAATTTTGGAAACTTGGCTGTTTCTCCTGTTGCATTTCAGTGTTTGTTGTTTGTTGCTGGCTTGATGCTGATCTTCAAGGCCTGACGCTCTTATGAAATATACCTTGGGACTAAGGCAAAATGAACCATCCAATCTGAAAACTTTACTTTAGCATATTAAAAAAATCACAAGTTTATAAATCAGATTTGTTAATAGGGCTTTAGGGGCATGTTTTAATCAATTTTCAGAACGCCGACCCAGTATCTTCAAATTAATTTTTTAATTAAGTGTTTATCTGCTCCCTGGAAACAAATTCCCAACTTGCTCTTCCACTAACTTCAGTTTCTAAAAAAACACACCAAAACAGATTCCTCTTAAAAGTTCTGATGCTTCGTATATTGAGAAAACCCTTCAGAAATGTTCCTAAGCATATGAACTAATGGGATGAAGAGTTCGTAACGTATTTTGCCCTTAAAACAAAATGTGCATGCCATGCCATGCCATTATGTAACCTTGCAGACAACACTGTGAATAAAGTTTAGTTTAAGGATGTCGACATACACTTTTGATTTTCTTGGAGAAAGATAATTCAATTTATCAAGCCTTGAAATGGATTGAACGAGTTCAGTAAAGGAAAGAGCAATCGAAAGAGAGCTGTATATAGCTCCTCAGTGGGTGTGTCTTAGGGCGAAACTACACGTGATGTTAAATCTGTCACTCATAGATGGACTTACGGCCCAATCCTATCTAACTCCCCATGCTGGGGAGTTTAGGCTGCTGGAAGTCTCCTCGGGGTAAAGGCCCAACAGCCACTATGGTAAACTCAGACCTGTGCCAGCTCAATCACTGGTGCAAGTCCGTGTTGACCCAGGAAGGCGGATCAGGCCTGGGAAGGGGGTCGGGATTCGGTATGCGCTGCTGGTGCCAATCCCGCTCCCCTCCTGGGCCTGATCCACCCTCTTCCTCTTCCCTGTTTGTGTGTTCTGCCCACCCTTCCCCATTCTGTCCACCCCATCCTCCCCCCACCCCGTTCCAACCCCTGAGCAGGGTAACCTGCCTCAACAGGTCTCTGTGGTCTGCCAGCGGGCGCAGGTGCATGTGCTGCTAGAGTGTGATTTACAGCTGCTTTGCAGCAGCGGCGGAACACGTGTTCTGCTGATGGGGCAGCCCATTAGGATTGGGTTGCCCACTAGGAACTTAAATCAGTCCTGGCCTTGTTTCACTAGACTTAACCAGTGAACTGAAAGTGGACCTTTCACATTAACAGCAAAAAAAGGTGTGTGTCCTATGACTGTCATGTAGCCGGGGGGGGGGGGGGGGGTTGAATGCTTTTCCCTTGTACCATTTCATACCCAGAATTGTCCCCTGAAGTGGCTATTTTCAGCAAAGTGTTAAACTCATCTGACTGTGCCCCTCTGTGACCAATTTTGGAATCTAACAATCTGGTTACAGATTTCTATTGGCTAACACATCTGGTCTGCTTCCTGGTTAAGTCTGTCTTCCAAGTTTAGCATCATACACAGTTTGACTCTGAGCAGCTTAAGTCAGAGCTAAAGGTTTGGTGAAGAAAGGGACTTCTGTGGTGAAGAGAGGAGAGGACTGACTCCACTCTCAAGGCAGGCGTGAGTCTGGAGTGAGTCAGAAGGGATTTGGTTAAACCTGCTGTTTATCTCATTTGTAGCCCACCTTCCTCCAAGGAGCTTAGGGCCTCATCTGAAACGGCCAGTTCAGAGGATGAACTCTCCAGTTCATGTGAAGAGACAATGCAAAGAGTGGGGCCTGGGAGGAGATATCTGGCAATAGCGGGAAATGGCGCAAAGTACGTGGAGAGGAGTCAAAGCTTCTAGAGCAGGTGTGGGTCAACATATGGCCCCCCTGATGGATGGAGCAGACATTTTTGAGGAGAGTAAAAAGTTTTGGTAAAGGTTGAGGGGCATCCACTCTTCAATCTTCAAGAGGTTGTGTACAAAAGGAACTCTGTTCTCTTCAAAGTTGTTAGCTCTGGTTTGTTAGTATTTTTGTCATGTAATAGTGTTGTATCACATGAGGTAGGAATAGTGTCCTTACCAGGCACTGAGAACAGACGTATTGTTCCTTTCAGCAGCATTTCTGTCCGGGGTCAGGACCTGCAGATCTCCCATTAATTAATTGCAAAAGGAGGCTTGTATGTTGCCACGAATGCTGGCAGTTGCCATGTCGCACATCACTAAGGCCAGCAACGAAATGAAGCAAATGTCACAGTGCTTGCAAGCTGACTAAAACCATCAATATCAGTGCTTGTTTCTCTTTGTGAATGTTGGCCTTTTGTCACTCACTGGTTTATTGGGACTGTTATCAGGCTCTGTTTTGCTGGAGAAACTGCCAGGCACATTTGATCCTGGAAAAAGGTGAGAATTAATTAAGCCCGAATGACCAACGGAGAAGGAATTTTCCAACAGTAAATAGCCAATAGAAAGAACTGAGCACTGATGAACTGATGTGCTTCTTCTCTCTCATTATTTGGAAAGAAATGGTTGACATACAGGAAGGATGTATTCTCCTTATGGCTAACATATTTTTATTTCTGAGAAATTCTGGTATGTTTACCTTTCTACACAATATTTTGGGTTGCAGCTATGGAAAGCAAGGTGTTGGAATGAGCAGAATGATGAGTTGCAACTTTTCTTCATGTCGTCAGATTACCGTATTTTTCGCTCCATAAGACGCGCTTCCCCCTCCCAAACAATAGGGGGAAAAAGCCTGTGTCTTATGGAGCAAATAATAAAAAAGTAAAGAAAAAAATACTTACCGGGGCTTCAGGGAGGCCTGCAGAGGCTCGTGCAGGCCTTCCCGATATTCATTTCGTCAAAAAACGGCCATTTTCGGCCACTTCCTGTTTTGACGAAAACCGGAAGTGGCCGAAAATGGCCGTTTTTTGCCAAAATGAAGATTGGGGAGGCCTGCAGAGGCTCGTGCAGGCCTTCCCGATCTTCATTTCATCAAAAAACGGGCCATTTTCGGCCACTTCCGGTTTTCATCAAAACAGGAAGTGGCCGAAAATGGCCTTTTTTTTAACGAAATGAAGATCGGGAAGGCCTGCACGAGCCTCTGCAGGCCTCCCTGAAGCCCTGGTAAGTGTATTTTGCTTACATTCTTTATTATTTTTATTTTTATTTAAAAAAACCTTTCCCCCCCTATTTTTTGCTCCATAGGATGCATGTGTCCTATGGTCCGATGCGTCCTATGGAGCGAAAAACACGGTAATTACATAAAGTTTCTTTGGCCGGGTTCCTCCAGGGGCGCAACCAGGACCCTCATGGTTTGTGAACTGTTGCCTCTGGTGGTGGGCCAATGGAACTGCAGAGTGGAGGAAGAAATACGGTCTTCCTAGGTCTCATCATGACTCCACTCTCAAGGCAGCCCATTGGCTCCTCCTGACCTGGAATGGCAACAAATATTCCTGGATGAAGCCTTGGTTTTGCCTTTGCATCAGCCAGATTTCGGCCTTGCTTGTGGCTCCCCAGTCTTGCTCCAGGTGCCGAGGCAAGCCTGTCAGATTGTGTGTTTCTCTTCTATTGCCCTGACTGTTATCCTCTTAGTCCACTACCTTCCTTGTGCATGCCCATGTGCATGCCTGCCCTGCTTCCTGCCTGCATCGTTTACAGTCCTCCTTTTGACAGATTTCTCAGCTTGGAGCTCGGCCTGCAACTGACTTGCGACTGATCTTCCTGTGATCTGCCCAGTGCTCCATCCAGCTTGAATTCCAATCCTTTCAGGCCTGGAATTCTGCACACTTTGTACTCGGCTGCTTATAGCCTGGTGCTGACAGTCTCTGCCTCAGTGCTGAACACATGTTTTTTTTTTTTTGACAGTGTCCCATTAAAATCTATTTGTATTCACATCTGTGAGCAAACACAGCATGGAGAGGAGCATCATGTATACACTGGACCTCATGCCAACAACTCTCCCTTTTTCATATAAGGAGCGTAAGTTCTTGGATGTGAGCAAAACAGGATTTTAAAGTTCAATAGCCTATGCATCCTTCCAGATTATACACTGCAAGATGGCACTGGAGCCATATTGATGTCTGGACTCTTTGCATTGGTTTTATGGTGCACCAACATTTTGTTGCAGGCTTCCTAAAATATATCCCATAAATGCATTTGTTAGCATTTAATTGCTATAAAACTGTTGCAACAATTAACAGCCCAATCCTGCGCATGTTGCAGTGGCTGACCTAAATGGCCAGTCGCTGCATTCTGTGCAGGATGCAGCCAGAGCTCACCTTTGGGGAAGGGGACATTCATACCCTTCCCTCGGTGTAAGTCCCAGCGTCCCCAATGAACCTCCTCAGATGTGTACCGGGTAAGCTGTGTAAAGCTGGCCTGGGGAAGGGGAAAGGGATATTGGCACAGCCCAGCGCTGATACCCCGCCCCCTTCCAGGCCGGGCTGGCCAATGGGCTCCTTCCCTGCCACCCGGCCCACCTTCTCCACGCACTTCTGCTGCCCAGTGCAGGGCTTACCTGGGTCGGGCGGTGCGGAGTCTGGGGGATGGCAGAGTGAGCGTGCACCAGTGCCACTTACTCCAGAGGGATGGTGAAAGTGCCTTATGGCATTTTCACAACACCTTAGGCCGGCAGAGCGAGCGGCCTAGTTGTGGTGGATTGTGCCATAATTGCAATAGCAATAACAATGCATTACTATATTGCTAGTATTTAACAGCTAGCTAAAAACAGACACTTTAGTGTCTACAAGTTACATGAAAATCTAAATTTGTCTGCACTTTCTACCATGAAAAGCTGAATTAGAGGCTCTCGGCTCAATCTTGAGCTGGCTGCCATAAAGCAGTCAACGAGCACCAGTCGCAAAGGCCTCCCTGACAGCGTGCTGCTCACCGTGCTGCCGAGGACGCTGACAGAAAGGCCCATGCGTTCCCGGCCCACGCTGGAGGATTCCGGACACGCGCCGGGAAAGGTAAGTCAGCAGGAAGGTGGGGTGAGGGCGGAATGGGAGCGGGGTGGTGGCATAATGAGGCGGGGAGGCCTGGGAGGGGGAGGATCCATCATGGAAGGCCCATGCCGAATCCTATCCCCCTTCCCTGCAGCCTTCCTGCCTCTTTTCTTTCCTTGGAATTACGTTAGTAAAATTGCTAGTGTAGGTCCGAGGAGACCCATTGCAGGTCAAGAGGCTTATGCAGGGGTAAGGGGATTGAACATTCCCTTGCCCTGTGGAAGCCTCCTGGTTGTGCCCCCCCCCCCGCACAGGATGCAGTGGCTGCCATTTCGGTGCTGCTGCATCAGCAGGGTGCATGAAAGATAGGATTGGGCTCTCTGTCCACTAGGAAACCTTCTATTGGAATAATTGATTATGAGGTCACACAAGCTGGGCAAGGGGAAATGATGCAGATACTACTTATTTCTGCCCTAGAACCAAGGAATTTTCCTTTCCTATCATGGGAGTACCTTGTGTTTTAGAGCATATCCCCATAGAATCTTCTTGGATAACCATATTCTTGTAGTTCTTCAAGAGATGGTTTTATTGTGAAATGCACAATGGGGCATATGTGATTCTTCCATTCTAGTCTAGTTCATGTCTTCTGGAGAGCCTGACTGGCAGGGTGCCAATATACAAGCCAGCAATTATGCTCACAGTTGGGCTACTCGAATCCCATTGAATTCCATGGGATAGACACAGTCTTACTGTGAGAATAATTGCAGCCCATAAGAACAATGCAACAGAGGGTCTGATCTAGTAGCATTTCTTCTGGTCCTTGAGTATATTCTACACCAGGCGCTCCCAACCTGTGGTATGTGTACCCCTTGGGGTATGAGGATCGCAGGCCGGGGGCACGCAAGATGTCCCTTATCAGCTGCTGCGATCAGTAACTGATAAGGGACAGCTGCTAAAGGGATTTTTTTCCAGGTTGTGGGGCGGGTGGGTGTAACCGCAACCCAGAAAAATGTCCCCAAGATGTCCCCGGTAGCTCCTCCTACCTGATCTTCTGGGCGCCACTAACTTGGATCTCACAAAATCTCGTGAGATCCAAGATGGCGCCCAATTCTCATAAGAATCTCACAAGAATGTCCAAGGACATCTCAGACATTTTTCCGGGTTGTGGCACAGGTGGGTGGGTCCTCCCGCTTGCGCCGCAACCCAGAGGGAAATGGTACGCGGGGGTATACAGGCCTCCAAAAGTCCGGGAGTATGCAGGGCAGCCGGAGGCCTGCATAGGGGGTACGCGGGCCTCCGAAGATTGGGAGCCCCCCTGTTCTACATGAATGAGGATGTTTGAACCATCCTATTTACATGCACTAAGGCAGTGAGTGCTTTATCTTGAGAACACAAGCAAAATAGGCTCTACTTGGTAACAGAAATTCCCCTTATATGGACTAGCCTTCCTATGCGTTGCAGGGTACAAAGTAAAGATCACCCTTAAATTAAAAGGAGAGAACATCAAACCCTCAGATAATGAAAAGAAGCATCAGGCTCAGCATCAAATACACCTGCAGCTGGAGGAAATGCCCTGGCAGCCTAGTGGGAAAGAAGCACACAGCAAATGCTATGGAGGGAAAATGTCAATGAGGACTTTTTCCAGGTGGTTTGGGCTTAGCTGGGAATATACTGAAAGGAGACACAAGATAATTACTTAGGAATTACTCAGCAAGAAGACAAAAAACATAGCATGGGCAAGAATGTTGGATTTTGAATCCAGATATTCTCATATACATGGGTAACAACCTCTTTGAACAGCATATAGCGGCCTTACTGAAGGCAGCAATCCACAAACTGTGTTATAATCTAGGGGACCCTGGTGCTCGCCAAAAGCGTTTCTCAATGTCATTTCCTGGATGATCACAGCTTGTCCAGAGCCAGCTGGCTCATGAGACAGGGTGAGGTGGCTCTAGAGATCAGCCATTCATGAGGACAACTGAAGCTGTTGCCTCAGGCAGCAAATTGGGGGAGGGGGCATCTCTGTCCACCTACTTGCCCGCACTGCTTCTCTTTCCCTGGATTAGAAAAGGAAGAAGGGGGACAGAGAGGAAGGAGAAATGTGGAGGGGAGGAGAGTGCTGGGCTAGAACATTGGAGAGTGGGAGGAGCAGAGGCTGGCACATCATCAGGTAAGGGGGCAGCAGAAATGACGGACGCCCACCCGGCACCCGGCGCGTGGGGGCGGGGTCTGCATCACGTCGACGCGCCCCCCCCCCGGCTGGTTTTGAAGGCATTTCGGAGCCAAACGAGCTCCAGGGAGGGAGGGCCAAAACGAGGTGCCGCATCGTGACGGTAAGTGTGCCCCCCGCCCCAAGTGTGCCCCTCACCCTGCCCCCGCGCCTGGAGCAGCTGCTCCACGCGCTCTGCGCGAGTTCCACCCCTGGGGGGCAACATACTGCCTTAAGCCTCAGGAGATCTTGGGCCAGCCTTGGGTGGCTGTCTCAGGTTCTGCCTAGGGGTGCTTACCCCTATGCCCGCCTGCTACCTCCATCAGGATCCACCAAGCTGCTTGCCTGACCTCAGCTGGACCTGCCACCACTATTTCCCAATTGCTTCCCAGGCTCTGGGAAGTGATTGGGAAGAGGCAGTGGTGGCCGCTGCTTCTGCTGGCCAATTAATGGGCCAGCAGGAGCTGTACTGCAGCTGCTGCTGTTTCTCCTGAGTGCTCCCCCCCCCCCAACAGCCACTGCCTGTGCTCAAAGGAGGGTCACAGCACGAAGCTCAGACAGAGGGATCCATGTTTGCGCACTGCTGGTGCTAGACGTGAGCTGTGCATGAGGAGCCAGCAACAAGGGAAACAAGCGTGAGGATCCAACCTCTCAGGGAGGCTGCTGTGCCACTGCAAGCAACTTGCAAGCCAGTAGCATAAGCACCAGTAGGCCAGGCAACTCCATGCAAACTGCCATGTACTTTAATGGTATAATAATAATAATAATAATTATTATTATTATTACTGTCAGTAACAATGAGGTTGATGAAAATTCAGTTCAAAAGCCTTCCACCTAAACTGTCACGCATATATTGAACTTCATTCATTTATGAGTCACTCATTGATGTGACTTGAGTTGTGCTTTTGCCATCACATCACTTCCTATCACTTAAAGCAGGGGTGGGGAACCTATTTGCGATGGAGGGCCATTTTCCCATGGGGAAAATGTCCCGTGGGCCGTGTGCCCCTCGATCGCAAATGGGTCCCCCGGCACGCAAGCGCGCCGGGGGGGCGCACACACACACACCGCCCCCCTGCTCTCCTTACCCCCCATGAATTAGGTTACCCCCCTTACCTTACCCCCTTACCCCCCCTTACTTTTTTCAGGCGGCGGCCGCCGCCAGCCCCTCACATGGTGCTCGCGCGACTCCTTTTGGACCCGGCTGTTTCTGCACATGCGCAGAAACAGCCGGGTTCCAAAGGAGTCGCGCGAGGTGAGCGCGCCGCGCGCTCTCCCCTCGGCGCGACTCCTTTCGAATCCGGCTGCTTCTGCACATGCACAGAAACAGCCGGATTCGAAAGGAGTCGCGCCGAGGTGAGTGCGCGTGGGGCCGGCCGGGCTGGCGGAGCCTCCGGTCTGCTCGCGTGGGCCGGACCTGATTGACTCGGGTCCGGTCTCGCGCGGGCCAGACCGGATCGCTCCGGGGGGCGGATCCGGCCCGCGGGCCGCCGGTTCCCCACCCCTGACTTAAAGTGATTCACTTTGGGTAGTTCTTATTGACAGAATTCATAGCCACCAGCACAATCCTATGCATGTCTACTTAGAAGTAAGTCCCACTGTGTTCAATGGGGCTTACTTCCAGGAAAGTGGGCATAGTATTGCAGCCTTAGGCATTTCCATTCTTTTAACATATCAGTAAACACCTCCCTAAGACTGGCAAGTTTATGTTTCCATTCGCATAAATTGTCACTTCAAGTTCCATATAAAATCTCACAGAAACATTTCTGGACCAGTTAATTAACAGTTTGAGAACTGGAACATGTAGTGAGAATGGAAGAGACAGTTTTGAAATGCAGCAAAAGCTGTCGCTCCCTGCTTAGTTGCTTCACCGAGCTCCCCAGAGCTGCTTATGGACAGACAGCGCAATCCTAGGCATGTCTACTCAGAAGAAAGACTCATTGAATTCAATAGGGCTTACTCTCCAGTAAGTGTGTTTAAGATTGCAGCCAGATCCACAGTCCTTGATATTATTACAGTGCAGTATTAGGAATTTGTTTCACACCCCAGAGCAGGGATATGGACCAAGTCTGTGATTCCAAGTCTCGAATGAAGTCCCAAGTCTCTAGGGTCCAAGTTTCAAGTCAAGTCCCAAGTCTTTGCCCCCAAGTCCTGAGTCTTTGGTTGCAAGTCCCTATTTAATGGGGAAAATGGAGCCTTTTACTCAGGTTTAAACCCAAGTCTCGAGTCAAGTCATTGACGCGACTTGAGTCTGACTGGAGTCCAAGTTAATAGACTCAAGTCTACATCACTGCCCCAGAGTTGCAAAAGGGTAAACACTTGACCTAGTAAACAAGCACATGTTTAACCCAGCTGGTGAACATTCAAGGAAATGAGTCTAATTTCCTGAATAAATATGAATACAGGATCGGTAACTATCCTGACAGATGAGTTAAAAAGAATCCCTAATATCTAAGCATACTTGATATTTCTGAATTTGCAAGCACAGTGCAGCCCTGGGAATGATGCATGCACGTCTACTGTGTGCACTCCTATACAACCTGAAAAAAAGACAGCAAGACCAGCAGGTGAAATGTGATATAAACATCAGTGGTCTCCTCCCACCTGCTTCAGAGGAAGCTGTTTCAAAATATTTCAAAAGTTGCTTCTCATGCAACAGTGGGGATCTCATTGTCAGAAAGCAAAGGGAAAAATTCTACTGTATGTGAAAGATGTGGAAGAGTTTGAATTCAAATCTAGAAAATGCTTTGGTTTCGGATAGTAGGTATTACAGGCTTACCAGATCATCGCTGGGACGGGAGCGGTCTACCCTTAAGGGGGCGGGGCATGGGGGGCCAGAACGCATTGCGTTCTGGCCCCCCCACGCCCCCTTAAGGGTAGACCGCTCCTGTCCCAGCGACGATCTGGTAAGCCTGGAAGATGTTCCAAAAAGCATGGTATATTGCAGATTAAAGTGATCACCTTAATGTCCATGCCTTGTAAGCAATAAAGACTTGTACTGTCTTGCCTTTACAAATTAGGCTCCATGCACCCACACTTTGCCTTGGTCTTTCAGGTGGGACATTGGGCTTGGAAGGAATGCAGCAGGCATAAATTCAACAGGTGAAGCTTCCCCAATCACTTGCTGGAGATACAGCTGATGAATGTCTGCCTGATGCATCTCTACAAAACACAGTGCTTCCCTAGAATGTCACCATGGCAGAGTTCCTTAAAGCTCCCCATAGGAAGGAAGCAACAGGTGGAGCCAGGAAAACCTAATGCAAACTTACAGAAAAAGGAGGGCTGGAAATGGGGTAAAGCTGTTGAAATGCATAAACCAGTGGTTACTGGTGTCTTTCTTTTTCTCTGTATGCGGTCTACAAAGTACTGCATTGTAAAACGTCAACAGATGGCAATGCTTCTGAGCATATGCAGAATGCATATCCATCTATTATACTTACACTATGGTGGAACTAAGCCCAATCTTGCAGGAATATGTCCCCTTTTCTCTGCCTTTGACTCAGCACATGTCTTCAGCCCTGATTTGCTCCAATAGCCCTGTAAAGAAAATAATCCCTTAGATTTACACTCCAGGGTCTCAAACATAAACAGTACCTTGCTGGACAATGCAGGGCATATGGAAGCATTCTGCTTCCATATGCCTCTGAGATGCTTGCCTGTGATGGCATAAGCATTCCTCCGTCCACGCTTTGCAAAGGAAATATAGTCTGCACATGCTTAGGGCACTCAGTCCAAGTGACCAGATATATAACCTCTGCAACCATTACAACAGCCATGCCGGAAGAAAGCGGCACCTGTTGCCAATTATTTCGTTGGCAGAGAATGTCCTGTGCCTTTTTCTAACTATGTGGCAGGCAGCAATTCAAAGAAAGTGAATTGCAGTCTTATGCATGTTTACTCCAAAGTAAGCCCTACTAAGTGTGTTACAATCCTATGCACATAGGCATAAGCTCATGGGCAGCCCAATCCTGCATAAGGATTGGGCGGGCAGCCCAGGCTGCTCGCCGGATCCTGAGTTCCACCGTGGGCAGGCTCCCATCCGGGGACACTCGCCCCTTCTCCAAGTGTAAATGGCGCTGGGGCCGATCGGCCTCCTCAGATTTCAGCCAGCGAAATCGCTGGTTGTAACGGCCCAGCCGCTCGGCGGCGGACAGGATATGGCCGAAGCCATCCCCTCTCCCTCCCCAACCGGCTGGGCCAATGGTCCCTGTCCGGCTACTGCGAAACGCCCCCCCCCCCCGCCGGATCCTGACTTACCAGGCAAGGGCTCTGTCGGCAAAGCAGGGGAGGCCGGCCTTGTGCTGGTCTTCCCGGCTTGCGAGTCGTCGCAAATGTGCCTTACGGCAGCCAATCCTGGGCGTAAGCTCATTAAAACACTCTGGAACTTACTCCTGAGTAAACATGCCCTGATTTTAGAGTTTAAAATGTTTCCCAGGTTCACTGGTCATTTATTATTAGGATTACAAGTTAAAAACTGTCCCAACGTTTCACTGGATCATATCCCCAGCTTCAGAACAAGTACAACCAGACAATGTAGGCGTCATCCTCCCATCTTCCATTGACCTCTCTCTGAAGATGCTGGGGATATGACCCAGTGAAACGTCGGGACAGTTTTTAACTTGTAATCCTAATAATAAACGACTAGTGAACCTGGGAAACATTTTTAACTCTAAGATTTGTACCGGTCCTGAGAATCTAAGAACACTTCATGCCCTGATTGCTTCACGCAATGAAGTGTGCCGCCTCTTCTTTGTCTCCAGCAATCTTCCCAGGGTGGGAACCCAATGAGAAACTATTTCTGCTGGATCACAGTCATTCACAATGAAGCTGCATCAAACTTGGCAGAGTGGTGGAGCTCAGCTTGGCCTCTGCTTACTCAGAGTCAGACCCACATTTCAGGAAGACTGGGAAAGCAATTTTGCTTTTGTGAACAAAAGTATGGTCAGATTTGAAACTGCTGTATCCTGGTCGTTTCTCAAGGGATATATGGACCACATTTGATGAGGAGGTGAATCATGACTCCTAGTTAGCCAGTTTCAAATTTTAGGAAGATTGGATAACCAGTGTTGGTTTTACGAACAAATAAGTTTTAACTTAGGCTGATCTCACCTAAAGCTGGATTCACATATGACCGCGGATGTCCCTGCCCAGCATACACGCTGATCAGGCGCTTGGAGCAGGGGGAGCGTCGCTCTGCTGGTCGTCCCTCCTGCTGTCCCGCCTTCTTAAGAAAGCGCAGCTGTGATTGGTTAAACACAACCGCGCTCTGATTGGCCGAAGTCCTGTGAACTCTTGCTCTGCTTGCCTTTTCCTCTCGGAAGTTCTTGCCCTTACTTCAAGCACAAATTTTATATCATTATCCCAGCATGAACTGGGAACATTTTGCGAGTTTTGCAATGACATTTTGCAATAACGAGGCTTGCTCTCTCCTCGTCCTGTGTTTACCGGGGTTTCCCTCTGGAAGAACAGTGGAATAGTAACCTCCGACGCGACTGGAGCTACTTGTGATTGGCATGCAGCCACTCTCCCTCCCCCTCACGCGATTGGTGGCTGCAGTAGCTCTGCGAACCCGCCCACAAGCTCCACGAGACAAGCTCCGGAATGGTGTCCTATTACATGATGAATATGCAAATACAGCTCAGAGCGGGTCCGTGAAGCGCACAGCAGGGACAACGCAGTCAAGTGTGAATGGGGCTTTAGACGGTAGCATGTTTGTGGAGGGCAAACAAAAGCCCTCAACTTCCCCAGCTATCCTTGCATGGCATAAATAAGTATGCCCATACAACTGGCCATTCATTGACAAAATTAAGTGAGCCAGGATGGTGTAGTGGTTTGGGAGTCAGACCTAGACCTTGGAAGATCCAGGTTCAAATCCCCGCTCAGCCACGAAGCTTCCTGGGTGACCTTGGGCTAGTCACTATCTCTCAGCCCCACCTACCTCACAGGGTTGTTGTGAGGACAAAAGGAGGGGAGGAAATATGTATACCACTCTGAGCTCCTTGGAGGAAGGGCGGTATAAAAATGTGAAAAATAAATAAATAAATACATAAATAAAATAACAAAAGTATGTGTACCCCCCTAAGCAAACCTGAATTTTTAAGAACTTTAGGGACATAAAAGGGAATTGAGTCATCTGGGAATATCACTGGTTGCAAACTTTTTGTTCCTGAGGATCATGGTAAAATTTTAAACTGTGGTTTCTCCCTCACTCCTCAATAACTTGCTCCTGAGTTAGAGGGGTGGTGGGTGGTGACTGTAATCTTGTTGCTCTGTGCTTCATTTCAGGAAGACGTTTGTGACTGATGGAATATTCAGGGCTTAGGATGGTGAAATGTAGGGGTGCTGCTTGCCAGGGGACATTCGCACCTCCTTCAGCAGTTTGCCTGTATCTCCATAAGAAGGCCTTGCTTGCACACTGAGAATGAGAGAATCTGCAATGTGAGTTGGCTGCTACAGAACTTTTCTTGCAACTCAAAGGAGAACTGCTGTGGGGTAAAGCCAATGAACTAATGCTCTCAGGATTATTCCCTGTGACTTGGTTATGAGGAGAGCAGTATTTAATCAGGCAAGGCAGCTGGACAGGAAGAAGGATTTACAGTGCTCTATTAAATACTCAGCAATATTTCATATAAGGAAAAGTGGAGAAGAGCAGAACTGTCAGTTAAGCCTCCAATGGAGGCTGAAAGATAGCTTAGAGAAGCCTGGAAACTCCTGCCTCTTTAAGAGGTTTCTCCGAAATAAGCTATCCTGGGTGATCTTACCCTGTGCCAGTATGCTGGGTTGCTTGTTAGGGCTGCCATTTGACAACCTCCCACCAACAAAAGAAATGGGAAATGGATAGATGGATTACTTGACCATAGACATGTCCAATTTTAAACCAATACACTTATTGGAAAAAAAAATTACCAGTAACTGACTTGCCAAGCATTGGCTGCATTTAGACATCATGTTTCAGATCCGATTGGAAATGCACTATGTGGCCATGTGCACTCTCTGCTCCCCTTTCCTTTTCTTCTCAGGCACTTGCTTTTATAGGGCATGTCCTGTTTTGATCAAACCACAGCTTGCTGGTGGTGCATCTGGATCAGCAAACTGTGATTTGAGCAAGCCCTCAAACCAAGATTGTAAATCAGGATCAAGCCAATTGCAAAAGCTTAGAAGGAATTACCTAGCTAGCAGCAGTACTGCTCAACATCAAGGTTACCAAGCGGGTTCCTCCTAAAGTGACTAGAATTCTGCATATCAGGTTCACTCATGTGGTAGAAGAAAGGTCAGCTGAAGTTGTGTTCCTATTACAACAAAACAAAACAAAACATGTTCCCGTCAATCAAATATGTAAAGGTTGGTTGCCTATCGGTTCAGAGCTGTTGGCCTGTTGTTAAGTGTGGCCATGGTGTAAGCCAGGCCATCCTGAGAAGGCAAGCCAAGCCCCAGGCACTAAGTACCTGCAGGAGTCGAGTAGTTACACCAGTGGAGCCCGACCAAAAGGCTCAGCTGTAGAACACCCAGGTGCAGTAAAGCAGGCTACACCCTCTGCCTACAAGAAGGAGATAAAACCCCTCATGAAAGGAGAGAAAGAAGAAGGAGGAAGAGAGAGACTGAACCAGACCGCTTGCTCCCAGACCGACCATCCAAAGAACTTGCCCTGTCAGGATCCTCCAACTTTGGAAGGGTGGGATGAGCTACGCATCTTCCACTGCCCTGGCCTGGGAAGAGGATACAAGAAAGAGTAGGGACAGCTAAAAGGAGATCTTCTGGATAACTTCCCCACAAAAGAGGAAGCATCGGTGCCCTGCTTCTCCCCCCCCCCCCCCCGAGGAAGTCCTTTAAAGCTACATCCCCACTACTTGTTACTGGAACGTCCGGCCAACTCTGTGTGAGAACGTGAGTGCCTACAAATAAGGAAAGTATCCTAGAAGAGAAATTTGTTTGGCTATCTAATAAAACGTTGTTAAGAACTAAAGTCTTACTTGTTGTGCTGATCTATGGCTAACATTAATGCATTTGATGAACCTCTCCCCCCTTGGGTGCCTGCAGGGAACATGGTAGATGTACACATGGTCATTTGAGTGGGAAGTGGAACAGGAGCAGAGTAGTTCGTATTCACCTCAAAGCCTCTGGCTGCTTTGAAAGGTTTCAGAAAGGCATGCTCCTTCTTCCTTGGGCATATTCATGTCCAGAATTAAGGTAGTTCATGATGTTGGCTATGACAGCCAGTTCCTGTATTGTCTAGATTTGTCTTGGAAACAAGTACTGAAATGTATTTA
Organism: Plestiodon gilberti rubricaudatus; assembly: GCA_026170595.1. Taxonomy (NCBI): domain Eukaryota; kingdom Metazoa; phylum Chordata; class Lepidosauria; order Squamata; family Scincidae; genus Plestiodon; species Plestiodon gilberti. Next base: position 191,595,555 of record JANXHW010000002.1, on the reverse strand, counting down.
CAGGGACACCATTTCTGGATCCCATTGCACACTCTCTGTGGTTGATGATAAAACTCCATTAGCTCCTTGGACACCAAGACCAATGTGCAGTTAACAGGAATTTATGCTCCTCCAATATTTGACTTATCCCAAAGCTTTGGAAATCATTCAGAAAGCCTGACTTTGAAAATGTTTTTTAATTGCAAAGACATTTGGAATTCCTCCCTGTATGAGTAATAGGGCAGTTGCTTGGCAAGCATTTGTTACATAGCAAAAAGTAAAATAAACAAAGGGCGCATCCTCCCAAACTTCTGGTTTTCTTTAGAGGCCTTTCTCTACTAAAACGAAGAACAGATGCAACGGATAATACAGCAGGAAAACCAAACAATGCCGCCTTCCCAACGCAATCATCATTCCACACCATGGATCCAACAGTTGAATGTGAATGCTTCAGAAAGCATACAGATAAATAAATGAGTACATGCAAATTTGCATGCAAAGATGATATATTACCATTTCTGCCACATGTATGATTGGTGCAGTGTTTTGAAGATCAGGATCTAAGTAAGATGACCCCATGGGGAAGAGTTTTCAGTTCAGAGCTTAAAGATGGAACAGTGTTGGGCTACTGGTTCAGGTCCTAGTGCCAGTTTGGAAATACAGTGGACTCTCTTTTTCTGAGGATTTGGGACCCGCGGATTTGACCCACCATGGATCCTGGATCCGCGAGGGTCCACAGTTTCAACTGTGAAAGAAAAAAATAGGTTAAAGAAAGTGGGGTTTTTTACCTTTTCAATGCAAACTGCTCTGTTTTCTTGCTGTGAACACAATTGTGCTTCGGAAGGCTCCTCCGGGTCGCACGACTCCCCCCCCTCCCCAGGTTGTCCCAGAATGCTTTGCAAATCTTTTTGGAAAAGATTCAAAGAGGGGGGGAGTCATCCGACCTGGAGGAGCCTTCTGGGCCTCCCTGGAATGCTTTGTAAAGCGTTGCGACCTGGGGAGGGGGAGTTGCGTGACCTGGAGGAGATTTACACAGCCTCCCTGGCTGTACGCCTGCTAAAGAGTTCATATGTGCCAGCTAAAGGGTTCACCTTCGGGGAAAAATGTCCCCTTCCCCTGAGGTAAGCCCCGGTCGCCACCAGTGCAGGTGCCTAGGATGCAGCAGCCGGCCATTTCGGCCGACCACCACATCTTAGGCAGGATCGGGCTGCCTGTGACAGTCTCATGCCGTGGCTGAAACGGTGTTTTCCTGCTTTTCTTATTCCCTGATCCTTTTCCATTTTTCTTACTCTCCTGCTACTGCATAACCTCGAGTTCTTTATCCCCTGTTACCTCTGGGCATTTCCCTCCCTGATTTCCCTAAGATGCTAATGTTATGGTCCCCCTCCTTTCTTCCACCCTCCATTTTGTGCCATTAGGCATCCTTTTTCTTCCTACCTAGAAATCACTGGCACTTAGGGCCTGGTTGTGTGAGAGATTGTGAATATTGTATTGCATTCTTTTTGATTCCCCTTCCAGTTATTGGACTTTTATCCCCACAATAAAAGCTACATGTTGATGCACCTAGATCCTTCGCTCTCTCCTCATTTCATGTCAGTCCACTGAATTGTGCCATGAGCTACTGCACATGTTCCTCCCTGTACATGTAGTCAATTTTCCCCATGTGTGCAAGTGACATGCCCCGTAACACACTGCCCAGCAGAGTCTATAGGAGCTTGCCAATGTACTGTTATTTAGACAGGTAATGGTTCACTGTCATGTACATCTAGCTGTTCTCATCATTATTAGATAGAAAAGATGGTTGATGTATAATACAAATTTAGCCATGGTGGTGCCTGACTGGTGACCTCTGCTTTTGAAAATAGTGATTGGGTTTAATGTCTAATGAGAGACAGTGGGGTTGAAAGCACTTTGCGGCACAGAGGTAACAGACTACAAATGACTGGCAAGGGAAATCCACCTCTAAAGCTGAATTTATTCGTACAGCTGAAACATGTTAAGCCATTAGACTCCCAGCTGGCCTAATTAAAACTGCAAAAAGCAAAAAAAAGAAAGGAAAAAAAAAAGGAATTTCTGCTCCGTTAACATATAGAGGATACACATTTATGCTGGAAAAAGCTAATTAAGAACCTCAACATTTCAAAGCAAAAAATCATTAAGTGATAAACTGACAGTTGTACATTTTACTGAAGTTGCAATATGCTGCAGAAAACTCCAGGTAATAACCTTAAACTCAGGACCATTTCATATCTCATATTTTTAGTGTGTACCTGTGTCACACAAGCTAACCATGTAATTGCACAGACATTCAGGATTGCTGACTGTCACACTGTCTTTAAAAGCACAGGAACACTGCTAAGGGACAGTGGAAAACTGATATCAGTATCCTGTTCATTTGAAGTAGAAATTGAGTCTTGTGTTTGATTTAGTGATGTCCAATTTCTGAAATGGCATTTTACTTTGAGTTTATTATTAGATCATGAGATACTTTTTTCTTGTTTTGGTTTCTGAAGGAGACAGCTGGCACACGTTTAGTCCACCGTACAATTAAGCGAGTAAATAAGTTTAGTGAGCTATATGAAGGCATCAGTATATTTGGCTTTCACACAGGAGGCTTATGAAAGCAATTTCAAACTTGGGAGACTGGAACCTAAATGGATATAAAGGCAACTGAATAAGAGAATGATTTTATTTTTAGGTGTTGTCCAGAAGATTTTGCAGACTAATTGACCTCAGAGGACACATTCGTGTTCCCATTTCTGTATACTGTACATATGTGGAATTCAGGTTGATTTTCTCAGGTTAGGTACATCTAACAGGATTCACATGAGCAACTGTAGGCATACTAAAGTCCGGGTATTCTAGTTTATTGCATCAGCAATGCCTAGTGGTGTACAGGTGGGCCCCATATCCACGGATTCACTATCCACGGTTTCAGTTATCCACGGATCACAGGGACACCCCACCCACCCAGGCTTTTACTTTTTTCCCAAGTAAGCTTCATTTCTTCCTTTAAAAAAAAAAAAAAAAAGCAGCCTCTGGCTGCTTATTACAGGCAAGTAGAACGAGACTAAGTCCTAGAGAGGCTCTGCAAAGTTAACAGAAACCTTGCAGAGCCTCTCTAGGACTTAGTCTCGTTCTACTTACCTGCAATGGAGGCTGCTTCTGTTTGTTTTAAGGAAGAAACAAAGCTTGCTGAAAGAAAAATAAGAGCTGGGGGGCATGTGCACGCCTGCCCGCAGGGGAGGCAGGGCGGGGGCCCCTCAGGAAACCATGGAAGTGGGGTTTGCTCTTATCCACGGTTTCAAGTATCCACGGAGGGGCCTGGAACATATCCCCAGTGGATATGGGGGGAGTACTGTAGTGATAAATTTTGAAGTGCAGGGGCTCATCATGATACCGTAGCCATGCCCCACTAGGACTCTACAACAAAAGAATCAACTTTAAATGTCTCCAGTAGAGTGTTCTCTTTCCTACCACTTATTCCAATTTATTCTAATTCCTTTATAGTCCAATCCTATGGGCCTTTTGCGAAAGTGGAATGAGAGTTTCGCTGTTGCAAAAGGCCCAGTGACGGTGCAAGTGGCTGTGACTTCAGATTCACACCAACATGGAACCTAGGCTGTGCTTCTCCCAGTAAGTCAGCAGCGTGTGTGTGTGTGTGTGTGTGTGTGTGTGTGTGTGTGTGTGTGTGTGTCGTGGGCGGGGAGGGTTGAGGAAAGATTGGGGGGAGGGTGTGGATCCTGGTGGCAGTAACTTGTGCCAGGATCTTATCCCTTCTTCCTTGATTGGCCCCTCCCCTTTTATCTCCTCTGCTTTACGCCAGCTATATATATAGCTGACATAGGTCTGAAGACCCATACGCCATAGACCATCATAAGAACAGAAGAAAAACCCTGCTGGATTAGGTCAAGGGCCCATCTAGTCCAGCTCCCTGTATCTCATAGTGGTCTACCAGATGCCTCAGGGAGCACTCAAGACAACAAGATACCCGTATCCAGTTACCATTCTCTTGCATCTGGCATTCAGGGATAGGCTACCTCTAAAACCCAGAAACAGGAAGTGCTAAAAGGAAGTGGTTTGGAGGGCTGAAAATAACGTGCATCTGATCCGCCAACACGGATCAACGTGGACATGCATGAGTGATATTGCTGGTGCAGGTCCAAGTTGACAGTCCCAATTCGGATTGCCCCACTCCAAAACGGTTGCAGCCAAATAGAAACCGGAGGGTGAAGGAGGAGCAAACTGGATTGGGATCATGACAGGGGTAAAGGGTTAAGGCTCCCTGCCCCCACCATGGTCCCAGTCCAGATGCTGTTCCCGTGGTTGCTAAAAGAAAAGCGAAGCCCATCAGTGCTAATGGCAGGTTTGCCATAACGTCTAGTTTGGCCCTGTGCTGCTGATGAGAGCCTGTTTTGCTCCCTCCTCAAATTCACACTGACTGTGTTTTATTTGGCAGACATAATTGTGGAGCTTTATTAGGTATCACAGTAAGGCAAACAATCTAAAAGACCATTGCTGGATTTTAATACTTTTTCCCCCAGGATTTTTAATACTTAGTTTACCTTAGTGTGCTCATAGAAGAAATCCCAATGACTACTTAGTAATTCTTTTCATTTAATATACAATATGCTACTAGGTGTGTAAAATGTCATTGTGCCACAGAATTAAATAACCTAGTATGGTCTGAACTTTAATATGAGAAGCTACAGCAGATGGTATTATACTGCCAATAAATAGAACCTAAGAAATGATTCCATTGTACAACCTAGATTTTTGCTTGCCTATGATTTTTCCTCCTCTATGCACCTTATAGTATCTTCATATGCCATTTCTGTCTATTTTTGACCTATTGGGTTCATGTGTTTGTTAAACCTTTCTTGTCTAAACACAAGCATGGCTTCAAACTCACTTGTTGAAATGAAGTACTGTATGCCAGTAAACTCTTGTATGATTGTAACGTGGAAATTTTCATGGCTGGACACAACTTGTAGAGAAACTGGAAATATGGGTATAGCAGCCATGTGTATTTTAAGAAATAAAGTTTTAAAGACTTTTTAAACTGCCTGTTATTGGAAACCTTTATCTGTATGTCCTGGACAAGTACGTGCTTTTAAAGAATTCTCCTGACAACAGTACGGATTTTTAAAGCATCTTTATTTCTTAAAATACACATGGCTGCTATACCCATATTTCCAGTTTCTCTACATCTTGTATGATTTAACAGTGATCTTGGGGAATATTATGGGGCAGGGGTGTCAAATATGAAGCCCATGGGCTGGATACAGCCTGCAAAAGCTCTTTATCTAGTCCGTGTGATAATTGGGCTCTCCCAGCACCACCATCAGCTGCTCTCAGCTGCTGAGTGGTATAGTGAGGTATTGGCAGAAGCAGCACTGATGAAAGGGCAGTCCGTATGATAATTGGGCTCTCCCATATCTTGAATATATTATCAAGATTTGCATATTTTCTCTTCCATCATTTGCAGCTGAGTTCCTAAGTGAGAAAAACTGCTTATTTCTGGTTATAACCTACTTAATGATGTCACTTCCTGCTTAATGACATCACTTCTGGCCCTTAGCAGGCGCCATGAATATTCTTCGAGTTTGATGCCCTTGTTATAGGGCATAATGCGAAGGTGGCTTTACTTAAAGTAGTTAGATGAATACATGTGAGATTTTGGTAGGCTTTAAACTTTTATATACAGGTGGGCCCCCATATCCACTGATTCGCTATCCATGGTTTCAGTTATCCACGGATTGTGAAGACCCTCCCAGGCTTTTACTTTTTTCCCAGTAAGCTTCGTTTCTTCCTTTAAAGATACAGGAGAAGCAGCCTCTGGCTGCTTATTACAGGCAAGTAGAACGAGACTAAGTACTAGAGAGGCTCTGCAAGGTTAACAGAAACCTTGAAGAGCCTCTCTAGGACTTAGTCTCGTTCTACTTGCCTGCAATGGAGGCTGCTTCTCCGTTTGTTTTAAGGAAGAAACAAAGCTTGCTAAAAGAAAAATAAGAGCTGGGGGGGGGGCAAGCATGCCTACCTGCAGGGGAGGCAGGGTGGGGGAGCCCTCAAGAAACCATGGAGGGGGTGTTCGCTCTTATTCACGGTTTCAAGTATCCACGGAGGGGCCTGGAACATATCCCCAGCGGATATGGGGGCCCACCTGTACTGAATTTAAATGATTAGAACAAAAATCTGGTGCGTGCATCAATAAAACGGTAATTTTATTTATACAACTGATACAAAGGTATAATACTTAAACATAAATAACCATGTAATCTCTGTGACACAAATTGGCATTCAATAAAGTATCCAAAATCTTTGTTAGCTCTATGCTACTGACTACTAGACTCATTTAATCTTCGAAAGGGTAGGGAGGGACTGCCAGAAAGTGAGATGTGGAATAGATAGGAACAGTTGGGTATTGCAATCCTGCCCGGCTGCTGTATCCGAAGTCCATTGCGGCTGCTAGGCTGCACCTCAGGAGAAGGGGATGTTTGTCTCCTTCCCCGGGTGTAAGCAAGCGAGGCCTATGGGCCTCCTTGGATGTACGCCAGGTTCAGACCTGGTGTACATTCGGGGAGGCAGTGTAATGCCGGCGCAGGCCGGGAAGGGGCTTGGGATATCGCCTCCGATATCCCTACCTCCTCCCAGGCCAGGCCAGCCAATTCCCCCCCCTCCCTCGCCGTCCCAGCCCACCCTCCCACCAACCGGCACAGGACTTACCTGCGGCATACAAAGTTGGGTAAGTTATGCGGCGGAGTGAGCGGTACGGCACGTTTGCGCTTTAGAGTGGCAGAGCGCGCGCTCCGCCACTCTAAAGTTACACAGGATTGCGCCATAAAAGACACAAATGTTAAAATGCCAAATTATGATACAATGCAATGTAATTGCAAATTAGGTAATGTAATTGAGAAGCTTGGTGCAGAAGTGCTCGTTTTAAGAAGATCAAATCTCTAAGCTGCTTGTCATTGGTGGCATGGCAGTGAAAGGGAACGGCCAGTGATTTTGTGTCACAGTCTAATCACTTATCTGTTTCAGAAGCCCTGTGCAGACAATTCTGCGTATGCATAATGCATAGAGGGACCCCACGCTGCTCCCGCTCACATTGATTGGCTGTGTATATATGATCTCTACTGTGCAATGTACAGATCATGGTTAGACTTTGTACAGGAAAGCTGATCAACATGGGGAGTTGGAGGGGTGGACCAGTGGGTATAATGCATTGATTGTTGTCCAGGCAAACAAGCACAATGACATCAAATTTTGAAGAAATGTAAATGGGTCACATGTGAATTGATTAGAATCATAGGGGTGGAAAAAGCATGATGATTGTCTTCTACCCTCATCCTAAAACAGGATCCTTTATGTAACAATTCACATCAGCATCTTCTATAGATGCACTTGTATCATCCTATTTACAGGATTTACTTGAAAGACCTTTCAAATAGGTGTTTATGTGAAACACCTACCGGTATATAGCACTTTTGCATTAAAAATGTTGCCAAAGGCAGAATTACAGAGTGCCACTTGCAGAGATCAGGAGCACACAGAGTGAGCTATGCTAGAAGTGACTTCCCAGTCCAAAGAATAGTTTATGGCCAAATGGTTCAAAAGCTTCATTTGGTCCAGAATGCTGCCAACAGATTATTGATGGGGCAAATGGGTGGGAACACATGTTTTCTATCATCAGTACTGGTTAGCCATTTACTTCCATGCCCCATTCAAAGTGTTGATCTTGGTCTTTAAAGCTATTCATGATCTGGGGCCAGGCTACATGAAGGATTGCCTTCTCTCATACCAACCTGCCCAGTCCCTGAAATCTGCATCTGAGGCTTGTTCCTCGAGCCCATTGGCAGAGATCTGATAGTGGGTATGAGAGCGAGAGGACCTTATAGGTGGTGGCCCCATTGTAAAGTTAATGGTGCCAGCCTAAATTATATTATCATCTAATTGAGAAGGTAAAGTTAGCAATTAAAACTTGGTCAAAATAAAAAGTCTAAACAAAGAGGCAGAGTGACCTACAGTTAGTTGTAATAATATCAAAAGTCTAAATGATAAAGCAAAGTTAGCATGTGTGTCCCTTTTGTAATGGGTGTGAGATGCATGTATTAAGGGTAGCATCTGGGCTGGCCATCAGAGGACTCACCTGGTTAGGACAACCCCTGAACCATCAGTAGCAGTGGCAGCAGTAGCACCGAATGCACCAGCAGGAGGTGCGTGAGAAGTACTTTAGTGAAACCAGTGCAAGGCTTGGTCCCAGGGCACTCAGCAACCTGACATTGGCACTGTATTTTAATCTCAAGGATAAAAGGCCCAACATGTCTGCTTTTAAAGCTCATATGCAGGGCAGCCAGCCCAAGCCCTCCTGGCATCTGAGGCAGCATTCCAAATGCAGCAGCCACCTCCTTACCTGCTAATGCACCATGGAAGAGGAAGTGTGGAAGAGAGGACAGTGGTGGGCTAGAGACCTCCACACTTCCTCTTCTGCTCCCCCCTCTTTCTTTTCCAATCCAGGGAGTGGAAAGAGCAGCAGCAGCGGAAGTGAGTGGGTGAATGGAGGCCGTTCTGCTGTCTCAGGTGACTGCCTTAGTTGGCCTCATGAGCGTGTCGGCTCTGCCCATATGAAGTCGGACATTTTGAGCCTATGGCAGTCATGGGCCTTGGTCAGTCCATGCTGGCTTTTGCCCCTTATTACTGCAGGCTGCTGTGGCCACCTCCCACATTCTGAGCTAAGCCAAGCCCAGTTTGGCTTTCTATGCTATTTTAAAAAGCTGCAGATATTATGGTATGTAAGAAGTGGATCTGGCCTTAGTGTGGCTCAACTCAGTTCAACTCAGCTCAGCATGAAGCAGGAACCAGTATTCCGCTTTCCCCATGGTTTGCTCAACTAGTGGCCATATTACAGGTAAACTTGTGGTTGTCATGGATGACAGTGAAACAGACCTAGTTCAGTTTTCTGAATAGGGTTTTTCAAAGGAACTGATGAAGCCAGGGCTGGCCATCTATAAGGCCAGCTAAAGCAGCAGATTGGAGTGTGTGTGTGTGTGTGTGAGAGAGAGAGAGAGAGAGAGAGAGAGAGAGAGAGAGAGAGAGAGACTGACTCTCTCTCTCTCTCAGTGGCGTTCCTGCGGTAGGGGCTCGACAGTAAGTCGCGCCCCATCCTAGTACCGCATTCACGACCCGGAGCAAGGAGGCCCCACCCCCTCGCCGTCGGAGCCATTCCGCGCACCGAAGCCGAACGGGCAGGAGACCCTGCCCGTTCGGCTTCGCTGCAGGGAATGGCTCCGACGGCGAGGGGGTGGGGCCTCCTCGCTCCAGGTCGTGAACGCGGTACTAGGACGGGGCGCGACTTACTGTCGAGCCCCTACCGCAGGAACGCCACTTCTCTCTCTCTCTCTCTCTCTCTGTTTGCCTACTTGCCTCAATTGCTTCTACCCCCTGGATTGGAAAAGGAAGAGGGGGACAGAGAGGAAGACAAAATGTGAAGAGAGGAGAGTGCTGAGCTATAACATTGGAGAGTGGGAGCAGTGGCGTCTTCAGCCCTCTGGATGCCTGGGGCTAGGGGGGCAGGGGCTGGCCGAGCGACCCCGGACGTCATGTGACCGCAGCTATGGCTGCGGGTGGACGCCGCACTCCAGCTTGAGCGAGAGTGCGTCTCGTCTAGGCAACGCGCACAGCGCGCGCCCGCAGCCACAGGGTCTGGGCGCGCGCTGCGCGCGTTGCCTAGACAACGAGACGCTCTCTCGCTCCTCGGACTCGAAAGCTGGAGCGCCGCCTGCCCGCTATAGCTGCGGGCGGGTGCCGCACTCCAGCTTCAAGTCAGAGGTGAGCGCCCCCTGGAAGCTCGGCGCCTGGGGCCCTGGTCACCAGGGCCCCTTACGTTACTACACTTCTGAGTGGGAGGAGCAGATGATGGTACATAATTGGGCTAGAGGGGCGGCATTTGGCATGCCTCCACAGGTATCAGGCCATCCTAGAGTGTAGTTCATTTTAAAATGTCATTCCTCTTCTCTTTGAGAGTCCTGGCTGAAGTGAAGGCTTGCTCCAGAGGCTATTGTGCAACAAGCTCAAGCTCCACCACGTTTTATTTCGTTAATGTGGGAACAATTCCTTTGAGTTTTAATTTAAAATGTGGCACCTTCAGTCTCCAAGACTGTTGTGAAGGAGAGTTTAGGACATCAAACTTTTCAAACTACCGTATTTATCGGCGTATAATACGCACTGGCGTATAAGACGCACCTTCCTTTTGGCCCTGGGTTTCAAGAAAAAAACATTTTTGGGCCACTTGGCCACTTACCGCTTCGCTGCTTAATTAGCTTATTTACATAAATTGCACAAAAATACCAGGATCTCTTTTAAAACACACAGCAATAAGACACATGAACAAAATGTACCAGAACAAAAAAAGTGCAAAAAAAAAAAACCCCAGACTCAACTCTTTTTCCCCCAACCCACCCATGCACAGTTTCCAAAATAAAAAACATTTACCCCAAATACAAAACCCCCAGACTCAACTCTTTTCCCCCACCCCACCCACCCCTGCAGTTTCCACAGTAAAAAACATAAAAGTACAAAAAAAACCCAGACTCAACTCTTACCACCCCCAGACTCAACTCTTACCAACTCTTAAACAACATAAAAGTACAAAACAAACAAACAAAAAAAACACCCAGACTCAACTCTTTTCCCCCACCCCAACTATGCACAGTTTCCAAAGCCTCCCAACTAGGCCCAGTTCAGAAGCTTACCCATGCTGTATTCATTCAGCATCCGGAAGAGCAGGCCCTGGGCAGCTCAGCTGAACTCTTTTCCCCCACCCCAACTCTTTCCTCCCACCCCACCTAACCTAACCTAACCTATGCACAGTTTCCAAAGCCTCCCCAACTAGGCCCAGTTCAGAAGCTTACCCTTCTGAGGAGAGCTGGGAAAGACTAGGCCATTTGCAGCTCAACTGAACTGAGCACAGCGCCCTCTGCTGGCTGCTGAGAAGCTCAACTCAAGCTGGTGCATAAATTAAACCAGACAAACAGCTGAAGATCGGATAGATTAGATAGGGAAGAAAGCACAAGGGAGCTCTCCAGCTCCGGAAAAACCGGTAAGCCCAAAAATGCTTTAAAACGGGCTGGGGGAGGGATTTTTTAGTATTGGCGTATAAAACGCACCCTACTATTTTGGGTCACAAATTTAGACAAAAGTGCATTTTATACGCCAATAAATACGGTAATCACTTTTGCAAAATATGCATTTTAATAGTTTGCGATTGCATTTTGATAGCCGATTTGTTGTCACTGAATCACATAACACCCGAGGGCCATAAAATGGTCATTTCAAGTTATTCAGGTAATATAATTGGAATTCAAAATTGTCTATGCTTATGTATTCTGCCTGCCAAAGTATGGTGAATAATCAGAATTAGCCTATGATCAATGCTTGCCTGTTTTAAACCTGAAAACAGGATTTTTGTTTACAGCATATATAATATAAGGGGAAATTGAGTTCAAATACAGGACACCACTGATTCAGAGACAAAGGGTTTAAGCAGTCTAGATAGAGTGAAATTCTGCACTGACCCTTAAAACCTGCTACTGCAGAATTGAAGGTTAATCTGACTTATATATCAGTCAACCATGAACAAGCAATATACTACGTGCAAAAAGAATAGGAGATTTGATCACAATAATGAGTTTGTCTTTCAATCTACCTATCATTGCTGCAGTTATAATCCTGTAATTCCTTTGTGTGGCAAACCTATATCCATAGTTCATAGTAAAACATCATCTACTCCGAATTCCTTTGAAACAGAAGCATGTGGATGACTCATTCAGGAAGTACATAAGGATCAGGAACACCTGATGTGAAACTGCCCAACACCTGCCCAACAGGTGCAATAAAACAATAAAAAAACAAAAATTAAATGCATACCATAGATCGAAGGAAATGATGAAGTTTTGAATTTTAGGAAGAGCTGACACTCATTCTCTTACAGCCCAATCCTAACTAGGATCAGGCCGGCATGCAGTTCTACTGTCATAAAATGGCTGCTGACAATGCGCAGACCATGCTGCCAGTGGCCATTTTCTGAGCATTGTCGCAAGAGGCTGCAGCGCTGGAGCGCCAGAGTAACACTGTGCCTCCACCAGTGCCAGTAGGCCAGCAGGGTGTGTGTGGGTTGCGCGGACCGCGGTTGAGTGGCGTGGGTAGAACAGGAAGGCGACCGGGCCCTCCGGGGGCGGAAGCAAGAGGAGGGCAGGTATTGGTGGCAATGGCTCTGTCCTCCTGTCCTCCATTTTGCCCCGACACACCTCCTTTCCTCTACTCAAACTTTTGCCAGCTAAAGAGCTGGTGCAGATCCAAGTAGACCCATTGGAGACCATGCAGGAGTGGAGGTGGGTAAGTAAAAGAAATGTTTACTTACCTCTCTGCCCTCACATGGTCCAGAGGAGGAGCCAGCCCATTTTTGGTGAGGGGGAGGGACACCTTACGCCCCCTTTGATGTGATCTAATAATCAAACCTTTGATCTTTGATCAAAGATCAAAGGATTTTTTCCGGGGTTTTTCTTTTTCCTTTTAAGGGAGCTGGGCTGGGGCATTCTCGGAGGGGCACGGGGGCATGTGTGTGCATTGCATGTACTTATCTTGTCTCTGCAGGGTGCAGGCAGCATTTTTGGGGCACAGGCGGCTTCCTCGGGGCGCGCGCAGGACGGGATACATGCAGGCAGCATGTTCTCCGTCCGTGCCGGAACTTCCGGCGCCGCCATCTTGGATGGGCGGGACTCTCTCACTGGTCGGTCCTCCAAAGTCCTAGACCGGCCTGGAGTTCATTGCAGAGTCCTGCCCATCCAAGATGGCAGCGCTGGAAGTTCTGGCACTTCTGGGTCGGAAGTTCTGGCACATGCTGCTTGCATGTATCCCGTCCTGCGAGCGCCCCGAGGAAGCTGCCTGCGCCCCGAAAATGCTGCCTGCACCCTGCAGAGACAAGTTAAGTACACGCAAAGCACACACATGCTCCGAAAATGCCCACAGCGCCCTTACAACTTAAAAAAAACCCACCCCAGTAAGGTTTAAAAAAAGCAAACCCCCCCAACCTAAGGAGGCCTGCGCCCCCAAATGGCCTCCAGTGCCCCTACGCCCGGGGGTCCTGAGCCCCCGTCCCCCCCTTGGTGACGCCACTGACATGGTCTCCAGCTGGCCTCAGGATGCAGCAGAGCCTGTGCTGCTGCTCCCTGTGGGGAACATTTAGTTAGGATTAGGCTGCCCGGCTGCAATCCTATACACACTTGCCCTAGTGGGACTTACTTCTGAGTAGACATACATAGGATTGGGCTGTAAGACTCCTGTGGCACATGATGCAAGGATAATTTAACTTGTCTTAATGAAACTGCAAGAAGCATAACTTGTAGCAAATACAGACTGAAATCCTATACACACTTGTCTGGGAGTAAATCCCATTGAACTCAATGGGACTTCTGAGCAGACATGTATTGGATTGTGCTCACAACGATGTAACTAGAATTTCTGCATCTGGATCAAGCCTGAGAAATCCAAGTATCTAGTAAAATGAAACATGAAAAAAGTACAGTATAGCTAATGTAATCATTATTGTGGGCTGGAGCATGTCCAACATCCAGCATTTCGGTACCCTAACAGCCCAATCCTGTAGTTCAGAAACACCATTCTGAGCATGATAGGGTATGACATTCACCCTTGGACACCTGCACAACCACAGCCCTGCTGGAGTAACTCCAGTTCCATTGGTGGATGTGCTCTGGACTCTAGTACAAGGCTACATGTGTGTACCCTCGCCACTGGCACAACTCCAACTGCTGTTAACTGTCAAAATAGGGCAGAGACATGGGTGGGATGGGGAGGAGCTAAAATATGCCATATCCTAAACCTCCAGATAATGCACACCCCAAATGTCATCCGAATGCTATGCCAATGTTGGAACTCGTGTATGACAAACCAAAACATCCATAGATAACAGTGGGGAGGGGGGGAATACTGGAAAATTCCAAATCTCACCATCTCTTCTGCCCTGCCCACTTTTCTACAGTGGAGGATAGGATGCAGAATACACTCCACACACTGGCGTCACTGCAGGGGGGGGGGCAGAGGTCTAAGTTCCGCCGCAGTCCGACCCTCCGTTACACGGGAGAACGAAGCGCCCCCGCCCCCTCACTTTCAGAGCCATTCAAGTCGGTGAAAGCAACGCTCTGAATGGCTCCGAAAGCAAGGGGGCTGGGGCGCTTCGTTCTCCTGTGTAACGGAGGGTCGGACTGCGGCGGAACTTAGAGCTCCGCCCCCCTACAGCGACGCCAGTATGAGTGTCTCCACAGCCAATCACTACACTCCAACCATAGTACTTAAGCCTGTGCCAGGGAGACTAGATCACAGGTGACAGGAAGTGCAGTATGCAGGAAGTGCAGGTGCAGGAAGTGCTAATAGGCTATACCTATTAGCCCCAATTTTTATTTCAAGACTCGACACACAAACATCCAAGTGTAATGCCCACTTCACCACCCCAACATAGTGAGCTAGCACAATGCATCCCACACAGGTAAGCAAGGAATGGAAGCAATCCCATTCTGCATCACATTGATGCTGCATCTCATGTATCTACCTTCCCCCCCCCCCCGACTATGAAGCAACTGTGACTTCTTCTACCAACCCCGCTAGGGATAATCAGGGGCTTAGGTCAGTGGTTTTCAACCATTATTCTGTGGAACCCGTCAATAAGTAAGCCTCCCCCCAGGGGTTCCATGACATTTTATTTGGATTTTCTTCCCTTACCAACTTCAAAGCTAAGAAAAGGGCATTACTTCGGTCTGCTTATTAACAATCGGATGACAAATCAAAGAAACACCAAATCAAAACCAAATCAAGTTTCACCTGGAAAAGTTAATGAACTCTCAGAACTCCATTTATGAAAGTTCTTAATTTTCCAGTTGTCCAATGATCTTGAATCATGTTCTGAGTTATAGTTATTAATTACAGCAAATGTGTGCCTTTGAATTTTGTAATTGCTAAATAAATTACTAGTTATTACCCTTTCTTAACTTTGTCATTTTGCATTGGGGGCAGGCAGGGACAGAAGATTGAATATCACGGCACATTACATTAGCAGCTCCTAACCTTGAAGGCTTGAAAATGGCCACCCATTTTAGGGCAATCTAAGGGTCTGTGTGTCTATGGGTGAAGGGAGATGAGTGCATTTCAAATTGTTTTTAATTATTTTTTGTGTGTTTTTAAAGTGCCTCAGGTTGCATTTATAGAAGAGGTAGCGGTAGAAATAATTTAAATAAATAAATATTTCTTGTGAAGAAAATTGGTTCTACATTAAATGACAATGCAATACGTAACATTCTGAATGTTTTGTTTGATGCCACCTAGTACCCAGTTGAAAACTCTGAAAAAAAACAAAGACCAAAATAAATCAAAAGAGCAAACACAGATCAAAATGGCTGCTTTGCCTTTCTGGTTTGGATTCTGTACAAAATATATCTGTGTGTGTGTGAGAATGATATTTTATTTTAGCAGTTCTTTCGTGACAGGAAGGGAGTCAGCTTTGTAAATGGCCTGTTGGTGAGTATTGTCCTGAGACAGAGGGAACAGGTCTGTATGTACCAAAAATACTGTGCATTCAGATCTTCTCTGTTAAAGTGAATGGGGCGAGTATATGGGTGTAGAGGGTGTAGATCTCTGTCCATCATCACAGCTCTTTTCCCCCATCATGGCCCCCTTCTATAACTTCTTAAGCAGTGAGTCAGGGTGTTTGGCTGTGGGGAAATGAAACAGCAAAAATCCCCTTTGCTCCAGCCCATCTTGCCTGCATAATTGATGATAGATAGGGGGCTCTGTGAACCTTTACTCGACAAGCGGCCTCATCATTCTACATATGCTGCCACCACTCAGAGTTTTCTTCTGGCTGCACCTTCTTTGCACATACTGGCTCAATTTAAATTTAAAAAAATCACTTTCTGTCACCTTTTTGATAGGTGGGTAGTAGGTGTGAGAAGTAGTTACTCTGCCAGGGAGCACAGTATTTAAAAAGAAACCACTTGTTCTTAAACAAATGAGAGAGAAAGTAACAGCCTTGTTGACTGAAGAGCAAGATAAAAATGCTCTAATAAATGCTTTAATAAAATCTATTTCAGCAGCATGAGCTTTGGGATTAAAACAGAGAATCAAATATACATATATTGCTCTGCCCAGACTATTCCTTTCTCTATTTCTATTATCCTAGCTGCAATTATTTTAGATATTACTATTTATTTATCGTATAAACTCTATTGTTTCTAAATTCCTAGCCTTATGGTGCAATCCTATCCCCCGACAGCACCGGCACTGAGGCCTCAGCGCTGGGTGTCATGAACGTGCCGTAAAACGCGTTTGCGACACCTGGAGAGTAGGCGCCGACGGCATCGTTGCCAGGGCCTGTGCTGCCACTCCGTTGCAGAGTCCAGCGCCCTGCGCCACAGAGCAGGTAAGTTCCACACCGGGCGGTGCGAGGACTTGTGGAGGACAAGAGTTGGGTGGAGAGGGCCTGGGAGGGGGGAGGGATCATTGGACGCCATATCCTATTCACCCTCTCAGGCCTCCAGCCCTGACACAGGGCTTCTCGAGTCAGTGCTGCCGAATTAGGTGGCGCTGATTAGCCCCATAGCGGAGATTGGGGCATTACTTGGGGTAAGGGGACGAATGTCCCCTTACTCTGAGGAGACCCCAGTTCTGCTCCAGGACTGGATACAGCGTGGGCCTAGCGCCCACGCTGTACTGATGCTGTATAGGATTGCACTGTTTTTCTTTTTATTCCCTTCTTATCTCCCTCACATTCCACTTCACTTGATTGTCACCACTCAACTGACAACTTCTGCCTCTCTCCCCACCCAAGATCCTAAAACTGTAGCTCATAGGACTCCTCCTCCTCCTCCTCCTCCTTCTTCTTCGTCAACCATCTACATGCATTTATGGTCCCACCACTACATAGAATTGAGTTGACTGAGCCTGTTCTTAGGGGCTTACAGTCTAGATATGAGGAAGTCAACAGAGGAAGGGAAGGGAAGTGGAAGCAGGAATAAACTGGGGAAAAGGATCAGTTATTTCATTTACAAGTACATGGATACAACAAATTCAACAACCAGAATGTCACTCATGCAAACATATCTGAAGTTAACCCCCAGATCATTAAGTCACTATGGGTACAAACACATGTATGGCCTTCTTATGTTCAAATTTCAGAGAAATTCTCTGTGTGCACAGGGACATGAGCCTTCCCTAGAGAAGAGAAGAAGAAGGTGGCCCATGTGTACTGTGAGCTCCACATGTGCATTGCAACTTCTGGATCACAGTCAATTGCACAAGTTGCTAGCATGGAGTTGCTAACATTGGTGTGAAGGAATGGGACTGACAGACAGTCTTCAATAAAGACAGAATTCTGTTGGTGGGTAAACTCAGCAAGAGGTGGGGAACTAGTTTTAAATATTTATACCTCTCTCAGTTCTTTTTCTGACTGTCGAAATTTACAGAAAGCTTAGCTTGTTGGCAGAAATAGAGGATTTGTACTAATCTGTATAGAGGTAAAGAAGTAACTTACTGTGAATATTTGTAGTATTATGCAAATCTAGAGTGTTCCTTATTTCCAAGGTTTCATTCTATCAAATACGGGACAGGTGAACTTAAGGAAGCACAGTAAGCTCCTAGAGGTATGGGACAGATATGTAGGGACAATGCCTATGACATCTGCTCAAGAACACAAGGCAAACCCTACTGGATCAGGCCAAAGGTCCATCTAGTCCAGAATCCTTTTTCCAGTGGACCAGAAGCTGCCTCTGGGAAGCCCATAAACAGGAGAGAAAGGCAGACTTCTCTTCTGCCTTGCTCCCCTGAGCAATGCTACACTGCTTGCTGGGGTGTGTTGCACCAGCTGTAGCCACAAACAATGGCTTGCAGATGATATCATCAGGAAACATGGCAACATTTAGTTCTTTTATCCTGCTAGAAGAATTAATGAGTGGATTAATTATAGGTTCATGAGCCAAGAAAATTCTGAGTTGTAATCTTCATATTGATCCTAATGATTCAGGAAGAGCCATTTAATTTCTGAATGTCTCAGCTTTTTCATATCTAAACTTCAGATAAGGTTTACTTTAGACAACATTTCTCCATTAGCAGTAATACTATTCATTACAGGTGTTCAAAAATTCACTGATCTGTGGTACCTCAACATTTTCATCTTGCAAATGTAGTGAGAAAGAATGGTGAGCAGGACTTAAATGTCTGCTAAGATTCACCAAGAATCAGCCCAAGCAGCTATTTGCAGTGCTAGGGATTAATCCTGGAAAACAGGAAGAAAGAATTGATGAAATTGCCACTGAGCAGGTACAGAGTACATTTCCTTCCCATACCAGGGGACGGATTGGGTTGAAGGACTTCCAGAACAGGGAATGGTGACTCTGGCAAGACTTGATAGTAGGAAAACTAAGTAGGACACAAAAGAATACATTCAAGTTGCAGTGATTTATTGATTTTTTTTAATAACAGGTTGCTCATGGTAAGAGATTCAGCATATTGCCTAATTGACAGTTTAATAGCAACTCTGAGGGGAAAATGTCTGACAATATAAAGAAAGGGGACAGACCTATGTCGAGCTGACTTATAATGTGAAAATCTTAAAAACAGATTTTAAATCACCTAATAAAAATTATATACGACTTAATGAGTGACATGATGCAAAATACGTGTGCTGGCTTTACAAGCCAGCTTCCTGAAAAGACCAACTGTAATTTGTCTGCAACTGGGAATAAGAAGCATTTACATTTGTAACCAGCTGTAACCTCAAATTCTTTGCTCATGTGTGTCGGCAGAGTGGTAATAGATTATTTATTACTGCAAAATGGCCAGTTATGATAGTCTCATGGTTTCCAAACTTCCTACGGCACTTTCAGAGAACCCTTTGGGTGTTGACTTGTCTGCCAAGAAATTCCTGAGTATTTGCCAAGGAACCCCTGCCCTGTTGCATTGCAGAAAACTCTGCACATGTTCTAGAGACTTTCTGTTCACCTCGGGCATTAGCTGGGTCTTTTGAGCCTTATCACACAAGACCGAGAGTGTGCCCTAAAACACATCCAATGCTGCCCTGCAGCTGGAAATTGCATGGGAAGTCCAGTAGGAGGAAGGCTAGCTGATCATGTTTTCCCAGAGAAAGTCCGGATAAGTTTTCGCAGAACACCAGCATTTTCTAGAACACAACTCAAAACACACTGGTGTAAATCCATTCACTATAAACAGGGTGAAAAGCAGCCAGTCGCGAGCAGAGAAGTCATATGCGTTGACCATGATTAATATCTCTTTGCATGTTTACAGAATACTGTTGTGGATACTGGGTGATCATGAAAGCTGATATTTTCTCAGTGGGTCATCTGGGACTTGACAAAAGTATGTACTGTTCCTTAATGACTGAGATAGTTTCCAGCTGATCAGGAAAACATCTCCAGCTTTGCAAGGCAACACACCCACCCAGCCACCCCCAGTTTGTGGTGGGGAAGTAGAGAGTTTGCAGTTTGAATTCAGAAGGAGAGACGGACTTAACTAAACCAGGAGGTGCAGCCATGAGAAGCTGCAACAGTGAGTGAGTCATCACAGGCCAGGTAGTAGCTTGGCTGCCTGTTTTTAGGAGCTTGCTTCCAGTCAGCTCCTCTTGAATATTTTTAAAAAAATGCAGAGACACCAGAAGTCTTCAGTGTTTTCTCATGCAAAGGAAATCAAACTCTTCAGCACTGCTCCTGGGCACATCTCCCTGCTCAGGGAAACATCTTAATTGGGCTCTGAGTTGTCCTTTAAGGTGGCAATCCTATGCACACTTACCTAGGAGTAAAGCCTATTAGAACACAGTGAGGCTTACTTTTGAGAAAGCATGCTTCGGGTTGTGTTGCCAGTGCGAACTAATTCCAGGTCTGTTTTGGCCATTCGAAAGCATCTTCACACTGTGAAGTACTGAGCAAAGAGGAGATGTCACTTTTAATTTTCTTGACTCTGTTTTGTGTCTGGAGATCTTAGACTAGGCTGGTGCACTACTAGGAGTGAATCAAATATGCTCTTACTTTGCTATGCTCTGATGTACTGTAAAGGAATGAATGGCTGCTAGACAGCAGCACCGTGTGGTACTTAAAGCTTTACAGCTGAACCCATGGGCAACGTATATGCCTGAAATAGCTATGCTGCATCCCCAGACTACCAATATATTCTGTGTCTGTATGCCTGTCACTATTTAAAACCCACCGAGGACAAATTCCTCAGCAGTCTGTCATGGGACATTACTAGTTGTATAATAAGGTAGAGTCAGCCCAAATAGATACTTTTTCTGCAGTGATTGGTACTGATGCATATTTACAGGGAATACCCTTGGCATTCATCTCTCAAAAATTGCAGATACAGCACCAGTATATATATTCTTCCCAGACGTAGTGGCTGGGTATGAAACACGTTTCTAACCGTACGGCTTTTGGCAGGTGTCAGACAGATAACAGCTGGATGACAACTGGCCATGTTCATAGAGGTGGAGCAGGTGGGCAGGAGTGTGGCAGAGCATTAAACAGTCCCCTCGCAGACTTGGGCTACTATTACCTGTTTCCAGGATAAAAACTGGCACTCCATTGCTCTTGTACTTAGCAGATAACTTGGTATAGAAATATGTAGTGCTGTTTGATCCTGCCTTTCCCCAAGATGCAGAGAAAGGACCCATGGGCAAGAAGAAGTGATGAGTGATGGGGGAGGGGGACGTGGGCATAGACTGGACTGATTCCTCTCCTTTTCAGTTCCCGTTGATGGTGGAAGTTATTAAAGGCACAAACGCACACAGACATGCACAAACACACTGTGTATTACACACACAGACACTCTGCTGCTGCTGCTTAGTGACAAGTGCGGGAATGGAATAGAAAGGCGTGACCCAGTCTACCCCCTTCTCTCTGTCCCCATCCTGTCTGTCAAGGGCTCCACTTCCTGGCCCCATGTGGCAATCTTTATCTGGATTGGGATGTCTCACAGCTGTTTTCTCTTTTTAAGGATGGAACTGTAAAGGCACATTTAACGGCATGTGTAGTTTGCCTCTTAGTATACAGTACCCTGAAAAAATGTTATATAGTGCTAAACGACAAAATTAATACGATAGTTACACAGGAGTCCTCTGGTTCATATGTTTTGGAAGGGGGCCTAATTCTAGTAGAGCACCTATTTTGCATGTAGAAAGTTCAGTCTGGGGCATCTTGAGTTACAAGGATCCTGGGTAGCAGGCGTGTGCCTGTGCCTGTGCGTGCGCGCGCGTGTGTGTGTGTGTGTGTGTGTGTGTGTGTGTGTGTGTGTGTGTGTGTGAAAGCTAGCTGCACCAGCAGTCTGACCTGCTATAAGACAGCATCATGTGTTCATTTGCTCTGGAGATTTGCCATTGAAATAGCTGCATAGTTGAGGATCACTGTGATTGCCATAAGGAGAAAGATCTGCGGAGACATTTTATTATTTATTTATTTATTTTTTCACATTTTTATACCGCCCTTCCTCCAAGGAGCTCAGAGTGGTGTACATATTTCCTCCCCTCCTTTTTGTCCTCACAACAACCCTGTGAGGTAGGTGGGGCTGAGAGATAGTGACTGGCCCCGCCCAAGGTCACCCAGGAAGCTTCATGACTGAGCAGGGATTTGAACCTGGATCTTCCAGGTCTAAGTCCGACTCCCAAACCGAGTCAGATTCCTAAGCACTTAGATTCCTAAGTCTGTCTTCTCCCACCTCCCCTGATGTGGCTTCCCTTGAATCCTGACACAGATCTGGCTGCCTCCGAAGTTGGTATAATGACTACTTCTGCATACATGCAGACATACTGATCTGTCAAGTGATGGCTTCTTAATGCTTGCTTTCCTATCATTCCACAAAGCAGCTTCTGGATTCAATTGCTCTTTTCTTTTTCCTGATTATGCAAATTATGTTTAAGGTTTCTTTTTTTCGCCTTTTTAAGTACATTGTATTGTGAAATCTGCAGCTCGCTAATAATAGAGAGGTCCTATTCATTAAAAACCAGCTGGAAAAAAAGGGGGGGAGGAGGTTATAAATCACTGGAGTGCAATCAAATGACTGGGCTCTGTATAGGCACTGAGTGGGATCAGGTGGCTTAGCTCGCCTCAGCATTGCCACTTTGTAAGAAGGAGAAATGTATTTGCTGGACAGAGTTAGGGCAGGATTTCTAATACAGAACTCATCTAGAAAATGCTATGAACCATGTTAAAGCTGATATGTTATAGCGAAGCTACAAAAATGAAACAGTATTGCCTCTAAGTATTCCCTGGAATTCTCTTGCCAATTTTGCATCCTTGACACTTTAGCTGATTTTAGCCTTGCTGAAATCTCTTGCCATAAATACCAGCATCTGTTCAAAATAAGGACAGATGTAGACTTCTCTTTTAATCTAGAAGTCCCCTCCTGCTTTTTTAATAGCTGCAAGTCTCCCAAGTCCCCATTCTCAGATCCATGACATTTTCCTGTGTTTCAAAAGTGGTTTGCTGCTGTGTGTAAGCTGTTGGATGAATAGAGGTGTAAAGTCCACAGCACAAGTACAGGTGCTGCAGCCAATGCCCTTGTAAAATTTCCCTGTGTCTCATACAAACATGTAAGGCAGGTTCCCTTTCTCCTTGTACCCTCAGCAAAGTCCTCCTTGGTTTTGAAATACCGTATTGTCCCGAGTATAAGGCGCACCTGATTATAAGACACACTCTTAAAGTTTGGTGATATTAAAATTTTTTAATTAAATCACTGGCATTAAATTGCAACAGCCTGATTATAAGACACACCCCTAGTTTAAAAACTTAAATTAGGAGAAAAAAGTGACCAATACGGTATTAGAGGTTGATTGGTGTTCCTAGTATTTTTTAACATCCTTTCATTTAATTTCCTTACATTTTTTTGACTGCCTACTTCGTATTTTGATAGCCAGGCATGGAAGTGTGGCATATATGCATTTTAATTATACACAAGGATCAAATGGCCTTTACAGCACAATTCCATGTATTTTACTTTGAAAGTTTCACTGGATTCAGAGGGGCTTACTTCCAAGTAAATGTACAGAGGATTGCAGCCTTAGACACTGTTCCCTATCCCTGAGATCTTGTGTCAGTTCTTCTATCCTGGGAGTAAACACTTGCTTTCAAGGGTGGGGGGCTGGGAATCTCCTGCAGGAGACCGGCACAAAGGGAAGAAAGACCTAACCCACTCCCTGCATACTGTGCCCCTAATCAGGATCAGCCCCTCCCCCAGTGTTTTTTTGCTTATGTAGAAGTGCTTTTGGTTTTACGTATGCCTCTTTAAGGCTGCAATCCTATCCACACTTACCTGGGAGTAAGCCCCACTGACTATAATGGGACTTACTTCTGAGTTGACATGGATAGGCTTGGGCTTTAAAATGCATAAACCTGAACATCTTCTAGTCTGAACGTTGCCTTGAGAACCTCCAAGTAAGACACTTCCCTCTAGGCAGCCTGTTCCACAGCTAAGCTGACCCTGGCAGTTAGGAATCTTCTCCGAATGTTTCATCCCAGCAGATTGAAATTCATTGCTGCTCATTCTCCTGCTCTCAAGGGAAAGAGTGAACAGATGTTTCCTTTTCTCCTTCTGACATCACTTTACACTTTTATCTTGTGTATCAACACATGAAGCCAACATACTTGTTGGGTCCTTGTTGGGTCACCCAGGCTTCTTCTGTTTTCCAGCCTCATTATGAACTTTTGTACCAAATAAGTTCTAATCTAGGGTCTAGTTGCTAGCAGAAGAAAATATAAATTGGGGGGGGGGGAGGAATCTCCAATAAGTTTGGGAACAGATCATAGTTTTTTCAAAGAGATGTAGATGAGTCAAAAGAGGGATTATTGTTGGCCATGGCCATAAAGTGGTCAGCCCACTTTAACCTCTGGCAAGCAAGTTTTTGCACAATTGCAAAGAACAGATGGTTTAGTGCAGTGTTTCTCAAAATGTGCTCCTAGGAGCCCTGGGGCACCACAAGCACACCATAAGTGACCGCCATCTGCTCGGTGCTGTGTCACTCCGTGTATGCGCTGGCACTCTGAGTGGGGCTCCCTGAGTTTCCACGCATGTGACAGCGGGGCTCCCCAAGATTCTATTTAGGAGTTTAAAGGGTTCCAGAGACTGAAACTTTTGAAAACCGCTGGTTTAGTGTATTAAAAAGAGTGATGTTTTGACTCCTGTGAGAAGCATATGCAATAGCTAAGCAGAAAACATTTGTATTGTTTACAGAAAACGTTTTATTTACAAAGTAATTGAAGTATTCATTCCATTTTTGTGAGAGTGCAAATGTTTGCAAACATGTATATCCCAAGGAGACAGAATACAATAATGAATGAGTGCTTATGAACCAACATATAAACATGTTTTAATTTTGTTTGTTTTAGGTGCAAATATTGCTTTAATTGCATAAATATTCCTAAAGAACATGTAGCTCGAAACATGTACATGATGGCTTTTTAAAGTGTTGTCATTTTTGTTTTTTATTATACACATGGATTGCATCTCCCCCTCCCCTTTTTACAATTTGGGGCAGTGGTGTCACTAGGAGTGGTGTCACCCGGTGTGGTAACTCATGGTTTTGCCCCCATTAACTTTATTTATTTTAATATAGTACAGGTCATCCAACAAATCAGTAACCAACAAAAAAAACAGTGGCCAACTTGATGACACTCACACAACTGAATAGACATCTAGTATTAGCTCTGATACATAGAAATGAGAGCTGACTCATACTAACACCTCATTGGCTCCATGCTGTGTCATAACAACACCTCATTGGCTCATGGAACAATCAGTCTCATTGGTCTGTTTTGTGTTAAGGAAATCCACTTTTTGTTACTTAAGGCTGTTGTGTTTTCTTTTTCCGGTTATTTGGCCAAACCTTTTCATAGAATACAGATACTTCAACATGGTTTGTTTAATTAAATTCCACATTAAATTATCTTTCCAATGATCTATAACATGATGGTATTATTCATAAATACAAGTTTCCAAATTTGGCCACTAGTGGTGTCACCCCCACCACCCCGAGGGTGTCACCCGGTGTGGTCCACACCCCCTGCACCTCCTAGTGATGCCACTTCTTTGGGATATGGTGCAGTTCCCCCCCCCCTTGTTCATTGTGTTTTGCATATGTAGTATAAGGGTCCAGAGAGGGGTTCCAGTATCCACATGCTGTTTCAGGGCAGTAGCGCCTAGGGCTCAGTGCTCACTCCCTTCCCTTTTCCCCCTCTTCCCCTTCAGTTTGGACTCACAGCTTACTGGGGACACCCCTTGGTAGTTCAAATCCGCTGCCACCAGCTCAGGCTACCAGGATAGCCAGGGAATTCCCCTGAGCAAGAACTACCTCCTGGGAAAGACCTCTGTCTTTCTAAGATCCACTCTCACAGTAGTGCCTGCAGAGCAAGGAGAGGACAATTCCACCGATTTCTCCGAACACGGCAACTCGGAGTACCCTGAAAGGGTTTATTAAAATGCTAATACCAATTTAAAAATGATAGCAGAACCAATTGAACAAGAAAAGGAATGAATTTAGTAAAAACACTTGCAATGAATTATTTAGCTAGCAGGTGGTGCTACAGCATTGCAGAGCTCACACATGCGTCGATTCCCAGCTCTTGCCCCGTGGAATTCAATTTACCTTACAATGCACTTTAGAAAGGCTGGAGCACGACAGGCAGAAGACAAAACCCAAAGTAATATAAAAGGCTAACGATTTTTCTGGTTACTATTGGCCCTATCTTAGTACCTGGGTGATGGGGGCTAGTTCCTTTCCACTCACAATCATAGAAGTCTGCTCCTCCTTCAGATGCAGGGGAGAAGAGAAAGAGGTTTCGTTTTCCTTGGCGCTCACCCCCTCAGCTGAAGATGTCAGCTATTTCTGATTGGGCAAGAGTGGTTTCCGTAGTTACCTGGGCCAGTCCCTTGGTAACTTGATCTACCTTTTTCAAGGCTTCCCCCCCCCCCATCTCTGCATTCCAACAGGAAGGGCTATGTTAATGAAGGGCTTAGAGAAAGACAAAGGATCTGGCTAGCAAGATGCAGGAATTTGCATCCCAGTTCTGGGAACACAGACAGGGCTGTTGAGTTTAAGCACATAAGAAAATAAGGAATGATAGAACACACATGAAATTGAAATAGGGATTTCATGACATGTAGTTAAACATAATGGCCCAATACAGGGGAAAAAAAAGTCTTGAGGTGGCCAGTTAGTTGAGGGCCAGACCTGCAAATTTCATTGTTTGTTTATTACATTTGTATTTCGTCGTCGTTCCCCCAAAGAGCACAGGGCAGGTTGCTCCAGGAGATTATTCCATTTTATACTCACAACAGCCCTGAATTATGTTGAATGGTGAGGTGAGAGAAGAGAAAGAGCCTGGCCTGGTATCACCTAGTCAGTTTCATAGCTAAGAAATGATGTGACCCTGTATGTCTCTGGTCTACGTTCAGCACTCTTGCCTCTCTACACACCACACTGGCAGGGCTTAGCTTTACAAGACCTGCTGGCAAGTCAGACCTAAGTGTTCTTTTACGTGTTGTTGTTGCTTATAAAGAAGGTCAGTGCAGTGATGTCTTCTACATCTGCAAAAACATGTTGTGCAAAACAGCCCTTGAGACCAGGCCCTTTGAAAACCATCAGCTTAATACTTGATAAGGGGAATTTGGAATAACGTTCTGAGGCTTGGATCCAAAGTCCAGTTCCTGGGGCTCAACAAGGCCCATAGTGATCCATGAGTCATATTTCCAAGCATATATAGTAGTTAGGAACTGGGCATAGGTATTTTTTGAATTATGGTGAATGTGGAGAGGAGAAATGGGCCTGGATCCAAAGATGCTGCTGCGTTAGTGAAAGGCACTTCCTCTCCCAAGGGGTGCTGCCCATTTTGCCCCCCATCTGCAGCCTTGTGGCTCTGAACAGCTGCTCTGGAGGGTTTTGGGGGAAAGCTGCAGCTGGAGGGAAATTGGTGCCTCCTCTGGCACGAATGGGAAGCAGAACCTTTGGATCCAAGCCAGTGCACGTGATTCAGTAAGGGCAAAATCTTTCACAGTTAAACACTTGCAAGTCCCACTGATTTATATGAGTTAAGGACATGCTTAAACAGAAGCAAATAATCTCTTCCACCACTTGATCTATGAACATCCTGAGGCAGTTGACTTTGCTTTCCAAAGCCACAAGCATCCCACCTTTACCCCATTCTTCCCTTTTTGAGGAGCACCTGGAACCGAAACTTTTTTTTTATATGTTAAAAAAGGTGCACCAGTGTTTGGAGGGGTCA
This sequence comes from Plestiodon gilberti rubricaudatus, assembly GCA_026170595.1. NCBI lineage: Eukaryota > Metazoa > Chordata > Lepidosauria > Squamata > Scincidae > Plestiodon > Plestiodon gilberti. The sequence goes on along the minus strand of JANXHW010000002.1, from coordinate 191,568,235 downwards.
TGATTGGAATCAGAACTGTGGCAGGGGCAAAATACTAAAGACCTCAACCCCACTTCAGTTTGGGCCCATTTTGTCTCCCTTCCCTTGCTGTTTACATAAGAAAATCAAAACGTGTCAGGGAAAGTCTTCTCTACAAACCTCCAGAGTGGACCTGGTACGTATGTAGGGGTCTTATAGCCCAGTCCTAACCATCTTTCCAGCACCAATGCAGCCAGGCCAATTCTGTATTCTGCGATGGTAGGGCAGCCACGGAGGCCTCCTCAAGATAAGGGAATACTTGTTCCCTTACCTCAGGACTGCCTTGGCGGTTGAATCGGTGGCTAGGATGGAACGTTGGCTACCGGTAAGTGCTACTATGATCTACTAGGAACATGTCAGCAGCAATAGCGACTCAGACCAAATGTTAGCATGGCAGAAACTATGTTAGCATGGCGTGAATCCTGACATGCAGACGTATCTGAGAGGACAGGGTTGGGCTACAAATGTGATGGAGCCCTGAATGGGCACATTATGGGGTATCCTGATGGCTTCCCTACTATGGCTCAGAATTAGACATTTCTAGAGTTAGGATGCCATGTTGGTTGGAATGGTGCCAGCAAGAAAACAGCATGGAGGTGAAGGAAGGGTGCCCTGGCCTCCGTCTTGGTGCCCTGGCTCTGAACTGAACATGCCCATGTCACATGGCTGTTACATGGAGGTAAAAGTAAGACTTTTACTTACTACACCATTTTACTTTTACACCTACACCATCGCATGGCTAACAGAATGCGTTGTTTCAGTTTTAGTGAAACAGACACATGTGTGATCTCTGTGACATATTCACACAAGTGCTTTCCATGCAGGAAATCGTAAAATCTGAAGTACCTAGAAGTTATGCTGGAATAGCCATCAGGTTTATAGGATCTCTTTTTTGGAGCTGTCCTTATTAGTGTTTAACTTTTAAAAAATGTCTCAGCGGAGCATATTTATCTCTTTGGAGATCTTTCAGCAAAAGGTTAAATCTAAGGAGTTTCTCTGTGCTTCATCTACTCTAGGAAAGAGGACATCGCTCTCCTGCCCCTACAGTGGCCTAGCCCAATTCAAAGTCTGTCTGATCTCATTTTAATTCACAGATGGAGTTTCATTTAAGACAGTAAAAAAAAAACTTAAAAGTCACAGAAGCACTTAACACTTCGTGGACGGGGTTGTAACTCAGTGGAATCACATCTGCTTTGCATGCAGAAGGTCCCCGGTTCAATTCCTGGCATCTCCCGGCAGGGCTGGAAGAGACCCCGCCGGAAACTCTGGAGAGCCGTTACCAGCCAGAGTAGACAATACTGCGCTAGATGCACCAATAGTCTGACTTGGTATAAAGAAGCTTCCTGTGACACAGTGATAATAAAGGGCAGTGGCTTTTCAGACACCACAAAGATGCTTAAAGAACTAGCGACAGTGCAGGTTTTCAGAAACCATTAATGGCGCTAAAGATACTAGTTAATGGGAATCGGAACAAAAATGAGAATAGTGGTAACTCCAGTAAAAGCAACAAGATAAAAAAGTATGTTTAAAAGGTTTTAGGCCTCCTCATGTCATAATCTAATTTGAGTGGATGATTTAAAAAAAAAAAGCCATGTACATGGCTTAGTTCAAGTCCTGATGATGTTAAAAAAAAACACAAAAAAAATAAGCAATGACTTCTCATCCGCAAAGATTACAGTCAGGTCTGTCCAGCCCAGCGTGGTGTGTTCTGTAGCCACCAGATTCTCAGTACTGTAATAATATTTACATGTCAGAAATGGTCCAGATGTGCAACTTGATGCAGATCACCAGAATCAAAAGCTTATGCGCATCTCTGAGAACTCTGATTCCAGGAGAGCAACCACGCCTTAGGAAAAGCATAAGAAGTCACGTGGCATCTTAAAGCTACAACACACGCCAGACTATATCCAATCCCACTGGATTTCACAGAGGTTTCAGCCTAACTGGCTACACAGGATTGCATCTTAGAGACTATATTAGCTCATAGCACTTCTGTGAAGGTAGAGGGGCAGGTGGCAAAATGGAATGCAGTGCCTAACAGCGGCCCTCTCTCTCTTGCTCCCTGCATGCATCATCACTCTTCTTACTGGTCAGACCGGGATTCACTGGGAAATTGGTAGTCTTTCCATTGCCACCACTAAGGCTAGGATGCAAGGAGATCACCTTGGGGAGCCTCTCTCCCAGGTTAATCAAGGGGCGTTCCTTAGAAAGCAAACAGCAGCAGAACATAACAGTCTGGAGAGATGTGGTGGCAACCCAGTCCCTCCTGAGTGAACTTGGTGTGTGTGCGTGTGTGTGTGTGTGTGTGTGTGTGTGTGTGTGTGTGCGCGCGTGCGCACAAAAGATAAAAAAACAAGACACATATCAAAAAGCAAACCTGAATGGGTTGTTGGCAAAGAGATTAAAATACAAGCAACAAAGAAAACACATATCCTGATAGGAATAACTGCACACTGTCCTTATTCTTGATGCTCACGCTGTCCCAGGAGTCTGGCCTCTTCATTCGCATGGTGAGTGGGTGTACCTTTCACAAAGCAGCTGCTTTCAACAATGGACCAAGGACAACAACTAAGCATCCTTGTACATAACTGTAACTCGATGGTTTATGACCAGTTGGGCATTCCTCTCTGCCCCTTGACCTGGTCAAGTGGGTTTGGATGCCCAGTCAGTTGTTGCATGCCAGTCTCAGCAGGGGGGCTGACTAAACTGGACAAAACTACATGTTACAGGGTGCATGGAGGACTGCTGGTGGTGAGGGAGAAGGGTTGTTGAACCCTTTCCTTGCCAGCCATTTGTTTGTTCAATTCTCTCCCCCCATCAGCTATTTTACTATTGGGGGGACAACGACAATACAGGTTTGTCTCCTACCTGTTAGGAAAAACAGTCATTGCATGCAATGTGTAGAATTGCGTGTAATATGTGGTTTGGCCCCTTGGGAGCCTGGAATACATATAAGTTTGGGGATAGTGTCCTGAAGGAGGTTTCTGGGAACCAATATACAGAGTATACCTGGGATTGCCACCAAGAATACATGTATATGTATATGAATACACTTCGGTCAATCACTGGTCCCTGACAAGCGTACCTGTCATGATACACATACCGGTAGTTACAATCATGTGGTTGTCACATTCACTCTTTCCATTTTTCAGTGTACTTTTTTTTTTTTTAAAGTGACATGTGAAGATGTTAAAGGACACATTTGAAAGAATACTCCTGGTGCTCCATGGGATGAAGTGAGAGTGGCAAAGTAGGCAACGAGAAAGGGGGCCAAGGACAGCGCCAAAGGAGTAGAGCAGCGTGATGGAAAACGACGGTCTCTTGACTGACAGCATTTTTCAGCATAGGACAATGCTTCTCATCAAATAGCATTTGTTACTTTGAAATACTGGACTATAGCGTGCATTTGTGTCTGACACGTAGAAAAACACAGGGACAAAGTGAATGTCACCAACTCAATTTTTGCTATTGAATATTGTCTTAATTTAACAGCAGGTCCTAGAAAATGCAGAGGTCTTCAGCCTTGATCCAGCAGAAAATGCTGCCTTTGTGTTTGGCAACATCTGAACCCCTTTGCAGGGTGAACCAGTTGTTGCTTTAAAAAGGGTGCAGCTTTAGTCATGGAGGGGCGAACTCCATTGAAATAAATGGCATTTGTTTCAAGCCACTCATTATATATTTATCCCCCCCGGTAAGAAACTTCACAGGTGCATAGATGAGGCAAGGCGAGCCCATTTATATTGTCAAACGGTTGTGTGTTCATTACTTTTTCAGAAGCAATCTAGCCAAGGCAAATGCTTAACCTTCGCTCACCTGCACTCCGCTTCTGTTTCCTAGGCTTTGGGTTGCAGCATCCAAAGCAATTTCTTGCCGGCTCTGGTATTGTTTGCTGACCTGAGGATGGAGTGTGCATGCCGTTGCTGGGAAACTGAGGAGGCAAGCAATGTTGCAGGTAGAAGCAGCTTTTAGAGAGGTTGTTGAGTTTTAACAAGGTTTGAAAGTGGTATGGGCCTCTTTCTGTTCCAGTGAGACTTGGAGAATATAGGCCTATGGTGTGTGTGTGTGTGCGCGCGTGCGCGTGCATGTGGCAGGGATGTGGTAGTTGAATGCGTGCAAAGCAAAATGAAATCTACTTTGAATGAGGAATTCCTTCCAGTGCTTTCTCTTGGGTTTTGAGCAGGAGTAGAGTCAGGGGTCGGCCAGGTTGCCCAAGGACCCAAACCCACCGGAGGGCCCACCCAGCCTGGTTGACCCCGGAACCCTCCAGTACTGGTGGCAGTGGTGATGCGAGTCAGCTAAGAGACTTTTGTTGCTGCTGCTGCTGCTGCTGCTGTGCCTAGCACCCCATCTACAAATGGAGAGTCTTTCCTAGTGTCATTCCAGGGGATGCACCCATTGGCTGGTGGTGAGGATGACAGAAGCCACTACTTCTTTCCACCACAAGGAAGCTTGGGGAAGAGTGGGGACCGGTGGGGTTCAGTGCAGGACGTTTTCATAGAGCAGGGGTGAGAGCCACATATGATAAACTTCAGATGTTTGAGAGCCGCAATATTTAAGAAGCATTTAAATTTTTAAATATATTTACTCACCATGAACATTAAACTTATGTTTTAATCCAGTGGACTCTCAGTGTATACCTGGTAAATAATTATAAAGCTTGAAAATGTCTTTATTTCCCTTTGATATTAAATTGTGATGCAAAAAGGAGCTCAGCCAACATATTTCTGAGAGCCGCACATTATACGTCAAAGAGCCACGTGGAACTAAACCAAGGGCACATGGACACTGATCTTGAGGCTCTGTCGCAGCCCGTTTATAGGCATTGCTGACTGAGTTGTGGCATCCCAAAACTTATAGATGAGTCTATTTATTTAAAATATTTTACCCTCACCATTCCCCACCCAAAGGGAGGTGCCCAAAGCAGCTTACAGGAAACAGTAAAACAATATCAAGTTAATTTGATTCATAATCAAATCACTGTACAAAAGCGCCATAAATAAGAAGTCATTAATAGAAAAGCATCAACAGGAACAACAGAGCAAAACCACGAGATAACAGAATAAAATTAAAACCCACACACCAGAGAAAAGAAGCAGGTTTTCTATTATTGCCAACTGCTCAACTTGTTAACTCTGCTTGCCTCAACGATAGTGGGTATGTCTCACCCTTGGTATCAGAACTTGGACCCCTTTACAAGTTGCTTTGATTGAACAGGCATCCACCGGTGAGGGTAGAGTTATACGGCAACAGTGTTCTTTGTTAAACTTATTTTCTTAGCCTGAATACATGGCCATTGAAATAAGGCCTGCTGGGTTTTTATAGGATCAGCTGTGGGCCTGAATTCTACACAAACAGAAAGAACTCTAAGTAAACAACTACTATGAAAATATTCTGGGTTTGTGTGTGCTAAGTAGCAGTGCAACAGCAACATATTTGTTTGTAATGCTGGCGTAGAACACCAGACAATCTGGCTTTTAGGAGCCAAGCTATAGCAAACTCTTTTTGGTTTCTCAGTCTTCGAAGGACTGCTTGTAGTAAGTTGCTATGCCTGTACTTAACTGGGGCTTTACAACCAACTCTCAGAAGGCATCTAAGCAAAAACAACAACATTCAAGTCACATGACTGGGAAAGAACTCAGTGCAGACTGAGCCTGGTTAAGAAGACCTGTTGATATGTTACAGTTTAGTTTCTACTCTGTGGAATGAACTGTTGGTTGTCCTGTCTCCCCTTCCGATTCCTGACCTTAACATGAAGTATTACAATGCCCTGAAACACATGATCAGGAAGGAACATATTTAGTATAGGCATAGGCTTACCATATTTTTGGTGATTCAATCCGGGACCTCCCCCCCCCCCCCCGATTTTTTGGGGGCGCCAATTTTTTTTGAATTTTTCTGGTTTGGTTTTTTTTTCTTTAAATGGGTTTTTAATTTTTTAAAAAAATATTTGCCCCCTTACTGTGTCCACCACCGCTGCTTTTTCTGCAGCCTCCCTGCTGCTGTCGCTGTTGTCGTCACTGCTGCCATTTTCATCCTGATTGCCACGCACAAGCAGCCGGGAAGCTTTTCAGAACGAAGGCTTCCAGGCATGCACGGCTCGGCCTGAAAGCCCTTCGTTCTAAAGGGCTCCTGGGCCGCTTGTTCGCATGCGTGCGGCTCGCAAAGCCTCATGCATGCAAACAAGTGGCCCGGAAGGAAAATGGAGGCGGCGGCGGCAATCCGGGATGGCGTCATAATCCGGGAGGGTCCTGGCCATTCCGGGACGTATAGTAAGTCTATATTGACATACCTTATTGTATGATTGTGCCCAACAACAGCCACCAGTCATTTTCTGGAAAATGTTCCAATGCATTTTGGAATCCACGGCTCCAATCCACGGCTCTAGGCCGGCCCAGGACATGCTGCGCTGACCCGGGGTAGTGGTAGAATTGTGCCGCAAATAATATTGTCCCCATATTGCAGCTGAGACTAAGTAGCTTGCCAAGGCCACCTAGTGAGTTCGTGGCAGAGGGATTCAAACCAGGGAAGTCCCAATTCACAACCCAGTCTCTTAGCCACTATGTTATACACCAAATCTCTGCTCTACCACTTTCTGGCAGCATGGAAAGTAGCCTTGGAGACATTCCAGTAAGGAGTATGCAATTTCAGTGAAATTGCTGCAAGATGGACAAACATTCTGGTAAGCCTTATCCTATGTTATCAGGAAAAATATAACTGAACCAAAATCATGCCTCACAATCAGAGTAGAAAAGGGAGCAACTTAATCCTCGCAGAGGCATGTTGTACTACACTGAAAACCTGGATGTCGTGCTGTTTTGGACTTCTGAAAGGTGTGCCAAAATGTCATAAGTCATGACCCAGACATCAAATTAAAATATGTTTAAATTTATTCATCTTCCATAAGAATGTTGCTCTTCATCCTTAAGAATTAAGACAAATCATGCTTTTTCTTAATTATTCCTTGACATCTTTTGAAAACTGAAACAGAAGAAAGGAAAATGATGGTGAAAGAAAGTATTGAGAAGGAGAACCCCTTTCTTTGCAGATGAATTCCTAGAGGTGTGTTCAAGGCTGAACAAGGCATATGAACTAAAACTTGGAGTGGAAAACAGACGTCTTGAATTGTACTCGGATATCTTAACCATGTCTGGGATTCATTATTTTGCTATCAGAAATTGAGATACCTGGAGCATTTGCAGGAATTAGGCAAAACTTAAGGGACAAGAAACTTCAGCAAGAGAAAACAGAGAAATAGAGAGACATCATGTGGGTAGGAAATTAGGAAACTTCTACAGATTAGAACTGGTGACTCTTCAATTGTTTGGCAGTTTCACCTCTCAAGATGATGAAGAAATTATGCTTTAAATATTGAGTTTTTCCATAGAGGACTTGTTGGTTTTGATTTTTTTTTTCTCAGCCTAATCCTAACTAAACTCCTGGAGGCTTTCTCAAGGTAAGGGAACTTTCATTCTCTTACCTTGGGGTAAGGCTCCTCTGCTCCAATCTCCTCTGTCTCCCAGATCTGTGCCAACTATTTAGCTGGTGCTGAATTGAAGAGAGTAAGGGGAAAGGAACAGGGATAGGGTCTGGCGCATGCTGGTACCACTGTGATCCACCCCTGCCTCCCTGTTCCATCTCCCGCCTGCCTCCTCCCTGCCCATAAACTCCCCTGTTTCTCCCCCTCTCCAACCCGTTCTGCCCCCGTCCATTGCCTGCCTCCCACGATGGCTTATCTGCCTCAGCTCAGGTTGCCCTCTGCGGCAGCTTGCCAGGGCAACCACCATTATTTGAGGTGATGTTCCCGAAAAGGCCACTGGCATCTCGCTGTTTGCAGCATTGTACGCGCTGTCATACATGCCTTTACAACATCACAAAGCCTAGTTAGGATTGGGCCCTTAGTGCATGACTTAGATTATAAACAATACAGTCAGGATACTATAACTTGGCCTATATGATCTTTCTGCAGGGTAGTAAGGTTTCGTGGTCACATATAAAGTCTACTTGTCCTTACACATAGGGATCGTCCCATCACTGTTTCTTACTGTACGCAAATTATAAATGTATTGAGATATGTTAGGCATTACATGTGACATTTATTTTGAATTATAGTGAAGCATGTAATGGCTGTGTTTATAACAACATTGTGAGAGTAGGACACTGCCCATATATTGTATGCCTTTAAATACCTCACATAAGTGCCTATAATCATGTAGGTTGAATCACTGGGTGATAAAAACCAAGAATTAATGGTTTATAATGTGTTATAAATCACATTGAAATGGAAACTTATTGGACAGGACATGTAGGGATTTATCATATGGAGAAGATAATCTCTTCTATACATGATAAATCCCTGCATGACCATAAATTGTCTTTTTAAAATAAGACAAATGTTTGAATACAACATTTTAAGCTCCGATTTGGAGAAGATTTGGTATGTGGGATAATGACGAAAATTTGGATGTCTCCAATTTGTATATAAGGGCCAAACTGCACATTATGATGAGTGCACCATTAAGAGAAGCAGTTAAATCTGGAAGCTTCTCTTGTTTAACAAAAAGCAGCTGTAGGGCCTCCCAAGCCAGATTGGGGCAGGGCAGGCGTATGTGTGGAAGGGGCGTTAACTCTCTCCCCCCGCACCATTTTCCTACCAAATAGAGAGTTCTAGCTCCTTTCAGGAAATATTGGGCAGATTGCATTTCACTATTATTTCTGAAGCACTGTTATTGTGGGGACTTTCCCTCCTTTCATATTTAGAGTTGTTTTGCATTCTCATTGTGATAGAAAGAATGCTCTATATTTTCTATTAAATATTATTATTTATTAGATTTTTAATCCCGCTTTTATCTCCCATAGGGGACCCAAAACAGCTTACAAAAAATTCCTCAGTTCATACAGGATATAAAAGTCATAAAATCAGAATTAAAAATACTATATGCCTCCCCAAACCCCTAAAACATTCTTAAAAACAATTACAATAAAGCACAAGACCGACAGCAGACACCTTATAAGAAAGAGCAGAACCCATAAATGCCAGATGTCCTTGTTAAAAAATCCTTGTTAAGAGGATGGGCATCAGCTCAGAAGGCTTGTTTAAAAAGAAAAGTCTTCAGGCCCCGCCAGAGAGACCCTAAGGAGGGAGCAGTTCTTAAATTAAGGGGGAGGGAGTTCCATAAGTTTGGTGCTACTACTGAGAAGGCCCTATTTCTTGCTGCCCCCTCTCCCACCTCCATAGGCGATGGCACCTGTAAAAGGGCTTCTCCGATGCAGGAGTGTAACAAGCTCCTGTGCTGCCTGGGGCACGGGAGCATGCTGTGCCCCGGAAGTGATATCACGTGATGTCACTTCCAGATTTGGGAGTTATTGGTAGCCCTCACATTCTGCTCATGCTCCGAGTGGAATGCGAGGGCTGCCTATTGGCTGCTGCCCCCGTGCGCCGCTCCTTCTCTTCACAATTATCAGGAGAAGGGTCTGCGCAAGAAGGCAGCAGGCGAATTGCTTCCCTCGTGTTTGGCTTGGAGGGTTCTGAGCCAAACAGGAGGGCAGCCATTAGGCGGTGGAGCCTGAGGGTTGCGCCCTCCCTAGTCATTGTGCCCGGGGCAGCTGCCCCTCAGGCCCCATCCTTGTTACATCCCTGCTTCGATGACCTGAGGGGATGAGCCAGATTGTACAGAAGGAATAAAGGAATTAAATCCTTCTTTCCCAAGGGTCATACAGATTAATAGAGAAAAGGAGGTACAGTAGCTATAATGCCAACATATGGAGGAATGATTTCTCTACAATATTAAAAGGGTTTGGAATGGAATCCCTTTAGAAATTTTGCTTAACAAAAATAATCTGATTTCTGACAAACAGCAATATGAAAAAGTAAGAGAGATACGGTATTTAAACAACCTGATTTAAAGAATAACTGCCCCAGTCTTCTAAAGGAACTTCTAGTGTAGTCTTGAAGATTTGTGATGTACTATTCGTAGCAGAAGGGTGGCCATGTTTGCTGCATCTTTTGCAGCAAAGCCAATGAGTCTTGTGTCACTTAATTTCAGCTTATGCTTTCATGGACTACAGTCTGCTCCATCAGATGCATGAAGTGAGGATTTCACTTCAAACATCTAGCACAAGGGTGGGAAACCTATTTTGTGGTGGAGGGCCATTTTTGCATGGGGAAAATGTGTTGCGGGCCGGCCGTTAGGCCGTGCGAAATTTTGGCGCCCCTCCACTGCAAACTTGCCCCCCATCGCCCCCCCATCACTCTCCTTACCTTCAGGCTCCAGGCTGGCGCCGGCAGCCCCGCACGCCTCTTCCTTCTAAAGCGGCGTTTGTGTACATGCGCAGAACGCCGCTGAGGCCGAGAGATTGCACTCTCGGCCTTAGCGGAGTTCTGCGCATGTACACGATCACAAATACCGCTTTAGAAGGAGGAGGCGCACAGGGCCGGCGGAGGTGGCGGTCCAGTCTGGTCTCGCTTGGGCCGGACCTGATGGACTCGGGTCCGGTCTCGCACAGGTCGGACCAGATAGTCTCGGGGACTGGAAACGGCCCGCAGGCCGGAGGTTCCCCACCGCTGACTAGCAAGTGTGCTGTATTCCACAAAAGGTTACGCTGACATAAATTGTTAAGTCTTTAAGGTGCTACAAGACTGTTGTTTGTACTATTACTAGTCACTGATGAAGACTTAAAAGTGAAAATCTGTTTGTCATGAATAACGAGCGAAAACTTTCATGGCTTGATAAGACATTACTAGACAAGGGATTCATGGGTGTGAAAACCATGTAAAAATTACAAAAGCCAAAATGCAATTAAGACAATTTAATCCAGGTTACTGAAAGATATAGAAATGGCAACACTGAATCAATTTCTTAAAAATACATAGGCAATAACGGACCGACGTTTCGTCTTATTCCAAAGACATTTTCCAGGTACAAACAGCGTGGCTGTAAAGATGACACTGAGAACCAACTGAGAACACAGGAATTTAAAGGTTGTAAAAATGCGAGAGAACCAAGTCTCATCGGACTTCTTCAGGTTGTGTGTTATCTGCCTTATAGCTTGCATGAGCTGTAAGTCCGATGAGAAGTCCGATGAGACTCGGAAGAAACGTCGTTTGAATTTACTTGTAGTATTAGTAATTAAACATCTATTTTAACTATTACACCATGGCTATTAATCTCGTTAATGGGTAGTCCTCTTCGATTAAAGCAGTTTCAATTAATTTTCTTTGGGGAAAAAACACTTTTTAGTTGTTTTCCTGGTATAGTTTCTTACTGATCAGTTTTGCCTCAGCTCTCTTAGATTTTTCCCCCTTATCCTCTGTAAGCTTCCCACCCCACAATGGGTCTCCATGGACCTGCGCTAGCAATTTCGCGAATGCAAGTCCAAGGAGAGAATAGGGACAGGGAGGCTGCTGCCAGAGGGGATAGGATCCAGTGTGCACCATTTCCACTGGATCTACCCCATCCCACAGCCTCTCCACCCCCATTCCTCCCCCTCCCCGCCCAGTTTCTCCCCCTCCGTGCCCCTGTTCCACCCTCCCCCACCATCTTACCTTCCTTGGTGGGTGATTGGAGCTCTGATGACTTGTGTGGGAAGGCTTCAGCCTTCCTACCATTGCCCTGGCAGTGCGCTACTCAGCGCGCTGCCAGAAGGCACTTTACGGCTGCATTTTGGCAGTCAGCGTTGCAGCAGCCAGCATTTTGGCAGTGGAACGTGCTTTCCACCAGCACTCAAAGCCCATAGAATTGGGCTATATCTTCCTGGTAAGTGTGTATAGATTGCAGCCTTACTCCCAGACAAGAATGTATAAGATTGCAGCCTGAGTCTCTCTCTGTGTGTGTATGATATAGACAACGATGGGAAAGAGAAAGCACACAGCATCAGCATTGGCAGCAAATGCACAATTTGCCACTGATTTCCCGCATAAGGAGGGAATCAGCAGAAAGTCAGAAAGAAAACGGTGAACAAATTTTATAACATTAAAAGCAGTCCCCATGTTGAAGGCTGGGATTGGAGGCAGGTTCTGGTTCTGGAGATGAGAAAGAGCGTTTATCTAGAATCATTCCTCATCTTTTCCTCTAGAATCTAGATGTTGAGGTTTTATTTTCAGGGTTTGCCACATTATTTGTTCTTTTAATTTACCAGCAGGTGTAACATACATTAATTACTGTAGGTGATTTCAACTTGGTACTTAATCAGGTAATTTATATATAAAGCTGTTACAAAAATTGCAAGGAGTGAAGTACACATGAATATTCCAAGCCGTTGAGGAATTCTTCATTGCTTAAGCAATGCATAGAAGACGTAAGGGAAACCGCAGCAGCAAGCTTGTGTGACCCACACACCATACATACGATTCTTCAGAAAGGGCCCATGCAGTTCTGCAACACTTTGGGGCACACAGGTTTGGAACTTAAGTCTTCAGCTACTTTGTAATTGCAGAAATCCTTCCTTATTGAATAGAATAGGGCATGACAAGCGACTGTGAAATGAGGTCCGTGTGTACCAGAACAGGTCAATACAGTCTTCAGAACATTCAACAAGGGGTTGTTGTCTTGCCTGGGAAAAATGTTTCATATCTAATCTCTCATTCCCCATGGCTTGCACGTCCAGGCTAAAGGGAATTGGGAGGTGAGCCTCTTAAGAGGAACCTAAGCTCTTTATGAATATGATTACTGCTGAAAGAGTCCCTAATCAAGCTTCCCTCCCCTTCCCAAGATACCAAAAGTCCAGAGAGAGAGAGAGCTGCAGTAAACAGGAGCTGGATTCATGCCTGTCACCTCTGTCGCTGGGATTATAAATACTATACTAGTCTGGCATTCCTTATTATCACTTTCATGTTAACGGATGAATGAGACGGCTGCAGCTGCCTTGTTCAGAGCTGAGATTTATTATTATTATTATTATTATTATTATTATTATTATTATTTATATACCGCTTTTCAACAAAAAGTTCACAAAGCGGTTTACAGACAAAATCAAAAGATTAAATGGCTTTAAAGATTAAATCAAAATGGGATTCAAGATTAAATCAAAAGAGAAGGCATTTCATTTCCGGATTCCTGGATAGAAAGCACCTGATGCAAAAGGTATCCTATCTTTCGCACCATCTCTGCAGGTGCTGCCTTGACCTTTATGAACTGTTTTTCAAGAACAACCCTTTTTCCATTAGTGGCATCACTGAATTGTGTCCAAGCAGAGTAGGCCATGAGTGGCATTGGAGACAGTGTTAATATTTGTACAAGTGGCATAGTTTAATTGTTTCCTTCTTTTTTTTAAAGAAAAATCTTCCATGTCTGTTAAAAACCAAAAACAAACAGCCTCTGATATTATCATTGTCAGAGAATTGTTTTGAAGCTGGTCTTCGTAACATCAGCACAGTGAATAAAGCTGTCTTATCCTATCCAAGGCCTGTGCTGGCAGAACTTGTGTTCCGCTGGCACAGGCTGCTACAAAAGCACTTTAAAGCGCTGTAAATTTGGCAGACCAGTGGAAAGGCCAGAGCCTTCCTGCGCACAACGGTGGAGCAACAGGGGCCGCCAGAGTCAGTGGAGGGGGCGGAACGGGGCAGGGGGAGGGCGGAATGGTGAGGAGATGGGGTGGGAATGGGTGGATCGGGCCAGGAAGGGGGGCGGGTTCAGCCATGGTGGCACATGCCAAATCCCGACCCCCTTCCTGGGCCTGATCCACCTGTATGGATCAATGTGGACTTACGCGCGCAACACCCTGGAGCAGGGGTGCATGTGACGCCCCCCGCCACCCCAACCCCCCGCGTCACCTACCTTGAGTCCGGGCGTCTTTGGCCTTGCCCTCGGCTCGTTGTGCGCATGCATGGATTTTCCGCGCACGCGCACACCGTCACTGAGGGCAAGAGCCTGCCCAGTTACCCTCAGCTGCGGGTCCGCCATGTTTGCGCATGCACAGACCGCAGCTGAGGGTATGAGCCTGCCCGGTGGCCCCCAGCTGCGGGTCTGCCATGTTTGCGCATGTGCAGACCGCAGCTGAGGGTACGAGCCTGCCCGGTTGCCCTCAGCTGCGGTCTACGCATGCGCAAACATGGCGGACCCACAGATGAGGGCAACCGGGCAGGCTCTTGCCCTCAGCGGCGTAGTGCGCGTGCGTGGAAAATCCATGCATGCGCACAACGAACCAGAGGCCAAAGAGGCCGCGGCGGGGATGCGCGCGTCACCCTTTGCACGCGTCGCCCCCCGGTGGCCCGCCCCACCCCGCCCGTCACGCTACAATGACGCGTATGGCCCCAGCGATATTGCTGGGGCTTACCCCAGGCAAGGCGCTTACCCCAGGGCAAATGTCCCCTTACTCCGAGGAGACCTCCAGCAGCCAACCATCTCCCATGGGATGCAGCATAGCCTGTGCCGGTGACAATGCATCGCCACTCAGGGATTTAGTTACAATTGGGCTGCCTGTTGTAAAGGTATCTGAGCTTTGTCTATTAGCTGGAGCCTGTGAGAGTTGAGGAGGGGCTAAGTGGCAGGTCAGTGTCTCCTATCAAAGGTTCTCCCTTTCCAAAGGTTTCTCCCTGCTTCTTCTCTACTTCAGGATATGGAAACCTTTTCCCCCGCATTTTACAGATCACTTGACTTCATACTCTTATAGTGTATTCCTATGTAACTTTGCGCAGCCAGCCTAAATGACTGGCCACTGTATCCTAGGCCATTGTGGCTTGCACCAGCGCGGCCTCGGGGGAAGGGGCATCCTTTCTTGTTTCGCTGTTTCCTCTCAACTGGCTGCTTGAAGCAAGTGTTTCAATTGGCCTCGTTGCTAGGCCAGCTCTGGTGAATCCTGTCATCTCAGTGATGATTTCTCTGGCAGAGGCTTTAGTACTGGAGTTGGTGTGCTGTGATTGGCTGTGGAATGTAATCTGTGCTCCTATGCTCTGCTGTAGGAAAGTGTGTGTGGGGGGCAGAGGGAGTGGGATTTTCTGGTGTTTTGTCCTTTCCCATTGTTTTTATATGGGTTTTTTGGTTCATGCACCAGCCCAGACATCAGCATAGTGTTCTGTCGTCGTCGGCATATGGGGAATGCTCTTGGCTGGAAAGGGTGTAGGTACCGTAGGATATGGTGTACACTGGCTCCTCCCCAGGGAGAATAGGACAGTGTAGCATTGCACCGGCATCCATGGCGTGTCTGCCAGTTAACTGGGGCTTCAATGGCAGAACATTGGCTCCACTGGTGCAGCTATAATTGTGCTGGCATCTGAGGGCATGCGCCGTATTTTATACAGCTCAAAACGGCATTTCTAAGGCATAGGATTGGGCTGTCCATCACATACTTGCTGATATACTGATAGCGTTGTTGTTAACACTTTTGACAGGCAGTGTCCTTTATGTGATATTTCTTATAATTTTTATTTTTTCTTTAGATAAGAAATGCTGTCATTTTGTTAAAGAGTGTAAAATATCATGCCTATTTGGGTGTGGTTTGGGAGTCATATCATGCCTATTTGGGTGTGGTTTGGGAGTCGGACTTGGACCTGGAAGATCCAGGTTCAAATCCCCGCTCAGCCACGAAGCTTCCTGGGTGACCTTGGGCCAGTCACTATCTCTCAGCCCCACCTACCTCACAGGGTTGTTGTGAGGACAAAAAAAGGAGGGGAGGAAATATGTACACCACTCTGAGCTCCTTGGAGGAAGGGCGGTATAAAAAAATGTGAAAAAAATATTTATTTTGCTCAATTAATAGATCAGGCTGTTCAGCCATCTTGATTTTATCAGCTGAAAATACCGAGTTTGACAGGCATGGATGAACATAGCACCCGATTAATTCTGAACAAGAAAAATTCAGAGATACATAGATGCGCTTGCTTTGCTCATTGACTGAACACAGTCTGTGAAAGCGTTTGCTCCTTTTTAACAGGCGCTCTCTCCCCCCCCCGCATTTTCTCCATGACATTAAAACAAATAACTATTCTCTGCATGCCCTGCTGTTTTGCCCCAAAATCTCATACTGATTAAAACATCATCTTGTCAAATATCTCTAGATAGCATTATTTACATCACTGAGCTCCCTATACATATGGCTAGGCTTACCATATCGCCGACCGGGACGCTCCGTTTTGCCCTTAAGGGGCGGGGCGGGGGGAAGGGAGCCAGAGCGACGCTCTGGCTCCCTTCCCCCCGCCCCGCCCCTTAAGGGCAAAACGGAGCGTCCCGGTCGGCGATATGGTAAGCCTATAGTGTGTGCCCATGTGACGCTCTGGCTCCCTTCCCCCCGCCCCGCCCCTTAAGGGCAAAACGAAGCGTCCCGGTCAGTGATATGGTAAGCCTACATATGGCCAGACAGGCATTTTGTCTAAGTAGCAACATCAAGCAAGAACATGTCACCCAGCACACTTAAGATTGACCCGATGAACTCCTCATGTCCTCCTTGTAGCTCTTCATGGAGTAAATTTTAATTGCATTTTTTAATTGCATTAATATTTTTTTTAATTAAGACTGGCTTGCTTCTTTGGGGTTGAGCTGCCATACTGCCTGAAGAGCAGGAATCCATGCCCTGGATGGGAGACAAGAATGCTGCTATGCCCCCCAAATATCCTGAGGTTGGGCTTTCTGGGGCACATGCTGGGGGCCACTGAGTCCCCCAGAGGCGTAACAAGGGTGGAGCGAAGGCAAATAGTTCTGCAAGACTCCGTTACACTGGAGTCAGTGGCCCCTCCCCCTTGCTGTTGGAGCCATTTTGGCAGCAAAGGCAATACGCAGGACACTCCCTGTTGTTGATGGAATGGCTCCAACAGCAAGGGGGAGGGGCCGCTGACTCCAGTGTAACGGAGTCTTGCAGAACTACTTGCCTCCGCTCCACCCTTGTTTCGCTCCTGTCCCCCACAGGCCCTGTGGGTATGATCCACCCCATCAATGGCTGTCACAAAACCTGTAGCCTAAAATTGAGTCGGATAACCTTGAGTTGCATGGTGACTCTAGATTTTCTTAACTCTCTGTGTAGCTTTCCACTGTAGATTTTCTAACTCAATTTCTAGACTGCCACAAGTCATGTGCTGAGGAAAGGATTATGGCTATCAGTGACAAATTTCACCCTTAAGGTCTGACTGATCACTTTATTAAGGATGGGAAAGGAATTTTCCTCCAGGTCTAATTTGACTGGGGACGGGGAGGGGGGTCACCCTCCGCTCTAGCATGTGGCATGGCTTGCCTTATTGAAGCATAATGGTTTGAGCTACTTAAACCATATTGGCTAGGAATATTGATCTGACGGCAACATGCTGCTCAGTACTTTTTGCTCTGATTGTAGCATGCTAGAATCACAGTTATACAAACTACTCTGTTAGGAGTGTTGGATTTGAAAAATTTTGCTTTATTGCAGAGGGAGGAGTAGGACTCAATAACCCTCTTGTGATCTATACTTCTTTGGTGAGAGCTTGGCCAAAGCCCATCGCCCCAAACTGGAACTTGTTTATCATAAGTTAGAAGGCAGTTTAGCCTTCTTCCTCAGTCCAAGTTCCTGACAGGCTTTTTAGACTAAAGATGAAAATGCAGATTTAAACAGAAAAAAGTGACTCTGTGGGTAACTGCCAGCTCATCTTTTTGGGGTTGGCACAGGCAGCTGGAGAGATTATTGTTCGGGCTGATCTGGGCAGCTTCTCTGTACTTCTGCTGAAAAGGTGACTCCTCAGCTTTGCATGGAAGGTCTGCATGCTGTGTCTGGTGCCAGCACAGGAAGCGAGTTCTGCTCTACATATCCCGCAGAATGAGGGGCAACATGCTGAGGTGGTAGAATGGACTGAATGAGGAATGGACTTCAGACCACAGGTCACACCTTGACATTTCTCTTTATTTCTCTGCTATGTTTCTGGGCTGCTTTTTGCCAAAGCCCCCATGCGGTGCCCAGCATAAAGTGAAACAGATACAGTAAAATACACACAATAACATCAGAGAACTAGAGAACTCCCAACCACAACCAACCCTAAACATCCAGTGGAATAGATGCATCTCTCCCTGGTGCTGAAAAGTACAGAGGGATGAGGTGGTACACACTTCTTGGGGGGTGGGTCAAAACCTGGGTGGGACTACCAAGAATTATAGCTCATTCTTGTTTTAAAGGTCCAATGCCTCTTCCATAAATTATTTGGAATATTTACATATTGCTTTTCAACAGAAGGCAGTTTACATAGCAAAGGAATGAGAAAATAGTTCCCTGTCCCAAACAGGCTCACACTCTAAAAAAGAGTGTGAAGCACATGGGAGACACCAGTAAACAACCACTGGAAGGGTCACTATGCTGGGCAGAACAGGGCTGAACAGGGTTGGTCTCCCTGGGCTGTAAGTACCTTCCAATATGGTGCCTCCATGAGTGCCAATTCATTACAGTATTCTCTGTCCTGGCATGATTGGCTGCTATTCTAGGCAATGGGAGCAGTGCATTATGAGCCCAAATCAGCTCCCTTTTCTCCCCATGAGATTAACTATGTATTTGATAGCACTGTTTCATGCAGCGCTTGACTTTCTGAAACGGATCCCCCGCATGATGAGAAGTATATATAAGAGCCACCTCTTTGAAAGGTACCTCTTTGGCCAGTTAGCAGGATACGTCATACATGTCAAGGAATGAAAACTCATCCATCTAATCTTCACATGCTGGTTCTACAGATGCAGCAGGGGACTGAGGTGATAGAACTCTGAGGTGGTAGAAAGGGCTGTACAAGTAGGGGTGCCATTTTTGAATATGACCAACGAGTGCTATTGACGCATGTAAGAACTGCTGTGCCTTTAAGTGCATCATGTATGAAATGCTTGGTTATATCATAGCCATACGCCAACAGAGAATTTCAGTTAGCTTAAGTGTGGAGTAATTCTGTGTTGGGTTGTGAGGTTGCATTTTTCAATAGAGACACTGTCCTAAGAATGAGTGCCACTACTAGTATGCCGTTAGCAGTACATGGCCACCATCAGTGGCCCAGTCCCACTCAGTCGCGTCACAAGGACGCGCGTCACCTCAGAGCAGGGCGCACGCGTCACTTTTAATGACGCGGCCCCGCACCCGCGCGTGACGTCACGTGCAGGCGCAAAGCACCCCCCCTCCGCACCGTTTTCGGCTCATTTTGGAGCCAAACGGACACTCAGGTGGGCCCAACTCCAGCGCCAAAATGTAAGTGCCAGGGGGACGCGCGTCACCCTTGTGTGCATGTCACCCCCGGGCGGCCCGCCCCGCGCGCTTCTCTTTGTCGCCGCCCCTGGTCCCACTAGGAATGTTCCTCACAACACCATTTGAAATATGGTCAGCCCACATCTTACGCGAGTGTAACATTCCAAGGTTGGCACGTAAACCCAACATCGCGTATAGTTGAAACTCCTTTAAATCCAACAAATATTGTCTCTTTAAGAACTGAAATCACAGTACGAGATACACACCACAACTGAGAGGACTGAGGGAACAGCAGCTTCATTCTCTCATTTTAGACTCGCTCCAGGACATAAACAGAGTAACATCCCAATCCTGTGTAAGATGCACCAGCCACCCTAAACGACTGGACACTGCACCCTAAACAGGATGCGACCTATGCTGGCGGGGCCGGGGCGCAACTTGGGGGAAAGGGACTTTTGTCCCTTTCCCCCGGTGTCAGTCCCAGTGGCCCCAATGGGTCTCCTTGGATGCGCATCAGTTATTTAGCTGGTGTGCGACCGGGGAGGCCATGTAAGGCCGACCAGGCTCAGGAAGGGGGTTGGGATATGGTGGAGCATGCCACCGATAATCCCTTCCCCCCTCCCTGGCCTTGTCAGCCAATCATCCCCTCCCCCGCCACCCCGGCCCACCCTCCCGCCACCCGGCGCAGCACTTGCCTGTGTCTGGTGGCCAGGTTTGGGAAAGTGACGGAGTGAGCGATGCAGGCTTCCACGCCAGCGCTGCTTACTCCAAGGCAGTTGCGTTGCTGGCTGGGTCACGTGGGGGGGGAGGACGATGATGAGTTTCGAGTCATTGCCCTGTCCCTGCACTCCCAGAAGGCTTATATGAAACCTTCCAAGACTCAGGGAGGGTGGCAGCACCCCACAAACTCGCCGATTTCGGTGTGTGTGTGCTCCGCGGCTTCTCACACAGCCCTCTGGCTGCAAAAAAGCAGCCGCGGAGCTCAAAAATTCCGCCGCAGCTCCTCCTCATGAGGAGACCGTAGTTGTCACCCAAGGACGTTTGCTCCTCCCGGCCCCATTATAGCGATGCCACTGCTCCAAGGGTGCTGCGAAAGTGCTTTACGGCACTTTCACGACACCCAACACTGGCATTAAGTTAGGCAGGATTGTGCTGTAAGTGGAATGGCAGGCAGAGTTACCTGCACTATTCACATTGTTGTTTTCTATGTCTCCTTTGGATGGGGCTGAGCATGTATACTACTTGAATGTATACACAAGTCAGTCATGCATAAGATGCAGGCCAGTTGTAAATGGAAACTTTAGAAAAAAAGGGAATTTGTGCAGAGGTCTTGAGCAAGAATCCTTCCCAGTGTGAACTGGGACTTTGGCAGCTATGCTCAGTTGCTGGTGGCATGCCAGCAGCATCAGCTATATCCTGGCACAACTTCCATTTGTTTTCACAGTGGTGCAGCTACAGAACTTTTGAGTGGATAGTGCCCCAGTGTATATTTTTGGGTTTTTTGTTTTGTAAACCTGATAAGTAGAGAGAAGCAGAAAATTATAATTGCTTGTGTGTGCACACTGTGCCGTGAACCATTTTAATCTGTTAATCGTTTTGTTGCCCATCATTATCATTTCCGATGCATGTGGCAAGATGTAAATTATGCAGCCTTGCAAGATGAGCTTTAGCGACGAGGAAGCTGAACATCTGTTCTGTAGGTGAACAGAATGGAAGCTAATCTTGCATTGCCAAGAGGACACTGTGTGTGCGCATGCATGTGTTTATTCTCAAACTTTTCTTTTAACTTTTGTGGAATGATGATGAAAAAGATTGTCTAGTGTACCCAGAAGTGTTTGAAGAGTACAGGAATGAATAATATCCACTCTTTTCCACATCCCAGGAATATCAGCTATAAACATCAATTGGTACCTACACGCTTCAGACAAAAGGAATGCATTTTACGGCAGTGAAGCACCAAGGACAATGTCTTGATTGTAAGAGGAAAAAGACTCAGGACAAGTGCAACTGAGTGTAAGGCCTACTATTTTGTGGCAGTGAAAGTGACAAAAATAGTGTACTTCGCTGCCATTATTGCATCTGCTCTGTGTCATCTGATGGAGCTCTTCCATGTGACAAAAGACTTATTACACTCTGGACCCCAGAGTGGTTTGGACTCAAGGCGCATACACTTTCTGAAAGTTTCTGAAAGTTTGATTTTTCAAAAAATTGATTTTGAATTTTTATTTTATTTTTATTTTATTCTTCTCCATCATTCCAAAGACCAAGAAAGTCTTCGCTAAAGAGGGTTTATGAAAAAAAACCTAACTGTATTTAAAGTACCAATGCTCATTTCTATGAACCTGTGTGCCTTGCTACCTCGAAATGACTGCACGTTAATGAGTCACAGAGACTCCTAGAAAGGACTTGCTTTGCTGTGTGCTTTATGCATATGTATAGGGTCAGTCTCAGTGGAATGATTTCCAATAACCTTTTGGATCTTACCTGGAATGTTTGAGCACTTACCAGAGCAAGAGGTACTGCCACACATGATTGAAGTGTGGACTAATCTGCTCCTGCCACTTGCTTTTTGAACTGCTGTGTCTCTTTTCCACAACATCTGGACAAACGTTGCTCAGAGCAGGCATGGCAAAGAAGCTGTGGTTAATACTGTACATTTTTAACCCTTTAACTTCATAAACTTGCTGTGTGGGCTTGGCGGTAGCAGACACATAAGAATCCCTGTACAGTAGATCTCCCTGAAATGTTCTTTAAACGATGTTCAGGAGTCACGCCTAAATCAACGCTGAGGACCTGGGGCTGAAAAAAGTCTTATTCCTCCAGACGGGTCTGTCCATTTATCCACACGTTTTCCCATCTCCATATGGAAACACTGGATTTCCCTATTATTGCTGTAAAGATTGTTAGTGATGCTAATAAAACATTCTTTCAATACCACTGCTTGGTGGTTTCCTGTGGAATATTTTAAAACCCTCCAGTGCTCACTGTTTTTTCTATTAAAGAAAAGTCTTTGCAGAAGTACTAGAGTTAGGACACCTTCGGCAGGATTTATGGCTCTGATTATAGTTGTATTGAAAAAAGGCCAAGTGGTCCCCGATGAGCTGTCATAGACATACATCCTTGTCTTGTGTGGAATGCTGCATTGTCGCCCAAGGAACATCCTGGGGTTTAGAACGGTGAAGTTTAGTACAGCGAAGGTGATTCCCCAAATGGAAGGCTGGCGCTTATGAGTGAGTTGTGAAAGCCTTCCTTTCCAGACAGCCGGTACTGCTGTCAGCTTGCCACACTGGAAAGCCATACCTCATCTGAGGCATTCCAGTGAACTGGTAAGCATGACCACCTATACTGAATTAGCAGGGCAGCCATGGCTGGTTATGGGAATTGGCCCAGGCGCTCTAAGCACTTTTCTTTGCTCTCCGATTGCTAGGTCATTGCCAAGGTCTACAAGCCTCACCAGCTTCCTGAATTCTTTCTCTCTTTTTGGCACCCATTGCTTGTGTCTCAATTGAAAATGTCTACCCCTGGATCCTGACTTTAAAATAAAATTCATTTTCTTCCAGTCCTTTCAGAGAACTATATTGCTCAGACAAATGCTTTCCAAAAGACAGAGCAGGGAGGGTGCAGTCAAAGCAGACAGGTGCACGATCAGGTCGCACAGTGGAAAGTGGATAAACCTCTAGACGACTTAGTTTTCAAAGCAAAATTGATAACGGGATTTATACTTTGATTTTCTTTTCCCTTGATGTGTGAGGTTTTAAATAAACAGATGCGTCTTATCCCCTTCAAATTGACTAGGCTTATCGGCTCTGTTCTGTCCGTAAGGCTGGCTGAGGCATCTGCCTCAGGTGGAAGGTTGGCAGGGGTGCCTGCTGCCTCCATTGGCCTGCCGATCTTCCCCACTTCTCCTCTGGATTAGAACAGGAAGAATGGAAGAGGAAGTGTGCAGGAGTGGCGAGTGGTGGGAGTAGTGCAACACCGAATAGTCTACTTCTCCTTCATGCTGACTCTTCTCTGCCCCCCTCTTGCGGGGCGAGAGTAGGATGAGTGGTGGGCCACAGTGTGGAGCCCAGACGTTCTAGACAACAGCCAGTGTGACTCTCATCTTTATCTGTCTCTGTGGGAACAATGGCAGTACCAAGGAAAACTTTATTTAAAGTGATTAATACTGTAAATATGTTCTTAATGTGAAGCAGTTGCTTCCTTTTGAATTCCTTCTGCTATATAACAATCGTATTTCTTAGTACTGAGAAATATTGAGCATTGAGAGGAGAGAAAGTTTATTTAGAGGAGAACAAATGTTTCTATTCCTCACAAACATCTAATACCTCAGGGTTTAACCACTGTTAAATCAATGTCACATGCCTGCTTCTGATATTCTGCTGCAAGCCTGGAAAGATTGCACAACGTATCCCTTCCCAAGACACATCTAAGGGCAAAACTGCATGTGGCCATAAGCCCGTTTTTAAAAGACAGACTTAAAACATGAAGTGGACCAAGGTTCTCCTTGTAAGCCCCCAAACAGAAATGGGGGAGTGTGGGAATTAAGCTTCAGAGTGCAGCACACTGGGAAGGGTATTAACACTTTACTCTTCTGTTATTTAATGCCAAAAATCAGCCCTCAGTGCCACTATTTCTGCATATAGACACTTTAGGGACAAATAAATTGGTGCTTTGGGGAAGTTTGGGGCATAACAACGGCAGAGGGGGAGAGTGTGAAACCCTCTCCCCCACTTTGTACTTCACTCTCACACCGAATTAGCCCCCCCTGCAGGAGGGCTTAAAAGGACAACTTCCTGCTTTAAGCCCATCTGTTAAAGCTCTATAAATCATCTTCCTCTTCTCCTCTTTCCCCTGACTCTTGAAATGATCTGAAGTGACTAAGCTATTGCTATATGCTTTATAAGATAAGGCTGCAAGAAAACACAGCCAGAGACTACAGCACATGATCAAGCCCAATCCTGAGAGAGTTTCCTGCTTTAATTCCTGCTGAATTGTCTGACAAGGTTGTAGGCACGCATGTCCCACATCACTAGTGGACTATAATGCCACGTAATCACATGGCCACATAATCACATGGGTGTGGAACTGTAAACTGTCCTCCATCAAGAGATTTACACACTCGTTTTTGTGGGGGAGGACAAAGACATGCAGATCCTGTACACGATCCTGTCCATGTGATGTGGCAGGCCGGTCAGACAGTGCAGTATCATCCAAACAAATCAGCCCAGACAGGGTCAGAAACAGGGTTGTAAACTAGTCAGGTTTAAATGGGATTGCCTGTTTTCTATCTAGTTATAAGTGATGCAATGCCCCTGAGCATATCAGAGCTGCCGGCACAAACAGGTGGCAGCTCCATGCACCCACTACCGACAGGCTTGGCTCATGCCATAGCAGGTATGGTGATGTCAGGGGCAGGCCATGAGTGGTTCAGGGGAGGTTTGGGGTGGGAAAGGGAGAGGGAAGGGGGTGGTTCAGGTTGGAGGGGATGGAATCAGGCAGCAACAGCAGCAGCAGCAGCATGCACCAGGTTGCTGTCCCCTTTTTTGCAGCCCAAGATAAATTTTGCTGCTATTTTGAGTAAAGTAGCTGGTGTGGGTCCAAGGAGACCTGTAGGCCACCAGGAGGCCTATGGAAAGGGAAGGGAAAATATTTTTCCTTAACTCTCCCAGGCCTCCCCCCCTCCAATCAGTAGCGTCCCTAGCCCTAAAAGTATAGGGGCGCCAAAACGTCGATTTGGCGCCCCCTCCCCACCCCTTGGCGGCGCCGCGATTTGGAGGGCAAACTCGCCATTTATTTATTTTCCCCCGGGCGCCGCTTCTCCCCCCCGGCGCTGCTTCCCCCCCCGGGCTTTTCCCGCACTTACCTTGGGAATCCCAGTGGGCGGGCGGCGGCGACGCTGGCCTCGCGTGACCGCGTTTCAACTTTACATGGCCGGCGGCTGTTTTTGAAATGCGGTCGCGCGAGGCCGGCGGGGTGAGCGGGGCCGCCGGTTGACTCGGACTCGGACTCGGACTCGGACTCGGACTCGCCCCGAGGCTAGTCTGAGTCGGCCGAGTCTGAGTCGGGCGACTCGGACTCGGACATGGACTCCGAGTCCGAGTCGCCCGACTCGGACTCATCGGTGCCCCCTGAAGCTGGCACCGGGGGCCCTGAGCCACAGGGCCCCCCATCTAACGACACTTCTGCCTCCAATAGCAGACAGACAGCATGCAAAGATGCATAGCTGAAGAGTGGACAACACACACACACACACACACACACACACACACACACACACAGTGGCAGGCAGGCAGGCTTAGGCTTATCCACAAAGATGCAGGAAGGCTTACAATTAAAAAAATTCAATTTAAAATAAAAATAAACAAGACAAATACAGAACAGCAATAAAATCTACAGAACAATAAGAACTTAATCAAAGCAGCATGGAACACGGAAGACTATAATAACATTCATTCATTTGCCACCTGAAGTGGTGTGGCTCTGGTTTTGTACAACAGTGGACAGAGAAGTACAACATATGAAGCTGTCTTCCACTAAGTCAGGCCATCGGTCACTGAGCGCAATATTGTCAACACTGACTGGCAGTGGCTCTCCAGGGTTTCAGACTGCAATCATTCTCTGTTCTGGAGAATCTCCAAGTGAATCTGGAGATTGCAGGGCTTCAACCTGGACCTTTTGCATGCAAGCATGAGCTCTACCAACGGGCCACAGTCTCTCAGGTAGCTGGTAAAAAATGCAGATATCTTGCAGAAGGCGATGTTGGAGCTCTCCAACTTCTTTCTATAATAGCTGCCTGATGCTCAGTATTTTAATGAATGAAGCTTTTTCCATACATCATCTACATGCCAGGAAAATTCCACGTTACATTTCTGTCTATCAGGCAGCTGGCAAAGGCATAGGAGCCTTGTTAGAAAAAAAATGTTAGTCACTCTTATACAACCTCTGTGCTAATGTCCCTGAACTAATTGATTATCAGAATACTTTGAGCAACACTAGCCTGGATCTCTTTTTAAAGGTTTTTTTTGGTGTGCGCTAACGAATGTAACCTTTGTATGTTTTGGTCTTGCCAACTTGGAGATTTGAGTCATTTTTTAAGAAATGGAATGGCATAATGCTGAGATATTCCTTTGACTGGGATCTTCTGTCAAGAAGCAGTCATGATATGTGAAGTGGATCATCCATTCTTAGGTCACTCTTAAATGTCTACAAAAATGCAACCTATCTCCCCCAACACCTCTGTTCCCCTTTACTGAAGATGTAACAGCTCAGGAAGATTCAATGAAGCTGGACAGAACCCATGAAATTGACTCAGGGCAATGGTTTCGTTTTCAATGAATAGAAGTTACACTTATGTCTGAAACTGAGAGCGCAATCCACACTAAAGATCCGGCGGGCGGCCTTGGGCTGCCCACCGGATCCTATCCCGGAGGTCTATTCGGGGGAAGGGGATGTTTGTCTCCTTCCCCCGGTGTAGCGTGGGGAGGATTCTGCCAGCTATTTAGCTATCACAAGTCCGAGGAAGCCGTGTAAAGGCGGCGCCGGCCCGGGAAGGGGACGGGGATATGGTGACCACCATCTCCGCCCCCTCCCGGGTTGGCTTGGCCAACGGCTGGCCTCCCTCACCGCAGGGATGATCTGGCAGTGGAGTAAGGGCTGCTGGCCTCCACGCTGGCGTCCCTTACTCTTGAGTTGTCGCAAACGTGCTTTATGGTACATTTGCGACGGCTTAGAACGGTGGAGCATGCACCCCGCAGTCCTTTACTTAGTGTGGATAGCGCTGCCCGTGTCTGCCCAGAACCAGTCAAGTTTCTGCTGTTCGACCCAGGGGGGTGGGGGTTCCTTTCTTTCAAAGTTCTGATGAAGCAAGAGAAGATGTGACTGCTCTCCGAATGGCCCCACTTCACCGGCCACCTCTGGGCAAAATTGAAGTCCTGCTTGCTATAGCAGGTGGGACAGGAAGACGTAGAGGGGACCCAGAGGCACAGCAAGATGAAAGGGGCACTGGCTGCATTCTTTCTTCCTGTACTGGAGCTTTTCAAGGGATGGGCAGAATATCTAGGTTGACAGCCAGCAACCCCAGCCACAAAAGGGACTCAGCATATTAGCTTGAATTCATTAACTTGATCAAATCTCCAAAGAAGCAGCACATGTACATGCTCGCACACACCCCTAATTAGCATTGGAGCAGTTTCTAACAATAAGCAGTTCACATTGTCTCTGCCATTGAATTAGATGAGTCTGCACATCAGTGAATTCCTGAACCACTTCAGAGGAAATATATATGTGTGCCTAAACAAGGCATTTCCTAACAAATAAAGACTTCAGAAATTCTCCAAGGCTTATCTAATTTTGGTGACTGACTTCTCTGTCCACTCAATCAAAACGTCCCTTCTAACTGGAGCTGGAAGCTGAGGAAGGTCCTTCAGGGTCTGCTGTGTAATGATTTTCTGATTTGGGAGATGAAATGCATAAAATGTGCCTTGGTGAACAGAGACTGATTATAATTTCCAAAAGCAACTCTTGTTCTCAAAGAAAGAGTGTCTGTCTGACACAGGAGGGTGCATGGGACATTTTTGTTTTTCGTCTGAGAGTCAGAACTTCCAAAATTACTATTGCTGCTTCTGTGGAAATTTGCAAGCTATTTGCAACTATAGAAAAATGTAGACAAAAGTTGGTGAAATCACCCAATATAGAAATGCAAAGGTGCTCAGTACCACCTCATACTGTGATTTGTTAGCAATGTTGATCCTGAACTTAAAAGCCCAGGGTACTTGGGGCCATCTGATCCCATATGAACTCATCCAGCACCAGCAGATGTCATCCAGGTCGGTGCCTTCACCTGTGGAGGTTAGCGGCGTGGTTACCAGAGATGAAACATTTCCTGTGGTTGCACCCCGTTTGTGGAATTCCTTCCTATGAGGGACACTGTAGTTTCATTTTAAAGTAATTCCTCCCTCCTTTATTTTCTTTCAGATGCCAGGCAAAGTCGTCTGTCCTCTTTATCTGGAATTATAATGCCTAGAGAACAGAAGTTGCTTTTTGAAATTTAATGCAACTCTGGTTTCAAATGCTGGTTTAATTGTAATTGGTAAACCACAGTCAAAGCACACAACTCTGGGTTCAAAAGTGCTGTAGTGCTGTGGCTTAAAACAAGCCAGGATGTTGATGTCACTGCTCAGCAATGAAGCCAAGGAGGTAAGAGGAAATGTGGACGGAGGGAATGCAAGTAAACCATGGTTTATTTGGTTGCCTGATCCCCCTCTCTATGATGAACCTGAGCACTCCGGAAATATGGACTGGTGCTCACAGGTTTATCCAGGAGCAGGGCAGTAACTTTCCTGCAAATGGGCTGTACAAATATTCTGATGAAGCTTTAGTCTAATTATGACCTTGAATCTGATGTTGCAAAGATGCATTTTATGCACAAAGAGAAATTCCATGTACTGAGTCCAGGCATCATTCTTGTTCCTGTTTATCGTGGTGTAAAGTTAAGAATCCTCAGGCCCCATAGCTCTCTCTAATTAACACAGAGGACTAAATAGCCAGGGGAGGGGTCTGCTGACTGGTTCTCTGGTCAGAAAGTGAACTCTTGTCCCTGCTTATTAAGGTTGTAGTTGGAGTCAACAAGCAGATTTCTGGAAGTTAAATATAGTCATGAAAGGGAGTTTATTGCATTTGTGGAAATGAGAAAAGGTAATTAGAAACATCCAGAAATCTCCATTTGCTCCCTGCAGGCACCAAACTGCCTCCTGCATCAATTTGCACGTACTTCAATAGGAATGCGCTTGCACTAGGACTTTCCGTTTCCAGGTGCAAATTGCTGCTTTATTATGCATCCTGAATTTGTTTCCTTACATGTCCATTTTCATCAACTTATGTATTATTTACAACAGAGCATGTCGTCCTTCCACCGCAACAATTCATCTGACACACAATTTTATTAGTTTGATTCAAGACAAATAAATAGCATGTCCACTCAAAAAAGGGGCTATTCTGATACTGCAGATTCAAGACAGATGAAAGGAAGTCATTCTAAGTAACACAACATATAGTTATTGCCACAGGATGCAGTGATATTGACCACTGGCTTAGATGACTTTAAAAGGGGATTAGACAAATTAATCGAGGATAGAGCTATCAATAGCTATTTGTCATAATAATAGCAATCCGGAATCCTCACAGTCAATATAATACATTTGCATTTGCACAATCCAGCAGCTTCACTCAGGCTCTCCAGCCACCCACTAAGTGCTATTGGCTATACTGTAGTTTGTCTGAATGTGCTCTGGTGCATTTCACAGAAGCTATAAAGAGGAGCCACCCCTTGGGGTTCTGCAGCGACAGGAGATGTATAAATCATGATCTCCTCCCTGTCAGGGTAACGACTTCCAGAAGGGTAGCAGTGTTAGTTTGGTCAGCAGCAGCGACAATGAGTCCAGAAAAGCTTATGCTACAACCAATGTGTTTGTCTTTAAGGTACCACAAGACACTTTGTTGTTCTCCCTGCCATGTGACAGTTGAGACACTGGAATCTCTTCTCGGGCAAGAGTAGGCAAACAGGAACACAAAGTCCTGGCCTAATTAACTACAAGCGAACAAAAAGGCAGGAAGCTAACAGCACTGGGACGACAAAAACCCAGGTGTGACTAGACCCAAGAGACTGGGCAGCCATTTGCTAGCACTTCTATAGTTGTGCCAAGCAGCCAAGCCAGGTTTGCTGCTTGCCAACGTCACTGTGTGAACACACTGTCTATTGCTCTTGCACTACTAGGAAAGAGCTGTGCAGGAATCAGCCCCAAGGACCTCAGAAATAGCATCACCAATAACCATGACTGGCAGACCCCCCTCCCCAGCTTTAGACATGAGCTCCTTAGGAGCGCTGCATTTCCTAACCAAATTTGTAAGGGCTTATTTTAGAGTCAAACTCTGCTGCCATTATCCTAGCTCAATATCTACGGCTCTTCTGTGCGCTTCTCTTTGAAGATATGGACAGCTGTAGGGTTTTGTTTTTTTTCCTTTCTGTGTCAACCTGCCCACTAGGTCCCTTCCCTCCAACAAAACAAAGGCCAATTCTACCTGGGGTTCTAGAGCTGGATATACAAGTGATGAGGAAAAGGGTAACAGAAATGGGCTGGATGTCATCCCTGGAGGGAATAAGAGGTAACTCCATGCCCTGTCAGTTCTTTGAAAGAACAATATCAATTTAATGCCACTCTTCCCAAAAGCTTTATCATCTGAATAACGATGTCACGGGTGGAACTGCCACCTTTGTCATTGGCAACAGCAGCCTGATGTGCAGCTGTTTTTCCTGACAAGCTTTTCCTACTGCTTAGCTCCATTCTTGAAAAAGCTTCACAACTGACATGTTTGTAAAAAAAATAAAAATAAAATAAAGGCGCAGGGCTATTCCAAAAATACAGCAATGCTGTTTGACGAGAGGCTTTCTGCACTAGCAGAATTTTCCTAGAGTGAAACCATTAACCATCGTTTATCGGCAGAGGCGTGGAAAGACTGGAGCGGGCGGAGCAGCGGCTCCGGGTGGCACCGCGGCGCCGGGCGGTGCTGCTCCGCTCGCTCCAGTCTTACCATGGAGCGAGCGAGCGAGCGCGCCCGCCCGTCCGGTGACGCGGGCGGGCGCTCCGAGACCTTCTCCCCCTGGCCTCGGAGCCGGAGAAAGCTCCGGAGCGTCCACCCCGACCGGTGGACAGGGCTTTCTGAAGACGGCGCGCTATTTAGCCTTTTTTGCACATGCACAGACCGTTTACGTAATGTAAACGGTCTGCGCATGTGCAAAAAAGGCTAAATAGCGCGCCGCCTTCAGTGTAAACGGTCTGCGCATGTGCAAAAAAGGCTAAATAGTGTGCCGCCTTCAGAAAGCACTGTCCACCAGTCGGGGTGGACGCTCCGGGGCTTTCTCCGGCTCCGAGGCCGGGGGAGAAGGCCTCGGAGCGCCCGGTAAGCCGGGCCGCCCCCCCCGGAGCGGGGCCGCGCGGCGCCGCCCCTTCGGGGCGGTGTATCAGGAGCGGTGCTCCAGGCGGCATCCACTCCTGATACGCCTCTGTTTATCGGAACAATCTTTTTCATAGTTATAGCTGTGAGATAATGTTACAGATCAATAGTGGTAGCACAGAGATGAGCATGAGAGTGAAGAGGGCAAATAACTAAATAAATAAATAAATAAATCTCAGGTTCAAGTCCTGGCATCTCCAGCTAAGAGGGGTTTCTTAGAAGAGCCAAAATGGGCAAGACTGTGGCCTGAAGGTCAACGTACACCTGTGAAGGTCAACGTACACCTGCAAGTTAACCTATTTTCCTTGTATTCGTTTCCTGATGAAAAGTACTCACCCTGAGGCTGCTGTTTGCCCTGCTCTTAAAAGCATGTGGACAAAAATAACTGTTATGTCTGGAGATGACATAGAAGAGAATCAGAATTATACTCGATGAAGACATTTTAATACTCAAAAAGCACTGAGCAACAGATCATCCATCTTCTCTGCAGGTCTTGAGCAGGTCTACTCCCTTTTGGTCGCTAGCTTGTCAGGTCCCTCCTGGCCAGACACCAACTTGACGTTTTCTAGCAGCTCAGCCAAGCTGACCTTTCAGACATCCAGGAGGATGTGGAGCTGGGATGGTGACGAGGATACTGGCGCGTGTTACAACACTGCTTGCCGCTGGGGCCTCTTTCTGCTGGGGTGGGATGGAGAAATGTGTGAGTGTGAGTGAGTGTCTGCGTGTGTGCCTTGCCTCTTGGTACTCTTCTCATTTCATCGCATGCATTGCTGTCTAACCCTAACCGTAACCCCACAGGGACTCTGACATGGTGCTGTCTTAGATAGGCCGGGACTGGGGTGTGCAACAGAGCTCACCTTTCTTGGCTAGCTAAAAGGAATCCTGTGAAACAGGAACAAACCACTGCAGACCTAGGAACATAGGAAGCTGCCTGATACTAAATCCATCCAGCTGAGCAGTGACACTTCAGGGGTTCAGACTGGAATTTTTCTCTACCCTACCTGGAGATGCCAGGGATTGAATGTGGAGCCTTCTGCGTGCAGTTCATCCAGGTGCCATTGTATGCATGACCCTGATGCACATAAATGGCCTAGAAGGTCAGGGATTCCGCCACTTTCACGGAAGATATGCCCATCATCCCCCCTCACCAGTAGTGGTTGCTGAGGCATTGAAGGAGAGCTTGGGAAGAGAGATGAATCACCACCTGAATCCCATCCATAGGTCAAAGCAATGTGCAGACCCGGGGGGGGGGGTCTGTGTTGAACAGGGCCACATTGACACAGCCTATTTATTGTGGGAGGTGGTCCAACAGGGAAAGCAGGGCTTTGAGCTACTCCAGCAATTGCAACAAGAGCTGTTGGGGGTCCTGCAGGAGTCCCAGGATCAACAGGAGGCCAGCAATGCAACCATGCAGGGGGAGTTTGCAGACTGGCATAGGGAACTGAGTCGGTACACAAATACAGTTATTTAATTGTATCAAATATTAATACAATTGAATTTTTTTAAAAAATATAAAAATATGGATCTCGTGCTTGTCCAAGTGCCTGTGCACTTTGTCCAGAACATTGGAATGGGATGGAGAAGCAAGTTTAGTTCTTAATGACAAATTGGGTAGTAGAAGTGTTAGAGAGTTACCACATTATCCCGAGTATAAGACGCACCTGATTATAAGACGCACCCTTAAAGTTTGGTGCTATTAAAATTTTTAAACTAAATCACTGGCATTAAATTTATGCCAGTGATTTAATGAACAGTGCAATCCTGTGCATATCTACTCAGAAGCAAGCCCCACTGTTCTCAATGGAGCTTACTCTCAGGAAAGTGTGCCCAGGATTGCAGCCTAAACCATTCATTGCCTGCTGAGTCTGGGGGAGGGGCGGCTGCAAACCCGATGCTGGCTAGGCCCAGCATCACCATTTTTGCAACAGCCTGATTATAAGACGCACCCCTAGTTTAAAAACTTAAATTGGGGGGGGGGAAGTGAGTCTTATACTCAGGACAGTATGGTACTTTTTTAAAGACACAAGCTGAAATTCAGGGAGGGTCCTGAAGCATCCTGAGGGGACAAGGGCCCCACCAGCTCTCCTGTGGCCATGTTTTTTTCTTGTTTTTTCTTTCTTCCTAATTCATGTGGCCCCCTTCTCTCTCCCTTGCAAAAAGCCATCCTATAGACAGATGTCAAGAGAAACATGATGTGTGCAGTGCTATCATCATTGTATGTGTAGAATGACTGGCAGCCCAGCAGGCATTAAACCTTTCTCCTGTGAGGCCTCTGGGTTCTGCATGCAGCATTCCTGAGCCCTGGGCCATGGGAGACAACAGTGCAGTCGTCTATTCCTGGGAATGTACACGTTGGAGGGATGTGTGTATTGGGTAGAATAGGTGGCGTCAGCATTTTCTAGGAATGCTATGGAAGTAGTTCTCAATGCTGCCACATTAGTTTTTGTCGCTAATGGTGTTGTTCACTTGGATCACAACTTGGATCACAACAACCTGGCGATCCACCACCCGGAATAGCCCAAAGTAGTCGCAAATGTGCCGTAAAGCACGTTTGCGGACTACTTTAGAGCAGGGCAGGCCGGCACAAGGCTGGCCTGCCCTGCTCTGCCAGCCGAGGACTCGACCAGCTGGCGGACCCAGGTAAGGTTGGATCGGGCGGGCAGGTGGGTGGGCGTTTTGAGCGGTAGTGAGAGGGCAGCCATAGGCCCAGCCGCACCGGGAGGGGGCGGGGACATGGCTCCCGCCGGGCTCCAGAGGGCGACTGGGCCGTTACACGGCCTCCTCCGACTTCTTCCACCAAAATAGCTGGTGGAAATCTGAGAAGGCCTACCGGCCCCAGCCACCATTACACTCGGGGAAGGGGACGAGTGTCCTCTTCCTTGAGTAGACTTTACTGGATCGGGGTAGGATTGGGCTGTTACTTACTTACTTACTTACTTACTTACTTACTTACTTACTTACTTACTTACTTACTTACTTACTTACTTACTTACTTACAGGAGTTTTATCCTACCTTTCCAATCCTAAAGAAGACTTTCAATGCAGCTTACAGAGTTAAAAACAAAAATAAAACATACAAACAACACATAATATACTGGTCAATACAGTATAGTTTGTAAAACACGGTGGTTGAGGGAGGACTTTTTAAGGAGAGACTGAACCACTGCCATTGTAAGACAGGTTGGAAAGTTCTCCTTGGTCAAAGATATACCAATATTAATTAGCCTCTCTGCCCACTCAGCCAGTTTCTTTCTGGCTGCCTTAACAAGCTAGGAAGGGCAAGGGTTGAGGATGTTCATGGATGACCACACACGTCCAAGAATCTTGTCCACATCCTTGGACTCAACAAACTGAAAAGAATTCAACCAGGGCTGGACAATCCATAAAGCCAACTGAAGCAGTCACCTCAGGCAACAGTTTGGTGGGGAGGGGGTATCTCTGTCCACCAACTTGCCTCCACTGTTCCTCCTTCTCTTTCCATTCCCAAGATTGGAAAAAGGAAGAGGAGGACAGAGAAAAACACAAAATGTGGAGGGGAAGAGACTGCTGAGATAGAACATTGGAGAGTGGGAGGTGCAGAGGTTGGCACATCATCAGGTAAGGGGAGTAGTATTTGTCATGCTGCCTCAGGCATCATGAGGATTTGTGCCAGCCCTGGGTTAAACAACTGTAGGATTCATCTGTCTGTATACAAAATCCTTAATAAACTATTCTAGAAACTGTGTCTGGTTTGCCTGTCTCTCGCTGAATATGTAAAGGTGCCCAAGTCCTTAGAAAGTGAGCAATAACAGCGAACGTTTCCCAAGGAGTATAACCAAATGCTCCATGGGTAAAGACCTAAATTAAGATAATGTAAATATTTATATAGGGTAAACAAGTATTCTACAACGTTCTGAGATACATCACAGGGCTGGAATGTTAATATCAAAGCAATAAATCTGCTGCACATGAGGAACTGAGTGGAGAATGTGGGGTAGGGAGTTACACCAGTCATCAAAAAACAATTACCCTCATCATTAAATACAGATGGCTAATGAAGGATAAGGTAACAATGAAATGTTATGAGTTATGATGAGAGATGAAATATAGGGGAGGAATTCAGATTAAGCACTTGCTATGGATCATTAGATGGGCACCAAGCAACTGAGCCAAATACTGAGGTAGATGAAGAGTTATATGGCTTCGTTCTCTAAAGAATTTATCTTTAGTTTTTGGATAGGTGTTGGGAGACAGAGCAGTTAGAAGAAAACCTCTTAGCAAGTGTTAACATCTGACTGACTAGGAGAATATTGACTAAAGGAGAAGTGATTTGAGCATTGGTAGTGACAGGCTAGAAGGGTGGAAGCAGAATTTCCAATCCAAATTGAGAATAATAGAGTTATCGTGCATGGATTGAACAGCAGAGCTGGCAACATTCATGGTTTAATCGGTAAGCCTCAGAATTTTCGGAGGGTTGTAAAAGGCTGGAAATATGGTTGACTGAGGGTCTTTTTTCTTCTTCTTCTTCTCCAAAGCATCTACCCATTGTGGTTTTGCAGGGTACTCTGAAGGCTTAGAGACAAGCATGAATACAATGCACCCTTTGTAAAAACTTACAGTGATTTTAGTCAGTGATACTTAATTTTTACATTAGCAGCCATAGAGCTGCTTTTGTAGTGCTGTAAAATATGGGTTCTCCACATTCACTCAACTTGACCAGGTAGAACTACAGTATCTGACAGCTTTTATTGTTAAACAACAGCCGCCGAATCCTGACTAGATTCCTAACTGAGGGACAGCAGTTCTGCTGTTGTAAATGGCTACGGTAGCAAGAGCGCAGCTACCCTTTGGTTCTTCTGCCCAAGGCTGCTTGGCTACCTCCTCCCTTCCCTTGCAGTCTCTCTCTCTCTCTCTCTCTCTCTCTCTCTCTCTCTCTCTCTCTCCCCCCCCCCCCAGATTCTTCTGACCCTGCTAAACTTTCCGAGACTTCTTTTGCTCTCTTCCACCTTCCTTAGCTGGTTCCTTCCTCCCCTGGCTCTACTCCAGTCCTTCTTCCCCTTCTCTACCTTTTACCTTCTCGTGCTGTGTCCCCCTTTCCTACTCACACTGTCATCCTCATTCTCTCCCTCCATCTCTCCTGTCACCTCTGCTCACCTCCCTCCTTGCTCTGGCTTGGCAGCCCCTCTTATGATGAGTCAGCTGTTGTTGCTGGGGGTTCACTGCTGAGCAGCTGAGCGGAGGCGCACAGCAATAACATCACCAGGCACCTCCACAGAAGCTCTGAGTGAGCTTCCAGCAGGCCAGGCCTGCTCAGGGCCAAGATGGCTTGTGGATTGCTACCATGACTATCACTTGTTCAGAGCAGTGAAATCACAAGCAGAGGTCCAGAAAAGGTAGACTTACCATCCGTCCTGGAATTTCCAGGACAGTCCTGGAATCCGGCCTCGGGTCCCGAAACTGTCCCGGAATGTTTTGGGCCGGTTGGAAGCCTCCGCCGCCGCCATTAAAAAAAAAAAATTAAACTTACCTTTTTTCCGGGAGCCGGCATCTTGCCTCATGGCACCCAGATCTCGTGAGGGCATGATGCCCTTGTGAGATTTGGGCATCGACATTTTGGATCTCGCGAGATTTCGCGAGCCAAGATGCCGGCCCCCCGGTAAGTTTCTTCATGAAAAGGTCTTTCCAAACTTGGAGAATAGGCAACAAAGTCACAAATGAGATTCAGTATAACACTCTGTACACTGAGGCAAAGAATTCTCATCACACATATACTAATAGGGATTGACCTAGCCATGACTGGCCAGGGAGGAGATCTTGGGGTTGTGATGGATAGATAGTTCAGTGAAAACGACAATTGAGTGTGCAGCAGGAGTGGAAAAAAGAAAGCAAAGTCATCATTAAGGGGTTATCTGGAAACGGACTGAAAAGGCTTCAGTGAATTCAGTGGGACTTAATTCTAAGCAGAATTAGAATTAGGATCAGGCTGTTGAGCGGAACAGACACTCAAAGCATGTTTCTTACAGTCCACCTAACTTTGTCTTTAGTGTTGCTAGTAGAAAATTCATCCACTGAGATAGACTTTAGGGGACATCTGTATTACTGTTTCAGCCCAAACTATTATGCAATTCAATCAATGTGCTTGTATTAAATAAATACAATGCAATACAATACTAGACTTCAGTGGAATGTATCATTGTATTGTATTTATTAAATTCAAGCACTTTAATTTAATTGCATAATAGATTTCAATCTGTTGACTTAAAATAGCTTAAATCTTTGGCTAAAATCCAGGTAATTCAAAGTTGAGCTGCGCTGTGTCTCAAATTGTTTTGGAAGGCAAGAGGTTTAACTGATACACAGGGGCTTCTGAACACAATTGAATTTCTTGATCCATTAATTTGGTCTTTTGCTGAATTAGGCCCCAGTATTAAACAAAATACGTTAAAGACCAGTGAATATATTATCAACTTGTACTGCTACATTCTACATTTCTACCATAA
This sequence comes from Plestiodon gilberti rubricaudatus, assembly GCA_026170595.1. NCBI lineage: Eukaryota > Metazoa > Chordata > Lepidosauria > Squamata > Scincidae > Plestiodon > Plestiodon gilberti. The sequence continues at coordinate 191,530,622 of JANXHW010000002.1, read as the reverse complement.
CATGCAAACATGGATCTCTCTCATCATGGTGATATTCCTGAGCCCTAGATGACTCCTGGAGGGCAAGGTGGGTGAGATCCCACCACCCCAAATCACTTATTAGAGATGAAGTGAGGAAAAAAGTGTGAATGATTTTATGTTGCTTCTTTCCCTGTTTCTCTGTAATACATGGACAAACCCCAATATGGAGGCAGAATATTCCAGTGAAGTCAGCGAGACCTTCCTGCGGCCTACAAGTAAACAAATTGTCACAAGAACCTTGACCATCCAAATTTTAAGCTTAAAGTTAATAAACCTTAAGTTTTATTACTCAGAGTTTTTTGTTTCAGCCTTTTTACTTCCAAGCCTCACTGACACTGAGCTCAAATTCCAGAGGGGTAGGTGTGTGTCTTTTTCAGCAAATACTATTAAAAGAGTCTTGTGACACTAGCACGTTTGTTGTGATGTCTGCTTTTGTGGACTAGACTAGAGACTTTGTCAAATGCTTGATATGAACTCTAACTCATGAAGGCTTATTATGCTAAGTCTTATGGTGTCATGGGATCCTTTTTTCTGGATCCAAATAATGTATGACTGAAATCATAAGTACGTTTACTTGGATTGAAATGTTGCCCAGGGAGATGGGTGATAGTTTCTAGATGTCATTACTGTTTGCTGCCTCCCCTGCAAGCAATGTGAGACATGAGCAGCCCAATCCTATCCTCGCCCAGCGTAGGTGCTTCAGTGTGGGCCACGTGGCCCATGCTGAATCCTATCTGGAGAAGGGACAGGCTGGAGGACTAGTCAGGGTAAACGGGTATTATCCCAGGTTACCCCCAGTCGCTGCAAACAATGAAGCTACTCAGTTCTCCGCCAGCTCTTTAGCTGGCAGGAAATCAAGCAGCCCCATTTTGGTTGCAAAGGCCTGGGAGGGAGGATAGGATACGACACACTGTGGTGCCACTGATCCCTCCCCCTCCCACATCCAATCTGCCCTCCCCGCCCTCCCCCTTCCTGTTATGCCCCGTCTCCGCCCTCCCCCGGGCCCTGTGCTGCTCGGAGCGGCACTTACCCACTCCTCAGCACAGGTTTTTCTGCTGCTTGGTGGGCAGATGGTGCAGGCGTCGGCGCTGGCGCTGCCTACTCGCCAGGTGCCGCAAACCAATGTGCCTTACGGAACGTTTGCAACACTCTAGGCTGCTGCAGCACCACTACACCAGCCTAAGCCAGCGATAGGATTGCGCCTTGAAAATGGTCAGTTATGCCTACTGGCTTGCCTTTGAAATGTTTGTAAAAGATCCCATCAGAATGCCAACGTTGGCTGTCTGATATATTCACTTCCAGAAACAGCATTACATTCTGATAGTATGTAGCTTGCCCCAATGGAATTCAGGCCTGTCCGTGTGAGAAGACTGAACTATCACACCATTCATTGTTTCTTTTGGACCTGGAGTTTTGCAAAATCAGTCTTCACAGATATGCATTTTTTTTTCTTGGCATTGTGTATTTCTCATACAAAAGGGGAAAATGAGATCAAAAGGACAAAGGGTTTGGAAATGTCAAGGGTAGAGAAAATGGCAAACAAGTTACAATATTTCTCTTTGTCTTACTAAGCATTCTAATATTGCTCGGCTGCAAGTACAGAATCTATGTTAATTTTCAGAAGTATGAAATTGCATTAAAAGGGAAGCCATTAAACTAGTTAATGTGGATCTACCTGGGGCAACTTGGTGCTGCTCTCTCTCTCTCTCTCTCTCTCTCTCTCTCTCTCTCTCTCTCTCTCTCTCTCTCTCTCTCTCTCTCAGTTCCTGAAAAATCACATTCAAGTCTTCCTCCCAGCACTCATTGTGTGTATGCCTGTATGTGCATGCTGTGTGTTGCCTGTGAGCTGAGAAGTCAGTGCAAATTTCAACCAAGCCATGAATTCACATGGTTGCGGCAAATTCTGAGCCTCAGCTTCTCTGTCTGTAATATGGGGATAATACTACTACTGACCATCCTTAGAGGACCATTGTAAGGATTGCTGAAATCCTTTGAATACTCAAAGAGCACAATATTAAATGCCAAACGTTAAGGTTAAATATTTTTGCCTGTCTACTGATTTACTGAATTGGAAGTACACAAAGCTTTCTGTTCAGAATTACTCAGTGGCCCTAAAGACTTTTCGAAGGGCTTGCTCTGGTGACTGGAAGAAGGTACTCGCATATACTTAAAGGAATTTGTGTCCAACTACCCTAGGCACATAAAATAAAGAAACCCAAATCTAGGATGTCAGCAGATTCTGAAATCAGATTCTAGACTTGTCTTCAGCCACAGCCTGGGCTTTGAAAATGGTCTAGCCACGTAATGCTGTCTGGAGGATTGTTATTTTGGCCAGCTTGGGGTCTCCCCCATAAAAAAAGGTGTGTTCTGTAAACTAGTAGAATAAGAGTAGTGGTATCCGGAAAAGGTATCTGGAAAAGTAAGAAAAAAACTCTTACTTTTGTAGCCTCTCTGGTTCAGACTAGGCCTTATTTTAATGCTGTGCTTTGTAAGCACATTAAAAAAAATTAAAAAGCAGCAGGATTGGAACAGGAGGGCAGAGTACTTTAACCCACCCCTTGCCATGGTCCCAGTCTGAATTAGGTTTCCTCTTGACAGCTATTTGCCAAGGAAATAATGCTTCCATTGGCACGAAGCATCCTAGGTCTGAGCCCCAATGAATCATGTCTCAAATTAAATTCCAGTTGGGTCCTAGAGAGATTCAATGGCAGCCTATATTGTGAGCTGCTGCTAGAAGTAAGAAGTGAAAGAAAGACTACGAATCTGTAGTGTTTTTTTTAAAACTAGTGTTTTTAAAAACCTGATTCATTTGACAATGTTCTGTCAAACTATAGCCCAGTGCAGTGGATGGAAGAATTTTGACAGGATTCTCATTTTAAATACTTGCAATTAAAAACAGTATGAAAAAAGAAACTGAAAACTTAGGGGGGGGGGGAGAGTAACAGAACAATGGAACAAAGAACTATGCACATTTTTTTAAGGAAAGAAAACACCCTAGATTCCAGGCCCAATAAGAAACAGAAGCTGAGTTTAGAAAAAAAATCACAAGGGTAACAAGATGCATTCAAAGCAATGGTAACTTATCCTTGCTAAATATGCAAGGAATTGAAGGTAGAAACAGAAGTGAAGATGTAGGAACTAACCAGGGTTAAGCAGTATGCTGCAATCCTTGGCAAAGTCACCTTGAAGAAAATCACATAAAACTCAATGGGACTTGCTTCCAACTTAACATGGGCACACCAGGCCATTAGATGTCCCCTTGATGAACTGTCTCTTTAAAATCAATGGGACTTTTGATAGGATCATGCCCAAAGTATACATTATTTATACAGCACCATCTATGTATATGGTGCTTTATGAGAAGATGTCAAGGGGATCACAATCTAGAGATAGACACAAGGGAGACAACAGAGGAAGAGGAGTGCTGGCGGGATAAACATGGATAGAGTATGTGATTTTTATATGTATATGAACTTAGTCTTACAGCGCAATCTGGCCTAAGGTGGTGCACTTTTGCACCAACTCGGGTGTAAGTGGCGCCGGTATGGAGGCTGGCACGCACCGCTCACACCGCTGCCCTCTGCTTCCTGCACCGCTTCCTGCACCGCTGGACGCAGGTAGGTGCTATGCCAGGCGGCAGGAGGGCCTGGGGAGGGAGGGCTGGGGTGGCAGGGGAGGGGGCAATTGGCCGGCTAGACCAGGGAGGGGGTGGGATTATCAGCGGTACGCTGCGCCGATATCCCAACTGCTTTCCCGGGCAGGCAGGCCTTACACGACCTCCCCAGTTGTGCTGGGGATAGGTGGCCTGCATCCGAGGAGGCCCATTGAGGCCACCGGGGCTTACACCAGGGGAAGGGAATGAATGTCCCCTTCCCCTGAGGTGAGTCCCAGTTGTACCGGCGCAGGTCACATGCTACTTAGGATGCAGCAGCTGGTCAGTTAGGACATCCGCTGCATCTTACGTACGATCAGGCTTCCCATTGTAGTAAAGGGAAGGCAATAGGGAGTTGTTTTACAGAAAAGGTGGGTTATGAAGACAGATTTGAAGGAAGTAAGAGAGGGCGGCATCCTGCAGTGATCTGGAGGGAGTTCCATTCATAAGGGACATAAGGAGAGAGAGCAGCAGAGTCACTTGAGGAACCAGGACATACATGACAATTGGAGAAGTAAAGTCATAGCTAAGAATGCAGTACCTCATGCAACTGACTGACATTGTAACAAAACTATGCTGGTTCACTGCAAAGAAAAATATCAAACCACTGGAAGTATCAAAAATGTTTGATGTGGGCACATGCATAGCTACAATGGGGCAAGGGAGGGTAAACAGCCACAGTCTCCTCATGATGAGGATAGTGTGATTGTCACCCGGGGCATTTTCCCCCCTTTGCTCTATTGTAGCTACGCAAGTGTCCACATCGAACATTTGTAATGTGCATGTGAAACTTGGACAGTTTTTCTGTCTTTTCATGTCATGACACTTGTGACTGTCAGTTCATTTAAGAATAAATCAGTTTTACTTTTGCACCATCCTTTTTGAATAACCCTGTATTAGGATTTGGCAGCAGGACACTGGCTTCAGAGATCAGACAATCATTAATTTCATGCCACACCTATGTATGATTAAAAATATGCAAACCTGATATGTGAAATTAGGGAGAGTGAGTGAATTAAGCTTTAAGGTTCTGGGAAGATCAGTGCCCCCTTCCTGTCTTTATCAATTATTTTAATTCATACAACTAGATCATATGAGCGTTTATTTGCATCATCCCAGGGAACTCAGTATGACTTTCTCCACAAGAATATGGGAGATCTTTTCCCCCAGATACTGGACCATCCAGTCTGATATAAAACATTGAGATTCTTTGGCATTTGCCAGGATGATACACATTCCAGGATGTTTGGTACAATTGGAGAGGCAACATGATGGCTAAATAGACTCTCAGCATTTAGGGGGATTCAGTAGAATTCAGAAGGATCTGACAGCAGGGGTGCATTTCGGGGGACGACGACGCTACAAAGTGACAGAATTTCTTGGGGGGGGCAATGAGAGCTAACAAATGTCATCTTTATTTAGAGTTTGGGGGATTTTGCATAAAAGAATAATAATAGTTGACAAGAAGTGGAGCGCGTGAAGTTCTTTAAAGAAGCAGCAGAAACGGACCAATTCCAATGGAGAGAGAGAGAGAGAGAGAGAGAGAGAGAGAGAGAGAGAGAGAGAGAGAGAGAGAGAGAGAGAGAGTCTTTCTTTTTGGTGCAATCAGATGTGTGATCTCTCCCTCTCTCTTTCGAGAAGAGCAGGATATTGTCGATTGGCTGGGGAAAATGGTCAGGATCCCGCAGGAACCGCCTCTAAGCCGTGTTGCAAAAAAGTGTCCCGTAGCTGGAGGCGGCTGCAGAGTTTGGTCCCAGAGGGCGGCAGGAGGGGCGAGAATCCCAGGGAGCGCTGCCGCCGCCTCCGCCGCTGCAAGGCCGGGCCAGGCCAGCCTAGGCTAGGCTGTGGCAGGAGCTTGCAGGCAGCAGCGCGCGCCTCTGTCAATCAGGCGGACTTCCCTCCTGCACGCCCTGCGCTTTCCAGCCAGCCGCCTCCTGGTGTCTCTGCTGCCTTCGTCGAGGAGAGCGGCCGCTTGCTGAGCGCAGGAGGAGAAGGGGAGCGGATGCACCACCAGGGCAAGGACCAGCAGGGCTGAGGTTTCCCGGCCGGCGGAGGCGCCGCGGGCAAGAGGGCGGTGCCGGCTGCCCTCCAATGTGGCCGGAGCCCCCTGCAGGGAACTTTAAGGCTGGCTCCAAAAGCTGGGATCGGGCTGCCCTACGCCTGCGATGGGTCATCCAGCCGGGATCACCTCGCTGCTCGCCTGCTGCTGGGCGCTCCTTCTGGCCCCGGGTGCCCCGCAGAGTCCCGCGGAGAGAGGTAGGTACTGGGGTCTCCCCTTGGCTGCTTAGCCCTCCGACAGCCCGATCGCCCCGGAGGGAGCCTCCCCCTCTTTGCCTGGCTGCCCCTGGGGCTCTCGCTCTCGCTCCTTCTTCCAACTTCGCCCGCGAAGGACTTTTTGCCAGCCAGACTTCTCCGCGCCACGCTGACCCTGGCTGCCTGGGCAAAGGGCTTGGGGCATCCCCCGCGCTGCCACGTGTGGCTACTTCTGACTTGCTGTCCCGTGGGGAGGGAGAGGGACAGAAGGCAGGGGGGGATCGCTTCGTGGATCCTGCTGGATCGCCCGAGAGGAAAGGGAAAAAGGAGTTTCAGTTGCTGCACAAGGGGAAGCGGGAACCTCGAATGAACTCTGTTTACAGTAGAACGCATGTGGCAGATCCGAGTTTAGTGTGTCAATTCCTGGAATTCCATGTGCGGAATAAAACACCTGGCAACGACAGAGCTTTTGCCCCGGCTGTTGTTTGAATTAAAAGTAGGAGAATGAAATGGGTCAAATGCGGGTTTTTACCTTTCAGTTATAACGACCAATCACAAAGTTCCAAGTTCATTGACTGCCAGCCACAATTTTGGGGAGGAAATTGCTCGTGTCAAACTTTTAAAGTTAATGTGATGGCAAAGTTTTTGTCCCTTGGCATCTTCACTGGTTCCACCTCCACCAGCAGCTTCTTTTAAAACTGATCTATGAGAAAAGGAGCGTTGGGAGAGGGGATGGATTCAGCCCCCTTACTCCCCAGCTGCTGAAAGCCGGCAACATCCTTGGTGATGCATTGACCAACCCTGTACAGTTGGGCTGTCTGCAAGCTGTCTGCTTCATAAAACAGCTGGAAAGGTGATGCAGTGTGTCCATCTTGCCTTCCTTTCTGAAATCCCCTCTGCTGTATATTAACCCCATAGCCTAATCAATGTTATGGTATGTAACACACCAAAGATACTTCTTGCTCCATGCAAACGTGGGAGGCAGCCCAGTGATCTTAAGGAGGAAGCATTTGGAGTGATGTTCACTATTAGTCATTATTTACGCTCTCTCTCTCTCTCTCTCTCTCTCTCTCTCTCTCTCTCTCTCTCTCTCTCTCTCTCTCTCTCTCTCTCTCTCTCTCTCTCTCTCTCTGTGCAGATCATCTTTTGGGAGGTCTAGAAGAATACAGACTCATCATCCCCACTAGCACAGACTCAGAGGGCAGGTTCCTTTCCAAGGTTGTGTCAGGAGCACCAAGGAGGCGCTTCCGAAGGGACACAGGGGATCTTCCACCTGAAGCTGCAAGCGAGCACATTTTTTATAATGTTACTGTTTTTGGAAGAGAATTTCACTGTAGACTGAGGCCCAACTCCAGGCTGGTGGCCCCGGGAGCAACTGTTGAATGGCAGGAGGATGCTAACATCACTTACACTGAACCACTCCATGGGAATTGCCTCTATGTTGGGGATATCACGGACTTGCCTAATGCTTCTGTTGCAATAAGCAATTGTGATGGGCTGGTAAGATGCTTTGCTCTTATATACCTAAGATAATGAATGACTTTTTTCCCTTTTAAATGTAGAAAGTGTGGATTTTCAGCCTTAAAAAAAATCACACCACATTTGTGATGTTAATTGTGAAATCAAATGTAGGAAATGTTCCCTTACATGAACTGAGGTGTGATGGAGCAGTAAGCTTCTTTTGTAGGGGGGAGAGGAGCAAATTCACTCTGAACTGACGCTTAACTTTATAGCATAACTGCTGTGACAAATCACTAATTATCAACATGAAAATCTAGATGCCCCCTTGTCGCTTTTCAGCACATCTAAAACAGTGATCTAATGTTGTCACCTACACATTTTTCATCTTTGTAATATCCTCTGCCATCTTCAATTTAGCAGAGGTTATGAAGGTGTGTGTGTTTTTAAGGAGGAGATAATAACACTGAAATACAGGCTCCATTGCGAATTGATTGTTTTTTGTCTTTGAAAATGAAATTTGTTCAAAGGTTGGGGTCAGCCCTTTCCCTTTTAAAGGTTTCTTACTCATTAGATTTCTCTTATCTATCTAGTCAATCACAGAGAATCTGGAAGGAAAAGGTTGAAAGAATTTCGCAATGAATGCACCTTATGTGTTGACTACCTATGTGTTTGGAGAACCGTTGGTACATACATATACAGTTTATTACTATTGATTTATTTGATATATTTTTATCCTGCCTTTCCCCTACTATCATGGGTGCTCAAGGTGGCTAACATCAGATGTTCATAATATACTGTACATAAAATCAATTTAAAACAATCATATAAAATTCATACATACAATCATACAACTACTATCATTGGAAACTCATTCTGGTTTTCTATTCTAGAACACATGTACAGTGATCAAACTGTGTGTTTTATGCTATATGTTTTAGAGTAATTGCTACATGCAACAAACTTTTCTTAGTTTCAGTTTGGGGAATGACTTCTAATTATTCTAACATTGTCTTCTAATATTGTCTTGTTTATATTGTTGAAGAGAGAGAAAGGCTTGCTAACACACAGCTGGTACTACTTATGTGATAAATGAACTTAAGCTTAGATTGTGACCTTCCTATGTTGTCTGAGTTCATCGATTCTTACTTCTTCTCTCTAGGATCTGATTAAAACATAAAAGGCATGGGATGGAGATAGGGTTGGCAACTTTGGAGAGGGGCAAGTTTCTGTGCCTTTAATAGCAGCCCACTCCACAGGAGTTTAGGACGCAGTCTTATATGCACTGTCCTGGGAGTAAGCCCCATAGAACAAAGTGGGACTTATTTCTGAGTAGACATTCATATGATTGCACTGTTGGTACGTGAAACTTTTTGCCATAATTTTATTTCCAGCTATATAAAGATTTTTGGCAATCCTAGGTGGAGGTGGATCTCAATATCCTTTCTTGGTGGTATCCAGAAAAGGAATGTTCATTGGACATAAGCTTATGCACCCAATCCTTTACCTTTTTAAATCTGTAATTATCCATCAGCCCCGTTCTGTAGTGCATGAATTGGGTGTGGTTCTATAAGAGACAAAAGACCATGGCTTGAATAGGAAACAGGAAATGGAGGGATGGATTTCGCAGGAGCAGAGTCAACTTCTATAGTTTGGAGGTCTGTCACTGTATTATTCTGCACAAAGTGATGTCTTCCAAAGTAGTCAGGCTCTGTTGGTGCCATCTAGCTGTAAGAGATCCCAGTTAAGGAGCACATGCCCCCAGACACAGCATTACGTACAGATATTTAAATATACACATTGTATACAATATTTATATATTGTATAATCAACATGTAGCATTAAAGTATGGAATATCTTTTATTTCTTATGACTTGATAACAGTTTTTGTTCCTTATGGGTGAAACTATAGGCAATTTTATTCAGTCCCTATAGCCTTATAAAATGTTAATTATGAGTTGTTTAAAAATTGCCTTAAAGACTCCGTGCAACCTTTGGACCACAAGTTGGACATCCCTGCTCTAGAGCATTACCCCAAAAGGTTGGTTTAGACCAACAAAGAAATGGAGCCACACTATGGAGTATGTGACACCTTTGGTGCTCCAGTTGCACCAGTTACCAGTCTGTTTCCAGGTTCACTTGAAGTCCTAAATGGCTTGGAGAAAGAATATTTAGAAGTCTGTCCCCTTACATATGTCCCTGCCTGTCCTTTAAGATCAACTAGTGAGTTGTCTTTCACGTCCTGTCTCTATCTGATACGTGGTTGGTAGGAACATGGAAAAGATCCACGTTGTGGAGCTTTCTGCCTTGGGACAGCCATCCTATTCCTAGCCCCTTCTTTATCATCCTTTTGCTATCTTCTTATGCCCATTTTGCTTCAGTAGATGTATAACTGATTATTTTTTTTTGGTTTACATTGTACTGTCTGCTGTTACTGTCTGCTTCTGTTGTTGTGTTTTTAAAGTTGTTTAGAGTTGTCCAGCCTCCACTCATTTAATGGGATACCATGGAAGCATGTCTTTCTGAAAGGAAATGGTTCAGCTTCTGATCAGAGAGATAGTTTGTAGGACTGGGCTGGTGCTTGTGCTACTAGATTTGTAATTTGTACTCCTTGTACCAGAGGCTTAACATTCTTCTATGTGCTCTATTTTCATGCAATTGACTAAAAAAGAATTGGTTTCCGGTGCCTGTAAACATTACAAGAGTGTAGTGGGATGAACCCACAGAAAATGTCATGTCTTGTTTAAAAAGCACCACAGGCCTAACCACAATTACTTGGAAGCATGCCTCATTAACTTACTTCTGAGTAAACCTAGCTAGCATGGGATCGAATGCTATTGGCTGCCTACCTGCTGAGCTTGCTCTTCGAATAAGACATGCTGTTTGTTCTCAGTTCGTGAGAGTAACAGTCTGGTTACTTACATGTCCAGCCCCAGCTGCTTGCAACCGCTGCAGCAGCTTGCCAAAAGTGGTGACATGAACAGGAGAGTGAAACAACATACAGTAGCTAATGGGCAGCCTGATCCTGCCTAAGAGGCGATGGCTGGGGAGGCCGTGTAAGGCTGGCCCGGCCTGGGATGGGTGTTGCATATCGACGCAACCCAGCACCAATATCCCCACAGTGGCGGCGCTCCTACCGCCCCCCCGCGCCAGAAGTGACGTCACCGCCGCTGCCGTTTTTGATCAGACAGAGGCACAGGGCGAGTGGGAGGGCCAAAACCATCACTCCTGCTCGCTCGCACCACTGAAATGGCCCGATTTGCCCTGCTGCCGTCCTCTTTGACACCCCCCCCGCACCCCTGCTGCCCAGGGCCCAACAGTGCCACTGGGGTCCTATCGCCCCCTTCCCAACTCCGTTTCTGTATCCCCACACCCTCCCAGACCAGACTGGTCAATGGCCTCTTCCCTCACCACCCCTAACAGCCCTCACGCCCCTGTGCTGACCGGCACAGGCCTTTGCCTGCGTCGGCTGGTGCAGGTTCGAGTCGGTGGTGGAGTGAGTGGTGCTGGCTTCTGCGCCAGCTCCACTTACTCTGAAGGATCTGCAAATGTGCTTTATGGCACGTTTGCGACTCCTTAGGCAGATGGAGCCCGTGCTCTGCCAGCCTAACTTTGCGCAGGATTGCGTCATAAATCTGCACCGGTTAGCTATCATTGCAAAATCTGGCTCAAATTTCACAGAGATCTCCTCCATCTCCTCCCCTGCTCATTTTGGTTGAAGGTCCACAGCCAGGCTTTCCTGCTATTCATCTCTTTAACAGCCAGCCAGTTCTCTGTCTCCCACCTCCTCTTTGCCCTGATCTATGCCTTTACTTGTCTCAGTGGGCAAGGAGAAGCAGAGAGAACTGTCCAATAGTAAAAACATGTACTGTGTTTTCCCGAAAATAAGACTGGGTCTTATATTAATTTTTGTGCCAAAAGAGGCATTAGGACTTATTTTGGGGGGAAGTCTTATTTTTCATGTTCAACCCACTGGGACTGTCCCCTTTACCTTTTCTGCAGCACTTGGCCACCTGGCCTCCATTGTTGCCACCACTCATTGTTGTCACCTCCTGTCCCACGGGCTGGCTGCACCGCGGCCTGCCGGGACCCCCCCCCCACTCAGAATCACCCTCATTACTGGACGCAGCTGTGCTCAATTTCTGGGTGCCAAATGCGGCCACAAGCCCTCCGGAAGTCCAAGTTCGTTTGGCATCCAGGCACTCGCTGAGTGCGGCTCCGGGCTCCAGAAACGTCCGAGTTCACTAGGATGTTCTGGAGAGCCTGCAGCCATGCTCAAAAGCCTCGCAGGCGCTGAAAGCGGCTGCAAGCCCTCCGGAACATTCGAGTGAACTCAGACATTTCCGGAGAGCCCATAGCCACACTCAGCTAGCACCTGGATGCTGAACGAACTCTGACTTCTGGAGGGCTTGTGGCCGCGTTTGGTGCCCACGAGCTGAGCGCGACTGCGTCTGGTGATGAGGGCAATGCTGAGTGGGGGGGCGGTCCCGGTGGTCCACGGTGAAACCGGCCTGCGTGACAGGAGGTGGCAACAATGAGTGGCAGCAACAATGGAGGCCAAGTGCCGCGGAAAAGGTAAAGAAAACTGATGATCTTAACTGGGGCTTATTTTCGGGGTAGGGCTTATTTTTGATGAAACACGGTACTTTGCATTTAGCCTTGAGGCTTTGGGAAGTTTGCATGATAAAGAAAACAAGTATTTATATTTAAAATACAGTTGCCCCTCATCTTACATGAGGGTTACGTTCTGAGGTCCGAGCATAAAGCCAAAATCGCATATACTCAAAATTACATTGAAAAATCCCTTACATCTGAAAAATATATACTGTCTCTTTAAAAACTATGAGAGGCAGGTGGGAGCTGAGACCGACTGAGGGAATAGCAGCTTCACTCTTTGATCTCACACTCACTCTCAGGCATGTATTTAGTAAGTGAAATAGCGGGAGGAATCACCTGCACTATTTAAACTGTGTTTTTCTCTTTTTGTTTGCTGAAGGTGTGTAGTTGAATTTGTGCAAGTCAACTGTGTGTAAGACAAGGGGCAACTGTAATTGTTTTTTGCCGTTTTCTTTGCTTGAATCTTAGTGAGATGTTACAGTGTTGTGGTTGCCAGTTCTAGTTTTAGGTATTGTCAAAACTAAGAAAAAAATGTCAAGGTTTCAAAAGTTTGTTGTCAGCTCTGATAGACAAATTCTATGCGATGCCTATTCTCAGGGCATCATGTTTAGTTAGTATGTGTGTGCTTGGATTTTTTTTTTTTAAAAGAACCCTATTAAAAAGGGTTCCGCCGAGCCGCCTTTCTCGGGAGAAAGGCAGGGTATAAATTCTTTAAGTAAATAATAAATAAAAAGGTTTAACAAAGGGAGTTAAAAAGCTTAACAAAGGGAGTATCTGTGAGATGTGTTTTCCCAAGGTAGGACTCAAGACTGTTGAATGATAAGAAACTCCTGTGCATAAGTGTGTGTGAGGACAAGTTGCCTTCTGTCTGGTACTGAGACCTTGAATTCTTCTTATCTGGCAACACTGGCTGATATGGAAGTTGCATCGGTAGCATAATAGGGCTATTTTTTTTTAATTAATGCATCTCAGCCATAGTCTAACTTTCCTAATAGGGCAAGACGTGGAGGCATAGGCTTTGAGACTACACAATAAATACAGTAGTCTTTTGGAAACAAATGTTTCAGAAGCAAAAGGTTGACATGCTAAGAGTGGTACCCAAACGTCCCCTTCCCCGAGTAGACCTCCGGCCGGACGCATGCGGGGCAGCCTGGGCTCAGGATCCAGCGGGCGGCCCTGGGCCACCGACTGGATCCTTAGTCAGGATTGCGCTGTGAAGCAGGTGGAAGTGAGAGAGGAGTGTGACCACTGAAGTGCATAGCATGCTTTAATTGGAAAACCTTGTTTGATTCACCATGAATAGTCCTTCTCCTTTGTGCCAGCATCCAGTTGGCTGCCTTAATTTATTCTGGTGGGAGTCTCTTCCTATAAATACTTATGCAAATAGTATTTTAAGTATTTGTGATAATTTGGTTTAGTAGGATTTCAGATCTCCATTTGGAATAACTGAAATAATAACTGGCTTGCAAATCATCAAATTTTCTATCAGTATTGTTTTGGATCAGTGCTTTGAGGTTGTTGTTTTTTTGGATAATGTGCATATATACTGTATAATCATTTATAAATGATAAATATGTTGCATATATACTGTATAATCATTTATAAATGATAAATATGTTGCCTTTTATCAGAATTGCCTAGTCACAGTGGTAATGGGAATGGGCTAAAAACATTACCTAATGGGTTTAGGGGGCTAAAACTGGTTAATTTGATCCCACATGTAGTTGGCAAATAAAAGAATCATAGAATGAGAAGGGACCCTAAAGTCATATCAGGTCAATACCTTGCCCTAATACCTTGATCATCCATGCATTAATATATATATCTACAGCACACGCTAATTTCACTTCATATTAACTAGTTTACAGTGTATTCAGGCCTGCACCACTTGTGACCCATTAAGCTCAATGCAATCCGGGTAGCCCGATCCTGTTTAAGGATCCTCAGCCGGCCCATAGGGCTGGCTGCAGGATCCTCAGCCCTTCCCTGGCTGCTCTGGCGCTGCCTGGGGACTCCTCAGGAGAAGGGGATGTTTGTCCCCTTCCCCTGGTGTGCCTCCTTGGATGTACGTCAGCTCCCGAGCCAACGTATATCCGGGGCAGCGGGGAAAGGACTGCCGAGCCACGGGAGCAGGATAGTGGCGGCACTTGCTGCCGATATCCCTGCCCCCTCCCGGGCCGGTTCGCCCAACGGCTGCTCTCCCTCACTGCCATGCCTGCCCTCCCCCCACCCCTGCACCGACCAGTGCAAAATGTAGCTGAACCGGCGACTGCAGGGTCATCCGTGAGGTGGTGTGTGGGCTGCCCTTACTCCATGGGTGCTGAAAACGCGCTTTACGGCACATTAACGGCACCCTCCGATGTTGATAGTCTGAAGGCTTGTTCTCTTAGTTCTGTCTTCAGGATGCTTAGTGTCACACAAGTTACTTTGAAGCGCATTTGAGCCCCTGGCAATAATTGCACATATGCACCTACATATGTAATTGCTTTTATATTGAGCCACACCATTGGTCTGTCTAGCTCACTACCATTGACACTAATTGGCTGTGGCTCTCCGGGGCTTCAGATGCAGGTCTTCCCCACCTTTACCTGGAGATGCCAGAATTTGAAAGTGGAACTTTTTGAATCCAAAGTAGGTTCTCTACCACTGAGCTTTGGCCCTGCATGTTTGTGTCATGTGTGAATGCAGGAGATATCTCAGAAGTTAATGCAGCAGCGCATTCTAGTCAATGTAAGTTTTACAAGTGCAGTACAGAAAATGGTAGTGCTTAACACCTTGTGTGAAATTGCCTTTAGACATTAATACTGTTAGAAACACCACAAATTCCCACATTGTCCGGATCAGATGCTGTTATCTCACCATTCTAAATCTTGGAAATGGCTAAGCAACAGGGCATAATATGGCTGAAGAACTAAGGCGGCAATCCTATACACACTTACCTGGGAGTAAGTCCCATGAACCCAATGGGTCTTACTTCTGAGTAGGTATGAATAGAATTGCACTGTAAGTTTGTTCCCCAAAGTTCTGTGTTAAAATTGCAAGGACCTCAAAAAGGCAACCTGGTTTGTATGGGAAAGACTTTGAACAATTACAACAATAAAGTAAGGAAAATCATACATGCTGTGACTAAGAGCCCAATCCTATTCCTCCCCCTCCCGCCAATGCAGTGGTGCCAAAATGGCTACCGCTTCATCCTGCAGTGGGGGGGGCAGTTGTGGAGGTCTCCTCTGGGTAAGGGAACAATTACTCCTGGGAGTAAGCCTCCGTGGCGCGCGGGGGTGGGGTGTCTACTCAGAACTGTGCTAGCTGAATAGCTGGCGTAGGTCTGTGTGGACCTGTGTGGCCACAGGATCGGGTCTGGGAAGGGGGTTAGGATTCTGTGGTCGCTGCCACCAGACCTGCCCTCGGTGCTGTCACATTCTGCCCTCCCCCACCCCCGTCGCAGCCTCCTTCTCCCTCCAGCATGCCATGGCTCCAAATCACATCTCCCCACCTACTTGGTGCCTACGAAGCACAAACTAGGCAGTGAAAGGCAATTTGGAGCCTGCCTGCCCCTTCCCTGTGCTTATGAAGATAGCTGCATGTAGTCTTCCAGCACCACCTCCATGCGCATGTTCATTCAAACAGAAGAGGCATGGACCAAGGAGGCTGCATGCAACAATTTTTATAAGTAAAGGGAAGGGATGTGTGGAAACATGTCCGCTTGTTTACCCACCTGTTCCTCCATACGGCGTGCAAGCAGAGGCAGTGGGTGGCGAATTCAGGCCATGCAGAAGCACGTGCTGCCCCTGTAGTCATAGCACTGTGTGTTTCTCACTTCTAGAAAGATGCATACAAGTACCACATATCAAAAGGGCTCTGTTAGGTCATTGGATGCACAGGCCTAAAGCAGTAGCAATCAAAGCCCAAGTTCCTTCCATGGGATTAATGACTGGCTAGAAGCACTGATTGTCATTAACTCACCAAGATGTGCCTTATACTGCGGTCACTACTGCTATTAGGGAAATTTAAATAGCACTACTGCTGCACTAGGCATTTCTAGGCAAATTGGCATCTGGGAAGGCAGCCAGAAAATTGGCTTTCCTCAAATATCTTTTGAGGGTTATTTTTGAGTTTGAAAAACCAAGTTTGAAACACACTAGTTGCTGAGCCTTCACTTTGTTGCATTGTAAATCCTCTCAGCATAGTAAGATAAACCACAGGTTTTTTTAGCGTTCTAAAAATTATGTTTAGACACATTTCTCCTCTGCACTTCAAAGAATATGTCGCATATTTTTTTCATTCATCAGCCTTATCAATAATGTCCCCAAATCCGTTATTGCGTATTTGTGCGCTCCGCCACTCTAAGCTGGCGCAAACATGCCGTAAAGCACATGCCGTAAAGCACGTTTGCGACAACTCTGGAGTAAGGGTTGCTGGTGCGGAGGCCGGCAGCCCCTCACTCTGCCACCTTCTGTAGCCTGCACCCGCCAATACAGGTGAGTCCTGCACCGGTCGGTGCAGGGGTGGGGGGAGGGCGGGCAGGAGTGTGGAGGGAGGGGGACCATTGGTTGGTCTGAACTGGAAGGGGGGTGGGCATATCAGCGGCATGCTCTGTCGATATTCTAGGCCCGTTCCTGGGTCTGGCTGGCCTTAATCCCCCACCCCAGATGTACGTTGGCTTCGAAGTTGGTGTACATATGAGGAATTCCATAGGGCCCCAGCCAAATTGCACCCGGGGAAGGGGACAAATGTCCCTTTTTCCCGAGGTGCTCCCGAGCTGCCCTAGGGCAGCCCAGGACCAGCATAGGATACAGCGGCCTGCCCTTTAGGCTAGCCGTGTATCCTTACGCAAGATTGCGCCATTAGATATGCATGATAACCTCCACATTTGGATATCTGTTTTCACTTCATTACTTTCACTTGAATGAACAATTTGATTGCACATCCAAATGCACATTCCCAGTCCCATTTTGGCACATCTCGTCACAAATAGTTGTGTGCCATTACAGTTGAACTGGTTCATCATTAGCAGCCCAATCCTATGGGCCTTTTGCCATGGCTGCACCAGCGGAGGCAGGGGGGAAGGATAGGATTGGGCTGTTATTGTGGAAATATTTGCACACACAAGTAATAATTGCATATATGGCTAAGAAAACATTGGATTTTTATTTATATTTCAAACTGATGAACTGCCTCCCAAAAGTTACCAGTACTTCCCGTGGCTCTCTAAAGTTTTTGAAACCTTCAGAAGAAGATTAAACTTACATTTCGATATATCCTCTCTTTCTCTAAAATGTAGAATGTCTTCTTTTGTCTTGTTTGCTCTTTATTTTGTTTTTCAGACTATTTTGTGTTGTGCCAGAATGATCACGTTTTCCAGACTGTAGTTTTAACGGAAGTGCACTGCAAATTATTCCATTAGCTTTCTTTGCATCTGTGAATGTTCACTATCTTCTTTGTCAGCACACATATTTCAGGGGCTTAGTACTGCAACTGGGCTATTTACATTTGCATTGAAGTTTGCCCTGTACAGCATTGCATCTTTCATGGCATTTATTTATGGTAGAAAAAGACAATTTTTGGGGGGTTTGGTTGTGTAGTATGAAAAAAGCATGGTCTTTTTGATTTTTTAACAACTTAACGTAGATATAGTGAAAATGTAAACACTGCATACAAATTTGTATTTTACTGTTTCCTAAATTGCCATTTGTGATTCTTAATGGGGCCACATCCTCAGTTTATTTTACAGTGGCTATGATACTGAGAAGTCTAGCTTTGTTTTAGGGCAAAAAACCAAACCAAAACAAGAACTAGACTTCATGGTTACAGAGAGAATCATAAAGATATGACTACTCTATATTCCAGTATACTGTATTTGACTATATGAACATTCCCCTCCCCACAAGCAGCCCGTGAAGCCCCCCCCCCCAATCCATGAGCATCATCCCACCTGAACTCTTTCAGGTGGGTATAACAGGTCAGAGGGAAGAGAACATGAAAATGAATAGAGAGAGAAAGACAGGAAAGAAAGGAAGATAACAGAGAGAGAGAGAGAGAGAGAGAGAGAGGTACATTGCAAAGAATGGGAAGTATATATATTCATGAAGTTCATGAAGACTGAAACAGTATTCATCTTAATTTTCTACTTCTTTTTAAGAAACAGACTTGCTCCTTATTAAACCCCATTACGCAACTTCAGAAAAACTTACATCCCACAGCATAAAATATGTCCAACTGTATATTAGAATTCATTTTGCTATATTGTTTGCCTTTATGTCTCTGGACATTTCTCTGTGTTATTATTTGTCTGTTTCTCTCTGACAGTGTGCATCTGATCAGGATTGTTCCTTCCCCACGCAAATTATTTACAATAGGAAAAAGCTTCTCCTCCCACACACTATTTAATTCAAAAAACAGAAGGAAAAAAAGAGGCAAAATATGCATTACACCTAATGTGTGGTTTGGCCCTTCTATCTGCATGGAGAGATTTGGGGTGTTTTAAGTACACGGTACATATCATGGATGTGTTCAGAGTCAGACAGCACATCAGAAATCTGGAAACCCCACAGCACTTGAGTGTGACCCGTTTATGTGGCAGATGTGGGGAATCCTCCTGAACTCTGTACACATACAGAGGAAAGAAGGAAGTGGAAAACTGATTTCTTCTACTATTCTTCTACTATTTCTTCTACTTCTTCTACACAGCAAGGCTCCAATAGTATTTGAAATCACAACAAAAAATTTAATAAATAATATTTCATTAGAGCCCACTATTCTTAAGCATAGCAGTGGAGACAGTTTTATTCCTCTTTGCTGCAGTAAGGTGGTGGTGGGGCAGATATGGGGTGGAGGAGGCCTGCTTCTATAAATGAGCAGTTTGGAGAGTAGGGGGTAGAAAGTTTCTGGCTGGGAAGTTGGACACAAATACTACTACTAATGGCTCTACGTTGGAGGGCAAATTGGGAAGAAGTATCTGAATGGGGGTGGGGGGAACGACGACTTGCCCATCCTTTCCCACTATGGTCATCTGTGCTCTCGCTCCACCCCAAGTGAAAGGAAAAAGAGAGGAAGGAACCAGACATGTATTATGTGCCTTGCCTCCCAGGAACATAGATCATGTTTGGAGAGTTTTCATAAATTATTCTTAAAAATATTTCTGTGTTGCTTTTCAGTAAGTGGCGTCATGTACTGTCTTTTCTCTGGAGATTCATTCGTTATCCTAAGGGTTAAATGAAGAGCTCAGGGAACTCATGTGTGAACACATCCTCTTGCAGTTCAAAGGGATCTGAGGGGAACCCCCTCTCCACGGAACTCTAAACTGTGAGGGGGGCTATCATATTACGGTTTAAATTAAGATTCAGGGTGACTAGGCTCAAATCCCAATTTCTTCTCCTCACTTTAGGACGCAGGCTGAAAGAAAACAAGCAGCAAGTCCCTTCCCTCCCTTCAAAATGACTCCCAACTCCAGGGCATGAAGACTTGCACTAGGACTCTCTTTTCAACAGGGATGTGGATCAAGTCTCTGACTCCAAATCTCAAGTCAAGTTATTGATGTGACTTGAGTCCGACTCAAGTTCGAGTCAATAGACTCAAGTCTACATCACTGCTTTTCAGCTGCCCGTGTTCAAAGGCAGCATAAACAGTGTGCACAAAGAACCTTTGTTCCTTGCTGATTTGGGAGTCTTAAAAAAATAATCCAGGATTTTCTGACTATGTTAAGGATTCCTCGAACCCACCCCATGCAGGAATCCACTGGACCCAGTCCTTGGTTAATTTGGGACCTAACAGCCCGCACATGGGACTCCCTCTTTACCAGTGGGGTCAGAATGATATAGTCCAGAGGTTCTCAACCTTTGGAGGCCCGGGTACCCCCTATCATGGTCCAATTTTCTGAAGTACCCCCTGCTAATTAACTGCTAATTAATTAGATTAATCAATTAGGTAATTAATCATTAAATTAAAAGGTACTAATACAATTTTAAATGTGAAAAAATGTCTTATTTAACTCTGTGAGTGTGAGTATGAGAGAGAGAGAGAGAGAGAGAGAGAGAGAGATGCAAGGATCTCTTTTTTTCTACAAGTCACACTTCCCAAAATCTGCTCCTCCCTCCCCTACCCCACCAAAGTACATTTTCCAAAGTACAAAAATAAGCCCAAAACCAAAATCAGAGAGACAGAAGGGCTCCAAAAATAATTACAATTTAAAATCCATGTTAATTAACACTTAATTAGCTGCTGATGGGGCAGATAAGGGGCAGGACTTGGCTTCCCCCAGCAAGAGGTCCACGTACCCCTAGGGGTACCCGTACCACAGGTTGAGAACCTCTGCTGTAGTCAACTGTTTAAAAATGAAGCAGGCTTGTTGAGGCAGGCAGGGAGGGAGGCAGAACCAAGATTTCATGCTAGTTGGCCTCAGCATTTTGATCCGTCAAGTATACTGACAGCCCAATCCTGGGTAAGATATGGCGGCTGGCCTAAAGGGCTAGCTGCCATATCCTATCCTGCTCCTGGGCTGCCCCGGGGCAGCCTGGGTGCACCTAGAGGGAAGGGAATGATTGCCCCCTTTCCTCGGTGCAAGCGGCCTATGGGCCTACTAGAATGT
This sequence comes from Plestiodon gilberti rubricaudatus, assembly GCA_026170595.1. NCBI lineage: Eukaryota > Metazoa > Chordata > Lepidosauria > Squamata > Scincidae > Plestiodon > Plestiodon gilberti. Next base: position 191,510,037 of record JANXHW010000002.1, on the reverse strand, counting down.
ACACCAGCTCTGGAGCTGGCATACATTCAAGGCCTCCATGTCAGGGCAAACTGGGCTAGGAGAGGGCTTTGGATATTGGCGGATCTCGCCGATATCCTCACCCTTCCCCTGCCCCATGCGGCCAGTGGCTGTCCTCCCTCGCTGCCTGGTCTGCCCTGTCTGCCCTCCCTCTGCACTTGCACTGGCCAGTGTAGGGTTTACCTGGTCTGGCGAGTGCAGAGACGGTCCCCCGGCAGAGTGAGGACTGCCTTACTCGCCGGGAGTCGCAAACGTGCTTTACAGTGCGTTTGTGCCATCATAGAGTGGCGGAGCATGCTCTGCATGCTCCGCTGCTCTACATGCTCCGCTGCTCTATGTTTACCCAGGATTGCGCTGTGAGCCCTCTATCTGCCCAGTATAAAGTGCTACAGCATCTTGAGTCACATGAGCACAGGCTACCAAACAGAACAGCTATTCAAAAGAAGTTCAGACTTTTGTTGCTGTACACTATCCATAGGAGGACAATACCTTTTATTACTATCATTTCATAACTTTTTGTGTGCTCTGAATGTATCATATTCCCACTAGCTTTCATCTGAGAATGGGGTAGAATAATTTCCAAGATCAAACAGGTGGACACCATCTGGACTGAATGTTCTAAGACAGAGGTTCTCAACCTGTGGTACGGGTACCCCTAGGGGTACACGGACCTCTTGCTGGGGGTACACCAAACCCTGCCCCTTATCTGCCCCATCAGCAGCTAATTAAGTGTTAACATGGATTTTAAATTGTAATTATTTTCGGAGCCCCTCCATTTCTCTGATTTTGGCTTTGGGCTTAATTTTGTACTTTGGAAAATGTACTTTGGTGGAGTGGGGAGGGAGGAGCTGATTTTGGGAAGTGTGACTTGGAGAAAAAAAGAGATGTCTTTCTCTCTCTCTCTCTCTTTCTCTGTCTTTCTGTCTCTCTCTCTCTCACACACACACACACACACAGAGTTAAATAATGCATTTTTTCACATTTAAAATTGTTTTAGTACTTTTTATTTAATTCAGAGGCGTCGCTACCCCCGTTGGCGCCCGGAGCAACGGGGGGGGGGATTGGCACCCCTATGATTCAATATCGCCGTGGCTGACAGGCCGCGGCGTGCTCCGGAGGGGGTGGGCGGCGCGCTCCGGGAGGGGGCGGCGGCACGCTCTGGGAGGGGACGACCCCCCCCTCAATCGGGAGAGCCGGCTCGGGGACGTCTTCCCCAGCCGGCTGCCCGGGGCCTTCTAAAGACCCGCGCGAGAACGGTATTTATACCGTTCTTTTTGCGCATGCTCAGACTGTTACTGAGGGAAAAAGGGCAGCCTCTTTCCCCTCAGTAACAGTCTGAGCATGCGCAAAAAGAACGGTATAAATACCGTTCTCGCGCGGGCCTTCAGAAGGCCCCGGCCAGTCGGCCGGGGAAGACATCCCCGAGCCGGCTCTCCCGATTGAGGGGGCCGGAGACTCGAGTCGGACTCGGAGACTCGAGTCTCCGAGTGGAACTCGGTCCCGAGTCTCCGAGTCCGACTCGGAGACTCGAGTCCGAGTCCGACTCGCGGGTGGGGCGGAGCGGGGCGCCCTTCGGGAGATGGCGCCCAGAGCCGGTGCTCCGCTTGCTCCACCCTAGTTTCGCCTCTGGATTAATTACCTAATTAATTGATTAATCAGTAGTTAATTAGCAGGGGGTACTTCAGAAAATTGGACCATGATAGGGGGTGCCCGGGCCTCTAAAGGTTGAGAACCCCTGTTCTAAGACAATCACAGTGGATATCTTAGTGTTACACAGTAAGCCTCTGGATAAAATGTAGGTATTTGCTTCTTATATGACTTTCTGCTGTGCTCTATTGCCATGCTGTCACAAGCCTGTTCGACTCCTAAGCCACACAAGAGGTAATTTTCTTGGGAATGGTTTTTATTAAAAAACAAAACACACAATCACCAGTGTGCTTGAGGTCTCTACATACTGCACAAGGTTTGCTCAAATCAACACTATACTTTCAGTCCCAGTATGCCCAGTATAGTAACTTATTTGGACAAAGCCATAATTACCTCAGCGGACAAAGAAAACATTCAGTTTGCAAAATGTTGGCTTCAGTCTTCAACCTCCCATTCCAAACATATCACAGTCTTCACTATATTGACAGGTTTCTACTATCTGTGAAGCAACAATTTTTCCACAGTACTACCCTTTTCATAGTGTGTGTGTGTGTGTGTGTGTGTGTGTGTGTGTGTGTGTGTGTGTGTGTGTGTGTGTGTGCCTCTTTGCTGCTTGCAGTGTAAAAACAGGTTTGCCATTAAGGCCTCAGGGTATTGGTAGACTCCTCTGTGTCTCAGCTCTCATGTGATAACTCCTGGGAGCTCCCACGTCTCTAATTATTATGAGGTATAAAGAAATAACCAAGACAAATATTCTTAGAACACGCAACTGTTCTGGAATCTATCAAGGAACAGGCCTGTGAGCCTCTCTGTGAATCTCCCCTCACATGAAATGGCGCTCCTGAATTGACATAAGCCCTGCCCCCCTTCTTCCATCATAACCCAGTTTCAACTGCATTGCTAAAGCACTTCCCTGGCTCCAGAACTACATAGAATTCTATGATAAAGCAGCCGATTTAAGGCTGTAATCACATGTGCTATATTTTACAAATAACTCAGTGAGACTTACTTCTGAGTGAATGTTATATAGAGACTGCACCTCTTTCCATGTTCTGTATCTGGTAGAATCGGTAGATCATCATTCCACTTTGGTCTGAAAAAGAACACCAGACCTAGCCTCAAAGTATTCCTCAGTGCTGCGAATCCCATCCATCATCATGACTGCCTTTACAGTTAACCAAATGCTTCAGGTCTGCCAAATGATTCTGCAGTCTTCCATCTATCTGCTTTGACATGTCACTCTCCTCCTTAGTTTGGGTCTATGCATTTTAATGATGGGGAAAACTCTTGCTCCTTTCAAAAAATAATGTAGTGGCCAATAACTACAACTTGTTTAAGTACAGAGTTAGGGCAGAAAGAAAGGAAATTCAAAATTGAGAAATTCTTGACGTCACTGTGCATGAAAACCCTGTACACCCCACCCCACCCCGTATCCACTGATTCACTTATCCATGGATGCCGAACCCCCATGTATGCACGCACCCCCCCCCCGGCTCTTACTTTTGCTTGAGGAACGTTTGTGTCTTTGTTAAACAAACGTGATAAGCAGCCTCCTGCTTTTTATTGCAGGCAAGTAGAGCGAGACTAAGTGCTAGAGAGGCTCAGCAAGCTTAACAGTGCTTATATTTATATTTTGGATGTGGCAGGAGAATGTAAAAAAAAGGCATTTTTAAAAACCATAATTCTGTTAAATATTTCATGGCATTCCAGTCCCAATATTACAGCCAATGGCCACGTCCTGTTACCTGGGAGAGTCCAGGTGAGGTTTATATATGCACTTACTCCCTAGTGTGATATTATAACTTTCAATATGAATGGTGTGTGGAAGCCCCCAATTTGTTCATAACTTCCCTGAATTTGTGGAGGCTGAGGCTACGGTGCTCAACAACCTGGTGGACTGCAGTTGGAGCTAGAGGAGGAAGGTTTCCAGGAATTATTAGAATGCCACTCCCAAGAGTTGACCAACAGGGATTTGATGGAGCTGGAGTCACAGAGAATGGAGGATGAGGTCACCAAAGAGTAGGCTTACCAGATCCAAACCGGGACAGAGTGCTAAACCTTTAGGAGAAGGAATGTGGGCTGGTGTAACTTGTTAAATTGTAATGGGGCTTGCTTCTGAGTAGACATGGCTAGGATTGTGCTCTAAGGCAAGGGTGGGGAACTGGCTTGATACAGCTTCTGCTTCCCCTTCTAGCATATTTTACCTGTGTCCCAACATCAGATGCATCATTGACTCATTTTGAGGGTTATGCATCTCACTCCTGGAAAAAGAAGGTTACAGCAACTTGCGTTAATTGTATCTTCTGCCTTTAAAAAAAAAACTTCAGTCAAAAAACTGACAGTTCAAGAGAGTTTAATATAACATGGATATATATTCAACAATCCGTTTACTCTTCTCACTAGGACAGAGGTGGGGAACCGGCGGCCCGCGGGCCGGATCCGGCCCCTGGAGCGATCCAGTCCGGCCCGCGCGAGACCGGACCCGAATCAATCAGGTCCGGCCTGCGCGAGCAGACCGGAGGCTCCGCCAGCCCTGCCGGCCCCCCGCGCGCTCACCTCGGCGCGACTTATTTGAATTCGGCAGCTTCTGCTGCTCATGCGCAGAAGCAGCCGAATTCAAAAGGAGGCGCGGGAGCAGCGCGCGCGGGGTTGGCGGCGGCGGGGGTGGCTGCTGAAAAAGGTAAGGAGGAGAGTGGGGGAAAAAAGGAAAAAGGGAGAGCGGGGGGTAAGGAAAGCAGGGGGTGGTGTGTGTGTGCCCCCCTGGCACGTGCACGCCGGGGTACCCATTTGCAATGGAGGGCCACACGGCCCGCGGGACATTTTCCCCATGGGAAAATGGCCCTCCATTGCAAAAAGGTTCCCCACCCCTGCACTAGGGGGACATAGATTATTCATAACAGTGCTTGTTTCTTTAAAAGACACATGTCAAAGATTTGGCAGCTTCTGCCCACTAAATTTTCTTTCAAAAAACATGTGACTTTTTTCCCCCTCTGAATGATATTCATTTGATTTTGTCTGTAAACCGCTTTGTGAACTTTTTGTTGAAAAGTGGTATATAAATACTGTTGATGATGATGATGATGATGATGATAATAATAATAATAATAATAATAATAATATAATATTGAGTCCTGCTTGTTCTCACATTGCAAAACTATCTTCAGGCTGCCTGGGTGCAAACTCTAGGCCCATGGCTCAGGCTGCGTGGTATGGTGGAGAGAGTGCAGACTTGCTGATAGTGTATAATGCAATAGCCACCTAATATGTTGTCCTGAGTCCCTTGGAAGGAGAGATAAAAATATCATAATAAATGCCATTTTCTCATAGTGGCTGTTATTAAAGGCTGCAGTCCTATACACATTTACCTGGAAGTGAGTCTGAGTGAACTCAAGGGGCTTACTTCTGAATACACGTGCATAGAATTATTGGGTTTATTGAAACAATAGGGTTTATTAAAGTGGTATCTATTACAATCTGTGTGGAATTGAGTTGTGGGATCTCTACAGATGCACAATAAAAAGACAATTGTACAGGTGTCCCCTGCTTAACGACGGGGATACATTCTGGAAAACCCGTCATAAAGTGAAACCATCATTAAGTGAGTCCTCAATGTAACACAGTGGAGTTGTAATAGAGAATGAATGGCAAACGCAGTGTACGTTATGAGTGTAACACAAAGCACAAGAAGATTTCTACCTGTTAATGAAGGTATTGATCACCATTGCCGCCATTCTGCCGCTGCCATTGCCGCCATTCTGCCATTGCCGCCGTCTTGTTGTCATCCGCCACCATTGCCGCTATCTTCGGAGCCTGGCCGACTGCATCTGAGCTGGCCAGGACTCCTGCTGCCCCTCAGTGACCCCTCAGAGCCTCCTCCTCCGCCCCTCAGAGCCTCCTCTGCTGCCTCCATACTGTACTGCCTCATGTCCTCATGAGATTTGGGTGCCGCCATCTTGGATCTCGTGAGATTTTGTGAGATCCAAGATGGCCGCCGACAGAAAAAAGTGCCTTTTGGCACTTTGCAAGTGGTGGCGGCGGAGGCTTCCACCTGACCCAGAAAGCCTGGGACCAACCTGGGACCGGAGCCTGGAACTCAGGATGGATGGTAAGCCTATATAAGCTCCATGGTTAACCTCTGTTTGAAACTGCCTCTTTCTCCCAGAGCATATCCTTTTTCTCAGCAGGGAGCAGCTCAATGTGACTGGTGCATAATTTTCAAGGGTTTCTGCCTGGCACTTCCATGAGATTCTACAGTAAATTTGCATGGAAATACTGTCCAAATAATAAGAAATGTTTACTTGATTTCTTCTTTAATTGATCAGATAATCGAGATTTTAATATTTCTGTCCCCTGCATCCATTCTTTTAAATAGGTCAGCTACATGTTTGAATCTTTAGCAAAATACTTCCTGGGACAACACTGAATTTTACTACAATGGTGGGAGATTCTAGCTTTTGCTAGTTGTTCCCCCGCTACAGTATTGCTTTAAGCATGTGAAATAAGTTATCTATTTATTCTAAAGCGTTGCAAAAGTTCTAAAGCGTTGCAAAAGTGCCGGAAGGCAAATGATGTCCTCAAGAGATTTGGGCGCCAACTTCTTGGATCTCACGAGATTTTGCAAGCCAACATGCCAGCGCCCGGGTAAGTTAACTCACTTTCAAAATGGCGGCGACAACGACGGTGGTGAGTGGGTGAGCGAGCCGGCCGGCCCCGCTGTTGCCCGCTTGGAGCGGCGAGAATGGGCGATCCGGCTTGGAGTGGCGAGAGCGGACGAGTTGTCGAGAGGCTTGAGCCGGCTCGCCCTCTGAGCCAGCCCGCCTGCTCTCGCCGCTCCAAGCTTGGAGTGGCGAGAGCAGGCGAGCCGGATGAGCACGGCCCGGCCGGGCTCATACAGACCTGGCCAATGGAGGAAGGAGGAGCAGCAGCACAGCGGCGATGGGCAACGATGACGACGGGATTCAGGTATGTCAATTTAATGTATTATTTATTTTAATCTATAAATAAAGAATTTCGGGCGCGCTTCGTGCGGCAAAGGGGGCGCTTTGTGTCCCCTTGGTATTTTTAAATTTATTTATTTATTTATTTGATTGATTGATTAATTGGTTGGGGGGGTCCCGGTTTAAGGTCAGGAAAATATGGTAAGCCTACCCATTGACCTTGGGCTCGCTTACACCCAGGGAAGGGAACGAATGTCCCCTTCTCCCGAGGTGCAGCCTAGCAACCCTGGGGCAGCCTGCAATGGGCTTAGAATACAGTGGCTGGCCCTTCAGGCGGGCCGGCCACGTATCTTTACATAAGATTGGGCTGCCCATTTATTTTTTAATCCAGTGGACTCTCAGTTTATACTGGTAAATAATTACAAAGCTTGAATATATATATATATATATATATATATATATATATATATATATATATATATATATATATAGATAGATAGATAGATAGATAGATAGATAGATAGATAGATAGATAATTTCTCCTTCTCTCATTTGAACTCAGAGTCACCCAATGAAATTGATTGGTAGTAAACTCGGGACAGACAAGCTAAAGTACTTCTTCATTCAACACATAATCAGCTTATGAAATGTGCTGCCACAAGATTGGATGATAGCCACTGGCTTTGATGGCTTTAAAAAAAGGGATTAGACAAATTCATGGAAGAGATCTATGAATGGTCCTTAGCCATGGTGGTTATTTGGAACCTTCAGATTTAGGGGCAAGCCTTTGCCTTGCTTGTGTACTTTGCAAAAGCTTCTAATTAGCCATTGTAGAAAGCAGGATGCAGATTAGATGGATCGTTGCTCTGATTCTGCAGGTTCCCCTTATGTGTTCTCACAGAGCTGGTATTAAATAATTATGAAAAGAATTTAAATAGTAAAGAAAGCCAGTTTTTCTGTTGGTATAAATATGTGTGAGTTACCTTCCATGGGATTTCCCCTGCTTGGATGAGCAGAGAATATGGGCCAGAATGAAAAGGAAAAAAAATAATCTAAAAAACACATCTGGGCAGCCAGACTGAAAGTTATAATTGGATCCAGAATGTAACAATGAATCACTTTTCTGAACAATGTTTAGTTGTGTGTCAGATTTTGTATTTTGTGTATTGTATGTTTCATCTCTAAGGACTCTTTTTAGACTGTCATTATATGTTCAATTTCAATAAATGCGAATTACGGAAATATATATTGTAAGCTGTGATCCTAGTTTTATTCATGACTGATGACGAGATGCCCACCAAATGGTACTGTGCATTGAAATAAGGCCATGGAAATGGACTGTAACAGGGTCAGTGAGTGGGCGGGGGTGAGTGTGAGTTTTGGTATCCTTTCTCTGATCCAGGTGGCTCTGTCCTGCCTTCCTCGTCCTCCTGCAGTTTTCCCTCTTAGACAGCCTGCTTCTTCCTCCTTTCTTAGCCCCACTAAGCTGCCTTGCTCAGCCTCTCTTCCAGCCCAATCCTGTGTAACTCTTGCACCGGTGTAACAGTAGATCCCTTCTCAGCCCGCATGTACTGCACATGCACAGTTCGGATGTGGAATGGATGCCAGCGCAACTCCTCTGGCTCAGGGGGCATTCCGAGGGTGTCCGAACATCCCCAGAATGCCCCCTGTGCTGGCGGAGCTGCGCTGGCATCCGTTCCGTGTCCGAACTGCGCATGTGCGGCATCTATGGGGGGGGGGTTACACCCTGCGTCCATCCTGCGTCCGTCAGCGTACGGCAAGTTAAACTGGCACAAGTGCTCTTACACCGTTGGATCTACTGTTACACTGGTGCAAGAGTTACACAGGATTGGGCTGTTCTGCTCCTGCCTGCTTCCTCCATACCTTCGCATAAGTCTCCTGCTTATCTCTGTCTGCTGCCTCCTCTGTCCACTTACTTCAAACCCCTCCATCTTTTCTTCTCTCCAGAGCTATTCAGCTATAGCCCACTACCTTAGAAATACATTTTATATACATTCTCATTGGATGTGAATGGAAATATGGCCTCGGGTTAGATAAATCCTTGCAAAATAAGCAGACCTTTTTGTGGCTCCCCCCTTTTGTTTAGTGAATCATTGGTAAATGTATCACTGTTTTTTAAGTCTTCACTGTCACTTACTTGTGAAAACCACTGTTCCTAGCTGGTAGTGTTGCAGATATATATTCTGTATACTGTATTTCTTCAATTCTAAGACGCATGTTTTTTCCCAATTAAGCATTTCAAAAAATGGGGTGCGTCTTAGAATCGAAGGTCTCCAAAAAGCACCCCAAAATGCTATCTTCTTACTTACTGGGGCTTGGGGGAGCTTCAGGGAGACCTGCGCGACCCTCTGCAGGCCTCCCTGATCTTCAGTTTGGCAAAAACCGGTGATTTTCAGCCATTTCTGGTTTTCACGAAAACCAGAAATGGCCAAAAATCGCTGTTTTTCGCCGAACTGAAGATCAGGGAGGCCTGCAGAGGGTTGCGCAGGCCTCCATGAAGCTCCTCAAGTCCAGGTAATGAAGGAAATGGCACTTTCTGGTGGGGCCAGAAATGCTATGCAAAGGCAGTGCACTCAGTCATCCTCAGCTCCAGGAGACATGCTGGGGAGAGTTGGTGCTGAGCGGGTAGATTCAATGAAGGGAGGTGAGTCTTACAATCGATGGATTTTTTTCCCCCTGCTTGTGGTACTGACAGTAAAGGTGCACCTTAGAATCGATGGCGCCTTAGACTCGAAGAAATACGGTAATTCAAGATTTTAAGATGTTGAGGAATAAGTCATATCTATATTTTAATAAATACTGTATTTTGTTTTTTTTAATAATTACCTGTAACTCTTTCCTTCTGCTGCATTGAAATGGGAGGATAGGGAGGTGCAGTCATTATTTTGGAGGCACAGAAATTACACCAGGCATCTGGCACATGTGGATACCACTCGCCATGGAATTTGGACAAGGATTAGACCATAGACATGGTGGCCAAAACAACAGCTGTGGATCATGTGCATATGGTAATTCATCTAATTATATGCCAGTATCACATTACACATGAAACCGCAGTTGAGCTTAAAAATGAACCAGGAGATAAACTTAGCTATAGCCTTCCATCCACTCCAAACACTAGAATAGACAGGCTGCCGAATCCTGTGTAAGATATGGTGGCCAGCGTAAAGGGCCAGCTGCCGTATCCTATGCAGGTTCCGGGCTTCCCCGGGGCAGCCCTGGTGCACCTCGAGGGAAGGGGACAATTGTCCCCTTCCCCAGGTGTAAGCAGCGGGAGCCTCCTCGAATGTATGCGGAATCCAGAGCTTGCGTACATTTGCGCTGCCCGTGTAAGACTGCGCTGGGCCTGGAGAGGGCTTGGGATATAGTGTAACTCGCCACCGATATCCCCGCCTTCTCCAGGCCCCGGGGAGGCCCCCCATCGCCCAATCCGCCCTCCCCATGCTCCTGCCCTGGCCAGTGTAGGACTTACCTGCTCCGTGGGATGCAGGGTTGGGCAGGAGCCTGGGTAAGGGCTGCCAGCTGCTGCACCGGCAGTCCTTACTCGCCGGGTGCCGTAAACGCACTTTACAGCGCATTTATGACACTCTGCGCCAGGGGAGCGTACGCTCCCCTGGCGCTCCATTTACGCCTGATTGCACCGATAGACTGGAACCAGCCTGTGGACAGTAGCATTAACTCCCACGCGTGTATCTTAACTAATTGCCACGTCTTCTGACACTGTGCCTGCCTGCAAGTTCCCATTCACCACCACCACCGCTGCTCCTTTGTTGTAAAAAACCTCTTAACATCTCTCAAGAATAAATCAAGATCAGCCTCAACAATGTCATAAATCAAGGAAAAAACTCCAGCTCAGCAGCCACATGGCAAAGATTGGAGCAGAACAAACACACAGCAGAAATCAGCTTTACATTCCAAGGAGTGTGATTTATCCAATCTCCTCCCCCCCCCCCCCGGGTATGACACCTCAGTGCAACAATGAGAAAGAAGGAAGACAGAGCTGACCAAAACATAGCAACAGATTGGATTTACAGTGGAAAATAACAGCAAGTTTGAGCAAAGAAGAAATGTGTGTTGTAAGAAATTTGAATGATGTAGCTTGAAAAACAAAGGGCAGACAACTATTTGCGAGCCATTATTTGTGGAACAAATTATTACCTCATGAGGAACCCGCCTGACTTAGGCCAAGATAATTTTCCTATCCAGCTCTCTCATGCACACGTGATTAAATTTTATGGAATTCTGGCTGCTTCTGCAAACTATGAAGCCTAAAATATCTTTAAACTGTACATAAAGTTTAAAAGCTTATTATTTAGCTTGAAGGGGACAAAATGTGGATTTAGAACAATGCAGAACAATGGAGAACAATACAGCAATAAACAAATGTTTTCGAACGAAAGCTGTTATAACCGGCGATGATCTTAGTAGAAGAAAGTATTACGGGTATCGCAGTCATATTAGTTACAAAATAGCGCTTCACAGCTGATCACAAATAATGACAGTTTTATCCGGAACAAATCCAAATAAACAGAAATTACTTAAAATCAAAAGACTGAAGGCTTGAGGACCCGACGTTTCGTGTCTTCATCTAGACACTTCCTCTGGGGTATTTTCCAAAACAATTGGAGATGTTGCAATGGTGAGCGTCTTGTTCCGATCCTTCCGAGCCCCCTAGTGGCTAATCTGTTCATGGAACATCTAGAACAACAAGTTCTCCAGACAGCTCAGTTGAAGCCCGACGTCTGGTGGCGGTACGTCGATGACATTTTTTGTATTTGGTCCCATGGGGAAACAGAATTATTAAAATTTCTAACACATATTAACAGCTTTTGCAGGGAAATCCAATTTACTATAGAAAGAGAATGTAATGGTTCCTTGGCCTTTTTAGATGTATTAGTGACAAGGAGGGATGATTTGGACTTTAACTTGGCAGTCTATAGGAAACCCACTAACACGGGTAGATATCTTAATTATAGTTCGAATCACCACCCTGCACAAAAATGTGCAGTTATCAACACCTTAGCATACAGGGCAATCAAAATTTGTGATAATGAGGCTATAAATAAAGAAAAAGAAATAATATTTGATACCCTGAGAGCCAATGGATATCCGGAGGCACAAATTAATAAAGGTTGGTCTGTACAACATAACAAAATCAAAAAAGAGAGAGAAGGGAGAAACAACATCAACATAACTAACTAAGACACTGATAATATATTAGAGGATAACAAGAAAGAAAAAATATGGACATGTCTACCCTTCATAAAAGGAGTAACTGATAAGATCGCCAGAGTCCTCAAGCAAGGAGATATAAAGACTATCTTCAAACCAACTAGAAAAATTGAACAATTGCTTAAGAACCCAAAAGACAAGAGACCAATATTATCAAATCCTGGAATTTATTGTATCCCATGTGGCACATGTGGAAAGGAATATATCGGACTAACACAAAGATCTATAGGAACCCGGTTGAAGGAACATGAAAGATCAGTCAGATTGGAACATCCACAACTTTCCACATTGGCCGAGCATGCCTTGTCTACAGGACATTCCATCCATTTCAAAGACACTTGTGCCTTAAGGAATGAAAACAAATTAAGCATATTAAAACATTTGGAGGCTCTGGAAATAAGTAAGAGACCTCCTCATAATTTGTTGAACAGACAGCAAGAATTAACTATGGCAAATCGAATTTGGCTTCCAATAATTAAAAGAAAAGATGGAGATAGGTTTCTCAGTAACAACAGAATTACTACTAACAATTAATAATATACCAACATGGGACATAAACGTGACTTTAATAGTAACTGTTATAATAGTAGCCTTGAAAGCGAGTTTGTTACATTAAATATTTGCAAGATCACACTGGTTTACACTGGAGGTGCCGGTTTTGAATCTTGCCGCTTTGGTCAGCCGTTTTCCCGCGCTTTTGAAAATAAAAAAGGATCGGAACAAGACGCTCACCATTGCAACATCTCCAATTGTTTTGGAAAATACCCCAGAGGAAGTGTCTAGATGAAGACACGAAACGTCGGGTCCTCAAGCCTTCAGTCTTTTGATTTTAAGTAATTTCTATTTATTTGGATTTGTTCCGGATAAAACTGTCATTATTTGTGATCAGCTGTGAAGCGCTATTTTGTAACTAATATGACTGCGATACCCGTAATACTTTCTTCTACTAAGATAAACAAATGTGTTCGACTCTCTAAGATCCATTTGGAAACAGACATTCACAGCCAAATCCTACTCAACTACTCATGCATGGTGATGCAGCTGAAGTTGAACCAACATGGCGGGCACTTAATCCTGTGGGGGAGGTTCGGCCTCTGGAGGCCTCCATTAGTTCCCTTGCCCTGGGGTAAGCCTGTACCAGCCCACTGGGTCTGCTCGGACCTGTGGCAGCTCTATAGCTGGCACTGGCACAAGTCTGGGTGGACCTGGATAGGAACAACGGGGACAATGAAGACATGTGAATGCAAATACTGTAAGTGTCTGTCTCAGTGAAAGGTTTACCAGAGGTATGAAAAAAAAAATCTAATACAAGATAGAGAGCTCTCAGATTCCCTTGTAGCTCCCATGAAGAGTGTGAGAAAGCAGTCCAGCTCATGCTGTAAACTGTATATTTCTAAACTATATGTTTCGCGCCTGAGTTGGTATTTTCAGAGATTTTTTATAATGCAGTCTGTTTTTGTCCAGACTTCATGGGGCCGTATTGCAGTCCTCAAGGCTGCTGCACATGTTGTTAGCATCAAATGTGAAACATATTTAAAATTAAATTTTGCGCTGAAAAATATTTTTATCACGTGTGCTTATTCTGCTCTGGAAAATTTTTGACAGATTAATTTGCTGAGGGAAATGGGGTTCTGGCAAAATCAACGTTTTCTGTGACAAGTAATCAATTCTGATTATATTTGCTGCCAGAAAAGCTGGTCGAAACTATTGTTGCCTGAAACAAGATCTTTAATTCTAGTAATCAGAAATGTTTTGGTTTTGGCCTGACACGGACATTTTATATCTTGCTTTAGATCACAGTAGTGCCTTTTGGGAAGTGTGGTCTGGCAAGGCTAAGGTTCTTCATCCATAATATAGAGCTAGAGGGACCAGAGCCTATGAAGTCTGTGAAGCCCAGTGATATCCAATAATAATTTTAAAAAATTACATCAAAGGTGGAGTAGTACAACCACAAAAGTTACTTTTTATATTTGGAAGATTTCAACAGACAGTTTTTAAAAATAAATGTTTAGTACAGATCCACATACTGTATTTGAAATAGGAGAGTAATATCTTTACCAAGAGCCAGTCAATACATACACAGAGTCAGGTAGCAGAGCTTTTATTTTATTTTTTCTTTCACACACACACAAATTACTCCACCCTTTGGCCAAAATGATCCCAAGAGCAACAGACAATCACATTCAAACACTATCATAATAAAACAATCACTGATCAAATTCAATAAAATTACAAGTGCCCTCCAGAGGAGCAGAGGGCCCCATTTCAATATGGCTGGCAATTAGATACCCAAGAGTCCTCAGAAGCTCACTGTGACTCATTTGCTAAGTGTTTTGAGAATAAAATTGCTCACATCTGTAGTGATCTGGACTCCATATTAATAATGGCGTCCCATTCATATGTTTAGAGCAGTTACTGTCTGGTCAAGGTTTCTGAGCTAAATTTCAGTTGTGATCTGATGATGGAAGCAGACAAAGTGTTTGGAGGAATGTGGCTAACCACTTGTATGCTTGATGCTTAGCCTTCTGGCGTATTACAGCTAGCAGGAAAGGCTGACTGGATTTGTCCACGAGGTAGTGAACTCCTTACAAGAGGAGATGGTCCCAACCACCTTGAAAGAGGCAGTTATGAGCCTGTTTCTGGGGGGGGGGAGGCCTCCTTGAACCATCAAGACTGTTGCAACTGTAGGCCAGTCACAAAATACACTTTTTAGGCAATGTTCTTCAGTAGGTGGTTACCCTACCATTCCAGGCACTCTTGAATGAGGCTGCTTGTTTGGATCCATTTCAATCTGGTTTCCGGCCAGTGCTTGGCACCAAAATGGCCTTGGTTGCCCTGATGGATGACCTATGCTGGGAGAAAGACAGGGGGAATGTGGCCTTGTTCATTCTCTTGGACCTCTCAGTGGCTTTTGATACCATTAGTCATGATCGTAGCATCCTTATGGATCACCAGTCTCAGGTGGGGATCAGGGGCATTATGCTTCAGTGGTTCCACTCCTACCTGGCCGATCATATTCAGAAGATGATGTTGGGTTATTGTTGTTCAGTGCTCTGGCAGTTGTTGTTGTTATTATTATTACCGCTTTTCAACAAAAAAGTTCACAAAATGGTTTACAGACAAAATCAAATGATTAAATGGCTCCCTGTCCCAAAAGGGCTCACAATCTAAAAAAGATGCAGAACACCACCAGCAAACAGACACCAGAAAAGACACTGTGCTGGGGTGAAAGGGGGGCAATTACTCTCCCCCTGCTAAATATAAGAGGAGCACCAATTGAAAAAGTGCCTCTTGCCCAGTTAGCTATGGTATCTGCAGGGTTCTATCTTGCCCGCCCATTCGCCCTTGTGTTTAAAATCTACATGAAACTGCTGATTGAGGTCATCATTGGAGATTTGGAGTGTAGTGTTGTCAGTATGCTGATAACACTCAACTCGGTTCTCCTTTTCATCCCATTCAGGTAAAGCTGTAGAAGTGCTGAACCATTAGAGTGCATAGCAAGAATGGTTATATACCAGGGGTGGCCAAACTGTGCGGCTCTTTGATGCACCTTTCTAGGCAAGGGGCCATGTGCGGCTCTCGGAAATATGTTGGCTGAGCTCCTTTTTGCATCACAATTTAATATAAAAGGGAAATAAGATATTTTAAAGCTTTATAATTATTGACCAGGTATAAACTGAGAGTCCACTGGATTAAAACATATGTTTAATGTTCATGGTGAGTAAATATATTTAAGAAATTAAATGCTTCTTAAATATTGTGGCTCTCAAACTTTTGAAATTTATCGTATGCGGCTCTTACATTAAACAAGTTTGGCCACCCCTGTTATATACAGTATATTTGTTCTAATATACCTAATAGTAAGAACATAAGAAGAGCCCTGCTGAATTAGGCCAAGGGCCTATCTAGCCCAGCTTCCTATAACTCACAGTGGCCCACCAGATGCCTCAGGGGGCACTCAACAACAAGATACTTGTATCTTGTTGCCACTCTCTTGTATTCAGAGATAGACTACCTCTAAAACCTGGAGGTTGCATAGAGCCATGATGTCTTGTAAATTTGAAGGCACTGGGTCAAATCCAGGAATACTGTACATTACAAAGTCCTGCATTATTAAAGAGCTTACTGAAGTCAATAATATACATTTACTCATTTGGGACAGTATCAGTGGCATAAATGCATGGCAGTATCATGGCAGTGTGCGTGCGTGCGTGCTAAAGCTAGTATGTGGACATGATAACTGAGTGGCAACCAAGGGGTTTATAACCTTACTAGTGGGTTATAAGATGCCTTAGGTCTAAAACTGGGCACCCTGGCTCAGGCACCTTTCTCCATGCATCTCCCAGATGGAGGGGGCATTTGGTCTGCTGCACTGCAGCACCCCCTCCTGTAATGGCTGGAGCTGGTACTACTTCTCTTCTGCCCAGGGGACCTAAGGGGCTAACAGGGGCCTGGCTGGCTGTATGTTACTCATATGCCAGGCCAAAGACAGCTGTCCAATTGGTACCAATGGTACCTGAATGCCAGTCAGCACTTGGGGGGGGGGAGCTCAACACACCAGTACTTCAGTACTCAATGTCTACTCCGCCCTGGCATGGACATTGCTTGGAGTCAGTTGAGAGATTTGGATCTTTCTTTCTCTCTCTCATAGGCTGCTTTTCAACCAGAAAAAAGGCCCTCAAAGAATAAGCACACAACAACAACAAACCACAATCGTTGTCTTGGTGCAAGCGTGTTGCTGTTTCTTCTGCATTTAACCATTACACTGGTCAACACACTTTTTCTGGCATAAGGTATTCCAATGGGTTTAAGGTAATTTTGGGGCGCTGGTTCCAGATCTGGCATCAGTTTTTGTCTATCAGATCAGGTTTTTGAGATATCGGCGAGGCCTTCTCCCCCGGCCTCGGAGCCGGAGAAAGCCCCGGAGCGTCCACCGCGCGTGACCGCCCGCATCACCGGGCGGGCGCACGCTCTGTGAGACTGGAGTGAGCGGAACAGCGCCGCCCAGTGCCGTGGTGCCGCCTGGAGCCGCTGCTCCGCTCGCTCGTCTTTCCATGCCTCTGGACCAGTGTAAATTTGCTGTTTTTCATTGATTTTATCAAATGCAATATTTGATATCTCAAAAACCTGATGTGATAGACCGAAACTGATGGCAGATTTGGAATCAGCACCCTGAAATTAGTCTAAAACAGCTGCAAAAGTCCAGGCCAGAAAAAAATGTGTTTTTTTGTAGGCCAGTGTTATGTGTCTCCATCGGACAGTAACATTCTTTCATGCTGATTTTAAGATACCACTGGGATGTCATAGTAACTTAAACAACAGTTGTAACACATGGTGCTGAATATACTCATGCACTTTGGTGAACAAATTGCTACCTAGGCAAAGGCTGCAGTTTTGCAGAAAGTCCCCCTTCCCCCTTTCATAGACCCCTCTTGAGAGAAACTGACTTCAGGAAGTAGCTAGGCATCCTTATGAAGAATGCTTCAGTGTTATTGAGCTGGCAACATAGTGGTACAGAATGGCACTTGGATGCTGTTCTGCTGACTTGCACAGAACTTGCACTTGTGGCTACTTTTAATTAGTCTAAGCCTAAGGTGACTTTGCAGTTCTGTCTTGGTACTGGAGGGAGATGACTGAGTTCAGTGCTCAAGCACCTTATTGAACATCTTGTCACATACCTGTCTGCTTCACTTTAGTGTTGCCCCTTTCTAGGCAAGGGGCCAGACCACATCCATTTATACAAACCCCAAATTAACTTAAAAACAAACTCCATATCCTTTCATGGGGGTACCGTATTTGGTGCATATAGCCCTTGGCTTTTCTTTGGCACAATAAGTCAAAAAGTGCACGTTGATGGGAGGAAATTCAATTCCTTGCACAGTCCTTTGAGTCATATATATAGTGACAAGGAAGCACACATGCGTCTCTTCTCATCACATATTGGCAGCTGAAGTCTCAATATTCATTTTGTGTATACAGACTGGTGAAGTCTGTTTGCCCTTCTAAGGTATGTGTGTGTACTGGTCTGCAGCAAAATTGCATGGCATGTTGTCGTAGATAAAATATTACCATATGTACCATTTGCTTTTGTGCAATAGGGCATTCTGATCTCCTTGTAATTCTTCAGATTTCACTCTGGTGTTCTGATGATGACTCTGGAAACATCCCAGCTGTTTTCAGAGAATGTGAGGCAGATGGATGACCAGCTTGAATGTGATGCCAGGGGTGATGAACATGCTATACCACAAAGGCTTTGGATTCCTAGACTGTCCACAGGGTTAAGAATCCAGCTTCCTTGAGAATATTTGTTAGCTGCTAAACAAGATCCCCATCCGCTTTCATGAGTTGGCAATATTTATTTCGCTCAAGAAGAAGGTGCTGCGGTTCCTACAGAGCATTTGAGCAGTCAAAACTCAGGGTTTGCAGGAGTGGTTGTGAGATGAATTGGCCAGGAAGAAGGATGAGAGATGGAGAAGAATATAACAGCATCTGATCAGTATTAGGAAGATAAAATGCTTGGGGTCATTAGCAATTCTGATTGGTGAAGCCTAAAGTGCAAATTATAGATTTCAGTCAGCATCAAGTTAACCCTTTCAAGTCAAGTTAACCCTTTCAATATATATATAAATTCTCAGCTCATATTTATTTACATTCATTTTATTGATCATCAGTGAAGTTATCATCATCAAGTTTCAGGTAGTTTATATGTGCTTACAAAATCATCTTGTGAATTTCAATCTTTAAAAAAAAACAGCTTCGGTTGCAAGATATATAAAAAGAAAAAATGGAACTGTGTGGAAGGTCCAAATGGAGAGGCTATAATGCACATAGTTTCAGTATTGTGGTGTATTTCTGGAATTCAGGGTGCTGCTTGTTGCCAAGGACAGCAGAAATATTTTCTCCGAACTATCAACACCATGAGTAAAAAGGAGGAAAAACAGTACAAGCATTTCTGGGTTTGGAAGGGTGGTTCCATTACTGTCTGTGTAATGTGCAAAGCCTAGGGCACTCACACATCTTATTAATAACCCCAAACTTGCTGGCACCTAAGTGTGTATGATAAGACTAATCCTCTGTGGCTTCATGTTATTATCATCTATCATAGCCCTAGAAAGAAACCAGAACTGATATTTTGGACCTCACTTCCTTCTTGGTAATATAAGCTATACAGTTAATGCAAGGAAAAAACGGGTTGAAAGAAAGATACTGCAAGTTGTGGGCTTCGGCCCATTGCTTAGCCCTCAGTGAAACATTGCATCTACCAGTTTAATGATATTCAAGACATGCAGAAAGGACTCAAGTCTCCAACTATGAACTATCCTTGCACGAATACAAGTCCCCTCCCCGCCACAACCTAATAAGTAACATTTTCACCAGAATGCTATTCAGAGCAGTGAAGACAACATGCAGGAGACTCCCTGCGCATTGCCTTCACTGCTCGGAATGGCTTCAATGGTGAATGGGCATGTAATGCTGAGTAGACCTTACGTAACTTACAGTACCGCCTCCCCTCTAGGGACACCACTGGGGAGGGACATGGGATCAACAAGGAGTCAGCGTATGCTATATCCTAACCCCCATTCAGATGGTGGACATACCTTGATGCCAGAAAAAAGCTACTCCAACAGAACTGGCATAGTAAACCCATAGGAAACAATGAGGTAAGGAATAACAGCAAAAACCACACCTCCTACCACTCTCTCACTCTGCCCATTTTCCTACAATGGATCATAGAATACAGACTACTAGAAGCCCTGTGCCACATGCCAGCCCAATGATTGGTCTATGCAGTGCTCCCTCTGATAGGTCCAGGTGCACAGGCTCCCAGCCTGGTGTGCCCCTTTGTGGTGATGTGAGATGTTAAATATCTATCTTCTGAGTGGTTAGAGTGTTGCTTTGTGGATTAGTCAGTCTGGGTTTTGGACCTGCTTCCCTCTCTTCTGTCCCTGCCATGGATGTTTCTGTCTAGTCATGCAAAAGGTGAGAGCCTTGCTAGTTCAGACAGGTCCCTTGACTGAGCTCAAAACACCTGGTTCTTAGGCTGCATATTATGTGCAGCGAGCACCCTGGCTTACCTAAGTGCTGTTGAGGCTCCCCTTGTGACTCTTCCCAGTGCTGGTAAAAGGTTCCTTCTAGCTGATGGACTCCCCTACAGGGACTGAAACCCTTGCCATGGAGAGGCTTATGTGTATGTTTCAAAAGGTTGCCCTCTTCCAAGGGAGCTATCTGTCCACCCTTGCTCTGCTGTGGTCAAAAAAATATCTCTTGGATGTGTGTGCTCGTGTTAGTGGAATAAGATGACTTGAACCCTGGGTGCTGTGACTCCTAGAAGTCCTTTACTTTCACCTGTTTGCTGCTTGCATCACAGTAGCTCCTGTAAGGAGTAGGGGTGCTGTGGAAAATTTGTGTTGTGTGTGTTTGTGGTGTCCTTATGGCCATCTCCCCATGGTTGGCAGGGGTGACTGTGTTGCTCATTCCTAGGGGCTGGCTGGGGGTGGGGTGTCACCCCAGAGTTCTATGCTCATTGGCTCTGTGCATGCTCCCACCCTCTGATCAGTTCTCCCTGGTGGCAATTCTCTGGCTGCTGGCATTGGGGCTGGGTGGGTGCAGTAATTGGCTCCTTGGATGTCAGAACAGTGTTGGACTGATGTCAGGACACTGCTTCATGGATGACGAGCTGTGTCAGGGTTTCCATGGGTGCTGGGGCATAACTGGGAGGGCTATGCCAATGAGGTGTTGCCCAGATGGGCGTAGGATATGCCAGTCATTGTGCTGGCATTGGTGCGCCTTTGGTTTGGCATCTAAATACGATTGGGCTATAGATGACTTAAAACGAGTATATTTTAAGGACCACCTTCATCTACATCAGCCTGTTTGTGGTCTGGGATCACCTGGGGAGGATCTTCTATGTTTCCTGCCATATAAAGATTAGCAGATGAGAACACATGATCGGGTCTTCCAGACTTTCAAACTCTCTGTCCTGAGAGATCAGCATGGTCCCTTCTCTAATGGCTTCTGCGGGAAGCTGAGTATTTTTTTTGTTCCAGCAGACTTCTAATTAAACTGCTTTTATTTGACTCTGTATGATCTGCAGTTCTGGTTACCTGTTGTCTCCTGCTTTGCTTTCATTTTTTTATTTTCTTGAATTTTTATTATCATAAGTCACCTTAAGTAACCTTTGTTTAGGGCAGAAAGGCAAGAAGATATAAGTGTTTTTAATAATTGTAATCTCAATATATGAAAGAAACTAACATGAACTGATTCAATCTGCATGTGCAAAATCAGCAGTGGGCACACAAGGAAATCTAGTTAGCTGTGGCAAAGCTGTTTTGATTCCTTTGCGTGTTAGATAGTTTGCATGTTAGATTCAGGGCGTGGGCACATAATAGAGCAATTAGACAATACGGCGAAGCATTGTTGGGATGTGATTCTGGTGAAAATGTTACTTATTAGGTTGTGGCGGGGAGGGGACTTGTATTCATGCAAGGATGGTTCATAGTTGGAAACTTGAGTCCTTGGTAGATGCAATGTTTCACTGAGGGCTAAGCAATGTGCTGAAGCCCACAACTTGCAGTATCTTTCTTTCAATCCGTTTTTTCCTTGCATTAACTGTACAGCTTATATTACCAAGAAGGAAGTGAGGTCCGAAATATCAGTTCTGGCTTCTTTCTAGGGCTATGATAGATGATGATAATAACATCAAGCCAGAGAGGATTAGTCTTATCATACACACTTAGGTGCCAGCAAGTTGGGGGTTGAGGCAAGTTGAGGGACACCACTGTCCCACTTGCGCTATGCCCCATCTTCTCCCCATTTTGGCCTCTCCACCATTGGAGTTGTGCTAGTGCCTAAGTTATGCCGGTATGGCATAACATAGCACTGGAATCTTTCAACATTGCACTGGCATCTGGAGTGCATCCTTCAGCAGTCAGACTTCTGCACCGGAGGGGCCATTGTTGTTCAGGTGTACGGTGACAAATCTTGAGGACAGGATTGGGCTGTTAAGCCTTTAAAAATAAACTTTGAATTTAGCCTGGAACAGAAAGGAAGGCAGTGCTTCTGGTATAATGGAGGAGCCATGTACTCCAACTGCCCCAGTCAGAGCCCTTGGAGCTGCATCAGCTGAAGTCTCTGGACACTCTTGAAAGGCCCTATGTAAAGTGAATTGCAGCAGTCCTATCTTGAAGTAATGAAGACATGTGTAACCATGGCTAGAACCACCTTTTCTAGACAGGAGCACCGTTTGTGCACTACTAGACCAATCTGGACAAAAGCACTCCTGGCTTTAGCACCACCAGCCTTGAGCAGCAGAGCCAGGCCCAGCACTCCTTAATTATTACAGTCAATTATTGCTACCTGCGGGGGTTGGGTTCCTAGAAAACCTCATGGGTGGCAAATTTGCAGATACAGAACCATTGATCTTATAGGATCAATGGGGTTTCATGCAGGAGGTGGGGGGCTTGCCTTACCTACTGCCTCTGGAGGGCCCTGCACTGATCGCGGGTGCCATTTTGAATGTCCCTGCAGCAGCTGCAGGGACATTCAAAATGGTGCCCGTGATCAGCACAGGACTCTTTTGAAGTGGCCAGGGGAAGCCTCAGATGCTTTCCCTGGCCATTTCAAACCACTCCGCTCTGATCACGGGCGCCATTTTGACCATCCCTGCTGCCTAAGGAAAGTCTCTGCAGGCTTCCTTAGGTAGCAGGGATTGCAGAAAGTGAGGCACACCCTGCGAATGGCATGAAGTGGTCTCACTTCTGCAGCTCACGGATACGTGAATTCGCAGGTCACGAATTTGCATATGGCGAGAATTGACTGTAACTTGATTCCTTATAGGGAGCGCAACCAAGTTCAAAACAAGCTGGATCTCCATGTGTGTATATTTCATTGTGTAAATGGGATGTTTGTGTGGTAGAAGCCATTGACAAGCACAACTTTCCAACAAGCGTCCAACAAGCAATACATTTATCATATTTGACTGTCCAAATGTAGCTTTCATGCTATTTCCAAATTCCATGTAGGAAATGTGTACTATGTGAAGTGGCCTTCAGGCTCTGTTCATTCCAACTGTTGATTGGGAAGGGAAACATACTTACAACTCTACAGTCACTGACAGTCACTTTGGGAAACAAGAAGGCCCACCCACAATCAAGTGAGCTACCATATGGGAATCATTACTACAAATGAATCTTTAAAGCCATTCCATCCCCAAATAACTTGCTTGTTTTCCCGGCAGAATGATTGTTTTGAACTCTAAAAACGTGCTTCCTCTCCTAAAGAACTACGAAATATTTACTGTTTTTACAAAAACAGTACAAAAAAACAAAAAACTCTTTAGAAGAACTTACAAAATACTTATGGTGCTCTTGGCTGTCTTTTGAGAATGAACTTCCACTGTGAACGCATAGCAAGTTATGTTTTCCTTTCTGAAATACACAGTGTAGGAACTTTTGCAACTATTTAGTGATGGTTTTTAATTTGGCAATGGATTCTTACAGTGCAGACCTGTACATGTTTACAAGCCCCACTATGTTCAATGGATTTTACTCCCAGGAAAGTGTGTACATTATATGATTGCAATCTTAGATAAAGATAAGTTTTCTTGCTGTATGTTGGTTCATTTTTCCAAAGAAAGTTGCAAAGTATGTTTGTGCAGTGTAGATTACTTGTGCATATTTCCATAGAAACCGCCCTTCTCATGTTCGAAATGTGTCGATATTAAGCAGATGACTTTTGAAACTATCAAGCATTGGGACATATGTTTAATTACCAAAATACAGAAACAGGAGAGCTAGATGTTGTGTTTGCATGCCAAAGAACATTCTGAAGTATGCTTCTTTCCCCCTACCGCTGCCAAATACTAAGCAGAAGATAAATTAGTTAAGAGTTATGATGGTTGAATAGAAGTTAATATATCAAAGAAAGTTTTTATTCCTAATAGCTTAGGTTTGTGACTACAGTGTACCAGCTGCCCTCCCAAAAAGCAATGCAAATAAGCACACACACACACACACACACACACACACACACACACACACACACACACACACACACACACACACACACACACACACAGCCTGAGAGAGTCAGAGAGAGTCAGCCTGCTCCTTACATAAGGGTTATGTTCCAGAGTAAATCTAAAATCACGTATACTCAAAATTACCTTGAAAATCCCTTACATCTGAAAAATGAGTACCATTTCTTTAAAAATTACATGAGGCAAGCAGGAACTGAGACCGATTGAGTGAACAGCAGCTTCATTCTCCAATCTCACGCTCACTCTCAGGCATGTACAGGTGTCCGCTTAACTCCCTGAACCCTGTCGTTAAGCGCCCCCTGGAGGCCTGTTCAGGGTCGCATGCCTCTCTGGAGGCCAGGCCTCTGCGGGCCATTCTGAGACTCTCAGAGGCAAGGAACAGGCCTCTGGAGGCCTCAAACTTCCAATATTCCAATGGAAGGGAAAGTGACCAACGACGGGCTGCATCCGGGATCGTATATCTGGGCAGTAGTTAGACAGACCATTTTTAAGAAGGGCACACCTGTATTTAGTAAGTGGAATGGTGGGCGGAATCACTACACTATTTAAACTGTTTTTCTCTGTTTCTTTTTTGTTTGCTGAGGAAGTTGTATCAGTTGAATCAGTGCAAGTAAAGTGTGCCTGAGATGTGGGCCGATTGTATGTGTTTGTGTATTCATATTCACATGGGTTAATCATTTAAAACAACCTCCTAGGTGCTGGACAAAAACAAAATGAAAACTTGTCTTCAGGCTTACAACGAACTTTTATGATTATGATTTCCAAGTCAGGCTTGTGATTTTGGAGCAGGAGGTCCATTTCATGATTTTTGAACATGAAGGGTGCATAAATTCTTGGCCGTATTTTCAATTAAGAACATAAGAACATAAGAAGAGCCCTGCTGGATCAGGCCAAAAGCCCATCTAGTCCAGCTTCCTGTATCACACAGTGGCCCCACCAGATGCCTCAGGGAACACAAGACAACAAGATAACCTGTTTCCCGTTGTCACTCCCTTACACCTGGCACAGAGAAAACCCACTTCTAAAACCAGGAGGTTGCTTATGGCTTGTAACCTGTGATGGTCTTTTCCTCCATGAATCTGTCCAAACCCCTTTTAAAGGCATCTAGGCCAGGTGCCATCACCACATCCTGTGGCAAGGAGTTCCACAGATGAATTACACGCTGGGTAAAGACATATTTTCTTTTGTCCGTTCTAACTCTCCCTCCACTCAATTTTACTGCATGTCCCCTGGTTCTGGTGTTGTGCGAGAGGGAGAAGAATTTCCCTTAACAATATCATTCCCCCCCCCCACCCTTGAACATGCTGTATCACAAACAACTTTTGAAAATCTCCTCCATTTCAAAAGCAGTTTTCCATGTCATATTAACAATGATGCTTTGGATGCAAGGAAATAGGTCATTGACTCCTGTCTTAGATGTTTGATTGAAGTACACTTGCTTCTTTCATGAAGCACACACTTCTCCTTGCTTTCTTACCATCCAATGTCTGCACATGGTTTGGAAAACAGCCTTCTGATTTTCAGATTCTGTCATCACAACTGAGACAAAGAGACGAGTTTTTACAACAATTTCCTAAATGTGATGGTACTGTCAGGCAGACTGATATATTTATTACGATATTTATATACCACTTCCTCAGTAGACTCAAGGTGGTTTACGTAGGCAGATTGAACATAAATCCATATTTCAATGAGATTTTTTTCAAGTATTATTCCATGAGACAATCTCATAGAAACTCCATTTCTCCCCTTCATAGTGCAGTCGTCATCCTGGCTGCCGGCTCTTGCACTTACCAAGCTCTTGCAGGCAGCTGCAACCAAGCTTCAGACCGGTTTCTCAAAGCTGTTATCTGGTTGGGTTTTTTTTTTTCTGCCAGCTGACTCCTCCACACTCCACTCCTTCGCACAGATAATGCCAGTGGCCTCCTCTTGGCCTCCCATCCAGGCAACCGATCCTGCTTAGCTTTTTCAGGCAAGGCAACAGCTCAACCTTCAGACCATCTATATCCAGATACCTATCCCAGTTTGAAACCTGTGAATCACTCAGCACAACTGAGAGTTTGAGGTTTGCCTATATCTGAATTGGGGAATCAGGATACACTAGAGAGGTTTGGATATCCCCTGTGAACTTTTAGAGGAGGGCTGAAGGAAGTCAATTGGGAACATATGTATTATTTGCAGAAGGAGAAGTCTATGTTATATAATACTGTATTTCTTCAATTCTAAGACGCATGTTTTTTCCCAATTAAGCATTTCAAAAAATGGGGTGCGTCTTAGAATCGAAGGTCTCCAAAAAGCACCCCAAAATGCTATCTTCTTACTTACTGGGGCTTGGGGGAGCTTCAGGGAGACCTGCACGACCTTCTGCAGGCCTCCCTGATCTTCAGTTTGGCAAAAAATGGTGATTTTCAGCCATTCCCGGTTTTCGCGAAAACCAGAAATGGCCAAAAGTCCAGGGAGGCCTGCAGAGGGTTGCGCAGGCCTCCCTGAAACTCCCCCAAGCCCAGGTAACGAAGGAAATGGCACTTTCTGGTGGGGCCAGAAATGCTATGCAAAGGCAGTGCACTCAGTCATCCTCAGCCGCAGGAGACATGCTGGGGAGAGTTGGTGCTGAGCGGGTAGATTCAATGAAGGGAGGTGAGTCTTACAATCGATGGATTTTTTTCCCCCTGCTGGTGGTACTGAAAGTAAAGGTGCGCCTTAGAATCGATGGTGCCTTAGACTCGAAGAAATACGGTACGTCAGGTTAGGTATGCACTTTGTATTACTTGGCCTGGAACAACTTCTGTTAAGCCATCATCATATTTTCGTTTTAGCTTTTGTCCATTCAAGTAAGAAGAATCTTAGGTAAATCTTAGCTTGCTTCCGGACAGTATTTTTGACAAGCAGTGGAGCTAACTTGGCTTGGTCTTGTATAATCAAGCGAATACACTTCACAAGTTTGTTCACACAACAGATGTCGCTACCTAAGCAGATAGCTGCCCTTAGAGTGAGTGATGCTTCGTCTGCTATCCTCAGGGATTTCAAGCGTGTTTGGGGAAGGAGAATGGTAGTCTGCTGAAGCTTGTTGCAAATTCTGTATTTTTAAATGGTATACATTTCTAATATTGGTTTCTATCTAAATAGCAACGCTAAGCTGAATGTTAAGATGTTAGTTCGATATTATTTGTCTTTGGTATGAAGGGAAGAGTGTCTTAGTGGTACAGTGCTATTGTAGAATACCTCCTGCTTTGGAGCTGCCAGCGTGCATTGGGATTCATCTTTGATACTGCAACAACAGGGACAATGCTGATATGAATGGGTGGAACCTGCTGTGGCCCATAAACCGTCATTATAGTGGCAGATTTCAACAACAAAGTCATAATGTGTAAAATGCTTGTTGTATAATGATTTGTGTGACTGAAAGTGGTTGGTAACAGAGGAAACCACTTCAAGCATCACTACAGACAGATGGAATCAGTATGCGGCTGTCTTTTTTTTTTTTCCCCAACAAGAATGAAAATAAATTGCAAATGGTAACACATTGCAAGTAATACTGCCTGCAATTAAAATGCCCACTTTGACTTATTGTCCCATAGAACCGATTTTCTTAAAGGGTGACTCGTGATACGATTTTGCTGATAAAGATTTAAACAGGTCCTGTAATTATTAGGGGATTGCTTCCTGCTATCCTCAACCTTAGAGCTCTGCAACTGGTATTAAAGCCTAACAACCTCAATTTTGGGGGGCTGATAAACATGGAGAAAAAATATGTGGTTCTTCAGGATGAAAATGTTAGCGGGGAATAGGATTGTCCAGGCTCTATTACCAAGCAAGTAGGTAGTTTGCAGTGGGTCACAAAGCAGGTTACACACCCGTGTAGGACTAAGATAGAAACAGAACAAGCTCAATCTTCAATAAAACATACAGCCCAATCCTATTCCCTGCCAGTCCATAGCATGCAGCGCCACTGACAGAGCACATGCTGCTTGTGATGGAGGGGGGGGGGGGAATCAGATGTAAGCCAAGTGATAGTGATTCATCCAAGGTCACCCATTGAGCTTAATGTCTGAGTAGGGTTTCGAACCTGCTTCTCCCCAACCTTGTCCGATACTATAACTTTATACTATGCTGATTCTCAACAGTGAATGGGACCTTTTGAAATGTTGGTCTGAGAGGTAATCCTTGGTGTACTCATCTTGCAAACTATATCAACAATCATCTTAAGCACTGTCTGTTAATTCTTACGCAGATGCTGTCAACAGTGCAGAAGCATCTAAACTGAAGAGGGTGAACATTTTGGTTCTTCAACTGCTGAATGAAAAAAACTGACAATTTTCCCCTTTTAAAAAAAAGTGGTGTCTGCTAAGGCCGTAATTCCTTCTGCAGAAGGCGTTTTACTTGTGTTTCCCAGTCAAGGCTGTCTGTGCTTATCTCATTCTTGGCATCATCCCATTTTCAACTAAGACGTGGCAGTAAAGTATTCTGAGGTTGTGCCAGAGAGAGATTGTTGTAGGAAAAAATGTTTCTTGCATGTTAAGCTGAACTCTATAAGCTGCTAAAGAATTAGGCTAACATGTTTGTGCTGCAAGTTTGAGGAAGGAGGGTAGGTAGTGAGGGCAAGCTAGTTGTTGGGGCTTATGTAAAAGGCCAAGAAAAGCCAAAGTTACTTCTACATTCAGAGGCATTACGATCCTATCACCCTGTAGCAGTACCTTAAGACTGTCATATTGTGTGATTTGATATGGTGTAGGTAAAATGATTGGTCGTCATGACAAAGGTAATCTTTCTCCTGAAAGAAACTAAATTTTCCAATTAAACATATTTTCTGAGTGAGTTAAGGAACAATGAGGGGCTGGTTTGAATGATACTTTAACAGCCCAATCCTGTCTAGAATGTAGTGGCGGCACACCTAGGACGGCAGCTGCATCCTAGGCAGAATTTGGCCCATGCCAACAGAGCTGGAGCACTCCTTGGGGGGAAAAGGACATTTGTCCCTTTCCCCCGGATAGAGCCCCAGCAGGCCCAATGGGCCTCCTCGGATGTGCGTTGCAAAATGGCCAGTGCAGATTCAAGGAGCCGGTGTAAAGCCGGGCAGGCCCGGGATGAGGGATAGGATTTGACAGAGCACGTCGCCGATGATCCTTTCCCCCATCCCTGGCCTGGCTGGCCAATTGCCCCCTCCCTTTACACCCTGAACCGCCCTCTCCACGCCCCTTTCCCAATCGGCGGAAAACCTACCTTCCCTGGCAGGTGCAGCTCCCAGTCTGGGGCGGAGTGAGCGGTGCTGGCCTCTCCCCAGCGCTGCTTACCAGAATCTTAGAGATATATGATGCCCTCACAAGATTTGGGCACTGACATCTTGGATCTCGCGAGATTTCGCGAGTCAAGATACTGGATCCTGGAAAAAAAGGTAAGTTTAACAAGTTAAAATGGCGGCAGCGGCGCGGAAGCCTACCATTCGCCCCGGAACCTTTCCGGGACGATCCCATTAATCGAGGCCTGTTTCCAAGACTGTCCCAGAAATTCTGGGACGAATGGTAAGTCTAGCATTAAGTGATTGTCTGAAGAAATGAGTTAATGGCAAGTTGAAAAGGTAGAATTTTAAATTGGAGCCAAATATCAGTGCTTTCCTGTGAAAATGGAATTAAGCCAGTGACAACAATTCCACAAAGTTTATGTGATGGTCAAAAGATACAATTTTCCAATTCTAAGTTCTTGTGGTATTTAGCAAAATTAAATGTTTTCATTCGATATTCACAAGTTATTCTGTGTATGGCATTTGTGCCTATTAAATAATTAATCACTTAAAAGCAAGAGGTGGTTTGGCAGCCTTAATTTTAAATATTGGTTAATGTCCTGCCAATGGGATGTTCTGTAGTGATTGTAAAACCTTTCTTCTTTCAGTTCTAATCACATGTCAGCATTTCTTTTTCCCCTTTGCTTGATAAGTTGTGGCAGTACAGTAATTTTAAACCAGATGCTTATTAAATATAAATTCAAAGTGTTGAATGGAATATCAGATCTGCTAGTAGCAGAGAGAGCTCAGTCAGGGGCAAACTGAACATATGTTTTGTTAAACATGTCTTTGTTCACAGTAGTGTAGCTGGACTCGTGCCAGTGGGGAGGTGGGCAGGGCGAAGCGTCATCGCCCCGCCACTGGAATGACCCTGATCCGTTTGGATCACATGACCCTGACCCATTTGAATGACCCTGATCCATTTGAATCAATGACGCATCGCCCTGCCCACCACCCCACTGGCGCAAATTCAGCTACGCTACTGTTTGTTCATAAATTGGCCTCTAGGACAGCATATCCACACATTCTGCGAAGGAGAAAGAGTACAAAGCACTTACCTCTGATTAGACAATTATTGTAAGGCTACAATCCTGTACATACTTACCTAGGAGTAAGTTCCATCGAACAGCGGGGCATTCTTCCATGTAGGCATGCATAGGGTTGCATGATAAGTATCATACATAGTTTCTGCTGCCTACAGAAGGTAGATTAGGACTTCTCATCCCCTGTTGATTCTCTGCTTTCATGGACAGAACAGATTGACTTTGGATGAGTTGTCATGATCAGGATCTGTGGCTCGTGTGTGATCATTTTGGGTTAGGAGGATACAGCCTTCTAGTTCAAACTGCTACCTCTCTGGAAGGTGTTGATGCTTTCTTTCGACCTTCAGCTAATATGTTAAATATTGGTTTATAATAGTTGTTATGCTTGTAATTATTTGCCACTACTCATTAATGCTTTGCACCACTAAAAGCGCTATACCATATAGCAGTATTTAATGAAAAATACATCATTAGTTCATAAAAGAAACAAGAAGGGGTCCTTTGAAATAATCCCGTAGTTAGCTTGTCTCTGTGGCAGATAGGGGGAGAAAACCATTCCAGTTCCATGGGTTTATACAGTCAACTGTGGTGGAAAGCCAGAGAATAGCTTCCCAATGTGAAAGCCTCTATTGAAGAAAAAAAAAAAAGAATACTGCACTTCAAAGTGATGCAGTGTTATTCAACCATGTGGGTTTCATTACATACGATCAAAGAACCACGTGGAATGCAGAGAAGAGAGAAGGGGAGAAAAACGTTCTTTAGTAACTGATCATTTGAATTCACCCTTTGACTTTCCTGGAATGGAGCTTATCTTCCTGTTTAAAAAAAATGTAAGGAGGAATTTTCATCACAAAAAGGGGTGATTCTAAAATATATATACCGTATTGTCCCGAGTATAAGACGCACCTGATTATAAGACGCACCCTTAAAGTTTGGTGCTATTAAAAAAAATTAATTAAATCACTGGCATTAAATTGCAACAGCCTGATTATAAGACGCACCCCTAGTTAAAAAACTTAAATTAGGAGAAAAAAGTGACTCAGACCAATACGGTACTTGCCGCATAGCATTTGTTGTTCTCCTGAGTCCTCTAGTCACATGAACTTATACTGTGGACTTTGTGGGAGAAAATTGGTGTCTTCTTTCTCTAACAGCCCAATCCTATCTGAATCCCCCATCACCACCACCAGTGCAGTCGCACCACCAGAGCGTGCATTGTATCCTGGGGAGGCAGTTGGGGGTCTCCTCCAGGTCAGAGAACATTTGTTCCCTTGCCCAGGGGTAAGCCTTTGCTTCCCTGATGGATCTACTTGGACCTATGCCAGTGATTTTGTTGGTGCAAGTCCGAGTGGACCCGGGTAGGTGGATCAAGGTTAGGGAGGGGGATAAGTGGAGTTGCTGCCACCAATAACCACCCTTTCCCACTCTCAACACATCCCTGCTGCATTCTGCCTTCCCTCTGTGCAAACGTACCGGTGCTGGGGCTCCTGGGAAGGCTCCTGTTGCCTAGCCACTGCTGCTCACCATTTGTAGTGGCAGCTAGATGCAATCTATGGCGCATTGCATTTTGGAACAGCTGTAAAGCATGCTGTGCCACTGGAACTCGAGTTCCGGCAATGCAGCAGGCCCATAGGCTTGGGCTGTAAGTACATAACCAGAGCGGACAACACAGGAAGCATGGAACCTGGTTTGAGCCAGTCACTGAAACCTCATCTACATGTGATGGCAGTTTAGAACACAGGCAGGTGCTTGAGTGCTGCGCTGGCCTAGAGGGTGCACAGGATTGCACCCAAAATCTTGGAACCTGATGCCTCTATCATACCACTTCTCAACTCTCTTAATAAATATAGTCTCTCCCCACTCTTTGGCAGCACTTGTGGCACTATCGTAGGGCTACCAGGGTGCTCCACAGGTGTAATGCCTGCCAGGAGCTGCACAGTCCTCCGAAAGACTCTTCTTAAACAGGCATGAATGGAAAACACCCTTTTCTCTTGGGCTCAACATGGGTTATTCATGACAGGACATGATAGTGCAAGATTTTCATTAACCAGTGTTAATGTTAGAAGGTACTCTTAAGATCATTTAGATGGGTATGTTTTGAGATAAGTACTTTTCCTCTGT
Source organism: Plestiodon gilberti rubricaudatus (assembly GCA_026170595.1). Taxonomy (NCBI): domain Eukaryota; kingdom Metazoa; phylum Chordata; class Lepidosauria; order Squamata; family Scincidae; genus Plestiodon; species Plestiodon gilberti. Next base: position 191,477,703 of record JANXHW010000002.1, on the reverse strand, counting down.
TCAGCACTTATGTAAAATTAATTAAGTTGTGTTTGTCTAAAGAATAACCTTCAGAAGGACAGCCAGTGTTGATTGAAAGATAGCAGATGATGGAGAATCTACAGTCTGTGCCAATGCTTAATCATTGTCCCTGCTAACAAAGGGTTGCATCTGGTTTCTGATCTGTATTTGTACAACCCTCACTTTCCGTCCTTGATTATTGTTGTATACGATCTGTGTACCCTCTGTTGCCTGGCCAATACAGCCACCTGTTGGTTCAGTGTGGGAAGGAAGGTGGTATACTTTTCACCCTCCTCCTGCTGGCCAGGTCTCTCAGCTGGCACCTCCACATGTGTTGTTCAGTTGTCAGCCTCCTGTTCTTCTTCTTGGCCACCCTCCCTCCGGCCCTCATGAGGCAGGCCATGTATGCTTGCAGGAGGCTCCCTGTCTCTTGGGAGAAGGGACTGCCCCCACAGGTGGAATAAAGGAAGCTGCCTTATTCTGGGTCAAATCTTTGGTCCATCTAACTCAGCCTTGTCAGCATGGCTGGCAGCAGCTCCTCCAAGGTTTCAGACAGCAGTTTTTCTCTGCCCTACCTGAAGATGCCAGGGATTGAACCTGGGACCTTCTGCATGCAAAGTGGATGCTTATCCACTCAGCTACGGCCCCTCCCTGAAGTGAAGCCATGCCAACCATAGAAGAACAGAGCAGCATCCTTGCTACCCAGGCCACTGAGTTGCCACCATGGCAAGCCCACTCAGCCAACCAGTCAGCCTAGTGCTCTGCTGGCATTCCCTTCTGCTCCTTGCTTGGTGGGATCAGATCATGACGCAGCATTACAAAGATCACAAGCGTTAGGAAAGGTTGGGATAAATAAGGGTTGACTCATCCGGTGGCCCCAGCTCATGGGACCCCAGACAATGGTATTATTCTGGACCTACATAATGGTAAAACTCAATACTTTCATTCCATGATGTACTAGTTCAGCACAATAAAATTACTTCATATTTTGTATATAATTTCCATTCTCTGTGTTTTGGTTCAGTTAAAAGATGGAATGAATCCTTTTTTTTCAGCCTAGTAGGTGTGATGATAAGAGGATTCCAGGGAATGTACTAATAATCATTGCATAAACTAATGATAGGAAACTCCCCCAGCCAAGATTTGGATTGAGACTGGCAATTGCAAGCAATAGCAGTGAACATTTGATTTTTTTTTCTGAAAGTTAATAAATTCACTCCTAATTGCTACCTCATGAACTCCCAAACTCAGAGGCTACTGCTTGTGGCGGTGGGAGGTCTGTCATCTCCTCCTCTGTTGTGGCTGAAGTGGCATGGAAGTTGGGGGTCTCTTATTTCTTTCTCATCATACTTCCCTTCTCCCCTCTCTGGTATACTGTTACAGTACCTGGCACCAGAAGTCCTAAGAAATGTCATTTTCCTAGGACACTGATGTTCATACAAAAATGGGATGCCTTAGGAAAGTTACATTTTCTATCTCTCCTGGCACCTGGAACACTATTTTAACAGCATTCCAGGTTCAGGGGAGGAGGGAGAGACCAAGAGAGAAAAGAAGGTAGGAACAATTGAGAAGAGGGTCGCCCCTGCGACCCCCTCGTCCTCCCTCTGCCTCCTCTCTGCTGCTTCTACAAAATAGAACAGGTGGGGATGTTCCTGGGAGCAGAAGAGGTTTTCTCTCTCACACACACACACTCTCACACATAAATAAAAAAATAAACGTTTCAGAAAGAGAGGGGTGGAATTTGGGTGCTGCTTCAGAAAGAGAGGGCACTGCTTTGGGTGCTGCTTCATCTTGGGCCGGACCTGGCAATAACATTTCACTGTAATGATTTCATTGTAATGATATAGGTTAGTATCTTACACCCATAGGACAAGCTACTTTTGAACAAGCTACATTTTCAGTTCCACCTCAGTTTTGTTTGTTTGTTTGTTTGTTTGTATGTATGTATGTATGTATGTATGTATGTATGTATGTATGTATGTATGTATGTATGTATGTATGTATGTATGTATGTATGCATGCAAATATTTCTAGTTCCCCTTTCCTAGGCAGTGAGCACTACAAATTTGTTGGATAGGGCAGTTTGAAATTCTTGTCTGAGAGTCAGATTCCTCAGACATGCCCAATTCGGTTTAGCTGGTGGAAGTGCCTTGCATTTTGCCCTCTGTAATCGCAGCTGTACCTTGGCATGGACGAGGTAGTGGTTGGATCCACAGTTGGGCCCCCTCATTGCATGTACATCTTTAAGTGATGATCGAAATTGAAAGTGATGATCGAAATTGAAAGTTTATCAGGAGAAAGGAATCGTTAGTGTTTCCATACTAAATTAATATATATATTCTGCTGCATCCCGGTTTATCATATTCTAGATTCCTTCTGATTGCCCAGATGACAAAGAGCTTTGGATAACAGCAGTCACATCACACGTTGAAATCTCACAAGTTTTCCTTCCAGCTGGTGCTCCTGACCTTTTCAGCTGGAACGTGAAATGCACAAGTTCATCAACTTTAAACCTTACAATGGATTGCAGTTAATAATTTGCTGAAACTCACCCGAGTCATATAATATCCATCTTCTCTTTTTTAATAATAAAGATAATTGAAGGAATGAGTTCCAAAACAAAATGCAATGTGATTAGAAAGTTTTTGACCCCCCCCCCTTTCTCTCTCTTTATTTTTTTAAAAAATCACCAATTATTGTGTGAAATGCTGCTAGGCTTTTAAAACATATTTTTAATTGATAGAAGCTCAAACACAGTAAAATGTAGGAAAAAATCCATAAAATATGGATTTAACTCATGGAAATGATATTACTAATGGGCTTTGTTCTCTAGTAAGGCATCTATATTTGTAGACAACATAATTTGATTTTGAGCAAATGGATTTATTTTAATCCTTTTGCTCACAAACTCAGGAAGGAGAATTTTTGCAGAGCCTGCTGTGGAGAGCTCTGCCTGCTGGTCTGATCTTCCCAAGTAGCATATGCACATATGAGTTAAACACACAGACACAGACACAGACACAGACACAGACACAGACACTCTCTCTCTCTCTCTCTCTCTCTCTCTCTCTCTCTCTCTCTCTCTCTCTCTCACACACACACACACACACACACACACACACACACACACACACACACACCAAACACCTAGGGATTTCTATGGTTCTGCTTGGCATATAGTTCTACTTCTGAAATAATGATTGAGGGATACGTGGCTTGGAGAGCGAGAGCGAAAGCAATATACAAGTTCATTGATACAGGTAAGAGCCCAATCCTATCCCCCACTATTACTGCTGATGTAGCCGTGACATGCAGGTGCACTCTGCATGCTATGGTGGGGGGGGGGGATCAGGAGGCCTGCAAGAGGTAAGAAAAATATTTTTTTCATTACCTCTGTGTTGACCCCCTGATGGCCTATTTGTTGTTCAGTTTTAAGTCGTGTCCGACCCTTCGTGATCCCATGAACCACATCCCGCCAGGCCTTCCTGTCCTCCACTATCTTCCTGAGTTTGCTCATTTTCATGTTTGTTGCATTGGTGATGCTGTCTAACCATCTCATCCTTTGCCTTCCCCTTCTCCTTTTGCCTTCAGTCTTTCCCAGCATCAGAGTCTTCTCCAGAGAGTCCTCTCTTCTCATTAGATGGCCAAAATATTTGAGCTTCAGCCTCAGTACCTGTCCTTCTAGGGAACAGTCAGGGTTGATTTCATTTAGGATTGACTGATTTGATCTCCTAGCAGTCCAAGGGACTCTCAGGAGTCTTCTCCAGCACCACAGTTCGAAAGCATCTATTCTTCATCCTCAAACCTACATTAGCTATATAACTGGCGTAACTCTGAGGACAGAAAGGGGGCAGAGTGGGTTGGAAAAGGGGGGATAGGATTGGGTGTGTATGTTTGCCACTGAGATCCACCCACTCCATCCATTCCCTGCCCCCTGCCTTCCCCCACTCCACCCAGAAACTCCCCCTCCTCGCCCACAAGACAACCATTGCCAACTAACCTGCCTTGGTGTGGTCTGCGGTCCATGCCAGCGCAGCTCCAACGCTTTTGCCACTTTCTGGCAGCAGCTCAGGCTGGCCTGGCAGCAGTGTACTCCATGCGCTGTCACAGGGCCTTTTACAACAGCAGGATGCTGTCCTGCTGTCGTAAATTGGCGGATAGGATTGGGCCATAAGGAATTTAAAACCAGGTGTTTTTACTTCCAAAAGAAGACTTAACCACAGTATCAAATCACCACCCTTATTGCAAGTCCAGGAGAAGCAACTACTTTTAATGCTACATCAGGAGTGTGGCCAACATACTCTCTTTTCCTTCTGAGAAATTTTTGTTGTACTAGTCAGTCCTCTGCTGCTCCCTTTCTTTTGAAACTCAACTTCTTACCCACTAATGTCTCCTGTGGGGTATGCTTCATTTCTGTCTCAGATTATTTCAGACAGCACCTTTTAGGTGTGGCTGATCAAAGTGATAGGCTGAAATTTTCCAGGACTCTGACTGTCCACCCCCCCCCCTACACCAAAAAACACACACAACATCTTTTTGTGTGCAGGGCAAATCAGTTCTAATGGTCTGGTCTATTGGCAAACTCCTAGTCTATGATGACTCATGTAATTTGGCTTTCAAAGTTTTTAAGCGCCTGTCTGTGTTCTAAACTGTTGTGATGTGTTGCTTCTCAATGTCCTTTCTTACAGCTATCATTGGTTTTCTCTTTCACTTTTTTACATTGATTTATACTTTGCTGTGCTCTTAAAAATGGGACAAGAAGTAAGCAGCAAGATATGAGATAATGGATAGAATAATTGAACAGATACATCAATGTAGAGCAGCGGTTCTCAAGCTGGTGGGTCGCGACCTGCCAGGAGAACCAGAAGCTGCCGCCAGCCCCTTAAGGGGCATGACGACTGCAGCCACAGCAGCGGCGTGCCCGGGATCACGGCGGTGCTCCCAGGATCGCTGGTGGCAAAAGGGGCTATTTTTAAATTACAGTGGTTATGCTGGCCCTCCAGGGGGGTGCGGGGAGGCCCACGGCCCCCTCTGCAGTCCTCCCCACATTTCCGATTGACTCTACGCAGCGATTGTGACTCACTTCTGGTTTCGGATGAAAACTGGAAGTGGGTCGCAATCATGGCAGAGAGCCAACTGGAAGCACGGGGAGGCTTGCAGAGGGGGCCGCAGCCCTCCCCGCACCCCCCAGAGGGCTGCCGTGACCCTTTAAAGTTAAAAATAGCCCCTTTTGCCACCAACTGCAGTGCGATCCCAGGAGCGCCGCCGTAATCCCGGTCGCCCTGTCCCCGCAGCTACTCACAGTTTTCCATGACTCGTGGTGAGAAATTTGAGAACTGCTGATGTAGAGGAAGTCTCACATTCTCTCAAAACCTCTGGATGAATTTCCAGACAGGTCGCCTTTTACTTCTAACCATTGATCCCTAACTGGTTCTTGACTTCAGCGCTGTTCAGATGGGGAGCTCTTTCTACTTTGTCCATTCTGTTTTTGGTGCCATGTTGCTCTTCCAGTTGAAAGCACACATAGCCATTATTTTTTCCTAGGTACTGAATGAAGGTTGCTTCATACAACTAGTTTCCTTTCACTCTGAATTGTCCGTTTTGGAGTCATGCTGGGGCAAACATCCACATGCATCTCTGTTGCGTATTGTTTCCCAGGCTTAGATCACAGCCAGCTCGGTTTTCAAAAAGTCTCCCCATGATGAACAAAATGGTTGTATGAATCTACCCTGAGCAGCTCAGGTTTCAACTTTTCAGAACGTTTTGCTCCCAGACTCTGCAGCCAAAATGGTGTTTATCAGTTTTCTCCTTGTAGTAGGTGTAGAACCTTCAGTTCTGTATGAGAAGTCAGCAGCTCAATATGTAACTGTCAATCTTTCCTACACCATTTTAAAAGTGAAGTTTTACCAGAGTAGGCAGTGCAATCCTATTGTTGTTGTTCAGTCGTTAAGTCGTGTCTGACCCTTCGTGATCCCATGAACCATATCCCACCAGGCCTTCCTGTCCTCCACTATCTTCCTGAGTTTGCTCATTTTCATGTTCGTTGCATCGGTGATGCTGTCTAACCATCTCATCCTTTGCCTTCCCCTTCTCCTTTTGCCTTCAATCTTTCCCAGCATCAGAGTCTTCTCCAGAGAGTCCTCTCTTCGCATTAGGTGGCCAAAATATTTGAGCTTCAGCCTCAGTACCTGTCCTTCCAGGGAACAGTCAGGGTTGATTTCCTTTAGGATTGACTGATTTGATCTCCTAGCAGTCCAAGGGACTCTCAGGAGTCTTCTCCAGCACCACAGTTCGAAAGCATCTATTCTTTGGCGCTCAGCCTTCCTTATGGTCCAACTCTCGCAACCATACATTGCTACTGGGAACACCATCGCCCTGACTATACGAACCTTTGTTGGCATGGTGATATCTCTGCTTTTTATTATGCTGTCTAAGTTTGCCATAGCTTTCCTTCCAAGGAGTAAGCGTCTTAATTTCATGGCTGCTGTCTCCGTCTGCAGTGATCTTGGAGCCCAAAAAAGTAAAATCTGTTACTGCTTCCATTTCTGCCCCTTCTATTTGCCAGGAATTGATGGGACCAGATGTCATGATCTTAGTTTTATTAATGTTGAGTTTCAAGCCAACTTTTGCACTCTCCTATATATTTTGCAATCCTATACATGGAAGTAAGTCCTACTGTATTCAGTGGACCTTACTCCCTGCTAATTGAGTTTAGGATCGCAGCCTTAATGTATCTTATTTGGTAGAAGCATCCACTACTTCTGAAGGAAAAAACTCCCACCATTTTCTATAGCACGTGTCAAGACTTTTAAATTACAGTTTGCTTATTCCACAATAATGAGGCTTAGCTTTAAAATCTCAGTTGTGCCAATTTAAATTTGGGTAGGTGGCCAGCTGTTATGAAGTAAAAGTTAGAACTAAAAACCAATTTGACAGGATAAAATAAGGCTTGCTCCATTAATTCCTCGCAGGGTGCTTGATACTGTGCTGTGTTAGAGCCTCTGGTTCATTTTCTGGTTTCCGCATTGCCCAGGTGGAACTGGCTATCGTGTCTTCTTTGCTAATGTAAACCTTCTATGCTTTTGTGCTTTGTTTTCTTGATAGCCTCTACCATCAAGAGTGAAGGGGGAGGAATCGGCAATATGCTCTTATTTATGCTGGCTTTGTTCAATGGAATTAACTTCTCAGTTATCCCCCAAACATCTGTGAGCTGATACAACTCAGCCTATTTGAATGTATTAAATATTGGTCACCGCTAAAGTCTCCATAAGCCAGAGAATGCTTTCTGCGTCACCTTCACTTCTCCCCCCTTCTTACCTTGATGATAGGCAAGTGCTCTATATTTATTTTGGTCGCGATACTTTATGCTGCGTATTTTGCCTGCTGTTTCCCTGCGGGCTCCTCAGGAAAAGGAGCTCTTGCATTTTGGAATATCCTCTTGGCAAAAGCGCCTGAATAAAATACAAATCTTTCTTCCGTGACATGCAGCCGTGTGTCTGTGGAGAGGCAGATGGAGAAGGGAGGAAAACCTGGATCTGTGATGAGTCAAATGATGTTTCCATTCTCCTTTGATCCTGAGGAAACAGGCAAAATATCCTTTATCAGTTTTCCTGGTCCCCACTCAACTTGGGACTTGGTATAAAGTGTGCTTTTAACTATTTATGCAAGAAAAGGACACTTTGGCTCAGATTGTGCCCTTACCATTGCCTAAAGCTTAATGCTGCAGCTGTGCAAGTGTTTTATTAAGAGAAATGCTTTAGTATCCTCACATCAAAGTTACTGGCAGCAGAAGCTGACTTCAGCAATTTGATCTATTTCTCCTAGCTGGATCAATTTTCATATTACATTTTAATGCATGTAATGCCACACTCATGTGCAAGGGCACATGTGCTGTGTAAAGTAGAAATCGCTGAACATGCCCCCATTCTCTTCCTGGCACAGTTATAGGGGCCCAAAAAATATAATCATTACAGATGTGATCAGTGTTATGAAATACACATTCCCAGGCTGGACCATCCATCTGTGTGCATGAAAAAGCACATAGACCCAAAGGCCTGTTCGCAAGGACTGACAATGCAACAGCCTTCTACCGTCATCAGTTTTGTACCTTCTGTGCCTTGTGGTCTCAGCCAACCATTCATTCTTTGTAGCAGGGAATGTTTATGTACAAAAAGATATGGGATACAGTTTTAGAGAAATCGTATTGAATATCATCAGTGTCCTGTGTCCAATCCATGATACTTGACAACAGCTTCTTGTGCCACTGTGTAGAAAAAAGGAGTTGCAGGAGATAAGTCTGGCCACGAGATATATCTGGAAAACTGGGAGATGGGTCTGCTCAGGCAGGAAGGCAAGAGATCCCACAGGTTCAATGGTACAGTATTCTGCTCTTGTTTTTCCTTCAATCTCTTTAGACCTGTAGCCTGATCAGCTTGTTGTGAGGACTTGATATGGAATAGCTCTACTGTTCTCTACTAAATCTTTCTTGATTCCTCAATACCCAACCGTCTGTTCAATCTTCTCTCAGTCTCAAGCACCATTACTCCCTACCTAGTTGCTTTTGGATAATTTCATTGGCTCCGATCTTCTGCCTTGGTACTCAGCTCTTACCTTTGGTTTGAACTCTATGCTGCCACTGGCCTTACTGGCATGACCCTGCTTGTAGTTCAGGTTTCTGGCCCAAGGCTATGGGCCTGATTAGGGAAAAAATGAATACTGTACCACTTCGATGCCCTTTGAGGCCTAACAAGATGCTAAGGAGGAAGAACTACTGGAAGTCTTCAGACCTCAGTCTTATACCCTGAACAATGAAGTGCTAGGATCAATAACCAGTTGCCCTGGCTGCCACAATTGCTTCTGCTTGGTTTTCTTCTTCTTCAGCATTATTATGCACATACAGTGGTGTACCTAGCATATTTGATACCTGGGGCAGACTGCTCCCACTGCCCTACCCTTGGACATTTGAAGCCAAGGGTAGATCTGGCCTCTGCGTGAAGACTCCCCCCCCCCCCCCCGTGGAAGCCACAGCTATTGGCTGTTTGGTCTACCCAATATTTGAAGCGACGGGTAGCCCTGGCCTTGCGTTCGAGCCACCACCCAGAGCAATAGGCACACAACGTGGGCACCCCCTTATTGCTGGTATCCAGGGTGGACTGCCCCCCCCCGGTACACTATTATATACATATAACCTTTCTCCATCTTTTCATGAGTTAAAGTAAATCTGAGACATAAAGTCAGTGAACAAACTTTTGGAAACCAACTTTTTTTTTCCTATTTGGCCCTTAGAGCATCTTTCCAGTAATCTTTCCAATGAAATACAGTAAATACAGCATTTACTGTAGTGCTGTTCTGGGGCAGTGCTCTTCATCATAGGTTGATGGGCAGCTATTGTAGCCAATAGAAGCAGCATGTTCTGGCCAATCAGTGCCAGTTTCCTTCAGTGACGTCTTCTGTAGAGCTGTTTCAGACAGTGCTTGGCTTTTCAGGAAGGGATCCCTGGCGTTAACAGAGGTATTTCAACCTTGTACAGTACAATGAATGTTGGAGGGGCAGCAGGATCATGCCTGCTGTTTCCCCTTCCCGGCCTCCATCCATTGACATATACCGTATTGGTCTGAGTATAAGACTCACTTTTTTCTCCTAATTTAAGTTTTTAAACTAGGGTTGCGTCTTATAATCAGGCTGTTGCAATTTAATGCCAGTGATTTAATTAAATTTTTTTAATAGCACCAAACTTTAAGGGTGCGTCTTATAATCAGGTGCGTCTTATACTCGGGACAATACGGTGTATATATATATAAGGTTCCCTCCCCCTCCCCCAAGGTTTGAGATGAAAATACCTATCTAGACATGGTATCCATGGGCATTATAAATAGATGAATGTCTGTGGAAATGTATATGAATATGCAAATCGCAAGTGAAATTAAAACAGCAGAGCAAAAATGAATAGGCAGTGACAATTGCTTTCTAGTGTCCTTTCAAGCCAATTGATGTATTTCTTAATTAGGAGACTACCTCTTGGGCTGGGGAATAATTAGGTAATTTGAGAGAGAGAGAGAGAGAGAGAGAGAGAGAGAGAGAGATGGGAGGAAGTTTTTTTTTAGTAGGTTGTGCTCATTATCAGAGACTATGGAAACAACTGAAAATTGCATAATTTAATATATTCACATATTATGGATATTATTACTCAGAGAATTGTATTTACAGTTTACCTCTATCAACATACCTTCTTGATTAGCCACAAGGGAAGCAAAAGTCTTTTGCTAATGGTGAACTCACCAAAGGCTTGTCACCATGATTACAAAATTCAAACAGATTTTTAGCTTTACTTTACAAACTTTAGGGACTTGAACCACGCCACAAAAATAGAAATCTTCCCAGTTGTCAAATGCTAAATTCAAATGCTGGCTTGATATTGTCACAGCAATATCGCCTTCCACACCACCAAATAACAGCTGATGGGGCTTCTGACTGGATATGTAACTTGCCTTACCTTTGTGAGTATAATGATCATGCTTGCTGTCCCACCTTCCCTGAAAAGAATCTGTGTATTCTGCCTGCACTTTGATTGAAATTTTGTTTCCCCAACATACTAGCTGTCTCTTATTAGAGCACTTAAAAAAATCTGCTGTGAATCTAATCTCTGAGCCATTGACATGAATGAGGCTTAAGAACACTTAACGTTATCTGGAGTGTGCTCATAATTGTAGACACAAGGTACTGTACTTTCACCAGCAGGGAGTTACGATCTAGTTATACTGATGATCTCTGTTTAATCGGTTTGTTCCTTTTATAGAACAAGGTTTTAAAATTAGCCAATGGTATAACTGGGAAAGTGGCCTGATAGAATCAGGTCCAACTAAAGATGCACTTGTATTATGATATACAGGTAATAGCCATCTTTCCATTGCTTGGATCAAAAATATTGCTTTCTCTCTTTGTTATTGCTTGAATCAACAAAATCGAAAGCAAAAAAGTGTACGTGAAAAAGGATTCAGATGATGTAGTTATAAACAATTGTACAGTTGTAGGTACAATTGGTGTACAAACTTCCAAACTGTACAGAACTTTTTTTTTTTACAAAGAAACTTAGTTAATAGTTGAAATGTCTGCTCATGCTCTCCTATTAAATTTGATTAAACAAATGCTACTTCTTTATCTTGTTTCGGTTTTTCCTTTGTGGGTTCCACAGCAACATTCTGCACAGAAAACAACAACATGATATATACTGTACCTTAAATCAATTTGATCCAGATTCTTTGTGACATAGATTTGCTACTTTCCCGGTGGTGTTTGAATTGGATGCATATCCTATACTCTAAAGCTGAGTTTTGTAAAATATGAAGTGCAACAGAGGTATGAGTTCTTAAATGGTGCTAGAAGTACCTCATATTTGCCACCAGGTGTGAGGTGTGTGTGTGTAGAATTGGGGGGGGGGATGGACATGATGCACCACCTAATGCTGCCTCTGCCATGTGCCCCTGCCCACTGCGTGGAGGGCAGCGAGCCAGCCTCCTACCTCTTTTCTTTTCTCCTTTTTCGTGGCACTCCCACAGCGCGTCACAGTTTGTTTTGTTTAAAGGGACTGCAAAGAAGGAGTAAGGTAGGGGTAGGAGGCCGGCTTGCTGCCTTCTGGTTTACTTTCCACTTACTTTTAGCAGGGGCATCACTGGGGTTCGTGTCGCCCCTGGCGGGAGGTCAGTGTGTCACCCCCATGCCCCCATCCCATTCCCAATGCGCAGGGAGGGGGTGCTGCCCCCCTTCAACCGGGTGCTTCTTCATCCCGTTCGGGACTTACAGGGGAGAGGATTCTCGGCGGCGCTACCTTCCCCAGTGCTGTTTGCGCAGGTGCATGCACGAGCCGGATATTTCCAGTCCGCTGTGCGCCTGCGCGAGGAGAGAAACACCACCTCCATCCACGTTTTTCACATCATGCATAATTTGAAAAATCTCTGCCATTTTATAAACTATCAAGTAATATAATTTTGTGTATAATATAAAGAATGTTTGTCACATGTAACTTGAACGTTCTATACGTTTAGACATGTGCTCTGAATTATCTCGAAGACCCAAATAATGTTCCATTATCTGTTACTTTTCCTAATGCTTAAGAATAAATCTGCAGTGTGGTGCACTGAGATTTATTCCTAAATCCTCATACTGACAATTTACCCCTTACTGTTGTTGAAAGCTTAGATTTAATTTAAGCTGCTATAGCAAAACCCACATCTTTCAAATATCCCACTTGACTGTGGAAGGATAGAAAAAGATGGTAAAGTTTTGGTCTGTCATTTTATGATTGGTAACTCCCCACCCAACTCCAGCTCTGGTTCATGTCTCTGTCATAAGAACATACGAACATAAGAAGAGCCTGGCTGCTGGATCAGGCCAAAGGCCCAGCTAGTCCAGCTTCCTGCATCACACAGTGGCCCCACCAGATGCCTCAGGGAGCACAAGACAACAAGATACCTGCATCCTGTCGCCACTCCCTTGCACCTGGCACAAAGAAAACCTACTCCTACAACCAGGAGGTTGCTTATCCCCATCATGGCTTGTAAGCTGTGATGGAATTTTCCTCCATAAATCTGTCCAATCCCCTTTTAAAGGCATCCAGGCCAGGTGCCATCACCACCTCCTGTGGCAAGGAGTTCCACAAACCAATTACATGTCCACCTACATGTCTTTGCTGCTCCTCCTCCGTCCACTCCCTGGATTGGAAAAGGAAGAGGAGGACAGAGAGGAAGAGGCAATGTGCAGGGGAGGAGAGTGTTGAGCCAGAACATTGGAGACTGGGAGGAGCAGAGGTTGGCACATCATCAGGTAAGGGGGGGGCAGTATAAGGCTTCAGGGGATCTTGGGCCCGTCTTCCTGCCACTGTGTCGGATATGCATCAAGGCCTGTATCTCAATGTTGCGGTGATCTCATGGGAACACTGTGATCCTAGCTTACCGCGCAATCCTGCGTAGAGATAGGCTGTAAAGCACTTTCGAAGCACCTTGGGTGTAAGTTGCACCAAGGCTGGTGCCGCTCACACCACCACTGGACGCTGTATAATGGCAAACCGTCAGGTAAGACCTGCGCCGGCTGGCGGGAAGGTGGGCCAGGGTGGCGGAGGAGGGGGCCATTGGCCGGCCAGGCCTGGGAGTGGGTGGGGATATTGGGCTGGGCCGGCCTTACACGGCCTCCCCAATTGTGTGCCAGCTAAAGAGCTGCCGCGCATCCAAGGAGGCCCATTGGGTCCTCTGGGGCTTACACCGGGGGAAGAGGATGAACGTCCCATTCCCCCAATGTGAGCCCTGACCGCACCAGCGTGAGCCACATCCTGGTTAGGATTTAGCGACCGGCCATTTAGGCTGGCTGCTGCACCTTAGGCACAATCGGGTTGTCAATCTCTAGCCTGGGTGGTACTCAAATTTAGCAATATATTTGTGGAAGCTTCTTTCATGAATAAAAATAGAATTATGCTTATATATACACACCAAAGTGTGAAGTGGCATAGAGTAAAAGCAGAAAATGCATATTAACAACTATTCAGAAAACAATAAGACACTAAACAGCAGTAAAACAATTAAAAAACAGTTTACAGCAGCATAATGCAGCAGATTGCTAGGATCTAAAGGTCTTGTGGTTCAAGGATCTAATGGTATTATGGTCTTAGCAGAAGGATGAGGATACAAGAACTTGTGTGTTGCTGGATTTTTGACTGTGGTTTTAAAATGGTTTCTTTGGTGGAAGAGAAATGAAAAAAAGCAAACCAGGCTTATAGTGAGAAAGGGAAGAAAATCCACATATTTTTGCAATTTCAGAGAGAAAGAAAGAAAGAAAGAAAGAAAGAAAGAAAGAAAGAGAACACACTGGCCAGAGCCTTTTTGTTGTTGTTGCCAAGTCCCTTTTATTTGGACAAATAGGTAGAAGGAATAAATACAACATCATTGGATCAAATGGATTTTTAGGAGCGTTTTTACAATAAATAATAATGAGGATGAGCTCTATAAAGAAATAAAGCCCTAAATGCGGAAAGAGGTTATTAGGATCTCCTGGGTATTTGGAGAGATCATCTTAAGCATTCAGGGCATTTCCACTGGCTTAAACCATTTCGTGTCTTGTTGAAAGGTAGCTAGTGGGACAACGAACATGAAATCATCACAGTGTACAATATGTTTTCCTGTAGCAGGTATCAAACATATACATACAGTACGCACCTTTCAGTATCATGAGAGAGAAGGCAAATCACTTAATTTCAGGTATTGTATAAAACTAAGCACTTTTGAATTTTTAAATGAGAAGCTGCAAATTTGAATGCAAGGAAGGGGTGATTTAACGCTTTCCCAATAGCCATTTTCTCACTACAAATCTCCCTGAAGCTGTTTTTCCTCTGCATTGTTTTGTAAATACATCTCCTGGAATCTGGCAGGGAGAAAAGCAGTGATATGTGCGATTCTCTACAGTTCTACTTGCACCAGAGCTTCAGAGTCAGTGGGAACCTTTAGGAACAAAATGATGGCTGCCTGCCTGGAGACCTCAAAGGACATCAGGGACTAGGTGATATCGAGTTTTTTTCAGGATCATACAGCCAGGCCCGCCCAACAGCAGCTGCTCTCTAGCAAGGGTGTCACCACCACCACTTAGCTTGCTCTAGAGCGTGCGCAGATGTTCCAGCTGACATGCGCACGAGGCTCTGGCTGCAGTGGGGGCAGAGTAGTTCCATTGTTCTGCCAGCATGGCTGGGTCAGGAACAGTGATAAGGCTGAACGGTGTTAACACAGTGGTGGATTTCGCCACCTCACAAGTCTGCTGCCATACGGAAATGTTTCAGTTTGCCTCATCACCTTTCCAGCCTTTCTCCCATCATTCCCTCCATTGGCCAATAGAAGCAGCAGCAGCAGCAGCAGCAGGAGAGGCAGTGCTGGATGTCATCGTAGGAGGTCAGCTCTCTTCATCTTTCTTGCGCTCTCTCTGAGTGTGTGAGAAAAGGATAGGACCTTCAGACCAGTGGTGGATGAATGCGCAACCCCTAGTGAGCACCATGGATGGTCCGTGCTTGAGTGTGTGTATGCAATATGGTGTGTGCTTGGGTGGGTCTGCACATGTGCTAGCAGGAGTAGGGGGATGCGTGGCAGTATTTGGGGGAACAGCAGAAATGGGAGGTGGGTTCAGGCCATAGTTCACCGTGGACCACCCCAGCTTGCATGGAGGATGGGTAGCATTGCCAGCACTGACTGAAGCCACTCCTGGTGACTTCTTCCCCTAACATGATGTAACGTTGGAAATTCCTGGAGCCCCTGTTAAAATGTGCAGCAGTGCTTTCTGTACTCACCTGGAGATCAATGCTGATTCTTTGGAGACTCCGAGACAGGCCTGGGAGGTTGGCAGACCTAAGGGGGGGGGGGGGAGCGACAGCATGTACAATTCCACCCTTTGCTTGTTGAAATAACATCTGCAGAGGGCCACAGTATGCCCTGTATTGGGGTCAGATGTTCTGCATGACGAAAACTGGTGAAAATGGAAAAACCTTTTCCCTTAAATGTCCTCCTGTAATATTTATGCAAATGTACACCTCTCCCTTTGCCTTGCCTATTTCCAAATCTTGGTCAATGTGAAATAAATAATACTTTCCCATGTTTGATTTCTGGTCACTGTTTGCTCTGGCGTTGTGGGTGCATTCAGTACCTTTAATGATTTTAAAAATGCTGATGTGCCAAACAGCCCAATCCTATCCTTTCCCCCTGCTGATGCAGCTGTGCCAAAAGTAGGCACACTGTATCCAGCAGGGAGGTGGATCGGGAAGCTTCAGCAGGGTAAAGTAAGTCTCTCCCGCTCCGCAATGGGTCTCCTCAGAACTGTGCTAGCAATTTTGTTAGTGCCAGTCTGAGGAAAGAAAGGGGGTGGGGAGGCTGCTGCCGTAGGATCTGGTGCATTCCATTGCCACTGGATCTACCCCCTCCTGCAGCCTCCCCGCCCTCCGTTACGCCCCTCTCCACCCCGTTCCTCCCCAAACTCCCTCCCGCCTTTCCTGCTAAATTACCTGATCTGATGGGCGGTGGGAGAGCCAACGATGTATGCAGAAGGGCTTTGGCCTTCCTACAGGCATCCTGGCAGTGCTATGCAGTGCGCTGCCGGAAAGCGCTTTATGGCACTTTTGCAGCAGTCGCCACCAGCAGAACATGTGTTCTGCTGGCAGCGAGGCCCAATAGGATTGGGCTGTTAGTACCTGATAGCCCTCTCTTTTTAGTCATGTCATTCTGTTCTTCTCTGCTCAGTTCCCTGCAAGAAAAGCCCATTCCCTTTTCCTGTGACAGGAGCCCACTTGGGATAGTTCTTCAAAGGCCCGTAGGTGTTAGAGGCTCAACAGTCTCCAGAACAGCCAATTGAACAGAGGGCAACTGCAAGGGCTGCAATGCTATGCAAATGAAATCTGTTGTGTCGGATGTCGCAGAAGCCACCTGCGACATGAGTCTAACCCTGGAGCCATGAGTCTAACCCAAAATTGCCTGGTAGTGGAGTCCTGGATCTTAGGACTGGATAGTTGAAGGAACTGAAAACTGTATGGCAGAGATGGGGCACTTGCTGGACTTCAGCATGCTGCTGCTTCCCATATCTAACAGGATGAGTTAAGATTCTGGTTCATTACCAAGCTGCTAATCTGCCATCTAGAGTTCCCTCTACCAATTAACTTCTCCATTTTGAAGGATTGATGGCTGTGGGCAGGAGTAGGAAATTAGTCTCCGAGATCCTGCTTTTATGTTTGCAGTGCTGTTCGTATTAAGAAGATTCACATGAAACAGTGATGATGTGAATTTATAATTGGCTCTGAAACTTCATTATGACTTATCTCTGGAGAAGCTTCTTGGTCTGTTGATAATTAACACTGAAGTAGATTATTATATTTAGTGGCTGTGAGTTGGCAGATCTTTTCAGAAGGTTTGATACATGTGAGAATGCCTTGGCAATATGTGTCGGTGGTATTGCAGGTGCAAGTCTGGGAATTTCCACCTCCCTTCTCCCCAAATACACATATTATCTATCTTAATTTTGTGAGGTTTATATCAAATTCACTTGAGTGGCTTTGCTTACAGGGTTGTAAAAGACATGAGTTTACCAACCAAGGACTTGGTTTCTATAATTCCCTACCATTTGCTCTGCAGGAACAGGGTTGCTCCATAGATCAGTCTTTATTAAATAATCTCACCACAAATTGCTTTTACACTGATACGTTCATTTAAGTCCTTGGGGTTGTACCTGTATAATTGCTCCTTCATACTTCATTAGGTCAGACCTGTTTTATGAAGTTGCTCATTACTGGTATGTCTATGTGGTTTTCATTACAAGGTTGCATTTACACTTTGCTCTGTTTCACTGCCCAGTGCCCACACACATTCTAATTCATACAGCCAAATAGATGTGTAATTAATGTATTGAATTCACTGCCAGAAATCATGGTGATGGCTGCTGCTTTACATGGTTATAAAAAAGAATTATGAGGCTAGCGGCCTAATCCTACGGGCCATTTACAACAGTGGATCTGTCAATCTGCTGTTGTAAATGGCCCTGCGATGGTGCAAACATCACGCTGCCATTGTGCATGATGGAGCTGCTGGGAGAAATGGCCAGTGGCTCTGCGCATGCACCAAAATAATCTGGACGCTCTGTCAGCCCAGGTAAGGGATGGGCCCATAAACGATTCTCACTATGGGAAGCTACTGGGCCACTATGGGAAGGAGGATGCTGGACCAGATGGGCCTTTGATCTTGTTACAAGGGTGACCCAGGCCAATTCACTCACTGAAGTTGCACCAAATTCAGCTGCCCAATCCTCCACCAGCACATGAAACAGCATGGGCAGTGCATCCTCCACACACCAGCACACCAGCACCCACACAATCCTGCACCAGCACGCACCGTGCTGCACCATCTTCCTTCTCGTCCTTGTCCTCCTCCTCCTCCTCTACTGCTGCTTCTCCTAAACTGGCTGGTCAGGGCATATCCTGGGAACCATGGGAGAGAAAAGGCAGTGGAGAAGAAGGGTGCGGCCTCTCTGGAAAGACAGTGCTTGGAAAAAAAATATCGTAGTGGCAGCTACCTTCTTCAGTGCTGCTGCCGTGATCCTTGGCTGATCCTTGGCACTGGAGGAGATAAGCCTGCCCCATCCTCTTCTTGCTCGCTCTCCAAAGAGAACATCCAAGAAGAGGGTGGAGTAGTGGCTGGGCAGACAGTGGGCCAGGGTCCCCAGCTGCCACTCAAATCAAACGCTCATGGCTGGGCTGCCTCTGGCTCGATAATAAACCGAACTTCTTTTTAAACAAACATGTGTGTTCTATTCTGAGAAGGTTTTAGCTTATCTCACCCCACGATATGAATGGTTTTGTCTTCTTGACCACCCAGTTACTGCAAGTTATTTCCAGCGTGCTAGAGGAGCTGGGTAGTTAAAGAAAGGAAGGTGGCAGAATTTTCCCAGTTAGATCTTTGCTATAATACATGAAACATGTACAAAGACTCGAACATGAAAATGAGCGAACTCAGGAAGATAGTGGAGGACAGGAAGGCCTGGCGGGATATGGTTCATGGGATCACGACTTAACGACTGAACAACAACAACAACATAATACAGGGATGGCCAACCTTGCACCATTAGGGCCTCTGTGTTCTTAAGAGTTGTGCAGAAGACAGAATCTTGGCAGCTGCAAGTGCTGATGGTGCTGCTAAAGCAGCTGCACCTGCTGAAATGTCCTCACTTAATACAACCATTTAAAGGGCCAGCATTCATGTTGAAAGGTTGGCCACCACTGACATAATACATGAGTCTCATTGCACTCCAACCCAGTAAATATTGGCAGCTATTGATTAGTTGGGTATTTTAGAGTGGATTTACAGCGCAATTCTGCTTAACAATGCGCTGGCAGACTGACAGCTCTGCTGGTGCCGGGTGTCATAAACGTGTTATAAGGCATGTTTTTGACACCCGGTGAGTAAGCAATGCTAGTGGAGAGGATGACACCGCTCACTCTGCCCAGGGCTGGGTCCAGCGCCGGCAGACATAGGTAAGTTCTGCATCAATAGGGGCGTAGGGAGGACATGGAGAGGCTCCAGATTGGGCTGCCAGGCCCAGGGCAGAGATATTGACGGCATGCTCTGCCGATATCCTAAGCCCCGTCCCGGGCCCAGGCCAACCTTACACAACCTTACACTCCCTGGATTTGCACTGGCCGTATTGCCAGGGCACATCCAAGGAGGCCCATAGGGAGAACATCCGTTTCTCCTAAGGTGTGACCCAGTTCTGCTGGCGCTGGCCTGATCTGAGCTAGGATCCAGTGCAGTATGTTTTTGCATGCTGCAGTGGACCTACACAGGATTGGGCAGTTAGTTGCAGCACCTTGACACCTAGGTAAAGCTGCAGCACCTAGACACCTGCCTAATTCTGTTTACCTAGTGATGCCCACATTGGGTGCCAGAGTAAGAGGAGCAGGACTCTCCAAAAAGCCCTGGGATGTCTTAAGAACAGAAAAAAAAGCCCTGCTGGATCAGGCCAGAGGCCCATCTGGTCCAGCATCCTCTTTCCCATAGTGGCCCAGTAGCTGCCTCTGGGAAGCCCACAAGCAGCAGAGAAAGGCAGACTTCTCTCCTGCCTTTGCTCTCCTGCAGCTGCTGTTCAGAGGCACACTGCTGCTACTGGATCTGGAGCCATCAGGACTAGTAGCCAATGATAGACCTGTCCTCTCTGGATTTGCCCAATCTCATTTTAAAGCCATCCAAGCGAATGGCCATCACCAGATGTAACAGTCACTGGCGTCACTGTAGCGTGGCGGGCGGGACAGGCCGCCGGGGGGTGACGCGCGTCACCCTCCGGAGGCCGGATGCTCCGAGGCCGGGGAGCATCCGCCCCGGCCGGCACTCCAGGGCCTTCTGAAAAGACGAGGCCCTGGAGCGCTTGCGTTAAAACGCGAACTTTGAAGGTTTTCGCGCATGCGCAGACCCTCCTGAGGGCAAGAGGGCAGGCCCTTGCCCTCAGAAAAGGGTTTGCGCATGCGCGAAAATCTTCAAAGATCGCGTTTTAACGCAATCGCATTGGGCCTCTTCTTTTCAGAAGGCCCTGGAGCACTTCCCGGCCGGTGACGAGCGCCGGAAAAGGTAAGTTTCTGTAGGGGGGGGTGATTCGGGGGGGTGATTCGGGGGGTGAGTCGGGGGGGTGACGCGCGTCCCCCGCTCTGGGGTGACACGCGTCACAGTGACGCCACTGGTCACAGTGCAGGTAGGTGGTCCAACATGTCAAAATGTGGCAAGACTAAGCTGTGAAACAGGACTTCCCTAGTTCAAATCTCACTTCTGCTGCCACGAACTCTCACTAGCTGGCCTTAGGCAAGCCACTCCTTTCCAACTCCAGCACCCCAGCTTCAATAAGGGAATAGTATCACTTACTTTCCTTACATGGTTGTTGTACATGAAGATGATGCATGTAGAATACTTTGCTCACTGAGAAAGCGCTGTACAAAGACTCGGTATTAAATACCGTATTGTCCCGAGTATAAGACGCACCTGATTATAAGACGCACCCTTAAAGTTTGGTGCTATTAAAATTTTTTAATTAAATCACTGGCATTAAATTGCAACAGCCTGATTATAAGACGCACCCCTAGTTTAAAAACTTAAATTAGGAGAAAAAAGTGAGTCTTATACTCAGACCAATACGGTACTATCGTTGTTATTCAGTATGAGTGTATCAATTTTGGTGGCCACCTTGCTGTGTGTGTAACTTGTAGTACTACTCTGGATTAGTTTCCATAGTATTACTGACTAAAGATTTAGTATAGTGGCTTAACTTGATGTATGCAAAAAGGAAACTCCTTGTTTCTAGTTATTTGTATGTTGCCAGATTGTAAACATTACTTATGGTGTGCATTCTCTTCACTAAAGGAGTACTTAAGTGCCCTAACATAAGCCAGTCAGCCCTAGTTTCGCTTTTATACCTGCATGTAGAATCTCTTTGCCTGTGAACTTATTCTTCTCTCGAGTTTGCTTTATTCTATCTTTAAAGTTGAAAATCAAAGACATCTGTAGAAACATAATGCCATGTACCTCAATGGCAAGTGCCATATTCTTTTAATTTTCATTGAAGTGTGTTGGTGGTACATTTGATGCATGTCAAGAGCTTAAGAGGATTGAATTTTTTTTTTAAATGAAGCGTGTTTTGATAAAGTTTAGTTTTTAACAGGTTGGTTTATTTCAGTTGGAGACTGTGCTAGAATTCTGAAAAAAAGGAAGTTCAGATCGCAGTTTTGGACAATCTTATTTAGCTGATGTTATGCCTGTTCTTCAGCCTTTCTATACAAAGGTACTTTTAGTAGAAATTCTGTGTGTTTGAACTCTCTCTTCCAACTGCTTCAAAATGGAATACTTCATTCAAGTGCTTCCTGGGATTTAATTCAGTTCTGTTCAAAGCTAATGAATGTCTATTTGCATACTTCCGTAGAAATAGGATCAGGAGGTCTCTTTTGCTCATAGTAAATGTGACAGATTTAAGAATACAGTAATGTACAGGGCCAAGGGTAACTAATTTAAAAGACAGTTCACCTGCAGATTGTCCACACCCAGCGGGTAACTTTATACTTTCTTAAATGTTTAATTTTTGAACAAGTATTTCTTGGCAAGGGTGTCTTCCCAATGGACTCTTCTAAGCTAACACAATTGACCCAAAACCCTGACACTGTCAGAACGTTCAGAATAACTTTCTAGAATCATGAGTTGAGATATAACAAACATTATTATTGGGGGGGGGGGGAACCAAGTGGAGGCCTTATTTATTGTCCTTGCATTTTCAGGTTTATTTCTATGAGCATGAGAAATAGGCCTTTTCCAACATTAATTTCTGTAGTGGAGAATTTTTCTTTTTAACGGTATGTGTACCCTTTTCAGCGTTGTGCTTTCTCCAGAGAACTACTGTTGAATATCCTAGGTGAATGACTTTCAGCCCAATCCTAACCAACTTTCCAGCACCAATGCAGCCACAATCCAGCCCCTGGGTAAGGGAACATTTGTTCCTTTACCTTGAGGAGGCCTCCGTGATTGTCCTACCACCACAGAATGCAGTGTACACCCTGTTGGCACAGCTGCATCAGTGCTAAAAAGGTTAGGATTAGACTGTTATCTGTTAGAATGCTTTAAAAATGTTAATGCTTAATTGTGGTGAGAATTCCTGCTTTGTACCTTTCCCAGAAGCTTCTGAAATGCTTTGTCATCCTGAAAAGGCTGCTGAGTCATCCAGATGTGGTAGTCATTATCCTTGATACTTATTGTTTTGAGCATGTTCTTCTTCCCCCAACTGACTACTAGACCAAGAACGTGACTTTGAGCCAGCCCATTAGACCATGGAAACCACCTGGTTTCCAAGAACAGGAAATTCAGGAGCCCAGATGATTGCCCAGTAAAGCAGAGGTAATGTCCACAGCTTAAAAAGTGGGGTCACACACACCCTTTGTGTATTTGTCCAGGTCCAATTGGAAGGAACTGGTGTATCATGAAGGCCTCACCTGTATGCCTTGTTGCAAGTGTGGGTGCCAGAACCAGGACCTGGACTAGTGTGTATGAGTAGAGTAGAGTAGGATTCATATCCAGTTAGTCACATAAGGGTTTTTGTTTTATTTGCTGCTTGCCTTTTAACATCCTTGCCATCCATTTGCCACCACCCCTTTTTCTTCTTTCACCAGTTAATCAGTGCCTTGTTTTTATCCCTTGCGTTTGTCCTTCTATTGTTTTGATTTTTGAGCCTTTTAATAAACTTTTTTCACTTTTAAGGTTTCCCTGTCTGGGCTCAGTTCACGCAGGAGGGAGCGGATTGGTTTGTCTACCAGACCACTCATGTTCCACTACTGTTTGGTTTTAAGGAGACCCTTCAAACTTGGGGGTTCTCTGTTAAACTGAGAGGAAGATTTTCCCCAAGCAACCTTGTCATCTGGATTTTCTAGCTTTTGGTGGCAGCAAGGGTTACCTTTCCCCAGTCCAATCCCAGTTTACTCAGTAAAGAGTGTGAAATAGAGAGCAAGGAGTGGGATACCAGTTGCTCGCTGCTAGGTGCTGTGCACATTTGTCCTTTGTCTTCCCTTACTAGCACTCATGTCTGCAGAGACAATCCTGTACATGCCAGAACCATTTTTCAGTGTAATAATTCTGCAGAATGTAGACATCTAGGTAAGAGGGACTGCAGCAAAGGCAGTAAAAATGCAGAGATGAGGGTCTTAACGTAGTCCAGAGTGCCGAGCGACCTGGAATTGCTGATATGAACAAGGCAATATGGCTTGTGGGGAGCCTAGTAAGGGCTAAAGTTTCTGAGCAACAGGAGTACAAGAAGAGCAGGGGGTTGATTAAATGTGTGGTTGGCTATGGGAGGCCAGACACAGAAGCTGCAAAAGCCAGGAACAGCCGCCAGTGAGATGGGTGACAACCAGAACGTTTCATGGGATGGAAGTTGGAGAACTGGCTGCGTTAGAATGGCCCGGGGGCAGAAACCATAGCAAAAGTCTTCTTTTTCACAGTATTTTTTACAGGAAAAGAATGTGTATTTGCAACTGAGACTTTCCCACGAACTGGGATTTGCAATAGACCAAAAAGTTTTTGAACAGTATAACTCTTAGATCTTGGACTCCGCTAATGAATTCCAGGGCTCTGCTTGATAAGGCATATCTGGGAGAGGAACGTGTCTAGTGGAAAAAGAAATCTCAGCAAAACTGGCAGCTATTAAATATGAACGGCTCATCAGCTGGCATCAAACAGAACAAGTAGGTGTGTCCCAGACTTCAGGTTCCATGTATATTTGCTCTTCAACTACAGTTGTCTGTGGAATCCAGTTTACTTTTAGTTGAATGACAAATTGTTTAAAGTTGTCTAATCGGCTAAGTTGTCCAACCTAAATATTCACTTCAGAGCTTTTAAATGCTATTCATTTTGGCAGTTCTTTATGACTGCATCAAGAGAAACCTCATTATTTGTGATCCCTGCTGTTGAGTACGGTGCATGATAACAGTGTTAGGAATGTTCTGTGGATTTCTGGCATTAGCAATGCATCTTTGGCATGTATTATACTATATGATGGTCTCCATTTATATTTGAAAATTCTTCTGAAAAGAAATGCTCTTAAAATGATTTTTGGCACAATCCTATCAAAGGATTGTGCTGGCGGAATGTGAGTTCTGCCAGCGTGCGCTGTTGCAAAAGCGCTGTAAAATGCTTTGAGACAGCATTAGTTCCAGGCATGCTGGCGAGAAGGCTGGAGCCTTCCCACTGGCACCAGTGTCAGCATAGACACCTGCCAGACCAAGTAAGCCTGCGCAGGGGGCGGGATGAGGTGGAAGGAGGGTGGCAATGGGGGTGGGGTGGGCGGATTGGGCCCAAGAAAGGGGTGGGATCAGCGGCGCCAGCATGCGCCGTATCCAAATCCCCTTCCTGGGTCCGATCCACCTGTACGGATCAATTTGGACTTGCATCAGTAATATCGCTGGTGCAAGTCTATGTTGACCCGTTGTAACTGCTGGGGCTTACTTCAGGGCAAGGGGACAAATGTCCCCTTCCCTGAGGAGACCTCCAGCATGCAAAACTTCCCCTCCAGATGCAGCACAGCCCATGCTGGCGCTGCTGCATCGCTACACAGGAATTTTGTTAGAATTGGGCTGCAATCCTGTGCACACGTTCCTGGAAGTAAGCCCCATTGAACACTATTGAAAATCCATTGATTTACTTCTGGGTAGACATGCATAGGATAGTTCTGTTAAGGGGGTTCTGAAGCATCTCCCTTCTTCACAGAAGTCTTTCCTGTTGACTTCTACAGAATTTGGGCTGACCAGAAGAACCACCCATTGCAGGGACAAAAGGAGAGAGGGAAGAGGGTCTTGAACCCACATCAGCCATTCCCACAAGGCTGCTCACTAACCACCCAGCCACAGCAGGAGACAGGCAAAGAGCTCCTCATCTTGTATTTGACACCTTGCATCACCACAAACAGGCACACCTTGCTGGGAGGTTGTAGCACATAGACCTGCCAGAGGGAGCGCTGCATGGGCCAATCATTGGACTGGCATGTGACACAGGGCACCTACTGCAACCTGTCATGTGACACAGGGCACCTACTGCAACCTGTCTAGCCATGCCCATGCTTGCTATGGAGGTGCCTTTGAACATTAACTTGAATGAACATCAATGCCACAGATGCTTAAAGCTTTTAAGAGTTCTTCATGATTTATTTCAGAACTTGAGAATGTGGCCTGTGTCACAGAGAGGTGTGTGACCCCACTCCAAGACCTTCCTAATTTCAAATGCCAACAGATTTTTATTTGTACCATTGGGATGATCTGGAAACAGCCCAAGATACTGTTAAATATGCACTGAGGGAAGTCTTCTGCATCTGTTTATCCACAAAACATGACCTGTGGGGCATGTAAAAGAAGACCAAAGAACATGCATGCAGCTTCCCAGAGGAAGGCAAACCATATGCTATTGTGAGGACTGTAGATGTGCAGCTCCCTAATATATGCTAGTTATGAGAATACAGTATCAGCTTCCTACGCAGAAAATCTACAGACACACACCAACTATATAATGCCACATGTCTGACTCGTACAAAAGCCACTTTAGATACCTTTAACATAATGTCGACTCTAATAGTGCGATGCTTGTAGCAATGACTAGAAATTATATTCCAAAGATCAGAGCTATTTTGCTGTGAGCAAATCTACACATGTGCTTATTTATTAAAGAGGAAAGCAGCTATTTCTACAATCTAAAATAGACCCTGTCAAGCAACAGTGTTGTCTTGAAAAGACTATTTATTGTACGGCTATATTAGGCATATTTTATACGTATGTTTAAGGCTGCCAACAATTTTTCCCAATAAAAACAGGGAACGAATAAGACTCTGCTGAGTCTTCATTCTCATGTCTAGTATGTTTGTAACAACATGAAAGCGCTGATACCCAACTCTCTCTTGGACATACAATTGCATCAGCAGCTACAGTATAGGTGCTCCATGCAATGTATTTGGCAATACCGTCTTGAGCATATTAGATAGGAGTTATACATTTTAACTCCTTTTCTTTAAGGCAGCCAAAACTCCACTGAGCAGGAGGAAGCTCAGGACCATCAAAAAGGTAAATGGAACCAACAATATCTGTACCCAGAGAGACCCCACTACAAATAGCTACACCAACCCCGCCCCTCTCTCATTAGCATGAGGGTTTAGGAACCATAAAAAAGAGAGATTTTGAAATAAATGTCGGGTTTTTTCATAGGTTGTTCTGAAGGTTCCAGGCAGAAGCTTTGCGAATGTACATTCAATGTGGGCATATAACCATCCTTTGCTTTATATATTTATCCCTCCATCTTAGAGAAGCCTACCTTTCAAACCCTTTTAAGCAGAAGGATTCACACATTGTGTAAGGCTGGATGTTGATCCTTTCCTTCAAACCTCTCTTCACTTTTTAGATTTTGCTATTGTAATGTTATACTTGTTCAGAGAAATGCTTTAGTTCACTCATGCAACGAGACATATTTTTGAATATAAAACCTTTACCCTTCATTTTCATCTCCTTGTTGGAACATGCTTTGCTCGTGGGCTTTTCTTTGTTATGTTTTGGGGATGCTGTCTGCCCTGCAAGCTGATACATGACATTAATCTCTTGCTAAAGTGTCCCATAACACCCTGGCTCTGTATTTTTGTTTCCTTTAGTGAATATGCTCTTCTTTTTGATGGAGATGATGTTACATTCTTCACATTAACTTGGACAAGCTTATGCAGTTTAGGAACCATATCAAGAGAAAGAGAGAGAGAGAGAGAGAGTTTCATTAATTTTTTTTTTTTAAATACACTTTATAATTTTTTTAGGCAGGATTTTCCAGAAGTTTGCATAATTATCCTTCGGACCAAACCAGGCAACCTAAAAGTAAAGCCAGAGAGGATCCAGCTCCAAAATTAACAGTTCAATCCAATCCATCTCCCCCTCCCCCAGCTGGTGAAGCTGAATCAAAAGCGGGTGCACTATATATCCAGCAGGGGAGGGGGGCAGATCAGGAAGCTTCAGCAGGGAAAGGGGATTTAAATCCCTTTACCCCTGCATAAGCCTCCCAACCTACAATGGGTCTCCTCAGACCTGCGCTAGCGATTTTGCTATCACAAGTCCGAGGAAAGAAAGGCGGTGGGGAGGCAGTGAAAATGTAGGGTAGGATCAGGCACATGCTATCACTGCTGGATCCACCCCTCTCACAGCCTCCCCGCCCCTGTTATGCCCCCCTCTCTGCCCAGTTTGCCCCCTCCCTGTCCCCATTCCACCCTTCCCTCGTCCCTCCTACCCCCTCTGTCACCTTACCAGCCTCCACGGCTGGCGCTCCTCCGGCAGCTGCAGAAAGACTCTGGCCTTCCCATTGGTGTGCCGGCTCCCTGCACTGCTTTTGCAGCAGTCAGCACTGGCGGGTTGAGCATTCCACTAGTGCTTACAGCCCATAGGATTGTAAATCTTTTTTTTTTCTCTCTAGGTAGGCTTTCTGCATTGCCAGTCTCTGTAGTGAAATTGTCCTGTAACGAAATGCACAACTGTAGAATGTTCCAGAAAAGTGAAATATAACTACATCAGATAAATAATAAACTGTCAATAACAAAACTTTTGAAAGGGCAACAGTTATACGCCTTTGACTGAAATCTTGTCTAAGAAGTGTGTTTGACCATGATCTTCTCAAGAAGTCTATGATCTATAATTCTGGAAGGGTTGACTGTTGTGATAAGGATGGTATTCTCAATGCAGCTGTTTCCTAATTAGTTTGAACCTAATCCAGAGCAAGAGCCCGCTGTTCTGGGAAAGTGGAGTTTTTGTTTTTCAAGAAATTGACATTTGGAAAGCATTTTTCCTCGATCTGAACTGAAATGAAAAGCTGAAATGTCAAAATATTTCATAAACCAAGTACTTCTGAGATCTTCATTTGCAAATGTCAACATGAAAAATGCCAGTATTTCCAATCAATATTCACACTTTATATGCATTTTTAAAAGTTTTAGAAAAATCCTTGTGAGGTAGCATGGTTTGTTATGCTTGTTATGTTTGATTTTCATTTAGAATTATCACCAGGAAACACATTTCTTTGTGACGTTAATACTTTCCAGATGATAAATGTGGTTTTGATGAAACTATGTTTTAAGTACAAAGGCTTCAGATTTTTATGTTTAGATATATCATTCTAGACTGTTCTAGAATCATACTTTAAGTTCACTTCTATGGAGGAAGAGGTGCTGGAATCAAATAATCGTATTGCCATTATAAAGCCAATATATTACATTATGAACAACCTATATTTGGGTTGGTGGTATTATTTTGACCCTTTAAAGAAAAAAAATATGTAAAATAACATAGCCCTAGACCAGCAGCCAGACCATTAAATTAGTTTTCTGTGTTCTTATTGGTGATATGGTGATATTGCTCTGGTCCACCATGTGGTGAGGGGGGGGGGAGGCACAGAGCCCCTCCCTTCCCATGCACCATTAGGTACCTCCAACACAGCTAGGAACTGTCCAAAAAAAGATGAAGATGCTGCCACCAGGAACCCCCAAAAGGAGGGCTTCAGTATGCTACCGGACCGGTACCTCCTCCCTTGTGGATGAACCCAGTGACCAGGGTTCCCTCAATGCTGAAGCAAGCTGCTAGAAGAATTGTCTGGGAAGCCAACTAACTTAGCTGACCCCACTCCATACCTCACATTTGTCCTTTGTAGTATTAGGGAAAGAAGGGCAATAACTCCTAGCTCTGATCAGAAAGAACAGGCTAGTAGCTTGTAAAAACGGCAGGAATTTGTTAAAGAAAACAAAAACAAAACTGGAAATGGGTTTACAGTAAAATAGGCAAATACAGGCACTTAAAATTGGAGGCAAATGGAAAAAGAACAACACCTAACACAACTACCTAGACATACTGCAAGTCCTGTATAGAAATGACTTAGTTGCAGTTCCCTTGTTCGCCTCCAGGGACTAGAGGGGTGGTCAGTAATGTACTGGTGATCTCTGCAAGTGCTGGAACAAAAAAATGCTGATTTTTTTTGTTGAGTAGTCCAGCACTACTCACCTTCCTTTATGGGATTTCTTGAGGGATTGAAATGTTAACTTTCTGTTTGGCTAATCCAAAAGTAGGAAACCTGGGATCAGCATCTTGAATCTCCCCTTAGTCGTGGTCAGGCATGAGCAAAACCCAGCAGGGTGCCAGTGTTTTCTTCCTGGCCCGTGGTTATAACAGTGTCAACTGTTAGCCGAACGGGCACTGTTGATCCACATCTCAGGTTAAGTTTTTCTTGTGGATGTGCGGGTTACGGAGTTCTTAATGGCGGCTGTACTAGCTGATTAAGGCAAGCCCAGCTCCATATTATGCACAGACTTGAGCTTTCTTTCTATTAGGGTGAAGGGCTCCTGTTCACCACAGTGGCCCACAGCTCCCACAGGCTTGTACTCGCCTATCCATCCAGGGAAGGAGAAGAAGCAAAGGAGAAGCATGTTGGCTCTTTGCCTCGCAGATTAATTAGGACAAGTCCAGTACTTTTCATGTCATGTGATCCCTCATCCGTCAATCCATCCATCCATCCATCCAAAAACATTACCATTTTTATCTTATATTTCTGACAGTCAAGGTAACACAATAGATTGAAATTTTAAACTTATATAGCTCTGCTCATTACTATCTCTAAAAAGTGGCTGGATGTGGAACTTTTTTTATTTTTTTTAAGTATGGCTTCAATGACCCAATGAGTTGACAACCTAAATTCCAATTTCTTCCAATACTTTTTTTTCCCATTTGCAAAGCAATATTTGAAAATTAGCAACTTAAACCTATACTTAAATTTCTGTAGAAGATTCTTGTTTAATTAAAAGTGAGTAATAGCAGCCCAACCGTGGAATATGTGAAACAAATTGTGTGTGGTTGTACAATAGTAAAAAATAACCAAAATAAATTACAGCCCAGTCCTGTCTAGGGCTGCCACAGCGTGCAAAAGCATGCTGTGCCGGATCCTGGGCAGGATCGAGCCAGCACCGGTGCAGTGGGAGGCTGCATTGGAGGAAAGACGTTTGTCCCTTTCCCCAGGAAATGCCCCAGCCGGTCCTATGGGTCTCCTCAGATGTGCGCCAGCAAAATGGCTAGTGCAAATCCAAGGAGGCTGTGTAATGCTGGCCAGGCCTGGAATGGGGGGGGGGTAGGATTCAGTAGAGAGCACCGCCAAGGATCCCTCCCCTCTCCCGCACCTGGCGGGCCAATCCAGTCCCCCCCCCCCAGAACGCCCCTCCACCCACCCCTGCGAAAATCTTACGTTTCCCAGCAGGTGCAGGCCTTGAACTGGGTGGAGGCTGCTGACTCCGCCTCCTCCCTTACGGCACGTTTGTGACACTCAGGAGCGGTGGAGCGGCCGGTGGCCACAGACAGGATTGCGCCGTTAACTTGGAATTTTAGGATATGGGGAATAACATTCTATATACACAACATATCATTATAATAAGATGTTTACACGAGGGTCATGCCAGAGCAAACTGGAAAACTAACTTTAATAAAAGCTACCATATTATTAATGTACAATACCATTCACCAAAAGCTTTACATCTTATCTAGAGAATGTTTTTGGACTTTGGGGAAATTCACCAGTGAGATCAGCTGAGAATAAATGTAAACTCTTCAGCCTACAGTCCAATCCTATGCAGGCCAGTCAAGTCACCAATGGAATGCACATTAGATAAAGATTGAATGAATACGGGATTGTAAGCCATGTAAAAAATGTACCAACAGAATGCACTTTCCGCTGGCAGCGACTGCTTTATGTCAGTCATAAAATGCACTCCAGCAATGCACAAAGTCACATGCTGCAGGAGCGCCAGCAGGAAGGCTGGAGCCTTCCCATGCCCACCAGAGGATCCAGACCCACCAAGGCAGGTAGGATTGTGGGAGAGGCAGGATTAGGAGAGGGCAGAATGGGGGCAGGAGAGGGCGGCCATTCTGGGAGCACTGCCGCAAGAGGCAACAGCGCTCCTCACTGCGCCCGCCAGTTAAGTTAAGGCAAGGATGGGAGCGGGGAGTGGATGGGAATGGGGAGGAACGGGTGGGGAGGCGGTAAGAGGCGGTGGATCTGGTGGTGATGACATGTGCTGAATCCATTCCCCTCTTTTCTCAGCCTCCCCCTTTGTCTCCTCGGACTTGCATAAGCTACAGAGCACAAGCTACAGAGGAGACCCATAGCGGAGCAGGAGTTTTACGGAAGGGTGTTGTTGTTCAGTCGTTAAGTCATGTCCGACCCTTCGTGATCCCATGAACCATATCCCGCCAGGCCTTCCTGTCCTCCACTATCTTCCTTCCCCCTCTGAAGCCTTCCAGTCCATTCTCGCCCCGCTGGACACAGCATTCTCTGTTTTGGCGAGGATGCACCTGCGGGGGGGGGGGAGTATAGGATTGGGCTCACAACCAAGTAAGGGACATAAGATTAACACCAGGCTCACTCATAGTAAGGGTCCTAACTTTAAGTTCAAAATATAATTGAAGTGGCTATTTGCTACAAAATAGCATTAATCCCACCCTCCTCATTCCACTGTCCTGAGCTGGATTGACCCACCCGCAACTGCCTTTTGTCTCTGAATTTAAATTGCAAAACTGGATCCCATCTGTTTCTCTGCCCCCACCCCTTAGTTGGAGTGTGTCACCTCCCCAAATTTGGATAGGTATTACATTCTAAACGTTGGAGAGAAATCAAGGAACATTACATTAAAAAAAGAATAAATAAAAAGTTTAGTTTGCAAGTAATAGAAAGCCTTGTAAATCCAGGTCACATCAGGACCAAAAGTCTTGTAAATCCAATCAAGGCATACACCTTACTAACCTTACTAACTAGACAGCACCTTACTAACTAGAAAAATTAAAGTGTCCATCACTAATATGAAGCTTAAAATTTTTGACAAACAAACAAACCCAAAAGGGTCAATCAAGGTAAAAGGTTAAAGTTATAAACAAAAAAGAAAGTTCTATAAATCCAATCAGTAATGCAAATAGTTGATTGGGAATAAAGTCTTCTAAATCCAACAAAATGCAAGAAATATTATAGACTTCCAACCAAGGTGTGAGAGTGAAGTTATTAACAGAAAACAAAATCATGTACCGGTAAGTCAAATCAAGGCATGCGATTCATCAACAAAAAGCAAGACCATATGAATTCAATCAAGATGTGAGAAATATGTTAATAACCAGAAATGTTTTATTAATCCAATCCAAATATAAGATCTAACTCTTCAACATGGGATAAATTACAGTAAGAAATTTATATTTGAAGAAATACGTTTGCAGTGCAAATTCCAGCAATTCACGAACAGGAGCCATTTGTCCATTAAAGGGACTGCTCCAACCTTCTTCTGACTTTATTGGTTAATTTACCCATTTCTGCAATGTCTAGACACTTAATAAACCATTCTTTAATGTCAGGTATAGTAGATTTCTTCCCGTGTCATGCTGAAGTGATTTTATCAGCCATTATTAGATTCGTAATCAATATTCTTACTGAGAAATATTTCCTGTCATCTACATTTTTCAATAAGAACCTTGATGGTTCATGGACCAATAATGTTCCAGATATCTGAGCAATTATTCTCCCTATATACAGTATGCCCAAAACTGAACTATAAGACAAAACCACCAAAAACGTTTAAGGTCTGCGTTATCTGAAATGAATTTCCAACATCTAAATTGATTAGTACGTTAAACCCTGTTCATTCCAGCAGGTGACATCACAACAAAACATGATCTTTGTAGCACAACAAAACATAATCTTATACTAAGCTTTATGTATGGTGTTACGTACAGATGACTTCCTGACGATATTGTGGGGGGCACTCCATGTCTCTGCAGGCAATTCTATGGCCAAATTTTTTCACCAAACAGTTTTATAAAAATCCTGTTTTTCCTCCAATGCACATATTAATCTATATACATTAAGGACTGCAGAGCAAAAGTATTATATTAATTAATCATCAGTACAACGTACCTCACCTGTACATATTAAAACCATGGTGACATCCAACTTGAAGTCCTTCTGCTATGAAACCTCCTTCATGGACCAAGTGGGGACACATCAAAAGTGGTATTCCCCTCCCTATGGAACTCTCTCCCACAGGATGTTGGCTCTTTTGCTGTGTTTCCTCCCTGTACTCCTTTCAGTTAAAATGGAAAACCTACCGCTTTAACTGAACTGCTGAAGCTAGGTTTTTTGGTTTTGCAATTGCTAACAAATTTATTTCCAAGCCCTTTTAAGTAAGGAAGCAACAGTACTAGTAGATCCACAGGTATGTCAATATGTATTGCTTGCCTAATGATTTCTAAAATTTCCAACTGTTTTCTAAAACTTCTTAAATGTGTGGTCAGTTCTGCCATAAGCGGTGGCGTTCCTGCGGTAGGGGCTCGACAGCAAGTCGCGCCCCCACCAACTACCACGTTCACGAACCAGAGAGAGGAGGCCCCGCCCCTCGCCGTCGGAGCCATTCCGTGCAGCCGTCGTGAACTACCACGTTCACGAACCAGAGAGAGGAGGCCCCGCCCCTCGCCGTCGGAGCCATTCCGCGCAGCGAAGCCGAACGGGCAGGGACATGCCCGTTCGGCTTCGCTGCGCGGAATGGCTCTGTCGGCGAGGGGGCGGGGCCTCCTCGCTCCGGTTTGTGAACGCGGTAGTTGGTGGGGGCGCGACTTACTGTCGAGCCCCTACCGCAGGAACGCCACTGGCCATAAGTGATACAAATCATCCTTAATCTCTGCCTCACCTCCAACATTGTTCATCCAGACTCCCACACAGACGAGAGCTGTACATTCCCCCAGCTAGCTGGAGAATCTGAAAACGTAACCTTGGATCAACAACTAATGTATGTTCTGAGGTTTTTGTGACTGGTACATATCTTTGAATTAATAAAAGGAAGTATTTTCCAGGTTGTTCTGGTCATTTTATTAAGTTGACAAGGGGTTGTCCTAACGTTTCGCTCCTAAACCATGAGGAGTATTATCAAAAGGAGGTGCAGCAACTTGCTGTCTGCTCTAGTTCTTCTTAGCACAAGTTGTTAACAGTTGGAAGATTAACTGCTGCCTTTGCTAGGTTCCTGGTTTTAGAAGTAGGTTTTAGAAGTAGGTTTTCTCTGTGCCAGGTGCAGGGGAGTGGCATCAGGAAAACAGGTTATCTTGTTGGCTGTGTGCTCCCTGAGGCATCTGATGGGGCCACTGTGAGATACAGGAAGCTGGACTAGATGGGCTTTTGGCCTGATCCAGCAGGGCTCTTCTTATGTTCTTTTGTTCTTATTATACCACCAGTCATTCAGTTGGTTTCCAGTCATCAAAAGGTCTCACACTTTGACAGATCACAGATCAACAGGAAACCGAGAGAAAGTCTGCTTTAATATCGCAGATAATTTAGCACCTCACTAAGTAGTTTTCACAGTGCGTGACTGTTTCGGCTGCACAAGGGAGGGCTGTTGCGCTTTGCATTTTGCCCCATTTTATATCTGGGAAATTTTTGTAGCTATGGGACTTGGTTATAAAAATGGTGGCATGACTTTAAGGAACCTGGCAAAGGCAGCAGTTAATCTTCCAACTGTTAACAACTTGTGCTAAGAAGAACTAGAGCAGACAGCAAGTTGCTGCACCTTTGATGATGCTCCTCATGGTTTAGGAGCAAAACTTTAGGACAACCCCTTGTTAACTTAATAAAACGACCAGAACAACCTGAAAAATGCTTCCTTTTATTAATTCTTGGATCACTTACTCACTCTAACTTACTCTAACTTACTCAAATAAGTTGGTTTATGACTTTCTACCACCCAACCTTCTTATCAGTTTGAGAAATATCTCTTGAAAGAGAATCTTTTGTACAGTAGTCATGCTGCCACAGTTACAGTTGGCCCTGCCGCCACCAGTTGGAACGTTACCTATGATTGACCGAAGAAAATTCGTTGGATATGTCTGGCCCTGGAATTTAAGCTATAACTGACATAACGTGAAATGCAACGGCAGGAGGTAGGGGTAGTTAAGTTTAGGTGTCACCTGCCCTCTTTCAGGATGTATTAAAATTAAATGCAAGAAAGGTCTGGCTTGATGAAATCTTGGAAGTTGCGATATGAACGTAGCCTCTGGCTTTCCAAGACAGATTGGACAGATTGGTTTCCTATGAGTATTGTAATTCCACCTGGGTGAATGAATGAAAGACAGAAACTGCTTTTAAAAAGGTGAAATATGACCCCCCCCCCAAAAAAAAATTACAACTCCATGTCCTAAGGCTTTTGTGGCAAAGTAATTGGGTCTTACCACGTTCTGATTGTCATTTCCCAACTCTTAGATTATTTTGTGCTTCACTGATTTCCCTGTGTGTTCTTATATTGATGTCTGATGAAATTTGCTCACTGAGGCTGCCGGCTTCAGTGCTGCCAGAGAGTGATGGGAAGTGCGCGCACACGCACACATGCACATGCAGGAGATGTGGATGTCATTCTTGGACAGGCCAGTCAGGACACAGCATTTCTAGGCTTGGACGTTAATTTAGCAGAGAAGTGGGATATTGATTCTCATCTGCCTGGGCTAATCTGCAGTACACATGAAAATGGGACGTAAGTGCATGTTGCATGAGTTTCTCCTGCTAACGAAGAATAGCTTCCCAGACACTATTAGCATGTGCCTATCAATGCAGCGGGTGGCGCAGTGGGTTAAACCGCTGAACCATGAGCTGTCAATCGAAAGGTCAGCAGTTCGAATCCGCGACGGGGTGAGCTCTCGTTGCTTGGCCAGCTCCTGCCAACCTAGCAGTTCCAAAGCATGTTAATGCGAGTAGATAAATAGGTACCGCTTGCGGGAAGGTAAACAGCGCTCCGTGTTCCAGCTGCATGCTACGCGCGGTGGCAAGGAGAGTCATGCTGGCCACATGACCACGGAGGCGTCTTCGGACAATGCTGGCTCTTCGGCTTTGAAATGGGGATGAGCACCACACCCTAAAGTCGGACACGACTGGACTTAATTGTCAGGGGTCACCTTTACCTATCAATGCAGTATTTATGCTGCAGGGAGACCTGGGAATATGGAATCTGCTTGTCCTACAAGTCAGTCCCACAATATACATTATGTAAGGAGAACACAAATACTGTTAGGTTGTTGAGGAAACTTCAAACGCTAAGCTTACAAGCCAAGAAAAACCTGAGAAAATAAAAATAGATTAAAAAAAGCAAGGCTGAGAAATACCAAGGAGACTACAAATAACAAGAATAATAAAGTCAGACTTCTAAAATTTAACCAGCAGAACCATCCAAAGAAATGCACCATGACACCTGCATCGCCTAGATTTCTTGCCATGTCTTTCCCCAGGCTGTATTTATTTTCTTTGTTTTTAAAAAAACTGAACTTGATTCTAGAGAGAGTGAAAAGAGTTGGCCTACAATGACTCAGAAAATGCTATAAAAGTAGCACAGACCCTGCCATATGAGTGAGCTGGACTACAGTTGCTCCAATCAGAGAATTCCCCAGGAAGGTGATGATGGGAGAACTCCTCATGTCCACTTTGTTTTTTCCGGGGAAAGGCTCTAATGTGATCCAATGTGGAACTGGCTGTACTGTACTTTGTTTAGGGGAGAGGAGAAGAAATGAAGAGTGCATGATGAATCTGAACAGCTCCAAAGTTTTCAAAAGCGTTGCTGTTAATTCTAACTTGACATGCAGGCTAATTTCAGTATTTCCAAGCACTCATTCAAACACTTTTTTTTTGTTTAAGGTCTCACTACTTCACCCAGCTTTCCATATCTCTGACTTCAATATGGTATCTCCGACCTTCTGGTCTGCAGTTCATCTAAGCTTAACCACTAAGTGGTTTAACCACTAAGCCACCGCAGCCCCATATTTGATTCCTACACAGTGAATAAAACTGATATAAGGCTATGCTATCCTGTTGACATGTACAACATGGTGAATTTCTAACCCCACTATCGTCTTCCTCCAATACATACATCAAGAGTTATGTGGAATAAAGCAATCAGAGACTTCCGTGACCATATGTCAGCGTTTCTGAACATCCAAGGCAAATCTCAGAAAAGGTTTATTAAGGGAAAACAACATAAATTCAGATACAGTGAATAAAAATGTATTGTGGTTTGGTTATATACTTAGTTGGAGGGAATTGAAATCAGGGCAGAGAAATTATAGAAATTAATACCATACATACCAATGCATGTTTGAATCTCAGGGATGAGTAGAAATTAATTCTTGTTTGACATAGAACAATATCTATATATACTGTAATCTCTGAGCTCAAACCAGAGCTAGTTTAGTGTAGTAGTTAAGTGACTGAGCTATGAATTTTCCCTATACTTTCCCCAATTCAAATCTCACCTCTACCATGAACTTGCCAGGTGGTCTTAGACAAGCCATTCCCTTTAAACCCTAGCTGCAATAGGGGGATATTAATATGTACTTCACAGGGTTGTTGTTAGGCTCAGAAAGTGCTATACAAATGTTAAGTATCATTAGATGGGAGATTTTTCTTTGGTTCAAGGCAGGCATGGGGGTCATTTAGATTTGACCGTGGCACTGGGTGAAGGGGGTTTCACCATTTCCCCAACTTAAATTGCTGCCCAAAGTTGGAAATAGCTGTGGAGTTAGAAAAAGATACCTACATGTATTGCACCTGTCTTTCTTCCCCTCCACACGTAACAGTAGTTTCAGAAGGGCAATTTAAATCAAGGAAATGGAGACTAGGACACCTCTTCCTCCAGTGTCCAATCCTAAGCAAAATCCTCCCATGGCTGCTGTTAACCAAAGACAATCCAAAAATGATGGATTGTTCTTAATTTGGTTCTAAATCTTAATGGCTATGTGGATACATTTACCCTTACACCCCGGAAATGAATACGCCAGACAACGTTTCTTTGGAATGGTCACTTTATTTATAATTAAGAAGACCTGCAAAGGCAAAACTTAACTAGGGGCATCTAACCACCCCCTTTGACTTGTGGATACTGGTCGGGGGAAAATAGCGTTCGCTATTTACCTCCCCCTACTCATCTGGCGTGGACACCCAGGCTCCAGGCCCCTTCGGTCACTGCCCGATGGGGCCTATCATGGCCAACCCCGAAAGGTGAAGACAGCTGAGCAGTGCAGGTGACCATACTGGCTACGCCATTGATGGTACCTCCCTGCTCGGGTCAGGTGGTTTGCCAGCCAGCCTCACCGACCCGAGGGTAACAGTGTCGTGATGAGCGGTCCTGGCTTACCACCTGACCTTGCCGAACTCCAGGTGGACGCCGATTCCCTATCAACCTACCTATCCATTTCCGCACGCCACCTGCCAGGTGACCGTCTGACTAAATACCCCCTCCCCAAGCCACAGTCTGAGGTAGGCAAAAAGACCACCAAAAGTTGCGCCAATCAATTGGAGGCCAAAAATTCCTACCTGGCCCCCCGAAGGGCAACCGGCTAATCCCAGACTATGCCTAGGGAGGGCGGGAGGGTGTTGCTTCCCGAACGCCGACTGAGGGAGCCGCAATAACGCGCAGCTCCCTCATGTCGGCGCCAGGGTCACGTGAACCGGGCCAGCCAATCAGCTGGCCCGAATCACGGAGCATAGAACGTCGCTGGGTGCACCCCCCCGGGAGCAGGGTAAACGCTCCCGGGACGCGAGGTGCGTCCCAAGAGGCATCTATAGTTGAGTTAGTTGTTGATCCTTTCAGGTGACTTGGGTAGAGTGTAATCCTTTCTTCTGCA
Organism: Plestiodon gilberti rubricaudatus; assembly: GCA_026170595.1. Taxonomy (NCBI): domain Eukaryota; kingdom Metazoa; phylum Chordata; class Lepidosauria; order Squamata; family Scincidae; genus Plestiodon; species Plestiodon gilberti. The sequence continues at coordinate 191,438,954 of JANXHW010000002.1, read as the reverse complement.
GATGTTCTTCATTGCCAGTGTCTTTGTGGGCAGTCTAGATGTTCTGTTAATATTCTAGTACTCCGTAGTTTTATGGATGCCTTAATAACTGGGTTATCATTTCTGTGGTCTTCGATGGTGATGCCTTTGTTCTTTCTGTAAGGGTTGCCATCAGAGGCAAGATCCAGATATTGTTCTGGTTCAGATGATGCATATTCCTACCTTAAAAAAAGGGGTAAAGGTTTCCCTCGTTCGAGAGCTAGTTGTTACCGACTCTAGGAGTGGTGCTCATCTCCATTTCAAAGCCAAAGAGCCAGCGCCGTCCGAAGACGCTTATGTGGTCATGTGGCTGGCATGACTCAGTGTCAAGGCGCATGCAACGCTGTTACCTTCCCGCTAAGGCAGTACCTATTAATCTAGTTGCAATTTCTTGCTTTCGGACTGCTAGGTTGGCAGGAGCTGGGGCTGAAGATGGTAGCTCACACCATCACTTGGTCTCAAATTGCTGTCCTGCCTACCTTCTGATCTGCAGTTCAGCCTCTTAACCACTAAGCCACTGTGGCTCCTACTTTAATCAGTAGCAAAAGCACTTTCCAGTCAAATGCAAGCAGACTCGCATTAGGACCAGCCATTTAACAATTGTGTCCTAATATTTCCTTTGGGCCATTTTCCTTTTTGTACTTTTCCTTGTAATGACGTCAAGGTTCATGGGGCTTGGTTCAGCAGGCTGTTGAGCAGATGTCTGCATGGCCTCGAGAAATGCATACTTTCCCTGAGTGCTGGAAACCACATTATTAAAAGTATTGAAATGTATGAGGCCACTTTTGGATAAACATATCTGAAACATGCACGCTAGTCATCGTGCTGGTTCAAATATTTACAGCTCTATTTAAAAAACCATAAGAATCTGGCAGTTTCAGAATCTAGTGGTGGGGCAACAACTATGACAACATGTATCAGAAAAGATGGAATGAGACCTATTAGCTGAAAACAGGATGTTTTTGTTTACATTAATATCTTTGTCAGCGTGGGGGATCGATTCTTTCAAAGTTGAGTGCTGTGTGAAACAATGCTAAAGGAGACGCCATTGAAGGCAATGGGAGCTGATTGGCCCTGCGTTACCCAGAATGCACCATTCCCGTTGGCTACAGTGGCTGTCAATGAAGAGCACTGTAATGAAACAGCACTAAAGGAGGCAGCTTTTTATGATTACTGTAATATTACTGTACTGTATATGCTTATTACAGAGTTTCTCCAGCTTTGTCACAGTGACAAAGTTGTTGCATTCCCACAATCAAAAGTACCAATGTAACATGGTAGATAGAATGTCAGACTTCAACTGCAGAGACCTGGCTTCAAATCCCTGCTCATCTGGTTTTTACTGAGTTTCAATGTCTGCTTTATCTGCCATAAACTGCACAAATGCCCCCTGTCAACTGCACAAATGCCCCCCCCTTTTGAGGAAGGCACATTTTACACTTAGCAGAAAATAGCAGGAATTGAAAGCCTTCTGCCAGAAAGACGGAATCTGTACTCTTGGACTAGTCTACCTCACAGGGTTGTTGTGAAGGAAAATGGTTTTTATTATAGTCCTGAGCACTTTCCTTATAGGAAAGGCATAATATGAGTGTAAGTACAGTAGTAAATCAGAAACAACCTCTTCAAGGGTAGCTGAGTCAGGATCAAGACACTGAAGTCATATTCTTTGTTTGCAAATTAAATACATGATAATTCAAGGTTTTCAACTTTTGCCCTTTTGCATTTACCGTATATGTTTATTGCTGCATTAACTAGTGTGGTGTTTTTTGTATTCTCATTACCTTCCACTCTCACCTTGTTGGTGTACTTATCCCCAGTTTATCTGTAGTTTATCAATAATAGGCTGACACCTATTGTCTTCTTATGCTACTTTGTGTATCTGATGAAGTGACCTGCCACTTTTTGTTCCTGAATTCTGAAATGTTTGGAGCTCATTAAAAAGGTGCCATTTCTCTCAAAGGTTCTTGCTTCTTGGCTATTGCCTGAGCCTGGCAACTACATGACTTGAGTATTATTATGACCGTTAATTTCTGCCATGTCACTTATGCACCCATACTCCTAGATGGCTAATTATTTTGGATTGCTAATTTCAATTAAATAGAAATCCAAACCAGTGACTTTATAATTCCAGTATGAAGTCATTTCATGATCCTATCTATAAGTTCCCCAGTGGCTAACTTGTCAGTATTCTACATCTAATTTATTAGATGTGTCAGATGACTGGGTCTGAGATGAGATTCTTGCTCTGGGGAGGTGGCTGTGGGTTTTTAAAAACTTCACCCTAACTGCAAACCTTGTTCAGCATGGGGCTTTGAAACAGCGACATTGACTCTTTGCATGGGTCCACCTCTAACAGCAAATTCCTATACATGTTTACTCAGAAGTAAGTTCCATTATTTTCAGTAGGGTTTTCAGTAGGGTTTCCTCTTAGGTAAGTGTGAACAGATTTGAGCATAAAGCCTGTGACACACGGGGCACGTCAGGCGTGCGTTGCGTCCGGCGCGCCCTTTGCGTTGCCTGAGCGGCCGATGTGCCACAAGGAACCCCAGGTCCACCAGCGAAAGCCACACGGAGAAAAAGAAGACATTCCGCCCTGCCCCTCTCTCTTGTTCGCCAATCAGAATAGAGTCTCTTCAGACTCCATTCTGATTAGCTACCGTGTTTTCTCTGCGTCCTGCCCCCAGGTTCAAAACAAGGGCTCCGATTGGCTGAATGAGAACGCGATGCGACAAACGCAGGAAAACCTTGGCATGGCCAGGTGAGGCGTTTCAGAGAATGTCCCTCCCGGCGGGTCCCGGTGGGCAGCCGGAGGGAATCACATGGCAAGAAAGCGGCCGCCTCCAGACGCACCGGACACGACATGCACCTGTTGTGTCTCGGGCTTACGGCTTTCAGCATGTGATCCCCTCTACTGTTGTTGCCTGCACTCTGTTCTTTCCTCACTCCTCATCCTCTCTTGCACTTAGAAGGGCTTCGTCAGTTGAGCTGTTGCAGTGTAATGCCTAGGAGACTGAACTGCAAATGAGGACTTCTTGGTCCTCTTGGAAGCTTCTATCTCTCTGCCATTCTTGATGGTTAAGCAAGCATTAGCCTTGGCTGCTGAGCTGCAATGTGGAGCTACTAAGATTTACCGTACTTACTTTGGAGGGTTGTTGTAAGGATGACATCAAGATAACACATGTGACGTGCTTTTCACACTCAGACAAATAGCCTATTCTTCTTTGCCTATTGCTGCCACAGACTTTTGTTTTCCAGTACGTTCCCAGTACTTATCCCTCCGTATTATTTTTCTATGTGTTGTTCTGGAGAACATTCACTTGTTGCCACACTCCCTTCTCTAAAGCATTTAAATGTGCTTTGTGTTGCCTTGTGTTTGCCACAATGCTTATTTTTCATTTTCACTTAGAAAAGTGTCCACGAGGCATTTCCCTGCCCTTAATGTCCAGATCCTGTTGGACACCCCTGGGGTTTTGTGGTTGTGTGCTCTTGTTTCTTCAGCTCTGTCTCAAGTGTCAAGAAAACTCTCGTTACTGTTGCCATAGCACAGACACTATGGAGAAGGAACAATATAAAAATGTCAAGCTCTTGTCCCTGAATGAAAGGCTTTCTTTTTAAATCATTTTGCATCATTAGTGTGCAGGATTAAAGCATCTGAGTAAGAAGATGCTCTGGAAGACAGCAGACAGTGGACAATCATAGAAATTTGGGGTTCATTTTCTAGATCCCAGAATTATTTTGTGAAATATATTTGAGGTCTGCTGTCCGTTAATCCAGCGGGGATGCATGCGCTGATCTTTGCCTTAGCAGTTGTAGATCACACTAGTGTAATCACTGCAAAGTTGGAGATCTTTCCCCAAGACTCAAGTCATATTTATAAGATCACAAGACAAACTGTCAGTTGCTTTCAGTCTTTCTTGAATTCATTTCTAGTTGCACCATTGAGCATGGAAGGGGCAATTCAGAAATCTTGTTCTAAACTTTTGTCTCTCTCATGGCCCAGACCACCTTTATATTCCTTCATACCAGGGCCCACCAGTCTTTGCTCCACCGATTCTCATAGTAGCCTGTTCGATATTCTTCAAAATTTATCACAGCAATTTCTGTTATGGAAACTGTGTGGCTGAGAATCAAACCACACCAGCATTTATTGTGAAGAATGTGGACTTTGCAAGCTGTAGCCATGCATTTTCTTAGGGACAGAATTTTCCTGTGCTTTAGCCACCCCCCCCCCCTTTGTAATTATTTCCTACATTGACATTGAATAAATTCAAATCCCTTGGATCTTAATAAGAACTAATACATAAACTTGATTCTTTTGCTTTGACTCTAAAAAAAAAATTTAGATTGAGAATAGCGTTTTGGAGACTTGCAATTATTATGCCCAGCTTGCAACAATAGTAATCAAACTGTGGTCCTTTGAGTACACAGGATCTATCGCATTTATCATTTTCATTCCCAACAGTTCTTTAATAAGCCTTTTCCCTTTAACATTCAGTACCTGCATATGCTTGCGGGTTGCCAGACTATGCTCTTGCCAAGCCTTGTTCTGATTCAACACTTTTCCTTTGGTAAAATGTGAAACCTGTTGTTTAACTCTCCATAGACCAGGCTCTGTAGCCAGTGTCCTCTGTAACAAGGTGGAGGAAACTGCCCCAAGAGGAGCTAGTGCTGTGAATGAATTAGTGCGCTGAGCTACAGCTGTGCATAGGGACCAAGGGCAGCTGCTTATACCGATTTACCTCCATTGGTTGTCAATGGGAGCTGCTGAGGCCGACACATCCTCAAAGTAATAATACAGGCCTAGGGATGGAATGCCTTTCATACTTGAAGCTAATCCAGTGTGTCTGATAAAAGCAATCAGTCTGTTCAGGAGTGTGCTGCTGATCCCATACATACCTTAGAATGATTCATGAGGTGTTGTTGGGAAGTGTCGCCTGAGGTGTGGTGCGCATGGGGGTGCAGCCTGTCAGTATATTTACCATTACTAAAAATAATGTCAAAATATGGAATATTTTATTTTGGGTGTTGAAAGAATGAGATGCACTTTCAAGCTGGTAGATCAAAAGCCAGGTATCAGAGCGCTGTGTGATTTATGAAGGCAGCAAGTCAGGTAAAACAAGGCCTCTTGCAAAGGGTCTCTTCTTGGGGCACCTAACAGTTTATGCCCTAGTAAATAAGTTAGTTTTTAAGGTGCCATAAAGCTCTTTGTTGTTTTGGTTACAATAGACTAACAGGGCTATACTTCTGGAACTTGCCACCACTGTAGTCACTTGTTGGCTCTGTGCAGTAAAACAGACTCTACCAGGGAGTGTTGCTTGCCCCATTCATCTCTATCTTCTATGCTCTGAGCCTTCTAATGCAGCTGGCCCAGGCATGGAGACCCATGATGCATTCAAATGTGGAAGGATGCATTCAAAACAAAGAAGAGCCACATGTTTAGTGTTCTGCTGGAATCCTGATTCTGATTGGCTATTCAGCTTGGTCTCTTTCTCCAGTCATGAAAGCTTGGACTGTGCAAGCATGTCCCACATCAGCACATCTCAAGGTTCAGTGCACAAGCACAGATTCTTGTATGTGGTGCTGAATCCATGCCCCATATGATCTGGCTGTTATCTGGTCTATGTTTAGGCTGCAGTGCAGTCTCTCCATAAGCATTTGAGTGGGGGTGTTCATGTCTGCAAGTGCTCCCAATCAGATGCTTACCGCATCTCTAGAATAGGAAGCTTGGGTTCCCCTCTCGTATAATTATCCAGCCATCCCTTGTTAAAGCAGGGGTGGCCAACCTGTCAACATGAATGCTCATGGTTGCATAGGTCAGGGCATTTCAGCAGGTGCAACTGCTTTAGCAGCACCATCAGCACTTGCAGCTGCCAAAATTCTGTCTTCTACACAGCTCTTAAGAACGCAGAAGCCCTAATGGTGGAAGGTTGGCCACCCCTGCCTTAAAGTATGAGTCACTTGAGGGCCAGGGCCCTGGTAAGGAGCAAGTTGACTGGGTGAGTAAATGTGAGAGGCTCATGGGCTTCCATTGGAATATATTCAGTGGTCTGGTCTGGTGTGCATGCAGCTGAGAATCACCCAGAGACGGAGGGGAAGGAGCTCCACTGGCCCCCATGCAGCATGCCAAATTTCTGTGAACAATCTGCACCTATTTAGGAGACTGGAGAGTATCCTTAATTTTCCTTCATTTACTTAATGCAGAATTAGAGGCTTTGGGCATCAGTTCTGCACATCTTCCAATCTATTAGCCACAGAGTATTATGGTCCACATATGCTTGGAAAGTTTTGTCCTCCTGTCATTATTATTTATTGAGCATGAATTATTGTGTAACGACTAACAGCCTGATCCACGAGGCTTGTGCTGGCAGAGCACTTTGAGGATCAGATTACAAGCTACTGGGTTATCCTGTCAAAACGATATGGCTGTGAAAAGTAAATTTTCATAAGCACCAAAAATGTAGCCTAATATAAAACATTTCACTTCATTTGCTTGGGGTTGTCCTGTGCTTAATGTAAAAAGCAGACTAATAGATCAATGCAACATTACCTTGGGAAATATGTTTGTAATATTTTAACATTTTCTTTCCCAGGCCTAATGAGACTGTGCAAGTGTAAACATGCATTTAAAAAGCTTGAAAACAAGTCAGTTTATAGAATCCTAAATAAAGGAAAATGCATGGCTTAAGTGTAAAGCTTTCTCCCTGCTCCCTTTCCAGATGGGAGACTGTATAAATTATTATAGCTTTAGGGTAGTAGTAGTAGTAACTTACAGTAAGAATGTGGCAGGAGGTTCCAAAGCTTTATGATGTGCTTCTGTTACATTAAAAGAGAAATGGGTTTACCATTCCACACAGTTTCTTCTGTCTCTCTGTGGCTCTTGAAATCCTAAGGTGCTATTATGTTCATTATTTCTAAGAAATGTTGGTGGAAGAAAGTGTGCACTTAATATACAAAACTAAGGCTGCAACCCTATACACACTTTTCCTTTCCTTACCTGGGAGTAAGTTCCATTAAATTCAATTAGGCTTACATCTGAGTAGATGTGCATAGGTGTGCACTGTAAGGCTTTAGTCCTATCTATACTTGTGAGCAAACTCTGTTGACCAATTTGAGAACAAACTGAGCCCTCCTCTTTCGTTCTTGGATACTTCCGGGTATCTACCATCATCATGTCAACATAGGACAAAGGCCAGCTTTATTTTGACTTGGGGGTAAACAGTTCAGAAGAGCTCACACAGGCAGCTTTAAAATGCACTGTTTTACCTACTTGATTGACCACCATAGTTGGGGTTAATCCTAATAGATTCTCCCCACCCCCCCAAAAAAAGTTAATTTCAAATGAATGCACATATATACTGTGATTCCTTGCTGTGCTGCATTCTTCAAAAATGAGGGCTAAATCCCTGCTCCTCAGTAGTCAGAATGGAAACCTGCACTCACTTATACTAATGAGGAGAAAAGGAACATTAATTAAAGTTGGAGCTATAGGATGGGCCTGAACTCCAGAGCCTTTGAGAAGCAGCTGTAGAAGCTGTGCAGGTTTACTTCATTATGGGTCTAGAACATGAAGCTGTGATGTGAATGTGAATGAAGAGACAATTAAGGCGCTCACTGAGTGTTCAGTCAGAGGAGACATTTAATTAGCGGTAGGACCTCAAGCTGTAAAACCTGGAGATTTGCTATCCGTTCCAAATATGCTGGCAAATTAAACTTTTAAAGAAGCCAAGTGAATTCAAGAGACATTGGTAGCATTTGAAAGGACCGAGAGAATGACAGTTATAGCACTGAGCTCTTTAATGTCGTGAATCGCAGCATTGATCCCTTGGCATGGGGGAGGGGAAGAGGCTATGGAAAAGAGGAAAGACGTTAAGGTCAAGAGAAGGAATTTGTCCTGGCAGAAAATGGGAAGAAACACTCCCTTTGGGTGAGTAGTCAGTTTTAGTTTAAGGAACTATATTTGCAGATTTGGACTGTTTGGCTTGGAGAGGTCATTGACAGATCTGAGGTTTTGTAGGGAGCGTTCCTACTTCACAAACGCATTGTGTGTCAAATTGATCAGTGCTGCAAGCCAGCGTCTAAGGGGTGGGGGTTGAGGAGCTATGCACACACATACTGTTTCCTCAAGTATGCTCCTCGTCTCACTAAAACCAGCATTTAGCAGAGATGATGTTCTGTGAACTGGGTTCAGGGGGAAATATGCAGTTCCTCTCCACAGGTAACCAGAGGAACCAGAGCTGATGGAATAAGGTACTCGGGGGGGGGGGGTATATGAATTGCTTCTTCCTTGCTTTGCTGTCAGGTTGTGCCTGATCATGCACTGAGTCTCAATTAAACAGAACACTGATGGGAACAATCACTCAATGACTCTCAAATATGAAGTACAGTCGGGTGGCGCAGTGGGTTAAACCGCTGAACCATGAGCTGTCGATCGAAAGGTCGGCAGTTCGAATCCGCGACGGGGTGAGCTCTCGTTGCTTGGCCAGCTCCTGCCAACCTAGCAGTTCCAAAGCATGTTAATGCAAGTAGATAAATAGGTACCGCTTGCGGGAAGGTAAACAGCGCTCCGTGTTCCAGCTGCATGCTACGCGCTGTGGCAAGGAGAGTCACGCCGGCCACATGATCACGGAGGCGTCTTTGGACAACGCTGGCTCTTTGGCTTTGAAATGGAGATGAGCACCACACCCTAGAGTCGGACACGACTGGACTTAACTGTCAGGGGTCACCTTTACCTTTACCTATATGAAAAATATAACTTTATCTATCTAAAGAAAATAAATAACGTATGTGAATGTACAACATATGTTAATGATAAACAAAAGTCAATTAGTACTACCTATTATTATTTATTGAATGTATGTCCTTTTCTTTGAACTAGATAGCAAAATAACAAACAAACAAAACATACACCTGTCATATATAAAGATAAATTAGCCAAAAGGAATAAAAAAGCCATGAACACCAAAAGGAATAAAAACTACAAGACCAATGATACAGTGTGAGCGTGGGTGACATGCATACATAACAACATCCAGGGCATTTCATTAAATTGAAGATTTGGTATAAATTTATGAGTGATCAGAATCATTGCTGGCAATGCTGGCATTTTTTAATTGTAAGCCGTCTTGATTGCCCGTATCGGGAGAAAGGCGGGGTAAACTTTTAAAAAATAAATAAATTAAATAAATCCTTGAAATTTGCTGGTTTACTCCCCAAAGATCACGCAATGTGGGAAATAAGATGTGAGAGAATGGGCCACTTTATTTACAAATTACCGTATTTTACGCTCCATAGGACGCATCGGTCCATAGGACGCATGCATCCTATGGAGCATAAAATAGAGGAAAAAAAGTTTGTACTTACCTGGGCTTGGGGGCGCTTCGAGGAGGCATGTGGGGGCTTTGGGGAGGCCTGCGCGAGCCTCTGCAGACCTCCCCGATGTTTACTTCGGCCCCAAACAGCGATTTTCGGCCATTTCCGGAATGGCCGAAAATCGCTGTTTGGGGCCGAAGTAAACATTGGGGAGGCCTGCAGAAGCTCGCGCAGGCCTACGCGAGCCTCTGCAGGCCTCCCATCGGCCCCAAACAGCTATTTTCGGCCATTCCGGAAATGGCCGAAAATCGCTGTTTGGGGCCAAAGTAAACATCGGGGAGGCCTGCAGAGGCTCGCGCAGGCCTCCCCGAAGCCCCCACAGGCCTCCCCGATGTTCAGTTCGGGAGAAAACAGCGATTTTCGGCCATTTCAATGGCTGAAAATCGCTGTTTTCTCCCGAACTGAACATCGGGGAGGCCTGTGGGGGCTTCGGGGAGGCCTGCGCGAGCCTCTGCAGGCCTCCCCGAAGCGCCCCCAAGCCCAGGCTTCGCACCATAGGACACACGCTTCCCCCCCTATGTTTTTTTTGGGGGAAAAGTGCATCTTATAGTGCGAAAAATACGGTAAATACAGAGGAGAATTCAAGACCAGCAGCAATCGGAGCAACTGCAAAGAAGTGTGAGGCTGCTACTCTTCAAGGGCGCCAGGCCGCAGGGTGATACCACCCGACTCAAAGCATGCGTCCCAAGCTAGGGCAATGCAGGCTTGTCACAGTCCCCCTCCCTGCCATAAAAGTGGGGGTGGAGGCAACCGGACTGCGCAGAGCCATCCCAATGGCAGAGAGCATTGAGGTAGCCCCTGCGATCCAGACCAGGGAAAACCCAGTCCCTTCCCTAAGCCAGTGAGCAACTGAGGAGTAGCAAGTGGGTTCTGCCCTGCCCCTGCTGCCCCAGAATGCACACCAATAGCCATTCTTGTGCCTTCGAGCCCACACTCTCCTGCAAAGACAAAGTGACCAGGAAGTTAGTAGAAACAATAAGAGAAAAACCCACCCTGCTAACAAAAAGCTATCATAAAAAAACTATAGTAGGCAAAAAACTAGCCGCCACCAGCCAATCAGACGGCCAGAAAAATTTCTACCCGGCCCCAAAGGGTGACCAGTGATGCTCAGACTGCTGAAAGAACGGTGGGCAGGAGTGTAACCAAAACACGCAGGCAACAGAATGCATACAAAGAGACTGGAGCGCATGGTGAAGGCTGCTTTAATCTTCCCCCCCCCCAGCCCCACCCCGCACTACTGTGTCCATTTGGGTGCCAGGGGCAAGTCTTGCGGGACCTGGGGAGCCCAGGGAAACTGGCGATCCCTCATGAGTTGCCGGGGATCGGAATAAAATTGGGAGCCAGTTTGGCATGGAACTCCCCTGTTTGTGATTGGGAACTGGAATAGAAAAATTGAATTTCTCCAGCACATCTTGCACATTCTTACAAATGAAATCTTGGGCTCAAACCAAATATTTATAGTGCGAGCATCCATAATGATCTTAAAGGAGAATTGAGTCACTTCTATGGCTGGCTCAGATTTACCCAGCAGGCACAGAGCTTGATGCTAGAGTGAGTGTAAACGAGGTCGTGCCTCGGTCCTGGATATCATTCAAATAGCCAGAAGAAAATCCGGTAGCATTTTCAGATATTGCGGTGCTAGTTGTCTTCCTTTATTTTTTTTATTATTCCTTCCTTTATTTAAAATAACTTCCTTTATTAGCAGCTGGAATGCTAATAATCCCAGGCCCAATTCTGGTTTCATTCTCTTGGATTGATTCTAGCTCGACGAGCTTCAGTTATTTTGTTGAGGTCTTTACCTTCTAGAACTGAAAGCTGAATGAGGCCCCTCTGTTTTAGTCATCAAGAAAGCATCACAAGGAAATTGCTATAACTTTGTAATGAGCAGTCGTGATATTTAATCTAGGCAATTTTCAGGCATTATTCTTGGTACAAATAGCCCCACGACAAGCATGGAAGCAGTGGAGGAAAGAATTCATCATGAACGAGGCATGCCTGTAAATGTCAACACCTCTCCTGTTGTTTCTTCTGCTTGCTCACACCTGTTATGCCACTTGTGGCAGTATAAATCCTGGTATTGCACAATGATGTATTATTTCTGCATCCAGAAGTTTTATTTGCAACAAATCTGTGAGTGGCCACTGTGCAGTGGGTATGATGGTACTTTTGAGGGGCCCTGGTGGACAGATGGATGATTAAAAGCATAGAATTTGAGTAGACTGTTTGGTGCAAGTGTTTGATGTGTGCACGCATGCACACACACATATAGTCCCTCTCTTCTTAGCCCACACCTATTTTTTAAAAAGCCCAGCATTTCTTGCAGCAGAGCTGGATGGGAACAGGGATGGGAAATGGCAACAATCCAGGTTCTGGCATTTTGCCTTAAAAAGAAACCACATTTGATGTCCTGTTAACAACTGGTGTACAGTATTTAATTAATTGTACTACAGTGCTAATGACCTGGTCAGTGGAAGCTGTGAATGAAATATTGCATTCAAGCTTTAGACGTATGTGACCGACAAACAAAAATGTACAACAAACCACTGATTTTTATTTGTGCAGTTTGAGTGCTTTCTTCTCTGCAAAATTTCAAATTGCTGACAGGATGTCATGCACGATACTCTTCTCAAGCGTATGAGAGGAAGTTGGGCTTGAGTCTGGGATTCCTTTGCTGCAAGATTGAAATGGAAAAAAATAAAATGCCCAGCCATGCTTGAAGGTTGATTTTTTTTATGCTTCCACTCTGATAAAACAAAAGATTTGTGGAAGGATGAAGACATATTTATGAAACTGTTGTTGTTGTTGTTCAGTCTTTAAGTTGTGTCTGACCCTTCGTGATCCTATGAACCACATCCCGCCAGGCCTTCCTGTCCTCCACTATCTTCCTGAGTTCGCTCATTTTCATGTTTGTTGCATCGGTGATGCTGTCTAACCATCTCATCCTTTGCCTTCCCCTTCTCCTTTTGCCTTCAATCTTTCCCAGCATCAGAGTCTTCTCCAGAGAGTCCTCTCTTCGCATTAGGTGGCCAAAATATTTGAGCTTCAGCCTCAGTACCTGTCCTTCCAGGGAACAGTCAGGGTTGATTTCCTTTAGGATTGACTGATTTGATCTCCTAGCAGTCCAAGGGACTCTCAGGAGTCTTCTCCAGCACCACAGTTCGAAAGCATCTATTCTTCGGCGCTCAGCCTTTCTTATGGTCCAACTCTCGCAACCATACATTGCTACTGGGAACACCATCACCCTGACTATACGAACTTTTGTTGGCATGGTGATATCTCTGCTTTTTATTATGCTATCTAAATTTGCCATAGCTTTCCTTCCAAGGAGTAAGCGTCTTTTAATTTCATGGCTGCTGTCTCTGTCTGCAGTGATCTTGGAGCCCAAAAAGGTAAAATCTGTTACTGCTTCCATTTCTGCCCCTTCTATTTGCCAGGAATTGATGGGACCAGATGCCATGATCTTAGTTTGATTAATGTTGAGTTTCAAGCCAACTTTTGCACTCTCCTCTTTCACCCTCATCAAGAGGCTCTTTAGTTCTTCTTCACTTTCTGCCATTAGGGTGGTATCGTCTGCATAGCTGAGGTTGTTGATATTTCTCCCGGCAATCTTGATTCCGGCTTGCGATTCATTCAGCCCTGCATTTCTCAAATGTACTCTGCATATAAGTTAAATAAGCAGGGTGACAATATACAGCCTTGCCATACTCCCTTCCCAATTTTGAACCAATCGGTTGTTCCATGGCCGGTTCGAACGGTTGCTTCTTGACCCGCATACAGGTTTCTCAGGAGACAGGTAAGGTGGTCTGGTACCCCCATCTCTTTAAGAATTTGCCACAGTATGTTGTGATCCACACAATCAAAGGCTTTTGTGTAGTCAATGAGGCAGAAGTAGGTGTTTTTTGGGAACTCTTGTGCTTTCTCCATGATCCAGCGCATGTTGGCAATTTGATCTCTAGTTCCTCTGCCTCTTCGAAACCCAGCTTGTACTTCCGGTAGTTCTCGGTCCACGTACTGCTGAGCATTTATTAAACCATAGAGGTTGCACTAAGTAGACTTGTCCATTGGAGCTGCCCATTGCAGCAGCTGCTTGTTGCTGCTGCCCCTGAACCTTCCTAACTTCTGGTGTTCCCAACTGCCTCCGTTGCTGCTTGCCGCCACTGCCCATTTAATTTCTGGTACGTGAGTCTATGAATCTGATAAAAAGGAAAGTGTGGGTTCAGAGAGGCACAAGGCAACGCAAGCGGGCAGCTGGCGAAACAACAAGAAGACATGAGGAGACCTGCAAAACTCTGAGCTACTGCACTGAAACCTGCACCAGCCCAAAGGAAAGGACCGTTGTGCTGTGTACACCAGGGAGTGTGAGTGTGAGTGTGTGTGTGTGTGTGTGTGTGTGTGTGTGTGTGTGTGTGACCTCTTCAGAATAGAGTAAGCTTTCCCCCCAGTAACCATTTGCTCCATTCATCCTGAACAAACTACATTTTCTTTTCCAAGACACTGCCATATACCCCTGGGAGCAAATTACAGTTTGTTTGTCGCATCCATATTTTTGGATTCCTATTCAGCAGTAGGTTGATAGACCTTCTTGCTTTTGTTTGTATACCTAGAGGGCTAAAGCTGTTCCATATTTCTATCCATTTACATTGCTATTTTAAACCTCATAGCAGCAGTGCCTTCTGCCTTTAAACCCAACATATAATTACAATTTACGAAAGAATCTCTATGGATCCCAAGTGTCCATTTCTCCTGCTCATTAGAGATGGAGGAGAGGGACTCAGGAGGCTGGAGCACAGGGCTCGAGCCAGAGCTTGAGGGATCAAAGAAGGAGCTACCTACACAGAGCTGTTGCACCAGCAACTGGCTGGCAAAGGTTCAAGGGTTTTAATAGTCGCTGGCTGCTCTGTTTCTCCCTGGATCCCAGCCCTTATCCAGGACAAATGCTTATACTAGCTGTCTCCTCGTCCTGAGTAGGACTGAGGGTGTGGACTTTAGTCCACTGGGCACTGATGGTTCTGGGCTTCTAACCTGGCTTCTGGTTTCCTGTGGCATGTATGAGGGGCTGAGTGCAGAACTACGGTGAGTGTCTGAGGGGGGCCTTTAGTTCTCAACATTCCCTGTGCCAACACCCCAGTGCTAAGCAGTACTAAGCAGCAGATAAGTCCTGCACCGGGTGGCAGGAGGGCATGGGGAGGGCATTAGTTACCCTCTGGAACTAACTGATGCTGCAACATGATGCCCCTGCCGTGATTGGAACCCTATTAAGGTTATTTCTGATTACCTGACCTTGGAGTTACTTGTAAACTTCTTTTCTCCAGCATCATTTATGTGATACTGTTGTTCCCTTGTTTTAATGCTTTCCTAGAATTTCCTAAGTTTAATGATGTCCTGCTTGGAAGCTTCTTCTTGCTTAAAACCACTGGCTTTCTTTAGCACAAATGTATATGCACAAACAAAATATTTGTCCATCTCATTAAGGTGATGTAAACTAAGAGTCAACTCTGCAAATGTTACAGAGCAAAGCAACACAGCAATGACAACATAAAATGAGTGCTGGAAATTTTTACTGTCTAAATAAGGGTGGCTAACCTGAAGTACAAGGGCCACAAGCCAGTAGCGGAGGAATGCCTGGGGCAGGGGGCCGGCCCGCCCCCGGCCAGCACCCGGGGGGCAGTGCACCGACGAGGGGGAGCGGTGCACTGGCGGTGCACAGACGCGAGTGGGCAGGCGGTGGCGAAAAAGACGCGTGCTTTTTGGCCCGCCCACCCGGAGCATTGGTTGAGCCTTTTGGTTCACGTTCTGGGCGACTGTAGCATTCCGGACAGAGTCAGCGTTGAGCGGGGGGCAGTGCGCCACATGCGGCATGTCGTGGACCCCCCCGGGGGCATGGCTACACCGCTGCCACAAGCAGCAAGGTCTTATTATGGCATCCCTAGAAAGACCTAGCAGGGGTCTGTAGGCCTGGCTATGGCATAGCCAGACCTACACTTCTGTATGTCCCCTCCCCTTACTACACTGCTTCTTAGCTCACTGTATAGGCAAAGCAAGGTCACCCCAAGGTATTGGGGGAGGGAGGCTCTGCAGGCACCCTGAGATGGGCACTAGAAGTTGCTGTTTCACACTTGCCAAATTGTTGGTCTTTCCTTGTATATTATTTCTATATTTTAAAAGGGAATGTTGTTTCCGTTTATACTCATTATTGATGCTTCACGAGTCCCCTGAGAACATAGCGCAGCATGTGCACCTCTGGATCCAAGAGATACTTCCATTTTTCACAGGTTGACATCCATGGATTGTTCAGCTTTGTTCAGTTTGCTAACTGGCAATTAAAAAATCCACTTACAGGCACATATTTATTAGTTGTGTCTAAATAAGCACACTTACTACTTGGGGTATTTAGTATTGACCGTAGTACTAAACACCACAAGCCATGCTCTCAGAGGCCTCCTAGGTGAGTGTGAAAAATCCAGACTTCTGGACACTTGCCTTGAATAATATGAAGAATATAACCCCTTTACCCTCACTGGGATGAGGAACAATATAAAAACTTGGAAACAATTTGAGTCTCTAATTACTAAAATCAACAGAGAGACCTGTTCTTGTCCTAGTGAATAAGAGAGAGGAATTGGGTCAGGTCATATCCTCGGCCTGTATCAGCACAAGAATACGGAAGCTTTTCAGTCACGCAGAATTCATTGGCAGGCAAATTATAAATGTCTGCCTGATGAAGAGTTCTCTATACTATAATTGAAAAGTGTGTTTACTTCTGCACCAGCAGATGCTATTCTAATAAATGTCACGACTATACCTTTTTGTATATAATTTGTATAGCATAAACTCTTCCATTGGAGGGTGCTGAGCTCACGCACCCCTCCTTGCATAGCCTAATTCCAGCCTTTGTTAATTAGATCCCAGAATAAATCCCTCTAGCCTAATGCTTTACTGTTGTCCTTCCTTGTCAAGTTGAGGTACTGATGTTGTATTTTCTTTCTCTAATAAAGAATTCACCTTGCTTCCTCTGTGCATCCTAACTGCTCTCTAGAGAGTGCTAAAGTGTGCTTAAGCATATCGTGAAGGTTTATTCAGAACGTCTGCTGCATGGGCAGTAATCTGAAATGTTCAATCTTTGCCCTGTCACTTTAGGCTGGCATGATTCGTACAGACAAGGACGAGTTCTTCATTGAACCTCTGCAAAAGGGGGAGCAGGTGGAGGAAGAAGGTAGGACGCACGTGGTCTATCGCAGGGCAGCTGCCAAGAAAACACTTCCCGGTGAGCGCCCAGATATCCTGCACAGAGGTAAGGCTGAGATGCTAATGACAAGTGATGTTTAAAGCACAGCTAAAACATCCCCAAGAGACTTAGTATAATCTTTCTGCTTTCTTCTTTTTCCTTACCATGCCTTAGCTCTTGGTGTTTGGAAGAGGTAGACAAACTGGAAAACAAAACAAAACTGAACAATGCAGCTGAGATGGGAATTGCAACACCCAATATCTTCCTGAACAGACTTTTTTGAGTCTTTCAGTCTTAAAATAGGCATCATAGGCTATTTTGAAAGGGTTAGACAATGCAGGACTTTGAGTTGATGTAGTCTAGTGCAGGGGTTCTCAAGTGGTGGTACATGTACCACTAGCGGTATGCAGACCGCTGGCTGGTGGTACGTGGGTCCCTGGGCGCCAAGATGGCAGCCGCCAGGGAGCCCGCACCGCCCTGCACCAGAGCCCTGGAACAAGTGCCTCGAGTTCTGCAGAGCCTGCAGAGCCGAGCACATGGGTTTCCAGGCTTGGGAAAGGTCCTCCCACCCACCCGCGCCCCTTGGCTTACCTTTACAGGGCTCTGGCGTGGCAAAAACCTGGAAGTAAGTGTCGATGATTTCATTGGCACTTCCGGTGGTACGCAGCGGGAGAGCAGCACTGGAGGTGGTACGCAGAAGGTAAGAGGTTGAGAACCCCTGGTCTAGTGGCTAAGAGAGTGACGTGTGAATTGGGACTTTCCTAGTTCAAATCTCATCTTTGCCATATTGGGAGAATAATTCTTCCTCGCATTACAGGACTGTTGTAAGGATTACATCAGAATGATATATGAAGCACTTTACACACTCAGAAAGTACTATAAAAATATTGGGTATTATTATTATTTACGAACTAGAAAAGAAAAAAAAAAGATGGGCAGGTCAACTCTGCATAAACCCACATGGCATACTGGAGGAGAGTGTGCCTATACCTCATGGTGTTCCCATATGTACTACTATTGTACACATGGAGGGCTCTGTTTATCATCCCACCCCTGCCTTTGCAGGGATCCCAGTCACACAGCTCCATGTACAGCTACATACATGGGGACTCTGTTCAGGCATTCAGTGCACATGTGTAGGGGAAGGAGTAGAGCTTGCTGATGTTGAATCACTCCATGTGTTTTTTTGCCCACTCCACGTGTTTTTTTTTTTGAACAGGATACAGCCCCTGTCCTGTTGAATTAGTGTCCAGATTACTGTTGGGGGCCTCAGTTATAATAGGCCCCAGAGAACAAATTGATTAGGCAGATTGGAATGCATATAAGAAGGATGGGTTGCAAAGTGATAAGGCTGTGCAACACCAAGACCTATCACTAAGCAGTTTTCAGTACTGTTGCACGACAGTTGTGGATTGTACTGAAAATATAGACTGTGTTAGAATGGAGAGGGGCAAATAGCACTATCGGTATGAACATGTTTTTTCCAACTAGAATGTTGTAAAGACTGACAGAAAGGGAAGGCTGCTGTTCCATATCATTGTAACTTCACTGGCACAACCTGTTAGGGGGTCAGGGAGTGAGAGAATGACGACTGGGTTAAGTGTTCTCAACAATGCAGTTTGATTGTTACTACAAGGTAATGGATGCTTTTTTGCATGCACCTGCAAGGAGAATTTTCAGAAGTGACACTGTGATTGATTCATCTGCTATGGATGCATTGAGAGCGGTTCCTGTTTTCGACTAAGATACAGTTCACATATTCAGCTGAGGCAGCACTGAAATAGTGGAGGACTTTTTCAAGTCTCCCCACTCCGCCATACAGATAATGTTCCATGCGAGTTGGAGCCCATGTGGATGCTCAGTTGCACGAAGGCTGTGATCGTGTGATTTATTCCCTTTATACTGTTTGTGTGTGTGTGTGTAATAATATATATATATATATAAAGTCGCCACCTCATGCAGCCCCACCCCCACCAAGAAAGAAAAACCGGAACCTTGCGCGTTCTTGTGTGATCCTCTTGGCCCACTTTTTAAAATGGCACTCTATCGGGACCCACCTAGCTTTACGAGACTTAAATAAATAAATGTATTTACAAGTAAAGAGCTCAGCTGCTTGCAGGGTAATTAGCAGCTATCTTACAAACTGCAGGAGCTCAGCTCTTTGCAGGGCAATTGGTAGCTATCTAATTTTTGAATAGCCTCGGGGCTTGTGGCAATTACTTATCTGATCTTTCCATCACCTGGGACCCACCAGAAATCAGGCCGCGACCCACCAAGTGGGTCGTGACCCACAGTTTGAGAAACACTGCATTAGCCTGCATGTGTGTGCATATGGTGGTGCACTGGGGAACATATGATTGGGTCACTCAAGTAAACTGGCACATGTCTTAAGTCCTTGCTATTCCTCTTTTATAGATTGTTGTGTTAATAATGTGTTTATGTAGATTATTTCAGTGTTGGAGAAATATTTAAGTCTCACATAATTTCCCCTGAAATAGAAAAGCTTGAATATACTTCACACCTCATGACACTAATTTTTAAAATCTTAGATGTTAAGATAAATATTCCTCGACAAATAGAACTTACACAAACAGGAAATATAGTTCAAATATTGGTGCAGTGTACTCACTCCAAAGAAATACTTTTGACAATGTCTCAGAAACACTTGAAAACAGTACAGGGCACAGGGTGTGTGGCTTATTATGTTTTGGCATTATTTGTAATCTGCTCCAGTTTAGAAACCTACAATGGGCCAATGGGCACCCCCCGGCTCGTGGATGCCCCAGAACGCATGGCCACACGCGCCTGGGGGGGGTGCACGAGTTGCTGAATTGCCATGGAAGCGGCGACTTGTGCACCCCAACGCATTCTGCGCCTGGTGGCCCATCGCCCCCCCCCAATGACGCCTCTGCAGGGTGGAATGGGTGGGGGTGGAATGGGTCAGGGATGTGCAGACTGGGCCCAGGAGGGGGACGGGATCGGCGGCAGCGGTGGACACCAAATCATATCCCCCTTCCCAGGTCATTTTTCCTTACACAGGGCTCTCGGATTTGTGCCAGCAAAATAGCTGTTGCGGATCCGAGGAGACCCACTGCAGGCACTGGGGCTTTACCTGTGGTAAAGGAACAAAAGTTCCCTTTCCCCAAAGTGACCACCCAGCTCCCATTTTCTACTCAGAATCCAGTGGTGCCTGCACCCGCCTCGCTGGATCGCTGGGCAGAAAGTTAAGTAGGATTGGGCTGCCCAATGGGGGAAAAACACATCATGGTTAGCAAAAAGGTGTCCATAACCCAAGGACTTAAAAGCAATTGCTATCTCAGACGCAAGGCTTAGGAAAAGCCAACCAGAGAAGCCTATGCTAATAAGAAACATATGGACCGAGCAACTAAATAGAGTCAAAAAGGATAAAATGCCTACTTGACATGTCATGGAGCAGTCTAACTAGGCCTGTTCAGAAGTAATCCTGCCATATTCCTGTATGCGCGAGAACTTTCTGATAGCACATCTGGCTTAGCCCTACCCTGCTGCTGATGTGCTGATTAAGCCCTGCCTCCACCCTCCCCGCAGTCATCGTTTGTAGCAAGAAATGCTGAACATGGTGAGAAAATACAGAGAGATGCTGCCCTGGAACTTTCTCTCCCTGTGTTCCGTGTTTGTTGCTGCAGAGAATCACTGATCACAGGGGAAGGTGGGGCTTCATCAGTATATTGGAGCCTAATATACTGTATATTGGCTCCAATATACTGGCAGGAGGTTAGGCTCCAATATACTGGCAGGAGATTAGGCTAAGTTTAGCTGTCTATAAGACAAATGGGTATAACTTCCAGACAGGACTACAGCTGTTAGAAAATTCATCCAAAGCATTTGCAGGACAGTCAACATCTGGGAAGCAACAAGCTAGGTAGGAAGAAGGCAGGGTTGGTAAATAGCTAGATTCTTGTTATCAAAGCAACAGACAAGAAATCCACAAGATGCCTTGGTCTCCAATATACACTTTTGGGGCACTTTTAACCTGGAAACTAGTAGGTTAATCAGTCGTCCTGGCCACTATATGTTGGTTACCATGAAGTGTTATTCCATGCACTGATACTCCCACAAAAGAAGATCAACCATTACTAATGCCTTATAACTTCTAATTACTAATATAACTTATTCAAAAACAATAAAACAATTGTACTTATCCATAATTAAAACATCACTATTGTTTGTTATCATATTGTTTTCTTGTAAAGATCTTCAAATTATTTAAACCTAAAACGTCTTCATGGATCCCCTTCATGGATCATTGCCTTGTCGTGGCGAAGGGGCTTGCGTAACTCAATGAAGCCATGAGCTATGCCGTGCAGGGACACCCAAGACGGACAGGTCGTAGCAGAGAGTTCTGACTAAAAGTGATCCACTGGAGAAGGAAATGGCAACCCACTCCAGTAACCTTGCCAAGAAAATCCCATGAACAGTTCCAAAAGGCTACAAGATATGACGCCGGAAGATGAGCCCCTCAGGTCGGAAGGTGTCCAATATGCTACTGAGGAAGAGTGGAGGACTATTCCAAGTAGACCCAGAAAGAGTGAAGCGGCTGGGCCAAAGCCAATAGGACGTCCAGCTGTGGATGTGTCTGAGGTTGAAAGGAAAATCCAATGCTGCAAGGAGCAATATTGCTTAGGAACATGGAATGTGAGGTCTATGAATCAAGGCAAGCTGGATGTGGTCAAAGATGAGATGATAAGATTGAACATTGACATCTTGGGAATCAGCGAACTAAAATGGACGGGCATGGGCGAATTTAATTCAGGTGACCATCATATCTACTACTGTGGGCATGAATCCCTTAGAAGAAATGGAGTAGCCCTCATAGTCAATAAAAGAGTGGGAAAGGCAGTACTGGGGTGCAACCTCAAAAACGACAGAATGATTTCAGTTCGAATCCAAGGCAAACCATTCAACATTACAGTAATCCAAGTGTATGCCCCAACCACTGATGCCGAAGAAGATGAAGTTGACCGGTTCTATGAAGACCTACAACACCTTCTAGAACTAGCACCCAAAAAAGATGTCCTTTACATCATAGGAGACTGGAATGCTAAAGTAGGAAATGAAGAAATAAACGGAACAACAGGCAAGTTTGGCCTTGGAGCGCAAAATGAAGCAGGGCGAAGGCTAACGGAGTT
Source organism: Plestiodon gilberti rubricaudatus (assembly GCA_026170595.1). Classification (NCBI taxonomy): domain Eukaryota; kingdom Metazoa; phylum Chordata; class Lepidosauria; order Squamata; family Scincidae; genus Plestiodon; species Plestiodon gilberti. The sequence goes on along the minus strand of JANXHW010000002.1, from coordinate 191,417,174 downwards.
CTGTCAAGAGAACACGCTGGTCATAGCAAACACTCTTTTCCAACAACACAAGAGGCGACTATACACCTGGACATCACCAGATGGTCAATACCGAAACCAGATAGATTATGTGCTTTGCAGCCAAAGATGGAGAAGCTCTATACAATCAGTAAAAACAAGACCTGGAGCTGACTGTGGTTCAGATCATGAGCTTCTTCTTGCAAAATTCAGGCTTAAATTGAAGAATGTAGGGAACACCACTAGACCAGTCAGATATGACCTAAACCATATCCCTTATGAGTATACAGTGGAGGTGAAGAATAGGTTTAGGGCACTAGACCTGGTAGACAGAGTGCCTGAAGAACTATGGACGGAAGTTCGTAACATTGTACAGGAGGCAGCAACTAAAACCATCCCAAAGAAAAAGAAATGCAAGAAAGCAAAGTGGCTGTCAGATGAGGCTTTACAAATAGCTGTGGAAAGAAGGAATGCGAAAAGCAAAGGTGAAAGGGAAAGATATAAACAACTGAATGCAGATTTCCAGAGAATAGCAAGGAGAGATAAGAAGGCCTTCTTAAATGAACAATGCAAGGAAATCGAGGAAAACAACAGAATGGGGAGGACTAGAGATCTCTTCAAGAAAATTGGAGATATCAAGGGAACATTTTGTGCAAAGATGGGCATGATAAAGGATAAAAAAGGCAGAGACCTGACAGAAGCAGAAGAGATTAAGAAGAGATGGCAAGAATACACAGAAGAACTATACAAGAAAGATCTTAATGTTCCTGATGACCACGCTGGTGTGGTCACTGACCCAGAGCCGGACATCCTAGAGAGCGAAGTCAAGTGGGCCTTAGATAGCATTACTAACAACAAAGCTAGCGGAGATGATAATATCCCAGCTGAGCTACTTAAAATCCTAAATGATGATGCTGTTAAAGTGCTGCACTCAATATGCCAACAAATTTGGAAAACTCAGCAGTGGCCAAAGGATTGGAAAAGGTCAGTTTACGTTCCAATTCCAAAGAAGGGCAGTGCCAAAGAGTGTTCAAACTATCGCACAATTGCACTCATTTCACATGCTAGCAAGGTTATGCTCAAAATTCTACAAGCTAGGCTTCAGCAGTACGTGGACCGAGAACTACCGGATGTACAAGCTGGGTTTCGAAGAGGCAGAGGAACTAGAGATCAAATTGCCAACATGCGCTGGATCATGGAGAAAGCACGAGAGTTCCAAAAAAACACCTACTTCTGCTTCATTGACTACGCAAAAGCCTTTGATTGTGTGGATCACAACAAACTGTGGCAAGTTCTTAAAGAGATGGGGATACCAGACCACCTTACCTGTCTCCTGAGAAACCTGTATGCGGGTCAAGAAGCAACAGTTCGAACCGGCCATGGAACAACTGATTGGTTCAAAATTGGGAAGGGAGTACGGCAAGGCTGTATATTGTCACCCTGCCTATTTAACTTATATGCAGAGTACATTATGAGAAATGCAGGGCTGAATGAATCGCAAGCCGGAATCAAGATTGCCGGGAGAAACATCAACAACCTCAGATATGCAGACGATACCACTCTAATGGCAGAAAGTGAAGAAGAACTAAAGAGCCTCTTGATGAGAGTGAAAGAGGAGAGTGCAAACGTTGGCTTGAAACTCAACATTAATAAAACTAAGATCATGGCATCTGGTCCCATCAATTCCTGGCAAATAGAAGGGGCAGAAATGGAAGCAGTAACAGATTTTACTTTTTTGGGTTCCAAGATCACTGCAGACGGAGACAGCAGCCATGAAATTAAAAGACGCTTACTCCTTGGAAGGAAAGCTATGGCAAATTTAGATAGCATAATAAAAAGCAAAGATATCACCATACCAACAAAAGTTCGTATAGTCAGGGCGATGGTGTTCCCAGTAGCAATGTATGGTTGCGAGAGCTGGACCATAAGGAAGGCTGAGCGCCGAAGAATAGATGCTTTTGAACTGTGGTGCTGGAGAAGACTCCTGAGAGTCCCTTGGACTGCTAGGAGATCAAATCAGTCAATCCTAAATGAAGTCAACCCTGACTGTTCCCTGGAAGGACAGGTACTAAGGCTGAAACTCAAATATTTTGGCCACCTAATGCGAAGAGAGGACTCTCTGGAGAAGACTCTGATGCTGGGAAAGACTGAAGGCAAAAGGAGAAGGGGAAGGCCAAGGATGAGATGGTTAGACAGCATCACCGATGCAACGAACATGAAAATGAGCGAACTCAGGAAGATAGTGGAGGATAGGAAGGCCTGGCGGGATATGGTTCATGGGATCACGAAGGGTCGGACACGACTTAACGACTGAACAACAACAACAACAAAAACGTCTTCAACTTTTGGAAAAAAAAAACTGCATCAAATTACGGGTGTGGATCTGATTCCCATCCTTATCTATTTCTTCATCCCCGGCCTTTCTCTTCTGCTACATGAGATCTCTACAATGACCCTAGATAAGGGACTGACACAGCACTATAATAAGATTTCTGTGCAACAGCACAGAAATTTACCAGAGAAATTAAATGGCTAAAGACACATGGGAGTCAGAACCTTATGGATTGACAGGGATCTCAACAGGATGCCAAGGAGTCTTAACCTTAGCTGCAATGGAGAGCAAGACTGTCCCAGTTTCTGATTGCATCACAGTTAATTTGTTGGTAGTCTTTCTCTGCTACAGAGACCTGCACATATCTCTTCTACGTCCCAATATTGCATTTTGATCATTCCAGCATAACTTTAAGGGAGCACTTGGTTAAAGATAGTAGAACAGACCCTTAAAATAAGGGCATTCCAACTATCTAAGGGTCCAATCCTATGGAGCCACTGCATCGCCATAATGCGTGTTCTGGCAGTGCAGTGTGCTTTACAATAGTCGCAAAACACAACCCACCATTCTGTGCAGCCAGGCTGCTGCCACAATCAGTGAGTGGCAGCAGCCAAGCAACAGCGGCCTCCCTGGAGCCCCCAATGCTGGTAAGTCAGCAGTGGAGGCGGACTATGGGCAGGGAGGAGGAGGGACTGGGGTGTTTCTGGGATGAGGGGGAACTAGTGGTGTGGAGGAGGCAGGAGGGGGTGGATCTGGCAGCAGTAGCACATGCCAGATCTTATCCCCTTTTTTAAAAAACCTCCCTGCTCCTTTTCTCTCCTCAGACATACAACACCAGAATAAGTGGTGTATGTCCAAGGAGACCCATTGGCGACTGGGCAGCTTACCAGGAGATAAGTACAAAATGTTTTCACTTACCTCTTGCAGGCTGTCTAATCAACCCCGACAGACACTCCATAGGGTGCAGGGTGCGCCTTTTTGGAACAGCTGCAATTGGTGCTGGGAACGAGAGATAGGATTGGGGCTGTAAGCCCTAGAACATGGGGTTTCAAACAGAGCTCCAGTTGTCCCTTAACACACACATATTTTTGTCTCTGGTTAACAAAAAGCATGCCACACTCTCCTGTGGTGCACACCTTTCAGTGACAACCTTGACTGGCCTCTTGATCTCTGTGTTGTTATGGTTTGTTTGTCCCATGCATTGATTTTCAATTAAGACTTTGATGCTGAAGAAAGGCCAGACAGTTTTTCTGCCAAATGACCTTCCACAGAAATTCCCTTATGGCATCAGGCACCTTACCTGGGAAAAGGCTAAAGAATGGTAGCCTAATCCTGATGTGGGCAATCCTCTTGTTTGAAATCTGTGTGAGAGCAATTCCCCGGATCTGTACCATACTTTCTTATGAAGCCCTTACATTTCACACTGTGTAAAACTGTTCCATCTGTTCCACAGAATTTGGACTCCCTCAAAACATTACGCATACCAAGAGAGCCTTTCATGTCAATGTCTGACAGACATTTTGCATTCTTAAGAAACGGAATGTACTTGAAGAGAACCCATTCTACTAGAATGGTGCAAGATTGTGTCAGCCGGGAGATAATTTCAACTTAATCAAAATGCTTTATGAGCTTAAAGAGAAAAGGAAATGCATCTTGGCAGGCAATCTGTAATTGGCTTAATGATAGTAAGAGGCTAAAGGATGTAAAATGTCCAGGCTTTCTCCCACAATGCTGCTTTATTAATGCACTGGAGAAATTAGAAGCTCCTGTTCTAAACAAGGACCATTACCAGTGCAACACTGATACATTAGTATAAGAAGTGAGATGATTAAGAAGGATAAAGCAAAAAACAAACAAAAATGCCTTTAAATAACACAGAAGCTGCACTGATAATGGAACTGCAATCATGTGGTCAATGTTGTTTCCATTAGGAAAAAATTAGGAAAAGGTTAATAAGGCTATAATAAAATAATAGTGTTATAAAATATGCATAGTATGTTGTGTAAGTAACAATGCATGTATGCTGAGGCCACTTCTAGATTAGAACAATGGCAGAGAATGCAGGACGAAGGGCTGCAGGGTCTCAGGCTACGAGAGAGTACATGGCGCTTTCCTGGACTAGGTGTGCTTAGGCCCCGAAAGACAGACGGTAGTCATGTCCTCTTGGCTAGCCAAGCAGTCAGAGACTGTTACGAGTCATGCCCCTGTTGGCCCTCCTACAACACTGCCTACCCTCCCGTAGCTGGATGAAGTTGGGGCCGGTTCAGGGATGTCTGGGCACTGTTCGCTGACACACTGCTTTCTCTCACACACTCAGCAGAAATATCACAGAGGAAGCTTCCTTATGCTGAGTCAGGTGACTGGTTCATCTAACACTGAGTGCAGTGGCATCGTTACCGTGTGGTGGGGGGGAGGATGCTGGGAGTGAAATGCCGGCAGGCTGAGCCGCATCTTCCTTGGCGGCTCAGCCACTTCTAAGTAGGCTGGGTAAGGCTGAAAGCGGCATTGAAAGCGGAAAACAGGACGTTGTGCGCATGCGCCACTTTCAGCCTTGCCTGGCCTACTTAGAAGCGTCCAAGCTGCCGAAGAAGATGCGGCTTGGCCTGCCAGCACGTCACCCTCTTTTGATGCGTTGGGTGAGTACTGGGGGTGACGCAGAATGGGGGGGTTGACGTGGCAGTGGGTGGTGGTGGTGGTGACGCAGCTGGGGAGTGCTGGGTGATGTGCCGAGTCGGCCGAGCTCTCACCTGGGGTGAAGCACCTGCTCGTGACGCCGCTAACTGAGTGGCAGCAGCTCTCTAGGTTTCAGGTAGGGTCAGCCGTACCTGGATGCTGGGGATTAAACCTGGGACCTTCTACATGCAATGAATGTGCTCTACCACTGAGCTCTGGCCATTTTCTCTGGAAGCAGGGGGGGGAAAGGGGGAGAAGAAAAGAATGTAGGCAGTAGCAGCTGCGTGTTACCCTCCAGCCCAACAACTTCTACTGGGTTGCCGCATCTCCCACAGGGGAGGGAAGGCTCAGCCAGACTACCAGGGAAGCCTCTCTGCTGCCCCAAACTTACTTTGGAGGCATTGAGAAAATGATGTTGGGCAGAGATGCTGCCCAGCAGGAGCCCTGAGCAGATACAAGATTCTTGTGGAACAGTTATGGCAGCAGGAATACCCCTGTAGGAAAGGCTTCAGAATTGCTGGTGGGATGCATTTGGCTTCAGCTCAAAAAGCAACAACACTGCATTTTTGTCTAGGCCTAATAATTTTGTCCCTTGCTTGTACAACCCAGCAGTTGTTCCTGTTGCTGCTCTCAGACTTCTGGCTTGAGAAATGGCTTCTCTTTGTTTCAATTCCAACTTGGGTCCCCATGCTGCCCTTGTTCCAAGAAGTGCCTGCCTCCTTGTGTCTCTTCAGTCCTGCTTGGCGTCAAGCAGGATTCTCATTCTTGTCTCTTCTGTAGGCTTCTCAATATCTGAATAATGACTGCCTGCCTGCCTGGTCTGTTTTCTTCCCTTACTTTAATCACCCTGCTGTTATGGTTACAACTTGCAGTAAGCCTAGATCTAAACTAAGACCACTTAATGACTCTGGCTTGGTTGAAAACTAATTTGTGTTGGTGTAATAAAAATGAAAGTTTTAACTCCTCAATCCATAAAAGCAATTACTTGAAACAAAGCCTAATTCTGTTCAGTGGGACTTGCATGACATGTGTTGAGAAGTGGAGTATGAGACTCCTGGAGACATTCATCTGGCAGAAACAGCAAAGCAAAATGAAAATATGCTGTAACTTAAAACAACTTATATTGAATATTGCATGCCAACAATATTCATTGCCAGTGAAAATGTTTTAGATAGTTCCGAGAGAGAAAATGTCTTGACAGGTCCCATGTGTTTAATTTGTGGTCTAAATCCAAGCAGAGTTTGACTGGATAGTGCTTGACTGTAGTTTGGTGACTGCACATAAAAGACTCAACCAGTCTGAGACTTATTCTGGGGTATTGTTGTGATTTTATTTATTTTATAGATGCTAAGGAATAAACAGATTATGCAGCTACCCAAAATATCTGTTCCTATTCTAAAGTCTACTGAGAAATGCACTAGCATTTTTATTTTTGCCTTAATGAGAAATTATACACCAACCAAGTTCTTGGCTGCATTTTAGGAACACCTGTACTCCACCATTTATGCTGGCTTTCTATTGTCTTCTGGTCACAATTCAGGATTCGGATGTTGTTCTAACCTTGCCTAAACTGATAGTACAGTATAAGAACCAGCAAGTTTAAGTGGATATCTCTTCTGCTGTGTCCCATCATGAAATGTACCAGCCACACAACAGTTTCCGACTGTCAGGCTGTGTAGAGAGACAATGTTCACAATTTAAAGACAGATTTCAGCCCGCTTGTCCATTGACTGAACTGATTTAAGAATGCTTAACTCTGTGTTAAACTGTGGATATCATCAATGGCTGCCTTACAATTGTGAAATATTATTCTGTGAAGACTCACCAGAGCTTAAACATCTTCTAGAAGTATCTTTCTAACTGGAATGACGTTCGGATAGCCAGATTTTTGTCTGTAGTGTAGAAGGTTTCATAGTTTCAGCAGCACTTGTCATCTTTGTTGTATAATTAGACATACCGGTAGTTGTAATATATTACCATCCCTAGGCTTACCAGATTTTCCCAGTTCTAAACCGGGACCCCCCCCCCCCAATTATTTATTTATAAATAAATAATTTTTAAAAAACTTTATTTTTGGGGCGCAAAGTGTCCTTTGCCACCCGAAGGGCAGGCGAAATTTTATTTATTAATTTTAGTTAGCCAAATTAATTAATTTGGCTAATCAGTGTCATTGTTTCTCCTGGTGCCTTTTTTTTTTTTGCCTTGGATGCTGCTTCTTTTTCCTTCCTGGATGACACCATCTTTGCCAATCAGGGATCAGACAGAGAACAGGTTCACATCACAGGGCTACATCATCATCACATCATCATCATCTCAGTCAGGTTTTACTACATGATGACATAACTGAGGGCAGGTTAAGGCAACGGAGAGTGACAGCATGTGAGGACAATGGCAATCAACAGGTGAACACATTCACAAGGAGTGTCAAAGAAAGCATAGATAAAAAGGACATAAAGAAATCAACACTGGAACTGCTGAAACAGTCCAGCTGCTGCAACCTGCAGCCCCCCAGCTGCCTCCAATCCCCCCCAGCAGCCTCCAGCCGCCCCCTACCCCTGGCAGCAGCAAGAAGCAGTTGCAAATTTTAAAACTTACCTTTTTTGCTGGCGGTGGCCATCTTGGATCTCATGAAATCTCACGAGATCCAAGATGGCGGCGCCCAAGTCTCATAAGGGCACATGAGGCAGTACTGTACTGCCTCATGCCTGCATGAGATTTGGGCGCCGCCATCTTGGATCTCGCGAGATTTCATGAGATCCAAGATGGCCGCCGCCAGCAAAAAAGGTAAGTTTTTTTTAAAATTTTAAAAGCCCCCAAAGCAGCTTTGGGGGCTTGCACCGGCCCGGAAACGTTTCGGGACAAATCCGGGACCCGAGCTCAGGTTCCCGGACTGTCCCGGAATTTCTGGTACGAATGGTAAGCATAACTATTCCTGAGTTTAAGTGGTGATTTAGGCTCTAAATCCAAGTAAAATATTAAACTATGCCTTCTTAATGCGGCTTTAATATTGAAATTCAGCAAGCAAAATGTAATAAATAAACCAACAGGAGGGTGGGTTTACAGCCTGTTCTAGATGGGGCTGCACTTCCCTTGAACTTAGGAACAGATTCGTAGTCTGGGGAAATGCTCCTGGACCCAGCCTTGAACCTGGAGGTTCCGGGAGCAGCTGGGCCAGGAGTGTGTTTGGCCAGCTTCTACTGGCAAGCAAGCCATGGTGGCCCTTCCTGAAGAAAGCAGATCTGGCTACAGTATTCCATGCTGTAGTCCCATCTCATTTGGACTGTTGTAACCATACTACTTGGGGCTGCTCTTGAAGACTATCTGGAAACTTCACCTGGTGCAGAATGCAGACCTAATTTCTGTCTTAAACACAATTGCAGTGCTATACTCTGTAGTGTGGACTCTGAAAGGGTTATTGATACTTTTTCAGGGATTCTATTTTTTTATTTAGTATTTCCGCTTTGCCTTTAAAAAAAACCCAAATAACTAATTAATTACTTCCTGTTCACTTGCCTGTGGCGGCACTATTACTGAATTGCCCTTAATTAGCCACTTCCTGTTCCCTGTGGGAAGGTGACTTAAGTTGCTACTTTCTACTTTGTAACCTGAGCAATTGCTTATTAATTTTTATCCTGCTTCTTGCTTGAAAAATTGCAAAGAAGAAATTTTTCAGAAGCACCGAAGAGCCCAAGTGTGGAAGCAACCACTCTTAAAAAAAGTCACTGATGATCCATGTTTAATAAATATGTGATTATATTTTCTCCATAGGATCTCATATAGGATATATTGCATAATGTTGATGCAACCTGAGCCATTTCCTTATTTATTACCTATTTATTATTATGTGTATAGACTAGTTCAGTTTTTGAGAAATGTGGCTGGATAAGGTTCATAATGCATTTTTGATAAAAGTGGACAAACCACTTTTTCCAAAGAATTTGGGAGTCCTGATACTGTATCTGTTGTTTGTGAAGCTATGCTTTGAAGTTCAAAGGTCAAAATCCCACTAACCAAAAATGCTGATGGCCATATGCTTTGAACTTCAAAGGTCAAAATCCCACTAACCAAAAATGCTGATGGCCATATGCTTTGAAGTTCAAAGGTCAAAATCCCACTAACCAAAAATGCTGATGGCCATAATTTCTAAATGGAAGGTGATAATGACACAGTTTTTGCAACTGCTGCTAACTTTTCAGTCGCCATTAACATGCCAGAAAAAGGATATGTTCTTTTTGTTGAGCAAATACATTTTGAGCAAGAAAGCTTATTTATTTATTTATTTACAGTATTTTTATCCCGCCTTTCTCCCCGAAGGGACCCTTATTACATTATGAGAAATGTAATAAGGTAAAAATTCATTGTCCTTATAAAGACCAGTTGAGATAGTGCTGAGGCTCATTATAAACTATAATTCAGGTACTGTAATTCTATTTCTCTGTATAATCTCCATTTGAAGTTTTTTTTTAATTAAAGAATTGTTACCTTATTAAGAACTGCAGCAGAATGTCCATGTTTGTATGTTAAAATGTTCTCTTGCTGCTTTGTGAATATTACCATTTCTGATTTGTGTCTATTCTTTTGCATAAGAAACTGACCTCTTGGGTCCTATGCAGGCAGCACAAGGATACCTTGGCAGATAACAGGATATATCACATTGGCTATGCCGCATGCAGAAGTCGTCGATGGTGTCTGGTGTCATCGCCGAATGTCTGTAGGTCCCTCCCTGCTGCTACGCTGCCATGGAAGGGCTCCAGACAGCAGCAGAAATTATTACAAGGAAGGAACACTGCCCTGTCAATCTAGTTCTTCATTTCTTGGGTGAATATTATAGTTCTAGGAACAGCTGTTATAATTTAAATTCTTCAGTGTGGCTCCTTGTTTCCTTGTTTGCTGAACTGGAACAAATGTGGATGTGGCCTTCTATAGACAATGGATCCTGTGGTGTGGTTTGGTTGAAAGTGAAGGTGTCCAGCTACATAGACTGTATTCTTAGGCGTTATGCCAGCAATGCTCCTAGTTATTTGCAGAAGAAACTGCAATTGGTTGACAATCTCCCAGATTGACAGCCCAATCCTACTAGTCCAGTCATACTAGTAGGACTGACAGCCTTATCATACTGGCCCAATCTCCCAGATTGCTGGCCCAATCCTGCAGTCTGGACCTCCTCAAATTGACAGTCCAGTCCTACTCGGAAACTAACATTCCAGCAGCACAATGTGCTTTCTAGCAGTTGCAAAATGCGACTCCCCCAGCATGTGCCACCACCGAGAGCAGCATGTGGTTGACTACGCGTGGCAGCGGACCTCCATTGCCACAGGTGAGACCGTGTAGGGGGTGGGAATTAGGGAGGGATGGGCAGGTGGCGACGGGGCGGGGAGGAGGGTGGATCGGTTCATGGAAGGGGGTAGATTTGGTTGCAGCGGCACCTGCTGAAGCCTAATCCCCTTCCTGGGCCCAATCCACCTTCATGGGTCCACACAGACTTGTGCTAGCAATATTGCTGGTGCAGGTCTGAGTAGACCCACTGGGCCAGCAGGGGCTTACCCTGCGGCAAGGGAACCAATGTCCCCTTACTGTGAGGAGGGCTCTGGAGGCTAAACCTCCCCTGCAGGGTGTAGTGGTAGCTGTGTTGATGCCACTGCATCGCTGAGCAGAGACTTAAGATCAGGCTGTGAATCTCCTACAGCTAATGGACCATAGCTCATAAAATAAATTTATGTCTGTAGCTGTTGCTTTTAATACATACCTGCAAAGAGTACTTTGTAATACATTGTAATGTATTACATTACATTGCAAAGAATACATTGTAATATACTCAATTTACTGTGGCAGTTGTATTTTGAATCTACAGTATTAGTATTCTCATAGCCCAATCCTATGGACCTCAAGATGAACTCCAGGACTTGAAACTCCCTCACAGGATGCAGCATGCACCCCGTTGGTACGGTTGCATTGGCAGGGGGAGTTAAGTTGGATTGGACTGTTAGTGTTGTTTTTTTTTTAATTTTAACTAGAAAATCACAAAGCAAAACAAGCTTAATCCATATTTTACAAAATCTAGCTAATGTAAACAACATTGACATAAAAATATAAACAGAGAAAAGGGTAATATATGTGATGTCTCTCCTTTAAGTCCTGGAAATGCTGTAATAGCCTGGTTCTATCCATTTACTCGCCATACCATGCAGCCATGCCAAAACAAACTGTGCTGCATATTGGGGTTGGGGGCATTGCCTTACCTCTCTGTAAGTCCCTTGATCAACAATGGGTCTCCTTGGACCTGCACCACCTCTTTAGCTTGTTGGCTTGCTTTGGATGGGATAGCATCTGCCACAAGTTACTTGTGCTGGGTGCCTCCCCATGCCTCCAACATGCCCCCGGCCCTCCCACAGCAGAGGCGGAACTTGCGTGGAGCGCGTGGAGCAGCTGATCCGGGCGCAGGGGTGCATTCAGCGGGGGGCGTACTTACCCTCGCGATGTGCCACCTCCGCTTCTGCCGTCTTCGTTTCCGCCTGCCCTCCCTGGAGCCCGTTTGGCTCCGAAATGACACCAGAACAGGTGGGGGGCGTCGACGCGCCAAGCAGGGCCGCCTTGCTCCGGGCGCCGGGAGGGCTCCCGTCATTTCTGTCCCACAGATCCGCCCAGAACCTCCCAACCTCTGCCCTGTTCCACCCACCCCACTGACTTACCAATGTTGGCGGCTCCTCTTTGCTGCTGCCACATGTGGGGTCCTCCCCGCAGCTGATCCGGGCGCGGGGGTGCATTCAGCGGCGGGCGTACTTACCCTTGCGATGTACCACCTCCGCTTCTGCCGTCTTCGTTTTCGCCCGCCCTCCCTGGAGCTCGTTTGGCTCCGAAATGACACCAAAACTGGTGGGGGGTGTCGACGCGCCAAGCAGGGCTGCCTTGCTCCGGGCGCCGAGAGGGCTCCCGTCATTTCTGTCCCACAGATCCGCCCAGAACCTCCCAACCTCTGCCCTGTTCCACCCACCCCACTGACTTACCAATGTTGGTGGCTCCTCTTTGCTGCTGCCACATGTGGGGTCCTCCCCGCCGTCTGTGGCAGTAGACCCGGAAACATGCAGCTCTGCGCGCTTCCGGAATGGCATTTATGATAAAGCACATTCTGTCACTGGAATACTAGCTCCTGGGGCATTTGCACCAGATAGGATTGGGCCATAAATCCATTTACTCCCAGCAAATTCGCTACATCTTAACTAGGGTTGACACCAAACTTCACCTAAAATGAAATTTCAAAGTGAATCTTTGCTCCCCTGGAAAATCTGTTAAAGACCTGTTCCAAATTCTCTTGGCCCACCCCGTTTGTGTCACTCACCCAGTCCTTTAATCAGTGCAAAGCATTTACTTCAAAATAACATTATATCTGAATATCCTTGATATTCAAGGATCCTTGAAGATCCTTGCTTCAGCTACTTTGAGGGAAACGAAAGGAGCTTCAGTACGGCTAGCAACATTTGTCAGGGAAAGAGAAATCAACATTCCTTAACTGAGACTCACATAAAATATTAATACAAGTTCTTAGTCAACATGTTCTATGGGTGTGTATATATGTTTGTCATCAGCACTGGATATCTTGTTAGTAACATGAGCAAAACATCCGTGCAATACTCCAAGCTGACAGGTCTGGAGATCAAGGTTGCCATTAAATTTATCCCAAAAGTGAAATTTCAAGGTGAATTTGGAGATTCCTAACTGGAAAAAAAATCTGAGGATTTTCAATGAAAGCAAAAAAGACTTTTGAGATGCCTAATGATATTTCTGAAGGGTGGGTAGGTGTTCGGCCATCCTTAATTCTAATCTGTTTCAAATTTGAGGCAATAATTAGATAAACCAAGAAGAGTGCACCATGGTCTGGATGCCATCATCTTGACAGCCCCAGTGTGAAGATTTATCAAGCAAATAATGAGAGTATTCAATTAACATTTGTCCAAGGACAGCTGCTTCTAAAGAACATGGTTTCCCTCTGCATTTCCATCATCCAGCACTAGTTTCCATAGATGCCGGAGCAGGAAGCTGAAATGTTATCTGTTCTCACGGATGGCAGTGTGCCTAGTATAATTGGAGTGATTGAGGGAGAGGACTGTCCATTACATTTGGGTCAGCCCTCTTATAATTTTGAGCCACACTGGGCCCAATCCTATACAACTTTCCAGGGCCAGTGCAGCCACAATGCAGCCCCGAGATAAGGGAACAAACGTTCCCTAAGCTCAGAGGCGTTGTCACGGTTGGGGCGGTGGGCCCCAAGCGGCAGATCCGTTGCCTCCTCCTTCTCCTCTTCACAGCCGTTCTCGGCTTCAAGTTCGGCCCTCCCACCCTCCCTGGTGCCGTTTGGCTCCCAAAAGCGGTGTGTGTGTTCTGCACCGCGGCAGCACGCAACGATGACATCACACACACCAGGGGTGGGGCATGTGACGTCCGTGGGGGGTGTCACGGCAGTGGCCCCCACCCCAAGGGGGGTTATGCTCGCCACTGCTTTAGCTTGAGGAGGTCTCTGGGACTGCACCCCCACTGCAGAATGCAGCGCACGCCCTGTTGACACAGCTGCATCAGTGCTGGAAAGTTGGATAGGATTGGGCCCACTGTCATCTAGTAATGATGTATGCATGCGTGTTGTATGCATGAGTGTTGTGTATTAATGGGTGTTTGAGTAAGTTAAAAGCAAAACTAAGCCATCATTTGTAAACCTGATACATACACGACACTTATTTACTTACAATATTTTTATCCCGCCTTTCTCCCCGAAGGGACCCAAGGCGGCTTTTAAGAAACAAATGAATGTGTGTGTGGTTTTTTTTATTATTATTATTTCTCTGGAATTCTTGAAATGATTCATAAATTGGCCCAAGGCTGGCTTCTGGCCGCTCTAATTTAAGGAAACTCTGCCAGTTACCTTTAAAAAGGAATTGTTCCATTAGAAAACTGACGTTTCTTCAACTCCAGTCAATATTTCCCTTTCAGTGTGTACCCCTAGTGATTAATGAGAGTTCTCTTATTTTGCAGTCAGTACAGCAACGATGACAATATTTTTTTTGTCTCCTTCCTGTATCGTATGTGCATGATAAATACATCTGTCTTTCCCCTGCCTTCATTTTTCCTCCTTCTGAATTTCACTTTGCAGATACACAGAGCTTTTCAGGGATGAGATGGATTATGAATTTTGCTGTGATTCAGTTCCTGAATAAGTAGCAGGGTTATGCACTTCTGAGGAAATGAGTCTCAAGGGATTGTTAGACCAATGGCTGTCACTATTGCTAACCACCAAGGTGGCTGATGAAGCTTCTTTTCTGGAAAAAATGAATATGCGCTTTGAAGAGGTTTTATCACCAGACTCTGGTACATCAAGGGAGCTCTATTTTATAGTTCAGATAATGTGGTATGATGGATTGATCATTTTTCTGTTTGTTTTTTTCCTTTCATGTGTGCTCTTAAAACGCAGTTCGGAGATGTTGTCTGTCTTTAATTTTTTTAAATGATTTAATACATGGGAAAACTTAGATTTGTGATCAGATCCTATGAGCAAATTGTAATTTAGCAAACTGGAGCCCTGTCTGAGGAAGTGATGATGAGCATTCAGTGAAATCTTACTATGTATCATCCACATATTTGGTAAATACACATGGCATGTAATATCTACCACTAGAGCCTATGTTGTGGTGATCTAGGGCCCAGTTTGGGGTTATACAGCCCAATCCCTACTAAAGCTTCCGGCACCGGAAAAAGTGTTCTGGAGCCTTTACACAGCCTCCTCTACTTCCGCCAGCAAAATTGCTGGCGGAAATCTGAGGAGGCCGATAGGGCCTGGCACAGGTTACCAGAGCCGTAGCCAGCCGATCTGGCTTTGGGGGCGACATCCTCGACGCGCCCCCAAACTAATTAGCATTAATTATGCTAATTAGTTTCCCCCGATTTGCGACGCTTTTTCCCCCGATTTGCGAGCACAATTTTCGCCAATTTTGGGCGATTTTAAGCCTTGCGCTGGGTTTTTTACTAATTATGTATGCTTTACCGGCACTTTTTTGTGTGTGTATCGCTCCCATGACGATTTTAAGCCTTCTCCCGGCCTTCTTCTCGCGCCTTCTTCTCCGTGCACCCCAGAAGCAATCTCCGTAGTTTGCGCATGCGCAAACCCACGGAGTCTCCAGGGACGTTCTGGGCATGCGCAAACTACTCCCTGGAGCGTCCCTGGAGATGCCGTGGGTTTGCGCATGCGCAAACTACGGAGATTGCTTCTGGGGTGCACGGAGAAGAAGGAGCGAGAAGAAGGCCGGGAGAAGGCTTAAAATCGTCGTGGGAGCGATACACACACAAAAAAGTGCCGGTAAAGCATACATAATTAGTAAAAAACCCAGCGCAAGGCTTAAAATCGGCGAAAAAAAAGCGGGAAAAATTCAAATTTTTCCCGCTTTTTTCCGGAGCCTCCCGCCCCCCCGCACCACCTCCCGCCCTTGCGCCCTGGGGCCCACCGCCCCCAGGCCCCAGGTCAGCTGACGCCCCTGCAGGTTACACTCGGGGAAAGGGAGTAGACCTCCCACCCGGCAGCCACGCTGGCTGCCGGTGCACAGGATCTGGTGGGCGGCTATGGGCCGCTGGCCGGATCTTAGTCAGTATTGGGCTGTTAGTCTGCATTAGATATTTTTACGGGATAATTATAACATATTGCTTGTGAAGGAAAAGAAACACAGTGGTGATACAATTCGTGCAGGGCTTGGGTGTCATTTGTAAAATATAACTTTGCTTCCCATGAGGCCTTTAATGCAAAATGGCTCACTATTTAACAGTTTCTTTCTGCAGAATTTTACAGCACAATCCTATGCATGTCTACACAGAAGTAAGTCCCATTATGTTCAGTGGGTCAAGAAAGTGTGTGTAGGATTGCAGCCTTAGTGTTAGACATAGACTGAAATATAAACATGGTTTACTGACCAATCCTATGCAGGACCGGGCTGCTGTGTGGCAGTTGCATCGTTAGAGGGGCATGGGGGGAGTTGCGAACTGCACCGGGTGACACCCTCAGGGGGAGTGATGCCACTAGCGGCCAAAATTGTGGTGTGAGCGGGGGCTCTTGGGTGAGTCTGGGAGGGTGGTGCTGAAGGGTAGGTCGCTCTCTCCCAGTTCAGTTGGAGGGGTGTGGGTCTCCAGAGGGTTGGGGCCCTTGGGCCTCGCTAGGTAGCCCCCAGGGGTCAGCACTGGCCTCAGGTTAGCTGGAGGGCGGGGATTGAGCCACCACGCAAGCCGCCTCTCTCAGCTAGCCGGCTGGTCTCAGGCAGGAGGGGAGACACAGCTTCCCTTGCCTCGCAGCCGACTAGTTCATCACTGGCCGGCTGCCCTCCTTTATAGTCTGGGGAGGGGGAAGTCCTGCCTCCTCCCGGGGAACTCGGCCTCCCCCCAGGAAGTCCCTCCCCTCCCGGGGATTGGCAGGCGTCCGAGCCTATTGGCTCGTCACTTGCCGAAGCACTGGGTTCGTGCCAGCCGCGCTGGGGCCGCGCACGGCCAGTTTGTCGTCTCCCCTGCCCAGCCGGCAGCTGGGACGTCAGGGGAGCCGCCGCGGTTGCGGAGCCACGGCTGGGCTCGTTGGGCCCAGCCCGAGACACCTGACGTCATGTTGGAGGCGGGCGGGGCCGGCCGGCGGCCATCGCCTCGTCTGGTGGCGTGCGGGGCTTGTGGCGTCGGCCTCCGCCCTGCGATGTCGGGGGAGGCCGCTTGTCGGGGTTCGGGCGGGCCGGGCTTCTCAGGACCGTCCGACCTCTGGCCGTCCGTCGCCGGATCGCTGGGGGCCCAGGTAATTCCGGGGGTTCCGCGGACACCCGGACATGTGGAAACTTTGTATTTATGAATAATACATAAAGTTATACATCATTGGAAAGGTAATTTAATGCAAAATGTAATGAAACAAAATCATGTTGAATTATCTGTATTCTATCAGAAGCTATGGCCAAAGAACCAGAAAAAAAAGAAAACACAACTGCCTGATATAACAAAATAGCTGGCGTGGATTTGAGGAGACCCATAGTGGGGGCTAGGCCTTTATTAAGTGTAAGGGAACGAAAGTTCACTTTCCCTGAGGTGACCTCCCGGCTCCTGTTTTGCACTCGGGTCCAGCGCTGCTTCTGCCAGCCTCACTGGATCCTTCGGTGCAAAGTTAGGGAGGATTGGGCTTTGAGTGACGTACAGTAGTATTGAGTGATACGTGTGTATGGATGAATGAGTAGAAGCCAAAGCTCCGTGGCAGAGCACATGCGTTCTGTACAGAAGGTCTCAGGTTGTCATTTGCACTTTAAGCTTGCGATGGCCTCTGCCTGAAAATTGCTGCTGATTAGAGGTAAGCCTCATTGATCCCAATGGAGAATAAGTGTGTTTAGGATTACAGCCTTTGTGATATGAAGTAGTTGGAAGCAAAAGTACAATATATGCAGTACTTGCTTCACGAAGAAAATAGCATACCTCGACCAATGTAACAGTATGAAGTGTTAAGAGCATGTAAACAATTTTACAATATGTCAACATTTCTAGGATGGAACAAAGAGACCCCAAAAGGATTCTAGACAAATCTCCTGCCATCAGCCCCCCCCCCCCATCAAATTAATAGCATTTTTCAGTTGACTGTTTCTCAGAGGTTTTGAGGTTATTCACAAAGCAACAATCCATGGCTGTTTCAACCACAATCTAAAACTTTTACTGGTGTTCTTTCTTCCTTTGCTCATTTGCCAGTGCTTAACTTGTGCTATTTTATATTTTACATTCCTAGAGGGCTTTGTGGGCATATGGTTTGTTTGTTTTTACAGCCATTAATATTGTGTCCTAATGCACAGTGAGATGTTAGACAAAACCAATAGATACGAGTGAGTCTTTAAATCCTTAAGTGAATCCTTAAATGCTTTTGTCATGTTTTCTGCCATTGCCTGTAATGGAAGGTAAAGGTAAAGGTGACCCCTGACAATTAAGTCCAGTCGTGTCCGACTCTAGGGTGTGGTGCTCATCCCCATTTCAAAGCCGAAGAGCCAGCGTTGTCCGAAGACGCCTCCGTGGTCATGTGGCCGGCATGACTCTCCTTGCCACCGCGCGTAGCATGCAGCTGGAACACGGAGCGCTGTTTACCTTCCCGCAAGCGGTACCTATTTATCTACTCGCATTAACATGCTTTGGAACTGCTAGGTTGGCAGGAGCTGGCCAAGCAACGAGAGCTCACCCCGTCATGGATTCGAACTGCCGACCTTTCGATCGACAGCTTATGGTTCAGTGGTTTAACCCACTGCGCCACCCACTGGCACTGTAATGGAAGAGCCGTGTGCAAAGTCTTCAGTGATGTAAAAATTAATAAGATGTTCCAGCTGGGCTTGAGTATTCCTAGCTGTGCATTTGTTTGTAGAAGATGTGCTGCTTGGAGTCCAGCCTAGAAAAATCTCTCCCTGGTATGTCGCTGTACTCTCTGCTTGGTTGGAAATGGTGGTCGTGTTGTGATGCGGTAGTATGTTCAGTGCTGGTGCCATAGCCACATGCAGAATGGGGAAGAAGAGTTGACTGCAACTTCACCTTGGCTTTGGGAGAAAAAAAAATTGGTTTTGCTTCTAATCAACACTTCACTAGTAAAAATGGTTTGAAGCCACGTGTTTTTTTTGAATTTCAGTAATTCTGTTGGGGGGGGGGGTTGGACATGCGATAACCTTGGATTGGTATGCACCACTCAGCAGGAATAGAACCTCTGCTTTTGCTTCATAAGAAGACCGCTTCCAATGCAGCGTAGCAGCCCTTGGAGAGAGAAAGCTGCATGTCCTCCAATAGCTGAAAGATCAAAATAGGGGCACTCTTGTTGTCTTGCGTAACAGCCTGTTCTCATACCATCTCACCCTCTTGCACTTTTGTTGAAAGTTCTTCTTTGTCAGCTGTACTCCTTCACTTTGCAATAGCCTGCAGTCAGAGGCATAATTGCCCTGGGCAGCGCCGGGCGCAAGGAAGTGTTTTGGCTTCCCTGCGTGATGTCATGTGACATCATGATGTCATGCCACTTCTGAGTTTGTGGGGAGGTAATCAGCTGCTCTTGCTTTTGGCTCTGAGTGTTCCGAGCCAAAAGCAAGAAGGTGGGGGGCCGGGGTGGTGATGGTGGCAACAGAAAATTGTGCCCTCCCTTGGCATTTTGCCCAGGGCAGCTGCCCCTCAAGCCCCACTGAAGTTATGCTTCTGCCTGCAGTCCATTGGTTTCTGAAGCAGGTATGTTAGCAAATGACTATAAATAAAGGGATTATATTGACATTTCCATGGCAACATTTGATGACATTTAAAAGGGTGGCATGAAGCCTTTAAATTACCAGTATATGCTTATCAAGGTGAAGTAAAAATCTATTGGTCTATTATGCAAAGCAAATAATAAATCTAGATTTAAAAAGTGTAATGAAGAAGATTGAATTATGCTTGAATAATATTGACACTGAAAATTAAAACTGTTTAATAAAACAGTGGTGAGTTAGAGTGAAAACAGGATATGGGACATATTTTCAACTGTTAGGGTTGAACCTTGATTATCCAGCTCTAGTGACTACCGATATTCATTGTACTGTACATTCTCAGTATATCCTAAAGTCTTTGCAAGTCAGTATAAATACCTGACAAATGTCTGATTATCTGAACGTTTTGAATGCTGGATTCCATCCTTGGCTTTTCCAATAGATTTTCATTTATGGCAGCAAGAAGTCAAATACGGTTTGGCACCCGACTGAGAAGCAAACTAAATGTTACATTAAAAGCATAGTTTACCTTTGTGTTCTCTTTCTTTTGCAAATAGTAGCCATGGGGTGAGGCAATCATAACTGGGAACACGGTGTGGAAGAGTGGGATTTGAACCTTTACTCCTGTGCCATGGTCCCATAAAAATCATTCCACTGAAGCTCCTATTTGCCCTGAAGGGAATCTGCTATTGGCACAATTCCCCCCTCGCTTCAGTGAGAAGCTGTTTTCATTGTGACCGTGGTCCCCATGTCATGGCCATGATCCTAGCTACCTATGCTCCTTTGTCTCTCTTTCATGAGTCCCTTCTTTCTTCAGTTCCCCTTTCCCCTTTTTGGCATTTCTCCCCCCAAGCGGCCTTCTCCAAACCTATCCTTCCAATTCCTGCTTCTTAGGTCATTGCTTATTCTGCACGCTTTGTTTGCCCACTTGCCTCTGGGTCCTTCATCTTCCTTATGTCCTGGGATCTCTCCCCACGTTTCCCCCCAAAAGTCATTCCTGTCTAGAGTGTCAGCAAGGTTTTAATGGCTGCCAAAATGACACTTTTTCTTTCCCTCACACAACTCGATTGCAAGCATTCTGAGCAGTGGCGTCACTAGTGGGGTGAGGACCGCACTGGGTGACACCCTCAGGGGAGGTGACACCATTAGTGGCCAAAATTGTGGAAACCTTGTATTTATGGATAATACCATCATGGAGAGGTAATTTAATGCTGAATGTAATGAAACTATCTGTATTCTATCAAAAGGTATGGCCAAATAACTGGAAAGAGAAAATATAACTGCCTTAACAAAAAGAGGATTTCCTTAACTCAAAACTGACCAATAAGACTGATTGTTCTGAGAGTCAATGAGGTGTTGTTATGACACAATATGGAATTAATAAGATGTTAGCATGAGGCAGCTCTCATTTCTATGTATCAGAGCTAAAACTAGAACTCTTATTCACAGCACAATCCTCCCTAATGTTAGAGCAGCGGAGCTCTCACTCTGCTGACCTAAAGCATCGCAAATGTGCAATAAATCACATTTGCGGCAACTCTGGTGTAAGCAGTGCCGGCGCAGAGGCCGGCACCGCTCACACCGCCAGTGGCCCAGACCTGCACTGGACAACCCAAGTAAGGCCTAGGCCGCTTGGTGCAGGGGTGGGGATGGGACGGCGAGGGAGGGGGACATTGGCCAGCCTGGGCTGAGAGGGGGCGGGGATATCAGCGGCATGCTCCGCTGATAGCCTAAGCCCCTTCCTAGCCCGGGTCAGCCTTACATGGCCTCCCTGGATATACGCCAGCTTCAGAGCTAGCGTACCTTCGAGGAGGCCCATGGGCCCTGGGCTTGCTGACACCCAGGGAAGGAGTATCCCCTTCTCCCAAGGTGCTCCCAGGCTGCCCCGGGGAAGCCTGGGACCCGGCATAGGATATAGCAGCTGGCCAGGATTGCGCTGTCAGTTGTGTGAGTGTGACACCAACCTTAGTGACATCACTGGGTGATGCGATTTGCTCTCGCACCATGTGATGCAAACCCTGGTGACGCCTCTGATTCTGAGAGCTCTGTGTTTCCTGAATAGTTAGAATGTTCATGATTTGTACATTTCACAGCCTTGTATCAGCTCAAGCATTTAATATTAGCAGCTTCACTGCCACATACACAATATAATATTAGTGGCAATGGAGCGGTTCCATTCTGACACTTGTTTTCATAATTTGTTTCATTTTTATTGCTGTGTTTTGAGTTTTATGGTACATGATTTATTTGAGCCTGAAATACAAAGTTGACGAAAAAAAACAACCCTCAAAACCTCATGTGATGTGAAATATGAATGGGAATGACAGCCCAGTCCTAACTAACTTTCCAGCTGCACACACTGCATCCAACAGGGCGCACACTGCATCCTGCAAAGGGGGGGGGGTCAGTCACAGAGGCCTCTTCAAGGTAAGGGAACAAATATTCCTTTGGCTCCGGGCTGCATTGCAGCTGCATCGGCACTGGAAAGTTGGTTAGGATTGGGCTGTTAGTAACATTGTTCAACGAAAGCAAGTAAGATTAATTTAGCAATGTGATCTTAAACTGTATTTTGATTTTACACCATAACATCTTTCTGTTTTACTTTTTTCAATTTATTAACTTAGAGGTGGAATTCCAAAGATAACAATACCTTCATTTGTAAATAGGAGATCTTTGAACTCTTCAAGGCAAGATGCACAGCGATTCCAATACTCCTAACCAAAATTAGCTAAGCTAAGGAATAATGTGATTTTATTTCACTGAGTGCGCATTTCTGTGTAGCTCAAATCACACCTGGGGATGCTTGTGAGGAAACATTTGCCATCAGCCTTTCTAGGACTGTAAGGAACGAAGTCCATGAAAAAAAAATACAAAACTGATTTTGTATGCAATGGTTCAGAGCACTGGCCTGTTACGTTCTGGGCAACACATTGCCTGAACTCACGTCAAAGAAAGCTACATGTTGACAGCACACAGCATAGCTTCATGAAAATAACATCGTGAGCCTAACATTCAAGGGGAAAGCCAAGATGGAATGTGTGAAATATAAGAAGAAAGAAAATGAAATCTAGAAGGGGAACTTACCATAGCAATAATACCATTGCCAGATAATTGGTCAGAAAAGTGGTGCCTGATTGTATTTATGTAGGCTAGCAGTTGTCAACTTTTTCCACTGAGTCATACCAAGGAACAACAATGCCATAAAACTGAAATTGGCATGGCCCATTGAAGCATGTTCATTACACACTTTGTGTTTGAGAAGTCAAATCTCAGATTGTAGCATCTGAGCTGTTAGCTGTTAGCTCACAGTGTCTGGCTTTTTTTCCTCCAGAATCCCAAGTTTACGTTATCAAAAAGGAAATATTTTTTATTAATGGTCATGCCCATGAGATTGTGAAGACGAATATGACAATGTAGTGACTTTGTTAATAGCCTTCCAAACAGAACTTCTAGGTTCATATCCCTCAAGTTGCAGTCCACAGCTGTTGTCCACAAACATCCAATGATGAATCTATTTCCTCCATCTCTGTTATTACTCTGTTTCCTGTCAAATTCTGGGGTGTGTGTGGATATTTGGGCCAGTTTAAATTGTAAATTTTGCTGTAATTTAGTCTAATCACAGAGATATGATTGTTTAATCACATAATTTTAAAGTGCAGCATTCTAATCTTTGTGACTATGGTGCTATGAACCGAAGTCAACTGATACAAAAGGATATTTAACCACTGCTGTCATTGGGTTATGAATGGTCATGTGATTTTCTTTCTTTCTAAAACTGTTTCAGCTGGAGGCATAATCTTGCATTCCCTACTATGCAAATGGTATTTGCTTTCTGTGAGTTGTGTTGTGCAGGCTCTAAATCCCTTGCATTCTCAGGGAAGCCATTATAAGGCTTTCACCTTCTGTATCATTTCAAACATCTGTTCATATAAACATTTTGTGCACAGGAGGCCTTCCTGATGTTCCTATTAGATTATGCACATGTTTAATCTATTTAGGAAATATTTCTCATCACCCTGGGGTAGAAGTCCTTTCAAGCTCTGAATGAACTTGCTTACATATTTAAGGCTATAGACCACATGCCACTGGCTTTGACATAATGCCGATTTCCAAAGGAACTGATTTTAAATGAAAGAACTGCAGTCTCAGGCTTCTCACACAATGATGCCAGATGCAAGGGAGTGGCAACAGGATACAGGTATCTTGTTGTCTTGTGTGCTCCCTGAGGCATCTGGTGGGGCCACTGTGAGATACAGGAAGCTGCACTAGATGGGCCTTTGGCCTGATCCAGCAGGGCTCTTCTTATGTTCTTATCCATGAGTTACACCCTCTGGGTGGGATAGGATTGCTGCTAAATTCTCCTGATGTCTACACAAGCAGGGGAAAAAAAACTATACTTGTGATACCCTCGTGCTGGTAGGACTCCACGAGCGCAAAGAGGGAGAGGGGGGTGGAAGTTAGCCTGAAAACCTCTGCTTGCTCAGAGGGTTCGTCCCACCAGAAGATGGCATAACATTACTTCTGCAAGAGGTGGCACAAGTCAAATCACTCTATTGAAGTACATGAAGAGAAACTCATCTCTCCCACTCCGTCACAATAAAAAAGTGGATTCCAACTAATTCTGCAGATGATCATTGCACACTACCAAGAGCATACATAACCCAGCAAGAGAAAACAGACCAAAGGTATCAAAATATATAGCATGGAACTATAGTTGCTCTACTCCCACATCTATAGACATATGGGGGCTTCGA
Source organism: Plestiodon gilberti rubricaudatus (assembly GCA_026170595.1). Taxonomy (NCBI): domain Eukaryota; kingdom Metazoa; phylum Chordata; class Lepidosauria; order Squamata; family Scincidae; genus Plestiodon; species Plestiodon gilberti. The sequence continues at coordinate 191,393,178 of JANXHW010000002.1, read as the reverse complement.
CGATGGAAGCTTTGCACAAAGGGCGCACTTTACACGAATAACAATCATCACCCACCTGTCAAAGAAAGCAAAAATAAATGCAGGGTAGATGAGTGACAATTGTTTTACAGGTACCTCAACTCCACTCTTGCAACTGGGGGTGCATTAACCAGGTATCCTGAACCAGGTAAGCAAGGGGTACACTAAGGAGAGGAAGACATGCGTCACAACCACAGTCCTCCACCTCATATATCTATTCCTCTAAAGGAGGGATCTCAACCACCCATGAGTGTCTTGCACTCACTCCCTGACATTGGGGTGACTGTGCACTGGCTAAACACTCCTTCTTCCTCAGTCACGGTGGAGCAGTATTCCTACAAAGAGGACAGAGGATAAACGTACATTCTGAAGTAAGTCTGAACAATCCCCCCAAGAAGCAGGTAAGTCTCCACCATGTACCAGTTAAAACAAAGTGGAGTACATCCGTCTCTGTTGGTGAACACAGAGCAACTCACTCCACCTGCTGTCGCTGTCGGGCAAACACTTATGACATGCATTTTTCTTGCAGGGTCAGAGTCAGAGCATGTGGTGATAGAGCAAACGGAAACTGGAGATCAAGTTCCAGTGCAACTTCCTGTGCTGAATGGGTGAGTATTGTCATGATGACTAACTTGATCTCCCCTGACTGGTGAATGCCCAAACTGGCTGACTACCAATGGGAGTGTGGAGAATTAGCTTGGGGCAGAATGGTGCAGATAGGTGACTGTACCCTTTCTTTAGGCTTACCAGATCTCCAACCGGGACAGAGTGCTAGTCCTTTAGGAGAAGGAATGTGGGCAAGTGCAGCTTGTTAAACCTTAGAGCACAATCCTAGGCTTCTTAAACCTTAGAGCACAATCCCATTGAACACAATGGGGCTTGCTTCTGAGTTCACATGCCTAGGATTGTGCTCTAAGGGTTTAACAAGCTACACCTGCCCACATTCCTTCTCCTAAAGGTCTAGCACTCTGTCCCGGTTGGAGATCTGGTAAGCCTACCTTTCTCAAACATTTTCTTACCTACCCCTAATGAGACCCTGTCACACAAATACTATCCATTGCACTGTTGCCCCATACTCATTAGTAACCCTTGTTTCTTGTTTTCCCACAGGCAACCAGGCAGCTGTTCAACACACAAGAATATTCACACAACACACAAGAAGCAAGAATATTCTCCATTCCAGTGCCCTGCAGTTCCCAAGCAAAGTCTGCAACAGCAGCAACGGCCAGAGGGAATCCAGCTGTTCTTCTTTGGGGTTGCCACGTTTTTGTTCTAACACAGTTCTTATGCCTACTAGTATGCATGTCAGACAGCGCTGTAAAAGGTGCAGCAATACCCTAGAATCAAACAGCAGTTATGGGGAGATCTGCATGGATTGCTATTTTGTTTGTTGTGCTTCTGACCAAGGTACAGGAGCCCTGCGGGAAGAAAACAGTCAGTTGCCCATTCTGCTGGGTTGCTGTCAGAATTCATTCACTGATGCTGGTCAATAAAAGATGTGACTGTTTCAGCCGTGTCACTTCTTATGATGGTCAGCGGATAGGGAACCTGTTCCCCATTTTTACCTCTGTAAGGCTCAGGCGCAGCTTGAAGTCAGAGGGAACTGCTGACCCTGCTATTCAGCAATGCCACCAGTGCAGGTGGCCAGGGGATGTACTACAGCTTTCAGGCGCAGCAGTATCAAGTGAATTGAGGAACTGATAAGGATCCCACTTGACTTTATATCTCTGCTGTCTCTGACCTGCCTCTTCAGACTGAGCAAGGCTGTGTTCACTGCAGGTTGAGAGGCCTGGAAGCCAGAAGTTTTGGCAGGCTGCCCATCTGGCTAGCTTGCCTGCCTCTTGGCTGCCATCCTTGATGCTTACCTGAGGTGTTCTCATGATGGGGCGGGCACACAGCAGGGACACACACATGGCGACGAAAGCGGGTACTCTAGTTGGATTCAAACCTTTCTCCAGGGAAGCCTCCAGTTTCTACATATGAAATTCCTGACTGCTATCCTGGAAGGTTCTGCGGGGGGGGGGGAGCATTATCATCTCCTCCTTGTGCCTTGTGTGGTGGAGGAGATCACTGTGACATTTCTACCATCACTTTCCATCACTTCTACCATCATTTTCCCCACCGCAATGGTACCATTACCATTTCTACCATCACATGCCTGGAATGTTTAATGCTTTCCATGCACGTGTGTATTGGGCATCGTTGGTGAAGGGCATTGTGATTTGGGGATGCATGGATGCTGTGGGAATGGCTGTCAATGTTGCTCCTTTTCTGTTCTCTCTGATGGTGTTCCTGTGCGGTTGACTTTGCTGCTGAGACTGCATTGGATCATAATGACATGATGCTGGTGTTGGCCCTGGCATAGTGTCTGCCTGGGACCACAAGATTGGTCTGCATCATTTCTGGAAATTTCATCACTGTAGAAGAGAGCCCACTTTTGCAGTCTGAAATTCTTCTCAATCCATTAGTTCCAGACGGCCTCCAACTACATTTTAAAAATACTCCTGAAATAAAGAGAGAGGAATATTCGGGAGGTTCTAACATCAATTACAAATGCTTGCTTAACCAAAGTTCTCTCTGGTGTTCCTTCTGGATTCCAATCAACTTTCCATTGTTTCTTAAGCCTTCGAAACCTTGAAGTTCACAGCTGGATTTGAATATATTGCCTTGGCCTCATTGTTCACATACTTTTTTTTAAAGTAACAGTTACATGCAGTGATTACCGGTAATCAACAGTTCAAAGTCATAAATTTGGTTTTTGGACTTAGCAGGAAAATAGTCTCTGGCTGCCAGAGCCAAAGGGCATGTGACAGGGGAGATTCATGAATGAATCTTCTGAAGTGGTTTAGTTGTCCTAAAAGTAGCCATGGGAGAGTCCCATTTGGATCAGGGACTTGACATGAGGGAGAGAGTGTTTTTCTTTTAACCTTTTCCCCAGTACCAATTCTCTGGTGCAAATCACTCTCTTAGAGCTGCTGTTTGCCACATCATCATCATCATCATCATCATCATCATCATCATCATCATCATTATTATTATTATTATTATTATTATTATTATTATTTTCCACATTTTTGTACTGCCCTTCCTCTAAGGAGCTCCAGGTGGTATGTACATGGTTCCTTCCCTCTTCACAACAACCTTGTGAGGTAGGTTATAGTGACTAGCCCAAGGTCATCCAGGAAGCTTTGTGGCTGAGCAGGGATTTGAACCTGGATCTTCCAGGTCTATGTCCAACACCAGGACCACTACACCACCCTGGTTCTAGGCTACAATCCAAGAAACATGACAAGTGCTATGTGTTTTCCCTCTTTGTGGCTAATAGTGGCTCTGGGGACCATTTGCATCAGAGAATCACCCTCTCCCCATGGCACAACCTCCCATGGCTGTTAGGACAACAAAAATAAATTGAAAGATCCAGTTATGGATCTCCCCACAAAATGGATAGTTTGACCCCAAATCTCACTGAACTCAGTGGGACTTAAGCATATGTAACTGTGGGTTGGACTGAAGCTCTTGGTTGTTGTTTTTCTTCTCTTCTCACTTCTTATGTGGCTGTGTGTTTGATTCATGTGCTTATCAAATGAGATGGATGATATTTTCTTTACCATTTTAGTTATCTCCCAACCTTCAGGTATTGTGGGTAAACTGTGACATTGTAATTGTTCTCTTCTATCAAAGTCCCCTTCAGTTTGTCACCTTAGCTTGCCTAAAGGCAGTGATCTGAGACAATAAAATGACTTCTGTGTCTTTAAGTATTGGGTTTTTAAGAAAAGACAGAGTGTTCAGCAGCTTTCTGTGTTCACTTGAATACATTCTGGGTCTCAGAACAGAGTCCATGCTGTGCTTTCAGTGTTTTTAAAATGTGCTTTGGCGGAATGATTTTATTAAGACAATTATATTCTGGGCTATGTGTCTGTGGTTAAAATATCCCATTTAAATAACTGTGTGTATTGCACTTATAAAACCAGGATAAAGCAATATTTAAATGTTGGCAATTCTGCCAAGCCTGTGGGTGTTATCCAAATGCTTGTTTGACTGCTTGTTGTATTTATGATCATTGGGTTCATTTCCATAATGTTGCGTGTGGTCAGTGGTCACACTCCCTAGTTTTAAAGTCACACTCCCATGATCTCTCAAAAATATTATGAGAGAACTGACATTTCAGCAATGTTTAAGACAGGGCTGGCCCAAATTGAAGTGGTGGTGCCCTAATTTATTTATTTTTTTAAAAAATATCCCACCTTTTCCTATGCCGAAAGGCAAATGCCCACCCCCTCTATTTTCCCCAAGCCCCCATTTTTGTCATCATCCTGCATGCGTGAGCACATGCCCCCTCCCCACTGCCTCCTCCTTGTCTCCCTGGCCCTTCAAAGCAGGCTGGACAAAGAGAGGAGAAGGCAGGGGAGTGCCACACCATGCCACATTCATTTATCCAACTGTTTCTCCAAACACGTAGGCTGGGCAGAGCATACTGAGAGTGGTAGAGAAGAGGACTCCACTCCCGGCATGCTGCACCCAGCCTGTGTACTTGAAGAGAGGGCCTTCTCTGTAGTGGGACCCAAATTGCGGAACTCTCCTCCATGAGGTATGGGCGACACCATCTCTGTTGTTCTTTGGCACTGACTAAATTCTTTCTTGGCCAGCGGGTGGCGCAGCGGGTTAAACCGCTGAACCATAAGCTGTCGATCGAAAGGTCGGCAGTTCGATTCCCGCAACGGGGTGAGCGCTCGTTGCTTGGCCAGCTCCTGCCAACCTAGCAGTTCCAAAGCATGTCAATGCGAGTAGATAAATAGGTACCGCTTGCTGGAAGGTAAACAGCGCTCCGTGTTCCAGCCGCATGCTACGCGCTGCGGTAAGGAGAGTCATGCCGGCCACATGACCACGGAGGCGTCTTCAGACAACGCTGGCTCTTCGGCTTTGAAATGGGGATGAGCACTACACCCTAAAGTCGGACACGACTGGACTTAATTGTCAGGGGATACCTTTTACCTTTTTTATTATTCTTTCTGGATCTGTGTAGCCTTTGATGCTATTTCTGTGATATAACCTGTGATGGTATTTCTGTTGCCCTCACTGATGGTTCGGTTGCTGCTATTGTTTTTGTATGGTTTTATTACTTCTGATATTGGTGTATTTCAATCTGTTGGAAGCCACATGGAGCACGTCCCTAATGAGAGGGGAAAGTGTAGGATATAAATCTTTTAATACATTTTAAAAAATGAAATAATTGGTCCTAACTAATGGCTTTATGAGGACTATTTTATTTTTACTGATGAATCCGGAATATCTGTATTGACAATTGAGAAATGCAATAAAGGCATCTGCTTCAAAGGAATGACCCCAGGTTTATGGTTAGTGAAGAACTGGGAGCATAAATCTGTCTCCAACTGTCTGTCCTTTCCCGAAAAAAAAAAGGAATGTTCCTCTCTCAAAAGGCTGGTTATAAATCATTGTGCTATGGTATATGCTAACTATAGCATAGTAAATGATGCCAGGCTAATGTATCCAATCTATTGCTTTAAATGGATGACTCAGCAGATCAGCAAAATTCTGGCCAGTTAAATCATGAATGTCAGCAAGAACTGATGGGAACATAAATTAACAGAAAATAGAACTCAAAGGTATTGCATAATGAAAAATCTAGGAGTGAATGGCATTTACTGATATGTATTTTCTTCTCTTATAGCACATAGAAGAGTAATGTTACTGGAGGGTGGGGAGGTGCCAGAGAATCAGATGAAAAGTTTTCCCATTCAAAACCAACCCTTGCACGGTCTGTTGTTATACTGTACTGCTTTTCAACCAAATATTTATTATACTGCTTTTCAACCAAAAAGTTCCCAAAGTGAACAAACCTGGGTCTGTCCCAAAGAGGGCCACAATCTAAAAGACACATGCACAGGGAAAACACCAGCAAATAACCACTGGGAGAGATGCTGTGCCACAAAGGGGAGTGTACTTGCATGTGATGGTTGGCAATAAAGTTGTCTCACATCTTACGCGTGATAGACTTGTGCAAATTCAAGTACAGTGGACCCTTCCATGCACGGATTCGGGATCCATGGGGGTCCGCTGTAAAAAGGGGGGAAAAGGAGAAAACTGAGTTAAAAATGTTTTTTTAACCTTTCATCAGCAAACCACGCCGTTTTGAAGCCTTCATGGTGCTTCTGGAAGCTTACCGACCCACTTCCGGGTCACACGAAGGCTCTTTCGTCCTCCCAGCCTTGTCCCAGAATGCACCCTGGGGCAAGGCTGGGAGGAGGGAAGAGCCTTTGCGTGGTCTGGTAAGCTTCCAGAAGCCCTGTGGAGGCTTCAAAACGGTGCATTTTGCTGCTGAAAGGTCAAAACCCTGTGGTTTATTTTTCCTTTTTAGAGCGTTTTATATTGGTCCAGAACGGACCCCCCATGGATAGCGAGGTCAGACTGTATACATGCTTGACCCCCCCCCAAAAAAAAAGACAGAGAAAAACAACAGTGTAAGTAGTGCAGACGATTCTGCCCGACATTCCACTTACTCTATTTATGCCCCGGATCAAACCTGAAATGGGGAGTCCGAAACTGCTGTTCCCTGTTGGCAACAGGCTGTTGCCACATGTCTCTTGTACTGTGCTTTTAGTTCTTAAATGTATTTGTAGGATTTAAGGGAGTTTCGACTATACATGATTTTGACTTTATGCGCCAACCTCGGAACATAGCTCTTGCGTAAGAGGCGGGCCAACTGTATTGTGGAGTATACTGGAAGCATCATTGTGAACCCATTCGGTTATTAGCTGAAGAACAGGGCTAATTGACATTATGGGAATATCTTGGTACTTGGCAATTTTTGTAACAAAACATTAACTTATAAAGCAAATTATGTTTCTAATAACCTAGCACACTGCAGCTGAACAAATGATGTCATTTTTGTGTCATAATGTGGCCTGAGCCTTGTGGCTTATGCTGACCAAACTCTACAAACCTTAATTGGGTAAAGCTTCAGCTAAAGTTTTGCTTGATTAAAAATGGTTACATTTGACTTTCAGATATGCTCCATGAAAACTGTGAATGAAAACAATTGCAAAATCATAGAAATCATCCAATGAAAACAGGTGAACATTGGACGGAAAGCATTTCTCAGTGTTTATTTCCTTCAATCTCTTATTTTTGTTGCCAGCAAAAACTAGATACATTGGACATTTGCCCCGTGTCTATAAAGTTAATGAGTAAAAGATGGTGGTGCGCCATGGAAATGTCACTTTGGGGAATTCTAACGTACTTTTATCTTGACATCTCTCCACATTGTGAATTATTTTATAATTTCCTGGATTTACTGATTTTTTAGTTACCATAAGCCAATTTCCCTCATGTATCCCTCATGTATCCATTTCCCTCAAGTATCCACTTCATACAATTATATTTTAATTTAAATTTAAATATTTTAATACTTAAACAAATAAATAAATGGCTGTGATGAATGCACGGTTTCCCCTTCTTTTTGCCTATTTTTGTGTGTGTGTTTTTAGACACTTTAACTCCCAAGAAGTTCCTGCGCACGTTCAGCAGCCTAAAAAGGTTGCTGGGTCATCCTTTGCAAGCTGCTTTTGTCCTTTGTTTGGAAACTCCATTATTCCCCAAAGATATGTTAGTGGAGTTGACTTCTCTTCCTGTTTGGAATGGCAATCCCCATGTGCATGTGCTTAGTGATTGGACAGTCAGTGAGTTAACAGGCGGGTTCACTCCTCCAATCAAGTAACTTAATGACATCATCATCATCAATAATATCTGTATTTATATACCTGCTTTCTATGGCTGTGTTTGTTTTTCAAATTTGAAATAGCAGGAAATGACGTTCCTAGCATGTTTGATACCGCTGCTACTGGGGGCTCCCAAACTGAACGGAAATTACCAAAATCAGAATGACTGCTGTTGCTCCTCATCCTGCCCACTACATCTCCCACCTTCCTATTGGTGCATGAGGCTGCCATCGTTATTTCCTCGTCCCTTGTACTACATCTCCCAAGCTTCTTTGCAGCCAAGCAGCCTTCCTATTGGTGCAGAAGGCCACCGTTTTTTCTAGCTTGGAGCTCGGAGTTGAAACTTTGAGCGTGGAGAGAGGGCTGGAAGGCAAAAAAAACAACAACCACCAGAACGCCATAGAAGGTGAAGAAAAAAACAACTCTCAAGCGCTGCAAGCACTCCAAGCCGAAAAACAAACGCAGCCTATGTCGTCAGATTTCTCCTTGGAGTTTTATTCAAGGCAGTTTACACAGGCAGGCTTTTCTAAGCCTCCTAGAGATTTTTACAATAAATGTTCTATTTGCATAAAACCCATCTTCTCCAGCTGTTTCAATGGTGTGGTATCTCACTGGCTGCACATAGCTTCTGAGCTTGTCCGACAGCGACTCCTCTCTCATACAGATATCTTGTCAGCTGAGATATCTCAGCATATTGGCAGCTTGTCGGCAGCTTCTGGTTGTCTCAAACTGATCCCATCCTAGTTGTTCTTAAGGCAAGGTGGCAGCTCAACCACTAGACCACACCTCCTGTATCAAAGCAAAATTATGTATTTCTGAGCCCACAGGAAGTCTGCCAACCACCTGAGTGACCCCTTCATTGGAAGCTCAAAGAAGAGCACCCACTTGCACCACTGCCAGTGCAATGACTGGGGATTCCTTGAGCAATGTAAGTATTGGACCCTAATAAGTGCTTCGAGCAACGCCTGAAAGAAAATAGTTTTTTTAAAAAGGGCTTCTCCCAATTTTTCTGGATTTTTTTTGTGGAAATTAGACAGGTGAAACTATTTTTAAAACAATTTTCAGAGTTCTAGGGTCACCCCACTGACCCCCCCCCAGAAGAGCAAAGATCACTGTTTTTAGGGAAAATGAGGTGCAGGAATTGGTTGCAGGGTACCCCCTCCTCACTGAAATTAGAAATGAAACTTTGGCTTTACACAGCTGTAAACAGGAGCAACACCTGGCGTTTCTCAAAGCACTCATTGGGCTTATATGGGTAACAGAATAGACCTATGCAGCCATTTTCATCATATTGCATCATTTCCTATACTTTGTGAGTGGATTTCTGGCTGTTTTCTCATGGCCAGGGCCCTGGCTTTTGAATCCACTTTGTTTCCAACACCTCAGGTGCAGGTGATCAGTTTTACAGAGCTGTAAGTAGGCGCAACACAAGGCGTTGCTCAAAACACTCATTGGTCTTTAGAGGGTAATCTAATGTCGTTCCTGTAAGTTGGCTGTTTGTTTCTGGGGTGTTTTTTTCTATTCCCCCCTCAGGCTGAGCCTAGTAGGGGGTGAAGGTTGGGGCACTAAGAATTGTGTCTCCAGCCTCAAATTGACTGTTTGCAGGGATCTGCCAGGTGGCTGTGTTATACTGATTTTCAGCAGGATTTTTGCAGGCAGCTCAATGTAGATGTTTATTTCTAGGGTTTTTTTCTTTCCCCCCTCATTAGGCTGAGCCTATCAGGGCAGGGTTGAAGGCTGGGCTACTCAGAATTATGTCTCCAGCCTCAACTGAGTGTTTGCAAGTACCTTGCAGGTAGCTGTCGTTTATATACTGATTTTAGCTGGATTGTTGCAGGGAGCTCAGTTTAGCTGTTTATTTCTGGGGGGGGGGTGTCTTTTCCCCCCAGGCTGAGCCCAGGGCATGCTGAGGACAGGGGGTGAAGGTTGGAGTAATCAGAATTCTGTCTCCAGCCTCATGCAGCTACTGCAAGGTGCCTGTTGCTTTTGAGCAACACAGCTACGGTGAGCTCATTGCTAAGATATATATCATTTTAAAACATAGTAATTTTCAAATGACATTCTTCTACTAAGAAGTGCATTCAAAGGTCAGGAACTAGCCTGCAGCTAAATGGGGAACAGCTGTCTCTTTGTGTAACCGATAGCTGTCATTACGTTTGATGGCCGAGGCATTTAAATGTCTCTTAAAAAAATTAAAGGGCTAGAACCAAGACGATCTTGCAAAAACTAACTCTAAGAGCTATAAAAAAACCTGGTAGGTAATGACTTGTAACTTGGGGTGCACAGTGCAGAGACATACCCCTAGAGACCCCTAAAGCACAGAAGTTGTGTGCAGAACACAACTATGTTTTTTTGAGCGTTTTTGTGCTGAACTCACAACTAAAGCTGCAGCAATTAAAGGGTTCCAATGGCCATTAAAAAAAACCCTGGCAGGCAGGAACTTGTAACTTGGGGTGCACTATGCTGGGACATGCCCCTACACAACCCTAAAAGTACAGAAGCTGTGTGTACAGCACAATTATGTTTGTTTGAGATCTTGTGTGGTCAGTTCAGTGTCAGGTCTATGATTTACATAGGAATGAATGGAAAATGTCCCTTTAAACCTCAATGACTGGCTGCTAGCTTTAAACCCAATGAGTGGTGTTTACAACACCCATGCTACAGGTATATGGCACACCTGGGATTTTTTTTGCAGGTGGTTGTCTCTATTTGGGGGTACCTTAAACATGTGACAAAAACTGGCATTTGGAAGTTATGGGGAAATATGGCCTCGGGTCAAAATGGGTTTTAAGCTAGGGACCATCTAGCTAGATTGTGATCAGGGACTTTTTGTTGCGTTGTCTATTAAGTTAATAATCTAACCAATGTGCAAACTTCTCCTGTTAACACACTGTGGGGGTGGGGGTGGGAGTAGCATCCCAGCTCCAACTGCTGGGAATTAATGGTTACTGCATCCATTTGGTGAAAACCTTTCTTTATGCTTTCCAGCCAAGCTCGGGCATTTTTCATCGGACTGCTCTTACTTTTACTACCTGCTTTCTTTCTCCATATTGTTTAATCCCGTTTTCATTTAGACTTCTAATAAACTACAGTAGTTACATCTTGACCCTTTGTCTGCCTGGTCCATGTTCACAGGTAATTTAGTGTTTTGTCACATGTCTTCACCTTGCAGATGCTCCTGTGAGTTTGGTTTCTAGTAAGAACCAATGGGGTTCTAATGTGTGAAATATGTAATTTTATGTAACATTATTGATTGCTTAAATATCCTTTTTTTTTTTACTTATTTGATAGGGGTTTTCACAGTTATTTTTTAAAGGTTTTTAAAGTTCTTTTTCTATTGTCAGTGTTCTTTTATGTATTTTCTTTTCTTTTTCGCAAAATGAAAATAAAGTTTAAAAACAAACAAAAAAACACCGGAGTTCAGCATTATCCTGGTCCCCCCCCCCCCCAGATGGCCCTCCTCTGCCTGGTCTCAGTAACCTGGGATTGTGGCAGTTGATACAAACTACCGAGATTTTTTACCAGTTCAGCTGGTGGTCCGGTAAAGGGAATGAAGGGAGCAGGAAGGGGGTCATGCATGCTAACCACTAGGAACACTGGCAGAGGGTCGCGCAGGCCTCCCTGAAGCTCCCCCAAGCCCCGGTAAGTGCAGGGGGGCTGTTTTGGGTACTTTTGCAGCGGTGGCGATCCTCTGGATCGCCGTCGCCGCCATGCTGTCCCCGCCCCTTAAGGGGGCAGCTTAGGTTCTCAATGGTGGGTTGCGACCCACCACTTTGAGAACCGCTGATCTAGGAAGTCTGTCTGCCAGGTAAGTAGTAGATAAGGCGCTTGCCTCAATGTAGTTGATCAGAGTGAAACTATACTGCTGTCATTTTATTAGCCCTGCATGTACTCTGACTGGCAGCCCCTTTCAAAGGCCTTAGGCAGAGCAGAGATCTTTCATAACCTTCCTACTTGAGAGTCTTTTAACTGAAGATGCCAAGGATTGAATCCGAGATGTTCTTCATGCTTAAGTTGTGTTAGACTGCTTTTCAGGGGCATGTGCTGAATTAAGACTGTCAACTGTGCTGAAGTGAAACCTTTATGAAACTCAAGCATAAAATAGGAAGATAAATGCCCAGCTTAACACTGAGCATAAGCAAAAGATAAGAAAATGGTTCCGTAGTGGACATGGTTGACTTATCCATTTGCTTGGAACCCCTTAAAATTTGAAAGAACCTATATACTATGAATTTAATCCATTCAATGTTGCTGTGAGGATTTTCATATAAAGAAAAACTCTGTGTAACTCAAAACCCCATAGTTTCACCAACTGGTCTGGGATAGGTGATAGTAACCTATTGTCAAGTACGTCACTTTATCTGTAAGAATGGTCTCATGTGGAGCTCTCTCTGACATTTTATTGGATATCATCTATTAGAGCCTAAACAGCCTTGGCCCACCATATCTGAGAGAACATCTCTGCCTATAGGAAATATAAGAGACACCATGTCATAGTTCTAACTGTTTAACAATAGGTGTTATGTTTTCTTGTTAATTGTATGATGTTTAAAAAGACAGCTCCTGTATCTCCGAACAAGGGACACACTCTACCTACCTTGTCAAACATTAACAGAGAGAAACATAAAAACAGAGTTTGGCACCACCATGTTGCATGATGGGCATATCAAAATTAGTGGACGTAGTGATGGACATTGGCACTCGTTCAACCATTCATTCAACCAAAAGCCAGGCCTGCTTTTGGCTGCAAGTTGGGGGGAGGGAGCATTCATTCACGACTCTTCTCTCTGGTGTTGGTGATCTCTTTTTCCTTTTTAGTTTGCAGACGCACTGCCAGTTCTCTGTCCTGCCACCAGCTTCGCTTTGCCTGTCTCATGAAGTACTTCTTATGCAGCTACGTAGTCAAGTCAAACTGTCAGAGTACTCTGTCAGAGTATATCTCTTTAGTTAAACAGGTAGTGAGAGGGCAGTGCTTCTGTCATGGACCTCAAAGTTTGTTACCACATAAGAGGAGCCCTGCTGGGTCAGGCCAAGGTAGGCTTACTATACTCCCAGAATCGAGGCGTGCTTCGGCCTAGAGAGGACCCGAGCCAAGAATGCACCGCGGCTGCCCAAAGCAGTCGCCTCGTTGACTGGAAGCCGCAGAAGCCATGGTCCGCATTGGGCAGCTGCAGTGCATTCTTGGGAGCTGCTCGAATCCTCTCTAGGCCGAAGCATGCCTCGATTCCAAGACTAGGCCAAGCCTAGGCCAAGACCCATCTAGTCCAACTGCCTCTATCTCACAGTGGCCCACCAGATGCCTCTGGGAGCACACAAGACATGATATCTTTGTCCTGTTGCCGCTCCCTTGCACCTGGCATTCAGAGATAGGCCACCTCTGAAACCTGGAGGTTGCATACAGTCATCATGACTTGTACCCTGTGATGCATACACATTGGTGTCTGCATATGGACATGTTGCCAACCCATGCATAAGAAACAAAATAGAAGTATGAATTCTGGTTCAGCCTTTGTTAGAATGTCTGAAGCCTTTCTGACTTTCTGAGCAAAGAGTGACTCAGCTGGGCCACATGATTCTAGTTTTTATAAATCAATGTCTGCTTCGGTATAGTGAAATAAGAAAAAAGCCTGAAGTATTATATTGCGTCTTGTTGTTTCTCAGCAAAACATAGGGAAAACGGTTGAATTAAAAATGTAAGATCAGTGTGTGTGAGCAGTATTCTGCGGAGACATTGAACTACATCTCCCTTTCATGTTGAAAAGTCTTTCCAGTGCCCTTCACCTTCAAAAAAGTCTTTCCAGTGCCCAATATCTTGGCTTTGCATAAGTATATTCAGCAAAGATACCAATCAGTTTTTAATAGCAGGCAAACAGGAGTTGGGTCACTGTTTAATACACCTTCCTTTTCTGTGGTTATGTAATGGTTAATAATTCAACAGCTGATGGTTGACAGAGGGAAAGATGTGCCTCTGCATTTTTCCACTGTAATGGCAAGATTTTATGGAAGTTTGGTCTTCATTGCTGTATCCGCTTAGTAATTCTGAAGCAGTCATCATTTTGATGCCATTCAGGAAACTGAGCTCCACCAGTCTGAAATACTCTTACATGCAGTTCCCAATCCTAATGAGCCACTGTCGGGAACATCCTTGCATCTATATTAGTTTTTAAATTTCCATATTAACCCTCTTTCAATCCCAGTGGAAAACTGGTCAAGCGTGTTGCATAAGCCTGCTTGTTCTGCTTCATCACGTCCAGGACTCTAGCCTTTGCTTCTGGGAGATGGATGATATCTGGTATACAGTAGTAATAGATAATAGATGTGTTAGGATTTTAAAACCTGAGTAAATTAGAACCAGTAGGTCCAACGTCATTGTTGCAAACATTGCCAGATTGGATCTTGTGACTTTCATCACATGCATTAAGTCTTTATGACTCTTGATGAGATATGATCCTGACACACACAGAGGTCTTCCAGAGCTCAGGCCACATCCACTTGTCACCACCATGCCCAATATCCAGCTTCCTCACAGAAAATTCTCACATTGCTCTGATAATGTTTGGGTCAGGCACATAATGTGGTTCCTTCCATTGCTGGACCCCAAGGAGGGACAGTACTGACAGCAATGGGGACACTTTGCACAAAGACCTTCTTGTCCCTCCCAACATGTATGGCAATATATTTTGTTAACACTTGTCTTCTCAGAATTCTCATTTCTGGTATTCTGCCCCGGGAGGTCTCCACACACAAACACCCAACTGGAACCTCTACCTCACCACCCCAATAAGGACAATGCACCCCACACAGGTAAGCAAAGGGGTGGGTGGGCATCCCATGCTACAAGTCACTCACGTGTCTGCATGCTCCACCCCTCCTTCTGAGCCTTCAGGATTATCAAATGTGTTGTCTAAGAGCTGAGAGTGTCCACTCCCTGTTGGGGAATGACAGGGACTCCACCATTGCTACTGCTGGCCAAACACTCATCAGAACCCCTTTTATTTTTTGGTCTGCATCATTGCCACAGGGGGTTGAACAGTGGTCCTCTGCAGAGTCCCACTGCAAACCCCCCCCCCCCCCGGAGAGGGAAAAGCAATGTTCCAAGCCACCATGCTCTCATTTCCTACAGGGCACCACTGCATGTATGTATACATTGATAGTGCTATTCTCCCACACAAACACCAAGTATGCATCTCAAGCCAGAGAACAGCTGTGGCTGATGGTGTTGTCAAGTCCTTGTTACTCTCTCTACATTTCTCCTTGCTCCCCACAGACAGCTGTCCCACATCATGTAGTAGATCCCAAGGGGATGCTATAGCCTGCCTGCCTACAGTGACCAGTGTGAGCCCAGCTGCTGCTTGGTGAGGTTTCTGACCTACTCCTCCCGGCTCAGGCCCCTGTGGCTTTGTAAACTCTGTGATAGTGAGCCAGTTGGTGCACCCAGACCTCACTGGCACCTGTTACTTTGCTGTCTAAGCCTGCTTGTTCTGCTTGCAATGGCACAACAGCCCTGCTTGGAGGAGATGGTTGGCAACCACCATCTTGTGTGTTTCTCTTTCAGGTCCTGCTATATCTCTGATACTGGTCAATAAAAACATTGACTGGATTACCCTTGTTATTACTATGTTAGCAGATAGGGATCCCCACCTTGTTTCTTGCCTTAGCTGGCCTCATGGTGGGTCTCTGCGGTGGGGAGAGGCCTCTCTGTTCTCAGGGTCTGCAGCATCTTCACTCTGTGACTTATTGGGCTCCAGAGGGGATGCTACTCTGTGATCATGAGCCCCTTGTCCTCTGCTGCCGTGGTATATGGTGGGTAGTGAAAGGGGAACAAGAGGGGCAGCATATTGACAGCCACGCCAGCAGGTGCCAGCGCAATAAAGGGCATGGAGTGGGTGTGGCTAGCTGGGAGGGGTGCTGCAGTAGGTGCCCTGTGTCACATGCCAGCCCAGTGATTGGCCTTTGCAGTGCTCTCTCTAGTAGGCCATGTGCTACGACCTCCCAGCCAGGTGTGCCTGCTTGTAGTGATGCAAGGCGTTAAATGCTGGATGAGGTGCCTTTTGTCTGTTTCCTGCCATGGCTGGTTGGTTAGAGAGCAGCATTGTGGAATAGCTGGTGTGGGTTCTAGATTGGCCTCCCCCTCTTCTTTTTGTCCTTGCCATGAGTGTTTCTGGTCAGTTGTGCAAAAGGTGAGTACCTTGCTGGTTAGGGCAAGTCCCTTGGCTAGGCTTGAATTCCTCTTGGGGTTCTGGCTCCGAGTCTTGTGTCTTTCAGCCCAATCCTGTGTAACTCTTGCACTGGTGTAACAGTAGATCCACCAGTGTATGTGCACTTATGCCAGTGTAACTTGCCGTACAACAATGGACGCAGGAAGGACACTAGCGTATCTCCCTTGGATGCTGCGCATGCACAGTTCGGACGCAGGACGGACAGCAGTGCAACTCCGCTGGCGCAGGGGGCATTCCGGGGGTGTCCAAACGCCCCTGGAATTTCCTCTGCACTGGTGGAGTTGCGCTGGCGTCTGTCGTGCATGCAAACTGCGCATGCGTGGCGTTTGAGAGGGGTTATGCTGGTGTCTGTCCTGTGTCCGTCGGTGTACGGCAAGTTACACTGGCATAAGTGCACTTACACCAGTGGATCTACTGTTACACTGGTGCAAGAGTTACACAGGATTGCGCTGTTTGTGTAGTGAGCTACTAGCACCCTTTTTTGCCTGAGTCTGTTATTGAGGTTCTCTTATATATATATTTGCCCTGATGTGTGTTTGGGATGAGGGCTCTGTCCCTGTCCCCTGCTCAGTTCACATTGGAGATGCTTCTCTGGCTACCAGTGTTGGAGCTAATTGGATGCAGTGATTGGCTCCATGAACATCACACTGATGATACACAGATGTCACATGGATGACGTGCCAACTTCACAGTGATGATGACACATGAATGACACACTGACTTCATGGCAATGTCATGCAGATGACTTGCCACGGTGATGTCACATGGATGGTGCTCCAGCTTTGTGGCAATGACAAAAAGATGATGCACCGACTTCACGGCAAAGACACATGGGTGTCACACGGATGACACACCGACTTCACAACCATGACATGCCAATGTCACGGCAATGACATGCTACCATGTGCCCATGTGTTAACATGGGCACTGTTACTGGGAAGGGCTGCACCAGTGATGCTTTGCCAGGACAGGCTTTGCATTTGGTCCTTGCTGGTGCCAGTACATTGTTGGCGTGGCATTGCCAGGATGGGCTTAGGATACGATGGTTGCCCTGGAGTCTGAATAGGACTGGGCCTTTAGAAATGAAAATACAGTTATAAATGCACACTATTTCCTTAGCGTTTAATTAGTGAAAAATGGCATGTGTGTACAGTAGCGGACAGGAGGTGTACTGGGTCTATGAATATTGATATGCTCTATGTTTTGACAGCTTGAATGTAGGTTACAGAGTTTTAGCTCATTAGTGAGATCAAGAAAGCAATTACAGTTTCTGGGGAGACAGCTTAAGTCTCTCATGACAGCCATGTAGGTCCATGACATTCTTTGGGTGGAAAGATTATTTCCAAGAGACCGAAAAAGAAAGCAAACGTAAAGCTCTCAAGTAGAAAGTGAATTCCTACAAATAACCATCAGGAGTACCGAACTGCTAACAGTTTGCCTTGGTTTCCTTTGTCCTCTTTGTGTAGTGATTACTTCTTCACCTTTCAGGGCAAGGTCTAGAATTTCTTACTCCATCTTCAAAAACTGTTTTGGCCTGCCAAAGAACTTCAGAAAAGGAAAATAAGTTTGTTTGTCCGCTTGCATTAAAGAGTTCCATTGACCTGTGGAATTCGATAGCTCTGTCCCCCGCCCCCGCCCTTGGCAAGCTTGATGTTGCTGTAGCTACTGTGTAGCAATCTAAGCTGAAGAACAAGGCTGTGGTCAGAACGTATACGTTCCCCGTTTTCCATGTGTCCAAAAGCATGGATTATTCTGTAGTAGAAAAAGATCAGTAGGTGTCCTTAGGGTGGCATAACTATGACCAGTAAAAGAACTGAAGTGAACTGTTTTAAGTTGTAACAATTCACATTGATTCACATTAAACTCTTACTACTTGGACTGGAAGAGGAAGACGGGAATGGAGTGTAATTGGAAGTGTGGCGGAGGAGAGAAATGGTGGGCTAGAGTGATTCCCATGCTCTCTCTTCTCCTCCACACTCTCTGTCCACTTTCTTTTCCAGTCCAGGAAGTGGGGAGAGGGAGGAGCATTTGAGGTGAGTAGACTGACATAGGTGGGCACTCCCCATCTGCTGCCTGAGGTGACTGCGTAAGTCGGCCTCATGAATGGGCCAGCACTGATTGTGTGGGATAGATAGAGCATACAAACTGCCATGCTGGTAACGTGATGTTGGATCAGCGTAGCAGGAATTGTATTTTTCAGCAGAATAGGTAGATAATATTTAAGGCTGGGAAGGGACTTGCTACACTTACTACTACACTTACAGCACAATCCTGCGTAACTTTGCACCGGTGTAACAGCAGTTGCATCGGTGTAAGTGCACTTACACTGGTGCATCTACTGTTACACCGGTGCAAAGTTACACAGGATTGCTCTGTTACTTACTTACTACTTTACTGGGGACTTTCACTTACTACACTTGTAGTCACTATACAGACCAAAATGAAAACTGTAAGAAACAAGGGTTCATAATTTTAAAAAAAGTATGTCAGCGATGGGTTACATTTTGCTATTGTACATTAATGTTGTATAAAGATCAGTTAAATCTATTTCAAAGTGAACCTGTTTCATTTCTTATGGAAAACAGTTGGTATACACTACCTCCTCCCCTCCCCTCCCCCCCCCCCCAATTTTGGGATTGTTGATCTTGGAGATGGCTAAAGACGTACATGTGTTAAACATTGTGAACATTGGCTGTGTACGCTAATGATGAAGAAGCTTCAGAGCCCATTTGTAGTTCAGATAGCACTAGAAATTAAGATATTCACCGCATGGAAGCCAACGTTCATCAAGGCCCTCCAGAGTCACCTTAAGTTGAAATATGTGGGTGGGCTGTGTTTTTCTAGCTGTTCCTGATTCTTCCTGGGCAACTGATGTCATGAACAGAATCTACTTTGTAGTCTTCTTATGTCTTAGTTTTGGATAGAAAAAGTACAAGACTGGAAAAATGGGGAAGAAGAAACGATAGTTCTATTTAGGTTCAGAAGGACCACCAGATGAGTTATATTTTGAATCAATGTGGATTGTTACATTTGACTTATTCAGCACAATCCTTTTGCTGCAGTTGGTGTGTTCTTGTAGGTGTAACAGCGCAATCCTGTGTAACCTTGCACCGGTGTAACAGTAGATGCACCGGTGTAAGTGCACATGCCAGTGTAATTGCACTTACACCGGTGCATCTGCTGTTACACCGGTGCATCTACTGTTACACCGGTGCAAAGTTACACAGGATTACGCTGTTAGATAATGAAGAGGAGCCTTTTATTGTACTAGGGGAAAAAGCATGTGGACAGGAGAGATCCCTAACCCAACAAATCTTAAAAAAACCATAATCACATCAACTATAAATGACAAGCTAGTATAATAAGAAAATTATAGGGGATGGCGTTGCAAACCCCTGATCCCTTCTGTGTTCTGTGTTCTGTGGCGTAAGCACATGCAGTCCCCGATAGCTCTCTAGGCTAGAATTTGAGTTCCCTGTGGAGTCCTTGACTATACAAGCTTGGCTTGCGTTTTAATTTATTTTTGTTTTCTAATGGAATAACGAGATAAGCAATGTATGGTGTGCTCATTAAAAATCAAAGCCCATATTTGCAGTGGATATTTCCTTAGGCAAGGAATCCCTGAGAATAATGCTATAGGAGTTGCTTTGGGTTCTTTCTGTGCTTCCATTTCCTGAAGAGTGGAAAGACGCAACAGTTATGCTACACTTTTGACTCTTTCTTGGCTCTGCTCCATTGCCATGAAGTCCATGGACAGTGCCTGCCATTGGATTAGAGCTAGGACCACTGAATTGATGGACCCAAGAAACAAAGGTGGTTATGCTGTCCAGGGGGAGGCTCAAAGCGTGTTCTAAAGCTCACAGGAAAAAAAAATCCATTAGGAAGTGCAGAATACCCATATTTTTTACAGCAGGACAAACTGGGTAGCTTGTATTTGAACAGCATCAGGACACACATAATTATATGTGTTGCGTTTTCTTTGGCAGCAGATAATGCAGTTTTTTGTTTCCTTTACTAACAGCAGTATCTGTTCCTTATCAACAGTATAACAATGTCCTTTTGCAATATGTTTTTAAGTAAGGCAACAATCCAAAGTTTGGGCTTACTTTTTAACACAATTCCAGCACATATTTAGGCCTCCTTCCATGTTACTTTGGCTGACCTTTGCTGTAGCAATTTTTCACTTCCTCTCATAAACACTAAATTAAAAGTTATGGTTTTCCTCTAGATTTTTCTGTTTCTTATTGGTTTGCCAAAAGTGAACCATACCCAGCAAAAGGTGTACTGGGATACAGTGATCTGTTGTTGTGGAGGAGAGGGCATCACCAATTGTTATGACCTTTACGTTTCCTGGACATACACTAAGATCCTAATAGAACTGAGTAGACAAGCTTAGGATTGCAGTGGTGGGGCCCAATCCTATCCAATTTTCCAGCTGTGCCAGCGGGGCATGCACTGTGTTCTGTGGTGGGGGACAGTCCCGGAGGCCTCCTCATGGTAAGGGAATGTTTGTTTCCTTACCTTCAGGCTGTATTGTGGCTGCATCAGTGCTGGAAAGCTGAATAGAATTGGGCCCCAACTCTGCAATCCTAAACTTGTCTACTCAGAAGTAAGTTCTATTGAGATCAATGGGGCTTATTTCCAGGAATATATTCCCAGCAATATAGGATCACAGCCTAGTTTTTCTCTCTGTATTATTTTCTTCCCTTTTTAAAATGTTTATTTAATGTATTGTCACTGTTCATAAAACAATAATGAAAAATTCTCCGACTTTAATTTTATTATCCATCTTAATAGAAGGCAATCTGCTGTCCAAAACATAATATTTTAATATGCAGTTGTTGATTCTAGCTTCTGATTTGTAGCTATTTGTCACAGTGATGATTTAGGGAGGGTAAGGAGCATCAACCCCCACTGACCAATAATTTAAGACCACATGTGGATTATTTCTCAAGAACATCTATATGTCAGGCAGCCCAATGCTATTCCCGCCAGCCCATAGCATGCAGTGCTGCTACATGCTATGGGGAGGGCAACCAGATGGCCCAGGAGATGTTAGTAACATCTTTGCAGCCTCTTTGCTAATCACCTGATGATATTCATGGTCATGAATGAAACGTGCTGTTTTTAGCTTGTTTTTAACACTTGCTTTTTAAACATAAATATTTGATTTTTTACATGGTTTTTAATCCCATTTTGGAGTTTCAATCCTACTACATAATTGCTAGCCATGAAAGCTTCAGATCCTACTTAGTCCCTAGATATATGAATCTACCATCCATTATGGGGGTGGGGTTTCTCATGCATGTCTTGCCACCATCTGAAATTCAGTTGGTGGTGACTCAGTCTAAATATTTGTCCCTTGTAACTGCAGAGAAGGTGTGAAAAGGTTGAAGAAAAGATAATAAAATTTACTATTTTTTAACATGAAAAAAGTGCGTGTACCACAGGTTGGGAATGCCTGACCTATGGCATCCAACTGGAAGGTCCCTGTATAGATGGCACAAGGGAGATGGAGCCACTCTTTGTTCTTCTCTTATATTGCCAGCATCTTCTCTGCAGAGGAAATTGATATCTGTGCTTGTAACGTAAGAGCCTTTTTCAGGCATTAAATATTTCTGGATACTGAAGATTCAATGTTAGAAACAGGTTGTGAATGTGCAGGAGCCAGTTTAAAAAAAATGTTGCGTAATCTTAAGAGTAGGACCACTTCCATTTGTGATGTACAAAGTTGAAATGGTTTTTCATAAAAAGTATCTTGTTGCCATAGAATTAAATTTAAAAGTTTGTTATTTTATGGGGAGAATGGAAAGACTATGGTACTTTCAAAAGCTCTCATTGTGGCATCAAAAGATTTTATAATAATGGGTCATTTGACCAGCAGGAATTTGCAGGTCCCCTGAAGGATGATCCCATTGATGGGCTTCTTCTATCCCCCATTCAATGCATACTATCTTTAGCTTCCCACCAGCTTCTGCTTTCCCACCCAGCCTTCTGCAGCAGTTGCTGGTAGAGGCCCATGCCCAGAGGGAAAAGGGCCCCCTGGATATGCAGGCCTTTTCTTCCCAGCCCTTTCACAGGATGAGGGAATATTCCTTCACTAGGAGAGGCCATTTGGGAGTAATCAAGCCAGTGTTACACAGAACAGGTTCAGTTATTTAGGTTCAGTTATTTAACACTTCAGATGGTAATATTCTCAAGAGAAGGAATTTCAGAGACAAGTACATTTGCAGCGCAATCCTGTGCAGGAATCCGGCGGCGAGCAAGCGCACCGCCGCCGAAAGCCGTAGCAAACGTGCCGTAAAGCACATTCGTGATGACTCAGGATTAAGTGCAGTCATTGCGGAGGCCGGCTGCCCTCACTCCGCCGCCGGATCGCCCCTGCAGCCACCGGAGGAGGTAAGTACCGTAATCCCCTGGTGGGCGTTGGGTGGTCTGGGTGGGGAGGGAGGGGGGCCATTGGCTGAGCTGGCCCAGGAGGGGGCATGGATGGTGTCCGCCATATCCCCGTTCTCGTTCCGGCCGGCACGGCTGTTACACGGCCGCCTCTTACTTCTGCCAACTAAATAGCTGGCGGAAATCTGAGGAGGGCCATTGGGGTTTCCCCGTTTTACACCAGGGGAAGGGGACGAATGTCCCCTTTCCCCGAGTAGACCTGCGGGTCACTCCAGAGCAGGTTGGAATGGGGATAGGATCTGGTTGGAATGGGGATAGGCCCTGAGCCGCCCGCTGGATTAGTTAGGCAGGATTGCTCTGCCCATCTGCTTTCAGAAATCTTGGAATAACTTTGCCTGATCATTAGATGGAATATGATGGTTTGGAGGCACCTTTTCCGGGGAGCCCAGCCACTGAGTTGCCAGATGAACACCAAGTAGGTTTAAAGTATATGAGATATTCCGTTTTCTTAGCATTTGGGGAATTCCCAACTGGAAGTTAAAACACACATGATCGCACTAAGGATTTGTTCATTCTTGGATTCAACATATGAGGTTGCCTTAAAGTTTAAGGCAACCTAAAGTAAGAAAGGCCATTAGTCTTTGTAGTTCAGCATTGTCTACTCTGACTGGCAGAGGCCCTCCAGCATCTCAAGCAGAGGTTGCTACCAGTCTCTCCCTCTCTCTGCCTGAGATTCTGCAGATGTCAGAATTTGAACCTGTCCCCTTCTGCATGCAAAGCATGTTCTAGTAGTTCATTCTAGTGTCTGGCAGCAAGCATTTGCGAGTAGGGAAGCCTGCATGACTTCCAAAATATGGCATATGCCTAGAGAATGTCCCTAACAATATTATTGGCAAACTGCTAGGTAATAAAGTTAGCTGCTGAAACAATTTGTTGGTAGATCTGTTTGATGAGCTGTGATTTCAGCGATATGGTGTCACATTGCAGATTGTTCAACTTACATTCAGCAATTACTTGTGGGGAGGGAAAACAACAATTGTAATAGAGGGAGTAAGTTGATTAGACTGATGAGCCTAGGCAAATGAACAAAGAGATATGAGCTGAAGTGGGCGTGCCAGGCTGGACTTCATAAGGAGGAGAAAGAAGGAAGGAAGGAAGGTGCAGCTGTGGTGGTTCAGAAAAAACTTCGTGGAAGAAATCTGCCAGTGGAAGCTAGCAGCAGATTTGAATTAGGACATGGGGATGAATTATTTCAGTGGAAACTCACCATTTTTTCCCCACATTTCCAGTAAACTTGGGTGTGGGGAAACTCTGCAGATCCACAGCAGGCACAGAGAAGCTCTTCCACCCAGTTTCTGCACAATGAGATTTTGCAGTCTGTGCTATAGGAGCCTTAGAAGTTATCTGGCTTCTGAGAGAAGGAGCCGTGTAGTCCCTGTGACTTGCCCTTAGGCTTTGGACCAAGTTACTGGAAGCTTACAGTCTGCAAACAGAATCCCAGTGGTGTCTGCTGGAATGCAGAGAATCATCTGGATTTTTTTTAGAAGTCTACTGGGGTTAATAACTGGTTCATATTACCAGCATGACCAATTTTCAAGTGTCTCTTTCCCCCCCCCCCCTCCACTTCTGTACAGGCAGAAAAAAAATGGTTTTGAAAAATTTGGTTTCCTCATTCCTATCTGGTTTTCCTGATCTTATAATTGGTTTTTTCTTCATTATGCATAAATGTACATTGAACTCATGCATTTTAGTCTGCTAGACCAGAAGAAACAGGTGAGCAGTGATTTATAGAAGCAGTTGGGTGCATAGTGCTTCAAAATGTTAGCCATCCACCAATACAAGTACTTTTGTCTTGATTCCCATTTTTTTTAATGGTAAATATTTTCCTGGAAGTCTTTTACGTGTTTATTACCTGATCATATAATACATGTGTTAGTTTTTATTTATAGCTACGGTATGGCTCACTTTTCTTGAGTGATCGATTTTGCATGTGTTGCGTTTTTACTGATTAATGGCCGAATCCAATCCTATCCCCTGCCAGTCCATAGTATGAAGCTGTGGCAACAGAGCATGCACTGCATATATGCTATGGTGGGTGGGCAATCAGACAGCCAGCCAGCCAGCCAGCCAGAGGTAAGTAAAAGTATATCTTTTTTTCACCAATGAGTCTTCTTGGACCCATGCCAGCTATTTTGCTGGCATAAGTCTGAAGAGAGGAAAGGGTGGGTATAGGCTGGAAAAGGGGGATAGGATCTGGTGTGTGCAACTACTGCTGACATTCTCCCCCTCCTGCCCTCAAACGTCCCCCAGTTTGGCCCACTCCCTGCCATTAACCACCCTGTTTCTGCAGTGGCAGAGTGTCTAGATGGTTCTAGTGCATGCATGGAGCCTCTGCCTGAACTGCTAGCTCCACTGCCATAACTGGCCAATAAGATTGGGCCGTAACTTTGGGAATAGTTGATAGCATCAGTGTAAATGTTTTGTAGAATGTTTTCTAAATGCTTCCTTCCTTAACAATATGGTATATATATATGATATGGTGTATATATATGATATGCTAATTTGATATGTACTGGTCCCAAACAGGAACTAGAAATTTATTTTTCAAGACTTGGCAATCTTAAACTCTGTTCCTGTGGGCAGCTTATTTATGTGATACTTTAGGGCTGCAATCCTATGAATACTCACCTGGAAGTAAGCCCCAGTGAACAGAGTGGAATTTACTTTTGAGTAGGTCTCCATAGAACTGTGCTGTACGGGCCTTAGGTTTGAAAAGCAAAGATTCCTTAACATTGTGTGGATGCTGGTGAGACATGCAGTAACTGAATGTACACATTTATGCATTTAGACATAGAGGAAAGCAAAGCAAAAGGTACTGTCCCAAGCACTTGAGTATAGTGGTAAGCAGCTGGAATATGAAAGCAACTCTCAGTTTTTATCCCTTTGAAAATGACTATTTCAGTTTGTGTTTCTGTTTCCCTTGTGCTGCTGATCACATCTCTGCATTTCAGTATGACTGACAAGGTTACTGCAGCTCACTTTTGAGTTTGATTAGTTTTTTTGCTGGCCTCCATGGTAAGTGGCAGAGCCAAAAGCCTTGAAAGGAGAGAAGTGGAAGCTAGAACAATGACAGAACACCTGTGCTTCTTGCATACATTACCTGCAAATACATATTGTCTCATTATATTAAAATGTCCCTATGACAACTGCCAGGACTCTGTAATTGCTTTAATATAAGCAAGGCATTAATGAAAACATCTCAGTAACAGAGCCATCCCTTGGGTAGGGCAACTGGGGTATATATGTCCATAATAAAGGAGGGGGGGCTGCACTGGTTGAGTTACCCTGGGCCCACACCCTGCCCGATGATGGGAATCAAGACAAAAGTGGCGATGCAACATTTGTTCCCTTCCCCTGGGTAAGCCCCAGCAGCCGCCATGGGTCAACTCAGACCTGCACTTCCTCTATAGCTGGTGCAAATCCCCATTGACCCGTGAAGGCGGATCAGACCTGGGAAGGGAGTTAGGATTCAGTGGGTGCCACTGCCACCAAACCCGCCCCCTTCCAGGGCCTAATCTGTCCTCCTCCCTGCAAAGACGTCGCTCCGGTAGGGGCGGGGCCGTAAGTTTCGCTCCGTCCTAGTCCCTTTACCGAGTGAGCCTGCTGCTTTCTCCGCACGGGAATGGCTCCGACAGTGAGGGGGCGGGGCCGCCTCCTGCTCACTCGGTAAAGGGACTAGGACGGAGCGAAATGTACGGCCCCGCCCCTACCGGAGCGACGCCTCTGCCTCCCTGCCCCCATTGTCTCCACATTCTGCCCACCCCTGTCCTGTTCCATTCCCTCCCTCTTGACCCCTGCGTGAGCTTACCACCATTGGCAGGCATCCACTGTCCAACCTCACACCGACCTGGCTGTTCTTGCTGGTGCTGTTGCGTTTGCAACCGCCGTAAAGCTGCTTATGCCACCAGAACGTTCATTCCAGCAACGTAAATGGCCCTTAGGATTGGGCCATCAAAAATGTATAAACCAGGAGAATCTCTGAAGCACTAATGTAGTACAAACCAGAAGCATACAGTAAAGTTTCATTCCATTCTTACAATCTTTTAGTTGTCCAATCCTAAAGATGCCTTCACACAACATTCTCAACCATTTGATGACATTTTGCAATAGAAAGGTAATCTTTGTACTATTTATTTAAAACATTTACAGCCCAAACCTACTCGGCCGCTGCACTGAGAGCGGGGGCCGCTGGCTGGCACAATGCCCACCACATCCAAGGCGCCATAATTGGTGGAGAGGCCAGTTGAAGGGACTGAGAGGTATAATACTTACCGGTACCTGTATGCTGGCTGCTGCACCACTCTTATGGGGCTCCTCTGAGCTACACCAGCTCCTTTGTGCTTCTATGTGAAAATCTGGATAACAAGTACAATTATTACATTAATTTCAATGGGAAAAATTCAAACTCGTTTCAAAGCCATTCCATGTTCACCCCAAAATCACCTTAAATGCTAATACCATTAGGAAAAAAACTGCATGTCACAGTAAAATAGAATAAATAATATTTCATAACATTATACAGCATCAATAAAGTGTTGAAAATGCTTCAGAAGTTGTGTCTGTCTGGTGGAGTGCAGACACCTGCTGGAGTTGTACCTGAGTATCTCGTACCCAAGCATGAGCACCTGTGATAACTTTTAGCATTGCTACCACAGGGCTTCTCTCAAAGTTCCTTGCATAGGATCACAGGGGCAGGGTTCGCTCTATTCCTTTGTGTGATATCCCTTAAAGAGCTGTTGAGTCCTCAGTGCCACTATGCTTCAGCCATTTCTAATGTGAAAAAAGACTGACGAATAAGGAATTCCTGGCTAGAATATCAGAGCCATATATTTATTTATTTATTTAAAACATTTATACCCTGCCTTTTCAAAAGCTCAAGGCTGCTAGATAAATAGATAAAATACAAAATAAAATTCAAAGAATTAAACATTTAAAATCTAAAACATAATTTAAAAATATCTGCTCTGCTCCCCATGTGCAGGATGGTAGTTCCACAGTAGCACATCACTACTGTCTGATGCCTGAAATGTCCTTCCTGATCACCTGTGGGACATCCCTTCCCTTACATCATTCTAATCCCTCCTCAGAACCCGCCTTTTCCATGACGTCTTTGGCACTACCATGGCCGCCAAGAGCAGGTTCCGGCTTCGGTGGGGAAAAAAAAACCACGCGCCCCCCCCCCCCAGCAAGGGCGGACCAGCTAAAAATATGCAACATAGTCAGGACCCAGGTCTTCTTCCAGACCGCCAGGCCCCAGTGATTTGTACTGGCTGCCCCCCCCCCGTTGACCCTGGGCACCACCCCTTAGTCCCTCTACCTTACTGCAACCAAGCTAACACATGTACATGAAATAATCACAAATTCTTCTCCATCTATCCTGGTTCTATCCTCGTCCCTTCTTCTGTTGTCTCCCTTGTGTCTGTTTTAGATGTGAGCTCCTTGGGGCAGGAATCTGCCCCTTCTCTTCTATTGTAAAACGCCACGCACACTGATGGTGCTATATGTATGAATAAATGGACAAATAATCATCTTTGGCACAGTGTCTGAAATGTAGCATTGGGAACAGTCTCGTTTCTTGTCTTTCTGACTTAGTGTTTGTTAAAGGCTTGCTGATCAATGTGAAATATTCTTTTTCATATGTGGTGTTTTTTTCCTACCATGTCAAAAGGACATTTTAAAAAAATTGCTTCAATGCAAGTAATTACAATGGCACAGTATTCTGCACAGGCAGGAATTAATATACGAGGTGAAAATGTCAAAATAAAAGGTCAGGAAAGTGAATTGAAAAAGAAAGTCGAACATTAGCCAAAAGAACCTGTTTGTTGGTGAAAGCTCCCTGCAGTATTAAAAAAGGTTAGGAGGGGATATATAATGGTTGAATATTTCACACTTAATTAAAATGTTGCATAAAGTATCCAAAGTGACCTGTTTCATGTTGAAAGTGGAACAATTAATATAATGAAAAATTCATATTCATAGCTGCTGGGTTTTGTCTTGGGATAATTTATATGCCTATACATGATCTTTTCCCAGAGAGGTGATTTCAAGAGGTAGTCATGAAACAGGTGTCTTATGGAAATCCATTTAAAAAGTAGTCTTTTCATAATGTGGAGCAAAAATATATAGAATGCTTTAGACTTCCTCCAGACGGAAGTTTTGCATGGAATACTCTACGTACAATCCCAATGAAATCAAGAGGATTAACATTCTGTCCTGCACACATTTTTTCTCCTTTTGGAAATTAATTCCACTGAGTTGAGTGTTTGGTAAGTGTGCGTAACATCACAGACTTGAGGGTTGATCCTTTGAATTGTTGCATTAGCTAAGCAGGAGACAGACCATTGCACCAGTTCATGTTTCCAGTTTGTGGTGATATGGCATTGTGAGCTGACTCCTGAATCAGCAGCACCGTTGCATTGGCAATACTCACCTGTGCCAGATACAGTGCAAAGCTGTTGAGCTGTTTTGTCGTCTTCATAGTGATGTTTACAGTATTCTGATGCAAACTTGTGTGTCTGCCATAGTAGTAGCAAAAGCTGGCTGTTATTATGAGATTACTACTGACAGGGTACATAGTAAGTGAAGAAGTTGTGACTTATGTATGAGAAGCCAGCCATTTACAATAAGCTGTCCTATTCCATAATGTAATAAAATCAATCCCCATACGATTTCTTTGTGAAGGTCATCTAATATATGCCTCCTATGGTAAAAACTCTACTTCCTTTGTTCCCTGTGAAATCAGCCATTATTATTCCCATTTTACAAATGGAAAGGCTATGGGATAGGTAAATAGATATGCAGCAGAAGTCACCAAACCAGAATTTTGGGTCAAATATTGTGGATGAGTTTGTTTTTTTCCACAGCTCTGCTAAAACAGTTCAGTGTGGGACACTCCCAGCCATAGAAGAAAGCAGCTAATGACAATCAGCTGAGAGGGGGAAGGCGGGGCCAGGGCCAGTCTTCAGAGCTGAGCCTCAGGCTGAATGGAGGCAGAAAGGGAGTTGTAGAAGACAGGTCAGTGAAGATGACTGAGGAGGATAGAAGACCAGGTTGGAAGGTTGGTCAGGATGGTGTAAGAGAAGATGAACAGAATGGACTAAGACAGTGTTTCTAAAACTGTGGGTCGGGACCCACTTGATGGGTCCTGACCTGATTTCTGGTGTGTCCCAGGTGATGGAAAGATCAGGGCCACAAGCCCTGAGGCTATTCAAAAATCAGATAGCTGCTAATTGCCCTGCAAAGAGCTGAGCTCCTGCAGTTTGCAAGCTTGTGTAAATATAGGGAGACAAATGTTTGAGTGTCTCATAAAGCTAGGTGGGTCCCGATAGCGTCCTGGTGCTAAAAGGTTTGAAAACCCCTGGACTAAGATAAAAAAGAAAGGCCTGGTGTGCAGAGACAGATTACTGGGAAGACCAGGACTGACCTAAGAGAGTCCTGGCAGAGGGGAGAACAGGAAAAGCCACAGCCAGGGGCATTAGCGGGAGCTTCTTACCTGAGCCAACTCCTAGGGGAGGCCAGTGGGTGGTCCTGAAAGTGCAGCCAGCCTCCTCCTGGCACATACCTGGGGGAAACGGTGTGCCAGCAGGTATTTTGGGCTCCCTGATATCTCCGAAAGCCTTAGCCTGGACTATTCCTGATGCAGAGAGAGCTTCCACCTGATCCTTTGCTTCAAGGCTTTTGGAAAAACGGGTGAATAGCCTGGTGGAGAGGTTAAGAGGCCCTCCCTTTTTCTGTTGCACCCATTGTCCAATAAATCCTACATTGATTCAGCCATGAGGTTTTCTGATGTGTCACCCCCCTCCCCATGGCTGTTCAATCCCCCCCGGAGGTAAAGTTGCCTCACCTGGGAGGAGGATAGGAAGATGACACAGCCTTATTCTGAAAACATTTTTGTTCTCGCCTTGAAAAAATAACTGCAATGTCGGCTATAACCGCTGAAGCCCCAATATGTGGATGTGGGGGATTTCCTTTTCTTCTTGCAAGACCTCAGAATGGCTAAGATCACTGTGCTTTAGCAAGGCATTGTTCCTTCTTGCATGAGGAATCCAATAAAAATCAGACAAGCCTGTTGGCTTTCCTGGCAGGCTGCAGATTTTTGGCTCTTTCTGTTTGGCAAACTCCAGCAATTTCTTCTCTATTCTGTGATGGTTTGGGATTTCAAATCAAATTGCAGACCAGTTTGTTCCCTGGCACATGAGAAGTTTCAAAGTCATGTTTTCTTTCCCTTCTTATAATTTACAGTGACCTAAATCCAGATGTTCTCTAATTCCTGCTCATTTTCAAACGGTTGACAGGATTTTAGCTTGTTTTCTTTCTGGTTCAGTACTGCCTTCACCAGGCCACAGCCTCGATTAGGTTAGGCCTTTGAAGCCTGCAGCAAATTTGTTACTTACATTGACTGGATGCCACTATCAGTATAAACTACATTGTTGTAGGAAGGAAGGCTTAATTCTGAAGGAACCAGCCTAAAACTTGAGTTAGGAAGTAAAATTTAAAAGGCAGGAGTAGAACTTATTTGAACTGAAAATATTATTACTGGAACTCAGTGGTCAAAGCCCAGAGCTTTTCTGTAGAATGATGTTTTCCTTGCTCTCTCTCAATCCTTCCTGTTGTATAATTCTTTGAGAACCACTTTCCAATAAAGAGCTTGTAAAGTTCAGCATCTCTCAGTGTGATAGCCTTATCATTTTCTTCATTCCAAATCTTCCACAAGCAAGGGCCTTGTCATGCAGGACAGATGAGACTGATGAGATGCACAATGGTAACTGTGTTGATTCTATACCTGGGCATGGGCATTTAATTTACTCCTTCTCTTGAATTTAAATCAAAGATTGCAGTTTCAGTAATTTCTAATCCTGTTCTGAAAAATGTGGTAACTGTGAAAAAGCTGGATTCAGAGCAGAGGAGTCGTACCGGGGGGGGGGGATGGGGCGGCGGGGTGTGATCGGGGCCCCGGGTGGCAAGTGGGCCATGCCATGACTCGCACCGTTCATCAGCGTTTGGCCCTCCTGCCTGCCCTGCGCCTCGGTAGTGTCCTTAATGGCTGCAGCCATAAACATCACTTCCGGTGCGGGGGAGTGCGCTCCGCCACTGATTCAGAGGTAACTTGGTTTATAAACAGATTCTCAGATTAAAGGTTAAAACTGAGCTGGTGAAGTTCGTGGGGAAAACAGATGCATTGCATGGGCCTTACATTGCTGATAGTTTGTGCTGAGGGAGGGAGAAGGTAGAGTTTTGTCTCTTCCAGTAATGTACACCAGTTACTCAAAGACAACAGAATGGTGGAGGTTTGAATGTGCTCATATTAGCTGTGTGGTCCAGAAGACATTATCATAAACCTACAGTTCTTATTGGACAACAGGTGACCACTTCTAACTGGTCATTGAAAATTCTCTCCAGAAGTTCTAATTGGCTGTTAACTATGAACCATTGTTCATTAGTTTTGAGAGTGTGTGTCTTATGATTGATCACAGAGGCTCAGAGGGACAAAATAAAAGGAATACAGAACCAGTGAGAAGTGTGGTTGCTTGTGGTTGTTTGAGAGGCTGAGTTGCCAGGAAGAAGACCAGGAGATAAACTTGTAGCTGATAGAAGTTGTGGAGA
The DNA here is from genome assembly GCA_026170595.1 of Plestiodon gilberti rubricaudatus. Classification (NCBI taxonomy): domain Eukaryota; kingdom Metazoa; phylum Chordata; class Lepidosauria; order Squamata; family Scincidae; genus Plestiodon; species Plestiodon gilberti. Next base: position 191,361,146 of record JANXHW010000002.1, on the reverse strand, counting down.
GGGGTTAAGGTGAGGAAGCCTTCCAGGCACAGCTTCTGAACGATGAGCTAGGAGCAGTGTGGAACTTGGTGGCACCGTTGAGTGGGGATTCAACGCGAGCATGACTCGAGTGCCTTTGGTGTGAGGACCTGAAGGAAGGCTTTAGGTAGGATCATCCAGAGTTCTGAATCTGCTTTACAGAAACACCCTTCGGTGTGTGAGGGTGATTGGGAAGTGGAGACAGAAAGAGGTCATTAACTATCCAAACTGTTTAGGGAATAGACCTAGTCACAGGTAACAGGATATCTAAGCAAATAAAGCAATCTGTTCTCAAGCCTCTCCACTCTGCAGCAGCACTCAGCAACAGAGCCATCTTAAATACCTTTCTATATGACACTGTACTTGTTGAATTTCGTGCAGCAGCCAGCTTCATGTATAGGTAGGAAGATAGAAAGTTGGTTCAGGCATAACATTCTAAATCTTCAAAACTATGGTTTAGATCAGAAATGAGCACTGTGCTTCCACACTCTCTTGTATTGAACCAACAACATTCCATGAACCCTCCACACCAAGACTTGAAAACCACAGTTTGATCCTGGTTTGGAGGGCTCACACAAAACACATCAAATCAAAGTGAGAAATCGCTCATTAAGCTGAGTGCATATGGGGAAGAGGAAAAGAGATGGGGGAGGAGGGATTGCATGAGCGCACAGCTCATTCTTGATTCTCCACAGCAGGCTTTTCAGGTTCTGAACTGTCCCTGGTGCCATGGGTATCCCGTACTTCCTTCTGAATCCTTACCTTGTGCTAGATGGTGCAAAGCTAGATAGCTTTGAGCTCTAATAAAAACAACAACCCTAAAACTGTTTACCATATAAAAAAATCTAAAAGCCATCTAAGTTTCCTAAATGTCATTACAGCCTGATCCTGCCTAAGATATGGTGGCTGGCCTAAAGGGCCGGGCACTGCATCCTAGTCGGGATGCGGGATGCGCCGGCGTGGCCCGAACTCACCTCAGGGGAAGGGGACATTCATCTCCTTCCCCCGGTGTAAGCACCGGAGGCCAAAATGGGCCTCGTCAGATGCGCGCCAACTCTTTAGCAGGCGCACATCCAGGGAGACTGTGTAAGGCCGGCCTAAGCTGGGAACGGGCGTTGGATATTGGCGCAACCCAGTGCCAATATCCCCAGGTCAGGCTAGCCAATGCCTCCCTCCCTTGCCACCCCGAACCACCCTCCCCACGCCCTCCTGCCAACCAAGCTAGGACTTACCTGGGTTGGCCGGTGCATGTTGCAGGTCCTGGGCAATGGCAGAGTGAGTGGCTCTGGCCTCCATGCTGGCTCTGCTTACTCTTGAGGAGCTGCAAAAGTGCCTTATTGCACTTTTGCAACTCCTTAGGCCGGCGGAGCGCTCGCTCCGCTGGCCTATGTTTGCGTAGGATTGCGTGGTTAATTTATTATTTTGCTAAAAACTAAATTTACAGTTACATGTTAAGAAAAACTTCTCTAAGATATTATAGCAGTGGCATTTTGAACTACAGTATGTACTGTATAATAATAAGCAATGTCCAGCTTTCTTTTTGAGATGTAGTCAGAAAAACACTGATTTTTTTACTTACAGCTGGTAGTTGAAGTAAAAATACACAAGATAACCAGTTAAAACCAACCTTTAGATCCAGGGATTATACTACTAAATCTTTTGAAGGATCATAAAACCTCAAGATAGAGATCTAATTGGAAGTGTATTGACCTGCAGCTTAAGATAGCTGTAATTTAAAAAAAAAAAAAAAAACCTTGGAAAATTAAGATGTCTCCCAATTGTGCTGACTGGCTTAGAAAATCATGGATTAATGGATATAAACAAATTGACATAATTTATTATTTTATATAGAGAACACTGTGAGAAAAGGAGATTTGGCTTTCTCGTGTGTGTGTGTGTGTGTGTGTGTGTGTGTGTGTGTGTGTGTGTGTGTGTGTGTGTTGCTGGGGCGGGGGGAGATGTAGCAGAAGGGTAGACACTGGAGTGTAAACTGATACAGCCTTCCATGGACTTGGAGCAGATGTATTACCAAGCTGAAGTGGGGTAGAATTCTTACTGAAGAAGGTAGGCCCTGTGAACCATTTGGGGTAGGTGGTTAAGGGCCCAATCCTAACTGGGCTTTGCAACATCGTAAAGGCATGTATGACAGCACACATGCCTTTATGACATTGCAAACAAGATTGCAAACAGTGGGATGCTGGCACGCATTTTGAGGATGCCGCCGCAAACGGTGACAGCGGCCCTGGCACGTTGCCACAGAGGGTGACCTGCACTGAGGCAGGAAAGCCATTGCGAGAGGCAGGTGATGAGCAGAACGGGGCAGGGAAGGGAGGAACGATGGAGCTTCTGGGAAAGTATTTCCTTTGTTTTTGACCACATGCCTTGAAATGATCTTCTTAACAAAATTCTCTCAAACCCTGCTGGGTAAACCAGATATGCCAACAGTTCTGAGCCTGAGTTGATCTTTCTTTGTTTGTTTAGATCAGGGATTCTTAACCAGGGGTATCCATACCCCTTGGGGGTTTGGGAAACAAATGATGGGGATATGGGACTCGATCTCTGAACAGTTTTTTTTAAAACTTGTTAGATTAACTATCACCACTATCAATACAGATTAAGATGTTCTGTTCCTAGCTATCCATATGTAAAGTAACACCAAGCTATTGACAACTTTTGAAGTCATACTGGTACCTAATAGGACTGGTGATAATGATGATTTTGACAGCCTGGTGAAGGGGGTATGGAGACATATTGGACAATCCATTTGGGGTCTGTAATCGTAAAAACTAAAAGATTAAGATTAGGTTAAACCTGAATAAAACTGGACTTGTCGGAAAAGGCTCGAGTTGAGTCTTTCGAGTTTTTTACAATCGCTGAGTCAAGTCTGAGTCAAGTCATTGACGTAACTTGAGTCCGAGTCAGTAGACTCAAGTCTACATCACTGTGTATTATCATTTTATTCATCAGATGTACCGTATTTATTAAAATGTTTATACCTGGCCTTTTCCTCCCTGTTTAAGATGGCTAACAGAATGGACACCTCCCTTGAGATGGTAAATCTATGTCTGGGCTGTGCCCAGACTGCACATTACATAATGTGTTATGTAAAGGTCAGGTCATCAGGGAGTATAATTGTATATCAAACTCAGGTCAGGACACATGGTGGTCATGCATCTGGCAGCCACAGGCCAGTTGTGGTCACCCAGCATATGTCCACCACATATCCCCCCCCCACATTTTTTGGAGACACACATTTATCCTGTACATTTTTTTGATATTTAATGCTGAAAACACTGCTATGCACATGACAAGAACCCTTGCTGTATAACACGTGAACTGCATGTCAAATAACTAGTGATTGGTGATAATAATGGTGATTCTACCAGTAACATGGGAAAGCATTTTTATTTTTAAAAATGTATTCTTAAAGGTTTGTCTTGGTTGGTCATAATTATGGTAAAAAATTCTAAAACTTCTTTTCTAAAATTCTATTATCTTTCCTCTTTAAGATAGTATTAAATAAATTAATCTTTTGAATGATAAACCAGTTATAAAACAAAGCTTGGGTAAAGCTGACATAACAGAAGCTGGGTGACTCCTGTGCCTCAAGTTCAGTCAGCCTATATAAATAAATGACAACTATAAATGACAAATGGAATATACAGTTACATTGCATTCAAGAGAGAAACACACAATGGTGGTTTCTCTCCCCCCCCCAACAAGTATGTACAGTAACCTCTATTGTAGCTTGCAAATGCTGTTTATTTTCCAGATGATGGGATCTATCTATAACATTTCATTGATTGTAAGGTTTTTTTAATTGCTTATTTGTTTCACAGTATTGAAATGTAATTTTCCACTTTTGAAGAATAGATGGTTTATAGAGAAAAGAATTGACATATCACATTAGCCTGTTGTAATTCAAGTCTTGTAATGAGCCTTGGCATTTCATCCTCCTCAAATTGCAAATGAGATTGTTAGAGATGTCACTCACAATGCCAGAGGGTCACCTATCACTAGCATTAAATGTGCTAATCCTCTGTAATTTAATAATGTTTTGTTGGAGAATGGACTGAGCATTCAAGTGTCTCATTGGCAGAGGTTAATGAAAATAGCCCTGAATGTGTTCACCTTATGAAGTTGATAGGAAAATGGGCTTTCACCTAATCCTGAGCTGATAATAAAATGAGAATGAAGAGGAAATCGGAGATACAGGGGAGAATCCTTTCTACTTTTAAGCAGCTTCCAATCATTTTGTCACTGTAACAGGAGCAGAGCTGTATCTGCTGTAGTGAATATGGAGTGTAGACTTAACAAATGTGCACAATATCATTTCAAATATTTGTGAGATTCCATGTGAAATACATAATTCAGTGGAAGAATGTGTAAAACTAGATTCATAATTTGTTTCTTATCAAATATTCACTCCTTTCCTCTCCACTGCAAGTTTAACTTGTGTGGCAACATACATGGCAAGTAGCCATGAGATTAGTTTTGAAAATGAGAGATCCTTTTCCCCCAAGGTCATGAGGAAGTTCAGGTCAGTTTCCATGCATTTAATCTGACACATACCGTATAAGCCAGTGGTTCTTAACCTGGGTTCGATCGAACCCCAGGGGTTCGGTGAGTCAGTCTCAAGGGTTCGGCGGAGGATTACTCACGATTCAATTGTGAGTAGTCCTCCGCCGAACCCGCGAGACTGACTCACTGACTAGCAGCCGCCCTAATGACCCCCGTGCCGCCCGACGAGGATGTCTCTGGAGCCGGCAGCAGCGGAGCCTCCGCTGCCGCCGGCTCTGGAGACATCCTCTCCGGCCAGTTGTCTTGGGCAGGAGGAGGCCTCGGAGCGTCCGCCCTCGGCGGAGCTCCAAGGCCTTCTGAGGGAGGCCCGATGCGTGACGTCCTATTTATAAGCTTTAGTGCATGCGCAGTACGTTTCTGGGCAAATTTGCCCTCAAACGTTCTGCGCATGCGCTAAAGCTTATAAATAGGACATCGCGCATGGGGCTTCCCTCAGAAGGCCTTGGAGCTCTGCCGAGGGCGGATGCTCCAAGGCCTCCTCCGAGGCGTCGCTGGAGTGTGACGGGAAGGGCGGACCACCTGCGCGGGTGCACGGGCGCGACCGTGCGTCACCCATTGCGCGCGTCACCCCCAGGCGGTCCGCCCTTCCCGCCTCGCTCTAGCCACGCCTCATTGGCTACAGGTGATAACGTGGCGTGGCCTATCTGTGCTGCAGGGAATTTGGTGCGCCCAGTAGTCGAAGTGTGTGATTTCTTTCTTAATATTTATTTAATTTAATCCCTTCATACTATGTCGAGCAAAAAAAGAAAGTGGTTGGACGAATATGTACAATATGGATTCACATGTATAACGGAACATGATGGGAGTCAGCGTCCTAGCTGCATGATTTGCAATGCCAAGTTGAGCAATTCTAGTCTAGCACCGGCAAAACTAAGAGAACACTTCCTTAAGGTAAAGCCGCGCATTTCTGAACTGGTCTCTGAAAGGCAACAGCAGAAGTCACACTGATTTGCAGTAAATATTCATTATTATGTTTTTGTTTTTGTGTGAAAATCATGTTTTAATATTTGTTCTTAATGGTTTTGTTCTTTAATGGTTTTGTTCATTTTGTGCACCTATAAAAATATACCTATGTATATATACCTAAAATATATACCTATGTTTTGAATTTGAAAAAATCATATTTTATTTTTCAAATTAAGAAGGGTTCAGTGAATGCGCATATGAAACTGGTGGGGTTCAGTACCTCCAACAAGGTTAAGAACCACTGGTGTAAGCAAAAAGTCACAGGGGCAAACTGGGGTTATTAACTAAAAAGAAATGTCACAACAAGACAGACTTTTAAATAAAAATAGAAGAAAATATTACCATATTTTGGGTTACCCAATCCGGGGTCCCCTCCCCCCCCCGATTTTTTTCTGGGCACCATTTTTTTTGAATTTTTTCTGAAGGGCTTCCCGGCCGCTTGTGCGCGGCAATCAAGGAGGAAAATGGTGGTAGATGACAGCGACGGCAGCAGCAGCAGCAGCGAGGCTGCAGAAGAAGCGGCGGTGGCAGGCACAGTAAGGGGGCAAATAATTTTTTTTTAAAAAAAACCTATTCAAAGAAAAAAATCCAAAACCCAAAAAATTCAAAAAAAAAAATGGTACCCAGAAAAAAATCGGGGGGGGGGGGGAGGGACCCCGGATTGGGTAACCCAAAATATGGTAAGCCTAGTTAAGCTTCCCTGAAAGATAGCTTGCCCAAGTTGCCCACCACTACACTACTGAACTTTCACTGTTTCTCCAGGGGAACTTTGGATGTGTTCTAGGGTGCAATGTTAGTTCACACGGAGCAACAGTAAGGCAAGTCTCAGAGGCCAGAGTATTCTCCTGGGAACATACACCAAATCCCCCTGCTGGCTCCTGCAGCAACAAGGGAAGGAGCAATGGGCAAAGTATCACTCAGGGAAGGCTTTCCACAATTATTGTTCTTCTCTTTAAGGAATCTTCTGCAAGGTCCCCTGGAACACAGTTTAGAAACCCAACTACTGTAGATAGTTGGCCTGCAGAAGTCTTGCACTTCCTTGTGAAGTGAATTGGATAAAAGGAAACAGATGTTGCTTGTGGTTTAGGACAATAGGCACAATCTAACTAGAACTGTGGGTCAATGGACAATATACTGTACATTACTCCTCTGTGTCAGCCTGTCCCTATTTAGTATACTACACAGACATGTGTATACAATTCCTGGGACAACAGCCCTTAAGCACATGTTGTCTGTCAGTCTTATGCCAAAGTGTTTTCTGAATCAGGATTGCACAGTGTAGCATTTTGTCAGTATATTGTGTATAATGTTTAATTCCGATTTCTATTTGGTTTCACCTCATTGTGCCTTCCAGTTTAATTCAGCTTCCTGGATTTGTCCAATTTCCTTCTGCATGATATGTAGCATAAGGTTCCAAATGCAACCTGTGCTACGAAGAGGATTTATGAATTATGAAGAGGCTTACGTGGCTTAGAGAAAAATGCAATGGCAAGATAAAAGACAAGTAGAGGGCATTTAGATACAAAATAAGAAAAAGGTGAGGAAGGAATGATGGAGCAAATTTATAATTAGCAGGACAGGGGGAGGGGAATTATACTCAGGCAGACACAGAACAGCAGGCTCAGTTTTGCTGCTAAGCAGGCAGTGAGCCTAAATCAAAATATGCAGTTGGGCTATATTCAGGCAGAATTAGACTCTATGGTGGCAGATCCATGTTTTTGAATGTAGGTGTCACCAAGCAGCCATAACACCGGGGGGGGGGGGGATACTATTTCAAGCAGAGAAAAGGAGGGAGTTACTAGATCAGGGGTGGCCAAACTTGCTTAACATAAGAGCCACATACAATAAACTTCAGATGCTTGAGAGTTGCAATATTTAAGAAGCATTTAAATTCTTAAATATACAGTATTTACTCACCAGTGATCATTAAACTTACATTTTAATCCAGTGGACTCTCAGTTTATATCTGGTAAATAATTATAAAGTTTGAACATTTCTTATTTATTAATTGTGCCGCAAAAAGGAGCCCAGCCAACATATTCCCGAGAGCCGCACATTATATGTCAAAGAGCCGCATGTGGCTCAGGAGCCGCAGTTTGGCCACCCCTGCACTAGATCCTTTCCACATCCTCAGATGTTTTCTCCAAACTCTTTCCTGAGGTATGGCTAGCCCCCCGAACAAAAGGATGAACTAATTTCTGGTCTTGGAGACTGTTTAGGACAAAACTGCAGTGAAAACAATGAAATGAGGGAAAGGTTCAGCGCCCCTTTCCACCTGTAGTTTCTCAGTTGAAAAATCCTCCCCCACACTCACACTTTACAGTTGTTTGGTGATGACGTCCAGTCTTCCTCTCTCATGTGGTCTACCTAAAACTGGTGGTATTTTATGCCAGGGTAACAAATTCTCTTTGTTTCTGGCTTTATAGATTAATTTGGTGCCAGAGCTCTTCTAAAACACAGGAAAGGTCTAGAACTTGTTGGATGCAGAAGAGTAATCTCAATGATTTGAGAAGATGATGATTGTCTGCCTGTCCTAGGTGGGGAAAAAATTGAAAAGTTTAAAGGAAAGTGCTTATTTGGTACTATTTTTATTCCAGTCATTCCCATCTGTTGTTCAAGACAGGCCACCAATAAATATCAGAGCCTTGGAGTGGTTCACTAGGATCCTGGTGTTGCCATCAACTAGTATCAACAATGATTAGAGACTATACAAAACTTATGAGGGGCAGGAACTTTAACGTCTTCCCAATGCCCCCTTTCACAATTCCACCTACTTTCAAACTTTTCCATCCATTCAAGTATCAATCCATTGATATGATTTCACACAGGGGAGTTTATGAAATGAAGGTTTTTAAGTCGAAGGAACACCATTAGGACATGTGTTGGGTGCCCCTAAAGTAGTTCTTGGATTCAGGTCACTTCATAGGGCTAATAGAAACTTCAGATAATCTGATTTGATTAATCAGAGATCTATATTTTATCAGAAATTAAGGCACAGTCCTGTGGTTCCCAAACTGGGAGGTGCGGCTCCCAAACAGCCAGGGGAGCCATGGAGTACCACGGGATCCTCTCGGAAAACAGTGCAATGCCAATTGGCAGGCATCAACATAATGTAATGGGGCACCACAGCCAATGGTCGCCAATGGTGAAGGGAGTCGCAGGTCGAATACGTTTGGGAAACACAGGCATTTATATAAAGACACCTATATAAATGATTTTTTTTCTATGCAAAAGTAAAATCTCACTAAAACAATTTCATTTTGATAGCCTTTGGAACTGGAGCCATCATCCATATACAGTACTTTGGATTCTGTCCTTTCAGTTATTAACTTGTGCCGATTTGAAGTTTGTACAGTATACATATTTGCAATCTCAAAAACATTATTTGTGTACGTTACATACCTATGATTTATAATCCCTGTAGGTCACTCCTTCAGTTTCTTGGTTTCCTCTTTTGTGTTTATGCATATCGCTTCTATTGCTAATCATTCGTGTCACTAGAAGAATATCAATATGAAGAAATGAGCACAGGCTAGCCAATGTGTTTTGGGCTGTCTCGGTTGTGGCACTGCGACTGTGAAACTGTGAAACTATCTGACACTGTAGTCTTTTCAGTACCATGTGAAGATCTTTTTTATTCTGCCAGGCATTGAACATTGTCAGATGTTTTTAGCTGCTGTTTAACTGCTGTGTTTTGCTATTTTGTTGTATCTTTCGATATTGCTGTCTGTTTTCAGGAAACTTTCCCATCTGTCTTTTCACTGACGTCTTTTTGGTGCCAGGTGAAGACCTTTTTATTTTTCCAGGCTTTCAAAAATATTTTGCTTAATTTTTTAATGCTTTTATCTGCAGCTGTTTTTGCAAAACATTATTTCATTGTCGTTTTTTGTGTGAGCTGTTGTATTTACTGTTTTAACTTGTACGCTTCCCTGAAAATATTTATACTGAAGAGCAACATTATTTAACTAAATAAATACATACATGTGTGCACATGTACAAGAACAACATGTTCTTTACCATATATCCATGCATAATGAAAACTTACAATAATGCTCAGGAATTCCCCCTTAGTTTGAAACATGATATTGATGCCAATCACATAGACTGGCTGATGTTATGAAAGAATTTCACTGTAACCACATTCTCTTTTCACATTATCATTTTAATATGATACAGCAATTAAAAGGAAGCATACAATGAAGGAGTCTGTTGAAACTTAGAGATGCTTGCATTTGTATGCACAGCAAGGCCTTTGTATTTTAATTATCATTCACCTGCCTCGGTTGCCGGCTATAATGTAGCACAGGGAAAGGGAACTGTTCAGTTATAAAATGACCCCTGCAGCCCATTTCACATCCACAATCCCTTCTGTACATCTGAAGTGACTCAATGGACTGAAGTCCACATTACTAAGTTCACTGTGAGGCAGACCTTTATACCTAGGCTTACCAGATCTCCAACCGGGACAGAGTGCTAGACCTTTAGGAGAAGGAATGTGGGCAGGTGTAGCTTGTTAAACCCTTAGAGCACAATCCTAGGCATCTCTACTCAGAAGCAAGCTGAATTGAACACAATGGGACTTGCTTCTGAGTAGACATGCCTAGGATCGTGCTCTAAGGTTTAACAAGCTACACCTGTCCACATTCCTTCTCCTAAAGGTCTAGCACTCTGTCCCGGTTGGAGATCTGGTAAGCCTATTTATACCAGGTATGGCTGGCTACATCCAGCTTATTATCCAAGTGAACTTAACAAACCTGCTCTAAATTTATAAAAGAGGGACTGAAAGAGGCATCTTTGGTCTTTGTGATACATTAATATTTTGACAAATAAAACAAACACTTCCATGAGCTGTTGATAAGCAATTTTTTTGTTTTAATTTCTTACAGGGGCGGATCTAAGCAATCTAGACAGTATGTTGAACCTCTTGAAGGATGAGATCAGTAGCTCAAGAAAAGGGAGGAGGAGATATCCAAGGCATGCGGCTGATGATGATTACAACATTGAAGTGCTTCTGGGTGTTGATGACTCGGTTGTCCAGTTCCATGGGAAAGAACATGTTCAGAAGTATCTTCTGACACTGATGAACATTGTGAGTAATTGCCAGTGTTTGACTTGAAATAGCCCAGCCATATAAGTCATTATAGCTCTCTCTCTCTCTCAGAAATAAACATAGATTTTTTTAAAAAATGTAATCATAATAATAAGGAACAATTAATGATATTTCTTGCATGTAATTAAAGACAATCTAGTTCTTATGTAGTAACACAATCACCAAGCAACTGTCCATTGATTTCACATGGATTCCTCCTTTCTTCCAGCTTTGGAATCACCCTTGTTAGATCAGACTAAGACCCAGACTATGAAACAATTCTCCATTCTATGATAGTTTGCCATCATCTTTGTGCACTCCCAGAGGAGTAAAGAATGTCAGCATCTTCCCCTCAAATGCTTTTGAAAGATTTTTTTTTTTTTACAATTTGAAATTGAACAGATCCAAGATCAGGGCTTTGGCTCTTGTTACAATTCTCACCTGCCTCACTGAAGCTGGAAATGACACCTTGTGTTTCAGATAGCATGTGACTATTCCCCAGGTGTATTTGTGTTTCAGTTAAGAAGAAAACTCTAGAATCCAGGCTGCATTAGAGAATACTGAGGATTACTGAGTTATGGCAGTCGGCTGAAGGATGCCAGTAGCCCTAATCCAGTACATTCAAGCACACCAGTGTCCACACAGTGTTCCTGTTCATTCAAGGTCCTTTTAGGCTTTCCCAGAAAGAGCTGCTCTAATAAGCTAAATCGTGACATGGGAACTCTGAGAACAAATTAGAGTACCCAGTACATTCTCTGTCTATGCGGAAATATACTTTAAAGTATGTGCTTCCTTATAAGGAATTTTCGCAACAACTAATCACCAAGCTGTATCCTAGGCAAGGATAAGTATGTTGATTGAATTATAGTACATGCACTACATATGATATAGCATTTAGTAGTCAAAATTCAGAAACCATTTTCATTTCTCATTGCTTCAATTTGATTTGAAAGGTTTGATTAAAATGATCTCTAATGCTATGGTGGAGCAACTGCCTATCTTCCTGAGCTGATATTAACTTAATTTACATTCCAGCATTAAAATGTGGTGAGATTTTGGCAACTGGGAAAATATATAGTTCATTATTAAATTGATCAGGGAATTGCTTGAGAACAGCTCTTAAACTGAAAAGTACCTACAGTCAGTGCTATCCTGAGTGCTTTAGGGCCCAACCTTATGGTTTTCCCCACCATAGCATGCAGCCAAGTTAAAAAAAAAAAAAGGCTGTGCTGCATGCTGTAGTGGTGGGGAGGGTCAATCAGGAGGCTTGGGAGAGGAAAGGGAAAATATTTTCCCTTACCCTTCCATAAGCCCCTCGACCGCCAATGGGTCTTCTCAGACCTTCTCAGCTCTTTAGCTAGTGCATGTCTGAGGAGATGCAGGGTGTGTGTCAGCTCCATAAGGAATAGTTTCTGGTGCAAGTTGCCTGCTCCAGGTACCTCCCCGTACCACCTCCGACACACCCTCGGCCCTTCCCCAGTTCCGCCCACCCCTGCAACTTACCAAGGTCAGTGGCCCTTCTCCTCTCCACCACCATGAAGGGGGCCTCCACAGCATCTGTGGCACCATTTGCAACCCTGTAAAGCACAGTCCGCCATCGGAATGCAGCATAGGATTGGGTAGCTAAAGTATTGCCAAATAGTAGTGGAAATGAGTACTTTTAAGTGATAGGTCTTGGGGTGGATTCAAACATGTGTTAACTTATAGCATCTTTCTATTCCCCTTCTGACCCCTCTTTTTGTTCCCAGTGTCTGTCTGTCTGTCTCTCACTCTCACTCTCTCTCTCTCAATGGATTGTGAGAGAACGACTATGCATGGGAGCAAGAAGGATGGAAACGGAAGGAGATCAGAAGGAGAATCAACAGTTGTTTGGAGGGAAATAGGTTTAGCGAGGCTATGGTGGGGAATACCCATCTAGAACTTTTCATAGAACCCCACTCATTCCATCATTGCACTGTATTTGGGGAAATGTGGCAAAATTGTTTCACTGTAAACAATATGTTTATTGTTTTATTTTTAAAATGTGTGTCCTTTCTTTCCATTTCAGAAGTAAATTCATATTGCAATTTGCTACTAATTGAAATTAAAGAGTTGAATATTACCTGTTCACCCTCTGAATTTAATGTTTCTTCACCACTGGCATGTGTTGCTTTGCTTGGATTAATTTGTCAAAGCTCCAGTTGTTCTGGTCAATTCCCTCATGTCTTGACTGTCATAAAACAGCCTTAAGCCTGTCTCTCTTTTTCTCTCTGTACCTGAGCAACATTCTCAATGTACTGTCACTGTAACATGGGCACTAATGTATCCCAGCTGTTGATTGACGGATCCTGGACTTAGAATGGCACATAGAGGCAATGTATCTTAAATATGTCTTTGTATTTGACTGCCTTACAATTTAAAAGTTTCACTTGGTTGTGAGATTAAATCTATATGAACCATAAGTACTTGAATTATAGGGGAAAAGTGGAGGGGGCTTTAATGAAATTCACAAGTCCAATTCCCTTGACGTCTCCCCATTTTAAACAAAACATGGCCCTTTTCTAGTCTTCTAAAAACTGTATGTAAGGGAGAGAGGGCCGGGCCCCCTCTAATTTGAGCACTATTCACAACTTCATAAGCATTTTCCTCAGTTTGCTATTCCTTTAAAAATGCTGAGCATGCTTAATGCACTCGAGAAGTAAATTGAACAAAATGCTGCGATGAAATGTTAGTAGCCACTTTTTAAATGCCCTTGAAAACACCTGAACCCTTTGCCTAGAAACTGAGGAAATAACCTCAGTGACAAACAAGGTATTCTGATACATGTGCTCTGATAGTCGCAAACATATTTCAGCAATTCAAGGTTAAAAAGTCAAATATCAGTGAATTTATGTACGGAGGGATTATTTTTGTCAGCGGCTTAAAATGAAGCTTGCCGATGAAACAGATGGTTTTCTACATTTTCAAGTTAAAAGAAACCAAAGAAGCCTACCAGCAATGTGGCAAATTCACTGAAACAGATTTTATGAAAAGGAACTTTTATTTATCATGTCATTTATATCTATTTTAAGATGTATAATAATTGTAAGGAAATATGTAGCTCTGGAATATATTTTCCTATTTTTTTCCACTTCAGCTTCTCCTTAGTGAGGTAATTCTTCAGTCCTAGAACAACTAAGCCTACAGAAACAATGTTATTTCTTCTGTTTTAAACACTTGTACTACAATGAGGAACTTGACCAATCCAACTTGACCTTTCTCACAGAATTTAAGTGAACTTCACCTCAGTATAATGGTGATCTATAATCAAAACTATATAATATCTCAAACTCAATGCAATGGCTTATTATTTAGCCAATATACGTGTTTCATATCATCAGGCTAACCAATATGCACACCCAAAAACTAAGGAGAAAGTGAGAGAGATTGAAAATGGTGTGTATAAAATGGCCTGAATGGGTACTCTGATTTTTATCCCTTCATTTGGAAATGAAGTCACAGTCCCAAAGGTAATCATGATCTGAGTTAAGCCAGAAGATTTTTCACACTTTGGGATACAGCCAGCTTCAGTCTGACTAATCTGCAAGGATTTCAGCAAAGTAAAGCAAGCCTGTTGGCCATCTAGCTTTCAGTCTGGAACCATTTTTCCACTGCCAAATTTCATGCTTCCATTAACATGTCAGTACCTCCTCCATACAATCCTTTTAAAGTGCTCCATTGAAAAAATGTTGTGCTGCGTTCTTTCATAGGGCTTCTTTAGATTCTGTTCAGAATCTTAAGTTCAAAGTGATTGTCATTGTTAGAGGTAGGTTATTTGGGGAGGGCTTGAACACTGCAGGGAGCCTAGAAGGATAATGCATTGCTGTATGCTCTGTACAAAGCAACGCATTGTATTGAGTGGGATCCCAGACCCTGTCAGTGAGGGCTGGATCACTTAGACCTTAACCGTGCAATCCTGTTCCGCCGGCCGAAGACGTCGCAAACATACTATAAGGCACATTTGCGACAACTCATGAGCAGGGCAGGGTGGCGCAAGGCCGGCCTGCCCTGCTCCGCCGCCCAGACCAGCTCCCGTCCGCCACCTGAACCAAGTCAGGATCCAGCGGAGAGAGGGCGGTCCGGGAACAAACGGCGGGGGCCAATAGGCCCAGCTGATTGAGGAGGGGATTGGCATTGGCTGAATCCTGACCCTGCCAATGGGCTGAGCCGTTACACAGCCTCTTCCGACTTCCACCAGCAAAATAGCTGGCTGAAATCCGAGGAGGTCTATTGGCCCCAGCCGCGGTTACACTTTCCGCCGCGGGCTGCCTGCTGCAGCCTGCCCGCGGTGGAGATCAGGATCCGGCGGGTGGCCTCGGCCGCTCGGCAGATCTTTATGTTAGGATTGGGCTGTAATTTAGATAATCATGTGATAATCTTCTCCTGGGCTTGTTATTAATTTCTCCAGTCTGAAGCATGGATTCTGTTTGGTACCCCTTTCCCCCACTATGGTTCCAGGTCTGAATGCCTCTCCTCCCACAGCTGTTATTTGCCTGGAACAGCTCCCATTGGCACCTTTCCTTCCAGGACAAATAATAGCCTTGGAGAGGAGGGGGAGGAACCAGGATTTGGACAATAGCAGGGAGAGATGGTTAAAGTCCTCCTCCCTCACTGTAGTCCCTCCCAACACCAAGTTAGGGGAGATGCAGGGTCATCATCAGGAACACAACCTAGAGCCATCCTACATTTGTGGTCCCTGGACTTTTATATGTAGAGATCCCGATAAACTAATAAATGTCTCACAAAATAATGTTAATTACCAGGCAATTTTCCAGTGCAGATTTGGTCTTTGATATGTCAATGGAAGAGCCATTTTAAAATAAAAGTAAATAAAATATAAATAATAGAGCCATTTTTTATAAAAAAGTTTTATAAGCATAAAACTTTCTTCAGACTAATACAGGGGGGAGAGAGCGAGCGAGCGAGCGAGCAGGTCCCAGATGGAGTCATCTTTTTAACTGACAGTTTCAAGAGAACTCATAAAGTAAATCTAAGCTCATATGTAGAAAAGAAGATAATGATTGATGCAACTGAATGTGGGATTTTCTGTAAGCAGAATCACAATTGCAAAACTGGATTGAATTCTGATGGTATAGAAGCTATGAAAAGCATCCTTAGGAGAAGGTATTTTCTTTGCTTGTTCAAAATGCTGCAGCACCCCTCAGAGCCTGCTTCTTACTTTCCACCAGGAGCAGTACTGCAGTAGTGTGGTGGGAGGAATAGCAAAAACTCCTCACCTGCACTGCACAGGTAGTCTCCAATGCATCCAAGAGCACATGTGTGAAGTCCTCATGTTATTCCCCCACTGTTTTGAGGAGAGGCAAGCTTGCAAACCATGCTTCCACGCAAGTGGACGTTCATGCAGAGGGCCTGGTTCACCCTGGCAGCTGTCTGTAAGATTTCACACTGCTCTTCCAGTACAACTGCAGCAGCATCCACACCTGGTAATTATGATCATGGACTAAGTGGTTTATTGTGGCATGGCAACATATCATCTAATGAAGTAGACTGGTATCTGTAAAAGCTGTATGTCATAATACATCCAATTCTGTGTTGTTCACTGCAATGAACTAATAGACTGATATTATTCCCTGCATCAACCTTTTGAACTGAAGCATTGGCTTATGCCACAACTACAAGCCAGTGAGGCAGAGCTGTCATCTGTGCCCTTTTCACCCCTAAAACCCTCATGAATGACCAATGCCTGCACACAATGCCATGTGGACAGGGTGATATTTTTTCCCATGCTATGATAGCAAGCATGCAGTAGTGTGTACAACATTGCTATATCTCTCTGATGATATAGCACAATGGTTCTCAAAGTTCTCTCCACAACAGAGATAAGCTATAAGTCCTTGAAGGGGTGGGCTGACAGTGGCGCTCCTGCGATTGGGCCGATGGCGGCACTCCTGGGATCATTCCACCACCGGGAAATAAGTTTTTTTTTTCACTTACCAGCGGTTGCGCTGACCCTCTGGGGGTTTCTACGCCCGCCCCTTCGCACCTCAGAAGAGCTTCCAATCACATTTGGGAGCTACTTCTGGTTTCTGGCGAAAACTGGAAGTAGCTTCCAAGCGTGATTGGAAGCTCTTCTGAGGTGCGGGGGCCCCGTAGAGGGAGCCACGCCCCCCCACAACCCCCATAGTGTCTGTGCAACCCCCAGTAAGTGAAAAAAGCCTGTTTTTTCCCTGGCAGCGGGACCCCCAAAATGCAATTGCCGCATATCGCCATGCCCCTTAAGGGGGTAGTGACTGCTTCCGGTTTTTGTGGTGGGTCGCAACCCACCACTTTGAGAAACACTGATATAGCATAACCAAAAACTGCTTACCACATATGCCTACTCAACTTCAACCTCTACATATCACTGCTACCGCCAGCCATATGCAGCTCTCGTTTCCCTGGGTAATCCCTTGGTAGGCCCCAAATTCCATCCCAGCCCACAATCTCCTAGCATTCTCCTGCACTTTTTCTTTAGCTCTGTGAAACACCTTGAAGCGCCCAGTCTTGTCCTGTCAAATCCTCATACCACTGAAATAAAACAGTAGGAGAACCCACTTACGTACAGAATTTAGACAAATGGCATCTAAATTTCAAAATAAAAGATGCATTCTTGAGCTCTAAAGATGGGTTGTTATCCCCAATGTTTTGTTTCCTACCTCATTAACCAAGTCAAGCGTTAACTAAACCATCTGCCCTATATGTTATTATCATGTGATAAACAGATTCCATGATCTTAAATTGTGTTCATGAATTTAGTGCGTGTTTTCAGGACATTTTTGCACTGTAGCTTGTGGGCAAAAGTTGAGGAGGCCAAATAGCTTGAGGGAGGAACTCAGTGAAAAAAAATTGGTCATGAAGCCAGCAGAAAGTCTGTGACCTTTCTAAAGCCAAAGTTACTGTCAAAGAGGAGACAAAGCACCATGGAACACTAAGCTACTATGCCAGCACATCTGTTTTGTGGAATTTTTAAAAGTTTTGTTCAGAAGCAGATAGCTTGGCTTTTGGGAACATTTACCGTACAGTCACAGAATCGAAGGTAACACAGGCGTACTGGTATCTTGTTCGTGCATTTTGTGTAGACAGTACCACATTGCTTCTACTGTGCAGTTCCAGGACCCTCCCCTCTGCTTTCCAGTAGATAATACTGTTTAACAAAATTCGAACAATTTTGGGTTTAGCTGAATACTTTGATGCATCTTTATTAATTTTGGTGTGAGGATTTAAAAAATGCTGCTATTTTTGGCATTGCATCAATAGTTCAACCACAATTTATGCTACTCAGGGAGAACTTATAACCTCTTGTCGTGGCCATGTTTACCCTGGTGTAAAGGTGAATGACAGTGTTTCAATACCAGCACAAAACGTAAGATAACTAAAACAGTTTTGATGATACAAAACAAACAAACAAAAAAAAACACCACCAACGAGAGTACTGTTGGAATCAGCGCCTCTGAATTGTATAAGAAACATTTAGAAATAAACATAAACAATTTTTGAGTTGCACAGTGTTAACTGGAGTTATCAACCCTAAATTTGCTATCTGGTTGACCTTTGCATTTGTGGAAAGCTGTAGCTATACTTAAAGATCTGTGGATCAGGGCAAGTGGGGTTAATGGGTGGTACCTTTGTTGTTGTTTTTTTCCCCCTCCATCAGCCCACATTGAAGAGAATTGTGCTTTGAAAAAAATTCACCTTCTGCTCATGAAGCTAGTAAGACACACCCAAACAAGCAGCTATCAAGAATAACAAAATTATATATCTTTCTACGAAGTTATATTTGTTTTATACCATTTTAACAGCCCAATCCTGTGTAGGATACGGCCTAAGGACCGGCCCCCGTATCCTATCGAGTTCCTGGGCTGCCCTGGGGCAGCCCAGGAACAACTTGGGAGAAGGAGACAATTGTCCCCTTCCCCCGGTGTAGGCAGCGGGAGGCCCAATGGGCCTCCTTGAATGTGCGCAAGCTCTGGAGCTCACGCACATTCACGCCACTTGGGTAAGGCCGTGTCGGGCCTGGAGAGGGCTTAGGATATGGCAGATCTCGCCTCCGATATCCCCATCCTCTCCAGGTCCCGGGGCGGCCAAAGGCCGCACTTCCTGCCCACCCAGTCCACCCTCCCCCCAGCCCCATGCGGCGCTGGACTTACTCGGTCCGGCGTGCGCGGCCGGGGGGGGGGGAGAGGGCTGCCGGCCTCTGCACCGGCGGCCCTTACTCTCTGGGTGCCATAAACATGCTTTACGGCGTGTTTACGACACCCTGCGCCAGGGGAGCATGTGCTCCTCCAGCGTACCGTTGTGCAGGATTGTGCTGTAACTGTAATAGCATCCTCCAACAGCTTCCCTAAAGAGTTCTGGGAATTGTAATTTGGCAGCATACCTGGGGCCATTTTATTATCCCAACAACTCTGTGAAGAAAGTTAGACTGAAGATGGCCCGAGATTACCCAGTGCCCTTCACAACTGAGGAAGGATCCAAACCCACATCTCCCAACACACTATCCACTACACCTCACTGACTTTTTCAACAATACTGTTCATGTCTTTGGCATTATTGCAAAGATTATGTTAATGTTTATAAAGTGAAAATGTGGGGGAAACTATGATACTTTCCTAAGTTCATGTGCGCGCGCGCGCGCGCGCGCGCGCACGCACACACACACACACACACACACACACACACACACACACACTTCAAGTAGAAGATGTAGTGCAAAGGGTTATTCGCAAACATACACATCCTGTATCAATATTTCTGCTCAATAATGCAAACTTGAAACCTTATAATGTCCCTGTTTGCTTCTCATAAACACACGTGCAGCTGGGAAACCCAGTGGAAAAACACACTTTAGAATATTTTAGAGACAAAAACTCATGTTGTAAAGGGATAATATGACTGGGTGGGAGGGAATCGACTTACTCTTTCTTACCCAGAAGAGCACCATCTACTTTTCCTGAGGAGTAATGGAGCAGTCACATAAAAGACTAGTCGTTATTCAAGGAACATCTGTACATTCACTCTTCAGTTGTTGAGGATGTGTCAAGCTCTGCTTGGAATTCTCTCTCTCTCTCTCTCTCTCTCTCTCTCTCTCTCTCTCTCTCTCTCTCTCTCTGTC
Organism: Plestiodon gilberti rubricaudatus; assembly: GCA_026170595.1. Classification (NCBI taxonomy): domain Eukaryota; kingdom Metazoa; phylum Chordata; class Lepidosauria; order Squamata; family Scincidae; genus Plestiodon; species Plestiodon gilberti. Next base: position 191,341,362 of record JANXHW010000002.1, on the reverse strand, counting down.
TGTGTGTGTGTGTGTGTGTGTGTGTGTGTGTGTGTGTGTGTGTGTACACTGCAGTGTAAATCATGTCTCAACTTCTTAATGGCCAAATCAGATGTGTAGCAAATGTCATTGTTACGAGGTGGGCTTCAAACTGGAGACTCATCTTCTTTTAAACCTAATCAAGAAAAAGCAATGCGGGAACCGATCCTGACCAGAATCATGACATGTAAGGGGTGGGGGCAGGTTAACGCCTTCCACTTGCACCATTTTCCTGTTGAAAGTCATCCCCCCAAACTGCTGTTTGCCCCCAAATAACTATTTGCAGCAAATAGCCACTTCAAGAGTGAATAGCAGCAGTGGGGGCAATTCTCAGTGAGAAAATGCTGCAAGGGGAAAGAGCTCCCCCCCCCCATGCATGCTGCAATCCGGATCAGAACTGGCCCCTCTTATGGTTGTTTATTATGAAAGGTGCTTTCACATGGAGGTGTGCCTTTTGCCTGCTTGTCTAATTTGATGCAGAATGATTATTGCCTTTAAAGATCATATTTCATAGATTGTTATACCTGCTCCAAGTTGCAGTTACAGTATGTTATTTATATAACTGTGATATGTCCCATGCATGTGTATATAAAACTCAATAGCCATTCACCCCAATGAATTAGGGGTTGCAATGCATTTTTCTCATTTTCTAGAAATTAAGCACTGATCTAAGATTAGACCTAAGACTTTCACATGCTTTTGCACATGCGATAGCTCTCCATGTTGTGTGCAGAAGAGGTCTCTGAGAGATGAAGGCAGTCTTTTTCACTGCATGGAAAACTTCCTCCCGCCTTCTCTTCTTCCTCAACACAGTCAATCCGTTCATTTTGAGCTGGTAGTAAATTGTTCGATCACTGCCATTAATGTGTTGTTAATCTATAAGTCCTTATTAATTTTTTCATGTTCTCTTGTAGGTAAATGAAATCTATCATGACGAGTCCTTAGGAGCCCATATTAATGTCGTCTTGGTGAGAATCATCATGTTGAGCTATGGAAAAGTGAGTATAGTTTTCAGAAGTACAGGGGTTCTCATATGAAGCTTCCATGTACTGAGTCAGACCATGGGTCCATCTGGCTCAGTATTGTCTCCTTTGGTGGGCAGTGTGGCTTTTTAGGGTTTCAAACAGGTGTGTTTCCCAACCCTCCCTGGAGCTGCCAGGGATTGACCTGGGACTTTCTGCATGGAAAGCACCTGCTCTACCACTGAGGTATAGCCCCCTTCCTACAGAGTTTAATGCTATGAAAAGTGACTTCTTTTTTGTGGACTGTACTGCTCTGTTTTTGATAGCATGTTGGCAAAGTAATTATATTTAATCAAACACAAAGTAAGTCTTGCAGCAAAACTAACAGATTTATTGTGGCACAAACGTTCATGTCGTTGTTGGTTTTTTTGTTGATGGGGGGGGGAGGAGGGAGAGATTCTTTTATTATGGCCAGACATTTTCAATCAGCCTCTTTTCTTTTTCTCTTAAATACTGCATTTCCCAAATGTACTGAGTAAAAAAGTAATAATGAGACAGGTCCCTAAAATAAAGCTGCATCCCAAACAAGTGTGAGTAAATTATCATTTTTTTCCCATTTGGTGATAAGAAGCAATTAGTAGCAAGTAAGGCACTCGCAGAGAAAGAGGAACAAAGCCATAAACACTTAGTGTGTTGTAAATTTAACTTGATGAAACATGAGACTCAGACAAGGAAGATAGTGGGGAGTTGATGGGCCTGTGGTGAGGCTGTGCCCTAGGACAAAGGTTTTCAAGCAGTGGTATTAGTAGTACCACCAGTGGTACTTCTGCCGACTGCTGATGGTACTTGGACTGCCAGACCACCGGAACCCCACTCCGACACAGTGCTTTTGGTGGCACATTTTTGCTCCCAAGAGGCTCCTGCCTTTGGCCGAGCCTCTTGAGAACGCTGAGGGCGCTCCCACCCTCCCAGAGCCTCCTACCTGCATTTTCTGGCCTCCGAAATCCTGAAAACCCAGATGTAACTGGTGATGATGTCATCACTAGTCACTTCCAGTGGTACGCAGCAGGAGAGTTGCGCCAGAGGTGGTACTTGGCCAGGAAGGGGTTGAGAATGCTTGTGTGCATTGTGTTGCAGGGCAATGGGGCAAGAAAACCAAGACCACACAAACCTCTTTAACAAAGTGGAATCTCACAGATGGAAAAAGGACTACAAAGCAAGCCCTAACATGCAGTCAGGCAGTAATCACAGGGAGAAACAGGGCAAGGGAGCTACACTGCTTTCCTGGAGGGAAGGGAAACAGAGAGGCAGCCCACAAAAGTTAGCTGACCACCCCATGCTGGCTTAGCAGCTTCAGTTGTACTCAGGCAGAGGCGTAACAAGGGTGGAACGAAGGCAAGTAGTTCTGCAAGACTCCGTTACACTGGAGTCAGCGGCCCCTCCCCCTTGCTGTTGGAGCCATTCTGGCAGCAAAGGCAACACGCAGGACACTCCCCTGTTGCTGCTGGAATGGCTCCAACAGCAAGGGGGAGGGGCCGCTGACTCCAGTGTAATGGAGTCTTGCAGAACTACTTGCCTTCGCTCCACCCTTGTTTCACCACTGTCTCAGGGGAATTGAAAGAGAGAACAGTTGAAAAGGAAAGGGGGAGCAGAGGGTTATTGATCCTGGGTGCCAGCAGGCCTGTTGTTCCTTGGATGGTGGAATGGGGATGATGTAACACAGTACCAGCGGGCTAATGCTCCCCAAATTATAGGCATAAACTGGATATGCCATCAAATGTACAGTTGAAGCAGATACTGCTTTTCTTTCAATGGGATGCTCAAATTTGGGGTTGCAAATTCAGATGCTGAATTCAGATTTCAGATTCAGATGTTTTCCACTGCTTTCAGTGTGATGCACATTTCAAATGTGGATACTTTGAAGATAAATGATAGCATATGTATTTGGATAGGTAATCTCATTCTTAATTTTTAATTAGCCCTGATGATTTTCCCCAAAACTTCAGTCAAATAGGATTGAATAGAAGATGGGTTCAAGATAATCGTCCATATCAGCAGAATATAATACTGTACTGATTTCTAAAGTTGAGCCTGCCAGCGTATTTTAGCGTCTTGAACGACTTAAATTCCACACAGGTCAATCTCACAGCCCAATCCTGTGTAAGGTACGGCGGCTGGCCCTTTAGGCTGGCCACTGTATCCTATCTAGGTCCCGGGCTGCCCCGGAACCTCGAGGGAAGGGGACGATCGTCCCAATGACGATCCAATGAGACCCAATGGACCTACTCAAATTTATACCAGCAATGGAGCTGACATTATTCGAGCCCTTTTTGCAAGGCCGCACCGGGCCGGGAGAGGGCTTTGTATATCGGTGGATCTCGCCGCCAATATCCCCATTGTAGCCCCACCCGGTACGGCCAATGGCCTCCCTCCCTCACCGCCCAGTCCACCCTCCCTCTGCCCCTTCAGGTAAGTGCAGGACTTACCTTGCCTGGCAGGCGTGGTGACGATTCATTAGGGGAGAGAGGGCCGCCGGCCTCTGTGCCACCGGCCCTTACTCTCTGGGTGCTGCAAAAGTGTTTTACAGCACTTTTGCGACACCCAGCACCAGGGGAACGCACGCTCCCCCGGTGCTAATCTACACAGGATTGTGCCACCAATCTCCTTCTGATGGAGGAAATGGAAGCAGAAGATGAATAAAATGAATGTATGTCACCAGTAAATAATCACCCCTATCTATAATAATAATAATAATATTGAACAATCACAGTAGATATATCATTGTTTGGTTGATAGAATATGAATGAGGGATTCCAGTTTTCTTTGAGAGCTAAGTATATTTGTCTCTCACACTTGAATAGCCTTTTGTCATATTTTGAGAGTTTTATGAAAAAGATTGTTTTATTTTACACAATATGTCTTGCGTTGTTGAGGATAACATGGACAGTACCGTATGTTGCATAGCAACTGGTTTCTGAATGATTAGGGAATTTCTAAATGCAACAGAGTCTCTGTACAATGTTAGTTTTTAATATTATCTAACACAGGAAAATACACACATTTGTACATTCAGACCAACAATTCAAAAAATGTAGTTCTGAAATTTCAACAGTTAAGAAAATGGTATGAACACATGTAGTGTCAAAAGGTGCTCCACAGAACTGTTGATAATGGTATTTGAAAGTAGTTGAGTTGAAATTGAAATGAGTTAAGATATTCTATTACTATAGTAATATAATTACCCGTACTATATAATTCTCTCTTACTATATAACATAATTGGCTGGGAAATGGTGTGTGGGAAAATAATTACCGGTAATTGACCTTCAGTTCAAACTGTATCTTCCAAACGTTGAGGCCATTATTGCTAGGTGATATAGGATTCGTTATAAGGCTTTACTTCCTGTAAAGGGGTTGGATTGCGTGGCTAAATACATTTCTGGTTCCTGGACAGGAGGTTTGAATGGCTCCTGGGAATGCCTAGTTTGGCCATCTCATTTGCTGTTCTTCTCACCACTAACTTGTGGAGTAGCCAGATTGGCTTCATCTTAGAATGGCAGCTTTAGCAATGTCTTCAGGGTTACAGATCATGACATGAGCTTGGTTTCTATTCCCATTACTCCCTTACAAATTATTACCTGTAGCCTGTGAATTTTAAAATGCCTCTTATAATTCAGAATGTATAGCATGAGACTAAACAGAGACAAAACAATGTTGAGAGAGAATTTTCTCCTTAAGACTGCTCTGCACATTCCAAGGAAGGCAGCTGTAAGTTTTCATAAGGTTATTTTTAATTCAACTTTGAATGGTTGTTTTTTTTCCCCCCAAGTTGACTGCTTCCAGCAAAATGTGTTATGATGGCTTTGGATAGGAACAAAACAACCAAGCCAACCATGCTGGAAGGCACTTTTCTGCTGTGATCCAATATCAACCCCCCTCCCCCAGCACCTTCCTTCAGCGCTTTGTTTGTGTAAGGAATTTTGGTACAGTAGAAGCAAGTGTGGGTGGGAATGGAAATAAATTCTGAACAATAAACAAGGTCTCTTGGGTACATTGCACAGTATCCCTTCCCTCAGTCTTATTATTTCTTCCCTTTGATTTCTCCAGATACCCTCTTGTTCTCTTCTCATTTCAACTTGTGTCTGTTCCCTCACATTCACAGCATGTGACACCTTGACCAGAGCTCTGAGGGAACCTTTCTCCACATCCTTCTTCCTGACCTTCTAATCTAGTCACTGTCAAGCTCCATTTCCAATCAGAATTGAACGCTGGAATTTTGTATTCCTTAAGAAAGAATGCTGCAGCTGGCCGTTATTCCCATGAGCACATAGGAGGAGAGAGGTCTTCGCAATTGAGCCAGCTTTCTAGATTAAACTCAACACCTTGAATTGCATTTGGAAGCAGAAGTGGAATTCAGTGTATATTGCAGAGTTGAAGTCGTTATAGCTACATATTGCATTTTTTCTTTCTCTTCACCCCTCCCCCATTCTAAATGTATGATAGATCACTTTCATTTTTTATGAGACTGACAGTGCACCTTTTTTCTTCTTCAAATTACTGTACATTATTGTAAGATGCTGCACAGACTAATATCTTATTTTGGATATAATATTTCTGCTCAGGCGATATATTTCTATACAGATATTAGAGGGAAATCTAATAAGCCACTGCCATGAAATAATACTCCCAATCCTTTAAACAAAATGTCAGTTTGCTGATTGAGGCTTTGTTGTTGTTGGCTCTGTTACCATGGGTACCAGATGCTTTGCTTTTTATTATAAAAAACTTGCCTGGTTCATGGAATGGAGGGAAATAATCTAAGTAAACCATTTGAGGAAAAATGTTTTGAAAAGGACTAGTGCTTACAGTCATTTTTGGTGGCAAATGACTATCAATAATATTAACAATGTCCATTTTAAAACTTAACAAGATAAGCATTTCATCCTCAGTACGTTTCCTTGTATTCTAAAAGATGGCACAGAATTGCCAGAAGTTACCTCTGGAGCACCATCTAATGGATGTGTTTTGAAAGACTTTTTTTTCCAAGCTAAAATAAAGATATCTAAAGTACTTAACTTGTTTTCTGGTACTAGCCAGTCATCATTGCCAGCAATGAACAATCACATCCTGTTCTTCAAAAGCCCACTTCAATTAAAAAATAATAATTTTATCTTAGTTATTTTTGTGATTTTCATCCTGTTCCTTCTAAAATGACTTGCAAAATAAAGCCATATCATGCTACATACAATAAGATCTGACTTTTAAAACCAGAAGACTATTAAAGGCACAGTTAAGAACTATTAGCAGTCAGGATTCAGCAGCAAGAAGCAGCAAGCCATAGCTATGGAAATGTCAGTACTTGATCAACTCAACCCTGGAAGACAAAAAAAGCCCTCCTAAATAAGTTGGTCTTGGATAATGGCAGTGAGTGGTAAGGCCAGCCAAAATGGGTAAGGAGTTCTACAGGTAGAGAATTACTACAGAAAAGGCTTTGTTTTCCACCTTCTGTATTTCAGATGATGGCAAGACCTGCAGCATTCTCAGATGATCTCAAATTGGAAGGTGAGGAGAGGAGAAAATATATGGGCCAGGACATTGCTTTAGATAAGCAAAGGTTAACCTAGGTTGCATTATGATTAAAAAAGTCAAGGCTAACACTTGGTTCATGAAAACCCAACTAGAAACCACTGCAGTTGTATTAGGACTGGTATAATGCCGTCCCTCTGGCCATTTTTTGTTAACAGCCCTGACTGCTATTTCAAGTTTTTAAATAGTCTTCATCAAAGGCAACTCCCCACAGAGCATATTACAGTTATGTAATGTGTACTGTAAAACCATGGCGGGGAAAAACTGCCAAAGCATAATACCCCCGTGCCATGGGTTTGCCCTGTTTTTCTGTTTATGGAGCAAGTTGCACAACAAGATGCATGTCTAACTGGACACTTATTCATTGTACAGGTTATTTACCTTTTGTCCGGAATTCTAAAATCTGGAATGCTCCAAATCTGGAACATTTTTGCACGCCGAACTAATTTTTAAAAAACTTTTTTGTGCTATGTCAGGCACCGACCAACATAGTGCAAGGCATGCTGGGGTGCTACCCACCAAGGAATCCGGCTGTGCTGCAACCCCTGATGTCCGGCAGCGCTAAAAGTGGCATGGAACTAAGCGGGCAAGCTGGGGGCCTTTGTAAGGGATACTCAACCTGTATTAGCATTTCAGCTCAGCATTAGCTATGGAGAACTTTTGGCTTGGTTTTGGGAGGATCAGGTATGTGTGTGAAAGGGCAGGTAAGACCGACTTAGCCAATTCACCTGTTGGCACCATATTATTCCAAAATTCAGAAAAATCTGAAATCCAGAACACTTCCGGTCCCAAGCATTCCAGATAAGGGATACTCAACCTGTGTGTGTGTGTGTGTGTGTGTGTGTGTCTGTGTCTGTGTCTGTGTCTGTGTCTGTCTGTCTGTCTGTCTGTCTGTCTGTCTATTTATGCATTTATATTATGTATTATATTACAGAAATGTCGGGCGCCCTCCCGGCGCCTGGTACGTGGGGGCGGGGCCTGCGTTGCGTCACGTTGACGCGCCCCCGCCCGTTTTCCGCTCATTTCGGAGTGTAACGGGCTCCAGGGAGGGCGGGCTGACACAACGCGGCGCTTCGCGGCGGTGACTGCCCCGCCTGCCCGAGCGCCTGGAGCTTCTGCTCCACGCGCTCCCCCACTGAGCGCCTGGTTCGAGTGAACCACGCGCTCCACCGTTGTTACATCTCTGTTATTTTATATTATGGAATTTACTTGAAAATTTAAATGCATAGCACTGTGCTGTTAGTGATAGAATCGGTGTGCATAAAAGCAGGGATTTGTCCCCATTCTTCCAAGAATATGGTTGGGTGCAGCATTCCCATTAAACAGAGTATCCTCTGTCATGGACTTGATCTTTTAGGGGAGGGGGCTGTGGCCAACTGCCAAGCACATTGCTGCTCTCATCCTGATAGTGCCGAGAGGCATAAAATGCATTTCTGAATGTGAAAACACCCTAGAATTAAGGCAGTAATCAGCCCAGGATTACTAAAACTCTCCCAGAGTGCTTGGATCCAAATTTGCTACCCTTTTCACTGTAAAACAAAAGAGCTTAAAGTCATCCTAAAAGTTGCCCGAATCTCATTAAAGAACTTGAGAATATAACCTAAAATGTGACTGCAATGGTGACTGCAATCCATTTCACTAATTGTCAGAACACAAGCAGTGGCAACATTTATTAAAGATTAATTAATCTGCCTGGATTAAAAGAAAGTGAAATGGAGAATATTCTCTCAGTGCTCCAGCTATAGCAAGAGAGAACAATTTTCTGTCTTGCGTCAGGAGCTTTACCTCTCAAACAAACAGAATCCTTGGCAAATGCATATTCCTTTCACCCTAAGCAACTGAAGCACGCGCCTATATGGTCCTGGCAACAGCAGAACCTAATAACATCTGCTGCTGCTGCTGCTGCTGCTTCTCAGCCAAGGCTTGAGAAACCTTCTCTCTCATCGGAAAAAACAACCAGAGTTGTTTGAATCCAATTTGCTACCCTGTTCACTGTAAAACAAAAGAGAATGCTACTTCAACTACAGTCTCCTCCAGAATTCTCAAGGTGATCAAATCATCCCATGGAGCACCCATACTTTCTGCTATTTGATTTGCCACACTTCCATCCGTCCCTGTTACAGTGTCAATATAACTGCCGTAACAAGCGTTCCTATTTATTTTAATAAGTCAGGAAAATGCTCGTGGTGGCATTTGTCTCACCAGGATAGTGGAATCTCAGGAATCCATCAAGATGTGTATAGATGATTACATTTTGAACCATTGTTTCTTCAGGGAACATCAGAATAGCATCTATGACTCTTAAAGGGCCAACCGTAGGATCCTATGCCCTTCCCAGGTCGCTCCGGCGCAGCCCGGGGTTTCCTCGGGAGAAGGGGATGTTCATGGAGGGCTGCCTGGGGCCTCCGGCCCTCCTCAGATGTACGCCGGCTCTCGAGCCGATGTACATTCGGGATGGCGGAGGAAGGGCCGCCGAGAAAGGGCAGCCGAGCAACGTCCGTCTCCAGGAATGGAGACGGAGATATCGCGGCTGACATCCCTGTCCGCTCCTGGGATGGCTCGCCCAACAGCCGCCCTCCCCCATTCCGGGCCGCTGTGCAGTGACCTGGGGTCTACTGGGGTCCCCCTGGGCCAGCTTGGCCAGTGCCCCCCTCCCTCGCCACCTGGACCGCCCATGCTGCCGCCGGGGGATCTCTTACCTTCCTTTGGCAGCCGCATGGATGTCCCGACAGTGGAGTGAGGGCGACCGGCCTTGCACTGGCCGCCCTTACACCTGAGTCGTTACGAATGTGCCTTATGGCACATTTGTGACAGCTTCCGGCGGCAGAGCACTTGCTCTGCCACCGTTTTTTTTGCGCAGGATTGCGCTGTGCATCTAGCACAGACAGTGGTGCTTTTACTAGCTCTTTTAGCTTCCTCCCGTATGACGGATCAAATTCTAAGGTTCCAGTGCCATAATGGGTTAATTCTTGGAAAAGAAAACTGTACAACCAATTAGAAACAACCACTTAAATATAAATCTCTGTTGGATCTGCCATGGTTTACAATTATGCCATAGTGATGATAGTCAGTGACACTGGAGAAACAGTGTTCCCCTGTCTGAAATCTATTCAGACATGCCCTGCATACTTGAAATTAAATAAAAGCAAGACCCATATACCTGCCTCATTGAGACCCATATATCTGCCTCATTGGCCCCAAACTGCCAGCAGAGGTAGAAGAGGTTGTTGATTGACAGATTGAGGTCATTGATTGTGTCTGACCTGAATTTGCAAAGTAGTTGTTTTTTTATTTGGTTTTGACTTGGACTGAACCCTGTAATGTTACCCTTGATCGTACTCCTTGCCTTGAATTCCATCCCCATTTGTGGTCTGGGCCCCAGCCTGTCTACGCTGGTGTTCTTAGACTTGACTTTGCCAAAACTGAGTTCCCGACGAGCCCAGATTTGGCTCACACCCTGGTGAGTTCAAGCACATAGTTGCTACTTAATCTAGATAGCTACTTGAGTCTATTCAATCAAAACTGGTAATCGTCATTAAGTTTATTTAAAATAATAGGCTATAACTGTCAGGTCTGTGTGGAATTCTGCCTACTACCTGTTCAACTGACTGTTCCAGTAGGTGATTGTTTACATCCTGGCAAGTAAAATAAGTTTATTAAAATTTATTCTAAAATTGAAAGTATTGGAACTAACTGAAATGATTACCTGAGTATCAGAATATCATTTGTCTTTATTTTGGAAAAAGAAAATAAGAGAAAAAAGTTCATAAGCAATTAGTGATTTCAATTTATTTTCTACAGGATAGTTCCAAAATGAAGTCTATAACAGTTGTCACTCTTAAAAATGTTAATTCCTTACCCATTTTTGCCAGTGATAGAGCCAGTTACTTTTATAATTCTTTCTCCAAAAATTACCAATTTAGCCAAACCTTTATTTAAAAGGTTTTGTTTCCTGCCTTTCCCCAATGGTGCTCAATGTAATTCAAAACTGTCTAAGAACTTCTGAAACCTCACTGAATGCCATAGGCCAGAATTCAAGCATAGAAGGTTTAACCTACATTCCCTACCCTCTTCATTCCGAAACATGTTCCTACTCATACCATTAACATTGGCAGTGCAGTTGGACCTGTGCAATCTCATTTGTAAGGTGGTTGGAAAGTTTCCTAAATAACAAATCTTTCATGCTGCAGAACTGTGTGAGACAACACAGATAAACCAGGCTGTATTCAGCTAGAGACAGCTGGCTGAACTTTTTCAGATGTAGTGATGAAGACATTCTTCAAAGCAATTTTTTTAAAAAAAATATCATGTAGGGTAAAACTAAAAACAATTGCCTGTTGTTCATGCTTAATGCTGGCAACCATCTTAAGTCAGAGACCTGATATATGTTGTTGTTCAGTCGTTAAGTCGTGTCCGACCCTTCGTGATCCCATGAACCATATCCCGCCAGGCCTTCCTGTCCTCCACTATCTTCCTGAGTTCGCTCATTTTCATGTTAGTTGCATTGGTGATGCTGTCTAACCATCTCATCCTTTGCCTTCCCCTTCTCCTTTTGCCTTCAATCTTTCCCAGCATCAGAGTCTTTTCCAGAGAGTCCTCTCTTCGCATTAGGTGGCCAAAATATTTGAGCTTCAGCCTCAGTACCTGTCCTTCCAGGGAACAGTCAGGGTTGATTTCCTTTAGGATTGACTGATTTGATCTCCTAGCAGTCCAAGGGACTCTCAGGAGTCTTCTCCAGCACCACAGTTCGAAAGCATCTATTCTTCGGCGCTCAGCCTTCCTTATGGTCCAACTCTCGCAACCATACATTGCTACTATACGAACTTTTGTTGGCATGGTGATATCTCTGCTTTTTATTATGCTGTTTAGGTTTGCCATAGCTTTCCTTCCAAGGAGTAAGCGTCTTTTAATTTCATGGCTGCTGTCTCCATCTGCAGTGATCTTGGAACCCAAAAAAGTTCCAAGATATATATTGACATGAAAAAAAAAAAAACATTCAAACTAGCCCCTAACAAGCCATCTTTAATACTTTCACAAATGAGCTAATCATAATTATCACGGGGGAGGAGGGGATAAATGAATGATGAATCCCAACCAGGGCTCTCAGTGATGGGATAATGTCGTTGTTCCTAGTATAGGACCCAGTCAGGATTGTCGTCTCCTAAACAAACCTATCTTTAAGAGAGTTGCAGCATTATGTTTTTTGCCACTGGGCCACCTCTCTCACAACAATGAAATATGGTTCAGGTTTTAATATATGGGATCCAATCAAGACACATCACATCTGCATTTCCAGGTTTTTCAAAAGGATCAGTGTTACAACAAGAAACTCAGGCAGCGAAGTTCTTGAAGAGAAAATGTCAACACCAGCTAGTCTTCATATTGGTCATCCCAACGATAGTCTTTCTTGCACACAATAGTGAAACTAAGGGTCAAGCTAGATGTGCACACTGTGTTTTTGACCCTTTATATTGGTAACACAGACCAACAGGGGGCTAATTGTGTGGGACGCTTTAGCGCTTAGCCCAAGCTAAGGTTCCTAGCCCAATCACTTGCCTCCCATGCCCTATTTATGATGAGACAAAAAGCCCTCACCTTCTGTTGAAAGCCAAGCTTTTTTAAAAGTTCTAAGTAGCATGGGAGACGTGATTGGGCTAGGAAACGCAGCTGTGTCTTCCACACAATTAGCATCTTGGCGCGAAACCAGCCCCACTTCTAATTTCTACCAATATTAATGAGGATAAATTGTGTAGTAGTTCTTTCTAGTAATTTGCAAAATATTCACTTATACATATGAATTTAAGAAAGGCCCTGCTAGTTCAGGCCAAAGTTCCATTTAGTCCAGCATCCTATATCCCATCCGCGGCCTCTGGAAAGCCCACAAGCAGCAGAGAAAAGCATATTTCTTTCTTGCCATTGCTCCCCTCCAACAGGTGTTCAGAGGCATACTGCAGTGTAGCTTAACCTGCAGAAAAGGCATAGCCATCATGACTAGTGGCCATTGATAGATCTATCCTTGAGGGATTTGTCAAATTTTCCTTTAAAACCATGCAAACTAGTGGCAATCACCACATATTGTGGCATTGTGTTCCACAGACTAATTATGAGCTGTGTGAAGTCCTAAATCTCCCACCAGTCAGTTTCATTGAGTGACCCCTGCCCTGATTCTAGAGTTGTAAAACTTCTAGAGAGAAAAGCTTCTCTCTATCCACCCGCTCCATTTTATGTCTCACAGCCCAATCCGAACTAAATTCCCCCCTGCTGATGCAGCCGTGCCACCAGAGTGCGTGCTGCATCCTGCAGGTGGGCAGTCATGGAGGTCTCCTCCAGGTAGGGGAATATTCTTTCACCGAGGGGTAAGCCTCCATTACCCAAATGGATCGTCTCCAGTTTACCTGGAACAGGTGCAAAGCTGACCAGCCTGTATTTTCCCAGATCCCTGCTCCTTTTTAATCCCGTTTTAAACATCAGTATTATTTTGGCTACCTTCCAGTCATGTGGCACACAAGTTACATGTTTTTGTTAGATCAGTATTTTCACATTTGAGTTCTTTATAACTTTAGGATGGGTGCCATCTGGACCCAGTGATTTGTTAAGAATTAACTTGTCAATATGCTCTAGAAGAACCTCATCCCTTGTCACTTTTATTGGATACAGTTTTTCAGACTCTCTCCCTGATAAGGTCAGTTCAGGCACAGGTATCTGCCCTGTATCTTCTGTGGTGAAGACAAATGCAAAGAATTCATTCAGTTTCTCAGTAATCTCCATATCTGTTTTACTTTACACTGCTGTTTTAATCCCTCCTTATCTAACAGTCATTAAGTTTTCCCTCATCTAATGGAAAGGAACATACAAAGGAATACTCATGATAATCTGATCTCTGATCCACCTCATCTGACTGCACATGTCATATGCATAGGTCATAGATTGAATTATGGTGGACATCCCCTTATAAAATCAAGTATATTAAGATAAGATGTTGAGGAACAAAGAATAGAATTCAGTTATGATAGATGAGGTCAGAAACTAGACATTCTAAACAAAGGCTGCAGTCCTTGTCCACACGCTGTTTTGGGAATAAGTGTCACTGGTTTCTCTGGAGCTTAGGGCAGATTCTGACATGGTGTTTTGTACAGAGCCCCAGTACAAAATACGCAGTGCATGCTGTAAAAGCTCTGAAGGAAAACATCAGTGCCTTATTTGACGCTTGTTTCTTTAAAATGCTCAGAAGCGATATCTCCCACTTCTCTGCATTTTAAAGAGACAAGCAAGAAACAAAAGCTGCATGCCCTTCATCATGACAGATGTGGCATATGTGTATTTGGCTATTTTGATTAGTGCACAAGACATAGCTTGAGCAGCTGTGCTTGTCTCATGAAAATATGTAAAGCAAAGCAACCAAAACGCCATGTTCATTTGATACAATCACTTTTTAAAACATTTGGTTACTCAAAACATAAAAGCAAATACTGTGGTTAGTCATGGGGTTTTTTTCCCACTCACTGGCATGTGGAGTCCCCCATGACACCACAGAGATGACGTTTCTGTGTCACTATGTATCTAAACTGGAAGATTTATGTTCCCTTTGTGTAATATTGGCTCCAATTCTGCGTACTTATGAGATAAGTTAAGAACCACCTCAAGTGTGACAAATGACTCTTACTCACCAATAAGTAGGTTTAAGTCTAGGGCCTAACATTTGTTGTTGTAGCATTACCATAATGGAGCTGTAACCCAGATGAAATGAATTCTCGTTCTTCAAAGACTGTAGCTTGAGACAAGCCAGCTAAAACCAAAATGTAACAAGTTACTGCTTTTTTTATGTCTTTCATTATCCAGTCGATGAGCTTAATTGAGATTGGTAACCCTTCTCAGAGTTTAGAGAATGTGTGTCGCTGGGCCTATCTACAACAGAAACCGGATACAGGACATGAAGAATATCATGATCATGCTATTTTTCTCACAAGGCAGGATTTTGGCCCCTCTGGAATGCAAGGTAAGTTGTGCACAGAACAGCAGCTGGCTTCACAAATGTTACCACTGCAAGATCATGCAGCAGAAGAAAACCATTCATTCATTCACTCATTAATTATTAAATTTCTATCCTGATTTCTCCCCCCATAGGGGGGGACTCAAAGCGGCTTATTTATCACCCTCTTATATTTCCTTACTTAGAGGGAGTATTTAGCCCGTTGCTATTTCTCTACAATTGGCTTGCAGGAAGGTTGTTTCTGATTCTTGTAGTCCATATTAACTTTTCAGCCTCAAAAGCACTTGGATTTAAAAAGTTCCCCAAACCAAAGAAATATTACAAGTGACGTGAGCTACAGATTGGTCACAATACAGGGCAGTGCAACAGGGCCTAGGTTTCTCAGTTGGAAGTCATAATCAGTTCTTCAAATATCATCTGACAGACAAGTGTATGTCACACAGGAATTGCCAGAAATTCCATACTAAGTGCTGCCTGTCTATTTCTCCATGAACCCTTTTAGAAAAGATGAATGGAACTTGTACCTCCTTTTGTCTCTCTCCCAAGTCCTTGCCTTCTTAGCTTGCCAAGAGTTAGCCACATGATGATGCATGAATTCCAGACCTTGGCCTTCTACAGTCACTATGGACTGTGTGTACAGGTGGGCCCCCATATCGGCTGGGGATATGTTCCAGGCCCCTCCGTGGATACTTGAAACCGTGGATAAGAGCGAACACCCCCTCCATGGTTTCCTGAGGGCAGTGGCGTTCCCAGCCCTCCCGGCGCCTGGGGGGGTGGGGTTGGTGCGCCCCCCCAAGCAGCCGGACTCGGGGCTGAGCGCCCACTCGGCGCTTCCCCGGCCTCCGGAGGAGCCTCCGGAGACCGGGGAGAAGCCCTCCTCAAAGCGACCGCCTAGTTCGGCGGTCGAGGGCTTTCTGAGAGGGCCGAACGCGTTGCGTTCGGCCACTATAGGGTTTGCGCATGCGGAGGCCGGGGAAGCGCCGAGTGGACGTGCTGCTTCAGAGGGGCGCGCCAGCCGGGCTCCAGTGCCGCGCCGCTCTGCGCAGCCCCGAACCCGGCTGCCGCGCCCCCACGCCTGCTCCCCCCATGTTAGAACGCCTCTGCCTGAGGGCCCTCCCACCCTGCCTCCCCTGCAGGCAGGTATGCTTCCCCCCCCCCGCTCTTATTTTTCTTTCAGCAAGCTTTGTTTCTTCCTTAAAACAAACAGAGAAGCAGCCTCCATTGCAGGCAAGTAGAACAAGACTAAGTCCTAGAGAGGCTCTGCAAGGTTTATGTTAACCTTGCAGAGCCTCTCTAGTACTTAGTCTGGTTCTACTTGCCTGTAATAAGCAGCCAGAGGCTGCTTCTCCTGTTTCTTTAAGGAAGAAACGAAGTTTAATGGGAAAAAGTGAAAGCCTGGGGGGGTCCCCACATTCCGTGGATAACTGAAACCGTGGATAGCGAATCAGTGGATATGGGGGCCCACCTGTATAATGTTATGTGGTGTTTCAGTTGGCTAATGGTCATTCTGCACTGTTTCTTTTTTCAAATCCCCTTGTCCCAGCTTCCCTGCCCTGGGTGTGTACTACACTACCTACATTCCCTTCGCTTGGTATCTTTAATGTATGCAGATTTTAACAGATGTAGATAATTTATTTCAGCCTCATCATTGTGGATTTTATCTGAAATATTTAGGTAGTGCTGACATGGCATAAAATACTACATTGCTGTTAAAACAGTATATACTGTATTTTGAGATTATATAAAGTGGCTACAAGTCACATCTGGGTGATTGCTTGGATGACACCCAGAAGTCTCCCGTTTAAACTTCCTGATTCCTGAAGGAAACAGCAAGTCTAGAAACGGTCTCCACTCTCCAGTTAAATAAATAGAACTCCCAAAGAGATTGGAGGATATAGACTTCTTAGGTTAAACTCCACTTGAAATCTTCCTTGACCAATCCCCATTCAAATGAATTAGTTTTGCCATTTTTGGTTATGGTGCAGGAATGCTCTCCCTTTGAGATTTGCCAAGCACTCTCATCATGAATTTTTAGGTGTTCCTATTTTCTATTTCTACAAACTTTTAACATCCAAACTACGATTGTTAGAAACTGATGTTAGCACTGCCATGTATTGTTTTTATCTATACTGTAGCTGGAAAGTTTTATCTTTTTTTTTTTTTGGTATTTCTGATTGCATTTTCCACTATATGTAAGCTGCTCTAAATATTTGTAATGGAAAAGCGGTAGAAATAATAATAATAATAATAATAATAATAATAATAATAATAATTAATAAAGCACACATTCTATTCATTAAATTGGATCAACTCTGCTCTTGCTAGACAGATACAAAAATGTTATTTCACTTAAAGTTCCATTTCACTTGCACTTGCTTATATCTCCAGTCTTACTTTCTTCCTAATAGGGTATGCTCCAGTTACTGGCATGTGTCATCCAGTCAGAAGTTGTACACTTAACCATGAAGATGGCTTCTCTTCAGCTTTTGTTGTCGCCCATGAAACTGGACATGTGTAAGTAGGACTGGCATTAATTCATGGAGGAAACCGGTATGCATGAGCAAAGAAATGCATTTGCTGATTGTTATCCCATATTCAAATATATAGGGAACCTATTCTAGTCCGGGAAAGTGCATTGAAGCTCCTATACCTAGAACATATTGCTGGCTTAGGGTGAATATGTTTGAAGGACAACTTTAAGGGTGTTTGGTTCTGTTATGGATGCTATGGAAAGTGAGGTATGTTGTGAAAAGACATTTTTGTAACAATTAAGGCATAAAATAATGAAACTTTCTGTTTCTTACACCTGATGCTTTGGGGAATGTTATGTAATCTTCCTGTATTTTAGCTGCTTGAGCTGTAAATTGTATCTAAGGAAACTACGGACATGATCCAGTCCCCTGTGGGTACAGCCTGTGCATGTGGAAGGACTGCCACAATAGAATCTTCAGCAATAGAGATGTTTCCTCTTCTCAGCACTCCTAGATCATTCTGGAAATGAGGAAGTCTACAGTGCTTATATCACCCAGACCTCATTCACTCTGAGCTTGAGTAATTTCATCAAAGCAGAAAGGGAAGGGGCCTGGGAGGTAAGCATAGCTCAGATTGCCCCAGTGCCCCTGTGAATGTACACTAAGGGGGAATGGCATTTTTGAGCCCTACTGGAGTCTCTCCGTTGCCCCACAAGTGACTGTCTTGTTCATATTCATCGCTGCATTCTTCTTCAGCAAGTACTGCTACCCCACTTATAATATTTTATTGTTGGGACAGCAGGACAAGGGAGGTACAGTCTGAATAGCTAGAGAAGGTATGCCAAAATCTCCTCCATCACATTGTCTCCCCTTATTCAGCTCTTTTGCTTGTGTGCCTGTTTAAGCACTTAAGCACCAAAACGTACATACTGAGAAATGTCTCTAAAAATGTGTCTTTTCAATAACTGTGTTCTTCTTGTGACTGAGCAAGCTAAATGCAGTCACTGATGATCATCAGAGACTGCACCTACCAAGGGCTTCATGACCTGCAGGTTATGCTGTCTGCCCAGGCAAACGGCAAAGTTGCAAAAACGGAGTTGCAAGCACCATGCAAGCCACAATATGTCAATGGACTTGGCTCAACTCGGTGGACCACAAGTCACTTGAAGGCGAGCTCCACGCAGCTTGGAGCTTCACTACCTGGAAGTCTGCAGTGGCATGTGACATCATCGCCAAACGTCCAGAGGCATTGCCCCGCCACTGCACAGCCACAGAAGGTCTCCGCGCAGCAGCAGGGATTATTTACAGGGAACATTGTCGCAAGTTGTGACAGGTCTACTTTTCAGGGTTATAACAATATTATTTGCTTGAAGGGAAAAGATCGATGACTGTAGCTTACCAAAGCACTTCTTCTGAATGTTTAAATTATTCTAGTACTGTGTGTCTTCTGTGAGGTTAGCATGGCAGATCACATCTGAAGTTCATAGGCAGGAAGTTAGTAGAAATTCCCCTAACTGTAACACACCTTAGTGTTGTTGTTTTTAACGAAACACATTCATTGAGCTGCCTTCAGCAGCTCAATAGAAAAACAACTCCCAGAAGTGTATTTCCCTTAATATGTTCTATTATACATTCCCCAGTATACCTGCAAGCCTTCTTTTAGGAGTTACTGAGGACTTTCCTGTCCTGCTAAGATTAAGAATCCTCATTGACATCAGCTCAAGCTTATTTGGTTTCTTGCATGAATAGTTATGTATCATTTGACGCTCTTCATTCTTCAGTATTTATCTTCATTTATTACTGAACTTTGGACTAAGAAGAACATGGGAAAGAATGAAAGGTCATTCATTTCACTGAAGGTGGAATGGAGATATTGCCTCACAACATAGATCTGCAGAGTTAGGGAGAAGCAATAAATCCTCTTTCAGCAGTCTCCTGCATCATTCAGACTTAGTGCCTTGACAAATGGTCCTTGTGAATATTCCAGGACTAACACTGTAGCATCATTGAGGCTAAGTGGGGGTGGACCTGGTCAGGACCTCGATGGGAAACCATGGCCGCCTCAGTGCAGGCTGCTTTGAGCTTCCAAGTGGAAAGTGCAATGTAAGTACAACAAACAAATGTACTAGGGGAGGGGGGGAGAGATAAATGTATTAAAATGATAAGGAATAAAGCAGCAGTCTTCAACAGACTTTGTTGTGCTCTTTTTGCTGTAGACTAGGCATGGAACATGATGGCCAAGGGAACAGGTGCGGGGATGAAGTTCGGATGGGAAGCATAATGGCCCCCCTCGTCCAGGCTGCGTTCCACCGCTTCCACTGGTCTCGATGCAGCCAGCAGGAACTGAACCGATATCTGCAGTGAGTATAATGTTGAAGTGAGAGCTATTGTTTTGGACAGAAGCCTTCAGTGCGATGTTTATATGTCATCATTTTATTAGCTAGAAAAACCTCCGTTTTAAAGAGAAAGCAGTCTTGCTAGAAATATGGGAAACTGCTTTTAGGGGCTGTAGAAAACTATAAACATGTTACACATAGTTATATTTTCACAATGTTCAATATAAGCCTTTTTGCAATATTTTAAAGTCAGATTTTAGAAGTGGTTTCTGACAAGAATAGATTAAAATAATCAGGAATAAAATGTGATTTTAAAAAATACTAGTGTCTTCTTTTTTAAAGTTAACATTTTTAAATAAAGAGAAACTGTCCTACAATTTTTTTTCAAAAGAACAGAATAAAAAAAATCCTTTGATGAATAAAAGGATAGTACCAATTCATGGTGCCCTCTTTTGCTAGTACCAATTCATGGTGCCCTCTTTTGAAGTTGAAATAGATGTATAATGTGGACATAGGAAGGTCATTGTGAATCTTGTAATTGGCATCTATGTATTCTTGTGATTTTGAGGATTTACTATTATAATATAACCAAAATGGGACTGTTCTTGAAGATAATACTTAAGGTGGTCCAAAATGCCAATATGCCTCCTTGCTCCTGCTTCAGGAGCAAATAGCTGCTTCAGGGTGTGGGTGTGTGTAAATTTCTATAGGAAAATGTCTCAGGAGGAAAAGCATTAATCTTGCAATCTCAATCCATATCAGCCCACTGTAGCCTATGTGTCCCCACCTCCTCGTCATCCCACAAAAGGAGGTTGACATCTTGGGGCTGTGGGAAGGACATCCCTCCATTTATTGAGGAAGCATCTGTTCACTTTTGGCAACCTAGCCATTTATTTGTCATTTATTAACAAGTTTTGCCCCCCCCCTTCCTGTCCTTTAAGGCCTTGGGTGGCCAGCAGGCCCAGTGGTTTAGTCTTCACCTTAGAGCCACTGCCAACCGTCTTTAGGGCTTCGGGCAGTGGTTACTGGGCACCTACGTGATTGCCCCAGAGCAGGGACTGGGTTTCTGTCTCCCCTGCTGGCGGAGTGGTGCAGCTCTGTTGCTCCTGGGGTGGGGTTTCCCTTTCCCACTCCGCCCTCCTGACTCTTTGCTCCTGTTCTCCCCTCCTTCTCTTCTGGCACCTCTGCTCTTACTCAATTCAGCTGTCTTCTCCTCCTTCATCTGCCCATCCAGCTCCTCCATGCCTCCCCGTCCCTTCACACTTTTCCCGCCTTCTTTCCTTGAGCTTTCTTTCTTGTCTTTCTCATCTCCCACTTCCCTCCTCCCCCTCTCCACGCCAGCTGTGGCCATTATGGGTGGATATCTGCGCCACCCTCCTGCTCAACATCCTTGCCACAGGATGTGGTGATGGCATCTGGCCTAGATGCCTTTAAAAGGGGTTTGGACAGATTCATGGAGGAAAAGACCATCACAGGTTACAAGCCATAAGCAACCTCCTGGTTTTAGAAGTGGGTTTTATCTGTGCCAGGTGCAAGGGAGTGGCGACTGGACACAGGTATCTTGTTGTCTTGTGTGCTCCCTGAGGCATCTGGTGGGGCCACTGTGTGACACAGGAAGCTGGACTAGATGGGCTTTTGGCCTGATCCAGCAGGGCTCTTCTTATGTTCTTATGTTCAACCAGCTGCCACTCAGCTGTGATTACATGGCTGGCTGCGGCACCCAGTGTTGACATCATCATTGGGGCCAATCTAGTGGTGCCGCCTACAGCACCCTCAGCGGCTCTGTCCCAGTCAGCCACGTGGCATCTGAAGAGGCTACACCTGCAGTCTCCTGCCTTTTTTAATTGAGAAAGAGTGAGTGAGTGTTCTGGTTTTGAGCCCATCTCTTAATGATACACAGTCTTAACCTAATGTGTCGTTCAGCCTTCAGGTAGAAAGTGGAAATGTAAGAGTGAAATATGCCCCAATGAGCACTGCTTGGTATGTGTACGTACTTCTCCTGGGCTGAGGCACAAAATAATTTATTTGTGAAGCTAGGCAATCAATATTCTTGGATGATTGCCTTGGCCTTTATTTCTAAAGTTTTACTTGAAAGACAGAACACTGGCACAAGTTTTACAAATGGAAATGTAATTAAAGCTTTTGTCTTCATCCCGATTTCTTTTTCCTTTCACACATTATTTATTGTACTTTTTGCAAGTTACATAAAAACATAACCAGCAAAAGATAATAAATTGCTTGAAAAAGATTAAAAGTTACAACTATTATAATGAGTTTGAAGAGAAACCAAAAAAAAGTTACAACAATTAGTTCCTGACTCATTGGCTTGGATCCAAAAAGCCGCTTAGGCACTCAAGGGCTTGGGCATACCCAGTAGATCCTTTGACGTCTTCTTTTTGAATAAAAAATCCTTATGCCCTGTCATGAACTACTTTTCAAACTCTGAGGAAAGTTCTGAAAGCTGTTTGTGCTATGGCATGAGGATCTGTCACTCAAAAAGAAGTCAGAAATTCTACTGGGTGTGCCCAAGCAGCTCTTTGAATCTAAGCCATTATTTATCAAACAAATGAATCCAATAACAATCATAGTTATTATTCAGGGGAAACGGACTTATCCCTATTGAAAACAATTTTTAAAAATTCTTTTCAGATGGCTCTTGTGGGGTAGTTGCCATAATTCCTGACCTTACTCCTAACACAGTGATATTAAAACGAACAGAACGTTGACCTACTCCAGATGCAAATTGGTTGTAGTGAATGCTATGTTCAGTCTAACTGAGGAATTAACTGTGCTTTGTGAACTCATTTCTGAGAAAGTATGCCCTTTATTTTGCTTGGAATAAATATGAACTGGAACCCCAAACACTGTTAAAGTCTCACATTCCCATCTGTGACCATAATTTTTGCCCATTGCAGCTCCTACGATTGTTTGCGTGATGATCCTTTTGACCACGACTGGCCTTCCCTTCCGCAGCTGCCAGGAATTCACTACTCTATGAACGAGCAGTGCCGCTTTGATTTTGGTTTGGGCTACATGATGTGCACAGCTGTGAGTACTTAACAGAGTTCTGCTGTACCTCATCCAGGGCTTTTGCAGCTGTCCCCGAGATGGCTTTAAAAGGCCTTGAACGTTGGAGCCAGCGAAGAAAGGCAGCGTGTCTAAAGAACATGAAGCGAAGCACAATGGCAAATTCTGAGGTGTCACATGAGAGCCTCATGTAAACATCTTGACTTTTGAAATCAGAATTCCACAAATTGTGATGCTCTAATTTTATTGGGAGGTTATGAAAATTGAATTGGGCTAAGAAGGCATATCTCATGACGCAACTGTAGCTCTGAGTACAGTTCTGAGCTCCATTCAAACCATGGCTTCCGTTCTCCTTTATGAAGAGAACATGCATGTAGGAGGGAATCCCTATTGTGAATAGAAACAAACTCCAGGTGTGTGTGTGAAGGGCAGGGTGCAGATCTCTACCGTGTCCCACTTGAACGTTCCCAGAGTAAAATCCTTTGCCAAGTCAGCTTAGCCTTGTGCTGCATGAACTGCTTCCAGCTCAGTACTCCTAGGGCTTTTCAAAGACTGACTGCTGTCTCTCGAACACTGGGATGTCCTTCCTTTGGACCCATCCACATCCTGCCTCATCAAGGTATTGAGCCACAAAAGGGGGGGGGGGGAAGCTTCTGCCAATGCCTGCTTGGGACTCCTGATAGTGTCACCTGGCTGTGATGCAGTTGCCATGGTTTGCATGGTAACTGGAATATATTTGTCACACACAAAAATGTTAAGGCAATCTATTTTGGTTTCTGAAGATTTTTTTCTTGAAAATTTCTGTGGCCAACTTCCCTACCCAGCGTCCATGATTCACCCTCCATACAGTCAGCATCCCATTGTCCTTCTCAAAATCTCTGCTCCCTCGAACATGTAAGCAATAGTTGCACCCATGTGTGTTGATGGTTCACGTGATTGCAGCAATGTTTAGATCAGAACGGAGAAGCTCCTGGAAGTGTGGAGCTCCATGTATAGTTGGAGCTGCAGCTAGACTATCACCATAGGCATCTGCTCTTATCATTGATGCCTTCTGTACTTCTGGATAAGGATATATCACTCACAGAGTTCCATTTCATGAACTGTCTACTTTGCTGCTTGCACACATACCAAGCTAGAAAAAGGGAAACACAAGGCTTCATTAAGCCTTATTGGAGGGGGGGGGGATCCCTTTGCACACAGGTGCTTTGCTTGTATGGGGATGGCTTGTGGCTTTTATTCATATTTATGCTATTTAGACATTTACCTCAATTTCAAGTCCTGTCACTGAAGCATAGAGCTACAACATAAAAAGCATGTCTTTGTAAAATATGTTAAAGATTAGCATGCCAGATGAGAAACAAACCCACTTCCACGTCCTTTTCATTCCCAGCCACTTACCTCTGTTGCCAGTGACATCACTTTCCAAAACGTGCACAATCTCTCCTAACTCTCCTAACATCTTGGTTCCTTACCTGACATTTCTGAGAGTCAGCCAGGACTTCACCCTGGAGAGGGTGAGGCAAGGCTCCCTCTAATCAAGATCATGCAATAAAGGGCCATTGATCAGAATAGAAAGCTGTAAGACTGTGAGGCATCTGTGTGTCATCTTCCTCTAAAGTCTTGCAAATTTAGATTCTCCACCTTGGCATTTAGGTTATTTATTTAGGTTCTTGACAGCCCAATCCTGTGTAACTCTTGCACCGGTGTAACAGTAGATCCCCCGGTGTAAGAGCACTTATGCCAGTGTAACTTGCCGTACGCCGACAGACACAGGATGGACACCAGCGTAACCTCCCTCGGACGCCACACAGGCACAGTTCGGATGCAGGATGGATGCTGGAGCAACTTAACTGGCGCAGGAGGCATTCTGGGGCCGTCTGAACACCCCCGGAATGCCTCCTGCAGCGGCGGAGTTGCACTAGCGTCCGTCCTGTGTCCTAACTATGCCTGCGCGGCATCTGAGGGGGGTTACGCCGGTGTCCGTCCTGCGTCCGTCGTACAGCAAGTTACACTGGCATAAGTGCTCTTACACCAGGGGATCTACTGTTACACTGGTGCAAGAGTTACACAGGATTGCGCCCTTATTTAGGCAAATTTAGGTTCTCCACCTTCAAGTGTTCCTTAATAATACATTAAGCTCCACTGCCCAGTGGCGAGGCCGCCTGGACCGTCTTTTCAGATTCCTTCCCCAGGGTGTCTCTCCCACCAACGACCTAAGCATGGGTGCAGCTCACACCCGGCCATACCTTTTGTCCTTTCAGGAATTTCTCCAATTGGGGCGCAATTAAGCCTTTGCAGCCTCCTTGAAGGGCACACCTTAATTCAGTCAAGGCCGGGAAATTGCTGGCTGCATACATAGGATACCATTATTCACTCAGGAGTGTATTTCTATTCTTTGTCCAAATTCCTATAACTACCCCGGCTCTGGGAGCAGAATTTTGGCATTTTTTAACCTGCTGAAGGCTTTCCACCGTCTGTTTTGGTACTCTCTCCCTCCAGTAGAGACTTCCACTCTTTCTGTTTTTCATGAGGTTTTTCCTACTTGGAAAGCCTCTTGCTTTGGTAGCTGCCCTCACCTCCAAATAAGTTATTTTCCCTGCCCACCGAGTGACACCTTCTTGGCTGCATTTTTCCTTTTTCCCTGGGATTTGAAGCCTCAGCTCACAGAAGGACATCGTACCCCAGTCTACCCAGCAGGCTAAGGATAGGTAATTTCTCTACTTTTCTTCCCTTCTAAACTTTGTAACAACTCCCCATCTCTTCCTGTTTCAAATCTCCCGCTAATCCTCTCCTTCTCTGCCATTGGGTCATCTCCTGCAGAGGAAACTCAGCCCAGCTGGTAGCCTGATGCTCTCCATCTCTCTCTTTCCCTCATTCACTTTAATCCATGCCTGTCCAAACACAGCTACTTGCAAGTACTCTTTCAGTCACAACCACCCAAACCTCTGTGCAACTGGTCTTACATGTAAGCTGAGTGTAGTTTTTTCTTCTTCTTATATCTCTTAATAAAATCGGAAAACTCTGCCTCGTGCATTTGGAAATTGTTCACTCTGTTATCCAGTCAACAGCCCCCAAAACTGCCATACAGTATTTCAGCCTTTCTTGGTACTAATTCCGCAATTTAGCTTAATTCTCGGCTGGACAAACCCAGACTTGTGACCATGTTTGTGTTTGCATGTAGCAGTACACACACGTGTGTGTATGTGAGATATCCTCAGATATGCCACAAACTTTAGTTTGTGGTGATTGTACTAATGTTACAGAAATGGTAGATCACATAGTGAATTTCTGGTTCTGGGGTGGGATGGGGATAGTTTGGTGATTAAATATGTCCCTGAATATGCCTGCCTTGTGTCATCGCTTGCTTATTGCACACATAAGGCACTTTTAGGAGTTGTGTTTTCATTGAATGTTGCACATGGAGCAAAACAGATTGCTTTCATATGTTTTTGTGTGACAAATATTTTCCATTTCTCTCTCTCTCTCTCTCTCTCTCTCTCTCTCTCTCTCTCTCTCTCTCTCTCTCTCTCTCTCTCTCTGTGTGTGTGTGTGTGTGTGTGTGAGAGAGAGAGAGAGAGAGAGAGAGAGAGAGAGAGAGAGAGAGAGAGAGAGAGAGTGCCTAAATAAGATCAGCTCAGGTCCTTAGTGGTATGTTCTTAGGACACCAGATTTACTTTAGTCAAGATTTAATCCTCTTCCCACATCTATTGCCTACAGTGGAGACTAATGTAAAATACAGAACAAACTTCCAGCTGGTATGGTTGATTTTTATGCGCAAGAGAGCTGGAATTAAAACCACATCTGTGGATGTGTGTGCTATGAATTCTACTGTAGTTTCTGACTCTGAATTGAAAATTTTGCTTGTGCCTGCACATTGATAATCTTCAGCCTGCTTCTCTGTTTGGGCAAACTACAGTGGCTGAACTTTTAAAGTCATTCTCACCAGCCTACAGTCCATGTAGTGTGTAGTATTATGATACTCCGTATTTTGCATAATACATACTGCATAATACAGTAGTCATATGATTATACTCTAAGAGCCATCAAAGTGGACCAATCTTCATTGTTCCAGTGCAGTATTGGGCAAAATATTGTATTGAGGTGCTGCTGACACATTATCTTTTCCATCCAACTCAACTTTTGCAGCCTTAGTGCTTAGTCATCAGTGTCTAGCCAGTGTTGGGAAAGAGGTTTGGACACCAGGGAACTGGCTGGGGTTGAATGCAGACAACACTGACTGAATGATAGCAGAACTGTGACTTTGGATGGGGAGCAATACACAAAGGTATTTCTCACGCTCCACATAACCCTCAGGTATGCCACACTTATCAATTCATAGCATTTCTTGGAAGCTTGGGTTTCCACGATTGCTTTTCAACAGCTCTATCCCCTCTTATCTGATTAGGACTTGATGATACAGTATTTGTGTTTTCATAACTCTAAGGCTAGTTTATTGTAATATCCTCTAATTGGCAACGGGACCTTTGCTGAGTGTTGTCAATTTTTTTTCAGGAAATAATTTCTGAGTATTTTCCCTTTTGTTCTAGTTCCGTACCTTTGACCCCTGCAAACAGCTATGGTGTAGCCATCCCGATAACCCTTATTTCTGCAAAACAAAGAAGGGACCTCCATTGGATGGAACCATGTGTGCTCCTGGAAAGGTAAGGGACCGTGTGTCTTATCATCTTACTGTATGGGGCAAAGGATGAGGCACTATATGAAGGATGGGAAGTGTCGAAGCATCGTTGCTTTCCTCTCATTCTATATGTATCTTTCTGGATTGCTAAATTTAGAATCAAAAATCATTTAAGGAAGTAGTAGTCTTGGAACACAAGATTCATACATTGGGACAAAATAAGTTTATAATATTAAATATTGTGTTTGAAACTACAGATAAATAGAAAATGTGGAATAAAGGGCATTTGGGGATTAATAAGATTAAGGGTGCAATCCGATCCTACTTACACCACCGTTGTAACCAGTGGCGCAGTGAAAACGGGAGGCCCCAGAACGGAAAGCGGATTCAAATCCCCTCCTAAAGGGCAATTCAACGGGGATTTGAATCCCCTTTCCATTCTGGGGCCTCCCGTGTTCGCTGCGCCGCTGGTTACAACGGTGGAGTAAGTAGGATCGGATTGCGCCCTAAAACAGTGGCGTTTCTACGGTAGGGGTCCTACCGTAAGTCGCGCCCCGTCCTAGTACCATGGTAACGAACCGGAGCGAGGAGGCCCCGCCCCCTCACCGGCGGAGCCATTCCACACTGCAAAGGTGACGAGCAGGGAGTCTCCTGCCCGTTCGCCTTCGCAGCGCGGAATGGCTCCACCGGTGAGGGGGCGGGGCCTCCTCGCTCCGGTTCGTTACCATGGTACTAGGACGGGGCGCGACTTACGGTAGGTCCCCTACCGTAGAAACGCCACTGCCCTAAAATGCACACAACAAAATTTTATCAATCGTCACAAAGAGTTGTGAGAGAACAGTATTGAAAACTGAATACGAATGGGAGGACATGGACTAGGTTCTCCATGTTGTTACTAAAGCAAAGCACTGCATAGGTTTGAGTACAGGGGTCCTTCCAACTCTAACATTCTGTTATTCTATGTGCATGAATGAACTAACTGTGTGGGTGGAACCAGTGACATGGTTCCTTCTTGCATTTGTCACTTAGCCAGCGGAAAGGTCAGCAATCACAGCATGAGAAAGAACCATGTTGTCGTCCCTGCCTGAGTGGTTCCTTCCTACATATGCTCAGGAAATGGCATGGGATCACACCATGTGGGGAAGCAGCTCCCATGCTGCTGTTGGTAGGTGGGAATCAACCCTCAGAAAGTTTCTATTTCAGTTTAGAAACACACATTATTTAGCTCTTGGTCTGTTTTTCTTTCCATCTGAACTCCTGTTAATTAATGATTGTATAGCCTTTGTTGTAAAATAAATCTTTAACAACAACCACTTATTGGAAAAATTAACAAGGACAAGATAGTGCTTCTGAATTCTAAATCAAAGCCTTATTTGCACTTTAAAATATAACAATTAGCAGTTATGCAATTGGTCTGACTAATAAAAAGCCTAACAGTTTACTAAAACCCCTAACAAGAAGGAATAAACACAAGTAATGAACCTAATAAAAATGACAATAATGATGCAGTGTTGAAAATCCTCTTTCTTGGGAAAGATTTTTATTGTTGCTCTGTAGCACAAAATATGCATGTTAAAATAACTGAATTATGGTCTTTTAAAAAAAACAAGGCAAATACAGTTGCAGAATAAAACATACAAAGCTAATTTGAATTGCGGCTGTAAGAAGATGACAGATCTGACCTTCTAGGACTTTTCTGTTTCTCGTTTGTATTATTTGCTACAAGCCTGAAATGTATGCATATTTTATGATGTTATTAGACTGCTGCTGAGCAGGTGAAGGAGAAAGGGGGGGGGGGAGGCAACTCCATCATACACATTCACATTACCTAAAAAAGAACGTTGAGTTTATGCTATAATCTCGTCTTTCAGCTGATCAATAATTAGAAAGATAGCTCTCCTGCCTCCTGCCGTAGATTGAAAGCATCACAATGAGCAACCACCATCGTCCTGCCCGCCATATTGAATTGACTTGGAAAGAAACTGTTTCCCAAAGAAATCTTGGAAAGAGCAGTCCCCTCCCCCCCCCAAACCAGGACCTTCATTTTAATCCAAGCCAACCCAAATTTGCCACCCTTGAGCATCCACCTTCTTCCTACTCATCCATCCCCCATTCCCTTCCATCCCAACTGATCCAACAAACTCCTCTTCCCTTTCACCTCACTTACTGGGTGAAAACAGCATTCCAGTTCCAGCGGTGGCAAGCAGAGGCAAGCCATAAGGAGTGGAAAATAAATGAGGGAGATATCTCCTTTCCTGGTGTGTTGCTGATGTGCACACTAGATGCCTAGTGTGCTACTATGCAGTATACACTGACTATGCAGTACGCTTGGGAAAAATGCATTGCCTGGCCTAGCCTGGCCAGGCATCAGTGGGGGGAAGTGAGACCTCCCTCCCTTTCCTTCCCTGTACCTTGGTACAGCTTGCAACCACTGAAACTTCACTGCTTTTCCAGCCCAACATACCATATTGTCCCGAGTATAAGACGCACCTGATTATAAGACGCACCCTTAAAGTTTGGTGCTATTAAAAAAATTTAATTAAATCACTGGCATTATTGCAACAGCCTGATTATAAGACGCACCCCTAGTTTAAAAACTTAAATTAGGAGAAAAAAGTGAGTCTTAGACCAATACGGTATTTTGACAATTATCTATTCAGGGGTAAAAGAGTCGTACAACACAAGCCTATGCATGTCTACTGAGAAGCAAGCCCCACTGGGTTCAGTAGAACTTACTCCTAGATAAGTGTATATAGGATTAAAGCCTTACAGTTCAATCCTACCCAACTCCCCACGTGGTGATGGAGCTGTGCTAATGGGGCTCATGTTGCATCTTGTGTGAGAGTTTCAGGCTGCAAAGGCCTCCTTGGGGTAAAGAAACATTTGTTCCCTTGTCCCAGGGCAAGCCTTCACTGCCCTGCTGGGCTTACAGGCTGCTCCAGCCATATAGCTGATGTAAGTCTGAGTGGACCTGGGAAGGTGTATCAAGAATGGGAATAGGATAACAACTGTGCCGCTGCCCCTGATACCACCCCCTTCCCGCTCTGTTTTACTCCCCGTTTTCCCCCCTCCCCGTTCTGCCCCCCCCATGATGACTTACCAGCGCCTGGGCTCCTTCTCTGTCCACTTGGGGTGGCAGCCAGGCCGCTCTGAAAGGCGCATTACACTTTGCAACAGCTGTAAAGGAGCTTATGCTGCCAGCTGCATAAGGCCCTGTTAGGATTGGGCTGTTTATCTTGTACTGATGGCAACTACTCAAAAAGTTCACTTGAAGGATGATTTAGGAGATCTCTATCAGCCACATTCTTGGTGGTCGCCATCAGGATAAGACAGAGTAAATCTCTTTGCCCTGAAAAAAATAATTGTTAACTTGCATTGAGCATATCACATATTATGATCAATTTTATTCCTAAAAAACAGTCTCACCTTTTTGCTTTACTGGTGCTCCCCCACCCTACTTCTGCTAGAGGTAAAATAACTCCAGTTGCCCATCTTTGAAAAACATTGTAAAATATTTAAGAATTGTTACCATGCCTCCATCTTCACCCTTTCCCTGCATGTTAGGCCTTACGTATTGCTCAAATTCACATCTGCACATTGTACCATTTGCATTTTATATTTTTAATCACCTCGTTCATTTAAAGCCCTTTCTGTGTAGACTTTCTGTATGTATTAATAAATCATATTTCTGCCACTTCTCTCTTTTAAAAATGTTTACTGATGGATTGATAGCTTCAAATATAATAAAACATCATGTAGCAATATTTCATTGCATTATGCCTAATGTGTTGCTTTGGCAAGGACATTTTCTGGCTTCCTAAAAGTGATGATGGTTTCCTTGTGTGAACTGGATCGCTTTCTGTCATGAAATATACTTGGCTCTTGTGGGGCCGGAAGAATCGGAATGCAATGTTGCCTTGTTCCATAAAGACCTATGTTTTTCTATCATTCCATCCCTTCCCCAAAGACATTTAAATAGATGCAGGAATACGAGAAGCTGTTCCACATCAATAAAATGGCAGAGATTTGGATGGCCATTGTAAATGTGTATTGCTGTTACTGATTTATTTCAGTATTCCTATTGCACAAGACATTATGTAAAGGAGCTGGTAAGATAGTTCCTACTTTAACACTGAAAGTGGGAAGTCTATACTCAGGTTTATTGAAAATAAAAGTGAGAGTGTACACTGTCTTCACTTGTGTTTGCTCATAACAGATCTCTAACCAACTTATTCATAAAGACGTAGTTCCCACTGGAGCGGTAAACATGTTCACTAGCGTCGCCCCCGTAGGGGCGGGGCTGTAAGTATCGCTGCGGTCATAGTCTCTTTACCGAGCGAGGAGGAGGCAGCCCCGCCCCCTCACTGTCCGAGCCAGTCCCCTACGGAGAAAGCAGCAGGCAGGGTCTCTTCCCTGCCGGTTTCTCCGTAGGGGACTGGCTCGGACAGTGAGGGGGTGGGGCTGCCTCCTCCTCGCTCGGTAAAGAGACTATGACCGCAGCGATACTTACAGCCCCGCCCCTACCGGAGAGACGCCTCTGAACATGTTTCTGAACTGTACCCTTTCAGACTGCACTTGGGGCCTAACATGAGTGAATTGTTCTCCATAAGAAATAATCCCCTACACAGAGAAACAAACACATCAAGAAGAAAAGTAAGCTCAAGCCCCTTTCCTTGGCATTTTTTTTTAACCAGGAAGGATTTGGGGATGGGACAAAAGAGGAGCATTCAGTCATATGAACTCCTCACCTGCAGATGAAAGTGGTACATCCAGGGCCGGTACCAGGCTATTTTGTGCCCTAGGCAAGGCTAACTATATGCAAACCCCCCCCCCAAAAGCACCCCTCTTTTTCATCTTTATAATTAAATATATTCCATAGCACTGTTGTGGTATTTATCTTAAAATAATATGCATTTTTACATGGGTTAAAACAGAGGTGGCCAACCTTCCACCATTAGGGCTACTGTGTTCTTAAGAGTTGTGTAGAAGACAGAATCGTGGCAGCTGCAAGTGTTGATGGTGCTGCTAAAGCAGCTGCACCTGCTGAAATGCCCTCACCTATACAACCATCTAAAGGGCCAGCATTCATGTTGAAAGGTTGGCCACCACTGGGTTATAAAAACCTAATTTGTATAAAACTGTACTGACCCTCAAAGGTCAGTACTGCGCCCCTCTGAGGTCTGTGCCTTAGGCACCTGCCTAGTTGGCCCAATGATAGTACCAGCCCTGGGTACATCCCATCCAGACACAGGTTTATTAGTTCAGTGAGAACTGGACCAAAAAGGCTATTTCCGACAGAGGATGTGATTTGATCAAATAAACATTATTTGAACAAATAAATAATGCAAATAAACATTTATCGTTTTCAAATATCTAAAACATGGCATCACACTATTCATTTTGGGGTATGCTAATCCTTTTCACAGTAGTAGTAGTTACAAGGCTTCCATTCTTTGTTGGCTATTTTTGATTCATGCAGTATAGACTTCATATTATCATGATGTTCGTCTGTACGAGTCAATCAGGTGAGTTGAGTCCTTGGTGTCCTTCATGACGTAAAAAAACACAATTATTTGGCTGCAATCCTTTGAAAACCTATGTGGAAGTACATTCACAGAAAATAATCAGAAGACATATGATTAAAATGATCCTGCTGAAGTCAAGCAGGACTAGTCCTGAACAATGCCAGGGTGAGAGACCTGCAGTTTAGATGATTAGATTAGATTAGATTAAGATGGATGAATGGTGAGCATGCCTAGTAGAAGGGTGCAACACTCAAGCAACAGAGCTACCTCGTATGTTCATAGCCTCTATGAACATTCGTAGCAAGTGTTGTCTCCGCTACTATATCACTTGTGGTAAACAATAATGAGAAGTTGTCATGCGTATTCAACTAACTGAGGTTCAAATTATATGTCACATGGACAGCCTCAGCCCAAGCTGAACTGGCACCTGAAGTGGTGCCTAAATTTTCCTTCTACCCTTTTCTTATTTTTAGTGGGTGCATCAACGTGTGTGGTCCTCCACAGCCCACCTCACTTCCACCTTCTCCAGTGCCTGCCACTCTTCCTCTTCTGCTCCCAGCATCCTCCTGCCCAGCATCATTAGAATAAGTGGCTGAGCTGGAACAAAAGCAAAGGGGAGGCCAAGGCAGTGGTAAGAAGGATACACGCAATCCGTTAGCTCTTTTGAAAGGAGAGTGATCAAAACAAGATTGCACTGCCCCTCCTTCCTCTTTCAGCTCCATTCAGAGGTCATCAAAATCAGACACTGACCAGGAGGCCACCAAGCTAGGCCAACTGATAGCACCCAATGCACCATTAGGGAACAAATAGGAGCACCTTGGTGGATCCAGTGCAGGGCTTTGCCCTAGGGTCTCCAGCAACCTGATGCCAGCACTACACACCACCATAATTGCTCATTCATGGCAGTAGAACCGGAGGGGTAGGTGGGCCACTGCTGCCTTAATTATCTTCTTCCACGCTCTCTTTTCTTTGTGAGGTGGTGTCAGCAGGGCAAATGGCCAAGTTGGGGGGGGGGGGCAGGTGTGCAGTATGGGACACAGCTACCAGCTTACTGCCTCTTCCAACCCGCCACTCAAAGCAACCCCTTCACTAGATCTAATGGGGAGGGGCAGCCCTGCACACGAATGCTTAACATGGAACACTGTTTTTTTTTAATAGCAGCAGGGGGCATCTCAGAATATGGTGGGACTATGCTGGGGTATAGTAGGCTTTAGGTCTTTGGCCCCACCACACACGCACACACATTTGCTTTCAGTGGAAGCTTTTTTTCCTGCATAAAATAGTACATGAGGAACCACATCAGAATCGGAACCATGGTGGGGGAAAGTCCCAGCCCTCCTTCCCCCACAGTTATGTACCCTCTCCATTGTATAGACCCTGACCACTATTTTTTTTAATGATCCACATTAAACATTTCATGCAGCATGTAGTTTGATCCTAAAAGAGCTAAAAAGCAGGTTTCATGTTCCTCAGTTAAGTTCACGAAGGAAGTCAATAGCTCTCTACTCCTCACTCTGTCAGAATATTTTGTTTGGAATAATGTCAGGGAAACAGAGAACAGAATCATAATCAGTTAAAGATGTTGGTTCAGAAAGATCCATTCTAGAGACATGCAGTTATCATGATTTCATGCTACTATTCCCAGTGCCCGTTATTAAAGTGCAAGCCAATTTAAACATGGTTGGTGTGTCAGGAAAACATCCTGGCTTTGCAACAGCTGAGGAGATGAGGTGCCAGAAGTGGTGATTATGTTGGTTTTGATTAGCTTGTTTTAGTTTGCGAAAGTGATCTCTTAACTCTAGTCAACCACAAGTGCTGGTACAGAGCAGAAAGAATCTTGTTTTTTCTTCGTTAAGAAAATTATCAGGAATCAAATTATCTGCATCTCAGCATTTTGTAAGGAGGATTTTTTGATCTGACCCTGCAGAATTGTGTTGAAGGGCTTAGGTCTGTAAGAAGAGCAGGGAAAGATGCAGGTTCGTGACTCATCTGTAATAACATTAACTTGCAAATACAGTCATGTAGATGAGACATTCAAGGATGAAGGGTAGGATGTGTCTGTACAGCAGTATGGAAAGAAGGTGAACATGCAGTGAAAATGTGATGCTTGTATTGATGCCTGTGATTTCAGTTAATTAATTCACATTGCAGCTATAATCCCAAGAACATCCTGTGAAAGAATGAATTTCAGAACTTGGTCCTATCTCTCCTTTTTTAGAGTTTGATTCTGCTGAGATGTACAATTGGGCTTAACGGCTGCATTAAGTCTCCGTAGCAGTGTGCTTTTTAACAGACACATTTGCAATGGCTGAATTAGTTTTCCATGCCTCTTGAGGTTGATAAAAGCATTCATGCAAGGAGACAGCAGGCTACTGACCACCTCTTTTCAGTAGCGAAGGACGTTTACGCTTGCATCCAGTGACTTGCTTTTTCTCAAAAAGAAATGAGAACACAATTGATTGCCATCTTCTCTTGCACCTATGGGAAGAGCTTAATTGTTTTGTCTCTAGATTTGCGCTGAAAGGCAGCTCTGTGCCTCAGACCTTGAACCATTTCACACATTGCAAGGAGGGAGA
Organism: Plestiodon gilberti rubricaudatus; assembly: GCA_026170595.1. Classification (NCBI taxonomy): domain Eukaryota; kingdom Metazoa; phylum Chordata; class Lepidosauria; order Squamata; family Scincidae; genus Plestiodon; species Plestiodon gilberti. The sequence continues at coordinate 191,306,236 of JANXHW010000002.1, read as the reverse complement.
ACTAGGCTTGACCCCACATGGACACTTAACTGGGAGCTGCTGCCAATCACAGCTCCGTAATGAACGGACCTGTATGAAACATATATTTGTTATGTTACACTTTTAGCTGTACGCTTAAACTGTCTGAAGTGTACATCTAGCAATGTAATGTATGAAGAGGTTCATAAAGAGCAAACTGCGTCAATATTAAAGGTAGTGTAGAGAGACAGAGGAGGAAGCATTGATTCATGGCCCGTATTTTCTCCTCAGCCGACACAAAATGAGCCACTGAGTGAGCAGGGTGATGCTGGGTAGGCAGGCTGTCCAAGAGCTGTCAGACAAGGCATTATCACCCCTCTCCAGGATCTTCCTGCCTTTTGGTTTCTTCACCCAGTCCTCTGTCCCACCCCATACACATCAGATGCTTCCAGTGGCATTCCTAGAAGGGGAGGCGGTACTGTAAGTTGCGCACAGGTCTACATGGTGGCCCCGCCCACTCGCCATCGGAACCATTCCGAGCAGCGAAGGCTCCCTGCGCGTTGCCTTCACTGCTCGGAATGGTTCTGATGGTAAGTATATAACCACTGTATAACGCTGAGTAGACCTGTGCACAACTTACAGACCCGCCTCCCCTCTAGGAACACCACTGGAAGCTTCTGAAGTGACCACAGGGTGCATGTGGGATGAATTAGGCTCAGAGGCAGAACAATCTTTTAGTGGATTACCTCTGGGCCCTGTTACCTCCCCTTTGGTGATTGCTTTTGAGATAAGGGGAGGCTCAGCCCTCTCTTTACTCCCTAAGTGACCATTGTGACAAAGGACTGGACTCTCAGAGAACTTCCTTGGAACTCAACCAAGGTATTAATTGCAGGAACAAGGGCAAAGGAATGAAGTTAGTTGTTTGCTCTCCCCACAACTCCCTTGCAATTCCTTGTGGGTCTCCACTAGTCCCTTGTAGTTTTTTTCCATAAGAACTGAGGGGATTAAATAAAAGATACTGAAAAGGAAATTAACCGAGGGGAAAAATGTTCTCCAAAGGCAATCAGCACAGTCCAGATGATTTCCCATTGAGAAAGCTGACCTCAGCTTCTCCCAGACAGGAGACAGATGGATAAATATGTGTGTTAGTCACCACAGAAACATAGAATTTTGGCCTTTTCAAGAGAACGTTCATTGGCTTTCACAGTGTTGTTTTCTGTTGCTGCAGTCGTCATAAACAATCATTTTTTAGCAGATTAACAGATGCAAGGGGCTCGGCTGACCCTGCCAAGACATAGCAATGTCATGAAGGGATAGAGAAATAAATGCCTTAAGGCATTTAAGGGCAGGGTTTTATCACAATATTAAAAGAAACTGAAACTGTTAACTCTGGGGGAAAATGTCTTGCAATTCACCACAGAATCTAAGATGGATATGTACAGTGGATGGACTTCTTATGTAGATAGTCTCCCTTGCATCATTATGTATGATTATGGAGATCCACAAGACTCCTCCTATATTAGCCAAATTATGAGCCTCCCTTGTAGCCTTCCAAAACAGTAGCTGGGGAACATCACAAAAAGTAGGGGATCCAGGACCACTCTGCCCCCCCCCCCCCGTAATTCAAGTCCTGCCTCGGATGCAATTATTGCTTAACATACACAGTTCCATATTGCCTCAGTCATAAACTGATGGGGACAAATGGTTATACACCTGTCATCTGGGACTTTTATACCAATCAGAAACTCTTGGTATACAATCTTGTAAACAAATGTTACCTATTTATTTGAAATATTTGTATCCCACAGGCAGGTACCCAAGGTGGCTCCCAACAAATTAAAAGAATAACATTTAAAACAGCAAAACAGAGCCAAAACAAAACCGTACAGCATCATAGAACAAATAGTCCAACCATGGCAGCAGACAAATTAAGCTAAACCCCAAAGCTAACAAAATAAATAAATATGTCTCTAGCTGCTGTCAGAACAAAGACTGAGAGGGATCCAAACTGATCCCAAAAGGTAGGGAGTTGCACATACAGGGTGCCATCCTGGGAAGGAATTTCCCTCAAGTCACTTTCAGCAGAGCTTCCATTGGCGATGGAACCCACAGAAGTGCCCCCCCACCTGATCACAAACCTGACCATTTCATAAAGAGAGAGGTGGTCCTTCAGCTAGCTTAGTCCTAAGCCACTGTGGCTTTTAAATATAACAACCAGTACCTTGAAATGCACTCAGAATTGGACCAGCAGCCAGTATAGCTGACCTAACAGTGGCATTGACTTAGCACCAGTCAGACAGTGCAATCCTATCCAACTTACACCACTGGTGTAACCAGCGGTGCAGCGAGAACGGAAGGCCCCAGAACGGAAAGGGGATTCAAATCCCCTCCAAAGGGGGATTCAAAGGGGATTTAAATCTCCCCTCCCCTCCAAAGCCTGCCACTCTACCCTCCCCCGCTGGTTACACCGGTGGGGGAAGTTGGATAGGATTGCGCTGAAAATGTATGTAGCTGCCTTCTGCATTAACTGAAGTTTCCAAGCGTTCTTCAAGAGCAGCCCCGTGGAAAGTGCATTACAATAATCCAGGCTTGATATAATCCAACCTTGATAAGTGAGGTCTTGTCCACATAGCCCTTGATGGTCATTTGATTATATTTATCTTATTGTGATTGTGAGCCTTTTGGGGACAGGGAACTGTTTATTTATTTATTTTGCTATGTAGACTGCTTTGTGAATTTGTTTTTGTTGAAAAGCTGTATATAAATATTCTTAGTAATAATGATAGATAGATTATTATTAATAATGATAGATTATTTCCCCTTCCCATTCATTAAAAATGCCTTAATAATGAGCATACTATATTGAATAACCAGATATGATAAAATTATCTCCGTTGAATTAATTTTGTATATGCTAAATCCATAATGGGTGTTGACTTCCCTGTTATATAACTGTCCAAAGGTTATAATCCTTTTAAGATACCCTGTTAAATCAATTAAGATAGTGAAGAATCTTCAGATGAGAGCATCATTTTCTTTACTCAACATAAGCTGTGAAGATATTCTTTCCAAGGGGACCCATAATAGAAAGTCAGTCCATTTATACAACTTCCCATGAATTGGAGTCTTATTGAAAGACCTTGCTTGGCCCAGGAGACACTGAAACTTGGTGCAATCTTCCATCTAGACCAGCGATTTTCAACCAGTGTGTCGTGGCACATTGGTGTGCTGCGAATGGTCTGCAGGTGTGTCACAGGAGTTTGGGGGAGGGTCATTTATTAGTAGGCCCATTGGGGGATTTGAACCGTCCACCGGCAGTGCAGTGTGACTTGCCAGTTGTCAAAAAACTGATGGTATACCTTGACAATTTTAGCACCTTGTCAGTGTGCCATGAGATGAAAAAGGTTGAAAATCACTGATCTTCTAGGCATTTACTCCAACAAAATTATCGTCGTTCAGTCTGAAAACACAAAAAGAAAAAATGCATGAAAGGAATATGTTCAAAAAAGACCAAGCCATAGTTCAATGCAGTTCTTTATAGTTTCATAATGATGGGATGATTTTATTTTGCTGTTGAACAGTTGTGCTTGTTTACTGTGTTCCATAGAACTCAGTGGGAGTCATAGAGAATCTTGTCTGCTTCTTTCTGCATAGGCCCTCCCTAGATTCCTCTGCCTGCTCTTGAGTCCTTTCTGTCAGGTGGTGATACTCTACAATACTAGTAGTATGCAGTTTGTCATAATCATTGGTGTACATAAACTGAGGGTCATGTGATACACAACCTGCTTTCCAGATAATGGATTATTCCTTTGAGTACTGGACTTACTGGATACTTAAGGAACTGGTTGCTACTTGCAATTTACTCCCTTATTTCCAACCAACGTATAAAAAGCAGCTGGCAATCTCAGCTACACTTTCAGTTGTCAAGGGAGCAAATTCCAGGTACGCACTCTTCACACAACATGTTTCTCCATCTATCCCAGTTCTGGGAATTGTGATGATTGAACTTTGCTTCAGAGACCGTTTACTAACAATAACAAGATAATCTCATAAAATAGAGGACTGCTATTTGAAATTCAGATTGAAATTATAATTTGGAAATGTTATTTTCTTTTCTGCACTTGGGCTATTGCAAGTTGTGCAAATCTTACCCTCCAGCCAAATTAAGTGCTATTAAGTCCAGCAGATTGCAATGGAAGCATTAAGCACATGCGTAACTCATGGATTAAATCAATGTAACTGCATTGTATCCTGTATTTGTTACTCTGTGTGTGTGTGTGTGTGTGTGTGTGTGTGTGTGTGTGTGTGAGAGAGAGAGAGAGAGAGAGAGAGAGAGAGAGAGAGAGAGAGAGTTCTGCACAATAACTTCAGCTCCCAAAACATGCATAAGTGAATGTCACACTGAAATGAATTTGCAAAGCTATGTGTAGACAGCATCCAAAGCAGAATATCCTGGGGGGTAGGGTGGGGGTATGAATGATAGCATCGCAGAGAGTGGTCCTCTTGTATGACTCTTCCCCCTCACATTTCTTGTTCTCATACTCTGCAATAGTGAGCATCATTTAATCATATTTTGACCTAGACTAGAGTATCTTGAGCCAGCGGGTGGCGCAGTGGGTTAAACCACTGAACCATGCGCTGTCGATCAAAAGGTTGGCAGTTCGAATCCGTGCGACAGCTCCTGCCAACCTAGCAGTTCGAAAGCAAGAAAGTGCAAGTAGATTAATAGGTTCCGCGTCAGCAGGACGGTAACAGCATTCCATGCGCCTCGGTGTTGAGTCATGCCGGCCACATGACCATGGAAACGTCTTCGGACAGCGCTGGCTCTTCGGCTTTGAAACGGAGATGAGCACCGCTCCCTAGAGTCAGACACGACTGGACTTAATTGTCAAGGGATACCTTTACCTTTACCTAGAGTATCTTACTGGCATATTGGAAAGCCACACTGTGAAAACCTGCATCTCCTTTATTTTTCTCAACTGTTGATCAGCCAGTGCACAGATAGTGAAATCATCAGAGGTCTGCAAATAGTATAAAAAAATTTTTTTCTCTCATTGTTGGTGATCAACTGGCATCCTTTTCATGATTTTTTGGTTCTGCTATACTTAAGGGAAATTTTATATTATAAATCCAAATGTTGCATTTGTTTTTGCTGGCAGTGGGTGGTTTAGCCATATGCTTTGCATGCAGTGCCTGCCAAGTGCCTAGATTTGAAGGCTAGTTAAAACGTATTGTGGAGCTGATTATTAAGAAAAGCAAATGAACGATTGCACTTGTTAGAGCCATCTGTGTGTACAGTATATGTACATGTACCAGGTCCTCAGATTAACAGAAACCATTAGTACATATGATCTAAAATTGCAGATTGGTATAATAAGGCATTGGGGTTATAATTAAAAAAATATTGCTCAGCTCAGCCCCACATTTTAGCAGCATTTCTTCATTTTTTAAATGTCTATAAAAGCCAGCTCCTCCAGCCATTTACTGGGCTCCTACAATAATGTGAATGCTTGGGAGACTAGTTAGAAAGAAACTGAAAGGGAAAGTAAAAAGGGTCAAAATAATCCAGAGTAAATGGGGGCTTTTTAAGCAACAATAGTAGAGGCCCAGTTGGAATTAATTCCACAAAAGAGGAAGGATTCTACTAAGGGTAGGCTTACCATCGTCCCGGAATCGACGCTGGCTTCGGCCTAGAGCGGACCCGAGCCGCTCCCAAGGGTGCACTGCGGCTGCCCAACAGGGTTCCGGCTTCTGTCGCATTGTTGACCAGAAGTTCCGGAAGCCCATTGGGCAGCCGCAGTGCACCCTTGGGAGCGGCTCGGGTCTGCTCTAGGCTAAAGCCAGCATCGATTCCAGGACAATGGTAAGCCTAACTAAGGGTGCCAGCATGGCTAACGAGCAGAGTCAGAGAGGGTATAAAAGGGCAAAGAGGCTTCTTTCTGTAAATGGAAGTCTTGCCCTAATGAGGAGAATAAACAAGAACACAAACAGCCCAATTGTATCCCCTGCCATCTTCCACCATGCAGCCGCACTGATGGAGCACACGATGCATGCTATGGTAGAGGGGGGAGTGATCAGACGACCAGTGGGGGGTAAGTAAAAAACTTTTATTCACCTCCTGGTAGGCTGCATGATCACTTATGGGTCTCCTCAGACCCACACCAGCTTTTTCTGGCTTAACTCCAAAGAGAGGAAGAGGGCGAGGTGGCATGTGCTTTTGCCACCGAGGTTCACCCCCTCCAGCCTGCTGATGGGTTCTGAGCTTTCTGTGATGACTCAAGGAAAAAATTGTTGGGGTGGTGGTGGACAGCTTGATGAAAGTATCGATGAAAGGACAGCTTGATGAAAGTAATTGTGACTGTGAAGAAAGTCCAATTCCATGATTAGGATTATTTAAAAAGGAATTAAGAATAAAACAGCTAATATTATTATACTGTTGTACAAATTGATAGTAAAGCCCAATCTGGAGTATTGTGTCCAGTTCTGGTTGCCACATCTCAAAAAAAGATATAGTGGAACTAGAAAAGGGGCAGAAGAGAGCAACCAAAATGATTAGTGGGCTGGGGCACCTCCCTTTCAAGGAAAGGCTACAATGGTTGGGGCTCTACAGTCTAGAAAGAAGGTGCCTGGGGACGACGATGACATGGTTGAGACATATAAAATTATGCACAGGATAGGCTTGCCATATTTTCCTGACCTTCAACCGGGATCCCCCCAATTAAATAATTAAATAAACGAAAAAATTAAATAATTAATTAATAAAAAATTACATAGAGAAATACAAGCACGTCCACAATTTCTATTTATTTTAAAATATAGGGGGTGCAATGTGCCCTCTATTGCCGCGCGAAGCGCGTCCGCAATTGTTATTTATTTATTTATTTATTTAGCCTACAAACTGAATAAGTAAATAATTAAAGAAAGGAATTTAATGTTCAAAAATAAAGGGGGTGCGAAGCGCCCCCTATTGCCGCGCAAAGCGTGGTCGCAATTTTTATTTATTTATTTAAGTTAAATAATTAATTAAATTTACTTACCCCACCATCATTGGCAGTGCTGATCCGGCAGTCATGCTGCTGAGATCCGTGCTGCTGCTGCATCCTCGTCGCGCTGCTGATCCGGAGAGAGACTGCCCGGGGCCGGCTCGCGCGGGCACGGGCAGTCTCCGGATCACTCGCTGTCTCACTGGCTCGGAGCCGGTGAGACAGCGAGCGATCTCCGGAGACAGACTGTCTCCGGGCAGTCTGTCTCCGGAGATTGCTCGCTGTCTCACCGGCTCCGAGCCAGTGAGACAGCGAGCGATCCGGAGACTGCCCGGCCCCGGGCAGTCTCTCGTTTGCCCACTGTCTCACCGGCTCCGAGCCAGTGAGATAGCGGGTGAACGGCCTACTCACTCGCTCGCCGCCGCTGCCGCCGCCATGTTTAAAATAGAGTTTTAAACTCTATTTTATGATGCCCTCACGGGATTTGGGCACCGACATCTTGCCTCTCGCGAGATTTCACGAGCCAACATGCCAGCGCCCAGTTAAGTAACTCTAGTTTAAACATGGCAGCGGCGGCGATCCGGGATCGTCCCAGGCATTCCAGAACGTATGGCAAGCGTAACACAGGATAGAGTGGATAGAGGAAAGTTCTTTTCCTTCTCACACAATACCAGAACCAGGGGACAGCTACTAAAATTGAGTGCTGAGAAAGTCAGGACAGAGAAAAGGACATATTTCTTTTCCCAGAGCATAATTAATATGTGGAAGTCCTTGCCACAGGGTGTGGTGATGGCCCCTGCCCTAGGTGCCTTTAAAAGGGGATTGAAAAGATTTATGGAGGAATTACAAGCCATGACGACTGTATGCAACCTCCAGGTGTTAGAAGGTAGCCTATCTGAATGCCAGGTGCAAGGGAGTGGTAACGGAATATGGGTATCTTGTTGTCTTGAGTGCTCCCTGAGGCATCTGGTGACCACTGTGGGATACAGGAAGGTGGACTAGATGGGCCCTTGACATGACCCAACAAGGTTCTTCTTATGAGAGAGGGGAGATCATGTTCAGTTGAACACTTCTCCTGACTTTTCTTCAGTGTTTATCCTCCATATAACTTAAATTTTATGTAAGAACCTTCCTGATTGTCTGACTGTTTATCTGAATGTTTGAATTTTACAGTTTGTATTTTAAATGAGCAGACATTTCCTGAACATTTGTTAGTTTTCTGTACAATTGCTTTAAGACTTCCTGTGAAAAACTAATGTCAGATATTACCTTTTCTGATTAAGTTTTGTATCATCACATAATTTATGAATGGCAGAATGACTGTCTTGTTTAAACACACACACACACACACACACACACACACACACACACACACACACACAGAGAGAGAGAGAGAGAGAGAGAGAGAGAGAGAGAGAGAGAGAGAGAGAGAGCATGTGTTTGCATTCCAGTGTGTGTATGTGTATTTTCCAACATGTTGAAAACATACTAAAAATTTGTGTGAGTCAAATCTATTGGGCAACCTGTTGTGTTTAGTGCCAGTTGTTTGAGAATATTGAATAAAGTTAGTGTATTTCTCCAGGCCAGTTGTTCTCATGGTATAAACTAAGCAGGTTGGATGCTGCAGCAGAACTTCTAACTGGTTGAAAGATGTAGCCACCCATGTTTGTCCTCTGCTTTCCATCTTCTTTTATCTCTCCCCCCCCCCCCCCACCTTTCAGTTTCCTTCTGCTCATAGTCAGAAAAAATGTTCTGGGAAAGATGGAGACATGAAGTGCATAGACAGTTGCTAAGGAAATCTGTGTTTTGTGCTTGCCTGTTCTACATCTGGGCCAGTTGAATGTCCATGTGTTGTTCATAATGTTGAGATAGGGCTCATGTCCATGGAGTGCAACACACATATTCCCACCCATGTGATCATTTATCCTGGATTTTTCAAAGTGTAACAATCACATGAACGTATGACTCTTTGTTCTATCAAGTCAGACCATTGTTCAGTCCTGCTCAGTATTGTTCATACTGGTAGGTAGTGGCTCTCTAGAGTGCAATCATGGGTCTTTCCTAGCTCTGCCTAGAGATGCCAGAGATTAAACTTGGATCTGTGTACAAAGCATGCACTGTACCACTGAACAACATCCCAATCATACAAATCGAGTCTATGTGCACTACTAGACTCCACACTCATAAACCTTACTGCAGCATTATGTCCAATCAGTGCCAATTTGCTGGACCCATTGCCCCATGCAAACACATGTGACACAGAACCTGATGAAAATTAGGGCCATGTTTATTAATAATTATGCCAGGCACTGGCAGCAATCAACGTAGAGAACACTCTACCCTGCCTACCAGTTTCCATGATATAGAAGCTTCTTTGGAAGTTTCCACTTTTCAGCAGAGGTGAAACTAGACTGGAGCGGAGGCAAGTAGTTCTGCAAGACTCCGTTACACCAGACTCAACGGCCCCTCCCCTTTGCTGTTGGAGCCATTCCGGCAGCGACAGGGGAGTGTCCTGCGTGTTGCCATTGCCGCCAGAATGGCACCAACAGCAAGGGGGAGGGGCCGTTGACTCTGGTGTAACGGAGTCTTGCAGAACTACTTGCCTCCGCTCCAGTCTAGCTACGGCACTGCTTTTCAGTAACTGAAATCAGAACTACTGTACAAGGCTCACCACTTGAATTTTCAGTGTATTCCACCTACGAGCCAATGAAAACATAATTATTTGTGCTGAAAAAAGCATGGGAATGAACACATTTCTATGCACAGTTCTTTTTATTTTGAAACTGGCTGTTTTTAGATTAAATACTTTCATTGTAAAATTTTCGTCGACTGTAACTATATTTTCACATACTTTACAGAGGTGTCAAAATAATTATTGCCTCTAATGTTCTTTGAATGGCTAAAGTGCTATAAAAATAAGAATTACTAATAGTTTCATGCTGCTTATTACAAGCTCATACTAGCTAAAGTACTTTTTCCTCTTTCTAATTGTGTGCAGGCTTTTTCAGTGCAAAATTATATTTTTCAGAAGTCAAGAACAGCATTGCTAAATAACTGAACAATACTGAATAAGAAACCTAGATTTGAACTCCTGAATGGGTTATGGAGATGGGAGAGAAAGCCCTGGTGCTAATGCTTCCTACTACCCCACCCCAATCTGCCCCTGTGACAGGGCCAAAATTGGTAGACTCTGCTGTCACTGTGAGAATAAAGCCAGACAGAAAGACGTCCTTGAAAGTCTCCCTCCCAGTAATTATCCACAAATCTAGACTGCAGCATGGAATCCAAGGTATAGGAGGACAGGCAGCCCGATCCAGTGTAAAGTTAGAGCGGCAGAACATGCACTCTGCCACCTTAAGCTGTTGCAAATGCACTCTAAAGTGTGTTTGCGACTCTCGGTGAGTAAGGGCGGCCGCCGGTGCAGAGGCCGACAACCCTCACTCTGCCAGGGAACTGGAGCTGCGCCCGATGGCCCAGGTAAGACCTACGCAGACCGGGGCACGGGTGGGGGGAAGATGGGCTGGTGCAGCCACGGGGATGGCCATTGGCCAGCCTGGTCCAGGAGCGGACGGGGATATCGGCGGCGCACTCCACCCCTTCCCTAGGCCCTTTCCCGAACCTGGCCGGCCTTACACAGCCTCCTTGAATATATGCCAGGCCTGCACCTGGCGTACATCTGAGGAATCCCATAGGGCCCCGGCCGCCCTACACCCGAGAAAGGGGACAAACATCCCCTTCTTCTGAGGTGCTCACGGGCTGCCCCGGGGCAGCCCAGGAACGGGATAGGATGCGGTGGCCAGCCCTTTAGGCTGGCCGCCGCATGTTACACAGGATTGCGCCATAAGGCAAGGCTCCAATTGAGTTCAAATCACTACAGTCAGGCAACAGTTGAAAGCACAAAGAGTTTATTAAAACTACAAAGGTGGTGATGGGGCACTGAAGAAAAGAATAAAAAAGAAAAGAATAAAGCAAGCAGGCCATATGATATCCGGAGGAGTATCTTAGAAAAGCTAAAGCACAAACTGCTGATCATAAGTAAATGTACAAAGAAAAAAAAATCTTAAATGTATCTTACTGCCCAATCCTATCCCCTACTATTGGTACCGATGCAGCTACACTGGTAGAGCATGCGCTGCATGCAATGGTGGTGGTGGTGGTGGTGGTGGGGGCTAATGGTCAACCAGCAGGAGGTAAATAAAAATATTACTTACCTCTGATAGGCTGTCTAGTCACCTATGGGTCTCCATTTCACACATACACCAGCCATTTTGCTGGCATATGTACGAGGAGAGAAAGGGGTGGGGTGCCTGGGAAAGGGGATATAATCTAGTACACGCTGAGATCAGAGATCCACCCCCTCCCTGAAACTCCCCCTGCCCACGACATGCCTCTGCTGCCAACTTACCAGCACTGACTGAGGTCTCTGGAGCCACTGCTTTGTGTGCCACACCACTCCCCATTTGCAGCAGCAGCCCAGAAGTGCATGTTGGCGGCCTGGCTTTTGTGCTGCCATAGTTCCAGCAGTGCAAGGCCCAAATTGGACTGAGGCCTAAATCTAAGTGTTCCCTAAACAATACATTCTCTCTCTGTCTCTCTCTCTCTCTCTCTCTCTCTCTCTCTCTCTCTCTCTCTCTCTCTCTCTCTCTCTCACACACACACACACACACACACACACACACACACACACACACACACATCACAAACCATCACAAGAACAGCCATATGACAGATACCACTTGATGTCACTTTGCATAATCTCAAATACAGTATTTTTCAATGAAGGCAGTTTAGTTTAGTTGAGTTCAGTTGAGTGCTGTGTAATCCATACATGTGTGAAACACCTGCAGCTTCTTCTAGAAAGGCAAGAAAAAGGTTAATAACATATGTCTAAAATGTGAACCAACAGTAACACAATATTGAAATGGATTACAAAAATATGCATACATGTACTGTATATTTTTCTCTTTTAGCATTGTTTTAAAGGTCACTGTATCTGGTTAACTCCAGATATCTTGAAACAAGATGGAAACTGGGGGGCATGGAGTAAATATGGCTCATGTTCTCGAACCTGTGGAACGGGGGTGAAATACAGAACCCGACAGTGTGACAATCCACAGTAAGTTGAACCTGACCAAACTGTATTCCTTAGCGACTAATAAATATTTGTAAAAGAACTATTGGTAAATTGCAACAAAAATTCAGCAAGAAATAATTGTTTGATTGTTGATCAGGGCCTCTGCCTTGATATCACTATAGATGTTTCATTTTAATACTTCCAACAGGTATTTATTGTCAGAGTTTATTGAAATACAATAACACCAACCCCATTATCCAGAGTTTCTCTGCACACAACTAGGGCTTGTCTTTTCATTACTGCTGTGATAAGCATGGGCAACCTGCATCCAAGCTAACAACTTGGAGAGGAGTTTAAAATGTAGGTTGTCATCAGAGTAGTGGCCCAGTCCTGCGTAAAAAGCCGCCTGCGGAGCGCGCAGTCCGCAGGTGGCAGGTGTCGTAAATGCGCCATAAAGCGTGTTTCCAACACCCGGAGAGTAAGATGCAGAGGCCGCCAGCCTTTACTCCGCCTCCTCCCAGACCCTGCAGCCGCCAGTCCAGGTAAGTCCTGGGGGTGGGGGTAGACTGGACAGCGAGGGAGGGCGGCCTTCTCTCAAGGTGTTCCCAGGCCACGCTGACGTGGCCCAGGTAGGGCGCAGGATACTGTGGACGGCTCTAGGGGCTGGCCGCGTATCCTTACGCAGGATCGGGCTGCCTGTGAGGAGGACACTGCTAGTATGAAAACAAGGGACCTAAGTACTGCTATTCCCACTAAACATCCCGAAAGTTGATGCACATAAATCCTGCTGATTTCAAGATCTGTGTACACTTAGAACCACACATGTATCTGGTGTTTACGGGGTGATCCTGTTAATTTTGCTGGACGGAATCAGTCCACACATGCAGTGTAATGCACTCAACAGATCTCTCAGACCCAGATCAGATTGTGTTGCCCCAATTGTGGTGGATAGCTTCAAAATAGTAACTAAGGCCATCATGTTTTTGTGATTACTGTTAACTCCAGGGGAGCCATCTCATGGGAGTGGAGCCTTATGTTCTCCAAACAGTGGTCCAAAGGCTGAAAGTATATTTTTAGCTTAATACTCAAGTCCTTTCAATGGTAGTCAGGCAGCTTCAAATCAGCTCAACCAAGCATTGAGGGCTTCACAGTCGTTGGGCACATGGCCTTGCGTATCCCTGAACCCTGAGTTATCAATTCAAAACTCAATGAGGATGATACTTAGCAGCCTATGGTACACTTCAAAGTGCTTCCTATGTATTATAACAGAGGAGTTGTCATTGTTATTCCCCATATTGCAGATATGGGACTGAAGCGGACCAACTGTGGCTTGCCTAATGTGTCTTGTGGACATCCATCCTAATTCTAGTTCTTTTCTATTTCACAAGTAAAGAAATAATTGTAAGCCTAACAAAAATCTGTTACAAAGCTGGCCGACTTCAGTGACATGATGTATGTTACCTATATTGTTTTTTTCTTATACCTAGCCCAGCTAATGGAGGTCGCACGTGTTTTGGACCAAGCTATGAGTTCCAGCTTTGCAGCACCCAGGATTGTCCTAAAGAATTTGAAGATTTCAGAGAGGAGCAGTGCAGGCAGTGGGATCCTTATTTTGAATATCAAAATACGAAGCACCACTGGCTCCCATATGAGCACAGTGATGGTGAGCACTTTTCCTCTTGTTCATCGTATTTTGGCTTTAGTGGACTTGGTGCCAGGCTTTGCAGACTGAAATCCCCTCTGTGCAAAACTCCGAAGAACCCAGTGAACATTAGAACTCAGATTATCCTGCCATGTGCCTCATCTTCTCTGGAGAGGGCACTCCGACGGATAAGCATACAGTCGCTATTCTCATTTGTTAAGTATCAACTACATCAAACTGATACACAAGCTATTCATAAGTACTGCCAGAGCAATCCAAAAGTGTACTTTTGTTAGAAATGCGCTTTTTTTGGGGGGGGGGGTTGTCACACTGATTAATATAAACACCCACAGACATTTCTGATTTGGGGCCCAGCCCACATTGGTAGGACATAGTGAAAACCTCTCTGTATGGATCTAAATTCTTCCCTTGCTGAGTTGTGGGGATATTTGAAAAATCTGGACATTTTTGATTCAGTGCAAGACATGAATTAATGTTCCCACTGTCAGCACTTTCATTCAATTGCCATTCAGACTGAACAAATAATAATCATATTTTGAAGTGATAAATCACAGGATTCTTTTCCTTGTAGGTAAAGAGCGGTGTCACCTCTACTGTGAGTCCAGGGAAACTGGTGATATTGTTTATATGAAAAGACTGGTGCATGATGGAACACGGTGCTCATATAAGGATGCCCATAGTATCTGCGTGCGGGGGGACTGTCTAGTAGGTGGCATTAATTTTGGGACTTTTTCCATTTTCCCATTTGGAAGAATGAGTGGCGCATTAACATTGCGATAACAGGCTACGTTTCTCTACGGCTAAGCTACAAATAAACAATTCTTTAAATCTTAACTACTTGTACTGATTGATCACATACACACACCATAGTTTATCATTGTTTTACATAATGGGAAGCTGAAAAGTTCTCAGTTTAATTAAAATGGAGTTCAGTTCTGACTTATACCGAGAAACAGACAGCCTGCCCAAACCCTGCATTGTATATTACCGTTAGAAATGGAATTTGTGGACTAATTCGGTGAAACTCTTGAGCATGTGGCTAAATGTATTTCTACTCAGGAAAACACAGTGGTGCACCAGAAGAACACAGGTGCCCAAGATTTGTAGCAGGTTCTCAGTCAAACTGCTACTCTGTGGTTCCCAAACGGTTTAGCACCGGGACCCACTTTTTAAAATGACATTCTCTGCCTTGTGGAGAGTGCCAAGGGATGGGTCTGAAAGAGAGAAAGAGAGAGAGAGAGAGAGAGAGAGAGAGAGAGAGAGAGACCCCGACTTCAGATGAAGCCCAGGGGAGGGGTTGCTTCACCCCTGTATCCCCCTCCTGGGCAGCTCCACCTTTCATGGGTGTAGTGGGTTGCTGCGAGGCAAGCTCCTCCAGTTGCCTTCCTGGGGGAGGCTGGTCTCATCAGCCTCCTCACCTTGCTTAAAATCCCCCCATCCCAGTGGAGCTCCACCCCTTTCCATCCCCCCATGCATTCAAAGGACCCGAACTGCATGGCTCAGTCCCCTTGTGTTTCCCTTCCCCTGCCCCTGAAGCCCCCCCCCCAAGGGGCTAGCCCTTCACAGGTCTGCTGGCTTCTGTGTCTGAGAAGGTGACCCCGCCCCTCCCAGAAGCGGCCTGGTGACCAGGCATGCAGCAGCCTTCTCTTTGGCCTTCAGCACGACGCCTGCCTCCCAGTGTGGTCACGGGGTCATTGCCGCCCTCAGCACATTCCTGCGGAGCACGTTCCTCATCCCACCACCGTTCCTGCAGGCCATTGCAGCCACGCCCAGAGGGCAGTTCCTCTCCAGTCCATGGAAGCTCCTGAGCCGCTCAGCTGACAATGGGTGGTCCCAGCCCGCAGGATAGTAAGAGCCCCCCCGGACAGCATGCAACTTAAATGTGACTCTGTTTACACAGTTGCAGCCAATAGTGATTATTTAAACGAGGCTGAACTTAGCAGTCTACAGGCAATTGAGACCTCTAATTAACCTGTTGCCTGCAGGATCTTGTATTGGGGCTCATCATTCCCATGGCGTATGACTTGAGACCAGATTCATGGAATAGTTTTTTCATGATGTCCACAGGGTTACTGTCGCCCTCGGTGTTGCTTGCTCAATATTGTTGCCCACGTGTCATCAAAGATGGGTACGCATTGAATTATATACCTGCATAAACTCGCATCCTGAATGGTAATATGTAAAAATGCAGACTCTTACAAGGAAGAGTAATTGCTTCTGTTTTCTGTTCACAGAAAGTTGGCTGTGACAAGGTAATAGACTCCTCGAAGCAAGAGGACAAGTGTGGGGTGTGTGGTGGAGACAACACCCACTGCAAAGTGGTGAAAGGAACACTCACCAGGGTACCAAAGAAACAAGGTCATTGCACTTTAAATTCCGTAGCCCTGTTCCCAGAGAAGTGTGCAAGAAGGTCCCTGGGGGCCTTTTTACCGTTCTTTCATCTGGAACAACACCTCTCTTCACGCGGCATCAGCAGCTGCACCTGAACCAGCACACCTGAGGTTCAGGTGCATCTTCTGATGGAAAAGAGCAGAAGTGCTGTTGAAAGCAAAGTAGAAAGTCCCACTGTGTGCGTCGGAGTCCGTACCTGCACTTGCAGAGGCTCCATGACTTGAGGCTTTCGTTTCATATGTCAAGTTTCTTCTTGCTTTTGCTTTATCTAAAGCTTTAAATTGGCCTGACTCTCGTTTGCGTGATCTTGAAGGGTTTTGGACAATTTAGAGCAGATGCATTTGAACTAGGGGCTCCTGCCTCATTCTGGGAATGAGGGCAGTCCTATTTGCTGCATTTGTACCTTCCCTGTCACCCAAGGAACTCAAGTGGTCTTATCTGGGGGTTATCCCCATTTTTTTATCCTACCCAAAATTCTGTGAGGTAGGTTGGACTGAAAGATAGTGACTGGTCCATAACCACTCAGTTCATGTCCAACACCACGCTAGGCACTGCAGTACACCTTCACTGTGCATGGCTTTATTCACTTATATAGATATTTATATACCAGTTTTCCAAGGCTCAAAGCAGTGAGCAAACATGAGGATGTTAAATGACAGGGCCACATGTCCTCTTTCTTTCTCTTTTTCATTAAACTATATGTCAGTACGGAAGCTCCCTTGCTTATGAACACATTCGGTTCCAGTGGTCTATTTAGTCGTTTGGTTTGTAAGTCCAACATCACTATTATCGGTGGCAAACATGTTGTAAAATATGAAAAAATGTACAGTATTTACAGTACTCCTGCAGTGCAGTACAGTACTCTATAGTGTGTAGTCTTACCTTGAAAAGTGGGCTAACAATGGCGGCGGGAATACTGGGAATGGGAACTGATGCCATTATTGCGCACCAGTTGAAATTACGACTATTGCTCCAAACAGGCAATGAACGTATTGCCAGGCATGTTTGTATCTTTCAAAGTTCCTAAGTTGAATATTTGTAAGCAAGGGAGCTCCTGTATAGATTTCTTACCCTTTTCTTTAGTTCGAGGAGAGTAGTGATTCATAAGACAAATATATTTTCACAGTCTGAGGCCATCTTAAAAGAAAATATTTTAGAGAGAGATAAGGTGCAAAAAGACCAGACCTTCTGTACCTTTAAGAATTAGCTAGAACAGGCATTGTCAACCCCTTCCTGGCCGAGTACCACCTCCAGCACCACTCTCCTGCTGCGTACCACCAGAAATGACTGAGGATTACATCATTGCCAGTTATTTCCATGTTTAAGTTTTCAGAGGTCAGAAAATGCAGGTAGGAGGCTCTGGGCAGGTGGGAGGGCCCTTTTCAGCATTCCCGAGGGGCTTGGCCAAAGGCAGGAGCCTCTCAGGAGCAAAAATGTGCCACTGAAAGCACCACGTCGGAGTGGGGTTCCGGCGGTCCGAGTACCACCAAAGTTGGCCAAAGTACCACTGGTGGTACTAGTACCACTGGTTGAGAACCCCTGAACTAGAACAAGAAATTTCTTACAGTGTAGCTGTGAGAAAAGCTGCAGCTGCTTAAATCCCCTCTTCTCTTCAAGAATCAAGTCCCCTTTTGCACTTGACCATTCCTTTATTTATAATGCTAACCCATCTTGCTTTTAATGTTGCCCTACAGGATACATTAAGATGTTTGAAATTCCAGCAGGTGCCAGGCACTTGCTTATACAAGAATCGGATGCCACTATTCATAATCTTGGTGAGTATTAAAATGTGGATCTGGTTGTTGCTACTGTTATTATTACTTTTTATTTGTGGGTATGTTTTCACTGACAAGCTGAAAATATGTTTGTGTCTCTGTCTGTTCTTATAATTCCTCTCATTTATCTTCTGGAATTCAGTTCAGAAAAGCCAAGCCAACCCAAAATTCTGTTATTAGATAAATACAGTATATGGTTTGAACAGATTGTGCAGAACACTGCTTCAGTTATAAATTTAATAACTTTTTTAATTACGCATTTAGTTTGGATTTTTCCCTCCAACATTTGAAACTTTTAGTCCCATTTTTGGTCATAATCTGAAGGTTTGAAAAGCATCAGAGGGTTGATGTAAACATAGAAAGGATTAAGGCTATGAGAGCAGAACTAGATGCTGTTAGTTCTAGTGTAAGCAGCGCTGGTGCAGAGGCCGGCATCACTTACACGGCCGTCGCCCAGGACCTGCGCCAGCTGACCCAGGTAAGTCCTAGGCCAGTTGGCAGGAGGGCCGGGGTGGCAGAAGGGGGCCATTGGCCGGCCCAGCCTGGGAGGGAAAGGGAATATTGGCTCGCTGGCCTTACACAGCCTTCCTGGATGTGTGCCAGCTAAAGAGCTGGCGCACATCTGAGGAGGCCCGCAAGTACCAGAGTTCAGTGGGACTTACTCCTAAGATAGAGTGCATAGGATTGCAGCCTAAAATCATCATCTGCACTGCACCCCACTTCAGAGCACTATGACAGTCATGCTGACCCCCTGCCTGTTTGTTATAATTTGGTGTCCATTGTGTCAAATAGGAAGACATTTGCAGAGTTCTCCAGCTTTTTCAGAATCATTTAGTATGCCATGTCTCTTATGAGGTGTCCCTACTAGATGTAACAATGCAGCTCCCTCACATTATTTCCATATTTGTTGCACACCATTCCCCTGCTCACTGGTGCTGCTGCTTTCGCATACATCTCCACAATCTAGCATCTTGGTCTGAACTCTTTCAGATTCTGGGCCATCCATGGCAAGGCTGTTCAATCAATCTCAAAGCTTAAACAGTAATTGAAATCCTCTTCCTACAATTCAGTGGATCAATAGCAGACAAAGTCTTGTAGGCTGTTATTAATTAGAAGTGGATTCACATCAAATGGCCTGGTAACTCTGCTATGAATCACCCATATTTTGCTTTAGTAAATGGTTCCTTGAAGTGCTGTTCCATGTAGCCTCATGGGATTAATAGCATTCTCTGCACAGACTTGTTCCTTATGTTAGGCAAACTGTTTCAGGAGAAATAAGCCTGAAGACATGTTGATACTGACAACACTTCAGGAGTTTATCGCACAGATAGAAAGGGTAGAAGTTGCCTGAGCAACAGGGAAGGCAGGCAACAAGTGTATGCAACTGTCAGGTTTGGAATTATTATTTTAACAGCAGAAGTGGGAAGACAGATGAAAGGGCCTTTAAAATTTATATGTGCAAATTAGCCTGGGATGTCAGTAATGCCAAGGTCAGTACTAAAGGCTACAGTGAGGTATAGAAAAGAGATAAAATGGGATTGTAGAATCCCCAAGTTCAAAGGGACCTTCTCTAATCCAGTCACCTACAGAGAGGAAAGATTTGCTATTCTTAACATCTTTGCTAGAGAGTCAATGAAGGAGATTTCCTTAGGTAACTCATTCCGTTTGCCAACTTCATTTGCCAAAAGGATATAAAACTTTGTACTTTATAATCTTAATCCAACACAATGCAGCCATGTCCGGTGCCCCACCAGGAACTCAATAGGCATCTATTTTTTTTCTGCCTGTCTACTAAAACAGAAGGCTGTGAGCAGCGGGTGAGTCCTTTGTTAACACAGTACATCAGTGACAAACCAGAGACAACAACTCCAAACAGCTATATGGGTGAATTTAAAATTAAAAAAAAGTAAATGTGATGGTGTCATAGGTTCATCTGATTGGATCAGTTATGACGCCTGGGCATCCCCTTACCTAACTGGGTGGGCACGACTGCCCAGTCAATGGGCACATGCCAGTCTCAGCAGGTAGATTGGCCAGAATCCTTTCTTTGAGGAAAATCTAACAAAAAAAAATCACCTAATCCACATACGTTTTGTCTGGTATGCCATGTGGCCTTTCTGTAATGGGGGACTGATTTTTTTCTTTTAAAGGATAAGGGCTACTACAGGAGGAGGGTATCCATAGCTTTTAGGATGCTGAAACATCACAGAATCCTAGGGGGTTAGAAGTGTACAAAATTAGTGAAAAAAATGCACAAGAAATAGGGGGAAATCAGGAAATAGGGGAAATGATTTCCCCCACATCTTCTTTTAACTTGAATATATGTATCCAGGCTCAGTAATTCCTTGCAGACACAATTAGCTATTGCACATATTGAATTAAGAACAGAGCCTTCCCTATTAGCTCGGCCCGTTCTGACCAGGCCTTCGTCGGCAATTTCGCACATGCGTACAAGGCCGATGAGGGCAAGCTGCCCTCATCGGCCTTGTACGCATGTGCGAAATCGCCGAGGAGGGCCTGGTCAGAACGGGCCGAGTCGGCGAGCGGGGAGGATGTGCAAAGGCCCTCTCCTGGCCTCTGGAGGCTTTGCGGAGCCTCTGGAGGCCGGGAGAGGGCCTTTGCACATCCTCTCGGGCCGCTGGCTCGGCCTGTTCTGACCAGGCCCTCGTCGGCGATTTTGCACATGCGTACAAGGCCGATGAGGGCAGCTTGCCGACGAAGGCCTGGTCAGAACGGGCCGAGCCGGCGGTCCGGGAGGACGTGCGGAGGCCCTCTCCCGGGCTCTGGAGGCTCCGCGCGGAGCCTCCGGGGGCTGGTTGGGCGGCCTCCCGGCAATCTCCCCGGGGGCCAGAGCCGATGGCCACGTGGGCCGGATTCGGACCGCGGGCCAGAGGTTCCCCTCCCCTGCTGTAGATAGTGCCATCTCAGGACAGAGGAAGGGAGGAAGTCGTTCTTTTCATGGGTAGGTTCAGAACGGGCCGAGTCGGCGAGCGGGGAGGATGTGCAAAGGCCCTCTCCCGGCCTCCGGAGGCTTTGCGGAGCCTCTGGAGGCCGGGAGAGGGCCTTTGCACATCCTCTCGGGCCGCCGGCTCGGCCCGTTCTGACCAGGCCCTCGTCGGCGATTTTGCACATGCGTACAAGGCCGATGAGGGCAAGCTGCCCTCATCGGCCTTGTACGCATGTGCGAAATCGCCGAGGAGGGCCTGGTCAGAACGGGCCGACCAGCGAGCGAGGAGGACGTGCAGGGGCCCTCTCCCGGCCTCCGGAGGCTTCGGACAGTGAGCGCGGAGCCTCCGGAGGCCGATGGGGGGGGGCTAAATTAAATAATTAATTTAAAAACGGCGGCCGGCCCGCAAACAAAATTTAAAGGCCCTCGGCGGGGAAAAGGTTCCCCACCCCTGATCTACGGAGAACGTGATGGACTAGGCTTTTCTCTCAGTTGGACTAGATAAGCTAGGTGTTTCTTCTTCAATAACTTGACTCCCCCCTTGCTCTCAGTAACTTCAGAGCAAGTATGGTGTAGTGGTTAGAGCAGTGGAGTTGGACCAGTGCTGGATATCCAGGTTTAAATTCCCCCCTCAGTCATGAAGCTCACTGCACAAACTTGGAGCCAGTTATTATCTCTCAGCCTAACCTACCTCACAGCGTTGTGAGGATAAAATAGAAGGGGAATAGTCTTGTACTCTGCCCTGAGCTTCTTGGAGGGAAGGATGTGATAAAAATGTAATTAAAACATAAAACGTTGCTTGTTAGCAGGGGATTTCACCCAAAGCGACATATTCTCTGTTCCTAAATAGAAATGGTTTCAAATAGAAATGTGAATAGATCAGATTTTCATCTTGTTCTTCCAGTACCTTTATTAATCAGGTCCCACTGCCCTTTTCAATTGGCCACCTGTTCTTTCTCATGCAGTGCTTCCCTCACTTGGTGTATCATCAAGTGATGGTTTTCTTTCTGTCTGTGCATGTATTTGTGTATGAAGAAGGCAAAATACAATCAGGCATGGAGCTAAGCAATTCAGAACACATTCGCTGCATTGTTTAAAAATAGCAAGACTCCATTGGAAACAGGCATAGTTAAAAGTACAAGGCTGCAATCCTATACTCACTTTCCTGGGAGTAAGCCCTACTTAACACAATGGGACTTACTTCTGACTAGACATGCATAGGCTTGTGCTGCCTGTCTCACAATCCTCCATAAACAGATTGAAACTGGTGTGGCACAGCAGACCATCTCATCTCATTCTTGCCCCCCGAAATTAAAAATGATGGAAGACAAAGCAAGAAGTGTAGTATTCTGAGGATTTCATGTTTGCCATGTTTTTTTCCTAGCCGTCAAGAACAGAGAAACAGGAAAATTTATTTTAAATGAGGACAACTATGTGCCAGACTCCAAAGTGTTTGTTAACATGGGTGTGGAGTGGGAGTATCGGAATGATGATGACAGGGAAACCGTGCAAACGATGGGCCCTTTACGAAACGGAATCATCGTTCTGGTAAGTCTCTTGAAGATGAGAGCGTCTAGGTTACGCTGAATCATGCATAGAGTATTTTATGGATTGCATCTGTTCAGGCATCTGTTTTAAGGATAAAAGGCATATTCAATTACTTGTCCCAAACTTTACTTATTGCCACATTTGTTTGTCAGGGTTGCGTGTCAAAAAGGCAGATTGGGAAGCTGACCAACTGAGAAATGGGGGAAGGATGAAGGAAGGCAGAGAGACAATGGTGAAACAGAGTCTTCAACAGCCTTGAAGTATTTGTAACTAGCAAGGCGCAGTAAAGCAAAACAAATGGACTGGCAGGTGGCGGTAGTGGTGGCGGCAGTGGAGATCTGTGTGCTGGGACCTAGGAGGACAATACTGCCCTTTCTCTGCTCTTATTGCCTTGAGTGGTTCTTCACAAGCACCACCAGTACACAGACTAGGAGTCTCCTGCTTCATATCCTGGCCATCCTTAAAGTAGACCCTACTTACATAATCTTATTGCCCTACTTACATAATCTGTTCTTGGTGAGAAAGGAGTGGATGGATCACATGTGTATGGGCACCAGTTCTCATTGAGGGCCCAATCCTAACCAACGTTCTAGTACCGATGCATTCCCTTACCTTGAGGAGGCCTCCCACCGTGAGTGTCCACCACCACCACCACCACAAGATGCAGCACGCACCCTGTTGGCATGGCTGCACTGGCGCTAGAAATTTAGTTAGGATTGGGCTGTAAAAGTTGCACATATTGTAAGGGAATCTAAGGCTTGTTCCCACACCTAGTCCATGTGGGAACCTGCGCTTAGTCTCCAAAAAGCATTTCTCATGCCGATGTGGCAAGTTTTATGAATAAATGTTTTAAATCTATTCAGGGATGTTTTTTAAAATCTACAGTGTGCTTATCATGGTTTCAGTTTGTTTCTAAAAAATCTTCTGTGATTTCCAAAATATCTTGCTCAAAATGTATGACTTGTTTGTCTGACTAGGTAATTCCTCATGGTAATGTCAAGATTTCACTGACATACAAGTACATGATCCATGAAGACTCTTTAAATGTTGATAACAACAATGTCTTGGAGGATTCAGTAACTTATGAGTGGGCTTTGAAAAAATGGTCACAGTGTTCAAAACCCTGTGGAGGAGGTAAGACTGCTAAACTGATGTTTTCTGAGAGTCAAACTACAAGTTACAAGGAAAATGTAATTTGGCCCTGCGTGTCACTACATCCTTGTGATTAGCTGTGCAATTAAGACCTGACTCACACATGCATGTGTATCATCTGATCACTCAATACCTGATGACTAGGAGCTGAGTATGTGAGAGGACTTCACTGAAAAGCACTGCATTTGAGATGGTACAACAGTTTTATATATCTGTGATAGCTTGTTTACCCCATGTAAGCCAACATTTGATGCTGCACTCACCAGATATTGAACTTGCATGTGAAAAGCAAACTGAAGAATCAGACATTCTTAAAAATTATTAAAGCAACAGAGTCCTGTGACACCTTAAATACTAACAAATGTATTTCAGCATCAGGTTTTGTGAACTACAAGCCACTGAGCAATTTTAACAGTCACACATGTAGTTAGACTTTAATAGAAAAATTATGAGAGTAGCATAAAAAGTCTGGGTTAGAGAAGCACTTTATTTATTGCTGCGCATTATTTACAGCTTATTTGCACTTCTAGGAAATGGAAAACAGATAATGTATTAGGACAGTTCTGTTCAGTAACTGAAAAAGAAATGAGTGAATGTCAGTGAAATGCAAAAGAATAAATATTCCAGCACGTACATTGTACTCCAGAGTGGACTGAATCAATAAATAACTGTGAACCCATCTACATCAAGACTTGCTATGCACATCTACATCAGGGCTTGTTATGCGCAACTACATCAGGAATTGTTCATTCATTTCCTGGCTCCCAGGATTCGTGAGATGTGGAGTCAGCCTATAGCAGGAGTGGCCAACCTTTCAACATGAATGCTCCTGGACCTTTAATGGTTGTCTAGGTGAGGGCATTTCAGCAGGTGCAGCTGCTTTAGCAGCACCATCAGCACTTGCAGCTGCCAAGAGTCTGTCTTCTACACAACTCTTAAGAACACAGAAGCCCTAATGGTGGAAGGTTGGCCACTCCTGGCCTAAAGCATTCTCTCCCCTCACTTTACCACACTCCGCACATAATATAATTCTTATGTTCTTATGTTCTTAATAGGTAGAAGACCAGAAGTACACCAGGCACTATTTCTGCTGTTGTGACAGCTTGAAAAAGAGCCTGCATGATCACTCAAATTGTGGCAGTTGCATCCCCCCTCTTGCCATGACATCAGTTCACATAGTTGGTGTCTCTATGTGATCCCAGCCAGATTGCAACCCTACCAGCTGCTCCACATCCCATGGGCAATCACATTGTGGCTGACTCTAAATTGGGCTTCCTTGATCCTGCCAAATAGAACCCTCTTTTTGTCCATAGTCTGAAAGGAGTAAAGGGTCAAAATAAGCTTCCATGGATTTTGAAGAATTTCAGGTTGTGCGCAAGCACTCTAAAGGCTGAAACTAAAAGAAGTCTCTCATTTAAGGCTATCAGTTTACAAAATATGGTTGTCGGCGGAAGACTGACCACAAGATGGTTCATCGCAATTACTGTGAGTCCATCCAGAAGCCAAAGCCCATTCGCAGAGTCTGCAATCTCCAAGAATGTTCCCAGCCAATGTAAGCATTCCTCTCTGCTAGAATAACTCATTGTTGTTGCATAATAGTCCACTGAAACAGAATTGCCTTCAGTTTGCCTCAGATGACCTCCTTTGGTCCCTCCCTTTGCGGCTGCTTTGGGGCAGGACTGCTCTTTAGCCATCATTTTTAGTTTATTACCAAATCCGAAGTTATATGGTAATGTGATAAAATTGCCAAGATTTTTCTTGTTGAAACACCCATTCCTACAAATAATGATGCCCACAGATTCTGAAATAGGCTTTGATGTGGAAAAGAAATCTATTTGATGTCTCACCATCTTTAGATAATCCAGATAAAAATAGATGTGAAACGGATTTATATAAATTGATTTTACAGTGTATGAATTTTAAAAGCATAAAATATTTATAGGCTGTTATTGAAGAAAACATCATACATCAGTAGGCTTACCAGATCTCCAACCGGGACAGAGTGCTAGACCTTCAGGAGAAGGAATGTGGGCAAGTGCGGCTTGTTAACCCTTAGAGCACAATCCTAGGCACAATCCTAGGCTTCTTAAACCTTAGAGCACAATCCCATTGAACACAATGGGGCTTGCTTCTGAGTAGACATGCCTAGGATTGTGCTCTAAGGGTTTAACAAGCTACACCTGCCCACATTCCTTCTCCTAAAGGTCTAGCACTCTGTCCCAGTTGGAGATCTGGTAAGCCTACTAAACAGTCTTATGCATGAATATCCTTTTCTGGATCAGGAACTGTGAGCATAATTCAGGTGCATATTCCAAATGAGGATGCAGTCTATCTGCACTCTGTTGTGTTGAATGGATGCACATTCCACTGTGCATTTCCATGTGTTTCCCCATCCATAAAAAGGTAAAGGTATCTCCTGACAATTAAGTCCAGTCGTGTCCGACTCTAGGGTGTGGTGCTCATCTCCATTTCAAAGCCGAAGAGCCAGCGTTGTCTGAAGACGCCTCCGTGGTCATGTGGCCGGCATGACTCTCCTTGCCGCAGCGCGTAGCATGCAGCTGGAACACGGAGCGCTGTTTACCTTCCCGCAAGCGGTACCTATTTATCTACTCGCATTGACATGCTTTGGAACTGCTAGGTTGGCAGGAGCTGGCCAAGCAATGAGCGCTCACCCTGTCGCGGGAATCGAACTGCCGACCTTTCAATCGACAGCTTATGGTTCAGCGGTTTAACCCGCTGCGCCACCCGCTGGCCTTACCCCATCCATACACTCATGCAATTTACAGCCCAATCCTATGCTGACCTCCGCTGGCGGTACTGGACTCCGCGCTGTCGCAAATGTGCCATTAAGCATGTTGCGACGCCATGGAGGCCAGCACTGGCAGGCCTCCGCCGGCGAAGGAGCGGCGCCTGCCAGAGGCAGGTGAATTCTGTGCCAGGCAGCGAGGAGGTGGGGGGAGGGACGCGGGGAGCAGGCGTTCTGGGCCAGCGAGAGAAGGGCGGATCAGACCCAGGAGGGGGGCGGACTTGGAGGAGGAGGCCTCCGCCAAACCCTATCCCCCATCCCAGGCTTGAAAGCCTGACACGGGGCTGCTCGGAGCTGCAACGGCCATTTAGCTGGCGCGCCTCCAAGTAGCCCTATAGGGGCTTCTGAGGCTTGACACGGGGAAAGGGGACAATTGTCCGCCCTGGCACCACTGCATCCGAGCGTGGAGCTTTGGATAGGATTGCTCCGTAAGCCATGTAGAATCATTTACTACAAATTGAATTGGGTTTGACTTTGTTTTGAATGGCAGCCAGTTAATTTGGAGGTCACAACAAAGGAGTAGGTCGATGAAGAGCTTTTCTTCTATGCTTGCTAAGTGAAGAGAAGTTAATAGAAACTAGGAATAAGTTGATGTTCAGGATTTACATCCTCCTGCCTGACTGTGCCAAATAATTAGACTGCCAGAATTTTGTTTTGTTTCTCTGTTTAAATTCCTAATGCATCCCAAGGTGATAGCTCGTAGACAGTAATAATAAAAATTCACAGTATTGTATTGAATTGAAATTACCACATATCTCATTGGCTGGCCATAAAAATCCAACCCGAACAAGGAACTTTTAAAGTGTTTCTACAACTAGCTCAAACTTTGGTAAATGTGCAGAAGACGGGAGCCCTTCAGTTGTGAGGCAAGCATTGATAAGCCCTCCATATGTGTTCTTTGGTATGGACAGTATGAATACAGGTGGGCCCCCATATCCGCTGGGGATATGTTCCAGGCCCCTCCGTGGATACTTGAAACTGTGGATAAGAGCGAACACCCCCTCCATGATTTCCTGAGGGCCCCCCCCACCCTGCCTCCCCTGCAGGCAGGCATGCTTGCCCCCCCAGCTCTTATTTTTCTTTCAGCAAGCTTTGTTTCTTCCTTAAAACAAACAGAGAAGCAGCCTCCATTGCAGGCAAGTAGAACAAGACTAAGTACTAGAGAGGCTCTGCAAGGTTAACAGAAACCTTGCAGAGCCTCTCTAGTACTTAGTCTGGTTCTACTTGCCTGTAATAAGCAGCCAGAGGCTGCTTCTGTTTCTTTAAGGAAGAAAAGAAGCTTACTGGGGAAAAAGTAAAAGCCTGGGGGGTCCCCACGATCTGTGGATAACTGAAACCGTGGATAGCGAATCAGTGAATATGGGGGCCCACCTGTATTCTTAAAGATCCTGCTAGTAAGTAGGCAGTCACTATGTTATAGAACAGTGATGGCGAACGTGTGGCACGTGTGCCGCTGCCGGCACGCCGAGCCGTCTCTGTGGGCACGCCGTGACTACAGTCATACACTGTAGTCACGGCGTCGGCTCCCACGGACTACATCTCCCACATTTCTCTGCGGCTTCTATGGGGCTGGTGGTCTTCTCTCCCTCCCCTTGCAGCAAGTAGTGGCCAACTCAGACCGCGGCTCTGACGCTGGGCGCGCGCGCATCGCCTCTCAACGACGACGCTCTCGGACTCGAAAGCAGGCTGCGGGCGGCCGGGCGCTCCAGGCTGTGGCCTCTGGCATTCCCTGACAGGGAGAGGACACTCTCAGCTCTTACCTATTGCAAAAGGAAGGGATAGTTAGGCAACACAGTTGATAGAAAGACACATTTGATCCTTTAGGGGGAGTGGAGATGGCATCAATGCATGATGGCATGGAATACCCTTCCCCCCCCTTTGCTTACATGTGTGGGGTGCATTGTCTTTGCTTCCCCTGTTGGAGTGGTGAGGTTTGTTTCCAGTTGGGTGTTTGTGCATGGAGTCATTCAGGGACAGGATACTTACAATAAGAATTCTGAGAAGGCAAGTGTTAACAAAATATCTTGCCATACATGTTGTGGGGGACAAGAGGTTGTTTGTGTAAAGTGGTTCTTTTGTGCACCAGGTGCTCTTTCACTGCGGTTCCCATAATGAAAGTTCCCATAATGAAAGTTTGAGAGACCAGAAAAGTGTAGCCCTGTGCTGCATGTTTTCTCATCTGAGCTATAGTCTCCTTGGCAGGGGCTTATAGACTCAGTGGCATAGTAATGCCTGGGGGTTGCCAGCCATGATGATGCCCCCACGTGGCCACACCCCCGTGTGACACCACTCGGAAGCCCCTCCCCCACTGCGTGACGTCACGCGGCTTTCTACTGGACGACAACGGCCCCAGGGGCGGAAACACCTCCCTGCCCTTCCGTAAGCCTTGGCAGCGGTGCTGCGAGGCTCGCCACCACTGCCAAGGGCAGCGAAAAAGTTTAAAAAGTGGCACCAAGAGGCACCACCGCCAAATCTCTGGGGCCAGGTCAGTTTGCTGTCCCCCCCCCGCTGCCTGGGGGCAGACCGCTCCCCGATTCCTACGCCACTGTATAGACTGGAGTTGTTGTGCTGTGATTGGCTACCAAATATAGTCAGTATCCTATGTTCCATCATAGGAAAGTGGACTGGACAGGAGATAACAGGAAATGGGGATTTTGGAGTGTTTTTCCTCTCATTGTTCCCTGTGGGGTTACTCTTTCCTATGCCTGCTCTGTAGATGGCATGGCATTGGATGTCTGGCATTTGAGGGACACCTGGAATATGGCATACATCCTGTCCATGCCCTTCCCATGCTATGCCCTGATCTCCTCCCCACTTTTGACCTCCCTGCCAGCAGAGTTGGCAGCTACGTCAGTCAGTGTGGTGTTTTCTCAGCATTGTGCTAGCATCCATGGCGCATCTGTCAGTGGGTGGACTTGTATGCCTGGCATCATTGCTCTGGTGTATGTGGAGATACACTGGTGTATGTGGAGTATAGGAATGGGCTGTAAAAATGGAGTTAATGAAAACCACTTTCACAACCTGGGATTCCACCAATGGATACAAAAGCACTCCAAAACCAACTGAGGGTGATGGAACTGGCCAGTTCAAGAGATATTGAGTTGCTGTGCTCTGTGTCCCTTTCTCTCCTCTCCTCGGTAACTTCTAGTGTATAGCGATATGTGATTTTAACGTATTGTACTGTGCATTTTCCTGCCCTACCTGACATTCACTGTTGCCAGCATGGGCAGGGAGACACTACACATTAGCCTCTTTCAGGCCTTCAATTTGGGCACAATGGACACATGTGGGGATGGGAGTGGGATCACAGCGGTGGCAGAAATCACCTTTAATCCACACTAGTTAGCTTGAAGCTCTGGAGAGACGCTCAAACAAATGGGCGTTGTTTGGGAGCAGAGCCTGCTGCCAATTGATCAAACTCCCCCCCCCCCCCCGTATGTGTTATTTGCAGCTGAATTGAAGGTCTGAACACAGCTATTGTGTTAGAAGATATTACACCAGGTATTAGTGCTAGGTGACTAGATATTACCAGGAAGAGGGGAGACAGAGTAGCAGCAATTCCATGTATCTTGTTACAATGTTTAGTTTTATGCTGAGTGACCAGGAGGAATCTAAACACCAACTATAAAAGGCACCCTATTTCAACTGGGCTACAGAGTCTATCAACTTTGAGTATTCTGTTACTGCTTCTTATACTTATCAGAAGCAAAGGCATAACAAGGACGGAGCCGGAGGGGCACCTGCCCTGGACGCTACCCCAAGGCAGCAGCATAGCTGGCATCGTACCAGCCGCCCCCTTGTGACGCTGATGTCACTGACCCCACCCCCGAGTGACGTCAGCCAAAGCCAACTGTCTCTCAGGGGCTGGGTGGGAGGGCAGGGACCAACACAAACGCAGCTCCGAGACTTCTGCAGGCTTCTCTGAGCCGTTCTGCCACATGGATCGCCACCGCCGGTTTGATCCCCCCCGCCTGCTGCCCAGGGGCGGTCCGCTCCCCTGCCCCATCCCATCCTACTCCTCTGCCCCAAGGGGGGTACTCTGAGGTGGATCGCCAGCCCACCTCCCCCTCCTCATCGAGACTGAATAGCTGTGGCTCCATGCACCACCACCCCATCACCGCGATGGGCTGCCCTCGCCTTTGGCTCAGAACACAGTGAAAAAAGCAGCCGTTCACTTTTTTCGCTGCATTCTGAGCTGAAGACAAAGGGCAGCCCATTGTGACAATGAGGGAGTGGCAAAAATCCCGGAAGTAATAGGCGGTGACATGGTGATGTCATCACATCACTGCCCATTACTTCCACTTCTGCGAAGCATCTTGAGCTGGGAAGTCTTGGGCATTAGAAACTGGTATAGATGGAGCATTAGTTGAATCCCTAAAGCGATTGTTATAGTATACACAGAGCTCCCAGTATTTCCTTTGCAAATTTCAGACTGGTCCAGAGGTTTGTAGTTTGAGTTTTTAATATTTGCCATTCCTATTACACATTCTGCCTTGGATTGGAAAATCCAAACATTTCTCTCATTTATTTATTTACTTATTTCCACCTTCCATTTCTATTAAAAACACTACAAGCAGTGGCTTACATGATGTGAAAAATGCAAAAAACAAAAAACAAAGATAAAAATGGGAAAACTACATGCATGAACCTTCTCTTAACCTAAACACGCATCCTGTAAGACTCTAAACTCTCCGTTGTATTACATTGCCTGTTAAATTTTGAAAAATACAGGAAGCACAGAAGTTAATATTCCAGTCATTAACACAGTAGAGCAAGGATTTAGAGGGCTTTAGCATTGTTCCTGAGAGAAATGGTTATATTGCTCTGAAAGCTTTCTAATGACAGGACAAACAGCTTGGCCTTCATCCTTTTTCATGTGGTTCTTAGTTGATGGCTGAACTGCTGGCAAATCTGAAGCAGCAAATTCATCTCCAAGAATGATGCTGCTACTATACCAGCGCCTGCTAACAACACTTGTTTTAGTGGTTTCTCCCCCTGTTGGTATCCGCATGAATTATTCAGAACATTACAAATAGCTGTTGTTATGGAGGCTGGAAAGAAAGGCTGGGTTTTGAAATCCAAGGCATCTGCAGACATGGTTATGATTCAGGTTATGATTAGGCTGTGAAATGAGATCTCCCATCTCTTGTGTTTATGAAAGAATATCTCCTTGTGTATGGTTTCATAAATCTGATTTTTGTTGTGGAGTGGAAAAAGTCAGCAGAAAGTCAGATGTGATGTTTTCATGCTGACTGCTTATGTTTGGCTTTTATTTAATTTTATTTTGGAAATGGTTAATCAGCAGTAAGTATTTAAGCAACTGGAGCTTCGCCAAGAAGAGGGAGGTAAAAATAGTTTCCAGACTCCAGTTCAAAAGCAAAGATGCATTGAGTCGAATTGCTGACCCACTCCTGGGCTCCTGTCATGGATATGCTGTCAGTTTCCTCGACGGGCATAATTAAAGCATCTGACAAAGTTAGTCACTTGGATATGCAGACAAGAATAAAAGCATTGAAGCATCACATCTGAATGTACAATTTTCATTGACAGAAAGCATTTTATTCTTCAAATTAAAACAATATTGTCGGGTTATAATTATAATGGCATGAGAAGCCATTCTTAGAAACGTTCCACCCGTTTTCTCTCATCCCATCTTGAGCAGCCAGATCTATTAACTTCTGGGGTGCAAGAATGCTACTGTGCAATGGCCGTATGAAAACACTTTATCCCAGAAACCCATCCCAACGTTTACCTTTATGCCACCAGTTATTATCCCAAGCATACCACATAGCCCATTGTCCATAGCCACATCCTAGTACTTTCACATGTGCTCAAATCCTTCAGAATGAATCCTGAACTACTTAGTATGCTACTTTTGTACCCACTTTTGTTGAAAAATTAAGCAAAAAATTATATAATTATATAATCACAAGTAGTGAATATTATATTTCAATGTACCTGAGCAGAAAATATATTAAAATATGAATGTAAAATATCAGTTGTGAGAAACTCAGGTATAGAAATCCCTTTTAAAACACGGATGTGGAGCTCTGAGTTTTCCTTGTTGATGCTTTTATATACTTTAAAGGTGACTTACACAGGTGTGTAGCTGACACACTGCATGTGTATTTTATACTTGGTTATCTGATGATGTTCAAGTTACAGTTCAGACGTAGTGTGCAGAAGCTGACATGAAACTGGAAAGTTATGAATTATTACTTAATAGATTTTTTAAAATATGTGTGATGCCTGTGAGCTATCAATTTACCTGGTTTGGCTGTTTCTCATTTAACCAGATGGGTTACAGGAGACTGGGAGCCTTGCAGCAAAAGTTG
This sequence comes from Plestiodon gilberti rubricaudatus, assembly GCA_026170595.1. Taxonomy (NCBI): domain Eukaryota; kingdom Metazoa; phylum Chordata; class Lepidosauria; order Squamata; family Scincidae; genus Plestiodon; species Plestiodon gilberti. Next base: position 191,273,604 of record JANXHW010000002.1, on the reverse strand, counting down.
TGGGAAAACTGGATATCAAGTGCGTTCTGTCCGATGCATCCAACCGCTGCATGACAACACAAACCGCTCTGTTCATACCAAATATTGTAGCAGTGATCGTCCGGAAGGCAGAAGGGCGTGCAACCAGGAGCTTTGCCCTGCACAGTGGCGGATAGGACCTTGGTCACAGGTAATTGGATTCTACAGCACTGTTCAATTCTATTTTAGTGTATTTTTGTTAACAGTACTGAGAATGGTGTTGCCATCAATGAAAGCATTTCAAGTTGCTTGGAAGCCTTACAGCCCAATCCTATTTCCCCCCCTCCCCGCTGATGCAGCGGTGCCAGAATGGCTACCGCTATATCCTGCGGGGGGGCAGTTGTGGTGGTCTTCTCTACCGGGGGGGGGGGAAACCTATGCTAGCGAAATCACTGGTGCAGGTCTGTGTGGACCTGTGCTGCGGGATCAGGTCTGGGAAGGGGGTTGGGATTCAGCTGCTGCTGTTGAACCTGCCCCCTTCCCATACCCAATCCGTCCATCCCCCACCCCTGTCACTACCTTGTTCCACCCCTCGTCCCGTCCCACCTCCCCCGTCACCTTTTTCTGGCTGCTCCAGAGCACGCTGGAAGGCTCCTTCCATGCTTTATGGCAGTCAGCACCAGCGGAATGTGAGTTCTGCTGCCACCCATCCCCAATAGAATCGGGCTATTAATGTTTCACAACTTGAGAAAACATCTGTCTGTCATCCAGAAATCAACATCCAGTGAAATAAATGGAGATGATGCAAGATTCATGATTACTGGATTATTCCTGTAATTTTGCTTTCTGAGGTATATTTCATGCATGTATTCCAAGTGTTCCTATATGATTGTTTTGCTAGCACCTAGAATGTTAGGCAATTTGGTCACGAGTGAGTGGTCCTTTTTGAATAGGCTCCAGTGCCATTTTTCACAGAATCAGGATCCAAAGAAACTTCGCGTTCTCACAATTCTGGAGCCTACTTGGAACTGAAATTTTTAAAAAGTGAAATTTGAAATGAACTTCAGCGTTTCTTTCAAGAGGAACATCTGAGGATTTTTAAGGCAATTGCAATGAGCTTCCAAGTGAAATTTCTCAGGTGGTTTCTGCACATCCCTAGACTGACTTCTAAGACAAGAACTGGACTATGCCACCTGCCGTTAGTTCATGACATAGTGAGGTCTAGACTAATATTAGAACTAAGGCCTGAGATGATGATGATGATGATGATGATGATGACAAGGACTACTACTACTACTACTACTACTACTACTACAAATATTTATATACCACTTTTCAGCAAAAAGTAGTTCACAATGCAAAAATCAATCAATCAGTAAATGGTTCCCTGTCCCCAAAGGACTTACAGTATAAAGAGAAATGCAGAAAAGACACCAGCAACAGCCACTGGAAAAGACTCTGTACTGGGGTGAAAAGGGACCGTTTCTCTCCCCCTGCTAAATATAAGAGGACACCACTTTAAACGATGCTTCTTTGCCCAGTTAGCAGGGGGTTCTGGAGATAGAAGTCAGTGCCAGTGAAGCAGGGACCTGGAACCAGAGCAGAGACTCAGGGTTGCAGTATGCACCAGAAACATGTAAAGCAGATCATAAGCAGGTAGCCAGTGCAGACACTGTGGAAGCAACAGACTACAACCAGGATGAGTGTAGATGGGCACTGGAGCTCTGGTGGTGACTAATCAGGAAAGAGATCTTGGGAGTCAGGGTGGGTTGCTCAATGAAAAATGACAACTCCATGTGCAGCAGATTTGAAAAAGGCAAAGTCCATGTTAGGCAACAAAAATAAAACTGCCACAAACGGAATGCTGGCTCAGAAAGGTCTTCAGTTGGATCTAGTAGAGCCCTTCTTCTGTTCTTAAGGATCAGAAACTAAAGAAGCATTCTGGAACACGGAGTACTGTTGCAGTTAGTAGGTTATCGTTTGCTAACCTGGAATGAATCAGACAAAAGGACTTTCATCATCAATTCAGGAAGCTGAGTTGATTTCCCCTGCTGTATGATTGCCAGTGATGTCAAAACAATAAGTGTTTTAACTATGTGGATGCCCTAATCCACAGCCTTTGACTCACATATCTATGTGTCACACATGAACGTCGTTGTTTCTTTCACTTTAAGGCAGTTCAAAGGCACAAAAGAATGAAGGGACTGTGCATATGGATGGTTCATTGAAATCAATGGGGGAGCCACTCTGGGTGGAGAAGCTCTCTGTAAATCCTGGAGCTGCTGTATTGGAAAGAGAATTCTGGACTGGGACATTGGTATCCAACTAAAACATACATAAAATACTGTACTCTGTTTTGGTTAGGACTATTGTTTGTATTTTGGCCACCTAATGCGAAGAGAGGACTCTCTGGAGAAGACTCTGATGCTGGGAAAGATTGAAGGCAAAAGGAGAAGGGGAAGGCAAAGGATGAGATGGTTAAACAGCATCACCGATGCAACGAACATGAAAATGAGCGAACTCAGGAAGATAGTGGAGGACAGGAAGGCCTGGTGGGATATGGTTCATGGTATCACGAAGGGTCGGACACGACTTAACGACTGAACAAATTGTTTGAACTGGGGGGGGGGGGGAAGAAAGATGATGATCAGCAGTAGAAGCAATGATAATGATAGAAAATCAAATATTGAAGCCCAGTTTATGTTTTCTCCCCAGTGTTCTGTAACTTGCGGTAACGGTACTCAAGAAAGGCAAGTTCTTTGCAGGACAAGAGAAAATGTGATCGGCTTTTGTAAAGAAGACAAACCAGACACAGTAAGGATCTGCAGACTGCCTTCATGTCCCAGTGAGTATTTAAGTTCTATATTATATTTTGACTTTTTATTTTGGAGAAGGGCATGCTTTGTGAAACGTGAGACATAGCTAATTTTGCTAATGACGTTTGCTATACAGTACAGGTGGGCCCCCGTATCCGCTGGGGATATGTTCCAGGCCCCTCCGTGGATACTTGAAACCGTGGATAAGAGCGAACACCCCCTCCATGGTTTCCTGAGCCCCCCCCCACCCTGCCTCTCCTGCAGGCAGGCATGCTTGCCCCCCCCCCCAGCTCTTATTTTTCTTTCAGCAAGATTTGTTTCTTCCTTAAAACAAACAGAGAAGCGGCCTCCATTGCAGGCATGTAGAACAAGACTAAGTCCTAGAGAGGCTCTGCAAGGTTTCTGTTAACCTTGCAGAGCCTCTCTAGTACTTAGTCTCATTCTACTTGCCTGTAATAAGCAGCCAGAGGCTGCTTCTCCTGTTTATTTAAGGAAGAAACAAAGCTTACTGGGTAAAAAGTAAAAGCCTGGGGGGGGAGGTCCCCACAATCCGTGGATTACTGAAACCGTGGATAGCGAATCAGTGGATATGGGGGTCCACCTGTATTTGCTAATGAAGTTTAAGACCTCTGGCCTGATTCTTCTGAAAACAAATACCAGGTTTACTTCTTCAAAGTTTGAATAATCTGCCTCACGTCATATTCCCAGTGTCAGTGGCTTTGAATTTGCCAAAGCTCGAAGTATCTATAGCAGTGGTGGCCAACCCGCGGCACGCGTGCCACAGAGTGGCACGGGAAGGTCCGTCGGGTGGCACGCTGCCCGCCCGCCGCCTCCCTCCCGGCTTCTCCCTCCGGGTCCGCGCGACTCCGGAGGCCGGGAGAGTCGGACTTAGACCTGGAAGATCCAGGTTCAAATCCCCGCTCAGCCACGAAGCTTCCTGGGTGACCTTGGGCCAGTCACTATCTCTCAGCTCCACCTACCTCACAGGGTTGTTGTGAGGACAAAAAAAAAGGAGGGGAGGAAATATGTACACCACTCTGAGCTCCTTGGAGGAAGGGCGGTATAAAAATGTGATAAATAAATAAATACTGCCCAGGCCTGAGCCGGCGATTTCGCACATGCGTACAACGCCGATGAGTTGTACACATGTGCGAAATCGCCGGCTCAGGCCTGGGCAGTATAGGCCGAGCCGGCGTGACGGGAGGACGCTCTCTCCCGGCCTCCGGAGCTGCGCGGACCCGGCGGAGAATACATGGACACTGAAGCCCAATTCTGCAAGGAAATGTTTGCCAAAATAGAATTTCTGTTCTGTTGCTTACCTAACAACCCCTGCCAGGCAGGGGCTTAAGTTCCTCAGCACAGCCCTTCTAAGCAACTACAAATGTTGCAAATGTTTGCCAAAATAGAATTTCTGTTCTGTTGCTTACCTAACAACACCTCACCACCTCAGTTAAGGTGGTGAGCGGAGGGCGGGCAGCAAGTCAGGATGGCGCGGTGTTTCGCCGCCCCAGCCTGAGTTGCCGCCTGGAGCTGCCTCTCTTCTTTCCTGCTCTAAAGTAAAGTAAAGTGACGCTGAAACGGAGGCTAAAAGTATAATTTATTTAATAAAATAAAAACACGGTTATTATTTATTTATTTATTTATTTATTTACTTTATTTATTTATTTTTGTGGCACGCCCAAGATACAAAAAAACTAAAAGTGGCACATGTCATAAAAAGGTTGGCCACCACTGATCTATAGGATACTAAATAATATATCAAAGCCATCTTTTTTTTGGTAGCTTCCAATTTTTTTTTTTTGGGGGGGGGAGATGCTAGTAGATAGATATATGAAAATGAAAGCCAGAGGGAAAGCAATAAACCTTGTCCCTTGAATGAAACTGCAGCTGTTGTTGCTTAGCAGGCAATCTCCATAGTTAGTGAGTTATCTATTGGCCAAACTCCTTGTAAAAACCTGGCATTGGAAATTGAGTGGTCAAGTGTCAAGTGTCCCACAGGCTAAACAAATAAATGTCCTTTCCCTTTTTATTTCCCCCCCCCTCCTTCTACTTGTTGTGGTAGAAGAAAAGAGAATTGACCTTGTTTGGTCCTCTGAGGCCCATATTATCCAGCAGTAACCTCTGACACAAATGGGAAGGCAGGTGAGCAAAAACAGCTGCCTTGCCTCTCCCCTCCTCTGGACTTCCCCACTGCCACCACCAGGTGGACGTTCCTTACATAGGTGCCTTCACTAAAGCAGCCCCCCTACCTTGGGAACCCTTTTGCCGATAACCAAATGGTATTACCAGATTGGGTAGGGTGGGATCAGGTATTAGGTGTTGGATGGGGAAATCCAAAATTCAGGAAAGAGCTGAACAACAAGAAGAAGTGTTAACTAGAGATTTTGAAAAAGGTTTCAGTAGGCAAATATGGACAATGGGAAACAGTTTTGAAATAATTTTTAAAAACAGAGTGTATACACATACAGCAAGAAAATAAACCGGGATAAATCCATCCAGCTAACCCTAACTAGACGAGTTACCTGCTGTCACCCAGTTTCAAACAAAAGTAATATTTATACATACATGAAATGATTCACCTTTCAGTTCATCTTCTTGCCTGCTTGCAGCCAGCGACCTTCTCTGTGAGAAGGTTCTCCTTTGTTCTGGTTCTCCTTTGTTCAAGCAGCAACCATTCTCCTTTCCCTTTTCTTTCCAACTTCCTTCACTTTCACTCAGCCCAGGTTAAATAAGAAAACAGTGACCCTTCCTCCCAGATGGTATCCAATTAGATGCACTTACTATTTTCCCAAAGCCTTTCTTCTCTTTTTTCTGACCAATACTTTTGGTTTCTGTTTTCTGGGCTGACCTGTTAACCTTTGTGATCTAGAGCTAAACTAAAACATACAAAAACATTATTTTCCCACTCAGGCAACCATCTTACAACACAATACAAAATATAATGAAGACAGAAAATGGAGGAAACAGTACATTCATATCCAGCAACAAACACGAGAGCAAGCCTGGCTTTCTGAAGAATGTACTCTGATACACACATTTTTACAAAAATATACACATAAACAAAACGTTTATCACGTTCATGCATAACATTTTTAGGTGTGCACTTAAAATTTTTCAGTATACAGTACACCTAAAAGCCAAAACAGGTGAAGAAGCCCTAGTTTGAATATTTGCACAGACAAAAGCATTTGTATGTGTTTTGTTACAGCCTCTCTGTAGGCTTTTCAAGTCATTACCGGTCAGGCTGCTTCTGATGACTCTGAACAGACGTGCCCAAACTGTTCAACCCTTTAAAATCAACACTGTAACGATATTTCCCTTAATGTAGCTGTGACTTTTTAAAAATAAAGGCTGAAGCACACCAGCTCCGCCCTCCGGGCGTACAGCCCACTGAGTTTGGCGTGTTGCCAAACGTGCTGTACGTGATGGAAGGTGAGACAACGGAAGCCTAGCACATTGGAGCTCTTCAGCCCGTCCTTGCAGCCAATGCTGGTCCACTGTGATTGGTCGCTGGGACAAGGAGGTGGGGAGTGCTGAGTGAGCTTGCGAGGAAAACTGAGCAGTTCTGCAATGCATTTTTATTAGTTCCCGCGCTATTCCATGTCCCGCCCCCAGGGTTCATGAAAAGGGTTCTGATTGGGTGCATAGAAAATGGAATGGAGAAAATGCAGCAAAAGCTGGGATTTGGCCAAGGGATGCGTCTCCCAGAACGGACCTCTCGTCGGCTCCCAGCGGCTCTTGGCGGCCCGGCCGGAGGCAAAGCACACAGATCAAACGTTGACACAGCCGGCTGCAACGGGCTGCACGCACGGAGAGCGGAGCTGGTGTGCTTCAGCCTTAATTCTTTTCTTGATTAGCATAGGAGCTATTAATTCTGTGCACTCGACCAGATATTTTTAAATGGTACATTAAGAGCCTACAAATGTGCTTATATTTCTTTCCTTCCCACTCCCTACCCCCTTTCTCTTTCAGAAAATTTATCAGATACATCAAAGAAAACTTACATGATACAGTGGCTGTCAAGACCGGACCCTGATTATCCTATCCAGAAAATATCTTCAAGTAAAAGACCCATTTATAACTCTGCCTTTGCCCTTAAATGCATGCCACATCAAATGTGGACTTTGCCTTTTGCTCTATTCTTCTTTCTATATGGAAAATTTCCTTGAATCTGACACGTTTTATCTTGGGCTGAATCTTTTTTTCCCTACACTGGGCCTTGGTGCACGGTGTCTTTCTTCTCTGGAGATTGAGTAGCACTGGCAGTGGAGATCGTAAAGGTGTTGGATGGATGTGTGAAGTAGGACCTCCACAGTATGCTGCAAGTTCTCTAAAAAGTGAGCTGGTATCAGTTTGCTTGTTGATTGGTGATGGTGAAAAAAGGCTCTTAAGTGGTTCATGATTTCAGTTTGATGGTGAAACTGAGAACTTATTGTGAATGTGATCACATCACAATAATGACACCTTGTAGTGCTAAAGTTCTCCTTTTGTCTAAAGGTCCTCTGTCTCACAACAGGTTAGCTTCAGTGTTTTTGCAGGGTAGTCACACTAAGTGAAAGTTCTCATTCCATCTTTCTTACAGTCTCATTGCTTCTACACTCATGCGTTCAGAGTTTTTTTTTTTAATTCCTGGCTTTAAAATGTTTTATCATGAAGCGCTTATTTCTAGAAATAGAAACATTCCAGTTCAAATATTGCAACTCTGTTCTGCTTTTATTGAAGCTCCTTTACCTGTATGTGTTTTCTTTTCAAAAACAGCAGGATTTCTTCATGTAGTTTTGCCAGAATGTTTCTTATATTCTTTTTTTTTAAAAAGCAAACTGAAAAAACAATATGACAAAAACATAAGTGGTCTATGCTACAGGTTGTGGTGTGCAGTTCTTTGATATCATTGAGACAATGTGACATTGTCATACTGTGCAATGTCAAAACTTGCTCAACAGTGAATTCTTTATACATCATTCCATCCATCAGTCTTTTTTCACCATTTGCATGTTTGACTTGACTGGTTCAGTTTGTGTGTGTGTGCGTGTGTGTGTGTGTGTGATCTATAGACGTGTGTCAACTGGCAAACATAGCAGTGTGAACAACTACAAAATTACCTCAATTTTTATTGTTTTGTTTCATTTTGCGGGGGGGGGGGGGAGAGAAACTACATTTAGAAAAATGCCTTAAACTTTAATTGCATTGGCATTAACCACCAGTTCCAGCTTTAACTATAAACAGTGCACTGGTACCATGAATTAATGGTACCATAAACACTGCACTTCATGTGCAGTGTTTTTACTTGAATGATAAAACACTGGAAGGAAGTTTGCACAGTCTGTCCAGGTATGAGAAAGGGAAAATTCCCAAACTAGAAAAAAAGATACAGTATCAAACTTGTTCAGTTTTAATTGGCGCTGTTGCTTCAACATGAGTATGGGTTTGAGATCTTGAACCTATTGTTGATTAAACCATTTATAAAGCCAAATAATAGAAACATATCAGTCCCTGAGTTCCATAGTGACTTGCTTGCTACCTTTCTCTACCAAATCATATCCCTTAGGAAGGTGGCCCTGTGGATCTTTCAAAATGTAGCACTTCAAAATTGTCATTATCATGTGATCACATATTTAAATTTTGCTGTTACAATGATGATTTCCTGCAACATGTTAGTAATTTTACATGGCAACGTAAAAGGCAAAGACACGTTATCTGGCACTGAATACTGTTATGTAAAATAATTGGTGTTTAACTGTTATCAATTTATTCATGACTGTTAGTTACCTTTAAATAGACAACTGTTAAGTGATGTTTCAAGATATGGGTGGCTATAGAGAATGGTGCAATAAGGTATCTGGGCATTCTGCACTAGATCTATATGCACTTTGGTTTATCAGGGATATTTTATTAGTGTTTTATATGTATTTAACATAATATTAAAGATGTGCCAATTCAGTTTGCTTTTCAATATTTTTATGAGGCCAGTTGAAATGTGTACCAAAGTGACTGTGTAAATGACTATTTTTTTCTTACTGCTGAGTTGAAGACTTACTTCCAGACTGTCATACGTACTGCAAAATAAAACAAGATGAAAATTCAGCAGGTCTGGCACTTTTGCTTTAGGAAGACAACATACATTTTCTTTTGATATATGCAAGTTACAAGGTTTGAAGAAACAAACAAGAGTCTTGTGGCATTAGAGATTGATTGTGGCGTAAGCTTTTGTGGGTTAAGCCCACTTTGTCAGATGGCTCCAGGCCATAAAAAATTATGCCACAATAAAATCTAATAAATCTGTTCGGCTTCAAGGTGCCCCAAGACGTTTTCTATTGTGTTTGCTGCAACTAATGCAGCTGCTCCTCTGGCATTTATCACTATGAAAGGTTTAAGAGAGATGTCTTTATATACAAAGTTTTTATGAATGAAACATATTTTAATTGCAGAAGAGCCAATTATTTTATGTGGCTCTGTGCTTTGATCTGCATGTTTTGGGGGTGGTTGTTTTTCTGCCAGGAAAATAAGGCATTTTTCTAAAGATGCTTCAGTTGGCTCTTATGTTGAATAGTCCAAAACTAGTATAACTACTTGTTTGTAAAATGTGCATAAAATACCGTATTGGTCTGAGTATAAGACTCACTTTTTTCTCCTAATTTAAGTTTTTAAACTAGGGATGCATCTTATAATCAGGCTGTTGCAATTTAATGCCAGTGATTTAATTAAATTTTTTTAATAGCACCAAACTTTAAGGGTGCGTCTTATAATCAGGTGTGTCTTATACTCGGGACAATACGGGTATGTCATTACTTAATTATCTTACAGTGCAATTCTGAGTATGTCTACTCAGAGGTAAGCACCATTAAATACAATGGAATTTAATCCCAGGAGTTCAATACACCAGTGGTTCTGAAAGTGGTGGGTTGTGACCCACCACGAGAACCAGATGCAGCTGCTACACCTTTAAGGGGGGTGGTAAAGTGCGGTGAGGTCAGTGACATTCTGCCACCACCAGCAGGACCAAAAGGGTTTTTTTTTTACTTGCCAGGGGTCGCACCAGCTCTCCCGAGGGTGGGGAGCACAGCCCCCTCTCTCTGCAGGCCTCCCAGCGCTTCAGATCGGCTCCCTGATCAAGACCCACTTCCAGTTTCCGGAGGGTGGGGGGGGCTGCAGCCGCCCCCTCTGCAGGCCTCCCTGCACTTTAGATCAGCTCCTTGAAGCGATTGAGACCCACATCCAGTTTTCACCTGAAACCGGAAGTGGGTCTTGATCATTTCAGGGAGCCGATCTGAAGCGCCGAGAGGCCCGCAGAGAGGGCTTCGGGCCCCCTGCACCCTCCAGAGGCCAGCGTGACCACCAGTAAGTTAAAAAGAAAACTTTTGGTCCCGCCGGCAGCACAATCCCACCAGCGGGCTGACAGCGGTGGCCCACCCCTGCAAAGACTTGCAACTTCCCCACCTTGTGGGGAGAACTTTGAGAAATGCTGCTATACACAATAGGAATTCTGTAATCCTATCCGTATTTACCTGCAAGTAAGCCCTATTGAATTCAGTGAGGCTTATTTCTGAATAGTCATGCATAGGATTGCACTGATCTAACAAACTATTCCAATGCTATACTAGCTTTAATTAAAGGGTCCTTTCATATATATAAACATTTTATCCCAAGCCTTAGAGTTATTTACCCCCACTGCTCCACATGAATCTAACAGGACTGAAAACATAAACTATTCCTAAGTTTATATAAATGTGTTCTAAAAATATTCTCTACAAAAGATTAGTACCCATGCTCATTTAAGCCAAGTTGTTTTCAATGTAGTCAATCCACGCTAACTTTTCAAACAGATTAATTTATACTAAACTGATATGTTTGCCAATTAAACACATTTATGCCCATTTTTAGTAGAAGATGAGTGGCTAAACCTCCTGTATCCTTTCTAAAATCATTTATTTATTTATTTATTTATTTATTTATTTATAGAATTTATACCCCGCCTTTCTCCCACAGGAGCAACCAAGGCGGCTTACAATAAAAACATTAAAATACATATATACATTTAAAACCAAGAATTAAAACAATTAAAACAAACAGCCCCATTACTGCTTCTGAATTTGATTAGGTGATTCTATATGTTGCAATGTGGTTGAAAGTCAGACACCCTGACACTCATGCTGCCATGTGCGCCTGCGATACCATTCTAAGAAGCACTGCAATGCTGTCAGAACGTCATGGTTCCCTGGGAACTGTTGCAGACATGCATTTGAAGATTTGGGAACAAAAGCTGAGGGTCTGGGTTTGGAACAAAGATATGGCAGGTGGGAAAAGGGTGAGGCACTCCTTCTCTCACTCACTCACTCACTCACTCACACACACGCACACGCACACGCACACGCACACACACACATGCACACACACACACGCACACACACACACACACACACACACACACACACACACACAATCCTGCTGCTTCTCCACTTCTGATTGCCCTCACTGGAAGCGGACATCCTTACATGTAATGTGTCATTTGCACCTGACAGTGGATCCACACTTGACACAGAAAGCATGTTTGACATGTGTATGCCAGTGTCTCCAGGGCTGTCCAAAGTCAGTCTAATGTGCAAAGAAGAAACTCCAGATGGCAGCCTCCTCCCACTTATTAAAATAGGGTACCATCCTCTGGGTCCATTGAAAAGAATAGCACTACTATGTGTTCCCATTCATTTCAATGAGGCTTGTAAAGACTTCCTTCCTGCGTGCCAGGGGTAAAAATGGTCCTTTATTCTTAAAGCTACAAAATTGGCTTGTTGGGGCAGCTGCCTCATATCTACTGCAGCAACCAAATAAAAAATGAATGACAGGCACACATTCTTAGAGCCCTGTGTGTTCATTCACATGATTTGAACCTTAACTCCCTATGTGCACAAGGGTGTTTTAAGGACATGTCTGCTGTTCAAGTGTCACATAGTTGCAGCAGGAGATACTAGGGGTACACCAGTTGTGGTTTCAGTGGCAATTGTGCTGCACCAGAGTATACCATTAAACACAAAAAGACAACAGTGATGCAAGATATAGCATGAATTAATATCAATACTTTCATATCAATCTCAATCAAAGTCCATATTCAATTAGATTATCACAAGCCTACAAGATTATTATTATTATTATTATTATTATTATTATTATTATTATTATTATTATTATTATTATTATTAAAGAATATTTATACATATACCGCTTCATATAATTCATATAATTGTCATATAATGACAAAAAACAGTTCACAAAGCAGTTTACCAATCAAAACAAATCAATACATTCTTCCCTGTCCCCAAAGGGCTCAAAATCTAAAAATGATACAGTAGTACAGAAAAGACACCAGCAAGGGTCACTGGAAAAGATGCCATGCTGGGGTGAAGAGGGACAGTAAGAAAACATGAATGGTTTCTTTCCTGACAATAGGGAATCCTGCTTATCATAACCGATATCTGGATTAGGGCAATATAGTCTCCCAGAGCTTGCATGCATCTCCTACTCTCCTGGTCTCCACAGTAGTCCTAAATTAATGTGCTGGCTTCTGCTTTCTTCCTCAACACTTTCGTTCCAGGAATACTTGATATGTGCATGTGCTTGTATATGTTGTTTGCTTTTAAAGCTTTTCCCGTATTACAGTATATGGACTATGCATGTCCATGTTTTAAGATGCGTGCAAACAGTGCATCAAGGATATTTCCCTGTGCATTTGGGGAGACCTCCGTAGATGTTCTGTAAATGTCCCTCTCCTCTGGAAAATGAATGCATGTGTTAAGGCTGAGCTACATTACACGCGTCGCGGAGCTTCTGACGTCATTTTTGAAGCAAGCGGAGCCGCTGCGACCTCCGTACTCCCGGCGCGTACCTCAAACTGGAATCCTACTTTTGAGGGGGCAGGCTCGCAGAGCTAGGGGGCATATTGCGGAGCTACTGCAGCCTACCAGTCGTAGGAGAGGGGGGGAGGGTGGCTGCATGCCAATCTGAACTACCTCCAATCACCTTCTTAAGAAGGCGGGACAACAGGCGGGAAGACACTCCCCCGCTCCAAGCGCGTAGGCAGAGGCAGAGGCGGCGGCAGAGCCTCTGCCTGTAATGTAGCTCAGCCTTTACTCTCTCCCCCATTATGTTTGGATGCATCTTTTTACATAGGCACTCAATATAGGAAGGAGAAGCCTCTTAGATGTAGATTGACACTTCATCTAAATAAAAAGAAGCATTTCCATAGCACTTCTGTACCTTCGTTTGTTTTACCTCCGTTTGAACTTGACATAGGTTGCAATCTGATATACATTTACTTGAGAGTAAGACTCGTTGAACACAATGGAACTTACTTCTAAGTAAACATGCATAGGACTGCAGTGATAGTACTTTACTAGGGTACCTTTACCAATATATGTTGTGTTGTAATTCTTCAAGTTACTTAGCTACTGAATTATTTGATTCCCTATTACTAATGCAGATTAGCCATTGTATATTGTATTAATGTAGTAGTCCATTCAAATTACTCTGTGTCAATTTCTGTGGATGTAAATCTGTACTCATCAAAGGCAATAGAAAAATTGGCTTTAATTTCACTGAACAAAATCCTTATGTAGGCAGGGGGTTTCCTTTAGTGCCTTCAAATACACCAGTGTTTGAGTGTGTAGCGAGTATCTGAATCTTTACTAGGTTTCACCCCTCAGACGGAGTGAATTACCAGGCTATGGTAATGCAAGAAGCAAAACATTTTTATAAGTGCATATGACATAATGAACAAGGTGTGGAGGAACTGAAGACTGCTCAGTAATGCTGTAGTGATTTATAGAAAAAGAAACAGTTGGGTTACGAGAATGGTTGAATTCGTTCCCCTGCTACAAGGTCCTTCTCCCGAATCCCATATCATTCTGAGAATAAAATGGCAGAAGTAGGAGCGTACCAGGTACACTAAGTTACAACTATGTATAGAACACATTCAGGTTTTTTTTTAAATATGACAAATATGTTCATGTTAGAATTATTTACAAATATGGTCACAGTACAATTTTGAGCATAGCACTTTTTTTTTTTTGCATCAGTTCTCCAGACCTTTTTCTACAATGGATGGAAACCATTGTTAACTCTCAATTTTTTTTATCATTGTGACCCTTATATCAGTATTAAACACTAAGGATCCAAACAAGCATTAGCTATTAGTCTTTGCATTAATAATTCGCTATGGACAATTTACCAAGCCTGCTAGTATGTAATCCATTGATGGATTACAACAATGTAGAAGAAATAGGGTGATCATTTTTACAAGGATGCAATCAAAAATCACTGAAAGTTTCATGTGAACCATTTCAGTTCCACCCATGCTCACCAGATTCTCATGTAACATAGAAAGCAACATGATTTGACTAACTGCCTTTGAATTCCAAAGATCAGGTGCCTGTTTTTAAGCTGGGTGAATTAAAGGTCAGCATTCTGATGATATGGCTACCAAGTGAGAAGCCATTGACAATTTGTTCATATAATGACAGCTCCAGTCAATGCCTGGAATGTGTGAAAGATGCTTACCACATGAATAACCTCCTAGACTGCATGATTTTTCATACTCAGTGTCAGCTGCTGACACTGCTACTGGTATGGAAATCACTTACTACTGGTATGGAGATCTTCCATATGATCAGGGTGACCCATGTGGTAAGGGGAGGTCTATCTTATTATATAGAACATTTATATCCAAGTGTGCTTGCTTGTGTCTCTGGTTTATAGCATACACATAATTCTATTTTTCTCTTCCAGCAGAACATTGCCAAGGAGACAAGTCAATGTTTTGTCGCATGGAAGTTCTCTCTCGCTATTGTTCAATTCCTGGTTACAATAAACTGTGTTGCAGGTCTTGTAATATGTATAGTAACAAAACAGGAAGCGACAACACAACAAAAACCAACCATAGTAAAGTTAATAACATCGAAGAGGACATCGTTCCCACACTTACAACACCTGTTGAAGTTCACATACCACATACCACTTCAGGACCACCAGTTGTTTCCAAGGCAAACATCACTAAATCTAACGCAACTGATCGACCAGAAGTTAACGCAGTGGACGTTCCATATAAAATCCATGGGCTGGAAAATGAAGTACCGCAGCACAACATCATCTTGAGGAGGAGACCACCTTACGAAAGGACAAAGAACCAAAGAATACAGGAGCTGATTGCTGAGAAAAGGAAAAGAGATATGCTCAGGAAAATACATTAAAATGGAAATATAGCACTCTTTTTCTCTCTTATAGAGATGTGACCAACACCGCAGTAATGCCCATGTCATCACAGAGACTAGATTATAGTGGTGCTATGGCAGAAACGCCAAATGCTATAGCCCGCAATAAATGGAAATTTAGGGTTATTTAATTAATATAAATATTATAAGAATGGCTAGGGTTATAGGTTGCCATAGAAACTAGTGCAATATCCTTACAGGTTTCACTGAATCCCTAGGAACAGTGCTACCTCGCCAGGGTCAGCAGGGTTCTTACTTATTTGTGGTCTCTCTTGCTCCCTCAAAGTGAGCCCTTGGAATATTACTTGTGTACACTCAGTATAATTGGGGAAAGATGCTGATAGCTCATCCAAAATCCTCCATGGAGACATATATTACAGCCAATAAAACCTCAGCTTTTTTTTTAATACCCCAGTCCTAAAAAAAATGTTTTGAAAATAAGTCCAGTTGATTTCAGTGGAACTTATTTTAAAGTCAGTGTGCTGGGACCCTGTGTGTCGATCATGTATGTCTTTCCGCTGTATTTCCACTGTATTAAAACGGTGCTACTCCCATACTCTGGTAGCATTACAGAGTATCACTTCAAGATCAAGGAGCTAACTGAGCGTCTGTTTCAGGAATTAAGCTTTAAAAAATGCTTGGTGTATAGACCACTTGGAAAATGAAGTAGGTAAGAAATGATGCTCCTTATTGTATAAAATCCAGCTAGTGAGAGAGTACAGTATACGTTTGTTCTATATGAGGTAAGAACAAGATCATTATGCTACTATATGCAATAGAAGTCTGATCAAAGTAGCTTTAAAGTTCTCATTTCTTGTAGAAGAAAGGGTTTACATGCTAGCTAGGGTTGCCCATCCTCCAGGACTGGCCTGGTGTCCCCAGGAATCAACATCAATCTCCTGGTGTCTACTGAAGCTCTCCTAGAGACTTTAATTGACATTACATCATGTTGGGAACAAAAAGGCCTTCCAGGAATTGGTTACCCTAATATCATCTCTGGAAGATGATCCTGTGAAAGGTATCACTGTATGTTTTCTTTTTCTCTCGTAGGGACCAACAGAGCCTTAACGATCATTAATATACTAGCCCCATCAACTTCAGCTAGACGAGCCACATATTACATTTCAGCACCTGCTTCTGGAATAGTTTTCTGTTCATAAGTATTTAAACTATCTCATGGTGTATAATATATTCATGTTCCCACAAATCAGGTAATAGCATTCTTGCAAAACTTTATTAAAATATAACTCACTGGATCTGCCTAGATTGGCCAAATCATTCCATATTTCAATTTCTGGTTTATTTTCCAGATATCTATATTTCATCATCTTGAACACTTGCAGTGCAATTACTATAGTGTTTTGACATTTTAGATCTTGCTTTCCACATTCTGATTTAAGTGACTGGATTCCCCTTTCATTCAATTTGTTGGTGCTTTTTTGTGAAGAGAATGTTTTTGCTCATTACATTTTCTACAGTGCAATGTTATGTCATTGTGGTGAACAGCTTGTATTATTGACAGTTCATTAGAACAGCTGTACTGTAGCAGAAACAAACAGTCATCATTATGGATATATATAGATATATATACACAGTACTGAATCCGCTTAGATCTTAGCAGTGTATCGTTTGACAACCCTTTGAGTACTGGTTTCATCTCTCATATAGCACTTTCTGAAAGCTTGCGTGGAGATAAACAGTTTATTGCTGCTTGTTTTGTTCAAAGACAAATGTACAGTCTTATCGTTAGAAAGTTTTTACTCATAAATAAGTCCTACTGAGTCCAATGGGATTTATGTCTCAGTAAGTATGCTTGAACTACCGGCTTTTGATTGTTTGTTTGGAGGCCTCCTGGCTTTCAGGCGTCTGTCTAAAACAGGAGTGGTCAACTCCTGGCCCTTTAATAGTTGTGTAGGTGAGGGCATTTCAGCAAGTGCAACTGCTTTAGCAGCACCATCAGCAATTTCAGCTGCCAAGATTCTGTCTTCTACACAACTCTTAGAGCGCATTGCAGCAAAAAGGTCTGCCGGCGGAGCAAGGGCTCCGCCAGCCTAGAGCGTCGTAAGTGTGCTGTAAGGTGTGGAGGCTGGCACCACTCACTCCGCGGCCTACCCAGACCCGCGCTGGCTGACACAGGTAAGGGCCACACCGGTCGGCGGGAGAGTGGGCCAGGGTGGCAGAGGAGGGGGCCATTGGCCCAGGAGGGGGGCAGGGATATTGGCAGTGCACTCTGCCATCTGCCCATCTCCCTCCCAGGCCGGGCCAGTCTTACACGGCCTCCCCAGACATGCACCAGCTCCAGGATGAACGTCCCCTTCCCCTGAGGTGAGCCCTGGCCATGTCGGTGCGGCCCACAGCCCGACTTAGATGCAGCAGCCGGCTCTTTAGGCTGGCCGCCACATCTTAGGCAGGATCGGGTTGCCCAGAACGCAGCAGCCCTAATGGTGGAAGGTTGGCCACCCCGGTCTAAAATGTAACACCATCCATCTTAATTAACAAGGAAATATAAACTTAACGCTTGAACAAAAGGCCTGAAAACAATTAAAGTATTCCCATAAATGTAATTTGATTATGGATCAGAAAGTCTCTTAGGTATGTAGGCCTGCTATTTTAACAAGATGGGGAACGGGAGTTGATGGGGAAAACAACTGGCATATTATGGCTAATAGTTGCATTGACCAAAAACCCAGCTAATGTCTATGCTTAAAACAAAAACAAAACTTTCTACCCTGCTACGAACTTGTTTGTACTTCTTTCTCTTATCAATAATAATACATACTTAAATTTCAGTACTTTGAGCAAAACACTTTTGTCTCGACATTTTACTTTACTTACAACAACCCTGAAAGGTAAGTAAGTAGTAGTATCTCCAGATTGCTTCTGAGGAAAACCAAGGATGAGAGGGAATGGCTTGCCTCCAGTCACCGAGTGAGTTCATGGCCAAGGCCCTTTCTGAAATGACATGTTTCCAGGAAATGAAAGTGCAAATTTTGAGTTCTCCAAAAATTGTACATCTTCTGTGGTCTCCGGTGAAGTTCCAGATTCATACAATGAAATGTGTTTTGCAAGCAACACAACACTCAGAGGCGTCGCTACGGTGGGGGCAGTACCGTAAGTTCTGCCCCATCCTAGTCCCGTTTACAAGCCAGCACGAGGCGGGCCCGCCCCCTCACTGTCGGAGCCATTCCATGCGGAGAAGGCAGCGGGCAGGAGACTCCCTGCCCATTGCTTTCTCTTCACGGAATGGCTCCAACGGCGAGGGGGCAGAGCCACCTCCTGCCGGCTTGTAAACAGGACTAGGATGGGGCGCAACTTACAGTACCTCCCCCACAGTAGCAACACCTCTGACAACACTGTTGTGTTAAATTTGAGTTAAAGGTTTGAGTTGAGGTTTAATTTAAATTAGCCTGTTAATTTAATATTTATACAGCCACATGACAATTTTTGTGGCATAATATTCTGCAGTTCCTTCCTGGAAATAAGGGAAATTTGATTTTAAATAAACGGAGACTGAGAGTTGTTTTTGTTTTGGTCTACAGGCCATGATCCAGAAAAGTATATGGATATCTCCACTTGCCTAGCGGTGGGTTTTTTCTCCCAAACAGAACCACTTTCCCTGTTCTGCTATATTCCAAGCTGCTTTTGCAACTTATACCTAATCACTGTTAGATTGCAATGCACATAGGAAAATGTTAGTAGACAAAAAAAAAAAAGGCGGAAAGCCCTCCTGGGCCTGTTGGAAGCTTCCTTGCAAACATAAAGGGTCATAGTTAGGCTTGCCATCCGTACTGGAAAACCCGGGATGGTCCCGGAATCCGGGCTCCTGTCCCAGATCTGTCCCGGGCTTTCCAGGCCCAGTGAAGCCCTTGCTGCTGCTGCTGCTGCTGCTGCCGCCACTTTTAGAGGTTTGTATTTTTTAAAACTTACCTTTTTTTCTGTCGGCGGCCATCTTGGATCTCACAAAATCTCGTGAGATCCAAGATGGAGGCGCCCAAATCTCGTGAGGGCATGAGGCAGTACAGTACTTATTGTTTCTCCCTAATCTCATTGTAACGTATGTTCCACTTATAATGTTCTCATTGTAACGTATGTCCCACTTATGTTCCACTTGTAACGTATGTTCCATATGATAGCCCTTCTAGATGTTCCACTTCTAGATGCTCCTTCTTTCATTTCTGATCTTTCTCCAGCCCATTTTCTAGATGATTCTGGTTCTGCTTCTAGAGCTGAAGCACATGGAATATCCTACAACTGTGAAGCTCTGTGGTGCGGCATTTTCTTCACCCTGAGCCTGTAGGAGCTGCATGGATGGCAGAATGGTAGCAGTGCAGTCCTCCCTCCCATCTCTGTGCTGGGAAAAGCTGCAGCTGTTACACCATGTCAAGGCTGAGGGCACCTGGCATCACGAACATTGCAGCACATTTCTTGTTCACTATCTAATACTGTTCTTAACTGACCTGATAATAAGTTTATTATTTCTTCTGTAAAACACATAGATCTGGTTCCTCCTCTTCCTTCCCCATCCCTCCCATCCGCCATATGTTTTGTGTGAGGAACCTTATCCTGACCAGCAAAATCCCATTTCTTTGACGTGTTCATTATTTAAATTTACTACAGAGGTGACTATTGTGGCTGGGTTTTTTTTTAATGAGACAGAATATTGACAGTTTAAGTGTCGAGCAAGTACTTGACAATTTGTCTGGGTAAACAGACTTGAAATGGAGGTGGAAAGTAATTAAGAAAAAAAACCACAGATGCCGGAGATACAGGTGTCTGATCCCTGATCTGTACTGCATTATTTCTCATGTGTTGGAATAATTGGATTGCTTATTGTCTTGTGAAGCTGCATCAAACAGTGCCTTTAACACACTAATAAATTAGATGAGGAGCCTCTTTTGAAGTACAGCTATGCCTTTGATACAACAAACTACATTTTCGTACAGTCTCTTTAGTTTCTGCTACTCTGATATTTCAAAAGCAGCTAACTGAACCTTGCCACAGTCCGTAAGTGGAGGGCTATCTGTGCTCTGTCAAGGAATTCTAATCTTAAACAGGATCCTGTTTATCTTAAATATGTGCGGACTGTATCTTTCCAGCTATAATTGCCAATCTTTTAAAGAGTCCATGCCTCTATGCCTGGAAGGGTCAAACTACGTGTTATGAAGAACACTTGAGTTTGGCCCTCGTGTTTTTTTTCTCCCTTTTAATTAGCACAAGGGGGGGCATAAAATGCAACAAAACTGCTGTGGGGAATAGAGGGGCTTCAACTCTTAGACCCCACCACAGTCCGTATCTTGATTGTGAGGCTCCCAACAATCTATTTATAGTTTGTAAAAAGCTTCCACTGAAAGCTTCCATTCTGTTTCATGCCCCCCTCACACTATTTAAAAAGGAAATTAATTTCCTTTTTAAAAGGAAAAACACACACACCAAAATCAAGCACAAACCAAACTGCTTTGTGAACTACTCCTGTTGAAAAGTGGTATATAAATATTCTTAATAATAACAACACCCATGTTCTTTGTAATGTGTAGTTTGGCTCGGAGAGCAGCTTTGCCTGTGTGAACATTCACAGTGATCCTGTTTGTCTCCATATTGTGAATAGCTTCACTGGCAGATTTTTTGCAGATCAAGCGACTGTTAAATGCACAGAAACAGACAAGAGTGTTTTTTTCTGGTCAGCTGGAAGCTCTGCACAGCTGCCCCAGTGCCTACATATCTAAATTTTTACTATCTCTTTTGTTTTTTTCTATCTTTGTGGCAGTCTGGAAAACAAGACCTCTGCTCCAGCTGTACTTCTTTTGGGTCTGCAGTGTTACCATTTTCTCTCTCAGGAGTTCAGTCCCTTAAAGGGTTTTCAGGACCAAGATCTTTCACCATTGACCAGCGTTACACTTTCCATTCAATAGCTGTGCTCCCATTGTACCAACTTAGCACCTCTTCACATGACCCTCCAGCCTGCGAAGGCCCTTAGAAAATCTTGTATATATTCACTGGCTCCTTGCCTGTGGCTGGCCAGAGTATATGCAGCCATGACCATGTGCAAGATTCCACTTTCAGCCTGCATTAGCACTAGAAAAATGATGCTTGCAGTTGACAGAAGCTGCCTGTGGCATGGACGCACATGGCTCCTCGGCTGGAAGCCAGCCAGTGCAGGATTTTCAAGCGCATTTCCAGCAGCTACAAAGTGCCGAATAGCTGTGAGAACAGACCCTTCAAATGCCTCATTTGAAATATCTCTTCATGGTGCTCTACCCAGTACTCAAAGGGTTTTTGTGATTTACTTTTATTATGTAATGCATTTACTACTTTATTTACTCACCTACAGTGCACAGTATTAGCGATGTTCATATGGCACAGCCATTCACATCCAATGCATATGCCTTAAACGTCAGCTACAATGAATAGCCATGAATTGTATATTAAAATGTATATACAAATCAGAACCTTTAATTTTATAATTTATTAAAGTCCAGAGATCTGGGTTCTTTTGCAAAGGAGTTTGACTTCTTAACTTGGACGACTCTGTTTGTACTCCGAGTAACATTCAGTCTGCATGGGCGAGCCATTTCAGATTGCAGCAATGGTTGTTATCCTTCCTCATTTGCTCACTTTAGTGCTGCTGAGGCCCTGTTCTTTTTCAGTCAACCAGACATATTATAATGGGGTTTCCACATGCCACTTAATTCAGTACTACAGTCCCTCTAATAGTCCCACAGAGTCTATTCCCATGGGTGAGATCCTGACACAGTATATGCTTCCCCAGAACTACATCACATTCAGCAAGTGTCTTGCTTCTCCCTGTCACCAGCCCTTTCTGTAGTTATTTCCTCTAGAACAGGGTTTCTCAACCAGTGGTACTTGTACCACCAGTGGTACTTCAGCCAACTGCTGGTGGTACTCGGACCACTGGTCCGCCAGAACCCTGCCCCGGCACGGCACTTTCAGTGCTGCATTTTTGCTCCCAAGAGGCTCCTGCCTTTGGCTGAGCCTCTCAGGAATGCTGAGAAGGGCCCTCCCACACGTCCAGAGCCTCCTATCTGTGTTTTCTGGTGTCTGAAAACCCGGAAGTAACTGATGATGTCATCGCCAGTCACTTCCGGTGGTACGCAGCAGGGAAAGTGGCACTGGAGGTGGTATTCAGCTGGGAAGGGGTTGAGAACCCCTGCTCTAGAAGTGTCTACGTCTGGGTTCCTGGCCCCTTAAACAGGTTGTTTTAAGAACATAAGAAGAGCCCTGCTGGATCAGGCCAAAAGCCCATCTAGTCCAGCTTCCTGTGTCACACAGTGGCCCCACCAGATGCCTCAGGGAGCACACAAGACAACAAGACAACCCGTTTCCCGTTGACACTCCCTTGCACCTGGCACAGAGAAAACCCACTTCTAAAACCAGGAGGTTGCTTATGGGTTGTAACCTGTGATGGTCTTTTCCTCCATGAATCTGTCCAAACCCCTTTTAAAGGCATCTAGGCCAGGTGCCATCACCACATCCTTGTGGCAAGGAGTTCCACAGATGAATTGCACGCTGGGTAAAGAAATATTTTATTTTGTCTGTTCTAACTCTCCCTCCACTCAATTTTAGTGCATGTCCCCTGGTTCTGGGGTTGTGCGAGAGGGAGAAGAATTTCCCTCTATCCACTCTCTCCATCCCATGCATTCTTTTCTTTTCCTCATAGACACAGCATTCCTGAGTCAGCCCTTTTGTCAGTCACTTCCTGTTCCCTATTTCATTTCTGTAGCCAGTTCAATTGTTTGGTCATTTTTTTATCATAACAACAGCCTACCAGTCAAACCATTTCACCTGCTATTCACTATAATGTGACTATTCAGTTGGCTTAACATAAAAAGGTAAAGGTGACCCCTGACAATTAAGTCCAGTCGTGTCCGACTCTAGGGTGTGGTGCTCATCCCCATTTCAAAGCCGAAGAGCCAGCGTTGTCTGAAGACGCCTCCGTGGTCATGTGGCCGGCGTGACTCTCCTTGCCGCAGCACGTAGCATGCAGCTGGAACACGGAGCGCTGTTTACCTTCCCACAAGCGGTACCTATTTATCTACTCACATTTACATGCTTTGAAACTGCTAGGTTGGGAGGAGCTGGCCAAGCAACGAGAGCTCACCCCGTCGTGGATTCGAACTGCCGACCTTTCGATCGACAGCTCATGGTTCAACGGTTTAACCCACTGCGCCACCCACTGGCCTTATAACTAGCTTACCATACTAGTTGACTAATTCAGTAGCCCTCTGCAAACATTAACCCCATGTTCAGGCTGAATAAAAGCAGAGGGGATGCAAGAGTGCGCCAGCTAGTTACGCATCCCATACTGATACTCCCCATTGCCTCATCCCTGAATGGCCCCGCATTTAGCACTTGCCTGCAGAGGTGAGCACTGATTGCGGGTAGTGTAACTCTTGATTGCATGGATATTCAGCGGAGTTCAGAGACCATGTTGGCGCAGGAGGCATTGCTAGTCAGTGCACACACATTCAGGCTGAGCTCCAAACTGAACTCCAACTTTTGATACTAGAGTTGCCCATCTGTGCTTAACAAAAATTGAAAGCAGAATTCAGTCCTACCTCCAAAAGTATTTGTTTTTAGAGTATGCACAAGTAAGAGTTACCCTCAGAGGAGCACACACTGTTTCTTTCTGCATGAGTCACTGTTCTCATCCTGGTCATGTCTCCTGAGGCCAGGTGATTCTGCTGCAAACTATTTCCTCCTCAAAAGTGATGGGATAATCCAATCACAGCTGATGCAGATGCACAGCAGAATTATTCACAGCCCAAGGATAGAAGGGTTAGAGGCATAACCAGAGCAGTAAATCATCTTCTCTGTACAGGTGTACAGTACACTGGGCTTACAGAATCCTTTTAATTATTTGGCTGATTGATTTCACATAGCACACATGTGGCCAGGCACAAAGGAACTTCGTGGACTTCATTGTTCAGTCACAGCTATTGGAGTGCCTTGTCCTAAGTATGTATGTGTTGATGCAGGGACCCTGCAGTGTGATCTGTAAGCATTTGCCTGCAGTATTCTAGACTAATGGAGGAGTGGGAGATACAGTGCATTTAAAGGTATAGGCTTTGGGCAAGGACCTGGCAACTTTGATTAAAAAAAACAGCAATGCCTAGTGTGAGAAACATATTTTGCTTACCAAAAGATTCAGGTCAGACTCAACAGTGAAGCAGCATGATTTTATTAAGCATTCCTACGGAAACGGGTGGCTACTAACCTAGACACACCCCTCATATCAGAAAGCACAATCTTTTATCCCCTCTCCTGTCCAAAAAGGTCTCTCCTCCCCTGCCTTTCCCATTGGTTGGATACTACAGGGTTTACCAACCTATCAGGCACACCTAAACAATTCATGTGATTCCCCGTCTTCGCTTCATATGTCCCACTACCCAGTTTCAAGCAGACCCTAACCTTCCTTATATGGCGTTTTCCCCCCTTTAGTAAGTTCTAAATTGCCTGCGTGCTGACTAAAAGCACAATCCTGCGCATCTACACAGCAACAGAATGAGTGTTCCGTCGCCGGAAGTAGTTGCAAACATGCCGTAAAGCATTTCGTGACTACTCTGGAGCAGGGAAGGCTAGCGCAGAGACCGGCCTCCCTTGCTCCATCGACGGAGCAACCCTGCAGCCGCCGGACCAGGTAAGCAGGGATCCAGCGGGCGCGGGGGCGGTTCGCCAGGCGAGGGAGGGGGGCCATTGGCCTAGCCAGTCCAGGAGGGGGCGGGGTATGGCCTCGGCTATATCCCGGTTTCTGCTGGGCGCCTAGGCCATTACACGGCCTCCTCCGACTTCCGCCAGCTAAATAGCTGGCAGAAATCCGAGGAGGCTGGTCAGCATTTACACTCGGAGAAGGGGACGAGTGTCCCCTTCCTTGAGGAGACCTCCGACCCGGCGGCAGCCTGACCACCGGTGCACAGGATCTGGCGGACGGTTCTTTCTGGTCTTCTTTGCTGGTCCCTTCCTATTTGCAACCCCAGTGGGTCACCTATATTTACATTTGTTAAAAGCCATTTGTTAAAAGTTAAAAGTCAGCCCACCATGTCAGACATCGAATGCTAGTCTAAATAAAAATGTCTTAAGGCCCCGCCGAAAGGTCTCTAAAGAGGGAGCCGTTCTTAATTCCAGGGGGAGGGAATTCCATAATTGGGGCGCCACAGCCGAGAAGGCCCTATTCTGCACTGCCATCCCCCTCACCTCCGTCAATGGCGGCACGGTTAACAGGGGGGCCCCTGATGACCTCAGTGTGCGGGTCAGATTATAAGGAAGGAGGCGGTCCCTTAAATACCCTGGACCCGAGCCGTTAAGGGCTTTAAAAGTCAAAACTAGCACTTTGAATTGTGCCCAGAAACGAACCGGCAGCCAGTGTAGCCGCCGAAGGAACGGTCCGACTGAGTCAAACCGACAAGCCTCGGCAACCACCCGGGCCGCCGCATTCTGCACTAGCTATGATCATTCCCTACACCTAGCAATGAAACCCTGCAGGCCCTGTTTATCTGAAAGGATGTCACGCTTCCAGTGCTAATGCACAGCACTTACTTACATTGAAACCCAGCTACAGCTTCAGCAGTCACTTGAAAACAGCCCCCACCCTTCTGCACAGCCTTGAAAGCTTATGCATCCTCTTATAAAACACAAGGTAGTTCTGCATAGTATCACCTGACCTACTGGTTGTCGCCCATGAAAATATGTGAGTCAGGATGGTTGCAAAATATACGGAGCACATAACATTAACTCTTGGGTTTATTACATTACTCTCAGGATGCTTTTAATAGCAGATGAACAAGGAAGCCATTGATATTGCACTCTGAATGAGACTCTCTTGCCTTTAAATATTAAATAGTATCTGAGGCATATCTTTCTAGAAATGGAAAGAGCAAAAACACTCATGGTTAGCCTTGATATGGCTAGCTTTCTCTCATCACCTGTATATAATATACAGGTGGGCCCCCATATCCGCTGGGGATATGTTCCAGGCCCCTCCATGGATACTTGAAACCGTGGATAAGAGCGAACACCCCCTCCATGGTTTCCTGAGGGGCCCCCACCCTGCCTCCCCTGCAGGCAGGCATGCTTGCCCCCCCAGCTCTTATTTTTCTTTCAGCAAGCTTTGTTTCTTCCTTAAAACAAACAGAGAAGCAGCCTCCTTTGCAGGCAAGTAGAACGAGACTAAGTCCTAGAGAGGCTCTGCAAGGTTTATGTTAACCTTGCAGAGCCTCTCTAGTACTTAGTCTCGTTCTACTTGCCTGTAATAAGCAGCCAGAGCCTGCTTCTCCTGTTTGTTTAAGGAAGAAATGAAGCTTACTGGGAAAAAAGTAAAAGCCTGGGGGGGGGGTCCCCACGATCCGTGGATAACTGAAACCGTGGATAGCGAATCAGTGGATATGGGGGCCCACCTGTATATCACACAAATGTTGGCAAAACTCAGTATATTTTGCTGAGATCCAACAAAGCTAATATACAGTTACAGCAAACACCCAGCAACCCAAGGGGGGGGGGGGTGTCTCTGAAGTTTCCTTTACTTAAAAACACTTATTCTGCTGCGGAAGATGCAAGTTGCTCTGCAGTTTAAATATTAACCATTTAAGTGCTACATAGAACCTGTTTTAGTTTCACTTCCAGCTAATTACAGAAAAGCAATGCCTCAGCAGCCCTGATGTGCAAGCAACATGTAGAGAATTGTTTTTGTCTAAAAGTGTAAGACTTCATGAACAAAGGACGGTTATTCTTCAGTCTTCCACCATTTCCTGCCCTGATATGGCCAAAATTTCCACAGCTCCTATCAACCAGTAAAACATCTCTGTGCTGATATAGAAGAGACTCAACCATCTTCTTCTCTTCTCCAATATTTTGTTTCTGTCACTAATGACTTGCAACTAAATTCTTCCTTCCACAGCAGTCTGGCAATCCTCGAGTAGATGCTGTGTTCCACTCCTTAAGAAAAAGCAGTTCTTTCTCCCTATTTCAGAGGGCATTAGTAATTTCTTATCTTTTTTTATTTTAAAACATTTACATCCTGCTTTTCTCCTTAAAATAAGGTACTGAGGCAACTAGCCTCAGAATTTGAAAATTAGAATTTGAAAAACAAATTTGAAAAACATGAAATACAAAAAATACAATTGATATAAAACATCAAAATTAACATATTAGCAGTGTATTAAAATAACTTTGAGAGAGTGAAAGCAATCTTAAATTTAAAAAAGCCTTAAGCCCATGCCAGAAGGCTAATAATAGGGAGAGAGTTTCCTAGTTGTGGTACCATTGTAGAGAAGGCCCTTCCTCTTGTAGCCGCCAGACGAGCCTCAGAGACCAGCAGCCCTTGCAGAATGGCCCCCTCCCAGATTTCCTCCAGGCGAGCTCTCTCATTTGAAAGAAGGCAGTCCTTAGGAAACCTTGGCCCTAAGCTGTAAAGGGCTTTAAAGGTCAAAACCAGCACTTGGAGTTGAGTTTGGAAATGAATCAGCAGCTAGACAGGGAAGTGGTCCAACAGAGTCAAACCCCCTCACCCCCCCCCTCACCACATGGGCTACCGCATTCTGCACTAATTGAAGTTTCTGAACAGTCTTCAAAGGCGGCCCCACGCAGAGCTAATCATACCATATTTTCCAGGATCCAAACCAGGACACTCCCCCCCCCCCCGAACAATTATTAATTAATTAAATCACTTTTCTTTTGGGGAGGCCGAAATTTTTATTTAATTTATTTATGACCACAAAAATGGCCATTTTTGCCACTGCTGCCACTTACCCTTGCTGTCCTCACCGCTCCTTCTCCACCGCCACTGCTGTCACTGCAATTCTTCTGGAGCCTGGCCGGCCGCATCCAGGCCGGCCAGGACTTCAATGTCCCCACTGCCACTGGTGCTGCCACCACTCCTGCCGCTCCGCCGCTGCCAGTCGTCTTCTGGAGCCTGGCCGGCCTCATCCAGGCTGGCCAGGACTCCATGCATCCTGCCACCGCTCTGCCGCTTCTGCTGCCAGTCCGGATGATGAAGCCTCCGCCGCCACCAAGAAAATGTAAAAAGTACCTTTTTTTCTGGCGCCACCACCTTTTTCCAAGATTTTGTGAGATCCAAGATGGTGGCGCTCCAAAAAAGGTACTTTTTACATTTTCTTGGCAGCGGCTTCATCCGGGCCCAGAAAGCCTGGGATCGATCTGGGACCAGAACCCGGGACAGTTCCGGGTTTTCCAGGACGGAGGGTAAGCCTATGCAGAACACATTATTATTATTATTATTATTATTAACAGTATTTATATACTGCTTTTCAACAAAAAGTTCACAAAGCGGTTTACAGACAAAATCAAATGATTAAATGGCTCCCTGTCCTAAGAGGGCTCACAGTCTAAAAAAGACGCAGAAGAACACCAGCAACAGCCATCAGAAAAGAGACTGTGCTGGGGTGAAAGGGGGCAGTTGCTCTCCCCCTGCTAAACATAAGAGGAGCACCAGTTGAAAAAGTGCCTCTTGCCCAGTTAGCAGGGGAGTTATTAGAGTAATCATTAGAGCACATTGATTAGACTAATCAAGTTTCGATGTCTCCAAGTCTGAATGATTCAGGTAAGTTTGCAGCTGGTGCACCAACTGAAGCTGGGCAAAGGCACCCTTGGCCACCGCCACTGCCTGAGCATCCAGAACCAGCAATGAATTCAGAAGTACCACCAAGCTGCGGGCCTGTTCCTGCAGAGGGAGTGCTCGCCCATTCAGAACAGGTTGCTGATCCAATACCTGGGTCATAGAACTCTTAACCAAGAGGACCTCAGTTTCGTCCGCATTTAATTTCAGCTTGTTAGCTCTCAGTCCCCCACTGAGTCCGGACAACGGTTATGGATTTCCACAGCTTCCCTAGTAGGTAGGTAGGTAGGTAGGTAGGTAGGTAGGTAGATAGATAGATAGATAGATAGATAGATAGATAGATAGATAGATAGATACCTTTATTGGCATAAACACATCAAACAGACAAACATAAACAAACAACCCAAAAATCCCCCAACAGATCCAATGACAACAACCACAATCCTGCAGAAAATTTCTCCCCAAACTGTCCCACAATTAATATATACATCAAAACTCATTTCCCGAGTAACCACCACCACAGAAGCAAAAGTTGCAACATCATCAAGTCTCCCATCATCTTCTGTTGACAGAAGGGCTTGGAGAATATCCGCCTCCATGAAAACATGTCAGTATCGAATTAAACACGTCAGTATCGAATTAAGGTGTTTCTGACGGAAAGACTCGTGCAGAGAGCATGATAAAAAGATATGCTCAGATGTCTCCACACACTTCATGCCACATGAACAGAGCCTTGTTGAAACAGGTATTCCTTTGTACCGCCCCCATAAAAGGGCAGAAGGGAGAGCGTTACACCTTGCCAGCATAAAAGCCCTTCTTAGCTGTGGGTTATGCAACTGATATAGATAAGTTGACAGCTTCCCAAACTTTATAGGCAGATGGAGATGCAATGGAGAACACGTATCAGCTGCACTGATTAACTCTTGGCACTCGATGTTGAGAGTTCTCTCCTTAATAGTTCTAAATGCTGCAGCTAACCCCATCATGCCTAGCATCTCACTGTCAAGCCCCATCGATTTTAGCTTTGTAAGCAGACTAGAAACCCCACAAGGCAAAGATGTGTCTGATAGTAGGTGGTAAATCAGGCTATCACTTGTCGCTTTAAAAAGAATGCCCAGCCAAAATTTGGCAAATCTTAGCCACGCCAATGTATTCAGCCTTATAAGACCGGTTTCAAGGCACAGAGCTGAGTACGGAACACAACGTGGCATACCCAAAATTTTCCTGAGGAAATTAGATTGGATACGCTACGTGGCTAGGTCTGAAGCCTTGAACCAAATCGGGACACCATATAAAGCTTGAGACACAACTTTGGCCTTATAGGCTTCCAGAGCAGCCGGGACATATCTGTTGCCCAGAGTAAAATAAAATCTCGCACCTCCTGAAGATGAGAGTTTGGCCAAATTAGAAATGGAGTGGCGATGAAAAGCCCAAGAGTGCCTGTAATGGAATGAGATGCCCAAGTACTTAAACTGGCGGACTTGTTCAATATTGTTGCCCTTGCAGGTCCAGTTATAGATTTTGTATCTATTTGCAAAAATCATAATTTTAGATTTGGCATAGTTAATGTTCAATTTGTTGGCTGTTAGGTATTCAGCACATCTATTAAGTAGCCTCAGGAGACCCACACGAGTACGTGAAAGGAGAATCATATCGTCCGCATACAAAAGCAGCGGTACCTGACAGTTGCCCAAACATGGACAGTGACTGTTTATATCCTCCAGGGCCAGGGCAAGATCATTCAAAAATAAATTGAACAATAGGGGGGCCAAAATGCATCCCTGCTTCACTCCTTTATTAACAGATATGGACTGGGATAGGGCCCCAGTTCGCGGGCACCGCACTTTGCAGGAGTTGTTGGTATAGAGGGATCTAATCAATAGCAGGAGTCTTTTTTCTATTCCTTGTGAACTAAGTTTGTTCCATAACAGTTCTCTGTCTACTGAATCAAAAGCCCCTTTTAAATCAATAAAAGCCACATATAATCTTGCTCTGGATACCCTGACTTGTTTGTCAATTATGTGGGAGAGAATAAGACAGTTGTCGACAGTAGATCTGCCTTGCCGGAATCCTGCTTGTTCTGGTCCAAGTATACTATTCAAGTCTACCCAGGCCAAGAGCTTGCTGTACAGATACCTTGCATAGATCTTACCCACAACTGACAAAAGGCTGATAGGTCTGTAATTAGCTGGGGAGTCAGCATCACCCTTTTTGAAGATAGGAACAATAACCGAGGAGCGCCAGTCTTGGGGGACACATCCAGTTTCATTGATCTTTGTGAAGAGAGGGGCTAACAACTGAGCCCTACAGCTTCCCTAGTATTACATGACACACAGTCCAATCCTATCCTCCCCCCCCCCCACTATAGCATGCAGGTGTTCTCAAAAAGAGGAGGAATTAAGAGATGTGAAATATTGTCCCAAACTGACCACATTTATACACTGGCAGAGAGGCATTGCTCAACTGACATCATAATGCTCTGTGCATCACATATCAGAAAGAGGTGTGGCCTGATAAATATCTCTTTCTGCTTAATGAGATGAAGGGGTCTCCTCACTAGAGGACCAACATTCATTACAAGGATCCAAGACAGCCTTGTTGCAAAGAGTCACATGTGTCATGACGACATGGAGTTTGTATGTTCATCATGCCAAAGCGTCATAGCTGAAAAGTACTTAAAGGCTGTATTTCTGTAGCATCCAATTTCACTGTACCATGGAGGACCATTCCGCTGAAGTCCATAGCTTTCAATTATGTCAGCCCTTTTCAGTTGTGCCATCATTAGGATTGAATTAATAGGATATTCATCCTGGTCCACAGTTTACATACAGTACATGACTTGTAAAAGTGTATAAACATTTTATTTTACAAATCACTCCCAGCTTTTTGATGCCTTTTTCAGCACTATATGAAAGGCATTCCTGAGACTTGTAGACAATTCTGAGGTGCCACTATGAGTTAGTTTCTTGAAGAATACACTTTTTGTAATTTGTCCAATTCCAGGAAGTAGGTCCATGCTTCATTATTGATGCAAGAAATAAAGCATTATTTAATTAATTAACAATGCAATCCTGTGTAACTTTAGGCCAGCGGAGCTTTTGCTCCACTGGCCTAAAGCATTGCAAAAGTGCCTTAAAGCATTTTTGCAGCAACCCGTGAGTAAGCAACGCCAGTGCAGAGGCCGGCACCACTCACTGCCCCCAGCATCCTGGACCTGCACCGGCCGCCGCAGGTAAGTGCATGGCGGATGGTGCAGGGGCAGGGACAGGGCGGTGAGGGAGGTGGACCATTGGCTGGCCTGGGCTGGGAGGGGGCAGGGATATTGGCGTCAATATCCTATGCCCCGTTGTAGCCTGCGTCGGCCTTACACGGACTCCCCAGATGTATGCCAGCTCTGGAGCTGCCGTGCATCCGAGGAGGCCCATAGGACCCGGGCTCACCTAAACCCGGGAAGGAGACAAACATCCCCTTCTCCTGAGGTGTGCTCCAGCAGTGCTGGAGCGGTCTGGAAAGGACTTAGGATACAGCAGCTGGTCGCCTAAAGTTACACAGGATTGTGCTGTAAGTATATTTTAGATTCCACTCTTTCTACAAGGAGTGCAGGGCAGTGTACATCATTTTCTCTCCCCCCCCCCCCTTTTCTCTTCACAACCACCATATGTGATTGATTAGGATAGCAAAGACTGGCTCAAGGGACACCCAATGGACCTCAAGTTTTTAAGTGGAGATTTGAATCTGGGTCTCCCCAGTGTTGGGCCTACGTCTACCCAATATGTTAACCACTACACCCTCCTAGTTCTTAAGCATTCACATAAAGCATTATCGCTGAACTCAGACTCCGGTATCCTGTTAACATTTTCATACTGTATCCTGCAGTAACCACAAATGGTGAGTGTGTCACGGGTAACATATTAGCAAACATTAAGCTAAGATGAACTTTGTTCCTTCCAGCTGCCTTGACTCCAGAAATGATAACCACAGCCCCACCACCACTCCTTATATAAAAATGCTGAGCCTAGTGAAAGCTAGAAACTTTTTTTAAAGATAAAATTGTTCTGTGGTATCAAATTAGTCCCTTGCCTTGATATAGGGATCTGATTCTTTGAAGAGCTAAATGGACAGGGAAAGACACCCAACGGTAATGACTAAAACCGACTTATTAATTTTTAAGCTAGCAGTGAAAGTAATCTGAAGGGAAGGCATTAGGGCCCCATACTGTACAGCTATGCATTTCTAGGTGCTCTGGACTAGGCCTCTTGAAGCACCTGGACTGAGTCCATTTTATGAGACCAAAGGCTGATTTGGGCGTGATACCATGGAAATGAAGCATGGGTGAAATAAAAAACTATTCTACATATGGTTGCTGTACCATGTTAAAGATTTGCATCCCTGGCAGCGACGCATAAGTGTACCATGTGCTTGAATGCTGGATTGAGTAAGCCCCAAGCAGTGACTAACCCAAGACAGTGGAGATACACATGACTACACAAATGTTGGTATAGTGGTTGCTGCTATTCAGGACACACAGATATGAAGAAGAAAAGAGCCTACCATTGGGGCTGCCCAGTTCAGATGACAGTGTTGGGTGTACCATGAACAAACAGCCTCTTGTTTGAAAATGGTTGAGTAAAATTGCTGAATAAGGCAAAGCCACTGAAAAATTTTTTTACCACCACGAGGATTGCCATTTGGAATTTTGGCTTGTAAAAACCAAGTGGCACCATCCTTGACTCATGGGGTGGCGTCCATATGCAGAAGATTCCCCCCACCATGTTCTACAAAACACACTTTCTCCCCTCCCCCTTTGGTGTGTACAATAGGTCACTAACAGCCCATTCCAACCCAACTCCACCGCAAGTCTGGCATAAGAGTGGCCTAAGTTCAGCCTAAGTTCGATATAAGTTATGTCTGAGTTATGTCAGAGTTATGCCTGAGTTAGGCAGGCTGCAGTTTCTGTGGCCCAGCACCACCCCAGGATCCAGGCAACACTTACCTCCCAGGCAGGCAGGCTCTCCAGGCTCGGTGTCCGGCTCGGGCATGTGCAGGCCTGTGTCTGCGTCCATCCATGGCAGCTGCCGCAGGGTCTGTCGCAGCCCGGTCACAAAGGGGCCGGCCGCAGGCATGGGGGTTGCGCCAGTCATGTGGTGAGCGCAGGGCAGGTGACAGGTGAGCGAGGTGCCTGAGCCAGCCGCCACAGGGCACCCTGTGCATCAGCCACCAGCTGCAGGGGAGAGTGGCCGTCCCCGCACTCCAGCAGAAGGCGATGCCACCCCCATGCCACGTTGAGGCTGCACGTGGGAGTCATGGGGGGGGAAGCAGGGGATGGAAGGGTAGGAGGGGGGTGGGAACGTCACACACAAGGGGAGGTCGCATGCTGTCTGGAACTGCCTCTCACATGACTCGCAGGTGCGCTGCCTGAAGCCCTGGGCCTCCAGGGCCGGGGCAATGCCCTCAAAGAAGGCATCCCGGCGTGCCTTCTGCTCTGTGCCCCGGCCAAGACCGAGAGATGCCTTGGGCTTGTCTGCTGCGAGCGGGAAGGGCTCACGCAGCTCATCACAACCCCAGATGGGGCGACGACGGCGCCTCACGGCAGGCGCTCCGGCAGGGTGGGGGGTTGCCAGCCTCCATCATCAGGGAGTGGGAGGGGAGGCAGACACACAGGCAGGCAGACAGGGGGTGCTGGGGAGGGGCATGGGTGGGTCAGAGACAGACAGACAGACAAGGCTGGTGGGAGAGAGATTCCGAGAGAGGGGTCTGCAGAGACCGATAGGGACACAGGGGGCGCTCCGCAGATGAAGGTGATGCATAAACAGGCACCTCTTATGCCGACAGACTTTGAGCGGAAGCCACCCAGAAATGGGCGGACCTTCGGCGGAAGCACCTTCATTGCGGGCGGACCTTTGGCGGAAGCGCCTTCATTACAGGCGGACGCCCTGGCAGTCACTGTTTGCCTGCCTGTGAGGCCCCCCCAACTCCCCCCTCCCCTCTGTGCCATGGGGGTCTGGCAGCGCCCCTGCTGTGTTCTCCCAGGGAAGGCCGTGGCAGTCCCTGGCTGGGACTGATGTAGGGTCTTCAGTGCTGAGGGCTGTCTGTGTGTGTGGGACAATGCTTGTGTAACACTGGACACATATGTTTCACTGGGGCTCTGCCCGAGGGGCATCTTTATTGTTCTGGAACGTTAGCAGAGATGGCCAGGCGAGGCTGCCAGGGGTAGTCACAGCAGCCACTCTGAAAGCAGCAGCAGCAGCCCTGCCCCATGGACCTGGAGATGCAGGCTCTTCCCCTGTGGAACCACAGCCTGCTCCATAGAAAGGGGAGGGACAGCAAGAACGACAGCCAGGGAGGTGGAGCAGCAGCATCGCTGGCAGCTGAGGAGGGTTGCAGGGCTGGCTCCCTGACCTCTGGCAGCATCGAGGGAGGCGACAGTGGGGCAACCAGACTGCAGCCCCAGGGGTGCTCCCAGGAAGGTAGGTGGTAGTGGACATTCCTGGGGAGACAAAAAACAAGGGGGAGTTACATGTCAGCTGGTGTGTGGATGCAGTCGCCATTGAAGAAATGCCAGTGTGTCAGTTGCAAAAGCCTGCAGGGAGAGAAATAAAACACAGCTGATAGGTGTGACACACATAGCATGGTCTGAGCTGCTTACCTGGGTGTAAGGAGAGCATGATCCTGTAAGGGGAAAGGGTCAAAGAGAGAGACAACAACACAACTTGGGGGTCACAACCATGGCAAACCTAGCAATACTAACCTGTCAGTAGACCCTGTGGAGAAAAGGGGGGGGCAGCTGGTGTCTACATAAGGCTAACAGTTCCACACTTGTGTCTGATTGCTGCCTGTAGTCATGTGAGCAGACAATGCCACAACAGTAGTACAGAGGCATGTATCCTATACATCATAGCAGGCAAAGCAGGCAGTTATCAGACAACACATTGGTAAAGAGGCATATCATAGCAGGCAAAGCAGGCAGTTATCAGACAACACATTGGTAAAGAGGCATATCATAGCAGGCAAAGCAGGCAGACATGAGAGGGCACGTTGGTAAAGAGGCATATCATAGCAGGCAAAGAAGGCAGTTATCAGACAACACATTGGTAAAGAGGCATGTATCATATATTTCTATATGCAAAGAGGCAGAAGTCAGACCACATGTCAGCACAACCCCTGCTCTTACCTGCACTTACCTGCTGGTGTTGTTGCCTGTGGGGGGGGGGAAAGAGGCTGGGAGAAAGACATGGGTTAGCAATGGTAGAATGGAGGCAGCTGCCCAGGCACAGCTGTTTGGCCACAGCCAGAACAGCCCTCTCTGCCCTTGAGGGGTGCAGAGAGGAGAGAAGAGAAGAGAGAAGTGGGGTGTTTGTGAATTTTGCCCTCCACCGACAAAGTCCCACTTTGTGGCTGCTGGGGGACAGAACCCCAAGCCACGTGCTCAGAGAGAGAGAGAGAGGGGGACTGGAGGTCTGGGGCTGGGCTTTTGTGGGAAAGAGGCTGGGTGGGGCTGGGTGCTGATAGGCTCCCTATCTTTGGCATAACTCTGTCGGTTTCCAGACCTTGCTGACACAACTCCGACATAACTCTGACCTAACTCAGGAGTAGGGTGTTAGAAATTTTCAGGAGAGGGCTGGAGTGGGTAAGGTAAAATGGCTCCTATGGGTCTCCTCGAATTTATGTCAACCCTTTTGGTCGACATAAAATTTGTGTCAGCTTCTATGTTGGAGGGGGCGTGTCTGTGCTCACCAGGGTCTGGAATCCAACGTTAATTGGTTGCCGCCCCGTTCTCCTACAACAGGAGTGGTGACATCATCAGGAAGAGCGCTAAGCTGCTACCTTTGAAACCTTTCCCAAAGGACCTTAGCTGAGAAAATGCATCAGGCTCAGCAAAAAGCAAACTGAGAAATTTGCCTAGGGGCACATTAATATCCATTTATTCAGAGGGAAAGGAGGGATATAAATCATTTCAATAAATAAAGAGTCTCCCCAAAGGCTGAGTTAGAGGCAGTGTGTCACTCATGTTACATTAAAACTATGTACTATCCTTTGCCAATTGCCCAGGTAGTAAGTCCTAGTGAATACAGTGGAACTTACTTCTGAACAAACATGCCTATGCTAGCATGCCAATATACCTCTTATTTTTATTTGGAAGTTTTTAATTCCATTTTTAAATTTATATTCATTTGTTTTAAGCCATTGCCAGCATTTGCAAGTCACTCCAAGAATTTGGGCTCAGACAAGCTACATCTTTAAACACAGTTTTCCAAGTAGAAACTGTGGAGTGATAGGAGAAGACGCTATAATGAAGAAATATAAAGTGGATTTTGGTGGTGGTGATGGTGGTTGGGCATAGCTATGGGGAGTGTCCTGAACTCCTGCATGTCAGCATTTACACCACTGACCTGCACCAAGCATCACATCCAAAGTTAAAGAGCTTTATAGTCAAGCAGCCACTAGATGGTGGCACATGACAGCAAATGTGGTAATGGAGGGACTAGAATTGCTCTTTTATTAGGCTCTTGTGGCTTTTTTTTTTTTTGAACACAGAAGAAACATTGTTTATCATTATTAAACAGAAGATACCAGCTCCGATTTCGAAATGCATATACTCTGCCACTCACTCTCTTGACAAGTTGATAATGGCTTGCACAGATGCTAGGACAGTAGAATAATGAAAGCCATTTTTCCATTAGTGCTATCCTTCCCCCCCCCCCCCCCCCGCTCTGCTCTAGGTAAAGGAACTGGAGTGTATACAAAACCAACGGGATGGGTATAGCCTTGCTGCAGGGGTAAAGCCGTGTGATCGAGTGCTGGAGAGTGTAACATAAAGTGCTTATTATGGAATTGCAAGGCAAATGTTTATGAAACGGGCGGAGGGTGAGGTGAGTTGATGGATAGCTTTGTTCATGTTTTGCAAAAGATGCTTTTTTAAAAATAATCACCATATGGAAATGTTAAGTCATGCTGCAAGGACTACCTCTGTTGCCTGCTGTGTTGAGTTCCTTAGTCGTTCCATTAAAGGTTTTTATAGTAAGAAGAGATCTTGTTGCTATAACAAAAAGACACATCAAAGAGCAACATCAGGTTTCTCTAATGTGGCTCTTTTTAAAACTTGCATTCACGTTCTTTTCCTGGGGCTGTACTGATTTTACAAGTGCAGCAGCAGCTCTTCAATAATTAGCAGGCAGCTTGGGATGAGTGCAGGAACTGCTGACAAAACTGGTCCAAACCTGCAGAGCCAATGACTCATTTAGGGTTCGGAGCAATTGTCTTTCATTTGCGACATACCATAGTACCTGTCAGCTGCAAAGCACAGCTGGCTAACGGGCTATGTAAATATCATTAGAAAAAGTCAATCAACTGTGAGTGAGCATCTACCAGCGGTGTCTTCTTTCAATATATGATGTTCAGTACAAGTTCTCCCAATGTCTGTCAACAATTGTTTGGGTTTTAATTGTGTGTATATATACACACACACACACACACACACACACACACACACACACACACACACACTGTATGTTTGAGTTTGACCATTGTATGCGTAAACGTTAATTAAAAAAAAAAAAGCAATGTCACAGTTTGTGAAATTTTATCTATTTTCCCCAGTATCAATTAATTAGACATCTTGTTTTAAATCTCTGCCTCTCTGAACCTAGATTTCTAGGATGGTTTATTCGGTGGTTCAGGGCTCAGCAAATACTTACCTGAAGGATCCGTGAGACCACCCAGCGAGCAGAGAGAAATACTGTACTCATCGTGGAATGAAGGCTGCCTTCACAATGAATGATTGTGGCAGAGGGTAGGGCTTGTATTGTACCCAGACACACAACCAGACACATGCTGTAGAACAGAGTTGCCCTGCTTGCTAAGCATAGGATACTGCTAGTGCTTAAGACTCAAGCAGCCATCCCAGTCATGCTTTCCAATTTAGAAGCCCTTTTTGTGCCTAGAGTTGATGGTTACTCAGTGATAAAGGGAAAGCATTCAGTGCATGCTCAGAGACACTGTTCTTTCTTCATGTGTTGTAGAACTCAGCGCTGGCACTAAAAATAGGTTTTAGGGCTAAACCCCAGAACTGTGATTTCAGAAAGGAGAAGGGCAACATTCAGCAACTTACAGTCCGAACCAACGTTCCAGTGCCGATGCAAACGTGCCAATGGGGCACACGCTGCATGGGGGGGGGGCAGTCACAGAGGCCTCAGGTTTGCATTGTGGCTGCATCAGCACTGGAAAGTTGGTTAGGATTAGGCTGTTAGTGTGGCACACCTGTAATTAGGTAAACTATATACAAGTGTCCCCCGCTAAACAACATCCCACCTAGCAAACACACACACACACACACACACACACACACACACACACACACGGATATACGATGGAGGTCCCTAGGTGGACTGTCATTGGTTCACTTCACTTTGCTGCACTTTCAACATGAGGCCTCTCCAGAGGCCTGTTTGAGGTTGCGGGCCGGTCCAGAGGCCTGTTCCTGGCCTCCGGACCTGTTCACCACCCCAAACAGGCCCCTAGAGAGGGCTGTACTTCCCAAATGCGGTTAATGGCAGCCCTTAATATCAGGTTTCAGGAGACGCATCCCTGTCGTTAAGGGGGGATGGACACCTGTATAGATAGCATTGAAGCACATCACATGCGATCTGCAACATGATAAGGGGAGGCAACATACACACCCCTGCCCCACCACAGATTATATCTTTTTTCAAATTAAGCTCTGGACATAGATATAGGTCATTTACAGCGCAATCCTCCGGAAATAGCCGGCGGCGGAGCAAGCGCTCTGCTGCCGGAAGCCGTCACAAATGTTCCGTAAAACATGTTTGCAACGACTCAGGAGTAAGGGCAGCCAGCATAGAGGCCGGCCACCCTCACTCCGGTGCCGGATCGCCCCTGCGGCTGCTGGAGGAGGTAAGTAATCCCCTGGCGGGCGCAGGGGCAAACTGGGTGGCCAAGGAGGGGAGCCATTGACCGAGTCGGCCCGGGAGGGGACCGGAATGGAGTCCACCATATCTCCATGCGGCTGTTACATGGCTTCCTCTTACTTCCGCCAGCTAAATAGCTGGCGGAAATCCGAAGAGGCCCATTAGGACTTTACCGTTTTACACCAGGTGAAGGGGACGAACGTCCCCTTTCCCTGAGTAGACCCCCTTTCCCTGAGTAGACCCTTTTTCCCTGAGTAGACCTGAACAGGGATAGGATCCAGCAGGGGGCCCTGGGCCACCCGCTGGATAGTTAGTCAGGATTGGGCTGCCCATGTGATTCACATTGTCTGTTACTTCCAGGCTACTCCATGCAAGATGACTTTCCTACTCAGAAGTGGTCTCTGTCACGTAGGAAGCCTCTACGTGCAAATCTGTAGGGTCACTTGCTTTGAGGGGAAAAAAGTCACCACATAACAATGCTTAAGCCAGAATGGCCTTGTCCTCTTGCATCTATAACAACCCTACAGCGTTCTTTCCAGATTATGGAATACCACTTGACAAAAGGGTACATTCTGAGCTACCATCCAAGCTTGGAATTACCGGTCAGAGAAGAAGGCCCTCTGCTGACCCGATTGCTCTCCTAATGCTTCATTTGACTTGGCTAATAGCACAGCATGCCTGGACATGCATTTGTGCGGAATGTGAAGTTGCCAGTAGCTTGGCAACATTTTCACTAAATGCTCAGGAAAGGTCATGTAATCCGTGGCCACAGTACTGCAATCCACTGTACCATTGTGGTCTGTGAAGCCTGCGTACAGCTCAGCTCAGACCATCTGGCACATCTTTTGAATATCAAAATGGGCATTGGTCGCTTACATACACATAATGGAAACTGACCACTACGGGATTCCATGGTGAAATTCTGCAGCTTTCACACCCTCAGATTTTGTACCCCTTTGGCTGAACATTATTCCCCCTCCAGTGTTGCACTCACCAAATTATTTTAAACCAGTCAACAAAAGAATCTATGCCAGATTTTGTTTGTTTTATTTATAAAACAGATGCCAATTTTCACACTATAACAGGGGTTTACTACTGGGCTACAATTAGAGTTGCCAGGTCTCTTGAGGGTCAAACACTGAGACTTAGAGGGCTGAGTTTTATAGTTCAAGGGTGATATCTGATAGAGAAGGGAACACATTCTGATATCATTTGGCAATTTTAAAAAGAGAGAAACCAAGCCATCTTCAATACAATAATTGACCTCTTTCCTTTGTGCTTACAAAATGTATTTACTATGCCCTACTGGTGACATTCTCCCCCAAAGAGAGAAAACAACTCCTGAAACTGGAGTAACATGCTGGGAAAAGGGGTGTTTTTAAATATTAGACTAGATTGGAATGAAGGCTGGGGATTGATCCTGCTAAAATAGCCCACCCACATGGTTTTGAGACTAAAACCCTGAAACAAATCCTGAAACGCAACAACCTTAACTCCACTGGGTTCTGGGTTCAGTTCAGAGGATTCCAGGCCACTTTTGGACAGATTCATGGAGGAAAAGACCATCACAGGTTACAAGCCATAAGCAACCTCCTGGCTTTAGAAGTTTTAGAAGTAGGTTTTCTCTGTGCCAGGTGCAAGGGAGTGACAACAGGAAACGGGTATCTTGTTGTCTCTGTGTGGTCCCTTGAGGCATCTGGTGGGGCCACTGTGAGATACAGGAAGCTGGACTAGATGGGCCTTTGGCCTGATCCAGCAGGGCTCATGTTCTTAGGCCTTGCCTCTGCTGCATGACTTCCCAGGCTGTGCTATGCCCCATCCCATGCACAACCCCCCCCCCGAATTTTGAAAAACTTCTCTCTACAATTGGCATTGTGAAACTGCCACTAGAATGTTATTAATCAACTTATTTATTGTTAGACTTATTTAACAACAACAACAACAACAACTTTCATGGGACCTTTCAAACATTCGGTGAAAAAATTGCTTCCAGGGCCCCCACATGTTTCTTCAATAAGGTCCCTTTTTGCAGATGTGTAAGTGGCGGCAATTAGAGTGATTACGGCTGCAATCTTATACAGTGACATCCCAACTACTATTTCTACTGTCCAGAGCTACCTCTGCAAACAGAAGCTTCCTCCATGAATAGAAGGAGCATTCAGCTTGTGCAAGGATTCCTTCCGCTGGCTCAAGAACGCTTGCACAAGCAGAATTCTCCTTCCATTTGTGGAGGGAAGTTCAGTTTGTGAGGGGAGCTCCGAACCGTGGAAGCACTCAATTGGAATGCCACCCATAGACACTTAGGTAAAGGTAAAGGTGACCCCTGACAATTAAGTCCAGTCGTGTCCGACTCTAGGGTGTGGCGCTCATCCCCATTTCAAAGCCGAAGAGCCAGCGTTGTCCGAAGACGCCTCCGTGGTCATGTGGCCGGCGTGACTCTCCTTGCTGCAGCGCGTAGCATGCAGCTGGAACACGGAGCGCTGTTTACCTTCCCGCAAGCGGTACCTACCTAGGTATAAATCCCAGTGGCCATAGTGGGACTTTCCAAGTAGGATGAATATGACTTTGCAAGCATCCACAGCCCTGTGAAATACTAAAACATCGCACAATCGTGATCCTGCACTATGTTTTCTGCCCAGCAAATGCCCAGCCCCTACAGAAATGTGTCTATTAATTGCCAAGTAAGTTGGGTGCTTGAAAACAGATGCACATTACTGAAAAGTTACAAGTTAAAGAGTACCCACATGGTTCCAGACCTGTTAACTAGTTATCTGCTTGTTTGCACAGGAACGGCCCCCTGCTACTGTCTTCCTTCCAAGGGGCTCATCCTGATTTATGGTATTCCCTGGAAGAATAAATACTGAAGCTTTCTTCAGATGAGTCCTTCAGAAGCTAGAACAACACAGAGCTCTTCAAAGGTTCAGTCGGTGCTTTTGATAACCGTTCGAAGACACGCAGGAAGCAAAGCAGGGGCTGAAGAAGAGGTAAATAAAGGCTTCTTTTACGTTATCTTCAAGCATGCAAAAGGACTGCCTTTTGAAATATGTATGTGACACCAAATACATTTAGAAAGTGCTTTTAGGCCATCAATAATTAAAAAGCAGCAGTGCCGCATGGCAAAAATGCTTCATTCGACTTGATGCCATGTATTATTTACTCAGGTTTGCGTTTGGCCCAATATAGCCATGAGTGTCAACGACATTTCTGATTACTAGTTAATCAAATACATCTGCATCGATTTGTATATGAACTTCCGCAAGAGTACCTTTTTGAGGAAAGGAAGGTTTTTGTGGCATGAAAAAGAAACACCCCCTTTAATGTTTTCTTTTTACCTAACTGAAAATCCCAGACCCAAAATGGGTTTGAAAAGGAACAAGTTCAAATCCCATCTGTACTGTGGGAAGATCCAAATTCAAAAGCATATGGACACATTTCAGTTGAGCTGTATCATCAGCTTTGGCTGCCTGCGGTTCTTATTGCTAGAAGGACAGAC
The DNA here is from genome assembly GCA_026170595.1 of Plestiodon gilberti rubricaudatus. NCBI lineage: Eukaryota > Metazoa > Chordata > Lepidosauria > Squamata > Scincidae > Plestiodon > Plestiodon gilberti. The sequence continues at coordinate 191,230,570 of JANXHW010000002.1, read as the reverse complement.
ACAGCAGTCCTGCCACAAAATTACCGCTCGCTTTGCATAGAAAAAGAAAAGCAGTGTTTAAAGTTTAACTCTTCATCCGATCTAGGACAGGGAGGAGGTTGCCGGTACAGTGGGGTGGAAGCGGTTTCAGAACCTAGTAGAATGTTTTTTGCTGTAAGAGAGGTGAAAATATATACCAGAACAGACCCGTAGATGCTTAATGGTTCATGAAATATAGAGTGGAATTTAACCTTTATTTGTTTAGTGGTTGATCCTTCCGATATTGATTTAGTTCATTGTATGTCTTCTGCTCTCTCCGCACCTAATGGCAGCTTTCGGAGGATTTTCACACAGGAAATGTTGCATGAGGAAATGATTAAACCCTCCTTGCCTCAGAGCAATGGATTAATCCAATGGGGGGGGGGCAACAGGTCCTTAAAAAAAAGAAAAAGACATTAGGAGATCGAGTCATGAATGTCCCACGTCCCACCTACTTTGGCCCTTATGTGATATATTTAAATTAGCCAGATTTATTTACCGGATCAACTTGTGTGGATGAGGAATTATTCTTTTTTTTTTAAGCCAAACAAAGAGCTCTATGAAGTACGAAAGCATGCCATCATCATGACGACAAGTTGGGTCACTCTATGTTCTTTCCTCCCATCAGAAGAAAGAGCACTTGGAATTTGGTTTAATTCACTGTTAACCACTTCCCCACAGATGCAAGCAAAAAGCCCATATAGCAACTCCCTTTCCATTGCACTAAGCATATTGAATAATTCAGAGTATAAAGCATAACTGAATGCTTTTATTGTGCCAAAGGAAAATGATTTATTCGCCTCAGAGTCCCTCTGAGAATCATCTCCCCAATCCCCTTCTTTTGGCCTTTCCAGTAATGGGAGGCACTTATCAAATTTGAATTCTTCAGAAACAGAATGGTATACACCAGTCTATATTTAGCAACCACCACCAAAAAGCATCTGAATCAGCTGACTGGAAGCTGCTACCCTGATGTGCAGCTCTTGGTTTCGACAGCACACATTCAGTGCTGGAGTCAAGGAGAACAGACAGTACGGGAGAGACGCTGAGCCTTGAGGTTTGAAAGCTACCAGGCTGTACCTGAGACAGACAGACTCAGGTAAGAAAAGGGGAGGGTCTTCCAATGGGAAATGTGACCAGTCATCATGAATGCTGCTGTGATTAGAATGTGGATCTCAAAGAGGAAAGATTAGGCAGACAGGTCAGGATAGGCTGTGGGGGGGGGGGGTTGCCTGCTCCCTGCTTCCTCTTTCTGTAGGGAGGCAGCAGAGGGCAGACCCATCATGGCTACTGCAAGCATGTATAAACGACCTCTAGTGTAATGGAGCCTGAGGGTCCTTCTCCTCTATCCTTATTCTGTGTACCATCACCAGTGGAAGTAAGTCCGAAGGATGTCAATGAGGCCTATAGTGTGTTTAGGATTGGAGTGTAAAGGTCAGTCACATCTAGGTTTAGAAAAGTCACAAGACCCAACCACACATGATGTTAAATTGGTAGCCCTGGCAGGCTTTTTTTTTCTGCAGTCAATAGCAGCCGGAGATCTTCTCACCTTGGCAGATTCGGATCATGGTGGGGGCAGGCGGGCTTAACTCTACCCCTCTGCCAGGATCCCAAGGCACAGGGGTTCCAACTTGCTGCTCTTAACTACAAACCCCAAAACATAGCCTGTCCAGGCTAATCACACATAGTTTAAACATCCCGTGTAGTTTGGTCCACAGTTAAAGGGGGAGAGCAGAGAGGTGTATGGTATGGAACAGTTATGGCTGCTTTTGAATTAAGAAGGTATTTCCTCTTCTCCCCAATATCTACCTTTTTTCTGCTAATGGTAGACTGAGAAGGGTCACCGCCTCTTGCCCATGATATTGATCTTTACATTTCCTTTTGAAGAGGGAAACGGTGCTCATGGTTCCTACTGCCTGTCCTTCTATGGTCCTGTCTTTTCTCCTGCTCTCTCCCCTACATTGTGACTTACTCAGCAGAGGTGGTGAGGAAGAGGGATGGAGGACAGGACTGGAGAAAAAATAAATAAGCCGGTGTCATGTCTGTCTTTTCCTCTTGCTTCAACTGGAGATTCAAAGGACAAAGTCCAGTGACTGGGGTGGACTCTCAGACCAGCAAAGATCTCCAGGACTTCTTCAAAGCAAGCAAGCTTCACTTTTAGGTGCATAAACAGTAGCAGTTTGTCAGAAGTGAAAATGGTATGACTATGAGCATACCCCAGTTGCCCCAGCTTTGTGATTTGAAAAAGAGCGACACTATTTTCTTGTTTTGTCAGATGTAAACAGGCTGCTAAGCAAGGTGTTCTAAAGGGGGAGGGGAAGCTATGAGAAACATAACCCTCATGACTCTGGAGGATGAGAGAAGGAGTAGTCTCTTCTAAGGTGCATTCATAGTACAAATTTAGGTTGGTTGGAATGTATAATGGATTCTCTCAAAGACTTTTAGGAATTGTAGTTGGGTGAGACTGCCAATGTCTCTTTATTAAATGTCTAAACTGATTTTAATTTGTGTTGCAGATGTGCTCAATATTTGTATTAGAAATGTAATTTGTATTAGAAAAAGGGTTCTGTGTATCCCCTGCTCACTTCTACCATCCTAGAGCTGGCTAGATCATCTTCTTGTCCTAGGTAAAGGATTATGTACAAGTCAGGTATCCATTGGACAAAGAGGTTCTCTCAGGAAATTAGTTTTAAACATTGAATGAAAGTAAAAAAAGTCCAGATGACGAACTAATTATTCATGGACGTAGGAAAAGATGTTGGAATGTCCTCTCTGAAACAGAAATTGTCCCCTTTAAAATGTGGGGTTTCAAATATAACATATGGATATGCGCTAGAAGCATGGTAGGTTTGTGGGAAAGATGCAGTGCTCACGGGCGAAGCTAAGGCAGTCAAGTTATTTTCCTTTTAGTTGTTATAATTCTGCAGTTGACAGTGCTTCTTCCTGTACCCACCACTGTATCTGTAGAGGCTGCTGGGGTTGCCCATCCTCTATGTGCAGGTAACGGTATATCCAGCGATGGGCTGGATATATCAGCTGTAACAGAATAAACTGCTCTAATGCTTTCAACTGCCCTTGCCGTCTGCTAGGTTAGATCTGCACCAGCCACATATCATTTCTATATGGGAGAGGGGAACAAATAAGGGAAAAGCGATGAGAAGTAGACTTAGCAAGTTAGTCTGCAGGATATTGTCCTCAGTTTTGGTGCCAGGTTCCGGGGCGGGGGGCTCTCAGCCTCAGAGGGTGAAATTGGGGGATAATAATACTTTCTCCCCTCAGGATTGCTGTAAGAATTTCAACATGACGTACGTGAAGCATCTTGAATACTTAAAAAATAGAAATGCTAATTTATTTAGAAATACAATGTATAGCCTACCTTTCTCGAAAGACAATAATTGAACACAGCAAACACAATAGTAAGACAATAGCGGAACATCTAAAATCAGCAGAGACAAAGAACAATTTTAATGCAAGTATCAAAAGATGGGGGGGAAATAAATCATCATAATAATTATATAATAAGAAATTAAAAGTGGGTCTCATGTTTCAAGTTAGGGTTAAAAGGTGGGCCCTGAAAAGGTTGCACACTACTGTTGCTGGGAGGGGTGCCCCCTAGAGAGAGCAGTGGGGGGGATGAGCAGTGGGGGGATACCATCTGCCCCTGCATGTGAGTGCAGTCTTAACAATGATGAATTTGAAGTTAGGATTTGAAGTTAGAACCAAGCATATTTACCTAAGTTGGGATAATGAACTACCATCAAAACAGGTACATTTATAACCCTTTGAAATTTATACCAGGGGTGGGGAACCTGTTTGCGATGGAGGGCCATTTTTCCATGGGGAAAATTTGTTTAGGCCAGCCGAAATTTTGGCACCCCTCCCCCCCCGCAAATCCCCCCCAGATTTGGGCCCCCCTGCCTCTTTTGCGCGAGCAAGCCCCCCCCCATCGGTCTCCTTACCTTCCAGGCTCCGCGCGTCGCTCCTCCAACCTAGGTCTGTTAGAGCCAGTGGCGTGGCATAAACCACAGGAATCTATGTCAAATGGTTAGGATCAAAACATTATCCACAATAAGCAAAGAAGGTATGAATGCAGGGTACAGTGGTTTTTATTGTGTTTGTTACAAGCACAGTACTGTGCATTTGCCAAGCTCCAACATTTGTCTGCGCCCACAGCTTCAACAGAAGAAACTTTACATTTAGTATGCTATCATGATACTTACAAAATGTGACAGTTCCAACAAAGTCTTTAGCATGCACTTTGCCTAATTATGCCATGCATTTTCTTTACAGCAATCATGGCTCCCTGGATAAGACTGAACATAGCAAAGCCTCTCCCAACCATAAGTGAAGCCCTTGAGGATATTCTAGAAGACATAACCAGCAGTTCAAAAGGAAATGTTTGCATGAGCCCCGATTCTTGCTCTGGTGAAGACTACCTTCAATCTATCTGCCAACTGGCAAGACCCACCTTTCCACTACCATCAGAAAGTAAGCGTAAAGTCCAAGATATAGACAAGCTGGGAATGCTGCATGCTGGTCACAGGGTCTCAAACATGTCCGAGATACCCAAAATAGTCCCCAAATATAAAGCAACAGATAGCCTTCCTAATTTGATGTCATTGGAAAGAAATGGCTTCATTCCTGATCATGTCCAAACCTACTCCAGCTCTAGGGCAGACCCATTAGAAGAACTGTATACAGAATCTCAGAAGACTCACCAGTGGCAATGTTCTGACGGCGGTGAAAACACGAGTATTGACTTTTTACAACACAGCTGCCATGGCACCAGTCTAGCCATGCCTCCAGAAAAAACGAGAGCGGAACAAGGTGTCGTCGGATTCCCCAGGCTTCCCTCCCCAAGACCAATGCCGAGAGAAACCAGCTGCCCGGATCTAAAGAGTCTGAAAAATCAAGGGTGGATGCCACCTCTGCAAAGGGCTCCAAATCAGAAAGAAAACGACCCTCTAATTATTAATGGTAAATCAACCTGGCTGTACACACCCAGAGAAAATCCACTGGGTGCCAAGATTTTGAGATCTTCACACAGAGAGCAACAGCCTCTGAATGTTGTAGCATCTCCTGAGAGAGAGCAATTGAAGTCTTTCATTTATAACAAAAATGTGAAGAGAGAAGTGACTAGCAGAGAAGGATGTTTGGGATACTTCTATATTGACCCCAAAGCCACAAGCCGCCACTGGATTTCAGAATACCAGTGTGCTTGGAAAGAAGCAAAGGTAAGAGCCAGCCTGCTTCCTGCCATTGCAGAATCATGAATACAATGTTCTTTGAAGAAAATACAAATAATCTTTCTTCCCTCTTCTTGGAGAGCAACCTGTCATTTGTTAATGGTGCAGAATGCTTATTTACAGATAACGTACACTGCAAGCTGCCCAAATGACAGGGAGAACATTCAAAGCTTCCAAAAATCAAACGAGGGGAACAAATTGCAGTACAACATGGAGGACACATTGCAAGCTCAGTTGTCTTGGACATTCAAATAATCGGAGTTCAGATAATGAGTTGTAATTATTTTGCATTCCATCACCCACTGTAACTTTTGGCTGTGCAAAAATAGACAACCCATACAGTAAATGCTTGCAACCGTAAGAAGCAGACACTGAAGTCTGTTCCAAGGATCTCAACTATGCGGTTTTGTGGAAACCTTTGTTGACAACAGAGCTTTACATTCTGTCTGTGCCGGACCCCCACCCCACCCCCCCAAAAGGATGTCTGCAGTCTTGCTGGACTTTTAACAAGAAGGATAGACCAGAGGAGCCAGATCCAGCAGTCTAGGTAATATAACACAAGAAGAACCTCCTGCTGAAACAGACCAAGGTGGGTCCATTAAGTCCAACATTGTTTCCAGTGGCCAACCAGCCCTCAAGCAGAGAGCATGAAGACAATAGCCTTCCCCTGCACTGTCCTTGCTAACCGATATTCAAAGGTATGCTGCCTCTGAATATGGAGGGTTCACATAGCCATCATAAGTAATGGTCACCTGTAGACCTGCACCTTGAAGTTGCCTACTCAGCTTTTAAAGCCATCTAAGCTGGTGACCATCACCCCATCTTGTGGGAAGTTTAATTCCATAAATGAATGATGCACTGTGTGAAGTACTCCCTTTTGTCTGCCCTGATCCTCTACCTGGGTTTCCTGGAAATAAATTACATTCACATATATAGAAGCTGCAGTGCAAATTGCTCAGCATCAGCCTGGTACAAGCTCCTACTTGCCTGTATCGTTTTTCTCCTCCTCTTGTGCTTCAAAAATCCCTTCTACAAGACTTAAGTTTCTTCCTCCAGGGAGAAGAGGAAGTCAGACCCAAACTGCTTCCTGAGCTGGAGTCACGCAACCCTTCACACGCTCCCTCCCCGGGTAGGGCAAATGCCAGGGACCCATGCACAGCCCTAAGGGTCTGCTTTTGTCACTGCTCCCCACTTTTACTCCGCGAGCCAGTCAGAGCCCAATAGGAGGTGGTGAGGAGCGGAAAGCAGCACTCCTGCCACCATTTTGAACCATAGCAGCAGCAGCAGCAGCAGCAGCAGCAGCAGCAGCAAAGGGCCGTTCCCCATTCACTGTCCCATTATGCTTTCCTGGCCAGGCAACTTTGATGGTGCCCAGCTGGGAAAGCTCACAGGTAATGGGCAGTGTTCTTCACTGCTGCCTGTATGGCCGAGGGGAGTGCCATACAAGAAGACGTGCATCTGACTGCCGCCTGGTTCCTAGGCTCTGGGCATAGGGGGCAACGGGCATAAGCATGCGCTTTCCAAAGCATGGGAGAAGCACACTGTTGGGCACGCTTCTAATCACCAGAACCACCACTGTTCCCTTGTAAGTTACGAGGCCAGCTCTTACTTAGTCTACTAAGAGACCTTTATTATGTCTATAGAAGAAATTTAATGAAACTACTTTTTCTTCTCCTGGCTCCTCTCAAATAAGCAATTAAGGGACAATGTACTTTCCTTATCGCACTGAAGCAAGGAGACAAGGTTCCCTTTCTGTTAGGGTGAGAGTCCTTATTCCAGTAGATGGAAATGGGTGAGAGTACTTAGATGGCTAGCTTTACCTTGGGGACTTCCAGGGCATATTTTTGGATATTAATATGCCATGTGCTGTGTGGAATGTCACATATGTTTGATATAAAGTAAACAGACAACATGAACTGCAGGCTGAGGCCCAAACCAAACACACAGCTATTCTGTGGAAAAATACATTTGTGAGTTTCAGCTTCCGTGGGATTTGCGACCACGCGTTCACTGCAATCCAGGGCTTTCTTCGAGGCAAAAGCTGTGCTAGCCCCGCCTCTGGTGCTGCCCGTCATCCTTCAGCAGACTTGCGGTGCCTGCATGTATCTCAGCAACATTTGCCAGCTGAAAAGGGTGGGAGCTTCCCCCTGAGTGTTTGCCCTTCTGAGGGCAGTACATTTCCTACTCTTGCCAGTGACAGCAGGATTCATGTGCTGCTTGTTTTCTGCGTCAGCATGCACAGGGCTGACCCGCTTGTGTGGGAGCATGCTGCTGGCCCCTCCTTGGGGTTTCCAAGCAAGCAGCACAGGATCGTGCCCCAAAGCAGGCAGCCCACGCCCCCACCCATGCAAGCAGATAAAGATGTTTCAATTTCATCCTCCCCTACCTCACTCTTTGTGTTGCACACCTTGGACTGCAATCCTATATACGTTCCTGGGAGTAAGCCCTGTTAAATACAATGGAGCTTACTTATGAGTAGGCAAATATTGGATGATCCCGATAGGATAGTCTCCCTGATGAGAACCATCCTCCCATGGTTGGAACAGGGGGAGGAGAAAGGACAGCAAAAAGCAAATGGAGAAGGGGAGAGGGTCACCTCTTCCTCATTGTCTCTGCCTGGGCTACCATTTATACACACTTCCCTTGGAGTAAGTCCCTTTGACCACAGTGGGACTTACTTCTGAGTAGGCATGGATAAGGAGGTTGTATCTGAGGTCTTTCCTGCCTCTGCATCCACCCCTCCACCTCTCTTTCTTCCCCCTTCTTTTTTATGTTGGGGGGGAGGAAGTTCACTTTTGGCTGAAGTGTGTGTGTGTGTCACATGGAGTTGTTTTATTCAAGGAGACTTTAATTCTTTGTGCAAACACAGCAAAGTAGCCCAGCACCTCTGACAACCCCCCCCCCCACACACACACACACACCTCGACCACAGGCTGCTGCTCCCAAGAGTGTCTTTAGCCATCTTTGGGAAGACAGTCTCTCTGTGAAGGGAACCCCATGGGGTTTAAGTGCAGTGTAATCACTGCACTATTCCTAGATACCTTAATTTTAAAAAGTTGCAACTGTTGGGGAAAAAATGTTTTCCAAAAAATTTGTACACCATGTTGGAAGAGGTGATAATGAAGTTTCAGCTCTGGTGGATTCAGAGAGAGCAGGAAGACGAGTGGAAAATCTCCTGGTGAGAGCTGGAGGCAGCCTTACTTCAGTTCAAGCTCTGATCTGAGAATACTGTACGTTAGCATTGTTCCATGATGTGGACCTTGTTTGCACATGCAAATGAATTGTACCACTTCCATGTGAAGATGAAGGAGTTTATTTTTTTGAATACTCCACTATGTTAAAAAAAACCCTGCAAGCAAAAAGCCAGCATAATAAACAAGATGCTAGAAGAGACGCTCTCTCCTTTTAAAACCTGACTTGCTCTTTGCAAAGATTTTTTCCCCAACTGGCATTGCATTTACAACTGGCATGCCCCACCTGCAGCCTGAAGTGGTGCAATCTATCAAGCCACTTCAGTCTACCACACAAGTAGGTCCAGTCACAGTGAAACAGCTTAGGGTGACTCAATCCAGCTCAGGCTATTTCATTACCTTAAATAAGCCATTTAATTCTATGATCCAGTTTCCAAGTAGGATAATAGAAATTAATTACTGTATAAACAGCAGTGAATCAAGGGATGTTTGCACAGGGTTGTTGTTGGGGTTAAAAGGTGGGCCTTCTTTGTTTGTTTTTCTCCCTCCAAATGACCATATTTGTGATCTCTATTTGTGGACAATGGACCTTATAACATACCAAAATGTGTGTTACTATTGCACCCTAAAGGGCAAATTCATTGCAAACCGACTAAACTGTCCATCTGAGAAGGTTGAAAGAAGCACCTCAAGTTAAGCACTTTACTATATAATTTAAGTTGGGCAAATGCATTTGATCAATAATTTTCTAACTGGAGTAAACATGCATTTATCTTTTGATTTTAATCAATAGTTGGAGGAAAAAAGGGCAAGGTCATTTCCATGGTGCTTACTGCTAAATTAGGTTTGTGTAGGAATCCCATCTTTGAGGGCAGAAGAGCAAAACCAGTCACATGATCCTAAATGTAAATTGCGATGTGTGTACAGTACTTACAGTAAGTGTGTCTCATTTTTTACAATGTTGTCATGTCTGTTACCTGCTTTGTGGGTTCTACCATGGGCTGAAATGTGTGGTAAAAACAGAATAAGATGTGCTGTAATGTTCAATCTTATCCAAACCTAGTAAATAGGATCAAGTTCCATGGAAATCAGTAGGTTTACTTCCAAGTACTGTACACATACATAGGATTTCTAGGGAAGTAAGTCCTATGGCATTTGGCAAGACTCCGAAACATGTTTAAGATTTAGCTATAAACCTTAATTAAATGCTGATGGGAGACCTTCAAAGCAAAGTTATCTGGAAGAAACAGGGAATTGTGGCAGCCATTGTTAGCTCCACTTCTAATGCAGAAAACAGAAGGACTTTCTAGCTTTAGTCTTTGTGCTCAGAGTTCTTCTCATATCTGTAGCCCTCAAGCTTCTTGCTCTGCAATGGATTATAAGCAGGTGGAGGATGACTGCAGCCCTCATATTAACCTGTTTTCTATAGAATTTTGTTGTTGTTGTTGTTGTTGAGTCGTACGTTGTGTCCGACCCTTCGTGATCCCATGAACCATATCCCGCCAGGCCTTCCTATCCTCCACTATCTTCCTGAGTTTGCTCATTTTCATGTTCGTTGCATCGGTGATGCTGTCTAACCATCTCATCCTTTGCCTTCCCCTTCTCCTTTTGCCTTCAATCTTTTCCAGCATCAGAGTCTTCTCCAAAGAGTCCTCTCTTCGTATTAGGTGGCCAAAATATTTGAGCTTCAGCCTCAGTACCTGTAGTACCTTTCTATAGAATACCATCATCTTTTCCTTCATTTTCACTGTTCCATCATCCAAATCAAACGTTTGTGAAAAGTCAGTATCTAGCAGGTGTATTGGGCTCTATGTAGGACTTCTAGTCCAATTTGTGTTTATGTGCTTTGAGAATTTGTGCAAATAAACCTTTAAAAGATTTGTCTGCCATTGTTATTAAAATGACATTTTTCCTTTCTTACAAAAGAAAAAGGCTATGGGATAAGACTTTCCTACGGCATCAGTAGGACTCTCAAGGGGAAGACTCTTACTGCTACTACTACTCAGTTCAATTCAAGTTAGTTTATACTATTACACACACACACACACACACACACACACACACACACACACACACACACACACACACACTCCAGAACCCAACATAAAAACACAACACATGCAGTTCTGCTGAAAAAGGAAGAAAGATTATTCATGCAGCTATATAAAAGATAGTAAATTACATTGCATCAGTTTCATCACATTTGTAAAAGATGGTGCTGCCCTCCAGCACTACACACAACTCAAATCTCTCCAAGGGTCAAGATGGCAACATTAACTGCAGAAAAACTTTTTACTTAAGAAAAAGAAAACACAAACAAAAACATCCCCCGCCATTTGTGCCATTAATTATAAGAGAAAATATCAGAGAGTTGTCAATTGTAATATTTTGGGTCATTTGCATTCTTGCAGTGCTTTGGAGGGAACTGTAGTGTTAGAGAAGACAGGTAGCAGCACATTGTCTAAGTAACTCCATGACACTCATCTTCAGGACTACCTCAGCCTGCCGTCTATACCTGAGAAGGTGCTGGAGCACATCATTGGGTGGTCTATGAGCATTTAGAAAGGAGGGCACTGATTGCTAAGAGACAGCATGGTTTTCTCAAGAACAAGTCTTGCCAAAGAAACCTCATCTTTTTCTAAGACAGAGGGACTAGCTCAGTAGATCAGGGGGATGCTGTGGACATATCTAGGTTTCAGTAACGCTCTTGTCGGCACAACATCCTAGTGGACAAATTGGGGGAATGTGGGTTAGATGATGTTACTGTTGGGTGGATCCATAACAGGCTAATGGACCATACCCAGAGAGAGCTTGTCAACAGTTCCTAGTCCATCTGGAGGGGAGTGATAAGTGGGGTACCTCAGGGCTCTCTCTCGGGACAGTGTTATTCAGTATCTTTATAAATGACTCTGATGAGGGAGTAGATAGAATGCTCATCAAATTTGCAGACGACACCAAAGTGAGAGGGGTAGCTCATCAAATTTGCAGACGACACCAAAGTGAGAGGGGTAGCTAACACCCTGGAGGACAGGATCCAAGATTATCTTGACAGGATGGAGAATTAGACAAATGCAAACAAAATGAACTTCAACAAGGATAAATGTCAAGTTCTGCATTTGGTAGGAAAAATCAGAAGCACAAATATAAGATCGGGGATACTTGCCTGGGCAGCAGCACATGTGAAAAAGATCTAGGCTTTTTAGCAGACGACAAGCCAGCAGTGTGACACGGCAGCAAAGAAGGCAAATGCAATTCTGTTCTGCATCAATAGAAGCATAGTATCTAAGTTCTGAGCATGTGCCAGTACTGGCTATCAATCTTTGACCTAATGAACACCTTCCACACAGGCACAAAAAGTGGGGAATCAGCTCAACACACATTATTAATTACAAGCAGAATACTGTACTGTAAAAAAGTTTCAGGGTAAGCATACCCGACACACAATAAAAACAAATCATAATGGGCAGTGAAAATGCATATTGCCAGCCCAGTATCTGAGAATTTTGTCAGCATCTCAATTTAGAGAGAGAACCATCAGGTGACGTGACATACACCTGGATGCAATGTCTATCGGCCCTCATTAACCCTAAGAGATCCCACAGAGTGAACCTTGAGTGCTCTTAGCATCATGTGCTCTTCTGAAGTGGAAAATGCATCAGTGAATTCTTAGAAAAACTCATTTCCCTGCCCTGCACTGGCAGCTGCTCCCCTTACTAAACATTTGTGCTTGAATATATGCTCAACTGTCTGTTTTTAATTGCCTTTCTGTTCAGTGCTGCCTTCGCCATGAAGTGCAATCATACAACTCAACTGCAAAAGGCTAGTAGAAGGCTGCAATCCTATCTACACTTACCTGGGAGTAAGCCTCATTGACTATAACAGGGCTTACTTCTGAGTAGTCATGCATAGGATTGGGCTTGAAGTTGCGTATTTCAATGCCTGTAAACATGCAACAGATGCTGATTTCATATCCGCCTGAATGCTGCTTTAATTATCTCCTGAGGGCCAAGCCCTGAATGGACAAAGGACATGGAAACACCAATTGCTCCACCACAGAGCCATTGCTTTGGAAAGCAATAGAGAAGCAGCAAAACAGTCTGAACTAGCCACAAATGTTTGGGGTTTACTTATGGGAGCCAACAATGAACCAGAGGGATTATCACAACCTGAAAAGGGTTTCCATTGTGAGGAAATCTCCATTATTATTTTTTATTATTAACAGTATTTATATACCGCTTTTCAACAAAAAGTTCACAAAGCGGTTTACAGACAAAATCAAATGATTATGATTAAATGGCTCCCTGTCCCCAAAGGGCTCACAATCTAAAAAAGATGCAGAAGACCACCAGCAAACAGCCACCAGAAAAGACACTGAGCTGGGGTGAAAGGGGAACAGTTACTCTCCCCCTGCTAAATATAAGAGGAGCACCAATTGAAAATGTGCCTCTTGCCCAGTTAGCAGTGGTTCACCAAAAACTATACCAGGAACATCAGTGGGCAAGTTAACTGTGATCTATGCCCATGAAAATGCACTTCTTGGACAAAGGGCCCCATGATCAAGGGGTCATGAGATTGCTTCACTGCATGGCCAACAGCACAGCTTGGCACATTTCACATGAGACTACCAGGCTATTTTCAGAAGCTTTGTGTGGGCACATAAATATGAACCATCCTTCAAAGATAAGTTCATGGCTTCAATACGAATGTATTTTTACATAGCACCAGCCATACGCATAGTGCTATAATTCTTTGCAGAACCACAGAAGAGACCCAGTGGATCACCTGCTAAGCTGAAAAAAAAAGTACAATACAAGCCTGAAAAACCAAAATATGAACCTGTGATTAAAAATAGTTATTATACATTGTATGCTAGAAACACAAAGATCAGTATGGGGTAGGCTAACAAAATTAAGACTAATTATGGTGCTTCTGCAAACGGCAATGGGAACCTCTACCAATGAGCTCTAGAATGTCAATGTCAATAGGAACTGGAAGCTTGTTTTCTCATGTATCAAACATGCATATCAATTGTGCCACCTAGTGGCATTGTAACATTTTGCATTATTGATATACTAGATAGCTTTTTTATATAGAGAACAGGGCTTCACAGTATAAGGCCATAGGCTGACTGGAGCTACTTTCCCTATCAGACTACAGGTGTCCCCAGCTTGATCTGAAATCCCTGTTATAAAGTGAAGCCGTCATTAAGCGGGTCATGCTGCACTTTGAAGTTTAGCACTATGCTTAAAGCCCCAGCTTTTAAACATCCAAGCTCTTATCTTGACTTTAGATAAGGGCTTCAAAGCTCTTATCTAGCACGAAACAGCTGAAGAGCTGGAGATTTAAAAAAAGATGCATCTTTTAAAATCCTTGGCTCTTTTTTTACTGGGGACCTCTGTCATATATCCGGATCGTCGTTAAGCGATCCGTCATTAAGCGGGTGACACCTATATTCAAATAATGCCAGATGCTTCTAGCTCTCTCTCACAACTCTTTGTGGGAACATTTGAGGCCTGCCCAAATCCATGAGAGGCAGTAAACTCCCTGAGATGGCCGATCTGTGTCCTGGCTATTCCACTTCAAACTGCAGGCAGGGATGTGCATGACTGAATGCTCCTTCACACAGAACAGTGATTTCCAGTAGATAACTAGCAAGTCAGGCAAAAGGGGCTCAATCCCTGAACTCTTTCCCCCCAAAGTTAACACCATATGGTAGGTTAATAAATTCTGTATCGATTTAAAATGTAGTGGTCGGAAGAGAATTAGTGATAATTATGGAGCACACCATGAATTTCAAAAGAAAAAAAGAGCACATGTCATCACCCACACAATGTCCCAAACACCTTTCCAACAACAGGCTTCCCTTTTAACTTTCAGAGGCAGCTGGCAGTATGGAAAAGTGGCATAATTCTAATCTAAAACATAATGCAAGCTCTTAAAAAAAACACAATCTTGTCACTAGTCTTATAAGGGGAGGGGGAAATCTCCAGTTCAAACTTTTTGTCAAGCAATTTAGCAAGCAAACAAGCACAGCACGGTAGAATGAACAGGAAGTACTTGCTGAAGACCAGCAAGTCATGCGACTAGGACAAATGCAAATAATACATTGGACATCAATACTTTGATACGGCTGCCTTCTCAAGTCAAATCGTTGGCCCATCTCTCTCAGTACAGTCTATTCTGTTAGCGAAGGGTCATCTCCCCTTGACTTGGCAAACAGCTTTTTTCCACATAAATTGAAATAGCAGCATTTTTCCTGAACCAAATCATACAATTCAGACCTATTATCAGGAGCACAGCAGTCTAACATCTCTACTTGTGGTTCCAGAACCCTGTCCTGCTGTCCTCTTCCCATCTATCTGGAATTGGGGTGCCTAGAACGCTATGACAACAGTAAGGGAAAAATGATGTTCCCAGGATGCCTGAGCCCTGATATTCTAGGGCTCGTTGCATATGCTAAACAAACCCCACAGCATCCCAGGTAGAAGGACCCCTTGAAACAGTTTCCATAATAAGAACTCGGGAGCCCTGGGGAAAATCTCGCTTTCTGGTGACCCTGGCACCTAGGCCACTTAGAGCATTCAAGATGTGTGTGTATGAAAGTGTATGCTAGAGAGAGGAAGGGGAACCAACCTGGATGATGGTACAAGCCTGAGAACTTTGGAAGGGAAGTTGGGTCCCAAAAAGGCAGGGTATAAATGCAATAAATAAAAGTTGGCTTGATTCATGATGTGTATTACAAGCTGCCTACATCTGACTATAAACTCCACTGGCATGGCCACTGATAACACTTCTGAAGTCCTCAGGTAGAAGCTTTCCTCAGTGCTGCCACTCTACATCCTTTAAACGAGAGAGAAGCTAGGCACTGAATCCAAGACATTTTACAGGCAAAGTATATGCTGTACCACCGAGTTTGACTTATGTCTAATCTCCTTTAGACATTCCAGTCTCTATAATTTTCTCCTCCTTATCGTATCCCTGGTGACCAAAGACAGTCAGACTACTTAATTGTTCATAATGTGTTCTGGTAAAACATGAAGCAAACACTAATCACAAGCAGCAACGAACATTCCAGGCCAAAGCTGAGCCTTTTAAACCCCAATGATTTCAACGTGAGAAAGTCGAAATGCTCAACTTTGGCTGGGACTGGGTGATGCCCCCAATGCTTCACTATTGTAATGAATCAATTGCAAATACTTTACACAAGTTAACCCAGACTGTTTATATATAAGATACCCTCAATTAGACTATCAATAAAAGACATTTGCAAAAACATGTAAGAGGACAACTTGGAGAGCCCTACTAACTGTGGTTTAAGAGCCACTCCACTAGATTCTCTGAGACCAGTTCCATGCTCCATCAACCCCCTTCCTCACTCCCAAGTGCCCCAAATGCCTTTAGGTAACCACATTTAACAGAACAGCTCAATGCTATTTGTACATTTAGGCTCAGTCTAACCCATACAGCAATAGCTAAGGCAATGGCTAAGACTGCATTCAGATACCATGCCAAACCATGACTATTCTAAGCCAGAACTTGACAGCTCAAACACAATGGCTTATGAAGGGTAACAAACTAGTTTGTGCTAGGTTTGCCATTGCATCTGAATTTACTAACCACCGACAAACCAGTTATGACTGTTGCTCCATCTCAAGAGGCTGCTGCAGAATGGAGACAGGAGTGAACTTGTGATGCTGGGTGCTGAGCAAATGGAAAATCAAAGCAGACAATCCACTCTAAACCAGTTTGCCTGTTATACTTTGAAAGCTCAATCTATGGCTTGACTTCTTAATTATGTTTAGGCATGTCATCTGAACTGAGTGTTGGCATACCACTAAACTACTGTAGAATGGTTTGTTAGTGCTGGAAAATACTTTGCTTTAAAAGACCAGCCATTAAGTACCTCAGGAAGGGTAGGATAAAGATTCCATCACTGCTGTAAACGTTCGAGATAAGGCTGTACAAGGAGCAAACGTTTTTGAAGTAAGGTAGAACCAAATCTGTAGACCACTAATTTCTCACATTTCTCAACCTGTGTTGAAACCAGGAAATATTTATATGGAAAGTGTAGTGCACTGAATTTTTAGAAGCCACAAGCAAGAAAACGGACCAATTAAATTTTAAGATTTTTTTTTAAAAGCAAATATTTTCAATAACTATACCAACACAGATTTAAACATGCTTCTAAATAGAAACGATGCTTTAGATTTCCTCAACGATGCAGCTCCTATTTGTGGAACTCCCTCATCTCTGTCAAACCGACCTTTGAAAAAGTTGGTCCATTATGAGAGCTCTTGGGATACCAGAATAGATTGCACCACACCTGTCCCAGATGTGTGCTAGTTGCTTTCCAGGAGCCATGCCTTCCCTGGTGTAACATATGCATTAGGAGGACAGTGGGATGCCTGCCCGTTTCAATGACACACTGTAATGAGCTTGCCATTTAAACTCATCACAGGAAAGTGTTTCCCTGTGGGATGAGAAAGGAAAACACAGAGGGCAGGGAAGTGGTCAGATCCATCTCCGCTGCAGTTATAGATTCTCCATAAGGCAAGTCGAGTTGATAGAACATGTGTAGCTTTACATATGCAGCCTTATTTTGAACTTAGAATTATGACCCAACTGCAAGAGATGTCCCTTGGGGAGGGAGTTTACCAGATTAAGAGCAATCAAGAAGAGGCCGTATTTTTTGTTCAAGTGTATTTACAGCAGAGCAGAAACAGGAAAATTAGACTTCAAAAGAGATTTGAAACAGATATTGAATTTATTGGTCAGCTATGAGTAGGAAAATACATTGGTAAAGAAAAAGACAACCCTGTATATAAATATAATACTAGCTAGTTAAAATTTGACCAAGAAGAAAGTTCCACTGAAGAGAACAGTAAAAGCCCTTGTTTACCATCAGACCATATTCAAATTTCCCATTTATCTTATTGAAGAGCTGCCTATAGACAAATGCAACATTCTTTGAGCTTAGTGCAGATGATGTGCTGGTTTGTTTGTTTTTGTTACACATATGGTAAACAAGAGTTAGTCCAGTGCATTACACGTTATACAGAAGTACTGTGAATAAAGACTAGGTATTCTAAATTTTAGACACTACTTAAACATACCAAGATACCTACATTTTAAAAAAGCTTACACAACCAAAAAGTATAGCAGGAGTTAACATAGTAAAATACTGTGTCAGGCTGGATGGAAAAAGAAAAAAAAAAGACTCACTACGTAAGCAGTAAATTTGATGACTTGCAATATTTTCAGTGTGATAAATTCCACTGGAAATGGTAGTGCAATTATTTAAGTTTTGTCCCATGGACGAAGTGAGGACTTGACACTAGAACCTAATAATCTACATTTAACCAACAGCAAAAAAAAATTGTATAATTTCATCAGAGGTTATAGCGATGACTGCAAACCTGCATACTGAATGGTTAACCTTACAGCTGAGACTTAAGTGTTTTAAACCCACAAATAGGGACAAAATAATTACACCCATTTCCTAGAGATTTCTCTTGGCCACCATCTTAAAAATTCAGAAACCCTAATATTTTATACTTATTTCCCACTTAAGTTCCACCATAATTGAATTTATGCATATATATAGCTTTGCATGAGAATTAACAATCAGAAATATGGTAGGCTACAGTTGTGTTTTGCAGTATGTAATATCCCTCGACACTGAGCTGGATTAAAACTGGGGGGAGAGGGAGCTCTCATGCCGAGCAATGCTCTACGCTTGGTTTTGTTTTTAAATATCATGTGATTATATTAATAAGAAACACTGAACATATATTATGGCAACATCAAAAGCCACCTTAAGTAAATAAAGTTAGGGTTATTGGAAATTAGCATTTTGCGAAGACAGACAAGTTTATTGCATTTGTTTATGAAATGTCTGAATTTGTATGATGCAGGAAACTTTATAAAAGTATTACTTTTCTGATATGAACTGCCAAACACGTTTGGAGCAACTTATATCATTCTGCAAAGATGCAAAGTATTTCCTCCAAGTTAGCTTCAATTCACTGCTGCAGAATCTGACAGAAGTCAAAGGGAATCTGTTTTTCTGAGCTCTCCTAAAATCATTATTCCCAAAGTGGAAAAGTAATTTGAATTGCCCACAGATTGCAACATGTCCAGGCAAGAACAGAGTCCTTTCCTTGAATGGGCCATAACCTTTTAATGTGCTGCCAAAAATTCATATATATATATATATATTTATATATATTTAAGACCAAACAAATAAAGGTGAAAACACATGTGTAAAGCTTAAACCTTTAGGATTTACCAAGTGCACTCAAGCTCCAGCTTAAAAAGGAAAAATTAACCCCTTCTAAGAAATATAAAATGAATAAGTGCTTCCCTTCCATAAAGCTTTCTGGACATACTATTAAATAATCCAGATCATCAGGAAACAAAATAGGTTGCTGAATATGACAAGGTAAATTGGTTCCATTGCCATTGAAAATTGTCATGATGCACATTACCAACACATTGTTAAGGAAACATGAGTAAAACACCTTTTATTCACACTTTTACAAAATAACCCAAAAACCCAAAAAACAAGAACAGAAAAAGCAACACTACTCATTGAATCTACTACATCAATTATTACCAGCATTCCGATGTACTGATTATAAACTGGACACGTTTGGTGTTTGCACAACTAAAAAGAAACAACAACAAAAGAAAAACCAGGTCCCAGACAAGTATTCAAGATCTGGACTTTTCCTAGTGAAATTCTAAAACACTTGTTCGTTAAACATGAACTTGTTGCAAATTTATTGTTCTCTTTTAAAACAAAATGGCTAAGCACTTGTAAGTGCTGATAGATTCCTCTTTATAAAATTTTCAATCATTATTACTAAGAGTCATTTTATTTTTAAAAATTCATTATATTCAGAATTTCTCAACTCAAAGAGTGAGCTTTTGTTTCTCTGCCTGCAGTTGAAACAAAAGCAGCTTGACCAAGTTCTCCCTCTAAATAGGAAATAGATGTATTATGGAAGATATGTGAGCTAAGAATTAAATAGAACTTCCCTTTTAGAACAAATGTATGGGGACGTTGTACTTGGCTTTCAAACACTAATGGCACTATGAGGGCACGCTACAACTTGAGTTTTGCTTGACACTTTAGAATAGGACTTGGTCACTTTTATGAATGATCTGAAGTATTGTCTAGGGAACCTGTACTGAAAACGCATCTCTAGTTACACTGCTTCATCAAACAGAATGGTACACTTTATCTTCAAGGAATGACTGAGGAATATGCTTAAACTGAAGAATTCACATGATAGTATTTAGTGGGGAAAAACAAACACAAACAGCATTGTGCAATGACACTGAAAGAAGCAGTGTATAGGTATCAGAAGCTTAGAATTGGTGTACCCACTATCTGAACATGTTCAAAAAGTGATATTCAACGTTTCACAAAGGAAAAAAAATAGATGCCACAGCTTATACAAAAGTATCTTCATAAAATTTTCACAAAATGCTAACATTATTTAAAAAAACAAAAGAGGGTGCACAGGTTCTCTCTGCATGCACAGGCAGTGCTAATTGAGAACAAAATTAAGCAGGCACAGTGGAGATAGGAAAAGAGTGACTTCACACAGAAACTAAAAAGCTGTACACAATGTTCTGCAGTTTCACTTCTGAGAGAAAAATGGTAGAATGTATGTACTGAGAATGGCTATCAATCCACAAAAGCCTCATCAGTCACTGCTTAGCTTATCTGTTCTGAGAACAAGTTTATGCTTTTGTTTCAGTAAAAATAAAAGGACATGCATTTATGTTAACTAACTTGAAGAAATTTGTTATGATTTTACAAATTTAGAACAAAAAGCAGAGTTCTCAATTTTTTTAAAAAAATGAAGTAGTACATAAGGGCTGAAACCCCTAACAGTGCAAATCATTAGCAGAGAAAGCCTGGTGCAACTTCTTTTACAAGCTGGCCTTTATAACACATGAAACAGATAAAAATTTAGCCTTAGTTTACAATACAATCATTTTCCAAATCTGATTTTTTTAAAGTACAAAATCTCATAAATCAGGTTTTCTGTTGTTCATATACAATCAATAAAGGCTAAATTCAAATTCTATATTTTACAAACAAACAAGTCTGAAAAAGAAGGGAGTGAAGTATGGAAGAATGGTCTTTTGATGTTTTACTACTGGCCTCAAAAAAGTAGTGCTACAGATATCTGTGCAAAGAGAATTTATTATAGTAATTCCCTATTTTCAAGGCATGAAATATTACACTGGAAAGAACGATTGCTTCTAACAAATCTAAGAAAGGTGTCAGTGCACCAATCCCTCTCTAACAGTATATAAAGCATGTTGGGCTCAGAATTGTGTGTCTGATAGCACCTGGCTTTTACTATTTCTTTATCAAATAATTAGATTTAAAATTAAGATCATTAAGAAAGATCCCTGTTGGCCATACCTCACTCCTTTATATTCAGATTTTACAATTTTACAAATTAGACTGAGGCTGCCCTCTAAAATGTACTTGACTACCTCCTGCTAGGCAGATGGATTCCATTTACCGAGGGCAGGAAAGGCAGCATCAGCTCCAGTTGTGCAAAAAGTGAGAAGTGGTCAGAAGGGATAAGCGGGTGTGGACAGCCACTTATATTGTTCTCTATTAGCCAATGATGATCCAAAGGTCCCAGGATGCCAAGAATGTTGAGCTGAGGTTTTGAGTAAAAGATGTAGTCAATAATACCCTAGAAGAAAGACAACTGTGTAAGTATCTCTTCAAAGTAAGCAACTGCCATAAGCCCGCTGAGACCCAAGTACAATCCCTTTAATATTCCAAAGGAGAAAATACTTCCTCTAGAAACCTCTGTAGAGGTCAGGAACCTCTCATCATATCACTGCCTCTTCAAAGACCTTCCAAAACCCATATGATCCTTCACCATCTTCACAACTCACAGTATTCAGTATTACTTCCATCCCTATCCTAAAAGTTTATAAGGCTTCTGTCTATGATACATAAATGCCAAAAGTGTCATGAACTTGTTTCAGCTGACAAAAGTGTCATGAACTTGTTTCAGCTGACAAAGAATCTCACCTTGAAATCAAATGTATAATTTGTATAAGGCATGAGGCCATTCTCGTAGGCACTCTTCAACTTGAAACCATGAGTAATCCTTCCATTGGTGGTGCCATTTTTCCCATTACAACTGAAGTTAGTGAGACTTTCATTATATCTCAGTTCCTTAAAATCTTTATGGTTTGTTTCCACCCCACCAGTGCTCAAATATTCAACCACACCTATAGTGAAGGAAAAAGAAAACACACACCATAGTAAGCACACTGTCCATCTTTTATAGTATTGCCATCCACCTTAGCCCATCAAATGGCCCAAGAAGGATGCACAATTCCAATCATATTTGTTTAAACCACATACCCCTGTCTTGCATAGGTTTATCAGAGATTTAGGTGCAAGTACATCTTAGTAAAGGCACAGTGGTAGACTAAATATTTGTGAACCTACTTAACTCACAGCACAATCCTAACCAACTTTCCAGCGCTGGTGTAGCCATGCCAACAGGGCGCACACTTCAGTTTGCACTGCAGGGGAAGTCATGGAGGCCTCCTCAAGGTGACAGAACATTTGTTCCCTTACTTTGGGGCTGCATTGCGGCTGCACTGGCGCTGGAAAGTTGGATTGTGCCATTAGCCTAATAATACCAAAGCACTGCCCATCTCTACCTCTATTAGCCAACTCAGAAAGGTGTGCTGATCAGACTGTAGGCCACCTTAAAACAAATGGAAAGTATCTGAACATTTATCATCTTTCAGAGGTTTGCAGAGTTTAAATACTTTCTCAAATAATACAGTAGTTTAAAAACCCCACAAAGCCATCCAGAAGACTGTGCATCTCTCTCTCTCGTTACTAAGAACAGCCTCTGGAAAGAAAGGATTAAAGGAAGCAAGTTTACCTAGACGAGCACTACTGTCCATTTCAAATCCTCTCCATATTTATTTCTGTGAATGTTCTATTTGCCGCCTCAGAATTCTAAGGGTTAAAGGTACCATGTTTCCATTCCTAAAAGAGGCATTATCACCCACAACTTTCAACAAGAAACTAATAAACCAGGGAAGAGAAAAAAGTAAAACTGAGAAACTGTGTGAATGAGATGGGGTTGGTGGCCAGAATTGAAAGGCAGAGATGAACACAGAAAAGATGGAGATTAATAAAACAAAAAAGTAAAGATTGAAGATAAACAGAGAGGGAAAAGTGGGGGTGTCAGAGAAAATGGAGAACAAGTTACTGGTCCTTACATTCAAAGCTCTCCAAGCCAAGCCTCATCCTCCCTACTTCTCTGCTTTTGTATCACACCATGGTCCATTCTAGTTCCACCCCACCAGCTATCCAAAAATCTCCAGCTCCCTTAAATGACTCTGCACTTCCCCCGTTGCCCTCTTATGCCTGAAATTCCCAACCTGCTCATCTGAGGGATGCCCCCTTTTCTTACTGCCTTCAAATCCCTCTTTGAAGCCCACCTTTTCTGTGAAGAACTTGGCACTACAATTAGCCCCTGTACCTTACTGCAACTTAAGTCAAAATGTGTACATGAAATAATCACATATTATTCCCCATCTTCCCTGGCATCATTTCCTTCCCCTTCTCCCTTGTACACCTTTTATTTTTCATTTATATTGTACCATCAATGTGTATGGTACTTCACCAAAGAAGAAAAGGCAGGTCCCTGCCCAAGGAGGCTCACAACAACATGAGAACAGGGACGTGGTCGTCGTCTTCTGTGAAGCGTTGGGTACACAGATGGTACAATATAAAGTAACAGTAAGAACAGACACAAATAAGAATTAAAGGAAAAAAGACTGGACACAAACAGATAGAAAAGGAGAATGAAAACAGGAAAGAGACGACACAAAAGGGAAAAAGATCAGAAAGAGAAAATAGCAAGAATCAGAGTGTAGAGAGAAAAAACTGGGAGGACAAGATGGAAAGAAAAACTATACAGAAAGGTAGAACACACATCAGCTTTTCTCTAGATGTCCAATTAAAAAAAAACCAGAAATCACTTAGGAGCTGGTGATATACTGCAACATTTTGTTGCAGGCCCCAGCTTGTACATTATATTAGTAATCCTTAAAAACATCCTTTTAAAAGGTAGGTCTGTTTTAGTATCCCCACATTTCAAATGATGCTAAGAAAACACCTTGCTGAGTTCATTCCAAAAGTGAAGTTGCACTGGGGATTTTCTGGTTCACAGCTCTGTTTAGCCATTATAAACATTAAGACATTTCATTCATTTTACTTGCCAAGTGTTATTCACAGATTAAACAGAGTTTAGCATCGCCTTGGTATTCCCGATTTTCTTTACTACCAACTTTTCTCCACTGTGCTCTTATACCTTAACTCTTGGAGCATGCCTCAGCAAATACAGTGCACATAAATTTCAGCATACTAAAAAATCACTATGTTGAAGGCCAGTTACAATAATAAGTGGAATATGACTGGGCTTACCGGAATCTGGCAGAGAATTCAGATCTGCACACAGAACAAGAGGAATGGTTGCATGTTCTCCTGAAGTGCCAGGTTTGAGACTACGAGAGGCCTTGTCAATGATGTTCTTTACCTCAGAAAGGAACATCATGGTCTGAACCAGCTTCACATCAGAATACTCTGGGTCCCAGTGCATGTGCGCATTTGCTACAAGGACTAGCTGTTTGTCCATTCCAGGATGCGGCTTGCCAGCTATAGTGGAAAACAGAAGTTGTTAAACCGTAAATGGCAGAAATAAAACTTGACTGTATAGGTTCGGCTACTGAAAAATGCTTTTAAAATATTTCGAGTGGTAATGCATCTGAATTTCACAAATCCAAGATTCCTTCCCTTCCCCCCCCCTCAATCAGCCATTTTATGACTGAAAAATGAAACAGGGTTCTGTGCTCCCTCTGGTGGCTTTATTACATTACTGACATGATGACAAACAGTGATTGACCATATACAAGCTTATTTAAAAGAGTTAATACTATATACGATTTTGTAATGTACACTACACACATACATAACATAAAATGCAGACATACACAGTTTAACGACAATATTAGCCAGTCATTGTTTTGCTCCCACAAAACATTAAAGGCACGTAAACAGAAGAATTCTGCAGTCTGGAAACCTAAGTG
The DNA here is from genome assembly GCA_026170595.1 of Plestiodon gilberti rubricaudatus. Taxonomy (NCBI): domain Eukaryota; kingdom Metazoa; phylum Chordata; class Lepidosauria; order Squamata; family Scincidae; genus Plestiodon; species Plestiodon gilberti. Next base: position 191,205,951 of record JANXHW010000002.1, on the reverse strand, counting down.
CACCAGGGTGGCATTTCTGTAAGCAGAAGCAGAGTTGCACTCATACAAGGGGTCCTCACAGGAGGACAACTCTCCCTCTATTCACAGAAGGAGCTTGTTCTATGGAGGGCCTTCGTGCAACAGGATACATCCCATTGTCAGTAAAAGTGACAAATGTTTATTTGTAGAAAGAAAGAAAGAAACAAATGTAGAAATGTTTATTTAACTGAAGAAATAGCACCAACAGAAATAGCTTATTGGAGACAGTGGCATCCACATTAGGCTAGGAAGTATCTTAACTACAAAACAGTGCAAATGCTGGAACAGCAGAAGGGAAAGGTCAGAACTGTAAGCAACAGGGAAGCCTGGGCATGACTAGGGAGGGAGTCAACTGTGAAGACAGAATAAATCCTTTTCAAGCCTCAAGAATCTCCATCCTTCCCCCATCCTCCTTTGAGCCTTTCAACTTTTCTTTACACACTATATCAGAAATGCAGTCTTTGTTCAGTTTGAAGGATATATTATCAGTAGTCAAGCGAATGCATGACATTTTGTCAAAAGTTGTTTTGTGGTTTGGGGCAGGGTGCCTACAGGCTAGGATAGAACAGGCCCCCTAGTTCTATTCAAATGGTAGACAAACCTGTATTTGTGGTGGTGCGGAAAAAGGTATTTGTATTTCCACAACCAGTTGCACCTCCCTGGGAGAGTCACCCTGGACTCTTCATTTTGCAGAAAGACCTAGAGTGTCTTTTACACTGTACTAAATCATAAGTATAGCCTTCTCCTGACCATGAAATAAGGGTCTCTGAGTCACCAACTCAAGTAGGAATAACACTTTTCTTTGGGCCTACAAGTTGAAGGTTTGCTCTTTTGGGTGGAATGGTGTTGAATGCTAAGCCATTCTGAAGCATCTGTAAGGGCTCGTTTCTTACTTCCTGCTATCATTCCTCCTTTACCAAGAAGGGAGAATAAAGTTATGAGAATATAAATACTATTTGCTATTAAAAATTAGCCTCATAACTAGTAACCAATCTTAATTCTCTTCTCCTAAGAAACAAAGGATGCTGTGTGTGTGTGTGTGTGTGTGTGTGTGTGTGTGTGTGTGTGTGTGTGTGTGTGTGTGTGTACGTACACACACACGTACATATGGTTGCAACAGAGTCCTGCTAAGAATCGGGTTAACAATTACTTACATGACATTTCTATTAATTCCTTTCGTAGCTCTAGCAACACAGCAACTCCAATGTTATCTTTTGTCATTACTCTGTTCAGCATTGCTTCAGATCCTTCTGAGTTTGCCATAGCCAGTTGATTAAATTCAACAGTATGCTTTTGAACCAAAGTGAACCTTTAAAAAAAAAACCAGTCTCTTAAACATCAGAACTGCAAACACTTTATTTCTCAATATTAAAATATGATCTATGTATTCACCTAAGAGTGCTAAATCATTGCGCTTCAATGTAAGTAAGTGTAAAGTTATGCACATTGGGGCAAAAAATCAAAACTTCACATATACGCTAATGGGTTATGAGCTTGATGGATCAGGAAAGAGATCTTGGGGTGCTGGTGGACAGGTCGATGAAAGTGTCAACCCAGGGTGCGGCGGCCGTGAAGAAGGCCAATTCCATGCTCGGGATCATTAAAAAAGGGATTGAAAATAAAACGGCCAATATCATTATGCCCTTGTACAAGTTGATGGTAAGGTCACATCTGGAGTATTGCGTCGAGTTCTCGTCACCACACCTCAAAAACGATATAGTTGAATTGGAAAAGGTGCAGAAAAGAGCGACCAGATTGATTAATGGGCTGGAGCACCTCCCTTATGAGGAAAGGCTACAGCGTTTGGAGCTTTGCAGTCTAGAAAAAAGGCGCCTGAGGGGGGACATGATTGAGACGTATAAAATTATGCATGGGAGTGGATAGAGGGAAATTCTTCTCCCTCTCGCACAACACCAGAAACAGGGGATATGCACTAAAATTGAGTGGAGGGAGAGTTAGAACGGACAAAAGAAAATATTTCTTCACCCAGCGTGTAATTCATCTGTGGAACTCCTTGCCACAGGATGTGGTGATGGCACCTGGCCTAGATGCCTTTAAAAGGGGTTTGGATAGGTTCATGGAGGAAAAGACCATCACAGGTTACAAGCCATAAGCAACCTCCTGGTTTTAAAAGTAGGTTCTCTCTGTGCCAGGTGCAAGGGAGTGGCAACAGCAGGATACAGGTATGTTGTAGTCTTGTGTGCTCCCTGAGGCATCTGGTGGGGCCACTGTGAGATACAGGAAGCTGGACTAGATGGGCCTTTGGCCTGATCCAGCAGGGCTCTTCTTATGTTCTTAAATCAATATATCTGCACAACAGGCACTTGAGAAATACACAAGTAATATAATTAACTGTACTGAGAATATAATGGAAAAATGTACATGTATCTTGTGTTAAGCTAACTGTTTATGATCAAGCAAGGAAATGTAAAGTTTTGTATGATAAGTTTTTAGACATGGTTGTCTGCATTCACTCTCACAGCACAATCTGATACATGTTTACTCAGAAGTCCCAATACGTTCAATGGGCCAGATAAGGATGCATAGAATTGCAGCCTTAATCTGTATGACATTTTAAATTAGACATTATGTCAATTTTCAAACATGCTCAAACTCTCAAGTTTCATGGGTGTGCACACTAAACACTTGTAACACAAAAGAGCTGACACTGAGGCACTTATATAGAAATAAACGATATCACTACTTTGCAAATATACTAGTCTCCCTATTATGATTCACTTGAAAAATCGTAAGCACATTCCAATATTTTAAATTACAAATACTGTACAGCACCACCACCACCCCCATATATGAGAATGAGGGAGAAATTCAGATTGTTGGAAGAACTCAACATACATTAACTTGGTAAAACAATCTCGTAAGGATGAACACTGCAGGGCATAAAGAGGTAAGGGCTGAGGTTAAAAGATGAGCATTTGCCTGAGGACATTCATAGCTGAGCATTCAAGTACTTCTTGATTCGCATCCTTAGCCACTATACTACCTCTCTGTGCCATGTACTCTGTGCAGCTGTACATTACCATTACAGTGTGGTTATCTTATGGGCTGTTTCAACATGTTTTTTTAAATTGAATGTATGCTATTAGAGAATGAATATTCATTATCAAAAAGGTACACCGCTCAGATATATATAAATAAATAAATATATCCCTTTAATTTCAAAAATTCAAATATCTACGTATTTCAACAGATATGGAAAATTATACCATACTAACCACTTCAAACTATCAAAAGTTCCCAACTATTATGAAAATAATGGAAGATCTTATTTTTCCTCATATTCCCTGAGCATGACTCACTTTTTAATAATGGCTCTGTAGTAAGTGATTAATTTTAATAAACGAGTTCTCCAGTCCTGAAGGAATAGAACATTACTAAGCTGCAACAATTTATAACGTAAAATGGCTGACAGAACTATGTGAATGCCTCTGATTTTTATTATGGGGGGGGGGGGAGAATCCAAAACTGGTGTTGCTATGCAACTTAATTGACTGTAGCCAAGGAACAGGTTTTAGCTTACTTTTCAGTCTTGAAAAATATTGCACAACCATCAACATGCTTTCTTTCTTGTTCAGACATTGTCCTAGCTCTGGATTTTGGACTGAAGAATCCATTGTACCCACGTTCCTTCAATTCTGCTAAGAAAAAACTGTAGTACTGTTCAGTTTCAACCTCCTGTAACATAAGAGAGCATGCAATTAGAGGAGCACCAAATATTCAATGCAGCTATAAAGAAAACAGCATTATCTCTAAAGTTAAAGCCCTTCCCAAATACACTTTTAAAATAGAGCTTTAAATTACATTATTGAACGAAGGGCAATAAAAATGCCCACAAGGAGAGAAGAGAGACAAAGTGGAAAAAAGCAGAAGTATTATATACAGTCGGACCTTTTTATCCACGGTTTTTTTATCCACAGATTTCCAGCGTTGTCGGGGGCCTGCCAGGCCAGTCACTTCCAGCCTCCTGTGCGTGTCCAAACCACTGAAAAATGCAGCCAGGAGTCTCTGGCGCCATTTACAGGTTGCTTCCAGTAGTGGTTTTTGTTTTTCCAGTCAGTTTAAACAAACTCAGGAGGAGTGAAGTAGCAAAGATGCTGGAAAAAAGGTAATGTGGCACCGCCCCTGACCCCCCCCTCCAGATTTCATATAACACTGATTTTCTTATCCACTCTGGTTCCAGGAACAGAACCCTAGCAGATAAATAGGTCCGACTGTATTTACACTTACTCTTCCTCAGAAAACTTAGAGCATCGTAATATGGGGCTCCTAGTAGTCTCCCATCCAGATACAGCAGGCCTACCTCTCTAGCACATCTTGCTTCTATGTGAGAGTTCTGGACACAACCTCCAGTAAATTAGAAGGCCTGGCAAACAGTCTGGCATCATTTGATACTGCAGCATTGCTGAAGCCAAGTGGGTGCAGAGCCAATCAACATGAGGATGAGAGCCCACTGGGAGCCCCCAGAAGCTGATCTAAGCTTTCTAACATAACATTCACAACGTTAAATTGCTGGGAAATTCACCAACTCTACAATACAAATAGAGTAGGAATGAACAAAATTAACCATATTAAGGTTCCTGCAAAGCACATAGCTCCAGATGACTGAAGCAAGCCAGCTAGCGGATGCAAGTCTCTGAGTCTATAGTTCTAAGAATAAGAGAAGCCAAAATATAAGGTTCTACCAGAAGCAACAGGAAAAATCCATACCTAGTTGAAAACTTGTCCATAAACCTGGGAGCACCAATCCACAGTTTCGTCAAGGAATTGTAGAACCAGTTAAGCTCTTAACAGCTATACACTTCTAAAATACTGGTGATATAGCACATCACAAAGATCGGATTGTGTTTTTTCTTCTTGGAAAACCCTACCAGACCTATTCGCAGGAAGTATCCCACAACAATCCTAAGCAAAACACCATATCAAGACGTAGAAAGCCAGAGGGAAGGAGGAAATCGCAACTGATCAATATGCAATAAACTACAAGTTCCAAGCAAGAATGGAAGGGAGACGATGAAGACCATCAAGGGGCTAGGAGGATACAGGGGAAAGAAACAGCTAGAGATCTGTACAATCCAGATGAACTTTGCTCTATTTTAACAGCAATTATGCTGGACCTTTACATTACAGTTTTAATCTATAGTTACCCACCTTGTGCTCTTAAAACAGCACAGGCTATAATGTTGAACACAAAACAGAAAAAAAAAATTCCCTGGCTTGGTGAAATGCACAGTTGGCCAGCAGAGCTGACCCTAATTCGTGCTTCCTGCTGCAAGGCCCATGTAATCCCTGGCAGAGAAGGTCTGTGATTGTTTTCACTGCATCTGCTCGTTTGGCACATCATCTGCAGCCACGTAACCCACCCTTCTAACAGATGGGAAAGCAAGTGAATTGCAACACAGTAACGATCAAGCAGGAAGCGCAAGCAGGAGCCTCTCACTGCTGGGGGTAAAGAGAGAAGCATATACTTTTCATAGCCATCCTTTTCTTTCCCTTTTTCATTCAACTGTCTTATTGGAAACACATCCAAACGGAGCAGTTGCTATTGTTTCAGGAACATAGGCATAAAAGCACACCATAGAGGGATCCATAACATCCTGCGCACTGAAAGATATTGCTTGTGTTTAAAAAAGGTTTAAACATTTTAAAATGATTGCGTATATAAAATAATTTCTCACCTGAAGGCTTATGATGTCAGCATTGCAGCTTAAGATCTCCTGCATAATAGCCTTTTTCCTGTATTCCCAGTTCAATGCCCAGGATGGGCAATAGCCATATAGCTGCCGAGTAGCATATTTATCACAGAGGACATTGTAACACATGACAGAAAACAGGGCTGTAGAACAAGAGTTTTACTTACATTTAGACAAATTTCTGTGTGTATCACTATTCCCTTCAATAAACTGAAATGCAAGCAAAGCCTAAAATTGTTAACTACAATGTATAGCTGAACAGTTGACCCTATAGAACAGCATATTCATGTAGTGTCTCTACAACACAGAGTCAACCAATAACTAGATTTGGACTTCCACAGCATTCACCAAGCAGGCACACTATGGAAGAGGGTACAGCCTCCTTCAGAATGAAGTGCAGAACACTGTAAAGATTATAATCTATAACTTCTCCAACAAGGTGAATAGCTACTACAACAGCTAACAAAGCCTACTTATATTAAGAACTTGAAGAAACGTTTCCTAAAATGAAGGTAACCTTAAATTATGTTGAAGAAACGTTTCCTAAAATGAAGGTAACCTTAAATTATTTTGAAGTTCTAACAAAATTTCAAGTCTAATCAATGGAAGCTAACCTTAAATTATGTTGAAGAAACGTTTCCTAAAATGAAGGTAACCTTAAATTATTTTGAAGTTCTAACAAAATTTCAAGTCTAATCAATGGAAGCTTTGTTTCAAAATTAAATCAGGCTCAGAGACCTGAGAGTGCCATTAAAATCAGTGGACTTACTTCTAAGTAAACATGTGTAGGATAAAGGCTGTTAACACTGGATCTTCCAGGTTCAAGGCAGGGGCATTGCTAGGGGTGTGTGGTGAGTGCAGAGCGCACCAGGTGGGGACAATACCATGGCCACGGCACCACCCAGGCTCAGCAGTCTTCTTCGGCCGCTCCAAGTCACTTCTTTGTGTTCTCATGAGCAAAGCTTGCGAGAACACAAAGAAGCAATTCGGAGCTGCCAAAAACAGCCAAGCAAGGGTGACACCCCACCCTGCTCGCCCATCTCCGGCGGCTCCTCCTCCGAGCCAAAGCCAAGTGACTTTTTCACGAAGAAGCGACTCTGCTTCAGCTCGGAGGCAGAGCCACCAAGGATAGCCAAGCAAGGGTGTCACCCCTTCCTGCAGCCTGCAGGAAAGGGTGACACCCCCTGGTTCACCTGTCTTCAGTGGCTCCGCCTCCGAGCCAAAGCTGTGCCTCTTCTTTGCAAAGAAGCAGCTCGGCTTTGGCTCAGAGGCGGAGTCACCGAAGACGAGCAAGCAGAGTGGGATGACACCCCCTTGACTGATTCATCTTCGGCCACTTCTGTCTTCGTGTCTTGGCAAGTCAGAAGTAATTTGTGGTGACATGATGACAACATCACGTCACCACCAATTGCTTCCAGCTCCCACACTGGGTGACACCAGAGCTAGTGACGCTGCGGTTCAAGGTCCCATTTCGAATTCTGATCTATTTTAACACTAGCACATGATTTAACTGTTTGCTCTAACTGACAATGTATGTCTACAGTAGTGTTTTAAGTTGTTGATTTTCAGGGCAATCCAATGAATACACATATAGGAAAAAAATAATTAAAAATAATGCTATTTTTTTATGCTATAAAAATAATGCTATCATTTAAAAATAATGCTATTTTTTTTTCTTCTGGTTTCCAAGGTTTACGGGTAAACAAGCTATGTGTAGGTTTCTAATTCCAGCTGAAGTAAACATTATTCAAAACTGTCCGTGGTTTTTCTACAAAAGTAGAAGTCACTGTCAGACAGTTTCTTCAAGTTCTGAAAGCATATACAAATTAGTGTAATTCTAGTACAGGGGAGTCAAACATGTGGCCCATGGAGCCTCTTCTGTTGGCCTGCGCAGCCCCAGCCCCAATCTTTGTTTGATTGCTGCTTTTCTTCTGGCTTGTTGGGGCTCGGCTTTGATCTCCGTCAAACAGCTGATTGTCAGTGATCGAAGCCGAGCCCCAACAAGCCGGAAGAAGCGCGAACAGCTTGTATATGCTGTGCAACCAGCTTGTCGGGGCTCTGCTTTGATCACCAAAAATCAGCTGATTGTCAGCAATCAAGGCAGAGCACCGACAAGCTGGTTGCTCCGAAGCAATGCAACCCGCCACTACCAGGAGCTCTGCAGCTGGAGAATTGCAAACGCAGGATTGTAGTGGCAGGTGTCATGTGGGCTTTCTATGAAGAATGACTGCTCCTGCAATTGGCTCTCTCTTTTTAATGTTGGCGCACTCTGTGTGTGTGGGGTGGTAGTGTCCAAATTAATTAGTTAAATTAATTAACTAAAATATTGTGTATGTGTGCACGTACACATGCATGTGATAAACACCGGCCCTCGGCAGGCACCATGAATCTGATGTGGCCCCCCGGGAAGAAATGATTAACACCCCTGTTCTAGTTTATTATTAAAAACCAATTTAAAGAATAAAAAGCATGAAATATCACCAAAAATGTTTCTAATTCTAAACACGCATTCAACTTGTCTTCTGAAACTTCTACACTGATATAAAGTTGATATAAGGAGAAAGGAAATCAGAAGAAAATGGCTCAGCCAATGTAACTGAAAAGTTCACTGGTTTCAGATGAGAGATCAAACATACGCTACCTGTTGGTCTTGTTCTATCAGGTTCTTGCAACATAATCCAAGATCTGGGAGGTGGTTGTTCTGTTGAAACTATTAAGACAAAAATAAATATATGAGATAATATTTATTTTAAACGGCACAAATATGTCTGTTAGAAAGCTATCACTTACTTCTTTTTGCAGTACCTGCCAAGTTATCAAGCAAATAATTCAGTAGCCTTCTTGTTCCATCTGGTTCCTGATAGAGATTCAGAATATCCTGTGTAAGTGGGTTTCCTGTAAAAGTGTTTGGGGGGGGGGGAGAGAGAGAGAGAGATCAGGATTTGTTTTAAAAGCAAGTGACTGAGAAGCTTAGCTCATAACACTGCAACCGAGATTATTACTGAAAAGAAGAGATTCTCTCTTCATAAGGTTATCAGCATATTAGATTGATTTGAGCGGAAGGTTGGGGAAAAGAAGAGAAACACAAGTCAATAATATGATAATGTCTTAGATTTGTACAAGCATGAAAAAACAGACTTAGTAAAGTCAGCTCAATTTCCTTGAAGGAGAAAACTTGTTCTCAAAAAGTAATGCAGTCTGGTGAAATTCAGAAAAGTCCAGAACACATCACAGTTCCAAAGTTAGGTATGTCAATTCTAGGTAGTACTTCTGTTTATTAAACATCAACTTAAATGTGATGACTGCTGAGGACCGAGATTAAAATGAAAAATGGGCAAGAATTTTTTTTAAAATCCATACCTTTCAAACCCAATGTCTGTAACTGAAACAGTTTTCCCAGTTCAAATGGTAGAACTCGTAACAGGTTGTTATTTAAATGGAGTTCCCTATTCACATGAAGACAAAAGTAGTAAAATATATAATTTAAAACTAAATTGTTTAACTACAAAAGAGAACCTGTAGTAAAACAGCACATTTTAAAAACAATGGAAGACTGACCAGCAAAGATTAGCAAGCTTGCAGAATTTAAAAGAGATATTAACTATGATAAATTATTGCATACTGTCCAACAAGTCTTCTAAATGCAATCTTGTTAAAACATTAATGAAATAAAAACCATGAAGTGTCAGCAATCTCTATAATCTGGATCTACATTTATCAAAATGACATAAAAGGGTAATACGCTGAATATTTTGTAAGCAGTACTCAACCAACATGTTAAGCTATAAGCAAGCTACAAGACCTTGTTACCATTATTGTTACTGCTCATAAGTAAGAAGTGTTATCTGCAGACATTAGGGCCTTTTAATCTATTTTGAAATACAGTAAGAGTAAATTCACCGAATAGCCAGCAACAGGAAGACTGCTGGAAGTGTCAAGAATCTACAAACTAAAGGCAAAACATTTTAGATTAAGTTGATTATGCCCTATAGAGAATAATTTTGTTGATTTTTCATTTCACATGTCTGGGGAGTCACCTACAGTGGACTGGAGGAAGTGGGCAAGACTCCCAACAAAGAGCTCATGCTTGCGCAGGCAGGACCGCAGGCCTCCTCCCCAGTCATCTCACAAGATGCGCTTCCATCCAAGATGTGCTTCTAAGTGCTTCCCAGTGCCAAAGACAGTAGCCTCACTGGCACACGGCCAACGTGCGCACTGAATGGGAACCCTGCTGATGGGCAGCGCCCAGTGAGCTACTGCTCGGAACACCAAGCTGCCACCGCTCCACCCACTCAGAAGCAGAGCTTCCCTCGCATGGGAGGCAGCCCCAGGGAGCAGTATTCCTTGACCACACAGGGTGGACTATGTGAGGAGGCAGGGCGTTGGGTCTGGGCATGGGGAGGGCTTTAGGAGGGGTGGAGAAGCAGGAACTACTCATACCCATTACTGTACATCCACTAACTAATGTTGTAAATTCATAGGGGAAAAACTGCACTCATTTCCTATGGTTTTCTTATTAGCATTTCCATATTGTAAACATATATCTGAAACTTCTCCATTACTGTCAAGCCAAAACCTTTTTTGCCTACGTGTGAAGGCTCTTGTGCGTTCCATACATGTGGCAGTATGAGCCTGAGCAGCAGAGAAACCCTGACCTAAAGACTGGGGCAGGCTATTCGTCCTTGAGAAGACACTGCACCGAATCAGTCACCATATGCCTGCAATGAAGCGGATGATTTCAAATGTTCAGGTATAGTCACTCATTTTACGAGGGCATCTTTTGCTATTGCTACAAACTGCAATTAGCACACAGACTGAACTATATATTTTATGAAGAGAGAAAATTAGGTTGATACATTCATTTTCTATACTTCAAAGTAGTAACTTAAGATGTCGATTACTGAAATAGAGAAAGTAAAAGTTCTCTCCATCACCTATAGCAACATTTTCCATTATGATATTGCTTAGGAAAATTGTTAAAAACAACTTTGAAGGCTGGAGTACACCCTGCAGGGATGGATGCATTCCTCATTCAAAGTGGCTCACCTAGATTGATTCCAAGCAAGAAATAAAATTCCACTAAGGGTGCAAATTAACGCTACAACAAAACAGTTTGATAATATGATGACTTTAAGAAAGAAGCAATAATATGTCTATGATCCAAGCAGAGGGATCAAAACTACCTTTGAGCAGAACAAATATACATACCGTATATACTCACTTAAGGTGAGAAATTTAGGCCAAAAAAAAAAAACAGAAAAGCTGCCTCGTCTTCACATCGGGTCAACGCACGTTCTTTCACTGTATCTCCCCTGCAGTCCCCCGTCCCCCCGGCCACCTCATTAGCTTTTTTTGTGTTTTAATTCAAGCCTGTGTCTTGCTTTTACAAAAGGTCAGCTTCTATACTTTACAGAGAACTACGGTAGCTCAGAAGCAGACAAGCCAACTGCAGGGTAGAGAGGCTCAGCAATTAACAGGAAGTAGTTCCAGTTCCTGCTTGGGCTGAGCCTCTTTACACCCCAGTCAGCTTCCCTGCTAGTTAAAGCATAGAGGCAGATGTTTTGTAAAAGCAAGTCACAGGCTTGAACACACACACAAAAAGGTAATAGGGGGCACGGGGGGCTTCTTCGAAGCATTATTAATGTGTGTGTGTTGCTGGAGGGGAGCTTGAGTGAGTGAGTGCATCTTTAAGCCAGGATGGTGTACTGGTTTGGGAGTCGGACTTAGACCTGGAAGATCCAGGTTCAAATCCCCGCTCAGCCACGAAGCTTCCTGGGTGACCTTGGGCCAGTCACTATCTCTCAGCCCCACTATCTCTCAGCTGTGTGTGTGTGGGGGGGGAGTTTTCTGGCTGTTACTGCTGGTTTGTGAGTGGCACAGATTTTTTTTCTTTTTTAAGGGAGACATTCATGCATGTATGCATGTGTGACACACAGAGTGAGTATCTTTAAAATGCAGCTCCCAGAGTGATATTTGCAAATGGCAGTACCCCCACCCTCCGAGGCAGCATGAATCTTTAAAATACAGTGGCTGTGATAAGACTGAGTGGCAAAGCTGCTCCCTCTGAGCCTCCACTCCCAGGCTACGGTCCCTTGTCTCCCCTCTTCCTCCAGACACCATCCTTCAACCCTCCAGCCATCAGGAAAAACCAGACCAAATTAATTCAAAGAATTCCACAAATCCTTAAATTTTACCCTCGACTTATCAAAGGGTAATAGCAAATGTCAGGATTTCTGTCTCAAAATGTGCCCCTCATCTTATATGCGAGAATGCCTTATATGCAAGTATATACGGTACCTAATTTCCAAGGGAAAAAAGCTTAGAAATGCAGTGAAATCTCAAATTCCCGACTCACTTTTTATGACTATTGGTAAGCAAATTGTAAAAATTTTAAGGCTTTATTCCCTCATTTACTGTTCTATGGCTTAGATTTAAAACAAACATGCTAGTTAAGAGCGCGCAGCCAATTTTGCCATCTATAACACAGCTTCACAGAAAGCAGGCAGTCCTGCTTAATAACGTGTCACAGGACTGTGCTCATCTCTCTTTGTCATGTCCCAAGTCTGTGTCAAGATTTGAAAGTGGCACACACCGCCAACCTTTGCCAAAAATTGCAAGGAGTAAAAATGACTTGCCACATTCACCCCACAGAGGGATACGGTTTACAGGAATGTATCCCCATCGTTAAGTGGGGGACACCTCTACTCATGATCATACCCCCATGAATTTTAACCTTATTTATTTATTTTTCACATTTTTATACCACCCTTCCTCCAAGGAGCTCAGAGTGGTGTACATATTTCCTCCCCTCCTTTTTGTCCTCACAACAACCCTGTGAGGTAGGTGGGGCTGAGAGATAGTGACTGGCCCAAGGTCACCCAGGAAGCTTCGTGGATGAGTGGGGATTTGAACCTGGATCTTCCAGGTCTAAGTCCGACTCCCAAACCACTACACCATCCTGGTGTTAAGAAGAACCTTAAGAAGTTTCTCAATGCATCTTTATTAATGGATCACACCCTTTAGATCTTCTTGCCAAATTTACTTTTCAATACTTCTTTATGTCTAAAAATCTAACTTATACCATTCACCGATGACACAAGAGATTTTTCAGAGTCCAGCATTAAAACATAAAACCCTGAAAGCTGAAAAACTAATCAGGCTCCTAAATTTTGGGGTTGGCTGCAAGATCCAAAGCAAATTTATCAAACCCTGCTCTTAGAGATCCTATTTACTAATAGGAACCGATGAGATGTCTAAATTAGATTTTGAAATCACAGCACAATAGTCTGCAGAAATATTAAGCAAGTTCACACCCTGCAACACTGACAAATGAAGTTTTCAGGTTGCTTACCTGAGTGACACCATGCTTCCGAGCTCTGCCGGTAAACTGCGGATTTTATTAGAGGACAGGTCCAAATATACCAGATTGTGAAGCTTGGCAATGTCTGAAGGAATACGGGATAAGGAGTTGTCACTGAGATGCAAAGCTGTCAAGTGGGTCAGCGACCACAAAGATGAACTGAGGCTTCTTACTTTCCCTGGAAGACAGCAGCAACAAAAACACTTTATGCCCAGTATTGTATGTGTGAGAGTACTTCTGAAATTAAAAAAAAACAAACACTTGGTATAACAACCTCCTTCCCTTCCTGTGCCCAGTACCTTTCAATTCAAGTTTTAAGAGGCCAATTCACTTTTCATTATTTCTGTATTTTATAAATAACTTCCCGTGAGCTTTGTGCCTCAACATTTTAACTTTTTACATGTTTTGTTTGGGGGAATAGCATAAGAACTCATGGAGTTTGCTTTGGGAGAACAATCAAATACCGTATTGTCCCAAGTATAAGATGCACCTGATTATAAGACGCACCCCTTAAAGTTTGGTGCTATTAAAAAATTTTTAATTAAATCACTGGCATTAAATTGCAACAGCCTGATTATAAGACGCACCCCTAGTTTAAAAACTTAAATTAGGAGAAAAAAGTGAGTCTTCTACTCAGACCAATACGGTAACTTCAGAAGAAAGCAGAAACCAAGTAGGGAGTAGCTACTAAACGCATCAGACTAGAGCGCCTCCATCTTACTAAAAAACACAATATGGCTGAATATACAGTACTTTGAAAACTTAACATTGGCTTTCAACAGAAGAAAAGACTTCCAGTTCCTAGATAGCAGATTCATTTTTTTTTCTCCTTTAGGAGCAGGCATCACTTTGGGGAATGCTTTGGGGCGAGCCTGGGGAAGAGGGGGGTGCGACTTGGAAGAGGCTGTAGCAGCGTGTTTTCACTGTCTACAGTCCTGCAAACGGAGTGGTTTGCCAGCAAAGAGAACGCTATTTTTAACCTTTTTTCTTTTTAAAGGCATTTTTAAAGTGACCCCCATATCTGCACAAAAGTAACTTCACTTTATGTCAATTTCAGTATCGGCAGGGGGGGCTGGAATGAAACCCCCGTGGATACAGAGGTCCAACTGTAATCATACAGAAAGAAGTCACAGTCATTTAAAGAGACCAATGAGTTCTAGAGAAATTGTAAATGAAAATATTTATATAAATTTATATGCTAAGGTCAGAAGCTTTGAAACAGGGAAAGGGGGGCTATGGCTTATATACAAAAATACATTTGCTAATCTTTAAGGTGTCATAGGACTGTGTTGTGTTTGCTACCACACACTAACATAGTATCCCTCTGAAAGTTAATCCTATGCATGTTTCCTTGTAAATAAATAAGTTCCACTAAGTAAGTGTGCATAAAATTATTCAGACATGGAGCTAACTAGAAAGGAGGCAACCCTGGACTTCATCCAAAGTGATGCCTAGGATTTGGTGTGAAATGCAAGTACAGGTGGGCCCCCATATCCGCTGGGGATATGTTCCAGGCCCCTCCATGGATACTTGAAACCGTGGATAAGAGCGAACACCCCCTCCATGGTTTCCTGAGCCCCCCCCAACCTGCCTCCCCTGCAGGCAGGCATGCTTGCCCCCCAGCTCTTATTTTTCTTTCAGCAAGCTTTGTTTCTTCCTTAAAACAAACAGAGAAGCAGCCTCCATTGCAGGCAAGTAGAACGAGACTAAGTCCTAGAGAAGCTCTGCAAGGTTTCTGTTAACCTTGCAGAGCCTCTCTAGTACTTAGTCTCGTTCTACTTGCCTGTAATAAGCAGCCAGAGGCTGCTTCTCCTGTTTCTTTAAGGAAGAAACAAAGCTTATTGGGAAAAAAGTAAAAGCCTGGGGGGGGGGTCCCCACGATCCGTGGATAACTGAAACCGTGGATAGCGAATCAGTGGATATGGGGGCCCACCTGTACTGTCAAACCAACTAAGAACAGTGACTATGATGCTATCAAAACAAAAAGATACTTAAATGGAGAGTTCCCCATGAAGTCCAACATATCCAAATTTAATTTCAAAAGAGTAAAATGAGGAGATTTGTTAAAAATAAATTGAAAAGAAAGCAAGAGGGTCAAATTTCTTTAGGACACACAGAGACTATTAAAGCCACAATAACATAATCTCAAACAGCCTGTGTAACAAATTTAGGAAACTTGCAGAGTTGTCCAAGAGGATGCCAGCATGGCTAATGCACAGGGTCAAGGAAGCTATACAAGGCAAAAAAAAAAGTCTTCCTTTAAATATGTGGAAGCCTTGCCCAAATGAGGGAAGGCAGCAGTACTTATGCCAGCAAAACATGTACTGCAAATTAACGTGCAAATTATTTTATTTTTGCTTGCCTTGAAACAATAAAAATGCATTTAAATACACCAAAAGCAAGAAACCTGCCAGGGAGGCAGCTGGACTATTAGACAACGAAGACGTGACAGGATTACTGAAGGAAAGCAAGACCTCACTTAGCTCTGCATGTTTAGCCTCAACTGTGGAAGATGTTCAACAGATACCCATACCTGAACCACTGTGGAGCATTCTCTGAAGCTGCTGCTCATGCAACAATCAGAAGAGACCTAAGCAGGGGGGTATTCACCCCACTCCTTTGTAGGCAAGGATCCCTCCTGCTGATAGGGAGGGGACAGCAGCACTTCTCTGGCTAAGGTTCAAGTTTCCGAAGTTGCTCTGCACAGGTGCAGATCCCATTAGCAAATGGATCTAGCTATGGTGGTCTACACCTTAGTTACATCAAGCTTAGACTACTGTAACACGCTCCAAGTGGGGCTGCCCCTGAAAATAGTTCGGAAACTGCAGATGGTTCATAATGTGGCGGCTTGTGTGGTTACTGGGGGCTCAGTGGTTTGATTCTGTCAGGCCACTGCTCCACGAGTACTCTGGCTGCCGATTCATTTGCAAGCCCAATAGAAGGTGCTGGTTTTGACCTACAAAGCTCTATACGGCCCGGGAGTGGGGCACCTTCAGGACTGCCTACTTCCATACAATCTGGCTTGTCCCTTTTGGTCATCTGGCAGGGCCCTGATAAGAGTTCCACCGCCATACGAGGTAAAGGGGATAGCGACGAGAGAGAGGTTCTTCTCTGTTGTGGCACTACACCTCTGGAACATGCTTCCAGAGGATCTACAATCAGCCCCCTCTGTGGAACAGTTCCGGAGAGGCTTAGAAATGTTTCTATTTCATCTAGCTTTTGAGGGGGGAGGGGAGGGGGGTTAATGTTGTGTTATATATTTTTATGCATTTCATAATGTATATGTATTTTGATGTTGTGAGCCACCTTGGGTACCCTTTGGGTAGAAAGAATAAATTAATAAATAAATAAACAGCATGACAGCACAGACAGCACAAAGAAGAACTTTTGTTCGAACAAGCCAGGTTTTGTGGCGTTTTGGCTATCACAGCTAATCCCAATTGTTCTATAAACTGGGCCTGGAAGTTTAAAAACACCCTCCACTCATGCACAAAGGAGAGGAGGGAGTGTGTGAGCCTGAGGATCATCATCAAACCATGGTTGCCTGTGACATCTGAACTAGGTCATTGCAATTAAAGATTACAAGCCAACAGGTATGGATGGCACATACCTGAACATTCTTAAGGAACGCAAATATATAATTGTTGATCTTCTAACACTTGTCATTACAATCAGGTGCTTTACCAGAGGATGAAAAGTTAAACAACAATGCCAGGAATATTTTTAAGATCAATTGAAAACAATTTTAATACTTTAATTCACATATGTCCTGAAAAATGTGATGCAAATTGGTTGCTATAACAATAAAAATATTAGTTTGCATCTAAACAGAACTTTTATATTACCTAGGATCATAATCCAAGATCTCTGATCATGCAGCCGCATGCCTTTTGCACTACAGAATTTGCATCTGCTTAAAGACAAGGCAGCGTTTATGAAATTAGGGATTTCTGTTTGGCTCTGTGTGCACTTGCCAGCATACTAGGAAAGAGCACTTGCATAAAGATTAGTACCCAAAACTTTCCAGAAACAAGGGCTAGAGGTTATTGAGCAGACAGTGTTTATCCATGAGATGGAAGGTGCCCATACTTTTTGGCTGGCAGTCTTACCACAGAACATGATCTAGTCTAGTCCACTGCAGGCACAACATCCATATGCAGATGATTCCCTCAGGCTCAACAATACCTTGTTTCCCATCACCCACATCTGTGCACAGGCAGGCAGGGCTAGGGAGCTGTTGTGATGAACAGGAGATTTGTGCACACTTTCTATATCCTAATCCAGACCTCCCTCTCTGCACAGTGCAAGTTATTTTCTTACTCATGCTTCAGAACACAAGTAACTTACACTGAAGAGAAAAGAAGTCTGAATGAGTACTGTATATTGGAGGCATTCCAGCTGGTGCTGTCCAAATATGGGTATGTGCGGGGGGGGGGGGAGGAAGAAAACTGAGTTCTACCTAGCCTATGGAAATTCCCCACATAAAAGGAGCTACACACAATACACTGACAGTGAAACCCTAACCAACTTTCCAGCACTGGTGCTGTCACAATGCAGCCCCAAGGTAAGGGAACAAATGTTCCCTCGCCTTGGAGACCTCCATGACTGCTCCTGCACCACAAAATGCAGTGTGAGCCCTGTTGGCATGGCTACACTGGCGCTGGAAAGTTGGCTAGGATTGCGCTGTGAATCATGTCCCAAGTTTTCTACAATAATATTGTAACATATTTACAATACTTGACCTCAGATTTTTGTTCTGGTTTTCTCTTAGATAGAAAACCTGGCTTCAACTTAATGCATGTTAGGGGATCATGAATTTAGTGTTAAGAGATTTTAAATGTGCAGGATTCCAAATTCAAACAAGTTCAATTGCATTTTAAATAAGGGGTATTAATATAAGTGAAGTGAATACTATTCACATAGCTCCCAAGTATGAAATACTCCTCTTACCACTTATTTCCAACTCTGCCCAGTGTGATTTCTTTCCATTGGCTGCTTCCTCCGACGACATAATTGTGTACATCCTCCGTGGATCAGGTGGATCGTACTTTTCTTTGGGCATTCCTGTCAAAAATAATGGAATATGTTGTCCAAACAAACAGCAATTTTTTCAGTTTTAATATAAAGGCAAAATTCTTGGAAAAGCATCTCCCCTTCTCTTAGGCTGAAAGTGCTGTAACATGCCAATGTAAAGTCCAGGCGATGATCACTATTGTTGCCAACCAACTAAAGTAAGAACCCTGTCTCACTGCTGCTGATTATGTCAACTGACTTGTTTCAACTTCTACAAAACCCTCTTGTGAGTTATCATCAGTTGCATAACCACCAAACTTCTAGTGATATTTAAGGATCTGGAAAACTGAAGATCACTTAGGCTGCAATCCTATACATATTTTTCGGGGAGTAAGCCCGACTGAACACAATGGGAGTTACTTCTGAGTAGATATGCATAGGACTGAACTGCTGGAGTGCAATCCTATGCACATGTACTCAGAAGTTCCATTGAGTTCAATAAGACTTACATGAGTGTGTATAGAACTGCAATCTTAGTTGATTTAAAACACAGAAATGAAAAATCATACTCACAAATAAGACGGGAAATTTAGGGGGGTAAATGACTCAGAAACGTTACCTCGCCTTAACAAAAGGTCAATACACGTTCTCCTTTCACTGTATCCCCCCCCCCCCCGGTCACCCCCAGCCACCCCATTACCTTTGTTTTAATTCAAGCCTGTGTCTTGCTTTTACAAAACCTCTGCTTCTATGCTTTAACAACAGTAGCTCAGAAGCAGATAAGCCAACTGGATGGTAGAGAGGCTCGGCAATTAACAGGAAGGAGTTCCAGTTCCTGCTTCCTGTTAATTGGGCTGAGCCTCTCCACCATTCAGTCAGCTTATCTGCTTCCCTGTTAGTTAAAGCATAGAAGCAGGCATTTTGTAAAAGCAAGACACAGGCTTCAGTTGAAACACAACAAAGGTAATGGGGAGGGAACGTTATCAAAGCGTTATTAATGCATGCGTGTTGCTGGAGGGGAGCTCTGTGTGTGTGTGTGTGGGGGGGTCTTTTTGGCTGTTATTGCTGGTTTATGAGTGGCACTGAGATCTTTTTTAAGGGAGACATTTGTGCATGTGAGTAAGTGAGCAGAGTAGCAGCCAGCGCCCCCCCCCCGGTACTGGGGGCCACACCTCGACGCCCCAAAATAAATTTGCATAAATTATGCAAATTTTCCCCGGGGTTTTTTAGGCTTTCCCCCACATTTTTTCTGTTTTGGGGCGATTATTAGTGTAAAACCGGGATTTTTAACGTGTATGTATGCTTTGCAGGCACTTATCTTGTAAATGGGGCGCTCCAGGACGTTCCAAAGACGATCTTCTTCCGAACGCAGCACTGAGCAGCACTTTCCGGAGTTTGCGCATGCTCAGTACGTCCCTGCAAACTCCGTGGGTCTGCGCATGCGCAAACTCCTGAAACTCCTGCGCCCAGGTGCCAACCCCGTAACGCCCCCAGCAGCGGTTTCCGGAGCATGCGCAGACCCACGGAGTTTACAGGGACGTACTGGGCATGCGCAAAGACTCTATGGGTCTGCGCATGCGCAAACTCCGGAAACAGCTGCTGGGGGTGGTACGAGTCCACGCCCGGGTGCAGGGAGAAGCCGCGTCCGGGCGCAGGAAGAAGATTATCGCTGGAACGTCCTGGAGCGCCCCATGTCCAAGATAAGTGCCTGCAAAGCAAACATTCACTTTTACGTCCCCTTTTAACACTTTAAATCGCCCGAAAACAAACAAACAAAAAGCCGAAAAATATGCGATTTTCAGGAGGCTCGCCCCCCCCAGAGGCCCTCCGCCCCGGGGCCCGCCGCCCCACCGCCCCATATCAGCCTACGCCCCTGTAAGTGAGTGAGGGAGGATTTTAAAAATGCAGCTCCCAGGGTGATCTTTGCAAATGGCAGCCCACCCACCCCCGGCAGCATGGATCTTTAAAATACAGTGGCTGTCATGAGCCTGAGTGGCAAAGCTGCTCCCTCTAAGCCTCCACTCCCAGGCTACAGTCTCTTTCCAGTCTCCCCTCTTCCTCCACACACCAGACCAAATTAGGCATATCAGACCAGAAAAAGGCATACAGTTTAAACAGTAAACTGTCATAGTATGTAATTATTTCTAGTTCTACCTACTCCATCCCTTTACTACCTCATTCTACACCACAGAATTACAGCATCTATAGCCGCAGATGCTGAAGTGGACTGTAGGCAGAAGTTCATCATTTCGGTTAAATACAGGTCTGTACAGCTTATTTATTTATTTCAAGAATTTATACCCCGCCTTTCTCCCACAGTCAGGGTAAATTTACAGTAAAAGCATTAAAACATTTTAAATAAAACAGTAAAGCAAACAGAGCCCAATGGACAGCCTTATGATCTTATGTGCCTTATGATCCACTAAGGCAGCATTTTTCAAACTGGCAGTCACTTCCCCCTTAAGGGGTGTGGTGACGTAGACAGCGGCACTTCCGGGATCCCGCTGCCACGGAAGAAAGTGGTATTTTCACTTACCAGGGATCACACTGGCCCTCTGGAGCCCTCTACACCGCTGCCCCTGCACATGCCTCAGAAGAGCTTCCAATCGCATTTGGGAGCTACTTCTGGTTTTCAGCAAAAACTGGAAGTAGCTTCAAAGCGCGATTGGAAGCACTTTGAGGTACGGGGGCGTAGATGGGGCCCACAGGCCCCTGCAACCCCTAGAGGGCTTGCATGAACCCAGGTAAATGAAAAACCACCCCCTTTTCCCCACAGCAGTGGTGGGACCCCGGAAGCTACCGAGTCCGCAATAGCTTACAGGTTCCCTTACTCGCCTGTAAGAGTTTGAGAACCACTGCACTAAGGCAAACAAAGCCCTCTACTAGTTTGATAAACTGCCTTACTTTGCTGCCTGCCTGCCTAGAACTGCAAAAAGGGGGAGCTATCAACCACCTGGCAAGCCACGATACTTGGCTGGGTACCAAAGTCTAGTACAATATCCACAAAAAAATTAGTCTATTCGTGGTGCCTAGGAAATAGCCAGTTTCCTGAAAGTTACTTTGCTCTTAAAAACAACTTTCTGTTCCTACACCTCTCTTCTGTAAACCCGATTGGTAGATGTGCAGCTCTTCAGCATTTCCCCCTTTACTAAAAACT
This sequence comes from Plestiodon gilberti rubricaudatus, assembly GCA_026170595.1. Classification (NCBI taxonomy): domain Eukaryota; kingdom Metazoa; phylum Chordata; class Lepidosauria; order Squamata; family Scincidae; genus Plestiodon; species Plestiodon gilberti. The sequence goes on along the minus strand of JANXHW010000002.1, from coordinate 191,184,692 downwards.
AATAGTTCCCCCTTTTCAACCTATCAGTATTTGCGCATGACTGGAATGCGATGAGATGAGGGGAGGGAGGGAGAGTATGCACACGTGCTGGTGGGCAAAGGTGACTACCAAACAACAAGCACCAGCGACTTTGAGACTGCACATGCACACCTTGCTTTCTTTACTAATGCTTATTTTAGTGCATGTGCCATGCAAGAGACCAAGTTTTTTTGTTGCACTGGGCAACAACCAGGAACAATAACAAGGAAAATGGCATTGGTAGCCAAGTGCCAGAAGAGATGAGGTAAAAGAGGCATAGTAGTGCAGTGAGGAAGGAGGGAAAGGGGGAGTTTCATTCACTTCCATCCAAGAATGAGACAGGCATGGAGATAGGGTGGAGGTGCCTATCCCTGCCCTTGTCTGGGGTGATGTAAGAGAGGAGCAGAAAGGATGAAAGAAAGTGGTTGCATCATGGGTGCGCTCCTCTCCTCCGTGTCTCTCTCCCCCTTGCTCCACCTTTCTTGTCATGGACTGATGACAAGTGTACCTTTTCATCCCTCACAACCTTTTGCACATATGTGGCAGCTGCCGCTTCCTCTTCACTCTGTGGCTTCAGCGCCTCCTTTTGAACTCCAACTAATACGTTCCAATGTCAACTACTTTTCTTTCTCTTTAAAGGTACAGCGTCTTACGTCTTGATTCCAGTGCAGGTAACCGCTGTAGTGGAGTGACAAACATTTTATATTTATCTCATGGTCATTGATACAAAAACGTTCATTTATTTAGGGTTTCCTTGCTGCTTCTGTTTGTTATTCAGTCATTGTGCTGGACACACGAGTACAGAGTTCTCTCATTTTAGAATTTTGAGGTACAAGTGATAGGCTTTTGACACATTGTGAGGAATGGAGATAAACCATCTGGGAAACTCCCCCCCCCCCAAGTAGCACAGTAATAAGAAATTGCTGAGTTCTGAACTTCATCAGTCTAGTATTACAGTGCATTTGCCCTTAAGCGTTTGTGGAGGTTTGAGACTAGATGTGTAGGGAGCTGCTCACATCACCTCAAACCTGATTAGGGAAGTATTGGGTTTGAGGCAGAAACTTGAATCAAGAGATGTGTGCCTCACAGCATGCAACCCCCCCCCCATTCTCTGCTCCCCAATTCAGGATAAGCCTTTTAAAGGTGCTGACCATTTTGAAGCTAGTAATAAATGTTCATGAAGTTCTTCTCTATGCTTGTTGAGATTTTAAATATAAAAGTTATACCATTCACTGGTGGTGGTATTAAAGACAAATTCTGAAGGCTGGAAAATTTATCTGGCTCCTGAATCTAATTTGTCGAGCCCTGCTCCAAGGCCTTTGAATTATGAATTCATTCAGATACCAAACTGATTTTTAAGACTGAAATGTCAAAGGGGGGGGGGGGGGGGAAAGATCTTATTTCTTTCCTGCTATAGACATACTGTGTTAACAATTTGCTATGCTTTCTCTATATTACTAGCATTTGTTTTGTTTTTCTTATTTTACAACTGTTTAAAAATATTTTTGTCCTGCTACTGTTTCACATGGTGTAATAGATACATCTACCAACAAGATCACAGCATCAACCCAAACAGCTACTAAACACCACATTGTTGAGAATGATACCATACATGCAGATTTAGTTGCCCAAGTCACAGAAATGCAAGTGCACTATGCTCATGAGGCCGTCTATGTACATTATATATTCTCAGAGCCATCCGTTCCAACATGCTGAACATATGAAGAAGAGAGGATGGAGTTGTCTGCTTAGGAAAGCTTTACAGCTAGCACACACCATTCTGCCATGCTTGTGGGTCACTGGATTTGAGAAACTCCACTTGTGCAACCTTATGGAGCTTGAAGGTGAATTTTTGCCCCCTAACACTGCTTATTGTGGCAGTAAAAGCCTACTCTAGAAAGTAGACCATGCCATGCTGAATTGGGGAAACTCCCTTTCAAAGCAGCAGGCACTTATGTAAAAATCTGTACTTGCATATGAATTATATAATCTGGATCAAAGTGCATGCATTAAGACAATTTGATAAATGCAGCACAGAGTACCACAGAATACCAGTACTACTAAAACGGAACAGAGTACATATGAAATGTAACAGGTGTGACAGATTTTTATAATGAAAATTTTTTTAAGGTTCAGAAATGAACAAGCTGGTCATTCAGAGTACTTTAAACTACGGCAGAGTCCAACAGGCTGTAATCCACTGTGTTAATGGGTTTTAAGAGAGTGCACTTATGCCTACACACAAGGTAATTGGGTATGTGGCAAAATCTCGATGCAGTCATTTTGATACAGCTTTTACTCACCAATTTACATGTTTACTCTTGGAATATTCCACTGACGTTTGCTTAATCTTTAATGTGGTTTGGAAAAAAATATTGAGAAGAACGAGTAACAAGATTCCTTAGTACAGCAGAAAGCTCTGCCTTATTTCAAGGAACAAAAGCAGCATTCCCCAATAAAACCCAAGGGAGGGCCTTACACACTGCTTCTTCCCACACTGTTCCTCATCTCACTAAGGGCTGGGCCTAGGCTGCCTAATTCAGTGGCAGGTCTTGCCTACTACTAGCATCATGACGTTACTAGCAAAAGTGACATCACTGCTGCATGCCTCTCTGCCTTAGGGACCGAGTAATGCTGAAAATATATCTATGATGTACAATAAAGATCTATTTTCCATTTCCCCAGCCCCAGGAGGTAGTGAGAGTGTCACATAAGGCTGTGCATTTCCCCACAAGCTGCTAAAATGAAGAACTGACAGCCATTTTACACGGGCTGCAAACCAACTTCCTATGACAAGGAAGTAGGTTGAATGAGATGCCTGCTGTCACATGGTGAAAGCCACTGGGAAAAATAATCTTTCGTTCTTGGAACCCCAAACATTAAAAGAAAGCATGTATCCTCCAAACATGATCAAAAGCCACATCAAAGCCACAAGGGCTCAAACACGGGAACAAATCGCTTGGCTTTACAAATTTTGATACGTCAATGGAATAAATTTAAAGGAGAAATTTGATGATATGTACCCCGTATTTATCGGCGTATAATACGCACCGGCGTATAAGACGCACCTTCCTTTTGGCCCTGGGTTTCAAGAAAAAAAGATTTAAAGCATTTTTGGGTCACGTGGCCATTTACTGCTTGGCTGCTTAATTAGCTAATTTACATAAATTGCACACAAATACCAGGATCTCTTTTAAAACACACAGCAATAAGACACATGAACAAAATGCACCAGAACATAAATCCCAAGTACAAAAAAAACACCCCAGACTCAACTCTTCCCCCCCAACCCACCCATGCACAGTTTCCAAAGCAAAAAAACATTTATCCCAAATACAAAACCCCCAGACTCAACTCTTTTCCCCACCCCTGCAGTTTCCAAAGTAAAAAACATAAAAGTACAAAAAAAACCCAGACGCAACTCTTACCACCCCGAGACTCAACTCTTACCAACTCTTAAACAACATAAATCCCAAATACAAAAACCCAAGAATCAACTCTTTTCCCCTACCCCACCTATGCAGTTTCCAAAGCCTCCCAACTAGGCCCAGTTCAGAAGCTTACCAAGCTGCATTCACTTAGCATCGAGGAGAGCTGGGAAGACTAGGCCCTCTGTAGCTCAGCTGAACTGAGCACAGTGCCCTCTGCTGGCTGCTGAGAAGCTCAACTCATGCACGTGCATAAATTAAACCCGACAAACAGCTGTAGATTGGATAGATTAGTCAGGGAAGAAAGCAGAAGGGAGCTCTCCGGCTCAGGAAAAACGCGGTAAGCCCGAAAAAGCTTTAAAACGGGTGGGGGGGGAGGGATTTTTTTTAGTATTGGCGTATAAGACGCACCCTACTATTTTGGGTCACAAATTTAGACAAAAAAGTGCATCTTATACGCCAATAAATACGGTATATTAAAAAGAGATAGCGATACAAGTCTATCTCAGATTATAATGAACAAAACCTGCGAAGGAGTAATAAATATCAATAAATCTCAGAGTTTTCATTTCCCATTTAAGACCAATATTCTTTTTTCCTTTACACCTCTCAACTCATTAAGTGGCTACAAACATTTACCAAGCAACAGCTGCTTGTATTTAGGGCACTACTGCAGGGCACATATGACCTAGTAAATTAGTGACTGATAGTGTCTGACCATGCACTAAGATAATTTTTTTTTACCAAATTTCCATTAGTCCACATTTATGACTGATCGAAAATGTACCGCTACTTCATCATGCAGTCATAGGTTAGAGATGACCAGTCCCTCATACAGCTACATATACAGTACATACAGCCACTTATAGTAAGCCATTACAATCTTCCTCTGATCTTTCAAGCTTTGAGACATTTGTGAGGAAAAGTGAATTTTAATCTTCAGACATATACTGAACTCTTATTTTTCATCTTCAAAAGGTCACAGAATGAGTTAGTTTATTCACTTGTCAACCTTTGCATGGGAATAGTTTAGTCACCGCATCTTGTAACAGAAATGGCTGTCTTGTAGGGATGGTTTCAGGATGCTCACTACATGGAGTACTTGAACTTCAAAATATGAGGGCGAACTGTGCTTTTCAAGTGAAAAAACTAATCCATCCTCAGCCATAAAGCAGGCACTATGTAGACAAAGATCACAGGACTGGAGTGACTATACACTGCAAAGCTATGGCATCTCACTCTAAGGGCAAGGTCAGGCGATCATCTAAACCAGTGCTTCTCAAACTATCCGATGTGGTGGATCAGCATTTTTTCCATAGTGTGCCAGGGACTGGTACTTGTGCCGTATCTGTGCCACTGTTTCTTTCTGTCCTGGAAATTTGCTGTGGACTGGCAGCCAATGGCTCGCCGACCAGCATCGGTACATGGATCACCACTCTGAGTAGCACTGATCTAGATTCTAGAGACCATTAAGTTATCATGATCAAATTATACCCGAGACCCCCCCCCCACAAACTGGCATTCTAATCCCTCCCCTGAATACCAGATTAAATCAGAGTTCTTCTTTCACATTTGAAACAACCACAGGTCCCCATTATGTCTGAACACAAGGAATTGTAGCTTGCTAACTACAGTTCCTCGAGTTTGGATATAACATGAAACTGGTTAGTTCAAACTAAAAAAAAAATTGTTTCCTGGTGTGCAAAGGAGGAAATGACAAGCACCTGAGCCTGCAGTGAGGGCAGGTTCATTCGCAGTCTAAACCCTCGTTTAAAATCATCATCTGAACCAAGTCTAGAAAGAGAGACCCCAATCTTAATGGAGATAAGCCACCCCATCATCATCCTTTGAGAGCTCTCTAGCAGATATGAGTGGGGCAATGGAGATACCAAATCCCAATCATAAGAACATAAGAAGAGCCCTGCTGGATCAGGCCAAAGGCCCATGTAGTCCAGCTTCCTATATCTCCCAGATGCCTCAGAGAGTACACAAGACAAGATACCTGTATCCTGTCACCACTCCCTTGCATCTGGCGTTAAGAGATAGCTGACTACTAAAACCAGGAGGTAGCATATACCCATCATGGCTTGTAACCTGTGATTAACTTTTCCTCCACAAATCTGTCTAATCCCCTTTTAAAGGCATCCAGGCCAGGTGCCATCACCACATCCTGTGGCAAGGAGTTCCACAGATTAATTACACTCTGGATTAAATACAATCATATTGCAACAAATAGTATCAAGGACCATAGAAAGATTTAGGAGGGGCTACAGTTTTCCCTATCAATTTTTAGGTTCCAATTGTCAGCTTCAATGGGCTGAGCTAGTGCATAGTTGTCCTTTAAAATGTCACTACTTTTTTCCCCTGTACCTACAGTAGTAACAACAACAACATGCAGTATTTATATACCACCTTTCTTGGATCTGTCCTCCAACTTTAATCCAAGGCGGTTTACATGGGCAGGCTTTCCTAAACCCCTCATGGGGATTTTTTACAATTATAAATGTTCAACCTTTCATGAACAACTTCATTCCAGATGGTTTCCTTCACCAGATGGCTTCAAAATTACAAAAATACCTTTGATTCTTAACACTTGTGGAAATATTTTATAAATATTATCCAGCACAATTCAATTACAATTAGCATACTCAAAAGGTGTCAACCTTTGAGCACATGATATTCAGAACAGGCTCTAAGAGCACAGCCCACATAGATGTCCATATAATGCTCTCCAGCTGACTATTTCTCAGAAGTACCTTGATATGTGCTCATTCCAACAGGGACAATTTATTTATTTAATTTATTTACTTAAAGATTTTTACCCCGCCTTTCTCCCGATAAGGGCAATCAAGGCGGCTTACAACATGTTAAAAATACATAATAAAATATAATACAATAAAAATAATTAAAACAGATAATTAAAACAATTAAAACAAACAAACCCCAGTGGGTCACCTATGATTACACTGATTAAAAAGCCAGCCCACCATGTCAGTCATCGAATGCCAACCTGAATAAAACTATCTTGAGGCCCCGCTGAAAGGTCTTTAAGAGGGAGCCATTCTTAATTCCAGGGGGAAGGAATTCCATAGTTGGGGTGCCACCGCCGAGAAGGCCCTATCATTCAACAGGGTCCCTTTAATTAATTTTGCTTCTATTAGAGAGTAATCAGATACCTCTCAACATTCACAAGCAAGGTACAAAGCAATGGACAGCCATTTTTTTTGCAAGAAATACCCACAAGACGTTTGCATGTACCTGTATGTGCAATGTAGTCCTGTACTGTTGGATAAATGATAAATGTGGGCACTATGATAAAGTGGGCACACGCAATTCAAGTGCAACTGGTTACACAGAAGTTTGACAGTCTATGAAGGAACAGCCATTTTGTTATGTTGCCACAAACAGAACAGAGCCTAGTGGCACCTGGAAGACTAACACATTGATTGCAGCATAAGATTTGGTGAGTCGGAGCTCAGCAGATGTATGAAACAGTCCCCTAACTGAATAGGCATATTCAACTCATGTGATGTTCATGTGATGTAGTGGGCTCTGGCCCATGTAAGTTTATGGCACAATAAATGTGTCAGTCTTTCAGGTGTCACTAGACTCTGTTATAGGAGTGTGTATGATCTAACAATCAAGAATTCACCCCCAAAGTAGCTCATGTCACTAAAGTAAAACCCTACGCTTTAGGAGCAGGTGTATTTATAAATACAATATATCTCTAAAATATTCATCTACTATTGTGGATATTTTAAGTTAAGGTGTCATGAGACATCACATTTTAGATTATGGAGTCCAAACACCAGGACCTAGCCATGAACTGCTATCTAACAAAAACAGACGTCACGTAGTGAGATCAGCAAAAGAAAGTTTATTCAAAATAGCTCAGCAAGCCTCTAACTATAATCAGCCTTGAAAAATAAGATATCAACTGATTAGGACAGAAACTAGATGCTTAAAAACGCATTAACTTTTCATGAATGTGGGTCCACAGGAGTTACTGACCATTGTAAAGCTCCCCTATTGTTTGTTTCTATGAGACATAACAGAGCCAAATTAAAGTACAAGCTTTAACTTAGTTCTGTGCAAAAATAAACATTCTCCATGACACCATACACTGGAAATCCTACAAATGCAAAACACTTGGTCCAGAACTAACACTCTTAAGAATGTTTTGCATAATTTCCATATTTTCATTTGGATTTAATAAAAAACAATTGTTTAAAAACTCACAGGTTAAAAGCAACATTTCGTCCAGTTGGAAACTGGACGAAACGCTGCTTTTAACCTATGAGTTTTTTTAACAACTGTTTAACGTGTTTTAAAACTTTGGTTTTATTCATGGCTTTTTATCATGTAAATTACAACCAGTCGAAGACTGAATAAGAATAGTCTGTGGGTATGTGTATAGTTGTTTATGGACCTGGCTTCTCAGTAGTTATGTACACTTATTAATGGTACTGTAATTCAAACAAACAGGACTTTTTCCCATGAAGTTTAATTCCTTATCAGTTGACTACTGTAATGCTTCCATGTTTACACAATATTTACCGGTAAAAGTGTGCCAGGAAAATAAGGAAATTTCACACTGCTGTGGATTTTGCAGCCCCTGCCATCAGATTTGCAGTGCTCCCAGTCAAATCCACATTGGACGCCACATATGGCTGACCACTAGGAGAGCTGCAAAACAGATTAAGAAAAAGAAGAGAAAATCCAGTTAGACTAATGTTACTATTTTGGGTAAATGGAGTTGTAGCAAATAAGCAAAAAACTGGAAAACTTAAAAGCTTATTTGCATCGTCTTAGTTTATCAAGACATTTCAAATCCCCACTATTTTTACTGCTGCCCCAATAAAGAACTTACAATACTGTGTCATTTTGAGAATCACACTTGCTTCTCAGAGAAGCAAACAGACAAGTACCTGAAAGTCAAAGTCATTGGCTCCCACATTTTCAAGAAATGAGGAAGCAAACTCTAGTCTGAGCTAGTTCAAAAAACAGTCAAATGCACTATAACAAGGCTTTTGGTATGGCTCATGCAGAACTCTTCAATTATATATCTCATTTTCAATTCTTAAATCCGAACTAAAGTACAGTTCTAAAACCCAACAATTCAACCACTTAATGCACACTGAGATCACATTTGCAAGGAGGTTGTATTAGCCGTAATTACCACAGCACAGGGGTGGGACCAGAATGGATAATGTGGGTCTAAAACATGGAAGAAGCAACAGGACAATGGTCTGAGTGTAGTAAGTCGGATAAGGAAATGGAGGTCAAAGATGGCCCAAGACTGGTAGAGGGGTTAGCAATATCTGGGGCAGCAACAAAAGAGGTAAGAAAAGGGGGCTATTTGAGCAGGAAAGGCAAAGCTCCTTCTTTGTCATGTTCAGTTTGAGACCTTATCAGAAAATTGAAGAGAAAATTGAAGGCAAGAAAGCAGATGAGATAGGGGGTAGAAAAATGTGTTTTGGAGACAAATGTACGATGGGAGTAGAATCTAAGAAGAGCTCTGCTGGATCAGGTCAAAGACCCATCTAGTTCAGCTTCCTGTATCTCACAGTGGCCCCTGCAGATGTCTCATAAGAATACTGGCAGGGTGAGAAAGGAGAGGGACCACAAGCTTTGAGCTCTGCTGGTAACCCATGATATACTGTATCTTTCATACCCAAACAACTATTGTATCTTCTTAGCTTCCTTTATTCAAAAGAGCAAGTGCAAACCTTTTCAAATTTATGTACAAAGCAATCATTTGGCTAAATTATTGCTTCTTAAAAAAACTAAAGGAATTGGACATTTTTTTAAAAACCTTCACCGTTGCTTTACACAGTGGCTATTAATACTAAGCTATCTTTACTGAAATGCACTTAATATCTGCCAAAATAGCACTTCCTTTATTTCAGGCTATATCATGAACATCTTGGGATTGCCTGCAACCTCAAGGCTCTTTGCTCCTAAAATGCTTTCAGCTTCCACCATAAACAAAATGGTATATAAACAAAAATATAATACAAGTGAATAGGTATGTGACAAGGCATTCTGAATCTTGTCAGCACCAGGTGCGAGAACTCATGGTTTCACCCCCATGGATCTCCTCCCACGCGAGACCATAAAGAATCATTAATGTTTTTTGAACTAATGTTACTTGCAGTGGTAACTCATTGTGTCGCCCCCATTAACTTTATTTATTTTAATACAGAACAGTACAGGTCACCCAACGAATGAGTAATCAACAACAACAAAAAATAACACTGGCCAACTTGATGACACTCACACAATGGAATAAGTGTTCTAGTATTACCTCCAATTCATAGAAATGAGAGCTGATTTATACCAACACCTTATTGGTTCCATGCTGTGTCATAACGTATCATTGGCTCTCGAAACAGTCTCATTGTTCAGTTTTGAGTTAAGGAAATCCACTTTTTGTTGCATAAGGCCATTGTGTTTTCTTTTTCTGGTTATTTGGCCATACCGTTTGATAGCCTACAGATAATTCAACACAGTTTGTTTTATTACATTCTGCATTAAATTACCTTTCCAATGATATATAACGTTATGGTATTATTCATAAATACAAATTTTCCAAAATACCCTCCCCCCAAGAGTGTAACCAGGTGTGGTCCGCACCCCTTAGTGACACCACTGGGCATAGTGTAACCAATATCCAATGAGTGTAGCTCAGCACAATCTAAGTATTTCAAACAGTTCTATTGCGTAAATTACTACATTACTAGTACAAATTGTAAGCAAAGAGGCATGAAGTGAGATTTAATCCCACCATGTTGGACAATACAATGTGATGGTACAGAACAGTACACAAGTATATCATTGTAAAACACGGGTGAGTCTCAGCCTGTCCACCATAATATGGCACCAGCTGAACCTCTCTCCAGCCCCAATTCCTTAGCAAGAGACTTATGTCACATATAACAGAATTTTTTTTAAAAAAATACCTTTTAGTATTTAATCTAAAGGTAGCTGCTTAACAAGAGGTTGGGTGTATGTGTGTACATTTGTGTTAGCTCACACTACAAAACTCAGATTTTGCCAAGAATAAAAAAGAGGAGCTTGGGGGTAGACTAAATGCTGTTGGTTCTCTAGTGCTTGGAGGCAGTTCATGCAATTTACAATGCCACATCTATTACAGTGTAAGGGAAGGGACTGTGGGTCAGTGGTGGAGCACATACCGTAGGTACAAGTTGAGAAATTTAAGTCTTAAAGTTTATCCTAAAAACCTGAGTCAACTTATCTACAGGTAAATGGACCCAGGCCAACTGTGCCGGACCTGTCCATTTCTGGCGCAGTGCAAGGCCTGCTGGGGCACTCCCTGGGCGGTGTGGCTGCTGAGGAGGAAGATCGCGTCAGGTCGCTGCAACCCCTGATGTGATGCCGGGTGGCGAAAGAGGCAGCGTCCATCAACCTGGCACTGCAGTGTGGAGCCAGGCAGATGATCCCACCACAAAGGACCTGCGCACCCAGCAGGTTGTGTGTGGAGGTAGGGCAGACGAGCAAGGTGAAGGACTAAGAGGAGTCCCTTTTAGGCTACCTGGGTGGCTGGAATTCAATAAATTCAACTGTAGAATTCTTAGGTAACAATTACTGGTAAGTCGTTTGACATGTGTGACCATCCCTAAGTTTTACACTCATCCATGGGTCATAGCAAATTTCGTGCTTTTTGGTTAAAAACATGCCCTGAACTTATCTAGGAGGTTGACCAATAGACGAGTATCTACGGTACTTTGAATTCAGAACATCGCATGTAGGACAGAGAAAGATTCCTGTCAAAATCCCTGGAGATCCTCTACTAGTCATTAAAATACTGACCTACATGGACCAATGTAGTCTGACTCAGTATACAGTACCGTAATTTCTTACATTTCTATTATTGTACCCCGAGTTCCCATCTTCACATATGTTACAAGCCACCTCCATTTTAAAAAGCTACATACAGCTTACTAACCTTAAATCTGTGGGTAGAAAGGCTAAGTTTCATGATACAGTGCAATATAATTTAGTCATACAATTTGCTACACACTTGGCCAGGGTAAGCAGTTGAATGCCCAATGCAGATGCCCATGAACTCCTTGCTCTTATTACTACTGCCCTAAGATTGGAAGCTGCTGCAATGTATTTCCCCACTGAAGGAATTGCAGTGAAGTTCAGTGGCTGCGGTTTCCAGCATGCTCTTGCTCTCTCACAGTACAAGGAGTGTGTGTGCACATTCATGAGCTCAGACCCGGCAGCTTCTATAGTGCTGAGACCCTGAAGGTCTAAACCACTACGTGCATTGCTAGCCTATGTGTCAAATATTAGAAAGAGAAGGTTTCAAAGATTTTAACACCTGATCACTACAGTAGGGAAAGGTGCACAGGAATGTCCTGTCCCAATAATTCCACTACACTGTTTCAGCCTGCTACAGTAGACTGGAGTCTTAAAGCAGAGGGATTCCCTCTAGCCTCCTAACTTGAAGCCCTTACTGATGAAAGAGAAGGGAAGCCTAGACAAACCCAATATGTATACAAAGCCTCTCACTTACTTTTTATAAAGTCATGATTACCAATTCTGTAGGGGGGTTCAGGTTCTACAGATGTTCAGCACTAGTTCAGATTCCTTTCTTTCACCTCAGTTAAGTTTTAGTTTATTCTATGAATTACCGTAAACAGTTTTGCTTTTCCAGTTTTGCCATGGCAAGAAACAATTCCTTCTCTGCATGCATCTTTCCAGGCCCAATGCACAGTCAACCATGTCAGAAATAGGCAAGCTCATGACTGCACACACAACCACCACACAACCAGTTTGAGAATCTCTCAAAACACAGCAGATTATATCCTCTAAGTGCAAGAAAGCTGATAAGTACAAAGATCTAAAAGTCTGATATGTTTCTCACCCATTTTGGTGAGAGAACGCTGAGTAACTGTGAAATCCTATGCATATCTATTCATAAGAAGAGCCCTGCTGGATCAGGCCAAAGGCCCATCTAGTCCAGCTTCCTGTATCTCACAGTGGCCCACCAGATACCTCAGGGAGCACACAGACAACAAGATACCTGTATCCTGCTGTTGCCACTCCCTTGCATCTGGCATTAAGAGATAAGGTAAAGGTAAAGGTGATCCCTGACAATTAAGTCCAGTCGTGTCCAACTCTAGGGTGTGGTGCTCATCCCCATTTCAAAGCCGAAGAGCCAACGTTGTTCGAAGACGCCTCCGTGGTCATGTGGCCGACATGACTCTCCTTGCCACCGCGCGTAGCATGCAGCTGGAACACGGAGCGCTGTTTACCTTCCCGCAAGCGGTACCTATTTATCTACTCGAATTAACATGCTTTGGAACTGCTAGGTTAGCAGGAGCTGGCCAAGCAACGAGAGCTCACCCCGTCGGGGATTCGAACTGCCGACCTTTCGATCGACAGCTCATGGTTCAGTGGTTTAACCCACTGCGCCACCCGCTGGCCTTGGCATTAAGAGATAGCCTACTACTAAAACCAGGAGGTTGCATATACCCATCATGGCTTGGAAGCCGCACTAGGTTCAGTGGAGCTTAATCCCAGGAAAGTGTGCACAGGACTGCAACCTTAGAAACCCTGCCTTTAAATGCACAGTGTGCTCAGCAGTCATAAAACAAGACATGCTCTACAAAACTAGCAAGCTTCTTCTCTAAAACACAAGCTCTGTTCAGAGAGGCCAAGAGTCTTCCATATCATCTAACTTTGCATTGGTTTTTAAACTACTAATCAGGTGGCAACTATACCATGTGATCAGAGAAAAACGAGAGAGAGATAAGGCCTCAAATATCAAGAATTTTAAGTCAAACACTTTGGGGAATAATTAGTATCATTTAATGGCTTCTCGTTTTAAGGTGAATACTGTGGAAAACGCATGACTTCATTAGAAATGAGTTTTTGTGTGAAGTTATATTTTACAGTCTAATTAAAACGTGAGAAATCATAAAAGCAATACCATAGTGATTCGCTAATAATGATCCTTTGTAATGTTTGTCTAGCACCACACCTCACTCTGAAGTGGATAACTGGGTTGCATAAAGTATTTTCGCTAGAGATTAGAATGTTGCCACAAGTGAAATTTGAGTTTACTTTGAACTTATAAGCATGAAATGTTTTAAGTTCATATAACGTAATTTATCTTAAATGCTTCACTAAGTAGTTCTTATCATTGGGAGGTGTGTTGTTCAGTTACCAGTATGGTTACGAAGAGTTCACATCCTGGTTAGTTTTCATTTCATTCACAAAACGTCTGTCATCTTAGCCACATGCTGATGTTTGACTAGTACACTGGGGGGGTGGGGTATATCTACACCCATCCCTGCCTAACACTCGCACAGCAAATGCAAATTTTGCCAAGGTCCATCCAAGCACAGAACCCACCGTGTGCAGACTCAATTGATACAACTTGTACACTGCAAAATCATAATGAACCGATTGTGTCAGCTGGACCTACAACCACTGGGCTTTACACATGTAGGTCCAGAACATAAACATCAGGTGAGGTTTACCAACCTGATCCCAATCTATATCTGCATGTAGAATCTGAACGTCAGCACAGGGCAATGCACGTTATTTAACCCATTTGTATATTGATTCCATACACTAAGAACAGGAAGATTTCTACTTCCTTATAGACAAACTCAATGCTATCAAGGACTATGATCCCCATCTAGATTCCAACCACCAAAAGACAACACCTTATTTTCTAAAGTTGTAATAGTGTTTTATCGACAGCCAGAGTTTTTAAAACTATAAGAACCTACATATGCCTTCTATTATGATAGTAATAAAATAAATAATTGGGCAATAAATGATTATCTAAAAATACTGGGTTGCATCCTAAATTATCCTTCAGCTTACATAAGTGGGCTTGCACAAGCTTCATGCACACAGAAATCCAATTGGATCCCGGTTTGGTGATGTGCTTGCACAACACTCAGTGCAAGATGTCACATATAAAATGGTCAGTACCTCACTGCTGTGCAATTTATTCCTCATACACCTGTACAACTGCACACAGAAAGTGCAAGATGCAACTTGTCCCTTAAAACGGCCACTGTGCCAGAGGATTGGAGGATAGCTAATGTCACGCCAATCTTTAAAAAAGGAAGGAGGGGGGACCCGGGAAACTACAGGCCGGTCAGCCTAACATCTGTTCCAGGGAAGATGGTGGAAAGTCTCATTAAGGATAAAATCTTAAAATACATAGAAGAACAAGCTCTGCTGAGGGAGAGTCAGCATGGCTTCTGCAAGGGGAAGTCTTGCCTCACAAACCTTTTAGAATTTTTGAAAAGGTCAACAGGCATGTGGATGCGAGCGAACCTGTGGATATTATATATCTGGATTTCCAGAAGGCATTTGACACAGTCCCTCATGAAAGGCTCCTGAGAAAACTCCACAGTCAGGGAATAAGAGGGCAGGTCCTCTTGTGGATTAGGAACTGGTTGAAGACCAGGAAACAGCGAGTGGGAGTCAATGGGCAATTTTCACAATGGCGAGAGGTGAAAAGCGGTGTGCCCCAAGGATCGGTCTTGGGACCAGTGCTTTTCAACTTATTCATAAATGACCTGGAGTCGGGGATAGGCAGTGAGGTGGCCAAGTTTGCAGATGACACTAAACTTTTCCGGGTGGTGAAGACCAGCAGGGATTGTGAAGAGCTCCAGAAGGACCTCTCCAAACTGGGACAATGGGCAGCAAAATGGCAGATGCGCTTCAATGTAAGTAAGTGCAAAGTGATGCACATTGGGGCAAGAAACCAAAATTTCACATATACGCTAATGGGTTCCGAGTTGTCTGTGACAGATCAAGAGAGATCTTGGGGTGCTGGTGGACAGGTCGATGAAAGTGTCGACCCAGTGTGCGGCGGCTGTGAAGAAGGCCAATTCCATGCTCAGGATCATTAAAAAAGGGATTGAGAATAAAACGGCCAATATCATTCTGCCTTTGTACAAATCGATGGTAAGGCCACATCTGGAGTATTGTGTCCAGTTCTGGTCACCACACCTCAAAGAGGATATAGTTGAATTGGAAAAGGTGCAGAAAAGAGCGACCAGAATGATTCGTGGGCTGGAGCACATCCCTTATGAGGAAAGGCTACAGCGTCTGGGGCTTTTCAGTCTAGAAAAAAGGCGCCTGAGGGGGGACATGATTGAGACGTATAAAATTATGCATGGGATGGAGAGAGTGGATAGAGGGAAATTCTTCTCCCTCTCGCACAACATCAGAACCAAGGGACATGCACTAAAATTGAGTGGAGGGAGAGTTAGAACGGACAAAAGAAAATATTTCTTTACCCAGCGTGTAATTAATCTGTGGAACTCCTTGCCACATGATGTGGTGATGGCACCTGGCCTAGATGCCTTTAAAAGGGGTTTGGACAGATTCATGGAGGAAAAGACCATCACAGGTTACAAGCCATAAGCAACCTCCAGGTTTTAGAAGTGGGTTTTCTCTGTGCCAGGTGCAAGGGAGTGACAATGGGAAACAGGTTATCTTGTTGTCTTGTGCTCCCTGAGGCATCTGGTGGGGCCACTGTGTGATACAGGAAGCTGGACTAGATGGGCTTTTGGCCTGATCCAGCAGGGCTTTTCTTATGTTCTTAAGATGCCACCTTATTTCTATGTATGCTCCTTAGGATACAACCTATAAAATGCCAATCATTATCTGCTCATGCAGGTCATAGTTTCAGCCTATGCTCAAAAGTTCATAACAAAATGATGCATAGTTGTCTCCTTTACAAAAATGAACTGATCCAAATGAAAAGTGAATAAAGCATTAATCCATAAGCGAATGGCTCAATTTCAGTAACAGTGTGAATAAACCCCAAGAGAAGGTTTCATTCCTAGCAGCATACTCCAGAGTCCAGATAAACCAGTAGGGAGAACACAGGGTGAATAATTCTGTAAAATTACCCCAGTGGAAATGTTGATAAATCCCCAATTACGAAACCTGCTCTAGGATGAAAAGAAATGCAAGACACAATACAATTACCAGTCAACACTTGCAAACCTTCATATTCATACCAAATAATTACCATAAGCATTTCATAATCCTTTTGAATTTTAAGTCTCTGTTACGAATGTGGTAAAATCCAGATAAGAAAATAACCCTCAAACATACCAAACACTTCAGAAATCCATAACTGTTTACAACAAAGTCTTTCCCTACAGGGAGCCTGTTCAACATAATCATACAAACACAAAATTTTAGCCTATTTTAGATTAACAACAGAATAATTATCTTCTCATTTTCTATCTTACTTAAATAAATTTGAGAAATCCTGAAAGGACTTTTTAAAATTCATAACACCACTTTGTGTCAGATTATGGAAGACAAAAATCTATTCTCTACTTTGTACCAAAGAAAATTGTAACAATTCTTAAAATAAACGCGTTATATTAATCTCTCTCTCTCTCTCTCTCTCTCTCTCTCTCTCTCTCACACACACACACACACACACACACACCCCTCATAAAAACATATGGGGAAGATAGATAAGAATGTTATCAAATTCACAATTGTTTGCTACCCCTTACAATGTCACTTTTGCTCTCAAAGAACTGTTGGTTGAACTTTGGCTCTCTCGGTAGCCAAAACTGTCTTTTATTAGACACTCCCATCTATGCATAAACATACAGAACAGACTTGCTTTTGTACCCAACCCCAAGAGATTTGCATTCTAATCCTCCTGTTTACCCCTACATGTGTGTGTCTGGCTCAGATACCTACCTGTATATAAACATAATTCCTGCCTCTATCTCCTTACATTGGATAGCATAGCTGTCAATCATTCCAGCTAAAGCTCTTTCTATTTCAGATACAGGCAGGCAGGCTATTGCGGCCCTCTTATTGCCATTTAGGCCATTCAGCTACAACAGTAGCATAAGCATGTTTACATTTATTATGAAAGATACAGATCTGGTTTCAAGAACCAGGTTTATTTGTCAAAATTGTGGCTTTTTCTAAAGTTACCTTATATGATTTAATTGTCTTTCAGGAAGTGACTGAGGTGTTAGAGAAAAGAGAAACAGCTGTCTGATGCAAGGTTTCCTTTCTTTACATTAATTTCAGACTAGATTATAACAGAAGTGTTTAAGCCTTTCAGTTGTCTTGCTAGTTTCTTCTACTCCTGTCATTTTCTCTTAGTTGCTTTTAATGCAAATAGAAACAGAATTTTAATGCATTTCTCGCCATGAATTAATCCCCCAGCAGAGTAAATTAGCAAATTTTCAGAATCTCAACGCATTTAGATACATAAAGGAGCGCTTCCCCCCTCAACCCTCTTTGCCCCCACCACCCCAGCTCTTGTCAACAAGCACTCAGGACGTCACTTCCTCCACAATCTTCTCACAGCTTCCAGGAAGGCTCGCCCAAACATAGATTCTCCTTTACTTTTCCAGACCAAAAACTTTTTCTTCTTATCAAGACAAGACTCCTTGCCACTGCTGCTAACCTCAACATGGCACCATTTCTTCCATGAAAACCCAAGCCCCCTAGATCAAGTATCCTACCTCCAAAACCCCAGACCACCATAACACAGGCACTAGCACGAATCAAGAACAACATCATCTTCCTCTCCAACACCTCTAACAGCAATAGGGCCCTCTCTCAAGCTGTCGTGCACAAGCACCGATTTCTCTCACACAGTTTATTAGCCACCCCTGCTTTTTAATGCCTCCCTTACACACAGGCACATTTCTTTTAAAATTCCCCAACTAACCTCTCCCCGCAAATGCATTTCACACACCTCAAAAACATACCCCCACAATGCCCAACGCTCTTCATATTCCAGCTTATTTAAAATTAAGTCCCGTCTCCTTCTTCCTTAAACAAATATCCCCCCACCGACTCTCTAGAGTAGTGATGGTCCCTTTCTCCTCTTTACTACACCAACAGTAACACTGGCTTCCCCCAGGAGCCGAAAACACCCCCCTCCTCCGGCCATCAGCCCGCCTCATTAGCGTCCCTGCCCTCCAGAGCGCCAGTGTCCGTCGTGCCCCCCAGTCCTCCATGATACCCCCAGGGGCCCTCTCCCGTCGGACACGTCGAGCCACAACATATTTCCTTCTAGCCCTGGGGGGAAAGCAGCCATCTCTCCCCGGCGGCCCCCGCCCCCGGAGCAGCCGCGCTCCCTTCCCTCCCCCGGCTAATCCTTCGCTCCCACTCCTACGAATCGCTCCCAAACCCCCCTCCTCGCCGCCCCCACCCCCTCCTCGTCCCTTGCCCACCTCCCGTCAGAAACCTCCGCTGCTCAGGCCGCGACCACCACCCCCGCCCAGCAGATTCACGCGGGTGGAGGGAGGCGGGCGACCCCCAGCGCCTCGACACCCCACCCGCCCCTCTTTCGCCTCCTCTTTCCTGGTACCTGTAGCTGCCGCATCCCCGTCTCTGCACTGCCTGCCTGGCTCTTTGTTTCCTGCCGCGGGCCGGACGGGAGAACTGGCTCCCCCCGCCTCCTCCTCCTTCTCCTCCTTCTTTTCCTCCTCCGCCTCCTTCTCACACTCATTGAAAGCAAACAAGCATCATGGCGGCGGCGACAGCAGAGGTAGCGGCGAGGCCCGGCCCACATCGCTCGGCTCGGCTCTCCTCGCGGAGCCCGCCCACTCCCAGCTGCCATTGGACAGGCAGGAACGGGGGCGGGCTCTGCGGCGACAGCGGCCGTTCCGATTGGGCATAGAAGCGTGGGCAAGCGCGTTGGTCGGACGGCCGGCTGAAGGAGAAACGGGATTGTTTCGGTCGGGCTTGATCGTGGAAAAGAGGAGAGATGCCGGCGGAATCTACTAGCGTGGACGCAAGCTCCCCTGCACGCAGTGGGGTTTACTTTCAAGGAAGTATGCATAGGGATCGGGCCCTAGAAGTTCTAGCTTGGACGGGAGTGCAGAAGGGTGAGCGTAGCAGCCCGATCCTCTGCAGAATTCGGGCATCACAGTGGAAAATAAGTGCCCCTAACGCTGCAGAGGCCGAGGCCTTAGGAAATGCATGCTCTTGGGAGAAAGAGTGGAACCGGGCTTCTGTCAAAGTAGCTTCCTGGTAAACGTACATAAAATAGGGCTGCACTGAGTTTGGAACGGGAGAAAAGATTTGTTCCATTGAAAGTAGCTCCGGGTGTGCGTAGGATTGTCACTCACTGGGGGGAGAATTAATATTGACCTTCTTTTTCACGCGTGACTGAGAGAACATGTGGAGCGCTTAGGAAAAGCTCTAAGTAGCATGTTATGGGTTATGCTGCCACCATACTTTCATAGCAAAAAAAAAACAAACACTTGATCTGTTGAGTTTTTGCCTATGGTGTAGCTGGCACAGCAGCCATGCTAGATTTTTTTTAAGTGGCAACCTGTTGTGTTGGTATAATAGAAACTTAAGAGCTTTTGATGCCATAAACACAATAAGGTCCTTGCACTCCACTTGGTTTGAGCAAGATTAATGTACATCTCATAGGTCTAATGATCTCTCTTAAACAAACACTGGAGGGATAAAGTATGTTTCCATCTTTAGCCTGTCTGTGAGGATGATAATTGAAAATCCATTGCTAGCGGGTAACTCACCCGTGTTAAAGATCTCCCTAGGTATCCTAAGGCTACAATCATAAGCACCAAGTCCGGTTGAATTCAGTGGGACTTGTTTCTGAATTCACACTGAATCTGGTTGTAAAATTGAAAGTCAGAATGAGAATGGTGGGAATTGAAAAAGTAGATTCATTTGGGTAAGGTTTAAAAGAATATGATTTATTTTTTAAAACGTTTACCGTATATACCGTTTTAAAATAAAAAATACAGTTTGCAAAGCAGTTTATGTGTTCATTTATTTTGCTATGTAGAGTGGGAAATGAAAGTATATAGATGATTTGTGGAAGATATGAAAGAATTGCAGTTTGTTGTGTGGTGGTTGAGTGGCAGGGGGATCTAGTGGGTAAATGCAGGCTTTGAAGGCCTCATTAAATTGTTTGAGGGTGTAGCGGAATTTTTAAGCACATGAGAATTAATAGGACCAGGAAGACTGGTGAACAAGGGAAAAGTATGGGTTTATTTGTTACGCAGCGCAGTGGACAGAACCCCAGGAGGGGAACTGACCCTTTGCTCCATGTGAGAACAGTTTTTATACATTTCCAAGCAGAATATCACATGGTTGCTGAGAATGTGCATAGTCACAGAGTCATACAGGAAAAACAAGAGACTTTTGATTTACATTTTACAGAAAACAATGGGAACAATAGTGGGCTGAGCTAGTCAGAGGACCCTTGATGGTCCGATCCTTGAGTTCTGGGAGACTTAATTGAGTTAGCTCTGGGAGTCTCCCTGCACCCAGAGTCAGTGTATGCTCTCCTTGAAAGGAGGAAAGATTAACAGCCCATTCCAACCCAACTCCTCTCCAAGTCAGGCATAAGTGTGGCCTAAGTGCAGCCTAAGTTAGGCAGAAGTTATGCCTGAGGTAGGTTAGAGTTATGCCTGAGTTAGGCAGGCTGCAGTTTCTGTGGCCCAGCACCACCCCAGGATCCAGGCAACACTTACCTCCCAGGCAGGCAGGCTCTTCTCCAGGCTCCGTGTCTGGCTCAGGCATGTGCAGGCCTCTGTCTGCATGTGTCAGCATCCATCCATGGCAGCTGCCACAGGGTCTGTCGCAGCCCGGTCGCAAAGGGGCTGACCGCAGGCAGGGGGGTTGTGCCAGTCATGTGGTGGGTGCAGGGCAGGTGACAGGTGAGCGAGGTGCCTGAGCCCAGCCGCCACAGGGCACCCTGTGCATCAGCCACCTGCTGCAGGGGAGAGTGGCCGTCCCCTCCCTCCTGCAGAAGGCGATGCCACCCCCAAGCCACGTTGAGGCTGCACTGGGGGGTGAGCGGGGGAGGGAAGGGGAGGGGGTGGGAACGTCACACACAAGGGGGGTCTCATGAGGACTGGAACTGCCTCTGACATGACTCGCCCGTGCGCTGCCTGAAGCCCTGGGCCTCCAAGGCCAGGGCAATGCCCACAAAGAAGGCATCCCGGCGTGCCTGCTGCTCTGTGCCCCGGCCAAGACCAAGAGATGCCTTGGGCTTGTCTGCTGCGAGCGTGAAGGGCTCACACAGCTCATCACACCCCCAGATGGGGCGACGACGGTGCCTCACGGCAGGCGCTCTAGCAGGGTGGGGGGTGGCCAGCAGCCATCATCAGGGAGTGGGAGGAGAGGCAGACACACAGGCAGGCAGACAGGGGGTGCTGGGGAGGGGCATGGGTGGGTCAGAGACAGACAGACAGACAACAAGGCTGGTGGGAGAGAGATTCCGAGAGAGGGGTCTGCAGAGACCGATAGGGACACAGGGGGCGCTCCGCCGATGAAGGTGATGCATAAACAGGGGCCTCTTATGCAGACAGACTTTGGACGGAAGTGGCTGCATTACGGGCGGACCTTTGACGGAGGCGCCTGCATTACGGGCGGACCTTCGACAGAAGCGCCTTCATTACAGGCGGACCTTCGACAGAGGCGCCTGCATTACGGGCAGACCTTCGACGGAGGCGCCTGCATTACGGGCGGACACCCTGGCTGTCACTGTTTGCCTGCCTGAGAGGCCCCCCTGACTCCCCCCTCCCCTCTGCCATGGGGGTCGCGTAGCACCCCTGCTGGGTTCTCCCAGGGAAGGCCGTGGCAGTCCCTGGATGGGACTCATGTAGGGGCTTCAGTGCTGGGGGCTGTCTGTGTGTGTGGGGGGCAATGCTTGTGTAAACACTGGGCACATATGTTTCACTGGGGCTCTGCCCGAGGGGCATCTTTATTATTGTGGAACGTTAGCAGACATGGCCAGGCAAGGCTGTCAGGGGTAGTCACAGCAGCCAATCAGAAAGCAGCAGCACACCTGCCCCATGGACCTGGAGATGCAGGCTCTTCCCCTGTGGAACCACAGCCTGCTCCATAGAAAGGGGAGGGACAGCAAGAACGACAGCCAGGGAGGTGGAGCAGCAGCAGCAGCGCTGGCAGCTGAGGAGGGTTGCAGGGCTGGCTCCCTGACCTCTGGCAGCATCGAGGCAGACGACAGTGGGGCAACCAGACTGCAGGCCCAGGGGTGCGCCCAGGAAGGTAGGTGATAGTGGACGTTCCTGGGGAGACAAAAAACAAGGGGGAGTTACATGTCAGCTGGTATGTGGAAGCAGTCACCATTGACGACAAGCCAGTGTGTCGGTTGCAAAAGCCTGCAGGGAGAGAAATAAAACACAGCTGATAGGTGTGACACACATAGCATGGTCTGAGCTGCTTACCTGGGTGTAAGGAGAGCATGATCCTGTAAGGGGAAAGGGTCAAAGAGAGAGACAACACAACTTGAGGGTCACAACCATGGCAAACCTAGCAATACTGACCTGTCAGTAGACCCTGTGAAGAAAAGGGGGGGGGGGAACAGCTGGTGTCTACATAAGGCTAACAGTTCCACACTTGTGGCATTGTCTGCTCACATGACTACAGGCAGCAATCAGACACAACAGTGGTAAAGAGGCATGTATCCTATATATCATAGCAGGCAGCTATGAGACAACACATTGGTAGAGAGGCATGTCATGGCAGGCTATGCAGGCAGCTATGAGACAAGACATTGGTAGAGAGGCATATCATGGCAGGCTATGCAGACAGCTATGAGACAACACATTGGTAAAGAGGCATGTATCCTTCCTATATTTCTAAATGCAAAGAGGCAGCAGTCAGACCACATGTCAGCACAAACCCTGCTCTTACCGGCTGGTGTTGTTGCCTGTGGGGGGGGAAGAGGGGCTGGGAGAAAGACATGGGTTAGCAAACACTTGCATGGAGGCAGCTGCCCAGGCACAGCTGTAAACAGGTTGGCCACAGCCAGAACAGCCCTCTCTGCCCTAGAGGGAGGCAGAGAGGAGAAGAGAGAAGTGGGGTGTTTGTGAATTTTGCCCTCCACCGACAAAGTCCCACTTTGTGGCTGTGAGGGACAGAACCCCACGCCACGTGCTCAGAGAGAGAGAGTGACTGGAGGTCTGGGGCTGGGCTTTTGTGGGAATGAGGCTGGGTGGGGCTGGGTGCTGATAGGCTCCCTATCTTAGGCATAACTCTGTCGGTTTCCAGACCTAGCAGGCCCAACTCCGTCCTAACTCTGACCTAACTCAGGAGTAGGGTGTTAGAAATTTTCAGGAGAGGGCTGGCTTAGGTAAGGTAAGATGGCTCCTATGGGTCTCCTCGAATTTGGGTCCACCTTTTTGGTCGACCTAAATTTTGTGTCAGCATTTGTGTTGGAGGGGGCGTGTCTGTGCTTGCCAGGGTCTGGAATCCAACGTTAATTGGTTGCCGCCCCCGTTACACCCACGGTCCGCCCATGTTCCGCCCACTTTTAGGTCAACTTTAGGTCTGACTTGTGCTGCTTAGCCCTTGGGTTGGAATGGGCTGTTCTTAGTCCGTTGGTCGTAACTTCGACCTAACTTCGCCCTAAATGGTTGCATTCCAGACCTAACTTCGACCTAAACGACTTAGGCTGACTTTAGGTCTGACTTGGGCTGCTTAGCACTTGGGTTGGAATGGGCTGTAAGTTTGCCAAATGTGAGGTTTTTCCTGTGACCTGGGGAGGCATATATGCACAGAAACCAGGAAAATATTTTTCTGCATCAGTCCCTTCTTTGTTACTGAGTATCTAAATTTCTCTGTAACACCAATTAGGTAATATTAATTCTTGCCAGTTCTAACATCCAGACATATTAGCCATAGATTTTTGTGGGACTTACTGCAGGATCGTGAAATGCTGCGTGGCAACCCTGTTGGAAAAAGCACTTAGCCTGCCAGGGTAAAACCTCAAAGCATAGTGAAAGCAAAACATCATTGCTACAAAGAGAAAACAGCAACATCACAAGCATTTCTACTCAGTTGTGTCCCAACAAACCCCTTCCCAAAGTCCTTTGGTGACAGGTGGCTCTGGTTCCTTAGCCAGGAAGATAGTTGTTCTGCAACTGTGGAATAGAAGACAAACATGCAAGTTAACACAAGGGGCATGTTCTTCTTGTGTTAGACTGAGATTGCAGGCATGACATTGTCCACAAAGTTTTCTTTCCAGTCCAACTGGCCAGAATGTATAAGCAAACTGAATGCAAGCTCTTAGTTGCTCCAAGAGAGATTGCCATTTCAAAGAGTGCTGAAAATGCTTCATTGTCCAGAGTCTATGCAGAGTGAGAGTGTTCCAGAGCGCGTGAAGATAGCAAAGCAGCAAATGTCTTTAACGATAACTAGTGGCACTCTTCCAAGCATAAACAAAGATAGCTCATAGAGTGAATAATTGTCAATAAATGTTCAGGCAAGGACGGTAAAGCTTCCCTCATCTTTAGTTCTTCGTTGGTGAACAGGGAGACAGGTGGAGGCATCTCTGGAAGGTAAGTCTGGGCAGCAGGTATGCAGGAACAAGTTGTGCAGGAGCCAGGGCTAGGGCATAATGGCCTTGTATCGTGAAAACTGATGCAAGGGAGCCTCGTTAGGCTGTGTTGCTGCTGCTCGACACAGGTACCAGTGGTGCTCCAGGTTGGTAGGTAGGGCCCAGGGTGACTGAAGACTTGGGCCTGTTTGCACTGGTGCGGAGGTTTCCTTGACCTTACAGATGGCTGATGTCCTTCGAAATCCAGCATCATCCTGGGACCAAGCTCCTTTTCCCTCCTCACAGGGCTGTTGTTGTGGTGCTTCTCCTGGCCTGATGTGAGGCACAGGTCTGATGCAGGAATGTGGTGGTTTTCCTTCCTGCAGTAAGATAGATTTTCTCCAAAATGCAAAACACAACTGGTTATACACAACACAATTCTTTTTCAAATTACACTTTCTTTTTCTTTTTGGTTGGCGGGTGGCAAGGGCCACTGGGATAGTGAACTTCAACTGTTGAAATTAAATTACCAAATTAAATTACTAATTACCAAATCAAATTAGTACCTTCCCCTTCCCCCCTTTTTGTTCAAAATGGTCTACGAAGTGGCCATGCAGAACAAAAGTTACACTAAAATCAATCCAGGACACAATAGATGCTTGTTGGGGTCCTAGGGTAACCTGTGAATATAACAAGATAAAAACAAAGGAATCACAAATAACATCTCACAGGGTCCTGAGTGCAGTCTGTGAACCTGGTTGTAAAGAAATGGTTCACAAACTTTAAAAGTATTTATATGAGAGAGAGTTGGCCACTCATATAAAATGGTGTCAAGTTGTACTGGCCCACCTCTGATCCAGTTCTGAGGGTTAAGTTGCAGTACCTTTTTTTGGCTCCTGCGGCTATAAAGAAAACAAAATATGAAAAGCAGTCAAACAGGCCAGGTTCAACCAGTGGCCAGGAGCCTAAGAAGTGCTCAACAGGAGCAAAATCTCAGAGAGAGAGAGAGAGCCAACTTGACATTCAAGAAAATAAAAAGACAAAATATATACAACACTTAACAACAACAATGGCATTAAAAAAACTGGGGTTTTGGGGTGTCCTTACCCTAGCTATGCCTCCTCGAAGGTACAATGATCTTGCGCAATTGTGTCCCCAACCCCTAAACCTCAAGCTGTTCCCAGCTCCGTGGGGAGCTGCTACTCTAGGGCTATCTAGCTAAGGTGATAATAAAAGGCTAATTGAAAACAGGGGAACCGAACAGACATGCTTCCGTATCTGGACACAGCAGGAGTCCTCCACCAGATCCAGGAACAGAGCAAAGATAGCTCAGGCGGGCCGCCTGATGGGGTTGGCGTTTTGAAAAGAACTCCATGTATGCTCAGGCTCTTCTGGTTCCTGCTGCAGTAAAACAAATTAGGCAAGAGGTGAGGTACAAATCAAAGGTTGCTAGGTACTTATTTCTCAGGCCACCAGGAGAGAAGAGAGGAGAAAAAACCCCAAATAACAGGCCTTTCATTTTACAAAAGGCAAAGTGGCAGAGATAAAGAAATATGATATGTATATATGACACAGAGAGCAAGACGTTCTAAGTGGGAAATACAAACAGTAAAACAAAGAACGTATAAAGATCAAGCTGCTGGAGTGATGTGTCAAGCAAATGGGAAATGGTGGTGTCCCACTTCGCAGGGGCAGCGTTTTCAGATTTTACTGCACACATCAGTTGTTTTTCCTTCCTGTGTTGAAACAAACAATGTTGACACCATAAAGGAAGAAATGAATAAAAACCTAGGCTAGGTATCTTAGCACTATAAAGGCAACATAGAACACAAAAGAATTTTTGGGGAAAAGATAGAAAGCAAGTCTTATAGAACCCTTATCGTGAGGCAAATAAGGGTTTTTCTGTGCAGAGGCTGACACTTGTATTAACATTCATCACGGTGGTAAAAAGCAGGCTTGAATAACAATAGTGTGGAGTCCAACTGCTTTGCACTCTGCACACGCACAGTGGCAAGTGTAAAAGTTACTTCCAATGATGCCATCTTCTTGGAGGCCACGCAATTCAAAGCAGCAGAGGCACCTGTGGTACTGAAAACTTTGTTTAACCAAAGAAATTTGTTATGGTTATGGAGACCTTTTATCAAAAATAGATTACTAATTAAGGATCCTCACAGTTAGGCATAAGGCAGACGAAAATCATGATTTAACTGAATGCAAGGTGTTATCACTCCTTCATGGATCATTGCCTTGTTGTGGCGAAGGGGCTTGCGTAACTCAATGAAGCCATGAGCTATGCCGTGCAGGGACACCCAAGACGGACAGGTCGTAGCAGAGAGTTCTGACTAAAAGTGATCCACTGGAGAAGGAAACGGCAACCCACTCCAGTAACCTTGCCAAGAAAATCCCATGAACAGTACCAAAAGGCTAAAAGATATGACGCCGGAAGATGAGCCCCTCAGGTCGGAAGGTGTCCAATATGCTACTGAGGAAGAGCGGAGGACTATTCCAAGTAGACCCAGAAAGAGTGAAGCGGTTGGGCCAAAGCCAATAGGACGTCCAACTGTGGATGTGTCTGAGGTTGAAAGGAAAATCCAATGCTGCAAGGAGCAATACTGCTTAGGAACATGGAATGTGAGGTCTATGAATCAAGGCAAGCTGGATGTGGTCAAAAATGAGATGATAAGATTGAACATTGACATCTTGGGAATCAGCAAACTAAAATGGACGGGCATGGGCGAATTTAAGTCAGGTGACCATCATATCTACTACTGTGGGCATGAATCCCTTAGAAGAAATGGAGTAGCCCTCATAGTCAATAAAAGAGTGGGAAAGGCAGTACTGGGGTGCAACCTCAAAAACGACAGAATGATTTCAGTTCGAATCCAAGGCAAACCATTCAACATTACAGTAATCCAAGTGTATGCCCCAACCACTGATGCCGAAGAAGATGAAGTTGACCGGTTCTATGAAGACCTACAACACCTTCTAGAACTAGCACCCAAAAAAGATGTCCTTTACATCATAGGAGACTGGAATGCTAAAGTAGGAAATCAAGAAATAAACGGAACAACAGGCAAGTTTGGCCTTGGAGCGCAAAATTAAGCAGGGCAAAGGCTAACGGAGTTCTGTCAAGAGAACACGCTGGTCATAGCAAACACTCTTTTCCAACAACACAAGAGACGACTCTACACATGGACATCACCAGATGGTCAATACCGAAACCAGATAGATTATGTGCTTTGCAGCCAAAGATGGAGAAGCTCTATACAGTCAGTAAAAACAAGACCTGGAGCTGACTGTGGCTCAGATCATGAGCTTCTTATTGCAAAATTCAGGCTTAAACTGAAGAATGTAGGGAACACCACTAGACCAGTCAGATATGACCTAAACCATATCCCTTATGAGTATACAGTGGAGGTGAAGAATAGATTTAGGGCATTAGACCTGGTAGACAGAGTGCCTGAAGAACTATGGACGGAAGTTCGTAACATTGTACAGGAGGCAGCAACGAAAACCATCCCAAAGAAAAAGAAATGCAAGAAAGCAAAGTGGCTGTCAGATGAGGCTTTACAAATAGCTGTGGAAAGAAGGAATGCAAAAAGCAAAGGTGAAAGGGAAAGATATAAACAACTGAATGCAGATTTCCAGAGAATAGCAAGGAGAGATAAGAAGGCCTTCTTAAATGAACAATGCAAGGAAATCGAGGAAAACAACAGAATGGGGAGGACTAGAGATCTCTTCAAGAAAATTGGAGATATCAAGGGAACGTTTTGTGCAAAGATGGGCATGATAAAGGACAAAAAAGGCAGAGACCTAACAGAAGCAGAAGAGATTAAGAAGAGATGGCAAGAATACACAGAAGAACTATACAAGAAAGATCTTAATGTTCCTGATGACCACGCTGGTGTGGTCACTGACCCAGAGCTGAACATCCTAGAGAGTGAAGTCAAGTGGGCCTTAGGTAGCATCACTAACAACAAAGCTAGTGGAGATGATAATATCCCAGCTGAGCTACTTAAAATCCTAAATGATGATGCTGTGAAAGTGCTGCACTCAATATGCCAACAAATTTGGAAAACTCAG
Source organism: Plestiodon gilberti rubricaudatus (assembly GCA_026170595.1). NCBI lineage: Eukaryota > Metazoa > Chordata > Lepidosauria > Squamata > Scincidae > Plestiodon > Plestiodon gilberti. Next base: position 191,155,835 of record JANXHW010000002.1, on the reverse strand, counting down.
CAGTGGCCAAAGGATTGGAAAAGGTCAGTTTACGTTCCAATTCCAAAGAAGGGCAGTGCCAAAGAGTGCTCAAACTATCGCACAATTGCACTCATTTCACATGCTAGCAAGGTTATGCTCAAAATCCTACAAGCTAGGCTTCAGCAGCACGTGGACTGAGAACTACCAGACGTACAAGCTGGGTTTCGAAGAGGCAGAGGAACTAGAGATCAAATTGCCAACATGCGCTGGATCATGGAGAAAGCCCGAGAGTTCCAAAAAAACACCTACTTCTGCTTCATTGACTACGCAAAAGCCTTTGATTGTGTGGATCACAACAAACTGTGGCAAATTCTTAAAGAGATGGGGGTACCAGACCACCTTACCTGTCTCCTGAGAAACCTGTATGCAGGTCAAGAAGCAACAGTTCGGACCGGCCATGGAACAACCGACTGGTTCAAAATTGAAAACTGTATATTGTCACCCTGCCTATTTAACTTATATGCAGAGTACATTATGAGAAATGCAGGGCTGAATGAATCGCAAGCCGGAATCAAGACTGCCGGGAGAAATATCAACAACCTCAGATATGCAGACGATAACACCCTAATGGCAGAAAGTGAAGAAGAACTAAAGAGCCTCTTGATGAGGGTGAAAGAGGAGAGTGCAAAAGTTGGCTTGAAACTCAACATTAATAAAACTAAGACCATGGCATCTGGGCCCATCAATTCCTGGCAAATAGAAGGGGCAGAAATGGAAGCAGTAACAGATTTTACTTTTCTGGGCTCCAAGATCACTGCAGACGGAGACAGCAGCCATGAAATTAAAAGACGCTTACTCCTTGGAAGGAAAGCTATGGCAAACTTAGACAGCATAATAAAAAGCAGAGATATCACCATGCCAACAAAAGTTCGCATAGTCAGGGCGATGGTGTTCCCAGTAGCAATGTATGGTTGCGAGAGTTGGACCATAAGGAAGGCTGAGCGCCGAAGAATAGATGCTTTTGAACTGTGGTGCTGGAGAAGACTCCTGAGAGTCCCTTGGACTGCTAGGAGATCAAATCAGTCAATCCTAAATGAAATCAAACCTGACTGTTCCCTGGAAGGACAGATACTAAGGCTGAAACTCAAATATTTTGGCCACCTAATGCGAAGAGAGGACTCTCTGGAGAAGACTCTGATGCTGGGAAAAATTGAAGGCAAAAGGAGAAGGGGAAGGCAAAGGATGAGATGGTTAGACAGCATCACCGATGCAACGAACATGAAAATGAGCGAACTCAGGAAGATAGTGGAGGACAGGAAGGCCTGGCGGGATAAAGGCATAAAAATGCCAGGATCTCTTTTAAAAAGAAAACACAAATCCCTCTCCCAACTCCCCCCCCACCCAAAAAAAGCACTTTTCCCACATTAAAATCATAATAATGCCAGGATCTCTTTAAGTTTAAAAACACACACACACACACACACACAGCAATAAGACACATGCACAAAAGGCATGAAAATGCCAGGATCTCTTAAGTCCGACATGTAAGTATTATTATCCCCATATTGTAGCTGGGGAGCTAAGGCAGTGAGGGAGCAGCTTGCCTAGGGGCCACCTTGTGATTTTACATGGGACAAGTAAAATCTGAACTGGGGAAAAATTCTGATTTGCAGCTCAGGCTTTTAGGTACTACACATCAGCTCTGTACAAAACTATTTACACCCACCAACAACTGGGAGGAGAAGGGAAAAATACACTAACATGGTTTTTTTCACCTCTGAAACAATGGGTTCCAATCTGTAGGACCCCCTCTGAAACGCACAGCAGGGCAGGATAATAAATTAGAGCTCAGCGTGGAAGGGGGGGCGACGACACTGGAGGGTAGTGTCTCACGCTGCCAGCCCATAGCGAGAGCTACACTGGCACTGCAAAGACCCAGGAAGAAGGAAAAAGCTCATCTTCCTTCCACGTACTGTATTCTTCTAGCGACCGGGTTTGTTTTCAACCGGGAGGGTGCGATTTTAGGTTCCTTCCAGCCGGCAGGCTTTGGCACATGTGGCCGGGGAACGCTCACTCAGTGTAGCTCGCTCCCGCCTCCCGCCCTCCTCCTGCCCCCGCCTCTGGTACTCATCCTGTGCCAGCCCGGCTGGGCTGCAGCAAGAAGCCGAGCTGCGCACTCCGCTCGCAATGAAACGGGAAGGAGGCAAGATCTGGCGGTGGCGGTGGCGCTCGCTGGAGCGTGGCGGGGGGGCCTTCAGATGCTCCGAGGCCGGCCCGGGAGCTGGCCTCGGAGCGTCCGACCCCGTCGGCGCTCCAGGGCCTTCTGAAAGAAGGCTCAAGCGAGCGCGTTAATACGGGTATTTTTTATTTTTGCGCATGCGCAGACCGTTTTGAGGGCAAGAGGCCAGCTCCCGGGCCGGCCTTGGAGCGTCTGGGAGAATTTCCCGTGGCCCACGAAGAAATCGGGGGGATCCCCGATTTCTTCACGGGTCACGGGAAATCGTCAGGCGGTCCGCATGCGGACCGCGGGCCGTATGTTGGGTACCCCTGTTCTAAGGGATTCATGCCCACAGTAGTAGATATGATGGTCACCTGACTTAAATTCGCCCATGCCCGTCCATTTTAGTTCGCTGATTCCCAAGATGTCAATGTTCAATCTTATCATCTCATTTTTGACCACATCCAGCTTGCCTTGATTCATAGACCTCACATTCCATGTTCCTAAGCAGTATTGGTCCTTGCAGCATTGGATTTTCCTTTCAACCTCAGAAAAGAGCCCCATGCTATTGCCTAGCACAGGGCAGCTGAGGTATAGACTTGCACACAATTTCATGCACTCTCCCCCCCCCAATAAAATTCCCTTTCTCACCAGTCCTGCAGGGTCCAATGTTCCTGAGGGATCTTCCAGCTGGTCCGCCCAGACATAGCTCTCTGGTCCAAAGAGCACACCTCCACCCCTCCTTCAGACAAAAAGTCTTACCTAGGATTTCTCCAGTGAGAGAGAGAGAGAGAGGAGAGACCCCCCCCCCCAGCCCAGGAGCCATGCTGGGAGTGTAGCTGTGATATCCCACTTCTGACACCAAACTGTAGCGGAATTTTTAAGCACATGAGAATTAATAGGACCAGGAAGACTGGTGAACAAGGGGAAAGTATGGGTTTATTTGTTACGCAGCGCAGTGGACAGAACCCCAGGAGGGGAACTGACCCTTTGCTCCATGTGAGAACAGTTTTTATACATTTCCAAGCAGAATATCACATGGTTGCTGAGAATGTGCATAGTCACAGAGTCATACAGGAAAAACAAGAGACTTTTGATTTACATTTTACAGAAAACAATGGGAACAATAGTGGGCTGAGCTAGTCAGAGGACCCTTGATGGTCCTTGATGGTCCGATCCTTGAGTTCTGGGAGACTTAATTGAGTTAGCTCTGGGAGTCTCCCTGCACCCAGAGTCAGCCTAATGTGTATGCTCTCCTTGAAAAGAGGAAAGATTAAGTTTGCCAAATGTGAGGTTTTTCCTGTGACCTGGGGACCTGGGGAGGCATATATGAACAGAAACCAGGAAAATATTTTTCTGCATCAGGGGGTTGGTACTAGTGGGAAATAGGTTTCTACAGGTGGTTATATCATGAGGCGTGCAATCCTATACACACTTTCTTGGGAGTAGCCCATGAACACTATGGGACTTATTTCTGAGTAAACATGCATAGGATTGTGCTGTAGGTTGCATATACAGAATGGGGACATTGATGTGCAGAGCTCCTAGGCACAGACTGCAGATTGAATTAGGATAGAGGCTGAGCTGCAACAGTCTTATTGGAATGAGCATTCCCATGTGTTTAAAAAATCCTGATTTAGCTGTTGCACAATTCACATGATCCAAATTAGGACATTTTTGCATTGGACAGTTAGATAGTCAAATCTCAGTCAGCTGACTGGTAAAGTTTTATGTACCAATTGTTGCATATGTTAAGTTATAAAGTTGTGCTAGTTTAAGTCGAATGTGATGCTTTTAAATTTTAAAAATTTAAAAGTTGTAAATGGTTAGCAATTAGTTTTAAGCGGCCTGAACGTTACTTAAGGCAGAAGAGCTACAAAAGAAAAAAAAATTGAACTTTATAGAGCAATTGAGAAATGAAACAAAATAAGGAATACACTCAAATCTTTAAGTGTTTTTGAAAGCTACAGCAAACTACAGCCCACACAGCATTGTCAAAATTGTTGTTACTTCTTTGTTTAATGGGCTGAGAAAGAAGTATGTTTTATGTTACTGCTTTGGCTTGCTACCTCAGTATGTGCAGGTCTATTTATCCAAGTTAGGGGAATCCATTCAAAAAATTTCAGAAGAAGTAAAAGCAGGTAGCTGTTTTTTAAAGCCAGAGGGCTGCATTGCAGCCATGAGTGTCATTAATTCTGGTATAAGCAATAGGAGAGGAAGAACGAATGCATAAAAATGAAACAAGTTGATTTCAGGGGTGCAGCTAATCTTTTTGTGAATGTTTTGTTCCATCCAACTCCCAAGTTCTCAGAGAATTTGCATTGGTGTTCACACTCCATGACTGACACCTTCACCATGAGCAGTTAGAATGCTTGCGAACATTCCATATCACAGCAATTCTTTAAATGCATGTGGAATATGCATTAAAAGGCAATTAATGCATATTCAGGCAATAAGCAGGCAAGTCAGGTTTTATTCTTTTTGGTGCATATTTAAGAAATGTGTAGCTGATGATAGATGCCACACATGACTCATAATTTACTACAAGATTAAGACTGATCTACACCTATCCCTGTTGTGTTGCGCTTGCATTGGGAAGCGCGCGAGCGTAGGGGATAGGACGCCCGGCCCAAAACGCTGCCCTGGGCTCTACCAGTTTCTTCAACGCAAATAGTCCCTCCTGAATGAGAGAGAGAGAATATAATATACTTTGCAGGTAATGTAATGTCAAAATTTATTGTCAGAGTGTACTTTTGCTTATTCCTACATGACTGTGCTTTGCTGCATAAGTGTTAAGCCAAACATTTTGAGCAGCTTGTTAGTGGCAGTATTTGTTTTCTGGTCTGGATGTATAATGGTATCTAAGAATGTAATCCGAGATTCTTTCATTTTATTTGTCTCGTACAGCAACTGTCCTGTGTAAGATTGGTCTTGTTACTTAAGCATATACGTACATGTTATCTTTCTAAAGCAGGGGTGACCAACCTTCCACCATTAGGGCCCCTGAGTTCTTAAGAGTTGTGTAGAAGACAGAATCATGGCAGCTGCAAGTGCTGATGGTGCTGCTAAAGCAGCTGCACCTGCTGAAATGCCCTCACCTATTAAAGGAGCCATTAAAGGGCCAGGAGCATTCATTTTGAAAGGTTGGCCACCCCTGTTCTAAAGACTAATTTCCATTATCTTTCCCTTTATCAAATATTTGCATATACATACATTTTCAATAGTGTAGGCTTCTAGACTCAGGCTAGTGATATGTTGAAAGATTGTGGCGTTTATCTGTTAAACTTACCTTGTTCATTGAATTTCGTCACTTTTTTTGTAATTCGAATTTGGTTTCATCTGTTCTAAAATCTATGTGAAAGGGTGTGTCCATGCTTAATTATTTGACCACAGTGTAGACCTACAGAATATTTTAACAGCATTTGCATCTTGTACCTGTTTTTTTTCTTCTTCAAAAGGAGGCCAACTATTGAAAGATGCCACTGGTTTCCCCACCATTGTATTGTTGTGGGGAAGAGAATGGTCTCATATGGATGTGCTCCCTTAGGTACTTATCCCTTAAGCCAGTAGTTCCCAAACTGGGAGGCGTGGCTCCCAGGGGAGCCGCAGATACCAGCCAGGGGAGCCACAGAATCCTCTCGGAAAACAGTGCAATGTCAATTGGCAGGCATCAACATAATGTAATGGGGAGCCGCGGGCAATGGTCACCAGTGGTCAAGGGAGCTGCAGGTCGAAAACGTTTGGGAAACACTGCCCTAAGCCCAGTTCCCCCTATTGGATTCAATAAGATAAAACTAGATTCTAAAGATTGAGGTGAGATTGATTTCAAACACAATTTGAAGTATGATTTGTTGCAGTACTCATTGGATTACTAATGATGGTCTCTCCAGTTAGTGGCTATTTTTTCATGCTCTCAAAGATGCTTTGCAGCCTGATCCTCAAGGTGCTTTAGCTGGCTTTCATCCCATCTGAGTTAGTAGTGCTTTGTTGATTAATATGTTATGAGAATTTAGGCTTTTAACTACTGCAGGTAGCAAACCGTTGGAAAGGGTGTGTGTAATGGACAGCGGGGCACCTGGACTGAAAACACCAATCCTGCGCTTTCAGGGAGTGTGCACCTTTGACAGGATGTGGATACAAAGCTCCACGAGATGTGGCCCGAGACTGTGATGAACCCAGAAGTGTTGCCGGCATTGGGAGGAAGGATGGAGATACTGCCGTGGAGGGGGCATAAAAGGCAGGTAAGGACAAGAACAGAGAGAGAGCTGCAGGACAAGACGGAGAAGGGGCTAAGGGGAGTGCAGGCAAAGAGCTGGGGAAAGGCCAACAAATGGAGGATGAGCGGGAATGAAGTGGGAGTAGCACTAGACCTGGTTACCAAAGGGGTCCCTTGCAAGTCGATCAACTCCCGAGTACACTATTTGGGAGGGATGAGAGTAGCCTTACCAGATCCCCCCCCAATGCAGGGGGGGCAGAAGCGATAGTGGCTGGGACATGGCCGGGACTGGGGGCGTGGCCGGGGGCGGGGACTTCCTAAACTCGGGCTTTACTAAAGTAAAGTCGGGCTGTTCCGGAGAGCTCCCAGCCTCGCGCAAATACGCGACGAGGCTGGGAGCTCTCCGGAACGGACCGAGTTCATACCAGTGTCTGTCCTGCATCCATCGGTGTATGGCAAGTTATACTGGCATAAGTGCTCTTATGCCAGGGGATCTACTGTTACACCGGTGCAAGAGTTACACAGGATTGCGCCCTGAATCTGTTAACATTCCTTCAGTTAAGTCAATGTACATTGCTGGATTTTTATAGTAATTTAAACTAGAAGTTTCACTGTAGCCGTGCAGCACTGTAAAAATATTTACTTCCAACAGACGTTCTGAAAAGCAGCACTGAAGAGTGATGGCTATACTGTAAAAGGGCTGGGTCATTTCTCTTTGGGAAAGGAGGTGGCAGAAAAATGGACTACTATAGTCTTTAAACTGCTGCTGCTGCTGCTGCTACTGGGCAGGGGGGAGGACCCATAATTGGAAACACCTGAGCCTCTGGGGGCTGGGTGGTGGCGTCTCAACTCCAGAGGGTCCTGGATGAAGCTGATTATCTAGACCCCTTTCAATCTGGTTTCAGGCCGGGCTTTGGGACGGAAACGGCCATGGTCGCCTTGGTGGATGATCTACACCGAGGACTGGACAGGGGGAGTGCGTCCCTGTTGGTTCTGCTGGACCTCTCAGCGGCTTTCGACACCATCGACCATGGTGTCCTTCTGGGCCGATTGGCCGAGCTGGGGGTCGGGGGCACCGTTCTGCGGTGGTTCCGCTCCTACTTGGCAGATAGGTCCCAGATGGTGGTGCTGGGGGACGCCTGTTCGGCACCCTGGCCCTTGAGGTGTGGGGTGCCACAGGGTTCCATCTTGTCCCCCATGCTATTTAACATCTACATGAAACCGCTGGGAGAGGTCATCCGGGGATTTGGAGTGGGGTGCTATCAATATGCTGATGACACCCAGCTCCATCTCTCCTTTCCACCTGATTCCAGGGTGGCTGTTGAGGTTCTGGAGCGCTGCCTGGAGGCAGTGGGGACCTGGATGAGGGCTAATAAGCTGAAACTAAACCCGGACAAGACAGAGGTTCTCCTGGTCCGGAAATCCACGATGCAGGTGCTAGAGTATCATCCTGCTCTGAATGGGGTTGCACTCCCTCTAAAGGAGCAGGTCCGCAGCTTGGGGGTCCGCCTGGATCCGCAGCTGCTCTTGGATTCCCAGGTGGCGGCTGTGGCCAGGGGGGCCTTTGCCCAGCTTCGGCTGGTGCGCCAGCTGCGACTGTACTTGGATCGTGCAGACTTGACCACGGTGATCCATGCCACGGTGACATCACGATTAGATTATTGTAATGCGCTCTACGTGGGGCTGCCCTTGAAGACGGTTCGGAAACTGCAATTAGTGCAGAATGCGGCGGCCCGTGTGGTTACTGGGGGTAGGCGGTTCGACTCTGTCGGGCCGCTTCTTCAGCGGCTGCACTGGCTGCCAATTCGTTTCCGGGCCCAATTCAAGGTGCTGGTTTTGACCTTTAAAGCCCTATACGGCCTGGGGCCAGGATATCTGAGAGACCGCCTACTTCCATATATTCCGGCTCGTCTCCTTAGGTCATCAGAGAAGGCCCTTTTGAGGGTACCGTCGCCCAGGGAGGTGCGAGGGGCGGCGGCCAGAAATAGGGCCTTCTCAGTAGTGGCACCAACCCTATGGAATTCCCTCCCTCTTGATTTACGTACTGCTCCCTCCCTGGAGACCTTCCGGCGAGGCCTGAAATTCCTGTTTAAGGAGGCCTTCTGAGTCCTTGCCTTTTTTAACATCCTGCACAGGTGGGGTGCTGCTGCTTTTTAATGCTTTTTTATGCTTCTGTTTTAATTGTAATTTGATGTGTTTTTATTAATTTTAGATGATGTTTTTACTAGCTTTTGTGGATTGTTTTTTACTGTTTTAAATGTGATTATTTGTTGTATTTGTATCCCATGTTGTAAGCCGCCTTGGGTCCCTTCGGGGAGAAAGGCGGGGTAAAAATAGTGTAAATAAATAAACCAATAAATAAACCAATAAATAAACCACACACACAGAAAGAGAGACAGACAGACCAATTCAGCATTCCCTTTCACAATGGGGATGAATTGCTTTGCTTCTTCTTTCCACGGTTACTAAGCAAAGTAGTATCCTGCATAAGCCCTACCCACTTATTCCATCAGGACCTGCCCACTTAACATTACTCATGGGGAAGGTATACATTACATAGACCATAGTTCTCTGGCAGAATTCGTACTTGGCATACAGAAGTCCCCAGGTTCATACCCCAGGAAGGGCTGGGAAAAACTCCCGTCTGAAATCCTGGAGAGCTACTGTCAGTCAATATAGACAATCTGGAACTAAGTAGACCAACAGTCTGATTCTGTTGAAGGCAGTTTCGTGTGTTCACATGTTAGATGACATCAGGAGCCTGCATTGACAAAACTTTAGGATGGGCTATGTGTGGGAGTGCCAGCTTATCAGTCAGCAACTGTAGTTGTGCCTTAATAACAGCTTGAAGTGTGGACATTGGCAGGGAATTGCTAAAGGCACAATTGCAGGTTAAGCTAGCAATCCCAACTAGATGCTGCCTATTTCTTCCATACAATATCCTCCTTTCATGGCCATATTAGACTACTTGAACTATACAATTCTCTAGGTTTATTTCAGGCTTCTAAATAGCCACTTCAACGTGTCACTTCTAGCAAGTAAAATGTGAACAAGTTGAGACCTGCAGAAAGAAAATAATAATAGCTTGCGTACTTTTCTGGCTTTGAATGGATTAGCTCTCCTACCGCCATCTTTTTAACTATAAATTTTAACACAGTAGTCTTTAAACTCTGGATTGTATATTGAACAATGCTGCAGTAGGCACCCTGTGTCACATGCCAGCTGAATGATTGGCCCATGTAGTGCTCCCTCTCATAGATCCATGTGCTACAGCTTCCCAGTCTGGTGTGCCTGTTTGCAGTGATGCAAGGTGTTAAAAGCTGTGGGGAGGGAGAGGTGATGCTCTTTTTGTGGAATGGCCAATGTGAGTTGTGGGTTCTAGACCTGCTTCCCTTTCTTTTATCTCTGCCATGAGTGTTTCTGGCCAGTCATGCAAAAGTTGAGTGCCTTACTGGGAAGGGCAAGTCCCTTGGCTGGACTCAAACCTGTCTCCCAGCCTGTGTCTCTGTGCAGTGACCTACCAACACCCTATTTGGCCTTAATTCTGTTGAGGCTCCCCTTGTAACTTGTCCCAGTCCCTCCCTTGGCAAGGGTTCCTTTCAGCCAGCAGATGACCCCATGGGCACCCAGACCCTTGCCATGGAGGAGCTGGGCAGCCCAATCCTGCCTTTGGTGGGCGGCCCAAGCCTCCTGCCAGATCCTATACCCGTTTCCCTCTGTCTCCTCGGGGGAGGGGGACATTCGTAGCACGAATGGGCCTCCTTGGATTTCTGCCAGCTGGATTTCTATTTCGCTGGCAGAAGTCAGAGGAGGCCGTGTAAAGGCGGATCCGGCCCAGGAAGGTGATAGGGATATGGTGGCCGCCATCCCCACCCCCCGGGCTGGCTCGGCTAACAGCCAACCTCCCTCCCCGCCGGACTGCGCCCGCTGGAGCTGTACTTATCTTCTCTGGTGGCCGCATGGACAGGCCGGCGGCGGAGTGAGGGCAGCTGGCCTCCACACCGGCCGCTCTTACTTGCAAGTCGTCACAAACGTGCTTTGTGGCATATTTGTGATGGCTTCAAACGGCAGGGTACTCGCTCCGCTGTTCGATACTTGCGCAGGATGGCACCATCAATGTTTGTTTCACATAGCTGCCCCCTTCCAAAGAAGCTGCCTTTCTCCCTGTGCTCTGTTCTGTTCAAAAGTTATTCCGTGAATGTTTATATGGGTGGGATGAGGGGACTTGAACAGGGGTCCCTAGCAGTTCTTTGCTTTGCTGCTGATGCCACTGGAACTCCTGTAGGAGATGGGAAGCCGTGTGTGTGGTGTCCTTGGGGCATCTCCCCATAGTTGGGGACGGTGCCCTGTGACTGTGTTGTTCATTCCTGGTGGCTGGCAGGAGGGTTGCCTCTCCAGCACTGGCTGCACATCGGCCCTGCACCCCTCCCCCTGCTCAATTCACCTTGGCTGCACTTCTGTGCTTGCCAGTGTTGGGACTGATTGAATACAGTGATTCTCTACTTGGACATCTCGCCAAGGACACATGGATGTCCTACAGATGACACATTGACTTCACAGCGATGACACATGGATGACGTGCCAGTGTCACGGCAATGACGCACTTCTGTCAGGCCGCCGCTCTATGGATAACAGGTTGTGTCCTTGTTTACATGGACACTGGGGGTGTTACTGGGAAGAGCTGCACCAGCGTTGTTTTGCCAGGACAGCCTTGATATATGGCCCTTGTGCTGGTGTCGGTGGCACTGTCGGTGTGGCGTTGCCAGGAGAGGCTTAGGATATGACAGCTGTTGTGCCGGCATCCATGTGACTACAGTGCAGCATCCGAATAGGATGGGCATAAACCTTTTAATTGAAAGCTTTCATTGAATTCTGATGCTGTTCCTTTAGGTGACTGACAGCCCATTCCAACCCAAGTGCTAAGCAGCCCAAGTCAGACCTAAAGTCAGCCTAAGTCGTTTAGGTCGAAGTTAGGTCTGGAACGCGACCATTTAGGGCAAAGTTAGGGCGAAGTTAGGTCAAACTTATGACCGACGGACTAAGAATGGACTAAAAACGGCGAACATGTGCACCACCGACGCCGGCACAACTCGGACCTAAATTCGACCTAAATGTGGGCGGACCATGGGCGGAACGTGGGCGGAACGTGGGCGGAGACCAATTAACGTCGGATTCCAGACCCTGGCGAGCACAGACACGCCCCCTCCAACACAAATGCTGACACAAAATTTAGGTCGACCAAAAAGGTGGACCCAAATTCGAGGAGACCCATAGGAGCCATTTTACCTTACCCAAGCCAGCCCTCACCTGAAAATTTCTAACACCCTACTCCTGAGTTAGGTCAGAGTTAGGACGGAGTTGGGCCTGCTAGGTCTGGAAACCGACAGAGTTATGCCTAAGATAGGGAGCCTATCAGCACCCAGCCCCACCCAGCCTCATTCCCACAAAAGCCCAGCCCCAGACCTCCAGTCTCTCTCTCTCTCTCTGAGCACGTGGCATGGGGTTCTGTCCCCCACAGCCACAAAGTGGGACTTTGTCAGTGGAGGGCAAAATTCACAAACACCCCACTGCTCTCTTCTCTTCTCCTCTCTGTCTCCCTCTAGGGCAGAGAGGGCTGTTCTGGCTGTGGCCAACCTGTTTACAGCTGTGCCTGGGCAGCTGCCTCCATGCAAGTGTTTGCTAACCCATGTCTTTCTCCCAGCCCCTCTTCCCCCCCCCCACAGGCAACAACACCAGCAGGTAAGAGCAGGGTATGTGCTGACATGTGGTCTGACTGCTGCCTCTTTGCATTTATAAATATAGGAAGGATACATGCCTCTTTACCAATGTGTTGTCTCATAGCTGTCTGCATAGCCTGCCATGACATGCCTCTCTACCAATGTGTTGTCTCATAGCTGCCTGCATAGCCTGCCATGACATGCCTCTTTACCAATGTCTTGTCTCATAGCTGCCTGCATAGCCTACCATGATATATAGGATACATGCCTCTTTAGCACTGTTGTGGCTGATAGCTGCCTGTAGTCATGTGAGCAGACAACACCACAAGTGTGGAACTGTTAGCCTTATGTAGACACCAGCTGTTTCCCCCCCCCCTTTTCTCCACAGGATCAACTGACAGGTCAGTAGTGCTAGGTTTGCCATGGTAGTGACCCCCAAATTGTGTTGTTGTCTCTCTCTTTGACCCTTTCCCCTTACAGGATCATGCTCTCCTTACACCCAGGTAAGCAGCCCAGACCATGCTATGTGTGTCACACCTATCAGCTGTGTTTTATTTCTCTCCCTGCAGGCTTTTGCAACTGACACACTGGCTTGTCTTCAATGGCGACTGCTTCCACACACCAGCTGCCATGTGACTCCCCCTTGTTTTTTGTCTCCCCAGGAACGTCCACTACCACCTGCCTTCCTGGGAGCACCCCTGGGGCTGCAGTCTGGTTGCCCCACTGTCGCCTCCCTCGATGCTGCCAGAGGTCAGGGAGCCAGCCCTGCAACCCTCCTCAGCTGCCAGCAATGCTGCTGCTCCACCTCCCTGGCTGTCGTTCTTGCTGTCCCTCCCCTTTCTATGGAGCAGGCTGTGGTTCCACAGGGGAAGAGCCTGCATCTCCAGGTCCATGGGGCAGGTCTGCTGCTGCTGCTGCTTTCAGATTGGCTGCTGTGACTACCCCTGGCAGCCTCGCCTGGCCATCTCTGCTAACGTTCCAGAACAATAAAGACGCCCCTCGGGCAGAGCGCCAGTGAAACATATGTGCCCAGTGTTTACACAAGCATTGCCCCCCCCCACACAGACAGCCCCCAGCACTGAAGCCCCTACATGAGTCCCATCCAGGGACTGCCACGGCCTTCCCTGGGAGAACACAGCAGGGGCGCTGCCAGACCCCCATGGCACAGAAGGGAGGGGGGAGTTGGGGGGGCCTCTCAGGCAGGCAAACAGTGACAGCCAGGGCGTCCGCCCGTAATGCAGGCGCCTCCATTGAAGGTCCACCCGTAATGCAGGCGCCTCTGTCGAAGGTCCACCTGTAATGCAGACGCCTCCATCGAAGGTCCACCCATAATGCAGGCGCCTCCATCGAAGGTCCACCCATAATGCAGGAGCCTCCGTCAAAGGTCCGCCCGTAATGCAGGCGCCTCTGTCGAAGGTCCACCCATAATGCAGGAGCCTCCGTCAAAGGTCCGCTCGTAATGCAGGCGCCTCCATCGAAGGTCCACCCATAATGCAGGCGCCTCCGTCAAAGGTCCACCCATAATGCAGGCGCCTCCATCGAAGGTCCACCCATAATGCAGGAGCATCCGTCAAAGGTCCGCCCGTAATGCAGGCGCCTCCATCGAAGGTCCACCCATAATGCAGCCACTTCCGCCCAAAGTCTGTCTGCATAAGTGGCGCCTGTTTATGCATCACCTTCATCTGCGGAGCGCCCCCTGTGTCCCTATCGGTCTCTGCAGACCCCTCCCTCGGAATCTGTCTCCCACCAGCCTTGTTGTCTGTCTGTCTGTTTCTGACCCACCCATGCCCCTCCCCAGCACCCCCTGTCTGCCTGCCTGTGTATCTGCCTCCCCTCCCACTCCCTGATGATGGCTGCTGGCCACCCCCCACCCTGCCAGAGCGCCTGCCGCGAGGCGCCGGCGTCGCCCCATCTGGGGGTGTGATGAGCTGCGTGAGCCCTTCACGCTCGCAGCAGACAAGCCCGAGGCATCTCTCGGTCTTGGCCGGGGCACAGAGCAGCAGGCACGCCGGGATGCCTTCTTTGTGGGCATTGTCCCGGCCCTGGAAGCCCTGGGCTTCAGGCAGCGCACGGGCAAGTCATGTCAGAGGCAGTTCCAGACCTCATGAGACCCCCCTTGTGTGTGACGTTCCCACCCCCCTCTTTCCCTTCCCTCCCCCGCTCACCCCCCAGTGCAGCCTCAACGTGGCTTGGGGGTGGCATCGCCTTCTGCAGGAGGGAGGGGACGGCCACTCTCCCCTGCAGCAGGTGGCTGATGCACAGGGTGCCCTGTGGCGGCTGGGCTCAGGCACCTCGCTCACCTGTCACCTGCCCTGCACCCACCACATGACTGGCGCAACCCCCCTGCCTGCGGTCAGCCCCTTTGCGACCAGGCTGCGACAGACCCTGCGGCACCTGCCATGGATGGACGCTGACACATGCAGACAGAGGCCTGCACATGCCCGAGCCAGACACGGATCCTGGAGAAGAGCCTGCCTGCCTGGGAGGTAAGTGTTGCCTGGATCCTGGGGTGGTGCTGGGCCACAGAAACTGCAGCTTGCCTAACTCAGGCATAATTCTGACCTACCTCAGGCATAACTTCTGCCTAACTTAGGCTGCACTTAGGCCATACTTATGCCTGACTTGGAGAGGAGTTGGGTTGGAATGGGCTGTCAAGTACAACATGCTTTCTTTTGACACTCTTCCTTATTCCAAGTGTATGCCTTCTAAAGTTCTACTCCTCTTAATAAACATGGGAAAAAAGAGAAACTTTCCTGTTTATTTAAAGCTTATATTTTCTTAACATGCACGGTTTCTCTGATGTGAGGCCATCTGTGGCCTAAAGCATATTTAGGCTTTTTAAGCTGACTTGACTCCTTATTTCAAACTTCAAATAAATCTGTTTCATCACCCACTCATGGACTGTTTTTCTGCTGTGCTTATTCTGGGAACTTCCCTCTTTGTGGACTGCTTATAGTAAATACATAATATTTTATCCAATGCCTTATTAAGATTGCTATCCTTGCAATGCATTCTAGTTGTAACTGTGTGTGTTTATATTATATTTGGAGAACAGCTTACAGTGTGCAAAAAGAATTTGCCTTTTTCCATAGGTTGCAACCTCTGCCTTTTCTGTAAAATCTTCCCAGCCATACCTGCTCCATATATCCCGTGGCTTCTCTGCATACCATGCCACTCACACATAGATCATAGCATGTGTTGTACCAGGATTTCTTGCTTGATTTCTTGAGAATCTTGGATAAAAATCTAGCAGCAGGCAATCGCAAAGATGTGGATACCAGAAAGCAGATCAGAATGCACTCTCCATTGGATTATATATTGAATCCAGACAATTTACAAAGTAATTGCATAGTTTCAAGGGACTGAGCAATTATTCTGAACATCTGGCACTGGCGGTGACAACTATGGCTGTTGGACTCCACAGTAGTATGAAAGACTTGACTGACAAAACTGGCTTTTGATTTACTTCTGACTATAGTAGGAATTGTTGTATAGAAGGATCTCTCCAAACTGGGAGAATAGGCAGCAAAATGGCAGATGCACTTCAATGTAAGTAAGTGCAAAGTGATGCACACTGGGGCAAGAAACCAAAATTTCACATATACGCTAATGGGTTCTGAGTTGTCTGTGATGGATCAAGAGAGAGATCTTGGGGTGCTGGTGGACAGGTCGATGAAAGTGTCGACCCAGTGTGCGGCGGCTGTGAAGAAGGCCAATTCCATGCTCGGGATCATTAAAAAAGGGATTGAGAATAAAATGGCCAATATCATTATGCTTTTGTACAAGTCGATGGTAAGGCCACATCTGGAGTATTGTGTCCAGTTCTGGTCACCACACCTCAAAAAGGATATACCGTATTTTTCGCTCCATAAGACGCACTTTTTCCCCAAAAACAGTAGGGGGAAAAAGCCTGCGTCTTATGGAACGAATAATAAAAAAGTAAAGAAAATACACTTACCGGGGCTTCAGGGAGGCCTGCAGAGGCTCATGCAGGCCTCCTCGATCTTCATTTCGTCAAAAAACGGCCATTTTCGGCCACTTCCTGTTTTGACGAAAACCAGAAGTGGCCGAAAATGGCCGTTTTTTGCCGAAATGAAGATTGGGGAGGCCTGCACAAACCTCTGCAGGCCTTCCCGATCTTCATTTCATCAAAAAAAGGCCACTTTCGGCCACTTCCAGTTTTCATCAAAACAGGAAGTGGCCGAAAATGGCCGTTTTTTGATGAAATGAAGATCGGGGAGGCCTGCAGGAGCCTCTGCAGGCCTCCCTGAAGCCCCAGTAAGTGTATTTTGCTTACATTTTTGTATTTTTATTTAAAAAAAACTTTTTCCCCCTATTTTTTGCTCCATAGGATGCATGCGTCCTATGGTCTGATGCGTCCTATGGAGCGAAAAATACGGTAGTTGAATTGGAAAAGGTGCAGAAAAGAGCGACCAGATTGATTCGTGGGCTGGAGCACCTCCCTTATGAGGAAAGGCTACAGCGCCTGGGGACATGATTGAGACTTATAAAATTATGCATGGGATGGAGAGAGTGGATAGAGGGAAATTCTTCTCCCTCTCACACAACACCAGAACCAGGGGACATGCACTAAAATTGAGTGGAGGGAGAGTTAGAACGGACAAAAGAAAATATTTCTTTACCCAGCGTGTAATTCATCTGTGGAACTCCTTGCCACAGGATGTGGTGATGGCACTTGGCCTAGATGCCTTTAAAAGGGGTTTGGACAGATTCATGGAGGAAAAGACCATCACAGGTTACAAGCCATAAGCAACCTCCTGGTTTTAGAAGTGGGTTTTCTCTGTGCCAGGTGCAAGGGAGTGACAACGGGAAACAGTTTATCTTGTTGTCTTGTGCTCCCTGAGGCATCTGGTGGGGCCACTGTGTGATACAGGAAGCTGGACTAGATGGGCTTTTGGCCTGATCCAGTAGGGCTCTTCTTATGTTCTTATGTTATGTAAAGGGACTATAAACGGAGTCAGAGCAAGTTATGAAGTGAAGCAGAAGTTATTCCAGTAAACCATGGTACACATTTACCATCATTCACCAGTTACTCCCAGTACCAGGGAGTAACTGGTACTTCCTTTGCATCAGTTACTATTGCGGTACAGTAGCTGATACAAAAGAAGCCTTTTGTCCACATTTTGGCAAATCGTGATTTATGTAAATTGTGTTTATGATTTTCCAGAGACTACCTACCATATGTTGAGCTGTCTTCCTACAGACACTTCTCTCGGAGTAAATGCTATTGAATTTATTATATAATTTATTATTGAATAAATTTGAATTTATCTCTATTTTCAGTGAGATTTACTTCTGCGTAGACATGCATAGGATTGTGCTGTTAGTTTGTGAAAACAGAAAACAGACCTGTGGTACTAAAGGCTAGCAATGTTTTTATGGCATGAGCTTTCATAGGTTACAGCTTACTCTGTTAGATGCCTCTCTTATGGCTTGTTTCTATTCAAATCTAACCAAAACTGATTGAGAAAGACTCTTCCTTCATTTAAACAAACTTGCTGGATGTACGTATGTATTTTAATACCGTATGTATTTTAGGCTATTTTTCACATACTTGAAAAATAAAAGAGAACAGTAAGAACAAAACTGAACAGCACATCTTTTTGTTTAAAAATAAAATTTTACAAATCAATATTATTCATCATCTACTCTACAGAAAAATATTGCATGTAGCAGGTTAAAAGTCACAACATGATATTAAAGTCCTTTAAAATGCAACGCACATAAAAACAATATTGCAAATTGTTACATGTCAATTCCCGTCATAAGTATGTTTGTACAAAACATGTTGATGAGACTTGTGCGCTTGACAACTTTACTTATATGTAGTTGCTACATTCTACATCCCTTATTTCTGCTTCAGTAGAGCCCTGAATTGAATACCTTGTTTCATTCTTAATGACATGCAGCAATTTGCTGTGTGAGTGAGTGAGAGGAGAGCATCAAAAGAAGGAAACTTGCTAAGAGGCATTTGGACAGTTAGAAAACAAGGACATAAAAAGGAAGATTGAAGAGGATGTGGAGATTGCAGAGAAGCTGAATAAAATATTTGCATCTTCGTTACAGGAGACATGGGGCAGCCACCTGTGCCTGACCTTCTTAGGGAGGAACGCTGAAGAACTGAATCAAATAGAAGTGAGGGGATGAGGTTCTAGACTAGAGCATATTGACAAACTCACAGCCCATTCCAACCCAAGTGCTAAGCAGCCCAAGTCAGACCTAAAGTCAGCCTAAGTCGTTTAGGTCGAAGTTAGGTCTGGAACACGACCATTTAGGGCGAAGTTAGGTCGAAGTTAGGTCGAACTTAGGACAGACGGACTAAGAACGGACTAAGAACGGCGCACATGCGCACCACAGACGCCGGCACAACTCGGACCTAAAATCGGCCTAAAAGTGGGCGGACCATGGGCGGACCGTGGGCGTAACGGGGGTGGAAACCAATTAACGTCGGATTCCAGACCCTGGCGAGCACAGACACGCCCCCTTCAACACAGAAGCTGACAGAAAAGTTAGGTCGACCAAAAAGGTGGTCCCAAATTCGAGGAGACCCATAGGACCCATTTTACCTTACCCAAGCCAGCCCTCTCCTGAAAATTTCTAACACCCAACTCCTGAGTTAGGTCAGAGTTAGGACAGAGTTGGGCCTGCTAGGTCTGGAAACCGACAGACTTATGCCTAAGATAGGGAGCCTATCAGCACCCAGCCCCACCCAGCCTCTTTCCCACAAAAGCCCAGCCCCAGACCTCCAGTCTCTCTCTCTCTCTCTCTCTCTGAGCACGTGGCGTGGGGTTCTGTCCCCCACAGCCACAAAGTGGGACTTTGAAAAATTTTCAAACACCCCACTTCTCTCTTCTCTTCTCCTCTCTGCACCCCTCTAGGGCAGAGAGGGCTGTTCTGGCTGTGGCCAACCTGTTTACAGCTGTGCCTGGGCAGCTGCCTCCATGCAAGTGTTTGCTAACCCATGTCTTTCTCCCAGCCCCTCTTCCCCCCCCCCACAGGCAACAACACCAGCAGGTAAGAGCAGGGTTTGTGCTGACATGTGGTCTGACTGCTGCCTCTTTGCATTTAGAAATATAGGAAGGATACATGCCTCTTTACCAATGTGTTGTCTCATAGCTGTCTGCACAGCCTGCCATGACATGCCTCTCTACCAATGTCTTGTCTCATAGCTGCCTGCATAGCCTGCCATGATATGCCTCTTTACCACTGTGTTGTCTCATAGCTGCCTGCATAGCCTGCCATGATATGCCTCTTTACCACTGTGTTGTCTCATAGCTGTCTGCATAGCCTGCCATGACATGCCTCTCTACCACTGTGTTGTCTCATAGCTGTCTGCACAGCCTGCCATGACATGCCTCTCTACCAATGTGTTGTCTCATAGCTGCCTGCATAGCCTGCCATGATATGCCTCTTTACCACTGTGTTGTCTCATAGCTGCCTGCATAGCCTGCCATGATATGCCTCTTTACCACTGTGTTGTCTCATAGCTGTCTGCATAGCCTGCCATGACATGCCTCTCTACCACTGTGTTGTCTCATAGCTGTCTGCATAGCCTGCCATGACATGCCTCTCTACCAATGTGTTGTCTCATAGCTGCCTGCATAGCCTGCCATGATATGCCTCTTTATCAATGTCTTGTCTCATAGCTGCCTGCATAGCCTGCCATGATATATAGGATACATGCCTCTTTACCACTGTTGTGTCTGATTGCTGCCTGTAGTCATGTGAGCAGACAATGCCACAAGTGTGGAACTGTTAGCCTTATGTAGACACCAGCTGTTCCCCCCCACCTTTTCTACACAGGGTCTACTGACAGGTCAGTATTGCTAGGTTTGCCATGGTAGTGACCCCCAAGTTGTGTTGTTGTCTCTCTCTTTGACCCTTTCCCCTTACAGGATCATGCTCTCCTTACACCCAGGTAAGCAGCCCAGACCATGCTATGTGTGTCACACCTATCAGCTGTGTTTTATTTCTCTCCCTGCAGGCTTTTGCAACTGACACACTGGCTTGTCTTCAATGGCGACTGCTTCCACACACCAGCTGCCATGTGACTCCCCCTTGTTTTTTGTCTCCCCAGGAACGTCCACTACCACCTACCTTCCTGGGAGCACCCCTGGGCCTGCAGTCTGGTTGCCCCACTGTCGCCTCCCTCGATGCTGCCAGAGGTCAGGGAGCCAGCCCTGCAACCCTCCTCAGCTGCCAGCGCTGCTGCTGCTGCTCCACCTCCCTGGCTGTTGTTCTTGCTGTCCCTCCCCTTTCTATGGAGCAGGCTGTGGTTCCACAGGGGAAGAGCCTGCATCTCCAGGTCCATGGGGCAGGTGTGCTGCTGCTGCTGCTGCTGCTTTCAGATTGGCTGCTATGACTACCCCCTGGCAGCCTCGCCTGGCCATCTCTGCTAACGTTCCAGAACAATAAAGCTGCCCCTTGGGCAGAGCGCCAGTGAAACATATGTGCCCAGTGTTTACACAAGCATTGCCCCCCACACACAGACAGCCCCCAGCACTGAAGCCCCTACATGAGTCCCATCCAGGGACTGCCACGGCCTTCCCTGGGAGAACACAGCAGGGGCGCTGCCAGACCCCCATGGCACAGAAGGGAGGGGGGAGTTGGGGGGGCCTCTCAGGCAGGCAAACAGTGACAGCCAGGGCGTCCGCCCGTAATGCAGGCGCCTCCGTCTAAGGTCCGCCCATAATGCAGCCCTCCATCGAAGGTCCACCCATAATGCAGCCGACCTCCATCGGTCCACCCATAATGCAGGCGCCTCCGTCTAAGGTCCGCCCATAATGCAGGCGCCTCCGTCTAAGGTCCGCCCATAATGCAGCCGACCTCCATCGAAGGTCCACCCATAATGCAGGTGCCTCCGTCGGTCCACCCATAATGCAGCCGACCTCCATCGAAGGTCCACCCATAATGCAGCCGACCTCCATCGAAGGTCCACCCATAATGCAGGTGCCTCCGTCGGTCCACCCATAATGCAGCCGACCTCCATCGAAGGTCCACCCATAATGCAGGTGCCTCCGTCGGTCCACCCATAATGCAGCC
This sequence comes from Plestiodon gilberti rubricaudatus, assembly GCA_026170595.1. Taxonomy (NCBI): domain Eukaryota; kingdom Metazoa; phylum Chordata; class Lepidosauria; order Squamata; family Scincidae; genus Plestiodon; species Plestiodon gilberti. The sequence continues at coordinate 191,134,660 of JANXHW010000002.1, read as the reverse complement.
GACCTCCATCGAAGGTCCACCCATAATGCAGCCGACCTCCATCGAAGGTCCACCCATAATGCAGGCGCCTCTGTCGGTCCACCCATAATGCAGCCGACCTCCATCGAAGGTCCACCCATAATGCAGCCGACCTCCATCGAAGGTCCACCCATAATGCAGGTGCCTCCGTCGGTCCACCCATAATGCAGCCGACCTCCATCGAAGGTCCACCCATAATGCAGGCGCCTCTGTCGGTCCACCCATAATGCAGCCGACCTCCATCGAAGGTCCACCCATAATGAGCCGACCTCCATCGAAGGTCCACCCATAATGCAGGTGCCTCCGTCGGTCCACCCATAATGCAGCCGACCTCCATCGAAGGTCCACCCATAATGCAGCCGACCTCCATCGAAGGTCCACCCATAATGCAGGCGCCTCTGTCGGTCCACCCATAATGCAGCCGACCTCCATCGAAGGTCCACCCATAATGCAGTCGCAAAGGGGCTGACCGCAGGCATGGGGGTTGCGCCAGTCATGTGGTGGGCACAGGGCAGGTGACAGGTGAGCGAGGTGCCTGAGCCCAGCCGCCACAGGGCACCCTGTGCATCAGCCACCTGCTGCAGGGGAGAGTGGCCGTCCCCTCCCTCCTGCAGAAGGCGATGCCACCCCCAAGCCACGTTGAGGCTGCACTGGGGGGTGAGCGGGGGAGGGAAGGGAAGGGGGGTGGGAACGTCACACACAAGGGCAGTCTCATGAGGACTGGAACTGCCTCTGACATGACTCGCCCGTGCGTTGCCTGAAGCCCTGGGCCTCCAAGGCCGGGGCAATGCCCACAAAGAAGGCATCCCGGCGTGCCTGCTGCTCTGTGCCCCGGCCAAGACCAAGAGATGTCTTGGGCTTGTCTGCTGCGAGCGTGAAGGGCTCACACAGCGAATCACACCCCCAGATGGGGCGACGACGGCGACTCACGGCAGGCGCTCTAGCAGGGTGGGGGGTGGCCAGCAGCCATCATCAGGGAGTGGGAGGAGAGGCAGACACACAGGCAGGCAGACAGGGGGTGCTGGGGAGGGGCATGGGTGGGTCAGAGACAGACAGACAGACAACAAGGCTGGTGGGAGAGAGATTCCTAGAGAGGGGTCTGCAGAGACCGATAGGGACACAGGGGGCGCTCCGCAGATGAAGGTGATGCATAAACAGGACCCTCTTACACAGACAGACTTTGGGCGGAAGTGGCTGCATTACGGGCGGACCTTCAACGGAAGCGCCTTCATTACGGGCAGACCTTCGACGGAGGCGCCTTCATTACGGGCGGACCTTCGACGGAAGCGCCTTCATTACGGGCAGACCTTCGACGGAAGCGCCTTCATTACGGGCAGACCTTCGACGGAGGCGCCTGCATTACGGGCGGACCTTCGACGGAGGCGCCTGCATTACGGGCGGACGCCCTGGCTGTCACTGTTTGCCTGCCTGAGAGGCCGCCCTGACTCCCCCCTCCCCTCTGTGCCATGGGGGTCTCGCAGCGCCCCTGCTGGGTTCTCCCAGGGAAGGCCGTGGTAGTCCCTGGATGGGACTCATGTAGGGGCTTTAGTGCTGGGGGCTGTCTGTGTGTGGGGGGGGGCAATGCTTGTGTAAACAGTGGGCACATATGTTTCATTGGGGCTCTGCCCGAGGGGCATCTTTATTGTTCTGGAACGTTAGCAGAGATGGCCAGGCGAGGCTGCCAGGGGTAGTCACAGCAGCCAATCAGAAAGCAGCAGCAGCACACCTGCCCCATGGACCTGGACATGCAGGCTCTTCCCCTGTGGAACCACAGCCTGCTCCATAGAAAGGGGAGGGGCAGCAAGACAGCCAGGGAGGTGGAGCAGCAGCAGCGCCAGCAGCTGAGGAGGGTTGCAGGGCTGGCTCCCTGACCTCTGGCAGCATCGAGGCAGAGGACAGTGGGGCAACCAGATTGCAGGGCCAGGGGTGCTCCCAGGAAGGTAGGTGATAGTGGACGTTCCTGGGGAGACAAAAAACAAGGGGGAGTTACATGTCAGCTGGTATGTGGAAGCAGTCACCATTGACGACAAGCCAGTGTGTCGGTTGCAAAAGCCTGCAGGGAGAGAAATAAAACACAGCTGATAGGTGTGACACACATAGCATGGTCTGAGCTGCTTACCTGGGTGTAAGGAGAGCATGATCCTATAAGGGGAAAGGGTCAAAGAGAGAGACAACAACACACCTTGGGGGTCACAACCATGGCAAACCTAGTAATACTGACCTGTCAGTAGACCCTGTGGAGAAAAGGGGGGGGAACAGCTGGTGTCTACATAAGGCTAACAGTTCCACACTTGTGGCATTGTCTGCTCACATGACTACAGGCAGCAATCAGACACAACAGTGGTAAAGAGGCTTGTATCCTATATATCATAGCAGGCAAAGCAGGCAGGTATGAGACAAGACATTGGTAAAGAGGCATGTCATGGCAGGCTATGCAGGCAGCTATGAGACAAGACATTGGTAGAGAGGCATATCATGGCAGGCTATGCAGACAGCTATGAGACAACACATTGTTAAAGAGGCATGTATCCTTCCTATATTTCTAAATGCAAAGAGGCAGCAGTCAGACCACATGTCAGCACAAACCCTGCTCTTATTTGCTCTTACCTGCTGGTGTTGTTGCCTGTGGGGGGGGGGAAGAGGGGCTGGGAGAAAGACATGGGTTAGCAAACACTTGCATGGAGGCAGCTGCCCAGGCACAGCTGTAAACAGGTTGGCCACAGCCAGAACAGCCCTCTCTGCCCTAGAGGGAGGCAGAGAGGAGAAGAGAGAAGTGGGGTGTTTGTGAATTTTGCCCTCCACCGACAAAGTCCCACTTTGTGGCTGTGAGGGACAGAACCCCACGCCACGTGCTCAGAGAGAGAGAGAGAGTGACTGGAGGTCTGGGGCTGGGCTTTTGTGGGAATGAGGCTGGGTGGGGCTGGGTGCTGATAGTCTCCCTATCTTAGGCATAACTGTCGGTTTCCAGACCTAGCAGGCCCAACTCCGTCCTAACTCTGACCTAACTCAGGAGTAGGGTGTTAGAAATTTTCAGGAGAGGGCTGGCTTAGGTAAGGTAAAATGGCTCCTATGGGTCTCCTTGAATTTGGGTCCACCTTTTTGGTCGACCTAAATTTTGTGTCAGCATTTGTGTTGGAGGGGGCGTGTCTGTGCTTGCCAGGGTCTGGAATCCAACGTTAATTGGTTGCCGCCTCCGTTACACCCACGGTCCGCCCATGTTCCGCCCACTTTTAGGTCAACTTTAGGTCTGACTTGTGCTGCTTAGCCCTTGGGTTGGAATGGGCTGTTCTTAGTCCGTTGGTCGTAACTTTGACCTAACTTCGCCCTAAATGGTTGCATTCCAGACCTAACTTCGACCTAAACGACTTAGGCTGACTTTAGGTCTGACTTGGGCTGCTTAGCACTTGGGTTGGAATGGGCTGTAAGTAACTCTAATGTGAAATTGGTGACCTTTTAACAAAAATATATAACCTGTCCCTTGAAGCAGCCTTTGTGCTGAGGACTAAAAGATATACAGCAGGGGTTCCCAACCTGACTGCTGGTGGTACTTGGACCGCTGGAACCCTGCTATGCTGCGGTACTTTTGGTGGTGTGTTTTTGCTCCCAAGAAGCTCCTGCCTTTGGCCGAGCCTCTCAAGAACTCTGAGAGCCTGCCCTGAGCCGCCTCCCTGCGTTTTCTGGCCTCTGAAAACCCGCAAGTAACTGGCGATGATGTCATCGCCAGTCACTTCCGGTGGCACACAGAAGGAGAGTGGCGCCAGATGAATTCAGGAAATTACAGGCTTTTGGGGGGGGTTCAAATTTTTTTGGGGGTGCAAAAATGTCTGGTTTCTTTTTACTTTTTTGGTTTTTCCCATTTTAGTGGGCAGCTGTCGCCCCCCACTGCACCCCCCAGGGTGGCAGCTGCCTCATGTGCAACCGCCCAGCCACGAATAAATATTTTCTTTTATCCGTTCTAACTCTTCCACCACTCAATTTTAGTGAATGTCCCCTGTTTCTGGTGTTGTGCAAGAGGGAAAAGAACTTCCCTCTATCCACTTTACCCATCCCATGCATAATTTATATATAGTTATAAATATAATTATACGTTATTTAAATTAAATATAATTATAACACACACGTACATGTGTGTGTATGTGTGCGCGTTAGTGAGGCAGGATGTACTATTATAGGGACAGGTTACACATTTTTGTTAGGTCAGCAATTTCACATTAAAATAAAAAATGCTGCAGTTTTATTCAGAAATTCCTGGAGTTGGATCGCCAGTATTTATTTATTTATTTAAAGAATTTATATCCCGCCTTTCTCCCAGCGAGGGCACTCAAGGCGGCTTGTGCTGTACACACACAAACTTTGCCCAAGAGCAGGGGCTCAGCAACACAAGAAGGCCTTAGCGTAGAAGCCATCTTAATTACTCTTTATAATATACAAAAGCATTCTTATGGAATTTTGGTAGCACCCAAATTCCATAGTGAGATGCGTTTTTTAAATTTTGTGGGGGGAACAATCGTATTTATCTTTCATTTGGTTTTTGTACCATCCTGACCTATTTACTCTGAAATCTTCAATAACCATCACTGGTTATCTGAATCATAATAATCCTACAAATTCGTCAGGTTTGGCTGCATGCTTATTTCTTCTTTGAAAATTGTTCTGAAAGTGTTCAGTATAATACTACATTTGAAGTAGTGTCTGCATAATAGGTTGATTCATCTTCATTGTGTTCCCAGTGACCTTTAATATGATGATTTCTGAGAAGCCTTTTGTAGGGGATCTCTGAGTCTTTGGTTGTGTAATGTGAATTCAAAGAAAAAACTACCCAGTGTGCTGAAACACGGAAAGCAACTCAGATTTCCTTGTAAAATGGCAAAAATGGGGGGGGGGGGGAGGAGAGAGAGAGAGATGAATGTGAATCTGTGCGGATCAACATCTTCAAGTGAATGCAATTATGAAATCTTGTAAGGGCTTATGCTACACTTCACTCCAGAATAGGGGTATCAAGCTATTTATCTGGCCCACGATGACTGGGTGGATTTTGTTTAGGTAGGATTGTTATAGCCAGCTGAGCACACCTTTTATGCTCACTGCTGGCAAGGAAGCTGCCTGGGAGTAGGGGGCATAGTGCCTGGCCGCTCCCTGAGAGCTGAGTGAGGGGCAAGACCTGCCCCTGAGGGGTCGAGCTGGGCTAAGAGGCAGGGCAAGTACAGATCCTGGAGGGAACGAAGGACCCCCCCCCCCCTTGGGCAGAAGGGAGTGCACCGATCCCACCTCCAGTAGTGCCAAGGGTTTTCAGGGAGGAAAGGCTTGGCTTCCTCCAAAGCAGAACGTGCTGAACCATGGTGGGGCAAACTTCAAAAGCCCCCCACCTCCTAGCATGCCTTTGCCCCAGTTTTGCAAGTCCCTGGCAGATCCCATTGTGTGACTAAGGGCACATCCAACATGGCCTGGATTGAGGGATGCCCCCCTCATCTTCGAGGACAGGTGAAAAGTGCGAGGGCCAGATGCCTGGGGACCAGGTAGGACCAGAGCTGTTGTAAAATGGACCCCCTGTCCCGCCCCAGTGCCTACCCAGACAGTGAATGGCATGGGGCTGGGAGAGCACCCTGGCATTCCAGGTGATGGGTCAGGAACCCCACAATGGAAGGAAAGCAAGAGATGGATGTACTGCTAGACAAATCCTTTCTGAAAAGCCAAGAGAATGTGCAGGGTGGCTGTTGTTCACTGAGGAACTGACCAACCCAAGGGTCCTCCATCTGGGCCAGATACAGCTCCCCCTAGTGTGCAGTCACTTGGAAGTCTCCCGTTGATGGGACATGCTCAGATCTGTGCTTCTCTGCATGGGCATCACTAGGGGGGTTGCGGGAAGCAGGCCGCACCGGGTGACACCAACTTTGGGGGTGACACCACACAGCCACCGCGCGCCACCGCACTGCCCAGGCCTAGCCACTCCAAGTCACTTATTTGTGTTGAAGCTCACAAGAACACGAAGAAGTGTCACCCCTCCCTGCAGGCTGGGGTGACACCCCTTGGCTCACCATCTTCGGAGCAACTGCCAGAGTCCTTCGGCACTCTGCACTCCCTGCAGCCTTACTTGGCTGTGTTTGCAAAGACGTGACTCAGACTTAGCTTGGAGGCGGAGCCACAAAGCACGTACCTCACACCAAGCTCACCTGCCTTCTTCTTCATCTATCTGAACTGGAAGTAATTCTCACCAAATTATTTCCGGTTCAGCTACTCCTTCCGGGTCCTGTCTGCACCGGGTGCCTCAAAGGTAAGTGGCGCCTCTGCTTCTCTGGTAAGGGGGATGGGGAGCAAGGCCAAAATATCAAAATATCCTTCTCAACTCAACGATGATACTCATTTGGACACTGTGCTGAAGCTTGCCACTGCTCAGTCGCTTAATCCAAATGTTGGCGCTGTTGTCCAAGCTAAGTGGTGTCAAGCATCAAGAAGCAAGCAGCAACATAAACAAAAAGCAAAAAATGTCATGGTACGATAGTGATGCCTTTTTATTTATTTATATTTTATCATTTCGAAATTGCCTAGTTTTCAGTAACCGTAGTGCATGGGAGTCAAACATGCGGCCTAACAAATGAACAATATTGAATTAGTATATAGCTCTACAGGAGTATAGGTGGATATAGCTACATACGGTACATCATCTTTATTGCAGTCACAGACCAGCGCAAGTGGATATAGCTTAATAACTTATAGTGGCTATGAACAGTGCTTACCCATTCTGCTAGTCATTGTCTTTGTTGTTATACAAATATGATGTACAAAACAAAAATATGATGCCTGATTCATGGCAGCAGGCACCGTGAATCTTATTCGACCCACTCTATGAAACGGGTTTGACACCGCTGCTCTAGAAGATAATGAACTGTATCTTATGTTGGGTTTTGTCCCTGTAGAACTAAGAAGGTGAGCAACTCTATGGCAAATGAGGTGGCAAGTTAAATTGCAAATTGTCTGTATAAACATACATTGTATAATTTATTAACACATGCCAAATGGAGCATTTAGCAAAATACTAAATGGGCTTTTGACACTACAACCCATGAAATAAGACATTTCTGGCTATGATGTAGTGACCTCAATGCGTACCTTTTGATATGTGTTGGGGGGGGGAGTTTAATGTTCTATGGGTTCTAACACTGCAGCTCAAAGGATTTTCCTCCAGTAAGACATGCTAATAATTCCAGGAGTCGTGGTTCTTATTTCCAGACCTCACCTGGGCTGTAGTCCTATGCACACTTTCCTAGGAGTAAGCCCCTTTGAACTCAATGAGATTTATTTTTGAGTAGACATCCCTAGGATTGCACTGTTGACCTGTTGTTTATTGTGAGACCACCGGACTTGAAACTGATTCACTGAAATTAGCTACACCAATGCAAAATGCATTGTAATATTTAACTACATATTTGGGTCTGCACAGTTCTAAATATTCACTCAGGATTATGGCTGGATTTATATCTTGGTCATGCAAGCACAACATTCAACCCATTTTCAGTGTTTCATTATATACTGTATCTTTAATATTTTTTTTTCTGAACTCAAAAGTGTAGTAGGCTGAGTATCCCTGACATTTATCAATCATTATTTCATTGATACCAAAATGAAAGTGAGCACATAATATTAAATATAGATTGAACTGTTAGAATAGAATAACAATTTTGTCCTGCAGATGAAATATTCAAATCAGAGCAGAAATGACTAGGATTTTTAATGGGAGGCATGGAGCAGCAGATATAATTGTTCTTTTTTGGATTCCATTGTGGAGATGGAATCTGGCCAGGGAAGGCTTGCCTACTGGGGTGAAAGGGGCACTGCTCCACCAGGGACAGGTTGCCCCCCACCCCCAGCCCATTCCTGCCTTCCTCCTTACCAGGCCAGGGTTCGGCAGGCTGTCAGCAGCATCCTCAGTAAGGCTCAGGCTCGTCTTTGTGGAACATTGCAGGCAAGTTTCTTACAAAGACTCAAACACAGAGTGATCTTGCTTTTTCCTCAGTGGTACAGGAGAAAGGGAAAGGAAGGCTCTTCAAGGGTGATGGTAACCTTTGCCCATGAAGAAACAATGGAGTAGGAGGAGCCACTGCAGAGGGAAGGAAAGATTGGCTAACAGGTTATTATGGAATTTATTGACCAATCAGGGACTCGGAACATCAACAGAGGCCTTGCTACTATCTGGACTGGCGAGCTGACTGGGCTTCATTTAGTTTAGGCTTAGTGGCAGTGACTGCTTGGATAACTGTCCTGCTGCTGCTGCTGCTGCTGCTGCAGGAGCAGCTGAGCAGTAGCTACATTGTGGTGAAGAGGAGAAAAGAACTGCCGGCTTCATTTTGTTTTTTGAGTTGAGTGCTTCTTCTGACCTCCTGTGTTTTTCTGCTCACTCAGCCTGTGTGGCAACTTAAAAGGATTGGTTGATTAGATCAGTCGGTGCACTAACTGCATAAAGAAGTACTAGCTTTTGTCTATTTTGAAACTACTGCCAATCCATTTCACTGAAGTTAGGAGCCTCCCCTCCCCTCCCACCCTACGTGGAAAACCTCTGTAAATGTGGCAAACACAGCTACTGATGCAAACTGTGAATCAGCCCTTTCAGGGTGGGTCTGATGCAAGGGAAGTCGAGATTGTGATTCGTGAAAAAGTCTTGCAACTTTCTCTGCCTCTGAGCTAAAGGTTGTGGTGGGTATTATAAGAAATCTTTCTAACTAGGTTTCTAACTTTCTCACTACACAACCTTTTTCATTCTAACTACACAACTTTTGTAGCAAGATGTTGCCAAGCACGCCTCCCTGTTTTGAGATTTCTTAAACATGTGTCTTTTTATCCAGGGTCAATTTTAGAAATGCATGAAGCCCAAGCCAGACTTCTAAGGATATCATTGCCTTTTTCCTTTGCCCCTCCCTCTTCCTGGTGCGAGAAGATCTTACCTGACCTGCAGGACTTGACTTGGATCTTGGGACATCCTGTCACTAAAGGAAAACAAGGCCATTGAGGCCAACAAAGGGACAATGGACACTTACCTTTAGGGTATTCCAACAACTTTATCTAAATTCCGAAGGGCGGGTTGTGTACACCACACCAAGCTCCTTAAAGAAAGAGTGGGATATACATACATACATACATACATACATACATACATACATATATACATACATACATACATACATACATACAGTTGGCTCTGACTTCAGCTACTGTTGGCTGCTTTATTCTCTATCCTACCAGTCCCAATGGGCGCCAACTGCTACTGGCCCTGGCCAATCGCTTTAAGAGAATGGTTTCATAGGTTCACGGCCTTAGAAACATGCATGCTCTTAAGCATGATCCCTGGGTTTCATAGGTATGCAGCCTCTGGGAACATTAGGACGCATGCATTTTTGTTCCAGACCATTAAGAACATAAGAAGAGCCCTCCTGGATCAGACTAAGGGCCTATCTGTTCAGGATCCTGTTTTGAACAGTGGTTAAGCAGATGCCTCTGGGAAGCCAACAACAACAGGAGATGAAGGCAATATGCCTCTCCCACTGTTGATCTCCAGCAATTGATATTCAGAGGCATATTGCCTCTGAACTTGGAGTTAGCATGTAGCCATCATGACTAGTAGCTATTAAGAGACCTGTGCTCCATGAATTTCTCGAATCCCCTTTTAAAGCCGCCCTAGCTGGTAGCACATCTTGCGATCGTGAATTCCATTGACTAATTATATGCTGTGTGGCAAAATACTTGTGAAATGGTTCTTTAGGAGGCCCTAAAATAAATCCTCCTGACGACCATTTTCATTGGATGCCTCTAGGTTCCAGTGGCTTGTACAAGAGTCTGGCCACTTTCTCCACACCATGCATAATTTTATAAGCCTCAATCATGATAGCTACACTTAAGTTTAATGTTCTTAGTTTTCAAGGGACCAAGCAGAATTTATAGCACAATCCTATCCAACTTCCCACGCCGGTGTAACCAGCGGGGGAGGGCAGGGCGGGAAGCTTTGGAGGGGAGGGAGGATTTAAATCCCCTTTGAATCCCCCTTTGGAGGGGATTTGAATCCCCTTTCCGTTCTGGGGCCTCCTGTTCTCGCTCCACCACTGGCTGCACCGGTGGGGGAAGTTGGATAGGATTGCGCTGTTAAAAAACTAAATAAAAGAGGGGAAAAGGTCACAAAATAGTGGACATTGTTGTATGCTTGTCTTGGGAAGAGGGAGTATGTGGCTTACTGGTGTTTGCAACTTTTGTTTTTGAAAAGAGCTTTGTGGGTGGTCCCACATTTCAGGGGTACAGTGGGGGGGTGCACTTCTAAACTTCTAAAAAATGTAATAATAATACATTAAAAATGTGTGAGCTGTCCTGAAAACACTTGTGTGTTGAAGGGTGGGATATAACTCTCTTAAATAAAATAACAATAAATCAGTACAAAGTGATGCAGGCTTGGGTGGCTATTGTGTTGCTTATCAGTAACTTCATGGGGATGGGCTGTGGCACATGTGCAATCACATTACAGCAGACAACACTAACTAACCTAATTGGATGTGATTTGGATCCCATGTAACAAGTGTGCCATTATTGCACAGAAATACGCCATCTGGAAAGTCCTGCCGTTGCACTGGTTAAGTACAAAATCACAAATGAGTTTAAAAACATATTTAAAATAGTTTTTTGAAAACTGTTTTTCTATAATTTTGTTAATTTTGGCTTGATAGTATTACTCAATGCGTCATAGGGTGTGTTGGGGTGTTTTGCTCAATGTTATTTGTATTATAGTTCGCTGACTCAAAGGTATTGCCAAATGTTTTGGCTTGCACTTTTCAGATTACAAGAGAAAAAAGTGCATGTGTGAGAGAGAGGGGCGGGGTGATGATGGGGTGGAAGGTGTGATCTGGAAAAGCATTTATTAGGAAAAAAATGACTCTGTAAGCTATGATAAATCTTATATCCTTCCAGAGCAGCCATCAAAACCACAGTGGCCCTTACTTCCTCCTCCAGCCCTGCTGCCACAGTTTTCCGCAGTTGTGCTGGAGGAGGAGATAAGCTCTCTCTCCCACCACCACCACCACTGCTCTTGCTTGCGTTCTAAGGAGAATGAATGCGCAGAGGATGGGGCAATGATCAGGTAGAGCAGGCAGTAGGCTGAGGAAGGCGTCAGGAAGGTGCATAGTGCAAGCCATCCCCCTGCCAGTGTGCTGCCTCCCCCAGCACACCTCCTGCAGCAGATACTTCAGTCTGCCTCATGTCTGGGCTGCCTCTGAGCATACTAGTGCAGTGCGGAGGACATGGGGCAGAGGAGAACAGCAGCAGCAGGGCGCAGATGTCAAGCACAACAGAGTTGGGGAATTATAAGCCGGGAGGGCTCCCTGCAGTAGGCTCTGACACCTTACCTGAGGCATCTGGTGGGGCCACTGTGTGATACAGGAAGCTGGACTAGATGGGCCTTTGGCCTGATCCAGCAGGGCTTATATTCTTATGTACCTCCTGAGCCATTGGTGTTGTGTTCCTTCCTCCGGTAAGCTTGATAGGCTGGTACTGCAGCCCTGAAGATGCCCTTGAAGCCCAGTCTATCAGATGACCCCAAGGGTGCAGTGCAGCAGGCCGAATAATGCCCTGGCCTCAGAGCTAGCTCCTCAGTCCAAGCAACTTGTCCCTAGTGTGAGGACTCTGCTTAGGTCTTGTTTCTTTTGCCTGATTGCTGCCTAGATCTTGATCTTTGCCTGCCATCAACTACATACCTGCTTTCACCCACCTGATCATGGTTGCCTTGGGAGCTGACTATACACTTGCCTCTGGTCTCTCTGATCCTTGCTTCCTGCTCTGGAGCGTTACCCTTGCCTGCGTTGGACCATGCACCTGCTTCTGACCCACTTGGACATCCAAGTGGACTCAGTCCTGGAGCCTGACAGAGACCCTCCTGTCCTCCCTACGTTCCACACTGTGTGCACTTAGTGACCCTTATCAGAATGGTTTTGTTTTTTCAGGGTCTCTCTAAGTCAAATCCCTGAGGGGAATGGGAGGGAGTGCAATTCCCTCTTGCTTCTACTGAATGGTAAAGGTATCCCCCTGCTCGAAAGCCAGTCCTGTCCGACTCTAGGGTGCGGTGCTCATCTCTGTTTCTAAGGCCAAAGAGCCAGCGTTGTCCGAAGACACTTCCGTGGTCATGTGGCCGGCATGACTAACGGAAGGAATCTTTCCGCCGCAGCGGTACCTATTTATCTACTTGCAAAATCTATCACATTCAAACTGCTAGGTTAGCAGGAGCTAGGAGACGGGAGCTCACTCCGTCACGCGGCACTCGGATCTCGAACTGCTGTCCTACCGACCTTCTGGTCTGCAGTTCAGCATCTTAACCACTAAGACACTGCGGTCCCACATTCTACTGAATAGATCAGCAATTTTCAACCTTTTTCATCTCTTGCATTCTGCCCTCATCCTGCTTCCTTATCCAATGCCACTTACAGCCTGATTAGTGGGTTCCAGTTCATGGGCTTTCTCTCTGATCTGGCCTGTAAGTAACCCTATAAGCCTCTCTGTCTGTGAATAAGATCTGAAGCACGAGAGTCATCTCAGCCTCAATGTCTTCCGAAAGCAATGCTAATTTTGGGCTGAGCATTTGGTGATCTGGCTTAAGCTCCAGACAATTTCTGTTGTACATTGAAGGCTTTGAATTTGCTCTTCTAGACTTCTACAGCATTGTTAAGTGCCCTGAAGTGTTGAGCTGCAACAAGTTTTATACTCTGAAATGAACTAAAGTAATTGAATACAGCTGCTCACAAGCCTATGATATCAGTTGGCTAAAGCAAATGCCCAAATCTTCACATGACGACTACTACTACAATGAGTATCTTGCCTCCTTTTTAGTGACCTTCATATGCCTTTTGAAAATGGGGAGGTACAAACGTGTGTGGATTATTTATTGCAAACTAGAGAGAAACACAAATGCCACACTTTTCATAAAGCAGTCAGATAATGCAACCCAATGAGCATAACTCATACCTCAACTGCTGTTCACCACTAGAGGGGGCTGCTATATTTCTTTTAACGATCCTTTCACATGTAAGGCACAGAGAAAACATAATACCATACAATAGAATTGGTTTCATTTGAAGAGGAAGTTGAAGAAGGGGACTTTTAAACTGAGTTAACTGCTGATATTTGCATCTGTCTTTAAACTGTGGGAGTCCCAAAATCACCTGTTATCTGTTCAAAGAAAAATTACCAAATATTGAACCATTTTCTTCCACATTCTTTTTCCTCTAGAGACTGTGCCATCATTAGTTGCTCTTGGATGGAAAGGCCACTCACAGACCAATCCTATCTCCCCCCCCCCATGGTGCAGCCACGCCAAAAACGTACTGTATCTAGTGGGGGGGGGGCTAATCAGGAGGCTTTGGAAGGGAAAGGGGATTTAAATCCCCTTACCCCTCCATAAGCTTCCCAGACTCCTCAGTGGGTCTCCTTGGACCTGCACCACCTCTTTAGCTGGTGCAGGTCTGAGGAGAGGAAGGGGATGGGGAGGCTCAACAAAGAGAGGATAGGATCCAGTGCATGTCAATTGCTGCCGGTTTCACCCACCCCCCCTGCAGCCTCCCAACCCCTGTTCCTCCTCGTCCCTGCTGCTGCCTTACTTACTCCAGCAGGTCCAAGAAGGTACACTGACGAACAGGGAGAGCTGCCACCTCCTGTGGGAGTGCTCCCAAAATGGCCGCCAATAGAGCACTGTGCGCTCTGTCAGCAGCCATTTTACAATAGCGGAATGGCTACACATGACAGCCAAATCCTAGATGGGCTGTTAGAAATGTCCATCAACGAACAAAGAAATTCACCCAGTCGTTTTCTGTGTGATTGGGTGTTAGGAGTTCATGAACGTGAACACCAATGCATACGTTTAGCACAACTTTTGGTGTTGAAGCTTATTAACGGATCATATGAAGAACTCATGCCTGCTGCACTAGAACTCATGCCTGCCGCACCAGCCATTGGTGTGTCTGTATGTGCAGATTTAGCAGTGTAAGAGAATGAAACAGAAAAATGTCTTCTAGTATTTAAACAATTGGAGCTTTATAGGAAAACAAAGGACTGAAATACAGACATTCAATGAGTTGCAGTTTATTCTGCTGGTGTTCTTGTAAAATGTCTTCCAATTCATTTGGGGTTAGAATGAGAGAGGACATATGGGGCGTGGTAGAGCATTTCTTTCCAGAAAATCAAAGCTTGGCCTCTCCTGTAAAAGTACAGTATCAGGGCTTGGGGGGATGGGGGGGATGCTGCCTGAGCCTTTGGAGAGACATTGCCAGTTGGAGGAAATGGTACTGGATGACTGGTCTGACAGCATGAGGCTGCTGCTTGCTTGCTTGCTTGCTTGCTTGCTTGCTCTCTCTCTCTCTCTCTCTCTCTCTCTCTCTCACACACACACACACACACACACACACACACACGGTAGAGCATGTAATTTATAAACCTCTATGTTCATGTCTATGAAAAATGTTTCATTTTTAAGTTTTTCCCTCTTCCTCATATAAATATCTGTGAGAATTCTTCTCCAAAAGTTGTTCTTTTTACTGCTCCAATGTGTTTAGCTTACCATTAAAAAAAAACACCTCGTATTTTGTCTTTTCACAGACTAGTACACAATGACAATCTTCACAACAAAGAAGAAAAACGTTTAAGTCAGGCCTAACAGAAATGCCGAAGTTCATCTTAGCAGGGTAACAGGTGAAGTGGAGGCAGGAGATAGACAGTTTGATTCTGTGGAACTGCTGCTTCAGGGACTGCACTGGCTACCCGTTTGTTTCAGGGCCCAATTCAAGGTGCTGATACTGACCTTTAAAGGCTTCCACAGTTTGGATCCAGGCTATCTGAGGGATCGCTTTCCCCCATACATTCCGGCCCATCCTCTTAGGTCATCTGAGGGGGCTCTCTTACAAATGCTACCTTTGTCCCATGTTAGAGGGATGACGGCACGAGAGCAAATCTCTTTAATGGCACCACAATTATGGAACTCCCTACCAGAGGAATTAAGAATCTCCCCCTCCTTCACGGCTTTTTGGCGTGGGCTCAAAACATTTCTGTTTAGTTGATGGGTGGTTGTCTGCTCTGTCTGTCTGTGTTGATACCTGTACCTCTGTGATAGTGTTTTGGTTCTGCTGCTTCTCTCTGTAACAGATAGTTGCTCCCAATGGTTTCATTTTTATTAATGATTTTACTCATTGTTTGCATATGTTGTACATTTATTATGGAACTTTGCATATGCTTCGGCATGGGAAAGGCGAGATATAAATTCCTCAAATAAACGAATACATTCTGTAAATGAATAAATAAATTGACCTGTATGAAGCCCATCCCAACTAGAGCAGTGTGTAAGAGAAAGAAGCCTTCAGTTGGGTGTTTGTGTAGCCATTGTGCTACTGTAGTGGCTTGAAGAGAACCCAAATATCAGATGTCCTGTAGTTTAAGACATAGCATGGTAAGAAAAAGCCAAAAAAACAACTTGAAGTTTATTCACAGATGGGATATTAATTTCAGCCTCTCAAACCAGCTGTTTCAAATTGATAAAGGCCATGGAGCGAGAGTGGATGGCTTTTATGACTCTTTGATTTCCCCGTGGAAAGTCTTAAGCAGCAGTTTGCGTAATGCAGAACAATAGCTGTGTCATGATCTTTCTGCATACGACAGAGTTGTTGCTGTTCCATATTTCTATGGCAACACAGGACATAATAAAACTAGCCAGATGTTTGGAAGAACTGCAACATTAAAGCACCTCAAAAAGAAATGCATTGATCAGCAGGCTAATGGCGGTGGCAATGCAAATACATATTTGAAGAGGCTCAAGTCTGTACTTTAGATGATCCGCACATATTTCTAGGACACGAAACATTGTCATCGGGATTACAGTCATAAAAGGAACATTCTTTATATTGTTAAAAATAAACAACAATAAAATGTTAACAAAGCATTATGTTTCATTCAATGTCCTTGGACATTTTCAAATGCAAAAAACAAAGCCTAACTGGCGAAAAGATGTTATCAGCGCAACCACCTTCCTCAGAATTTATAAGCTATTAGCCAGGAGCCAAACAAACTCTTAGAGAGGAAATGAGCAGCCCACACCCCGTTCACATCTGATCTCAACCCCCCTCTGATGAACAGGCAATCTACCAGCCTGTCCTAGTGAGTAACTACTGTAGACTTAATCCTGCATCTACTTAGTGATGGAGTCCAAATTCTATTCACCACTGACCATTCCTGTTTCCGATTTAGGATTGAGTCCCCATGCTTGAAAATCTCAATGGCTTCCAGATTAAGACATACCCTGTAATTCGGTTCATTAGACAATCTATCCACTTCCCCAAACTCAATAGCATGCCCCGTATCTAAGGAGTGTTCCCCAAGAGCTGAATGCTCAGCATGTTTTAATCTGCAAGCATGTTCATGCTCCCGGATGCGTGTACTGATGGAATGCTTCGTCATCCCAATATACACACGGCCACAGTTACAAGGGACTCGGTAGACCCCCGGAGTGGATAAGGGTGGTCTTGGATCCTTCAGCATTTCTTTGAACTTGCCATCCAGTTCAGCATGCCTCCTGGATTCTAGTTATCTTAATTTCATCTTGTACTTTATTGTTCCTCTTTCTAAATCCCTTTGTCTTGTATACCTAGTTTGAAATCCATAAGCTAAGTACAGTGGACCCTTTCTATCTGCGGATTTGATTCACCGTGATCCTGGACCTGCGAGGTCCACGTTTCCAACACTGTAAAAAGAAAAAAAAAAAAGGTTAAAATGTGTGTGTTTTACCTTTTAGAAGCAAACCGCTGCATGTTCTTGCTTAAACAGGCTGAAATCACGCTCCTACAGCCTCTTCCGGGTCGCTCGACTTCCACCCTCCCTTTCGCAGGCTTGCCCCAATACATTCTGGGGTGACCTTGGGGAAGGGAGGGGGATGTTGTGCAACTTGGACGAGGCTGTAGGAGCGCTATTTCAGTCTGTTTAAGCAAGAACACACAGCAGTTTGCTTCTAATCTAAGAGGTAAAAACAAACACATATTTTTACCTTTTTCCCCAAGTTTTTACAGTGACCCCCATATCCACGCTAAAGCTATTTCACTTTATGCAGATTTCAGTATCTGCGGGAGGGGTGGAGGTCCGGAATGGAACCCCTGCGGATATGGAGGTCCACTGTAAATAGAAGTAGCTGAATATAAAATTTTCCTTGGTTTTGTACACCCATAATGATTTAACCATTTACTTTAATAGTGTGTGTGTGGGGGGGGGGGTAATGTCTCGGCCAGAAAAGAATGAGAAGCCTGAGCACACAGAAGCAGCACCACATTGATCAGGATCCTTTGGGAGTATACTCCCTCCAAGGTCAAGCTGCATTACACTGTTTTGCAAAGGGGGTGGACAAAAACATATAAGGTTCCCCCTCCAAGTTGCCTTTGATCCCCATTGACTGAGTAAGGACTTTAAGGGTGGAATCTTAAGATTAGACCTGTGAGCCACCCAGGGCCAGCCCAAGATCTCCTGACACTTGAGCCAGCATGCTAAATGCTGCCCCCTTACCTGATGATATGCCAGCCTCTGCTCCTCCCACTCTCCAATGTTCTGGCTCAGCACTCTCCTCCCCACCACAGAACATAAGAACATAAGAAGAGCTTTGCTGGATCAGGCCAAAGGACCATCTAGTCCAGCTTCCTGTATCACACAGTGGCTCCACCAGATGCCTCAGGGAGCACACAGCCAACAAGATAACCTGTTTCCTGCTGCCACTCCCCTGCACCTGGCACAGAGAAAACCTACTTCTAAAGCCAGGAGGTTGCTTATGGCTTGTAACCTGTGATGGTCGTTTCCTCCATGAATCTGTCCGAACCCCTTTTAAAGGCATCTAGGCCAGGTGCCATCACCACATCCTGTGGCAAGGCGTTCCACAGATGAATTACACACTGGGTAAAGAAATTTTCTTTTGTCCGTTCTAACTCTTCTAACCGTTCTAACACCACATTTCCTCTTCCTCTTTGTCCCCTTTTTCCAATCCAGGGAGTGGAAGGAGAAGGAAGAGGAGGCAAGTACAGTAGGTGGGCAGAGATGAGGAATCCAATCTGCTGCCTGAAGCAACCACTTAAGTTGGCCTCATGGATGGGCCAGCTCTGGAACCACCACTGCTTAGAAAAGGTTCCTCCTGTTCACTGGGTCAGGCCTAAAGTTGGAACCAAAGCTCAATGATATCACCATGTTGGTGCCCTACCTCAATGTTGCAGTTCTCATAATAAACTCATGGTCATAGTTAAATTCAAATGTTAGTATCTCATCCTTCTGTGTCCAGGGGTAATAGGCTTTGTATCAGGCAACTGAGTTAAATGGCACTAAAACAGCATTAAAGCTGCATACTGTCTTCAGCACCATAACAACAGCGGAGCCTGAGGGGCACCTGCCCCCGGTGCTCTGTCAAGGAGGGCACAGTGTTTCCCCTGTGTGAGCCTCCAAATGGTGGCAGGAGGCTCGTTGTGGTGGGGAGAGCTTCAGCGTGCAAAAACCGTGCACTGGGAAAAGCCCTCCTGGGTACTGTAATTGATTTTTGCTTCATGCTACCTGTTCCACTCATGACACAATGGACATTCCTGTACCTACATGTTTCAGCATACACATAGTCTCCAATAGGTTTTCCTGTGCCTACATATGTCTACTGAAAATTCTTGTATGTTAAGTAATACTTAAACTCCTACGTTTCGTCTATGTGTGTGGTCTAAGGGGCAATGTATGACAGGTATGAAATAATTGTGCAAACATTCTTCATATTATAGGTTTTCAGGTTTATGTGGCCAGTGCATATTACTGAATTAAAAAGTCCAAGTTTTCAGGCCGTTTATTAAAGTTAAAACAGGACGAGTCTGTTTCTAACCTTTCACCTGATTGCATATCAGGTATCATCAGAGAAACAGCTCCTTCAGATGTCTTGAAACAAGTTGCTGAAGTTCCCCACGCAACATCCAGTTCTTATATAGCCTTAATTGGATGCGCAACTAGTGCTAATCCCTGGAATCAATCAATAAGGTGCGGATTGTAACTGATATGCTGCTAGAGACTTGAAAGATCTTAAAGTAAAACCTACCAATTACATAATAGGTTTTATTATTATTATTATTAAACTTTATTTCTAAAGCGCTGTAGCTATACAGCTAAAGGTTTTGCTTTAAGACCTTTCAAGTCTCTAGCAGCATGTCAATTAAGTAATTAAGTAAAACCTGAGAAGTTATTTCCTCAAGGAAGCTCTAATTTACAGATTACACTCAGAGTGTCTGATTAAGATACTGTAACTGCAGGGCCCAATCCTATCCAACTTTCCAGTGCTGATGCATCTGTGCCAACGGGTTGAGGGGGGCAGTCATGGAGGCCTCCTCAAGATAAGGGAATGTTTGTTCCCTTACCTTGGGTCTCATTGCGGCTACATTGGCACTGGAAGGTTGGATAGGATTGGGCCCTGCATTATTTAAATGTCCAGTGCATGGCATAAACATGAGAACATCCTACCAACAGAAAAGGACAAGGCCAGTTATGCCAACAACAGAACAATGGGCTCAAACCTCCAGAATCTTCCATCAAACATATACCAAATCAGTTTCCTTGCTAACAGAAAAGGGTGCCATCTCCCCAATCTTTGACTTATCTTGCCCTCACAGTCCATGGATCCAACCCAAATTGAATCCATTTATCTAAAGGATACTGACCTGACCCAACCCTTAGGAAACAGTGGTAAATGATCAAGACGTTTTTATTTAGGTTGGCGTTCGATGGCTGACATAGTGGGCTGGCTTTTTAATAAATGCAATCGTAAGGTGATCATAAGGTTTGTTTGTTTTAATTGTTTTAAATACCTGTTTTAATTGTTTTATTGTATTGTATTTTATTATGTATTTTTAATATGTTTTAATTGTAAGCCGCCTTGATTGCCCTTATCAGGAGAGGGGGGTAAAAATCCTTTAAATAATAATAAACAATCAAACCTTTGGGGAACAAAAGAAAACAATACCAGAGGCTGAAGAGGAAGAGATATGTTGTCCATGGTTGTTAGCTTCCCAAAGCCATCATAGCCAATGTTACATGGAGATTTTCATGACTGGATACGATTGCAATTGTATTGGGAAGTATGGATTCCATAGCCATGTATACAATTTAATACGAAGAAATAAAATCCTTAAAACCGCAGTTGTAGTTCAATGAATTCTTTAAAAAAAAATTAAACATTTTTTTTAAATTTTTTTTAAAGAACTCATTGAACTACAACTGCAGTTTTAAGGATTTTATTTCTTCGTATTAAATTGTATACATGGCTATGGGACCCATACTTCCCAATACAATTGCGACCATCATAGCCACTTTGCCAATAAAACTCTGGATTAGGTAGGTCTGCTCCAGCAGAGATCTTAAACTGTGGCCAGTGCCAGAGGAGAGATGGGCATAGCTGGGAAAGGGAGTGAATTGACTGGGACAGTGTTTTGTCCTCTGCTGCTAGTTGACTCAGCCAGGGCTTGTGCTGGCATGACACAATCTCTGACCACAGAGAGACCACAGACCACTCCCAAGTGGAGCAGCATGAGCACATGAGTGAATCAAAAGAGATCAGGAGGGCCTGATCCATTTCCCCAACCAGGCTGCTGTCTACTTCCCCTGTCACTGCTGTCTCGTCTCCTCCTAAACAGCAGAGGAGAGCTGGAGAGAGGAAGGTGAACCCTGTCTTAACTAATCTGCTTCCTCACCCAGATATTAAAAAAGCATGGGTCAAATGTTGCTCTGGACACCAAATGCAGATTTTGATACTCACACACTTGCAGCCTAAAGTGAGGCTGTCCAAGGCAAGCATTAAAAATAGAACACGTATTTTCAAGAATAAAGAGTTAGGGCGCAATCCAGTGTAGAAATAGGCCAGAGAAGTGCATGCTCTGCCAGCCTTAGGTGTCGCAAAAGTACCGTAAAGCACTTTCGCGGCACTTCAGGTGTAAGCAGTGCCGATACCATCCCAGACGCCAGACACAGGTAAGTCCTGCAGCAGGAGGGAGGAGAAGGGGGCCATTGGCCGGCCAGGCCTGGGAGGGGCAAGGATACTGCACTGCACTGATATCCAAATCCCCTTCCCGGGCCTGGCCAGCCTTACATGGCCTCCCCAGTTGTGCACCAGCTAAATAGCTGGCGTGCATCCGAGGAGGCCCATTGGGGCCGCTAGGGCTTACACCAGGGGAAGGGGACAAACGTCTTGCACAGGATTGGGCTGCCTGTCTTTCACCAGGAAGCATGAAATTAATAACCTTCTCCACCCTCCCCCACCTCATTACGCCCCCCTCCCCAGCCCCAGTGCCGCTCAAAGCGAAACTTACCCGCTCCATGACGCTGGCCTCCTTCTTTGGCAGGTGGGCAAAGCGATACAGGCCTCGATGCCAGCGCCGCCTACTTGCCAGGTGATGCAAACATGCTTTTATGACATGTATGTGACACTCTAGGCTGGCACCGAGGCCACAGTGCTGGCCCTGCTTAGGATTACGCCGTGTGAATATCAGATTTTTTTTTCAGTGAACACATCCTATGTCCAAAGAGAGACCCATGGTGGCAAATCCTACAAAACATCATCATTTGTTTCACCTTTTGCTTGGTACCTCTTGCAACCTTCCCCTCTTCCTCATTTTTCCAGATCATTCTACTTTTCATCAGTTGGATAGTCCTGTCCTTTTTCCCACAACACATGTGAATTATGACCACACACATTGAAAAATATCTTCCTCTAAGGCAGTCTTGTAGAATTGGGGGAAGAGAGAATAAGAGAGCGAGAGTGCAGAACTTTGAATAGACTCTTTCACAAGTTCTGAAGACAGGAAACAGCTGCTGGCAGAGACATGCAGAAGAGAAATGAAAGAACGTACGTTTTTTGAAAACACAGCCAAATCGTTTTCCACCAACACGAAGTAAAGAGAGTATATCTCACTTTTTCATAATAAAATGCCATGATTTATTTATAAACTGCTTTCTGCTAAAAGGATTTTTTTTCTCAAATTCATGATTTGTTGGCTTTCATTTAAGTGAATTATTTAAATGTTTTCACTATTTCAAAGAAAGACAATTTGGATGTACAGTATTTAACACAGATGCATTTCTCTTGATGAAATAACAAACAAATCATTCACTGGTTTGAAGCCATCTTGTCCTTTTCTGTAATGTACTCTTTAAAATCAAACAAGCCCTAAACCCAAGATTTTAAATCTATATAGGTAATTGATCGGCACCCCAATTTTAAAGATTTGTGTGTGTGTGTGTGTGTGTGTGTGTGTGTGTGTGTGTGTGTGTGTGTGTGTGAGAGAGAGAGAGAGAGAGAGAGAGAGAGAGAGAGAGAGAGAGAGAGAGAGAGAGAGAGTAGCATAAGATATGTGTGACATATGATATGTGTGACAACAGCAGTTCTGTCCTCATTCAAGGGGTGCCAGACATAATTATACAATTTGCTATTGTTTAATTGAATATTTTTGCCAGGTTTGTTGTGGTTAAAATGTTAGATGTTGTTATCTGTAGATATTTCTGAGAATTCTGCCATTATGACTTATCATTGGTTATAAAACAAAAGAGGACACTTTCATCACAGATCTGAGAGGATAGTCTATCTATCTTCTCTGTAGAAGTGTAGAAGATCCCCTAAGCAGCACCTTTGTCCTGCTGAATGGAAACTCTTTGCTGTTTTTATTTTGTTAGGGTTACCCTACTTTAAAAAAAAGAAAGAAATTAAGGCTGCCCTTGCTACGCACATTTCAAACCAAGAAAATGTTAAAATGGATCATCATCGTTCTAGATATTATAGGAACTTGTTTTCAGTGTAAGATAGCAACCGTGTGGAACTTTGGTCTGGATCAGGAACATGACATAGAGGTAGGGAGTCTTTTAAGCCTGCTTCTTCTGTGACATTTTCCCACTGAAAATCCTTCCCAAAGGTCCCATTTGCTACAGTGGCACCTGGAGAAGGGGGACCTTTTGGCAGGAATATGGAGTGGAAGGGGAGGGGGGGTTAGTGGAGATGGGTGACTACTAGTTGAGGAAGACAGAAGAATGGAGAGTCGTAAAGGTGCAGCAAGGGGTACAAAATGTATAGTCTCTAGTTCATTCAAATGACAGCATAAAACAGAAGTCATGTAAAGAACATGTAAAGGGGACAGGCTTTCAGATAGGTTCGGTGTGGGATATTTAAGTGTAGAAGGAAATTTCAAGGAACAGTAACAGCGGAAACACAATTTTTGATTTCAAAATGTATCCTAAGATCCATTGCCAAACATGTGTCCTTAGTCACATTTTGAGGAGCTATGGGTGTTTCTTATTTGAAAAAGGAACAAATTCCCTCATCATAAATTGTTGGCTGTCAGACTGAAGCATCTGCCTCTTATTATTGAGTTTCCCTTCACTGTTTACTGCCCAGAGTTGTCTCTGCTGGCATGAGTCTACCCACTACTCTGCTGGCTACATACACAGTACAGGTATCAAGCAGTGATGTAGACTTGAGTCTATTGACTCGGATTTGAGTCGGACTCAAGTCGCTTCAATGACTTGACTCGGCCTTGACTCGGCGATTGTAAAAGACTTGAAAGACTCGACTTCGAACCTTTTACGACAAGTCGAATTTTATTCAGGTTTAAACCTGTTTTCCCCATTCAATAGATAGGGACTCGCAACCAAAGACTCAGGACTTGGGGGCAAAGACTTGGGACTTGACTCGAGACTTGGACCCAGAGACTTGGGACTTGACTCCAGACTTGGAGTCAGAGACTTGATCCACATCCCTGGTATCAAGTGGCAAGGCCTCCCTGATCCCAGTCACAGGACCCAACACCAGAAGAAGCAGTAACCATTATTCTACTGCACAGGCTAGTGGCCTCCCTCTATTGCAGAATTCCAGACTTGTGTAGCGCTGTGAAGAGTGGTGGAATCTCACCTCAGCAATAAACTCACGAGGTGGCAGTAACGGAGCCACTATTTTGCCCCAGTTTGACATCATGGACCCCAAAGTGGCTTACAAAAATATAAAGAATATAATAACAATAATAAATAATAAGTAGTAGTTAATAATAATAGATAGCCCAATCCTATCTCAAAACAAAAAACAATGTAGCCTCCCCCCATGATGCATCCTGCGGGGAGGGGGAGTCCCAAAGTCTCATTCAAGTAAGGGAACATTTGTTCCCTTGCCCAGGTGTAAGTTCCCACTGCCATGATGGGTCTACTTGGACCTGCACCAGTGATTTTGCTGGCGCAAGTCCAAGTGAACTCAGGAAGGTGCATCAAGGCCGGGAAGGAGGATAAGATATTGGTGAAGCTTCTGCTCAGTAGCGTCACTAGGACGCGCGTCACCCTGGGGCATGGGGCGTGCGTCACGCTAGTAAAGCTCTGACATCGCGGCCCGGGGGGCGACCCGGCTCCCCACCCGCGTCGCCCTCCGGACGCTCCGAGGCCGGCCCCGGAGCCGGCCTCAGAGCGTCCGACCCCGTCGGCGACCCCAAGCAGCGCGTTAATACAGGTTTTTTTTTATAATTTTCGCGCATGCGCAGAGACCGTTTTGAGGGCATTTTGCCCTCAAAACGGTCTGCGCATGCGCGAAAATTGTAAAAAAATACCCATATTAACGCGCTGCATGGGCCTTCTTTCAGAAGGCCCTGGAGCACCGACGGGGTTGGACACTCCGAGGCCGGCTCCCGGGCCGGCCTCGGAGCGTCCGGAGGGTGTCGCACGTCACGGAGGTGACGCGTGTCACCCCATGGCGCGCGTCACCCCCAGGCGGCCCGCCCCTCCCCACACTCCAGTGACGCCAGTGCTTCTGCTACCACCTCCTTCCCAGCCTTGACACCCCCCCACTCCGCACATTGTGCCTACCCCCCACACCAATTTACTGGCACCGGGGGTCTTCTGGA
Source organism: Plestiodon gilberti rubricaudatus (assembly GCA_026170595.1). NCBI lineage: Eukaryota > Metazoa > Chordata > Lepidosauria > Squamata > Scincidae > Plestiodon > Plestiodon gilberti. Next base: position 191,109,725 of record JANXHW010000002.1, on the reverse strand, counting down.
GGCCACTGGACCACTGTTGCGGCTGCTCACCACTTGTGGCGGAGGCCCAGCCACACAGAATGGTGGGTTGCGCATTGTGACTGCTGGGTTGCTTATTTTGACTGCTGTAAAGCATGCTGCATTGCCCGAATGCGAGTTCTGGTGGCGCAGTGGGCCCATTGGATTGGGCTGAAAATCAGCATTAAAATATAGTACAACCACAGAGCAGATAAAACCCTATGCCCTCCAATCAACCCAGGTCAAAGGGACAGCTAAATATCCATGTTTTTGCTGACCATTGGAAGACCAGGAGTGATGGGGCAACTCAAACTTTCTATGAGATGGAGTTCCAGAGTCTGGGTGCAGCTACAGAAAAGGTCCTGTCCTGCATGCTTGCCAGCCAAGCTTCCAATAGCATTGGCACTTGGAGCAGAGTCTCCCCAGAAGATCTTGACATATGGAATCATATGGAATGATATAGTAGAATCATATGTAGAATCATATGGAAATTCTGCTGAGAATTCTGGATTACCTTGCAGGGTGGCTGTAAGTATAACTGAGATAACAGGGAGATGTCCATCCCTTGGTGTTTGGCTGGAGTCACTGTTCAAAGTGTGTCACCTTTGAGGACAGGAAACTCGCACTGAATGTGATTTGAATTACCCACCCCTTGCAGAGGTTGCTTAGGAGGCAATGCCAGATCAGTGATTCATAAAGAGACACAGAGAACAGCATCCTCTTTGGGGTGATACTTTCATCTCAGAGGAGGTATTAATTATTTAATTGAAGGTATTCATCATTATGTTTATTTAAAATATTTATACCCTGCCCTTCCCCCTGATAACAATAACAATCATGGCATCCTAGCGATTGTACCCAGTAAGCATTGATATCCCACCCTTCTTCCAAAGAGCCTCACAGTGCAATCCTATGCATGTCTACTCAGAAGTAAGTTCCATTGTGTTCAATGGGGCTTACAGGAAAGTGTATATAGGATTGCAGCCTCATAATGAACCTATGAGGCACATAGGACCAAAGCATATCCAAGATAGGTGTTTTGATTTTGGATAGGAATGCTCAGTCTTTATATGTATTTATTATTTGTTATTTTTAAAAGCTTTTATGCCACAGAACTCAAGCTGTTTACAATAAGGACTAAAACGTCTTTATAGATGTTTGCCGTCCACCAGCAAAACAAGGGTCTTCTTATAAGCCCCAAATGCCCCATAGACATCTGCTCACACACGACATACAGGGGTGGGGAATTCCTTGCTTCAATATTTTACTTAGCCTCTTCACTGGCATCTATTTCAACTGCTTAAAAGAGTTCTACTCCTTCAAACGTACAGCAGTTCCAAAAGGTCTGAATGCCCTAGTGAGTGTTGTTGACCATTTATGGGCATGGGTGGGTGGCCTTGGCAGGACTCTAGTAACTAACATCTCAAAAACTGGAGCACTTCACACTCAAGTAATTGTTTTTGTGTGTAAAGCTGTACAGAGGCTGGAGCTGCAAGCCAGGCCAGTGAGTAGGATTCCTCCTCCCCCCAAACAGGATTGGTTAAAACATTTCATTCACAGATGGAATATATCAGCGTAGATAGAACGACTGTTCACTGTTTGCAGTCTGACCCCCCTGGGCCACCAGAGCTCATTGGAATCTGCCTTGCTCAATTCCAGTGACCCGTGGATCAAACTCTAAATGAAGAGGTTCCAGTTTCTTCAATGACGTGAAGTGGGTTTAATTGTTCTTGGCCCAGACCTTATTGCCTTGTATGTTTTTTGGCTGGCTGGACAAGTGTGTACAGAACACATGAGTAAGAGCTACTGACACCACTCACTAGAGACTTAACCTTCATTGTCTTCACCCCACCCAATCTCCCCTCTTAGCACACACACACGATGCTGCTGAACTCCATCTTTTATGCAGTATTCATCACAACTTTGTGTAGAAAGTGTAACTTTGTATAAAAAGCAGAAGATACACAGTTTGAATCTGCATTGATTTCCTGGATAGTGCAGGCTGCAATCTTGCATGCAGTTGGTGCATTCTTAAATTCCATCCAAATCGACTGGAATACAAGGCACATAATACTATGTACATTTTGCAGGCATTCTCACTGACAAAGCAAGATGAACCAATTTCTATCCTCCTCTCACTGCAGCAAGGATTTTTATTAGCAGTTTATAGCGGTAAGGAAGTACTTATTTAGATCTGCCACCTCTAAAAATACGGTATGTGTGGTGTAACAAAAACCGGGAGACATGCAGAATGGAAGTTGTGTGACTGTAAATGAACAGATAAAGATTCATCACACCTAAAGGGTGCAAGAAGTACATTCTCCCCGCCCCCTTCCAGGTTAGAGCCAACCATGTCAGAGCAGTAAGGCTGGCCTCAGAAAGATGGGTGGGCCTTCCAAACCCACTAACCCCTGCATATGGCCTCCACCTGACCCAATGACATTCAGGAAGGGACTTGACTCATCCTTGACCTTCTTCCTCAAAGCAGGCTTCCCTAGCTATGTGATACTATCAGATATATCTATCCTATCTGTGCATTTTTGTTTCCCCTTCACCCATTGATGACCTTGCCCGTCTCATCTCAAGCCTCCAGCCAGCCTCTCCTATGCCCAAGACCCCCCCCCCATTCTCAAGAAGGATGCCCAGAAACCTGGAGTCATCCCAGCAGTTGCGTAACCTCCCAGAGATTTCTGAAGATGTCAGGGTGCTGGGATAACATACACAGTACTTTGAATGTAACATTTCTCAATTTCTTGGGTGACACATGCCACTAGATTTCGTAGCAGTGACTACTCATCGCACTGAGTAGTCACAAATTCGTACTGAGCTTCTTCTAGTCTGTTTTTGGGTGCTCCTGTTTAGCCTTGGCATTGAAACCTGCACAGTTCTTAATGAGTGCTGAAAGCAGTCTAACTGGTACTGTAAAGTCCACTACTAGTTAGCTTCACCCCATCCATAGTTCTTTCCAGAATGCTTCAGCCTCTCATCTCACTGTTAGGCAACAATGAATTCAATCAGTGGATATATTCATGGTTTGAGCTTCGTTTTATCTTTAGTATCACCTGCTTTCCAAAGGCGTGTGGGATAATTTCTAGCAAAAAGCAAAGAGAAATCAAGTCCATGTATTGGTTATCTCCATGGGTGGCTTTGTAACATGGCTTGTAGCACTAATTCAGCCATGGGAGAAGGGTGGAGAAACGTGGTATATCAAGGAAGACAGATTAGCTAGTGTGTGTCTGTGGTGGTGGTGGGGAGAATTGCACTACAGTCGTCTACTTCCATTGCACTGCTGGTACTGAACTTTGTTAAATCTTGACTTGCCATCTAGACAAGCAGCTGACAGCTGGGGAATGATATGGACACCCACCATACCACAGAGGCCTGTTCTCGTTTTAAAAGCTGTTTCTCATGAGAGGGCTGTGACGAGAAGGGGGTTGGAGGCAATGACTATATTTGTCCACTATGAGATGGATTTCTCGTGTGTGTGTGTGTGTGTGTGTGTGTGTGTGTGTGTGTGTGTGTGTGTGTGTGTGTGTGTGTGTGTGTTGAAGGGGCAATGATAGTTACAGCAGAAATGGGTCAGTTGCATACAGGAGATTCTGGGGAAGCATTAAAGCATACTATATCTCCCTCAGTAATTCAGCAGTTACAGAAGAGTATTTCAGTAACAATCACTCCAATTTCAGAATTGATATGGCTGCCACATGGAATCTGCTTCAAACTGCTTCTGTGTGGCAACTGCTTCATTCAGTGATCTGCCTTCACTCAGGGTTTGCCTTCACACTTCCGCAATATTTGTCAGAAGTGTGTTGATGCACAGTGAGATGGGAGCTTATCCGCCGGGCAAGCAGGTACAGGCAAGCAGCTTGCCACATGGAAGCAAGTTCAGGTGGCCTCCACATTGTGGCTGCATTGTGTCAAGTGGCTCCTTGTAATGGCAGAGCTTTCCTGAGCCATTGCAGCCTTGCTTGACCTGCTCCTCCACTACCATTGTCCGTTCCTTTACCTCATCCACTCTATCCATTGTCTTTCCCTGGCTTATATTCTTGTCTTGTCCCTCTATGCCAGCAATTTTCAATGTTTTTTTTTTTCTCACGGCAGACTTACCTCTATGGTCTTCGCCTCTTGTGATGTCACTTCCAGCTTCTGGGAGACTCGTCCGGATTCTGCAGCTTTGTATCTAGGACAACTGTCTGTCGTAATGAATTGTCTGTCCCTCTTTCTTCACTGGCTCCTTAGAGCCTGGGGAGGAAGAGGGACAGACAATTCGCTACTACAGTTACCCTAAAAACAGAGCCGCAGAACCCAGAAGAGTTTTCCAGCAATTTTCAACCACTGTGCTCCAAACTTCCGTGGCAGACTTATGGACCTTTCACGACATACTGATCTGCACATCAGTTGAAAAATCACAGCTATATACATTTATAAGGGCAGTAACCATATCATATCACTGCTATGAACAACACCTTTCACCTGGGTACTACATTAAGGTTACATAGCATGAGTTATACCACGGTGATTTCCTAGAACTGAGTAGTAGAAGATAGAACAGAACAAAACTGAGCATTTGATAGTCCCAGATTGAAGGATGTGCTGCTGCTGCTGCTGCAATACATTCTATGAATGCTTTATTCATAAAACAAGAATTCTCCACTAGTAGAGAATCATGAACTTAATTGTTCATGTTTGTGGTCTGAAGCAATGGCTAAAATATGCAGACTGAAGAGTGAAAAGAGGGTGTTCACTTGACTACTTTTCACATGTGGTTTTGTTTCTCTGTTTTACACCTCCTGAAGGTTGTTTCCACAGTCACAGATCCTTTCACATGAAACATTTTGCAGCAAACGTTGCTGAGGTGCATGTGAGTACTATGAGCTGCTACATCACTACTAATCATGCAGGCTGAAATTTATTTCATGCATCTAAAACCAGTGCTTTGCTGCCAGTCATCCACTATGCCACTAATGATGTTTCCTTAAAGTTGTGCTGGAGACGGAATAACACACTTGATGACACTGTCTTTAGTCACAGATTTGAACTAGCCATGCCTGTTTGCTCATGTAGCACAATGTCCCAGTCTAGTCATTTACATTACCACATCTACAATCAAATACCCTGACCTCAGCCATAATATTTTCACCTGCATAGTCCCAGCTAACTTCTTGCCTGTGTGTGAACGTGTCGAAGGCGGAGCACCTTTACATGTACATCCTGGTGGTTTAAGCCAATAGAAACTACCGTGAAAATACAAAACCAAGCCTCACAAAAGACACGGTTCATCTGAAGCGATGTGGCATCACGTACTCAAATATTTAAATGAAAATGTACAAATCTGTCTCTTTTTCTAATTCTCTTACAGCCCAATTTATGTTTGGGCTGCCCTGCCAGAATTCGCATTCCTCTAGTGCAGCCTGATTTGTGATGTCACAAAATGTAATGTTCTACATACAGTGCGCTGCCAGACCACTGCTGAAATGGTAAGCAGTGCCAGCTGCACAGCAGTGGCCTTCTTGGAACCTCTGGCACCATTACGTCAGCAGCAGGGGCAGATCGTGGGCAGAGAGGGGGATCATGGTGGGCAGAGAGGGGGATCATGGTGTTCCATGGGAGGAACCAGGGGCTGGGGAGGAGAGAGGGGGTGAATACTATGGCAATGGTGTACGCCATTCCCTTTTGGGCACAGCTGCATTGGCGCTGCTGGTGGGGGATAGGATTGGGGTCTTATTGGTATAATGTGACATTTCTGCCTTTAGCAGATGTAGCCCCACAACTCACATATACGTTGAGACAGTGGGATAGCTCTCTTTTTAGAGATGCAAACTGAACTGCAGATCCTTGCAGGAGATAAATAGATTGGGGTGACTTCATTTCATTCTCAGGTGGGTTATTTTCCCCACGAAAACTCTCATAGTACACCAACATGGGCAGGTCCTCTTATGGATTAGGAATTGATTGAAGACCAGGAAACAGCGAGTGGGTGTCAATGGGCAATTTTCACAATGGAGAGGTGAAAAGTGGTGTGCCCCAAGGATCAGTCTTGGGACCAGTGCTTTTCGACTTGTTCATAAATGACCTGGAGCTGGGGATAATAAGCAGCGAGGTGGTCAAGTTTGCAGATAACACTAAACCTTTCCAGGTGGTGAAGACCAGCAGGGATTGTGAAGAGCTCCAGAAGGATCTCTCCAAACTGGGAGAATGGGCAGCAAAATGGCAGATGCGCTTCAATGTAAGTAAGTGTAAAGTGATGCACATTGGGGCAAGAAACCAAAACTTCGCATACACGCTAATGGGTTCTGAGCTGTCTTTGACAGATCAGGAGAGAAATCTTGGGGTGCTGGTAGTCAGGTTGATGAAAGTGTCGACCCAGTGTGCGGCGGATGTGAAGAAGGCCAATTTCATGCTCGGGATCATTAAAAAAGGGATTGAGAATAAAACAGCTAATATTATTATGCCGTTGTACAAATCAATGGTAAGGCCGCATCTGGAGTATTGTGTCCAGTTCTGGTCACCACACCTCAGAAAGGATATAGTTGAATTGGAAAAGGTGCAGAAAAGAGCGACCAGAATGATTTGTGGGCTGGAGCACCTCCCTTATGAGGAAAGACTACAGCATTTGGGGCTTTTCAGTCTAGAAAAAAGGCGCCTGAGGGGGAACATGATTGAGACGTATAAAATTATGCATGGGATGGAGAGAGTGGATAGAGGGAAGTTCTTTTCCCTCTTGCACAACACCAGAACCAGGGGACATGCACTAAAATTGAGTGGAGGGAGAGTTAGAACGGACAACAGAAAATATTTCTTCACCCAATGTGTAATTCATATGTGGAACTCCTTGCCACAGGATGTGGTGATGGCCCCTGGTCTAGATTCCTTTAAAAGGGGTTTGGATAGATTCATGGAGGAAAAGACCATCACAGGTTACAAGCCATGATGGGGATAAGCAACCTCCTGGCTTTAGAAGTAGGTATTTTCTGTATGCCAGGTGCAAGGGAGTGGCAACAGGAAACGGGTATCGTGTTGTCTGTGTGCTCCCTGATGCATCTGGTGGGGCCACTGTGAGTTACAGGAAGCTGGACTAGATGGGTCTTTGGCCTGATCCAGCAGGGCACTTCTTATATTCTTATGTATAGCTATTGTCATGGATTTAGCAAGACTAATAGATAAATTATCTTAATTCAGTCTGTTTACATGACATGTCTAAGGTTTTGCAGGAGTTCTAGAGAGGAGCATTTTTGCAGGGATGTACCACCACAGGAAGGGGAAAAATGAAAACAGCTGGGGGACACTTGTCTTGAAAATAGGCCACCTTGTTTTCTCTTTTGGGTGAGGATGACACTACTATGATGCATGATTATGGGATCTCTGGAAAATGCTTACCTATGCTAAATGCTATGTAATCAGCTGAAGGAGCACAGCTGGTAAACTGAGGCAGCACCAAATGCTACAGGGCACAATCCTGTATAACTCTTGCACCAGTGTAACAGTAGATCCCCCAGTGTAAGAGCACTTATGCCAGTGTAACGCCGACAGACGCAGGACGGACACCGGCGCAACCCCCCTCGGACACCTCATATGTGCAGTTCAGACGAGGAACGGACATCGGCACGACTCCGCCGGAGCAGGGGCCATTCTGGGGGTGTCTGAATGCCCCCAGAATGCCCCCTGCACTGTCAGAGTTGCGCTGGTGTCCGTTCCACGTTCGAACTGCACATGTGAGGTGTCCGAGGGGGGTTGCGCCGGTGTCCGTCCTGCGTCTGTCGGCAAACAGCAAGTTACACATTAGTGCTCTTACACCGGGGGATCTACTGTTACACCAGTGCAAGAATTACACAGGATTGGGCTGCTAGTGTAGTTTGACAGCCCTGCGCTCAAGTCTCAATATTTGTTTAAAGAAAACGTATAATTGTTGTCACCCCTGATGGCTTTTGATAATTCCCCCTAGGGTTGTTTAAATAGAGGGGGTGTAGGAGGAGCCAAGCAGACTGATGATCGACCCCCTAGGCTTACCTTAATGTCCCTCATGGTAGCCCCAGTGAATAAGAATATGGGCTTAGTAATGCCTTTGTCCAAACATGGTCTGCGGGCATTTATAATAATCTGTGATTGTGGTTAGATGTTTGTTACTGAGCAATTTCAAAGCGTGTGCGAAAGCATGAAAGAGAGGGAGACGTCAGGAAGTTCAGCATCTGGAAATAATTGGACTTTCATTATGCAGTCATTTTATACTCTTCTGGACTCTGAAGACTAAAAAATTCAGTGTTTCTATAATTTTTGTTGTTCATTGTTAGAGAACCTCACAACCTTGCCTCATACCCCTCAATGTAAAATGTAAACAGCTGCACACTAGTGCAAACAGTGGTTAAGTGGGCCTTTGTATAGAAGTCTGAACCGGGTGTGGGCACCTCCCATGCTCACCATACACAACAAAAGCTAAACATGATTAATGTTCTTGAAAATCATATCCATCCTTACATCCATATATAAAACTATTGGTAGCAATGCCATTCTCTTGTTGACAGATGTGAACTTGGGCTGAGTTTACAACGTTAGAGATTAAGATTTTTTTTGTTTTGTAAAATACAGTGAACCCTCAATTTACCAGACTAACAGCTCAATCCTATCCCCTGACTGGGCTGGCGTAGCGCACGCTGCTTCAGCCCAGGGTGTCACAAATGTGCTGTAAAGCATGTTTCAGCACCCTGGGAGTAAGGCATGCTGGGCAGAAGGTCTGTGCCACCCACCCACTCAGCCCACTGGCCTGCGCCATGGAGCCACCAAGGTAAGATCCAAGTGGCGCAGGGGCTGGGGGAGAGCAGGGGGAGGGTGGTGACGGGAGCGGATTGGGCCCAGGAGGGGGGTTCAACAGCACTGCCATGCGCCATATCCTGTCCTCCACCCCAGACCTTTTTGCCCAACATGGGGCTTCCCAGTTCTGTGCCAACTCAAGAGCTAGCGCAGATCCGAGTAGCCCCATAGCACTGGCTGGGGCTTTACCCGGGGTAAGGGGATTAATGTCCCCTTACTCCGAGGAGGCCCCCAGCCTGCTTCTGCCAAGCACTAGCCCCTAGCCCATGGTGCAGGGCGCCTGGATAGGATTGGACTGCCCTAGGGGAAGGGGTGTCCATTAATCCCGAAAGGGCATTCAATCTGGACGTTCTTTCTGCCATTAGTCCTTTAATCCCTACCCTAGAAAGTGCTGCTGCTCCGCTCCACTCCCCACCAGGGTTTTCTATAATGGAGAAACATCTCCATTCCTTGAGGAGGAGAAGCAGCATCAACCGAGCTCTCTAAGGTTGTTAACTCTCAGGAGGGGGTTCAGGGGCAGGCGCACCCACCTTCCAGATCTCCCTTGGCACTGGTGCTGCAACTCCCCTTTCCCTTCTTGAGCAAGACACTCTAGGAACAGAGACGTTTCCCCATTCCTGATGCCACTCTAGAAATGGAGAGTTCTTCCAGAAGTGGAACTCACTGAAGCTCACTTCCTGAGGAACACTCCATTCCTAGAGCAGCCTTAGGAATCGAAAAACATCTCAACCCCTAGAATGCCCTGCACAAGAGCTGCAGCACCAACACCAAAGCCAAGGGAATCCTAGGTGAGCCTGTCCCCAACACCTTCCAACCCTTTCAGCCCAATCCTAACGCCCCACGTGGTGATGCAGCAGCGCCAACATGGCTTCCGCTATATCCTGCAGGGGAGTTACAGCATGTTGAGGCCTCCTCGGGATATCCAATCCACCCTCCTACCTGCTGTAACTCCTCCCCATTCCACCCACCCACCCACCCTTCGCCCTGTTCAATCCCCTCCCCGCCTCCCTCCTACCCCCCCCCCCCGGATGACCCCCCAGAACTGGTGGGCATCCAGCGTCCATCTTTGCGCAAACCCAGTTGCTCGCTGCTTGCAGTGGTAGCCAGGCCACGCACATTGGCGCTGTCATGTTTGCAACTGCCGTAAAACTGTTTACACTGGCGTAATGCATGTTCCACTGGCGTAACGTGTGTTCCACTGGCATAAACAGCCCTTAGGATAAACAGCCCAGTCAACTATCTTACAGACCTCCCACCCCTTTTGTCCAGCAAGTGCTGCTGGGATATATGCAGTCACAGGAAGAAAGCTGTATGATGATTGACAGTGCCAAAGTAGGAGCTAGCGCTGCTTTTTCCACACATGAACCCCCTGATTGGAGTTAATATGTGGTTGCAAATCCCACATGGGTTGATACTTATGGGTATGATTTCCCATGAATGTACTGCACATTTGGTCTGGGTTTAAGAATCAGCAGATTTGATGCAAAAAAACAGAACAGAGTCACTATGCCACAAGAAAAGCTATGCTTGTTCATACCATTATGTGGCAATTTTCTGCGTGGTTTGGCATTAATTCTCACAGCATTTTAACAAAGCAATCTAGATGAATACTACAGACCACAATATCTGATTTAGAACCAACCTGGCTGGTATGTCACTTCAAGGAAGTAAACTATTTCATTGTTTCAACCATCTGGCATAACAATACAAAAATAAAAATGTCAATGACATTTTGACAGTGCCAAATATTGTTTACAGTTGCAAAATGAAATGCATCACCTACACACTTGGCACGCATCACATTCCAGACTGTTCCTAGGATCCTTTGCTTCTGCAAAAACAGTTGTCCTCCTTGTAATAGTCTCTCCATTCTAATCGGATTTACCAGTGGCCCCTTGGATGCCAGATAAGGACAGGGCTAGAATATTCTCCAAAAGACTCTGGGTCGTCACTCACATTTAACAGCATATGTAAATGACTCGTGTCTTTGTCTTTCTTTCCAAAGAGGTGGTTAATTTGATTCTACATTCAATGCCATAAAAACCTAAAAGGAGCCCTGCTGGATCAGGCCAAAGGCCCATCTAGTCCAGCTTCCTGTATCTCACAGTGGCCCCACCAGACGCGTCAGGGAACACGCAAGACAACAATATACAGTACTGAACAACAACAACATCCTGTCGCCACTCCCTTGCAGCTGGCATACAGAGATAACCTATTTTTAAAACCAGGAGGTTTGCAACTTGTGATGGACTTCTCCTCCATGAATCTATCCAATCCCCTTTTAAAGGCATCTAGGCCAGGTGCCATCACCACATCCTGTGGTAAGGAGTTCCACAGATGAATTACATGCTGAGTGAAGAAATATTTTCTTTTTTCTGTTCTAACTCTCCCTCTACTTACTTTTAATACATGTCCCCTGCCTTTATTGCCCTTATTCAAAAGGAGCCTGTGAATGATGTTCACTGGTTAAGAAGTAGAAGTCTTTGAGTAATCAAAATCCTAGAGACACTCATGAGTTCTGCAACCCCACTGGTGGGCACAAGCTTCCCTTTGCGTTCCACTAAAACACAACAACGTTAGATGAGAAGAAAGTGCTACTGTTGATTCTATCCATATGCTCTAATAGAGAAGATGAAATAGCTTTTCCCAAGACACTTTTATATGGTGATATGAACTGATGTAACATTGGTGGACCAGGAAAGACTGGTAATGTTTAATTAATCATCTCTTTTTTTACAGTTGCATCACTCTTTATAAAAATTTGAGGACAAAAAGTCCCTTTTATGAGGTAGGAGTCACACATTGCTCTCATCCTTCATAAGACCTGAATGGTTCCAATTTATCTCTGTTGTTAAAGCTGGCAAATGTCTCTGTGTATTGGGGCTGCAAATGTCTCTCTGAGAAACACCCATTTTCAGCTGAAAACTACGTCAATACAGGGAAGAAAATTACTTCAATTTCATAAATTTAGTTATGTTACATTCACTGTTATACACATCACATGTTATCTATCATAGAATCAACATATCCCTACTACCTGGTAGCCATATTTAAAATTTAAATCTGACTTGCTAATGTACTCTAAATTTAAAAACTGCATGCAAAATTAACGGTGCAATCCTGGCCTAAATGTTGTAAGCGCCAGAGGCCCTAATGGGCGTCCTCGGATGCGCACCAGCGGAGGCCGTGTAAGGCAGGCCCAGCCTAGGAAAGGGTGTCGTTGGATATTGGTGCAACCAAGTGCCGATATTCCCGCCCCCTCCCAGGCCGGACTGGACAATGGTCCCCTCCCTCGCCACCCCTGCCTGCCCTCCCCACGCCCTCCCACCGCCAGGCACAGCACTCACATGCGTTAGGCCGGCAGAGTGCTCCGCTGGCCTAAAATTGGGCAGGATTGGGCCGCCCATCAGACTGAAACAGCTGATAGTAGCAAATAGCTTCATTCAACATTTGATACCTTTTCTTCAAATCAACAAATCAAAGCTTTTACTTTTAAATTCATGTTTGGGGTGATATGTAGTTTTATGGATGAAGCAAAAAATTAGATCAATCTGAATTCCTTGGAATTTGAATAAAGTAAATATAAATCAGTTCTAATAAGCAAAGATGAAAGTGCCGCCATTTAAAATATAGTACAGAAGATGTCTGGACAGTTATGCGTGGTTTGGCATACAATGACATGTGCATTCAATTTTAAGGTGGTAAGAAGGCGGTAACAAGAAATCAACCCTCTTCATGCTTCAAAGAAAACTAACAGCCCAATCCTATATCCTGTCAGTCCATAGCATGCAATGTTGCTGATAGAGTGCATGCTGCACGCTACCATCGGGGGCAATCAGACGGCTAGCAAGAGGTAGGTAAAAATGTTTTACTTACCTCTCAGTAGGTCACCTGGTTGGCAATGGGTCACCTAGGACATACATCTGCTATTTTGCCACCGAGATCCGCCCCTTCCCACCCTTGACCCACTCCCTGGTTCATCCCACTCCACATCTCTATCCTCCTGAGAACCACCCCCTTACCTGCACCAGCAGAGTGTCTGGACAGTAAGCACATGGAGCTTCTGGCCATTTCCGTGAGTAGCTCCATGAAGCACGTGACAGTGGCGCAATGTTTGCGCTGTCACAAGGTTACTTACGGCAGCGGACCACTCGATCTGCTGCCAAAAGCGGCTTTTAGGATTGGGCTGCAAAACTGTTGGTTCCGATCCAATGAAAACCAGCCATTCTTAAAGGCAGCCTCTTCAGCTTTATCAGCATGCAAAATAAGCACCAATTTCCTGACGCTGGGAATGGCACACATGTTTCCCTACACGCTCCTTTCTGCCCCTATCGCTATGTAGAGAAACAACTGAACTAGGAGAACCTATTTAAATTTATTGTAATTTGCCCTGAGACTGGGTGGGCTAAAAATCCCCAATAAATATATGAACGATTAAAAAAACAAAAACACCTTTCTGGTGGGTCCTGTATTGCAGTTCCTAACTTCTCTACATGTTGAGGGAAACTGTGCAGGAGAAACATGTAAGCCCAAGACCCATTTCCAGTCTCACCATGCTGAGATGTTCAGGGGGAGCTCAACAAGCCCCAAGTGATTGAGGATTATAGTATTTCTCATCTCTGCATATCTGTCTGTAAAGATGTTTTCTATGTTTATTCAACAGGCCTAATCTTTCTTATTTGCTAACCCAAACTCCCGCATAATAATGTTCCAGTTTGGGGCAATAGCTTCTATATATGCTTCTCATTTGTCCAAGTACATTTTATGTCTGGCTAACCTACAAAAATGTCAGGAATGTAAAGGAACAAGAAATATTGAATAGAATCCTCAGCCTACAGATCACAGCTGTGCTGGATCAGAGTTTGTCTTCTGAGGAAGGATTATTGTTCAAACTATTTTCTCCCTACTTTGGGAAAATGGTAAGTGCTATCTTTGATTTACTTTTTTTCTTCCTCCAGGTATTGCAAGCATCTTATCACTCAAGGCTTGGTAATACCACTCAAAACAGATTCACGTGTTATGCTTGTAGCACATATGATTGTGGCATGTATACTTGGCTCAGTAGGGCAGGGGATCTGTCAGTTGGTAGAGCAGCCGCCTCATATGCCTGAAGATCTGAGGATGGCAGTTCGAGACCTGTCTAGAGCTGTCGACACGCTGCTGACAAGCTGCAGAAGCCTCAGTGGGAGAGAGAATTCTGCAGCTGGCACACTGAGTGGGAGGCAGTGCTGCCGTCAAGTCTGTGTGGGGGGTGAATGCCAGAGAGAGGCCAGACCGTGAAGAAAACCACCTGAAATGAGTGTTCTATGCAAGATTAGAACATTTGTAATATATTAAAACTGCTTCAGTTTAGATCACCTGCCTATGTAAACTGCATTGAATTAAAGTCGAAGGAGAAATCCAATTACCAGAGAAAGGCGGTATATAAATATTGGCAGCATTGTTATTGTTGTTCCAGAGTTAATAATAATAATAATAATAATAATAATAATATTTTTCTGCAACAAACACATAACCTGTGAACAACATGCATGCACGTACAGTATACACAGCTTTAAACATCTGTATACACACATCAGAGAACCATGATTGAAGGTTCTTAAAGAGATTTTTCTGCTTATGAATCCAGAGGCGTCGTTGGGGGGGGCAGTGGGGTGCCACGCGGTGGGGGTGTACTTGCCTCCAGAGTCGTCACCGCCAGGTTGCTCCCTCTGCTGCTTTTTTCTTCTTTTTTGTCGCTCCGCCGGCGAGATCGGCCCGCCTGCCCTGAAGCTGTTTGGCTCCAAAATGCGTTGAAAAGCACCAGGGGTGTGTGTTTTCATGCCATGTTGCTGCCGAAATTTGGCGGCAGTGTACAGAAAATTATGTCACAGCCCCAGGGGGTGGGGCTTGTGGCATCACGTGGGTGGTGTCGCATATGAATCATTCTTTTAGTTAGAGAGCTTTATCATTCACTGTTTGTCCCTGTATTTGTTTCCTTGTGGAGAGAAAAACAGCAGGAGAGACCATTTGTGAGTGAACAATGGCTAGCAGGAAAAGGGTTAAGCCTTTCACTCACCTTTTCTCAGCTCCTGATTGCCTCCAGTGTTTACATGTTTTTAAGTTGTCAGGAAATCACACAAAACTCTGTGTATAGTTTGGCCCATAATTCCAAGGAAAAGTGTTTAGGGTTGTGGGAAGACAGTAGAAGCTATCCTGAATATCCTTCCACTGCAGATTTTCACGGAAGTGAAACATTATGATTTGTGGATTTTGTGATGAAAGCACAGCTAGACAAATGGGTGGTGTTTGTGGTGGAGGGTTTGGATTTTTCCCTTCCAGAAATGAGAAATAAAAACTGGATTTGGCGGTTTGATGATGAAAACATCTAGTCCCTGTTTTGAAACAAAGTATTTATGCTGGGTAACTTGAAACTCTGCCATGATTGGCAAGCTGGAAGATGACAGACTTGCTGGTCAGTAATACATATATTGTGAAAAGGGCTTTATAGTGGACCCTCAATCTAACGGGCCTCAATTCAACGGTCTTTGGCGATAACGGCCAATTTCTGATGTCTGGAGAGGTCCATTAAACCCTACCTTATAGAGCTCCCTCTGCATTCCCCCCCCCTCCACGCAGCAGCGACGCCAGTGTTGCAGGGCATTTTTTTGTGGGAGCATGCGGCAGATGACATGATGCCAGGATTCTGCAGATGTCCCCTCTATGCAAGAAAATGGAGGAGGGCACTTGGGTACCTAATGTGACGGAGGACGGGAGGAGATAAATGGGTATCCCACCCATGGTATCCCTTCCATAATAATTGGGTACATGTGTACCTGTTGCGACTGTGGTTATGAAGCCCTACCCATCAACACCCCCCCCCCAATTCTGGAGCATGAACACTTCATCCTCAACTGGTATAGGATGTCAGTGGAAAGAGCCTTTAGACAGTTAAAGGGATGGTAGAGGATTCTGCTTAAAAGAACTAACTGTGGTGAACAGCTGATTCCAGTGGTGGTGATAATCTGCTCTGCTGCATTCCGCACAACATCTGCCTCTCTCAGGGCGAGTTTTTTCTGAACCTGGAGGGATGATGACACATGCTGCCCCCTGCCCAGAGCCCGTTTGAGAGACAGAGCACCTGAGGAGGCTGCAAAAAAGATCAGAAATTATCTCTGCAACTACTTCAGCAGTGAAGGGCTGCAGTAATTTGTAGTTCAAATAAAGAGATGGTTTTTTTGAAACAAATGTTTATCATTCTATCAACTGTCATGTTGCTTATTAACAAGCATTCCTGAATGAATCTTCCATTTGTGTTAACTGCATTCACATTTTAAACAGCCCATTGTAAGTGCACAAAAAACAAATTCAAGCAAATGGGTTGGCAGATATGTGGCTCACCACAGGAGAATCGTGTATCCCCCCAGTGACACAACTTCCTTGTGTGTCCCCCCCCCCTCAGCTTGTGATGGTTCAGGTCTGGAAAGGGAAGGCTCCATCAGAGCAGTCTGTCTCCCCATGAAGTCGCTCATCATTCCCTGAATGCTCTCAACAACGCCACCAGCATCCTGATGTCCTCTGTGCCACCAAGACCTCAAGCCTGGTCCAACGTGGCTTGCTGATTGCTGCCCACCCCAAGCACATTTCCCATGCCATGATCCTCTATCCTGGAGGCAGTGGAAGGTCTCTGTGAACCAATTGCTCGTTTCTTAGTTTCCCTGCAACAGCTCACAGGAGAAGATGAGATGCAGCAGCCACTTCTGGCGGGAGACAGACTAGGGCACCTTCTCACCTCCTCAGAGGATTCAGAGACCATGGGTCTCACACAACCATGTGAGCTTCTAACCATACATTCAAAACCCACATGGACGCACAGTTTAAGAAGCGAAAAAGGTATTTGGCTTATTCTGTGAGGAAAAACAACTCATGGATATGTATCCAAAAACAACCACATGAGATTTGTATCCAAATGTGTGCTACATCTATGGGAAATGCTGATTTCCATGTGAGTTTTTGAACGTTTGTTATGGGCTTTATCTGTCTACAGCTGATTGCACTTTGTGACTCCAGTACAAAAATCTGTGAACAGGACAAGGTACTGTACATATTTCTTTTCTTTGGAAAGAACAATTGTGGAGCATCTTAACCAATCTTGTGTTTGAAATGGGTGAGGAAGCACTTCAGAACGAAGAACAGAAAATCCTGTATTTAAAATATATTTCTGAAAGCCATTGAACATTTTCTCTCACCCTGCTTGCGTCGGGTAGAATAGCATATTGATAATACCCTTCAATCAGTTCACCCGTCCACTTATACTCACTAATTTAAATAAATGAAGTTTAGTCATTTCACGTAAAAGTATACTAAGTAAGCAAACTTGTGCTTGAGGTCCCTGTTACATCACATGTCTGCACTGGAGACATTAGCTAAGCTTCTACTCATGCTCCTTCCAGTGTTTTTCTGAATGCAGCTGTGCATACATCAGTACAAATCTAAAAGCATTCTCATTTCCCAAGCAATTTTAATCATTTAATTTCTTAACCCAGGGAGTTCCTCCGTCTGGCCCTTGTCTACATACTGACGAATACTGCAGTGAGGAACAGTGAAACCTTCTGCAGCTCTCAGCTGTAATTAAAACCACATTGGAGTAGAGAACTGAAGGCTGGGGAGGGGGGTGGGTGGGCGCACATTGGCCGAAGAAACCAAGATAAGTTCAGTAAGTCATGTTAAGGGTAAAATTATAAGGCTGTCTTTCTTGAACTTAGTCCAAAGGCAGAGAAATCACTTCTGCTCTGCCCCATTCAGTCAAAAAACGCTCTCTTGTCTGGAAGGAGCAGATGAAACAAACACTGAATAGCTTCAAGTGTTAAGTGAGTGGAGCTGGGTTGGGGTAATTACGGTGATGTTGGACAGCATGACTGAAACATGACTTTGCTAAGTCCTAAGCATACTAGTCGCTATCTCTGTGGGACATACTTCCAAGTTCCAAGTAAACATGCTTTGGATTTGGCAGCGACTCTGAGCCTGTGGCCTGATAGGAATCTTATTCGAGGACCTGAGTTCTGACTCAACGTTATTGCTGAAGAAGCTGGCATAAGTTTGGAAGGAAAAAATGAATAGCTAGGTGAAAAATGAGGAAAGGAAGAAGGGAACCACAGTTGTTGTGGTTCTGCAAGCATTGAGCTCTGTCATGGAAATTCAGGCTCTTTTTGCAGGCATGTCTTGCTATAAAAACATTAAGCAACTCAAGATTCAAAACTGAAGGCTAAAGAGAAAGTGAGAGTCGGAAGTGACCTACAAGACCTTCAAGTCAAGTCTAACCCTCTGTCAAGGCAGGCTGACCACAGTTACAACATCCCTGATGGCTATCCAGCCTCTGCTTCTGCTTAAAGACTTCCAATGATGGAGTCTACCATCTTCCAAAGAAGACTGTTCCATTGCAGAACAGTTTGTACTGTCAAGGAGTACTCCCTTACATTAAATCAAATGTTTGATTGAATGATTGCTAACCCCGCCCCCCAGAGCAATCGAAAACAAAGCCACTCCATCTTCCACAAGGCAGCCCTTCAGATAAGTATAGATGGTCTCCTCTTAACTCTTCTCCAAACTAAATGTGCCCAACTCCTTCAACCTGTCTTCATAGGACATGGTCACCAGCTCCTCACCCTCTTCTGGACCTGCCTATACCAGGAGTAACAATTGCTGTAAAATCACGAGACTGAGTAGTGGTTCTGATCACTTTTATTCTGTTTGTGGATCACTAGGCCAACAGAATGGAGAGCACTTTTCCGTGGCTACTATACAGCTATGCCAAAGTAATGGAGAAGTCGCAGATTCCTCTTGCAGAGGGCAAGTTTCTGCCATTCGTTCTTGCCAACCTTCCATGGTTATGCAGTTCATATAAACACAACACCATATGGTGAAATCAAGAAGACTCACAGCCCGGTCCAGCCCAAGGCAACTGCGGTACAATTCAGGCACAATTGCAGCCCAAGTGCTTTAGGCCCGAGTTGTGCCTGAATTGTGCCTGAGTTGGGCTGCAATTGTGACTGAATTGCAGCCCGGTCCAGCCCAAGGCAACTGCGGTACAATTCAGGCACAATTGCACAATTCAGGCACAATTGCAGCCTAAAAGTGGGTGTGTTGGGGGCGTGTCGGGGGTGTGACGGGGGCGGTTACGAATTTTGGTCCGGTTCCAGACACTGGAGAGCCACTGACACGCCCCCTCGAGCCCAACTCAGGCCCAAAATTTGGGCCAGCAAAAAGGGTGGACCCAAATGTGAGGAGACCCATAGGAGCCATTTTACCTTACCCACACCAGCCCTCTCCTGAAAAGTACTAACACCCTGGGCCCGAGTTGGGCCTGAGTTAGGACCGAACAGGTGTGGCCTAACTCTGGACATGGACCCAAATAGTTACCCTATCAGCACCCAGCCCCACCCAGCCTCTTTCCCACAAAAGCCCAGCCCCAGCCCTCCACTCTCTCTCTCTCTCTCTGAGCACGTGGCGTGGGGTTCTGTCCCCCAGCAGCCACAAAGTGGGACTTTGAAAACTTTTCTAACACCCCACTTCTCTCTTCTCCTCTCTGCCCCCCTCTAGGGCAGAGAGGGCTGTTCTGCCTGTGGCCAAACTGTTTACTGCTGTGCCTGGGCAGCTGTCTCCATGCAAGTGTTTGCTAACCCATGTCTTTCTCCCAGCCCCTCTCTCCCCCCCCCCCATACAGGCAACAACACCAGCAGGTAAGTGCAGGGTTTGTGCTGACATGTGGTCTGACGTCTGCCTCTTTGCATAGAGAAATATAGGTAGGATACATGCCTCTATACCAATGTCTTGTCTCATAGCTGCCTGCATAGCCTGCCATGATATGCCTCTATACCAATGTCTTGTCTCATAGCTGCCTGCATAGCCTGCCATGATATGCCTCTATACCAATGTCTTGTCTCATAGCTGCCTGCATAGCCTGCCATGATATGCCTCTATACCAATGTCTTGTCTCATAGCTGCCTGTATTAATGTGAGCACACAATGCCATGAGTGTGGAACTGTAACCCATATGTAGACACCAGCTGTCCCCCCCCCTCTTTTCTCCACAGGGTCTACCGACAGGTCAGTATTGCTAGGATTGCCATGGTTGTGACCCCCAAGTTGTGTTGTTGTCTCTCTCTTTGACCCCTTTCCCTTACAGGATCATGCTCACCGTACACCCAGGGAAGGAGCACAGACCAGGCTATGTGTGTCACACCACTCAGCTGTGTTTGATTTCTCTCCCTGCAGGCCTTTGCAACCGGCACACTGGCTCCTCTTCAATGGCGATTGCTACCACGCAGCAGCTGCCATGGAACACCCCCATGTTGTTCGTCCCCCCAGGAATGCCCACTACCACAAACCGTCCAGGGAGCACCCCTGGGCCTGCAGTCTGGTTGCCCCACGGTCACCTGCCTTGATGCTGCCAGAGAGGTCTGGGAGCCTGCCCTGCAACCCACCTCAGCTGCTGCTGCTGCCCCACCGCCCTGGCTGCCTACTTGCTGTCCCTCCCCTTTCTATGGAGCAGGCCGTGGTTCCACAGGGGAAGAGCCCGCATCTCCAGGTCCATGGGGCTCGCCTGATGCTGCTGCTGTGGTCCTAGAGGCTGCTGTGCCTACCCCTGGCAGCCACGCCCGGCCATCTCTGCCACTGTTCCAGAACAATAAAGATGCCCCTGGAAACACATGTCCCCAATGTTGCACAAGCACTGCCCCACACACCCAAACAGGCAGGCCCCAGCACACAAGCCTCTGCATGAATCCCAGCCAGGGTCCGCCACAGCCATCCCTGGGAGAACACAGCAGGGGGGCTGCCGGACCCTCTGGAACCAGAGGGGAGGGGGGAGTTGGGGGGCCTGTCAGGCAGGCAAACACTGACGGGCACTGTGGCGCACGTCCGTGAAGAGCCCTTTCAGCAACCGGGGCTCTCACCCACCCTCGGTCCGCCCATCACCGGCGTCCGTGTCCGCCCGTCACCGGCGTCCGTTTCCGTCCTCTGTCCGCCCGTCACCGGCATCCGTTTCCGCCCATCAACGGCGTCCGTGTCCGCCCTCGGTCCGTCTGCATGAGAGGCGCCCGTTCCTGCATTGCCTCCATCTGCGAAGTGCCCCCTGTGCCCCTATCGGTCTCTGCAGACCCCTCTCCCTGTATCCCTCTCCCACCAGCCGTGTTGTCTGTCTGTTTCTGACCCACCCATGCCCCTCCCCAGCACCCCCTGTCAGTGTGCCTGCCTCCCCTCCCACTCCCTGATGATGGACGCTGGCACCCCCCATGCCGCCAGAGCGCCTGCCGCAAGGTGCCGACGTTGCCCCATCTGGGGGTGTGATGAGCTGCGTGAGCCCTTCCCACTCGCAGCAGACAAGCCCACGGCATCTCTCGGTCTTGGCCGGGGCACGGAGCAGAAGGCATGCTGGGATGCCTTCTTTGTGGGCGTTGCCACGGCCCTTGAGGCCCAGGGCTTCAGGCAGCGCACGGGCATGTCCTGGCGGAGGCGGTTCCAGACCTCATGAGACCCCCCCCTTGTGCGTGCCGTTCCCACCCCCTCCTTCCCTTCTCTCCCCCGCTCACCCCCCCATGACTCCCACGTGCAGCCTCACCGTGGCTTGGGGGTGGCATCGCAGTCTGCAGGAGGGAGGGCAGTCGTACTCCCCCCTGCGGCAGGTGGCTGATGCCCAGGGTGCCCTGGGGCAGCTGGCACTGGCACAACCTCTGCCCTTCAGCTGACTGTCAAACGCGCAGTGCCTGCAGGCCCGCCTGTGGCTGCCCATCTGCTGCAACCGCTGCAGCAGCTGTGGTAGGTGCATGCAGACGGGCTGAGGAGGGGGCTCTTCGCTTCCACAAGACTGACAGCTCCCCACAGGAGCCTGCCTGCCTCTGCGGTAAGTTTTGCCGCGATCCTGGCCCAATGCTGTTGCCTCCAGCCTAACTCAGGCACAGTTGCAGCCTAACTCGGTCCTAGTTTGGGCCACAATTGGGCCACAATTGGGCCTCAACTGTGCCTGAGTTAGGCTGGACTGAGCCCTCAATCACACGAAAGGCAACCTTTTGACCTTTGTATTTCATGCACAGCCCAACTATCAACTTTTTGCTTTATGATCCAGTGATTCCCGCCACAAAGTGAATCTTCAAGGGCATTGAGCTATCTGTCCTACCAGAAGATGTTCCAAAAGTACATTCAACACCTGGATATTATTTTCAATTATGAAACATACCTTGCACAGCTAACCACTGGGGACAAAGGGGAGAGGCAGGGAGTAAGTAAGTAAGTGCTCTCTACAACCAAACAGCTCTCCAAAGTCAAAACAATATACTGTACTACAGTGGTTCCCAAACTTTTTAGCACCGGGACCCACTTTTTAAAATGACATTCTATCGGGACCCACCTAGCTACAAAGCTTTAAAAAACAGGCAATCTAAAAAGAAACAATTTTTTATTTATGTTCTTAGGTTTTCACGACCGGTACATATCACTGAATTAATAAAAGGAAGCATTTTCCAGGTTGATCTGGTCGTTTTATTTAGTTAACAAGAGATTGTCCTAACGTTTCGCTCCTAAACTATGAGGAGCATTAGCAAAGGAACAGCAACTTGCTGTCTGCTCTAGTTCTTCTTAGTGCAAGATGTTAACAGTAAAGGCAGCAGTTAACCTCCCAACTGTTAACATCTTGCACTAAGAAGAACTAGAGCAGACAGCAAGTTGCTGTTCCTTTGATAATGCTCCTCATAGTTTAGGAGCGAAACATTAGGACAATCTCTTGTGAACTAAATAAACGACCAGATCAACCTGGAAAATGCTTCCTTTTATTAATTCAATACTTTTTTTTATTTATTTCAAGTAATATTTTATTATTTACTTGCAAAAAACTCAGTCCATTTCTGATAATAATCTAAATAAATAGCTTCAAGGCTTGAGGGGCTTAGTTATGTGACCCAGCTTTGCCCCCACGACCTGTCATTGACTTTGGAAACCGCCCCCCCAAAAGACGCTCAATAATTTATCTCCCTCTATTTACACTAGCTTGCAAACTGCAGGAGCTCAGCTGTTTGAAGGGCAATTAGCAGCTATCTGATTTTTGAATAGCCTCAGGGCTTGAAGCAATTACGTATCTGATCTTTCCATCACCCATGTTTTCATTGGAGGCTCTGTGGGACCCACCAGAAATCAGGTCGCAACCCACCAGAAATCAGGTCGCAAGTGGGTCCCGACCCACAGTTTGTGAAACACTGCTGTAGTGTCTTCTTAGGTTCACTACTGTACAGGATTACGTAGCCCGTTGTCCATTTTTTGTCAGATTACTGTTTGATAGTTCAGTGATGGAACAGTGCTGCCCTTTGTGCAATCAGTGTTATATGATCAGACACTTTCTAGCAGCCTCTAGCTGAGCAGAGAGAAAGAGAAAATGAATGAAATGGAAGCTAAGAGAAACGTTGCTAAGATGTGAAGCACCTTTCGGACACAGGAATGCCAGTCTGGAGAACTGATGGAAGTAGTAGTAGTAGTAGTAGTAGTAGTAGTAGTA
Source organism: Plestiodon gilberti rubricaudatus (assembly GCA_026170595.1). Classification (NCBI taxonomy): domain Eukaryota; kingdom Metazoa; phylum Chordata; class Lepidosauria; order Squamata; family Scincidae; genus Plestiodon; species Plestiodon gilberti. The sequence continues at coordinate 191,086,402 of JANXHW010000002.1, read as the reverse complement.
GTAGTAGTAGTAGTAGTAGTAGTAGTATCTGTATTTATAAACCGCCTTTCTATGTCGTTAGATTTCTCCTCAAACTTTATTCAAAGCGATTTACACAGGCAGGCTTTTCTAACCCCCATAAGGATTTTTACAATAAATGTTCTATTTCCACAGAACCCATCATCTCCATTTCCTTTCAACTGTGTGGTATCTCACTGGCTGCACACGGCTTCCAAGCTTCGAGCTTCTCTGACAGCGACTCCTCTCTCCCACAGAGGGTCAGCACAGGCTATCTCAGCTTGTCAGCCAAGATACAGCTTGTTGGCAGCTTCTGCTTGTCTCCAACCGATCCTGTCCTAGTTGCTCTTCAAGCAGGGCAGCAGCTCAACCACTAGGTCACACCTCCAGCCCAGGTTGTTGCTTTTAAAAGCAAAAGTAAAGAGTGCTCTGCTGCTCTCTACCTCCATCCAATGCTCAATCTGCATATTTATAAATAAAACAAATATAGCCACTGTAAGACTCCAGTGATCACTCCCCCAGAGGAATCGGGTCAGCTCTGGCCCTGGAATTTCTCACTGCTCAAGGAAGTGCACATAACATTATGAAGGTCTAAAGAAAGTTGAAATGGTACTTTTTAATTGAACTGGCTAATGGCTGATGTACAAGTTGAATTGAGCACATCAGATTAGTGATGTAAACTTAGATTAAACATTATTACATGTGTGTATTCCAGTCTGCACATGTGCAACAAAGTTATTATATTTAGAAACGGAATTCTCAATCCTTTCACTTCCAATCTAAGAATTGGTATGGTCCAGTTACACTAACTGTATACAAGCACCAACCCTGCTGCAATCATTCCTGATCATAAAGAAGAGCCATTTAATCACTTGATTTTTGTCTGTAAACCGCTTTGTGAACTTTTTGTTGAAAAGTGGTACATAAATACTGTTGTTGTTGTTGTTGTTGTTGTTGTTGTTGTTAATAATAATAATAATAATAATAATAATAATAATAATAATAATAATAATAATAATAATAATAATAATAAAGAAGGGGTGATAAAATAAATGATAAATGCCTGAGGGTGGAGATGGTGCCGGGATGAAGGAGGCTGCCCTTCTCTTGTTTCTGCCCCACCCACCATGTGACTATCCTAGTGAGTGAGTCAATCGGCCAGCCAGTGTCTTGGAGCCAACAAGCAGAAGGACTTTGTGATGGTTGTTGTTGTTGCTGCTGCTGCTGCTGCTTCTGTGGGGCTGTTGCTCCACAGGATGCAGCAACCTCCCAACATCAGCAGGTTATTTGGATTATATGAAGCCACTTCTGCAGTTGCTCTTATATACCATTCACTACACTTCAGAAACTCCCAAGGGAGGGAGTAGTAGTTTGGCGGCGGCAGTGGCAACGGCAGCAGCAGCAAGAAGTCCTTCTTGGCACCCTCTCCACCCTTTCACTTCCAATCTGTCTCAGAATTTGTTTGGTCAGACATTGCGCGGGGGGGGGGGGGTGGCTTTAAAGCATGAGGCTTTAGCAGTGTATGCTAAAGCCTCATGCCATTCTAGTTCCAGGCTTCAGTCTTTTCTGAATACCTTGTTGAAGGAAAGTTTTGCTTTCGAGAGTTGCTAGTTTATGCTTATATGGGATTGTGTTTCAAAGGAGAGCTCTGCTGTGGTTAATTTTCATATTGTGAAATTTAGCTCATCTTTCCAAATCTGTGGACTTTTTATTGGCCCTGATTACCAATAACTGAAATTGTACATTCTTTAGAAATAGTAAACATCTGAAGTAAAACCACTAAGTTACTAGCAGTTGGCAGGCACTGCAACTGGTCACCGGATTACTTCCAATCTATGGATGTTCTAATTTAGAATTATTGTTAATTATTAATTATTATTAGAATTAGAATTATTATTAGCTATTATTCTGCATGTATCAAAGTCTTTTTTACCACATTCATCATGTCCTTTAAGTTTCTTCAATTTTTCAGCCATCCTTAATCTTAACTCCATCTCTTATCAGTTGCTTAATCAACACCCACCCCCCATAACACTGACACAGGTACATGCACTTACTTGCATTTTTAGAAGCATGCTTACGCCCAGAAGAACCTCTTATTTCACAAAGAACAGCTGCAGGTGATCTGATTCTGATTGGAACTGCAGTGTGTGGGAAAAGGAGGAGGTAGCACCCAGCACCATTTGTATTGCAAGCCTAACTATATGGAGTTGAAGGTAAGTGCCATTGAAATCAATGAGCGGAATTTCAAGGGAATGAGCAGAGGATTGAGGTATAAGACTGTTTTCACAGAGCAGCATGAACTCAGTGTCAGATTACCCAGCAGTATGGGGTTGGTTGGGGATATACCACCTTTCCCTAAGTAACAAAACCTGGTGCTCAAGGCAGTTTACAACATAAGAGATAAAAAATATACGTATTAAACATACATAATAAAATAACACTTTAAACCACAGTAGCCTAAAAACAGCAGTTAAAATATAAAAGCATAAGTATAACAGTAGATAAAAACTTCAGCACCCCCCCCCAATATCCCCAACTATCAATCTCCCCCACCAAAAGCCATTTGAAATAAAAAAAATCTTCAAGTCCCATCAGAAAGTGTCCAGGGAGGGGGATGATCATAATTCGCCGGGTAAGGAATTCCACATTTTGGGGGCAACCACCAAGAAGGCTCTTCCTCTCACTGCTGCCCCCCCCTTGCCTCAGTCAAGGGGATACACAGATTGAATTTATTCAAGTAAGATCTTATACGAAGAAATTCAAACTACTGTGTGTCATGAAATGGTTATGTTTCATGTGGGGTTTCCCCCTTTTTATCCTCACTATCTTTTGCTAGTAGAATTTTCCAGTGATCTTTTGCTTACGTCATTTACATGGCTTCTCTTGTGTAAAGCGTCAGGTGATGGTGAGTTAGTTCCAAATGGGAGGATTAGTGTTATCTAATTAGAAAGTAGGATGATGTCCTTTTAGTTGGAGGATAAATTCCCAAGAGAATGGAATCCTTTTGCCTTCTCCCTCTCCAGACATGGTGGGCCAGGGGGGAGAGCTTAAAAGAACTCCTGTGACTTTGAATGTGGTGGAGTTTTTATCTGGTTATGAGTCTGGCTAGTTGAGTCAAGGAATGTATAGGTTCTATCCGCTGTTTCACAAAGCTTTGTTGTCTGTTGCTATGGAGGCCTTGCAGGGTCTTAGAGCCTCCTACAATGTTGTAACGTAGTATTATCTGCTGATTAACAAAATTGTGGAGAAATCCTTTTTCCTAGTTTAATGATTTTTAATAAACCTAAAATAAAATATTTTACAGTATTTTTCTCTGCCTTGTGTTCTTTTTGAGATATCAGTTGAATTGTCATCTTCCTACTTTGCAAGTATTATTGCAATGTGATCTAAAGAGAGACCCTTGAACAACTATATTGCAGGGACGTGTAGTGTAGGTGTGGCAGGTGAGGCAACCCCACCCCCTCTTAGTTCCCATTAAAGCACCACAGCGTCACAGCGAGATTGCATGTGGACTACCTGCTTACTCAAGTGCAAGCGGGTAGCGCGCACATGCAATCCCCCGGTGAGGCTGCTCACAATCCTATCCTCCCCCCCCCCCCGGTGATGCAGCCGCACCAAAAAGGCTACCACTGCATCTTGGGGGGGGGGCAGGTTGGGAGGATTGGGAGAGGTAAGGGAAAATATTTTCCATTACCTTCCTATAAGCCTCCCAATTGCCAGTGGGTCTCCTCCAACCTGTGCCAGTTCTTTAGTTTGTGTAAGTCTGAGACTGTTCAAAGAGGGGATAGGATACGGCGTATGCCATCACCATCAGATCCACCCCCTCTGGCAGCCTCCCTACCCCGTTCCTCCTCCTCCCTCCCTGCCCCCACCTCTGCCTTCTCCAGTGGGCACAATGGGTCTGTCGGTGGGGTTGGAGCGATGCCGCCTCTTGCGGCAGCACTTGGAAAATGGCTGCCGACAGAGTACTATGCGCTCTGTCGGCAGCCATTTTATTATAATAGTAGGAGTTTGTTCTGCTGTTGTAAACACTTCTGTGTGACAGCCCAATCCTGAAATATTTTTACTTACCTCTCCCAGGCTCCCCCTCTCCCCACTATTGCATGCAGCGCACACTCCACCAGCGCGGCTGCATGGCAAAAGATGGGGGGGGAGGATTGGGCTCTTAGCTTAAGATGCTGCATTGTCATTTTACTTTAGGCTCTGCAGTATAAGCTGTGTAAACATCATTACAATTTTGTCCATATTTTGTTGCCCTCCATGCAGCTGGACTGGGTTTGCAACATAACCTGCAGAGAGTGCAGCTGGATTTACAGTTCAGAAGTCTGGAATTCATTAGTGGAAATTTTCAGGGTGTTTTTTTTTTCTCTTTACCCCTAGGCTTAGTTTACGTTAGTTAAGTCAAAGCAAACAGAGCTGGAATCTCCAAATGTGGAGGAGTTTCAGAGCTTTGCTGAAAATGAATAGGCAGAAAAATAAATGTTTGTCTTTTATCTGATAAGGCTTTCTTCCATGAATATTTACCCTAGCTTTTCCAAATGGCAGGGACTTAGGAAAGCTCCTGGTGCTATTTTTTCATTGGTGCCATAGCAATAATAATTTAGGACCATTTGAGACAACAAGGCATGCTGGCATTAGCATTGAAGGGAGAAAAAGAATTTCTATCAGAGCTGGAGTCATTTCAGATGTCATCACAACATTTTGTTCCAGTAGGATTACACTCTAGAAACACAACTTCTCGGGCACAGGGTTGTTTTTGTTGTTGTTGTTTTGTTTTGTTTTAGGTATGTTGCTTAACATTTGGTTTTCAAGTCAAATGCCAAGATGGTTAATAGTTTTGAATGAAATGATGTTACCTGGCTTCTATGCTTGGATAGGGATTCATTTCTTGACATCGAGAAGGAGAAACTCCTAAAGGGCAATGTTTATCCATAGTTAGAATTTAGATGGGGACATGGATTTACGCCCTTTCCTCCTCTCATGTCTCCAAGTCTTAACAAACAGAGTAATTCTTGGATACTATTTCCTTTGCCTTTCTCCACTGGCCAATACAAAAGCTCAGAAAGGGCATATAGTATAGCACTCACTGGCCTGTACCATCTTAAAATGTACAGTATATGCACTGGCATCACTACGGGGGGGCGGAGTTCTAAGTGCTGCTGAAATCAGAGCCTCCTTTACACAGATGAACAAAGCGGCCCTGCCCCCTCACCCTCGTAGCCTTTCAGGGAAGCGAAAGCAAGCGCAGGAGACTCCCTGCACTTGCTTTCGCTTCCCTGAAAGGCTAGGCTACAAGGGTGAGGGGGCGAGGCCGCTTTGTTCGTCTGTGTAAAGGAGGCTCTGATTTCAGCAGCACTTAGAGCTCCGACCCCCCCTGTAGTGACGCCAGTGACTGTATATGGGTGATTTTTTTTTATTTGCCCTGCATAGAAAGCTAACACCTCAAGGACAATGCTTTTAATCTAGCCTGACACATATGATGTTGATGTCATATATGTTCCATATGCAGAGAGGTTTTGTCATGCGGTTGGTTTTAAAGAATCAATCCACGACATACATGTTGAGATAAGAACTCTAAGGCGGAGAGTTTAAAAGCATTAAAAGTTTCATCCTTATGAACATGATTGCCAATGGGGTTTTTTTACTGTTGTATTTTTGTACATAAGATTGTTGTACATAAGGGTTGTTGTGAGAACAAAAAGGAGGGCAGGAAATATGTACACCACTCTGGGCTCCTTGGAGGAAGGGCGGTATAAAAATGTGAAAAATAAATAAAATAAATAAATCATAGATCTAAATAAACAAATATTCAGGTATTTCAAATATTCTGATATTTGTTCAGATGGTACAGTTTGGCTGCAGGCCTTGTATATAGAGTATTACTGTATGTTATAGAATATATTTTAGAGGTAGTCAGTAGTTTTTCAGAAGCTTGAAGAAAGCATGAAAGAGCTATTGCATATAAATCCACATGTTCATTTCTTACAGCCTACTATAGACTTTGGTCACTCAGATTGTTCAGATTTTTGACGCACTAAAACAAGAGGCAATGTCTGCTTGACTAAGGACCATAGTGGGATAAAAATATGAACATATGTCTCCTGTGAGCAATACGAGCTCTATCTTACAGCCTTCAGAGCTCTGAAAAATTAAGGGTAGATAGTGAAATCTGTGCCTCCTGCTTCCTATGCTAGGCTCTTGATTTGTTACCCTTCCTTCAAGGAGTGCTGATTACAATTTTCATCCCATAATAATAATACTTGACATCAGTATATCACTTTCTGAGTGTGCAAAGTGCTTCACATGCATTGTATTGACGGAATCCTATCAAGCAGGTTAGGCTGAGAAATAATACTTGGCCCCATAATTGTGGGCCAATAATAATAATAGTAATAATTGCCCAGTAATAATTGTGTCCTGTTCTTTATGTGTCTTTTTATGATTATTTAGGTGGCTTAAACGTGAGTTCTTTTAAAGTTTTTAAAGTTTTATTGGGATTTTTACCCAGTTTGCTCATAAAGGATTTTTAAAATGATATAATTTTTTTTCTACATGGCTTTTAAACTCATAAATCCCACCACCATTTGTATTGTAGCAGGCCATGAAAGTTTTCGCATATTTTTATTGGCCCAAGGCTACTTGGAAGCATCACAAGTAAGCAGGGATCTGCTCCTAGGTTTTCTGCATCCAAACCCACCATTCTAGCTACTACACCACATGGTCTTTCTTAGATATTCCTCTCTGTCCACCCCCCCCACCAGCCCCAACCATGTTCATCTAGGCCAAAAACTAAGCGATTTGATCTTGTCTAGCTGTAGTTGTAGAATGATGATACAGAGTTGAGAATCAGCAAGATTAGGGCTGTAGACTTATGCACACTTAGTGGGAATAAGCCTCTGGGGCATACTTCTGAGTAAACATGCATAGGATTGTGCTGTGAGTGAGTGGGGTCTGTCTTTGAAAATTCAGGCAAGGAGGTTGGTGGATGAGAACATGTAGCCAATTGCCATTCTTTTTCTGTTTGTAGAGAGATTTCCAAATCTACTCAGTCCTCCATGGAAAAAAATACAGTACAGTTCAGTGCTAATGGGTTTTCTAGTGATACAGAAATCTATGTCATTAATGAATAATATGTCTAGTTTTATAGCTCACAGTGAAATGATAGCTGAACACTAGCCTCATTCAGATGTATTTATTTATTTATTTATTTATTTATTTATTTACAGTATTTTTATCCCGCCTTTCTCCCCGAAGGGACCCAAGGTGGCTTACAACAACAACAAAAATCCATACAAAAAACACAGTATAAAAAAAATCAGTAAAAAGAATCAATAAAAATTAATAAAAACAGTGTCTAAAAACAATTAAAAAGATCATGGCTTTTTAAAACCATGGTTTACACTACATGAATGAGCTACTGTGAGCCCCAGGCTTGTGTGCTCCCCCCCTTCCTTTTCCTCTTCTTTCATGCACAAGAAAAAGAGAGGGTGAAAGCTTTTACTTTCACTTTGAAGGAAACTGAAGTTCCATGTTGTGGCCAAACTCAGGAAACAGGGTTCACTTCAAACCATAGTTAGGAAAAAACAAACCAGAGTCAAAATGTGGTTTCAGATCCAATTCGTTCTCAAGAGGAACTGTGGTTTATTGCAAAATAGAAGTAAAATCTTTCCTTCTCTTCTTCTCTTGCATGGTAAAGAGGAGAAAGCGTATGAACCTGCACCTTACAGAGGCTCATTCATGGAATGTGAAATTTATGGTTTCCAGGTACATCTGAACTGCACAGTCTCCAGGTCTGCCTGATTCTGTACTACTAGAAAGGAGACTCTGGTCATGATTCATTCTTGTATATCCATTCATTAATAAAGCCTTGGTAACATGCTCTCTCTGTAGGTGTTCGGGTTCGGAGATGCAAACTGCTCTATTCAAAAGTGTATTGATGTCCTCTTTTTTTGTCTTGGATGATGATTAGATGTTTTATGTAAGTATCAATCTGTGTGTGTAGGCTTTCTGTAAACTTGGTGTCCTAATGTAGCGTGCGGCTAACTAGAACATCCAAAAAGGGAAGAGTCCCTTCTGCTTCTTTTTCCATGGTAAATCTTATGGAGGGATGAATACTGTTAAGATGTAAAACATTGGATAGTTCTATGCCATTTCATTATTGACCATAAACTGTGACATGTCAACATTCACCAATCTCATTAAAGTACCGTATTGTTCCGAGTATAGGCCGCTCCTAATTATAAGCCGTATGCTTAAAGTTTGGTGCTATTAAAAAAAAAAAATCCAGGTCTTCATTCGGAGTGAACGAGTTGGAGCGTGGGCGAAGTGGCTGCGGGGGGGGGGGAATTGTGTCTCATCTCCTCTCCTTTACAAAGTCTGCTCTCCTCCCCCCCCCCCCGCCCCCCGGTGGCATTCCTACCGGGCGACTGCTGCTCTGGCAATCACAGCAGAGGAAGAACTGCAGCACACGTGGAGCCGGAAAAAGTGCCACTGGGTCAAGGCGTTCCTCACCTCCCTACCACGTGAAGCCTCCAGTTAGATTAAGCTGCTGATTCTGAATGCCACATGCACGTGGAAAACAGAGCAGTCGGCCAAACTGCTCTGTTTGAAGGAGAGCAGCAGCCGCCTGGTAGGAATGCCACGGGGGGGGGGGGGGAGTAGGCTTTGTAAAGGAGAGGAGAGGAGAGGAGACACAATTCCCCCCCAGCAGCCGCTTCGCCCACGCTCCAACTCGTTCACTCAAACACAGCCGCTTCGCCCACCCTCGGGGGACACCTGTACCATTTTTTTTTTTTGCAACATCCCAATTGTAGGCTGCACCCCTAGTTTAAAGATTTACATTAGGGTGGGAGTGCGGCCTACACTCGCAACAATACAGTAATTACTTTACTGGGGGGGAACAAGTCTGGCATGCACTTCAGCCTCTGGATCTGATATGGATTCTGTTGCAGAAAATCTGGATTCATCATAAATGATTTGTTGAAAGGTCTGAAACTTTATTCAGACCTAGATCTGTGGTCGGGGGGAAAAACCCAGAGGAAATGCAGTATAGTACTAGATTGTGATCAGAATGACCACACAATAAACGACAAATAGGCTCTGAGTCCTTAACAGTTACCATTTTCATCTGATGCTGGGATGAAGTAGTATTCTTGTGAGTCAGCTTCAATTGGCCATCTGTTTTATTGCTACCTTATTCACATCCGGCTTGGCAGTTGTTTTTGGAGAAGTTACATTTTTATTTTTATCCAAAATATAGTAATGTCTCTTAAACATTCATTTCAGTTTCATGAGCAAATGCATTGAACAGAAGTTCCCAAAGAACCCAACTATTGGAAAGTCGAGGCCTCAAGAGAAAACTTACATCACGTTACAGGCAATAACATCAGTTGTTGGAGACAACAAATAAAAAGTAACTTGAAAACACTCAACTGGTATGTATTGTGGGTGCAAATGTTCTTTATATTGAACTGTAATGCAGTAAAAAGAGAGATTAGAGATGGAGGTTTCTTTCAGGCAACTCAATCCTACCTAACTTTCTGCACTGCATGTTGCGCAGAAAGTGAGCAGGCTGGAGGTCTCCCGGAGGTAAGGGGACATTTGTCCCCTTGCCTTGGAGAAAGCCCTGCCATGGCAATGGGTCTCCTTGGACCTGTACGAGCTAAATGGCTGGTACAGGTCTGAGGTGAGCTGTATTGGGGAAACAGGGCAGGGCAGTAACGGAGGTGGGCATGGGGCGGGGTGGGTGGGGTGGGCCCCTAGCAGCAGAGGGCAGTGACCAGGGGCCCTAGGCAGCACGTGGGAGGGGGTGTAATGGAAGCTGGCGGAGCGGCGAAACAGGCTGTTTCGTCGGTGTGAGCGGTGGCCGCGGCGACGGATTTGGCCCTCTCACCCTCCCTGCACCTCTGGGTGCTCTAAAATCGCCACTGGCGGTGACGTCACTTCTGGCATGGGGGTGGTGGTCATAGCTTCGCCACTGGGGCCAGGAAGGGGAATAGGATGTGGCATGCACCAGCATTGCCAATCCTGCCCCCTCCAGGGCACAATCCCCCCTCCCCCCATCCTGGCGTAGAACTTACTTGGCACAGAACGTACTGAGTTCACGGTGCACTGCTCCTTGGACTGTGCGCGAAGGCCAGTGCAGGCCTTCGCACAGGCCCAGCAAACTCCTGAGCTGTCACAACGCACTTTACGGCTTGTTTGTGTCAGCTTGCACCGGCCCAGGATGCGCTGCACAAGCCCAAGGGGTAAGTAGGATTGTGCCATAGGAGGTGTGGTCCTGGCAGGAAGAGTGGTCCCGAGGTTGAACTGCCTGAAGACTGCCAGAAGCTAAGCAGGAGCAGCCCATTCGTGTTGGGACAGACGTGGTTCGGAAAGGTGAAGCTGTGACTCATTCAATTTTTAAAAATGTAAAGTGTGCATCCTTTATAAATGAAGTGAGGCATGTTACACACACACACACGCACGCACGCACGCACGCACACGCACCTCAGAACCTCAGCAAAACGAATCAAGAAGCAGCCTATGAAGTTGACGTGATCAGGAAATATCTTTAACACACAGCAATAAAAACATACGATTTGGGGGGTTTAGAAAGAGGAATGGACAGATGATAAGAAGAGGCAGGCTAAAAATCAAGTTTGGAACCAAACAAGCACTTGATAAACAAACACATGCTTGACATTTCAGAAGGGCAAAGTTTGGAGTATTTTCTCATTTTCCTAATGTCTCCACCCTCCTCTCTCATCTGCCCTTCCCATCCCCTGTGTATATTGGCCAAAATCAATGGCAGAAATCCCACAAACAAAAACATTTGTGCAGCATTTGTGGCCTCTAAAGCTGACTCTCATATTGACCACATTGTTAAAGAAGGGAAATATTTAATTATATATTTTGTTTAATAACTGGGAAATTAGACAATGCCCAAATGTATATAAAGGCAAACTGGTTATACAGCATTAATATTTAGAATATGAGGTAGACAGTCATCGCCATCAGTATTTTAACCAATTATTGTTACTTAGTAAGCCAGCTAAGTTAATAAATGGTTTGATTTGGAAAAGAGACATGATCCACCCCATGTCTCATAAAATAAACAACTATATAATCCATGATAGAAAGATGTCAAACGTAGTCTTTAATACTTGAGGTGTTAGTGATAAAAAGTCACTTTTGGCAGTGCCTGCCATTACCTAACCATCCCCATTAATTTCCTGAGATGTAGCATAAACTGTGCTTTCAACAGTTGACACCCATGACTGTTTGCTCTGATTCTGTGGCTGAGTTAGAATCTCCTGTCCCGTTTCACTTTCCTGCCTGGTACAATTTACCACTTACAAAGGTTTTCCCACATACAAAGGAATATATGAATCTACCTGCAGGTTTTCAGGACTAGAGGATGGGTGGGAGGAGACCTATGGGTAAGAACTTGGCATGTGGATGGTTTTCTGAAACTTTTTGAATATAGTCCAGTTGCATCAACAACATTGTCTCTGCTCTGCTCTGAATATATGTTTGTTTCATGGTATCTAAGTCCTAGTTGCAGCTTAAGAATTATGTTTAATGGGAAAGTAATGTGAAGGCGATGGTGTTCCCAGTAGCAATGTATGGTTGCGAGAGTTGGACCATAAGGAAGGCTGAGCGCCGAAGAATAGATGCTTTTGAACTGTGGTGCTGGAGAAGACTCCTGAGAGTCCCTTGGACTGCTAGGAGATCAAATCAGTCAATCCTAAATGAAATCAACCCTGACTGTTCCCTGGAAGGACAGCTACTAAGGCTGAAACTCAAATATTTTGGCCACCTAATGTGAAGAGAGAACTCTCTGGAGAAGACTCTGATGCTGGGAAAAATTGAAAGCAAAAGGAGAAGGGGAAGGCAAAGGATGAGATGGTTAGACCACATCACCGATGCAACGAACATGAAAATGAGCGAACTCAGGAAGATAGTGGAGGACAGGAAGGCCTGGCGGGATATGGTTCATGGGATCACGAAGGGTCGGACACGACTTAACGACTGAACAACAACAAATGTGAAGGCAACCCTAGTAAGTCCCACTATGTTCAGTGAGGCTCACTCTCAGATAATTTTGCATAGGACTGTAGCCTTGGGTAGATCGTTCTTAAATTCTATTTTGCCTTACTCTATTTTCAATGTTTGATGATCAAGCAGGCCTGTTATTATACATACCCAAGCCCATTCACTAGTCTAAGATTACATCACTCTTTGCTCTTGATGTTATACCCTTAAAATGAATGGCAGCTTTGGCAGTGACTTCGTATTTGTTGCATGAAGACACGAGCGGCAATCCTAAAAACCTATGTGAATGCGTGGGGGAGCACCACTTATTATTATTATTATTTAAGGAATTTGTAGACCGCCTTTCTCCTGAGGGCACTCAAGGCAGCTTACAACATATTAAAATACATAAAATACATATAAACACATTAAACACATTAAAATAATTAATTAAAACAATTTAAGTTAAAACAACCCCAGTGGGTCACATTTACATATGTTAAAACCATTTGTTAAATGGTCAGCCCACCACGTCAGACATTAAAAGCAATCCTAAATAAAAACGTCTTAAGGCCCCGCCGAAAGGCCTCTAAAGAGGGAGTCATTCTTAATTCCAGGGGGAGGGAATTCCACAATTGGGGCACCACCGCCGAGAAGGCCCTATTCCGCGCCGCCATCCCCCTCACTTCTGTCAAAGGCGGCACGGTTAACAGGGGCCCCCCCCGATGACCTCAGAGTACGGGTCGGATTATAAGGAAGGAGGCGGTCCCTCAAATACCCTGGACCCAAGCCGTTGAGGGCTTTAAAAGTCAAAACTAGCACTTTGAATTGTGCCCGGAAACGAACCGGCAGCCAGTGTAGCCGCCGAAGCAACGGCTCGACTGAGTCGAACCGACAAGCCCCGGCAACCACGCGGGCCGCCGCATTCTGCACTAGTTGCAGTTTCTGAACAGTCTTCAAAGGCAGCCCCACATAGAGCGCATTGCAGTAATCTAGTCTAGATGTCACTAGGGCATGGGTCACTGTGGCCAGGTCTGCACGATCCAAGTACGGTCGCAGCTGGCGCACCAGCCGAAGCTGGGCAAAAGCCCCCCTGGCCACAGCCGCTACCTGGGAATCCAGGAGCAGCTGCGCATCCAGGAGAACCCCCAAACTACGGACCTGCTCCTTCAGAGGGAGTACAACCCCATTCAGAGCAGGACGATGATCCAGTACCTGAGTCGTAGACTTCTGGACCAGAAGAACCTCTGTCTTATCAGGATTTAATTTCAGCTTGTTAGCCCCCATCCAGCTCCCAACTGCCTCCAGACAACGATTCAGGACATCGACCGCCCCCTTGAAGTCAGGTGGAAAGGAGAGAAAGAGCTGGGTGTCATCAGCATACTGATGACTCCCTACCCCAAACCCCCGGATGACCTCTCCCAGCGGCTTCATATAGATGTTAAACAGCATGGGGGATAGAATTGACCCTTGTGGCACCCCACACCTCAAGGGCAAGGGTGCCAAACAAGCATCCCCCAGCACCACCTTCTGGGATCTATCAGCCAGGAAGGAGCGGAACCACCCCAGAACGGTGCCTCCAAGCCCCAACCCGGCCAACCGACCCAGTAGGACACCATGGTCAATGGTGTCAAAAGCCGCCGAGAGGTCCAGCAGGACCAACTGGACAACTCCCCCTGTCCAGTCCCCGGCGCAGGTCATCCACCAAGGCCGTCTCTGTCCCGAACCCCGGCCTGAAGCCAGACTGGAATGGATCCAGATAATCAGCTTCCTCCAAGACCCTCTGGAGCTGGGACGCCACTACCCGCTCGATCACCTTGCCCAGAAACGGGATATTCGAGACTGGCCGGAAGTTGTTCAAAATAGTGGGGTCCAGGGAGGGTTTCTTCAGGAGGGGGCACACCACTGCCTGCTTCAGAGACAGCGGCACCACCCCCTCCCTCAGAGATGAATTTACCACCCTCCCCGTCCACTCAGCCAGCCCCGCCCGGGCAGCTCTAATCAGCCATGCCGGACAAGGGTCAAGCGGGCAAGCGGACGGTCTCACACTCCAAAGAATCCTGCAGCTGGAGGAGTCTTTGAAATATTATACGGAAGCCACTCATGGCATTACACAGGAAATCTGCTTTTCAGTTTAAAATCTGCTTGATGGTTCAGTGAGGCAAAGGGCTGCAATAGAAACTGAAGACATCTCCATAGCTTTGTATGAAGGCGTACAGAGCTTTTACGAACATGAAAATGAGCGAACTCGGGAAGATAGTGGAGGACAAGAAGGCCTGGTGGCATATGGTTCATGGGATCACAAAGGGTCGGACACGACTTAACAACTGAACAACAACAAGTCACTACTATTAAAGAAGCTATGCCATTTTAACAAAACGCTTGTCCTGTACATGAATCTTCTCTGTAAATTGTCCAGTTCTGTGTAAGAAATGTGTCCAAATGCTTTCTTATGGCCTAATCCTATTTGGACTCCAGAGCAACATCCATCATATTCGAAGCCCATCCTGGCAACATCTTATTCATAGCGCACTGATGTTACTCCTACCGACGCCAACTCTGTTCTTGGCATAGCATTTTTCTGGCATTGGGGGTGTGTCTGTTGTCTGAAGGGGGGGTTATGATATGGTGTATGTGCCTCCTTATCCCTTCCAGTCACCTTCCATGTTCCACCCACATCATCACAGCCCAATCTCCTCCCTGTTTTGGCTTCTCTGCCAGCGGAGTTGTGCTGGAGTCTGAGTGACATCCAAGCTATCTGCGCAGCATTTTTCTGATGTTGCACCAGCACCCATGGTGCATCCATTGGCAGGTAGACTTCCATGCCAGCAGGGCTGTCGTTGCACAAGTGTGTACATGGAGATGTACCAGTGAATCTTGAGGATAGGATTGGGCTTTTAATGTACTCAGATTCATTACAGTACACTACAGTAGAAGTGTACAAATCATGCAACAATGCACCTTGTATAATGAAGCATATATCTTAACTGCATTTAGCACAGTATTGTATCACATGCACATATCTGGAGATGTACATTTTTGGGCGTTACATATATAAAATGTATTTTTCACCAAATATTTCTTGGTCATGTTTATGGTGTTAGCTGTACGCAGTTAATCTGGAACGGCTGTTACTGTTAGAAGTATCTTGAAAATTCTCTGCTTCAATAAGTTCATGAATACTTTTAACTCTGCATTCACATTTAAGAAAAAAATTGTAATGAGAAAATATCGTACAGTAGCTAATTATTTGATCTCTCACTAGGGTTCTTCTCAAGCCACCAGTGAGTGAGATGAGTGGTCTGCATATGCGCTAGTGTTCTCTGACCTTGCTGAGTCCAGCAAACCAGTGCATTACCCCCTCAGTTTCTGGGAGATGCAAAGTGTCAACCTCATCAGCTGAACTGAAAGGAGCTGGAACAGTAGGACTCTATTTCATTCATTCATTCAAATTGCTATATTGTCTTATTGTGGGACTTGACACATGCCACAATAATTTAAAACCATAACACACACAAGCTGAAAAGTCGATTAGAATATAATATTATACAGGCCATTATAAATTGGCTTCAACAGGTATGTTTTACAGAGTTTCTGGAAAATAATCAGGGTCAAAGTTTTGATGACACTCTAGGGGAAGAATGTTCCATAGTTATGAGGTCACCACCACTATTCCTGTTGCTGGGATCCAAAGGATACTTACACAGCTGTGACCCTAATCACATCCCTCCTGTTTGTTTTGGGGGAAAAACGAGCTCTGGTCTAAGGTGCTACATGGGGGGAAGGGAGAATGAAATGAATGTCATCTGCTGGCTCCCTACGAAACCATTGGACAGCTATAAATTGTCTCTATGAAAGAACAGTGTACTCATTAGAAAGTTTCCTATATTGCTTCCTCCAAACACAGAGGCATGTGAACTTTCTATCAGCACTTACAGTCGGACCTTTGTATCCATGGGGATTCGGTTCCCAAACCCCCAGCAGATGCAAAAGAACGCCTTAAACAAAATCAGCTGGGGGGTGAGGCAGGGGCAAGGCGGCGTCACAGCACCATATTGCAGCAGTGCGCCAGCCCACTGCCCACTCCTGGACTCCCACATGGACAGCGATCTAAGAACAGGATCATAGCAGCCAGCCCTTCCTCCTCCTCCTCCTCCTCCAGCTCTGCTGCCATGATCTTCAGCACTGGCACCAGAGAAGGAGGTAAGCCCACAAATCATCTTCTTGCTTGCTCTCCTTGTAAAGAAGACGGGGCAGTGAGCATGGTGTGCCACACACCAGTTCAGCACTTCCCGCCGGCCCAAACTGCTTCTCAAACTGGGCACTTCAGTCCACCTCATGGATGGCACATCCTTGATCTCCATCAGCAAATAGCGAAGCAGGGCATGAAGTGTCAAGAGTGAAAGACCAGCTGTGTCAAGAGTGTCCAGGTGTCTTTTCAATGCACTCCTGTTTTCTCATACTGTTTTACAGCGCAATCCACCATAGAGATCCAGTCGCTGGCCCAGGGCCGCCCATCGGATCCTATCCCCGTTCCGGGTCACGCTGCCTGGCGGAAGTAAGAGGAGGCCATGTAATGGATATGGTGGACGCCATCCCCGCCCCCTCCTGGGTCGGCTTGGCCAATGGCCCCCCTCCCTCGCCGCCCGGACCCCCATGCAGCCGCAGGCGGGAGCCTTACCTTCCTTGCGCCTTACCTACCTTCCTTGCGCTGGCCTCCCTTACTCGCAAGTCGTCGCAAACGTGCCTTATGGCACGTTTGCAATGGCGTCCGGCAACAGAACGAGCGTTCTGTCGCTGTTCCTGTGCGCTGGATTGCTGTTAGTTTTGCACAAAATATCCCTGACAGAGTTACTGTTCACCACAGTGAAGAGGGATACAGAAATGTGAGGGTGCAATCTATATCCCATTGAAGTCAATGATAAAATTCCCATGGCTTGGAAATGTTGCATGCCTCAACATTTCTGGTTTCATACACAATGTTTCCACTCTTGCACAATATCCATATACTTCTCTATCTGCTAAATGAAAAACATGGAGTGAAGCGCAGGTTAAGGCAGAGGCTCAACATTATTTTAAAGTGGTGAAAAGCAAGAAAGTTGAGCAACTTTCAGGCATTCAGTGGCCAGCACAAGAACCTTTTATCTCTGTTCCGAGATAGCAAAAAGGAATTGAGTGTTCCACAAAAGTGAAGACTGACATGTGCCTAACCACAAGGAACACAGAAATATAAAACATAAAATTGGTGTGTGCAATTGAGCTAAAATGAGAGTTCATGAAGCAATGCCTTTTATGGGGCCAATTAAGATTTTAAAAGCTGGAAGTGAAAGTTTTCAAGTCCAAAGCTCACATTTCCAGCAGCATCAGTTGGTTTATAAATAAAAGATACTCCCCCATCTGATCTATTTTTATTCCATCAGACCAACACAGCTCCCAATGACTTTAATTAAGCCTTTAACTCCATGCAATTAATGTTTTGTAAGGGAAAATTCTTAAAATAAAATGTCATCGCCTTACATTTTAAGCCATTATGGTGCTATCAACTTGGGACAGGGTGTGTGGGAGTGTTAGGAAAACAAAGACCACCTGCAATCCAAGATGTGGATGGTTAAGTCACTGCCACACAGATACATGCTACAACTTAAGCCTGGAGGGAAGTCACATGTTCTGTCTGACCTCGAAGATTCTACCCTTCCCCTCCAATCCCTGGCACATGAGAGATGGTTATGATGAAGACTCTTTGCACATGCTTCATGTAACTTTTCTTTAGCATTACTTCATATACAGTACTTCATAGCATTACTTCATATAATTATTTCATATAGTACAGGGCTGAAGCCTGAAAACAGGCTGCAACACTAAGAGTGAAATCTTGTGTAAGGATCTGGCGAGCAGCCCAGGCCCGCCCGCCAGAGCCTATCCCCGCTCCGGGCCATGCTGCTGCGGCCTGGAGGTCTACTCGGTCTACTCGTTCCATCGCCGGATCGCTATGGTGGATCTGGCTGTAAACCTGGGCACAAATTATTCCCAGATTAGCCTTCATATGAGAATAGAAAGACAATAGAAAGTTCAGAACATACAGAAAGTTAAGAATTGCATCACCAAATCCAGTCTAGTCCAATGTTAATTTTTATTTATTTATTGATAGAATTTGTACCCCGCCTTTCTCCCACAAGGACAACCAAGGCGGCTTACAATAAAAACATTAAAATACATGTATACATTTAAAATCAAGAATTAAAACAATTAAAACAGAACAATTAAAACAATTAACAATTAAAACAAACAATTAAAACAAACAGCCCCAGTGGTTCCAAATATATCCCAGTGTTCTATATCCAAAAGTGGTGAGCCACATGCCTCTGGGAAGTTCACAGGCAGGATATGATGTTTGCCCTCAGCATCCAGAGGTACACTACCTGCCTCTCATTATGGAGGTTCACTTGGCTTGCTCAATCCATTGATAGATCTATCATTCATGAATTTGTCTCATTTTTTTTTAAAAAAACTGTTCAACATAGCCACTTTCACTGCACATTGTGGCATTGAATTTTTCATGTTAACTGTGTGTGAAGAACTGCTGCTTTTTGTCCATTCTGAATCTACTTCCAGGGCCAGGTACCTCCAGTGGGATGTTGGCAACAGTGCATCAAGTTCACGTGGCCTTCAGAAAATCAGAGTGAAAACAGATGGCCCCACCCCATGTATATATTCACCTTGCAGGGGTGGAAGGGGTACCATGCCTGCCTCCCCACCCACAATGTCCATGTCCCATAGATAGGTATCTTGCTGTCTTGGGTGCTCCCTGAGGCATCTGGTGGGGCCACTGTGTGATACAGGAAGCTGGACTAGATGGGCCTTTGGCCTTATCCAGCAGGGCTCTTCTTATGTTCTTAATGTCCAAAAACCTCTTGGCCCTGCCCATCAACATTCATATGCACAGTAGAATTGCGGCAGGGGAGGGTTCAGCGCTGGAAGATCTACGCTCCAGGGAGATGCACAGGCATTGGGAGTGGGGGCTGTGGGTGGAGTCACTGCATATACAGGTTGGTTACCTCTTGTCTGGACATCCGAAATCCAGACTATTCCTAAATCCAGACATTTGGGGGGCTATGACTTAAAAAAAACTTTTCCATCACCTGGCTAGCTTAGCACAAGGCATGCTGGGGCACCAAATTACCGTATTGGTCTGAGTATAAGACTCACATTTTTCTCCTAATTTAAGTTTTTAAACTAGGGGTGCGTCTTATAATCAGGCTGTTGCAATTTAATGCCAGTGATTTAATTAAATTTTTTTAATAGCACCAAACTTTAAGGGTGCGTCTTATAATCAGGTGCGTCTTATACTCGGGACAATATGGTATTAAAAATATTGTATAAAGACAAGTTTTGTTCAGTCGTTAAGTCGTGTCTGACCCTTCGTGATCCCATGAACCATATCCCGCCAGGCCTTCCTGTCCTCCACTATCTTCCTGAGTTCGCTCATTTTCATGTTTGTTGCATCGGTGATGCTGTCTAACCATCTCATCCTTGGCCTTCCCCTTCTCCTTTTGCCTTCAATCTTTCCCAGCATCAGAGTCTTCTCCAGAGAGTCCTCTCTTCGCATTAGGTGGCCAAAATATTTGAGTTTCAGCCTTAGTACCTGTCCTTCCAGGGAACAGTCAGGCTTGATTTCATTTAGAATTGACTGATTTGATCTCCTAGCAGTCCAAGGGACTCTCAGGAGTCTTCTCCAGCACCACAGTTCAAAAGCATCTATTCTTCGGCGCTCAGCCTTCCTTATGGTCCAACTCTCGCAACCATACATTGCTACTGGGAACACCATCGCCCTGACTATACGAACTTTTGTTGGCATGGTGATATCTCTGCTTTTTATTATGCTGTCTGCCATAGCTTTCCTTCCAAGGAGTAAGCGTCTTTTAATTTCATGGCTGCTGTCTCCGTCTGCAGTGATCTTGGAGCCCAGAAAAGTAAAATCTGTTACTGCTTCCATAAAGACAAGTTACCTTCAGGCTATGTGTATAAGGTATATACGAGACATAAATGAATTTTGTGTTTAGACTTGAGTCTCATCCCCAAGATATCTCATTATATTTATGCAACTATTCCAAAATCCAGACAAAATCCAAATTCCAGACAACTTCCCGCTCCAAGCAGTCTGGATAAGGGATACTCAACCTGTATCTGTGGAGGAGGCTCATCTGAATATCCCTGTGTCCTAAGTGCTGGAATGCACATTCTCTGTCCTGAAACCAAACACCTTGGAATACAACAGATGTGTGTTCAAATCACTTCCACCACACTTTACAAAGTCTGTAGTCCTTTGATGATCGCTCTTTTGTAGCCTTGGGTCGAGGGATGTGATCAGCAGACTGCACCACAAACCAAGGCACATTGTCTGGCTGAACAGATGTGCCAGTGCCACACTGCCTATACATTTTAGGGATTTGTTCAGACTTCAGACAAGAGACTGAATCCGTTTGGGTCAAGATGGGGGTCTGTCAGCACAGTCTCACTTTCCTTCCCTCCCACCACAGGTTCAGTCTACACAGAAAAAGGCTTGCCTGTCTTCACCTCGACAGTGACTCTCTTAGCCTTACTTGCCTTACAGAGTAGTTGTGATGCTAGTGACCCCACTTTTGTGCCCTTGGAGAAACGACAGCACGCGCGCACACACGCACACGCAAACGCACACACACACACACACACGCCCAGCAGTGAGTGGGAGACGGGCACGTGACATTATGATCCCCGAGAGACTGACTACAGCTAGCTCGGCTGACAACCGGCATGTGGGCGCTGGGCCGCTCTTCGCGAGGAGGCTCCCAGGCACAGAGCGAGGCAGCAAAGGGGTTGTCCTTTCTCCCCCCGCCCACTGCCCTGCCTGCACTTTACCACAGTGCGACGGCGGGAGTCAGCGAGACTGGCCTCCCCCCCCCCCCCCGCATTGTGTGAGATTGCGCTATCCAGCCAAGGGGGCCGTCCAAGGCACGTTATAAAGGGGCAGGCAGAAGGAGTCGGAGGAGGTGGCGACTGACTACTGGGCTCGGCGTGGCTCTCGTTCCTTCCTTCGAGGAGAAAGAGAAAGGGAGCGAAAGGGGCAGACGCGGAGGCGGCATCATCATCAGCCATGTGCGGTGAGTGAGCGAGCGAACGAACGAACTGGGTTGACCTAAACCACTCGGACAGGCGTCGCAGATCACGGCAACGGGCTGTAGGCGCATCCATCCTGGCGGCGGGTGGGGAGAGAGAGGACTGCCTTTCTTGCTGAATGCAAGCGCCGTTGTCACAAAAATACAGGGCTCTTCTATGGGGAGCGGGGACTGGGTAGATCTGGGGAAGCAGCATCAGCAGCAGCATCTTATTTGAACGGCAGCTAGAAAGGTTCCCTTCCCCTCTCGCAAATACACAGAAAGGCCGGGAGATGTTTATTCTTCCATGCTTCCTTCCCGGGTCAAGTTTTCCCCCTTTCTCCCATCCCAGTGAGTCTGTGTGCCCCTCCTTTTTCTGGGTAGCCATTAGATACAATGCGGACGTAGCGGACGTTTCTTACCTACCCCCCCCCCACACACACACACAACCCACGTCGTAATTTATTTATTTGTGGAGGACAAGTTGTGTGATCCGTCCGTGCCCTTAGGATGGCAACGCTTAACCGCAAGGCTATAGCTCGCTGTAGTGTAGGGAATGCCCTTTTAAAATGGAAAATATATTGCAAGGGGACAAAAACAGAATAAACTTTATTTTTCCTTTCTGAGGTTAGTCTTTCCTCTTAAATTCCTCTTCGGGTACTTCTTTAGTTCCAAGATCCAGTTTTTATTGAATTTAATGCTCACAAATGATAAATATGTTATTGGATTGTCATTTTCTCTGCATTTGTTATTTTTTACAGTCTTTTTCATTTCTTGTTCTAATTTCCTCCCAGTACAATCAAGTTTCCCTTTAAAGTTTCTCCTTTTTTCCAGCTCCACTTTTCATTTTGGGACTTTCCTTTTCCGAATTTTTAAAATGCATTTTGACATTGTTCTTACCTGGGTCACAGTGTATTGTTGAAATGTTCACGGGAAGCCCACTCCATTGCCTTCCCTGCAATAAGGACACATTAAAAAAAAAGGAGGGAAAACCTCCCTGAAGACAAAATCATAATTCAACCCCAGATTGCCATAAAATCTGCTCACTGCAACAGCTTCCATAGCCAGTTGGTTTCCCTGTCTGGATTGCACCATGCTCTTGGCAAGCAGATGATGAACATATGAAGCTGCTCTATATTGAGTCAGACCATTGGCCCATCTAGATCAGTATTGTCTATCTTATCTACATCTACAGTGTAGATTCTACACTGACTGACAGCAATTCTCCAGGGTTTCAGACTGCTGTTATCCCTACCTGGAGATGCCAAGGGTTGAACCTGGGACACTGGCACTCAAAGCATGTGCTTTACTACTGAGCTGGCTCCTTCCCTGTTTAATTTGTATGGTGTGAGCACAGAGCAGTGTTGCACATCACGGTTCAGCCCACACTAGGAAAGTGCAAAGGCATGTTCATTTCAGACAATAGCCTTTTTGAAACATTCCAAAGCTTGTTCAGTTAATGTGCATGCATATAGGTATGCATTTCCAGTCACTGGTGTCACTGCAGGGGGGCGGAGCTCTAAGTTCCGCCGCGGTCAGACCCTCCGTTACACGGAAGCACGAAGTGCCCCCACCCCATCGCCTTTGGAGCCATTCAAGTTGGTGCTTTCACCGACTTGAATGGCTCCAAAGGCGAGTGTAACAGAGGGTCTGACCGTGGCGGAACTTAGAGCTCCGCTGCCCTGCAGTGACTCCAGTGTTTCCAGTCATGTGGTTCAAGCCACTGTTAAGTCACTGTGCTCCTGCCTCCCCTACCTGTGCATTCATTGAGTGTATTTTTGTATTGGGTTAAACTGTTGCTGTGATAATGGCACAATCCAAGCAAGGAGGAAAAGGTATCTAGATACACAAAGAAGCTATATGGCTGGGTCTAAAATGGTGACAGCAATTCCTATCTCAGAACAACTGAGCCAATAAAAACAACTTAGATCGGGTACTCCAGTTTTCATAGCCGCAGGTTGTAGAGTACTGTACTTCCTAGTAGTGAAAATGAGGTCCCTTTAAGAGACTTGGCTGAAGCAGTGAGCACAGCTGACTAATTAAGACTATTTAAACCCAAAATCTCTGTAGTGCCTGTTAGTTTGGGCTTGGGTTCATTCTTGTGGATTCATAACCCACCCCTGAAGAAGGCAACTAGGGTATTTGGTTGCTGAAACATTGGGAGAAATTGGGAGTGTTTTTTTTTTACTTGTTCAGTCCCCTCTGTTTTTTTGAGAGAGGGAATTGAGCCATTTCTTCTTTTCTTTTTTACCATGGTTTTAAACCCCTTAAATACTTTGCACTCTAAGAGCGCAATCCTGCGTAAGGATCCGGCCGGCAGCCCGCCGGATCCTGTGCACCGGAGGCCAGGCTGCCGCCGGGCCAGAGATCTACTCGGGGAAGGGGGACGTTCGTCCCCTTCCCCGAGTGTAAACACAGGCCGCCCTGACCAGCCTCCTTGGATTTCTGCCAGCAAAATTGCTGGCGGAAGTCGGAGGAGGCTGTGTAATGGCCCAGCCGCCCGGTGGGGGCCGGGATATGGCCGAGGCCATTCCCCGCCCCCTCCTGGGCCGGCTGAGCAAATGGCCCCCCCTCCCTCTACCAGCGAATCGCCTCAACCGGATCCTTACCAGGGTTCGTTGTCGGCCACAGGGGCACTCCAGAGCAAGAGAGGCCGGCCTCTGCGCTGGCCTCCCTTGCTCACGAGTCATCCCAAACGTGCTTTCCGGCACATTTGCAACGTCTCCTGGCGCCGGAACGCTCATTCCGGCACCAGGAGCAGCCGCAGGAATGCGCTGCATAACAACTTAGAGATGACTCTGTAGTTCAAAAAAGGACCTTAAAAATTGAAGATGAATTTAGTTAGTGCAAAAAGAATTATTTTACAATGGGGAGATATGGACTACATGCTTGAATCTATATGTGAAAATATGGATTTGGAATGAGTGTCCTGAACGTAGATGGCTATACATTCAAAACAGGAAATCGCCGTCCCTTCCAATAAACTAAGTCAGTGTGCTCTCCAGGTGAACAAGAAGTGCCTGTTTTCTTCTGCATAAGAAGATTTTTTTTCAGCAAAACTGAATAGATCGTCCAAAGTGCTCCCACTGCACTAAAGAACAACTGATCAGAAATGCCCTATGTTCCCATTGGTTACCAATTTGATTCTGTAAATAATCTGGAAAATCATATTATCAGAAGTAACACATCTGTGTTTTGACTAAGAAACAGGTATGTTGCACTCCTCAGCTAAAGAATGGTATGGCTGATTCAGCTTGAAGCAGCTATGAATCTGGTGTGATTTCAGAGTACTCAGACTTTTTTTTAACACCCATTGTTGCTGGCTGCTGTAGCAACCAGACGTTTTTGGTGATGCAAAAATGATGTGTAAATAAAACTCTGTTCCAAAAATGTCACCAAAAGTGGGAAAGGAAAGCTTCCTGCTCTTGGCTGAAAATCCTTGCGAATGCCCTTGGCATAACAAGCCTGGGGTGTGTGAACATTAGCACTTTCTGCCATGCAAATTTGTATGAAACACATAGTGAAGCCGACCCTTGAGATATTCTTAACCTATTTTGCCAGAGAGGGCAATTTTGTTAAAACGCCAAGGGTGATGCTGAAGACCCAGCTGTGATCTGCTAGCTTTTGATAAAGTTACTTCCCCAGTTGCATATCATTAACGTTTGTTATGAATACTAAGTCAGATGTAGGGAACATGGTGGGCTTGTCTTTGTGACAATCTTTTAGTCCACATATGGAAGAATGATCAATGGGTTCAAAGGAAAGGAGCTTTGAAGGGATGAGAAAAAACCTGATGTGCTTGCGTACAGGTTACTTGCCTTCTGGTTTCTAAGTCACCACCATTATTATTATTATGTGTTAAAAGGTGGGACCCTCAGAACATTAGAGCAGTCCTGTGAGATCTGACCAAGGGCCCATCTAGTCCAGCATCCCCTTTCTAATCCTTGACAGTCAGATGCTTTGAGAAGTCAGGCAGGAAGGTCACAGACCATTCGTGAAACTTGTCATCCCCTCCTTCTCAGCACCTGAAATTCAGAGGCGTTTGGCTGTTCATGGCAAAAACTGCTCATAGAATCTGTCCAGTTCTTTTTTTTTTTTTAAGCATTCAACTGGCTCATGCTTTAGGGTTCAACCAAGTGAGTGAAGGTGACATGTAAGTACATGTTGCTGCCATACCAGTATTCTAACTTTCAGCGTAGCCAAGGAGACTGCTTTCCTTACTGTTACTGCTGATGTGAATGTCACTGAACTTTGCCTGGCAGTGATCACTGGCTGTGCTCTTCTATCCCATAACCCTTTGACCCCAACTTTTACTCTTTTTTTTCCTTGCTCTTGCACTGCCCCCATGCGTATACCTGTCCGAACGAGAATAACACTTCATGCGCTTGATGTCTGAGCTGAAATAAATGTGTCATCTCTAAGGTGCCACCAGACTTGCTGCAACAGTCGAACATGACTATCCCCTGGATGTGTATCACATCTGGGCGTTTAACCTTGCAGCGAGGAAGAATGTGCAGTGATTGTTGCAGCGACTGTTGCAGTGATGTGCAGTGAATTTGACAAATTCTGCCACAGATATAGAATTCCAATTCCCAGAATATAGTATGGGAGACACCAGTGCAGATTAAATATTTATTTTACGTATTTAAAAAAATGGTGGACCGCTGTTTCTAGAAGCGCAGAGCGGTGTACAATAAAACATAACAAAACAATAAAAATAGCTAAGAACATATAAAAGCAAATACAATAAAATAAGAACAATTAATAATGAGATAGGAGCAGATAAAAAAACATCTAGTAACAGCAAAGAAAAAACACCCATAAAAATAGCACAGATTAACAATATCCATACACACACGTTAAAAAAGGGGTCCCTAGGAGCATAATCCCTCCTCAAAAGCCAAGTGAAATAGATGTGTTTTTAAACTACACTGGAAACCATATAAAGAGGGGGCTGTCCTCAAGTCTTCTGGGAGTTGATGCTAGAGACATGTGGTGCCACAACAGAAAAGACCCTGCACCTTGTTTCCATCCCATTGGCTTCAGATGGTGGTGGTATCCTAAGCAGGGCCCTATCTGATGACCATAGAGGACAAGCAGAAGTATGCAGGAAAAGGCATACTTAAAATATGCCTTAAAATATCCTGGTTCCACACTGTATACAGCTTTAAAGATAATAACCAACACCTTGAATTGGGCTCAGAATTGAATGGACGACCAGTGTCTGGAGCAACAACATGGCAGCCTTGAACCACCAAGCCCCAGTGACCACCCAGGCCACTGCATTCTGCCCTTACTGCAGCCTCTGGACCATCTTCAAGGGTAGTCCCATGTAGAGTGCGTTACAGTAGTCCAGATTAGATGTCACTAGGGCATGGACCACCGTAGTCTGACTGAGTCTGACTGACTCAGGTATGGTCACTGCTGGCGCACCAGCCAAAGCTGGGCAAACACCCCCCTGGCCACAGTTGCCACCTGGCAATCCATATGGTACAGCATATGATAATAAAATATGTCCCAAGAACAGCCTAGGAGTACCTGCAATGGGAGCATTATCAAACAACTACAGGGTAATGGGCCATCTTCAGCAGAAAAGAATGGTAACTATACCACTCTCAGAAATATACTATATTTAAAAAGAAGCAAGAGCAGGGGGTGTTCGCGCTAGTTATAGTCTCAAAGTATGAGACATCCCTATCTTGATCCTGGTAAAATAACTGTAAGCCTTGAACATTCTTGTGGAATTTCCCCACTGAAAATGCTCAAGGATCCTTTGGTTACTAAGAAGGAGTTGCATTCCTGAAAGAGGAAGCAAGAGCTTCAAAGCCTTGATGAGAGATAAAAGGAATCTTAGACAAAGATCAGCTTGTTCAACTTCTAGCTGACTCTCAGCTTGAACTTTTAAAGTTTTTTTTAAGTGTGAGCATGTAGGTGGCTCTTCTCACCCATCTTTGTAGCTGGAGAGTCTCTTCCTGTCCAGAATTACTTCTGTGTAGTCCTTTAACAGTAACTTGATCCTTTTCGTTTTTATCAAACCAAATGATTGTGTCAGCTGCAAGTAGGAGTGCTTAATGTCATCTGTTATCTCTTGCATGATAAAGACAGTAACATGATAAGGGCTGTAGCACAAAGCTCTGCTTTGAGAGCTTTGGGTGGGAAGTGGGGTCTCAGTCGAAAAGATAATGAGGTTGAAAGGTTTATTGTAAATCTAAAGATTTCGCTCCTGTTGTTCACTGTAGGTGTTTGCTGAACCTAGACATACATAAAGTTTAAACATTCTGACACCAGTTAAAGGTAGTGCTTTGTAGCATTATTAAGAGAGAAAGCTTAGAAATATATTGTTAGTGCATCCTAAAAACTCAAACCAATAATGAGCTTGTATTGTATTTTTTTAATGAGCTGAATTTAAATGCGTGCGCGCGTGTACGCATGCGCGCGCGCGCACGCACACACACACACACACTTTCCTTTTTGGAAAGGGAATAGGTTTGGTTCATATGTTTGTACATTTGTGGTTGACATTGTATGTGTCTTCTTGCAAAGACTTACTCAGCACCCCCCTCCCCCCTCAACTCCACACTCCATTCTGAGTGCAGATCCTGGTGTGATCAGTGATTTGGTTTTACCACTTGCAAATTCACCACTTGCAAATTTTACCAATTGCAAATATTTCCCAATACTTTCACAGCTTTGCAGCTGAGCACACAGAAACCTGATTACAAGACAGGACAAAAGGTTTATCGAATGTAGTGCATGAGGGGTTAATACAGTTAATAGGAGAAACTACAGAATTTGACTACAACCTAGCACACTTAACTGTGCATAAATGCATTAACATCAACAGGCTTAAGCAACCGTAATTCTGTGCTAGATTTTGGCCTTTGTTTGTTGAAAGTAAGCAGTGAATAAATTTAATAGAAAGCACAATAGAACATGTGTGTTGAAAGGAAGATTGCTTTCCCATGACCCAAGGAATCTGTAATATATTCCTTGGCAGCCCAGGCTGCTGCTATCATTTTCCAGTGAAATAGTCTCTAGTGGCTTTGGAGTCTCCTGGTATGCATAAATACAAGTGAGCACTGCTAGAGTTTAGTATAAACAAGGAACCTTTACCAATCACAGCACACTGGCTGCATTGTGGACAGATCCCTCAAAGAGGCCTTTTGGAGAGTGACATAGGCAGGCAGACACGAGGCCTTAACTAACACAAGAACCTGACAGGGTTTGCAATATATATAGTAAAGGTAAAGGTAAAGGTGACCCCTGACAATTAAGTCCAGTCGTGTCTGACTCTAGGGTGTGGTGCTCAACCCTATTTCAAAGCCGAAGAGCCAGCATTGTCCAAAGACGCCTCCGTGGTCATGTGGCCGGCATGACTCTCTTTGCCGCGGCGCGTAGCATGCGGCTGGAACACGGAGCGCTGTTTACCTTCCCGCAAGCGGTACCTATTTATCTGCTCACATTAACATGCTTTGGAACTGCTAGGTTGGCAGGAGCTGGCCAAGCAACAAGAGCTCACCCCGTGTGTGTGTACACACACACACACACACACACACACACACACACACTGTTGTGTATATAACAAATATAACACAAATGTTCTAGTTGTCTCAGCAACTTCTTTATTTTGCTTTTTTGCCGGCATGAATTATCTCATAAGTTCCATCAGAAATGCAAAATAATAACAATAATAAATTCTTGATTGGATAATACATATGGGTGTGGCTCCCTGATAAATTTGTGAAATATTATCTATACAGTATTCTACAGTTTGCCAATTCATGGATCAGCTCTGTTGTCAAAACATATTTCCAAAAACTAGATTGTTTTTTGGAAATCTAGCCTCTGTCTCTTCTGCTATCCTTTCTTGTCCTTGGTTTTGTACACCTTGGGGGAGGGCAGGGAACTACAAAGAAGATGCAGTGGTTCCACATGCTTCAAGAAGCAGTGTAGTATAGTGATTCGAATGTCAGACAGGGATAGGCTGAATTCATATCCTGATTGGCAACAATCTCAGTTTGAGCTGGTTGTTATCTCTGTGCTGAACTTACCGTACTTCACAGGTTGTCATGAGGATAAAATTGAAGACAGGAACATGGTAATAACAATCAGTGGCATTGCTGGAGGGGGTGCGTCACCGTAAGTGGTGCAAGGCGCTGCACCGCGCCTTGCAAACCGGTGTAACATGGGTCCTCCCACTCGCCCTGGAGCCATTCCAGTGGTGAAGGCACCATGCTGCGCATTGCTTTTGCTGTCGGAATGGCTCCGGGGGCAAGTGGGAGGGGCCACGTTACACCGGTTTGCAAGACGCTTTGCAAGAAGCAATTTGATGGATTGCTTCTTGTTTTCCTTTTGCTTCTTTGGGGTGAATTTTAATACTGTACACTTTGTGGTACAGTAATTTACTTTGTGGTACAGTAATTTATATCCTAACCTTTGTGGTACAGTAATTTACTTTGTGGTACAGTAATTTATATCCTAACCTGAGGGTGTCACTAAAGAGAACTAAACTCAGCATTAACTAGTTACCTGATTCTTTATGATTTGTTAAATGGAACTACACCACCTGGAAAGATGCCAGGATGTTCTTTTATGCAAAAGAAATCCCTCTCAGTACAAGAAAAAAAATCCTTTGTGATTACGGGACCAAACTTTGGAGGATTTGTTGGAAAATGTATTGTAATAGCACTTTGACTTCACAGGACTTTGTATTTACTTGTTAATATATTGCACAAACGTATTAAAGCTTTTAATTTTTTCTTCACTGTCCTCTATCCAACAGGAATCTTTGCTTATCTGAACTATAGAGTGCCTCGGACAAGGAAGGAGATATTTGAGACACTGATAAAAGGGCTACAAAGACTAGAATACAGAGGATATGACTCTGCAGGTATGTAAGCTCTCTTCTTGGGCACATCAGTGCTTGCTGCCAGTTTCCTTCCCTTATTGCCTCTTCTGTTCTTAACTAAGCATTTTAGTAGCTGCGGAAGTAGACGTGATGGGACATGGAGAGCTGTCACCGTACTGTGTTAATGTAACACAGCACCTTATGTGACATCACTGCAGTGTGCTTTGCCCTGACCCCCAAATCCCCATCATTTACCTTATGCCAAATCAGATCGTAGGGCCATCTAGCTCAGGATGGTCTGCTTTGGCTGTTTCCCAACATCTCCATCGTTCTCCAGCATCTCTGCAGAGGTCTTTCCCAGCCTTGTTGCTTGATCCTTGGAGATGCCAGGGATGGAACCTACCATAGGGCCTTGGGCATACAAAGTTTAAGGTTTACCACCACCATCTGTCAGGCACAGGGCATCACACATGCCACCCCAATGATGTCACATCATAAACAAAGGATTTGAAGGAGGGAGAGGGAAGAGTCATAGGGTGGTGACAGCTTCATACCTCTCGTAATGTCTAGTTCCACCCTCAGTTTTGTATTGGTATAACTGATAGCTTAGCACAGGGGTGGCCAACCTTTCAGCATGAATGCTCCTGGCCCTTTAAATGGCTGTATAGGTGAGGGCATTTCAGCAGGTGCAGCTGCTTTAGCAGCACCATCAGCACTTGCAGCTGCCAAGATTCTGTCTTCTACACAACTCTTAAGAACGCAGAGGCCCTAATGGTGGAAGGTTTAGGTTGGCCACCCCTGACGTCGTAGCAAGTAAAATGGAGGCTTGCAGAGTGTCCATCTCAACACATCCTTAGATGGTTTCTTTCCAAAAGGAGAATGTTCTTTCTTCTCTCCATGTGTAGAACATGTTATTAAGTAAATATGTGGTCCCTGAATTACCTTTAGTAGAGAATTTGGAAGAGAATTTTTTTCTTTCTTCTTAAATTCATCTCCTGTATTCATCTTTCATTCCTCAAAGACCTGAGAGCACAGTTCTATGCACAATTACTCAGAAGTAAGTCCCACTGTGTTCAACGAGGTTTGGTCCCAGGTCCATGTGTGTAGAATTGCAACTTTATTTTATTGATGATAACACTTAAGGTGCAGAAAGGCAACAGCAACATACCCTCTGACTGCTGGTTGTATTTTGGAGGCAGTGATGAAAAGAAGCTTATCATATGAAGTTCAGTTGTTCAGAAGTCCTCTACCCTCTACTGGGGAGAACTTCAGAAGCTGATGACATAGATCTGAGGTAGTTTAATTTGAAGTCATATGGCTAGTGGCATTTAATAGCAATGATTTAATAGAAGATGTCAAAAGGTTTTATTTCTTTAAATGGAAACTTTAGATATGGCTTTATGTCCAAAACATCTTAAAGCTCTAAAGCACAACATAGCTTTGGGCAAACATATGCGAGGCAATACAAAAGCTTTACCTCAGAACACTTACCATGTAACCATCCATCTCACTCTGTAAACCACATAGACATTTTACCAAATGTATATCCCACATGTTAAAGTGGGTTGAACACAAAGTTCTATTCTGTGTTTTAGGTGTTGCAATTGATGGTAATAATAATGAAGATAAGGAAAGGTTCATCAAATTGGTCAAGAAAAGAGGAAAAGTAAAGGCTCTTGATGAGGAGCTGCAAAGTAAGTATAAAATAGTTATGTACATTTTGGTGTGTTCATGGCCATTCTGACATGCAGAGCAACTCTAAAGTCGTGTTCAGAAATTGTTTGCATGGGTGTGATCCACACAATGGGGGGGGCGTGTCCAAGAGAGCTCTGGTAAGCCCCAAACTAACACTTTTGTTAAGCCCTGCCCACCACACATAGTGTTTGCCTGCACTGACACACACACAGCGCAATTCAGCGCAAGGATCCGGCTGGCGGCCCACTGCTCGTTCCGTCGCCAGCACGATCGTCAGGATTGCGCCCACAGTACCCAAGGATTGGGAATGCTGATTGTCCACCATTCCTGATCATGGGGAAAAAGTCTCACTGGCTACAACATTTGTAAGGGTAGACAAATCTGTACAAATCTGTACGTGGCAAGGGGGTGGCTTACTGGCATACTCTCAGTGCCCCCCATCGCATAGACTATCTATGGAAATATAATTTCTGAACAGGGTTTAAAAGTATGTTTACTCAGAAGCGTCTCTTACAACCTAATAAGCATGTTTAGGATTGCAGTACTAGAGTTCAGTTCTTTCTGACCCAATAATGCAAAGCTCAGTTAGATCCTTAAAGACAGCTTGATCCCTCCTGTTTGCCCATGCACTTTCAAACAGTTTCTACAGTAGTATGTACCACAATCCAAGGCACAGTGGGGCATAAGTCAAAGTAGCAGACCAGGCCGTTGTAGTGAATTCTACAGCACATATGCAGCTCCCCTTCTCCCCTGTACTTTGATGTGGTTTTGCCTCTAGATTACAGCAGCACAACACAAGAAAGGCAGGATGGCAGACCTAGGTCCTTTCTGCTTCCATCCAGGTATCCCACAAGCCATTGCTGCCAGTACCACTTGTGGCATGCATGGCACACTTTGGCCACCTATTCTTCATCACCTACTACAGAAGTGAATAACAGTTGACCTGGACAGTTTTAAAGCCCATCTTCATTTGAAGAGTGAGTTTTCTTAAGTCTAAGGGAACATGCTACGGACTGTATAGCACAATCCTAGCTTTTGGAGTTTGAATAACAGCTCAAGGCCCACATCCAGCTTCTGATGGGGAGAGGAAAATGCCAAACAAACAAACAAACAAACCAAAACTCCATGGTGTGATAACTTCCTAGTAGTGGATGCACTGTGTTTTGTATCTGGTAAAATGTGAATCTTCCTTTAGCTAACACATCTACTGCTATACTGATTTCTGCATGGAATTTGATTCTGTGAGTGTCCAGCACCACTGCTGCTGAACTACTTGCAGTCAAGAAAAGTTATTATGGGACAGCCAGTTTGAAATTAAGTTAAAATTTAAAATAGGGGTTTAATGACTGATGGTCAGATTTAAAAGCACTTAACATTTCACTCCGGACTTGCACGGAGCTTTGTCAGAAGTATGGCGCAAACAAAGCAGTCACTGCCCTTTCGTGGCTTCTGGCTGGAGAGTTCTTGTTTTGTGCCCCAGCCATGGCTTGTAAAGTGATTAGCCTCTAGTTCTTAAAGTCACAGCAACGTGAGAAAGTTTGAAATTTATCAGTTTACAAATGATCTTTTCTTTTATAATCGAGATAGTTTTAAAGTTAAAACTGTTTATCGTGTTCTTTTGTTACATAGTTTGACTGTGAAGCAGTTGGAATTTCTTTTATTTTATTTTTTCTCCATCACAGAACAAGGTGGTTTGGATTTAAAAGCGGATTTTGAAACACATTTTGGTATTGCTCATACTCGCTGGGCAACCCACGGAGAGCCAAACGCAGTGAACAGTCACCCTCAACGATCGGATAAAAGTAATGGTAGGTAACTTCGTAAAGCAAACAAACTTGAAGTTGCATTAAATTCCAAGAACTTCTCCTGAAATGTGGACAGTCATCAAATTGTATGTGTATTTTAGATAAGAGTAGAGATTGCTCAACCTCCCATTTCTGGGCAAGGTAATTGAGTGGATAGTGGTGACTCACAGTACAATCTTATGCATGTCTACTCCAAAGTAAGTCCTATTTAGTTCGCTGGGGCTTACTTCCAGGTAAGAGATTGTTGTCTCGGCTCCATAATTTTCTGGATGAAGCTGATTATCTGGACTCCTTTCAATCTGGCTTCAGACTTTGGGATGGAATCAGCCTTGGTTGCTCTGGTGGACGATTTACACTGGTGTCTAGACAGGGGGGATGTGTCCCCTTTGGACCTGCCAGACCTCTCATTGGCATTCAACACCATCAACCATGGTGTCCTTCTGGGTTGGTCAGCCAGGTTGGAACTTGGAGGCACCATTCTGCAGTGTTTCCAGTCCTTTCTGGCTGATGAATTCCAGCAGGTGGTATAGGGGGAACTCCTGCTCTGTGCCCTGGCATTTGGTATGTGGCATATCACAGACCTTGTCCCCCGTGTCGTTTAACATCTTCATGAATCTTGTCCCCCGTGTTGTTTAACATCTACATGAAGCTGCTTGGGAAGATTATCCAAGGGTTTGGAGTTGGGAGTCATTACTATGCTGATGATACTCAGCTCTACAGTATATCTCTGCATCATCTGTGGGAGCATGCTTGTACTTTGAAGATCCTCTTGGATTCTTCACTACTCCTGGATAATCAGGTGTCATCAGGGCTTTTGCTCAATTTAGGCTGGTGTGCAAACTGCAGTCTTAACTGAGATGGTCCAGACATTGGGGACATCAGGACTTAATTATTGCAATACTCTCTACCTGGGGTTGCCCTTGAAGATTGTCTGGAAACTGCAAGTGGTGCAGAACGTGGTCTCATGGGAGCTTGACAGGTACAGGTTGATGCCTGTAGTTGCACTGGCCGTCAGTTCAGTTCCAGACACAATTCAAGGTGCAGGTTTGACCTTAAAGCCCTTTATGGTTTTCGACCAGGATACTCAAGGGACCACCTTGTCTTATGAGATGGCCCATCCCCTAAGGTCATCTGGGGGGGGGGTCGTCCTTCATGTACTAAAACTAGGTTGGTGTCAATGTGGGGTAGAGCCTTTTCTGTGGTGGTGCCACAGTTGTGGAACTCCCTCTTTTTAAAGTTGAGAACCATGTCCTCCTTGCCAGCATTCCGGCAGGTCTGAACACTTTTTTGTTTTGCCTTGCCCTTTTTGGTTCCACTTCCTTTGTTACTGTTTGATTTATTGCTGCAGTAGGTGCTGCTTTTGCTGTATTTTTTTTTTTTGCTGTGTTTAATGCTTATGTTTTTATTCTATTTATGTTTTTTAAATACATTGGAAGCCGCCTTGGTCACAAGAAGAAAGGCAGGGTATTAGTCTTTTAATAAATAAATTACACCAGACAGAAATATTTTAATGCAAAGGAATTTTATGGTTGTACCAAGTTGCAACACCAACATATGTGACACATGAAAGTGAGGATCATGTGCAGGGAGCTGGTAGAGTGTCCTTCATTACCAAGTTTCTAGTCTACTCAGATCAAATTCTGGCCACCCCTGTGAGTCTAATGATGTGGACCTACTTGATTGAGTTGTTGGGGAGGGGGTAGTAAAAAAAGCAAAGGACTGCAAGAGGCTGTAAAACAATTTGTTTTTTATTTTAAATACATAGCTTTAAGCCACTGATTGAAGTATGGGCCTTTATCCTTCTCTTACCTCTTCTTTTTTTCTTCTTCTTCCCTTCAGAATTTGTTGTTATCCATAATGGGATCATCACAAATTACAAAGACTTAAAGAAGTTTTTGGTAAGCTTATAACAACTAAATGACTAAAAACAAAAATCAGTGCTCCACATCATCTCTGTGGTATGCTTAGCTTTCACATGCGGAGTTTGCCAGAGTACAATGAAGGTAGTTAAAATGAGTTCCAGATCCATCCCAGCATTGGATTAGTTTTTCCCTCAGCCAGTCCTTCATTCTTAGGATGAGAAAGGTTGGATAATCAGAGTGCAGATAGCTAGCGGCTACTTTGGATTATATTTCCACCAGCCCTCAAAAGTGTGGAGGAGGAGGAGGAGGAGGAGGAGGAGGAGTATGGGCATGTACACCCCCCCTCCAGTGCACTGGTGTGTAATTGTGTGGGGTCAGTTTGTCCAAATCATCCTTCAACATGCAGTTTAAATACTACTGTTACCAGTAAGTAATACTTAACTGTGCAATGAGGGGCAATTTGGATTAACTGCCCTCTGTGTGATTGGGTGGCAGGAGGACAGCACGCTGGATAAAGGAGAATGTGTACACTGATGTTCCTGTCCCACACAATTAGAAAAGATGGTTTGGAGTATTGTATGAACTGACCCTAATTAACAGTAACACAATACAGTTCATGGCATGATGGAACCCTGTGACCCCTGATTGTTATGAGGCAACATTAGTTTCATACTGGTGCAATCATATTTGCATTAAGTATCTCTACCTAGCTTGAGAATGTGATTTTGATAGGTAGCTGGAATAGTGGTAATGGTGATCAAGACAGTAGATGCCTCTTAGTGGAATGGCGTGTGAATTAAAAAGCCTGAGGCAAGGAATTCATATCTAATGTTGTCTGTAAAACATTCTAGGAGACCAAAGGCTACGAGTTCGAATCTGAAACAGATACTGAAACCATTCCAAAGCTGATCAAATATGTGTATGATAACAGAGAGACTGAAGACATGAGTTTTTCTGCCTTGGTGGAGAGAGTCATTCAGCAACTGGTGAGTGGGGGACCTTTTCCAGTTTTCTAGCATGAATAATGTTTGAGGCAGTGTGATGTCCTATCCCGCTTCACCGACCAGCATAGTTTAGCTACTGTCGTCCCTGCTGTCTAAGGGCTTCTGGCATGACTGGCAGCGACATCGTGCCAGGTGCCTCAGGAACTATGGGGACCCAGCAGGGCTGGGCTTCCAAAGGGGGTGGGGTCTTGGAGAGGTGGGAGTGTTCATCACCTTATTCAACCTTTAGATATTGTTGATAGCATCCCAATTTTATTACCTGCTAACATTAAGAGTGTTGTTTTTATTTCTCTCTCAGGAAGGAGCTTTTGCACTAGTTTTCAAAAGTATCCACTACCCAGGGGAAGCTGTTGCTACCAGGTTAGTAAAGCTGTTTTGTGCATAGGAATAATAAATCATCCAAGCTGGGAAAATACACCAAGCCCTTTAGAATTTTGATAAGTAATTGCTGGTTTGCATATCAACACACTACAAGGTAGTAAACAAAATACAGTGGGCCCTCCTCATTTGTGGATTAGCCATCCGCGGATTTGAATATCCACAGATGGCACAGCAGCAGAAGAGGGAGTCTCACTGGACGTGGGGCCGCCCCCCCCACAATACCTTATTTTTAAGTGTTGCCAAGGCCAGCTGCTTCCCACCTCCTGTGCACCTTCCAAAGCCTCCAAACTGTTGCAAACAGGAAAAAAAACCACAACCGGAAGCGACTTCTGGGCATGATGTGAACCGGAAGTAGCTTCTGGTCGCTTTCCCCCCCCCCCCACCGTTTGTAGCAGTTTGGAGGCTTTGGAAGGCACACAGGAGGCGGGAAGCCAGCGGGCCCCAGAGAAGCTTAAAAATAAGGTGTTGTGGCGCCCCCCCCCCCGCGGATTTGATTATCTGCGGATTTTGGAATCCACGGGTTCTGGGAACACAACTCCCACAGATACCAAGGGCCAACCGTAATTCAACCTGCACTGGAGTGAGATCCTCAGAGGATTCCTTTCTTGGAAATGAGAATGATTATAACAGTCTAGCTTATCCTTCATAAAACTTTTGTAACAACTTCATAAAACTTCATAAAACAACTTGCCTGTTGTTCCATTATTTGACAGGAGGGGGAGTCCTCTACTTATCGGAGTTCGCAGCGAATCTAAGCTTTCCACGGAACAAATTCCCATCTTATACAGAACATGTAAGTTATTGAAGTGCTGGAACTATAACTCTGTTACACTTGTAAGGGAACCAATTACAATGGAAGATGTTTCGTGTGAGGGGTTTAGTAAGAAGCAAATTGGCCATGTTACTAGAAGTCTCACAGAGACATTCAGCTACATGGATGCTGCACAGCAAGATGCTCACATTGCTCAAATGGTCCTAAGATTCTCATATTGGGTCCTAAGTAAATTCAATAACTCCAGAGTACCAAAAGTGAACTATATATGATAATACATTACGAAGGGGACTCAATCTGAAATTCTGACAAATGCATGATCTGTTCAAGCCTGTGCTTACTTTTCTCCCATAGAACTGTGTAGAACTGTGGCTGGATCATGCGCCATGTGTCCTTAGTGAGGTCAGACTTCATTTCTTTAAGAGCATAAGAATACTGCTGAATCAGCCAAAAGGCCACCGAGTTTAGAATACCCCGTCCGTCCTACAGTGACCAGCCCAGAAGCAGGAGCAAAAGCTCTCTCCTGTGGTTTATTTGTTTAGTTAAACGATTTATATCCCGCCTTTTCTTCTGAATAAATGAAGCGCTCAAGGGGGGGCATACAATATATAGAGAAAAACAGTAAAATGCAAACAATAGGTACAAAATCTCTAAGTTCAATAATCGAAAAAAGTCATAAAGAATAGTCAGTGCAATAAAAATATGAAAACAAAATATGGAATGCAACCACAAAACCCAAAAGTAACTAACTGAGAAGGGACGATCAGGCAGAAAAGAAAAGTCTTCAGCCCTCATACTGCCTCTGAGCATAAGGGTACCATCACTGGCATCGCTTGAGGTGGGGCGGAAAGCTAAGTTCTGCAGCTTTCCGCCCCACCGTTACTCTCCGGTACGAGGCGCCCCGCCCCCTCGTCATAGGAGCCGGTCAGCGGAGAGAAAGCAACGCACAGGAGAGTCCCTGCGCGTTGCTTTCTCTCTGCTGACGGGCTCCTATGACGAGGGGGCGGGGCGCCTCATACCAGAGAGTAACGGTGGGGCGGAAAGCTGCAGAACTTAGCTTTCCGCCCCACCTCAAGCGACCGCCAGTGGGTTCCATACAGATGTTATTGCTAGTAACGACCAGGAGACCCTATCCTTTATTCATGTCTAATCCCCTTTTAAAGCCATCTAGCCTAATGGCAACATCATACGGCTATGAATGCCATAAATTAATGGCAAACTGTGTGAAGTGCTTATTTTTGTCTGTCCTGAATCTCCTACCAATCAGCTTCGTTAGGTGACCCTGAGTGATCGCATTATGAGAGAGAAGGAAAACGTCTGTGTCCACTTGCTGCATACCTTGTGTAGTTTTATAAACTTCAGTTATATCTAGTCATACTCCTTAAAAAACTAAACTAAGCAAATCCAAACATGTTAAAGGTGTGATCATTTTGGATGCTCTTTTTTGCACCTTTCAAGCATTATCATGTCCTTTCTGATATCTTCCTTTGGCATATGTAAGATTAAAAAGAAATCTCAAATTAGTGCTATTCTAAGTTTTTTATTATTTATTATTATTGTTGTTGTTGTTGTTGTTAATAACATTATTATTATTATTAACAGTATTTATATACCGCTTTTCAACAAAAAGTTCACAAAGCGGTTTACAGACAAAATGAAATGATCAAATGGCTCCCTGTCCCCAAAGGGCTCATCCTGGCCTACATAATGAAATAATATCATTAAAAAATAATTGACAGGTAATATTGAAAATGTAAAGAACAGATGCAAAACCCGAATGAAAAGACTGGATAGTTCTACCTGCCTTCATGCTGTTGGAGACAAAGCAGTTGAATTCTTCTTTGCTTCAGATGCAAGGTAATGGAAACATGTGTTGTGTTGGCAAATCTGTGATAGTACAGGTTTCAACTTTTGTGATTCAATGGAGGAATGTCATTCAGTGGGGATTGATGGCCTGATTCTGGCCAAAACGTCTGAGCAGCCCAAGCAGAAGAGACTTGTATATGAGGGTGAATTTTCCTGCTAGGTGCTCAGCTGGGAGGAACACTGGGGTGGTGTGTTCTGTGATACACAGAACCATGACTAAGGTGGGGGGCAAGGACAGAGTCACGTTCCTGCCACTTGTGTACTTAACCTCCAGCTCCTTTGGTATGCACAGATACAGTACTCTGAATGCACATGCTTGTAGCTAGGACTTGGGTAGTGTATAAATGGTTATTCTTAACCCTGCACACTGAAGAACAAACATATTTTGCATGAGCCATTCTGTAACTCTTCTGTATTTATTTTATGCGTTTTTTTGTGTAGTGCTATAATTGAGCACACCAACAGAGTCATTTTTCTAGAAGATGATGATATCGCAGCAGTGGCTGAAGGGAAGCTTTCTATTCATCGGCTAGAACGTTCGGCTAGCGATGACCCATCTCGAGCCATCCAGACCTTGCAAATGGAATTGCAGCAGATCATGAAGGGTAAGGTCAGCTGAACAAGCTAGCTAATACAAGGGCATGTGAATGCAGCCTTTCTCCCTAGGAACCCATATACCTTTTTATTCACATCTTAACCACGGGAGACAAACAGCCCAATCCTATTGGGCACTTAATTCCCAGTCTACCACCATAAGCATCGTAACTCCCAGTCTACCACCATAAGCATCGTAAAAGGCATGCCGCTGTTGTATGTTTCAGGGCCGCTGGCACAAATGGCCAGAGGCCCCATGCATGCGGCAGTGGCTCCCAGATGCTGCACTGGTTAGGTAAGATGGGGAAGAAGCAGGGTGGACAGGAGGTGTTTTGAGGGTGGGAGGGGGTGGATCCCGGTAGCGGCAGTGCACACTGGGATGCTATCCCAATTTTCCCAGCCCAACACACCCCCTTCCTCTCCTCAGACCTATGCCAGCAAAATAACGAGTAGGTCTGAGGACAATCAGGCAGCCCACGAAGGGGTAAGTAAAATATTTTTACTTATTTCTCCCAGGCTGTATGGTTGCCCCCCCCCCACAAAAAAAAATAGCATGCAGTGTGCATTCTGTCAGTCCGGCTGGATGGCGGAAGATGGTGGCGGATAGGATTGGGCTCATAGTGCTGTAGTCAGCCAGGAATCAAACATACTAACATTTCATCACACATGGAAGCTGAGATGTGCAACGCTTACTTACTCCAGTATCATTTCTGGAAGCGTTCCTGTATCCGAGAACTGATCCTGTAAAATGTTGAGACATCATTTACTTCTGTTGTCATTTGTATATCAGTTAAATTACTCAGCCTATGTAATTGTTACTAAATTATCGAATATTGGTATAATTTTATTTAAAGCACTTATATCCTGACTTTCTGCCATTTCAGACCCCCAAGAGGGCTTACAGTCAAGTTTAAAAAACAATCATGATAAATGCAAAACGATAGAAAACTAAAGAGAAAAAAAATAGCAACCAAAAGCATCAATAAACAAAGCCCACAAGTAGAAAATTCAAGAGCAGACAGGTTTTGGTAAATAAGGAATCTTTAATTGGTGCTGACATAGCTGTAATGTAGGTGTCTGGCACACGTCTCTGGGCTGAGCAATCCATACTTTGGGTGTTGGAACTGATTTGATGAAGTTGGACTAAGTCACTACAGAATTTATATTTCTTGTTAATAATTTCATGTATGTATGCAACATCATAGTCACAATGCACCGTTTCACGGAGTGAAATGATTTGAAAGATTAAATAAGTAATGGAGTAAGGCTGCAATCTTATACACACTTCCTGGATGTAAGGCCCATTGAATATAGTGGGACTTACTTTTGAATAAACATGCATAAGTTTGTGCTGTAAGTGGACCTAATCTCTTCTATATCCATCCTCTAATCTTTCACAACCTCTTATTGCAAATGTCATTCTTTCCCTGGTTATTTCCCTGCTATAAATGTCACTTCCTTGTGTATAAAACTAACCAATCGTGTTATTTAAAACAGGCAACTACAGTGCATTCATGCAGAAGGAAATATTTGAACAACCAGAGTCTGTTTTTAATACCATGAGAGGAAGGGTGAATTTTGAGACCAACACAGGTAATTTGAGGAAGAATAAGCAGTCCTTTATTCTAATATTACTCATCATGACTACCACTCTGTCAGCGCAATCCTGTCCAACTTACACCACCAATGGAACTAGCGGGGGAGGGCAGGGCGGGAGGCTTGAGGGGAGGGGAGATTTAAATCCCCTTTGAATCCCCCTTTGGAGGGATATGAATCCCCTTTCCGTTCTGGGGCCTCCCGTTCTCACTGCACCGCTGGTTACACCGATGGTGTAAGTCAGAGGTTCTCTAAGTGTGAGGCGCGACTCCCAAGCGCGTCATCAAAAGCAGCCAGGGGCGTCGCGTTAATCTTTTAATTAACACATATTCTTGCTTGCAAGAGAGAGAGAAAGAAAAAAGAAAGATCGGGAAAAGCTGCCTCTTCACATCGGGTCACTCAAAGTTAATTTCAAAACACTTCAGGTTTGTAGGCAGTTTCCACGTCTTGTTTTTAACCACAGCCGTGAGCGAAGCCCTTGCTTATCTTATGTTAAAGAACGATTAACAACTCTATTGATAAGCTGAGTACCGGTACTTTGGAGCTGGAGCTGCAAAGACAGCATCTCGTTTCTCTCCAAATCCTGAGACATTGCAGGTTTGCAAGTAAAGTATTTTCTTTCTGTTGAACGTTTTTAATAAAGCAAACACAAAACAAATGCAAGAACTGCAATTGAAAATGGTGCAGAGCAGGTTCTGCTTTATATACAGTCTTTGATTTCTATGTTTAGTTTGGTTGATTAATTATTAGGATTTCTCTCCTTCTTCCTTTCTGACCCACCTCTAAGTTAGTTCCCCACTCTATTTGCTGGGACAACCCCCCCCCCCCCCCCGGAAACTGCCAGGCAGTATAAGAATCTGTTTTTCATCTTGCAAAGATGCTACCAAAAGGAGCTAGCTTTTTCTCTCTTTCTCTCTTATGCAACTGGGGCTTCCCTCCCATGCTTTGATGTTTCTCTTGCCATGAATAGGACTAACACAGACCACATCAGTGCCCTCTACCCAGGCCTGCCAATGGAGGGAGGGCAGCATCCCAACCCCACCCTGCGCACTCCTGGCTTAGCTGCTGCTCAGCATAAGCAT
Source organism: Plestiodon gilberti rubricaudatus (assembly GCA_026170595.1). Lineage (NCBI taxonomy): Eukaryota > Metazoa > Chordata > Lepidosauria > Squamata > Scincidae > Plestiodon > Plestiodon gilberti. Next base: position 191,043,751 of record JANXHW010000002.1, on the reverse strand, counting down.
GGAAAATCCACTTTAGGGCTCGTTTTGGGAATATACACATACATATAAGAAAGGGTGCCTCTGAGCATGTAAAGAGTGTCTGTTTCTTCCATGCACTGTAATGGGGAGTCACGGCTAACGGCGAGGGAGGTCAAGGGAGCCGCGAGTCAAAAAAGTTTGGGAACCACTGGTGTAAGTTGAATAGGATTGCGCTGTGTGTTAGAAACCTCAGACAAACTACAGTTATCTTCTCATTACAGTTCTCTTAGGTGGTTTGAAGGACCACTCGAAAGAAATCAGAAGATGCAGACGATTGATCATTATTGGCTGTGGGACCAGTTATCATGCTGCAGTGGCTGTAAGTTAAACATGTGAGAGATTTCTAGAAGAAAGAGGGCAAGACGGGGCACAGAGCCTAGCAGATAGAAGCTGCCAACTCACGCTCTGCTCTCTGCTCCATCCTCTTTACTTGGTCAACTGGGATTGGACTGGGGAAAGATAGTCTTTGCTGCCGCCACTCAAATCAGGAAAGTCCAGAGAGATGGAGGCCACCTTGAGAAAGCCTCCTTGCCAGGTTAACAGAGTCCCAAGATCTGGGGGGAGGGGTCCCCTTAAAACCAACCAGTAGCAGAACATAGACAGTTTGGGAAACAGGGCAACATACTGGCTCCCGAGTGATCTGAGACCAACCAGGTAAACCGTAAAATTAAAAGAGGTTTATTAAGAGGCTGAAAATCAAAACAAGACAGACAAAAATGCACGGGATAAAAACAATGCACCGATCAACCAGCAAATGGAGAAAAGAGGAGGGAGAGCAAAAGTTGGCAAGTGACAAAACAAAAACCCTAATGCAACTAACTAGGTATGATACCTATCCTACTTGCACTATTCAAAGGTCCTGATACCAACACTTGCAGCAAGGTGAGCTCCTCATGAAGCATCAGATACTTGCAATGTTGGACGTGGGTAAACACACAAAGGGCTGTGTATGATTTCACTTTTTTTAACCTGTTGGCATTAACCAGGTTTCACTTGTGGAATTGGGTACTGAAGGGATGAGGTCACCTAAGCTTCTGAATTTCCTGCTCTTGGAAATTAGGTGGACTTCAGTCCAATGAACTGGGTCAAAATCAAGGTCTTTGTTTACCAGTCAGTTGGAGAAGAAGAAGCTCAACAACAAACAACAGCAAGGATCATGGCTACTGCACCAGGATGACTCTGCCGTTATTTAGAATGCTGAGGCATCACTGAAACCTCTGGGGTTCTAGGAACATCCAAAACAGATGGAAAAATAGGCCAAGAAATATCAAGGTTTTTCACCACAATGTAGTGATGAAACCACACCGTTTAACAAAGTACCCTTTAACTTTTCCTATAGGGCCTCTGTGCAACACATTTATCAAGTACTTGCTATTCAACTTTTGGTAATGGCGGTTCACCGTAGATACATGAACATTGTATAAATATTGTCATTTAAAGTTGCTATTAACTGAGTCATTCTGCATTTTTATGCAAGACTGATTCAGATGTTTTAATTTTCCTTTACTGTGCTATTTCACATATCTCACTTAGGGCGCAATCCAAACTTACTTAGGCCACCGTTGTAACCAGCGGCCCAGCGAAAACGGGAGGCCCCAGAATGGAAAGGGGATTCAAATCCCCTTTGAATTCCCCTTTTGGAGGGGATTTGAATCCCCTTTCCATTCTGGGGCCTCCCGTTTTCGCTGGGCCGCTGGTTACAACGGCGGCCTAAGTAGGTTTGGATTGCGCCCTTAGTTTTGCTCAAGTCTTCAAGGTTTCAAGATTTAGCCTGACTTCAATATCATTATGTTAATCATAGACTCGTCAGGTTTTGGAAGAACTGACTGAGCTTCCCGTGATGGTGGAGCTTGCCAGCGACTTTCTGGATCGGAATACACCTGTATTTAGAGATGACGTGTGCTTTTTTATCAGCCAGTCTGGTGAGTTGTAGTCCAACCTATCTTGCTACTCTTGGCCTGAACTAATTCTCTAGAGAAGCATAGGTTGCTAACGAGGAAGATTTTTAATTTGTATTTGGGACCTCTAATGGTCCTTCAGCTTCTCTGAATAGCCCAACATGCTTGTCACATTCAGCACCAAGTTGTATTTTAACACTACCTGATTGTACTATGGACTAAATTTTTTTGGTGCCATAAACCCAGAGATGGATGATTGTAAGATTCTAAAATTTAAGTGTTCTTGTTCTGTAAAATTGTGATGAAATCTAAAGTAACTTTGAATCCGTATGAAATAGACAGGGGAAACTAATCGCCCTCAGATTCATTCATGTGATCTGGTGCATTCAATTTATACTCTCCTTATTAGTTGGCATGCACAGTTTCCCTTTAGAAGGAGGAGTTTTGTTCTGGGAAAAAGGGAACTGGGCATGCCACCCATTTAAAATTATGATTAACATATGTTTTATGGCACAATCCTATCCTTCCGTTCCCCCAGTAGTGCAGCCACGCTGAAAAGGCATGCACTGTATCCAGTGGGTTTATGTGTAAAGTGGGAGTCTTTGGAGGGGAAAGGGGATTTAAATTCCCTTTCCCCTCTGTAAGCCTCCCGCTCCACAATTGGTGTCCTTGGACCTTCACCAGCTATTTCGCTGGTGCAAGTCTGAGGAGAGAAAGGGGTGAGGAGGCAGTGAAAATGGATAGAATCCGTTGCTCACCATCACTGCCAGATCTGCAGCCTCCCCACCCCCATTCCTCCCCACCCATATTCTGAACCAAGGAATTATGAACGTTAATATCGTCACTACCAATAAGTAGGAGAATTGGCATGAAAGCCCCAGCGAGACAGGAGACTCTTCTCACTTATTGCACAATCCTGTCTAAGATGCGGCAGCCGGCCAAAATGGCCAGTTGCCGCATCCTATTCCGTTCCCGAGCCACCCCGGGGCAGCCTGGGAGTACCTCGGGAGAAGGGGATGCTCGTCCCCCAGGTGTAAGCCAGCCGGGGCCCTATGGGCCTCCTCGGATATACGCCAGGTCCAGGCTGTGTAAGGCCGGCCAGGCCCGGGAACGGGCCTAGGATATCGGCAGAACACGTCACCAATATCCCACCCCCCTCCTGGGCTAGGCTGGCCAATCATCCCCCTCCCACCATGCCCCTGCCCGCCTTCCCCCACCAGCAGCCCTTATTCTATAGTCGTCGCAAACATGCTTTACAGCACGTTTGCGACGGCTTAGAGTGGCGGAGCGCACACTCTGCCGCTCTAACCTTACACTGGATCAGGCTGTTACTATAGTTCTCCCCTGGACAGGTGGTGTGCTTTCAACTCAATCTCTTTTAATTTGAATTTACTAGAATTGTTTTTTCTAAGTTCAGTCGCTGTTCCAAACTAAGCATAAATGTCAATGTATTCTTGAATTGAAGGTGAAACTGCTGATACACTGATGGCATTACGATATTGTAAAGATCGTCGAGCTTTGACTGTCGGAATTACAAACACCGTTGGAAGCTCAATTTCAAGGGACACAGACTGTGGTGTACATATCAATGCAGGGCCTGAAATTGGTGTGGCAAGCACAAAGGTAACTTGTGTTTACTGCTGTTAGCACTTTTTAGTCCAAGTTCAAAACACATCTTTATGGAGTGCCATAAATTTGTTGTATTTGTTGGTACAACTAGCCTTGGGATCAAATTTTAAGCAGTCAAATTAATAACCTTTTTTCATCTTCAGGCTTACACCAGCCAGTTCGTATCTCTTGTAATGTTTGGTTTGATGATGTCTGAAGATAGAATTTCGTTGCAAAACAGGAGACAGGAGATCATAAGTGGGCTGCAGTCTTTACCTGGTATGCTTTTCTTTCCTACTCACATTTATATGAAGTATGTCAACCACTCAAATAAGAAGATTAATTTTAAAGATTGTGAGTGCAATCTGGAGGCTTGCATGTTTGTAGTGAGATTTAACTCACCTGCTGAGCGTTTGGTTTGTAAGCTTTCAATGTGATAAGCCCATTGAGTACAAAGGTATTGAAAGGATATTTGGTACATATATTTAGGGAATAACAGCCCAATCCTGCATAACATCCTCTGCAGCACACAAAGCATGTTGCGGTGGATCCTAAGTAGGATCAGGGCCGCGCCAGCAGAGCTGGGGCACACCTCCAGGGAAAGAGACAAACCTGGTGTCAGCTGCAGAGGCCCTAATGGGCCTCCTTTGATGTGCACCAGCAAAACGGCTGACACAACTCCAGGGAGGCCGTGTAAGGTCTCCCTGGCCTGGGAACAGGCTTTGGATATCAGTGGCACGTGCTGCCGATATCCTCACCCCTCTTCTGGGCCCAGTGGCCCAATCACCCCTCCCTTGCCAGCCCAGCACACTCGCCTGCTGCCCAGCGTAGGATTTACCTGCATTCAGTGGCACAGTCCATGGCCGGCAGTGGAGTGAGTGGCGGCAACACCCCTTACCAGGTGCTGCAAATGACACGTTTGCAACACCCTGCGCCAGCAGAGTACTTGCTCAGTCGGCACCAGCTTGCGCTGTCAGTCTGTCTACATTTGAATGCCACATCCAGCTTCAAATGACAGAAGGAAAATGCAGAACAAATCAGAACCTTGCAATGTGATAATTCCCTTGAAGAGCGAGACATCAGAATGAAAGATTGTGTCTTGAACTTGCATACTATCTATATATTAGATTCAATGACTCCTACATCTGTTTTCAAAGGTGCAAGGAGAAAGCAGTGTTTGTTGAATAATGTGTGCAATTCTGGCTATGTCTGTGTTACTACTATTTACAATACAGTACAATAAACCTGTTGGTACTGCAATAATGTAAGTACTGTAATTCTCAATCAATCTTTTGGCAGAGATGATAAAAGAAGTATTGTCCTTGGATGAGAAGATACATGATTTGGCGCTTGAACTATATAAACAACGATCACTGTTGGTTATGGGTCGTGGCTACAACTACGCTACTTGCTTGGAAGGGGCATTGGTATATACCCTTTGTCTAAGATTGCTAGTCTAAACTGTAAACCAAAGAACAGTCCATGTAATGAAGTGATTCTTCATACGATTACTTTTTCTCTTTTTCTTGACTTCTGTTTGTTTTAGTAAGAGCTTAATACATTTCTCCTTTTTAACTGTTAAAAACAAAAAATACAGTTGCAAGTTTACAGATTTAGGTTGTACAAACCCATATTTGAGTTTGGGGGAAGTTCAGAGTAATTTGTCAGCTCTTGTCAAATCACAGATGTGGGGTGCAATCCTGTGTAACTTTGAACCGGTGTAAGAGTAGATCCCCCTGTGTAAGAGCACTAATGCCAGTGTAACTTGCCGTACATCGACGGATGCAGGATGGACACGGTGTAACTCCTCTTGGACACCTCACATGCACAGTTAGGACCCGGAATGGACACTGGCACAACTGCCAGCGCAGGGGGCATTCTAGGGGCATCTGAATGTCCCCTGAATTCCCCCTGCACCGGTGGAGTTGCATCGGTGTCCGTTCTGCATCCAAACTGTGCATGTGAGGCGTCTGAGAGGGGTTACGCCAGTGTCCGTCCTGCGTCCATTGGCGTACGGCAAGTTACACTGGCATTAGTGCTCTTACACTGGCATTAGTGCTCTTACACCAGGGGATCTACTGTTACATCGGTGCAAAGTTACACAGGATTGCAGTGGTGGTTACTTTTTTTAAAAAGCAGAGAGAAAAGAGAGTTTCTGTTATTGCACAGAAGACTTAGGTTTTCCCGTTCTCATTTGGACTATGGTACACAAAATGTTGCTGCTGTGCAGCTTCCAGTCATTAAATTGAAACTTGTGCACAACATTCTTTGAAATGTACAAAAAAGATACAACCTCAGTGCTTGATAGATTTGTCTTCTACTTGGTTTTATCATCTTAGATTTGACGCATCTCTAATATTTTGCTATGTAAACCATATTGTGAACTTTTTCTTGAAAAGACAGATATTCTTAATCTTGGTTTGCATTCAGGCATGGGATCTCTACACAACACAGAGGCCAGGATCCAAAGAATGTAACTAGTTAAACCTAGCCAGCGGGACTTTGAACATGTTTCTTGAAGAGCAGAGCCCTATCTCATGCTGCATGGCAAAACAATTTTGAAACAGACAGAAGTTTCAAAAGCCATTTTGAAACAGCAATAGAGGGGGGGGGGGGGAGAGCAAAATTCCACTGGGAATAAATGAGCATTTTGGCACACTGAAAGTAGCTTTTGGAACATGCACACTGTTGGCATAGTAATTTGCGCTTAAGAATAGACTGCATTCCTGATATCTAGTACTTTTAACTGTGATCTTGTTCCATTTGCTTTGCAGAAAATCAAGGAGATTACATATATGCACTCTGAAGGCATCCTGGCTGGGGAACTGAAGCATGGGCCATTGGCTCTTATAGATAAACAAATGCCTGTTATCATGATCATTATGAAAGATCCCTGTTTCACTAAATGCCAGAATGCTCTCCAGCAGATCACTGCTCGCCAGGTAAGCTATCTTGCAAGCATATTGTTGTTGCAACTAACTCTTTTGTGCATTTTGTGAAGGAAGAACAAAATTGAGGGTAGCATAAAACATACAAATGGCCTGATCTTAAATTGGACCGGGCCAGCATGTGGAACCATTTACGGCAGCGGAAAGGCTTTCTGCTGCTGCAAAATGGCTGAAGGTGTTGCACTCTGCGCAACACCAGCAGCCATTTTCTGAGCACTGCGGCAAGAGACCTTCCTTTCCTCCTCTTCCTGATCCACTACTGCCAACCAACTAGCCTCTTGGTTAAGACTTTATTAATTTTGATTTGTTGTCTACTCCATCTCAAAGATGCTCAGGAAGTTATACAATTATTGAAAACTTTATATTAAGCTCAGCTTCCTGTTTTCAACCATGGCCAGATAGATGCCTTTGGGGAACTTACATCCATGAAGGCAACAGCCCTTACATTTGCCAGTCCCAAACATCTGTATTCAGAGGCATATTGCTCCTGAACTTGGAGTTTCCTTTTGGCTATCATGGCTAACTGTTGTTAATAGACCTATCCTCCATGAATTTGTCTGAACCCTGGCTATTAGGGACACCTAAGCTAGTGGCCATCATCATATATTTTTGTTGCAAACTCATAATTTAATTATGCATCACGTGAAGAAGTACTCTATTTCATCAGCCCTGAATCTACTGCCAATCTAATTGGGTGGTCCTGAACTACATTACAGGTGGGCCCCCATATCCGCTGGGGATATGTTCCAGGCCCCTCCGTGGATACTTGAAACCGTGGATAAGAGCGAATACCCCCTCTTTGGTTTCCTGAGGGCCCCCCCACCCTGCCTCCCCTGCAGGCAGGCATGCTTGCCCCCCCCCAGCTCTTATTTTTCTTTCAGCAAGCTTTGTTTCTTCCTTAAAACAAACAGAGAAGCAGCCTCCATTGCAGGCAAGTAGAACGAGACTAAGTCCTAGAGAGGCTCTGCAAGGTTTCTGTTAACCTTGCAGAGCCTCTCTAGTACTTAGTCTCGTTCTACTTGCCTGTAATAAGCAGCCAGAGGCTGCTTCTCCTGTTTCTTTAAGGAAGAAACGAAGCTTACTGGGAAAAAAGTAAAAGCCTGGGGGGGGGGGTCCCCACGATCCGTGGATAACTGAAACCGTGGATAGTGAATCAGTGGATATGGGGGCCCACCTGTATTATGAGAGGAGACATTTCCACCTCTGTTCTTCTATACACCATGCTTAGGACCCAATCCTATGCTTCAGTTACACCGCCGGAATATAAGAAGAGCCCTGCTGGATGAGGCGAAAGGCCCATCTAGTCCAGCTTCCTGTATCTCACAGTGGCCCCACCAGATGCCTCAGGGAGCACACAAAACAAGATACTTGTATCCTGTTGCCACTTGTTCCAACTCTCCCTCCACTCAATTTTAGTGCATGCCCCCAGGTTCTGGTGTTGTGCGAGAGGGAAAAGAACTTCCCTCTATCCATCCCATGCATAATTTTATATGCCTCAATCATGTCCCTCTCAGACATCTTTTTTCTAGCCCCAAATGCTGTAGCCTTTCCTCATAAGGGAGGTGTTCCAGCCCACTTCCAGTTCTGGTGGCATAACACCAAATGCAAATGCAACACACCAGAGTGCAGTCTGGCTGTCGCCAAGAAGCAGCAAGCGACCATGTCTGTGTGGCAACGGACCAGGGCGTCCTCCGCCATAGTTAAGCCCATACAAGGGGCAGGAGGTGGCCAGAGTGGGCGGTTTCCCTGGGGGAAGGAAACATTTGTTCCCTTCCCCCAAGGAGGCCTCTGGAGGACACAACTGTCCTGTGGGATGCAGCGGATGCCATGTTGGCGCCACTGGCACCTCTGCATTGCCACATGGGGAGTCGGGTAGGATTAGGCTGTAAATTTCATAAACTTATGTCATGTACTTCCTGCCACTTAGTCTTCTTTAGCCTTTCCTCACAGGGAAGATGCTCCACCTCCTTTATCATTGTTGTTGCCTTTTTCTGCATTCACAACACCCCTGTTGCCACGGGCTGGTGACTGAAGGTTAGAGCATCTATCTATCCCCTTGCCTCTGCAGGCATGTTCTATTCTCCCAGAAGCTGTTGGTTCTCCAGCTGTTTCAACCTAATGCACGGCTCGCTGGCCCACACATGAAGCAGAGAATGCGGCTTGCATTGAGCAGTAAGTTGCAGGGAGCAACAGACTCAGGGTTCCTTTCACCCCAAGTCTGCCGCTACTTCCTTCTAGTCTACCACAGACAGAGCCATGCTGATCCACTTGCCCATCATTAGAAGCGAGCAAGGAAGTGGATCCGAAGACAGCGATCCAGCCCCAACCCCTTACCTCACCCCTTCCTCGCTCAGTCTCTTTAAACAAAACAGGAAGTATGGAACACTCTTGGAGCATTCCCAGCATGTCTCGTATTTCCTGTTTTCTTTAAAGGGACTGTGCAAGGAAGGAACAAAGTGAGGCTGTACGGGGACTGATTGCTGCCTTTTATGCAGTTTTTTCCCCAGAGGGCAATGGCAGAATTCGAACCCTGATTCAAACAATGCTTGGGCTCAGGCCTGACCTAGCGAGATATGTGCTCAGCAGCCTCCTTCTGCAAGGACATTATACTGGAGCTACGGCAATGTGTTCTATGTTCTTAAACATAGTCCCCCCCCCCTTATGGGGGGAGAAAGCGGCATAGAAATTTAATAAAATAATCAATAAAGAGGTAAATAATGTTTTGGTATTGCACATATTTCAGCGTTTCCCAATCTCTGTATTTTTTCTGTTTTTTTTAATATATCTCTAATGATTTCTTGATTTGCGTTTCTCTTTTGTACTATAAGACTGGACTATTAGGAGGATGAGATTGTTTGATTTTTAATTTCAGTTTTATAATTATTATTTTCTGTTGTAAGCCACCTTAAATGCCTTTTTGAAGGTTGAAAGGTGGCATAATTTTAAAAAAGTTTATTTAAAATAATTAAAAAACACAAGATTCCAAAAATCAAAGACCAGCAAAGTATAAGCTATAAATAAAGTTGAACAGAAGCTGATAAGATGCTAACTGTTCAGATAATGCAATCATAATATTCGTGCAACCTCCTTCCCCCCCAAAATATTCTTGGGTGTGTGTGTGTGTTTTAGAATTTAGCTAAATGCTGGATACATTTCAAAAATACACAGCAAATCCAGGTGAAATAGAAATGTAATTTTTGATCAGGATTATTTGAACTTTTGCTTTATAGGGTCGCCCAGTTATTTTATGTTCTAAAGATGATACTGAGAGTTCAAAATTTGCTTACAAAACAATTGAGCTGCCACAAACAGTGGACTGTCTGCAAGGAGTTTTGAGCGTTATTCCTCTACAGCTGCTTTCATTCCACCTGGCTGTTCTCAGAGGATATGATGTAAGTATTCTATATTTAGGTACTCCAATTAAAGCACTTATACAAACACGCTTGGACACTTCCCCTGTTTCTTCAAGCTGCTAACAGGAATAGTTGCATAGCGTTTAAGCAAAGTAGTTGTGCTCTGTCAAGATGGATATCAGCAAACTTGTTGATCTCAGTTTGTTTTAACTGTTAAAAACGGACTAAACCCATTTAAGGGTTTTTAAAAAAATGATCATGGTCCATGGAGCACATACCATTTTGTTCGATATGAAGATTCCCATTATCCAAAATGTAAGGATCCACTCGCACCGCAACATGAGTGAGAGCAGTCACCCATATGTAGAAGCCACCTTGGTTGAATCAGTGCTGTGTGCAATCACGTACACAGAATACAGCCAGTTTCTTCAATTGTTACAAACATGGAAATCGGGCACATTCACATATACAGCAACAGCCTGATCTTAACTAACTTTCTATCACTCAATGCATCCCCGAGGTAAGGGAACAAACATTCCCTTACGTCGAGGAGGCCTCCCTGACTGCCCCCCCCCCACTTCAGGATGCAGCACGCAGTCCATTGTCACGACCCGCTGGGGCCAGTGCAAGCCCAATGTGTGCCAGACCAGGTAAGCTTTGTGCGGTGCGGGAGTGGGAAGAGGGCATGAAGGGGCGAAATGGGGTGGGGGAGGGTGGAACAGGCCCGGGAGGGGGGGCAGGATTGGCAGTGCTAGCGTGTGCTGAATCCTAACCCCCCCCCCTTCCAGACTTGTTTTTCTTGCACGGAGTCACTTATCCCTGCACCAGCAATTTAGCTGACGCAGGTCTGAGTAGACCTGTTGTCAAGGCTGGGGCTTTCCGTGGGGCAAGGGGACAAATATCCCCTTACCTGATGGAGACCTCCAGCCTGCTGTTTCCCATGCTGAATACAGCACGGGCCGCGCAGCCCCCGCTGCATCAGCATGGAATAAGATTGGGCTGTAAACCATACAGTTTCTACGTGACCTGGGCCTATGTTTGTACCCATTCTCACCACTTGATAGACATCCTTTTATGGATTTATTGTGCCGACTTTACTGCTATTTAGCTGTTTTTATGTTTTGTTTATAGTTTTAGGTATAATTTTTGCTGTGAACTGCCTTGGGTGTTTCTTTGGGAACAGAAAGATAGGCTATAAATCTCAAAACCAAATCAATAATCTTGCTAACATGGCCACAGAGACTATCTGTAGCTGAATAGGACTGAGGGGAAGGAAACCTGGACCTTTCTAAGGATACAAATGAGGAAGAAGACCGAAGGCTGCAGCCAAGGAAAATCCATGTAGAACAAAGCCGACTGTGTGGCCAACTGTGGCAATGTGGCCACATTGCCACAGATATTCTCACCAATTCCAATTCCAATTGGGCAGTAATCCAGCCAGTACAATACATTTACCTAGTGATAATACCTATTTTACCTAGTGATATGAATTTCTTAAATGGATAATGTTGCTATAAATTGGAATATGCTGAGAATCTCTAATTTATTCCAGGTGGATTTTCCAAGAAATCTAGCCAAATCTGTGACCGTGGAATAGACAATGTGCTACAAAACATTTGCAACCAACAATCCCAAATTACATTTCCATCAACAAGTCTTTAACTGAGTGTGATTTCTTTGACTCCTGCCTAATCAGCGTTCCACTACGAAGCACAACTGCATTTACTTCAGAGAGGTTTTTGACGAGGAAAGCTTGAGCCCGTACAATGGTATATATACTGCTAACTGGAAAGTAGTTGGGAAATGTGAAGTGTGTTGTTCTTTAAAGATATGCTTAATGTGCCTTTAAATACTTGTTACAGGCCTTGCACCTAAGTGCTCTTTTTAATAGCCTATATAGCATCCCTTAGATACTACAATTGCCAAAGAAAGGAATCTGATCGTTTACATAAGGTTAACTAATGGTCTTTTCTACTACAGTGCAATATATGTATATGTATATAGCTCTCTTCTGCGTTAACTGTGAATGTCAACACTATATGCAGCCTGATCTTATACATGTTTACTTGGAAATGACACCCACTGAGCTCAACGGGGGTTACTTCTGGGGAAGACTGTATAGGATTGCTGCCTTAGTTTTAAATACAAAGTATTTATGTATACACACAAATGTATAGCTTTTAAATTATTTTTAGTATGTTGCCTGCTTGTAGTAGGGGTAATGCCCAGGATTTAAATGTGCACATTAAATTTTACTAATTGTGTACAAATTCTCTTACTGTTTGCATTTGTACCATTAACTGGAATTCCATTTCTTATGATTTTTCCTTTCCTACCTACCCCTATAGAACTGAGAAAATGTGTCTACAGATGCTAGTTCCATCTACCTATCCTTCGCTACTTCTGCACTATTGTGCAAATTTTCTCAAACATTCAGACTCAGCTCTATTTTGCTGAAAAATTATCTAGCCAAAATAGCTTTTTATGTGAGTCAAACTATCTTCATCTTCCTAATTCTGTTGTTTAACTCTATATGGCTACTGGGTATTGTATGAACTCAATATGTTTCTTCTTAACAATTGTACGACCAAAATGATATACAATTAAAGAAAATATTAAATATCCAAGTTTTCTTGGCTGGATTTCCCCGATTCCTTCAATTGTTTGGATTTCACCCGATTCCTTCCATTGTTCAGATAGATATAAAAGCCAATTTGCAATTTTCAAGCTAATATCTTCATCCTTGCAGTAATAAGCTTCCTATGTACAGGCACACACTCTGTATCTCTTTGTCTCATGACATCCCATTGAAGGCATGAAGCCATGGAAATGAACCTTATGACTCTAGCAACTAAACCTGATTCAGGGGCAACTCTTACAACATTGGAAGTTGCAGTTGATAGGTTCTGAAAATCATGGCATGTTAGACAAGGTTCCTGCCTTTTACCTCATCTGTGTTAGAGAAGTCCTTAACATCTTCAGGAAATTGTTTTTGTTGCTCCTGTGTAACTAGCTCCTGTGCAACTCTAGCTTGTCTGGTACTTTAACAGCCCAATCCTATCATCCCCCCCCCCACCAATGCTGTGACACCAAAATGGCTACCGCTGCATCATGTGTGTGTGTGTGGGGGGGGGGGGTCACGAAGTTATCCTCTGGGTAAGCCTCCATGGTATGGAGGGGTCTACTTGGACCTGCGCTAGTGAAATTGCTAGCGCGGAACGGATCTGGAAAGGGGGCTAGGATTCAGTGGCCACCACTGCTGCCGAACCTGCCCACTTCCCAGAGTCAATCTGCCCTTCCCGACCCCGTCACCATGTTCCACCCTCCCCTGCCCCATTCCACCTTTGCCCACCCTTCACGCCTCCCCCACCAGCCTACCTTCGTTGGTGGGCCTGCGACGATCCACCGCTGCACAAGAGGCCACTTCGGCATCTCCACCAGCACTCCTGCAGCACTTTTTACAACTGCCATAAGGCAGTCCATGCTTGCAGAATACACATTCTGCCACCGTACAGCCCCAATAGGATTGGGCTGTAAGTTAGTACTCAGCCAAATGCACATAGACACATTTGAGTTTTAGCCTATTCCACAACTCTACAGTTATACTGATTTTAAACAGAAATTGTTGTAGTGTAGAGCCAGTGGTAGGTTGGACATTACTTCTCTAAACCCTCATTACATATGACAGTGGTTTATCTGATAATAATTTACAAAGGCAGTCAGTATAGCCCATAGAACAGGGTTGTCCAATTCATTTCATAATGTGGGCCGAAGAGTATTAATGGCGCCTGCTGAGGGCCGGAAGTGACATAAGCAGGAAGTGATGTAATTAAGCAGATAATGGCCAGAAATAAGCACTTCTCATGTAGGAACTCAATAGCTGCAACTGACAGAAGAGAAATCTCACTCATATTTTCAAGACATGGGAGCGCCCTATTATTGTGTGGGCCGCCCATTCATCAGCACTACTTCTGCCAAGGCATCACTTCGCAGCTCAGCATATGAGAGGTGCTCTGCGAAGTAACACCTTGGCAGAAGCGTTACTGTCAATAGGGCAGCCCGCATGATAATTGGGCTCTCCCACCCCTTCCCCCGTGGCACCTTCTGAGGCCTCCTTCCTTCTCTCCCTCCCAGAGCCTTAGCAGAAGCAGCAATACTGAAAGGGCAGCACTGGAAGAGCCCAATTTCATATGGACTGGATAAAGCGCTTCCTTGAGCTGTACCCGGCACGTGGGCCTTATGTTTGACACCCCGTCCTAGACGTTTGCCGAGCTAGCCCAGCTAACGTGCGAAGTGACACCTTGGCAGAAGCGTTACTGTCAATAGGGCAGCCCGCATGATAATTGGGCTCTCCCACCCCTTCCCCCGTGGCACCTTCTGAGGCCTCCTTCCTTCTCTCCCTCCCAGAGCCTTAGCAGAAGCAGCAATACTGAAAGGGCAGCACTGGAAGAGCCCAATTTCATATGGACTGGATAAAGCGCTTCCTTGAGCTGTACCCGGCACGTGGGCCTTATGTTTGACACCCCGTCCTAGACGTTTGCCGAGCTAGCCCAGCTAACTGAAGATAACAAACTGCAGTTTTGCTTTGCTTTTGTACATTAAAATATCATACATTGTCTGAACCAATTGGACAACACAATTTATCCCTCAAATGAAATGATGCCCCAGATAACCATTGAACACCTTAGCCAAAGTCTATCCAACATTAATACAGGTGTACACTCGTATCCATAGGGGATAGGTTCCTGCTCTCACCACGGTTAAGTGAAACCGTGGATAAGAATGAACTCTATCTCCCAGGCTCCCCCGCACACCCTGGCCATTACCTTTGTGTTTTGCGTTAACCAAACGCTATAATCAGCAGCATGCTGCTTCTAGAACAGAAGCAGACAAGCCAACACAGTGCTAGAGAGGCTCAGCCAAAGGTTAACAGGAAGCAAAAATTGGAACTGCTTCCTGTTAACCTATTGCTGAGCCTCTCTAGCACTGTCAGCTTGTCTGCTTCTGAGCTAGAAGCAGCATGCTGCTGATTGTAGCGTTTGGTTAAAGCAAGACACACAACAAAGGTAATGGCCAGGGAGGGGCAGGAGGTGCGTGGGATGTGGAAAACCATGGATACATGAAACCACGGATACAGGGGTACACCCATATATGCAAACTTTCTGGGATACTTTTTCCACTCCTAAATGCCCTCCAGTGCAGTGGAGCTCTCAGACAGAATCTCTAGGCCAGCCTTGGGCAATACCACAGTTTCAAGGAGGAATGTTCTTCCTTCTTATGATGCCTCATCAGCTGTCCATCTTGCAGTTGGAGGTCAGATTATACTTCCATTATTTTTCCTAAACATGAGTAGATAATAAGGTGATCGGCTATGCCCTGGTGCTGTCTCAGGGCCATCTGGATCACTCCATGGAGCCCCTGGAAGGGGGCCATTAGGGAGTCACTGCAAAACCTGCATCAAAGGGAGGAAGACAGGAGGTTAGAGCAGCATCCTTGTCCTCATCCCCATCGCTGCCATCCACAGCAACACCCATGTCCATGAGGACTGGTCATGGACTACATGTGGACATGCATGGCACTGCTCAGAGCCCCCCTCCCCCGCTCTTGAAAGCACTCACCTATGCACCCGGGGGCTGCAAGGGTGGAAACCATTGCACACAGACCAGATGGCTGGTGCATACAGTGGCACAATGCCAGATGTTCAGGCCTCTACCTCCATCATGGCTGCTGCCTATCCATCCTCCTCTGTGGCTCCCATGGATGGCATGGACTGCCGCTGCTGCTGTGCGTTCGATGTGGGCACTTACGTAGCTACAAAGACTGTGGCTGTCACCCAGGGCATTTGCCACAATCTTGCCCCCCAAGACAGTTTTTCTGTCTTGTCATGTCATGATGGTTGTGGTAGGTCAGTTCATTTAAGAATAAATCAGATTAAATTTTGCACCATCCTTTTTGAACAACACTCAGGGGTAGGATGGGATTCAGAGGGGTAGGATGGGATGGGATGGGGCGGAGAGTGGGGGACCACACCCATGCAGCAGGTGGGGGGCATCATACCGGCAGCACAGGCGATCCGGGAGGCGGCAGCAGAGAACGCGGCGGAACGGCTTGGAGGAGCCTGCAGAAGGCTCCTGCTGCCTCTGCACCGCGTTTGTTTTGGCCCCCACCCTCCCTTCCAACCCCCAATGGACGTTTGGCTCCAGCTGATATCATTTGGGAGTGGGTTGAGTGACATTTGCGTCATGACGGGGGCAGCTGGCACAACGCCAGCTACGTTTCTGTGTACATTCCCCCACCCCCATATCTTTCAACTAAGGATAACACTTCATAAGAACATAAGAAGAGATGGGCTGGATCAGGCCGAAGTCCCATCTAGTCCAGCTTCCTGTATCACGCAGTGGCCCCACCAGATGCCTCAGGGAGCACACAAGACAACAAAATACCCGT
This sequence comes from Plestiodon gilberti rubricaudatus, assembly GCA_026170595.1. Taxonomy (NCBI): domain Eukaryota; kingdom Metazoa; phylum Chordata; class Lepidosauria; order Squamata; family Scincidae; genus Plestiodon; species Plestiodon gilberti. The sequence goes on along the minus strand of JANXHW010000002.1, from coordinate 191,027,479 downwards.
GTCCAGTCGCCACTCCCTTGCACCTGGCACAGAGAAAACCTACTCCTACAACCAGGAGGTTGCTTTTCCCCATCATGGCTTGTAAGCTGTGATGGACTTTTCCTCCATAAATCTGTCCAATACCCTTTTAAAGGCATCCAGGCCAGGTGCCATCACCACATCCTGTGGCAAAGAGTTCCACAGATGAATTACACGCTGGGTAAAGAAATATTTTCTTTTGTCTGTTTTAATACTCCCTCCACTCAATTTTGGTGGATGTCCCCTAGTTCTAGTGTTGTGTGAGAGTGAAAAGAACTTCTCTCTATCCACTCTCTCCATTCATGTATCTGACGAAATGGTCTCTAGTCCATAGAAGCTTTTCCAAAATAAATTTGTTAGTTTTTAAGGTGCCCCAACACACTTTAATAGTTGCTAAAGACTGCTGCAGTCCTACACACACTTTTCTGGAAGTAAGCCCCATTGAATACAATGGGATGCACTTCTGAGTAGCCATGTAAAGGATTGCTCTGAAAATATACTAAACACTTTTCCTATATTCGATCCTATAAGATGCCACCACTGTAAGATTACAATTTGCTTCACACACCCACCAAGTCCCTTGTATGCTTGAGAACACATGCATGCTTGCTTTTCATTGCAGTTAACAGCAACACAAATTAGTTATGTTCTTAAAAACGAAGGCACAGCCCTTACTAGCTTTGCAAAATTCTGTATATAGGTGTACATATCAACCTACTTTGAAAGCCAGCGAGTTGTACTCATTGAGCTTACTCTAGCAAACTTGATATGCGACAGTGACGTTACCCTTGCCACGATGAAGCGAGAGCAACTAATCGTGCCTTGAGTACCTAATTTCGGCTCAGGAGAATGAAAAATCATAACCATTTTCAGATCAGATATCAGAAACAATATATGGAAAGGAGACAGTCTATTAAACCACACTCACCTTATGTCATTACGAATCTCAATTTTCGCCTGCTCAGACAGGTGACGTTACCTTGCACGCCCCCCTCCCTCTCTTTCTCCAGTTACGGAGGAGGGCGCCTGTCTCTCCACTACCTTATATAGTGGCCTTTAGGACCCGCCTCCGAAGGCTAGTTGGCCGAGCCTTGAAGAATCTATGCGTTGATTGGCCGTCGCCGGTGTTTGTCACCATGTGCGGGCCTGGTGCGGCCTGTGAGGGGCTGAGGGAGGCCATTGCAGCTGAAGCGTCTCTGGGAGCTTGATAAGGAGTCGAAGCAGCGGAGCGGTTCGCCTGAGGGCCTTGGAGGAGGTGAGGTGGACGGCAGACTTGGCATGTAGGGGAGGAACCGCGAACGGGTGCGGTCGAAGCGGAGAGCGGGGCTGCTGATGGGAAACGTGAGAGGAGGCGGCAGTCGGTGGTGGTGGTGGTGGTGGTGGTGGTGGTGGTGGTGGCGGCGTCTGCCTGGTGACTCCAGACACCCACCTCCCCCCCCCCAGCTGCGGCTGGAAAGTTTCCCTCTTCCCTGCCCCCCCTCCGCCTCTTGGTCCCGTTGAGCGGCGCTTGGGCTCAGGCCCCCACCTGCTTCCTGCCCTGACACTCTCTTCCCTCTCCCGTTGCCTGCCGGCCCTTTCCCAGGACTCGTCGTTTCCTCTCAGCCGAAAGCGCTCTTGGTGCCCTGGGGAAGCGGCCGTCGCTGAGGGGCCGGGAGCATGCCTGGCATGAAGACGGTCTCCCGCTCGATAAAAGGGTCTCCAGCAGCAGGGCTGGGGAAGTGCCTCGCTCGAGAGCTTGGCGCGCCCCCGGCCCCGCCGGCTACAGTAGACGGATTTGGTGAGCCAGATGGACCGGTGGTCTGGCTCAGTGCATGGGCAGCCGCAGATGTAAAATACTGCATCTCTCTGCCTCCTTTCTGTCCCTGACGCCGCATTCTCCTCCTTCCTTTGCGGTTTGTGGTGGGGGAATCGTTCGGGCTGGGTGATCATGGCGCTTTTTGGAATTGCCTGCCCAGGGGTCGGTCTAGATGACTTCCAGGATCTCGTTCTTAGACAGGGAGGGGATCTTACGTAGGAGCCATCTCTTCCACCCCGTCATTGTCGTCTGACCCTTTGCATCCATTCCATTTAAGGGCTGACCATTCAGGTGAGCATCTCTCGACAGCCTGGCACAATTGTGAAAGATGATTTTACTGCCAGAACAAAGTGAAATATGGGATAGGGAGATGGAGATTAATAGCCCAATTCTACACATGTGCACTTGGAAAAACAGCTAATTTCATTAGGATTATTTTCAGGTAAGTATGCATATAGGATTACAAGAACTGAAGGCTTCTTTGAGCATCCCTTCTCCCATCTCAGATGTGGGTAGTAGGGGGCAGTCAGTAATCCAAGCAGCATTTGTTAATTAATGCTACAGCATTCTAGGTTTGTCACTGGTATTGAGATGACTTCCTTGATGTCATACTTTTCTGCTTGCAGATGGCTTTGCTTCTAATCTAACCTAAATGGTGTAATGTCAGTGTCAAATTGTTGAATTTGACATGTGTTGGATTTTGTGATAGTCTCTTGCTCTTAAAGGTAAAACTACCTTTAAGGAAAACCTGCTTGTGATATCACTTTTCCATCCCTGTGCCAAGCTATCATTGAAATTAAGAACATTATCTAAAAACGTACTGACTAACCTATAGGATAAAATTAGTGTTGTTGGTAGAATTAATTTTCCAGGGGAAGTTCACACATGAGAATTTCTGATTTGTTTGAGGTTTCCCAAAGGTCGTGTGTTACTTCTGCCACCGCTGCTGTCATTTATACAACATTTTTAGACTTGAAAAATCTTTATTTTCAGTTGCGCTATTGTGATTAAAAATATTCAGACTGATCATTTAGTTCTATTTTTATAGAATGGGTCATGAAACTGGGAGATGTGAATTCTTCAAGTCTGCCCAATGACTGCATTGATGAGCAGAGATATGAATTGTGGACATCTACCCAAAATCAAATGCAGTTTCTTTTGGGTAAATCCATGGCAGAATTTAGACATTTGACATTCAGTCTAGAGCTGCACTTCTATACATTTTCAGGAGCAAATCCCAATGAGATCTATGGGGCATGCAGTTCAGTTCAGTCGTGTACGGTTTCACTCTGAGGTCAGTTCCAGTGAGTTCAATAAGACATGCTCGCAAGTGTGCCTGGTATTGTCCTAGAACTGCTGTGTGTGTTACTGGTATGTTTTTCTTGCATTGAAAGCATTTGTGCGTAGATTATGTGTACGCATGCAATGATTCCAATGTATTTTTGGTGCAAACGCACACTGGCAAATCAGAATTCACTGTTGCTTCCCAGTATGTACACACAGTGAAAAATGTGCAGAGGATAATTTCAAGTGATGACTTATAAATGGGTTGTATGTTATTCCATGCACATCAGTGTTACATTCAATGGAAGAGCTGTTATTCTTGAAATGGCCTTTACTATAATGTTTGTGTACAACCATAGCCTAAGGAACTGCTAATTTATTTATTGTAAATAACCATGTTTTTTCCTGTCTTTGCAGTTATGAAGGCAACATCGTGATTTAGGAGAAAGTAGAATGCATCCTATATTGATACTTGTATTGCATTCTAGATAAGCTAAACTAGAGCATTCTCACAATCATACATGTAAATTACATTTACTCAACTAAATTTAAGATTTTTTGAGGGAGCAGTATCCTTGACCCCTAGATAATGTGAATTGAAGAAATAACTAATCTGTGGTAATCTTGTGAATTACCACTTTAGGATTTTCATGATGTATCATAAAGCACTCCATATGCAATACACTTGACAGTCTTTTTGTCTTCACTACAGCATTGTGACTCAAGCTGCTATTGGGTGTATCTGCACTGACACTTTACTAATGGCTTAGTCCTGGATATGCTCCAATCGCTGCATGAACAACAATTGTCCAGCAGTAGTTTGGTATTAAATCACTACTGGAAGATTCTTCAGTCATTTATTGCTGTTTTCCTGGACTGCTTGAAAGAGGAAGTACAAAATAGTTCAGGAGTAGAGTACTGTATAGTCATTTCTATCCTACTGTGCAGAAATAGTTTGTTGGACTGTCCCTTTTCCCCCCTCCAACAATTGTGTAAAAGAAGATGAGATAGTGGCTGGGGTTTCTTCTCAGCTCGGGGACAAAATAGAAGTAGCTTACTACCTGCTTGTTTCTGTGCAAGCAGTGTAAGGTGAGAATTCTTCTGCTATATGAGAATGTTGGTGCATAGTTCCTATAATGCTTTTCTAAAGGCCACCCAGAGAGCCAGTAACTTAAGTAAGATTTTGACCAGGTCTTTCTGGTCAAAGTCCAATTCTTTATCCAGTTGAACCACCTCTTTTTAAGATGGCTCTTGCTTTCTTGGAAAGCAGTTGACCAAATGCTACATGGAAGGGATATACAGCCATCGCATTGTGCCTAAAGGTAGAAGGTCAAATATCTATGGATGAAGACAGATAAACATAATTGTTTCCAGGGGCTATCTCTGGGGGTGGGGAAACAGTTCTGTGGATTTGCAGCAGTAGGTAGTGCATGGTGCTGATTTGACTGGGGAAACAGTTCTGTGGATTTGCAGCAGTAGGTAGTGCATGGTGCTGATTTGACTATCACCTCATGAGGTCACCCGGACCCACACCCAGTGCTGAAAGTGTAGGTGGTACTTAAAAAAAAAGCCTCCTATCCAAGAACGTGATGCTCTGAAACATGATAGGAAGGGCGGTATTGAACTAGCGTTGGTTTTTGTGTAAATCTTTGTCAGATTATGCTCATCCTGCAGTTTAGGAATGTAGTGCGAGTTCTCTTTTATCTGAATTCACTCCAAAATTACTTCAGTATTTTAAGTTGGCACCTACTGTTTTAGTTCTCATTGTAGGAACACAGGAAGCTGCATTATGCCAAGTCTGGCCCTTGATCCATCTAGCTCAGTGTTGTAGAGGTGCTGCCAATCAATGTGTGGACAATACTGACCTCGGTGGACCAATGGTCTGACATAAGGCAACTTCCTATGACATGTGAACGTTTCAGCCACATTGCATTGCAATGTTGAATTTTATTTGTGAAACAATAATAAATATTTATTGTTCTGTGCCCGTCATACTAGAAAAGCCTGCATCAGTTGTTTTCAAACATGGGAAAACATGAAAAAGAATCTTGTGGCACCTTAAAACATTTATTATGGAATGAACTTTTGTGAACTCTAGTTCACAAAGAAGACTCTAGTCTTTTGTCATTTATGGTGATCCTAGCTTATTACCTGAATCTGAAAGATGGGATACAGTATGTTGGAAAAATGTTTTTTTTAAATTCTGTCTGCTTGCTAGTACTTGGGTGCAGTCAGTTTTCTGTTCTGTTATTCTAGAGCTGCCCAACGCAGATTTTGGCACTTAGAAATTACTGTACTTCCTGAGACATTGCAGGTGTAACCACAGGAGGGGCTGGCATAATTTGCAAAAATAGCAGATGAACCTGTTGTTCTTGGACTGTTTCACTGCTTGCAAAAGTGAAGGGGTGGGCTCATATGATTGAATGCTTCTCTGTGTGCCCATGTGCCCCCCCCCCAATCTCTTGGCATAAGAAAACTAGATGTTGCAGATTAGCGGAAGAGTTTTGTTCCTGCTTTTCCCTATCTTTTTAATCAGTCTTATACTTATGTAAGCAGCCTTGGGTGCTTTAGAAATAAACAGACAACAAGTCAAGGGGAAGAATGCATCATTGGCCAGGGCAGGTCAAAGGTCTCTAACAGCCCAATCCTGTTGTAAAGATCCGCCGGGTGGCCGAGGCCACTCACTGGATCCTGAGCTCCGCCGGCTGCCCGCGGCAGAAAATCTACTCAGGGAAGGGGACACTGGTCCCCTTCCCCGAGTGTAACTGCGGCCGGGGCCGATCAGCCTCCTCGGATTTCCGCCAGCTATTTTGCTGGTGGAAGTCTGAGGAGGCCGTGTAATAGCTCAGTCGATCGGCGGGGGTCAGTTTTCGGCCGAGGCTGATCCCCGCCCCTTTCCCGATCGGCTGGGCCTATCGGCCCCCGCTGTTTGCTCCTGAACCGACCCCCCCTGCTGAATCCTTACCTGGGTCTGGCAGCGGGCGGGAGACGGTCCGGGCGGCGGAGCAGGACAGGCCGGCCTTGTGCCAGCCTTCCCTACTCATGAGTCGTCGCAAAAATGCTTTGCGGCACTTTCGTGATGTCTTTGGCTGGCAGGACGCTCGTTCCGCCGGCCGAATTTAGTATAGGATTGCGCTGTAAAATAGTAACTTCAAACAGTGCCTAAATGCTATTAACAAGGGTGCTGAACAGATCTCTCATGATAGGGAGTTAACACATCTTGGATTGCCATTCAGAATGCCCTGTGATGATAGCAAAATACAGAAAAGGGCTTCTCTGCCAATCTTGAGTACGAGCAGGTCCATGTGAGAGAAGATGGTCTTCTTAGTATTCATTCTAAATCTAAAGAATGGCCGTTTTTACTTAATAACTGAACATATATTCTGGAAATAAAATGTGAATATAAAGCCTTTTCTTGGGACTTAATGGAATTTGCATGATGAGTATGTGACTCTTGGTCAGATGAAATGCTACACAAGATGAGTAGAATGAGAATTTAGTTGACCTTTTTTAATCTTAATTGAAATTAACAAGCAACTTTTGTAAGCTAAGGCAATGAGTCTTGTCTTCTGACTCCTAAACAGATTTTTTTTTTACAACTTTAACTTCGGTACAGCCAGGCTATCAAAAGGATAGACTTTCAAATGTTGCATAACACCCTCAGGTGGAGTGATGCCACTAGTGGCCAAAATTGTGGAAAACTTTTGGAAAATTTGTATTTATGAATAATACCGTAAAGTTATATATAATTGGAAAGGTAAATTAATGCAGAATGTTATAAAACTGTTGGATTGTCTGTATTCTATCAAACATGCAGCCCTTCTTGGGGGACCAGGTATATAAGTGCTTTTATGCAAATGCCCGAAGTCTACGGGCAAAGATGGGAGAACTGGAATGTTTGGTGGCTAGGGAAAACATTGACATAGTAGGTATAACAGAAACCTGGTGGAATGCGGAGAACCAGTGGGATACTGCAATTCCAGGATATAAACTCTATAGGAGGGACAGAGAGGGGCGTGTTGGAGGTGGGGTGGCCATCTATGTCAAAGAGGGGGTAGAATCCACCAGAGTAGAGCTGGAGGGGGGCTCTGACTCCTCCGTAGAATCACTGTGGGTTAGATTACCAGGCTCCAAGAGTGATGTAATAGTAGGGGCATGCTACCGTCCTCCAGATCAAAAACCTGAAGGGGACCTTGAAATAAGGAAGCAAATCAGGGAGGTGTCAACGAGAGACAGGGTTGTAGTCATGGGGGACTTCAATTATCCTCACATCGACTGGGTCAATTCATGCTCAGGTCATGAAAGAGAGACTGGATTTCTGGATATGTTAAATGACTGTGCCTTAGAGCAGCTTGTCACGGAACCGACCAGAGGACAGGTGACTCTGGACTTGATATTGTGCGGCACTCAAGATCTGGTCAGGGAGGTAAATGTTACCGAACCGTTGGGGAACAGTGACCATGCTGCGATCTGTTTCGCCATGCATGTCGGAGGGAGAGTGCCGAGCAAATCTGACACGAAAACCCTTGACTTCCGAAGGGCAGACTTCCCCAAAATGAGAAGACTAGTTAAGAAAAAGCTGAAAGGGAAGGTAAAAGGAGTCCAATCGCTCCAGAGTGCATGGAGGCTGTTTAAAACAACAGTCGTAGAGGCCCAGCGGGAGTGTATCCCACAAAGGAGGAAGGGCTCGACCAAGTCCAGGAGGATGCCGGCATGGCTAACAAGCACAGTTAAGGAGGCTATAAAAGGCAAGGAAGCTTCCTTCCGTAAATGGAAGTCTTGCCCTAATGAGGAAAATAAACAGGAGCACAAACTGTGGCAAAAGAAATGTAAAAAGATGATACGGGAGGCCAAGAAAGACTTTGAGGAACGTATGGCAGGCAACATAAAAGGGAATAATAAAAGCTTCTTCAAATATGTTAGAAGCAGGAAACCTGCCAGGGAAACGGTGGGTCCGCTGGATGGTGAGGGAGAGAAAGGGGTGATAAAAGGGGACTTGGAGACTGCAGAGAAATTAAATGAGTTCTTTGCATCTGTCTTCACGGCAGAAGACCTCGGGCAAATACCGCTGCCGGAACGGTCTCCCCTGACTAAAGAATTAAGTCAAATAGAGGTTAAAAGAGAAGACGTCTCAGACTTAATTGACAAAATAAAGATCAATAAATCACCAGGCCCGGATGGCATCCACCCAAGAGTTCTGAAGGAACTCAAGAATGAAGTTGCTGACCTCTTGACCAAAATATGCAACTTGTCCCTTAAAACGGCCACTGTGCCAGAGGATTGGAGGATAGCTAATGTCACGCCAATCTTTAAAAAAGGAAGGAGGGGGGACCCGGGGAACTACAGGCCGGTCAGCCTAACATCTGTTCCAGGGAAGATGGTGGAAAGTCTCATTAAGGATAAAATCTTAAAATACATAGAAGAACAAGCTCTGCTGAGGGAGAGTCAGCATGGCTTCTGCAAGGGGAAGTCTTGCCTCACAAACCTGTTAGAATTTTTTGAAAAGGTCAACAGGCATGTGGATGCGAGCGAACCCGTGGATATTATATATCTGGATTTTCAGAAGGCGTTTGACACGGTCCCTCATGAAAGGCTCCTGAGAAAACTCCACAGTCAGGGAATAAGAGGGCAGGTCCTCTTGTGGATTAGGAACTGGTTGAAGACCAGGAAACAGCGAGTGGGAGTCAATGGGCAATTTTCACAATGGCGAGAGGTGAAAAGCGGTGTGCCCCAAGGATCGGTCTTGGGACCGGTGCTTTTCAACTTATTCATAAATGACCTGGACTTGGGGATAGGCAGTGAGGTGGCCAAGTTTGCAGATGACACTAAACTTTTCCGGGTGGTAAAGACCAGCAGGGATTGTGAAGAGCTCCAGAAGGATCTCTCCAAACTGGGAGAATGGGCAGCAAAATGGCAGATGCGCTTCAATGTAAGTAAGTGCAAAGTGATGCACATTGGGGCAAGAAACCAAAATTTCACATATACGCTAATGGGTTCTGAGTTGTCTGTGACGGATCAAGAGAGAGATCTTGGGGTCCTGGTGGACAGGTCGATGAAAGTGTCGACCCAGTGTGCGGCGGCTGTGAAGAAGGCCAATTCCATGCTCGGGATCATTAAAAAGGGGATTGAGAATAAAACGGCCAATATCATTATGCCTTTGTACAAATCGATGGTAAGGCCACATCTGGAGTATTGTGTCCAGTTCTGGTCACCATACCTCAAAAAGGATATAGCTGAATTGGAAAAGGTGCAGAAAAGAGCGACCAGAATGATTAGTGGGCTGGAGCACCTCCCTTACGAGGAAAGGCTACAGCGTCTGGGGCTTTTCAGCCTAGAAAAAAGGCGCCTGAGGGGGGACATGATTGAGACTTATAAAATTATGCATGGGATGGAGAGAGTGGATAGAGGGAAATTCTTCTCCCTCTCGCACAACACCAGAACCAGGGGACACGCACTAAAATTGAGTGGAGGGAGAGTTAGAACAGACAAAAGAAAATATTTCTTTACCCAGCGTGTGATTCATCTGTGGAACTCCTTGCCACAGGATGTGGTGATGGCACCTGGCCTAGATGCCTTTAAAAGGGGTTTGGACAAATTCATGGAGGAAAAGACCATCACAGGTTACAAGCCATAAGCAACCTCTTGGTTTTAGAAGTGGGTTTTCTCTGTGCCAGGTGCAAGGGAGTGGCGACTGGACACAGGTATCTTGTTGTCTCGTGTGCTCCCTGAGGCATCTGGTGGGGCCACTGTGTGACACAGGAAGCTGGACTAGATGGGCTTTTGGCCTGATCCAGCAGGGCTCTTCTTATGTTCTTATGTTCTTATGGCCAAATAACCAGAAAAAGAAAACACAATTGCCATGTCCTTGATCTTCAGGCATGTAAGGCTGCAGCTCTCCCAACTGAGCCAGCCCTCCTGCTGTACTCTGACCTCTTGCAGCTCAGAGCTGCAAAGTGACGCCTCAGCAGAAGTGGCACAGCAGAAAGGGCAGCCTGCATGATAATTGGACTCTCCCATATCTTGAAAATATGATCAAGATTTGCCTTATGTAACAAAGTGGATTTCCTTAACTCAAAAACTGACCATTGAAACTGATTGTTCCAAGAGCCAATGAGGTGTTATTATGACACAGTATGGAATCGGTAAGGTGTTAGTATGTTGGCTCTCATTTCTATGGTTACTGATTTGTTGGGTGACCTGGACTGTTATATATGAAAGTTAGGGGGGGGGGTGACACCTCACCATGACATAACTGCACTGGGTTACAACAACCCAAGTGACACTGGGCGAGGACATCACCGGGGTGACGTGATGAGCTCTTGCACCGGGTGACGCAAACCCCAGTGATACCACTGAACCTATGTATCTTAAAATGACAGCATGGATTCTCTACCATGTTAAGCCTTCATCTGAATTAACAGCAGGTTGGATTCAGAAGTGCCTTTCAGCATGCTTCAGGTGTTGCCTTGCTCATGGGAAGGCAACTTTCCACTTAGTGCTAAGGAAAGTGAAGCTAAATCCAGGATGCTATTCCACAACTTGTGCAACCTTTTGCACGACTAGAATTATGCAAACTGCCATAAAACATGTCTCTTATAGTGCTGCATGAACTCTTGCACAAGCATGTGGAAGAGCTGTAGCTGTTTTTCTTTTGCTCCTGGTTATCTAAGTTTCTAAAGAGAAAGGATATTGGTCAGTTATGTGTATACTGTATGCTTAAATGAGTATGCAGCAATAAGAAATAGGGTTTAATAATAGATTTGTTAAAAATATTTCACATTTTTGGACTCTCTCTTTACAGACCTTTGAAAACTGTGCCAAATCCTGGGAGAAAACTACATGACACTACATCATGAGTGAGAGTAAATGTGACACTCAGTTTTACAGTGTTCAAGTAGCAGACTCTACGTTCACTGTGCTAAAACGTTACCAGCAGTTGAAACCTATTGGTTCTGGGGCTCAAGGCATTGTTTGGTGAGTAGTATTAACCCAAACTAGGTTTGAATATCAGTCAAAATATATGCCCTATCTTGATTCAATGAAAAGGTTACCTGTAGACTGCCAAAATATAAAAAAACGTGCTGTGTGAGGCTAGCTCTTTACATGGTATTGTGGAATAATGTTAACACCTGTTCTCCATAGCTGTAGAGTAAAAGCATTTTTAGTTTAGTCTGTGGCATAAGTGCATGTGCCTTTAAAAATAGCATCAGTCAGAAACTGTGGTGGCTTGTGCATGTGTTTTGTCTTTAAAGTCAGAGTAAAGCATTGAAAACTGCATGTGCAGAGCTCCCATAGTACTGTACTGTATCTCCTCAGCTGGAAACTGTAGGACAGGGATGTCAAATATAAGGCCCACGGGCTGTATCGGCCCATGTGGTGATTGGGCTCTCCCAGCACTGCCCTTTCAGCAGCGCTGCTTCTGCTGAGGCTCTAGGAGGGGTAGACTGAATGAAATTTAGAAAGCAAGGAATGCTATGGAGAAAGGGGCAGATCAAGAGAGGTTTTGCTGAGGTGTCATTTCACAGAGAAATATTATTAATTCCAGTATTTATATACTGCCTTTCTTGGTCATTGGATTTCTCCTCTGACTTTAATTCAAGGCGGTTTACAACAGGCAAGCAATTCTAAACCAAATGATTTGTACATTAAATAAATGTCCTAATCTTTCGTAGGGCGCTTCTTTCCAGGTGTTTTCTTTCACGATCTGGCCTCTTTGTTGGCATTCACCTCCCACGCGTTGACTGACAGGCAACTCCCTCTCACGGAGCACCGGCTGCATCTCGCGCGCTCTCTCCCTCACACAGAGGGCTTCTGCAGCTTTGTCAGCAGCGATGGAGTCTCAAACTGCCGTCCTTGATCTTCAGGCATGAGTACCTCAGAGTACCTCTGAGCTGCAAAGTGACGCCTCTGCAGAAGCGGCTCAGCCGAAAGGGCAGCCTGCATGATAATTGGGCTTTCCCATATCTTGAAAATATGATCAAGATTTGCATATCTTCTCTTCGGTCATTTGCAGCTACTGAGTTCGTACCTGAGAACAAACTCCTTATTTCTGGCCATCATCTGCTTAATGATGCCACTTCTGGTCCTCTGCAGGCACCATGAATGCTATTTGGCCCACTATATGAAACTTGTTTGACACCTCTGTTGTAGGATGCTCTTGGTCATGGCTTTTAAGGACTAGGTCAGGTACCTGAGATGGAGCAGCAGCAAGGGAAGTGTGTCTGGTAGCAGGAAGCAGAGGACAAGGGAAAGGTTGCATGTCCACTGAACAACAATTTGTAAGGGTATTTTATATCTATCTGCTCATAAACAGGAGCGGAGAAAATGATGATGATCTTTCAGTTCATGGCTGACTATTTTAAAGAGCTACAGTTGGGATGTTACTGTTTTAACGTTTCAGTGCTGCATTTGATACGGTCCTTGGAATAAATGTTGCTGTAAAGAAGCTGAGTCGTCCTTTTCAGAATCAAACTCATGCAAAAAGGGCTTATAGGGAACTTGTGCTCCTCAAGTGTGTCAATCACAAAAATGTGAGTAACTGTAATAGAGCATATATGAGAACTGAATAAATTAACAATAAGATGAGTGTTGGCATTTGAAGTACCTATATTGTCGTTTAGTATTTATTTACAACATCAATTTCTAACTTTGGTACCTTCTTTAATAAAATATTTTAACTAGTCCCTATTTTAGGTCTGTTTCCTATATTATTGATTCAGGATAGTGCTCACTAAAAACAATGCTTCCAGTGGTTCAGCTCCACATCACATTTGTAACAAATTGCAATCTAAATCACATCAGTTGTCTGACTTGATAATCCCAATTTAAACTAATATTAACTGGCTTGCTATGCTAGGACCACATTTCCATGAAAGAAGTTGACACTAGTGTAGGAAGTATATATATGTTGGGAACTGCCATATGGTATTGATGCAACAAACAACTGGCCTTCAAAGTAGTGTGCTTCAGCAGCTATCATGCCTCATTGGTAACACATGAAATGGGCTTTCATTATAAGAACATAAGAAGTGCCCTGCTGGATCAAGCCAAAGGCCCATCTAGTCCAGCTTCTTGTATCTCACAATGGCCCCACCAGATGCCTCAGGGAGCACGCAAGACAACAAGGTACCTGTATCTTGTTGCCACTCCTTGTACCTGGCATACAGAGAAAAACCCACTTCTAAAATCAGGAGGTTGCTTATGGCTTGTAACTTGCGATGGACTTTTCCTCCCTGAATCTATCTGATCCCCTTTTAAAGGCATCTAGGCCAGATGCTGTCACCACATCCTATGGCAAGGAGTTCCACAGATTAATTACATGCTGGTTGAAGAAATACTTTCTTTTGTCTGATCTGACTCCCCCTCCACTCAATTTTAGTGCATGTCCGCAGGGGCTGGTGTTGTGTGAGAGGGAAAAGAACCCTCTATCCACTCTCTCCATCCCATGCATAATTTTATATGTCTCAATCAGTCCCCCCCCCCCCAAGGAGCCTCTTTTCTAGACATTGATTTGAACCACAGGAACCTATAGTAACTTGCATATAAATCGCACACACAGAATCACTGGGCCTAGAAAATGCCCATGTTAATCCAAGATGGCATGCCACTTGAGAAGAAACCCTAGTCATTTGTACCAAAGCATTCTCAGTTAGTGTTGGGTAGAAGGGATCTCCAGTGTTGGGGGACCTGCAAGGGAAAAGACACAGGCAAGAAACGGAGAGGGTAGTGTTAGACTTGTACTTGTAGAGGGAGCGATGCATATAAATATGATACAAGAGGAGCAATTTTGGAGACATTTGAAAATAAGTACAATGAGCTTAAAAGACTTGAGGGGAAGCCAGTGAAGAGAAGGACAAAGGAGTAAGAATTGAAACAGCGAGCAGAGGGTAAGACTAACAAGTTGACTATTTCCGCATGGGAAATCATATGGGGTTACCAAATGATTTCTCTATTGTGTTACTGGAGTTGAGTTGCAACCATGCTGCTTCTGTAGTGTCAGAATTGGTCCTGTATCAAAACGTTTCATTTATAATTGATGTAGTTTTGGATTTATTATAATTCTAATCTGTCCATTTTAAACGGAGATCCTAAAACTACTTTGTATATGTTAAAGTACTGACAGTGTTAGTTTTGGAAAGTACAGGAAAAGACAGAGTAGACACTACAAGTTGGGGATAATGAGCTTATTCTAAAATATCTGAGAATCGCTGTATTAAACACTTTACCTGAAGTATAGCAGCAGTTTAAAATCTGGCCTGCATACTGATATTGTAATGTTATATAACACATTGATTTTTGTAAACATTTTGATTGGGAATATGACGCTCTTCTGGTTTTACAGATCATTAGTCTATTAAATGTATTCACACCACAGAAGTCACTAGAAGAATTTCAAGATGTGTAAGTTTATTTTGACTTTTCTTTGTAAAACTCTCTTTTGGATTTGGACCCTCAAGTAGTCTTGCACTGTCTCTAGAGAAATCCTTAATGTGTTTTCAGCACGTGTCTAGAAGACACTACAGGCAACATGGCTTTCTTTTTTTCTTTAAAAATAAAGACTTTTCTCTTTGCCAAAAGAGCAGGCAAGCCTGTAACTAAATGCAGATAACTGACAACCTTTTTAGATTTAGGATGTAAACCAGCTCTTCTGGCTGTAGGAGTCTTCTATATTGTCTTCAGTGGGAGCAGATTTGCATTCTGAATAATGTTTTGGGTATATTCCTCAAGTATGGGTCAGTTTCTAATATTTTCCTGTGAAATGTTCATTGTTATGAAATTCATTGTTCTTAAAGACATACACGGAGTAAAGTTAAACGTTAAACGTTCATTTCATTTTTAAAAGTGGAATAAAAACATCTGGCCATACTACTTCACAGTATCTGTCTGTAAACATGGGTTCACTGGCATCACTACAGGGGGGGGCGGAGCTGTAAGTTCTGCTGAAATTGGAGCCTCCCTTACACGGAGCAACGAAGCAGCCCCGCCCCCTCACCTTCGGAGCCTTTCAGGGAAGCGAAAGCAACGCGCAGGGAGTCTCCTGCAGGGAGGCTCCAATTTCAGCAGAACTTACAGCTCCCCCCCCCCCCCCCGTAGTGACGCCAGTGCAGGGGTTGGATATTTAATTCTCAGTCTACTTTCCCATAATGTGGGTTTGGGGAAGACTGTTTCACATAATCAGTTGTGTAGTCATGCATACACTGTAGTTCTTTGTGGTCTCTTTGCAGTCTCACATAATGGAGTTCTGTGCACGTGCAGAGTCTACTCTGGAAGCTTTCAGAGCTGCTTTGAGCATTCTGTCCTGCTCTTGAGCCTGGAAACGCCATGCTTGAGACGCAGCTATACATGGGAAGAACACGCTGTTTCTTTTCAACCTCTACAAAAGCAGCGTTGCATGACATGCTTTCTCTTCATTCAAGAGAAAAACAGACTGTCATCTTCATTGTGTATATTTGTTTTACCAAAAAAAGTTTTCAGTTCGTAGGTTAGCTAACCCCGCTTGTTGTATGGCGAGTAGGGTCACATTTAAAAATGTGTCGCTGCTGTAGGGAGAACTCCTTACACTGACAGACATGATTCTTGTCTTCCCTGCTTGGGAGGAACTCCCATTGTGGACACCCCTGTAACGAAGGTTTTCCAGGCAGATGAGAGAGAACAGGGAAATTTAAGTTCACACTATGAGAGATGAGCTTGCACTTGTTGCAGCCATGTTGGCATTTTCTGTAAACTCTCCGGCACTACTTTCATTGGCTTTCTTGAAGCGCACTGATCAAACTGCACATGCAGAGAACCATCATGCCAAGGTTATGCCCATAAGTAGGCTTACCATCGTCCAGGAATCGACACTGGCTTCGGCCTAGAGCAGACCCAAGTTGCTCCCAAGGGTGCACTGCGGCTGCCCAATGGGATTCCGGCTTCTCGAACTTCTGGTCAATGACGCAACAGAAGCTAGAACCCCATTTAGCAGTTGGGAGCGGCTCAGGAGCGGCCCATAAGGGGCACAGCGAACGATGTAACTTCTACTGTGGGCAAACAGTGCCAGGGCTCCCTGTTAAAAAGAAGGCAAAAATTAGTCAGAAGCTGGAAAGCCGTCTGAGGCCCCATCATTGATGTAGCCTACCTTGGTGGTACAGGCATTGATGCCAACATAGTTTTTGGAGTCAGACAGCCCATGTCAGCAATAAGGCCATGGAATAATCTTGCTACCTGCAAAAACTGGTTCCAAAGACAACATTGCTGGGCTTCTTTCCAGGATTGGAAGTTCTTGTGACCTGCATTATAGTGGAAAAAAAGATTGTAAAGACATTTTCAAAGTCTAAGCCTGCTGTACAACCAGGCATATGCATCTTCAACTTGATGATTGTACTGAAGTCAAAGAACCTTGCATCATCACTCTGTTGGTTATTTGGTTTCCAGGTACTCTGACTATTTGCACTTCCCATACCCATGTCACTAGTGTAGGCACTTGCCATGGGCCAGGCCTATTCTATATGAAAATGGGAATTGTGTTTATTGCTGCGACTCCTGTCGTCATGGTTGCCTGACAATGCATGGGCCAATGGAATTGCCATTGGCTACAGTGTCAGCCACCTGTAGAAATGAGAACAAATACAGTCCCACAGTTTCCATCTCTCCTACAGAAACAGACTATGAGTCAGGGACATTCACCTCCATCATGCCTTCAGAACCTTTTACTGAACCATCAGGTGGAGAATGGGAAATTGTGTTTGTTTGTTTTTACCACCATGAAGGACCTGAAGTCATATGGCATTCATGCTGTTGACAACCCAGTATACAATTTTGTACAGGTGGATGCCTCTACACCAGTAGCTTTACTGATATTCCCTGTTCTCCTCAAGGCAGCAAAAGAAGTCTAGGAGAACTTCAGTGCCATCCACATCAGAGTCTGGAGCAAGTGTATAGAGTGCAAGAGGAGGACTGTCTTCTATCCAGTCACCTGAAACTGAACTCCCTCATAGTAGAGCACATCTTGGCCAACAAAAATAACTTATTCAGTACCCACAGACTCAGGGCAAGGAGTTGAATACAATGACAAGGTCGTTCTAAATCACTGCTGCCATGAATAAGAAAATAGCAAACTTCATTTCTTGCATAGCAAGGTACCAATATGCTATTTGGGCAAGAACAATGCCATTTTGAAACAGACTGGCAGAGAATGACTGTCATATAGACAACACCTTCCAATTTGAGGAAGTTGCTAAACAGATGAGTACAGTAGTGCAGCTTGTGGAATGTTCCACCGAGACCATGACTGGCTCCATAGCTCTTATAAGGCACACATGACTGCATTCTGCTTCTAGGATCTAAAGCTCGTATTGAAGACCTGACTTTTAGCAGGAACCACAAACAATTCTCTTGAGTGTTTTGAAGAAGACCAAGGTGATGGCAAAAACATTCAGTCTCTCTTCCATCTTCCTTACAAAGACAAAGTCAAGACAATCGCAGTACTTCTGCTTTGTCACTACAAGTCTTACTCCCAACAGGACATACCAACAGGACATACCATAGATGTTTTTCTTCAGAGTAGTGTCCTCCTGTGCCACAAGCCTGAGAGGGGTGCCATTCCTGAACCTCTGCAGAGCAGCAATGTGGTCTGCACCATTGCCTTTGTCAAGCACTGTGGCCTGGACACGAGGTCAAGAACTGATGCTTTATTTGGGCATGCTGTTTGGCAGATATCTTCTGGTTGACCTGTGCCACCTCCAGGTAAGTGGGAAGCTAGCTAGTCTACCACATGTGACTGCACAGAGACCATGAAGGAGGAGGGCAGGTTGCTTACCTGCAACTGTATAGTTCTTTGAGTGGTCATCTTTGCAGACACACGACCCACCTGACTATCCCCTCTGCAGGTCTGACTCCCACAGTTGAAGCTCTCTTCAAGTGATGCAATTTAAACTCGGGGAGCAGCGCTTAAAGGAACTGAGGGATTGGGTGTTCTTTCCACCCTTGAGGCACATGGCTGTGCATGGCATTTCCCCACTCAAGAGCAGGGGCAGAAACACTTGACAAATTTTTGGAAACTTCTGAGGTCAGCTCTGTGCATGTGCAGAACTCCACTAAGTGCCTCTGCACAGATGACCACTTGAAGCACTATAGTTACAGGTAAGCAACCTGTCCTTTTGAATGCAAAGTATGAAATAATTGTTTTTTCTTTACTGTGGTCAATGACTGCCTTAATGGTGATGGCATAACATGCATGAATATGCCAAGCACTACTAGTAGTTCCTATTGAGTGATCTCATGTGTAAGCCACTTGCCCATTAGTTAAATTTTAGTCTTGAAACCTTCTTCATTCATTGTAGATTGTACGTGTTTTTTGTGAAAAGCTGATATGTACTGTATTTTTGAATAAAGTCTTCCTAAAACGACGGAGTTACCCAGTATTATTTGATCTTCAACTCGGATATTTTTTTGTTTAACCTTCAGGTACTTGGTTATGGAACTGATGGATGCTAATTTGTGCCAGGTTATTCATATGGAGCTGGATCATGAAAGAATGTCATACCTTCTATACCAGATGTTATGTGGTATTAAACATCTCCATTCAGCTGGTATCATCCACAGAGTAGGTAGTGCTGTTACAATCCTATTAATAGTTCAAATTTTTAAAAGTTAATAATTTCTTCCTTTTACTATCTGAAAACTAGTTTTGTGTATTAAAAAATAAGAATTGTCTTAATGGATTGGATGAAAGTCTTTATATCTAAAAGTGATGAGCCATGAGAAGTACACAAGCTGTGAAGATTTATTGCCATTCCCTCTTTTTTGTCCTTAGTGTCCACTGACCAAAGATGTGTGACAGCCACACTGTGACTGATTTATCTTTTCTCCATGAACTTTAAAGTACACTCAGCCTGCAAACCTATTCGCACTTACCTTGTAGTAATAGAAGTCCATAGAACTCTTTGAGTAGAGATGCATTTGATTGCAGTGATACTTATGCCACAGGGCATAAGAACATAAGACAAGCCCTGCTGGATCAGGCCAATGGCCCATCTACATACAGCTTCCTATATCTCAGTGGCCCACCAGATGCCACTGGGAGCCCTCAAGTCTACAAGATACCCTTATCTGTTGCTGTTCCCTTGCATCTGGAATTCGGAGATAGGTTGCCTCTAAAAACTCAGAGGTTGCATATAGTCGTCATGGCTTGTAACCTGTGATGGACTTTCCCTCCATAAATCTGTCCAATCCCCTTTTAAGGACATCTAGGCCAGGTGCCATCACAACATTCTGTGGCAATGGGTTCCACAGATTAATTGCATGCTGGGTAATTAAATATTTCCTTTTGTCCTAACTCTCCTGCCAGTCAATTTTAGTGGTTGTCCCCTGGTTCTGGTGCTGTGTGAGAGGAAAAAGAACTTCCCTCTATCCATCCCGTACATACTTTTATATGTCTCAATCATGACCTCCCTCAGGCACCTTCTTTGTAGACTGAAGAGCTCCAAACGGTGTAGCCTTTCCTCATAAGGGAGATGCCTCAGCCCACTAATAATTTTGGTTACTCTCTTTTGTACCTTTTCCAGTTCCACTATATCCTTTTTGAGATGTGGTAACCAGAACTGGATGCAATACTCCAAATGTGGCCTCACCATCGATTTGTACAATGGCATAATAATATTGACAGTTTTATTCTTAATACCTTGTTTAATTATCTTGACTCTGGGCATGGAGTTGGACTTCTTCATTGCAGCCACACACTGGATCAGTACATTTCATTGATCTGTTCACCAGCACCCCAAGATCTCTCTCCTGATCTGTCACAAGACAACTCAGAACCCATCAATCTATATGTGAAATTTTGATTTCTTGCCCCAATGTGCATCACTTTGCACTCACAATGCACTTGCATTGAAGCGCAACTGCCATTTTGCAGCTCATTTCCCAAGTTTGGAGAGATCCTTCTGGAGTTCTTTACAGTCTCTTCTGACTTCAACACGTGGAAAATAGTGTCATCCACAAATGGCCATGTCGTTGCTTATCCCCAACTCCAGGTCATCATGAACAAGTTGAAAAGGGCATCAAACAATATCCCATGGCAGTGAATTCCATAATTTCATTGGATGTGACATGATCTAGAATTATTGACCTGGATACAAAGAACTCTTGAGTAGAGTTTCATTCATGCAGGAAGTCTTTTATCTATGCTTTCTATAGCCTTTCTCTTAGCTTGAAGAGCTACTTCTGAGGATTGGAGGACCCTAGTACAGTATTCCATGCAGTGTAGGTAGTTGCACTGGGAGGAGAAAGCAGTTAAAATTTGTAGCCCCTTTTCCCATTGTGCAAGTTTAAAGAATCTTAAGGGAGAGTGAAGAATTTATTTCTGTATTATGCATGATCTTCTAGATCTTGATCATATCCTCTTCAGTTATATGAGCTTAAATTCTCAATTGCTTATGCTGTTTTCCTCAAGGAAGTTCCTCCTTGTTATCAGTAACTTAGGTACACTACACATGGATCAAAATTGAACATGCCAGTTTCTAAATGCAAGCTCTGAGCAAAGACTACTGTTTCTTGGTTGGTGAAACTACTGTAGTTAATTTAACCAATGAAAAATGCCCATTGCCTTCTTGCAGCAGTTTATTTTGTAAGGCAAAATATTGACTGAATGTTTACTTCTGTGCAATCCTGCATATATGTTTTAAACTTATCAACTTTCTTTCCACTTTATTGATACTATATCTATATTGTACTGAAACAATATTAAGATAAAATACTAAATAGTCAGCATCCATATGTTCTCAATTTCCAAAAGCCAGTTTGAACTAAAATTGTTTCCTTTGAACTAAAATTGTTTAAAGTTTGGGATGGGCATGGTTCTTTAAGGGAGGGTTCCAAAGTGAGGGAGGAACAGCCAAGAACTTCTTACTTTCCACTCCAGTCAGCTGAATTTCCTGAATAGGCCAAGCTTGGGGCTCCTAAAGTCCTATGATAGGAAGGTTTCTATTGGAGGATACACCCAGTGAGATTTATGACTGATTCAGGATTTGAACCTAGGTCATCTTCAACAATTCTCATTCACTCAAGATCACTGCAGACGGAGATAGCAGCCATGAAATTAAAAGACGCTTACTCCTTGGAAGGAAAGCTATGGCAAATTTAGATAGCATAATAAAAAGCAGAGATATCACCATGCCAACAAAAGTACGTATAGTCAGGGCGATGGTGTTCCCAGTAGCAATGTATGGTTGCGAGAGTTGGACCATAAGGAAGGCTGAGCGCCGAAGAATAGATGCTTTTGAACTGTGGTGCTGGAGAAGACTCCTGAGAGTCCCTTAGACTGCTAGGTGATCAAATCAGTCAATCCTAAATGAAATCAACCCTGACTGTTCCCTGGAAGGACAGGTACTGAGGCTGAAACTCAAATATTTTGGCCACCTAATGCGAAGAGAGGACTCTCTGGAGAAGACTCTGATGCTGGGAAAGATTGAAGGCAAAAGGAGAAGGGAGGTAAAGGATGAGATGGTTAGACAGCATCACCGATGCAACGAACATGAAAATGAGCAAACTCAGAAAGATAGTGGAGGACAGGAAGGCCTGGCGGGATATGGTTCATGGGATCACGAAGGGTCGGACACGACTTAACGACTGAACAACCTCTTCAACAAAATCCAGCCCTCTATCCACTAAACCTCACTGGGTATAGGTTTTCTGTTTAACTTAGCAAAATGTTTTGTGTGCAAAAACTACATGAAACTGGTGACTGGAAGTAGAATTATAACTTGTGCTGATTTTTATGCATCATGTAATTTGTTGAAATTTAATTAGATCAATTTTTCCTTAGGATTTAAAACCCAGTAACATAGTAGTAAAGTCAGATTGTACCCTCAAAATTCTTGACTTCGGACTTGCAAGGACGGCATGTACTAATTTCATGATGACCCCATACGTGGTAACAAGATATTACAGAGCACCAGAGGTAATTCTTGGCATGGGATACAAAGAGAATGGTAAGTGGTGAATAGAAATTCTATATTCTTAACCTATCATATTTTTAATCTATGGGGCACTTCATCGATCAGTTACTAGACTTCTTTGTTGTTTTGGATGTCTTATTGTCACTGAAGTGAGAACCAGCTATGGTAGGATTATTGCCATCCAGCTTGACTGGCAGTATGAAGGTAATGCATAGCCAGGTTAACAACTTGGAGAAATGGTTTTATTTATTAAGTTCAATCTTGGCTTTCCATGTTAAAATTAGCACAAGGAAGCTTGCAATGTATAAAACGTAATTAAAAACAATATGAAAAATAACGCCAGTATAAAAGCAGCAGCATTAAAACGCATCATAGTTTCACTGCTCATACAAAATTATACTTCAAAGCCTTGATAAAATCCTTTTTCTTTTTGGGGGGTTGTTGAGACACAGCAACTGGTGAGGTGGAGCAGGAGATAGTATTTGGTGACTGTTGCAAGCAATTACTAAGGTAGCAGGGTCCCCTCTGCCTATATTCCTATATTGGCAGGCATCAAGAGATGACCTAGCTACTTGCGGTATCCAACACCACCTTTCGGTTGCCACTCGTTGGTAATGGCAAAGAACTATTCTCTGCCTCGACCTCACCAGCTGCAGGAGACATAATAGTAAAACCAATTCTCCTGGTTTCCAACCTGGAAACACAAGCCTGATGACAGCAATATTCTCTGTAAGAGGTCCGCATCACTGCGCAGATCCCTCTGCCCTCCCTCACCGACATCTGTTTAGCTGAACTACGAGCTGCATGGAGCTTAGCTTTGAGCTGTGCAGCGGAAAACAATGGATAAGAAATAATTAATTTTCACATGATTAGTACAAGTAATAAACTTGCACCATATATGTTTACAGATATGGGCCTAATCAGAAATAGCAAGTTTGTGTGCATCTTCCATTGAAGTCAGTAGAATACATTAGTCATGACTACCTTTTGTCCATTTATTTAAATAAGACTCGAGTACAATTAACTTTTGTTTAAATTGGGGCCATAATTTATCGAAGGCTGTATAAAGAAATGTATGGCAAATTTTTCACATAGGTATGACTACTACCTTGTGCAATACTAATTGTTCAATGTGTATTGCCATTGGAAAATGTATTATAGATTTTTTTAAAAAAATATTTAATTTTTGTCCCCCATTACACCTAACATTTGATAGTGGATATCTGGTCTGTTGGGTGCATAATGGCAGAAATGGTCCTCCACAAGGTCCTGTTCCCAGGAAGAGATTGTATCCTTCATGGTGCTTTCAGGGAGCACAGCATGCAAATGATTAAAAATAAGATTAAATTAAATATTGAATCATTGATGGAATCTTTAGGGTAGTGTAGTAGTTTTCATGCATTCAGTGTTTAAAAACTAGCAGTGTAGATAAAACATTCTTTTTTATATTGTTCAAAAACATGTGTTAGCAGTTTCATTTTCTGCATTGTGTTTTTAATGTAAATAAGTTTTTGTTTTCCACTTTTGTTCACCACACTTCATAATTTTATCATTTCACTTCTACTTTCAGTTGATATCTGGTCAGTTGGTTGCATCATGGGAGAATTGGTGAAAGGTTGTGTGATATTCCAAGGCACTGATCGTATCCTTCCCTAGTAATCTTTGAATCCTAATCCATGTTCACCAAAGAGTTATTTTACTCACTCACTGATGGAAAAGATGCTAATCCCCTGCCCTCAACCTAATACTACTTTTTTCCCCCCTGAATGGATCTACCACACATTTGCAATTTGTGATATTAACTAAGCGCCTAAACTTTTATTCTTCTTCTTGAACACCTTTAACTTCACTGTTTTGAACATTCACCATTCTTAGGAACGTCATCTGTTTTGCGGTCTTAAAATGATGCTGCAAATTTCCTTAACGTTGTTACACTGGTTAGATTACAGCTTTTAAATTTAAAACTCAACAAAATTATTGCTCAAAATTTGTACTGTTGCTTTTTTCTCTGCACAATGAAAGTAGACTCACAACAATGGTTTTGTCTTGTCAATTCTTATCCTATTATCTTCAAATGGATAGTAAAGGCATGCAGGTTAGAAAATATAATTCTGAATGCTTAATTTCATGAAATCTTAATGGTTGATCATGTGTTAACCCAATAACACCACAAAAATAGAAGAAGCTTGATTTTCATTTTTTCAATTTTCTCCCATATGTATTATTTTTTATCCTCCAAAGCCTTATGACCAACCTAACACAATTCTTCATGTATGCTGTGTCTGCTGTCAGTTGCATGCTAACACTAGCTTTCATGTTTGCTCTGTTTTCCATGCTTCACAAATCTCTGACGTAAATGAATTTTGCTTGTTTCATCTCCACCAATCTAGTACTGTACTGTGTCCTTGCTCTGTCCTTTATATTGCTGACTGACATTGAGCTCAACAGATACATCTCTTTTAGGAAACAACGTAATGTTTTAACAGACATCTGTAAGCTTTCATGATTTAAGCATAGACTATTTGATGAGACTTGACATGAGACTTCTGATGCTCATGCTTGTGTTTTTTCCTGTTGTACCAGGATTCTCTTCCACTCCTGTGATTTACATGGGAGCCATGTTTTCTTCTAACCGAGCAAACAAGTGGCTGTCAGTTTCACTTGAGTTTGCAAGCTGTTGATCTAGCAGGATGGGGGAGAAGATGCTGGGTGCAAGAATTCATAGTGAATGGATACATACCTTGTTAATTTGAATGGATACATACCTTGTTAACAATTAGAGCTATATTTGAAATATAGACCAGTTGAGGGAGCAAAAAAGAACACTGTTACCCAGGACAAGAATTGGAAAAGGACATGAAGGATGATTAGTGATCATTGAGGGCAGGAGCAGTTTTTCTCTAAGATCTGTTGTGAACTATTGAAGCTAGAGCCTGAACACTGTGCAGCTTAGACTCCTCCCCACCCCACTTACCTTGGGAAAACTTGGAAAATGGGGAGATCATATTGGTTATTACAAATGCCCAGGGTCTATTGTTGCACTTGAGCAGGTAGCTTAGAGAAACAAATATAGCCACACATACTACAGACAAGGGCAAGAACCTCAAAGCTAAGGAGACAATCATCAATTGCCCCTTGTTCCCACCAATCTGACCTTGCCCAAAGACAGGACTTGGAGTAAGACCTCTGAGGAGCAACATGTGCAGGCAGATACATCTGGGAGAATGCAGTCGTCCATCAGGTATCCAGGTCCTGAGCCATATAGAGCTTTAAATGCAATGACTAGCGCTTGGAAGCAAACTAGTAACATGTACAGATTATACATAATGGACTAATGTGACCTGTGGTCTGACCAATGTGCCTCTGAAAGAACCTGACTGCTGAATTCTTCCAAGACAAGTTGAATCTTCCAAGTAGTTTTCAAGGGCAGCCCCATGTAGAGCGCATTGCAATAACCTAAGCATGATGTGACTAGACTAGAATATGACACACTTTGGTCAGATCTGCTTTTTGCAGAGACTGGCACAGCTGATGCACCAGCCAAAGCTGGATGAAGGCTCTCAGCTATCCTACTGACCCGTAAATCTTGCCTTGATTTTAATTTCAGCTAACCCATATCCCGTCCTTCATTGCCTAGGCATCTATTCAGAGCATTCACAGCCTACCTAGTCCCCAAAAGAAAAGAATAGGTGGAACTGGGTGTCTTGTATGTGTTGATGGCATCAAACTCCAAATCCCTGGACAAACTAGCCCGCTCCCCCCCCCGGCTATGTGTGTATGTGTGTATGTATGTATGTCCCTTGTGCTATTTAACAAGCTGTAACCTTGTGAAAAGGCCACATGGTCCATCAGAAATCCCTCATAACAACCTTCTGTGACATGCATGGCAGAGAAGAGTGAAAGCACCCTAGCACTGTTCCTCACAAGCCTGTCCCTGCCACATGGTCCAGAAAGATACTGTGGTCAATATCAAAAGCTGCTGAGAGGTTTAGCATAGCCCACAGGGATGTGCTCTCCCTTCAAACTCTCATATCATGCTGCCAGCTCATCTAGCCTAGGGTGACCTGGAGCTGAGACACTAGTAACTGCTCAGTCATCTTGTTCAAGAATAGTAAGCCTTGGGAGAAGACAGTATATAAATTTTCTAAATAAATACGTTGAAGACCAGCTGTTGATTTTTTAGGGTGGTGAGATCCAAATTATTTTTTTCAGTAGGGGCTGGACTATCGCCTCTAGAGGAATGGGGAGGCGCCATCATCATTAAAGAGGAATTTGCAGTCTCTACCAGGACAGGCAAGCGTTGAGTGGCCATATGGTCGGTTACAGAACTCCAAGCAACGTGTCCATATTTTTGGGTGGAATAAGCTGAAAAGAATCCAGAACAGGGCAAGTGCATGTTGCTTGCCTCTTCCTTCAAATAGATGTCCAGGTCAGAATGAATGCAAGCAACCTTTTCAGCAAAGTGTCTAGCCAACTGGTCACAACAGGCCACCACTGTGATCTCACTGGTATCATGGGGGTCAAGATGTAACGGACCCTTCACTGCATGGTTCAGCTCTGCTGGATGACTCTGTGCTGATGCAGTGCTGGCAGAGAAGCCAGCCACCATTGCTACCACAGAATAGGCTCTAAAATAGGTCCATGCTTGGTCAGATTTATCACAGCCTTTGTCCACTGTGATTACATAAGAACATAAGAAGAGCCCTGCTGGATCAGGCCAAAGGCCCATCTAGTCCAGCTTCCTGTATCACACAGTGGCCCCACCAGATGCCTCAGGGGGCACACAAGACAACAAGATACCTGTGCCCAGTCGCCACTCCCTTGCACCTGGCACAGAGAAAACCTACTCCTACAACCAGGAGGTTGCTTTTCCCCATCATGGCTTGTTAGCTGTGATGGACTTTTCCTCCATAAATCTGTCCAATCCCCTTTTAAAGGCATCCAGGCCAGGTGCCATCACCACATCCTGTGGCAAGCAGTTCCACAGATGAATTACACGCTGGGTAAAGACATTTTCTTTGGTCTGTTTTAATAATCCCTCCACTCAATTTGAGTGGATGTCCCCTAGTTCTAGTGTTGTGTGAGAGGGAAAAGAACTTCTCTCTATCCACTCTCCATCCCATGCATAATTTTATACGTCTCAATCATGTCTCCCCTCAGCTGCCTTTTTTCTAGACTGAAGAGCCCCAAACGCTGCAGCCTTTCCTCACAAGGGAGATGCCCCAGCCCACTAATCATTTTGGTCGCTCTTTTCTGCACCTTTTCCAATTCAACTATATCCTTTTTGAGGTGTGGTGACCAGAACTGGACACAATACTCCAGATGTGGCCTTACCATCGATTTGTACAATGGCATAATAATATTGGCCGTTTTATTTTCAATCCCTTTTTTAATGATCCCGAGCATGGAATTGGCCTTCTTCACAGCCACTGCACACTGGGTCGACACTTTCATCGACCTGTCCACCAGCACCCCAAGATCTCTCTCCTGATCTGTCACAGACAGCTCAGAACCCATGAGCGTGTATGTGAAGTTTTGATTTCTTGCCCCAATGTGCATCACTTTACACTTACTTACATTGAAGCGCATCTGCCATTTTGCTGCCCATTCTCCCAGTTTGGAGAGATCCTTTTGGAGCTCTTCACAATCCCTGCTGGTCTTCACCACCCGGAAAAGTTTAGTGTCATCCGCAAACTTGGCCACCTCGCTGCTTATCCCCAACTCTAGGTCATTCAAGCTATCTCCTGTCTGCTTCATTGCCCAAACCCACTTTTCAACCAGAAAACTTTTGTTCTAGTTAGTGGGAGAAAGTGCTTACTGTGCTTACTATCAATCGTGTCTAGTCAGTGGGAGAAAGTGCTTACTAGCAATTGTGTCAACCAACGCAGTCATTTTCCCCATTACATAGACAGTGTTTCTACAGGACACCAACCTGGGACCTGTATGGAGGTCATTCCATGGGAATATGAAGATGACTCGCTCTGTGATGTAGATGAGTAGAAGGATTTCATGATTTCATCAGGCCTCAGTGGAAGCATGCTAACAAAGCAGTTTGGATCTTATCCATCCCTGCAGCCATTCCCAAGCTAAGAGCAAACTGGTCCTGAAGGATATTGAGCCCTGCTTCTCAAACTGTACCCTTGGCTATGAGTCCGTGCTGCTTAGTGGAGAGACTTAGTGGAGAGAGCAGGCACATTCCTGTATGAATTTGCACAGAGGCTGCTAGAAGGACAGTAGCTGTAAACAACCAACCTTGCCAGTGTTCAGTTATTCATAATAATGTGATGTAGTCCATATATGAAAATGAATTTGGGCTGGAAATATTTGCAAATGCATTTGAACACTGAAAACAGTCAACATAAGCCTAGGTATTATCTGTGAAATCTCAGAGTATTGCTTTTAAGTACGTCATAAACTTGTATTTAGTGTTTGCTTTAGGAAGGACTGAATTCTCAGTCTCCTTCAGAGTATTTTAACAAAATAATCCAAGAACGTTGTTCACCTGAATTGTTTTTTCCCAAAGCTATATAGAGAATATTTGTGACTTTACTGCTTCAGCACAGTTTGTGCAAAGTGAAGAAATTTGATGCCCCACATTCCCAATCTTTTTACTACACAAATTTGGAGGGGAAAAAAATATTTTCCTAAATGAAGCTTTTCAGATATTGACCAGTGGAATAAAGTTATTGAACAGTTGGGCACACCATCTGCAGACTTCATGAAAAAACTACAACCTACTGTGCGGAACTATGTAGAAAACAGGCCAAAATACCCAGGTATCAAATTTGAAGAGCTCTTCCCAGACTGGATATTTCCATCAGAATCTGATCGTGACAAAATAAAAAGTAAGATTTAATCTGCGTGTGTTTTAATGAACATCGATTCACCTGGAATATATGCCGTAAAAATATTGTCATAGTTACATTTGTGACTTGAAATTCTTAAGCAGGTTTTTTGTTTGTAGAGGTTTTTACTACTTCAAGTTGCAATGGAAGTTGAGGTTACTTAGTAGGTGCTAAAGACAGGAAATGCTCAGCCTTGCATTTCTTGCTCTTGGCCATTTAAATTGTCCTAACTGTATATCTTATTAGCATTTCAAATATCTGGGGGAGGGGTTGGGGAAGAGATTATTCTGCAGTTGAATCAAGCTGATGTTGTTGGCAGAAATGTCAGTGAAATATTGGAATGTGCTGGTAAAGTATTATGAGAATTCAACTTTCAAGATTTGAAAATCCAGTTAGTTAATTTCAACATTAATTGTTCAGTAAAAAAAAGTACTGTGGAATCCATCTTATACTGAAGATAAAATATTTCTAGTTGATACAGCATCCTATTGCTATTGTGTGCCACCTAATTAAATGTAGATACCTCTTCTTTACCTACTATTGCTTAATTTTATTGCTTATCTCAGCTTGATTTGATATTTGTAATATTTCCAAGATCCAGTGTTTTTGGCAAATACCAAAGAGGTCCTTAACAATAGCATGTCTTCCCCCATAAATGTGTATTTTGTACCTTGTCTTTATGCTTCAAGTCGTTAGTTGGCTGCTAACACTCCCCCCCTTCTACTTTCTAGCCAGTCAAGCTAGAGATTTGCTATCAAAAATGCTAGTAGTAGATCCAGACAAACGAATTTCGGTAGATGAAGCTTTGCGTCATCCATATATTACTGTTTGGTATGACCCGGCTGAAGCTGAAGCGGTAAGTTTTACTTTTGAAGTTCATTTAAAAGAGATTTATTATTATATAGTCACCACGACTACAGCAGTACTATTTGTCTTGGAGGGAAACTGAGAGTGTACTTAAAATTCTCTGTAACTGCAGTGCAGTCTGTTAAAGGATTGGACAGTAAATTTGCAGTTTTGAAAAAAAATTGGATATATTGGGCTTGGGTTTCTTAAAAAAAAGAAAAAGAAAACCACCCACAGCATAAACATAATGCCACTTCAAAATCTAAGTTTATCGGCAGTTGTGTATTAGAAGTTAACTACGGTATTTTAAATTGCAAGTCATTATGCAACAAGTATAGAAATGAGTCAAGATGAAAAGTTGAGAGTGAGCGTGCTCTTGTACAGCTGTTGTTCATTTTAGTGGAGCTTGCCCAGAACTTCCCAAAGTGTTCTTTTGTTTCCTTCTACCTCTTGTATATCCACTTCATTATTAGATGAACTAATGTGCAAGACTTGTATTTTAAACCTTATTTTCTTTGTAGCCACCACCTCAAATCTACGATGCACAGTTGGAAGAAAGAGAACACGCCATTGAAGAATGGAAAGGTAATCAAAATATTGTACATGACTGGTGTACTGCATAGCAAAGCAAAAGCCAAGCATGCTAGTCTGCCTGATCAGTTACTGAAACCACTATGCTAAAATGCTCAGTACATCTGTAATGTGTTATGGTAAGATCTTTTTGTTAAATGATTTTAAAATGATTTTTTTTTACTCTGTTACTAGGCGGCAGCACTACTAGCAGTAGATAGGAATAGGTTAAATACTTGGTCATCTGAAAGTTGAATTGCCTAACAAATGGAACACTAGTTTTAGGGAATGTATTGTTTTTTTATTGCAAGTAAAAAGTAAAATTGTATGTTAGCACTACCTGTAAAAATGAAATAAAAATAGTTCTATGCTAGTGATGTAGTTTGTATTTGTTTTCATATGTGTATAATGAGACACTTTAGCTCTGAACGTTGTATCTGTTCTAATGGCAGAATATGTGACAGTGAATGTGCAGTCCTATGCTGTCTTAAACAGTTTCTAGATTTTAAAAAGCAATGAAAGCTCTTTTTTGTAAATATTGTGTCCCTTTTTTTTCTCCCTGTCCGTCTAAAATAAAGAACTAATATATAAAGAAGTAATGGATTGGGAAGAAAGAAATAAGAATGGTTTGGTAAAAGAACAACCTTCAGGTTAGTCATTGACGTAATGGCCTGTTTTTGTTTTCAGATGTTGTTCATGCTGAGTTAAATCTTCAGAATTGAGTGTGCAGGATAATTTGTATTTCAGTTTTAGCATTCAAAATGAATGAAGTGAGCTACTGAGCTTACAGGAGTCTGACCTTAGCTTTGAGGGAAGCGGAGTTAAGACCTTGGGGGACTGTTTTATTTCCCTAAAGGCAGGGTGTTGGGAAAAGGGAAAAAAGTTTTGGGGGTGGTGATCCTGGGTGCTAGTGAAGGGTATTGTTGTCTCTCCCTGGGATCAAGGCTGCCCTGCAGGAGAAGGCATTGACAACCACAAAAATGCCCTTAACAAAGATCCTACACATCGCTTCATGTAGATCCCATCAAAGGGGATTCTGGAGATAGACTTCCTCACCCACTTGCTGGCTCTTTCACTTCTGAATTCCATGGATACAGGAGACTTCCCTAAAGGGTTCAGATCCAAATAAGCTGATCAGGACTTCTAACACAAAGGCAGTTCTAGAATTGGTCCTTGCCCATATATCTGAAGGCTTCTCACTCTAAAGAAGTGTTGAACCTGCAAATAAACTTTACTTGGGATTCTTCATCTTCCAAGGAGGAGGCAGGCAAGCATACAACTGAGCAAACTTCTGTCTTGGAGAAGTTGCATGGGCTGCTTGCTTTTTTAATGGTTTTAGTTAAATGCTTTTATTGTATTTTAATTCTTATTGCTGTACACCTCTTTGAGCTTAGGAAAAGAGGTATAGGAATCTTTTAAATAAATACTTAGGACCATTTTCTGCATCCAAAGGATCCAGCAATGAAGAGTCTGTATATTACATTGAGATCATTCCATAGAAACCAAAAGGTGAGATTGATAAAGGGGTAGTTCGTGGTGAACATTACGTGTGACTGTTTAGCAATCTCCTTTGAACTAGAAAAGAGTAGGACGGAGTTGGTAGTTTTCAGTACCCCCTCCATTGCCCCTCTCCCATGTTGAAGCATAGTACAAAGCACAAAAGAGCATCACAAAAATAGACTAGAATTGAATATATTCATACACTTACTCCTTTCTACACTTATTGTGCACTGTATCTTTATAATTGTCTGGTTAAAAATAATCAGATCTTCATTGCAGGCAAGAACCATGACACGTTTGGGTGAACTTTTCAGTAGTCGCTGGTGATGGTGTTGGTTCTTCCTTGCAATGGTAAATTTTGGGAAGGGGAGGAGAATAGGATACCAGCAACAGAGAAGGCTGATGTGGCTGAGCCGTTTATGATCTGGGCTGAAACTGAGATTCTTGGTACCAAAAAAATTATTCAAGGACAGGGGAAGAAATGCCTCATGCTCCAATTCTGGAAGGTCTTGCAAACTGTTCTGTGTGTGCACATACGTACGTACGTGTGTGTATATACGCGCGCGCGCGCGCACACACACACGTGTGTGTGTGTGTGTGTATAACTGCACAGATAATCAGAGTGAAAGTCTATTGTGAACATTAATTGAAGATAGCACACTAATTGCAGACAGCACAGTGTTTAGATTATCCAAACAGAAGTCTTCCCATGTTTTTTACAGAGTTATGGGTGATATTTTTGAACAGATCTAAAAAAAAGTTATAGAATACAGTACTACAAAGGAAGAAGAAAATCTTGCTGCTCTATGCATGTAAATGTTTGCACTATAATATAATCCAAAACATAATGGCTTCCTCTTCTACTCGTATTTCTTCAAGTCTAAGGCGCCATCGATTCTAAGGCGCACCTTTACTGTCAGTACCACCAGCAGGGAAAAAAATCCATCAATTGTAAGACTCGCCTCCCTTCATTAAATCTACCTGCTCAGCACCAACTCTCCCCAGCATGTCTCCTGCAGCTGAGGATGACTGAGTGCACTGCCTTTGCATAGCATTTCTGGCCCCATCAGAAAGTGCCATTTCCTTCGTTACCTGGGCTTGGGGGAGCTTCAGGGAGGCCTGCGCAACCCTCTGCAGGCCTCCCTGATCTTCAGTTTGGCGAAAAACAGTGATTTTTGGCCGTTTCTGGTTTTCGCGAAAACAGGGAATGGCTGAAAATCACCGTGTTTTGCCGAACTGAAGATCAGGGAGGCCTGCAGAGGGTTGCGCAGGCCACCCTGAAGCTCCCGCAAGCCCCAGTAAGTAAGAAGATAGCATTTTGGGGTGCTTTTTGGAGACCTTCGATTCTAAGACGCACCCCATTTTTTGAAATGCTTAATTGGGAAAAAACATGCGTCTTAGAATTGAAGAAATACAGTAATTTTGTGCGATGTACAATGCACTTGCTTCCTATTGGACAACACACACAGATATTTGCTCTCGAGGAAAATGTTACAATGCTGCATATATACTCACTTTAATAAATAAAACAGTAAGATATTGTGTTTGGAAAACTTATGGATCCTAAAATGTCGTCTGTGTTTTCAACCATGTCTTGCCTCAGATTTTCTTATGCTTGGTTTACTTAGCACAGATGCAGCAGTGAATAGCAACACCAGCCCTTCCCAGTCATCATCGATCAATGACATTTCATCCATGTCAACAGAACAAACATTGGCTTCAGACACAGACAGCAGCCTTGATGCTTTGACAGGAACGCTTGAAGGATGCCGGTGATCAGCTTTGCAGATTTAACATTGGCAAAGAAACTTTTGCTTCTGTTGGGCCTGAATTGCTTGTAAGTTTATGGAACCAAGTAGAAAAACCTCTATGTTCTGCATGTTCCTCTAAAGTAATATCTATGATTTTACTCAGTTGCAATAAGACTGTCTGCTTAATATTGTAGAATGAAAGCAACTTTGTATTTCAAGAGGCAAAACACAGTATAGACATTACTATAACCTGTTTCTGTTTGACCTATATCAGATGAGCAGTTAAAAGTAACTCCAAGCTCAAATCATGGACATTCTGTCAGATTTCTGAAACATACACATAGTCGGTGTAAACTTGCAAAGCAAGAAAAAAAGCCATTAATGGTGGTGTTGAATGTATATCTTCTTCAATGTGTGGTTACAGACATTTGCCATATTAGTGTATCTCATAGGAATTCAGTACTGTAACAGAGGCAATTGTTTTTCTGCATATTACTCTTTTCTCGAGGCCTTTTTTCTCTTTATTTCCCAATTTTTTTGTATACCTTTGCTTAGAGAAAGCAAAGCTGACATTTTGCTTCATCTCTACACTTGAATGTGGCTCTGCTTCTCTGAATGTGCTCTTTCAGTGCTATTATTTCAGGAGTAGATGATAATAAGTAAAAAGTGTCATGGAGGGATTTTTCTTCTTGCATCTATGAATTAGTGTAGATGTTTTAAATAAGGAATGTGTGTTTGTGTCTTTTTATAAGCAGTTCATAAACACTGTCCCCTCTTTACTTAAAAAAAATCCTCCTTTGAAAAGTCCTTAGTCTGGCATTGCCCTCTAAAATCTGATAAAAATATGGGAGGATAGAGATAGTTTTGAAGCTTGCCCTGACCCCTTGAATCGGCATACAGATACTTTTTTGTGTGTTAAAGGGACCATTACACAGTAAATAAATGCTTTTAAAACCTGTGTACAGGACTACACTATAGTGTTTCAAAAACCGCACCACAGGAAAAAAAAAGCTAAGGCTGCAATCCTGTATGCAGTTACATAAGTCCCATTTGAAAACAATAGGGCTTAATTCTGAGGTAGGCATACATAAGATTGCATTGTAAATTTAAAAATTAAAATTCATAATGTGTAATTCTTTCCCTTGCAAATTCCAAGGACAAAACCTAGTCTGAATTGGCTCAGTTTCTTTCTAGCTGCAAAATGGCATTATTTTTGTTTAGCTCCAGAAATCATAAATGGTCATACCTTGAACATGTGAGCAAAGCCCATCAAATATTTTACAAGGATTTTTGTGTGTCAATGTAGTAGGTAGGTTACCCAACTGTGGTAGGTAGGAGTGTGAGTGTGAGTGTGAGTGTGAGTGTGAGTGTGAGTGTGAGTGTGAGTGTGAGTGTGAGTGTGAGTGTGAGTGTGAGTGTGAGTGTGTTTGTTTGTTTGTTTGTTTGTTTGTTTGTTTGTTTGTTTGTTTGTTTGTTTGTTTGTTTGTTTGTTTGTTTGTTTGTTTGTTTGTTTGTTTGTTTGTTTGTTTCAAGGATGGTATGGAACAAAGTGATGAGACAATCCCAGGCTGTAGAACTGAGGTTTACGGGTAAGCTCTGAATAATGAAGAACTCTGGAATGGGAAGGTGTCATCTGCATAGCAAAAAAAAGTTGGAGTCTGTTTTGATAACCAAAGGCAAGTTGCATATGCCAACTTTCTGCTCTGGCACCAGCACTTTATTGACTAACTGATTCATTTTGGAATGAGCTTTTCATAGACAATGGCACTTCAACAAATATATCTATAGAGTAGCTCTAATGTGCTACTGCATTTTTTTGTGTCTTCTGCTTTTGTAGATAATATTTCTCTTCTAGAATTTTCTCTTAAATCAAGAACTGTTTCAAGCATGCATATAGATCCATTCATATACCGTCACTTGAAAGTCTCGGCTGAACATGTGAACTGCCTC
Organism: Plestiodon gilberti rubricaudatus; assembly: GCA_026170595.1. Taxonomy (NCBI): domain Eukaryota; kingdom Metazoa; phylum Chordata; class Lepidosauria; order Squamata; family Scincidae; genus Plestiodon; species Plestiodon gilberti. Next base: position 190,991,985 of record JANXHW010000002.1, on the reverse strand, counting down.
TGTGTGAAAATATTGCTCTTGAGATCTGCAGTGAAACAGAACCTCTTGTCTGTGATGGTTCTTTGATGTATGCAAATTGCCACTTGTTGGCAGTTAAGTGAGAAATTCATGTATGTATTCACCTTAGGTCATTGTTTGATTCCAAGGAGAACAAATTACTCTCTGCTAAAACATGTTTACTTATATATGTCATTTAATTTTTTTAGTATAGTTTTTAATTCCAAGTAAATGTGTTTGAAGAATTCAGTCTCTAAAGAGCCCCTGTGAAATTATTGGCCAGGATTCCAAGATGTACCCAAATGGAAATGATTTCACATTCACATGTGACTTTGCTGACTTTCCCTTCCAGTTGCAGTGCTTACACCATACCAAATGTCCCTCTCAAGGGTTCCCTGAAGAGAAGAAAGATGGGCTGAAAATACCCAGTGCATGATTAAATATTACTCTAAATATTGCATATTGCTCCTGTGAGGTGTTATGTATTTAGATTCTATTATACTGTGTGTGACCCTTTGGATCTTGACCATCACCATTTATTATTTATATAGCAGAATCTATATATGTGACACTTCACAGAGTAATATGAGTAAGAGGTGGTACAGCATAGTGACTAAGAGACTGACAGTGCAATCCTATCCAACGTATGCCACCGGCTGAGCTCTGCTCAATCCTATCCAATTTATGCCACCGGTGTAACCAGCTGTGCAGTGAGAACGGGAGGCCCCAGAATGGAAAGGAGATTCAAATCCCCTCCAAAAGAGGAATTCAAAGGGGATTTGAATCCCCTTTCCGTTCTGGGGCCTCCCGTTCTCACTGCACCGTTGGTTACACCGGTGGCATAAATTGGATAGGATTGAGCAGAGCTCAGCCGGTGGCACAAGTTGGATAGGATTGTGCCCTGAGCAGGGAATTGGAACTTCCATGGTTCAAATCTGGCTTCTGCCATGAACTTTCCAGGGGGCCTCAGGCCAGCCACTCCCTCTCAGTCTCTGTTCCCCAACTGCTGAGGGATATGGGGATAATACATATGCCTGACAGAGTTATTGTAAAATTGCATAAAAATACTTGTGAAGTGTTTTGCACACTCAGAAAGCAGTATAAAAATGTTAAGTGCTATTAAAAAAAGACCTGTGCCCCAGATCTAAAAACATGACAGTGGAGGCAACCAAGATGGTTTTGAGACTGAGAGTGCAGTTTGCTTGAATGCTTGGCTCCCAAACCTTGATTCATAAAGTTGTCTGAAATTCTACAAAAAATGACTATTGTTTGTTTTAATGGCATCATAATAAATCTCTCCATCTGGATGTGGAAAGTACAGAGAGAGTTCTCCCTGACCTTGTTTACCAAATCTAAAATACTAACCTATGAGTTACCAGTACTCATCTTTTTCAGCTGTAGTGAGGTAGAATCATTATAGATATTTGATGTTAAAACAAGGTTTTCAATCATCGACAACAGAAGCCCTCCATCCTTCTGAGTTTGATGCCTCTGCTCTATTTCACTGAAAGTCTAGGGCATTGGTTCCCAATCTGAGAGGTGCGGCTCCCAGGGGAGCTGTGGAAACCAGCCAGGGGAGCCGTGGAGTGCCATGGAATCCTCTTGGAAAACAGTGCAATGCCAATTGGTTGTCATCAACATAATGTAATGGGGAGCCACGACCAATGGTCAAGGGAGCTGCAGGTCCAAAAAGTTTGGGAAACACTGGTCTAGGGAAAAACAGTTGGTTACTTTGACTCATTTAAAAGTGAAACTTCTATGAACTCAAACTAAACTCTGAGTGCTTTGAAGACAATGTCTGAATATGCTGTTTGGTTGTGGAAATAAAATTTCTGTTGTACTTGCAAACTGAAACATGAAAATTCTCACTTTACATTGAGAACATATGCTTCAGTGTGTGTGTTTTTTTAAAAAGCCATTTCCCATTTAGATATGGATTTATCCAATGTAACATGATTACATTAGAAAAAAATTTATATGTAATGTTAAAGTGTGTAAGTCCATATGATGTAAATCTTTTTGAAGTTTACATAATTCTGGAAGTACAATAAAAAGTGCTGTGTTTGAACTATTTTTATAAATGCAAGACATTCAAGCATTATGAATATAGGCAATTCTCTTATTATACCAAATGTGTATATATCATAGTAATTGGATTATGGTCTCTTTCACTGTACATGCTGTGCTTCACAGGAGCAGAAGAGCATGGGGTTGTGTAGTAGATTTCTGATACAAAATAAATCTCCAGTGATTTAGGAATGCTATGCAATAATTTTTTTCAAATTAGGGAGGGAGGGATTGGAAATACCAATAGCCACTAGTAAGGTGGCTTAGTGGCTGGATTAACAGACCTGTCTTCTTGCTGTGGGTACAAAGTTGCCCAAACACATTAGAGTAGCGTACTATAGCATATGAGCAGAAGGGTTTGCAGCATCCCAAGCTGACCAGCTGTATGTTACCTAGAACTGGCACCCTAACCAAGCACTTGACTTACAGCAGTCAGAATTGTGGGACACAACAGCTTGAGGACTAGATGGGAACAGGCTGTTGGGGAGCTAGTTCAAATAACCGGAATTCAATAATTAGCTCTCTAACTGTCCCAGTTTTAATTCAGATCACCATGATTTCCTGGGCCCTGTCCTGGGGAAAATGTCATGCTTATTATACAAAATTAGATGCATTTCTCACCATATATACCTTTTTAGCTTGAGTTAAGACATCTAAAAGGAGCTGCCAACTAAATGTACAGTATATAGATTCTTGACAGTGATGTCTAACCTAATTGGTGATCACATAATTATACATTCTCATAGAGGGTCAAACTACATGTTACACTAAATGCATCTTTTGTGCTTTTTTGTTTCATTAAAAATGGCATCCTCTCTGCATGGTTGACAATTAAAAATAGGGGCCATGGTGCACATAGGGGGGAACTTTAACATGTGCTGCAATCCTTACGGTCTCTCCCCCCCCCCCCCCCGCTGCTGTTTGTCTTGGGAGAGAAGTTTCCATTGTATCTCCCTGTTGATCTAGGACACTAGGAAGGCAGAAGGAGTTTGTCAAGGGAAATCCTTGGTTCTGCTTTCTGCCCATTTCCCTGATTACATGATTTAACTTTATCAATCAAAAATGAGCAAATGCCTATTTTCTCTATGCTGGTAAGTTTTATTTAAGAAGAAAGATCCCTTGATTTGTGAATTGGACTGCTAGAACAGGGAAACTGGGTGGGGAGAGTAAGTGAGAATGTGTGGGGGGAGTGGGGGGGGGGAACTGAGTTCAGCCTTTAAACCCTGGGCTATGCATGTACTCCTAGGTGTATGAGGAAGGCTGTACTTAATCAGTGGTGATTAAAAGGCTCAGAAGTAATTTAATTCACATAGTGTATTCCAAGACTTCATAGTATTCAGAACAGAGCCTTGGCACAAACTAAGTTGAATGGGGTCGGGGGAAGATGTGGTACTTATCTGTAAAAAGAAGACAGCAGGAGAGTCATGGGAAGAAAAGAAATTGTGAAAAGTTGCTGGAAGTGAAGGGGAAAGCTGAATGGATTTTTGTGTGGAGGGAAGAGTATGTTTTCTTTGGGTGTTGGCAAATGGATGAAATAATGCTTAATTTCTAAACATTAATGAAATCATGCTTAATTTCTAAACATAATTGTAACAGTTGGGAACTTCAGGAAGGTCCTAAAACAGGCAACAGGTGTTAGGATTTTAATCTGTGTGGGAGGTATAACATCACTCTCTAGTCTAAGTGCTTCTTTCTTAATCCTAAATGTGTGGGCACGGAAAGGGAAAGATTGCTCAATGGTAATGGGGAAAGTACTCTGCATGTGCTCAAAGGTAGTCTTGATTACTTCATTTCTGTTTCTGCTTAACAGTTCTCTGCCATAGACTCACTGGCTAACTTTAACTAGTCACATTGTTGTCTTCCTCAGTTTAAAATGGGATCAATGTAATATAAATGCAGCATTTGCCTTACTGCTTTTGTCATTTGGTGCCAGTTGTTTGCATATACTTATAGACTTGATATTTTTGTTTGATATTTTGAATCTGAATGTGTTGGCTCTGCTATTGCCTGCCAGATCATGCCAATGGGCCCTCTCCTGGACCCCACCACTCATGCCAAGAATGTCCCTATTTTTACCCTGAACATGTTGGAGGGTGTGCAGTTACTCACCTGAATTCCTCAGAAGCAACCAAAGCTTTGCTGTAGCCAATGAATGTCAAACAGCTAAAACAAAAATTGAGAAATCTCAGATATCTGAGGACTGATGTAATTTGTTGCTAATTGCCTGAAATGTGCCGTATACTGTCATCATTTTCAGCAATGGATGCTAGATAGTTTATATGTTTTTAGAATAGCTTGCAGCGCTGTTGGTACCTTCAATCTTTAGTAGCATGTTTCTTAGGATATAGTGCTAATTTGTGTGTCTAGTTGTCTGAGTGGTACAGCTATGTCTGGGCTATACCGCTTCAGACAAGACGTGGGAGTTAACATGATTGCATGGTCCATGATATAAACCTCCACATGGAAAGCTAACAAGAGAGGGGGATTCTTGCATCTGGCATTCAGAGATACAGTAGGCTGCGTATAAAACCCGGAGGTTGCATATAATAATTGTGACCTTGTAAACTGTGATGGACTTTTCCTCCAAAAATCTGTTCAATTCCCTTTTAAAGGCATCTAGTCTAGTTGCCATCACCACATCCTGTGGCAAGGAATTCCACAAATTGATTAATTTGTTGGCTAAAGAAGTATTTCCTTTTGTCTTCTAACTCTCTTGCCAGTCAACCTTTAGTGGATGTCCCCTGGTTCTGGTGTTGTGCCAGAGGGAAAAGAACTTCCCTCTGTCCACCCCATGCATAATTTTATATGTCTCTAGACTGAAGAGCCGCAAGCACTGTAGCCTTTCCTCATAACGTGCTTCTCCTGAGGTGCGCTCTAGCAGTGCCGGGGCAGCCAGGAATGGCGTTGGGATACAGCGGCTAGCCCTTTAGGCCAGCCACTTAAACTTACACAAAATTGCACTGTTGATCACTGAATGTGAGATTCAGAGTTGCCAATTTTTTTATTCCAGGATAGGATAGGTAATGGTCCAAGATAATCAATCAACTGAGGATAATTCTTTTTGACTAGTTTGTATAAAATTCATTTACAGCGCAATCCGACTTAACTTTTGTGCCGGTTTGACCAGCAGCGCAGCGAGAACGGGAGGCCCCAGAACAGAAAAGGGATTCAAATCCCCTCCAAAAAAGGAATTCAAAGGGGATTTGAATCCCTTTTCCGTTCTGGGGCCTCCCGTTCTCGCTGCACTGCTGGTTAAACCGGCACAAAAGTTAAGTCAGATTGCGCTGTTAGTGTTAAATAAGAAATTCCCCAAGCACATGAGGGAAGGGAAATGCATGATCCTGTGGACCACTCCTAATTGCTAAGCTACAATTGGTGTTTGAGTGGCATTATGTCTGCACCAGCCCTAAAAAGAATAGTTCAGTTCTAGCATTTACTCATTCAATAGTTTGGATTTTGGATTTTTAATTGTATGACTGGGACTACTAATGAGTAAGTAGAGGACTGCGATCTACTCCTGAAGCATAAATTTGCACAACTGATCTTGTTGCCGCAAAAGAATGTAAGTACTGATACAAAGTGGATTTTAACTTATCCATATTACTGTATTTTCAAAGGTCTAGCAGTGAAGCCTATAATTTTCAGTAAGGTTGTTCCTTATATTTAGATCAAGTATATAAAGTCTCAAGTATTTTCTGTCTTCTGTAGTCTGGTGTATCTTGAGACACTTTTAATAATCACATTTCTTAAACCTATCTGTATGTGTTTGTTAAAGTAATATATTTAGGTACTAAAATCCAGTCCTGAGATTGATGGCTATAGTATATTCTGACATATTACCATGAATTGTTCATAATTTGTTAATAGTTATACTTGCTGTGTTTAACTGCTCACCTGAAAAGGGGTATGAAGATAATTGGGTATTTAATGTTCATAATCTGTACTCTTCGTATTCTAAACATACACTGAGTTGCTGGATGACATTGCAGAGATGGAGTAATTTACAAGCTGTTCTTGTTTTGCCCTTGTCATTTCTTAAGAAACATTACAGAAATTAGAAGCAACCCTGTTTTCAGTTGGAACTGTTCATAGAAAGTGCTTGGAGGAAATTATTTTATCTAAATATGCATATTTATGATTAATTTATCTGAAAGAGAGGCATGTGTCTGCATAGCTCCTATATCAGAGGTAATGGGGAGATTTTTTTGTATGTTACAGGAAGCCATGGGAGGGAAAGTGGAGTAGACTGTCTGTGGGGAGATGACACACAGCGCTATTTCAGAGGCTATTGTATTTTAGATAAATATATTGAAAACCGCTGGCTGATTAAACCTAAGTTTAACGGCCTGAATGGTTGCTTTTAGCCTGACAGGGTATCCGTGTGCATTGTTTGACACTCTCCTCAAAGGGGGCTTGCCATGCACTCGAGTGGAGGTGGGCTTCTGTTTGAGACATGCACATGTAACACTTGTTAAGGTGTGTGGAACCAATTGTGCAGTGCTTTGGATCTGGGTCCCAAGGTAGTCAAGACATATTATGAACTTGTGGACCTGGGGCACAATAAAAAATATGGAAGTTGCAAACTCATGCTAGGTTGCATTGACACTTAACAAATTTCCAACATCTTTAAATTGAGACTCTGGTTTCCTAAACAAAAGCAGGGGACATTATAATGTGACACATGTCTAATGTATGGCATTCCTTATAAATGATTAAAAATGTATTCCAAGTGCAGACACATCCTTCCCTGACCATGCCATATGGAATACTGGTTCAGCCTTGCACAATACAGTTTGTGTAGGATTGCAACACACAGAAGTGTAACTTAGGAACCTTGGTCAGTGCAAAAATCTCTGGTGTCTATACGTTCTGCACAGAAATGAAGCCCATGTATATAGTGTGGAATTGATGAGGGCTTGATGCTACACTTAGTGATAGTGATACTGTTGGAGCCACATTCTTTCCTGGGATGTGTGTACATGGATATCTTACTTAAAGTTGACATCATATGCACATCTGCTTCCAGGTGCAGAACTTGGACGGGTTAAATTTCCATCACAGCTGACTCACATGATCTTTAAATTAATTACGGTAATTCACCATGAATATTGCTGAGATCACAAAAACCTATTAAAAATAGGGTATGATAAAAATGAATCAAATTTTAAGCTAACTTGTTAGCTGGTTCTCTTTCTTTTCTTATGTAATAAGTTCTGTTATGCTCACTATGCATGTTGAGAATCTCTTGTTCTAAAGACCTGCGAGCCATCTTATATGTACAAGACAAGCAGGTGATATGAGAGCACCTTCTCATTTTTGAGTTATAAAAAGTGTTTATAAAAAAGAAATTGCAATCCTCATTGTGGATTCCACTGCCATGAACTCAATGTAGAGATCTTAATTTTAAGTGTAGGTCCACTATTTCAATGCTTATGTAAATTAAAAGAAAAAGTACAAAAACACTACCTTGAAAGTAGTAGATTAATTGCTTTTCAAGTTTGGTTAAAATTCAGATTCAAATTATTTCCGAAATTGAAAGATACATTAAGTAAAATATTCAACAATGTAATAACTTTCACTTTAAGCAGCAGCATGACAGTTTTTCAAAGAATGCCTGCATTTTTTGCACAGCAATCTGTTCTCTTTGTTTTTTGAAGCACTTTAGGATTCTCTTAAACACAGCCATGTCTCTATTGTTACACTTTAAAAAAAAAACTTATTCAGTGTTTCAAGCGGATGCAGTCTATTGGGAGTCTAGCACATAAGGGCCATTTATAGCACATAAGGGCCATTTCTATAGCTATGTGATCTCTATAGCACATAAGGGCCATTTTTTGTCTTCCCTTCCCCTCTACACATGCATGGGCATGCCGCATGCACACCGGTATCCTACCAGGCTGCTGCTAGAAATGCTGCGTATGTGCTCCTTCCACCCCTGCTTGCAGAAAGGAGGAAGGCTGGAAAGGGCTATATACTCAGTGATAGTTTGACATGCCGTCTTCCTATAACCATATGTTTATGCCCATGTTGGGGGTGGGGGGCAAGGATCTTTCCACATGCCAGCACCATACCCATTGTATACTTGATCAAGATCTTTGTAAGTTAAGATTGCCTGGAGGGTGGGAGGTGAATGACTCTGACAGCATCAGTGCATTACAGTACTTTTGAAAATAAAATTTTAAGAGTTGGATATGCATTCTTATTAAAAGTCTTATGTGCTCTATTTCTGAAGTTAAGGTACATGTCAAAATGCATAGAGTTAATTGCTTTTAAATCAAACTAAAATTGGTACCCACTTCGCTTCAGCACTGGAAGTTTGTTCATTCAATTTCAATGGCCTTTACGTGCATTAGGTTTTTCTGCATTAGATTACGAATATCTAATAGCAATCGGGTCCTTCATCAGAAGGTTGTTTAAAATCTTTGGCTATGTATCACAATTTAGATTTTCAGCATCCATAGTATAGAAGTACCCAGGTAAATTTATAGGAATCAAGCCCCTTGTTATTGTACATGCTATTCAGACAACCTCCAGTATATGAAACTTGCATAAAGATCTCTGTGAGAAGCCCTGGTCCTTCCAGTGGTATTGCTCTTACAAGTGCACATCAGTGTTTGCTGAAATAGGACTTTAGTGCTGCACTGTGTGCCTTAGACTGAACTACAGAGGACTGAATCATCTTTCTCCTGTTCATAATGAAGATGAATTGTGTGCATTAATAATGGCCATATTTGATTGCTCTATGAATGCATAAGAGTGGTGTAAACTTCCAGCTTTTTAACAGCAGAAATTGAAGTGAGGTGCTATCATCTTCTAGAGGAAACAGTGGTGACTAAAACAAATGTGCACAATTTTTTAAATGAATTTTTGATGCATAGATGACTTTTTCAACAATCGGCATAGCAATATGGTTGCCATTTTTATATACATATATTTTAAAATAGTTTATTATGTTAAGCTATTGTGCTTTTCTCAAAGTTTCTGGGTTATTTTTTTCCCAAAAGAAAATGGATTATTACTGAAAGTGTAGATTTCTACAAAAGACCGCTGCTTCTTTCGAGTCTTTTACTGGGTAATGCATGAAACTTATTTACAAGGGCCAAATATCACTGGTAACTTCAAAAGTGTCATACTATTTTATTTTGTCAGTAATAAAGTAAATAAAGATTACACACACAGCCATCTGGTATAGCAAAACTAAAGTTTTAGGATAACGTTTGAGCATTTTGCTGTATTTTTCAGTCCTAAACCATAGTATATAGTGGCAAATGCTCAAAGTCTGGTTGGGGTTCCACACACACACACACACACACACCCGAAGTTTCTCTAGTGCTCTTCATAGTTTGACTTGCACAATATTAACATGCTAGGGTAAAATACCTTTTTGAAGTATTTGCAGTGCTGTGTGAAATCCCAAAGCTTGATACATGCTGGGCACCTGCTTCACTACTGATCTGTAGTAATCCCCAAAACATCACTGGACTAAAAGAAGTCTGCAAATTGTTGCGTGAATTGACTTGAAGCCTTGATATTATTGAAATTTAAGATACAACTACTGTAAATTAGTTGACAATAGAAGTCTTGGCCTAATAGCCTTTCCTTTGGGAGTTTACTCCACTCACTTTAAACAATCCAGATAGACTATGGCTTAGGGCACAATGTGTTGTGAACTTCTGCTACACAAGCCCTCTCAAAATTAATAAGCTTAACTTTAGTGGAGCTTATACAGAAGGACCTAGTACATTATGCCTATAAACTGAGCAGTAAACTAATCTTGTGTTTTTTAAAATGTTTTATCAAATGGCCTTAATTGTTTCCTCATCTGCATTTTTATAATCTCTTCAGATTGTTCCCATAAGCTTTTATTTTTTACATAATTGTAAAATGCGTGTTGCAATATATATGCCTGTATTCAAATAAATATCTATACAAATTATCACAGAAATAGCATCAAGCCCTAATATCTGTGTCATGTTCAGAGTATCCCACCATTATTTTAGTTTGACATGTGCTTTTGGACAAGTCCTTTTGAAGTCTAAATGTGTGTCTCTACATAAAGTGATGTGTGCTGCCTACTAAATGAGGCTCTTGACATATTTCATTCTTGATACTTGTGCAATAAAAGAAATGCTCTGTGGAAAACGAAGGCAAACTCTTTTATATCATGGTAATTTCAAAAAGATTTGAGGCCTTTCCCCAACAGAACTCAACTTTTGAAAAGAATGTTAGTAAATTTTTAAGCAGTAGTAGCCATTAGCCTTAGTTAAATTTGGGTTTCATTTTTTCCCCAGTAGTCTTGTCTTACAACATCAATAATAAAACCACTGTAAAAATTCAATAAATGTGGACTTAAAGTGTACTGAAGAATCCTAGTTTGTTTTCTGTGTCTTGATGTCAGTAGTTGTGTGATTTTGAAACTGAGGTTTGGGGGAAGGAGAGGTGAAGGTAATGTTGAAGAGGACTTTTTTTCAGTTGTATTTTTAACTACTAGGGTTTTTTTGGGGGGGGGGGGAGGCTCAAATTGTGTGAATAACATTTAGGAAGAAAGTTCCTGAATTGTATGAATCACCAAGACAGTGTCACTGAGAATTTTGAGAGATTATCAGCCCAATCCAACCCAACTTCTCTGGCTATTCCGGCCTAAGCTAGGCCATAGTTAGGCCGCTGCTATTCCTTAGTTAGGTAGTCTGGAGTATCTGTAGCCCAGCACCAGCCCAGGATCAAGGCAAAACTTACCTCCGAAGCAGGGCTCCCGCGGCTCGGCGTCCATCTCGCGCATGTGCCACACCCTTCCCGCGCTTGTCAGTGCTGATCGACTGCAGCTGCTGCTGTGTCCTTGGCAGCCCGGTCGTCAAGGGCTCGGGCGCAGGCGCCGGCAGCTGCCCCGCGTCTGTAGCAACCTGGTTGCTAGGGACCATGCCCATCATGGGACGGTCGCAGGACAGTTGCCGGAGTGTCGCGAAGACAGTGCCAACCACCACAGGGCACCCTGTGCCTCAGCCACCTGCTGGAGGGGAGAGTCCCCACCTGCAGCAGGCGTTGCCAACCCCATGCCATGGGGGGGATGCACATGGGAGCGAGGGCAGGAGACGTCATGGGGCCAGCGCCCAGCTGGGAACCTAATGGCAGCCGCCAAGGCGCATGCGCAACGGGTGCCATTCGTGTGGCGTGCAGGTGAGCCCCGGTCGCCGAACAGGTGCGACACAGCTGTGGTGGCCACGAGCGGTCCCGCGACGGGCGCCATAGAGGCTTTCAGTGTTTGGCGACCTGGGGCGCCCCCCGACTCCCCTTCTCCGTGGCTTGGGGGTCTAGCTGCCCTCCTGCTGCGTTCTCCCTGGGAAGGTATTGCCAGTCCCTGGATGGGATTCGTGCATGGGCTTGACTGCTGGGGGCTCTCTGTGTGTGGGGGGCAATGCTTGTGTAACGTTTGGCACATGTGTTTCAAGGGGGCTCTGCCCAGGGGGCATCTTTATTGTTCTGGAACCAAAGCAGAGTTGCCCAGGCAAGGCTGCCATGGGTGGTCACAGGCCCAGCAGCCGTTCTTTAAGCAGCAGCAGCAGCAAAAGCAGCCCAGGGACCTGGAGGCCTGGGCTCTTCTGTGGAATTGCAGCCTGCACAATGGCAAGGGGAGGGGCAGCAAGTATGACAGCCAGGGAGGTGGAGCAGCACCAGCAGCAGCAGCTGGGGAAGGAAGCAGGCCTGGCTCCTTGGCATCTGGCAGCATCGAGGCAGGCGAACGTGGGGCTCCCTCCCTGCAGCCCCTGGGGTACTCCCAGGAAGGTAGGTGGCGGAGGACGTTCCTGGGGAGACAAAAAAACAAGGGGGAGTAAAATGTCAGCTGGTGTCTGGTTGCGATAGCCTTTGAGAACAAACCAGTGTGTAGGTAGCAAAAGCCTGCAGGGAGAGAAAGGAAACACAGCTGACAGGTTTTACATTCATGGCATGGTGTGAGGTGCTTACCTGTAGAAGCACGTAAGGAGAGCATGATCCTGCAAGGAACAAAGGTCAAACAGAGAACACTCCACAACAGTTGAGTTACAAACATGGCAAGGCAATCAACACTCACCTGTCAGTAGACCCTGTGGGGGCAAGGGTGAGAGAGAGTGAAAAAGCTGTTGTCTACAGGCCAGTAACATTTACGCAAACATACAGTTTTCTGCTCACATGGCGACAGGCAGCTTTCAGAGAACACATTGCAGGCAGCTATCAGAGAATACACTGGTAAACAGGCAGATATATATGTTTGCAAACAGGCAGATGTCATACATTTTGGCAAACAGGAGAAGTCAGAACATGGCAAACAGGCAGATATCAGATAACATTTCAGCACAGACCCTGGCTTACCTGCTGGTGTTCTGGTTTGCCTGTGTGTGTGTGGGGGGGGGAAAGCTGAGAGAGAGACATGGGTTAGCAAGAGCTTGCATGGAGACAGCTGCCCAGGCACAGCTGTTAACAGTTTGGCCACAGTCAGAAAAGCCCTCTCTGCCCCTGAGGGGGGAGAGAGGAGAAGTGAGGTGTTGATGAATTTTGGAGCCAAGTGCTCCCCTCCACCACCAAAGTCCCACTTCGTGGCTGTGGGGGACAGAGCCCCACGCCACATGCTCTGAGAGAGAGGGAGAATGGAGGTCTGGGGCTGGGCTTTTGTGGGAAAGAGGCTGGGTGCTGCTGGGTGCTGATTGGGTGCCTATCTTTGGCTGTATCCAGACATTGCTGCTGCTATTCCGGCCCAACTTGGAAGGTGGGGTGTTTGAAATTTTTGGGAGAGGGCTGGAGTGGGTAAGGTAAAATGGCGCCTATGGGTCTCCTCAAATTTAGAACCACCTTTTTGGTCGACCTAAATTTTAGGTCTGTTTCAGAGCTCGAGGGGGCGTGTCGGAGCTCGCCAATGTCTGGATACGGACCTAAAATCAGGAACGCCCCTGTTACGCCCCTGACACGCCCACTCTTAGGCCGAACTTAGGACGGAATATCTAACGGCGCCCGTTATGCGCATGCGCGGCACATTTGGGCCACCTGTCCTAAATGTTTCCTACGTCCGTCACAAACCCGGCCTAAATTCGGCCTAAACGGCGCTATTCCGTCCTAAATCGCCCTAGGCCGATTTTTGGACGGAATAGCGCTATTTAGGCCGGAATAAGCCTTGGGTTGGATCGGGCTGCCTGATGTATCCTGATGCAGTTAGTCAGGACTGACCACCACTGAAATCAACGAGACAAGGAACTTGTGATTAAAGTAAATCTTATTTTTTCAAGCTGGACTTGGGGATTCTAACTTTCTACAAATATACCTCATGACTGCGTGATCTGCAATCTTGCCTTCATAGCCTATTAACCATTAATTATGGTTTATATATATTTTTAGCTTATACCCTACTTTTCTATAATTAAATACCAAAGGTAGCTTACAAATATACAAGTACAATAAGTTTCATTCAATACAACATTTAACACAGGAGAAAAATACAGAATACAAATGGAGGGTTCCACCAATTCCCCTTTGAAGGCTTTCTATAAAAGGTCTCTTGTAATTTATACATACCGTAGATACTTTTCTATTAGTCAATCTCAAAGAGGTGGGGATGGGCACCACCTCTTTTGCCGCCCAGCGTCTGGGCTCACAGTGGCATGGTACAGTCAGTCTCAGCAGCCATGCCAGCCAGGTAGCAGCACCCCAGCAGGCCTTGCATTGCACCAGTTAGCACTCAGCTTGCTTGCTCCCGCTTGGAGGTAGGCCAGTCTCCTTATCCATTGATAAGTCGACCAAGGTTTTAAGGATCAATTTTAAAACTAAAGTTTCTTGACTTATACTCAAGTATCTGCAGTAATTAGATTTTTGCATACAGGCAGCTCTCAATTTAGGTGTGGGTTACGTTCCTAGAAAAGCATGTGTAAATGAAAACTGGTTTTGCCATAGGAAACAATGGGGTTGGCCTGGGTTAGGGAAATGCCATTTAATACTAATTGGTGACTTCTGCTTACCCAAGATGATGTAGGGGGGGAGGGTTGAGGAGGGAGGTGAGTCGGCGTGCCTACTGATGTCAATGGCTGAGAAAGCAATGAAGGAAAACAAAGATGCTGGCAAGGAAACGGATAAAGCAGTAAGAACCTCTTGCTACCTTCTGGGGGAAAACCCACTTTCTGCTTCTGCAAGAGGCAACCACAGGGGATTGCTCCCTCTCTGAGTGAGTGGCATAAGTCTCAGTCTCTCTCTCCAGTCAGAAGAGTCTTCCTTTGCTGCCTTCCCTGGCACTTATCACCAAGCACTGGCTGCAGCCGCCTCACAAGCTCTGTGGATACATTTTCTTTGTCTCCTTTTTATCTTCTGGCTTTATACACACACATACGCATGCACACGCACACACACAGGAAGCTGCCACTGTCTTAACAGGGTTCCTCATGAGCAACTAATCAGCTAATTGACTGCATTATTTAAAAAAAAAAGCCCACATAAACTGCACTTCTGGTATTAATTTATAAATTGTTATTTCAAAAATGTGCAAATTAAGACTACATTAATCAAGAACATTCAACATTAATAAAACTAAGATCATGGCATCTGGTGAACAACAACAAAATCAAGAACTGTCTCTATAGAGAGTTGCTTTCTTCCAGAAACCTTTTTCTTGACTATCTCAAATAGTAGTTCTTCAAGAAGATATATAGAACCTCTTTATTTCTCGTGTCGCTGCAGACAAGATCTCCATTACATAGTTGTATATATCATGTGAAACAGAAAGCTAACAAAGGCTCAATTCAGACGTAACATGAACTCATTGTTTCCAGCTATGAGAACAAGTCCTGGAGGATTGCTGGGCTGCGTGCTTCTCTCCCCTTCCTCCTTTGCTTACATGTCCAGGAATCATAATTTCTTTAAACCACGGCTCTGCAGCTTGTACACAGTGGAGGATTGTGTCCAAATCGAGTGTCCAAATCAGGCTTTGAAATCGGAGTATGAAATTGGCTTCATGATGATGTATTGTAGTAGATGTCTAAAACTTCATAAAAATCAAACATCATAACTCAAGATTTGATCCAGAGTACTGTAGTTTGTTCCAGGGGAAGAGCAAGGCATATACGGTACCTGCAGCCTCCTAACGTATCTTTTTTCCCCAAATCCACTTCATCATTCCAGTTTCTTCTCCCACACCCAAATCCTCCTTTTTCCTATGCCTCACTAATCCTGTTTTTTAAACATCCACATTTCTATAGCCATAAACCTTAATTCTGTACTTGTAACAAGTAGTTGCACAACACACCCTACAATGCAAGATTTGAATATTAAGATAAGGGATAGTATATTTTGCTTTTATTGCTCTGAAAAGAAAATGTCCTGAGTGTTCCCCTTTGTGTTTAAGTTGGAGTAATCGGATTTTCGTATCTTAAAACAGCTAGCCAGTTTTTAAAAGCTCTGAGCAATTTGCTCTGGTGTCTTTATTTCATTTGTTAGTTCTCCAAAAGTATCAAAAAACTCCTCCATTTCCCTCTGAAGAGTTGCATTTTGTCTCTCTGCATCTTCGCGTGCCTTCTCTGCATTGCGCATTTTAATTTCCACCAAAGTATACCACTTCCGTTGCTGACCCAGTTTTGAATGCAGATCCTTAATCTCTAACTGCAGTTCTTTGTTCTGTTGCTCCAGGCTGTTGGCAAAAAATAGACACTGTACTTTTGCATCCCTCTCTTCCTGGCTGCATTTTGAGACAGGGTGCTATTTTAAAGCAAAGTGCTTTTCACGGGTTTTTTGTTTGTTTTTTGCGTTTTGGCTTCAAATAATATAAATCAGAAAAGACTACTGTCTCTTGAAACAAGAATATCTGTGTCCTCTTCTTACACTAACATCTTTCAATCATGCCAATCTGTACCCATCATGTCCAACCATAATTTCTATATCCACCACACCTGTTGCCGTTTGAAATAAGTAAATCTCCAATTTCATTCATTCATCACTTGGATGACGAGAGGAAAATGGATATTATGTCACCATTCTTTTTGAGCAGCATGCAGTGAGATTGTAGTTAGGTGATGAGTAATTCTAAAAATTATATAACTGTCCCCCATCTTTTGCTCTCAAAAACCACAACCCCCAAACATAGTCCAAATATATTGCCCCAATATATGTGGACTTCATTATTGTAATATTCTTTTGTCCTTTCTGGATGAAAATATAACCATGCATACACTCTTGGCTTTAATAGATGAATTACAGTTGTGTTCATTGGTTAATTTTAAAAGGCATAGCTAATTGAAACTATAGCACACATTCAAATTATGGGACATAAAATTTATTTTTAGTGGAGGTTTAAATGTGAGTGATAGAGTTCACTGAAGCAAAACTGTAGCTGTGCCCAGTATTAATGAACCAATATGATTACTGTTCATTATAATAGCACCTAAGAAATCCAAAAAGAAAAGTCCCAGATCTCAAAATGTCATAGACTGAACACTCACCTTACAATCTTGGCTTCATACTCTGCCTTCTGCCTGGCCATCTGCTGCTTTAGGCTGACAAAGTGGCACTGCAAGGAACTGTGACTTGTTGAGATGTCATTCCTCAAGACGGGACACTCACTAAAGTTGCTCATTTGGCCTTGTTCCAAGCTGTCTTGAAGCCCCGACATGTATGTGGCTCTTTTGACTTCTGCAAATTCTTGCGTATGGTTAGGCTTGGTAAAAAGCCTGAACCTGGATTTTCTTCAACGTTTGCATTATCTGGGCAGTTCTTCCAAGTGATCTTGGTAATATTGTTTATATCCTTTAGGTTCATCGGCGTAGTTCTAGGTGAGAAGTGGTTTTGACTTGGTCCGTTTTTTATTTCACACTGGACTATGAGACTTCGGATTCTAGTCACAGCTGTCTGACGCTTCTCAAATGCTTGGAAATAGTCCGTTTCATTGGAGCTTGTTTCAATCCTAGAGTCTGTTATGGAATAGGAAACGCCTCAAGTTGCTGTGCTTCTCATGTCCTCTTGCTGTAAAAATTTGTTCCTATCCACTAGAAACACTGCTCTTTTTATTGTCTTAAAAAAAATTACAGTTTGACTGACATGGGTGGGTGGAATACTGCCTAGCCTAGCCCATGAATTGCTAGTTGCTTTCTCAAAGTAGAGCTGCTCTTGGCTATCAAGCAGCAAACGGAAATAAACCTTGGGTCATCTTTCACAAGTTGAATGTCCCCTATGTCTTTTTGTACAGACAGTATACCAAAGTATATGTTTGGGATTCACTGTTACATTAGTGGCATGAAAGAGCTACAAGAGTGGAAAACAGCTTCTGGATAGCTGATAATATCAGCTTGTACATATAGATATAGATATAGATAGATATAGATATAGATATAAGGGGGGCATGTTTACAGTGATGATTGGTTTCTCGTTTAATTTTTTTTTTCTCTGTTGCCAATCAAAATTTTATTGAGACCGCTTTTCTTAACACGGAATTCTTACAAAACACAATACCATAAACATGCAGGATCATAAAAACTGTCTTCGTATATAGCTGGGAAAACATACACTTGCTGCTGCAAAAGCAAGAGAATTTGCTTTTTTGTTGTTCCATTCCTCACAGTTTGCTGGCTAAAGACCAGTAATTCTTCCCAAGAAGGAAGATTCCGCATAGATCTTGCATCCTTCTAAATGGAGCATTGAAACAAATACTATGGTAAATCTTACATTACTCCTTTCCCTTGTTAAAAAAAATTACAATTTGAAAAGAGCTTGCCTGTAACAGGCTTCTTTGCTAGGGCTGGAAAACTGTTAAAGCTTTCCTAACTTGATAGTTGGAAAGAGCTAATACATACTTTTCAAGGTCAAGGGTAAACCTAAACACATAATACCATGGAGCAGCTTTCACTTCTATCTTGGACAGATCAGATTGTACATATAAATCATTTGATCTATTTTTATATTGCAATTTAGCAGCTGCTAACATAATACTGCTGAAATATTTAATTATTTTAATTATTTTAAAGCCGAAATTTTAATTATTTCTTTATTTTAGTTAGCCTAATTAATTAATTTGGCTAATTAATCAGTGTCATTGTTTCTCCTGGTGCTTAGTGCTGCTTTGGTGCCCTTTTTTTTTTTTTTGCCTTGGATGCTGCTTCTTTTTCCTTCCTGGATGACACCATCTTTGCCAATCAGGGATCAGACAGAGAACAGGTTCACATCACAGGGCTACATCATCATCACATCATCATCTCAGTCAGGTTTTACTACATGATGACATAACCGAGGGCAGGTTAAGGCAACGGAGAGTGACAGCATGTGAGGACAATGGCAATCAACAGGTGAAAACATTCACAAGGAGTGTCAAAGAAAGCATAGATAAAAAGGACATGAAGAAATCAACACTGGAACTGCTGAAACAGCCCAGCTGCTGCAACCTGCAGCAGCCTGCAGCCCCCTGCAGCCTCCAGTCCCCCCCAGCAGCCTCCAGCCATCCCCTACCCCCGGCAGCAGCAAGAAGCAGCTGCAAATTTTAAAACTTCACTTTTTTGCTGGCGGCGGCCATATTGGATCTCATGAAATCTCAAGAGAGCCAAGATGGCGGCACCCAAATCTCGTAAGGGCACATGAGGCAGTACTGTACATGCCCACACGAGATTTGGGTGCCGCCATCTTGGATCTCGCGAGATTTCGTGAGATTCAAGGTGGCTGCCGCCAGCAAAAAAGGTAAGTTTTAAAATTTTAAAAGCCCCAAAAGCGGCTTCGGGGGCTTGCAATGGCCTGGAAACATTCTGGGACAAGTCCGGGACCCTAGCTCGGGTTCCTGGACTGTCCCGGAATTTCCGGTACGAATGGTAAGCATATATACTCTAGTTCATGCATTAATGAGTGCCCTCTGGGGAAGAAAGCAGCAGATGATACTAGGCCAGTGGTTCCCAAATTGTGAACCATGGCTCCCAGGGGATATAGGGTGGGTTCAGGTTCCCTGCAGAGGGAAAGGGTGGCGGAGGGAAAAGGTGGCGAAAGGGTGGCTTCAGGTTCCCTGCGGAAGGAAGGGGTGCCCCAATCAACATACCCCCACCTCACTTCTGATTAAGCCTATTTATTTATTTACAATATTTTTATCCCGCCTTTCTCCCCAAAGAGACCCAAGGCGGCTTACAAGAACAAGAAAAAAAGTTACAAAAAAATCAATCACCTTTAAAAGCAATAAAACAGTTAATTAAAAACTCAAAAACAACAATCTAAAAACGATGAGAGACCACTATTACAATTTAAAACAAATACCAGAACAGCAGCACCACACTTGTAACCGCTAGATGTTAAAAAAGGCCAAGATTCAGAAGGCATAAGTTTTCAGGCCTCGCCGGAAAGTCTCCAAGGAGGGAGCAGTTCATAAGTCAAAAGGGAGGGAATTCCATAAGGTTGGTGCCACTACTGAGAAGGCCCTATTTCTAGCCGCCGCCCCTCGCACCTCCCTGGGCGACGGCACTCGCAAGAGGGCCTTCTCTGATGACCTAAGGAGATGAACCGGACTATATAGAAGTAGGCGGTCTCTGAAATACCCTGGCCCCAGGCCGTATAGGGCTTTAAAGGTCAAAACCAGCACTTTGAATTGGGCCCGGAAACAAATTGACAGCCAGTGCAGCCATCGGAGGAGCGGCCCAACAGAGTCGAAACACCTACCTCCAGTGACTGCATGGGCCACTGCATTCTGCACTGATTGCAGTTTCCGAACCGTCTTCAAGGGCAGCCCCACATAGAGCGCATTACAATAGTCTAACTGTGATGTCAGAAATGCATCCATTTTCTGAAATGGATGTAAATATTTTTTTTAAAAAAGTGAAGAAACTTTAGTAATTTGCTTTTTGCACCAAGTAGGGATCTATATGCATAAGTTATGAGCTTTGGTATAAGTATTTCTTAGTTGGAAGGGGAGCTGCAGAAATTGATGTGTGCATGGGGGGGGAGGGTCCTGAAACCATTCCACGTATGACTAAGTCAATGCGTGCATAACAGCAGCCTGCTGGATAGGATCAGGATACATGAAATCTTCATTTCACTGCATGCAATTAAATCTGAGTCAATGTCTTGAAAAGGTTTTTTTTTAAAAAAAAAAATTGAATAAGGTGCCATGACAATTCCAACTCAGCACTTATAGTTTTACAGAATCTGAAATCTGGTGCAAATTGAATTTTCAGTACAGTAAATGGTTGCATCGTGTGACAACAGCATCAGAAAGCAACATAGCAAAGAAGATATGAAATATGTAATTAAAAAAATAAAACAAGTTATATTACTCTGGAAGACACAGAGAACAAGAATTCAGAGTAAGAAATTTTCTTTTTTACTACCAGCTAAAAGAGCCAACTTGCACACTTTCATTTGTTTGCTTTCCCTGAAGTGAAAAAGTCTGTATTGTATTATTAAAATGTGAACACTAGGTGTCACTATTGTACTTTATTTCCTACAAGTCAATATGTGGAGAGATCAGAAGCCCTCAAAAATCCTTGCTAAAATTATTATAAAGCCCCATTTCTTCTCTAAAGCTTGATCTTGGAGTTCTAGCTGCATTGGTGCATAAGTCAAAGCATGATTTCTTATTGCAGGTATTCTGTTGCAACTGAACTAATGCAATTGCACTCCTGTTCAGGATGAAAATAAATGCCCTATGGAGCCACATGGATTCCTTGCTGTGCAGACTGACACCACAGATACAACATACATTCAATTCACCTAAAATCAAGAATATGTACTGGACACAGGGGTGGTGTTGGAGGTTGGCCAGAGTGGGCATTGGGCCAAGCACTCATGCCCATCAGAGAGTTGCCTGTCCAGCCCAACCCCTGCCCCCTCAATACCTGTGGAAGCAACCATTGTGCCATCGGGGATGGTACAATCAGAGGCGTATCAGGAGCAGATGCCGCTGCACCCTGTAGGGGGCGGCCCCGCTCCGGGGGGGGTGGCCCGGCTTACCGAGCGCTCCGAGGCCTTCTCCCCCAGCCTCAGAGCCGGAGAAAGCCCCGGAGCGTCCACCCCGACCGGTGGACAGGGCTTTCTGAAGGCGGTGCGCTATTTAGCCTTTTTTGCACAAGGCTTACATTACGTTTACGTAATTAAACGGTCTGCGCATGTGCAAAAAAGGCTAAATAGCACGCCGCCTTCAGAAAGCCCTGTCCACCGGTCGGGGTGGACGCTCCGGGGCTTTCTCCGGCTCTGAGGCCGGGGGAGAAGGCCTCGGAGCGCCCGCCCGCGCTCCGTGGAAAGACTGGAGCGAGCGGAGCAGCGCCGCCCGGCGCCGCGGTGCCACCCAGAGCCGCTGCTCCGCTCGCTCCAGTCTTTCCACGCCTCTGGGTACAGTAGTATAGAGCACATCAAAAGTGCAGAGCAGACCTGTTCTAATAATGGCATCTCACAGGTAGTACGAGGTAGCTAAAGACTGTAAATCTGGTTTCACATTTAAAGAAAAAGTGCTACATAAATGTGAAATAGTAAGGAAACAATCCAAATGGTGACATAAAATAATTGTCTCAAGGCCTAAAATATAATAAAATATAAAAATAATACAACCGCAGCTTTCAAGGCCAGCTTTTTAAAAAATTGATACTTTTTTCAATTACAACTTTAAAAAAGAATCCACCGTAAAGATACCTTCATCAAAATAAATGTTACTTCAGAGTCCTATTTCCACTCCCATCAAAGCCTGTTCATTAAATCCAAAAGGGAAACAACTGAGGCCATAGATATCAGATGTAGTATTTCTCACTCCTGTTTTGTTTTTTTCCCACTGCTTTTTCCCTCAAGGTCTGTTGCCCTTCCAATAAGGTGCATGCATTAGAAATTCTTTTTCTTCCCAGCAAACAGGCTATGCACAAACATTGCAATGCAGCTCATTCTCCCCTCTGTAAAAGTATTCTGCTGCCAGACTCCTTGCAGCTGTTGAGAGAGACAGTGACTTTATCGTGAGACAATGGCTCATTGTCCTAATCTAATTTCATTTCTGGATATGAAGAAAAGCCGAGTATGTGGCTATTTTTTGCGATCTTGACAATCAATGAATGACTCATAAAATTAGACTTAAAATGTATAAAGCTGCATTAGCGGATGTGTGTCATTTCTAGTTTAAATATTACTAAGCTAGCAGCCCAATCCTACCCAACTTTCCCCGTAGTACAGCCCTGAGGTAAGGGAACAAACATGCACTTACCTTGAGGAGGTCTCCGTGACTGCCCCTCCCCCCCCACTGCAGGATGCAGTGCATACCTTGTTGGCATGGCTGCATTACTGTTAGAAAATTGGGTAGGATTGGGCTATAATGAATGTTAGGCCCGTGCTGAATAAAGTTAGTTGTGGGGCAGGATAGGAGGAGGAAAAAAGAGTGTACATTTGAAGAAAAGTTATTTCAAATGTAAAGCTGAAGAAATGCTGAGACTGTAGGCTCAGTTTGGAGACTTTTGCTAGATACTGCTGGTTGCTGGAAACTGATTTTTCCCCCAGTCTCTTATATAGGGGTTCTTCCTGAATAGATATTTGTGGAAAGTCTTTTTTATTTCAGCCCATTCCTCACTGAAAGGGCATCATTGCC
This sequence comes from Plestiodon gilberti rubricaudatus, assembly GCA_026170595.1. NCBI lineage: Eukaryota > Metazoa > Chordata > Lepidosauria > Squamata > Scincidae > Plestiodon > Plestiodon gilberti. The sequence goes on along the minus strand of JANXHW010000002.1, from coordinate 190,969,397 downwards.
CATACGCACATACAAGATGGTCAGAGGTACTGGCAGTGCCATCTTAACGCATGGGCACGCTGGGCAGTTGCCTAATCTATACACAGACCTGAATTTGACTAATTTTCCAATCACCCACCTCAATATTAAAATCTCCTGCTAACTCGGTAGAAGGATGCGGTTTTTTAAAAAAAAATGAAGCATGTTTATTTTTTTTAAAAAAAATGTCAAAACATTGATTTTGTTGGAAGTACCAATAAATATAAGTTTATTTTATCAATAACTTACATTTTTATTTCTGTGAGTGGTAGTGTAGGCAGGGCCCAGTGCACTGCTTTGCCTGGGGGTCTATAATGCTGTTGAGATGGCCCAGGGTACTGGACTAGACAAAGATATGGCTACGCAAACACCTGTTTGCCATTTTCCTTATGCTGAGCCTTTGTGTCTCGCTTGATAGTTTGGACGGAGCCCAAGAAAGGGACCAGCTGTCCCTGTGTTCAACCAGCTTCCTTACAGGAGATAACAAGTTGAAACGTTTTGCCAATTTTGAGAAAGAGAATGAGGGAAAAAAGCCCCCCAAATTTTATTACTTGAATGATGCCAGGAACACGTCAGTTGCTATTATGTGGCCCAGGCACCTGTGCTAGTGATTAGAATAGCATACCAGTTGTTCTTCATATGAAACTAGCAATTTTAGAAACTCTCCTTTTTAGGGCCAAGCGATATATTACGTTGATCACATGATCATCTGTAGCATGCTTGATTCACACCATCCCATTAGCAAAATAATTAGTAGTGGATCTTTTGCAAAGGCATCTTCTAATCCTGCAGATCAGTGTTTCTCAAACTGTGGGTCAAGACCCACTTGGTGGGTCGGGACCTGATTCCTGGTGGGTCCCAGGTGATGGAAAGATTAGATAAGTAATTGCCTCAAGCTCTGAGGCTATTCAAAAATCAGATTGCTGCTAATTGCCCTTCAAAAAGCTGAGCTCCTGCAGTTTGCAAGATAGCTGCTAATTACCCAGCAAACTGCTGAGTTCCTGCAGTTTGCAAGCTTGTGTAAATATAGGGAGATAAATGTTTGAGCGTCTCGTAAAGCTAGGTGGGTCCCGATAGAGTGTCATTTAAAAAAGTGGGTCCAGGTGCTAAAACGTTTGAGAACCACTGCTGTAGATCATACTTTAACAATAAAAGGCATATAACCTGGTCCAAGGAAAATAGTACCTGAAGTGCCTGTCGCCATCACCCCACATGCACTCCTGCACCTGCTGCCGCCACTCCCCAGGCACCCCTTACCTCTGCTGCTGCTCCCCTGTCCCTCAGTTTAGAGAAGGTGGTGATAGCAGCAGCAGCAGCAGCAGCAGCGGTGGCGGCAAAAGGGACATGATACCTCCTCCCCCCCCAGCAGTGTTGACAATGGACAACAGGCAGCAGTGACACCAGTACCTCTGTCTCCTTAGCCCCTCCCTGCATCCTGGAAGTCTCCTTCAGCTTACCTGTTCCTATTCCTTGCTCTGCTGCTCTGTTTTTAAATAAGGTCTCAAAGTGGGGATGGAACAAGGAAGCCAGGAGAAGCAGAAGTGTTCCAACCCTGCAGAGTAAAGAAAGGAAGAGGTAAGGGGACATACGTGTAAGGGCTGGGTAGGGTGGTTGTGTAGGTGGCTGATGAGCACAGGTGCTGCCTGTGCCCATCCAGTGCCCAAGGCAACCCTCCTCACCTCGTCTCATTGCTGGGCTGGCCCTGGCACTAGAATTTTGGAAGCTCTTCCCATAGGAATTCTAGTGAGTTCTCATGACTTTAAGGAGCACCTCCACACATAGGTGTATTTATTTACCCCTGGGGAGGTTGCTCCTGCCAACGTGATCAGCTGAGATTGTTGGCTCCAGACAAAACTGGAATTGTAGCAAATTTGATGCTGTTGGGTTGAAGGAAGGTTACAAATACTGTTGTTACAACAGCAAGCATAATGACAAGCAACAGGTTTTTAATACTATCTTTACAGCGGTACAGGTGGAACACAAATGAAACATAGCAGGTCTTTGTGATCTCTGGGATACACCAGCTCCATTGGATCAAATTCATCTGCACTGATCTGTATTCTAAGCTCCAAAAGGCAGGGGACCCTCCTTGCTCTGATGGTATCTAATTACTAGCATTTTTTGTGCCACACTATGAACAGCTGTTTGCCCTTCTGTGTACACACACACACACACACACACACACACACACACACCCGCCCAGCCACACCTGCTGTCTTCCAGATCACTTTGTGCGTCGGGCTTTAGCCTAGAAAACCTCCTGCGACAATAGGTGCCTTCACCTTCAAGGTATCACAGGGCTCTCTATTGTTGCACTTTCCTTTTTAAGAGACTTACTATATTGCTTGGGTTACCAGTCTGCTACTGGCACCCAAATGCAGAACAGACCACCAAGACCTGCTTTCTGACTTCAAACAAACTAAGGGGAAACATACCCTCTTTAACAAGAGGCTTATCCTGTGCTTTTGACTTCAATTGAATGTGCTAAACTGATACTAAAGGAAGCTGCCAAGCAGACATGCCCTTAGGCAGCTTGTCATATTAACTAACATAAGAGATATCCTTGTTCTCCCATAGTACATCTTTCTAGTAGTCTTCCGGGAGACAGCACTGCATTTCTTTCAAGAAAACAACAGCTTCTGTCCATGGTCCAACTTATCCCTTCTCCCTGGCGGGGGGGGGGGGGGAGAAGTTGCTACTGAAAAGTCCCGATCACTTTATTAAATTACTTGTTACTAAATGTCACCCGAATGGAGCAGTCATAATGTTGAGTCATTATCATCCATTTGCATGTGTAATAGCAGCAGTGGGGGAAAAAATAGCAATCAATAGTAAAATCAATACTGTGTTCAATGCTGCAGGTCTTCTGCCCGAAGCTTATCAAGAGCCAGCAGCTGGAAGAGCAAAAGACTATTAATTAAAGGAAGCATCTGCTATTCATGGTGTGTGATTGGCAAAGTAAGAAAGCGCTCCAATTTCTCATTTGGAAGAGTTAGAGAGAGAGAGAGAGAGAGAGAGAGAGAGAGAGAGAGAGAGAGAGATGGTTGCAGAATCACATTTTGATTCACATTTGTTTAACTAGGACGCATGTTTTGAATTCAGGATTCTGCATTTTGAAAAAACAGGCTTGAGGTCTTCTAGATTGCAGCAGCAGCAGTTCTGTTGGCTTGGTTTGGGGGGGGTGTCGGGGCAAGGTTGCTGATGGTATACAAGTACTAGCCTGATTCAATCTTAATTGTACAATCTTGTGGTGGATCACCTGCTTCAGGTGTGCTGAAACTGTACTGGGGAAACTACCTGCCCACCTTTTCCCCACATAACTACAGCTTCTGCAGCTACTGCTGGGAGAGCTTCACACCAGCTACCTTTTCCTGTAAAGAGAGCCCCCAGCTGTTCTGGAAAGGGGAAAAAAAATCACTCTTCCCTCAACTAGAGTTCCTGCCCAGCTCTTTCCCAGTAAGGGCACTCACACCATGACTGCTCCCTAGAGAGAAACAGCAAAATGAAGTGCATCAGTTGACAGGAGGTTGTCAATATCAGCTCATTTTTATTTTGAAACGGGGTATACTACTGTCCTTTCCCATTACCACTGCCAATGTCAGGAAATCTCGTGGTGCACCTGCACCAGCCTACGTGGTTTTAGCTTTACACACTGACTCTTGAACATAACCCTTGTCTGTGTATGTTTACACTGCCTTCTGTTGTGAATACAAAATAGATACACCAGCACGTTTAATCAGGCCAACACCTATTGGTGTAGGAGAATGCAACAATTGGCCAACAAACATATCCTCTCTCCTCCTTTGTATTTCTTATTCTCTGGAACCATCAAAACTTCAATTGTCCATTCTGGACTTCCTTTGCGGCATTCTTTTCCTAAAAGATTGCAACTGCCAGATAGGTGTGCGTGGAGGTGGTGGGGAGAAATGGACTTCCCTGGTTCCAGGCCGGGACCAGGCCAGGATCAGGCTCTGGAAACCAGGGCAGTCTCAGTTTTTCCGGGACGGATGGTAAGCCTAGCTGTCTCGCATGTGAACCAGGTCTAACTATTTCCTACCTAGATTTTGTGTTGAGGAGGAGGTTCTTTCCCAGGTCAGGATGATACTTGTCTTTTCTAGTACAGTAGAGTGTTCTTGAGCATCATGGACTTATCTGGATCGTGTAGGTTGACGTGAAAGGCATAGTAGATAGGTGATCAGATGATTGGACCAAATGGCTTTTGGTTCCTTCTACTTCTTTGATCCTCCAATTCACTGGCATCGCTTGAGGTAGGGCGGAAAGCTAAGTTCTGCAGCTTTCCACCCCACCGTTACTCTCCTGCACGAGGCGCCCTGCCCCCTCATCGTAGGAGCCCATCAGCTGAGAGAAAGCAACGCGCAGGGACTCTCCTGCACATTGCTTTCTCTCCGCTGACGGGCTCCTATGACAGAGGGGGCGGGGCGCTTCGTACCGGAGAGTAACGGTGGGGCGGAAAGCTGCAGAACTTAGCTTTCCACCCCACCTCGAGCTACACCAGTGCTCCAATTCACCAATTAGCAAGATTGAAAGCATTTCATGTTTACCGCACTATCTTCAACACTTGGTTGTTTGCCAAGAGATTGATGGGGCTGTTCAGGGAAGTCCGTGCATATTTATGTAACTCCAGGGAACACATGATAATTGCAGGAAATAATCAATTCCAGAATCAACATTTTCCTAGAGGACCATCAGCCAGCAGCTGATACATTCATTATTTATCACTGAATGCACAGGCTCTCCATGTTCCACATGAAAATCACTGATCTCAGTCCAACCCAGTGCACAGATATGCTAGATATGCTAGTATTCCTAGATATGCTTAATACTCACATTTTTCAGTTAACATGAATAATATGTGCTTTTTTACTTAAGAAAGAAAAGGAACTGCTTTCCTAGCAGATGTGACAGTTTGTGTTGAGAGGATGATAGTTTTATGATCCAGAATCTGCATTCTCTAGCTTTGACAGCCCTAAACTGCGAGCTGGCCCTGTCTCTCTCGTTTTTTATAGGAGCAGAGGGAGATAATTGTTATCTACTATAAAGGTATTGTACCACAGCTGACAGATAAACTATCTTTCTGCGTGCTATTCTCATTAGACTAGCATTTTTACAGTACAAATAACATAATTCAGAAATTCTCCTTCCTTCTCATAATATTTTTATACTTACAGTATGGGCACACATTATGACTTTGGGTGCAGCCTCCAGAAAGGGGAAAAATCCTCATGCTATTTCTTAATGTGTGAACATGCAGAAGGGCATTACTAGCTATCCTATGCTTAATTCTTTATCGCTACTGTCCTCTAGGTATATTCCCCATGTAATTGTTTTTGGTACCGAGACAGAAAAATTACCATGAGCCACCCATGAGACATAAGCTCAATCGCATGCATTGAACAGAGTTTATCTCAACCACTGAGTTAATATATTTTAAGTTATATCGGACTGAGTGATTCTCAAAAGAACATCAACGCCACGTGCATGATTAGTTTTTCCCTCTAGGAACCTTTATCATAAGAACTGCCCTTGCTGCTCAGTCCTGCAGGTCTCGGTTGAACCCATGAGAACAACCATCTGAATAAGCTCTGGCAGCTTTGGTTCAGCTGTGCACAGGTAGCTGCAAAAAGACAAGTCTGGGAGAAGTGTATCATTCTACAGACACCAGCTTAGCAGTGAAAATTGGGCTGCCTTTGCAATAGGTCTGGAAAGAATTACACACAGCAGCAGAAATATCCAGGCTAAATTCTTCCTAAGGGATCCTAAATAAAACAGACTAGACGTTACATGATAGTTGTATGCATGCTTCCTCAGTAGGACTTCCCACAAGGTTCAATGGAGCTTAGACGCATAGGATTGCAATCCCAATCTTATCATGCCTGATGCAACTCTAGTCATGCCCAATAGTTGTGTGCAACTGCCAGATAGGTATCCATAGCCCATTCTTTTCAAACATACATCCAGCAGTCAGTCAGGTCCAGATGAAAAATGTCATGCAGACACACATGTGCATCCACATCAGCTATGCAAGAGGAAATCTGGTTAAATGTGCAAATCCTGCCTCTTTCGTACAGGGTAAGGGACACTTTGGTTGTATTGTCTTTCTCATGGAGAAAAATCATGGATTGAAGACCTTTGCAAGGATTTGTATGAAGTACGTTTCGGGTCCATTTTAAATACTATCAATTTAAAGCAGACACACGGGGGCTGCATTATTATATGGGCAGAGAATTGGACCCTGGTTAAAGTCCATCACATGACAATGCTTCTCAGTGAGTCTGTGCTAGATCGCTATCTCTCAGCATCAGTTTTGTATCTGTAAAATGGAAACAAGGCTATCGTGAGAACAAAAGCGATAAAGATTTCATGTACATGTATATTAAAAAGCCTCTCATAAACAATGCTCTTTAAACATGTGAATCTGGACGAAACCATCTGATCCTGAATATCATTTCAACAGGAACAATATAAACATCAGGAAGACACTGGATGAAAAAAAAATAACTTTTCACTGTTTAGAGCATCCTATACCCAAAAGAATGAAGGTTTCCTGTTTATCACAGCCTTTCAGCCAAGCGTCAAATTATGATTAATTTGTAAGCAGCCGTTTACCTAGCTTGGGAAAAGTTGCATCTGTGGAGTGGGGCCATTTATAGTTTTCATCTGATGGCATTTTTAAAAAATCAGCTGTAATTGTTCCTTTCTTTGTTTTTGTCAGTTAGATACTACTCAGCTGGAGTACTACAACAAAATGGAGAAGGATTTTATTTTCTATCATGCCTAAAAATGCATCAGTTCATTGTCAGAGCGTGAATTGTGATGTGCCAGTTGTCTCAAAAGAATGTTAGCTGGGGTGAACCAACGGTTGACACTGTGATCAACTAGAGTTTTCTCCTTCATAGGAAAAAAAAAAGGAATTTGTGCATTGGAGTGGACGATAGAATAAAAGGTAAAGGTATCCCCTGACAATTAAGTCCAGTCGTGTCCGACTCTAGGGTGTGGTGCTCATCTCCATTTCAAAGCTGAAGAGCCAGCGTTGTCCGAAGACGCCTCCGTGGTCATGTGGCCGGCATGACTCTCCTTGCCGCAGCGCGTAGCATGCAGTTGGAACACGGAGCGCTGTTTACCTTCCCGCAAGCGGTACCTATTTATCTACTCGCATTGACATGCTTTGGAACTGCTAGGTTGGCAGGAGCTGGCCAAGCAACGAGCGCTCACCCCGTCGCGGGAATCGAACTGCCGACCTTTCGATCGACAGCTTATGGTTCAGCGGTTTAACCCGCTGCGCCACCTGTAGGGAAGTGTAAAAGGTTGACGTCCATTTCCACCAAGTGAGAGTCAACAACAACAAAGACCAGCCAAGAACACCACAAGCCAAAATTAGGTTAATATAGGAAAACTGTTGATGTTATTGCCATCGAACATTTCAAATAAGCTCAAATATGCTTTGAGGTCTCTGGGCTTTCCACTTCCTTGGGTTTTGTACCATACATCATCTTATGATTATGTATAATCTAATTACCGTATTTTTCGCTCCATAAGACACACTTTCCCCCCCCCCAAACAATAGGGGGAAAAAAGCCTGCGTCTTATGGAGCGAATAATAAAAAAGTAAAGAAAAAATACTTACCGGGGCTTCAGGGAGGCCTGCAGAGGCTCGTGCAGGCCTCCCCGATCTTCATTTCGTCAAAAAACGGCCATTTTCGGCCACTTCCTGTTTTGGCGAAAACCGGAAGTAGCCGAAAATGGCCGTTTTTTGCCGAAATGAAGATTGGGGAGGCCTGCACGAGCCTCTGCAGGCCTCCCTGAAGCCCCGGTAAGTGTATTTTGCTTACATTTTTTATTATTTTTATTTTTATTTAAAAAAACCTTTTTTCCCCTATTTTTTGCTCCATAGGATGCATGTGTCCTATGGTCCGATGCGTCCTATGGAGCGAAAAATACGGTATGTAGGTCTAGTATTTGATTACATAATCAAAAGAGGCAGCATTTGGTCACATTTGTCAAGTTCAATATAATTAGTCAACGTTACTATAGATAAATAATTCACGGTCCATGATGCTACACTATTCTGTTTGGTACACCTGTATTCCAAAACCGATAGAAAATGCCTCTGGTACTTTCACAAGCATTTACAATAGATATCTATTTCACAGGCTGTATAGTTAACAACGAACAACTTCAGCTGAGCCTAGAGGTCAACTAGTCCCCAGTGTAGTTGCTTGAGACCTATTTCCTAATCCCCACCTTGAGATGCCTGTTAAGTTTTGCACTTGCTGTAGCTTCCATACAAGAACAATCCCTCATAACTTTAAGCTGCAATGCAAAACATATTCAGTTGCTTGAGATTAGAAAGGTAAGGATGATGGTTGCCAGAGTCACAACGCAAGAAAAAGTTGCAGTCTGCAAATAAAACTGAGCCAATAAAGATCACTCCTTAATCATAGCCACTATCTGGAACTCCTAGACTACAAAGCAGCAGAGGCAGACTGCATCAATGAAGAGTAATCCTCAGCGCAGACCCCATGCTTGCCATCAGTGCCTCCATCTTGCTCAGACTCTGTCGCAGCCTTCATTTAGTAGAGCACAGTGCCAGACGCCGTTTTAGGGATTGAGATTCTGCTGTTTTGTCTACGAGGCTGATGATGGCAAGACTGAGCAGAGTGTGAATGAAATCCTGGGGCTCTGCCAACAACCCGTACTCAAGAGAAAGGAAATTGGGGTTTCAGATGCAAATAGTGGCCCAGCAGAATATTCTTCCAAACAGATGCATATTTAAATTAAATATGTGATTCGGCTTACAAAGGGATAGCAGTGTACAAACGCACAATGGAACTCCCAGAGGAGGAGATGTCAAAAATATGAAACTACATTTTGCAGGTGGTCACACAAAACCTTACTAACCCCTAGCTTGGGTGCTCTGCCAAATAGCTAGTAAACTTTTAGCTTAAGGTAAAACCTTAAAAGCCTGTAAAATACAGGCTCTCTATAAAGGAATAATAGTGGTACATTTGCATTTACTAAGCTTAAATGAACAGACAGGATCCAAGAGGTGGCCAAGATACCTCTATAGGAGGCCAGTTTCAAAAGCTGCATCTTGGATGGTAGCTTGGTCCAAAATCTGGAAGTGAATAGATAATTTCATCATTCTGCTGCTGTTGTCTTGGCTACATTTTGGAAATTTGCCTCATGAATATTTTACCTCTATACACAAGGAAGATGATGATTAAAAAGGAGATCTCAGATACAGTACTCTATGGGCTGCATCACATTATATTCCCCCTACATAACATGTATTTATCCCCAAGAAAGGGAGTACACTGTTACTTATGGAGCTTGGTCAAGTGCAAAAATACTTGTGCCACTTCACACAAGCAATAGTGTAGACTTTTTTCTGTATGCAAAGATTATCTCTTTGTAGATAATCTTTGCATACAAAGAGTAGAAAAAAGCTTACATATGAAGAGACCCTTAGCCAAGAACAATATGCCTATATCTCTTCATTTGCTTCAACATGCCATCTACTCTATCAGCTGTAAAATGGACAAATCCTGTCTGGAAATAGTTAAGAGTTATGTTATGGTTTTGATGTGGCAAGAAGCATCCTGCTAGTTCAAAGATGATACAACATGGTGCAGGAGAAACCCTACCCCAGCGTCTTTCTCAACAGTAGGCAAACCATGGCAGTATGGTCACACTGAGGTCCTTGCTGACACCACCAGGTACAATCCAAATGTAAAAAAAACAGTATATTGGATACAAAAAGAGTCTAAAACTTAAGGTCAGAAAGAAGATGGAACAATACTAGACAGAAAGAAAGAATGTAAGGATGGAGATGTTGAGATCAAATGAGGATACAGGTCTGTCCGGCAACAGACTTACTTGGGGGGGGGGCGGTCCCTGCACACCTCCAGTGGCAAAGGGCAGTTGAGGCACCAGCCTGACAAGCAGGGGAGCCTACCCGGTGAAACCAGCTGTGAGGAGAAGCTGCCTGGTGAGGCAACCTGATTGTGCAACCTCCTCATAGCACTGCACGCACCCAAACCTTTGGGGGAGGGGCCTGGATCATGGGCCACGTCCAGGGCACGACAGCCTTGGCGGACGAAATCGCTGGTCAAGATAACAGCAAAGGCCACAGTCGCCTCCTGCAGCGGGCCATACCAGGGCTCCGGGACACAAGTGTGAGTGAGAAAGGAGTGAGGGAGCTGGAAGCAGGTGCGAGCATGGGAAGAGGGGAGGAGGACCTGGAAGGGATGGGATAGAGAAGGACAGCACAAAGCTTAAAAGCTCAGTTGGGCTGGTGATGAGGGAGGACGGATGGAGGGCCGGGAGACTCCCTGACCTTCGACAGAGGCAGGGGGGCCCAATACCCAAGAAAGGACGTCCCGAGAAGCAGAGGAGGAGGAAGGGTGCCATAACTCCCTCCCCACTCTTGGCTCTGAGGCCAACACAGGGCTAGCCGGCCCCTCCACCCTGGGGCTCTCCTCATGATGACCCTGTGCCTCCCAGAAAGGAGATGCTGACAAGGTCATGATCCAACAAATGTTAAGCACTTTTAAGTCCCATTGATTTAAAAGGGAGAAATAAATAAAAGTGGTTATGCTTGGCTGGATCATGCCCATGGCCTAGAGTAGGGTTTCTCAACTGGTGGTACACGGATTGCCAAGAGGTGGTATGCGGGCCCCTAGCCGCCAATATGGCGGCCGAGCACACTGGAGCCCTGGAAACAGCTGCACGAGCTCTGCAGAGCCAGCAGAGCCTGAGCACGCGGGTTTCCAGGGCTGGAAATAGTTCGCCCACCCGCCCTTGCCCCCTTACTGGTGTTTTCTGAGCTCCGGCGTGGCCGAAAACCTGGAAGTGGTGATGACATCTCCACTTATTTCTGGTGGTACTTGGTGCAGTGGCAGCCACAGAGGTGGTACGCCGCGCCGAAGGGGTTGAGAACCCCTGGCCTACAGTTTAATTAGTATGGAATCATTAGGGATTATGGAAAGGATATAAGGATTGCAGATAACAATGAGGGCAAAAATATGGAAAGGGGGAAAAGATTTTACTTTTGTAACAAGTGCGTTTGATCCTTGTTTCCCTTTTGTGAAACTTAAGCTTCCCCAAGCTTTTATCTTCCTGTTGGACTCCTGGGGTTAAATTAATTTGGACAAAGACTATTGAACATCTTATGAGTTGTTACTGAGAAGTACTCAGAAATACTGAAATACAATCTGATATTCCTAGTGCCAGCAAAAGGCTAGGGGCAAGGTTAATAGGTTAATTACTTTTATAGACTTACCAAACATTTAAAAAATGGTTTCTTTTATCTGTAATTAGTGCTGCTCTTGTTCTCATCCATGCATGGGAGTATTTCCTGAATAATTAACAGACCAAACGATGTATAGTCTGTGTATCTTTTAGATTAAAAAAAATAGTATTGAACATGTATGAGAAAGAGACAATTAAATTCTGAAACACCTGAGAAGATGCTGCCAAAGTGACACATACTATGTAAATCCAGCTGAACTATTTTGACCTTCCATCGTTTTCATAAAACAGACAGAAGAATGAATTTCAACGTTTTCCCACAGCAGAGCTGAACAGGAGGAAAACAATGTTATTAACATTTATTGCCAGCAGATCCGAATTTCATATTTATTCATTTAAGCCATTTATATGCTATCCTTCCATCCGACAACTTCCAGGGTTGCTTACAATAACAATAGTGAAATACAATACAATAATGAAAAAAATATCAAAAACACTGTTTGAAAGCCATTTAAACAGGCAGATGTATCGTCACTAGGGGGCGCGTCACCCGGGAGCAGGGGCGCGTGCGTCACCCCTGCCCTAGGGTGACGCTTACCCCTGGCTCTAAGAGCGACCGCCATGCATGGCGGTCCAGGGCCTTCTGAGAAGGCCTGATGCGTCGACACGTCATTTATTAGCTTTTTCGCGCATGCGCAGACCGTTTCTGAGGGCAAGGGCTGCCCTTTTGCCCTCAGAAACGGTCTGCGCATGCGCGAAAAGCTAATAAATGACGCGTCAACACTTCGGGCCTTCTCAGAAGGCTCCGGACCGCCGGACGGGGCGGACGCTCTGAGGCCTTCTTCCGGCCTCAGAGCCTCCGTGCGGACGGGGGCAACATGTGTGGGTGCATGCATGCGCATCACCCTTTGTGTGCATCACCCCCGGGCGGCCCGCCACGCGTGCCATGCTACAGTGACGCGCATGTGATGAAATAAATCAGATCAGAGCCATAAAACCAGCAATCTCGCTAAAACTTTGTAACATCTGTAAGCTCCTCCTCCCGGGGCAGCACACCCGAGGTCTGTCAGTTCTCTGGAGGAGAGCCCTGCCTTAGCTGTGGGTCAACTGCACTAAGTCCCTTCTGACCATTCTCCCACAGTGCCTACCACAATGAGGCCAACTCTGGCTGGCTTCATCGTTTCGCTTGCTCAGCGGGACGTTTGGTGATGTCCTAGAGAGCCCCTCCTCCCCTCCAGGTGAGTCCAGAACTGGGCAACATTAAAACCTGATTAAGTGAGATGTTGGAAGTCCTGGACAAATAAAAAGGTCTTCATCTGGTGCCAAAAATACCTAAATTTTGGTGCCAGTAGAGCATCCTTATGGAAGCAATATATAAGTGGGATACCACAGCTGAAATACCCTTTCTCTAACCACCACTCCTTCATGGATCACTGCCTTGTCGTGGCGAAGGGGCTTGCGTAACTCAATGAAGCCATGAGCTATGCCGTGCAGGGACACCCAAGACGGACAGGTCGTAGCAGAGAGTTCTGACTAAAAGTGATCCACTGGAGAAGGAAATGGCAACCCACTCCAGTAACCTTGCCAAGAAAATCCCATGAACAGTACCAAAAGGCTAAAAGATATGACGCCGGAAGATGAGCCCCTCAGGTCGGAAGGTGTCCAATATGCTACTGAGGAAGAGCGGAGGACTATTCCAAGTAGACCCAGAAAGAGTGAAGCGGTTGGGCCAAAGCCAATAGGACGTCCAACTGTGGATGTGTCTGAGGTTGAAAGGAAAATCCAATGCTATGGCAAACTTAGACAGCATAATAAAAAGCAGAGATATCACCATGCCAACAAAAGTTCATATAGTCAGGGCGATGGTGTTCCCAGTAGCAATGTATGGTTGCGAGAGTTGGACCATAAGGAAGGCTGAGCGCCGAAGAATAGATGCTTTTGAACTGTGGTGCTGGAGAAGACTCCTGAGAGTCCCTTGGACTGCTAGGAGATCAAATCAGTCAATTCTAAATGAAATCAAGCCTGACTGTTCTGTGGAAGGACAGGTACTAAGGCTGAAACTCAAATATTTTGGCCACCTAATGCGAAGAGAGGAATCTCTGGAGAAGACTCTGATGCTGGGAAAAATTGAAGGCAAAAGGAGAAGGGGAAGGCCAAGGATGAGATGGTTAGACAGCATCACCGATGCAACAAACATGAAAATGAGCGAACTCAGGAAGATAGTGGAGGACAGGAAGGCCTGGCGGGATATGGTTCATGGGATCACGAAGGGTCGGACACGACTTAACGACTGAACAACAACAACCACCACTCACCCCTGCCTCAGTAGGTAGGATAGGGCCTCTGAAGGTGAACATGGGAAGCTGCCTTATAGTAAGTAAGACCACTGGTCCATCTAGCTCAAAAAATGTCCCCACTGACTAGCAGCTGCTCACCAGGGTTTGGGACAGGAGCCCTCCCAATATACTGCACTAACTTGGCCAATATGGTAGCAGTTCCATGTGGACAGCAAGTTTCAGACAGGACAGGGTAGGAGAATATTCTGGATGGCTGCAGAGAAAGCAGATTTCTTTGCTCTAGTAAGTAGCTTACTGTGCAAAGGAGAACTCTGGTTGTGAATCCTGCCTCCCAGTAACAATACCTATAACTAGAGGTGGGAGAAAATGGTTTTATTTTTTCACAGATTTCGGTGTTTAGCCAAAATGAAATAGGAGAAAGCAACGTTATGTGTTTTTATTCCAATTTTCCCCATTTTTATCAATTGTAACCACTTTAAAAGTGTACTAGGGAGGTGGTATAGATTGTACAGTGTCAGCAGATGAAGAATGATGCAACATTACGTTTGTATTTTTTTCAGGTTTTTTTTTTAGCAGAAAGCGGTGTTACGTGTTTTTATTTCGTTATCACCATTTTCTCCTGCCCCTACCTATAACAGGGTGCAGAAGAAATAACTTCTCTTCTTCTTAGTTTGTCTATGTTGAACTCTGCTTCCTTCCTCTGGCAGCACCACTGAGTAAGTGGACTGGACCTGAGTGAAGCTGAAGTTATTATTTTGCAAAGCAACAGATGGAAGCAGAAGTTCCCACACTCGAAAGAACAACTCAATCAATTCTGAAGCTGGTTAAGTGTGGGAGCAGTTGGAATGTCTGTGGTTGCTACCTCTGACATTCGTTCCCTTACCCAGAGGAGACCTCCGCAATTGTCCCTCCTGCAGGATGCAATGGTAGCCATTTCAGCGCTGCTGCATCGGCGGGGGGAAACAATCTCAAAAGCATAGTGACCATGCTGTTCCCAGCAGGCCCCTTCCTCAGATGAAGCGGCTTAGTAGCATAAGGAACAACCCATTCATGAGTCCAAGTGAAGTGGCAGACTGGGAAGAGGTGCTCACTTCCATTTTCCTGCTTGCCTCCACTGATCTTTCCCTGTACTGGAAAAGGAAGGTCAAAAGGTCAGAGTATAGGTGTGGAGGAAAGAAGAGCAGTGGGCTAGAGAGTCTGAGGAGCAGAGGCTGGTACATCACAAGGTAAGGTGATGTACCTTGCACACTGCCTGTTTTGGTCTCGGGCCAGCCCTGAGTAGCACCCATAGTGGTGAGGAAAAGTTGAGGAGAGCAGCAGGAGGTAAAGGTTGGAGTCTGTTTTCCAGCACACACAAGTGTTCTGAACAAAATTTGACAACTTCAGGGCTCTGGGAGAAGATTTTAAATTGATAAGAACAGTGGAGCTATGACATAGCCAGCTTTTGGATAGAAGGGATGAAACATGATGCTACATGCACAGAGATTGCTTTACATTCCAGTATAGTAGCTCTCAAACGTCTTCCTCTCTCCATTATAATCGCACAATATTGTCCAGAGTATACTGCATTAACAGCACTTGAGAACCCCTTTTCACTTTACTTTTTGTGCCTCTCCCATGTTTTTTTCAGGGGAAGATTCATATATATAATAAACTTCATAATGAGGTATGCAAATGTAATTTTAATGGATTCTTGGGAAATAACGACGGCAGTATGACAATTAATTTTTTCCTCCTTAGATGAAGTATTGCTCTTCACATTTGATTTTAAGATAAAAGGAAAGGAGGGGGTGATTTTTGAATGGATCACATCTGAAAGATCAGATGAATATTCAGATAAGAGAGGAAATTAATCAAGCTAAGCAGTGTCATTTCTCTAACTTTTCAGCACAATAATTTTTGTACAGCCTTTTCAACAGCAACAAGTGAAATATAACCTGTCAAAGGCCCATTTTAATTAATCATAGGATACGATAGGCACACTTTTGTAGCATTAAGCATAAAGGTAACATACACTATGCTCACCAGAAAGCTGATTTATAGTTTTAGACATCAGACAACTTTGTAGCATTTTACAGTTGCTTTATTGGTTCACAAAGAGAAGCAGATAACATGGTTCTTTCCTACCAAGATGGCTGCTAAGAAGGTCAAGGAGCATATAGGATTTGGATGGCCCATATTTGAGGTGAGGTGAGCAATGCCGGTCATCCACAGTAAGCGGTGGCCAATCGTTGCCCAGTCCCTGCCCCCTGCATGAGACCTGGGGTTCATGGAAGCACCTGATTGGTGCTTGGGGTCTCCGTGGAGTTTCAAGCCAGGAGAGTGAAGGCCTGGGCTTGCAACTGCCATTCCAGAACTGAGAGCATCGCTGACCCAACCCCCTGCACTGGAAAGCAGTCTGAGTCAGCTGGTCGCCATGGGACTGGGTAGGAAATTTTTGCTCCTTGCCTGATTGGCTGATGGTGGGGAGTTTTTTTGCCTACCCCAGACTGCTTTTGTAGGGGGTGAGGTTGTTGGCTAGTTGGTCACTCTGGCAGGAATAGTGTGGGTCAGAGAGATTAGAATTGGGGGTTTGGTGTACACCTTGAGATGAGCAAGAGTCACTGGGGAAACAGTAGCAAGATGCTGTCGGGCTCTGCATTGCAGGCTGTGGCTTCATGGGCTTGAGTTGGGAAGTCTAGCTCAAATGCTGTCTGACTTGGAATGGGCTTAACAACTCAGCTGCCTTGACCCCTTTTCCAGGGCTTTAGGGGGAGAAGCTGGGGTTGCATTTGTTGGAAATGGGCAGCGCTCAGCTGCAGGACACTAGAGCGTACTGTGCCATCTGGGCACCTCTCACCTGGCCTGTCCTCTCTATGGTCCCTGGCAGGGGTGTGGCCCCTGACCCTGTTTCCTTCCTGTCCCTCCCAGCCACATTATCTTGGACCTCAGCCTTCGGAGGAGAACGACTTGTGGAGATGTGCTCCTCACCAGAGGGCCATGCATCCACCATACCCACATGCAAAAGGGTCAGCTACATAGGGTTCCTTGTACTCTGAATGTTAGACCTCTGATCTCCTAATCAGAAGATGTATATATGCAATCTGTAAGTAAACTTTCTTTTTGTAACTTTTACCAGCCTCTGCCTCCATGTGTCTTTTACTGATAGCAATCTAGCCTGGGTGCTTGGGATAATTCTTTTTTACCACAGGAGAGGGGTCTTCCGCTATTACTCTGCTACAAAACCCCTATATTCTCCAATAGCATGTGTTGACCCCAGGTTTGAGCCAGGGTGTGAATGTCCAAGGAGGAAACAACAGGATTCCTATCTCCTCCAGGGTAGGTGCCCGCATTTTGGGGGGCGGGTGGAGTTCCTTCATTAGGATCCGCTGCTTAATAATTGATGTCAATCGATAAAGTGGTCCATTCTTCCAAGGTTAGTGATCTCATACCATTTGTGGGGGTGAGATACCCTGGCAATGGCCCTACTCCTCTAACAGCGCAATCCAACTTAACTTTTGTGCCGGTGTAACCAGCGGCGCAGCGAAAACGGGAGGCCCCAGAACAGAAAAGGGATTCAAATCCCCTTTGAATTCCTCTTTTGGAGGGAATTTGAATCTCTTTTCCGTTCTGGGGCCTCCCGTTCTCACTGCACCGCAGGTTACACCAGCACAAAAGTTAAGTTGGATTGCGCTGCCAATCTCTTTTGGGGAATAAATTTAGATGGGAAAAATAAGGTGTGGTTTCAAAAGAATATCTTCTTTAAAAAAACACAATTGGATAGTTCGCATGTTACATAAAACTCTCAGTTCTTGTTTCTTGATGCCAATATTAACCAAGTGGTTCCACAAGTTGTGGCCAACATTGTTCTCAGACGTTTATGACAGGACAGGAGGTAATTTACACTTGTACGTACCGGTACTTATATGTCTAGAACTTTGTCACTGGTGAGCAAGAAGACAGCTGATGTCATTTCAGCATTTTCAGAACTGTCTGTTCCTACAACTAGAAAACCCACAGATGATAAAGCTGTTTGACAAAGCAGCCAATATTTTTCATATCAGCAAATTCATGATCAGGAAACTTGTCTGGGTTTGATCATGTAAATTTCTTAGGTATATAATGAAATTCTGAAAGCCATTCAGAAAAGAGAGGCTATGAAGTACAACACTTTAGTAAAGAAATTAAACAGTCATACAACATTTGGATGCAGATTATTCAAGAATCAAATAATTTTATAGCACCTTAAAGACTAACACGCTCATTGTAGCATAAGCTTTTGTGTGTCAAAGTCTATTTCATCCCATTCAAAGGATCAGGTGTTGAAAAAACTTTGGAGGATTTCAGTTCTGATTTGGGAACGTGTAGAGAAAGGCCAAAGAATAACCATGTCAGAAGTGCTGAGCTGAAGGAGATGGCCAGTTGATCTCTATTAGGACAGTTTATTCATAATAAAGCACCTCCAAGAGATCCCTGACCATCCTTCCCTTGAAAGCTTCCCAAGAGATGCTCATGAGTGATCCTATTCCATTGCTGAACATGGAGAGAGAGAGAGAGAGAGAGAGAGAGAGAGAGAGAGAGAGAGAGAGAGCAGAAGAACCTGTATTTACCTGTAACTTACTGCCTGTTGTTCCTCAGTTCCTTTAAATAAATATGCTTAAAATCATTGTTCTGTGTCTTCCGATATCCTCTAACATTTTTGGAGTAAAACAAGTTTGTCCACTAACGAATAAGGGTGGTAAATTAAACTGTGTTACTCATAGGAAAAACTTAGATTCCAAGGATGAAGCGTTTACCATCTCAAAAACTGGAGCTGTTCTGTTGTAAAAATCAGTTAGACTTTAGTTTATCCTCTGCTGGCTATGTGAACAAATACTATAACATTAGTGACACTCCCTATGGGGCGATGGGAAAATATCGCTTTCTAAAAAGCATGAGCCAACTAAAGCTGGCCAATATTTAATATTTGGTTAAGGGGATATTTCAGACATTTTGTTACACAAGAACATGGGTTGGGGGTATAAGGAAACAGAGATCTCAGTTTAAATAACCAACACCACTTGGTATATGACAGATGGCAATTTTCTCTGAGATGTGAAAGCTCATTGGAAGGGTCAAATAGCTTGTATTAACACTGAATAATGAAGAAGCCCCACTAGTCCCAACACATGCTGTGATTTCCACATTGTTTCAGTCAAATTCCCAGCTGTCTCCTTTCCTCTTCCCCCCCCCCCCCCGTCCCTGGACAGAGTGGATGTTTTCCAAAATATGTCTTAAGTTAGACAATGTCATCTCTCATTGCTACTAAAGGGGGAAGGGGGGGAAGAATATCAAACCTTTCCGCAAGTGTGTCCAATATGCATACAACTATCCACTGGTCTTTTTAAAATCGATCTAGAATGAACTTCACAGCAATGCCAAGAAGCCCTGATCTGAATATGCCTTTGTTCCGCTTGCATGCGTCTGGCTAGCATCCAAGGCCCTGTTGTCTCTTTCTTGGGGTGCCTCCTGAACACCTTATTTGGATAGGCAGATACAATCGCAAAACAAAAAAAAATGCTAACAGGCTAGAATGAGCTCCTTACTACACTTCGTTGCTCACTCTCCGTGGAAGCAAGTAAACGTACAGGAGATTGTTCATTTTAATGCTGCATTTGAAGAAGGTCTTGACACAGCAAGCTCTTAGAGGCAGACTAAAATTATTAACAACTAAGTCCAACCGTTGGTTCAAAAAAGAAAACGGTTGGCAGTTACAAGCAGAATCTGCGAAGCCAAAAAAAAAAAAGTTTTCGGAGAGTTCTAAATTGGCCCATAATGATTGCACATGAGCAAATCCTTTTCCGGGATGCATGCAGTGCTGCTTGGGAGTGGATGTATGGGGGCAGAGGAAAGCACCGTATTGCCCAAGCAACTATGTGACATTCCCTTTTGTTCTATGCATGTGAAGCACGAGTGCTTGGCATTTTTGTTAATGCATTAGTTTTAGTTTTATTGTCCACAACACAGGTCCCCCCCACACACACACACACAGATGAATTCATGATTGGCCTTTTATATTTTATATTTTATTTATTTACACGATGTACACCTTAATCTTAGGGTACATGTGTGTTTCTTTTTTAATACATAAAAATTGTTATTCTATAACCATATTACAGCATGTCAAAAGAATTTTCAATATTTAGATCAGTACAAATCGATTTTGTTTATTTTGGATTTTCCCAACCGATTTGCTGATTTGCATTGGGGCTCAGAAGCTAAGGACTGTTCTGAAGATTACATATCCATTTAAAAAAATTCATAATCTCAGCAATCAAAAACTTTTGAAAGACAAAAGGAAAGGTTCACACCTCCAATGGTCCTCAACAACCTCATGATGAAGCTCAATCTTGGAAATGATCC
This sequence comes from Plestiodon gilberti rubricaudatus, assembly GCA_026170595.1. Lineage (NCBI taxonomy): Eukaryota > Metazoa > Chordata > Lepidosauria > Squamata > Scincidae > Plestiodon > Plestiodon gilberti. The sequence goes on along the minus strand of JANXHW010000002.1, from coordinate 190,949,430 downwards.
AACGGCCATCCAGCCAGCTACCACACCCTCAGCTGGGTGGTGGGACAAAGGCAGAACTCATCAGGGGTCACTTGCTAACAATAGAGGACCTCCTAATTGAGTTATCCCACCCAAGAATCCCATAGAATTCTATTGGGAAAAACTTACATAAATTCTTGGCTGTAGCGCTTCATGTTCTTTATTTCACTGACCATTTTATTCTTCATTCCACTACTCATTCTTTGTCATTCAACATGCCTTGCTGTTGGTTCATTGTGGATCATTAACTCACTGGTGTTGTGACAGGCAGTGGCATAGCTGGGGGGGGGCACCACCTTGGCGGCAAGTCTTTCCGCGTGCGATGGGGCAGCAAGAAAAACCCGCCGACTCAGGTAAGGCAGCGGGGAAGTGGGATGGGGGCAGGGGAGGGAAGACTGGGGTGGTGACGGGGGTGGAATGGAGCAGCCACCAAATCCTAGCCCCCTTCCAAGACCCAATCCCACAGTGTGGGTCCATGCAGACCTGTGCCAGTGAATTCGCTAGTGCAGGTTCGAATTGACCCCTCCATGCTGCATTGGCTTACCCCCAAGTAAGGGAACGAATGTTCCTTTACCAAGAGGAGACCTTCGCAACTGCCCCCCTGCAAGATGCAGCGGTAGCCATTTTGGGGGGAAGAAAAGGATTGGGCTGTTAGTCAACGATGACAGTGGTGTATAGATGCCAATGGTAAACATTTCAAGCACTTGGTCTAATTCATTATCTAATTAATTAAACTGGATCAAGCAACTGCATCTGTGTACACCACATGCAGGATATGTGTGAATTATAGCATAAAAATAACCCAGGCAAAGGCTAGGAATTTTCCCTTTCTTGTCAAAGGGAAGAGTTCTGAGATGTGTATGAGACTGTGTACTAAGAGGTTGTCATGTTGTGACTTTTAATCAAATAATTCCTCAATCTGTTAGTTTAGGATGGTTGCCTTGGAAAATCAATTCACGATGAATTGGCTGTCAACTCTAACACTTTAATCATATTGTTGTTGATGAGAAATGAACTTATTACTAGCCTACATAGTGTGACCCTGTTCTGGTCCTAAAATGAATCTACCTTGTATACTAGAGCCTAGTGCAGGAGGGACATGTAAGCATACTGGAAGTTTACACACAAAATGGAATGAGTCCAGGCTCAGTGGCTACATTATATTACTTACTACTCTTGCAAGTAGAGTTTATCCGAAATATACTGTACCTTAAAGTTCTGTGGAAGAGAACTGACATTTAGGAATTAACCAATAAAGCGAAGTTCCATCCCTACTATTTTGCTATACAGGAAGTCCTCACTTAACGTTGCAGATAGGTTCCTTGAAACTGTGACGTTAAGTAAAAACAACGTATAATAAAACAGATGCTTACTGGCGGCTCAGTGATGCTCCGGGGGGGGCTCTGGGGGGCTTCAGAAGCAGATTCTGGGACCGCGACTCACTTCTTAGGCTTTCTTCTCACCTCAGAATGCTTTGCAAGACATTCTGGGGCAAGAATAAGACAAGGAAGTGGATCCTGACCCAGAAATAACTGGAGCTTCAGCGACGACCATGGGTGTCGACAGGGGGAAGCGCAGGGGGCGGGCCGCCGGGGGGCGTCGCGCCCATAGGGGTGACGCGCGACCTCCCCCACTTACAGTTTGGTGGCGGAGCTGGGCCCGCCCGCCCTCCCCTGCGTCCGTTTGGCTCCAAAATGAGCCGAAAACGGAGCGGGGAGGGTGCTCTGCTCCTGCGCGTGACGTCATCCCTTAAATGACGTCCCTTAAATGACGGCGGAGCCTATCCCTTAAAGGCGACGCGCGCGCCCGCTCTGGGGTGTCGCGCGTCGTAGCGACGCAACTGGCGACGACGTTAACATAAAACTACGGATTCCGAAATGACAGTAAGTGAGGACTACCTGTAAATAAAGTTATAGACACATAGTGGGTGAGTTGGCACTGAGTAAGTTAACCTGTATGCAGGCAATACCATTTCATAGTGCAGGTGGAGGCCTCCATGAGCAAATGTTCCTCTATACCAAAAGAAAATCCCCTCCACATGTAAAATTAGGTGTCAGGGAGAAGGGTTGTAATCTTCACCTCAACGTTTACTTTTAGTGTAAGGAATTTTGTTTTGTACAGAAGAGCATTCCGTTGTGTGACCTCCCACCCACAGGCTGAAGTGGTACAACCCAGACATAGGTGTACCACTTCAATGAGAACTAAGCCACAGTGGATACGGCAGATTCCAATTTATTTTACAGGCTTGTCAGTCTACCACATTGAGTTATAGAAACTCACACAAATGGAGTTTGTAGGTCCACAGTTAAAATGATACAAAAGGTGATTGGCACCTATGTAATTGAGTAAATTGGCCTGTGCACATTCCTTGAATGTGGTCTAATTTTGGACTATGTCATGAAATGATGGAATCTAGAACTGATTGGCACAAGCAATTTCCTGCTTGGAGGCAATTCTAGTCAAAATCAACCAACAGCAAGGGCCCTGTGACCAGCTTAGCAGAAACTGTTTCTGGAAACTCACTGTAAAAAGGATTGTTATAATGTTGATCACATTACCTTAGCTTGCTATTTTAATTCCATTTTTTTACAGTTTTCCTCAAGGCTGGTTTATACGTTTTTTATGCCCAAGGAAAATCCAAATGGTGCCCCCAATAAAAAAAAAATTAACCAATATTTTGCCATTTTTGAACAGCATACAAAAACCTACCTCATGTACCAGGTGTAATACCCATCTGAACTACCCCGTGTAGCAATTAGAGTGTCCGAGTAGGATCCCACAGACCCAGATATAAATCTTCACTTTCAACTAGTCACTAACTCTCAACCTAGTTTACTTCACAGAGTTTGTTGAAAGTATAATGCGGGGAGAAGACAACCTTCTGTGCCACCTGGAGGATAGGCAGGATAAAAATGTAACCAATGCAAACATTGTTAGGGTTTGTTTGCCATGCAATTACCTTCTTGTGTCTTTCATGATTGGCTGCATTGCTAGACCAAGTTAATGACCATAGAAACATGGTTCTGAGGATGAATTTTGGGGCCTTTGGTGAAGCAAGGTTTTTTTTTCATAGATCACTATGTGCTGCAAAACGTGCTTTACAACTATGTGAGGAATCTTCTTTGTGAGTGAAGCCATGCCAACAATTGAGGCTTGTTCCTTGTATAGAAGTCATGCAATTGTTCTCTGTGGAAGAACACAGGACTACCATAGAGAGATAGTAATGGAAAATTATGATTCAACTACTCTTTGAAAGGAAAAAAAAAAACACCCTATCTAGTTTGACAGACTGACTATTTGAAAAGTCAATAGATAGAAGTTGAGAAATTGGGGCCAGTTCACGCAAGGCTTGGCAAAAGCAACTTGCTTCCCCACATGAACCCGTCTCTGTGTATAAGCAGTTTAGCATGTGCACCAGCAGGACACATGCACATTTTGCTGTTTTCCCTAATGGCTTGGTAGTATGCTTTTGTGATAGTGACAGTACAGTTAGCATGTGTACTGTGCTGGTGTATACAATGCATTTCTCTAGGCAATATTTTACATGGGGTCAGAACTATGCTCAACAAACAAGTCACTGATTTGACTGCATGACCCAGTGGCTATGAAGACGTTCTTCTCTACGCAGAAGGGGGGAATTGCATTCATAGGTGTAAATTTGCATTCTGTATTTTTTTGCTGGATACATATCACACAATTTGTACGTACCTATGTTGAGTATCAGTAAGCCCCAGTGTAGATATTCTACTCTGTGGATACTATGGGTGCATGTAGAAAATAAGGTCCACTACCATAAATTGCTTTCTCCACATGTGTAGAAGAACAGAGAATGAGAACATAGGACTTCAGCCCTTAATATAAATGAGGTATACATACTTGACAGAACTGAGCTTCAAGCGTTGTCTCCAAATGTTTGTATATTTTAGCTATCTGGAAGACATTATGCTGGGTCCTTGTGGGGTTTATTCATTTCAGTAGTTTCTTATTATGTTCCTATCCAGGTCCTCTTTATGGAATACACACACGAGATAAACAAAAATGTTTATAGCATCCTTGAAGTTAAGCTCAAAGCATGTGTTGTATTATATGTGAGGGCTAGTATGTTGTCAAGGTAGTAGCACAACCCTTTTCTTAAAAGTATATTTAAAAAAATCCAACCAAGCAAATTTTCGTTTCCGTGGTCTCAAAATTACTGAACAGTAGAGAAGGTGATGTGCAGAATCTCACCATCTTACCTTACAATTCTCCACAAACTAAAAATAATAATAATAATTGTTGCACTGCAAGACAAAGTGTTTCTGAAATCAAGCCCAAAGGGAAAAAGATGTGACATTCATTCAGTTGTTAGCCAAATCTGAATGTCGTTTCTACATTCAAATGGCATGGTGCTAATGCAGTGGAGCATTCATGGCATAAATTAACGTTTTGTCTCTTGAATTCTTTTTTTTTGGGGGGGGGGTTGCGCTAAAATAATCTGCTCCGCAGTTCTCAGATTAATTAAATGCTGACAAGTCAGTTAGATGCTAACTGGAGAATCTCTTTCTTGCTCTTTATATACATTTAGACAGATTCAAGTACATAATGCCCCAAGGAGATGAACATGTTCCATTAGGTAAAATCAATATCATAGAAATCTCCATGAAGCTATTCAATTATATTACAAAAACACAAAAAAGTTACTTGGTGTGAATGACTGTTTGTTCAGTGTCCAGGAGGAATATCCCTACCATGGCCCATGAAGAACACGCACTTGTTTTGCATGGAGGTTTTTCCAGTTTCAGAATAAAGTTAGCAATTGCTTTAAGTATACGTACTATATTCAAGATTTGAAAGAAACATTCCTTCCGATAGCAACCTCATGTTAGTTAAACTGTCCTGAGAATCTGTTGAATAGTAATCTGAAAACGTTGTACTGCTCCGGTTCCCACTGGCTAAAAACATTCCATGTTGGACCAATGTTCCCATTTTTCCTTTGTTCCCAGCACTCTCAGTCTTCCCCATGACAACACAATATGATTTGTACTGAAAACTGAGGCCCTACTAAGCGACTGAGGCTGGAAGATGAAATCACGTCCTATCAGAGGACTGGACAATGTGCCTGCTCAAGGAACTGCAGTCATCAGGTGGCAGGTGAATCAGTCACAGACAGGTATTCCCTCCTGTCTTACCCACCAACTTTCCCCTCATCTCAATCCTCTGCTTTCCAGCCCAACTACAAATGCCCTCTCTCAGCCCTTTCCCAGTTTCCTTTCCGTCGTATCCTACTGTCATGACTGTCAAGCACCATCACCCTGCAATGTTGCCCACATTTTGTGTGCTGCACTTATATTCAAATATTTCAAAACCTTCCATTTAAGACGCTTAGAGCTTCCCTTCATGCTCCAAAAGCATGGGAAATTGAAAATTAAGATGATCACTTAATTTCCATGCCACATACGCAGTATAGATTTTATACAGTGTATTATGCTAATTTTACAAGTTAGGTTCCAGGCACCCACACTTTGCCTTGGTCTTTCAGATCAATGTTGGTGAGGGATGGGTCCAGGCAGAAACTCAACAGGCAAAGTTTTCCCATCACTTGCTAGAGTGATGAATGTCTGCCTGATACATCTCCACAAAGCACAGCGTTTCCCCAAAATGCCACCTACTACTATAGTAACTGTCCAGACAGAAATTCTACAGAAGAAGTATCCACAATCATTTGCCACAAATGGATTGCTAGGTGAATGTGCCATCAATACCATGCATTAGTTGTGCATTCCTACAGTATCAAATATCTTGCACTGGATTCTAGAGACACTTTCACCCTGGAAAGTTGTCCAGGTTGACACTAATTGCTTGCACCTCAGCCAAACGTGGTATAAACCATTGGAGGAATTACAGACTGCAAACTCTGATTCCTCCAAAGCATTTAAGAGAAACATATTTCAGAACCAAAACATCTAACATTAACAGGATAGCTGTCACAGTGGAGGGAGGAGGCTTTCATCATCTGCAGTCTGATCCAGGGCAGTAGCTCCTAGTGGTTAGCATGCTCACTCCCTTCCTGCTCCTCTCTCTCCCCTGTTTGGACATGCAGCTCAATGGTGAAAAGCCTTGGTAGAATGTATCTGCTGCCACCAGCCCAAGTGATCAGGCCAGACAGGAGGAGACCATCTGGGAAAAAAAAAACCTTCCAGGAAAATACAGTGGGCCCTCACTATCTGCAGTGAGTAAATGGGCCATTGGGTGCTGGACTCCAGCACCCCATTATTCGCAGGCTGCTTCCACAGATACTGAGATCCGTGGAAGCCAAACCCGCGAATAACGAGGCCCCACTGTACTGAACCTCAAGGATTCCTGTCAAAATCACTCTCACAGTAGCACCTGCATACCAAGGAGATGTGACAATCCACTCTACTTCCCGTATCACGGACTAGGAAGACACAAACAGTATTCGCCTCCTTGCCCATTTTGTTCATTCTTTTTTGGTTAGACTTTTAATAAAGAAAAAAAAAGTTTGGCAGAAAACATACAGCAGAGGTGGGGAACCTATTTGCAGTGGGGGGCCATTTTCCCATAAGGAAAATTTGCTGCGGGCCGGCCGTTAGGCCGGCCGATTTTTTGGGCCCCCCCGCAAATTTGACCCCCCCACGAATTTACCACCCATCCACCCACCGCTCGCTCGCCCTCCCACCCACCCACCGCTCGCTCGCCCACCCACCGCTCGCTCGCTCGCTCGCCCTCCCTCCCTCCCACCCACCCACCGCTCGCCCTCCCACCCACCCACCCACCGCTCGCTCACTCGCCCGGCAATTTCGGCTTCAGCGGCGCTGTGCGAAGCCCGCTTTTAAACCAAGGAGGCGAGGGAAAGCGGCGGTCCATTCCCGCGTGGGCCGGATTGGTCCGGTCCCGCGCGGGCCGGGCCGGATCGTTCCGCGGGCCGGATCAGACCAGCGGGCCGGAGGTTCCCCACCCCTGACATACAGGGTTTCCAAAGGTGCAATAATAATTAACACCAGCAGATGGAGCTGCCAGGAATGGTTGTAAGTTACACCGGAGTATTTGTATTCATGCTGGAAGGACTACAAACAGGCAAAAATAACATAAGCCCTTATGGTTGCTAGCTCAGCTTATTCTCTCTGTCTTCATTACCTGAAGGATGGGTCCTCCAGCCCTGTTTCACTCTCATCCCCCTAAGTGGGTCTTTCCACGTAAAGCTCACTGCATGAGCTTCGTGGAAGCTGGAACAAAGAGGCACTCCTTCCTTCTGGCTTGGAAAATGTATCACTTGGCTGTAATGACATACCTACCTGTTTCGGGGAGGAAGCCCAGCTGAGTATCAGCCTTTCTTCTCCCAGCAGAAGACCATGCGGGAACAGGAGCCAATCAACTGGCTCATTCCTGACTCAACAGAAAAAAAAGGCATTCTCCCCTGCATGGCACTTTGTAAAGCAAAGGGACAAACAAGCTGCAAGCCTGCTGCTCCTGGCCTGAACGCACAGAAACTGCTGGGGAGCCAAAACTGTCCCTAAACACAGGAAAATAGACAAAATTAGTCACACACACACACACACACACACACACACACACACACACACACACACACACACACACACACAAGCAGCAGGGAACACAAGAAAATACAGAGATTCATCACAATAGCATTGCTATATGATGTTGACATCACCAGTTCTGAATTGTAGGGCCATTCAGAGGAATTTTATCAAGGGGTACAAAGTTTCTTTTGGGCCCCTTTTCTTCATATGAATTTGGGTCCTGGAATCCCTTTTTTGCTCCAGGGCCCCCTTTTGACCCTTTTTTGGCCCTGGGCGTGAGTACAATTGTACCCCCTTAACTAGGCTTACCATCCATCCCGGAACACACAGGACCTTTCTGGGCCTGGTGGAAGCCTCCTCTGCCACCACCGCTGCTTGCAAAGTGCCAAAAGGCACTTTGTTTCCTATTGGCAGCCATCTTGGATCTCGCGAAGTCTCGCAAGATCCAAGATGGCCACCAACAAGAAAAAAAGTGCCTTTTGGCACTTTGCAAGCTGCGGCGGCGGAGGGGGCAGCAGGAGTTCTGGCCGGCTCAGATGCAACTGGCTAGGCTCTGAAGATGGCGGCAATGGCGGCGGCGGACGACAAGACAGTGGCAATGGCGGCGGCAGAATGGCGGCGGCAGAATGGCGGCAATGGCAGCGGCGGGACAGGCCAGTTAATTAATTATTTTAAGCAAATAAATAAATAAATAAAATGTTTGGCATTTTATTTTAGTTTTATTTAATTGATCAATCAATCAATCAATCAATCAATCAATCAATTCATTAAATAATTGATGGAGGGGTGTCCCGGTTTAGAACCAGGAAAATCTGGTAAACCTACCCTTAACCCTCCTCTCAGAGGCCCTGCTGAATTGACACCATGTTAATCTCAGGTCCCATTAAGCTTGACCCCAAACAAGGCCATTTTCATTTCCGCTCATCTGACATTCATGATTTCAGGCTCTCTTTTTTCCCAGTCCCATCTATATTACACATGCCTGCCTACTGAGGATTTCAATTCATGCATCTGATGAAGAGGACTGTAGTCCACAAAAGTCGATGCTGCAATAAACATGTTCATCTTTAAGATACCACAAGATTCCTTGAGGTTCTTGCTGCTACAGAGTAACACAGCTACCCTTCTGGAAGTTGTTAGCACTGACTTCTGGCTCTCTTTCAGCTATTGGAAATTACCCTATTTTGTAAACAGGCTAGCAAAGCATAGGATGCTCTTTTTGGAATGCTAATGGGGAAGTTACCTTTCAATGAAACTGGAATGTCATATTATATGAAACATGCATGAACAGATTTGTTTTATATGCTGCCACCATTGTGGATCTCTGCACTACTGCAGCCAGATGTTTGAGATCGGTTCATGAATAAATACTCTACAAGCAAACATCCCACTGGGGGCACAGCAAAGGTCAATTCTGATAGGAAAGAAATTATGCCTGTCATTCTTGCAATGTTCTCACTCTGGTGATCCTTTCACAGCAGGAATATTCATTATTATTATTTGTTTGCTTCTTTGCCACAGATCATGTACCTTGGTAACATGACAGGAGCTAACTGCTCTTAAATAGAGAGGGACAGTTACTGCTGTACAAATAAGGGCTTTGAAAGAAGTGGTTATCCAGGAATTCTTTGTAGGTCATTTCCAAAGAGGCAGGTCTAATACACACACATGTTAATAAGCTCTAATTCATACATACATACATACATACATGTAGAAAACCTGCAACACTCGAACAACTAAAGCAGTGGTTTCCAAACTGGAAGGCATGGCTCCCAGGGGAGCCGCAGAAACCAGCCAGGGGAGCCGCGGAGTGCCATGGAATCCTTTTGGAAAACAGTGCAATTATGATTGGCAGGCATCAACAGAATGTAATGGGGAGCCACAGCCAAAGGTTGCAAATGGTCAAGGGAGACAGACGCAGGTCGAAAAAAGTTTGAGAAGCACTGATCTAAGGGAAGCAATTGAAGAAATGTGTGCAACCATCCCAGCACACATGATGGTGGATGTCTGGAGATCCTTTAGTCCAGTGGTTCTCAAACTGTGGGTCGCGACCCACCATTGAGAACCAAAGGTGTCCCCTGCCCCCTTAAGGGGCGGGGACAGCATGGCGACAGCGATCCAGTGGATAGCCGCCACCAAAGTGCCCGAAACCACCCCTGCTGTACTTACTGAGGCTTGGCAGCTTTGGGGAGGCCTGCGTGACCCTCTGCAGGCCTCCCCGATCTTCGGATTGCCGCAAAACAGCGATCTTCGGGCGCTTCCAGTTTTCGCGAAAACTGGAAGTACCCGATGATTGCCATTTTGCGGTTTCGGGCCGGTTGCAGCAGCAATCCCCCAGATCGCCACCACTGCTGTCTCCGCCCCCGCAAACACTCAAAGTTCTCCCTGCCTCGCGGGGAGAACTTTGAGAACCGCTGCTTTAGTCAATAATGTCAGTGGTATATAGACGTCAGTGGGGAACATTTTGAGCACTTGGCCTAACTCATTAACTAATTAATTAACTGGGTGAAGCAACTGCTTCTGTGTATACCATATGCAGTATATGTGTGAATTATAGTATAATAAATTTGACACTGTAAAGTATGTGTACATTTTCTTGAGATGCCTGCATATATGAAGAGTTTTTCAGGATCAAGTACATGAAAATGGTTAAGGAGAAAGCCAGAGTTTCCCCTCCTCCCCAGGATTATCTACATGATTGCTTTTCGTATCTTGTTTATCGTGTTTAGTGGACCAGCTATAATGCGGAGCGCTAGGCATAATAAATCTTGCCTTGTGCATGGCATGCTTTTCATCATGGCCTGTGGAATTACAAGGTAAGCATTTTGAACAAATCAGATTCGCTTCTAAAATGGACTTTGTGTGATGAAAAGAACAATATCGGGGGAAGGGTGATTCTTTTAAGTAGTTCTAGCAATTAGTTGTGTTTAAGTTCTGGAATTCTAACTGGGCCACTGAACACAGTTCTAGCATGTCTCCCATGCCTGAGAAATAAGTACAGCGCTTCTTTTCAATCTTGTTCTACCAACTGCTGCTGCGCACTGAAGTTGTACAGATAGTTGAAGCATAACATGCAAAAAGGTACCTTTGCCTTGTCCAGAATTTGTCCATCTGCCTTGGCAAATGGAGGGTACAACTTTGTTAGCATGCATGCACTGAATTCTGAAAATGTAGGACTTTCAGAAGCAACTTGCTGTTTGCCATCTCTAACCATTTCTCAGTAATACGTTGACCACACATTTATATTTTGAAATTTGGTATTACCCTCTCACTCACTCGCACTTTACCACAAAACAATACGCACATGCACTGTAGGGTTTGTTCTGTCAAATTTTGCCTGCCATGTACCTTCTACAGAGCTAAGATGTACAGTAGAGTAATAATTTGCTTCAATTTGCTGGGCACCCACTTCCCCTAGATTCTCATAAAAAGGTAAAGGTGACCCCTGACAATTAAGTCCAGTCGTGTCCGACTCTAGGGTGTGGTGCTCATCTCCATTTCAAAGCCGAAGAGCCAGCGTTGTCCGAAGACGCCTCCGTGGTCATGTGGCCGGCGTGACTCTCCTTGCCGCAGCGCGTAGCATGCAGCTGGAACACGGAGCGCTGTTTACCTTCCCGCAAGCGGTACCTATTTATCTACTCGCATTCACATGCTTTGGAACTGCTAGGTTGGCAGGAGCTGCCATTAAAGCCCCATCTAAACAGCTTGCTGGTGGAGAGTCACCCTTTGTAGTGGTGCTGCAAGGGCAGTAGTGAAATAACTGTTACACTCAACCTTCAGAAAACAACTCCCAGTGACAGTGTACTGGATCAGCCTGACTTCCTTTAGTACTTTTAAAAACTGGGCTACAATACTGTACATTGTTAATTGCCTCCCTTCCTTGGCAGCTGCCATCTGGCTCTGGCGCATGACAGGGGCAAAGAGTCCTGATCTAGATTGCTTTCCCTCATGGGTGCTCTTTATTACATAAAAAACAAACGTGCTTAACAATGTGCAGTTCAACCCCTGAGCCCCAGAAACCACGGTCTCTCTCATTCATTGCTCTCACAACCAGTTTTGTTTTTGTTTTTTTAAAGAGAGAACTATACTCTGTGTGGTTTTTAGAATGGTCCATTGGAATGTATGAAGGGCTTAGAAATGCTGTCATTCATCTTAGTTTTCACAGGCATCAGCAACTTGCCATAGAAAACAAAGTCCCATCGGCAATATAAAGAAAACCTGAGGGAATGACAAGCTAAATAAATTGCTAGGCAGATATGGATTTTTTTCCACCCCAGGCAAATGGTTCAAATAATGGCTAGTAATAAGGAAAATATTCCCGACTACCTTTTGGGCTTATCAAAACCAAAGTTTAAAAAGGGACAGATTCCATGACCTGGAACAATACAGCAATGCTACCCCAATCCTAGAAATTACTAGGGTGCATAATTTAGCCACAGTTAAGACCTGCTGGTGTCAACAGGGAGAGATTTAAGCAAACGTTTAATTCTCACATGAAAAAAGTTGGACTTGACAATGCTCAACTTTTTGATTGGGTGATATGTGCAGAGTTTGATAGTTCATCATCAGACCACAGCCATGAGAGCTATCATTATGAGTAAGTAAACATCTAAACCCTAGGCCCTAGGGCAGTACAGTAGTTCCCAAAGTGGGCAGTACCGCCCCCTCGAGGGTGGATTACTTGGGGGGCACCAAGAGGCCAGGGACAGCAGGGGGACACTGGAGGCCATGGGATTATATGGCACCATGTCCTGTAAACTAGAAAACTACCCTCACTCAGTGGCGTAGCTACCGTGAGGCAGCTGGTGCACTGGCGTCACTAGGGGGTATGGGGCTACCCACCCCAAGTGATGCACCAGGGAGGGGTGACGTGCGATTGTAAGCCAAAACCGGGAGTAGCTTACACTCGCGTCTCAGATCTGTTCTGGAGTGCGGGGAGGCCTGCGGCCCACACTATGGACCTCCCTACACCTCAGAACAGGTCTGAGACATGATTGTAAGCCACTTCCAATTTCCGAATCATGTCTCAGACCTGTTCTGAGGTACAGGGAGGCCCGTAGAGTGGGCCGCAGACCTCCCTGCACTCCAGAATAGGCCTGAGACATGATTGTAAGCCACTTCCGATTTTAGCTTACAACAATCCCACGTTACCCCTCCCTGGGTGTCACCCGGTGTATGGGGGTGATGATGCGCTGACCTCCCGCCCGGGTGACACAAACTCTAGTGACGCCTCTGGGGTGGTGTGGTCTGCCCTAGGCTCCACTGCCAGCGCTGCCCGAGGGCCGCTTGCACAGCCGCTTCACAGTGGGTGGGGTGGCAGGCTTGTGATCAGCTGTCCTTCTCCCTCCAAAGGAGAAGGGCAGCAGCAGCCAATCGTGGGCACCCCACCACTGCCGCTCATTGCGATCTGGCAGCAGCAGCAGGGCTGGCTCTCTCGCTCTCTCTCTCTCTCTCTCTCTCTCTCTCTCACACACACACACACACACACACACACACACACACACACACACACACACACGTTTTATATATACACTGAGGCCGACGTACACCTCAGAAGACCTCCCACATGCGGCCGGAAGTCATTTCTGGTTGTGTTTTTCAAATGTTCTAAGCCTGCTGGCGTGATTTACGGAGCGTGGGGCAGCTGGAGAAGTAGGCCGCAGGCCCGCGCATAAGGTACTGCGGTGCTGTGAGACACACACTCCTTGGACTTTTGAACACAGGTTTTGCATCCGTGGGGGTTCTGGGAAGGGAACCCCCATGGATACAGACAGCCAACTGTAACAGCTTTTAACCTTCCTTGAGCTCTCCTTCCCTGCCACCATATAGTGGTCGACTAAAGGATATAATTATTGTTTAAATAAAAGCTATGATTCTGCCAAAACTAAACAATTTTAGGGCCCACTGATTTCAATAGAAGAGAGAGTTAAGTATAAGGCTGCAATCCTATGCACACTTTCCTGAGAGTAAGCCCCATTGAAGACAATGGAATTTACTTCTGAATAGACCAGCATAGGATTATGCTCTACTCCACACAGGGTAACAAATGCGTCAAAGTTTGTGTAGTACATATTAACAAGCACACTAGATAGCTTAACCAGTTTTATTAAACTTAACTTATACAAACCAATATTTTCCAACATACTCCATGCAATCTAGACCTCTGCTCTGCTGTTTGAATTCATTTCTTCCAAAAAGATTAATAATTTATTGGGTAAGAATTAAAGACAGAAATCCAGACATTTAGGTTATACTTGACTGTGAATATATTTTACTTAAACATGAATTCAACAGAACTTTAATGTATTCGGAGATTTAAATAACACCATAATCCTGGGTTTATAATGACAGTTAAAGATTAAAATGGACGTAATAGGAAGGAAATGTTCAATTCCTTCCAGCAGATTACTGAAAAAATGGAGAGAAAGAATGTTATCGTCTCCTCTAACTGTCTCGTGGTCGTCTTCCACACATTCGGCATCTGTAATTTTTCTGCCATGCCTTTTATTTTGAAAGCAGTTATTTTACAACCGGCAGTGAACGCCATTCTTCTTGTATGTGTCGTCTTGCAGATGTTCCAAATCTGTATGCTCAGCTAAACAAAATAGCCACCGTCCATTCTGGGCACATTGCTTGGGTACCAACAGACAACCATTTTCTACATAGTAGCCGCTTGTAAACCTGTCACCAGCCATACGCAATCACATGAAGAACCAGTCATCTGTAGAGTATCCAGTTATGTGGAGGAGGACAATCATATTTCCACAGCCAATTGGAAACTGAGGTAGCAAGAATATTTGCTCGTTAACACAGTGAAGTGTGTTCAGCATAACAGACAGGTGGATTTTACAAGTGAACAGTACCCCATGTGCTTGTATATGATCTTAAACAAACACACAAGCCGACAGCATGTGGTAGAAGGTCTCTTGTTGCTAATTGCGGTCAGTTTAAACTATGTGGGACTAAAATAAGCCGAATACAGCATCTTGCTTCCGCTTGATTGGAAGGAGAGCAGACATTCAATAGGATTCCTGCAGTGACAGAAGTTCATTTCAGGTGCAGTTTGTCTATTTTTAAAAAATCACTGTACAGGTACCTTTCGTTTTACGTGGGCTTGATTTACACATTTTTGAAATACTTTCAAAAGTTAATATCAAAACCTAATTTATACATGCTAATCTTTGAAGCAACGCAGTAAATTCCCGGAGCTCCTGCATGTTCGGCTGGCTTTGTCCTCATTCCTTTTGATTTTTAATTTATGCATTTTTGAAATATGTACTGATTTTCATGAATGTAACTCTCGAGTAAAACCAGAGGTGCCTGTATGGTATTTGTTGATCTGAATGTAATATTATGAAAAATAAAAATTGAGCAACATTTATGCAGGAGGAGGGTCCTTCTACTCCTTACATTGCTTTTTATATTTTGATTACATTTACACATCTATCTATAATAATCAAGAACCTTTATTAATATTTACTTTTGTTCTCTCAAGCTATTGTGTCAGCATAGAAAGCATAGACTATCCCCAAGATATAATGGAAGTTACACTCATAGACTGGTCATTTTTAACAGAAAAATATTGTTCCTTTGTGATTTTGACCTATATACACACACTCATGCATTTTTCTCTCTTTAGCGATACATTGACTTTTCCAGGAAATGAATCCAGTGATGGTATTCGTTTAATGACCTAAACTAGCAAACATCTAACTAGCAAACATCTCTTTAAACCACCCATGTTAGAGCTAATTCAGAGTGACACCCGATGTTAAATTCCAATCACATGGGCCTATAATTCCAAACGCTGACAGAGCCCATTAACTCCACTTTCCACTCTAGCTATAATCTTAGCTTTCTCATGTAACACATTTTTTAGAACTTCACCTACCTTTTAGTGCCTCTCTTACCACTTACTGTATATAAATATATATGTTGTACCTGATGCCATTTATTTATTTATTTACTTATTTAAAGAATGTTTACCCCGTCTTTCTCCCAATAAGGGCAATCAAGGCAGCTTACAATTAAAACATGTTAAAATACATAATGTCATGGTTTCCCACCTCTACTTTATTGCCTTTAAACCCCACCTTGTGTTTACACAAGAATAAAAATTTTCAGCCTACTACATGTAGTAGTAGCATGTACACGTGTGTCTCTCCCAAGCTTGTTCAGAATTCTCTAAACCTTAGATTGTTGCCTGAATCCACATATTGATGGGGGGGGATGAACATTACTTAAATCTTATGGACAACCATATCATCAGTACTGAACCCCTTTTCAGTGTGTCAACTCTAGTTAAAATCCACATAATGAATCTGTGAACAGCAGGTTAATTGATTAAATTATTCAATATGATCAATCAATTACAGTACTCAGTATGATTAATCAATTAACCGTCTGCTTTAATTACCGGTAGATGGTTTTCTTCAAGGATGACATTCTACGACCTTGAACCTAGATCTCTAGCCCCTTCTTTGGGGTCAGAAAACAATGCATATGCTCAAGAATGCATTTTGAATATATCTGAAGCATGATCCATCTTCAATTTCACGACTCTTGTTTGCACCGATACAGACACTTGTCTGTGGAGAACCTGAATGAAGCCACCAAAACAATGTACTGTACAGATAGTACCAGTTGTTGAAGATATACTGTCCAGCCCCATGCATGTTTAGTCAGAAGCAACTCCCAGTTAATTCAGTGGGATTTACTCTCAAATAATCCTTAGTCACAAACTTGCAGCCTTAAAAGATCATTGAACAGGAGGACCTTATTGTATGGGGCAAGATAGTCAAAGTGCCATTACTTTCCATTGTTATCAAAATCCAAGTAAGGACTATACAGGGGGGAAATGTTTGAATAATAAGCTTTCAGTCAGATGTGTGTTCTGAGCCATGACTCAGCACATAAAGCCATGAAGAGAAGACATTTCCACAACATCCTACAATTATTGTTGTTGTTGTTCAGTCATTAAGTCGTGTCCGACCCTTCGTGATCCCATGAACCATATCCCGCCAGGCCTTCCTATCCTCCACTATCTTCCTGAGTTCGCTCATTTTCATGTTCGTTGCATCGGTGATGCTGTCTAACCATCTCATCCTTGGCCTTCCCCTTCTCCTTTTGCCTTCAGTCTTTCCCAGCATCAGAGTCTTCTCCAGAGAGTCCTCTCTTCGCATTAGGTGGCCAAAATTATAATTAGGTGTAATTAGGTAATTAGGTATAATTAGGCCAAAATTAGGTGGCCTACAATTATAATCACATACATATATGAAATTGACACTATGTTACATAGAAATGCTGCTAAGGGTCAAAAAAGTGTTCTGGTTTCACTCCAACAAATTAAACCAAGCATCTTCTCGTGGCATTAAAAGTGCACCCTTTAAGTTCTTAAAGGGTTATGTTTAATATAATATTGACTTAAAAATAATGCCTGAAACTTGTGCCAGATACAACAAAGCACCCAAGATCAAGAAGTCCTTGGAATATTTGGAAAAAGTCAACCAATGCCGCATTTGGAGTCCTGAAATCTAGAAACACTTTTTTTGGAAACACTTTTTTTTGGGGGGGGGGGATGCATCTTAAATACACACACAACAAAAACAGAAAATGGGCAAATCAAATCCTGATCAAACCAAGCCCAGTGTAGGTCTGTGGAAAGTGAATCTGGCTTGGGTTTGAGAAGCCTGAAATGAAATCCCCTTTTCTCCCCCTCTCTCAACTTGCTTGTATGATCTTGGGCAAGAATCTTTTTTCAGTCAATGTTTCCCATCTGTAAAATAGGAACCTGCTTTTAGGATTGCCAACTGATAAGAGAGAAAAAAAACCAGTCTGGCCTGCACTGTTGCATTAAGAGCAACTTCATCAGCAGAAATAAGCAGGAGAAGCTTTTTCATAGCATGGAGAAAAGCATGACCTGCCGAACAAGCTTCTGTTAAAGATACTTAGAGTTCAATTGAAAAGTACGCAGCTTACCTACTACGTTCTCAGGCCAGAGATGGCAACTACTGTATGACTTTAATTTAGACAGTGGGAGAGAATGTACAGTGAATCCTTGGTTTAATGACTCTGGCTTATTGGGGAGAGGCCTAGCTCAGTGATGAAGAAGAATATGCTTGGCATGCAGAAGATTCAGTCCCCAGCATCTCCAGGTAGGTCCAGGCTTGGCGTACATTCAAGGAGGCTGTGTAAGTAAGGCCGACCAGGCCTGGGCCTAGGATATCAACAGAGCGCGGTGTCGATATCCCCGCCCCCCTCCCAGGCCAGGCTGGCCAATCAGCCCCCTTCCTCCACGCCCCTGCTTGCCCTCCCCCCCCGCCCCTGCAGCAACTGGTGCAGGACTTACCTCTGCCAGTCAGTGCCGGGTTTGGAGGGCAGCGGAGTAAGGGCTGCTAGCCTCTGCGCCGGTGGCCTTTACTCTAATATCGTCACAAACATGCTTTACAGCACATTTGCGACGGCTTAGAGCAGTGGAGTGTGCTCTAAGCTTAGACGGGATCGGGCTGCCCGTTGCTGGGAAAATGCCATTTGTCCCTGGCTAGCATGCCAATTGCAACAGCAAGCGCTGCATGGAATATACTTATATCTCTCCTGGTAGTTTAAGAAAAGGTTAGCAACCTGACAGTTCTGTTCTTCAGCAAGGCAAGCCTTTACTCCTATCTGTACAGGGGTAGATGGGTTATCATCCTGAAACTTCAAGTATAGTGTTGAAGGAAAATAGAGGCTGTTTTAAACTGTCTGGAAAGTCTCTCCGTTAGCAACTATTCATTGAGTTTGTATGAAATGTGAAAATGCAAAGGAATGCGCTTGTCATGATATCACTTGAAAAGCATGGCAGAGTGCTTTAAAAGCAGAGAACATTTTTTAACGTTCTTGGATAAGGTTCATCTTCCTGCTCGCATTTACATCAACTTCAAAGGAAAGTGGCTGTGAGGGTTTTTTTCTTCCAGTGCCTGATATTTTGTTATGCAGCTTATCTGATGCTCATAAATTATCAATAGACAGTTGAATCTATCAAGGTTCATGGAGGGAACCAGGTAATTATATTTGTAGTTCAAACCGGGAGTTGTCAATTTTAATTAGGCAAATCTGAGGGCACAGGGAATTTTCAATTCTGTTGCCAGAACTTTTGACTGTAGAGAGTTTTATTTACAATTACTTTCCTAACAAGAATCAGTGAAGGAATGCAGGGTAATGTTAGCATTTCTCACATTTTGGCTGGGCAAGCTGTGTATGCTCCTGTGGTGCTCTCAAGGGATCCAGAGACCCCGGGATACCTGTTGCTTCTCCACTGCTACTAACCCCTAGTTTGCCAAAGACTCACCCTAGCACAGCTTTGTGGAATTCAGGGCAGCAGCGTCACTGCAGGGGGGGCGGAGCTCCAAGTTCCGTCGGGCTCTGACCCTCCGTTACACGATGGGAGAAAGTGGCCCCGGCCCCTCGCCTTTGGAGCCATTCCGGCCGACGAAAGCACTTGCTTTCGTCGGCTGGAATGGCTCCAAAGGCGAAGGGGCGGCTTCCTCTATTTCTCAAACCCAGTGCCTGGCTGGCACTTCAGTAGCTTGGGTGGAACCCATTTCCTCCCATATATATATATGTGTGTGTATATATATATATATATATATATATATATATATATATATATATATATATATATATATATATATATATATATACACACACACACACACACACACACACACACACATACAGTAAAACCTTGGATTGCGAGCATAATTCGTTCCAGAAACGTGCTTGTAATCCAAAGCACTCCTATATCAAAGCGAATTTCCCCATAAGAAATAATGGAAACTCAGATGATTCGTTCCACAACCATTTAATCATATAAAAATGATTACAGTAATACAAAATACAGTATAAAGTCAAAATAAAACAAATTAACCTGCACTTTACCTTTGAAAAGAATCGTGGCTGGTGTGAGGGAGACGAGAGAGAGGAGAGAAGGAGGAGTGTAGGACTTCTATCACGAACGTTATTGTGTAGGTGTAGGACGTTATTGTGTAGGAAGTCTATCACTAACAGGATCACTGCTATCTGTTGGCTGACTGAACTGAGACTGGGAGACGATTACCCACAATCCCACAGCGAGAGAGACTACTCGCAGAGGCATAACGGGCCTCACCAGCGCCTTTCCTCACAGGGTTGCGTCCACGCACCTTTCCTTCTATGCACGATCGTGAGGGCGGCATGAGAAGGCAGCCGTTCAGTGGTGGAGCCTGAGCGTAGCGCCCCACGCCCGGAGCAGCTGCTCCTCGGGCTCCCAAACCTACTTGTAATGCAAGACATCGCTTGTTAATCAAGTTAAAATTTATTAATTTTTTTTGCTTGTTATGCAAAACACTCTCAAACCAAGTTACTCTCAGTCCAAGGTTTTACTGTGTGTGTGTGTGTATACACACACACACACACACACACCCTTGGGTAAAAATGCCAACCCATTTCTGCCTGGCCCACAGGTGTACACATTTGGCTCCTGTTGTGTATATACACTCATGGGCAGAAATGCCTTAAGACAAAGCAGCTTTTCCAACAGAACAAGGTTTGTTTACAAGGGCATTCACAGATTTAGGGCGCAATCCGATCCTACTTAGGCCGCCGTTGTAACCAGTGGTGCAGCGAAAACAGGAGGCCCCAGAATGGAAAGGGGCCATTTCTGTTCTGGGGCCTCCCATTTTTGCTGGGTCGCTGGTTACAACGGCGACCTAAGTAGGATCGGATTGCGCCCTTAGCCTTCCATCTTATACAGCTTCAGCTCAGTTTAAGCTTTGTGTTTAGCTCTCAGTCAGCTCCTCCAACTCCAGATCACTTTATTAGGCCAGTGGTTGCCCACATACTCTACTCTAGGACTGCTGCCCAACTCCTCCTCATTTCTGGTAATCATTTGGGAAGGCAACTAAAACCAAACAGCCCTTCCTGCCTTTTTTCTCTCAACTTAAATTTGGAGGGCAATCTGTATTTTGATTTCTTAGTTCTACCATGTATTTCCCATCACACACACACACACACACACACACACACACACACACACATTATTTCAAACTCTGCTCATGATAGCTCTACATCAGTATTGTTTCAGATAATGGAGAAGGGAAGAAATATTACTATAGGTAGCTCTGTATGCAGGGGTTATGCTCCTGGAAAATAGGGAGTATATTAAAAATGCAGCATAAATGAAAACATTTTTTCCTATGGGAAATAATGGGATTGGCCTAGTTGAGGGAGAAAGTCATTTAACACGCATGCTGATGACTGGTGACTTCTGATTGCCCAAGATGGAGTAAGAGGGTGAGGGGCGAGGCTACTGGGAGTGGTGCTGATGTCGGTGGCTGAGAAACCAATGAAGGAAAACAAAGATGCCGTTAAGGAAACTAACGAGAATAAAGGAGAAGGCAGATGGCAGGGTTGATGCAGAGAGCCAGAAGGAGGCTGAGCAAGAGCATGGAGATGCAGCAGCTTGTGACTTACAGTGTGAAGTTGGGTATGGAGGAAAGTGGGATTCCTGTCATCCTGTCACCTTCCTTACTTCTCCAAAGTGAAGGATCGGTGGCTTCCAGGCATCTCTCTAGCAAAGCTTGCTTTTTGCTTTTTCAATGCGGTGCTTTACATCTCCAGAGAGCAAGATGCCTTGGGAAGCGCCACATACTGCTAACCAATTATCACAGATGGGAGTAAGTGAGCAGCTGCCGCAGTTTCCTTATGGAAGTGGACTTGCTTAGCTTCCTTTCTCATCAGCTGTTCCGAAGAGAGTGGAAGAGCCAATGTTGGAAAGCAGCTCTGTGAACGTTTTTTCTTCTTTATGTGTATTTCTAGAGAGAGAGAGAGAGAGAGAGAGAGAGACAGAGACAGAGACAGAGACAGAGACAGAGACAGAGACAGAGACAGAGACAGAGACAGAGAGAATTCATCTCCCATATCAGTAAGAATGTAAGATTCTGGTTTCTTTACCTCTTTTCTCCCAAATCAGTGGTTCCCAACCTTTAGGTAAAGGTAAAGGTATCCCTTGACAATTAAGTCCAGTCGTGTCTGACTCTAGGGAGCGGTGCTCATCTCCGTTTCAAAGCCGAAGAGCCAGCGCTGTCCGAAGACGTTTCCATGGTCATGTGGCCGGCATGACTCAACACCGAGGCGCATGGAACGCTGTTGCTGACGCGGTACCTATTAATCTACTTGCAATTTCTTGCTCCCAAATCAGTGGTTCCCAACCTTTAGAAGACCGCAGACCACTGAGGCAAAAACTGGAATCTTCATGGACCACATCCAATCCCCCCACCCACCCCTGCACACACAAAAAATACAAATAACTTTGTAATAGAGAAGATTTATTAGGTCTCGTACTTATATGTAAGTTATTATGCATTTTGTATTGTGATTTTAAAAAAGAAAATGAAAAATTAAACCTTTCTTAATGCAATGTTTGTGCTTGCTTCACTAACTGCGAAATTCTTTAGTTGATACTGCTTCTCAAAGTGGGAGTTGGCACTTATTAAAATTACTGAAGGCCATTTTTGTTTTTTTGTTTTGTTTGTTTTGTTTGGTGAGACCTCGTGGACCATTTTTCAGGTTCTCACAGATAACTGGCTGGGAACCACTGTCCCAAATCAAGGAAGAATGAGAGATAAAAATCACATGTAAAACTGTGTGGTTTATAGAAAGTTATTCTCTTATTTATCACATTCCCATGCAGTCTTTCCTCCAAGGAACTCCAAAGACAGGAGGTGTGGTCTGGAGGTTCAGCTGCGACTTACAGCGCAATTCTATCCAACTTACACCACCGGTGTAACCAGCGGTGCAGCGAGAACGGGAGGCTCCAGAATGGAAAGGGGATTTAAATCTCCTTTGAATCCCCCTTTGGAGGGGATTTGTATCCCCTTTCCGTTCTGGGATCTCCAGTTCTCGCTGCACCGCTGGTTACAACGGTGGTGTAAGTCGGATAGGATTGTGCTGTTACTCCAGCAAAAGAGTAAGTTATTGCTGCTCCATTGTGGTTTTCTTGTACCTCTTTTTTCAACTGAAACATTGATTGTCTATGTAACTCTGCTTTACTACCATTTTCTGTTTCTGTAGAATAGTGTTGCTTATGTCTTACATTTTTATAGAACAGCTTTATTACGTTGGCTTCTCTTCCTACCATCATCTGTGAACATTGTGAATAGAAAAACCTGAGCCAGGCCTTCCAACAAAGTGATTCATGCAGCAACGCAGAGGACAAACTTCGGCTAAATTATTACAGCTTGATCATAATTATGCTCCAACTAACCTGCTGTTACTCTCTGCTGGAGAAACATGAAATCATTGGCAACTTGTAAAGCATCAAAATAGTTTACTGACATGTTTAAAACAATTAACCAACTTTCAAAATTCCCACTGAACTAAATTTAGACTGGAAGGAAAGCTATGACAAATTTAGATAGCATAATAAAAAACAGAGATATCACCATGCCAACAAAAGTTCGTATAGTCAGGGCGATGGTGTTCCCAGTAGCAATGTATGGTTGCAAGAGTTGGACCATAAGGAAGGCTGAGCGCCGAAGAATAGATGCTTTTGAACTGTGGTGCTGGAGAAGACTCCTGAGAGTCCCTTGGACTGCTAGGAGATCAAATCAGTCAATCCTAAATGAAATCAACCCTGACTGTTCCCTGGAAGGACAGGTACTGAGGCTGAAACTCAAATGTTTTGGTCACCTAATATGAAGAGAGGACTCTCTGGAGAAGACTCTGATGCTGGGAAAGATTGAAGGCAAAAGGAGAAGGGGAAGGCAAAGGATGAGATGGTTAGACAGCATCACCGATGCAACGAACATGAAAATGAGCGAACTCAGGAAGATAGTGGAGGACAGGAAGGCCTGGCGGGATATGGTTCATGGGATCACGAAGGGTCGGACACGACTTAACGACTGAACAACAACAACAAAATTTAGACATCCCCATTCGCTGTCTTTGTTTCATCTCTTCTGATTTATTAAGGCATGGCATTACAAGACCTTGTGCGATAGGAACATCCCACTTGACCTGATTCATCAGGTTTTTGTTCGAGAGACTAGCACTTACTGGCAAAAGTGGACAATAGCAGAGTACAATCTTTGTACTATGAGAATCTGGTGTTCAAAACAGATGGAAGATGGACTCAGTCTATCACAATCTAACAATTACAAAGTACACGCTGCATGAGATATTAATGATCTCATAATTATGTACATAAGCCAATTCTCCATTATGCCACAAACATGTGATAGAAATGGGTAAGGAACAATAAACCTGTGTCTCCCCATGAATTCCTTTCCCTACCAGCAATGTAGCAAGCAAGGGGAGATGGCTGTAGAGATAAGGAATGACTGGTAGGGAAGAATAAGTACAGGGGATACATTCTGAAATTCCCGTCGTAAAGTGAAGCCGTCATTAAGCGGGTCTTGCTGTGCTTTGAAGTTTAGTACTGTGCTTAAAGCCCCAGCATTAAACATCCAAACATCTTGCCCATTAGCTGTTTGGCTTTAGATAAGGGCTTTCAACGCTGTGCTTAAAGCCCCAGTACTGAACTTCAAAGCCCTTATCTAGTGTGAAACAGCTGAAGATCTAGGGATTTAAAAAGATGTGTTTGCTCTTTTTGCTCTTTTTTTACTGGGGACCTCTGTCATATATCTGAATCATCATTAAGTGATCCGTCATTAAGCGGGGGACACCTGTAGTTCTGTATTAGATAGTATGTACCGGTATATTCTGTAATCACTGAAAGGGATGCTTAGCCAACACCTCTCACCTCCACCAATACATAGCAAGAACCAATAGCAAGTTACCCAAAGGAGGCAAATCCTATCACCTTTTGAGTACTTCAGAAGTGAAGGAAGCTGGTTCAAGGCCTTTACTCACCCTCAGGCAGAGCCTCCATACCATACATACAAACACTAGAGCCACTACAGGATACTGACAGTCAATATTAAAGTAGCAATTGCTGGTGTAATGTCCTTTCCAGTTGCCTCAGCTTTCTGGCTCTGCAGGAAGGCTTTGTTGTAAACTGGCGCATCTTGACCAGGGTTGCTTAACCCCTTGTTTGCTGGATTCCTTTGACATTGCATAGTTCTTTGCCAGATAGGTGATCTGGACTGTTCAACTCATTGCCCGTTGAGTTCCTGACTCAGACCTTGTCTGATTCTTAGTGGGTTTTGCATGAAGACACCTGTGAATGCTGCAACATATAGTACTGTTAGGTTTCATTGCCAGAGCAGAGGTGTTGTTCTATGACTTCAGAAGCTGAAGATTTTTCTCAATCTGTGAACACATCATCTAGAATCAGTGAGCTTCATCATATCTATCAGTAAGCTACTGCACAATTTAGGGATTACTGATAAGACAGTGAAGAAGAATTTATGTTGCCATGCTTTGTTACAAAAAGCCAGTGCTGTTTTAGAAGCACCATACTATCGGCAACTCAGCCAGGGAGTGTGTTTCTTTGCCCACCGGTCTTGAGTCCCATCAGGAGTGCTATGTTAGGGTCTGAGCTCTACAATTCAATAAGAATAGAATACTGACAAATGGGAGAAAAATTCATGGATGATAAAATGATTAGAAGGGAAAACATGCAAAGGAAAAACTGGAGGAGCTCGATATGTTCAGACCACAGAAATGAAGATTTAATGTGGGGATGGAAGTAAAGTACTGTATTTAAAAAGATAACAGAAGAAGCAGACAATTAGTCACAAGGCCTACTGAGGAAACAATTCTTTTAAAAGTATGGAGCCTAATTGATTTAGATTTGTATCGCAGAGTAATGCTGAGTTGTGAGCAACCTACAAAGCACCCTTAATGCTGAGCTGAGCTGCTTCCTTGCCTGGCCTCTACCTTCTCACATGCATTATTTGCAGTAAAACCCCTTCAAAAACAGTGAAGTCACAGCCTTTACTGAACAACAATTGCTCTTCTTCGAAGAGAGGCCACTTTCTCTGCATTACCTAACTGTACTAATCAGCGTGAGGATGGGAAACCCACAGACGAGTCATAACAACTTGTGAGCAGTGCCAATTATTTGCTTTGCTTCATTTGCATCTGTCTTGCTTAATGGTGTTTTTTTTTAACAATTGCACAGTTTCAGGATTGTGTGGGTCCCTATTGTGAGAAATTTATAAAGAAATCAAATGCTGACAGACAAGTAAAGCTTGCCTAATGCACCTTGTGGATCTCTCAATTACCACATTGTCACCCATTGCATGCAAGGAAAGGAAAAAGAAAATGCAAGAGAGGAAGAAGAAAACAGAACAGAAAATACTAACGATGCAAAATAAGTTAGTTTTATGACAACTGTGCCAAAATGACATAAAATATAAGCAGGATAACCCTACAATACAGAAAGGTACCCAAATGCAAAGCTCAGTGCATGCCCTGAAGCATCTCCAATGCACATAGAACTTGCCTTATTAATCTCACGGCGCAATCCTGTCTATATATAGGCCAGTGGAGCACGTGCTCCGCTGGCCTAAGAAGTCGCAAAAGTGCCATAAGGCACTTTTGCTGCTCCTATGGAGTAAGCGGTGCTGGCACAGAGACCGGCACCGCTCACTCTGCCACCTAACTGGACCTGCGCCAGTCAACCCAGGTAAGGGCCGTGCCGGTCGGCGCAGGGGCATGCAGAGGGCTGACAGGGGTGGTGAAGGAAGGAGCCATTGGCTGGCCCAGCATGGGAGGGGGTGGAGATATTGGCGCTGGGTTGCGTCGATATCCAACGCCCCTTCCCAGGCCTGCCTGGCCTTGCACGGCCTCCCCGGACATGCGCCAGCTAAAGAGCTAGTGTGCATCCAAGGAGGCCCATTGGGGCCTCTGGCGCTTACACTGGGGGAAGGGGACGAACATCTCTTTCCCCTGAGGTGAGCCCATGCCGGTGCAGCCCGCATCCTGACTAGGATGCACAGCCAGCCCTATGCAAAGGAGCACATAGCTTCATTTTCTGGCTACACTGAAAGTAACTGAGCAGCCCTTCTAGGAGCAAGTCAATCAAAAAGGAGGCAGCGTTAGTATAAGTTTCCCCATTTAGAAAGCTCTAGAGATGAAGATCCTACAAATTTGATGCTTTTACGTATCTTCATGCTGTCTCTTGAACCCAGTTTTACTTCCTTCCCGTCATAAAGAGCCTGATTTATAAAGAGCCTTTAAGCCTTAGGATATCATCTCATAATTTATCATTTTTTCAGCAAGAACCACTCTTAGCTTTGGATCTCATGCTTGTTCAAGGATGCCTGGTATTTTCTGCAGGGCAAATTGGAATAACAACATTGCTATTCAGCCTAGCAGAAACATTCTAAATGATTCTAAACCTATATTAGTATTTGTCTGCAAATGAATTCAAAACAGTAATTAAACGATACGGTAGGAATCTATAATGAAGCTACAGATAAGTGTTCTTGAGCTACAGGCTGTGGAAATACCAGAGCACAATTTAATTAAGCTTTTAATTAAACTGTCCTACAATTTTAGACCAGGAAATTGTTAACTTTGATGCCTCTAAATCATCCATTATGAAAGCCAGAAACAGAAAGAACATCGGCAGAGGATGCTGTAAGGCAGCAAAGTCCCCTCCCAGACTCCCTCTGCAGCGGTAACAGGGAAGGGGGCCGGGGGGGGATGCTTTCTCTGCCCAATGCTTGGTCAGAACCTTGGAGCCTTTGTGCTCTGCTGGGGCCTTAAAAGGAGACATGGAGTGACTCACCATCTCAGGAGTCCTCATGAGATCTACTATGGTCACTTAAAGGTTAATCTCCTGCCCTGCAGGAGATGTGGGTAACCTGCTGGGGTGGGGTGGGGTGGGGGTCTATTTATGATTAACATATGTTTTGGGCATATTAGCACCCTCTGCCCTGTTTGATCTAGGTGATCGTTGCAAATATTAATATCCAGTGGAAAGGGAGAGGTAAAAGGCCCAAAAGGAAAGAGGGGGTAAATGATTGGTAGTTTTTTTTCCCCTGGGTCACTCATGGCCCAGTCCTATGCTTCCCATCCCCACCCCTGATGCAGGCGTGCCAAAACTGATAAAACCGATGGCATCGCAAAACACAATGCTGTATAGCGTGCGACTGGGCCACTGGTGAAAATGGCAAGCAGTGCCAGCCATGTGACAGCAGCCTGCTTGGGACCCCCCAGCACCAGTAAGTCAGCAGCAGTGGTGGGCTGTGGGTAGGAAAGGGGAGGAATCAGGAGGGCTGGGGGGGTAACTGGGCGGGGAAGGGGAGGAATCGAGGAAGGGAGAAGGCAGGAGAGGTTAATCCGGCAGCAATGGCATACACCGGATCTTATTCCCTCCATTTTAAGCCTCCCTGCCCCTTTTCTCTCCAATATACAGCAGGTGGCATATGTCCAAAGAGACCTGTTGCAGATCGGGCAGCTAATTTTGCTTACTTCCTGCAGGCTGTCTGATCACCCTCCCCACCATAGGATGCAGTGCATGCCTTTTTGGCGCAGCTGCATTGGTGCACATTTCAAGAGAGATTTGGGCCCCAATGCTATCCCCCGCAGATAGGATTGGGGCCCAAATCTCTCTTGAAACGTACATAGTAACTGGTCCACTGTGATGCCTTAAAGCTCTAAAGCCAGAGACACACCGCACGCGTTGTGATGCATTGCATCGTTCAGCGTCTGCATGTGGCTCAGAAATCTCAGTGTGTCTTCTCTTTTACAAGCTCGCACCGCAACACAGGAGAGCTGCGTTCTGGTGTGAGCAGAGTTCAACAAATTGAATTTTGGCCTTGTTCAGTCAATGAGAGGAACTGTGGGGACGGGACGCGGAGCGACGCGCTGGCCAATCAGACTCGAGTCTGAAAAGACTTGATTCTGATTGGCTAAAAGAGAGTAGGGGCGGGGCAGGACGTCAGGGTGCATTGCGGCATGTCGTTGGCTGCTCTCGCAACGCATCGGGATACAACGCACCCTGATGCAGGCGGTCGTGTCTCCAGAACTCTCCCCTGCAATGCCTCACCTTATTTTGTTGGGGCTGTATCATCACATGTCATGTCAGAGAGCACACAGAGGTACATCTGGTTTTTTTCTTCCTGCTCACTGTCACCTGCAGAATGGCACTACTGCCACCTAGACAAAGAAGGGCTTGTAATCATCCTTGGAATGAAAAGTTTCACTGGGGTATTTATGGTTGAGCATTCACGAGTCTAACAGATCGATCATGAATCCTTGAATGCCCATTGCTGGAGCCTGCAGAGGCCTGTTAACATGTTAAGTCCCCAAGCCCAATAACACAGCATAAGCTCTTATTGGGCTTGTTTGGGGACTGAAAAATGTGCCCCTGCCTGCAGGCCTCTGCCAGGATCCAACAATGAACATTCATCCTTGCCACGTATCAGTTTTCCCTACTGTACAATGCAGGGCCAGCTATTGCAAATGTGGACAGATTGAGCCTCCTGCCATTGTCTGACCAGTCGGTCAATACCCTTACACCAGAGGAAGTAATTATTTTTTCAACAAATACACAAGAGTACACATTATTTTCATCTGTGAAATGTTGGAAGTTACGTCAGTGTTCAAAGAACTGTACTGTACAACAAAATGATACAACTCCTGCTCAGAAGGCCAATGGACGCAGTCTTTAATCCTATGCACATTTTTTTCAAAAGGAAGCCCTACTGAGTTTTGAACACATGTGGGACTTATTTCCAAGTACAGATGCTTAGGATCAGGCTGCATGCCAGAAAGAAAAACACAGGGTTTAATCATGAACTATAGAGAAATAGGATGAGGTTGTTGTGTGTGTGACCCCGCATCTTACCACTTTTCCAACTACCTAGTGCGCTGGTAGTCTTGGATTTTTTGTTATACTAGCCAGCAAAAACCTAGTTGCTATCCAGGGAACATGAACACACAGCCCCCCTTAGCAGCACAAAGATTGAGAACACAGTTGCATGGATGTATTGATGACCCTCTCAAAGAAGTACAGTATGCCTTCAAGGTGCTAGAGAGCCCTAAAGCAATGTTGTGAAATGAGCTCCCTCTGGCCCTAAATTTCATACACAAAGGAGGCGAGTGCAAATGAAACTAGGACTAATCAAATCTGACTGTAATTTTAATGAGCCACACGGAGTCAGCATGGGTTATATACTTCCAGGATTAGATGGTTCACATTTCCCCTGGCTCCTGCAGAGTTTTATGCACTTCAATGGCACAGGGCTACATCATTATATATAATATCTAAGGCACAAGCTTTGTTCAAATAAATTAAGGCCCTGACCTCTCCCGACTGAGCACAATTCTACTTATTTTGTCACGTCTATCATCATACAAGAAAGCGCTCTTGAAAGCATCACATTCAGTAGCAGATTTCCTTACTGTACACAGAGAAAAGCATCCTACTTGTAGTTGATGGCAATGCTTAGAAAAGTGAATCAAGAATAGATTTTGAAATGACAGCCACAGATACAGCCTGGCATGATCAAACGGCTCCCATGTTCATTACTCTGGGGCCCTTGAAAGTTTCATACCAATATGGAACCAGGAGTTTAGACAAAAGATAATATACTCAGGGAAGGACTATCATTACTCTCTAACATATTTCTAAACGTCTATGCCTCAGTCCATTTTACGTCAAAAAGAAAAAGGAGTACTCTACTCACATTCCGGATTGTTCTATATATCTTGTCAGTTCACTGTTTACATTTCAGTTTTCTAAGGAAGCTGAGGGTTATTATTGACAGTCAGTGATTTCTAATTAAATGGGTACAGGCTCCCCAAAGACAACGGTTTATTAAAAAAAAAAAAAGTAAAAGCTGCTTTTCTGTTTAAAAAAAATATTCAAAGCTGGTACTTAAAAGTCTTCGCTCTGTGAATTTCCTGAACAGTTACCTTAACATGGAGAACAACTGATTGGCAGTCCCTTCATATTTGCAGTAATTAATCTGCTATATAAATCTTCCCGTGCATGACAAGAAGTCGAATTACATCCTTAAGATAAGTGGAAGCTTTTATGGACGGGCAGCGCAATCCTGTATAAGGATCCGGCTGGCGGCCCAGGGCCACCCGTTGGATCCTGAGCCCCAGCAGTTGTTTTACCGCCAGGCCAGAGGTCTACTCAGGGATGGGGATGCGCATCATACAAGGGGACGCTAAATAGCTGGCAGAAGTCGGAGGAGGCCATGTAACGGCCTAGCCGCCCAGCGGGGGCCATCACCATGGCCGAGGTCATCCCCGCAGCTGAGGCCATCCCCCACCCCCTCCCGGGCCAGCTAGGCCAATGGCCCCCCTCCCTCGCCCGCTGAACTGCCCCCGTGCCCGCTGGATCCTTACTTGCTTTCTCCAGCAGCCGCTCAGGCATTCCGGTGATGGAGCACCTGAGGCTGGCTTCTGCGCCGACCTCCCTTGCTCCAGAGTAGTTGCGAACGTGCTTTACAGCACGTTCGCAACTGCTTCTGGTGACGGAACACTTGTTCCGTCACCGTCGCAATCCTCAGGATTGTGCTGTGCATCTAGTACAGGAATATGAATTCAACAAATAGGGGAACTAATATAGCATTACATTCTTATTGCCTCACAGGGCAATTCCGTACATGTCTACTTAAAAGTAAGCCCCATTGAGTTGAATGGGGTTTACTCCGAGGTACGTCTGCATAGGATTGCAGCCATAGTCTTCTATGTAATAGTGACCTTGACCATGCATATGTCTATATGGATAGCTAAAGAGACTTGGGGTGGGTAGTGTCACCTTGGGCTCCAGTCTTGAGACCTTCTAGTCTTGTCAAAATAAAAAAATGGACACAAACCGACCTCCCCACTGATCCCAAACAAACCCCAGATTATCCATCCAGTCAGCACATGAAAGCTATCAAAATACTGATAGAATTCTCTCCCACTAGTTAAGGATCACACATATTTGCTAGCCAGAGATCATCTGTGGTAAGAGAAGGGTCAGTCATCTTATGCTGGGAGGGAGGGAGAAAGGAGAACCACCGCCCCCTTCTTAAAACATATTTTTAGTGTTTTGACAAGCGTTGATGTCTTAGGTTGAAAGGATGCAGAATGCTTGCTGCTGATTAATCCAAAACATAAGCAAAGGCTCCTTGGTCCCCTGTGCATGTACTTTCCCGGGCCAGGGGGGGTGCTAGTACAGGAAACAGCAGTAGCTGCTGCCACTAAACTGTCTGGCCAGAAACTCCCTGGCCCAATGGAATAGTGGTGGGCAGAACTAGTCCTGTGTGACCTGAGAGAGGCATATGCAGACATGGTGGAAAGCAAGGAGCAAAGATCGAGAAGATGCTCCAACAATGTGGTGCTGATTCTGCTGCCTACCAGGATTTCTCACTTCTACAGCAGTACGTATTCTTCAAAGAAATATGCCCCAGCAGTTCCAGCTTGTTAAAGCATCATTTTCATACAGTATTTACAGAACCTCAGATGTATCTCCAAGATCCCCTTCTAAGTACCTGATTATGAGACCCAGAACATGCTGGAAGAATAAGAAACGGGAAGCGTCCTTGGTTGCATTATGTAAACTATGGCAATTTACAAAGACAACTGCACATTCTGGAGAACACAATAAGCATAACTATAGGAAATTCTAGCTTGCATTAATTGACTCAAACTGGACGTAAGAAAAGCTGATTTGGCTCTAGGAAACGGCACACAAGTTGCGGCGTCAGTGACATTCCCAAGCGTCTTGGAAGTGTCAGGAACTGGCTGTGCTCTGGAATGTACTGTACTTTGTGGCACAGCTAGATCTTAGCACTTCCCAGAATCAATACACGAGCAATAACTCTCCTTCCAGGGCAAGAACTAGTGTTTATGATACTCAAAGGAGGTAAGCAATAAGGCTGATGGTGCTTGAGTACTTTGCATTTGAGCATCAATGTGCTTGGAATATTCATTATATTCATTTTCTTTTCCGCTCACGTAGGTCATTCTCCCAAAGACAGCAAAGCCTAACCATGCCATTCCTAATAGTGTGGTAAACTCAAAAAACAAGATTTCCTTTGAACGACTTGGGTTGGAAGCTTACATTAAATACATTGAATTAACTGTCAAAATAATCTTGCAGAACTTGAGGAGCCAAAAGATTAAATGCCATGTTATTTCTTTGCCTTTCATTTGTCTCAGCAAAAAGGGGATTTATTGCTGATTCGAAAATCCATATTTTAAATGAATCACGAATAATCTTCTGTTGACTCTGTCCATATAAAAAGGATTATTACACAATACAATCCCACTGTCTGCAGATATGTAGGTTAAATAGAAATAGAAAAGTAAATACACCTTGAGGGTTTTCAATGAATTCCACAATGTGCATGTTTATTTTTACTTTTCATTTTCTGCCCACGGCATCCAATGAAAGGGTTTTACTGTTCAATGAAAAGCAGTATTTGTTGCCCTCTGTAAATATCTGGGATCCAATGGCTTTAAATACCAGCTTTAAAATGTCTATAATTGCTGGTTTATACACATTTGAACACTGTTGTTTCTTGAGATTCCACGCAGGTGTCGGCGCACATAATTTCAACTTGGCATTTTACTCTATTTAAAATATATACTGCTATTCATTTTAAAAAGTTCATTATGGACAACTACTATTGTGTTATTCTCCTGGAATAAGAAAGATATCAAGATGTGAGGCAATAGTTTGTTTTAAATAACCCATACTAATCCAAATGTGCAAGCTTTTGTGTTACACTGCACTCTTCAATGCATAGAGAAAGATTCTGTACTAGTAGCAATCTTATTAGGAAGGACCTGATCCAGAAACTCCTGCTGAAATCAATGTGATAGGTCAGTCAGAAATAACTTAGCTGCCACTGCTTTCAACAGGACTAATCGCCCAATTCTATGGGCCTGCTGTATCACCAGAACACGTGTTCCGGTGGCGCAGCAAATGTTACAGCCATTGCAAAACACGCCGTGCCATAGAGCGCAGACTGACTGATGCCGTTAGTATTGAGTGGCGGTATCTAGGTGACAGCAGCCTCCGCAGGAGCCCCACGCTAGTACGTTTGCATGGGGGGGGGCAGTGGGTGGAATGGGGCAGGGAACAGAGTGGGGATGGGGGTGTTGAGAGTGGGAAGTGGGTGGTTATCAGTGGCAGCAACTCCACCAATATCCTATCCCCCTTTCTGGCCTTGATCCACCTACTCAGGTCCACTCGGACTTGCACCAGCAAAGTTGCTGGTGCAGGTTCAAGTAGACCCATTGGGGCAGCGGAGGCTTACCCTAAGACAAGGGAACAAATGTTCTCTTACCTTGAGGAGACCTCCATGACTGCCGCCTCCCCCCCCCCCCAGGATGCAGCACACACTCTGGTGGCACGACTGCATTAGCAGGGAGGTTTAGATAGGATTAGGCTGTTAAATTTTCAGCAAACTTAATCTGGATCAAGGCTAAAGTTTATGGTGCAGTCTAGATCCTATTGAAGCCAAAGGCACATCCCTCCATTGATCTGAATAGTTGTGGATTCATTTCCAAACTCTTTTACGCATATAACATATCGACCAAGACAGGGTAAATATGTCCTAAACATTTCTAACAGTCACTGCACAGTCACTTGGAGGCTAGTTCTAAGACAGGGTGAGCCATAGTAAATGAAAGAACTGCCTTGGGTACCAAGTTTTGTTGCCGGGTGATTGTCCACACATTAAGGTGCTGCAGGTCATAATGGCAAAAGTACTTACCCTTTAAATGTTGAAACACTTTCCCCCATTTTTTGCTGCAATTGGAATTGTATGTGCCCATTGAACGTTTCCAGGTTGCTCGCTCTCTCTGTCTCAAATTCAGCCCCTTGCCAGCCAGTTATTAGATTTGCATCAGCATATACATTTAAGGCCAGCGGGTGGCGCAGTGGGTTAAACCGCTGAACCATGAGCTGTCGATCGAAAGGTCAGCAGTTCGAATCCGCGACGGGGTGAGCTCTCGTTGCTTGGCCAGCTCCTGCCAACCTAGCAGTTCCAAAGCATGTTAATGTGAGTAGATAAATAGGTACCGCTTGCGGGAAGGTAAACAGTGCTCCATGTTCCAGCTGCATGCTACGCGCTGCGGCAAGGAGAGTCATGCCGGCCACATGACCACGGAGGCGTCTTCGGACAACGCTGGCTCTTCGGCTTTGAAATGGGGATGAGCACCACGCCCTAGAGTCGGACCCAATCAGATCACTGGTCCATGGGGCTGAAAGCAGTTGTCTGGGCTTTCTACAGGGCCTTTTCTCCTAGCCCTACTGGTGATGCCAAGGCTTGAGCATGGAATGTTCTTCATGCAAAGCAGGTGCTCTACTGCTGAGCTATGAGGCAGCCACATTGATCAGAAAGGCATGCAGACCAGGTGAATGGTCTTCTTGGGAATCCTAGAGGTGAGGGGATTGCTGGAGTGAGGAGAACCACAAAGAACAGATGAAAGGTTACTGAAGCATTCCCACCTCCAACATGATTTACTCTGGAGACTGTGTACAATCCTGGATGCACATTAGTTTGAGCGACTTCTGCCTTCAAACACAAACCACGTAATTAATGTTTTAGAGCCTTTGCCCTGTTAGTTCCTTCCTGGATTGTTTTTGTTTATTTCTCTTATTCTAGTCACACTCTGCCACCACAGCTGTGAGCAGATCCTTTCGAGCTGAACTTCTCTGCAAATCATCATCATCATAAACTGTTTCAGAAATGTATTCAGGAAATGCTTTATTGGATCTAATTTATTCCACATTATTATTTATTATGCCAATATATAAAATGCAAAGAGCACAAGGTACAGTGGTGGATTAGCGGATGCACTTAGTGCCCATTAGTTTTCATAAGCTGTTATTATTGAAAGGGCGAACATAGCTTTAGCAGACATTAAAAAAAATGCTGCCTAAAGAAACTTAAAAAACCACCCCAACCTTTTGCTTTCGCTATTGCTGGAATAAGGAACAATGCTCGGCACTTCTGGAAATCAGGATGCTGCTACTTGGGGCTCCTAAACCCTGGAGCCTGTGCCCAGGATGGTAATGAACACATAAGAACTGCTTGCGGGAACAGAACAAAGCCTGCCTCGTTCAGCACTCTGTTCCCAAACGCAGCCAGCCAGGTGGACTATGGAGGTCATCATCTCCCTGTGCCGATGCTGGCACAGAAAAGCATCACCTTCTGTGTTTGCTGGGTCTGCTGGGAAAGGGCAGGTTTCCAGTAGTGCTTCTGTCTTCCTGAAAAAGGCTAGACTGAATGCTTGATACATAGTATAGTATATAAATGCAGTTTAATAAACGAATGAATCAATCCATCAGTTAATTGGAAGGTACCTACTCTGCTGTCTGTGATACCAGGATAGCCCTAGCATATCATTCATTGACAGTAGGCCTTGCCACTGTGTCTGCACACACACGGCCTGCACCTGGCAATCTCCCTGCATTAACGCACCCAACACTTGGCAAAACCCTTCACCTGAAAGCACGCTGCGCGTTGCCTTCACTGCCAGAATGGCTGTGGGGCAAGTGGGAGGGGCCGTGTTACACCGTGTTGCACCAATTTGCAAGGCACAGTGCAGCGCTTTGCACCACTTACGGTGCTACACCCCCTCCAGCAACGCCGCTGACTGGAAGACCTTCATATTTTGAGTAAGATTTTGCCAATCTGAGATAAATTATTTTTATTGTAATATGGTAGTAAACTTTGTTGGTTCATAGTAATGCTCTTATACATTCAGGGATTGTTCTGCAGCAGTTCCAAGGGATAAGGGTCACCCTGGAGAAAAACCTGGACCTAGCTCATCCCAAATTTACTGTTCATTTCTACCAATGATGAGGCATCAATGCTTTCAGGACCTGTAAGTGTGCTACACAATGCACATTT
The DNA here is from genome assembly GCA_026170595.1 of Plestiodon gilberti rubricaudatus. Lineage (NCBI taxonomy): Eukaryota > Metazoa > Chordata > Lepidosauria > Squamata > Scincidae > Plestiodon > Plestiodon gilberti. Next base: position 190,913,075 of record JANXHW010000002.1, on the reverse strand, counting down.
TCCAGGAAAGTTATTTCCATATTATAATCTTTCTAAGTCACCACATTGACAAATAAATGGCTCTGCTTTTAATTTGGCTGCAGTTTTCTTCGTACATTCATATATTTGCAGTAATTATATGTCCATGTGTAAAAGGTTCTATTGCTCCAACTCTATGTTTTATTTCAGATTCAAGAGGAAAGTTTAGATGTATGCCTTACTGGTTTGCAATTACATTTGGCAGAATAACCAGCCTGTCTTTATGTAAATCAATAACTTCATTACAGACTGTGCTATTTTCAGAGTAATTGGGAGTTTAATATTTGTATAACTGGCTAAATTCCATCATTAAACTGATGCCACTTTTTACTCACTCTGATAGTTTGGCAAGCAGAAAATATAGCAAGATTCTGCTAAACAAACACAAACCAATCAATATCAACAAAACCATCAACATGCTGCATGCACAGTATATTCAGCACTTTCAAATGCCCACTGCACACATCCTCTGTTTTCTCTTAATTCTGCTCTTTCCATCTGATTGGGCACCCTGCATTTTGCAATGCCCTGGATTTGGCATGCAGATGCAATATTACTCAGACTTTTGCAGTTATGCAAAAGAGACTGGGGGTGGAACCACTGAAAATCCCACTCTTCCATACATTCATATCCACGTGCATCTGTTGTTTGAATTGGGCTTTATGTCTTGATGATCTTAATATCTTTTGACCTTTTTCAATTTGATTTTTGTTCTTTTCACTCTGTGGATACTTCTTCACTTGCACTCATTAACAGCCCAATCCTATCCAGCGCTGACGCAGCATGTGCGCCAGGCGCACATTGTAACTAGCGCTGAAAAGGGTTGGGCTGAAGATCTCCAGGTAAAACCCCAGCTCATGCTATGGGGCTACTCTGTTTTCACCAGTTCTTTAGCTGACAGAGAACCAAGAAGCCCCATGCCTAGGAGGGAGGATAGGTTATGGCGCACCACAGCATCACTGACCCTTCCCCCCTTTATTTAAAAGGCCCATGCAAGAAATTAGTGACATACAGGGATGGGTTGCTGTCTTCTGATCCACTTCCTGTTCACTTTTAGCGAGTGGGAAGTGGATTGGAGCAGCTTTGTCCATTAGGGGGGCTGGAGTAATGTGGCGGCAGACTCAGGGTGAAAAGCATCCCAAGTGTTTGCTGTTCCCTTGCTCAATGTGAGCCACATTGCTCACTTCATGTATGGGCCATGCATACCCCCATAGTTAACACACACACACTATGCCCAGAAACATGGCTGCATATAAGCCTTTATATATAGATAAATAAAACTATGCCTGAAAATGGTTAAGTAAGCAGCCTTTTACAGCAGATGTCAGAAATTGCTCCAGCTAGAAATTCTAATGTCATTTAATGATATGACAAGCCTGCTACTGATTGAAATAATTACTTTAATTTAATTTATTTACATTTGCTGAAGCGTCTCACTGTAAACTTGTAAGATATTTGCTGGAAATCTTACAAGCGACCCAAAGGACACACACAAGACTGAATTCCTAACTTGGCATCCTATTGAGTAACAAGCACAGAAAATAAAACTAATGGATACAACAGAGCAGCAGATTCAACATAACCAGCTACTAACAGCCCAATCTTATCATTGGGCTGCATTACAAAAACTCACATTCCTGCAACGCAGCACTGCTTATGGCACCACAAAATGCAACACTATATAGCACGTGACTGGGCTGAGGCCAGAAACAGTGGGTGGCACCAGCCGCACAGCAGCGGCCTCCCTGGATCCCCCAGGGCCAGTTTGTCAGTAGCAGGGGTGGGTGGGCAGGGAGTGGGAGGATGGGGTTGATTCTGAGCAGGGAGGGGGAGGAATTGGGGCGGGAAGGAGGTGGGAGGGGTGGATCCATCAGCAATGGTGCACATTGGATCTTATCCCCTCTTTTTAAAACCTCCCTGCCCCTTCCTTTCCTCTGACAAAAGCCACCAAAATAGGCCTAAGAGATGGGGAAAAGCAACCTCCTGGTTGTAGGAGTAGGTTTTCCTTGTGCCAGGTGCAAGGGAGTGGCAACAGGAATATACAGGTATCTTGTTGTCTTGTGTGCTCCCTGAGGCATCTGGTGGGGCCACTGTGTGATACAGGAAGCTGGACTAGATGGGCTTTTGGCCTGATCCAGCAGGGCTCTTCTTATGTTCTTATGTTGCAGTCATCCAAATGTGATGAGCTTCGTGGAGACTTAAACCGAGCCCAGAGAGAGTATGTGTGGCATTAAAGTAATGGCTGGCTTTCATCTGGGAAAATCTAGTAAGGGCCTCTAGATTGCAAGAATGCAGAAGTAAGGAGCTTGGTGATTCAACACTGCTGGTGTTTTGTGAGAAGTTGTACAAAAGGATACAATGATAGCAAAATCCTTGATGGCATATATGTCTCCGTCAGGATCTCTCTCTCTCTCTCTCTCTCTCTCTCTCTCTCTCTCTCTCTCTCTCTCTCTCTCTCAGTGTCAGACAGTGCTGACAGAGGTGCATCCAAACTGCTCTGGCACAGCAGTGTTTGCATGTGCGTTCATGCACAAAAACATGAGTGCCATGGGGGGACCTCAGTATGTGACTTTTTCCAAGAACCCCCCCAGAATCTCGTGCCATCACTGAGCTGTTGTTTAAAAAGGTAAAGGTATCCCCTGACAATTAAGTCCAGTCGTGTCCGACTCTAGGGTGTGGTGCTCATCCCCATTTCAAAGCCGAAGAGCCAGCGTTGTCCAAAGACGCCTCCGTGGTCATGTGGCCGGCATGACTCTCCTTGCTGCAGCGCGTAGCATGCAGCTGGAACACGGAGCGCTGTTTACCTTCCCGCAAGCGGTACCAATTTATCTACTCGCATTGACATGCTTTGGAACTGCTAGGTTGGCAGGAGCTGGCCAAGCAACGAGAGCTCACCCCGTCGCGGGAATCGAACTGCCGACCTTTCGATCTTATGGTTCAGCTTATGGTTCTTTCGAGCTTATGGTTCAGCGGTTTAACCCGCTGCACCACCCGCTGGCCATGAGCTGTTGTTTACAGTCTCCTAAATTTAAGCATTAAAAAAAATCAGCATCTATTAATTAATCAGAGTGGAAAATTGATAAGGAACCAAAAAGGGTGTTTTAGATCGAAAGCTTTCATGGCCTGCCGTTACTCTATGAGACTTGGGATATACGGGTATACATGGCATCTTTACCCGTATATCCCAAGTCGCATAGAGCAAAAAGGGTGTATTTATCGCAATCCTTTCATTGATTTGAAATTGACACTGTCTCACAAGCTACTGTCTTGCAAGACACTAATGAAAAATTCAGAGCATAAATTTCATTCCTCTTTATTTATTGGATACGTTAGTGAACCAAGCATGTCAAAGTAGCCTGTATGCAAAGATATTTCCTCTTTTAGCGTCCTCTCTTCTCTTTCTGTTCACTAGTTAAAATTCTCTCCATGATTTGAAGCTGGATGGCAACAGATGGAAAGGTTTTAGTATCAAACTGCTAAGGCCAGAATGAAATGTGTGCAGCTGATATACTCGGAGGCCGTTTCTTTCCTGCTGACAAGATCTATAAATCAGAACTGCTAAAGGCTAACACAACACACCGTTCTAATCTTGCCAGGGAAAGTTGACATAGCAGCAGTACTCTTTAATAAGTGTCAATTCATTATTTATTCTTCCTGCAAATATTGTAACCGTGTGATATGATGAATTCCTTAAGGACTCTCTGGTTCAGTTATCATTTAGCAACCATTTGCACATTCCCATTAGAGGGTGTGTTGACTGCAACAACATTAGAGCCATTAAAAAGGCAGGCTTGTTGCATTGTGCTTCTTGGGAGGAGCCAGAAATTAGTTCAGAGCAACACCGGCTCTCTCTGCCCTGAGAAAAAAAAAAGGTCAAAGCTCTGTAAAACTTGAAGGTGGCTCAGCAAGCAGAATTTGTTTGATGCTGTAAACAACCCTACAGTCTCAAAATATTGACATAGACTATCCATTGTTGTGCTCCTTGTCGTAGTGGGGAGAGGAGTTGTGTGGCATGTTCTCCTAGTGCTTTTGCTATAACACATTTCTATGAAAGAAACCATTGAAAACTGTTGATGAACCTCTTCTCAAGGTGAATCACGCCAAGACAGTACAGTATATGGAAGCCAAACATTTATGAAGCCTGTTATACCAAGGGAGATGTACAAATGTCCATATTAGACTACTTCACCAGTAATGTTGACATTTCAGCTCTAGCTCTGTACCATTTATATCTATCAGTCTGTCTGTTGATATGTCCGTTGGTTATATAACATGTTCATACAGTCAGGCACTGCCTTTTCCTACTTAGACTATGTAGGGCAGTGGTTCCCAAACTGGGAGGCGTGGCTCCCAGGGGAGACGCGGAAACCGACCAGGGGAGCTACAAAGTGCCATGGAATTCTCACAGAAAACGGTGCAATGCCTATTGGCAGGCATCAGCATAACGTAATGGGGAACCACGGCCAATGGCCACCAATGGTCAAGGGAGCCGCAGGTCAAAAAAGTTTGGGAAACACTGATGTAGGGGATAGATTCTGCACTAGATGGAACATGGCTCTACTACACCATCTCATGCATGTGATGTAAAAGCTACATGGAATGTGTCAGTAGGAGCTCATACGAAATTATTCCTCAGTAATAAGTTCAAATGAGACTAGCAAAGAGCAGCCAGAATAGAATTAAACAGCACAGAATGTAAAGTCCTGCTGAGGTCCCCAAAGCAGATGTGGGAAGAATATCAATGGCATATTATTATTATTATTATTATTATTATTATTATTATTATTATTATTATTAATGATAACGATAATGATAATGATAATGATAATGATAATGATAATGATAATGATAATAAGGACCTTCAAGGACCTTTTATTTTGATGCACTGAAATGGAGCCAAGTGCTTGCTTCAGCTCAAACACCAATATTTTAAAATGCTGTGCAAATATTTGGTTCATTAGCCAAGTAATATCTCCCTGAGGACTGTTATGAAGATACTGAAGTATTTGTGTTTTATGCCTGCACACACACACACAGCATCCTGCGATTCCAAGAGGTAACTCCTAGCTGTCAATACAATACAGATGCTCAGTGTGGCATCAGAAATCAGGTCATTCTTCACATCTCAACTGTTCCCATTTCCAGGCACACAAACAACATTTTTGAAAATGTTTGTTGCTCAGAGAGCCATGCTGCAGCAGACTCCTCAGGCAAAATAGAGGCTACTGTCTGCTTCTCTTTAGAGTTCATAAATAGAGCCAACAGTCCTTTTAAGTCTGACAATAGTCTTTCTCCAACAACAACTCTCAAAAATGGTGACTACCTTGCAGTGTGATTAATGAACTCCATAGGACGCATCAGACCATAGGACGCATGCGTACTATGGAGCTAAAAATAGGGGAAAATATTTTTACTTACCGGTGCTTGTGGGGGCTTCAGGGAGGCCTGCGCGACCCTCTGCAGGCCTCCCCGATCTTCAGTTCGGCGATAAATGGCGATTTTCGGGCATTTCCGGAACCTCCCCGAAGCCCCCCACAAGCCCCAGTAAGTAATTTTTTTACATTTTTTAGCATTCGGTCCATAAGATGCACAAACTATTTGGGGGGGGGAGTGCGTCTTATGGAGCGAAAACTACGGTAATACTGCAGCTACTCTGTTATCATCTTTGGATAATTTTCCTACAATTCATAATGCCCACTGTTACAGACATACTCTAGAGCAGACATTCCAAACCTGTGATACACGTACCCCCTGGGGTATGCAGACTGACCGCTGGGGGTACGCAACAGGCTTGCCCTTATCAGCTGCTGCGATAAGCAGTTGATCGTCGGACTTGTAGCGCAAATTTTGAAAGGAGTTTCTTACCGGCTGCGGCTCTAGGAAGGGAATTTCCGCTGGATTTGCGGAAATCGCTGTCAATCGCTTTGCAGCCCAGGCCCGCCGCGCCGATCGCCTCACCACCTGAGCCTGAACTGGTCATGGCAGACTTTGCAAAACATCAGGCGAAACCGGGACCTGCGAGCCCGACACGCCTGCAGGAGGGGTGGGCGGTGCCGTGAGAGCGGCCAATACGAACCTAAGGGAAGCCCTGTGGCGAATCTGATCATGGTCAACCTGTCCAGTGGCAGAGGCGACCGCAAGCTGCAGCTCCGCCTCCAAGCCTCCAAGCTTCTTACCTGGCTTGTGGCCCTTCCTTTCACTCCACACCCTCTGTGTGTGATTGTCTGCTGATTGTTCTGCTGATTGTTCAAGCAGGGAGGGGAGGATTTTCACTGGGAGAAAATGCACTGGGCACTATGTTCATTGTGTTGGAGGATCAAGGTCTCTGGTCGGTCCTCCAGAAGAAGTTATTAACAGTATTAGGCAGCAATCCTATACACACTTTCCTGGGAGTAAGCCCCATTGGACACAATGGAACTTACTTCTGATTAGACATGCATAGGATTGTGCTGCCAATGTTGTATTGCAACAACCACTGACATTTGCCGATACCTATATCCTCCTGAACTATCTACCTGTATCATGGAAGTTAGCAGTGGGACAGTGGAAATGGGCTCTCTATGCCCTTACAGTCGCTACAAGACTGAGAAATTGGAAGGATAAGTGCCCCCTATGATCCATTCAGTCAACAGATTGAAGAATGTGTAACAGGATTAAAAGCCATGAGGATATAAAAATGTCTTTATGTTTAAAAAATCGTAAAACATGCTTAAAAACACGTAAAAACAGGTTAAAAACACAACTAAAATCCAAACCAAAAACACACAAGAGTACACAAAGTTTCGTCCACATAGAGCCATGGACCTCTTCTGGTGTCAGTGCCAGAGGCGTATCAGGAGCGGATGCCGCCTGGAGCACCGCTCCTGATACGCTGCTCCGGGGGGGGCCCCGCTCCGGGGGGGCGGCCCGGAGAGAAGGCCTCGGAGCGCCCACCCACGTCACCGGACGGATGGGCGGGCGGGCGCGCTCGCTCGCTCCGTGGAAAGACTGGAGCGAGCGGAGTAGCGCCGCCTGGCGCCGCGGTGCCACCTGGAGCCGCTGCTCCACTCGCTCCAGTCTTTCCACGCCTCTGGTCAGCGCACAGGCTGTCAAGATGTTCTGACACCAGAAGAAGTCCACGGCTCTATGCAGAAGCATCATCAGGGTAGGGGTGGGGGGGCGTGGGCCCCAAGGCAGCAGGTGCATGTGGCGGCAGGGGGGGGCGTACTTGCTTCCGGGATGCATCTCCTCTACCGCTGTTCCCATCGTCGTCTTCATCTGGTTCGTTTTGGTGTTGGGCCCTCCTGCCCGCCCTGGAGCCGTTTGGCTCCAAAAAGGTAAGCAAAACGGCGGGGGGGGGGGGCGTGATTGGATCCGTGCCGCATGCACACGAAACTGACGTCACTTGCGGCGTCACATGGGGTCAGTGCATCGGTGGTCCCCCCCCCCCCCCCAGAATCGCCACTGGCTCTATGTGGACAAAATATTGTGTACTCTTGTGTGTTTTTGGTTTGGATTTTAGTTACGTGTTTTTAACGTGTTTTAAAGGTGTTTTTACGTGTTTTTAAGCGTGGTTTACTATTTTTTAAACATTTTTAATCCCGTTATATTGACTTCTTTGTGCATTGTAGCTGGCCATGATAGTTTTGGTTTGTTCCTTAGATTGAAGACCTTTTGACTTTGTCGTCTGTAAGCCATTCGCTCAAAAGTCGATAACTACAAATTGATATATTTGTGGATATTTGGAAGCCTTTCCTAGACACACACACACACACACACAAACACACACACACACACACACACACACATATAAGTGCATGAAATATGTAATACTTCATACAGATTGCTTAAATATCTTTATAATACATTTCCTTTTTTCTTTTTCCCCCTCCTTTTTTTTGAAAAAACAGATATATCTTAATTGTCTAGAAATATCTTAGTTTCAGTTTGCAATTGTTTGTATTTGTATTGTGTTTTAAAATGTATTTTTCCACACAAAAATGAATTTTTAAAAAATCTAAATATTGAATCTGAAAAGATTGTTGACAAACTGAAATTGTTTCCCCAACTTGCGTATATTTTTGTAATTTTAATGAATAAATGTTTTGGAGCTACATAATAACACTGATTTCTTCTCTGTTATCACTACCCTATATTACAATGCAAATTTCAGTGGCTTTTTCTATCATGTACCTTCACAGCTCAAACATTAACTAATAGGCAACTGTTGTTCATCAAACAAGGAGAACAGACTTTAAACAAATCAACCAACAGAGGGAGAGTCCATAATGAATCAGCAACTCAACAGCATGCGCCTGACTCCGAGGGGTTCCAATCAGCAGGAGACACAACCGGAACAGATGGTCTTGGTTTGATTAGTCAAATGTCCTGGATTAAAGTGAAAATATGCCAAAAAGTAGGTTAAGATACAGCAAAGATAAGTTGAAAAACTAGGAGTGCAATCCTATACTCAGTTTCCTGAGAGTAAGCTGCATTGAACACAATGAGACTGACTTCTGAGTAATCATGCAAAGGATCGTGCTGTAAGCCTGTTACCATTTTTTTGATGGAGAAGCCCCTTTTGGGGATATTTTGATACTCTAGTCATCTATTAAAAACATCTATAAAAACATCTATTAAAAAGTTAAAGACAACTGACTCACAGTTTTTCTTTGAGGGGGTAGCAATGGTGCACAGTGTATGCTATCCCCTCCGTTTCAATAGGGTTACCAGATCTCCAACCGGGATAGAGTGCTAGACCTTTAGGAGAAAGAATGTGGGCAGGTGTAGCTTGTTAAACTTTAGAGTACAAGGCATGTCTACTCAGAAGCAAGCCTCACTGAACACAATGGGTTGGAGATCTGGTAAGCCTACCTTTCAAACCTCCCCACCCCTTTTCTCTCCTGGGACATATGCCTCCAAAAGGAGGAGACCCATTGGTGAGTGGGAGGCTTATGGGGAGGTAAGGGGAAATATATTCCCTTATCTCTCCAAAGCCTCCTGATTTGCCCGCGCCCGCTGGATGCAGTGCACACCTTTTTGGCGTGGCTGCAGGGAAGGGCCTAGAGCAGGGATTCTCAACCCCTTCCTGACCGAGTACCACCTCCGGAGCCACTCTCGTGCTGCGTACCACCTGAAGTGACTGGCGATGACATCATCACCAGTTACTTCCAGGTTTTCGGGGTTTTGGAGGCCTGAAAACACAGGTAGGAGGCTCTGGGTGGGTTGGAGGGTCCTTCTCAGCATTCCCGAGAGGCTCAGCCAAAGGCAGGAGCCTCTTGGGAGCGAAAACACAGCATCAAAAGTGCCACATAAAAGCGGGATTCCGGTGGTCTGAGTACCACCAGCAGTCGGCCAAAGTACCACTGCTGGTACTAGTACCACTGGTTGAGAACCCCTGGCCTAGAGGATAGGATTGAGCCCTTAGTAAGCTACCAACATCATACAGGGCTGGTTGTCTGAGTTCAGGTTGGTAGATCACAAGCTGTGCAGACATCTTCTAAGGTAAGCTTTTTCTGTTAGCCTGAATTGGATGTAATGGCAAAGCAATCATCTGATCTGAGAATATGCCTAGGTGTAGCACACAACACTAAATGGTATTTTTGAATTGTTTACACACTTAATTAGCTCTGCACCCTAAATAGCACTGTTTGATGTTTTGTACCTTTGATTAGCTCTATATTGTTCCTATGCCAAAGCTGTGAAATTCTGAAAATATGAACTCCAGCCTTGAATTAAAACTAAATATTGATGACTTGTTTTGCTTGTAAGGCAAGAGCTAAAAGTATTCTTGGGTTGCACATTAAACTATGCAAATCTGAACATTGATTTAGACACCGACATGCAATGGTTTCATTATTTCACAAGTTTTCAATTAGATTGAATTCAGGAACTGGCTGTCCTCACAGCCACTGAGTTTTGCTAAAAGGTTAGACTATGAATATTTATGGGTTTTGAGACTGGTGGCTGAAATTAGGTTTAATAGCAAATATGTCTGTTTTTAAGTATATGTAAATGATTCTTCAAGAAGTCTAATATGGTGATTGATTTACCTTTATTTTATCTTGACTGCTTTATCTTTAATCCCAGTTATTACCCTGCCATTCCACTCCAAGATAAATGAGTTGCGAAGAAATAAGTGACTGCTTGTTTTTTTTATTAGAAAGGATTTCCTCCTCTTTTTATTTTACCAATTTCACAGTGAGGTTTCTATGACTTGACACCTCTTGCTCACAGAGCAACAAAACACATAAATAATGGAACTGATCTCTGCAGACAAAATTTTGCCCTTTGAACAGGACAGGCCAACGTGTGTATCTATAACGGGTTTTTTTTTTCCTGTGCAACCTGCAGACTTTTATCATCCTAAGCTTCTCAGCCAGCTTTCATATAAAAAATGAGCTTTTAGCTTTCATGATTGTGGAAGAACTTGAGTAAATACAATGAAAGGATCAACTAATATATCAGAAACCAGAAGACATGTTCTTAAACCACAAAATTATGTTTGCAAATGTTAAGATTTTTTTTTAAAAATCAGATGTTGAATACTTGCAATACCCAATACCTGGTTCCTGATTATGAAATGCCATTATCATTCATCTAGTCACTGGGTACAACAGTCCAAACCTTTGCAGGTACAAGGACTTCATATTTTCTTCTGTGAAGGAAAACGTCTGTGCATAGTACCTTCCCTGTGCTCATCTGTGTTTGTTTCATATATTGCAGGCCTCAGACGTTCTGGATCACAGTCCATGTGTGAAAGTGTTGTTGTTGTTCAGTCGTTAAGTCGTGTCCGACCCTTCGTAACCCCATGAACCATATCCCGCCAGGCCTTCCTATCCTCCACTATCTTCCTGAGTTCGCTCATTTTCATGTTCGTTGCATCGGTGATGCTGTCTAACCATCTCATCCTTTGCCTTCCCCTTCTCCTTTTGCCTTCAATTTTTCCCAGCATCAGAGTCTTCTCCAGAGAGTCCTCTCTTTGCATTAGGTGGCCAAAATATTTGAGTTTCAGCCTTAGTACCTGTCCTTCCAGGGAACAGTCAGGGTTGATTTCATTTAGGATTGACTGATTTGATCTCCTAGCAGTCCAAGGGACTCTCAGGAGTCTTCTCCAGCACCACAGTTCAAAAGCCTCTATTCTTCGGCGCTCAGCCTTCCTTATGGTCCAACTCTCGCAACCATACATTGCTACTGGGAACACCATGGCCCTGACTATACGAACTTTTGTTGGCATGGTGATATCTCTGCTTTTTATTATGCTATCTAAATTTGCCATAGCTTTCCTTCCAAGGAGTAAGCGTCTTTTAATTTCATGGCTGCTGTCTCCATCTGCAGTGATCTTGGAGCTCAGAAAAGTAAAATCTGTTACTGCTTCCATTTCTGCCCCTTCTATTTGCCAGGAATTGATGGGCCCAGATGCCATGATCTTAGTTTTATTAATGTTGAGTTTCAAGCCAACTTTTGCACTCTCCTCTTTCACTCTCATCAAGAGGCTCTTTAGTTCTTCTTCTCTTTCTGCCATTAGGGTGGTATCGTCAGCATATCTGAGGTTGTTGATATTTCTCCCGGCAATCTTGATTCCCGCTTGCGATTCATTCAGCCCTGCATTTCTCATAATGTACTCTGCATATAAGTTAAATAGGCAGGGTGACAATATACAGCCTTGCCGTACTCCCTTCCCAATTTTGAACCAATCAGTTGTTCCATGGCCGGTTCGAACTGTTGCTTCTTGACCCGCATACAGGTTTCTCAGGAGACAGGTAAGGTGGTCTGGTACCCCCATCTCTTTAAGAATTTGCCACAGTTTGTTGTGATCCACACAATCAAAGGCTTTTGCGTAGTCAATGAAGCAGAAGTAGGTGTTTTTTTGGAACTCTCGTGCTTTCTCCATGATCCAGCGCATGTTGGCAATTTGATCTCTAGTTCCTCTGCCTCTTCGAAACCCAGCTTGTATGTCCGGTAGTTCTCGGTCCACGTACTGCTGAAGCCTAGCTTGTAGGATTTTGAGCATAACCTTGCTAGCATGTGAAATGAGTGCAATTGTGCGATAGTTTGAACACTCTTTCAAACTCTGCCCTTTGACACTGCCCTTCTTTGGAATTGGAACGTAAACTGACCTTTTCCAATCCTTTGGCCACTGCTGAGTTTTCCAAATTTGTTGGCATATTGAGTGCAGCACTTTCACAGCATCATCATTTAGGATTTTAAGTAGCTCAGCTGGGATATTATCATCTCCACTAGCTTTGTTGTTAGTAATGCTACCTAAGGCCCACTTGACTTCACTCTCTAGGATGTCCGGCTCTGGGTCAGTGACCACACCAGCGTGGTCATCAGGAACATTAAGATCTTTCTTGTATAGTTCTTCTGTGTATTCTTGCCATCTCTTCTTAATCTCTTCTGCTTCTGTTAGGTCTCTGCCTTTTTTGTCCTTTATCATGCCCATCTTTGCACAAAACGTTCCCTTGATATCTCCAATTTTCTTGAAGAGATCTCTAGTCCTCCCCATTCTGTTGTTTTCCTCGATTTCCTTGCATTGTTCATTTAAGAAGGTCTTCTTATCTCTCCTTGCTATTCTCTGGAAATCTGCATTCAGTTGTTTATATCTTTCCCTTTCACCCTTGCTTTTCGCATTCCTTCTTTCCACAGCTATTTGTAAAGCCTCATCTGACAGCCACTTTGCTTTCTTGCATTTCTTTTTCTTTGGGATGGTTTTAGTTGCTGCCTCTTGTACAATGTTACGAACTTCCGTCCATAGTTCTTCAGGCACTCTGTCTACCAGGTCTAATGCCCTAAATCTATTCTTCACCTCCACTGTATACTCATAAGGGATATGGTATAGGTCATATCTGACTGGTCTAGTGGTGTTCCCTACGTTCTTCAATTTAAGCCTGAATTTTGCAATAAGAAGCTGATGATATGAGCCACAGTCAGCTCCAGGTCTTGTTTTTACTGATTGTATAGAGCTTCTCCATCTTTGGCTGCAAAGCACATAATCTATCTGGTTTCGGTATTGACCATCTGGTGATGTCCATGTGTAGAGTCGCCTCTTGTGTTGTTGGAAAAGAGTGTTTGCTATGACCAGCGTGTTCTCTTGACAGAACTCCGTTAGCCTTTGCCCTGCTTCATTTTGCGCTCCAAGGCCAAACTTGCCTGTTGTTCCGTTTATTTCTTGATTTCCTACTTTAGCATTCCAGTCTCCTATGATGTAAAGGACATCTTTTTTGGGTGCTAGTTCTAGAAGGTGTTGTAGGTCTTCATAGAACCGGTCAACTTCATCTTCTTCGGCATCAGTGGTTGGGGCATACACTTGGATTACTGTAATGTTGAATGGTTTGCCTTGGATTCGAACTGAAATCATTCTGTCGTTTTTGAGGTTGCACCCCAGTACTGCCTTTCCCACTCTTTTATTGACTATGAGGGCTACTCCATTTCTTCTAAGGGATTCATGCCCACAGTAGTAGATATGATGGTCACCTGACTTAAAATCGCCCATGCCCGTCCATTTTAGTTCGCTGATTCCCAAGATGTCAATGTTCAATCTTATCATCTCATTTTTGACCACATCCAGCTTGCCTTGATTCATAGTTCCATTCACATTCCATGTTCCTAAGCAGTATTGCTCCTTGCAGCATTGGATTTTCCTTTCAACCTCAGACACATCCACAGTTGGACGTCCTATTGGCTTTGGCCCAACCGCTTCACTCTTTCTGGGTCTACTTGGAATAGTCCTCCGCTCTTCCTCAGTAGCATATTGGACACCTTCCGACCTGAGGGGCTCATCTTCCGGCGTCATATCTTTTAGCCTTTCTTTTAGTGAAAGTGTAGTCACCAGTTAATGTATGATAGTGGAACTGGAAAAGGTACAGAAGAGAAGATTAGTGGGCTGGGGCATCTCCCCATGAGGAATGGCTACAGTGTTTGGGGCTCTTGCCGGAGGCGTTTCTACGGTAGGGGCCCTACCGTAAGTTGCGCCCCGTGCTAGTACTGTGTTTACAAACCGGAGCGAGGAGGCCCCGCCCCCTCACTGTCGGAGCCATTCCGCACAACGAAGGCGAACGGGCAGGGAGTCTCCTGCCCGTTCGCCTTCGCTGCGTGGAATGGCTCTGACAGCGAGGGGGCGGGGCATCCTCGCTCCAGTTTGTAAACACGGTACTAGCACGGGGCGCAACTTACGGTAGGGCCCCTACCGTAGAAACGCCTCTGGGCTCTTCAGTTTAGAAAAAAGGGGCTTAAGGGGGGACATGATTGAGACGTATAACATTATGCATGGGATAGAGAGTATGAAGTTCTTTTCCCTCTTGTACAACACCAGAACTAAGGGACATCCACTGAAATTGAGTGGTGGGAGAATTAGAATAGACAAAAGAAAATATTTCTTTACCCAGTGTGTAATTAGTCTGTGGAACTCCTTGCCACATGATGTGGTGATGGCACCTGGCCTGGATGTCTTTAAAAGGGGATCAGACAGATTTATGAAGGAAATGTTCATCATTTCATCACAAATGTTCATCACAGGTTACAAGTCATGCTGGTATATGCAACCTCCTGGTTTTAGTAATAGGCTATCTCTTAATGCCAGGTGCAAGGGAGTGGCAACAGGATAGAGGTATCATGTTGTCTTGTGTGCTCCCTGAGGCATCTGGTGGCCCACTGTGGGATACAGGAAGCTGGACTAGATGGGCCTTTGGCCTGTCCAGCAGGGCTCTTCTTATGTTCTTGTCCGGGGACGGGATCCCCGTGCGCCCGGGAACGCACCCCGCCAACACTGGCGGAGAAACGGAATCCCGGGCGTCATCCGGAACCCCGTTCCCCGTCCTCCCAGCCGGCTGCGCAGGCCCCGGTTCCCTGCCAGGGGGCGGGCCCCGCAACTCTCGGGCCGCTGGGAGGCAGTGGAGACGGGGGCCGGCGGAGGGGCTGCCGGAAGCTCGCTCCGTTTCGGAGCAGTTGGGCGCCGAGCCGCCCAGCCCCAGCCACGGCCCCTGCACTATGGGACAGGCGGCGTGGGGAAGCGGGGGCGCCCGGGACGCCTCCCCCGCCTGCCGCGGCACTCTCGGCGAGGCCGACACGTCGGCAGGCGAGGGACAAGAAGCCGGCACCCCGACAGAACACCCCGACCCAGCCCCACTCACCCGGAGGGGAGGGACCTCCGCTTCCAGAAGGCAGGACCCGCCAGCGACGGCCATTGGGAGAACAACCACGCCTCTCAGCAGACAGCCAACATAGCCAGCCCCAAGGTGAGGGAGGCGGGACAAACCCACAGGCACTGGTGGGATTGGCTGCGAGGGAAGGGGGAGGGGAGGAAGGGGTGGAGCACGGGGAAGGGCGGTGTATATAAGGAGATTCGGGAGGCCAGTGAGGAGGACGCTAGGAGATGGCAGGCTGGAGGATCGGAGCGACAGCCAGGAAGGAGCCGCTCCAGCCAGGCAAGGGTGTAGGCTCGGGTGCTGTTAACCACCTTCACCCTTCACCTAGTCTGAGGCCATAACGATTAACTCCTTGGGAGGCAGCTCATCACTGCCCCTTTTTCTTTGCGGGCTGGAGGTCAATCTGGTGGATACAGCGACAGGGGGGTCCGACCGGGCCCTAACCACCCCTTTACCGGGGTCCCCGGGGACCACACCCTCACAGTTCTTATAATCAGATATCATGGAACCAATAGTAGGAACCAAGGTGGGAGGTGATAAATGTATCTTGTGTTGGCAGGTCCCTTATACTGAACATTGAATTCAGTCTGCGTCCAATCAAGGGCTAGATGCAATGGAAAAATAACAGTTGTTTGGGAAAAAAATTCTAAATTCTTACATACTTTTTGCTGGCTATTATGCACTACTTCATAAGACAAAAGGCAGGAAGCTGAAGTGCTTTATTTTGACAGAATGATGTTCTGTCAAAACCAAATGACAACAGCAAAACACAAATGATTCACTAATTGTATAGAGAACCTATTCTGCTTTGTCCTACATTTTGGTAGCTTATATACAACTGAGCACAATGAGTGTACATGAAAAAATGGCTATACAGTACTGTGATTATTTTATTACTCTATAGGAGTGAGAACCAGTTGCAGCTTTCACTGGTTAGTTTGCCTTCAGTAACCTCCTATATGGGTGGAACATGGCCAATCTAGCAGTGAAGTGACCTGATGTGGCTTGCAGCGGCAGATGGGGGGGCTGGGGGGCAGTGGATTCAAGGTGCCCTTCACCCAAGTCTGCCGCTGTCTCTCACAGATGCAAGCCACATTGATCTGTTTCCTTACCATACTCCATCACACAGTTTTAGCAAAGCTGGAAGTGCAGGACTTCTGGTTTTATTTAAAGGGACTGAACAAACAAAGGAGCCCCTTCGTTAGTGCATCCCTTTAAATAAAAGTGGAAGTCCTGCACTTCTGGGTTTGCAAAAACTGCGTAACAGAGCACGGTGATGGGGTGGGGAGGAGGGCGGATCAGGCCCAGGAGAAGGACGGGTTTGTGGTGGCGGTGCACACCGAATCCTAGCCCCCTTCCCAGGCATGACCATCCTTCACGGATCGACTCGGACTTGTGCCAGCTGTCAAGTTGACCCACCGCCGGCCTGCTGGGGCTTACCCCAGGGGCAAGGGAATAAATGTTCCCTTACCCCAAGGAGGCCTCTGGAGGCCAAAACACCCCAGCAGGATGCAGTGGAGGCCTCACCAGTGCCGCTGCATCGCCATGCAGGGAGTTAGATAGGATTGGGCTGTCCATATGGCTACGGCCAAGTTACATGTTACAGTAAACCCACAACATGGCTTTTTAAGTGTATTTGCTTAAAAAAATAAAATTAGTGCCCTGAGGGGGGTGAAAAGGAAGCAGAACCAAAGCAGAGATGTTTGGAGAGCTTTAGGACTTTATTTCCACTGCAGTCCTGGTGAATTGTAATGGCCCTGTGTTGGATCGGGATCAATGGAAATCAGTTCTGAGAAAACCATCATTTTTGTGGACTTGAACTGTGTCCTATTTTTCTCTCCTTTTTCCTGGCCCATCCAAGGCCAGTGAAGACTGCATCAGTAACCAGAAGTTATCTCTCTGCAACTACCTGCTACATTTAGAGGTAGAGATACTTACAGTGTCAGTGTGTGTGACATAGGGAGATGCTTCACACTTACCAGGAGAGCTTGTCAAATGCCTCATTGGGCTCCTAAAAATCGCATATTGCCTGAAGATGTTAGCAATACGACTCTGATGAATGACCATGGGGGCCGAGTCAGCAGGAGCAGAAAGAAACTGCAACATTCAATGGAAATTAATTTGGAGAAATAAGTGAATAAAGCTTTCGCCCTTGTGGCTTAATCTATTACAGTCAGTAGCAGTGCTGCCTAGCTCATAAATTGTGCTCAAGTCTGTTTTTCCCACCTGAAAGCTCTGCTCTTTCACTCCATGGCATACATCCCACCAGAGGCATCACTAGGGTTTGTGTCACCTGGTGCAAGAGCTCATCACGTCACCCCAGTGGTGTCACTAGGGTTGGTGTTACCCAGTGCGGTAACTCATGGTGTCACCCCCATTAACTTTATTTATTTTAATATATAACAGGACAGGTTACCCAACAAATCAGTAATCAACAAAAATACAGCGGCCAACTTGATAAGTCACACAACTGAATAAGAGTTCTAGTATTAGCTCCGATACACAGAAATGAGAGCCGACTCATACTAACACCTTATTGGTTCCATGCTGTGTCATAATAACACCTCATTGGCCCTCGGAACAATCAGTCTCATTGGTCAGTTTTGAGTAAAGGAAATCCACTTTCTGTTACATAAGGCAGTTGTGTTTATCTGGTTATTTGGCCATAACATTTGATAGAATACAGATAATTCAACACCGTTGGTTTCATTACATTCTGCATTAAATAACTTTCCCCAATAATATATAAGTTTATGGTATTAGTCATAAATACAAATTTTCAAAAAAGGTTTCCACAATTCAGGTCACTGGTGGTGTCAACACACACATACCCCGATGGTGTCACTCGGTGTGGTCCGCATCCCTCCTAGTGATGCCACTGCATCCCACCTAAGGGAAACAAAGAATCACCTGTACAAAGTTGAGGAAAAGAATTCAAAATTCCATCACATTCAGCCATATAGCCATTCCCATAAATATATTATGGTTATTTTTTTTTATCTAGAACTCAGAAAAACACCACCTTCTCTTATGGCCTCCTCTCTCTCTCTCTCTCTCTCTCTCTCTCTATCTATCTATCTATCTATCTATCTATCTATCTATCTATCTATCTATCTATCTAATATTCTGCCTTTCAGCCTCTCATGGGTCTCCCAGAGGAGGGTATTGTCACATCCCTAGCCCTGGGCAGTTGCTCTGACACTGACCTGGAAGAAGTGGGGTCAGAGAGTTTTGTGGCCCATGGAATATGACCTGATCTGAGAATGAGCAAAAGATGGATTCCAGTGCAGAAGGATGCCGCTGACGGACTAATAATAACCAGTAGGTTTGCCATAATTTGGTCCCCCCCGCTCTTTTCCACCTAGCAATTATTAGTTATAATCCACTTCCGCGACAAATTGTATATGTACTTATCCTTTCCCTGCACATTGAGACTACAACTTAATAGGTATTGAGTTGTAAGATGACTTGATTCATTGTCTCTTAATATTAGGCCCGTCAAGCACACAGGAAAACAACCCTTGGGGAGAAATCAATAACTATTACTCTAGGCCCGTTGCTTTACACTGTGTCTCCGATGAAAATTCACTATCAAATGTATTGTGTTTTTTTTTCTTTCCTTGTAAAGAGAGTTGGCTGACTGAAAACATGACACCTCTGAAAGCACCAAATGGAAAGAAAGGCACTCAACTTTCATTTCCAAACAAGAACGAAAGATTGCCTATTCAGGGCTGTAGAGTGCGTAGCTCAGGCACAAATGTAAAGCTGCAGTGACAAAGGGGGGAACAGTGGGCCAAAAATAGATCACAAATAACAGGTAAAACAGGAAGCAAACTTCGCAACTATGTTTCAGATGAGAAGCATGGCCCGACGTGAACTGGTCTTCAACGCCTGAGTAGATTTCTATATCATTTGATGTCTCTGTAATGTTGATACTCAGTGCCAAGCTTCTAGTCTTTTCATATAGATGAAATGTAAGAAAATGGCAAACTTTCAATTCGAAACTCTTTAGTAAGAGGTGAAAGTGAAAGTTCACAGAGTCATCACAAACATCTGAAGAGGATATACAGCACCAAGCCCCCAGTAGCAAGGACCATCTCCAAGGAGGCTTGTTTTCCATCTGCCCCTCCAATAAGCTGCTGGGGAAGAGAACGGGGCGAGAGGGAGAAAGAGGAGGCAGCAGTAGTACCAACAACAACAGCAGCAATGCAGCCTGGTGAGAAGCGTGCGCACGCACGCACACACACACACACACACACACCTCAGACTGTGACATCTCTAGCCATGTGATTGGCCCCTTCCAAGACTGGGTGTATTTTCACCTCTTTGAGGTATCACGTTGGGACACTACAAGGGCATGGGTGCCTAGTTCTCTACACTTATAAGAGACAGAGACTCAGTGAGAGGTCTACTTGGGGAGTTCTGGGTGGTGAGTGTGCACCCTTCAGGGTCCCAGCTGGGTGTAAAGGAGGGGATTGTACCACATCTTTCCCAGTTCATATCGTGATTCTGGAGTGTGGGTGACTGCTTGTTTGTTATTTTTGGGTGGAGATGGGCTTTGGGGTTTGGTTGATTGGTGTAGTGGCATTGATCTATAGGTATAATGGGGTGGGGGAGAAGATGGGTGTGTCACCATTACTAGGTTAATGGGCAACAGGAGGTATGGTGGTAGGAGGAGGAAGAAAGACGGTTACTGGAGAAAGAGGCCAAATTGATTAAGGAATATCCCTCTTACCGGCCCCCTTTCCAACCATAGACTGCTGGTGGCTCTAACAGCAGCCCCATTGCCCGAAGCTGCTTTAAGAACATAAGAAGAGCGCTGCTGGATCAGGCCAAAGGCCCATCTAGTCCAGCTTCCTGTATCACACAGTGGCCCCACCAGATACCTCAGGGAGCACAAGACAACAAGAAGATACTTGTATCCTGTCGCCACTCCCTTGCACCTGGCACAAAGAAAACCTACTCCTACAACCAGGAGGTTGCTTATCCCCATCATGGCTTGTAAAGTGCCAGGTCTGTTAAAAATATGACCATCCTCACCCAGGACTTGACCAAATTATAATGACATAAATTATAATTAAATTTGACCAAAATACATATGACATATGTCTTTCATGACTACATTTAACTAAAGGTTCATTATTTACAAATGAGATAAATGAATACCAGCCATTCACAAAAGAGTCTCAAACATCTTGCATGAATACAGGCATGAATTTATTGTTTATGTTTCCATTAATGCCGAGGATCTAAGTGATACCATTGCTCTCACATGGTGGAATCCTGCCCTTGCCACTGGTGTGCTATTTCTAATTTAGCTGCCAGCAATAGAAAGACAACAAGGATTCTGTTCATAGTTTCCTGAAGAACGTGTCCAAAAAGTATTTAACAGCATCCATTTTGATGCAGGAACGATCTCTTCAGTCTCTTGTCTCTTTGGCAACACTTCATAAATGTCTACTTTCTCCACGTTTCCATCACAGTTTATGTTATGCAGCTGCCTCTTTCTTCGAGGTTTGACACAAGACCTCCCTGCCCTTGTGTCTTGAAGTTTGGCTTACAGCCCAAATGAAGGCATCTGAAACTGTAAGACTTAAAATAGAGCAGTTGTGTGTGCATCAATCCATACCAATTATATTTATAGGCTAGAACTGCTCTGGGCATGCAGTGAGGCAAGAGGCCAGCCACGTAGACAGGGAAGCAAAACGCCAGGAAGGCTTTGTGCTCATGAATACCTTGTTTGTGTTCCACCGTCTTTCTCCTGAGATATTGAATGAAAGATTTCACCGAAAATATTTTATAGTGTTGCCTTGTAAGGCAGAAACTAACATTCTAGAGGCATCTACTTTTGCACATTCGTTTGCTCTTCTCCTTTGCTTTAATTTGACAAACCCAAAACTGCAGCTTCTACTTGTTTCTCTAAATTCCTCATACAGATTCACGAGTGTCTGTCGTCCCATTTGAATGTTTAATTGTGAGTCTATTCTTTTGGGGGAAGAAATGTGGCATCTAAATTTTGATACAAAAAACCATTAAGAAATCCATGGGCAGGTGTTGCCTTGTTACTGAGCCAGAGGTACTTGAGGGCGAATAGCTGCCCTGGCCACAGCCCTGCTAACAAGGCTGCTGAAGCCTGCAATATTCCAAACACTATAGGAAGTTTTTCTTTCATAGCCTAGCAAGTTCCTTCCACCCTGTCATTGTTCCATCAGTGACGTTCAGAGGCATGACAAGTCCTTCGCAGCCTGAACAACATCCCTTTGTGACAAATTTCATTTGAAGCTGAGAAAGTGGAGAGCTTATCAATGATGAATTGCTAGATTTTGTGTGTGAACTGAATACATGTCATCTAAGACTTGTATGTGTACCCAAGTTCATTTCCACCAGCCTTTCTAGCCAATCAAAAATAATACCAAAAAATTATACAGCCTAATACAGCTGACAGCCTTTCCACCAAGCAAAAATAATACCAAAAACATTTTTAAATGGGTAGCTATCACAGAGGTTTCCCTCATACAGAAAACATTCTTCCATTTTCAAAGATGCTGGAAATTTCGTCTATATCCTATAGAAATTGTTCCAGGATCTGGTCCCTGGGCTTAAAATTCTGCTAGGAATATAAACCAGAAATGAAATAAAGGCTGGATGATGACTGAGGGACTGGGACATTTGATGGGGTAGATATCTGAAAGGCTCCAATACTAAAAGGCCGGTATGGAATGTGACGGTTAGCAGTGGTACAGCAGGCAATGCTCGCTTCCTAATATGGATTGAAACTGCTGCCTTGCAAGTACAGGGGCAGCTCGATCCTATTGGGTTTGCCTGCTGGCGGAATTAGTGTTGACTGCTTTCTGGCAGTCGTAAAAGGCGCTCCAGCAGTGCACGGAGCTGCTGAAGGGCTGGTGGAGAGGCCAGAGCAGCTTCCCGCACACAGGTGGACCAGCGAAGGCCCACCAACCCAGGTAGGCCAGCGGAGGAGGTGGGATGGGGTGGGGGAGGATGGAACAGGGGTGGGGTGGGCAGAACGAAGCGGTGACGGGGTGGGGGAGGACGGGATGAGTTTGGCAGCAGAGGCGCCTGCCAAAGAATAAAAAGCAAGGCTCAGCATTTTTTCCTGCACTTCCACTTTCTTTTTCTTAGTCAGAGAGAGATAGAGAGAGAGAGAGAGAGAGAGAGAGAGAGAGAGAGAGAGAGAGAGATTGCTCAGGGGCAGCTTAAGCTCAGCAATTGGGTTACTTACTTAAAGAGATCAGAGGCATTGAATTTTCTCGGGATGACACAATCATCAAGCCCCATTGAATGACTACATGCCAAGGATGGGACTTAGAGAAGTGTAGATGGGAATAACCTTACCACCCATCACCACCCTCACTTTGTTTTTTTCCATAAAGAAAAGATCAGGAATTGAAATGGAACTTGAGACTTGGGAGTTGACTTGCAAAAAGACTAGACTTAGGACTTGACAGAAGACTTGGAGTCGTCTGAGACCACTTGAGTTTGGGGGGGCAAAGACTTGGGACTTGACTCGAGACTCGGACCCAAAGACTTGGGACTTGAGACTTGGAACCAAAGACTTTAACACATCACTGCTCCATAGTTTATAGTTATGTTCACACGCCACATAGTAGCAGACATCTCTTCTCTGGTACACATTCTCTTTTCTGATATACACAGGGCCCAGTTCTATCCACCTTTCCAGTGCTGATGCAGCTGCAATGCAGCCCCAAGGTAAAGAAACAAACGTTCCCTTACCTTGAGGAGGCCTCCATGACTGCCCCACCACCACAGGATGCAGTGTACACCCCATTGGCACAGCTGCATCAGCACTGGAAAGTTGGATAGGATTTGGCACACACTTTCCCAAACAGGGCAAATTGCAGCTGGGAGGGTAGTTTACAACAAGAAAGTAAAGGGAAAGCACGCAAGCCCCTCTCCCCAGTGCTCTAGTTCCAGTACAATCTCCCACAAACGCACACAGCCTTGTTATTTAAAGATATGGGAGATGCAGTCACAGATCCCCAATAGTTTGTTTAGTGTGGTTATCAGCAAAATATGAATAAAGACAGGAAAATGAATAAAGACGGGAAAATATGAATAAAGAAGGGGCGTCACTGGAGCGTGGCGGGGAGGGGCGGGCCGCCAGGGGGTGACGCACGCCATGGGGTGACGCGCGCACCCCCTCGCGCGTCACCTCCGTGACGCGCGTCACCCTCCGGACGCTCCGAGGCCGGCCCGGGAGCCGGCCTCGGAGCGTCCGACCCCGTTGGCGCTCCGGGGCCTTCTGAAAGAAGGCTTTTGCCCTCAAAACGGGTCTGCACATGCGCGAAAATCCGGGAAATACCCGGATGGACGCGCTGCGCCGACAGGGTCGGACGTTCCGAGGCCTTCTCCCGGGCCGACCTCGGAGCGTCCGAAGGTCGACCCGACGCGACGTGGGAGGGGAGCCAGGTCGCCCCCACCCCCGCGCCGCGATAACAGAGCGTCACTAGGGTGACACGCGTCCCCCGCCCCGGGGTGACGTGCGTCCTAGTGACGCTACTGCAATGGACTAGATTGTTCTGTCCTCTTATTGAATTCCTCTCATGAACTCCAGATGTTTCAGCAAAAGTTCAGTGCCTGTGCTTGCGACTTGGGGCATTCATATCAGTTTGGTAGCATTTGAAAGGTGTTTGCATATTGGAGAATATGTGGAGAACAAGCATCCAGGAGCCTCAGCCACTCTGGAGCATCCAGGAGCCTCAGCCACTTCTTCCAATGTGACCGAAAAGACAACCTGCAGTGAAAATGTAGGGGCCGCCTATGTTTTCTGTATAGTAGCCCCAATTTTTGTACTGCGATCAGGTTGGATCTGGTGCAATGGAGAGCAATTGGATGCTAAGAATCTCAGCATCTTGACTTGAGACTCTTGATGTTAGCTGTGGTGGCTTCACAGACTCATACCAAACAAAACCTTTCAGACTGGGCATAATCATTACAGTTCTGTCTTTTGTTGTCATTCCTCTCCTGCTATAATGTCTTCTGAAGGGCATGATTTCCATTTAGACTACATGCAGAACCAGGTCAAACATGAGAGAATCACTTTTTTTAATCTAGCGGACTCATCTGACAAATCATACAGCTCAAATCCTGTGAATTATCCATCTAGACAATTTATTCGTTGAGACCCCAAGTGTTAGAGAGTGCAGCATAAACAGAGGCAGAGAGCTTTACTCAAACGTGGACAAACAGAAACTACCTCCTCCTTGATGTTCTCGACAGAAGCAGATTAATTTAATGAGAACATTAATATTTGACTGTGAATCTGGGAACTATTACTAATTGCAAGAGCAATTTCTTGCTAATGATGTTGTAATGATTCTGCTTGTTACAAGCTGTAATGCTGTCATTACTACATTACTCAAATACAAGTCCATGGGGGGAACTCAGGAGGATAAACAGTGATTGAAAGTTCCACATTAAAGTAATTATTCTCAATCTTTCAAATGAAAATATCTACTGTTAACTACACTTTGAAAAACTATCTTGCTTCCCTATGGCTGGGATAATTTCCCCCCCCCCCCCTCAAAGCATTGGCTTTTTAGGGCTTCAAAGTCTCAATATGGCTATAATATAATGCCTCAGTGGCATTAAGGTCATGCATGATGTAAGGAGTGCGTTGCTGCTGCACCGCTGCTTGCAAAGAGTAGCGCAGCCCCAAGGTACCACAGTGAAGGCAGAGCTACACTACAGGCAGAGGCTCTGCCGCCGCCTCTGCCTCCGCCTCTGTGCTGGAAGCGGGGGAGTGTCTTCCAGCCTGTTGTCCCTCATGTTGTCCCGCCTTCTTAAGAAAGTGCAGCTGTGATTGGCTATTGAGCTCCGCAGTGTTTCCTTTCGAATAAGCATGACTGGGCTGGCTCCCTCTCCAAATGCAGCAATTTAAACCTCAGTTCCGAGTAGGTCCGACTGAGTGCGTGGGACTTACTTCCGAGTAAACACATCTGGGGTCATGTTGGGCAACAGGAGGGGCCAGATAAATTTTATAGGGGAAGAAATGTTCATAGTGAATGTTACCTCCAAGGTGATTGGTGGTTGTTCAGATTGGCATGCAGCCACCCTCCCCTCCCCTCTCCTACGATTGGCAGGCTGCAGTAGCTCCGCAAACCGCCCCCTAGCTCTGCGTGCCCGCCCCCTGAAAAATAGGATTCCAGCTTGAGGTACGCGCCGGCCGTGCCAAGGTCGCAGCGGCTCCGCCTGCTTCAAAAATCAGGTCAGAAGCTCCGCGACACGTGTAATGTAGCTCCGGCTTGAGAGGTCCACACCACTGAGGGAGTGTGCCCCCTTTAGGACTGAGCAACTGTGGGGGGGCAGTAAAATGCTGTGGGGCAGGCAGAACCCTTAGTGCTGCTTCAGAGCTGAGGTGGGAAGGGGGTTCGTTGAGGCACCCTGTCTCCTTTTCCAACCTGGGGATTCAAGAGGCTTCCCAGGGAGGTTGTGGCTGGTGCCCACAGCAAGCCAGGCCTCCTTACCTCCCTCAGCTCCTTCCCCACAAGGCCATCGCAGGCAGGCAGGCTCTTCTGTAGCTTCCCTTCCCCACCAGCTGGCCTTCCCCCTCCCCTTCCTGTCTCCTCCCTACTCCGTCCCAGGTGTTTCCTCCCCCCCCCCTGCTCGTTTGTGCTGCTCAGCTTGCTGGCCTCAGGGCTGATTCACACGACACAAATCCAGGCGCGGATGCCCCTGCCCCAGTGCGCAGAGCTGGCCGGAAGCCCTCCTGCTGTCCCGCCTTCTTATGAAGGTGATTGGAGGTAGTTCTGATTGGCATGCAGCCACTCTCCCTCCCTCTCATCCAATTGGTAGGCTGCAGTAGCTCCGCGAACCCGCCCAGCTCCGCAAAGCCCGCCCCCTCAGAAGATGAGGGGAAGCCATTTTTCCAGCCTCTGCATTGCGGAGCTCGCAGCTGCTCCGCTTGCATCCGAAATGCTGTCAAAGAGCTCCATGCATCGCCATAATGCGCCTGGAGTAGTGTAGTGTGAATCAGCCTTCACTGTGAGTCCTTTCCAGCACTGGCCCCCAGGTAACTCCATGGATGGACACACGCATACACAGCATTTTAGCAGTATAATTCAAACTTGGCTGAGCTGGACTTTACAGGCTGGCTGAAATTTAATCATTTTCCCTTAAAATGTTATGCCAAAATGCCAAACATCCACATTAGTAAGATCAGAAGTGTACCATCGTGTTTGGTGGCAAGAGTGCCTCATTGCACCACTGGTCCTTTTCACATATCAGGATACAAAAGCACATATGTATGCAGTCTATATCGGTGAAATTTCCCACTCCTGACATCTGATGAAATGTGACTATCGGCGCAATCCTATACTCCCCCCCCCCCGCTGGTGCAGCCACACCCAAAACAGGTGCACTGTATCCAGCGGGTGGAAGGGTAGATCGGAGGGTTTAAATCCCCTTACCCCTGTGTAAGCCTCCTGCTCCACAATGGGTCTCCTCAGACCTGCACTAGCAATTTCACTAGCGCAAATCCGAGGAGAGAAAGGGGGCAGGGAGGTTGCTGCCGGAGGGGATAGGATCCTGCACGTGGTATGCCAAATCCACCCCCTCCTGTAGCCTCCCCACCCGCATTCCACCGACGCGCGCTCCACCGGCCTAGAGATGCACAGGATTGCGCCATAAATGAGCTGATGGAACAGCCAAGAGTTCTCATTGCAGCCCCACATGTTGGGGCTGTTCTTGATATTCCCAAGCTCATATATTAGCTGCCCATTTATTGCTAGCAGGACTGAAGACAGCTGTCCTTTGTGAAAGCGAGCTAACATCTGTCACAGTCTTTACAAATGTAGTTCTAATGACATGTGCCTTAAATCTTCTGGCCTTATGACACTTTACAATGACATCCTCTTATATCTTGATGCTTTGGAAGATATTAAATTGGTCCACGCCTGGGATATATCTAGAAGAGGATGACAGGATCATATTCCAAAAGGAAATAATATGCCAAAAGGATCAGAAAATCCCAATAGCAAAGTTGTGTTCTTATGTTTGCATCAAAATCAAGGCAAGTCAAGCCAGATTCATGGTCTCTGATGGGAGAAGGCGTACTTCCCCAAAGAAGACATTTTACTGACAGAGGCTGATAGAAGCCAGATATTATATGAGATGGGGTTCAGGTGAACATTTGCCAATTGAGAGTCATTGACAAAGTCAGAGAGAGAACAAAAGAAGAACTTTACTGGATCAGACTAAAGGTTAATCCACTCCAGCATTTTTTTTTTCAACAGCCGGGGAGAGAGAGAGAGAGAGAGAGAGAGAGAGAAGTGGAAATAAAGAGCAATGGAAGTTAAACCATGTAAATAAGTAGACAATGCAGGCATGTATGAGAAGAGGGAGCTATATAAATATTCTTAATAATATGTTACATTTCCTCAGACCTTGCTTTTTTGCACAATCCCTTTAAATAAAACAGGAAGTCCCACAATCTGGAAAAGAAGAAACAATCTCTGGGGCACCTCCCTTACGAGGAAAGGCTACAGCGTTTGGGGCTCTTCAGTCTAGAAAAAAGGCGCCTGAGGGGGGACATGATTGAGACGTATAAAATTATGCATGGGATGGAGAGAGTGGATAGAGGGAAATTCTTCTCCCTCTCGCACAACACCAGAACCAGGGGACATGCACTAAAATTAAGTGGAGGGAGAGAGTTAGAACAGACCAAAGAAAACATTTCTTCACCCAGCGTGTAATAACTCTGTGGAACTCTTTGCCATAAGTTATGGTGATGGCACCTGGCCTATATGCCTTTAAAAAGGGATTGTATAGATTCATGGAAGAAATGTCCATCACAGGTTACAAGCCATAAGCAACCTCCTGGCTTTAGAAGTAGGTTTTTTCTGTGCCAGGTGCAAGGTGGCGACAGGATACAGGTATCTTGTTGTCTGTGCGCTCCCTGAGGCATCTGGTGGGGCCACTGTGAGATACAGGAAGCTAGACTAGATAGGCCTTTGACCTGATCCAGCAGGGCTCTTCTTATGTTCTTATGGGCGCAATCCAAACCTACTTAGGTCGCCGTTGTAACCAGCAGCCCAGCGAAAACAGGAGGCCCCAGAACGGAAAGGGGATTCAAATCCCCTCCAAAAGGGGAATTCAAAGCGGATTTGAATCCCCTTTCCGTTCTAGGGCCTCCCGTTTTCACTAGGCCACTGGTTACAATGGTGTCCTAAGTAGGTTTGGATTGTGCCCTGAGTCTCCAATGAGGAAGGAGTAAGGTAAGAAGGGAAGTGGTTTTCTTTTGCCCAGTTTTGCTTTTCTTTTCGAGGAGGCGTTGGGCATGCATGGTAGCGGCAGCGGGGGATCAGGGTTGGTGTCAGGCAGGTCATGTGACATGCCACAATTATGCTTGCCACATAAAGTGATGAACTGTTCACAGTACATGTGACAGGCTGATACACTTTTAGAGAAACCCCTGATAGATGTGCTTCCCCTTTCTTCCATCTCTCCCAGAATGGGGTAAACTGTTTGAACATAAGAAAGAGTATTGGCTGGTGTGCTACCAATATGACAGTTACCTTTCTATTTCTTGCCCTTTGTAGTATTTTCATTATCTACAAGCAAAACAATATTATTTTTCAGTTTTAAATGGCTGAATTTTTACCTCTACCAAACCTATTGCATTGAACATTTCTCACAACTAAACACATAATCAATGCTTGCTCATCTACACAAAGCTATATATTTGAAGCTACAATGGGTTTCCACTTGGAATTTATTGCTGGAGACAACATGATGGCTTCGGCAATCTCATTTCTGAAGAGTGTGCCATGCATTTATTTTCTCATTAGCATCTATTTTCCATTGTGTTTTCAACAAAGGTAACCTTGGAAGGGGAGTGCATTTCTTCCTGGCAGGAAAAACTTGCACTGCTGTTTCAAAGGCGCACGCATGATTGAGCAGCAATACATCACAAGGGCCACAGCAGCATCAGAGCTAATTCTCCATGGGTCTTAGGAGGGTAAAAGTAAAATAAAATCTATTGGGGGGGGGGGTTTGCATGCTGTATCTGTGTGATCTTGTGTGGTGTGACAAGCCTTTCCAAAAGAAAACTAATTGTTTACCTAGTGAAAGCTTTCTCTATAAAAGGTGGAGATGTAAAAGCACAAAAGATTCATCTTAAGTATTTTAAGTAGAATTATATATTTTCTTGAATTTTAAAGACATTGGTCAGGATCTGAAGGGGCATACAAGTAATGCTGTGCACATGACAGGACTTTTCTTATGCCAGTGTAACGTGCCGTACGCCGACGGACACCGATGTAACCTGCCTCAGACGCCTTACACATGAAGTTCGAATGCAGAACGGATGCCCCCATTCGGATGCCCCCAGAATGCCCCCTGTGCCGGCGGAGTTGCGCCGGTGTCTGTTCCATGTCCGAACTGCGCATGTGAGGTGTCCAAGGGGGGTTACGCCAGTGTCCGTCCTGCGTCCGTCGGCGTACGGCACGTTACACTGGCATAAGTGCTCTTACACCAGGGGATCTACTGTTACACCGATGCAAAAGTTACACAGGATTGCATTCTCAAGTTGATACCATGGGATGAAGCTTTAAGAGGAAACTGGCAAATCCCAGTTGCATCCCTATGAGGAAGTCTGTCTTAAAAGTGCAAGTATATATAGAATAGTCTGCTAAAATGTTTTATTAATGTATTATGATTAATTACATTTAATTTTCATACAAAAGCAATGAAGCTGGTAGTGTAGCAGCTAGGAGACTAAGGTGCAACACCCCAGTTTGATTCTTGCCTTTGCCATGAACTCACTACATAGCACAAGGCAAGCCACTCTTTTTCAGTCTCAGCACCACAGCTAAAATATGGGTTTAATAATACTTACTTGCCTTGCAGGGTTGTTGTAAGATTTCTATCAAGACAATACATTTGAAGTGCTTTGTGCACTCTGAAAGTGCTGTGAAAATGCCAGGGCAGTATTAATGAAGGGCCTCTTCACATATTGCATTTGGGCCTGTACACCTATGAAGTTTTAGGCAACTAAAAACAGAATGTGTGAATCGAGGAAACATACTGCAAAAACATGCATCCTACATGCATCAGAAAGCTGTTATTGGCTTATGCTTCCTGTCCCAAACCTGAGTGTGCCCAGTAGAACGTATGAAATGGCTCAGAGATCAGAGTTGGGTTTGATATGGCTACCAGAGGCATAACAAGGGTGGAGCGAAGGCAAGTAGTTCTGCAAGACTCCGTTACACTGGAGTCAGCGGCCCCTCACCCTTGCTGTTAGAGCCATTCTGGCAGCAAAGGCAACACGCAGGACACTCCCCTGTTGCTGCTGGAATGGCTCCACCAGTAAGGGGGAGGGGCCACTGACTCCAGTGTAACGGAGTCTTGCAGAACTACTTGCCTTCGCTCCACCCTTGTTTTACCTCTGATGGCTACTCATGTAGTGATCCCCAGCATCTCTTCTTTTAAAAGTCACTGTAATCTTAAGGTACATTTCTTACTTCCAAACTCCACACCTCCATAGAATGGATGCTACAGCTCTGCTAATGCCTCCCATCCTCATCCCTAGGATTACCATACCATTCGTCCCAATTTGGCCGGGAAAGTCCCGGGAATCGGCCACAATTCCCGGTTCTGTCCCGGCCCGGTTTTCCGGAACGAATGGCTGCTGCCGCCGCCATCTTTTTTTAAAAACTTACCTGGGCGCCGTCAGCATGCATCTTGGATCACGAAATCTCACGTGATCCAAGATGTCAGCACCCAAATCTCGTGAGGGCATGATGCCCTCACGAGATTTGGGCGCCGACATCTTGGATCACGCGAGATTTCGTGATCCAAGATGCATGCTGCCGGCGCCCGGGTAAGTTTAAAAAAAAGAAGATGGCGGCGGTGGCGGCGGCGAGCGGGTGTCGTCCGTGCTCCGTGCAGTGCCGAGGAGACCGGGCGAGCGGGTGTTGTCCGTGCTCCGTGCGGTGCCGGGGAGACCGGGCCAGCCTGCTTGCCCGTGCGGCGCGAGCCTCCGGCAGGCTCGTTCAGCGCGTGCAAGCAGGCTGTGTTTTGCCCGGTCTCCCAGCGGCTCCGTGCGGTGCCGGTGGGAGACCGGGCCAGCCTGCAGCTGCCCGTTCCTGCTTGCCGGCGCTGCTGTGGACGCGGGGAGGAGGAGCAGCAGCAGCAGCAGCGCGGGGAGCAGCAAAGGTAAGTAAAAAAGCTAATTTATTTAATTTTTAATAATTACCGTATTTTACGCTCCATAGGACGCATGCATCCTATGGAGCATAAAATACAGGAAAAAGTGTTTTACTTACCTGGGCTTGGGGGCGCTTCGGGGAGGCCTGTGGGGGCTTCGGGGAGGCCTGCGCGAGCCTCTGCAGGCCTCCCCGGTGTTCATCTCGGCCGAAAACAGCGATTTTCGGCCATTTCCGGAAATGGCTGAAAATCGCTGTTTTTCCTGATGTGAACATCGGGGAGGCCTGCAGAGGCTAGCGCAGGCCTGCACGAGCCTCTTGCAGGCCTCTCCGATGTTCACTTCGGTGGAAATTGCGATTTTCAGCCATTTCCGGAAATGGCCGAAAATCGCTGTTTTCGGCCGAACTGAAGATCGGGGAGGCCTGTGGGGGTCGCGCAGGCCTCCCCGAAGCCCCCACAGGCCTCCCCGAAGCGCCATCAGGCCCAGGCTTCGCACCATAGGACGCACACTTCCCCCCTATGTTTTTGGGGGGGAAGTGCGTCTTATAGTGCGAAAAATACGGTAAATAATTAAAATTTTGAGCGCGCTTCACGCGGCAGTAGGGGGCGCTTCACGTCCCCTTTAGTGTGAAAATTATTTCATTTATTTTTTACTTTAAATTTTTAATGATTTGATTAATTAATTAATTAATTGACTGTGGGGGGGCTGTGGGGGGGGTGTCCCGGTTTGGGTTTGGGAAAATATGGTAAGCCTTCTCATCCCTCATGTTCATCAAATTGACTTTGCAATCTGCAAAAAGTGCAACGTTTTTTGCCATGTTTATTTTTGCATCATCCACTTCCTAAGGCTGATGCTTTATGGTGAAAGCACTTGCTTGATTTTTATGTGTGGAGGAGGTATATATATCCATGCTTGTAAGGATCTTGGTCACAATCCAACATAGAGGTAGGTACACTTGAGCAATTAAAATCAATAAGCTTAGGTATTCCCGATTCTCACTTTTTGTTGGATAGTGGCCACAGTATATGCAGCCAAAGGGCTGGTGAGAATGTTATTTTTGGCCACATTCTTTACTTGCAGAAATGGTCTACTCTTGACAACAGTTTAATGATGAACCTCAGTCACTACAACTATACCTTATAAGCAGTGATGTTGACTTGAGTCTATTGACTCGGACTTAAGTCGTGTCAGTGACTTGACTCGGACTTGACTTGGCAATTGTAAAAGACTTGAAAGACTCGACTCGAGACTTGGAACCTTTTACAACAAGTCGAATTTTATTCAGGTTTAAACCAGTTTTCCCCATTAAATAGATAGGGATTCACAACTCGTAACCAAAGACTCAGGACATAGGAACAAAGACTTGGGACCTGACTTGAGACTTGGACCCAGAAACATGGGACTTGACTCGAGACTTGGAGTGAGAGACTTGATCCACATCCCTGCTTATAAGTTGATCTCCTGCCTCACACATTGCACTGAACAATGAAAATGCAAAGCTTAAAAAAGGTTCCCAGGAGCATCTGGCTAGTCACTGTTGGAAAGTGAATGCTGAATCCTTGGTCAAATTCAGCAAATTCAGGGTCCTTATGTTTTTATGAACAACGAGGGGATCCCGCTACTGCTGCCATACCGCAGGTAAAAGAGAAGCTATAGAGCAGTGATAGAGCACATGGCTGACTACTTGAAGTCCCCACTTTAACCTGCAGCATCTCCAGTTAAAAGGATCTTGGCTAATAGGGCTGCAACAGAGCCCTCCTTGAGACCCTGGCGATAGATCACTTTCTTTGTGTAAGGAAAAGTGGCCAAAAAG
The DNA here is from genome assembly GCA_026170595.1 of Plestiodon gilberti rubricaudatus. Lineage (NCBI taxonomy): Eukaryota > Metazoa > Chordata > Lepidosauria > Squamata > Scincidae > Plestiodon > Plestiodon gilberti. The sequence goes on along the minus strand of JANXHW010000002.1, from coordinate 190,879,933 downwards.
TAAACCTGAAACAACCCAAGATCTCCTGTGATTTGGGAATGATTCACACATGCATGCGCATCATTTCACGAGTTGCCAAATGCAACAGAGTTACATGGTCCATTTTGACAGTACAGGGGAACAGCATTATTGCATACTCCTACTCATATGTCTACTCATACTCCTGCAGTAGACATTTCTAGAGAGGATGAAAGAAACAAAAAAAGCAACGGCTCTTATTGTTTTGGTCTTCCAGGGCTCAGAGAACATTCTGGCTCAGATCTTCAAGGGTGCTCACCTGCTGTAAAGAAAGGTTTTTATTTTTCCACACTGAATCCTTCCAACAATCTTGTTATCTGTCCTTTATGAGTGCTTGGAGAAGCTGGAGCACACAGTTCTAATCCATACCTGTTTATTCACACAGGGCTGTGAGATCCTTGAGTTCAGGTACAAATTATCCCAATAATTATGCGAGTTAAGCACTTTCAACTACTTTGTGGGTACTCAAAGTAAACTCTTTTGTAAATGTTAACATTTATTTTGGTGCCATATTACGGTCACCAGAACCCAAAACAGGTTCTTGGAGCTTTAAGAGCCATGTTGGGGTGAGGGCAAATGCAGCAGGTGTGGCTTTTGGTTTCATCATGATGATGAAGTGATAACACAAGCCATACCTACTGAGCTTTTCCCTGATACAGCCCAATCCTACCTAACTTTCCCCCCACACACACAGCAATGTAGCAGGGGCAGCGTGGGCCACTGGCATTGCTCGAGGTGGGGTGGAAAGCTAAGTTCTGCAGCTTTCCACCCCACCGTTACTCTCCTGCACGAAGTGCCCCGCCCCCTCGTCATAGGAGCCCATCAGCAGAGAGAAAGCAATGCACAGGAGAGTCCCTGCGCGTTGCTTTCTCTCCGTTGACAGGCTCCTACGACGAGGGGGCGGGGCGCCTCGTGCAGGAGAGTAACGGTGGGGTGGAAAGCTGCAGAACTTAGCTTTCCGCCCCACCTCGAGCGACGCCAGTGACGTGGGCTATGCTGCATCCTGTGTGGGAATAATGGCTGCTGGAGGTCTCCACGGGGTAAGAGGATATTTGTCCCCTTGCCCCGGGGTAAACTCCAGCAGCTGCTATGGGGCAACTCGGACCTGCATCAGCTCTAGAGCTGGCACAAGTCCGCATTGCCCCGTGTTGGTGGATGAGGTCCAGGAGGGGGGCTAGGATGTGGTGCGCATCAGCAGCACCCCCATCCCCGCCTTCTCCTGGGCCCGATCCGCCCTCCTTGCCCCCATCCCCGCCCTGTGAACCTCCTCCCCACCTCCCCCTGCCCTGTTCCACCCTCACACCACTCAGCGTGAAGCTCACCTTCTTCGGCCTGCTCTGCTCCTTCGGCTGGCATGTGCCAGCCGGTGTGGGCCTCTGTGTCAAGCACTGGCAAGTGCTATGTCATCACAAAGTGCTTTATGGCACTTTTGTGACTGCAAGCACTGGTGCAGTGCGGGCTGTGCCAGTGCTAGGGGTGAGTAGGATTGTGCCATTAGTGATTAAGGGTGTAGGAACACTCCTCCAATGTCAGGTACAGGTATATTTTTTAAGGGCCAACTTAATTTGATTTTTTTCCCCCATAAAATCCTTGGGCTTAAAAAAAAATGAGATGCTCATACACATACCTCTCAAAGTGCAAGGATTAAAGACTGCTTTGTGCATTACAGTTTCTTGCAGAGAAAAAGGTGTCTCCTGTGTAAGGACAATGTGTAGAGACTACCACAATGGCTGTTCACTGCAGTATAAACAGAAAGTTCCACCACTCCTCACGACTATGGAGATAATTTTTCCTCACTAGGAATTACTTCTGAATAGGAACAATATAACACATGAAGCAGCCCATAAACATTCCACGCATCATAAAACAGGGCTTGAAGAGAGTGAATTTGTATTGGGAGAGTCAGACTTTAGGTGCAATTTCCCCAGATAATTGCAAAATGAATATAATTCAGTATGGTTAGTTCATTTTTTTTTATTATTAATGCTTTGGTGCTGCTGGTATAATTTACATATCTCTTAATGCCCTCCAAGCAAGCACCTTCTGCTTATTGAAAGGAAATGAATCACTCTATATTTGCCCAGTCAGGTTCCCAGCATAATTAAATAACTTCCTTCAAGAACTCTCACCTGAGTTATGCAAGCTTTCAAACTCTGACATGTTTTTATACATGCATTGGAAACAGCCTGCATTTAATTCATTTCTGACCTGAGCTTGATTCGGTTACATAGTATAACAGACACTTCATTTTTGAGAGGAAAAATAGTTCTGCAATGCAAACTAGCCTCGCTGTTGTTGTTGTTGTTGTTTTTCCTGGTGCTTTTTTATCCAGCTAAAAGATCACATTGTGTATGACAAAAGGCCTGTCACACTGGATTGGCTGGGAGGAGAACAGTTATTTTTGAAGAACACATTGACTTTGTCAGGGTTTTTTATGAGTTTTATAGTACGGCGTCACCTCCAGCACTGGAAACCTCATTTTCATTCATTATGTCCACCACAACAGGCAGCAATACTACTTTGAAATTGGGGTTAATGGAACTCCAGGAATTTGATGAGATTTATGGTTCTGCTCAATAACCTCTAAAGACTGTATGGATCCAAATGTGGGAAGTGTCACAAGGCGAAACATTCATTAAAAATATATCAATGCATGGTGCTAAGCAATTAAGTCTAGTGGTCCAGTCCACTCTTCATGAAGGCCCAGTCTTCATGCTCAGTAACGACATGCTGCATACAGTACATGCTGCTGCACATAGAGAGCTGTTCTACCAAGGAGATGGTTAGTGCTGTCAGCTCTGATAGTTCTGCTTGCCTATTACAGGGAAGGGGCAAGAGCATGCCTGTATGTCCTCCACACTGGGTGTCTGACACAGTCAGAGCAGACAGTGCTGCTATTGCATCTCAGTGCATCTCATTGGCAGTGCACACCAAGTATGGGGGCATGGTGCGCACACAGGATACCTCCTGCAGAAAGGCAATACATGTATGGAAGCCTCTGCACTGATCTTTGCTGGATTATGCTCTGAGAAACCACAACCACAAGGAGGTTTGCCCCGTCAGCTGTGGAATGACAAAGATCCACTGGTGTCACTAGGGGGGCGGGGGTGGCCCGCACGAGATGACGTACCAAGGAGGGGTGACGTGCAATTGGAAGCCGAAATCAGAAGTGGCTTGTAATCGCATTTCAGACCTGTTTGGAAGCACGAGGAGGACTCCGGCCCACTCTATGGGCCTCCCTGTGCCTCAGAACAGGTCTGAGATGCAGACCTGTTAGATTCCCTTAGATGCAGGGAGGCCAGAGTCCTCCCCACACTTCAGAACAGGTCTGAGGTGTGATTGGAAACCAATTCTGGTTTCTGGTTGTGGCTTCCAATCGCACATCACCCCTCCCTGGTGCATCACCCGGTGCATGGGTGACGCGCTAACCTCCCGCACCAGGTGACGCAAACCCTAATGACACCTTCTTCAAAGATCCACATTTGTATGGCACACAAGCTCTCTGCAATCCCACAGCTGACAATTCAGTCCTTTGTGTTTGCGGTTTGCTGAATTGTAGCCATTATGAGATGCCTGCAAGCTGCTTATATTCGTTCACCTGGCCACCCTTCCCCAGGAAGAAGAGAATAGCTTGGAATCTGCACCATGCCAGTCATAACTGCCAAGCCTCCCCCATGTTTTTCTGCAATATCATTGCATCATGCAGCGTGGTAGGGACTGCCACACCTAAAAGCACCACACAGATATACCAGGACAGTTGGTGGAGCTATAGAGCAGCTTCTGACCTATGATTTATCAGCCTCATTGGTCCACTTATAAAACTTACATGGCAGCATATACCGGTATTTTTGAGGGCTGCCAGACTGCATAGTGAACAGGAGACATTAGCCTTCATAGCCTGCAGGCAATAAACTATTTTCTAATTTTTGTCAATGTACATTTACAGCAAACAGATTTTTCTTCTATCATCAATGATAGTGCATAGCATCTATAGTGCTTCAATCTAAAGAATACAAAAAGCTTCACATAATTATCTCAGTAATTCTCACAACGGTCCTGTAAAGTGGATCAGTATTGTTATTTCCACCTTGCAAATGAGAGGGGAGTGATACCGGCTTGCCTAAGGTCCTCTAAGGAAGATTAGGGCGCAATCCTATCCACCTTACGCCAACGGTGTAACCCAGTGGTGCAACGAAAACGGGAGGCCCCATAACAGAAAGGGGATTCAAATCCCCTTTGAATTCTCCTTTTGGAGGGGATTTGAATCCCCTTTCTGTTCTGGGGCCTCCCATTCTCGCTGCGCCACTGGTTACAACGGTGGCGTAAGTAGGATTGGATTGCACCCTCAGTTCACTAATCTTAGAGATGTTGGTTTCATGCAGCAGCTGCAGAATGATTGTCTCCTTGCCCTGCCTTATAAATCCAAGAAGGCAGAGATGTGTCTACACACCTCCAAGAATGTGAGAGAGTTGTGCTTCATAAACTGCCCTAAAACAGAAGAGAGAAAAGGTGAGTCTGGCTGCCACTTTTTATGACAAAAGATATGAAGACAATATTTCAGAGATTATTTATGACAAGAACTTTGAACAGAGCAGGATCAAATGCCATAACTTAAACCTCGCACACTTACTTAGGTAATGCTGACCTTAGTGAGCATGGCGGGGGTGAGTGTGCATGCATGCATGCATGCACACCAGGGATGGGGAAGCCTGTGTATCTAAATGTCACATGTAAATGAAGCTTTGGTTGGACATCATTGAGCTTTACCCTCCCTTAGCTTCAGAAGCCTTTGAAATTCAGAGCCTGTCTTTTCTGGCAACTAAGCCTCAGAATTTTCTTTCAACTGTTTCATTCCTTTTTCACTCCTGCAGTTTTCAAAAGTATCTTAGCTATTGGCCCGTGGCAGTTTTCTGGCAGAAGTGTGTTTATTTCCCAAAGATAACTTGTTCCCAATAATAACAACTCCTGTCAGAACTGGCATGCTGAACGAAATGAGCATTTAGCCTAATCCTTGATGACCATTATTAAATCCCTGGTATAAACTTGTAATGTGTGCCCTGCCTTGCCAGCTCGCCAGCTCTTTTGTCCAGAGCGTCACCATAACTAGACCTCCTCATGTGAGATCTCCAGCTACAGTGCCTGTAAGGATCTAACTAGATGTGCCTGAAACACATTAGTCCTTCCTTGTTTCCTTCTTTTAAATTGCATTGTGTGGGGAGGGGTGACAAACTGGGCCGGAACTAGGGCAGAGGTGTAAGGGTTTTCTGTACTTCACCCTTCCATGGTTCTAATCCCAATTGCTGCTCCCACCCACTTGCTATTTTTAATTGAAAAAAGCTTCCATTGACTTTCAACAGAAGCTTTCCCCCCCCCCATTAAAATGGTACATACTGGGGGGCTGTGATCAGGTGTGGAACTGCAGTGGGGGTGAAATACTAAAGCACCCCCCAATCCTCCTGCCAGGGTTTTGACTCATCTCCCCCCTCCCACCCCATGCATAATTTAATTTAAAAGAACAAAACACAGAAAGACTACTTCAGTGTTTGTGTCACATCTAGTCTGACCCTTAATGCAATGCTACACACACTTACTTGAAATGCAATGGCCATTTCTATCTCACTCTTTCTCTAAGGAGCTCAGGGTAGTGACCTGTTCCCTTCATAGTGACTGGTTCAGGAACACCCAGTATGCTTAATGAATGGTGATTTGAACCTGGCTCTTTCTGGTCTTAGTCCAACATTTTAACCACCACGTCACTCATCTGTCAAGGGAACCTATCTCTGAGTAAATATACTATATAGGATCAAACTGAATGTCATAGCCATGCAGTATAATCAGGCTTACCAGATCGTCGCCGGGACGGGAGCGGTCTACCCTTAAGGGGGTGGGGCGTGGGGGGGGCCAGAACGTGTCGGGGCTTGTTTCTGAGTAGACATGCCTAGGATTGTGCTCTAAGGTTTAAAAAGCTACACCTGCCCACATTCCTTCTCCTAAAGGTCTAGCACTCTGTCCCGGTTGGAGATCTGGTAAGCCTACCCATTGTGAGCAAGAGACTTAAAGTACAGAGGGCTAAGGGGAATCCCCTTTCCCCGGAAGCCTCCTGATTTGCCCCTCCCCCACTGGACACAGTGCATTTTTTCAATGTGTTTCTAAAGTGTAAAGCAAAACAGTGGCTGTTACTTTATATTCCTCTTACCATTAGAACACACTCTAATTGCATTTTCCACAGGTGCCATCTCTTGTTAGGCATGTCCGTAAGTTTTTGCTTGCTCTGTTGTTACCATACACATCAAAAGACAAGTACTATACAGAGGAAACTGAGGACATGTGTTGGCAAATTTCCTTAAAATATGTCAGGGGCAGGTTTCTCGCTGTGCGTGCAGTATAAACACCATTCCTCTTTGTTCAAACAGGAATGGTGTGTGGTTACATGCACCTTAGGGAAGAATTTCCCCTGAAGTAGGTTATTAAAGCAAATATTGCCTTACTGTAAAACTACCTTTACTTTAATAAAGGCATTGCTGTTTGAAAGGGGCCCTTTTCTAATTTCCAAATCCAAACATCACCTTGTAAAGCAAATGTGCTCCTGAGTTGAAATTTATATACTTACTACTTCAATCTAGTTCTGCCCAGCTGAATACATCTCAGTGCTGTGCACATATACATGGAATATGTCCGAACCGCTCCCTTTTCCTTGTCAGTGTTGGGCTTTCTACACTTCCCAACACACCCATCTATCTATCTATTTGTCTAGTAATCTTGATGTAATCCTGACAGCTGCTTGAAATGACAAATGTGTGCGGTTCCTTAATATTTTCTGTTTTGTCCCTTAAAATAATCTGTGTCAATAACCGTAATTACGATCAATATCACCGTAAGGATGTCTCCACATTTACATTTTCCATCAAAGTCAGGACACCTTCATTTACTTGTGTGGCAACATTGGTGACACTGCCTCACCCATCTGCATGCTTTGATGATCCTCGAAGTCGTTTCCCCCATTGGTTCCTTTTGTCTGCTTTGCTAGTAGAGAAGGTAGAATGATGAACCAGCTTGACTTCCAGACACTTTGCTGTTGTAAAGAAAGACAGATAGGTCGTCTCTCTCTTCCTGCAGAGAGAGTCCCAACAAACGAGCACATGATTAATGATGACGAAGCAAACCCAAGTGTCAGTATAACAGGCAAGCCATATAGCTGTGAGAGATTCAAGCCCTGATTTATGTTATTGCAAGGCTTTTCTTTCTTAAATGCTAAACTGTGGATGTAAGAGACACACACATATAATGCTCAGATCACCACACAGATACTGCTAAAACAGTCTGCCATTGGGAATCATGCACATCCTGGACCTAATGTCTGCACACACTTATCCAGTAGACGAGCATCATTACATTAGGAGTCTCTGTGCCTTCAACTGGGGAGATTTCGAGCTCTCCTTGTAGCAAGCCCCCATGTCTGTTACTATAGAATTGTGGACAAAAAAATCCAAAAGCCACTTTCTGGTAATTACCTGTATTAGGTAAAAAGGTAAAGGTGACCCCTGACAATTAAGTCCAGTCGTGTCCGACTCTAGGGTGTGGTGCTCATCTCCATTTCAAAGCCGAAGAGCCAGCGTTGTCCGAAGACGCCTCCGTGGTCATGTGGCCGGCATGACTTTCCTTGCTGAAGCGCGTAGCATGCAGCTGGAACACGGAGCACTGTGTTACCTGTATTAGGATCAACCAAAATGACATACATTTCTGAGCAGCAAGCCTTGGTTCATAAGAATTCTTCATCAGGTTGGATGATAAGAAAAGAAAAAGAAGTGGGGGAGCTGGAGCTGGTGAAGTGCCCCCCCCAGTCTGTATTTTATAACAGTCTTAACATGGCATCAGAAGAGGTTATATGGGCTGATCAGCCTTACTGAGTGCTGGACATGATCACAGGCTGCACCCAGGGTTTCTGGGATGAAGAAGAGGCAGCAATTTCCAAAACTCTCAATTTTTAGAAAATATAAATTTTAGCAGTTTACTGTGTTCTGGTCTCCAGCACACACTGAAGTGCACAGGCCCTTGTAAGGCAAGGGATAGAAATAAGAGAGAATATTGTAATATATTTAAATTAGCAAAGCTGGAGATTAATTTAGTTATTTCCCCAAGACAAAAGTCAGTAAAGGTTAAATTGGTAGTATTACCTAATAGTTGATGGTAGTGCCTTCTCGGCATGGCTGGGAAGGTTCAGGCCTTCCTACCGGTGTCACTGGCAGCACGCTGACTAGTGCCCTGTTGGGGAGGCTTTTGCGACTGGCGTTGACTGCTTTACGGAAGTCAGTACCAGAGCAGGAGGCGCACTGCCATCGGGCGGCACAATTAGGCTTGGACTGTAAGTCAGTGTAGTTCATCTTACGCTCCATCTTAAGAACAGTAGAATTCTATAGCTCCATCTTAAGACTCTTAAGGGTCAAGCTACATGGGATATTAAACCTTGTGGAAGTGAACCAGAAGAGGTCCTATTATATGAAAGAAATTGGATGCCAGGGGAGCAGCGTTTGATACAGCCAAGGAATGTGGCACGTGATGAGGAGGAGGGGGTGGCACTTTCCCCAGGTGCTGTTTTCATACTGTGCCCCTCCAAAATGACAGTTTGTCCCCAGTTTGCTTGTTACCAACAGCCACTGGGTGGGGGGGGAGGAGATTTTGGGTACAAAAACAGGGCAGGGAGAAAGTGTTGCCTCTTGCGCCACATCCCTGGTCAGATTGGCCCCCTGCAGCCAATTTTTACAAACAAAAGGCCTGTTCTGGGCCACTTCCATATTAAGCCTGCCTTCTAATAATGATGGGTTTAAGGTGCATGTAGTTTGGCCAACCTAGCAGTTCCAAAGCATGTTAATGCGAGTAGATAAATAGGTACCGCTTGCGGGAAGGTAAACAGCGCTCCGTGTTCCAGCCGCATGCTACGCGCTGCGGCAAGGAGAGTCATGCCGGCCACATGACCACGGAGGCGTCTTCGGACAACGCTGGCTGTCAGGGGTCACCTTTACCTTTTAGTTTGGCTCTTATAAACTGAAAACTTTGGGGCTCTGCCACCACCCCAGGTTGTTTTTCTTCTCCCCACTTCTTTGTGCTTTGCCATCCAGCCTGATGACAAATGCTGGAGAACTTAAAAGCTGCTCACAACTTTGTGTCATGTTGGTTGGTTCTATAAAGTTGCTATCGGACTCTTGTAATATGGGCACACAGCAACACATGTCAGTAAAGAGTTAAGGAATTTTTAAAAGGTGTTTGATAACAGTGAGATGAAACTTTAAAAATAATTATGTACTATGTATGAAATTAAGCCGAAACCCTGAGGCCTCATACAAGCCAAAACATAATTGCGAATTAAGGAGGGGCAGAACTGTCTAATGCAAAAGCACTGTGATACAAGAGGCTCATTTAATAGTCATTATGGTTGATTATTTTTATTCACATTGTGGAATGTTTTCTTCTTTCTACTTTATTGGCATTTTAAAGTTTTAATGTGTGTAAAATGGAAATCAATTGGAGGAAAGCGAAAAGGGAACTTATGTTCAACAAGCAAGGTGTATCAAAGGTGGGACTCAGACAAGTCTAGTCATTCATTTACCTGGAAGCCATTATGACAAAAAGATAGGACATCTGAAGCAGAAATTTATGGTAGATGTGGTATTTAGATGCTAGCAACACTTGCCAAACTTGACAGACTGTGGAAAAGTGAGACAAGAACACCTCAACTGAAACCAAGATAAAATGGTTTAGATCACTTTGTCATTTCAGCTGTCCTTTGAGGTGAAACTTGAGCATGATCAGCAATAACAGAAGAGAACCATTTAAGCTTGTGAATTCAGTTGTCACAAAAATGAGTGATCAATTGCTCAATCCACACTATAAAAATATATTTTTTTTAATCACTGTAAGGTACATTTGATTTATTAAAAAAATCTTTGACAGTCTTTCACCAAAACTCTTAAACCTAAGTACACGGGCTCTCTGAGTTACAGACATCTGAGTTACCAACAGCTGCATCAGTGGTTTTGCACAGGTGCGATACCACCAGGATCATCAAGATGTTCCAAGCTACAGCAATACCATGCAGTTTTGTCTGGTTAGGGACCAGAGCATGGATGAAAGTAAAAAAAAATGGATGAATGTTAAAGCATAGCCTTATTTAGCCTGCAAATTTATTTTGGCCAGCAAAAAACAACTAACTACGGTAATATAACACATGAGAAAACCGAAATAAACAGAAATAACAGAAAAATAAACATAAGGATGTCAACAAACGCCATGGAAGGTTGGATGAAATTGGACGAAAGAAGAAAGCATTGAAAACTGAAATGTGGATATAATTGAAAAGAGCTGAAAGAACAAAGCAATGAAAGTCAAGGTATTGCTGTACACATGTTTCAACTTACATACAGATCTCTGACACCCACAGGTATGTAGGAAGGGGGCTTACAGCCCAATCCAAACTAAATCCCTGCGTGGTGATGCAGCGGCACTAGCATGGGCTGCACTGCATCCCACGGGGGATTTTTGGCTGCTGGAGGTCTCCTCAGGGTAAAGGGACATTTGTCCCCATAAGCCCCAGCAGCTGCAATGGGCACAAGTCCACATTGATTCATGCAGGCGGATCAGGTCTGGGAAGGGTCTTGGGATTCAGCGTGCACCGGTGCCACCAATCCCACCCCCTCCCAGGCCCAATCCGCCCACCCCACCCCCTCTCCTCCCCATCCCATCCTCCCCTGCCCCATTCAACCCTCTCCCCACACTTCCCCTGCTCTGTTCTGCCCCCTGTGCTGGTTTTACCTGCTCCGGTGGACCTCTGTCACTCTGTCGGCACAGCTCCCTACACTGCCGCAAAGTGCTTTATGGCACTTTTGTGGCAGCTTGTGCCAGCAGAATGCGCTTTCCACCAGCGCAGACCTTAGATAGGATTGAGCTGATAGTGTAATCATGTCATTCAAGAGGATATCTTTGCAATGCAGGACCACTTAAATAGGTTATGTTTTAAGCATGTAGCCATATTCTATCAGCATCATACTGAATTTCCAAACTGCATCTGCACTATAGATACACCCTTCAGGAAACTCTCAGCTTCCCACAATTCCCTACAGTCTGTACATGTATGGCTATCCATTATAGTGGCTATTCATTATAAGCAAGTGGGCAGAAAGGTCAGTTTTAAGAATGTAAACAATATAGCAGAGTGCCCCAAATTATCCCTTGGAACATATTCAAGAATGGTCTGGAACAGGATTTGAGGTTTGCCAAACTGACAGAAAGTACAAAAGCATCTGAAGTCATTCATAAGTCAGCTATGGAGAACAACCAAACACTAGCAGAATGCCAACAAAGTAGCAAGTAGGAACCAAATGCATGCAAAACAAAAAGCCACTAGCCACATATATTAAGCTAATTTTTGATATTCTTTCCTTCATGATTTTTTTTCATGCAAAGCAACCGGGGACAGACTATATCTTTCCTCTTCCAAGTGAAAAAGCACCTTGGAGAGGATGCGTTTGAGATTAAAAATGACAAAAAGTAAAAAGGTTTAAGCGGTCTGCCTTTCCGCAGACCACAGCTTTCTTTGAGTGAAAACATGAAAGAAATAATCACCGAACACCACACATCATTTGTAACCTATTCAAATACTACTCTTGGATTTGATTTTATATTGATTGATATTTTAGTTTTGTTGTGGTTTATGACCAAATAAATAAAATGTACCACTACTTCTACATAACATATACTACATAGTTTCAACTTCTGGATGAAACCAACAATTGTCAGGTCTTTTTAACAGATCCAAAATCTCTAGCATGATTTTTCTTGCTCACTCCAAGGCCTGCTATATAATGTCACCATAACCTTCTCTGGTCAATTCTTTTCCAACCATAATCCATATCAAATTCTACCATTAGTAAACTGCATGTTGGAAATGTATCTATTTATTTATTTCACATTTTTATACCGCCCTTCCTCCAAGGAGCTCAGAGTGATGTACATATTTCCTCCCCTCCTTTTGTCCTCACAACAACCCTGTGAGGTAGATGGGGCTGAGAGATAGTGACTGGCCCAAGGTCACCCAGGAAGCTTCATGGCTGAGCGGGGATTTGAACCTGAATCTTCCAGGTCTAAGTCCGACTCCCAAACCACTACACCATCCTGGCTGTATCACACAAGTGTATGAGAAAGTGATCCATGAACTAGTCATCACCACTATGTGTGAATCTCTTTCAGTTACTATACTAGTGGTGTTTATGCTTAGCTGAGTTAAAGAAGCTCACAGAGTACACTTGGACATCAGGAGAATACACTTTATTTCTTATTACTTTGAAAGTGTGCCAATACGATGTGCTTAATTGTAGACGCTACACTGATTAATATCAAATGCAATGCAATATTTGAGTTACATTTACAGTTTAACTATTTAATTATGAAACCCAATTACCATCAGATTTAAACAATGGGAGTGATTTATTACATACATAAAACTTTACTTAGGAAAAAGCAATCATGCATCAAGAGGGAAAAATACTTATTAAAATGAACCTAACTAACAGCCCAATCCTATTTTGCTGCCCTGCTGTTGGAACTAGCGGTCCGCCAGCGCTGGCTGCTATAAGGCAACCGTAAAGCATGCTCTGGCAGCACGTGCTGTTGGAGCACCGGCGGGAAGGCCAGAGCCTTCCCGAGCACATCATTGCCACAATGGCCACCTATCGGAGCAGGTAAGACAGTGTGAGAGGCAGAAGGGGGTGAGGGAGAGAGTGGAATGGGGGCAGGGAGGGGGCAAAACTGGGTGGGGAGGGGGGAGGAACAGGGGGTGGGGAGGCTGCAGGAGGGGTGGATTTGGTGGCAATGGTGTGCACCAGATCCTATCCTCCTTATCTGCAGCCTCCCCTCCCACTTTCTCTCCTCAGACGTGCACCAGTAAAATCACTGGTGCAGGTCCAAGGAGACCTATTGAGGGGCAGGAGGTTTACAGAGAAGAAAGGGGATTTAAATCCCCTTTCCCTTCCAAAGCCTCCTACTCTGCCGCCCCCCCCCCCCACTGGATACAGCATACATATTTTCGATGTGACTGCATTGGCAGGGGGGAACAGGGAAGGATAGGATTGGGCCATAAGGCAAGCCCATATTACACTTGAGCTGGTAGTCACACTCACTTCTCTATGGAGATAGAATAGAGTGACCAACACCACCAGCCACTTGTGTTCCACCCTTCTAGACAATGTAGGCCCATGTCGAACGCCCATCTACAGAGGACAAGTCTGTTTTTCTTTTTAGTTTTTATTATTAATTCAATTCCTCTTCCCAAATTCTTGGGCAAATTCTCACAAAAAGTGCATTATTGCCATGAAAATGAGACTGATGAATTAGTCAAGTTTCCACACCAATATTCTATTGGCCTATTCATTTACTTTATCAACCCAAACCATTTTTTTCCATGAAGGCCAGCAAATGTAGCAAGCACATGTTAACATATGCACCTATGTGCTCCACCAAAGTGCCTGCCTTTCTTTAATATGTAATTTGCTTTCAGTGTGGCTTGTGAAGAGCTCTGAACAGAGAAGGAAGAGAGAATTCATTGGCCAACTGTGGAGCAACCCTGCCTACACTCTCTGTCTTGACACACTGCACTGGTGGGAAATGACAGTGCTGATATACCGTATTGGTCTGAGTATAAGACTCACTTTTTTCTCCTAATTTAAGTTTTTAAACTAGGGGTGCGTCTTATAATCAGGCTGTTGCAATTTAATGCCAGTGATTTAATTAAATTTTTTTAATAGCACCAAACTTTAAGGGTGCGCCTTATAATCAGGTGTGTCTTATACTCGGGACAATATGGGTAATAGGCAAGATGATGAAAGTGATGGTGGTGATAATAATTATAAATATGTATATACAGGTGCAACCCTCGTATCAGCGAATCCACTTATCCATGGTTCACCACGTGCCTCCCGCGCCCATTACCTTTCTTTAGCTTCATAGAGCTGGTGCCAAGCCACCATGTTTCTTTCTTTACCAAAATGCTATAAGCAGCATGCTGCTTATAGCAACGAAGCAGGCAAGCAGCCTGAATGCTAGAGAAGCTCCGTTAACAGGAAGCAGAAAGCTATAAGCTGCATGCTGCTTACAGCGTTTTGGTAAAGAAAGAAACATGATGGCTTGGTGCCAGCTCTATAAAGATAAAGAAAGGTAATGGGCACAGGGGGCATGGGGATAGTATCTCCCCCTTATCAGTGGTTTCCAGTATCTGCGGGGGGGAGGAACTTATCTGCCATGGATACCAGGGCCCTACTGTACTGCTTTTCAACAAAAAAAATGTTCACAAAGTGGTTTACATAGCAAAAATAAATGGTCCACTGACCCAAAAGGGCTCACAATCTATAAAGATGCAGAAGAAACACCTGTAACAGCTACTAGAAGAGACACTGCACTGGGTTGAATTGGGACAGTTGCTCCACCACTCCTACTAAATATAAGAGTTCCACCACTTTAAAAGGTGTAATTTTGCCCAGTTAGCAGGGCACCAACTTTGCAGTAGGTCAACACATCCCTCCCCCCCCCATCTAGACTGAAGGCACTGTGAGGGCTTCGTTTTTGTCTTCAGCGACATCACTCCATAGCTAACGTGACTGGCTATGGAGCATCATCATTCCTCCTCTCCCGCCTCACAAACATTTCATACCCCTTTGGCAAAGGAAATCATGGGGAGGGGGTGCTTTTTGGAGGGCATGAAAATGCCTGTTCCTCACTTTGGTTCACCGTTTCTTTTCTTGGAGGCCTTTCCAACAGCCTTGTTCATAGTCAGCACAATTAGTGGATTCTTGTAGTCTCCAGATGCAAAATGGAGATCCATTTCCTTGTTTTCCTAACATGGAAAAAAATAAAAACAGTGCATGTTAATTAAATGTGTCTCATAATAGCAGTGCTTTAATTGCTTCTCTGTCTTTCTCAGTGTTAATCCAATTCTCTTTGGGCTTCAAGTTTAGCCACATACTAATTGGGTTACAGCCTCATGATGAACCAGTGGAGTAATTAATCCTATC
The DNA here is from genome assembly GCA_026170595.1 of Plestiodon gilberti rubricaudatus. Classification (NCBI taxonomy): domain Eukaryota; kingdom Metazoa; phylum Chordata; class Lepidosauria; order Squamata; family Scincidae; genus Plestiodon; species Plestiodon gilberti. The sequence goes on along the minus strand of JANXHW010000002.1, from coordinate 190,864,859 downwards.
ACCTTTAAACCTTTTAACCGCCAGTTAGTGAATTAAACTGGGATACTCAGAAGAGTAGAAGGTAATTTATGCTTGTGATTTCAACGGGCAGGTCCCAAGCAATATTTCACAATATTTCACTGGCCCCAAGAAATGTTCACAAGATAGGATCTTCTTTTGCACACAGCATTGTGCTAAATAATTGTGGCAGGAGGGGTGAGGACCATTTCATTTGTAAATAGCACAAAATATGCTTGCCATATATTTCCCGTTTTCAAACTGGAACAACTCCCCCCAGAATTTTTAGTCAATCAATCAAAATCAATCAATCAATCAATCAATAAAATACTTTTTGTGGGTGCAAAGTGCCCACTCGCCGCCCAAAGGGCGGCTGTACATTTTATTTATTTGTGGCCATGAAAATGGCCATTTTGCCGCCACCGCCACTTACCTGTCCTGCCACCACTGCTGCCGCCATCGTCCTCCTCGCTAAAGCCACCGTCCTTCACGTCACCGCTGCCGTCCTTGCCGCTGCCATCCTCGTCCTCGTCCTTGCATCGCCGCTACCGTTGCCACCGTCCTCACATCACTGCCGCTGTCCTCACATCACTGCTGCCACCTGGAGTCTGGCCGGCTACATCTGAGCTGGCCAGGACTCCTGCTGCCCCCTGAAGCCGCCGCCGCTTTTAAAAAGGCACCTTTTTTCCGGCGGCACCATCTTGATGTGAGCCACATATCAGCACAAGGTCTTGGCCAAAGAATGAGGAAGAGGGAGCGACTGCAGTGGCCAACCTGCCCACTGATGCCCCCCCAATACACTCTAAAGACCTTCTCCTGTATTTTCAGCTTTCCTTTTTAAATAAACAAAATAAATCTCTGGTCTATCATGTTTACTTTCAGCAACAGAAGAAACCCACCACCTGCACCTGCATGCATCTACCTAACTGCTTTATAAGAAATAAATGCATTCCCAAATGGTAGACATTTGGCATTTTCAATTGTATTCAATTTTGTTGAAATTAGTCTGTAAACGGAACTTCAAATATATGATAGGTTGATTTGCAGTTCAGCTATGCCAGCAAGTACTACTCAGGACTAAAGCTAAAGCAACATTGTCACAGTCTTATGCACACCCAAGAGAAGAGTAAACAGCACAACAATCACTGCAGGAACGAAAGCTAATGAGGCAGCACCAACAACATTCCTGGCAATTCACCCACTACCACTTACTTATCATGATACTGCAGGGCAGGCAAATTACACTCCCACGTTATCCATGCATAGCAGGTACTAGAAGATGATGACCAGATGACCCCATGACATGACCCAGCCCAGTGCATATAACCCCCTCCATGCACACAATATATAAGGAGGCAGCCAGCACCCCACTTTGCACAGACTGCCACCTGTGGCATTGTGAGTAAGCAGCCTGACTTGAAAGCATAGAGAAAGCACCCGGAAGAAGAGGCTGAGTCCTGCTGTGGGAACAATGCCTTTCCCCAGACAATTCCCACATAACACTTACTGCAGCATTCCTAAGTGACTGTTTGTTCATCTTAACAATAAATGGAAACCTGAGTTGTTTTATTGTTGCCATACTATAAATATTGCTGTTTTGTCATAGTTGTAATTACCGTATTTTTCGCTCCATAGGACGCATCGCACCATAGGACGCATGCATCACATGGAGCTAAAAATAAGGGGGGAAAAGTTTTCACTTACCAGGGCTTCTGGTGGCTTCTGGAGGCTTCGGGGAGGCCTGCACGACCCTCTGCAGGCCTCCCCGATCTTTGTTTCGGGGAGGCCTGCAGAGGGTCGCGCAGGCCTTCCCGAAGCCCCGGTAAGTATTTTTTTACTTTTTTAAATCTTCGCTCCATAAGACGCACGCTTTCCCCCCTATTTTTTTTAGGGGGGGAAGTGCATCTTATGGAGCGAAAAATACGGTGTTGTTGTTGTTCAGTCGTTAAGTCGTGTCCGACCCTTCGTGATCCCATGAACCATATCCCGCCAGGCCTTCCTGTCCTCCACTATCTTCCTGAGTTCGCTCATTTTCATGTTCGTTGCATTGGTGATGCTGTCTAACCATCTCATCCTTGGCCTTCCCCTTCTCCTTTTGCCTTCAATTTTTCCCAGCATCAGAGTCTTCTCCAGAGAGTCCTCTCTTCGCATTAGGTGGCCAAAATATTTGAGTTTCAGCCTTAGTATCTGTCCTTCCAGGGAACAGTCAGGGTTGATTTCATTTAGGATTGACTGATTTGATCTCCTAGCAGTCCAAGGGACTCTCAGGAGTCTTCTCCAGCACCACAGTTCAAAAGCATCTATTCTTCGGCGCTCAGCCTTCCTTATGGTCCAACTCTCGCAACCATACATTGCTACTGGGAACACCATTGCCCTGACTATGCGAACTTTTGTTGGCATGGTGATATCTCTGCTTTTTATTATGCTGTCTAAGTTTGCCATAGCTTTCCTTCCAAGGAGTAAGCGTCTTTTAATTTCATGGCTGCTGTCTCGGGCTGCAGTGATCTTGGAGCCCAGAAAAGTAAAATCTGTTACTGCTTCCATTTCTGCCCCTACTATTTGCCAGGAATTGATGGGCCCAGATGCCATGATCTTAGTTTTATTAATGTTGAGTTTCAAGACAACTTTTGCACTCTCCTCTTTCACCCTCATCAAGAGGCTCTTTAGTTCTTCTTCACTTTCTGCCATTAGGGTGGTATCGTCTGCATATCTGAGGTTGTTGATATTTCTCCCGGCAATCTTGATTCCCGCTTGCGATTCATTCAGCCCTGCATTTCTCATAATGTACTCTGCATATAAGTTAAATAGGCAGGGTGACAATATACAGCCTTGCCAGACTCCCTTCCCAATTTTGAACCAGTCGGTTGTTCCATGGCCGGTCCGAACTGTTGCTTCTTGACCCGCATACAGGTTTCTCAGGAGACAGGTAAGGTGGTCTGGTACCCCCATCTCTTTAAGAATTCGCCACAGTTTGTTGTGATCCACACAATCAAAGGCTTTTGCGTAGTCAATGAAGCAGAAGTAGGTGGTTTTTGGAACTCTCGGGCTTTCTCCATGATCCAGCGCATGTTGGCAATTTGATCTCTAGTTTCTCTGCCTCTTCGAAACCCAGCTTGTACGTCCGGTAGTTCTCGGTCCACGTACTGCTGAAGCCTAGCTTGTAGGATTTTGAGCATAACCTTGCTAGCATGTGAAATGAGTGCAATTGTGCGATAGTTTGAGCATTCTTTGGCACTGCCCTTCTTTGGAATTGGAACGTAAACTGACCTTTTCCAATCCTTTGGCCACTGCTGAGTTTTCCAAATTTGTTGGCACATTGAGTGCAGCACTTTCACAGCATCATCATTTAGGATTTTAAGTAACTCAGCTGGGATATTATCATCTCCACTAGCTTTGTTGTTAGTAATGCTACCTAAGGCCCACTTGACTTCACTCTCTAGGATGTCCTAGACATACGGTACATATACGAATATTTTAATGAAAAAATCTTTTTTAAAAAATAATTTGCCACATTTGCATTGCTGCCCCTGTGAGACGAGCCACATTTCTACATTAGTCTATTTATATTCTGAACTCTTAGCTTTCATTGCATTATCATGTAAAATTCCTTTGAATTCAGTGGGAGTTTTTTCTCTCCCTTGGATTCAAGGATAGTAGTTTCAGAGCTTTTGAAGTGTAGCAGCCAGCGCAGAAGGATAAGCAGGGAGAGGGGAGGACTGATAGGTAATAAAACTGAGTTCTGTTCACCATCAGGTTTCCTGCACAAGCAAGTGGTAATGGCCTGGATTGGATGTCTTCAAAGACATTATTCTTGGACAGGAACCCATATTTCAAATAACCCCATTCACAATTGGTTCTAACTAGAAAGCATGTTCAGTCCCTTTAAAAAGGCTTGGGCAGAGGATTCGGCCTCCATCTTTATGGCTGCCGCCGCCTCTTCAGGCTGTGCACTGAAAAACGTGTGGGGCAAAGTCTCCTTCTTCAGCGAAGATAACCTGAATATGTTCCAGTTTGGTGGAGCTTTGTTCCATTGTCCCTCATTGGCTCCAGAAAACCCGCCTACTGTACTGCTCTGTCCCTTCAGCCTCACAGACATATAGGCCTCGTGTCCCGAACCATTTTCTCCAAGCTATTCTAATATCGTATCAGTGATATGCTCAATGGTTTTGTTAAGAACTTATGACCAAGAACAAAAGTACCATAGTTATAATCAGTGTAGTGAATGACAAGAGTATAAAATTACTAGTGGCCAGGGAACAGTTACATTATCTATGGAGCGGAGGGGTACACCCATCAGTTATCACATGTGATGTGCCACTGGGAGAAACCTGTTACTATTACTGTGGGCTGATGCACACATAACACTCCCAGTTATAATTAACATCACATTCACCCTCATGCACTTCCTCTCTTCTCCAACATGGAGCTCTCATCAAGATCCCTTCAGACACAATCCCCTGGGGAAGAATAGGAGAAACAGGTCCCAGTTGAACTACCTGTCCTGGACAGGTGTTCTCCAGAAACCACAGCCCTTGAGGAAGCAGAGCCCACACTCCCTGTGGGTGTGGATGACTCCTCTGAAGAGCCAAAGATTGAGGTCACCTAGCATCACCGTACCCTCAGAAAGAAAGAGCCTAATGAAAAGGAAAGGATTTTCCTACTAATAATAGCTCTACCATTCTTGTATGATACAAATTAGCAGAGGGGCAGTGAGGCAACTTGCATTCTGTCTTCTGGCCTAGACAATCCATCCACTTAGAAATGCAAAAGGATGTCGTTCAGTGGTGCACACTTCATGGTTCTCCTAGGTTCAATTCTTGGTATCTGCAAGTAGGGCAGAGGGAAATTCATGTCTGAAATCTGGACTGCCGCTGCCAGTATGGAGCTAGATGGACTCCGTGTCAGGCAGATTGATATGTACTACTGCCCCCTTTTTTTCCTCATGGTCACACTACCTCATTTCTTCTACTTTTGGCCTATGAAGTCCCAACACACACACTTTTGAGAATGTAATGGGGAGGAAAGGGCTAACGTGGGACATAATTATGCTTTCTCCAGTATTTTGACAGACTTTAAGTGTGTGTGTGTGTGTGTGTGTGTGTGTGTGTGTGTGTGTGTGTGTACATTAGTCTATGCAGGAAGTGCCTGCTGGGGTTTTTTCTTCTGAGATCTGAAACAATGTTATCTTTCAGAGTTTGACTCAGGTAGCATAACAAGGAAGTTGTCCAGGATCAAAGGACACATAGAAGTGATAAGGTAGATGTTTCATACTAAGAGTTGAGTTAATAACACTGGACTAGATGTTTCCCTATTGGCAACAATTGCTTTCTCTGAAATTCATGAGAAAAACTATTCTGCAAACAGCATTGCCAACCAAGACATGCTTTTTTGTACTCTTTTTACCCCTAAAATGTGCAGTGAACACAATGCTGATAATGGCTCGTTTTGCTTTAAGCAGTGGAAAGATAAAACCACTTGGCGTGGTGCACCTTTAAATGCCAGAGCTTTTGCCATACCTTTGAAAGAGCCTTCAGTAGAGGCCACTTTGGGCATTGTTCCATTTAACAAGGCAGAGTGCAAAAGAACAATGCAATAGGTATACTTTCTCAAAGAGAAAAGCAGCTATTTTCAGCAGGAATGACTCCTGACTGAATCATTACTACCTTATTTGTTCACGTCCTTTGCCTACTACACTTCAGGGCCAAGTCACACATTATGTGTGAGATCAGTGATTGGAAAAAAAATGTTTTGTTTTCTAATGAAAAGAGGCCATGTGGGATGGACTGCGACATGAGGATCTGTATTTTTCCCCATGGCAAACAAGTGCTTTGATTAGAAAAACAGAGCCGGGGTAAAGGTTTAAAACACTACCCCCAGAATGATGCCTATCAAATTGGCAGTCCTCATTTCATTAAAAAAAGTAATTTCATTAAAGAAGAAACTGGCAGGCAATCCAATCACTGATCTGCCACATAGTGTGCAGTTAAGCCTTCAATTTTCAAGATTTAAAGAAACCTGTTACCTGAAGTGGTTAGAAGCCTGAGGTAGAGGGGACGTTGTTTATTCAATACCTGTTAAAGCCTCAAATAAAATACAAATTGCTCACTATAAAATTTACATGGGAAATTAGAAGATGGGTCCCAGGCAGAGAAGCAAAATTATTAGAGGCTAACTGAGGTCTCCACAGCATTTCCAGAATCAATTTAGGGTTGAATCAGGTTGAGGCAGTACAGTACTAGGCTAGGTAAATTTTGATCAGTTCCTCAGCAGAGCCAAGACAACACTGACACACAAAGCCCGGGGGGGGGGGGGGCAGGACACAAACAATCAGAACAGAGCTGCACACTGCTTCATTCCAAGAAGTAGCATCGGTCAAAACTACAACCCTTTGTGGCATAGGAGGCAACCACCACTCCTATAGGCAGCCTCAGCAATAACAATAGTCTGGTGCCCATACAAATTCATCACATTGTCCAAGCCATAAGTTACTTGACCCAAGCAGAGAAAGAGATCCAAGTAAGTCCAAAAGGCTAATGATAAACCTCATTTTTTCCCAACACAGTGAGGTACAACTGTGGCAAACTGAAATGTAAGAACAGACATTGGTTTAGACACACACACACACACACACACACACACACACACACACCGATATGTTTGGGAATCCTATTTAAACTTGTCAGGCACAGATGCATTACTTCTTTTGCACTTGGGAACAGACATTATACATTTGGGAAGAGTTTTTAGTTAGTACTGGCTTAAAAACTAATATTTCACTAAAGCATTCACTGTAATGTGTTTTTCCGTGGACATGTTCCCTTGCATGAATGCATTGCTTTCGTCCTGAAGACTGAGCAAAGGAGAAAATATCCTTTCTGAACTGAAGCCATCTACACCACTATTTTTAGACAGACCTTCCAGTGCAGGGGGGATTTCTCTTCAGTAAGGAAAATCATCTGCCACATGTTGGTATATGTCTTTTAGCTAGGCAGGGTTCCACAGCTTTGCCAGACACAAATGAATCTATGTACATAGAGGTAATATTTATGGGTTTTTCAGCCATGTGGTAACAGCTCTTAACTTGAAGAAATAAAAGAGTTCTTACACTTGTTTTATTTCTTCAAGTTAAGAGCTGTTATCACATGGCTGAAAAACCCATAAATATTACCTCTATGTACATAGTAACAAACCATGAAAATCTACATGTGTATCACAAATGAATCTATCCCATTATATTGAAGAACATCAGATTAATGTACCTCAGGTTTCTTGCAATTAAATACTCCCAGTTCAATGATTTGTTTGTTTATTTAAACATTTCTTCTCATAGCAACTGGTTGCATAGCATGAAACACAAGCACCCCCCTCCCCACAGGCCAATAATGTCATCAGGAGGCTGTAACAAGCCTTTATACGAGAGAATATTTGCACCTGGACCACAAGGAATGAGCCTAATTTCCAGAGAGAGACACCTGCACTTGTATTTGGAGTGGATAATTTTGCCTCCATTTTGGCTTGAGGAGACTCATGCTTCATTCTATTTGTCCTTTTTCTTTGAAAGATCCAGTATGAAAAAGTTGAACAAACCTGAACATGTAGGAGCATGGTAACTGGTCAGTCTACAGTATATACATTTTAACTAAGAAGCTTTTCAAGCCATGTGACATAAGTACTTGTCTTGTCCCCTAATGTGTAGCTGAAGGAACAAAATAAAATAAAAATAACATTTCCCAGGGCAGGAGCTAAAGTCAACACTTAGGTAGGTTGAAGCAATGCCTTTAAAGTTTGGGTTCCACGTGCTTATCTGAGATCTATGTGTGTAACTCCCTTTTTATTTATTAAGGAAGCTAAACATGGCTGAGATCCCAATCTAGCCCAGCAAAAGAGAGAGAGGCCAAAGTCCCCATTCTCTGAATGAAATCATTTTTAGTGATGATGAAACAGAAGCCCATCCCAGCGATCTTGCAAAAGTGTCCAATACAGCAAGCAACTTGCTCAACTTGTTCATGTTTTCATCTTTTTTTTTCAGCCATGTCAAAACTGATCCAAGAAACATCCTCTTCAGTCCAGAGCAATAGCCTGACATGTCTAATTAAGCGTGATGACAAAATAGGAGGCCTTCTGTGTAATTATACCACCTGCCTGTAATTAAGCTGCCAAAACATTTGATATGAAATGGCATAAAGATTAAACAAATATTAGGCTCTTCTCTGTCAGAGCCTGTCCACCCTTACATAAATAACTCGAGCAGAAGGGCACATCATCTCATTTCTGTCTGATGGACTATTTAACCTTGCAGCACTTGTACAAGATGCTGAAGTACCTTGTACTGAAGGAACAGAAACACCTGCAAGAAACATAGGGGTACCTTTGCTTGGTCTCTTATTTTGTTGCCGTACATGTTCTGTTTATATGGATGTGTGACACACTTGTTTGCACACATACATGGCATTGAGAGCATGCAAGGAGAGCATGACCCAGGCCAGTCTTGTGACACTTGAATTGGACCAGTGGTAAGAGGTCTCAGGTCCCACAGGTCTCAAGGAAGGCCAAAACCCTTCATCAGAGCAATCACACACACACACACACACACACACACTAAACTAGCTGGCTTAGAGAAGCCTTGCCTTTCTCTCATTTCTTTTGGGAAAATTCCATGATTGGCTGCAAGCAACCTAGATTGCGCAACATATTTGAACCTATAAATGAAAGCCAGATCCTGAGAGCTTTCTGACTTGGAGTAAACAAGGTTGTTAGCAGCACAAAAGACCCCCAACTCTAGTTTTCCTCACAAACTCACTCCATGGCTAAATTTAACCCAGAGTTGTATGTTAATTGAGGCCCTGGCCTCTGGAGCCTGTCAAGATCGGCAGAGTACAAAACAATAGAGGCACTTATCTCGAGCTGGGAATGAAATCAAGGGCCATCATACAAAAGAAAGGTCCCCAATGAATTCACTCCACAATAGGTTCTATGGTCCCCTGAGAATTAGGGTATAAAAAGCTGGGTCACAGACTCCTTGTTGTTAGCTGCTGCTGCTGCTGTTGTGTCCTGGTCACTGTCACCTCTGTTGATGCATTGCTCAGCCACCTACTGGTGCTGCATCAAGCACCTCCAGTACACAGGCTACCCCAAAACTGCTGTGCCAACAGGGCGGATATCACATAGTACAGTATTGATATCCAGGGATTGCTTTCCAGGCTTCCCCCCTCATATCCTTTCCCTGAGTGCTACTCCAAGCTGCAGCTCTAGCACCTGCTAAGCTATATTTCCTCAGCTATAAGCGATTGGTCATGGACCATGCTGATGTTTGACCATTTTCGGACACTCAGAAGAAAGTGAGGGTGGGATGTGGAGCGAAGTGTTTCACCAATGGGATGAGAGGGGGCTTTCAGCCAATCGAAAAAAGTGCTGGGGGGGGGTTCTGTGCACGCGGCAGCGCACTACACTGCTGTCACATGCCCCAGGGGCGGGACATGTGGCAGCTGTGGAGGTGGGGCATGGCGGTGGCCCCCACCCATGGGGGGGCCTGGATCCGCTACTGACCAAATTCCCAGTTGACCCGCAGATGCTCTCCACAACATAACAGCTACCTACTATCAAGCATTAGCTCTGTCATGCAGATATTATGGCTTAAAGTTCTATACACATATTGCCATACTAGTAGAGAAGCAATAGGCTGGATACTCTTAGTGATCCTGTTCCTACCACAGAAAATGCTAGCCTCTGTTCATTCCCAGGAATCTTAGTGCTTTGGGATTCATATATGTTCTAATGCACCCTTGTTTGGGCACAACACAGAGGGCACAACACAGTCTTTGTTTTTTGCAGTAATCGTGAATAGAAAGAGGAAGGCTTTAAAGTCTATTTGGCCCAGCCTGTGCAACCTTAGGAATGTAGTAGCACGCTTGTGAGAACATTTTATGTTTTGTCATAAAATGAGCCACTAAATGGGCCAGTATCCAACAATACTCCTGCAGTGGGCAGCATTCCAGGTATCACTGGAACACCTGTCGGTATAAGAATGGCATTTCTTTGGTCATTTTGCTTTTCAAACATCTCCTGAATCTGTCAAATAAGTTAATCAGTTTATACACTATAACAGAATTCCATCTGAAACTTTTGGCTCCGCTTATGAACTGGACTAGACCGACCTACTAGAGGCTTGTCTCCTATACTTAGTATGGGTATCAACTATGTAGGATTTATGAGGATTTGTGTATTAGCTTTAGAATTCAACATGTTTCTCATGCTTTTGTGTAGGAAAGTGTAAAAGAAGAAATCACATTTCTCAACTGCAGGAAAGGACAATCCTGCCATACATGAGACTAACTCCTAGGTAAGTTTGTATCAGATTGCAGCCTAGCTTACCTTACAGGGTTGTTGTAGTACCTGGATGTTGTCCTTACAAATTAAGCACTTTTCACAGTCGGAAAACACTATACAGTATTATTTATTTATTTATTTATTTATTTATTTATTTATTGAATTTATATCCTGCCCTTCTCCCTCATAGGGAGTCCCAAAGCAGCTAAATACTAAATATTACTACTGAAAATAAATTGTCTTCTTTGAAATTACAGTCGTCTCTATGTATCCTGGGGCAGTTTTCTGTTTATCAGGTACATTACTTATCTCCAACTCCCTTATTGCAAATATTAGTTCAGTTGTGTAATAAATGTCAGTGGCTTGTCTAAATAAAAGTCAAAAGTCTACGGCTGAGTGAAAGACAAAGAGGTTCCTCCAGCATCTTAGAAATTCTTCAGCAACCGTAGGAAATAAACATAATACAAATCCTCAATAAAAATGAGGTAACGGACGATAGAGAAGTGAGAACAATAAACTATTGTGATCAAAATAAGGGCCCTTCTGGATCAGACCAAAAGTCTATTTAGTCCAGCATCCAGTTTTCCACAATAGCCAATCAGATGCCTCTGGGGAAACCCAGAAGTGAGACATGGAGGCAACAAGCTCTCTCCTGCTGTTACTTTCCAGCAACTGGTATTCAGGAGCACGCTGGCTCTGATAATGCAGTAGACGGGCAGCCAGATCCACCGCAGACTTCTGGCAATGGAACGAGTGTTCTGTTGCCAGAAACCGTCGCAAACATGTCATAAGGCACGTTTGCGATGACTCGGGAGTAAGGGAGGCCAGCACAAGGCCGGCCACCCTCACTCCATCGCCAGGACGCCTATGCGACGGTGGAGGAAGGTAAGGCTCCAGCCACAGGAGCGGTCCGAGCTGTGAAGGAGGGGGGCCATTGGACAAGCTGGCCCGGGAGGGGACGGGGATGGCATCTGCCATATCCCCATCCCCGCCGGGGCGGCTCGGCCGTTACACGGCTTCCTCCTACATCCACTAGATATTTAGCTGGCAGAAATCCAAGGAGGCAGATTGGGCCTACCCCCGTTTATACCCAGGGAAGGGAATGAAAGTCCCCTTCCACGAGTAGACCTCCGGGCCGCAGTAGCTCAGCCCGGAGTGTGGATAGTATCTGGCGGGATGCCCTGGGCCACTGGTAGGATCCTTACGGTGGATTTCTCTCTAAGGGGTGTATCCTAAGGGGTCTGGTGCTCATAGAAGTGAGAGCACAAGGTTTCTGTACACAGAAATCTAAATGGAATCCCGACTTGGATGGATTTTCATGTGCATAGTGTGTTGCTCAGTGCATTCCACAACATGTCACTGATGGGCAAAACATTTTAACTTCATTGCTGTGTAATATTTTCTGCATGTCCTTGTGCAACTGGCGAGAGGTGAAAAGCGGTGTGCCCCAAGGATCAGTCTTGGGACCGGTGCTTTTCAACGTGTTCATAAATGACCTGGAGTTGGGGATAAGCAGCAAGGTGGCCAGGTTTGTGGACAACACTACGTTTTTCTGGGTGGTGAAGACCAGCAGGGATTGTGAAGAGCTCCAGAAGGATCTCTCCAAACTGGGAGAATGGGCAGCAAAATGGCAGATGCGCTTCACTGTAAGTAAGTGTAAAGTGATGCACATTGGGGCCAGAAATCAAAACTTCACATACACGCTCATGGGTTCTGAGCTGTCTGTGACGGATCAGGAGAGAGATCTTGGGGTACTGGTGGACAGGTCGATGAAAGTGTCGACCCAGTGTGCGACGGCTGTGAAGAAGGCCAATTCCATGCTTGAGATAATTAAACAAGGGATTGAGAATAAAACGGCCAATATTATTATGCCGTTGTACAAATCGATGGTAAGGCCACATCTGGAGTATTGCATCCAGTTCTGGTCGCCGCATCTCAAAAAGGATATAGTGGAACTGGAAAAGGTGCAGAAGAGAGCAACCAAAATGATTAGTGGGCTGGGGCATCTCCCTTATGAGGAAAGGCTACAGCGTTTGGGGCTCTTCAGTCTAGAAAAAAGGCGGTTGAGGGGGGACTTGATTGAGACGTATAAAATTAAGCATGGGATGGAGAGAGTGGATAGAGAGAAGTTCTTTTTCCTCTCGCACAACACCAGAACCAGGGGACATCCACTCAAATTGAGTGGAGGGAGTATTAAAACAAACAAAAGAAAATATTTCTTTACACAGTGTGTAATTGGTTTGTGGAACTCCTTGCCACAGGATGTGGTGATGGCACCTGGCCTGGATGCCTTTAAAAGGGGATTGGACATATTTATGGAGGAAAAGTCCATCACAGCTTACAAGCCATGATGGGGATAAGCAACCTCCTGGTTGTAGGAGTAGGTTTTCTTTGTGCCAGGTGCAAGGGAGTGTCAACGGGAAACGGGTTATCTTGTTGTCTTGTGCTCCCTGAGGCATCTGGTGGGGCCACTGTGTGATACAGGAAACTGGACTAAATGGGCCTTTGGCCTGATCCAGCAGGGCTCTTCTTATGTTCTTATGTTCATGCACAGAACAGAGCAAAAATGCTGCCTTACTTTCACCTTGATGATACAAGGAAAAGGTACTACTAGAAGAAGGTACTACTAGAAGAAATCACCCCCTGATTACTTCAAATTTGCAGTAATTTCTAGGCATCTTCAGATGTTACTACTCAGATGAACAAGAGAATACATTGCACAACGTGACCTGCTAGTGTGCTCTTCAAAAGTTCTTCTCAAGCTGAGATGGTGTGGTGCTGTAGCCAATCAGAATGACTGTCACATGGAAATGTCTGGAAATGTCTGTCTCATTCAGGCATGAGGATAACATTAATTTTGCCTAGTCTCCCTTCATCCCATCCAGCACGAATCACTCATGGACATCTAGCTCGTTGCCAGTATCTACTAACTAGATGTACACTGCAGAATTCTTTAATGACACCCCTCCACTCCATGGTATTGCCACTGTCTGGTATATCACTGGTCATGATAATGGTGAACTTCAGTTGTTTTCTGCATAAGCACTGGAAGGGGATTACTCTTTGCCTCTGTGAATCCTGGAGATACATGAGAGGCTAGTGATACATAATGGGTAGCAGCTGTAATAGACAAGTCCCATTGGGGGTTGGTGAGTGAAAAATTGAGAAATAACACTGCTGCTTGGGGGGGGGGGTGCTTTTCTATTCCACATTCCTCTGTCAAGTGTCTCACACTCCCAATGAGTGTGTTTTCATCAATCTCTCAGATGTTTATATCTGAGAGCCAGGATGGTGTAGTGGTTCTAGAGTTGGACTTAGACCTGGAAGATCCAGGTTCAAATCTTCACTCAGCCATGAAGCTTCCTAAGTGACCTTGGGCCAGTCACTAGCTCTCAGCCTCACTTATCTCATCGGGTTGTTGTGAAGACAAAAGGAGGGAAGGAACTATGTACACCACCCTGAGCTCCTTGGAGGACGGGTGGCATATACATGTGAAAAATAATTAAATAAATTTGGAGATTCACCTGTTAGGAGAGAGAATCTTGTTGTTAAGACAATGTCAGTAGAAGCAGAACTCTCTCGCTCTCTCTAATTACTATTTGTTCTTCCACCCAGTCCCTCTAGCTCTCATCCTGCAAGGAAGAGTCAGAAGTGTCTGACCAACAGGACCAGTGGGTGAAGTGTTTGGTGCTCAACAGCATAAATCCATGTGTCCCTCATTTTTTCCCTGGTGAATCAAAATTTGTTGGCACCAGGTCAACATACCAACCAATCTACCTTCCCCCCCCCAACATGGCAGCCAATCTCCCTCACACACAGTAGCCAAACTTTGTATTTGTTTTCTTCCCACTTTTTCTTCTCATCTCAAATCAGTTCTATCCTAATCCCTAATGACAACAAAATAAAACTGAAAATTCCAACTCTGTCAAGAAAACTCCAAGTTTTCCCTGCCCAATGCCTTTGCCGCATGGAATTACTCCGATGGCAAGGGGGCGGGGCCACCTCATACCAGGGAGTAAACAGGGAGTGGAACGGTGCGGAACTTACAGTACCGCCACCCCTCCAGCCATGCCTCTGATTGTAATGTACAAAAATGGACATTTTTGCATCATTTATTTCAGTCACCATAATGGAATTTTTAATTTGGGGAACATGAGACTGTTTAAGGATAATATTAGAGGCCACATCTGATCTGAAAACTTAATTGCTAGCTCAAAGATGGGGGCTGTAATCTTATAACACTGTCTTCGGAGTAAGCCCAACTGAACACAATGGAACTTCTGAGTAGACATGCCTAGAAGTCCACTGTTATAGAACTTATTTTCAATTTTATTTGTTAAATATATTCAGAAGACGTTGCTGAGAAATGTAATTGCATTCTAACAGCTTTTTGTCAAATTTGTTTTTTATGAGTTGGTCTAAGAGCTGAACAAATAAGATCCTGAACAAGAGCTGAACAAATAAGAGCTGAACAAAGATTAGTCACAGCACAATCCTGACTAAGGATCTGGCCGGCGGCCCAGGGCCGCCCACTGGATCCTCTGCCTGGGCTGCCCATCTGATGGTGGGCTGGAGGTCTACTCGGGGAAGGGGATGCTCGTCCCCTTTCCCAGGTGTAGACCGGGGTCGGCCCTATCGACCTCCTCGGATTTCAGCCAGCTAAATAGCTGGCGGAAGTAGAGGAGGCCATGTAACAGCCTAGCCAGCCAGGCAGGGACTGGGATATGGCGGGAGCCATCCCCCCCCTCCCAGGCCGGCTAGGCCAATTGCCCCCCCTCCCTTGCTGCCCCCGTGCCCGCCGGATCCTGACCTACCTTCTCCGGCTGCCGCCCGAGCATTCCAATGACAGAGCAAGGGAGGCTGGCCTCTGCGCCGGCCTCCCTTGCTCCAAAGTATTCGCAAACGTGCTTTCCGGTATGTTTGCTACTGCTTCCGGCGCTGGAACGCTCGCTCTGGCAGATTCGTCAGGATTGCGCTCTCAGAATTGTAGAAGCATTTGATCTGAGGAGGTTCAGTGTTTTCTCAGGACTAAAGTACACACTGCAGTGTATAACAAACAGAGATTATATATTATTTGACCAATTGCTAATTATGACAAGGCACTCCCAGCCTGTTTGGTTTTGTCTTTTCAAAAGACCCAAGGGTACATTGATTGAGTCTTCCACACTCAGCTTCTAAAAGAAGAGAGAAACTTGTAGCGAATCCAAATATTTTTAATTAACTCCCATACATGGTTATTAAAGTTTTACTGCAATGATCTTTGAAATATAATTTACCAAGAAGAATACTGTGCAAAATAAAATAAATCTGGAATGGATCTTGCACCAGTTATATTTATTCTACGTGAAATTCCGACTGTTCTCAGACGCACGTTTGCATGAAGAAACATGTTGTGTGTACTGACTGTACACAGTAATAGCCAGCAATGTTTTCTGCTAGCTGGAAAATATGTCTCAATTAATGCAAAAATGGCTAAGAGCTATTACTACGTGTCACTGATTCACTCCTGTGTTTCTCTATGCAGTTGTAGCCTGGCACACGTATGGCCTAGAATAGCTCAGAATACTTAAATGTCCTGATGAGTGGACCAACCTTAGAACTACTGCTTACATTAACCACCTCTTCTTAACAAAAGGCCCAATTGCTGTAAACAACTGGTCATAGCTTCTGGCAGAAAGCTGGGGTATGTTTTAGGAAAATAATGCTTTTCTAACACAACGTATACTATTGCTGCAACTGGTTAAATTTGAATACTTATATGCTTTCTTTGTGCCCAGTATTTGCTTTGTGTTATCTCAACTCAGGCTTCAATCTTTATACATTTCAAAATGAATGTGGGCCCAATCCTAACCAACTTTCCAGTGCTGATACAGCTGTGCCAACAGGGCATGCATGCTGCATTATGCGGTGGGAGGGCAGTCACAGAGGCCTCCTCAAGGAAAGGGAACATTTGCATTTGCTGCGTCACAACTGCATCTGTGCTGGAAAGTTGGATAGATTGGGGTTAATGTCACACACACACACGTTCCCATTTATAATTGTTATGAATTGTTCATTGTTCAGAAGTTCTGACCCAGGGGGGCCAGCTGATGCTATTTGGCTGCCTGAGGTAGCCCCAAAGACTCATGCACGCACCTTTTACCTGGCTCTGCCCTCCACACAGGCTCTTTAAACAGAGTAGGCAATGCAGTGCGTGCTGGTCCCAGCATGCTCTGCATTTCCCAATTCATTTAAAGAGCCTGCACAGAGGAAGGAGCGTGATCTCTGCATTCCAATCCTCGGAGCACAGCAATCTGGCCCCTGCCTTCTCACTTTGCTTCTTCCTCCACTAGGCCCTTTAAATGAACCAGGAAATGTGGAGCATGCTGGATCAAAACTAACATGCTCCACATTTCTTGCTATGATTCAGGAGCCTCTGGGGATAAGGGAGCAGGTAAGGATGCTGACTCTGTTAGTTAGTAGCAGACTCTGTTGATGGCAGACTGGAGGGAGGCAGCGAGTGTCTGTTTGCCACCCCACCACCCACCCCCATATCTGCTGCCCAATGCAAACATGACTCTTCCTTTCATGGACAAGCCAGTCGTGCTTTGACTATGGTTAGCAGAACATTTAGTGTAGATGGAGTTTGTCAAGATATATTTCTTAATTGTGAAGGTATTTTCATAAGAAATAAAATGAGACAAAGCAGAATCACATGTTTAAACAAACCTCAATCAGGCCTGCTGTATTAAATGTACATTTCAGAAGAAAAGGCTTGTGGAGGCAGCTAAGTGAAAAAGCAAGGCATTTGCAAAAAAAAAAAAGTAATAAGGGGGCTGGGTTTTTTTGGTGAGCCATATGGTAGAATTTAGGTTATTTTGCTTGTCATCCTCACTCTGGAAGCTGAAATTGCTGTGTAAGATGAAATGGGGCTACAATGACCCTGAGGCATCAGTGACCTGTTTTCCAACTCCATGTTTAATAATTAAAATGATGTGAATAGATCTTCATGATCATCTGCTCACTGCAATGAATCCCTTTATGCACTTCTTAATTTGCCCCACTGATGCAGTGAATTTCTGGACTGTCCATAATTAGCCAACTTAAAAAGATCCCTTCACATCAGCCATGCAAAATGTTTGCAAATCGACTTCTTTCTATAAACCACAGCACCTCATTTAATAGGGAAAATGCTTTATTTCTTTCACCCTGTACAAATATGGGCAGCCAAATCATAACCAGCACCGGCAGTCTACTTGGAATAAGGGGACATTTGCCCCCTTACGTCAGGTAAAGCTCCAGCTTGCCTGATGGGGCTTCTTGGATCTGTGCTAGCTACTTAGCTGGCGTAAGTCCAGGAAGCCCCATGTAGGGCGTCCAGGCCCGGGAGGGAGAATAGATAAAGTGGAGGCCTTCTCTGCTGATCCCGCCTCCCCACCGTAACCGTTCCACCCTCCTGCCGCCCTACCCTTACCCCTGCGCCACTCAGTGCTGGACTCATCTCCGCCATGGGTCAGGATAAACGAAGTATCATAAGTTTGAAAGTAGGAATAAGCGGCAGGAAAAGCAAACACTCGAATGAAGAAATTTAAAGTTGATTTTTTTTGTTGTTGTTGTATAGTCATTGTGGGGCATCACTATGAAGGAGTCTCATTATGAACTCCTGCACTTCAAAATTCACCACTACACCACTAAGTACTCCTGCTGCTTTTACCATTATTTGCTCATGTCAGCACCTGCCTCTCCTACTAGAAAACACATCTGGTGCGGCTGTGGATCTTACATGACTTATCTGTCTGGGCAAGCTGTTTTGCTCTTAGTCACTGAGTCACAACTCTTGATTCCAAGTAATTTGTTTTGCCAGTTGTGAATGGATTTCATTATTAACTTAGCCAGCCATGTGACTGCCTAATTAACCAGATCTTTGTGGCTGCGGTCTGAGTCCATGTTTGACAGCAAATAATGCTGTTTAACAGTGCCATGAACATCATCTTTATTTAAAAAAATATTTATTTAAGTATGGCATACTTATTTAAGTATGGCATCTATGACACTACCTTTCCTTCTGCGTCACCCATTTGTGCCCAAGCTTTTCCACCATACCATATCACACTACAATGTTTGTTCTAAACCATTGTTCTTATTTTTCTGTCTGTCTCTTTGCAAAATGAAGTGTCTGCTGGGTGCTTAAATGGAGAGGGAAAGATAGGCGAAGCAAGTCTCCGATGGTGGTGAAGAACCTCGACCCTTGCAGAAAAAGAATAATAGGGGGTTGGAATTAAATAGCAGGGGTCACTTTCATCATCCATCCATCTGTTCCTACCACCTGAATTCTTCTTCCTCCCATGCCTAAATTTCAATTTTATTTTATTTTTAAAAACTTGTTTACATTGCTCTTCTTCAAAGGAACCCAGAGCAGCTCACAACAACAACAACCAACTCACAAATAAAAATACAACCCCATCAAAACAAAAAATACAAAAAGAAAAAGAAAACCCAACAAAACCAGCAGCATAATAAACAATGAAAATATAAACTTAAACCGAAACATATCAGAGAAAAGAAGTTTTCTTCAGACTCAGGGTTGTGGTGGGCCAGGAGCAGCAACAACAGCATTTCAGTCAGCAGCTGCCTGCCATGTTCTCCCCCACAGTGCCCCACATAGTGTCACACACATCCTCCAATTATGTATGATGCTGCCAGCCTGGGGCATATAGTGAGAAAAAAATGGCAGGAAGAAGCAGGCTTTTGCTGCTGCAACTGGCCTGCCTCCTTCTCTGCAAGAAAAGAAACCCACGGCCACGCATGCCACCAAGGTACAGATGAGATAGAAATCGGATGCGGACACCTTGTCAAGAGTCCATGCAAACCTGGAGCACCTTGGCAGTAGAAATACCTCTAACAGCCCAATCCTGCTCTAAAAGATCCGCAGGGCAGCCAAGGCCACCCGCCGCATCCTGATCTCCGCCGCGGGCAGCCTGCAGCAGGCAGCCCGTGGCAGAAAGTCTACTCGGGGAAGGGGACACTCGTCCCCTTCTCCAAGTGTAACCGTGGCTGGGGCCAATAGGCCTCCTCGGATTTCTTCCAGCTATTTTGCTGGCAGAAGTCAGAGGAGGCCGCCGTGTTATGGCTCAGCCGATTGCCGGGGGTCAGGATTCGGCCGAGGCTGATCCCCACCCCCTCCTCGATCGGCTGGGCCTATCGGCCCCCGCCGTTGGCTCCCAGACCATCACCCCTCCACTGGATCCTCACCTGATTCGGGCGGCGGGTGGGAGATAATCCAGGTGGTGGAGCAGGGCAGGCCAGCCTTGCGCCAACCTTCCCTGCTCGCGAGTCGTTGCGAAAGTGCTTTATGGCACTTTCGCGACGGCTTAGGGTGGCGGAACGCTCGTTTCCCGCCACCCTATTTTAGGTCAGGAGTGCACCCTAAGTCTGGTTAAGGAGAGGCAATGGGGCTCCCACTGTCCACCCATGTGCAGTTTGGTTTGCTCTGTCCTGGAAGATTTTATTATTTTAAAAAAAATTATACGCTACTCTTCAACAAAAGGACTCACAAAGCAGTTTCTGTTGCAAAATAAGTGAAGAGATGATTCCCTCTCCCAGAGGTTCACATTACACCCACATGAGGGCAGAATGCGCAGGGTCATGAGCTGGACCTTCTGAGGTCTGCCAAGGAGTGGACTAGAGCAGTGGTTCTCAACCTTTGGAGGCCCGGGTACCCCCTATCACAGTCCAATTTTCTGAAGTACCCCTGCTAATTAATTGGATTAATCAATTAATTAATTAGGTAATTAATCATTAAATAAGTACTAAAACAATTTTAAATGTGAAAAAATGTCTTATTTAACTCTGTGTGTGTGTTCTCCAAGTCAAAATACATTTTCCAAAGTACAAAAAAAGCCCAAAACCAAAATCAGAGAGACAGAAGGGCTCCGAAAATAATTACAATTTAAAATCCATGTTAATTAACACTTAATTAGCTGCTGAAGGGGCAGGACTTGGCATACCCCAGCAAGAGGTCCGCGTACCCCTAGGGGTACCCGTACCACAGGTTGAGAACCCCTGGACTAGAGAGAACAAGCCTTCGCTCTGTTCCAAACACCATGACCAAATATGCATAGGTTAGCACTTGAATATACTTTTTATCTTCTTATCTTATCTTTACCTAGGATCTTCTTAAATTCAATGTTTATGTATTTGTTTTAAAAACTATTGCAAGGGTGATCCGTTACATCATGGGACCTTTGACGAAGTGTTTCAAGGAGTGTTTCAGGCTTTTTCAGCCTGAGCTAGAAGGCGAGTGGAGAAAACGAGGAGACCTTGCAACAATTAGCCTGTGTCCTGATCCTTCATTAGGGGATTGGAGGCAGCTTTCTCAGCTCTTGGGAGTCTTCCTAGCTCCAGAGATAATGACTGAGAGAAAAGCATTTGACATTGTTTTCCATACAGTGGCCTGAAGGAAAGAATGCTGACACTTTTCCCCTATGGAAGGCCATGTGTTGAGGCCCATGGCCTGGGAGGGAGAATAGGATACCGTGTACAGTACTCTCCTCCCAGGCCCCTCCCACTCCCCTCCCAGGCCCAATCTGCACGCCTTGCCCTGCCCCCGCCCTGTTACGTCCCCATCCTCTCCTCCCCCAGCTCCTGTGCTGCTCGGAGCGGCCTAACCTGCTCGGATGCATGCAGGGCCTGGATTCAGCGCCAGCAGGATGGCACTGGCCTTCCTGCTGGCGCTGCTCCCTCTCCGGGTGTAGAAATGTGCCTAACGGCACATTTGCTACACCCAGCATCCGTGGGGGAATAGGACTGCATAAAACATGACCTAAAACACATATTAAAATGTAAACAGATATACATTGAAGGATATTATTTCCTTGGACAATTTTTTTTTCCACATACACTTCATACCCATCCTCTTAGACAATATTTGTATAATGCATACACCAACTTTTAACTCAAGGCCTGGGTGGTGGTGGTGGTGGTGGTGGTGTTACTGCCTACAATAAAAAATGCAATGATTTCATAGTGCAGGAGGCTGCCACAAAATGATCCTGGAGTGGGCTTTGCTCCACGGCCTATAGTAGATAGTTGGTTGAATTCTCCCAACGTATTGTAATAAGAAGGACATTTGGATAACCACACTTTACCTGAGAGTTATTCTGTATTTCTCAGATGTGATCAATCCCCACTGTCGTGGCTTTGCTAATGTGCTATCTTCTCCCTTGCCTGTATCTGCCTTGTCAGCTCGTCTGTTCTCCTCTAAGCTGTGAACTCCCTGAGACAAGGGACGAGGTTTCTCTGCTGCTTGGAATGCATCTCACACATGTACTACTGAGGATAGAATCGCTCAGGCATTGGCTTTATGATCACATTGAAACAGAATAATGTGCACTGAAAGGTTTGCATGGTTGTTGTTTCTCTTCCCTCTTTAATGCCACTTTTCATTTAAGACTTAAGCAGACTGTATTTGATGCTGTCCAGGTGCCCCCTTGTTTTACAGGTTCCATTTAATGTCTTTCTTACCTAATCAACCCCTGGTGCTTCCTCATATCTAGAAACACTTATTATGATAAAGATTTTTTAAAGCCCACTCTAGATCCAACATATCTCAAGCTTTATTTCCATTAATAGCGCTTTGAGATTAAAATTCTCTCATTAACACTTTTTTGCCTTTATATTTTATTGCCTGCATTATTTTCTACTACTGTTACTGGTTTACTGATTGCCTGAACAGAATACTGAATATTCCCTCTTTTTTCCACATGCAGAATTTCTTGTATCTCTATGTCACAACCATTATAAGTGTGGTGGGTTTTTTTGTTGTTGCTGCTGCTGCTGGTGGTGGTTTTGTTTGTTTTCTGCTGTTCTTCCCATTTCTCTATATTAAGTACCCATAAATCACAGAATGTATACCTTATTGATGGTAGTTTAAATCCATGGAAGGTTTTATTTTTCTCTTCTTTCCATCTTTATTCTGTGCGTTTTTCCTTCCCTGTGGAGCATAATTTCCTTTCCTTTTCCTACTTTAACTCTTAGATAGAATATTGAGGATTCACAAATGTGTCAGTACTGAATTATTCCACTCCCATTCCTTAATGTCTCCATCTCTTCAGCTTCAGGAAAATTCCCATTCCCACTAGAGGTGAATAATACAATGATTTCCAAAGCTGGAGCAGGTTATGACCTGAGGATTGTTAGCTTTCCAGGAAGCAGTGTTACAGGGGTCAATAATAAAACACTATGGCCTCCTAGACACACTTAACAATGAGTACGTTCTATTGAACCAGTAGCGGCCCTACACACACCCCATGGGAGGGGGCCACGACACCCCCACGGGACGCAATATGCCCTGCCCCCTGGGCGGGCGTGAGGGCCAAACTTGAGCAGGAGCCAGCGCAGGACAGAGCACCGGATTCGGAGGCAGGTACCGTTCACGCTCCGCGACCCGCCGCTTGGGGCCCACTGCCCTCACTGTAATGACGCCTCTGTATTGAACTTAATGGGACTTACCTCTAAGTACACATGCTGCATAGGCTTACATTGCATAGTTCATAAAAAGGGAAAGGCTGAATCTCTTGAAAGCCTAGATTTGGGAGGGGCCCAATACAACATATGAGGCCCTGGGCCCTAAATGACAGATGGCTAGTATCTAGTGCCTCAGTCACACACAATTAGTGGCTGGAACATCTTGGAAGAGATTAAAAGAGAAGCTCAAAGGAGTAACAAAGGAGATGTGTTTCTAAGAAAAGCTGTGCCTTTCCATGCAGAATGCAGAATGCAGTGTACTGTGCAGAATTTAATGCAAAATATACCGTAGTTTTGGGGAAACCAAATTAAAAACAAGGTTTTATCCCTCGTGGCAGAGTAGAATTTTGTTTTTGGAAAATACAAACAATGTATGTTGAAAGCTCAGAAACCAAAGAGAACATTGAGCAGTGATTCTACAAGTCAAACAGCAAACAGTATGCTTCTTGCATAAGTGTCTCTCCTCCCCTTCTGCTTCACAGTCCTTGATGAAAAAATGCAAGGTACTGTATGCCATGATCCAAGCACCACAGCAGCCTGTATATAATGCAAATAAAACCGAAATGTGGGTTTATTTAGCACAATACTGTTATTTGTGTGTGGTTTTTTTTTTGCATGCTTGTTGCATGCTTACACAGTTGTAAGTGTAGAACAAGCTACTTTTATCCAGGCAGGATGAAAATGAACTGCTGGTAGATACACAGAACATGGTGGTGGTGGTGTTGCCTTTGAAATTCAATACAGTCCATTTCCTTTATAATGGATGGCATAAGCTGTAACTTGTTTCATTCCCTGTTATGGCCAACAGTTGCCAGGTTTTCTCCAGTATCAGCAGCTGTCAGAGTGCAAGTGGCATGTCCTGTAAACAAAGCTGATAGCTGCCATTAGCTATTCCAAACCATGTGCCTTTTGGGGCATGGGACAGGGAATTGCTTATCTGGGGATCAGGTTGCCAAGGGGAAAGCCAGTAATGTCCTAATCTTATCTCTGCTTAATACAAAATGCTGTTTCTGAGGCACCATTAAAAAATCAAGGCAAACCAATATCTTTGTGTTCTGCCTCTTTCACAACCCGATCCTGCATAAAGGATCCTCAACCCTTCCTAGGCCGCTCCAGCGCAGCCCAGAGACTCTCCAGGTGAAGGGGACATTCGTCCCCTTCCCCCGGTGTGGGACTGCCGGGCCCCAATAGGCCTCCTCAGACGTACGTCAGCTCTTGAGTCGACGTACATCCAGGGTGGCGGGGAAAGGGCCACCGAGCGAGCCTGGGAATGGGAGCAGGATATCAGCGGCACTCACCGCCAATATCCCCTCCCCCTCCCAACCCAGCTAGCCCAATGGCCGCCCTCCCTCACCGCCTGGCCTGCCCTCCCCCAGCCCCTCGACCCACCGGTGCAACCCTTACCTGTTCCGGTGGCTCCAGGGTCAGGTGCACAGTGGAGAGAGACCTGCCAGCCTTCGTGCCGGCGGGTGGCAGGCCTTACTCTCCGGGTGCCATAATCATGCTTCACGGCATGTTTATGACACCCTCCGCCTGCGGAGCACCGCCTGTGGAGTTATGGAGGATTGCTCCTTAAGTTACATATAGCACTTGTTCTTATATCATCTTAAAGTCATAGCTGTTTCCCAAACTGCTATGGTAAAAAATGTAATAGGCTTCTCACTGCAAGAACCAAATCAGTTCTCTCTCACCTCAAGTATATGTATTTCCAACATAAGAATTGTACAACAGGTAACTTTCAGCCTTCTGTAATTATGACTCGTTTGAGCATATGGTCACCTACAGAACCTGGGATGGAGGGAAACTGATGGTAGCAACATCCTCAAGTAGCAAGATCACAAGTTATGTGACTGTGAGTATGACTTTACTTGCACTATACTTTACGGCCAGCGGGTGGCGCAGCGGGTTAAACCGCTGAACCATAAGCTGTCGATCGAAAGGTTGGCAGTTCGATTCCCGCGACGGGGTGAGCGCTCGTTGCTTGGCCAGCTCCTGCCAACCTAGTAGTTCCAAAGCATGTCAATGCGAGTAGATAAATAGGTACCGCTTGCGGGAAGGTAAACAGCGCTCCGTGTTCCAGCCGCATGCTACGCGCTGCAGCAAGGAGAGTCATGCCGGCCACATGACCATGGAGGCGTCTTCGGACAACGCTGGCTCTTCGGCTTTGAAATGGAGATGAGCACCACACCCTAGAGTCGGACACGACTGGACTTAATTGTCAGGGGATACCTTTACCTTTACCTTACTCATGTTTTGCCTAGGGATTACCGTAAACCAATAGGATAATTGCAGACAGTAAACCTACCTCAGTGACCAGCAACTAGTGGCCCACAGATGTTCACCAGTTGCCCCATCATTCATCCATGTTCTTTGAGTGGGTAGAAACACCATTTGAGATGATTCATGGGAAAGAGGAAGCTTCTAGAAATGCATGTTCTGTGTTGCCCAGATATTTCCTGCATTCTCCATCTCTTTTCCAAGATGGGCAGCATGCCAATCTGGGACGTTCATCAAAGGATAAGAAGGGAAAGGGCTTCTTGCCTCTGTTCTCTGCCCTAAATTGGCCTATCAGCTGATCTAGCTCCTGACCGCTAGCAAAGAAAGAAAACTTGTCAGATATGTCAGCATTGTATTGCTGTGTCTCTACTTCAGAGCATTCTGCCAATACAAACTCCTGTGTCTCTTCATCCTACTTCAATCACAGTAGAAAAGCTTCCTTTCTCTTTGCATTACTGTGCAGCAACTCCTGGTCTTCCACAGATTTTTTAAAACATTGACTTTGACAGTGTCTGTTATTTCAAATCATAAGTGTGAAATTAATGTTTATATAACCAAAATTATCATCCTCTTGCATGGAATATAGTCCACCTCTCTCTCTCGCTCTCTCTCTCTCTCTCTCTCTCTCTCTCTCTCTCTCTCTCTCTCTCTCTCTCTCTCTCTGTGCAGGATTTAATGCCAACAAATCAAAATGTCAAGTTCTGTGGAGCTTGACTAACAAGGCGTTCTTTCTTAGTGGGGTGTTAGTCATTCCCTTAGAATCCCAGGCACCCTTGGACCTGTAGTTTGCAAATCAGAATTTATAGTACAGTACTTGGTGCCTTGTTTACTGAAATATTTTTGAAGGATGTCACTTGTGATTCCAGATACATTTCCTGTAAGAGTAACTGGCTCAACTTTGTATTTGTTGGTGTTTTTCCTTTTCATTTGAAGACAAATGAATTGTAATGGATTCTTTACCTCCCTTCCGTTTCAGTATGGCCTACATACCTCTGTTTAAAACCCCATTTCCTCCCACCCCACAGGTGTACGCATTTAACTCCAGATGCGTATATACACCCTGCCTTGGGTAAAAATGCCTTTTAAATAAATATTGATTGCATTCACTATATATACTTGCTGCAAGATAACTAATCCATCTGTAATTATTCATGTTTACATTTTTTGTTGTTGTTTAAAATGAAAGGCAGAGCCATAATGCCGTAGTGGTTGTGGTGTTGAACTTAGACCTGGAAGATCCCTGTTCAAATCCCCACTAAACCATGAAGCTGCCTGAGTGACCATGGGTCAGTCATTATCTCTCAGCCTAACCTACCGAACAGGGTTGTTGTGAGGCCAAAAAGGAGGGAAGGAACCCTGAGCTCATTGAAGGAAGGGCTGTATAACAATCTGAAAAAATAAAAATAAATATGCCATATGAGCATAATTTATTTATTTTTATTTTCAGATTGTTGTACTGCCCTTCCTCCAATGAGGTGGATGATTAAAGGCAAAAGAATCCTTTGTACACTGTTATATTAATTCCTTTTCCCTAAGCTGAGTATTTATTTCAAAGAGATCTTGGCTGGCTGGATTGTACGCAAACTCCATTAGCTTTTTGGGTCTCTCTTTCTGCCAAAGATGACTCTGAGAAACATTTATGTTGATGTAATTTCTGAAACATTTATGTTGATGTAATTTCTGAAACATTTATGTTGATGTAATTTCTGATATGGCTGATTAATAAAATATATCATTTTACTAACTCCATTTCTCATTCTGTGATCATAATGCTATTTATTTTTATTTTGTAGACAACGTTTGCTGTTTAAGACTAAACACAGTGTACACACTACTGCTAAATATCTATTAAGTGCTAACACTATGCTAAGCAACAGAGAAGTACTCAAATCTCGTGATCCATTCCGACCATGCTGACCTAAGGCACGTGCACCCGGCTTCACCGCTCACAGTAGTATCCCCATTCCCTTTAATGGAAGAAGCATTTCTCCCCAATGTCTTTGGTAGTAGAAAAAACATATCATGAGAAATCATGAGAGCGATGGATAGAACACATTAAGTGCTGCCACTGCACAGCCCTATTAATCTCCTTGGGTGTCATCACGTTGTGTGGCTAATATGGTACAAAGAATAAAGCGTTTGAATGCTCCAAATCCATGCTCAGACATGAAATCACTAGGTGGCCTTGGGCTAGTCGCCGTCTTTCCGCCTACTCCACCTGGGACTGTTGTGAGGATAAATGAGACATGCGCTGTAAAGCACTTGTGCATTGAACATTATTGCAGAATTGACAAATAGCGGTGCCATTTTCTATTGGAATTACTGCCAGAAGTGCAGCGATAGCGCTGGGTGCATTGTCCCCGATGATATTTATGTTTGCGCAGTTCCTGGAGAATAAGAATGCTGATGTTCTAACAGGGAACATTTGTTTGGAGATGATTCCAAGAGAAGAACCTGCAGTGGTAACACTGCACAATGCCTTCAGTGAAACATGTTTACTGTCAGAAAGGGAGCTGCATATATTTAGCCTGTCTTTGACCTAATAAGTAAGTCCGTTATTACAACCACACACAGTTGGATCATCCCCAATTGGAAAGATTCTTTAGCAGCAGGGTATTAATCATGTAGTGTTGTTAGAACTTACAGGCAGATAGTTACTTATATAGACTATGTACAGTACTTCTCCTGTCACTCCCACATGATTAAGTAGATTCCAGAATTTAACACCAATCCTGCAACCTGAAAGTGTTTTTCACTGCTTTGTGGTTTTTTCATTAGGCCAAATAATGGTATTACAATACTGTTCATGTTGAGACGTAACTGAGCCATTGATATCTTTGCAGCCAAGTATGGACAAAGGTGAGATAGCAGAAGATCACATCTGAATTTCTCATGTTTTTTTTTTCTAAACAAGATGTGCAGCAAATGGAGGCAGGATTTGGCTTGGAAGCATGATGGGAAAGGGGGGCTAACCCTTTCCCCCTGCTCCCTTTTCCTGATGCATATTGTTCCTGTAAGGATGTAATTTGCACTATTAAACATAACATACAGGTACCATGTAGGTACCAGTGTGTTTTTCCCTGTGTGACAAATAGCAGCTTTGCAAGAGGATTTTCATCAGGAAAAAAGTTTATGGGGAAAGGGTTAATCCTCTCCCCCAGTACTACAGTCCAGGCCAGATTCACCACCACCCCATAGCTTTTGGAAAACAGTGGGCCTAATGGTAGTACTGGTCCTGAATGAAAAAGACCATACTGATGTGGTTGCTTGATCACTTGACCTGCTGTCAGGTCACTTGGCTGGCTGCCATGAATTTCTAAGAACTGTGTATATAACCTTACCAGCGCAATCCTGTGTAACCTTGCACCGGTGTAACAGCTCCGGTGCTTCTACTGTTACACCGCTGCAAGGTTACACAGGATTGCGCTGTGTACCAGTTAAGAATAGGTGTCCTCACACATGTCATTTTCCCCATAAAATGAAAATGAAACATAAGAAAATGACCATATTCATGCTTAGAGACTGCCACACATTTTCTCCTACACCTCTGTACAACCATGTAGGAAAAATAGCATATGTGAACTGGCCTCACAATTTGATGTGCCCACTGACCGTATTTTATTTTTCACATTTTTATACTGCTCTTCCTCCAAGGAGCTCAGGGTGGTATACATGGTGTACTGCAGGAGCAGGTGCGCAGTTTGGGAGTACTTCTGGATTCACAACTCTCCCTGGAAAGTCAGGTGGCAGCTGTGGCCAGGGGTGCGTTTGCCCAGCTTTGGCTGGTGCGCCAGTTGCGGCTGTACTTGAGTCGATCGAACCTGACCACGGTGGTTCATGCCTTAGTGACTTCAAGACTGGACTACTGTAACACGCTCTACGTGGGGCTGCCCTTGAAGATGGTTCGGAAGCTGCAACTAGTGCAGAATGCGGCGGCCCGGGTGGTCACTGGAGCTAGGTGGTTTGACTCTGTTGAACCGCTGCTTCAGCGGCTGCACTGCCTGCCCATTCGTTTCCGAGCCCAATTCAAGGTGCTGGTAATGACCTTTAAAGCCCTTCACGGTTTGGGTCCAGGATATCTGAGGGACCGCCTCCTCCCATACATTCCGGCCTGCTCTCTTAGGTCATCTGAGGGGGCTCTCCTGAGAGTGCCACCTGAATCTCAAGTTAGGGGAATGACAGCTCGTGGGCGAGCCTTCTCTGCTGTGGCGCCACAATTGTGACACTCCCTGCCAGGGGATTTGAGAACTTCCCCCTCCCTCATTACTTTTCGGCGGGGGCTCAAAACGTTTCTGTTTCGTCTTGGGTTGTTGTCTGAACCTCAGCATGTTCTGCCTCGCTGTTTTTCTGCTCCATATTGTTACCCCCCCAGTGGATTTTATTGTTGTTGTTTTTTAATTTATTTTATGTATTGTTTTAAATTATGTATTTTAACTCTGTTGTAAGCCGCCTTGGGCATTTGCCTCGGCATAGGATAAGGTGGTGTATAATTTTTTAAAAATAAATAAATAAATGGTTCCTTTCCTCCTTTTGTCCTCACAACAACCCTGTGAGGTAGGTGAGACTGAGAGCTAGTGACTGGCCCAGGGTCACCCAGGAAGCTTCATGGCTGAGCAAGGATTTGTACCTGAATCTTCCAGACCTAAGACCAACACCAGAACCACTACACTCTCTTAGCTCTTATAAATTAAGACCTGGCACTTATAAATTAATCTTGCTAATCTCCAAGTCCTTCATCAGCTCAACAAGAGAATTTGCACTTAACCAATGCAAACTGAATGTTTAAACAGAACATATAATGCTAGTTGATGTCCTGCTTAGCAGGCTCACCAATTAACAGCTTCACTGAAGTTTCTTATCAGCAAATTAGATTACTAGTGTAAAAAAGCCTTTTCTGCCTTATCGCTGTTGTTCAAATTGCATAATTAGGGATACACATGTTATTATCACCTTACTACAGTTTGTAGAGCAGAAGAAACCAAACTATCTATGCTGGTATTAACTGAATCTGAACATTTCACAGATTTGTCTGGCTTTATTATAATAAAGATAAATACTCTTTGGGACAAATTGCACACAGAGTTGTCGTTATATCCCCTGTAGGGGGCCGTCGACACGACACCCCCATGTGACACCACAAGCCCCGTACCCTGTGGGTGTGATGTCACTTTCGCTGCAAATTTTGGCAGTGGCGCAGTGTGAAAGTACCTCCCCCTGGCGTTTTTTCAGCCGTTTTTAGGCCATATGGAGCCTGGGAGGGCGGGAGGGCCAATCCTCCTGCCGCAAGTGGCCAAACAAACACCGGGGGGGGATGCTTTCGCACCGCTGCCAAATTTCAGCGGCAGTGCGGCGAATGTGCACCCCCTGCCACTTGACACCCACGCCGCCCAGGGGCCCATGCCCCCCTAACAACGCATCTGATTGCACATTCAATGGAGTTAACATCATTAGAGATGTGGTTCACTGAAAAAAATGCAAGGACAAATAGAAACAAATGTACCTATTCAACATATTGAAATACCGTATTGTCCCGAGTATAAGACGCACCAGATTATAAGACGCACCCTTAAAGTTTGGTGCTATTAAAAAATGTTAATTAAAATCACTGGCATTAAATTGCAACAGCCTGATTATAAGACGCACCCCTAGTTTAAAAACTTAAATTAGGAGAAAAAAGTGAGTCTTATACTCAGACCAATACGGTAAGTATAAATTAGGGAAGTCATACTGTCTCTAGTCTAGAAACAGTGCAATCCTGTCTACTGAGACCTCTGCCGGTCTAAGGTGTCGCAAACGTGCCGCAAAGCACGTTTGTGGCACCCAGAGAGTGGTGCCCGTGGAGAGGTCTGCACCGCTCCTCTGGCACTGTGGGACAGATGGACGCTGCAGCAGAGAGGTTGGTGCCCCTGATGCAGCGAGGGCGGGGGGAGGGTGGAACGGTGTTTCAGGGGGTGGGATTGGTTGGCAGGGCCCAGGAAGGGGGAGGGATCAGTGGTGGCCTCCACCATATCCTATCCCCCATCCTGGGCCTGTTGGACCTTACATGGGCCTCTTGAATGTGTGCCAGCAAAATAGCCAATGCACATTCGAGTAGACCCATTGGGACAGCTGAGGCTCTACTTGGGGTAAAGGGACAAACGTTCCTTTACCTCGAGGAGGCTTCCGGCTCCGCCAGCACAGGTCCCATCCTGCACAGGATGTGGCGGGCGCCTTATTTGCACTACTGCGTCCTGCTAGACAGGATTGACCTGCAATAAGAATTCCGAGAAGACAAGACAAGACTACAAACTGACTTGCTATACATGTTATGAGGGACAAGAGGCTGTTTGTGTAAAGTACTGTATTCCCTTTGTGCACCAAGTTCCCATCATTAAAGTTCCCCTTTGAGAGGTATAACCCCTCTCACTGAGATGTATAGCCCCGTGCCTTGTGTCTTGTCATCTGAGCTGTAGTCTCCGTGGCAGAGAGTTACATACTGAAGTTGGCGGGCTGTGATTGACTGCCAAATATAGTCTGTATCCTATTCTACATCATAGGAAAGTGTGTGGGTTGGGGGGTAGCATGAGGTACAATTTTAAAGTGTTTTCCCCTTCCCCATTGTTCTCTATGATTTTACTTATTACAGCACTGTGGTTGGCACAATATTTTTACAGCATTTGGGCATCTACACAGGGGTTAGGATAGATGTATGTTGACTCTTCCTCGTCCCGCCCACGTCTCTCACATATCTCCCCGTTTTGGACTCTCTGCTGGCAGAGTTGTGCTGTCGTCTGAGCTACTTCGGCACGGTGCTTTTCCGGCATCTGTGGCACATCAACTGGTGGTCTGCACCAGCAGGGCCATCATTGCACTGGCGTACTTGGACATGTGCTAGCATACCTCAAGGGTAGGATTGGATTGATAATTTGTTCTGGATAGTAGCGCACGGTATATAAAAATAAATCTAATTTTACACCTACCACTCAGTTTTCTGGTCTGAGTGGTAGGTGCATTTGCAGCTATTCTTAATGCCGTTTATCTTCTTCACAGCTCCCAAGCTGGATATGTTATGTTCAGCCAGAAGAACTAAGGCCCCATTCTGTATTATAATGAATCACACCCCATACATTCCAGCGGGTGGTGATAGTACAGCTTCTTTCCACAAAACATTGCTCAAGAGTGTAAAACTCTCAGGCAATGGAAGACCTCTAGGGCTAGGCTATGGTCCATATTTCTTGCAAAAATCTTAACTGAAGACTTTTGTTGACTGGCCTGAGAAGCAGCTTGTTGTTTTCATCGTTCTCAACTGTGCCATTGTTTCAAGTTCAGAAGGAAAATAGAAACTGCTCTATGAAAATAATATTCACCCCAGATAAGGGACTTTAGCAGCAAGGATAAAAAACAGCCAGCAAATAAACAAGACAACAAACTGCCTGGGACTCTGCCAATATAACTGTCATCAACAGCCCCTACTTTTCTATTTGGTGGGACCTTTTGTGATACTTGCTCCTGTTACATTAGGACACATTACAATAGTACATTGTGCAACTCAACTTAAGACTTCACATCTATAGCTAAAAAGTGACCTTAAGGATCTTATGAATGCAATCCTGTGTAAGGATCTGCGGGCGGCCCTAGGGCCACCTGCTGGATCCTATCCCCATTCTGGGCCGATCATGATCGCTCAGATTTCTGTCAGCTATTGAGCTGGCATGAGGAGGCCATGTAATGACCGACCTGGAACGGGACGAGGATATGGCGGCCGCCATCGACGCCCTCTCCCAGGCTGGTTTGGCCAATGGCCGCCCTTCCTCGCCCCCCGGACTGCCCCTGCACCCGCCAGTGCATCCCTTACCTTTCTCCGGCGGCCACAAGGACAATCCGGTGCCGGAGTGAGGGCTGTCCTTACTCTAAAGTCATCACAAACGTGCTTTACGGCACATCTGCGACAGCTTTGAGCGGTGGAGCACTCGCTCCGCCGCTCAATGCGTCCAGTGGATTGCGCTGTGAGTCTTGTAATTTCCCCTTCTGTATTTCTTTTTTCTTTTCTAGTTGTGTTCTAGACTTTTCTCTTCTGTTTGTTAATTAAACTATTTCTTAGATTATTAGAACTTTTCCCCTGACTGTTGTTATTTAACTTAATGGACAAGAAGTGTCATTCTGGGGAATTATCTTTCTTATTTAAGAAGGAAGTTATTATCAGAGGTTTGTATCCTAAGTTCCTCTTCTGCAAACAGAAGACACTTCTGCTCATGCAAGAGAGGAGGCTATTTTCATCTACCCCCCCTTAGTTCTGTAACCCTCTGTGCCCCATATAGATGTATTCTTCTAAGGAGGTCCCCCAATCCCCGAGTGGATTTTTGGAAGTCACATGGAGAAATTCACCTCTGTGTACTACCTACTACACATGCTCATTAGGATGCAGCCTACAGTAATTACAGGTAAGTACCGAAGTTTTGAAAACAAACACAGCTACTCCCTTTGTGATCCAGTCTATCTTCCATTGATAATTCAGCCTGTATTTCAGTTTGTCACCATGTGTAATCCCTCACGGATCGCTAGCTGCTCAATGCTGGGCTCTGTTGTAAAAGAAAAGGCAGCAGAGTGTATCAGGCACTACTATAGATTCCCAGAGCAAATGCAACAACTCATTTCATCCCCTTTTCCCTGTGCGAGGGTAGCATCCATAGTGATGTTTGCAAAAGGAGTT
The DNA here is from genome assembly GCA_026170595.1 of Plestiodon gilberti rubricaudatus. NCBI lineage: Eukaryota > Metazoa > Chordata > Lepidosauria > Squamata > Scincidae > Plestiodon > Plestiodon gilberti. The sequence goes on along the minus strand of JANXHW010000002.1, from coordinate 190,831,066 downwards.
TTAGCGGTGGCAGTGCTTTGCACTGTTGCAACTACTAGAAGAACTTTTCAGTTTGTGCAAGAGGCAGTGCAATATGTTGCAAGCAATGAGCGCAACACGGCTGCAGTGCCACTATTCTAAGGACAAACACCCCCCCCCCCCATGAAATGTGAGCAGCAAAGAAGAACGTGCAGGAGAGCAAGGTTGGGAAGGAACAAGATGGTGGAGAAGAAGGTCGGGTTGTTGGTGAAGCCTTGCACTGTGGAACATTTGAAGAGAGGGAAAGACAGGGGGCCTAGCACACAAACAATTTTATGCCATCAATATAATTGTGCTTAAGGAAGGTGTTATAAGGACTAGTGGGGTAGAACTGCAAAGCTCTCTTTTTAAGTACAGAGTTTCTCCTGCCACTGAAATGAAGGAGGGGGCTTACTCATATCAGATACACAGTATCTATGCATTGGAACCTGCATGAACCTCTAGATGGGAAATAGTGTTAACGTTTTATAAAGCAACTAACGTGAAAAAGAAAAGCTGCTTTTTCCAACAAAGTAACTCTGAATAAAGCTATTGCAAGTAAAATATTAATTGTAGATGGGTGTTCTTTGTTCAGCCATGTCAGCAAAATAAGGGGGCACAAGATGCTTTCTTGGGGAAGGGTAAGACAAGTTCTGGATGAGCAAGTAGCCTAATACAGTAGGTAGGTATTATACAGTACATGTATATAACAGTGCAATGCCAACAAAATCCCCAAATGGTGGATTTGCTGTCAAAATCCTTGATGGAGATGCATGCTGTTAAGAAGCTTTTGCTTCACAGTTTGATGCCTACATTGCAATTAGCACCTCCTGCATCATAAGACTCAGGAATTTGCTTCTGTTCCTCTCTAAATATCTGTCTCTTTTCTTTACGCTACTGAGCACGGCCACTTCCATGCTTGAATCCTTCTGTAGAGGCAAAAGGTAAACCCTATTGTCCAGCAGCCTGATAAGGTGTACAAGCCCATGCATTCAATAAAGACCGGACTCTGTTTCTATTTCAGGGATGGGATTTGAGATCTATCCTGCAATATCTGTAACACATGTAAAAGCACTTAGAAAATACAAATAAACAATGTAGAACACACAATGTCTGTAGTGTCAGGGGAGAAGACAGCTTTGCAGAGTGGAACTCGAATAAGTGTCGGTGCTCCTGACTCTTGTCCTACAGGAGATGCGAATTGCAATGCAGGCATTCAAATGGTGGAACAGTTTGATGGGAGCGTGTCAGCAAACACTAAGCAGCATGGAGGCGGCATAAAACTGAATCCAAATAGTGACGCACAGTTTAAATGCAACAGCACATCATGAGTCTTCGCTGCTTCCCCACAGCGTTCTTCTGCACACTGTTGCAAACCATGGACAGGAGTATTTCACAGTGGTTAGAAGAAACCCATACTGGTAGCAGAGACAAACCCTGGCCTCTAGCAAGTGTCATGAATGTCTGAGTCTCACACTGCATGGAACAGCTACCACATGGATGCATTCTCAAGAGGTGTTTCCACGGCTTAAGTGTTTGTGTGAAACTGGCCAGTCTGCTAAAAGAGCGTCATCATGACTCATTTAGGTCTTAATTTCTAGAAAATGCTTAAGCTTTGGTATTCATTTAAACAAAAACCCATGGACTAGAAATGCTTTTTCTATGTGTCTTTGCCATTCAGGCACATACAGTGCAGTTACTGTATAGTCCTAGTGATCATCCAGGAATTGATCAACTTGCTCTTTGATTGTAATGAGTATACTATACTATACAGTTCTTGTTTTCATTTTCTCACAATCACAAATGCTCTTCATACACAGCAGGTTACGCTCATCAGCTCCCAGATGATTGGTGGAACTGGTGATTTTTACTAATCTCTGACATTTCAGAAGAGAAGAAACCTAATAGGCCTTTTTCTGACGGCTGTTTCCTCAGCACCTCTGCACTCTCCACGGTCTCTGTCGCTGCTACTCCTGTGTGCTCAGAAGAATTTTGTTGATTTGAAGAGTGGAGATGTTACAGCAACAAGTAACAAAATCCCTAGATGTAAACACATATGGGCAAGCTTGGCAGCCCGTTCCAACGCAAGGGCTAAGCAGCACAAGTCAGACATAAACTCAGCATAAGTCGCTTATGTCGAAGTTATGTCTGGAATGCGACCATTTACGGCGAAGTTAGGGCGAAGTTATGTCGAAGTTATGTCGAAGGACATAAAGTCAAAGTTACATCGAAGTTATGTCGAAGTTAGGACAAAGGACATAAAGTCAACATAAAAGTGGGTGTTCCAGGGGCGGACCGTGGGCGTAACGGGGGCGGCAACCAATTAACGTTGGATTCCAGACCCTGGCAAGCACAGACACGCCCCCTCAAACACAAATGCTGACACAAATTTTATGTCAACCAAAAGGGTTGACATAAATTCGAGTAGACCCTTAGGAACCATTTTACCTTACCCACTCCAGCCCTCTCCTGAAAATTTCTTAACACCCTACTCCTGAGTTATGTCAGAGTTATGTCGGAGTTGTGGCAGCAAGGTCTGGAAACCGACAGAGTTATGCCAAAGATAGGGAGCCTATCAGCACCCAGCCCCATCCAGCCTCTTTCCCACAAAAGCCCAGCCCCAGACCTCCAGTCTCTCTCTCTCTCTCTGAGCACGTGGCGTGGGGTTCTGTCCCCCACAGCCACAAAGTGTGACTTTGTCGGTGGAGGGCAAAATTCACAAACACCCCACTTCTCTCTTCTCTTCTCCTCTCTCCTCTCTGCCCCCCTCAAGGGCAGAGAGGGCTGTTCTGGCTGTGGCCAAACTGTTTACAGCTGTGCCTGGGCAGCTGCCTCCATGCTACCATTTGCTAACCCATGTCTTTCTCCCAGCCTCTCCCCCCCCCACAGGCAACAACACCAGCAGGTAAGTGCAGGTAAGAGCAGGGTTCGTGCTGACATGTGGTCTGACTTCTGCCTCTTTGCATATAGAAATATATGAGACATGCCTCTTTACCAATGTGCCCTCTCATGTCTGCCTGCATTGCCTTCTCTGAAATGCCTCTTTACCAATGTGCCCTCTCATGTCTGCCTGCATTGTCTTCTCTGAAATGCCTCTTTACCAATGTGTTGTCTGATAACTGCCTGCTTAGCCTGCTATGTTATGCCTCTTTACCAATGTCTTGTCTCATAGCTGCCTGCATAGCCTGCTATGATATGCCTCTTTACCAATGTCTTGTCTGATAACTGCCTGCTTAGCCTGCTATGATATGCCTCTTTACCAATGTCTTGTCTGATAACTGCCTGCTTAGCCTGCTATGATATGCCTCTTTACCAATGTCTTGTCTCATAGCTGCCTGCTTTGCCTGCTATGATATATAGGATACATGCCTCTTTACCACTGTTGTGTCTGATTGCTGCCTGTAGTCATGTGAGCAGACAATGCCACAAGTGTGGAACTGTTAGCCTTATGTAGACACCAGCTGTTCCCCCCCTTTTCTCCACAGGGTCTACTGACAGGTTAGTATTGCTAGGTTTGCCATGGTTGTGACCCCCAAGTGGTGTTGTTGTCTCTCTCTTTGACCCTTTCCCCTTACAGGATCATGCTCTCCTTACACCCAGGTATGCAGCTCAGACCATGCTATGTGTGTCACACCTATCAGCTGTGTTTTATTTCTCTCCCTGCAGGCTTTTGCAACCGACACACTGGCTTGTCTTCAATGGCGACTGCTACCACACACCAGCTGACATGTAACCCCCCCTTGTTTTTTGTCTCCCCAGAAACGTCCACTACCACCTACCTTCCTGCGAGCACCCCTGGGCCTGCAGTCTGGTTGCCCCACTGTCGTCTGCCTCGATGCTGCCAGAGGTCAGGGAGCCAGCCCTGCAACCCTTCTCAGCTGCCGGCGCTGCTGCTGCTCCACCTCCCTGGCTGTCGTTCTTGCTGCCCCTCCCCTTTCTATGGAGCAGGCTGTGGTTCCACAGGGGAAGAGCTTGCATCTCCAGGTCCATGAGGCACGTTTGCTGCTGCTGCTGCTGCTTTCAGATTGGCTGCTGTGACTACCCCTGGCAGCCTCGCCTGGCCATCTCTGCTAACGTTCCAGAACAATAAAGATGCCCCTCAGGCAGAGCCCCCTTGACAAATATGTGCCCAGTGTTACACAAGCATTGGCCCACACACACAGACAGCCCCCAGCACTCAAGCCCCTGCATGAATCCCATCCAGGGACTGCCACTTCCTTCCCAGGGAGAACACAGCAGGGAGGCTGCCAGACCCCCATGGCACAGAGGGGAGGGGGAGTTGGGGGGACCTCTCAGGCAGGCAAACAGTGACAGCCAGGGCATGTGCCCATCACGAAGCTGCTTCCGCCGAAGTTCCGCCCATAATGAAGGCACCTCCGCCGAAGGTCCGCCCATAATGAAGGCGCCTCCGCCCAAGGTCCGCCCGTAATGAAGGCGCCTCCGCCCAAAGTCCGCCCGTAATGAAGGCGCCTCCGCCCAAAGTCCGTCTGCATAAGAGGCGCCTGTTTCTGCATCGCCTTCATCTGCAGAGCGACCCCTGTGACCCTATTGGTCTCTGCAGACCCCTCTCTCGGAATCTCTCTCCCACCAGCCTTGTTGTCTGTCTGTCTGTCTGTCTCTGACCCACCCATGCCCCTGCCCAGCGCCCACTGTCTTCCTGCCTGTGTGTCTGCCTCCCCTCCCACTCCCTGATGATGGAAGCTGGCCACCCCCCACCCCGCCAGAGCGCCTGCCGTGAGGCGCCGTCGTCACCCCATCTGGGGCTGTGATGAGCTGCGTGAGCCCTTCCCGCTCGCAGCAGACAAGCCCAAGGCATCTCTCGGTCTTGGCCGGGGCACAGAGCAGAAAGCACGCCAGGATACCTTCTTTGTGGGCATTGCCCCGGCCCTGGAGGCCCAGGGCTTCAGGCAGCGCACCTGCAAGTCATGTCAGAGGCAGTTCCAGACCTCATGCGACCACCCTTGTGTGTGACGTTCCCACCCCCCTCCTACCCTTCCCTCCCCCGCTCCCCCCCATGACTCCCACGTGCAGCATCAACGTGGCATGGGGGTGGCATCGCCTTCTGCAGGAGGGGGGGATGGCCACTCTCCCCTGCAGCTGGTGGCTGATGCACAGGGTGCCCTGTGGCGGCTGGCAAGGGGACCTCGCTCACCTGTCACCTGCCCTGCGTCCACCACATGACTGGCGCTTCCCCCATGCCTGCGGCCGGCCCCTTTGCGACTGGGCTGTGACAGACCCTGCGGCAGCTGCCATGGATGGACGCTGACACATGCAGACAGAGGCCTGCACATGCCCGAGCCAGACACGGAGCCTGGAGAGCCTGCCTGTCTGGGAGGTAAGTGTTGCCTGGATCCTGGGGTGGTGCTGGGCCACAGAAACTGCAGCCTGCCTAACTCAGGCATAACTCTGACATAACTCAGACATAACTTATGTCGAACTTATGCTGAACTTAGGCCACTCTTATGCCAGACTTGTGGAGGAGTTGGGTTGGAACGGGCTGTAAGGAACAGACACAATTACAGTCAACTGTCTTTTTAAACGAGAATCCGTTTTCACAGCATATTATATTTGAAGCCCTTTCCTCCATGTTGCATTTAGTCTGACATAATTCTGGCATTATTATCAAAAGTGAGATTGATAGATCAGCCAAGTAGATCTTATGTATTTAAAGTAAATGTTTTTTTTGCTCTGCTGTTTTTAGTGCTTTTATTACTTATTATTCTGCTGTTTTTGTTCATTAGTATGATGTTTCTATTTTACTGTATTGTATTTTAACCTTGGTTGTTAGCCACCTTGGGCGTCCTATTTCTATGGGAGGAAAGGCAGGATATAAATATTTTAAATAAAATAAATAACTAAATAAAATTCAGACATATACCAATTTATGAACAAAAGAAGCTCTCTTGGCCCATTAATTTGTAAATATTTTATGTACCTCATTTGCTACATATTTGTATGTATGTATCTACATATTTGTATGTATGTATTTGTACATATTTGCTACGTATTTGTGCCTATCTTTCCATACATATTTGAAATGGCAATAATAAAGAATTACAATGTAAACATCAATTTAAAAAATAGGGAATCCTAGACAACATTACACTGGCTTTCAAGAAAATTTTGGTATATCCATCTTCACAGTGCTAGCATAATGCAGTCACTGTATGAATCTCGGAAATGAAATGAAGTGCATTCCTTTCAGATGATGCACTTTGTAAAGAACATGAATTGCGAAAACCTCCAATTGTTAACAATTATACTACAATATTTGAAAGTCGACAAAATAGGAAAAGTGCCTGTACTTAAAATTCTACAGCTCCGTCTCATCTTTCTTCATTTCCCTTTTAGCAACATAAGAACAGCCACACTGGATGACACCAACACTCAGGTAATCCAGTGTTCTGTTTCCAACAGAGGACAAGCAGATGCCTTTAGAAAGTTCACAAACAGGGCATGGGTAAGAGCCCTCCCTCAATGTTTGTACCCAGCATCTGGTATTAAGAACATAAGAACATAAGAAGAGCCCTGCTGGATCAGGCCAAAAGCCCATCTAGTCCAGCTTCCTGTGTCACACAGTGGCCCCACCAGATGCCTCAGGGAGCACACGAGACAACAAGATACCTGTGTCCAGTCGCCACTCCCTTGCACCTGGCACAGAGAAAACCCACTTCTAAAAAAAAAAAAAAAAACAAAAAAAAAACCAGGAGGTTGCTTATGGCTTGTAACCTGTGATGGTCTTTTCCTCCATGAATTTGTCCAAACCCCTTTTAAAGGCATCTAGGCCAGGGGCCATCACCACATCCTGTGGCAAGGAGTTCCACAGATGAATCACACGCTGGGTAAAGAAATATTTTCTTTTGTCTGTTCTAACTCTCCCTCCACTCAATTTTAGTGCATGTCCCCTAGTTCTGGTGTTGTGCGAGAGGGAGAAGAATTTCCCTCTATCCACTCTCTCCATCCCATGCATAATTTTATAAGTCTCAATCATGTCCCCCCTCAGGCGCCTTTTTTCTAGGCTGAAAAGCCCCAGACGCTGTAGCCTTTCCTCGTAAGGGAGGTGCTCCAGCCCACAAATCATTCTGGTCGCTCTTTTCTGCACCTTTTCCAATTCAACTATATCCTTTTTGAGGTATGGTGACCAGAACTGGACACAATACTCCAGATGTGGCCTTACCATCGATTTGTACAAAGGCATAAGGATATTGGCCGTTTTATTCTCAATCCCCTTTTTAATAATCCCGAGCATGGAATTGGCCTTCTTCACAGCCGCCGCACACTGGGTCGACACTTTCATCGACCTGTCCACCAGCACCCCAAGATCTCTCTCTTCATCCGTCACAGACAACTCAGAACCCATTAGTGTATATGTGAAATTTTGGTTTCTTGCCCCAATGTGCATCACTTTGCACTTACTTACATTGAAGCGCATCTGCCATTTTGCTGCCCATTCTCCCAGTTTGGAGAGATCCTTCTGGAGCTCTTCACAATCCCTGCTGGTCTTTACCACCCGGAAAAGTTTAGTGTCATCCGCAAACTTGGATGTTTACTAAACTTGAAGTTTAGTGTCATCCGCAAACTTCTATTCAGAAGAACATTCTCTTTGAATATAGAAACGAATGCCATTTAATGATCATGGCAAATAGTAATTGATAGACCAGTGGTGGCCAACCTTTTTATGACATGTGCCACTTTTAGTTTTTTTGTATCTTGGGCGTGCCACAAAATAAATAAATAAATAAATAAATAAATAAATAATAAACTACTAGAACGCAACCATGTTGGAAAATCCAGCGAGCAACTCCATAGTTTTGGTTCCCAAAATTTCCTGGAGGTCTAAAACTACAGGGCCCTTACTGACCTGCTCCTTTATTAAATTAATGTACATGCTCCCACCACTATTCCCCAGTTTCTCTCTTTTCTGCTCAGCACAAGAATGATTGTCTAATTCACACATTTGTGGGGTAATAAGTTCCGCACATGGGGATTTTTCAACCTCACGGTCACTTGAGGAGATAGCTGCATGAAAGAGCACCCATTTTCTCTGATAATCCTGGAGTTCATGTGGAGACTAGTTCACTCAGCTGATTCTGAGCTGGCAGAATCACTACGTGTCTGCTTTACCAACTCAGAAATGAAATATGTGAATTGTAGAAGTGTCATCTTTGTCATAATTATACTTGGGCTGGTTCAGTTAATTTTCTGTTGAAGTGACAATGCAAAAACAAATGAACAAAAACCAAAGGATAAAAAGGATTAATCCCAGATTGCAAGTTACCAAGAGATAAGGGAAAGATACTCAACCTAGGGACCTCCTCATTTCTGCTAAGTCCACTGAAAATAAATGCCTTGGGGGCGGCTCAGGTCACGGCTCACTTCCAAATAAATACAACTTGCAGAAAGGGTACAAAGCAAAGTCATAGACAAGGGGAAGTAAGAGTAGACAATGAGGTGTCTGAAGAAGAACATATACTAGTCTGTACAGCATTTAAGGCCTGGGAAAAGCAACCAACGCACAGGCTTTCCGTGTTGGGGAGGGGAAAGGTGCAGCCGCCATTAACGGCCCTTCATGCTCGCGCCATGTGTGAAATCATCGCTCGCCGCGACCATTGTCCAGCCGCCGCCGCCTGCCTGTTCCCTCACAGTCCCACAAGGCGGTTACCACTCCTTGAGCCTCAGCTCGCTCTGCCGCCCGGGCGTGCTGCCGGTGAGGAGACGAGGAAGCTGGATATGCACCTCCGCCTCTGCCTCCGCCGCGGGCCGCCACCAGTACAGCTGACTTGATTGAACGGGCCCAACCCCGGAATGGAACCCGCGGCGGTGGCGACGACAACGGCGACAGTAACAGCTGCGCTTCCCCGCCTGGCCATGTAGTGGGGGCCCGCCGCGCTCGGCCCAGTCTGAGGGGACGGAAGGCGAGGGGGCGGGAAGGAAGCGGCGCCGCCTGAACGCCGACGCCGAGGTGCGGAAGCTGCAGGAACTGGTGAAGAAGCAGAACGAGCAGCTTCGCATTGGCAGTGCAGCGGGGGCGCCCGGGGGCAGCCCGAAGCGGCTCCTCAGCGGGAACGGCGGTGGAGGATCGGGCGCTTTCATGCCGCCATCGCTCCTCACGCCGCCGCCCCTTGCTGCGGTCCAGGCAGCTGCCCCGCTGCCCGGGGCAACCCGAAGTCCGGGCCCAGGCGGCCTCTTGCCAGCGAGGAGAGCGGAGGAGGCCGGGAGAGAGCGTCCTCCCCTCACGCCGGCTCGGCCTACACTGCCCAGGCCTGAGCCGGCGATTTCGCACATGCGTACAACGATGCGTTGTACGCATGTGCGAAATCGCCGGCTCAGGCCTGGGCAGTGTAGGCCGAGCCGGCGTGAGGGGAGGACGCTCTCTCCCGGCCTCCGGAGTCGTGCGGACCCGGAGGGAGAAGCCGGGAGGGAGGCGGTGGGCGGCGTGCCACCCGACGGACCTTCCCGTGCCACTCTGTGGCACGCGTGCCGCGGGTTGGCCACCACTGTGATAGACCAATCCTCTGTAGCCTTTAATACTCAGCATTGTGATGCATCTGACTGCTATGCCTGAATTGAACTGGGATGCTTCTCTTTGCACAGAAGTTTTTCACAGCACTTTTTTTGTGTGTGTGTGTGCTTACAATAGATATACAGTACATAGCTGCTGGTCTGGAATTTGTCTCTTGATATTATTTATTTATTCCTGCTTTTTAAGGTAAAAGACTCACAAGGCGACAATATAAAAACATACTTACATTTTACTACAGCTTTTCAATGTAAAAGTTCCCAATATCATCCTCTTGCCAGACGCACGGGCACAATCCTGTGTAACTCTTGTGCAACAGTAGATCCCCCGGTGTAAGAGCACTTATGCCAGTGTAACGTGCCGTGCGTCAATGGACATTGGCATAACCCCCCTCGGATGCCGCACACGTGCAGTTCAGACATGGAACGGACACCAGCGCAACTCCGCTGGTGCAGGGGGCATTCTGATGCCCCTGGAATGCCCCCTGAGCCAGCGGAGTTGTGCTGGCATCCATTCCATATTCGAACTGTGCATGTGAGGTGTCCGAGGAGGGTTAAGCCAATGTTCGTCCTGCACCCATTGGCGTACGGCACGTTACACTGGCATACAGTAAGTGCTCTTACACCGGGGGATCTACTGTTACACCGGTGCAAGAGTTACAAGGATTGGGCTGGCAATGATGTAAAAAGGGTGCAAATAAATTTAAATGATGAGGGCTATTGTCATGGAGCCTGTGGAGGTTCTGGTCTCCTTATGGATATTCCAGCCCCCTCCTACCATTTCAAGCTTTCTTTTTTTCATTTTAAACCATGTTCTCTTTTTACTTCTGAAGATAAATAGCACAGTAAGAAAGCTTCTCCCACTTCCCAGTATTCTAGCAAAGAGTGCAAAGGTGCTGGGATAAGTGAAAAACATTAGACCAGGGGTGTCACATAAGGTCCGCGGGCCAGATACGGCCCATGGAAGCTCTTTGTTCTGCCCAATTGGGGGCTCCCATCACCACCCTTTCAGCAGTGCCGCTTCTACCAAGGCTCTGGGAGGAAGAGACAGAAGGAGGCCTCAGAAGGCAAAAAACACTACGGGGGAAGGAGCAGACCAAGAGGGGTGAGAGACGGAGATGCTGCCAGGGTGCTTGGAGAGCCCAATTATCACATGGCTGCACTTTCAGCAGTGCCGCTTCTGCCAAGGCATCACTTCACAGAGTACCTCTCAGTTGCTAAGTTGCGAAGTGTCACCTTGGCAGAAGCAGCGCTGCTGAATAGGCAGCCTGCATGATAATTAGGCTCTTCCATATCTTGAAAATATGATCAAGATTTGCATATTTTCCCTTTTGTCACTTGCAGGTAACCAGTTCCTACATGAGAACAAAGTGCTTATTTCTGGCCATCATCTGCTTAATGATAGAGTGGATAGAGGGAAATTCTTCACCCTCTCGCACAACACCAGAACCAGGGGACATGTACTAAAATTGAGTGGAGGGAGAGTTAGAACAGACAAAAGAAAATATTTCTTTACCCAGCGTGTAATTCATCTGTGGAACTCCTTGCCACAGGATGTGGTGATGGCATCTGGCCTAGATGCCTTTAAAAGGGGTTTGGACAGATTCATGGAGGAAAAGACCATCACAGGTTACAAGCCATAAGCAACCTCCTGGTTTTTAGAAGTGGGTTTTCTCTGTGCCAGGTGCAAGGGAGTGTCAACGGGAAACAGGTTATCTTGTTGTCTTGCGCTCCCTGAGGCATCTGGTGGGGCCACTGTGTGACACAGGAAGCTGGACTAGATGGGCTTTTGGCCTGATCCAGCAGGGCTCTTCTTATGGTCTTATGTTCTTAATGATAGCAATGCCTGCTTAAAAATGTCACTTCCAGCCCTCAGCAGGCACCATGAACGCTATTTGGCCCACAGTATGAAACGAGTTTGACACCCCTGCATTAGATCATTGTTTTTTAAAATAAAATGTGTTCATTAATACTGGGCAGCCTGATCCTGCACAAGTTGCGGTGGTGGCCGGTCTAAAGGGCTGGCCGCTGCATCCTGTGCAGGATGTGGGCTGCGCTGGTACAGCCCGGGCTCACCTTGGGGGAAGGGGACATTCGGGGGAAGGGCACATTACTCCCAGGGTGTCAAAAATGTGCCTTATAGTTGCGCAGGATTGCACTGTAATACAATTAAGGCTGCAATCCTATCCACATTTAGCTGGGAGTAAGCCCCATCATGGACATCACTAAGGAGGGTATGGGGGGGAGGGGGCTGCACCAGGACACACCAAGGGTGACACCCGTTGGCTTGCCTGTCTTTGGAGGCAGAGCTGCCAACCACTTGCCTCGCAGGAAGTTCACCTGCCTTCTTCATCTCACTGAACCAGAAGAAATTTGTGATGATGTGATCATGTCACCGCAAATTACTTCCAATTCAGTGATTCCTTCAGGGTTCCATCTGCACCAGTTGTCTCAAAGGTAAGTGGTCAGTGGTGCCTCTCCTCTGAGCCCTATTGACTACCAGTAGTGTAGCTAGAGGGTGTGCGTGTGCGTTAAGTGGCACAAGATGCTGCAACTCCCTGTGTAAGCAGCCCCTCCTATTCACTGTCGAAGCCATTCCAGGCAGCAATGGCAACAGGCGCTCACTGAACCAAATGGAATCTCCTGCGTATGGTGAGTGGATGGCTCCAATGGGCCACTTACACGGTGAGTTGCAACATCTTGTGCCACTTGGCACGTGGGCCCCCCTCTAGCTACACTACTGTTGACTACAATGGAACTTACTTCTGAATACACATGCAGAGGATAGGGCTCTAACTAAGTAATTTTCTATGTATTAGGTGACTTGTATTCATGTTTCGGCTACTCTAGCATTTCTCTCTCACTCTCTCTCTCCTCCATACATGGCCTCCTCACCTAGACCCATATACAGGTGGGCCCCCATATCCGCTGGGGATATGTTCCAGGCCCCTCCGTGGATACTTGAAACCGTGGATAAGAGCGAACACCCCCTCCGTGGCTTCCTGAGGGCCACCCTGCCTCCCCTACAGGCAGGCATGCTTGCCCCCCCCTCCGCTCTTATTTTTCTTTCAGCAAGCTTTGTTTCTTCCTTAAAACAAACAGAGAAGCAGCCTCCATTGCAGGCAAGTAGAACCAGACTAAGTCCTAGAGAGGCTCTGCAAGGTTTCTGTTAACCTTGCAGAGCCTCTCTAGTACTTAGTCTCATTCTACTTGCCTGTAATAAGCAGCCAGAGGCTGCTTCTCCTGTTTCTTTAAGGAAGAAACTAAGCTTACTGGGAAAAAAGTAAAAGCCTGGGGGTGTCCCTGCGATCCGTGGATAACTGAAACCTGAAACCGTGGATAGCAAATCAGTGAATATGGGGGCCCACCTGTATTTCTCTGGCGACCTCCCAGGCTTGCTCGTTCAGGCCCCATCACATTGTGCACAAGCGCAGGCCTCTGCCACTTCAGTTGTCTTATGTCGTTTGTTAGCTTCCACACACACAACCATTGGAAGCGCACTGAGGAACCTGCCTGGGCGGGCAACAACAGAACCGCTCTCTCTGCCTCCTCCTCCTCCTTTCCAGCCCCCAGGAAAGCAGCCAGCAGGTGCATTATACACAAACCTAGAGCAAAATGCCCCTTCCCGCTCCCAACCGTGCGCCTAAGAGACTACGACAGGCTTTTTTGTGAGGTATCCAGACAGCGCCTACTACCCTAAAGACGGGGAGTGGCTCACTCACAGGCAGTCATAAACGGGACAAGGGGGAAGAAGAGGCGGCAGGCCGAGCCAGGGTTGGAGCTGCCTGCTTTGTGCGGCCTGCACCTGCCCGCTCAGATCGCGGCCTCTTTCTCCTCTCTTGGCTGTCTGCGGCGGCGGCCGACTTCCAACTCAACACGCGCCCTGCACAGGCTGCACGCGCCACTTCGGTTCAGATCAGGTGTGTTTAAAAGGAGGAGGGGGGGGCAACCCGCGCTTTCCCTCGCAGATACCGCGCGCTGCGGCCAGGCGGCGCTGTGCGCTCCTACTACGCCGTGCGGTCCGCACCGAGCTGCTCAGAACGTGTAGGTGCGGCACAAGCGGGGAAACGCAGCCTCTTGCAGCAACGGCAATAGCGCGGCTGAGCTCTGTGGAATCGGATGTAACAAGGCGGGCGCCTGAAGAAAGCGGAGTTGCTGTGCACCTGACAGCGGTCTGTGGATATGTGAGAAAATCTGGGGATTGTTGCAAGCAGCCCTGCCCAGGATTGAACTCGATCTAGGACTTATTCTCGACCTCGATGGCTTGGAGCCGTGGCATTACGAGCGCATAGCTCTGGTGAGTACAGACACCTTCTTGGATTCTGATGCTGTGGGTGCAGAAAGTGGGTGATCCGCGTGTATGCGTGTACGCGCACACACACGCGCACACACACACACACGCACGCACGTCCCTTCCTTTTCGCCTTCCTGCATCACACCTAGAGAGCCCTTTTCGAACTGTGCTGCCAAGCATTTGCACATGCGCTCCAGGACTTTTTCCCCACCTCGTTTGCAAAAGATTGTTTGCGGAAGGGCTGCTGCCGCGTTGGCTTCACGGCTTAGCAATGGGCATCCTTTCCGGATGGGCGGCATGTGGCATAGTGCCCGCCTTGCTTCTGTAGTGGATGCACCTTGCTTGCAGTGACTGAGCGAGGAGTAGCCATTAGCGTGGGCAGACGGCTTCGGAAAAGGGTGATCGTAGGCCAGTCCACTCCGGAACAGCGTGCGCACCAGGACCGTGGGGTATAGGAGGCGAGGCAGAGTGGGCAGCGACGTTCCTTCCGCCGTTACTCCCCGTCCAAATTTTAATTTAATAAATGTACTTGTTTATCGATTGATGTTGCAGCCCGAAGTGGATTAGAAAAAGCAAGCCAATGGGTTTGTTTGTGTTTATGGAGGAGATTGGTGATGGGCGACCGGAGATTAATGAGGCTGACCTCCTGTGCATTCTCAGGGAAAGGTGATGGGAACCCCTCCTAAACTGTGTGTGACTGGAAAATCTGTAATGTTGATTGAATTATGTTAAATCAAAGAAGGAGGGAATCGATCTCCAAGTTGCTCAACTAGGCTGCTGTTATTGCTGTGTAGAATTAAAAGTTGCAGATTTCCTTCCATCACCCCCACTCCTTTAAGGACTGTCGTTCGTTTTTGAAAGGCTGATCTATGATGCCAGACTGTGCAATATTTCAGTATAGGAGAGCTCCGTTAGACAGGAAAGTCCCACTGTGACCCTTAGTTCTGAAATGTTGGTCTGCCAACCATGCAGCCCACCCCTCTGCATTCTTTCTTGGGAATATGTTTCACCCGGTGTCCAGCATAGCTTGCTCTCGGCTTGCATCAACTGCATCCTTGATTATGTTTGCTTCAATGTCTGCATCTTTTTCTGATTCTCTAACACCTGTTAGGCACCGTAATTGTATTGCACTATGTGCCATGTTGACAGGGGTCTTAGTAGTGAGATGGGCACACCCAAGGGCTCATGCTAGGAGAAAAATACGACTGCAACAAAAATATAAATTAAATGACATATTACAAAAAGATTACAGTTCGATATTATCATTCTGATATCTGTCATGTTCATGAGCCCACAGAATACTTTCACTAAGGCATTTGGAGAGCAGCTAGTAGCTTTTCTGTGACTAAAATCCTACCATGATTATTTCCATTGTATATCCTAGCTACAAGGATATAATCATTTTAATTAATCATTTGATTTTGTCTGTGTAAATCGCTTTGTGAACTTTTTGTTGGGTATATAAATACAATACTGTTGTTGTTAACAAGGAGTTTATAATTCCACTTTGAAACATTTGTTTCAGGCTAAATCATGACATGTAAAGTCTCAGTTCAGGAGTAATTTTCCTGAAACAAAATTTGATTTAAATTGACGCAGCTGTTGTCGGAACACACTGGAGAAGAAAAAAAATCATGTCAGGAATGTGTCTTGGGCTTGGAGACTGCAGCAGAATGTACATATACCACTAACAATGATACTTTACAAGACATTAAAAGAACTCAAAGTATGAGTTGTGCAACACTCGTGAGATTTTTGAGAAGACCTTTAAAGCAGGCACGTGACAGATGTTTACAAGCTCTATAACCTTTGATTATAGGATGCATCTCAGTGATGCATAATTATTTAATTGTGAGTTTTCATAATTGATTTGTATGGATTCTGTACGTACTATTCTATCAGAGATCAATATGACCACATCTGCAACTATAATAATTAAAGCTACAACGTAGCAGCAGCCTTACATTCTTCTAGGGATTGGTGTCTGGTAGAGTGACAGCATACAGCCAGTAATGATGTTGTGCATGATGTGAAGGAACTGATATTGTGTCAGAGATTTGTGTGAAATTAGAGAGGGGTCAGGTGCAATGTACTACTGTATTGGACCATATTTCTTTTACTCTTTTTGAGACATTGTTGGATTAAACTGTTTGGTGCTAATCTCATGCAGAACTTTGGTGTTGCAGAGTTATGTCTAGATAAGGACAGGGCACTAAAGATTTTATCTAAAGTTGTTGTTGTTGTTTTTCCTTAAGTGAGTGCTATGTTTCTTTTTAAGTCCTAAAATAGGAACATTTACATTTGAGGGTAGCTATTTTTTCATATTTCACAGCACTTGGACAATGTTGTCAGAAACATTTTAGGATAAATATTGCTTTCTGATGTTATTGATGTCAGTGTGAAATTACAGAGTTGGTCTCTATACTAGTTTAAGTTATACCCTACTCTAGATTTGTGAGATGGAAGGTACTTCTGCCCACTAAAGAAAAGGGGATGATTTTCTCCAATTTTCCCCTTCAGCAGCCCCCCATGCCACAGCCCCTCTTGCACCAGATAGTTCATCATCCTTCGAGAGTGGATGGGGGGGGGGGAGGGAATGCTTTGGGAAGGAGAGGGTGGGGAAGTTCTTATGCCAGGAGTTTCATTTCACACACAGTACACTTACGATACAACTCCATGTGGTATATGCTGTATTTACACTCCTGTAACTGTAAGATGAGTTTGACCCTTATGTTGTTATGGCTTTATTCACCAATGTGCTCTTTGATGTGCTCTTTGATGACTTGACCATGAAAACCAGTATCAGAAATGCTCCTACAATGGTAGACTTCATATTTTTCTATTGGTAGTTGAAGGTATATTTCACCTTAGTTTGAAACAGCACCTAATTCCAGTCATCCATTGGGAGCCCACTATAAATGGTGGACCATTTGAATAATCCGGAGATACAGAACAAATGCTTTGGTTTTCCCAGGCCAGAAATGGCTGGATAAGTATGCTTTTTTTGTGTGTGGAATTTATCTGTAGGTGTTCCTCAGGGCTCTTCACAGGCATATTTCATTTATAGAACTTAAAATACCTCATCAATGTATATTTTCTTGAATTGAGTAGATAACACAAAGGATACAACAAAAAGTGATCTACGCATAACCTGACAGCATATATACCAGTATCTCATTGGTATCTACAGAAACAAAAGGGTTCTGTGATCTCACTGCAAAGGAGAATGGAATAGATAAATATGATTTCAAATTTTCATGACCCGCAATGATAATCTCAGAAGAACGAACAACATTTATGGGATTAAAGGTCGGACCAAAAAGAAAAACAATAAAAGTTTTCAATCTACTTTAATAAAACAAGTTTTTATAGAATTAAAAACACAACGTTTTGTCTAGATTATACTAGACTTTGTCAAGTGAGCAGCTCAATAAGCTGAGTCAGATCATCTAGCCTGACTCAGCGTATTGAGCTGCTCGCTTGACGTGCAGCGCAATCCTGTGTAACTCTTGCACTGGTGTAACAGTAGATTCCCCGGTGTAAGAGCACTTATGCTAGTGTAACTTGCCATACGTCAATGGACGCAGGATGGACACTGGCATAACCCCCCTCGTATGTCACACACGCGCAGTTTGGACATGGAATGGATGCCAGCGCAACTTTGCCGGTGCAGGGTGCATTCCAGGGGCATTCAGACACCCCCGGAATGCCCCCTGCGTCAGTGGAGTTGCACCGGTGTCCGTTCTACGTCCGAACTGTGCATATGAGGCGTCCGAGGGGGGTTATGCCAGTGTCCGTCCTGCATCCGTCGGCGTACGACAAGTTAAACTGGCATAAGTGCACTTACACCGGTGGATCTACTGTTACACCGGTGCAAGCGTTACACAAGATTGTGTTGAATGTCTAGTATAAATTCTAGACGAAACATTTTGTTTTTAATTCTATGAAAACTTGTTTTAATTGTTTTTCTTTTTGGTCATGACTGTTAATCCTGTAAATGTTGTTCATTCCTAGATTAATGGAATAGATATTTCCAACATAAAATGCAGGTGGAGTACAAGCATGGCAGAATTATGCTAGGAGTAATCTTAATGGAAATGTAGACCAATACAACAGAAGTGAAATCATTTTCAAAGGAATGAAAATCTGAAACTGAAGAAATTACTTTCGGGGAAAAACGTTGTGTGCTTATCTAATGTTTATTGACTGGAGAAATTTGTGGGAATGGAACTCCCCCAGAGAACCCAGTTTGCATGGGATTGGGAGACTTGTCCTCATGTATTCTCCCATGAGATGTCTAGAATGGTTCTTCCCATAGTGACTGTCTTTTGCTTCATCCAAATAATCAAAAGTGGTGGCACACGCCAAATCCAGACTCCCTTCCTGAGCCTGATCCACCTGTACAGATTAATTAGGACTTGCGCCAGCGATGTAGCTGGTGCAGATCCAAGTTGAACCATAGCAGCCACTCGGCCTTACCCTGAGTGTCATGCGTAGGGGAGCAGAACCCCCCCCCCCATCTACGCTGGTAACACTGCCAGGGCCAATTTCTGTTACCACTGGATTTGGCAGGCTAGCGCTTACTCCCCATTAACAATCACGCAGCACCATAGGATTGCTTCTAAAATAAACTTTTATTTGAAGCTTTCTATAAACAATGAGCTAAGCTCGAACAGTCAGAAGGAAGGAACTAATAAAGTGCCTGCAGAGCAGACAGCTCAAGAAAGTAAGCCTAGTTACGTACTTGGCAGCCCAATCCTGTGTAACTCTTGCACCGGTGTAACAGTAGATCCCTGGTGTAAGAGCACTTATGCCAGTGTAACCTGCCGTACGCTGATGGACGTAGGACGGACACCAGCATAACCCCCCTTGGACGCCTCATATGTGCAGTTCGGACGTAGAACAGACACCGGCTCAACTCCACTGGCGCAGGGGGCATTCTGGGGACATTCAGACACCCCCGGAATGCCCCCTGCACCGGCGGTTGCGCTGGCATCCATTCCACATCAGCACAATTGAATGCCCCCAGAATGTCCCCGGCGCTGGCGGAGTCTAATGTTACACCGGTGCAAGAGTTACACAGGATTGCACCCCAAGTCAAATAAAGATATAATCATGCAGAAAACATTCTTGAAAACACTTATCTATGGGATATTATGGGAATCGGTTAGAGGATTTGAGGACAACCCCCTCGCTACATGACTTTTGGCGGGGTTTAAAGGCCGGGGTTTAAAGATGTCTGGCATTTGAGGAGGGAGGAACTACCTTGGGACCCTTTTCATTTCTGTTGCTGCTATATGTTATATTAAAAGTATAAATCTGCTTTGTACCAGTTTTAATTGTAATTTTATTTTTAACTTTTAATTTTAATTGTGAATTGTTTTAATGTGTTTTAACGATGTATTAGTTGTTTTGTTTTATATGTTCATTATTTGTTTACACCGCTTTGAATTTTTGAAAAGAGGCATAGAAATTTTTTAAATAAATAAAATCCATTTTACAGGTGGGGGCCACTAAGGTTGAGTAGTCAGAAGGACAAACAGTGAATCTGTGGCAGAGAACAGAAAGCATGTGAGGAACAGATAAAACGAAAGCGAGTCAAATCAAAGACTACAGATCACATTGAGAACTCAAACATACGCAAAGCAGATAACTCAAGAAAGTGAGCTAAGTCGTATACTGCAGGACAAGTCATAGATATGCATTATATAATCAAGAAATTTTACAAATGCTTAGTTTCCCTTTGACCAGTGAATACAACCCAGACCACACTGCATGCAAGAACCAGAAAGGTTCCCTTAGAACTTCTAGTTAATTATCCAAGCAGTACAGCCAAATTACACTATAACGCAGTAATTCATCATGTTTGTAAGCTTCCAGTAGTCCATGGTGCAAAGTTGTGTTCCATTCTTCACACATTCCAGGCAGTGTTTTTGAGGCAGAGGAAGTTTGTGGGTCAGGTCAGTAGGCACCTTCCTCAGGAAGCCCACCTTCCCCAGTCCGAACCAAAGACCAGTCCAGGGGAGAGCAATTTGTCACCTACCCTGAAGAAGAGGACTTGATGCAGAGTTCATGAGCTCAAACTCTTCAAAGGAATAATCTGAATCCACAGCTCTGCCACTTCACCACCTGTCCAGAAGAGAGAGGGTGCCTGGAGGTCATCCAGCAGAGTTCAAACTTCATGCCACAGCTCTGAGTCTTCCTAGCACTCAGCTGAAGACCGTTTGGGATCTTCTGGCTGTCCTTGTAGTAATGTCTGTCTGGCCTGTGAGCTTGTAACGGAAGCTGTCCCTGATTCTTTCTGGCCATGGCTGGATGACTCCTACTCCGGGTTCTCCCCATTCAGTGCTCTCAACCCAGCCAGAATAGAACATGATGGGACTGTGCCAAAATTTAAAAAGAAAAGGCTGGAGGCTTCTTTGAGGTTTCCATCACATCTGCTTATGCTTCTGACAAGGAAAGCCACTTTTGAATTTGAATGTTAAAACCAAACACATTTGGTTGTAATGAACACAGAGGGTTAAGAAAAAGAGGGACTGTTGAGAGGTAGCAGGAAGACGTTTTGAGGTTTTCGCATGAGATGCCTATGAGACGTCTGTCAAAACACCACCAGGACCAGTTCTTACAATAGGACCTCCATGTGGGAAGCTAATTGAAAGGTGACCCATGTGTTGAGCAGCTTTCATACATTACCGGCATCACGTTGAGCAGCTTTCATGCAAAGTCTTTCAAGTGGCATCCCATGTAGCAGAGTACACCGGACAGCTGCTTCTGAGTGAAGAAGGGTCCAGTTTTAATGTGGACGTTTTTCAAGTGGTTTCCCACATGGTAGTTGGAACCTAAGAAAATGTGGTGACCCACAAAGCATAAGCAAACCAGAACGGCAATCTGCAGTGCAGCAAAGTTTGCTAGCAGGGAAGTCCAAAACAAACAACCAGAATCCAAGGTCTGCAGCTGTTAGAGCCAGCTCCTTCCGAATAAGGGGGCTGTGTGGCATGGAAAAAATCTGAGGAGCAAGGCTGATATCCGCAAGCTGAGTGAGGCCAAGGAAGGTTATTGATGGCAGGAAACAAGCTGCAGAGCATTTGTTAGCTCCCCAAACCACAGATCTGGCCTGCAAACTCTTCTAGGGTTCAGGACCTATCGGTGGTTTACTATTGTATAGACTATTAGTTGTTCTGGTGACTCCTGCAGGACTGGCTGATCTTTGCACTATTCCCTCCTTTGGCCAGGGCTCTGTGTTGATGTGTAGGCTAAATCCATGCCTAATGTACAAAGCGTTCTGTGTTCAGGAAGATCTCTAGCACACTGGCATTGCTGCAGGGGGGGGCGGAGCTCTACGTTCCGCCGCGGTCCGACCCTCCGTTACACCGGTGCACGAAGCGGCCCTGCCCCTCGCCTTTGGAGCCATTCAAGATGGTGAAAGCTACGCGCAGGAGACTCCCCGCGCATTGCTTTCACCGCCTTGAATGGCTCCGAAGGTATGGGGGCGGGGCCGCTTCGTGCACCGGTGTAATGAAGGTTCGGACCGCGGCAGAACTTAGAACTCCGCCCTCCCTGCAGCGACGCCAGTGATCTCTAGCACAACTGTGAGTCCTTGCCCTCCCTGTTGGAACATAGGAAAACTTTGTTTCTAAAGCCTGTTATAGTGACCAGTCAGATTCTTGAATTTATGGAAGATTGTCCGTGCAATCCTGACTTTCCATCACCGGTGTAGCCATGCCAACAGGGCACACGTTGCATTTTGCGGTGCAGAACCCATCACTTCTCCTCATTGTGACACCTCACACCCTCTGATGAAACAAGTAATTCTCCCAAGGTAACAAGGGCATTTCCTTAATTTTTAATTCCAGAGGCTTTTCATCCAACGCTTCGTTGTCATTTCACCATTGTAAAGACTGATTAATTGAAACCCCAACCATTTGATACTGGGATGATTATAAACCAAACTCCTCTTGGGGCTTGGCTTGGCCAGCTTAATCATGTCAACACTTGGAGTCTCAATTTCTCCTTCTGGATAATGGGACTAATAACAGCTTCCTTAACTCTCAAGAGTATTTGTGAAGTTTAATCATTGTTTGCACAGCATTTCGCAGATGAAAAGTGCTACATGTTAATTAGGAAAGGGATTCCTCATGCATGCAGAGGTAATCTGAAATGTTTAGATTAAGTACTCTTTGGGTTAAATATATTGGTAGATTCAGTTTCCTGCATCAGGGAATTGACTGCTGGCTTCATCTTAATGATTGCTGCAAACTTTGGATGTGACTGATGTTCATGTAATTGCTTATAGACAGGCAGCCCAATCCTATCTAGCTAGGCTGCAGCGCGGGCGTAGAGCCCATGCTACAACCTATCCAGATAGGACCCAGCACTGGCGCAGCTGGAGCACTCCTCGGGGGAAGGGGGCGTTCATCCCCTTACCCCGAGTAGAGCCCCAGCCGCTCCAATGGGTCTACTCGAATGTGTGCCAGCTATTTTGCTGGTGCACGTTCGAGGTTGCCGTGTAACGGTGGCCAGGCCTGAGAAGGGGGATAGGATTTCGATGGAGCCGCCGCTGCCGATCCCTCACCCTTCCCGGGCCGCTGCCGATCCCTCACCTCATCCCGGGCCCAGCCGACCAATCCCCCCATCCCGGAATGCCCCATTCCGCCCTCCCCTCGCCCCTCTGCTGCCTGATGGGGAAGTTTTCTACCCCGGCTGGTGCTCCAGTGGTTCTGGGGCGGGCCTAGCGATGCTGGCCTCAGCACCGGCGGTGCCTACTTGCCAGGTGCCACTTTGTGGCACGTTTGCGACACCCTAGATTAAATCTAGATTGGATTGCGCCATCTGTAAATTACTTTGGATTATATCTATGTAATGCTTGCTTTTTTCTTTTTCTTTTTCTCTTTCTATAAAATAATAAAATTAAGCATTTAAAAAAACCTGCACCATAAACCACGTGATTATAGGTTTTACTGTTGCCTGATTTGAGAGCTCAAAACATTGTGGGGGAATACAAATTGTATAAAGACCATCTACGATTCTTTGAGAGCTAATGGCTACAGCAAATTACAAATGGATAGGCCCTGGAGCAAACAACACAAAAAAAAAATGATAGTCAAGACTGTTGCAGATAAGACTACAGAAGAAGATGAAAGATGGCCTATGGAATCTGTTGACCCAATGTTGTGACTACATGGCAGATTTTGTGCACACTGCAACAATGTCACCAAATGTAACCCTTTAAGGGCCCAATTCTATCCCCTGCCAGTCCATAGCATGCAGTGCCACTCATGGAGCCTGTGCTGCATGCTGTGGTGGTGGTGGGGTGACCAGACTGCCTGGGAGAGTAAGTAAAAATCATTTTTACTTACCTCTCTCTAGTCTGCCTGGGTCTCCTTGGACCTATGCCAGCTATTTTCCTGGTGTAAGCCTGAGGAGAGGCAGGGGGTGTGTCGGTCTGGGAAAATGGGATAGGATCCCGGCATGCACTGTTGCCATTGAGATCCACCCAGTGGCGTCACTGCAGGGGGGGCGGAGCTCTAAGTTCCGCTGAGATCGGAGCCTCTGTTACACGGAGGAACGAATCAGCCCCGCCCCCTCGCCTTCAGAGCCTTTCAGGGAAGCGAAAGCAACGCGCAGGAGACTCCCTGCTCCCCACCCCAAACCTCCCCCAAACTGCCATCCCCTCCACCACTTTGCCTGCTCCATCTGGGAGCCACTGCTGCATGCATGGGGCCTCCAGCCGTTTGTGCTGGCAGCACTGAAGCGCACGACAGCGGCACACCTTTTATGACACTGCAGTGGCACTTATGGCAGTGAACCAGGAGTTCCGTCATCGTAAGTGCCCTGCAGGATTGGACCGTAACTTCCCCCATAGACGTCATTCATAGTCATTCATTTATATGGGAGCAGAAAGCTACAATGGGGAGATTAAATCTGCAACTTGGAGTATCTTTTATGAGCTTTGTTGATATGTCAGCTATGGCTTTTCTTGGGAAAATGAGACTTCACTGCAGTCATATGTGCCCTGATATCATGTAGGCTGGATTACAGCAAGGTGATAAATGTGGAGTTGCTTTTGAAGACTGCCTGGAAGCTACAGTTGGTGCAAAGCGCATCAACTAAGCTATTAAGTGGTACTAGCAGTAGGGAACACATGTCACCAGCACTTTAAGAACCACAGGTTCCTGAACAAAGTGCTGGCTATGACTTATGAAACCCTAAATGGCTTGTATACCAACCTCAGGATCTGCCTGCTCCCATCTGACCCTGCCTGAGTGCTGAGGACTTCATTAAAGACCTTGCTCAGAATGCCCCACCCTCTGAGGTATGGTGGGTGGTGACAAGAGACCAGGTTTGAGAAATCATTCCGAAGTGATTTTCAGAAGATCATTGAAAATGCTCCTTTCTTCTGTCACTTTGAAAGGAGTCTGATGTTTGCTGCTGAACTGACTCATGAATTGTTTGGTTGTGTGCTGGCAGAACTGTATAATGCTGAATGTTTTTAACCACCTTGGGAGCATGTGTAGTGAAAGGCAGGATATAGTTACCGGTATTTCAAATAAATAAATGTATAGTCTCTCTTCCCCCTGGCGACCTCCATGATCCCAGCTCTTGCAAAATCAAGCCTCTGCCTGTCTCCATAGCCCCATCCTGGATTCTGTTTCTTTGGTCATGTTAGGACCAAACCATGTGATGATAAATGTGTAATTTGGTGCCATTTTTACGTTAACAAAATAGCAGCTGCAGGAGGATCAGTCAGGATTGTGACTGTGGTATGTGGGGAGAAGGTATTTAACCCTGTTTCGTCCACATGACAGTTCTGACAAAGATCAGGCCCCTGAAGCTGCTGTTAGCCCCAGTGGACACTTCCATCCCATTGGGTACAGTTTTTTGTCTAGATCACAGCATGGCAGGGAAGGGTTAAAATGCCTTCCTCTGCATGCCACAGTCCAGGGCCGTCCCAGGATTGCGCTTTAACTTAAAAACAAAAGAAAAGCTCAAGACCAAACTACTGGTATGTTAAATGTGGTGTCTAGTTTGGCCCTTCGGATGTGATGGAACTTCAGGCAGTTGCTTTTATAGAGAGAGATTGTTGCCATACTGTAAATCTTATGTTTTTCTTTAATTTCATAATTGCGTGTCTGGAGGGGTGCTCAAATGCTGTTCCAACTATACAGACCGGGGGGGGGGGGGCTGTGGTGCTGTGTGAGTGACTGCTTGGCAATGTGGTGTGACAATGTTTCTCTGGATCTCTCCATTTTGCCCCTTAATTAACCAATTGACACCATACCAAGGTCCTACTTTCCACCTTGGACAGCAGGCCACAATCTTAGAAAGCTGGCTGTGTGTGGTGCCTGTATTTTCAGAGCTGATGGTGCAGGGGGACCTCGTGGCAGTGAAGGATTGGCCCTAATGGATATTCACTCAGCCGTATCTTCTCTCTGATCCCAACATTGCCCTCATGTACTGCTTTCTGTTCTGAGAAAGGAATGTGGACAATGGTAGGCACTGGAGCAGGCAGAAACTGCTCCCTACAAAGGTGGAAACATTTTGTTTTGGGCAGCCTAGGCTGGCTTAGGGCATTGAATGGAATTTGGAATAGTCTTAATATTCTTAATAATTTGCACACAACACTGTGTCCGTATGTGTTTCTGTGCGTGTGTGCACGCACGCGCGTGCGCGCACACACACACACACACACGCACACTCACACATGGCATACCACAGTGTGTGAGCCAAGAGCTAGGAGGAAAGTGATCACTGTTTCAGATTTTTGACATTTAACTAATGTCATTTGTGACTCAGATGTTGCCTTTTCTGCCTGAGATTGTTTTTGTTTCATTTCAGCACATTCCCAACTGTATATAAATAGAGAGTGGCTAAACTTAAATGCAGAAATAGTCACATGGTATCTTTCTCACACTACTTATATGCCTAATGTTTTTAAGAAAGGTAAAGCATGGCCTCTTGGTTCCCGATTGCTTGGAGAGGGGTTTGCTAACTTTCGATCACGCAGTTCACAAGGGCATCAGGCGCACTCCAAGGGTCCTGCTGTGTTTAACTTCTTACTTCAAGAGCAAAGACTACACATTATTACACATAGACAACATGTGCCTGGGGAGGCTGCAGTCTTAAATGGATGGTGCCTAATTTTTTCCTTGCTGGCTTTTTCTCCACAATGCACTCACCTTATGCGTGACTGGCCAGAAACATGCATGGCAGGGGCAAAAAGAAAAGGGGGAGGAGCTCTAGAACCCACGAAGCTGCTTTGTAAGCAATCAGCCATAGCAGGAGACAGGCATTTAACACCTTGCATCAGTACAAACAGGCACAGCTGGCTGGGAGGTGGTAGCACATGGACCTATCAGAGGGAGCACTGCATGGGCCAATCACTAGACTGGCATGTGATACAAGGCACCTACTGTAGCACCCCTCCCAGATAGCCACACACACCCCATGCCCTTTGTTTTATTGCAGGCACCTGCTGGTGTGGCTGTCGGTATGCTGTCCCCCTGCCACTGCCCACCATATACCATGGCAGCAAAGAACAGGGGGTTCATGATTGCTGAGGAGCATGCCCCCCCAGACCCCCAAGAAGTCACAGAGTGAGGAGATTGCAGACTCTGGGAGCAGAGAGACCCCTCCCCCTGCAGAGTCCCAGACTGAAGTAAGAAACAACTAAGGTGAGAAAAAGGGATCTCTATCTGCCTACAGAGAGACAACAGATGCAATCCATAACTGTATCAGTGATAGAGCAACATCTGAAAGAGAAACATACAAATGAGGTTGGCAGCCATCTCCTCCCAGCAGGGACCGTTGTGCCATTGCAAGTTATTCAACAGAAAGCCAAGTGACAGATGCCGGTGAGGTCTGGCTGCACCAGTTGGTTAATTGTCTGTCATGGAGTTTGCCACAGGGGCCTAATTGGAAAGAGTAGGTTAGCAACCTTGCCGAGCAGCAGCTGGCCTCCCACTGGTCACTGCCTGCAGGCAGGCTTTGGGCTTCCCTTGGGGTCTGTGCAGTGTCTTTGCCTGTGGGACAGCTGCCTGTGAGGAGCAAGGTGAAACAAAGAGAGTGTAAGAGCAACTTGACAAAAGCATCAGTAACACCTGTTTGCAGGCTTGAGATGCATGCTCAGTGTTTGTGAGGAAGAATGGAGCAACCAGAGTGTACATGTAGTTGTGCCCTGTATGGGACAGGATCATGGTGGCTTGGGGGGGGGGCTCTTCTGAGGGGGGTGCAGTAGAATTCTGCAGAGGACCAGTGTTCGACCCCCTGTAGCAAAGGTGTAGTCATGAAAAACAAAGGGGTTCAGATGAGCGTTTGGCCAGCAGTACCAATGCTTGGAGTTCCTAGCATTCCCTGAAAGGGAGCAGACACTCCCTGCTTTTAGCTGTTGCAAAAGGAAGGGATGGTTAGGCAACACAATTGATAGAGGAGTCACATGTTATAATCCTGGAGGGTCAGAATGGTGGGTGTAGAGAGACATGAGAGGGAGATGACATCATCAGTACATCGCAGCATGGGATTGCCCCCCCCCCCCAATTAGGTTACCTGTGTGAGGTACAGTCAATTCTCGCCATACACAAATTTGCTACTTGTGAATTCGCGTATCTGCGAGGAGCAGTTTGGCAACCTACCATGCCTTTCCAGCGACCTCTCTCCTGGTATCTGCAAAGTCAAAAGGCTCTGTGCTGGTTGCGGGCACCATTTTGACCGTCCTGGCTGCACTCAGGAAGTCTCTGTTGACTTCTGGAGGCAGCAGGGACATTCAAAATGGCCCCCATGACTAGCGCGGAGCCCTTTAAAATGCATAACTAGCTCCAAACAGCTGATGGGCTGGGGATTTAAAAAGATGTGTCTTTTTAAATCCCCAGCCCATCAGCTGTTCGATGCTAGCCAGGCATTTTAAAGGGCTCCGCACTAGTCACTGAGGCCATTTTGAATGTCTCTGCTGCCTCCAGAAGCCAGCAGAGACTTCCTGAGTGCAGCAGGGACATTCAAAATAGTGCCCGCAACCAGCACAGAGACCTTTGAAACACTTGGAAGAAACTTCAGGTAAGGTACCCCCCCAACCTCCTAAGCCCTCTGCACCTAACCAGTTGTATCACTAGCAGGCCACATGCGTTTTGATGATGCGTTTTGATGATGCGTTTTGTGTCATTGCCCCGCCCCCTTTGCTCCCGGAAGGCTTCATTTGAAGCCTTCTAGGACCCGGGGTGGGCGGGAGGGCTGAGAAAATGCACTGGTTTTGGCCCGTTTCAGCTCCACAGCTGCAAACGTAGCCCTCTGGCTGCAAAAAAGCAGCTGCGAAGCAAATAAATCCTGCCACGGCTCCTTCTCACAAAGAGACCACGGTTGTCACACGGTTGACTCCCCCATAGCGATGCCACTGCACCTAACCCCATTGATCCCATAGGATCAATGTTTAACTATCTGCGAATTTGCTATCCGTATCTCGGAACCAAACCCTAGCACAGGGGTTCTCAACCCTTTCCCGGCTGAGTACCACCTCTGGCACCACTCTCCTGCTGTGTACCACCGGAAGTGACTGGCAAGGAGATAACTGCCAGTTATTTCTGAGTTTTCAGGTTTTCAGAGGCCAGAAAACGCAGATAGGAGGCTCTAGGCGGGTGGGAGGGCCCTTCTCAGCATTCCCAAGAGGCTCGGCCAAAGGCAGGAACCTCTCGGAAGCGAAAATGCTCTGCTGAAAGCGCCACATCAGAGCAGGGTTCTGGTGGTCCAGCGGTCCGAGTACCACCAGCAGTCGGCTGAAGTACCACTGGTTGAGAACCCCTGCCCTCGCGGATAATGAGAACTGACTGTAAATTGTCCTTCCCCTGTCATGGTGATGAGATAGATGTTCCAATTGGGTGTTTCTGTGTGGAAACCTCCTGGGGCAGAATTCCTGCATTAAGAATTCTGAGATCAGAGTTAACAAAACATCTTGCCAGGGATGTTGTGAGGGACAAGAGGTTGTTTGTGCAAAGTGCTCCCTTTGTGCACCAATTGCCCTTTCACCATGGTTCCCATCATCCAAATTCCCCTTTGAGAGCCCAGAGAGGTACAGCCCCATGCTGCGCATCTTCTCATCTGAGATGTAGTCCCCTAGCAGGGGGCTTAGTACTGTAGGAGGTGTGCTGTGATTGGCTGCCAAATGTAGTCTGTATCTTATGCTCCATCGTAGGAAAGTGGGTGGGGCACGGGGTGGCGGGAGATGCAAATTTTCTGATGCTTTTCTCTTCCCCATTGTTCTTTATGATGTTATTCCTACCTCTGCCAACTCTGTCATTGCCATAGCATTTTTCTGGCATCAGGTTCAGCATTGTCTGAAGGGGGATTAGGATATGGTGTTGGTTGACTCCTCCTCATTGTTCCTTCCATGTCATTTGTGTGTTAAGGTTTAAGCCAGTGATGGCGAACCGTTTGGGCTTGGTGTGTCAAAGATTTTGAAAATGCCTAACTTGACTCTGCTGTGTGTGTGTGTGTGTGTGTGTGTGTGTGTGTGTGTGTGTGTGTGTGTGTGTGTCCCCGTCCCCCCCCCCCGAACTTTTAATAGTACTTTGACTATT
Source organism: Plestiodon gilberti rubricaudatus (assembly GCA_026170595.1). Classification (NCBI taxonomy): domain Eukaryota; kingdom Metazoa; phylum Chordata; class Lepidosauria; order Squamata; family Scincidae; genus Plestiodon; species Plestiodon gilberti. The sequence goes on along the minus strand of JANXHW010000002.1, from coordinate 190,801,696 downwards.
GCTGATTTTGAATTGAACTGAACTGAAAACTACTATAGAACACATTGCATTTTATTTAACATCAATTAGTGACTTTTTTGTTGCTGATTTTTACTAGAGAATAACTTGAAAGAGGTCTGCCAAAATCCCTGCCCTAAATGTTTAAGACAAGCCTGTAAAACGTTTGCGAAAATATAAGGTGTGTCTTGGCCCTGGGGGAAACACTGGTGTGTCACCTGTGACACGCATGTCATAGGTTGCCATCATGGGTTTAAGCATTGTGAGACATTGGGGTTATGTCTGCGTAACCTCAGCAAAGCTGACTCATTCTGGAAGGGCGCTTAAGCATGACCCTACATGACCCTACTAAGGTCAAGCGGAGTGGTGTTCCTCCCTTATTCTGATTGGTGTTCTTTATTACAAGGTGTTTTGATTAATTGAATCTAGGTATTCATTGCTTCTTATTTGTATAGAATAACTTCTTGGGATTTTCCTATGGAAGCAAAACTTGAAAATGAGGCTTATTCCCCCCTTCACATTACTACTAAGGTGCTTAACATTTTGGGACCTGAATACTAGCCAATAATCCTTCCTGAGATGCAAGTTCTTCTGTTGGATGTGGAATATGCATCCCCATATGCCTCTTCACTGCATCTCCTCTGGGAGGCATCTGTGACAAAAACTTTGAAACTGAGATTATGAAACGTGACAGCCGCTCTCATCCCACAGATCAGCTTCCTCCTGGCTCCTGCCACTGATGCATTTTGTACTGTAGGGTGATAATTACATGTGCTGAATGCATTTCTGACCTATTTAAAAATATCTCTCTGTCCGTGAATTTCCAAGGACTCTAATTTGAATTCTAAACCGATATGACTTTTGCTTCCATTTAAACATTTCATGGTTCATTTCCTTTTTACATCATTTATGCACACCCTTGTCATTGCGTACAAGGCATCAGGTAGTGTATATGTAGTATACATGTTGTGTAGAAAGCATATTCATCTTTTGAAAGTATATTTCTAGTCCTCATGGCTACTAAGCTAAATATGATTATGTGATGAAACAAACATTTTTGATGTAGTCGTTGGCAAATGTCCTGCTTCTTTACCTCACTCACCATTTTCAATAATGTGTTGATGCAAGAACTCTCCTATTCAGAGATATTGACGATGGTGCGAATGAGAAGCCTTATCTGATTAGAATAATGGTGAATGCAAGCCTAGTAATATTGGAGAGGAGAGGTCAGTCTTCCCACATGGCATATAGATTTTTTTCAAAATGCATGGCGTTAAAAGTAATTTTAGATGGTTGGATGTGAGGAGATGTATGACAAGTGCTGTCAGTAAAATTACATTTGTTCTGAGGAGCAGATGGTCCTTGGGAAGGTGACAAATGGATTCATTTAGAGTGTGGTTGGTACATGCTTTATAGTAAAATATCACTGAATACCTTGAACCTGTGAAACCAATATATTTTAAATATACAAGTATGTGTATTTTAAAATACTAGCACATGCATGGGCACGCCAAAGCCCTCCCCAACAAACAGCCATTTGTGAACTGATGTGGGTGATGGTTCAGAGACCACTGATGCCCCTGGCCATATGCCCAATAAAGCTGCAAGTAAAACTACAAGTCATCACTCCCTTGGCACAACAGATGTGCTAGAGGTTCCCACAAAATCACAGCCATGTGTTGATAACTGAGCATCAGGACATGGAGAAAGGAAGGTGTATAACAAACTGGAGTGTGAAGGCTGGAGACAGTGGATGGGATTGACTGAGGGGATCTAGGGCCAACTGGGCAGCAGTCCAGGTCCCTATGCAAGTGTGAAGGTGAAGGAAAGGGAAGGTGATGCTTGCAGGGCAGGCCTGTTGTAGATGGCCTCATTCATGGTTGAGAATGAGGCTGTGAAGATGATTTAGGTCAGGGGTTCTCAACCTTTGGAAGCCCGGGTACCCCCTATCACGGTCCAATTTTCTGAAGTACCCCCTGATAATTAACTGCTAATTAATTGGACACCTGGCTCAGTGGGTTAGAGCATTCGTCTCACAAATGCCTGAAGATCTGCAGGACAACAGTTCAAGACGGCCGGAAGTCTGTCGGAGAGCTGCTGGCAGGCCGAGCTGATAAGCTGCAGAGCCCTGTGGGGGAGTGGAGCAAGCTGAAGCGTGCTGAGGCGAACGCCAGAGAGAGAGAGAGCTGGACTGTGAAAGTAACCTCTTGAATGAAAGGGTTCTATGAAAGATTAGAACGTTATTATATTGTAAAAACCCCTTGGGGTTTAGAACAGCCTGCCCATGTACACCGCCTTGAATAAAGTCGGAGGAGAAATCCAATGACCAGAATGTATTATTATTATTAATAATAATAATAATAATAATAAGGTAATTGATCGTTAAATAAAGTACTAAAACAATTTTAATAATAATAATAAGGTAATTGATAGTTAAATAAAGTACTAAAACAATTTTAATAATAATAATTAGGTAATTGATCGTTAAATAAAGTACTAAAACAATTTTAAATCTGAAAAATGTCTTATTTAACTGTGTGTGTGTGGGGGGGGGAGACACACACATGCAAGGATATCTTTTTTTCTCCATGTCACACTTCCCAAAATCAGCTCCTCCCTCCCCCACCCCACCAAAGTACATTTTCCAAAGTACAAAAATAAGCCCAAAACCAAAATCAGAGAGACAGAAGGGCTCCGAAAATAATTACAATTTAAAATCCATGTTAATTAACACTTAATCAGCTGCTGACGGGGCAGATAAGGGGCAGGGCTTGGCGTACCCTCAGCAAGAGGTCCGCATACCCCTAGGGGTACCGTACCACAGGTTGAGAACCCCTGATTTAGGTAGCTACATGTCCAGCTGCCAGTGTGATGGTAGATTAATCCACCTGCCACAGTCACCTGACAGCTTCCATGCCTGTTCTCCAATTGGAGATGCCCCCTATGCAGTTGGGGAGGCCTGCCACCTGGTAGTACCTCCTCCAGATGCTGTCTTTTGTGGCACTGGCACCCTACTGGAGTTGCTGCAGAACAGTTGCCAGTACATGATGTACTAGACCTCCAGGAGTGAGAAAAGACCACTGGTGAGTCTATGAGAGTAGGGTCTCCATAGAATGGTGGCTCACTATTTTCCTAGAGGGTGGGGAAGAAACAAGTCCATGAATGGGCCTGGGTGAGAGCAGGGCCTGGGGTAGAGGTTCTTCCACCTTTAGGATAGGGGCATAAACGTAGGGGCATTCCCCTGTCAGGGAGTGTGTTGGGAGTATCGGGGAGGAGGGGATGCCACCATTCAGGGAGATATGACTGTGGAGGTTGGGCAGGCCTTTCCAGGACAGGGGGGGGGGCTAGTCACAGATGGACTGTTCCCCTTTCCGGCCCTTCTCCCAACTTGAGATCTACTGGTGCTCTTGGTGGTGATCTGCTGTTGTTGAATGCCAGGTCGATGAATAATAAAACCAGCCTCATCCAGGGTTTAATCCAGGATGAGGGAGCCAACCTGATGGGTATTATGGAGACCTGGCTGGATGCAGCTGGGGGAGTGGGCCTCTCGCAGCTTTTCCCACCAGGTTTCTGGATATTGCAGCAGCCTTGGCTGACAGGGCGGAGAGGGGGATAGTACTACTGGCCTGCCGTGAGGATGTTCTCCTCAATGGGTACCCTGTCGTTGGGCTTGAGTGTCTTTGCGTTGTGTTAAATGGGCTTTGTAAGGATGCTGTTGGTATATTGCCTGCCTTGCTGCCTGACAGTCTCCCTGCTTGAGCTGAGTGGGGTGATATTGGCGTGGGATTTTTCCCGCTTATTGGTGCTGGGAGACTTCAGTGTCCATGCTGGAGCTCCTGGTATGGATACAGCCCAGGACTTCATGGCCTGGAGTTATCATATGTTGTTTATGTCTTTATGCTTCTATGTTTAGCAGTTTTTAGTTCTTTTATTTATGGTTACTGTGGTTTTAAGTTCTGTGTTTTTATTATGTTTGTTTTTATGTATGTTGTAAACCACCTGTCGCAGCGGTGCTGTGATTTTGGCATGGAGCCCGGTTGAAGTGGGCTCCAGCAGTTCTCACGAGATCGGGGAGAGCCAAGTCTCGCCCGATCTCATGAGAGAAAGATGGCGATGCCCAGGGCGTGCCAGAAGAGAGGGCCAATTGGCCCTTAAGCCCTCCACCACCAGCCTAGGAGGGCAACTCTAGGGCCCTCTGCTTGCCCCACTTCCTCTCCCTCGGCAGAGCCACCCCTCCTAGCCCACCAGAGAATGCGGTGGAATGGGCTCAGCCCCCACTTAGCCCACCCCAGCCTGTAGGGCAAGGCCGTTGTCGCTGGGCTCTCCCGGTTCCCTCCTGACCTGGCCCCCCATGGCCCTCCTTTGGCCCATGCCAACAGCGGCCAACCTAGAACCCACCCCCCAAATGGAGGATGCTCCCCCCGCTCTCCTGGGGACCCCCCCAAGCCTGGTCAGCCTCAGGATGAGTCTTGTGCCTGGCCAAGCTGTCTCTTGACCAGGGAGAGCTGAAGTCTACAGGCATCAGAGCCCTGCCTGGGGACTACTTGGACTAAATCAATCACTTGCTTGTGAACTATAACAAGACAAACTGTGATTAAACCTTTTCCTTTCTGCAGCATCAACTGTAAGTCTCTCAACCTTCTTTTATTTGGGGGGGGGCAACAAAGTACCCCAGATGAGGGCCCAGCCTGAAGGCATAACTAGATGAGTCACCTGAACCCCGTTGACACTCCCCTACCCCCTTGGGGTGGCCATCCCGGCCCCGCAGACACCACACCACCTTGGGTTCCAGGTTTGGTTGCCTAGGGAAAGGTAATACATACATCTGCAAATAAACAAATAAGTGCATAGTTTGTCAGTCCAACATCATGTAGGTGGGCCTTTAGGTTGCTCACTGTTACACACCAAACTTCTTTTAATGCATCTAGGTAACACCCTAGATGCCCCTTCTGTCACTTGATTCCTACTGAGTTGGTAGGTGCAAAGCCACCCTCTGGCCAGCTGAAGAGGTGATACTGCAGCAGCACAACAAAAAGCAGATCATTAGGTTTTATTCCTTTGCCAAACTGCCACCTACCAGAGAACAGGGAGTAAGCCACTTGGATCCTGCTACTAGAACCTCAGTTTAAGAACCCTGGCATCTTCCTACAGCTTGTGACCAATGTGTAGTGTTGTGCGATACACACAAATCATGTGCTTGTGCACTGAGCTATTGATCATCCAGATTTTTTTAAAGGGGCAGACCTCTGATCTCAAAGTAAAGCAAGATTAGAACCAGTGGCCAGCTTCTCTGTAAAGATGACTGGTAACCATCAAGCCTTAGCTACACTAGACTTGCAACTGTGGAGCAGGATGAGTAATTAAAGTAATTACCTTCACCATGGTATATACTAGGGTGCATTTGAAGTATTTCATTTCCATAGTGAAATTTGAAACGGTCACATCTACATGCTGGCTTCCCATTTGGCATTTTTCTTAATGCTGGAAATAAATGAAGTGAAGTATTTAATGGAGTCTCACAGAGGTCATGCTTTTTTTATATAATGGCCTGTCAAGCCAGATTTGCAATTTAATTTCCTGAAAGCCATTTCAATTTATCAGCTTTGAAACTGAGCACATTTACAAACAACGTTCCAAGTCTACACCTGGCAATTCCAGTATGTCTCTGAATGTTGCTTATAAAACATGGAGGCATTGTTAAGTGACAGAATGAATTTCCACATTTTATTTCTGATTGATTCTTAATACATTCGTCTCCCCATTGCCTGCCTCCATATGTCCTCACACATTTATCATCTAACTATGTATTAGCCAGTTTCCAACATTCTCTTCTACTCTCCCGACATTCCATGTCATATTCTAGTGTGACCAACAAATACAGTAGCCTCCCCACCCCCGGTATCTGCAGTGGATACGTTCCTACTGCTACCACAGATACCCAAAACTGCGGATAGTAGCGAAACCTATACTGTACTTACTATGGCGATGCAAGGCATTCTGGGGCGCTACTAGTGTAATTGACTAGAGCTGTAGAATGGCTACAGACAGGAGCATAACAAGCTCCTGTGCTGCCTGGGCACAGGAGCATGGTGCGCCCTGGAAGTGACGTCACGAGACGTCACTTCCGGGTTCAGACGCTATCGGCAGCCCTTCTCCACCACGCATTGTTGCTCAGTGGTGGAAACTGATGACCCTCCAGTGAATCACATTATGTGGATTCACTGTCTTAAAGTGTGCACGTGTGTTTACGCGTGCACATGCATGCGTGTGCACACACATGCATGCACACACTCCTGGATGTATAGTAGCCAAATTGAGTCCATTGTGAACTTGGTTGGTTTATCTGTTCTTTGTTAAACTGGAAAAGACAATTCCGTCACTTTTGAAAGTTTGGGTTGCTTGGAGAAACAGAAGGGGAAGAAATTTGGCTACAAATGTTTTTATTACTCCTATGGCAATGTTTTCAAAGTGGTTACTTTGAGCTGGAAGAGCAGCCTACGACAAGTAACACTTTACTCATTCATTAAATAGTACCTACATAGAGAACTGCTTTCAGCTAGTAGTTCAACAGCTGATGTCACTCAAAATGATTATGTTCCCTCAGACAGTGTCTGATTATCTTGTTGTAATGCTGGAGCCTTTTATCACTGTTGGCAGCTTTGCTCTGGCTGCACATTGTATTTCAGTATGACAGCGTTTCCTGTTGTGAAAAGAGCTGAAATAATAAATTAATGCATGGTATAAGTTCTGAATGCAGTTTCCTATGTGACTGGTATTTCACTTCATAGATAGGCTGTGATTATTCCTAAAACAGTGATTCTGACATTGACAAAACCTAGGGCCCAATCCTAACCCCCGTGGCTGCCCCCCCACCGTGGAAACCTTTTGGAAAATTTGTATTTATGAATACTGTAATACCATAACATTGTATATTATTGGAAAGATAACTTAATGCAGAATGTAATGAAACAACCCATGATGAATTTTCTGTATTCTATCAAATGTTATGGACAAATAACTATAAAAAGAAAACACAACTGCCTTGTGTAACAAAAAGTGGATTTCCTTAACTCAAAACTGACCAATAAGACTGATCGTTCTGAGAGCCAGTAGAGGTGTTGTTATGACGCAGCATGGAACCAATAAGGTATGAGTCGGATCTCATTTCTATGCATCAGAGCTAATACTAGAACTCTTATTCAGTTGTATGAGTGTCATCAAGTTGGCCACTGGTTTTTTGTTGGTTACTGATTTGTTGGGTGACCTGTACCATTATATATTAAAATAAATAAAGTTAATGGGGGTACATAGAATACATACATAGAATCAAATCATGCACACAGCAATTTTACACTGAGATAAGTAACATGAAATTATAGGTTTGTTGCATCTCCAGATCAGTTCAAAATCATGTGGGTTTTGTGCTAGGTAGAAACTGGTTGTTTAGTTTGGGAGTTTAAAGTTTCTTAAGTGTAACAAGTCTGCTATGCGCAGGGGTTCTCAACCCCTTCCCAGCTGAGTACCACCTCCAGTGCCACTCTCCTGCTGCATACCACCGGAAGTGACTGGCGATGACATCATCGCCAGTTGCTTCTGGGTTTTCAGTTTTTTGGAGGCCAGAAAACGCAGGTAGGAGGCTCTGGGTGGGTGGGAGGACCCTTCTCAGCATTCCCGAGAGGCTAGACCAAAGGCAAGAGCCTCTTGGGAGCAAAAACGCGCCGTTGAAAGCGCTGTGTTGGAGCGTGGTTCTGGCGGTCCGAGTACCACCAGCAGTTGGCCGAAATACCACTGGTGGTACTAGTACCACTGGTTGAGAATGACTGTGCTATAGCGTATGTCCAACCCACGTAGTTCTCATTGGGCCATGCTCATGACTGGCATCCATTCTGCACCACAGAGGAGCTGAATCACATTTTCGGTGCAGTGAGCCACACAAGCATGGGTGCAGGATAGGCATCAACAAAGGGATTACCCTGTGGCCCATTGTTCCAGTTTAAAGAGTTAACATTTCTCATGCTTCCATTTCAGCAGAATTTGTTTCCAAGTAATATCATGGCAGTTGATGATGATTTCGCAGCACTGTTGATCAAGCCTGATAATACTGAACTCACTACACAGATTAATTGGCTTGAGCTGAAGCCTCATTCTTGATTGAGGTTAATAACCCTTAACTGAGCAGTCTTGTTAGTCCTGAAGCACATAAAGAAACCCTATAAAATGTTCAGGCTTCCTTTCCTGTTCTTAGCAAAAAAAATTTTTTTAAAGGCAATAAAAATGATGTGATTATCATGTCAGAAACATTGCTACTTTGCTGTCACACAGGTGTGGAAAGAGCAGCATTTAACACATTTGTCAGAATCTGTAAATTTGGCCTGGGGCCAGTGCCTTGCTTTCTCAATCCAGCTTTTTTCTTCTCATTTGTCTTGAAATACATGTGTGGTCAAAAGATTTTGAGGTTCTTCAATTCCCAAGAAAATGAAATTGTCTGTCCTATTGAAACTTTTCTGTCCTATTGAAACTACAGGCACTCAAAACTTTTATTCTATGGTATATTCTATTATATTGCTTTTGCTCAGGGTTTGGGATGTAAATGGCCTTGGTTGCCCAAGTTGATTACCAGCCCATTCCTAACTCCCCACGTGGCAATGCAGCAGTAACCCACAGGGAAGTTTGTAACCCACAGGGAAGTTTTGACTTCCGGAGGTCGCCTCCGGATAAGGGAACATTTGCTGTGTCTAGTTGGCGGGTCACCTGTCCTTGAATAGGTCTCCGTGAACCTATACCAGCTATTTTACTGGTGTAAGTCTGAGGAGACTCAGGGAACAGTTTGGTCTATGGAAAGGGGAATAGATACAGTATTGGTGTGCGCCACTGCAACCAAGATCCTCCTGCCCCAAACCGCCCCTGCCTGGCCTGCCTCCTGTCCCGATCTGCTCACAGTCTTTCTCTGAACTGCCCCCCCCGACACCAACCTATTGCTGCCAATGCAATAAGTTGGCGACCCTGCACTGATAGTGTAAAACTCATTAGTGGCTGTATCCAGAATCCCAGACATTCACATTCTCATGCCCAGTCTGATGTTGCCTTATTCAAAAGCCTGTTTTTACACCATACCTATTGACTCGGTGAAATAGGAATTCTCCTTGGCCCAGTTACTGCCTGTAGTAAATGTATATACATGATTGATGTCTATGAGAGAGTCAGAACAAATACAGTACAGTGTCGCTCTGTTTTAACAAAGGTTTACAAGAATTGCAGGAGAGCCAGTTGGGGTTTCTGGTAAGGTCCTAAACATGAAGTTCCCCAAATGTTATCTCAGAAATATCCTTGTGGGCCCAGTCCTATCCAACTTTCCAGCGCCAGTGCAGCCGTGCCAGCAGGGCACACGCTGCATCCTGCAGTGGGGGAGCAGTCACGAAGGCCTCCTCAAGGTAAGGGAACATTTGTTCCCTTACCTCGAGGCTGCATCGGTGCTGGAAAATTGGATAGGATTTGGCCCCAAGTCTCCACTGCTCCAGCAATAGTTCTGAACTCAACCTTGTCTATCACTTTATGGTTAGGTTAACTCAGTTTTGGGATGTCTGCGGAACTGTGATTATTGCTCCCTGGTGGGCTATGCGCTATGCTGTATACAGTCAATTTGATACAATCAGAAACAACAGTCAAGGAATTCATTTGAAGAATCCAACCCTAACCCTTCCCTGCTTCAGGCTATTTCATGTTTATAGGAGAAACGTATCTAAAACTTGTTGTTGGAAAAAATAAGGCAGTTGACTGTTGTTTGTGGGGAGGGTTGCTACTTTGATGTCTGCCCTGCATTTCCGGCTTTATTGGATCTGATACTGTACATATTAACCATGTTAAAATATGGAGTCCTCTTCCATGGATACACATTGACTTCGACCTTCTAATAAAGGTACTCTGCATTCAAGGTATATTGTCTCTAACTGCAATGGATTATTTGCGATAAGATCTAGTTTCACTTGGGAAGCCTTTGCTGCTGCCAGGACTTCGCATTTCTACTGTTTGATGTAAAATCCTACGTGATGAAAAACTAAAGTAGCTTGTTTCCATGTTTCCCTCATGCTGTTAGACTGGCTTCCGATTAATCATTGGTTAGCCAGAAGCTGCTTCCTAAGCGAGAGATAGGCAAGCGCTGCAGTTCATAATGTAACAAGCATTGTTCTTGCTGTCCATTATCTAGATAACTATGAGAATTTTAATGTCATGTCACACACTTTTGCCTCTTGTCTTCCATTTATAATTTCCAGGTCACTTCTACTCTCTGTCACTCTCCCTCCAGTTCTGCTTAATAACCTTGCTTCCTGCTGATGTACTAATGAGAGCTACTTCTGAAACGTAATTGTGCATGCTAACTAAAGTCCTGGGACCATGTTGCATAATGAGCCATTTGGGCAAGAGATACTATCTGTGAAGGAGATGTAGTGTGGACACTTATATTGCCTTGTTCTTGCAGTGGTGAAACCTCGCCACAAATAGTGCATTGCTCAGGAACAAGAGTGAGAGACCAGTGAAAGGCTGGAGAGGAGAAGAGGTAAGCAACAAAGAGAGAGGGGAAAGAAGGTGGCTGGAGAAAGAAACAGAAAAAATTAATGGAGGAGACAAAGTGATTAGTACACGAGAAGATGTGCATCAGGGAAAGAGAGTGAGAATGAGATGCTCCCAGATTAGTCTGACTAGGGCAGTAAGTGGCAGGTTGAAGAAGGGCGTTGTGTGCATGTTGCTGCCCCTGCTGCTTCCACCTAATCCCAAGTCAGGGGAAGATCCACCTTGAACAGGGCGAGATAGGGCATGTCTGGAGGTCTCTTGCAAGGGACCACACGGTGATCAGAGTACGCTCCAGGGAGTTTGTTATGCCACAAACGGACAGAACATGACTGGATCAATGAGAATCCCTCAGCCCAGGTCCTAAACTTCACCCTGTAGTTGCCTTCACTGGCGGTGTAGCAGCTTATGCCTCTCAGGGATTGTCTGCAAAGCAGGACCCCTGGACTGCCTGGGTGAAAGCGCCTGGCCCAACAGAGAACTCCTGACAAGGCTGACCTGCCTAAGGGGGGGGCTGCCCTGGCTTGCCTTTGGGAAATGCCTGGCAATGACATCATCAGTCACATTGGAGCTGGGTGGCCAGCCAGAGCAGGTCCACGTGAGTCCTCTGGCTTAGCTGGAACTGGGTGCTACAGTCCATGACATTTACCAGCCATGGTATTGGCTGCAAGTGTCCAGTATTATGTATTACTGTATATAGAATAGCGTCTAGACATTGTAGGGGTTATAGTATAAATAATATCATGGATATTTTACCAAGACGCCAGCCATCTTGCCTGGTAAGCCCACATTAAGTAGGCTAGAAATTTCAGTCTCAGCTAGGCTTTTGAAACCATTTTGAAGATTTTGAAACCATTAACATCCATTGTGGCAATGTTTTCTTTGAACTTTAAGGTGTGCCAACCAGGCCCGGGACAGGGGATAGGATATCACACTCTGCCGATATCCTATCCCCTGGGCCTGGCTGGCCTTACACAGCCTCCCCAGATTTGCGCCAGCTGTTTTGCCATCACACATCCGAGGAAGCCCATGGGGGCTGCTAGGGCTCTCCCCGGGGGGAAAGAACAAACGTCCCTTTCCCCCAAGGTGACCTTCAGCCCCGGTGGCGCTGGCCCAATCTGGGCTAGGATCCAGCGAACTTAGTGCGCTGTGGCAGATCTTAGGCAGGATTGGGCTGCCTGTGGGTGTTTGGATTTTTTTTGGAAAACACCTTCTGTGAAATGGTATCACAATCTTTTTTTGCTGTGATCATTCAGTCCCATTGATGATTGTACCTCTTTTGTTGCTGAATAAGATCTTTGATGCAAGGGTTTTGAGAATTGGGCTGACAAACCACTGTGTGTGTGTGTGTGTGTGTGTGTGTGTGTGTGTGTGTGTGTGTGTGTGTGTGTGTCCCCGTGTCCCACTAAGCCAACACAGCTCATCAGCCATTTTGTCTTGCTCATCAGGAAACTGATGAACTATTTTTGTGCCTCCTATGACTTCAAAAATGAGGGGGGTGGCAAATTTGTCAAGCATCTGCCAGGCCAGAAGCTGTGACTCAGGAGCTGTGTTCAGATAGGTGGTTCTAAAGTAGTGCAGGCCTGATGGAACACCATAACTTGAAGAAGCTTAAATGTAGGCTTGCTTATAATTATCCGCATAAACATGTTATGAAACATCTTTCCTTGAATGAGATTTGGGAACTTTTTTTAGCATCATACGGGGAAAGTACGCAATCTGGATGAGATTGGTGCACATATCAGAAAACTGATTCTAGCTTCCTGTGCATTAATGTGACTAGCAGTAAAATAACTTTCCTCTCTCACCCCAAAGAAAGTCCTTACAATTATTTCTAAAGTCTCACATCTGTTAATGGTGTTGTTTTACCCTTTAATGGAGCCCCTGGGATCCTATGAATATACAGTACACAAACATTACATTGACTATCTGTAGAACACTGGTTGTGTTTTTGGAGGCAAAAACTGTTTTCCTTCAACTCTGCTTTTTGTGCTAAGGCACTAGTGCTTAGGGCAGAGCAATGCATGAAAGATTTATGTGAAGCAGGAGCTGTTCTCTGAGGCGGGGAGCGAAAGTTGTGTTGCAGCATGCTAATGCAGAATGGAGCTGAAGGGTTTTGTTTCACATGCATAATGTGTAGCCCAGGTTAGCACAGACCAAGAGTTCAAAAAAGGAGGCTTATGTCACCCTCCTGTGTTGGGGGGGACGGACGGACCATGTGCAGCACAATCCTGTCTATAATGCAGTGGTGGCGCACCTAAGGCAACTGCTGCATCCTAGCCAGGATTGGGCCCATGCCAGCGGAGCTAGAGCGCTCCTCGGGAGAAAGGGACGTTTGTCCCTTTCCCCTGGGTAGATCACCAGCAGGCCCACTGAGCCTCCTCAGATGTGTGCCGGCAAAATGGCCAGCACAAATCCAAGGAGCCAGTGTAAGGCCTCCCAGTCCCGGGATGGGGGATAGGATCAGAGGCGTCGCTCCGGTAGGGGCGGGGCTGTAAGTTTTGCTCGGTCGGAGTCCCGTTTACCGAACGAGCAGGAGGCGGCCCCGCCCCCTCACTGTCAGAGCCATTCCCCTGCGGAGAAAGCAGCAGGCAGGGTCTCTTGCCTGCTGCTTTCTCCGCAGGGGAATGGCTCTGACAGTGAGGGGGCGGGGCCGCCTCCTGCTCGTTCGGTAAACGGGACTCCGACCGAGCAAAACTTACAGCCCCGCCCCTACCGGAGCGACGCCTCTGGATAGGATTCAGCGGAGTGCGCCGCTGATGATCTCTCCCCCATCCCTGACCTGGCTGGCCAACCGACCCCTCCCTTTCCACCCGTCTCCACCTTCCCCACACCCCTGCCCTGACCGGCGAAAAACCTACCTTCCCCAGCAGACGCAGCTCCCGGTCTAGGGCAGAGTGAGTGGTGCTGGCCTCCCCACTGGTGCAGTTTACTCGCATTTATGACACCAAGCGCCGGCAGAGCCATCGCTCCGCTGGTGGAAAGTTGCGCAGGAATGCACTGTCAGTCACATACAATCCTATAGGACAGGAAAAATGCCAGCAATGTATTATTAGTTTCCTAAAAGTGAGGTTTCTGTTGTATCCTGGCAGATTGAAACACAATTCTGCATTGAATGGAAAAGTTCAAGACTCCAAATTGGGCCCTGGGTGTACCCAAAATTGGGTTAAATACATCGAGTGTATTATATTTAAATTATAATACTTTCCCTGTATTGTGAAAAAGTTGTTTCAGATTTACTAAACATAAGTATTTTTTTCCCTATCCAGTGGCTACCTGCTGTCCATTGCTCCATTCCTGGTGGAAGGAAAATAGCAGAATCAGTCCTTTTTCCCTATTAGCAGAGGGCCAAATGAGACACACCAGTTGAAAATCTGTGACTGGATCTGCCTTGAGTTTTAAAAAATGGAATAGCACTCATGAGGCCAAGTAGATGGTTTAGCATAGCATTGGATGGTTTAGCATAGCACTGGATGGAGGGTTACACACACCTTTCCCCATGCCGAGTAAACACTCCTCTCTCTCTCTCTCTCTCTGTCTCTCAGAAATGCAAGCCAGAGAAACACTTCCCACCCCTCCCACTGATTAAACTGAGTGTGGCTGCTGAAGTTGCGACCATGGTGGTGGTGACAGGTTTGGAGGAAGAAAGATCTTTCTCTTCCCAGGAAAATTTTGTTTGCCTGGCAAACACTCTGGGGGAAAAAACCTATATTTCCCAGCATTCTGTAGCTACAAACACTGCCATGACAGCGTTCTAAGTGCCAGGAAGAAAGAAGGGAAAGGGAATGGAAGAAGGTCGCCCTCCTTCTCAATTTTTTACTGCTGCTATTGTTTCTGAAGCAGCCACTGCTATCAGTATCAATATGCTGTACACCCAAGTAAGGGGGCTGGGAAAGGGTTATTTGCTCAGTGCGACTTGGGGGGAGGAATTCAGACCCTACTGCATTCCAAATGGCATCATCATGACCACAATGGGCTCAGTAGTGGGCTCAGAATTAACCAAGCTATTTTCCAATGTTCAGTCTGTGAGCCCAGTTCAGAGTTGGGGTTGGGGAAGCAGTCACCCATCGGTATCTGGGAGATCTAGGGGATGTCCAAAACATCCGGATCAATGGGAATACTGGTTCATAATTCTGTCTGATATAATATGTCGCGGATGGAGAATGGATACGAATAACAAGGGGATTCTGTGTGATAGTCTGGCTTACAGTGAAGATTCTACTGTGTGGGCAGAAGTCAAACCATACTGGAGGACTTACTGGAGAAATATCTAACAAAGAAACAGTTTGCTTAAGAGACACTGTACAGAATCTTTGAAAAATGTAACTTATTTCTGCAAAAATAGAAAAAAAATACCCTACTTCAGCCCTTTGTCAGAATCAAATGACTGCAGAGGGCTCAGAACTGTCACCTGCTCCTTCAGGGATGAGGATAGGCTGCAGTCACCTACTGATGATGTACTGTGGCTGACTCATCTACCACAAGCAGTAGCAAGTGTTGATCAACACAACAACCAGCCCAATGCCCAGAGCTAATGATTTAGCAGCAATAAGTTAGTGTTTTCCAGCAGCTTCGGATGACAAAAAATATCAAGGATGAATGCGTCAAGTATGAAACCAAATTGGCCTGAGCCGCTAAGCTGTGCTTTATCAAGCATATTTATGATACTCTTCTTGTGAGACTTTAGAAATTAGACTGAGAAATATTGAGCATTCTCTGAGTACTTTGGTACAATTTAATGCTCCACTTGTTTTATAGGAACATCTGAGTTAACACCAAGATGTCTTTTACTTGATTAAAGTAAACAAACTGAAGATCAGCAACTGGAGGTCTATGGATTAACTCTGCTTTGAAAAGTGTATAAGGAAGTGGCATCTGTGGAGACAGGGATGGCCCAAGGCCTTTTGGGTTCCTGACGTGATATGCCAAATACCTAGATTGTAAGCCCCTCAGAGCAGGGACCTGCCTTCTTAGTCTCTGTAAAGTGCAGTATACATTGATGGTGCCATATTACCTGTTTTTGTGTTATATAAACTCTGCTGAGAATTGTTCTAAAAAGACAGTTAAAATTAAGTTTCACCAACCTGCTCAGGGCTGGCCCATCCATACAGCCAACTGATGTAGTCGCCTCAGGCAATAGATTGGTGGGGAGTGCCCATCTCTGTTCACCTAGTTGCCTTTACTACTCTTCCTTCTCTTTTCACTCCTTGGATTGGAAAAGAGAGGGATAGAGAGGAAGAGGAAATGTAGAGGGGAAGAGAGTGCTGAGCTAGAGCATTGGAGACTGGGAGGAGAGACTGGCACATCATCAGGTAAGGTGGGCGGCAGTATTTTGCATGCCGCCTCTTACTTGTACAGGAATTAATTCATTCCCATAAAAATCTAGCTGTTTTATGTTCCTGTACAGCTGAAGCGAGCAATCAGTGGCACATCAGCAGACAAAGTGCCCAAGAGCTAACTCCAAGAGGTGCTTATGCTGGAAACAGCAGATCTAGTGATATGATGAGAGAAACAGTACTTGTCCAATGTGTTTCTTCTGCACAGCTTTTGAAGGCAGAAGAACTCCTGTTGGGTCAGAGGTTGTCAAATCTGCCTCATCAGTTGACTGATAAATTAAGAGATCAAATCACATGTGAAGCTAAACATATTGTTAGTGTTTCCATCTTTTTTTTTTTTAACAGTTTTGGGGAGATAGGCAAGAAATATTGGAATTTAACCCCTTTCTGCCACACTGTAGGCCTGATGAAAATCACTGCCCCAGAAACTGCTGTTAACTCTGAGAAGTAAAGTTCCCTAGACATCTACAGCACAAAGTCAGTTTCCATCAACTTTTTAGTATGGTGCAAACTATGTTACTGAATGTGAAGTGAGGATCATTTGACTAGTCTATCAGCCTTCTGAAAGTGGGTGAACTAGACAGTTAACCAGCATGTTGGACCGGTCGTATACTGTACTTGCTTCACCATAGATTTAATGAGGAGGTGAGTAGTCTTCAGCTCATTCACAAGTGAGTTCTAGAAACATATTGCTAGCATAGGATATGGAAGATGTGACTAGAGGCAACAAGGGATGATAGAAGCCAAAACAGTTTGCACAATATACTGTCGAGGCACTGGTATTGCATAGGGATGAAATAACGTACAGCATTTGCCTAAATTGTAGTGATTGCTGGGACCAGTAACGATGCAACTTTGTGTTCATACTTTGTGTAGAGGCCAAGGAAAAATAGGTATGAGTGCAAACTGAAGTTAAATAAATTACACATGTTGATTTCACTATGGCAGCAACCTGTGTGAAACATTTAGGTTTGTTCATCATCTTGCTGTCCTGCGCGGTGGTTACCATCCATACTTGTAAATATGAGGTTGCACGTAGCTTTGCATTGATAATTGCTTGTGGTTACTGAAACACCTTTAGAACTGTGGTAACTGAGGGGCAAATGACATGTTAGGTTAAACACATCATTTGCCCTTCCACTTATTTCTCCTTGTAATTAGCAGCTGTGGTTGGTCTGACTATGTCATGGGGAGTTTAAGTCAGCCCCCTGGGCCCAATGAAAATCATCCCTTCCCTAAAGCTGCTGTTTGCTCTGTGAGGGAAGCTGCCATTGCTTGTTCCCGTTATGCCCCATATTTGTATCCTCCAAGGGCTTATGCAACGTCCTGTGCTGCATCTGTCAGTAGTGGCTGTTCTTGGTATAGTGGCACTGACCTGTGGTGCTATGCTGGCTCAAGAAGCTCTTTGCTGTGAACACAAGCACAATTATACAGTAGTGCCCTGTGCTGGGCTGTGTCCCTTCCACCTTCTCCCACAGAGGTAGATTGACATCGAGAGGGGAGGGATGTGACATGGTGGAGGCCTTCTTGGATGGTGGGACAGACACAACCAAGGGGTTTGTTGTAGGGATAAAGAATTTATACAATACAAAAGTCACACAAAAAGTCCTTCACATTGGATTTAGTCCTCAGTCGTTTCACTGTGCTCTCCTAATTCCCTTCACGGGGGGGGGGGGGCTTTCTTCCAAAAGTGGCTTACCAGGAGAAGGGAGTGCCCAATGTGAAGGGCCTCACCCACCATGGAACCCCCGCCATACCTGACTGGTCAGGCCCTGTCTCTTGGTGGGGTTCTTGGGGTTGGGGCAGTCCCCTGGACCTATGGAGTTAACTGGGAGCCGGTGTCTCAGAGGAAATGTCCTGGCTTGGATAGGCACCCCACCTTCGTTCCTTCCACTCTTCCCTTCTGGGCCTCTCTCTTCTGCTCCCCCATAGTCCTGGCATTTTCACCCTGCCACACCCCTGGTCCTTCCCTCCTTCTTTCTCCTTTGTACCTCTCTCTTTTCCACACTCCACCTTGGTCTGGGCTTCCTCCTCCAGACTCCCGTGCCCCCACTTTCCCCCTCGTTTGCCTCCTCCTTCCTTTTTAACCCTGCCAGCCTCCCCAAGCCCCACCCTCTTGCTGCCAGCTGACTCACCCATCCCTTGCCAGCTTCTGTAGTTCCTGTGGCGCCTGATGATGATGTCACTGCCTGTTGCATCAGGAACTCCAGGGCAGCCCCAGCAGCAATGCACACGCTGTTTGGAGTTGCAGCGGGTGGGCGTCCTCCACATGCACTCTGCCTGATACACTTATAATACTGGTGCATCAACAATGAGATATTGGTTTTCCTTGAGTCACATCACTTTGATTGAAATAAGACTTGGATACTCAGATGCAGGGGAGCTCTTTTGCCACTATTGCTGTTTTTGAGCATGTATAAGTTCATGAATCCTTAAAGTAGTCTAAGGTTTTAAAAAAGTGAACACCTTTCTAGCACATTTTAATGAATCTATTCTGAGTGCACATGGGCTATTGTTGCCTGTTTAGCACACTTTAAACAGAATTGTTGGATTGGAGGCTAAAACGTGTTTCATATAATCTATAGCCAACTCTAACCTATACGTAAGATATGTTCCATATGCTAAACATTCCCTTATTGAGAAATAAAGAAAGCAAAGGGCCCTGAGTTTACTCGCAGAAACAGAAGTCAGTGAAGTCTAAATCAATACACCTTAAGCAGCCAAATGTTTAATAAAATAGTGTAAACAAGCTGGGCTTTCTTGAGGAATCTCCGTTACAGCCCAGTCCTATTAGGCTTATCTGCTGGTGGAACTAGTGTTCCGCCAGCAGATACTGTAGTCGCAAAAGCCCCTCTGGCAGTACATGAAGCCATGCGCTGCTGCAACGCTGGCAGAGAGGCCACAGAGACTGATTTGTTTCACTTACAGCGCAATCCTAACCAACTTTCTAGTGCCAGTGCAGCCACAATGCAGCCCCGAGGTAAGGGAACAAATGTGTCCTCACCTTGAAGAGGCCTCCATGACTGCCCCTGCACTGCAAAATGCAGCGTGCACCCTGTTGGCACGGCTACACCGGCGCTGGAAAGTTGGTTAGGATTGCGCTGTAAGTGCATCTTTGTTTAACACAGAGCTGTGTTCTGAAGGTGATGTCATGACGGTGGAGTGCTTGGGCTGAGGCAATTTCCTGGAGGTGTAATACACATCTTGCTGTTTGGAAAATCCTCAGGGAGTATGGAACTAGCAAGGAAGAGACCTTGTCCGAGAAGGCCTTATCTACAGCAGTGCCTCCTCGGTAACTCCGGGAAGAGGCAGGTTAGAAAGGCATCTGATAGTCAAAAGATCTGGCTGAGGCTGCTAGTGCAACATTCTTTCTTCCAAGTTCTGTAGAAGTGTGTTCCTCAGCACCAATCTTCTCAACCTGGAAGTGGACAGCTCCGTGGCTCTTGCTGGACAGCTCCCTATGTCCAGCTGCTGTCTCTTCACATCTGTTCCAGGTGCCTGCCTGGCAAGCTTTTCCTTATTCCCTGTTAGCTCCACTTACTTCTGTGCTTTGCAAGTGACCCAAAAGTTTCCCATATTCTCTGCCTGCGAATGCCTCAACTCCTCCCACACCTGGTTGGACCAAGGTGGGAAAAAGGAACAGCCCTTCACACAGCAGATTTCATGCCATAGTCTTTCTTCTTCCCAAATCTATTATCTATGAGCTCCAAACCTAGAAGGAAAAAGAGAGTCTCCAGAATGCAGTTGCTAAAAAGGGCTGTCGTTTGTCAGCTGTGCCAGGCTATCTTCTGTTAAGCCCTAGCATTTATAGATCTAAAGCTAAAAATGACATCATGTTCTATGTGCAACAGCCAGAATGTAGCTTCCACCCCCACCCCCCACTGCTGGAATCTGGATGGGGTTGCCTGACCTTCAAGAGGCAACATCTTTAAAAGCTTAAGGAGAAGAGCAAAACACAGTACCTACCGCCCCAGTTCTCTACTGGTCTTCACCCAGTTTGTCTACTGATCTGGCCAGCAGGACCCTAATTTTACTGCAGGGGGACGAGAATGGGCAAAAGAGCCAATATAGCAGAAGGCAGTGCAGCTGCAAAGTAGTTAGGTTTGGAAGGAAGGAAAAAAGATCCATAGATTCCAAAATGCAGTCGTATTTATCAGTTATTTTCCTGTGGAAAGCTTTGGCAGATACTTAATCCTCCTTTAGAAGTATTTCTTGGCAAACCAAGGAAGTTTAGCTGTTCTTAATCTGTGATGTAGCATTTCTGCACCAGCAAACCCGAAGAAGATTTAATAGATTTATAAAGGAGGACTTAAAAGTGGAGCTAATTGATGTTGCCAAGAAAGCAATTTATTTTGCTTATGATGATTGTGAGTCACAAATGGTACAGAACACAGAGGCAGAGGACACACAGCTAAAGATCAGTTCTAGCCAGGATCCTATGAAAGTACATCCACCAATGCAGGGGCACCATTTCAGGAGGTGGCCAGTCCTCTAGGTATGCATTCGAAAGGCACAAGTCTCTTTGATTAAAAAATAATAGGTAATCTATAGTATTGGAAAGGAGAAAGGAGATGACTGATACCCTTGTACCTGTGCCCAGTCGCGTCACTAGGACGCGCGTCACCCCATAGCGGGGGCACGCGTCACCTTTAAGGGAGAGGCTCCGCCCCCGCGCGTGATGTCACACGCAGGAGCAGAGCACCCTCCCCGCTCCGTTTGCAGCTCATTTTGGAGCCAAACGGACGTGAGGGCGGGCGGGCGGGCCCAACTTAAACATCGAAAATGTAAGTACGGGGGGCGCGCGTCACCCTTGTGCGTGCGTCGCCCCCGGGCGGCCCGCCCCGCGCGCTTCCCTCCGTCGACGCCCATGCCTGTGCCATTAATCGGCTGCCAGATTTTCAGAGACAAACTCCTGTATACAAGAATCTTTGGGAAGGAATATTTCTTGGACAAACAGTTTGGACCCAGGCAGCGTAGATGGCCTTTTGTCCCCCCCCCCTTCTATAATTCTACAACAAGAAGTAAAATATGAAAAGAACAACTAACACTAAGGCTTGGCAGGCTCTCCAGTGAGCATTGACTTGAAAGCGATACAGCAACAAAGCTACTTAAAATTCACATCTGTTCTTTTAAAGTTTCAGCTTCAGTGATTTGAAATGAGTATAGCTGTAGGCTTACCATACAAATTTTCTGAAGCTCTTCTTTAAAATTTAAATTTAAAGTCACACTGCATTTATCTCAGGTTTGTCTGAAGTTGCCCCTGTTTTCCATTGGTGCATCTACTTTGATCTGTCTGTAAGCCAGTGGCTTGTGAGACCCTTTAAAATTTGTGCCACAGTGGAAGCCCTCGGAGGGTGAGGGGATGGATAAAATGATGTTTCTGCTTGAATGGCTATAGGGTGAATGACAATGGCTCTTACTGCTTTACCTTGTCCTTCTCGCTTTTGTTGTTCTTGCTTAATAACAGTAGAACAGTCATTGATCCTAATATGCTTTATTCTGGGGTGGGGAGGAGGTCAGGGCTTTTTGATTTTATATAGAACTGCAATTTCTCTTTTTGTTTTTCCTCTATTCAAAGCGTATTTCTTTTTCTTTTATCACTACTGCCATGATAGCAGCAGATTCATTGTGACTTTTGTAACCCTGGAATAAAGATTGGAAACTGACAGCTGACTGAGCTCTACCCTGCTCCCTGCCCCAGCTTTCGTTCTTGTTGCAGTTCTCCCTGGTATGAAAGAAGAGAAGCCAAGGCTAGGGCATGATGGGAAATGGTGGACTCTCCTTGTTTTCAGTGGTGCATGACATCTCTTTTCATCACAGCCCTCCTTTCAGGCAGCGAGATGGAGGGGGGCTGATATTGTTTAATCCCATACTTCCCAATTTCCTCAAACAGTATCTCCTCTCCCACTAGCTAGAATTAATTTTAATAATCTTTAAAAAACTGAAAGAGTTTGTGTCAGACTTTGAAAGAATAGCATCAAAGGGTTCCCTTTCAGGCTAAACTTCCTGTTACGTTAAACACTTAATTTAGTCATCATCATCAACAACCTTTATTGGCATAAAAAGGATATACATAAACATAATCACACAAAGCCTATACATACAATCACTTGGTTATTGAGCTAAAACCACATTCCCAAATCAACTTAGTCTGCCATAAAAAAAATTCCCAACCTGACCAAAAAAAATTGCAGTTTGCTTTGTCTGGATTCTCTTCAGATCGTATAAATCTTTCGCCTTTTTAATTTAGTCTACGTCCACGCGATAAGCAGCAGGAGGCTGTTTATCGTGTTTGTTGCAAGACCGCAACGTTGAAACATCAAAGGTAACAGCCGGGGGGGGGGGGGCGCAGAGAACCGTGGATATGGGCTGGAACGGATACAGGGGCCAAACTGTTCGTCTCTTGTATGTCCTGTATAGTAGATCCAATTCACACAATACTCTTTCCATGAAGGCCTTCACAGAATCAAGCCAGCATGGTTTCTACAAGGGGAAGTCTTGTCTGACAAACCTTTTAGAATTTTTTGAAAAGGTCAACGCATGAGGAAGCACGTTGAAGACCAGGAAACAGCGAGTGGGAGTCAATGGACAATTTTCACAATGGCGAGAAGTGAAAAGCGGTGTGCCCCAAGGATCGGTCTTGGGACCGGTGCTTTTCAACTTGTTCATAAATGACCTGAAGTTGGGGATAAGCAGTGAGGTGGTCAAGTTTGCGGATGACACTAAACTTTTCCGGGTTGTGAAGACCAGCAGGGATTGTTGAAGAGCTCCAGAAGGATCTCTCCAAACTGGGAGAATGGGCAGCAAAATGGCAGATGCGCTTCAATGTAAGTAAGTGTAAAGTGATGCACATTGGGGCAAGAAATCAAAACTTCACATACACGCTAATGGATTCTGAGCTGTCTGTGACGGATCAAGAGAAAGATCTTGGGGTGCTGGTGGACAGGTCGATGAAAGTGTCGATCCAGTGTGCGGCGGCTGTGAAGAAGGCCAATTCCATGGTCGGGATCATTAAAAAAGGGATTGAGAATAAAACGGCCAATATTATTATGCCATTGTACAAATCAATGGTAAGGCCGCATCTGGAGTATTGTGTCCAGTTCTGGTCTCCGCATCTCAAAAAGGATATAGTGGAACTGGAAAAGGTGCAGAAAAGAGCGACCAAAATTATTCGTGGACTGGAACACCTCCCTTATGAGGAAAGACTACAGCGTTTGGGGCTTTTCAGTCTAGAAAAAAGGCGCCTGAGGGGGGACATGATTGAGACGTATAAAATTATGCATGGGATGGGGAGAGTGGATAGAGGGAAGTTCTTCTCCCTCTTGCACAACACCAGAACCAGGGGACATCCACTCAAATTAAGTGGAGGGAGAGTTAGAACGGACAACAGAAAATATTTCTTCACCCAACGTGTAATTCATCTGTGGAACTCCTTGCCACAGGATGTGGTGATGGCCCCTGGCCTAGATGCCTTTAAAAGGGGTTTGGATAGATTCATGGAGGAAAAGACCATCACAGGTTACAAGCCATAAGCAACCTCCTGGCTTTAGAAGTAGGTTTTTTCTGTGCCAGATGCAAGGGAGTGACAACAGGATACAGGTTATCTTGTTGTCTTGTGTGCTCCCTGAGGCATCTGGTGGGGCCACTGTGAGATACAGGAAGCTGGACTAGATGGGCCTTTGGCCTGATCCAGCAAGGCTTTACTTGTGTTCTTATTAACAATGTTTATTAACAGTATTTATATACCACTTTTCAACAAAAAGTTCACAAAGCGGTTTACAGACAAAATCAAATGATTAAATGGCTCCCTGTCCCAAAAGGGCTCACAATCTAAAAAAAGATGCAGAACACCACCAGCAAACAAACAGCCACCAGAAAAGACACTGTGCTGCGGTGAAATGGGCCCACTTAAGCCCACTGCTGCCTCTACTGGCTCTTACAAGTACAGTCAGCTGAGTCTCACAAGTGCTGTCAGCTCAAGCAGCTTTGGAGTTCACTCTAAACCTTTCATTAGTGTGGATCAACCTGCAGTGCTACAATGAACTTGATATCCATTCCATCTTGAATCTTTCTGTTTCTTTGTTTAGACTTGGAAGTGTTTCTGCATATTCATCTGTCCAGGCCCCCAATAAACCAAGTTCACAGAATGTTCTCATCATAGATGTACATCTTAAAGTGTTTCTGCACTGATCAGGTGTCTGTTGCTTTTATCAATTACAATGTGGTTCAGATAACCACAGTGGCAAGTTGACTGCCTGCCTCTGGAGGTGCTTATGCTGCTGTTGATTGGTTATAAATATGTATACGTGATAAAAGATGCCTGTTCTCCCTCATCTATACATTCATTTATCAACTTAAAAATTCTTGAAATATGTGCAACCTGCTATGCGTTATTTCAAAAACACTTGAGCATCTGTGTGTGTGTACTTGCATATGCACATACACACAGAGTTCTCAGTGGTGTTGTGTGCATTGGCACGCATTCTAAATTGGTGCAAACTACTTATTATTTTCTAAGTCTCTCTGACAGACTCCAGGAAGGCAGTTTTCGACTGCATACTCTGATCTTTGACGTGGAGACAGGTAACAGGAGGTGCTAATAGATGGAAGAGCTTGTGAGTGAAGTGTTGTGACATGCAGCTTTCTGCACAAACTGCAGACCAGTGACAGTATCATGAAACTGTGTGAAAAGTAATCAGCAGGGAATGAAAGTTGCAGACACTAATTGTTTGATAGACAATCTTTTTTTCTGCTCTGCCTAAATAAATTGCGGAAGTGCTTTGCTTGGGCTATATGCGGATTTTGTATTAGTATGTTTGTCAGGGACATTTTTATTCAAGATGACATGAGTGTGAGGTCTCAAGTTGCATTTTTTGTTTAGTTTATGCATTGGCAATTATGATTCTAAAAGAATTGTGTTGACTTGGCCTTCATTCAGATGAGCAGTGATGTATCAGGATTAATATCAAGCTGACAAGGCAGTGGGTCGGATTTTATCATGTTGTCTTGATGCTGGTGAGATTCCATTTGGTTCAGCCAATTTACATCATACTGGTCGCTTAAACCATATTTCTTCTGGCAGTTTACCAGTCCCTTTAAAAAGGTTTGGATTGAAAGAGATCCTTCTCACCTCACCATCCTGCGTTCCAAGCATAAAACTGCAATCCTAAACATACTTCATTAACCACTTTAAACCATACCAATGGAAAGGCAGAATATTAATGTCTTATAAATAAATATTGTTTGTATGTAATTCCCAATTTCATCAATAGAACAAATGCCAGAGAAGGCATGGTCAGGAACTGTCTGTCCACAATGCAGTCTTCCACATCTTCTATTCTATTCTAAACCTTCTAATAGAAGGTCACTTCTAATAGAAGTGAAAACTTCTAATAGACTTCTGATCTTTTCAGCTTTGGTCTTGGAGAAAGGAGGAATGCATTTTCTTGCCTTTCCCCCATCCTTCCAAACCCTTCACAAATGATGCCAGCACCTCCCATCCAGTTCCATCCTCCTGGAAAGTATATGTATTCCATATCACGGTTTCAAACAATATGTGCTCTGATAATATAGCAACATTTTTAAGACTGCAGCTGGAATTCTTCTGTGTGCACTTTTCTGGGAGGAAGCCCATTGAACACAGGAGGACATACTTACAAGAAAGCATGTA
This sequence comes from Plestiodon gilberti rubricaudatus, assembly GCA_026170595.1. Classification (NCBI taxonomy): domain Eukaryota; kingdom Metazoa; phylum Chordata; class Lepidosauria; order Squamata; family Scincidae; genus Plestiodon; species Plestiodon gilberti. The sequence goes on along the minus strand of JANXHW010000002.1, from coordinate 190,776,127 downwards.
TAAGTTTGCATTGTAAGTCCGCAGGCCTATGTACACTTGCCTGAAAGTAAGAACCATTACATTCCTTGGGGGCTTAATGCACATGCATAGGCTGGGCTTTGGACTTTGAGGGCACCACTAGGCTGCAGTACCCACCTCTCTGAATATCTGCCCAGCTGACTCCAAAACTTTACCAAAGCCCTAAAGCTTTCAGCACTTGTTCTTTGGTCTGAGCAACTTGTCGCTGGCGTGAAGACGCTGCCTAAGTGGCTGCTCCCTGTCCCTGATTCCTGCTTTGGATCTTGACCCTTTGATCTGACTGCACTTTGATCTGCACTTTGACCCTTTGATCTGACTTTCAGAGTCTGACTGCACATGGGCCTTTGGCCCTTCTGATACTTATTTGCTGCTCTGGAATTCAACCGCTGCCTGTTGGGGACCAGCTCTGTCCCGCTTGGGTGGACTGACAGCCAGGTCCCCATGTTCTCTGAAGTCTGACTCTTGCTGAGGCGTGACAGACAAGCAGAACGGAAGGGACTTGTCTGCTGTTTTTAATCCAAATCACTCCCTGCCAACTGTTTTTCTTCTCATGGAGGAAAATATACAGGAACCCCACATCTTTCCCCCCTGCAGATGGAAAAGCAGCTTTGGGTGAGAGATTACTTTTGCTAGACAAATGGCTGGCAGAAGAAGCTTAAGCAGCCTCTCCCTACACTGATCTTCCAAGGCCATTTGTGGCTGCTGTGCATCTATAAACCACTAGTGCAGAGGTTCCCAAACTCCTGGGAAGAGTCTCCACTGCCCTAAGTGGCAGCGGGGCCTTCCCAAGAGTAGCGACAACGCATCCAGGATCACACCACCGCGGACTAAAAGTGGCCATTTTACCTTCCCTGGTGGCTTTGGAGGTCCTCTGGGGTGTGTGGGGAGCCTGCGGACCCCTCTTCCGACACAATCGCGACCCACTTCTGGTTTCGTCGTAAAACCAGAAGTGGGTTGCGATCGCATCAGAGGGCTGCTCCGACGCTTGGGGAGACCTGCGGAGGGGTCCGCAGGCTCCCCACACACCCTGGAGGACCTCCAAAGCCACCAGGGAAGGTAAAACAGCCACTTTTAGTCCATGGCGGCGGGATCCTGGACGGGCTGTCAACATCACAAAGCAACTCTTTGTTCCGGGCTGGAGTGTCACGACGCCTCAGTTTGGGAACTTCTGCACTAATAGGAAAAAGACTTGCATAGTTTGGTCCTGAGACCTCCAGTTAACAAGGTTGGCTTTGAAAGTGTTGGCGCCTGAGCAACTAGATTGGTCCCGCAAGCAAGAGACAGTGATACAATTTAATGTGCTTTAGCATTCTGTCGTTTTAAAGTGATTGCCTTTCATGCAACAAATTCATTTTAATTCTAATCAGCAAATTTATTTTAAGATCAAATAATTTAGTCACTCTGCCTCTTGCAGAAGTTTTTATTACTACTATTATTGCTGATGTTAACATTATTATTTTTTTAAGTTCTGTTTAAAATGTGGGGGTAACAGATTAAAGGCTCTGAAGAACATTGCCTGGGTAGAATTTTGATTGGTGTTTAATTTACTTGACTATACATCTTCCAGTTTCTGTTTTATATTCTACTTGGGACTGTCTCTCAAGTTCACGCTAATCAGTAATTCATTTTTCCCTATCAAACAAAATTTACAGACATGAGCATAAACAAAAGCATTCTGCCAGGAAGGTGACCTTGCTTTCCAAGCGGCATCTTGGTAATTGATTTTAATGTAACACTGTTGTCTGTGCATTGGGTGTCTGTCAGGGCATAAAGACCAGTAGATTTTAGAACATCTTTAAGAATAGGCACAAATGCCTTGTATGCTAAATATTTCTGAAGAACCACAAGTATTCCTCCTTGAGAGGAGAGGAAAAGAGCATCTAGAATTCTCTGTGATGTTTATCTCTTATTGGTAGGCTCCTAGGGGCAGGACCCAGTGGTAAAAGTACAGAGCCTACAGAAAATACTATATTCAACTAAGGTGTGCAGCAATTCTATGTACTACTCACAAGTCCCTTGCCACCAAGCAATTCATCCAGACATTATACCAGGTCAATACAGTCCCAGTCTAAACTCCAGTTCTCTCACAAGCACAAAGTATCAAATAAAACTGCACAAACAGCACAACTGAAGCAGAGTAAACAGCACAACTGAAGCAGCTGAACTCATCACAAAAACCACACAGGGAATGCACATACAGGCATCATCATCCTGTTACTGAACTGACATTTAGGAGACTTTCTAGGAAACATTAACCTTTTTTACAGATGGCAAATGCCAAAGCTGAAGCTTTCTTCTCCAAAATAGAATTGGTGAATCCATGGCAGAGAATCTCAAATCCCTGCAAAGCAGATCACTCAAGGTAGTGAGTGAATTTGGCCATGGTCTGCCTGTCCCCCTTTTCATGCATGCACACAATATAGTTCAAATGTTAAAAATTAAATAAAAATGGCTGGGAAATCAGTCAAGGTGGGAAAACCAGGTTTTGCCTCCTTCATTTGGCAAAGGGCTGAGACAGTTGAATTCTGTCCAGCCGTCCGTCTGATGACTTTTCTGTGAGATTAGAATTAATGATCTTCACTGGAGGCAGTGCCTTTCTTTTTACCGCACCTCTACCTAGACTTTGGCTCCCCTGATTCCCTCACCCATTCTTCCTTGCTCATCTGCTCAGAGGCAAAACTCAAATGCGACTTTGTGAGAAGGGTGAGTAAAGATACCATGTGAACACAAAGTAGGAAGCAGAACAGCTGCATACTGTCTCAGAGCTTCTAAAGAACCTGGCAACCCTGTGGGTGCAATCCACTGGAAGTATCTGGCAACGGAGCGAGCGCTCCTTCGCCAGAAGCCGTTGCGAATGTGCCGTAAAGCACGTTCGCAATGACTCTAGAGTAAGGGAGGCTGGCGCAAGGCCGGCCTCCCTCACTGCGACGCCGGACCAGGATGCGGCCGCCGGAGAAAGGTAAGCTCTCCTGCTGGCGGGCGCATGGGCGGGCTGGCGGGCCTGGGAGGGGGAGGGGGATGGCGCCCACAATATCCCTGTCCCCGCCGGGCCGGCTAGGCCGTTACACAGCCTCCTCTACTTCTGCCAGCTATTTAGCTGGCGGAAATCCAAGGAGGCTTATCTGGCCGACCCCGGTTTACACCCGGGGAAGGGGACGAACGTGCTGGACACTGGATAGTTAGCATGAGGGAAAAGCCGGAAGAAGTCCCTGCATGTGTAGGTAACTATTACTGCTATGCAGGGGCGTCACTGGAGCGTGGCGGGGGGGGGGGGGCCGGGCCGGGCCGCCATGGGGTGACGCGCGTACCCCCGTGCGACACCCTCCGGACGCTCCGAGGCCGGCCCGGGAGAAGGCCTCGGAGTGTCCGACCCCGTCGGTGCTCCTGGGCCTTCTTTCAGAAGGCCCTGGAGCGCCGACAGGCGGACGCTCCGAGGCCTTCTCCCGGGCCGACCTCGGAGCGTCCGAAGGGCGACCCGACGCGACGCGGGGGGGGAGCCAGGTCGCCCCACCCCCCCGCGCCGCAATAACAGAGCGTCACTAGGGTGACGCGCGTCCCCTGCCCCAGGGTGACACGCGTCCTAGTGACGCTATTGCTGCTATGAAAAGGTGGTGCTAAAACCATATCTTGTCCCTTTGTCACTCAGTTCCTTGCACTTTCTGTCTTCACTTGTGAGTTGCATGCATTCATACGCGTTGTATTTTGATTATGCTGCTCATTTAAGCATCCCCAGGTTTTTATTATGATTGACAGGATACTGTTTGTGCAATTTGACAACTTTGCAGGCTGTAAATTGAATGTTTTATGGCCTGTTGAAAAGGTGAAAAGAAAGCAACATCTGCTGCCAGCTTTAGCATCAAATACATTTTTCTAACCACCACCGTACCTGCTAGAAGACCATTTCTAACAACAGCTCTGACAAATGGAGTGAGTAAGAATGGCATGGCTCAGTTATTTTGTTGCAGAGAACACTAGTGAACCTTTTTTCATAAGAAGAAAGCAGAGAAAAATAAGAATTTCAAAATAGGTTATCTTTAGAACTGTTTCTTGCAAAAATTAATAGTGTAAAATACAGGAAATATCTTTATACAATATATTTCTTAGAAAGCAGCCTACACACACACACACACACACACACACACACACACACACACACACACACACACACACACACACACAACTACTGCAGCTATGTTGGCTGCAGTAATCACCTTAGTTGTAAATTCTGATTTTTGTGTCACTATATTGTAAATATGCAAGTCTCATTCATATTGATTGGACTTAGTTCTGAGCTTATGTACTTAAGAATTGTGTGTTGATTTCTTTTTGGGACATCAGTGGTATTCCATAAGGAGCAAGTGAGGCCAAATGTCTTGCACCAATAGTGGAAGCCGTGTCACATGCCCCATGTTTTGCTGCTATGGCACAACGCAGTACAGATTTGTGGTGTCAAACTTCAAATTATGAAAAGTACAATGATTTCAAAGGGGAAATACAGTAATTGCTTGGGGCTCTTCAGTCTAGAAAAAAGGCGGTTGAGGGGGGACATGATTGAGACGTATAAAATTATGCATGGGATGGAGAGAGTGGATAGAGAGAAGTTCTTTTCCCTCTCACACAACACTAGAACTAGGGGACATCCACTCAAACTGAGTGGAGGGAGGATTAAAACAGACAAAAGAAAATACCGTATTGTCCCGAGTATAAGACGCACCTGATTATAAGACGCACCCTTAAAGTTTGGTGCTATTAAAAAAATTTAATTAAATCACTGGCATTAAATTGCAACAGCCTGATTATAAGACGCACCCCTAGTTTAAAAACTTAAATTAGGAGAAAGAAGTGAGTCTTATACTCAGACCAATACGGTATTTCTTTACCCAGCATGTAATTGGTTTGTGGAACTCCTTGCCACAGGAGGTGGTGATGGCACCTGGCTTAAAAGAGGATTGGACAGATTTATGGAGGAAAAGTCCATCACAGCTTACAAGCCATGATGGGGATAAGCAACCTCCTGGTTGTAGGAGTAGGTTTTCTTTGTGCCAGGTGCAAGGGAGTGGCGACAGGATACAAGTATCTTGTTGTCTTGTGCTCCCTGAGGCATCTGGTGGGGCCACTGTGTGATACAGGAAGCTGGACTAGATGGGCCTTTGGCCTGATCCAGCAGGGCTCTTCTTATGTTCTTATGTTCTTATGGTGTGCACTCAATCCCAAATAAAGTTGGATTTCTTTCCAAACAACACATCCACTAGGTCAGAATCTGTATTGGTGTGTGGGTGGCTGGCCTTCCTTTGGGAAAGGTCTCAGCCCAAACCAAATGTAGGTGCATGCTTCAGAAGTACAAAAGGTTTTATCAGAAGAGTGAATTTTTTAACTAAATGAGATGTAAATATACAGTCTAACCAGGTGGATATCCTGGCAAAGAGCCTTTGCTTGATTGACTTTTTACCATTTTTGCTAGGAGTACAGTATTAGTTACAGGGAATCGCCTATCTAAGAGGTTCTTGCTAAAGAGAGTTATGTGTACAATTCATGTGTTCTTTGTCATGCAGCATTAACTGAAACTTTCATCTCTGATTCACTACCAGGCAAATTACCAAACTGGGCCTTAGATTGCCAGTGTTTATTCCCATTAAAATCAATGTGTTTGCCCTTTTATTATTACCACCTAAGCATGTTTCTTATCATTGTGAAAGTGTGGGATCTCAGAAGTGGACATTGTTGACATGGCAATTAAACGGATGTGATTTGTAAATATATGTAATATGACAATTTATGACTCTCTCACTACAGCTGAGTGGAGGATTCACAGCACTACAGTTGCTTTCCACTTACCTAGAGGAGCCAAGTGTGACCCCAGACTAGTTCTTCTTGTAGAGCAGTGGTGGCCAACCTTTCAACATGAATGCTGGCCCTTTAAATGGTTGCATAGGTGAGGGCATTTCAGCAGGTGCAGCTGCTTTATTTATTTATTTATTTATTTATTTTAGGAATTTGTAGCCCGCCTTTCTCCCAAGGGCACTCAAGGCGGCTTACAGCATATTAAAATACATAAACACATTAAAACAATTTAAAAACACATTAAAATAATTAAAACACTTAAGTTAAAAATAAACAACCCCAGTGGGTCACCAGCATTTACATATATTAAAACCAATTGTTAAAAGGTCAGCCCACCATGTCAGACATTAAAAGCAGTCCTGAATAAAAAGTCTTAAGGCCCCGCCGAAAAGCCTCTAAAGAGGGAGTCGTTCTTAATTCCAAGGGGAGGGAATTCCACAATTGGGGCGCCACCGCCGAGAAGGCCCTATTCCGCGCCGCCATCCCCCTCACTTCTGTCAATGGCGGCACGGTTAACAGGGCCCCCCCTGATGACCTCAGAGTACGGGTCGGATTATAAGGAAGGAGGCGGTTCCTCAAATACCCTGTACCCGAGCCGTTAAGGGCTTTAAAAGTCAAAACTAGCACTTTGAATTGTGCCCGGAAACGAACCGGCAGCCAGCTGAGTCGAACCGACAAGCCCCGGCAACCACGCGGGCCGCCGCATTCTGCACTAGTTGCAGTTTCCGAACAGTCTTCAAAGGCAGCCCCACGTAGAGCGCATTGCAGTAATCTAGTCTAGATGTCACTAGGACATGGGTCACTGTGGCCAGGTCTGCACGATCCAAGTACGGTCGCAGCTGGCGCACCAGCCGAAGCTGGGCAAAAGCCCCCCTAGCCACAGCCGCTACCTGGGAGTCCAGGAGCAGCTGCGCATCCAGGAGAACCCCCAAACTGCGGACCTGCTCCTTCAGAGGGAGTACAACCCCATTCAGAGCAGGACGATGATCCAGTACCTGAGTCGTAGACTTCTGGACCAGAAGAACCTCTGTCTTATCAGGATTTAATTTCAGCTTGTTCGCCCCCATCCAGCTCTCAACTGCCTCCAGACAACGATTCAGGACATCGACTGCCCCCTTGGAGTCAGGTGGAAAGGAGAGAAAGAGCTGGGTGTCATCCGCATACTGATGAATACTTTAGCAGCACCATCAGCACTTGCAGCTGCCAAGATTCTGTCTTCTACACAACTCTTAAGAACACAGTGGCCCTAATGGTGGAAGGTTGGCCACCCCTGTTGTAGAGGATATGGATTACCTGATGCTCTGAAATTCACTATGCAGATAATGTCTTCATGCCATCACAGCTGGGTTTTCATCCATGCTTGCACTTGCAGATACCGGTAATTTGACAGCAACTAATGACTGACACGATCAGATATCTTAAATAGGCAAGTTGTTAAAAATAGGCGAAGAGGCTTCATATTCATGGTGTTCCAAAACATTGTACAAATTGATGTATGAGAAACGGATAACACAGCAGACAAATAAGTAAACAGCAGCAGCTGTTTTGCTCTTAGCCATAATTCACTGAGGGTTTAGAGTAATAGAACACATTTTATTGGGAAATGGAATGAAAGCCAAAGAAATTATCAGCAGGGAACAGCGAGTCACAATTCACTGAAGGAACTGATAAAGAAAAGAAATGATGGGTAAGAAATAACATGCCATCAAAAAGTACAACTATGCCAAGATGAGTTAAGCTAAGAGTTTAGAAAATGTCAGCAGTGAAATGAGTTCTTTTCACTCCATGTCACCTTCAGAAAGTTGTTATGCCAAAATTGTAACAGCTCCATCACTGTGTACTGGGGGCAGTTTTTTGTTGTTGTTGTTTTTTTAAAAAAAGGATTAAATGAATAGCAACATTTTAAATATTTATGCTGTGCCTGATCATAAACAGTAAGACAATTCCACTGTCCAAACAAACTTAAGTCATGGCTAGGCTTACCAGATCGTCGACTGGGACTGAGCGATCTCCCCTTAAGGGGGCAGAGCGCGGGGGGGCCAGAACGCGTCGTGTTCAGGCCCCCCCGCGCTCCGCCCCCTTAAGGGGAGATCGCTCAGTCCCGGTCGACGATCTGGTAAGCCTAGTCATGGCAAGATAATGTTATTCACATCCAGTGGTGTTCCTAGAGGGGGGGGCGGTACTGTAAGTTGCACACAGGTCTACTCAGCGTTACATGGTGGCCCCGCCCACTCGCTGTCTGAATGCTGTCGGAGTCTCATGCGCGTTGCCTTCGCTGCTCAGAATAGCTCCAAGGGCGAATGGGCAGGGCTGCTGTGTAACACTGAGTAGACCTGTGCACAACTTACAGTACTGCCCCCCACCCCCCAGGAACACCACTGTTCATATCAGTTCAGGTCTTTGGCCATTGCTATTGAAATACAGTTGGCCCGCATCTTATGTGCGATTGACTCATGCAAATTCAAGTATACGTGCTTGCCCCCCCCCCAAAAAAAGATAGAGATAAACAACAGTGTAAGTAGTGCAGGCGATTCCACCCACCATTCCGCTTACTCTATGCTCTGGAGTGAACCTGAAATGGGAGAACAAACCTGCTGTTCTCTCAGTTGCCACATGTCTCTCGTACTGTGCTTTAGTTCTTAAAGAGACCATATGTATTTGTTGGATTTAAGGGAGTTCTGATTATACACAATTTTGGCTTTACGCACTGACCTTGGAACATAACCTTCATGTAAGGTACGGGCCGACTATTTCACTACCAAGTAATGCACATATTGTCTTGGCAAGTGTTGTATTGCAAGGCTCTCTGCAGACTTCAGAATTAACATCACCTTAGGACTAAGTATTGCTTAGCGATATGATCTCCTCTGGATGGCATAATGATGCCACATATCCCAAACATTTGTTTTTTACAGTGCCTGTATCATCATGGGGAAGTTCTCCCTCATGATGCTCATGTTTTACTCCAATATCACTTGGATGCTATATATGTAAATAAGAATGGAAGAGTGTTTTGTTTTTTACTTGTACAGTCAGCTTGAATCCTACGTGACGGTTAGGTTCTGAAATCAATGCATAAGTTGAAAATCCCGTATAGTCTACCCTTAAATCTGAAAAATATGTACCATCTCTTTAAAAACAACAATCATGCTATGAGACATGTGGGAACTGAGACAACGGGTGGTGGAAGGTTGGCCACCCCTGCCCTAAGATAATCTGATGGGGCCCTGCTTCAAGTGTGGTCTCTAACAGAAGTTAGGGGGGTAACGGTGAGAAGCAAGGCCTTCTCTGTAGTGGCACTGCAGTTGTGGAACACCCTCCCTTATGATGACTTGAGAACTAGTCCCTCCTTACAGGTATTCCAGTAGGGATTGAAGGCATTTTGAGTGTGGGTGGGGTGTTGAGATGGGTGAATTCCTTTTTACTCTCGCTGCTTATGGCTTCCTCCCTTTGATGTTTTATTGCTGCTGCTTGGCTGCTTTTATTGACCTGCTTGTACTTAATAAGCTTAATAAGTTTCTTTTGCTGCTTTAATTGTGATTTTCTTTTTTAATGCTGCAGTGCGTGCTTGGGTGGAGTGTGATTTTGTGTGTGTGTGTGTGATAGCTGTTTTATTGAATTTTATTGGAGTAATAGTTGTGATATTTCATGGCTATTGTAATTTTGTTATTGATCTTGTATTATATGTATGATGAATTTTGTTGGCCATCTTGAGCGTTTATGGAAAGGCAGGCTTCAAATCTATTAAATAAATAAAGGAGGAGTCAGAAGGACAGGGGGATGTTGGAAGGAAAGAAGGAAACCAATGGAGGAGCAAGCAGAGGGACTGAAGTGAGGAGAAGAGGGCAAGAGCAGAGAAGGACTGCAGGTGGTGAGAAACCCTGTGTGTCACAAGGGCTGAGACTGTCAGGGTCCACTGCATGCAGATAGGGTGCAATGGCCACCACACCACATCTCTCCTGTTTAGCGGGGATCCATTGCTGAACCAGACCATTCCTCTCAGGAACCACCAGCCCCTTAGGCCAGTGCTACTCTGTGAAGGGCAAGCCAAGAACAGCAGTAAAGGCAACTGGAGGCAAAGAGGGAAGCCTGAGGGAGGGCGGATCAGAGGGTGTTGTTCTCAGCCTGTATAATAGGAAATAAACCCGTCTTGCTGCATACTACCAGGTACTGATTGGTCTCTCAAGCAAAAGAGGTACAGACATGTCCTACCCCACTTCTTTTGATGTCAAACTTCCTCCTTGGGAGGAAGCAGAAGGGACAGGGCAACAACACTCTGATAGCTCCATATCTGTGAGATTTATCCCTCAATCTATTCAAACGTGTACTCTTTACAGGGATTATTGCCATAGAAGCAAAAGATAAATATCCTGGGAAGTGCTGCAAATAACCAATGGCATTTGGCCAGCTTTCCAGATTTAATACAGTGTCTAATTCTGAATGTATTTAAAACAGTGTACAAACAGCAGCAATTATTTGAGGCTGCAGGGAACTATATTGACAAGTATATTGTGCCCCCTTTAAAGCATGATATCACCGTGGCTTCTATTCTAGCTAGAGTCACACAAATTGATTGACCATTAACAAGCATTTTGTCTTTTGAAATTAAGAATGCGCAGCATCTGCCTGAGGTCTACTTTGAATTTTAGGAGGAGGCTTTGTTATATAGACATCTGGTAATCCATAACGGGAGACAACACTGACAATATCCTTATAGCTTTTTCAGAAAAAAACATACCGTATATAAGAATGGCATAGCATAGGCTAATCTGCATATCTGAGTAGTGGCTTTCTCAGGGAATGATGATGAGGTAATGAGAATTTTGCTGATGAAGCCTGAACTCCCACATAGTTTGGGTTCAGCACACTGACATCCTGGTATAGGACTAAGTGAAATAATCTCTTCTCTTTTGTTCATGGTCAGAACTGTGGTCTATGACCTGGCAAATGTTAATCAGTGGTCTAAATCTAAGGGAATGTTGGGGCTATTGCCATTTACTAAATGCCAGCATTGTGCCTCAGAATGGCTGTTCCATTGTGTAATTTTGCTTTCCCACTGCATTGAAGTGCATGTCTCAAGTCAACACAACATTCATTGGAACTGTGGATCACTTCAAGCTGTGTGTGAGTTAAGCGGTGTAGATGGCATCAAAGGGGAGTGTAATAGAAAATATGAAATACTCCCCCCCACATCACATACCATGGTCTTCATCTGTCTTTTTAATCCCTATGGTATACCCCCCCTTCTCTGCACTTGACTTTTGCTCCCTTTTTAACCCTAGTGAATGAAGAGCCATGTAGATGGCTCCAGAGAAAGACTGGTCTAAAATTGACCACAGACTTCAGTGGGTTGGGTTCCTCAGAAGACCTTGTCCAGAGACAAGAAGAAGAAAGGACTATCTAGCTGCTCCTGTTGCTGTAGCTAACAGCCTGGTTCTGATATCAGCCCTTCCCTGGTAGTAGGAGCAGAACCAGTGATGGGCTCTAGTAGTAGAGCAGGAGACCCTGAACTTGGTAACACTGTGCCTGAATACTACACCTGGGCCATCAGAAAATCAATAGCAATCAGAACCAGGCATCCTTTCCCTTGTGCAATAATCTGTAGGCTCAACAATAAGAGAGCAAACTGAGCTTTAACACCTTGAAATAGCCAAATCTTCTGAACATAGGCCGGTGATCTGATGAAACACATATTGATGTGGGGTAGAAATCTGCTCTTAATAGGCTACTCGCTTTTGTTGTTAGATTCAGAACTGTGTTCTAAACTCAGGCAGCAGCATTCCTCAAGTGAAAAAGGACCCCAGCCTTTCCCAAATGTATCCTGTGAGGTTTCCTTAGCCTCATTCGTAGCCTCAACAAAGGTTGCCTTAGCCTCATTCACTGTCGGGCACCATCTCGTCTACTTGTGTTAAGATCTTGCTCTGCCTTTGTCTTCCTCTGTTATAGGAAGGCATGCCCCAAACGTTGAGCTCTACCATCATGTTTACCCCCTGCGGCTTCAGCACTCATCATCTGCATTCATCCAAAGAAGATGATGAAGGAGAGCTGATCTTTCAAGATGGAAACCTTACCTCAGCATCCCTCGATGCTTTAATCCAACATCTTATACCTACAGCTGATTACTACCCTGAGGTAAGTGTTTCATTAATGGAAGCCACTGCTTCATTTTGATAAATTGGATCATTTCTTATTGCAAACTATCTGCATGGGGTGTGAGTGTGAGTGTGAGTGTGAGTATTCTTGCAATGAACCCATACGGATGATCAAATGATTCTAGGTGAACCTTCAAGCTCTGGGGTAGCATGGTCATTAATATGACTCTTCTATGTGGAAAGGAGAATTTTAGCACAATGATGAGAATAGATGTTTGGTAAAAACAAAACAAAATAAGGTAAAATGTGTGGTAAATAGTTGCATGTTCATTCATGTTTATTAGGTTAAATAGCACATAAGCCATACACCTGTGAAATTAAAATTTAAAAACACATTGAAACAAAATTTGCCATACACCTATGAAGTTGAAATTATAAACCCAATAAAACAGAAATTTGCCACATCTACCACAATTCTTTACAAAATAGTTGTACGTAACTTTTTTTTCTTACGTGCAGTTTGTAAATATTCTTTGTAGCAATAATCAGGATGAAGCTAAAGGGAGGAATGGAAGGGTACGATTCTTACACACCAAGAATAGCCTGACGAAATCAGTGAGCATAGTCTTATTTTTGCTTGACTCTTCCTTCCTAACACTGACTGCAACTGAACTCATAGTTTAGGGTTCTTAAGTTTCAGTTAGTTTACTTATTCTTAAGCACATATAACTGAAGACTTAATTAGAGTCACTGTTAACTTGGTTTTTGTTGTCACATCAGTACGTTTCAAGGAAGTTATATGTTACGGGTTGCAGTAACCCTCAGGGCACAATCCAAACCTATTTAGGCCTCCGTTGTAACCAGCGGCCCAGCGAAAACGGGAGGCTCCAGAACGGAAAGGGGATTCAAATCCCCTTTGAATTCCCCTTTTGGAGGGGATTTGAATCCCCTTTCTGGGCCACTGGTTACAACAGCGGCCTAAATAGGTTTGGATTGCGCCCTCAGTCTTAAACACTTTTGCTTGAAAATAAGCCTCATTGATTTCAAAGAAACCTGGTTTCAAGTTAGTGAGTATTCAAGATTGTTGCCTTAACCCATGGAAAGAGTAGAGTGCCTCTTTTTAAAACAGCTCAAGAGTATAGAGTGGGGAGAAATGTGTTGCAAAAGCGAATGCTACAAAGCCAGCTAATGCAAAGTTCAGCAAATTCTGACATCTTCAGCCACCTGCACACAAGACATATATCTTTAATATATTCATTGCTAAATATATTCATAGTTTAATTTTCCCCTCTAAATGAGGTAAGGAAAAATTGGCAACTCTACAAATGTGACAAAATTCTCTTAATTTGTTTGCTTGCCTGTTGGCTATGGAGCAGATGTTTGTTCTTAATGTTGTAGTATATTTTCTTCAAGTGACACAGCAGGGCCATGATGATATAAGCAGGCTGGAAGCACTAACAGCTGCTCATGTTACGGTGCCTTACCCATTTTGCATGGGTACAGATCCATTGGCTGCAGGGACTTTGGCTTATCCTTATGGGCATAAGTCGGTAATTGCTGCATGATTAAGCACTTGTCAAAAGTTCCCTGTTAGGCTGGTGGGCAAGTGACACGTGTCCCATGGACAGCAGGATACACAGAACAGGTGTAAAGCCCCAGCCTCTTTCAGTATAAGTAAGCGGAATGTTTTGTTTCCTATCCTTTTCCAAACCAATTTGCCTGTTTCCCCCCCTCCCAGAAGGCCTACATATTTACATTCCTGCTGAGCTCAAGACTCTTCATTGAACCTCATGAGCTTCTGTCCCGCGTTTGTCACAAGTGCATTGAGCAGCAACAGCTGGATGACCCAGTGCTAGATAAGGTCAGTACCATTGATGGCAGGAAGGGAATGTGGGGAGGCATGTGCAAAGAGTGGGTGGTGCTAGAGTAAACTGGAGAAAATGTACTCCGAAGGCATCTTTTCGATTCCTTGCTGTCTGTGCGCAGCTATTCCCTTGGGAGATTCTGTTGACACGGAGTACCTGGCACTCTTGCATTGTAACATAACATCAGTGCCCTGAAGCAAAGCTCCAGGCACCAGGTGCAGCAGTCACTTCAAATCCCCTTCTACCGTCCTCTTCCAGCCTGTCTCAATCTTCCCAGCTGACTTGCTTTTCATTTCTTGAAGGCTTTGCTGAAGCCCACAGGGTGCCAGGAGCTGGGATTTAAACAGTACACTGTCAAGAGCAGATGTCACTGCAGCACTGTATTTCTCAGTGTTGCTTCTCTCTTTTTGCCTTAGGTACTGTTTGTAATTGATCTTTCCAGGTTTACCTGTCGTTGTCAACTCCCCTTAGCAGAATGCAGTTGTCCACTGCCTGTACATTCCTATACCTGTGCTTGAAAGCACTACTATATGTCTGGCACATATAGGAAAATGTGTTTGTGTAATCATTAGGTTATGACTGCCTAACAGAATGCAGAAATATCATGCTGTTGTCTCATTTGCTCATCCTGTTAAACCTGAAAATTGTAGGATACACAGTTATGGTATTCACCTGTACCTATTCTTCTCCGTTGCATTATATAGGGCACAGCATGGACTCCCCAAATTACTTCTGTTCACACCATCAGTTTTTCAAGCACCAATAGAGTGCCCTTTTTTTGAAAAATGTAGCTACAAACAGATTCTGTAAGTTGGGTTAAAACAGATATGAGCCCATCCACTGCAGCCACAACTTTTGCTAGGATGTTGGCAGGGCAAAGATAGCATTTTTTAAAGCGAAGGGTCATACTTCGTGTTATGTAGAATGCATATGTTGGCCCAGTTGGGTGCAAGAAAGAGCACACAAAATGGGGCAAAAATATGCCATGGTCTGATCTCAATGCATTCCCCACTCCCCTGCGTATGATTTACAGGAGGGGAAAAAAGCTTCAGTTGGCTACCAGTAGAAGATTTTTTTCTTGCAAATAGTGCACAGGAGTATGCACTTGGAGTCAGATCCACAATGGGGTAAAGCAGTGGCGTCGCTGGAGCGTGGCGGGGGGGCGGGCCGCCAGGGGGTGAGGCACGCACCCCCGTGCGCGTCACCTCCGTGACACGTGTCACCCTCCGGACACTCCGAGGCCGGCCCGGGAGCAGGCCTCGGAGCGTCCGGCCCGCCCGGCACTCCAAGGCCTTCTGAAAGAAGGCCCATGCACTGCGTCAATACGGGTATTTTTACAATTTTCGCGCATGCGCAGACCGTTTTGAGGGCAAGAGGGCAGGCCTTTGCCCTCAAAACGGTCTCTGCGCGTGCGCGAAAATTGTAAAAATACCCGTATTGACGCAGTGCCTGGTCCTTCTTTCAGAAGGCCCTGGAGCGCTGGCCGGGCCGGACGCTCCGAGGCCGGCTCCCGGGCCGGCCTCGGAGCGTCCAGAGGGCGACGCAGGGTGGGGGGGCACCCGGGGCAGGGTGCAGCCAGGTCGCCCCCCCTCAAAATTGCAGCGTGGCCAAAGGCCACGCCGAATATCAGAACATCACTAGGGTGACGCGCGCCCCCCTGCCTTGGGTTGACGCGCGTCCTAGTGACGCCTCTGGGGTAAAGTGCTATATCTCTCCAACCCCTACCACAGTTTCACCCCATCTGGTACTGTCCACACACTGTTTTTAAGAAAATCAAGCAAGCCAGTTTGCATATTCCAAACAACATGTTATTTGATCCTTAGTGTGGCAGATGCATCTCACATCTGACAGTTATGTCACTGAAAAGAGATACCGGAGTTAGGAGTGATAGTTTGCAGTGCAGGCTCAATCTTCAAATCTTGTGAAAAATAGTCCATATTTGGACTGAATGTGCACAAAAATATTCAGACTGCTATTCTATCTCCTGTGACCATCAGCAGATTTTTGAGGTATTTCTTGACTCGGCCACCAGCATTTATCCAGTTCAAGAAAGTCAGATTTTCACAAGAACCCTTTTCTATTACCTCTGTACTGGAACATGAATATAAAGCCAGTTCCCAACACTTTGTCACACTGTAGCATGACCAAGAAGGACTATGACGACAGGACGAACTTGATCCTCAGCCACTGTGGGTCGCTAAGGGCAGGGAGGAGGGTTGGCTCCTATTCCTGAGAGGTCCTGAACTTGTATAAAATCTGCATCCAGAGGGGTAGCCATGTTGGGTTAGAACATGGCTACCCCTCTTGCTGTCTGAAACAGCAAACACAACAAAGAGTTGTAAAGGCTAACAAATGTATTGTAGCATTAGTTTTCATGGGCCACAGTCCATGAGGTGAATAGTGCATACACATTACACCACCCTGCATGATTGCTGCCAGTGAATGTGAGGCTACCCAGTGGCTGGAATTTTGCTCTCATTGCAGTAGGATCTTCACTTTACTAGTGCCAGCAACAGGTTGCTGGGGCCCCCGGGGCAAAGCCCTGCACTGGGCTCCCCTCGGCATCCATGTTTATCATGATATTTGATATTATGTCTCTGAATATAGATCAATAAACGTCTATCAAATTACAGTTAATTTACTTAGTATTACTTGGACAATGTTGTCACCTATTACTGCTGTTGGTAGTTATTATCACCATGTTTATCTTATATACTGTACTTTTAAACTCATCACTTGACTCAGGTTGCAAGCGTATGCACACTTACCTAGGAGTAAGTCAATGGGACTTAATCCTGGGACAATGGGACTTAATCCTGAGTAAACATGCATAGAATTGTGCTGTAGCAGGCCACTTGCAATTCCTGTTTGGACACTCCTGTTTTTCAATTGTTTTTTTTTCCCTCCATACCCATGTGAAATCCTCCAGAGGATTTTATTTTATACATCTCATGAACTCAGACATTTTACTAGCATGTAATAGCAGCTAGTTCCCAGTATTCATTCTCCTTCTCTTTATCATACACTGAGCTGCACTATGAAGTGTGACAAAGAGTAAGAAGGCAGGCAACCATGCCCTGCCTCCATCACCTAGGACTTAGTTGGGGTGGGGGAGAGGCAGAGGAGATGTATTTCCAGTGCTTCCCTTCTCTCCCCCCAAAGTCATCAACCTCTCAACAAATTTGGAGAGTAAAGGTCATAAATAGGCAATGGTACAAGGAAAGCAAAGGGGAGGGGAGGGGATGGAGGGCCCCCTGCCAGACCTCCAGCTCCATTCATGACATTTCATAGGTCTTTAACTATGGTTTTATTGTGTCCTCTGTTAGTATGAAAGCTGCATTGCCCTGAAACCTGTAGTTGACCAAATGCTAAAATAGACATTTTGACCAGTTTTGTTGAAAAAGCAGGAAACTTCAACACACACAATATAATTTTGCTTAATTAGAGAGTGCCTTTAGTCCAGAGTTCTGCAGCGAAGGAACATCTCTGTTCTCATCCAGTGTTTCTATTAATATAATGAATATATGCACTGTGAGTATATACAAGGCGTATATATGCAATATACGCCTTGGGCATTTGCCTCGGCATAGGATAAGGCGGGATATAAATTTTTTAAATAAATTTAAATAAAACAGCTTGCTTTATTTGCTTTTAAAGCATTTAGGAACTGGCATGTTTTAAGATAACACACAGTGTAGAGGTGATTTCACCCAAGTGTCTCTCTCAAAAAAAACAGGAAATGTCAAAATGGTTTACTGTGGCAGTGATTTGTTAGGTTCAAAAATAAATACCTTTAGAAGAGATTGTACTTGTACAAGACATTGGAATGTATAGCCAAATACTGGGAATATCTGAAGTGACCTGTGGCACACATTAAAGTGGATTAAACTCATTGTACATACGTAAGCTTTGTTGATGCCTTGAAAATTCAGCTGTAGGTTCAATCCATTTGACTATTTTTGAACTTCCTGGTTGCTCTGAAACTTTTAACCCATAATTTGTTTCCCCCTATATTCAGGCACGGATCAGAAAATTTGGGCCCAAAATTCTACAGTTATTGACAGAATGGACAGAGACATTTCCATATGATTTTCAGGAAGAGAGGATGATTGGCTGTTTGAAAGACATTATCCACCGGATAGCTCCATGTGATGAGGTGAGGGTGGCAGCAGACAGAACTTGTTCAGCTCACTCTTTGTCATTAACCATTCCCTTCACCGCTGAAGAGACTGAAAGAACCCAAATTCTTCTCCAATCAAAATCCAAATTACCTTTTTTCTTTATCAATGACATCATTATCAATAGAAACAAGCATGCTGTAGAGAAGGTTGTAACTTTCCCCTTTCCCCCTAAGAAACAGTGTTTCTTGCAGTAGTGTAGCTGCACTCACACCAGTGGGTCAGTGGGCGGGTCAACACCCTGCCACCAGAATGGCCCTGAACTGGAGCCAAATGGATGAGGACCATTCTGTTGACCGGACAGGTCTCCCCACTGGTGCGAGTCCAGCTATGCTACTGGTTTCTTGTACCTGCCAGTTAGCAGGCAAAACGTCAGTTGCCTTCTCTTACCTGGCAACTAAAAGGTTACCCAGGGGACTCAAGTTATTCTAGAGAATTTAAACAAATGAAAACTAGCATTAAAAAAAAAAACACTTTTGAACTATATACGGTAATCAAGAATTATTGAAAGTACAACTCCAGCATGTATCTCAGTCAGGGTTGATGTCACACACCTCTCAAGTCTCATTGACAATCTCGGTCTGTCTCATCTGATTTCACAGGAAAAACATCCTTACTGAAAATACAAAAATAAAGTTAAATCTAGAGAAGGAGTTCACTGCAGCTTTCCAGTTGCTTTTTCTGTTGACCTGGTCTACACACATAGCAGAATTCGGTGGTAGAATCCTGATGTAGCAGCAGATTGGACTGTACCGCTGCAGGTGGAAGTTGGCTATTTTGAATCGTTCCCCTCATAAAAAAAACATCCAGCAAGCAAAATTGATCAAATAAGCAAGAGACTTCAGGTCAGCTTTTTCACTGGTGTGTTTTTTGGGGAAAGTATTCAAAAATGTGATTCCTCACCTGCAGTGTGAAGTAGCACAGTCCATTCTGTCACATCATGTGCATCTTATTCTGCTGCATGTGTAGACCAGGCTATATTATTTTGTGGGGTTTTTTTTTTGTCCTCTTCCCATCTTCTCCCCTTTTTATCTTTTATTCTTGACATTTTGCTTAGCAAAACCAGCCTTTATTGTTAATTAATATTTGCAGCATGAATATTGCAAAACTGGGAAACTTGGCACACACAAAAAGATTGACTAACATCAAAGTTTGGGAAACACTGCACTAAGGCTTTTGTGGCTGGGCAAATCTAAAATATGGTTTAAAACATTGCTTGAGTTCTTGAGCCAAGAAGTTAGCACCAGCTTTTGCTTGGAATTTTTAATTATTTTTTTAAAAAAATTCTTTGCCTTTCCTTCATTGCCACAGTTCGAGTGCGAGTGTGCCTTTAAATATTCCAAGCACAAGCCGACAGTTGGGCCTGAGATGCTGCCTAAAACACCAAGCAGAGGGTGCTAACTTCTTGCAACCCCTGAAGATGCTTTCCACAGCTGACAGCAAAACGGTGGGACCGAATCCTACATCTAGTCCGTGGCTCAAGAACTCAAGCAACGTTTTAAATCATATTTTAGATTGACTAACATCCTTGTGTTTTATATGAAAGAGTACAAAACCAGTGATCCCAAACATTATCTCATTGGGTGGCCTGTTAACTTTTAAGGCTATAAACAGTTAAAAGAAACCATGAAACTATCAGGAGAGGCTGGAATAATTTTAGATTCCTTTTCATCAATTAGCAAACACTGAAAGCGTATCTGAGCAACTTTCAAGGGAGGAGCTTTAAAAGTGATCTGTTCTAAATGACAAGCTAAAACACATGGAACTCATGGTCAGATTGGGTTGTTTAAGATAAAGATCATGGCTGCCACTCAAAAAATTAGTTCAGCCATGTCGAAGAGCCCAGTAGGAGCCTTGACTCTTTTTTCCCTTTGAACAGAAGACAACCTGCCCATGCCTTATGACAAGCTTCTAAAACTCCCCTCCATTTCAAAGTAGGTAGCTATGTAGCATGGGGGACAGGTACCATTTGAGAACCATAAGTCCAGACCTTTCTTGGACAGGTAAGAATTGGTTGTGTGGTTCTTTTGGACCCCAGGCCATATACTCCCTAATGATGGGACAAACGCTTAGAATTGGGTCTGAATTAATTTCCTCAAACTTCCAGTTTGTTTTAAGTCTAATTCCAAGCCAAATGAGACCTAGCGATGTAATCAGGAGCATGGTGAGGTCTGACTCCAGAAATTGAATCAGAGGTTGGCCAGTTTGCATGGACTGAGAGCCCACACCTATCGGAAAGCCCACCTGACCACAGTGACCCCACAAACCTCAGTAGTGATGGCAGTGGTAGTGCCTAATGCACCATGGGGGGGGGGGTGCCATGGTGGGCCCATTGCAAGACTTTGCCACAGCGGAAACTGGCAGCTCCACCGCTGATCCCTCTCTAGTCCCAGTGAACCCCCCCCCTTCTTCCCTCCCACTCTACATGCTTGTCTGCCTGACTCCAAACCACTTTCTTCTCTGGATTCAGGAAAATTGAAACAGCTATGTAGATGGGCTGCTTTTGAGAATTGATATTCTTGAGTGTTACATTAAAGTTAATTCAGGAAGAGAGCAGAATCAATAGTAGCTCAGAACTCATAAAAACTATGACAAAAAGGCTAAGCATTATATCATGACTCTTTAATTACTCCCAAGTAACCATGGAAAACAGAGAAACATCCATATAGTTGCCTGCAAAATGACTACCTGGGTTTGGGATCACAGCAGTGGCTATTAGGTGACTAGCACTGCTAAGCTGGCTGGGCTGGCACTTCATGAGGCGACAATAGAACAGAGAGACAAACATTTTGCTAAGAATCCCTGAACATGGATTCCTATGAATCAATTGCAGTATATATAGCAATTAAAAATGTGAAATCATATTACTATTTTATTGGATTTGATCTCGCAACAACTCTGCAAGGTAAGTAATTTTTATTTCCGTTTTACAGATGGGGAACAAAGGCTGAAAGGGAACAGCTTGCCTAAATCCACACAGTGAGTCCATAGCAGAGGTGGGACTTGAACCCAGTTCACATCCAGCTTCATTTACACACTGCTCTACACTGCCTCTCACTGACTCCTCTTTTTGTTATCAGCACTGTTTTCACAGGGTGCAAGAGAGGCATTGCTCCTGTAAGCACATTTAGCTCTACACCTCTCCCACCCTGGTAAAGGGAGTAATATGCAATTGTCCTCGGTGATTTGGGATGAGGAGTCATCCTGTTCAGGCAATTAGGGAGGGCCGTCATTTCACTTTCTTTTTGAACCTTTTTTTCCCTGCAACAACTGTATTCTTTTCACCCTTGTTTATTGCATGATATTCAGGTGTTTTCCTTAAAGCAGAATTTTGTCTGTAAGGATATTGCATTTTGCTACAATTTAAACTGCTTTTTTTTTGGTGGGAAAATGCAGTTCACTTCTTTCTTCAATTAATATGGATTTGCTATTGCAGTGCAGAGTGTGACTATAATGACATTCAGAGGCCTCTAAAGTGCTAAAGCCAATTAGTCTGTAAGACTGAGCTTCCTTTATGACAAGGATTCCCAAACTGGGAGGCATGGCTCCCAGGGGAGCCGCGGAGTGCCACGGAATCCTCTCGTAAAACGTTCAATGCCAATTGGCAGGCATCAACATAATGTAATGGGGAGCCACGGCCAATGGTCACCAATGGTCAAGGGAGCCACAGGTTGAAAAAGTTTGGGAAACACTGCTCGATGGGTACTTTATTTCTGTGTTTCAGATGGCAATGGCTGGAAACTGGTAAGCAGCTTTACCCCAGTATCTGGCACTCTGAACTAAGGCAGAATACAAAGATAACTACAAAATAATTCTTAAATTAAAATCAGATTAGATTAAAAAAGATGAACACTTATTTCAAGGCATGAAATTAAAGCCTCTTTTTTTTTTTTTTTTAAACTGAAGCAAGATGTGGGATTTCTGTGTAAATGTGTGTGCTTATTTTCCCTGCATGGAGAATTTGGTTGTAAGAACTTGTTTACTGCACCCAAACTCTTCTCTCGTGGCTTTCAACGAGCATTGACATGCGCTCTGCACAGACTAAAGGCTGATTCACACTAGCCACTACGTGCGCGTTTTGCCTCTTTTTCTTCCGTTTTTTCAATGCTGCATCTGACGCAGCATGAGCTTCCGACGCGGCCAGGAGAGTTGGCTCCTGTTGATCTTTTTGAAGCGCTCGCTTTTCAGCTAACGTTTGTGCTAACGTTTTACGGCAGCCCACCAATCAGTTGGGAGGGGGAGGAGAGTGGTGGCATGCCAATCACAGCCACCTCCAATCATCGTGGGTGTTTCTTTCAAGGGTTCATTCCAGGTTTCTCAGTGGAAGTCTCGCAAAACAGAGGGCAACAACGAGGATCTTCTTGTAATTGTAACGAGGATCTTTGTTTTAAACAGGAATGGCGGGAGGCAAAGGAAAAAGTGCAAAAATCCAACTGGGAGAGGGGAAGGGTCAAAGAAGGGTCGCTTTTTGGGCCAATCGGAGCGCAGTTCTGTTCAACGAATCACAGCTGCGCTTTCTTCAGGAAGGCGGGACAGAAGGAGGGACAACAGGCGGCAATCAGCCCCCTGTTTCAAACGTCTAGACGCAAGTAAAAACGAAACGGCAGGACAAGCGTTCCGTCAGAAGGCTAGTCTGAATCAGCCTTCAGCCTGCATGACTGGTTGTCAAATATCATTATGAGAAGTAATTACAAGCAATTGTTCCTAATCAAAATTAGTAATTAATTGCATCAATAACTCATAAGGTCTTACAAACACATGAGGGTTTTTCTTTTGAAAGAGAAACATGAAAGAGATACAGGACCACGGGTGGGGTCTGTGCATGTTTGAAAGGGAAGAAAAGGGCAGAATCGCAATCTAATGTGGTAAAGAGTCCTAGAGAAATATCATCTATTATCTCCCTCACTGAAACTAATGTAGGATAGTTTCTTGCAGCAAGCAGTACTCTTCTATTCTTTGTCCTGTCCAGTTTCTCAAGGCCTCTTCCAGTGCTTAGAAAAATGTGCATACCCAGAAACATTTTTTTACTGCAAAGAGTTGTGATTTGCATTTTGAAAGAGAAGACTTACGGCCCGATCCTGCCTAAAGTTAGGCCGGCTCCGCCAGCCTAAGGAGTCACAAATGTGCCATAAAGCAAGTTTGCGGCTTCTTTAGAGTAAGCGGTGCTGGCACGGAGGCAGACGCCACTCACTCCGTCGCCGACCCGAACCTGCACCAGCCGCCATAGGCAGAGGTGTAGGATGGGATGGAGCGGGAGGGGTGAACCACCCCCAGGTAGCAGGAGGGGGCATCAAACCAGAGGGGGGCATCATACCGCCGGCGGCGGCTGAGAACGGTACAGCGGAAAGGCTCGGAGGAGCCTGCAGAAGGCTGCTGCCGTGCCGTTTTGTTTTGGCCCCCTTCCGCCCAACCCCCGAGGGATGTTTGGCTCCGGCTGACGTCACTCAGGGGCAGGGCAAGTGATGTCAACCGTGACAAGGGGCGCGACTGGCACGATGCCAGCTATGCTTCTGGCCACAGGTAGGTCCCGCACTGGTCGGTGAAGGGGCCGTTGGCTGGACTGGGATGGGGCAGGGATATTGACGCTGAGCTGTGCCAATATCCTATGCCCCGTCCCAGTTCGTGCCAGCCTTCCATGGCGGTGCTCAAAATATTCCCCACTCTATACACCACTGACATAGTTGACTAAGGGATCTGCAGACTTCCACCGACCCTCTTCAAATGCTTCCCTTAGATCAGAGGTTCCCAAACTTTTACCCTTCTGTGGGAGAGGGGGTAGCGATGGCAGTGCTTCTGGGATTGCGCCACCGCCGAGACAAAAAGGGGCGTAACACTTCCAGCATGTGTGGGGGGCCGTGATCCCCTCTCCAGGTCTCCCTGCGCCCCAAAATAACTCCCTGACATGATCGCAACCCACTTCTGGTTTTCATCCAAAACTGGAAGTGGGTCACAATTACGTCATGGAACCATTTTGGGCATGGGGAGGCCTGCAGAGGGGATCGCAGGCCCCCCGCACCCTCTGGAAGCCTGGTGTGACCACCAGGTGAGTGTTACGCCCCTTTTTTTGTCTCAATGGCAGCGCAATCCCGGAAGCATCGCCACACTTCGCCACCCCCTTAAGGGGTTTGTTGTTGTTAAGTCATGTCCGACCCTTCATGATCCCATGAACCATATCCCGCCAGGCCTTCCTTAGCGACCGTTAATTCTGGACTGGCGCGTCACAACGTACCAGTTTGGGAACCTCTGCCTTAGATGTTCAAGTGTTGCAGATTTTTTACAATGCAGTACAGTATGTATGAATTAGAGCTCATTAAGATGTGTGTACATTTTTTGAGACACTCTTTATATGTGTAGGATGATTTTCCTGTTTATTTAGTCAAGAAAATTATTATCATAATTAAATGTCCTCACAATGCAGGAAATTAGTGTCATGTGTATTTAATATGTAGTCAACTATTCAGTTGAAAACCAAGTTACCACTGAGCTTTTCTACCCTCATCCTCAGTACTTCCAGTGGCATATTGACTTCACCAGCTTATGTTCAGTTATGTTTGCTTTAGGACTATAGTGTTAAGTTTTGCTGCTTCAGGAAATATTTAGAAAGGAATGTACCAACCTCAGCACTAGAGCACCAGCACAAAAGATGACAGCAGCCCTTATATATCATCCTATCTATTGCCCATCAGTGTGTATGGCACATTACAGAGTGTAAGAGGGCAGCTTCCTACCCTGAAGATCTCGGAATCTAAAATTTGACATGGGGCAGATAACAGAGGAAGGACAGGGAAAATATATGTGACTATTTCAGTCATACATGTAGTGAGGCTTAGGTACAGTGAAGTGTGGGGACTAAGGGTTTCTGCCAAAGGCTTAATGGAAAAGGTGTGTTTGGGGAAAGGATTTGAAGGTGTTAGGAGAGGAGGCACCAGCAAGTGTCCTGGAAGGCTGTTCCAAGTGTTAGAACTTGCAACTAAATACCGTCTTACCAATTTATATTGCTGAATATCAGTGACTTTTTCTTTGTCTTCAAAAAGATGACTAGTATTAGTCATTACAGCCCTTTTTCAAGAAGCACAATTTTTCGCAATTACCTGGTTTAGCACTTCTTCTTGTGCAAGATGCTTCGCTTCTTAATTTTTGCAGCCAAAAGGAGGAATACCTCACAGCAAAAACACACGCAAAAAGAAGGGCAAAGCC
Organism: Plestiodon gilberti rubricaudatus; assembly: GCA_026170595.1. NCBI lineage: Eukaryota > Metazoa > Chordata > Lepidosauria > Squamata > Scincidae > Plestiodon > Plestiodon gilberti. The sequence goes on along the minus strand of JANXHW010000002.1, from coordinate 190,750,936 downwards.
CATGGGTGGTGCAGCTTTCCCCCCCCCCCCGCCCCTGTGTTGACATGTGGAACTTGCATTGTGGTCAGTGGCTGAGCTGGCACTGAACAGAATTGTTCACATGTCTGGCTGGATGCCAGTCTTGTGGTAAACAGCCATAGGTGGAGCATAGGGTGGGGCTATAATTAAGTTGCCTGGACAGTCTGGAATAGTTTGGTTGAAAATAAGATCCTAACCCACTCCTGGTTTTGGAATGTTCTTTGAATAGGGACATTCATTCAAAACTATTTTATTTATTTTTCTCAACTTCTGGTTTGTAATGTTTTTCTTTTTTTCCTATTTGTGTGTTCTCTCTTTTTCCTTGCTTTAGGCCTATTGGAAAAAAATGAATCAACTTTTGCAAACACTGAACCAGAAGCTTGCGTCTCTTAACCGTGGGCAGGAAGGGATAGTGAAGATCAATGCAGCTGTCTCAGACAAGGTGGTTGCTTTTAAAAGTAAGCCTCCATCCATTCAAAGAGAAATGCTGAGTGTCTGCAGCGATCCCTACACCTTGGCCCAGCAGCTAACACATGTGGAACTGGTAAGTGGAAAACAAGACCTACAGCGCAATCCTATGCATGTCTACTCTGAAGTAAGTCCCATTGTGTTCAGTGGGGCTTACTCCCAGGAAAGTGTAGGATTGCAGCCTTAATTTTTGCATAATTTTTAATTGTGTAAAAAGCCATTTTTCAGTAAAGATTTTACATTTTTTTACTGCAAAGAGTTGTGATTTGCATTTTGAAAGAGAAGACTTATGGCCCGATCCTGCCTAAAGATTTTAAAAATAAAAATAATAAAAAATGTAAGCAAAATACACTTACCGGGGCTTCCGGGAGGCCTGCAGAGGCTCCTGCAGGCCTTCCCGATCTTCATTTCGTCAAAAAACGGCCATTTTCGGCCACTTCCTGTTTTGACGAAAACCCGAAGTGGCCGAAAATGGCCATTTTTTTTTATGAAATGAAGATCGGGAAGGCCTGCAGAGGCTCCTGCAGGCCTCCCCAATCTTCATTTCGGCAAAAAACGGCCATTTTCGGCCACTTCTGGTTTTCGTCAAAACAGGAAGTGGCCGAAAATGGCCGTTTTTTGACGAAATGAAGATCGGGGAGGCCTGCACGAGCCTCTGCAGGCCTCCTGGAAGCCCCGGTAAGTATTTTTTCTTTACTTTTTTATTATTCGCTCCATAAGAGCACTTTCTCCATAAGAGAACTTTTTTATTATTCGCTCCATAATTCGCTCCATTTATTATTCGCAGGCTTTTTTCCCCCTATTGTTTGGGGGGGGAAGTGCGTCTTATGGAGCGAAAAATACGGTAATCATCTGACCAGTAGCTTCATAAATTTCTTTTTTTCATCTTTTCCTGCCCTTTTCCCTACCCTGCCCCATTAATTTTTGAGATAATATTGTCAATTGATGTCATCTTATTCTACTGTTTCATAATATTTATTACAGCCCAATTCTATTAAGGGCCTACAGCAGCAGATTGCTATCTGCTGCCATGGACCCCATTGTGCTGGTATGAAAACAGCGCTGCCATTGTGCATGATGGAGCCACTGGCGAAAATGGCCAGCAGCTCTATGCATGCACCAGACTTTCACAGACATTCCACTGGCCCAGGTAAGATGGCAGAGGAGGCGGTTTGTGGGAGGTTTGGAGTGGGGAGGGGGCAGGGCAAGGTCTTACTCTCCCCACATTTGGTGTTTGTCTGCAGAGAAAGATGCTGCATATGGGAATAGTTTTTCCTCATGGTTGGATAAGAACATAAGAAGAGCCCTGCTGGATCAGGCCAAAGGCCCATCTAGTCCAGCTTCCTGTATCACACAGTGGCCCCACCAGATGCCTCAGGGAGCACACAGCCAACAAGATAACCTGTTTCCTGCTGCCACTCCCTTGCACCTGGCACAAAGAAAACCTACTCCTACAACCAGGAGGTTGCTTATCCCCATCATGGCTTATAAACTGTGATGGACTTTTCTCCAATGGACTTTTCCTCCATTAGATCTTTGTTGTTCTTGAAAACAAAGATAAAGATCTTTGTTATTTTTTACTGTTTTTAAAAGTGATTACTTTCTGTATTGTATGGTATTTTTTATGTTACAAGCCGCCTTGGGTCCCTTCGGGGAGAACGGCGGGGTAAAAATACTGTTAATAAAAATAAAATAAATAATGATCTGGGGTTGCAAAAACAGGGAGAAACTTTCCCACATTCAGTGTTAGTCACTGCAGCCAAATTCTTGAATGTTTGGGGACTGAGGTTGTGGATAAGCATGTGCATTTTCTGCATCGGTGGGGCTAAGCTTGGGCACTCTCTCCATGAGAGAGCAAATGTCTGAATAGGGCTCATGTATGCTATAAAAATGCTATTTTTGTTGTCAAATCTGAATGGTGATGTTTCGGGCATTGTCAGTGAATAACAATTCAGTAATTCTTGGGTTGCTCTGTTACACTTTCTCATTTTATCTCTTGCAAAAGGAAAGACTGAGTCACATTGGCCCTGAAGAATTTGTTCAGGCATTTGTCCATAAAGATCCATTGGAAAGCACAAAGGTACCACTTTTTCTTTTTTTTCCAAGCTACATCACATACTCTAGATAAACTGTTCAAAGAACAGGATTACTGGTAGTTATGGCCATGCAGCAGGTACTGAACTCTTCAGTGCATTTATTTACGGGGAAACACATAGAAATGGGTTTAGCAAATCATTTGGTTTACAGTTGCATGGGGCTTTGGTGTGTCTCTGTTGTGATGTCAGACATGATGAATATGCACTTTATGTGAAGCTGAAATGAGCCCACAGACCCACATCATGTTGTTAATACCTTATTACTGGGTTTCAGATGTCCCCCATATACACCTCTGAGGACAAAACTCTGTTTCCATAAACACTGGAATAAACAGAAAAAAAAATACAGTTTATATTGGTAGTTAGAGAGTGCCTAATATTCTGTGCTGCAATTCCAGGAGGAGGAAAATTAGCTTTTGCCTTGGAGAAGTGTACTCGGTTCCAGTCTTGTTAACATCAAGGACAACATGCCCATTGGTGTCTGTGGGAGTGACAATGGGAGAAGCTATTGTTTCATGTATTACTGGTGCACAGATAATTCTTCCAAAAAAAAGAGTGGCATGTGAGTAGCAATAAGAACAATCAAGATGCACGAGCTAAAAGCAAGCTCAAACTGATGCAGCTGTCAAGCTGGTGCATTGGATTTGAAAGGCTTTAAAGAAAACATCTTAATGCAGCAGGTTGCCAAAGTTTCCAGTGATGGAAATTCTGTTTACTGATGATATAGAAAAAGGAGGTAAAGAATTTTATTCAAATACCTGGGACAATGGTAAGAGAGGACAGAGGCTTCCTTTTCAGTCCTTCTTGAAAACTCTTCTCCTTTAGCAAAAGCTTCACAAATGAAATGAACAAATCAGCAGTATGTCTTAACAATGTCTGCCAATCGGTTTTCACTGGGATTTAAATTGGAAGCATGAAGTGCATTTGTTCATTATACACCTGGAACCAAAAAAGGGTGCTTGCTTGTTGCATTATTTGTTGTGGCAGTGGTAGGAGAGGGGAAAAAATCCTTTGAATTCCAAGCAACTGGAATGTGTCTGTCTTTGTAGGGTGCTAGAATGTAAGGGTGCCAGGATGCAATCCAGAGATCAGTATCGTACTGTTATGTCCCTAAACACTTATTCCATCCCTTCCCCTTATCTGGTCATCAGTCTGTCGCAGTACTGCACACAGGGATGGGGCACACAACAGGGCTGGGAGAGGAATACACAGAAGATGCTACATTTGCACCCTTTCCAACTGCATTGGGTGAATTTAAAGGTATAGCATAATTCTATGTTGGTAAGCGGGTTAAACCGCTGAACCATAAGCTGTCGATCGAAAGGTCGGCAGTTCGATTCCCGCGACGGGGTGAGCGCTCGTTGCTTGGCCAGCTCCTGCCAACCTAGCAGTTCCAAAGCATGTCAGTGCGAGTAGATAAATAGGTACCGCTTGCGGGAAGGTAAACAGCGCTCCGTGTTCCAGCTGCATGCTATGCGCTGCGGCAAGGAGAGTCATGCCGGCCACATGACCACGGAGGCGTCTTCGGACAACGCTGGCTCTTTGGCTTTGAAATGGAGATGAGCACCACACCCTAGAGTCGGACACGACTGGACTTAATTGTCAGGGGATACCTTTACCTTTTACGTAGGCTACCAACCTTTTCCTTGATTTTGTTTCCCTACTCTGAAAGGTTGTAGCTTGAAACAGAATTTCACTGGAAAAGCCTCATTTTGTCAGGTGGGATGAAAGAGCAGAGAAGTTAAGCTGCTACGTGGGGAGAAGTTAGTCTGATAAAGCCCCCCCCCCCATTCTGCTGAGTAGAAGCAGAAGAATGAGGCAAGAGCTCAGGCAGGCTGGAAAGACCGTATACCGGTAAATGACAGCTGTGCCAGCCTAACCCGCAGTCAGAGCCCAGGGGATAAAAATGCCATATACAAGTTTGTGAAATTGAGCAAGAGTTCCTGTGTGCACCATTGTTGCCAGATCCACCCCCTCCAGGTTCCTCCTCCCCTCCCTGCCCAGAAACGCTCCTAGTCCTCCCCCTCCCTCCCCGCCTACAGCCCGCCCCTATCGCTGACTTACCAGTGTTGAGGCTCCAGGGAGGCCACTGCTGCACAGCTCGCGCTGCTTTGTCGTTTCTGGCAGCGGCCCGATTGCACTCTATAGAGTGTTGCATTTGTGACACCATAAATCAGGCTGCACTTCTGGAATGCGAGTTCCAGCAGCACAGCCCAATGATAGGATTGGGATATAAAGGTTGCAGGTCTGACAAGTATGTTTGACAAGTATGTTCAAGCAGATTGTTGTTGTTGTTGTTCAGTTGTTAAGTCGTGTCCGACCCTTCGTGATCCCATGAACCATATCCCGCCAGGCCTTCCTGTCCTCCACTATCTTCCTGAGTTCGCTCATTTTCATGTTCGTTGCATCGGTGATGCTGTCTAACCATCTCATCCTTTGCCTTCCCCTTCTCCTTTTGCCTTCAATTTTTCCCAGCATCAGAGTCTTCTCCAGAGAGTCCTCTCTTCGCATTAGGTGGCCAAAATATTTGAGTTTCAGCCTTAGTATCTGTCCTTCCAGGGAACAGTCAGCAGGGTTGATTTCATTTAGGATTGACTGATTTGATCTCCTAGCAGTCCAAGGGACTCTCAGGAGTCTTCTCCAGCACCACAGTTCAAAAGCATCTATTCTTCGGCGCTCAGCCTTCCTTATGGTCCAACTCTCGCAACCATACATTGCTACTGGGAACACCATCACCCTGACTATGCGAACTTTTGTTGGCATGGTGATATCTCTGCTTTTTATTATGCTGTCTAAGTTTGCCATAGCTTTCCTTCCAAGGAGTAAGCGTCTTTTAATTTCATGGCTGCTATCTCCGTCTGCAGTGATCTTGGAGCCCAGAAAAGTAAAATCTGTTACTGCTTCCATTTCTGCCCCTTCTATTTGCCAGGAATTGATGGGACCAGATGCCATGATCTTAGTTTTATTAATGTTGAGTTTCAACATTCTGCATATAAGTTAAATAAGCAGGGTGACAATATACAGCCTTGCTGTACTCCCTTCCCAATTTTGAACCAAGCGGTTGTTCCATGGCCGGTTCGAACTGTTGCTTCTTGACCCGCATACAGGTTTCTCAGGAGACAGGTAAGGTAGTCTAGTACCCCCATCTCTTTAAGAATTTGCCACAGTTTGTTGTGATCCACACAATCAAAGGCTTTTGCGTATTCAATGAAGCAGAAGTAGGTGGTTTTTTGGAACTCTCGTGCTTTCTCCATGATCCAGCGCTTGTTGGCAATTTGATCTCTAGTTCCTCTGCCTCTTCGAAACCCAGCTTGTACGTCCGGTAGTTCTCGGTCCACGTACTGCTGAAGCCTAGCTTGTAGGATTTTGAGCATAACCTTGCTAGCATGTGAAATGTGCAATTGTGCGATAGTTTGAACACTCTTTGGCACTGCCCTTCTTTGGAATTGGAACGTAAACTGACCTTTTCCAATCCTTTGGCCACTCAATTAACAAGCAGATTATAACAGCCCAATCCTGTCTAGCTAGGCTGCAGCGCCGGCATAGAGCCCATGCTGCATCCTATCTAGATAGGACCCAGCACTGGCGTGGGTGGAGCACTCTTCGGGAGAAGGGGACATTCATCCCCTTACCCCGAGTAGAGTCCCAGCTGCCCCAAAGGGTCTACTCGAATGTGTACCAGCTATTTTGCTGGTGCACATTTGACAGGGCTGTGTTCCAGGCCTGGGAAGGGAGATAGGATTCAGTGTAGCCGCCACCTATCCCTCCCATTTCCCAGGCCCAGCCGGCCAATCTCCCCCTCCTGGAACACCCTGTTACACCTTTCCCCCGAACTTACCTTCCCCAGAGGGTGCTCCACTTCGTCTGCAGCGAGTAGAATGGTGCTGACCACGTCACCGGCACTGCCTACTCGCTGGTTGACACAAACATACGGCACGTTTGTAACACCTTAGACCTGCGGAGCAGCGCTCCACCAGTCTACTACTTAGACAGGATTGCACTGTAAGAATCTGTAGTTCATTTGCATCAAGACATTTGCAGTACTGCATTTACAATTTTGCAAAGATTTTGTTTTGCAGTCATTCTATCAAAATAGTCCATCACAAGCATTTAAGTCATTCAGCACAATCACATTTACACCTGAGGGTCATCCGAGCCTTGGGATACTGACAGAAGCTCAGATATACAGGACAGCTTTTTGCATACAATTACCTGGATGTTGAACTCCTTGAAGGGGGTGGGGGAAGATTGAATGTAGGCACACTGAGTGGTTTTAATAATTGGGTTTTAGATCATTGGGACAACTAACTATAGTATCAAAGATCTGCAGAAACCTGTTTTAGCTGTAGTCTAGATATAATGGGAATCTGCCACTTCAGATATGCCTGTGGGGGAATCACTTGATTGAAAGTGCTCCAATCTTACAACCTTCTTGTATATACAACGGTAGCATGTGCAAGGAGATCTTGATGTGGCAGCACATATAAGCAAGTGCTGTTGCAATGCCATATGCATATCTGAAGTGATGCAAACTGCCCAGCGTGCTCAGCTTAACTTTTGAATCAGTTCCACATGTATAGAGTGGAGTGCAAACACTGCTTCACCAGGGCAGTGTAGTTATAACTTCTAGTGTTGCACTCATGATGAGACAAGCTGACCGAGGCTGTTTAGGTGGCAACAGTTGCCATCGCTATACAAGAATGTTCGTGGGTAGCACAAGATTTGATGGAAGTAGAGCAGGGGTTCTCAACCAGTGGTACTAGTACCACAAGTGGTACTTCAGCTGATGGTGGTACTTGAACCACCGGAACCCTCTTCAATGCAGCACTTTTAGCCGCACATTTTCACTCCCAAGAGGCTCTTGCCTTTGGTCTAGCCTCTTGGGAATGCTGAGAAGGGTCCTCCCACCTGCCCAGAGCCTCCTACCTGCATTTTCTGGCCTCCGAAAACCTGAAAACTTGGCAGTAACTGGCAAAGATGTCATTGCCAGACACTTCCGATGGTACGCAGCAGGAGAGTGGCACTGGAGGTGGTACTCAGCTGGAAAGAGGTTGAGAACCCCTGAAGCAGAGCATTGTAGAAGCCTGGTAGAACCGATGGGACATCCGAAAGGCATCTCAGTTGTCACATATTTCAGCATTGGCACAATCCCTAGTACTTGCTAGAAACCTCTTAGAATGGGATTGCAACTCACAAGCCCAAAAGCAGGCCAGACATGTCACATATGCTTTACACAGGATGCTGCTGTAGCTGCACAGGTGCAAGCCATTGTGATGGGTACTTATCTGTAGGATTAGTCTGTTTAGGCTGTTAGTGCCCAAACTAAACCAATGATCACAGAGCTAATAGCTAATATTGGCTAACTTGGTCCTCTGGCCCTTTGGTATGTCAGAGTTCAGCGGAATCAATTGTGAGTGTTAATGAATCATAGATTTGTCCCTAAGTAAGGCATTTACTGTGCATGTGTTCATTGTAAGGATTTTAGCTCAGTCAAACTTTGGTGAGCTTTGGCAAGTTGTCTCCTTCAGCAATCCCATTCTTAAATCACTTTCTTACCTTTCATTATAATTTTGCAGTTGCTGTGGGCGAAATGTTTTTTGGCAAAAATTTAATAAAAGGAGAGATACTACCAGACTAAACCAATAGCTTGGAATGTCAATTTACATAACATCTTGATGCCTAATAACTTACATGTTGCTGCTGTAGTAGTGAGTGAAGGCAAGATAGCTATAGTGGCATGCCAGGGGAGGTACAGGAAGCCTGTCCTGCTATGCTGCCTTTCTGTTCTATCCTAATGCAACAGTTTACTAAAATGTGTTATATTAGCTGCACAAGGTTGTGCCAATGCAACTGATTCTAAAGCTGTTAAAAGGTGTGTGTGTGTGTGTGTGTGTGTGTGTGTGTGTGTGTGTGTGTGTGTGTGTGTGTGTGTGTGTTCACGTTGTCAGGCCTGTCATCTTGGCCATATTTGTGTGTGTGGTTGCATAATGGCATTGTGTTCACCTGTTGTGCAGCAACTGATGAGAGTGGCTGCTATTACTGTCACAAATAGCATGAACAGATAGCAAGTCCGTGCAATGCCCTGGGTCTGCCTGTGTTGCTGGTATGACACAAGTTGGAGCTTTACCTTGGCGGTCATGCTTGCATGCAATCGTGCATGTTCATTTGCTGATCTAGCACTTAATAGATTCAATCAGTTGGGCTGCAGTGTCCCAAATATTGATGTAAGTGCACATACACAGTCAGAAGAAAGTGGTTTGGGGCTCTGGTCAAAGCTACTAAATAAAATTGGAAAATAAATATATGACGTGATGAAATGAGGATGTAGAAGTGGATAAATCTGTGTGTGTGTGTGTGTGTGTGTGTGTGTGTGAGAGAGAGAGAGAGAGAGAGGTGGACTATATTCCATGCAAGAGGATGATTTGGGTTATATAAACATTAATTTCACACTTATGATTTGAAAGAGAGAAATGTTGAGTGCTACTTAATGTGTGCCCAAAGACTTTACATACCTTGCAGCATTAAATATACTTGGATTTTAAACAAAAAGCTTCTGCAAAGTATAAGGACTAATTAAGGATAATATATGGCAGTTTGAGATGGGGATGATGACAGAATAAAACCCATTGTGTGAATTCCTGAGAGTGAACTGAGAGAGTGGCACAAACAAAATCCAAATCCACTTTTTCAGCTGGTAAAATACTAATAGAGATTTCAAGAGTAGACATACATCGATTTTAAGGTTTTTGTTGTATGATATACCTGCTCAGTAAGCAAGATAGTAAAGCTCTTACAGCTAGCCAATGAGACAATGAAAGTTTTGGTTTTTTTGAGCAAATCATTTTGGTGACTCTTCAGAGTAAAATCTAAAACCTTCCATGTACTGTGCACATGGAATTTACTCATTGTATTAACAAAGTATTCTTGCGGCCCAATCTTATGGGCTCCTTACGGCAGTGGAGCTCCAGGTCTGCGCACCACTGTAAGTGCTACTGCAGCATTGTAAAAGGCGCATGCACCACTGCATGCACTTCAGGGCCACTGGTGCAAACGGGAAGAGGCTCAGTGTGTGTGGCAGCGGCTGCCAGCCACCTCACTGATGCAGGTAAGGTGGAGGTGGGGACATTTTGAGGGCAGGGAGTGGGATGGGCAGGGGAGCATTTCAAGGGCTGAAAGTGGTGGGTCCCAGTGGCGGCAGCACTGGTGAGTAGGTGGCCTACTGAGAGGTAAAAAATATTTTTACTTACCTCGCCCAGGCTATCTGGTCGTCCCCGCCACCACCGTAGCATGCAGCGTGAGCTCTGTTGGTGGCGCTGCATGCTGTGGACTGGCAGGGGATAGGAGTGGGCTGTAAATCTCATAGAGAACAGAGAGGCCACTGCATCTGTAGAGCTCTAAGTGTGCTTGACAGTCTTCACAAGGGGTTGGTTCCGATGATACTGGCCACCAGCTCTGCCCAGTGCACAATTAAAAGCAAGGGCAAGAGTATCTTGCCACCACCCTACTTGGAGTGCCACTGGGCCCTGCATACTCATGTGGAAGCTGATTGTTTGGACTGTGCCTTATAATATGGTTCTAATACTACTCAGTGTTAGTAATAGTAGTGTAATGGTAAATTTCATAATTAGTGTCCCACTAAAACTACAACAAAAACAAATCAATTTTAAATTCATTCATTGTTTTCTCCTCCTGCCACTTATTCCTACTTTACTTCTTATACTTCATACTTATATGAGATCTAGCTCATGTCATCCCTAACTCTTGAAGTGGGTGGCAATAGTTTAAAATGGCTGAAAATAGCTGTCTAAAAGCTGAAAAATGGAATTAAAAAAATCTCAGAGAAATATAAAAATGTATTGGGGCCCAATCCAATCCCCTGCCAGTCCATAGCATGCAGCACTGCTGCTGGAGTGTGGGCTGCATGCTATGGGGGGGGGAGCAGATACCTTGGGAAAAGTAAGTAAAATGTTTTTTTACTTACCTCCCCATAGGCTGCCTGACCTCTAATGGGTCTCCTTGAACCTATGCCAGCTCTTTGGCTGGCATACGTTCAAGGAGACACCTGGGGGTGGGTCCAGGCCAGGAAGGGGAGATAAGATCTTGCATGTGCTAGTGCTGCTGAGATCCACCCACCGTCAAACCACTCCAGCCCATTCCGCCCCCGAAGTGCCCCTGCCACCAACTTACTGGCAACAATATGGAGAGGAGGTTCAGTGGGCTGCTGTCTCCTGCACGCAGCCTCAGGCCATTTGATCTGGTGGCCTCAGTCCACTGAACAGTGGTGTGGCTTTCTCGCCATTGGCCTAGGACTCATGCTGATGCGAGACCAGTCAGTATAAGCCCCTACTAGAATTGTTCTGCCTCATGACCCAATCCTATCTCCTCCCCCACTAATGTAACTAGTCGCAAAGCAGCCTCCACCAATGCGTGCTGCAGACCCACTGGCGGGAAGGCTGGAGTAGCATCATGCATACTGGCGGATCCACAGAGATCTGCTGGAGCAGCTAAATCCACACGGGGTTGGAGGCAAGGGGGGGGGAACAGGGTGGTGATTTATTTATTTATTTATTTAAAAAAAAATTATATCCCGCCTTTTCCTATGCCGAAGGCAAATGCCCAAGGCGGCTTACAACAAATTAAAACACATAATTTAAAATACATAAAATAAGTTTAAACAATACATAACCATACAAAAAACAAATTTAAAAAACAATAAGATCCACGGGGGGGGGGGAACAGTATGGAGCAGATAAGCAGCATGGCAGAACATCTTGAGACACAGGAGGCAGACCACAATCCATCACCCAAAGGCTAGACGAAACAAAAACGTTTTGAGCTCTCACCGAAAAGTCATGAGGAAGGGGGTGGTTCTCAGATCCCCTGGCAGGGAGTTCCACAGTTGTGGCGCCACAGCAGAGAAGGCTCGCCCACGTGTTGCCACTCCCCTAAATTGCGATAGAGGTGGCACTCGCAGGAGAGCCCCTCAGATGACCTAAGAGAGCGGGCCAGAATGTATGGGAGAAGGCAGTCCCTCAGATATCCTGGGCCCGAACCGTGAAGGGCTTTAAAGGTCATTACCAGCACCTTGAATTGGGCCCGGAAACGAATGGGCAGCCAGTGCAGCCGCTGAAGCAGTGGTTTAACAGAGTCAAACCGCCCAGCTCCAGTGACCACCCGGGCTGCCGCATTCTGCACTAATTGCAGCTTCCAACCCGTCTTCAAGGGCAGCCCCACATAGAGCATGTTATAGTAATCCAGTCTTGAAGTCACTAAGGCGTGGACCACCATGGTCAGGTTCGATCGACTCAAGTACGGCCGCAGCTGGCGCACCAGCCAAAGCTGCACCCCTGGCCACAGCCGCTACCTGGCTTTCCAGGGAGAGCTGTGAATCCAGAAGTACTCCCAAGCTGCGCACCTGTTCCTGCAGGGGGAGTGCAACCCCATTCAGAACGGGCAGGTGACTCAGTACCTGCATTGAAGCTTTCCTGACCAGTAGGACCTCTGTCTTTTCTGGATTCAATCTCAACCTATTAGCCCTCATCCAGACCCCAACAGCCTCCAGACAGCGCTCCAGGACTTCCACAGCCTCCTGGAGCGAGATGGCAAGGAGAGGTAGAGCTGGGTGTCATCAGCATATTGGTGACATCCAACTCCAAATCCCCAGATGATCTCTCCCAACGGCTTCATGTAGATGTTAAAAAGCATGGGAGACAGAATAGAACCCTGTGGCACCCCACACTGTAAAGGGCAGGGCGCCGAACAGGCGTCTCCCAGCATCACCATCTGGGACCTGTCAGCCAAGTAGGAACGGAACCACTGCAAGGCAGTGCTCCCTAGTCCCAACTCGGCCAGCCGACCCAGAAGGATACCATGGTCGATGGTATCGAAAGCCACCGAGAGGTCCAAAAGGACCAGCAGGGATGCACTCCCCCTGTCCAGTCCTCGGCAAAGATCATCCAACAGGGCGACCAAGGTTGTCTCCGTCCCAAAGCCCCGCCTGAAGCCAGACTGGGGTCCAGATACTCCTTTCATCTAGTATCCCCTAGAGCTGAGACACCACCACCCGCTCAATCACCTTACCCAAAAAGGCAGATTGGAAACTGGCCGATAGTTATTTAAATTGGAGGAATCCAAAGATGGAGGGGGCGCACAATTGCGGAGGGGGGACACAATTGCGGGCTTCAAGATGCTAGGCATCACTCGCTCCCGCAAAGATGAGTTCACAATAGGTTCCACCCAATGATGGGGGCGAGGATGGAGGATCAGGCCCGGGAGAGGGCGGAATCAGCAGCACATGCTGATTCCCTCTTCCTGGGCCTGATCCACCTTCCTGGGTCAATGTGGACTTGCACCCGTGATTGAGCTGGCACAAGTTCGAATTGACCCATAGCGGCTGCTGGGGCTTATCCCAGGGCAAGGGATACCCCAAGGAAACATTCAGCAGCCGAAAATCCCCCACCGGATACAGCAGTAGCCACACTGGCACCATTGCGTCACCACATGGGGATTTAGATAGGATTGGGCTGTGAGTGTACTCAATGGGACTTACTTCTGAGGAGACGTGCATAGGACTGCATTGTTAGCCACCAAACTAAAATTCATTTTCAGGGGGAGTTGAGAGCTCTCACTCACAGGCAATTTCCCAGTAACCATAGTCTAAAGAATTTGTGTCATAGGAATGACATTTTCTGATATATTTTGCCATCTGAGTGACTTGTTTCACTGCAACCAATGATACAGAAATAGGTCAGAGTGAGAGAGATCAGTAGTGAAGATATTCTCCCAAAGACAAGAGAACGTGAAGGAAGTGATATTTTTAGACAGAATAATATTCAGAACTGTAACTGCATCATCTTTTGCTGTGCTATCTTTCTCCCTAACCTAATCAGAGATTTTGTTTCATGCGAGACAACACCATGGACAATTGCATTTGCTGAACTGTGTGGGAACTCTTGGAGGTGAAGACATAAACTAAATACATATTACATGGAAAAGGCGTGCTTGTCTGATTTTATTTTCTCCAAATTCTCGTTGCTCTTTGCATACTGCAATATCCTAGCTGTTAATATCCTAGTGAGCATGAATTGGAATAAATTACCTCATGAACAATGACTCTAGGCAAAAAGAGATTGTTCATCATGCATTGATTTGATTTGTAGAAAGCGTCACACTCTGTTAAACCCAACACATCTGCCACTACCCACCCACTGACATTTAAAGTTGAGTCCCACATGCGCTGTCCATCTTGTGCATGTGCTTATGTGCACATGCTTTCACACCAATATATGACAAAATGACAAATTATACTTGCTATTTTTAATATTTTTAAAAAGCTAAACAGAATCTAGTTGTCATTTCAGATTTTTGTTTTCCAGCCTTGTTTCAGCGAACAGAAGAAAACTAGTAACCTTGAGGCCTATGTAAAGTGGTTCAATAGACTTTGCTATCTCGTAGCAACAGAAATCTGCATGGTAAGTAAGATGTGTGCTGCCATTGTATACCTCCTTCCTGATAGAGCCACTCTGAAAGCATTCACTAAAAACACATCTGAGCATATACCGTATTTATCGGCGTACAACACACACTTTTAAAAATCTAAAATATAGGCCTCAAAAACTAGGTGCGTGTTATATGCCGAAGCTTCCTCCTGATGCCCCCCTCCAGCAGTTTTTTTAAACTTTTTCCGTGACGCTTGGCCACTTACTGTGTTGTTGCTGCTGCCGCCACCACTTGCCACTGCTCTTCGTCCCACAGGCCGACTGCATCACGGCCCACTGGGACTGCCCCCACTCAGCTGCGTCACTCAGAGTCTCGCTGGCGCTGAAAGCGTCTGAAAGCTCTGCGGAAACATCCGAATTCATTTGGATGTTTCCGCAGAGCTTGTAGTCGTGGTCAGCGCCAGCGAGGGTCCGAGTGATGCAGGTGAGTGGGGGCAGTCCCGGCAGGCCATGATGCAGTCAGCCCGCGGGACGAAGAGTGGCAGCAAGTGGTGGCGGCAGCAGCAAAAACACGGTAAGCGGCCAAGCGCAGCGGAAAAAGTTAAAAACTGCTGGAGGGGGGGCATCAGGGGGCAGCTTCAACTTCTTGTAACAGCAATACTAATGTTAAAAGATGAATCCTTTAGGTTCCAAACCTGCCATGTTAGCCGTAGGTCTGCAATATCTCAGTATCTTTTTTTTTTACTCAAACTTCCCTCTTAAAATTAAGGTGCATGTTATATGCCTGTGCATGTTATACACTGATAAATACGGTATTTTTCCCCAGACTAATCACGTTGCTCACGTTAGGTTTCTTTAAAGTAAAACACCTACAGTGCAATCCTGTCTAGCTAGGCTGTGGCACGGGCGTAGAGCCTGTGCAACATCCTATCTAGATAGGACCCTGCACCAGCGCGGCTGGAGTACTCTTCAGGGGATGGGGACATTCATCACCTTACCCCGAGTAGAGCCCAAGCCGCCCCAATGGGTCTACACTCGAATATGGCTGTTTTGCTGTGTAATTGCAGCCAGGCCCAGGAAGAGGGATAGGATTCAGTGGAGGAGGTTGCCGCCGAGCCTTCACCCTTCCCAGGCCCGGCCGGCCAGTCCCACCAAATCCCATGCCCCTCTACCACCCAGCGGGGAACTTACCTTCCCCGGTGGGCACAGTGTTGTCCCTGGCATGGGAG
The DNA here is from genome assembly GCA_026170595.1 of Plestiodon gilberti rubricaudatus. Taxonomy (NCBI): domain Eukaryota; kingdom Metazoa; phylum Chordata; class Lepidosauria; order Squamata; family Scincidae; genus Plestiodon; species Plestiodon gilberti. The sequence continues at coordinate 190,735,687 of JANXHW010000002.1, read as the reverse complement.
GAGCAGTACCGGTCATGGCACCAGCGCCACTTACTCCCAGGGTGCCACAAACGTGCTTTATGGCAATGTTCGCAACACCCTAGACCAGAAGTTCCCAAACTGGCGCGTTGCAACGCCCCAGCTGGGAACAATGGGTCACTACTCCCTTAAGAAAGGAAAAAACGTTGGAAAAAACAGAAGTGGGTTGCGATCGCGTTGGAGGTCCGTTCTGATGCGTGGGAGGCCTGCAGAGGGGTCCGCAGGCTTCCCGCACCCTCCGGAGGACCAGCAAACCCCTTAGGAAGGTCAGAAAAAGCACTTTTGTCCCGCGGCAGTGGTGGCATGATCCCGGGAGTGCTGTAGCGGCTGTCGGGGGGGGGGGCTGCAGCAACTTACAGCACAGAAACCTCTACCTGGAAGTTTGGGAACCTCCCTAGAGCGCTACACCGGTCTAAAATGCTGACAATTGATACACACAGTTGACAGTTGATACACCCAAATATGAATTTTCACTGTATCCATTTCCAACTAAATCTCTTTCATGATTCAATAATTCTGATATTTCATAATTGCCCAAATAACTACTACAATACTTGTTCTCTGATTGTAAATAAGGGACTGAATATGGAAAAGCACAGCAAATGAAAAAGAAAATTCTCCAGTAATCTACAGCAGATGGTTGTCTTTGCTTTCTTCTCCTTAAGATCATGTTCAGAAAAAATTATTGTAATTGGCATCAAGCCCAGGAAAAATTACAGTAATTGGCATTTTATTGACAGGTAGTTGGACAGTATATCCCTGGAATTAATAGTCTCTTGAATACAGGTTTATGTATTAGTGTTGGGTCAATGCTTGAATAAGTTTTTAAACATATAATAGGTTTTGGTCACTTGTGATAATAGGAGCTTTGATTCTGCAATCTGCCAGCAGTGACTGTCATTAATCAAACTGGTTGAATAGAATTTTGCAGCTGGGCATGTTCTGAAATCAATTGATTGAGCTGTAGAATAGAGCGTCTCCAGTGTAGAGGCCTGACATTTCACACCTTTTCTTTATACTTGTCCTCCATGGCTGTTTTATCTCTCTGTTTATTTGCAGCCTGCAAAAAAGAAGCAGCGAGCACAAGTCATTGAGTTCTTCATTGATGTTGCCCGGGAGTGCTTTAACATAGGGAATTTCAACTCGCTAATGGCAATCATATGTAAGTGTGTTAGCGCCACTTCTATATGAATTGTATGGATGTGGTTTTGGTTCCTAACATCCTCTTACTTTCTTCATTTTCCCCTCCAGCTGGTATGAACATGAGTCCTGTTTCCAGATTAAAGAAAACCTGGTCAAAAGTGAAAACAGCCAAATTTTTTATTCTGGAGGTAAAAAAACCAAGAATTTTTGCTACTCATGATTTTGTGCATTTATTTCAGCTGAATATGCATAACCAGCAACTAAATGATAAGATTGGCTTTAAATATCATGACAGATTGTGGATGGAAAAAGAGGTGGATAACAGAAAATGCCTGATCCACAAAGAAGTGCAAATATATTCCTAGCATAGGTCAAGGTCTGTCTGTTTTGCTCAGGCTCAGCGAGTTGTGCCATTGCTGTGTGTTGTCGCTATTTTGACAAAAATAATAACCTTCGCACCAAGATTGGTGGTCACCAGCAGACTATGTGAAGCAGCTACCAAGTTCTAGACCAGTAGTTCTCAAAGTTCTCCCCACGAGGCAAGGAGATTGCCTCCTGAGGATCATAAGAACATAAGAAGAGCCCTGCTGGATCAGGCCAAAGGCCCATCTAGTCCAGCTTCCTGTATCTCACAGTGGCCCCACCAGATGCCTCAGGGAGCACACAGCTAACAAGATAACCTGTTTCCTGCTGCCACTCCCCTGCACCTGGCAAACCACTGCCGAAAAAGCACCTGAAAATGGGTTGTTGTTCTTTAGTTACCAGGGCTTGGGGGGTTCGGGGAGGCCTGCGTGACCCTCCACAGGGCTCCCCAAACTGGAAATGGTTGAAAATTGCCATTCCATGGTGATCTGAAGATCGGGGAGGCCTGCAGAGAGTCGCACAGGTCTCTTTCTCCCCCCCCCCCCAAGCCCTGGTAAGTAAAAAAACAAAACAAAAAACCATTTTTGGGCACTGGTGGCAACAGCAGCAAATCCCTTGGATCTCTGCTGCCATGCTGTTCCCGCCCCTTAAGGAGGCAGTGAACAGTTAGTGGCTCCAATGGTGGGTCACGACCCACCACTTTGAGAACCACAGTTCTAGACAATTGAAGAACTTGGATTCTGCCAAAGGGGAAGATGGCAAATCGAAATATCCAGTGGTAATCTGCCCAAAATGTGTGTTTACTTGGAATCAAATTGCAAGGCTCTTTGCTGATGTTCCCTATAATAATGCTTGTCAGACAGACCATTTCTGCTTCGACTACTTCTAGGGTATCATTTCCAAGAGCTGCAATCCAGCAGGGTTGAGTTGTTTCTTACTTCACTACTGGTTTGTACATATAATACAAGCATTGTCACCACTTCCATTTGTCCTTGTCAATACACATCTTTGCTTGTTTTGATGCAAGTGGGCTCTCCCTGAAAAACTGATTGGATTGTCCATCTGTTCTTCTCTCCATACATATCCCAGCGTGTTACATTTTTGTCTTTTTATCACTCTTGGGAGAGCGCTGTGAAGCATTGACATTGAAGTGCAGGTATGCATCTTAACACATGCACACTCACACAACAGTTTGATGTGATTACTTGATCACACCACTGCATGTGTTTGGAATCCCAGTATTAAACACGTAAAACGGTAGTGCTAGAAGCATTCTGTAAAGCTGTATGTTGGGAAAGATATGATCAGGCTCCTTCTAGATAGTGCAGACTTGAAAAAAAAATGACCAGAGGAGGAATTGTTGTCTTGATCAACCTATGATCTCTGTATAGAGTTTTTGTTTTAGACTATCACTCTCTCCAATTCAGTGCAACCAGAAGGCAGCAATCTATTATTTCCAAAATCCGGATGTTCCGATGGGTTGTCTTTTACTATTGGGTAGTGAGTGGTCCATGTGTTGGGGTAGAAGATGCATAGGCAAGAAATCACTGCAATGAGACAGTTGAAAGCAGACAGCAATGCACATACATTTCATACTCAACGCAAATTAATATAAATGATCTCACAGTGATTACAGTAAACATGCATCTCAGATTAAACAAGGAATGGAAATTGCCATGTATTGAATGAATTACATGTCTTGTGTGGTACAACTACTGCCTAATAACAACAAAATAGATAGTGAGCATCTGCAAAAAACTACCATCCAGTACCTTTAAGACTAGCCAATGTATTTCCCCATTATTCACCTTCTGAGCCTTCTTAAAAGCACTCTCAGAGTTTCCACTTAGATGTTATAGACTGACTATATTTTTCTTTTTCCTCTAGCATCAAATGGACCCTACTGGAAACTTTTATAACTATAGAACTGCATTGCGAGGAGCTGCTCATCGATCCCTAACAGCACACAGCAACAGGGAAAAAGTGAGTAGAGAGGAAGCAGCAATATTGCATTCTTCTAAAACAGTTTTTTTCCTTCTACAGATAAGGGGTTGTTTCATATACGTTAATCTTTTCAAGATCCCTGCATGGAAGGTAGAACATTGTAATTACGGTAACTACTTTAAGGATGGGAAAACAGGCCATTATTTTCACCAGACCAGCTATTGAGCAATAATTGCCTAGTATTCATACTCGTTTATTGACAGGAGTTAAACTAGCACAGCATAAACATGAGAAGTGCATGAAGTGGCATGAAGGTACACTGTTAGCAAAAGTTAACATTGTGGAATGTGGGAGCATGTTTTCATAACCACATGTCACCAGTGGTGTATACAGTATATTCATCATCATCATCATCTTTATTGCAGTCACAGACCAGCGCAAAAGTTACCAGTACAGAGCCAAAAGAAGCATCATAAACATCAATTAAGACAAGAAGTTAAAATAAAATAGATCTGCTTACAAATGTCTTGTAAACAAGACATTGTTTACAGAAAACAATCAACAACAGAGGTCATCCTCTGTCAACTCGTCAGCCACTTCCAATTGGAGTTCCGCTTCCAATTAGCTCCCGGTTCCATTTCAAATCAGCTCTTGGTTTTCCCGCGCTATTTTCAGCCTTTAAACTTTTGTCTTATTAATCTGCCTATGTCCCTTTAAGATTAATGTTTAGCTCTACCTGGTATTTCCTTTAAAGTTCCGTTTTGTCGGTTGGTCCTCAGTACCATCCTTACAGCCAAGCTGTCACCACCGAGAAGATGTCTTAAGATTAAGACGAAATGTTGGTCCCTTTCAACCCTGGACTTTGCTGATTCTGACAGAAGATCTCTGGTGTGCTTACTATTACGTGTGCCCAGTTAGGGATTTTATTTGCTTTATCAGTAACCTCCTGCGGTTTATATATTAAAATACCCATAATACTTGCGTCCTCTACTATTATATCCAGCCATGAGCCTGTCCCTTAGGTGTAGATGTGCAAGCCTGCTGCTCTATTACTTACCTGATCTTATTTCCTGTAAATGTTGTTCATGCTGGTTAGACAGAATAGAAAAGTATCTCTTTAAAACCAAGGGCAATGGAAGGTTAATAATCAAATGAAGATTTATTTTTCTAGAGATAAAGACTATTTTCTACTTTATCTGGATGCAAACATGGTAGTTTATGTATCAAGCTCAGATTATAATCATTGTTGGGTACTTTCAAATCCCACAGCCACTACAGTTAATAATTCCAAGTCTTAATTTCACTACTTTCAAAAAATGAACCATATGGTAATTTAATTTTACTCACACCGGATAAAATTCAATTAGATATGATCGCTGCTCATTTAAAGGGCAATATTATCCACTGGTGGTCTTGTAGCAAAGCTCTCTTCTTGTTCTTTTGAAGTATATTTATAATAAGGGTTGTATACAGCTTGAATAAAGAAGAAAAGAGCTACATTTTCCATATCCATTTCTCACATTGGAAGGTGATTTGAACATACCTTTTGAAAGTTTAAGGCATTCAGCTTCTGATTGCAAATTGCTGTAGAAAGCCCTGCCACCCTGCCATCCCAGTGTCAGCTGTTTGAATGGAAGCATATAGTATTACATCATGGAATGGATTTTTTTTTCCAGGCAAGTGAAGGAGATGAATATCTTAAGGCCTTAATTGACTATCTGATTTGACTTGCAAATTCTCGGCACATTCAAGCAGCCACAGTGACTGCTGCTCACAGTAGACTATACATTCAATGTGTCATGCATTCCAATGGACTGTTATCAAGAAGTAACTGTGTGGAGAATTTAATTTAAGGCTATAGAGAACAGAAACTGAACAGAAAAGGCAAGGTGATATCCTATCCATGCTTATTGGCAGTTTGCACTCTTTGGAGGCTGGGCTGTATTCCTCCACAAGTGTTTGTTAACTGAATTTATATTCTGATTCAGATCTTAAAAAACTATTTCAAAGCAGGTTTTTAATACAATAAAATCAAAACAACAATAAAATAAAACCCAAACAAAATAAACAAAAACAGCTATAAAAAGCAGCAGTACCAGAAAAACTAACATAACAAGTAGCAATTAAAAGTCCACCAAAACCAAACTTGTGGTGGCCCAGTTGTTTCAGGTCCTTTATGCCAATGGATCTCGCAATCTGTCGACTTAAGGCCTGACCTGCCGTCACATGAGCTGCTCCAACAGCAGGCAGCTCATTACCAATGGCATGGGAGCTGGGATGCCCTGCACTGGTAGCAGTGGACTGCCGAACCTCCTCCGGAGCAGGTAGGTCGGCAGAGGGGGTGGTTTGGGGGAGGATTGGAGCAGGGATTGGGATGGGGCAGGCCTTGGCGGCAGCCAAGATCTTATGCCCCTGACCTGGGCCTGGCATGTCCCCTTGGACCTACTGGATTTATGCCAGCAAAATAGCTGGCATGGATCCAAGTAGGCCCATTGGGGCCCAGGGAACAGCGGAGTAGGCAAGTAAAAACTGTATTTACTTGCTTCTCTGCTCAGTGGCATCGCTGGAGGTGGGACGGAACGCTAAGTTCCGCACCGCGCTGACTTCCATTACTCATCAGCACGAGGCGGCCCCGCAGGGAGTCTCCTGTGCGTTGCCTTCACCGCACTGAATGGCTCTGAAGGCGAGGAGGGCCGTCTCGTTCCGGTGAGTAACGGAGGTCAGCGCGGTGCGGAACTTAGCGTTCCGCCCCACCTCCAGCGACGCCAGTGTCTCTGCTGCTGCCTGGGCCTCATCCAACCTGCGGGATGCAGTGGAGTCTGTTTGAGCACCACTGCATCACATAGGCCGGCCCTGAATAGGATTGGGCGATTAGGCTGCAATCCTATATACCATTGATCTTCAACCTTGGGGTAGCGACCCCAAGGTCCGGAGGGAAACAGTGTGTTTCCCCTTAAGGGGAGTGGCATTCATCTCCGACATCAGGATGGCAGCAAAGGCACTGCTGGGATTGCGCCACCGAGGGAAAAAAGTTTTTTTCAGCCTACCTGAGGGTCTTGCCGAGCCTCGGGGGGGGGGGGTGCAGGGAGCCTGTGAACTCCTCCACAGGCCTCCCTGCACCTCAAAGCACATCCAGACCGTGATTGTGACCTCTTCTGGTTTCATCCAAAAACTGGTAGTGTGTTGCGATCATGGTCTGGATGCGTTTTGAAGTGTGGGGAGTCCTGCGGAGGGGTCTGCAGGCTCACCGCACCCCCCCCCCCCGGAGGCCTGGCAAGACCCCCAGGTAGGCTGAAAAACTACTTTTTCCCCCCACCAGTGGCGGCACAATCCTGGCAGTGCCACCTTTATCCAAAGGTTAAGGTTGAAGATCACTGCTTATACACACTGAGTAGAATGCAGTGTCAGCCTATTTGTAGAACAGCAGAAGGAATTGAGACAAATGTACAACCTGTGGAAGGGTATTCCACATTTATTTTTATGGCGCAATCTTATGCATGTCTACTCAGAAGTAAGTTGTATTATGTTCAATGGGGCTTACTCCCAGGAAAGTATAGTACTGCAGTCCTATTTTAGGATTGGTGGAAGACCAAAGCAACCTTGCACATTTGAATAAAATGGAATATAAACCACTAAAAAGCTTTTAAGGTATCTTAAGACAAACACTCAAATAAAAACAACGCAAAAAAGCTAGTGAGTTTTTGTTTGCTTTCTAAGTGACCAAAATGTCCAAAAGTTTCCAATGGCAGATTCCCTCTTGAAGCAAATAGCAGCCATGGGGGAGTGCAATATGGATAGGGACCATGGCATGGTCCCCCCAGCACCATGGCCCTGATCTAGATCAAGGGATCCCACATCTGCTATTAGATTAAAAAAGCATGCAGGGTCAAATGTCACATCTAATCTGGCCTTTAGATAAGTCATTCCCTATGATTAGGCTTACCAGATCTCCAACCGGGACAGAGCGCTAGACCTTTAGGAGAAGGAATGTGGGCAGGTGTAGCTTGTTAAACATTAGAGCACAATCCTAGGCATGTCTACTCAGAAGCAAGCCCCATTGAACACATGTTCTGAGACATGTTTAGGATTGTGTTCTAGGACTTAACAAGCTACACCTGCCCACATTCCTTCTCCTAAAGGTCTAGCACTCTGTCCCGGTTGGAGATCTGGTAAGCCTACCTAAGATATGCTGGGACCAATTTATATATGGCTTTATGGTTAATCTCCAACACTTTCAGCTGTGCCCAGAAGCTAACAAGCAACCAGGATGATCAACTAAGCACATTTGATAGACTTCTGGTGAACAGCAACGTTTTATACTAGCTTAAGGTTTGTGATGGGGTTGGTGACAGGTGAGGAGCAGCTACATCCTTTTATCATCGAATTCATCACTGTTACATCCTAAATGTTGCATCTTCATAAGAGGCCAATTCCTTCTTGCTTCCCCCCCCCCCCTTTCCTTTTCTCTTTTGGATGTTCAGCCTCCTACTTATCTACCATAAACAACTTGAGAACATTTGTTGCTAAACCAAATGATGACTTCATTGTCATTTTTTCAAAGAGCTGTACCTTTCCTCAAGGCTATTGTACTCTGGTGTGTACTTAACAAGTTGCAGTTCACTTCATGTACAAAAAGACCAGAGGATATACAGTCCTTGGAAGTTACACTTACTAGACATATTAATTCCCTCTTTAATGGAAAATATAAGTCCTGGGGGAAAGACAGGAACTCACTTTCCAGGTGAGTTTAATTTTCATCAGAGAACTCAAAACAGGGTTTTATGGGTTGCTGTAGCTGGCTCTGGTGAGCTTACAGTGCAGGTAAAGCTATGTTGGGTTAAATTGATTGCTATTCAATAATGCAAATCAATAACACAGAAGAGTCTGGCTCAGTTGGGAGAGCTGCTGCCTTGCAAAGCCCGAAGACCGGTAAACTTGATAAGTTTGAGACATGCCGCCGGCAAAAAGCTGTGAAAGCCTCCAGGAGGAGTGATAAGAGCTTTCAGCTGCGTCGGTCAAGTGTGGGAGGCACCAGTCAGCAGAATTGTCAGACTGTAAAAAGGATACCATCTGGAAAGTAGCCGTACATGAAAGATTGGACATTTATATACCGTATTGACCTGAGTATAAGACTCACTTCCCCCCCCCCCCCGGCAAGTCTTTAAAGTAGGGGTGTGGCCTACAATCAAAGTCTAGCATTTTCTACCTAGAGTTTTCTGCAAAGCCTCCCTTTTTCAAGCCTCTCCAAGTCTCTTTCAAAGGTAAAACGCTTTTTCTTTTTTAAAACTGCAAAGCTGGTGTTTTCAGCTCTTAATCACTTGCTAAATGGCCAGGATCTCCCTAGCAGCCTCTAGCCTCAGAAGCATTTGAAAAAAATAACCCTTAAGTTCCAGCCCCAGGACTCTGTGGAAACTAAGATATTTATTGATCCTGCAGTTTGAAAGTTGGGAGCAAGAGCTCCTGCATAGGCTTACCATATCCAAAAGGGGACAGAGTGCCAACCTTTAGGCTGCAATCCTATGCACACTTTCCTGGGAGTAAGCCCCATTGAATGCAATGGGATTTACTTTCTGAGTAGACATACATAGGATTGTGCTGTTAACCATTGAAATTTGGGCAGCTCATCATCATGAAATTTGGTGCAGCTCATCATCATGGAAGGGTGCAACAAGCTGCACCTGCCCAAATTCCAAAGGTTAAAGGTAGGCACTCTGTCCCCCTTTGGATCTGGGAAGGCTACTTATACTAGGGTGCCCAGATTCAATAAGGGACAGGGTGCCTATGCCTTTAACTGTACTAAAGCTGTGTTTTACTGTTCTACTAATGTGTATATTTTATTTAAGTTTAAAAAAGTAAAACATGTATTAAAATAGCACCAAACTTTAAAGGTGCGGCTTATAATCAGGAGTGTCCTATACTTGGGGCAATATGGGGTATATTGTAAAAAAAACCCAAGGGGGGTTAGGACAGCCTGCCCATGTACACCGCCTTGGATTAAAGCCGGAGGAGAAATCCAATGACCAAGAAAGGCAGTATATAAATACTGTTTATTATTATTATTATTATTATTATTATTAGGGGATTATTTACTTTTCTACAATATTTATATCCCACCCTCCCCACTGGGAGGACAGCTCACCACAAAACCAAAACACACACATAATTGTTTAATTACGGTTATATTATTAAAACAATCAAATCATAACAGCAGATTACCATACAAAGAGCAACAAAAACAATCAAGGCAACAGAGATCAAACAGTAAACGAAATGCTAAAACCCAAAAACCAAAGAAACCAGATTTCAGTCTTTGGAAAACAGGCAGAGGGAGTCAGCCAGATTTGTCACACTTACCTGCCTACTTTACCTACCTTTTGAACTGTCCTGGGCTAAAAAAAAAAACATGCTAAGGAAAAATAGTTTAGAAAGGAATTCAAGAAAACACTTAGTAGAAGGATAAAAGCACAGGAATTTGCATGAGTTGTGCCATCACATGAGTGTGACATAGCTAAAATGAAAGCTAGTTTAGTTGTATTTATTCAGAGAAGCATACCCAGTAGAATAGAGCTAAGATGTCTTCAGTGGAGTCAAGGTCAACCAAGATATTTTGCTGCTTGGACTGGACCTGAAAATGGTCCCCTCCCCTGGCAGCACACACCCAGTCTTCTCCCAGAAGATTGTAAATTGGGTTATCTGGAAATAAGCAAAACTTCAGGGCACCGAATGCAATTGTGTTTTTGGCATCTGGTTTGCTAAGCAATAATTAAAATGGCAAATGTTTTACAATGTTTTTCTAATACAAAAGGCATTCTAGAAATCTAATTTGGAACTGGAAGTCTTTGTGTATCGGGCTCTCCATGGACCTACTCAATCCACATTATCAGCATTTCAAATTCTCCTGGAAGCTTTACAGGCAGGAAGCTGTTCACATAATCCTGTGTTAACTGGCCCTTACTCTTTCCAGAATTCAGTATTCTAGGTTTAACAGTACAGTTCCCAGTCCAAAGAAGAAGTAGAGTAGCTACAACAACCCAATATTGTATAAGATGAATACTCAATCTAAATCCATGTTGCTTCATTGCACGTCTGTGGACTGTAAATGGGGAGGACAAGCTCTGTGTAAAACTCCAGTGCACAGATACCAGCTTGCAAAGTACATTATCCTCTATCAACCACATGGCTGGAATTTTGCTTCTCTAAAATCAGAGCCATTGCCATGTTTAGTCACAAGAGTCTTTTATTCCATATGCTTGCTTGTTTGAATTTAAGGTATTTTTACCCAAGGGTGTATATATGCAACAGGAGTTAAATGCGTACACCTGTTGACTGGGAGGAAATGGTTATTAATCGTTCTTGTTCACGTAGCCATGCCTATGGCATCCAATAGCCTCGTTGTATATGGGTCTTACCTATCTATGTGTAGACCGTTGAAAGTTAATCAATGTGCTTATGAGAATGTTCCTGTTCACAAAAGGATATAATCTTAGCTTAAAAATTGATGCTACTGAAATATTAATAGGTAACAAACTGGAATACATTTAATCTCTTCAGAATTGTTGTGCCAGTGTATACAGGAAAAATCTGCTCAGTGCCACTGTTGTTCTATTGGTTGTTAAAGTCATCTCTTGTGTCCCATCTCCTCTAGGCCTAGTAGTTAATATTAGTATTGCTTCATTAAAGCATTGCACATTGAAAAGTTAATCTCTCTTTTCTTCTCATGAACGAGCCGTTCTTTCATGCAGAAAGAACAGAACTGCAAAGATAATAGTTATGTCATTCTCTTCACAGATTGTAATCCCGTTCTTCAGCCTACTGATCAAAGACATTTACTTTTTGAATGAAGGGTGCGCTAACCGCCTCCCAAATGGACATGTCAACTTTGAAGTAAGCACAGCACACATTTTTATCAAACTCATAGATCCCTTTGAGCCCGTGTGTGCTTATGTTTCAGTGTGATGCAACAAAGATTGTAACAAAAAGGAACATCTCCAATAATTTCTCAAAGTCAAAACAAATTTCAACACATCTTTTAATAACACAAATAAATCATAAAGTTCTTGAAACTGTCAGTCTCAGAGGCCAGGATCCAAAGAATCAGATACAAAATGCTAGGGCTTTTCCTGTCCCTTTCCCCATTGTAGACCCTCAGCTGACTCAAAAAGCTTTTCCTGAGGGGTGAGGATATAATGTTCTTTAGCAGGATTCACTGTGGCAGGAGTTGCAGCCAGAAGTGAAAAATAGACAAACCACTCCCATGCACAAACTGTATCTGCCTGTGCATAAAGTTCTTTGGTCCCCAGCCAGAGTTTCTCATTTGTGTATTGTCACTCACTTTATTCCTATATAGGATGGCTAAAAAATGTTGCGTCAGAAATGATAGATGCCGTTTGAAAATGAAAGATGCATTCTGGAAAGACTAAGAGCCAGTTAACAAAGGATCCTGTAAACAGTTCCTTGCATGTAAAGCCCCTAGGAGCTCTGAGCTCTGACAATTGCTTACTTCAGCCAGCCAGAGAGGTCTGTTTTAACCATCTCAGCACCAGTTTTGCCACCACCTCTGCTCATCAACTCGCCCTCCTGGCAACATCTGACTACAGTACGTCTAAGAAGTATTAACTGACAGGCACCTTGCACAGTTTAATAACACCAGAACAAAATCAAAGCCTCTGTATTACATATAACATATGCATTACATATCTGAGATCCATGGTAGTTTATTATAAATTGAAAACAAATACTGTATATTGCTTTCCTTCTTTGTTTCCTTCCAGCATATTACAGAACATCAGGAAAAGCTGTACTGAAAAAATATCCCCACCCCAGCTCCCACTTTCCAAATTATGTATCCGACACAATCACTACTTAGTATTTCTGAGGAATATTAGAGCCATATAATGATGATTTTAATGATATATAATGTCCTTGTACCTAGATGCCTTTTGTTTTAATCTTTACAGAAATTCTTGGAACTGGCTAAACAAGTAGGAGAATTTATAACATGGAAACAAGTAGAATGTCCTTTTGAACAAGATGATAATATCATCCACTATTTACATACAGCACCCATTTTTACTGAAGATGGTAAGATAGCTCTGTTTCTATTCCAGGTGTCTACACTGATACATGCTAATATTATTTCATAACTCTTGATAAAAAGTGATTTTCAGAATTGTCCTCACACAAATCTATTGTCTACAACAGGCTGCCTTCAGAATGGTTCTGTAGGCCTTTATCTTTTCCTTAACTTTTCAAACACGCATCTTGCTTGTTGCAAATCAACTCTGTGATACTCACAGAGGAATAAGCCTTGTAGCCGTACAGTGAGGGGCTGTCATAAATGTCAGTCCTGTTGTAGCTGCAAGTGTTCTGAGACTGAGCCACTGTTCCCTATAAGTCAACAAGCCCATCTCTCTCCAAGTGAAGTTTGTCATGGCTGCCGGCAAAGAAAGCAGAGCCTAGCTCCCAACAGAGAGATATTTACCTTTTAAAAAATGTGCTTGAAGAAAAAGGGGGAGGGGAAGCGCCTTTCAGTGTAGTTATTTCATCATGCAATTAATCATTCCCATTTGCAAATTAGTTTCTGTCTGACTTTTCTGTCTACCCATCCAATCTATCATGTTACTCTCTGCCTTTTCGTAATGGGTTAATTCAGTCACATCCCATTACCATCATGTCAGAGATAAGGGCTGGATTTGTTGGCATCGCCTACACATGCCCATAGGTTTGGATGACTTTAGGTTTGTTTTTGAACTTTTGATTTTTTAAAGAGCAGTCTTCTAAAACTCATCCGCATTAATCACATCAGACAGCAGGGACTTCACTGGCCACACATGAAGTTATGATGTAGCAAGGAAAATTATGCTCAAGCCCCACAAGGAAGAGCTGTCAATCCTAAAAATAATTAAAGCCACTTTAGTGAGCCTTAAAAGAAGGGGACAGGTACAGTGCAACGCTAGCACGGCCTACGAGTCTTCTTGGAACAGTAAAGGGCATTTCAGAAGATCTGTTATTAGGCATCAAGATATGAGTACATAAATTAAGGAGTGTTCTCCTGCTCTCCATACGATTCCAGCCCTTTCCCCAACGACAACGACTACCCTTCACGCATGATTTTCCTTCATGGATGACACTTCTGTGTAAAAAAAAAAAGTATTTAATGTATACATCATAACCTGTACATTAATCTCATGTGATAAGATACACATGGGCCCCTATCCAGATTTAGAGCCCAATCCTAACCAACTTTCCAGCATCGATGCAACTGTGCCACAGGGGTGCGCACTGCATCCTGCAGTGAGGGAGCAGTCACAGTGGCCTTACCTCGGGGCTGCATTGTGACTGCATCGGTGCTGGAACGTTGATTAGGATTGGGCTGTCACTCACATACAGCAGCTAGTAGACCTAGATGGAAAAGTGTATCTTCATCTGTAATAAAGACACATGCAGCCAATTCAGTGTGGTTTGTATTAGCACTAAAAATATGGGCGTGGATGTACATGTGAATGCATGCCAGGATCTGCATTTGCTGTGCAAGTGGGACACTGGCTTCCTCATGAGACTCTCTCTTGCAGTGGTATATACCCTTGTTTCTCTCTGTAAGCTATGTCTGTTTTTACAAAGCATCCTGTGTGAAAGTGCTCAAGATGAATGATGTGTTGTTGCTAGAGGAGTTGCTACCATAACCAAAGCACACAGCAGAGCAACTTCCCGCAAGCTGAAAAAGGAGATATCGTTTGGAGAGGTTGTGTATATGTATACGAGATGAAATAGTTTGCTAAATGGCCTGAACATTATGGGCAGTCCATTATTATCCCTTGCTGCACCTTGGGTACCATTTCAGGTATCAGTGTTGTGGGCCAAAGATTTCAGTAGGAGGGGGATGCATTCAAACAAAGTTCAAAGGCCTGATCTTCAAACTATTCAAGATTGGATTCCAAAAAAGCAAAGTATTTTAGGAGAATTCATTGTGATTTTTGTATGCCTCACAATAAACTACTGTATCAGTACTTCTGACAGATAATCACATGCCTGAAATTGAGGAGGGGGGCAGGTTGGCCCCTGTCCATCTTTATATGACAACCTTGCTATTGACACAAGCATCTACTTGTGAATGAATGAATGAAACCTTTATTGGCATAAAGACAAACATACATAAAATATAAATAGCAAACAGACAAACAATATCATAACACACAGACTGATCCAAACACATAAAACAGTATCTAAGACAGTCAGAATAAGTGGATACAACAGCAACTGTAAAGGACCATCTAGATATTAAGATATATTAGGGATCTCAACTGCCATCTATAACCAAATGAATCTGCATCATATGAAGGTGAGATCACTTCGACGTTTTATTAATAAATCCAGGTAGTTAGCTATTTGATTGGTGCGTAATTCATCGTCACCAAACAATAGGTAATATATGACTTCTGACTCAGAAAATCCTGTGTATTTAATCAAAATCGGACCTAAATGGGATAAACGTAAGTCTTGGGAAAGATCACAATGTAATAACATATGTGGCAAGGTTTCAATAGCTGTGTTATTACAAGGGCATAGCTGTGCTTCATGTGGCACAGATTTATATCTGCCAGTTGTAACATTAGATGGGAGCACATTGCATCTTGCTAAAGTAAAGGCCCGTCGTTTCTGAGGACTTTTCAATAGTGCAAGATATTTGGCCATTTTAGATACAGGTGATGTTAGTTGGAAATGCAGGGGGAGCATATTTTCTGCGCTGCTGCAGTCAGAACTTGTTGCTCGATGTCCAATAGCCTGCCCTTAAGAAGCTTGAAGGCTTGGAGTGGTGGAAGGGCTCCCAGTGAATCTAATGCAACACCCATTGTTTGGATCTTTTGCATGAAAAAATTGGATTCGGGGGAGAATGAAGAATCGGCTAACATACTTTTGAGTAGGACATCGTTGTTAGCAGCGTAACATATCCGAATCCAGAATTTAAAGAAGTGTAGCCATACAGTTGTTTCTAATCTAGTTAATCCCACCTCCAAACAAAGGGCAGCATAGGGGACACAATGTGGTACAGCCAGTATATTATAAAGAAAGGCTGCTTGCACCCTTTCCACCATAGGATTGAAAGCAGACATCCAGATAGGTGATCCAAACAGTAATTGGGGTATAACTTTAGCTTTGAAGATTGTCACTGCAGCGGGGATAAAAGAGTTACCCCATGTATGAAAAAAACGGCTAATTGCCTGGGATGTTAATTTCGCTGAATTAATTGCAGCTTGGCGATGGCTTGCCCAGGATTGTCTATGATGGAAATAGATCCCCAAGTACTTAAATTGCTTGACCTGTTGGATAATCTTGCCTTTGAAAATCCAAGAGGCGGGCTTCCAATTCTTGCCAAATACTACAATTTTTGACTTATCATAATTGATGGATAATTTATTGCAAAAACAATAATGAATACAAGCGGCAATCAGGCGTCTTAAACCTATCTTGGTACGAGAGAGTAACACCATATCATCTGCAAACAACAAGATTGATATAGAAAGAGCGCCCAACTTGGGGCTATGGCCGTCAACACTTCTCAGGATAGGGGCCAGGTCATTGATAAACAAATTAAACAAAGTAGGGGCTAATACACACCCCTGTTTTACTCCTTTATTTGTGGCAATTCGTTTGGACAAATTACCATGATATGATAATCTAATCTTGCAAGATGTACTAGAATAGAGTCCCTGTATCAGAAGAAGCAGTCTATTGTCAAGACCTGCATCTTTCAGCTTTGTCCATAATAAGTCCCTATCTATTGTGTCAAACGCCGCTTTCAGATCTAAGAAAGCAGCGTACAAGCGGGAGTTAGCTTGTTTCATTTGCTTAGTTATTAAATGAGATAGTATTAAGCATTGGTTCAAGGTAAATTTACCTGCTACAAAACCCGCTTGTTCAAAGCCAAGAATACTTTGGTCGTTTATCCAAGATGAAAGACGGCCGAGTAGGTGGTTAGCATAAATCTTACCTATAACTGACAGTAAACTAATTGGTCTGTAGCTACTGGGGAGCTTTCTATCACCCTTTTTGTAAACAGGAACAATTATAGATTGGGTACAAGACTGGCATCACACCTGTTCTATCAACTACTGTAAACAGTTGCGCTAGAAGAGGCGCCCACCAGTCTATATTGGCTTTAAATAGTTCAGGAGGAAGATTATCTGGGCCAGCTGCCTTTCCCATTTTGAGTTTGCATAATAGTTGTTTTATCTCTGAGATCGTGACTGGAGGCCAGTCTGGTAGATCTTTAAGTAGATCTAAGGTATTATCTGAGGAGAGCTTGCTATCATCATGGAAAATGGCAAAAAAATGGAGTTCCCATGTCAAAGAAGGTATTGGGGGGATAGACTGGGTTCGTTCTTGTAAACAACCTGAAATCATATTCCAAAACATTCTCATGTTTCTAGATTTTATCGCACTAAATAACTTATCCCAGCGAGCCTTGTTATGTTGTTCTTTGTCCTGTTTGATAACCTCTGAAAGCTTACTCTTTAAAATAGAATAACTTGATGGCAACCTGGAACTTTTTGATGTTCTAAATTCATTCTACAAACTACGAAGTTTATGCTTGATTTCAATACAGGTTTTACTAGGCCCCTCACACCCTATTCTGGTTGGACCAGAGGTGCTAGGGACCATAGGTCTCCCTAGAAGAGTCATAAGACTTTCCATTAGGGCCTCATAATGTTTTATCACATGGACAGGATCTGCAGACATTTCTGTGGACAGGTTTGTAAGATGGCCATCTCTCACTGCTCCATCAAAAAGATTTTTAGAAGAGGAATCCCACTTAATCCTTACCAGCAGCTCCAATGGAGCATCCATTAAGGCACACTGAGGGGGAACAAGTGGGGCCTCTAATACATAATTGGATGGCAATGAAATTGTACAGTGAAGAGGTAAATGATCACTCAACATCATCGTGCCCACTCGAAAGTGGGTCACATACGATATACAGGAAACCGGGAATAAAAAGTAGTCAATAACACTTGACCCCTGAACAGATACATAAGTATACTCCCCTTCAAAACCAAAATCCTCCAGTCCATTAAGCCAAGTTAGACCTCTGGTTGTACAAAATTTAGCAAGCAATTGTCCCGCAAAATTTATCTGATTATCTTTGGAGCGCCTTGACCACGAGCAATAGTATGGCAATGAAGTTTCGTCCAATACCTCCCACGCTCGCCTGAAGATATCAGGACCACACCCTACCCTTGCGTTCCAGTCTCCTGCTAAAAGATGTATAGCATTGGGGAACCTGGAATCAAGTGTCTCCAAAACCTGCGTGAGGTATCTCCATTGATGATCAATAACTATCTTGTTTTGGGATGGTGGAATATATACATTAACTATTAATATATCATAAATCCCTATCTTCACCTTCACAATTTGAAGTTTGCATTGGCTATCTGCCATAAACACCAATTCAAATGGAATATGGGGTGCTACCAAAATAGCAAGCCCCCCAGATGGGCGGCCCTTGGACTTTATCCTCACTGCTGGAAGTGAAGTGGAATTAAACCCCTCCAATTGAATATCCGTTATCGCCTATGTCTCCTGTAATAAGACGATGTCGCACCTCTGCAAAAGTGTTCTAATTTCCTGATCACACTTTTTCCTAGCCCAACCAGCGACATTCCAGGATAACAATTTAATTAAAGAAGCAGGACCCCCTAGCAAGGAAGTAGTTGGTGGGAATTTAGAGAGATCACACACATTCCTGGGGGTTGGAGTCTTTGAATGTCAATTCACTGTCATTGGAGGAACAGGAGCTGGCAATCTCTGCTGGGTCTCCGTAGGTGGATCCGAGTCTATCATCAACTCAGGTTCGGATGGGGATATCCTATTTTGATCTATAATTTCAGCCTGAATCAAAGTTGCATCAGGATCAGATAAGGGGATAAGCTCTTGGGAGATCTGTATTTCTCCCTGTCTTCCACGAGATGTTGAATGATGTACTATTGCCTGTATCACTTCAGTAGGAGGGCAATTTATTTCATTCAAGGCCTCTAAGTTCTGAATCAATTCGGCTCTGGCTTTGTCCAAACTCTAAGACGTTCCGTTGGTCTTCCACTGGTAGCTCCTTGAAGGCATTCATGGCTCCATTCACAATCTCATCTCCCTCCAGTTCCAGCTGCATTATTAATTCCGTGGTGGTAGGCCTCACTGGATCATCGTTAGACTTGCAGACTGTGTTGCTGTTACTTGCCTTTGAAAGGCTGGGAGGTATCACTTCCTGTTCAGCCTCTTCTAGATGTTCCTTTATAGTTGGACATTGAAGACAGTCATCAGAAATGCTCATATCAGGGCTCCTAGTTACACTCAGGTTTTGAGCTTCTGAGCTTCTGTTCCAAGCAGCCAAGGATTTTTCTAGTTGCAAGGTAATGTTTTCCAAATTGGTCAACACATTGTCAGTCTGGGATATTCCTGTAGGCTTACACACCAGGCCTTCAGGCTTTCCTTGATTGCCAGATTCTGGAAGTGTGCCAATTGGTTGAAAGTCAAGAGAGCATTTATTCAACGATGTCCTTGGGGCTGGGGAAGAATTTGATAAGGCTGATGGTTTCGTACTTTCCGGCAGCAGTGACTTTAGCCTCATATCTCTAAACACTCTTATTGGTCTTATTCTGAAGAGGCTTAGAAAATAATTCATCCGATGGAACATAGAAGGAATTGTTGGAGCTCTGAAGGTAATTAGGAGTCTGATATTATAAGGAGGGCTCGGTAGTTTTTGTATGGTTTTTATATCCACAAATCTGGGTTGAATATGTAAAAGTTTGCTGATCGAATCCTGTACTCTCTGTTTATCCAGCGTCCTCTATTTACTGGAATATTTTCAATCTCAAGGGCTAGCTGGTCAGGTTGGAGACAACGAGAAGTGGATAAGTTTGTTACGTTAATATCTGAGTGTTTATCCGAGTCAGCTTTCGGCTGACTTAATTTGCCAAACACCCCCATCCCCAGAGGGGTAGCCAGGCGCCCGTGGTACTGGGGCCGAAAAGCCCGCCGCCCCATTATGCGAATTAAATAATTAATTTGCATAATGAGTTTCGGGGTTTTTTTAAAGTTTTTTTAAAAGGTTTTTAACACTAACGGGGCTTCTAAAAGGGCTTCTAAAAGGGTATGTGTGCTTTGCCAAACTTATCTGTAGTTCTAGGAACCTCCAGCGATGATCAGGGGCACAGATCGTCCCTCTGCAGCTCTGCTCCCAGTCGCGAACTCTGCAAATCGCCCAGGAGCGCACTGCAGAGTTAACGCATGCGCAGAGCGACAATGTTTCCAATCGTCGCTCTGCGCATGCGTTAACTCTGCAGCTCTGCTCCTGGGCGATTTGCAGAGTTCGCGACCGGGAGCAGAGCTGCAGAGTTAACGCATGCGCAGAGCGACGATTGGAAACATGCGTTAACTCTGCAGCGCGCTCCTGGGCGCTTTGCAGAGTTCGCGCCCGGGAGCAGAGGGACGATCTGCGCCCCTGAGAGTCCTAGAACTACAGATAAGTTTAGCAAAGCACACATACCCTTTTAGAAGCCTCGTTAGCGTTAAAAACCTTTAAAAAAACCTTTTTTTAAAAAACGAAAAAACGAAAGTTAAGGAGGCTCCCGCCCCCCACGGAGCCTTTCCGCCCCAACGCCCTGGGGCCCACCGCACCACCACCCCATATCAGACGACGCCACTGCCCATCCCTGCCAGCTGAGTAGAGCAAATATTTGACTGCTGTTGTTTGGGATGTCCAGCCGAGGTTTTAAAGAGCCGGTCCTGCAAGCTATCAATTTGATTTGTAATCCGTTCGAGGTTACGAAAAATTGCCAGTACGGTCTTGCCAGTAATAATGCAATGTTCACCCACCAAGGCCATCAGCTGGTCTTTTGTTAAATCATTAGGGAGTGAATTTTTTGAGGCAGACCTGCTGACAGTTTCAACTTTGGAAGAATCCGTTGCTTCCAGGATTTTTTCATGAATCTTAGAAGAGTCATGGTCGTATATCTCCCGATTCAGCAAGGAGGGTGACATATTTAGGGAGTTGCCATCACCCTCCTCAGATTCAATTAACTCCAAAGGGGAATATTTGTTAGAAGAACTTTGTTTTAGCATTTCACTCACATTGTCCTTCCAGGTGGTAATCTCATCAATCCGGAGTTGTTTTGGAGCTTTAGGTGGAGAACACGAACCTGACGGAGCTCTTTGTCTCTTTTTCTTCCTCCCCATAGCTTGCAGTTGGAATTATAATCTGTCCCAATCCAGGATAAAAAGAAGACTCACACAAAAACAAAATACAGATAATTCTGCCGGCAGGTTCCACTGTCACTATGATAGATAGATAGATAGATACCTTTATTGGCATAAACACATCAAACAGACAAACATAAACAAACAACCCAAAAAATCCCCCAACAGATCCAATGACAACAACCAATCTTGCAGAGAATTTCTCCCCAAACTGTCCCACAATTAATCTATACATCAAAACTCATTTCCCGAGTAGCCACCACCACAGAAGCAAAAGTTGCAACATCATCAAGTCTCCCATCATCTTCTGTTGACAGAAGGGCTCGGAGAATATCCGCCTCAATCCAGCCCTGAAAACACGTCAGTATCGAATTAAGGTGTTTCTGACGGAAAGACTCGTGCAGAGAGCATGATAAAAAGATATGCTCAGATGTCTCCACACACTTCATGCCACATGAACAGAGCCTTGCTGAAACAGGTATTCCTTTGTACCGCCCCCATAAAAGGGCAGAAGGGAGAGCGTTACACCTTGCCAGCATAAAAGCCCTTCTTAGCTGTGGGTTATGCAACTGATATAGATAAGTTGACAGCTTCCCAAACTTTATAGGCAGATGGAGATGCAATGGAGAACACGTTGTATCAGCTGCACTGATTAACTCTTGGTGCTCGATGTCGAGAGTTCTCTCCTTAATAGTTCTAAATGCTGCAGCTAACCCCATCATGCCTAGCATCTCACTGTCAAGCCCCATCGATTTTAGCTTTGTAAGCAGAGTAGAAACCCCACAAGGCAAAGATGTGTCTGATAGTAGGTGGTAAATCAGGCTATCACTTGTTGCTTTAAAAAGAATGCCCAGCCAGAATTTGGCAAATCTTAGCCACGCCAATGTATTCAGCCTTATAAGACCGGTTTCAAGGCACAGAGCTGAGTACGGAACACAACGTGGCATACCCAAAATTTTCCTGAGGAAATTAGATTGGATACGTTCCGTGGCAAGATCTGAATCCTTGAACCAGATCGGGACACCATATAAAGCTTGAGAGACAACTTTGGCCTTATAGGCTTCCAGAGCAGCCGGGACATATCTGTTGCCCAGAGTAAAATAAAATCTCGCAACTCCTGAAGATGAGAGTTTGGCCAAATTAGAAATGGAGCGGCGATGAAAAGCCCAAGAGTGCCTGTAATGGAATGTGATGCCCAAGTATTTAAACTGGCGGACTTGTTCAATACTGTTGCCCTTGCAGGTCCAGTTATAGATTTTGTATCTATTTGCAAAAATCATAATTTTAGATTTGGCATAGTTAATGTTCAGTTTGTTGGCTGTTAGGTATTCAGCACATCTATTAAGTAGCCTCAGGAGACCCACACGAGTACGTGAAAGGAGAATCATATCGTCCGCATACAAAAGCAGCGGTACCTGACAGTTGCCCAAACATGGACAGTGACTGTTTACATCCTCCAGGGCCAGGGCAAGATCATTCAAAAATAAATTGAACAATAGGGGGGCCAAAATGCATCCCTGCTTCACTCCTTTATTAACAGATATGGACTGGGATAGGGCCCCAGTTCGCGGGCACCGCACTTTGCAGGAGTTGTTGGTATAGAGGGATCTAATCAATAGCAGGAGTCTTTTTTCTATTCCTTGTGAACTAAGCTTGCCACTATGATAGAGAAATTTTAAAAGAAAGCCTCTTGGCTGACAACTAAAATAAATAACAGTCAGGAGCTAAAAACTAAGGTCCTGCTAGTAGGCAGCCATCTTGGCTCTCGCATCTACTTGTACTGCAGAGGCATCTTCAGCGCTGCCTCCCTTGCTTTTTGAAACTCCTTCCTGTCCTTTTGCTACACTGATTTTGTTGGTGCAAGTTTTCTCCAGAGGGGCTAAGGAAGGGAGGCAGCCTTGCTTGATGTATGGGCCACCACTCCATGGGGTCCACTTTCTTGCAGAGTGAGAGATTAGCATTCCAGCCAACAGGACCCCTCCGAAACCTCAGAGCATGGGGGGTGCGGAAGGGGGTCATTCCTAGGCCTCAAAGTCTAGGCAGGAATGGGGTTTTGGCACTCTGTCTCCTTCTCAGCCCAGCAGTGGCTTGTCACCTTCTTGGGAAGGGCAGAGCTGCAGGTTGCAGCCTTGCTCCTGTTCCTCTTCCTCAGCCTTGCCACCTGGCCAAGGGTGGTGTTTTTATAATCCTTGAGTCTTGTCGGGGCCCTTCCTCCTCTGCCCTGGGTGACTCACCAACCTGTCCTCAGGTAGTCCCTTCCCCCTTCAGGGCAGGACCAGGATGGATTTGCCTGGCCGCGTTCGGCAGTGTCAAAGGAGGCCTTCGCAGGCTTCGCTGCCAGGCCTTCTGTGGTATAGCCATGGAGGCTTCAAGCCTCTTTGCAGACCCAGCAGGCGACAGAAGCACTAGGGATGGCTTAGCCATGCCTGGCACCAGAGCGGTTGTCTCCCAGCCCACCGTTGTCACCTCCACCCCCACGAGGAAGTGCCCATTGCCTCCTGAGCAGGTTGGTCTGTGACCAGACACCCAGTCTGCACTCACCTCCTCCCTTCAAAGAATGTCTTGCGCTGCACTGCTGCTCATATGTACAGCAGGACTGGCTTGGTCTCAGCATGGCTGTAACTTCTAGCAGCTCCCAACACAATGGGAGAAGGTATCTTCTTATGCTAGCACAGGAGAATCTACTATAGCATTCTTAATTTGGAGAAAGAGGATTTCTCCTCCTCTTCAATGGCCCCCTCTCTTACCATCCCAGCCCACCCTCCCCACACCCCTTCACCGACTGGCGCAGGACTTACCTGGGTTGGCTGGCACGGGTCATCCCAGATGGTGGAGTGAGCGGCGCTGGCCTCTGCACTAGCACCGCTTATTCCAGAGGAGCCACAAAAGTGGCATTTTTGCGACACCTTAGGCTGGCAGGAGCTCCGCCAGCCTAAAGTTACAGTGGATTGCGCCCTAAGTTCAATAGGTCTTACTCTTAAGTAATTGTGTAGAGAATTGCAGTCATAGTTTAAAAAAAAGAATTTTACTCTGTTTAAAATGCCACCTTGTAGGCAGCTGATGTCATTTCAACAACTTATATTGCCTTTTCCTTTTTTAGGTTTGTATCTGGCTTCCTATGAAAGTGAAAGCCCAGAAAACCAAACTGAAAAAGAGAGGTGGAAAACCTTGAGGTATGATTTCCAGAAGTGAAAAATAGTGGTAGAAGGGTGGGTAGAATGTTGAAAAACATTGCCACTTCCTTTCTGTCTTGTAGCAGCCATAAGCTTGGCTGAAAGTGTAAGGACCAAACTATAGTTTACATGCAAAGATATGTAATAGTAGTATGCAACGTTTAATGGGAAAAGCTATTTCAGGAGGGGGCAATTGAGATTAGAGAAGGAAGGGCAAGAGGATCTACCATTACATTATTATATTTGTGTGTGCAATTTGATCCTAAGGAAGTGATGATATATGATACTTTCATACATTTATTTAAATGTACATTTACTAACGGCCCAGTATAGAATCAGGGCCAGTTTATATTTAGAACCTTTGAATCTCTGTCTCGGACACATCAATGAATCTTTGTACTTTCACTACCTCTAAGCAAGTGATCATGCTGTGTTGTGACCTTGGTCAAAGCACTGGAGTTGTGTGAAAGGACTTTTGGAAATATGAGGTAGGAGACCTAGCAGAACATAGGCAGAATTCAATGCAGTATGGGGCGTGGTTCATTTTCATATCTCATGGTAGAGGAGGGGACTTTGCCTGAAGCCTTGGCTTTCTAAGGGAACATGGTTAACTGTATGTCTGGGACCAACCCTCTGCTATGTTAAACTAATAATACTAAATATCCTGAGGATTTGGGGTTTATTGCCTCTTAAGAAATGGAAGCTCTGCTCATAAAATGGTGATTACGTTAGAAAATATAAATATAGAAGCCCACATGTGTCCTTAAGATGCATGTAGGAAAGTGGATGGAAGACACAACTGACAGCACAGTTCCATACAGGTCTCCTCAGAAGTAACTCCCACTGAGTTCAATGGGGCTTACTCCCAGGAAAGGGTTATAGGATTGTAGCCGGCTTAGACACTCTCTAATGCATGATTCAGTTTTGTTTTGTTTTTTAAAGGTGTAAGAAAACATTCCAATTAAGCCTTGGTTAACTAAGCATCCTTTCCCCCAGCCCCATGCAATATGCCTTCATCCCTTATGAATATGCCTCCTGAAACTGGAGCTACACCTTCTCCCTTGCTTCTGGGCATTGGACATGCCCCCTGCCTAATGCTGAATAGAGAATGCAGCCAAACCAAGTCTAGGTGAATTCTGTGCCACACATGTTCCTTCTCTTTTGACTAGTCTCCTGTTTCTACTTTTGCAGGTCAACTATCTTAGGAAAGACTTGAAGCTAAAGGTCTATAGCTGCAGTAGGACAAATTAAATCAGTAAAACTACATTGCACTACTGATTCCAAAGATGCCTATTTGGGATTTAGGAGATTTTATTCTTTATTTTTGTCTGTGTTTTTGGACTAATTAGCGTGATCAACTGGATTCATCCACAGGACTCAACAGAGGTGTCTTTTTTTTTTACTGCACGCACAATTATCTTTTCTAGTTACTGTCAGCAGTGAAAGCCCAGTAGGCGGCTTGTTCATAGCAGGACCAGAACCGGGTCCTTATCACTGTATAACCTTGTCTTTGAAGGAAGACGCCAGGGCAAGGAAAGTCACAGTGCTGCAAATACAGAACAGTTGCCACTGGAAAGGTACAGGGTGTGTATCTCGAAAGCAGGGTGTATTAGACAAGGACTCTCCAAGAGCTGTCAAAAATCAGTGCTCAAATGCAGCACTAATCTGGTTACTTGCTACATAAGAAAGAACCTTGTTCTCCTTCCAGAAACTTCAGCTGCATTGAACAATATTCTGGCAGCAGGGGATAAAAGACTAATACAAAATCATGTCAGTATGAAAATCCCATACAGACCTCATTATTATTATTATTATTATTATTTAATATGGAATCGTTGGAGCTATGAACTTCATTTATTTCTTCTGTTTGGCTGTGAATCATATTTTTTTTCCTAACAGTAAGTACATAATACTACAATTTCTAAGCTGTTCTGATAAAGCAAGTGGTTCTCAGTCCAACTTACCTCTGTATAAGGCATGTAGCATATTTTCTAGTTATGTTGACTGATGGTTGAGAGAATTGTCTTCAAGGGGCCTTACCTCATGGACAACAGATGGAAGGCGAACTTGATAAGGGCTCCAACAGGTGCAAATGATTTGTTTGTGTTTCATCTACTCATTTTGTTGTCTAGTTGGAGGCAAAGAACATTTGACACGGGAATTAATAGATATTAGGGCTCTTGTTTTCAGTGCATTTGAGAGGAGGTGGACACTTTTCAGTCTATAAAATGTTGCGCTATGGTAAAACAATTGTCAACACACTGTTCATAGGATGGGTAACTTATTTTATAATTATCTTGCCTGTGTGTGAAT
Source organism: Plestiodon gilberti rubricaudatus (assembly GCA_026170595.1). Lineage (NCBI taxonomy): Eukaryota > Metazoa > Chordata > Lepidosauria > Squamata > Scincidae > Plestiodon > Plestiodon gilberti. Next base: position 190,709,486 of record JANXHW010000002.1, on the reverse strand, counting down.
CATGCTCACGACTTTCCATCTAGGGGAACAGTAAGCCATCTGTGATGCCTATCATGGTGTTTGATGGAGATCAGGGAGTTGCTGCATAATATAAATACTAAATAATAATTGCTTACTTATTGTACTTTCACATGAAACATATGTAATGCTAAAAAATTTAATACAAGTAACAGAGTGAAGCCAAAGGTGTAGCTCCTGTCGCTTGCCATATAGAAGAACTACTAAGGGGAAATATATGCATATCTTCACTTTAGTAACTGGAATACTTTCATAATAAGGGGCGGATTACAGCACAGATGTAATTTCAAGGCCAGTGAGAGATTGACAACTGCAGTAACATCCAACATACAGTGGGCTTGGTCTCAGACTCGTATGCGCATATGTGACACTTGGACATGTGCACATGCTGATGTATGCATGATTTGCCTAATTTCCATTATCCTTTCACCTTCAAAAGGGGGGGGGGAGGAAAGCAAAAAATGATCTGTGTTCCATATTACTTCTCATATGCTGTGGCTGATGGGTGCAATCCTGAGATCCACCTTTGCCTCCTACCTTGTGTATGATTTTAGTGCAGTGATCAGTGTCTTAACTGAGAATCAATTCACAACAAAGCAGTCCTCAGATAACAGGATGTGTTTTGAATAGTAATTTAGCTAGACTGTTGACTTCAGTTCTGACTGTATAAACAGCGCAGTCAGGAAGACTTATGGAAGACTTCCCCTGTGAGTGCTCAGAACCTGACACTGGTGCTTTCTCTGAATAAGGCCACCTTAGCCTCCGGGATGCAACTTGGTGGCTGTATCTACACTCTACAGGGACCTGTTTTATCACTGCTAGAGAACCACTCGCACACTTTCATGTTCTTCCCATTCTAGAATGACTTCATTTATCATAGCAGTTACAGCTGGCCTGAAAACACTTTGTTTTAGCCTTGCAAATGCATGCACAAGATCACTGCACTCACTTGCCCACCGCACATACCGCAGTAACCTCTGTTGGTTATTGCAGCCTAAAAGGAAAGACCGCATATATCGAAGGCTTCCTCCCTGGTCACATGTAGGGAATTCTCATGTGCCACAGGCAGCCGGGCAAATGGCTATATACAAGCTTGTTCCATGTGATCGGTCCAACCATCAATCCCAAGAATCTTCTCACTTTCTAAACTGAAAAATGAGAGAGCATTTTTTTCAGTGGCTGTCACATGGGAGCTGCAATTTTTAGACTCTTAAATCTGCTAGGTGCTTTTTCCACCGCACTTCAACATCTGAATGGGAGGTGAGAGATAATCAATTATTTGTGAGCATCCCATGGAAATACAACAAGTCCTCACTTAAAGTTGTTGATAGGTTCTTGGAAATGGCAACTTTAAGTGAAACGAAATGACTTATAATGAAATCAATTTTACCGTAGGCTAATTGATATACATAAACAAGAGTTTACAGCATATTTCTGGTCACAAAAAAATGACCAAACTTCTAAATAAAGACCCCAAACACTTTTGAAAACTAAAATGTGAGCTTTCCAGGCCACAGAAAATCCATGCCGATATGGGAAGAATGTCCAAAACTCCACACAGACGGTGGCCCCTGCCGGGAATTGTGTTTTTTTTCCCTCAACAACTTTAAAACGAAATGACTTATAACAAAACGACTTTAAGTAGGGACTTGCTGTATACCCTATGGCTGCTTGTAGGGCATTCACAGCGCAGTCCTATCCAACTTACACCACCAGTGTAACCAGCAGTGCAGTGAGAACGGGAGGCCCCAGAACGGAAAGGAGATTCAAATCCCCCCCAAAGGGGGATTCAAAAGAGATTTAAATCTCCCCTCTCCACCAAAATCTCCCTCCCCGCTGGTTACACCGGTGGTGAAAGTTGGATAGGATTGCGCTGCCAGTTACAAAGTGGCCATCCAAAGCTGGCTGCCCACTATAGGAGAGTTAGAATTTAATTACAACAGTATATACTTTCTCTGTACTAAAAACAACAACAACATTGCTTTGGACCACTAGCCACAGCTTAGCAGAACTTAGCAGAGCTCATGGACTTGTAGGTACATTATAGGAAGCTCTTCTGACAACCAAGCTTCAGGCTCAAGGGAACACAGGAAATTATTTTTTACAGCAGGAGCTAGTGTTGATTTTATGATGATCATAAGCAGTTTGCTATTAACATTTGAATATGTGCTGATGAAAAGAGGTTCTCTTAACTTAATAGACAGCCATTCCCAGAATGATTTCTGTGTAAGCTTGGTAGAGTCTAACCAGCCCTAGAACAATAACGATTAACATATTCATGAATAACATTCATATATGTATTTTCAGAATGGCCTTTTCCTTAATTATGCGCATTTTTTAAAATTACTTGTTTATGATTTGTATGGCCTATGTTATATTTTGTGGAAGTGACTTAGTGTTGGGCTTGCCTTTAAAATTGAGATTACTCGTTTGTTTGCAGTGGGCCATAGTGGATATGTTGTATGTAGGAAGTGGAACCCAATTCCCAATCTTGTGTTTTATCCAAAGAAAATGAATCCTGATTAAGCACGATGAAATTAATGGGACTTTTTACAGCGCAATCCAGTGTACTTCCTGCGCTGGGGGAGCGCGTGCTACCCCGGCGCAGGGCGCCACGAAAGTGCCGTAAAGCACTTGCGCAACACCCAGCGAGTAGGGACCATTGACGCTGCAGCCGGTGGCCCTTACCCGGCCATTCCCCCGGACCTGCACCCTCTGGAGCAGGTACATCCTACACCGGTCAGGGGAAGGCGGATCGGGAGGGCAGGGATGGCGACCATAGGCCGGGCCGTGGGAGGGCGGGGATATTGGCAGCAAGATATGCCAATATCCTATGCTCTCTCCAGGCCCGGCCCGGCCTTACACAGGCAGTGTGAATGTTCGTGAGCTCCGAAGCTCGCGCACATTCGAAAAGGCCCATTGGGCCTCCCGCCGCTTACACCAGGGGAAGGGGACAATCATCCCCTTCTCCCAAGTTGGATAGGCTAGGCTAGGATCGATAGGATAGGCTGGGCGCTGTATCCTACACAGGATTGGACTGCTAGTCACAACTAATTGATTTCAGTGGTACTTAGGATACAACCCATGTCTTCACAACAACATTCTAAAAAGACATTTATGCTCTGATCTAAAACATGTACATTGGAACAATACCATCAGGCTTTCTGATACTTGACAGGCGTTGCTGTTTTGATCCGATCTGCTCCTAATCATGTGCATGCCAGAGCAGCAAGTTCTAGGAGTGTATTAAATCGACACTATACGATATATATATCTTCTTACTGAGAGTAACGGCGCAATCCTGTCAGGCTCTGCCAGCTGCTCCACCACTCCTGGGTGTCGCAAACATGCCATAAGGCATGTTTCCGACACCCAGAGAGTAAGTGCCACCAGCACCAAGGCCAGCAACGCTCACTCTTGTCTGGACAAAGGATGCTGCTGGTGGACACAGGTAAGTCCTGTGCCGGGCGGTGGGGGGGCATGGGGAGGGCAGAACAGGAGGGGGAATTGGACCGCTGGGTCTGGCAGGGCGGAGGGATCCTGTCCCGGGACTGGCAAGCCCGACACAGGCTCCTCGAATTCGCGCTGGCCATTTTGCCGGCGAACATCCAAAGAGACCCATAGGGGCAACTGTGGCATTACGACCTCCAGCTGCACTGGCGCTGGCCTGATCCTGGATAGGATCCAGCGCAGTGTGCTTTTGCATGCTGTGGCAGTCCTAGATAGGATTGGGCTGTAATAGTTGTCAAAACATAGACCCAAAGTTTAAGGTACCGTTAGGCAAAGCCATATACAGTAATTGAACCAGAATATGTGGCCTTATTGCTCAGTTGTGCTGAGTACCTCTTTCTTACAACATAGAAAGCAGTTGAAAATTCTCAAGGCTCACAACACTATGAAATGTGAACAAGATTATTTATCTTCAGAAATTCTGGTTATTGTGAGCTCTTGTAGTGGTGTTTCATATCACGTGGGAACAAGCCCTTAAGTATCTTGTAATTAAAGTATCTTTGTCTTGCTCACAACCATGCACAATCTAGATTCTCTAGTATATGTGAAAAACCAGATTTCTGAAAACTCTAGGTTTCACAGGGGTGGAGGAGAGGATTAATCAAATGTCACTTTCTTAGACGTGTTCCAACTTTTATACCTAAGAACACAACAAGCTGAAGAGGTGTATTTGAGACCATGCAAGCACAGTCATCAAGAGGTTCTAATGAGCTTCTGTGCCATGCTTGGTTACTTGTTTCTCCTTCAAGGAGTCTACTCTAAGTATATTTGCCTTCTTAGACAATCTGATCATTTTTTTCTATTATTATTTAAAGACACCACCTTTTTTTCACTGACAGTCTTTTTTCACATCAATCTTTGCCCATCCCCCCAAATTCAAGTATTTCAGAAAACTCCAAAATACCAAAATGAGAAGAAGCCAATTCCTGTATAATCAAATATTTTTTTGATGAAACTGACAGATTGCATACACTGTTTGCCCAGTCCTATAATGGATTGGGCTGGCGTGCAGAGGGCTTTACAACAGCAGAACACAGTTCCACTGTTGTAAAGTGGCTTTCAGTGGCGGTGGCCATTTTATGTGTGCTGCTGCACCCGGCAGCAGTGCTGGAAGCCTGCCACCAAACCTAAAAAGGAAGGTAGGCACAACAGTGGCGGGGGCAGAATGAGGCAGGGAGGGGGTGGAGGGGATGAAACGGGGCGGGGAGGGAAGCAGACTGGGGGAGGTATCGGTGGCATCTGCGTGTGCTGATATCCTAACCCATCTGTCTCCCTTACCACCGCCATTACATGTCTCAGATTTACAGGTGTAGATCCAAGGAGTCCCATGGCAGAGTCTTTCTGTGGGGTAAGTGAGCAAATGTTCACTTACCGTGAGACCTTTCCAATTTCCCCCCTTCCCGCAGATACTGTGCATGCTCCGTTGGCGCAGCTGCATCGGCAGGGAGGGATTTGGGTCGGATTGGGCTGTGTGTTGAACTGTATAATTTCTTTTAGTACAGAATCCCCTGACAATTAAGTCCAGTCGTGTCCGACTCTAGGGTGTGGTGCTCATCTCCATTTCAAAGCCGAAGAGCCAGCGTTGTCCGAAGACGCCTCCGTGGTCATGTGGCCGGCATGACTCTCCTTGCCGCAGTGTGTAGCATGCAGCTGGAACATGGAGCGCTGTTTACCTTCCCGCAAGCGGTACCTATTTATCTACTCGCATTGACATGCTTTGGAACTGCTAGGTTGGCAGGAGCTGGCCAAGCAACGAGCGCTCACCCCGTCGCGGGAATCGAACTGCCGACCTTTCAATCAACAGCTTATGGTTCAGCGGTTTAACCCGCTGCGCCACCCGCTGGCCATTATATACAATAGATATGCTTAAATGGCCTACAGTTACAGGTAAAGAAGTGTAGCCTTGAATAAAAGAAGTGAATAGCCAAAATTACCATTGGGTCTAATCTGTTAAATCATGCTGAGACTGGCCTAACCTTTCAGCAGCTAGTTGATACCTGCTACAGATTTCAAATTCCATTATTTTCCAACGGATTTGCATCTGTAACAACTACTTCTGCTGAGACTGGCCTAACCTTTCAGCAGCTAGTTGATACCTGCTACAGATTTCAAATTCCATTATTTTCCAACGGATTTGCATCTGTAACAACTACTTCTGCAGATGCTATGTGTGAGGAACAAAGCAAATATATTCTCCAGAACTATGAATATATTATACCAATCCTTTCAGAAAGCATTAACATAAATTATTCTGTGTGCGGCATATAAGGGTATTAAAAAAAAAACTTTTAAAAAATAATTCCCTTAGAGATCTAGGCAAAAACTATTATAATGGAAGTGATAGTTGCTTCTGTTCTAAGAACCCTACTTTGCATAGTAGAACTTTGTCCAAATTTCACTTGATGGCTCGAAGGACCTGGATCCAGCTATAGCTGTGGCACAAAGTCTTGTATGTGACGGGTAGGAGCACATGAGAGAGAATGGGCTGTGTATTCCCAACAACAGTGTGGGGTCAAGACAACAACGTGCTTGTCATGCAGATGCCCATAATCAAACATTGTAACCCCACATCTGGTTCTGTATGAGAAAGCCAGCTAAGTTTATAATTTCCCTTGCTGAATTGAAAAGAACGAGTGTGTCTAGTTTCTTCTAAAGCCTGGAGAATTTAAGTTTGTATGCAGAATCTTGAAGAAAAGGCAGTTAGCATTCCACCTAATCATTCTGTAAGCTCTGAAAATGCACTGATGATGTGATAGATGTGATTTGCAATAGACCAGGCACAAGTGACAAGGGCTAGTTGTTGCTTTTTTTTCTTATGACTACTTCTTGAAATAGAACTGTTCTTACAAAGAATAGTCATCCTTTGCAGGAACCAATAAACGGATAAAGTTTTCTTGCACTTATTTTTTGAGTTGCAAATATATTTAATGCCTTGTTTAAAACATGGGTATTGGCTGCTTATTTTTGTAAACACAATTTGAAATGGATTCAATTATTAATATTTAACAGGAAGAGAGACTGCATATTTGTCAGGTGATTCTGATGTCATTGCTACTGATATCATTATAAAAACAGAAATTCATGAGTTACTATAATTACCTAGCTTAGAATTCATTTAAATATTCAAGATTGGGAGGATCAGAAGCCCATACAAGTGCCAATTAACGTTTTCAGTAAGCTCTGAATAAGTGCTGCTGTCGTTGCCATACTAGGAAGCTCAGATTCCTACGATAGCTGTCTCCCACAAATGTCAATTCTAAACATATTTGAATTAAGAGCTGTTTCACACAACCCTTAGGTGTGCGTGTGGCCACCAGTCATTAATTTCTAGCCAAAATCCAGTCTGTCATTTTTAATATGGTTGGAAGAAACTCTGGGTTTCTGAGTGCTCTGTCACAGGTACAAAACATAGTTCAGGTCAGGGGCGTCGCTGGAGCGTGGCGGGGGGCGGGGCGCCCCCAGGTGACGCGCGCCACGGGGTGATGCGCGCACCCCGCGCGCGCCACCTCCGTGACGCGCTACACCCTTCGGACGCTCCGAGGCCGGCCCGGGAGCCGGCCTCGGAGCGTCCGACCCTGTCTGAAAGAAGGCCCAGGCAGCACGTCCATCCGGGTATTTCCTGGATTTTCTGCACTAGGGTGACGCGCGCCCCCTGCCCCAGGGTGACGCGCGTCCTAGTGACGCTACTGGTTCAGGTCGCTCACTCAACCCACATATTTCCAGAGATAGCCTCATATCTATTTGAATTAAATCTTTGGGGCTAAGGTGCTAGAATGTTCTGTGCACATGCTGGAGTGCACTGCATGCATCAGATGAAATATCTTTGAAGCTTAACATTTCAACCGCAGCCACTTGCACGACAATTGGACAAGCACGTTTCTAGATAAAAAATTAGCTTGGCTTTTCAGCTGAGCAAGCAGCTGCAGCAGATATTTCAAAGAAACCTCCCACTGAACCTGAGGTTCTCTCAAACGTATATATCACTTTCTAGAATTGTAGCCCAGTGGATTCTCCACATCCTCCGGTGCTGATAAGTCATCACAGGGGGTGGTGAGGGGGCAGAACAGGGTGGGGAGGGGATGAACGGGGGCAGAACAAAGGATGGAAGGGAGCAGTATCAGCGGTGGCAGCACCACCAATATCCTATTCTCCTTCCAGGTCTCGATCCGCCTTCCAAACTTCGATCTGCCTTCCCAGTCCAGCAGATATTCAGACTTGCGCCGGTGAAATCACCTTTTGTGACAGCAGTAAAGGACCTTATGCCGCTGGAACACTAGTTCCGGCGGCGCAAGGTCCACATAGGCTTGGACTGCCCATGAAAAGGAATGATCTGCTCTTTGCTTTTTCTCCTCTCCAGTTTGATCCACAATTGGAGGCAAAACTGTTTGAATCCCAGCCATTATTCTTACAAATATACTAGTATAGTACTAACCTAGAACAAGGACTTAATAAAGCATAAATAAAACTGCTGCATAAAGGCTGAGTGTGAAACCATAAAATACCTTCTGCACTGCAGAATGCTGGCTTCATAGCTTGGATTTTGATAAGTACTTGTCTGCAGTATACATTCGGTTGGGCAAAACAGTTACAAAAATCTACTGCAAACCTCTCAAAATTCGACAGCAGTTGCTCTTGATATCCTGGATGAATTTATACATATGATAAAATCAAGTGGTAAAGCTTTTGTAGGACTGTATCACTGCAGGTGGGGGAGAAAAAGTCTTGAACATACTAACGTGCTACGTAAAAGGGTTTAGCCTTTCCTTCTCTTACATGATACAAGCATTTCCACCACCACCATCTACAATCTAAAGTAGAATAGTCTAGGACAGAGGTTCTCAACCTGTGGTATGGGTACCACTAGGGGTACGCAGACCTCTTGCTGGGAGTACTCCAAGCCCTGCCCCTTATCTGCCCCATCAACAGCTAATTAAGTGTTAATTAACATAGACTTTAAATTGTAATTATTTTTGAAGCCCTTCTGTCTCTCTGATTTTGGTTTTATTTTTGTATTTTGGAAAATGTACTTTGGTGGGGTGGGGGAGGGAGGAGCTGATTTTGGGAAGTGTGACTTGGAGAAAAAAGAGATCCTTGCATGCCCCCCCCTCTCTCTCACACACACTCACACTCACACACAGGGGGGGTTAAATAAGACTTTTCACATTTAAAATTGTTTTAGTACTTTTTTATTTAATGATTAATTACCTAATTCATTGATTGATTAATCCAATTAATTAGCAGGGGGTACTTCAGAAAATTGGACTGTGATAGGGGGTACCCGGGCCTCCAAAGGTTGAAAACCCCTGGTCTAGGAAAAATATATCACTTTATTTTGCTGATTGTATAAGCTGCCCCTTTTATGGGAGTTTAGAGCACTGCTATACATTCCAAAGTTTATATTGGCCAAGATCCAAGGAGATACCTTATGTCTTGATTGTGGACATTGATTGCCTAATGTCTTGATTATGGCCAATGGGATTTTTAACCTTTTATTTTCCTTTGAATAACAGACTCTGGTGCCATACCACAAGCTGGTTGGAAAAGTGCCCCCCCCCCCAATAGTTTATTATGTAGTATAGGAAGTAGCTGTTCAAGAAATACAAACCCCAAGCCCCTTGAACATGTGGACTTACCAGTAGATGTGTGGTTCATTGGATGGCATAATCTCTAAATCTGTAAACGCTAACTCTAAAATGTTGGTTAGAAACATGTATGTCATGACAGCCATATTTTAAAATCAAGAAAATAGTTACTGAAAACAAAATCTGACTGTATGAATACCTTAGCTGTTCCCGGTCTATGTAGGTACTAATAATTCTGTAGCAGCTTTTTTTCCCCCTTGTAATTTGTGTTTTAAAAACAGGTCTCTTTGTATTGTGATTTGGCTGTTCAGGTCAAATTGGACTCCATGTGTCACTGATAATGCAACTTTGCTATTTAAAGTTCTCAAATTATTACTAATACTTTGACCACATTGGCAGACAACCAGTAAGGTACTTGAAATAAAAGAAACGAGGATGTCGTGGTTTAGTGATTGTACAAAAATGTTACAAAATTACAAAAATGTTAATGGTGAGATGCTTACCTTTCATTAATACTACAAAATAGCATGGTCATCTGTAGACAGTAGTTGTTAGTGATTAAAAAAAACCCAGTCCATGCTGTGTCCATGATTTTAGCATTCATCTCATCTCCATACTTTTTTATACAACTGTGGTGAGATTGTTATGAAACTCTTTTGTCAGTCATATACAAGCTAATTTACCTGTGTACAGAATTTGTATGATGTATAATTTATACTGTGTTTTAACAGTTTGCCTGAACTGTCTATGGTTTTTACATTTTGTAATGTGAGTGTAAAATTAAAAAAAAAAACATGTGGTAGTTCTGGACTAGCCTTTTCTGTTCCTATAAGCCCTTCTTCTTAAGTACTTCAGCAGTACGACAGAGGCCTGGGTCATAACCTTGAGAGACAGAAGGCAAATCATGGCTTACGGCGCAATCCTCACTAACTTTAGAGTGACTGAGCATGCGCTCCGCAAATGTGCCATAAATCACATTTGCGATGTCTTGGGTGTAAGCGGCACTGATGTGGAGGCTGGCACTGCTCACACCCCCAGCAACCCAGACCTGCGCTGGACGACCCAGGTAAGGCTTAGGCTGCTTGGCACAGGGTCAGGCGGGACATGGAGGGATGGGGGCCATTGGCTGGGCTGGGAGGGGGCGGGGATATTGGCAGCACGCTCCGCTGATATCCTAAGCTCCTTAAGAACATAAGAGCCCTGCTGGATCCCAGCCCAGGTTGGCCTTACACCGCCTCCCCGAATATACGCCAGGTCTGGACCTGGCATACATTCGAGGAGGCCCATAGGCTCCAGGCTCACTTACATCCGGGGAAGGGGACGAACATCCCCTTCTCCCGAGGTGCAGCTTAGCAGCCTTGGGGCAGCCCGCAATGGGCTTAGGATACAATGGCTGGCCCTCTAAGCCAGCCGCGTATCTTTACACAGGATCGGGCTGTTAGTTTGCTCCTGTCCTCTCAGAAATTGGTCTGTTTCAAAGATCAGGAGGGAAAGTAAGGCCTGATCCCAGTGCTGCTACTCTTTATGCCCTACTGGGACAACCAGACCGTAGCAGCCAAGTCACGTCCTGGATTGGCCTAGAATTTGCTTCATGCCTCTTATTCTTCAGTAGACCTGACTAGTTAATTCAAATTGTTGTTGAATGTAATTCAAACCATCTTCCCCACATGGTTTGCAGGGCCAGACGCTGAGAGGGCTGCTCTTAACAGTTGTAAGAAAGAGAGAATTACTGTAAATGAGGTACAGCTTTTCCAATAGTTCTGCAACAATGGAAACAAGCGCACCCAGTAAATGTTTTCCCTTCAATGCAACACAGTCACAGTAAGCAGTCTCTTCTGCAGCTAGGTCCCGTGTGTGTACTCTTCCCACCACCCTCTTTTTGTTCTTCACTCTTTTCCCCCTTCCCGCAACTCCCTACCTGTCCACACACTTCCTCCTTTGCTGCCTTGAGCTTCTGTGAGCATACTGCATCTTTAAGCATCTGATGAAATGGACTGTAGTCCATGAAACCTTATGCTACAATTCATGAGTTCCAATTCCAAAACCTTTATTGGCATTACATGTATACACATACATTAACATAGACGTAAACATAAACATACATACATGAACCTTAAACAATAATCTTGGTCAATTCATGAGTTAGTATTTAAGGTGTGGTGTTAAAACACTGGGTTTCCCCCCCATCCAAAAATAACCTCATATTTGTGGTATAGTTAATGAGACTTTAGGTGGTCTGTAATGGAACAGTCCATACAGCACTGGAAAAGTGGTACATTTAAGAAATAAATAAAATCTTGTGTTTTATAAAGAAGTCCCTCCATCAAACAGCAGCTACGTTATCTCTCTCGTTTGGAGACAAATATGGCAGCAGCTTGAATCCCTAACTCCTTTTTTGTTGTTGTTCTGCACTGCCAATGTGGCTTCTACTGGCTTTGTACCTCATGTGCTGCCTAAAAATTAATCTCCAGTTTTGCTAATATAAGGACTACTATATTTTTCTTCATTTTTTGAATATATATACACATAAGCCCAGCCTTTAATTTCCCTAGGTAACAATCCTTTCAAGAATTACTACTGGTGAGAGGGATATTTTGGTCACTTCATCGCTACAGAGAAAATGCTGTCATAGTAGTTTTCTTGCTCAAAGGTGCTCTGAATGTCTGCTGCCTGTAGCTGTATCACTATTGCCACCTGCTGAACAGAAAGAAAATAAGTATAAATATAGTGATTTTCATATTTTGTCATTCAAATATAAACCAGGGTCTAATGAAGAGACCCTGGTTTATGATAAGCCAGGATAAACGTGATAAGGATAAACAATCATTGTTGCCTCATCGCAGTTATTAAATTGATGTAATATTCAAAGGCTGGGGATGCTGAAACTAATTAGCAAAGCTTTACACAAATTATTTTACTATACCATGGGTGTCAAACTTGTTTCATACAGCAGACCATATAGCATTCATGGTGCCTGCTGAGGGCTGGAAGTGATGTCATTAAGCAGGAAGCGATGTCATTAAGCAGTCGATGATCAGAAACAAACATTTTTCTTCTCTTAGGAACTCATTAGCTGCAAATGACAGAAGAGAAAATATGCAAATCTTCATCATATTTTCAAGATATGGGAGACCCTAATTATTACACATGTTGCCTTTTTAGCAGCGCTGTTTCTGCTGAGGCATCACTTTGCAGCTCAGCAGCAGAGAGGTGCTCCGCACCTTACATTTGACACCCTTGGTCTATATAATAGTTTATGATTTACTTCCTTGGACTTATAGTCCATGCATCTGATGAAGTGGACTGTTGATCACAAGGCTGAAACAAATGGATTAGTTTTTAAGGTGCTACACACTTTTAAGAGTGAGTTATTACAACAAATTCAAGTATGCACACTTCTTGGCAAGTAACCCATTTAACTCAGCTGGACTTGCTTCCAAGAACCCAAGATCTAGCTACATGACAGAAAGTACTGTGCCAGTCAAATAATTATAGTTGGTATATAATCTCCAGTATTAAGTAGGAATTTGTGTCACAGCAACTAATACTGTATATATGAACTGAGAAAATTGCCCCACTTATTAAAGAGGAACAAAGAGTGGTGGCTAGAGCCTCCAAAAAGTAAGGATGCTACAAGTCCTACCCAACCCTACCCACAGCTGTTGTCCCCATATTGTTTGAAAGCTTCCCATGGCATGTGGTTGGCCAGCACAAAAATGTGCTGAACTACATGAAGTACCATGCCCAACATCGCAAACTGAATACAAGGCAGAGGTGTGGTCTGAACCCCCGAACACTGAATTTGTTGATAAAAAAACATTGAAAGGGAGAATCAAGTGGGTTAAATCTTTCCAAGATCCTTGAAAGTTATTTAAACCATACTAACAAACATTTAGCTAGAATATGTACCAAGGGGCGCAATCCTGTGTAACTCTTGCACCGGTGTAACAGTAGATCCCCTGGTGCAAGAGCACTTATGCCAGTGTAACTTGCCATACGCCATCGGACGCAGGACGGGCATCAGCGTAACCCCCCCTCGTACGCTACGCAGGTGCAGTTCGGATGCAGGACGGATGCCGGTGCAACTCCGCCAGCGCAGGGGGCATTCAGGGGGCATCCAAACACCCCCAGAATGCACCCTGCACTGGCGGAGTTGCGCCAGGGTCCGTCCTGTGTCCGAACTGCGCCTGTGCAGCGTCCGAGGGGGGTTACGCTGGTGTCCGTTGGTGTACGGCAAGTTACAGTGGCATAAGTGCTCTTGCACTGGGGGATCTACTGTTACACCGGTGCAAGAGTTACACAGGATTGGGCTGAAGGATTAGGAAAGGAACCAACAAGAAGTTGCCAGTGTAGTTAACAAGCAGCCAAATAAGTAATAAAAAGCAAGGATTCCTTCAGAAAATGGAAGCCTTGGATAAAGAGAAAAAAAAGAAGCACAAACTCTGGGAAAAGAAGGGGAAAATAGTAGGTAGATTTGAAAAGCAAAAAAGAAATGTTGAGGAGCATGTTGCTAAAAACAATGAGACCAACCAATGCCTCAGAAGCAGTTTTCACCATTGTCACCACCACACATCTCTCCCATCATGATATGGGAAACTGACCCAACTTCTCCAGTCAACAGTGAGTCCTTTACTTTTGGTCCATGTCTCTGACTGGGGTCTGACAATAATGACCACTGACAGAATTTGAGATAGTCCACCTCAAGCAGAAGAACTTGTGGTGCCACTAAAAGGTAGCAAAATAATTATTTTGAGCACTATTTGGTTTTCTGCCTTAGGCACCAAATTGTCTTGGGTCATTTCTAGTTCTGAATTCTGAATGACTTGAACTGCATATTGTCATATTTTTTATATTTGTATCCTAACCTTGCTCAAAGGAGCTCAGCAGAATTCTTCCATTTTTTTCCCTTCAAAACAGTCTTCTGAGGCAGTTCAATGGCTATTCAGAAATTTGACTCAAGGTCTTCCTGTTGGCAGTCCAATTCCAATATAGTACTCAAGCCATGTCTGCATCACATTGGCTCCTGCTTCTCTTGGATTTTATGGACCATCAGCTGAGAAGAATGCTATATCATGGTAACTAAACTTGTGTGGACTTAAGTAAACACTCTCTATATGAATGGTATAATACAGAGGTTCCCAACCTGTGGTACACTGACCACAGGCTGGTGGTACGTGGGCTGCCAGCGGTCAAGATGGCGCCTGCCAGCAGAGCTCGAGCGTGCAGCCTGTAAGCGCAAGGAATGGCCCTCCCCTGTGCCTTACCTTGCCTTTCTGAGCGGTAGTGCGGCCACGAACCGAAACGTACGTGCTGATGCTGTCATCGGCACTTTCTTCCGGTGGTATGTGGCTGGCTGGAGGCCCGCGTAGGTGGTACGAGGGCCGAAAAGGTTGGGAACCTCTGGTATAATGCTTTAGCCCTGTGCAAATGTTAATCACAGTGTAGAAAAATCACATGGTGGTGGAGACCCAAGACCATTCTGGTGAGCCTCACCTACCACGGCATTCAGCATTTGCTTGTAGGTCCGATCTGAATGATGCAAATGCTGAACAATGATTTTATCATGGGAATGAGTCATAGGAGAGTTGAGGTGGAATGAGGAAGAACTCTCACAAAATTCAGTTAAAAGATCCCAAATAACACAGTTCACATTCTCATCAATTCACCATGTGGTGTGCATCATTTATTTTAGACCAGGTCTGCAGCCACACGCTGAATGTGTGGAGGCTTCGTGAGCATGTCAGCACAGCTTCCCAGCATGCACCCAGGACTGTTCCCCTATGATTTTTCTGCACATGGATTATTGCCTGTGCAGGACAGTGCAGCATCATGCACTGCTATTATAATTATACAGTATAATTTTTTATTTGCCCATTTTTTATTTTGCCCATTTTTATACCACTCTTCCTCCAAGGAGCTCAGGGCAGGGTACATGGTTCCTTCCCTCCTTTCGTCCTCACAACAACCCTGAGAGATAGTGACTGGCCCAAGGTCACCCAGGAAGCTTCCTGGCTGAGCAGGGATTTGAACCTGGATCTTCCAGGTCTAAGTCCAACACCCGAACCACTACACCATCCTGGCTCTATATATTATATAATGCCCTCTTTGCCTCCTCACCAATTATGACTGATGATGAGCAATAACTACATCTATGTGTAAATCAAATATTCATTTCCGTCCCCCATTAATTTCTCCCTCCAAGTGCTGTACTAATTTTCCACTAGCTTCTCTTCTTCCAAAAGTTCATTTACTCTCACCCAGATTTTCCTTTCCAAAAATCTCGTTCCGGACAACCTCTGTCTTCCAATTAATTTGTCCAATCCTAAACAACAGTGGGGAGATACAAAAGTGGGAATGGAATTTTTTTTCCCCTTATTAGGATCTCTCTCTCTCTCTCACACACACACACAAAATGAAGGAACGCCAAAGGCTGCAAGTTTGTAGTGGATACTAGGAAGTTAAGTCAATGGGACTTGCTTCCAAAAACCGTGCAAAGGATTCGGCCACTGGCACACAATATACTGATCTATGAAGAAAGAGCTTGCAGCTGTTAACATCCCCATTTCTCCAACCGTTCCCCCCAACAAAAGCTCACTTTCGCTACGCGCCCCTCAGCCGAGACGGAGACCTACTCCAGCAGACGCCAGACGCGGCGTTTCTTTTTCTGCAAAGGGGTGGAGCCTCATTTCAGCGCTCCTCCCCCTTGACTGCCATCAGCACGTATAACGTCATCCCGTAGACCCTGACGGAGGAGCCGCCATCTTGTTTGTTTGCGGAGGGCCAAGACGGGTCTTTTCCCAGCTCTTCGACGGCTGTGACAGAGGACTTCGAAGCGTCCCGTTCTCTCTCTCTGGCTCCGTCCTTAGGTCTTCGAGGAAGCGGGAAAGTAGGTCCGAAACAAAGAGCTGTGTGTGCCGACCTCCTTCTTGAAACAGGACCTTTCCGGCTCGTTCACGGCCGAATTGCGGGGGCGTGACGCGGGAGGGAGAATGCCTGGGCTCCGCTTAGCTGCGTAAACTGGCGAGGGAGGAGGGAAGGAAGGACACTTTGCGGACTTACGACGCTGCCTTGCCCTGAGTCAGCCAGTTGGGCTCAGGGTGTCTGCCTTGACAGACTGGCAGGTGTTTCCAATCCCTGTTGAGGGATCCCTGGGGGGAATGACAGACTATGGAACATCCCGTACAGAAAGCCTCTGCTGCTGACCTACGGCCCCTCCTCACCCTCTAGCTGTAGAGTTTGCAACCCCCTGCCTTTGCGGCACCGGGGCCTGTAGAGAGCTAAAGGGTCGTGCCCTTTTTCAGGGTCGTGAGTCGTGCCCTTGCCCCTTAAGGGTGTGCAGAGTAGTATGGTCTTCCTGTTGAGCATCCTCCAACACTTATCGTTTTAGAAATTGTCATACCATTTGATTTGAAATCAAACATTTGATTTCATGCATGGTTTGTTAAAAGAACAGAAACGGCTGTTGCTGAAAACCAAAACACCAGCTGTATTAAAACTTCTCAAATGTGAACACTTGCTTCTGGTCTAATTCAAGTTTGTTTTGTTTTGTTTAATTAAAAGTCACAGACACCCATCGACAGAATTCTTTCCTTAAAACGAAAAGAGCTAAACATAGTCAAAGTAACTTATGTTTGACTCAGAGACCCCAAAAGCATTGGAACATAATTTCAGTGTCATGAGTTGATCCTGGAAAAGTGAAGTTATAATTTTGAGCATGTGCAAAGCGCCTCCAGTACTGAATAATCAAAGACAGCTTCCATATATTTGGGTTGAATGACAAAGTCTTTCAGATGTGGGATGGGTAGGGTGTCTAGTGTAATATTCAGAGAGTCCTTTGACATTTACCATTTCAGAAATTCACTGCCCCTGATCCAGGCCCTATGAGAGACAGGTAATGTAAACTATATAGTCAGTACCTTGCTAACCACAACTGGGAAACGAAACCAGATTATTGCACCGCTGCCTGCCTCAAGTGTGTTCTCATAACTGTTCTAAAATACAAGTAATGTGGCAAAATGCTAATACCCCAGTGAGCGACTAATGAATTGAAACATAGAAGCGTTTGAAAACAATCTCAATATCTCTTATTCAGGTGGGCCTGGGGGCCTGGCTGCTCAGGTATGGAACTCGGGGGGGGGGGAACTGGAGAAAAACACCTATTATTATGTGAGAGGGACTTGACTGGCTCCATTCCAAAGCCTGAGTCATCACATGTCTGTAAGCTCCTCTCCCCATCTGCTTACTGGTTTGAGCCAAAGGCTAGTTTGAAGAACCAAAACAAATTAAGTGGTGAAAGGGCTGTTCATGCATTAAATTGTATTTGGGTGCAGTTAAGTCTGCACAGTTATTCACATGGTGCATTCAATGATCGATATAAATGAACTTGGCTACAGTCATCCACATGGAAATGCAAACCTGAGTACAGTGTAGTGTATGAACAGTCCTGCATTTGTTTTCAAGTGTTTCTTTCCCCTCTCTCTTGATTAGGGGAGGACCTCTATCCTTAGATCCTGTAAAAATCCAGCTGCCCTGCTATTACTGTTTGCTTGCTTGGTAATTGACTGTATTGGGAATGCAGTACCAATCCTAAATCATCTCTGCCAACTACCATTGAGTTTATTTCACAACATCACCATTGTGTAGGAAATGGCACCCTCATATTTTCAGTTATCATGCGCTCTGCCGCTCGAAGTCTACCCAGGATCAAGCTGTCAGGCTGTAATCCTCTCCTATTCAATAAAAACAAACATCTCTACCTATGAGGCAAGAGTTAGGGCAGTACATCACAGTTTCAGGTGCCAACTGGAGGACATAGATACATTCTTATACTGGTAGGTTTCACTATCTCTAGATTCTTAAGCAGTTAGCAGTGAGGAATATTTCCCAACGTATTTTACCTATAAATAGTAGTTTTATCCATCAGGTTTCCAGTGGATGGAAATGAGTACATCCAACTGATATTTTCCTCTTTCTCAGATTCTCTGAACACATAATATGAAATTGATCAACTAAGACTGGCCAGTATGCATTATATCTTACCCCGTTGAAGTGTCCATGCGAACGCAGAGCCTTCACTTTGGCCAGCTACAATGTTTTCCCCCCAGCAGTATTATTTGGCAGATTTACTAAGACACCTTATAACAAAGGGTGCTGTTCCTGTGAGTTGGGCTCAGTAGAGTCCCTCTCACGTGATTTTGCATTGTCCACTTTACTCAGCTCTTCGAGAGAAATTTTTAGCACCCTTGTTGAGTAAATGGAACAGCTGTCTGGATAGCGTTATCTTGAGAAATATCTTGTCATCTGAGACCCCTTTCATTATAGAGATTACGGGAGTTTTCTTAAAACATCTTTTGAGACTTCGTACTCACAATCATGGTATTAACTTTTCTTGTTAAATTTGTCTTTGTTTCCTTGTTATGTCAACTTTGTCTTGTTTTTGTTCAAATGCCAATAAAGGTTCTGATTTCTAATATGAAATTCAACTTCTTAAAATGCTTTACATTAATTTCTTTAAATTCATCTTTTATCTTCACATCTGCAAAGTTTGAAATATGCATTCTGTATATGGTGAAGTATGCAAAACCGAATTATTAGGTTGGTTTCTTTTGGTTTCTGTCTCAGGTTCAGGTTCTTGTTCCTTATCCTTTTCTCTGTTTTGCTAGGCAGAGTTTTTAATTGAATAATGTGAGAATAGTGTTTTTTGTTTAGGTTCTGAAAGAGAACATGGCTGAGAAAACCTTGTAAATACTGTATGCTTTAATATAAATATTTTATATAGTTGTAGTTACATATGTGGTGATTAATGGACATGTCGTATGTAAAACACTTAAGGCGGAGCCACACTGCTCACGCCTGGCCCGTCTCATTCTGGCACATTTCAGGAGCATCTGACATGCCAGAACATGATGGTGCGGGCCCCAGCCGCACAGGTTGCTGGCGGTGGAGGAGTGGTGGAGAGAGCACGGGGGAAGGACTTGCTGTACGAAAAAGGGTGGTGGTGGGGAGGTGGATACGGGGGAGCAAAGTATTGCCATGAAATCTGGCCCCTGATTGGTTGTTGCATTTGCTCCACATCTTGCCCCAAAGACCAAAACACTGCCTCTGATTGGCTGAATGGGCAAAAGTCACCTTGGATTCTAATGGACATGGGACGTGACACGACCAGCTGGTGGGCGAATGCCGTTCTGCGCAACTAGCACCACACCGGACGCATGCGGACTCAGCTGGACATGCTGTGCCGCGTGTGGTGTGGATCCGGCTTTATAATCTTGATTTTATTCTGTATTTCAGTAGGTAATGGTATACCCTTATTATATAATCGTCCTGTATGCTTGTGTTTGTAATACCTGCCACAGACAAGGGCAATATATACTTCTACTGTTTGCATGTTAACATGAAAGGAAATTAATTCAATTAATTTCATTGGGGCTTTCTTCCAAACAAGTGTGCATAGGGTTATCTTAAATTTCTTCTTCTTATAACATGCTACACTTTTGTCTTTGTTTGTTCTACTGTAATAGATGAAACACTCAAAGCAAACCCATTGTTCTGACTGGGATGAAGAAAAGGACTCGGGCAGCCAAAAACTGAGAAGGAGGTCTCATAGCAGTGAAAGAGATTATAAACGTTTTAAGTCACTTAAAACTGCAGACAGGTAAATGACTCATGATTTAGCTTAATGATGATCCCCTGATTACAGCTACCTGAAACCTAAGACCTTATTGCACAGTGAGACACATATACGGGTTTAGATGCAATGTAATAAAAGAAAAAAACTTGTCCTTTACCCGTTCTCCAATACCACTGACGGATCTCCTTCTAGGCAGCCGTCACAGGCATAAAAAACACATAAAATCCAAGGTTTTTGCAGACCCCAACGTTTCGCTCCAACCTCGGAGCCTCTTCTGGGGAAAACGAAATCACGAAGATTGCGATGTTATCATCGTAACATCATCGTAACATCGCAATCTTCGTGATTTCGTTTCCCCCAGAAGAGGCTCCAAGGTCGGAGCGAAACGTTGGGGTCTGCAAAAACTTTGGATTTTATGTGTTTTTTATGCCTGTGACGGCTGCCTAGAAGGAGATCCGTCAGCGGTATTGGAGAACGGGTAAAGGACAAGTTTTTTTCTTTTATTACATGGCATCTAAACCCGTATATGTGTCTCACTGTGCAGTAATTTCGGGCCATGAAAGTTACAGAAAAAGACCTAAGACCTTATGGTTATTCACAGTTGCCACTTTTAAGTTGTAATTTTACAGTGCGGTTACAGTTGGAGTTGCTTGTTAGCAGTTTACTTTCAGCAAAATAAATAACATTTACTGTGGTGTGGAAATACTTTTTTTTAAAAAAGCCGTGTTGGTTCACATGTTCCATGTGGTTGTTGGTTAAGTTGGTTAACTGTAGGCTCCATTGCTTTGGTAATTACATATGTTCCTCCTCTCGATTAATGTTAATATGAATGCTATATTTTCTAGATCTTTTTCTTGATGGGGGTAGCATAGTTACAGCTATCCATGCTGTTGAGACCTCTAAGCTAGAGTACTGTGATGTGTTGTACAAACTGCCTTTGAAGATGGTTTGAAAATTGCAGTTAGTATAGAATACAGTTGCTAGGCTACCGGGACTCATCACTGAGAACACATCTCATTGGTGCTTAAAGAGCTCCACTGGCTACCAGTTCATTTCCAATTCAAAGGACTAGTGCTTATGTTAAGAGCCCTATTTGTGACCTGGGTTGTTGAAGGTACCTCTGTTCCGTATTGTCCTGCCCGCACATTGCAATTTTTGTTGGAGACCATTCTTTGGGTACCCCTACCATCTAAAGTGGGTGGGTGGTGGTTGAGGATTTGGGCCTTCTCTGTGATAGTGGCACACCATTGGCAGTTGGTACTGCTGTTTCCGGGAAGGACTCGGCCTCTGCCTCCCTCCTGGCAGGGTCTCAGAGACTCCATCACACTTAGGTGTATGCTCTTCTTTAATTTTATGTTTATAGTATCATTTATTTGGCCTCTTGTGAGCTTCCAAACTGTTTTCGTTCTTTGGACATTGTGAGCCACTTGGTGACAGATCTGGTGACATCCACAGAAAAGACTCTGAGCTGCTCTAAGCCCATATGCTAGAGTGGGATATAAATTGAAATAATAACTTCCTCCCCATGGGGTTTGCCTGGCATCAATGTTAATATCTTTTTGGTGCCAGGTGAAGATTATTTTGTTTCCTTAGGCTTTTCTAATATGTCCTTTTTTGTTTTGACTATTTTCATTGTAGGTAAATGATTTGCTATTAATTTGTGACCTGACATGAGCATTTTATACTAAAGGCAATGAATGAATTATTTGTTTATGGTATTTTTTCCTGCCCCACACAGGCACTATGGAGACTTGCAGCAGATATAATTTAATTTATAAAATAGACAATTGAGTCATTCATAGAATAATTGGTGGTGGACAAATATATATTTGTTGTATTGAACTAAATCCAAACAGAATTCTTGGACTTTTGTATGCTTCACATGTGATAATGAGTGTCATATACACAGCATCCTTTTTCATTTTTATCTTGGAGATGAGAACAAGAGCTTTCACCCAATACCCTTTCTCATTTGATTGCTGTGTGTACAGTGGGCCCTTTTTATTCACGGGTTTGGGGCCTGTGGGGTTCTGGACCCGCGTATGTAAACGCTAAAAAAAAATAGAAAAACGGACCCCCGCAGATAGCGAGGTCCAACTATATAACAGTCTTTCAGAATGGGAAAGTGGTAATTTTATTTATTCATTCAATTATATGAAAAATAGCAGCATATATGATAAAATCAAATAGTAAAAAGAATAACAATAACACGGGCCTGCAATTTTGAGGGTCAAAAACGTTTTTCAAAATTTATGGTGGCTTTATGAACTTGGGGCGCTAATTCCAAAAATTGTATCAGTTTTACCCTTTCACATCTAATTTATGGGGTACGGCATTGCCATCTCATAATGAGTCAAGCAGTTTCCTCATGAGCCATCTGACGCCATGGCTTCCTCACAAGGAAGCTGCTTGTCTCGCAGTATGAGGTAGTGACGCCATACCCCCAATACTAGATGTGATAGGGGCAAAACCAATGCTGTTTTTTGAATCAGCGCCCCAAACATACTCAAGAATATGTCTCACGTTTAAGAAAGCAAAATGTGTGCAGGCCTGTGTAATTAAACAACAATAAGCAAACAGCAGAATAAAAAATGCCAACAATTAATTTGTGGCAAATTAAAAGCCTGGGAAAATAAAAAGACTTTGGCTTGGTGCTAAAATGATATTAAAGAGACCCTCCCTGTTAGAGCATTCTAATGGTGGAGTGCCACAATCCAGAGGACCTTCTCTTCAAATGAAGGACCCACTTCATTTGAGATGCTGCATACAATCTGAGGAGGGCCTCCAAAGATTTTTTTATTTAAAAAACGTATACCTTGCTATCCAAAGCAATTTACAACACTCTAAAACAAAAAATGATAGCAATATAATCAACAATAACATCAACTAAAGGATAGCTACTGAGGGAGAGGAAGAAATGACTTACCGTATTTTTCGCTCCATAAGACTCACTTTTCCCCCCCAAACAATAGGGGGGAAAAGCCTGCGTCTTATGGAGCAAATAATAAAAAAGTAAAGAAAAAATACTTACCGGGGCTTCAGGGAGGCCTGCAGAGGCTCGTGCAGGCCTCCCCGATCTTCATTTCGTCCAAAAAACGGCCATTTTCGGCCACTTCCTGTTTTGACGAAAACTGGAAGTGGCCGAAATGGCCGTTTTTTGATGAAATGAAGATTGGAGAGGCCTGCACCAGCCTCTGCAGGCCTCCCTGAAGCCCCGGTAAGTGTATTTTGCTTACATTTTTTTTAATTTTAAAAAACCTTTTTTCCCCCTATTTTTTGCTCCATAGGATGCATGCGTCCTATGGTCCGATGCATCCTATGGAGAGAAAAATACGGTAAGCATATGGGCAGAGTCATGTTGGAGTAGGTATGTCTTCAGGTACTCTGATCCCAAGCAGTGTAGGACTTTAAAGGTAATTGTTTGTCAGAAGGAAAGGTGGTGTATAGAGAGAGCACTTAACAGCATTTGTGTGCACTGATGAAACGGTGTGAAGTATTTGTATAGGACTCTAAGAATTTGTAGTGTTCAAAAGGTTTTCTCCATCAAATAACTTCCTGGCAGATTGCGCCACACCCACTCCTGCTACTAGTAGAGGCAGTGAGACGTGAGACCTTTGAAAATGTGGGGTAGGCTGTCTGCCTTTGGGTAACTTTGGGGCCTCTTACCTGGCGTCAAGCTTGCTGCAGTTATCTGTGAGCTGAGTTTTCAAGGAACCCGCCTATCCTGTATGAATTGGGATGCTTTGATTGTCTGAGTGGTATTCTGTTGATGCTGTTTGTGTCTTCCTGATGCTTTATCTATTTTAATATGCATGTGTTATGAGTTTATAGCCAGACTGTTTTGAATATAATACGGTATATTGTGTAAATGTGGATGACCCACTGGGGCTGTTTGTTTTAATTGTTTTAATTCTTGATTTTAAATGTATATATGTATTTTAATGTTTTTATTGTAAGCCGCCTTGGTTGCCCTGTGGGAGAAAGGCGGGCTATAAATTCTATAAATAAATAAATAAATATTGAAATAAATAAATAAAAAAACAAAATATATAGAGAATTGGTTGACTTGACTCTCAACTTCCTTGACTGTTGGGTTTTATGGGCTTTTTAAGCCCTACTGTCTCAACTCTTAGCTAGCGTGCTGTGCTGGGGGTTTGATTTGAACCTTCCTGGTAACTCAGCCCTTTGTTGTTGGCTTTGGGAATATGTGTATTGGGGAGTGAAGTGACACAGATTTCGTCTGGTTAGGGACCAGAGCATGGATGAAAGTAAAAAATGGATGGATGTCAAAGCATAGCCTAGACTAGAGACAATTAAAAAGTCTAGACTGCCCATGCTAGGAGTGATTACATGCAGAAAAGAGAAGTAGTTCAGTGTAACTTGTACTCTGAGCCTGCTGGAATCCCTTCTGCACAAGCTTCTACCAGACACCATTATAAAAGGCAGCTGAGAGTAACATTATCCTTTGCATAATGTACATGAACAATTTGTTGTTGTCAAGCTTTGTGTAAATACATTTCTAGTATAAATCCACCATGTTTACAGTTCGTGAAATTACATTGGTGAAATTGTGTTTAAAACATATGTTTTTAAAAGTTGGAAAAATAATATAAATATATTTTCCAGTAACTGCTTGGATGATAGATCCATACATGAGAGAGACCGCCATGACCGGAGATACGTTGAGGAATACAGAAATGACTTCTCTGACGTAGATGACCACAGGCATTATAACAGAGATTATGAAAAGAGTCACCGCCATCATTATAGCAAATCCTCTGGTCGAAGCAGGAAAAGTAGTCATAAAAGAAAGCATAAGAAACATGGCCCCAGTTACAGCTCGCATTCGGTATGCGTACTTCTAAACTTTATTGATAAATAACAGTATTAAGTTTTTTCAGAGTCTTGTATTCTCCGAGTATAAATGTTGTTGGGACGTTTGTTACAAAGACTTAAATCTCGGTTCACTATATGTGTATATACATAGGAAGTATTTAGAGATTTGAGAACCTTTGTATAGCAAGTGGTGCCAACCACTCGAATTTTCACTAGGCTTAATTTTGTTCAATATGGAAAACTCTGCTGATTACTTAGTTGGACAGATGTTTAAATGACCGCTGGTAAAGATCAGCAGCCAGCGGTTGCTGTCGCATACATTAGTTTTACGGCATGGGTGAAGCAAGTGTTTCTACCCCACCTGGAAAGATACCAAAGGTATTCGTTTGAATGAAATTACATTATGAAAAATTTCATGGTGTCTGTAATGGATTCAGCAATCTTATGTTCAGTAGTTTAATTCTTCTGAAATTGTCATTCATTGAATGATTTTATCGCTATTGAAGAACCTTTTGCTCCACCAATTGGCAAGAAGAGCAGTTCGGTTTTTCATAAATATTACTAACACCAGGGCTGGTCTATCGGGCAGAATGGAAGAGGAAATGTGGAGGAAAGGACAGTGGTACGCTGATGTTGCCTACCACTCCCCTCCCCTCCATATTTCAACTCTATCTCCTCTTCCAGTCCAGGGAGTAGAAAATCAGAGGCTGGCACATCACCAGGTAAGGGGTGGCAGCATTTGGCACGTCACTTCAGGTGTCAGGAAGTCTTGGGTCAGCCCTCACATCCATATTGTTAAGGTTTAAGAGTACTTGTACTTCTGAATCCATACAGTTAGAATATTAAATTGTAGACTAAATTCTATCCTTTGACTTTTCAAAATATGGAACAAAATGGTAAATTGTTTGAAAGATCTATTGATTTTAATTGGTGACAATTGTTGTTTTGAAATATTTTGTTAGAGATTCAAGGGACACGAATCTGGTTATGACTTCATAAAAGTAAACACATAAATGACCATCCTGTTTTCACATAGCAAAAGTAAATATTTACATTGTAATCTTAGGTTCAGTCTCCAAGTAATCCTGTATTTGACTGACAAAATTGTATTGTGTTTCTGTTGTGTTACTACTTTAAGTATTTATCTGAAAATCTGTTCCTTGCCATGTTTTTCTTCTGTAACATAAACTGTGCCCTGTGAATTTCTGGGGACTGAATTTGAAATTGCTCCTGCCAACTGTTCGTGGCCTGGTGCGTAACTGAATGCCTGAATATCCCCGCTGAATGAATTGCGTATTCTACCCTGAATTCACTCTGATATATTGATTGGCTGGACGATCTTGGTGCCGTTTCCAGAAGAGCCACCGAAGGAAAAGATCCAGGAGTGTAGAGGATGATGAGGAGGGTCACCTGATCTGTCAAACTGGAGACGTACTAAGAGCAAGATGTATAGAATATTTTTCAACACTTTTTTAAACAAAACTTTTCCACAAAAATGTGTTTAGAATAGAATGTTAGTGGAGGCGTGGGGATGGGGGGGCTAAGAAACTTTTCATTGCTCTGTCTTTTGTTTGTCTTCGTATTCTTTTGCATTACCTTTTTTCTATATACTTTAATATTGCTATTCAGAATCACAATAGTAAGCAAAGATTAAGGTTAGATAGTTAGATAGCTGTTTCATGACAGTTGTCCAATAAAATAACACATTTAAAAGCAGATACTAAGTTAACATTTTTAATGACACATTTCATAGCGTTGTGTTGTGTTAACTAGCTCAATAATAGCTGTAAATTCTTTTTCTTTTTTTAGATGAAATTATTGCTACTTTAGGGGAGGGTGCATTTGGAAAAGTAGTGGAATGCATTGATCACCACATGTAAGTATACCATATTTCCAAAACAAATTCCTTCATTTGAAGCTAAACATCTTTGAAGCTAAACATGCACATTCTATAAATATGACGCAAAACAAGAGTTCAGATAAAATATAGGCTTGATCCAAAGAAGGTAGAAGCGCAAAATATGTTGGTCTTTTGTAAACTCTTATGCAACTGCTAGGGAAAATTTCTTGCAGTGTGGTTGGTACTATGCTGTATTCGGGATTGCATCACAGTACAACAAGCAGGGTGAATAAGGAAGATACAGGCTGAAACATGCAATCTAGTGGGCCATAAAATGATCTTGAAATTAATTTGTATAGACAGAAGAAATTGTCTAGATTGGGGTTACTTCTCACACAACACGTTTCTGCTAGATTAGGATTAGACCTTTTGGAGTACAAACCATGATCTTTTTTGAATAGTCTTATGGAATTGTAGCTCTTTAGTTGTCTTCTAATTTTAAGCATGATTAGCTACTTACTTCCTTAGCTACTTTACTGCCTTATTTGTGTACATTTTTCCTATTTACGAAGTGTTAAAGTGACACACACAACCAGCAAAAGTCTGAAAATGCCAAAACATAAGGTGCTGTCAAAGAACTACAAACATAATGATCTAAAGAGCCTTCATAATTTTGACTGCTGCAGATTACACAGCTGATAAGGGAAGCCACTGTTCAGTTTTTAAAAGCAGCTTCTCCTTGGCTTGGAAGTTGTTGCAGTGATGCCCATAATGACCTTATGGCTGCTTATATTTGTGAAAATGCTCTTTCCAGAGTATGGTCAAAATTTCAATGTTTTGATAGAAAGTTACATAAGAAGAATCATACTAGATTGGCCCCAAGGTCCAAGCAGTCCAATATCCTGTTTCTCACAGTGGCCAGCCAAATACCTCTAAGAAGCCCACAAGCAGGAACTGAGGCAGAGTTGTTGTGACCCCTTTATTATGTATCTACAATTGTACATTATGTACAGATTTTCAGACCTTCCTGAAAGCTGATAGGTAAGTTTCCTTAAAATACCTTTATAAAGGAAGTTCAGGTTATTTAAAACTCCACTGTTCCTCCATCTGTTCGTTGTTGGCATTAGACAATCATACAGACACTAGTTGGTTCTACAACTCTTGCAGTGGATGCTTTAGAAACGTATAAATATCAGAAAACAGCATAGATATTTACCTGTATGCATGTAGTCACCGCCTTGGCTGTGTATGACTGGTATGCATACGTATGACAGGGGTGGCCAGACTTGCTTAATGTAAGAGCCACATATGATCAGGTGTTTGAGAGCCGCAAGAGAGATTGTTTGAGAGCCACAATATTTAAGAAGCATTTACGTTCTTAAATGTATTTACTCACCATGAACACTAAATTTACATTTTAATCCAGTGGACTCTGTTTATACCGTGTAAATAATTATAAAGCTTGAATTTTCAAATTTATCTTTTATATTAATTGTGATGCAAAGAGAAGTTCAGCCAACATAATTCCGTGAGCCGCATATTACATGTCAAAGAGCCACATGTGGCCATCCCTGACACATGAGCTGGAGTTGCATTCAGCTTTAGCTATATGGATAAATACTTTTTGGTAGGCCTCAGCCATGGAACTGCTCTTAATAATGCCGAGTAACTAGGGTGACTCCAGTTTAGTGGTAGACACTTCCTTGAGGAGGGACACAGTTTATTCATAATATGCTGCTTTGTTCCCTAGGAGAGAGATGCATGTAGCAATAAAAATTGTGAAAAGTGTTGGTAGATACCGTGAAGCTGCTCGTTCAGAAATTCAGGTACTGGAGCATTTAAACACCTTGGATCCTGGCAGCACATTGTAAGTATATTCTAGAGTAAGAACATTATATCAGGTATTAAGTAATTTACTATTTTACAAATTACTTTGTTGTTTTCTTTACCCAGCCGTTGTGTACAGATGCTGGAATGGTTTGATCATCATGGTCATGTCTGCATTGTGTTTGAGTTGCTGGGACTCAGTACCTATGACTTTATTAAAGAAAATAGCTTTTTACCTTTCCGTATTGAACTGATTAGGAAGATGGCTTATCAGATTTGCCAATCTATAAATTGTAAGTAGGTTTCATTTTTAAATGGTATTGCATGTCCTAAAATTGTAGGCATTAATTTGAGTATTGAGTTCCCACATTTTTTCTTTTTGCAGTCTTGCATCACAATAAGTTGACTCATACAGATCTGAAACCTGAAAATATTTTATTTGTAGAGTCTGATTATGTACTAAAGTACAATTCCAAAATGGTAAGTTCACTTGCTTAAGACTACTTCCCTGTGGGCTATCTTTCGACCTTTGTGTTTGATGGTTGAACAGGCATAAGCTTATAGCAGTTGCTTGTACCAGCCTTTGCTTTGTCATGACAGGAGATGTTTTCAAGTGGTGTGTTCCTTCAGGAGTGCTAGATTTGTATGTTCTCCCTTTGTACTTTGTAACCAGAAAAGCCTAAAATCCAAATAAGCAAAGGGCTTAATTATGAAAATTTGGCCTTCTGATCCACCTCTAAGGAAATCTGTTTGGATGCATGTAGATGTGTTGATGATGGTTTAAAGAACAACACAGTACTTATGCTGGTATCATCTGTTTGATATGACATTTACATTGAAAGCAGTATAGTATAGCCAAAGGATTGTGAAACTACCTTTTTTGGATTAGTGTATTACTCTTAATACAAGCAGGTGTACTCCAGATTAAACTTTAATTAAGAGCTTTACAGCACAATCCTATCCAACTAACACCACCGCTGTAACCAGCGGGGAGGGCAGGGTGGGAGGCTTTGGAGGAGAGGGGAGATTTAAATCCCCCTTTGAAGGAGATTTGAATCCCCTTTCCGTTCTGGGGCCTCTCATTCTCGCTGCACCATTGGTTACACAGGTAGTGTAAATTGGATAGGATTGTTCTATTAAGCTCTTAATATGTGTTTAATAGATCACATATTTTATGGTTGCCAAATAGGATTAGATAGGACAAAGGGTATTAAATTTTGCAGCTTCTGTGTGCGTGAGCAGTAGAAGCAAATGGACAGATTTAATTGACTGTTCAATATTTGTGTGGAGAGCAGCTTGATGTTAGGAAGAGATGTTCTGTTTGTGGATAACTGTGTATTCCAAATATACAAGATACTATAAGTACAGTGACCTCTCTTTGTTACAGAGGCGAGATGAACGGACCCTGAAAAACACGGATATTAAAGTTGTAGACTTTGGAAGTGCCACCTATGACAATGAACATCATAGCACTTTAGTGTCTACAAGACATTACAGAGCACCTGAAGTTATATTAGGTTAGTAGATACTTTCAAAATTACAGTGGTCTTTTAAAAATTCCTCCTGGTAAATGTAACAATCTAAGATAAATCTTTTTTTAATACCGTAATTACTTTTAAAAATGCACACTAGTACAGTGGGCCTTCCTTATCCATGGATTGGCCATCTGCAGATTTGACTATTCGCAGATGGCCATCCATGGAGGGAGGGAACCCACTGGGGGTGGGGGCAGTGCCATTGTACCTTATGGAAGACCTGTGCAGGCCTGCTGCCTGCTCCTTCCCTCCGGTACTGCATTGTAATAATGTAAAATGCCTGTTGGAAGGAAAAACCACAACCCGAAGCGACTTCCAACTTCCCTGTGCGGCTCTTCAATAGGGTACAGTGGTGCTGCCCCCCCCCCAACTACAGACGTGAGTATCTGTGGTTTTTCGCATCCTGCGGGGGTTCTAGGAACAGAATCCCTGCGGATGTGAAGGGCCCACCGTATTTCTACTTAGCTATGTTTTATAAAGATTCAGGAAAGGTATAAGAGAAAAGATTAATGGCTTTTATGATGATAGTTCATGGAATTCCAACCTGAACAGAATTGTAAAATTAACTGAGTTTTTATGAATTGTGTTGTAGCACTTGGGTGGTCCCAGCCCTGTGATGTTTGGAGTATAGGATGCATACTAATTGAGTATTATCTTGGTTTTACAGTATTTCAGGTATGTGCATGCCATTTTATTTACGATTTTGCAACCTAACACATACTTAAGTAGATTCAGATTACAGTTTAGTTGAAATCCTATACACATCTACCTGGAAGTAAATCTCATGGAATTCAGTGAGACTTCTGAATAGACACGTGTAGGATTGTGCTGTTAGTGTTTTTAATTTGATAGTGGCATTTTATGATTTAGTTAGTATTATTAGATTCAAAATGTTAAACTGATCTCCTGAATATTTTGTAGTATACTAACATTTAAAGGTTGTGGACACAGTTGTTTAGAGAAGTAATTAAAGTTGTTCTGTTAAACGTGTGGAAAGTTTATATTTATGTTAAAGAAACTGTGTACAGTACATAAACAGGTCTGCTCTCAGGCATTTTGTCAAAGAACCCTGTCCTCTCCCCCCCCCCTTGCAGAATGGGAAGGTCATACTTCTAGATTACTGTGTGATCAGTTTTTTAATAGTGTATTTTGGCAAGATGTAATTTGATTCTTATTTTCACACTTGATATATATAACAAATATCGCACATCATCAAAGTGTGGGTTTTTCCCCCAGACACATGATAGTAAGGAACATCTGGCAATGATGGAGAGGATACTAGGGCCTCTACCAGCGCACATGATTAAAAAGTCCAGGTAAGTTTACTTTTAAGTTGTATAAATCATTTCTTATACAAGTGATTTAAAACAGAGGCTTGGAAAAATATAAAAGTACATCACACCCTCTTAAGGAAATTTTAAATGGTTGGCATAGGGTTAAACAGAATGGGGACATTGGATCCTGCTTTAAAACAAGAAATACTGAGCAGCATGCTGGTTCATGCTCTTTTACTACTTCTGAGTGGTTAATGTGACCAACAATGGATTTTCTGCTTTCTGTTGGCTTTAGCCCTATTTCTGTAAACTGAATTTAGCAGGAAGCTGTACCACTTTATACATAATGCCACCCAGACCCATATTGAGCAGTCTTCTGTTTGCTCTGTTTTTGGAATTCTTATACCAACATACCACAACATAGAGGGAAGTATGCATGTTCTGCTGTGATAATGAAGCTGGTCTCACGAGAGGATGGGAGCTAGTACATAAGAAGAGCCTTGCTGGATCAGACCAAAGGCCCATCTAGTCCAACATCTTGTATCTCACAGTGGCCCTACCAGATGCCTCCGAGAGCACACAGCCAACAACCTATTTCCTGTTGTCACTCCATTGCACCTGGCACAGAGAGAACCTACTTCTAAAGCCAGAAGGTTGCTTATGGCTTGTAACCTGTGATGGTATTTTCCTCCATGAATCTATCCAAACCCCTTTTAAAGGCATCTAGGCCAGGTGCCATCACCACATCGTGTGGCAAGGAGTTCCACAGATGAATCACACGCTGGGTGAAGAAACATTTTCTTTTGTCCATTCTCCCTCCACTCAATTTTAGTGCATGTTCCCTGGTTCTGGTGTTGTGTGAGAGGGAGAAGAATTTACCTCTATCCACTCTCTCCATCCTATGCATAATTGTATACGTCTCAGTCATGTCTCCCCTCAGGTGCCTTTTTTCTAGACTGAAAAGTCCCAAACGCTGTAGCTTTTCCTCATAAGCAAGGTGCTCCAGCCCACGAATCATTTTGGTTGCTGGACGCAATACTGGAACTAGACGCAATACTCCAGATGTGTCCTTACCATTGATGTGTACAAGGGCATAATGATATTGGCTGTTTTATTCTCAATCCCTTTTTTAATGATCCCAAGCATGGAATTGGCCTTCTTCACAGCTGCCGCACACTGGGTTGACACGTTCATCGACCTGTCCACCAGCACCCGAAGATCTCTCTCCTGATCCATCACAAACAGCTCAGAACCCATTAACGTATATGTGAAGTTTTGATTTCTTGCCCCAATGTTCATCACTTTACACTTACTTACATTGAAGCACATCTGCCATTTTGCTGCCCATTCTCCCAGTTTGGTGAGATCCTTCTGGAGCTCTTCACAATCCCTGCTGGTCTTCACCACCCAGAAAAGTTTAGTGTTACCCGCAAACTTGGCCACCTCGCTGCTTATTCCCAACTTCAGGTTATTTATGAACAAGCTGAACTACACCGGTCCCAAGCCCGATCCTTGGGGCACACTGCTTTTCACCTCTCGCCATTGTGAAAACTGCCCATTGACTCCCACTCGCTGTTTCCTGGTCTTCAACCAATAAGAGGACCTGCCCTCTTATTCCCTGACTGTGGAGTTTTCTCAGAGCCTTTCATGAGGGACTGTGTCACATGCCTTCTGAAAATCCAGATATATAATATCCACTGACTCTCTCTCAGCAAAGCATGTTCTTCTATGTGTTTTAGATTTTTATCCTTAATGAGACTGTCCACCATCTTCCCTGGAACAGATGTTAGGCTGACCGGCCTGTAGTTTCCCGGGTCCCCCCTCCTTCCTTCTTTAAAGATTGGCGTGACGCTAGCTATCCTCCAGTCCTCTGGCACAGTGGCTGTTTTAAGGGACAAGTTGCATATTTTGGTCAAGAGGTCAGCAACTTCATTCTTGAGTTCCTTCAGAACTCTTGGGTGGATGCCATCCGGGCCTGGTGATTTATTGATCTTTAATTTGTCAATTAAGTCTGAAACGTCTTCTCTTTTAACCTCTATTTGACTTAATTGTTTAGTCAGGGGAGGCAGTTCAGGCAGTGGTATTTGCCCGAGGTCTTCTGCTGTGAAGTCAGATGCAAAGAACTCGTTTAATTTCTCTGTAGTCTCCAAGTCCCCTTTTATCACCCCTTTCTCTCCCTCACCGTCCAGCAGACCAACCATTTCCTTGGCAATAATGGGGCCATGCTCTCCTTTTCTATGTTCCCTGCCCTCCCTGGAGCAGGTCCCTTCTCTTGCTCAAACTATAATTGTCATTGTTGGCAGTGATGTTATCTGCAGATAAAGCTAAATAGAGTCCCTGCTTAAGCAGGAATGGGAGTTCTGGAGGGAAGCAGAATAAGTTTGGGCTTAGGATTAGTGGAGTAGATGCAATAACGAGGAGCCAAGAATAAGGGAGGATATGTGAGGCAGGCTCTTCTGAGCCTGAAAAGAGAAAGAGACCCTTGATACCGGACTGTTGCCTTTCCAGTCTTGGATCTACTACCTCTTAAGTCTGGAAGAATATTATCAAGAAAAACATTGAACTAGACATTGAAATTAGAGCAAAAATAGGAGTGAGTAAAGTAGTAAAGCTAATTCAGCCTTCTTATATGCAGGAAACATTACTTCCACCATGACCAGTTGGACTGGGATGAACATAGTTCTGCAGGTCGTTATGTTAGGAGACGCTGTAAACCATTAAAGGTAGGAGAACACATTTTTTTTTCCTGCGATTGATTCTGGGATCCAGTGACATGTATCTAAAATTTGTCCCCTTTATTCTTTTATCAGGAATTCATGCACTGCCATGATAAAGAACATGAGAATCTTTTTGACCTTATTCGCAGAATGTTGGAGTACGATCCAGCTAAGAGAATTACCCTGGATGAAGCTTTGGAGCATGAGTTCTTTGATGCCCTAGAAGAGTGATTAAATTCAGTTGATCTTACCCTTCTTCAAGGAGATTATACAGACTGTGTCAGTCAACAGCTAATGTGAGATTTTGTAAACAATAAATTGCTTTGTACAGTTGATACTGTAAATATATCTGTACTTTTTTATTGAAGCTATGTCCTGTTGAACTGTTAGTCTTGATCATGGATACATGAATGTAAAAATTAAAAAATTCATTTTCTAAAGTGATTTTGTACTCAAGCTATTAATATTTTGCTGAGGAATATAGTTAAAAATTGCCTATTATAAAAATTGGTACCAAGAATTTTATGTATTAAAGTCAGTTTTGAGATTAAAAATGTGGTTCAAGATTGGCATCAGGCATATTTTCTAAAATAGTCATGCTTAGGGACATTTAAAATTATATAATTTTCTTAAATATTACAGTACAGTATTTGACATGAGGTATGGTTTGACTGTTAACTACACACCTCTTTATATTTCAGAATATGCATACCAAACATTGTCATCACAATCCTAGCGCTGTGTCGGGCAGTGGAACGAGTGTTCTGCCGCCTGAAGACGTCGTAAAAGTGCCGTAAGGCACTTTTTCGACGACTCGTGAGCAGGGAAGGCCAGCGCAAGGCCGGCCTCCCCTGCTCTGCCGACCAAGTGCCCGAAGGACCGCCGCTGGACCCAGGTAAGAATCCAGTGGGCGGGGGGGGGATTGGAGGTAAATGGAGGGCGGCCATAGGCCCAGCCGCTTTGGGAAGGGTCTGGCTTCGGCCGAATCCTGTCCCCGCCGCACGACTGGGCCTTTACACGACCTCTTCCGACATCCGCCAGCAATTTTGCTGGTAGAATTCCGAGGACGCTGATTGGCCCCAGCGTCAGTTACACCCGGGGAAGGGGACGAGCATCCCCTTCTCCGAGTAGACTTTCCGCTGGGCGGGAGACTGCCCGCGGCAGAGCACGGCGGATCCTTAGGCAGGATTGGGCTGCCCATTCAAGGACTACTTCACAAGTAAACAGGTCAACTATCTCTTAAAAAAAAACCTGCATCTTCCAATTTGTCACCTCCAGAATACTTAGAAAAGTTAATTGTGACTGGGAAGTAGTATTGATCAAGTCAATTTGTAAATACCATTTTTTGTTGTGTTTAAATACTGCTGTTAAGCTTTTTTTAAGCATCATATTAATTACCCTTATTATTAAGTATGTTCTTGTGTACTGTGATTTTTCAGTCCTAGAAAAGCAATAATGTGTATATTCCTCCAATGAGGTGAGTGCATATTATTATTATTAATATTAATATTATTATTATTAACAGTATTTATATACCTTTTTCAACAAAGTTCACAAAGCGGTTTACAGACAAAATCAAATTATTAAATTGCTCCCTGATGTGTGGCGGTGGTGGTGCAGTCCTCTGGAACTTTAGAACGACAGAGCACACGCTCCACCGTTCTAAAGTGTTGCGAATGTACTGTAAAGCATGTTCATGACTACTTTTGAGTAAGGGCCGCCGGCACGAGGCCGGCAGCCCTTACTCTGCCACCAGGACGTCTCCCGGAGGAAGGTAAGAGATCCCCCGGCGGGTGTGGGGTCCTGGCGGCGAGGGAGGAGGGCCATTGGCTGAGCCGGCGAGCAAGGGGGTGGGCATGGCGTTCGCCATATCCCCGTCTCCCACCGGGTCCACTTGGCCGTTACATGGCCTCCTCTTCCGCCAGCTATTTAGCTGGCGGAAATCTGAGGAGGCCCATTGGGCCTTCCCTGGTTTACACCGGGGGGGGGACAAACTTCACCCGGCCCGGAAAGGGGGTAGGATCCGGCGGCCGGCCCTGGGCCGCAGGCCAGATCATTATGCAGGATTGCACTGGTAATGTGTGAGGTAGGTGATGAATGCCCAAGGTAGTCAAAAAGAAAATGTGAAATCAAATGAAACAACAGGCTGGCTCAGACTCTCTCTTGATGTGTGGAGGTGCTATTGACCAGGTATGGAAAACAAACTTTTCTCCCCCTCCCCCTATTTTGTCCTATCAGAAGCACTCGTTAGCTGTGATGTTTGCTGAAGTTTAAATAACTGGCAACAAAGCAGGCAAATCCTCTTTTATAAAGTTGCTCTGAGTGCATTGTGTTCTCGGCACAGGCAATAAAAACTTTCTTGTGCTCCTAGCAGCTGTAATGAACTGTAATGCATCAATTCTGATAAATTACAAAGCTAAGAAAGTCAGAGATATGTTGAAAGCTGGCTGAGGAAAAGTTCTGTACATAAGGTTTTACTATATTAAGAAACTAAACCAAATTTATACGTCTGCAACAAAGGTGCAAATCTTGATATTTGGACCAGAGTACTGTATTTAAAAAAAAAATAGTGAAAGAAGCAGTATCAAGTCAAACATGAGAAATTTGGAGGAGCAGGCCAATGTAAACTCAGTATTTCACAAGTGGAAGCAGGCCAAACTTTGTCCAAACTTTAATTGGGGAGAGGATGTATATTTCAGAGTGCCACACTCTTATTTATGTTTAAGTAAAGTTTCCTTGGAAGGAAAGCTATGGTAAATTTAGATAGCATAATAAAAAGCAGAGATAGCACCATGCCAACAAAAGTTCATATAGTCAGGGCGATGGTGTCCCCAGTAGCAATGTATGGTTGCGAGAGTTGGACCATAAGGAAGGCTGAGCGCCGAAGAATAGATGCTTTCGAACTGTGATACTGGAGAAGACTCCTGAGAGTCCCTTGGACTGCTAGGAGATCAAATCAGTCAATCCTAAATGAAATCAACCCTGACTGTTCCCTGGAAGGA
The DNA here is from genome assembly GCA_026170595.1 of Plestiodon gilberti rubricaudatus. NCBI lineage: Eukaryota > Metazoa > Chordata > Lepidosauria > Squamata > Scincidae > Plestiodon > Plestiodon gilberti. Next base: position 190,672,715 of record JANXHW010000002.1, on the reverse strand, counting down.
CAGGTACTGAGGCTGAAGCTCAAATATTTTGGCCACCTAATGCGAAGAGAGGACTCTCTGGAGAAGACTCTGATGCTGGGAAAGATTGAAGGCAAAAGGAGAAGGGGAAGGCAAAGGATGAGATGGTTAGACAGCATCACCGATGCAACAAACATGAAAATGAGCGAACTCAGGAAGATAGTGGAGGACAGGAAGGCCTGGCGGGATATGGTTCATGGGATCACGAAGGGTCGGACACGACTTACGACTGAACAACAACAAAAAGTACTTAATGTATAACCTGTCTTTTGGCTTTCATTGCAGCTTGCAGCATAAAAGCATTATTAGTAATGGGCAGAGAATATATCTCTTAATAGAGCCTGATGTCTTAAGGAACATCAAAGATCCCACAATTTTCCTTGATTATAAGTCCAACTTGTCATTTTGAAACCTAATTAGAGACACTGAATATTGGTAGCAAAAGATGGATTTTCACAGACTAAATGTTCACATGGCTGGATATAATTTAATACCTTTTTTTTATCCGCTAACAATAATCTGGAAATTCTATTCCCATTTTACAAACTCATTAGAAAGTATATAGGAGAAAAATAGGATGTTAGAGAAGATACATCTGGATTTAGTTATTTTGAATAATATCTGAATTATTTAGGAGACTGAATAGCTTCTCTCCAGAACTGATAGCAGATGGATTCCACTTCAACTGGAAGGGCTTAAAGTAGAAACAACAATGAAACTCAGCCATTGGAAAAGTGAATTAATAGCCCAGCTGGGTAGTTACTACTGTGATCATAAATACATTTAAATGGAAGTAAGTCCCATGGGAGGGAGGGAGAGGGAAGAAAAGGTACAGTTCCTTACAAGAACATTTGTCTGGAGTAGGGTATAAGACTTTCCCTAGAGCTCAGAATTGTAATGGTAACCTAGACATTGTTGCTCCACTGGAGGGCACTATATGCTAGTTAGTGGAACAGTTCAGAACAGGAATGATTAAACGGCTGTGTTGTTGAGAACTGTTGAAGGAAAGAACTTTATATTAAAAGTGAAAACTAACCCTTCCGTACCAATGATTTCAGTGGGGTTTTGGTTTCTAATAGAGCCAAACTAATAACTTGGTTTAGTGCTATAAAACAGCTGACTTACCTTTATTTTTTTAAGCACAGTATGCCTGTGAATTATGAACACTGGTACCATCCTTAAGCTTAGAAATCATTTTCAGATGCCTGCGAGAATCTGTAATACCTAAATCCTTCTATTTCAAAAGGCAGAATGTGGATCTGAAGCAAGCTTTTTTCCAGAATTGTATACTCCCAGGTATGCATGGAGGTCAGATTGGAAAGCCACAGCAACTGGTTTTTCTAAAGAAATACAAATCTACTAGAGACTTAGTCTGCTCTTGTGGTTATGATGTGAGAAGTCCCCAGTTCAAATCTCACCTAAGGTACCATTCTTTTCAGACCCTCCTGGTTTGAATACCTTATAGGGTAGTTGTAAAGATTACTGAGATTTTTATATACTGTTCATATATTGTAATGTGTACCATCTGAAAACGCTCTATAACAAAGCAGTACTGTACTTTATAAAAAAAACTGACTGGTTGTATGGACAGAATGTAGTTTGGGTCAGAGGAGACTCATAGCGATCGGCCTAAAGTGAACCTTGGCATAAGGAAAGGCTGAGACCAATACTAACATTTCTGAAGGAAAATGTATAAATTACAGTGCAAGCCTGTACGTTGGTGTTTCTCAAAGTGTACTCATAGGAGCCCCAGGGCTCCTTGAGACCCCTTCAGGGGTGCCATGAGCATACAATAAGTGGCCACTATCTGCTCAGCACTGCACCACTCTGCATGTGCCAACATTCTGGGGCTCTGCAAGACTCCCTGCATGCACCAGCAGGGCTCCCCAAGACTCTTAGGAGTATAAAGGGCTCCAGAGACCAAAAAGCTTGAACTGGTGCTGTACATGTTTACTCAGAAGTCCCACTGAGTTCACGGGTAAGTGTATATAGGGTTGCTACCTTAGTCTCATAAGCCAGCGGGTTAAACCACTGAACCATGAGCTGTTGATCAAAAGGTCGGCAGTTCGAATCCGCGATGGGGTGAGCTCTCGTTGCTTGGCCAGCTCCTGCCAACCTAGCAGTTCCAAAGCATGTTAATGTGAGTATATAAATAGGTACTGCTTGCGGGAAGGTAAACAGCGCTCTGTGTTCCAGCTGCATGCTACGTGCTGCGGCAAGGAGAGTCACGCCAGCCACATGACCACGGAGGCGTCTTTGGACAACGCTGGCTCTTCGGCTTTGAAATGGGGATGAGCACCACACCCTAGAGTCGGAAACGACTGGACTTAATTGTCAGGGGTCACCTTTACCTTACTTTAGTCTCAGTATTTGACACTTCTGAATCAATGTGCCATATTTTTAACCTGTAAAACTCTTAATTACAATCTTTTATATTGTAAACCTAAAGATGGCTGCAATACTTGCTTCCATTTAAGACTGCAATCCTATACACGCTTACCTGGGAGTAAATTCCATTGAACAAAGTGGAACCTATTTCTGAATAAATATGCATAAATCGGACTGCATATTTCCTTACAGGCTACTACATAAATGTTAGAAGGTTGATAGGCGAACAAATGTATGCATGACAACATTCCATATGCTTGGAATCATGTTGGCCATTCAACTGCTAAGGCTATAAACTGCCCAAAAGGGTCATGCTGAAAATAATGTAAATAAGAGATTAACCCATTTTGGCCAAATAATCTGTGGGGCAAATTACTGTACTTGAACTTTGGTCAATCAAACCTATAGTTTCCTGTTATAACAGCACTTGCCTATGTAAACATTACTAATGTCATTTCTGCATTCTGTCTGGGCAATGTCTACCAATCTAGTTGGGGTATATGGCTGTTACTACAACTTGACTTGGCTTCTTCCCCCTGAAGTTGTAGGGATTGATAACTCCCTATATGTGGATAGTTTCTTACAAATTATATTGTACCCTAAATTTGCATAAAGAAGCATGAGTCTCTGGTCCGTTTTGAAAGAAATAATATCTAAAGTTAAACCTTTTTCTCCTTATTGGTCCAGTCTGGAGAAAGATCTGTTGAGCTTTCCACATTCTTGAATATGAAATAATCCCATAAATGAGAAGTTGTATGTGGAGTAAACTGAGATTTAAATGATGAAGCCTACCTAAATGTTATCAAACATATTTTGGGTCTGGGAACGTCCAGCTATCTGCTCCTCCCAATTACAGTAGTGCCATACCAGGAAATTAAACAGGAAGTACTTGATAAAAGTGATTCCTCTTATATTAGTGGACTAATGTAACTGGTGCTAATTTTGCATGACAGTTGCTATTCTTTTCCAATACTGATCCTGCCAATACATCTGTAATAACAGTGGACATCAGCAAGTACCAGTTACTCTATCAGAACCACGATCTTTGCAAAAGCACCTACAGTAGTTCGGAATAGCTACAGCTATTCACAGTATGAATAGCTTTAGAATTCACCCAGTTTAATACCAGCCATGAAAATCAGACCATCACTCTTACATTGCTTTCTCTGTGCTAACCATACCGGAGGTGGCACCATGTTCTGATGCCCCCCCCCCCCGGCTAACGCATGATGTCACCCAGAGGCTACGCCCCTGGGTGACGTCACACGGCCTAGAAAAAAGGCCCCAGCCCCCAGTAGGCCTGGAGCAAGGGCCTGGAACGTCTCCCAGGCCTTGGCAGCCTCCAGTGGGGATGCTGCTGAAGCTGGGGGGCATCAAGGGAAGAAGCCGCCGCCAGGACTGGGAGCTGCCACCGCCAGGTAACAGTGGCCGGAACGGGGGGGGATTAAGAAGGGGGCAGCAGCACTCACGTGACACTGTTGGTGGCTCCCATTCCCGTCGGCAGCATTCCCAGTGCCCCCCAGCCCCGGCAGCATTCTCGGTGCGCCTCGGCAGCGTTCCCTGCGGAGTCTTCTTTGGGCTGGTGAGGCCTGGGAGGGGGCGGTCAGCATCAAGGGGGCATCAGCGGCGGCGGGGACAGTAGCAGCACTCAGCCGCCAGCACCAGCTGCTTCCTTCACGGTGGCAGCTCCCTTCACGGCGGCTGCGGCAGCTTCCATGCCCCCCTGGCCTCTGCAGGCACAGGCAGCTTCCAAGCAGCCGGGGGCATCAGTGGCTCCGGGCCATTCGCGCTGTTTTAAATTTTTTTTCCTGGGACTGGCCTCGGTGCCGTGTCCGCCCCTCTTCTCTGCCTGGCTGGTGAGGCCTGGGGAGGTGTTTTCCTGCCCGGCTTACTTGCCCCTTACTGGAAACAACTCCTAGGCTTCGGCAGCCAGGCAGAGAGGAGGGGTGGACGGCGGAGGCAGCGCTGAGGCCCTGGAAAGGAGGGAAAAAAGAGAGATTTAAAAGCGGCGCGAATGGCCCGGAGCTGCTGCTGCCACCTTGATGCCCCTCTGGCATGCTGCTGCCCGGGGGTGGACCACCCCCGCCCCGTTCTTATGCCTCTGCACAGGAGTGCAGCTTGCATTTCCCCTTCACATTTCTGCTTAAAAGCCACGAGAGGACCAGATCATTGAAGGTGAACCTGACCTGGGCATACTGCTCCAGCCCTGGCTTTAATTTTGGTCAAGTAGGAGACAACAGAGAGCAGGACCACAGGGCTGCTTCTTGGATCACTGAGGCTGCAATTTTATTCTCTGTTGTTTGGAAAAAAGCCTTATTGAAGTTAATGGGACTGACTTCTGAGGCAACACACATAGGATCATGCTGCATAGAGCCAGACTATAGCCTTAGCCAACACAGCTCTGGCCTGCTGCTCAGAAAATACTAGTTATTTCCCCTTCTGTAATTTCAGCATTCAAATATTAAGAAAGTACTGAACTGAGTTTTTATTTTAACTGCCCTTTCATTTCACATCTACAGAACAGAACCACACAGAGGTCTTTTCACTGCTTAATGGACCGATGCTGCAGTACAAGTGAGGCTAGAAGTTCTGTTCTTGACTGAAAGCTCTGTGCTGTGTTTCTAGACATCTAGGAACTTGCTGTGCTTGCTTGGTGAGGGGGGGCACTCATGAGTTGTTGCATTTATTTATAATTTTCCCCATTCTCTTGTCTCATAAGCCTAAAGTTTACTCATAAGTAGTCTCATTGAGTTGAATGGGATTTACTCCCTAGATTAGAAAATGACTGATCCTTGCACCACAAGGCCCTCATTTTAGCTTTACATCAACTCTGACTGCCATCCTATGCACACCCAATACATCCTGGGTGTAAACCTCCCTGAACAGAATGGGGCTTACTTCTCAGTAAACCTGCATAGGCATGCAGTGTCAGAGACTAATCCTAACCAACTTTCCAGCCCTGGTGTAGCCATATCAACAGGGCGCACATTGCATTTTGTAGTGCAGGGGCAGTCATCATGGAGGCCTCTTCAAGGTGAGGGAACATTTGTTCCCTTAATGCGAGGCTGCATTGTGACTGCACGCACGGGCGCTGGAACGTTGGTTAGGATGGTGCTGTAAGTCAGGCTTAGCGGGATGGTGGTGGGAGCAAAGGCACTGTTGGGTTTTGTGCAGGCATACTCAACTTTGCTACTAAGTTAAGAATGTATCTAAGCCTGACTTACAGCGCTATACTAACCAACTTTTTCTCCTGGGAGCCTGCAGAAAAGCCCCTGGGGGGCCGGGCACCGAGGTCAGTCAGTGTGGGGTGTCCCTGGGGAGGTGAAACAGTGGAACGGGCAGCCTAGGAGGTACCTTGAACTTTATGCTCGGCAGGTCTACTACCGTGTTTCCCCCAAAATAAGACAGTGTCTTATATTAATTTTGGCTCCAAAAATGCAGGAGGTCTTATTTTCAGGGAGGTCTTATTTTCCCAACCTGTGGCACACACACACACCCCGCACTTACTTTAACCGATTAAAGTTTCATTCTTTCCTGTGGGTGCAAGGCTCTGGAAGGCCTGCACTTGAGTCCTCCACCATGGAGACAACATGCTAGAGAGGCCAGCAAGCCCTTCCAGGCCTTGCACCTTCAGGAAGCAATGAAGCTTAAATCGGTCAAAGTAAGTGGGGGGGGGGGGGTGTCGCGTCTGGCTGATGATCCTAGCTAGGTCTTATTTTCAGGGGAGGTCTTATATTTATGAGTGCCAGCAAAAAACCATGCAAAAAGTGACAGTAGGTCTTACTTTTGGGGGAGGTCTTATTTTCAGGGAAACAGGGTACATAACATGCATATTCAGATGTACACAGGCTTACAGCCAGGTAAGCGCATATAGAATACGCATGAACCAAAATTCAGAGCTTCGTGAAGCCCTAACGTGACGGTGACTCTGCCTTTGCTGGGCTCAAGTGAAGGGTCCTGGGATGTGACCCTCAATGACTTCAGTTCTCTGCGTTTCCAACCGTCTCTGAAACGCATACGTCTGTGGCGACTTGGCTCCTTGTCACCTAGCAAAGCTTGCCTAGAAAGACGAGACTCATGTGCGGCTGCAAACCACAAACGCTCGCTTCAAACTGTCTCGAGCGGAATTTGATAGACTTCAAATGGCTGCAACTCCCGAGGCGCTTCCAGCGCTAGGAAACAAATAGTCCCGGTGGTTTCAAGTGGCCTGCCCTGCTCTGGGTGGAAGCGACGGCCTGACCGATCACGACCCCCCACCTCCGCGCTGCGAAAGCCCCAAAGAATCCTTCGGCACTTGCCCCCGTTCCTGAACCTGGGCTGTTGCTCGGGCAGGGGCTCCGCCTTCTGCAGCCTGCGAAGGGCTCTTCTCCTTTTGGAGCAGGGGCGATTTGCATAGTTCTAGCGTGCGCCGCGAGGAGAGCTTGGGGGGAGGTTGCTTAGCCATGCTGGAAGCCCTGGGGAGGGAGGACATGGGGCTGTGAGGGCCTCCCCTTTCCCAGTCCCAGAGCGGTGAGGGAGGAGAGTCAGTCAGTCACCCACCTACCCCCGCCCCGCGCAGCTGGAGGGCCATGCTAGGGAAAGAGGCCACGCTTCCTAAACTTCCTGCCCCACTTTCGCGGCTGCCGGCTGCCAGGAGTTGCTGCTGCTGTTGACCGCGCACAGAGCGACAGAGACAGACCCGCACACACAGGAATCACCGGGCGCCCGCTACACCCTCGCTCCCCGGGGGGGACCTGAGCACTTGCGGCGTCTTGCCTGCGGAGCACGCGCGCAATGACCGAGCCTCGGGACCAAGCGGCGGCGGCGGCGGCGGCGGCGGCTTCGCCCCAAGGCAGCTGCGGGGGCGCCGGGAGGGGCCCCGTCATCCTGTCGCTGCTCTTCTCGCTCCTCTCGGTGGGCGCCTGCTTTCTGCTCAGCGCCAAGACCTCCAAGCTGCAGGGCAGGCTGGTGGCCCTCGAGGAGGAGCTGGCCAGCCGCGCCTGGAGCCCGGGAGACCAGCTCGGCGCCGAGCCTTTGCTCGCCCTGCTGCAGCCTCAGGTGGACGAGCTCTTGCAGGAGGTGAGTGGCACGGGCCGGCTGGGAGCCTTCAGAAAAACCCGCGCTGGGCTGGGGGGCCGGGCGCCGCCGAGGTCAGTCAGTGCGGGCGGGGTGTCCCCGGGGAGGTGGAAGGAACAGGCAGCCTAGGAGGCGTGTGAGGCACCTTGAACTTTATGCTCGGCTGGAGCGTTGAAAGGTCAAGGGTGGTAGCAGGAGTTTTCATTCCTTTTGGGGGGGCAAGTAGGCTGCAGCCCACGGAACTGCTTGCCACGATGCGTTTGTTGGGCTTTCAGGTACTCCATAGCAGCAGGGTAATAACGATGTCGCCTCTCCTCCAACAGATGAACCTGGCTGTTTCTTCTCACCCTTTGCTTCTGGAGCCTCTGGCTTCTTCACAGCACAGACTGTTGGGCTGCCCTGAGTTTTGTGCAGAGCCAGGTTGATCTGTCTCCTGCTTTTTCTTGGAAGGAGCTCAGGGCAGCATACAAGGAAGGAGAGGAGGACCACTTATAGTGTTGTTCACTATAGTCCTGGGAGGTAGTTTAGTCTGACAAAGTAGGTAGCTGGCCCAAGTTGAGCTTTTATGGTTGGGTGGGCTCTGAGCTGTTGAACCTCTCTGTCCTTGGTCCTGTCCACCTGGACAAGCTTCTTCAGTAGCCGAACTACAGCCCTGGAACATAGAAAGTAAGAGTGCTGTGAACACGTGTGCACACTGCTCCTCATTGCTATTAAGTGACCACAACCAGCTCCTGTACAGTTGGGATTGGAGAAGGGCTTCCGAATTTCCTAGGAAGCTTGATCATTAGCAACTTTCACTTTTGAAATCAAGCATAGGTGATTAAAGAAAAACTCCAGAAATAACTTTTGTGAAATCGTATAGGTCTCTGCTATGAGGTGCTGGAATATTTGAAAATAATGGGCACTATATTTTGTGTGCTGGTGAAAGCTCCTTAATGTTAACGAGGGCTCCAAAACGGGAAGTTCTTTAACAGCTGTTCCTGGGGTAACATCTCAAGAGAAGGTTTAAGGAGAATTGTTAACTTTTATTTGCTGCGCACTTTTGAATAGGGTTGCAAAGTTTTACAAATTGTTACCCATATACCTTGGAGGTTGCTGTGTTTTAATTGCATGCAGAAAAAACAGGTTTGATTGATACCAAGGCTCTTATAGAAGCAAGTACCAAATGTTTTACAGTATATTAAAGTTAACTGTGTTTCTGCAAGGTGACCTTCCTATCTGCCCAGCTTTGTTCTGCAAAAAACTTGATGATCATCCACTGGTGGGTTCTGACCTCTTACATGGGTAATAACAGATGTAAAGGTTCAGGCCAGGGATAGGGAACTGGTAGTTTTGAATAATGTATAACCCTTTGAGGTTTGTGAGCTCTGTCTTGTAAGAATTGAACGATGAATAGAGCTTTTAAGGAGGGAAGGAACCATGTACACCACTCTGAGCTCCTTGGAGGAAAGATGGTATAAACATGTGAAAAATATGAGTATGTGCAGACTGAGCACCACTTTTTGAGCTCCACTGCTTCTATTACAGCACAGTCCTATTCATGTCTACTAAGAAGTCCCATTGAGTTAAATGGGACCTGCTTCCAGCTAAGTGTGCATAGAATTGCAGCCTCAGTTGTTTTGCTAGTATAGACACTGTATACTATAGAGGGAAGAGAGAGTTCAAAAGTATTTTGGGCTATAGATACAATAGACTATTAATGTAAAAAAACAAAAGGTCAAAAAAGTGAATTAAGAGGTGAATTAATAATGTTTCTCATTTTGTAAACATATCTCAAGTACTGGAAAATTGGCATGAAATTGCTTAATGCTTAAGTTTAAACAATACCAGGGACAGAACATGAGAAAAATGCCTATATACTTTTTTTGAACTGTGCATTGTTGCTCCCTTGTGAGCAGCCAAGGAAAGAATAGCTGAGCATTTGTGTTGGAACTCAGGCATAAGATACTGCAGAGAACTGAAAATGGCATCCACCAAACATGGGCAGTTCTGGGTGGTGTGAGCTGCTTGGAATCTTGAGTTATAAGGCAGACAGCTCATTTAATGTAAGTCAGTTGCTGAAAACCACTAGATTTCCTTATGGGTGTGAAGAGGTAATTGACTGAAGAGTTGGAGATTTCTCAGGCTTAGATTCTGGGGTCAAGTATTTTCAATGTGTCATCATCAGCATTATAAAAGACTCAGAAAGTTGCAAAATTTGCACACAGCCCACATCCTTAACTGCCAAGCATCTAATTTGCAAGTACCTGTTGAGATTGTTAATTGCTGGATCCTGCCACTGTCATAAGAGCATAACCCTGTTTAATACATTAATCTCCATCTTATTCTTTGTATGTATATGTTTTAAAATAACTTTATCTATGGTTCTACGGGTTTGCCCATGTTAGAAGTGTTACTTTTTTTTGCGAATGTTACAAAATCACCGATTTCCTTGATACGCTAGATACACAAACCACAGATGGTTTCTAAATTTGAACAGGTCACTGGAAAATGACTGGAAAATGACAGAAAATGGTGGAGAAGACAGCCATAGCCATGAAATAACTTTTCTTAAGGGAAGCAAATGGTGTAATGTTGCCTGTTTTCTGTATTGCCAGTTTGTTATTTTTAGTTATGGGAAGGTGCCAAAGAGGGGAGTAGATGTCACCAAAGAGAGATCAGAGATGGTATGCTAACTGAAAGCAGAGAGCTCTGAAGGAGGACATTGCAGCATGTGTGGTATACCTCACCCTCTCGCTGCACAAGATGTCCCAAGAATATCTGTGTAGGTGAAACCACACAGTCATGGGGATCTCAAATGAACTTGCCTAGAAAAATGATCATGGACAAGAACAGCTCGTCAACCATGGTTGAACATTTCTCTCAGGATACCCCTCTCTGACCTATCGGTCCTTGCCCCCAAGGAAACTTTCATGGATGTGTCAGGTAGTGAAAATGAACTGCTTTGCTGAGCACACAGAATAAATCAGTTGGATAGAGAGAAACTCCCCTCTTTGTTAATAAACCACTGGCTGAACCATAAGCTATCGATCGAAAGGTCGGCAGTTCGATTCCCGCGACGGGGTGAGTTCTCGTTGCTTGGCCAGCTCCTGCCAACCTAGCAGTTCCAAAGCATGTTAATGCGAGTAGATAAATAGGTACCGCTTGCGGGAAGGTAAACAGCGCTCCGCGTTCCAGCTGCATGCTACGCGCTGCGGCAAGGAGAGTCATGCCGGCCACATGACCACGGAGGCGTCTTCGGACAACGCTGGCTCTTCGGCTTTGAAATGGAGATGAGCACCACACCCTAGAGTCGGACACGACTGGACTTAATTGTCAGGGGATACCTTTACCTTTACCTTATATATATTGTATTTGTGCAAACTTACTACCTTTCTGTTCTGCATATGTATTCAGAGATTGTGTTCTCTTTTGCCCAGAGAATTTTGTCTCAAAAGCATATTTAGACTTCAAGAAGTTCTTTGAATTTAGGAAATCATACAGTCTCTCTCTCTCTCTCTCTTCCCCCCCCCCCCCCCGTTCCTACATGTACTCCCTGTGCCACTTCATCTACAAGTTGAGATAACCTTACCCAAGGCATGTTTCTTGCAATTTCACTTCTTTCTTCCAATAATACCATGTGGCTGGGAACTGCACTTTGGAAAAACCTGCCTATTACCAATAAGACATTCAGAATTTAGTGACATATGTCTGAGATTTAAGATATTAAAGAAAAAATGTATTTTTTTTTTACAAATGTATTAAATGTTACGTGCTGTTTTTTCATTTGAATTAAAGAAAAACATTTTAAGCTTACTAATGCTGACAGAGAAAAGCTGCAAAATTGCCATAGAGACTGGAGAAAACCCTGTTTCTGTCTTAGATAATGGAAGAAAGGGGTGATCCAGTTGATTGAATGATTTTTCACTCTAGGATCTGGGATGTTTGGTGGGAAGAGAATCCTCTCCCTTACCTCTTGTTATCCTGACCAGAAATAGATGGTTACCTACTCCACTTCGCTTTACAGCTAGGGAGAGAAGAATATAGATACAGAGAGGTTAAAATGGCATGATAGAAATCTCACAACAAAAATATCCTTTATGGTCATGGTGCTGTTTTTACAGTTGTATGCTACTGGAGGCATAGGTATGCAAACTTACGACGCAATCCTGCCTAACTATAGGCTGATGGAGCAAGCGCTTTGCTGGCTTAAAGAATAGCAAACGTGCCGGAAAGGACGTTTGCAGCTCCTCAGGAGTAAGTGGTGCCAGTGCAGAGGCCGGTCGTTTACGCCGTGGCCTAACCGGACCTGCACCGCGCCAGCCAACGCAGGTGAGGCCCGTGCTTGTCGGCACAGGGGCGGGGGGAGGGTGGGCAGGGGCAGCAAGGGAGGGGGCCATTGGCCAGACTGGGAGGGGGCGGGAGAATCGGCGCTGAGTTGCACCAATATCCTGAGCCCCTTCCCAGCCCGGGCTGGCCTTGCATGGCCTCCCTGGACGCACACCAGCTCCAGAGCTGGCGTGCATCCGAGGAGGCCCATTGTGGCCTATGCTACTTACACCGGGGAAAGGGGACAAAGTCCCCTTCCCCCATGGTGAGCCCAGGCTGTGCTGGCATGGACCACAATTGACCTAGGATGCAGCGGCCAGCCCATTAGGCCAGCCGCCACATCTTGGGCGGGATTGGGCTGTTAGGCTGCAAACCTATAAACACTTACCTGAGAGTAAACCCCATTGAATACAATGGGATTTACTTCTGAATAAACATGCATAGGCTTACACTGTTAGCCTACGAATCAAATTAAGACCCTGAGTCTACAGTCAGCCCCTACCCCCCAAAAGGTAAGCAAATCAGAAATTAACTTGCGCATTTACGAATTAATGGTAATTTTAGCAAAATATGGCTATAATTCTAAGCACACTTACTAATGTGCCAAAGACTTGTATCTGGCTAAGCATGCTTAGGATTGCTCTCTGCTGTTATTTTCATAAACCAGGATAGTGGAAAGGCAGAAAGGGTAAAACTAGAAATTGACCACGTGTCACCTTCAAATCTGTCTGGAGTTCCCTGCTTATCTCTTAGTATGCTCTGGATGGCCTGTGCAATAAAAGTGGACAGGGGCCATTGACATCAAGCCTGCTCTGTAACACTAGGAGCAACTACAGCCAGGGCACCTAGGCTGCCCTGTAGGCTGTTGCCATTTTGTCTTCGTCATTCCCTCTACCCTCCCTTCCTACCCTTTGGAGCTGCTGGGAAGCGGAGGAGCCAGGAGCCAATACTGCATTTAGATCTGTGGCCCAGGGTAGGAGAAGCTCCGCCACTGTAACAAGTATGTGTCATTTACATTAGGACTGCTGCTGTTGTTAACTCATACCGTTTCCCTGAAAATAAGACCTCCCCCGAAAGTAAGACCTACCATCATTTTTGTGTGATTTTTGCTGGCACTCAAATATAAGACCTCCCCTGAAAATAAGACCTAGCTAGGATCATTAGCCAGACGGACGCAACCCCCCCCCCCGTCACTTACTTTGACCGATTTTAAGCTTCGTTCTTTCCTGGGGGTGCAAGGCTCTGGAAGGCCTGCACTTGAGTCCTCCACCATGGAGACAACATGCTAGAGAGACTCTGCAAGGTTGCAGCCTCCTTGCTGGCCTCTCTAGCACGTCGTGTCTATGGTGCAGGACTCAAGTGCAGGCCTTGCAGAGTCTTGCACCCTCAGGAAAGAATGAAGCTTTAATCGGTGAAGGTAAGTGCTGGGGGAGTCGCGCCACAGGTTGGGAAAATAATACCTCCCCGAAAATAAGACCTAATGCATTTTTTTGGAGCCAAAATTAATATAAGACACTGTCTTATTTTCGGGAAAACACAGTAGCAGCAGCTGCCAGAGCACAAGGGCTAATGTGGAGACCGACAGACCTTTTTGCCAGCTAAGCTGTTATGGAGAGGAAAAGGCAGGAGCAAGCGGCCACTTTTAGATCAGTGGCCTAATGTAGGAGAAGTTCCATCTCCTTGCAACTGTTGTGTTGGTCCTTTTATTTTGAACAGCCTGAATTCAACAATGTCATTTCTAACCAAGAATGAATTGACTTCTTTGTGCAATTGTACCGTAGTTGGCTTTCAAAGTTCACAGTGAACTTTTCATCTTTCTGGATGAAAATATTTACTTATATTGCATGCTTTAAAGCAGGGGTGGGGAACCTATTTGGGGTGGGGGGCCATTTTCCCATGGGGAAAATTGGCCGCGGGCTGGCTGTTAGGCCGGCCAAAATCCCCCCCTGCAAATTTGCCCCCCCGCGAATTTACCGCTCCCTCCCACCCACCCACCGCCCACCGCTCGCTCTCAGCTCCCTCCCACCCACCACTCGCTCTCAGCTCCCTCCGTCCCACCCACCCACCGCTCGCTCACAGCTCCCACCCACACACTGCTCGCTCGCTCGCAGCTAGCTCCCTCCCAACCACCGCTCGCTCGCAGCTAGCTCCCACCCACCCACCGCTTGCTCGCTTGCAGCTAGCTACCTCCCTCCCACCGACCCACCGCTCTCCGAGCCCCCTCCCTCCACTCTCCAACTTACCAGGCTCCGGGCTGCCGCCGCCGCTGCCTTCCCGCGCTGCCTCCTTTTCAAAACGGCCTTTCTGTACATGCGCAGATCGCCGCTGGGCTCAGCGGCGATTTGCGCATGTACAGAAAGGCCGCTTTCAGAAGGAGTAGGCACCGAGGTGACGCGTTACCTCGGTGCCTCCTCCTTTTAAAACCGGCCTTCCTGGACCTGCGCAGAGCACAGCTGAGGCCGAGTTTGCCCTCTTGGCCGCAGCGGCGCTCTGCGCAGGTCCAGGAAGGCCGATTTTAAAAGGAAGCGGCGCGGGAAGGCGGCGGCGGCGGCGGCGGCGGAGCCTCCGGTCGCATGCCGGATTGGGCCAGTCCAGCGCGGGCCGGACTGGATCATCCCCCGGGCCGGATCCGACCCGTGGGCCGGAGGTTCCCCATGCCTGCTTTAAAGTTCTAAACTAAGATGCAGTATGCATTTACATAGCACACTGCAAGTGTTCAAAACTCTTCATCTATATTAGCTCATTATTATAACATCCCTACATGATAGGCAAGCATCGTCACCATATTGCAGAAGCAGGATGAAGCTGAAAAACATGTTTTGCTTTGGCCATGAGGGTGGGGGAAGCATTGCTGAGGTGAGATTTGACTCAGGAATTCCAAAACCACAGCTCATAATGATTATCATGTATTCATATAGTGCGTAAAATAAACTAAGCAGTTTATATAGTATTAAAAGTTCCTCTTTGCCTAACAGTTTACAATCTGAGTAAACCTCAGCGAGAAGGGATGACAGAAAAGGAGATAGAGTATGCAAGGAAACACAAAACGGATAAAACATGGCACTTTCACAAGAGCAGACAATCATTACGAGCTGATGGAAATTTCCTTTTTTGGCTTTTGGTTGTTTCTGTAGTAATACTAGAATGGCAGGTGAAATCAGAGACACGGTTAATGGCACAAATGCAGACCCACAGAAGCAAATATTCTGTCAATTTGCAGGCTCTTTGGGCCCTATGGTAGTTGATGATATGATTCCAGGCTATGTCAGAGAGAGGGAAGCGAATAAGTTGCATTGCAAGAAGACCTTGGAGATGACATGGTAAAGATGCTCACACACACAAGCAGTCTCACAGTTGATCTCTGGTCTCTTAGTGTTTGGGTGTTGATGGGTTCTAATCTAGGCTCTTAGTTCAGGGGAAGAAGGTTGGAAAGCACTCTTCTTAGCCAATATGCTACAATCTAGTGCAACGTTTCTCAAAGTCTTACAGGGGAGTTTACTCCCCTGTCTTTGTGGGGGTGGGGCAATGTCGGAGGCAGAGATGCAGGATCGCGCCTGTCCCCGACTCCAAAACGCTTTGTTAAAGATACCTGGTTATCCTGCCATCTCCCCAAAGAGTCCAGGAAGCCTGCTGCTGCCTCTGCAGGCCTCCTGAAGGCTCTAAATGGCGCCATTCGCATCACAAAGCCTACTTCTGGTTTTGGCTGAAAACCAGAAGTAGGCTTTGCGACACGATCGGTGTCATTTAGAGCCTTTGGGAGGCCTGCAGAGGCAGTGGCAGCCCCCCCCCCCGGACACTTTGAGGAGTGATTTGCCGCTCTAAGCTGTCACATCTTGCTGTAAAACGCGTTTGCTACTCCTGGGGAATAAGGGTCGCCAGGGCGAAAGCCAGCAGTCCTCACTCCACCGGGGGACTGTCCCTGCACCCACCGGAGAAGGCAAGCCCTGCACCGGCCGGTGCAGGGGCAGGCAGACCGGGCGGCGAGGGAGGGAGGGTGGGTGGAAGGCCAATCCCAAGCCCTCTCCCAGCCTGGTTCGGCCTTCCACCCCAGCTCAAATGTATGCCAGCTTCAGAGCTACCGTACATTCGAGTAGGCCCATAGGGCCTCGGCTGCCTTGTACCCGGGGAAGGGGGACGAGCATCCCCTTCACCCGAGGTGCTCCCACGCTGTCCCAGGGCAGCCTGGGACGGCCACAGGATACGGCGGCCAGCCCTTTAGATCTGCCACATATGCTTACATAGGATTGGGCCGCCCAGGTCACGTCTTGCATCCCATAATTTTGGGTCTGGCCCACAAATGTTTTTGCTTCAATATATATTATCTGGCCTTTAACTGATGGTTTTTTAGGGTTGGGCCTCCTGTACCTGTACATTGTTCGCTCTTCTTTTCCACTGATGCTATTTGTTTTTGCTTGCACCCAGGGAAGGGGACGACCTCCTGACATGCTCCAGGGCTGCCCCATGGCAGCCTGTAAATGGGATAGGATGCGGCGGCCAGCCCTTTATGCCAACCGCCACATCTTACACAGGATTGTGCTGTTCATTAGTTAATGAGAGGTGAATTGGCATGTATGATTATTTTAATTACTTTTAATTATTTTATTTTTATTTTATTTAAAAGATTTATATATAACTTTTCCAAACTCTCAAAATTTCAGTTCCTAATTTTGTTTGTGTGTGTTTTCTTGTTTGTACACTTTGTGGTTTTTTTACATTTGTATCCTGCCACTAGGTTTAAATACACACTTACAAAATAAAATAATTAAAAGTAATTGAAATAATCATACATGCCAATTCACCTCTCATTAACCAATAAACAGCACAATCCTGTGTAAAATGCGGCGGCCGGCCTAAAGGACTGGCCGCCGCATCCTATCCTGTTCACAGGCTGCCCTGGGGCAGTCCTGGAGCATGTCGGGAGGTTGTCCCCTTCCCCGGGTGCAAGCTGGCCAGGGCCCTATGGGTCTCTTTGGATGTACACCAGCTATGAAGCTGGTGTGCATCCGAGGCGGCGGAGTAAGGCCGAACCGGGCTGGGAAAGGGCTGAGGATATTGACGGAGTGCGCCGCCGATATTCCCCCCCCCCTTGTTAGTCTGAGTGCTGTCACTTGGGAATTAATTATTGATGCAAAATTGCTTTCAGAGAAGAGTGCGTGGGCTGTGACTTGTGCCCAAGAAAAGTTTGTTTTCAGACATCTCTTCATGTGAGACACAAAATGCACCATTTGAAATCTCTGCTCTTTGCAGCATGAAAACAAAATAGCCATGAAAATAAACATGTTCATGTTTTAAAATGCATCCCGCTTATATGCATAACTGTTAGTGTTCTGAACAGAATTTATGCTCTTTTTAAATTCCGTTGGTGTACTCTTTAATTTGCAACATTCTGCGTTCTGCTTCAAAACAAATTTTGTATTTTAGTTAAAGTGAATGGAGTTCAAGCCTAGTGACGTTTACATTTTTATTTTAATAAAAATGATTCTTGAACATAAGAAAAGCCTGCTGGATCAGGCCATCTAATCCAGCATCCTGTTTCACACAGTAGCCCTCCAGCTGCTTCTGGGAAGCCCACAAGCAGGAAAGAAAGGCAAACTTCTCTCCCACTGTTGCTCTCCTGAAACTGATATTCAGAAGCATACTGCTGCTGGATCTAGGGGTAGCACATAGCCATTGACAGGCCTGTCCATGAACTTATCCAATCTCCTTTTAAAGCCATCCAAGTTATTGACCATCACGTCTTGTGGCAATGAAGTCCACGGTCTAATTACATGCTGTGTGAAGTACATCCTTTTGTCCCTCCTAAATCTCCCGCCAACTAGTTCACTGAATGACCCTGGTTCTTGTATTGTAGAAGGAGAAAATTCCACACTTTACACCATGTATAATTTTATAACTCACAGAGCACAATCCTATTGTTTCTCCCCGCCGATGTAGTGGTGCCAAAATGACTACTGCTGCATCCTGCGCTGGTGGGGGCAGTCCAGGAGATCTCCTCTGGGTAAGGGAACAAACATTACCTTCCGGGGGGTAAGCCTCTGCAGTGCAGGGGGGGGGGTGTACTCAGACCTGCAGTAGTTAAATAGCCAGAGTAGGTCTGCGTGGACCCCCACCGTGGAGTCGGATCCGGGAAGGGGGTTAGGATTCAGCGGCCGTCGCTGATGCCAAACCCGCCCCCTTCCCAGACCAAATCCACCCATCCCCTGTCCTGTGACTGCCTTGTTCCGACCTCCCCATCACTGCCTCATTTTGCCCTCCATTGCTCTTTCGCCTCGCCGCCACCTTACCTGGATCGGCAAGCAGCTCCAGATCCGCTGGCACAGGTGGGAAAGCTCCGGCCTTCCCTCCAGCTTCCCTGGAAGTGTGCTGAGTGGCTGCCAGAGTGCCTTTTACAACTGGCGCAGTCAGTGCCAGCAGAAGAGGCATGGTGACAACGGCTGGTAAGTATAGGATAGAGCTGTCAATTGTGTCCAATATTCCCTCTATTTTTGTTGTTGTTGTTGACTGCAGAGTGCAATGATGGCTGTTTGGATGTGGCTTTCGACATCCGGAGCACTTGGTGATGACATTGGCGTCATTGTCCTTGATGAGCTTTGCAGCCATGGAGCTGCAAACTGCATGGGCTTTGAAGTTGTCCGGCCATGCAGCGTACAGGGAAGGCGGATTGTGTCTCCCCTTTATCGCCCTTTTCCCAATCTTTTTTCCAAGCTATTGTAGCCTTTCTTGTAAGGAAGGTGCTCCAGCTCCCTTATTCTGATTGCCCTCTGTTGCACCTTTTCTAGCTCAACAGCCTTCTTGAGGTGTAGCGACCAGAACTATACACAGTATTTCATTCTGCATTATAGGTTTATGGGACAGTGTAATATTAGTAGTCTTATTCTTGATCCCTTTCCTAATTATCCCAGCATATAATTTGTCTTTTTCACCTCTGCTACATACTGGGTCAATGTTTTCATTGAGCTATCTGTCATGACCCAAAGATCTCTTTCCTTTCACCAACTCGGATCCCATCAATGTACTGTATATGTGAACTTGATATTCTTTGCTCCAGTGTGTATCACTTAACACTGAACCTCATGTGCCAATTGGTTGCTCACTTGGGAGAGATTCTTGTGGAACGCTTTACAATCTGCTTTTTAAAAAGGTTTTTACCGCTCTGAATTGTTTGGTGTCATCTGCAAACTTGCCCACTTTGCTATTTATCCCTAACTCCAAATAATTTAAGAACAAGTTAAAAAGCACCTGTCCCAATCCTTGGGAGGTGTACGTCATTGTTTGATTAACTTGTGTGATAGAGTAGAAAACCAGTAGTGAAACTGAAAAGTAATTAAAACTTTGCATGGTATGCAAATATGAATGTGGATATCTGTTCAAATAGCTAATGCATAGCTTTGGAGTTATAACCAAAGTTAAATAGTTAAATAAGTAGCTAATGAGGCACTCGCACTTTGCAGTTTACTACAGTATATGGGCAGTGTTGCCCTTGCTAAAAGATTCTGTAGCTTCCTAGTACAGTGCACTGCAGATTTTTTTAAATTGCATGTTCAGCATGTAGCAGTACTTCTGTTTGTTCTAAAACAAAAGCTTCAATTCATTGCGCATAGTTTTCATGCTATAGTAAAAATGCTAATAAGTGCAGATTAAAGAAATATTTAGTTGTAAACGAACGAGAATAGTTTCATTCACAATAGGTGTATTGTTTTCAAGTAGACTTAGGACACAATCCTATCCTATGCTCCACTCAGTGATCCAGCTATGCTGGCGCTGGCAATGCTGTATCCTGAGCAGGGTAGGCAGGGTTGGAGGTCTCCTCGAGGTAAGGGAACTTTTGTTCCCTTGCCACGGTTAAAGTCCCAGTCCCTGCAACAGGTCTCCTTGAATCTGTGCCTGTTATTTAGGTGGCGTAAATCAAGGAGGCCCGTGACAGGAGAAATGGGAGGGGGATAGAATATGGTGTAAGCTGCTGCTGCGGCTTACCTGCGTTGCACACCATCTGGATCCAGCCCACAGGGGCCGACGCAACTGCTTTACGGCAGCATTTGCAACGGTCCTGGGCCGCACAGTCATCCTATGCTGGCCTAGTGGCTGGATAGGATTGGGCTGTTAAAACATTTAGCTTTTGGGTGACAAATTTGAGGTGTCAGCAACTCAGGGTGAAAATACGCATTGGGAGAGAAAGATGGGCTTCCCAATCATGTTTCTCTCATAGCGCTAATGCAGGAGCTGTAGAGGTCCTTGTAGGGGAGAATCTGTGTGTTGCATATAGGGGGTTACTTATTTTTTACCCAATGATTTTTCCCTTGTCACGTCCTCACTATCTTTAACTGATTTCCACCCCGCCAGGTAAAGAACAGGTATTAGTACCCTGCTAATAGTACCCGGCTAACTGGGCAAAGAGACGCTTTTTCAAGTGGTGCTCCTCTTGTATTTAGCCGGGGGAGAGTAACTGCCCCTCTTCACCCCAACACAGTGTCTTTTCTAGTGACTGTCTGCTGGTGTTCTTCTGCATCTTTTTCAATTATGAGCCCTTGGGGGACAGGAAGCCATTTAATTTGGGTTTTTTTGTAAGCGGTATATAAGTACAATTACTGTAATAATAAAAGCCTAGGTGAGCAATTTCAGGGGAGGATTGGGTACAAGTGGGGTTAAGCAACCTTCTCTCTTGCCCAATGCCACCACAGTTGATGGCCATGCAGGCAGATAGGTTGGCACAATTGTTTAGGACTATTGGAGCTACACTTAAGAAAAGTGTTGGCTATTTCATGTCACTGTACCATGTGCATCCAGGTTATCAACTGTATACTTAAGTAACCTGACGTTGCTTTTCCTGTTTGCTAATATCCTGTTTGCTATTCCTGTTTGGGAGTGCTCCTGGACCCAGCTTTGTACCTAGATGTCCAGGTGTCGGCCATGGCCTGGGGGCCATGGTCAAGCTTCACTTGGTGCACCAGATCCTATCTGTCATACCTGGCTTTAATAGTTCATGCCTTAGTTACCACTTGTTTGGGTTACTGCAACACTCTCTACATGGGGCTGCCCTTGAAGACTACCTATAACTGTTTAAAATGCAGCTGTGAAACTATTAACAGGGGTGAGATGTTACGACCATATTCTGTCCCTGTTGTTCTGCCTGCACTGATAACCAGTTTGCTTTTCATTAAGGCCCTAAACGGCTTGGGACCAGGATACCAGACAGACCACCTTCCTCCACATGAACCTACCCTAAGGTCTTCTGGGAGGCCCTCCTGCAAGACCCCTTCCTCCTGGAGACAGTATTGGAGAGGATGTACCCATTGGGCCTTCTCAGTTGTGACCCCCTCTCTTCCTGTGGTCCACCATGCTCCCTCCCCTTTTTCTTTTTGGCAGCCGCTGGAAACTTTTATTTTGTTCAGGCCTTTCCTGCTTATGTTTGATTAGGTTAATCATTGTGTTTTGCCCTTTTTGGGGTTGCTGTGATTTTTCTTTGTATTGTTTGTGTATTTGTTTTAGTTTGGATGTATTTTTAATTACGTTAGCGACTTCGGGTCTCTCATGAGGGATGTATAGTATAAATCTTTTAAAATAACAATAAAATAGAATATGTTGACTTTTGAGTTCTAGGCCCCAGTTCCAGAAATGCTCTTTCGTGTCCATTTCCCTTTAGCGGAACTGATAGAACTCCTGGAGTGTTCATAAAACATTATTAGTCTCTGAGCTAAAATGCTCAGTAGCTGAACAGAGATGGATATTTAGCTTCCTTTGGAACTTCACAACTGGGTTATTACCTTTTTTAAACTTTCAGTTTGTTCCTTCTGTTGCTTGCCCCACTCTTCTGTTTTTTAAATCATTCCATTAGTCTGTCATGTTAGTTCCAAGAAATCATAACCATTGACACCTCCTCCTCCTCCTGCTGCTGCCTCCTTAAAAACGTAGACTGTGCCCCTCCCCACTCACAGTGGTCATGGGGCATCAACTACCTGTGAGGAGGAAAAGGAAAGAAGAGTTTAAGGATTTTATGTTACTGTATTTGTAGCCTTATGATCTGGAGTGACTTTGGCGCCACTGGAGACTAAAAAGTGGGATAAAAAAATCACATGTATGGAAATGTGAAAGCTTTCAGGTTTTACAGAGGTTTGAGTTATTTCTTTTTTTCCTGATATACAGCGCAATCCACCGTAAGGATCCGCCCGCCGGCCCAGGGCCGCCCGCCAGATCCTATCCCCATTCCGGGCCACGTTGCTGCGGCCTGGAGGTCTACTCAGGGAAGGGGACAAATCCCTTCCCCAGGTGTAAACCGGGGCCGGCCCGATGGGCCTTCTCAGATTTCTGCCAGTTAAATAGCTTGTGGAAGTAAGAGGAGGCCATGTAATAGCTGAGCTGGCCCGGCGGGGACGGGGGTATGGCGGATGCCATCCCCGCCCCCTCCCAGTTCGTCTTGGCCAATGGCCCCCCTCCCTCGCCGCCTGGACCTCCCCTGCGCCGCCACCGGGAGCCTTACCTTCCTATGGCAGCCGTGGGCTCATCCCGTTGCCGGAGTGAGGGTGAACGGCCTTGCGCCGGCCTCCCTTACTCCCGAGTCATTGCAAACATGCCTTATGACACGTTTGCGACGGCTTCTGGCAGTGGAGCGTTCGCTCCGCTGCCGGAAAGCTACGGTGGATTGGGCTGATATTCTCTGATATTGGAAAGTGGTGGGGTGTTGTTGTTTTTTTGCATTTTTCCTTCTTTAAAACTAAGTTTCCAGTTTGTTTCCTATTTTTTATGGCAAATTTGGATACCATCCTGCAAAAGCTGAGCACTTTTATGTCCTTGATTTAAACATTTGCTTAGCTTTCCCATTCAAATCAATTGCTTTGTTTGGATCATGCTCATAATTATTATTATTAATAATAATAATAATGATGATAGTGCAGTAAAACAGTTGTGGGAGACTCAGTTAATTGGATTCTTCATCCACCATCTCAGGCAGGTGGTGATGCCAGTTAACTGAGTGTATTCTTTTGCGATGTGTCAGTTAGGCAAGCCTCCAGCCTTGCCCCCAGCCCCCTCCCTCACTTACCTGAAGGGCTTCCTCTGCAGTGCTGCTTCTCCCTATGTATCATTGTTAGTTGGCTCTTATCTAACAGTCAGCGCAATCCGACTTAACTTTTGTGCCGGTTTAACCAGTGGTGCAGCGAGAACAGGAGGCCCCAAAAGGGAAAAGGGATTCAAAATCCCTTCGAATTCCTCTTTTGGAGGGGATTTGAATCCCTTTTCCGTTCTGGGGCCTCCCGTTCTCGCTGCACCACTGGTTAAACCGGCACAAAAGTTAAGTCGGATTGCGCTGAGTATGTATTTTTCTATACTGTATGTATATTTACTGTAGTCATTTTAAATGATTTTATTTACTATATGCCGCTTTCAGTTTATGGAAAAGTGGGTTATAAAACTTTTAAATAAATAGATAGATAATTTTCTCATGAGGAAGAGGAATGTCTTCATTCCTAGAGAGCTATTGTGAAGGAAGGAGTGCTGTTTGGCACTGCAGAGGGAGCCCTGTCAAGTAAGTGAGGGAGCTGTGTTGGTTGGGGGGGGGGAGCATGGGCTTGTAAGTCTTGTGAGGTCATTGTTAACCAGAATGTTTGGGTAATTGGCAACCCTCGTTCCCTGTGTGCGAGAAAACAAATTCTTACTGTATAGAAGAGGATCCTTGACTTGTGTAAGCCTCGACTTACATAAATTCAGCTTTGCTGGGAGCAGTCCCAGTGCTCTCTGCATTACCTCCTGCCTAGAGGAGGCTAGGGAGGTAGGAGGCCAGATCTGTCCACAGCAAATGAGGGAGGTGTTGGGCATTGCTCCCCCCATCTGCCACTGATGCTGGCTTTATTTCATAAGTTGGGGACTTGCTGTAGTAGCAGCGGTGGCAGCATCAGCGATGTCTTCCTCTGTCTCTCACTCCCCTCTTTGCTTTGCTGCTGTGTGGATGGGAACAGAACTTCCGACTTACATAGAAATCAACTTATATTAAGTTGTCTGGAACGGAACCTTGCTGTACTTGAAACAAGGCCAAATAACACTGCTTTTCTGTAAATCTCTGTTTTTGTCCTTTTATTTGAATAGAAATTGGGTGAAGGACTAGCCAAACTACGCACAGCAAGAGAGGTGCCGTCTGAATGCAGGTGCCCACCAGGTATGTGGAAGATTGATACACTATAGTTGCTAACTTGGTTTTTTAAAATATATAAATAGTATTGTGTTACCAGAAGAAAATGTAAGTGTGAAAAATACCTACTGTGATATTTTACTATTTCTGCTGTCTGGCATTTGTCTGTGTATGTTTACAAAAGGGTTTTGAGTATGAAAAAGATGTGTTCTGTTTGAAGCCATTTGACAGACATGTGTGCTATAGATGATAAGCAACGAGTAGCCGTTGAGATCACGCTGTGATAAATGCCATTGTTCATGCCATTGTTCTTCAGGATTTCTGGCATTGCTACACTTTTTAAAATCTTCTGTTTGAAATTATGTTCTGAACACTTACGTGCTTCTCATTCTATTTTCCAAAAGCATCCTCTGTAGAACCATTAAGTATGGACTTTGCTTTTACACAAACACATCATAAGCCTATCATTCCTCATCGTAACAAATAGCTAAAATGGTCAAAGAATTTCAATGTTTTTTATTCAGCTATATTTTTTGAGGTCGAATTAATAAGTGTGTAATCGTTTCAGTATGGAGAAAGTATGAAAATCTAAGCTCCCCCCCCCATACTGTTGCCCATAATATCTGGATCAGCATGGAGTATGATATCCCATATTAGAGATCTCTGCACATCACATGAACAGGGTTAGTTTTTAGATGTTGGGGTCAAATGTTTCCATATGGCTAGTTTTGTCTTTTACAGAGACCAAAGTTAACCCACAGATCCTTGGTTCAGTTATTATTTTGTAATGAAAACATTCCAGGCTCCAGCTTTGGAACCATAACATTTTGTATGCTGAGATTTTTCTGACTTGTGAGCATAAAACATTAGTGTGACTCAGCACCTTTTCTGAAATCATGAATGGTAGTTGGGGGGGGATCCCCTTTTGATCTTCAACTTTAAATTATGCATAATAGTTTTAAATATTAGACATATAGCCCTTTTAAATCTAACAGTATAATTGTAGTCTTCTTACTTACCGGGTAGCTAACCACTAGCAAATAAGTTGATAACTGTCTTTATGTTCAGAGTCTAGACTGATTTCTTGAAACCAGACTAGATTGTTTGAGACAGTACTCTAAAATTCTTTCTTGCATGTTAAAATGTAAATTACATTTGAAGAAGGGGAAGTCTAGTTTAATTTTTAAATGTATATTTTGGAGCAAGAGGATCCTTTTTTTCGGAGTTTCCGATTACAGTCTGATCATGGCTAGTTTGCATTGCATGTACGCTTCCAGTATACAGGGAATTTAGATCCCTAGCAGAGCAGACGTAACATGTTTGTTACAATGTGTTTGCATTATTGTCATTTCTGATTCTGATGAAGGGGACAGGATGATAGAGAAAGCTCTGTTTTAATCTTGTCTCCCCTTGCCTCATGTTCTCCTTCTCTCCTTTCCTTTGCACTGACTAGAGAACTCTTTGCCTGCCCGCCTCTTTCAGCATTATCTGTTGGCTGAGTTGGAAACTAGGGGGGAGGTGTGGGATGGCAGTGGATTTCAGCTCAGAAACTGCCATGGCTTTATTTTTAAAGACCCCTCCCCGCCAGGGACATGGCAATATTTTATTCCGGCAAAACGATTGTATGTACTCAGATGGGTTGTTAGTAGTACTGCCTACCAGCCAGTTCTTGTGCTTATAAGGGGTAGTTTAACTTACGGGATCGATTTTTCTCTTGTCCACAAAACAGACAGTTATTGTGAAATTGTCCTTTTATATCTCCGAATTAAAAATCTGCATATTTCCGGGTAAACTCCGTCATTGTAAGATGTATTTATTCAAATAAACAAGATGTTAAAATAAAATGTTAACATCTTGTTTATTTGAATAAATAAGTCTTACAACGACGGAGTTTACCCGGCAGTATGCAGATTTTTAATTCGGAGATTTGGTCGCGTCGTGATAACCTACGAACATATCTGTCCTTTTATATGTATAGAGTCCAGTATATGAGGTGCTAGCTATGACCAGTATCCGGAGCTACTGTTTTGTCGTGGCCAGTGGTTTGCGCTTGCCCAAAATTATTTTAATTTTGATTTGTTTGAACAACAGACCTCCATGCCATATTACCAAATACTTTCAAAAGTCTCCTTGGTTTCAAAAGCTTTTTGCCATATTTATTACTGCTTTTCAACAAAAAAAGTTCACAAAGAGGTTTATATACTAAATAAATGGTTCCCTGTCTTAAAAGGGCTCGCAGTCTAAAAAAGATGCAGAGTAGCTGCTGGAAAAGATGCTATGTTGGGGTAAATAAAGACAGTTACTGTCCCTCCGCTAATATGATGAGCACCACTTTGAAAAGTGCTCCTTTACCCAGTGTGAAGAGGTATAATCCAGGGTTGCTGTGTGAGAAACACAAGCCCCTTTTGGGCTTTTTCCTAGATAATGTAATTCAACATTTTATATCAGATATATATCACAAAGCTATCAAAATGTCATCCAGAAAGTAATAAATTATTCTTGATTGCAGCTTTACTTTTTGTACCTGTCAGATAATAAGGTCTTGGAGGGGGGGGAGTAGTTTCTTTATTCAGGCGTGAAGTCTACAAGAAATGTTGAGTCTTATTCAGTCTCAAAAAGTAATTACTGGCAAAGAGCATCATCTAATAAAAATTAGTCAAGATGCCCATTGAAAGGCATCTTCTAAGAATTAGTCACAACTAATTTGGTTCCACTGAAATCTGTGGGCTTTTTACAATCTGGCCCTATGTGGCAAATACCAATATAGTCCTAAAATGACATCAGAAGTGTCCACTTCAAATACAAATGAAATGTTTAATCTTCTGAAATTCACTCACACAATTAGCAGTCTGTAGAGCCTTTGACACGGTTGACCACCAGAGGGAGCTAAAATTATTTCATGAGTACCATAGAAAACAAATTAGTAAATATTTAAGAGAGGCTTTCTAATAAAGCATTTGAAATTGATACTACTTGTGAACAATTGCTCCAGAGCTTTGTACTCTGGACAGACTGTCTTCAGATCAGTTCAGTATGTACTTTAAATCTGTATTGTAATCCGAGTAGGTCTTTTCTTCAGGTTCTAAAACTCTAGTATATTTAGATTGTCTTTGTGTGCACAAGCAATTGTGCTTTGTGTAACTCTTAATTTTCCAGAACCACTGTCTCATGTTCTTTCATTAATATGGTTCCTACTACATAATTGATTCTAGAGACAAGTGTTGTTGCATGTTCTATGTAATCATGGCAATGAATAATAAGGGAGGCAGTAATATTTCATATAGATCTGTTGCCTAGCTTTAGTTCGATTTTGTGGACATTGGGTTAGAAGCAAAGGCAGATGGCAAGACAGTCATGTAGCTGTGGCTTTTACAGGAAGAAAGCATTCTGACATGCTTGTCATTTCTCAGTACTTTCAATAAATTTAATTATAGAGCTTATAGGTGTTTAGCTTGTCTCATCTGTGGTGATATTGAAAATGGTGTTTGAAAATGGTGTTATTTACTTTACTCAGAAGTAAGCCCATTGGGTTCAGTAAGACTGACAGTGCAGTCCTATCCAACTAACACCACCGGTGTAACCAGCAGGGGAGGGCAAGACGGGAGGCTTTGGAAGGGAGGGGAGATTTAAATCCCCTTTGAATCCCCCTTTTGAGAGGATTTGAATCCCCTTTCTGTTCTGGGGGCTCCCATTCTAGCTGCACCACTGGTTACACCGGTGGTGTAAGTTGGATAGGATTGCGCTATTAGGCTGTAATCCTATCCTACTCATCGGAAACAAACACCTCTAGTAATTGCTTTCTCTGCAAGAATTACTTACTAACTGTTCTTTATGGAAAGAATGCTCCTTAACAGAAGAGCAATTCCCAGTTCTGAAATCTTTGGAGGCTCTAGAAGGTCAAGATACTCTTCGTGAAGAATTTTACTCTGATGTATGAAATAACTGTGTCTAATAGATCCATGACAATTTCACAATAGTGCTACAGTAGCTAGCCCAAATAAGCAAAAAATTGCAGAAGAAACCTCCATTCATAATTTCTTGTCTCTGCCGGGATTAAAAAGTAATGTTTCCTCTTCAAATTAATGATGTATGTGTACATAATTGTGTAAAATATTCAAGGTTGTTAGTGGAACATTCAGTTAATTTAAAACAAGTATTTCCCAATAACATACTTACTACAAAAACAATGAAATGATTTTTGTTGTACCACATGTTGCTCCATTTTTATACAATGAAAGCCATGTGCATCTTGAGAAGAAGATTGGGTGAACATAAATACGTTTCTGTGGGCTCAGGGACTCCTTAGCTTCTTAAATCTTCAAGGAGTGACTTTTTTTGACAGTGTGTTGTCAGTGAAGAAATTCCAGTTTTTATATCAAAGGATCTTGGAGTACGCAGCTCCATCTGAATGTCATGGTTTTTAGTGACTGATGCCAGGTTCAGACATAATCTGAAACCATGATGAAACCCTGGTTTAGCAGTGCTCGCATGAGCCTTGTGCTTGTGCGTTACATGTCCCCTCCCCCACTTTCATAATTTCTCTTTGTTTGATATCCTGGCTTGTTCACAAATTGGTTAGAACAAACTGTAATTTTGTTCAAACACAATAACAAATTGAACAGAATAATAAACTTCCTTTTCTCACAGGTGAAGGCATTGGGGGGAAAGCCTGTGAATCCAATAGCGATACTGTACTAAATCATGGCTTAATAATAAATTGGCATTATAGAATCAGAATGCTAGAGTTGGAAGGGACCTTGAAAATCGTCTAGTCCAGCCTCCTGCCCAGTGCAGGCAATTGCTATATTATCCCTGACAGATGTCCGTCCAGCCTCTGCTTGAAAACCTCCAACAAGGGAGAACCCGCTCCTGTTCAAGGCAGACTGTTCCAGTGCCAGACAGCTCTTACTGTTAGGAAAGTCTTCCTAATGTCTAGCTTAAATATAGACACTTCCCTGTAGTTTCATCCTTCTGATTCTAGTCCTACACTTAGGAGCCAGAGAGAGAGCGCCCCCTGTCTTCTATGTGAAAGCCCTTTAGCTACTTGAAGATGGCTATCATATCTCCTCTTAATCTTCTCTTCTCCAGTTTAAACGAATTCTTTTAAACGTTCTTCAGAGGCCTTGGTTTCCAGGCCCCTCACCATCTTTGTTGCTCTTGTCTGAACCTGTCCCAGCTTATAATAATAATAATAATATACAGTATTTATATACCACCCTTCTTGGTCATTGGATTTCTCCTCCGACTTTAATTCAAGGCAGTATACATGGGCAGGCTTTCCTAACCCCGCTAATGAGAGGTTTTACAATATATAAAATGTCCAATCTTTCATGAACAGCTACATTCTGGGTGGTATGCTTTTGCAGCCTGGCTTTTCTGCTGGCTGGCGCCTCCCACACGCAACCGACGCAGCTGGGAGTTCTTATCTCTCCTCATGGAGGCTTTTTCACAGCTTTTTGTCGGCGGTGTGTCTCGAACTTGCCATTTTCCGATCTTTGGACTTTGCAAGGCAACAGCTCTCCTAACTGAGCCAGACCCCTCTGCCTTATCGATGTCCTCCTTAAAATGTGATGCCCAGAACTGGACACAGTATTCCATGTTGGGTCTGACTTAGTGCGGAGTAGAGTAAAACTATTAATTCTTGTGATCTGAACTGCATGCCTCTGTTAATGCAGCCCAATCTTGCATTAGCTGTTGTTTTTTTGCAGCTGCATCACACTGCTGGCTCATGTTTAGCATGTGTGTCGCTAGGACACCTAGATTCTTTTTACACATTCTACTGCCAAGCCAGCTCTCCTCCTGATCTTTTTTTGTACCTTCATGCAGCCTTTACATTTGTCTCGGTCTTAGGTTGAGTCTGAACTCAGCAGAATTCAACTCAATCCTATGAGGAGGAAGCCCCATTGAACACAGTGGGATTTGCTTCCGAGTAAGCATGCATAGGATTGTGGTGTAACTCCTTAACTTGTTTTAAACATCAACAATGACATTAAAATATGTTGAGATTCTTACATGTTGAATAAGCATGTGTGTAAACAGATACATTTTAGTTCTATTTGCCTTGTATATAATGTTCTGATTTTGTTGTATGAAATGTTTTTAATGGGCTAGTTCCCTTTTTGGTTCAAAATAATGACAGTACAATGCTTGGCAATTTATACCAAAATGGAGGGGACGTAGCTTAGTGGTTGAGCACATGCTTTGCATTCAGAAAGATCCAGGCTCAGTCCCTGGCAGGTCACGTTAAAATAATTCCTGATAGTTTTCCACCCTGCATTCTCAACTTGGACCCTCAGAGAATCGCTACCAGAATAGACAGTACTGGACTCATTGGCCAATGTCCTGATTCAGTCTGAGGTGTGCATATAAGATTTTTCTTTTGTGAATAGATGCTACTCTAGCAAGCAGATTTTATTTGGATTTGTAGCCCTGTTCCAAAGGATAGCAAAAGCAAACCACCTTTCGGCAACTAAAGTAAGATTGCATGAAATTAAAACATCATTGAAACGTTCTCCCTGTAGCCAACTTAACTGTGAGCCCTGAAAGCGTGCTCAGTTGGGTCACAGTACTTTTGCATGATTTTAAAAGATCTTGGGCTCAGACTTCACATGATCTGCAGTGGAAGGGTAAGAGTTTATAACAAGTAGGAGGCACCAAGAATATCTCCCTGTGTGCCTTTGCTATCTTATTGGTCATATCAATAATAATAATAATATAATAATAATAATAATATTTATATACTGTACTGCCTTTCTTGGTCATTGGATTTCTCCTCCGACTTTAATTCAAGACGGTTTACATAGGCAGGCAATTCTAAACCAAGCGGTTTTTACATTTACAATAAATGTTCTAATCTTTCATAGAACACTTCATTCCAGGTGGTTTCCTTTCATGGTCTGGCCTCTCTCTGGCATTCGGCTCCCATGCTTCGACCGACAGGCAAACTCTGCCTCCCACACGAGAGCCAACTGCAGCTTTCTGTCTCTCACAGAGGCTCTGCAGCTTGTCAGCGGTGTGTCAACAGCTCTTTGACTGCTCACAGATCCTTCTGGGAGTCTCGAACTGCCGTTCTCAGATCTTCAGGCATAAAAGGCCTGAAGATCTGACTGAGCCAGTCCTCCTGCCCACTGGCATCACTACAGGGGGGGCAGAGCTCCAAGTGCTGCTGAAATCAGAGCCTCCTTTACACAGATGAACAAAGCGGCCCCGCCTTCTCACCCTTGTAGTCTTTCAGGGAAGCGAAAGCAAGTGCAGGGAGTCTCCTGCACTTGCTTTCGCTTCCCTTAAAGGCTACAAGGGTGAGGGGGCGGGGCTGCTTTGTTCGTCTGTGTAAAGGAGGCTCTGATTTCAGCAGCACTTAGAGCTCCGCCCCCCCTGTAGTGACGCCAGTGCTCCTGCCTTAAGAGGCTATTTTCCGTAAATCTGTGACATCAGACTGGGGTTTGTGGAAGAGCACAGTCCCTAAGGTATGTTTCCCTGGAAAGTGTCTTAACAGCCCAATTCCGTCTAGCAGGATGCGGTGGCACAAATATGGCGCCCGCTGCATCCTGTACAGGATGGGGCCTGCGGTGGCAGAGCCAGAGACCTCCTCGGGGTAAACCAGAGAAGTGTCACCAGGGTGAACTGAGCCGGGGGGAGATGCAGGGCTAATGAGAGTCCATGTTGTGGTGCGGGCCCTGCCAGCCAGTAGAAATGACCAATATAGCAGCAGGCACCCCTGCCAAGCATGAGGACATGCCCCAAGGACACCCACCGACCCATGACACAAGGATGCCACAGCATCCCTGCTCCCTACAGGAGCTTCAGTGGTGTCAGCAGTAAAGGGGCAAATGCAAAGACCTGCTTGGAATCCCTGCACCGGGCATAAGTCCCATTAGCCCTCCCACATAAACACATACATCCAAGGAGCAGAGCAAGGGTACAATGATAGTTCCCCTGGAAGAGGGCAGCCAGGTGAAGCAGGGGAAATGATTGGGGGGGGGGGGTTTGAGAGACAGAAACCTGCAGGAGAAGGCAAGGGACCAGCAGTAGCAGTATGAGGCAGGTAGGGTGAAGATAGAAGAAGAGGAGGGAGCTGTATCAATCCAGACCTGGGGACTTGTAGAGACAAGGGCTGGGGCAAAAGCTAGACAGAGGAGAAGGGGAGCCTCCATCTAGTTGGCCCAGAATCAGTATGATGAAATGTCCAGGAAAAATGAAACATTTTGTGCCTGAAGGGATCCTCCATCTTGTAACCCAGACTGAAAATAAATCCCCCCCCCCCATAGCAGAAGCAACTTGTCCTCTGTGGTCTTATTTTCCCTGCTTCCTTTTCCAAATGTCCTTCTCCAACATCTACAATGTAGACCTCCCTGTTGGGAGGAGGTGGAGTGGAGCAGTGCACCCACGGGGGGGGGGGGGGTAGGATGTGGTAGAATCCTCATCCTCCCATGTCATATCCCACTCTCCTCCCTGTTTTGACCTCTCCATTGGCAGAGTTGTACTGGTGTCTGTGTGACATCTGAGCTATGTCAGTATGGCATTTTCCCCAGTGTGGTGCCATAGTCTGTTGCGTGTTTGTAGGTGGGAGAACTTGTATGCTAGCAGGGTTGTCGTTGCACCGGCATACCTGGTGATACACTGGTGTACCTTGAGGATAGGATTGGGCCATAAGAGTCTTCATTTCAGACACTTAAAAACATAGAGAAAGTGGCACTCATACAGGATCATATGTTCCAGTCACAGATCTGTTAGCAATTTCTTGTTAGCTAAGAAAGGAATATTTGGCTGCATTATTTAGCTGTAGACCTTTTGCCAATTCTGTCCCCGTTGCACTTCCCCCATGTTCTTCATGTCCAAAAGATGACAGAGCTGCCCTCCTCAACTCAATCTGGAAGTTTATGGCAGGCCTCAAAAGACATCTGGGGTTTGATATCTGTGTACCACATGTGTGAAGGAGTAGACATAATAGTTTGCCAAGCATTACCTGTACTAGTTTGTGACACCCTGAAAATGTTTGAAATGACTCTCAAATGTAAAGAACTCGACACTTTCCAAAAACACAGTCATTAGTAACTCACAGTGGACAACTCCACTAATATTCTGACATGGGGTGGGAAAAGAGAGCAAGCAACGTTAACACTATTGAAACAACTAGTAATTGAAAACAGTGTGCTTTAAAATGCTGTATTCTTCATTGCGAGCAACTACTTAGTACAAAAATTAAAAAAGATTTTATAGTGCGTCCTTGTTACATGATGCCTGATTCTCAGCACAATCCTGTCTAAGATGCAGTGGCCAGTCTAAATGGCTGGCTGCTGCATCCTAGTCAAGATGTGGCCTGTACCGGCGCAGTCAGGGCTCACCTTGGGGGAAGGGGACATTTGTGTCCTTCCCCCTGGTGTAAGCCCTGGAGGCCCCAATGGGCCTCCTCGGATGTGTGCCAGTTCTTTAGCTTGCGCACAACTGGGGAGGCTGTGTAAAGCTGGCTCGGGCACACACACACAGCAACTCTAGGAGAGAGAGAGATAGATTACCTTTTACAGTAAATGCAGCAAGACAGGAAAATTTTCTCCCAGGACAAAGCGGAGACCCGTGAAAAAAACCAATGAGAACAATGGCCCCAAGGAGATCGCAGATAGCGAGAGCAGATCACAGATACGGGGAGGTAGGTGGCAATTCTGCCCCTCACAGATAAGCAAATTTGCAGGTAGTGAATTCGCATAGAAAAATAACTGACTGTGGTTAGTTATTTATGTTTTTCACCAGCCAAAATATATTTGCAAGGTAAATAAGGCTATGCTTTGATATTCTTCCATTTTTTACTTTCATCCATTCTCTGTTCCCTAACACGTTGAAAGAGCAAGGTATGCCTGTAAATAAAAATATTTTTCTAGATCTACTTTTTAAAAAAAAAAGCTTTGTAAAGCTAGGTGGGTCCTGATAGAGTGTTGTTTTAAAAAGTGGGTCCCGGTGCTAAAACGTTTGGGAACCACTGCTGTATGTCATATTTGAAAATCTCTACCATAGGGCAAACTATTTTGATAAACAAAGTAGTTTTTGCCCAGTTCCTTTGTTGCCTTTTTAATGTGATTTTTGCTTTCTAGCATATTTACGTGGCTTCTGTTAAGAACGTGAGATTTTTGACAGCAAAAGGGCATTGTAGATGCAGAATCATGAAACTGTTTCCTCAAGGGGAGTCAATGAGTTAGTGCTGTTCTAAGGTTTTTGAGAGTGACAGAAATACCTTACAGCTAGAAACACCTGTGACCGTTAATGCCATAACACAGAGTGATCCAAATCATTTTGGCATGGAATATCATGCTGCACTCCCAAATTTCAAACATCAGAATCTTTCACAGAAGAACAAGAGATTGAAGATTAATTTATAGTGGTTAATTAACAGCAGGCAGGCATTAATTGTTTTTCACTTTAATGTTATGCTTTTAGTTTATGCATTAAACCTATAGACATCAGAGAGAATAAAAAATACTATTTAAAACTTAACCTAGACTTGTCTAGGACTTCTATACTCTTTTACACCTCAGTCTTGTGAAAAATGAGGAGACAAAGAGTTCAATTAAGAACGTCTAAAAGGAATTTGTCACACACATAAATAGAACCATTTTAATTACCCACAAGAAATATTCATTAGTCTACTTGTTTCTGGCATGAAGCTGGAGATGTAGTAACATTTGTTAACACAGTGAAGTAAATAACTCAAAGGATTAATTTCTCTGTCCAGGTCTCAGCTTTAGAAAGAAAAAAAGGGTACAGATGCTAAAATGGAGTTGTGATGATCTTCAGGGTAGTGCTGAGAAGGATCACGTTCCCTCTGGGCAGGCTAGTGCTTCTTCCCACCCTGAGACCAGGTCAAAACCACACATACAGTCATGCCCCGGCTGTGTATGTGGTGTAGATTCTCTGCCACCAGAAATGCAGAATCGGGGTCATGTTGCGACCCCTTCACCCAGCTGCAGTTCTGTCTGCCAACCAGGAGCCCTCATGCCGAGTTCCTGAGAAGGGAGGAGGTCAGGGAATGTCTTGCCAGACCTCCATGTTACACACAGTCTCACTTTCACACTCGCACACTCGCTCAAGCCTCCTCTGGGTAGCGTGCAAGACTGAGCAAGGTGTTAGAGATGAGAGGCCAGTTACTCTGTGGGTTAAAGCACTAGGGAGGTTGGAAAGGAAAAGATTTATTGGAGATTTAAATGGAACAAAGAAAAAACAATCACATTCTATACTTGAGATCAGGAGGCAAAGTTCAAAATAAAATAAAGACTGAGTCTAAGGCTTCCCTGACTGTAAAGCACTCACTTAGGATGCAACATCCTCCTGGCACCGGAGAGAAAGATCTTCCTGGGAGTTACTGTAACTCTTCTTAGCTGATCAGAATCATGGCTTGCATCTTGCAAAACCCAGTGCACACCTTGCTCTTTGAAGCCAGTTGGACAACTCTCTTTTATCCCATTTTAGGGAGTTTAGGGCGTAATCCAAACCTACTTAGGCCGCCATTGTAACCAGTGGCCCAGCAAAAACGGGAGGCCCCAGAATGGAAAGGGGATTTAAATCCCCTTTGAATTCCCCTTTTGGATTGCGCCCTTAGCCTCCTAAGTTCTGAGAGGCTGGTTTGAAACTAACAGATGTTGATTTTCCTGCCCCCAGGTGAGCGAACTGAATCAGTGAGCTAGATTTTGGCTAAGGTTGCTGTTGTCTGGTGATAGCCAGCACTCATGGGATTCATATGTATTTTAATATGTTGTAAGCCGCCTTGAGTGCCCTCTGGAGAAAGGCGGGCTACAAATTCTTTAAATAAATAAATAAAATAATGTACCCTTGAATTAAAAATCCGCATGTTGCCGGGAAACTCCGTCGTTATAGATATAAAACGTTTCGCACACGTAACATTCGTGGCATCATCAGAAATCCCCTATAGTGTTCCTAAGACAGCTTAAAAGACTAGTGCAAGAGAAAACAGGAAGTGGGCACTCCCTATCTGACAAGAGAAGCAATCAGTAACAGCTGATTGTAACCTCTAATCGGAGAAGGTGAAGCCACATAATGTACACTTGAAAAAAGAGGAATGCTATGTATGGTACATGACCTAGAGAGCTTTTGTCAGAATAGAGAATATGACAGGTTGCTTCTTAGGTCAGCCTTGGTATACTCGGAGGGTTGTCCTTTTGAGGAAAAATGCTTTAGCAGGAGAGGGGTTCCTACTCATGATAGTAGTCTTTCATCATATTTATTTTCAAGTTTGCAGAACTGCTATAAAATATCTAGATTTCCCCCTATACTTTGCTTATTTTTCTATACTTTTTAACACTTATAAATAACCCCTCAGAGGCTTCTGTGATCTCAGCATCCTAAAAGCTGCTGAGACACCTTCCTGCAGTAGCTCTTGTCCTTTTTATTTAATTCAGTGCCATTAAGAAAGGTCATGTAGCATCCCTGACAAATATTATGTGAATTAGGTGTCTTCTTGACTAGATTTCTCTTAAACAAAGGATTCTGGCCACCACCACCACCACCCCTGCTGAGATTGTCAAGTCTACTGATTGGTCAGCCAAGACCACCTGATTAGATAAAGGGATAGGATGGACGCCCAGGTAGTCAACTCATAACTCATTCAGTCAGCCCAAATAACCCTTTCATCCACCCAAATATTTAAGGTCATGCACACAGTTTCTTGGGGTTGTTGACTGGTTTGTAATTGATGTGCAGTGTGAGTAGCTAAGAATAAGGAAAAGTATCTAGCAATTTGCATTCAGGCACTTTATTTTCTCCTTGTTTTTTAAGCTCTGTGCCAATGTTTTGCTTACCACCCATCTTGATCAGTCCTGTTTTATCTTTTGATATGAACCTTGTTTTTTGGTCCTGTGCACCCCCTCTCCATTTCTTTGATTTTGCTTTGTTTGTTCAGTCTTTTCATAAACATGGTCTCAATTATCAGGAAGTAGGTGGCCACACTTCCCCAGATCACTTAGTTCTTGGCACTATTTGTTTTGGCTTTGGGAATTTTCTGGATTTGGGGAACCCCGTTTCAGATCATGGAGAGAGGTTTTCCAAATTCACTCTGTTCAGCTTCACAGCCTTGATGGTGGTAGTGGAGAACTACTAAATACCAACTGTGGGAGAGCAAGGATAGGAGGGCTGTAGCTAACTGCTACATGTTATGCCTATTTTGCTCTGTAGCTGCATTTCCTACGCATGCCCTTTTCCACTGCAAGGGCTAAAAGCCCAGAGTTGGCCAAACAAAAACTTTATGGTGATATTCTGTAATTTAAAAATAGAAGATGGTACAGGTTGATTACCCCTTATCCGGACACCTGAAATTCAGACTATTCCGAAATACAGACATTTGGGGGGCTATGACTTCTTTAAAAAAAAGTTTTCCAGCACCTGACTGGCATAGTGCAAGGCATACGGTGGCACAAAATTATTAAAAATATTGTATAAAATTACCTTCAGGCTATGTGTATAAGGTGAATATGAGACATAAATGAATTTTGTGTTTAGACTTGGGTCCCATCCCCAAGATATGTCATTATATTTATGCAAATATTTCAAAATGCAGACAACTTTCCATCCCAAGCAGTCCAGATAATACTCAACCTGTACTGCCAAATTTTTCTTGGGACTGAAGGAACTAGGATCCTGAACATGGTAACTTAAACTATAATTCACCATAATGTCGTGTGTGCATGTGCTTGGAGTAGTGGTGTTTGTCTTTTAGAATTTTCCTGTTTGTTTCATGTTCAGCAGCGACTGAGAGTTGAACTTCTAAACTGCTTTCTAAATTTGGATGAGATTTTAAAAAAATAGTTCAGAAGGTTTTGTGTGATGGAGCTGGTCAAAAGACAAGCAAGAAAGTCTGTTACCAGCTCCAGGATCGTGCCTTTAATCATGCCTTTCTAGGGAATTCTATTTGAATTTAACCTTGCATGTTTTAGACAAACTTGTGGCAAAACTATTTGACGTTATGGAGTTCCAAAACCCTTATTCAGTCACATTTAGGCCAGTTTTTGTTTCAGGTTTCCCTGGATTTTATTGTTGATTAGGCTTTCTATTTATGTTTCTAGACGTGTTTGTTGATTTTGCAGACCCAATTATTGCAAGTAGATTAGTTTAGTTTACAGCTACCATATCTTCATTCCATCTCAATGAATCCTGGTTTATTTACTTATTTACAGAAGCTTGTGTCAAGAGCTGACTTTCAGCAGATTGCAGTGATGCTCTGCTATGTGTGAAAGAGGGAGGTGTTCTGCTGTGTGTGAAATCTCACATCAGGTTCCCCTTGAATGTATGGTGCACAGTGAGGGAGGGGTGGATTCTTCATCCAGCTGCAAGCTCTTCTTGAGATGGATGACTCTGCACTGGGCTGCGTAGCCCCTGAAAACTATTTTCATCAGTGTTGGTTGTATATGAAAGAGTTTAGAAATGAGGCAATAAGGAAAGCTTCTGCTAGAACAAGAATCCAGCTGAATAAGTGTTATCATCTATATTCTCATATATTTTCCTTGGGGGGGGGGAATGGGGCCATATCAGTCTTGTAGCTCATAAAAACTTCTGCTACAATACATTTGTTAATTTTTAGAGTGCCACAAGGCCCTTCATTGTTTTTGCTACAATAGACTAGTAAAGGTAAAGGTATCCCCTTTACCCCTGCTAAGGTAAAGGTATTCCCATCCCCTGCTCGAAAACTAGTCGTGCCCAACTCTAGGACACGAGTCGTGTCCGGCTCATCTCCGTTTCTAAGACTGAAGAGGCAGCGCTGTCCGAAGATGCTTCCATGATCATGTGGCCAGCATGACTAATGGAATGCTGTTACCTTACCGCCGCAGCGGTACTTATTTATCTACTTGCAATTTCTTGCTTTCGAACTGCTAGGTTGGCAGGAGCTGGGACAGGAGCTCACTCCGTCACATGGCACTTGGGTCTCGAACTGCTGTCCTACCGACCTTCCGGTCTGCAGTTCAGCGTCTTAACCACTAAGCCACTGTGGCCCCTATAGACTACCCCTCCGAAAATTATCTTTAACTATTAGGCTTCCCAAGTATCTGACATAAAAAAAGAGCAGCAGTGAAACCATCTCAAACATCTATTCAGTGACTGGCAGCACAATCCTAACCAACTTTCCAGCGCCCGTGCAGCCACAATGCAGCCCCGAGGTAAAGGAACAAATGTTCCCTCACCTTGTAGATACCTCCGTGACTGCCCCTGCACTGCAAAATGCAGTGCGCGCCCTGTTGGCATGGCTACACCGGCACTGGAAAGTTGGTTAGGATTGCGCTGTGAAGACCTAGCAATTAAAAAGCAAAAGAAAACTCCAAAGAGAAGGACTTGGGAAGAAACACAGCCTGCTTCTTAACCATGTCTGAACTCTGCTTTATACATTAGATGGAAGCAAATGTAGATGTGCCACCAAGTGTAGGGAGCTGCAACCAATCACAATTTCCTGATGTGTGTATTGCACCTGTAGTTTACATTTTTAGGTGCATTGCAAATTCATTTTAGGCATATGCCTAAAAAATATAGCGTGTGAATTGGTCCTGAGAAGTAATTCTGCAAGAAAAAGGAGGAGGAGCAGAGAACATAAGTGTGTGTTGTGTTCTTAGGTCAAGTGTACTGTGGATAATAATATTAAATAGCCTAGGGGGAACAGGCCGGGTTATGCCAGGTGGCAGCAGGCCCATTCACTGCAGCATAAGGCAATTGCCATCTTTGCTTCTTGAAGGCACCAAGGGACCAAATACCAGTTCCCTCTTATGCACCAGCATTTGGTTTCTGAGGCTTCCCTCCATCACTCAGGCAGCTGTGCACTCTTTGATCTGGCAGCCTCTGTGTTAATTATGTAAATGTCAACTGTTCAGCTGACTCTATTAGGAGTCTCTTGGAATGTTTGTTCAATTTTTCCTTGACTTAGCAACTTCATATTACAAAGTCTGAGAACCCCTCTTGTGGTATAGTGAAAAAACATAGATGACATATATGATGATATTGCATTCCTATTAATTGCCAGCTTTGCATGGTTTTGCTCTTATTTAAGTAACCTTTTCTTTTGAACCTCATATTTGCCCAAATGGCAAAACAATGTGCATGTTTTAAACCTACTGTATTTAGGTTTACTTGGAACCACAACATGAAGAGGCTGACAGAGGACAATACCATCCGTACAACAGATCTGCTTTGCTGTATATATCTCTGCAAGTGAGTTGTGAACTATTTTGAAAGACTAGTTAAGCTGACACCTGTTGTTGCAAGATCTGTATCTACCACAGACAAAATTTTCCCTGTGTGACTTGGGGATGGCATTCTCTGCTCACATTAAATGTTGGCAGTGTGCAGAAATATAGTGCTGTGCTTTAATTTTGCAGCAAATATGCTTTACATATTTCGGGCTTCACATTTTGAAGCCAAACATTGTCCCAACCTAACATTGGTTGATATTTTTTATCGTGTGTAAAGAAAATGCCTGATAATGTAACCTGGTAGTGGTGTGACTGAGGTTACTTTTGACTTTTGTGCAATAAATATTATTATTACTATTAAGAATATTTATATATTGCTTTTCAACAAAAAAGTTCACAAAGCAGTTTACAGAGAAAATCAAATAATTAAATGGCTCTCTGTCCCAAAATGACCCGCAGTCCAAAAAGATACAGAAGAACACCAATAAACAGCCACTAGAAAAGACACTGGGGGGATGCCGGGGGGAGGGTTTATGGCCCGCACCGGGTGATGCACTGGGAGGGGTTGATGCACGGCTGCTGCCGCTGCTCGGCCACTTGGTAACTCCAGCAATTCGGTGGCGTCTGTGTTTGAAAACACAGACTTTGCCGAAGGGCCGGAGGTTCCCAAGTAGCCTTGCGTGCTAGCGCGAGCAGAGGAAGGCTCATGCACCTGCGCCTTTCAATGCAAACTGTATAGTATTGCATGACACAGATGTCAACCCTGGCTGGAAACATTAGAGTAGATTTACAGCCCAATCCTATGCAGGTCTGTCACACGGAGCCCCTTACGACAGTGGAAGACACATCCGCTGTCATAAAATGGCTGCCGACAGAGCGCACAGCACTCCGTTGGCAGTCATTTTGTGAGTGCTGCCGCAGCAAGAGACAGAGCTGCAGCTCCACATACTGGCACAGGTTGCGCGTGCCAATACAGCCCCTTCCCGCTCTGTGATGCCCTCCTCTGTTCTGCCTCGTTCTGCCCCCCTTCCCCCATCACTACCACCTGGTCCGGTGGCATGGAGCTTAAGACAGCTAATGTGCTTTGCCTTAACCGTTTTAAGCATCAGCTGGACTACAAAGTATCCAAGGATCAGTAAGTGTTCTTAGTGACAAAATCATTTGCATACTTTTTCCAATACAGTAAAACCTTGGATTGCGAGTAACTTGGTTTGCTAGTGCTTTGCAAGACGAGTAAAATTGTTTTCTAAATTTTGACTTGATCAAAGAGCAAGGTCTTGCAATACGAGTACATTGTGTTCTCCAAGAGATCTCTCTGTGTGTCTGCAGAGGAACAATAGCGTCTCCTGGGCAACAAACTGCCCTCTCCCCCATCCCCTTCTCATGATGTCCCTGCCGTTTCTCTGCAAAACCCTTGCTCGTTAACAATCTGTTCTCCCTCTGCAAGAGGCTCCGTTTGTGCAGAGAATACAGTAGCTCAGACGTTTGGTTTGCAACTTCTGCAGAGCAAATGTCTGAGCTATTCTCTGCAAAAACGGAGCCTCTTGCAGAGGGAGAACAGATTGTTAACGAGCAAGGGTTTTGCAGAGAAACGGCAGGAACATCATGAGAAGGGGATGGGGGGGAGGGCAGTTTGTTGCCCAGGAGACGCTATTGTTCCTCTGCAGACACACAGAGATCTCTTGCAGAATAACGAATCATCTGAGTTTCCATTATTTCTTATGGGGAAATTTGCTTTGATATACGAGTGCTTTGGATTACAAGCACCTTTCTGAAACGAATTATGCTCGCAATCCAAGGTTTTACTGTACTCAGTTCCCTAGATGGTTTCTCAACCTTTCCCCCCCCCCTATTCTGAGTCTCATTTGCCTCATCATAGCTACTATTAGTTGGACAAAAAGGTACTTTAGCATCTGCACTGTTTATTCTAATAATCAGTACTTTATTTCTAGCTAACAAATATTCTTAGACATAAAGTAACTTTCTCCCCAGGGTTGCTACCTGATGCTCAGTTTGATTGCTGTCAGATAGCAAATAAAAACATTGTTTGTGTGCTTTAGAAAATGCTGCAGTGTGGTGGTTTTATTGGTTTTATTGCTTCTGATTTTATTGCTTCTGCTTTTGCTCTGTTTGGTTTTATGAGTAATATTTTTATTATTTTGATGATCTTGTCAGCTGCCTTGTAAATTTTTAATTGGGAGGCTGAGTGAACAAGGTTTATTCAAACTGCCATATGATAAGAAGAAAGTAGCTGCAATTCTTCTCAAAATCTAAAACAACCTGTTCTTGGGGCGGGGGGGGGGGGGGCAGAAACAGAGATGAGACTTTTTTAGTGCTTGAAGTTAACCTGAGGAATGACCTTTAACAGGTCAGAAACTGATTCACTGCAGGAGTCCTGTAGCTCTTGAGCAGTTACTGGGACAGGCTGCAGTTCAGGTCAGCTTCACAGACATTGTCAGAGTGATATTAAAAAGCACCCTTTAACAAAGTACTGTATACTGAACTTTTGCACTGCCTAGTTTTCTATATAACAGCCCAATCCTGCTCTAAAGATCTACCGGGTGGCAGAGGCTGCCTGCTGGATCCTGATCGCCGCCGCAGGCAGCCCGCAGTGGAAAGTCTACTCGGGGAAGGGGACGCTCGTCCCC
The DNA here is from genome assembly GCA_026170595.1 of Plestiodon gilberti rubricaudatus. NCBI lineage: Eukaryota > Metazoa > Chordata > Lepidosauria > Squamata > Scincidae > Plestiodon > Plestiodon gilberti. Next base: position 190,630,008 of record JANXHW010000002.1, on the reverse strand, counting down.
TTCCCCGAGTGTAACCGTGGCTGCGGCCGATAGGCCTCCTCGAATTTCCGCCAGCTATTTTGCTGGCGGAAGTCAGAGGAGGCCGTGTAACGGCTCAGCCGATCAGCATTGGTCAGGATACGGCCGAGGCTGATCCCCCTCCCCGATCAGCTGGGCTTATTGGCCCCTGCCGTTCCCGGCTGCACCTCCCCCTCGTCCGCTGGATCCTTACCTGGGTCCAGCGGCGGGCTGGCGAGTCCTCGGCTGGCGGAACGGGGAAGGCCGGCCTTGCGCCGGCCTTCCCTGCATTCAAGTTGTCGCAGGTGTGCCTTACGGCACATTTGCAACATCTTCGGCCGGTGGAACGCCCGTTCCACTGGCCGAAGTTAAAGTAGGATTGCGCGGTAAGTGTGAGAGGTCTGTGTCCAGTTTTGTGAATTCATTCTTTTGTTTACAGTGCAAACCTAGGCATGTCTTCTCAGAAGTAAGCTCCATTAAGTTCAATGGGACTTACTCCCAGGAAAGTGTGTATAGAATTGCAGCCTAAATTTTTTAACCAGAACAATTTTAGTTTTTTTCAAAGAACCACCAAAGTACTAAAATGTAGAGTGTAGCAGTAGATGTAATCTAGAAAACACATCAAGATTACCCCACTCTCTCTGGTTATGTTCTCAGAAATTGATGTGTATATTGGACATGTGTACATTGAATCTACTTTTCCCAGAGGATCCAATGTAATTGGTATGGGTTAGGGCAGAGGTTCCAAAACTGTGGCATTATGACAATGGGTCGTTACTCCCTTAACGGGATTGGCGACCCGCGGTGACATCAACAGCACATCCGAGATTGCACCGCCGGTGTCATCGCCGGGGGAAAAATGGCCTTTTCTACCTTCCTTCAGGGGTGTTGTGGTCCTCCGGGGGATGCGGGGAGCCTGCGGACTCCTCTGCAGCCTCCTTGCACCTCAGAACAGCCCTCTGACGCGATCGCAACCCACTTCCGGTTTCGTTGGCCATGTATATACCGTAGAGTAGACAGATTACCAGCCATGTGTATACTGTAGAGTAGACAGATTGTACTCTTGTTGAATGTGATCAATGAATAGGACTACATAAGGATGGCAAACGGGATGCCACTGATGTCTCTGCCATGGCATGCTAAAAAGAAAAAAAAAGCCCTTTACGCTGTTCTGTCACACGTTTTTTGCAAACTAGAAAGTGTGGGACTTCTGGTTTTATTTAAAGAGACTGCTCAAATGATGGAGCTCCCCCATTCGTGAGGTCCCTTTACATAAAACTCCACCATCCATGGCTAATGCAAGCCACGTAAGCCTGCTTCATGGCTGGGCCAGCCCTAAGCTTTACATGTATAAGAGAGACTAGGATTTGAGGGAGAAATTACTATCCTATGTGACATGCTTTACTCATACTCCAAATCCCAGAGTTCCTTTGTTCCTCCAGATGTTTGCTATGCAGAGGTAGGAGGAGCCAACAGAGAGTTGGTTTGGAGGATGATACTTTGCCAACTCACATTTGCAGTGTGAGCACACACATCGTGCCCCCTTCCCAGCATGCTGGTTTTTTTTTTTTAATTGCATATGAGAGGGTTTTGTCTGAATTGCCCTTGTAGGCATGGCTTATATACTGCTTTAAGGTAGTATTTGAACTGTGCGTACAGGAGTGTTAGGATTAATTGCTCTCCCATGTGATTGAGAAATGGAATGCAGCATGCCAGAAAGGGAGCAATTCATGTGTACTCGCAGAACAAATGTGCAAAGAGGGGCTGGTCAGCAAAATATTATCTGAACTGGCACAGGGTATCTTTCCCAATTGTATCTGACTGGCAGTAGCAGTAATAATTGGATGCACTGATGAAATCCCTGGGACAGCAGGAGCCCGTACTGCTGATCAGATTTACAGGCGCCCAAATGTATGTAAGTAAATGAGTTTGGCCTCTGAACTCCAGAGTGTATAGAAACTCTGACACTTGATCTCAAGAAGGGAAGAGTATCTAAAGGAATTTGTCGCTAGTGTATAATTGAAATATATGTATGTATATGTATGTATGTATGTATGTATACACACACGCACGCATGCACGCACGCACACATGCTATATAGTCAGACATGTCTGTAAGTACAAATCAGGCAGCCAGAAATGTAAGTAACTTAGGCAAGGAATCTAAAGAAGTTGTAGGATACTAATCAGAGAACCAGCATGGTACAATACAGGCTGGTTACCCCTTATCCGGACATCTAAAATCTAGACTATTCAGAAATCCAGACATTTTGGGAGCTATGACTTAAAAAAAACCACACCTTTTTTCCAGCAGCTGGCTGGCATAGCGCAAGGCATGCTAGGGCACAAAATTATTTAAAATATTGTATAAAATTACCTTCAGGCTATGTGTACAAGGTGTATAAGAGACATAAATGCATTTTGTGTTTAGACTTGGGTCCCATCTCCAAGATGCCTCATATTTATGCAAATATTCCAAAATCCAGACAAATCCAAAATCCAGACAACTTCCCGTCCCAAGCAGTCCAGATAAGGTATACTCAACCTGTAGTTGGTGTCAATTTAGGACTGGGAAGACCTTGGTTCAGTGAAGGTTATTGGATTATCTTAAGCCAGTTGAAGACCTTGAAGACCCAAGGGAAGACCTTGGTTCAGTGAAGATTATTGGATGATCTTGGGCCTGCTATCCCTCAGCCTGACCTACTTTATTTATTTATTTATTTATTTACAGTATTTTTACCCTGCCTTTATTTATTTACAGTATTTTTAACCCATTTTTATCCCTCCCCGAAGGGACCCAAGGCGGCTTACAACATGGGAAGGGAATACAATACAATACAAAAAATAATCAATTCACAAAAACTAGTAAAAAACATCATCTAAAAATTAATAAAAACAGATGAAATTACAATTAAAACAAGAGCATAAAGAACAGCAGCACTCCACCTGTACCAGCAGGATGTTAAAAAAGGCAAGGACTCAGAAGGCTTTCTTAAACAGGAAAGTTTTCAGGCCTCGCCGGAAGGTCTCCAGGGAGGGAGCAGTACGTAAGTCAAGAGGGAGGGAATTCCATAGGGTTGGTGCCACTAGTGAGAAGGCCCTATTTCTGGCCGCTGCCCCTCGCACCTCCCTGGGCGACAGTACCCGCAAAAATACTTCATAGTGTTGTTGGGGAGATAAAGGGGCTGGAGGAAGATCTGCGTATATTACCCTGAACTCCTTGGAGGAAGGATGGGATAAACATTATAAATATTAGCCAACCTCTGAGTTTCTCAAGAAATACATGGTCTTTTGTGGGAGGGGGAAGGGGGCCCTCTTACAAGTCCTTACAGGACCTAGAAAAGTCCTGCTTTGGGTACTTGCCTTTGCTCGGCATACATTGTGAAACAAAGCGAATAGCTAAAGTCAAAGTATGTTGCTGTCGTGTGGGTTTGGCGGAATATTTTCCATTGTTTGAATGCATCCACAGCAGAACTAGAGTGTCTCCCTAACAGAAAGATTGGGATCCATTTGCTGTGCTTTTTCTAAAACCGCCACAATGTTGCTTTGTAATGAGACCCATAAGGGTGGACCATACATACACTTTGGATAACTTCACAAAACTGCAGTAAAGCAATTTCCATCCCCACCCTCTCAGGTTCAAAGAAGTGAAGATTTTATTAAAAGGAAATTGTATAGCATTTCCAGCTGTCTGTTTTTAATGGTCAGAGTAGTATGCTGTAACAATACCATGTTTGGAAGATATCTTTTTCCTCTGAGCAAATGTAACATTATTATTTTTATCTTTGAATTACCTCATGTACGCTGACTACATGCCTTTTCTAAGCAGTACATGGTTATAGGGGAATTAACCAGAAATACAAAGCTTTGCTGGTAAAATTGATAGAGTATACCAATAAATATATTTTCTCTGGCCACCTCTTTTCAGAAGATGAAAAGATCTTGTGGTTTTTTTTTTAAATTAGGAGCAATACTATGTTTTCATTTAATTCAGTAAATGAGTTGAAGCCTCCCGCCTGCCCTCGCCTCCGTATGGCTCCAAATGGAGCTGTTTTGGAGGCAAGGGCAACATGCAGGCGGCGTGGAGAGGTGTCGTGACATCACCTTGGCCCCACCCCGGGCAGCGGCCAGTCTTGCAATGCCGCTGGCATCACTTTGTCTAATGGATGGGGCACTCCTGATTCTTCCTGAGGTCCAAGTTGAAACTTTTGGTTGCAGTTTGAGTTATTTATTCCATTTCATTTCAGCAAGCAGCAATACATGCCATGCAAACCTTTCTGCATGTAGAGGAGACCCTTTATATCAAAGAGGTGTTGCAGGATCGGGAGCGGGGAGAACCTGCATTCTGCATATGCAGTGCCTACAGAGGCACTTCATTTTTAATAACTACATAACAGGTAGGAACTCCTCAAGTGCAGCTTTTTCCTGCAGGCAGATGCTCAGATGAACAGTGCAATCCTGTGTAACCTTGCACTGGTGTAACAGTAGACGCACTGGTGTAACAGCAGATGCACCAGTGTAAGTGCAATTACTCTGGCATAAGTGCACTTGCACTGGTGCAAGGTTACACAGGATTGTGCTGGTCTCACAGTGCTTTAATCCATCCTGGTTCCAGCCTGGGTCAAATTGACAGCGCAATCCTATCCAATTTACACCACTGGTGTAACCAGCGGTGCAGCAAGAACGGGAGGCCCCAGAAAGGAAAGGGGATTTAAATCTCCTCTCCCCTCCAAAGCCTCCCGCTCTGCCTTCCCCTGCTGGTTACACCGGTGGTGTAAGTTGGATAGGATTGCGCTGTGAATTAGGTTGCTGTGTGGAAGGAGCTCTGCGAACTCAATCATACAGAAATATTCCAATATAATATTAATTTGGTTTTTACTTTAATAAACATTTTTAATAGTTTTAACGGAGGAAGAAAGTTTGGTCTCAAATCGAACAGTACAATGCAGCAATCCAAATACAACAACACGAATGCAACAGCAGCAATACAAATTCAACTAGTGAAATGATATTCCGAGTATCAAAGTACCGGTAGTTTTCTTGCATAAAAACAAAAATAGGGAAATAAAAATCACTATTCTCATTTAGCAGGCAGTGCCTTAAAATGGTGGTATTTGTAGTGGAAGGATCCAGCAGACTGGCAGGAGCCAAGTGTGGTGTCAGCAGTGGACCCTTGTTGACAGATCCAGGCAGCAAGGAGTTAACAGATGAAGACTTGGACTTTGACAGGACTTTGACAGGACTGGGCAGCAAGGGGTCAACACCCAGGACTGTGTGGGTGGAAGCACACCTGAAAGCAATTGGGCGTGGCCCACAGGTGTTGCCAATAATTAGGACTTTGGATTGCAGCCCCCAGCTGTGATCCATAATGGACTAATGAGGGCTTTGAGTATAAAAGCAGCAGCAGTAGGAGCAGGAAGGAGCCTTGCCAGCTCGCCACGGGGATACGCTGCCGGATTTCCGAGCGACGACGACGCTGCTGGACTGGAGGAAGGACTGCCACTCTCGGCTGACAGAGAAGAGGACTGCACGCCAGTGACGCTGCACTTCCGGAAGGACAACGCCCAGCTGGGGGACGCCGAGCCAACGGAGAAAGAAGCCAACTCTGCTGCCAAAAGAGACTGGTTTGAGGGGGCGATAGACTTGTTTCTGTTAAGCAGAAGGGTTTCTGCTGTGGGATAATTTATGGTGTTAGGGAGATAAGGGTTGCTGTAAGGCAATAAATTTGGGTTAATTGTCTATCTGAGTTCGGCTTTCATTTTTACACACGGCATTAACTATTTGAGGTGTTTTTCAGTCGAAGCGGGCATTTAAAGGGAACAAACTTGCTCCTAGAAGGAGAAGTTGGGTTTGGGCAGGACATTTGGATCCCCAGAGTGGGGTGATTCCCAAAGCAGGACAGTATTTGTACTGGCTTCATTTTGATTTGAGTCGGCAAGAGTGCAGTGTGACTGCACAAACCCTAATGTTTTACTTCTAGTAAATGGTGCTAGTTCTATTCCATGAAGAGAACTATTGATCTAGCTTGGTAGTTTTCAGACTGTATCACAAGGAATCCTAAGGTTCCTTGGAATGTTCTTAGGGGCTGTTCAACAATAAGAAGAGTAATGGTGGAGAAACTCCCCTGAAATGAAAGACAGTGTGCCTACAAGTATCAATGTTCCTTTGCAATGTGCTCCTACAAGGTAGTGTTAAGGTTGCTTTAGGTTGCACTCTCTCTGTTCATGTGGGGTTACACAGGCTTGCTGATTGCCCCATATGAAGTCAGAGTACGCCCTAAGACATGCCCCAACATCCTCTGCAATGTGCAGGAGTTGCATGGCAGAAAAATCCATTTGGGATGGATTTCCTGAAGGTAGGAAGCTGTGAAAAGCTTAATTAGTAATTAGTGGCAGCTCTGACTTTGGGAGTCAGTGAGGCTACAGCATTCAGCACTGCTCTCCCCACAGTGGAACACAGTGGAACTTGTATTCACTAATAATAAAGAAGAATATTTTTAAACTTAGGTAGGGTGCCATGGGCTGTCCGCTGAGAGAACCCACCCCATTTCCCATGCACACAAAGATACAGAGAGAACTTCCTTATTGAGACGGCATAAGCGTTAACATTCAGATAACTTTGAATTCAACGTCTCTAATTTAGAAATAAAGCCATACCACCTGGTATACGTTCTTGAAGCCATGTGGTGTTTCTTAAGAGGAATGTACACCCTATTGCCAAAAACCAAAACAAACAAACAAGCCCCAAACAACTATGTCAAGGCTTTTTAACAGGTCAGGGTCACTTGCTCTGATATGCAATTTTTTTTTAAGTCAGAAGGAAATCCAACTTCTCAAAAACCAAACCAGATCTTCCCCTAAAACAAACATAACAAATGCTTTTAGGTATATGGATAAATAGAGGAATCTTATTTGAGCTAGGACTCACCAGGGCTTAACACAAGAATATGTTTTTAGTGCTCAGAAATTTGATGTACACCAGCCCCTGACCATGTGTAGAATGCCTTTCTTTGCAAATAACCAAAACTTGTCTCCATATATCTGGGATTAGGGAAAGCATCTTCCAGGTTTAGGGACTGGGTATGTCTGTCAGTGTAACATCTAGACAACTTGAGACCCAGCAGCATCCACTTTAGAAATTCCTTGACAAACAAATTGACAAAAAAGACAGGCTATGAATAGAGGTGTATGCAAACGGTGTTGTTTATTTTACTCAAAAGGAAGTCCATTGTGTTCAGTAAAACTCTTACAAAACAATCCTGTGTAACTCTTGCACCAGTGTAATAGTAGATCCACAGGTGTAAGTGCACTTATGCCAGTGTAACTTGCCGTACGTCGACGGACGCAGGATGGAGACCGGCGTAACCCCCCTCAGACGCTGTGCACATGTAGTTCGGACACAGGACGGATGCCAGTGCAACTCGGCGCAGGGGGTGTCCGGACACCCCCCGGAATGCCCCCTGTGCTGGTGGAGTTGCAGCGGTATCTGTCCTGCGTCCGAAATGCGCATGCGCAGCATCCGTGGGGGTTATGCTGGTTTCCGTCCTGCGTCCGTCGATGTACGGCAAGTTACACTGGCATAAGTGCACTTACACTGGTGGATCTACAGTTACACTGGTGCAAGAGTTACACAGGATTGTGCTGCCAGGCTGTAATCCTCTTGTATTCAACAAAAACAAACACCTCTAGCTACAAAGTCAGGTGCTAGCTTGCCACTGTTGAGAAACGACATACTTGTTGCCAGTATAGGTAAGAAGTCCCTTTTCACCACAAACGTTTTGTGCAAACTCTCTCTGGTTCCCTCTCTGTCTGTAGCCTCTATTCCACCTCATTCATGAATAATTGTAATTCCCTCTAATAACAAATTTGGGTGATTCTGTACCAGTAAATCTGGAAGAGAATGGGGCCCTTGAAATAAGGTGATGGTTTATTCAAACTTGGGAGATTATCTAGATATGCACCCAAATTTTCCTTGCAAGGACGTGAGATGCAAACATCCAATTTACTCCGATGTTTCCGGAGAGCTTGCAGTCGTGTCCAGCGTCAGGTAACTTCAGGCGCTGGATGCGACTGCAAGCTCTCCGGAAACATCGGAGTAAATCGGATGTTTCCGGAGGGCTTGGAAGTCGCGTCTAGCGTCGGGGAACTTCACGCAGGCGCTGGACGCGACCAGGATGCTCTACGCAAACATCGTAGTAACTGCGATGATTGCGCAAAGGTTTCTGATCGCGTCCAGCGTCTCAGCGTCCGGGAGGCACACAGCCTGCTTGTAAAAGAAGCGAAGGTGCAGCGTGCAGAGCTGCTGACCAGGGCAGGGGCAGTCCTGCCGAAGGTTGGACCTGCTAAACAACAACCGGTAAGCCCCGAAAATGCATTAAAACGGCCAGGGGGGGGGAAGGGATTTTTTTTTAGTATCGGCGTATAACACGCACCCTATTATTTTGGTTCACAATTTTGGTCAAAAAAGTGTGTGTTATACGCCGATAAATACAGTAATTTTAGGGTGCTCTATCACATCTCGTTTTTATGCATACCCCATCAGCATACCCCATTTTCATTTATTTTACCCGAAATTAACTCTTTGTTAACTCTTTGTTTCAGAGGTAAAACTGAATACGTTTTTTTCATCTGTCTTCACTTCACCTCTTTGCTATAGAAGAGGTAGGACAAATGCTTGCGCATGAACTGACCTTGTAAAGGAGGGAGTCTGAAAAACAGAGTCAAATAGAGATGAGATTAAATTCTAGGGTTTATTGACAAATTAAAAATGTATGAATCACCAGGTCTGGATCGCATTTACCTGAGAGTTCTTAAAGAACTCAGATAGGAAATTGCTGGTCTTCTAATCTAACACAACTATGTAATTTCTCCCTTAAATCGGCCAGAGGGCTAGAAGATAGCCAGTGTAACACTGATTTTAAAAAAGGGATTAGGGTGGGCGAGCCAGGACATTACAGGCCAGTTTTCTTACTGTCTGTTCTGAGCAAACTGGCAGAAAGCATAATTAAAGATAAAATTGTGAAGGATATAGAAGAACAAAACTTGCTTAAGGAATATCAGCATGGCTTCTGCAAAGTCAGTTGTGCCTCACTAACATTTTAGAGTTCTTTGAGAGTGTTAACAGGCCTCTATGGCAGGGGTGGCCAAACTGCTGCTCCTGAGCCACATGCAGCTCCTTGACGTATAATGTGCGGTTCTTGGAAATAGGTTGGCTGAGCTCCTTTTTGCATCACAATTAATATTTATTTATTTATTTAAAAAAAATTTATATCCCGCCTTATCCTATGCCGAGGCAAATGCCCAAGGCGGAAAATATAAAAGGAAAATAAAGTTTCAAGCTTTATAATTATTTACCAGGTATAAACTGAGAGTCCACTGGATTAAAACATAAGTTTAATGTTCATGGTGAGTAAATATATTTAAGAATTTAAATGCTTCTTAAATATTGTGGATCTCTCAAACATCTCTCTTACGGCTCTCAAACACCTGAAGTTTATCGTATGTGGCTCTTACATTAAGCAAGTTTGGCCACCCCTGCTCTATGCCTTCATCTCCTGCTTGTAGACTTCCTAGAAGCAAATGGCAGACAATGCTGGACTAGATGAGCCTTTGACCTGATCCAGCAGGACTCTTCCTGTGTTCTTATGGAAGGGAAACCCACAGAATTAGTCACATGATGATTTGTGCTATTTGTCTCTTTTTGGAATGGAGCCGCACCAATCTCAGATAGCCAGCTCTGCTTTACAGGTGAAGGGCTGTTTTATCTCAACTCGAGACACAGCTGTTGTGTTTGTAGGGAAGGGAAAAAGCTGGAATTACTAGGCTGCCAGGATTCCAGCTGATTAGCTTGGGATGAAAGAAAATGGATGGACAGCACCAACCCTGGCGTCGCTATGGGGGGGGATGCAATACCCCCAGGTGACAACTGCAGTCTCTTCCCGAGGAGGAGCCGCAGCAGGAGCTTTTTGCTCCATGGCTGCTTTTTTGCAGCCACGGAGCTGAAACGCTTCCAAAACGGTGCGTTGTTGGGGCCCTCCCACCCAAGCCTTCCAGGAGTGGAGGGGATGGGGTGATGATGCAGAATGCGTCATCGGCCCCCTCCCACGTGGCCTGGTAGTGACGCTACTGAGCACCAGATTTGCGAAGGGGGAGGGAAGCATATGTGCCCCTTCTTCTCCCTGACACGATTTAGAGGGCCCATCAGAGTATTGTCTGAACTACCACCACCACCCCGCTTTGTGTTTAGGCAAGAATAGTTGTGGATGAGAATTAATTATCTTTTAGTTATGTTGTTTCAATACACATGGCCAATGACAGTGCAATGTCCCTGTGCAATGTCCCTATTTTTATTCATTGGTTGATTTAAAGGAACATCTGTGTGACATGAACCTTCTGTTACACAGGATCTTCAAAGTCAGGCTTGTGCCAAGATTGCTGGGGCTAAGTCCTATACTGGGGCCCCCACCCACCCCCTGTTGGTTCACTGGATCCTACCATTGCCACTGGTATGCAGGGTTCAGGGGTTGGCTCAGCCAGGTAGGTCCCTAGCCTGGGCTTGACCTGGCCAGCTTCTGATGCCACCCTGCTGGTATCATAATTTTTATAGGACTGACCTGTCAGTAGTAACCCAATTTTTAATCCTCTGGATTTTTAAATACAGTTCAGCCTGAGAAAAGTGTGAACATGTGGATATTGGTGTAGAACCTCTGCCATAAAAGTCCTCAGAATGTTTTTGTTCAACGCCGCAGCATAAGGTCTATCTACCTTGATACTCAGTCACTAGTGATCAAATTCAGTGTATTACAAGTCAGTCTTGGTGATTCTCACCCAGGTTTATCCAGGAACAGCTCCCCTCCCTTATCTCAGGAAGGTCATATCGCACAATAACCTCACTGGCTTGCCTCACCTTGTTTATTGACATGCTAATTTGATTCTAAGCATCTAATGCAAACCAGTTCTCTTTCTCTGTACTGAAAGATTGAGGGAGAGGCCAAAGGCCACCATGCTTGCAATAAAACAGCTACTTTAGTTTTGGCAAAAAGCTCCATTAATTAGGTAGTCCTTGCTTTCATCTTCATCATTGTCTGCTACATGTGGGTGCTATTAATCTTGCTTGTTAGGAGGCTTTTTGGAGAGAAGCACACCTTTTAAATATACCTTTTTAGAGAAAGATGGCTTGCTAGGCCAAATTATAAGCCCAATGTGTGCATTCTAGTTAGATTTGAGTATTGTTGCACACATTTATTTCATACTATTATTTTCTGGTTTAACCGTTCTTATTGCAGCAGTTGTTAAGAGATTGTTTTTATCAAAACTTCAGTACTGAACTATGGCTTCATTTAGTTTCATCTGCCTGTAGTTAGTGATTCTCTCTGGTCTCTAAGTGGCCAAGTGGAGCAGTCTATTCAGTGCTTTGCAAATAGCATCATTTAGTACTGAAGAATACTGAGCCATGCACTTTAAACGCTAATTCTGTGTACTTCCGAGAGAAGTTCAAAGCTCTCTCTGGTAATGCAGGAACTCTGGAAAGAGGAACTCATTAAGCCTTATTAGAGTAAAATGAGCAGAAGAAAATGAACAAAAAACAAAGGAGTAAAGAGACCAACAACCACATTCCTTTTTGCCTCAATGAATAAACTTTTATTTTCTTTTATTGAGTTTTATTCTGGCTTTTGATTTAGGCCAATTATTGTTGACAGTTTGCTTTTATCATCTTTTCAGTTGATGTTTTGCTAGAACTATGTGTATTTTTTTTGGGTTGCCATTTTGGAACTCCGGCATCTCATACAGTGGGTCTGTGGCTTATTACTATTGTGTGTTGCTATCAACATGATTTTATTACAGCGATAACATTCTTAGAATATTTTTGAACTATGCATTTTCTTCAGGCCTTGTAGTAATCCACAGTTATATATTTAGAACAAAAGGTGTTTCAAAGCTGCCATATAACATTTTTAAACATTGTGAATTTGTTAACAATATACAATAATAAGTAATTGCAGTATTTTCATTTCTAAGCATTTAGGCTACAACAAAGCAATCATTTTACCAACATTTTCCTGCAACTATAGAAAGCCTAGTAAAATGCATCAATACATAACACACTAAACTGAATTTTTAAAACTTATGGTTTTGACATTTGGGTTGACGGGGCTGATACAGTACTTCATCACTGCTTACACTAAGGCAAGCTAGCCAGTATCCTAGCTTTAGCAGCATATGTGCTGAATCTGCGAGAATAACCTGGTCTCCATAAACAGGGCCAAATGCACAGGTTTCTTGCCAATTGGAGTTTTGCCCTAGTCAGCTTTCCTCACAATTCCCTATGGAAAGCAACAATTGACGTGCAGATAAATCTTTACTGCATTGCTGGTAGGAAGCAACAGGCCATCTTGATGCTTAGAACAACATTTAAGGATTGGTCAAGGTTAGTGTCTTGGCTCATACAGAACTTGTAGAGAGACATGTTTCAATAGAATGAAAACTTGGGATCACTTACAGGGAATGTAAGCTGGAAGGAAATCTATTTATTTATTTAAAGATTTATATTCCGCCTTTTTCACAGTAGGGCAATCAATGTGGCTAACAAGTTTAAAACACAATAATAAAACATGAAGAAAAATTAAAACAAGACAAACCCCAATAGATCACATAAAAGCAAATAAAATTACATTTAATTAAAACGCCAGTCTATCATGTCAGCTATTTGAATGACATCCTGAATAAAAAGGTCTTAAGGCCCCACCAAAAAGTTTCCCAAAGAAACTAAGGGGAGGGAATTCCACAATTGGGGTGCCACCACCGAGAAGGCCATCTCATGGTAAGGTACAAATGAACCAAAAATGAACAAAATCCATGACATTAAGGTTTCATGCATTGGTTGATTTCACATGGAATAACCCATACAAACTTTCCCTGTTTAGGGGAAGTGGGCTAATTATGGCCTGGGCTCAAACCTCTCTGTTCATGCTCTGCTCATAATTAGCTCAGCTCTGACATCAGCACCAGCAGTCCCCACTGCTGTAGCAGCCCTTTCACAAAGCATCATAATGCCTAGGACAGTGCTTTTAAGCCAGTGGTACAAGTACCACTGGTGCTGCTTCACAGTACAGCAAGTGGTATTTGGCCTTGTAGTTTATTTCTACATGCCTGTGAAGTTGCACAGTGCCCCCATGGCACTGCTCTTCCTGGCACAGCATCATTTCTTCCTACAGGCAGGTTAAAAGTGGAGAGGTCCAAAATGGATCCTCAATCCTATTGGCTTTTTCTGGATACCGAACATTAATTGCTCCCTTCATACATTACAGTGAAAACTGAGGGGAAGCAGGATCATGCTCATTATACTTGCTTACAAGCAGTCAGCACAATTTGTGAAGGAGCCTTCACACACAAAACTATACATGCGTAAGTTCTGTCTATGCAGTTTGAAAAGGCAGGTTCCCTGTAATGAAGTGCACAGTACTTGCACAAGATCTGCTGAATGTGTACAGTAGGGGGAGGCAAATTACAGTCAATCCTCGTAATTCTCTGATTTCCTTATCTGCTGAGAGCAGGAGTGCCACTTACCTTGCGCCATTTGCGATTTGTTCTTGGCTGTCCGCAGCCATACGCTGTACCCGCTACAATTCTGAAGGTATTTGCAGCCATTTTCAAGCCATCTGCGGGGTTATTCTGTATCGGCAGTGGCCATTTTGAAGCTATCCGTGGCCATTTTGAAGCTATCCCTGCCTTTCTAAAGCTATCCACAGCCATTCTGAACTTGTCTGCAGCCATTCTGAAGCTATTCTGCAGCCAGTCAAGTACTGGCAGCGCCCCAGAATGCCTTGCAGCAGCTGATAGCACAGCAGAATGCTTTGCTGCGCCACAGCCTGCTTGGGCTGCAACTTTTGGAATTGCTGAAACTTCAAAGGTGCATTTTTTTTTACTGTGAATTGTTTTTATTCTTTTACACTCTTGTTAGCTCCCTTGGGGCCATCTAGCAAAAGTAGGGGCATCCTACTTCAAGATTCTCATTTTACTGTATTTGATTCTTTGAGTTTTGACTTCCAGATTTGTGTGTGATCATTAAATCATATACTGTACATACAGTATATGATTTAAGGTGTAGGTGTCTTTAAGAAAGAAAGGGGGGAAGCACAGTAGGTTAGCCTTTCCTTAAAAAAAAGTTTGCTATAAGTTTTCCGCATAAAAGAAATTACAATGCAATCTACACATTAGTCCTCTTGAGTCTTCTGCACAGCTGACATTTAGACCCCTCCATTATCCTACCCCTCTTCTGCCCAGTACATTATAAAGCAAAAACTAACTTAGCCATCTTTACAGCAGTGTTCACATCTGATTCTTTTGTTTGTTCTTATCTTTTTCACAATAACAGCATGTTTGCTTTAGGGATTTCAGAGCTGTGTTCTGGTTAATGTCAGATATTCAGAACTGTGAACCAAGAAAGTGCTGAGACTGCAAGTGCCATTTCATCTATTATGTTAAAAATAGTTGTGCTTGGGAATTGGAAACAATGGCTGTGTTCTGTTGAATGAGCCTGGGAAAGACTTGCGCACTCCCCTTTCCTCATCTCTTTTGTGTATGTGAGAGCAGAAGAAGGAAAGCAAAGTTTTCGCGCAGAACTTGGAGTACTATGGTTTATTCAAACCATGTTTTTAAATCTAGTTAGCCCAGTCCTATTGCTGATTGGGCTGTCACATGAAAGCGTTTGACAGTGGAACACTGTGTTGTAAAATGTTGTAAAATGGCTGCTGACAGAGTTCACAGTGCTCTGTTGGTTTCCATTTTCTGAGTGCTGCTGCAAGAGGTGGCAGCGCTCCACCACCACGGACAGACACCGTTAAGGCAGCAGGGGGTCGGTGGGCGGGGAGGGAACAAAACTGGGCAGGGAGGGGGGAGGAATAGGGTGCAGGGAGGCAGGGCCATTCAGAGGAATTTTATCAGGGGGTACACAGTTTCTTTTGGGCCCCTTCCCTACATATGAATTTGGCTCTTGGGTCCCCTTTTTTGCTCCAGGGCCCCCTTTTTGACCCATTTTTCACCCTGGGCCCGGGTACAAATTACCCTTTTAACCCCCCCTCTCAGAGGCCCTGCGGGGAGGCTGTGGGTGGGCTGGATCCCGCGGCAGTGTTGCACACCGAATCCTATCCTCACTTTTGCAAGCTTTCCCACCCCCTTTGTCTCCTCAGACTTGAGCCAACTAGAGAGCTGGCGCAGGTCCGAGGAGACCGATTGCAGAGCAAGAGGCTTATGGAGGGGTAAGGGGAAATAATTCCCTTCCACCCTACGAAGCTTCCAGATTCATCCCCCTTCTGAATACAGCATGCCTGTTTCAGCGGGGGGTGGGTGGATGAGGGAGAGGATTGGGGCATGAATGCCTCTTCCCATGATGCATTTGGCCTGACTGGGCTACTTAACCAATACTGAAGGGCCCAAGTGGCTGCTGAGAACAAACCGCAGAATGCTATTTCATCATAAAGGAAAAAGACACTACATATTCCTAGGGATGGTTTGCCCATAGATTTTTTTAAAAAACTGTTCCCCAGTTAAACAGACTCTGCTGCCCTAGTCAGACAAATCAGAATAAAACCAGAAATGACCCTCTGACCAAGAAGATTTACTTGCCTTCTGATCAATCTGCTGAAGAGGTACCATGCATGTGTATTTTGACCAGGAAGCTGATTAGCAGCCTGCACGGCTGATGCAATACTGATCTTGCAGCACGATGGCCACAGTTGGAATACTGTGTAAAGTTTTGGTGCTCCTGTCTGAAAACGGATATTGTAGTGCCAGAAAGGTGTGAAACAGAATAAAGAAAATTATCGAGTTGAACAGCACATTCCCTATGAGGATAGGCTAAAGCAGAGGTTCCTCTGTTGCCCTAAGTACTTGCGGGGGGGGGGGGCAGGACAGTGACAGCACATCCAAGATTGCGCCGCTGCCGCCACCTCCTCAGGAGAAAAGTGCCTTTTTTTACCTTCTTTGAAGGGTGTAATGGTCCTCCGGTCCGCAGGCTCCCCGCACCCCCCAAAGGACTACTATATCCCTCAAAGAAGGTAAAAGAGACACTTTTCTCCCACGGCGGTGGCGGCGGGATCCTGGATGCACCCTCAACGTCACTGCAGGTTGTCACTCCCCTTAAGGGAGTAGTGACCCATTGTTCCCGGCTGGGCCGTCACGACGCCCCAGTTTGGGAACCTCTGGGCTAAAGTATTGAGAAAAGGGAAAGAAAAAGATTCCAATGCTCTAATCGCTGTACCATTAGAAATCCCATCTTTATCCTTGGGCACATAAACGCTTGTGCAAAATTGATAGTATAGAGACAAGATTTTTCCTGCCACTTCAAAGTATCCTACTGCAAACTACCATCTCTGTTCTACTGGGAGCAGTGTAATGATTTTAAATTAAGGCAATTTGTAGTGTTAACTAGTCGGATCTTCATATGTGTAAAAGGTCTGGGAAAGCTGATTATCCAAGAGATCAGCTCAGTCCAAGATAACTAGAGAACGTATTGCCTGATTTTTCTCTTATGACTTGCCAGCACATTGAAGAGGAGTCTGGAATGTTGTGGTCTACAAAATCTTCTTATCTCACTTTATCAGATTTATGTGCCCAAACCATAATAGCAGTGAGAGAAGCATGTGCAGCTCCTTCTCTTTGCATCACAGACTACGTGAGCAAAAGTCACAACGAGTTCTATGGCACCTTAAAGCCTAACAAATATTTCAGCATACATTTTCATCGACTACAGTCCATCAGATGCATGAACTGAAATCCTCAGCAGACAGGTGTGTGTGTGTGTGTGTGTGTGTGTGTGTGTGTGTGTGTGTGAGAGAGAGAGAGAGAGAGAGAGAGAGAGAGAGATATTATAGCAGAATGATTTTAGAGACTGAAATGCAGTGCTTGGGGAGTCGGCCTGTGACAGGGCAGGGCCCAGAGAAAGCAGTTGGGAAGGAGAGTGAAGGGAGAGGTTGGAGGAGGAACTGAAGGAAAGCAGAAGGTTGGAGAGCAGGAGAATGGAGAAGATGAAAGACCGTGGGAGGGCTTGAGTGTAACCTGAAACCTGGATAGAAAGTGAGAAGACTAGGAGAACTGCGGGGGAGGGGGGGAAGCAGACTAGAGACTGGACTCTCTGGAGACATGAACTCTTGAAGAAAGGGCAATATCTTAAAGGATAAGAATTAACTTGATTGACTGAATAGTCAATTCCCCCAACATACCCTCTGGTTCCTTCCCCCAAATACCCCATTACTTCCCCTCCCCACCTTATTGCCCACCCCTGCCATCAGCGTACCTCCTCCAGTGGTGGCTGGGTGTTCTGGTGGTGTGCGCGTGTGGTCGCCAGCCATTTGCACTGGATCCCCATTGTGCGCATTGTAACTGCATCTGCAGGTCTGTCGGAAAGGGCTTTCCACTGACGAAATGCTAGTTCCATCAGTGGATGGTGTCCATAGGATTGGGCTATTAGTCTCCAGGTTCAATCCCAGGCACCATTTACTAGAAAAGGCACTCTGCTTGCAGGACTGGCCCAATACTGCAAAAGCACTGGCGTCGCTGGAGCGTGGCGGGCCGCCAGGGGGTGGCACGTGTCACGGGGTGACGCGCGTCGCCCTCCGGATGCTCCGAGGCCGGCCCGGGAGCCAGCCTCGGAGCGTCCGACCCCGCCGGCGCTCCAGGGCCTTCTAAAAGAAGGCCCATTGCGCAGCGCAAATCCGGGTATTTTTCAATTTTCGTGCATGCGCAGACCGTTTTGAGGGCAAGATGCCGGCTCCCGGGCCGGCCTCGGAGCGTCCGGAGGGTGAAAGGCAGCCGGGTTGCCCCCCACCGTCACTAGGGTGACGCGCGCCACCCTGCCCCAGGGTGACGCGCGTCCTAGTGACGCTACAGTGCAAAAGTGCTACCATAATTGTTATACTAACAGCCCAATCATGCATGCAGGGAAATGAGGGGTTATAGAATCGTTGTAGAGACAGTATGCGCATCCTGCATCCTAGACGTGCATATTTTTTTAAAAAAAGAATAGAAAGACAACATTTAAAAAATAAGAAAAAATATGGTGGCTACACCATCATTTAATAGTCCACTCCAGATTAAGCGGTTGAATTTACAAAACTTCAATGACCATGTTCAGACACATGCAATAGTAAGAGCATAACATAGTACCCGCTTCCAGTATATTTACCTAACCATACCTGAAATGGTTGCATCCAATATATCACAGAATAGCATTTGCCTTCTTTGAGACATCATCAGGTTGCTCACTTGAGGTTACTTTATGACTGATCAAGATTTGCATATTTTCTCCTCAGTCATTTGCTGCTAATAAGTTCCTAGGTGAGAACTAAGTGCATATTTCCAGTCACTTCTTGCTTAATGATGTCACTTCCATCCCTCAGCAGGCGCCATTAATGCTATTCGGTCCACTGTAAGAAACAAGTTTGACACCCTAGTAATAGACCATTCTGGACTAGATGAACACTGGATGCTGGGCTCATATGATGGAAGATGGGTGTTACCTTCACACCTCCTGTGAACTTCCAGAGCATTTGGATGATTGCTGTTGGAAATGGAAGGCTACACTAAAATGATCTGACCCAGCAAGGCCATTTATGTAACTTTCTATATAATTTATATATTTATTTGAAGTATCGTTATTGTGCCTCCACAGAGGCCACTAGTGTGGCTTGTAGCAGTTAAAATAATAATAGAAATTAGTTTTCTTTTTCTTCTTCATCTCCCTGGAATTCTTGATCTTAGTCACAGGTGTCGTTGGAGGGGTGTGGCTGGTGCAGGATGCACCGGGTGACACCATGGCCGCCATGCTGCCCAGGATCAGTCATCTTCGGCCTCTCTGAGTTGCTTCTTTGTGTTCTCATGAGCAAAGCTCATGAGATCATGAAGAAGTGACTCCGAGCGGCAGAAAATGGCTGAGCAAGGGTGTCATCTCTCCCTGCAGGCTGCATGGAGGGGTGACACATCCTTGGCTCGCCCGTCTTCGGTGGTTCTGCCTTTATGCCAAAGCCAAGTCGTGTCTTCATGAAGATGCGACTCGGTTTCGACTCGGTTGGAGCTGAAGTCAACTGGATTCGGCAGTTGGAGGCAGAGCTGCCACACTGAGGACAGCCAAGCAAGGGTCACACCTCCTACCCGTCTTTATGAAGACTCTGATGGCCACTCCGAGGCGACTTGCTCGGAGAGGCAGTTACTTCTGGGTTGAGTGGAGCTCGGCAAGCCAGACATAGTTGGCGGTGACATGATGTCATGTGATGATGTCATGTGATGATGTCATCACATTACTACAAATTACTTCCGGCTTCCAACTCCATGTTGTGCCTTTCCCACACAGGGTGACAACAAGGTAAGCTATGCCGCTCATCTCAGTTCACCTTTAGAAGATTGTGGATCTGCTCACAAGTTAAGCCTCACCTCCCTTTCGTTCCAGGTCTACCTTGGTCACAAGGTAGGAAATGTAGGAAAATGTAGATTCTAGTCGCAACAAGCTCATTACACGTTATTTGTGATGTGAATCTTACCTCTGTGGGCAGGAATTTCATATATCTTCCTGTGTTTCTTCCAACTAATGCTATTCAGTGGTTTCTCAGTATCCACTGGGGTTTGGGTCTGCCCCCACAGATACCACGAACCTGCGGATGCTGGAGTCCGCAGGGGGTCAGGTTGCAGCGTCACAAATACTTACATTGCAGCTGCGCTGGATGCTCCAGAGGTCGCGTGACGCCTGTAGCCCACTCCATGGGCCTCCCTGCGCCTCAGAACATCTCTCGGCTGCAACCACAAGCTACTTCCAGTTCACGGACTTCTGGTTGTGTCCGGGAGGTGTTCTGAGGCGCAGGGAGGCCTCTTACGGTTATGTGGGGGCACAGGGAAACCATCTACAGATCCGCGGATGGCTAACCCGTGGATAATGTGGGGCCACTGTATGTTTTTTCAAAGTTGCCAACGCTTCAGGACTCCCCGGGAATTTATCAGAATTGACAGTTCTCTGTCAGGGACCAATAAGTGTAATCGGGAAGAAGCCCCCCCCCCCAGTGTCTTCCTGTCACTCCTGAGAGCAGTCCTGTCCATCTCCACTGCAGCCAGTTCTAGAGGCAGAGGGAATGCTGACATCACCACCACCTGTGTACTTGCAGCTCTTCCCCAGTACCTGTGACGCTGAGCAGGCAGGCAGCATTAGGTGGGGGATATGCAACAGCAAAAGTGGATGAGATAGTCGGAGACTGGATCCCTGAACGGGAGGAGAGTAAAAGGACTTGCAGGAACTGACAAAATGAGATAGGAAGGATTTCGATTCTGAGTAAGCTCCCAACTGAAAAATGCATGAGTTGCTGCCGCCTGCAAATGAACTCAAAAATGCATTGAAACTGCACCCCCTCAAGGCCATGGGTCTCATCATTATGTCCCTATATCTTTTTTTTCCTGGTGTTACAGCAACTATTTTAAAAAATGCAACTGCCCCTCCATGCAACTGCCCCTCCAAAAACGCATGAAGCAGCCTCCTCTTACCCCGACCTGGCAACTTTTGATCTTTAAAAAAACAATAATTAAAAAATGGAGGTAAGTAATGCATTTTACTGTTTAGAGAGGTGTAGTGGATTTCTTCCTATTTTAAAAGAGATGATTCCATTCTGTAAACAACCCAACTTTAAGGAAAAATAAAACATTGTGACTATAGAATCCTTTGCATGCTTAGTTAAGAATAAATCTCATTATGTTCAGTGGACTTACTCCTTTGTGATTGCAACCTTAATTTATTGGGGGGGGAGGGGAGAGGCATGGCTCCAGTCAGAATTGGCAACCCTCATGGTCCCTAACGTGAATATGCTTGGTTGCAATATTCTTCTTTATTCAGGATTGGTTGTTTTGAGAAACACTGTTTCAGAGGTAGAATGCATGCAGAAGTTCCCAGGTTTAGTCCCTGGCATCTCCAGGTAGGGTTGGGAGAAACCCCTGTCTGAAACCTTGGTGAAACCACAAATGAGCAGTCTGAGTATCAGCTTTTGAACATAGCTTCATATGTTCAAAAATGCTTAAAATAAATAAGTTAACACTGAGATTTTTTGATAATGGATTGTTTTTATTCTGCAAGAGCTGTTGGTTTTTGCAAGAGCTGTTGGTTTAACTATTGCTGATGGTTGTTCAGTGTTCAACCCAGGCACATGCGAAAAAACATTGTAGGCACATGTGATTGATTTCACTTTTCAAGTTTGCCTTTTCAAAGAATTGTTTCCATCATTGTAGTTAAATGTTTCCTAACTTATATGATAGTTTACAGATGTGTTGAGTGGCAGAAGAGTGTATTGAATAATAATAATGGAATAAATAGCTTGCTGTGACTGGAAATCTTCATCACATCGCTGGCAGAGATTTGCCTTCAAAGTGTTGTGCAGCAATAGTGATGGTTGTGTGTAGCTTTTAGAGTGTTCTGTGCGGCTCATTTATTGGTAACCTACTTTTGTCTTTTATTAAAAATGTGTGTGTTGTATAATTAGATTTTAAAAAAAAAATTCTTTCTAGCAGTTATAACTGTTAGATACTAGGTCTAGAATAATAATAAAAAAATCTTTAAGTAAATAGCCTCAGTATGACTTACTGCATAACATAGTTGGTGTATGAATTTAGAGTGGCTGCTGATGTTTGTCTCACAGAAATGCTTACCTAACTATTCCATGTGAGAAAGGACTTCCTGTGTGGCAGACAAAACCAGCCAAGTATCATCTCCAAGAAAAGGCAGAGGAGAAAGGGTAGTTTTCAGATGATGAATTATAAAATGGATTATTATCATGCATCCCTCCTTACCCAGGCTCAGTTCTGGCAAACTGGGGATGCAGCCAATGATTCAGTCTAGTGCAGTGCTGTGCCGGAGGGAAGGAACGGGCGGCGGACCTGCAGAGCTTCAATAAGGTAAAATGGCGCCGCCCTCAGTGGGTTCCCTGCCTCCGTGGATGGCCATCCGCGGATAGTCAAATATGTGGATGGCCAATCCGTGGATAAGGAAGGCCCACTGTATATGTCGCTTGGCAAGGCTCAGAAGAAGCTAGAAGCCAGAGGAGCTACACCGCAGACCAGTAGCTGATGGCTTGTAGACCGGTGCAGTCTGCGGACCACAGTTTGAGCAGCATCAGTCTAGTGAATGGATAGATGTCTATTCCCCAAGTGAAGAGAGCAGCTGCTTTTAGGTGCCAGTCTCTTGAATGTTTCAGCTACAAAAGTATTGACTTCTCTTGTTCAATTTAAGAAGTTGCTATTACAAATTTTAGTTTGAAGAAAATGTAAATCAGACAGGTACTTTTTTATTTATCTCTTTAATGATGGGCAGCCCAATCCTATCTAGCAGGACATGGTGGCGCAAATAAGGCACCCGCCGCATCCTATGCAGGATGGGGCCTGGCCTCCTTGCGGTAAAGGGACATTTGTCCCTTTACCCTGAGTAGAGCCTCATATGCCCAAAGGGGTGTACTCGAATGTGCAGCAGCTATTTTGCTGGCGCGCATCGAGCTGGCCGTGTAATGCTGGCAAGGCCTGGGAAGGGGGATAGGATTCGGTGGAGGAGGCTGCTGCCGATCTCTTCCTCTTCCCGGGCTCAGCCAACCAATCCCACCCACCCCAAAATGCCCCGTTCCGCCCTCCCCACACCTCTCCGCCTCACCGCGAGGACTTCTCTGCCGCGGTGCTCCTGCAGCACCGGCGGAGTGGCTCAAGCCTCTCCACCAGCACCACTTACTTGTCGGGTGCTGCAAACGTGCTTTCTGGCCCATTTGCGACACCTTAGACTGGCAGAGTCCACCAGTCTAAAAGTAGACAGTATTACGCTATAAGATACTTAGTCTAGCTAAAACAAAACAGAACAAACAGCACCATGTTCTTGGATCCTAAACATTTGCTTTAGTGTATTGACTTGTGATGCTGGTACACTGCTATAGCTATTATTCCATTCAAGCACTGATGCCTGGGCATTGTTAGTTTCAGAATTGGACTGTTAGCATGTTCAGCCATACAGGATGTTTATGCAGTGATTCCTAGAAGAGAACATTTTCCCACAGTATTCCAGTCAAGCCCTGTTACATCAAAGGGCAGTTCATGGTTCATTAGATTCTGTATTATTGGCTTTTGCAATTATGAGACTACATTGATACTAGAGGCTATATGAAGTTACTTATTATGGAAAAATCAGAATGAATGAGAAACTTCTATCATTCATTCTCTTTATTGGAAACTGGAGAATAGCCTTGAAACACATTTTCTACAGTCATCATTAGAAATGTTGTTCTTCAATTCACAGTGATCAATTAATCTCTGGTAAAATGGGAAGGTACTGTTGAAAGATGGGCAGGCAGATGGTAATACAGGAGTCTTATGGCTATTCTGGGTTTATGCATTTTATTAATGAACTGCCAGTTAAATTCATAGTCTGCGATTGAAGGGACTGTGTGTGAGGGTGGTCTACATAAACCAAGCCCTTTTAAACCACTTTCAAACTGCAATGTTTTTACCCCCTGAAAGCTGCTCACTGCTCCTCCTGGGCAGAATTCAGTTCAGCATGAGGTATTTATTTATTGGTATTTATTTACAATATTTTTATCTCGCCTTTCTCCCCAAAGAGACCCAAGGTGGCTTACAAAAACAGGAAAAAAACAATTACAAAAAACAATCACCTTTAAAAGCAATAAAAACAGTTAATTAAAAACTCATAAACACAATCTAAAAACGATTTAAAAGACCATTATTACATTTAAAAAAAACAAGAGTACAAGAACAGCAGCACCACACCTGTAACCACTGAATGTTAAAAACGACCAAGACTCAGTAGGCTTCTTTGAACAAGAAATTTTCAGGCCTTGCTGGAAAGTCTCCAAGGAGGGAGCAGTTCGTAAGTGAAAAGGGAGGGAATTCCATAAGGTTGGTGCCACTACTGAGAAGGCCCTGCTATTGTAGTCAGAAAGAAAAGTGGGCAGCCCCCTCTCCTCCTCCTGTACACATGTGCAGAAATTTTAGCCGGAGTTTCTTGGGTTTGTTTGTTTAAAGTTATAAATAAAAAGGACATAATTGAGGCACCATTGCTACATTCAGGTTTAGCTGTACTGGTACTTACTAGTTTTTGGTAATCAGTGCCTTGTTTGGCCTCAGGGAGACTTTGTTTGCCTTGCATGTGGTACCTGTCCTTTTGTTTTGCATTTCAATGTTGTCTTGTACCAGACAATTGCATTTTGCCAGTTTATGTGTAAAAGACAAGATGTCAATGTGGAAATTACATAGGATTCGTGAAAAACATTTAGTAGTAAAATGTTACTTTGAAATATGACTCCCACATATGCTCAAAAGTGTTTTTGACAGCACTCTTATTACTAGAGAGAAGGATACAATTGATCTAGAAGAGACTCTATCTCTATCATGTCCATCACATGAACAGACTTTGCTGGAATCTTGCTTCTAGGATATAAAGGTATCTTTATTAGCAAGTCAGATTCAAGGAAGTGCAGCAAATGCCAGTCACTAATCGAGAGATAAGGGTTTCTAAACATTTTTTTTCCTTTCCCAACTCTTGTAAAGCAGTTTTCTCATGTCTTTTGGTGTAAGATGATGTTTTAATCAGTCACTGATTTTCTGCATTGCGACCCCAGCTTCTGTAACTTTGTATGATTAGGGGAAAGTTTCTTCTTTCACAATTTCTTATTTCATATGACTTTAAGAGGCCTATTAATGTGAAGTTCTTTGAACTCCTAACATAAACCAATATTTGAATTAACGAATGCACTATCATTGGCAGTTGTAGTGGCTTCTATGTTGCAGGAGAGCTGCTTTAATTAGAGTAGTCTCAAATGTGGAAGAGAATTTCATGAAAAAAATAGTTGCTTTAAATAGTCCATGTTATAAAATTAAGCATTTATGTGGGGTTCGAATCTCATCTCAGATATTTGTCCTCATGTTCATTGCTCTGTTGCTTAACTTCAGTTCCTGTTGTGCACAATGGGTAAAGGCATGACGTACCTCATTATTCGCAAGGATGAATAAGAGATAAAACACTTTGTGTGCTAAACGTGCTATGGAAATGATAAAAAATTGATTAAGGAATGGATTGAGTATACTAATATGTCCACACTAGTATGCTAGCAGTAATTATGGATTATGAAATTGCCTGGGGAGACGTGGGGGAAAAATTATCACAAAGTTACATGCTTACATCTCTGGTTTCATTCTTTTTCAGCCAGACCCAAATGACTATGGGTTCAGAAAACATGCTTTGCCTCAACTCTGTAGGGGAAAAAATATTGTATTGAATTGAGAATTGTTGAAGTGCCTTATTGTGTTATATATGTAGCTTAATCTTAAAGAGCAGTCCTTTAGAGGGGAAAAGATTACATTAGTTTGGGAAAAGTGATGGAAACATAAGTTGCTGAACATCACATTTCATTTCCAGAGCCTTGGCACACTACCTGGGGATTTCTACAGTTCTGCAACTAGTGTAACCAATTGCTAGGTATGCTAAACCTTATCTACACTGAATTCTGCTTTTTCACCTCTGTACTGTTCTGCTTTTCCTAAAGGGTTTATTAGCAACAGGCCTGAATGCCAAA
This sequence comes from Plestiodon gilberti rubricaudatus, assembly GCA_026170595.1. Taxonomy (NCBI): domain Eukaryota; kingdom Metazoa; phylum Chordata; class Lepidosauria; order Squamata; family Scincidae; genus Plestiodon; species Plestiodon gilberti. The sequence continues at coordinate 190,604,424 of JANXHW010000002.1, read as the reverse complement.
GAAAACATTCAACGTTCCACTTGCTGAGTAAGGGGAATATGGTTATGTTTTCTAAAATAAAGGTGCATTTTGTGTTGACTGTTTACACCAAATAAATTTCCATCCTAGAACTTTGTGAAAGAAGTTAGTTGTATAATCACTGACAGTACTAGAAAAAAATTAAATGGGGGAGGGGGCGGCAGCGGCGGCGAACGTTTTCTCATGTTAGATTTCTGAAAGCAAAATGATGAGTAGCCTAAACATAACTGGTAAAATATATATGAATATGTGAAAAGTATCTTTCCTTCAAGTTATCAGATTGGGTTGTCCCTGCTCCCCTCTTTTGGCGCACCACCTACGTGTATGTGGGATGCGGCGCAGAGACCAGCCGCCAGACAGGACTGCCGAGACTTCCTCCTGGTGGTGATGTCTCATCTGTGTGGGGAAGCCTTGCAAGACTTGGCTGGCTACACAGCCAGCTGGGGTTTTGCAGATTGGAGGACAGCTGAAGAGCAGGAGGATACAACAGGGCCTGAGACATGTTGGTAGTAGGCAGCGCTGTTCACAGGGCTCTGAAGGGGGCAGCATGCCATCTGGTCACCTAAGACCTTTACCTAGACTGTCCACTCTATGGTTCCTGAAAGGGGAGTGGTCCCCTGCTTCCTCCTTCCTCTTCCCATCCTCCCTTTCTTCTTCTCTGACCATCAACCTGGGAAGATGTACTATGTTTGCTCTCTGCAGCCCGGCGGCCATCTTGAAGCATCTCTCCTGCAGGGAGAGATAGTTGTAGGGTCTCTCCATCTTTTAAGTGTTAGATCAGCCTCTGGCCTTAGCCAGACACTGTACATATGAACCAGAATAGTGAGTAAACTTCTCTTTTGCAACTTTAACCAGCCTCTGCCTTGTGTGTTTGTTTTTTAAACTGTAGCAGTCAGCCTGAGTGAAAAGGAAATTCCCTGATTACCACTGAGAGGGAGGGGGGTTGCTTACTCTGCTTTTCCTCCCGCGGTACCTCCAACAAGATAGACAGGACATAGAGGAGGAGGTGGGTGCAAGTGAGAGGCAGAGTAGAGGAAGAATGCAAATCCAAGGGAAAGGACACAAAGGAGCAAGGGGGAAAAGCCGAGAGGAGCAAAAGAGGCATTGGCAGCATGATTGAAGAAAGCTACAGCCAGGAAAGAGGCAGAGGGTCGAGTTGGCCAGAGGCGGAGAAGGGAGATAGAGAAAGAGGAACTGGACTCGGAAGAGGCTCGGAAGAAAGAAGGGTGCAGCAAGTTGGACTGTGAGATTGCTGGGGGTAAGAAAAGAGGAACGTGGGGTGGAAGGGTGACCAATCACTCCCAGGTTTTTCTGTAGGGGTGTGGCGTACTCCCATTTAGACTCGGACCTCTAGGAGAGTGCCAGCAAGCCTCTTCCAGGGCAGCTTGGGCTACAATTGAGAGTCGGGCCACCCATACCACCCCTCCTTTATTTTCTGTATCCTCCCTCCAAAATAAATAAACTCAAAATAGCAGCATCGTACACTTTATGTTGAAAGGTGAGCGGAACGACATGTCTTGCTGTGGAGACACAATAAGTGTCCCGTCCCCCCGTGGGGGTAACACAATAAGTTACCCTCATGGGACAAGTGGGAAAGGGGTGAGGAGTCCACAGTATATATTTGGCATTGAATTGTTGCTTGACGAGAATGTTTACTTTGGTCTTCCTTATAGCATTTGGTTTCATCAGTTACTACCAAGGAGCTGTCAAATGCACGTGTTCCTCTAAAAAGCGAACTAACTTGTCTCCATAAGGTTTGACCCAGGTTCTGTCATACTGACCTGGTTTGCATTATGGACCCTTTCTGAATTGCAGTTATTGCTTGGAGGACAGATAATTATTTTCTTTTAAGTTGTATAGAATGACCTGTAGGGAAATTCTGGGAAGGAAAAAAGCTATTTTAAAGGGGAAAAATACGTAGTTTTATGTGCAAAAATGGCTGTTTGACTTTGGATGTATGACTCAAACCTGAGAATTTGCAAGGCTAAACATTGCCTGCATGCATATATCAATGACCTGTTTATTTACCAAACTAATTTAGATTTGTTTATGGTGTCCTTGGTGTTTATGGCTTTTCCTGGCCTTTCTTCTAACAGAAATTCATGTGGTTTTGACATATCTAAAGTTTTGAAAAACACAATAGTTGGTGTTTATTGAGCAGCTAACTGTAAATTAATTATGCTTGAGAGTTTACCACTGATGCCTGTATTTATCATAAATGTTTCTGCTACAAATTACCTTCCCTATTATTGCTTTGCTTAGAAACTGAGGTCATTGCCTGGAGGATCTAATTGGTTATGTTGGTGCTGTTTGTCGTCCAGGATTCGTTTTTTCAAAGATTTGTTGACAGAAGAACATTCACTGCTAAGGTCAACTCTTCTGGAAACAGTGACAGAAGAGTCTCTGCAGACACGCATGAACACAGATAGTGCTATGTTCTCCACATATTGATTTAGAATTCTTCCATGTCACTCATCTTTTGTGGGCCGTTGATGAGCAGTATTTATTGTATTTGCAGTTGTGCTGTGGGCTGCCAGATGAGAGGAGAGCCTCCTACATGGTTTGGTTAAAAGCTCAATTCCTTCTCTAAAGGTACAGTGGGTGTGGACTCGAGGAGAAGGGAGCTCTTTCTCCTTAAGAGCTTCTACAAGCTCTGGGTGTACAGTATACATGGAGTCGTTGTTGTGACTTTTATTGCATACACATGGAACAAATCAGATACGGTCATATTTGGACCAGTGTGCATGTTGGTCTGCGAGGCCTACGAGTGGCACACAGATGAGTGTCTGTCTGTAGTTACGCGTAGAAGATGACATTTTAGGCCATGTACACACAAGCAGTTCTCCCAGAGTCTGCAATCTTCCTCCAACTCACTCCACTTCATTTTTTGGGGGGTGGGGGTGGGTGGAGGTGGGAATGATGGAAGTGGGGTGTCTTATGTATACATGCATGAATGACACATTAAGACTATTTCTTGTGCAAGGACACTCTTCAATGCATTTGTAATGTCTTTATAAGAGACCGTATGAACTCTTCCTAATCACCAAAACATAAATACTGTACATCTTTTCCGACATTCTAGTTGAAGCACAACAGGGATGTGTAAAACCAATGTATGAGAGAACAGAAATAGATTGTGTGTGCCATGGGCAATAATCGCATTACGGTACTGCTCTCTGAAAAGATATCACCTTTTAGTGTTGAAGTAGTTGTTTTTTTACATCTCTGTGGCTTAATATTATACACTTATGTTTTACATACCTTTATTGACCATTTACACTCATATAAATCTAGGGAAGTGACATGTAGAAATAGTGGTAGCTCCAGCTTTGGGTGGGTTCTGGGGCAGAAGCCCTGGAAGGCTCCTCAATGGCACATTCCCCTATGCTTTTGAAAACATGTGTATGCATCAGCCACCTCCTCCGCCATAGTGCCCAGGAATAGGGCAGCAACCAGATGCAAGTGGTGGCACTGAAGGAAGACTCTCACCCACCCACTACCTGGTTCCCAGTTAGCTTTCCTTTTAGGAACTCTTTGAACTTGCATTGCACATGTTTCTGCTGCATTGTGCTGCCACGTAGAGCAGTTTTTATTTGGCTGCGTACTAGTGTTCAGCTGAACATGCCGTGGTTTTGTACAGATTTCTTGAAATGAAATCTAAAGATTCCATATTGCAGACTGTCACAAGACAAGGTTTGTATAAATACCTTGATACAAGTGATCCAGATAAATGAAGGCATTTTGTAAGCTGTGGCGGTTGGTTTTTCTGTTTGTTTTTTTAAATTTAATCTGCTACTGCAGTAGCCTTTAATACAGGGAGAATTTGCTTAGTTCTTATGCCAAACCATGTGACTTTATATATGATCCAATAAAAAATCACTTGAAATTCACAGCAGAATCCCAGCATTCTAGTGTGCCTTTTCTATATGGAGTGTATCTAGACAAAAGATACATAGAGGAAAGAGTCCCTTTTCCTCTGAAATGACCCAAGTTTATGGTGGTATTTACAATATTGATCCATCAACTGGACACGTTTTCTTGAGTACAGTACTTCCATACCTACATGCTGCATATTTTTGAGGAAGAAGCACTAAATGGCTCATCTTTCTTCTCTTCTTGTTGTTTTTTGTAGTAATATAGGCCATTTTATGAGGGCTGATATCTCCAAGTCCTTGCTGTTTTCTTAACTATACAGTGTATTCAGTGTATTTTACAGAAGCTTCCAGGGAAAATATTTTTCATTACACCAGTTTTCTCCTTTTATTTAGTTTGATTTGACCTGAGTTTTCAAGCAGTTGTGTGCCTCTACATACATAGATCTTTCCCACTGACAAAAGGGTTTTATATATAAAGATGCTTTGTACTTCAAAGACAGCCTCACATGTGCAGGGCTGCATTGGAAGACGTCTTGGAAACTACAGATAGCAGAAAATACAGCTGCCAGGTTTACTAATTAGAACTGTCTATAAGGATCACATCTTGCTAGTGCTTGGACAACTATATTGGCTGCTAGTCTGGTTGGGGTCTGTCATGGCACCCCAGAGCACCTCAACCGATTGTTGTTCTGACACACTCTGGGCCCACCGGTTCAATAACCCCCTCCCCCCAGGTCCATCCTGCAGTTCTTAATTTGTTCCTAAGTAACACCCTGACTGTTCCCTGGAAGGACAGGTACTGAGGCTGAAACTCAAATATTTTGGCCACCTAATGCGAAGAGAGGACTCTCTGGAGAAGACTCTGATGCTGGGAAAGACTGAAGGCAAAAGGAGAAGGGGAAGGCAAAGGATGAGATGGTTAGACAGCATCACCGATGCAACGAACATGAAAATGAGCGAACTCAGGAAGATAGTGGAGGACAGGAAGGCCTGGCGGGATATGGTTCATGGGATCATGAAGGGTCGGACATGACTTAACGACTGAACAACAACAACAACCCCTCCCTCTTACACGTTTACAATTAGCTAGAGAGGTCTGGTTACTGATCTTAGAAGGAGTTCCTGGCTATCTCACGGATTAACATATCAAGAGATAACAAGGTACAGTTCTTAGCCGAATAAAGCAAATTGCTGAGTACAGGGATCCAACACAGTTCCACCTGATTAGCTCCAATACTTGCTAACAGGTGGGCCTTGGTTTCCTTAAAGGCTAAAGCCCACACTTGGTTACTGCCGCCACCCTGCTAACAGCCAGTCCTCCCAGCTCCAGGGAAAGCTTGAGGGCCTACTGGCTTGAACCAGCTCTTGCAGCTTCTGGGACTCCCTCTCAAACTTCAGGGATCCAAGCTCAAGACTCTGGTTCTCTGTAACACATTTTCTGTAGCAATGCTGGTGATTTGCTTCTAAACAGCTTGGAACTTAATATTTGAACAGCCTCCTCCTTCCACATGAGTCTTCGGTTCTCCATCTTCCTTCAGTGACACCTGAAATTAGGTGGTGGTGACTGAGATTAGGGTTGTCTTGGTTGTGACTCTCAAGATATCGAATGTCCTCCCAGAAAAAAAACAAAAAACCCTTGCCTTTCAATGTTGTTTTTGGCACAGGCCAACCAAGACCTATTACATTTGCCTACACATTCCAGCATGCCTTTTAGCACAAATGTTGTTTCATGGCTCTACTGATTTATTGATTGGCTTTGTGGCTACTGTGTTTTTCAGTTTTAATGCTGTTTTTATTGCTTTTGTGAGCTTTATACCAAAGGGTGGCTTTCCACCCTGGCAGTGGCTTTCCAAGGACTGAGGTAGAAGCCTTTCCCAGCCCTACCTGAGTTGCTTCTAACTGTATATGCCAGTGTGCAGAAGTGGGACTTTAAATATAGAGGGTGTGTTCAATCGCTCACCTTTAGGCCACTCCATTCACTTTTATGAGTGGAAAGGGAAATACTGTAGAAGTTTGATGTACCAGTAATCAATTCTGGGAAACAGCTGTAAAACAAATATTTTGTATGACCGTTTGTGATTCACGTGATTGTAAGTGCTGTTAAGGTCCTTGTAACTGATTTCTTAAGATGGCTGTTTTTGTCTTACGTTCATTCACTTCATACTGGTAGGTATCCCCTCCTTTTTTCTCCTCAGAGAGAATTGCATTCAGTGATGTCCTGTGAAGATATTCCAAAGTTCTTTGCTTTCTAAAGAATTTGGCACTATTCTCTCCATATAGTATCCGGTGGCATCCTTGGGAGGGTACCTTGAACTCTGCTTGAACAGGTCAGGAATAGGGTTGTATAGTTATTTTTCTTTTTCTTTTTAGAACAATTTGTTCAGATTTTTCAAATGGTGAGCCAAAAGTAGCAATTCAATAAAATAAAAATAAGTCGGCATTTGGGTTCAAGTCCAAACGTCTATTTCTTTCTCTCTTCAACTCTCAAACATATTGTGGGGGCTTCCAGAACATACTTGAATGTGGCAAGTATGTTCATGGCTTCTAAGCCTTTTATTGTGTATACGGTACTGGCCAAATGGAGAAACTCCATACTAGACCGGTGGCTGCCAGCATTTTGTGACACTGCTGTTGACATTTTACACACTTTGGGCAGCATATACAGCTAGAGATATATAAACGTGTTCTGTATGGGGTACTGTCACTTGGAAGCAGTTTTTGGTTTTTTGGGTTCTACATGGGGAACATAGTTTTTGAAATGGGCCCTAGTGAGGTCAATGGAGAAGTTAAACTCATTACGTTTTTGTTGTTGTTGTTAAACTGAAGTCATATGGCCCTAGAAAGGGGAAGTGGCAAACTTCTTCTATGTTGAAGCACAGACTCCCTTGGTTTCAATTTCAAATTCTTTAGTAATGCAATCTGGGAAGCACTTCAACACATGCATTAACTTTCATTAATTGGAAATCTGTATATTCAGCTGTGGTTGGCTGATTGCTCTTCTGTTCAGATATCCATCGAGGGTTTTCTTCATGCTGCACTTCTAAAAGTAATGTTTTCCTGTATATTGCAAGTCTCTGATGAATTCTATGTTTATGCCATGGCCCAGTTCCTCACTTGGTGGTGTTTAGATCAGGTGAAACTGACAAAGAAACTCATTTTACTTCTATTTGATTGAAACGGACTACTACAGTATTTCCCTTCTTGGGGAAAAATTAAACAGCATTATGAACAGCTATTGTTTCTTAGACAACCATTTTTCTCTTTTTCTTGATATTTAATTTGATTTAACTCTGGATATACATTTCAGCTAGGGCATGAAAATCAAAGTTTAAAATATCAGACTTTAGCTGAAGTCTGGAAAACAAATCATGGATCCTCACCACGTGAGTATGTGCACAATAGGTCCATAACTGTCAGATGTTTTATGGTAGTTTTTTTCACTTGAAATCATGAGTAGTTTCATATAGTTGATATAAAATCTGAATGTCATGTGAGAGACTCCTAAGTGCACTTGTGTTTGGCACTGCTTTTTACTTATTCATTACCTGTGACCAGTAGTGGAGACAAAATATCTAATGTCACATTAGAACTAAGAACAACGGTTCAGCAATTTCAAGTATAGTTTTCATGATTTATTGGAATCCTGATCCCTTAGAATAATGTTTACTTAAAGCAATATTAAATGTCAGGTATTTAAAATGATTTAACCCAGACGCAAGCATTTTTTTTGCTTTTTATTTTTTGAGTGAGTGAAAAAAGTTAAGCAGGTATGCACTTCTTTCTTTCAAAAGATGAGAAGGTAAAGAAAATATGTATGAAACGTCTACTGTAAATTATTGCTTGAATAAAGAAGTGTTTTTTTCATTGTTCGGTTTTTAAGCTAAAGCTGCCTCAGTTTTTCGTTTATTTAAAAATGGAGCTGACCAGCAAAAGGATTGAACTTCTGAAACGGACTTCTCTGCTGTGCATGGTTGGTATCGCATCTTGAATTCTTGAAGGCAGTCCTGTCCTTTCTTAATTGCTAACAAAACTTATTAGACTTTAGACAGTCGCTAAATTAACAAAAAATGTGAAATTACTGTAAATACGTACGTTACCAGAAGCAACACACATTATCAATAAAGAGCCCAGCTTTTTCTCTCCAGCTCTTGGAATAATCACTACTTAGTTAATGTGATAAATAAGTGCTTTATTCCAATTTGTGACCCACCAGCAAGGTAGCGTCAGAGGTGGGCCAGTTTGGGCAGTGGCCAAAGGTCTATGCCCATCAGAGGACCCATCTGGCAGGATTGATCCCTGAATCCTCTTAGCAGTGTCCAATGTGTCATCAAAGAGATCAGTGGATGGGCTCCCAGCAACTCGTGCTGGCATTGATGACTAGCCATGTATTCACAATCTTCATACACCAGGTACGTTACAGTCTTCCTCTCTCTGCAGCCTTGAGTAAGCAGTGGAGAGGTATATCTAGCCCTAGGTAGCCTTGAATTCAGCGTGGTGAGTTGCAAGTTTGCAGGCCTGGCTTATTGGCTTCTCCTATACTGAAACAGTAAATATATATAACCTGCTCACCATATGGATTGTCATGATCATGTGGAAAGCCTCCAGATTATAACTTTATATCCCCGGCTGGTGCTGGCCTAGCAACTTTCCCAGATAATTGATGGCCCAATCCTATCCAGGGCTGGTCCAGAGCATGCAATGGCACTGACAAAGCCTCCAATGCATGCTAGGGGCTGGCCAGGGACCAGGAAGCTGTGGAGAGGTAAATAAATAACTTTTATACTTGCCTACTCTGATGCACCATGGTCCCCAATGGGTCTACTCGGATCCATGCCAATTCTTTTGCTGGTGTAAATCTGAGTAGGTTTAAGGGGGGGAGTGTCTGGCCTGGGCCAGGGGCATAGGATAGTGCCACCACTTTCACCAATACCTGCCCCCGACGCACCATTGGCCCGACCCAATTCCCACCTCTATCTTCCCCTGGACCGCCCCCTCCGGTGACCTACCTGCTCTGGTGAGGGCTTGGCACTCCACTGCTGTGCATGCAGAGCCACCAGCCATTTGCACTGGTAGCCTCAGTCCAAGAGCCATTGCAGTGGCTGCCATGCCAGCAGTCTGGGCCTTGCGCTGATGGAGCGTGAGTTCTGTCACCGCAAGGCCTGGATAAGATTGGGCCTTGAGTTAATTCATATGGCATATCACTATACTTATAGTATTTATATACAACTTTTCAGTCAAGCATCTCAAAATGGTTTATATAGCTCTTTATAAACAACAAACTATAACAGGCCTAATAAAATGGAACAAAATGGTCAGTAAAAGAATGTAACTGAGAAATCTCCTTCGTAGTCACATGCAGTCCATTGGCATCTGGTGAGGGGTAACCGTTGTGGAGAGGTAGGGCATGGCAATAATAATATTTTCTTGAGAACGTCATGTGAATGAAGATAATGCCCTTAGAATATGTTTGCTCTCAGTTGCCCTTTTTCAGATCTATTCTCTGTCTTCCTTTTCATGCCGCTCTCTTTGGTGAGATGTTCAATGTGTTCTCTGGCCTTTCCGCAGGGCAAGCTGATTACTCGGTAGCGGTGGAGTAGTTTTAGGAAGAGGGAGGAATCACCTCAACTGGAACAATTAACAATACAATATTACATATGATAAATATTTTGAAACTGCCCTGAGCAGGAGGAAGTTTATTTAGAAATATCCTATCTATCTCTCTGCTTTGCGTAAGGTACAGTAAAATGGGCAACAGTTAGTTGGTGTAGTCATATGATGTACATGAATCTACAACCATTCTTGCTGCATCAGGTCAGATCTTGCCCTTACCCTAAAATGTTCTATTGGACTAATTTTGTCTTCTCTGTTTATTTGAATTGTAGTCGGCATTATGAGTGAATGACCATAATAGTGGTATTTCATTCTGGCACATTTCTGAATTCTCCAGCCACTTCTCCCCATATCATCTCCCATATAAAACTTAAGAAAATTGGTGTAAGTACAGTATCTGGTTTCTGTTTTGGTCTAAAGGGCAAATATTCTCATCTCTGTTGGACTGGCAGTCTCATTATAGGAACTAGGACTGACAGGTTACGTTGAAAGGAATTTCCCAGTACCTTACATTGAGATCTTTAGAGGTCAGACAGACAGGCGTACACATGCATGTGCGCGCGCGCGCGCGCGCACACACACACACACACACACACACACACACACACACACACACACACAGAGTTTTCATTTTAAAGCTTGATGACAGATTGTAGTCTTAAGAGAGTCTGTACATAGCTGGCTTAATTCCAGATGGTTTTGCTAAGAATAATTTTTTAAATGGGAACCATTTATCTTTATTCTTAAAGCATGTTAAAGTGAAACTATTTCTTTTTCCATGAATTGCTTTAAGTACTACACTAGGAGGTCTCCTGGGCCATCTCTGTTTTCCTGAAATGCCCTTGAACCCTGTGGAGGCCTATATCTTTGAAGATAATCTCTTGGCCCTACTTAGTGGGGTGTTTTAATTTATAAGCTGCTTTGAATGTCTGAACAACTATATTACTCACATATTTGCAAGGGGAAAAACATCGGTCACAAATTAGAAAAGAAAAGAAATGGTAAAAGGCCATGAAATGAATCTCAGAATAAACGTTAAAAAACATTTCATGTGTTCATTAATCTAGATAAAGCCTGAGGTTATTTATTACATAACTTCATTTAGTCTGATGAAACTGATACCTTTGTAGAGAATGTGTATAATATTGTTGCAGTATCATGGCAGAATTCGACTTTGCAACTAAAGTCTTGGCAGAAAATAGTGGTTGGCTACCAAAGCCAGCCAGAACCCGTGGACCCCCTGCTCATACTGAATCTGTAAATACTTCATATGTAGATAAAATGCATCATTATGGTAATTAAGAATATTTATATACCACTTGTGTTGCCCCAAGCCCTGGCAGTGGGCTTTGGAGAGGTTCTGATGGATTCCAAGGAAGAGAACATGCCTGGAAACAAGTGGGCATGCAAAAAGAGCTTTATTTCAGAGTTTAAAGCATAAAGCAGTTACAGAGGCTTTTTCTGGGTGGCTCCACAGATGGCGCTGCCCGCAGCGTCCACAACACCATCTGGGATCAAGGGTTCAAGCTACGCACATTAGTGAAGCTTAGCTAAAAAATAGATAATTGGCAACAACATGATGTAATACAATCAAGTGCAGCTTCTTCTCATAACAAGAGCTGGTTAATTGACACGTGTTCTATGTTCCCATCTTTAAGGAAGACCTAACAAGTGCAAGCCAATTGGTGCAAGCCAATTCATCTCCAAAGCTGGTGCCAGTAAGGAATAAACATCACCTTAAGATTTTGGGAAAGTACTGCAGAATGCGCTTCACCCCGATAAGCAGGCCAGCTGCAGTACAGTATTGAGGTCATCATTTTGGGCCCATCTTCTCATGGGAACAGCTCTCTTCTCATGGGAAAGAGCAGGCAGCTCTCATAGACACAGAGAGGCTGACTAAGATGGCTAACATCCGAGCCTAGCAGGCCCTGCACCACTTTTTGACAAAAAAAGGTCACAAAGCGGTTTACATAGCTAAGTAAATAAATAGTTCTCTGTCCCAAGAGGTCTTAGGTTTGATCCAGACAGGTACTCTTGCATGAAGCCAAGACCTGGGTGTAAGTCTTTGGAGTTGAAACTGCCTAACAGGCTCAACTCCAAGAGATACTCTGGCATCCTGATGCATGTGAGAAGCATGAAGTCAAGGTCTGAGTTGAAGCTACATAAATAGCCTTGATCTCATGGGAGACTACAGCATGCAAAAACCATGAGGTTGACATCTGGGCATAAGTCTTCTATATTGAAGCTGGCTAAACAGGCTCTATTCCAAGAGAGATTCTGGCATTCTGATTCATCCAAGAACCATGAACTTGATGCCTGAACATAAGCTTTCAACATCGCCCCCATGGGAACAGCTCGCTTTTCGTACCTGTTGGTTCGGCTGCATCAGCGCTAGAAACAATGGCGTCACTCCAGGGCAGGGGGGCGCGCGTCACCCCCCCGCCCTAGGGTGACCCCCCCCAAACACCCCCAAACACCCCCCTTGCCGCTGCGGAGGCTTCTCTCTTCGGCCGGCTCGGCCGGCGCTCCAGGGCCTTCTGAGAAAGGCCCAATGGCTCAAAACGTGAAGATTTACGTTTTTTGCGCATGCGCAGTACATTTTCTGAGGGCAAAGGGCTGCCCATTTGCCCTCAGAAAAGTACTGCGCATGCGTGAAAAACGTAAAACTTCACGTTTTGAGCCATTGGGCCTTTCTCAGAAGGCCCTGGAGCGCCGGCCGAGTCGGACGCTCCGAGGCCAGCTCCCCGCCCTCGGAGCCTCCGGAGGCCGACGCGCGGGTGACGCGCATCACTCCTTTGCGCGTCACCCCCTGGCAGTCCGCCCCCCCCGCCACGCTCCAACGACGCCCATGGCTGGAAAGTTGGATAGGATTGGGCCCTAAATGAATGTTAGCGATAATGCAGAAATGGCCACTCTAGGGAATTACCGAGCATGCGCACTATAATGAAATGGCACTAAACAGGGCAGCCTCAAGTGGGATATTACTGTATATGCAAGTAACACAGGTTATATAAAACAGCAAAGCACATACTGAATGCTGGTAGTGAGCTACTGGTAGTTCTGCCTCGTTGACCTACTACATCCTTCAGCTTTTTCTATGGACCACACAGGTACACTCAGTTAATTAAATGCACAAGTTCTAACTCTCTCCCCCCCCCCCCCAGTATAATAATTGTTTCTCACTGTGCAGTATTTACAAATCAAAACACCAGTTGACCAAATTTGAAAAATAAGGAACATTGGTTGGAAATAAGATATATAGCATCATGACAAGGGTCAATCTGTGTTTCAGCTATCCAGTGGAAACGTAACACACAGTAAGAGGGAGGAAAAGCAACTTATCACATATGTGCTGCAGTAAGAGGGAGGAAAGCAAAAAAAAAAAATCGCCACATCTGGCCGGTAATGAAAACAGAGAAGAGTGTGGTGGAGCCTATGAATGTTCCCACTCCAGGCAGCCATGTAAAGAAGCCCCTACGTCCTCTCCCTTTCTTTGTGTTGTCTTCCTGATTCAAGCAGGTTTTATGGGTTTTCATTGTTTATACTTTTGATTTGTTGATGTGATTTGTTCCAACCCAATAAGTTTGCTCAATGAAAAAGAAGTTATTTTAAATGAGGCAGAGCCATGTGATGTAACAAATGTTATTATTATGTAACAAATGTAACAAAATTTATTATTACATGATATTTGCATGGAGGAGGAAGCAGACTTTGAATATTTGGTAGCGACTTCTAGTAGCTACTTGACTAATATGGTCAACTCCTTACAGTGGCAGGACCTTTGTTTTGAATTCTTAATCAAACATTCTTTAGACAATTCTCATTTTTTTCAAAAGATAATTGCAAAATACTTTTCGGAAAATAGAAAAAAAGATTAAACTGGAGAGATACCATGAAAACTGGTATCTGCCATTTTACAAAACTGGAGAGATACCGTGAAAGTTTTAACAGGGCAAAAAAACAACAAAGTGAAATGGCAAAAAATATAGGTGACTTAAAAAAAAAAAAAGCTGACCTTCACAGTGTGACCAGGGAGGGGATAGTACTCCCAAAGAGAATTTTCCCACTGGATAACATAAATGTGTAAGGAATGAAAACTTCAGATTCCCAAGGGCTTGGTGCCTTCCTGTTATCCATCTGTTCTCCCACCCTGTAGCATGATATTTGTTAGCAATGCAAAAGCTTGGCTATGGCAGGAGATGACATTTAACAACTGTGTTTCAAAATCCATTATCCTACATTTGGACATCCTCGAATGTCAGAAGGAAAGTACATCAAGGTGACCTTGTACTGGTGTTCTGGCTTCATTGCCTTGAGTAATTGCTAGATATCTATTACCATAAAGTCTGGGTACCTTTCTAAAGCTACTGTGTGATATGTCACAATAAGCCACAGCCCTTTTATTCTGTCATAAAATCATTGTTGAATATATTTAGACTGGAGAGCATTCACGACTGCTTGATGTGGTTTGATTATATGACTATCATATGTTCAGACTACAGATAATTTCTTTTACATAACACATGGTGCTCAAGATTGGAGGCTGTTTGTGCAGTAGAAAAATGTGCTTTGACATTTATAACAAGGGGCTGGTCCTGGAAGTTTGAGGGTTCAGTTTGTCTAATTGTCAGATGTTCTGCTTATGTTCAGGGTAAACCTTGCTCAAAACATGGCTCATACGATTCCTAATTCAAAGATGGTGGCATGTGACAATGTAAGACTGCAAATGCGTGCAACTGATATCAATGGCCCCGATGCATACCGAAATCTGCATCACAAGTTGGATGTGAAAGTACAATACTTCCTCATCTACCTTGTGTAGAATTTGTGGGGAGTGCAAGTAGTAGATTCACAATGTATTGTGGATATGCATTTAGGTGCCGCTCTTCATCCAGCCTGAACTGTGTGCATAACTCTTGATTCAGTATTGGGAGACCTGCATACAAATTATTTCTGGTTGTACATATCCAGCCAAAAGAACTGTGTGAAAAGCAACCTGTTGCACACAATGATCTGGAATTAGCATAGATGCACTGTTTACAACTTTTAGTTCTAATGTTTTATCACTGGCATATTCTTGTTCTTTAAAAATGAAAAATACCAGGCATAGCCATAAGTCAGTAAAGGGGTTATGTTTAAACCATGTGCCCTCTACATATCACTACATGTATTTAAGAAAGCCAAGAAATATGTATATAGTAAGGGCTTAGTTTATTGCACCTAGAAAGCAGAAAAGCCTGCTATTTTGACAGAGCAAATCTATAGCAATTGCAGTAAGAAATTACACAAATAAAAGCCAGTTTACATCTAGTGCAGCTTTTAAATTCTCTTTTTCTCTTTTTTTTTTGTCAAGGGCACCATTCTTTGGTACCAGGACAAGAATGATGCCTCCATTTCCAACTGTTTTATTCATTCAAAAGAAGGGAAAGCACAGATTTTATAGCTGAGATCTCAGATTTATAAGAGAGATTTTCTTATACAGTAACAACATAAGAAAAAATGTAATCATATTAAGTGTTGGGCAGCCCAATCCTAACGTAGGATCCGCCGGGCGGCCGAGGCCGCCTGCCAGATCCCGTGCTCCACTGCGGGCAGCCTCCCCCGCTTCAGAAAGTCTCCTCGGGGAAGGCGCTGGGGCCGATAGGCTTTTTTGCTGGCGGAAGTCGGTGGAGGCTGTGTAACGGCTCAGCCGCACAGTGGGGGACAGGATTCAGTCGAGGCCGATCCTCGCCCCCTCCCGGAGCGGCTGGGCCTATCGGCCTCTGCCGTTTGCTCCTGAACTGCCCCCCTTTGCTGGATCCTTACCTGGGTCTGGTGGTGGGCGGGAGACAGTCTTGGCGGCGGAGCAGGGGAAGCTGGCCTTCCCTGCTCTGAAGTAGACACAAACATGGCACACTTGCAACGTCTTCAGCCGGCGGAACACTCGTTCTGCCAGCCGAATTTAGAACAGGATTGCGCTGTAAAGAGCATATGTGTGTTCTTCACTTTTGCATTCTGCAGTGATAACCTTTTTCTCAAGGGCACAATTATTTCAATGTTTGTTGAAAATCCTGAGATTTAAATGACAAAGCAGCAATTTCTCCTACCTAGTGTTCAAATTGCCTCCCAAATCATGTGCTGGATTTCACCATATTAATGATGGAAAGTATTTGTTTTTTGCAAAACACAAGGCCTCCTATTTAGTGACTTCATAATGTAATTAAATGTTTTCTGGAAGCGCTTACATAATTTAATTATACTTCGTCTCATTTAACGTTGTGGTTCCTCATTCAGTACATCAGGTCTGTACTTCTAAAATTCGATATGAGTGTACACAAAACCATTCATAAACCCGTATTATATTTCATAATTTGCTGCATTTAAAAAGTCCTGACATTTAGACAGTTGCCAAGGACCTTAGCAGACAATTACTTGAATTTCCTAGAACCTTGTCAAGTGTGTGTTCACATAGAGACCTGTTAGCCTAGATTTTCATCATCTCTAATCGCTGTGCACTAGACTACTGTATTATACTTTTTCTAGCAAAGAAATGACAGAACACCAAGGGTGTCCTAGGGTTTGTGTCACCCGGTTTGAGGGGTCAGTGTGTCACCCCCATGATGAACCTTCTCCCATGTAGTGGGCAGGGAAATGCATCATCACCCTGCATGCCACTGCTCCATCTCCTGCTTAATCAAAATTACCCCTTTAAATTTACAGTGTTATATGCACAGCCTATGTACCGTATTTATTGGCGTATATGACGCACTTTTTTGTCTACATTTGTGACCCAAAATAGTAGGGTGCGTCTTATACGCCAATACTAAAAAAATCCCTCCCCCCCCCCCGCCCGTTTTAAAGCTTTTTCGGGCTTACCATGTTTTTCCGGAGCCGGAAAGCTCTCTTGCGCTTTCTTCCCTGACTAATCTATCCGATCTACAGCTGTTTGTCGGGTTTAATTTATGCACGTGCATGAGTTGAGCTTCTCAGCAGCCAGCAGAGGGCGCTGTGCTCCTCAGTTCAGTTCAGCTGAGCTGCAGAGGGTGTGGTCTTCCCAGCTCTGCTCAATGGTGAATGAATGCAGCTTGGGTAAGCTTCTGCACTGGGCCTAGTTGGGTAGACTTTGGAAACTGGGAATAGGTGGGGTGGGGTGGGGTAAGAGTTGAGTCTGGGGTTTTTTTTTGTATTTTTATGTTGTTTACTTTGGAAATTGTGCAGGGGTGGGGTGGGGTGGGGGAAAAGAGTTGAGTCTGGGGTTTTTTTTGTACTTGGGGTAAATGTTTTTTACTTTGGAAACTGCATGGGTGGGTTGGGGGGAAAAAGAGTCTGGGGGTTGTACTTGGGGTAAATGTTCTTTACTTTGGAAACTGTGCATGGGTGGGTTGGGGGAAAAAGTTGAGTCTGGGTTTTTTTTTGTACTTGGGATTTATGTTCTGGTGCATTTTGTTCATGTGTCTTATTGCTGTGTGTTTTAAAAGAGATCCTGGTATTTTTGTGCAATTTATGTAAATTAGCTAATTAAGCAGCCAAGCGGTAAGTGGTCAAGTGGCCCAAAAATGCTTTAAATCTTTTTTTCTTGAAACCCAGAGCCAAAAGGAAGGTGTGTCTTATACGCCAGTGCGTCTTATACACCTATAAATACGGGGTATGTTTGAAGCCTAAACAGAGGCATCACAATGGTTTGTGTCAGCCAGTATGAGAGCATTAACTTAATTTTTTTAAATATATAACAGTACAGATCACCCAACAAATCAGTAACCAACTCAGCTCTCAGAACAATCAGTCTCGTTAGTCTGTTTTGTGTTAAGGAAATCTACTTTTTGTTACACATGGAAGCTGTTTCCGGTTATTTGTCCATAACATGTGACAGAATACAGAGATTACGCATCGAATGATATATAACATGATGATATTATTAGTAAAGGCAAAGGTTTTCACAATGTTGGCCACTAGTGATGTCACCCCCGCTGAGGGTGTCACATGGTGCGGTTTGCACACACACACACACACCCCGCACCAGTGTAGAGACACCACTGCAGAACATGGCTCTTAAAACTTCCTGCTCCTTTTTCTGACATAGCCCATGGGCGCATCCAAATGTCATGGAGGTTTGAAATTGCTGCCAGATTCCTGGCCTGAACTAAGATGGACAGCATTTGCATGCAGTTAGCAAATTGATTTGCTGACTTGCTCAGTGGAAGCAAAGTATGCCTACTAGACTTCTTTTGTTTAGAGGTCTGAATCTACGACTTGAATCCGCTGCTGTAAAACCATTTCAATTTAGGGTTGCTTTTAGTGGCCAGGATTCAGCAGATAATTTATCTGTGTTTAGTTCAGATTTTTATCCTATGAAATTCACAGCGCAATCCTGTGTAACTTTGCACCAGTGTAACAGCAGATGCACCGGTGTAAGTGCAATTACACTGGCATACGTGCATTTACACCGATGCATCTACTGTTACACTGGTGCAAAGTTACACAGGACTTCGCTGTCAGAGTACTTTTCAGTCTTGTGTAAATAAAATCTTACAAATAAGCTGGGAATTGTAGTTATTCCCCTTTAAGCTGGGAATTGTAGTTATTCCCCTTTGTTGATAGCTGGTACAGCACCTGACCTTGAATCGTTGTAGCAACATGTCTTGGGAGATTCTGTTCTGCAAGATATTTTAATTTTCTGATAAAGCAACACAATTTTCTGTGCATATCATAATCCTTTGTGATTATATCTCCAAATCTTTTCAGTTATTGTTTGGCACTAATGTCAGAAGCTTTCACTCTCATCATCACAGTTTTATGAGGGTTTTTTTTAAATAAAAACTGTCTGCTTGATTTGGTGGGGTTTTTTTTTAAAGAGCACATTTGGCTGAATTGTCACAGCAAAGAGTTATGCTCCTATAGCATCTCTCCAGGGTCAAGCTAGTTCATGGAGGAAGTGCGACTCCATTGTGTCTGCTAGCATGCCGCTGTCATATTGTCAAATACCATAGGAAATTGCTTAGGCATAGAAGACAAGTGTAAACACATCTGTGCTGTTTTAATTTTAGAAGCTTAATTCCAGATAAAGTGAATTGTACTGTTTGTCACTGCGAGAAAAATTGTGTGACAAAAATCTAGCTGTGTTGTTATATTCTTATCCTTTTGAAAAATAGAGACTCCAGAAGGCTGTGAATCAAGACTGTAATTTAGTAGTACAAATTACAAATTGCTTGCAAAAGGTCCCAGGTTCAATCCCTAATGTCTCCAGGTAGACTTCTATCTAAAGCTCTGGAGAGCTACTGCTAGTATTGACCAAGATGGACCAAGGGCCCAATCCTGTCCAACTTTCTATTAATAGATTTCCAGCTCCAATACAGCTGCAATGCAGCCTTAAGGAGGCCTCCATGACTGCCTCCCCACCACAGGATCAGGGACGTGCAGTGAGGGGAGGCAAAACCGCCCCATCATAGTCCACGGAAAATAGCTGCAGCCTGCGACTATTTTCCGTGGACGGGGTGTTCTGCTTCTTCTCACCGCACATCCCTGCACAGGATGCAGTGCACACCCTGTTAGCATGGCTACATTGGTGCTGGAAAGTTGGATAGGATTGGGTCTTATTCAGTAGAAGGTGGTCTCATTCAGTAGAAGAGTCTCATTCAGTAGAAGGTGGCTTCTTGTGTTTGGAGGATGGGGCCATAGCTCAGTGGTAGAACACATGCTTTCTTGCAGAAGATTCAGTCCCTGACATCTCCAGGCAGGATTGGGAATGATTCCCATCTGAATCCCTGGAGAGCCACTGCCAGTCACTCAGTATAGACAATACAGGGCTAGATGACTCAAAGCTCTCACTCAGTGTAAGGCAACTGCATTTGCACATATGTTCAATTGCCCCAGCCTGCAATTTTCAGGTAAAAAGTATTGTCTTTGTAGAGGCAATGGGGAGGGAGGAATAGGAAATGTATATTCCTGAAAATGGACAATCCTCAATTGTGAGAATATTCACTTTTTTAAAAAAATCTTGTTAACAACCTAACCTTCCCTAATTGCTGTTCTTCAGCACTGTTTTTTCTTCGCACTGGTGCTGTTTCTCCCTGATCAGTTACATGGCCAGTCACAGTCAAGTCACAGGGATCACAGAGTGAATGGAATTGCATCATGACATTGTGTAGCTAATCAGTGTGCTTACATGAGGTCTTAGTGGGGGGCAAACCATGTTCAACTGAGGTCCAAACCAAATGTGCAGGTATTCTGTGGGAAAATACATCCGTGAGCTTCAACTCATATGGGATTTGCAATCACACATTCAATACAATCCAGGGCTTTCTTGCTAGTCTCTCATCCTGGTGCTGCCAGTCATCCTTCAGCAGACTTTCTGCATTTGCATGTATCCTAGCAGCATTTTCCAGCTGAAAGGGGTGGGTCTGTTCCCTGAAGCTTTGCCCTTCTGAGGGCAGTAAATGTCTAGCTGTTGCCAGTGACAGCAAGATCCATGCTCTGCTTGTTTTCTGTGTCAGCATGCACAGAGCAGACCCGCTCACGTGGGAGCAAGTTGCTGGCCACTCCTTGGGGCTTCTGAGTAAGCAGGCCTAGGATTGTGCCCCAAGGCAGACACCCTCCCATCCCTCACACCCACACTCAGACAAGCAGTCAGAAAGATATTTACATTTCATCCTCCTTTGCTCACTCTTGTTCCCCCCCCCCACCCGCTACATGACTTGGGCTGCAATCCTGTATACACTTGCCTGGAGGGAAGCTTAATTCTGTTCAACACAATGCGACTTACTTCTGAATAGGCATACATTGGAGGATTGATAGGATAGTCGCACTTATGAGAGCCATCTTCCCCTGGTTTGAGGAGGAGATGAGATGAGAGGGAGGGGCAACTAAGAACGAAGGGGGTGGGGGCAGGAAAGGTGCTATCATTGTCTCCTCACACTCTGCCTGTGCTGCCATCCTGTACACGTTTTCCCGCAAGTAAGCCCCATTAAGCTCAATGGGACTTACTTCTGAGTAAGCATACGTAGGGTAATGTAAACAGATGGCACTTCCCCCATCTCCAGCAGGAAGAGGATTGAACTACTGTTGACTTCCGACTCTTTCTCCCCCCCCTCCAGATCCTAAGCAGATAGAACAAAAGCTTGAGCAAAAGCTGCATTTGCTGCTGTCTCTCCTAAACACCACAAACAAGGGGTGGGTGGGTTTGAAGGCTCTTCAGTCCCTGACATCTCCAGGCAGGATTGGGAATGATTCCCATCTGAAAGGCGAGACTAGCGAGAAGAGGAGCTGTAGCGAAGGAGGACTCTACGAGCAGCCAGTCTAGGATGTCATCTCATCTACCAAACTCATGGATATTGAGAACCACATGCTCAAAAACCCATGTAAGAGAATCCAAATCCAAAGATTAGGAGGTGACAAGTGGCAAAGAGATACTTGGGCATTCCATGGAAGGAAACACATATGAGTTTGCATCTGAACGTGCTCTTATTCCTTGGAGAATGCCCATTACCATATGGATTTCTGCACATGTGATTTGGGCCTGAGTGTGAGTGGTATGCTTTGTGACAAAGTGAACGTTTTCCACACAAAAAATTGAAACATCAGCTAAAGTAGATTTTTGAAACTGCTCATAATGTTCATGAAAAACATTAGCACTCAGGACTGGCACAGTGCGTCTCTTGTTCGTAGAATAAGAGGCAGTTCACATGTTACTTGCCCATGTGTAGGATGTAGATAAGCCTTTGTTCACACTGAAACTGCATTCAGGAAAAATAATGGTTTGCAAGTCACTTTTGTATATTTTTTGAAATAGAAAAGCAGCCTATAAATATTCGAAATTAATAAATGTTTCAGCATTCCCTACTACGTGCGTCATTTCTAGCTAGTACAGATTTCGTATTCCAGCAATGCCACTGCCTTAGGCAGGCAGTCCTGGTGAGCAAATTCTATCGACATGTTTGGAGATTGTATTGATGGCAAGGAGCCTTAAACACATTCCTCTTCTCGTGGGTAGCTTCATCATGAGTCAGGGTTTTCGCTTCATTGCAATAACTCCTTCCCAAAAACCAAACTGATGTTCAGGGATTTTGAAGAGGATAATGCCTAGTGCTCCTCTAATTAGTATTTCTGTACTAATGTTTAGCTTGGAATAAATATTTATGATTAAATGATAATGTGGTCTTGTTGGAGGGATTAATTTATATCCTGGGTGGGTTAAGTCAGAAGATGCCTGACATTTATGAAAGATGATAGTTGGAAACCACACCCTTTGTCATTACCATGCTGCCATTCCAGTATGTGTAACTGAAACGTTTGCTCATTCTTTCCCTGCTTACCCCACCTCCATTTATCTTCCTTTCCCTTGCTTGTTTCCCCTGTGTCAACCTCTAGATTGTGATCTGCCCTCTCATTCTTTGTAAAGCACCATGTACATGGAAGGCACTATATAAATAAATTACGATGTTGCCAACTTCTATGCTGGAAATTCTGGGAGAAGAGGTGAAGCCCTATTCTCTGTTTTGGTGTCAAGTCATGTATACGTGTATACAGTACATGCAAATTGGAAGAAGCTGGCTATAGTCTTAGAAAGTGTGGAAGAGTGTGATATAAATGGTTAGCAGTTCCACTCTGGCTAGCACTCAGTGGCTTGGTTCAGATGTAACACCAAAGCGTGGTTTGGCATTGTAAGAATAAGCCTCCCTTTTGCAACCTCCCCCAGTTACTTTGTCACATCAAATCATATTTATGCCCGAAATAGGCAAAATATGGCTTGTACAAGCACAGTTTGCCTGGAAACGACTTGGTTAGGATATAATGGTAACATTGATATGCTACAAAAGAAGAGATAAGGGATCTGATTGCCAAAGCAAGTGGAGCATGCAAGCTCAAGATTTGTTCATGTGATGCCAAAGCATGGGTCAGACCAAGCTGTGATATTTGGCCTCTTCCTTGTTAAAAGTTATTTCACAAATTCTCTTAGAGGCTTTTTGTTCCTTGTCTGTTTCTCTATATCTTAGCACAAAAAGGAAGTTGCATTACTTCAGGTTACAGAATGGTACTAGTAACTTATATTGGATTAGTAGGCATTAACTTACTAGTAAGTGGCTGTCAAAAGCATTTATAAGCTGCTAGCCTTTAATTACCAGTTTTTCTGACATGTTGCTAGACTGATGGTGCTTGAAAGCACACATTTCAGTAACATGATCCGACTTTGATAAAATTGTTTAAATATCTGCCATAAATGAAAATAGCTCTTAAACTGTTGATGACCTGATGTCCTTATATAGCATCTGACATCCCTTGATACTTGTGCAGAATTGTATTTACTTGATACTTGTGCAGAATTGTATTTACACCTAGAAAGTGTTTTGTAGGATCAATTGTCAACGCAAATACTCACAGGTACAAACAGAGTGGCTAGTTTTATAGTAAGATGTCAACTACAATACTTGGAATGGAATTAGTGTGCAGTGATTACACTTTGGAAAGGCATATTTTACGATAACTGACAATTCATGTTTCACTTAAAGCACTTGTAAAGTTGGCTTAAAACTCAACATTAATAAAACTAAGATCATGGCATCTGGTCCCATCAATTCCTGGCAAATAGAAGGGGCGGAAATGGAAGCAGTAACAGATTTTACTTTTCTGGGTTCCAAGATCACTGCAGACGGAGACAGCAGCCATGAAATTAAAAGACGCTTACTCCTTGGAAGGAAAGCTATGGCAAACTTAGACAGCATAATAAAAAGCAGAGATATCACCATGCCAACAAAAGTTCGTATAGTCAGGGCGATGGTGTTCCCAGTAGCAATGTATGGTTGCGAGAGTTGGGCCATAAGGAAGGCTGAGCGCCAAAGAATAGATGCTTTCGAACTGTGGTGCTGGAGAAGACTCCTGAGAGTCCCTTGGACTGCTAGGAGATCAAATCAGTCAATCCTAAATGAAATCAACCCTGACTGTTCCCTGGAAGGACAGGTACTGAGGCTGAAACTCAAATATTTTGGCCACCTAATGCGAAGAGAGGACTCTCTGGAGAAGACTCTGATGCTGGGAAAGATTGAAGGCAAAAGGAGAAGGGAAGGCAAAGGATGAGATGGTTAGACCGCATCACCGATGCAACGAACATGAAAATGAGCGAACTCAGGAAGATAGTGGAGGACAGGAAGGCCTGGCGGGATATGGTTCATGGGACCATGAAGGGTCGGACACGACTTAACGACTGAACAACAGCAACAACAACCTTATAGAATAATCTCCAGGAAGCTCTGCTGTAGAAATCCCATTGAAATGAATGAGATAGGAACAAGATTATATCCTGTGCTGATTCGATTCGTTTCAGTGGAGCTTGCACAGGAGAACTTCCTGGAGGGCTTAAGAACATAAGAAGAGCCCTGATGGATCAGGCCAAGGGTCCAACTAGTTCAGCTTCCTGTATTTCACAGCGGCCCACCAGATTCCTCTAGGAGCACACAAGACAAGAAGATACCTGTATCTTGTTGCCACTCCCTTGCATCTGGCATTCAGACATAGGCTACCTCTAAAACCCAGAGGCTGACTATATTTGTAATGACTAGTAGCCTCTGATGGACATTTCCTCCATTAATCTGTCTATTCTGAAGGGTTCCTGGGCCGCTTGTTCGCATGCGTGTGGCTTTGCGAGGGTGTGTGTGTCCCGGAACGGGTCAGCAAAAATATGGTAAGCCTAAGCATTTGTATTACACTTCTGAATGTCCAAAGTGCTTCACATGTATTATTGTGATAGAATCCTTACAACAAGCCTGTACAATAAGTATGATTATTCCCATATTGCACTAGGGAGCTGAGTCTGAGAGGAGGAAGTGGCTTGTCTCAGGCCACCTAGTGAGTTCATGACAGTGGCAAAATTTGAACCAAGGAAGTCCGGATTTACATGTCAGAGGACTTGGGAAAGGGCATGGATCTAGGTGGGCAGAAAGTAAAAATTGAAGTGAAAATTCTAAGCTGAAGACAGGAAGCATATACATCACTCTACTCCTCTCCAGAAAAACAGGTAATTGGGAAGAGGTTCCTCTTCCTCCTCATCAAACACATGTGTGGAAGCCTACATTTTTCCTTTTCTTTTGCTAATGAAGTTTTCTCAGGCAAAAGAAAAAAAGGATAATTTTCTTTTGGCCACCTAATATGATACATTGGTGATTTATCTACAACCTTGATTCACGTTGAGTTGAGATCATTATGTACTTTTTCCCCTGCAAAGTTATGGTATATAAGCAGGCCTGTCCCTTGGGGCGACCACCCTGGGCCCCGCACTTGGAGGACCCCTCGCAGCACATCACTTCTTGTCTCCCTGTGCCACTGCTGCAAGCAAGTGTTGCAGTGAGAAACTGCTTCAGAAGCGGCAATAGAAATGCAGGGGAAGGCTGGGACTGGTCTGCACAAGCTATTTTAGCAAAGCGCTGGAGGCTGGGAGAAGTCAGAAAGAAGGAGGGACAATCCTATGCATGTCTACTCTAAACTTAGTCCCATTTATTTGAATGGTACTTACTCCCAGGTAAGTCCCATTGAAATTTATCTCCCTATTTATCTCTCCGGCTGAGTGCTGAAGAATAGACGCTTTCGAACTGTGGTGCTGGAGAAGACTCCTGAGAGTCCCTTGGACTGCTAGGAGATCAAATCAGTCAATCCTAAATGAAATCAACCCTGACTGTTCCCTGGAAGGACAGGTACTGAGGCTGAAGCTCAAATATTTTGGCCACCTAATGCGAAGAGAAGACTCTCTGGAGAAGACTCTGATGCTGGGAAAGATTGAAGGCAAAAGGTGAAGGGGAAGGCAAAGGATGAGATGGTTAGACAGCATCACCGATGCAACGAACATGAAAATGAGCGAACTCAGGAAGATATTGGAGGACAGGAAGGCCTGGCGGGATATGGTTCATGGGATCACGAAGGGTCGGACACGACTTAACGACTGAACAACAACAACATTTATCTCCCTATTTATTTCAATGGGACATGCTCCCAGGTAAGTGTGTGTAGGATTGAGCCTTTAGGCCAGGAAGGCAGCAGACGGAAGTTTTGCCCTATGTTAAAAAAAATATCTCATAATCTGCCACCTTTTATGCCCTTACATATCGGTACGCATCGAGGAGACTCCCATAGACTTTAGTTCTGATGCATGCTGCCTCATCTGATCTTATATTTACTGAATGAGAGAGAAATCTCTCCTAAAAGGTTAAGCACAAAGTTGTACGAGGGGATGCAAAGTTTTTCAGTTTCCTGGCTGTTGCAGAGATGTATGAAAATTGCTGCTTTAAAATACTGTAGTATTTTGTATACATCATAAGATATGGGTGACTCAGGAAACTTACCATATTACAAGCCTTCCCCCCCCCATTTTTTTCTATTTTGCTTCCTAGTGGGTGTTTTGTTCCCATTTTTTTTCTTCCTCCTTTCACTCATTGAGATGCTTGCTATCTGCTTCTTCATACTGGCAATACATTTTGATATATATTTGAGAGAGAGAGAGGGATTCCCCTCTTTCTGGGGGAGCGGGTTGAGTTTAATTTAGAGTGCTTTAATTGGTGTTTTATATCTCAATTCTTAGTACTGTAGTTATTTTGGCCATATTATTAGCTGGGTTCGTTACTTGAACATATATTTAAAATTTCAATAAAGTAAAGTGTTTCTATTAGGGGATTAATGAGCTCAAATTTATTGTTTGAATTTTGGAGTATATCTTAATTTAAGCACTTATTCCTACGCTTTATTTTATGCACACACGCACGCACGCACGCACACACACACACAGCCATAATAGGGGAACCTCTGCACTGGTTGAGTCGCCTTGAGCCCCGCACCCTTCTAGGACAGCCCAGTTATAAGTGAGTCTTTCTTTTATAGCGTTGTCCAGGATCTGTAAGAAAATGAAAGAAAGCAGACTTGACCTGCTTATTTTTATCTTGGGGGCTGTCAGTCTGTTCTTGATTGTTGACTTCTGCAGTTTACTTGTTTATCTGACCAAAGGCCAAATCAAACAGCACCAGAATGTGTCTTTAATCTCCAGTGATAAAGAATACCTTTGAGAGGAAATTACAGTGTAATGTTGGTAGAAAAGGAATGTGAAAGGATAGGCCCATTAAAGCTTTGGTCTGCTTTTCTTAGAACATTTTCCTATAGCATTTTCTACAGATTTTGTTTGGAAATGTAGGAAAGTCTGCAGAAGTTTTACTTTCAGTAAAGAAAAACATTTTAAACATGGGAAATATTATTGTTCTTACTGGAGTAATTTCTACTGAAATTAGGGTGTCTGAAATGCACTTAAGGGTGGTTTTCATCTGTGTGAATTAGAATAATCTTCACTCTATACCGGAAGGCAATTTTGGTTTTATTAGGCAACCATCCTAACATGCTCACATCCTATTGCTGTTTTAGGAGCACATTCTTTTGCTTTTCAATGTTGGGAGGCATACCCTCCTCCCCCCCCCCCCCCCGGCGTAACATGTTGTTACTGCCCTGGGAGGGCTTGCATCTGTAGATATCAGTACACATCATCTCTTCTTCTGTCCATAGAAAGATAACCATGCAGGACTCTTACCATAGTGAATTACACCAGGACTGTCATCTATTGTAAAGTGAGGTTTGGGGCTTAAAAGTAAAGATACAGTATATAGAACTTGACTTCCATGGTTTCGCTTGTGCTGGATTTGTTTACTTGGTACAGTACTGTATTTCTAACTGATTTTGATTCTTGAAATGCCTAATTTGATCAACTTGTGCACATTTGAAGAGAATTTAAAATTGATATGAGCTCTTCATTATCTGTTTGAATGGCAAGTCAGAGCAATAACCGCCTCGTACAGTCTTGTATTTTGTTTCTGTGCTTCAAATGAAGTCTAAATCAGATGGTGGAGATGGTGTTTCACTGTTTCTCAGGTGCAGCTGGTACGTACATAGCACAGAACCTTCTTGGTTATGGTGTCCAGACCATGAAATTTCAGCCCTCAGGAGGCCTCATTCTTTCCTTTCCAGTTAAGTTGGCCTGGGATTGGACAAGTGAGTGAAGGCATTGGCCAGAGGACCAAGGGGCACCTGTATTTATTTATTTATTTATTTATTTATTTAAAGCATAAGTCCCCATGGATATCATTTGATCAATGATGGGGTATATATCTATAATATGTTGTGAGCCAGCTTGAGTGACATGCGGAAGGGGAAAGGTGGGATACAAATATTTTAAATAAACAAACATTTAGTAAGTTGGTGAAGATTGGTCTTCAGTATAATATGTTTTCACTGATGCAATTTTCCTTGTCCTCATGGCTTATTCTGGTGCTGCTGATCTCTCTTTGTACGTGGCATTACTTTAAAAATGATAATGCATTTTATGATTGATGATCATCACTTTGAGAGGCTGTGTGGGTTTTGATAATCATCACTGAAGAATGCTTGGAGATGCTATATCTCTACGCACTTGAGTATCTTTTCTCAAAAATGGTGTATTCCCAAGTCAGTTGATAAAAACCTTGCCACTTAAGATGAATAGAGTCATCTTAAGATGAAAGAATTTCACACAACCCACATAATCACTGCCACCTCCTCCTGTGCTCTACTACCAGGGTCCCTTTTCTGATTCATCAAACAGGCTGGGAAGCAAAGTCTGGGCAACGAGTGAACGACGAGAAAGACTTCACTCCCAGACTCTTCCTGCCCAACCTGTTTTGAAAAACAGAGTCAGGAAGAGGATGTGACTCTTGCTGCCTGGATAAGGGACCACGGTGGCCTCTACCTCCTCTAGTCCTTCTGCTGCAGTTTCTTTGATGACTGTGTATGATGGCAGTGGCAGCAGCGTTGCTGGAGGAGAGGGAGGAGGTAGACTGCTGCAGTCGTCATTCTTCTTTCCTTGGGGAAAGGAGAGCAAACAAGGAGAGGATTGAGGGGGGGGGCAGCAGAATGAACGAGCAGGCGATGGGCTCCCCCACCCTGCTGCTCAAAGCAGCCACATCAGCCAGCCTCATGTAATGGACCAGCCCTCCTTACCCCTTCATGGAGAGAGACACTGTCCAGAAAACTCACTTCGCTGGCCAGTCAGCCATAAAAAGCAACCATTGAATGTGCATGAGATTGGAACTCCAATTCATGCAAGTATTGGTTTCTTCCTTGAGCACATAAAATAATGGAAGTGTAAGTTTACCATTCTGTTGGGTCTCTTATAAAATATGAAAGAATAGAAGTAAAAATCCATGTAAAACTTGTTGGACTGAAGAAAAGAATGTGATACGTGTAATTTTGAAATTAAAGCATTGTTAAAAGAGTAATTTTCTTTTGGTGTTTTTTTTAAAGAAACTATAATTTACTGAGTATAATGGAGATTGACATAGATCCTCTTTTTAGTTCTTTGGGAATATTATATTCTTAAATGGTTACTAATGGGTTGACAAATTGTGAAATGGATTTATCTGATTATCAGATACAGCTTTCCAGATGGCATCTGTGTGAGTACAGCAACTCTGTCTAGAAACAAAGGCCCCCCCCCCCATTTTCTATGCTTAATTCTGGCATCGTACTTTGCTAAGCCAAACTGGCTTTGATAGGTATTTGAACTTTTAAATTCTTCTAGTCCAGGTTAGTCATCTACCTCAGCAGTAGTAATATGTGTTGTATTGTTTCTTAATTTGTATTACTGGTTAACATTTTTTCTACATTTTAAACACATGCAGGCAATTCTAGCTATCTCCGGACTTAATTCCCGTGGATTCACCTATCGGCGGGAGCAAAATTGTAAGTCACATTGTGTTATCCATGGTCTGTTCTCGGCTACCTGCAGCCATTCACTACATTCTTGACCATTCTGAAGCTCTCTGCAGCCATCCTGAAGCTTCTGTATTTGTGGTGGCCATTTTAAAGATACTGTATTTGCTGTATCAGTGGTGATTCCCTGTATCTGTGGCCATTCGATGCAAAGCTCTAGTCAGTTTCACTAGTAGTGCCCCAGAATTCCTTGCTAAAGCCTTCAGCAGTCATTCTGAAGCTATGGCAACCGTGTTAAAGGTACAGTACAGTATTCTGTATCTGTGGCCATTCGCTGCAAAACTCTAGTCAATTTTACTAGTAGTGCCCCAGAATTCCTTGTTAAATCTTTCAGCGCCATTCTGAAGCTCTATGTGGCCATTTAGGAGCCCTCCACAGCCATCCTGAAGCTATCCACACCATTCTGAAGGTATTTGCTGCTGGCATTCCTGACTGTTACCGACCCCTCCCCCTAACCCCATTGATCCCATTGGATTAATGATTCAGTATTCGTGGATTCAGTATCTACTAGGTTTTCCAGGAGCCTTACCCCTGCGGATACCGATAATTGGCTGTATATAACTTCCAACCAGCCAGAGGCAATGAAACAGTCCAAATATCACGGAGGCAATAATCTAAATATAGAACTGTTGTAAACCTCTTAGTGATGATTGAAGGTCTAGTTCAGACTTCATGAAACCTGATGCTCAAACCATTGTGTAGAAACTGAGCATATGATGGGTCACACTCCCTCCTCCCCTTTTGTGCATGGATTCCTCTTCCCTTCCAGGGTTTGCATTAACCATAGTTTGCCATAATTTCTGAATAATCTAAACTGTGCTTATCACTAAGCTTTCTCCACCCACACCCAGCAAATTGTTTGCTCTCCAGAGTCAGGGTCTCTTGTGGTCTTTAGGGGTTGGTTGAGTGGGCCCCGGGAAGCTTGTGAACTGTCTGCCAGTGCCTGATCTCACCAGCCTCTAATGCTGCCTCTGATTGCAAAATCAAGTTGTAAGCAAAAACAACAGAACGGATATGTTGAATGGTTTGTGAGGTTTTTAAAATAAATTACAATGTAAGAAGTAGTGTAGGAGATACTATAGGCATCTAATTACACCTGCCATAAATGTTTGGAAACTTGCTTCCTATACAACAATAAGGCTTCTCTGAATATTCTTGGAGCAAAGAGATTCTACAATCTCCTTTTGGTTTTTGGTTTTGTTTTGCCTTTATTGAGCTGTTCTGATATTTAGAATGTTTTGATATTTAACCTGAATTCATCTTCTTATAATTCCCTCTGCTTCTTGTCCTGTTCTAATGGATATTGTGAACATTTTGTTATCTCTACCTGCTAAGGCTTCTAACAGTATTCAGAATTTGAAGTTCATCCTTTGCAGGTGGGCTAATATAGGTGGGTGTATCTGAATCCATGTAACTTCTTGCATGTTACACACCCTCCCCTATCCTAATGGAGCATTAGAACACTGGGTACACATGAGAGCATCCAAGATTTGTATACTGGCCATGGGTACAATGTGTATATATTATTTGCTTATGCTACCAAAGAGGCGGGCCCTTCTTCTGCATGTGAGCATCAGCATGTTAGGGCCCAATCCTATCCTTCTCCTGCCCTGCCCCCTCGCCGATGCAGCAGTGCCAAAATGGCTTGCGCTGCATCTTGTGTGTGTGTGTGTGTAATATTCATTCCCTTACCCGGGGGTAAGCCTCCATGGCATGCAGAGGTGTACTCTAACCTGCGCTAGTAAAATTGCTGGTGCGGGCCCATGTGGACCTGCACCATGGGATCTTGTTTGGGAAGGAAGCTAGAATTTGGCTGCTGCCGCCAAACCCGACCCCTTCCAGCCGATTCACTCACCCCTGTCACCGATTTCACTGCCCTCCTCCGCCTCGTTCCACCTCCCCCCGCCCATCCTGCTTCTCCTGCCACCTTATCTGAGTTCACAGTGATCCTCTGATCTGAGTCCACAATGATCCTCTGATGCGCAGGGAAAGGCTCTGGCCTTCCCACTGGCGCTCCGGCAGCCTATGCCGCCTATGCCTTTGTGCACTGTCAGAGTGCCTTTTACGTCTGCCATAAGGCAGTTAACGCTGGTGGAACGCTTGTTCCGACAGCGGTAAAGCCCTTATTGCATATTAATTGTGCATGCATAATTCATTTGTTCGTTTTGCTTCATGGATACTGTAGTATATACCAGGGGTTCCCAACGTTTGGAGGCCTGCGTGCCCCCTAGGTCTACTGGTGTTTTTTTTCCCAACTGTAGTCCTTCAGACTATAGTGAATCTCATTCCAAAAGGTAACCTGGCCTTGAGGAACAGTCTTCAGGGGTGGAAACAACTGCAGTTGGAAGGGAGGGCTGGAAAGTTCCCATTATATTTATGGAACTCCATGTCCAGTGCTTTGAATCCCAATCATGATGTAAATTATTGGCAGTCCCACCCAATAATCTGAAAACACATCCATTGATTCATTTGCACACTGTCCTCCCTTTAGGGAACCTAGTTCCTCATGTATATAGTCCTCACAACTACCCTGAGAAGTAGATTAGACTGAGAGACAGTGACTTGCTCATGGGTGCACAGTGAGCTTCACAGCACTGCTGCTACTAATGAAGATGATTCATAACCCCAGATACCTTGGACCAATCACTATAGAACTCTCTATTTGCTACTTCTTTTAGTTTGACAAACCGTTAATAATTATTCTCAGAGCATAACTTTTCAATCAGTTAAGACTGTCGTAACCAGAGAGCTATCCTGCACCATAATAAATATAAAGAGAACTGGAGTAAAGTCTTTCAAACATGCATGGCTGATTTTGACTCAGATATTCCGTTCTCCTTGGGAGTTCCCCATCTGTAGGGAACATTAAGTATCCAAACCCAGATCTGCCATATGGATCTTTGAAGAAAAGGTTGCCCTTTGTTTGTTGCTATTATGTAATGTGTTCCCCTGGTGGCTTATAGATTTCATCCTGCCCAGCTCCTCAAATGTAGCACGTTCATTTGATATTCCATAGTCATGTTGGTGAAGGGGATGGCGCCTGGGGAGGGAAATCTAAAATGAAGGTTTTTCTTAATTCCTTGCAATCAGTGTGTTTGTCTTTAATTTTCTATGCTTCTCAATTTGGAAATGAATATACATTTGTCTCTTTAAATTAAGATACTGTAACATATTACAGATTGCATGTTATGGCTTCAAATGTTAATTTTATATGGAAATGACAGTATCAGTCATAAGACATCCATCATCGTCTCATATTGTGGCCTTGAAGTGTCCAAAATGCTCCGCCAATTGTATTCACATGCATCACACACATCTGAAAGAAATCTTTTATTCCTGTCGTGCTAGAATAATGCAGTAAACAGAGGCAGGATCAAGGAGTTTAGTTTATTGCTACTTCTGTTGTGACTGTTGTCCATCCCACTTCTGCCTCAGTGAATGTTAATTATGTTCAGGTATGTCAGCACACAATGATGTTTAGTTTCAGTCGTCATTACATTGTGTCCTGTGCAATGTAAATGTCAGAAGACAGATTAGTAACAAAACAAACCAACAAAAATACATCCAGTTTCACAATGTGAACCTTTCCTCATTGTAGAATAATTCATTAGAATTGTTTAAACTTTCTAAATAAACTGAATAAGGCTGCAACAGTATAACAAATGAGACTCACATATTAGTAGACTTTGCATATCAGGTCTATTTGTTCTGAATTTGTCTGCTTCATTGGGACAGTCATCTACAGGTCATTTCATGTAAAATAATCCTATTGATTCAGTGTGATTTTTGTCAGATGACTTCTTAACTGCCACTCTGTTAAGTATAACTCTTTAAACTGAGTTTAAGTAGCATATACTATGCCTACACTTTTTGTTGATAAATTATAATATGTTGACATCATCCATACTGGAAGCAAAATTTTAACTGTAAAGAAATGGACCATTCTGACTACCCAAAGCATCCTATCCCAATGCAGCCATAGTGAACTATATTAATTTTGTTCCTTGGTGGGTTTTTTGTGACAATGTAAAAACTAACACAATCCTATCCAAAGCCCCACACTCGGATGCAGCGGTGCCAGGGCAGGCTCCGCTGAATCCAGCACAGGGCTGGAGGTCTCCTCGAGGGAAGGGGACGATTGTCCCCTTCCCCCCATGTCTAGCCCCAACAGGGCTATTTGGAGGCATGGCAGCTACTGATAACTAATGAGGCTCATGGCTACTTTACACATTATACCATTAACTTGGAAACTGCCAGGAAATACTTCTGAATGGCAGAGGCTCTGTGTTGAAAGTTATTGAGGATCCTCAGAATCACGAGCATCCCTGCATCTTTGCATTCTTAGAGGTAACTAGCATTCACATATATATTCACGTTGTGTCTTGGAGAAATCCACATAATATAGCAGGGGTGGCCAAACTGTGACTCCTAAGCCACATGCGATTCTTTGACGTATAATGTGCGGCTCTCAGAAATATGTTGACTGAGCTCCTTTTTGCATCACACTTAATATAAAATGTTCATGGTGAGTAATTATATTTAAGAATTTAAGTGCTTCTTAAGTATTGTAGCTCTCAAACGTCTGAAGTTTATCATATATGGCTCTTACGTTAAGCAAATTTGGCCACCCCTGTAATATAGAGTTATGTCACTCTTGAGGAGCCATCAGTAAGGACTTGTTTCCTGGCACATTTTCCATGCATTGGAATAACACGTAAACTGGCATTTACTAAGGAAAGGACCTAGTATTATCTGAAAAATCTTATGCAGCTGTTATAATACATCATTCTATATTGCTAGAAGAAAGAATTAGGACAGATGATAGAAGTCCCTCTTTCAAAAGTGAAAAATGGTTTAGAAAGAAGACCTTTGATTGCCATTCCCTGCCGAAGTAGAATCTGGCAGGGCCAAAGACTGAAGAATGTACTGGAAATCAAGCAAATCAGATATGCTAATAAAACAACTTCGGCATGGTCAACATGTCTGATTTGCATGATAGGCAAAGCTTTGGGAGAATGGTCATGCTCCAGCTTGACTAAACGAGAGCACAGAGCAATCCAAGGGCCTTCCCCACTTGCTCTTACTGCATTATGGTAGAGGTACAGGTACTAAAGCAAAAAAGAGTGGGGCCCCTCAGCATGGCTTTGCCTCCCTTAATGAGGTGCACTTTGCTAGAACAGAGAGAAAGATGCAGTTAGGTGGCTGCATTGGTTGAAGGAAGTGTAGCTGAATGTACAGGAAACAGGAATGAAGAGTACCAGCAGAAAAGAACAAATGCATATGTGTGTACAATTAGTTGCAGTTGTTTACAACTTAACATGAATCAGCAGCGGACTAAAAGGTCAGAGGAAGACTGTGCCTCTTGCTAGTATTAAGTTTTGGCCCTGAGGACTAGAAAAGTCCGATAAAGGCACATTTGGACTTAATTACAGAAGGCAGGCAGCTATAAAAGACGTACATGAGGCAGTTGGTCATCCCAAGTTTCTTTAGTCATTGAGTTCCTCGTAAAATGAGTATTAAACTATGACCCATTACAAACGGGGAATTCTAGTTATAGAATTATATAGTTCACTATCATTCAGATCAGTAGTTCATCATGCATTGATGCATCGAAAAGGATGTAACATGTGCATCTGTAATGCTTCAGACTGGGTATATGTGATGAAAATTCTTGATTTCCCCCTATTTCCCCTTCTTTTGCATCTATTATGGATCTTTCTAGACTCTCTTACCCTTAGGGGTTTGCAATGTCTCAGCTTCCTGAGGAGAATTGCTAGCCAGCCAAGTGCAAATCGCCATTGTTTGGCGAACAAATATCCGCATCTTCTCTTTCCTAAGAGCATCTTCTTCTTGAGCAAATACGCAAAGACATTTGACCCTGAGCCATTCAATGGACCCTGAAGCCCACCTGATGTCCAAGAGTGGGAGATTTGAATACTCCAGGTATCCCCAAATGAGCAGTCTGTCAGAGTAAGCAGGGTTTACGTCCACTGGCTGTAGCAGCCCAATCCTGTGTAAAGATACGTGGCCGGCCTAAAGGGCTGGCAACTGTATCCTAAGCCCATTGCGGGCTGCCCCGGGGCTGCTAGGCCGGACATTGGGAGAAGAGGACATTCATCTGTTTCCCTGGGTGTACGTGAACCCGGAACCTATGGATGTATGCCAGGTTCAGACCTGGTGTACGTTCGGGGAGACCGTGTAAGGCTGACCCGAGCTGAGAAAGGGCTTAGGATATCGGTGGAGTGCGCTGCCAAAATCCCCCCTCCCATCCTGGACCGGACAATGGCCCCCCTCCCTCACTGGCCCATCCCACCCATCCCCACCCCTGCGCCAAAAGGTTGTAGGCCCTACCTGGGTCATCTGGCACAGATCCAGGCCGCTGGGAGCGGTGCCGACCTCCATTCCAGCGCCGCTTACACCCGAGTCATCGCAAACATGCTTTACAGCACGTTTGTGATGCTTTAGGCTCCACTGGTCTAATGTTAGTGAGGATTTCGCCACAAATCTAAGAGCAATCCCCTTCCTTGAACAATTGCCCGAGTCTAGTGTTGGAACATTGAGGGCGCAATACAATCCTACTTAGGCCACCGTTGTAACCAGCGGCGCAGCGAAAACGGGAGGCCCCAGAACAGAAAGGGGATTCAAATCCCCTCCAAAAGGGGAATTCAAAGGGGATTTGAATCCCCTTTCCTTTCTGGGGTCTCCCATTTTCCCTGTGCTGCTGGTTACAACGATGGCGTAAGTAGGATTGGATTGCTCCCTGACTTTTGCCCAATTTGCTTGTGCCCATTCCCTTGGCAGCCTTGTCTTTAAGAGAACTACTAGAAGTATGAATGCCTTCTGAATAAATTGATAGGACGCTATCTAGTTTAGATGTGCCAGGATTCATTTATTTTCAGCTTGCTTTGGGATTGTTAAACTTAGCCATTAAACCTTTTAATTTTGCCTTTTGTTTGTAAAGAGACACTGGCGTCACTGCAGGGGGCGGAGCTCTAAGTTCCGCTGCGGTCAGACCCTCCGTTACATGGGAGCATGAAGCGCCCCCGCCCCCTCGCCTTTGGAACCATTCAAGTCGGTGCTTTGAATGGCTCCAAAGGCGAGGGCGCTTCGTGCTCCCATGTAACGGAGGGTCTGACCACGGCGGAACTTAGAGCTCCGCCCCCCCCTGCAGTGACGCCAGTGTAAAGAGATCTGTGGGCTTTCCTCTTTCTCGGCAATTATCTTCTACTGTGGCTCCAATGTCTCATAACCAGTTTTAATAAACTCCTTGTATTCTTACCGATTCCTCTGTTTGGTTCAAGTTCACTCCGGAGAAAGTAGGATTGCCACATCTCTCCAACTGCCCATGTTCCACTATAGTTTACTGTTGGGTTTTTAAGGGAAATCCCCAGAATTTGGGGGCTCCCTACTCCCCTGGATGAAGGTTTTTCCCAAGGTGGCTTCTTCTCTGTCTGATTTCCTAACTTTGGATGCTAGCAGCAACTGAAATACCAGTTTTCCCAGTAAAGGGAAGGAATTGAAAAGCAGGGAACTGCGTGCTCAACAATTGTTGGAATGGCCTATCTCCTAACACAGGGTTTCTCAACCCGTTTCTGGCCGAGTACCACCTCTGGCACCACTCTCCTGCTGTGTACCACCAGACATGACTGGTGATGACATCATCGGCAGTTATTTTTGTGTTTTCAAGGTTTTGGAGGCCAGAAAACGCAGGTAGGAGGCTCTGGGCCAGTAGGAGGCTCTGGGGGGGGGGGGGGGCTTCTCCGCGTTCCTGAGAGGCAGGAGCCTCTCGGAAGCAAAAACACGGTGCAAAAAGTGCTGCATCGGAGCAGGGTTCCAGCAGTCCAGCACTGTCCGAGTACCACCAGCAGTCGGCCGATGTACTGCTGGTGGTACAAATACCACTGGTTGAGAACCCCTGCTCCTAATAAGTAAGCAGTACTGTCAAAGCTAATGGTGCCAGTCAGCTGTTTAGTAGTGCCCACAGGGTACACTCCTCAGTGATTCAGTGCAGAGATTCTCCTGCTACTACATCCTGCTCTGTATGCAGGGGGAAATCAATGAACAAAACTCTGTTTTTAAATACAAGTCTTCCTTGGTGGGCTAATTTGCCAGTCTTGCAGGATATAGGGTATATGGGTATAGATGCCATGTACATATTCTATCAAAGCCAGAATAAGATTAAAAACAATTTTCAAACACTGAAATGCAGATTTTAAAAAAGTTCAAAAAACTGTGACCAGGAAAAATATATTTAAAATCAAGGCTGAAGATGGTGTAAAAAACGACGTTTCGTCTTATTCCTAAGACATTTTCTAATCTAGGTAGTGACAGCTTGGCTGTTAGGATGACACTGAAGACCAACCGACAGAACGGAACTTTAAAGGAAAACACCAGGCAGAACGTTACAGCGATCTTAAAGGAACATAGGCAGATTCATAAGGCAAACACATCCTATAGTCTTGCAGGATATAGGGTATGGGTAGAGATGTCATATACAAATTTTATCAAAGCCAGGAAAAGATTAAAAACAATTTCCAAACACTGAAACACAGATTTTTAAAAAACAAGTTCAAAAAACTGTGAACAGGAAAAATACATTTGTGATCCTAGGCTGAAGGTGGTGCAAGAACCGACGTTTCATTCCAACCTAGGAACTTTTTCAGATGCAATCACAAGGATTGTAAGATGGTAAGTCAGCAGCGCAAAAAACCTCAAGTTTAAAAGCTGAAAAAAGTGCGGGAAAACCAAGAGCTGATTAGAAATGGAACTGGGAGCTAATTGGAAGCGGAACTCAAACCGAAAGCGGCCGACGAGTTGACCGAGGATGACCTCCGTTGTTGATTGTTTTCTTTTATTTCTGTATCTGTCAAACGGACCTTATGAATAATAGGAAACCATATTTCATTAATAAATGAGAGCTCTTGCTGTCTGTTAATCAGGTCTCCTGCGTGTCTTTTGCTTATTTCCTGCAAGACGACCCGTATTTATCGGCGTATAATACGCACCGACGTATAAGATGCACCTTCCTTTTGGCCCTGGGTTTCAAGAAAAAAACATTTAAAGCATTTTTGGGCCACTTACTGCTTGGCTGCTTAATTAGCTAATTTACATAAATTGCACAAAAATACCAGGATCTCTTTTAAAACACACAGCAATAAAACACATGAACAAAATGTACCAGAACATAAATCCCAAGTACAAAAAAACCCCAGACTCAACTCTTTTTCCCCCAATCCACCCATGCACAGTTTCCAAAGTAAAAAACATTTACCCCAAGTACAAAAAACCCCAGACTCAACTCTTTTCCCCCCCAACCCACCCATGCAGATTCCAAAGTAAACAACATAAATCCCAAATACAAAACCCCCAGACTCAACTCTTTTCCCCCACCCCACCCACCCCATGCACAGTTTCCAAAGTAAAAAACATAAAAGTACAAAAAAAAAACCCAGACTCAATTCTTACCCCACCCCACCTATGCACAGTTTCCAAAGCCTCCCAACTAGGCCCAGTTCAGAAGCTTACCCAAGCTGCATTCATTCAGCATCGAGGAGAGCTGGGAAGACCACGCCCTCTGCAGCTCAGCTGAACTGAACTGAGGAGCACAGCGCCCTCTGCTGGCTGCTGAGAAGCTCAACTCATGCACGTGCATAAATTAAACCCGACAAACAGCTGTAGATCAGATAGATTAGTCAGGGAAGAAAGCGCAAGGGAGCTCTCTGGCTCCGGAAAAACGCGGTAAGCCTGAAAAAGCTTTAAAACGGGCGGGGGGGAGGGATTTTTTTTAGTATTGGCGTATAAGACGCACCCTACTATTTTGGGTCACAAATTTAGACAAAAATGTGCATCTTATACGCTAATAAATACGGTATACCTAGCCATGAAAGCTTCCGCTCTAACTTAATTTGCCAGTCTTCAGTAAATATTGCAGTTAACGTTTAAAGTTTCTCTCTGTATACAGGTATCTGAGCTATCTGCAATCTGAGACTTTTCAGTTGTGGTGTCCTGTTTACAGAATATTCTTCCCAAACCTATTACCCTCGTCCCTCTTTTAACATCTTTTGGTGTGAGATGAAAGTTGTTTTATTCATCTAGGCTTTGAGTGGATTTTTAATACAATAATTTTAACAGTGGTGCGTATTATGTGGTGTGTGCTCTGTGATGGATTTAATTGGCTGTGATTATTATATTTTATGTTGTATTTTTATTAAGTAAGCCAGCTTGGAAATTGTTTGAGATAAAGATAGCATATCATTTCAAATAAATAGGCAATATAAAACTGAAAGAATTAGAAATGTGCTCTTTTTAAAATAAATAAATGAACGTGATTTTGTTTCGTGATTTTCTTTTCCTGCTTTGCAACATTCTAAAAGTGTATAAGTTTTTGTAAATCAACATGTGCAAATTTTATGCAAATTACTGCTGTCTGGTTTTGCTTTCTCTAGAACAATTTGCAACCTTAGTATTGTGCTACCTTTTGGAAGTTGGCTTGAGCATAAAGACATATTTGTACTTAGATACCATCTTGTTTTTCTAAAAACATATGTTGTCATTAAGTGCCTAAAGCCACTGGAAATGTCTCTCATATGCTTTTGGAAAGGGTAACTTGGAAAAGGGTACTGTGGTTGGTTTAAAGAATTAATGAGTCTGCCCCTCCCTCACGGTTACATGGACTCAGAATTCTTGAGGGTTACCTGCTTTTCTTTTGTCTATTTTTCAATTTGGTATTAGCTGGAGGGTTTATTTAGGACTTTTGTGAAGCAAGATGTTTTCATTTGTTTATAATCACATTTAACATATAATTGTTTTAACTAATATATAGTTAATTATGTTAACATTTTATAATAGTAAGGCGACCTTGGTTATCCAGGTTTAAAAGCCATGTAAAAAGCAGTTACAACACGTAAAAAACAAGTCCCCAAAACACTGAGGTTTTAAAAATGATTTAAAGTTAAAAACAGTCTTAAAAGCAGTCCTTTAAAAACAAGTCACGCATTAGCAAAGTTCATTACATTTCCTCCGCAAATCTGCAGACCTCTTCAGATATGCAGCAAAGCTGTAAGATGTTGCAAGGTAATGAACTTTGCTAATCAGTCATATCAATTCCCTTGGAAATCCCTAATTAGAGATGATTGCTAGAATTGATGTTGTTGATGACATCATTTCACTAAAACCTGTCTATAATGGATCAAATGTTAAAGATTTCTGAAAAGAAAGTTCTCACTAGAAAGGTAGGTTAATAATAACAATTAAAATACTTAGCATTTGTTTAGCACTTTCAGGTAAGGCTGAGAAGAGTGGCTTGCCTTAAGGCCATAATTAGCTCATGGTAGAGGCAAGATTTGAACTAGGGAAGTCTCTTAGTTACTCCACTCCTCCATTTCTAAAGTTGCAGATAAACCTGTAATTTATCTGGTAAACTTCACTTCAAAACAGCAACACCAAGGAGAGGGATCAATAATTTACTATAGATTGAAGCAAGGTCTCATCAGAGCCATTGGGACATACCAAGGCGTCATTGCCAGTAGTGTCCACTGTACAGCAGAGAGTATCAGAGAGAAGGCCATTCACGATGGCAACTTCTTGATGATGAGGTAAAATCATTTCCTTTACCCTCAAACGGAAAAATGTAGGCCAAGTTGAAGTACAGCAAGTCCTCACTTAATATCGTCGATAGGTTCTTGGAAACTGCAACTCTACCGTAGGTTAATTGACATACATAAACAAGAGTTTATGGCATATTTCTGGTCACAAAAAACACTTCTAATATAAAACATTGAAATAAATGTGAGCTTTCTACGTCAGAGAAAACACACACAGACATGGGGAGAACATTCAAATTCCATGACAGTGGCCCTGGCTAGGAATCGATTTTGTTTCTCAACAACTTTAAAATGAAACAACTTATAACGAAGCAATAACAGCACAATCCTAACTAAGTATCCGGCGGGACATTCGTCCCCTTCCCCCGGTGCAAACCGGGGACAGCCTGATGGGCCTTGGATTTCCACCAGCTAAATGGCTGGAAGTAAGAGGAGGAGGTGTAATGGCTGAGCCGGCCCAGTGGGAGACGGGATATGGCAGACGCCATCCCCACCCCCTCCCGGGCCGGCTCAGCCAATAGCCCCACTCCCTTGCCACCCAGACTGCCCCCGCGCCCGCCGGGGGATCCCTTACCTTCCTCCAGCGGCCGTGGGAACGTCCTTGCGGTGGAGTGAGGGTGGCTGGCCTCCCTTACTCCCGAGTTGTTGTGAATGTGCTTTTCGGCACGTTTGCGATGGCTTCTGGCAGCAGAGCACTCGCTCCGCTGATGGAAGTTGAGTTAGGGTTGGGCTGTCTGTGAGGACTTGCTGTACAATATGGAAAAGCTTCCACACAGTACAGTTTGACTAGCTTGCTGCAAAACTACCTTGGGTCTTAGCTATCCTCAAATCCGTCAAGTGATTTCCCTACAATTACTTGTTTTCAAAATCCAAACCATACCGAGAGAGGTTCAATGCAAAAACAAAGATAAAGCAATGGACATTCAATGTACCTGAGGTCCAAACCAGATACAAATGTTCAGAAGGAGAAGAGCAAAACACTCTTCCGGGGCAAATGATGACCGAGATTGTAACGAATGACCTATTATAAATGACACATTTAGAAATAATGAATGACACATTTATGTATGATACATGAGTGAATAGAAGGGAGGGAAGCTACATGGTGGCTTAGCTGGTATCTTGCTTGTCCTTTATGTGGACCTCAGAATTTCCAGGTAGCTTCAGGCTTTCATCTGGTATTTCATCATGGAAATATAAAATGTTCAAAGCTTGGTTAAATAAAACTGACCCATTTCTAAAATTCCCTGTAACTGAAATGACAAAATTCTTCTTAGAAACAACTCTTAATTAATAACAGGAATGGTTAACTACTTAACACTCATGTATATTAAT
Organism: Plestiodon gilberti rubricaudatus; assembly: GCA_026170595.1. Taxonomy (NCBI): domain Eukaryota; kingdom Metazoa; phylum Chordata; class Lepidosauria; order Squamata; family Scincidae; genus Plestiodon; species Plestiodon gilberti. The sequence goes on along the minus strand of JANXHW010000002.1, from coordinate 190,562,243 downwards.
AGAACACACGGAAATGACAGCAGCTGCCCAGAGGAAATGTTGGGACAATGCTGTCTAATCATTGCACATCTGTGGGGTAAAATTTTCAAAACAAGGGATAGAAGGGGGAAACAGCCAATTGAAGTTTTTTTTTTTTAATGAATAGAACCCAAGGGTCAACTTTTCTTTTCTCTGAAAATCCATCTGGTTAATTTTTCTTTTCTAAAAAGTATAGCTTTCGTGGTGGCCTTAAGGAACACATGCATATCCTCAAATGAATTTGAGAAGCCATAAAGACACATCACCAAATGAGGGATTGCCAAGCAGTGTGAGGTTATAATTGGAGTACTTCTTCTCTGGAACACTATGACATGTTCTTTGCAATTGTCTTTTGACACCAAGTAGTCTTAAGGGGGGGAAAGGGGGACTGTCAGTCAAACGTGCCTGAGTCTACCCTTCTCCTTAGGTCATCTTCACAGGACCTCCTTCAGGTGCCCCTGTTGTCTGAAGTGCAGTTGTGGGAGGGGGTACTGAAGGGAGAGCCACCTTAGCTGTGGTGCCAGGGAGGCTTGCTCACCTGACCAATTTGGCACCTTTTTTTTTTGGCACCAGGTGAAGACCTTTTGATTTCCTTAGGTTTTTAATCTGTAATATAAATTGTTTTATTTGTTGTAGATTTTATCCTGTAAACTGCCCTGATTTTACAGGATAAAAATTAATACATGAGATCATTTCTAGGAAGTGTCTTTCTACTGCTATTTAAGGCAGGGGGTAGAATGGCTCTTATCTTCATATTTCCAAGGTCTGTATGTATTCTTTTTCTCAGCTTCTAATTTGAAGGTCAGAAGAGCAGTCTGGATGTTGAGACCACCTCTGAGCTATGTCATTTTTGTAAATATAAGGGGCTCATCTTTCCATTATATATTGAAGATTCCCTTGCAAGCTGGAAAACTGGGACATGAGTAGAACTATGTTTAGATGAAGTGTTTTTTCACCTGGAGTCCTTGTGTGGCTGTTTTTTGGTTTGTTTGCTTTTCAGGACCAGGAACATAATAACAAAATCCAAATCTGCATAAGAATCTGTTTTCCTCAGAATGTCTTTTAAAGCCTCCCTCTCCTTCCTGAACCATTCTACTATTAGGAAGCTGTCCATGTTAGAGCTGTTGTATCAGTTAATTATTGTTGCTGTGAAAATTCGGAATCGTGCTACCTTACTGAATCCTGCAATATCACTTTTTGCTCTTGCTTCAAAGGAGCAGAATAGATAGTTGCTGCAATGGCAAATGCTACAATTCCTAGACTCCCGCCTGTCAAAAGCCATTGTGTGGCACAGAATAGGGAGTGTGATGCCTGGATGGGTGAGGTCATGATTGGGGATAACTCATCTGTGCAACATCCCATAGGCATATGGGATATATTAGTTCAGCTTTAAAATTGGGTTGTAATCATTTTAATAGGGTTAGAACTGATAGGGTGTAGCAGGGTGGACTTGCCCCACTTGTGAAAGTATGTTGGAATGTTTGTTCTGTTTAGCTATGTAGCATTCACTGTAGCTGTTTCTGATTTGATTTAATGCGTGACAAGCCGCCATTATGCATATGTGGGATACAAAGAGCTGAAACCTGGACATGCCCTCTGAATTGAGACTGCAAATTCAGAACCCATGCCAAGAAGAATTTTGGCATCTAAACTCATACAGGAAGACTGAAGCTGAGGCTTGGGCATAAGTCTTCTGAATCAAAACTGACTAAACAGGCTCGATCCCGAGAAGGACTCTGGTATTTAGACTTATGCAGACTCATTTAGACTCATGCAGACTCATTTAGACTCATGCAGAAAGAGTGAAATTGAGGACTGGACATAAGTCTTCTATACTGAAGCTGCTTAAACAGGCTCTGTGCCGAGAGGGATTAGGCAGGCAGGAACTGTGAAGTCAAGGCCTGAACATAAGCCTCTGATATTGAAGCTGCCTAAACAGTTTCTGTCCCATGAGTAATTGCAGCTTTCACATTCAGCCGAGAAGCATAAAGTTGAGGCCTTCTGTATCGTAAGTCTTCTGTATCAAAGCTGACCAAACAGACTCCATCCCAAGACAGAAAACCGGAAGTGCTCAGAGATCGCCGCAAAACAGCGATCCGAAGATTGAGGAGGCCTGCAGAGGGTTGCGCAGGCCTCTCTGAAGCTCCTCCAAGCCCCGGTAAGTGCAGCGGGGGCGGTTTCGGCAGTGGCGGTGGCAATCCCCCAAATCGCCGCTGCTGCTGGCTCTGCCCCCGCAAACACTCAAAGTTCTTCTTGCCTTGCGTGGAGAACTTTGAGAACCGCTGCTATATAGGTTTGTGCTGTGGGTACCTAAAGGACTTCGTAATTATTGATCATACAGTAAACATTTCAGTGGCGGATTCCCCCTTTTCCTTTTTATTCTTCTTATTCATTGTTCTGATTGCAATGTAGTACTGCATGTAAGGGGCAAATTTAATTTCAGAAGCTTTACAAAGCATTTTTCCATGTGATCACAAGGTAAGAAAATGCCTCGTAAGAGGAAACAGTCCAAAGCAGCAGTTGTCAACACTGAAAATTTTAAGAATCACTGCAATATAACATTATAGTAACAAACATTGCAAGGCAAATAGTTCCTTCCATCATGGTTCTGGGTGGTTTTGTGTATGGAACTGTGCTCCTTCAGGCCCAGAGTGGAACCTCTAAAGAGGAGAGGCCTGTTCCACTTGCTTTACGTGGACGCTTCATTCTTGCAAAATGTGGATGCTGCTTGACATTTAAAGGTTATACGTGATGTGTTTGCAAAGTATTAGAGTTCTGTCAAGTGTCCAGGTTTTGCTAGAAAACAGGAGTGCAGCTTTATGTAATTACTCAAGAGTCCAGTAATATAAGTTTGGAATTTTATAAAAGATGGGGGGAAATGGTGCTCTGCAGCTAATGGCCGCAAAAATTGATACATTGAGACTTTTGGACAAGTCCAATAAAGGAATCGGTATCAGGAAATATGGAAAGAGTGTGGTATTTGCCCCATCGGGGCTGCTGGGGCTTTACCTGGAACAAACGTTCTCTTCCCCCAAGGCAACTTCCCAGACAGCCTTTTTGCGTCCTGAATGCAGCGCAGGCTGCACCAGCCTCGCTACATCACAGGTCACAAAGTTAGATAAGATTGCGCCATAAAGCTCTTTCAGGCACCATCTTTACTCTGAATCAAAGCATTTGTTTTCTCCTAAATGCTGAATTTCACTTGTTTTAATTATCCGGATTTTAATTGAAACTGATTTAATATCAAAGTTATTTGTTATTGAAGAATATTTTGATATGCATGAATTTCAGAGGTCATGCTAAAATTTACCCATATTTGATAATTACTACATACACCACAATTTATTTATTTTTCACATTTTTATACTGCCCCACACCCAAGGATCTCAGTGTAGTGTACGTAGTTCCTTCTCTCCTTTTGTCTCCAAAACAACCCTGCGAGATAGGTACAGCTGAGAGATGGTGACTGGCTCAAGGTCACCCAGGAAGCTTCATGGCTGAGCAGGGATTTGAATCTGGATCTTCCAGGTCTGAGTCCAACTCCAGAACCACTAATAAGTTCAGGATGATCACATCATCATTATCATTTGCAGTACTGGAATGAGAACATTAATAATCTGTTCGGACAGTTGTGCAACTACATATTAAGAACATAAGAGCCCTGCTGGATCAGACCAAGGGCTGTAAGTGCATAGCAATTATTTCCCCCTATTCTTTAATGAAATCATAAGAATAGAAGAGCCCTGCTGGAACAAGCCAAGGGACCATCTAGTCCAGCTTCCTGTATCTCACGGTGACCCACCAGATGCCTGAGGGACCACACAAGACAAGAAGATACATGTATCATTTCACTCCCTTGCATCTGGGATTAAGAGATAGACTGCTACTAAAACCAGGAGGTTGCATTTCATGGCTTGTAACCTGTGATGGACGTTTCCTCCATAAATATGTCCAACCCCCTTTTAAAGGCATCCAGGCCAGGTGCCATCACCACATCCTGTGTCAAGGAGTTCCATATATCAGCTTGTTTAACTTGTCTTCCACTAACATTGTATACTACTGTACTTTGAACCATGTTAGCAAAATGGTGCTAATACTTTGGAGTGACCACACTTACTTTGACTGTTACTACTAGAGCAGTGTGGTAGGTGCTTTCTTGTGTATGGGGTTTCATTAACATAAAGCACTTGCAGATGTGAGATTGGAAGTAAGATCTTTCATTGTGTTCTAACTCAGCTTCTTCAAGTCTGCTTTCCTCATGCTGCAGTGAGATACTGGATCTTCCCTGAGGCTTTCTTTCCCAAAGCTTCCTGTTGCGTTTTCCCCCAAGTGCTTCCTCCTCTCCATGATATATATGGAACCCATTCCATTCTGAACAGGTTTGGATGACTAAGGGCCCAATCCTATCCAACTTTCCCGCACTGATGCAGCCACAATGCAGCCCCAAGTTAAGGGAACAAACGTTTCCTTACCTTGAGGAGGCCTCCGTGACTCCCCCCCCCTCGAATGCAGTGTGTGCCCTATTGGCACAGCTGCATCAGTGCTGAAAAGTTGGATAGGATTGGGCCCTAACTCTCATGGGATTGGTAAGTGCTCATGTGGTATTCAGCAGCCCAGATTGAGGGAAGGACTTCGTTACTACCTATTTTATCCCAGTTATCACACTTGATTCATGTGACTATACAGTATACATGTGAGAGTAAAGAGAATGTGAGTGATAAAATATGGAGTGGAATCCTTGTATGGGAAAAATAATAGGCTCTGAAAGGTACTGTAGTGTAATAGGGAAGCTGCTTTCTGAATATCTGCTACCCTGAGAACTAGTCCCTTGAGGTTAGCTTTCTCATCAGTCAGCATTAAACTCACAGATGAACAAGTAAGTTTCCCATCTGTCCAGACCGCTACCTTAGCTGTGCCTCTTTTGTGGGGACTTGGTGATTTTTTGTGTGTGTTAGTTCTCGCTGTTGCTTGCTAAGGATCTGTAGGATGAACAGTGACCATTATGTACTATAAATATTTTCATACATATTACTTAGATATTTTGTCAATGTGTACACATCAAAGCTGCTCTTTGCAGAAAAACAAAAGATAGCAATTGTTTCTGATTAAACCTTAATTGGATGCATATGTGAGCTGTATTCTCTAGAACCTCTTTTGAAACTGCAGATGTCCTCTTAATTCTTAGGGATGGGGGAAGGTGTTTTCTGGTCTCATTCTCCCTTCAGTGCTATTTGTATGACATGTTAAATTAGAGTTGGTCCTAACAGGGGAGGTAATACTTTGTTATGATCCTCTTAGACTGCGAGTACAGCGTTTGCCAGGGAGAGCATGATCAGTAAAAGTAATTAAAGTGAGCTGTTCACAGTGAGTTTCTGCTTTGCCTCCAGATCTAGTGCAGCACCTGAGTGATTATGCTGAGATATTCAGGAATATTTGAGGATAAAAGGGATCATGCTGATTTTTCTTTAAGGGAAGAGGTTAACTTCAAATGTAATGAGGAGTGTTATGATTTTCAGTGTTATTTGGCACATGTTGTCCTGGTCAACATACAGATGGTTTTCTCCCTTGCATTTTCAACTCAGTAAAATGTAAAATCTGCCTTCTCCCACTGATTTATACACTTTTACTACTCTCTGAGGGTACTATGGATAATCTCAATAAATAACTGGGACACAGATCAAAGGCCCAACTTTAATAGCCATGCTGCTTTGAGAAAATCTCCTTTAGAACAGAGAGAGTGCAATACAAATCTGATGAGGAAAATCCTTAGATTTGGTTCTAGATGTGATGTTGAGTTTGAGTGGAGTACTATGTTTGTTTAAGGAAATTTACTTTTCTCCATCCTGAAACATTTTCAAAAGGTGCTGAGTAGCTTCAGCTTCCTGCTGAACTCTGTTGAGGAGACTGTAGATACTCAGCAGCTTCTCATACTTGGGCATCTGCTAATACTGTTGAGTCTTGAATAATCACTGCTTTCTAATCATTTTGACACCTGAGCAAATAAGAGTAGAGTGTGAAGTGGGTGAAGTTATTCATTCCATTCTGTCATCCTGCTGGGCATAGCAGTTGGATTGTTTTGTCAAGTAACCAAAGTTTGGTGGTCCTTTCAGAATCCTTTCTACATCCCAGAATGCCAGGTCCTGACTACAGTGGTCTTTGATTAGACTGTAAAGTATGCGTAACAAGCCTTGAACGTGATTAATGAATGGGGTGCTCCGTGCTTTATGGGAGGGTGGAAAAGTGGCTGCTGGGGAAGTAATGATGGAGTAGGCATATTTGCACTCAACACTACTTAAATGAATGGGGATAACAATTGATGGTGGTGTAAATAGATTTTATTGCCATTTGTAATTAAAATGCACATCTGTTTTAATCAAAGTGCAGTTTTGTAGCCTACTCATTTTCCCCTTTAAGTATTTATATACAGCCTTTCTCCATTTTTACACAGCATTCAAGGCAGTTTACACAGGCAGGCTTATCCAAACCACCATTTTTTCAATGGGGTTTTACAATATTGTTCTGTGGAACTCACAGAACCCTCAATAGACCACATGTTTTCCTTCACGGCGTGGTTATCTCTTCTGGCTCTTTTGAGCTTCCACCGCCACCGTAAATCAGCCCTGGCAGGATTCTCAAGCTGTTCACCATTCTTGCCAGCTGACCTTCTCACGCACTCCCAACTGTGGGGCTCGTCAACTCAGCAGCGACTCCGCTCTGCCACAACGGGTAACTGCAGCTTGTCAGTCCAGCATTCTTGTCTCCCATCCCGGGCATAGATTCCTGCATAGCTCTTCAGGCAGTATGGCAGCTCAACCATCAGACTACACCTATATAGGCACCTGTTGTTTTACAAGGGAGTTATGTTTTTGAAAAGCAGCGCGTATCTCAAAAAATGCGTAAATTAAGAATAGTTTTACCCTGAGTGTATGTGGTATAGGTTAGGGGAACATCAATACTATTCTTGCATTGAATCAATGGAGGAGGAAAAGGGATGTCTCAGAGTCTGACCGAGAGAAGTGAGGCAGGCAGGCTGGCTGCTTGTTGACTGGCTAAAAGCGACCCCTTCCCCAGCTCTCCCTCTAACCAGCTGGAAAGGTGAAGAAGCCTCCTCCAGCTGCTATTGCTTAGTTACCTCCCCTGCTTCCTCTTCTTTGGTCAAGGCAGCTGCTGCTTGCCACTGGATCTTCCCCTACTGCTACTGGAGCCACTCCCCAAAAGGTGGCAAATGGACAGGCATGCCCACCATGCTTCCACTTGCCTTCTTTCTGTCCCTTCCCCACTGGGCCGGCCTTCCCGTGTCTCCCCCTCTGGCACAGCCAAGCTGCAGCTGTTTGCACCCACTAAAGACCCCCGCCCTCTGCTCCATCCCTCTCTTAACCTGTCTGATCAGTCTGCCTTCCTTGGGCTCCTCCTTGATGCTTGCCCTTAAGTCTTGCCTTCCCTTGAACATGCGGGAGCACTGGGACAGCACGCGTTATTCCCAAAAATTGCAAGTGTAAGTTACGGTAGGTTTTGGTATTACTTAAACAAGCATATTATTCCAAAAATGCCTAACTCAAACACATGTAAAATGAGAGGTACCTGTGTGTATGCATAAACAAATAAAATTAGGTATGCTGTTACCAGCTTCAGCTGGGATGCTAACTGCCATCCAAGGGGAAGAATCTGACTTCAGTTATCCAAGCATTGGTTACATCCAGACTGGACTCCTGTAATACCCTTTATGTGGAGATGTCTTTAAATACAGTTCAAAAGCATCAATTGGTGCAAAACCTAGCCACCAAAATACTGGTGGAACAAGTTGGCTGGGATATACAGCAATAATTTTATTCCAGTGGTATCGGCTTCAGATGTTTCTGAGCTCAATTTAAAGTGCTGATATTAATCTTTAAAGCCCTGAATGGTTTGGGATCAGCTTAACTTAAAGTCCATTTCCTCCCATATGAACCTGCTCGGACCTTTAGATCAAACTCAAAGACTCTGTGGCCTGCTATTAACATATGGATTTGTTGTTGTTTTGGCAGGTACCAGAGAGGGCCTGCGAGTTGTGGAACTCCCTTCCTAGTGAGATGTAGTTGGCTCCCTCTTACTGTCATCTGACAAATGATCAAGACTCTGTAGTTTTGGAAGGTGTTTTGGAAGGTGTTTTATCTCACTAGAATCTGATTTAATTGTTCAACTGTTTTAATTGCCACTGTTGCTGCTGTTTTGTTCTTTTTTATTTTATTCTAAACTTCTCCTGGAGGACTCAGAGTACAAAAATATAAACAATAGCAACCAAAAGCAGTTATAAACAGAAAATCAGTAAAAATCAACAATCTCAACAAAACCAACAGCAGCAACAATTAATCAGTTGCTGGGTACTTGCCTGGCCTCCCAGGGGCTGACATTCCAAAGGGCTGGCATCGCTGCCAAGAATACCTTGCTTCTTGTTCTTGCAGATGCCCTGCTGATAAACTGGGCATCTGAAGCAGGACCCCAGGTGACAATCTGAGCATACAGTGGGAGAAATGTGTCCAGGTCTCACACTGGATCAAAGAAAATAAAGGTCAACGGTGGCAAATGTTAAGTCCTGCACATAGGAAGAAGTATTCAAAGACAAAAGTAAAAAATCGGGAAAACCTGGCTTGACATCATCAGTATGTGTGAAAAACGTCTAGGTATCTTTGTGGACCTCAAGTTGAATGTGAGCCAGGAGTGTGATGCCTCCCCAGAAAGGAAAATGCATTGCTGGATTGCATTAGCAGAGACTTAGAGTCCATATCACAAAACGCAATAGTGTAATTCCACTCTATACTGCACTAGTCAGATCTTACTTGGGCACCACAGTTTTGGGCACCACATTTTAAGAAGGATGTTGATAAGCTGGAGCAGGTCTACTTGGAGATCTACATGCATAAAACTTTTCTTTTTTCCTTTTTCTTTTTTGCTGAATTAAATTGAGTTTGTGACCAAGAGAGTTAACAACCTATTAATTAAAACATTTAGTGATTTGTATCAGATAATGAAATGATTAAAATTCAGTAATAATGTGTCTAATGTTAAAAAGTAATTGAGGTGTTACTTTTTTGGTAACTTCTGATCAAGATTTCCTCAGACAAAGCACAATATTGAATGGTCTGTACAGATCTTTGCAAATATATTCTGTATTTACCTTATAGATTTTGTACACCCTTTATACAATAGAAAAGACAAAAGAGACGTTCTGTGAGTGGATTGTAAAGCTGTGAGGCTATCAGCTTTGCAGCAGCTACAAGTAATATCCTGGTCATATAGTGACCAAGCTTGTAGCTGTTAATCAGCAAGCTACTCCCTATCTGAAAACATAGAATGCAGTCAATATGATATACTGATGAAACAGGGGGCCGTTGAAAAAGAAAATACAATAAAAAATACAATAATCTAAAAAATAAAATAAAAAATAATCACATTTTAAAATAGTAAGAAACAATTAATGAAAATTAATAAAAACAGTATCTAAAAATCGATTAAAAAGATTATTGCTACAATTAAAACAGGAGCATAAAAACACCAGCACCCCCACCTGTACCAGCGAGATGTTAAAAAAGGCAAGGGCTCAGAAAAAAGTGCAAATTTTCATGGCTTGTTACTAGATGCAAAGTCACAATATTTATGGGGTTTCCAGCCATGTATTTTTAGTTGAAGAAATAAAGTTTTCTTACACTTGACCGAAGAAAATTCCTCTCCTTTGATCCTGGTGTACTTGAGGAAGCAGGAGCGCAGGAACGGACTATCCGAATCAGTCAAGCGATGAGAAGCCTTAGAACCTGTAGCTTTTAAGTTTCTTCCCACTCCAGGGATTTTTTCAAAAAGCAGATGAGAGAAATTCAGCTAGCACGCTGATAGATGTCCATAGTTTTGTCCATGGGCACAAGGTAGAAATAGTAACGGAGCGTTGGAAAGCGCGGGAACAGCTCAATTGATTAATTAGATGCGGAAACCGCAGTTTCCGAGTTAGCCGGTGATGACCTCTCTCCAGCGCTGTGTTCTTTGAAGGATCTTTTTAGCGAAGGAAACCAAATGCGGTTAACAAAGGTTAAATTGAAATTGACCAGCAGGAATTGACCTTTGTTAACCGCATTTGGTTTCCTTCGCTAAAAAGATCCTTCAAAGAACACAGCGCTGGAGAGAGGTCATCACCGGCTAACTCGGAAACTGCGGTTTCCGCATCTAATTAATCAATTGAGCGGTTCCCGCGCTTTCCAACGCTCCGTTACTATTTCTACCTTGTGCCCATGGACAAAACTATGGACATCTATCAGCGTGCTAGCTGAATTTCTCTCATCTGCTTTTTGAAAAAATCCCTGGAGTGGGAAGAAACGTAAAAGCTACAGGTTCTAAGGCTTCTCATCGCTTGACTGATTCGGATAGTCCGTTCCTGCGCTCCTGCTTCCTCAAGTACACCAGGATCAAAGGAGAGGAATTTTCTTCGGTCAAGTGTAAGAAAACTTTATTTCTTCAACTAAAAATACATGGCTGGAAACCCCATAAATATTGTGACTTTGCATCAGAAAAAAGTGTCGCCTCGCCGGAAAGTGTCCAAGGGGGGAGCAGTTCTTAAGTCAATAGGGTGGGAATTCCATAAGGTTGGTGCCACTACTGAGAAGGCCCTGTTTCTGGCCGCCACCCTTCACACCTCCCTGGGCGACGGCACACGCAAAAGGGCCTTCTCTGATGATCTAAGGAGACGGGCCGGACTATATAGAAGTAGGCGGTCTCTCAAATATCCTGGCCCCAAGCCGTATAGGGCTTTAAAGGTCAAAACCAGCACTTTGAATTGGGCCCGGAAACGAAATTGCTCCAAATGGACACTGCCAGCAGTTTCCAACTGATTCTCTCGTAGATCTTAACTCACATTTGATTTAGGTCTTGATAAACCCCAGGTCAGATATGCATGGATATGCATAGGAGTTTCCTTTTGAATATTATGTAGAAATAGATTTCACCATAGGGTATGGGATTCCAGTAAAAGAAGCAAAAGTCACCATTCTTAGGTAATGGTTAGCAGAAGCAAATTGTTTACTCCTAGGTACTTCTCAGTAAGAAAGAGACCTTGATCCTTAATATATGCAAATAAAGTTGTGGTTTGTGCCAACATCAATACAATAGATGTTTTTGTTGTAAGTTTGCAATCCCATTCTAGATGTCTACTCTATAGCAAAGTAACAGAAAACAGCTGCCACAACTTAGACCAGGGGTGACCAACCTTCCACCATTAGTGCCTCTGCATTCTTAATAATTGTTTAGAAGACAGAATCTTGGCAGCTGCAGTTGCTGATGGTGCTTCTGAAGCAGCTGCACCTGCTGAAATGCCCTCACCTAGACAACCATTAAAGGGCCATGAGCATTCATGTTGAAAGGTTGGCCACCCCTGATTTAGACCATGCCAACAGATGGGTGGGAAGCGGCAGCAATGCTCAGTGTGGTGAAGTCAAAAACAGGTGGTTTTGGGGGAGGGGGGTTAACTACAGTATTTGCTTACATGACAGGAAAGCAACTTTTTTCCAGGAGCCATTAGATCTCATACATACCCCTCAGGTACAGTACTTTATTTTATGTTAGATTTATTCAAACATTACACTTTTATCCTCAAACATAAATGATCTTTACCTGTTGTGCAACCAGGCGCATTTTCCTTGAGTTTTCAGACAGAGATACATGTTGCATGTTTCCACATTGCTTTATGAGAAGCTTAGAACTACTGTAGGATTTTGATGATTCAATATTTCAGGAAAAACATCACAATTACGATTTAGGTCAGATGTAGCCAGATGGTTGGTTGTCTTCTTGTGCATAAAAATGTTCTTGGCACCTAGACTCTGCAGTTGCTGATGAGATAATGATTGATGTTTAACTGTCACTAATGTTATGTGAATGATCTTGAAGTAGAGGCACATCCTCCTGTAGTTACATGATACGCACTTGAGGGAAAAACAGCAAACAATGCTCTCTCAGCAGTGTCAGTCTTCTCACAAATGGGTTATGGGTTAAACAGTGCCTCAGGGCCCATTCTTATGTTACATTTATGGTGTGAGAACTGACATTGTGGCTGAGCAAGAAAGCCCCTGGTTTGAATCTTGCCTCTGCAATTATCTCACTAGGTAGCCTTTGATAAACCACAATCTCCTGGCCTCAGCCCCCCCTCCCCCAACCTACAATATGGGAAGAATAATACTGGCTTATAAGTCAGATTTCAAGAAAATAATGACCTGGATCCAAACGTGTCTGTCTAGCATGAGCAGAAAAGTACTTCTGCTTGCATAGGATGTGTGTCAGTGTTTCCAATGCATTCTCCCTCCATTTACAACTTCCTCATGCAATATCATGCACCATTCCCCAGTATTAGCTTGGTGGGTGGGTGGGTGGGTGGGTGTGTGTGTGTGTGTGTGTGTGTGTGTGTGTGTGTGTGTGTGTGTGTGTGAGGCTGGGAAAACTCAGTTCCATGACTGGAACGTAACATGCAATATTTAGGATCCAAGTCGATTTATGTGAAGCTCTGTATTGATTCTGAATTGTTAGAACCAGAAAAGATGAGAGTAATTGGCATATACTGCACTTACGTGGGGCAAGTTGAAGCATTTCCTTTGCCTTAATAAAGGCATGCTCTGTGAAAGTCAAATCAGGGATGTGGCTCTCTCACATGTTGTCTGAACCACAGGGCTGTAGATCTGATGGTGATTCTATTGCCTTGAGGTTGATAGCGAGTACATTTATTTAATCCATTTTATTTCAAGGTTTGGATGAGATGCAGTACCATTTCAAAACACATAAGACAACTTCTGTCTGTTCAAAGAGAACAACCTAGATTTATTTTAAAAACTAGTGTTTTTAAATTTCCTGTAATGTTTGCATACATCCATATTTTGCACAATGCCCTAGAATAGATGAGAAACATTCAGTGCATTCAAGAATCATACAGTTCAAATCTTTCTGCGACCCATGCTTATGCTGTTTTTCAGGAGTTGCCACAGGTTTATTTTCAGAAGAAGGAAAAATAGATCCTGGCCAAACATTTGAGATTTCAACTGTGTAATGATTACTGCTGTCTGTTATTTCAGATTATAATAGCTACCCCTTGATAATAGCTACCCTGTAGCTATTATGCAATATATTCGCTTCATGCTCATTTGAAAGATGCTTTTCCCCTTTGTTGACTATTCCTATAGTTATTTTAAATTAGTTAAAATTTCTTAATGTGCAGTATACTTAACTTCAGACATTAATAAAAGGGAATATATTTTTAAAAATTAATTATTGAACTAGGATTTTGTAACACATTGGAGTAACAGGAACCAGAGGAATTTCTTGACAGTGACTCAGTACTTTCAGGTGCTTTGTAAAGATTGCCAGATTTTTTTTTCCACAAACAAGGGTCTGGCACCCACCTGGTGGAGTATTCAGCTTGTCCGAAGTCGATCGTGGTGATTACTTACGAAGGTCACATTTGTACTTCATGTAAAGACTACAGGAGTATTTAGATGTCTGTTTTCCCCAATTGTGTTTTATCTGCCACTCAGCCACTATGGTGGGATCTGACTGAAATCAAACCATCTGAAGATGAGTTGAGAAAGGCATATCAATATATACAAAGATTCAGGCACACAAGCACACACCTGCTACATATTCACATGACATATGCATATATTAAAGCAGACAAATCACACATGCAGGATTATATAGTGTTTAGATGCTACTTACTGCTGAAGTGTGCCAAACTTTGCTGGGCAGCCTGATCCTGCCCAAAGATAGGCTGGCTGAGTGAGCGCTCCGCCAGCCTACGGTGTTCTGAAAGTGCCGTAAAGCACTTTTGCGGCACCAAGTGAGTAAATGGCGCTGTGCGGAGGCCGGCACTGCTCACTCGACTGCCTTCCGCTTCCTGTACTGCTAGACATAGGCAAGTCCTGCACCAGGTGGTGGGAGGGTGTAGCGAAGGCAGGCCAGGGTGGCAGAGGAGGGGGCCAACTGACCAGCCAGGCCTGGGAGGGGGCGGGGAGATCGGCGCTGGGCTGCACCGATATCCCAACCCGGGCCAGGCTGTCCTTAGTTATATGGCCTTGTTTGTGCACTCAAAACAGAAGCCACTGCTCACCACCCCTGACCTCTGATGGCATGCAAAATGATGGCTCCTGTCCATGACAAAAAGTTCACATGATCAGTTTTTCACAGTGAGCTTCCCATGAACTTAGGGGAAAAAAAGTCTCAGACAGTTTCCTCAGCTCTTTCTTTGTCATCATCAGAGTTTAATTGCTGTGGTGTGGAATGATTTAGAAAGAAGATGTTGTCTGATGTGTTTTCTAACAGATTGGGGAAAAAAAATAGGGTTGGTTTTTTTTTCCTGATTATCCCGAGATTACTGTGGCAGGGGTTTCTGACGTATGGCTCATTCATTAGTGCTGTTTCCTAATGTCTGCCACAAAAGCAGAGCTGATTGCCAGACCTGGCCGGCCTGGCTGGTCATGATGTCAGTTCACCTCTTGCCACAAGTGATTGTTGATTTTTTTTTTCAAATGCCTTGTCTGTTGTCTGCCAGTGAAACTGCTGGTATCCCTACAGCTACGTTAATCTGCTTGATTGATTAATCAACAAATTGATTATGTTTGTTTTTGAAGTGCTGTGAAACATTTCCCTTTATAGTGTTCCTGCCCCGCACAATTGCATTTAAAGACTCATGAATGAACTTCAAGGCATTTGTTGTCTCTTAGCCCTCCCTGGTTGTAGAGGCTTTGCTTGTAAAGCTCTCTTTCCCAGGTGACATCCCTGGCTGGTTATCTCTGATTTGAGGGTAGCAAATGAAGCCGGGTTAAAGGGTCAGGCTTGTACGGAGACTGTGCCTGTGGTTTTCTTACCGATTCCCTTCTCCCCTAAACAAACAACCAAGTATTGTTGCTGACAAAACAAGAGTCTTGAATGGCAATGTGTATACTTTGTATGTTTGGAAGACAGGTGCAGAAGAAAATGAAGAGTTACAGCTTACATGTTGTTTTGTAAGTGGCTGGTTTTGCTCTATAGTAAATAGTTCACTTGCAGGGGGAAGAATGCAGGAGAAGTTCCAGAAACATAGTCTCTCTGAATCTGGAGAGTAGTTGTGTTCTGTTTTATCTCTTAACGCTAATCTCGTCACAATAAATTTCCCTGGAATTGTTTCTGTCAAACTGCTATGGGAGAATAGGCTATGTGACAAATTGATTATGCCGACATAGTTAGCAGGAAAAACCTTGGAGAATTTTAACATTTAGGAATAAATGCTCCCTAGAGCTACTAATGAGGCTGTCATTAAAAAAAAAAAAAAGCTTCCGGGTTTTCCGGTCATGGTGATTTTACTATAAGGTGGTATTTTATCCATAGATGGTATTTTATCCATAGTGGATAATATACCATCTTTATTAAAATCCCCATGGCCAGAAAAACTGGAAGCTTTTGTTTTTAATGAAAACGATGGCCATGAAGCTTTAGAATATTTGTAATGAAGCTGTTTCCCCATTTATATAGTAGACGCTTTAGTAGCATTGCTGGACATCTTCACACATCAGCTGTCCAAGTCCTGAAAACACAAAATTAGTTTCATTGGTCATCTGTGACAGCTATTTTCGGTGATGTGTCTGTCTGTGTGAGTGCCAGAGTGATCACCTTTGCAAGGACTTGAAAGGGTTGTTTTATAGTAGCTCTGATTGACCGTCCATGAGGTAACATGTTTTTCACCCTTCCTGGGATATTCCTTTTCTGGATACTCAAGAGAGCTTCAATTGCCTTTTGCTAGTGTTTATCACAAACATGGATGTAGAACACAGAAGTAAGGAGAATGCAAGCAGATCCTGTAGAAGTTCATCTCAATGAAATGGGGCTTGACGGTACAGTACTTAAGGCCGATCTACACTGCACTGCGTTGGGTGCTTTGCGGGCGCTTTGCGTAGTCTTGCGTAGCATTTGCGCGCTCCCGATGCTACGCCGTGTGCACGGCGTAAAACATGGTTCCAACCATGTTTTGAGGGGTAGCTTCGCCGAATGCTATGCATTCACCAATCGGATGAGAGGGGGGGGAGGAGAGTGCCAATCACAGCTGCGCTTTACACAGGAAGGCGGGACTACAGGAGGGACAACAGGCAGGAAGACACTCCTCCACCCGCTCGGCGGAGGCAGGACGCAAGACGACTCCACGCTCCACGCAGTGCTGTGTAGATCGGCCTTTACAGAGTGGTTCATGAGTAGAACTGCTGTTTCTGGTAGTGAAGATACAGTACAAACAAAAGAGTGTGGCAGCTTACCTCACAGCTATCCCTCCCTGTAAGGGGAGGGGGTGATTCATCAAGTGAGCTGAGTTATTCCAGGCTTGTTGACCACCTGGGCATCTCAGTTCTCCATTGGTCTTATTTGTTAGCTCTGTAAGCCATATTTGTTGTCACCTTTTTAATCCCAGTTCTTTTTATTTTATTTTAGCTTACTTCTCTGATTAGGAAGTTGTCATGCTTGGAAGAATGAGCTATGGTAGCAGATGTATATAATGAAGGCACTGTGATGTTTGCACTTGTCTATCTGTGCCTAATGCGTGAAATCCCTGTTCCTGTCTGCCTGACATTCAGTGATCATGATAATGATAAACATTTGTATCGTACTTTTTGAGTATGCAGAATAGGAAACTTAGGGTATATGCCATAATATTTGCATATATTTTGATCATAATATATCGATCAAGAAAACGTTTGCAGGAATATAATACAATGCAATGTATAATACTACTCTGGCATCTGGAGTTGCAGAATAGATGAGAGAGACAGCCAGCTAACTGTCAAAACCTCATCTTTATGCTCAAGTTGCTATGGCAGAGGTGGACAGCCTAGGCATACCATGGAAAAATGAAATCACTACGCACATGGAAAAGTGTCATCACTATGCACATCTTCAGACTTCACCATGATTTTCTTCAACTCGTCTAGCAGCGCAATTCTATTCAACTTACATCACCGGTGTAACCAGCGGTGCAGCGAGAACGGGAGGCCCCAGAACGGAAAGGGGATTCAAATCACCTTCAAAGGAGATTAAAATCTCCCCTTCCCTCCAAAGCCTCCCACCTTGCCCTTCCCCGCTGGCTACATCGGTGTTGTAAGTTGGATAGGATTGCGCTGTAAGTGTAGTTTATTAATCAGGCCATGCATTTCAGTAAGCAGGGAGGCCTATAATACACCTACAAGCATGTGAAGAAAGGCATCCCTAGGCTAATAGAGGCATGTCTTACATTTTTAGACAGGCATGTAATGTACCAAGACATTACAGGCATGTCTTGGTACACCTTATGTACCAAGATGGAAATAAGGTTTCTGAAGGTCTGCTTCTGTCTGTAGTTAAGAGTAGATGATTTTTACACTTACACACACACACACACACACACACACACACACACACACACACACACACACACACACACACACACACACACACACACACAGAGAGAGAGAGAGAGAGAGAGAGAGAGAGAGAGAGAGAGAGAAGGCATGTGAATTACTAAAAATACAGCGTGGTGCAGGGTTTTCTCTTTAAACTAATTTCTACTTGCCAGAAACCCTGGAAAGCCTGGATGTTTATGTTTGGCTCAATCTAATTTGTGTATTAAAACTAAATATTAAGAGACCAGCGCCAAGTTCTTGAAAGATGTACATTTCACAAGTCTTGGGAGACTTGAAGTAGTAACTGGGGTGTAATTAGGAGTGATTTGTCCTGTGAGCTGATATAATAATATGGCACATGGGGCCAGTGATGACACATCAGATATTTGCAGCTTTGTATCACTGCCATTACGGGCTGCAGATTAAAGGCTGAATCTCTCTCTTTTTGTTAAGTATTTTTTATTTTTTGTTTGTGACCTTGTTTGCCAGGTTTGATTGTTTCCAGCTCTCATTCGTTTACTTGCCAAAGTTGTGAATACTGGCAATACCCTCTAGAAGTGAAGTTCTCTGTATGTTTATGTGTATGTGCACATCTTATGTGGGCCCAGGGATGTCACACATGCACAGTTTTTGTGTACTTGAGTTATATTTTGAATGTCGGCACCTGCTTGGCTTATTACTATACACTAAAAATAAAAATAGTTCATACAATGTTGTTGGGAGGCGGTGAGGAAAACATGGAGGTAAGAATGTATGCAGAAAGAAACCGGACCCTGTCTCCTCCTTGCTTTGAAAGCCAATTATTGTTGCTGTTGTGTAACTAAACACCAGATAACTGCCATTATCAAAGCTAATAATACCACTGTAGAAAAAAATCTTATTACACTCTCTCTCTCTCTCTGATAGCTGGCTATTGCACGGAGCACACATTTGATTAGCTGGAATTTCTAGCCAGCATTTGTTGCTACTCTTTTCAGACCGTTTAGTTATTTTAATTCTTTTGACAAGACTCTCTGCTCCTTCCAAAAAAACACAAAACACTACAGAAAATATTCTCAAACTTCAAAGAAAATGTAGGTTTATTTCTTTGGTAAATATCACAGTAGGCCAGATAATTGTCAGAGAGCAAATACTGGTAATTGATATAATCCCACAGTTTTGGTCATTGCTGCTTATAGGTCTTGGCAGCTGAGTTAAAATATTACCGCAGGTTGCTAAATGGGTTGTATTTTCTTGAAGGCATCAGAATTCCTAGCAGAAGCCTGAGAGGTCTCATTAAGTTTTTTTAAACAAGAGACCTTTCAGAAATTAATAATTTCTTTCAAATCTGGAGACATTCAGATGTGATCGTTACATTTTCCAGTTACTTTTGAAAAGGGCTTGTAAGAATTTCAGTTTTGATCCCCTTATTATGCCCCTTATTGTCACTCTGCCTCTCTGGGTAGGAATTTCACCTGAAAGGCTGACAGAGGAGGCCTAAATTATCCACTCTTACTTTCCCACTGTTCCCAGGTCTTATGTAAAGACATATGCACAGCATCTCCCATGGAAAGATGCATATTACTCATAGTTTTTTTTGGGGGGGGCACTACCTTAGTTAAGCTTCCAGCACTGGCCCCAAGCAAGCGCATCTCTTTCTTTACAAAAATGCTATAAGCCAGCAAGCTGGTTTACCGTTTATAGCACAGAGCAGGCAAGCAGCCTGCATATTAGAGAGGCTCCCGAACGTTAAACAGGAAGCACTACATGATGCATTAATACTGAAAATAGCTTTGTAAATTTTAAAAAGCAGTATATAAATTTTTGTTAATAAACCTATGCCAGATTTGGCTGTGACTGAGGTCAAGAAACATATTATTCCTCTGACCCAATATTTTGGAATATTGGAAGTGTCAGGAGGCAAGTTTAGAAGTGCAGATTCCTGCTCTATTTCTCCTCTCTCCATTTGGTAGGGCAGTGATGGCGAACCTATGACACGCGTGTCAGTGCTGACACGCGTAGCCATTTGGGGTGACACGCGCAGGATTTCCTGCGAGAGGCTGGACGGGGGGCATTGAAGTTGAATTTCTTGCCGGCGGGGGAAAAAACAAACAAACCCTGACCGTTGCGGTTTGCCGCCGAATTTCCAGCTTGCCGGCAAACCGAGGCTCTCATCAAAGGCTCTTAAGGGGGAAAGATGCTGTGCGCCTGCGTGAAGTATAAAGCAATGCTTGCTGGGCGCTTTAAGAGGAACGAGGCTCTTAAAGCGCTGGGCGCTTTAAGAGGAGCACGAGTTCGCTGGGCTCGTTGTCGTCGTCCTGGAGAGATCGTGCTGGATCGTCGCAGCAGGAGACTGAGGCCCGTGAATCACCAACACAAAGGAGGAGAGGGAGAGAGGTATGCAAGAGAATAGCGACATGATCTCACAAGCTTTTAATAGCAACATCCTTCAGCATAGCACTGCATTAAAAGCAAAAGTGCCTGTTGTCTGAGAAATAGTGGGAAGGATGAATATTTAATGGCCTTTTCAAATGGGGAGGGGCGAGAAGAGAGACACCTGTAGTGTGAACACTTACTTGGGAGTCAGTGGAGCAAATCTTTGCAATATCAGCATCCAGTGACTAAGTGGGGATTTAAAATGATGGCACACTGCTTGTCAGCCCAATCCTATCCTACCTGGGTGTGTGTGGGTGTGTGTGTGTGTGTGTGTGTGTGTGTGCGTGCGTGCGTGCGTGCGTGCAGTACAGTAAGCAGGGGAAGGAAAGTGGGGAAAGATTATCATTATTAGCAATAATGCTACTTAGGTTTGGGGTCTGCTGCACCCCAAACAAGTTCAATAATATCAAGGGCAACATACGAAATCGACTGATGAACAAAGAAGTTACTAAGCAGGTATGTTAAATAATTTGTTTTTGGTTTACTTTATTAAATACAATTATATATTGCAATTATACATTTTTGTAGTTTAAACTATAAATTGCGCAAAATTATGTTTTTTTGTCGAAGTGACACACCACGCGAGTTATGCTCGATTTTTTGCCGATTTTTGACACACCACGCCAAAAAGGTTGCCCATCACTGTGGTAGGGCAATCCTGTTGTTTATGAAAATATGATGTGTCTCTCTTATGGTGCCTCTGCAAAAGGGAGGCAGAATCTGCCCTCTCCAACTGCATCTTGTTCATCTAAAACTTGCACAGGAATAGTTCTATATGTGAGCATTCCTGAAATATGGGGGGGGGGGGATTTTTCCACATAGTTCTCAATTTTTACTCCAGTGAATTTTTGGACAGCAAAAGATGTACAACTCCATTTGAACCTAGGCAAACTAAAACTGTAGATAATGTTTCTAACCAAGCAATCCTTGTGTAGAAACTGCCACGGGAGTGCGCGCTCCCCCGGCGCAGGGTGTCGTGAAAGTGCCATAAAGCACTTTGATGGCACTCACCGAGTAATGGACACCAGCACAGTGGTCAGCGGCCCTTACCCACACCGGAGGGGGGAGGGCGGGCAGGGAGGGTAGCCATTGGCCACCCCCGGGCCTGGAGAGGACAGGGATATTGGCTGCGAGATCCACTATATCTCACGTCCTCTCCAGGCCCGGGGGCGGCATTGGCACGAACAGCGCAAATGTGCACAAGTTCTAGAGCTCGCGCACATTCGATGAGGCCTCCAGCCGCTTACACCGGGGGAAGAGGAAAATCGTCCCCTTCTCCTGAGTTGTTCCCAGGTTGCCCCAGATACGGATAGTTCCCGGGCTGCTCCGGATAGAATACACAGGATTTGGCTGGAAATTTGTTTTTTAAAATGGCATTTTTTATTTTTGTCTTTGCCCTCAGCTGTCATTACTTAACATCTTGCCATAATATTGCTCGTAGTCAAGGGCTTCATCAATGCAAATTATTTAGACTATTTTGTTTCATACTGCCTGTTTTCTTTACTGCTAGTGTTACCATATTTTGGCAACCCCCAACCGGGACACACACCCCCACAGTCCCCCCTCACATTCAATTTTTTAATTAAGTAAATAATTAAAAATCAAAAGTAAAAAATAAATGAAAGCAAAGGAAATAAAATAAATTCACACTAGCGCGGCCAAAATTTTCAATTATTTAATTAATTTTCCATATTAAAAATAAATGTAATAAAAATAATGTTAACCCTAAAGGGGCGCGAAGCGCGTGCGAATTTTTTAATTATTTAATTATTAAAAATTAAATAAACTTACCTTTGCTGCTCCCCGCGCTGCTGCTCCCCGGCAAGCAGGAACGGGCAGCTGCTGGCCCAGTCTCCCCAGCACCGCACGGAGCTGGGCGAAACACAGCCTGCTTGCCCGCGCGGTGCGATCCTGCCGGAGGCTTGCGCCGTGTGGGCAAGCAGGCTGGCCCGGTCTCCCAGCGGCACCGCACGGAGCCGCTGGGAGACCGGACGAAACACAGCCTGCTTGCCCGCGCAGTGCGAGCCTGCCGGAGGCTCGCGCCATGCGGGCAAGCAGGCTGGCCCGGTCTCCCCGGCACCACACGGAGCCACTGGGAGACTAGGCAAAACACAGCCTGCTGCCCGTGTCGTGCGCGCCTGTCGGAGGTGCGCGCAGCATGGGCAGCAGGCTGTCATTCGCCCGCTCCCTCACTGAGAGAGAGAGCGGGTGGACGACACCCGCTCGCCGCCGCCGCCGCCATCTTCTTTTTTTAAAACTTACCCGGGCGCCGGCAGCATCTTGGATCACAAAATCTCGCAAGATCCAAGATGTCGGCGCCCAAATCTCGTGAGGGCATCAGGACCATTCGTTCCGGAAAAACGGGCCGGGACAAAACCGGGAATCGTGGCCGATTCCCGGGACTGTCCCGGTTTTTCCAGTACGGATGGTAAGCCTATTTACTGCTAATTACTTTG
Source organism: Plestiodon gilberti rubricaudatus (assembly GCA_026170595.1). NCBI lineage: Eukaryota > Metazoa > Chordata > Lepidosauria > Squamata > Scincidae > Plestiodon > Plestiodon gilberti. Next base: position 190,539,955 of record JANXHW010000002.1, on the reverse strand, counting down.
GTTATAATTTGGCATTCTCCTACTGTTCCCTGGAGGTCACACTGTCATACATACAGATAGCTAAAGAGTTCATTTGATTTATTACAATCTATGTATGACACTGTAACTATAGCTCAGTACATCTGATGTGGCATGCCAGTTTCTCAGGAGCTGTTTGTCTACAAAACAGTTGGTCACATATTATTTGGAGGCTGAATCCCTTTACACTGTAGGCTTGTCTGTGCTTCAGCTTGATGCTCAGCTGTTGGTCTCCTTTGAGGTTGGTCTCCTTTGATTATATTGGATGGCAAACCCAGGCTGGAGAGACAACTATTGAATGAATGGATTTTAATAAATATCTCCTCATCCTTATTGAATGGGTTGCCTTACCCAAACAGGCTTATGGAGCAGCTGAGCTGAACATTACTTAAAAACAGAGCCATAAATCAAAACAGCCAAGTGTTCCATGGTGTGTATAGCATAACAGAATGCAGTCATGTTTCCAAGTGATGCACTTCAAAGAGGGTGAAGAAAGGAGACGAAGGCCTACACAAAGGAGAAAAAAAAACAGTTTAATACGAAATACAGGCTCTTCTTGATTTACACAGGGGTTGCATTTTCAGAAATCTGCGCATATATTAAAAACATGTAAATTAAAACTACTTTTCCCATAAGAACCAATGTAAATGCTGTGGGTTAGGAGAAAAGTAATTGAACACTTAGGCTAATGACGGGTAACTTCTGCTTGCCCAAGGTGGCATAGGGCAAGGGTGGCCAACCTTCCACCATTAGGGCCTCTGCATTCTTAAGAGTTGTGTAGAAGACAGACTCTTGGCAGCTGCAAGTGCTGATGGTGCTGCTAAAGCAGCTGCACCTGCTGAAATGCCCTCACCTAGACACCCATTAAAGGGCCCGGAGCATTCAGGTTGAAAGGTTGGCCACCCCTGGCATAACCGCATAGGGGAAGGGTTGAGGAGGGAGGCTACTGGGAGTGGCTACTGATGTCAACTTGGAAAGCAGCAGCTCTGGGAACGCATTTTCTTTGTCTCTTTTTTATCTTCTGGTTTTAGAGAGACTTCCTCTCCCCCCCCCCCCCAGGAAGCTGCCAGCACCTTACCAGGTTGCTAGTTAGCAGCTAATTTAGCCAATTTAGTTGCTAATTAATTGCATTTCAAAGCTGGCAAATGTCACAAAACATCTTTGTGTCTTCTGGAGTGGCTTCTCAAGGAAATGATTGACCACATTATTTCAAAAATATGTAAATCAAGACCGCAGAAATCAAGAGGTACCTGTACAATTTATTATTGCTGATTCTCTGGGAATCCTTATTGAGTTATAAATTCAGTATAATAAACGCTTCATATGAATGTTGTAATGTCATATTCTTTCTTTGTATTTGTTTTTCATAATCAGTGAAAACAGTGTTTCTTTCAAGATTGTATTACTTTCTGGGGGTGGCTTAGGATGTGCACTGAGCATGTTAAATCTGCTATATGTGCGTGATAAGTGTGTAGCATGGTACTAGATTTCACCAGAAATGCACAGTTTGTTTGTGTATTTGTCTTTACATTGCTGAGCAGCACTTTTTGGATTGAAACAGGTAAGAAGACATGTGAAACTGCCTTAAGCAAATTTATATTGAATTTCTAATATGTTTTTCTTCTTTTCTTCTTCTTCTTCTTCACATGTTTCCATTTGCTCTCTGTGATGACTTGGACTTCTCTTGTTCCACGATCTTTAAATATACTTTTACCCAGGTATGTTAAAATATAACGTTGTATGCATCTCTAAGAGATTATGCAAAAATCACTGTCAGTCTGCATCTCTTCCTTTTTTCTAGCTCATGCCAGGTGACTCAAAGGAACCAATGGCATATGAACATATAGTATATCTCAACAGAGCTAATTGAGTAGCTGAATCATTTCAACTGAATCATTTATTGCATGTATCACAAACTGCTGGTGGATATCGACTTGTGTTGTCCTGATAGATGAATTTTTTTAAAAAAATGTCTTGAATATACAATCGTTAGGTTAAAAAGATAACTTTGGCTATATTCATTTTAATGTATCTTTTTAAAGTTTGCTTAGTAATCCGTTGGCACTTTCTTAATTTAGTCATAGTACAAAGTATAAGAGTTGGTCCAATGAATGATGAACTATGAAAATTCTACAGTGTCCATTTTCTGACCCCAGTTGGCTGGTTTGCTGCAGTCACTGCTTTTTGTGCTCGTTCTTGTATTATTTTTTGCCCAGAGTTTGAACGTATTCATATTTAGAAGCAGTTCTTAGGATATGTCATATTGTATGACTCCCATCCCTGTCTTTGTCATTGGTTTATCGGAGCAGAAAAATGGCATTCTCCTTGTCAGAGAGTATGTTATCCAGCCAGAGCATTAGTGCTGTGTAGTCCTGATATTTGCCCCTCTGCTGCATGGCTTCCCCACATGAGCTGCGGATGAAAAATTTTTGCAGTCTGGTAATCTGTGCAGTATGGTTATCTGTGGAACTATAATCTTTGTCCTGGACAAGTTCTGTGTGAGCAGAATTTTGTGAAGAAAATATTGGCTTATTGCATCTTCTTTCGAGCAGTCGTCAAAGGATATTGTGAATATGAGAAAGATTAGCATCAAACTCATCTACAGTAAATTTAGGGGTTAGTTCTTATCTTTACTGATATATGCAGTGCATTCTTATATGGCTATTTGTATGGGACATAACCTAAAAAAGCAAGAAAAGAATTTCAGTGGGCTCTTTTTTTCCTAAATGGCATTCTTATCTTGACTTGAATACTCAACTTGTTGGGAAGGGTGGAGTGTGAGGTGGAAGCTGTTGTCAAACCTGTTGATTGCAGAAATATTCTCATCTTCCAAGTGACTACAAATCAGCATGAATGTCAGTCTAGTCTGTTGAACCAGAGATTTTTTTTTTCTTTAGTTGCTTCTTTGGATCTCTCATGGAACCTCTCATCTAATCTTTTCTCAACTGTCATCAAAGCTTTAAATGCCATTTTGACACAACTTTAAGCTTGTCGAGTTCATCAGCTCTAGTTTTGACTCTTCAGATATTAGGATTTCTCTTATTTTTAGAATAATTTTTCAAGGCAGTTACACTTGAGAATCACTGTGAGGCAACTGAAACAGTTTCATAATGTGGTTTGAGCAGCATGATCCACAGTACATACACAACTTACAGCCCAATCCTGTGTAGGATGCACCGGCCACCCTAAACGGCTGGCCCCTGCAACCTAAGCAGGATGCAACCTGTGTGATTCAAAGTGGCCACCGCAGATGCTGGGATCACTTTAGAATGGCTGTGGATGCTGGAAATCGCTTCAGAATGACTGCAGATAGGCGAGAAAAGACCATGAACGGTGCGCGTAGGTCACAGTCTTCGTTCCCGCTGATAAGCGTATTCGTGGAAACGGAGTGTGTGAATACCAAGAATTGGGTGTATTTTCTTTGTCTCTTTTTTATCTTTTGGCTTTAGAGGAGACACACACACACCCTGGTACCTGCCTGCATCTAATGGGGTTGCTCATTAGCAACTAACTAGCAGCTAATTGACCGCACTATTTAAAAAATGAGTCCACATAATTCACACTTCAAGTATTGATTTGTAAATCATGTTATTTAAAAAAACATGCAAATCAAGACTGCATTAATCGAGAACTGCCTGTATTTGTTTATTCGGAGCACCCGTATATATCATGGACGGACAAATATTACTATCGCTGTTGATTAACCAAAAATGCGTGTACCATACAGCAGCAATGGTAAGGTAGGGCAACCTCAATATTCTGTTGCTCCTGTCAGAACTTTTCATTAGCGGCTATTAGAAGACTGTTCATCTTAAGCCAGTGAGCTTTTGCCTGTTTCTCTCCCCCCCCCCCCCCGTGCAGGTCTCCACAACTGTTGCAAAGAATCTAGATGGCAATGTGTCATCTTCATTGCTACCCCCTCTATTCTGTTGCATCTCAACACATCCATCAGCCATCAGTAACTCACAAAAAAATTATATTACACCCAAGGAACCTTTTATAAACCAGGCCAGAATAACTGCCACATGTTATGACTGCATTTTAGTAACAAGAACTTTCCTCCACCCCGTATTGATTTGGCTACTTAATATTTAATCAGATCAGGAAAACAGATGAAAAGCAGCATATATTCAGGTTCTTACAGCACATATTGAATTACTTTTATCTGATACACATTTTTATTGCTCTGTTGCTGCCAAAAGATAATGTAATATCTTCAGTTTTTCTCAAGGTTTACAGCTGTAATTCTTTACAGATATGGCCATGTGCTTTAATTCCATAGTTTCCTTTACAGGAAATGTTTTTCTTACACGTATGTACACGTATGTTTTTGAGTGTGCAAGTGTTGTAAGTTGTTACATGTTTGTAAAGTTCATTGAACAAATAAGACTCTGTGAAAATGCATAGTATTGATATTTTTGTATGCATAAGACTAATATAGTCTTTCTATTAAAAGTCTTGTTGTCCCAAATTTTAAACAGACCTGTGTAGAACTTGAGTATGCCAACAGGTCAGAATGTGAAAGTAATAATACACATTTAGAATAAAAAGCACATGTCATTTGTTCCTTAAACATGATTCCCCCCACTGTTAAAATAGCAATCTGAAGGGATTTGTGCTATGGACTAACACCTTGGTTCCATCTATTTGGAATTAAATTTTTAATTCCAATGACAGCTTACAATAGTTAGTTATGCTTAGGGTAGCTAGCTATGCAAGTGGAACATCATTTGATTATCTGTAGAAATGTCGCAACGAGAACATACCTTTTGATAGCGAATGGACCCCAATATCCATAGATCCTCGCTATCCGCATGGGGGGAGGATTGGAATAGATCCCCTGCGGATAGTGAGGGCCAACTGTAATTTCTACACTATCAGGACTTTACCTCTAGTTACTAGCTATAAGGCACTTAGAAACTTGATAAGAGACATTTACAGCCCAGTCCTATGGGCACAATCCACCATCGCCTCAGCCTCACTGCCATTTTGCGGCCCACTAGCAATGGTGTAGCAGCTGGGAAGCTCTGCACTGCCAGTGCTGGGCTGCAGGTTTTCCATCAGAGCAAGTAAGCTGGTGGTGGGGTGGATTGGGGTGGAAGGGGGAGGATCTTGACAGCAGCTGAATATCTGGAGTAGGTCCGAGGAGACCCAGTGGTGGCCTACAGGGAGGTAAGTAACAGCCCAATTCTATCCCCCACCAGCCCAGGCCATACAATATCGCTGAATGAGGAAATAACAAGGCACACTGTGCCAGAGGTGCCCATAAAATGTCTATTGTAAAGGTACACTAATATTTGAAACATATCATTAATTCCATTTCAGCTCATATGGCTTCACCCTTGGAATTGTAGGTGAAAGTGCTAAGCATTCTTTGTTAAATGCTTTCCTCCTAACGCTATAGTTCCCAGTGTTCCCTGAAACTGTTAAAACTCTTATCAGACATTCCAGTGTTGTTTTTCCAGTATCGTATTTCACAGCAGTACAGTATTAAGAATTACTTTGACAAATATTTTATGAAGTCACTTGCATTCATCTAGTGCAGTGGTGACCAACCTTCCACCATTAGGGCCTCTGTGTTCTTAAGAGTTGAGTAGAAGACAGAAATAAAAAACATGGAAACAAGACGCTCACACTGCAACATCTCCAATTTATTTGGATATACCCCAGAGGAAGTGTCTAGCTGAAGACACGAAACGTCGGGTCCTCAAGCCTTCAGTCGTTGATTTTAAATAATTTCTGTTTATTTGGATTCGTTCCGGATAAAACTGTCATTGTTTGTGATCAGCTGAGAAGCGCTCTTCGGCAACTGAATATGACTGCGATACCCGTAACACCTTCTTCTATCAAGAAGACAGAATCTTGGCAGCTGCAAGTACTGATGGTGCTGCTAAAGCAGCTGTACCTGCTGAAATGCCCTCACCTACACATTCATGTTGAAAGGTTGGCCACCCCTGAGCTAGTGCATCAAAGTTGGGTATCAACCTTACTGTAATGTTACTCCTAGCAAGGTACTAATTAGTATTGAATTATTTTTAGAAACTATGACTATTTATTTTATTTTATTTATTTTTCACATTTTTATACCGCCCTTCCTCCAAGGAGCTCAGAGTGGTGTACATATTTCCTCCCCCTCCTTTTGTCCTCACAACAACCCTGTGAGGTAGGTGGGGCTGAGAGATAGTGACTGGCCCAAGGTCACCCAGGAAGCTTCGTGGCTGAGCGGGGATTTGAACCTGGATCTTCCAGGTCTAAGTCCGACTCCCAAACCACTACACCATCCTATTGATTTCTGAGGTCCATAGGAATGGCCTTCTATAGTCAAGAACTGATCCTGGATGCACCAAGGAGTTTGTATTTCACTCATTCATTTTGCTGTTGTAGTTCTGTTCTGCATCTCATTCATATCACTGTGAATGGCTTTGATTTTAGTAATACCTTGGCATTCATTACTTCAGTCTTGGCATTCATTCCTACATAAAAGAATAGCTAGTGGCTTTAAAGTGTGATAGCATCTATTCAAAAATGACATCAGTATCCTTATGATTCCAGACAGTTTTAGAAGGTGTTGCTTATATTGTAATATTTAAACATTCCAGTTGGGCTCACTTACAGTAATATTGACTTAAGGGACTTTTAAAGCAAGAAGTCATGTTTTACACCTCTGTTGAGAAGAAAGCAACAGGATAAAATATTTTTACAAAGATGTTGCAATCCAGATGGAACTAGTTTTGATCTATATAAAAAGTGAAAAAGAATTACTTGAGTTTTTAATCCCTAGGTTTAAAGGCCAGCAAGTGGCGCAGCGGGTTAAACCGCTGAACCATAAGCTATCGATCGAAAGGTCGGCAGTTCGATTCCCGCGACGGGGTGAGCGCTCATTGCTTGGCCAGCTCCTGCCAACCTAGCAGTCCCAAAGCATGTCAATGCGAGTAGATAAATAGGTACCGCTTGCAGGAAGGTAAACAGCGCTCCGTGTTCCAGCTGCATGCTACGCGCTGCGGCAAGGAGAGTCATGCCGGCCACATGACCACGGAGGCGTCTTCGGACAACTCTGGCTCTTCGGCTTTGAAATGGAGATGAGCACCACACCCTAGAGTCGGACACAACTGGACTTAATTGTCAGGGGATACTTTTACCTTTACCTTAAATACTATGCTGAAGTTGATCATTGGAGACAAAACAGCTAAAATTACTATGCTTCTTGTTTTGACTTGAGCCCATTGAAGTAAATTACAGCCCAATCCTATTCCTCCCCCCCCCCCCCCGCTGGTGCAACCACACCGAAAAGGTGCGTGCTGCATCCGGGTGGTGGTGGTGGATTGGAAGGCTTCAGAAGGGAAAGGAGATTTAAATCCCCCTACTCCTCTGTAAACCTCCCACTCCACAGTGAGTCTCCTTGGACCTGGACCAGCCATTTCGCAAAAGAGCGGGGAGACCACTGCCAGAGCGGATAGGATCCGGCGCGTGCCATCACTGCCGGACCCATTCCCTCCTACAGCCTCCCTGCCCTTTCCTCCGTCCTCCCTGCTCACTTTCACACCTCCCACCTCCCCCACTGACTTACCTGCTCTGGCAGGGTGGTCAGCGATCTGGCGACGCACACGGGAAGGTTCCTACTATCCCGCTGGCGCTCCAGCAGCGCACTACTCTGAACGCTGCCGGAATGCACTTTACAGCTGCTTTGCAGCAGTCAGTGCTGCAGGACACATGTTCTGCCAGCAAGGCAGCCAATAGGATTGAACTGCCCATGGCATAACAAGTGAGCTATGAAAACGTCAAAGAAATAAGGGCATAACGAGCAAGTGGAGAAGAAAACTATGGTTGTTCATAATAACTAATAACTGCATTGGTCATTGATTGTGTTTGTAAACACTAACTTGGAAGTAAGTCGCTCACAAAATGGAAGATGGAGAGGGTAGAAGTTTATATCCTGTCCACGCTTTGTTTGTAGAGATTATGAGAGAGTGAGAATTTAACATATGTGTACCAGCATACTTATACTCATGTGCTCTCACATCAACCTGTTTGCACATAATCTTCATCAAGAGCCTTCTGCCAGCTGTTCTCCATCTGAAGAAGTTGGGACAGCTGGCAAAGAAAGACCTTTATGGTCAAGTTTTTATTGGTTTATGTAGACTGGTCTCAAAGCCATAGAGTTCTCTTTCATAAGGACAGTGTGCTGGGTTGGATTTTGTTTTGTTTAACTAGATACAAAAATCTACAGTGTGTTATTGTGAATTGTATGCATAAATGGACCCAGGGCTAGAGCTAGGACTTAAAGTGTTTGGAAATTAATATATGGGATGATTATTGTATTTGTATCTTTAGGTTAGTGAGTACTGTGCTCCTTTCTGTGTCTCTAAAAAGTGTGCATCAAGTTCTTCTCAATAGTATAAATCTAATAGCATAAATCCAAAGTAAGTAAAATTGCTTAGGACTTCCAAGCTGAACGGTGCACACACAGTTGGTGCTGTGGTGCAAACTTTTGAGTTGTGTTTGCTGGACCTGTCGGAGCAGGGAACCCAAAGCAACTAAAGTGGAAGCACGCAGTCCTGAGGTGGCATGGCCTACCGTTTAATTTCCTCAGGTGGTGGCAGCGAAATGTTACTGAAAGGGGTTTGAGGGTCTTGTTGGAGCAGGGACTCAACCCCCCAAAAAAGGGAATCTGCCCCCTTCGTGGTTGGAGCCAGCGGGGGATTTTTTCCTTTTTTCGTTACAACTTCATACCAAATTAAGACTTGCCCCATCTCAACACTTTTATGAGGTTTTTGTCATAGACTGCCATGCTGCAGTTCTGTACACATAGGTCTACAATTGTGTAGAGGACATGTATCATCTAGCAAAAAATTACAATGTGAGAGGCATGAAGCCAAGACCTGGATGTAACTCTTCTGAATTGAAGCTGCCTAATCAGAATCTATCCTGAGAGAAATTCTGACATTGACTCATGTAGGAACCATGAAGTCAAGACTTTGATGTAAAAGCTGAATAAATGGGTTCCATCCCATTCATGTGGAAAGCATGAATCCTTGGCCCAGGCATGAGTCCCTAGTAACGGGACTCCGTCCTGGAAGAAATTCAAGCTCTCGGACTCCAACAAGCCATCAGTCAGCTTTTGCCTCTAAGTCTACCATGGCTGAAATTGCAACATCAGTGCTTACAAGAAGCCTTCTGACTCAGAACTCTTCAACAGGTTCCATTTCCAAAGGGATTCGTTCTGATCCAGACTTCATTCTGAACCAAGTATCAAAACCATGACCTTGTCAAACACCGTGGTTGTTGTTGTTCAGTCGTTAAGTCGTGTCCGACCCTTCGTGATCCCATGAACCACATCCCGCCAGGCCTTCCTGTCCTCCACTATCTTCCTGAGTTCGCTCATTTTCATGTTCGTTGCATCGGTGATGCTGTCTAACCATCTCATCCTTTGCCTTCCCCTTCTCCTTTTGCCTTCAATTTTTCCCAGCATCAGAGTCTTCTCCAGAGAGTCCTCTCTTCGCATTAGGTAGCCAAAATATTTGAGTTTCAGCCTTAGTATCTGTCCTTCCAGGGAAAAGTCAGGGTTGATTTCATTTAGGATTGACTGATTTGATCTCCTAGCAGTCCAAGGGACTCTCAGGAGTCTTCTCCAGCACCACAGTTCGAAAGCATCTATTCTTCGGCGCTCAGCCTTCCTTATGGTCCAACTCTCGCAACCATACATTGCTACTGGGAACACCATCGCCCTGACTATGCGAACTTTTGTTGGCATGGTGATATCTCTGCTTTTTATTATGCTGTCTAAGTTTGCCATAGCTTTCCTTCCAAGGAGTAAGCGTCTTTTAATTTCATGGCTGCTGTCTCCGTCTGCTGTGATCTTGGAGCCCAGAAAAGTAAAATCTGTTACTGCTTCCATTTCTGCCCCTTCTATTTGCCAGGAATTGATGGGCCCAGATGCCATGATCTTAGTTTTATTAATGTTGAGTTTCAAGCCAACTTTTGCACTCTCCTCTTTCACCCTCATCAAGAGGCTCTTGAGTTCTTCTTCACTTTCTGCCATTAGGGTGGTATCGTCTGCATATCTGAGGTTGTTGATATTTCTCCCGGCAATCTTGATTCCGGCTTGCGATTCATTCAGCACTGAATTTCTCATAATGTACTCTGCATATAAGTTAAATAGGCAGGGTGACAATATACAGCCTTGCTGTACTCCCTTCCCAATTTTGAACCAGTCGGTTGTTCCATGGCCGGTCCGAACTGTTGCTTCTTGACCCGCATACAGGTTTCTCAGGAGACAGGTAAGGTGGTCTGGTACCCCCATCTCTTTAAGAATTTGCCACAGTTTGTTGTGATCCGCACAATCAAAGGCTTTTGCGTAGTCAATGAAGCAGAAGTAGGTGTTTTTTTGGAACTCTCGTGCTTTCTCCATGATCCAGCGCATGTTGGCAATTTGATCTCTAGTTCCTCTGCCTCTTCGAAACCCAGCTTGTACGTCCGGTAGTTCTCGGTCCACGTACTGCTGAAGCCTAGCTTGTAGGATTTTGAGCATAACCTTGCTAGCATGTGAAATGAGTGCAATTGTGTGATAGTTTGAGCACTCTTTGGCACTGCCCTTCTTTGGAATTGGAACGTAACCTGACCTTTTCCAATCCTTTGGCCACTGCTGAGTTTTCCAAATTTGTTGGCATATTGAGTGCAGCACTTCCACAGCATCATCATTTAGGATTTTAAGTAGCTCAGCTGGGATATTATCATCTCCACTAGCTTTGTTGTTAGTGATGCTACCTAAGGCCCACTTGACTTCACTCTCTAGGATGTCCGGCTCTGGGTCAGTGACCACACCAGCGTGGTCATCAGGAACATTAAGATCTTTCTTGTATAGTTCTTCTGTGTATTCTTGCCATCTCTTCTTAATCTCTTCTGCTTCTGTTAGGTATCTGCCTTTTTTGTCCTTTATCATGTGCCCATCTTTGCACAAAACGTTCCCTTGATATCTCCAATTTTCTTGACGAGATCTCTAGTCCTCCCCATTCTGTTGTTTTCCTCGATTTCCTTGCATTGTTCATTTAAGAAGGTCTTCTTATCTCTCCTTGCTATTCTCTGGAAATCTGCATTCAGTTGTTTATATCTCTCCCTTTCACCTTTGCTTTTCGCATTCCTTCTTTCCACAGCTATTTGTAAAGCCTCATCTGACAGCCACTTTGCTTTCTTGCATTTCTTTTTCTTTGGGATGGTTTTAGTTGCTTCCTCCTGTACAATGTTACGAACTTCCGTCCATAGTTCTTCAGGCACTCTGTCTACCAGGTCTAATGCCCTAAATCTATTCTTCACCTCCACTGTATACTCATAAGGGATATGGTTTAGGTCATATCTGACTGGTCTAGTGGTGTTCCCTACATTCTTCAGTTTAAGCCTGAATTTTGCAATAAGAAGCTCATGATCTGAGCCACAGTCAGCTCCAGGTCTTGTTTTTACGGTCTGTATAGAGCTTCTCCATCTTTGGCTGCAAAGCACATAATCTATCTGGTTTCGGTATTGACCATCTGGTGATGTCCATGTGTAGAGTCGCCTCTTGTGTTGTTGGAAAAGAGTGTTTGGTATGACCAGCGTGTTCTCTTGACAGAACTCCGTTAGCCTTTGCCCTGCTTCATTTTGCGCTCCAAGGCCAAACTTGCCTGTTGTTCCGTTTATTTCTTGATTTCCTACTTTAGCGTTCCAGTCTCCTATGATGTAAAGGACATCTTTTTTGGGTGCTAGTTCTAGGTGTTGTAGGTCTTCATAGAACCGGTCAACTTCATCTTCTTCGGCATCAGTGGTTGGGGCATACACTTGGATTACTGTAATGTTGAATGGTTTGCCTTGGATTCGAACTGAAATCATTCTGTCGTTTTTGAGGTTGCACCCCAGTACTGCCTTTCCCACTCTTTTATTGACTATGAGGGCTACTCCATTTCTTCTAAGGGATTCATGCCCACAGTAGTAGATATGATGGTCACCTGACTTAAATTCGCCCATGCCCGTCCATTTTAGTTCACTGATTCCCAAGATGTCAATGTTCAATCTTATCATCTCATTTTTGACCACATCCAGCTTGCCTTGATTCATAGACCTCACATTCCATGTTCCTAAACAGTATTGCTCCTTGCAGCATTGGATTTTCCTTTCAACCTCAGACACATCCACAGTTGGACGTCCTATTGGCTTTGGCCCAACCGCTTCACTCTTTCTGGGTCTACTTGGAATAGTCCTCCGCTCTTCCTCAGTAGCATATTGGACACCTTCGGACCTGAGGGCATAGGCGTCGTCTGATGTGGGGCCCTGGGGCGGTGGGCCCCAGGGCGGAGGGCGGGAGGCTTGACGATCTGCCGCCGAAATCGCTGCTGAAAGTGCCGCTTTCGCTTTCACTCAGAAGAAAGAAAAAAAAAGTTGCGGCATGCCGAATCTCTTAAAGGGGAAGTAACCTTAAAGATTTGAACTGAACAAGATGCATGCTGGGGATTGTAGTTTTTCCCCCTTCCTTTGCAGCCTTGCCTTGCAGCCCAGGAGTCCTGACTCACCCCCCTAGAGGGCTTTAAGGGGAAATACACCATACAAAATACAAATACAAAATAAGGGGAAAGTTTGGAACACTTTCGAGTTTATTTTGCAGAGCAAAATTCACAAAATTGATGTTTGGAACACTTTCAAGTTTATTCTACAGAGCAAAATTCACATCATTATGAATGCCTCATCATGTGTGCTGCTGGAAATGGAGACAGGAGGTACAAAGTGGACAAGGAGGCTTCCAAACTGAAATCAAAAATCCCAAAAATTTGCGGCGCGCCTGCGCCGTGGGGCGTGAAGGGTTACGGCCGCGCGTTTTTATGGGGGGGCGTCAAGGGTTTGGGCCCCAGATCAAAAATGGTCTGGCTCCCCCTCTGCCTGAGGGTCTCATCTTCCGGCGTCATATCTTTTAGCCTTTTGGTACTGTTCATGGGATTTTCTTGGCAAGGTTACTGGAGTGGGTTGCCATTTCCTTCTCCAGTGGATCACTTTTATTCAGAACTCTCTGCTACGACCTGTCCGTCTTGGGTGTCCCTGCACGGCATAGCTCATGGCTTCATTGAGTTACGCAAGCCCCTTCGCCACGACAAGGCAATGATCCATGAAGGGGCAAACACCGTGGTACTTATATGTAAGACATCCTTGGCATCCTTTGCAGAGCAGGAGACAAAGTAATTGCCCATGATGGAACCTTGATATCGTCCTCTCCTCTTCATAGCCCTACTGTGGATTTGTTGCCATCAGCCACATGATTGAGACATATAAAATTATGCATGGGATGGAGAGAGTGTATAGAGAGAAGTTCTTTTCCCTCTCGCATAACACCAGAACTAGGGGACATCCACTAAAACTGAGTGAGGGAGAGTTAGAATGGACAAAATAAAATATTTCTTCACCCAGCATGTAATTCATCTGTGGAACTCCTTGCCACAGGATGTGGTGATGGCACCTGGCCTGGATGCCTTTAAAAGGGGATTGGATAGATTAATGGAGGAAAAGTACAGCACAGGTTACAAGCCATAAGCAACCTCCTGGTTTTAGAAGTAGGTTCTCTCTGTGCCAGGTGCAAGGGAGTGGCAACAGCAGGATACAGGTATGTTGTAGTCTCGTGTGCTCCCTGAGGCATCTGGTGGGGCCACTGTGAGATACAGGAAGCTGGACTAGATGGGCCTTTGGCATGATCCGGCAGGGCACTTCTTATGTTCTTATGTACATACCCATTTATGGGTGTGGCTTTGGTTACAATGGACTTAGGTCTGCTCTCTTGCAAGTCAGTATTTCAGCTGCCACTTTGCCATGGAGGGCCAGTTAGTTGTGTGCTCAACACTGTGGCCCTCCATTCATCAGATTTCATCAACATAAAGTGGCGTTGGGACCATAACTTTGCCTTTTCACCTAAGGTAGTCTCAACATTCCATGTTAATCAGGACTTAATACTGCCTGTGTTTTTTTAAAAAAAAAAATTCAAAAGCCTAACTTCAGAAGGGAAAAGGGCTCTGTGCATGTTGAATGTTAGCAGAGTGCTTTCCTTCTTTATTAACAGAACTGTATCATTCAGGGAAGACAATAGACTATCTCAGCATTTCTCAAAGTCCTACGAGGTCCGGAGTTTACTGCCCTGTAAGTCTTTGCGGGGGCAGTTAATGTCGGAGGCAGCGCTCCAGGATCTCACCCGCCCCAACCCAAAAACTCTTTTTTAAACATAACTGGTTGTCCTGCCAGCTCCCCAAAGGATCCGGGGGGGGGGCTGCTGCTGCTGCCTCTGCAGGCCTCCTCAATGCTCTAAACAGCTGCAATCACATTGAAAATCCCACTTCTGGTTTTCAGGCCGGAAATTTTCTACAGCAATCGCCGCTGTTTAGAGCCTTGGGGAGGCTTGCAGAGGTGGCAGCAGCCCCCCCCCCCGGGCCCTTTGGGGAGTTGGCAGGACAACCAGGTATGTTTAAAAAAGAGTTTTTGGGTTGGGGCGGGTGAGATCCTGGAGCGCTGCCTCTGAGGCTACCCCCTTTAAGGGGATATCAGCCACTTCCAGAAAAAGTGATGGGTTGCGACCCGCCACTTTGAAACTATCTGTTATCTGAGACCCTGAAAGTGTGAAAATGTTTCAATCCAGCACCTGACTCACTGGGTGACTGGCAGCCCAATCCTAACTAGGACTAGGCTGCCCTTTACGATCGTATGTGCGCTGGTGATGTGCTGCGTGTGCTGCCACCATCCAGTAGCGTCACTAGGACGCGCGTCACCCTGGGGCAGGGGGCGCGCGTCACACTAGTGACGCTACCATATCGCGGCACGGGGGGCGACCCGGCTCCCCCCCGCGTCGCCCTCTGGATGCTCCGAGGCCGGCCCGGGAGCCAGCCTCGGAGCGTCCGACCCCGTCGGCGCTCCAGGGCCTTCTGAAAGAAGGCCCAGGCAGCGCGTCCATCCGGGTATTTCCTGGATTTTCGTGCATGCGCAGACCCGTTTTGAGGGCTTCTGAAAGAAGGCCCAGGCAGCGCGTCCATCCGGGTATTTCCCGGCTTTTCGCGCATGCGCAGACCCGTTTTGAGGGCAAAAAGCCCTCAAAACGGGTCTGCGCATGCACGAAAATCCGGAAAATACCTGGATGGACGCGCTGCCTGGGCCTTCTTTCAGAAGGCCCTGGCGCGCCAACGGGGTCGGACGCTCCGAGGCCGGCTCCCGGGCCTGCCTCGGAGCGTCCGAAGGGTGTCGCGCGTCACGGAGGTGGTGCGCGCGTCACCCGGGGGTCCCCCGCCCACCCCGCCACGCTCCAGCGACGCCCCTGCCACCATCCATTTTGGGACCCCTGCTGCAAATAGCGACAGTGCCAGATACTCGCCCCTGAACCCAGCTACTTCTGCCACCAATAGTAAGCTGGTGGGGGTGAAGCTTGAGCGGAATGGGACAGGGGTTGGGGCCTCTGCACTGTATGACTTTCTCTCTGCCTTACTAGTTAGCCAAGAAGGAGCCACGAGCCTCCTAGAGGGTACACCCTACCAGAGTGGTTTCATTCCCCACCATGAGCCTGAAAGATGTTTTCATCCCAGAGTTCTGCAGAGCAGCAGTGTGGTCTATGCCTTTGACCTTCATCAAGCACTAAGTCCTGGATGTGCGATTAAGAGCTGGTATCTCATTTGGGCATGCTGTTCTCAGAACATCTTTTTAATGATCAACCGGCACTCACCATCAGCTAAGGGACAAGCTAGCTAGTTTCCACTACACGTGACTGCAGAAAAAGACCACAATTATTTACCTGCAACTATAACTCTCCTAGTGTAAATACATGACCTACCCAACCCTCCTCTCCGCTGGGCTAGCAGAAACTGTTGGATCTTTCTTCAAAGGGTACAGTTTATGCTCTAGGGCAGTCCTCAAAGAAACTGAGGGGATTAGGCATTCTATCCACACTCAAGGCACATGGCAGGCACAGGGTTCCTTGCACTTGAGTGCAGAGGCAGAACACTTGACAAAACTCTGAAAGTTTCCAGATTGAGCTCTGCCCATGCATAGAACTCCACTACGTGTGTCTGCACAGATGACTGCTTGAAGAACTATCGTTACAGGTAAGTAAGCTGTCCTTTTGCATGGAAAGGATTTAATGTTTCTCTTCTAACTCATGCAGCTTTTCATAGTACAAAAGGAAAAATCATGTGTGTGGGCTCTATTGTAAACATCTGGACCAAGTCAGGCTGTTGTCTTTCCGTTCTGGATAACTCTTTGTGTAAAGTTTTCTTTTTCCCCAGCTGTCAGTGACACAGTAGTGAGTGAATGGACTATGACAGCCTCAAGGGCTATCCATTGTTTCTGTACAGGTTTTTGTTTTTACCAGAGTTGACAACTTGTCATCCCGTAAGCTAAATAATGATATTTATTCTTTGGAAAGTTTAAGATTTCCATGTGGTGGTGGTGGAGTGAGTGTTGACAAGGATAATCTTGAACTTCTTGCTTATTCCAACACTAGAAGCTGTTTCAATTAAGAACAGTTAAAAGGAATCCCTCACCTCAAGACAGGGAAGATTAAAGGCTAATGTCACATCCAGATACTGGCACTATGTTTGCTTTACTGGGTCATAGTCAATAACCAGGATTATTTAAATCTGCTATGTGATATGGGTTTAATTTAGCCTTCTGGCTAAGTCTCACCAAGGCCGGAAGGAAAACCCAGAAGTGCATGGGAGTCTTCTGTTTCATCCCAACATTTAACTTGACATCTCCTTATACAGTAATTTTAAATTAATTGTTACTGGTCTTCTGTGAGACATGGTTTACGTTTGAATTTCAATTTCTTTCCAAGACCTTATTTATTATGATTTTGAA
Source organism: Plestiodon gilberti rubricaudatus (assembly GCA_026170595.1). Taxonomy (NCBI): domain Eukaryota; kingdom Metazoa; phylum Chordata; class Lepidosauria; order Squamata; family Scincidae; genus Plestiodon; species Plestiodon gilberti. The sequence goes on along the minus strand of JANXHW010000002.1, from coordinate 190,523,098 downwards.
TTAATTCTTATTGATCACCAAAAGAGACATGGTTTACATTTGAACTGTCCTTTTTATTTCATCCTGCTGTCAAAACATTTTAACTTGCATGCAAATTCATCAAGTAATTTCAAAATGTCATCTCCATAAACTTTCAAGAGAGTTTTAAATATAGTGCACTTCTGCAGAAGTTCTTCACAAGGGCATACAGCTCCTAACAGTCCCTCTACAAAGGGCACAGCTAATTTGTGTGTTTTGTTTAGAAGTTAATGTTCTTAGTTCTCATCTTGAACCTGTACATGTGTGCAAGCAGACAACTGCGGTGCACATTGTTTGCAGCTAACATTTGGCTCTGCGCAACACATTTCAACATCTGTACTCCAAACTGTCCAGCAACTGCAAAAGATTTAGGACTATATATTTTTTTTAAATAATTTAAATAGTGCGACATGGCTTTTTTTAAAATTCCAAGTGTTAAAATCGGCATTGCAAGGGTTGTGGTGAGAAACCAGGCAAAAGGTCCACATCACCAAAGCAGTGTATAGGAATCAGGCTGAACAGAGGGAATACATGAGGCAAGTACTAGAGTGCTAGAAAACCTAGTTTGGTGGTAGACACCTGGAATGCGTTGGAAGAGAAGTCGTAGTCTTAAGAACATAAGAAGAGCCCTGCTGGATCAGGCCAGTCTTGGAATGTTGGGCACTAGAAAAAAGTTCTCAGTCATACTAAGTTCTATTCCCTCTTCATCCCCTTGAACAGAAACATTAGACTGAGTATTTTTCCTTTTTCTGCTAACATTCTTCCCCTACCCCTTTCGCAAAAACACTTGTACAGTGTAACTAACAGCGCAATCCGACTTTTGTGCCAGTGTAACCAGCGGCGCAGCAAGAACGGGAGGCCCCAGAACGGAAAAGAGATTCAAATCCACTCCAAAAGAGGAATTTAAAGGGGATTTGAATCCATTTTCTGTTCTGGGGCCTCCCGTTCTCGCTGCGCCGCTGATTACACTGGCACAAAAGCTAAGTCGGATTGCGCTGTAAGAAGCATAAGGTACAACATTTTTGCATGTGTTCTTGAAACGGCAAAGGAGTAGTGAAGAATGGTCCTGTTCATGAGCCTGTTTATAGGTATCATGGATCTAGTAGCTAGAGAGATTAAACTACTTAGCCATACCTAATATGCTTTTCACTATATGTGATTCTTGACCAGCATCTGTGTCATGTCTGTATCAGGAAAAAAAGAGAGAGGGAAATGCTGCAGCTTGAGTTTTTGAAGGCCAAAGATATCTGTTATGTGGGGCACAACACTGGCGATGATACCATCAGTTTAGTTACAGTCATGTGGGTTACGATGCAGATAATGCAGTGTTGCTGTAGTATTTGATCTTGTTCAAGTAGTTAAAACAAATTACTGTATATTTGTGGCTCAGATAATTAAAAAAGAGCGAATGTGTATGTATGTTTGTCTGTATAAATAAATATATAAAAATCTCAACCAAATATTTAGAAAACTATTTTCATATACTCAGACTCAGAAGCCAATCTGCACTCCACCCACCCCTGTCAACCACAGAAGTAAAAGGGGATTGTGGAGGGAGTGATCATGGATCATGTCAGTATGCTGCTTTAGGTGTGGCTGCTTGAGTATTGGTACCTTGACCTACTTACCTCTCATCTGTTCACACAGTCACCTATGACAAAGCTAGTTGCTTGTCAGGGATACTATATACTAAAATATCAGCTATCAGACATATCAGCTGAAATATCCTTTCAAATTTTTATATTCCTCCGACACTGAATATATTGGTGAATGAAGATGCAGAGCCTCGTGACATGTCAGTTTGGGGGGTTTCTATTCCATATTAGAAATCTGCTTCTTCAGGCAAACTTGCAAACTAGAGACAGAATATACCAGGGGTGGCCAAACTGTGGCTCCTGAGCCACACACGACTCTTTGATGTATAATGTGCGGCTCTCAGAAACAGGTTGGCTGAGCTCCTTTTTGCATCACAATTAATATAAAAGGTGAATAAGAAATTGTCAGGCTTTATCATTATTTACCAGGTATAAACTGAGAATCCACTGGATTAAAACATAAGTTTAATGTTCATGGTGAGTAAATATATTTAAGAATTTAAATGCTTCTTAAATATTGCGGCTTTCAAACATCTGAAGTTTATCATATGTGGCTCTTACATTAAGCAAATTTGGCCACCCCTGGAATATACTGTAACACACTTTTCTTTGCACACGGAGTCATGGGATGATTTTAATTATAACTAAACCATATGACTGATTAAGGCTGGGTAATATGGGCATAAGGATGATTAATGGTAAATTTTTGTGGTAACTTCCCATACTGCGTGTTAAATGACAGAATGTATCCTGCTGGTTTTGTAAGTGCTTCAACGTGAGTTCAGTGGTGCCTTGCTTTTTTTTTAAATATATGAGGGTCTATTATTTATATTTCAAGTTTTAATATTTTCTCTAATCTTTCAGAATATGAGCTGTCTGTCCTCATTTTGGACATTCTTGTAGTCCCTTTGTTGGCTCCCATTCCTGCAGCAAGCCAGGAACAAGATTTTCCCCTGCTCTTTAGGTCTCAGCTCTTCTCTGCCTCCAGATCTATAAGAAGCAGCATGTTGTTAAACACAAAATGGGGGGAAATATTCTATTGCAAGATTCCCTAGTAAAATCATCTTTTCTAAACGATATCTAGAATGCTCTGTAGTTTGTTTGGTACCTACTGAGTGAGAGATTCCACAATATATTGCACCCTTTAGATTTAAAACTGAGAATGTCCCAACTTGTTCATGCAGATTTGTTCCTTTAGCTACAAGTTTGTGGACAGAGCAGATAAGCAAATGGCGTTTCCTGTGAAAAAGTATACATGGAAAATGTCAGAATTTAAATCTTCAGGGAAGATCCATGAGTAGGAGACAAGATTCTTGCTGTCTCCAGCTCACAGCCCTTTTCTGAAAAGTCCATGTGGGCTTTCAGTTTGACTGTAAAGTTTACCACATGTACTCTGGCCTGCAAATAGTTCCAAATGCATTTGTGTAGAGAATGAAGGTATGACACAATAGTCCTTAGACCCAAATCTTACAATGATTTGTTCACATTAATTATTTCAGTTGTAGGGGTTGGAGCGCCTTCTTTATAAGGAAAAAGGCTAAAGCATTTGGGCTTCTTAGTTGAGAAAAAAAGCAACAACTAAGGAAGGACATAACTGAATTTTAAAGAAGTGTTAAGAGAGCTCTTCTATTGTTGTTATGCTTCTCAAATTCACCCAATGAAATTAATTAGCAGTACACCCATCTCTCATTTTACGCAGGGTTTACATTTTTGAAAAGCAGCACGTGTCTCAAAAACACGTACATTAAAAATATTTTTACCATAAGAATGTATTAAATGGTACAACGTAGGGGCATATATAACTGCACCTACTCCATGTGTTCCAATATAGAACTCCAAACATAAGGAGTTTTCTTTGCACTTGTAGATATTCCGGACTGAGCACGCTTTATCTTTTCAGCACTGTCTCGAATAGTACGAACAGTGCTCCCACTTAAACCAAGCTTGCGACCAGCATCCGATACACACTGTCCTCTCTGAAGGCAGTTGATCACATCTAATTTCACATCAATTGTGATTGCTTTTCGTGCCTTTTAGCTTTAGACCCCCCCAGACAAGGCAGACAGACTTTTTCCAGACGTCGTTGATGGGGAAAACAGAATTTCACATTAAAAAAACATGCGTGAAATACAGCGACTCAAAAGGCGTCACGCGCAACTATGCTGCCAGCCAAACACGTGGGAGCGTGCAGGAAGTTTGACCGCATTATTCCAAAAATTTGCAAGCGTAAGTTAGGTTTTGGTACTAATTAAACATGCACATTCTTCCAAAAAGTCTAAATCAAACATGTGTAAAATGAGAGGTACCTGTACGCTCAAGATAGAAAAAAAAAAAAGTACGGTAGTATATCACACAACATATAAACAGAATTTACTAGCCCATGATGTACTGCTAGCTGCTAGCTTAGATGGCTTGAAATGGAAGATAGATGAGTAGTGATAGCTATCCTCCACAGCTATTAGCCATGGTAGTTAAACAGAATGGCAGTATCCTTCTGAATCAGTATCAGATGCCGGGAGCAAACAACAGAACAGGACTGACTGCTGTAGGAAATGGGATTCAGGACAAGAGGGATCTTTGATTTGATCCAGCATGGCTGCTTTTCAGCTTTTAGTGTCATGTTACAGCTATTTTAATTGTGTTTTTGGGATCACTTTTATATCTTCTAATCTCTTAAACCAACATTAATTATTATTTAATAGTGTTTCCTAGTGAGTTTTGCACAACTTTTAAAAAGCCGCATTTAATGTTAGGGTACAAACATTAACTAATTCTACTGTTGCAATTCACTCCTAAGTTTAGTTCAAGCAATGGGATTTATTTCAAAGAAGCACGTATTTGTTTTACTTAAGTGAGTGCTTATTTTTCTTCAGATCCCATAATCTGCAGATACAGGAAAAAGTAGAGGGTTAAACCAAAATGTAAAAGTTTGAAATTGACTGATTTTTTTGTTTGTGAGGCACTAGCTCTCCTGCCTCCCTGCTGCTGTAACATGGTGACATCTATCAGTCCATCAAAGAATCTAACAGAAAGGTAAACAGCTCCAGTATACAAGAACATCTGGCTCTCATAAATTAATTGGCCATTTACACAGTGAGGACTGTTTGCATGAAGAAGCAAGCTTTCCTGCTAATGTTGTCATAAGCTTTTGATTCTCGGGTTCATCCATGAATTTTTTGGCTTGTTATAGTCAGTTGGTTTTAATTTATTTTACTTTGTCACTCATGGAATGAAGACAAATTGGGCAGCCATGAATCATATCTGATGCTCATGTTCTTGTCTTTTGATCCTTTTGGGTCTTGAGTCTATTTTCTCTCAGAACAGGAAAGTCATGGACTCTGGAAGAGGTGAAGGTTAGGGATGAAGCTGTTATGTCTTTTCTCCAACAAATGCAGACTTAGCATCCTTACTGCCTTCCTTACTCCCGTAAGAAACATTTTTTCAGATGTCTTGTGGACTGTGATCCATAATGATTTGCTGCATACCAGTTCACTAAATTTAAAGTATCTGGTCAAAATGAGAACATGCCATACATTTGTTAACTTGGTTTTTCTTGCCATAGCGTTTGTATAGTTTTCAATGCACTGGGTAGATAGTAAAAGTATGGCATAGAGTTCTTAGACTGTGTTTCTTCTACTACCCAAACAGCTGTGTTTTGGATGGTAGCAGCGGTGAATGTAGGAGTCGCGAATTTGAGAATGGGCTTGAGCAGTGGCAACCTTTGCCCCATGCTGCCTGAATTCCTGCCACAAAATGCTGTCCCTGCATGCACCCCCATGGATGGATGGGGGGAGGGTGGGGGAACTGGTGGGGGCAAGCAGGTGAGCACGAGCTGTGGTAGCTTTTTTTCCCCCTTTCTACCTCCAGCAGCTCTCACCATGTTGGAAAAGGATCAGAGCCTCCTGTGGAGTGACAGGCAGGAGGAGGGTGGTGGACAGATTTATTTTATTTATTTTTATTTACAATATTTTTATCCCGCCTTTCTCCCCAGAGGGACCCAAGGTGGCTTACAACAAAAAAGAAAAAGAAGTACAGAAAATACAATAGAAAAATTACGTTTTAAAACATTAAAAAACAATTAATGAAAATAAAAAACAGTATCTAAAAATCGATTAAAAAGATTACTACAATTAAAACAAGAGCATAAAAACGGCAGCACTTCACCTGTACCAGCTGGATGTTAAAAAAAGGTAAAAGCTCAGAAGGCTTATTTAAACAAGAAGGTTTTTAGGCCTCTCCAGAAAGTGTCCAAGGAGGGAGCCGTTCTTAAGTCAAAAGGGAGGGAATTCCATAAGGTTGGGGCCACTACTGAGAAGGCCCTATTTCTGGCCGCCACCCCTCTGACGGCACTGCTCTATGCTACCATTTCAGGTTACTTCATGACAAGGCCAGCCCTTGAAAATGGGCTTTACCTGACAAGGTGCTAAAATGGTCAAGGCGCACCATCAGTTTTTTGACAATTAACAAGGCGCACCATGCTGCCAGTAGGGGGCTCAATTCCCCCCAATGGCACTACTAATAAATGACCTTCCCACAAAGTCCTGTGGCACACCTGCGGATCGTTTGCAGCACACCACATTTTCTGTGGTTGAAAATCGCTGCTCTATACACTGCATCCTCACTGCATCCTTGAAGCAATGTTCATTTATATTGTCTCTGCAGCACAAGATGAACATTTGCCTTCATCACCCACCCTCCATATATATGTAGTGTAGTGCATGAGAATATAGTTTAGAAAGTGATTAGGAGTTCTTGATCACCATTGTCCAATAAGATATAGTATGTAATGTATACTTTGCCTTGTATTCTGTTAAACATTAAGCTTTGGAACACTGTGAATGTCTGCAGTTTACTTTGCTGTATTCACTTTGTTAGTAGTGCTAGATGGATCTAATCCAGTGTTTCCCAAACTGTGGGTCGTGACCCAATTTCAGATGGGTCGCAAGCAGAGCCTCCAATGAAAACATGGGTGATTTAGAAAGATCAGATAACTACTTGCCTCAAGCCCAGAGGCTATTCAAAACTCAGATAGCTGTTAATTGCCCTGCAGTTTGCAAGATTATGTAAATATAGGGAGATAAATTTTTGAGCATCTTTTTTCTGGTTTTTTTTTTCCCAAGTCTGTCAATGACAGGTAGTGGGGGCAGGTAAGTAGCTAAATCCAGTGTAAGGGTTGGGGAGGCCGGTGATAGGGGCAAGTGGTAGGCGGATCAGGCCCAGGAGGGGAGGGGATCGGCAGCGCCAATGCACACCATATCCTGTCCCTGTTCCTAGGCCTGATCCACTGGTATGGATCAACGCAGACGTGCACCAGCTATAGAGCTGGCACAGGTCCAAGTTGACCCATTGCGGCTGCTGGGACTTACCCCAGGGCAAGGGGACAAATGTCTCCTTACCCCAAGGAGACCTCCAGCAGCTGGAAGTCCCCCACAGGATGCAGCATACCCCACACCGGCGCTGCTGCATCACCACGCAGGAATTTAGTTAGGATTGGGCTGTTAGGCAGGATAGGATTAAAAAATACACATATCTGGGGGAGGGGATGTGCAATATAATCTCAAATGTACTTGCCACTGATCTTTTAAAACTTCACACCCTTAGAAATTTGACAAGGGACCACTGGTTTTAAAGTGTTGGTCTTCAATAATGCTGCACCTTTTAAAAGCAAAATATTGTCTTAATTGCCTCAGACTAATTTGATGTAGAGATGCGTTGAGAGAGAGAATCTGGTTTTGCTTTTGTATAGACATTTTTCAGATATGTATCTGTTGCTATGAAACTTAATACAGCGCTTCAATCCGCTGCTCATTTTAAACCAGATGAGCAAATTTGTTGTATAAACCACAGGTTATCCTCTTGAAATACATATGAAGACCACATTACCTAAATCTGATTGGCCAAAATTAAATCAATGTTTATCCAGAAGTGACCTGTCTTTTCACAACTGAGAGATGTTTTCACCTTCAGCTGAAGCCAAGGGAATCTAGGCAGCTTTGTGTGTTGGCATAACTTTCAATCCAAAAAGGATAGGACTTCAATTTCTGAGGAATAGTATACTGTTCAGTACCCTGATTTTGAGAATGAGTAAGAAAGTGTGTGTCTGTGTGTGTCTGTGGATACAGATTTTCCGCCACTCAGAGATTATATTCATGTTTTGCAAAATTTCCTCCAGAAAATATAAATTAAAACATATTTGTTAAAAGTATTGATATTGCATGAGCAGCAACAACAACAAAAAATCAACTATTTGAAGCTATAAGAACAGACTCACTAATAGCCTATACAGGATTGGGCTGCACTATGGAATGCTTTGTGACCGTGGAAGACACCTCCGCTGTTGCAAAATGGCTGCCAATGCAGTGTGCAACACTCCATTGGTAGCCATTTTGGAAGCGCTGTTGCAAGAGGCAGAAGCACTCCTCAGACATTGCTGGACCTCATCATGCCTGCTGGAGTAGGTAAGGCGGGGTGGGGAGGCTGCGGAAGGGGGTTGATCCGACAGGGATGACATACAGTGGAGATCCATTGTGGAGTGGGAGACTTACAGAAGGGTAAGAGGATTTAAATCTTATTTCCCCTCCAAAGCCTCACAATCCCCCACCCCGCTGGATACAGTGCGCTCCTTTTTGGTGCAGCTGCACCAGTGGAGGAGGGGAAGGATAAGATTGGATTCTAAAAGTCTTTAACTAAAAAAATGCCTGTTGAAAGACAGACTTTTTAAAGGCACACTTAAAAGCAGACAATAAAGAAGCCAGGAGATTTTTTTTTCTTATACCATTTGTTTTTGACAACCACTCTTCTTTTTCATGGCAAAATTTTCTGCAGCATACTCTGTGGCTGACTGCGGCTAATGCAAGATGTGATGGCTTGTCATTTGACAGGGATACATCACAAGGAGCATATTACTTCCATTTTGGTCCAACTACATTACATTGCACAAAACTGCATTACATCACAAAAAAAGGTCCAATAACCTGTGGAACTGGCTGAGGATTTCTCTGCCCACTTCCATTGTTGTGCTTTTCACATAGATTTATTTATTTAAATTGTTTCTATCCCTCCTTTCCCTGTGAAGAACTGGGAGAATGCAGCAGGCCGAACGTATGTGAGCTAACGGAGCATACGATGCCCTGTCTTGACCCCAGTCTTTTCCAAAATACAAACCGTAATAGCAAGCTTGAAACTCCTTCAAAACATGAACAGGCAAAGAAGCCGTTTCTGTGTATATCCCCAGAATGTTCCATGTAGCAGCCTAGACTTGGAAACAATGGGGAAAAAACATGAATGGCATTGGTAGGCTGTTCCTGTTTTGTAGCTGAGGCATTCTAAACAGCCATCAGGGTGATTGTGAGCCTCGTTTCTCCTTCCCATCCTAAAAACGTCTTTCCAAAGGACTTTGTATCAACAGAGTACTTGTCATGGCAGCATCAAGAACTGTCCCTTGGGGCTGGTTTCATATCTCCTCCTTTGCTTCTTGACTGTACCAGTGCCCTATCCTATGCATGTCTACTCAGAAGCAAGTCCCATTATAGTTAGTGGGGCTTACTCCCAGGTAAATTCAGCCCCAGTGTCTTTGTGAGAAAACGAATGAACATTTAATGAGAATGTCTTTGCCTCCCCTCCCACTCAGTTTCTAATATATTTCACACATTTTATGTTTTGTTTCTCCTGAACTTTCTTTGTACTCTCATCTATAGTTTTCATTGTTTCTACAATTGCCCTTTGGCTTTCCTCCCAATAACCCTCCTGATAAGTATTTAAACTAGTGCATGCTGTGTAACAGAAATCAACAATTTAAATCATGTTCCCAGCATCTTTAATGAATAACAGAAAACAAGAAGGAAACAACGACCACTGCCAGAATAAGATGTCTGACATCAGTTCCAAACACCACAGCGTTTGGTATCATGCATATAATATGAACCTTAATAATTTTTGTGGGCGATTCTGCCATTGTAGAACTAAAAACGGAAACAAATCCCCACCACTGGACTGGGATGACCAACTCTTCAATTTGCTTCAGATGTTGGCATAACTTGTTAGACATAGCCTGGATTGTTCACCCTGATATTTAATTTTATGCAGCTCATGCAGCCTAAATTGGACACTAAGATGTATTTCATTATACTTCCAGTGAGAAAAAAAAAATACAACTCATATTTAAAGTCACAAATGACAGATGTACACTTGAACCATATGCTCATATTGATGCTACATATTATCACATCTTAAACTCTTTAATATATGCAGTGTTTGGATATCCTTGATGACTTGGGGGGAGTCTTTTAGTAATGCCCTTTGCAAAACAATAAATCTTGAAAAATCATTTTTAGACTTTACACCTACAACTATGGCTTGCTTTCCAGTTACACCTTGCTAGAATGAAGCCTGGTGCCAGTTTCAATGTTTCATTGACATAAGCACAGTGCTCTGAAATCTACATTATGAAGTGATTGTATATGTGTATACATATTGTATTACAATATGTATACATAGTGATTACATAGTGATACATACATAGTGATTATATATGTGTATACAGTCACGGGCTTCTTGTTTTTTGAAATTAAAGCAGTTTTGAATTACATTTATATATTCCAGAATATGGCCAGTACTGAGTACAAAGCTCTCAAGCCAGTGGGAGCATAAATATGTACGTTAAGAATTTGTACATACTTCCTCTAGAAAAAATACAATATACTCTGTGCGTAAGCAACTGTCTCTTGTCCCCGGTAATACCCAATGACTTTTCACCAATTCCAGAAAATGTATTGCTTTATTATCTGTTTCATTAAAAAGCAAAAGTTAGGGAAATGCACTATATTGTGAAAGACAGGAGCACTAGATGAAAGTTTTTGATGCTGCCTGTGATAGAGAGAAGTTGTCATTATCAGTTCAACCTCAAATGTTTGTGGAAATGAAGGACATTCAAGGACAACTACTTTTTGTTGAAAAGTGGTATATAAGTATTCTTACTAATGGTATTGTAAACCACTTGGATCTGGATGAGGGATTTTAAGTATGCCTATACAAGGCTACCTTATTCTACCAGGGAAAGAGAGGAAGGCAGACCAGCACAGGGAAGCACTCTCTGAGGCTTCTACCCTTGACTTGTGAGGAGTCAACAGTTTGAGGCTTTTTTCTACCTTTTTGGGGAAGAATACCTCTTGCATCATTGACATTTTTTGTATGCATCTATATATTTAGGCAAAAAACATTTGAAAGGTTGAAAGCATAGGAAGCTGCCTTATACTGAGTCAGAGCCCTGGTGCATTTCGCTCAGTACACTGGCGGACAGTGATTCTCCAGGTTTTGGATAGGATCTTTCTCAGCCCTACCTGGAGATGCCAGGAACTGAATCTTGGACATTCTGTATGCAAATCATACATACATTCTACCTCTGCTATGACCCCCTCCTCTGTAAAATTGCTCCTTCCAGCCATGTCCTTTGTCCGATCTTCAAAAGAAAAAAAGTTGACATTTGTTTCGAAATCTCTGTTAGTATTAACAAGCCAGAGTTTGGGTTCATACAAGCCACCAACACTAAAGAAGACATAGCATTTAATCTTACACTTTTGCCAAGTTACAGCATTAAACCCATTCTGCTTTGTAATCATGTCCATCCACCTGTCCATTCAAGGACAGCAATTTGTGTGGGCTGATGAGACGGGATTCCAGAGAAAGTGCTTGGCACTTCCTCTAAGAAAATAACTAATAACATCAAGTATATTGCTGTAGAACTTGTTTACTAACCTAGAGAGAGATTCTACAAAAACTGGCAGTTCCAACATGTCTGATAAATTTAAAGCAGAACTACTAAGCTTGCTACATGGCAGCAAACTGCTCAATAATGTGTTGCACTGTCGTTTCAGCAGTATCCATTCAGATTTCTAAGAATTTTGGATTTAGTTCAATTAAAAACACAATTTTAAAAATTCAACTATTTACTAAGGGCCCAATCCTATCCAACTTTCCAGCATGGATGCAACTGCAATGCAGTCTCGAGGTAAGGGTATAAATGTTCCCTTACCTTGAGGAGGCCTCTGTGACTCCCCCCTCCCCACAGGATGCAGTGCACACCCCATTGGCATGGCTGCATCAGCACTGGAAAGTTGGATAAGATTGGGCTCAAAGTACTTTAAGATTGGAAGGTAACTTGAAGTGCTTGTTTGACCTATAACGCCTTAAACATTAAGGCTTGCAATCACTTTTTATTATTCCATCAGTGCTTCCAGTCTGAGTGACACATGGATAGGTAGTTTGTCCACAGCTCTGAAAAGAAAGTGCCATCAGTAGAGGAATTCAGTACAAATGAAGTGAGCTTTTAATCTAGTTCCAAGTCCAATTTACTGTCTACTGGCTTTACAGCTTCGAGTTCTCCCTAGCAAATGTTTTCAGCAAGCTAGAAGGTACTAGAGTACTAGGGAGAAATAATGTATGGAATTTTGCAAGCATTTCATTGTTACTAATTCATTTATAGAACATGTTAGTGCTCATCGCTGTGATGATGCTCATCGCTACTATTTATTCCACTGTACAAGTGAGTAATTGGATATTAATGTGCTCTAGGCCAGGGGTTCCCAACCTGTGGTACTAGTACCACCAGTGGTACTTTGGCCGACTGCTGGTGGTACTTGGACCGCTGAACCACTGGAATCCTGCTCCGATGCAGAGCTTTTGGTGGCGCATTTTTGCTCCCAAGAGGCTCCTGCCTTTGGCCGAGCCTCTCAGGAACGCTGAGAAGGGCCCCCCCACCTGCCCAGAGCCTCCTCCCTGTGCTTTCTGGCCTCTGAAAACCCGGAAGTAACTGGTGATGATGTCATCGCCAGTCATTTCCGGTGGTACTCAGAAGGAGAGTGGTGCCAGAGGTGGTACTTGGCCAGGAAGGGGTTAGGAACCCCCCTGCTCTAGGCCACCCAGTGCTCAGGGCTATCCTGTGTTTTATGACAGATCAGAGATTTTAACCAGGGTTTTAGAGCAAGCCCCATATGTTCCATTAGGTCATGTTGACTGCAACTTCAGCCATTTGCTTCCTCAGATTTCATATTCGACTTTTAATATTCTGTATGCAAAGCATTTGCTTTACTACTGAGCTATGACTCCTTCCTTAAAGTCAAATAAGTGAACATAAAAGGTGCAGTTGAGCAGAATTTAGATTTAGTGCTTATATATATTGAAAGGTCGGCAGTTCGAATCCGCGACGGGGTGAGCTCTCGTTGCTTGGCCAGCTCCTGCCAACCTAGCAGTTCCAAAGCATGTCAATGTGAGTAGATAAATAGGTACCGCTTGCGGGAAGGTAAACAGCGCTCCGTGTTCCAGCTGCATGCTACGCGCTGCGGCAAGGAGAGTCATGCCGGCCACATGACCACGGAGGCATCTTCGGACAACGCTGGCTCTTCGGCTTTGAAATGGGGATGAGCACCACACCCTAGAGTCGGACACGACTGGACTTAAATGTCAAGGGCTGGATTAAACCAAAGGTCTAACAAGTCCAGCATATTTTTCTCTAGCAGCTTTTAGTCAGGTCATGATGGTTGTGGTTGTCCCCAGTGTCACCAGCATCTGGCCATCAGCAGTATTCTGAACACAAATGTTCCACTTTTACCTTAGCATGACTAATACCTGTTGTTAGAGGCATCCTTCATGAAATTGTCCAATGCTTTTTAAAAGTCATTCAGGCTAGTGATGATTACAAATATATTCTATAAACATTGCTTTCATCTGTTCTTATTCTACTGTCAAAGAGTCTGATTGCACAAAACCAAGTTCTGATATTTTGCAAAAAAAACTTCTCTCCATCCAAACTCATCATTCATAAGTTGATAATAATGGTCTACAATATATATTTTATTTATTTATTTATTTATTTTCTGGCCTGAACATTTGCTTTGCAGCTGTTTTAGACTAATTTCAGGGTGCTGATTCCAAATCTGGCATCAGGTTTTGTCTATCACATCAGGTGTTTGAGATCAGATATTGCATTTGATAAAATCAATGAAAAACAGCAAATTTACACTGGTCTACAAAAAAATTTTTTGGCCTGGACTTTTGCAGCTGTTTTAGACCAATTTCAGGGTGCTGATTCCAAATCTGATCTCAGATTTGCTCTATCACATCTCGTTTTTATGCTATCGGCATACCTCATTTTCATTGATTTTACTCGAAATTAACTCTTTGTCACTTATGATTGCAAGTTGTTGCGAGTCAGTGACTGCTTTAGTGTTAAAATATGGTGCTGTATTTTTAGGATAGTGTGTTTATAATATTTTATGTAGATATCCGCATTTATTTAATATTTTCTTTCTGCAGGGCGTGATCTAACAATGGCTACAACAGGGGTTCTCAACCTGTGGTACGGGTACCCCTAGGGGTATGCGGACCTCTTGCTGGGGGTACGCCAAACCCTGCCCCTTATCTACCCCATCAGCAGCTAATTGTTAATTAATATGGATTTTAAATTGTAATTATTTTCGGATCCCTTCTGTCTCTGATTTTGGTTTTGGGCTTATTTTTGTACTTTGGAAAATGTACTTTGGTGGGGTGGGGGAGGGAGGAGCTGATTTTGGGAAGTGTGACTTGGAGGAAAAAAAGAGATCCTTGCATGTCTGTCTGTCTGTCTGTCTGTCTCTCTCTCTCTCTCTCTCACTCACACACACACACACACAGATAAATAAGACATTTTTTCACATTTAAAATTGTGTTAGTACTTTTTTACTTAACGATTAATTACCTAATTAATTAGCAGTTAATTAGCAGGGGGTACTTCAGAAAATTGGACCATGATAAGGGGGTACCCGGTCAACACACTTTTTCTGGCATAAGGTATTCCAATGGTTTTAAGGTAATTTTGGGGCGCTGATTCCAAATCTGGCATCAGGTTTGGCATCATGAAAATGGGGTATGCCGATAGCATAAAAACTAGATGTGATAGAGCAAATCTGAGATCAGATTTGGAATCAGCACCCTGAAATTGGTCTAAAACAGCTGCAAAAGTCCAGGCCAGAAAAAAATTTGTAGACCAGTGTAAATTTGCTGTTTTTCATTGATTTTATCAAATGCAATATTTGATATCTCAAAAACCGGATGTGACAGACAAAAACTGATGCCAGATTTGGATTCAGCACCCCAAAATTACCTTAAACCCATTGGAATACCTTATGCCAGAAAACGTGTGTTTACCAGTGTAATCCTCTATTTTGTCACTTGCTTTACTTCTTTTTTTTCTGTGTAGCTGAGGACAAGGAAAAGTTTCAATCCATTCCTTCCAGCTACCTATATTCCTCCTAAGGGATCCATGCAGTGATGTGGACCCCTTCGGTTACTGTGTGGTGGCATGGCGATTCTTCTGGCATTAAGCTCCGAGCTGCACAGAGTTTAGCTTTGAGCTGCATGGCCACGGAGCTTTCCAGGAACACTGTCAGCTACCTTATCTGCCAGCTACCCATGTGTATTTGGGGAGGGGAATGACAAATTAACTTCATCTCTCTGTGAGTGTAATGCATTAAGTATATGTGTTTGTATGTGTGCACACGTACGTATGTTTGTAGCATGTGTGTATACAGGGTGAGTCATAATGATCTCCAGGATTTCAGCGAGCCATAACACCATAACGGTAAGGGATACGGAAACACAGTGCATGGTGATTGAAAAAGTCTCCAAGTTTTGTATGCATGCAGGGTCCTCTCATGAGAAGGGTCCTCTCAGCGACGTGTCCTTGCCGGTAGGGGGGGTTTCCATCAGTCAGGATTGCGCATTACTACAGCAATCACTCAGGTGGACCAGGCAATGCTGATGCAAGTGTGGGCCAAATTGGATTACAGGATAGACATTTGCCATGTCACGAAAGGCAGACACATCCAACATTTGTAAGGTCTGTTAAAAAAAAAACTTTGAACATTTCTCTTTCCGTTACCATTAACTATGTTACCTATCCCTTTCCGATACGATGTAGTGGTACACTAAGATCCCGGAGACCATTATGACTCACTCTGTATATGTGAGTGTATGTACATGTATATGTTCATAGTTATGCAGATCCATCCTTTTAACTTACTACTCCACTACTATGAGTCATCACATGTTCTCAGTTGTAGTTACATAAGAAGGAAGACTGAAGACATTAAGCTGTCTTTTAGTAGTGAGGACTTCAAGGGCTTGTGTTAGCATGAGATCCTTCCCTTTCTAATTGTCAGTTGTTTCCATGAAATCTGAAGGCAAAGCCGGCATCAGAAACAGACATGTCTGGTTCTGTTTAACAAACTGGTTCCACTTCCAGAATACTTTCTCGTGCCAAAGCAACTTAGTGCCCCAGCCTCAAACTGTTGGTCTTATAGTTCTGAAACACTGTAACTAGCAGCTGTCATATGCACAATGAAAAGGATAATATCTTCTGTAGAAGAACTGTTATGCTTTTTCCAGGTCATTAGACCCTATCCAGACTATAAAGATTCTGACCACTTTAGTATTTGCAGAGAGCTCAGAAAGTTGAATCCCTCTAGTTTAATACTGCCTATATGTGAGTAATATTAAAAAAAATTGTTAGCTATAGAAAACTACAAATGGAAAAACTGTGTTGTAGTTATGAACCTGTTATCTTTGGACTCTTGATAGCAAATGTCTGCTACTTAGCTCAGTCTCCATTCAGAAGTCTGTGGTGCTGCCAGTTGATATAGGTGTATGGAATAATTCAAACCCATACTTAGAATGCCATAATCATCTATCCATGTATTTCCAAAATCTCCACCCCTGTGTTGAGAGTATTGTAGTCAAATTGGCTACAAAATCTATGAAGAAGATGGAGGTTTCAGGCTACTCACTGAACTCCAGAAGTGTGCAGAGAGGTTTGAAACTTAAAACCTCTCATTAAAACTGGCTGTTCCATGCATAAAATTCTCACCTATCCCTGCAGCCTAACAGTGAGATTCAGTGCATGCCTTGTTGTTGTTGTTCAGTCGTTAAGTCGTGTCCGACCCTTCGTGATCCCATGAACCATATCCCGCCAGGCCTTCCTGTCCTCCACTATCTTCCTGAGTTCACTCATTTTCATGTTTGTTGCATCGGTGATGCTGTCTAACCATCTCATCCTTGGCCTTCCCCTTCTCCTTTTGCCTTCAATCTTTCCCAGCATCAGAGTCTTCTCCAGAGAGTCCTCTCTTCGCATTAGGTGGCCAAAATATTTGAGTTTCAGCCTTAGTACCTGTCCTTCCAGGGAACAGTCAGGCTTGATTTCATTTAGAATTGACTGATTTGATCTCCTAGCAGTCCAAGGGACTCTCAGGAGTCTTCTCCAGCACCACAGTTCAAAAGCATCTATTCTTCGGCGCTCAGCCTTCCTTATGGTCCAACTCTCGCAACCATACATTGCTACTGGGAACACCATCGCCCTGACTATACGAACTTTTGTTGGCATGGTGATATCTCTGCTTTTTATTATGCTGTCTAAGTTTGCCATAGCTTTCCTTCCAAGGAGTAAGCGTCTTTTAATTTCATGGCTGCTGTCTCCGTCTGCAGTGATCTTGGAACCCAGAAAAGTAAAATCTGTTACTGCTTCCATTTCTGCCCCTTCTATTTGCCAAGAATTGATGGAACCCGATGCCATGATCTTAGTTTTATTAATGTTGAGTTTCAAGCCAACTTTTGCACTCTCCTCTTTCACTCTCATCAAGAGGCTCTTTAGTTCTTCTTCACTTTCTGCCATTAGGGTGGTATCGTCTGCATATCTGAGGTTGTTGATATTTCTCCCGGCAATCAGTGCATGCCTACTCTGAAGTAAACTCCATTGACTCTAGGGGAAGATGTTCCCCAAAATTTGAACACACCGCAACATTTTTGGGCAGACCCTCTCTTATATATACCAGTGATGTAGACTTGAGTTTATTGACTTGGACTCAAGTCAGACTCAAGTCGTGTCAATGACTTGACTAGGACTTGACTCGGCGATCGAAAAAGACTTGAAAGACTTTGAGCCTTTTACGACAAGTCGAATTTTATTTAGGTTTAAACCCGTTTTCCCCAATAAATAGATAGGGACTCACAACTCGCAACCAAAGATTTGGGACTTGGGGGCAAAGACTTGGGATTTGACTTGAGACTTGGACCCAGAGACTTGGAACTTGACTCGTCTCGAGACTTGGAGTCAGAGACTTGATCTACATCCCTGATATATACTAATAGTGAACTCTGGTAGTTGTGTACCTATCAGATTGCAAACATGTAACTAATAATGTTGTGGTTTTTACATACTTAGGGGATTTCCTAGATATGCGAAAGTACATACGTTTTTAGCTAAATTAAAGGTAAAGCACACACAAAAAACCGAAAACAGAAACATATACCAGCCTGATGAAGATTGAGTTTACTCTGGCCCCCAGGAACCACAGAATGTTGAAGTGGAAGTTGAAAAACAAGAGCAGCAGCAAAACATGTGGGGGGGGGGAAGGAAGTGGACTAGTTGAGGCTTTAACATCTGGATGTGGTCATTAGGGGAGGGGTGATGCAATATTCGAAGTGATGCATTCTTCTGAGAGGTCTTTAGGTATGCAGAAGTATGTACATTTGCAAATCATAGACATTTGTAAAGTATAAGAAAAGTATTTAAAGAAAAAAAAAACCAAAATAGCTCTGTGATCCTCTAAGACCTTATGGAATGTTGAAGCCATAGAGATACCATACTTATTTCATTTTCTGAAGAGAGAACTTCTTTATTTGCTTTCCTTCATGAAAAACCTTTCAAGCAGAGTCTGTCTGTCTGCAGAGAACATGCTGCTGCTGTCCTGTTACAACTACAGGTGTCTCCCACTTAACTCCAGGGATACGTTCTCTGAACCCCGTCGTTAAGCAGGCCTGTTGTTAAGTGGGCCCGCCGCCTTTCCCTACCTTTTGAAGTTTGAGGCCTCTCTGGAGGCCTTTCCTGGCCTCTGCAGGCCTCTGAGGGCCTCAGAATGTCCCACAGAGGCCTCTGTAAGGCACTTCTGGTTTGCTCCGAAACCAGAAATGTGTTACGGAGCCTTCTGTGGGCCATTCTGAGGCCCATGACCAGGAACAGGTCTCTGGAGAGGCCTCAAACTTCAGAAAGTAGGGAAAGCGACCAACGATGTTCTGCCTAACGACCCCAGTTGTATATATGGTGGGTTGTTAAGCAGAACATCGTTAAATGAGGGACACCTATATCTTAAAATCCTGGATTTTGCAATTGGGCAACTCCATCATTTAAGTCAAAACACAGAATGTTGACGGTGTCAGTTGAAAGAGAGAAAAAGAAGACAGGCAAATGGAAGACAGGGGGAGAGGGAGTGAAGAACATGAAAAAAGCCTCGCTGGATCAGGCCAAAGACTCGCCTACTTCAGCATCTTGTTCCTCGCAGTGATCCAGCAGCTGCCTCTGGGAAGCCCACAATCAGGAGATGGGGGCAAACTTCCCTCCTGCCATTGCTTCCCTGCAACAAGTATTCAGAGGCATATTGCAGCTTAAAATGGAGGTAGAATGTAGACATGATTACTAGTAGCCATTGAGAGAGGCCTATCTTCTACAAATTTGTTGATTCTTCTTTACAAGCTATCCAAGTCATTGGTCATCATCACATCTAGTGGCAATGAATTCCACAAAATAATTATGTGCTGTATGAAGTACCTCATTTTGTTCATCTTAAATCTCCCAGCAGTCAGTTTCATTGAATCACTCTAGTTCTAGAGTTCTGATAGAAAACTTATCTTGCTGCTCTCTCTTCACCAATCATGTCCCATGCACAATTTTATGTCTCAATCATGTCCCTCCTTTAATCACCTGTTTTCCAAACTAAAAGTTCCCAGATGTTGCCTTTTGTTGGCCTGCTCAAATCCTTAGTGACTCATGGTGACCATCCTAGAGCACATTGAGGCGGTGGAAGGACTACAATGGGGATTTTTACTTACTCTCAGATTTTGGTCTCTGACCACTACATACTCTCTAGTTTGAGGTTTTATTATGGGTATTACACAGAATTACTGAAAACTCCTTCTGTATGGTTTACCAAACCATGCTGCACCCACCACACGTTGTGCTGCTTTTCATGCAACATGTGAAGTTATAGTCAGGCACCCTACATTCCTGGAGGGTGTTGGGATTGGCAACCCCCTTCACACGATATGGAAGAATGACAGGGAAGCATTGCACCTGATGCGGGAGCATGGGAATAGTCTCCACGTGATGTGCAGACCAACTCTTGGTGGGAAAAGCATCAGACCTACAACTCTAAATGAGGGGAGCTCAGTAACCCACCACTTAAATGCCAAATCCCTAATGCTACTAAATCTTAGACGTTAACAAATGCATCCATAAACATCTATAATTCTACGTAGAATTTAATAGTTTGTGTCTCCTACTAGTCCAGCCAAATTGAATTCCTTTGCATTTTCAGCTTTGTTTGTGGTCAGGATGAAGCGGCGCTGCTTTTCCAACACTGCTTTCTCTCCTTCAGAGCTATAGCAGAGCTCCACTGTAAATTTCAGCAAACTTTATATAACACTGATTGGCTAAACATGGATGTGTCAGCCAGTCTGCAGTCAGCTCATTAAATTCGCATGTTGCTTTCATTAAAGCATAGCAGCTTAAAAAAAAAACTGGGGTGAATGATGGAGGGATGAAACAAAACTAGGGCCAAAATTAGTCAGTGTAGAATCAAAGTTTGCTTTCCATTTCTTAGCATTTTTTTTTCAAGGAGAGATTGTGAGGCAGGTGATGGTATTTTAGGCAGCGATAAGCATAAGTGATAGGTGTGCTTTTGGACCAGTCTTACCCCCCATTTACGACAACTGGAAGAGCGTCCTGCTGTTGTGAAAGTCCCAACGACAATGCATGGAGCACGCTGCTGCCGGACTCCAGGCTGCTTTAGCCTCAGTAAGTCGGTGGCGGGGACGTGTTGAGGGCAGGGAGGGGGAGTTTGGGGGTGGTTTGGATGGAGGGCAGGGAGCAGACTGGGGAGGGAGGGGGTGGATTCCGGTGGCACCAGTGCATGCCAGGATCGTATCCCCACTTTTTAAACCAATGTCTTCCCTTTTCTCTCCTAGGACTTAAGCCAGCTATATAGCTGGTATAGGTCCAAGGAGACCTATAAGCCATCCGGAGGCCTATGGAGAAGTAAGGGGAAAATATTTTTCCTTACCTCTCCCAGGCCTACTGATTGATTCCCCCCCCCCCATAGCATGCAGCACATGCCTCCATAGCACTGCTGCATGCTACAGTGAGGAGGGGGATAGGATTGGGCTTCTAGACTAGCATCCAAATTCCTGGCCCTCAAAATTGGCCAAATTTGAATGCTATACCACTTACGTTATTGGACAGTTATACCTTTACCTTTTTATATTTTGCATTTGATGGGGCAAGAGATTTCCAGACATGGGAACTTTCCTGAAAACACTCGTCTGAGACCCAGCAGTTCATACCTGTTACACAGAAGAAATTCCTCCAGAAGTTGCTATCAGCTGACTGAAGACATTGCATTTAGTTACAGGAGAGAAGACAAACTCTATAGTGCAAGCATTACTTAGGGTTTTAGAGATCAAATCTTGCACTTGGCTAATTTGTCTTGTGATATTGCTAAAACAAGTTGATTTTTGCTTAGTTGCTTATCATGCTTCCTGTGTACTAGAATATTTTGTTCATTTTATAGTTCCAAAATGCTCATGTCTTCCTTGAAAATGGTCATATACTATCTAGTCTACTTATCAGGGACGTGTGCTTGAGGACAAATATTAGCCTTAGTTCCACAGTATGATTTGCTCTTCTTTTTGCAGACATTTTGCCAACATATAGGCCTTCTCATCAGTACAGGCTTCTAGCTTTCTTCCCATTTGAAGAATTTATGAAGTGTGGAGGCTACCTTTGCCCATGAAGAATGATAAAGTAGAATAGAATACGCAACAGTACAATTTTGTTAATGAAAATAAATCTTTAGTAGTGATTTTACTGGAGCACACCATTAGAAGCATTCCTCTGTGTCTATTTTTATATTGATAAATGATGTTCAATAAAATTTAATTTTAGAAGAAAAAAAAGCAGAATAAAAAAAAGTCTGAGTAAAAATGGAGCCTCAGACTTCAATGATGAAATAAAAATATTAATTTGCCCCACTCATATCATGAAAATCTCTGCTTGTTTTTGTTTTTTATCTGATTGACCAGTTTTTGGTCTTGGACAACAATTTTTCTTTCTGTTTTCAGTTCTGTATGTAATTTGCCTATAGTTCACTTTTTTTTTTTGGTCTTTTTTTTTAATGAGAGAACATTTCATAAGATCTGTAATGACCATGGTTAACCCATTTGATGCAGCTCGTAACTGGAATACAAGAAAACAGATTGCTGCCCAAGTTTTTAAAATTGGATCTAGCAATATTTTTCTGGAAACCTGGAACACATGGTCAGGAGATTATGGAGATGCCCTTTGGAAGGAAACACTGTGGGATGATGGGAATAAGAAAAAAACAACTGTATCATAGCTGAAAGGCAGAAAAAGGGAAGACGTAAATGTAAAGTACCCCCTGCCCCTCCCAGCCCTTTCTTCTTTGGCATCAAATAAAACAGTGTCTCATATGGTGCTTGATGAGCATGTACTGTCTCAGTACCACCCAGGGTGGGTCTGGTTCTTATTGCATGTGTGCGCGTGCGTGTGTGTGTGCGCGCGCACACACACAGGATAGCAGTACAGTTTGTAGAGAAGCAAAGGTTTCCAAACACACTTACAGCACAATCCTTTGCTTGTTTAATCAGAAGTAAGTTCTGCATTCTCTCCAGAAAGTGTGTACAGTATAGGATTACAGCCTTATGATGCAATCTTCTCTGGATTTGAGACTGGTGGAGCACCGTTCCACCAGTCTAGGGTGTCGCAAGTGTGCCGTAAGCCATGTTTGAGGGACCCTGGGAGTAAGCAGTGCTGGAGCCGAGGCCAGTGCCGCTCCTCCACAGACAAAGCTGCACCCGCTGGGGAAAGTAAGTTCCCTGCCAGACATGGGGAGGGCGGAACGGGGCAGTCCGGAAAGGGGGGTGATTGGTCAGCCTGGCCCAAGTAGGGGGATTGATTGGCGGTGGCTCCACCAAAATCCTTTCCCCCTACCCAGGCCTGGCCACCATTACACAGCCCTCTCGAATGTGCGCCAGCAAAATAGCTGCCGCACATTCGAGTAGACCATCAGGGTCAGGGTGGCTGGGGCTCTACTCGGGGTAAGGGGACAAACGGGAGTGCTCCAGCTGCGCTGGTGAAGGGTCCTCTCTAGATAGGATGCAGTGTGGGCTCTACTGTACATCCGTGCTGCAGCCTAGCTAGACAGGATTGAGCTGTTAATTATTTATCTACAGTAAATTTCTTGTGAAAGTTCAGCATAATCAGCATCTAAAAACATAAAAAGAGCCTTGCTGGATCAGGCCAAAGGCCCATCTAGTCCAGCTTCCTGTATGCTCACAGTGGCCCCACCATATGCCTCTGAGAACACACAGCCAACAAGATAACCCGTTTCCTGCTGTCACTCCCTTGCACCTGGCACAGAGAAAACCTACTTCTAAAGCCAGATAAATGCACATGCTACAAGGGAAAATAGTAGAAGTTTCGGGATATTGTTTCTCTCTTTTTAGAACCTCCCTTTGAGTAGCTAAACTATTTTTCTTTGTTTTCATTGCCAGGTTAAGCTATTGCATGGTTTCCTGTACCTTGTTTTCTATTTTCAGTCGTAGCTTATTTATTTTTTCTGTCCCATGTCAGCCTTAAAAGTAAATACAAATGTTGTGAACATTTATTTTCAGTGGGATAGTACTGAGGTGGGTTTTTTGAGTTTCAAGGGAAGAACACTTCTGGGCCAATAAACAATTTCGCAAAAGCTGGTCTTGAGAGAGAAACCATGCTCTGTACAAGGGTTTCATCCAGGGCCGCTCCTGGGTCCTGGCTTCCCTGCCCTGTAAGCATTCCATGACCTCCTGACCCCACCTGGGACATTCAGTAAGAACATTATAGCATATCAAAGTTTCTTTTTTGTTTAGGCTATTAAAAGATGCACTATGGGGGCTAGGTCCTGTAAATCTTCACTAGTGTAGACTTTCTAATGTTACTAATGGAAACGAAGATTCCCAAAACTCTGAACTGTCATTGTTAACCTAATTTCAAAGGTCCTTGGTCATGAAAGACACTATTTACATTTTACATTGTAAATATCTTATAAAGTGTAAGTACACCTTATCAGTCACGGTTTTAAAGATTGGGATTGATAGTGCGATCCTACGCATGTCTACTCAGAATAAATCCCATTGTGCTCAATGGAACTTTCTCCTAGGAAAGTGCATATAGGATTACAACCTTAGCTCTGTCCATTCTGCAGTCCATTTTCATGAGCATCTCCAAAGACAGTAGCAGCTGCTGCTTCTCCTGAATGGGTTGATTATGGAGTTATGAGTGGAGCCACTGCCATTATGAATGGAGGTCACCATCAGCAGGATGGGCAGTGAAGCTATGAAGCTGTCCTCTACTAAGACAATTAGTCCCTCTAACTCAGTATTGTCCACATTGATTGACAGCAGCTCTTCATGGTTTCAGACAGGGCTGTATCCTAGCCCTATAGGGGAGATGCAAGGGACTGAACCTGGGAACTTCTGCTTGCAAAGCAGGTACTGAACAGCTGTAGTCTCAAACATTAAAGTTTACCATGCTCCTGCCAAGAGCTGGAAATTCATGCTAACTGTAGCATGCTAAAACTCAATGCATGCGGAGGACTGCACATGCCGTTAACCATCACCCTCCATCCCCATTTGTGATATCAGTGACTTAAAGACAGCCCACGTAGCTCCTTACACTAACAGAAGCTGTGTAATAAAGATTCCAACTGTATTGCTGCATGAAATGTGGTGGGTGCCCTCAAGAGCTAAAGGTTGCCTTCTGGTAAAAATAGCCTTGCCAGCATGACTGTAGTTAGGTAAGCAGCCCAATCCTAACCAACTTTCCAGAGCCAATGCAGGCAAGGGAATAAACGTTCCCTAACCTTGAGGAGGCCTGCATGACTGTCCCCCCACAGCAGGATGCAGCTCTCACCCCGTTGGCATGGCTGCATTGGTGCTGGAAAGTTAGTTAGGATTGGGCTATGAGATTTTTTTTTGTTCCAGGCTTCCAGTTCCTCGCTGCAGAAATTATCCACTGGCCAAATCAATGGAAGATTTAACGCCGATGCTGCACATCTAATCTGTGATTGAAGAAAACCATTAAAATCACAAGGGATTTGAGAGCCACAGTTTAAGTATTTTACATTGCTAATATGTCTGTTTCTTCTAAATAGTGAAACCAATCTCCTTTGAAGATGACACTGTGGTATTGTATTCCTTAAACAAACACTTTTAATACATTCCATATTTTAGGTTTTTGCTATGAGATCATGGGGTGGCTGTTTTGCTCTCAGTCATTTATCCTCTCTCATATTTCAAATATTTGTGCGTTCCACTGCATTGTGTGTCTGTAACTACTTGAAAGATACGGTGTTGACCATGCAGCACTAAATGGGGAGAAATGTTTTGGTATTAACAGCATGGTCACTGAAATGACCAACCTTTGCATATTCATGAAATATAAATGCCAAACATCCCACAACACTACTCTCTCCACATAGTACGTCACCTTTCCCCTAATTATGGATTAAACTAGGTATGTAGACATGGTTGACGTTAAAATACAGGTGAAGTATGTACATTTTTTTCTTAAAGACAGAAAGGGGGTAAATCAACAAGCACCTTTGATACAAAGAAATGAATTACAGTGTCTGTCTCATCTAGTAGATCCCATTTCTTTATTAACAGAACTCATAATTCTTGCATCCTCAATAATATGTATTGCTTAGATAACAAACTGCTGCGTTTAAATGTATAAATACAGGTCATGAGATTAAAACCAAAACTTCACAATGTGTAAAGAGATCAATGCTATTCTTTCAAAATATGGAATTTGTAGGAAGAGGTAGGCTAGTGCCATGTTATATGCAATGCCTGACAATAGTATCTGTATTAAATAGGATTTAATATGGAGAATAGTATCTGTGTTTAATATTTAGGGGTGTTACTTATGAATCAGCAGCAGCTGTTAGCTTTCTTGCGCTTCGTGCTCCATACTGTCAATAATCGCATTTCCTGGCTACTGTGGCCTAAAGCAAACATTGAAAATAGTTTGTTTTCTCTATTACCAAATGGAGCCTGCATATTATGGTTGAATCAAAACTTAGCTTGAAGTCCACTGTTACCTCAATACAAAATTCACAATGGAAATTAATAAAAGATGACTATCTCACTGTCAGCTGTTTCTCTGAAAATACCCTTATGAGGTCTCTGATGATTGCTAAACTAATATCTGACCTCTAACAAAACAGCTAGCTAGGTTTATATTTTTTTTCACATTAAGCCATTGCTTATATGTGATTTTAAAAGATCACCTGGACACTTGCCTCAGACACATTAATGGAGCATATGTCATGATGGCTACATATTTCCTCTGGGTTCAGAGGGAATATCCACTGAATATCCATTGCTGAGGTTCAAGGCTACTATCATCATGCCCTGTTTGTGGGCTTACTAGGGGTGTCTGGTTGGTCACTGTGGGAAAGAGAATGCTAGACTAGATGGCTCCTTCTGAATTTAGCGGGACAGTGTTAATATTTTATTTATTTTAAATAGTAGTACTAGAATTCTTTTCTACATTCTGAAAGTGGCTGCTGCTGTTAGTGACAGTAGTGACAGGCCCTGGTAAGCCCTGGAGACACCTATGGGTCTCCTCTGACAATTGCCACCTCATTTAGTAGTGTATGTCCAAGGAGAGGAAGGGCGAGGAGCTTCAAAACAGAGGGGATAGGATCTGGTGCATGACATTGCTGCTGGATTCTCTAATGTATTTGGGGGTCACAGTACATCCCCAAGTGGTGTAAAAATATTTTAAACCTTCCCAATTGCAAACCTGTTGCTATTTCATATTCATATTGTTTTCCTGCCTCAAGGATTAATTGTGGTGTGTGTGTGTGTGTGTGTGTGTGTGTGTGTGTGTGTGTGTGTGTGTGTGTGTGTGTGTGTGTTAGTGTTAGTTTCAGAATTTCACCAGAAGAGTATTGAGATCTTCGGCTGTGATGTTCCACTTCCTCCACCTTTGGAAGTCAGGATGTCAGGCTACCATGGGCCCTATTAGGATACCCTGGACATAGAATGCTCTCTTCCAACCTATTTTAGGGGTTTATACCCTGTCTTTTGATCTTCTTATAAAAACATGTTATTTGGAAGAATTTGGTCCATGGAGTGCTGTATGGGAAAGGTCAAGTGCTTCTGATGCTCACTTCATGCAACAGATTATAGTGTTCTGAGGTGGTAGGATAAACTGTACAGCTTCAGACTGCAAGTGTGGGATCACATTTTTGAACATTCCCCTACATGAAAAACACTGTGCATGTCGAAAATTAGCATAACGGGGAACAAGCCCTGTTTTACTGGTTTTTACTTGAAGGTAGTATGTGTTTGTTTTGTTACAATTTCTGAATGATCCAACCGTGTGCCGCCCATGTGCTGTCGGAAGTGATACAATACATTCCGCTGCATGTGTACACGCTGCATTCCCAGGCCTCTTTTTTTTTTTAACTCAGAACTGTAATAGTTAGGGTGATATTGGGGAAATTGGGTGTGGTGGTTTTGAACTATGTGTTAAAATCCAAAAGGAAGACAGACTTCCATGATGAATCATTTCCTTTGGGTCTTGTAGATAATGCACTAGTTGACCTTGCTTAGCCTCTATTCAGTTTAAATACAACCAGATATCAACTTGAAGGCCATCAGAAGTAACACTATCAGACTAGTAAAAGTCCACATTAGTGTTGCATTGCCTATCTAATTCTTTAAAAAGGGAAACTGTTTCCTCTTGTAAGATGGGGCAAAAGTCAAAAAGGCCCCAGGAGGATGAAAGGTCAAAATCTGGTATTCAGAGAAAAGATGTTAGAGGTGGTGCTGTCCAGACATTTTAAGGAGGCTCCATGACTTCAAAGGACAAATAACTGGGGTGTTCAGGCCACCAGGTCACTTCCTGTAGATTTGCTAAAGGAGTGTTCAGAGAAATTATGTATCTGAAGATTAATGACCTACCTGAGGCATTTTAATACACACAACATCATTTGTCTCTTTAAAATAGGTACCATAAACCTATTTAAATAAATAGGTATTAGGGTTAGGGTTACCTAAATAACATAGGGGGGGAAAGCGTGCGTCCTATGGTGCGAAGCCTAGGGTTGGGGGTGCTTCGGGGAGGCCTGTGGGGGCTTCGGGGAGGCCTGCGCGAGCCCCCACAGGCCTCCCTGATGTTCAGGTCGGGAGAAAACAGGTCTCTCTTAAGAGAAAACAGCGATTTTCGGCCATTTCCGGAAATGGCCGAAAATCGCTGTTTTTGGCCGAACTGAACATCGGGGAGGCCTGCAGAGCTTCTACACCAGCTTCTAGTGGCAAAGCAATGTAATATCAGTAACTTGTGCAAAATGTCCATTCTTCACCCCCCTCCCTAAGAGGGTACCCCTCTTCGCCCTCTACCCTCCTTATTGGACTATTGTGAGCTTGAGAGATAATGAGTTCCCAAAACAACAAGGCAAATGCTGACGTAAGACCTTGCTGAGGCTCTGTTGGAACTAGGGCGGGGGCTATCTGGCTGAAACAGCTTGAAGACAGCAAGGAAGGCAAAAGTCCGTTTGAAGGCCCTTCAGAGTCAGACTAGCTTGCAAACACAAAATGGAGTCTGTTTTGCTCAGGCCACCCCATACTGAGTGACTTCCTCCGCACTTGTGGCATTCCATAACCCAGATTGACAGGGGCCTTCGCCAGGGCAACACAGTTCAGTACTTTGTCCATTGATTCCTTATTTGAGTAACAACTTGCCTTTAATCTGTAGGTCACTAGTTGCTTTCACCTTATCCCTTTATTAGATAATTAATTTGACAGTCATAAGAGTAAATTATAGAAAAGTAACCATGTTAAGCTGCTTGCTGCAAAAACAACAAAATTCTTCTGGCGTTTTAAAAGCTAATAGGTTTGTCATTGCATGAACGTTTGTAGGCAAGAGCATACTACATTATCTGCCTTCATTACTTGCTTATCGGAACTCTTCCACAATAAATATCTTAGGGTAGCATCCTGACTAGCACTGTCAAGAGCCTTGGTAGCTCCCATTTGTTTTGCCAATTATGTAATCTCCCCACTCCTGGCATTGCATGTGTGGTGGATGGAACATTGCATTATTCCTTTTTTATAAAGAGGGAAAAACCAAGCAGCACTTCAGCTTGCCTCTGCCCCTGCCACCAAGGCAGGCCCACAGTAGGTCTTGGGGACTCACCAATGCGCTTGGCCCCCATAACCTGGAGCCAGCCCTGCATGTAAACATAAGAACATAAGAAGAGCCCTGCTGGATCAGGCCAAAGGCCCATCTAGTCCAGCTTCCTGTATCACACAGTGGCCCCACCAGATGCCTCAAGGAGCACAAGACAAGATAACCTGTTTCCCGTTGTTACTCCCTTGCACCTGGCACAGAGAAAACCCGCTTCTAAAACCTCTAAAAAACAGGAGGTTGCTTATGGCTTGTAACCTGTGATGTTCTTTTCCTCCATGAATCTGTCCAAACCCCTTTTAAAGGCATCCAGGCCATGTGACCACTGGAGTAATCCATATGGAGTAACCCATATGTATAACCCATATACTGTACTTGCTTTTAAAACATACATTTGCTCTCTAGGTCGACTTAACTCCTAGATGTTAACTAGCTTTGTATGCTAGCACCAAACTCAGGGAAGCAGTAACCAGCCAATCCATGTTTACAATTCAAAAGCAAGTCCACCGAAATAAATAGGAGCTGAGTAAACATGGTTGAGACTGGGCTAGAAGCAGGTGTATGGCCGCTGTAGTTGTGTCAGAACTGTGACGCTGCCTGTTATTTTTGTTACCTGTCTTAAATAATTGGTTCTTGTTCCCTCCCAGTTTTGTTTCTTAGATTCTTGTAGTAACTGTATTTTCTTTTATCTTTTTTTGTACCAAAAATCCCAAAAGGTTAGTTAGAAATCTGAAAACACATTTTATGTAAATAATGTTTTATGCTTTTTTGCTCTTTACTGGTAAATATATTATTTTGGAAGATGTCATAAGCACCACAGGCCAAGTATAGTGAAAGTTGTGATACCTAGTATCTCCGGGACTGAGGAGTTGCCAGATATCATAATTTTCTAGATATTGGAATGTTATACCTAATTTCATGGACTAGCTTCCCCCAAAACTCACCATAATAACACCAAACCAAGTTGCTCATCACCACTTGATACTGCAACATGCAGCCACTCACAGAGGTGCGCAGGCATTCTGAACTCTTGCTGTCTCTTGGAATTGCTACTGGGTGTTGCCGGTTAATTTGTTGTTGTTCAGTCGTTAAGTCGTGTCCGACCCTTCGTGATCCCATGAACCATATCCCGCCAGGCCTTCCTGTCCTCCACTATCTTCCTGAGTTCGCTCATTTTCATGTTCGTTGCATCGGTGATGCTGTCTGTAGCAAAATATATCGGGCCTTTTAGCCAATTTCCAGTTAATAACACTTACTGGGTCATCAAGTGTCAGTGGAATTTTTACTGTATCCTTCCCTGTCACAAAATCTCAGCCAGGTTGAATGGAATATTTTTCCACAAATACATATGTCAAAATATTTTTTTTAACTGCGGATGTGCACCCAGATTTTATAATAAGGTTAACTCCATAAGATGTGTCAAGTTTCCACTGATTTTATGTGCAATATTCCACAGTATTATGTGCAATAGAACAGTCAGTTCAGGTAGTGAAGGAAATTCTGAAGCCTAGTATTGTAATCAGAACATAATCAGAACATAAATAACAGCAAGATCCAGCCCAAACTTCCGGAAATCTAAGGAGGCCGATAGGGCCGGCCCTGGTTTACACCCAGGGAAGGGGATCAACGTCCCCCGAGTAGACCTCCGTACTGCCGCATGGCGGTCTGGACAGCCAAATCCTGTGTAAGGATCCGGCGGGCGGTCCTTACACAGGATGTGGCAGTGCTAGTACTTAGTTTGTTGGTATTTAAACGCATCATTTTGCTTTCTAAATAATGGATACCAATATGTATTTGCTTCTGTTTTATATGAATTAAGGGGAGCATATAATCTGCATCATAACATTGATGTCTCATCTGTTTTCAAATTTTAGTATTTGATTATAATGAGCAATATCTATAATCAGTAGTAAGTAGTGATTCTAATAGAAATATTCTATTTCCGAATAATAGAAATATTTTGCAGTATGTCAACAGACACAAAATTACATTTTTAGTTGTGACTTTCTTGTTTGCAAATAGTATGGACGAAAGCTTTATGACTTCTGTTTCATTTTATTAAAGTTGGCATTCAAATCATGGTAGTGGTACAGATTTCTAGTGAACAAGTTTGCAATGTAAGCTACACGAGCATTTTGTGGCTCTAGCCATAGAAAGTAAACAAGAGATTTACAATCGAGGCTAATTCATGTTTTATTGGTGTGAGTTGACTTGTCCCACTGAGCCTTCAGTATTTAGCTGGAAAAAGGACAACGCTAAGGACAGTTTCACTGTAGGTCAGCTTGTTTAAAAGGTTGTTTTAAAAGTCTCTGGGAGCACAGCTGGTAGCATGCTAGTCTGTAAATCCCATTATTAAAGCAGCTAAGGAGCCTCTTTTGGGTTTTTCCTTGTGCAGTATTCCCACGATACTAAGTAAATAATGTCCATGGCAATTTGAGACAGAATATAAATTATATTGGATAAAAGAGCCAATATGGTGATATGAAAAATAAGCAAGGAAATGAGGGTATCTCCATCAGCGCTCTGCTAAAGACGATCCAGTTCAGTCTCTTACTGGAGAACCCTGAGAAGCGCAGCAGCTATAGTGCTGCGTCTCACATCCGAAAGTACCCTTCAAGCAGATGACTTCCTCAGCTTCACGAGTCCCTTTTATGCCAGCTGCTAGCATGGAGTTGCTCAGAAACTGAAGTGTATAGCAATTTATGTTAATCCAGTGACTTTTCACAAGGTGAAATGGCTGAAACAGGTTGAACAGCCCTTTGTTAAGAATGGGCTGACAGAAGACCTTGCCTGTTCAGAAACGTGACCTAAAGAACTTTTCCTGTTGTCTGTGGACCTTCACCATGAAAATAATTTGTCAGGAAGTGACAACATGTATATGATTTCATAGCACCATGAATTGGTGAGACAATAAGCAGATCTACAGCCACCCAAAGAGGCATTAACACTGAAGGTTATCCTTGTTAGCACTAATGGGATTGTTATGCTATCCATGCTAACCTGCTTTATGTATGCTGGCCACGCTATCCTGTAGTTTTGGCAGGAAGTCATGCTCTCTCCCTGCCGTTCAACAATACCCAGTTCCACTGTGGGAAATCTTCCCTTGACTGTACATCTGCAGCAAGAAATATTCACCTCTAACAGCATAGCCCCATCGGAGAGCCTCTGTTGACAGCTGCATTTTTTCACAGAGGGTGAAATGGTCTTTCTGTCATCTGTGGAACATCTGGGGGTGATTTCTTTTCTCTGCCCCAGTGCACACGCAACCTTTTCCCCCCTATTCCTGCCTAGTCATTTTCTGGGTAGCCAGCTTTCAAATACAACTTGATTCATCTATGTGCCAAAAAATGCACAGTTGTACGTGTGCCTCTGCTGTTCCAGCTGTAGAGCAGGATAAATGCCAGTTACACGGACTTCAAGGCATATTGTAGTAATGGGATCCAATGCTTTATAGAACTAAGTGAATGATTAGAGTATATGGAAGGCAGGGGGAGTCATCATATATAAGAACAAAATTGGAGTGCTTGCCCTATGGATAAATGCTTCTTAGCACAAAATATTTAACCATGTATTGAGCAATCAGTTCAGGTAGTGAAGGAAATTCGCAGCTTGGGAGTACTTCTGGATTCACAGCTCTCCTTGGAAAGCCAGGTGGCGGCTGTGGCCAGGGGTGCGTTTGCCCAGCTTCGGCTGGTGCGCCAGCTGCGGCCGTACTTGAGATGATCAGACCTGACCACGGTGGTCCACGTCTTAGTGACATCAAGACTGGACTACTGTAATGCGCTCTACGTGGAGCTGCCCTTGAAGATGGTTCGGAAGCTGCAACTAGTGCAGAATGCGGTGGCCCGGGTGGTCACTGGAGCTAGGCGATTTGACTCTGTTGAGCTGCTGCTTCAGCGGCTGCACTGGCTGCCCATTCATTTCCGGGCCCAATTCAAGGTGCTGGTAATGACCTTTAAAGCCCTTCACAGTTCGGGCCCAGGATATCTGAGGGACCGCATTCTCCCATACATTCTGGCCCGCTCTCTTAGGTCATCTGAGGGGGTTCTCCTGCAAGTGCCACCTCTGTCACAAGTTAGGGGAGTGGCAACACGTGGGCGAGCCTTCTCTGCTGTGGTGCCACAACTGTGGAACTCCCGGCCAGGGGATCTGAGAACCACCCCCTCCCTCATGACTTTTCGGCGAGGGCTCAAAACATTTTTGTTTCATCTAGCGTTTGCGTGATGGGTCATGGTCTGCCTCCTGTGTCTCAAGATGCTCTGCCAAGCTGCTTCTCTGCTCCATACTGTCGCCCCCCCCCAGTGGATTTTATTGTTTTTAAATTTGTTTATGTATGGTTATGTATTGTTTAATTTCATTTTATGTATTTTAAATTATGTATTTTAACCTTTGTTGTAAGCCGCCTTGGGCATTTGCCTTCGGCATAGGAAAAGGCGGGATATAATTTTTTAAATAAATAAATAAAAACGAAGTAAGATCTGTTGGAAGCGTCACTTTAAGAAATCTGTGTTGCTATTGTTTTATCTCTACCAAGACAAGAAGTTCAATAAGTTTACAGATAATCAGTTACAGTGGCTTATTTGTTTTTCTCCTGTTGTTGTTGTTGTTAACAGTATTTATATACCGCTTTTCAACAAAAGGTTCACAAGGGCAAGGAGGCAGGAAGGCAATGTGTGCCACACAGTATAAGATATTTGCTGGAAACCGTATAAGCAAGCCAAAGGACATTGGCTTGCACACACACACACAAGGCTGGGTTCATAGCCTGACGTTCTATTGAGTGACAGAGTATGAAAAATAAACAGATACAATAGAACAGCAGATTCAACTTAACCAGCTAGTAAGTGAAATCTAACTGAAAATTCAGAAACAGCCCAATCCTATGCTTTTTCCAGTCACAGCATGCAGCCGTGACAAAACCGGGCCGGGTCATAGCATGACATAGCAAAACATAGCATGCAGCTGGTCCAAAATGGGTCAGGAGGCTTGGGGGGGACGACGACAGAGAAATTACTTTCCCTTACCCCTTGGTAATCCCCATGACTGCCAATGGTCCTTGGACCCGCGCCAGCTCTTTAGTTGGCACATGTCTGAGGAGACAAAGAGGGTGTGTTGGCTCGCTCCAGAGGGGATAGCATCCGGTGCATGTCAGCTGAGCTGAGTGCCACTCCCTCATGCCTCTGACACGCCCCTGGCCCTCCCCCATTATGCCCACCCCACTAACTTACTGGTGTCAGTGGACCTTCACCCTGCCACATCTCCGGTGGTCGTCCAGAAGCACACGGCTATGCACACTTCCAGATCGCCATTTGCGATGGCTGTAAAACGCGTACCATTGCCAGAACACTAGTTCTGGCAGTGGTAAAGCTGCATAAGATTGGGACCTTGGGCATATTCAGTAAACATAACACACCACAAGGTTGACCCTATCCTCCTCAGTCCTTTTTAACTCTGTGCTTATTTACCTTTTGTTTCCTAGCCTAGCATTGTAGGCTCAAGAATGACAGGACAGTTTGTAATTCACCTAACGTACTTAAATGTCAAGTTCAGCTGATTTTGAATATTTGGAACTCGGTTCTAATTTAATGAGTCCCACAAGTTTGCTTCTCATGTACAAAAGATACCAAAATACTAAAGTCTGATTGTTTGATGGTGCTACAAAAGGTGGTTAAACTCATGTAATGTGTCTACTTCTTCTGTAGTGGTGGATGTGTCTCAGTTTGAAGGCCTTTTGTAGGTCGTCCTTTCCCCTTCATTTAGCTTGATTGTGTAATGTTATGCCTCAGTTTATCAGGTAGCAAATTGGGTAAAGGGAGAAGCAATCACGATTTTTTTCCCAGGCATAAAACTATAAGTTTCATTAAAAAAGCAAATGTTAAACTGTAAACTAGCATTTACCATTTGTATATTTTCTTTATAAGTAAACCTGGGATATGTTCAATTGGATTTTAAAACTATTACTGTATGTACATTCTAACAAGACAAAAGAAAACAAACATCAAATCTTGTCAATTACCTTTTGGTATTGTAAATATACATAAGAAATTGCAGCCAGAGTTCACCCATATCTCTGTAGAAATCTTTTAACAGTTAGCCAATGGCAAAAAGCAATTGAACAAAGCAGATTGTTAATACCATGTGATGAAAGACATATGAATCAATATATATGTGTGTTTTAGCTTTGATTTTATAATGTCCTACATTTTTCTTGAATATCCTACATTTTGGGGTGCCTTGTCCTCCTTTGTGGTGATGACATCTGGTCACTCTGATAAAGGTGCGCATTCACGGGGTCTCGCATTACTAGTTCTAGTCACCCATTTCATACTAGGTCAGCAAAAAGCATGGTGCGGTATCTAGAGATGTGTTTTCAGCAGGTCCAGCTCAAGTTGGACCTGCAGCTGACACCACACTTTAATTCTGCCTCTTCCCCGCCCCCCCCTTGCGTGGCCTGTTTAGTGGAACCGGAGAAGGAGAAGAGGCAGTGGTG
Organism: Plestiodon gilberti rubricaudatus; assembly: GCA_026170595.1. Taxonomy (NCBI): domain Eukaryota; kingdom Metazoa; phylum Chordata; class Lepidosauria; order Squamata; family Scincidae; genus Plestiodon; species Plestiodon gilberti. The sequence continues at coordinate 190,487,661 of JANXHW010000002.1, read as the reverse complement.
GCGGGAAGCAGTGGCAGTAACCCCCCATCAGCTCAGTTGCCACAATCTTTGGAACTGGCGCTGGAGGAAGGACCTCAGCTTGTCTGCCCACCCACTGTCCCTTACTTTTGTTTCCTCCTCCACCATTGACCTGCCACTGTTTTAACCAGCCCCCCTTCCAAATTCCAAAAAAGGATTTTTTTTTTTCAATTTTTGGAAATTGGGCTGTGCTCCTCCTGGCTTTCTGGTTCCTCCCTGTTCTGCCACTGTATTTGAAAACACAGAGTGGCAGAGCAATGATGGAGGTAAGAGGGGGGGGGAAATGGGGGCAAGTAGAGGTGGTCTCTGGTCTGAGGCAGCCCATCTCACCTTGCCCCATGGATGGGCTCGCCTTGATTTCCAGAGGTAGGTTCATTCAGCTGCATAGCAGGGAGCATTTTGCAGACAAAAATAAGCTCTAAAGTGCATATGTGAACTTAGCCATTGTATTTAAATAAGTTAAAGATGCCCCCTCCATCAAGATTTCTTTTGCTGCATGTGCTAAATAATTTAGTATTCCTATAATCTTACCTATATGCAGTCCAGTGTGTACCAAGCAAAGCAGAATTTTGTTACCTTTGTAAAGTTAAATGTGGAAGCATACCTAAAATATCCATTGTTTTTTTCTGATCTGCTACTTATGGAGAGAGAGAGAGGCCACAGAAACCCTGTCTCTCACCACACTAAGTGTGACTTAGAATGCTCTTCTTCTGCACTTTATCAGGAATTGCTCATGTGCTTCCAAGCATGTCTTCACAGCTACAGAGGCTGGAAACTTGGGGTGTGCGTATGTATGCTGAGATTCTCCAGAAGCTGAATTCTGCACTAAGTATCACATTCTGTGGTGGCGTTTTTCACTGCTGTGCAAGTGTATCATTCACACAGCTGTGCCCACATATAAATAAAATATTTCATTTGTTTAAATATTTCTATACTTCCATTCTTTTCTATACTTCCATTCTTTTCTATACTTCCATTCTTTTCCACCAGGAGGGATTCAAGGCAATTTATAGTTTTCAATAAGAAAATAGTTAAACGATAAAAATAGTTAACAATAAAACGACAAGTAAACAGCAAGCCAGCATGACACAGCTAAGAACATAAGAGCCTTGCTGGATCAGGCCAAGGACCCATGTAGTCCAGCTTCCTGCATCTCACGGTGGACCAACAGATGCCTCTGGGAGCGCACAAGACAACAAGATACCTGTATCGTGTTGCCACTCCCTTGCATCTCGCATTCAGAGACAGGCTACCGCTAAAATCTGAAGGTTCCATACAGTCATCATGACCTTGTAACCTGTGGTGGACTTTTCCTCCATAAATCTGCCCAATCCCCTTTGAAAGACATTTAGGCCAGGTGCCATTACCACATTCTGTTGCAAAAAGTCCCACAGATTTATTATGCACTGGGTAAAGAAATATTTTCTTTTGTCTGTTCTAACACTCCTGCCAATCAATTTTAGTGGATGTCCCCTTGTTCTGGTGTTATGCAAGAGGGAAAACGTATCTTTATCCACTCTGTCCATCTCATGGATAATTTTATATCTCATATCCCCCCATAGATGCCTTCTTTCTAGACTGAAGAGCCCCACATGTTTTAGCCTTTCCTCATAAGGGAGGTGCCCCAGCCCGTTAATCATTTTGCCCAAGCTCTTATGCTGCTTAGCTAAGCCATACTAAATGTCCAAAGACACAATAGCCAGAGTGGGGGCCATAATGGTATCCCTTGGCAAGGAATTCCACAAGGCAGGCACCACCACAACAAACACCCCTCCATGCATCACCGTCCAATGTGCCTCCTAAAATGACAACACGCGTAAGAGAGCCTCTCCAGATGACATTGGGATAGGCGGAGTCATATGGAGAGTGTTTTGTCTTTCAGCTAGCCAGATTCTAAATGTATCATAGGGTTTTAGAGGTAATAATGAGCAACCTGAATTGTGCCCGGAATCAAATCAGCCACTGGAGATTATATAGCAGGGGTCTGACACAGTTAACAAAGCGTGAAAGCGTGGCAAAGGCACCCCTTACTGTGACTGTCACCTGGCCATCCAAGAGAGCACCTCCATGTTGCAGACCTGATCCTTCAAGGGGTCCTTAGATTTTAGGTATCCATACCTTGTTTCTTGAGCCTATTCTCTCTCTTTTTAATCTGAAAAAAATATGGAAACTGCTGTATTTATTCATTAGATAACTGGTTTCTGCCTGATTCTAATTATCTTGATATTTATGTATGTTAACATCTCACATTGTTGTAGGATTTAGAATTTTTTTCCCATCGCAAAAAGAACAAATATAAAATACTGGAAATTAACAAGGGCATTTAGCGTTCAGTTTTTGTGTGTTTGAGGTTTTTTTTTTCATTTAATGTTTCTGTTCTGATGATGACTGCTTCTGTTTCTGTGTTTTGCCTCTGGGGCTTCAGTGCTGATAAAACAGAATCTGGCAGTTATGTTGATGGCCTCTATGGCTCAGTGCAGATGTAATACTGGCTTTCAAAACCATGTTTTGCAGACTGGGAGCTAGCCTTGTAAAAGCTTGCTCCATCTCCCCTCTCTGGAATGAGTTACCCTCTTCCTTCTGTTCCCTGTGTGTTTGTTTTGTATTACTGGTAAATGGGCAGTGATGCATTGGATAATGCAAATCAGATTGTCCTGTAACCACGATTTGCAAACCACTTCAAACCATGGCTGCAGTCTCTGGTTTATGAAGGAGGCATGGTTTGAATTATCCATGGTTGCACTGACATTTGGCACATATGATAACATCTGGATAGGATGAGGGGAATCATTCTAGAGATATGACCATGTACTGGGTCTTTATTTGCAAACCCATGGTTGCTGGAAAGCTGCATTACGTTTGCACCAAACACTTGTGTATTGCATGTACAAACTGGAAGTATTGTAGATGCCATGTTAAGCATGGGAACTAGAGATAACAGAGCCAGTAGGAATTAATTGAACCAAAGTAAGACCACATACGTCTTGAATCTGGCAGTTATGTTGATACATAATTATGTTGAAACATATTTGATACTTCGATACTATTTACATAATTAGCCTAGAAATGTAACAGTGTGTGTCTGAGAGAGGTGTGTGTTGCTGGAAATGGAGTCTGAAAGTAGGAAGAGGTGTTCTTCCTGATTTTCTTTCTACCTAAAAGCACATTTTAGTTGGTATCAAATAAAATGTTTTCCCCAACAGAAGCACTGAGAACCACAGATTGTACTGTGGTCACTAACTCTGGAAGAGCAGCACATCCTGGCAGACTCAGTATTTGTGCTTTACATGCTAGCAGCGTGACAATTTGCAAAAGTCCGTTTCCGAGGATGGACTGACAGTGCTGGAGGAGCAATGGGAAGCCAGCTGTTCGTTCTGATGATTCATGAGTCAAATTTGCTAAGTTAATGACTGTACCATAGTTGCTTTTCCATGAAAAGCCGTTTTATAGCAAAAGATTATTCCATGTAGTGATCCTCTGATGACCACAGGATTCATTAAATGATTCAGGGCTAGAGTGTGGGCTCACTGTAAAAGATACATAAAGATGGCGTCACATGAAAGAATCTGTCAGACCAACTTCCGTTCTGTTGTTTGGCCTTTTAAGTTATCCACCCTTTCTTTGAGGTTCAGGATATGTTCATAGATCATGATGTGTAACAATCATATGTTCGTGTGTGTATGTGTGCTGGAAAGTTGTGGTAAATCATATGTACACACAGCAGAATACATATGTGTGATACCCCATATGACATACTTGCATGCAAGTTATATCCAGTTTTCCAGGGCACACAGAGTCCCTTTAAAATACAGTATCTTGGTGGCCAGAGTCAAGTCTAATGGTTGTAAAGAACCAGGATCTTGAATGTTTGACTAGATAGAAGGGGAAAATATGTTGTAGAGAGAGAGGAGGCATTATTAGAAAAATGAACATAAGATTCAAAACATAATCCTTCACTGAAACATGTGATTTTATTATCCTCAGATTAAAGGTATATGGATTCCAGGTTTGTATGGTTTTGGCCATGTGATCTTATGCTCTTTCTGGGTGAGCATGCCTCATTAGGGCCAGGATTGTTTACATCTCCCTGTGACCTCTGTGATGGTAATCCTGCTCTGTAGAAGAAGAATTCAGCATCTGCCCTCCATTTGTCTGGGGCAGGCGTGATGACTCCCTAGTGAACACTTGACTGGTGCAAGCCAAAGAAAAAGCTGTATTTGGCATATTCCAAATCAGAACAGCCCTGATTTGAGAATGACAGTGTCATTTGGAGATGATTTATACAGTCACTTTTGCCCTAAGAGATCATCTGCTCTCAATATTGTATTTGGCTTCTAAAAAACAGGCCCATCTCAGCTAATTAAGCACACTGTATGGTTTTTAGGCATGTTTAAGAAAACAAATGCAGTAAAATGGTACTTCACTTCCAAACTGCTGTGTTGAATTTGTTTGTGGAAATTGTGGAGGAAAACGTTCTTTAACAGGAATGTCTGAAAGCAAAAAGGAGCACATAGAGAATAGGTTTCTACGTATGGTACCTGAAGAGAAGTTCTAGGTGTTGTTTTTTTCAGTTGTGCATGATGTTTATGTAACATAAACATCTAGATTGTTGTTCTAACCATCCTTGGGAATGAAATATATAGTTGAAACAGTTCAAGGGGGTAAGCACGTTCTCAGATTTGAGTCTTTTCTTTGTCTCTATTTTACAATCTTACCTGTTCTGACTTCAGCTAAGAAATTAAGGGGGGGGGGGGAATATACTATATACCAGGTGTGGCCAGACTTGTTTAACGTAAGAGCCACACATGATAAACTTCAGATATTTGAGAGTCGCAATATTTAAGAAGCATCTAAATTCTTAAATGTGTTTACTCACCATGGACATTAAACTTATGTGTTAATCCAGTGGACTCTCAGTTTATACCTGGTAAATAATTATAAAGTAAATAATTATTAAGCTTGACATTTTCATATTTCTCTTTTATATTAATTGTGATGCAAAAAGGAGCTCAGCCAACCTGTTTCTGAGAGCCGCACATTATATGTCAAAGAGCTGCATGTGGCTCGCGAGCCGTGGTTTGGCCACCTCTGCTATATGCAACAGTTGCATTATGCATTATCCTGTATGCAACTTTTGTCATGGCCATTGCTGATATGGTGATCTTTTAATGGTACATGTAAATACCTGTATTAGAGAATGCAGCACTAGTAAAAACATGAGAGAAATCTGAAGACAATATAAAACTCTTTTTCCATAAATAGATATGGATTTTAAGTTTTTCATATACTATAATTGGAGAGGTCAAGCTACTGGGGAGCTCCATGCATCCTGTTTTGGGTAAAAGTACACATTTTTCAGTAGGATTGAGTTCAAGACCAAGCAGTTATTTTAGGTTCCAGCAGAAGTGGCTGTGCAGAATGTTGACAGGCTGGAGGCCTTGTACCATCGTGCTTCTGCCTGTAGTTTCCTCTCTCCTGGGAGCAACTTTAAAAAAAGTCTAAATTTTTTAAAAAAAAGAATCCCCCATTTAAATAGGTAACTTTACTTTTGGAATTTGCAAATGATAAGGCAGGGAAGTGTGTGGGGAATAGAACAAAGAGAGAATCAGTATTTGAATGGAAATCACCGTTTGATTGAGAAACCCTGTGTGGGAGGGAAGGTGAAAGGAGCTTGCCGTGCAGAAAGTGCTCACCTTCTGCTGTTTGGAGATGCCCTGGAATGTGGTCTTGAGTCCCACTGGCTAGTTTCAAAGCCATGTGTGCTGCTCACAGTCTGTCGTGCAACATATGATGTCATTATTTAAATCCTCTTAGCTGGAGCCTGACAGGCCTGGTTTAGACTTCTGAAGGGGAAAATCTTCCCATTCTTACAAAGACCTGCAGAGTATTTTATCAGTAACAATACTGACATCTTGTTTTAATTGTTCACTTGAAATGGTTTTTGCCAAGTTTCTGTAATGCTCTTTTTCTGCTGTCCATATGTTGTATGTACTTTTGGTGCTGGAGACCATTACAAAGGAAATGCAATACGTACTGATGACCACATTTAATTTGATAGAGGTCTGATGCATGTGTGGTCAGTGTTAATTGGGATAAGGCTAAATATGCAGGAGCTATCAAAAATGTAAAGACAACATCTTGTGTGGGGGAGGGCGGGGGGGCAGTGCTTATGTTGAATAACAAATAGTTGCCGGCAATATGTCTTGAGCACCGAGGGGCTGGGGCCAAGAGCAGGGACTTGCACAGCTTCTCTTCCTCATTTGTTTTCTCCTGTGAGTGTTACTAGAACGGTAGAAGGCATGCAATTTATGAGCAAGGAAGGAAAATGCTACCATCGCTTACCTATGCTCCTGTAACTGTCACCTTTTTTAGAAGTCACTCACCCCCTACAGTTGCCACGTTGAGAGGTATGTGCACTTCTTTGTTTCTTCAACGGATAAGGGCATTGGGAAAGTAATTACCATGTGCCTTAGCGCTGGGTTGGGAGGTTTTCTTTTTTTCATTCTAGAAACTGGAGCAGGGAGTCACACAGTGGTTGAAAAGTAAGCTAGGGACAGTAGGAAAATGCTCTGTCTAATGATGAGTTCCCTCTTCTTGATAAGTGGGCATTCTATATGCTCTGCCTATTGCAAACTGTAGACTTAAGGCAGGCCTAGAATTACTTCATTCGTGCCTCTGCCATTTCCTCGTGGTGAGTCTCCACGCTGCAGTGGGAAGAACTATAAACACCCACTATGTTGCTAGTTTCCATGCCCCGACCTCACCAGCAGTAGCCCACTGGTGGATGGAGACCCAACTTGCAATGTAATGCCATTGCATCATGTGTTGTTTATACGCATGTACAGTACAGGGATGGAAACTTGGCATGGGGAAGCAGCTGGGGCCTGGGTGAGATAACATCTAGATGAATTTTAAGCATGGCTTGAAGTAATGGGAAAATGTGATAGCAGTTAGAACTGCATCTGTGACCTATTCGCTGCATCTGTGACCTATTCGCATTTGTTCAGTGTAAATGTTTATTGGGTATGTTGTGTTTCCCATCAGATTCCAGTTTATCAGATTTAAGGACACTAGAAGTGGCAATATTATGATCATGAATGCCTGTTTACTCTATACTTCCTGGATATATTTCATAAAGTTTTAAACTACCTGCAATTCAGGCCCCAGAGATGTTTTCAAATGCCATTCCCTCAAGCTGCTTTTCTCTTTATATAGGGCAAAAGATAAGGTTTCAAATTGCTATCTTCAGAAGTGACCCAGGTCTTTAGGGTCTCATCAGCATGTTTCAGTAGTAATCCCCTCACACACACACTGCAACTCATCCCGATACATTGGATATTACATCTAAAGTTATGTGATGTTTGGGAGTAGCTGGCTGGGCAATGCAAGGATCTGTGACTGAGGCTGCAATTCTATACACACCTTCCTGGGAGTAAGCCCCATTGAACACAATGGGACTTAATTCTGAGTAGACATACATAGGATTGTGCTGTGAAGGTGGGGATCTCAGAAATCCTCACTCTGTATCCTCGCTTCACGTGCGGTCACGCTCAAGGGTGCAAAATTGTGTGTCACAACTAGAGTAGTGCTACTTTCACTGACACTGATCCACATCATTAAAATCTTTGTGTGCTATATGAAAAAAAAACATTTTGGGAAGGGGAAGAGGGAGTCATGAGAGAAGAGTATCATAGACACTTGACTCTGGTTGTTGTTTTTAAGGCAATACTCCTGCACCTCAGTTGATTTACAATACTCTTATATGGTCACATAGAACTCAGGGTGAGAAAAGAAAGAAGATACATAGAGCTTCCCATGACATTTGGACAACTGATTCATGACTGAGGTAGAGCAGAAGTTCTGAAATTACAATATACTCTAGAGCATTTGTTGAAATGTGATGTACAAGTCTTAATAATAATTAATAAATTGTGTGAGATGGTGGTCAAAGAAAACATTCTCCTGCACATGGCTTCTCTTAACTACTACATCAAATTTGCACTTCAAATTCCATTTCCTGTGGCATATTTTCTCCAGGGAAGCAAAATATTTGGACATTCCATTCTGGTAGAAATGGGCCCTTGTAGATTGTTCATGATTTGTTCATTTAGGCCAGTGGTTCTCAGACATTTACAGGCGAGTAAGGGAGTCTGTAAGTCGTCACGGACTCTGCAGTGGCGTCGGCGACAGTACTTCTGGGATCCCTGCCATGGTGGGAAAATTTTTTTTCACTTATTAGGAGTCGCACTGGCCCTCTGGGGGTTGAGAAGCGCCTACAGGCCCCCCATGCCTCAGAAGTGCTTCCGATTTTTGGCAAAAATCAGAATCGCTTGTGAGTGGCTGCTTCCGGATTTCGTGGTGGTTTGCAAACAACCAGTTTGAGAACTGCTGATATAGGCAATAACACCATTCAAGTGGGCATTGACTATTGACCAGTTGATCATCAAACAATGCTGAAAATTGCTCCATCAGTTTAATCTGTGACAAAAGAACTCCATAAATTCATGTTCTAATTCCAGGATTCCTTCTTTAAAGCATGACCAACTTCTTGTAGGCCACCCTCTTCATATAAAACATGGCCTTTGTTTTCTTATTCATTTGGGAATTATGAAACTATTGTCTGTAAGCATCTATGCTTTGTTTGGTTAAAGTGTTAAATAAGTAGATTTGCTGCCATTGGACAGGTTTATTGTCATTCTTCTGTCATTTTTGAAACCAATCAAAGATTCTCCAGGGATTTTTCCTTATTTTATTTCCTGACAACATTTGAAGCAACTATGGCAGAGATGAGGAGTTGTCAAGATTGGTTATGCCATAGAGCAGTTTAAAACTCAAAATGTCTTTGTACTTATATAAAGTACTGCAGGAATTTCTGAAAATACCTCTGTTTTATTCTAAGGACATTGTTGGCTTTAATTCACAGAGAATGAAAGTGGAATCATATGCAGTTCTCATATGCACAATGCACAAACAGGATTGACATGCAGCTAAGGAACTGAAATCAGCTTAACCTTTTTTTTTTAACCCTCAAGTTTACAAAAAATCAACTGATTTTTTTTTAAAGGATCACATGCAGAAATTAGTTACCGGCACATGCTTTATCTTTAACAACAGTGAAAAAGGTATGTGACCACTCGCCACCCCCTCTACTGCCTCCTGGTCAAACCCCCCCCCCCTGATTTAAAGAGATGCTAATCTAGCGGCTGTTGGGCGCTAGATTAGCGTCTTTTTGCCACTACCCATAATTAAATATTCTTGAACCATATGGCTGAATGTCAGCTGTCTGTGAAAGTGTCCTCTTAAAAACCAACACATAAGCAGTGTGGTTCTTTGCTTTTGCTTTTTAATTTCATTTTTCTTGCACATATGTACTGCAATAGAAATTCTGCAGTTTACTAGTTGACCTCTTGTTCATATTCACAGTTATACTCATATTCAATTCATTAGCAATTCATCCTCAAAAACCTCCCTCAAGCTTCCGTCTTCTTCATACCAGGATGGTGGCCCATAGTGTGAGGGGGCATTCAGGCAAGAGAGAAAACAGGTAACCATCTCGTCCAAGGTTAGTCTTAGTCAAGAAAGCTTTCAGTCTATGGTAGCTAAACGTAGAGCATGAAGAAGTGCTTGGCAAGGTATAGACATAGCCAGAGAACAGAGCATTGTAGGAAGTTACTTATCAGATGAGGTGTGGCTGTCCAGTCATGCAGCAAACCTATGCGTTAGCAGTGGTTAGCCTCAAATGGAGGCCTAAAACACTGGTGATTCAGAAAGCCCCCACTTCTTCCAGCCCTTCCTTTAGTTTTTGGATCCTTAGAATCAATATCTTAGCCAAGTGGTTCCTTCCAAACCTTTTGAAGTTTCAGTTGAAACTCTTTTCTTGGATTTTCGTTCCAGGTGTCAGTAAGCACACATGGTAAGATGCTTATAAACATCACACATACAGTAATTTTCGAGTAATTTTCGTGGTCTTCACATGTGAACTACAATGTTTGAATTGACCCTGAAAAGAGACAGCAGAGGCTTTCTCAGCCACTTGCACTAACACTCAGCCAGAGCCAGTCAGTACTTCATATAGCTAAGACAAGGACCCCCTTGGCCTAATGCCCAGCTGTCTACATCTAGTTCTGAGGCCCCTCTACAATTAAGATTCCTAAAGGCAAAACAGAGAGGAACTGAAGAAGGTGAGCCTTAATTGCTGGCTTCCATCCAGCCTGAAGAATGAAAGAGCTGCTTCTCATCGTACTTTTCTGTTCTCTCGTACAGATAGCCTAGTACAAAATACATCACATTTCAATTTTGAAAGATGCACGTGCATTCAGTGACCACTTTTCACAGCAAAATCCATAAAAGCAGAGCGCTGATCCTTTCCCCATTGCCACTTCTGTGTATTTTGGAAAGAAAAGTGGTGATTTCAATGTGCATGAATAACTCTTCACAAGTTGACACAAGGCATGTATATTTTGTATGCAATTATCTGTACCTGAGCACAAAAATATATTCTAAATACTAATAGCAACTCAAAGACTGATACTGTAATATGGGGACAATGATGATAGTTTTAGTTAGGCCCAGATTAGTGCTTAAAGGACTTTCACGGTGCAATAGCCTGTAAAGAAACGCCGGTGGTGCTGGGTGCCAAAAGTCATGTTTTTGACACCCAGAGAGTAAGCGACGCCAGGAGAGAGGCTGGTGCCGCTCTGACAGACCTGGAGCTGTGCCCACCGGGGAAGGTAAGTTTTTCACCGGGCAGGGGCGGGGGATGGTGGAACGAGGCATTCCGGGGGCCCTGATTGGTCCGCCAGGCCCGGGAGGGGAGAGGGATCATTGGTGACGCACTCCGCCAAATCATATCCCCTGTCCCAGGCCTGGCTGGCCTTACACAGACTCCTTGGATTTTTGCCAGTGCACATCAAAGGAGGCCCATTGGGCCTGCTGGGGCTCTACCTGGGGGAAAGGGACAAACGTCCCTTTCTCTTGAGGAGTGCTCCAGCTCCACTGGCGTGGGGCCAATCCTGGCTAGGATGCAGCGGCTGCCTTAAGTGCGCCGTCGCTGCATTCTAGACAGGATTGTGCTGTTAGTGAACTTAGCACCATCTTGTTTGTGATCACATTTGGATACACCTATACAGTTTTTTACCTGGATTGTTTCCCCTAACCCTTTCCTACCATTAGTTAAAGAAATGTTCTTACCTTAGCTAGCTGTAATGTGTATGAGAGGTTCAAAGTGAAAAGTGTCTAGGTTTGGGTGTCTAGGACATAACGTCATACTACACTTTGTCTTTCTGAACCAAAACATTGATTTCTTTAACATTAACTATGGATAATTTTCTGAATAAACCAAATCAAGTCACTATGTCAAACGTTTTTCCCTACAGATATAGGTTATTTTTACAATGTCGAGCTGGCCTTGCTACATCATTCTTTTAAATGGTGTTATTTCAGTTTCAGTGAGAACTGTAAAAAAAAGCTTCTGTAACAAACTAAAACTGCTGCGTGTCTACAGTTTTTGTTTTTATAAGGATTTTTATTTTTCTCTTCAAACGTATGAATTCAGGAGGTGATTGAAGATGCCACGTTGAACCTCACAGCCTACTGCATTACCTAGTTATGGCCGCAGTACATCCTAACTTTAGACTGGCGGAGCGAGTGCTCCGCTGGCCTAAGATGTTATGAAAATGGCGTAATGCATTTTTGTGGCACTAAGCGGCGCTGGCACCAAGGTCAGCACCGCTTACTGTGCCGTCTCCTGACTCCATGCTGCCAGACACAGGTTAGCCCTGTACCGGGCGGCAGGAGGGCATAGGGAGGGAGGGCCGAGGTGGCAGTGGAAGGGGTCATTGGCCAGCCAGGGCTGGGAGGGGGTGGGGATATCGTCACTGGGCTGCACTGATATCCCAAGCCCCTTCCCGGGCCGGACTTATACGGTCTCCCCAGTTGTGCGCCAAAGAGCTGGCGCGCATCCGAAGAGGCACATTGGAGACTCCACAGCTTACACCGGGGGAAGGTCCCCTTTCCCAAGGTAAGCCCCAGCCACGCTGGTTTGGGCCGCATCCTACCTAGGATGCAGCGGTCAGCCATGTTGGCCGGCCGCTGCACCTTAGACAGGATCGGGCTGCCCGACTGTGCTCCAGCAAGGATCTAAGTTCCTGTCATTAAATTTCAGTCTAAGCCAGGGCTTCACATGATGATTGTTCAGGCACAGCTGGTACGATTGAGAGGGTCTTGGAAATACCATAGCTACTTAGCATTTATACAGTGCCTTTCATCTTAAAGCACTTTACAAATTGCGTAGATTCAGATTAGTTGCCTGCTACTGAAATGTGTTGGTGCAAGGAAGGGATGAAAAAAATGGAGCAGCTGCTGACAGCAGTATGCGTTATTTTGAGGTGGTAGAAAAATGTATAAAATGTAATAGAGAGCACTGGAAGGATTTTTTTAGAAGGAATAATTACCCTCACAACATTGAGCATTATGCCCCTGTGTCCAGGTATTAGAATTTTCACTCACGTGCTTGTTTCTAAAACCGTGCATCTCAAGGTGCGAGGAGTGTCTCGCTAATCAGCAGTTGCTTCTCCATGACACACAAACACCCCTTTTGCACACATACCTGCCCTTGGTTGTTTGTGTGTCGTGTCAGTCTGTTCAAAGACTGCTCAGATTCTAAACCTCTAAGCACAATGAGAGTGGGAAGTGGGTCTTAAGCAAATGTTTCCTTCTCCTTCTGTCCCACCTTACTGCTTGGGTTTGGGTCACAAGGTCATGGGTAGTGCATGTTCAACCTCTCCCAGCTGAATAGGTTCAGGGAAGAAGACCCAGGTTAAGACCTCCTCTGCATCTTGCCACACATAGGGAGGGTATCAACTGAATGACAGCAACGCAGAGTGTTAAATCAACGTGTGGTACAATTCAGACGTTTACTGAGCAGTGATGACTTCTATGGTGGTGGTTTGAGCTCCCCCCCCCCCATACACTTAATGTAACATACCATACAGATGCTCTATTCACAGGTCTGCACCTGCAGCCACCTGCATTGCCCCTCCTCTCCCCCTTTTTTATTTTTTGAGGAAGAGGAAAAATTGCATGGATCAGGTGGTTGCAAAGGCTGGCCTCTGCATGGTTTCTACATTATATGTTCTTTGGAATCCATAGAGGAGGGGTTCCCTCTCCATTTCTGTATCATTGTTTGTTAAATGTCTCCACCAAGCCCATTCTGTAGTCTGGAAGAGCCATGGCAAAATGAGGGTAGGGGATTATGTTTCATTTATTTCTGTTAACTTATAGGAAAAAGTAACCACCCACAGACCTTTTCTTCCAGGGAATCCATGTTGCTGTCTGTCCCTGCTTTCTTTCTTTGTTTTAGCTTCCATTTGGGAGGCTCAAATAAACTCCAGGTGACATGCTGCTGCCATAAAATTTGAGAGTCCTTACTCTAATCTACAGCACTGATACTTTTCACACCTTTCCATGGAACTGTCTCAGAATAAGTTCAAAATGGCAAGAAAAGGCTGCTAAGAAATCATTGTGAAAAACCATAGAAGGTTTATCTTAAGAGTTCCTTTCAGGTATTGCCTCTAATTTGCTTTTGACATCAGAAATATCTAGACTTTGGTAAAACTGAGTGTAATCATGGTTATTTTTAGGTTTCAAATTGCATCCACATCCCATATTTTGTTTCAATTCAGAGGGTTCATTCACCAGATTCCGTCTTTCCAGTGTCAACCAGATTAGTGGAGTCTGTCCAGGAGGGTCACTTCTGAAACCATATTATATATTTATTTTTTATTTTTCACATTTTTATACCGCCCTTCCTCCAAGGAGCTCAGAGTGGTGTACATATTTCCTCCCCTCCTTTTTGTCCTCACAACAACCCTGTGAGGTAGGTGGGGCTGAGAGATAGTGACTGGCCCAAGGTCACCCAAGAAGCTTCATGGCTGAGTGGGGATTTGAACCTGGATCTTCCAGGTCTAAGTCCAACTCCCAAACCACTACACCATCCTGTACATTATACATTGTATAATGTACATAATTATATAATTATGTATATAATTATATAATGTATAATGTACATTATAAAAAAGGTAAGGTAAAGGTGACCCCTGACAATTAAGTCCAGTCGTGTCCGACTCTAGGGTGTGGTGCTCATCCCCATGTCAAAGCCGAAGAGCCAGCGCTGTCCAAAGACACCTCCATGGTCATGTGGCCAGCATGACTCTCCTTGCCGCAGTTCGTAGCATGCGGCTGGAACACGGAGCGCTGTTTACCTTCCCGCAAGCGGTACCTATTTATCTACTCACATTAACATGCTTTGGAACTGCTAGGTTGGCAGGAGCTGGCCAAGCAACGAGAGCTCACCCCGTCGTGGATTCGAACTGCCGACCTTTCAATCGACAGCTCATGGTTCAGCGGTTTAACCCACTGCGCCACCCGCTGGTGATCTACAAAATATAGTGATCTACAAAATGTATAGTGATCAACAGTGAATGCTGTTGAAGTGGCAAGGCAAGCTTTTCTTTGGTTTCTTGGACATCTGAAAGGGTTGGAATGAGAGCCTCATAAAGATCGTTGTGACAATGTATCCACGCTATTAATCTGAAAACCACCATAATAATAGCTTCCCAAAACATGTTAACAACAAAAGCATTATGGTTTGAATTAAACATAAATTGAACACACATAACAGATTACAGTTTTATACAATATTATAATTAACTTTATCCAAGAGCATCGAAGAGCATTGAAGCATCGAAGAGCAAACCTATTAGTTAAGTGCCTCACAGCCCAATCCTATGCTTCTCTCTCCGCTGTTGCAGCCGTGCCAAAATGACTTATGCCGCTTCCCGCGAGGGAACATTTGTTCCCTTTCCTGGGGGTAAGCCTCCGAGATCTGGATGGGTTTGGATTTGGCAGCCACCACTGCCACTGAACCTGTCCCCTATCTTGACCCAATTGCCCTTCCACCCGCCCCTGTCCCACCTCCCATACAGACTTACTTGGGCCAGAGGCTACTCCATGTTGTGCCGCTGCTCCGGCCTCACTGCCAGCGTTCCAGAAGTGTGTGGCTCTGTGTACTTTCGGAAGGCCAATTGCAGCAGCTAAAATGTGCATGCCCTGCCGCTGGAACACTAGGTCTGGGGGGGGGGGGGAGTAGGGTTGGGTCGTCAATCTGTGGCGATGGCATTTTGACCCAAGGGTGTATATATGCAACAGGAGTTGAATGCGTACACCTGTGGGATGGGTGGAAATGGTTAATGTGCAAGTACCGGTAGTTACAAAACAAAATATGTTTGTTCCTGCAGAACTGGAACCTTAAGAGTTTGGCAACATATTCTATCTTAGTATGGCGTAAGTAGCCATGTGAAAGGTTCTGATTGTTCAGAATGTTGAAGTTCCTCTGCAGACAAAGCTGGTAGGAATTGTAGCAAGCACACAAGGAATCAGGAGTCACTGGCTGCCCTTCCCTGTTTTCGCTGATCTGTATTAATCTACGGCAGATATCTGTGCACAGAAAGATACTCCTGGGTCATTCCCCCTCCCAACTGGACACTCAGAATGTCAGACTGTGAGGAATGGGAGGCCTGTGTGCCCCCCATATCTCCATCCAGTGTCTTCTGCTCAAAGACTCTTTCTGTATTCAACATGGACTAGATTAAGCCCAAATTTTGTATTTTATTTATTTATAAAAGCTGTTAATCTTTCTATTACAAAATAGACAATGTATAATAATTGAAATGAAAAAGTAGAGAAAAACTGAATTATTGGGGAAACAATGGAGAGAAACCACGAGCCACACTGCTCCTGTTGAATTAGATGATGTATTGAATTAGATGATGTGTGTGTTGGAGGCATGGGTGTTTGATAGTAAACATACTTCTTATCTTTGAACTCAGTATTGTATAATCTAATTATAGCTGCTGTAATTGGCTTAATTCCAGTGTCACTTCTCACAGTACACTCCTTTCACTGTTAAGTGGAGTTGGAATGCCATAACAAAAATGGAATCCCTTTGAAAGAGAGCTGACAAGTATCATGTAGTATTAGTGATGTGAGACCTCCGCCTCATATAATATTCTTTCACTTCTCCCACTTTGCCGTGAATTCTTTTTCTCCATTCAAGGTGACTTCCTCAGTGTGTTGATCTGATCTGTTTTTCCAGCTGCAAATAGGACAGCAGCTCGGATTATTATATGGGAAAGTAGTAGCAGTTTTTCTAAAAGAATTCCTTGGAGGAGAAACAATTTCCAGTGGAACTGGATCCAGACTTGATATGTTTTCCAGAATTTTGTAGCTCATAGGAATTGCTTTCAACACTCCTTTGAATTAGAATATTAATTACATGGAACATTTGAAAATGCTGTATACTGACATTTAAAAATTAGAAGAAAATTATGAGTCTGTGGACCAGCATTTTTTCAAGAGTGTTCTATTTTAATATAGGTATCTCATGTTCTTTCTTTTAAGCGATGGCTGCCATAATCATACAATGTAAAACTAAATAAAGGGGGAAAAATAGAGGAAAGCCAGAGATAGAAAAGGTAAATAAGACCGAAGACATCTACAGACAGGACTTCAAGTAAGCAAAAAACCAGAGAAGTCTACAGTAGGCTAGTTCCAGTAGAATTATCTCTTAGAAAATTATAGTTAGGTTATTCAGGAAAAGATTTTTCCAAACTCTGCAGGGGACGGTATAAAACTCCAGATATGATTTAAGAGAAAAGTGATAAACCAAATCGGCTGACAGGAAGGTAACATGTGGTTTGTTCGCTGATGAGTAAACCTTTTAAAAAATCACTCTGCTTATGATCCTTAAGAGATGGCCTTACTGGAACAAAATCACGACGGTTGCTTATCCCACTTAGGGTGCAATCCTATCTGGCCACTAGGCCGGCATAGAACCTCTGTGCCAGTCCAGCACTGTTGCAAAAGATGCCGTAACGCCGTGATGGCAAACCTATGACATGCGTGTCACTGGTGACACACGGGGTCATTTTGGGTGACACGCCAGTGTTTCCCCCAGGGCCCCGACACACACTACATTTTCGCAAAAGTTTTACAGGCTTGTCAAACGTTTGGGGCAGAGATTTTGGCAGACCTCTTCCAAATTATTACCTAGTAAAACTCGGCAACAAAAAAGTCACTAATTGATGTTAAATAAAATGCAATGTGTTCTATAGTTGTTTTCAGTTCAATTCAAAATTACTATTAAAAGTAACAATAGTCAAAGTTACTTTCTGCCCTAATATGATTAGACTCTAATATGATTAGGCTTACCAGATCCCCAACCAGGACAAAGTGCTAGACCTTTAGGAAAAGGAATGTGGGCAGGTGTAGCTTGTTAAACCTTAGAGCACAATCCTAGACATGTCTACTCAGATGCATGCCCCATTGTGTTCATCCCACCCCCGTTCCGCCCTCCCCCTCCTTCCCACCAGCTTGCCTTTCCCAGCACTGTCCGGATGTCCTCCGGCATGGCTGGGAAAGTGGAGGCCTTTCCACCAGCATCCCCGGCAGCGTGCAGATCAGTGCAATGTCGGAGAGGCTTTTGTGACTGGCGCTGACTGCTTTATGGCAGTCAGCACCAGCATGGGAGGCGCGTCGCCATCAGGCAGTGCACTTTGGATTGGGACGCTAGTTTGAGAATTTCTTAAATACTATCATTTGAAAACAGGTTATATTTGTTGAATGATGACATTTACACTGCTTTTTACTCTCAAAAGTAGTGCTGCCAGGTCAGTTTGCCAGAAAAAGGCAGTTACCTTTAACACTCTCACTGCAGTGAGAGAAAAAGCAGTTGCTGCTTCTCCCACCCATTCCTTCCTTGCTCTTGCATCCATTCCTTTTCTCGCTCCATATACAGTATTTAATCTCTACAGTGCTAAATTGCTGCCTGCTACTGGGAGGTGATCAAGATGAGCAGGGAAATTCTACCCTTAGGTTCAGGTGTTGAAGGGAGCTGCAGTCAGCACTATATGGTTGCTGAGTGGACAAGTGTTCCTGGGCAGGCACAGGCCACTGACATCAGCAAGGGCACCTGTCCACTCAGCAAGTGTGTATTTGCATGGTGCTAATTGCAGCTGCGTCCACTACCTAAATGTAAGAGCAGAGATTCTCTTCTCACCTTGATTGCCCCAGAGTGGCAGCTAGTGATTTAGCCATGTTAGTTGCTATGGGTATTAATAGTCTAAAATCACAGGGAGTGAACACCAGGACCAGGGAGGAAGTGGGCAGGAGGAACAGCAGCTTCCTTTATTCCCATTGTAACCATAATGTTCCAGGTAATCACCTTTTTCAGTTGATCTGGCAACCCTATGCAAGAGGGTTGACACAAGCAAACTGTATACCATCTGTAATCAATGCTGGTGGATAGGTGCGCTTTATGGCCATCACAAATGGTCTTCCAAAAGCGCACAGAGCCGTGCACTTCCAGAACACCAGAGTGAACCCATGCATGGGACATGGAGCGCCTGCCGACTTAGGTAGGTTAGTAGGGAGGGTGGGGGACGTGACAGAGGCAATAAGGGATGACCCGTTGCAGGTGACTTGTGCTGGATGCTACCCCCTCCAATAGCAGTCAGCACCGCCCCTTTTCCCTCCTCACACTTGTGCCAGCTAAGGAGCTTGCACAGGTCCAAGGAGACCCATTGCCAGTTGGGGCTTATAGGGAGGTAAGGGGAAATATTTTCCCTTTCCCAAACCTCTCGATATCTCCCCCCACTGGATAGAGCACAAGCCTCCTTGGCATGACTGCATCGGTGGGGGAGGGGAGGAGAATAGGACTGGGCTGCTAGAAAACTCAGCGCACTGCATGATACCATATCTTTAAACGCAGTTGATTTACTGTAAATCATGGCGAGAATTCTCCAGACAGTTCCAGAAGTATGTCAGATAATAAATGTCTACTAATAAATATTAGTAGAAACGAATTGGTTTAGGGATATTAACTCAATGTCCAAGTACTTATTATATTAGTATCTGTATGTTAGTGTCTGCTTTGCCAAATATCAGAAGCCTGCAAAGTCCCTTTGAAAAGTTTCTTATATATAGTTCCAGCAATGTTGTTTACAAGTTTACTCCACATGGTTCTTCTGGTAGAAAAACTGACTTTGGTAAGACAAAAGGGAAATATTGGAAAAACTTCACTACATAGTTTTGACCTCTTTTGTATTATTTTCAGATTCATTCAAATTTCAGTTGTGCATTCCTCTGGTTAGCAAAGTGTTCAGCATTTTAAATATATATGTTGCCGCCAAGGAAGACAAATGGTTCAGTACTTTTGACGAAAAGGAGAGTTTTATTCCCTTTCTGAAGTATTAGATCCTCAAAAACAGAAACAGTTTTCGATGTTTAGGTAACTTTTTCCCCCTTTTGCTGTACGAAATTATCTTTTTTTTATCTGATAAAAACTACAGTATTGTGTTGGAATGCCATCTTATCCCCTAAGAATTCTGAGGATACTTATAGAGTATTGTGGTTTTGTTTTGTGTTGTATGTATTGTACTGACTTGGAATATGTTAAAATGGTGGTGTAATAAGTAGATGGCATATACTAGAACCTGCAGAGTTCACAGTAGTGGAGGAATGCCTGGAGCAGGGGTCGACCCGCCCCTGGGCAGCACCCAGGGGAGACAGATTACTGCCGGCGGCACAGACACGAGCGGGAGGGCGGCATCAAAAAAGATGCATGCTTTTTGGCCCGCCCACCCGCTGGAGCGTTGGTTGAGCCTTTTGGCTCACATTCCGGGCGGCTGCAGCATTCTGGACGACGTCAGCATTGGGCGGGGGGTGCGGCGCGCCACGGCCCCACCCCCGGGGGTGTAGCTACGTCGCTGAGTGTCCATGCCTGTTTTGAAGCATTGAGCAAACAGAAATACAGTATTGGGGAGCATTCTTTAGAAGCATTTGAAATTCCAAGACCTTGTGTGGTGTGTAGAAACAGCCCTGTACATGCCCATCTCGCAACATACCTGTAAATATACACTGTGTGTGATGAGTATGGGGCACTGTCTTGCAGTGTGAAATAGGGATGCTTCCTAAACAATACTAAACAATACTTCCTAACAATACTAATTAGCCTTTGAACCCAATGACATCCCTGGAGTTCTTGGGAAATGTTTATGTTGTTATCTGTCACATGTCAAGGCTGTAAATACTGCTGTTGATTTGTCCAAGTGCAGAACAGGTTTACACAAACTCCAGACCATGTCCCAATGATGATTGCTTTATTGCAGAGTTCAGAGCTCAAATAAGGTAGCATCTGACACATACTTCCCATTCAACATACTTATTGCAAGTGCAGATCTACAGTATCTTCCCTATTGACAATGTCTGTTTCACATGCATACTCAGGTTTTCGCAGCCAGAATTATCCATAAAATGAATAGAATCACTGTTTGGGTTTATTAGCCACGGTCTATTAAAACAAAAACATTTTTCTCCTGACGTTTTGCCTCCAACTGTGAGGGGCATTATCAAAGGTACGGCGTTCTGCTGTTCTCCGCTCTAGTTCTAGCGCACACGTTGTTACAGTTGAGAAATTAACTGCTTGTCTTTGCCAGGTTCTTTAAAGAGTCATACCACCATTTTACCTCTATATACGATGTCTATATTTTCATCTTCTAATCAGTCCCACAGTTATCAAGACTCTGAGTTTTTTCATGGCTTAGGACTGTCCCCTGATCAGTTCTGTCCCTGATCAGTTCTGTCCCCTGATCAGTTCTGCAAATATCAAAACCTCAGATCTTGGTTCGCATAAGTACCAGAAGCCACGCATTACTGACAGAAAGTGTTTCCTCCTTCCTGTTCATGTTATATTTATGTTTGTGAGTTTCTATGGCCTCTCTGTGAATCCTGATATGGTAGCTCCTAACTGAGGACAGCACCTGTGTTGGTTCAAAATCTGCCTGGTGTCCTGATTCCAATGCATGTTATGCCACCAAAGATTTTCCTTTCTGCCCCAAACGACAGTGCCGTTCATGTTCTTTAACACATGTGGCCACACTCCTCTTTGTAGTTCCAATGTACACCCTACCCAATACAACGAATGCGGTATACCCCAGCTTCGGAGAGGGGGGGCCTCTTATCCTTCACAGATCTTAGGAACCTGTTGAATCTTTTTAGATGGTTTGAAAATGGGTCTGATTTACCTAAAAACAAAACAAAAATGGGTAGAGATTTACCTTTTCCAATACCCTGCTGATCTTGTCCGTAACATTTCTCATTTATGGCAGAAAGACCTTAGTTTCTCCCTTTGCCACTTCTGGGTTGTTGCAGTTCATCTTGGGTACATTGCCCTATTTATCTCATATTTTGAGTAACCATTCATCTGAAGAGCCTCCATTAGACAAGTACCACCAATGGTACTTCGGCTGACTGCTGGTGGTACTCGGACCGCCGGACCACCAGAACCCCACTCCAACACAGCGCTTTCGGTGGCACGTGTTCACTCCCAAGAGGCTCCTGCCTTTGGTCGAGCCTCTCAAGAATGCTGAGAAGAGTCCTCCCACCCGCCCAGAGCCTCCTACCTGCATTTTCTGCCTCCGAAAATGACGTTTCCAAAACCTGTCATCGCCAGTCACTTTGGTGGTACACAGCAGGAGAGTGGCGCCAGAGGTGGTACTCGGCCGGGAAGGGGTTGAGAACCCCTGTTCTAGAGTGTAGTGTCTCCCATTGATTTTTGTGGGTCAAAGTATTTGAGCTGCAGTTTTGAATATAGGTGAGAGGTGCTACAGCCTGCCATTCATTCCAGTTACCAAGTTACAAGGGCACGGTAGAGGTAGGTTAGCCTTCAAGCTGTGTTGGAACAAGGTTTTATTGGAAGCAAAACCTGTCAATTACCTTTGACACTTGATTGCTCAGATTTCAACAAGATTTCATGTAGTGGTACACACTGGCGTCACTACAGGGGGGGCGGAGCTCTAAGTTCCTCCGTGATCCGAGCCTCGGTTACACGGAGGAACGAAGCGCCCCGCCCCCGTGCCTTCCGAACCAATCAAAGCAGTGAAAACAACGCGCAGGAGACTCTCTGTGCATTGTTTTCACCGCTTTGACTGGTTCGGAAGGCGCGGGGGCAGGGCGCTTCGTTCCTCCGTGTAACCGAGGCTCGGATCACGGAGGAACTTAGAGCTCCGCCCCCCCTGTAGTGACGCCAGTGGTGGTACAGCATGATGCTGTGCATTGCATATACTATAAAGATGCCTTGTGCTTCTTACACCCTTGGATTCCAGTTATATACAGGATTTCCTTCATACACTGTACTGTGTCAGGAGTCTCAAACCGGGGACTTTGTCGGAAAGACTTATTTATTTTTATTTATTTTTCACATTTTTATACCACCCTTCCTCCAAGGAGCTCAGAGTGGTGTACATATTTCCTCCCCTCCTTTTTGTCCTCACAACAACCCTGTGAGGTAGGTGGGGCTGAGAGATAGTGACTGGCCCAAGGTCACCCAGGAAGCTTCGTGGCTGAGCGGGGATTTGAACCTGGATCTTCCAGGTCTAAGTCCGACTCCCAAACCACTACACCATCCTGGCTCCTTAGGTACCTTTCTGGACTACTGAGACAGCTTTCAGGGAGAGACACTAGCTGACCTGAGCCTTGCTGCTGCACAGCACTCCTCTGAAAGTGACCAGAAGGGACAATACAGCCAACTACAGGAGGAACCAGGTGACCTGGAGAACCCATAGGGATTCTACCGGTCCTGTATAAGTACTTCCCTAGGCTTGATTCCCCAGTCCAACAAAGAACGTGCCAAATATACCTGTTCTGCTGACTTTTCCAGAACCTGATCACATCCATCCTTGACCAGGCTGTCTGCCTCTAGTTCTTGGATCTCTCTTTGCCCATGCTGGAACCTGACTCTCATCTCATCACTGACCATGTCATCTGCCTGCTCGGGTTCCAGCATGTCTTCCATGCCAATTACTTCAAACCATGCAGAGCCCTTTGACACACATAATCTGTCATAATGAAGGACTGTTTGCAAGTTTTAAATGGAAGCTGAGAATCTGTCACAGTTTTTCCATGGTCTGGAAGCTGGGTCCAGTGCCTGACTCTAAGCAATTCCGCGTTATATGGCATAATTTATTAATACGCTTGGTTGGGTTCTTCAGAAGTGTAGGCGGCCAGATCTCTCCACATAATTATTTCTGTGCCTGGTGCCAACATAATTGTGTGCTAAGTATTGGTCAGAATGGTATTTAGCATGTGTAAATTTATACAGAAGATTCATCAACA
Organism: Plestiodon gilberti rubricaudatus; assembly: GCA_026170595.1. Taxonomy (NCBI): domain Eukaryota; kingdom Metazoa; phylum Chordata; class Lepidosauria; order Squamata; family Scincidae; genus Plestiodon; species Plestiodon gilberti. The sequence continues at coordinate 190,464,414 of JANXHW010000002.1, read as the reverse complement.
ACCATGTTTTTTTTTTTCCTGGAATGAACGTACTCATTCATTTTGGGCCTTAGTTGAATAAATTGATGACAAGTGCTGCTATAACTGATGAGGGTATTATTCTGATGTCTCAATAAGAACTAGGTGATTGTTTTTACTTTCCTCTGAAGTATCAGAGGTGGCTGCAACTGGCTATGGCCAGTTGGATAGGAATAGAGTACAGTAGTACAAGAGAGCTTGTACTAGTACAGTAGTACAAGTATGTGTTCCCTTGGGAGTGAGTTTGATGGACAACTTTTGCATGCTCCACATCTCACTGCTCAGTTATCTGAAAGGAATTTGGTTTTAGAGCAGATTAGCTAGATTGATTTGCTTACCCCAAACTCTCTCCACAGGCATCTGGTGTCGTGCACGTTGGATCTGTCTTGCTTTCCATTTGCTGCTCACTAGAAGTTGGGTGATTGAATAGGTGGTTGTCTTTTATTATAGGGGCTAATTCATTAGGAATGTCAAGTATGGAGGATCCCATCCTATTTCAGGATATTAGATTACTTTTAGGACTTTTCATGCTCTACATACTGGGATTCTTATTGTTTGATATTTGCTCACTGCTGACTTTTGCTTAAAAACACACACGGACCAACCAGAAATGTACCAGCAGAACTCTACTTGGCACGTGCTGGAAAGACGGTTGTTCTACAGCTGTGCTGTTCTTGAAATGCTGTATTATTTCAATAACAGAGTACAAGAGAACAGTGCCCATTTCAAAGAGGTATGTTGAGCAGGCATGCTTCAGGCTGGCAAAGAGAACACAGGATTAGAAAAGATGCAGGTGCTCAGACAACATTTCAAATCTGACAGAGGCAAAAGTTCAGAGTCTAGACTGCTGGTGCCTCTGGACAATTACATGGAAAGAGTCCAGCATGGCTGTTGCTCTCAAAGAACAGGTCTTACTAAATAGCAGTTACCCAAGTATATAGAGTTGTTTTTATCAAAGGTGGAACTTCCAGTTGGGATGCCAAGAGGGGGGAAAACCAGGCAGTTATTCCTGCAGTTGAGTGTGTGAGCAATCCACCCATTGAGGAGGAAGAAAGTTTAATTCTGACCCTTCTGTCCTCAGTGGCCAAATACTTTACTGGGTTGAAAAGTGCCCCATGTCCCAAACTTCCCCAGAGGATATTTCAGGCAGGCAGTAGTGGCCCAAAGCACTTTGCCTGAAGTGGGGGCACTAAGTGCTGTTGCCCCCTTCCCATACACACACACATTCATCCTCGCCATCCTAACCTGGCTGTTCTTGCTATACTGCATGTGCTGTTCGCTACTCGACTGGTAGCATTGTTTGTTGTTCCTCCCCAGCTTGCTGCTTCATCCTCATCACTAGACTGGCCCGGGCTTCATATAACGCGCCCAAAAAGTTTGAAACAAAAAGCATATTGACTTAGGCCAGGGGTGGCCAACCTTCCACCGTTAGGACCTCTGTGTCTTTAAGAGTTGTGTAGAAGACAGAATCTTGGCAGCTGCAATTGCTGATGGTGCGGCTAAAGCAGTTGCACCTGCTGAAATGCCCTCACCTAGACAACCATTAAAGGGCATTCATGTTGAAAGGTTTGCCACCCCTGACATAGGCCATGACACTCATTTAGCTTTGTGACCTATCCATGACATGTATGCACACAATGTGGCTGTCTGGCAATTAGTCCCATTATTATTTATTTTATTTTTCACATTTTTATATCACCCTTCCTCCAAGGAGCTCAGAGTGGTGTACATATATCCTCCCCTCCTTTTTGTCCTCACAACAACCCTGTGAGGTAGGTGGGGCTGAGAGATAGTGACTGGCCCAAGGTCACCCAGGAAGCTTCGTGGCTGAGTGGGGATTTGAACCTGGATCTTCCAGGTCTAAGTCCGACTCCCAAACCACTACACCATCCTGGCTCTTTGCCTGAAGCAGTGGCGTCACTGTGACGCGCGTCACCCCAGAGCGGCACGCGTCACCCTCCGGAGGCCGGACGCTCCGAGGCCGGGGAGCGTCCGGCCCGGCCGGCGCTCCAGGGCCTTCTAAAAAGAAGAGGCCCAAAGCGCTCGCGTTAAAACGCGAACTTTTAAGATTTTCGCGCATGCGCAGACCCTCCTGAGGGCAAGAGGGCAGGCCCTTGCCCTCAGAAAAGGGTTTGCGCATGCGCGAAAATCTTAAAAGTTCGCGTTTTAACGCGAGCGCTTTGGGCCTCTTCTTTTTAGAAGGCCCTGGAGCGCCGGCCGGGCCGGACGCTCCCCGGCCTCGGAGCGTCCGGCCTCCAGAGGGTGACGCGCGCCATCACGGAGGTGACGCGCGTCACCCCCGGCGGCCCGCCACGCTACAGTGACGCCAGTGGCCTGAACTGGGGGCACTAAGTGCTGTTGCCCCATTCCCATACACACAGATTCATCCTCGCCATCCTAACCTGGCTGTTCCATTAGAACCCTGAATGTTTGTATCGTGTCCATTGGGCTTCTGGTTTTGTTAACTGAAAGTGCTTTTAACTGTGTGATTAAAAAAAAGATTTTCAAAAGGGAATGTGCTTCATCATTTGAAATCAACTCAATTCTTTAGTGTACAAAACAAAAGGAGTGACTGCTTTTCTGACTGTGAGCCATCTCTTATATTTGCTTGAGAAAACGTTCTTGGTGGTGTTTTATTATTGTTTATTCTTTGCATCTTTGTTGCTGCATTGCTGAAGTGATGGAATTCATCACCTTTACTATCTGCAGCTGTATTAGAAAGAGCAAGAGCACTTGGATGTTTTTTCCCCTGTAAGTAAGAAATAGAAATGGATTGTCACCGAATCTATCTATAAAGCATTAGGGTTTTCTCCTAATTGAAGCTTCATAGGAAACCTAAAAACCCATCCACAACCAAGATGTCAGAAATCCTGATGTGATGGGGCTCCAAGAATAATAAATATAGTTTGGCACCTATGGTATTGCCACCACACAAATTGGTTTAAACACTAAGCTACATGGCTTTGGTCTGTTTCAAAGAGTATCAAAGTGGGTACATAAAATACAGTAAAATTGCCTGACACTGCAAAGTAAAATTGCCTGACATTGGATCTGCATTCTAAGGCTCTGCAAATTAATATTGGGCTACATACAGAAGCCGCTGGGCAATTGCTTGCCATTCTGTATATGAATCAGGCTAAACAATTTTAATAGGCTAACTGTGCAAGTGCAAAAATCTGTGAAATTGACTATGAAATTAACAATCTTCTGGTATTGGGAATATTTGAATGTTTACCCTTTTTTAGGCAAGTATATGGATCTTGTGCACTTGACTTTGCAGTTTCATAGTCAGATATGCAAATTCAGCAGCCCTTTTGCACTTTATTATTTATTTATAGTGCAATTCTACTCAGAAGTAAATCCCATTGTGTTCCTGGGGCTTACTCCAGGTACGTTTTATTCCACTTTTCCATTGTAAAAAGTAAATTAGACCAACCATCCTTTAGCCTATGTAAATATGAATAGGATAAACGTCCATAGTTGTGACGAAAAATAGCTTGATGACCCAGGAACTGTCATCAAGTTAATGAAACCTGATTTACGGAAAGCATCAAGCAATGGAAAAAAAGGAATTGAATGGCTCTTTTATTGTTATATGTAAGAAGAGGCCTGGTTGCACGGTAACATACAGTCATTTCTTCTACTTGAGCAAAAACAGAAGCTGGTAGAAGTTAAAAGCAACAAATAATTGGCTGGGTAGAGATGCCTGTAGCCTTATGTTTGTACTTAAAAGGGAAAAGTATGCCACTCAACCAAGGTAAAAGGAAAATGTTTGCAGTAAGCAATCATTGTGTCATTCTGCAATGGCCTGACAATGAGAACTAATTAACTCCAGAGATGCGTCTTTAAATGAAAGTGGTTGTTTGTCATTGTCCATCTTACTTACTGTAGGCATACATGTGGGGACTCATTGTTTTGAAAAACTGCTTCAGGCCTTGACTTCAGACATCATTTCAATGTGTTCTGACTATTAAAGTATTTTATACACTGCCATTAGGCTTCTCTGATTTTATTTAAAGAATTAATTTTCCTTGTAGACAGAAATATAAGGTGCATGCATGCATGCATGCATGCGTGCATGCATGCATGCATATATATATATATATATATATATATATATATATATATATATATATATATATATATATATATATATATATATATATATATATATATATATATATATATAAAGAACAAGTTCTGATTGACTCACTCAACATCGACCCCTAAAGGGGCAAATCTAGATCCAGGAGTCAATTATAGAACCCGTCTATCTGCTGTGTTTGTAAAAGTAAAAAGGGGTGTTTTTTATTCGATAGCTTATTTGTTCTTGGGACTACTTCGTGATTTAGTTATTACCTGTGAAACCCCCTAAATAAACACGCTAGACAGCGGCTTGAATAAAGGGTCACTATTAAATTCTAATAAACGTATAAAATCTGCATCAGGGAAAAAACTATAACATTCCCCAGCCTGCGGGCACTAGGTGAGGGAAAAATGGTGTTTCCTGTATGCTCCCCCTGCTACCCTTGGGCGTGACAGTCGGACTCCAAGCTCTGCCCATTCAGAGATTGGGAAAGCTTATCACAGCCAACCCTGAGGGGTTTGATGCAGCTAGGCAGCGCAGACTCCCCCTAGGCAAGCCATGTGGTGGTCTTTGCTTACCCAGCCAAAGGGGCTTGCCAGCCAGCCTCACTGACCCGGGTAAGTATCGTCTGAGTTGTCCTGGCTCACCCTTTGAGCTTGCTACCTCAGAATGCATGCCAATGAAGATCTCTACCTACTCATCCTGCACGCAACCTGCCACACGGTGTGGTTAGCCTAGCGCTTGACCCCAACTGCCCCACAACCAGCAAGAAGGATCAAAAGTCCCCGCTGGAAAATGTCCACACCAGCCATGGAGAGGTGGATTCCATCACCCTTAAACTGGGCTGGAGAAGTATAAACAATACCAGGGTGAGTGATAGTTGCTCCACCCTGTGCATTAAAGACCTTCCCCATGTAAATGTTCACCTTGCGCCAAGCAATGTCAACATGATGTGGGTGAAATGCCCCATGCCAAACTCTGTGTGGCAGCATGTCGGACCAGAGGATAACAATCCCTGGAATCCAATCCCTGGAATGTGGCGGCGGCGGCGAGGAGCGAGTAAGCTGAGTGGGGGAGAGTGGCCGGGCCAACGAGAGCCTCTCGTCGGCCTGGCCGCTCTCCCTGGCTCAGAGCGGTCGACTCAGAGAGGGGCTTGCATGGCGGCTGCCCGGCTGGCTTGCATGGCCACCACCATGCGAGCTGGCCGCCATGCAAGCCGACTTGGAGCGGGACTTGCGAGTCGGCCGGGCGGCTGGCTCGCTCCTTGACGAAGGAGGCGCTGAAGGAGCAGCAGCACGGCAGCGACAGGCAACGTGGGCAGCAACAAGAAGGCAAGTCAATTTATTTTACTTATTTAATTATTTATTCATTTAATTCTTTGCTTAAATAAATAAATAAATAATTGGGGCGCTTTGCGCCCCCTATTCACTTTTTAGTATTGATTTTTTTTTATTTTTAATAATGAATTAATTTTAATTAATTTTTAATTAAATTTTAATTGTGGGGGGTGTCCTGGTCTAAGGGGGTTAAAATATGGTAAGCCTATCTATGAGAAACTCATAGAAGCTTCACTCTCACCAGACGTTTCCTTTCAAGTGAAGCCAGCATCCTGGCCGTGCTCCCAAGCTTTTCCACAACATCAGCCACAGATCACTCTCGGTCGGTCAGTTCTCAAGGTCTTAACAGTTTCTCTCGCTAGCTGACTCCTCTGCATTCCACATATTCCACACCCTCTCACAGTGTGCCTTCACAGTGTATTCTCTCACAGTGCCTTTCATGAGGTCCATCAGCAGCTTTCTGGTCCCCCTTCCAAAGCAAGATCCCAGGCTGATCCTGCTTACAGTAGCGTCTTCAGGCAGGGCAACGGCTCAACTCCAGACCACACCTTCTGCCCCAAACCATCAAACCATATCCAGCCTATAAAAGCTTAAAGGTAGATCTTATACAAAAAGCTACCTAGTACCTAGGGCAGGGAAGAATATAAAAAAATAAAACTGCCTGTGCTTTATCACCTGGTTTTGTCTTGGCTTGCAAGGCACCACAAGTCTGGAACCAGAAACTCTGGGAACAGAACATGACGCCTTACTCTCCCCGCCACCATGGCCAGAGAATGGAGCTGCTTGCCTGTTCTCTGCTGTGCTTCATTGTCACAACTTTGGATGTCCAGATGCTGATATTGTCCACCCCAGCATGGTATCTTTTCCAGTGGCTGTTGCTGGCGTATATTCTTAGTGTGTGATCCTTTTAGGGACAGGGAACCATTTATTGATTTATTTCTATGTAACCCACTTTGTGAACTACTGTACTCCGTTGAAAAGCGGTATATAAATATTCTTAATGTAATAATATAATATTATACCCACATGCTCAGTGGAGATCAGGTGATTCAAGGGGTCCAGTAGGGTTTTTTTTATCTAGCCATATAAAACTGCTGGTCTGTGTCCTCAATCTGAGTACCGGTAATTCATTACTAAGGCAAAGACTAAGCTACTCTGACTGCTGTCTGGCACAACAACCAGCTTTCCTCCTAGACTGCCCGTTTAACAGCTTGCATTTGCATTCTCCTGCTATAAGCTGCCAAATAGAAAACTCCCACATACTTAATTTATCTAACTTGTTAAATGTCTTGGCTATCTAATCACCAAACATGTGTAGGACGTTTCTTGCCAGTCAGAACTTTGGTTTATGCTCAAAGTAGTTTATACTTAAATGCTTACTCCTGCAAGTGCTTAGTCTGCATTAGCTGAACTAAACAACACCTGATCTGTTTTATAAGGACTGCTGTTGTTCCTCTGACTGTAGGTCTAGTATCTATGCACGTTTTCAGCATCCTAATGCCAGACTACCTCTTTCCATCTGGGTTTTGCACCCTTGTAATTGAGGGATAGAAGTAGAATTGCCAGGACAACCTTATTGTAAGGATACTATTTAGTTCAAAGAAACAGCCCTTATTTCAGAAAATTCTAGCTACATTATAGCCTGTTTTAAAAGGGTATACAGTCGAACCTCAGTATCCATGGGGGTTCCATTCCTGGAACCCTTGCAGATATTGAAATCCACATTAAGCGAAACCCCCTTTTTGTGGATACAGCGGGGTCACTTTAAAAATGCTTTTAAAAAGAAAAAAGGTTAAAACAGTGCTCCTTACCTTTTCTCTGGCAAACCGCTCCGTTTGCAGGGCTGTAGAGAGTGAAATCGCACTCCTACAGCCCCTTCCTGGTTGCTCAACTTCCCTGCTCCTTTCCTCAAGGTCGCCACAGAATGCATTGCGATGAGCCTGGGGAAGGGAGGGGAGAAGTCGTGTGACTCAGAAGAGGCTGTAGGAGCGCAATTTCACTCTCTACAGCCCTGCAATTGGAGAGGTTTGCCAGCGAAAAGGTAAGGAGCGCTTTTTTAACCCTTTTTTCTTTTTAAAAGCAATTTTTAACGTGACACCACCACCACCACCCCCGCATTGAGACAAATCCGCATTGAGACAAATCCACAGATGCCGGATCCGTGGTTAGCGAGGTCTAACTGTATATCTAACACAGGCACACAGCTAAACTTAAGAAGCATCAATTACTAGGGAAAACAATACAGTGGAAAGAAACTTCCTGAAAGAGGAAGGGGAACGTGAAGAAACAACGTGGAAGAGGAGAAAGAGGGAAAGTGGATTGCTCCTGGAGAGATGCTAGCATAGAGATGAGGGGATTTACAGGAGGGCAAAAGAATTGGAGGGGGAAGAAGCACGTTTGGTGAGTAGGAGGGAGATGAGAGAAGTGGGAGACTAAGTTTAGTGATAAAAACTCACAGAGTTGGAACACAGACCTTCAGAGCAGGTTTAGAATACAGATTTTAAGGAGCGAGACTTAGAGGAAAGGTACCTGAGGAGAGAGGGGAAGAATCCCTAAACCACCCTGTTAAGTGGGGGAAAAGTTAGATAGTTTAGAAGGGATAATAGCCAAGGTTACTTCTATCTGTCTCTGCTGAGCTAGAGTCAGTTGTCAAGTTTCCAGGTAGGCTGGTTGGAAAAGGACACTTGGACAGCAGGTCAAGTGGACACCTGGGAGACTTGAGTGGTGAACCAGAGAAAACTGAATGCCTGTGCATTGCTGTGGCCATTTTGTGTAATTTCACATCTTCAGGGAGTTACGGGTCTTAGGCACAGACCCCCGATGATTTCAGCTCTAGTCCCAGTCTCCACGCACCTGTGGACAGCTTAATTACTTCTTCTCCAGGGAAGCCTAGAGCAGCTTCAGTTTAATACAGGTACAAGGTGGATGACAGCTCAGAGGGATCCAGGGCAGACACACTTTGTTTGGGAAAACCAGGAGTAATTGTAGGGCACTGAGGCTTGAGAAGGTGAATTCTGATAGAGCAAGTAAACGATGGGAGGCAAAGGGTATGTTTTGAGGCATTGATCTTGAACCCTGGTTTTATCTTGTAGAACTAAAGGCCCCATCAAGGCACAGAAAACACATACAGTAGAATGAAGAAGCGGTCAAGAGTGGATAGCTGGGGAAGATGAGCACTTTAACCTATGCAATAGAAAGGGCTGGGAAGACACTGTGTCAAGACAAAAACCCTGATGGGAGCATTCTGTTGTTCAAGAGAGCCAGGACACACCAGACTAGTGTATGACCGGGCTTTGCATGGGTGTGGGAAAGGATCTGTGGCTCCAGTAAGAAGTCTACAGGGCTTTTCTTTTTGTTGCCTTGAGGGCATGAAACTCCCAGATTATAACAAGGCCCTGCATGCAGACGGTACAGCCACTTGGACATTTCCTGGAGGCTTCTCCATGTAAACAAGCAGGGAAGGATAAAGCAGGATAAATAAAGTTGTCCTTTTGAATCTGGTGTGAGCCGTGTGAGCCTTGGCTCAAGAGAACTGGAGTTCAGCCTGCCATGCCATCCTGACACCTGCCCTGGGCCACCCCCAAAGCAGCAACATGACAGCAGGCTCTTAAAGTTGTGATAGATATTCTCATGGCCTTTAATTCCCAAGTTCCAAAACAAATTGTCATATGGAAGTGCCCTATCCTGTCTCAGGCTATGCATCATCTGTCACTCTAGTGTCCCATTAGAGCAACTCTCCAAGGTCTCAGGCAGAGGTCTTTGAGACCCTCCATAAACCATGGTATGCATCAAGATAGCGAACAATGTTGTGATGGAGGGATTTTTTATTTAAGTGGGGAAAGTGAGACCTACTTTAGACCCTTAACTTCCAGCTCTACTCCCTGGAAGTGGGAATGCCAGGAACTGAGCCTACTATCTTCTGCAAGCAAAGTATGTGCTCTGCCTCAAGTAATCCTGATGCCGGCTCTGACAGACTTTTAAGAGAAGGTTTTAGGAGTCGTTCTGCATCCAGACCTTTGACATAAAAATGCTTAAAGTGCAGCATCCTGGGATTGCATGAAAGATACTTGCAACCACATTAATGGGCTTCCATATGCAGCACCAGATCAGATAACTAGGCTTGTTTTGAGTGGAGGACAGAGGAGGATATTTAGAACCTGCTCTAAAACTGTGGGGCTGTTCAGCTCCTCTAATCCTTATGAGAGCTGATTGCGGACAGTTCTCATAAGTTTAAAATCTTTACAGCTTCTACTACTGGCATGTAATTTTGTCATCTGGCTTTCACATGGTTTATTATATTGTATGTCACAATTTTCTACGTTGCTCTGTGCTGTGAGTTATAAGGAAGTGCGAATTGTGCTACCACAGAAATGGGTGTGCCCGTCAAATGTTAATTTCCTCTTTTGAAGATGTTAGAACAAACAGTTCATTTTTATTAAGAAAATAGCTTCATATGACAGAATGCATTTTGCTCATTTTTAAAACCAAGTCCTACCTAATGTGAAACTGAGTGGGGTGGGGTGGAGTGAAGGTGGTATGCCACCCAAGTGGTGACATCACTAGGCATTTTTTCCTTTAATGTTCTGAACTCTCTTTTGATCATGTTCTTTCAACAACTTTTGGGCTGTATTCTCGGGATCTGTATTGCAGCGGAACTTTATCAGAACTTATTGTGTAACCCTAAGTGTCTGAGGAAAAACTGCTGGTTATGTCCTCCCTAATGAGTGCAAGGCTGAAACTTTGAGTTGGAGGCATCAACACATATTCTCCATCTGCTTGCCTTTAAGAGAGTCCAATTAACATGGGCTCAGATTCAAAGAATTGCACAACTAGTTCTGTGTACCTAAGAAGCTGTGGGCTTGGGTTTCTTAAATGGCAGTCCATAAGTAAAGCCACTTTTGAACCTTGGTAGACGTGCAAAAATAGTTGTGCTATGGCAAGGAACTGTGCTATTCAAAAGAAAAATCCTGCTGGGGTATTTTGTATCATGTTATGTAAGGGTACATGCGATAGCAAAAACTCATCTTCATACAAAATAATATCTAGACAGAACTTGAAAAGTACATTTTAATGCCCGCTTTATATCTTCAGTTTCGTTTTATTTTACAACAGGCAAAAAATTCTTCCTTAAACTAAATACTTATTTTGTATTATTTCATCTTTGGTCTAATTCTTGCTTACTCTTGATAGCCACAAAGAACTATTGATTTGCCATTCTTTTTAAAAACTGCCATGAAATATTTGAAAAGATCTTTCTCCTACCTCTTAAAATGGAATCACTTCTTTTATGCTTTCCCTTTAGCAAGTCAAAACTCTTATTTTTGTGGCTTCCCACGAACTTTCTCTAAGTTGTCCCCTTTGCAGAGGACCCGTTCACATGAAGACTTTGAGTGGTCCTGAAAATCATTTCAATATGCCACAAGAGGAATGAAGATTGCCTGATTCATTAGAGAACAGGACCTCTCCTGAGTCCTTAATACTTGTGGAAGACATTTTTCAAATCGAACTTTTCATAGTACTTTGGTGGTAGGAGAAACTGCAGAAACTTCATCTATATAAAAAAAAAAATACAGAGCCCTGTTCTCTGCTGAATCAGACAACCTTGTAAGCAACATTCATGCTTTCAAGCAAGACTCAAACAGTGCCAACCTTGGATCCTTAGAACAAAGGTGTCTCTGTGAGATGGTTGTGCATTTTAGATTTGTTTTAGTTACCATAAATGGTAGATAGGGATCTGATGTTTTTAGATCTGTGAATGATTTGTGAAAGCAAATCTATGCTTTAGTGGTTTTGGATTAACCAATGACAGCGCAATCCTGTCTACATTTAGACCGGCAGAATGATTGCTCCGCCAGTCTAGGGTGTCGCAAACATGCTGTAAAACATGCTGTAAAGCACGTTTGCGGCACCCGACAAGTAAGCAGCACCAGCAGAGAGGCTTGCGCGGGACGTATCTTATGGTTAAAGCTATTAATTGTAAACAAATTATCAAAACTCATTGTGAAACGTAAATGGATAATGAGAAAACTGTTATTGAAGAGTGTCCTGTGAATATAGAACTCAGAACAACATGCATCCAAATATTTTTCTTTTGAAAAAAATTAAAAGAAGGACTTTTAGGGAGGACAGTAGCTCACTGGAAAGACCCAAGATCAATACATGGCATCTCCAGGTAGGACAGAGAAAGATTCCTGTCTGAAACTTCTAGTCCGTGTCAGCAATGCTGAGCTAGATGACCAATGGCCTTATTTACTGTATACTAAGACAGCTTATTCCCAAGTGTTGTGAATGTGCTTGGCTCAGGAGTTTCTAAATGGCTGGCAACCATGAAGATGGCACATCTGTTCTTAGATCTTTGAGTGAGGCTGTTCAAACCACAATATATTATTTTTGGCAATCTTGAAAGAGGAGTGTACCATAAGAAACTTAGTAGTTGGGATAGCTGAGGATCAGCCAAAGTTATTCTACTGTCTAGTTAAGTCTTCACAACACAATGAAGTATATATTACATTGGTTATTTGGGTAGAAAGAAGAATATCTAGAAGAGAATTAGAGTTGACATCTTGCTTACAGCCCAATCCTATGGGCTTCAGCTGCTTGTGAAACACGTGTTTCGCTGACGGCGGTGGCTGAAAAGCAGCCATAAAGTGCTTTCCAACAGCACGCTGCCAGAGTGCAGGTGGAAGGGCCTGGGTCTTCCCATGTGTGTTGCCTGAGCTCCAGAGGCCCACTGAGGCAGGTAAGATGGCGGGGAAGGTGGGAGGAGGAAGGGGCAAAACTAGGCAAGGAGGGGGGAGGAATGGGGGGTGGGGGAGGCTGTGGAAGGGAGTGGAACTGTCAGCGATGGCGTGGACCGGATCCTATCCTGCTTTCCTGCAGCCTTCTCTCCTCCTTTCCTTGGAGCACAGGTCCAAGGAGACCCATTGCGGAGCGGATTACAGACGGGTAAGGGGATTTAAATCCCCTTTCCCTGCTGAAACCTCTCAATCTGCATCCTGCCCATTGGATATAGCGCACCCGCAGGATACAGCATGCCGGTTTTTGTTGCGGCTGCACCAGCGAGGTGGAAAAGGATAGGATAGGGCTGTGTATTTTTCTATTCCATCTGGGTTATACCATAAGGCAGTGTTTCTCAAAGTTCTCCCTGCAAGGTGGGGAGAACTGTAAGTACTTGTGGGGTCAGGGCCAGCGGCTGCGGCGATCCTGGGGACCGCACCGCAAAAGTGCCCGAAAATGGTTTTTTGTCACTTAAAAAATGGGTTTTTGGCTTGGGGGAGGGGGTAAGGGGAGGCCTGTGCAACCCTCTGCAGGCCTCCCCAATCTTCATGTTGCCGAAAAATGGCAATTTTAGACCACTTTTGGTTTTACGGAAATTGTCTAAAATCGCCGGTTTTTGGCGATCCAAAGATCGGGGAGGCCTGCAGAGGGTCTTGCAGGCCTCCCTGCATTCCCCAAGCCCTGGTAAGTGCCAAAAACCTGTTTTCAGGCACTTTTTCGATGGCAGTTCCTGGAATCGCCGCTGCCGCCGCTGTGCTATCCCCACCCCTTTGAGGGGGCAGGGGACAGGGGTTTTTCTCAATGGTGGGTCGCGACCATCCACTTTGAGAACCACTGCCATAAGGAAAAGTAAATTCACAACATGAAAGGAATAGAAAATCTCATGTGTTAAAAGAATTTAAAGCAAATTTATTTATTTATTTATTTTTAAAAAAATCTGTCTTGTGGTTCCACCCCCACAGAGCCCCTTAAGGTGGGTTACAACAATTTAAAGGCAGATCACACAATTAAATGTCTACAGATCTTGTAAAGTACATTTTAATGCCAGGTGTTAAGAAAGGCAACCTCATACGCAGAAGTCTAGTTGAAATAAAAAGGTCTTTAAACCCTCTGTTTAAAAGCCATGAGAGAGGGAGCCATCCAGATTTTCTGGGAGATGGTATTCCACCGAAAAGACCCTACCCCTTGTTCCTGCCAATTGTGCTTCATTGAAATTAATTTAAATTAATTGAAGAGACTTTTAGTATTGTCTAGTATTGAAATACTTGCTTTTTACTTTTTATGCCATGTGTATCAGTACTAGAGTCTACTTTAGATGATGTTCCTCCCTCACAGAACCGCTCTGGAATGTCTGTCAACACTTGCAACCAAAAGTAGGCTAAGGAGCATTGCACTGGCATCTAGCTTAATCCCATCGTTAAAAACAGGTGGAAAAGTGTCCTGCGATTCCAGCAGACAAGAGCAGAAGAAGAACAATGTCTTTGTGCACCTTTCTTAGTTACTGCCTTTACTACATCAAAATTCAAAAGTAACTCAAGAGCAACATTTTTTCCACGTGCCAGGAAACTTTTGCTGACATCAGCAATTCTAGAAGAGCCCAAGTCAAAACATTTAACATTTTGAGGGAACCAGAACGTAAATTTGGGCATACTTGAAAACATGTGGCATAGAAAGCAGCATTCTAGCTAGTGTAGAGCACTAGCTTAGAACTGTTGCACACATATTGAATTTTCCTACACAAGTATCATTTCTAAATAGAAAAATGTACAAACACCATCATATGTGATGATTGCTCAGGCATCTACTTTGTTGTGCATCAGGATGCCACGTGTAGACTGCAACAGAAACATATGCTAGTCATATGTGACAGTAAATTTGCAGGACACATGCAGTTTCAAGTAATGTCTATGTAGGAAGTTCCTCTTATACAGCAAGGGGAGGGGCCATAGCTGTGGTAGAGCATATGCCATGTCTGCAAAAGTTGACAGATTCAGTACCTGACATTTCTATTTAAAGCTCACAGATAATAGGGCTAAGACAGAACCCTGCTTAACAGCGCAATCGTATCCAGCTTACACCACTGGTGCAGCAAGAACAGGAGGCCCCAGAACGAAAAAGGGATTCAAATCCCCTCCAAAGGGGGATTCAAAGGGGATTTAAATCTTCCTTCCCCTCCAAAGCCTCCCACCCTCCCCTTCCCCAACTTACACCAGTGATGTAAGTTGGATAGGATTGTGCTGTAAGACCTTGGAAAGCCGTTGTCAGAGTAGTTGACAGTACAGATTCAGACACTTGCCAAGCAGGAAAGAGCAATATCGCCTAGAGAAAGTCCCTCCCCCATCATTTGAACCACTGGAGGCATCTCTTTCCAGAACATTAATGTCCAAAACAAAGTAACTGCATACCGCCTGCTCTGGCACATGCAGGGAAGGAAACCCTCACCTCTCCCCCCTACAACATCATGACTCTGAATATTCTTGTCCCCATCATCTACCATAAATGGGTAGATGGGAAGTCTTCATTTGGAGTTTGTGTAATTTTCTAATAAAAAGCATTCTATTTGCTTCTGCATTTTTTCTTTGTCCTTTGGCCAAAGGATTGGAAAACGTCAGTTTACATTCCAATTCCAAAGAAGGGCAATGCCAAAGAGTGTTCAAACTACCGTACAAATGCACTCATTTCACATGCTAGCAAGGTTATGCTCAAAATCCTACAAGCTAGGCTTCAGAAGTACGTGTACCGAGAACTACCGGAAGTACAAGCTGGGTTTCAAAGAGGCAGAGGAACTAGAGATCAAATTGCCAACATGCGCTGGATCATGGAGAAAGCACGAGAGTTCCAAAAAAACACCTACTTCTGCTTCATTGACTACGCAAAAGCCTTTGATTGTGTGGATCACAACAAACTGTGGCAAATTCTTAAAGAGATGGGGGTACCAGACCACCTTACCTGTCTCCTGAGAAACCTGTATGCGGGTCAAGAAGCAACAGTTCGGACCGGCTATGGAACAACCGATTGGTTCAAAATTGGGAAGGGAGTACGGCAAGGCTGTATATTGTCACCCTGCTTATTTAACTTATATGCAGAGTACATTATGAGAAATGCAGGGCTGAATGAATCGCAAGCCGGAATCAAGATTGCCGGGAGAAATATCAACAACCTCAGATATGCAGACGATACCACCCTAATGGCAGAAAGTGAAGAAGAACTAAAGAGCCTCTTGATGAGAGTGAAAGAGGAGAGTGCAAAAGTTGGCTTGAAACTCAACATTAATAAAACTAAGATCATGGCATCTGGGCCCATCAATTCCTGGCAAATAGAAGGGGCAGAAATGGAAGCAGTAACAGATTTTACTTTTTTGGGCTCCAAGATCATTGCAGACGGAGACAGCAGCCATGAAATTAAAAGATGCTTACTCCTTGGAAGGAAAGCTATGGCAAACTTAAACAGCATAATAAAAAGAGATATCATCATGCCAACAAAAGTTCATATAGTCAGGGAAATGGTGTTCCCAGTAGCAATGTATGGTTGCGAGAGTTGGACCATAAGGAAGGCTGAGCATCAAAGAATAGATGCTTTCAAACTGTGGTGCTGGAGAAGACTCCTGAGAGTCCCTTGGACTGCTAGGAGATCAAATCAGTCAATCCTAAATGAAATCAACCCTGACTGTTCCCTGGAAGGACAGGTACTGAGGCTGAAGTTCAAATATTGTATTTTGGCAACCTAATGCGAAGAGAGGAGTCTCTGGAGAAGACTCTGATGCTGGGAAAGATTGAAGGCAAAAGGAGAAGGGGAAGGCAAAGGATGAGATGGTTAGACAGCATCACCGATGCAACGAACATGAAAATGAGCGAACTCAGGAAGATAGTGGAGGACAGGAAGGTCGGGCGGGATGTGGTTCGTGGGATCATGAAGGGTCGGACACGACTTAACGACTGAACAACAACAACAATTTTTTCTTTGTAATGGTTTTTTATACGATTCTGTACCTACCTTGAATCTCATAGATAGATTCTAAGACATTGCTTAGACCGATAGAACTTCATGTTTCACACGTTTCATGTTTTACAAAGAGGTTTTCTCAGATTATTTTTAAATTATTTCAAGGCATTCTTAGGAGAGCTCACCCATCTCTTTATGAGATCCAAGGTAAGTATAGAGTATTTTAATATGAATTGTTTTGCCGAGAATTTGGCATGACGAAGTACACCAGCTACAAGTTGTGAGATGGAATTCCAAATAGTGGCTCTTTGACAAGGTATTTTATAGAGCTTTTTTTCCAATAGGTCCTCCATTATCCTACGGCTTGTTCCAACCTCTTGTTGTCCTTTTTTATGGACAAGGAGAATACGGGTACAGAAGCCATGTAAAACACACACAAAGTCCAATTGGAATAAAAAACAAAAATCGATCCTGCTTACGTTCTTCAAGTTTCCTTGACAGCGCAGGCAGGCAGAAAGTCATTAAAAATCCACAGCACAACCTTAGAAATCCGACGTTTCGTTTCTTTCAACCCAGAAACATTCTCGAGGAGCAGTCTGAAGACTGTTAGATGGTGAAGCAAGTCAGCGCAACAGCTGGCGATTGAAATCAGTAAAATACCTGTCCATAAATTAATGAATAGGCAACAGGATTTAAGTTTTATTAATAAGATCTGGTTCCCCATAATACGCAAGCCTGAACCAGGAACCATTGGATTCTCACAGAGGTCATCTCAGGACAACGGAACGCACTTGACAGCTGTATAGAGGGCAATTGAAGTCAGCAATGGTACTCTGACAGCTTGTGCGTTAGTGTTAAAGATAATGGTAATAAGTGTTTGATAGGGGTCTACTCGTAATACAACAGACAGTGACTATTGCCTCTTCAGGGCTACTTGCAGGACTGGCTGCTACGTTAATGACTTCCATGTGTGCTCCACTGATAATTGAACTGGTCCCATGCTTTTGCTCTATAATTAACCAGCTGTTGCGCTGACTTGCTTCACCATCTAACAGTCTTCAGACTGCTCCTCGAGAATGTTTCTGGGTTGAAAGAAACAAAACATCGGATTTCTAAGGTTGTGCTGTGGATTTTTAATGACTTTCTGCCTGCCTGCGCTGTCAAGGAAACTTGAAGAAGTAAGCAGGATCGATTTTTGTTTTTTATTCCAGTTGGACTTTGTGTGTGTTTTACATGGCTTCTGTACCCGTATTCCCCTTGTCCATAAAAATTGTGGCTGGCCATGAAAGCTTCCGTTTGAAAACTCTTGTTGTCCTTTTGGGTTGGGCCTTTTGTTTACTCACAGTTCCTGAGTGTTGGGCTCGCTGGCATGTTATGTCATGCTCGCTGATAAATATGTTAAGGGTGCAGCAGGGGTAGTTTCCTCACCTTTACAAAATGTTTGGGTGCTATTCTTGTCCAAGGCAAGAGAAGGACAAATTCAATCAAGGGGCTCAGTGGGGGGGGGTGCATTGGCTTGAGTCCATTGCTTAATTGTGGCATCATATGAACTTGTTTTTGACATGCACAGATCTTCCCAGTTTCTTAAGAATTTATTGGGTTTTACCTGGACGTTACAGCTGCTTTGGGCAAATTAGCATACAGACTTCTATTCAGACTTCACTCATGATAACAAGAGGGAGTGGGGAGGAATATTGGAGGCAATAGAAGAACTGAACTTTGAGTCTGTCTCACAGGCTCCAGGTTGGCCTGCCCTTGACCAACGTTTAAGAAACTCAAGCAAGGCCACTCCACCACCATGAATTCTGGATGTCAATTCATAACAGCAGGTTCACTAGAACATGTAAAAGGAACTTTATTTTATTCTAGATCGGGGTGGCCAACCTTTCAACATGAATGCTCCTGGACCTTTAATGGTTGTATAGGTGAAGGCATTTCAGCAGGTGCAGCTGCCATGATTCTGTCTTCTATGCAACTCTTAAGAATGCAGAGGCCCTAATGGTGGAAGGTTTGGCCATCTCTGTTCTAGATGGTAACCTCTCTGTTTCTCCATATGCTGGCCATGATTCTTCAAATTGCCAAAAACCGATTTAGGTATGTTTTTGTTTAAAACCATCAACCTTTAGTGCTGATGTTCCTTGTTATTGAGACAGAATTAATCCCCCATGAATGAAGTATGGCTGGAAGAAGCTTTTCTTGTTATTTTAAAAAATATATAAAGCAAATCATTGTACTAATATATCATTCCTACATTATACTAAGTTATAGGCGTTATGGTCATTTGGATTTGTTCTGTAAACCAATACAAGCTTCTCTCCAGAGGTTATATTTCTAAAACACTTACATTTACAATTGGGTAATGGAAGCTGGCGAGCTGTATGGCAGAGGGTGTTAGAAACAAAGGAGTGCAGACTCTTTCTCTTGGCAGCAAAAAGGATCTGTTGGAAATATTTCAGAAAGAGGATTAAATCTTGCTGCTTTCTGGGTCGATGTTGGGTTAATTGGCAAAGGCTAAAGTAGATGTTGTCAGAAATAAAGGATTACTATAGAAGTCGAGATGGTCATCTTGGACTGCATAGTGAGACTGAAAAAACAAATTCCAGGCAGAAATGCCCATATCAGATATTTTACTTTCAAAAACATATGATGTTTATATATGCAGCTGAAAGATGAAATATTCAATGAGCTAGAGCATAGGTGGCCAACCCATGGCACGGGTGCCACTTAGTGGCACGCCGAGCCTTTTGAAGTGGCACGCACTGCCGTTCCTGCTCGAGCCAAGCACTGAAGTTCTTCTCTCTCTCTCTACCCCAGTGCAACTTTCCAAGCCTGTGACACTAGATGAGGTCTCTGCACCCCACTGCGCCTTATTCTTCTTGCGCTGACACTGTGCTTTAAATATTTTCATTACCTTAGATTTATTTATTTATTTAAGTGGCACGCTCAAGATTATCTACATAAAATGTGGCACATGGCGTGCCACGGCTTGGCCACCACTGAGCTAGAGTGATACGCTCGAGTCTTGCAAGTGACCACAATGACAGTCATAATAATAGTGTTATAACTTGGCATTTGTAGTGTTCAGAGTGCTTCACAATTGTAATCCTTGCAATAGATCCCATAAGGTAAATTAATATTATCACCATCCCGATATTGCAGATGGGCAGCTAAGAGAGAGTGACCTGTTCATGGCAAAGGTAAGATTTGTACTGGGAACTTCCTGATTCATGGTTCAGTTTCTTTGCCACTGTGCTATACCAACTCTCATGTCAAAACATTTTTTGAAAAGCATTCACTCAAATAAGTGATGCTCCTCTTTGATGACACGAGAATTGTGTTAAAGGGTTAGCAATGGAAAAGGTTATAACATTTGCCAGGTAAAGGGCAAATGACAGGTTGGCCTGTCCCTTTTTGGCGTGGCTGCATCGGTGCTGGTGGCGGGGGATAGGATTGAGGCCTCAGTTAATTTGTCACAATGATCTCATATTTGAATAGTATAATTTTTATCTATGAATAGTGTTAAATGGTAGGAAATGAGCCATCCACTCCTGCAAGCCTAACGTACTCGGTCTCTTTGTGTACCTCTGTACTAGAAGCTTAGATTGGAACAGGCTGGTTTGTAGCTGTATACGAGGCACAAGAGGGCCATGTCCCAGTCACAGCAGCATCACATCCAGTTCATTTATTTTATTTATTTATTTTTCACATTTTTTATACCACCCTTCCTCCAAGGAGCTCAGAGTGGTGTACATATTTCCTCCCCTCCTTTTTGTCCTCACAACAACCCTGTGAGGTAGGTGGGGCTGAGAGATAGTGACTGGCCCAAGGTCACCCAGGAAGCTTTGTGGCTGAGCGGGGATTTGAACCTGGATCTTCCAGGTCTAAGTCCGACTCCCAAACCACTACACCATCCTGGCTGCACCCACTCCACCTCGTGGACGCTCCGGAACGCGTGTGTGTGCATGAGCCGGCACCACTTACCTGGCCTTGGCCTCTGTCTTCACCGGCCAGGTGGCATCTCTGGCCTTGTCTACTTGCTGGCCAGAGATGTCCCTAGAGAGGCTGCGCCTGCGCAATTGGAGCAGAGCCTCTCTAGCCCCTAGTCGCTGGCTGGAGGACTGGAGGTCCTCCAGTCCTCCACCAGCGAGACTAGGGGCTAGAGAGGTTCTGCACCAATTGCGCAGGCACAACCTCTCTAGGGACATCTCTGGCCAGCGAGTAGACGACAAGGCCAGAGATGCCGCCCGGCCGGCGAAGACAGAGACTAAGGCCAGGTAAGTGGTGCCGGCTCGTGCACACACACATGTGACTATGCGTTCCGGAGCGTCCACGAGGTGGAGGAGGTGCAGCCCCCAGCTCGTGGATGGCCCGGAACGCATGGCCACACGCGCCTGGGGGGTGCACACGTTGTTGCTTCGGCGGCAATTCGGTGGCAAAGCTAGCAAATTGCTGCGGAAGCGGCGACTCCTGCACCCCCCTGCACCCTAAAGCACCCTGTGCCCAGAGGGCCCTGCCCCCCAATGATGCCGCTGGTCTGTGGTTTGCAGAAAGGAACAGTAGAAATATTATGTTAAAAGATAGCGGTTGAAGTTGCAACTTCATCGTGTCTTATGATACAGTTATTTTGTAAAATTAGTGGGGTTTCTTTCAGAAGAAGCAGGTTTATCACTTCGAGCTACAGCAGCAGCCACTGACATTGGCAGTGTTTTTCTGCTCTCCTCTCTCCTTACTCCTTGTATAGTACTGTACTTCCAAATATTATTATTATTATTATTAACATTAACAGTATTTATATACCACTTTTCAACAAAAAAAGTTCACAAAGCAGTTTACAGACAAAATCAAATGATTAAATGGCTCCCTGTCCCCAAAGGGCTCACAATCTAAAAAAGATGCAGAAGACCACCAGCAAACAGCCACCAGAAAAGACACTGTGCTGGGATAAAAGGGGGGCAGTTACTCTCCCTCTGCTAAATATAAGAGGAGCACCAATTGAAAAAGTGCCTCTTGCCCAGTAAGCAGGGGTAATAGTGGTTGCTGCTTTAGTTATTAGTCAAATCAATTTTATTGTACAAGACGAAAGACCATCATAGTCTAAAAACATGTTGCTAGTGTGTAGTGTAGTGACTGGAAACTGTGTAAGCCCTACATTCCTGAGTCAAATCTTGCCTCTGCCATGGACTGAAATATGTGGCCTTGGGCAAGCCACTCTCCATCAGTCTTAGCATAATAAGCCAGGATGGTGTAGTGGTTTGGGAGTCGGACTTAGACCTGGAAGATCCAGGTTCAAATCCCCGCTCAGCCACGAAGCTTCCTGGGTGACCTTGGGCCAGTCACTATCTCTCAGCCCCACCTACCTCACAGGGTTGTTGTGAGGACAAAAAGGAGGGGAGGAAATATGTACACCACTCTGAGCTCCTTGGAGGAAGGGTGGTATAAAAATGTGATAAATAAATAAATAATATTGACCTGCTCGTACAGTTATAGCAAGAATTACTAAGGAAATGTTACATGCTTTGGAAACTCAAGTTCTATATTATTAAAGGACTTTCATGGCTGCTTTGCTTATTTTGATTGTATGATTTAGCTACAGTTGCAATTGTATTTCCAGTCATTTATCTCTTCATTAGAAACATACAGGATCAGCAGTCAGACTGCTTGAAAATGGAATTTAAAAATGGTGTAAAAATAATGTCCATTGTTCAGTTAGCATTTGTTTTAAGGCTTAAAGGTTATTAAATACACTGAAAATTTGAGAACTGGGATTGAATTCCAGAACCCAAGAATTAAAGCTTAAAGGGAAGTCTGCGGTCAGTTTTTCTCTACGTGTTTGTTATTCAAAATTTTTCATCCTGAATTTCATTCCATTATCAAGAATAAAATGATCATGCCACTTAGGCACAAATGCAACTTTTGAGTATGGGCCAGAATTCCTTTTACTGTATAAGCTCTTATGTGAAATGAAAGCCAAACAGCTGCTTGTAGCTTAGGTCTGACTAAGCAACCTAATGCAACTGCCCTGATCTCCAATTTGAGATGAGTGACTGCTGAGCCAAAAATTATGTGCCAGCTTACCTGCTCCCAATTTATGAGAACAAAGCACATTGGGACATTATTTCTGTGGGTCAACAGATTAACATTTTTCTTTTATTTCTATGTAACACAAACTTCAATGTGAGAACCAAAAATACGTTGCAATCACTTGCTCTCTTTCTGTCTGTGTAGCTGTACCCAGTGGTGGAATAATTGTGAGAGCCTATTTCTTTCTCCCTCTTCCACACATCCCACCCCATCCCAATAGCCAGGTGTAAAATGTTGTCAAAGAAGAATGTATTACCTTGTTCATGATTTACTTAAGGATGATCTGATACGAAAGATAGCTCAGACCCTTAAGCACTCAGTTTAAGGGTCCTGCTCTGTTACAGACTACCATTTTTAACGGGCCAGTGTGCTTGGGGCAAGGTCTGTTGACGGTTCTTGGGCATACGGTACTTATCCTCTCTAGATCGTATGTAGTTTCCTTAATTTTTATACAGTTTATGCAAATAATAGTCATTTATGACCCTAGATCTTCTCAAAACATTTCTGTAGATCTACAGGCACTTCTGGATTACCATCAGTTGAGAAAAGTAAAAGTTTAGTTTTTAATTATCACTATTGTTTGTTCAGTGTTACCATCAGCTGAGACTCACTGTCAGGAATTACTTGGCCACTTTCCTACCTTTTCTTCAGATACCTGAAGATGGCGGCTATCAGTCTTTTCCAGGCTGAACATACCAAGCTTTTTTTAACTGTTCTTTGTAGGACTTGATTTCCAGACCCCTCACCATCCTAACTGCTCTTCTCGCTCCAGCTTATTATTAACAGTATTTAACAGCTTGCAGCTGTCAATGTCCTCCTTAAAATATAGTATGCAACTGAATGCAGTATTCCAAGAGAGGTCCGACTAGTACAGCGTAGACAAACTATTACTTCTCATGATCCGGACTCTATGCCTCTGCAAATGCAGCCCAGCAATGGATTTGCTTTTTTTGGGGGGGGGGGGGCAGCTGTTTCACAGTGCTGGCTTGTGTTCAGCTTATGGTCTACTAAGACACCTAGATCTTTTTCACAGATGCTGCTGCCAAACCAGAGATCCTCCACCTTGTACTTGTGCCTCTGATTTTTTTTTTTGTCCTTTCTTGGAGGACCTTACAATTGTCTCTCTACTGAGCTTCATCTTGTTGGTATGGGCCATTGGTCAAGATCGTTTTGAAACGGTTGACCAATTAGCTTTGAACCCACCAACAGTAGTACCATGTAACCTACATTTTCGCATTTTTTCCTCAAGAATCTCATAGGAGACTTTGTCAGATGTTTTGCTAAAATCTAGGTACAGTATGTCCACAACATTCCCATGGTCTACCAAACTAGTCACTGTATCAAAGACAGAGAGGAGATTTGTCTGGCACGATGTGTTCTTGGCAAACCCATGATGGCTCCTAGATATCACCCCATTTTCTATGTGATCTCAGACATTCTCCTTAATAATCTGTTCCAAGATCTTTCCAAGAATTAAGATCAGGTTGATTTCAGAAGGTGTTTGACACGATCCCTCATGAAAGGCTCCTGAGAAAGCTCCACAGTCAGGGAATAAGAGGGCGGGTCCTCTTGTGGATTAGGAACTGGTTGAAGACCAGGAAACAGCGAGTGGGAGTCAATGGGCAATTTTCACAATGGCGAGAGGTGAAAAGGATCTGGTTGAAGACCAGGAAACAGCGAGTGGGAGTCAATGGGCAATTTTCACAATGGCGAGAGGTGAAAAGGATCTGTCTTGGGACCGGTGCTTTTTAACTTATTCATAAATGACCTAGAGTTGGGGATAAGCAGCGAGGTGGCCAAGTTTGCAGATGGCACTAAACTTTCCCGGGTGGTGAAGACCAGCAGGGATTGTGAAGAGCTCCAGAAGGATCTCTCCAAACTGGGAGAATGGGCAGCAAAATGGCAGATGCGCTTCAATGTACGTAAGTACAAAGTGATGCACATTGGGGCAAGAAACCAAAATTTCACATATACGCTAATGGGT
This sequence comes from Plestiodon gilberti rubricaudatus, assembly GCA_026170595.1. Lineage (NCBI taxonomy): Eukaryota > Metazoa > Chordata > Lepidosauria > Squamata > Scincidae > Plestiodon > Plestiodon gilberti. The sequence continues at coordinate 190,440,188 of JANXHW010000002.1, read as the reverse complement.
CGGACAAAAGAAAATATTTCTTTACCCTGCATGTAATTCATCTGTGGAACTCCTTGCCACAGGATGTGGTGATGGCACCTGGCCTAGATGCCTTTAAAAGGGGTTTGGACAGATTCATGGAGGAAAGGATCATCACAGGTTACAAGCCATAAGCAACCTCCTGGTTTTAGAAGTGGGTTTTCTCTGTGCCAGGTGCAAGGGAGTGGCAGCAGGAAACAGGTATCTTGTTGTCTTGTGTGCTCCCTGAGGCATCTGGTGGGGCCACTGTGTGACACAGGAAGCTGGACTAGATGGGCTTTTGGCCTGATCCAGCAGGGCTCTTCTTATGTTCAGTCTATAGTTTCCCAGATCTTCCTTCCCCCCCCCCTTTTTTAAAGATAAGGACAACATTTGTTCATGTCCATTCCTCAGGTACCTTACCTGTCCTCCACAAGTTCTCAAAGAGTACAGACAGTGGCTCTTAGATCACATCTGCCAGCTCCTTTAGTACCCTTAGATGTAATTCATCTGGTCCTGGGGATTTAAATTCATTTAAAGTACTAGGTGTTCTCTTACCATCTCTTTACTTATTCTTAGTCATGATGCCCCCAGGTCTTCATGAGTGGAAATGCTAGGCTGGGCCACCTTGCCCTTATGACAGAGATGCAAAGTAATAACTGAGCAGTTCTGCTTTCTCTCCATTGTCCTTTATCACTTCCCCATCTCCATGCAGCAGGCCTACCACTTCCTTGATCTTCTTCTTCTTTAGAAAATTTAATAAACAACCCTTCTGTTGTCTTTTTGGCATTCCTCACCAGCCTCAGTGCAGTCTGTGTTTAGCCTTCTTGACTTCGTCCCTGCAGGTGCGAACTATACTTATGTACAGTACAGGTGGGCCCCCATATCCATTGATTCGCTATCCACGGTTTCAGTTATCCACGGATCGTGGGGATCCCCCCCCCCCGGCTTTTACTTTTTTCCCAGTAAGCTTCGTTTCTTCCTTAAACAAACAGGAGAAGCAGCCTCTAGCTGCTTATTACAGGCAAGTAGAACGAGACTAAGTACAGTACTAGAGAGGCTCTGCAAGGTTAACAGAAACCTTGCAGAGCCTCTCTAGGACTTAGTCTCGTTCTACTTGCTTGCAATGGAGGCTGCTTCTCTGTTTGTTTTAAGGAAGAAACAAAGCTTGCTGAAAGAAAAATAAGAGGGGAGGCAGGTGGGGAGGCCCTCAGGAAACCATGGAGGGGGTGTTCGCTCTTATCCACGGTTTCAAGTATCCACAGAGGGGCCTGGAACATATCCCCGGCGGATATGGGGGCCCACCTGTATTGTTCTTTAGTTAACTGGCGCTGCTCTCACTTCTTGTGCATGTTCCTCATGCTTCTCAGGTGTTCAGAAAGCTCTTTGTGCAGCCACTCTGGTTTCCGTATGCATCTCCCAACTTTTCTTCTCATGGGAATTGTTTGTGACTGTGCCTTCAATATCTTGCTTTTCAAAAAATCCCATCCCTCTTGGGCATTTTGGACAGTTCTAACCACTGGGTTGGTTACAGCTGTTCTCTGCTCTCCACATCATAGTTAAACTTGAAGATAAGCCCTGAACGTGTTGTGTGTCTGCAGAAGTTGTTGGTCAAACATAGCTGTTACTAGCTGAAGACATTTGCTTTCTGATATGCCTAATATGCCTTCATCCAAAGTTTTATCTCCTGTGTGTGCTATACATAACAAGCATAAAGGTCTTTCATGTAGTGTCAATGGAATCTTGTTTGGCTTGTGGGGCACTGAATGCAGCTATTATGTATAGCTATTATATTACCTTCTTCTGGCTTTGATTGAGCATTACTGGTTTGTACCACACCCAGTAGTGAACTTTGCTACTGCAAACAGTGCTTCTCATGCCTGGTAAGGTGGTGATGATCATATTTACAGGTACCTCCCATTTTACACATGTTTGATTTAGGCATTTTTGGAATAATGCGCTTGTTTAATTAATATCAGAACCTAATTTACGCTTGCAAATTTTTGGAATAACACCATCAAACTTCCTGTGCGTTCCCACATGGTCCAGGGAAGGTGTGACTTAAGAGCAAGCATCAAGGAGGAGCCCAAGGAAGGCAGATTAATTGGACAGGTTAAGAGAGGGATGGAGCAGAGGGCAGGGGGCTTCAATGGATGCAAACAGCTGCAGCTTGGCTGTGCCAGAGGGGGAGACAAGGAACAGAAAGAAGGCAAAGGGGAACATGATGGGCATGGCTGTCTGTTTGCCTGTCTTCTGGAGGGGGAGTGCCTCCAGGAGGAGTGGGAGAGGTAACTAAGCAGTAGCAGCCAGAGAAGGGGATGCTTCACCTTCCAAGCTGGTTAGAGGGAGGCTGGGGAAGGGGCCTAGTAAGCAGCCAGCCTGCCTTGGTTCCCATGGATGGAGTCTGAGATGGCGTCCTGTGCAAAGCTTTGTCTTGTGTGACTGTCTGGCCAATGCAATCCTTTGCACACAAGGGTGCCTATAACACCTTGTCTCAGGCTGTGTTCAGTTTGCTGGTCTTGTGCACTGCACTTGTGCACGCATTAGTGTGAGCCCCTCATGCAAGGTGCTGTTTATGTTAGCCAGTGTGCGGGCATGCCCTCCATTGATTCAATGCAAGAATAGCATTGATGTTCCCCCTAAGCCTGTACTATTTACATTTACATATTTATAGATAAAACTATTCTTAATGTACACTTTTTTTTAAGATATGTGCTGCTTTTCAAAAATGTAACCACCACATAAAACAAGAGGTGCCTGTATTTCTATAGAATGCTTAGTCTCACTTTCAGCTAAACTGTTTAGAATTGCAACGGTACATCTTGTTCCTGTGTATACTTACTATGAAATAAATCTCAATATGTTCAGTGTAAAGATACATACTACTATTGCTGAAGCAATGATAGTTCTTGCATTGGCTTATGCAAGTGTAAACTGAGATAAAGGAATTTCATATTTTGATTACCTGCTATTGAGAATATTTGTTTATATCTGTTGTTACTGTACCAGAGCGCTGATTTTCTTGCATTGAACATATTCTTTGTGTTATGTTCTATTTACACATGTGTTTTGTTGCATATGCATATTGTACTTGCTTTTACCAGTAGCTGATGCAATAGGTGAAGAATTGAATCTAGTCTGCTTGCGTGCACAGTTTCCCCATGGCCAGGGATATTTTCTACTTCTGTGCTGCCCAGGATAGAGATAGAGATCGGATAGAGAACTTGGCTTTATACAGTCAGTATGTTTGTGACATTCAGCCAGTAATAATTTCTAAAATGTTTCATTTGCACCAGACTTTAGGGCGAAGTGTCTAAAAAGGTGCCTTTTAAAAGGGGGGAGCTTAAAAATTTGCAGTTTGTTTACACTGAAGAATATTGCAATAACACTACTGTTATCGTGCTAATGTAGAAATGCCATGACATTCCTGGAATTTTTCTTGAAGTACATTTTATTCTTTTAACAGAAGCACACAGTACAGCCAGTAAAAGTTGGCTAATTTCATCAAAACAATTGCTGCATTTTGAAATGTATAGTAGATTTTGGGCACCTGAAAAAGTATCCTTTGTCCCTACAACTCCCATTCAGGATTGTGTTTTCCAGGGTCTGTTTATGATTGCAATTGACCTTCAGTTATCAGTCACTAACCTTTAGACCAGTGTTTCTCAAACTGGGTCAGGACCCACTTGGTGGGTCGCGACCTGATTTCTGGTGGGTTATCCCAGGTGATGGATAAGTAATTGCCACAAGTCCTAAGGCTATTCAAAAATCAGATAGCTTCTAATTGCCCTTCAAAGAGCTACGTTCCTGCAGCTTGCAAGATAGCTGCTAATTACCTTGCAAACAGCTGAGCTCCTGCAGCTTGCAAGCTTGTGTAAATATAGGGAGATAAATGTTTGAGTGTCTCGTAAAGCTAGGTGGGTCCCGATATACTAGAGTGTAATTTTAAAAAGTGGATCCTGGTGCTAAAACGTTTGAGAACCACTGCTTTAGAGAACTTCAAGTAACATGTTGGGAAAAGGTTTCTGTTCAACGCGCGATATCTCCCAGTAGAGCTGAGAAAGATCCCTGCTTGAAACACTGGAAAGCGTCTGCCAGCCAGTGTAGACAGTACTAAGCTAGATGTATTAATGGTCCAACTCCGTGTAAAGGCAGCTTCATATATTCATATGTAAGAAATCTGTGTGTGCGTGCGTGTGTAATTGCATATATACAGTATTCTGTCCTTTCATGGAGCTTAGGCAGTGGGGAAGCACGCTTATATAGAAACCACCTTATTATTCTGCAAACACCACCCTAAAATAGTTTAGGCTGACAGATTGTGACTGGCTACAGTTCAATGTGGAATTAGCAAATTTAAGCCTGGTGATTTCAGTGGCCTTAGGCTTTCTTAAGACAGTGTTTGATAGTGGTCGGTCATCTCAATTTAATTTCTTTTGTGTTCAGTCTAATTTTTATGGTAGCTAGTAAGGTAGCATAAATTGTTAGTATGTAGAAACATATGCATTTATAGCAGTAATTGTTTTGAATACTGTAGTTTCCATTCTTTATTAATTGAACGTGGATCTCAACTTACCCCATAGGTAGGCTTATTTTCCCGGTTTCCAACCAGGACACCCCCCATTATTGATTGATTGATTGATTGACTGGATTGATTGAATAAATAAAAAAAATTACTGCCTCATGTGCCCTCACGCGATTTGGGCACCACCATCTTGGATCTTGTGAGATTCGCAAGATCCAAGATGGTCGACACACAAAAAAGGTAAGTTTTAAAACTTTTAAAAGCGGCGGCGGCTTCACCGGGCCTGGAAAGTCCGGGACTGACCCGGGCCCCTGAAATCATGATAGTCCCAGGTTTTCCGCGACGGATTGCAAGCCTACCCATAGTATGCATATGTTTGATGGGTAAGATACCTGCAGTGACCAACATTCTGAGACACAGAAAAGTATAAGAACATACACACATGTTTTATGTTTGGAAGAAACTTTTTTTTTTCAAAATAGATCAGCTTCTTTTTAGAAATCTTTCCTGAAGCAACTATCCATAAGCATATGTTGGAAATAGAAACCTGGCCCAGAAGCATTTTTTCCTCTTTCAAACATATGGAAGTAAACACTACTGCCAAAACTAAGCATCCTGTTGTAGAAAAGATATATGAAGTGAGAGTTCACTTAATAAACAGCCATACCCATGACTCTATACGTGTAGTGGCAGCAGTGCCAGGGTGTTTTCAGAATATAGGAAATATAGCAGCAGCCACAACAAAAAGAGAAAACACTGAACAAAACTGCCTTTGTAGCTTTGATTGTCCCTTTTTCATATGTAGCTTACATTTTCAAAAATCTAAAATCTAGTTCACATTCTTTACTCATAATGAGGAGATACAAATAATCTCTTATTTTGGTAACAAAGAAGGATCAAGTTCTTCAAGAACAGAAAACATACAGTGAGAATTGGGCATCTCTTGGCAATTAGGCTTCTGTTTGTCAAAGCCAGGTCAGGCAGATCAGACTGTGAGCAGGTCAGGCAGATCAGACTGTGAGCAGCTCTAAGGACACAGAGTCAAGGAAGTCAGGAGAGTCATGGTGCAATCCTAGGCATGTCTACTCAGAAGCAGTAGCATACCACGGGGTGTGGTCTGCCCCGGGTGTCAAACCTTCCTAGCGTGTCAAATGCACCACTGAGCGACCGGTAGACCTGACCTTCCTGGGAATCTCGAGGCAGAAGCCAGGTCTACAGTAGAGTAGGTTCTACGGTAGACCGTCTACCCTTCACTTCAACCAGCAAGTAGCCCTGGCCTCCACCTGGGGAACCTTGAGGTGGAGGACTGGTCTATTCATGGCTTTGAGCAGCCCACTCCAGGTGTCAAATACCTTAAGTATGCCACTGCTCAGAAGTAAGCTCCATTGTGTTCAATAGGGCTTACTCCCAGGAAAACGTGGACGGGGTTGAAGCCTCAGTCTTTCACTGCTTTCTCACCAATGCTGCTTATATGGATGTGCAGGTGGTGGCTCCACAGCCACTGAGAGCACTCTTTAAGATGCTATATTAACAGAAAAAGTTGCAACCTACTTAAAGCAGATTGTAAAGAGGCGTAGTGTGAGTCATATGGGTAGTGTTTGCTAGGTTTAGGACTCTTCACCCCTACTTGTTATATACTTGTTATATGTTTATGTTGTATGTTATGTATGTCTTAATTATGCCAATAAAGGTTCTGAATCTGAGAGCACTCTTTAGCATACTGGTGTCACATTATCTGCCCAGTTATTCATGCAGGCATCACAGTAAGAATGAAAGAAAAGGCATGATGTGATACATAAGAATCGTTTCAATAACAGGATGTAACCTACTTTTTTGGTTCTTAATTGGTTCTTAATTGCTGTGAAGATTTCACAACACTGTGTATTGTCTGCAGTATTAAAGATAACTCAACTGAATATGTGACAAAATGCCAGGGTGTTTATTTTTCTTGGGGGAAATTTCCCAGTGGAAATTTCCCACCTTTTTTAGTTTGAGAGCTACTGCTGGTCATGCCCCCTATGTAGGACTGCAGGGTTCTCACTTCCCTTACAAAAAGAGAAGGATAGCCACAACTTTCTAAAGAGTTTGTGGTGGTGTTGTCACAGCCCACTGGATGTTTGGACTGGGATTTTTGGGTGCTCACTAGTTCGAACTCTACCCAAGAGTTTAAGAACTGGTGAGATATTGCCATATAATTTTGATGTTCCTAGTAGTGTGGTTAGATTTTTTAAGCCAAAATCCATGTACCTCCTCTTTTTTCCTGGGGCTGAACAATCTTTAGTTCTCTTTGTTTGTTTGATGATGTCTTTTGCAGTGATTATCAGGTCTGGCATCACACTGGGCTCCAATTCACTCTGAATTTTCTTAATCCCGGTTGCTTATGTGTCATGCTTTTTTGGATTGTCCCATAAACTTTGCCGGAAAGTGATAGTTTCGTCTTTATCTGGAAGTGCTTGGGTCATGCTGCGTTCCCCAGTGAGACTTTTGTAAAAATGTCATTGGTTGCATTGAAACCGAGAATTTTGTCTAAACTGATCTATGCATGCTTCGTATCTTGATAACTTTTTTTGCAACTGCTGTTATTTGCTGCTTATTTCCATAACTTTCAGAATCATTCTTTGGAATCTGATGCTTCTCCTACATTTAGCAGGATAGAGCAGTTGTCCTTATTATCTAGCACAGCGTCCTTTATAGTGTCTCTTTTTCAATTGTAAGTCCCTCTGGCATGGGGACATTGTCACCGATGTTTACGTGCAAGCAAATGACTTTTTGTGGGAAATGTGGGTACAAATGCATCCTTGTCCATTCCACCAATTTACAATATGTTACTTGATGTAAGCTTTGAGCCAAATTTAAAGAAGCTGAAACTGACACAGTTGAAGGAAGCTGATAGGTACCTTTCAGAGTCTGCTGAGTAGAGAGCAACTGATCTTGATCTGCAACCTGCAGTCAAGGCTAAAGTTCTGCATGGCTTCTCTGGTGTGACTTTAGTTGTCCCATCCATAACATACAAATAGTATTGACCTACCATGCAGAACTGTTGTGATGATGGACAAATAAAGACTGTAAAGCAACTACCCCTCCCTCCTTTTGCAAAGAAGCACTACACCTTGTCCTTTAAGCTGAAGATGTTTCGGAACATGTGCAGGGAGAAGTGGCATTGCTGGTGCGGCACTGTAAGTGGTGCAAGGCACTGCACCGTACCTTGCAAACTGGTGCAACGCGGCCCCTCCCACTCGCCCCTGGAGCCATTCCAGCGACGAAGGCAACGTGCAGCACCCCTCCAGCAACGCCACTGGCAGGGAGGGTTGAAGTAGTATAGGAGGGAGATTCATTCATTGCTCCCCTGTAGAAGTCTCCCTCGAACACTGAACCCGTGTGTTCTACTGCCTTCAAAGCAGCAGTATTACTGCTCAGCACTGGGCCATGGCAGTCTTGTTGGCATCCATGTACTTTAGTTAGTGTGTGCATGAGAAAAGTCAGTATCAAAGTTTGCTTCATATTGATCCAGTCAGCTTCCACCGTGTCAGTGCTGACAGGTCTTGGGCTCCTTGTAATCAAGGGGAAAGGCAGGGTATACATGTTTTAACTAAAATAAAAAATAAAATAATTAACTGTGGTGTTGTACATAATAAACTATAATTTTTAACAGTAGAAGTTTATGTATTCATTGGATGAAAAACTAGCCAGATGTTGGCTGAGCAATTAAACTGAATCTGGCTCGTGTCTTGCCGTTCAGAGAAGCCCAATGCTCAGAGAAGTCAAGTAAAGTGGTTCCTAATGTGCTTCCTCTCTTGATTGCTTGTTAATGCCACAGAAGGATTCATTTTTGACAGCTTCCTTGCTTAATCCTTTGGTCCCTTTTGAGAGAATACTGCTGGAGGTGTTTAACTTAGTGTTATTACATGGTGTCATCTTACTAAATCTATTTCATTCATGTTCAGTACAAAACCAAGTTCCCGCATTCAGACGAAATAGGATTGTTGCCTTTTGGCTTATTTGCATATGCAAATTTAGTGCTTAGTATTTAGCAGGATTTTTTTAAGTCAAATGGCTATGTATTAGATTTATTTTAAAATTGGTAGTCCAACAGCCCTATCCTATCCTTCCCACCCCCACTGGTGCGACCATGCCAAAATGGGCACACTGTATCCGGGGTTGGGCAGATTGGGAGGCTTCAACAGGGAGAGGGGATTTAAATCGCCTTATCCCTGCGTAAGCTTCCCACTCCTCAGTGGGTCTCCTCGGACCTGCGCTAGCAATTTTGCTAGTGAAAGTCCAAGGAGAGAAAGGGGGCAGTGATGCTGCAGAAAAGGGGGCTAGGATCTGGCACACACCATCACTGCCAGATCAACCCCCTCGTGCAGCCTCCCTGCCCTCAATTACGCCCCCGTCCCGTTCTGCCCCCTCCCCTCCCACCTCCCCTCCATCTTACCTGCCTCTTCAGGCCTCTGCAGATCCAGCGATGTGTTCAGGAAGGCCCAGGCTTTCCCACCAGCGCTCCGAGGGATCCCCTTTTTAATTTCTATTGCTGCTTTTATGTTATACCTGTTTTATATTTTAATCTACAAAAGTAGATTAAAATATAAATTTTAAAAAAAATAGTTTTAATGATTTTATTCTAATGTTTTTATTCAGATGTTTTTATCTTCTGTATACTTTAATTTTATGTTGTACACTGCTTTGAGTACTAGAAAAGCAGTATATGCATCTTTTAAATAATAAATAAATTACAAATAGCTTTGTGGTTTGTTTTATTTAGTAGCCTAAAATTAATTTATTGGTACGTGACATTTTATTTTGTGAGCATTTTATTTTGCTGTTGTGGACAAGTCTCCAAGACTGGCTGTTTACGCTCCCCTGTCTCTAAAAATCTGTCTCTGCTTCTGAAAATATGGAGGGTGGTTTATGACAGAGGAATATTGGTTAAAATTGGAGACAACTTACCAAATGTAATTTAGCTTCAGACAATGAAGTGTTGAATTCAACTCCGTTGATGTAGTCACATGCATACTGTGAGAGGTGAGGGCCCCAGAGTTTTGGAACATATGAAGTGCCAAAATCAGACCATTGGTCCATCTAGCTCAGTAGTTTTTACACTGACTGGAAGAGGCTCTCCAGGGTTGCAGATAGGAAATCCTCCTATCTGAAGATGTCTCAGGGATGGGTCCTTGGACCTGCACAGTTCATATTCTACCACTGAGCTAGAGCTCTTTCCTTAATACTGTTAAAGTACAGTATTTCTGTCTACCGTGTTAGATGTCTCCCCCCCCCCAGATTGGCTTCATAAATTGTAGTGTCCTCCATGCTTCATAAATTAATCAAGTGTAAGAACCATAGTTCTTGAGTGTGTCTAATTCCTAAGTAGTCTCTAGTTTAAACCTAATACAGGTGTAATGACGGATCCCTTAAAGACGGATCGCTTAATGATGATCTGCATATATGACGGAGGTTCCCAAAGTGTAAACAAAGAATTAAAGCAGCTATAGTACTGTATTTTAAATGCATAAAAAGTCATCTTTAACTCTGTGTGTGTGTGTGTGTGTGTGTGTGTGTGTGTGTGTGTGTGTGTGTGTGTGTGTGTGTGTGTGTGTGTGTGTGTGTGTGTTTCTACCTCCACATACAGGTAGAAATCTTGTTGTGCTTTGTGTTACACTCATAATGTACACTGTGTTTGCCATTCATTCCCTATTGCAACTCCACTGTGTTACATTGAGGACTCGCTTGATGATGGTTTCACTATATGACGGGTTTTCCAGAACGTATCCCTGTCGTTAAGCGGGGGACACCTGTAGTTCACACTACCGTATATCTCTGCCTGGAAAAATGCTGTCTGTTTCTTTTGGATTTGCCTTCAGTTGTATCTGAAGGCTGCTGGAGTCATCTGTGATACTCGCCAGATGAACAGTGAAGTGATCTTTAACTGCTTTTCCCATGTGAATTCTAGAAACTCCCAAGTCTTCTAGATTCCAATAAAACTAGTGCCCTGTTGTGCAACAACTTGCATTCCTGTTCTTACAATATTGCTCCATTTCCATATTTATAGAAAAACGTGTTTACCATCACTTCACATTGTTTGTCCATTTAAAACCAGTTCAACTGTTTACAGATCTCCAAAGGGGCTTGAAAAAAAGTACTTCCTCAGTCATAATGTTTAAATATGTACCGCCTCTACATGCCAGCAGCAGCGGTTCACTTCAAATGAAAAAATACTACTTAACTTGGTACTTATTTTCTGCTTTTCATACTGCCCTGTGTGTGGGTGGTAGGGGGTAGCCTGTTTTTCATCTTCTTTAACATAGGTGTTCCAATATTGGAGAGGAGAGCATGCAGTTTAGAGCTACATTTTGAAGAATAGGGAAGGTTCATGAAATGCTCAGGCAGTACTTGGTAGCATTTACTGGCAGATGTGTTGTGTTCTTTTGTTTGTGTTTGTTAAAAGGTTGAGTATTTTTAGTGGCGGATTGACGCAGGGGTGTGTATATTTAAAACAATTACAAAATGCCAAGGGAGGCAGTTAGGTTTGCTTGTCAACTGTGCTGTCACAGACACTAGCCAATAATGCTTAGACGCTTGCATAACCCTTTCGAAGCAGAACCCCAGACTGCAAAAGAAGCACTGCCTTGGAACTAAGGCATGTTCACATCATGAGAAGCTCATGAAAGGCTCATCATGCACATCATGAAAAGCTCATCATGAAAAGCTCATGAAAGGCTCCTGAGAAAACTCCACAGTCAGGGAATAGGAGGGCATGTCATCTTGTGGATTAGGAACTGGTTGAAGACCAGGAAACAGCGAGTGGGAGTCAATGGGCAATTTTCACAATGGCGAGAGGTGAAAAGCAGTGTACCCCAAGGATCGGTCTTGGGACCGGTGCTTTTCAACTTGTTCATAAATGACCTGGAGTTGGGGATAAGCAGCGAGGTGGCCAAGTTTGCGGATGACTCTAAACTTTTCCGGGTGGTGAAGTCCAGCAGGGATTGTGAAGAGCTCCAGAAGGATCTCTCCAAACTGGGAGAATGGGCAGCAAAATGGCAGATGCACTTCAATGTAAGTAAGTGCAAAGTGATGCACATTGGGGCAAGAAACCAAAATTTCGCATATACGCTAATGGGTTCTGAGTTGTCTGTGACGGATCAAGAGAGAGATCTTGGGGTGCTGGTGGACAGGTTGATGAAAGTGTCGACCCAGTGTGCGGCGGCTGTGAAGAAGGCCAATTCCATGCTCAGGATCATTAAAAAAGGGATTGAGAATAAAACGGCCAATATCATTATTCCTTTGTACAAATCGATGGAGTATTGTGTCCAGTTCTGGTCACCACACCTCAAAAAGGATATAGTTGAATTGGAAAAGGTGCAGAAAAGAGCGACCAGAATGATTCGTGGGCTGGAGCACCTTCCTTATGAGGAAAGGCTACAGCGTTTGGGGCTTTTCAGTCTAGAAAAAAGGCGCCTGAGGGGGGACATGATTGAGACATATAGAATTATGCATGGGATGGAGAGAGTGGATAGAGGGAAATGCTTCTCCCTCTCGCACAACACCAGAACCAGGGGACATACACTAAAATTGAGTGGAGGGAGAGTTAGAACGGACAAAAGAAAATATTTATGTACCCAGCGTGTAATTCATCTGTGGAACTCCTTGCCACAGGAAGTGGTGATGGCACCTGGCCTGGATGCCTTTAAAAGGGGGTTGGACAGATTCATGGAGGAAAAGACCATCACAGGTTACAAGCCATAAGCAACCTCCTGGTTTTAGAAGTAGGTTTTCTCTGTGCCAGGTGCAGGGGAGTGGCAGCAGGAAACAGGTTATTTTGTTGGCTGTGTGCTCCCTGGGGCATCTGGTGGGGCCAGATGAACTGTGTGATACAGGAAGCTGGACTAGATGGGCCTTTGGCCTGATCCAGCAGGGCTCTTCTTATGTTCTTACGTTGACATCAACAGAATGTTGCAGACTTTCTGCTTGGAAATATGATTTCCCTCCGACAGAAGCAATCCTTTAGGGAAAGATTTTGGATACCACCCATAACAACTGAGTAACTATGACGCGTTTTATTGTGCAATATAACAATTTTCTGGAATGGCCTTTAGTTTCTTAGCCTGGCTACCAATGGTATTTCCAATTTCCTAAGTTATAATTAGGCTTTCACTTTACAGAGCTTGGAATCATTGTTGTATATATTGTACGCAGCTGGTAGTCTGCATTATTGTATTTTGGTTGATTTCAGTCCATAGCTAGTAATGGGAAGGAAGTATTTCAACAATGTCTTCCTACTTAAGGGAAAATGGTTTAGTATTACTTCCTCTACTCCTGTGTCTATTAAGAAAGGAATCCAGGTCTCAACACTTATCTAAATGTTTTGCTAGAACAGAAAGGAAAATAGGGAGTTGATATCAGTTTGCTTTTAAAGATAAATGCTCAGAAGTATATTTTTAATTACTGTCTTCATAATGTCTTCTTTTCCCCCAGTCTGGTTCAGTCTGATTCAGATTTGTGTCCCTTTACTATCAGTGTAGTAACAACGAAGATACCTCCCCACAGCGCTTTGAACTGTCCCATATCATACTAGGAGTCTTTTATTTACATTTTTATGATAGAGTTTTTCAGAGGGAAGCATGAATATAAAGCAGAATACTTCTAAGCATCTTGGCACATTCCAGCTACACAATCCTATTTTGTAACAATGTTGAGTGTATTAGCAAACTTTGTAATAAGAGAAGACCAGAACATAAATATACCGCGATATGCAAACATTATGAGGAACAGTGGAAATGAACCATGAAATAAATGCTTTCTGTTGACAAGGTAAAACATTTGTTGAACAGTGATAATCAGCCCAGTATACTAGCTGGTGTTTGAAAGCTTCTTTATAGCTTGTGTCGAATGGATGGTAAGCAGGGCATTAAAATAAGCATTGTGTTAGCACTCATCATAGGCTGTAAAATGTTGTAAAAATTTCCTTCAATTTAGTAAATTATATCCAGTTGAGCTGCTTCCCCCACGAGAAGCATCTGGTGGGGCCCCTGTGAGATACAGGAAGCTGGACTAGATGGGTCTTTGGCCTGATCCAGCAGGGCTCTTCTTGTGTTCTTAAGCTGGAATGGGACTCTCAAATATTCTCACTATCACAGTCAGGTTCTATTGTGTCATTTTGGCTAACTTTTTCATTCTTCACGTAATCCTCAACCTGTTTACCAACGTTTGTAAATTCTAACTCTTATACTGGACACTTTGACTCAAACAACCCATCTAGCTAGGTATAAAAAGTGTATAAGAATATGTATTGGTCTATGATAGATGGTTCCCAGTTTTTGTCAAGTATAATCAGCTGTCTGTAGTAAATTTGTGCAGTGGAATTACAACCTAAGATAATGATCAACTACAGTATTTAGTTCATCTCTGAACTGATAAAGCCATCCACCAGCACAGGCTTTATCGTGGCCAGTCAGGGCTTTGTGTCCTTTTTGGCTTACAGGAAACAGCTGAGAGAGTGGAAGGAGGAAAAACAGGGAACACTGCTGGGCTGGACCATGTCGTCCAGGACTGTTGCTAAAAGTGGCTGATGAGGTGCCTTGAGAAAGCCTCAATGGACACATAAGTCACATGGAAGGTTACCTATGTGGTGGAAGAAAGGAGTTTGTGCTGCTCTTCTCCACACTGTTGTATCACCACCTCCAGCTGAACATGGGAACCATAGCTCACCAAAGACTAAGAGATTCAAAGAAAGCAAAGAAAGTGACCTGTGCTTTCTAATAGCAAAGAAAGTGACCTGCTACAGTCACAGTTTAACCAACAACATATACTACCAACGTATAGCTTTCGAGAAGCCTTAGTTGCTCGTGGTCTTCTAAAAAATGGGTCTGGGGTAGAGCCTAGGTTGGAACATGAAGTTTATGTATTTATTACAGTATTTATATACCGCCTCTCATAGACTGAAGGTGATTTACATAAGCAGGCTGAACATAAGCCCCATTTTTCAATGCGGTTTTTACAAATATTCCATGAGAATCTCATAGAACCCTCCGTTTCTCCAGATGTTTCCCTTCATAGTGCAGTCATCATCCTGGCTGCTGACTCTTGCGCCCTCCAAGCTCTCGCAGGCAGCTGCATACCAAGCTTCAGACTGGTTCTCAATATGTTATCTGGCTTTTGCTAGCTGACTCCTCCACAGTGATACGCCTCTCACAATCTCTCCCAGCAGCTGATTCTGCTTAGCTTTTTCAGGCAAGGCGACAGCAAAACCACACCTCCTACCCCCAGGGATGGGGACTCGAGTCAAATGACACGACTCACAAGTGTGACTGAGTCACTTATTTCCCTGACACGGACTCGAACTCGCAACCCACGGGGACTCGCACTCGTGGGAGTAACGACTTGCCATTTCCAAGTCGTTTTCCTTTAAAGGCCAGCATCGTCAATCTGCAAGCAGGTTGGCGACGCTCACCACAACACAGACAGGCAGTCAGGCGCAGTGGAGACCTCGGAGGAGGAGGGCGACTGGAAGGGAGGGTTTTTGAGCAGATGGGGTGGGAGGGTCAGGGAAGGCAAACCTTACTCAGAGTTTTGGTTTTTTTCTTGGCATTTTTTTCACCATTGGCCACAACTCTGAGGGGATGGAAGAGGTGACGGAAGGCGAGAATGCCGCAGCGGTTCCTCCTCATTGGCCAATACTCTGAGCCCAAGGGACGCTCGGCTCAGCAAGAGGGGGCAGGGAGGAGCAATACAGCTCTGTGCGGGTTTTCGAGTTGGTGGGGTGAGAGGGGTTTGGGAAAGCAAGCCTGGCTCAGATATTTTTTCCTTTCTTTTCTCGCCGTCTGTTCACCATTGGTCACAACTCCAAGCCCAAGGGGAGGGAGGAGGGAGGAGCAATACAGCTCCGCGCGGGTTTGAATGTGGACACTATGCTTGTTTTTCCCAAGCCAGATGGGAAGATTTTGAAAATGCCTAACTTGACTCTGCTGGTGTGTCGTTGTCGTCCCCGAACTTTTAATAGTACTTTGACTATTGCTCCTTTTTAATAGTAATTTTGAATTGAACTGAACTGAAAACAACTATAGAACACATTGCATGTTTTAACATCAATTAGTGACTTTTTTTGTTGCTGAGTTTTACTAGAGAATAATTTGAAAGAGGTCTGCCAAAATCCCTGCCCTAAATGTTTAAGACAAGCCTGTAAAACTTTTGTGAAAATATAAGGTGTGTTGTCCTTGAAATGCATAATGTTGTCCTGGATGTGCACATCAGCTTTCATTCCAATATCTTCAATGGAAGGTATTGTATTGTTTAATATCTTTCCTGACCCTGTGTAAGATGTAGGGCATACACCGATTTTGGGCTTGGGATGTAGAATCTTGAATGCGAGGATTTCATTTCAGTGTTTAGCTGAGTTACTAATGTTACAGGCAGATTTACAAAAGGAATCCTAAATTGGCCAGTAGTGAACCAAACTTGTCGGTTTCTATTGTTAATACATTTTAAGAACGCTGAGTTTCCCTTTACCCTAGCCTTGTACTCTTCCTGGCCCCATTCCAGTCATACGTTTATGTAATATGTATGTAATGATCACCTTTGTAAACCTCCAGGATAAACAGTCAAAATCTTCTTCCCAAGACTTGCTCTATGATCTTTGGCCCCAGCCAGCCCACCTACTTCAGTCCCCAAGCCCTATATTTTTGTCTTCAAACAGGCATCCAGTGTTGTATGTAAAGATCCCTGAGGAAGAGCCTGACCCAACTGGCAACTTTCAATTTAAGCTAGATGTCTTTCATATGGATTCACTTATGGGGATGGAACTTTTTTTTTCTACTTCAGTAAAGTGTGTTGTAACTGGCATTAGGGAAGGGGATGTGATTTGTTTTCCCCCAAATTTGGTATTGCATATCTGTCAAAAGTTAGCTCTTTTGAATCAAAACTTGTGTGAATCTTCCTGTATTTTTCATCTCTCCCTGCTGGGGCCCGCCTTTTATTTAGTCAGATTCAGCATTTCAGCACAAATGATGTAGCAGAAGACTACAATCTGCACTAAATCAGCTAGAGACAACCAGCTGTTCTGTGATTCCACTGTCCATAAAATACACCCGTTATTTGGAAGCCTTTGTCCCAATTGTATGAGCAGCTGTGCTAATTCAGTGCTGTACAGGGATCACGTGTGTGTGCATTGTGATGCTGGTGGTCTGACCTGATCCCAGCTTAAGTGCTGGAACAGCAGCGATTGCTGGGTGTTGCGGTGCAAGATGACACTACCCAAAAAAGAAATTAATCGGCAGCACATATGTATAATATGTTGCATAGGTCAGTCTGTAGCATGCTTAAGGTTTAGAAGAGGGAGGAGGAAGACAACTATTATGAGTATGCTGACCTCTGTGCTATGCAGCCTCTTGAGTAGGTTTATACTGGTGTACAATTTGCCATCCTTGGAATCCTGTGGAATTTTTCAAGAGTGTGTTAAGCAGAATGTTCTCTTTTGGTGTTCGTGAGACTTTTGCAGCAAGGTCAGTCCATATATATAAGGAACCATTTTTAGCAATTCAGCATCTCAGCGAGAACACAACTTCTAAATAAAAGTTTTGTTCTAATAAGTTTATTGCAAAATATGAGTTTAAAGTCTTAAAAAAATTTAATCTAGGAGTTTGGTTCACATTGGAATGACTTAACCATTCCCCTTGATTTTTTTAAAAAAGAGTATATTTTTATTTGGATTTCATTTGAACAGGAATATATGGTTAACATTTGTATGTTCCTGTATCATTGAATCATACTCGGGTAGAAATTATTAGAATTTGAGAAAACTCTTGTGAAAATTTTAATCTGGTCACAACTCTGTTGTACTTGGTATGGCAGGTGGATTCTGCCTCACTGTTGCACCTGTGTAAGCATTTAAGCATTACACTAACATGGGATCAGGCACTAGGGGTGTGGGTGGTGATACCCTCGGGGTGTGTGTGACACCACTAGTGGCCAAAATTGTGGAAACCTTTTGAAAACTTTTTTAATGAATAATACCATAGTATACATCCTTGGAAAGGTAATTTAATGCAGAAGGTAATGAAATAAACCGTGTTGAATTATCTGTATTCTACCAAACGTTATGGCCAAATAACCAGAATAAAAAAAAACACCACTGCCTTATGCAACTTAACTGACCGATGAGACTGATTGTTCCAAGAGCCAATGAGATATTGTTATTATGACACAGCATGGAACCAATAAGGTGTTAGTATGAGTCAGCTCTCATTTCTATTTATCAGAGCTAACACTAGAATTCTTGTTCAGTTGTGTGAGTGTCAACAAGTTGGCCACTGGTTTTTTGTTGGTTACTGATTTGTTGGGTGACCTGTACTGTTATATATTAAAATAAATAAAGCTAATGAGGGTAACACCATGAGTTACCACACCAGATGATGCCAACCCTAGCGAAATCACTGGGGTGATGCGATGAGCTCTCGCATCAGGTGACGCAAACCCTAGTGACGCCTCTGGGACAAGTGTTTTTTTAAGTTTAATGTTTTAACATGGCCTTAAAACCCGAAAGACTTCGTGCAAGACATACTGGCCATGAAAGCCTAAGTAGTCAATTGTGCTTGGACTGTTTGAGAGCTCTGTGCAAGCCGGACCAAGAGTTCTGAGAGAGAGGATGTGTGGGATAATAAGATTGATCAATCAATTTGTTTTTTTCTTTGCAGGTCCACCAGGAAGGCGAGGAAAGCCTGGTAGGCGAGGAGAACCAGGTAAGCCTCCATTTCTTGTGTAGGTTGTATACTTGAACTATGAAATGAAAGTTGTCCATCAAAGGGCAGTGCCACTCCAGAAATTTGCAAATATATTACTGTGTATATCACTTAAACACAGTACCCACTGATATAGTATTTATAAACCTATTCTTTGTTGCTATGTAAGAATTGATTTAATACACCCTTGCATGTTTGTTGTAAGATTTTTCCCATCCTAATTTCTGTATATTTGTATGTATATGTATGGCTGTTAAATGGGTAAAATTTCCTTTTTGTTCCTGTGTTTGGCAATCAATCATCAACTCTTTCAAAAGCCCCAAGTATGGCGCTTTTCTGGAATTACCAAGGTGATGGTAATTACCAAGCTGAGGGCTACATCAGACATGCAGTTATTCTATGCCCAAATGTATTTATGTGTGTCAACTCATCCAAGAATTGCAACCAGTTGCAAATTGGTTCATTGCATCTTGGACAGTGGCATCACTAGGGGCGTGGAGAGGTGTGGATTGCACCGGGTGACAGCCTCATGAGGGGGGGGTGACACCACTGGTGTCCAAAATTGTGGAAACCTTTTGGAAAATTTGGATTTATGAATAATACCATAAAGTTATATATCATTGGAAAGGTAATTTAATGCGAAATGAAATGAAATGTTGAATTATCTGCATTCTATGAAACATTATGGCCAAATAACGTGAAACACAACTGCCCTCCCCTTTGACTTACAAACTGCTCCCTCCTTGGACACTTTCCGGCAAGGCCTAAAAACCTTCTTGTTCAAAGAAGCCTTCTGAGCCCTTGGCTTTTTTAACATCTCGCTGGTACAGGTGAGGGTGCTGCTGTTTTTATGCTCTTGTTTTAATTGTAGCAATGATCTTTTTAATCTATGTTTAGATACTGTTTTTATTAATTTTCATTAATTGTTTTTTTACTGTTTTAAAATGTGATTTTTTTGTATTGTATTGTATTTTCTTTTTTTGTTGTTGTTGTTGTAAGCCGCCTTGGGTCCCTTCGGGGAGAAAGGTGGGATAAAAATACTGTAAATAAAAATAAATAAATTATGTAACAAAAAGTAGACTTCCTTAACTCAAAACTGACCGATAAGATTGATTGCTCCAAGAGCCAATGAGGTGTTATTATGACACAGCATGGAACCAATAAGGTGTTAGTATGAGTCAGCTCTTATTTCTATGTGTCAAAGCTAATACTAGAATTCTTGTTCAGTTGTGTGAGTGTCATCAAGTTGGCCACTGTTTTTTTTGTTGGTTACTGATTTGTTGGGTGACTTGTATTAAATAAAATAAAGTTAATGGGGGTGACACCATGAGTTGCCACACTGGATGACACCAGACTTAGTGACACCACTGATCTGGGGGTTTCTTCATGGCAAAGGCCATGCTAGTGTCTCCTCTGGGAGTGCCAATCATCCTTTGGTAGACTTCCTCTGTCTACATGTATCCCAGCAGCACTTGCCCACTGAGAGGGGAGAGTTTTTCCCTGAGTTCCTGGCCTTCTGAGGGCAGAAAATATACTGATTAAGGCATATCATGTGATTCACTGCTTCAGCTTTCACAGGGAAGGTTTTTTCCTCTCATTCTGAAGGGGGAGCCCCTTTCCAAAAATTCAGATCTCCTCCCTGCTTCTCAGCAGGACGTTTCCTAATAATTGATTAGTAGTGCCAGCCATTTGATTGCTACCTACCCCATATGAACCTACCCCAGTTGAAACCAATGAAGGGGGCCTACTGGTGACACAGCAATACAATTAGAGCTATTCCAGGGTCTGACTTAGGTACCAAATATTACATAGGAAATATGTGGAAGGCCAAAAAATTAAACATACATTTTACATGTTTTAATTCTTTGCCTTAACCACATAATTATTATTCTCTTGCAGCAGTAAAAAGCTACCCTGAGATCAGGTTGCAAACACCACCAGCAGAAGATAAATTATAAAGAATTAATATGACTTGGCTATGTCTGCTTAGATTTTTCTTTAATTGGAGAGGAAAATTAAGAAGTGGTTATAGTTTTTCTTGGCATAGAGGCCTATGTTGTTGTTCAGTCGTTAAGTCGTGTCCGACCCTTCGTGATCCCATGAACCATATCCCGCCAGGCCTTCCTATCCTCCACTATCTTCCTGAGTTCGCTCATTTTCATGTTCGTTGCATCGGTGATGCTGTCTAACCATCTCATCCTTGGCCTTCCCCTTCTCCTTTTCCCTTCAGTTCTCCTTTTCCAGTTCTCCTTCTCCTTTTCCCTTTCCCTAGAGGCCTATACACCATTTCTTTTTTTAACAGATGGTTATACTCATGCATTCTTCTGAAATAGAGGAAAAGCATATATAAAAATATACACATGGAGAGAGGCACTCACAGTGTAAGACTTGTGTAAGGCAGCAAACTGCAGCGTGGGGTCTGTAATGTTGCTCCGGAGAATGCTTGTCTTTATCTGTAATGCAGCCTAACCAAAGAGCAGATTGCCTTTGGTGTATTGGTTTTGGCCCAGCAGCTGAATGTTTGTTGTTATAGATAGCTTGAATATATATTTGTGTACTTGTTTCAGAACGTTACCACACATAAACCAGGCCCTTGCTCCTCTTGCCACAACTGATAGATGGAAGTAAAATATTATTTGCCTTGTGTGATAGCATCCTTCTTCCCTACAGGCTCTTATGTGGTTACAACTTCACAGCTTCCAGACAAATGCTGTTCTGGAGCCAGAAGGCTCAGCAGTGCTTTGGCTTGCTTGAGGAAGCTTTGCTCTGGCAACGATTGAAATGATAATGTTAAAAACCTTCTTAAAAAATATCTACATAGTGAGGCCTTTATGACATGCCCTGTAGTGACGTTGCTAAAATTAGATCATTTTGCCAGCTTTGACAAGGGAAGGTAGATAATACAGCATATACATTTGCTATATTACCTGGATTGGGTGGTTTTTCACAGATTTTAGACATCCTACCTGGTGTCCGCTTTGCCCATTAGCTGGCCTGGATTGTAAGCTTTCATTGACTCACTCACTCACTCACTCACTCACTCACTCACTCACTCACTCACTCACTCACTCACTCACTCACTCACTCACTCACTCACTCACACACTTCTGGACACTCTTGAAAGCTGAGATAGAAGCAGGCAGGGACAGCCCAGTCCTACGCAGGACTGGGTTGTTGCGCACAACCATTTACGACAGTGGAACTGAGTTCTGCTGTTGTAAAATGGCTGCTGACAGAGCGCGCAGTGCTCCGTTGGTGGACATTTTGGGACCTCAGCCGCAAGAGATGACGGCACTCCCTGTCTGTCACCAGACTTTCCTGGACCCACTGGAGCAAGTAAGGCAGCGGTGGGGGCGGCAATAGGGCAGGGAGGGGACAGAACGAGGTGTGTAAATGTAAACCAGCCTCCGCTGTATCTCGACCTCACAATATTAACAATTTACCACACTACAGTGCTGTCATAAACTCTACTATTTACTATCTCTTACCCACAGGTTCCCCAACCTGTAATATAAGCACAATTGACTATACTGGCATTGGGATTGCAATGATAATTTTGAAAAGGTTAAAAACTCAACCCAAAAAAGTTTTAAAATATGAAATGTGAATTGCAAAGAGCATAAGCTCCTGTCTTTGCTGCCAGCTGTGGTGGCGTGGAAAATACTGCTGTCTTTCACAGCTTTGCTAACCCCCTAGGTTTCTCAGTTGTATTCTATGGACAACTCTCATGGGCAGGGGAGAAAAAAAAATAGCTCTAAGATAAGGAAAGCACGTTTTTTACTTTTTTTTTTTTTTTTACTTTTAACACCGTTTTTCGTTTGGCAGATTTCAGTATCCATGGGGGTTCCCGGAATGGAACCCCTGCAGATACTGAGGGCCAACTGTAATATGTTGTTACATGTGCAAGAAAAGCCTAGCGGACCATTGCCTTTCCCCAAAGCATCATTAAGAGGGAGCGATTTGCAATGGAAATGCAGTGGAGATGCTTAACCCTCCCCTGGTCTGCCACTCTATTTGCGTAACTAGCAAATGATTTGCATAATATGCAAAATAGGCTGCCTAGATTTGGTGAACTGCAATATGGCAACCCTTACATATATCATACAGTATATCAACTCTCCTACGCATCATATATCTAGTCTATTAGGCCATTCTTCAACTCATTTGCCTAGTAACAGTTTAAAATAATTCCAGAAATGTGATGCTGTTGGATCAAGTACTGCAAAAACATAGGCTATGTAGGTGGTAAAAATATTCTTGCTGATTTTGGTGGTGCTGTTTCCACTTTGTAACTGTAGATCTGTCTTGAGTTGCAAGCCAGCCTCGAAGTCAAGTGGTAGAGCAGCTTTAAGTGTAAAGGAGAACAATCTAGAGTAGACTCTAAAGTCTAACCCATTCGGAATGAAGCACTTATCACCTTTCTCAAAGGAATGTCTCCTTCTCCACCCCCACCTCTTCTGCTTTTACTGTCAGGGTCAGAAAAGATACAAGAGATTTGTAACACATGAAACAGTTGGATAAAGGAAATTCCTATCCTCTGGTGCTTGCTGAGATAGTAAGGAGGTGATTGCCTTGCTTACTGCTGTTACCTTCTGAAAGGGATTTGACCTTCCAAGATATTGCTCTCACATGCATGCATTCTTTTGCCATTGACAAGTATTCATGTCCTGAGCAGTGGTAGGAAGTAGTGCTGTGAACTCCCATTATAGGTTCAGGCTGTTAGGATAGGGCCAGCCCAGCGTTGAGACTGCCTAAAGCAACTGTTTGAAGTGGTGAGTGGGGGGGGGGGGAGTGGCAAGCAAATGAGGTGTGCCATGCATGCACCATGTGTGTGCCCTCTGCCTTCCTCCGCCCCACTTAGGAAAGCAGCTTGGGTGGGCAAGGAGAGGGGAGGTGGCGAGGTGAAATGAGGTGGCAATGGTCCCTTACCTTCAGTTCCAGTGCCACTTTCTTCCTCTTACGTCTGCCCACTGCTGTCTGAAATAAATAGGATGAGCAGAGCATGCTGGGAGATCGTGCCAGAGCTGAAGGTAAGGGGCCTCACCTCTCTTCCCTCTCCTTGCCCACCTGGCTGCTTTCCTAAGCAGTTGGGTGGGCAAGAAGGGGGGCAACGTCGTGGCAGTGGGGGGTTGTGCACACATTAGTGCATGAGGTTTGTTAATTATTTTTGTATGTGGGGGGCGCATGCTGGCAGTGGTGGCGGATCTGTCCCAAATCAGGCAGCAGATCTGCTTGAACCACTCCTGTTTAGGAGATGGGTCAACCATTAAGAGACCTACCAAGGTGTGCGCTGGCAGCTTGGCTAAGCTGGTAGTATTTATATATAATCAACCTTTATTGGCTTATAAAAACACAATACAGTAACACCACAATAACAACAGAAATCACACACACATACATACATACATACATACATACATACATACATACATACATACATACATACATACATACATACATACATACATACATACATACATACATACATACATACATACGCCTTAGTTAACTGCCAAGCTTAGACCATATTCCCGGCTCCGATGCATCAAAAGATATTTTAGGAAAGTTCCCACTGTCTCAATTATACCAGAATCCTCAGATGATAAGATGTTCCTTAATACAATACAATCTGAACAACCTTCCCACTTACTCAGCAGGGGAGCTAAAAGTTTCTTACGAAGAATCAGATGGAGTCGGCAATGTAGAATCATATGAGGAAGAGACTCAATCATACCCAGCTCACATGAACAATATATCTCCTGGTCAAGTATCCTATTATATCTTCCATATAACACAGCCGAAACGAAAACATTACACCTGGTCAGAGTGTAAGTCTGTTCAGTTGGACAGACGTTCAATAGGACACGTCAGCCAGGCAAGATACTCTAAGAGGTGACCGACTCTGGTCAGAATCTGGAAGCATATCAACGAGCAATGCTTACTCACTGCACCCTGTAACTCCTGGGCCTGAATATCCAAAAGCCTCCTTTTAAATACAGTACTGCCCCCATATCCGCTGGGGATATGTTCCAGGCCCCTCCATGGATACTTGAAACCGTGGATAGGGGCAAATGCCCCCTCCATGGTTTCCTGAGGGCCCCCCGCCCTGCCTCCCCTGCGGGCAGGCGTGTGCGCCCCCCAGCTCTTATTTTTCTTTCAGCAAGCTTCATTTCTTCCTTAAAACAAACAGAGAAGCAGCCTCCATTGCAGGCAAGTAGAATGAGACTAAGTCCTAGAGAGGCGCTGCAAGGTTTCTGTTAACCTTGCAGAGCCTCTCTAGGACTTAGTCTCATTCTACTTGCCTGCAATGGAGGCTGCTTCTCCTGTTTGTTTAAGGAATAAATGAAGCTTGCTGGAAAAAAAGTAAAAGCCTGGGGGGGGGTGTCCCCGCGCTCTGTGGATAACTGAAACCGTGGATAGCGACACGTGGATATGGGAGCCACACTGTAACTGAGCCATAAAGGGCAATGAACCCAAAGTGTCAGTATCGGTACCAATCAATCTAATCTTATGAAGTAAATCCACAGAACCTACTGGGGGTAGTGAGTCCTCAAGAAGACTATATAGAATGCTATCACAATTTGGATTAAAATACACTCTCAACCAGAATTTGGCCAGTAGTATTTAGCGGGTGTATTTAGCAGTTCCAAAACATGTTAATGCTTGTAGATAAATAGGTACCGCTTGCGGGAAGGTAAACAGCGCTCCGTGCATGCTACGCGCTGCGGCAAGGAGAGTCATGCCAGCCACATAACCACGGAGGCGTCTTCAGACAATGCTGGCTCTTCGGCTTTGAAATGGGGATGAGCACCACACCCTAGAGTCGGACACAACTGGACTTAATTGTCAGGGGTCACCTTTACCTATTTAGCTAGCATCAGTGTGTGGGTAGACGTGGTGTAACTCTGGAGCTGAGTACACAGGAGCTGCATGTGTAGCAATGGGCAGTGGTAGGCTTACCATCGTCCCGAAATGGAGGCAGGCTTCGGATCTAGTCCGAGCCCAAGCAGCTCCCAAGGATGCACTGTGGCTGGCCAATGGGCTTCCGGAACTTCCGGTCAACGACGCGACTGAAGCTGGAACCCCCATTGGCCAGCCACAGTGCATCCTTGGGAGCTGCTCGGACTAGGCCGAAGCCTGCCTCGATTCCGGGACAATGGTAAGCCTAGGGAGTGGTAGCACAGAAGGAGAAGAACCAAAGGCAAAAGACCCTGGGTCAGGAGGGCCTAAGTTGAAAGAAGATGTGGCTTTTCCAGCAGCAGGTCAGCAGCAAATTGTCCAGGACTGTAGCTCATCTTCCTGATAGTCTGGAATCTCAGGGCTTAATTACACATGTGTTCATTGCATGGTTTGGCCCTGCCTATCATCATCACCACCACCATCGTCATCTTAAATAGTAGCTGCTGGAGCTCTCATCAGGATTGGGACCACAGTGCACAGGGTGGGGGGATTTGACTCCCCATGTGTCACAGTTCTGTTGAAGAATGTTTTCCACCCTCCCTTCCCCTTTACTCCTCCCCCCCCCCCCTAGGGCTACCATTCCCTGGAAGAGAAACTTCCATTTGTGCCAGTGGAAGCCTCCTTCTGAGGGCAAATAGCAGGGGCATGATTTTCACTGAACCTGCAATGCAAGGGGAAAGGGTTAAATGCCTCCTCCCCACATTCTATGGTAATGATCCCCACACACTGATGGTCATGATCAGGGTTGCCTCCCATGGCTACTATGTAAAGCTGGTGAAAAAAAAGCATGGAAGGCTAAACTATCCATTTAACATAATGTGTAGTTTGGCCCTTAGACAATTGGAAGGCTGGTTTGAAGCTAATGAAGGCAGATCCCTGTAGGGACAGGGAAAGTTCTGCAGCTTTCCAGGCCACAAACGTTGGCCTGCCTTCTATCCTATTATGAGCGGGCCAGGAGTACTTAGCAGAAATTGTACTATAATCATAGCACAAGCGGAACTAAATCAATCCAACATCAGTTTAGGCAATAATTAATTGTTAAACAACTGGGAGGATTTGATCGGATTATTGCTGCTGCTGCTGCTGCCCTTGAATCTGGCTAATGCATTTTTTATTTATTGTTAATTTCTAGAGTACAAGATTCCTTACAAATTTTTATCTTTCTAATTCAATTTACAAATAAGTCCTTTCCCCTTTTGAGATAAGGACATAAATTCTTACAGACCATTGTGCTCTGGTTACCTCTTCAGGCTCTGCAGTGTGTTGGTGTGTTTCGGTTCCATTAGAGAATTATCTCAGAGCCAACACAAACAGTTAGGAAAAAAGCACGCAGTAGGCCCCTTCTGGCACTGTACCGTTCAGAGCACAGAGGATGGAGACTGAATATTTAAAAAATCTGCCTCAAACTCCACATGAATAGCAAGGTCGTGTGTCACTCAGAAGGCTGGGATAGATCTCTAGACATTGTATCTTTCCCTATGGAAACAAGTTTTGTGTGTGTTTAGTGTGTTTTCAGGTGTACCTTAACCCCTGCCCTGCTGCATTCTCAGTAGCATAGTTCCAGGAAAGTTCTACCATTCTCTAAATTCTGCATTGGCTAGCATTCTGGTACCGTAGGAACATAGGAAACTGCCCTATACACTGACCTTGATCCGTCTAGTTCAGAATTGTCTACACTGGCTGGCAGTGGCTCTCCAGAGTGTTGTATAGGTTACCTGAAGATGCCAGGGGCCTGCTGTGCAACCTGGGGCCTTCTGCATGGTGAGATTGACTACCGTAGAACTACAGCACCTCTGCAAGTGCTATTCAATTGTTGAATAATTGCTACAGGTGCCTTCAGGCATAAATTAAGTTCAAGGCCCTGAGGCAACTGGCAGCCCATTCCTATGGGCCTGCTACACTGCTGGAACTTACATTGCAGTGGCACAGCATACTTTATAGTGGTCGCAAAACATGACCCGCCATTCCACACAGCCAGGCCACTGCCGCAAGTGGTGAGCGACCACACACCAGTGGCCTCCAGAAGAGCTCCAGTGCCAGTAAGTCCACGCAGGGTGCAGGCAGGATGCGGGGGTGGGTAGAATGGAGAGCGGAATGGGGATGGAGACAAGGATGGGGGGAGAAAAGCATATCAAGGCTAGGAAGGGGGTGGTATCTGTGACAGTGGCGCTGCCGATATTCTATCCCCCTTTCCTGCCTCGATCCACCTTCCTGGATCCACTCGGACTTGCGCCAGCAAAATCACTGGCACAGGTCCATCATAGCATCAGAGGGTTATGCTCAGGCAAAGGAACAAATGTTCCCTTACCTGGAGGAGACCTCCGGGACTCCCCCCCCCCCGCGCATGATACAGTGCACGCTCAGGTGGCATGGCTGCATTGGCAGGGAATGCAGATAGGATTGGGCTGTGAATGAAAATATTGTATATTTTAGTAGATGTGGAAAGGGTGTTTTGGTTTTGAGTTCTCTGCCTATGGATATAAATTATATTTATATATTAGAGCAGCTTTTGTGGCTGAATAATCTTGGATTTTTTAATTTTACCAAACTGGTATTTACTTTCTGAACACAGGTGTTTGGAATTACACAGACTATTCAGAGCACTATTTCCCCAGTGTCCTCTTTTCATCTGCTGCTTGTCATGTTGGAGAAGAGGGAGAATGATTGTTGTTTTGCTTGGGCAGTGCTCCCATGAAGGAAAGAACACAGCTTCACCTCTTCTCAGGTACTTTGTGCAAAATGAAAGAATTACCATTCTCTGCTCCCCTGCAACTTGCAGCAGATGGGAAGGGACAGTGCACCCCTCCTAGCTTATACTGGCTGCTTTCCTCGCCCATTTGTCAGCCAGAAGAAGACGGGCAGGAGGGCAGCCAGCCAATTGAAAGAATGTGTGCAGCATCTGAAGCCAAAAAGAAGAAAGCCGTTAGCACAGCATTGATTCACTTGGAGAGGATTGGTCCTGTCTCCCCACCTCAGAATTCTGTCCTGAAGATGCCATGGAGGGAAGCAGGGTCCAGTTGTAGCTGGATTGGAACAGAGCATACTTCAAGAGAGACACATTGCAAAATAGTCAGTTTACCAGTCCAAATATAATTACTGTATGACATTTGCTTCCGGTATCCATGATTCTGATTTGTTAAAATAAGACAATACAAATAAGACAGATAATAAAATTAAAAGATACAAGAAATTCAATTTTTCAATTTGTATATTTGTAAAAAAAACCTTTAAAGTAAAGGTATCCCCTGCTTGACAGCCAGTCGTCTCCGACACTAGGGTGCGGTGCTAATCTCCGTATTTTAGTCCCTGAAAACCCAGTGACGGCCCTGCAATGCAATGAGGCTAGGGCACAAAAAGGCTGCCTGGGAAGTCACCTCGGGAATGGAACGTTTGTTCTTTTCCCCCAGGTAGAGCCCCAGCTCCCCCAATGGGGCTACTTGAATGTGCGCCAGCTATTTTGCTGGCACACATTTGGGTGGCCCATGTAGCGGTGGCCAGGACTGGAGAGAAGGGTAGGATTCTGGCGGCGCTGCCACCACCGATCCCTCCCCCTTCCCAGGCCACGCTGATCAAACCCACCCACCCCCGGAATGCGCCATTCCGTCCTCCCCCCAACCCTCTGCTGCCTGGTGGGGAACCTGCCTTCCATTCAATCTGGGGTGGGGAGACCAGAACCTCTTCACCAGCATGGCCTCTTCACCAGATGATGCAAATGTGCCTTATAGCATGTCCACTAAGAATTACACAGGATTGGGCTGTCAATTAGGTAATTATATGGAGGTATTGGTTGTAACATATTGACTGGTCTTTTTCAGAAATAAGTTACGACATGCACGTAAAGCTTCAAAAAAATGAGGTTTTTATAAGGCCCAAAATATTTCTTACTCTCTCTTTATGTTCGTAATGCTTTTGAGCTTTGTGCTTGAGATTGAAGGTATTTCTCTCACTGTGCGGCTAGTTAGAAACTTCAAATATATTGAGTCACTTGGTTCTGTGTGGTTCATTAAATATAGTTCTGGTAGTAATTAGCTTGCTTCATTTAATTGATTCCATATGTCTCACAATAGTGGGCATTGCAACGCGCATGTCATGGTTTTGGCTGATAAATTGCAGAGTTCACTTTGTTGATGGCTTCTCATGAGGTAGTCTCTTCTGAAAAAAGCAGCTCTTTGGTCTTTTTACAATGGCACTGTAGCTTGAAGATGCTTGAGATGACCACTGCGATAACATGGTCATGTTCAAGCCCGTGATATGCCTTAACATGAAGGTGACGTACCTTGCTTGACCTTGCAACAGTATACCATTGCTCTCAAAATGACTTGCGGCGCAATCCTGTGTGACGCCCGCCGGATCCTGAGCCCGGGCTGCTCGTCCGATAGTGGGCCGGAGGTCTACTTGGGGAAGGGGACAATCCTCGGATTTTCGCCAGCTAAAATAGCTGGCGGAAGTAGAGGAGGCCATGTAACGGCCTAGCGGGGATGGGGATATGGCGGATGTCATCCCCCACCCGCTCCCGGGCCGGCTAGGCCAATGGCCCCCCTCTCTTGCCCACCGGACAGTCCACGTGGCTGCCGGCGAGATCTTACCTTCTGCCGGCAGCCGCGTCCTGGTCCAGTGGTGGAGTCATGGAGGCTGGCCTCCCTTACTCTGAAGTAGTCGTGAACGTGCTTTACGGCACGTTCGCGACATGTTAGAACAGCGGAGCACGCACTCCGCCATTCTAACGTTACGGAGGATTGCGCTCTTAATGTATGTTGTATTGCAGTGGTTCTTAAACTGTAACCCTAGGGTTATTTGGAAGCTTATCAAAGGTCTTTAATTTGAAGATCAGTAATTTTATTTATTTATTTGCAGTATTTTTATCCCGCCTTTCTCCCCGAAGGGACCCAAGGCGGCTTACAACAAAAGAAAATACATACAAAAAAGATACAATACAAAAGTCACATTTTAAAACAATAACAGTTGATAAAAACTAATAAAACAACATCTAAAAATTGATTTAAAAGGTCATTATTACAATTAAAACCAGAGCATAAAAAACAGCAGCGTCCCACCTGTACCAGCGGGATGTTAAAAAAGGCAGGGACTCAGAAGGCTTCTTTGAACAGGAAGGTTTTTAGGCACCTCCCTGGGAGACGGTATCCGCAAAATGGCCTTCTCTGATGACCTAAGGAGACGGGCCGGACTATATAGAAGTAGGCGGTCTCTCAAATATCCTGGCCCCAAGCCATATAGGGCTTTAAAGGTCAAAACCAGCACTTTGAATTGGGCCCGGAAACGAATCGGCAGCCAGTGCAGCTGTCGGAGGAGCGGTCCGACAGAGTCGAACCGCCTACCTCCAGTGACCACATGGGCTGCCGCATTCTGCACTAGTTGCAGAACTGTCTTCAACGGCAGCCCCACGTAGAGCGCATTACAATAATCTAATCGCGATGTCACCGTGGCATGGATCACCGTGGTCAGGTCTGCATGATCCAAGTATGGTCGCAGCTGGCACACCAGCCAAAGCTGGGCCACGGGCCCCCTGGTCACAGCCGCCACCTGGGAATCCAGGAGCAGCTGCGGATCCAAGCGGACCCCCAAGCTGCGGACCTGCTCCTTCAGAGGGAGTGCAACCCCATTCAGAGCAGGACGATACTCTAGTACCTGCATCGTGGATTTCCGGACCAGGAGAACCTCTGTCTTGTCCGGATTTAATTTCAGCTTATTAGCCCACATCCAGGTCCCAACCGCCTCCAGGCAGCGCTCTAGAACCTCAACAGCCACCCTGGAATCAGGTGGAAAGGAGAGATAGAGCTGGGTGTCATCAGCATATTGATAGCACCCAACTCCAAATTCCCGGATGACCTCTCCCAGCGGTTTCATTTAGATGTTAAATAGCATGGGGGACAGGATGGAACCCTGTGGCACCCCACACCTCAAGGGCCAGGATGCCGAACAGGCATCCCCCAGCACCACCATCTGGGACCTATCTGCCAAGTAGGAGCGGAACCACTGCAGAACGGTGCCCCCAACTCGGCCAGTCGGCCCAGAAGGACACCATGGTAAATGGTGTCGAAGGCCGCTGAGAGGTCCAGCAGAACCAACAGGGACGCACTCCCCCTGTCTAGTCCTCGGCGTAGGTCATCCACCAAGGCGACCAAGGCCGTTTCCGTCCCAAAGCCCGGCCTGAAACCAGATTGAAAGGGATCTAGGTAATCCGCTTCATCCAGGACCCTCTGGAGTTGAGACGCCACCACCCGCTCAATTACCTTGCCCAAAAACGGGAGGTTTGAAACTGGCCAGTAGTTGTCCATTATTGTGGAATCAAGGGAGGGCTTCTTCAGAAGGGGTCGAACCACCGCCCACTGCAAAGCGAGCAGCAACACCCCCTCCACCAAAGAAGAGTTGACCACTCTCCCTGTCCTCTCGGCCAGCCCCTTCCGGGCAGATCTGATTAGCCAAGCAGGGCAAGGGTCAAGCAGGCAGGCAGTTGGCCTCACACTCCAAAGGAGCCTGTCCACATCCTCAGGCTGTACAAGCTAAAAGAATCCCACAACACTGGACCAGCAGGTGCCAAGGGGACATCCTCAGATATTGTCATTGAGGCATCCAAGTCATGGCGAATCCGATCGATTTTATCTGCGAAATGTTTAGCAAACATGTCACAGCGAGCCACCGTGTGTTCCTCCTCATCAGGAGGGGCCTGATGGAGTAAGCCTCGTACTACGCGGTACAGCTCCGCTGGACGATTGCCTGCAGACGCAATGGTAGCATAGAAAAAATTTCTCTTTGCAAACCAGTGATAGCTTCCACACCATAACAAATCTTCGCTACCAGTGTATAGATGTGGAGGAATGCTGTGTGTGCAATTTATTTTTATTTATTTATTTATAATATTTCTATCCCGCCTTTCTCCCCGAAGGGACCCAAGGCGGCTTACAACAGAAGAAAACACATGTTAAAAGCTATGCAGTATACTGTGCCATACGTAACAAAATTTAACT
Organism: Plestiodon gilberti rubricaudatus; assembly: GCA_026170595.1. Lineage (NCBI taxonomy): Eukaryota > Metazoa > Chordata > Lepidosauria > Squamata > Scincidae > Plestiodon > Plestiodon gilberti. The sequence continues at coordinate 190,407,993 of JANXHW010000002.1, read as the reverse complement.
TTCAAATGAGCTAATTCCTGAGGCTGCAGGAAGTTACTTTAAGGCTGGAAAGAAGACTTACAGTGCAATCCTATCCAACTTACACCACCAGTGTGACCAGTGGGGGAGGGCAGGACGGGAGGCTTTGGAGGGGAGATTTATTTATTTATTGTTCACATTTTTATACTGCCCTTCCTCCAAGGAGCTCAGAGTGGTGTACATATTTCCGCCCTTCCTTTTTGTCCTCACAACAACCCTGTGAGGTAGGTGGGGCTGAGAGATAGTGACTGGCCCAAGGTCACCCAGGAAGCTTCGTGGCTGAGCGGGGATTTTGAACCTGGATCTTCCAGGTCTAAGTCCGACTCCCAAACCACTACCTCTTTGAATTCCCCGTTGGAGGGGATTTGAATCCCCTTTCCATTCTTCCCCCCCCCCCCCGTTCTCGCTGCACCGCTGGTTACACCGGTGGTGTAAGTTGGATAGGATTGCGCTGTCACAAGTTGATTATGATTAAAAATATTTATATACCACTTTTGAACAAAATGTAGTTCATGAAGCAGTTTAGATAGATAGATAGATAGATAGATAGATAGAGAGAGAGAGAGAGAGAGAGAGAGAGAGAGAGAATGTTTGAAAAAGAACATGCCCTCTGTGTGGTTTAAACAAAAAACCTCAAACTTGCCAGCACAGTGACTCTACCATTTCGCGGTATTTGTAAAGTTGAGCATGCTCTGCTTCAGTGCACCCCTCAGCATGTCGAGGACCAAAAACTGCCAAAATTTCACAAAACAGGCCTCTTTAGGCCAGATTTTCTAAGCTGGCTTGGAGAACGAAGACTCTCTGCTCCTCCACACTTCCTCTCCGCCCCCCATTTTTTACTTTGTCAATCCAGAGAGCGGGAGAAGCAGTGGCTGGCACATCACCGGTTGCAGTGGGGGCAGGGAAGGGAGACAGTGTTTGGCATCATGCCACCTCAGGTGTTGGGAGATCTTGGGCTGTCCCTGTATTGACTATTATCGTAGATGCAAGATCTAGATTAAAGATGCAGAAGATTGAGTGGAAAAGGGGATGAAGATGAAATGATCTAGAAGGTGGGGGAAGGAGGAGGTAGGGAGTATAGAGATGTAGTTTAATGGAGATGGAGAAACGGGTAAAGGGGCACAGATGAGGTACTGGAGCTGGAGTGAGGGGCCTGGTGAAGGATTGGGTTGTAGACCCATGAGGCTGAGGGTTGAGAGAATGAAACCATTTGTTTAGAAATAAGTGTTCTTAGGAATGCAGCCTAAAGTTGACAATTACCGGTAATAAGGCTTTGTGACTCAATTACCTATCATAAGGCTTTGTGACTCTTTGAGAAGCCAGTCATTTCTGGCATCCACTCCATAGAGAGGCACCTTTTGACCACATCTCTTCCCTGGATTTGTGATCAGCTGGCGGTGAGTGGTAAGAAGGCACCATACTTTGGTCTCATAGTCCACATGTCCTGTTTTCTGTATGGCGACCGGTGTCTCATAGTTCATTGACAGGTTGTCTGTAGTTTCTGTAGGTATATAAATGTATATAGCAGACAGAGACTCAAGAAGACTAAGAGTATTTATTCATCTCTGTTAATTGTTTCCAGCACTGTTGTTATTTTAACAATTTTTAACAAAACATTACCAGTACAAGATGATCTAATAAGTCTCAGAAGACATGTGTAATATCCTTTGTACATTTATGATTGTAAACGTACATAATACAAACACAAACAACACAACACAAAGTGGGAAAGAACACAAACAACTGGGAAACATAACATAATGGGCTTTTGTTTTTTGTTTTAGTTTAGCCATGTGGTGGCCATAAATTTTATATATCTTTTAAAATAACTCTTGCTGGCACTGGTGCCAAAGGACGGGGATATTAAAATCAAAGTTGCATTCATTGCTTGTACTTCTCTCCTGGGACCAAGGATTCTCATTGCCATATTGCTGCAGCCGAGGGTGATCTAGTAGCTGTCTTTAGTTTTTAATGATGTATATAAACTGGACTATTATTGAAAAGAAGCTGGTTTAACAGCTCTCATTGATAGCATTCATGCTATCATGGCTTTGTGGTACTGCACCCTAAAAAAAATACGGAGATTGTGAAAGGAAACCAGCATTCCCCGAGCTTGTTGATTCAGGTCTAAGGTTTACTGCAAACCTGACAATTGGGAAGTAAATAGGCTTCTTGCCAAATAGGTCAGAAGCTCCATCCTATGTACTGAAGGTTGTGCTGCTGCTGCTGCTGCTATTATTATTGTTAGTAGTAGTAGTAGTTCACAAAGCGGTTTACAGTGCTACACTTTTTAAAATCAGAATTATGCTTTGGATCCATGAATCAGAGAGTGGTAGCCTACCATGACCCAATATACCGTATTTATCGGCGTATAATACGCACTGGCGTATAAGACGCACCTTCCTTTTGGCCCTGGGTTTCAAGAAAAAAACATTTAAAGCATTTTTGGGCCACTTGGCCACTTACCGCTTGGCTGCTTAATTAGCTAGTTTACATAAATTGCACAAAAATACCAGGATCTCTCTTAAAACACACAGCAATAAGACACATGAACAAAATGCACCAGAAAAACCCAGACTCAACTCTTTTACCCCACCCCACCCCTGCAGTTTCCACAGTAAAAAACATAAAAGTACAAAAAAAAACCCAGACTCAACTCTTACCACCTTACCACCCCCAGACTCAACTCTTACCAACTCTTAAACAACATAAAAGTACAAAAAAACCAAAAACACCCAGATTCAACTCTTTTCCCCCACCCCAACTATGCACAGTTTCCAAAGCCTCCCAACTAGGCCCAGTTCAGAAGCTTACCCATGCTGTATTCATTCAGCATCTGGAAGAGCAGGCCCTGGGCAGCTCAGCTGAACTCTTTTCCCCCACCCCACCTAACCTAACCTATGCACAGTTTCCAAAGCCTCCCCAACTAGGCCCAGTTCAGAGGCCTACCCTTCCGAGGAGAGCTGGAAAAGACTAGGCCCTTTGTAGCTCAGCTGAACTGAACTGAGCACAGCGCCCTCTGCTGGCTGCTGAGAAGCTCAACTCAAGCTCCTGCATAAATTAAACCCCGACAAACAGCTGAAGATCGGATAGATTAGACAGGGAAGAAAGCACAACCGAGCTCTCCAGCTCCGGAAAAACCCGGTAAGCCCAAAAATGCTTTAAAATGGGCGGGGAGGGAGGGATTTTTTTAGTATTGGTGTATAAAACGCACCCTACTATTTTGGGTCACACATTTAGACAAAAAAGTGCGTTTTATACGCCAATAAATACGGCGTAGCAGATGCATAGTTTTTTAAAAAATGCATGTGGCTTCTTCAAATGCTGCAGTTTTTGCAGATATACACATGGTTCTTGACTCCTAGAACTGTAATGAATGAAGCAATTCTTTAGTGAGAAGGACCAAGGAACTCTAGGGCACCCGGTGAGCAAGTAGGGGAAGAAGACTGACTGTCCAAGCTGAGGTGTGTTCTTCACAGAATATTGTAAGGGTGGTGTTCCATGCGTACAAGTGGATGTTTGAAACATCAGTTTTCAGAACTTGTTTCAGTATGGTGATTGCACATCCAAACTTCCTCAACAGTCGCGTCGTAGGACGCACGTCACCCCAAAGCGGGGTCGCGCGTCACCTTTAAGGAAGCGGCTCCGCCCCCGCATGTGACATCACGCGCAGGAGCAGAGCACCCCCCCGCGCCGTTTTCGGCTCATTTTGGAGCCAAACGGACGCGAGGGCAGGCAGGCGGGCCCAACTTCAACATCAAAATGTAAGTGCCGGGGGGACGCGTGTCACCCCCGGGCGGCCTGCCCCGCGCGCTTCCCTTTGTCGACGCCCCTGTTCCTCAAGAACAGCAGACCACTTCCCTGTAATCTTTATGCCTGAAAGACAGGCACAGGAACGGAGAATCTTTGTTTGCGTCTTTCTTATGTTAGGTAGATTTTTATTTAAGTGTCATCAAGCCAAGTCATTGCGAGCTTTATAGCAAGTCTGCATATCCATCTGTTTTCCTCAATCCCTTTCCTTGTTTCTCTGGATTGTTTATCCGAGCCTGTCTTCCCCATAAATGCAATGTTAAGCCTTTTAAGTGTTAGCAGTTCTGTGTTCCAAGGCTACAAACTCTCTGGGAAAAATCCTCCCACCTCCATTTGTTTGCAGAGCATACAGCAGGACAAGGTCCTAAGTGAGTCTGTACAATGAAAATAATTAGAAAAATGTCCACTTTGAACAGATTTGGAGTGATTAACATAAATGGGCTACATCAGTGTTTCCCAAACTTTTTCGACCTGCGGCTCCCTTGACCATTGGCAACCATTGGCCGCAGCTCCCCATTACATTTTGTTCCAAGAGGATTCTGTGGCACTCCGTGGCTCTCCTGGCTGGTTTCCGCGGCTCCCCTGGGAGCCACACCTCCCAGTTTGGGAACCACTGGGCTACATGGTCCCTGCAAATTTAGTCATAATTTTAATAAAAATTTAGCATTTGGAGTGTAAAATGAATGCTTGGTTCCAGTTTATTTATTTAAATGATTTATATCCTGTCTTTCCCTCCGAATAAATGGAATGCTCAAGCAGTGAATTCTATTTTTGTCATGTAGCCACTGTCTGAAGAACCAATGGGATGTTTAGTCTGTAGAAGTCAAGATCCAAGACTTGTGGTTGGACTAGTTCCATGAAGGTCAAAGGGCATTGTGTCAACAGCAGCCTCTCAGTCATATGGCAACTGGAACTGAGAAGAATTTCAAAAACAGTTTGGGGTATTTTCTAGGGCCAGCACAGATCTTCTAGAGTCCCCCACCATGGTATGGCCTTTGAATGCAGCCACGTGGAGGAAGTAACGTAGGAGCTGTTGTGGCCACATATCTATCATACATGTATTAATGAAGGGGTGAGTTCATTGTGTGACCTTGGGCAAGTGGCTGTCCTCAGCAAAACAGGAATAATAGTGACATACTTACAAGTAAGAAGTGGCATACTTACAATAATAAAAATTGCCAGTATAACAAATGCTGTATAAATTATGGCAGCTGTATTTTTAAGAAGTGTATAAGGACATAGTTTAAAAAAAAACTTATTTAGAGGTATCTATCTCTCTGTATAGATATACATTAATGTATGACGTGTGTTTGTGTGTGCAGATAAATGTAGAATTTAGCTGTTTAAACTCTGCAGACCTTTCTGGGTTTACCCTTAGGTTTGAAGTTTTCTCTGCATTTCTATCAGGGCAGTGAGGGATAGCAAACATGTGAAAGGTGTGTAATGGGATAATTATTAACATGAAAACTATGAAGTTAACATGAAAACTATATGAAGCTATGCAGCAGAGATATAGAGTTATGTTTCTCTGATGTGTTAATAATGTTGCTTGGCATAAGGAACCTTCTAAGATGGAGCAGATGCATTACTTCATGTAAGCCAACTCTGCCAGCAGACTGTGTGAGAGTCGCACATGCTGCTGCCGCAAGTGGCGCACTGAGATGGGCCCAGCCAATGATGTCATCAGCAGGTGCTGTCAAGTGTGGGGAAACCAGCTGTGACTCAGCTAATCAGCCGGCAGCTTTAATGATGCTAATCAGCTGGTTTGGGCCTTCGGGGGGGGGCAGGGATAGGAAAGGCAAGGGGGAGTTAGGAGCAGGAAGGAGAGAGATGGGATGGGACGAAGCTGGAGACGGAGGCAGAGGGGTGGTAGAGGGAGAAACAAGAGGGGGAAACAACAGGCATGAACAGAGGCAGAAAGAGTGAAGCAAACAAGTGACAGACGGGCACAGAAATTGGGAAGAAACAGAACTGAATCTGCAGAAGGGAGGAAGAAAGGTATACAGGAGACAAGGAAAGGATTAAGAAGTGGCAACAGAACTGGCAGACAAGAGAAGGGAATAATGGAGGCAAGGAGCACTGAGAGAAAGAAGAAAGGGAAGGGATCTCTGAACGAGAGAGAGGACGACTCTCGGTTGAGGCACACACGTGGCAAGCAACAGGAACCACTTAAGCCCATCTTGATCCTTTGGGCATTCCCTCATCAATAAGAGGAGCCAAATGCTCCCAGACCCCAGGAAGGACATGGGAACCTCCCTTCCTGGGAGCTGTATCCCCATGCTGGCAAGACCCTGTGCTAATGGACTCTGTAACTTGATTGTAGCAGCAAATCAGTTGGCACTGTGTTACCCCCAAGCACTCCTGTGCACCTGGGCCCACTAACAGTGCAATCCTGAAGTAAAATAGGGCGGCGGAACGAGCGTTCCACCGCCCTAAGCCGTCACAAAAGTGTCGTAAAGCACTTTCATGATGACTCGCAAGCAGGGAAGGCCAGCGCAAGGCCGGCCTCCCCTATTCCGCCGTCGGAGCCCTCGCCAGACCACCACCCGACCCAGGTAGGGATACAGCGGCCAGGAGCGGGGATCGGCCTCGGCCGAATCCTGACCCCCACCAATCAGCTGAGCCCTTACACGGCCTCCTCTGACTTCCGGCAGCAAAATAGCTGGCGGAAATCTGAGGAGGCCGATTGGCCCCAGCTGCAGTTACACCCGGGGAAGGGGATGAGCATCCCCTTCCCCAAGTAGACTTTCCGCCTTGGGCTGGCTACCTGCCTGCGGCGAAGCTCGGGAACCTCAGGATCCAGTGGGTGGCCCTTGGCCACCCGGTAGATCTTCATGTTAGGATTGGGCTGCCCGTCTCTACCTAAGCCACCGTGTGATGAACAGAGCTCAGGGTGAAGCAACCACCAGGCACAACAACAGTGACTTGGCCAAGGACAAAGGGGCCAACTAAATGGACTAGTGGGGAACAACCTTGTTACTCCCCAAGAAAGTGTGAGCAAAGTAACTCAAAGCAAGTCCTGTACCTTTTCTTACAAAATGTCATACCCACCCATCTCCAGCATGTTGAACCCCTCCCCCCTTTGGGAGTGGGATGGCCAGGGACACTTCACAAGATTTTAATGTCTTTTACCCTGCTGTCAATTGGGGAGAATTTTCTTGTCCTTGTCTGCTTTAAACAAATAAAAAAAATAAAAATCACAGCACTTTTTGTAGAAATGTGGTATGTTATGCCTTACCCATATCGGTGTAGTTGTGAGTGTTTCATATTGCTCCAGTTTATTAATTCAGACATTGGTTAGATGGGGCAAGTAATAAATAAATCCTAGAGGATATATACATTTTCGTGAGGCGGAACAAATGAGAAATTTGCTAACTAATATCTTGTACTTAAGCTAAACCAAAGTCTGGAGATACCCTTTCCTGTTTGAGTTGAAAAAACATGCAAGGATACTCTTCTGTTAAGGTTCAAGGTGTTCTAGGATTCAAAGTGGAATTCTCCTGTCCTGGTCTTCTTGGGAGAATTCTCATTTTGCACAACCTGCATGCCCAGGCTTATTGAAGATACCTTATTAAACTACCGGAGCTGGCACTGCACTATGCATATATTTGGTAAATGGAATGATAACCCCTTGGCAGTGCCAAGTTGGCACAACAATAACTTGCCTTCTTTTTGTGATTTTCTTTATTTGATCACAGCAGCAAAGTGTTTCTAGAAAATGTTCAGCAAATCATAGTCAGTACAGTAACTTTCTTTTCTAAAGAAACATGACTTCTATGTGTTAATGGTTGTGCTAACCTGCTAATGATCATTATGATCCTTAGCAAAATACTTTTGCAGGCACACATTTTGGGTGGGAACAAATTAATCCTTGGAACTAATGTTATTCCCTGGAGAGGTTGCTTTCATTTGAAACAGAAAGCGGATCTATGATACATGGAAACAGTACCTCCCAGCTAAAGAGCCCAGCTATGACCATTGGTTGCAAATGTTAAGAAACAAAACACCACAAACACCGTGACTTATAGAAGTTGTGAGCTTTGTTTTGAGTCAAGAAATTTGAAAAGTAGAACTGACATGTTTCTGGTTTATGACCTTCTAAGTCAGGGGTGCACAACATGCGGCCCCAGGGCCGCTTGCGGCCCTCTGAAGGATTTCCGGTGGCCCCCGAAGAAATCGGGGATTCCTTGGTGCGCGTTGCTTACGAAGAGAGGGCCAAGGGATCTCCGATATCTTCGCTCCAGCCGCGTAGCTGTGCAGCCTTCTTGCTCGGGTCGCCGAGCGAGAAGGACGAAGTCACTGAGCCTTTGCAAGCCCATTGGCCCAGAGGCTTTGAGGCCGTTGCTGAAGGCGGCATTTAATCACCGCCGATCAGCTGGAGTCTCCTGGCATTCAGCCAGGAGCCGGAAGAGCCGCGTCTCCTCTTGTGTGCCAACGGGTGCGGAGGTTTTGGGGCTTGTCCCATTGTCGCTGGCGCTGCTCTGTGTGAGGAGGAGGCTCGGATTCACGGCGGGAGGGCAAATCCGAATTTTTAATTCTGTAAATATCTTTATTAATTAATATGTTGCTTTTCCGGATATTTTCCGGCTCATGGACACACACCCTGTGCGCCATCCTTGACACGCCCCCATGCGGCCCCCGAAGAAGTTTAGTCTATTCATTTTGGCCCCTACCTACTTACAAGTTGTGCACCCCTGTTCTAAGTTAATGTATTTCTGTGTTCATTTTCATGCTGCCCTATATTAAAGTTTCAGGATAGTTTGCAACAACAAATTAAACATAATCCCAAACATTAGAATTAATAGCATTAGAATTAGAGGCACTGACACAATTCTGTGTGTATCACATCTTGTGAAACATGTCACACAACATATTGTACAACACAAAGGCAGAATTTCATGCAGATGTATGTGCGCTCAGAATCTCGTACTATCACTTCTGCATGCGCAAGCCCCCTTGCACAAGCAGAAGGATAATATGCAGCATAATTGTAAGTGGTTCTACTCAAAGGTAACTGCCATTAAGTTCAATGGGACTTACTTCCAGGTAAGTGTATATAGGTTGCAGCCTTAGAATCCATCTCTAGCCAAATGCAAACAAAATTAAAAGTACAATATGCAGTATAGCAGGTGCTCTCAACTTTTGTCGCAGTGTATACCACCTGTCATGGTCAAATTTCCTGAAATACAACCTGCACCAATAAATAAATAAATAAATAAAATAGATTTGTAAAGACACCGTGAATACTGTAGTAGTATTCACTATATGTAAGCATGCATACATATATGTATGCTTAATGATGGGCAGCCTGATCCTTCCTAAGATGCGCCAGCTGGCTGCTGCTCACCTCAGGGGAAGGGGACATTCTAGCCTGTAAGCACCAGAAGCCCCAATGGGCCTCCTTGGATGTGCGCCAGCTCTTTAGCTGGTGTGCATCCAGAGAGGCTGTGTATGGCCGGCCTGACTTGGGAAGGGGCGTTGAATATCGGCACAACCCAGTGCTGATATTCCCGCCTCCTCCCAGTCCGGGCTGGCCAGTGGCCCCCTCCCTTACCACCCCGGCCCGCCCTCCTCCCACTGACCAGCCTAGGACTTTGCTGGGTCAGCCAGTGCAGGTCCCAGCCTCTGCGCCGGCACCACTTACTCATGAGTAGCCGCAAAGTGCATGTTAGGATTGTGCTGTAAGTAAGTTAGGGACATACGTATTATTAATGAGATGGTTTAGCCTAAGCATGCACTCCTGTCAGTTTTGAGGGAAGCTCAGTATGACTTGTCTATCATTGGCCAAAGAGCCTCTCCCTCAGCGTCTTGCAGCTTCACTTTCAGAAATATACTCATTTCCCTGAAAGGAGCAGTAGAATTGAAGCACTGATTTTTTTAAGGGAACCCCCCCCCCCAAGCCCAACAATCTCTCAAAGTATAATGCAGCCACAACAATCTAAATACAAAAGCCCAAACAGTCTTTATATATTTACCGTAGTTAGTTAATACTTATTGATGTGGAGTAGGGGAGGGGAAAGGAAAGCAGCAACAAGCAGGGCAGGGCAGCAAAGGGGCTTTTAAAACCTTTCTTCCCCCCCCCCCGCCATTACCTTTGTTGTATTTCAAGCCTGTCTTGCTCTAGCAAAAGGTCAGCTTCTGTGCTTTAACTAGCAAACAGAAGTAAACAAGTCGACTGAATGGTAGAGTGGCTCGGCCGAATTAACAGGAAGCTGTTCCAGTTCCTGCTTCCTGTTAATTCAGCCAAGCCTCTCTACCATTGTCAGCTTGACTGGTTCTGTCCTAGTTTAAGCACAGAAGCTGACCTTTTATTAAAGCAAGACACAGGCTAGAAACAAAACAAAAGGTAATATTGGGGGGGACGCCGCCGGAGGGGTTCTTAACTTCTGATCAGAAAAGCAGATAAGGACCAACCTGCCACGTACCACCAGCAGTCGTGCAAAATTCCACCGGTGGTACGCGTACCACTGGTTGAGAACCCCTGTACTAGAGTAAAATATTCAAATTGAATAGAAAATAAATAAGATCATGTGTGAATAAAAATCCCAATTGTAAGAAATAAAAGTTCTGACTCTCCTAATTATGCTAAACCAAGGAAACTTGTCTCACATCCCAGATGTTTGTGCTCTTTGACTTTTCCTGTTCTTGTTGAATTAAGAAATAAATAGCATCCAAAGCTAAAGAGCAATTTACTAGCCGCAGCATTGGACCATCATATACATATTCCATTTTTCAACTTGAACAGCATGGACATCCTGATCATACTGATGACCAATCAGTGCTTGCAGCATATTTCTGGAAAAGAAGGCAATGCTCTTCTCCTCCGTTCTTGGTCAGGACGCCGTTTCTCCCAGCTTTTCAGTGTAGGCAGGCATTCTCTCAGCTGCCCTGGCCTGCAAAGTCATAGGATCTTCCATAAGGGTGCCATTGACAGCTCCTTTTATCACCCCAATTTCATCTATGCTAGTGCAGCAGAAGCCTTATGGCATAACTACGATACGTCCACACAGAAGCATTGACAAAAAGCTGTTCAGCTGGATATTCAGACTTCTGGCTCTAGCGCTATCACGCCACCCTGAGTTCAGGCTCTTCAGCAGCACAGCATTATATCCGACAGTCAGGCAAAATGACACAGTGAAGGGAATGGATTCCATAATCTGTCTATAATTATTCATTCTTCAGGTTGATAAGTTGTTTCAATTGATCTTAAAACATTAAAACAGTCTTTAAAATAGGTTTGGTGTTTGAAGATACTTGCATAAACAAACAAAAGCATGTTTCTCATTTTATATTGTTTTCCAGGGAGTTTGGGTTTTTCTTTAATTTTTCCCACATTTCCCCCCCATTTAATCCTTCTGGTTTTGATCATGTAGGAAATGGAGCATGAAGAAGCTAAAAAAAGTGTAAAAATGCCTTGTTTAAATAGGAGAGAAACATGGATTCCATTATTCAGACCAAATGCTCACCTCTCTTGCAGGCTGGAGTCTTTGTGAGGACATAGCAAATCTCGGACAGCAGTATGAAGAGCTTGTCCTTAATGGGAAAATAAATATTAGAACACCAACACTGTGATTCAATGAGAGCCAAATGAACATGCAGAAAATAGTTCATGGTAAAGCCTTTCCTGGGCCGTACCACTTCAGACTGCAAACGTTTATAGTCAGAATTGTGTGGACAGAGAAAGAATTAGTCTACTAGAGCATCCAAGTGCACATTCTAAAAGTGTTTAAACCCAAATCCAGAAAATAAAACTTGAATTTATCATTGGCTTTAGACTGAGATGATCAGAAACAACCCTGTTGTTACCTGACAAACCTGGTAGATTATGGGGAGCTCTTGAAAGAGGCAGGTTAGGAGTTGGATAGGAGCTGAACTGGCTAAAGGTACGGTTGTCATTCATTCTGTTTTAAACATACCCAGTATATATTTAGATTCATCCCCATTCGTCCAGGGCCGGCTGAAACTATTGGGCTGCCTGATACTGCTAGTACTGCCACCCTCCATGCTGCCACTGCCCCCTACTGGGCAACTTCCTCTGCGCAGACTCTTTAAATGAAGCAGGAAATGTGGAGTGTGCTGGGAGCAATCCCAGTGTGCTCTGTATTTCCTCCTTCAATTAAAAAGTCCACATTGAGGAAGGGGCAGGTAAGGAGGCTGGCTCAGTCAGCAGCGGACTGGAATGAGGTGGCAGGTGTCTGTTTGCCACTACTCCCCATCTGTCATCTGATGTAAGCATCATCATTTGTGACATGGTCAGGCCAGCCTTGCATTCTTCTTAGCTCAGTTCTTGGCAATGACCACATATTGCTCTGACTTCTGTATTGATTCAGCCACATGTTGCAGCAGTGTTACCTTACAATCTTACAATTGCTCGTCTTTTGCAGCAAAACCAACGGAATGTCTTGTGGCACATTGGACTAATAAATGAACCATAAACGTTTGGGGACTAGAGCCCATTCCTTTGTTGTATTTGCGTTTAATGTTTTTCAGGGGTTTTTTTCCCTCTGGTAAATTGAACCTGTGGTATCACAGTGAGAGCTCGCACTACATTGTGCTTTCAGTTACCCTTTCTTTCCTGAAATACCGGAACGTTGTGCCTCTCATGGTTTGGAGAATCATTGGGCTTATGGTTCTTATACAAATTGTAGAATGTATATTTTATCAGCTAGGAATATACTTTAAATTTTATGCTCTATAATTAATGCTGAATTTGCTCCTTTTTGTTTTTCAGGTCCTCCAGTAAGTACCCATGGACATTACTTTTGGCCTTGAGTCAACAAAGTTAAGGCATTTTTTACTCTTTCTGTATCATTTCACAAGAATAGCACTTTTTGGTAGAGGTGTGTCTGGGGCTTAAATTAGTACCAGATGCTGCTTTTTCCTCTGATTGTAGACAAACAGTTAAAGAGCAAAACTAGCTTGAAAAATGCTCGTTTCTTTGCCTAAAAGGGATCTGTGCGGTCATTTTAAACCTAGTAAAAATATGTTTCCTTTTTCTCTCAAATTTTTTGTTAGTCTCAACTTAAAAAAAAAAAAAGTGCATGTTGTTACTAGTATTGTTTGTTGCAAATGTAAAATTGCCTCACTGGCTTCCAGCAACTAACTGAGGGGTAACATGCTAGCTGCATAAAACTGTGATTTCCCAGATGAATGTGCAACTTTGGAAAGGAAGGAAGGATTGTGCTCTTTCGAGTTTCTTCATAAAGTGGTAAACACTGCAGGCCCCCAACGTATTTGAAAATGTTTTCAACCAACCCTACAAATGTATTTCCTTGGGTTGGTCATCTGACTTCCAGTTCCACTCACCCTCATCTTTTTGATCTTCTCCCTTCCATATGCTGCCATAGCAATAACAGAAGCGAGACCGGCAAGACTGAATTTGCATTATTGTTTTCCTTGTATATTTGTGGGCAACCCTGGCTTGAGACTTTCAGCCCTGTACTTTGGCAGCATGAGGGTAAGAAGGAGAGGGAATAAGGCAGGGAAAGTGTGACTTGCCTTGCTGCCTGTGGACAATTTTTTCTTGCCACAGACAAGTAGGCAACTACCTAATTACAAGGCTTGTTGAAATCGCCTCCTGTCTCCCACAAAAAAATCCAATTTGCCTGACTCTGCTCCCACATCTAACTTACTCCATATTATTTTTATTCATTAAGGTGGGTTGGGTTGATTTTCAAAGGGAATTGAATGTCAGGTTCCCATAGACCTTTTGAGAAACACAAAGAGTTGTATTTTCAACCTGCATACCTGCTTTTGAAAAACTGTGCTCTTTGTGCTGTCATCTGCTAAACTTTTCTTCCTAAGCACTGCAAAGCTGAGTTCCTTTAAATTAAAGAGTCCCCTCACAAATGTAAAGCAAATGTAAAGACACAATAAATAGTAAATTTATTTTGAATCATGTCAGATCTAATACTGAACTGTAAGACAAATTTGGTGAGAAATAAACCCGACATAGTCATAACTCAGCTGAGTTCTGCCACTTGGAACCTTTTCACAAAAGTGATGGTAAGTGTGTTCTTAATTTAAGAAGAAGGTCTGAAGCTGTTGTCCACTCTTCACCTCTCTCCCAGTGCTTGTGAATGATGAAAATCCTGCAATTGTTAATGTACAAAATGAGACATAAATTTTGACTTCTATGACACCTTCAGAGTTATCCATCTGGCTTTGACTCATATGCTCTTACTCTATTTAAGGAAAATCTCAATGCTGCCCCATCTTAAAAATTAGACTTATCACAATAAAGGCAGAAGCTGGCATTTGACCAACTTTAAAGTAGAACCTGCCCAAGGTTTTGGAGTTTGTTGGTAAGGATAAGGAGATTAGAGCTGGTGCAAAACTTGATCTATATGCTCATGTACAACAGAAGTATTAAGGCAATGGTTGTGATTATAAGGAAAAATAATAAGAAACATATTTGCCCTGATCATGTTTGGGTGGGACGGTGGCATAAAAAGTGAGTTGCAACCTACTTTCTATCAGCATTGATGGGTATTATCACCTCTAGCCTCAAAGTGCTGTTAAAACCTTTACACTGAGGGATTTTCAGGGGCCTATGTCATAGCAGATTGTAGAACTCAGTCTAATGTATTTTAGCCAGTGTAGCTTGAATTGCTTTAGTGGAACATCGAGTATGTACCAAGATTCAGGAGAAAAACTTCATTCACAAAATGCAATCAACCTATTTATGATAACTTTTCAATTGATATTTTTTTAACCACAGAGAAATGCTGTTGCTTGCTGCAGTACATAATATTATAACTGAAAATGTATCAAATACTATGCAGAAAGGCAGGGTGGAACTCAATCAATAATGATAATAGTAATGTAATGTAACCTTGTTGGTTCTGATTTAGCAATTGCTAAATCATGGGAGTTACCGTATTGCATTTCCACCTGGAGCTGTATAGAACTTAAAAACACTATGCTTGATTTTTTACTAGATTGCAATCATGCTGTCAGTTGCAGGACCAGGCCCTTATTTTCCCTCCCCTATGCCATTTGTTTACTTTTTAATGTTGACTTTTCAGACAAGATTTATTTATCTGTTTTACTTCCTCTCAGTTTCACTTGGGATTTTTGTTCTGGGACTGAGTTGCAACATAGCCTTTTCCACTCAGATAAGGCTTTCATTTACTTATTTTGACAGCACTGCATTTAAGACTGTTGATTTCTTCAGAGTTTTTCAGGCTACTCGTTTCTTCTGAGTCCCTCCCCTGGCTGTCTTTTCTTTTTTCAGTCATAAGGAACTGATTACTGCATGGACCATATAGCATCACACTGCTGAAAATTCATTCTCCATTCCCTGTGCCACTGGAACGGCTTGTTCTGGTGTTTTCATTTTTAGTTGTCATAAATTGGGTTCATATATTAAATATTAGACTTTGTGGCATTGTATGTATGACTGCTAGATGGGTGACCATCCTGTCTGCCGAATGAATGTGGTGTTCAAGTGTGCTTCAAAAGAGTTGGTTACAGAGGATATTAAAATCACATGCTGAGGAGGTAATTTCTGCAACCTGAAGGATATATTTACCATGCACTTATAATTTAGTACCAACCATATCAAATATTATTAAACACTCCATATGGTAAGGTAGAGACTGTGGAAGTTTACTGACTCAGGAAGTTCTGAATCCTGTAATATTTTTTTAACCCATTGGTACACCTGGGTAGGCCTTATTGGTCTTTTGGCCCTCTTCGTCCAAAGAAAGGAAAGCCTCACTGAAAGTTGCATGTTGGGCACACATTTCTCAGTTTAAACATGATCACTACAAAATAGAAAAGCAAAACTTATTGTAAGGATTTTTTTTTCTTTTACCACCATATCACAGTTGCCTTTTCCCAGCCTTTCATCCTTGTGAATTCCTTTGCTATAATGAGCATGCAATGAAGTGAGGAATGAGGCTATTGGAAAAGTAAGAAAGGGGTCTGCCGTTGGCCTCTTGCCGAGGTACCCACAATAATCTGGAGCCAAAGCTACTTTAATCCTCTAATATTTAGTTATAAGACTCATCAGTTACTTTTATATTTTATTCTGAGAACACATTTTACTAATTGTAATACCGTATGTCTTTTTACGTTTAGAAGAATTTGGAATGAATGTTATTTATCTATAAATTTATTTTAAATTTTAAAATATTTACTTAAAAAGTGCTCCATCACTAAATGTGGTGTTGTTGTTGTTAAGTATTTCAGCTTTGCAGTCATGAAAACCTTGTAATGGCAAGCCTTGTTTAAACTTTTTAAATTAAGCTAAATTCATTTAAATTAAGATGGATGCTCAGTGATGTGGATATCAGTCAAATGCATGATGTTTGTACAATGATGCTCACTGTTCCTTGATATTTTCCTTCAGTCTATTCCATTACCACTTCAAGAGTTGTATCACAAGAGATGAGTTGTAGCGAGTTCCTTGACATAAGAAAAATGTGTGCACTGCTAATATATAATTTTATCAATTCTGTACTGCATAGCAGAACCTGTCCTGCTGTACAAGATACAGCCTTTGCCTTCCATCATGCACCAAATAATATATGTCACTGGGCCAATCTTGAGTAAAATACAGGTTCAAGGGGTCAGACCGTTTGCCCATCCCTCTGGGAACTACCAATCTCCTAGTATATCGTTTGATGCTGCCAGCCTACTCAGTAATCCAACAAGAAGAAAAGGGGGCAAATGGTGATCAAACTGTTAAGCTGGAACGCCAGATTTAATTATGCCATAGAGCGAATGAAGTTCAAGACTGGGATATAATAATCATACATTCCAATATTAAAACATTGCATGCAGTCATGATGAGCTGCTTGAGGTGAAACTTAATGGGTTGAAGAATCAGATGGGATTGTGGGGAAGGACAAAGGACAATGAAGGCTAAGCTAAGTAACAGAGATGTTTGAAGCCAACACCCAAAATCCAGTTAGAAGGTATAGACTGTGTTCTGTTCTTAAGTGCATCAAGTTTCCCTATTAGGAAAAGTATATGTATAAAAGTTGTTTATTAAGAACTAAATGTGGACCGTGTTGGATTTGAGGCTGGGAGACCCTAAGTTTAAATTTTTTCTCAGCTAAAATGCTTACAGGATGGCTTTAGGCAGATTTTAGCTTAGCCTACATCACAAGGTGATTATGAAGTTGAAATGAGATCATACGCTGTAGTAGACTGTCAAGAATTCTTGTGTCTTGTGCTCTCCTGCTGCTTTCGGTGAAGTTGCAGGGGGAACCTTCAGAGCTTTCATCCCCTCTAAAATCAACTTCTGATTTTTTTTCCATGTTGACTGAGATGTCTTGCTACTGTTAAGTGCAAATGACTGATCTTGTTGTTTTCCTTATTTAATATCGCAGGGGCAGTCAGGACGAGATGGTTACCCGGTAACTTTGCCTTTCCCTTTATTTTGCCATTTTCTCCAAACTGTGCATCCTTTCTCCATAACTTTCAGAACTTCATAACTTTCTCACTAGCTCTGTCTGTCTTACTTTCTCAGTAATTGCCATAGTTAAAAGGATTTAATCTTTAAATTTGGAAGAGATATTAACAATGCATAGGACGCCATTGATTCATGTTGGTATGAGCAAGTATGAGCAAGTATAATGTAGGAGCGTAGACTTGGATCTGATCCAGAGCTTGATGCATGGTGTAGAGGAACCTTGGATGTGCACAGGTTTTCTCATTCACTCATTCAAGTATTAGGGGCAGCTCTGTGTACACAACTGAACATACAGTCAGTTCTCATTATCCACTAGAGTTAGATTCCTGGAAAACCTAGTGATACCTAGTAATTAGCAGATACCAAATCATTGAGCCTATGGGGAAAATGGGGCAATGTTCCAGGCTCTTCGCCATACACTATATGAACTTTGTGAACCTGAATCCTACCTTGAAGTCTATGGGCTGGCTAATAGTGGGGGCAGCATTCAGTATACCACATTAGCTCTTCGTTATGGAACAATTCCTAACTCTAGCAAATTAATTTTTAATTCCTTCCTAGCAACATTATGCAAATATAAAAGGTGTTGTACAGTATCCTGGAAGCCCAGAGAGAGCACAAATGCTGCAAATGACATTCAACAGAAAACACACACAGCTACTCCAGAAGAGAGAGATTACTTTTTACAGTAAATGCAGCAAGGCAGGGAAATTTGTTTCCAGAGCAACATGGAGACCCGTGAAAAAAAGCTAAGTACACACCCATAAGAACAATGGCCCTGACGAGATTGCAGATAACGAGAGCAGACCGCAGATATGAGAGGTGAGTGGCAATTATGCCCCTTGCAGATAAGCAAATTCGCAGGTAGCAAATTCACAAATAAAGACTGACTTGTACATATGAAACTATCCCCAAAAGGGGAAGCTCTTGCTTGCACAGGAACATCATGTGCTTGTTTTAACTCCCAGATATATTCAGGGCCCCTGAAGACCTTTGTTGATATGTCTCAGCAATTGCTTTTTAATTGGCAGGCAGCTGAAACTTTTTTCCTTCTAAATCAGGGGTGGGGAACCTATTTGCAGTGGGGGGCCATTTTCCCATAGGGAAAATTTGCTGCGGGCCGATTTTTTTTGGGGCCCCCCCCCGCGAATTTACCATCCACCCACCGCTCGCTCGCCCTCCCTCCCACCGCTCGCTCGCCCTCCCTCCCACCGCTCGCTCACCCACCCACCGCCCACCCACCGCTCGCTCGCTCTCCCACCCTCCCACTGCTCTCCTTACCTTGGCTCCGGGCCGGGGCCGGGGCCGGGGCCGCCGCTTTCCCGCGCCTCCTTGGTTTAAAAGCGGCCTTCACACAGCGCCGCTGAAGCCGAGAGTGCCCTCTCGGCTTCAGCGGCGCTGTGCGCATGTCCAGGAAGGCCGCTTTCCAGGAAGCGGCCTTCCTGGACATGCGCACAGCGCCGCTGAAGCCGAGATTGCCTAGAGGGCAATCTCGGCTTCAGCGGCGCTGTGTGAAGGCTGCTTTTAAACCAAGGAGGCGCGGGAAAGCGGCGGCGGAGCCTCCGGTCCGGTCCCGCGCGGGCCGGATTGGTACGGTCCCGCGCGGGTCGGTCCAGATCATCCCGCGGGCCGGATCAGGCCCGCAGGCCGGAGGTTCCCCACCCCTGTTCTAAATAGTGCTTATGGGGTTGAATGATTTTCTCAGATGTAGTTTGGTTGCCAAAGTGCTAATCTCCCCAGTGCAGTTTCAGACCCCATACACCAGCGTTTTGAAAAAAAGAAAGAGAAAAGTGTCAAATGGCCCAAACATATGGACATGCTGTGCTGCCGGAACTTGCGTTCCGGTGGCACAGCATGCTTTACGGCTGTCGCAATTGGTAACATGCTATTTCATGCGGCTGCATGCCAACAGCCTTCCAACGAGCCCTGGCACTGCTACGTCAGCATGGGGAGCAGACTGGGGTGGAGCCTGGGGTGGGAAAGAGACAGATCGAGGCCAGGAAGGGGGCAGTATTGACAGCAGTGGTGCCACCGATATCCTATTCACCTTCCTGGCCTCAATCTGGCTGGTCAACCGCTGTACCACTTAAGTACAGCAGCGCC
This sequence comes from Plestiodon gilberti rubricaudatus, assembly GCA_026170595.1. Classification (NCBI taxonomy): domain Eukaryota; kingdom Metazoa; phylum Chordata; class Lepidosauria; order Squamata; family Scincidae; genus Plestiodon; species Plestiodon gilberti. Next base: position 190,388,639 of record JANXHW010000002.1, on the reverse strand, counting down.
AATGTAGCCTAAAAAATAAACAGAAAGATGGAGAAGCTATTTTCTATGCTCATAGCAAAGTGTCACAACCTTCTGCATGTAATTTTTGAAAGCTTAAAACTAAAAGACCATGCATTTCCCCTCTCTAAAGCACAATAACTTTGAATTTTATTTTTTAAAGAATGAACAGTAGTATGATGGCCTTCTCCAAAATCTATTTCTCCTTTGTTGCATTGGAACAGCACTGCAAACAATTAAATTGTAGTTACTTGGTAAGAATAACATGGGGGTGGAGGAACTCTTAGAGGAAAAATGCTTCTGATGTTGTTTAAGTCCTGTATTGTATGTAGACAAATATAGGATGTAACCATCATGACAACTGAAAAGCAGCAACAACTATGGAAATAACAAGGTTGTGCATACTGAGAGGAATTAAAGCCACTGCCACCAAAGTTTTGCCATTGACAAAAGCAAAAAGAGCCCCAACCAACCCACCCCCATATAAACGTAAGTGGCTTATAATATAAACAATAAGAATTTAATTTATTAAAGATTAGGCAAGCGGGGTTTGTTCTCAATGGTCTACTTGAATAGAGTCACCAGGAATTTGAGTGCTCATTTATGAATTAGCATCAACCTTGAAAATACTCCTCCGGCTTACTCAAACCTTGAAAAAATGCTGATTTCTTGTAGTGCATTGGTCTATTTTTAGTCAGGGTCTCCTGCAAACAGGAAGTGTTGGAATGCACTAAGCCATAATAGCTATATATGCCATTGGTTGGTAATAAGTTTATAATCTGCCCTTAGTGAGGGGGAGGGGAGTATATGGCTATGACCGGATACTGGTACATTAGAATTCATTCCTAGGCTTGCTCATTATTCCGGAGGCAAATAATCCATTATTATCCTTGGCAAGCATCAAATCACTTTGCTTGGACTCGAATCTGCATGACTTCATTTAGGCTGCCCTTCTAGCTCCATTTTTGGTGCAGCTACAAGACCTCCAGAGCTGGCCTTAGGAGCTGTGGGGCCCAATTGGAAACATTGTTCTACTTACTTCTGAGTAGACAGGCATAGGCTTGTGAAAGCATCAAAATTGGGGGGGGGGGTAGAATGGCCCAATTCTACCCCGCCCCGGAACTAGTGTTCTGACGGTGGGGTTTACTTTACAGCCGTCGCAAACGGCCTTACAGAAGCGCACAGAGCTGCACGCTACCATCCCGTTGCCAGAAGAGCCGTGGAGGTGTAACGTGTGGCAGCAGGGTCCAGAACAGCTGATGGTAAAATTTTAAAAAAATATACACAGTATAAATAAATACTTTTTAAGAATTCAAAAGAAAATTAAAATCATTGCTGTTCTCTATAAAACCTGCAATGTGGTGTTACCTGTACAGTATGTTGCAATGTGTTGCTCTGTGTATTTGACAAGACTAGAATAGATTACCTTAGTGCGGGGGGCCCGTAGGCACGGGGTCCAATTGGGCACAGTTGTCCAATTGGCTTATAGCTGGCCCTGAAGACCTCTGTGCCTTAATTCTTTCTTTCTTTCTTTCTTTCTTTCTTTCTTTCTTTCTTTCTTTCTTTCTTTCTTTCTTTCTTTCTTTCTTTCTTTCTTTCTTTCTTTCTTTCTACAACACTTCTTACATAGGATGTAGAGTCAGATCATGTTCCATCTTGCACAGGATTGTCAACACTGGCAACAACTCTCCAGGGTTTCAGACAGGAATCTTTCTCTGCCCTACCTGCAGATCCTAGGGATTGAACCCGGTATCTTCTGCATACAGAGCTCTACCACTTGGCCACAGTCCCTTTCTGCTTCTGAGTTTATTCACAAAATCCCTTAGGCACATTTACTTTGAAGTTGTTCACACAATGAATTGATAGTAAAGGCGAGTCAAGCATAAGGGCTTTTTAACATGTAATACTTCCCATAGGAGCTACAGCTTTGTTAATGTAGAGTGGTTCTTGCATAAGAAGAATAGGCCAATTATTAACAACACTGAAGGAATCCCTTGGTTTTGGAAACAGTTATTAGTCACATATTGGTTACTGTCATCACAACCAGCAGCAGCCAGGGGGAAGCTTGAGCACAAAACCCTTATGGGCACTCCCAATGCACGTGTATAAGTAGCCACCCAGTAGCCATCCCCTGCCTATTCCCTTCCAGAAACTAAGGGCCTTAAAGACTAACTGGGGATCCCAATTTGTCAGTCCTAGTCCAATGACTTGGATCTTAATTATGTCCAACTTCTTTTTTATTATTTATATATTTATATTTTATTAATATATTAAACATAAAAACAATACAGATTTCATAAAATTATAGCAAGCGCGAAGCAATACACCCTACTAGCATACTATTCACTATTTTCTACATATAATATCCAACTAAGCCAAAATAACACCCACATTCTATTCATTAAATCTGCATATCATCACTTCGTTCTTTTCTCTCTCTCTCTCAAAAAAAATAATCAATAAATGGTTTCCAGTTATTCACAAAAAGGTTAAGTGACTTTTCCTTAATTAAAATTGTAAGTTTATCCATTTCAGCATAATCCAAAACTTTCAACCACCAATCTTCCAGCGAAGGTATCTCTGAATTCTTCCAATATTGTGCGTATAAAATTCTTGCCGCACTTATCATATATAAAAACAATTATGTCCAACTTCTTATTGTCCACCACCCAACCTCAAAGATTAAGGAGTCACCTTTATAGACCTGTGGGTGTTTAGACTACAGATCCAACTAGTTGAATTTTTAGAAGGAGAGTACAAAGAGCAGAGTTAAATGTACTCAAAACGTTTATATTTCTAAACAGAGTAGTCATAGATGTTACACTGACTGCTGTATTATCACAGATAATATTTCTTACAGCTAAGCATACATGCTTACACACTTACACAATTGCCTGGCCAGCCAGGGCAATTGGTAGCTTAGCACTCGCAATCTACAGCCTTCAAGCTTGTCTGGTTAATGGTTCTCCTCTGATACAATGAAGTTTGTTTCTAAGTTAGAAATCTTAGAAACTACCGCATGCGGGTTTAAAAAAAACAAAAACGGGAGTGACGTCACAGGTGCTAGGGACCCTAGCTACGCCACTGTTTCTAACTTATGTATTTTTTTTTTTACATCACAGTCCTAAAGTTGGTGATTTTTACTTCTGTCTGATGTTAGCATAGGAAGAGAGTTACATTGCTCTTCAGCTCATGACTGCTACAGTACAGTACCATTCTTCTACTACAGAAACTTTAGTTCTTGGTTATATAATCACTGCTCACTCCTCTGTGGTTGCTATACCCCATGTTTCTCCCTTTTTGGCCTTATCCTGTGGGGCTAAATACAGTTATAAGCAAAAATCACTCATCCACTTGCTAAAACAGCACAATGTTTTAGCACAGCACAGACATAGCATACATAACAATTATAAATGCTTTGCACAGTTGATCATGTTTTCCCAGTCATGACATCCCATGGCTTACTGGTGATGGGGATGGGAACAGCAGTTGCTGTAATCCATCTTCCTTGGACCCAGTACCGTTTTTAAAGCCCACATGCTTCGACTCCTGCTGGAATGTTTACTGGGCGATGGGTGGGGAAACACATAGCGGCCACAATGGACAGGGCAGGTATGGCTGGGTATAGGCATGGCCTCATCAATCATGCTTATACCCATCAGACCATGTCCAGCCAGACCCAGGGCCCAATCCTATACAACTTTCCAGCACTGATGCAGCCGTTCCAATGGGGTGTGTGCTGCAGGTCAAGGAGGCTTCCTCAAGTTAAGGGAATGTTTGTTCCCTTACCTCGGAGCTGCATTGCGGTTGCATTGGCACTGGAAAGTTGGATAAGATTGGGCCCAAAACGTGTGTGGTTGGCTCTGACTAACATTAATTTCATATGCCTGTTCTACCTCAGGCATACCATGAAAGTGTGCATGTTTAGCAGTGTGTCAAGATTGGAATTTCCCCCCAAAAGTTTGCATGTCAAACAGGAGGCCCTAAGTGCTGCTCAGCAATTGAGGTTGATCATAAAACTCTTCTTTGTGTAGTAGTAGGAGAAACGTGCAACTGGGTAACATTGTGTTCTATATGTATTTTATGTTTTTATATGTTTTATAATTTATATATGTATTTTAATGTTGTTGTAAGCCACCTTGGGTGCCCTTCGGGGAGAAAGGCAGGATATAAATCAAATGAATGAATGAATAATAAAGTTTGCCCTTGGAAAGAATAGGAATTGAGTATGGCAACTTAAATCTTCCTAATATATGGAATGCCATAAAAAATATCCCAGTGAGGACTTGACAATATCTGTCAGTTCCCATATTACGTCTGATGAATTCCAGTGATATTAAATTTCAAAGACATTTCAAAGAATATTTCAAATATATTTTTTGAAAATGAAATGCCTATTTGTAGTTATTTATGGATGCCTGCTGAGCTTCTCGTTTAATGTAGCTTGCATTCAGGTCACATTGTGCTATCAGTTACCAGAGACCAGGCAGATTCAGGGTTAAAATTTACACAGTTTATTAATAGTTAATTAGAAGGGGGAATTAATAAACAGAACCAGCAAGAAAGGCAAATCAAGGGTTAAAAACAAAACAATGGTATGTAATAATACTGGCCGCCAGCAGATGGCACTGAGGTGCTATGGGATCTCATCCATGTACTTTAGATCAGTGTGTCTACAAGTGACCTGGGTATTTTGAACACTTTATGAGTGGCTGAGAAAACTACAAACAACCAAAACCTGATATAAGCCCTGACGGTTCTAATTAAATGTATGCAGTGTCTTAATTACCTGACCCCACCAGCCTTCCCCTCGCTTTTCCTGTGGGTGTTGTTGGCCTCTCTGACATAGAACTCCTTGCTGGAGCTCTGGATGGCGGAATGAAAAGGAAGAGAGAGCTCCCTTCTGGCTTGGAAGTTTTATCACTTGGCTGGAATGACGTCACCATGTTACCTGATCTCTGCCTCCTTCTTTCCTGGAGGAGAACCTGCGGGAACATGAGCCAATCAGCCAGCTCATACCTGACTCAAATGTCCCTAACTCCAGCGGAAGAGAAATGCAAAAATGGAGGTTTGCAAACAAACGGACAAGGCTGCCTGTGAATTTACATTCCATCAGGGAAGCTGCAGGGAGAAGGGGTAAAATGCCCCAAAACCATGAGGAAATACACAGAAAGAAGTAGGAAAAACTTGGGGAACACAGGGAAATACAGGATACAGGGATTCATCACAGCTCCATTAGAGCAGATCTGGTCAAACAAGAAGATGTTCACAGTGCTAAAAGGAGATCAGGTTCAGTGCCAGATAAGTCTCCGGGGGGGGGGGGGGACAGTATTCCACATACAGGGTACCACAACAGAAAAAGGTTTCTCTGCAATTACCACCTGTCTGACTTCAAAAGTCAGGGCGACTCAGAGAAGGACCTCTGATCATGTTTTTGGCATTCAGGCAGACTTGTGAGGAAGAAGGGAGTTCTTTAGCTAGGCAGGTTCCAAGCTACTTAGGGCTGTTTAGATGGCCAGAAGGGAAAGATATAAATGGGGGGGGGGGGGGAATTTGAACAAAATACATACATTTCATTATCTTGTGACACATGCATTCATATTTATTTTATCCTTCAATTGATAAACCTATGATAATCAGGTTGCAAGACCCACGCAGGTTTCTGAAATTTCTGTTTCCATTGTATGCTGTTGCATTTTTCTTTTTATTTATTTTGAAATGTGACTAGATCCTGTCAGTTATTTTGAAGAACTCTGGAGCCAAAGCTAAAACCAAAACAGCACAGTCATAGAAGGGTCCCAACTGAAAGACCACTTGACAACCTTAATCCTTGCTTCCGTGCCACCTTCAAAATTGAGGCATATCCATGGCATTGTTTTTTCAATAAGTAGATGCCTGTCAGTGAGATGATCGCCAATTTCATTGCTTCTGAGTCCTGCCAACTAAGAAAGACCTTTCCATTGCCATTACTGGCAGAAATCCATTGCATAACACAGAGAGGGGGGGGAGGCGTTGTTTTTTCAATTAAAATCTGTTTGGATGTCTTATAGTGAAAGAGCAAACGGATTTATGTATCATTAATTTTTATTATATTTTCCCATTTAATTACATTTTTGCCAGTTTCTAGTTGTTATTCTCATACATAAAAGAGAATAAACCCCATTCTAAAATATGGTTTGTCAGGAATTATTTATCCTGCAGTACAGAGAAGTGATACCCAGAGAGAAACACTTCAGTGAGCACTGAGTCTCAAGCATGTGCATAGGCTTGCTTGACCCATGTATGTACAGTATGTGCTGTGTTGGATTTGTTTAGGATGATGCAGAGACAGCTTAGACAAAAACATTTGCCCAGGTATCTCCCCATAAAACACATGAGACAAGGTGACTTGGTATAAAATCAGGCTGCATTCAGCCTAGAAAAAAGGTGCCTGAGGGGGGACATGATTGAGACGTATAAAATTATGCATGGGATGGAGAGAGTGGATAGAGGGAAATTCTTCTCCCTCTCGCACAACACCAGAACCAGGGGACATGCACGAAAATTGAGTGGAGGGAGAGTTAGAACAGACAAAAGAGAATATTTCTTTACCCAGCGTGTAATTCATCTGTGGAACTCCTTGCCACAGGATGTGGTGATGGCACCTGGCCTAGATGCCTTTAAAAAGGGGTTTGGACAGATTCATGGAGGAAAAGACCATCACAGGTTACAAGCCATAAGCAACCTCCAGGTTTTAGAAGTGGGTTTTCTCTGTGCCAGGTGCAAGGGAGTGTCAACCTGGAAACAGGTTATCTTGTTGTCTTGTGCTCCCTGAGGCATCTGGTGGGGCCACTGTGTGATACAGGACTAGATGGGCTTTTGGCCTGATCCAGCAGGGCTCTTCTTATGTTCTTATTTGTTGATCAGAAAAAAAACACCACTAATCAATAGCTGCAGCTGGTCCTGTCTAGGGCAGCGTTTCTCAAAGTTCTCCCCGCAAGGCGGGGAGAACTTTGAGTGTGTGGGGGGCAGGGCCAGCAGTGGCGGCGATCCTGGGGATCGCCACCGCTGCCCCCAAAACCGCCACCAAAATTTAGAAACTGCCCCCCTTCGGATTCGCGAAAACCTGAAATGCCAGAAGATAGCTGCAAAACGGCGATCCAAAGATCGGGGAGGCCTGCAGAGGGTCGTGCAGGCCATCCCGAAGCTCCCCCAAGCCCCGGTAAGTGTGTGGGGGGGTGCCATTTCGGGCAGTTTTGTGACAGTGGCGATCCCCTGGATCACCTCCGCCACCGTGCTGTCCCTCCCCTTAAGGCAGAGGACAGTTTAGGTTCTCAATGGTGGGTTGCGACCCACCACTTTGAGAACCGCTGGTCTAGGGCACTCACCCCCCCAGCGCAGGTACCTACCCTGAAGGAGACAGCTAATTTTCCATGATCCCCTGGGGCGAAACCACCCTGGCTCCATCCCCGGAATCACCTCTCAGCTACGTAGGCTCTTTCACCACCAACCCCTGGAAAGGGGGGTCAGGGAAGCCAAATAGTTCTGCCTAGCTCAAGCCTGACAGTTTTTAAGGAAGGCATCACAATTCAAGCTGAAGGGATCATCAGCCTGCATCTCTGAGCCAGACACCTTCTTGAGATTGGTTCTGGTTCATTTCAGACTCTTGCTTACCTAAGGACAGACACCGGATCCCTACTCCCTTTCCCTCACTAAACCTGCCAGTTTTGGCCATCCTAACTAACACCACCTTAAGAACAGTCTGGGGTAGGCAAAACTACTCCCTTCTAAGGCCAATCAGGGACAGAGTGAAAAATTCCTACCCGGCCTTAGAATGGCAACCAGCTCCCATCCAAGTATCTGGAGTGTGTCCTTGATAGTGTCACCAACCACCTATGCCAGCGTTTCTCAAAGTCTTACAGGGGAGTTTAGTCCCCTTTAAGTCTTTGCAGGGGTGAGGCAGTGTTGGAGGCAGCGCTCCAGGATCACACCCGCCCCGACCTCAGAACACTTTTTTAAGCATATCCTGCCAGCTCCCCGAAAGGTCCGGGGGAGGGGGGCTACTGTCGCCTCTGCAGGCCTCCCTAAGGCTCTAAGCAGCAGGCTGGAAACCAGAAGTGAGCTTTTCGATGCGATCGCTGCAGCCTTGGAGAGACCTGCAGAGGCAGCAGCAGCCCCCTCAGACCCCTTGGGGAGCTGGCAGGACAACCAGGTATGTTTTAAAAAGCGTTTTGGGATCAAGGGCAGGTGCGATCCTGGAGCGCCGCCCCCAATGTTGGAGGGAACCCAACACTTTGAGAACGGAGAACTCCTGACCTATGCCCATTCAAGAGACTTCTTTTAGGCATCAAGACCATTGAGCAAGCATCTTTAGCTAACTCTAGAAACATCAGGTGACCAGGACTAAATAGTATTATAAATTAGGATACTATTCCTAATTGTGGTGGATTTTCTTTTAAACTGATGTTCTCTTGCTTTACGCTTTAGCTTTCTTTTGTTTCTTTGGTTGGGATTTTTGTTTTTGTTTTCTTTTTGTTCTGCAGTATGGTTCAAAATTAGAAATGAGAAAACGTTGCAAAAACTTGGAAGAGAAAGCAACAACCAACTGTGCTTCCTCTTATAACTATATTTATGAGAACAGCTTTTGTCAAACAGATCAAACTAATTGTTTTCCGTTTGCTTGCGCTTCGCTCACTCCCCCCACCCTGCATTGTCTATAGCCAAATGTATCAAGTAGCCTTCCAGTGTTCTTGCAACTGCTGAGAAAAAAGGTGTGTGTGTGTGTGTGTGTGTGTGTGTGTGTGAGAGAGAGAGAGAGAGAGAGAGAGAGAGAGAGAGATTTCCTTGTGTCTTGTGTCCCTGAATCCTCTAGGGACTCACTGAGAAGCAGTTTGAATCAATCTAGTGCTCTGATTGGTTTTTAATTACAGGGACTGGGGTTAGAAGGTTAGTGACCTTGTTTGCTCCGCTCCCTCCCCTGGAGAATAAAAACCATTTGAGTTTAATTTACTGCTTTCTGGCATCCGTGTACATGCTGGTGACCCTCTAGACAGTGTCTCTGTGTCTAAAAGTCTGTCAAGCTAATCCTTCAGGAACTGCTCTTAGGTCGTGCACAGGGGAGAAATACTGGGGACTCATGGAACCATTGCAATGTGAGAACAGATCTGAGTGGGTGTTAAATGTATTAAATTTACATTAAAACGTTGGCAACAAACGATGAGTAATCACCAAGTGCAGAACACTGTTGGATTTGGTGCGTGCAAGGAGTGGGCATTTAAAAGGGGGTTGTTGACAAACAGGAAATGACTTGAGGAAAGGCTGAAGAACTGGCTGAGTTATAGAAACCATGAGATTCCTTCAGAGTTGACAATTTTTTCCATATTGGCTATGGAATATTTTTGCTGCAAAAAAGTTTACTTCACTTACGGCTCAATCCTAAGGTTTAGGAACGCCAGCGCTTGGCCTCAGCGCCGGTGAGAGTGTCGCAAATGTGCCATAAGGCACATTTGCAACTACTTGAGAGGAGGAGGTGCAGAGGCCTATGCCACCTCCTTGTTGGTCCCCACTGGACCCTGCACTGTGGAGTGGGTGTCGCTCCGAGTGGCACAGGACCGGGGGGCGTGGGGAGAGGGCATAATGGAGCGGGGGGAGGCAGAGAGGGCCTGGGAGGGGGGAGGGATCAGCGGAGAAGACACCATATCCTATCCCCCCTCCCGGGCCTGGAAGCCCTACGCGGGGCTTCTCAGGCCTGCGCCAGCAATTTAGCTGGTGCAGATCCAAGTATCCTCATTGAGCAGGCTGGGGCTTGACACGTGGTAAGAGGACAATTGTCCTGTTACCCTGAAGAGACCTCCAGCCTGCTCAATCCCAGCGCTGGATACAGCGTGGCCCATGTGGCCCTGCTGTACCAGCACTGGATAGGATTGGGCTGCCCGTTATAGTTGTATATAGTCTGGTATAGTGGTTAGAGTGTTGTAATTGGACCAGGAAGATCTTGGTTCAAATCGCTGGTCAGCCATGAAGTTGACTGGGTGGCTTTACAGTCACTCTCACTCAACATAACTTAACTCACAGGGATGTTATGAAGACCAAAAGAGGGGGACAGCCGTGTACAACACCCTGAGCTCCTTAGAGGAAGGGTGGTATAGAAAAATAATGTGAAAAATAATAAAATCTTACACTTCAAAAATGTGTACCTATACCATGGAATAACATTTCTGTAAAATATTGGTAGTAAATGCATGTTTTATATATGAAGTTATATGCCATTATCTTCGTCTCCCTGGATTTACTTTTTCCTAGTGGAGGAGGCTGGGGGGCAAAGCTTCCTTGAGGAATAACTTGAAATACCTTGATGAGGCGCTGTTTCTAAATATAAATTGGAGCCCAGTCAGGGCTAGGAATAGTGTCCCAGGTAGGTGTGTGCTGGGAATTTCATTGTCCTTCCACTAGCCTCTTGACTGGGATGAATTCCTTCTTCCAACAGTCTCTGCCCTCAGCTTCGGATGAAACCGAGGCAGGGTTGAGAGCCAGCGATACTCGAGGGATTCTAACCAACATGCTGAGTAATTCACCAGACTGCATTTAAAAACTGCACTATTCCTGTAGGTAAAATGAAACTTTACCAGCGTATTATTTCTGTAGTTAGTAAAAAAATTAAGCCTTTAGAATAGTGTACTAAACACACACGCATATAACAGCCACTCTATTTTATGGTGAAATAGAGAGAAAATCCTGGCAAAAAGCAAACCCATAACTGTGTAGTTTTGTTTAAGCCTAGGTAGACTTAGCAAGTGATAAAATGTTAAAATCTTGAGTTTTGTCTCTCTGGAAATTGTAAGATAAAACCTATAACAACCTTTTGAGTACTCGGGCTCTGTCTTAGAATTAAGTGCCATCACTGGGGAAACATAACAAGGGATATTTGTTAATGGACAGCATATTCCATTCATGCAAATTTATTGGGTAAATTCAGTCTAAGGATTCAATCCTTCTGACACCAATTACTTAATGTGAACGAATAACTTCTGAAACCAGTTACTAAATGTCAAGTTATTCTTCATATGCACAGCAATACTATATGCCTCTTTTGGAGGGCCTGTCTTAGTAATGTATAGCCCAATCCTGTCTAGGACCACCGCAATGTGCAAAAGCACGCTATGCCAGATCCTATCCAGGATCGGGCCTGCGCCAGCATAGGCAAAGGCCTACTCGAGGTAAAGGGACATTACCCTGAGTAACGGCCCAGTCAGCCCAATGGGTCTCCTCGGATGTGCACCTGCAAAATGGCCAGCGCAAATACGGGAGGCCTGTGTAAGGCCCAACCAGTCCAGGAAAGGGATAGGATTCGGTGGAGCATGCCACTACCGATCCCTCCCCATCCCGGGCCTGGTGCTCCAATCCCTCCCAACCTCCCCCCCCCCACTGCCTGGCACAGTCCTTACCTGCATCCTGGGTCCAGGGCAGAGCAAGTGGCGCTGGCATGGTTACTCTCTGGGTGTAAAAACTGTGCCTTACGACACTTTTGCGACACCCGGCGCCAGCGTAACAATAGTTCTGCCAGTCCTGTCCTAGATAGGATTACACTGTTATATTTGTTTTGTTAGTGGTTGTGCTCCATTTCCATTTTTCCTCATTTGCGTAAGGCTTGCATTGAAGACTCCTTGCCATTTTTAGCTCTTTTGACTCAGCTTGTTAACCACATGAGCATCCTCTTGGACTCGTTGATATGTTTCTGAATCTGTGGTATACAACCTATTACCATAGTATGTAAATATAATAGAGAGATTTGTTTATTCATTTAAAAGATTTCTATGCCACTTTTCCATAGCTCAAAACGGTATACAGCAATAATACACAATTTAAAATAACTAATACAATATAAAATAAAATACAGGCATAAAATGCAATAATAACAGTAACACCACATACTTTAAAACGAACTAACAACTATATAATATGAGCGGATTAATAATATTAATAATAGAGTAAAAACTATAAAAGCAACATTAAAACAAAAACTCGTGACCAGTGACTAAGAACAGTGACTATAAAGCGAACTCGGGAGGATCATCCTTCTTCAAAGGCTAAGTGAAATAGATGTGTTTTTAACCCCCGCCAGAAACTATAAGAATGGAGCGTCCTAAGATTTTCTGGAAGCTCATTCCATAGACCTAGTGCTCCAACAGAGAAAGACCTGCACCTTGTCACCATCCCCTTAGGCTTGGATGGCAGTGGCATCCTAAGCTGAGCCATTCCTGATTTATTTATTTATTTACAGTAGTTTTACCCCGTCTTTCTCCCCAAAGGGACCCAAGGCGGCTTACAACAAAAAGAAAATACAGTGCAGTATAATACACTGGGAACTTGGGAGATGGGCAGGATTATGTGGGAGAAGGCAGTCCTTCAGATATACTGGTCCCTAAAGGGATGGCGACAAGGTGTAGGGCCTTCTCTGTTATGGCATCATGTCTATGGAACAAGCTTCCACAAGATCTCAGGATAGCCGCCTCTTTATATAGTTTCGGGCAGGGTTTAAAAACACATCTATTTCACTTGGCCATTGAGGAGGGATGATCCTTTTTGGTCTTTATGAGTTTGTGTTTCAATGCTGCTTTTATAGCTTTTATTCTGTTATTATCTGCTAGTATGATGTTGTTGGTTTAAAAGTACCGGTTATGTTACTGTTATTGTATTGTATTTTATATAGTTATTTTAAGTTATGTTTGTATTGTTAGCTACTTTGAGCTAAAGAAAAATGGCATAAAAATCTTATAAATAAAAATATATACAGTTGGACCTCTGTATCCGCGGGGGTTCCCTCCTGAACCCTCCCCCGTGGTGATACTGAAATCCGCATAAAGCAAAATCGCTTTAACACAAATACGGGGGTAACTGTACAAACTTGGAAAAAGGTTAAAAATAGCATTCCTTACCTTTTGGCTCATAAACTGCTCCGTTTGCAGTACTGTAGAGAGTGAAATCGTGCTTCTACAACCTGTTCCGGGTCACTAGACATTCCTCCTTCCTTTCCCAGGCTTGCCCCAATGCATTCTGGGATGATGTGGAGAAGGGAGGGTGAAGTCGAGCGACCTGGAAGAGGCTGTAGGAGCACGATTTCACTCTCTAAAGCCCTGCAAGCAGAGCTGTTTTCCTCATAAAAGGAGCTATTTTTAACCTTTTTTCAGGTTTTTACAGTGACCCCTGTATCCGTGTTGAGACAAATCTGTGGATGCCGGATCCGCGAATAGCTGGGGTCCACTGTATTGAATTATATAGCACTTCAGTCACTGTTTGTTTCAGCAACAGTTACCCCTCGCTCTTTCTCTCCAGTTGGCTTTGTGTGTGTACAAATAGCATTTCTGAAACACTACCTTGGAGGTTGTGGCTTTCAACTTCCTACCTAGCAACCAAACATTTGCTCACAGGATCATACAGCTACATTTTCCAGTGTCTTTAGTGCCAACATAATTAAATCACCCCTTACTAACAGACACCGCTCCCCCTGTTCCTGGAGGCGTGTCCTTGCCATTATAGGATATCTGTTCATCACCCAAAGAATGGGCCCATTCTGTAGAACGATGTCCTCCTTCCATGACACCCTTATTCTCTCTGACAGCAGTCAACTGTCAGCCCTGGAGGACAACACCTCTGCCACTTCGCTGAAGGACTCATTTACCAACATTTTCTACCTTCACATCTCCAGGTCAGCCACCCTGTCTCCAAAGAATGAACTTGTTTACTGAGAGCCAGAAACTGATGCCCCACAGGCAGATAGTCGTACGTGTGACACTCTTGTGCAGTTCACTGGATAGTTCCCACATCTTCCTGACTTTCTAACCAGTTTTGTCTATAGGGTTGGTTTATTCGAAAAGCTAATTATTTCTATTTAGAAGTTAGGGACTGAATTCTCACCTTGCTGTGTGTAGCAGAAGGGATGGAAGGAAGTAGAGTGTCATTTCTTCCTCACCTTCTTACTTGAACAACTGCTTAATTCATCTGACTGCTTTCTCTTTTTCTTCAATGCTGTGTCATTGAGACTGGGACACCTTCATGGGCTCTGTGTCCTTGATCTCATAGTGCTTAAAATGCTCATATGATAGTAATCAAGTGACAAAGAACACACAATAGATAGCTTACACTGACTGTTAGGTGTCCTGCTTTATGTCTCAAAATTGTGACTTTGAAAGCTAGTGTTTTTTGGGGTTTTTTTAGTTGCTTGGAGGGCAGAAGGGGACAGATAGTTCCTTTAAGGACTAGAATTTGATACTCACCTTTTACAGTCTTGGAGCAGCCCTGTTGATCCATGTGGAACTATTTGAGTAATGAAGTATCAGTCAGCATGAACAAGAGTGACAGAATCTGTCTATATTTGGAAGACATTTGCAGGCCCTCAAACCTAATGGATACAGTATATAGGCATATCCTGGTTCCACATTAGTAAAGGATTCAAGTGCCCAGTTTAAATCCCACTGACATGAGCAGCATATGGTATATATTTTGGGTATTTTGTTTAATTAGATATGGGATTGTCCATAGTACACTTTTCATGATGGCGTTACAAAACAAGTCAAGGCTTGAGTCAAAGCTGTGCTTACTTATTTTTTGTTCTTTTTTGTCCCTTTGTAAGCTTAAAGGTGCCCTCTAGTGTTTTGCAGACTGCAGATCAACAGCCAGCGTTTCTATGATCTGTTATTTCAGGCAAGTGCTTACTTGAAAAGATAGTTATTGCCAACCCTTTTGTGTACGGATCTACATCTACATAGAATCAATATCCAACCATGGAGGAGATGTGGGCAATCAGGCCACTGTTATATGTGCCTTGGACACTTCTCAGTTGGACTACTGCAACATGATGTCTTCTATGTGGAGTGCCTACCTTTGAAGATTGTTCAGATACTGCAACTGGTGCAGAATGGGAGGCCATTATTTGATGCATGTCACTCCTGTTATTTGATGAGCATTGGCTCCCTCTTGGTTTGCAAGCCAAATTCGAAGTGCTTGTTCTCACCTTTAAAGCCCTAAAACTTAGGGCCTAAATGATTGGGTCCAGGGTGTTTATCGGACTGCTTACTCCCACATGATCCTTCCTGTTTATTAGGTTCCTTGAAAGAGGTTCAGGTCCACATTCACCTGATGTCCAAAGGGTGTGTATGTGAGAGAGTGTCATGGTCATGATGCCCAGATGCTGAAGCTTCCTGTCCTTGGGAGGCTGGTAATTGTTAATTATGTTTGCTATTGTTTGTATTGTATTTTATATACAAATGCTGCTTTGTGAGTCCTTTGGGTCAAAAAGCAGCTTATACATTTTAATATAAATCAGTACAAGGATTGTATAGTTTTAAGAATACCATTTAAATAATTGTAAGCAGAGAAGGTCTTTGAAACCTCATTGCATACAGACATAAAGAATAAAAGCGAAATCCTAACCAACTTTCCAGTGCCAATGCAGCCATGCCAACAGGGTGCACACTGCATTTTGCGGTGCGGGGGCAGTCACAGAGGCCTCTTCAAGGTGAGGGAACATTTGTTCCCTTACCTCGGGTCTGTATTGCGGCTGCACTGGTGCTGGAAAGTTGGTTAGGATTGCGCTGTTAGAGGCTTAATTTGAGACTTAAGGACCCAACTAAGGAATTCAAATTTTAAGGTAAACCAAGATCCCCTTAACATCTACAGCGCAATCCTGTGTAAGGATCCGGCCGGCGGCCCAGGGCCACCCGCCAGATCCTGAGCCCAAGGCTGCCCGTCATATGGCGGGCCGGAGGTCTACTCAGGGAAGGGGACGCTCATTCCCTTCCCTAGGTGTAAACTGGGGCTGGCCCGATAGGCCTCCTCGGATTTCTGCCAGGTAAATAGCTGGTGGAAGTTGGGGGAGGTCGTGTAACGGCCTAACCAGCCTGTCAGTGTTGAGGATATGGTAGGAGCCATCACCCGCCCCCTCCTGGGCCGGCTAGTCCAACGGCTCCCCTCCCTCGCCCATCGGACCGCTCATGCGGCCGCCGGTGGGAGAGCTTACCTTCCTTTGGCGGCCACTTGACTAGTCCAACGACGGAGTGAAGGAGGCCGACCTTGTGCTGTGGAGAGCACATAGAGCCTCCCTTACTTGCGAGTCGTCGCAAACATGCTTTATGGCACGTTTGCGATGACTAAGAACGGCGGAGTGCTCGCTACGCCCAGTGGCGTCATTAGGGGGCGGGGTGGGCCCCCGGGTGCAGGGTGCTTTGGGGTGCAAGGGGTGCATGAGTCGCTGCTTCACTAGTCACCTCCAGTCCTCCAGCCAGCAAGACTAGGGGCTAGAAAGGCTCTGCTCCAATTGCGCAGGCACAGCCTTTCTAGGGACATCTCTGGCCTCCAAGTAGACAAGGCCAGAGATGCTGCCTGGCCAGCAAAGACAAAAGCACAACGAACGAAGGCCGGTTAAGTGGTGCTGGTTCCTGCACGCACACCCCAGCCTTCGTGCCACTGTTTTGCCGCGGCCGCAGCGCAAAAGTGATGCCACGCCCCCAAAGGACCCGGGGATTGTGATGTCACAGGAGGAGCACAGCGAGCCTCCCCCCCCCCTGCTGGGGTGTAAGAACGCCGCTGGCTCCACCGTTATTGAGATTCCTCGGGATTGTACTGCTAATCACCTAGTCCAGTGGTTCCCAAACTTGGAGGCATGACTTCCAGGAGAGCCGCGGAGTGCCACGGAAACTTCTCAGAAAACAGTGCAATGCCAATTGGTAGGCATCAACAAAATATAATGGGGAGCCACGACCAATGGAGCTGCAGGTCAAAAAAGTTTGGTAAACACTGATCTAGTTCAAGTTCCCAGCCCCCTTTGTGATATTAGAGTAGCTCAGGAAATGGCAGCTAAAGAGACCTTGACACTTCTACCTGAGTAAATGAAATGTAATGTCAGAGCAGATCAGTCAACGGCATCACAAATGGCATGGAGGTTAGAAAGTAAAAAGTGAAGGCACGCATGTCCACCACTAGAATTTATAGCAATACTCTCGGGCTATGTTCATGATATAACTCAACAGATCAGCTTCCAGTTGTAAACAACAGGGCCACTTTTGTTGATACATTTGTGCCATATTTGGACAGAGAAACAAGTAGCATTATGTGACACACATTGTTTGGGAAGTGATTATAAATATCAGAGTTGTCCTGATAACTGTAATTTCTCTCTCACTGTTATTGTATCAACTTCTTAGTAGCATACAAGTAAAAACGTCATTCAGTCAGCAGAAAACATACAATAATGTTATGATAATTGAAAACTCCCTTCTCACGTGATAATGGTAATACTTGTTCTAATGAAAGGCATCATTAGGATCCTTTATTCACTAGCAATTGCCGAGATTTTCAGCTTCCAGTATTCTGCTCAATGCATAGTGCCTGAATAAAATCTAAATCACATAGCCTGTCTTCCAAACATTACCAATGTCTGGTTGAGCATATATTGGAGGTTTGGGATGCTTTAAAATGATTGCTGGTTTCAGCCTTCATTTGTTATCCAGGATACTTTCCAAACCTTTTCAGATCCTCTTTCAATACACTGTGATACCTTGTGACATGTGTTTGGGTGAAGCAAGACATCGTGCAGTCAACGAACAGGTGGCAAAAAAACCCAAGGGTGTGGGCTACTATTAGCGTAAGTGGTGACAGCAGCAGGCATTCTCTCCATACCCAGAATACTGATTGAGAAGAAGCTGGACAGGTCACCTTTCATCGTAATTACCTGTACCACCTTTGAGAACTGGCACCTCATGGTGAGTCGAACTTATGAATCTAGGCAGAGTCTAGGTCAGAAGTAAAATCCACGACTAGGCCATGGACAGTTCCAAGCTCCAATGAAATAATCAAGTTGCTTCAATGAGCTGCAGAGCTCCTGTGACCCCTTGTATCTTCGTGACTTTTGCAAGCCCCACCTGTCAATGAATGGAGAGTAATCAGTACAGCAGTACCTTGTGTTTCATCCACTTGACTTTCATCATTTTGCTCTTTCATCCATTTTCAATTATAACCACGTTTCAAATTTCATCCACAGGCTTTCCTCTTTCGCCCGATTTCATCAACCATTCGTCGACGTTCTTGGTTTATTTTTCTTTTATTTCTGTTTATTTCGTTTTCACACATTCGTATGTGTTGTATAGTTATTTATATTTTTCACCGGCCCGAATAAATTTGTAAGCTAAATAAGGCTATGCTTTGACATTCATCCATTTTTTTACTTTCATCCATGCTCTGGTCTCTAACCAGGCAAAAGTGCAAGGTAAGTGCAAGGTGTGATGGTGATACCCTTGGACATTTGAGCCTTCTGATGCAGCCTCCTCTGGGTCAGTGTCAGGACTATGGACATAACAGAGCCCAAAGTGCTTCAAGCCTTTGTTGTGTATCTCAGGAATGTGTCCCTGACTGATATATGTAAAAAATCAAAGATGAACTTTTAGAGCTAACTATAGTTCTCCACTTTTGGGGAACATTCCCCCTAGCTTTATGACACAAAAGTAACTGGCATTTGTGGAAACGTTCTTGTTGAGAAAAGTTCCTTGTCCGTCTGTCTGTCTGTCTCTGTCCATCCCACTTTTCCTCTTAGGATGTCAGGACATTATAAGGGTTTTCCCGTTTGTTCAGAACTTCATCATGATGACAGAGTTCGTAGACTATTCCCCAGGCCCCTTGCTACATTGCATTCATTATACATTACTTTGTTCCTAAAGCACTGTAGATGCTAACTGTTAACAGTGCTTTAAAAGGGTGAGGGCCTTTGAGAGGAGGTTAGGTGTGCTGGAGCAGTTGGTGGGAGGGCAAAGTATCAACAGGGCTTTATTGCTGCAGCCTGATTCGTTGTCTGTGACATGCACACTATAGTCTTCTTTGAATCACATGAACTATAAAATCCAGGATGGATGTGTTTTGTTTCCTTCAGTTATACCATATGTCATTAAATTGCAAAAAAAAAAAAATCCTCTTCAGCACTAACATTAACTTCTCTGCAAGTTTTCCGTCGTCATTTTCAAGAATAAATCCTGGCACACTGAACCTGAGAACAATAGGAATGAGATTGCAGCGCTAGGATCTGTTTTCATGTTCACCAAAACATTAGCATGTGTAGGGCCAGTTTGTATTACCCTCACAGTAAGTTGAGTATTTTCTCTGCAAGTAGTTCTATTGAAGTCAATGGGGCAGTAAAGGAGTAATAAATTATTGAGGTTCAGCATAGAACAAGCTTTGCTCTGTTTTCCTCTCTCTACATAGTTTTGTTCTCCTTTGATTTAATAGCTTATTAGAAGGTCCTCAGACATGGACTCGTTAATTTTTGATTTTATGTGCTGCCCAGTCTTGAGTCAGCTTGCTAGTGGGCATTTATGCTCATAAAACTGCAACAGCAATATATATAAAGAGGGAGATGGAAGAAAATCTAAGATGGGGATAATTGTGATGCTTATATTAGCATTGTAGACAGCTGCATCTGGAAGAGAGTAAAAAGAGGGAAAATGAAAACCAGATGCAAGAGCCAATACTAGAAGTGGACCTTTTCAGCTAACCTTTGAATAGAGCCATATCTTCCCATTATGTTGCCATTTAATGGTTCAAATTATTTATAGAAAAAATAAGCAGTGATGGCCTGATTATTTTAGCAGTGCCAATAAAACACACTGTGCTTTGGGACTGGGCAACAGAAGAGGTAAAAATATGTGAACGTTTGGTAGGCTTGCTACACCCCTCTCCAAGACCCACACCGTAGCATGTTAGTGAGGCAGGTAGTGTACATGAGATGAAATGAAGTTTGTGGTAGTAACAAAGAAGAAGGAGCTTAAGGAGACTGTGCATATTTACAGGAAGAGCTACTGTGGGCAGAACTCTTCTCTTTGAAGATCTTCATGCTGCTAGGTCTTCAGCGGCAGCCAAGCAAGGACTCAAGTCGAATGTAGAGTAGTAAGGGAGTTGTCACATTGGCTTGGTTCGGACAATGCCAAAACACAGTTTGGTGTGTTGAAAACAAGCCTGATTAGCAGGACTAATGCAAACCATAGTTTGCCAGTCTGCATGTAAAGGCAAATTGTGGTTTGCTGAAAACTAGGAAAAAAACTAAGTAAACTAACATATGGGGGAGAATGGAACACTCATGCCAAATCATGATTTGGTGTTCATATCTGAACTGAGCTAGTATTTGTTTTTCTTTGTTAGAATTTTACTGATTTTTCCCCCTTAGTTAGAAATTAATTGATGTTACCCTCTTCTTTCCCAATCTATTCAGTGGAAGTTGCTTTGAGCCAATGTTCAAGCTCATTTCTAATGTGTACTATTTCTATTATGGACAGAAAAAGCAAATGATGTTTTAGTACAGGTGTCCCGTCCCCCCCTTAATGATGATCCGCATATATGACGGAGGTTCCCAAAGTGTAAACAAAGAATTAAAGCTACAGTACTGTATTTTAAATGCAAAAAAAATGTCGTCTTTAACTCTGTGTTTGTGTGTGTGTTTCTACCTCCATTGACAGGTAGAAATCTTGTTGTGCTTTGTGTTACACTCATAATGTACACTGTGTTTGCCATTCACTCCCTATTACAACTCCATGGTGTTACATTGCATTACACCAGTGGTGGCGAACCTTTTTATGACATGTGCCACTTTTAGTTTTTTTGTATCTTGGGCGTGCCACAAAAATAAATAAATAAATAAAGTAAATAAATAAATAATAAATAGTCGTGTTTTTATTTTATTAAATAACCATGTTTAAATAAAAACAGAATCACATTCAGTTACTTAAGGTTTATTATTATATCATTCTTAGAGCACGTCTGTCTGTCTGTCTGTCTGTCTGTTTCTCTCTCTCTCTCTCTCTCTCCTCATGTGCTTCTGTAGTTTGCCCACACACACACACACACACACACACGCACACACACTGTCTCCTCATGTGCTTCTGTAGTTTGCCCACACACACACACACACACACACTCTCTCTCTCTCTCTCTCCTTAAAATTAAAAGTAAATTGCAAAGCACAACAAAAAGCCTGGGTCAAACTCACACAACAAGCCTGATTCCTGTGCAAGGAAAACCACTTAAAATTTTAAAAGAGATGGACTGCAGTAATTTTCAGAGACTCCCCACCAGACCCCTCCCCCCTGTTTTAAAGAAGAATACCTTTGCGACGGAGGGGCTCCCTGGGGGCTTGCAGAGGTAAACTACCCACACACACACACACACAAACACACACACATGGAAACACTTCACACAGGCTGCATCATCCATTGAAACAATAAAACCCAGGCAAGCTGCCCCTGGCTGTGGAGGATCTCTCTCTCTCTCTCTCTCTCTCTCACACACACACACACACACACACACACACACACACACACACACACACACACACACACACACACACACACACACACACATGGAAACACTTCACACAGGCTGCATCATCCATTGAAACAATAAAACCCAGGCAAGCTGCCCCTGGCTGTGGAGGATCTCTCTCACACACACACACACACACACACACACACACACACACACACACACACGGAAACACTTCACATCACCCCCCCCCCCACATGGAAACACTTAACACACTTAGCACAAGCAAGGCAAGCTCAGCTCAGGACAGGAGAAGGCAAGCAGGCACAGGCAAGCAGGCAAGCCCTACCCCCGTTCGCCCCTCCTGACTGTCTCTGACCTTTTTGTGTTGCTTTTGCTGCCTGCTGTGGACGACGACTGCTGTTGTGGGCTGCTACTGGGCTGGGCTGGGCTGGGCTGCTCTGCTGGCTGCTGCTGGGGGCCTCGGCAGCTCTGGGCGGCCGGGCAACGACGAGAGTGCAGAACAGGCAGGGTGGGTGGCGGGCGCGAGAGAAGATGGCGGCGAGAGAAGATGGTGAGCGAGCCAGGGACTCCAAGGCCGACTCGGCGCCGGCGGGCTTGCTGCTCTGCTCTGGAGGGTGATGGGATGGCTGCCCCTCCTCAGCCAAGCCTGGCTGGCTGGTGTCGATGCTGCTTGCTGCTTCTCTCTCCTCCGCTCCGAGTCCCGTCTGCTGCTACAGCTACAGCATCCTGTCTGCTGCTGCTAAATAGGCGCCAACAGGTCTTTCGCGCCTATTTAGCTTCCCAGGACCAACGCACGTGCGCTCATTCTGCTCTTGGCTGAACGCCAGGAGACACAGCTGATTGGCGGCGAGCAAAGCGCCGCCTGCAGGCTCCTGGCGTTTAGCCAGGAGCGGAATGAGCGCGCGAGCCGGAAAATCTTGCAGGGGAGGAGAGAGGCGTGTGCGAGAGCCGGAAAATCTTACAGGGGAGAAGAGAGGCGTGCGTGCCACCCGACGGACCTTCCCGTGCCACTCTGTGGCACGCGTGCCGTGGGTTGGCCACCTCTGCATTACACTGTAATGTATTGGTTTTACACGTTATACCACAATCGGCCACTAGATGGTGCTGAGGACTCGCTTAATGACGATTTCACTATATGATGGGTTTTCCAGAACTCCCCATCGTTAAGCGGGGGACACCTGTATATCTAAACTTTGATAAGTCAGAGTTCAAATCTGAAGTTGTTTTTTAAGCCAAAAAATATTGGCAGGACTCTCTACATAAGGTACCCAGACACACTTTCTTAGTGAGAAACAATTTTGATGATGGAATATTTCCAAATATATTTGCACTATTTTTATAATTTCCAGGATTTTAAATTTTAAGCTAGACTCAGGGCTGGCCCAAGACCGCTTGACACCTACCATGCCAAATGCTGCACCCTATGCTCAGTGATGTGTGAGCCTATACTCCTCCCACTCTCCAGAACTCTAGCTCAGCACTCTCCACCCCTTCACATTTCTTCTTCCTCTGTGTCCCTCTCTTCCTTTTTTAACCCAGGGGGTACAATGAGGAAGAGCAGAGAAAGCAAAATAGGAGGACGGCTATGGGTGCCCCCCCCCCTCCACCAATCTACTGCCTGAGGTGAACACTTCGGTTGGCATCATGGACCCTGTCTAGACTATATGTTATAAAGCCAACGTTTTCAACTGGGGCATCAAAAGAGAGAATATGCTGGAGATTTCTGCAATAATGCAGAAGTGTATGGAA
The DNA here is from genome assembly GCA_026170595.1 of Plestiodon gilberti rubricaudatus. Taxonomy (NCBI): domain Eukaryota; kingdom Metazoa; phylum Chordata; class Lepidosauria; order Squamata; family Scincidae; genus Plestiodon; species Plestiodon gilberti. The sequence continues at coordinate 190,365,596 of JANXHW010000002.1, read as the reverse complement.
TGTTCTCTCATCTTAGGTCTGAGAGGAGCAATGGCCAACTGGGAGGGAAAGTTGAGAGGAGAGTTGACCATGAGCAAGCTTGTGCCACCACTCTCATGCCTCCCATGAATGCAAAGAGAGAGAGAGAGAGAGACCCCAGAGGCCCCTGGGGCATCATGTCATTGTGCGCATGAGGCCTGTTGGGTCAATAGTGCTACTTCAATGTCATTTGCTTTTGCTATTTGTCTTTTGGTTCAAATTTGTAAATGTTTTGTTGACAACTGATGGATGTCAGGAAATGAGGGTGTGTCATGTAATGCTAAAAAATAGTACTAGCAGAACTGAAGAACAATGTTTGTAGAGCAAGCTTCTGTGTTACCAAGAGGCATTGCTAGAAAATTACGGAAACTATGTCGCGGTGAAACAAGGTTGACTCCTGTTTTTATGAGATTTTCTTGCTGCACTAGCAATGTTTTATTGTCCCATATGGGTGGTAGGATTTTGGTTATTCCAGTTTGCAATTTTGGTTTTGAACAAGATTTATGTGTTGTTTTCAGCACACACACCACAAAAAAAGCGATAGGACACTTGAGGGGAAACAGCAAGACAAGCAAGTGATTCTTTTTTGTGAGGAATGAGAGACACCCTTTTGTTTCACGGCTGTAGACATTTTCCTTCTATTCCATTGCTTTTTTGTTAGCCCCTTTGGATCAGGGGGATTTGAGTTTCCTGCTTATATCCAATGATCTCTGCAGCTAACTCTTCACTTGCTATGAGACCATTAAGTGCCTGGTGGGTGGGTACTTTTGCAACTGTCACAGGGACCTGATTGGATAGTGCTCTGAATATCTCCAGTGACAATGGACATATTTCTCCTGCCCATTACATTTTGCACATTTCTAAAGAGATGAAGAAGGAGTTGCTTTTGGATCTTTGTTTCTGCTTTTAAGTTCTTTTCTGAAGTGAGCTGTACTGCTTGAGTTCTTCCGTCACTTCACCAAGGAAGGCTATCTCATTCTCTGCAGCAATGCCCTACAAAGTAATGGTTATTTATTTTGTCGTTTTCCTTTGCAGAATATCTACTTATGCACACATGTTGTTGTTGTTCAGTCGTTAAGTTGTGTCCGACCCTTCGTGATCCCATGAACCATATCCCGCCAGGCCTTCCTGTCCTCCACTATCTTCCTGAGTTCGCTCATTTTCATGTCCATTGCATCGGTGATGCTGTCTAACCATCTCATCCTTTGCCTTCCCCTTCTCCTTTTGCCTTCAATCTTTCCCAGCATCAGAGTCTTCTCCAGAGACTCCTCTCTTCGCATTAGGTGGCCAAAATATTTGAGTTTCAGCCTCAGTACCTGTCCTTCCAGGGAACAGTCAGGGTTGATTTCATTTAGGATTGACTGATTTGATCTCCCCTTAGCAGTCCAAGGGACTCTCAGGAGTCTTCTTCCTTTTACTTTTGTAGGTTGGAGCTGATGCAGCAGGGGGCAGAACAAAACACAGGAAAGGGAATTTGATCCAAATCACTCAGTGTAAATGCTTTGCACAATAAAAAAAATTGAATTGATAGCAGCTTTTAGATGTCAACTGCAACCAATTGGAGTTTTTTTCTTTTTTTAATGAGCTGTTGAGAATTTCACTGGATAACTAAGCACGGGAAAGCCCATTTAAGACCTAGTAAACATGCCAAGAGTGCAGGTGGCCCAATCTGCAAGAAATAAAGTGTGCCAAAGACAAATCCTCAGTAACCCCTTGCCTTGAAATTCTGCCCACTTGTAATGCCAGAACAGCACGTGTAGGGATACACATGGCTACCTAATCTCTTTGGCAGCATTACTGATGCCACAGCAAATGGCCCTTAAGGGAGCACTTACAAGTCAATCAAAGCTCGACAGCCTGAAAAGTTGATGAATTGTCAACATATGTGGGATAATCACTCCATTTTAATAATTTAAGATAAAGCCCCTAAGAGCAGTAAGATGAGGCACATGTACGAGGGAACTGGCTTGACCAGCAGTGTCATGGGTCATTTGGTAGAAAAGGTAGTACAGGACACATCTGGCTTACTATTCAGATGTGTTAGAAGAACCTTTTTTCCACCAAAACAGTGCTATATTTTATCTGCTTTAAATGGTGTCCAGCTGAAGGATTCTGTTAACATCTTTGACCGCCTGGATAGTTCTACAAAGCTCTGTAATACTTTCATCTCTCTTTCAGTGCCTGTTTTGTTCTATGCACATAATTCTGCTTAGTTCAACTACAGCTCCCCCATGTGAAAACCTTTCTCCCTGTGGTTCTAAGACAGTGCTGAGACATGCCTGCAAAGCTCTAATGAAACAGACTTTTAACAATGAATAATCATTTTTGTTGCTAGAAAAATGGAACAACGTACAGCAATAGGTTTCTCACTAGAATCATGCAACTAATAATTGGCTGGTTAATTCAAATCAGTATGTGAACTTCAGCTTTGTCCTAGGTTCGTCCAACTTTCATCCTAGTTTTTGACCCTCAGTGCCGCCTTGGCGAGAAGGTAACAGCATTTCGTGCGCCTTAGCATTGAGTCATGCCGGCCGGCCACATGTCCACAGAAGTGTCTTTGGACAGCGCTGGCTCTTCAGCTTTGAAACAGAGATGATCACCGCCCTTAGAGTCGGTAACGACTGGTTTTCAAGCAAGGGGAACCTTTACCTTTACTAAGTAAAAAACATTTTACTTACCTCCTTTTTGCCTTTGAGTCAGCCTCCCCCCACCATAGGACGCAGTGCACGCCTTTTTGGCGTGGGTGCATTGGCACTGGTGGCATAGAATTGGGGCCTGAGATTGTTCTTCCACCACCAACATTCATTGTTCTCAACATCAATATAACATCACCAGTTTTCAGTGTCCACAACATTGACATCTTGACACTGATACCATCCACAACACTCACATTGGTACACCTATAACAACTTTGAATGCCACCAACATCAGCATTCCCCCCCCCCCAGCTTAAGGAGTAGCACCTTTGTTAGATGCTTGACATTTGAGCTCATAAGGCCAATGGGTGATAATAACTATACAGTACTCCCCCCCCATATCCGCTGGGGATATGGTCCAGGCCCCTCCGTGGATACTTGAAACCGTGGATAGGAGCAAACACCCCCTCCATGGTTTCCTGAGGGCCCCCCGCCCTGCCTCCCCTGCAGGCAGGCATGCGCCCCCTGCTCTTATTTTTCAGCAAGCTTTGTTTCTTCCTTAAAACAAACAGAGAAGCAGCCTCCATTGCAGGCAAGTAGAGCGAGACAAAGTCCTAGAGAGGCTCTGCAAGGTTTCTGTTAACCTTGCAGAGCCTCTCTAGGACTTAGTCTCGCTCTACTTGCCTACAATAAGCAGTCAGGGGCTGCTTCTCCTGTTTAAGGAGAAAAGTAAAAGCCTGGGGGGGGTCCCCACGATCCGTGGATAACTGAAACCGTGGATAGTGAATCAGTGGATATGGGGGCCCACCTGTAGTCAGAATTGGATTATAGTTAGAATTGGTCATAGACTTTACTGTACATGCCTCCCACCATTGGGTCAGTTTCATGTCACCCAATTATCCCAAACCCTACTAGATGAAATATAAAAACTCTTCAGTGGAAAAGTGCCATCAAGCCAGTGGCTCTTTGTCAACATCACTGAGGTTTTTACTTATCCAGACCAAGATGATATTGATACTGAACATCTGATGCTTTTCTATGAAGGTGCCTGTTTTGCAGCCATAGACTTAAAGGATGGCTGTTTTCACATTGTGATATATCTGCAACATTGGAAATACTTATACTTTTCAGTCAGCGCTGAGTACTTTCAATTTCAAGTGCTCCCCTATGGCATCTCCTGGCACTGATGGTCATGGTGTTGTTTTGGCATCTCCTGGCACTGATGGTCATGGTGTTCATTATCCCTGAACACCTGAACATGGTGTTCAGGGATAATGGTGTTCAGGGATAATGGTGTTTTTTTTTACCTGTGAAATTGGCTTATGAGATGGAATCCAAGCAGCAGCTCCTAGAACACTTCACTCTGGGCTTCTCTCTGAACCTGTTAACATACCTGAACCTATGTCAGGGGTGGTCAAACTGCGGCTCCTGAGCCACATGCAGATCTTTGACGTATAATGTGCAGCTCTTGGAAATATATTGGCTGAGCTTTTCTTTCTTAACTTCTTTCTTTCTTTTTTTTGCATCACAATTTTCTCCCAGCCCACAGGTGAACGCATTTAACTCCAGATATGTATATACACCCATGGGTAAAAATGCCTTAATATACCGTATTTTACGCTCCATAGGACCCATCGGTCCATAGGACGTATGCATCCTATGGAGCATAAAATACAAAAAAAAAATTACTTACCTGGGCTTGGGGGCGCTTCAGGGAGGCCTGTGGGGGCTTCGTGGAGGCCTACGCGAGCCTCTGCAGGCCTCCCCTATGTTTAGTTCAGCCAAAAATAGCGATTTTCGGCCATTTCCAGAAATGGCCGAAAATCGCTATTTCCGGGCGACCTGAACATCGGGGGGGGGCTGCAGAGGCTCGCGCAGGCCTGTGCGAGCCTCTTTCAGGCCTCCCAGAAGCACCCCCAAACCCTAGGCTTCGGACCATAAGACGCACGCTTTTCCCCCCATGTTTTGGGGGGGGAAAAGTGCGTCTTATAGTCCGAAAAATACGGTAAAAAGGTAAATAAGAAATGTTCATGCTTTATAATTATTTACCAGGCAAAAATGGAAAGTCCACTGGATTAAAATATAAGTTTAATGTTCATGGTGAGGAAATAGATTTAAGAATTTAGATGCTTCTTAAATATTGTGGCTCTCAAACATCTCTCTTGCGGCTCTCAAACATCTGAAGTTTATCGTATGTGGCTCTTGGGTTAAGCAGGTTTGGCCACGCCTGTTATATGTCAACCACAAAAAGTCTCAGCTGGAACCTACTCGGCAGATCCAGTTTATAGAGATGTTGTTGGATTCTCCACGCTGTATTTCCCAGAATCAAGGCGTCAGGCCATAATGGCTCTCATGTTGTTTCAAAGATCACTGTTTCGACTTGGCCTATCAGATCTTCATAACATAGCTACCCTTCTGGAATTTGTTTGCACTGGTTCTAATGCTCCAGTGCACAGCCATTTCTGCTTCTTTGTTGCATAGCCATTGAGAAGGTAGTGCGTGTTGGTGTGCTTTTCTGTTACGCAGTGAAAACTGGGAGTTGTTCATAAATAGCAGCATGGAGTATTCAGAACTGGACTATGCACAACACATACAGAATTGACCACTGTGTTAAATGTTTTCACATAAACTAGAACTCCTCTAAGGGTATAGCTTCTTCTGGGGTCCATCTGGTTTCTTCTGTTAGGACTGCTTCGTACATTATGTATTTAGTGTGTGCCTATATTGTGTATAATAAAAACATAGCATGCAGTGCTTCAAAACATGTGTTTGATATGACTACTCCACAGGGAGCTCTCCATTGGTTGCTGCTCCTTGCAGTGAATACCAGTGGCAGAAGACCTATGGTTTGCTTGACATCATATGAAGTGGCCCCTGGTAGCTTTAAATGCCTTGTATTCTCTTCTAAAGAAGAAAAAGATTTATTACTACCATAAGGCAAACTGAAGCAGTTGGCAGCAAAAACTTCCATGGGGTCTCTAGAATTTTTCTGTCTGAATTTAGCATTGATATTCAAATATTTTGTAAGAAAAGTAAATGTTTGGAATCCTTTCAAGGGAGGAATCATCTGGTTTTGTGTACCTATAATTCCTTTCTTCTTTGCAGTGATGTAAAGTGTATCAGCAGGAGAATAGGTGGGACTGCCTCCAAAAGAGGCAGGAAGCAATCCACAAAGATAGCAGCAGGAACCAGCTGCTTCAGCTGACCGTTAACCTCATTCATCCTCTCTCCTTATTGCATACAGGGCAAAAAATAATGATGGGGGGGATCTCAAAGAACAATGTAACTTTAAAAACCGAAAAACATTATTTTTCCCTAGAAAATGTGGATGTGTGATAGGTAAAGATATCCCTTGACAATTAAGTCCAGTCGTGTCCGACTCTAGGGAGCGGTGCTCATCTCCATTTCAAAGCCGAAGAGCCAGCGCTGTCCGAAGACGTTTCCATGGTCATGTGGCCGGCATGACTCAACACCGAGGCGCATGGAACGCTGTTACTGTCCCGCTGACGCGGTACCTATTAATCTACTTGCAATTTCTTGCTTTCAAACTGCTAGGTTGGCAAGAGCCGTTGCACGGATTCGAACTGCCGACCTTTTGATCAAATAGCTCAATGGTCAGTGGTTTAACCCACTGCGCCACCCGCTGGCTCTGGATGTGTGATATATGATTATAAATATGAATGTTATCCAGACTAAAAACATCCTTTTGTGCCAATAGGTTTGGTAGATGCTCTCAGCCCTGTCTCCCATCCCATCCCGTCACTCCCCAATCTGCCCTTAATCCCTCCCTTCTTCCTGGATCAGTGGCTGCTGCCTGATAGCTGGAACCAGGAACAACTGCAGATCCGTTCTTTCTGCAAGTGATGAGAAGGGGCTGCCAAATAAGGGATGTAGGCAAGCTGCTGATGTGTAAGTTCCGATAAACCTCAGACTAAGAGCCAGAACAAGCATTCACATATTGTGTGGGAATGTACTCACTTGGGATTTGTTCTGTGGTTGTTTTCCACTTGAAAATGCAAGAGCTCTCGGCCTATGGGAACTCTGTCAGGTTCCGCTCCATCTCTGTCAAACATCTTGTTGGGGAGATATTCAGGTCTACGTCTGAACACATGTTACAATGTGAATTCCCTGACAATGGTTGTTTGAATTGGATGGGGAAGGTTATAAACACAGTTTGGGGGAGAGAAAAAAGGAAACCCTGTCGACTATTAAAAAGAAGCCATGGATGAAAATATTCACATGGAATTGCAGTCAGACAGCTCTAAATGCCATGGGAAGACCTCATCACTGTGTGATAAAAGTAACGTTTGTTCTGACTCCTCAAAGTGTATCTACATTCACTGTGAGAGCCTCACAGCCCAATCCAATGTAAATCCCCATGCGGCGATGCAGCGGTGCCGGCGCTGGCTACGCTACGTCCTGCAGAGGATTTTTTGCTGCTTGAGGTGTCATCGGGGTAAGGGGACATACCTTGCCCTGGGGTAAGCCGCAACAGGTCAACTCGGACCTGCGCCAGCGATATCACTGGCGCATTTTCACGTTGATCCGTGCAGGCAGATCAAGCCTGGGAACGGGGGTTGGATATAGTGTGTGCAGGCACCACCAATCCTGCCCCCCTCCTGGGCCAGATCCGCCCGCCCCTGTCGCTGCCCCGTTCTGCCCTCCCCTGCCCCTGCCCCTGCTCTAGACTTACCTGCTCCAGTAGGCCTCCCAATTACCATCAGCGCCAGCAGGAAGACTCCAGCTCCACCTGGGCCTTGTGCTGCCGCAAAACGCTTTACGGTGCTTTTGCGACAGTGCACGCCAGCAGAATGCGCATTTGCTTTATGGAGGGGTAAGGAGATTTAAATCCCTTTTCCTTTCCGAAGCCTCCCAGTCCGCCCCACCCCTGCTGAGTACAGCATGCTCTTTTTCGGTGCGACTGCACCAGCTTGGGGGGGGGGGAGGATAGGATTGGGCCTCCAGTCTTTTGAGCAGACTGGCCCTGACTGACAGTGATGGGTCAATAGATCGATTTGTTGGTTTGTTGTTATTAATATGTATATACCACTTTTCAACAAAAGAGTTCAGAAAGTAGTTTGTAGAGAAAATTGAATAAATTAGACAGCTTCAGGTGCAGGATAGTATCTCTGCAGTTACAGTGTTGAAGGAAGCTGTGAAGACTGTGAGCAACAAATGAGAAGCATATGCCCATTTACAGCGCAATCCAACTTAACTTTTGTGCCGGTGTAACCAGCGGCGCAGCGAGAACGGGAGGCCCCAGAATGGAAAAGGGATTCAAATCCCCTTTGAATTCCTCTTTTGGAGGGGATTTGAATCCCTTTTCCGTTCTGGGGCCTCCCTTTCTCGCTGCACCACTGGTTACACAAAAGTTAAGTCGGATTGCACTGTTATTGTACAAAAAGCTGATGGTGCAGAAGGATGCTAAATTAAAAAAATGAGGATGACTTTGGATGAGCAAGCTTTCTGGTTGTCAAAAGAGTCATCTCAGCCAACGCTTGTTTTGTAACCCAAAATATTTTTGAGGATCTTCATGCCAGCTAACATGCAGCCTCAAAACACCTCCCTCTTTTGATATCAAGGGGAAATTGCCTAATTTCTACAGCTCACCAAGTCGCATCTTCTCACCATGTTTCCCCTGAGGGCAGGCAGCTCCAAGAACATTCAGATGGCACTCCACTTTCTGTCCTCCCAGTACAGCAGAAGATGAAGACAGGCACAGAGCTGTGTAACTTTATTGTATTCTTGTGGTTTGTGCTGGTATGGTGTATTGGAATGAAGATCTATCCAGAACACATGCCCCTCTAAGTTAGTGAAATTCTCACAAGTACCGTAGATTCATCCCAAATTAGTTAATGCTTTTTACAGTAAATGTCATGCTAGTGACCATGAAGCCTGAGCTACACTACAGGCAGAGGCTCTGCCGCCACCTCTGCCTCCGCCTCTGCGCTTGGAGCGGGGTGTGTCTTCCTGCCTGTTGTCCCTCCTGTTGTCCCGCCTTCTTAAGAAGGTGATTGGAGGTAGTACTGATTGGCATGCAGCCACTCTCCTACGATTGGTAGGCTGCAGTAGCTCCGCGAACCGCCCCCTAGCTCTGCGTGCCCGCCCCCTGAAAATTAGGATTCCAGCTTTAGGTACGCGCCGGCCGTGCGGAGGTCGCAGCGGCTCCGCCTGCTTCAAAAATCAGGTCAGAAGCTCCGCGATGCGTGTAATGTAGCTCCGGCTTGAGAGTAAGAAAGTTAAGCCTCCCAAAACCTCCAGTAGTGATTTGCTAGAAAATGCCTCATCACAGGGAAATTCACAGAAGTGTCTCAAAATGCAATGTGTTTAAAAAAAGAAAAGAAAAGAAAACCCAAAGACTGAAGTTCAGAATTCAGTCATAGTCCGTATAGCAGTACTCGCTGAGCATAGGCAGAAGTTAATAGTCATCTGTTATACCATGATAGAGAATACTATCATTTTTAGACTGTCATAAAAAAGATCAATAGTATAGTTATTATTTCATTATTAGTACCGTATTTTTATACTATCGTTCATTATTTGTGAAACAAGTCATTAGTTTGGGTTCCATATTATCTTAGGGCTGGTTTCCATGTGTGCGACAGCACTTCTGAATTTCTTCCTTGCTACAACTGCCCTTCAGTCTTGGGCGCAATCTCATGGAGAAAATGCTGACCCATAACAACATATGTCTGCCATTACACTCAGAATTTGAGGAAGTCTCACAATTACAGTGGCTCCCAAAAGGGCACTGAAATTCCTTGCACCACTGTGCACATGTACGTGTCGTTCACAGAAGACCTTCTCATGCACTCACAGACATGGGCAAGCTCAAGCCCAGTATATAGTATGTGGAGAAACTTCAAAGGCTCTGCAGTGGGTGTGAACCATCCCTTTGGTGTACAGCATGACCTCTTTGCCAGAGAAAATTGCATGCAAAAGTTACAGCTCTATGTGCTGCATTTGAGATTTAAGGATCCCAATTTTTCGAATGCTTTTTTTACTGCTTTACTGACAACTATTAACGTGGATATTTTGACACGTATTATACAACAGACTGCTATCTTTGTCATCGTCACTTTGCCTTTATAATGTAGAGCAGTGGTGGCCAACCTTTCAACATGAACGCTGGCCCTTTAAATGGTTGCATAGGTGAGGGCATTTCAGCAGGTGCAGCTGCTTTAGCAGCACCATCAGCACCTGCAGCTGCCAAGATTCTGTCTTCTACACAACTCTTAAGAACACAGTAGCCCTAATGGTGGAAGGTTGGCCACCGCGATGTAGATGGTAAACAATTTTTAAAAATCCATCACAATTTTGGGACTTGTATTAGCAACGATGATCATGTTTAAGCGCAGCCTCAGTTGAAGTGTGGTCAAGGCCATCTACACTTCTATCCAGAATGTTCGTGTTTCACAAAACCAAGTCATTTCTTAAAATACTTCTTGCTACCACTTGGAATTTGTAAGATAATTGTTACAGCATGGTGCTGTTAATCTTAAATAAAAAAACATGCATTTAAGAGGAGTGTAGTATATACTACACTGCAATAATGCATTTAGGAGAGAGAGTAATGGTACAATGACAAGTAAATTGCTGTTTATTCAAAACTTGTGTGCGTGTGTGTATATACACGCTTGCACACATGCCTGTCTGTTTGCACTGGCAAATACAGATCCAGTGCTAAGTGCCAGTAGCCCAGATGCTTTCCCCATGCAATTACATTTGAACATGCTTTCATATGTTTTCATAATTTGACCTGACTTGAAAATACATCCCTGTGATTTCAGGGAATGAAAGCTGACTTATGCATACTGTCCTTATTGTAAAGTCTGCCTGATGGGCTTTGTGATCCGCCTCAAGGGCATTTATGTGAAAAAGCGATATCGAGATTGAAAGCGAGTAGTATTCGCTTTTCTTAATATTGTTGGATTTTCATCACAATTCATTTATAAACAAGAGCTGATTCTCACAGGGTCATCGTAGCACCATGTAACATCCTGCTGCAAGAGTTAACCTGCAAGCTTCCTGAAACCTGAAAAGCGGGGTTCCTGAAATGGGATAACTCTCTCAGAATGAGCATGAAGGAAGGGGGATAAATGGGTGCAAACGCAACTGTTGAGAAATCGAATGAGGAAATTGCAGCCGCCTAGACAACAAAGACTTCCCAGCAGCACATAAAACCTCCTGTGAAGAAAATGCATAGGAAAGGCTGTCACAACAGAGGGAGTTGGGGTGGAGTTTGTATCTCATTCTTATGCATGACATTTGGAGATGCTAGCCCACTCTCGCCCCCCCCCCTAATTTTTATCTCTCTTCTTGATGGATGCAGAAAGCAGATGACCTGACTAGGATCTCTAAATGAAAACGTTATGCTGCTGAGTTTCATAGAGAGATTCCATCCCTCCCCCCTCCCCCCCCCTCCCCTGCAAATAGAAAGTGAGCAGTCTGGTGTTTGGGAATTGCTGATGTAGATGATGTATCTGTTTTGAGTTGGAGAACAGGACTTTAAAACTGGAAAAACCAGGGCAGAGTAAATAATTTCTTTAATTTCAGCTAAAAAGCAGTGCCCTCTGTCTTGGAAACCATTCCAAACTAATACCCATGATGCAATCTAATAATCAGGATTCAACAATGTCACATTTCTGATGCCGTGTATTCCACAGGGTTGTGTTTTCTGATTGTTTCATAGGCATATGATATAAACAACCATAGGAATTGCCTTGCTGGATCATTGCAAAGTCTATCAAGTCTTCCGTTCTTTTTCCCTGTCAGGCTAACATAGTGCCTTTAGGAAAGTATTTATGTACAGTATAACACAAATTTGTACCTTTTTGGTGTACAGATGTTTCTGAAAGTAAGTCCCATTGAATTTAATGACAGCCCAATCTTATTGGGCTTTACCATTGGCGGAATGAGCATTCTGCTGTAAAGCGCTTTCCAGAAGTGCACTGAGTAACTCTTTGCTGGGACATCAGCATGAAGGCTGGCGTCATCCCACCTACATCGTCGGCTCTCCTGCCGCCTGCCAGAGCACTCAAGTCAGCAGGGGAGGGTGGAACGGGGGCGAAACTGGGTGGGGAGGGGTGGGATGGGGCAGGGAGGCTGTGGGGGGGGAGTGGATGCAGCAGTAATGGCACGTTCCTGATTCTATCCCCCTTTCCTGCAGCCTATCCTAAAATTAACTGTTTTGAAAAGTTCATTGCTGCTGTCAACTGGCACTGGTCTTCCATAAAGTATCCAAAATATTTAAATGTTCATATTTCAAGAGATATTCTTTTGACACTCTTTGTACCTTTCTGTAGGAGCACAGAGTAAACATGAAATAAGACAAATAATTCTATATTTAAAGACGCCACTTTCCCTGGAGAAAATGTATTTATTCCTTTGTGTATCATAAGGCCCCTTTCATTTTCTTTATTTACTTGTAAATATATTTCTGTTGCGTGTGTTGGTGCTGAAGGAGCTGAAGGAGCTGAAGGAGGAGAGGGCATGGGTCAGGAAAAGAGGGCGTTCCGAGCTTGTGTGTAAAATTTACGAAACCACAATACAATATGAATAACCAAAACCCCTCAAAGGAATACACATGTTTTCTTCTGGGTTTCAGAGTGTTTTTTTAAAAAAAAAAACTTTAAAAGCATTTGTTTAAATTCTGTTCTGGAGGACTAGTCCATTTCTGCAGAAATTTAGCGTGAAAAGAAAATAAATAGCGGCATGTCCCGGCACTCTGGTAGCAGTAAAATAAATATTAACCTTCAAAATTTAAAAAACAAACCAATTAAAACATTTCGAATGTAAATGACAAGGGGTTTTTGTTTGTTTGTTTGTTTGTTTCTAAACTGCTGCCAGAGCCTTCCCTGTTTTCCTTGTAGGACTTTATCATTCCTTATGTATTATTGTTTTTAATGGTCTTTGAGTATTTTTTTTCATGTTGCCTTTCCGAAAGCATGCAAAACCCCAAAGACCTGGACGAAGTCCTTTCATTGTTACTGCTGTTCTTATACAAGAAACCTAGAAAGGGAGAGTTATATAGGCATCCTTAACAATAATGCCAGAATTTCTTCAGTTTTCTGCTTGTTTTTAGCTGTACAGGATCAGTGAGTGAGTTTTGTTTTGAAGCACAAACATTTACAGCACAATCCTATGCACATCTACTCAGAAGTAAGGCTCACTGTGTTCTGTGGGGCTTACTCCCAGGAAAGTGTGTATAGGATTGCAGCCTTAGTCTGTGATTCTAAATGGGCAGTCCACAATTGGAAGGCACCTCACTTCTTATGGAGGCAAAGCAACCATATTTCCTGGCAGAGTGCTCATCTCTGCAACTGCCATGTCTCCCTTGCCTCCCTTGTCCTCTTCTCGGCAAGCTTCTGCAGCAGCAGCCGCAGTCTGAACGTTTGCTCTGCTGCCCAGAGCATGTTTGTGAATATATGCAGCAGTGCACTACAGCATACTAGACACGTGCGTGACAAGCAGCCACGCAAAGAAGTGAGCACTCCCGCCCATAAGTTTTGGCCGCCATCTGTCACTGTGGCACTGCAGCTATTCAGCACCTCTCTCTCCTCCGCTATCTGGAGCCTTGGCCTGGCTGGGCTGTCAGTGTGGTGGTGGCTCCAGCCTCTTGGCTGCTCTGCCAGTCCAGGCACCATCTCCAGTAGGAGCAGTAATTCCTCAGTCAACCCACCCCACTCCGGATGGACAAACCAGCATTGCATTTATCCACCTCCTCAACCGACTCCCAGTCCAGTCGCTCTGAGCCCCAGTTGACTCTAAGGGTGGTTCATTATTTTCTGCTCCCCTCCCCCAAGAAAGAAGCTGTGTGTGTCTGACTGGGGTCTGACTGGGAAAAATACCTAGCTAGTCTGGGGGTGGGATCTAGAGAGATGGGAGATTTAAAAAAAAAACCAGAAAAGTGGTGTGTATGCATGCACACTTTGTAACTGACTGAGGATGAAAAAACTGGATAGCTTGCTAGCTAAGAGATGGATTCTTGAGATGAATTACAGCTCCTTATTTTTGTATTCTCTTAGTGGGGTATGACTGTGGGTTTGAGGTTGGGGTGGGGTGTGGCCTTGGGCATGTGGCTATGGGCATCACGAAGAGCTCCTGTACCTCAAAATTTATCACAACACCCCCATCAAGCAGTTGCAGAGACTGTGATGCTGGACTTAACTGCATGGTCAAAGAGACTATTTAGAATGTATTCCCACTGAATACAGGTTCCACACAATACCTTTTTAAGTGGCTGCCATGTGATTCCCATGGATATGAATGCACCCTGAAAGCTGAAACTTGGGGTCTCCACTATATCCACTCAAAGACGTATTGGTCCTTGCTGCTCAGAAGTTTTAAAAAGGACCTGCTTCCATCTGCAGTGCAGACAGAAACCATTGGATTGAAATGGCAATAAGGTTCTGCATCAATGCAGCACTGATGCCAGCAAATGGGTTCCCCATCATGTTCCACTTACGGAAGATTTCTCCCAGTTCAGCTTCGCCATTCTACATGGCAGCATGAGAAACTGCCAGGGCAATTGCCAAATAGTTTGAGGAGACTCTGTCTCGGCCTCTATTTGCTTAACATTTTTCAAGTATCTGCCTCCCATATGCAGTCGCTCAATATCCAGACATGGCCTGGCACCAGCAGTTGATTGAAATTTTATTTTGATGTTTTTATGAAAGCCCAATACAAGGCAGGCTATATATAGGCTTGGTTATGCTTTTTTACTTGGATGCTAAGCACTAACAGCGCAATCCTGTCTAAGTTTAGACTGGCGGAGCAAGCGCTCTGCCAGTCTAGGGTGTTGCAACATGCCATAAAGCATGTTTGCGGCACCTGATGAGTAAGCAGTGCCAGCGGAGAGGCTTGCACCGCTTCTCCGGTGCTGCGGGACAGATCACCACTAGTTCGACAGAGTTCCCGCCGGGCGGGAGTGTGGAACGGGATATTTTGGGGGGTGGGATTGGTCGGCTGGGCCCAGGAAGGGGGAGGGATTGGCGGTGGCCTCCTCTGCCATATCCTATCCCCTTTCCCAGATCTGGCCAGCATTACATGGCCAGCTCAGATGTGCACCAACAAAATAGCTGGTGCACATTCAAGTAGACCCATTGGGGTGGCTGGGGCTCTACTCAAGGTAAGGGGACAAATGGAGTCTGCACCATGTCCTCACTTGTGGAATGGCTGCCTATGGGGAGCAAGGAGAAACAGAGAGCAACAAGGAATGGACAGCAGCATCAGTCATACCTGTTCCCTGGCTTGGGATGCATAGGTGAGGGAGAGTGATGCCACCAGAGTGTATTACAGTGGTGCCCTATAGGGGGTGAGATTTTGGTAGCTTGGAACATTACCTTTCTTCTCCAGGGGAATTAGTGGCCCTCTGAAGAGGATTACCGTTCACACCCCTGTGGCAATGCTGCAAAATAAAAGGGTTCAGGTGAGCGTCCTGGGCATTCCCCATGTGAGAGTGGATACTCCCTGCTCTTGGCTGTGATGGTGGGGCAGGGTGGCTGGTCCACTGTTTTTGTGACTGGGACTCTTTGGCACCCTGGGCTCCTTCCCCCAGTTACAGTTAAAGCTACTACTGTATTAAGTATAAAAATAAAAATTATATGTCATTATATGTCATGAGTTGTCATGAGTTGCCGGGACTCGTCGGGTCGGGGGGCGTGGGGGGGTGTTTGGTTGCGGTAGGGCGAGGGGGCGTACAGCTCTGGGCCCCAGGTAAAAAAAACCCTGGCTACTCCTCTGGCTCCCTCTGTGCACAAAGTGCCATTTCCGCAAAGTTCTCATCACCAGGATTCGTGTGTGGGCTCAAGGTGTGCACAGCATGGGGCCAGAGAGATATGGCCCCATGCCACATCCTAAGCTTACCCTGGCAGGGGCTTGTATGCTGTGTGATGTGATGGGCCGCCAAATGCAGCCTTTATCTTATGCTCCATCATGAGGGATTGGGTGGGGTGGGGTGACAGGATTTGCACTTTTCTTCTGTGTTTACCTCCTCTATTGTTCACTGTGGGTTTCCTCCTACCTACACCAACTCTGTCGTTGGGTGCATGGCCATCGTCTGAAGGGGGTTAGGATATGGCATCTGCCCCGCCCCCTCCCACAGAACTACTTGTCTACTCCCCATTTTAGCCTCTCCGCCAGCAGGGTTGCACCGGCATCTGAGCCATGTCCGAGTTACACCAGCATGGTGTTTTTCCGTCATTGTGCCAGTGCCCATGGCACATCCATCAGTGGGGGGGGGGGGACTTCAGCATTGGCAAGGTTGTTGTCACACCGGTGTATGTGGTGGTATGCCATGTATCTCGAGAATAGGATTGGACCTTAAGGGTGTCAAAAGAAGTAGCTGTTTTGTGTATGCAAAATGGTTGTCTATATGGAAGATGGTTTAACAAACAGCTTGTGGGATGTCGGAAACGTTTCTAATCACAGCCGCTGTTTAGTGAAGAATAGAATTCTGCAAACTGCAGACTTCTGTTCATGTTGTTTTGTATGCAGTCTGTTTTGGTTTATAATGTTGTGTCATCTAAATGAGTTACAGACATGGGTATGTTGTAACACCATCAGCTGAAGTTGCCAAATGTCCCTCTTTTCCCAGTCACCTCTCTGCTGCCACTAGTTACAGAGCCTGGCTTGTTAACAACTAGTTTTCCAGCCTGTCTACTTCGTAGAGAACCCGTTAAAATTATTTTGAAGACTTGAGAAAATATTCGATATTGTTTATGGGCTGGACAGGGGTGGGTGCTGCTTTTCGGTTACAAGACTCTCTTACTTTAAACCACAAAGCAATCCTTAGAAGCTGTTCTGGACAGGAAGGGAGATCTGACCAAGCATGTGCTGCCGCTGCTCTTGCTGCTGCCTCTCCTCCTGCCGTAGAAACTCTGTCGGGATCTTCTCAGCGCTGTGTCTTCTGTGCTCATCTTTTTTTTTTCTTCAGATCAATCATTCCGCTGCTTTCTTTGACACTCTTTTAAATCATATCCTTTCATGATTATATATGCTTCTTGTCATTGTATGTGTATAAAATACTTTTAGTAATATAACTGTTCATTATGTAGGATTGCCTTATTTCAGCCCCTCAAATCTGGGCAGCAAATTATGAATAGGCAAACTAGACTTGGCTGAACGATCAGATCTCATTATTTGAGTTTCTATCGAGGGGGGGGGGGAATGACTTATTTCTATACCAGCCCATCCAAGGCAGTCATGGAAAGGCTTCCTGTCTACCTCTTGTACATGTGTCAGAAGGAACAGGATGATGGTTGGATTTGCTCAGCTAGGAAGGCACAGGGACGATGGGCCCTCTCCTTGAGCCTGATGCCGCCACCACCCCTCTTGCTTGCACGCTGGCGGACCACTCTTACCTTCGCAGCTAAACAGAAATCCGTTCGATGTGCAGTAGATAATACCAAAAGAACATTAGAAATATTAAAAAATGGTGTCTAAGATAAACTGTTGAGCATTTTGGTCAACTACAAGGAGGATAATGTCCAGTGCAGGAGCTGGTAGAAGCTGGTGAACCTGTTTCTAACTCAGAGAAGAGGAACCCTACAAGCATCCAGATAGCAGCAGAAGCATCATGCCATTATCAGGGCCAACCATGGGCCAAAATACGCATTGCATTTAAAGAGTCATTCGCCGTAACTGGTTGAATTTTTCTTCAGTTTGGGACCGCAGTAGGGAGACTTGAGCTCTTCCTCCTTAGCAGCAGTCCTGATCTGCGATGGGCCCAACCTGGCTGCTATTTACCTCGATTGGTGGTAACGGGAGCCAAGGCAAATAAATACATCCCCCTCCTCCCCATTACTGGTTCTGTGACAGCAGGACAGTGGACCCTTTCTATCCGCAGATTTGGGACCTGAGGATTTGTCTCACCACAGATTCCGGACCTGCAGGGGTCCACATGTAAAATGCTATAGAAAGGGGGGGAGAAAAAAAACGCTGGTGTTTTTTTTTACCTTTTTGAAGCAAACTGCGGGTTTTTTTCTTTCTTTTTTTCCCTTTCTATAGCATTTTGAATGCCGACAATTCCGTGGATCCTCACTATCCATAGGGGGTCCGGAATGGATCCCCCGCAGATAGCAAGGGGCAACTGTATGCGTAAAGTCCCCTTACACACCCCACCATAGTTCAAATTCACAGGGCCCTGCTAAGACTAAGGTAAAGGTAAAGGTGACCCCTGACAATTAAGTCCAGTCGTGTCCGACTCTAGGGTGTGGTGCTCATCCCCATTTCAAAGCCGAAGAGCCAGCGTTGTCCGAAGACGCCTCCGTGGTCGGCATGACTCTCCTTGCTGCAGCACGTAGCATGCGGCTGGAACACGGAGCTAAGACTACTATTCACTAAAGAAAAGCTAAGGCCGTCAGGGTTAATAATGCTTTAAAAGTTACAAAGCAGTATGCTGGCAGGAAGGGCCTGAAAACTGCCAAGCAGTAAGCTAGCTTCTGAGTTTCAGAGAGCTCCTTGGGCTGGAGTGAAAACAAAAAATATTAGGGGGAGAAAAGCAAAAGATGTTGCTAGTGAAGGGCATGGTTAGCCTAGCCATGTCCACAGTCAGTGGCAATACGCAGAGCAGCCTGGGGACCAGGGAAGTATCTTTACCGCATCAATACTGAGTAAGATCGGGGGGGGGGGGTACTCTTACTATTAATTACTATCAATTAAGTATCCCTTTAACTTCTAAGTATCACATTATTATCATTATTATATTCTATTTATATACTGCTCTTCAACAAAGGTTTACAAAGCAAAATAAATGAAAAAGTAAGTTGCTTTTCCAAGAAGGGCTTACAGTCTAAAAAAAGAGAAAATGATGCAGAGAGAGGCCAGCAAACATCCACTGGAATAGATGCTGTGTGGGGATAAATAAGGGCAGTTGCTTTCCTCCTGCTAAATAGAAGAGAGCCACCAATTAAAAGGTGCCTCTTTGTCCAATTAGCAGTGGGTTAAACCGCTGAACCATGAGCTGTCGATCGAAAGGTCGGCAGTTCGAATCCGCGACGGGGTGAGCTCTCGTTGCTTGGCCACCTCTTGCCAACCTAGCAGTTCCAAAGCATGTTAATGCGAGTAGATAAATAGGTACCGCTTGTGGGAAGGTAAACAGCGCTCCGTGTTCCAGCTGCATGCTATGCACTGCGGCAAGGAGAGTCATGTCGGCCACATGACCATGGAGGCGTCTTCGAACAACGTTGGCTCTTCGGCTTTGAAATGGGGATGAGCACCACACCCTAGAGTCGGACACGACTGGACTTAATTGTCAGGGGTCACCTTTACCTTTACCTAGCCATCCTTATGTGTGGGAGGAGAGATCAGCATTCCTTTATACTAAATATCAGGGGATCTGGGCATTTCCCTGTTGTTCTCTGGAACTGTGAAGCAAGAAATTTGTTTTTTAAATGAAAGTTTTGAATCTAGGCCAGATTATACATTACCCCGGCACCACCTGAAAATTCCATGCATCCACCTAGTTCTCAAGATTTCTGGGAAATACGGCAATCCTACTTGTACTACTGTTAATTATTAGACTTTTGAAAAATGACTAGGCAGATGTTATGATGAGGAGCGGTCTGCAAATTAAGTTACACATTAAAGGGTAAGTGCTCATTGTTGCATGACAAGGCCAACTGGTTTCTATTTTACCAAATATTACCAAAAGATGCAGGGGTGTGCCTTGAAAACAACCAAAATATTGCGCAATAATTAAGCACCTTCCTAAATAAGACGCATTTAGAGTTTTCTTCCATGATCAGTTTTTGCACAATAAATGTATGTTTATTAGTTGCACTCATTCTGCATATTTTCTTACAAACTGGCATTTCTTTTGTGAGGACATCCCATTTTCCCAGCACTCAAAAATGCAATATTTTGTAACAAGGGAAAAAAAGAGTACTGTACTTTCCCGTAAGTACTGTACTTATGCCAGCGTAATTGCACTTACACTGGTGCATCTGCTGTTACAAGGTTACACAGGATTACGCTGATAGACAACTAAGAGGTACTGTTTGTGCCCTGATGAGTAACAAATGACACACCCCACCCCACTCTGTTCCTATCCTATGCAATTTCATTAGTTCTCGCACTACAACCCTGGAAGAAGACTCAATGTTTTTGTTTTTGTTTTTAAACTGACAAACACCAACACTAATGGCTTTTTCTGTGTTGTTTTCTTTTTGTAATTCTCCCAGCCCCACCCCCACCCCACACACAGCAAGGCCATTAATGTATATTGTATGCAGATAGGATATCATGCTATTGACACTGAAAGGGACGTGCAGTGCAATGGGGGCATTCACTGATCATGTGGAAGGGTCCTTTAGGAGGAAAGACAGGATTTCTTGAGCTACAAATTAATCTCCTTTTGTAATGCATTGTTTTCTTCTTGTTTTAGGGCCCTCTTGGTTTGGATGGCAAGCCAGTAAGTAGTGCTCTAAGGAACACATACACCATTGTTTTATGACTACTTGTTCCATGGGATGTTGATGAATTAAAATGTCATTAAGTACGATTTTAGGTTTTCATGGCCAGCAATAATCTTAGATTGGTTAGAATTCATGGGATAAAAGACCATGGCAACAAAGAAAAACATGTTTAAAACGTGTCACTGGAGAGGTGGTGGTACCGTAAGTTAATAGAGAGTATGAGACCATCAGGTATAGGTTAATTAGCTCATTCATTCCACGAGTAGGCTTTCTCTGCCCCTTTAAATGGCAGTTAGACCGAGGGTTTGTACCATTCTGTCCCATGCCACTAAGGGACCAGCTTGAAAAAGACCAGTACAATCTGGTTCGAAACGTTGCTGTTACTTACCTGTTTTTAATACGGTTTTAACGTGTTTTTAAACGTGTTTTTACTGTGGTTTACTGTGGTTTTTAACTGTTTGTTTCCATGGCCTTTTATCCCGTGAATTCTAACCAATCTAAGAAAAGTGTTGTTATTATTAATCTCTTTACAAAAGTATCATGCAAGCATGTTGAAGTTCCTGTCAGCTATTTCTGATCACTGTTGACGGGAAGCCCAATCCAGCGCAAGTTGCAGCAGCCGGCCTAAATGGCGGCCTGGGCTCACCTTGGGGAAAGGGGACGTTCGTCTCCTTCCTCCGGTGTTAGCCCCAAAGGCCCCAATGGGTCTCTTCGGATGCATGGCAGCTCTGGAACTGGCGCACAACTGGGGAGGCTGTGTAAGGCTGGCCCAGCCCAGGAAGGGGCTTGAGATATCGGCATTAATATCCCTGCCCCCTCCCAGGCCAGACAATAGCAACATCGTCCTGGTACCAGAGGGGACGATCTTCCTAGGAGTTAACTTCTTCCTTAGCTGGTCAGTATCCTTGTTTCCTTCTTGGCTGCATGGGTGCACTGGCTTCTTGCAGAGCCCAGCTCTCTCTCTCTCTCTCTCTCTCTCTCTCTCTCTCTCAGCGGCAAGCACTGTGCAACCACCACCACCAGAGGCGTCGCTGGAGCGCGGCGGGAAGGGTGGACCGCCTGGGGGCGACACGCGCAATGGGTGACGCGCGGTTGCGCGTGTGCACCCGCGCGTTGCGCGCAGGCGGTCCGCCCTTCCCGCGGCAATCCAGCGACGCCTCGGAGGAGGCCTCGGAGCGTCCGCCCTCAGCAGAGCTCCAAGGCCTTCTGAGGGAAGCCCGATGCGACACATCATATTTAGAAGGTTTAGCGCATGTGCAGAACGTTTGAGGGCAAATCTGCCCTCAGAAACGTACTGCGCATGCGCGAAACCTTCTAAATGTGACGTCGCATCGGGCCTCCCTCAGAAGGCCTTGGAGCTCCGCCGAGGGCGGACGCTCCGAGGCCTCCTCCTGCCCAAGACAGCCAGCCGGAGAGGATGTCTCCGGAGCCGGCAGCAGCGGAGGCTTCGCTGCTGCCGGCTCTGGAGACATCCTCGCCGGCCGGCTGTCGGGCAGCACGGGGGTCATTAGGGCGGCGCGCGCGCCCTCACACAGGGCGGCGTGCGCCCTAGTGACGCCGCTGACCAGCACCCCGCAGAGATGGCGGAAAACCACCTGAGCACCGGGGGGGGCAGTCCGCCCCACCACCAGCTACGCTACTGCATAGAGCTGTCTTTTAGGGGGGAAAGGGAGTGTTCTCAGGAGAGGAGCGCTTGCTCATGATGGGGTTGTATCCCAAGTTTAATTAGGAAGATAGTTGAGACTTCCTCCCATTGATTTCAGACATGAACATGTTGTACAGTTTATGTTGCATCTGCCAGTGTCTTGAATAATGAAAAGTAAAGGGCTTGTTAACTAATTTGTACAAGAGAAGAGTTTCAGCTCAAAACTCAGCTGTTCTCCTACTCTGGCTTTGCTTGGGGAGTGAAGCTGGGGAGACCTCCACCAAAGCCTGCATTCGTTTTTTTGTTTTTAAAGAGCAGCACAGGACCTTGCAGTGAGGAGATGGAGGCTTCTTGTCCTTGCAGTAGCAACTTTCCCTTTCTCCAAAACCTTGAGTTGCACTTTGTGGGGAAAATATTTCAAGCTAGATCACATTTAAGCAAAGCCTGTGAATACTACTGAAGTGAAATAAAATATTTGTTGTAGAGACCAGGAACAAAAATACTTACCCACGCACCATAACTGCTCTTTGGAGCCCAATTATTAATTAGCCCTCACTGATTTGGTAGACCTGTACCTGGCCTGTAATATTTCAGACTGCAGCATGGAGGCTCGCATGACTAAATTCTCCTCCAAACCCCCAAAATATGTTCGCAATCTGGAAGGGGTAAGGTAGAAGGGCTTAGCCTAAATTTCTACAAAGCAGGGATGGGGACTCGAGTCAAATGACTCGACTCGCAAGTGCGACTGAGTCACTTTTTCCCTGATTTGTACTCATACTCATACTCGCGACCCACTGACTCGCACTCGCACTCATACTCTTGACCCACGGGACTTGCACTTGACTCGCACTCGTGGGGGTAACGACTTGCCATTTCCAAGTCATTTTCCAAGTCATAGGGGAAGCCAAGTGGGTGCTTTAAAAGCCTCAGAGGTCCCCACACACACCCCACACAGACACACACCCACCCCATTTTCAGGGGAAAAAGCCATTTTCCCCAAAGTGACTCGACTTGTGACTCATGGTTTTTGGTCTACTCTACTTGCACTCGTGCAAAAATGACTCGCACGTGACTCGTACTTGCCCAAATATTTTGGCACTGACTCGCACTCGGACTTGCACTCGTGCAAAAATGACTTGTACTCGCACTCGCACTCGTGACCTAGTTACTTAGATACATCACTGCTACAAAGTAAGAGAAACCAAGGCTGGGTGTGAACAGAACCTTTCATTCTCCAATATAACCTGCTTGCAAAATTGTAAGTTAATTGCCGCTTAATTATTCTTCTCTTGATCTTTACAGGGGCCTCCAGGATCAAAGGGGGATAAGGTAAGATTATTCATTCAGAAAACTGCCTATAAAATACTTTATGATAGTTTCTAAATGTTCTAAAAAGAGAGGTCTCATTCTTCAAATACTTCTTCTGCTTGGCCTTTGTGTTATATTCGCCAGGTTCAGACAGTCATTAAAACCATGGTTTAGAAGAGGAATTAAATGTTTCACTTTTGGTTTTGAATAAACTGCAGTTCAGATCTATTTGACCTACATTTAAGGAACTTTGGTTTATTCTACCTGTAATTGGTTCAAACAAAGCAGGATCCAACCATGGTTCCAGATCCTGACTTGTGAACTCAGTAGTTAGAATAAACCAGTTTGGGCCAATCTCTATCTCTCAGCCTCACCTACCTCGCTCACAGGGTTGTTGGAAGGACAAATGGAGAGAAGGAACCATGTACACCACCATGAGCTCCTTGGAGGAAGGGCGGAATAAAAATGTGGTAAATAAATAAATAAGTCCAGATGGCTCAGGAAACAGTGGTTTATTCAAAACAAAGTGAAAACTTTACCCTCTTTCCTTCACACACAAATCAGGAGGAGATTAGCATGTGAGCTTGAGGCTCACTATAGCTCAATTCTTGTCATGACCAACCATAGTTTATAGCAGAGGTTCTCACATTGTTGTGGGGGCGTTGCGGGACACGTGGCAGCCAAGCCGGTCGGCAGCACAACCAGCATGCAAGACAGGAGATTGTAGCGCAGAGACTCTGCTGAGGCTGCTGTGTGGCGCAGAGACTCTGCTGAGGCTGCTGTGTGCCATGTGCCGCATTTTCGCGACTCTGGTGGGTCCCCCTGACCCCCTTACACTGTATTTGAAGGAGGTCTTAAGCCATGAAACCTGGAAGTAAGTGCCAATGGCGTCGTCATATCGCGCATCATCAGCACTTACTTTTGGGTTCCGTGACCAATGCCAGCAGGAGAAGGGCGTCACGCTCCTGGTAAGTTTGAGAAGCACTGGTTTATTGTTATGTGTGAATCAGGCTATTGTCTACTACAGGGGTTCTCAACCTTTTCACCAAGTGTATCCCCTGTATCCCTGTAAAAATGGTCAAATTTTTTGAAGTACCCCCTGTGCCAATTAATTAATTAACATTAATTTAATTAATTAATTATTAAAATGTAAAGTTTAATCATTAAAATTACTCCGCTTACACTTTTAGCCACCTTTTTTTCCATTTTTGCCACCCCTTTTTGTTTTTAAAGAAAATATCACCACAGGTCTCCCATCCAAAAACAAACCAAGGGAATTCCTTCTTAGCTTTCTTAAGAAGCCAGAGAACCAGCTCAATCTGCCATAAGAGCTGCCTTCTTTAAATGGAAGAAACAATGTATTCTAAAACCCAGCATATACATTGAACCAGCCAGTAGGAAAGCGCTTAAATTGCTTTCCACTTGGGAACACAGTCTGGGCGGAGAGAAGGGGTGGTTTTGTTGCACAAGAATCTCTTCTGTTCACTGTCAATGAAGTTTCTCTTTTTAGTAATAAATTAGGGACTATTTAGTTAGAGAACTTACTCACCCTAACTTGGATGTAAATGCTAGAAATGGGTTTATATAGAGATTTGGCAGAGGTTTTTTATATGGGAGCCCTGCGAGTCTGTGCCTTATCAGCTGTGAGTCAGCTGTGTGTCGGGAGTTTAATTTAAAAAACTAAAAGCCGATACTGACCTGCAGCTGATAAGACACAGCAAGTCACGTACCCCCGTCTGTCGGTTCACATACCCCCAGCGGTACGCGTACCACAGGTTGAGAACCCCTGGTCTACTACATGAACAGTAAGCAATTTGCTGATTCACTCACAAGGTATTTTTCATCTAAATTATTGGTCTTGAACACTGTTTGAGAATCATTGGTAGACAGTATATAAGGACATATTCCTTTGCTTTCCGTTAGAGTATATCTACATGGGCAATATTTTCAGAATTTGTGCCTGAGTATGCCTTCAATAATTTTTCCATGCTCTGTCCTTATGCCACAGTCTCACAGATGTCTCATGAGTTCCACACAAACACCATTTTTATATTTTGTAAACCAATCACTCTGAGTTAAACTCAAAGACTCCTTAATCTGGAAACGTGGAAGCTTTTACATACAGGAAACATGTGAAGGACACTCAAGACATTTAAGAACTATGGAGCTGGTCGGATATTATTTTGTAGAACCTTCCACCTCTCTTGTAATTTGCTTGCCCTTCTTATTGTATTTGGAAAAGAGTATTCTCTCATCCAAACAAATCTATAAAACTGCAATTGCATGTATAGGGGAAAAGAAGTATTATGAGAATTTTTCTATCTTGTAGGGTGAACAAGGGGACATCGGCCCAAGGGTAAGCACCTTTTAATTTCTATTTTATTTTAATTTATTTGTACCCTGCCTTTTAGTCTCCCAAATGCTCCTA
The DNA here is from genome assembly GCA_026170595.1 of Plestiodon gilberti rubricaudatus. Lineage (NCBI taxonomy): Eukaryota > Metazoa > Chordata > Lepidosauria > Squamata > Scincidae > Plestiodon > Plestiodon gilberti. The sequence goes on along the minus strand of JANXHW010000002.1, from coordinate 190,340,144 downwards.
TGAACGTTTCTGAACATTGCTCAACCTATGTGAGAAATTTGGATGTGGTGAGCATAGAAAGATCAATATATTTGCATATGTATACAGAAACATGATGAAAAAAGTACAGTCATGCAGCTTTTGTAACTAGATCATAGTCCTTGTCATTCTTCTCTAGTTTCTCCTTTCCTTCAAACCTTAAAAGGTAAAGGACATTTTCAAAAGAATATATCAAATTAGCTGTGTACATCTCATCAAAGATCGAGCCTTTGGCTTTACTTCTTAATTCTTGTTGCATACTGAAGTGCATCTTAACTGCATCTGCTCCTATTTATTCCAGACTACCCTAGTCTCTCCCCTTCCCCTTCCTCATTTAGTCCTTTTTCCTCACTGATAGATTATAAGATCCTTTAGCACAGGAACCTGTATGTTTTTGTTGGTCAATTTACAAAGTACTGTAATGATGCTATATAAAATAAAATGATGCAGACGACTCAGATAAAAAGTTCAGTGTCTTAAATTTTTTGCATGTAACTGAAAATCCAGACCCAAATTTAGATGAACCTCATGTGGACAAAAATAAAAAATAAAAATAAAAATCAGAGAAGTGAAATGCAGCAATGAAAGAACTGTGAACTTGTTTCATCTTTACTTTTCTTGAACTTTATGCATATGGAAGATTCTCTCAAATAACTATAAAAGTAAGAATTTAATCAACTTTTGTTGAAGTTGCACAAGCCAGCATATGGGCATTTTTTCTCTGCATGACTCATTTTCGTTGAGATTAACTTTACTGGTGTGGGACTGAGTTCAATAGAATGCATTTTTGTTTCCTGGCAAAACGTTGTTCTTTCCACCCCCCACTCCTCTGGGATTTGCAATCAACTTTATTAAGTGTCTTTATGTGTGTTTTGTTACAAAACTTTTGTATGAGGAACTGAACACTGAGAGGAAATATTGACGTAAAAAATCCAAAATGAATGAGGTGTTCTGGAAGAATATTGTTTTGAACCTTGAAAATAGTGAAGTAATAGACCAGGAGTCATCTGAGAAACAGAAACAGAACTATACCATGACAGGTCTGCCTTTGGCAACAAGACAAAAAAGAAGATGGAGTTGGTCGCAGCCATTCATGCTTTGGTAACTTTCAGACCAGTCTGTTGTAGCACCCCTCTACACGTAGCTTCCCATGTAGTCTCCAGAAACTTCGGTTGTTCCAAAATATCACCACCAGTGTGCTGACTGGGGCTAGCAGGATGGAGTATGTAACGCCAATATTACATCACCTTGAGTGGTTGCTTATTTGTTTCCAGATTCAATTCAAGATGCTGCTTTTCTCAGTAAGTTACAAGAGGGAGTGGCAGTTTGAGTCTATCACTTCCCATGCCCAAATACTTCCTGCCCTCTGTCACCCACACTTGGAAATTTCCATTGCAGCTCCATCTGTCGTCGTCCCCCCCCCCCCATCTCAGTGGCCTGGGAGGAGGAAAAATAACTAGCCAATAGTAAAAGCATCTAATTTGCCTTTAAAACTTTAACACTGAGACTTTGGGGAGGAAAATTCCGAGAAGGGTTGATAGCAAATATGACTAAAAGAATACATTTGATGCCATTTCTTTGCTTGCCTCAGGCATATGTGTCTACATTATCTCAGATTACACTTAGTTATTTGATCAACAATTATGGTTTTTAGCATCATGGTATAAAAGTACTTTTATATTTACATAATGGTATACAGATTCTTGGTGACATCTCACCTGGCTTCAGCTTTAGCTACTATAAAAACATATAAAAGTGCAAACAAGTGATGGGGGACTAAGAATGCTTACTTCAAAAATCAAGATTATTGACAGTGACGTTTTCCCTAGAACCAGGCTCTCAGTGAACAAAAAATGTGTTCCTAATGAACAGTTGTGGGGGGGATTCTTATCTATCAACTGTAATTTTGCAGTTGTCATTTTCATGAAACGTATATGCAATTCATGATCGCTTGATGCAACTCAAATATACATATTAACTGTATATAATCCATTACTAGCTGATCTTTATCATAGAACAAATTGTCCAGCTGTTCTCTACGATAACATATGTCTTATGTTTACACTTTTGTTTGCAGTTGTAACATAGTTAATGTGCCCTCAGTGTATGGGCTAAATTATATCATACTTTTCTTCCAAACATGCATTGTGATACCCAGAGACAGTACACTGGTACACGCAGGCTTTTGACACACATAAATTTGACCCTCCAGATTAAGGTACTGGTGAGATTTCTCACCTAAGATGTGGTCAGAACTTGATTGGGTCTGATGTCCATTTCTGCTTTTTTTCCCTGCCTGACCTAATCGGTGATTGGAAGTGTTGTAGCTGGTGCTGCACATACAATTAATGAAACACCAGCTGCTGGATGGAGAAAAGGCATCAACCTTTCTCACAGATTGAGGAGCTACTCCAAATGTGGAACCATTTTTCCTCATGTGGACTGGCTGTCTGACTTGGGATGACTATTTTGTAGATATTTATTTAGAGAGAAGTAGCTTTAACTGCTGATGTTGCCAAAGTTTGGAATATGCAATTTGTCAGTCTCATGATGATCAGACATACTACGAATCAGGTGTTGTTTCAGCCAAAGGTTTTTCTAAATCTCAGCATGTTGAATGAGATTCTGCACATGTGCAAAGAAAGTATGTTCAGGCTGCTTAGGCACATGTGTAAAAGTATATTCAAAGAGGGAGAAACTTTCAGAGCAAAGCACATAGCACAACTGAAAATGTTTCATTGCTTTTTGTTTTTCCGGTTTTTCTCCAAGTACTAGACACTAATCATAGCTCAGACAGCTGTGCAAGACCCCCAAAACTTGATTTTTAAGGCTCCAATCTCTCACCTGATGATGTATAGGCCACCCAAACTACCTAGCCTCTGTTTTCCTGATATATTTTTTAACCTTATGGGTGGTTATTATATCCCACTATCATATCTATCATATCGTGATAGAGCATTGCCTTCTTACAGCTACACAAACCCATTGCCTTGCCAATTGCATCATAAAACTTGTCACACACACACACACACACACACACACACACACACACACACACACACACACACGTGTTACATTATAAAAGCTCTCCAGTAAAGGAACTGTGCCTTCTCTTTGGTTTCTTTAAGCTTAATTCAACAACTTTGAAAGCAGTTGAGAATTAATTTTCCAAATTCACAGGAATCTCACTATCATACAAGCTAATGTGAAATATGTTCTGCAGAGGAAGTACTTCCTGTGTATTATCAGAAGAATAGGACAGCTTTCTTAATGTGATAATATTGCTCCCTTTCACTGTCCAGATTCTATCGGGAAGCAGCTAATAAAAGAGGATTTAGGGACTTTCATCAGTCCTGCACTATGATCTACAACAGGGGTGGGGAACCTATTTACAGTGGAGGGCCATTTCCCCATGGGGGAAATAGGTCGCGGGCCGTGTCCCCTCCACCGCAAACAGGTGCCCCCCCAAGCGCACGCGCGCACCCCACCCCCCAAGCTCTCCTCCTCCTACCCCCCCAGCTCTCCTCCTTACCTTCTCTTCAGCCGCTGCCGCCATTGGCGGCGGTGGCAGCAGAGTCCCCGCACGCGCTCACATCGCCGGACTTACTCTCAACCCGGCTGTAATAGACATGCGTAGAAATAGCCAGGTTGAGAAGAGGTCGCACGATCTCGCGTGACCCTCTTCTCAACCCGGCTGTTTCTGCGCATGTCTATAGCAGCCGGGTTGAGAGTAAGTCCGGCAATGTGAACGGCAGTGGCCCCACGCGCGCTCACATCGCCGGACTTACTCTCAACCCGGCTGTAATAGACATGCGCAGAAACAGCCGGGTTGAGAAGAGGTCGCGCGATCTCGCGTGACCCTCTTCTCAACCCGGCTGTTTCTGCGCATGTCTATAACAGCCGGGTTGAGAGTAAAGGCTGAAGCACACCAGCTCCGCCCTCCGTCCGTGCAGCCCGTTGCGGCCGGCTGCGTCTGCGTGCTATCCGGCCGGAGACAAGTCCCACAGAACGCTGAGAGCCGCCAGGAGCCGCCGAGAGGTCTGTTTACGTTTGACGCTTCCCTTCGAGAATTCTCAACTTTGGCTGCGTTTCTCGCGCAGCACGCGCCACACGCAGAACACAGCTGGTGTGCTTCAGCCTTAAGTCCGGCGATGTGAGCGTGCGCGGGGCCTCCCGAGGCTCCGGAGGCTCCGCTCCGAGTGCGCGCAGGCCGGACCCGATAGAATAGGGTCCAGGCTCGCGCGGGCCGGACCGGATCTCTCCGGGGGCCGGATCCGGCCCGCGGGCCGCCGGTTCCCCATCCCTGATCTACAAACTGGCAACATAGAAAACTTAGTGAGAGCTTATGAAGAAAGTCATACCAATATATCAAGATCATACCTGGAAAAGTAGTAACCAAAAAGTGTTATGTGACTGGTGGCACCTGATTTGTGCCCAAAGGAAAGTCATCATCCTGGATTAAACATAAACTATAGTAAGGCTATTATTCCGAAAGTGTTTTAAAAGAAAGGAAATTGTCTGTGAGCAGTTCCCAGATGTTATCAATTACACATAAAAGCAGTCTGCGTTTAGAAGCATTCATGTTATGAAATATGTTCTTGCCCCAGTTTCTCAAATGTGTTTTGTCCCTTGGGAAAGCTGAGCTCGGTCTCTCATCAGGTCTGTTAAGTAATCATAGTGTGGTGCTAAAAGTCTGTGATTCTCTCTCACACACACAAACACACCACAGACATAATCAAATGGCTCTAGATTTTTAGGACATTTATTTGGCTCCTCAGCCCTTCTATTCTCTCTTCCAGTCTCAGGGGCATATTTTCCTGTGACACCATCTGGCCTGAATTACTTTTATTTCCTTGACTTGGGCAGTATCTTTTCTTTAGCCTCAGCAATAGACTTTATTTCCTAAAGTTGTTTCCTGGCTCGCAGGAAGGATGTGCTATTTCAGATTACATGCTCTGTGGTGACAATAAAGAAACAATAATTAGCGGCTGTTAATGCTTCTGAAAGAAAAACTTTTATAAAGATTGGTTTTCAGAGAGAGTAATCATTTTAATAGAATAGAAATCACATTATTTTCTCTTTCCATATTATGAACTGAAACTATTCTGCAGAAACTATTCTGCAGGATAGTTCTGCAGAATTTTGTTACTAAACTAGTTGATCTGTTCTATTTCATAAAACCTTTCTCATGGGAAAATGCAGAGACAGTAGTTTCTTATCCCAGAGCAGTATCTCAATTGTTAATTTTCCAGTCCAAAATTTCCCCAGATTGCCACTTTCTAAATTAAAATTGAAACCATTATGTTTGTATCAGGTTTATCATGCATGCAGTCTGTACAATCTGCCTACATGCAGTTCCCCAAACTAATTATTGCTCTCAAAACAAGCTAGAAGATGTTTGAGTTCATAAATTACCTAGAAGATAGCAGCGAAGGGCAATGGTAGAGCATTAAGGATCTAAGAAGAGCCTTGCTCAACCACACCATGAGTCTACCTAGTCCAGTATTCTTTTTCTGACAGTGAATATGGAATTCAGAAATTTGGAAAGGGTTTTTAATAGAACTAAATTCTACAGTGGTTCCAGGTTGGCTTAATCTTCACATATAGGAAGCTCCTCCTCTTGGTAGCAGGCAGGGTCACATGTTCCAAAGAACACCCAAGGGGCGGGCTCCTCCTTGATTCCCCAGATTGACCTTGCCTGGCTAGCAGGCGACAGGGTCTTTGCTCAGCTGGTGCTGGGCTTCATTAATTGCAGCACGTGATGGTGTAGAGGAGGGCGGACCAGGATCAGGAAGGGGGTGGGTTCGGCGACAGTGGCGTCTGCCAAATTCTAGCCTTCTTCCTGGCCTCAATCCCCTGACCTGGTTCCACACACAGATGTGCACCACCTCTATAGCTGTCACAGTTCTGAGTAGACCCAACAGCCCAGCATAGGCTTATCCCAGGGCTTATTTCAGGGATGCTGAAACTCCATTCTGTTTTGTTTCTCCAAGGAGGCCTCCAGGTGCTGAAATCCCCCCACGGGATACAGCAGACACCAAGTTGGTGCCACTGCATTGCTATGGGGGAAGTTGTGTTGGATTGGGCTGTCACACAGGTTGAGATGCTATATCAAACATTGTCTCCTCCTGGGGATGACAGATCACCTACTCCAAATTGGGACCTTCGAGCCTGTCCCCCAAAATAAGATTGGCTTTGGGGTCTACTCTCACTTCTTCATTGTCCCAAAAGAGAACAGGGACCTCAGAGTGATTTTGGTCCTGAAGTGGTTGATAAAAGAGACAATGATTCAAGTGGAAACTCTGCAATCAATCCTAGCGGCTCTCAGGCAAAATAATTCCTAGTGTCAATAAATCTGGCAGAGACCTATTTCCATATTCCCATCAGACCCCTCCCATAGGAGGTTCTGTTGATTCGTATACATTCGCCACTTCTAATATCAGGCCCTGCTGTTTGGCCTGATCTCCACCCCCAGGATATTCTCCAAGTTCCTTGTGGTGTTGGTGGCCCATCTACATCTCTCTAGAGCAGTGGTTCTCAAACTTCTTAGCACCAGGACCCACATTTTAAAATTACACTCTATCGGGACCCACCTAGCTTTACGAGACTTAAATAAAATATTGCCTGTAAATAAATATATTCTTTCATTCCAGATCAGCTTTTTTATTTATTTGTAAAAAACTCAATCCATTTCTCATGAGGCAGCCCTAATGAATAGCCTCAAGGCTTCAGGGGCTTAGTTATGTGACTCAGCCTTCACCTGCCCCCACTCTACCTATCATTGATGGAAAAAATGCAGTAGAAAAAAGACGCTCAAACATTGATCTCCCTATATTCACACAAGCTTGCAAACTGCGGGAGGTCAGCTCTTTGCAGAGCAATTAGCTATAGCTATCTTGCAAACTGCGGGAGGTCAGCTCTTTGAAGGGCAATTAGCAGCTATCTGATTTTTGAATAGCCTCAGGGCCTGAGACAATTAATTATCTGATCTTTCCATCACCTGGGACCCACCAAAAATCAGATTGCGACCTACCAAGTGGGTCCCGACCAACAGTCTGAGAAACACTGTTTTGTCTAGAGCAGGGGTCCCCAACCCCTGGGCTGCGGACCAGTACCAGTCTGTGGGCTGTTACGAACCGGGCCGCAGAGGTGACCGCCCTGGGAAGCTTCTGGCCGGCGGCCTGGGTCGTGTTGGCACCTCGGCGGGCGTGTTGCCATTTGCACCAGGCTGCCGTTGCTTTGTCCCAACCGGCACGGGCCCCCTGGGGAGCTCGCTGATCTGTCGGCTCGTGGAGAGGCGCGGCAGGTGCCCCGCTGTCTCCATCAGGCTGCCACAGCTCCTGCCTGCTCAGCTGTCCGGTGCTGGGAGGCTTGTCCGACGGACACGAATGGCAACGTGCTTGCTGAGGCGCGAACGCTACCCAGGCCGCTGGTCAGAAGCGTGGCAGCTGGGCCTGGGGGGGCGGACAAGCCTCCCAGCACTGGCAAGCTGAGCAGGCAGGAGTTGCGGCAGCCCAACGGAGACGGTGGGGCACCCTCCGCACCTCCCCACAAGCTGACAGAGATCGGCGAGCTCCCTGGGGCAGGGATGGAGCGGCAGCAGCACGATGCATATGGCAACGTGCCCGCCGAGGCACCAACATGATCCAGGCCACTGGCCAGAAGTGCGGCAGCTGGGCCTGGGGGGCAGGTTCTTCCAAGGGCGGCTGCAAGACACGATGCAGGCCGGCCTTAAGCACACCGGGCAATAGCCCAGGCACGAGGCCAATGGGGGCAGAGGGAGGGGGGAAAGAGGAGACAATCTTTTGGATGGTGGATGGTGAGTTGTATAATTATTAAAAATATATATTATTATCCCGAAACCATCCCCTCCCCCCAGTCTGTGGAAAATATTTCCAGGAAACCGGTCCCTGGTGCCCAAAAGGTTGGGGACCACTGGTCTAGAGGATAGCAGTATACCCATTCCTAGACAATATTCTGATCTGCTCTCACAGCTACCAGCAGATAATTCAGGATTCTGGTGGAAGTAGGAGTGCCTGCAGGAGCACAGCTTTGTAGTCAACATTCACAAAGCTCTCTCATGCCCTGCCAGAGAATAGAGCACATGTCATCCTGGATACAAGGGCCTTCCAGTTCTTCCTCTCCATGTAAAAGTGCACCAAGATCACCGCCCTCCTATCATCTGTTCTGAAGGGCCCCCGTTTGGATGTCCTGTTGTTGTTCAGTCGTTAAGTCGTGTCCGACCCTTCGTGATCCCATGAACCATATCCCGCCAGGCCTTCCTGTCCTCCACTATCTTCCTGAGTTCGCTCATTTTCATGTTCGTTGCATCGGTGATGCTGTCTAACCATCTCATCCTTGGCCTTCCCCTTCTCCTTTTGCCTTCAATTTTTCCCAGCATCAGAGTCTTCTCCAGAGAGTCCTCTCTTCGCATTAGGTGGCCAAAATATTTGAGTTTCAGCCTTAGTACCTGTCCTTCCAGGGAACAGTCAGGGTTGATTTCCTTTAGGATTGACTGATTTGATCTCCTAGCAGTCCAAGGGACTCTCAGGAGTCTTCTCCAGCACCACAGTTCAAAAGCATCTATTCTTCGGCGCTCAGCCTTCCTTATGGTCCAACTCTCGCAACCATACATTGCTACTGGGAACACCATCGCCCTGACTATACGAACTTTTGTTGGCATGGTGATATCTCTGCTTTTTATTATGCTGTCTAAGTTTGCCATAGCTTTCCTTCCAAGGAGTAAGCGTCTTTTAATTTCATGGCTGCTGTCTCCGTCTGCAGTGATCTTGGAGCCCAGAAAAGTAAAATCTGTTACTGCTTCCATTTCTGCCCCTTCTATTTGCCAGGAATTGATGGGACCAGATGCCATGATCTTAGTTTTATTAATGTTGAGTTTCAAGCCAACTTTTGCACTCTCCTCTTTCACCCTCATCAAGAGGCTCTTTAGTTCTTCTTCACTTTCTGCCATTAGGGTGGTATCGTCTGCATATCTGAGGTTGTTGATATTTCTCCCGGCAATCTTGATTCCGGCTTGCGATTCATTCAGCCCTGCATTTCTCATAATGTACTCTGCATATAAGTTAAATAGGCAGGGTGACAATATACAGCCTTGCCGTACTCCCTTCCCAATTTTGAACCAGTCGGTTGTTCCATGGCCGGTCCGAACTGTTGCTTCTTGACCCGCATACAGGTTTCTCAGGAGACAGGTAAGGTGGTCTGGTACCCCCATCTCTTTAAGAATTTGCCACAGTTTGTTGTGATCCACACAATCAAAGGCTTTTGCGTAGTCAATGAAGCAGAAGTATGTGGTTTTTTGGAACTCTCGGGCTTTCTCCATGATCCAGCGCATGTTGGCAATTTGATCTCTAGTTCCTCTGCCTCTTCGAAACCCAGCTTGTACGTCCGGTAGTTCTCGGTCCACGTACTGCTGAAGCCTAGCTTGTAGGATTTTGAGCATAACCTTGCTAGCATGTGATATGAGTGCAATTGTGCGATAGTTTGAGCACTCTTTGGCACTGCCCTTCTTTGGAATTGGAACGTAAACTGACCTTTTCCAATCCTTTGGCCACTGTTGAGTTTTCCAAATTTGTTGGCATATTGAGTGCAGCACTTTCACAGCATCATCATTTAGGATTTTGAGTAGCTCAGCTGGGATATTATCATCTCCACTAGCTTTGTTGTTAGTGATGCTACCTAAGGCCCACTTGACTTCACTCTCTAGGATGTCCGGCTCTGGGTCAGTGACCACACCAGCGTGGTCATCAGGAACATTCAGATCTTTCTTGTATAGTTCTTCTGTGTATTCTTGCCATCTCTTCTTAATCTCTTCTGCTTCTGTTAGGTCTCTGCCTTTTTTGTCCTTTATCATGCCCATCTTGGCACAAAACGTTCCCTTGATATCTCCAATTTTCTTGAAGAGATCTCTAGTCCTCCCCATTCTGTTGTTTTCCTCGATTTCCTTGCATTGTTCATTTAAGAAGGCCTTCTTATCTCTCCTTGCTATTCTCTGGAAATCTGCATTCAGTTGTTTATATCTTTCCCTTTCACCTTTGCTTTTTGCATTCCTTCTTTCCACAGCTATTTGTAAAGCCTCATCTGACAGCCACTTTGCTTTCTTGCATTTCTTTTTCTTTGGGATGGTTTTAGTTGCTGCCTCCTGTACAATGTTACGAACTTCCGTCCATAGTTCTTCAGGCACTCTGTCTACCAGGTCTAATGCCCTAAATCTATTCTTCACCTCCACTGTATACTCATAAGGGATATGGTTTAGGTCATATCTGACTGGTCTAGTGGTGTTCCCTACATTCTTCAGTTTAAGCCTGAATTTTGCAATAAGAAGCTCATGATCTGAGCCACAGTCAGCTCCAGGTCTTGTTTTTACGGTCTGTATAGAGCTTCTCCATCTTTGGCTGCAAAGCACATAATCTATCTGGTTTCGGTATTGACCATCTGGTGATGTCCATGTGTAGAGTCGCCTCTTGTGTTGTTGGAAAAGAGTGTTTGCTATGACCAGCGTGTTCTCTTGACAGAACTCCGTTAGCCTTTGCCCTGCTTCATTTTGCGCTCCAAGGCCAAACTTGCCTGTTGTTCCGTTTATTTCTTGATTTCCTACTTTAGCATTCCAGTCTCCTATGATGTAAAGGACATCTTTTTTGGGTGCTAGTTCTAGAAGGTGTTGTAGGTCTTCATAGAACCGGTCAACTTCATCTTCTTCGGCATCAGTGGTTGGGGCATACACTTGGATTACTGTAATGTTGAATGGTTTGCCTTGGATTCGAACTGAAATCATTCTGTCGTTTTTGAGGTTGCACCCCAGTACTGCCTTTCCCACTCTTTTATTGACTATGAGGGCTACTCCATTTCTTCTAAGGGATTCATGCCCACAGTAGTAGATATGATGGTCACCTGACTTAAATTCGCCCATGCCCGTCCATTTTAGTTCGCTGATTCCCAAGATGTCAATGTTCAATCTTATCATCTCATTTTTGACCACATCCAGCTTGCCTTGATTCATAGACCTCACATTCCATGTTCCTAAGCAGTATTGCTCCTTGCAGCATTGGATTTTCCTTTCAACCTCAGACGCATCCACAGTTGGACGTCCTATTGGCTTTGGCCCAACCGCTTCACTCTTTCTGGGTCTACTTGGAATAGTCCTCCGCTCTTCCTCAGTAGCATATTGGACACCTTCCGACCTGAGGGGCTCATCTTCCGGCGTCATATCTTTTAGCCTTTTGGTACTGTTCATGGGATTTTCTTGGCAAGGTTACTGGAGTGGGTTGCCATTTCCTTCTCCAGTGGATCACTTTTAGTCAGAACTCTCTGCTACGACCTGTCCGTCTTGGGTGTCCCTGCACGGCATAGCTCATGGCTTCATTGAGTTACGCAAGCCCCTTCGCCACGACAAGGCAATGATCCATGAAGGAGTCCTAGCCCTGGCATAACTGGATGTCCTAGCCCTGGCATAACTCCTGAGGATGTTGACATCATGCTTGGGCGTGATTACATGGGTAAGGGCTCTCCAACACCATCTCCTACTGTACCAGGAACTCATAGCCACCAAGTCCCACTGCTTGACACATGTTCTATCTCCTAGTCAGTGCAATTTGACCTGTTGTGGGAGCTCATGGCAACTATCTGAGAATGGGGTCTCTCACCCAAGAGCCCCAGCAAATTTTTGTTTTCTCAAATACCAGACTTCAGAGTTGGGGAGCACACCTGCACACTTCCGTAGTACAGGCTTCTGATTAGTATTCAAGGCTTCAAGGAGCATCAACTTCTTCAAGCTCTGGGCCACGTTCTATGCATTCAGGTCCCTTTAGACCCAGATCAATCACCACAATGTCCCCATGTACATGGACATCTATGCCAAGGTGTAGGTGAACGGACAGAAAGGGATCAGATCTCTGTCTCTTTACAAGAAGGTGAGCAAGCTCTTCCATTGGGTAGAGAAATATCTTTGGTCCATCAGAGTGGAATACAGCCCAGGAAGACCAACTCAATGGGCAGCTGACTCATCAGGCAAGTTTTAGACCAGTCAGAATGGAGTCTGAATCCACAAATGTTCCAAAGGCTTGTCGGACACTTCAGCCTAATGGAGATTGGACTTGTTTGCATCACTTTCCAAACATCACTGCCGAAATTTCTTCTCCAAAGGCAGGGCACCCCAACCTTCTGGCATCGGTGCCCCACACCAGCCATGGTCACCTGTGACTAAAATGCAAATATGATTAGGATGATGATGCCCCTGCCCAGCCCTAAATACTAAAGCAGATGTTAAGCTCATCATGTTAGTGCTGTTGGTTAGATGAAGAACCAAATTGGACTCGGAGCAAAGAGTTATGTCACCATGCTACAACTGCAAAAGCCCTCTCTGTTGTCACAGTAGATAGAAACAGGATGTGGAAACATTCCAGGTTCTGCACATTAAGTTATCCAGCTTATCAAGCATAGTTCATTACTTAGAATCATGACCATTTGTTTCAAAATAGTATGTGGATTATTCTGGCTATACCTTGGTACATGTGTTGCTTTCTATAGCATATATTTAATTTGTTTTTCTTACTGAAACAAATCTGTAGGAGGATTGGGATGTTAGTCAGTCATTCCGCTAAGATTTCAATCATTTGTGTGCTCAGCTAAAACAATGTGCATTCAATTCAAGAAGACTTGCCTTGGAACAGCATTTAGAGGATGAGGCTATAAAAATCCATCATCTGTGCTGCAGATGCTAAATGCAACTTATGACATTACAGACACCCCCAACTAAATCAATGAAAGCCACTTGCAGTCTTTCCACGATACTAGAAAAATGATTCCATCCATGTATCGAGACACAGGAGTTAGGTTGCTTGTCCCAAATTCTGTGCTTTGGGTCCTCATTCCACATCTAACTTGCTTACATTTCATGGTAAGTTTCTTGACTTCAGAATGTATATAGACCATTTAAAAAAAAAGAAAAAAGAATTTGACTCATTTAATAATAATGTATGACTTCATCATCATTCTTTTTCCTATTATGAAAAAGATTAGATTTACAGAAAACATTGATGACCATACGCAGAAATCCCTTCTAATACGTCAAGCAAAATTAGGTTTATTTGGCTATTGAACATTAGCCTTATCCAGAAGACTTGGCTGACAAGGCAGCCAAGCTCATGTTTTTCTATATTTAAACTACATATAAGTATGTACAGTAACTCATGTTACACTTTATTTTAGGGCTTAACATACTTGGATATAAATGACATTTACTGTTGCTGACAGCTTGGCACGCAGCCCTTGAATGATTTTACAGTTTAACTCAAATCTCAAATACAAAAGCCTCCAATCATTAGACACTTAAATTGGCCCAGACCTTCAGGTCACTTTCAGAATCCAAAATGGGATTTGTATTCTTACTGACTCACTTTTGAGAGAATCAAAATTGTTAGGTATTTCCACATGACCTAGAAAGCTGACATTTGGAACATACATAGCCCGGCACCCTGATTACTAGAAAAGTCTGAAAAATAGATGATGATCTTGCTTTAAGAAAGAATGAAAGATATCATGGCCAGCAACTATGTACAAGGATTTCAGAACGGGATTAAAAGCCATGTATACACACACAAAAAATGGTTTAAAAGCACTAGAACCACTAAAAACTAAAACATAAAAAGTTTTTATGATCTTGCTGTTTCTCCAAGAAGCTCAGCATGGTATATGTGGTTCTTTCTCTCTCTCCCCCCCCCCCTGACAGATGGTGACTGGCCCATGGTGAAATGAATGAACTTCACAGCTGAATGGGGATTGAACTTGGGTTCCCCCAATCGTAATCTAGGATCATAGGAACTGCCTTATACTGAAGCAGACCATTGGTCAGTCTAGTAGCCCAATCCTATCCTTCTCCCCCACTGGTGCAGCCAGTGGGGGAAGGCAGAACGGGAGGCTTTGGAAGGGAAAAGGGATTTAAATAGGATAGGATTGGGCTGTAGGTCAGTATTGCCACCATAGACGGGCAGCAGCTCTCCAAGGTTTCACATGGAGATCTTCCCCAGCCCTACCTGGAGATGCCAGGGATTGAACCTGAGACCCTTTGCATGCCAGGTGCCAGAGGCGTAGCTAGACTGGAGTGGAGGCAAGTAGTTCTGCAAGACTCTGTTACACCGGAGTCAGCGGCCCCTCCCCTTTGTTGTTGGAGCCATTCTGGCAGCGACAGGGGAGTGTCCTGTGTTTTGCCTTTGCCACCAGAATGGCTCCAACAGCAAAAGGGAGGGGCCGCTGACTCCGGTGTAACGGAGTCTTGCAGAACTACTTGCCTCCACTCCAGTCTAGCTACGCCTCTGCCAGGTGCTCTACCACTGAGCCACAGCCCTTTCCCTTAGATTTGACACTCTAACCACTAGAGCACAACATTTTAACACGGATACTCAAAATGAGGAACATGAAATGTATCCCCAAATGCTTAAGTTACTTCAACACCAAAAAGCTAAACATTGGATAGATTTTCCATGAGGAGAGGTTCATCAATAGTCAAGGGATAAATGTTACTGTGAAATAGTGACCTTTGATGAAATATAATGCTTTTTGTCCCCTCAAGAAATGCTGTAAGGTTTCTTAAATTATCACCTATGCATTCTCAAACTGAGTAAGAATCACTTGTTTTTATTTTATTTTTAATTTCGAGGTCTTGACTGCATTAACTAATGGAAAAGTGTTGGCTCTCATTCTAACCAGTAAATCTTCTGTTGAATGATGGGTCTTAAAACTATTGCTGTTGCTGTTTCTTGATAATTTCCTCCTGTTTACATCATACCAGATCCCTCTGTTATATAATGCTGAATGAACCTTTTTAAAAATTCACTCTATCTTCATAACATTTGTCTTGACCTCTTTGTCTTTCCCGCCACACATTGACTAGATGGCTTTTCCTCGCCTCAGTCATGGATTTCTCTCTGACCAGCATATTTTTAGCCGACGAATCTTTAAGGTAGAATCACTTTTAATCCTCTAGTTTGCTGTGGTTTTTTTGTGAGGGTTTTTTTAATGTTCTAATTTCTATCCTAATAATTCCTCCTTCGTTCCGTTTCTTTTCTTCTTCTGTTCTGTTCCTTTACATTCTAATAATGCCTCTTACTGTAAGTTGTAGACAAAATGAACTGAGTACCGTGACTACAGTCAGAATTGTTAGTTATTGTTTAATGATTTGCCATTACAGTACAACCATACCAAATAATAAAAAAATAATTCATAGGTAATCCTCAGG
The DNA here is from genome assembly GCA_026170595.1 of Plestiodon gilberti rubricaudatus. Lineage (NCBI taxonomy): Eukaryota > Metazoa > Chordata > Lepidosauria > Squamata > Scincidae > Plestiodon > Plestiodon gilberti. Next base: position 190,324,876 of record JANXHW010000002.1, on the reverse strand, counting down.
CAACTGAACAGTTTGAAACAATCAGCCAGTTCATCATAAGCAAATCACTCAGATGACAGAAGTGCAGCATTTGTTTTCATAGAAGCTGATCTAACATTAATATGTGCATCGTCAAAGTCATGTTACCATTACTACTAGTAGGATTTCTCACCAGTAAAATGTTATATATTCTTTATTGTTGGCCAGAATTACATTCTGTCAGTAATAATAGTGAGAAGTTCTGCCTGATCTTTTCATACAAAGGACATGTTGATAGAAAGTAGTCCAATGCTTGTCCTTCAAAATTACATGTAGGCCTAATTAGCAGAAGCCCAATGAGATGGTAAACCTGTGTCTGGATTCTTCTACATCAAACTGCAAGTGAGGACATTGCATCATTGAATGCTCCTCCATACATCTTTGGAGATTTTCTTACTACAGATGTATGTAAGAAAAAGAAAACTTGTCATATCAGGGAGAAGGTTAAGCTAAAGCTCTTCTCCTCGATATCGGTTTTCTTCATGTAGGGAATTGTTTCATGGAGGAACTTTCAATCATATGAATAAAGGTCAGTCACGGACTTGCTACCTCATCTGATGTTTGTGAGAATTAGGCCCTTGACTTTCCTCATACATAACCCAACTGCACCTCTGCTGTAGCCATTATCTCAAAACTTGCAAACTTTGCAAAGGTCTAAAAGTTTTTTTTCAAAAGTGTGCTCTTTCTTAAAACAGTATAAATATGGTGAGAATGTGGTGATTTGTACATTAGTCACAACTGAGAACATGTCTACAGTACATCTCAGATCCTATATCTGATCTGTGATTTGATATCACAGCTTAACTGTTCCACAAAAACCTCAGAAAAATCGTACTAGTTTATCATTACAATGACATTTCTCAGCCAGTTAGACTTGTGTGGGTTCACAACTCCTTTATGACATGCATTTGAGTGTCATGCACAGTACAAAAAAGATAAGTGGCATGGCCCCTGCCGGCAGGGTTTGCAGACTACAGAATGTCTTATCAACTTTTCTAGCATTTTTGCCTTGGCCTTAAAACATGAAGCATTGCTCAAGACCTTGCTTTCAATTTTTTGGAATGAGCAGAGGTTGAGGACAAACTGTGATCTTGAAATGTATTATTTTAGGATTATGGCTTTATAGTGCAATCCTATGCAGGTTTGCTTAGAAGTAAGTCTCACTGTGTTGAATTGTGCTTACTTCCAGGAAAGTGCAGCTGGGCAGCCCAATCCTGTCTAGCAGGTTGCAGCGGCGCACATAAGGTGCCCGCCACATCCTATGCAGGATTGGGCTTGCCCCAGCGCAGCCAGCGACCTCCTCACGGTAAAGGGATGTTTGTCCCTTTACCCCAAATAATGCACCAGCCACCCCAATGGGCCTACTTGAATGCATGCCAGCAATTTTGCTGGTGTACATTTGAGAGGCCCATGTAAGGCCCAACTGGCCTGGGAAGGGGGATAGGATATGGCGGAGGAGGCCTCTGCTGATCCCTCTCTCTTCCCAGGTCCGATCCTCCCACCCCCACCTCTGGAATATCCCATTATGGTTTTTCTCCGCCACCCGGCAGGGACTTACCTCTCTGTTGCAGTGTTGCTGTGTTCTGCGGCGCTGGAGGAGTGGCGCAAGCCCATCTACTGGTGCTGCTTGCTGTCTAGGTGCCGCAAACGTGCCATGAGGCACCTTTGCGACACCCTAGACCACAGCTGCTCCGCCGGTCTATTGTAGATAGGATTGTGCCATTAGTGTACCTATCTGTTCTGTGAGTAACAAGGGTGGGATGCAAATAAGAAAGTACTTAATGTTTTAGAGCTAGTTCCATTTACTTTTGTCTTCTTCTCCAGAAAGGAGACTTTCTGAATTGGAACTTTGACAAGATGTCAAGTACTGCTGTCACAGTTAGGTTTCTGATGAATAGCAAAATAAAAGTTTGTTTTAAATCGCTACACTTATTGTACAGCCATAATTATGGCTGTTTTGATCCTTCTTCTGTGTTCACTAGATTTTTACAGTAAATTTGATTTGCATACACCATGAGCATGGTGCTAGGTGTATGCTGGTGTTATAGTTCTGGGTGTATTCTTGCTGTGCCATCTAGCCCTTTTTCTTTTAAAGGCAACGGTTTACATTTTCTGCAGAGATTGCACATTTCAGGATGTCACTATATGTGTTGCCTGGATAGCAATTAAACAAGCATAGCCAAAAGCAAATAATGGGGCAGCCCTACAGGAGCTAAGCAAATATCTGATTAGAATCTGGATAGGAGATTGCCTTGGAACTATGTACACCATCTTGAGGTCCATAGGAAGAAGATGGGATATGAGTGAAATAAATAAATGCATATCTGGATTTTCCAGATGCATGCATTCACTGATCTTTTAGGGAGAAATGAGGCTCAAGGTGTTTGGATATTTCTGAAATTTGCTTTACTGCATTCATTCAGATAAAGCATCCAGTTTTGCAAATGCTGGATGCTTGGTTATTTAATGATTCTGAAAAGAAAGAACCTTATTTAAATGTGGATTGAATGTTTGTCCTACAAACATAGGTTGGGCAGTAGACTTGTTCCATCCTTTTTCATAGTAGTCCTGCAGAATTCTCAAGAACCAGAGTCCTTAATACTGTTGTTTAACCTGTTCAATATCTTTCACTAATTTATGTTAGTATGACAAAACTAGATAATACCAGAGTCCAGTGTTAGCAGACAATATAACAGAATGCACCTTTTCCTAGCATTCTGTGACATAGTTATACACAAATCAGATACTGAGGTTTCAAAATGCTAACCACCAATATTAATTGTCAGATATTCTCAAAACTACCAGTTCCCTTACCACATCTCCTGTTGTTTTCCTCATATGCAGTACAATGTGTTTGCAGGTACAATCCATCCATTGGTGGTTTATTTTTTTTTTCACATTGTGCTGTTTTGTCTAAACTTCTTATAGGGAGATCAAGGTAAGGATGGTGCTGCTGGCCCACCAGGTCCTCCCGGACAGCCGGGTGCAAGAGGACCCCCTGGAGACACAGGAAAAGATGGCCCTCGGGGATCCCAAGGCCCTCCTGTAAGGAGTAATTTAGCAAAGATAGCTCTTGTAAACTAAAATGCATGCTTTGGGGGGGGGATCCCCCTCATGATGCATTTGAGCCAGAAGAACTAAAATTTGACCTTTAATGTCTGATGGAGCTAGTGAATGTAGATTGACACTTTTTGTCACTGAGCCATACGAGTGAAGGTAGTTCACTCTTTCATATATTGAAACCAGAGGAAGAACTCACCAACAAACTGGTTGTATTTTAATGGGAAAGTCAACAACACTTTGTGGCAGCCTGGCCTAAAATGGCATCTTATATTTTGTACTGTGGTACCTCTGGTCACCTTGGTGGTTGGCAGTGCCTTGCCACTTGTAGGTTCTTGAAATATAGCAGGCTTTAGGGTTCAGAATGCCTGAATTTCTCTTGCTGCATCATGAGAGCGATCACCAGTGGCAAACCAAGAGCTGTTTCTGTGGAATGGTTCTGAATGGCAAGTGGCGGTTTTGTTAGGGAAAACAAAATCATACTTTCTCCTGTGGAGTTAGTAGCAGAGTGCCCTGTCGCTGAATTAAGTTTGTATTTTTTTAGGGTGAAAAAGGAGAACCTGGAGAAGTTGGTGCCATGGTTAGTATACAACCTAGGTTATGAAAACCAACTCAGATTAATTGATGTTTACATCTTAAGCATGGGGTGCTTGCCTAGATGTGTGTGCCATTTCTGTTTTGGGCCTACCATGTGTCCTGCCTCACCTATGCACTTTTACTCAGAACTAAGTCCCACTGTATTCAGTGGGACTTACTGTCAGTTACATTCTATGTTAGGATCCAGTTAGGATTGCTACCTTAATAACCTTATGTCGTTGTTTTCGTTCACTTCGATGTTGCTTGTTAATCACTCCCTTAAAGCACATTTCCACTGTATTGTATTAAACTGATTGTAGAAGAATTGTCAGGTTTAAAATGTTGTCCGGGATCCTGAAACAATCAGAGTCTGATCTGCTTTGGTGAGTCAGATTTCTGCATTGCACCACCAATTCTCAGAAGGGAAAAAGTTATTGTCCTCAGTCATTGTTCCACATTTCACAGAATTTTATTTTATTAGATAGTCAGCCTTTATATTCATCAAGACTGTTTTTAATTGGTATATGCATGGTAAATGGGTAGATCCATGATCCATAAAACCATGGCTTATGAACACTAGAATCTTAGAGTACTCATTGAACTTTTCTAAGCGACAGAAGATTAACACTAAGGGAGATTTTGCCAGTGTCATCAGCAAATGTTTATAATGTAAAGTTATATCTGCCTCCTGCAAGTGTACTATTCCACCTCCCCACCCGCCATGGTCATAGGAACATCAACAATGATGAGGAGGACAAGGAGGATAAAAATAAGACAGGAAGGTATAACCCCCTTCTTTCTGTTGTAATGATTTCCCATTGATTGATAGGGCCCAACCCTATCCAACCTTCCAGGCCTGCTCATAAGAACATAAGAAGAGCCCTGCTGGATCAGGCCAAAGGCCCATCTAGTCAAGCTTTCTGCATCACACAGTGGCCCCACCAGATGCCTCAGGGAGCACAAGACAACAAGATACTTGTATCCTGTCGCCACTCTCTTGCACCTGGCACAAAGAAAACCTACTCCTACAACCAGGAGGTTGCTTATCCCCATCATGGCTTGTAAGCTGTGATGGACTTTTCCTCCATAAATCTGTCCAATCCCCTTTTAAAGGCATCCAGGCCAGGTGCCATCACCACCTCCTGTGGCAAGGAGTTCCACAAACCAATTACATGCATAAGAACAAATGTTGCTGACCCTATAGACTTCTCGGTTAAGCAGAATAACTGCAGGTCCTACCTTTCACCATCTCTAACAATTCTAAGAGAGCAGATAGTCAACAACATAACATTTCTGTTTCTTATAACCCGAAAATATATTCTTGGCCACAGGGCCATTCAGAGGAATTTTATCAGGGGGGTACAAAGTTTCTTTTGAGCCCCTTCCCTTCATGTAAATTTGGCTCCTGGGCCCCCTTCTTGACCCATTTTTGGCCCTGGGCCCAGGTACGATTGTACCCCCTTAACCCCACACTCAGAGATCCTGCTTGATGCTGTGTCTTTGGACATTGGGTCAGAGCCACGCTTGCTTCTTCCCATGCACTATTGCACTAACAAATTACTGTAGTCACTTTTGTGGCTGTGCTGCTTGTCAGATGTTTCAGTTCTGGGCATAGTTTGGCAAGTTTAACAGGTCCTCGCTAAATTTTATTATTTACTTTATTTGTCCAATCGGTTTGTATTCTGCCCCAGAGAGACTCACAAAATTTAAAAAATGAAACAAATGTCACCTACAAATAAATGCGTTTTTAAAAAGAACAGCAAATTAAAATACAGAGAGAGGGAGAGAGAGAGCAGATAAAACCGTTTAAAAGGTATGGGAAAACAAAAAGGTGAAGACCTTTGCCCGGTGTTGAAATGACATCGGAATAGGCGCCAGACATCCAACTCTGGCTTCAATATTCGTTAGAATCCATGTTTGTGGGATCTGGGAGTCCTGAGTGCATCTCCCATATGTATCTCCATCCAGCATGTCCTTCCTGCTCAGTCAAGGAACATGAACTCATGTTTCTTAATTGAGCAGAGGTGAGAAGTTTGCACATGACCTGCCATTCCCCATGGCCGTGTGTGCCTTCTAAGGGGGACAGCGAGGGAAACAAGGCTCTGTCTGCTCTGTGGAGATCCTCCTGTCTGTGAATGCTGTGTCTGTGCAGGAGGGATCCTGTCCATGTTCGGACTATCAGGCTTTAATTTTTAAATGAATACATTTACTTACGGGACCTGCAGGACTAGAGACAGGGAAGAAATAACCTGTCTAATAATTTCTTAGCATGTTTCAAAATTCTTGGGCAGATCTGCCCAAAGTCAATCCGATTAACTGAACAAGAGGAGTTGGATCCCTTTTTATGGGAACTATTTGCTCTTCTTTTATTCCTGTGGTGATTTCTATAGCATCCACATTCAGAGATTTGTTGCAGTTCAGCTCCTGATTTTCTTTCCATGTGTCATTCATGATTGAAATAACGGCATCCTTTTCTCCTGATGAATATAACTTTTTCTAGAGCCTGACCTCCCTAATGTTGCATCAACACAGTTACAGTTACACCTTGTATTACATTTCTTTTAATAACTAAATCCACAGAAGAATTTATACTTGTTGGCTGCTTTCCCCAGATCATCCAGCACCCAAATATAGGCAAAAGCAAACACAGACAAAAATAAAAACAGGTCATCCAATGATTTCCTTGTCTTTCTAGTAAAGAAAAGATGGGCCTTCTTGGTGTGTGAGAATGGCTTATGGCAGCAATGGTTGTTGTTGTGGTGAGCACTGGCTGAAAGGACATTGTTCAGCTACAGATACCTATATGGGCTGTTGAATCTAGAGCAGGAGTTGTGAACCCCTTCCTGGCTGAGTACCACCTCCGGTGCACTGTCCTGCTGTGTACCACCGGAAGTCACTGGTGATGACATCATTGCCAGGCCAGAGAATGCAGGAAGGAGACTCTGGGAGGTGGGAGGGACCTTCTCAGCGTTCCGGAGAAGCTCGGCCAATGGCAGGAGCCTCTCGGGAGCGAAAGCATGCTGCTGAAAGCGCCACGTTGGAGTGGAGTTCCAGTGGTCCTGCGGTCAGAGTACCACCAGGAGTCGGATGAAGTACCACTGGTGGTACTAGTACCACTGGTTGAGAACCCCTGATCTAGAGGCCTGAACGAGGCCTTCCCTCAGCAAGGCCTCTGCACATGTAAGCCCCCCCCCCACATGCTGAAGAGAGTAGCATATATACAGGTGGGCCCCCATATCCACTGATTCGCTATCCACGGTTTCAGTTATCCACGGATCGTGGGGACCCCCCCCCCCAGGCTTTTACTTTTTCCCAGTAAGCTTCGTTTTTTCCTTAAAGAAACAGGAGAAGCAGTCTCTGACTGCTTATTACAGGCAAGTAGAACGAGACTAAGTACTAGAGAGGCTCTGCAAGATTAACAGAAACCTTGCAGAGCCTCTCTAGGACTTAGTCTCGTTCTACTTGCCTGCAATGGAGGCTGCTTCTCTGTTTGTTTTAAGGAAGAAACAAAGCTTGCTGAAAGAAAAATAAGAGCTGGGGGGGGGGGCAAGCATGCCTGCCTGCAGGGGAGGCAGGGTGGGGGGCTCTCAGGAAACCATGGAGGGGGTGTTCGCTCTAATCCACGGTTTCAAGTATCCACGGAGGGGCCTGGAACATATCCCCAGCGGATATGGGGACCCACCTGTATACCAGTCATGTTTTTTCTCTAATCTCTTATTTATATACGTGTAGAGTCTTACATTGTTCCTTGTTGAATTTTATTGTTGTCTCCCCAACCCTGCAGTTTGTTTGGGTTTTTTAGTCTGTAATCTATTCTAGAATGTATGCAGATTTGAGAAATACATTGTCGGTTATAGACTACATATCAGCACGGACTCTTGTAAAATGTCATCAAAACACAAATGGCTTCATTCATCAATGAAAGTATTAGAATGAGGAAGAATGTTTTGGTTTACAGGACATTGGAAAAGATATATGCTGTAGTAGATCAACTAAAACTAGTATTTCCACTTTCTAAAAATGTTTCATTGCTGTTATGTTTATATATTATATAACATGCTTCATTGATTTATTTTGAAGGGTGAACCTGGTATTCCAGGAAAAAAAGTAAGTTATTAATTTCTTTCTCTCAAAAAATTGGTAGAAAGAATGTTTAACCCTTACTGTTTAGTCATCTTGGAATACAGTTTCTGTAAACATATAGATTGACTCTGATAGCACTGTTTAGGAAGTGAAAGTACTTCTTGATGTAAAAATAGATGCAGTGAGCCTTGAAGAAACTTGGAATAATTTCACACATAGAAAAATTGATGTATACTTGATGGAGATTGATGAAGAAAAATTATGATGGAGATGGAGAAAAATTAATGTATACTTGATGGAGATTATGAAATGTATAAAATGTACAGCAGACTATACAATTGTAGTGAAACCAGAAGCAGGGATACTGGATTACATTCAAATCTTGCTTCGGGGGGGGGGGGGGACTGTGTTAGTCTGTAGAAGCAAAAATAACAGTCTCATGACACCCTAAGGACAAACAAATTGATTGTAGCACAAGGTTTTGTGGGCTACAGTCAACTTTATCAGATGCATGAAATATTATCCTCTAACAAGTGTGTGTGTGTGTGTGTGTGTGTGTGTGTGTGTGCGTGTGTGTGCGTGTGCGCGCACGCGCACATACATGCATATACTGTTTTAGGTCTCTATATGCCCATGTGCAACTTTGTGCATGTGTTTGTGCATGTATATGTTGATACACATTCTCTCTCTCTCTCTCGCACACACACACACACACACACACACACACACACACACACACACACTATACATGAGTACATAGAGACCAAGCATTTGTAAACAAGTGAGGCCATGAAATGCAAGAGATCTAATTCTGTTGTGGCAACTCTAGGAACAAACTGAATTACCAATTAGTAGAAAATACATTGATAATTGTAGAAAGCATGGTTGCTACTGAATGGAAATCTGCAAATGTGCCATCCAGAAGAGAATGGTTTAATAAACTATGGCATTCTACCACATTGGTAGAGCTAACCAGTTATGTGTTAGAGCAAAAATGTATAAAAGAAAAATCACTTTTGAGGCCCTTTGTGAGATATTGATTAAGTAACACAGAGGTATATGTGCTGTAATTTGTAAAGTATGTTCCAAATTATATCGTCCTTTGTCCAAACAACATGCATTGCGGGTCTCTCCGTCTAGCCCAAACCAACAGTTACAGACAAGGAATGAGCCCCTTGGTGGGCTGTGAAATCGCACCACTTCCTTGCCATGGGGGAACTAGTCTCTCCCATAAAATGTTCCCTCTTGACCGATATTCCAAGCCTCTGGGAAGAAATCAATAACTCACATAAAGGAATAAAATAAAAGCCCTAAACATGTAGTCTATTTGACTGCATACAAGACAAGGAAAGGTAGAGAGGAGTTTTGTGGGTTGATGGTGAGGCTGCTTCATGGACCACGGTTACCAGTTCGGCTCTGCTGCATAATGCTGTGTTATGTTGCAGGTGTCATGAGGCTTGGATGCCAAGACCAATGATTCTCCTGTTTAAAAGCAGAGTTTAAAAGGTGGAAAAAGAGCTGTGAAGCAAATTCCAAACGCTGGGCAGTAGTCTTAGCAAACTCAAAGAAGGGAAGCAGCACAAAAGAGCTGGAGCTGCTTTCCCAGGAGAAGGAGGTGCATTGCGAGGCAGCCTACGAAGGATGGCTGACCAGCCTGTGCTGGCACAGTGGCTTTTGGTTGTACTTGAGAAGTAGGAAAAGAGAAGGAAATGGGAGGTTACTGATCCTGGGTGGTGGCGTAGCACAGTGGTCCTAAGGTTGTGGCTGGAATGGGGATAGCATCAGCAGGTCAAACAAATGAACGCAGTGGCAGATGGAAAGACAGAAAGATCTGGTGACCCTGCTTTTTATATCCTTTTCTCCCATAAAACTCTATGGAATCTTTTGTGGGGTGAGCTCATCCAAGACCCTTGTTTTGGGGTTTGGTGGACCTAAATGGCTTGTCCTCTGCCATAAAGGGTGCTACTATTGTTTTGCACCTTGCTGAGGATGTGGTATCTAGCTCAGGAGACCAATTGCTTCATTAGTATGAACTCTTTGATTTAATTTGGCCATGGACAGCTAAGGTTGGAGATCCTTTTTTGTTTTGTTAATGACTGTTTACTGCAAGTCAGGAAGCTAGGATGTGGCTGTGTGTATTTCAGTGTGAGACAAAATTAATAGTTCAGTGAAAGCCACAATTCTGTGACGCTGAAATTTATTAGAAAAAATCTACAAACCTAGACTACTCTGTAAACTTGAAATGCTATATGCACAATGAAGCAGTAGGGGCGCACACACACACACACACACACACACACACACACACACACACACACACACACACACACACACACACACACACACACACACACACACCATGTGCTGTGATGTACAGTGTATGCGTATACATTCTATGAATGTAACCCAATTTCTATTATCCTTCCACACCATTTTTGTGAGGGAAGAATCACAACTGTGTGCTTGTTGTGGGGGAATGCATACTTCCCCTCTGCCTTATCACATATATGGCATTTCCATATGTGAACAGGATCTTCACTTCCAGATATGTTTTTAAATATTAAACATATGAAGAATGCCACTAAAGACTAGTTGAAATGTTCATAAAATGCTCCATGTCCTAGGGACACATTGTATTAAGAAAGTAATGTCCTATGTAGTATATCCATAGTTGTCACTTACAAAAGTGTGGCAACATATTATGTCACCATGCTCACATGAATGATTGCTAGAAAGTAGTGAATGAATATCCATGAATATCCTGAATCAAACATTACTGGCCCCCTGTTACTGGGAAGTAGGTTACTGGCATCTAAACTGCCATCTGTAAGAAACAAAACTTTGTGCATAGTTCCCCATGGCAGCCAATCTATGTGGTGTGCGTGAATGTGTATGTTTGTTTTGGGCTTTGTTAACTAGTTAAAGATCTTGCTCCCTCTAACGGGAACTCATAGAGGTTACCAAGAACTTGTGGCCATGATGAAATGCACTTTATGACAAAGAAATACAGTTCAGAACCACACACAACATATGGTTACAAGATTTCAGAAATATAATTACGGATTAAATCTCTTTGTGTTTTGCAGATGATGAGTAATATTTTCTTGACTCAAATCAAATGCATTGCAAACAAGGCAACTCTGGGTTTCACTAATAAAACTTTAGTCTCTCCTTTAAACAATTAGAAAGTAGGTAGAATTTAATCCCAATTTAAGGCCAATTTGAGAGTTGCCGGTAGTTTGTGGTTAAATTTACAGTAAGTCCAGATGAGCTCTCTGCCAAAATTGACCTTGGCAAACATAATGCGTTTTGTATTTCAGTGTCACCTATGTGTGTTCTGTTTCATCAGGGTGATGCTGGAATCCCCGGAGAATCAGGGATTCAAGGTCCAAAGGTAAACGTCTCTTCTGTGGCTGGTGATTTCCTTTTGTTGCTCTTTGTTTATTTAATTCCTGTGCTTAATACTGATAAACATAAAATGAATATAAAGAAACAAAAGTAAGAAGAAACCTAGAGAAGTGTAGTAGCCAGGCTTATCAGAGTACATTCTGATCCAAAATATATTTGTGTTAAAAAGAGCAAGACGAATAATCCAAGACAGTATTAAGAAAATTAGCAAATATTTCCCCTGGATCCAGAATTTAAGATTCCTTCTCCTGATTTTGACTGGCTCTATGGGACTCTGTAAAGCTGGCACAACAGCCAGGTGCATGTTTGAAGATCATATGAAATGACAAAAATTGTTTAGAGCAAAAACCAAATTAGTTAAGAGTTATTACATTAAAAATTTGCTTCCATAAGAAACTGAGTTAATGTGTGTTACTTTCAGGGAGAACAAGGAAGTGTTGGCCCCAGAGGAGAGAATGGCTTAGATGGGCTACCAGGGCCAAAGGTAAGCACCTCATGAAACATAATAGTAAGTCTAATGATGGCTCTGTTCAGAGACTGAGAATTTTCCCTTACCCATCTTTCAACCACTACAGGGAGAACAAGGAGGCCCTGGACCAATGGGGGAAAGAGGTATAGATGGTCTGCCAGGGCCAAAGGTAAGCAGCTCATGGAAGAGGATAGTAAGACTAGTGAATGCCATACATAGAAACTGTGAACTTTCCCTTACACTTATCTCAACCACTTCAGGGAGAGCAAGGAAGCCCTGGCCCGGCGGGAGAAAAAGGCATAGATGGTCTGCCAGGGCCAAAGGTAAGCAGTGGAAGGTAACATGGAAGAGAATAATAAGACCATATCGAAGAGTTTATCTTGCACCTCTTTCAAATGCTGCTGAGAAAATAAGGAAACCCTGTTCTGATGGGGGGAGAGATATAAATGGGCTACCAGGGCCAAAGGTAAACAGCTCAAGGAACAGGACTGTAAGACTTGTAAATGACCTTCATAGAAATAGGGATGCTTACAGAATCCATTTCTACTGGATTCCTCCCCATAGTTTGAGTTTGCACTTAGCTGGATAGATCTGCTAGAGCAAAATTGATCAATAGTAGAATACAAGGTGGTCCAGATTTACATTTTCAGAGTGTACACTGCGTTTTTTTTTTAATTATTTTTATTATTATAATTTTATTAATAATATATTTATATACCACTTTTCAACAAAAAGTAGTTTGCAAAGAAGCAAAATAAATCAGTAAATGGTTCCCTGTCCCCAAAGGATTCAGTCTAAAAAGAGATGCAGAAGAGACACTGAAAAAGATGCTATGCTGGGGTGAAGAGAGAAAGTTGCTCCCCCCTGCTAAATATAAGGAACAAACTGCAATCTTGTGGGAAGAAAAAAAAAAGATCAAAATGCTGTCTTTCAGCACTGGAAACAGGGCACTGTGGGGCATATTTAAAATGGTTTGAAGCAGGAGTTTCTACTACTATAATGCAAAAGCAGAAAAAAAAGGTTGACTAAATCCCAGCTAAACGCATGGGTGTAAAGAATCAATGGCTAATTAACCACATAAAATAGGATGAGCAAACAGGAGCTCTTAGTGTTAGAAAATGCAGCATAGAAAGATAATTTTCAGTTGGCCAAACAATGCTTTCAAAGTACCCTGTTTCAAACACTAACACCTGTATTTTATTTGTTTTATCTATTTTCCCCATAGTCCTTTTTAATAATTTCATACAAACAAGATTATCACACTCAAAATAACCTTTGTGCATCCTCTACTGATGATTCAATCCATATTGCCGGGCATATAATTTCCAGAAGTCCAAGAATAAATATTATCTTTGCAGAAATGTCTTTGACTGGGTATAATTTTCTCTCTCTGTATATAACATAAAATATTATTTTTTCCATAACAGCAATAACCCAAATTTCTCTCTAGAACAATTGGTCCTTTCATGTATTTATTTTCTTTCTACAAAAAAAATATTTAAAACTTTAAACATTCTTTTTATTTAAGGTGACAGGTTGAGGTTTTGGTTTCTTTATTATGGTGTGAGGGCACAGACACGCAATCCATATTGACAGTCCAAATTCCGAAAGATAAGTGGAAGAGAATCAAAGGGATATCAAAATAGTAGAACAAAGGTGGTGCAGAGGTGGAGGATTCTGCTCATCCCTACATAAAAACTGAGAGTTTCCCCTTGAACCACTTTTAACTTTTTCAGGGAGAACCAGGAAGCCCTGGCCTAATGGGGGAGAGAGGCATAGATGGGTTACAAGGGCCAAAGGTAAGCAGCGCATGGAACAGATTAGAGAATCTAGTGAATGTCCTGCTTAGAAACTAAACGTTGCTGTTACGTCTCTTTCAACCACTTCAGGGAGAACAGGGAAGCCCTGGCCCAATGGGGGAGAGAGGCATAGATGGGTTACCAGGGCCAAAGGTAAGCAGCGCATGGAACAGATTAGAGAGTCTAGTGAATGTCCTGCTTAGAAACTAAACGTTGCTGTTACATCTCTTTCAACCACTTCAGGGAGAACAGGGAAGCCCTGGCCCAGTGGGGGAGAGAGGCATAGATGGGTTACCAGGGCCAAAGGTAAGCAGCGCATGGAACAGATTAGAGAATCTAGTGAATGTCCTGCTTAGAAACTAAACGTTGCTGTTACATCTCTTTCAACCACTTCAGGGAGAACAGGGAAGCCCTGGCCTAATGGGGGAGAGAGGCATAGATGGGTTACCAGGGCCAAAGGTAAGCAGCGCATGGAACAGATTAGAGAATCTAGTGAATGTCCTGCTTAGAAACTAAACGTTGCTGTTACATCTCTTTCAACCACTTCAGGGAGAACAGGGAAGCCCTGGCCTAATGGGGGAGAGAGGCATAGATGGGTTACCAGGGCCAAAGGTAAGCAGCGCATGGAACAGATTAGAGAATCTAGTGAATGTCCTGCTTAGAAACTAAACGTTGCTGTTACATCTCTTTCAACCACTTCAGGGAGAACAGGGAAGCCCTGGCCCAATGGGGGAGAGAGGCATAGATGGGTTACCAGGGCCAAAGGTAAGCAGCGCATGGAATAGATTAGAGAGTCTAGTTAATGTCCTGCTTAGAAACCAAGAGTTTCCCATTGCATCTCTTTCAATGTCTGCAGGGAAAACAAGGAAAGACTGGCTCAATGGGTGAGAGAGGCATAGATGGACTCCCAGGGCCAAAGGTAAGCAGCACATGGAGTTAGGGTAGTAAGACTAGGGAACATCGCACTTAGAAACTGAAAGCATTCCCTACACCTTTTTCCAATGCTGCAGGGAGAACCAGGGAGCCCTGGTCCAGTGGGAGTGAGAGGCATAGAGGGCCTACCAGGGCCAAAGGTAAGCAGCTCATAGACAGGATAATAAGACTAGTAAACATCTTGCTTACAAACTGAGATTTTTCCCTTGAACTTCCTTCAACCACTGCAGGGAAAGCAAGGAAAGACTGGCCTGATGGGGGAGAGAGGCATAGACGGTCTACCAGGGCCAAAGGTAAACAGCACATGGAACATAGTAGTAAGACTAGTGAATGCCCTGATTAGGAACTGAGAGATTTTTCCCTTGTGCCTCTTTCAATTATTGCAAGGGGAGCAAGGAAGCATTGGCCCAGTGGGGAAGACAGGCACAGATGGGTTACCAGGGCCAAAGGTAAGCAGCGCATAGAACAGATTAGTGAGTCTAGTGAATGCCCTGCTTAGAAACTGAGTGTTTTCCCTTGCACCTATTTCAACCTCTGCAGGGGGAACAGGGAAGTCTTGGTCTGATGGGAGAGAAAGGCATAGATGGGTTACCAGGGTCAAAGGTAAGCAGCACTTGGAACAGATTAATGAGGCATGTGAATGCCTTGCTTAGAAACTGAGAGTTTCCCCTCATACCTCTTTCTAATGCTGCAGGGAGAACCAGGAAGCCCTGGTCCAATGGGAGAGAGAGGCAGAGATGGGCTACCAGGGCCAAAGGTAAGCAGTGCATGGAACAGATTAGAGAGGCATGTGAATGCCTTGCTTAGAACTGAGAGTTCCCCTCGTACCTCTTTCCACTGCTGCAGGGAGAACCAGGAAGCCCTGGTCCAATGGGGGAGAGAGGCAGAGATGGGCTACCAGGGCCAAAGGTAAGCAGCGCATGGAACCAGTAGTTAGTAAGGTGAGTGAAGGCCTTGGTTAGAAACCAAGAATTTTCCCTCACGCCTCTTTCAAACACTGCAGGGAGAACAAGAAAGCACGTGTTCGGTGGGGGAGAGAGGCTTAGATGGGCAACCAGGGCCAAAGGTAAGCAGTGCATGGTAGTGGAATAGCAAGATCAGGAAACAGAGCAACCCACGCACACATGGAAGATTCTTCTACACATACACCAATAAGTTGCCAATTTTCTCCTATGGTGGCAGCCCCCTCGCCTAATGGAATGTCATGCTATGTTTTGGGGCCGCATAAGGTCAAACCTGGTGTGATGCTAAAAGCACATTAGAACTTTTGTTTGTTTGGGTTTTTAAACTTTATAATAGCAGTTCGGGTGGGGGGATAAGGTTTGGGATTCTGGTGAGCAGACTGAGGGTATTTAATCATTTCCCCTTGCACCATGAACTCAGTCAAAATTGCAGGATGAATTTCAGGACCACGAGGCAAGGGAAAATAATCAAATACACCCTTTCCACATGCCAGTGTCCCAATCCTGATAGATTCGGCAACCGCACAAGTCTATGTATGTCTACTTAGAAGTACGCCCCATTGAATTCAGTGGGACTTACTGTCTGTGTAATTGTGTATACACTACTTGTGTATAGGATTGCAACCCAGGTGAAAACAAACAAACAGGAGCTCTCATGATGTGTCGCATGTGATTAGACTCTCCTTCGGGTTTGCCAGGAATTTTGGGAGGTGCAGGGTAGCTGAAAAATCCTCTGTGCAGATGCAGAAGTCTATATGTGACCCTTTAGATCCCAGGTGAAGATTAATTAAGGCCTTGCTTTGTAACTGAGAGCAAAATGTTTCATGACGTTCAAGGGTGCTCTTAACCCCCAGATGACTTCTTACAGAAAAGCCTCTTCGGGCGGGAGCATTTTGAAGTAAAGGAGGGGGGTTTGGGAAGATGGCTGCCTAGCCTGTTTCCCAACTGCAGCTCCTTCTCCCAAGTCACTTCTTCTGTTTCCCATGGGATTCCAGATGTGTATTTTCCCTTGCAACACACACAATAGGTGAGGAGAGCAAGGTCTTTGCATGCTTGATGGGAAAAGGCAAGGCCCACGTTCACATGAAATGCTGTGTCATCTTGAATAGGCAAGACCGCTTTCCACTTTATCAGTGTGATGGTGCTAATGTGGAAGGCAGCTCGTGTGGTTTTTGGAGCTGTATGCACTTGGAATTGCACTCAGAAAGATGGCAGTGGAATGAGCTTTGGCTGGAGTTGGCTGATGGCTACCTACCAGAAATGGTTCTCAGCTGTTCATCTGTTAGCTGGGCTTCCTCTGCTCTTGCTTCTAGTGTTGCACATTCAATTTCCATGCCCAAAATTGGCTCTTTGTGTGCTTTGTCCTCTGCACATGGATATCATTCTAGGATCGGTTGACCCTGTTAATAGTATTGGGGGAAAAACTGGCAAGAGAAGGCAAATTAAGTGCAGGACAAGAACATATCTTTGCTTTGCCAGTTTTCGCCTGGAATTTTTAAGTATGCGGTTTATAATCACAGGTCATCACAGTATACAATCAAAATTATAATGTGATGTTACAGCGAATTATTCAAATAAAATGCAGAACCATGTGAACATAATGATATAGAGAGCAAAAGATTTATACCTGCTAGATTAAGGTTTAGAAATTCAATCAGATTATCACCAGCACAGGAAATGGCAATTAACTGAACACATTTATGTCAAATTATATAGACCGCAAAACAAATAAAGCTGTTCTGTAAGTGACATATTTATCTTGATCTGATGAATGGAAGCAAAGTTTAACAAAATCTGAAAATAGGGTAAACAGCTTCACCATAAATCTAACTCGCGAATCATTGTACAATGGGCTGTAAAATAATATTTCATCACTATACATTCCTTGGCCATTATGTACATGGAAACATATACATAATGTACATCATCTTCTATCCTCCCCTGGTTATGTATATATGTTGCAGTAAAAATGAGATATCTGTCAGAACTAGTTTCAACTAGTAAAAACTAGTAAAAATATGAAGTTAACATAAGAAGAACCTTGCTGGATCAGGCCAAAGGCCCATCTAGTCCAGCTTCCTGTATCTCACAGTGGCTCCACCAGATGCCTCCAAGAGCACACAGCCAACAAGATAACCTGTTTCCTGTTGTCACTCCCTTGCACCTGGCACAGAGAAAACCTACTTCTAACGCCAGGAGGTTGCTTATGGCTTGTAACCTGTGATGGTCTTTTCCTCTATGAATCTATCCAAACCCCTTTTAAAGGCATCTAGGCCAGGTGCCATCACCACATCCTGTGGCAAGGAGTTCCACAGATGAATTACACGTTGGGTAAAGAAATATTTTCTTTTGTCCGTTCTAACTCTCCCTCCACTCAATTTTAGTGCATGTCCCCTGGTTCTGGTGTTGTGCGAGAGGGAGAAGAATTTCCCTCTATCCACTCTCTCCATCCCATGCATAATTTTATACGTCTCAATCATGTCCCCCCTCAGGTGCCTTTTTCTAGACTGAAAAGCCCCAAACGCTGTAGCCTTTCCTCATAAGGGAGGTGCTCCAGCCCACGAATCATTCTGGTCACTCTTTTCTGCACCTTTTCCAATTCAACTATATCCTTTTTGAGGTGTGGTGACCAGAACTGGACACAATACTCCAGATGTAGCCTTACCATCGATTTGTACAACGACATAATAATATTGGCCGTTTTATTCTCTTTTTTCCCCAATATATATTTATTTTTTATTAATAAACTACAAAACAAAACAATAAAACAAAACAATACAACATACTACGAAAGATTACAGCAAGCGTGAAGCAGTAAATCCTACTTGTATACTATTATATATTTTCTACTTATAATATCTAACTAAGCCTATATCTCCAATATACTATTCATTAAATCCACATTTCATCACTTCTTCTCTCTCTCTCTCTCTCTCTCTCTCTCTTAAAGAATCTATAAGTGGTATACAAATATTCACAAAAAGATTAACTTTTACTTTATCTAAAAATCTTAATTCCCGCTTCAAATATTTTAATATATAAAGCCACCCCATTTTTCTACAAATGTATTAAAATAAAAACCTTCCAAATTTTTCTGTTTTTTTTTTTAATTCTATATCCCCTTGGCCGTTTTATTCTCAATCTCTTTTTTAATTATCCCGAGCATGGAATTGGCCTTCTTCACAGCCGCCGCACACTGGGTCGACACTTTCATCGACCTGTCCACCAGCACCCCAAGATCTCTCTCTTGATCCGTCACAGACAACTCAGAACCCATGAGCGTATATGTGAAATTTTGGTTTCTTGCCCCAATGTGCATCACTTTGCACTTACTTACATTGAAGCGCATCTGCCATTTTGCTGCCTGTTCTCCCAGTTTGGAGAGATCCTTCTGGAGCTCTTCACAATCCCTGCTGGTCTTTACCACCCGGAAAAGTTTAGTGTCATCCGCAAACTTAGTGAGAGGTGAAAAGCGGAGTACCCCAAGGATCGGTCTTGGGACCGGTGCTTTTCAACTTGTTCATAAATGACCTGGGGTTGGGGGTAAGCAGCGAGGTGGCCAAGTTTGCGAATCTATAAGTGATGCTGTTTCACTACCTCTTTGAATCTTCCACCCCACATCAGTATATCTCTACGCTTATTTATGAAACACTGAGAGCTACTTTACTCTTTACTTTAGGAATAGCAGGTTTCTTGTAATCTGTCACATCTGCAAAGGTTACAGAAAGACATAATAAAGAGAATGCAACAGTATATTCTTCAAAAGCACCGTGAGCCCAAGTGAGCTGACAAATGCATAACAGCAGGGACGTCGCCAGGCGCCCCCGCATCTGGGGCCGCCCCCCCCCCCCGACGCCCCCAATAAAACTATCAAAATTTTAGGTTTCGGTTTCGAAACCTATTTTTGACAGGTTTTTCCCCCTTTTTTTTCTTTTTTCGGGCGATTTTAAGTGTAAAAAGAGATGTTAAAGTGTATGTGTGCTTTGCCGGGACTTATCTTGAATATGGGGCATTCCAGGACGTTCCAGCAACGATCTTCTTCCTGCACCCGGGCACAGCTTCTCCCTGCGCCCAGGTGCGGACTCCGTAACGGCCCCAGCAGCGGTTTCCGGAGTTTGCGCATGCAGACCCACGGAGTTTCCAGGGACGTTCTGGGCATGCGCAAACTCCAGAAAGCGGTGCTGGGGCGGTACGGAGTCCGCACCCGGGCGCAGGGAGAAGCTGTGCCCGGGCGCAGGAAGAAGATAGTCGCTGGAACGTCCTGGAACACCCCATATTCAAGATAAGTCCCGGCAAAGCACACATACACTTTAACATCCCGTTTTTACACTTAAAATCGCCCGAAAAAAGAAAAAAAAGGGGGAAATTGAAAATTAAGGAGGCCCGCGCCCCCCCAGAGCCTCAGCGCCCCTACGCCCTGGGGCCCACCGCCCCATATCAGCCGACGCCATTGCATAACAGTGACAACATTCTTCCCATTTTAGGCACCTAGCTGAGTGATGCCTTGTTAACTTTTGCTCAGCTGGAGGAGGATGTAGATCCAGTAGCAAGCAAGCAGGTAGCAGCAGGACTGGCTGCTTGAACCAGCGTTCTGTTCACTAATATGCTTGTTGTGAAGAAACAGGCAGCATCCATTATGTGTGTTCTTTTTATCTATCTTCATTCCAAGATGCAACATTTTAGAATCATTGATTCCATCATTTTTCTAGACCCTAAACCTAGAAGTAAGAATTATAACCAAAAAGAATGCATGCTTTGTTTATACAAAACCAGTGTACCAATCTGCTGTTCCTCTTCAGTCAGTCTGTATTTCATAAAATCTGCATCAAACATACCGGTATATTATTCTGTGATGAGTTATGGCTCTTGTTGTGCATGAAAATTAAAGGAAGTACTGCTTCAGAATGCCGTAAGCTACTCTCCTTTCAAAACGCGACAACAATCTTGATTTGTTACATTGAGGTGTCAGATTGTCATCTTCTTTTACTGTTTGCCAGGTTGATTTCATAATCTTTAAAAAGTGCTTGGTTTTGCAGCTGTGTGGTGTGTGTAATGTTACTTTCTGAGGAGTTCCAGTGCCTGCAGGAGATTTCAGTGTCTTTTATTTGCTGTTCCTTATGTTTTGCTCCTCAATATTTTAGAATAACAAACATTGTTTATTTTCAGGGTGAACCTGGTGAGAGAGGAGCAGATGGACACATTGGGCCAAAGGTATGGATTTCCTTCCTTCCTTCCTTCCTTCCTTCCTTCCTTCCTTCCTTCCTTCCTTCCTTCCTTCCTTCCTTCCTTCCTTCCTTCCTTAAGGACCTACAAACCTTACCTACATTTATGTATTGCATGGTTAGAATGGAGCTGAGAAAAATGTACACTATGGTATTTAAGCAATGTAGAGCTAGATTCAACTATAGAAAAAAATGAATACAGTAGACCCTTTCTATCCATGGGTTTAGGATCCGCGGATTTGACTCAAGCAGATCCTGGACCTGTGAGGTCCACGTTCAAAATTCTGTAAAAAGCAAAAAAAAAAAGAGTAAAAAACATGGGTTGTTGTTGTTGTTACCTTTTTCAAGCAAACTGCTACGTGTTCTTGCTTTATAACAGCCTGAAATTGTGCTCCGGAAGCCTCTTCCAGGTCACGCAACTCCCCCCTCCCCTCTCCCAAGGTCACCCCAGAATGCACTATTTTGGGAGAGGGAGGGGGAGTCATACAACCCGGAAGAGGCTTCTGGGGCGCAATTTCAGGCTGTTATAAGCAACAATATGCAGCGGTTTGCTTCTAAAAGGCAAAAAAAGTGGTTTTGCCTTTTACAGCTTTTTGAACGTGGACTCCGGTATCCGCGGATCCTTGCTGTCTGCGGGTGTGTGTCTGGAATGGATCCCCTGTGGACAGCTAGGTCCAACTGTATTTTCTCTCTTAAAAGTTATAAATATTTTGGGGTTGAAAAACATTTCATGAAAATCTTGCTCTTTCTCATTTCTACGAGGACATATGATTGGGAATGAATGGTAGTATTTGCTGTTTTATAAGTTGTTGAAGATCTCCAAAGGGCAGATTCCACTTTTGTGAATAATCTCTGCTTTCATTTTGAGGTCCTTTTAAATTATTACACATCAGGATTCCTACCGCTCTAACATAGCAGCTCAAGGATCAAATATCTGCTGTAGTTCCATTGACTCCAATGGGATTATGACAGTGTAGGTGATATCTGACTTTCCTCCAGACTGTGGTAATCAAAACACTGAAGTATTTTAAGTAGTGAGCTAGAATTTACTATGGCTAATTAAAATATATGAAAAGCAAAATATTATGCCTGTTACCATAAAGGTTGCAATTATCTTTTTTTATGTTTCAGGGCCCTCCAGGTCTGAAAGGAGAACAGGGTGATACTGTGGTAATTGACTATGATGGTAGGATCTTGGAAGCTCTCAAGGTAACCTTAATGATATTATATGATAGTGGCACTGCCTGCTGACGTGTGAATTGATCAGCCAGGTTCAAATTGATGCTGACTCTTACCGCACAATCCTGACCTAAAATAGGGCAGCGGAACAAGCATTCTGCCACCCTAAGCTGTCGCGAAAGTGCCGTAAAGCACTTTCGCAACGACTCGCAAGCAGGGAAGGCCGGCGCAAGGCCAGCCTGCCCTGCTCCGCCGCCCGGACCGTCTCGCACACGCCGCCCGAACCAGGTGAGGATGCAGCAGAGGGGGGGGCATTCCAGGAGCAAACAGAGGGGGCCAATAGACCCAGCCAATCGGGGAGGGGGCGGGGATTGACCTCGGTCGAATCCTGACCCCCGCCGATCAGCTGACACGTTACATGGCCTCCTCCGACTTCTGCCAGCAAAATAGCTGGCGGAAATCCGAGGAGGCCTATTGTCCCCAGCCGCAGTTAGACTCGGGGAAGGGGATGAGCGTTCCCTTCCCCAAGTAGACTTTCCGCCACGGGCTACCTGCTGCAGGCTGCCCGCAGCGGAGATCAGGATCCGCCGCCTGCCGGATCTTTAGAAATTCAGCAAGTTCTACATACAAGCCAATGTAAGGATTTAGGCTATGGCTGAAAGAAGCCATTAGCATCCAAGGGAACATGTCATAGCCAAAGTGTTTCTACAGCTTCACCACTACCAGAGGCTCTAGAAGCGATCTTCCATTGTCCAAGGAACTTAAAATACAAAACATGATGGAAGAGTCCCAAAATTATCAGAAAAGATGCCTGCTTGCTCTACAAGGAAGTGAAATTCCAATATGAATTCCTTTGTATTGTTTGTACCTGATAGTGCAATTATTTTTGTTTGACTTCTAGTGCTATCTCTCCCTATCTTAGTCCCCATGTTGGTTCTGAGTAACCAGAATAGTTCCGAGTTAGCAGCTGCTAGACAAAGCTGCAGGCAAATTTTGACACATCTGGGAAGAAGCAAGGGCTTTTTAAGGGTGAACCAGGCATCTTTCAAGAATGGCTGCATTCATTTCCACACTGTTCAACATATGATGTGGAGAGACAGCACTTCCAAGTGGCACTTGTGTTAGTTGTCATCTAGAAGGTCATTTCCTCTATCAATCAGATTATCAAGAAACTGATAAATAGACACGGATTTCAATTGTATTACAGGATTAAAAGCCATGTAAAAAATTTCTGTAAAAGTAGAACATTAAAAACGGGTTTAAAACCACAAAAATTACACGATAAAATTAATCCTGTAATACAATTGAAATCTGTGTCCATTATTGCTGGCCATGAATCTTTCAAATTGTACTTAAACTGATACATCTATTAGGGTGGAGGCAGGACCGACCCAAGATCTCCTGGCGCCTGGGGCGACATGCCAAATGCTTACCTGCTAATGTGTCAGTCTCTGCTCCTCCCACTCCCTGGATTGGAAGAGAAAGAGGGGCGTGGAGCGGAAGAGGAAGTGTGGAGGAAAACGATAGGCTAGAGCACAGGAGCCTGTCACTCTCCCCTCCTTTGTACTTCCTCTCTTCCTTTTCCAATTCAGGGAGCAAAAGGATAAGGAGGAAGAGCAGTGGAGTCAAGTAGACGGACAGAGATCTGCTGCCTGCGGCAACTGCTTCAGTTGGCCTCATGGATGGGCTGGCCCTGGATGGAGGTTTTGGTTTTTGCTTTCAGATTAATAGAAAAATGTATTTAATAGCGTTCCCTGCAAACAAAATCATGTAGATAGTGTCCTTTTCCATTGGGCATGCTTCAAAGCTTCCATTTTTACTAATTTCAAAGTATTTGAGCAGCATACATATTTCATTCCAGATGTATCTGAAAACCATCCTAATTGTTTTATAACAGGCTTCAGGGAAACTCAAATTGATGGTAATTACTTCGTGCCAGATGCCTACTTGTATTGGTTTGTCGTAATGGCCCAGCATGTGGCTTTTATGCTTTGGATTTCTGAATCAAGATCATTAGAAAGGTTCTGCCAAACATTTGGTTTTTATTAACAAAATAATGACTGACAATCCCCGAGTTGTGATCATTTACAGCATGATTGATATCTGTCAAGCATACTGATGAGCAAGTCATAAATGCGTTACTTGTTTTATTTGACAGTTCTCTGGCTTGTAGTTGTAATCAGTTCCTTCTTTGAAAACTCCTTGGACATTATTTGACCACATGCTTAACTCTCCAACCTAATCAGTTGCATTTAAGCTTGCCTTGCTCTGCCTGGATCATGCCTGTTGTTGTTGTTGTTGTTGTTGTTTTTGTTGTTACACTGGAATAGTGAAAATGTGAAGAGGTGTGTGGCCCTTGATGCCCTCTCTTATAGGAAGACAGGGGCTATTGAACTACCAAGGTAGAGGCCCCAAGTTGAGAATCAGCCTAGAATTTCTTGCACGAGTTGTACTCATGGCTTACAATTTACAAAGTGTTTTTTACAGTTAGATCCTAGCTACATTTTACACGCTTCATGTAAAAAGTACAGCAAGTCCTCACTTAAAGTTGTTGATAGGTTCTTCTTGGAAACTGCAACTTTAAGCGAAATGACTTATAATGAAACCAATTTTACCATAGGCTAAATGATAAATGTAAATGTTCCCATGGCATTTTTCAATCAACTTTAAACGAAACAACTTTAAGTGAGGACTTACTATATCCATATATATGCTGTGCAATACCTGTCACTGTTGAGCATTCAGAAGGCAGAGGAAGCTGGAAGAGATCACAGAACTGAGAACATGTATTTATGCTTGTCTTCTATTTTCTGCGCTGCTAATTGTTCCTGCTTCTCCCCTCCCAATACCTCTGGAAAATTAGCTGCAGAAAAAGAGGTGAACAAAGACAACGTAAAAAAGCCAACCATGTTTTAAGATCCCCTGTTGAATCGGTGTGAGCCTTAACAGTTCTTAACAATCAGATCATAGTTTACACATGGTTGCTTTTGACATGGTGAGTGTAACATATACTGGTAATACGTTCTTAAATATTTACACTAATCCCCCCATAGATAGTACTATTTGGGCAAAGTTATAAAATTCCCCAGTCCTAAATATACACCGAGAGACCAATCCTATCCTCTCCCCCCCCCCTGCTAGTGCAGCTGTGCCAAAAAGAAGCGTGCTGTATTGGGGGGGGGGGGGATTGGGAGGCTTCACAGGTGAAAGGAGATTTAAATCCGCAATGGCTCTCCACAATGGATCTCCTGGGACCTGTGCCAGCTCTAGCTGGTGCAGATCCGAGAAGAAGAAAGAGGCGGGGAGGATACCAAAAGGGAGGATAGAATCGGCACACACCATTATTGCCACTGGATCCACCCTCTCCTGCAGCCTCCCCACCCACCCCATTCCTTTCCCCACCCCATTTTGCCTCCGCCCCCTTCACAGCCTTATCTGCTCTGGTGGCTGTGGACAGGTCTGGCGATGGACAGGGAGCTCGTAACTTGAACGTCTGTAAGTCGGGGACTTTCTGTAACAGTTCCTTGACCACAGTTCTCCTATACTTATCCTTTACTAACAACGTTTTTAGTCATTGTTTGCCTCGTATAGTTTAAAATGTGACTGAACTGGGACCTAGACTCTCAGAATACTGGATTGAATCCTGACGTTTGGCGGACCAATGACAGAGTGCCGCTCCACCAAAGGTTAGAATCCACCCAGTATGTTCATTTTGATTTTCAAAATGTAGAGGTAGATTTGGAATTTGATAGTACTATTCATTGAGAAAGGGTTCCGGTTACTCAAAATTCTTCCCCTATCAAGGGGTGTTCAGACTGTTTACCTTGCGAGCTAAGAAAAACATTAACCCTGCTAACTGGACTAAAAGGCCACTTTTAAGTTGTGGTTCTCGTATATTTAGCCAGGGGGAGAGCAGCTGTCCCTTTTCACCCTAGTGTAGCATCTTTTGCAGTGGTAATTTTTTGGTGTCTCTTTTGTGACTTTTCTAGATTGGGAGCCCTCTGGGACAGAGAACCATTTTAAAATTTATTTTGCTGTGAAGTATAAATAAACTTTATAAAGCAGTATATCATTACATTATGTTGTAATATATATGATTTTGTACAAGTATTTGTTTTTTTTTAATTACTAATACTTTCCTTTGATTCTTACAGATACAGTATATTGTAAATTAATGTTTTAACTTGACTTAAGGTGATATTGAATTGGTGGGTTGAGTTTTCCTTGCAAGTTATGTCAGGAGTTATCATGTTTTGCATGTATGTCTTTCAACTGAAGAATGCTTTCCTTCGAAAAGATCAGAATCCTTGTCTCTTCTTGCCTGTCATGTTGAGCCCATGCAGATGTACATTTTATTTATTTATTTATTTATTTATTTATTTATTTATTTATTATTTTTCACATTTTTATACCACCCTTCCTCCAAGGAGCTCAGAGTGGTGTACATATTTCCTTCCCTCCTTTTGTCCTCACAACAACCCTGTGAGGTAGGTGGGGCTGAGAGATAGTGACTGGCCCAAGGTCACCCAGGAAGCTTCATGGCTGAGCGGGGATTTGAACCTGGATCTCCGACTCCCAAACCACTACACCATCCTGGCTCATTTTACCCTGCACCTTAATGGACACTGGCAGTAGATGTGTGGTAAAATTATCCTTTCCACTTGGTCGGATGATGGTGATGACGAGCTCCCAGAGACAGCTAGTTTGGAAATCTATGTGGGCTCACTGTTGGCTAATAGGGCAGGACAGAGAGAAGCAAAAGCTTCCATGGAGTTGGTTTTTTTATCATCATTATAGCGCAAAAAGACTTTGTCCTCTGATAACAAGTGTAATGCAAAATTAATAAAGCAATACATGATTTATCATAGGTGTTATTTATGAGCTTTCCTGCATTGAGGGAGATGCTCTCACAATGCAATTCTACGCATGTTTTTTCAGAAGTACTACTACTTACTGTGTTCAATGAAGCTTATTCTCAAATAAATGTACATATGGATTGCAGCCTAAATTGATGCTAGAAACCCCCATCATCCGTTTGTGCGTGGTGCTACCATAGGTTGCATTTATATTTTCCAAAAAAAAGTACTGCACGGTTTGATCTTCAGAAGAGTGATAATTCATTCAAAATGTTTATATTTTAAGCAGCAATTAACAGACAGCTTCTGTCCTTTGTTCCAGGGCCCACCAGGTCCGCAAGGGCCACCTGGCCCTCAAGGAGCTCCAGGACCAAAGGTTGGCTTTCACTTCCCTTTCACAAAATACAGTAGATATATTTTCTGTGCTGAGTACAGTGCCCCCTTGGTAACTCTGCTGTTCCTTTTGTTAATGGCTTGTTGTCTCATTAAAGAACTGTGGAGATCACAGTGGTGGGTGGCAAGTTCAAAGGTCCAAAGAGCAGCAAGAAACAAAATTACTGGACTACTGTAATGTACTCTACGCGGAGCTGCTTTAAAGGCTGTTTGGAAGCTTCAAAGGTGCAAAATGCAGCTATTGTGCTGTTGGTGCGAGTGAGCCAACTGGAACATATTACTCAGATTTTGTTCCCGCTACCTTACATCACATTTCTGGACTCAGTTTAGAGCGCTCAAATGTTTCATGAGTCAGTCAGATCTGGTTATGGTGATTCATGCATTGGTTACGTCAAGGCTGGATTACTGTAATGCACTGTATGTAGGGCTGCCTTTGAAGATTGTCTGGAAACGTCAGTTGGTACAGAATGCTGCTGCATGTGTTTTGACTGGCGCCAGGCATTTCCATTGGGTAATGCGGTTGCTACACCGACTGCATTGACTGTCAGTGGTGCCCACTTTGTGAAATTCTGTGCCCTGAGAAACTAGGTTGGCACCCTCCCTGCTTTCTTTTTGCTTTTATCTTATGCCAAGCCCTTGAGTCTTGAATCTTAGCTCTCTCTTTTGAGTTTGGTTTTGGTTTTATGCAGTCTGTTACCTTCTTGTTTGTGTTGAGTGGTTTTACTATGGTTTTATTGTTTCAATATTTTCTAAGCCACCTTGGGCACCTACCTTTTGGAAGTGGAAGGTGGGATAAAATGGAATGAATGAATGAATGAATGAATGAATAAATAAATAAATAAATATAAAAACATGTTAAAATGTTTTGAATAAATAAATGTAAAATGTGATTCTTGCACCGCAACAGTTCACCTTTATTCAGAACTCATTAGTCAAATTTCATGGGCAGGTAGCTTTAATTATTTTCAGATGAGAATGAATGTTTTGAATATTGAAACAAAATATCTCACTTGTGCTGGCTCAAAAGAGCATGTATCTCTCCGGTGGCACAATTGAAGCTCTAACGAAATAAATCTGGCACTTCACTTGAACTGATATATCAGACTGTTCATGTGCCTTAAAATACTGATGATCACCACATATTTTTTCCCCAAGAAGATCACTTGTTTTATAGGTTTGGTTTTTATTGGGTTGATGTTTGTTTATTTATTTATTTTTTGCATTTATACCCCACCTTTTTCCCTTAGGGGGGACCCAAGGCTGCTTACAAAAAACTTCAAATAGTATAAAATCAAGATCAAAATAAAACAGACTTAAAATACACATAAAACATTAAAAGACAGCTACAATAAAACACAGTTACTAAAACACAGGACCAGCAGCAGGTACCATATAAAAGGCTGAGATGTCTTTGTTAAAGAGCTCATTTGAAAAGATGCTTTCAGGGCCCTGCCGGAAGGTCTCTAAGGAGGGAAATTTCGTAGGTCAAGAGGGAGGGAGCTCCATAAGTAGGTGCCTCTACTGAGAAGGCCCTGTTTCTTGCCGCCGCCCCTCTCATCTCCATAGGCATTGGCACTTGTAAGAGAGGGCCTTCTCTGATGACCTGAGGGGGCAAGCTGGATTGTAATGTACAGAAGTAGGCGGTCCCTCAGATAACCTGGCCCCAAGCCATATAGGGCTTTAAAGGTCAAAACCAGCACTTTGAATTTTGCCCAGAAATGAATGGGCAGCCAGTGCAACCGTCAGAGCAGTGGTCGAACCGAGTCGAACTGCTTACCTCCCGTGATTACATGGGCCAATGATTCTGCACTAATTGCAGTTTCTATACCATCTTCAAGGGCAGCCCCACATATGTTGGGCTTACTTATTGTTATGATTGACCTCTTTTATTCTCCTTTAGGGGGAGCTTGGATTGCCTGGTCCACCAGGAGTTGATGGAGAGAAGGTAAATACATCACTGTATTTTAGATACAGCAAGACCTTGACTTTCATCCACTTGACTGTCATCACTTTGCTCTTTCAGGCGTTTTCAGCTATAATCACATTTCAAATTTCATCCACTTGCTTTCCTTTTTCGTCCAATTTCATCCAATTCAACCTTCCATGACGTTCATCAACTTCAACCTTCAATTTCAACCTTCCATGACGTTCATCAATGTTCTTATGCTTATTTTTCTTTTTTCTGTTTATTTAGGTTTCACACGCATTCACATGTGTTATATAGCTAGTTATTTACATTTTTCACCAGCCAAAATAAATTTGCAAACTAAATCAGGCTATGCTTTGATATTCATCCATTTTTTACTTTCATCCATACTCTGATCCCTAACCAGACGAAAGCGCAAGGCATTGCTGTGTTTTGTTGTTTTGTTGTTGTTATGTTTTAAGTTGTTATAAACCACCTTGGGCACCCCTTGTTGGGAGGGGAAATGTGGGGTATAAGCAGTGGCGTCGCGACAACGCGCGACACCCCTGAGCGGGGGCGCGCGTCACCCTTAAGGGGGAGGCTCCGCCCCCGCACGTGACGTCATGCGCAGGAGCGGAGCGCCCTCCCCGCTCCGTTTTCGGCTCATTTTGGAGCCAAACGGAGGCGAGGGAGGGAGGGCGGGCCCACCTGCGCCGCGAAATTGTAAGTAAGGGGCATCGCGCGTCACCCCTATACGCGCGACGCCCCCCGGCGGCCCGCCCCCCCCCCACTTCCCCCTGTCGACGCCAGTGGGTATAAGTATTTTAAAATAAATTAAATGAATACATATTAACTGGTGTGGCAGAAATAGACAGGAATTGGCACGCAAAATATTATAGTGACCGTGATGCATGCAGTCTTCAATGCCAAATATGGGCACATGTAGAATTGTATAAATATTTCTTCTCTTCTTCTCTATTCTGTTGTCTTTAACGTATTTCCCATTACATACAGGGCGTTTGAAATGCATATATATCTGGTAAAAAATATACAGTAACTTTGTATCTTTTAAACCTTGCTAATGTGAACGTTCTGATGTGACCTCCTCGCTCACTTTGCAAGGTTCACAAATTATGGGCATTTCCCAAACAGAATATTCAAGCAACCAGAACAAATTCACCAAGAATTAATTTATACAAATGAGAAAAAAAACAAATTAAGAAAGTCAAGGGGATTCGGTTAGAAATCTAAAGATAAGACAAAACATTCTGGAATGCCAAATGTTTGTTAAGAGTCCTAAGATTAATATGTGCCTGAATATACGTAAAAACAACAAACACTACTGTATGAAGACTCATGCCAAAATAAAGTCGTTCATCTTTAAGGTACCACAAGACTTTGTTGTTTTAGCTATTACAGACTGACATATCTAATCTACCCCTCTGAATTTGTGGATCTTTTGTCTGCAACAGTTCACCTTGCCAAACCTCCAGCATGCCTTTTTAGCGCCCTGAAATACCACCTTACTTTAAATGCATAGTTTGCCCTTGCGTATGTGTGTTTTCTTTTAAAATAACAGCTACATGGAAACCAATCTGGGTCGCTTCCATGGCACGCAGGAAGCAGGCTTAACCCTTTCCCCCCATGCTGTGGTCCCAATGAAAATAATCTCCCCACACCAAGCCACCGTTGGTATTGGAGGGAGCTGCTGCTGACACCAATGGCAGCTTTTCTCCCAGAACAACTAGCGGCTTCGGGGCAGGGGAGCTTTTCATCAGAACCTTGGCACATTGAGAAAGGGTGAAACCCATCTCATCATATGCTGCATCTCTTATCTAGACTGGACCTCTATGGCTGCTATTTCAAAGGAAGTACAGAAGGGCAAGCTACACATTTAAAGTAATGTGTAGCTTGGCCCTATAAAACAGGGTAGGAGTTTGGCACAGGAGGTGCTAAAAGAGAAGCTAACTACAAAAACTGCAAGCTTGGCCACTTCATTAGATCAGAGGTTCTCAACCTGTGGTATGCGTACCCCTAGGGGTACGCGGACCGCAGGTTGGGGGTACGCGAGATGCTCCCCGTTATCAGCTGCTGCGATCAGCAGCTGATAACAGGCAGCGGAAAAATGGGTAAATTATTCCCCCCTTTCGCTTTCCTTACCTTATCTCCTGGCTGCCTCCATCTTGAAAATCGCGAAAATCTCGCGAGATTCAAGATGGCGGCGGCCAAATCTCGTCAGGGCACATGAGGCAGCCTGATGCCTCATATGCCCTTATGAGATTTGGCCACTGTCATCTTGAATCTTGCAAGATTTTCATGATTTTCAAGATGGAGGCGGCCGGGAGACAAGGTAAGGGAAGCGATGGGGCAATTTACCCGTTTTCCCGGTCTGCGGCGCAGCCAAGCGGGTTCTCTTGATCGTGCCGCAAGCCGGAGGGACATCATGAGGGCTGTAGCCGTTTTTCCTGGGTTGTGGCGCTTGCGCGCAACCCGGAAAAAACGGCTACAGCCCTCACGATATCCCTCCGGCTTGCGGCGCGATCATGAGAACCCGCTCAGCCGTGCCGCAAGCCGAAAAAACAGGTTTTGGGGGTACATGGGATTTTGGGAGCATACGCGGGGGTACGTGGGACCAGGGAGGTCCAGGGGTATGCCAACCTTTGGAGGCCTTTGGGGGTACGCGGGACCCCAAAGGTTGAGGAACCCTGCATTAGATGACAACATGGAATTATCACCAGCATTATGGGGGGAGGGGGAACAGTAGCAAGCTTCTGGATACCCTGCCCATTCTATTTACTAGTGGCATCTTTCTGGAAGGGAAAGAGCCTTGGAGCAATCACAGATAATCTAATGAAACTCTTTTTTTCTTTTTAACCTGCAGGGTCCTAAAGGATTAAAAGGAGACCAAGGAAGCCCTGGATTAATAGGACAGAAAGGAGAGATAGGAGAAGTTGGCATGACTGGTCCACCAGTATGTCTATTTTTGATAGTTTTCATTAAATTCTGATTTTCCCAGATGTATGTTATAGATGTACACAGGCTGAAGTACACCCCAAAACATGGAGCATCTTTGGGGTAGGGGGATTAGCAGAAGAGGGCACCACCTGTTGCAGCATCTCTTAATTCCTAAGGGGAGCCTCCCTACAGAAGCTGTCGAAGAGCTTGCAATGGCCAGTCCTCCATAGTCCTCTGCCCCTTAACCTCCATCAGCTGCTGTTGGTCTCGGCTTCTGCTCACTAACAGGATTTGTGTCCAGTCTGTGTCCCTACTTACTGCTTTTTAAATCATTCATGTTTCAGACTGTTATTCTAATCATGAATTATGTAGCACAGTGGTCTTCAACTTAAGAACTGGGACCCACATCAAACCCTAACCTGCAAAGTGGGACCCACATTCAAGAACGAGTGAGGGGTGGGTGAGTTCCCATAGTTCCTCTTCTTTTCCTGACCAACGGCGAGCAGTTGGCACGGGCTACTACTATAACATTCTGTCCTTTCCTTCCAAGCTAATTGAAAGAGAGGAGGGACCGAGATTGGCATGGCAACAGCATGCTCTCAGTTTTGAAAGGTGGTGAGAGAGGCAGAGAAAGTGAGGCAAGGTAGCGGGAGTACTGCATCAGGGAATGTAGGCAGGTGAGTGGGAGACCTAGGGAGTCCATTGGAAACTGAGGGCTTGGCCAAGGCGCCTTCATGAAAGCCGAAGCAGGATTGACCTCCTCTAGGATCCTTAGCTCTGGCTACCAGTGTTCCCTTTTAAGGGGTCAGTTTTGAGCCGCTTAGAGGGAACACTGCTGACCTGTTCAAACGATGCAAGTCTGAGCTTCAAAATGAAATGGTGGCAGCAGTACTGCCATAGCCCATCTGAGGTTGAGTCATAACCTATTTCTAGGTCCCAACCCACCTATTGACGTCCTGATATAGCATACTTTTTTACTTAAACAGTTGATTTGAGCAGTCCTCTCTTCTCCATTGGTGGAAGACAGGAATGGGGTGTTCTCTAAGGCTTTGTTAGCATTAGATTCTGACTTCGAGTCAGACAGTGCAGTTGACCAAGACTGCTCATTCCTCACCTTGGAACTTCCCATATTTGATCCAAGTGATCATGCTTAGAACATGCACATGCTTGGTTTAAGGAACTGAAGCCAGAGAGGATGTTGGCACTCCATGTTTCTGACACCACAGTAGCTCAGCTGATGCCTTACAGACTGACTGACTGACTGACTGACAGCAACCAGCCTATGCTTTGCCCTTTTTAAAGGTTTCTGTGATTTCTTTTGGCAAATTGGTAAAATTGTGTGTACGCATATTATGTGTTTTCATTTAATACTCACGACCATATTTCTGAGGCCCCAGTAAGTTTCCTGAAATGGCACCCAGCAACAAGAGAGAGGTGGCAGATGTGGTTGTTAGTTAAGCAGCCACATATCAAAGTAACAGCATGTGCAGTAGTTGCCCACTCTGTTCATTATGAGTATCAGTTCTTATAATATATGGGGCAAAGAGCTTCTCAGATCTGCACCCAAGGCTTTCTGTTACACATACGAGTGGAGAGCCAAAAAGTTTTGATAGCTGGTAAATGTTTTTGCTTAGCTGCAACACTACATTAGCAAATTGTTGTAGTTTATAAAAAAAAAAATTAAGGGAAACTGCCACCAGTGCATTGGGTAGTATGTTGTCCAGATTTCCGATGTAAAAAGCTTTTATGTCAAATACTCCAATTCCGTTTTGACTTTGTGTGGATTTAAAGAGCAGGTTGAAAGAACTGTGGAGGACAGCTTCTGAACAAATGTGAGATTAACATGAAGAACATGTGTGCTCATCCCTCTGGTTCAGAGCTCTAAGTGATGGGAGGGGAAAACATGCTGTCAGAAATGTCTCAACTTTTTGTTTCTTTAAATGTAGGGTCCTAAAGGATTGAAAGGAGACCAAGGAAGTCCTGGGTTAATGGGACAGAAAGGAGAGATAGGAGAAATGGGCTTGTCTGGTCCACCGGTACGTCTGCCTTCAAATATAATTTTGTGTTTAAGATATTGGTTATGCCATGGCTGCCTTCATGCTAGAAAACATGGATTTTCACAGGTGTACCTTATTTTATTTTATTTTTTGGGGGGGGGAGTTTAACTTTAGCTCAGTGTGAGCTAAATACAAGAGCTTCCTTTACTGAATACAAGAGCTTTCTTTACTGAAACGGAGACCAGACAAAGGCAATTTGTCTTACTTGTTCTCAGACAGGG
Organism: Plestiodon gilberti rubricaudatus; assembly: GCA_026170595.1. Lineage (NCBI taxonomy): Eukaryota > Metazoa > Chordata > Lepidosauria > Squamata > Scincidae > Plestiodon > Plestiodon gilberti. Next base: position 190,290,779 of record JANXHW010000002.1, on the reverse strand, counting down.
ACTTGGGAGTAAATAAATTGAATCAAGTGGGGGGGGGGCGGCAGCAGCAGCAGCAGCAGCAGCACATAGGTGAAGGTATAGAGGGAAGCAGAAACATTTGCACAGACAGTCGTGAGTTGCTCCATCGTCCAATGGCACTGATAACCAGCACAAGGTATGTTGTGTCAGTGTGACTGTGGCCTGGCTTTCTTTTTCTGGTTAGCAAGACTAATGCGTGAAGCAGTTCCCAGGTCACACAACGATTGTCCATGTCTCCCTAAAGAGGCCCGCCTCTTATTTTGAAATCTGCTCTCGTAGACATTGAAACACTGTGTAACATTATTGAAACACTGTGTAACATAACAGAGGAAGCTGCTTTTTATACAGTAGTTTGTAGACATACAAATGGTTTCATTCACATATATTGCTAGGGAAGGAGCCATGTTCTAGTCATGAATTTTTTTTTCACATTTTTTATAGCGCCCTTCCTCCAAGGAGCTCAGAGTGGTGTACATATTTCCTCCCCTCCTTTTTGTCCTCACAACAACCCTGTGAGGTAGGTGGGGCTGAGAGATAGTGACTGGCCCAAGGTCACCCAGGAAGCTTTGTGGCTGAGCAGGGATTTGAACCTGGATCTTCCAGGTCTAAGTCCGACTCCCAAACCACTACACCATTTGACACAGCTGTGGTGTATATATGAATCTTTGACACTACACAATTTGACACAGCTGTGGTGTATATATGAATATTCCTCTAGCTGACCTACAATAAGAACCTATTGGAGCTCAATCTCGAAAGGAAAATTCCCATTGAAAATAAGCCAAGGAGAAGGAAATCTATTTGCTGCTTTATCTCAAAATGCATCTTCAGCTCACACTCTTTCTTTCCTTCTTTATTATTTAGGGGATTGATGGACCCAAAGGAGAAGTTGGTGCACCCTGTGAGCAGAATCTTGTAAGTTGTCAACAACTGAATCATGCCCTTGTCAAATGTATAGTCACTGCCAAAAAGCGCAAGGGTATGCAGGATGTGAAGCTGTGTTCAGCGCTTTATACGAAACAGGGCTTTTGTTTTTAGTAAAAGCATTCAATTATAGGGCATGTGAATTAATACATGTTGTGTCATTTGCCAACTGGATCCCACAGTCACCCTTGCATGAATAGAACTTCTTCTGTTCATGGAAGTGATAGTTGTATACAAGCTGCAGAAGATGCCTCCACCTGGTTTCTGAGAAGGTTCCCCTCCTTCTGCTGTCCCACGATGCCTGGAGTGGCTTTTCAAAGCTCAAGGGGCTGCAGTAGGGAGGAGAGAACAAGGAAGACCCCATGCAACCCAGTGCATCCACACCAACCACAGGTTCCTAGTACATGTCGCAGGAACACCAAACGTGGTGATCTTGACTGAGGTTTTATGTTGTCCCTACACAGAAGTGCCATCTGTGTAGTAAAATCCAGCAGTGTGATGCAGCCTTGCTCTTAATCTAAATTACTTCCCAAGAAACTAAAGCAAACTGGAAAGAAGAGCAGCACCAAAAATGGCCAAGATATGAATAAGAGGAAGGCGGGTGTTTGATGGAGAATTTATGCATGAAAGTTCACCGCCTGATGTGTTCCAACAAATGTCTTCCTCGGGGGCTGTTTCCTCCAAGTTCTAGTTTGCACAGATATTTATCCTTCATCAGACAGCTAGACTTTTTTGTAACTTCTATTATAGGAACATTATGTATTTCTTTGATGTATTTTACTTACTTATAATTGAAACGTAAAACTTAGCTGCAATAATTTGTTTAGAACAAAATGTACCTCTTGGCAGCACAGTATTACAAATCATGATGCTGTGCCAGTGTTGCAGAGGTGACAGCTTGTTTTAAACCTCAGATGGATGGCTTTCAGATTTTTCAGACCATTACTGCCAAATTCCAACATACAGCAGAACTTGCAGAAGTCCCATTGAAATCTCTGGGATTTCAGGAGCTCCATTGTACAACGGATGCTGGCCTGTGTTAATTAGGATCTGTTTAAGCATTTCTTTAATCAGATAGGAAAGTTGATTTTTCAAGTTTACAGTAAGTCTTTCTAAAAAAAAATTAGACAAGTCTTGTTGAGATGTTGTGACCATGCAGTGTATTGAACTTACACAACTTACAGCCCAATCCTGCTTAAGGATCCACCGGGCGGCCAAGGCCGCCCGCCGGATCCAGATCTCCGCCGCAGGCAGCCTGCAGCAGGCAGCCCATGGCAGAAAGTCTACTCGGGGAAGGGGACGCTCGTCCCCTTCCCTGAGTGTAACAGCGGCTGGGGCCGATAGGCTTCCTCAGAATTCCGCCAGCTATTTTGCTGGGAGAAGTCGGAGGAAGCTGTGTAATGGCCCAGCCGCCCAGCGTGGACCAGGATATGGTGGGAGCCATGCCCCCGACCCCGACCCCGCCCAGGGCGGCTGGGCCTATGGCCGCCCTCCTGGCTCCACTGACCTGTCCCCCCACCCGCCGACCCTCCCCCCGTCCGCCGGATCCTACCATTCCTGGGTCCACCGGCTGGCCAAGTCCTTGGGCGGCAGAGCAGGGAAGGCCGGCCTTGCGCCGGCCTTCCCTGCTTGAAAGTAGTTGCAAATGTGCTTTATGGCATGTTTGCGACTACTCCGGGTGGCGGAATGCTCATTCCGCCGCCCGAAAATACAGCAGGATTGCGCTGTTACTCAGTTTTATCATGCATGGTTCTAACAAAGCAACTGAACACGCTGGACACAATGCAGTCCACCGCACTCACAGTGCCCACACATGGGAGGATTTCAATAGCACCCTGTTGATTCTCCCTCCCTTTGTCTACAAGTGGACATGGGAGGATATTAGAGGGCATTGGAGGTTGGTGCACACCATCAGTATTTCCACCCAGCCCTTTCTTTCCACGTAGTGAACAAGTATCAATGCAAGACAGAAGGCTGGGTGGAAGGTGTGGGAGGCACCCATGGACCTTTCATTGTCCTCTAATGGCCTTTCATGCTGCCTGCACAAACCTTCATAGGCAGGGCGGCAGGGAGAACATTGCTCATAGAGCCCATATGGGAATTGCATCTAGGTAGACTGGATCATGCTCACCATTCTTTTCTCACTCTTTCATGGAGTCCTTTAATTTACCCCATCTGTTTATTTTTGGGTTCATTTTCTGAAGTTGTCTTTTATCAGGTGGCTTCACAATCGAGTCTGTTCTATGTCTGGTCATTTTACTGTGTCCTGAAATTTGTAGGTGCAGATCAGACCTGAACCAGGACCTCCTGGATTACCAGGCCTGCCAGGACCTATGGTAAGTCTTTACAAGAACTATTTTTTTAATCAGAGCAGGCTGGGACAATTACTGAATTGTGGTCCATGTGGCCATGCCCAGAAAAGATGTATTTGAATTCAAATTGTAAGCTTTCTAGAATCAGTCCCCAAATTAAAAAACGATACAGTGGCAAAAATTAATGAATGGATTGAGTAAAATCAAGTTATTTGTTTAATAAAAGAGAGAATTTTACCTTGTTCTGCAGGGCAAAATCAAACAACATTTTGAAGTGTTAGAAGGGCCATGCTGGATCAGACCAAAAGTCCATTAGTCCCGCATCCTGCTCCCCACAGTAGCCAACCACATAGCTCTGGGAAGCCCCCAAGCAGGGTATGATGGCAAGAGCTTGCCCCCACTGTTGCTCACCAGCAACTGGTATTCAGTAGCATACTGTCTGAGCATGTACGTTCCACTTAGATTAAGCAAATCCATGAAGGATAGGTCTTCCAATGGCTATTGGCCATGATAACTAAGTTAGTGGCCATCACCACATCTTGTGGCAAAAACCTGTACCATAGTTCCCCTGTGGGTATGAGACTGAGTTCTTGGGTTAGGTGAAATGTTTTGATAGACTGTATTACTAAAAGCCCAGGAACCCTATTACACACACGCATGATAGCTGTTGCTTGGGGGGGGATACTTGTCCAGAACTGCTAAGCTAGAAATGCCTCGGTAAGCTTAGATCCCAGTACACTCAGCAAGAGCTTTTCTGCTGACTTCAGTTTTTTGGCAGCAAGGTTGACCCTACTGAATATATTTAGGAGAGATCCACAGTGTCAAACATTTCCATTGATATAATTAGCCATTAGATCAGATTGTAAGTCTTGCAGCAGGTGGCAAACCCATATCAGAGTATTGACTAGACAAATGTAAGTGGAAGGTAAAAGCAGCAAATATAATGTCAGTACAAATGTGGAGAGGAAGAATAGTAAGGATTCATTTTGATTTCCGAGTGAACAATACAAAGTCTAAGGAAAAAAATTTAAGACTTTCAGTTTTTATTTTTGTTTGAATATGGCCTTGTTTGTACCAATATATTTTAGTGATCACAAATTTAAGACTTTAAAAAATGTGTGCACATTGGCAAAGGAGAGGACAGGGCAGAGTAAAGTACTGTATTGGTCTGAGTATAAGACTCACTTTTTTCTCCTAATTTAAGTTTTTAAACTAGGGGTGCGTCTTATAATTAGGCTGTTGCAATTTAATGCCAGTGATTTAATTTAATTTTTTTAATAGCACCAAACTTTAAGGGTGCGCCTTATAATCAGGTGCGTCTTATACTCGGGACAATACGGTATATTTTCGCAATCTTAGGATTTCTTGCATATTCATCATGCATTGTTCGTTGTTTTGCGATAGCCTATGCCATTAGGAAGAAGGAAACAAACTCTGTCTTAAGAGGAGATAGTTTGAATATGAAAGTTTGAGAATAACATGTATAAAGTTCTACAGTACTTGAAATCGCCTTTTATAAATGAACCATTGTCTATCTTTAGGGTCCTCAAGGAATCCAAGGAGTTAAGGTGAGCTCAATCCCTGATGAACAAACGCCAACTAGCATTCTAAATGTTCTACTAAACATGCATGTTGATGGTGCCCCATTGGGGGGGTGCGTGTGCGTGCATGCGTCCTGTTGCCAGGGGAGACTCACTTGAACTCATCCCTACAGATTTTCAGAAAAAAGTGTAAATCTTCTTTACAACCCTATGCTTATCATGTTCCATGTTCTAATGTTAAAGTACATATTTTGAACAATCTCAATTAGCCTGCTTAATTATATTTGATATTGTTTTCTCTTGTAATTGAAGTTTTTTGTGTCAAGTTTTATGGGAAGTTTTATTGGGTTGTATCTTTTAGTTAGTCATTACTAACTAAATTTAGGATACAACCCATTGTTTTATTGTGTTTGTACCCTGGACTTGTTATTGTAAATACCACCTCTTTGTAGCAGGTACTTTGGCAGGTAGGCAAACTGCAAGCTATCACATAAATAGCTTAGTAATATTCCACACTAAGAACATCCTGCAAACTTTTCCTTCTGTTCCATCCCTTCCAAGATTCCATGACAGTCACCCTCCCTTCTCATTGTCCCCCATGAAGCCCAATGTATAGTTGCTGATTACAGAAAGTATATCTGTATCAGTACCCACTTCATAGTGATGAAGTCTGCCAAGCTAAATGTGATGGGAGCCACCACGTTCCGTGTGTCTGCACTGTTCACATGTAAAGGGAGGCAGGATAGGTGGGGTCTGATTTTTTTTACAACAAAAGGTGCAGATGAGTGAGAGGAGCTTTGTCTACCTTATCTCTAAGTAAGGTAAGGCAGTTTTCTTCCCACTTGGCTCCAATACCAATAGTGAGCTGGACTGGGAAGAAAAATGCTTCTAGTGACAGGGCACAGTAAGATAAGCCTGGGGAAGGTGGGGTTCATCCACTCACACCCTCACACACCCATATTACTGTAAACATTAGAGCTACCCACCCCACTGTAGACATGAACATGCAAACACATGAGAAAACAAACATGACTGCTCCTCGTCAAGCCTAGTTTGGTCCCAAGAGTTCACATTCCTTCTATCTGAATCTTGCCTTGCTCGCTGCCCTCTTTCTCTTCTAAACAGAAAAGCTGGGTCATCAAAAAAATGCAGTTGGTGAAGAAGGGGAGGATGGGTCTAAACTTTAATAAAACACACTGCTTCAGTGTTACTTATTTATTTTACTTGTATACTACCTTTCAGGCCAAAGCATCCCAAAGTCGTTTACGTAGAAAAAAGCAACAACAAAATAATTAGGGTTTTTTCCCCTCTATTGATCCACAGGTGTGAGAGCAGCTCCTGCAGCTCTAAGTGGCAGGAAAAGTTGGGGGACGAGATGGAAGTAGCCCTCATCTTAGCCCAGATGTTTTGGTAGTTGCTGCCTTCCGAGATAGGCCTGATGTAAACAGCCACCAGCAGAACCTGGCAACAGCTGTTGGGGGTGTGGCTTTTCCTTTATTGGGCCACAAGTGTACAAGTGGCCCTAGCTGCCATGTCTTCTTCGTCGCACAGCAGCTTTAAGTAACAGCAACACCTAGGCTGGGAGGATGAGATGGCAACTGTCTTCACCACAGCCTAGGTGTTCTTTAAAATGTGCATCATGCACTCTAAGTAAATGTAGCACAAGTGGCTGTTAAGGTTCTATCTCTTAGGTTGTAGGCTGGACTGTACAATACTAGCAGCCCAATCCTAACCAACTTTCCAGCTCCGATGCAGCCACAATATAGCCCACATACACACACACACACACACACACTGCAGGATGCAGCCTATGCCCCGTTGGCATGGTTGCATCGGCGCTGGAAAGTTGGTTAGGATTGGGCTATAGAACAAGATTTCTAAAAAGTCAACAGAAACATTCAATCCAACTGGCCTAAATTATTCTGTCCAATGAATAATGCAGAACTACTTGTGAAAGTGGCAGTAGTTGTGTCCAGCAATGACCTGTCTATGCTTCCATATTTCTCCACATTAAGAAATGTGTGACTGGTAAATGTAATGGTACATGAGCATTCAAAGTTTTAAGCTAGATGTCTGATTTTTGTAGTATCCTTTCCAAACTCTGTTTTTCAAATGCATCATTGGTATCCCTGTAGGGTCCTCAAGGAATTCAAGGACAGAAGGTGAGTCACTAACGTATATGATTTGGAGAATATAGTAAGTGACATGGAATATGAATTGCAGTGGTTCCTCACCCAGGGCAAGCATTATCTTACGGCCCAATCCTATGGGTGCCAGCACTGCAGCCACAGCGCCAGTGCCAGGTGTTGGAAACGTGCCATAAGTCATCTTTCAACACCCAGAGAGGAAGTGGTGCCGGCAGGAAGGCCTGCGATGTTCTGCCAGCACCATATCAAGGCCCCGCGCATGTCGGAGCAAGTAAGGCCGCTCCAAGCAGCGCAGGGGTGGGGGGAGGGCGGATCAGGCCTGGGAGGAGGGTGGGACCGGCATCCACAGCGGATGCCATATCCTGTCCCCCCCTCCCAGGCCTCCAACCCTGACATGGGGCTGCTCAGTCCTACGCCAGCTAAAGAGCTGGCATTGACCCAAGTAGCCCCATTGCACAGGCTGGGGGTTTACCTGGGATAAGCGGGCAAATGCCCACTTACGTCAACCTCCAGCCACAGCCTCCCCCAGATGGGATGCAGCATGGGCTGTGCAGCCCATGTTGCACACCCTACGCCGGGGATTGGGCTGTTAGACTAGAATTTTGACTTTTCAGTGACTAAGAAAAATTAGGTCACACAAATACCAAAGATTTCCTTGAGATATAGGTATGATGTTGAGTCCTAATTATTTAAATCATAGGGTGGAGTCGCACAACTGGGTTTTTCTTTCTGAGATGATTTTTTGGCAGTAATTTCACAGGTGAAGTCCTTACTGGAAGAACCCAGTGCTCCATTAAATTCTATCTAACACTGGTAAAATTCTTTCCTGTTTCAAACGATTCAAGTTTCAAATTCTAAGCAAGAATTCACATACAGTATTAGGTTTTCATAGTCATTTTTTCATGTGATTTGTAAACACACACGGACCACCTTACACTTAATTTACATGTGTGTCTGTGTGTAGTATAAATAAATATAAATAAAATCTTGTTCCTCTTTCAAGAGATACAAAGAGTGGTACAGTGCAATCTTGCCAAGTGGACCACCCATAATGTTACACTTTGGTGATCCAAAGAGATATTTCTCCTACAGTCATCCTGACCTCTTTCACCAGAGATCCATACATTTTGGTTTAGCTTAGAAAGGGTGCTTGCCATTGTGCAAAGCATTTGCAGAAGGCATGTCTTGCTGCTACTGCCTTCTGCAAAAGCCCAGTCAATACAAAAGGAGTGGATGGATTTATGGAATCCTGCTTTTCTCAGCTCCAACATGATGTTTTGGAAGCTTATTCCTTGTACAACGCAATCCTGGAAATAAGTCAGGCGATGGAATGTGATGTCGCAAAGGTGCCGTAAAGCACATTGGTGACAACTCGGGAGTAAGGGAGGTCAGTGCAAGGCCGGCCTCCCTCACTCCGGCGCCGAATCTCCACGTGGACGGTGGCGGAAGGTAAGCGCTCCGTCACCAGCTGCGTGGGCGGTCCAGGTGAGGGAGGGGGGCTATTGGCCTAGCCGGCCCGGGAGGGGCGGGGGATGGCGCCAGGCATATCCCCATCCCCGCCGGGCTGGCTACGCCTTTACATGGCCTCCTCTACTTCCGCCAGCTATTTAGCTGGCAGAAATCCGAGGAGGGCGGGTTTACACTTGGGGAAGGGGACGAGCGTCTCCCTCCCCGAGTAGACCTCCGGCCTGGAACACGCCGGGCAGCCTGTGCAAAGGATTCGGCGGGCGGCCCTGGGCCGCTGGCTGGATCCTTAGTCAGGATTGCGCCCGTAGTATCCAAAGCATATTTACCATAAGTAACTTCTAGTATTGTACTGAGTTCGCCTTACTTCCCAGTAAGGTTTGTATCAGTAGTGTTGCTGAAAGCATTCACTGGAGATTTGAAAGGTATTGATTCTTTCTGCCTTCATACCTACAGTGTAACGTATGGTGCAGTTTTGTGTGGACAATTCACAAAGGATCAATTGTCTCAAATGATTTTTCCCCCTATGGAGAACTTATATAGTTGGTTAATAGTGAGGACAAACTTAACTGGAGGGACTGTGAGCGAAGGGAAAACTTGGTTATTTCTTTAGGGCTATTTGTGTTTTTAAGTTTTATTTTAATAGGGAATGATCAATTAATTGATTGACTACAAAGGTGGTTAATAAAACTTCTGTAACTGATGCCAGCGGGTGGCACAGCGGGTTAAACCGCTGAACCATGAGCTGTCGATCGAAAGTTCGGCAGTTCGATTCCCGCAACGGGGTGAGCGCTCGTTGCTTGGCCAGCTCCTGACAACCTAGCAGTTCCAAAGCATATCAATGCGAGTAGATAAATAGGTACCACTTGCGGGAAGGTAAACAGCGCTCCGTGTTCCAGCTGCATGCTACGCGCTGCGGCAAGGAGAGTCATGCCGGCCACATGACCACGGAGGCGTCTTCGGACAACGCTGGCTCTTCGGCTTTGAAATGGAGATGAGCACCACACCCTAGAGTCGGACACGACTGGACTTAATTGTCAGGGGATACCTTTACCTTTTTAACTGATTGAAAGCCTGATAAATATTTGTTTTCATGTAGGGCATGGATGGTCCAAAAGGTGCGAAAGGTGACAGTGGTCATAAAGGCGAAAAAGGGCCACATGTGAGTAGTAAAAAGCATCTGCTACATCCAGTGGCCCTTATGTTTCATCAGAGGAGACATTGGAACAGCAGTATTGCAAATGTTTCTCATGATTTGCCTTTCTTTCTAGGGTCCTGCTGGTACACCTGGACTTATTGGTTTACCAGGCACCAAAGGGGAGAAGGTAAGAGTTAAATAAAAGACAGGCAATAATCATGTTAAGGATTTAGTTTTTTAAGTACCGGTAGTTTAAATTCAATTTTCTTTCCATATTGCCCATGGGCCAAAAAGAAAATGCAAAATGATAGGCATAAAATAAGAGAAACCTTTTGTTTCAAACATGAAACAGTTGGGGGAGATCATCCAGGGATTTGGAGTCGGGTGTCACCAATATGCCGATGACACCCAACTCTGTCTCTCCTTGCCATCTCGCTCCGGGGAGGCTGTGGAAGTCCTGGAGCGCTGTCTGGAGATGGTTGGGGTCTGGATGAGGGCTAACAGGCTGAGATTGAATCTAGAAAAGACAGAGGTCCTGCTGGTCAGGAAAGCTTTGATGCAAGTACGGAGTCATCTGCCCACTCTGAATGGGGTTGCACTCCCCCTGCAGGAACAGGTACGCAGTTTGGGAGTACTTCTGGATTCACAGCTCTCCCTGGAAAACCAGGTGGCAGCTGTGGCCAGGGGTGCGTTTGCACAGCTTCGACTGGTTAACTGTGCAGCATTTCACCAAAATGTTATGAGCTGACATGAATGTAACTCACCCCTTTCTCTCTTTCAGGGAAAGCCTGGGGAACCAGGATTAGATGTAAGTCACAAATCTACTACTTGCATTGTGTCATCAGAATGTGAGTGAATTATGCTGAGCATGCAAAAGTCATGCAAAAGTGATTGTTCAGACTTTGTAAATGGCTGTTTTACAAAGTCAAAAGAAGGGAAGATCCTAGATCAGTGGGAGAGCATATGCTTTTTACATGTCTGAAGTCCCAGCTTAAATCCCCCTGACATCTCGTTAAAGGATCTGACATTGCAGGATTAGGAAAGACCTCTTCCTGAGATCCCTTAGAGTTGCTACTAGTCAGAATAGATAAGATCATCACTGAGATGGCCCAGTATGATCTGATTGCATGTACAGAAGTTCTTAGATGCACAATTAGCAACTTGTTAGTCCTTATCAGATAGGCCTATAGCAAACTGCTTTTATGTCTTTATTATATTGACCCTCAGAACAACCCTAAAGGGTAGGTCATTGTCAGTCCTATTTTATAGATGGGAAACTGAGGCTGGAAGATGATGAGGTGCTCAAGAGAGATTCTCCAGAGTCTCTAGACCAGGGGTGGCCAACCTTCCACCATTAGGGCTTCTGTGTTCTTAAGAGTTGTGTAGAAGACAGAATCTTGGCAGCTGCAGGTGCTGATGGTGCTGCTAAAGCAGCTGCACCTGCGGAAATGCCCTCACCTATACAACCATTTAAAGGGCCAGCATTCATGTTGAAAGGTTGGCTACCACTGCTCTAGACCAACTTCTTTATCCACTGGGTTACTATGGTAATCATCAGTCCTAATTTTGGATGAATTCTATAATGGAATTGACTGATAAATGAGGAGCAAGTTAGCCCTTTCTTTTTCAAAGTTATGAAAGTACTGTACTAAACTTAATAAAAGGACCCTCATCACAAAAATCGTAAAAGTGGGGCTTTTTTTCCCCATGTTACTGTGTATTTTCCAAATTCCAAAAATCTTGCTGCGCCACCAAGTGGCTTATTGAAGAATTTCAACATATTCTTCAAGAGTGATACTGTGATTAGCAAAGCTTCAGTCCAAAGTTCATAAAATGCCATGTGCTTTTGCCCAAGAATATTTCGTTATCTCAGATACAGCACAATCCTAACCAACTTTCCAGTGCCGGTGAAGCCGCAGTGCAGCCCCGAAGTAAGGGAACAAATGTTCCCTCACCTTGAAGAGGCCTCCATGACTGCCCCTGCACTGCAAAATGCAGTGTCCGCCCTGTTGGTACGGCTACACCAGCGCTGGAAAGTTGGTTAGGATTGCGCTGATAATAATGGTTGCTTATTTTTAAAAACAGGGTTTATTTTTCTTTCCTAATTACCAAAACTATTTGGAACTAAGATGCACATCTTTTCCTCATATTTTATATTCCTTTTCTAGGGCTTCCCAGGCCTAAGAGGAGAAAAGGGAGAAAAAAGTGAAAGAGGAGAGAAGGTCAGTACAAAATGCACTGCAAGAACGAGAGATTTAAAGTTCATAAAACTTATGGTCCTTGTGAGTCAGCCTTGGAAGTTATTTGTTTAGAAAAAGATACAAGCCTTCCTCGTTCTGTTCACTCTAAATGCAATGCGCAAGTCAGCCCTCTTTGTCAATGGAAATAATGTTTGAGTTAGTCTATTTTGGATCAACTCACAATTGAGTATGCAGTGAGGGGTTTTCAACACTGCTTTGATAACAGGTTCATAGAAATGAAATTCTTAACACAATGAAACAGCTGAAGTTTGGGACTTTACAAGCGATATTTCTCTCACTCAGATATTTCAGAGCGAGAGTCTTACTTTTCTGTTGTTGTCCACAGGGAGAAAGAGGACTGCCAGGCAGAAAAGGAGCAAAGGGGCAAAAAGGAGAACCAGGGCCCCCTGGATTGGATCAGCCTTGTCCAGTGGTATGGTGGTTTGATATTGAAGGCAACATGAATCCTCTTGACAATATTTCAGCAGCTTGTCACAACTACAGTAGAAGTACCAGAAGATTTCTGGAGGCAGACTCGTTTGCACTTGATCATAGTCAAATGAACATACTGTATATACTTGCATATAAGACAATCTCACTGATAAGACAAGGGCAAGTTTTGAGCCAAAAATCCTGAAATTTGCGGTGACCCTTTGATAAGACGAGGGTAAAATTTGAGGGCTTGTGGGGTCAGATCCTGGAAAAAGCTCAAACGACTTTCCAGTAATTGTTCTGAGACAGCAACAAATGTTTGGGGTGGGTTAAAAAAAAAAGAGCCGTTTTACCTTGTTCTGAAGCAGCACAAAATGGAGCTCTTCTCCAAATAGGAAGATGTTCCCAGCAAAGCCCTGAGGCTATTCAAAAATCAGATAAGTGCTAATTGCTCTGAGCTGAGCTCAGTTTGCAAGATACAGTAGTTGCTAATTGGAGCTGGGACAAGAGACGGGAGTTCCTTCCCTCATGCAGCACTCAGGTCTCTAACTGCTGTCCTACCGACCTTCGGGTCTGCAGTTCAGCGTCTTAACCACTAAGCCACTGCGGCCACGTAAATGCTATACATAGCAAATATAGAATATGGGACCGTGAAAATGTGGAATATAATAAGGAAGCCAGCATTTTTATTTTTGGAAAAACCTATAGCCGATGTGATTGTAATTGCATCAAGCTAATGAAAGTGCTGCATTGTCTGTGCTGCGCTGCTGCTGTACAGGGGTGGATTTTGTGAACCAAAATTGTCACTTGTGTATTCTGAGGAGGTAAACAGCTGTTGAGTTAGGTATCATTTCCGCTGTGAGAAGATGATCATTGCCAAATCACTAGCTCCATTTGGTAACACGTCGCTCTAGTCCTTCACAATAACAATAATTTGTATTCTGGTTTATACAAAGTTAGGACACACATTCTTTCTTCTGTCACCTGCCTTTCTGCTATGAGTGTACAATAAGGAGGCATAATTCACAAGCTTCTTTAACCTGGTCAATTACTTAATTAAAATTATTTTTCAGTGCATTACAATGGTCAAAGCAGGTCCTAAACTTGCTTGGTTCACTATTGTTTATCTTTTATCTTTTTAATCGCCCTTAAGGGCCAAACTGATGTAAATGCGTGCTCCAGAGGCAAGCTGCCAATCAGAAGCTCTTCTCTTTTGCTTTAACACGGCTGTGTGGGCCAGGGGTCTCCATCAGAACTGGGGGGCGCAGGGTGGGGGACACAGGAGACTCCCTGCGCGTTGCTTTCACTTCCCTGAAAGGCTCCGAAGGTGAGGGGGCGGGGCCGCTTCGTTGCTCCGTGTAAGGGAGGCTCCAATTTCAGCAGAACTTACAGCTCCGCCCCCCCTGTAGTGACGCCAGTGGTGGGGGAAGTTCAGTCTCCCTCCACACAGTTTTAGACCTGAAAATTGCCCTACTGAAAAGGGGACTCGCCGCTAAAGCAGCAATATCACTTCTTGAGTCAATTGCCACTATAAGCATAAATCTGCAGGTTTAAAACAGCACATGGAGGAAGAAAGAATGAACTTCCCGCTCCCTGTGCATCCCAGTTCTGACCAGGATTGCCACCTCACGCAGCTGAGGGGCCTGACATACGAATGCAGTTCTTTTTTTCAAGAAGAGGGAAAAGTATGCTAATAGCAGAAGGCAAGAGAACAAATTCAAATACACATTGTAGCCCTTAATAGTGTAGCAAAGGACGTCTTCCCAGTATGCCACAGACACTACTCTTGACATGGCGTAGATCCTGGCTCAGCAAGAATCCAGTGTGTCAATGGCAGGCAGCTTGCTGTAGATTGCACAGGTCAGTTGTGCACCTGTTGTAAATGGTTTGAAGCCCTACGCAGGTATTACTGTGTAAGCATGAAGACACTTCATACTTACAGCACACACTGCAGTGCATCGTCAAGCCCCACACCTACCTCCAATCCTCTCTGTAGCCCCATCCTCTGCCTACCACATTTACAGTAGTATTTGTCTGAAGGAACAAGTGCTGTACCAGAGATCTTCCTTGTGATTATGGAAGATGGTGTCCCGGCTTTCCTAATCATGAGGAGGATCTCTTGCCATGTACCATGTTTGTCACTTCAGACAGAGTGTGAGGAGCAGCTCTACAGGGCACAGTGGTGGCAGAAGCAAGTTCTGTCACGACACGTAAGGCTGATCTACACGACAGCGTCGCGGTTCCGCCGTCGCCTCTGCCTGGCGCCTCCGCACTGGAAGCGGGGGGAGTGTCTTCAAGCCTGTTACCCCTCATGTTGTCCCGCCTTCCTAAGCAAGCGCAGTTGTGATTGGTTAAACTCTTCCCCCCCCTCTCTGTGATTGGTAGGCTGCAGCAGCTCCGCGAGCCACCTCCAAGCTCTGCCGTACGCCCCCTAAAAAATAGAGCACTCGACTTGGAGTACGCGGCAGTGGGGCAGAGGTCCGGCGGCTCCGCCGGATTACAAAAACGCTTGGCGACGCTGTCGTGTAGATCAGCCTTTACGCTGTCCAGGACAATGTGTTGCCTCTGCATGCTAGAGCTTACGACTCAACAGGGCTAGAGGCAAGCTAGAATCTACGAGTTTTATCCTCACCTGGATTTGCATGAACAAAAGACATTTCAGTCCACGCATAAGAGGGGCACTGTTCTTGCTGATTCCACCTCCCTCAGCAGCCCTCCCCCACACACACTATTTTGCTTGCCCCAGCCTTCAGAATTAGATTGGCAGGGCTGCTGGCGGAGGTGTTGGGAAGTTCTTGTGCAAGAATCTTCTTCCACTTGCTAGTGCATTACTGTTAGAATACAATCCCATATCTTTTCTTCTGTCCATATCTGTTTCTTCTGCAGTCTAATGGGTTAGTGTCCTACAAACTACTATGGATACTTTTATCTCCTTCTGAACTAATTGAAAGGCACTGGAGAATCTGCATCACTAAAGCAAAGACACAAAATAAATGGGGATTTTCTCTGCATATCAGGCCTGCACAAGTTGGGATCTGCCAACAAGAGAGTGCCCTCTAGTTATGAACGGTGTCCTACCAGGGGCTTGTTAAAGCTTACTGCCTGTCTGCAAAAAAGGGGGGAGGGTCAGACAAACAGATGACAATACTTAGCAGGTAGACTGCATAGGTCACGAGTCATGCTGCAAGTCTACTTTATATTGTTGTTACTATTTATGATTTCTACAGTGCCATCAGTGTAAATGGCACTTTACAGTAGAAGATAGGCCCTTGCCCTGACAGGCTCTCAATCTAAAATGGACACAAGAGAGATGAAAGAGGAAGGACTGAGGAGCAGTACCTGAGAAGATGGGCGAAGAGGCACTTTTTCAAGTGGTGGTCCTCTTATATTTAGCACGGGGAGAGTCCCTCTTCACTCCAGCACAGTGTCTTTTCTAGTGGCTGTTGCTGATATTTCTTCTGCATCTTTTTAGGTTGTGAGCCCTTTTGGGACAGCGAGCCATTTAGTTCTTTGATATTCTCCATAAACCGCTTCCTGAACTTTTTTTGTTGAAAAGCAGTAAATATTCTTAATAATTATTATTATGTGATTATTTAATGTGTGTGTACATTGGCTTCGTTGCAGTAAAGTTTGGTATTGGTAGTGATTGGTAAGGATTGGTAGTGCCAACGCCTTCATGGAAGAGGTGGGTTTTGAGGAGGGATTTGAATGAAGAAAGAGAGGGGGCATCTCACAGATTATCAGGGACGGGATTCCAGGCATAAGGGACAACGAGGTTGAAGAAAAGACAGCCAGAAGTCTCCCACAAGCCACCATGGAACCCTTCTTACTTCTAAGACTTCATCATCTGATACCCAGGAGCAATTTTGTTTGTTTTGCTTTTCTTCATTCCAGCAGCTACAGAAAAGAACAGCCTCTATTAATTTCCCCCCTCCAGGTTAACCAGGTACTTGCTAGGAAGTTGTAGCACGTTTAACAACATAGAAGGTCATTTGAGCTTTTGATCTGGCATGATACAAACCTGAATTCTAACCCATACTGTTTATTTTTGGTTTATTGGACATCAGCCAGTTGGTAACAGGAGTAGAAAGAATGTGCTTCTCGGCTACAGAGCACGTAATATCCCCAAGCCTATGACATTTCTGTAGACCTGTGAGGGGTTTCTTTCTTACTTTTCCTTCTTTCCCTTTCTTTCCTATTAACTTTTCTGTATATTTCTCCATTCTCAATTAACAGTTCATTTTTAAAGGGGAGCCAGGTTTACCAGAACTGGATGGTGTGGATATGCTCTGCCCTTTGGTATAGTATCTCCCTCTTTCCTTCCTCTCTTGCATGGCTTCTTTTGCTTGGCTTTTTTTACATTCTCCCTTTCTTTCTCACTCTGAAAATCCCTTTCAAGGTGGAAATGTTTCTGCCCCATCCTAAGGAGAGAGGAAAATGCAACAGCTTGATAGTTTCGCTATCACTATGGAGGATATAGCACATCTCTTTATATAAAGCTGTGAATGGTAGGAACGTACAGATCACTGAAGAAGCTTTTGCTATGACAGATCATCCTTGCCAGAACATGTTAGGTGCCTGTTTGACCTGTAAAAACCCAAAAATTGTAGAAAGAGGTGCACATCCTTAGCAGTGTTTCCCAAGCAAGCCAGTATAAATCTGCAACACGCAGTTTGTTCCACACAGATCCATACTAAATAATGAAAGAAATGTTTGTTTTATTTTTGATGTTTGGGACATCCTGAAGGACACCCCACATACACGCACACCAGTCAAAATATTGTTTCTTTCTGTTACATCAGTGTGGGAAGATCTCCCCCCCCCCATCTCAGTGGTAGAGCACATGCTTTACACTCAGATGGGACCACATTCAATCACTGGTCAACGTCAGCACCAGATAAGAGGGGCAAAGAAGGGGCAAAATGCATTGGGGGGCAAGCTTTGTTTGATTTCTGAGAAAAAACAATGGTGTATTTTGTATTCATGCTGCCACCCTAAATATAACTTCTCTGAGGTAAGTCCTCTTGGTGTTGATGGAGTTGACTTTCAAGAGAGCATGCTTAGGACTGCAGCCTTATTTTAATGTCTAGATCAGGGGTGACCAACCTTCCACCATGAGGGCCTCTGCGTTCTTAAGAGTTGTGTAGAAGACAGAATCTTGGCAGCTGCAGTTGCTGATGGTGCTGCTAAAGCAGCTGCACCTGCAGAAATGTCCTCACCTAATACAACCATTTAAAGGGCCAGGAGCATTCAGGTTGAAAGGTTGGTCACCCCTGGTCTAGATTATGATTCAGCGATGGGTATAGCAATGGGAGGGAAAGCTACTTCTCAGGGGGCAATAGCCCACCCATACCACAGGCCTCCCGTGTTGTTGGTATGTCCAGTTGAAAGGATCTCAGGTGGTGGGAAAGGCCCTGAAGAGCCTCTGCCAGCCAGAGTTGACAGGACTGGGCTGGATGGGCCAATGGTCTAAGCATAAGGTAACTTCCTGAGATCTGATTGCCAGATAGCACTCAAGTGTTCAGCATTTGGCCCATGTGTGGGTCCATCCCACTGCCAACTTCTTGCCAGGCAGCCACATGCTAATTAGAGCCCAGGAAGACAAACAATGCCAGAGCAGTTGTCACCATGCTGAGCAAAGCCAACACATCCCATGGCATACTGAAGCACTAGGCAGAAACTGCTGGGCTGGGCTATGAGCAAGATGGTTTGAGATCTAGCCCATTCTGTGTCCCAGTGGTCTTTTAAGTGAGAGGGGTGGGTGGTAATAGATTTCTGACCCTGCACCACCCCCCTCTTGCCAGGGCCTTGGATGTCTTTGCCCATTATCCCCTCCTTTCTAAAGATCGACTTGGAGTCTGTGTGGCCAACTGAAGAGTAGCTATTGTAGCAACTTGAGAGTATAACTTGGGAGGGGAAGAGAGGAAAAACTGAATTGTGGCTATGGAACTGGGGGTTAACCGTTTCTTCCCATTCCATTTCCTCACTCAAAATCTCCCTCATCTGTTAATAGTCTCATGGGGGGGGGGGGGGGGAGAGACCAGCAAAATATTTCTTTTTTCTTCCATTGGGGCTAAGATCAGGTTTGGGTGAGCAGGGATAGTTTCATTTCGGGAGAAGGAAAGGGTTACATCCCTCTGCCCAGCACCATGGGGCTGATCCAATTTGGGGTGTTCCAGAGCTGCTTTTAAGCTCTGAAGATGATGTTGCAGGATCCTATCATGGATCTCCCTTGTCGCATACAGTTTAGCTCTAATTCTCACTAGTTCATGAGTACAGTAGATCTGTTTGTTTGTGCGTGGGAGGCTTGCATCCCTTGAGTCTCTTAAGAGTGTCTGCCGTTCCCTCTGTATTCAAGTAAGTGATATCGTATGGGGAAGAAAACTGGCACCACATCTGTTATGCCACATACAGTGGAAACATGTTTTTATAACATATAATAGGAAGTTCAAATATTGTGTTACTAAAAGGCAGACTAATAGAAAATAGTAGACCTCATACCTCCCTTATAGAGTTGAGGTTAGGTATACCATCATTAAAATCAGCAAAAAGAAATTTAATTAGATTGAAATCAAAATGTGCATCACCCCTACTTCCATCAAATTCTTGTTATTGCATATACCAAAATGTTTTTTAAGTCAAGCAACTAAATGCTCTAGAAGCCAGAGAGCTTTTTGTTGTTAACAATGCATTTGTTTTGTTTTTAAGTTTCAAAAAAACAACAGTAGTTGGTAAACTGCGATTTGGTGAAATTTGCTCATTGAATGTGATTTGTTGTTCCGACATATCTACTTCTGTTCATATACACCACTTGATTTTTGCATGGATGTTCGTATTAGATGTGTGTTATAATTGTAGGTTTTGCAAAATCAACATGAACGAAATGTTGCGTGTTTTCTTTTAAATCGCACACTAAGGTACCTTTCCACAGAGTACAAACTTGTTCATTATTTCTTGTAGGGACCAGATGGATTACCAGTACCAGGATGCTGGCACAAGGTATTGTAGAGTTTCTTGGGTTTTCTGTTTGGGCTTGAGTGTGGATTGTTGTTGGTTAGCAGGAGTAATAATGTAAATCCAATACATTCTAAAGATGTTCTGTAAAAAAAAAAAGAACTGAAGCAAATCTAGGTATTTGTGCTAAATGCCCTTATAATAATGCAGCTATCAGATACAGACATAGCCAGACAGGCAAGATACTGCTGCTTTTCACACTTATTTCAAATAAATGATTTTTGATTTAAATGTCATCCCAAATACCATATATTTAGTTTCCATTTTCATTTTTGATCTGGGGACATTTCATTCCATAGTACAGGCATCTCCCGGTTAACTACAGGGATACGGTTAACGACAGGGATAAGGTCTTGAAACTCCATTGTAAAGTGAACCTGTTGTTAACTGAGTCTTCGGCACCATCTAGTGGTGGATTTTGGTATAGCGTGTATAGCCTATGTGTAATGTAATACAGTGCAGTTGTAATAGAGAATGAACAGCAAGTACTCCAGATGCGTCTTTTTAAATCCCCAGCCCATCAGCTGTTCAGCACTAAACATCAAAGCGCTAATCTAGCACTGAACAGGGGCTGGAGATTTTAAAAGATGCAACTGGAATACTTGCCATTCATTCTCTATTACAACTGCACTGGTGCTGGCTATGCTGTCGCAAGGCATTCTGGGGCACTACCCAGCCACTGCAGCTGACAATGTGGGTTGCGGCGGTAAAAAAAATTGGGAAGCATTGCTCTACATGATAATGTGACTCAGGCCAAATAAAGCTGTCTCATTGCCCTCATGCTGAAGTGTAAGGAGGAAGGGAATGGAACTCATTCCTGTTGCTGAGGTAATCAGGCCTGTTTAGCTACTAAGGGTTTTTCAGCCCAGTGGAGTACAGTCCAGCAAAACAAGGAGCATTGCCCTGGAAAAAAAGGAATGATCTCTTCAGGGAATACAACATATTTGCATAGTCTGTTCCCCCTTTTAGGTCAGCCTAGAAAACACATCCTAAAAAAGGTCTATACAGGTTCACTGCAATATCCAAATCAGGGCTATACAGTATATACAAAGAAGAGCAGCAAATGATAGGAGGTGCTTCTATACCAAAGTAAAGAAAATAGCTACCCAAACCGGTTGTAGGATTGCACATTTTAAATTTTTAAAAAATTATGGCACAATCCTATCTAGATTTGAGAATGTAAGGCGTATTTGCAGCACCCAAAAAGTAAGCTGCACCAGCGCCGCTCTACTCGGCCCAGTTGTGTGGAGCACCTGCCAGGAAAGGTGAGTTCCCCGTCAGACGGTGGAGGGGCAGGGAGAGAGCATTCTGGGGGGGGGAGTATCAGACCTGGGAAGGGATTAGCGGAGGCCTCCTCCGCCACATTCTACCCCCCTTCCCGGGCCTGTTGGACCTTATAGAGACCTCTCAAATGTACACCAGCAAAATAGCTAGCGTGCATTCGAGGAGGTCCATCAGGGCGACTGGCGCATTACTCAGGGTAAAGGGACAAACATTCCTTTACCCCAGAGAGGCCGCTGGCTGCACTGGGGCAGGTCCAATCCTGCATAGGATGCGGCAGGCACCTTATGTGTGCCACCACGTCCTGCTAGACAGAATTGGGCTGTTAGTATGGCAATCCCTGTTACAAGAAAATAAGAATATTACACAAAAGTTCAGATACGATAAATTTCTTGCAATTAGTGAGTTTAAACCAGCGTATATGATGAGAAGACCATAATGATGCCAGCCCTGCCACCAGGTAGTTACAAATACTGTTAATCTATAGTGTGAACAGAACCTAAAAGCAGAAGTTTTTTTTATACTGGAGAGGCCTGCAAATATACTCACAGAAATGTCCAGGGCGATTCCTGTAACTAGCTTATTAACAAAGTACAATTATTCCACAGAGGATGAGAGAGAAGCATGCTCTGCCTGTCTTTTGAAACATGTTTGTGTTCTTTTTCAGTGATCCTACAAGCATGAACTGTGTAAATAATAGTGTGATATATTTTGATCTTTTCTAATTTTTATACAAAAAAAGAGGAAAAAGTCACAAAAACAACGTCTTCAACAGTAATATATTGATCTTTTTATACTGGATGCTGTCATGTATGGAGTTTTAAGATATAAACCTGTCCAAGGCCCATAGGACATGCATACATAACATCAGGCGTTTATAACTGAATACGCTGACGTATTGGGACTGAATGTTATGCGCTGCTAATGCTACTGTGTGGACTAACAGCACTGAGAAAATTTGCCTAGTGTGCTTTACTGCATGGAAAAGAAACTTCTCTCTTCTAAACTTTGGCTTTCAACGGCAATTCTGTTGCACATAGACACAGATGCAAAAGGGAGAGAAAACAAAAAAGAAAAAAAAGATGCAGCCCTAGAAATGAGACAGACTATGACTTATGGATGAATGTAAGAGGAACTTCCAGCCTGGAAAGAAAACACAAGTGTAACCACATATGCTGCTACTTGCCTTGATGAAAATAGTTACATTCTGGCTCATTACGATTTAACTTTATCATCTGTGGATGCTTCTCCTAATGAAGAAAACTTTATCTCTGGAAAAACCTGCGATCTGTGACAAAAGGTTGAAAGACCCCCTTGCAGAACTCTCTCTATTACTGCAGAGCTGAAAAGCAGCTGTTTGTTTTGTTTTGTTTTGAATAGTATAAAATTCATCTCAGTTTACAGATTTGGATCATAACCCTAATTCTGTTTAAAGCTCTTCCATAGCAGCATCAGGCAATTAGTGCCAACTCATGTTTGCAATCTTGGAAGGGAATCCTGTGTGAAGTACAGCGCCTACTTCCTTGGATTTGCAGGGCTTGCTGGGTCAGCACTGAACAACTGGATCCCCATCTTTTCCCCTTGCTTTCCCACTCCTATATACACACCCTAACACATACCTCGAGTTTGGTTTTGTAAGCACTTCCTGAGCAAAACTTCTTATAGTTACATTCATGAATGTAATCAGAAAGGGTATAAACATTTCATCATGGAAACAGCTCTTGTTTCAGTTCTCCGAAGGAAATGTGTCTCTAAGGAAAAGCACCACACAATTCTGTTTGCTTCAAGTGCACTGTGTTTCAGTGGTTATTCCTACAGCAAAATCTGACATGTGAATGACAGGCACCATCCTTCAACACCCATGTAAATGTGTGTGGGAGAGCTGGTCCAGCCCCTATAAAGCATGGAGTTGCAGCTAGCCCCAGTGGATTGTGATCGTGAACACAACTAAAGAGAAAACAACATCACTAATGGAGTAGAGTAGATCATTACATTTGTCATTGCAATAACTGAGATACATTTTACTCAATCCAAGAGCTTAAGCATGTTCACACACAGCCTATACTGAACTCAGTCCCAATTTGATATCCTGTGGTTAACACAAGCTAGGAGTTGCAGGTTTTGATGCAACAATGAATCCCAGTTTGTTTAAACCAGACACAGAAACTGCAAATTTTGTCCCCTCATGTGCAAAGGGAAGGAGGGAGTAGGTGAGCCAGAGGGATATAGTAGTAACTGCATGGTTTAACCATGATTTAGCATAGCATCTGAACCCAGCCATTGTTTACTGACTTTCTCTAGCAGAAATAAACATCATACTAGCAAAGCTGTCTTCAGATGCCAGGTTTTAATTGTTCAGTCTTTTACACAGAATGCTGAAAAGTATTTAATCTTAAACAGTGTTCAAGACCACATTAACCCATAGCGCCACAGTGAGTACAGAAATATTTTAGGGATGTTTTTGATTGAAGATAGGAAGATGTATGAATTAGGCCGGGGTTGGGGGTTCTTAGGAGATATTCTTGGCATCCGGTGATCATGCTACCTATAAAAGAACTGCTACAGAACACATGGCCTTAAGGCAATGATCCTATCTCTCATCATCAGCATATTGTACAATCAGCATATTGTACTGGCAAGGGGTGACAATGATCAGCAATCACAAAGCTATCATAATTCACATGTTTACAGGAACCAAGGGGCATCATACTTCACGGTTTGAAAGAAACCTAGGAAGTCTGGATTCCTCGCTCCCTTTTATATTGGTGCTAATTGGCTTCATCCTAATTTTGAGTTAAGCCCTCATTCCCAAAACCAGGTCTAAGTATATTCCAAAGTGCTGGTTTGTATTACCGGCCAGAGTTCATTTCTGTAAGGATGACACGATGCTCTCCATTATTGTAAATATAAGAGGGTTCTGGACTGCTATCCTATGAATCGTTAGCAATAGCATGTATTAGTTCTATTATAACTGCTTATAAAAAACCTTCTATACAAACTATCTTTAGACAGATTCCAATGATATTTTATCCCCTGAACTGGTCCTACACGTTAATTGTTGTGCGTGCTCATGAAGCACTTATGATCCTAACCTCGCCTTTCACATATGAGGAAATTCAGGAAATTTTCCTATAACTGGGCGCAGCGCGGCAATAGTTACATGCTAATAAATCTAGTAAATCTAGTAGGTTTATCAGCCCATGTAGTGAGGCAGTTCAGACAAACTATCCCCTCCCACACTACAGGAAAAGCCCTGAGTTATCGCAGACATAAGGGGAGGGGCTACGACGACTATTCACAAGGCTAGGACCATGAGCATGCAGGGCAATTAACACATAAGATCAGTTTGGGCAATGAAGTATCATCTGAACCAGCCCAATGCTTTAAAATAGTACAATTCTTCATGGTAGAAGATGCTTACAATGCATAAAACGATTTGAGACAATGAAGTTAACATTGCTTCACTTGTTAACTACATGGGTTATATATATTAGCTTTATTGTATGGCTTCTATGGTCTGTGTGACATTATTTTGCTCTGTAATTGTATTAAACTGTTGTGTAAATGAAGATGAACGACACCGAGTTAAGAAAGACATTAAGTACTTAAATTGTCTGTTCAAATACTCCTAACTTCCATACAAGAAATTAGCTTTCAAGGCTTCCTTGAAAGTCAAAGGGTTGTGTGTGTAGCTCTCTTTTCTGCATGTAGTGCTCTTTTACAGGATGGCAAAAATTAGTGGCAGTTCTCATTAGCCCACTGACAGCAACATCAACTCTCAAACAGCACACTTCCGTTTCAGCAGAACAGACTCCAGTCTGTAGTGCAGCTTTTTTATCCTTTGTATCCATTGCTGATTTTTCAGTGGTATCTCTAGTAGAGGGAGAGGAAAGAAAAGATTGGAGCATATGATGGTGTACAAGTAAGTTGAGGAGGCAGAGGATGGTCTGCAGGCCTCACGAACACATTTGCTGCCGGGCGAGTTTTCAGCAAATGGCTACCCTCCACAAAGCTAGGCCACAATTCAGAGGGATGCATGTGGACCTGAATTTTTATAAGACCTCTTGAAAGCTGCCCTTTAAATTCTCCTAATCTTCCCTTTAAAAATTACTTGTGCCAAATCCCCATGCTGCTTTTTGAATATTGAATAGTTTAAAAAGTAATTTGCTGGTTTTGTGGGGCCAGCTTTTGTGATGAAAATTTGTCACAAGAGATCAAATGTACGCATGCAATTCTGGATCGCTGCTTATGAAATTCAATCCCATTGTGTGGTCAATAGAATATAAGCTAATCTTTTTGAAAGGGAAGCCAAATCATTTTTCACCAGGAATAAGTGGTGTTCTCTGTCAATGGCCATTAGTGACAGCACTGGTAAAATTAATACAAATATCTGGAAGTATTTGATTGGCAAGAGTGCTGTAAGGAAGGATTCTTAAAAATACTAATTGACAGCATGAGAAGGAAGGGAGTCATGAGAAAGGAAACTCCATACACGAGAGATCTTAATAGTGTACTAAAACCCTTTTCCACTGAAATGTCTGAGCAAACTTACATTCTCCGATTCATTGCGGGGAAGAGAAGGCAATGTCTTACCTCTAGACCAGGGGTTCTCAACCTTTGGAAGCCCGGGTACCCCCTGTCACATTCCAATTTTCTGAAGTACCCCCTGCTAATTAACTGCTAATTAACTGGATTAATCAATCAATTAATTAGGTGATTCGTTAAATAAAAAAGTACTAAAACAATTTTAAATGTGAAAAAATGTCTTATTTAACTCACTCTCTCTGTTTGTGTGTGTGAGAGAGACACGCACACACGCACGCAAGGATCTCTTTTTTCTCCAAGTCACACTTCCCCAAATCAGCTCCTCTCCCCCACCCCACCAAAGTACATTTTCCAGAGTACAAAAATAAGCCCAAAACCAAAATCAGAGAGACAGAAGGGCTCCGAAAACAATTAAAACTTAAAATCCATGTTAACACTTAATTAGCTGCTGATGGGGCAGATAAGGGGCAGGGCTTGGCGTACCCCCAGCAAGAGGTCCACGTACCCCTAGGGGTACCCGTACCACAGGTTGAGAACCTCTGCTCTAGACACCACCAATGTGAGAGTCTTAAACTTGTGGCTCTCCATTAGGAATTGCATGTTCATCTTTCCCTTCCTCCAAGGAGTTCAAAGTGATTTAGAAATAATTACAAGTAGTAATACGATGTCTGCAGTTATCTCACAGCACAATCCTGCGCAAAGACACGCTGGTGGAGCGATGGCTCCACCAGTGCTGGATGTCGTAAACATACTGTAAGGTACATTTTCGACCCCCCCCCCAGCAAGTAGCCTCCGCCAACACCAAGGCCAATACTGGCCTACCTGACTAGACATCCAGCCCGTCCGCTGCACCAAGCAGGTAAGTCCTTGCTGGTCAGCGGAGGGGCGGAGGGAGGGCGGACTGGGTTGGCACGGGAGGGGGTGATTGGCCCGTCGGATGGGGGAGGTATCTGTGGCACGCTCCACTGAATCGTATCCCCCGGGCCTGGCCAGCCTTACACCAGCTCCTCAGATTTGCACGGGCCATTTTGCCAGCGCACATCCAAGGAGGCCCATAGAGGCTGCTGGGGCTCTCCCTGGGGGAAAGGGACGAAGGTCCCTTTCTCACAAGGTGTGCTCCAGCTCTGCTGGCACTGGCCCGATCCTGCCTAAGATCTGGTGCAGCATGCTTTTGCATGCTGCGGCGGCCCTAGATAGGATTGGGCCAGCTAACCTTGTGAGGTCAGTTATGATGATGAGGGATAGTGACTTGACCAAGACATTTCACTAAAGCTTCATGGCTGGGATTTTCTGACATCCAAATCCGTTTCTAATCACTACATCACATAAGACCTAAGTAAGATTGTATTCACTCTTAATAAACCTCAGCTACAGTTTGCTACAGAGCTTTCGCGGGTTGGTTAGTTATGGTATTCGCCTCATTGTCGATAAGAAAATATTGCTTGTAGCTCTTAACTTTGCCATTCTGTATTTACTATAGATTCACCCTGTTAACCGAAATTACACATAACTTACTGACATTTCACTTAAAGCAACGGGATGCTTTTGATGACACACCTATGGTTGAGGGGTGTGTGCACAGACAAACAGCTACATGGCAGCTATGTTTACATTGCTCCCCTTAATAACTGTTTCCATGGGACACGCTATTCTCCACATCACTGCACACCTTTTAAAACAAGGATGTGCAGCAGTGTGGAGAAGATCCTCCAGTTTCTCTGGCAGCCACTGCATGCAAATGCTTTACAACAGTGGTGGCCAACCTGTCAACATGAATGCTGGCCCTTTAAATGGCTGCATGGGTGAGGGCATTTCAGCAGGTGCAGCTGCTTTAGCAGCACCATCAGCACCTGCAGCTGCCAAGATTCTGTCTTCTACACAACTCTTAAGAACACAGAAGCCCTAATGGTGGAAGGTTGGCCACCCCTGCTTTACAATGTGGAGAAACTTGCAAACAGGAGCAATGTAAAATGGCCCACTTCTGACAGTCTTTTTTGTATGTTGGCAAGAAGCTGTCTTTTCATAAAAAGTCTCTATTCTGTAAAGCGCATAGAAATCTTACAACAACAATGTAGTAATTCTGCTATTAGTATTGCGTGAAGAACTTGGTCACGATTAGGAAATCTATGCAAAATTTGTTTTTAGAGACGTTTCCTCCTAGAAACCTATGAATTTAGATAGTTTGAGCAATTTCTCTTCATTAATCCTGAGTTAATTAGAACTACGGTGATTATCTTTACAAACTATTATCAGTCTCTTATTTTGTGCTGTGGGTATTTGTGGGAAATAGGGTTGCCAACCCTCCAAGATTAGCCTGGAGTCTCCAGGAATCAGCACTGTTCTCCAAGTTACTACTGGGTCAATGCATTCTTGATTTACAATGTAATCCTATACATATCTTGGGAGTAAGCCCCACTGAACACAGTGGAACTTACTTCTGAGTAAACCTGCATAGGATTGCATTGTTAATGGCATTACATCTTGCCGGGGGGGGGGGGGATCTCCAGAACTAGTGTAAGTCAGAGTTGGCAACCCTAGAGGGAAATATGGCTTTAAAACACTGCACAGAAGTAACATTTTAATAAAACTGCTGTACAGTATTATGCATAAAGGCAACTGAGCTACCAATTTACCACTAAATGTCACTATAACTGAACATTACGAACAAGTGGTTTATATACTGTAGTAGTTAATGTTTATATACTTTCAACAGTACAAATACTATACATTTGGACTGTAATCCTGTAAACAAGTACCTGGGAGTAAGTTCCATTAAACTCAGAATAGAACATACATAGGATTGTGCTTTACCATTTAAATACCGTAATACGTATAAAGAGTGTTTTATCGTACAACTCTTTAAATTCTTCATTAGGAACAGCCGATACTCACCTTGATTTTTCACACGCAGTTCTATGTTGTTTTTGAACATAATCTCATTTGGAAAAGCAGTTTTACAATTCATGTCTTTGGGTTCAAATATAGCACAGCATTCAGTACCGTAGTTTAAATACCTGCTTTGTTATAAAACTTCCAAATTTCCATATTCACATTATTTAAAATAGCAGATTAATTTCTACATATGGAGGTGCTTTCATTACAGGAAAATACTCCCAACATTCAACAGCTGGACTGACTGTGCATTCTGTGTGAGGCTGTAAGTAATACAGTTCTGAAAGGATGAAATTATAATCCAAATATGTGTTAATTTTGCTGAATCACATCCAAGTGTTTGTATAAAAATGCTACACAGCTAAAATCTTCCTTGATTTTAAAGCAAAAATTATAATCAATACCATAAACATTTTTGGTCTACTTCTCAACTGGAGTGGATTCCGATTGAAATATATATTGCTGTCAGGGTCAACCCAACGTGTTCTGCTGTATATATGCCCTCCCCCCAACCGGGCAGAAGATGGCAGTCAAACTTCTTATCTCCTCACCTCGCTCCTTCCTGCAAGATCCTTTTCAACAAAACAGGAAGTGCAAGGCATGCTAGAAACTCTGTGTGTCTTGTACTTTCTGTTTTATTTAAAGGAGGTGCATGAGAAAAGAGTGAATTTTCTCAATTTTCTCAATCTACACCGCACTTCTCCCGGCACGTCCCGGGCACATGTGGTGTGTGCGGAGCGGTGTGGCTGCCTTTTTAGCCAGTCGCCAGGGAACGCGGGAGAGCTGTGCCCTCCTGAATTCCGTAGCGATCGGCCGTGGACCATGCTCATGATTTTGAGAGGGTGGGATGCAGAGCTAATTGTTTGACCAATCAGATGAGGGGGTTTTCAGCCAATCAGCGTTGAGCTTTATTAGAAGGCGGGACAATCAGGAGGGACTATTTGCGTTGAAGAAACTGGTGGAGCCCAGGGCAGCGTTTCGGGCAGGGCATCCTGTCCCCTACGCTCGCGCACCTCCCAACGCAAGCGCAATGCAACAGGGGTAGGTGTGGATCAGCCTTAAGGGTAGAGAAGCAGATTAATGCAGCTCCATTTGCGGTGGGCTGTAGGGAGGTGGCAGCAGGCACAAGGTACCCTGAGTCTGTCTGCTGGTCCCCTCAACGCAAGCCATATCACTCGCTTCATGGATGGGCTGGCCATCACTGTTGTGATTATGAATATTTTGCCCGTCTGAATTTTTCCTGTAATAGAAATTAAATTTATTGTGCCCGTTTGTCCTTTATTTTTAAATAGAAGCCCAATTTAGAAATTTTAAAACATCAATATTGTAAAACTGCATGTAATCATCTGATCGGCATTTTAATGCCGAGTACTACTACTACTACTCAGCATAGAAGGAAACTGAACTAAAGTTTGATTATTATACTTCATTTCATAACATATAGTGAGGTTTTGCCAGTTTGATTGGCTGTCATGCAAAACATATGATATTCTTAGTCAGCAGTTTTCTTGGATGGTCTTTTAGTGAAGGGTGGTGGACCAGCATCTCATGCCTTAAACCATGCCTTAAGGCGTAAAGCATCTCAGGCCATCCTTCCACCATCAGGGCCTCTGCGTTCTTAAGAGTTGTGTACAGGACAGAACCTTGGCAGCTGCAAGTGCTGATGGTGCTGCTAATGCAGCTGCACCTGCATAAACGCCCTCACCTATACAACCATTAAAGGACCAGGAGCATTCATGGTGAAAGGTTGGCCACCCCTGCCTTAAACCTTCTAACTTTGGCTGTCATATTCCACTTTCTCCATACCTCTTTCACCTCTAGGTGGTCAACTAGGTGGCCAGCACACAGCATCCTCTAAGAGCCTGGGTTAGGCCCAGGAGCTTTCCGTTGCTGACCCCTGTTCTACAGCGTGCTACAAAATAACTGTGTGTCAGGGTGAGGCCTAGTAATCAATTATTATTCAAGTGCAGCCCTAGGGCCATCCAAAAACAGTTGGCCTCCACATGGTCTACCCTCTAAGGCAGTGTTTCCCAAACGTTTTCGACCTGCAGCTCCATTCGCGGCTCCCCATTACATGATGTTGATGCCAGCCAATTGGCATTGCACTGTTTTTGGAGAGGATTCCGTGGCACTCTGCGGTTTCCCTGGCTGGTTTCTGCGGCTCCCCTGGGAGCCACTGCTCTAAGGTCTAAGTGCAATGATCAGGAAAGATCAACATATTACACATTTGTTTTGTATTTAGTAAAAATCTGACATCAGGAAGTATACAAAAGATGTATGAATGTGCAAATAAATGAAGAGATCAAAAGGTTCATATTTAGCTATGGTGGAGCCTGCTCTTGTACATTGCCCACATAAAAGTCTCTTTTTCACATGAATAATCCCATTCATTGGGGAATGAACTTAGGAGAAGCATAAAGGTTTCAATGATTGTGCTTATGAAGAATTTTGTGGAATGTATTTACACACTTTATAATGAAAAACTTTCAGTAAACCATATAGCTCTGCTTTAAAACAAAGTTAGAAGGGAATATTGTATGCAACTGTATGCAATAAACATGTTTAGCTGTACCTCTTTCTGTAAAGTTTAACATGTACATGCCAGAACAAATGTTATATTTAGTTGTAATATGGGGGAACAACTATTTGTAAAATGAAGGCATTAACACAGTATTATACATTAAAATAGACATACTGATCAATTCTGTTTTGTAAATTTACAACAAACACTGCACTGTTTGGCATTGTTTTGTGCTTTCATCTATAGTAAGAGTTGATATTTGGACAGTTTTAAAATAAACTGCTTCTTGTACAGATCAGTTTTCTATTATGTAAATATATCAACCTGCAGCATGTCACCAAAACTATAAAACCATCAGGACATTTAAATGAAGATTAGTAGTTTTATTAATTTTTCAAACCCAAGTACAGTACACTCTTGCATTCGCCAGAGCTATAATTTTCCAGCCAGTTACCTGAAAGCAAGTCCCATCACAAAAGCAAAGTATACTATAACATGTTTTCTTGATATAAAACAAACAGCCTGACCTATGAATGTTTAGTTGGCAATAACTCCCACTGCATTCAATGGAGCTTAATAGATTTTAGCTATAGTGGCCGAATTATAGGGAAAGTGGCAGGATTAAAGGGCAAGTGTAGCTTTCCCATTTTATTAATTATAAATGCTTTAAAAGTGTACTAGGTATGTTGTGGTATAGGTTGTACAGTGTCAACAGATGTAGAATGACACAAAAATACATGGTTTTGTTTTGATGCAGATTTTTTAGCAGAAAGCGGTGTTATGTGTTTTTATTTCATTATCACCATTTTCAAACACCTCTAGCTATAACTTTCATAGAGGATAGATCTAGCAGTGGCTATTGACCATGAATGAATCTTCCATGGGTAAATACAGTAAATCTCTGACTACCAGATGTTGTGGCCAAACACCAGGGGCTATAATCAATGATGATTCATCATGAGGTCCTGCTTGAGAGCTTCCCAGGGCCACGGAATTGGCCATTATGGAAGGCTCAATGTCTCTTTTGTACCAACTAATTTTAAATAGTAAAATCGATGCTTGCTCTAAAGATGTCAGTGCATTTATACATGGTAGCCTCCCATCCAAGCCACTTGGAGGGCCAGTCTACTTAGGCAAGTTTTTGTCCAGTCCATATTGACTTAGGTACCATCTCTGACATTTGAGAACTTTCAAATTTACATACAGTAATAATGGTTTCGTGTTTAGAGAGGAAGAGTGGTGTTTGTTGCAAAAAACAACACAGAGTCTTACTGCACGTTAAAGACTAATATATTTCAGCATAAGCTGTTGCAGACTACGGTATGTAGTCTTCAACTTCCATGAGATGTATGGAGTGAAATCCTCGGTGGACAGACACAAACACACACGTGGGGACAGAGCAACAGAAACAAAGTTGTAAAAGTTGGGGCCAAAAAGCAATGGACGGAAGAGGTAAAGCCAGCAACCGTTATTCGGTAAACTAAAAAGACTATTCACAACAACAGTAATAGCAGCCACTCTGGCTAAACTGGATTAACTGAAGCACCGAGGATAAATAATGGCTACTTATTAGAGGCGAAGCCTGTGAACAAAGCTACCAAATGATCAAAAAATGCGAGAAATGCAGTGAGCGACTTCTCATGTGAAGGCTGAAGCCAAATGCAAGAGATCTGGCTGCAAATTCTAAAAATATAATTTGGCATACGTTCGCCTTAACTCAGACACGAAGCCCTGCAACTACAGGTACCAACTGGTATTTTTTTTTCCTGGCAAAGGCCCTGGGCTTTTAAGAACAATTCAACAGGTGAAGCGTTTCCAGGCATGCAACTGCAAACACAGGAAAAGGGCGTGCTGCAGTGCTGCATTGCATCTTACCAGGGCAGGCAGCCGTAAAAAGTACGGGCATACTGCGCCCGAGCTGCAGTAAGGCTGGCTAAGACCCTATCAGCCCAAGGATCCCTAACGCCTTTCTTCGAAACACACAAACCACTCCAGGAACTCACCCTTCTCCAAAGGGCTACTGAGTAGAAGCTCTCGGAGTTTTGCACGCCGCCGAGTTCAGCCAGCTCCGCCGCGCGTCCAATGGGAGCCCGGCAAAAGTTTAGCGTTGGGGAGGGCATACCAATCACAAGCGCCGATTCCCCGCCCCTGCGCGTGAGGAAGAGCCTCGGAGTTTCTGGCTCCGCCCTGCAGCCACCTCGTCCGCCCTGCTGCGGATTTTCTTCCATAATCCGGAGCAGCCATGAGCGGTCAGCCCCGCAGCCGTCAGGAGACTCTTGCTTTGCGGAAGCAACTCATCGGGTAGGTGGTGCCGGTGTTACTCCCGCTAAAGGAACGGGGAAGATCCCTGGGCTTGAGGTGGCAAATTCTGCCAGGTCTCCAGACTGCCCACGTGTTTGTGCTGCTGACGTACTCATGTGGGTGGCCTGGTGTAGACCATCCCCCCCCCCCCCCGATCGGCGGGTGAATCCAATTGGCCGCCATAGATCAAAAGAGCCCCGTTGTCGCTGAACCATAACAAAGTGTACTGTTTTTCACTGGGGTCATCAGCTAGACGCCTTGGGAAACCTGCAAGCTCGCCATGAAGATGAGCACCTTCGTGGCATTTTTGCAGCAGTGACTGTCATAGTGTTTTGTGATTAAATGCAGCATACCTCTAGCCTCATTGAGTGCAGTACTCTAGCCTCTAGCAGTGCAGTGCTCCTATGTATGTGCACTAGGGGAATTTGCAATATTTCCCCACTCCTATCCGAAGAGTTCAGAGCAGGTAATTTTTTAAAAAAAGGATATAGCTCTTACCAGTGGAATCCTTTGTATTTGACTGGGTAATGCCTACAATTTATTAGGTCCAAGACTATTTTGTCAGACAACAAACATTTGAGTCCTATATGATTTTGCATAGGATAGATGGGTAAGCAAAAGATGGGGCAGGGGAGAAATAATGGGGACAGCCTGCAGTTTCTGAAAGCAAAAAAATGGACTCCGGAAGTTTTCATGCAAACTTGAATCAGCCTCTGAAAGGCGCGCAGTACTTTCAGTAGACACACAGGGTTGCATAGACAAACACCTCCTTCCCCCCCCCCCCAATATTTTGAAAATATAAAGTTTGTCAGTTTAACCCAGTCTGGTCTCCAGCACAAACTATGATGTTTCTGTAAGCTTCATGATTTGAGCAGATATAATCGCTGGAGCCTATTTGAGAAGCGAATCTGCCTCCATGGAGCCAGGCCCTTGGTTCTCCTAACCCAGTGGTCACCTCTAGCTGACAGCCGCTCTTCAGTGTCTCGGACAGAATTTAGCAGTTCTGCTATCCAGGATTTTTTTTCCCCAAAAGCTGCAGATGCCAAGAACTGTACCTGGGGCCTTCTGCATGCAAATCTTGTGCTCGACCACTAAGTCATGAGTCTTGGCCAACAACAAAGCTGCCATTCAAAAGGGAATTTGGGCTTGCTTGTGAATTCCTGTTCACATATTGCCTCTCATTCCTGGGTGAGATTGTCTTTAGTTCTGGGATATCATGCCTTGGTTACCATCTAAGGGTTTCTTACAAATCTGGCCAAAAGAAGGGGCTTTCCCATACCTCCCAGACTGTGCCTGGGGCAAAGAAAATCCACTATCAGCTGGCCATGATAGCTTTTGTGCCAAAATCCACTATCATCACAATCCTATACATGTCTTCTCAGAAGTGAGTCCCATTGAGTTCAATGGTACCAACTAACCTGATACATATACATTACATTAATAACCAGTGTTAAAAGGGCAGTTAGAATTAACTGCCAACTTGTCTTAAACAAAGAAAAATTAAGGAAGGCAGAAAAGATCATTCTTCTAGATGACTACCGAAGACTACAAGTGGTATCTTCATTCTTCACAGAAAATGTGTATGTACTTCATTGTCAGCGCAATCCTAACCGACTTTCCAGCACCGGTGTAGCCAGGATGGTGTAGTGGTTTGGGAGTTGGACTCAGACCTGGAAAATCCAGTTTCAAATCCCTGCTCATGTACACCACCCTGAGCTCCTTGAAGGAAGGGTGGTATAAAAATGTGAAAAATAAATAAATAGCCGTGCCAACAGGATGCACACTGCAATTTGCAGTGCAGGGGGCAGTCAGGGAGGCCTCTTCAAGGTGAGTGAACATTTGTTCCCTTGCCTCGGGGCTGCATTGCAACTGTACCAGTACTGGAAAGTTGGTTATGATTGCTGTGTGTGTGTAGGTATTTAATAGGTGGGTAAATAGCCTTACCTTGGAATTACTGGATTGTATCCTAAGGTGTCGGGAAAGGGGGGAATTTTTTTTATTTCTGCCCCTTTCTTTTTTATAGGGTCCTCTACCCTTCAAGAGCAGAATGGGGTGGGGGGGGGAACAGCAGGGAAAAGGGGAATTGGAAAAAAACGCTCCTTTCTAGCTTCCATTTGCAGAATGGA
Source organism: Plestiodon gilberti rubricaudatus (assembly GCA_026170595.1). NCBI lineage: Eukaryota > Metazoa > Chordata > Lepidosauria > Squamata > Scincidae > Plestiodon > Plestiodon gilberti. The sequence goes on along the minus strand of JANXHW010000002.1, from coordinate 190,255,883 downwards.
TAGGATACAATTCACTGAGAACAGGTATTCATAGTTGAGCTTAAATGCCTAAGAACATAAGAAGAGCCCTGCTGGATCAGGCCAAAGGCCCATCTAGTCCAGCTTCCTGTATCTCACAGTGGCTCACCAGATACCTCAGGGAGCACAAGACAACAAGATACCTGTATCCTGCTGTTGCCACTCCCTTGCATCTGGCATTAAGAGATAGCCTACTACTAAAACCAGGAAGTTGCATATACCCATCATGGCTTGTAACCTGTGATGGGACTCTTCCTCCATAAATCGGTCTAATCCCCTTTAAAGTGGATGTCCCTTTCTTAATGCATGTCCCCTGGTTCTGGGGTTGTGCGAGAGGGAGAAGAATTTCCCTCTATCCACTTTCTCCATCCCATGCATAATTTTATACGTCTCAATCATGTCCCACTTCAGGCACCTTTTTTCTAGACTGAAGAGCCACAAACGCTGTAGCCTTTCCTCGTAAGGTTGTTTGTTTTAATTGTTTTAATTAAACCGCTGAACCATAAGCTGTCGATCGAAAGGTCGGCAGTTCGATTCCCGCGACGGGGTGAGCGCTTGTTGCTTGGCCAGCTCCTGACAACCTTCCATAGCATGTCAATGCGAGTAGATAAATAGGTACCGCTTGCGGGAAGGTAAACAGCGCTCCGTGTTCCAGCTGCATGCTACGTGCTGCAGCAAGGAGAGTCATGCCGGCCACATGACCACGGAGGCGTCTTCGGACAACGCTGGCTCTTCGGCTTTGAAATGGAGATGAGCACCATACCCTAGAGTCGGACACGACTGGACTTAATTGTCAGGGGATACCTTTACCTTTTTATATATGTATTTTAATGTTTTATTGTAAGCCGCCTTGAGTGCCCTTGCTGGGAGAAAGGCGGGGTATAAATTCTTTAAATAAATAAATAAATAAAATAAGGGAGGTGCCCCAGCCCACTAATCATTTTGGTTGCTCTCTTCTGCACTTTTCCAGTTTCACTATATCCTCTTTCCCCAGTGGCTCCAGGGTAGTCTTTAGGGCTGAACACAGGAACATCATTCAGTTCCTTCCTCTCCAAAATATTTCTTACCTAAGAAGAGGAAAGGGGGGGGGGGGAGAGAAGTCAGTCTGCAATTCTATACACACTTTCCTGGGAGTAAGTCTTATCGAACACATTGGGACTTACGTCTGAGTAGACATGCATAGGATTGTGCTGCAAGGGAGATAACTGTTCATTAGTAAGTTCATTTTAAAATATCACTTCTTTTTTCCTCTAGATTAACACTAAAAAAAAAAGTTGGTATGTTTCAACACAGTTTTAAATTTTCTTTTCTTTAGATCCTCCTGCAGGCTTTTTTTCCCTGAAGATCCAGTGAAGATTGTCCGAGCAAAGGGCCAGTATATGTATGATGAAAATGAAAATGAATATCTTGACTGTATCAATAATGTTGCTCATGGCAAGTGTGAAGTTGCATTGTTTATTAAGCTCTCTCAGGCCTAAACCATGCATTACATGCAAACAAGTGTAATCACAACTCAGTGACCTATTTTGAACTAGAAAAATTGCTTCCGATTCATGTAATAGGATCTGGAGAAGTGGTATAGAGTGTGGGTAGACCTTTCCCAGTCCACCTCCTTTTTCCTAAAAAGCAGCTTTTCCTCCTGCCACAGCCACCAATGCCAGAAAAATGGCTTTAGGTCAGAGTGGACAGGAGCCAGGTAGAGGAAGGGCTACGTATCATATCCAAGCATGTGGACACGCTGGTACACTGCGGTGCTGTGTGAAGTATTGCATCCCCTTGGACCCAGGCTAGATCCAGCCTACCACCCCAAATTATCCAGCCGATAGTCCCAAAAAGATATATTCACCCGGGCCACGGTGGTCCTAAAAAAGAATTCAAGTTTGTAATTCTATCTCTCTAATGCTTACAGTGTAAGCAGACCAAGGGCAGAAGCTTCCTTTGAGCATCATTCTCTGTCTGGGCATTCATTTCTCTGCACAGTGCCTGCCCATCTCTTTTTTCTTAGCAATATGGCCTAATCAGGAGGTTCGCCTATGCATATTGAACGTGCATGCGTTCTTACTACTGACTGGCCCCTTACCCGATGTCTGGCCCCTATGCAGAAGATTGCAGACCCCTGCCTTAGACCCTTGTGCTTCTAGACAGCCTTTGTGGAAGTTAATGATTGAGCACATAACCAAGCCACTTGTATCTTAAGCTGTCACAAGGAGATCTAGTCTCAGTGATTTCTCAGGACTGGGTTGTGAAGTTAGAATCAATGTACATTGTGTTAAGGTCACAGAGTATGATTTATGAATGGACATTGAAATAGCATTCTCTCCCCATCCACCTTCTTTATCTTTCAGTTGGACACTGCCACCCTGAGGTGGTCAGAGCAGCACACCAACAAAATCTAGTACTAAATACAAACTCTCGATATCTGCATGACAATTTGGTGGATTATGCACAAAGACTTTCTCATACATTGCCTGAGAAGCTGTGCACTTTCTATTTTTTGAATTCAGGGTAAGTTTGTGATATTTTGCTAGTGAGGCAGCTTCTTCATTAACCTGCCATCTCAAATTGTATCCACACTGATGAAGGCTGCAATCTCCTACACATTTACCTGGGGGTAAGTCCCACTGAATTAGACACGCTTAAGATTGTACTATACGGCTACAATTGTACCTAAAGTTGTTTGGGAGTAGACACCAATGGAACTCAGCAGGGTTACTTCTGAATAAATACATGTAGGCTTGGGGTGTTAACCTACTTATGAGAAAAAAAAAGTATTCACTGAAGATTAGAAATAATGTATTTGGTACTTGAATTTTACAGCTACTTCTTATCATACTTTGCAGAACAGGAAGTAGGTAGATTGGTAATTTTTAGAAGGAGTTTCAAATTATAAAATGTTTACTGAGAAAATCAGTGTGCCACTCACTCTTGCTGTGATTAAACCAAATGCCTGGTATTTGTTTGTATTTCAGAATTTCCATGTAGTCAGAACAGAATACAGTATACATATTCCCACTTTTAGAGGGAAAAATATATTCCCTCTACACTTTTAGAGGGAAAAATATATAAATAAAATATCTCCGTTGGCTGAGTCAAAACTATAATGCTCACCGTGTGTTTCTCTTTTTGTACATGCTTTTATGTGTAATTTGTACCTCTGAAGTTTGGCTGCTCAGTTCTGTAAACAGTAGATAATGAATAGTAAAGCCAGGAAGGTTACTACTTGACTGAATATGCACAATGAGAAAGCTACAGAACTTTCAATTGTAGATCAGAAGCCAACGATCTTGCCCTGAGATTGGCACGGCAGTTCACAAAGCACGAGGACATTATTGTTATGGACCAGTAAGTATATAAAACATGTTTAATAAAACACTTTTTTATTATAAGCAAAGGCCTCGTTTTATAAACTTCTAAGCAAAAGGCAAAAGTACCTACTAGAATAATGTTTTGTACTAAGATAAGGGCTTGGTGATAACACTGATTTATTTAAATCTTTCATGTGTTTGTTACACTTGTCACTTGCGTTTGTTACACTTGAATCCCGCCTTAAAAAATACACCTCAGAGTATTTGCTTGAGGTTCCCAGGCAGCTTATCATCCAGGTGCTGGCTAAATTTAGAGACAGTCTACTATAGTTTCAGAGACGAAAATCTATTAGCCAGAATCAGGAACAAGAAGCCAGACCCAATTCCTGTTTTCAATGTTTTCTGTTACATGGTGTTATGAAGATACATTACATCAGCGGTTCTCAAACTGATGGGCTGCGACCCACCAGAACCACTATTTTTTGTTGGCCACTTAAGGGGCGGAAACAGTGGGACAGTGGCAGCAGTGATCCGGGGGGGGGGGGGTGTCCTTTCTGAACACACCAGGGATCCTGATGGCTTCTGGAGGGTGCGGGGAGGCCTGCAGACCGCTCCGTGGGCCTCCCCGAGTTTTAGATTGCCGCTTCACGCTATTTAGATTCACGGCGATTTACGACCATTTCCAATTTTTCAGACAAAAAACGGAAGTGGTTGTAAATTGCCACAGAGTGGTATCTAAAGCTCGGGGAGGCCCGCGGAACAGTCCACAGGCCTCCCCACACCCTCCAGAAGCCGTCAGGACCCCCCAGTGAGTTCAGAAAAGACACTTCTCCCCCCCCATTGGCAGCGCAATCCCTGGGATCGCTGCCGCTGTCCCCACACACACTTATTTCTCCCTGCCTTATGGGGAGAACTTTGCGAACCAATGCATTACATAAAACCTTTGAGGAAATTACACACTATTCCACTGGAATTGGGTCTGGCTTCTTGTTCCTTATTCTCAGTGACAGATTATGGTTTCAGACTCAGAATTCATCTTGATGGCTACAGCTTGCTTTCCCAAATTAGGTGATAATTGAAAGAATATATATGCACAAAGCAGAGCAGCTGCTCCAGTTTGGTAATCAGACTGCTCAAAACTCTGTACTAGTCCAAATGAATTATAATGTGGAATTGCAGTTTTGCTGACTGTTTGTTTTTGTGTTTAAGTGCTTATCATGGACATCTGACATCCTTGATTGACATTAGTCCATATAAGTTCAGAAACCTAGACGGCCAAAAGGAGTGGGTCCATGTGGTATGCAGAAGAGTCTATAAAATATTGACATGTTTCAGTTAATTTTTAATTTGCCTAAATCCAGGGCACCTGAATAGAAATTATACTTTCTTTGACAGGCTCCTCTTCCTGACACATACCGAGGATTGTATAGAGAAGACCATGAGGATCCATCCACAGCATATGCCAATGAAGTAAAGAAAATAATTGACCAAGCACACCAGAAAAGCAGAAAGGTAAAATCAAGTGAATTAAATGGAGCATAATTTTTCATTACTCTGTCATATTGGCCCAGGTCAACTGATTTAAATAGACAAATATGTTAAGTGTTTGATGTCACAAGGCACTGTGATTTTTGGCATGTATATGTATCTTCTTATAGCTTGCTTATTATTACACTAGTTCCCCTACTTAAGTATAGGTGTCTGTACTTAAGTCGAAATGTACAGGCCTTACCGGCCCCGTGCTATCACACTTGTGCGAAAGTACTGCATGAAAGTGCCAGTGCAACCATACGTAACTTGGGGAACCAATGTAATTCCAAAGACTTGCCAGTGGCCATAGCAAGGGGCCATTGTTTTCAGAGTTATTTTGCTGCTCGTGTTGTTTTCAAGCAGCTTTCTTCGTTTGTTTTGCCTGCTTCAAAGCCCCAACCAAGCCAGTTTATAAGCTGAATGTTTATAACTCGAACAGCTGTAAGTTGTGGAGATCATCTGCACAAATATTACCTTTTCAGATTGCTGCACTTTTCATGGAATCTTTACCAAGTGTTGCTGGCCAAATCATTCCCCCACCAGGTTATTTCCAGAAGGCAGCAGAGTAAGTATTGCTTCCAGTATTTCTGCTTTAACTTCCTTTATATCTTTTTTCCGTTTGATTCCAACTGCTTTATTTGTTTGGATTCTCTGCCAACTGTTTCTCTAGGCTCATCAGGCCTTTCAGACTGCATCCTGATCATCTGCTGCTGTTAACTTGGGGGCATGTAATCCAGCCAAAAGGTTGAGCACTTTTAAGTAGCATTAATTTCAGTGAGATCATTAAGCATGTGTCTTGTTGAAGTCACTAGGACTTGTATATCTTTGGCTGGATTGTGCCCGTGGTTGCTACTGCCTGACTTTGAGTAAAGTTGAATTGTTTTTAGATATATAGGCATGCATAACTAACAGCACAAGCTTATCCAGCTCCCTCACTGTTGTGGAAGGGAAAGGGGATTTAAATTTCCTTTACATCCCCCTTTAAAGAGGATTTAAATCCCTTTTCCCTTCCAAAGCCTCCCATTCTGCCCTCCCCCACTGGCTGCAGCAGTGGGGGAGCTGGATAGGATTGCGCTGTACATTTAGGATGCAACTCCATACTCTGGGGTTTCAGGATCTCTCTTTAATTTGAATACTTTAAAAAAATGCCTAAAAACCATTTTAAAAACACACAATTGTGACATTTAAACGGGGGGGGGGGAGCCACTAAAATTGCTCAAAATTGTAATGTATTGTGATGATCTACAATTGTCTGTGTGAGATCTCGCACACATTCCCTGAGGAAGTCCAGAGTATACTTGATGAAACGTTGGAATATGGATTCTTTTAACATACAACCGTGGTCCTTAAACCCAGATACTTTAACTGTGTATGTAGATTTAGAGATCTGTATCAATTTCAGTATAATACAACTGTGATTTTGGGTCTCTTTAGGCTCATACACAAGGCAGGAGCTGTATTCATTGCAGATGAAATTCAAGTTGGCTTCGGCAGGGTTGGCAAGCATTTTTGGGCATTTCAGCTTCAGGGAGAAGATTTTATCCCTGATATTGTCACTATGGGCAAACCAATTGGCAATGGGCATCCTATCTCCTGTGTAGCAACAACAAAGGAAATTGCAGAGGCATTTTCAGCAACAGGAGTGGAATATTTTAACACAGTAAGTAGTTAACCAAATGCTTGCTTTATGATTGCATACTGTCACATCACCCGGTATGATTTAGTGACTTGGGTGTTTGTTAGACCTGAGTGAGATACAGATTAAGTCCTCACTTAGGCTGCAGTTCTAGCCACACTTACCTGAGAGTAAGCCCCTTTGACTATAATGGAACTTCTGAGTAGACATGCATAGGATTGGGCCAGTTCCACTAGCTCTCAACCTATATTACAGAGTTGTGAGAGAAAGCATGGGAGGAGAGCTTACTTATAACTGTAATACGATAAATGGTGCTACTGTGTATTTTAGATTACAGTAATACCTCCCATAACGCTGCTTCCTTTAGTGCTGACCCATTACAGTGTTTTTTGTTTTGGCATTGTCACCTATTCTAGTCAGTAGGCGCAGTGCATTCTTGGGAAGCATGGGGGCCAATCTGCACCAGTTTCCTACTTATATATTTTATATTTCCATTACTGTTTAAAAATGTTTGTTGTAGTAGAAACAGGTATTTTGACAGTTATATGTGGAAATTTTATCTCTACTTTTGTGACTTTTTTCTCCCAACCCTACTGCCCTGGAATCAGTTTGGAGGAAATCCTGTATCATGTGCAATTGGTATAACAGTCTTGGATATTATTGAGAAGGAGCAGCTTCAGGCCCATGCTCTCGAAGTGGGCAGTTTCCTCATGGAACTACTCAATCAACAAAAAGCCAAACATCCTCTAATTGGGGATGTCAGGTATCAATCATTACTTCATGTATTTAAACATGTCTTTTTGAAAATGCACACTAATGTAAAAGGGAATGTTGATCAGAACAGCCATAAGGCACCTGTTTTTTTTCTCTCATGAGCTATTTAAAAAAAAACTATAGGAAAAATCTGAAAGTCTAAGTGACAAGATTTTTTTTAAGTGGCAAGCAAAAGTTAACTTGAAAATTTTCTTCCACTAGCAAGTAAGCAAACAGACAAAAACATGTTTCAAGAACGTATAGGTAAAAACTACGCAGGCTTTCAACTCTCTTCCTTCAGATCATAGTGGTTCACATACTGGTGGTTTAGCAGATGATTTCTTTTTTGATGTAACTTTATAAAGAACTAGCATAATTCCTGTGTTGCGTTACGGGATGTAAGTACTTTAAATCCATTTTGTCTCCAATAAACTTGCAATGAACCAATTAAATGTAGCACAACTACCCCATGTAAGACAACACCCTGCATTTACTAAAAGTCATGGTTCCGTCGAATGATAGTTGTCCCCCTTGCTGTCGTGGGACATGATGGAGAACTCCTCCCAGTTGTCCACCACATGCCTCACAATTAGCTCATGCACCTCCCTAGTAGGTGAGTGTCATACATGAGATAGGAGAGGGACCGAAACAGGCAGGCTCCATCTTCTGTGTTGGGGACAATTGTGTGAGGCACCTTCTCCCCATTAACATTTAGGAACTCAATGGCCATACCAACTTAAAAAGAAAAAGTGACAGCGCAGTCCACACTAACTTTAGAGCAGCAGAGTGTGTGCTCCACCAGTCTAAGCCGTCACAAATGTGCCATAAAGCACAATTGCAACAACTCTAGAGTAAGGGCTGCCGGCACGGAGGCCAGCAGCCCTCACTCCACCGCCGAAGTGAACCAGCCACCGCCGGAGAAGGCAAGTCTCCCATCGGTGGGTACAAGGGCGAGCCGGGTGATGAGAGAGGGTGGTGGGTGTCCAAGCTGGCCTGGGAGGGGGGTGGGGATGTTGGCTGCCACATCTCCATTCCATTTCCGGGCTTGGCAGCAGGCATTTCACCCACGCCATGTTGACACTGCTCAGCGCAAGGTGAACATTTAAATGAGCAAGGTCCTCAATGCACAGGGTGGAGTGACTATCACTCACCCTGATATTGTTTATACTTCGCCAGCCCTGTTTAGGCGCAATGGCATCCACCTCTCCATGCGTGATGCTGACATTTTCCTTGGACCTGCAACAGGGACTTTTGAGCCTTTCTGGCCTGGTTTTGAGGCAGTTCGGGTCAAGCGCTAGGCTAAGCCCTCCCTGTGGCAGGTTGCATGCAGGATAGGTAGGTAGAGACGCATTCTGAGGTAGCAAGGTCTAGGGGGTGAGTCAGAACTGCTCAGACGATACCTGGGTTGGTGAGGCTGACTGACAAGCCCCTTTGGCTGGATAAGCAAAGACCACCATGTGGCTTGCCCAGGGGGAAGTATGTGCTGCCCAGCTGCCTCACCCCCTTCAGGGTTGGCTGTGATAAGCTTTCCCAATCTATGAAGAATCAGAGGGTCAAGGCAAGGGGTAGTAGGGGGAGCATATAGGCAGCACCGAATAAGCATTCTCTATCTAATAAAAACTCATTTTTAACTTTCACCCCCTTTTTACCCCTTTAGGGTAAAATTTAAAGAAACCATTAAAACAGTTTCTAAAGACACCCGTATGCCTGTTAGAACTCCACAAACACAGCAGATACAAAGGGTTCTGTAATTGACCCCCAAATCTAGATTCACCCCTTTCCAGGTCAATTAGGGCAAAATCCTGAAATATGTTTTTCAGCATTTGTCTGGGTAACCTTTGTAAGCCAAACCAAGCTGCTATTTCATTGGGCCTGAGACATAGAAGAACCCCTGGAAATGCATTGTATCCCTTTTTTTGCCCCCTTAGGGGCAGAATTTCTAAAAATCCCTTCTTAGAGGGTGCTTACATCACAGATGGAACATGCTCCCCAAATTTCATGTGTCTAGGCCCAGGGGTTTGGGTGGGGCAGTCAGTCAGTACTTGTTCTTTATAGACAAGATATAGTACCTTTACACTCCCCCTCAATTAGAGTACCGTATTTTTCGCTCCATAGGACACATCGGACCATAGGACGCATGCATCTTATGGAGCAAAACATAGGGATAACATGTTTTTTTAAATAAAAATAATAAAAAATGTAAAGAAAAAAAATACTTACGGGGCCAATTCAGGGTCTCTGGCTACTTTTTATAGGGCCTTTGGCCATAGTCTAAACTGGGATATTTTGGGTGGTGGGTTGAGCTCATCAACAGATCAGCATATTGTTTCTACATGGTCCATGTTTCACAAAAACAGGAAGTGGCCAAAAATGGCCATTTTTTGACAAAATAAAGATCGGGGAGGCCTGTGCGAGCCTCTGCAGGCTTCCCCGAAGCCCCGGTAAGTATTTTTTTCTTTACTTTTTTATTATTCGCTCCATAAGACGCAGGCTTCCCCCCTATTTTTTGGGGGGGAAGTACGTCTTATGGAGCAAAAAATACGGTATTTCTTGTAATGAGTTTTAATAAATGGAAGAAACCAATTTCCACAATGTAAGTATTTCAGAGTGTTGCTTATTTTCCTTTCTTTTAAAGGGGTGTTGGATTGTTTATTGGAGTAGATTTGGTACAAGATCAAGAGAAAAGATCACCTGCTACCAAAGAAGCAGCTATCATAACAACAAGGTACTGGAGGGGACAGGAGTGTTTCCATCCACATTACTACAGTACATTCATAACCCCAAATGAAACATTCTTCAGTACAGCTCAACAAATTAGAACTACTTGTTTTTAAAATTGAGAAGATTAAGTGAGACTTTGTGGTAAAGGATACTTTCCATTCATGCATTTGCCGTCCTGCTGCACCTACAGGTGTTTGAGACCTTTTCTCATAGACATGTAGATAGAGACCAGCAGACTGTAGCAGGCCAGAAAGAAATAGAAATCCCTCTCTCCAATCTCTTTCCCACCATAAGATACTCTTCCATATACCTTCTTTCAAATGAGATTTTTAAAAAAGGCCAAACAGGCCATATTTCAAATTGAGCAAGGGCTAAAAAGTTTACAACTTTGGCACCGCTCACTGCCAGGCAAAGGCTTCTCGACTCCCTTACTTTGCAGTTTGAACAGCATTACTGTTACCCTTCCACAGGGCTGTAGAACTCATTTTATACAGTGGGCTAGAGAGCATTCATGGCACCTGCTAAGGGCTGGAAATGATATCATTAAGCAGGTGATGACCAGAACTAAGCACTTTTTTCTCACTTAACTCATTGGCTGCAGATGACAGAAGAAAATATGCAACTCATATTTTCAAGATATGTGAAAGCGCAGTTATCACACAGGCTGCCCTTTTAGCAGTGCTGCTTCTGCCAAGGTGTTGCATCACAGCTCAGCAGCTGAGAGGTACTCTGCAAAGCAGTGCTCAGCACTGCTGAAAGGGTGGCCTGCATGGTAATTGGGCTTTCCCAGCAGTGCCACTTCTGCCAATATGTCACTTGCAGCTCAGCAGCTGATGGTGGTACTGGGAGAGTCCAACTAGCACACAGGCTGAATAAAAAGCTTCTGCTGGCCACATGTTTAACAACCCTTAGACTCTAAAACACTACCAAAGAGCTATTAGAAGCTGGCTGAGGTACTTAAAGGGTGGCTAGAAGATCGGATATATGCTAAAGCAGGCGTTCCCAACCTGTGGTACACATACCTCTAGGGGTACGCAGGTCGCAGGCCGGGGGTGCGCGAGATGCTGTCCCTTATTAGCTGCTGCAGTCAACAGCTGATAAAGGACAGCTGATGTTTTCCAGGTTGCCACATGGAGCCCGTGCCGCAACCCAGAAAAGAAGGCTACACCCCTGCAAATTCAGCAGGGCTGTAGCCTTTCCCTCCGGGTTGCAGTGCAAGCAAGATGACCCGCCCGCACCGCAACCCGAAAAAGGCTACAGGCCTACACTATCCCCTGCAGTACAGGATGCAAGATCTGTAATCTCACAAGATCCAAGATGGCAGCGCCCAAATCTCGTGAGGGCACATGAGATCCAAGATGGAAGCACTGAGAAAAGGTAGGATGCAGGCCTGTACTGCAGGGGACAGTGAACGTCTGTAGCCTTCTTTTTCTGGTTGCAGTGTGAGCAGGCGGGTCCTCCCACTCACACTGCAACCCGGAGGGGGTATGCGGGGGTCGGAGGCCTGCATAGGGGGTATGCGGGCTTCTGAACATTAGCACAGGGGTTCTCAAAGGCTAAATTAAGGCTCTAGCACACCAATTACTTTCATTTAGACATTTATCAAATACTCTTCCTGTCTTCTGCCTGGTGATTCACAAAGGGATCCCTCTAGTTCCTCTGCCACTATTGCACTTAACACCAGGCAAATGAGACTAGGCATTTTTTAGAGCAGGCAGGCTGGTAGTAGCAGGTCTTTACATGAACATGCAAAGATGCTGCTGCTATCAGTCTACTATGTGTGAAATTCACCGGACACCTAGACACCTGCTTTAATAGGTTATACTCAAGTTGACACACAATCCATATAGAAAACTGCAGAAAATCCAAGTGCTGAAGCTTAATGCTGCATTTCATCTGGCTAAGGAGAAATTTTCGTTAGCCTACTATGCGCCCCATGATGCTAGAGTATGACTAAGCTCCAGGTAGTCACTGATTACTGCAGTTATCAGCTTCTTTGTCCTTTAGAGCCAACCCTGATCATGTCAGCAAATCCATAGTTGAACAGACTTTTCATCCAATCAGAATGGTGTACACTAGTCATGTCATTGGACTAGTATTCATTGGTAATACACTAATGGTTTCCATTAATCATTCATTTTTTAATAAAAACCTAGATTGAAAGAAGAATTTATTATGTTGAGCACAGATGGTCCAGGAAGAAATGTGCTGAAGTTTAAGCCACCACTCTGTTTCAATACAAAAGATGCAAAGTTAGTTGTGGATAAACTTGATAAGATATTAAGAGGTAAGAATGGGTGAAAAGAGAAGCATGCTAATTGAGTCATTTAGAAACACTGCTTCATTTGTTCATGCCCAGTTATATCTTCTGAAGCTGTAGGAGAATGCTAAACAGAGAATGCAAGACTATTTAAGGAAGAAATTAAAATTAGCATATGTCTATTTGTACTAAGGGCATAAGAGGGTATTGGGCTACTTCAAAAGTATGCCATTCCTGGCATCCAAGTCTTCTCATACAACTACCTACTTTAAGAAGGGGGGGGGGGGAGAGAGGAAAGCTACCAAGGTACATTTCTATGTCATTGTTAAGCAAGTTCAATGGCAACTTGGTGAAAAAAAGTTTTTAAAGAGTTAAATCATCTTGCTTATCTCTGAAACTGCTCCATTTTCAGGGTTGGAACCATCATGCTTCATTTGCTACAGGGAGGGAAATCGCACTCTAGAAATCTCTTCTGGTTCATGCAACTCCCCCTCAACACCCAGCTCCAGTGATGGATTCTGTAAGAGATTGCCCTGTGCAAGTAGAATTATGAACATAATAAGAATATAAGAAGAGCCCTGCTGGATCAGGCCAAAAGCCCATCTAGTCCAGCTTCCTGTGTCACACAGTGGCCCCACCAGATGCCTCAGGGAGCACACAAGACAACAAGATACCTGTGTCCAGTCGCCACTCCCTTGCACCTGGCACAGAGAAAACCCACTTCTAAAACCAGGAGGTTGCTTATGGCTTGTAACCTGTGATGGTCTTTTCCTCCATGAATCTTGTCCAAACCCCTTTTAAAGGCATCTAGGCCAGATGCCATCACCACATCCTGTGGCAAGGAGTTCCACAGATGAATTACACGCTGGGTAAAGAAATATTTTCTTTTGTCTGTTCTAACTCTCCCTCCACTCAATTTTAGTGCATGTCCCTTGGTTCTGGTGTTGTGCGAGAGGGAGAAGAATTTCCCTCTATCCACTCTCTCCACCCAAGCATAATTTTATAAGTCTCAATCATGTCCCCCCTCAGGCGCCTTTTTTCTAGGCTGAAAAGCCCCAGACGCTGTAGCCTTTCCTCATAAGGGAGGTGCTCCAGCTCCATTATGGGTAGGCTTACCCGATTTTCCAGCACCCTGAGGGGGGCGGAAGTGACATCACAGGGCGGGCCAAGGAACTGTGATGTCACTTCCGCCAGAAGTGATGTCACAGGGCGTGTCCAGTTGGACATGCCCCTGAGACATCACAGGGCGGAGCATCTCTGGAAAAGCAACATAATAAATATTTTGCTTACATTAATTAATAACGATCAGCATTTAAAGCAACATATGACGCCCCCATACCCTCTGAGAGAGAGAGAGAGAGAGAGAGAAATGTTTTCTAAATTTACTGTCGTGCTTGGCATCTTCTGCAGTTTTTATAGGTGTTTTAATCTTATTTGAAAATCTACCTGATTAATTGGAACAACTTTTAAATTTACCAGCATTAATAAACCAATTAATTTAACTGATTAAACGTTGCAGTGCAAGTGAAAATTTCTGAAGCAGAAATGTCAGGGCAGAAGGACCATTTCAGACAGGTGTCTGCTTTCTGGCTGTGCTCTTGCCACTGAAGGGAGAGAAGATAATTTTCACAAGTGACATGGCATTACTGGTGAGCGACTCCCCCCTCCGTCGACCCAACAGAGCAGATTCCCTGCATTTGCATCCCGCGCCGCTCACATTCCTTTCCTTCGCATTCCATGGGGGAGATGCTGCTGACAGTTGCCGGAGCTCAAATTGCGTTGCTGTGAATGTTTTCTTTTAAACTCTTTAGCTTGCATGGCTTCCCAGTGCTTCAAACAGCTCTCTAAAGAGTTAAAAAAAACCGATTAACAGCGATTTCTGGTTACAATGCGAAACCAAAAGTTGCTGTAAATTGATTTTTTTTACTATTTAAGAGCCATTTGAAGCACTACGAAGCCGCGCAAGGCTGGAGTGCATTCAGCCTCACGCAGGCATGTGAAGAGTCCCCAGCTGGGATGAAGACGCAGCACATTAGCGCTGCAGAGGGGGAAGTCCTGGCCAGCCGTGACGAAGAGGATGCTGGCCGGGAGCCGGGATGGCAGCACTGCCTCTGGGACAGTCCCAGTCAGATCCAGGACTCTGGTTAACTATGGGGGGGGGGCTTCTTGGGGAGGGAGGGCAGAGCAGCAGCGGCTAAGACCTCCTGCCGGTTTGCTCTCCTGCAAGGCTCCAGTTTAGCTCGCATTTTGCAGAGTGTGTGCACATGCGAGTGACTTTTTTTGTGAGCCAGACAGGTGCCCAAGAGAACAGCCGGCAGGAGCTCTTAGCAGCAGCCAAGGTAACCTGGGACATGAGGTGGCGGGGGCAGAGCAGCTTGACAGGCTGAGCTCAAGAGATGGAAGAAGGCTTGAAAGGGAGCCAGATGAGACACAGTCACCCCTCCACAGCTGCCGCTCCACCTGCCCTCCCCAAGAAGCAGCCTCACTCACACTCACCCCGCCACCGCCACATGGCAATCTCTTACAGAACGCATTACTGGGGCAAGTCTGGGCAAAGGGAGGGGGAAGTTAAACAACCCGGAAGAGGCTTCCAGAGCAGCAAGTTTTCCCTCTCTGCAGCAAGTTAACCAAGTTGATTCCAGCTCTGAAAACAGCAGCTTCAGAGATAAGATAAGCCAGATGATTTTTAAAAACATTTTTTAACTTTAGGGAACCACTGTCATATATCCGATCATTGTTAAGAGGATAGTCATAAACCAGGGAATATCTGTACTGAAAGAACACTGGTACATTATGGCCCATGTATAAAACGTCATTGTTAGGGGAGGTCACTAGGTTAGAAACGCTTTCCTTGCCATTTAACTTAAGATATAGGCTAGGATTTGCATATGTAGATGCTTTACAAACTGAATCCTCTCTCTTGAATTATGAGGGAGACAGATAAGCAAGAGGAATGTACCACAACAACAATCCATTTTAATGATTTCTAAGGGACAGCAGGAGTTAGCAGTTTAACAGCAGGTAACACAAGCACGGGATGCACCATTTCTGACCAGAACTTAGAACAAAACACTAAGGAGCTGTGAAGTAGAAGGGTTAGGCAAAGCATTTAGCTCTAACGTTGGCTACTAGAACAAGGGCTTCACCTTGTGTTCTGTAGGAAGAAGAGATAACCAAGCTTGACACAATACACGTGGGCCAGAGAACCCTCTTGTGTCTTCTGAGGGGGAAGTAAAACTCATTGCTGGTCATAACTTCACAACAGTAATATTACCCCTGCCTGTAGCCAGTTGCAGAAGTCAGGATCTAACACATACTGTTGAATATTCTACAGAATTAGAACAAGAAGCAGCCTAGAGGAATGAGTTTTCCATTACTTCAAAAAAGGTAAGCATTCATGTTTTTCGCATCTGATTTCAAACCAGACAGGTAAAAGGACAAATAAGTCAAATCGTCCGCACAGAAACCCATTCAATTCATTAAGTTTAAATAGCTGCCATGTACCCATGTATGTCCCAACTCAATCTAACAACATTTTCTTAAAGTAATAAGAAAACTGTCATTCACTGGCTTTAAAATGTGGATCTTTAATACTTTCCATTCCATCTCTTACAGGTTACAGACATGGCACTGGATTCTACCATGTTTCATATATTTTGCTTAAGCTACTATAGCAAAATACTATCTTTTCTGAATGTAGCTATTCAGCCTATTGTATTGTTAGAATGCCAATACAGAAAGTTCAAAGCTCTATAGTTATATGCTAACTAAACTCTCCAAGTAGCATGGTGGGAAACAAATGATCTTTCTAGAAACAAGCTGCCATGCTTGTGATAATGCACTAGATCCAGAACCCAAACCATCATTTATCTATTATAACACTAGCACCCTCCAGTCATATCTGGGCATGTTTTCTTCCTTTTAAAAAATTTAGCTATCACAGACAAGCAAAAGGTATTTAAACAAAGCTTGTACCTAAGCCTCCAAATGATGCAGTAGTTTGTGGAATCCTTTTGAAAGTGTTAATAGCACACCTCATAGGAAAAATGTTTTTCAACAGAAAATGAACTTTTCAGCAACCTATTTTTCATTAAAAATTCTTCAAAGCAAGGTACTTACATTTAAGCTACAGACAGATGTGGTTATACTGGTTTCTATCAAATAGATAAGGCATGCTTCATTTTTCTGAAAGGCTCATCTTTTCACATGCATAAGCACTGCTTACCCTTAGAAGTATTTTCACCTGCCTTTTTTGCACAATAGCTACTTAAATGCGCAGTGTGTCTGCATCAGGAGTGACAATGGCATATTAATTGGAGTAGATGTTTATATATGGACTTGCTAAAGTTTGTTTATTTAAATCAATTGATTTTTGTGTTTCAGCTATGTTTCTCTTAACCACCTGATTTAAAAAGAAAGCTAAACAATGCAATATAAGCTAAAACTGAGTGAAAGGCTTTTATGAAAGGCTGTTTTCTTTATAGTTTTCCAACCATTCTTTCTTTACCAGTCATAACATAGCACAGTAGTTTATGCTTTTATATTATGGCTTGCTCCTGGATGTTTAGAGTATAGAAAATGTGCCTTGCAAGACTTGCAACATTTGTGCCTTGCAAGGCTGAAAAAGACTATTCAATTTTAAAATCTACCTTTATAGTTATGACAGCCAATTAATGTGCACTCTTTACTTAAATAGCATCTTAAAAGGGAATAGTGAACTCTATCCACCCTGATGCAGAGACAGCAGACTTACCCACTCTCCTAGAAGCTAACTGCAAGACAAGAATGATGCCTTCTTTGTGGAATACTATGTTGTGCATTAAGAAATTAAAAGGTTCTTGGGAGAACAAGTGGAATATATGCTTAGCTTTAATGAATCAAAACACTAACTTGTTGTTTTCCTTTTTAAGCCCTGCTTATTGCACTCAGTAACATGCCTTGACAAATAAAACAAAGTTTATAAATACAGTAGGGCCCCCGTATCCGCAAGGGACAGGTTTCACCTCTCACCAGTTAATTGAAACCACAGAAAAGAGCAAACCCCATCCCCCACACCCGTTACCTTCATTAGGTTTCTAGTGCTGTCGCCAAGCAAGCGTGTCTTTACCAAAACGCTAACTGCTTCCTGTTAATGTTCAGGAAACTCTCTAGCATTCAGGTTGCTTGCCTGCTCTGTGCTGTAAGCCATAAGCATGCTGGCTTATAGCATTTTGGTAAAGAAAGAGACATTCGTGCTTGGCACCAGCGCTAGAAATAACATAAGTGGGTGCGGGAAACCATGAATAGGTGAATCCGTGGATAGCGGGTCTGCAGATATGGGGACCCTACTGTAGCTAAGCACTACATCTGTGAGCTTGGTTAACTACAATTCTTCTAAAAGAGCTGCATTTGTTACACAGTGGATTGGGATCTTGTGCTACCCCTTCCCTCTCTACATTAACGGTTTTCCCCAGCCAGTGGTAATACCTATGGTTAAGTGTTAGCTTGGCACATTCTTAACCATAGTTGCTGTTAAGGCTGAACTTACGGCTGCTTTTGGAAACCAAATTTAACTGTTTTATTTATATTCCAAACACAGCCCCCAATCCCCTGGGCCTATTCCCAATCCCTTAAGACAATCAAGGGAAAACTTGCATTACATTTTCAGTAGTCTTCCATCCAGTACATTTGTTTGCTTTAAGCACTGCAGATTTTAAATTAGAGGCATTTTCACGTAGTATTGTGTACGTAAAGATGGGATTTTCTTTTTTGACATCTAGAGTAGTAGTCCCCAAACATGCCCCCACCACGACCCACCTTGTTCTCCCACAGTGGATTGCGACCCGGTGCTCCAGGGTGTGGCATCTGGGAACCTCTGGAGGCTGCTTCAGGCTGCACTCAGAGGGTCTCAGAGCACCTCCAGAAGTGATGTATGCGAAACTGGAAGTCACTTCCAGTTGCTTCTGGAGGCACCACGAGGCCCAGAGGCCACTGGAGTGCGGCCCTGGAGCAGCCTCTGATCCCAGCCGGAAAGCTCCAATTTTGGAAGTGCTTGTCTAGAGCATTGGTTTTAGTCATTTTCTGCTGAAAAGCTGCAGTAAGTATGACTGCAAAATACATCAAGATATTTGAAATAGTTTAAAATCATGTAGAAACAAACACTTAACACCCAACTTCAGGCAGCTCTATTACTACTTTAGTATATGAAGCATTAAATTCTTAAAATCAAACAATAGTTAAAATGCATGACAGCACAGAACCAGACAGGTTGACACTTTTAGATATGGCCAATGTACTGTAGTATTGCCTTAAGCCTAAGGATGGCTTCAGACATAATGCACGTACTACATAAAGAGTGAGTTTTTTGTATGTATGGTACTGAGCATGTTTCTAGATTTCTTGTAGCACAGTTAAACTAAACTCACATATACAAAAAAGCAGACTTTGATGTGGTAAACATGTCTGGCATTGCCTTTTGTGTGTGTAAAATACAGCCTTGAGCCCTGCAGTAATTTAGAATGTCCATTTTTACAAGAAGTTACCCTAATTCCTATGCAAGCCAATCAATAGCAAAATACAGTTACCCTAGAAGTCAATTCAGTTGCCTGAAAGTCTCAACATTAGGTACCACCACAATTCTGCTTATCATTCATTCTTTGCTTTATAAGACAGACTACCTTTTGAGCAATTAATTGTGTTCAACCTTTGCTGGTCAGTCATCAATTTTAGGGTTAGAACATGCTCCGAATCCAACCTCTGAAATTTATGCACTGCACACCAACACTCCTACTAAAATCCTAGCACTTCCACTGAACTATCTGCATAGATGGAATAATGGCACAGAACACTGGATTATGCTTTTTTATTCAAAAGCTAGGATAGCATCAATATCCATGTCATGGTGAATCAGAACACATGTAAAATACCTTACAATACATTAGATTCCAAAAAGGTACCAAAAAGTACAGTAAAATTAACACTTCCGTTACAGGAAATGTATGACACAAAAACCAATACAAAATAAAAAGGTGGAAAGTGACACTGGTTCCCTAAGATGCATCTTATTCTGTACAACTGGAATAACGCAGTTTGTAGTTAACTCCAAGAGGCAGTCCCTAGATGCAGAGCTGCAGGTTTAAGCAGACCCTCAAAATCAATTTCAATTTAACCTATCAATAAAATCATTAACCTTCAGCAAGGCTGAAATTTACACACCACACTGTCTAGACAACTATTATCTGTAAATATTAAACAAAGACATTTCCAGGGAGCTCTTCAGATACACATAACAGGCCATAGAAATTTATTGTAAAGTTAAATTTGGTACATAATTGTAATGTCCATCTACAGCATCGAGTACAAAACCTATGCAGTAGGCTTCTGCCCAAGAGCATGCCACTGCATACCTGAATACCTTTGATCAATATGGCTTGTAGTTATTCTGATGTCCACCACGTCTTGGAGCTTTCCCATAATTTGAACTGCCTTGACCTATGAACAAGAGACCAAATGCATTAAACTGCTATTTAGTTATGTTTGCGTATACCCAATACAGTTCTCTTTACTTACTGTAATCATAGCCCGGTCCATATCCAAAATACCCATATCCTGAATAATCATAGCCTCCATAGCCACCATAACCTTGCTGATAGCCGTATCCTTGACTCCCATAACCCTGGTTCCAGTAATTGCCATAACCTTGATTCCAATTTTGACTTTGAGCTATAGAAAGGAAAACCATCCACAAAATCCCATTTTAGTATAGAAGCTTGTCTTAGAATGTGTCCATACTAAAGTAGTGTGTGCAATACATACCTCTTCTTCCACCTCTTCCTCGGCCACCTCCAGAGCCAAACTGTTGCTGCTGATATACTTCTTTTGGCTGTGCTACCTTTATTTCACACTGAAAGAACAAGAACACTATGAAGTTAGCAATGCAGCAGCTTTCCAATACTGGAACCATAGACAACTTGAAGAATTCAGGTTTCCAGATGGGTTATGAACACAAGTTTTGGAACCACCAAGGCCAAGAGATACTTTGATGCGAACTTCCATTTGCTGCTGTTAAACAGAAGTATAGATCTTATCAAGATACTAGGACCCTTAAACACGTATCTTCAGTTGGTGCCTCCAAAAATCCATCAAGATTTTAAAATCTTGATGGTGGCCTCTCTACTTCAGGTTCTCCACTATAACATTATAAACGCTTTAAAGAGCAAGTATGTGGAAAGCTACTTCTCCTTTTGAACTTCTGTATAGACAATCAGTGTACAACTGCATGTGCAGCAAAACTAGATGACCCACATGGAGAAATAGTTTCCCTTGGATCAGGCACTGATTTGTATACATTTTCAAGTAAAGTGACACACCACATATTCCCTTCAACTGTCAGTATTATACATGTAGGCCAGTTGTACTAAGATTCCAAGGCACCAAACATAACCTGCAACTTTTCACAGACTACTTTTCTTTGGCCCCCTTCCACTTGCTGTAGCCTTTTTCTATACAAGATTGATGCATCTGTCACTTTTCTCCCTGTTCAACCCCCACCTCTGGTTCCTACTGAATCCTTTTCTGTTCAGAGCAGCCTCTCCCCCAACCCCATTTTAGGCTTTGCTATGTAAGCCTTAAGAATTCAAAAGAAAGCTCTCAATCTTAAACCAGCCTAACCTTTGCCTTATATATTTCTATCACCATTCTGAACAAAGATGGTGATACTTCAGGGGAATAAAAAGCAACAACTTTTTAAAAAATGAGTTTATTTTAAGTGAAATTGTCTGTAACAAAAGCTTTATAAGAAAATTAGAAGTCTTCTTAAAAACCAACTTTGTTTAAAAGAAAATTGAATACCAACAAATAAAAACCTACAGTTATCACAAAAAACTTAGCCATGGTCATGATGAAAACAAAGTTTAAAATGTTTTCTACATAATGAGCAGCTATGGGGGGAAAAAAGGTTAAAAATTAAAAATGAGGCAGGTATTCTCGTTTGCTGGCTTCCTACTGAACTAGCAAGTTATGACATGTTTGAAGTTACAGGAAATGTTATGCTGTAGGCCAGAAAGCAAGTCCCACTTTGTTCAATAGACTTTCAAATAAGGATGCACAGGACTGTAACCACAGCCTTCAAGGGAATGATCTTATTCAGAATCTTTACATATGTACACAGAAAGCTAAACAAACCTGCACCATGTCTTCAAGATCCAGGACCAAACTACATGCAACTGTGCACAAACTAAAACCTTTGGATCTTTCAGACTGCATGCCATTTGCTTTGCAGAACTAGAGATATGTTTAATGCATCATTAGCCATCATGTGCTTTGGGTCAATAGCAAAGGAGAGGGCACACAATCCAGACTGGGACTATGACATGGGAAATCAGTCATAGTCCTGGTATGTCATCAGTCCTGGTATGGATCTCTGTGCTACTCACCCTGCAGCTGCTATTTACCCAAGGAGGAAAGCTCCCGTAGGCACCAGTGGGAGCTTTCCTCCTGTACAAACAGCTGCCAGGGAGGGCACAATCTGCACTGGGACTACAGAAGAGAGAAAAGGGGTTAAAGTCATCCTTAGTCTGAATCAATCTCCTCCCACAACCATTACTGGTTAAAGAAAAACTAAGGGTCCAATCCTATCTAACCTTCCAGTGCCAAAGCAGCCCCCGAGGTAAGGTAACAAAACGATCCCTTACCTTGAGGCCTCCATGACTTCCCCCCTCCCCACTGCAGGATTCAGCACATGCCCCATTGGCACAACTGCATCGGGCGTTGGAAAGTTGGATAGGTTTGGGCCCCAAGTCCACTAGGGCTAATGATGCACTAAACCTGTATAATTTAGTTTACAATTATGCAGAACAAATGACATGTGAGCTCCATGTTCAGAAGGTTTTAGAATATGCTCTTGGGGTGTTCAAGGGTTCTATTTAGCTGCAAACCTATGAGTTTAATCCAGGCCACCATAGGCACAACTCCTGCAAATGGAAAGTTCAGAGAGCATAACAAAGCCCTGTTTTTCTCCAATCACGTGCACAAATAAGGCTATAACATGGGAGACCAGCATGCACATCCCGTATCTCAGACATCAAGTGTCGGGAGGGGGGGGGGGGGGAACCTGTGTCAACACCAATGTTTGAATTATAGCAACCAGCTAACATGCATGGTTATTCAGAAGGAAGAGAATCCAAGCAATTCCTTCCTTCCTTCCTTGATATTTAAGGACCCCTGACAATTACATCCAGTCGTGTCCGACTCTAGGGTGTGGTGCTCATCCCTATTTCAAAGCCGAAGAGCCAGTGTTGTCCAAAGACGCCTCCGTGGTCATGTGGCCGGCATGACTCTCCTTGCCGCAGCACATAGCATGCGGCTGGAACACGGAGTGCTGTTTACCTTCCCGCAAGCGGTACCTATTTATCTACTCGCATTAACATGCTTTGGAACTGCTAGGTTGGGAGGAGCTGGCCAAGCAACGAGAGTTCACCCCGTCGCGGATTCGAACTGCCAACCTTTCGATTGACCGCTCATTGTTCAGCGGTTATTAAATCACCTTAATTTCAGTCAATCCACCTTACTATCTCATGCTAGAATAATGCAGGAAAATGTGCGAACAGCACTGAAGCATCTAGCCTTTTGACATCTAAAGCTGCAATCCTACATACTTATTTGGTAGCCTCATTGAACTCAGTAGGGCTTATTTCTGAGTAGACATACCTAGAATTGTCTCCGTTAGCCTTGTTCCAATACACTGCCCTGCTTCAGCTCTGAACGAAAGATGCCATGCCACTTATATTTCATTTTAAGATCAGAAGTGAGAAAATACTGGTAGGTCAACTTCTTCTAAAAATTAAAGTCAGTTACAACCAAGTCATTAATAGTGCCAGGATAGTGTAGTGGTTTGGGAGTCGGACTTAGACCTGGAAGATCCAGGTTCAAATCCACGCTCGGCCACGAAGCTTCCTGGGTGACCTTGGGCTGGGTGACCTTGGGCCAGTCACTATCTCTCAGCCCCACCTACCTCACAGGGTTGTTGTGAGGACAAAATGGAGGGGAGGAAATATATACACCACTCTGAGCTCCTTGGAGGAAGGGCAGTATAAAAATGTGAAAAATAAATAAATAAAGCTATAAATTCTTACCTTGCTACCACTGACATTATGGAATTTTTTCTCCAAGATCTTCTTCACTGGGTCTTCTTCCTTAAACGTGATGAACACAAACCCCCTTCTTTTATTGGTCTTTGGATCCATTGGAAGTTCAATTGCCTCAATCTGATGAAAGACAGCAATTTATATTCAAGTCTCATTAAGTGTATCTTTTGCATTACTGCACCTAATTCACATCAGCAAATCTGAGAATTCACTGTACAATTGCTTCTTTAAAGGGAAGCTGAATTCAAGCACCAATTTTCTGGCTCTTCTTGGAACAAGGCTACCCCAGCTTACAGAAAAATAGTTTCATGTATGTACACAGTTAGCGCTCTATGCAACTATAG
This sequence comes from Plestiodon gilberti rubricaudatus, assembly GCA_026170595.1. Classification (NCBI taxonomy): domain Eukaryota; kingdom Metazoa; phylum Chordata; class Lepidosauria; order Squamata; family Scincidae; genus Plestiodon; species Plestiodon gilberti. Next base: position 190,232,193 of record JANXHW010000002.1, on the reverse strand, counting down.
TGGCGGGGAAGTTAGTATACTTCCTCCAAGATTCAATCTCTTAAAGCAGATGGGCAAAACAGAAAACTGCTTTTAAAAGTGCTAGGGTCGTAGGGCCACAAGTTACAAAGATACCAATATCTGTAATACAACAGCATCAACTCACACTGCCATATTTCAAAATACTGTATACACAGTGGGACATGTGCCCACGTTACATGAACCAAGCATACATCCCTACCATCTTTCTAATGGGTCAAAAGATGGCATATCAAGCACAAGGTTGCATGTACTTTACAGCAAACACAATACATCCTTTGACATTGAACATCTGTTTAGTTTTTAAACTAAAGATTAGCTCCTATCTTCATTTAAACTCTGCCTAGATTACCCACCTCTCCAAACTCTCCAAAGTATTCCCTGATCTTGTCTTCTGTTGCTTCTGGGTTAAGTCCACCAACAAATATTTTCTTCACAGGATCCTTTTTCATTGCCATGGCCTTTTTAGGATCAATCACTCGTCCATCTAACTTGTGTTCTTTCTGCTCCAAAACCTATAACAATTTAATAAATCATGCTGAAAATGGCACAAAATTTACAAAAATATTATGATTTAAGGTTTTAATTCTTCAAACTCACTTTGTCAACACTTGCTGCCTCTTTGAAGAGAATGAATCCAAAACCTCTTGATCTTCCTGTATTGGGGTCCATCTTTATTGTGCAGTCAGTCACTTCACCAAATTTGGTGAAGTAGTCTTTCAAGTCTTTTTTGCTTGTATCCCAACTGAGGCCACCAACAAACATTTTCCTGAAACAATTGAAGCGTTAACCTTAGCACAACAAGGTATAAGTACACCTAAGCTGGTGCCTATAATTAATATGGCTGACAATATTGAGCCTTGAATGTGTAAGTGGGCAATGGATGTCAACCTAAAAACTGAAAGGTATGCACTGGTATACCTTCATTTCAAATTTTAAGCTGAATTAAAACTAATACAAGGTTATAGCTCAGGGATTCTCAACCAGTGGTACTTTGGGATACCTCTAGAGGTACTGGGACTGCTGAATCCCGCTGGGACACCCAGAACCCCTCAAAAACGCTGCTTTTTGGTGCCATGTTTTCACTCCCAAGAGGCTCCTGTCTTTGGCAGAACCTCTTAGGAGCTAAGAAAACAGCCCATCCGCCCACCTGGAACTTCTTACCGACCTCCTGCACTAAAAACCCAGAAGTGGTGACAATGATGTTGCCATTTACTTCCAGTGGTACTCGGTGCGACGGTGACCATACAGGTGGTACAACCGCACTGAGTACGTAGAGAACCCATTATTATAGCTAATGCATGCTACAAATACTTCAACTGAATAAGACAAAATCATTATTGTACCTCATCTTGACATTTTGTTTTCTAGTTTAGTTTTCTACTTACATAATCATCAGATAAATGAACTTCAGTTTTACCTTCTAAGACAGTATTCCATCTTGCTCATGAATTTAGATACAATGATACAGGCATTACAGTAGGGCCCCGACATCCGCAGGGGATGGGTTCCTCTCCCCCACCCTGCGGATACCAGGAACCTGCAGATAGGGGGAACCGCTATCCCGCGTGGATACCGGGCAGCCCCCTGCACCCATTACCTTCCCTTTAGTTGATATATCAACTAAAGGAAAGGTAATGGCTGCGGGGGGTACTGCGACCCGCAGATCCGCTATCCATGGATTCACGTATTCGTGGATGCGGGGGGGGGGGCGCGCTGTATAAAGAAAAAGCTTCAAACTCCTAATATTTCAGGAGAAAAGCATGCAAAAGTTACAAACCAACTCATCCTGCATGCATAAATCCTAACCAAGGACGTTACACTATCTTAGATGATCCCAACTAATCGTTAAGCCAAAAAGAACATAAGAACATAAGAAGAGCCCTGCTGGATCAGGCCAAAAGCCCATCTAGTCCAGCTTCCTGTGTCACACAGTGGCCCCACCAGATGCCTCAGGGAGCACACAAGACAACAAGATACCTGTGTCCGGTCGCCACTCCCTTGCACCTGGCACAGAGAAAACCCACTTCTAAAACCAGGAGGTTGTGTACACAGAGATAACAAATGAGCATGCAGAAGTCCTACCATTTCCCCCTAACCCTTTCCAATGTTTACATTGGGAATAAGCATGCTGGTCAATAGCAAATATAGAGTTCAAAGATTTTTGATACAGCCTTAAAAAATTATGAATAAAGCAGGCACTTCATATCAGAAGCAGCATGCGATCAGGTATGACCCCTAGGGGCTCCAGAAGTATTCACTTCCTTTATATGCAAAAGCACCCTGGAGAAGTAAAGGGTTTCAGTTTCTTATTTGAAAGCATCATAAGTTTAAAAAATTGGATATAACTGATCAGACTCCAGCACAGCCACAGAACAGAAACCAAGCTAGTCAGCTTAAGCATACAATTTGAGATAGCAAAATCATCTGAGGACACCCAATACCAGCCGAAACTTCATAAACAAAAATGCTGAAGGCAATGACTAGAACTCTCCTGCATTCTCAAAAGCCCTCAAAAAGCTACAGCTGACTTTAGTCAAGCGACAAGAGGAGCAAGGCCAGGGAATCTAGCGAGAAAAGGTACAGATCTTTTCGACATATGCAAAATACAACCATATTAAGGCATTTTTACCCAAGGGTGTATATACGCAACAGGAGTTAAATGTATACACCTGTGGGCAGGGAGAAAATGGGTTTTAAGCTACTGTCGCTATACACGGCGCGCCAAAGAAGGAGCTTAACCCTCTGCCAACAGGGGAGCTTTACTCGCCCCTCCCCCGTAGCCACCACATGGCGCCAACAAAAGAGAGCTTCAGAACAAAGGAGGAGGGTCCGCGCCAGCGGCGCTCCGGCCCAGCTCATTGTCTGCTTCAGCCCCGCAAGCAGAGCCAGAAGGGGGGCGAGAGGGGTTGGCTTGCGCCACGCAACCGCGCGGCAACCACCATGCCTTTTGTAAGATAAGGAGGGGAGGAGCTTGAGAGTCTGGGCTGAAGCGGCTTCGGGCCTACCACTCTACGCCGAGCACGATCCTTGCGGGGGAGGGGACCTCGGCCATGCTTACCCTGCGTCCTCCTCGTTCTTGCTGGCGTTGATCTGGTTTCCTTCGGCTCCGTTCTGGCTGCCGGCCGAGGCGGCCGGGGCTGCTGACTGCCCCGCCTCCTCGTCCCCTTCTCCGCATCCGTCCCCTTCTTCGCCGTCTCCATCTCCGTCTCCCACCACGGTTGCCGCCACCACCTCCTCTTCCTCCTCCTCAGGCTGCTCCTGCAGCTGCTCCTCGTCGCCCCCGCCAGCTGAGCCCTCGGCCGTCTCCGCCTCGTGTCCGTTTTCGGTGGCGCCGAACTGGTGCTCCACCTCGGCCATGGTGCCTGCTGCCCTGAAGAGCGCGCCGCTGCCTCGACCTGCGCAAGCGACAACAGCGGAAGTTCCCCGTCAGCGGGGCCTACGGAGGGGCGGGGCCTCTGGGCACAAAATGAGCGCGCACCACCCGCAGCCTCTCGGCCTTCCCTCGCGATGCGGCCTCCGACTGGAAGGCCCACCACCCACCACGGCTTTCGACTTACGTTAAAGGCTGCTCCTGCTCTCGCAATCTTCCCAGGACAACCGGGAATCCCCGTTTGAAGCTGCCTCCGTCACCGGCCTGTGGCGAGCTCGTCAGCGGCGGCAGCTGCTGCTACTACTCTCGCGCACAGTTTGTGCTTCACGCGCCGCAGTTAAGCGCTACCCAAAAGCGCGCTCTCGCCTAGCCTTCTTTAGTAGACCTCGCGGAGTCGCGCGGGCACCCTGCAACAAGCCTTCCGCTTATTGGCCCTGAATGCCAGTCACTCACCGAGAAGGGCATTTCTCGTTTGCTAGGAACAGCAGGCCCGCGCGCTGTCTCCTCTCTCTCCCCGCCCCGCTCCCTCAGCGCTTGTGTGGGGTGGCCTACGCCTACGCCTGGAGGCCTACTGCGAAGGTTGGCGAAGATTCTCCAAGTGTCGATTCCTACTCAAGAAATAAATACCCGCCTGTGGGAGAAAACACTACCAAGTCGCCTAAGCTAACATGAACATCCCATTATAAGCAGGGCCGCCGGTTCTAGAGTCTGAGTCGCCCTTGCCACTGTCCCTTGCAGAGCTCCCTGAGCAGTAGCCCCCACCACTCGCTTGCCCACTGGGTCCCACTATTGGGGCCCAATCCCGGGCTACCACGCAAAGTGAGCAGAAATGGCTGCTCCTGTGAAATGCCATTTGATTGCCTCGTATGTGTAGAAAAGGAAGTGTTACAATACTGCTGCCCCAACACCAGAGTACAGTCACGTCACCCACCATAGATGGTCCTCCTGCCGGGGGTCCTAGTTGCTGCTTCTCAGGGTGAGCTTAGGTGTCACTCAGCACCGGTCGCCCCGCCCCCCACCAGCCATGCCACCCATAAAGGAATACGGTATGCAAACACAACAGCTGATGCTCTTTGCAGCCACCTCCACCTCTTAGGCTGCAATCTTGTGCACACTTTCCTGAGTAAATTCCATTGAACGCAATGGGACTTCGACTTCTATCTTAAGTCCGACTTCTAGAAGTCCGACTTCTAACTTAAGTAGACAGGCACAGGAGGATTGCCCTATACATGTCTGGAGACTGCAGCTGCTCTTTGCAGTCCAAGCACTTCTGTCACTCGTGCAAGATGGTGATCGATCAGGTGCTGCAAGAAGCCGCTGCTGCCTTCTTCATTCACTCTCTCATTGGTGCAGCAGTTCAGACAGGGCCCAGCAAACATGCCCCCTCCTGTGTTGCTCAGCAGGAGATGGAAAGAAGAAAGCACTGGTGGATTCTCCTTACCTATCATTTGGCTGCTCCTCATGGGAGTGAGCATCTCCACTCACTTGCTCACTCCCCCTGGCCCAATCCCCACTACCACCAGAAGCAAGGGTAGTAAAGTAAGAACATAAGAAGAAGAGCCCTGCTGGATCAGGCCAAAGGCCCATCTAGTCCAGCTTCCTGTATCACACAGTGGCCCCACCAGATGCCTCCAAGAGCACACAGCCAACAAGATAACCTGTTTCCTGCTGCCACTCCCCTGCACCTGGCACAGAGAAAACCTACTTCTAAAACCAGGAGGTTGCCAGAGGCGTCGCTCCGGTAGGGGCGGGGCTGTAAGTATCGCTGCGGTCATAGTCTCTTTACCGAGCGAGGAGGAGGCAGCCCCGCCCCCTCACTGTAGGAGCCAGTCCCCTGTGGAGAAAGCAGCAGGCAAGAGACCCTGCCTGCTGCTTTCTCCGTAGGGGACTGGCTCCGACAGTGAGGGGGCGGGGCTGCCTCCTCCTCGCTCGGTAAAGAGATTATGACCGCAGCGATACTTACAGCCCCGCCCCTACCGGAGCAACACCTCTGGAGGTTGCTTATGGCTTGTAACCTGTGATGGTCTTTTCCTCCATGAATCTGTCCAAACCCCTTTTAAAGGCATCTAAGCTAGGTGCCATCACCACTTCCTGTGGCAAGGAGTTCCACAGATGAATTACATGCTGGGTAAAGAAATATTTTCTTTTATCCGTTCTAACTCTCCCTCCACTCAATTTTAGTGTATGTCCCCTGGTTCTGGTGTTGTGCGAGAGGGAGAAGTATTTCCCTCTATCCACTCTCTCCATCCCATGCATAATTTTATATGTCTCAATCACATCCCCCCTCAGGCGCCTTTTTTCTAGACTGAAAAGCCCCAAACGCTGTAGCCTTTCCTCATAAGCGAGGTGCTCCAGCCCACGAATCATTCTGGTCGCTCTTTTCTGCACCTTTTCCAATTCAACTATATCCTTTCTGAGGTGTGGTGACCAGAACTGGACACAATACTCCAGATGTGGCCTTACCATCGATTTGTACAATGGCATAATAATATTGGCCGTTTTATTCTCAATCCCTTTTTTAATGATCCCGAGCATGGAATTGGCCTTCTTCACAGCCACCGCACACTGGGTCGACACTTTCATCGACCTGTCCACCAGCACCCCAAGATCTCTCTCTTCATCCATCACAGACAACTCAGAACCCATTAGCATATATGTGAAATTTTGGTTTCTTGCCCCAATGTGCATCACTTTGCACTTACTTACTGCCATTTTGCTGCCCATTCTCCCAGTTTGGAGAGATCCTTCTGGAGCTCTTCACAATCCATGCTGGTCTTCACCACCCGGAAAAGTTTAGTGTCGTCCGCAAACGTGGCCACCTTGCTGCTTATCCCCAACTCCAGGTCATTTATGAATAAGTTGAAAAGCACCGGTCCCAAGACCGATCCTTGGGGCACACCGCTTTTCACCTCTCGCCATTGTGAAAATTGCCCATTGACTCCCACTCGCTGTTTCCTGGTCTTCAACCAGTTCCAAATCCACGAGAGGACCTGCCCTCTTATTCCCTGACTGTGGAGTTTTCTCAGGAGCCTTTCATGAGGGACCGTGTCAAACGCCTTCAGAAAAGGCTGCTTTTCAGATGCAAGGAGATGGCTGCTCCCTTTTTAACTGTCACAGAGAAGATGTTGATATCGCTGCTTTAAATACCTCCTAGACTAGGGCTCTCTCACTTGGCAGGGAGGGTTGACACCCTCGGCTGTCCTTGGAGGCTCTGCCTCAGATCCAAAGACGTGACTCAGCTTCAGCTCAGAAGTGGAGCCACCAAGGACAGCCAAGGGTGTCACCCCTCCCTGCAGTCTTGCTCAGCTGTTTTTGGTCTCTCTGAATCGCTTCTTTGTGTTCTCGCAACGGAGCAGCCGAAGACCACTGAGCCTGGGTGGCTGCGGTTGTGGTGTCAGCCCCCCAAAAAATTATGTCACCCAGTTCAGCCCGGAGCAGGGGGAGGATAGAATGGGGGAGAGGAGGGGGCGTTCCAGGGCAGGGGGAGGGTGGATCAGTGGGAAGCAGGCCTGGGAGGGGAGGAGGCCTCTGCTGAATCCTATCCCCCTTCCCAGACTTAAAAGCTCGACATGGAGCTGCCTGGATTTGCACCAACCATTTAGCTGGCGCACATCCAAGTAGCCGCATAGAGGCTGGTGGGGCTTGACACGGGGTAAGGGGACGAACGTCCCCTTACCTTGAGGAGGGCCTCCAGCAGCCTCCAGCTCCACTCTGGATACAGCATAGCCTGCCCTGGCACCGCTGCATCCCAGCATGGGGCTTTGGATAGGATTGGGCTGTTTCTGTGTTAAAACAAGCTTTTCAAGTAAAGTATGGAGCTCCAGCAGTATAACAGTCTTAAGGGGATAATCAATGGAAAATGGGGTTCCAAGAATGGAATGAGACATCCCTAAATGAGAGAACCGTGAATCAAGAACAGAAGATTTTGAAAAAATTGGTGCTTGACAATTCTTATCTTCATAACAACACTATTATGTTATTATGTATACCAGGGGTTCTCAACCTGTGGTACGGGTATCCCTAGGGTTAGCAGATCCCTTGCTGGGGGTACGCCAAACTCTGCCCCTTATCTGCCCTATCAGCAGCTAATTAAGTGTTAATTAAGATGGATTTTAAATTGTAATTGTAATTATTTTCATAGCCTTTCTGTCTCTCTGATTTTGGTTTTGGGCTTATTTTTGTACTTTGGAAAATGTACTTTGGTGGGGTGGGGGAGGGAGGAGCTGATTTTGGGAAGTGTGACTTGGAGAAAAAAAAAGATCCTTGCATGTGTGTGTCTCTCCCCCCCCCCCACACACACACACATACTGTTAAATAAGACATTTTCACATTTAAAATTGTTTTAGTACTTTTTTATTTAACGATTAATTACCTAATTAATTAATTGATTAATCCAGTTAATTAGCAGGGGGTACTTCAGAAAATTGGACCGTGATGGGGTACCCGGCCCTCCAAAGGTTGAGAACCCCTGATGTATACCACTGAGATATACAAATGACAACTCCAAGCGGTAGTATAGCCAGAGGGGATGGCAGCACGGTGAGTGCTGCACGTTACACAAAGGTGCAAAGTGGCCCCTCCCACTCACCGTTGGAGCCAGTTCAGCAGCGAAGGCAACACTTCTTTTGCTACCAGACTGGCTCTGACAGTGAGTGGGAGAGGCCACTTTGCACCTCCGTGTAACTTTCTTCACTGCCCCCCCCCCCGCTATGCTACTGGCTCCAAGGTCACCATGATATTTTCTGGACTTACAAACTTGTGCTTCTTACCTTACTAAAGAACTTATAAATACTTTCAGTGAATTAGTGATCTTTGGTTGTATTTGTTTAGTGCAGATAAGTGATGGAGACTGCCATACTATTATATACTTGCTTGGGACTTATTTCTGAGTAGACATGCACAGGATTGCGCTGTGAAATTCTGAACTCCATAATCCCAGCTATGCTTTGTCAGGTTACTCAAGTCAGGAGTTCTGGTTGTCCAATTCCAAATACCATTTATTAATTTCAGTGGCAGTTCCTATTTATTTATTTTACAGTGCAATCCTTCCTAACCAACTTTCCAGCACCGGTGTGGCCATGCCAACAGGGCGCACACAGCATTTTGCAGTGTAGAGGCAATCATGGAGGTCTCTTTTCAAGGTGAGGAAACATTTGTTCCCTTACCTCAGGGCTGCATTGCGGCTGCACCAGTGCTGGAAAGTTGGTTAGGATTGCGCTGTGAATACGTGCCTCTTCATTTTGGCTATCCTTCTTTGCCACTATTATCTGGTACCAGTTATAATAGTCACTGTTGTCAAAGATTTTGCTATATACAGCTAATTGCAGTAATTACTCATTCCACTCTATAATTCTCAGCTTCAAATGTACATACAACTGGGCTCCCACTGTCGGGCTGTTTTAGAAAATGTGCGTTCAAAGCTGTGGTAATGAAGCATTTAATCTTATGCTCTGCTATTCATCGGAAGGTGTCGTTATTTCCCAGTAGCGACACACCTCATGTGCCACCCCTTACGAAATGGACTCTGAATAGAAAGCATTATGTTTCCACATAAAATGGAATAATAATTATGATTACATTATTGTTCTTCTCATGAACTGGGAGTAAAGAGGAATACAGCAAACAGGTGGAGGAGAAAAAGGTTGCTCTCACCTAAGCCCTCCCACCACACCCATGATTACCCTTTTCTTGCTTTTCCCAACACAATGAAATCCTGCACCCTTACAGGAAAGATAGACAATGGTTCCTGCTTGCTCACACTGAGACAAAGAAGACATCTTTATTCTGGAGCTCAGTCTGTATGAGGTCATTCTTGTGCAAAATCCATATTCTATAATACTCGTTGACTGGAGAGCCTTTATCCCTTCTATAGTTTGCCACTTGTGTCATTTGTACGCTTTGTCAACAAGTTTTTTGACACCTGTTACAGTTTTCATTTACTAAATAGGTGTCAATATAAAGCATATCCAAATTCTTCTAAGACAGTGATTAGGTTTCATCTGTAGAATCTATTGAGCAGTCAATAGCTTACATTAAAAAAAAAAAACCTTGAAATTAAGCTTCACGAAAACACCTGCAGGCTGAGCCAGGGAGGCTGATGTTATGGTCCTGCTATGCTAGGCAGCTGCAACATGATGGCTATGCTTGATTTACAGTACTGTAACATAGAATCATGACTATCTCCCCCCCTCCTCCAAAGCAGAAAACTTAAAATAATACCAACAGAAATGAGATATTAACAGAACAAGACCTACAGACACCCCCACAGCATCCCTGGCAACTCTGCTACTGCCCACCAATCAAGACATTGTACACCAAGATAGAAAGGGGGGTTATTGTCAGTGCATGTGCACTTTGTGTTTAAAATATCCCAGATTCAGTCTCAGGCCCCTCCAGCAAAAAGATGTCACCTTGAATAATTGGGAAATTCCTTTGCCAGATGCAACCGAGACTGACAGCGCAATCCTATCGTCCTATAAAGCACTTCGCAACACCCAGAGAGTAGGCCGCGCTGGCGCTGCCACGCTGCCGCAAGTCCAGTGCCCTTCGCCACGGAACCCCCATTCCCAGAACCCCTGTGAATGCGAAAATCCGTGGATGTTCAAGTCCATGATGGGGTGGGGGTGGCACCACAGTACCTTAATTAACAGCCACGCAGGCCCGCCGCCAGCTTCTTGCCTCTTGCGCCACTTTTTTAGCTTGTAAAACATGTGTAAAAAGAAAAAAATCTATTGGAAGCAACTTCTGGTTGCACACCACTAGTGGCCAAAATTGTGAAAACTTTGTATTTATGAATAATACCCTCATGTTATATAATCATTTGATACATAATTTCATGCTGAAATATCTGTAGTTATCAAATGTTATATTATGACCAAATACGTAACTAGAAAAATAAAACACAACTGCCTTATGTAACAAAAAGTAGATTTCCTGAACTCAAAACAGACCAATGAGACCGATTGTTCCAAGAGCCGAGTTGGTTACTGATTTGTTGGGTGATCTGTACTGTTATATATTAAAATAAATAAAATTAATGTGGGTGACACCATGAGCTTCCGGACCAGGCGACACCCAACTCTAGCGACACTATTGACCAGGAGTAATTTGTAGAAATACATAGTCCTGCCTGATGGGCATCTTTTGTAGAACCCAGCTCAGCCCAACCTTGTTTCTCCCTGTTCACCTCTGGGGTCCATCATGGGGGTGACGCGCTGAGCTCTCGCACTGGGTGATGCAAACCCTAGTTTCACCTCTGCTTCTGACTAAATTATGTGTAGATCGGCTGTGCAACTAATCATGGAATGCCTACATACCAGTTTAGCTTCTAATCATAAATCAGAAGTTCCTGAGAGATCATTACAGATGTCCCAACCACACCCTGTTTCTTCTGGCTGCAAGAAGCAACTGTATAAGTAGATCTTGCTTGGCTGAAGTCTGCTAGAGGGAGGATCCCATTGAAAATGAAATATATATTTGCTATTATGTAACTAATATATTTTATTTGAGTCATTTATACATGGCCTTTCAAATTGGAAAAAAAAAGTAGCAGTTACGTAACCAAGTCCTGCAATCGTATATGTACTTACAGTATATGGGAGTAAGAAAGTTCCGTTGAGCTCAATGACATTTACTTCCATGTAAACATGCAGAGTATCATAGAACAGTTAAATCTAAAATTGTCTGAGCTAATAGGCCACAGTCGAATGAAACAGTTTTTACCTGATGTGATGTTTCACCTACTACTGTGGCAGGTAGTCTCAAAGGTTTGGAGCAGTGGTGTTGCTCCAGGTGGGGCGGAGCTCTAAGTTCCGCTGCGCTCCAACCCACCGTTACACACCCGCACGAGGCGACCCCGCCCCCTCACCATCAGAGCCTTTCAGGGCTGCGAAGGCAACGAGCAGGAGACTCCCTGTGCGTTGCCTTCGCAGCCCTGAAAGGCTCCGAAGGCGAGGGGGCGGGGCCGCCTCGTGCGGGCATGTAACGGTGGGTTGGAGCGCGGCGGAACTTAGAGCTCCGTCTCACCTGGAGCGACGCCACTGGTTTGCAGAATGCAGAAAGTACTCATTGGGGGCCAGTAATTGAGGACTGACAGCTGAAATATATTACCCTTACTAGCATTATAAAATGTCTCTGGGATTCCAGGTATTGTCAGTTGCACTGGATAATTTGGAAAGCTACTTTGTGTACTCTCCAAACCTTTGAGAATGGCTTCCACAGTAGTAGGCGAAATGTCAAGTAAAAACTGTTTTATTGGACGGTGGCCTATTAGCCCGGATAATTTTAGTTTTAACTATTCTATGAATACCGGCTGTGAAAGTCTTAGCATTTATATGCAGAGTATTGCACTGTGGGCGCAATTCTATCCAATTTCTGCCACCGGCTGAGCTCTACTCAATCCTATCCAACTTATGCGAGAATGGGAGGCCCCAGAACGGAAAGGGGATTCAAATCCCCTTTGAATTCCCCTTTTGGAGGTACTAGGTATGCATGAAAACATATGATATAGAGGCGTGTTTCTAACTAGAAATGCCTTTTTCCCCAAAAAAAACAGTCACGGGGGGGGGGGTTACCCTGGTCAGGACTGGAAGAGGTTCACTCTCTTTCTCCTACACCCTTATCCTGACAATGACAATAACTGTTCCCCTTTACTAGCAATCTGACCCTAAAGTGGCCATTTCATCAAATCACTTCTTCAGGAGAAAACCATCACTTCTAGACCTAACTTTTGGTAGGGGAAACATAACCTTTTTTTGGCTGTGGAATGAAGCCTTCTCTGTAGCTGCACCTACACTTTGCTTTGCATAACTCACCTTCCCATCTGCAGTGGCCTTTTATTTCTGTATGAGGACCTTTCTTCATAGAGAGACATTTGGCCTGTAAAGCTGTCAAACATCTCCCTGGCATGTTGGTTTTTACATTCCTAGGTTTTTAAAATATTATTCTATCATCTGTCTCTGCCTCTAGTATTTGATATTATTGTATTTCAGTGTTTTTCTTGTTGTGAGCCACATTGAATACTTCTGTGCTTCATTATTAATTCAGCCAGATGGAATGATGCTCTACCCCCGAGTATCAGTCCCACACAATTGACCACAATGCACCCTCATGCTACGCACTTGTCCTGCCTCCTTCTCTCGCTTCCTGATTAGTTTTTCTAATCACACAGGTGTTTCAGATGAACCACCTCTACTCCCAATTAGAAATACTAATGAGGAGGGGAGGAGAGAAGCCAGCACATGCATGCAATGGGAGCAGTCATGTCTAATATTGCCTGGGGCCAGTTTGGGCAGTACAGTATTGTCTGAACAACCCCCAAACCACTGTGTGTATCCTGTGAGATCGTACCACTTATCCCTACTGCCTACATGCTACAAAAGTAATTTGCTTTTCTCCACTGAGTGGTTTTAACCATGAATGGAATGAGGCTGGGATACTAGTCACGCTGCCTACTAAATCAGGTGGTTACTTCTACGGCTGCTACATCTCTCCATTCAGAACAATTGCTTCTTGGAAGCAAATAACCAAGTATTTTGGTCTGTACCGAAGTCATCAGCTGTGGACAGCTACCTGAAGAGGGGGAGTGGCACAGTCTACCAGGAAGGGGATTTGAACCTATAATTGATCCCCCTCTTGATGCAACTCTTTTGAGGGCCAAATACCTTTTCATGCCAGGCCACAGTGACAGGGGCATGAAATATGGGGGAGGGGTAGGAAATACGGGGGAGGGGGTAGCTATTCGTCGCTCCATTCCCCTCTCCTTTCTCTGTTACTCCCCACCCACGTGGCAGACTTGCTTAGCTTACTTGGCTAGATAAAACACACTAGGCACAGTTGATTGAAGCTGCAAAAAGAAGTTTACTCACAGTTTCATTCATATGTACAGCGTCTGATTTGGATCAGAGGATATGCTAAACTTAAAGGACAGAACCCTCCTAAATGCTAGGGCTCTCTGTGTGAAGGCATGCTGGAAGATGGCGCTGGGCTGCTGGAGGCAGTTTGCCACGTCTTCCCTGGTCAGTAGTCAGAAGCAGAAGAGATTAGTGAGAAGGTGAGGGAGAAGGAAAATGGGTCTGGGGCCACACCCCTTCCTTAAGACAAAGAGGGGTCAAAGACAAGAGACTCACTCAGGTAAACACACAATACATCCCCCCCCCCCCAGTGTCCAGCAGACGGAAGTTGTCCACTTTTCCAACAACTCTTAGTACATCTGACGTTAAGGAAAATGTTAACATACAGTGCCCATATCAGAAACAATAATCTACGGTCGATGGATGTGCCCTTTAGTTTCTCCCACAGTTTCATCCTATAGTATAGATGGAATCAAAAGCAGATTTAAGATTGATGAAAAAGCTGCATACAGAGAACCAGAGTTGTTTAATGGCATATTTTTCTATCAAGTGCTGCATAATCAGAATATGTCCTAATGTGGTCCTACCTTCCCGAAACCCAGCTTGCTCCTCAACTATTAATTTTTCCTGTTTCATCCATCATTTAAGTTTATCTTGCAAGTGAGCAGAATATAATTTGCTGATTACACTTAACAGGTTTGTAGGTCTGTAAGTAGCTGGATCATCCTTCCTGCCTTTTTTATAGAATGGGACTATAACTGCCTGCCCTCAATCTTCCAATATACGCAAATAGGAATATTTTAAAGACTTTTCTACCACAATTTTCATCTTGGAGATCCTTATGCAATACAATGCAAATAACGTAATAAAATGTAGATGCAACACGTGACCCAGACAGCTTAATGAAAGCTGTAGGATTATTCTCAAAAAGATGAAGGCTGAAATCCTATACTACACACTTACATGGGAGTAAGTTCCATTGAGTTGAATAGGCCTTACTTCTGAAAAGACATGCATAGGATTGTTGGACTGTCAGACCTGTATGTAGTGCTCTCTGACTTAGAACTTTCTAAGAGCCAGCAACAACAGTTTGAAAAGGGCTGTTTGAGCACGTTTACGTGTGATAAACGTGCTCAAACAGAAATGTAATGAAATAAAATCAACAGTCGCAAAAAGAAGTTGGTCGGAATGACAAGATACCAATCGCATCCGATCTATCCATCCACTCTGCAGAAACAAAAGAAACTGCTACCGTATGCCTCCCTCACCCATTTCAGGCGTCTCTAGGCGGCTGGATGAAAGCGAACCCAACACGTGCTTCGAAATGACCTTGTCGGCTTGCCGTAAGTGCCTGTCTTGAGCTGGGGGTTCTTTGGTTGCATAGCAACCTACTTAGCACTGAAAGGCGCACTTCGCAGGTACAGTATATCAGGACGCGGGGGGTGTGTGGGAGGGTTGTCCTCGCTGGCCAGAACGATGTCAGTCAGTGTGCGCCGGAGCGACTCTGGAATCTTATAACGAGGTGGGACAGTCATTCGGGGCAAGTTGCTGCTGAAGTGCAACTCGACAGCTGCAGCTCTCTCCAGCGGAAAGCAGTAATGGGCTGGAGGGACTGTCCTTTGAATGGTGGGTGATTCGATGTGATGTGTGGGAGAGAAAGAGGGCGGTGCGTGAATCCTCTCTAAGAGAAGGCGTATACTGTACAGCACAGCAGTCCCACCAAAGCCGGACCTATTTCTGAGTAACCGTCATTCGCCCCCTTTTACAGACAGAGGCTCCGTCTGACTTGAGCAACAGCGCTTCAGAGACAGACAGACAAATGACGCTTTCCCCAGCATTGTAGACTGGGCAACGGGTGCCTCTTCTGCAGCTGTTAAAGTCTCCGAGTAAAATCATAAAAGGGTGGCAACATTAACGCTGGAACCCTAAAATACACTTCCCTGTACAAAGTCTGGTTTCAGAGGGACTTATTTCTGAATAAATGTGTATAAGATAGGATTGTGTGTCCAGACACAGAGTAAACTTGGAGTAATTACTGTGAAGTAAGTGTCCAGGCTAAGATTCTTCCTGTAATAACTCTAATGAGCACTATTAATGTATCATTTCAGTGAGAAAGAGGACTTGGATGTTCATATTTTAAGCCCATATTTTAAGCAAAAATGCAGATGTTAATGCCTGAACCTCAGATTTATGTGGAAAGAACCCTGGCAATCATTAAACCAGATATCATCAACAAAGAAACAGAAATAGAGGATATAATTCTCAGATCAGGATTCAGCATTGTTCAGGTAACTTGGAAAAACAAAAGTTGTGCATATTCAACTGCAATTTAAAGTACAGTATTTTAAAAGTGAGAAATCCTATGGTTTAAGAGGCCTTGCTTCAGAGTAACAGCCTTTTAGCTTGTGTTCCTAACAGAGCAGCCCTTAAATAGGCCTACCAGATTCCCCGGCACTCGGCCGGGACTGGGGGTGTGACTGGGGGCGTGGCCGAGGGCAGGGACTTCCTCCCTTGAGGCTGGGAGTGAACTCGGGCCGTTCCGGAGAGCTCCCAGCGTCGCGCAAATATGAGACGAGACTGAGAGCTCTCCGGAACGGCCCGAGTGAACTCGGGCCGTTCCGGAGAGCTCCCAGCATCACGCAAATACGACGAAGCATGCGCGCGAAGCTGGAACGTCTCGGAAGATGTCCGACTGAACTTCGGACATCTTCCGAGTGCATCTTCGGAAGATTAGGGACGGAGACGTGCTGCAGCAGGCAGCACAGTCTCAGAAGTGCTCCGGCCGGCCGCAATGCAGCCGGCCGGGGCCGGGACTAAACTACAGTTTGGGGGGGACGGGGGGACAAAAGGGGCTTGCCGGGACTTTCCCGGTCATTTCCGGGACGATGGTAAGCCTACCCTTAAAGCCTCCTTCTTTCAGTCGTTTTCTGCAAGTAGAATGGTTTTTATTTATTTATTTATTTATTTGCAGTATTTTTATCCCGCCTTTCTCCCCGAAGGCGGCTTACAACAACAACAAAAAGAGAATACAATACAAAAAATACAATGCAAAAATAATCACATTTTAAAACAGTAAAAAACAATTAATGAAAATTATTAAAAACAGTATCTAAAAATCGATTAAAAAGATCATAGCTACAATTAAAACCGGAGCATAAAAACAGCTGCACCCACACCTGTACCAGCGAGATGTTATAAAAGGCAAGGGCTCAGAAGGCTTCTTTGAATAAGAAGGTTTTTAGGCCTCACCAGAAAGTGTCCAAAGAGGGAGCAGTTCGTAAGTCAAAGGGGAGGGAATTACATAAGGTTGGTGCCACTACTGAGAAGGCCCTGTTTCTGGCCGCCGCCCCTCACACCTCCCTGGGCGACGGCACCCGTAAAAGGGCCTTCACTGATGATCTAAGGCAGAGGTTCTCAACCTGTGGTACGGGTACCCCTAGGGGTACGTGGACCTCTTGCTGGGGGTACGCCAAGCCCTGCCTCTTATCTGCCCCATTAGCAGCTAATTAATTGTTAATTAACATGGATTTTATATTTTAATTATTTTCGGAGAATTATTCTTAAAAATAATTTTAAAAAATGAAAATTAAAAATTTTAATTATTGTCTCTCTGATTTTGGTTTTAGGCTTATTTTTGTACTTTGGAAAATGTACTTTGGTGGGGTGGGGTAGGGAGGAGCTGATTTTGGGAAGTTTGACTTGGAGAAAAAAGAGATCCTTGCATCTCACTCACTCACACACAGAGTTAAATAAGACATTTTTTCACATTTAAAATTATTTTAGTACTTTTTATTTAATGATTAATTACCTAATTAATTAATTGATCCAATTAATTAGCAGTTAATTAGCAGGGGGTACTTCAAAAAATTGGGCCGTGATAGGGGGTACCCGGGCCTCCAAAGGTTGAGTACCCCTGATCTAAGGAGATGAGCCGGACTATATAGAAGTAGGCGGTCTCTCAAATATCCAGGCCCCAAGCCGTATAGGTCTTTAAAGGTCAAAACCAGCACTTTGAATTGGGCCCGGAAACGAATCAACAGCCAGTGCAGCTGTCGGAGGAGCGGCCCGACGGAGTCAAACCACCTACCTCCAGTGACCACACGGGCCGCCGCACTCTGCACTAATTGCAGTTTCCGAACCGTCTTCAAGGGCAGCCCCACATAGAGCGCATTACAATAATCTAGTCGCGATGTCACCGCGGCATGGATCACCGTGGTCAGGTCTGCACGATCCAAGTACGGTCGCAGCTGGCGTACCAGCCGAAGCTGGGCAAAGGCCCCCCTGGCCACAGCCGCCACCTGGGAATCCAGGAGCAGCTGCTTGTCCGGGTTTAGTTTCAGCTTATTAGCCCTCATCCAGGAGTTCTGGAGTGTTCACATCCATCCTTCTTAACCCTTTGAATACAGGGCAATGGAAGATCATAGTTCTTGAACTTGGTTATTATGTCTAGCTTGAATTTGCATGCACGTTATTGTTCATGGCCTTTGCATGCACGTTATTGTTCATTGTGCCAGTGTGTAATTCAAACTACTGCAGCCTCTCTCTGCTTCCCTAACAATGTAAATTCAGCATTTGGAGGAAGTACAGGTGGGCCCCCATATCCACTGATTCGCTATCCACGGTTTCAGTTATCCATGGATCATGGGGACCCCCCCCAGGCTTTTACTTTTTTCCCAGTAAGCTTCGTTTCTTCCTTAAAGAAACAGGAGAAGCAGCCTCTGGCTGCTTATTACAGGCAAGTAGAACGAGACTAAGTACTAGAGAGGCTCTGCAAGATTAACAGAAACCTTGCAGAGCCTCTCTAGGACTTAGTCTCATTCTACTTGCCTGCTATGGAGGCTGCTTCTCTGTTTGTTTTAAGGAAGAAACAAAGCTTGCTGAAAGAAAAATAAGAGCTGGGGGGGGCAAGCATGCCTGCCTGCAGGGGAGGCAGGGTGGGGGTACCTCAGGAAACCATGGAGGGGGTGTTCGCTCTTATCCACGGTTTCAAGTATCCACGGAGGGGCCTGGAACATATCCCCAGCGGATATGGGGGCCCTGTACTGGTAAAAACCACTTTTAGTAGTAATAAAAGAACTTTTGTAACAGACCACTAGATGCCGCAATTGCACAGCTGTGACCTCTTTAAAAATAAATAAATGCAGTGTTCCTTTTGCAAGCAAGTCATACAGTATATCTTTTTATTTCCAAAATATTGTTTCTCAGCATAACATGTTCCAGTTGCTAAAGCAATAGCATCAAATATAAGTAAGACTACATTGTAAAGTGTAGTCAAATTGTAGTACATGGTGGGCTTTTTTTAAGCACCAAGAATAACAATAAGGAACACTTACCATGAGTGGAGAAGGCCCAGGTGACAGTGGATGTTTTCTAACCTCATCTGTGTGAACATTGAGGATATAAGAGTCCTACAAACTCCCAATGGTAATTGCTGCTATTGTTATCCCTACAATACCAGATGGAAAGGGAGAGAGCTGGATATCATCGGCTTCCTGATGGCATTGCATTCCATGTCTCCAAACAACCTCACCTGGTTGTCTCAAATAGGCCTGTTTTCATCATGTGGTGTGGTAGCTCCTTACAGCGCAATCCTGTGTAACAGTAGATGCACCGGTGTAAGTGCACTTATGCTAGTGTAATTGTACATCACATAAAACCACTTTCTCCTAAAAATCTGTGAAAAAATAAAACAAAACCATGTAATTTTGTGTCATTCGGCGAGGGCTCAAAACGTTTTTGTTTTGTCTAGCGTTTGGGTGATGGGTTGTGGTCTGCCTCCTGTATCTCAAGATGCTCTGCCATGCTGTTTCTCTACTCCATACTGTTGCCCCCCCCCCAGTGCTTTTATGGTTTTTTAAAATTGTTTAAGTATTGTTATGTATTTTATGTATTTTAAATTATGTATTTAAATCTGTTGTTAGCCGCCTTGGGCATTTGCTTTTTGGCATAGGAAAAGGCGGGATATAAATGTTTTAAATAGTAATAAATAAATAATAATAATTCGTCATCTTCTGACACTGTACAACCTATACCACCTACCTAGTACACTTTTAAAGTGGTTACAATTGATAAACATTGGAAAAATTTGGAATAAAAACACATACTGCTTTCTGCTATTTCATTTTGGTTAAATACCGAAATCTCCCCCCCCCAAAAAAAAAACCATTTTCTCCCACTTCTATCTATCATCTACAACAGTACAGGCTGGTGGTATGCGGGCTGCCAGTGGCCAAGATGGTGGCTGCTATCTCTGAAAAGCCAGCAGAGCTCGAGCGCGTGGGCTATAAGTGCCAGGGAGCCCCCCCCCCGCATCTTACCTTGCCTTTTCCATCGTTCTCGGAGCTCTGGCTGGCCACAAACCCAGAAGAAAGTGCCAGTGACATCATTGGCACTTTCTTCTGGAAGTATGCAGCCAACTTTAGGCCCACATAGGTGGTACATGGGCCTCCAAAGGTTGGGAAACGCTGATCTACAATGATTGGAGATGATTGCTCAAAGTCTCAAGTGCAATCTCAGTGCCATACGTAGACTAAGAAGCAGACTGGCAAAGGTCTAGATTAGAATGCTGATAGTGTCCAGATGTATCAGAGAGTAACCACTTGCTCAAAAACATTCTCTAGAGAAGAATAGAACAGGGAAATCTACACCCAGAGGAGATATTTCTATTGAATGATTGCAGATTTGAGGATCTTCAAAAGTCCCAGCTCATTCGCACTGGGTTTCATTAACCAGAATGGGAATGGCTTCAAGTGGCTAGCTTCTGCATTGACGTGAGAGGGAGGAAGGTTAGGGCTGTGACACAGTGCAATGCAAAGTGTCGGGAAGCGGCACATAGCGGCATGAAGAATGCCGTGTGTCCTGCACTATCCTCCTTCGTGCGGCAACAAGTGTGAGCTGCGATGCCATGCAACAGGAGATTGAAAAATTGAACTTCGCGCAATCAGAGGGCATGTTCACTGCTGTGGGGCGGGACGCGAAAGGAAGACAATCAGAATTGAGTCTGAAAAGACTCTATTCTGATTGGCTAACAGAGAGGGGGGCTAGGAAGGATGACGTTCACTTCTCACTTTGCGCACTCAGCCTGTATAGACTGGAAGCCGGCTTCGCACCACACTGCTCTGCCTGCGGTGTGTCACCACCTTTAAAGATCAGAATAGGACTGAGCTTCTGACATCCCAACATTGAAAGTTGACTAGAAGCATTCAAAAATAAATACAAATCCCACCATTTCATTTTATTCCTTGTTAAAAGTCTTTTTAGAAGGTACAATGTCAGTACTGCATCAAGCTGAAAGTAGTTGTGCTGAAGATGAATTTAGAAAGAGCTTGTTTAAGAGTAAGCTACAGTGCTACTGTAATGTGATGTGTTAATGCTAATCTTAGTATTTGACAATCTTGCAACAATGGTTTTAGGAGAGTTTTCTTTCCTTTTGTTTTTCAATTTGTTTTTAGAAACGAAAACTCCAGCTAAGCCCAGAGCAGTGTAGTAACTTCTATGTTGAACAATATGGGAAAATGTTCTTCCCTAACTTAACAGCATATATGAGTTCTGGGCCTTTAATCGTGATGGTTCTTGCTCGACATCATGCTATCTCATATTGGAAGGACCTGCTTGGGCCCTCAAATAGCATAATAGCGAAGGAAACATATCCTGACAGGTAACTTACTCAGTTCATTGTACTTAACCACACTTCAAAATAGCCCTGCTGAAATTAGTGGAAGTCATTATTTCACTGTTGCAATTTTTATTTTACAAAATGGGTGTAAGATCGAGATAGTGCAGTCTGAAATCATTTGAGGCCACCGTTTCTTATTCTCAGTTTATGTTGTTGTTGTTCAGTCGTTAAGTCGTGTCCGACCCTTCTTGATCCCATGAACCATATCCCGCCAGGTCTTCCTATCCTCCACAATCTTCCTGAGTTCACTCATTTTCATGTTCGTTGCATCAGTGATGCTGTCTAACCATCTCATCCTTTGCCTTCCCCTTCTCCTTTTGCCTTCAATTTTTCCCAGCATCAGAGTCTTCTCCAGAGAGTCCTCTCTTCGCATTAGGTGGCCAAAATATTTGAGTTTCAGCCTTAGTACCTGTCCTTCCAGGGAACAGTCAGGGTTGATTTCATTTAGGATTGACTGATTTGATCTCCTAGCAGTCCAAGGGACTCTCAGGAGTCTTCTCCAGCACCACAGTTCAAAAGCATCTATTCTTCGGCGCTCAGCCTTCCTTATGGTCCAACTCTCGCAACCATACATTGCTACTGGGAACACCATCGCCCTGACTATGCAAACTTTTGTTGGCATGGTGATATCTCTGCTTTTTATTATGCTGTCTAAGTTTGCCATAGCTTTCCTTCCAAGGAGTAAGCGTCTTTTAATTTCATGGTTGCTGTCTCCGTCTGCAGTGATCTTGGAGCCCAAAAAAGTAAAATCTGTTACTGCTTCCATTTCTGCCCCTTCTATTTGCCAGGAATTGATGGGCCCAGATGCCATGATCTTAGTTTTATTAATGTTGAGTTTCAAGCCAACTTTTTCACTCTCTTTCACCCTCATCAAGAGGCTCTTTAGTTCTTCTTCACTTTCTGCCATTAGGATGGTATCATCTGCATATCTGAGGTTGTTGATGTTTCTCCCGGCAATCTTGATTCCGGCTTGCGATTCATTCAGCCCTGCATTTCTCATAATGTACTCTGCATATAAGTTAAATAAGCAGGGTGACAATATACAGACTTGCCGTACTCCCTTCCCAATTTTGAACCAATCGGTTGTTCCATGGCCGGTCCGAACTGTTGCTTCTTGACCCGCATACAGGTTTCTCAGGAGACAGGTAAGGTGGTCTGGTACCCCCATCTCTTTAAGAATTTGCCACAGTTTGTTGTGATCCACACAATCAAAGGCTTTTGCGTAGTCAATGAAGCAGAAGTAGGTGTTTTTTGTTTTTTGTTTTTTAGTTCCAAAAAAAAAAAGAGTTCTCAGTTTATAGCATTTATTTAATTAGTAAATGCAGGTTCAACTACTATAAGGCATAGGTACTTCATCTTTCCCATCAAGGTGTCTCTTACAAGCCTGTGTACCATATTGGACCCACCTATGGATTTTATTTTTGGAGAAATGGATAGAGTTTTCTAGGGAGAAAGTGGGGCAATGAGCCTCATATTTATAAACATACTTCTTCCATTTAATGGATTTTATTTTTGGAGAAATGGATAGAGTTCTCTAGGGAGAAAGTGGGGCAATGAGCCTCATATTTATAAACATACTTCTTCCATTTAATGGATTTTATTTTTGGAGAAATGGATAGAGTTTTCTAAGGAGAAAGTGGGGCAATGAGCTTCATATTTATAAACATACTTCTTCCATTTAATGGATCAATATGCAATGATTTTGTTTATGCAAAACAATTGGCTAAACTGGGTTAATTAGTAGTTAATGATTGTAGCGGTGATTAAATGTGATAGCATAACTTTATTGCTTTTAGTTTAAGAGCCATCTATGGGACAGATGATCTGAGGAATGGACTTCACGGCAGTATCAACTTTTCCTCAGCTGAAAGAGAAATCCGGTTCATGTTTCCTGAAGGTATGTGATTTGCCATCTAGAATGTGCATTACTTTGGGAAACACTCAGCCCATTCCAACCCAACTCCTCTCCAAGTCAGGCATAAGTGTGGCCTAAGTGCAGCCTAAGTTAGGCAGAAGTTATGCCTGAGGTAGGTCAGAGTTATGCCTGAGTTAGGCAGGCTGCAGTTTCTGTGGCCCAGCACCACCCCAGGATCCAGGCAACACTTACATCCCAGGCAGGCAGGCTCTTCTCCAGGCTCCGTGTCTGGCTTGGGCATGTGCAGGCCTCTGTCTGCATGTGTCAGCGTCCATCCATGGCAGCTGCCGCAGGGTCTGTCGCAGCCCGGTCGCAAAGGGGCTGACCGCAGGCAGGGGGGTTGCGCCAGTCATGTGGTGGGCGCAGGGCAGGTGACAGGTGAGCGAGGTGCCTGAGCCCAGCCGCCACAGGGCACCCTGTGCATCAGCCACCTGCTGCAGGGGAGAGTGGCCGTCCCCTCCCTCCTGCAGAAGGCGATGCCACCCCCAAGCCACGTTGAGGCTGCACTGGGAGGTGAGCGGGGGAGGGAAGGGAAGGGGAGGGGGTGGGAACGTCACACACAAGGGGGGTCTCATGAGGACTGGAACTGCCTCTGACATGACTCGCCCATGCGCTGCCTGAAGCCCTGGGCCTCCAAGGCCGGGGCAATGCCCATAAAGAAGGCATCCCGGCGTGCCTGCTGCTCTGTGCCCCGGCCAAGACCGAGAGATGACTTGGGCTTGTCTGCTGCGAGCGTGAAGGGCTCACACAGCTCATCACACCCCCAGATGGGGCGACGACGGCGCCTCACGGCAGGCACTCTAGCAGGGTGGGGGGTGGCCAGCAGCCATCATCAGGGAGTGGGAGGAGAGGCAGACACACAGGCAGGCAGACAGTGGGTGCTGGGGAGGGGCATGGGTGGGTCAGAGACAGACAGACAGACAACAAGGCTGGTGGGAGATTGATTCCGAGAGAGGGGTCTGCAGAGACCGATAGGGACACAGGGGGCGCTCCGCAGATGAAGGTGATGCATAAACAGGCGCCTCTTATGCAGACAGACTTTGGGCGGAAGTGGCTGCATTACGGGCGCACCTTCGACGGAGGCGCCTGCATTACGGGCGGACCTTCGACGGAAGCGCCTTCATTACGGGCAGACCTTCGACGGAGGCGCCTGCATTACGGGCGGACCTTCGACGGAAGCGCCTGCATTACCGGCGGACCTTCGACGAAGGCGCCTGCATTACGGGCGGACCTTCGACGGAGGCGCCTGCATTACGGGCGGACGCCCTGGCTGTCACCGTTTGCCTGCCTGAGAGGCCCCCCTGACTCCCCCTCCCCTCTGTGCCATGGGGGTCTCACAGCGCCCCTGCTGGGTTCTCCCAGGGAAGGCCGTGGCAGTCCCTGGATGGGACTCATGTAGGGGCTTCAGTGCTGGGGGCTGTCTTTGTGTGTGGGGCAATGCTTGTGAAAACACTGGGCACATATGTTTCACTGGGGCTCTGCCCAAGGGGCATCTTTATTGTTCTGGAACGTTAGCAGAGATGGCCAGGCGAGGCTGCCAGGGGTAGTCACAGCAGCCAATCAGAAAGCAGCAGCACACCTGCCCCATGGACCTGGACATGCAGGCTCTTCCCCTGTGGAACCACAGCCTGCTCCATAGAAAGGGGAGGGGCAGCAAGAACTACAGCCAGGGAGGTGGAGCAGCAGCAGCGCCAGCAGCTGAGGAGGGTTGCAGGACTGGCTCCCTGACCTCTGGCAGCATCAAGGCAGACGACAGTGGGGCAACCAGACTGCAGGCCCAGGGGTGCTCCCAGGAAGGTAGGTGATAGTGGACGTTCCTGGGGAGACAAAAAGCAAGGGGGAGTTACATGTCAGCTGGTATGTGGAAGCAGTCACCATTGACGACAAGCCAGTGTGTCGGTTGCAAAAGCCTGCAGGGAGAGAAATAAAACACAGCTGATAGGTGTGACTCACATAGCATGGTCTGAGCTGCTTACCTGGGTGTAAGGAGACCATGATCCTGTAAGGGGAAAGGGTCAAAGAGAGACAACAACACAACTTGGGGGTCACAACCATGGCAAACCTAGCAATACTGACCTGTCAGTAGACCCTGTGGAGAAAGGGGGGTACAGCTGGTGTCTACATAAGGCTAACAGTTCCACACTTGTGGCATTGTCTGCTCACATGACTACAGGCAGCAATCAGACACAACAGTGGTAAAGAGGCATGTATCCTATATATCATAGCAGGCAAAGCAGGCAGCTATGAGACAACACATTGGTAAAGAGGCATATCATAGCAGGCTATGCAGGCAGCTATGAGACAACACATTGGTAGAGAGGCATGTCATGGCAGGCTATGCAGGCAGCTATGAGACAACACATTGGTAGAGAGGCATATCATGGCAGGCTATGCAGACAGCTATGAGACAACACATTGGTAAAGAGGCATGTATCCTTCCTATATTTCTAAATGCAAAGAGGCAGCAGTCAGACCACATGTCAGCACAAACCCTGCTCTTACCTGCTGGTGTTGTTGCCTGGGGGGGGGGGAAGAGGGGCTGGGAGAAAGACATGGGTTAGCAAACACTTGCATGGAGGCAGCTGCCCAGGCACAGCTGTAAACAGGTTGGCCACAGCCAGAACAGCCCTCTCTGCCCTAGAGGGAGGCAGAGAGGAGAAGAGAGAAGTGGGGTGTTTGTGAATTTTGCCCTCCACCGACAAAGTCCCACTTTGTGGCTGTGAGGGACAGAACCCCACGCCACGTGCTCAGAGAGAGAGAGAGAGTGACTGGAGGTCTGGGGCTGGGCTTTTGTGGGAATGAGGCTGGGTGGGGCTGGGTGCTGATAGGCTCCCTATCTTAGGCATAACTCTGTCAGTTTCCAGACCTAGCAGGCCCAACTCCGTCCTAACTCTGACCTAACTCTGGAGTAGGGTGTTAGAAATTTTCAGGAGAGGGCTGGCTTAGGTAAGGTAAAATGGCTCCTATGGGTCTCCTCAAATTTGTGTCCACCTTTTTGGTCGACCTAAACTTTGTGTCAGCATTTGTGTTGGAGGGGGCGTGTCTGTGCTTGCCAGGGTCTGGAATCCAACATTAATTGGTTGCCGCCCCCGTTACACCCACGGTCCACCCATGTTCCGCCCACTTTTAGGTCAACTTTAGGTCTGACTTGTGCTGCTTAGCCCTTGGGTTGGAATGGGCTGTTCTTAGTCCGTTGGTCGTAACTTTGACCTAACTTTGACCTAAATGGTTGCATTCCAGACCTAACTTTGACCTAAATGACTTAGGCTGACTTTAGGTCTGACTTGGGCTGCTTAGCACTTGGGTTGGAATGGGCTGACTATTTCCCTTCCCACCCCCTTTCAGTTAAATACAACCTTCAGTTTCATATAACAATGTTATGCCACCATATTTTATCACCATATTTTGATCCTATGATGAAGCAGCATTTATTAAAGTTTGTTTAAAGAACATATATTTTGGCGGAGACATTACTTTTCTTTTGTCTGCCAGATATTTTTGATATTTACAGTCCCACATACATGGAAACTTTCACTGGGTTGTATTCAAAGAAAGTCATCTCTAACAACCCAATCCTATCCTTCCCAGGCGTGGGCCTTGCAGCATGGGCTGCGCGGCCCATGTTGAATCCTATCTGGTGTAGGAGGCAACTGGAGGTCTACTTGTGGTAAGGGGACGTTTGTTCCCTTACCACAGGTAAACCCCAAGCGGGCTACTTGATTCTCTGCTGTGTCGCCAATCCTGCCCTCTTTTAATTTGCCTAATTTAAGGCAGATCAGGAATTTAAGCAACCCTCCAGCAATGTAATCTGGAGAAAAAAGCTTCCATTGGCTTCCCTATTGGGAAGGAGTTGTGTCACTCTTCATTAGTGATATCGCAGCCCATGACAACT
Source organism: Plestiodon gilberti rubricaudatus (assembly GCA_026170595.1). Lineage (NCBI taxonomy): Eukaryota > Metazoa > Chordata > Lepidosauria > Squamata > Scincidae > Plestiodon > Plestiodon gilberti. The sequence goes on along the minus strand of JANXHW010000002.1, from coordinate 190,205,469 downwards.
TGTGCAACCAAACTGTAGAAATCAGCACTGATTTTGAGTAAAGGAATCCCATTTTCTCTGGAAGATTGTTCTTTAAATGAGCAAAGAAAATACTCCACAACAGAAGTACTCTAGGTCTATTTTGGTTATTATAACTATCACCCTAAATCCTCAACAGAGAATGAGATTGGGAGTGAGCCTTGGGCTCATGTATATATATTTTGTTATTTTTTTTTCACATTTTTATACCACCCTTCCTCCAAGGAGCTCAGAGTGGTGTACATATTTCCTCCCCTCCTTTTTGTCCTCACAACAACCCTGTGAGGTAGGTGGGGCTGAGAGATAGTGACTGGCCCAAGGTCACCCAGGAAGCTTCGTGGCTGAGCGGGGATTTGAACCTGGATCTTCCAGGTCTAAGTCCGACTCCCAAACCACTACACCATCCTGGCTCTCTTCCCCTGCCCATATATGCACTCTTCCCCTGCCCATAGTCACACTTGTTTTCTCATGAGAAAACAATGTGTTTATTTGGATGTCCAGACCCCCATGAAAGCAGCGGTTGGTTTGCAGAGAGAGAGAGGAGGTGGTGGCAGGGAGGGATCTGACCCCAAGATATACTCCCAGTTTCACAGCATGAAGCGAATTCAGGGGATGATAGGGTTATCATCTGAACTCTCTGAGAGAAAATGTTTGGAACTTGTGCAACAAATGAGTAGCAACAGTACATTTATTGTGTTATACAGGTCTTTTGAAATATATACAGGCCCATGCTTGATAATTTTTGAGTGCATTAAATGTGGCTTCAAATAGTTTATTTTTCACTATCCTTAAGTGATATATCAGCTTGCAGGGCCAGGCACTTGAGGCAGTATGCCAAACAGTGTTAGGCAAACACTGCTCCTCTTTACATGATGATGCAATAGCCTCTGCTCCTGCCACACTCTCTGGACTGGAAAAGGGAGAGGGGGGTGGAGTAGAAGAGGAAGTGAGGAAGAGAGGAGAGCGGTGGGCTAAGAGTGTCTCCACTCCAAATCAGGGAGATGGAGGAGCAGTGGAGGCAAGTGGGTAGATGAAAGTGAGTGCCCCCATCACCACCAATCTGATGCCCAAGGTGATTGCTTCAGTTGCACTCACAGATATGGGCCAGTCCTGATAGTTAATTTCTTGTTTCTATAGAATAACTTTCATTTTGAGAATTTTAGAGACAATTAATGCCACATATCTTAACACAGAGTAACAGAAACAAGCCCATGTATTTGCTCTCTACAGCTTTGTATGCTGGAAAAAGACAGACAGAAGTTTAAGCGGCATGTAGATTTTCATGACTTGTTACATGTGTAGACATTGAGTTTATGGGATTTTCAGTCATGTTGAATGTAGAAGATTGGAAAATAAAGAAATACAAATACTAAAACTTGCCTGGAGAGATTCCTTTCAAACTCGGTTCAAAGATATTATAGTAACCGCTTCTCAGGATTGTCCAAAACAGTCAAGCACAAATACTTCTTTAAAAATCTGCTTTAGATTTTTAAAAGCTGGTCCAGCTACCAGCATGCCGCTGAGTGTTCTTTTTAGCTTTTGATAAGGTCCCAAGTTGGGATGAAATGTAAAGCAGATTTTTAAAGAAGTATTTGTGCTTGACTGTTTTGGACAATCCTGAGAAGCGGTTACTATAATATCTTTGAACCAAATTTGAAAAGAATCTCTCCAGGCAAGTTTTAGTATTTGTATTTCTTTATTTTCCAATCTTCTACATTCAACATGACTGAAAATCCCATAAACTCGATGTCTACAGAAGTTTAAGCTTTAAGTACTACCAACTGTAAGGGAACAAGCAGAGCCATTTTGCATTAGGAAGAGGTATTAACACATCTTAATTCCTTTTTCCAGTGGTTATTGAACCAATCCTACTTGGACAAGCTGCTAAGGATTACCTGAACTGCTATGTCACTCCTACATTACTAAAAGGACTTACAGCACTGTGTAAGAAGAAACCATCAGATCCTTTTGTATGTATCACAATGATTACTATTGTTATTGTTATACTGGTTTTGGGAGCAGACTCCAGCCCTATGATGGAATGGTTCTTTTTGCATTAAACATAAAAATGCAAAGGAAAAACTGGCAGTTGATAAGAGCAACACTTCACTGTTTGCATTTTTAGTTTGGCTCCAGCCAGCCAGAATATCCATCATCAATTATCCTTTCAGCAGTAGTCTAGACTGACTGCTTCCTACCTTGGCAACCTCTTAAACAGGTACATTTTCAAAAGCAAAGGTGAGAATCACCCCAGCACAGTCTCTTTTCTGGTGGCTGTTTGCTGGTGGTGTTCTACATCTTTTTAGATTGTGAGCCCTTTTGGGATAGGGGAGCCATTTAATCACTTGACTTTGTCTGTAAACCACTTTATGAACTTTTTGTTGACAAGCGGTATATAAATACTGTTAATCATCATCATCATCATTGTAAGTGAGATTTATGGTTTTAAGAAATCCCTTGTCAAAATTGGTAGGGGAAATTGAAATTATTAAGGGAGAGTTGGTAAATAAGGTTTATTCTCATTGGGTTTCTATATGGAAAGGGTTGAAATTTTGATTGCCTCCTACTAGCTAAAGTTGTGACCAAATGAAGATAAATTAGACTCGGTGTTTATATGTTTATTTTTTTGTTCTGTAGACTTGGCTGGCTGATTGGCTAATTGAAAATAATCCGAACACACCTAAGCTGCGGCATGATGTGGTGATTGTGGAAGAACCTTGATGAGGAAGATTTAGCAACAAAATGTTAAAACGTGTGACAAAGCTATCAAAGATATTGATATTTTCACAACATGCTGTCTTAGTAATATTAACATTAAATGAGAAGTAGTTTTAAAGTCATAGTAAACTGAGACATATTTTCTTATGGCATGAATCAGACTAAAGTTTAATAAATGTATTTGGAACTTAAGTTAAAGAATAACTTGTTTCACATAATGGTTGATAAATAGTATTCAAGAGATTAAAATGATTGTTCTCAGCTGTTTTCGTTATTTCAATATATTTAAGTTAATTTTCACTGCTCTTTCAAAATGGCACATTTACACACAGATGAATATGCTCAATATATTATTTTGCAATAATACAGTACCGGTATATATAAAATAGTACATACATCTTTCTCCCCCTTGAGCAATAGGCATCCCTTCTCTCTGTTTACCAGTAATGCACTAGCACCCCTCTTTCTCTCCCTCAGTCTACAATGGAGCAGTGTAGGGATGAGAAGAATGATGGACTAGCTAGCCCAGGGACGCTCAAAGTGGTGGGTTGCAGCACACCACTTTTTCCGGAAGTAGGTGATATTCCCTTAAGGAGGGTGGCAAGCCCGAATGTCGGCGGTGGTGCTCCAGGATCATGCCCACTGCCAACACAGAAACACTTTTTTCAATGTACCCAGTTGCCCTGCCAGCTCCCCAGAGGGTCCCAAGGGGGGGCACTGCCACCTCTGCAGGCCTCCCCAAGGCTCCAAACATTGTGTTGTGAAGCCCACTTCCGGTTTTCGCCAAGAAATGTGAGAAAGATTTAGATCCATTGGCAGTACCTATTCCCTCAGTCCAAGTCAGGGACATAACAAGGGTGGGGCCTGAGGGGCAGCTGCCCCAGGCACAACGCCAGGGAGGGCGCAAACCTCAGACTCCACCACTTAATGGCTGCCCTCGGGTTTGGCTCGAAACGCTCTGAGCCAATTGCGAGGGCAGCCATTCGCCTGCTGCCTTCTTGTTCCGCCCCTTCTCACAATTGTGAAGAGAAGGGGCGGCAAGGAGAGGCAGCAGGCAATCGGCAGCCCTTGTGTTCCGCTCTTAGCGGTCTGAGCAGAACGCTACGGCTGCAGAGTCCTCCCACCTCCGTGCGTCACTCCTCTTCATGATCATGAAGAGAAGGAGTGGCACGTGGAGGCAGCTAGCAATTGGCAGCCGTTGCATTCCGCTCAGCCCGCTCCAAGCGGAACGCGACGGCTGCCAATTGCTGGCTGCTTCCACGTGCCTCCATAGCACCTGTACCCAGAAGTGATGTCACTTCTGGGGCGCAGCAAGCTCCCGTGCCCCAGGCAGCACGGGAGCTTGTTACGCAGTAAAGTGGTTATTAATTGTGACCAACCCTACATTGGCTATTGTAGTGCTAGTAAGTGGATTAAAGCAGTTGACATGAAAGGACCAGGTTAGGAACATCAACATACATGCTGTTTTAGTCAACAACTGATCTTGTCTAGGGTTAGACATGGAAGACTTTAATCGTACTGAACTTGCCATTCCAGAGCAAAAAAAGAAGACACTTTATTCTAGTAAAGTGTGGTGGGACTAGATGCTGGGGAATAGGCTCCAGAAAAGGGGTGTCTTACAAACAAGACTGAAGGATGTGCCTATTTGTCTCAGGCTGTAATTCTCTTAAAACTAACCATTTTAGAAGTGTAATTCAAAACAAACCATGTATACAGAAACACAAACAGTTGGCTCTGCATGTGTGACTGAGGGCCCAATCCTATCCAACTTTCCAGCACTGGTGCAGTCATTCCAACGGGACATGCACTGCATCCTGGGGGGGGGGAGTAATGGAGGCTTCCTCAAGGTACGGGAACATTTGGAGCTGCATTGCGCTGCATCGGCGTTGGAAAGTTGGATAGGATTGGGCTCTAGATGAAAGAATGAATGAGCACGTTGGAAAATTCTTGGATCCTTTTTGCTGCTCACCAAGGGGTAGAAAAAGATGACTCTTTGCTGTTGTTTGCGAGTAAAACTCAATTTACACATTATGCAGAGTAAGGAAGTAGAATTCTGGATTTCTCCACTTCCAGTTGCATGTGGGGAGTCATTTTTGAATACTTCCCCATGCAAAAAAAACCCATCCTGCATGTGGTAAATCTGTAGATCAGGGGAGATCTGTGCTAAACCTCTCCTCCATTGTGCTCACTTCATGCAGTGCGTTCATTTGCATTGGGAAGTATTCTAAAATATGACTCCCCACCTGCAGTTCGAAGTGAAATAAGCTGGAATTCTATCTCCGCACCTTGCAGAATTTGTAGGTTATGTCTGTCCAAAGAAAGGCAAAGTACAGGGCAGATCTTGCATCAAGATCTCAGTTAACTTACAACATTTTACTAGAAAAGGTTAAAAGAGGAGAAATGCAAGAAAATGTTTACCTTATTATTCTGTTACTGGAAAGTGAAACACTGTCCTCTTGAAACAAGGTCATGGAGCTACATATCATGCCTATAAATAATGTGCATATGTAGAGTGGTTTCTCCGTTTCATTCAAACCCAGCACATTCTCAGCCTTCAAGTATCCAGCCCCCTGGAGACCCAAATATGTCAGAGAGGTGATTGATAAGTATTGTGTTGGAGAGAATGACTGCTGACCAAATTGCTACGCTACCACCACCCCCTGCTAGCTGATGATGGAGTGACATGGCCATTGACTCAGGGGGGAGCATCTTGTTGCCTTTCTCAGCATTGTGGCGGCAGTTAATGGCAAGTGGGCGGGAACAACAGCTTGAAGACAAATGGGGGGGATGATACTGCTCATAATGAGAACATTAAAGGGTTGAGAAAGTACTCAGCTATACTGTGAACAATTTCCCATTGCAGAATGGTGATGTATAAAATTCTTTAAAAGATCGAATGGAACGGAAGAGCAGTTTCATGAGTGGTTGTTTCTCTTGGTCCAAAGAAACATAGAAGTCTGTTCAGGCGATACTTTTTATCACATATATTGTTTTTTACTTTCTGTACTCAGCTGGAAATTGGTCAATTTAAAGACATCACCTGAACCACCTGGGATTCAATCTGACATTGGAGGGATACAAACATACAGTATATTGGGTCCATTCCTTGATCTTTTTTTCCCCTTTTCAGACCCCTGCATACTATATTTCCTCACTGAGGATTTGTTGGTAATAAACTTAAATGTGGGATGAGATTGCGAGTTCTTATATAACGAAAGGAAGGATGACTGAAGAAGCACAGGAGAAATGAAACAGTAATTTCTTCTTTATCAAATGATGGGTGTCCCATATTGATATCAGTTTCAAAACTTTAATTCTTAAAGTGCAATGCTATGCATGTCTGCTCAGAAGTAAGTCCCACTGAGTTGAATGGAACACAGGTAAACGTGCATAGGATTGCAGCTTTAGCATATCTGAAATGTATTTGATGTACAGTGAACTCGACAATTTTGGGCAACTACCAGTCTCTTTTTTTTCCTGGCTGTTTGAATCCAGATATTTATTATTTAGTTGTATTGTTTAAAAGCTTTTAATCCTGCTTTTCCAGCAGATTGCAGCCTAAAGTGACATACAATCAAATACAAAAGTACAAATATATGTGAAATAATAATAATAATAATAATAATAAACATTAATGTCTTTAAACAATAACAGCTTCATATGTTGAAATTTTTTGTTTATGTTCAAGTGAGTTATTTTCTAGAGTATTTCTGCTATCTGCCTTTAAAAATTAGAAGAGAGGGATAATAAATTGGATGACTGCATAGATAAATTCTAGAAGCTGCATTTTTGTGGGCAGCTGAAATTTCTTTCCTTTTTTTTTTTTTTTTTGCTGTTATAAAACTCTCCTCTTCCTGGGTGGCATTTGTTTTGGGAGTGAAGTACAAATAAAAGCAACATTTTGAATGTATATCGTTTCTGTGTTAGGATTCTTTGCTCTGTTATGTGAGAAAATTCCAAAGGGCCTTTAACATACGCATGTGGATAAATCTCCCGCCTGCACCATAAAACATTTTACCATGGACCCAACATAAAGAAGTCATTACAGGGAAATGGTAAAGCCACCAGGATTAACACATCCTCTCAATCACACCAACTATTTTTATAATGCCTAATTTAGCAAATGAACTGTGAAAGGGCATTGCCAGGGAAAAGGCTGCACAAGGCCTGTTTTGGCTCTTAGTAGCACCTGTCTGTAATCTAGATTTGCTACGTCACCTTCACTATGGCTGCTAAGAAAATAAGCAGCACAATTCTGGACCCTACGCAGCTGGCAGTTTTATGTGTTTGTTTGGATTATATCACCTGGTTTGGGGCTGCTTACAGTACCATACGCTAGTTGAATAATGTAGAATGGTTGAAGTCCCATATTATAACAGTGGGAGTGCCTTATTTTCAAGAACTGTCATGTTCTATAACTTATTTCTATTTATTTGGACGTCTAATCTAACAGCGCAATCCTGCGCAAGTTAAGACCAGTGGAGTGAGTGCTCTGCCGGGCTAGGGTGTCACGAAAGTGCTGTAAAGCTAAAGCACTTTCGCAGCAGCACTTGTGGAGTAAGCGGCACCTATGCCGAGACCGGTGGTGCTCACTCTGCTGCTGGAGGACACCCGCGCTACCAGACGCAGGTAAGCCCTGCACCAGCTGGTGGAAGGGAGGTCCAGGGTGGCGGGGGAGGGGCCGGTTGGCAGGTCAGGCCAGGGATATTGGCAGTGCGCTCTGCCAATATCCGAACCCCCTTCCCGGGCCTGGCTGGCCTTACATGGCCTCCCTGGTCATTCACCAGCAAAATAGCTGGTGCATGTCTGAGGAGGCCCATTGGGGCCACGGGCTTACACGGGAAAGGGACGTTTGTCCATTTACACTGAGCTGTGCCCCAGTTCCACTGGCACAGCCCTGATCCTGCTTTGGATCTGCTGCAGCGCACTTAGGAGAATCTTAGGCAGGATTGGGCTGCCCATGGATGTTACTTTTGCTGGATCAGATTAAATGATAGTTGTACTCTGTTTTGAACTGGATAGCATTGGACTATATTATACTGTCTAATCTGACCAGAAACAACATTTTATACAAAGTTATGGCTTAATACATTGTCATCGTTTCTGTGTTCTCCATGACATATAATAAATAGGGAAGAGAACCTTGCGGTTTTCCTTTCCCAAGCAATTTTCCATACACTGTTGGGTGCTCTGCTCTGACATGAATAGTTTGTAAATGTCATGTCTACAGTAGGAACTACAAGAGCTATGTTCCACATTACTGTTTCAAATAAGTTCCCTTTCCAAAATGGGACACTCAGCACTAAAGTAAGCATATGCATATCAAGTGTTCAGGGGCTTGCTGCTCCATGCAGCTTGCTTGGAAGTTCCACTGATTTCAGTGTAACCAGGGCTGTTCACAACATGTAAACTGAACCTGGGTACATAACTGCACCTGGGCATAATAATTGTTAATTCATACCTGGTTCCAGTATTCACATGTTCCACTGAGAGCAGGTACAGTCTGCGCACAGTGTCAAGCGATTCTAGTTCTGTAAAAATGCACCCAGATACCGTCATTCACAGGAAAATAGATACTTGGGTACAAACATTCTGTACCTGGATTCAGCCGAACTTGTGAACAGCCCTTTATTACCAAGCGTGCACATATATGATAAGGTACACATACATAGGTGATACTGTTGCTGATGTTCTTTTGTTATGTATGTTTGCATACTCTGTTCTTCTTCTTCTAGTCCTGCAGATGTCATTGGCCCTTTGCCATGCAGTCAAGCTAGGTAAAGGTATCCCTTGTCATTTAAGTCCAGTCGTGTCCGACTCAAGGGTGCAGTGCTCATCCCCGTTACGAAACCAAAGAGCCAGCGCTATCTGAAGACGCCTCCATGGTCATGTGGCCGGCATGACTCTCCTTGCCAGAGCGCATAGCATGCTGTTGGACACGGAACGCTGTTACCTTCCCACAAGCAGTACCTATTTATCTACTCACATTAACATGCTTTTGAAATGCTAGGTTGGCAGAAGCGGGGTCGAGCGTCGAGAGCTCACCCTGTTGCGCAGATTCGAACTGCCGACCTTTCAATCGACAGCTCATGGTTCAGTGGTTTAACCCACATAAAAGGCACAGCCTGTCATCGCTCTTGCTCTAAATCAGGGGTTCCCAACCCCTTCCCGGCTGAGTACTACTTTGGGCGCCACTCTCCTTCTGAGTACCACTGGAAGTTACAGTACTTCTGGATTTTCAGAAGTCGGAAAACGCAGCGAGGAGGCTCTGGGCAGGTGGAAGGGCCCTTCTCAGCGTTCCTGAGAGGCTCGGCCAAGGTCAGGAGCTTCTTGGGAGCAAAAACACACCACCAAAAGCACGTATCAGACTGGGGTTCCAGTGGTCCAGCATTACCACCAGCAGTAGGACGATATACCACTGGTGGTACTAGTACCACAGATTGGGAACCCCTGTTCTAAATGAAGAAGGAAACTGGTGACAGAGTGACCCAGGAATAGCTGCATAGCTACCACTCCATGCTTCCACATGCTACTTTTTTGATGAGGAAGTGATGAGTGAGATGACGGTCTGCTTTGTTGTTGTTGTTCAGTCGTTGTTGTGTCCGACCCTTCGTGATCCCATGAACCATATCCCGCCAGGCCTTCCTATCCTCCACAATCTTCCTGAGGTCATTCATTTTCATGTTCGTTGCATCAGTGATGCTGTCTAACCATCTCATCCTTTGCCTTCCCCTTCTCCTTTTGCCTTCAATTTTTCCCAGCATCAGAGTCTTCTCCAGAGAGTCCTCTCTTCGCATTAGGTGGCCAAAATATTTGAGTTTCAGCCTTAGTACCTGTCCTTCCAGGGAACAGTCAGGGTTGATTTCATTTAGGATTGACTGGTTTGATCTCCTAGCAGTCCAAGGGACTCTCAGGAGTCTTCTCCAGCACCACAGTTCGAAAGCATCTATTCTTCGGTGCTCAGCCTTCCTTATGGTCCAACTCTCGCAACCATACATTGCTACTGGGAACACCATCACCCTGACTATACGAACTTTTGTTGGCATGGTGATATCTCTGCTTTTTATTATGCTATCTAAATTTGCCATAGCTTTCCTTCCAAGGAGTAAGCGTCTTTTAATTTCATGGCTGCTGTCTCCGTCTGCAGTGCTTCCTAGTGTCTGCTACACAACCTTTTACCTTTTTGTCACGCCTGCTTGTATCCACAAAACAAGGATGACTTCAGTCTAACAGGTTGTTAGGAAAGCAGAAAAGTGGCGCAGCATTAGTACCCCCTCCTGAAGCGATTGCTACTTGGGGGTCAGCCAGATGAGTGTTCCAACAAAGAAAGGCCTGGGTCCTTAGAGGGCCACCTTGGACCTATGAGCAGTGGGGCCCAATACCACTAAAATGTTCTCCCCTCCTCCTCCACCACTACCACCAAATTCTTGTGTACCGGAATCTTTTCCTTGAAAATCTTTTCACCTTACTTCTTCTAGATAGGGTTGCCATATTGTTTTATGGGCCTTCCAGATATTTAAGCAGGTAATGTTTTTCCTGGCATATTGATGAAGTCATGGGAAAAGCTTCATCTAAGATACAGTATTTCTATGTGACATGATTCTATTAAAGACATAGGTCTTATTTTTGAACCTTATATCTGCTAACCTTGCCTAGTGATTAAATTATTGCTAGCTTATTTCGTAATAAACTATGCCTTATTAAGACACCTCAGGGTGTTTTTCTCCAGGGGTTTCTATGTAAATACATGAAACTGAGTGTAAATATGTGGAACCAAGCATGCCTTTGCGTTGCAAATAGTGAACAGGCAGCTTGCTGGCTGACTTGAATAGTACCATCATGTCAATTCAGTGGAGCATAAAAGGTTGAAGAAATGAAATCACATGCAATTTCCTATGCATGTTAATGATAGCTCATCATATAAGGATTGCTACTGTATTTAGGGCCATGCATTCAGAATTGGCCAGATAGTTTTCAAGTATTGATGACTTTTTAAATGAACTGCAATAAAACATTTTCCCACATAAGCCTCTGCTTCTGGATTCAGCAATATAAACCAGGGCTGTTGGATGAAGTCAGCATAATGCATTGCAAACAGTGCTACTGAATTGCAAAAAAAAATAGACTCCTTCAGTTCCAAGAGAGTTTGGAAGTAGTATTACAAATACTGAACTTATTTGTCTGGTACAGAAGTTACATGCAGGCGACAATTCTATGCACACTTACTTGTAAGTACATCCTACTGAACACAGTAGGACTTCCCTCTGCGTAAATATGCATAGGATTATGTTGCACGCGATGGTTTGCAGAATCTACTTCCAGTTATTGTTTCATGTTGTGGTTTGTGGCCAAACCATAACCATTGTTTAGGATGTATCACATAGTTAAGAATAATGTCTGCATAAACCCTATGCCTTCTGACTGTCATGTATTGTAAAACAGTGTTTGTTGGGTTGCTAGATGTTCAAAATGGACTTCTGTGATGCAGACTTGAGTCTATTGACTCAGACTTGTCGGACTCAAGTCGTGTCAGTGACTTGACTCAGACTTGACTCGGCGATTGTAAAAGACTTGAAAGACTCGACTCGAGACTTGGAACCTTTTACGACAAGTCGAATTTAATTCAGGTTTAAACCCACTTTCCCCATTAAATAGATAGGGACTCGCAACTCTCAACCAAAGACTCGGGCCCTGGGGGCAAAGACTTGGGACTTGACTTGAGACTTGGACCCAGAGACTTGAGACTTGACTCGAGACTTGGAGTCAGAGACATGATCCACATCCCTGATGGACTTGGGGTGAAACTAGACTTGACACAACATAGGACTGCTGCTAGCAAAATAGCAGCCCCCTGTCATGTTGTCCCATGAAATCAACAGTACTTAAAGCACATTTAAGCATTAGAACCGTTCCAGGCTGCCTCCAAATGTAAATTGATAGTGGTACAATATCTTTTGGTTTTTATTCTTGCCACATTCAGCACTTCAGTATGGTGCAGTTGTGATTAATTTTGCTTCGAGTCTTTAAAAAATGCATGCAGATTGTTGAAAAACTATTGATTTAGACAAATTGATTCATATTGAATCTCCTGCCAACAATCAAGATGACCCTTTGGTTATCTTTTCATGCATGCATGGTGGCAAGGTTGTGATTCAAAGGCAGGAAAAAGCTAGTAGCTTTTGTGAGCTAGTGGGTTTGTTAAATACCGGTACTTAGATTTGGTTTGCAAGTTAAATAGGGTCAGCATTACTCATATGATGGGCTCCTGTCTCATGCCCATTTGTCATGCTGACAGGCTGGAAAACTGAAAAACTAGACTCTTCCTTTGTCAGGTCCAAACACTTAGACCCACTGGTGTCGCTGGAGCGTGGCGGGGGGGCGGGCCGCCAGGGGGTGACGCATGCAACCCCCGCGCGTCACCTCTGTGACGCGTGTCGCCCTCCGGACGCTCTGAGACCGGCCCGGGAGCCAGCCTCGGAGCGTCCGACCCCGCCAGCGCTCCGGGTATTTTTTCTAGTGTGTGTCAGGGAGAAGGCTATGCAAGAACCCTTCCAGTTGTATGTAGTCTTCCAAGTGACTTTTTTTTTTTTTGCATGAAGGAGCATTCAATCCTGTGATTACCTATGGTATGCCTTGAAGTCATATTGCCCAGATACAAGTTGATTACATCAGCGAGAACTAGGCCTTAGAGAAGGACCCAGCGAAGCAAAAGAGAGATGAGCATGAGGGAGTTGTCCTAATTGCTTACAACATCAACAGTAATGAGTTTTCTGATACTGTTCCTGCTTTCTCTACTTACAATAGTATGTTTTAACCATCTATCTGATGAATCAGATGGATTGCCTTGATGTTGCCAAAGGTGAGGAAAATATAATAGAATTCCATATCTTGGGCAATCTCTTCCAGAAGGATGATGTAAACCTAAGTGGTCTAAACCAGATTGTGATTGTTAAGTGGCCCTTTATTATTACAGGGCAGGAAATCTCACGTTTTTTGTAGTTCTCTAGACTCATTTACACTATCTTTGTCTTTAAGGTCTGTATTTATAATTATAGGGAGTTCTGGATAACAGAGGTACAATTTAGTACTCCCAACTGTCAGAGAAAGAATTATAGAATGATTTGTGGTGGTACTCTGGTGATTAATGAGATAACGCTACAGTATACCGGTATGTCTTGGTCTCTTCCTTGCTCCTGTCCTGATTATACAGAGAGGGTCGGCTTACGTTCTAGCAGCTGAGGATCTTAAAGGTAGCAGTGCAAATTCATCCTGAGTCCATTTGGTTCCAAACTTCGTGATGTTTGAAATTCAGATTCAGATTTTGCTGGTCTGTTATGTATGTCAGTTGTGAATGGGCCAGGCATGTTAGCCATGAAAACACTAAATTTATTCATTTGTTATATTAAACGTACCAAAGTTTGAAGCATTTTATGCTGCTGAATGAATATGCATATCTTGGGAAGAAGCAGCCTTATGTGCCCTCATGAGACTTGGGCACCGCCATCTTGGATCTCGCGAGATCCAAGATGGCGCCGTCGAGAAAAGGTAGGATGCAGGCCTGTAACCTTCTTTTTCAGGTTGCGGCGTGGATGGATGGGTCCTCCCACTCGCGCCGCAACCCGGAGGGGGTACGCGGGGGGAGCCACTCAGGGGGTACGCAAGGGTTCGGAGGCCCGCGTAGGGGATACACAGGCCTCCGAACATTGGGAACCCCTGTTCTAGATGGTTTCCTAATTCCTTCACAGTCTGGCCTCTCACTGGCTTTCGCCTCCCACGCTCAGCCGATGGCACTCTGCCTCCCACACAGGTGGAGCTGGCAGCTTTCTCTCTCCTCACAGAGGGTTTACCGCTTTTTGTCAGCGGCGTGTCTTGAACTGCCATTCACAGATCTTCAGGCTTACGAGGCGGCAAGTCTACCAACTGAACCAGACCTCCTGCTCTCTTTTTAAAAGAATATATAAATATTCTTTAAAAAAAACTTGTTCACTTTCAGATTCTCTTGGGAGACTTATTTTAAGCAAAAGCAAAGCTTAATAGATAGTACACGTTTGATCCTGAAGCTACAACTGTCCAGTAGCTTTCATGACATGTTCACTCAGCTCCTTGCATAATTGAGCCAGTTCAGCCTTCCCCTGTGTCTCTCAGATACACCAAATGAAGTTTCATGTGAGTGGCTGATAGGAAATAGTATGAGTATATTATCAGAGTAAAAGCTGTAACAGACCGCACGCGTCTCGCTGTGTCGCATCCCGGAGTCGATTCTGATTGGCACAACGCGTTGCTCCGCGTCCCGCCCCCCCAACACTGAACGCAACCTCTCATTGGCCGAAGGTCGTTCCAGTGTGTTCCAACTTGAATAAATCAAGCTTCGGCCAATGAGAGGCCGTGTTCGGTGTTGTGGAGGCAGGACGCGGAGCAACGCATTGGGCCAATCAGAATCGACACGACCGCTACTCCGGGACGCGATGCGTGCGGTGTAAGGGCAGCTTAAGGCTGCAGTCCTATGTGCACTTTCCTGGGAGTAAGCCCCACTGAAAACAATGGGATGTACCTCTGAGTAAACATGCATAGGATTGTGCTCTAAGACAGGGAACACTGTTTCAGGGAGACATGATGAGAAAATGACTTGATCCAGCATTGATAACTGAGTGGTTGTATTGTTGAATTAAGTACCAGCATTTGTGGGAGAGTAGGCTCTGTCCAGATTTCCCCAGCAATGATGACACTAAACAGGAATGGAAGAACTTTACAAAAGGGATACAAAACCACTAGGTTTGGATACTACTATTTATTTATTATTATTATTTTTTCACATTTTTATACCGCCCTTCCTCCAAGAAGCTCAGGGTGGTGTACATAGTTCCTTCTCTCCTTTTGTCCTCACAGCAACCCTGTGAGGTAGGTGAGGCTAAGAGATAGTGACTGGTCCAAGGTCACCCAGGAAGCTTCATGGCTGAGTGGGGATTTGAACCTGGATCTTCCAGGTCTAACTCCCAAGCCACTACACCATCCTGGCTCTCAGGATGCTATTGCTGTTCTTTTGCTATGGTCTTGAATTCTTTTAGCGTTCTACTATAGCTAGGCTTACCATAGTCCCGGAATCGAGGCAGGTGTCGGCCTAGAGCAGACACGAGCTGCTCCCAAGAGTGCACTGCGGCTGCCCAATGCGGTCACGTCGTTAACCGGAAGCTGCAAAGGCATTGGGCAGCCGCGGTGCACTCTTCGGAGCGGCTCAGGTCCACTCTAGGCGGACGCCTACCTCGATTCCGGGATTATAGTAAGCCTAACTATAGCTGATGCACTTTGATGAAAGACATGGAGAACGGAGCCTGTGACTGGGTATGATTGGAGTTGAGAGTCCCTTTTTTCCTTTTTCCTTCCATTGTTCCTGAAAAAAATAGGAGAATAAATTAAGGGCCCAATCCTATCCAGGGACGGCGTGCTGGATGCAGGGCCACTGGCACAGCGTCTGCTGCATCCAGCATGCCATCCGTGGACCAGGTTAGTCAGGACTTGCCTTCCTGGCCACCTCATGGTCCTTGATGGGACTCCTTAGATCTACAACAACAGCTCTTTTGCTGATGTAGCTCTGAGGAGCCTGCTGGGGGCCTGTGCATCCCAGGATGGGGGGGGGAGGGTTTGGGGATGCAGCAGACTCTGCTGCAACTGTGATCCATCCTCACATGATTGCTACCCCTCCACCAGCAGAGTTCTGCTAGTGGCCAGTCTGTGAAGCTTTGTTGGCAGCGCTCAGCTTTCTGCCAGTATAAGTGACACAAATCATTCTGAATTAATAGTAATAAATAACTGAACAAAGGAATGGTACATTTATCAGTTTATGAAGGGGGGATGGATGGGGTAACCCTAGAAGGAGACCCAATTTAAATTCCACTGGTCGTTATGACTTTTTTCAATATAAATAGCTTTGGATCTAGTAGTCTTTTGTGTGTTTCCCTGCCTAGAACTAGTCACTTCATTTCTATGCCTTCTGACCCCAACAGCTGTGAAGTGGCACGTAAGACATTGACAAGCCATCTTTACAGGCTGAAAACTGTAAACACCTTCTACTTAATGTCTTAATAATCCACCTAAAATGACAAAATAACTAAGGAAACAGCTGTTCAACTGCAAAGGACACAGTCTTGTTCACTGGAAGTCTGGATTAATGGCCATTTCACATACATTAAATGGTGAGGAGCCAAATTATCATGTCTGCTGTACATGAAGGGGGAATATTACCAGGATATGAAAAGGGTGAGTGCCCTATGTAATTATTATGTAGATGGTCCAGAAAACCAAGGGTGCATGTGTACTTTACAGCACAATCCTATGCCTAACTTTTTAGAAGTAAGCCCCATTGTGTTCAATGGGGCTTGCTCTCAGGAAAGCGTGTATAGCAATGGTTCTCAAAGTTCTCCCCACGAGTTGGGACTGGGAAGAACTTTTGAGTACTTGCGGGGGTGGGGACAACGGCAGTGGGTGCCATGGGGACTCAGTGGCAGGTGTTGCTCCAGGGCCCCAGGAATTTTGTGGAGCAGGATTGTGTCTGTTGTCCCCACCCCAACCTACACACATTCAACAAAGGTTACATGCATAATACTTTTCCTGGCCTTCTGATCATTTCAAGAAAGTCCTATGTGCATAACAGTTGTGTGTGCATAGACTGACCTTCAACTGAATGCACAAATGATAGGGTGAGGCCTGCTGCTGTAGTCCTACCTAGTCCTTCTCCATGTATAGAGGTTTTTAATTTATAGATTTATTCCCTGCCTTTCTCCCACACTCACTCAAGGGCACCCAAGGCGGCCATTTTAGGATCTGTCTGGGTGTTATCTGAGCCTCTTTTGAGTCCAGCCTTTACCACATCCTCATGAGTGTGAGGAACTCATGTGGGAACCTAACCTTTCTTGAGCTGCTTTGAAACTTCTGCACAGCTGACAACAACTATCCCTGGCCATCATTCTGTGTTGTTTCACCCACCTCTGATATATGGAAAAAAGAGGCCCATCAAAACAGCCATTATGGCCCCCTAACTTTGTAATGTTAAGGAAGATTTTTGCAAGTTGAAAAGAGCCTCTCACTTTTGTTTTTAAGGCCTTAAGGAATTGATGTGACCCATGGCTTTTTCTAATTTAGTTGTAGAGTGACTGCTTAGTTAAGCTGCATATGAAAAGGCCACGTATTCTCTTCTAGGGAGGAGATGTCAGCCAGAGTGATGGAGAGCCTTTGCATTGGGAGCCATAATATTCACTTCATACAATTGCCAACCCCATGTGGAAATACAGGAAATGAATGGTGTAAACATGCATTCTTCTGTCCCTATATACTAAAGTGGTAAAAAGAGACCCATCCATACTGGGCCATTGGCAGCTAACAAATCTAGAGTGCATATAGCAGGATGCTTGCTGACAACAGAAATGTATCCTCTGAGATTATGTTTTCCTAGTAGTTTCCTAATCAGATGTGGTTCTGTTTCTCAACAGATGGTCTGTATCAGTTGCTGGATCATTAAAAAAAAAAAAAGAGTTCCTGGGCTGGCCACTGTATATTCAGGTTGCCTGGCCACCTTATGCAAATAGCATAGTATGCATGTGCTCTCTAGCAAAGACCAGAGAATATTCTTTACAGATATGATGATGAAACTGAGCCCCTTGTGAGTCATGTAGATTATTTCAGGTAGACAATGAAATAGCATTTTTGTTTATTTACAGCGCAATCCGACTTAACATTTTTGCCGGTGTAACCAGTGGCCCAGCGAGAACAGGAGGCCCCAGAATGGAAAAGGGATTCAAATCCCCTTTGAATTCCTCTTTTGGAGGGGATTTGAATCCCTTTTGCATTCTGGGGCCTCCCGTTCTTGCTGCGCCACTGGTTACACCAGCAAAAAAGTTAAGTTGGATTGCGCTGTTAGTGTGTTATTTACACATCTCTTGGCTTTTATCTCAGCAGATCCCAAGATAGAATATCATGAATACTACTGAAGGAACAACAACAAGGATCATTCTTAATACTACCTCGGTCACGAGCAAAATTTTAGTCTAAATCTAAGATTAAATCTTATGTGATCATCTTGCACACATGACATTATAGTTGACAGGACTTCTGGTCTATAAAGAAGCCAGTGAAGAAGCCAGGTGCCACAATCCTGGATTTAAAAGCATCTCAATTTTTCAGGTTCCTTACTGCATGTGATTGGACCCAATTGTTTGCATGGCATACTGGGGAAAAAACAAACAAACAAAAACAAGATTGTTTTAAACAGAAGAGGACGTTCTGAAGAATAATACTTCCACTGAAGATGAATATTGTTTTATATCACACTTTTTTTTTTCATTTAAGGAGTTGAGGGTCATGTTTTAACCTTGCAACAATCCTCTGAGGAAGGCTAGTCTGAGAGATCGTGATCTATTCAAGCCTACTCAGTAAGTATTAAACTGGGTTTCCCACACCCAAACTGCATATTGTAGTCATGACTACACTACATTCCTCCACTCCACTTTCCTGGAGTTGAACAAAATGTCACAAGAGACATTAAGCTAATGCTGCCACCATACCTTGACTACCAAGCCTAAGGCTTTATTATACGGTATACCCCGAGGTGGAAATTCCTAAGGAAATCCCAGACCCACTGGAAAAAAGATTGGTTCACTGGAAAACTGTCATCACTAAATCAAAGATGCATCATAAGGTTGTATTATTGTACAATAAAGATTAATTTCAAATGAAAGCCTCAGCTTCTCCCAAAAACCGTGAAGTATGGGGAGATATTGTTCATTTAATTACAGGTCTTAATTGGTATGCTTACATATTTGACATTTGCCCAGTGATCAGCACTGAGGCCAAGAGGGGGGAAGGGGGAGGGGGAGCCATCCAGGAGCAAAAGGACTATTCAGACTAATTAAAACCCAGCCAGGTAACAACCTGGTGTTGGATCAATATCTTAGACATACGAGACATGTTGGATCTAGTACAAGAGGGCATCCATCTATTATTGGTCTATGGAGTTGTGATGTTCAGACGTGCCTTAACACAAGATGAATTTGATAGCCCCTAACTAAGGCTAGCGGGTGGCGCAGTGGGTTAAACCGCTGAACCATGAGCTGTCGATCGGAAGGTCGGCAGTTCGAATCCGCGACGGGGTGAGCTCTCGTTGCTTGGCCAGCTCCTGCCAACCTAGCAGTTCCAAAGCATGTTAATGCGATTAGATAAATAGGTACCGCTTGCGGGAAGGTAAACAGTGCTCCGTGTTCCAGCTGCATGCTACGCACTGTGGCAAGGAGAGTCATGCTGGCCACATGACCACAGAGGCTTCTTCCGACAACGCTGGCTCTTCGGCTTTGAAATGGGGATGGGCGCCATACCCTAGAGTCGGACACGACTGGACTTAATTGTCAGGGGTCACCTTTACCTTTTTTTTAAACTAAGGCTAAAGGGAAGCTGAGAACTTGTCAGATCAGTGCAAATATTTGTTCCTGGACATATCTACCAACTGTTGATTGGTTAATAAAACCTAGTAGAAAATAACCTAGTTCTTTGGAGGGGGAGCATCCAAAGGCTGCTAGGATAGGAAAAATAAACTGAACTAAAGATGCTGAAGATGCTCAGTTCAGAATATGCATTTCATCAAGAAGCCAGTATGGCTTGTAGCCAGTGTTTCCTCTTGCCCTCTCAGGCATGCATGACATCAGATTGTTTATAGAAGCAAACAGCAGGAAGTCCACAGACCCATTCACAACTGCCTCCAAGTTTTCACTCATACTCTCTAGTTCAAAAGGCTCCTTAGAATAAAGAATTTTGCAACAAGTACTGACTGTTTACATACAACATCAAACACCATCTTGAGCTTGCACTGTTTGAAGAACATTAACCAATAGACAAATTAAAGGGACAAGGGAAATTTACTTTACCAAGCCAGTGTTTGTAGCCTGCTAGTTTATGTTCTCAAGGCAGAGAGACTACTGAAGTCAGTTCCTACCTTCTTTTGTAGGCTAGTATTGACCAAGCTTTGAGCAACACTCTCTTTTGCGAACGGTCGTATAATACTATTTTCTGTATTATGCACATGGTACACACACTGAGAGTACTTTAATAATAAAAAAGATTTATTGCAAAACGTATTCCAAAATAAGCTTCAGCTTCACTCATCGTAACAGCAACTTCAAAACAGTACAAATCGATCAGCAACCAAAGAGCCTGGATTCTTGGCTCTTGAATATATTAATCTTGTTCAAAGATTATCACATGACATGTTTTGTTACATGACGAAACAGAGAATAAAGCTGCTTGGCTGTCTTCTTCCGATGCTGTTAAAGTAGTCTTAAAAACGTATCGCATGTAAAGCATTATAAAATATTGCTCACAAATCCATTCTTGTGGTTCAAAGAAAAGAGTGGCAGCGTTCTCTGGAAAACTATGGCCTAGTTCTGCGTTGACAGGGGGCGGGGGTTAAACCTAGCTGTACCATTTCAATTTGGGGGAGGGGAGGTCTCATATGAACATGTGAAGTTGCCTTATAGGAGTCAGATCATTGGTCCATCTTCTAGCTCAATATTGTCTACACCACATAGCAATGGCTCTTGCTTTTTTTAAGCAAGGGTTTTAAGGGGGGTGGGGTGGGGTGGAGGCCTTTCCTAGCCCTTCCTAGAGTTGCCAGGTATTCAGCCAGAGGCCTTCTGCATGCAAATGCTTTTCCATACAACCCTCAGCTGTCTGCATATTTATATAAAAACTAGCATGCCAGAAAGAAGGCTAGGCCAGGACCCTTCTCTCAGACATCTCTGGTGTTTTTCCATTTTAGATCTTTTTTTTTGTATGAAGGAACATTCAATCACAAGTCCCTCCTCACACACTGAAGAGGAACAGCACAGGCCCAGGGCCAACCACCTCAGTGAGAACTAAGCCAATAATTCTAACATCAAACACATCAAAAAGTGCATGTGTTTCATATTTTAATATATATACACAGTATATATAATCTCTAAACATTTGGCACTACAAAGGACCTTATCATCAGGTCCTTTATTACACTTTGTACAGAAAGGCAACTGTAAGGCTGCAATAATAAACACACTTTCCTGGAAGTAAATTCCACTGAATCTAGCGAGGCTTACTTCTGAATAGATGTGCATTTTATTGCACTGCACGTATTCCAAATTCTGGTTCCCAGAATTTCAAAGGATGCATTCTAGAATAAAAATGGGTTTATGCGATAATTCAGACAACCAATATTTTCCCCATCATGTGGGGATGTTTTCAATCATTGTGGGATCCTCATGGATCTGGGTTGTCTGAAGGGATGAAATGCCAAATGGACTCTATAATGACCTTTTGTTTATCAGCTGCAACCAAAATAATCTAGCAGTGGAAACACAATGGGGTAGTGTCCTTTTGCTTTGGATTAGACTCCAGGTAATCTAAATCATTAATTAACTCACAATGTGGTGACAGTTTACCTTTCAGATTTCCCTCTTCATCAGCAGCTATGGCACTGCAATCACATGAACAATGTTAATATGAACTTGCTTGTACTGGCAGCCATTTCTTCCCATTTGCCAGAGTCATGGAATTAGCTCTGGCTGTATAAAACCTAGTGAACACATAAAACCTAGTGGACACTAACAATTCTCCTCAAGATCACAAGCGTACCTGTGGCTGAGTAGGGCCTGAAGCTGCCTGCAAGGGACATAAACTTTGTGAAAAGTTGGTTTTATAAATTTACCTTTAACAACATCACTGAAATCAGACCTGCCCATGACTGTTGTATCTGATACCACCAGAAAGAAGCTTCATTAACTAGAAATAGAAAATAAAGGGAGTAGGAGTACTAGGACAAAATTGCTGATAGTAACTACAAAGCCTTAGAAGTAAACTGGAAAGCCACAAGAAAGTCTACCATCGAAGCTGAAAGACTATACTATATTGACACTGTGCCAGCATCAGATTTCTGGGAGCCCTGGGCAAAGTCCTGTACTGATCCCCCATGGCACCCCCTGCCCACCCCCTTCTTCCGCCAATACTGAAGTTCAAGGGTTAAGCCCAGTCAGGTGATTGAAAGATAGCCATGGGTTCTCAGCCAGTGCCCAGTCTGGCCGAACCTGGATACCACCTCTGTGTCGATCTCATAGTATGTCCAAGGCATTTGTTCATGCCAATCACTTCAAAGCCAAACCACTTACATATACCAGGTTCTGATGCACAGCATATTCCATCATACCTGAGCAGGCACAGAACAGGCAATATGGCTGAATTACATGGAAGTGGGAAAAGAGATGTTGGGAATAGATCATGCAAAGTGTATACTGTAATTTTAGAGTGAAAGAGGGGGAAAATATATGTAACAAGTACAAATTTAGAGCAGAACAGTGGGGAAGCTGAAGATTTGTCCAAACTGAAAAAGGAATTAGGGTAAGCATGATTCAGTAAACAACATTTTCTGGAGACTCCATGAAAAAAAAAGAAAAAAAAAAGCTTTTACATCCTGAAATGGGTCGATTAGTTAAAGTCAAGACGACCACTTTGGATCAGTCCTAGGTAGTAGTTAAGGAGTTGCTTATTTAGGTCCTGTGGTTGTGCCCCCTGTTTCGCTTCCGTGTGTTGTTGGAACGGGAGGTCTCTCGTCGAGAGCAGTAATGCTTGGTGACCACTTGTTTGCATTGTTCACATTTCACGCTGCAACACCACATAAACTTGCAGTTACAGCTGCTAACAATTTCAGTCCTTTTTTGCTCCATTCTCAGGCCACAGTCCATGCAGAGCCTCCTGCAGCTCCTCTTCTCCCACTGCGACAGGTTCCTGCCACTCTGCAGGCATTCCCGTCCTGTGGTGCCATGGAGGCCCAAGCTGCTGTTTCTGATGCAGTAGTCAGGAGAGTCCTCCAAGAAGACAAGATCAGTGGGTAGCAGAGTGGTGAAGGGCTCGGCTGTGGCCCCACGACTGTCTGCACTGTTTCCAGCTCTCATCCTTCTTTTGTCCATCTCCAGCTTCTGAGCTTGGTCATATTTGATCTTCAAGTAATTTCCGATGTCTCGAAATTCTGCTAGTTGGAGCCAGCAGGTTTGGATACTGCAGCTCCCAGATACCCCATGACACTTGCAAGTCCTTCTCATGGTTGCTTTCACAGCCTTGGTAAAAGAGACAATTAGTAGCAATTAGGAACACCTTGGAAGGAAAGCTATGGCAACCTTAAACAGCATAATAAAAAGCAGAGATATCACCATGCCAACAAAAGTTCGTATAGTCAGGGCGATGGTGTTCCCAGTAGCAATGTATGGTTGCGAGAGTTGGACCATAAGGAAGGCTGAGCGCCGAAGAATAGATGCTTTCGAACTGTGGTGCTGGAGAAGACTCCTGAGAGTCCCTTGGACTGCTAGGAGATCAAACCAGTCAATCCTAAATGAAATCAACCCTGACTGTTCCCTGGAAGGGCAGGTACTAAGGCTGAAACTCAAATATTTTGGCCACCTAATGTGAAGAGAGGACTCTCTGGAGAAGACTCTGATGCTGGGAAAGATTGAAGGCAAAAGGAGAAGGGGAAGGCAAAGGATGAGATGGTTAGACAGCATCACCGATGCAACGAACATGAAAATGAGCAAACTCAGGAAGATAGTGGAGGACAGGAAGGTCGGGTGGGATGTGGTTCATGGGATCACGAAGGGTCGGACACAACTTAACGACTGAACAACAACAACAACAACAACGAACACCAGGAAGTCATAGCACTGAACAATCCTATTTCAATTAAAAATTCACACAGGATTAATGGGGAGATAAGATAGCTTAACTGAAAAATCCAATTGAAACTTGGAAATAGTCATCTAGGAGCATATATGGTTTCATATACTGGAATGGTATCTCAACATAAGGTAGTGCTGTTTAGCACTAATTGGGAGGTACAGTTCACAGTAAAAAAAAAACAAAAGACTGAACTATTTATTTCATTTTATCTCTTCCTTCTTCCAAGGAGCTCAGGGCAGTGTACATTATCTCTCTCAGCCCCTGCTCTTTATCCTTACAAAAATCCCACAAAACACCCCATTAAAAGCAGCTTGGGCCAAGAAAATGAGACGATCAAAGCTCACTCAGTGAAATTCAGGGTTGATCAGGGATTTGAGCTGGATCACCTTATAATCCAACCCGTACTCTGAGGTCATCGGGGGGGGGGGGGCCCTGTTAACCATGCCGCTACTGACGGAGGTGAGGGGGATGGCGGCACGGAACAGGGCCTTCTTGGTGGTGGCGCCCCAATTGTGGAATTCCCTCCCCCTGGAATTGAGAACGGCTCCCTCCTTAGAGACCTTTCGGGGGGGCCTTAAGACATTTTTATTTAGATCAGCTTTTGATGTCTGACATGGTGGGCTGGCTTTTTAACAGATGGCTTTTAACAAATGTAAATGTGGATGACCCACTGGGGTTGTTTGTTTTAATTGTTTTAACTGTTTTAATTCTTGATTTTAAATGTATATATGTATTTTAATGTTTTTATTGTAAGCCGCCTTGGTTGCCCTTGTGGGAGAAAGGCGGGGTATAAGTTCTATAAATAAATAAATAAACAAACTCTTGTCTGATACTATTATACCACACTGGCATGACCATGATTGATGCACACCTGTGCTGGTAACTATGCACCTCACAGACATATCCCTTCAAGTGATGGTGTGAATGCATTCAAGTATGGTAGTGAGGGGTAGCTGCTCTATATTTACACTGGATTGTGCTGACAATTCCCAATTTATGAAAGAGGGAGTGACAATAGAGAATGGGATCAAACTATGTATGTACTTGGGCACACCCAGTGAAGTCACTGACATTTTCGTTTTGAGTAACAGATCCTTACAGCATAGCAAACAGCTTTACAATTGTAAAGGATAATTTGAAAAGACGTTTGTGATATGGCATGCAGATCTGTCACTCAAAAGGAAGAAGTCAGTGATTTCACTGGGCATGCCCAAGTACATTTTTGGATCCAAGCCACTGATTTGGAATGATGTTGTCAAAAGCCACCCACATCTTGTACTCAGATCAGCTACCACACTCAGCAACATTATTTCCAGTGGCTAAATTCCAAAAAAGTGTGAGAATTTTTTAAATAGAAGCATAGCCCCCTATTCTATATATGCTAGTACAAAATAAGTTCCTATGCATTCAGTGGAGGTTTATTCCCATGTAAACTTGCATAGGATTGCAGCTTGAATATTCCACTCAGAAGACATCCAACAGTGGCAGGATGCTCTCTTACTGAAAATGTATAGGATAATTACTGTCCTCTGTCTAGGAGACTCATTTTCATTACACTGTAGATAGAAGGTGTGTTTACATAACTACAGGTAGTTGCTAAACCCCCTGATATGGGATTTCTTAAACATACCGTAGGTTAAAATATGGTTAATTTAAAATTTCTAATCTTTATGAAAGAGAAAAAAGAAAGATTTCTCATCCTCTAGTGGTGCAATCCTATCCATGTCCAGTCAGAAGCAAGTTTCACCGATTTATGTAGTGCTTACTCCCAGGTAAACACATACAGATTTGTAATCATACTTCTCTTTTTGAAACAGAGCGCAATCCTGACTAAAGATCCGCAGGCGGCCCCAGGGCTGCCCACTGGATCCTATCCCCATTCTGGGCCGATAGTGATAGTCCTGGGGGTCTACGTTAGTCCCCTTCCCCCGGTGTAGCGCAGGGAGGCCCCAATGGGCCTCCTCGGATTTCCACTAGCTATTTAGCTGGCGTAAATCTGAGGAAGCCATGTAAGGGCTGCACCAGCCCGGAACAGGACAAGGATATGGCGGCCATCATCCCTCCCCCTCCCTGGCTGGCTCAGCCAACCACTGCCCTTCCTCGTTGCCCAGACTGCCCCGGCGGATGCATCCCTTACCTGTCTCTGGCGGCCACAGGGACGATCCGGCAGCGGAGTAAGGGCTGCCAGTCTCGTGTTGGTGGCCCTTACTCCAAAGTAGTCGCAAACATGCTTTACGGCACGTTTGCGACACTTTAGAACAACGGAGCATGCACTCCGCCATTCTAAGTTTACGGTGGATTGCGCTGCCCATGACATAATTCAGCTTGTCCAAGATCTCTCACTGATCTGCTGCCAGGTCTAGAAAACAAATTAATCTACTGTTTTAATAGGCTGCACTTTTGCTCACTGGCTAAAGGAGCTGGTGTCCACGTGGCTAACACCAAAGTTGATGTTTCTGTAACAATTACATTTGTTGATCTAATCGTAATTTGTTTAACCAATGTATTCAAGGCTGTACCGTAGTTTCAAAGCAACTTAGGTGAACTGTCCTGTTAAGCCTCAACTTTGTTTCTGAAAATAGGAGGTAGATTCATAAATCATCTCAGCTTTACAATCCAATACGGAAACTCTCTGCCCTTATTTAGGTTGAACTATTGTTGCTTACACAATCAGTTCACAGAGGCAGAGATATAGCACATTCAATAAGCACAGCCTGAAAACAGCAATTCTGTAGTATCTTTGCACATATTTCTTTTAGAATTGGCATACATTTCAAATGAAGACTGTATGTGTTGGACTTACCAGCCTTCCTGCCTCATTATTGTGCAAATTCATTACAGCTCTGGCATCTTGTCCTGTCTCCAAAGCATCCACAAAGACTTTGGAAATTCTCTCACCAAACTCCACATTCTCACTGCAGCCTCCCCAAACCCAACCTCTTCCTCCTGTGGAAAAAGAAAAAAAAAACGTTGATGCCATGAGAAATCACTGAATATACAAGGAGATCAAGAATACCCAATCTTGGATAGGCAGAGAGATGTGTGTGTGTATTGCGGGTGGTGGTGGGGAAGTATTTTTCAGGTGTAATTTCTGCAATTGTTAAGAGCATGTGGAGATCTCCAATTAAATTTCAACCTTGTGAGACTGAGATTCCAGACTGCCAACAAGAAGCAGATAGCAGAATCTAACACACTTCTAGGTAGCAGAAAATGTGGAAAGTAAAATTATGTTCAAGAAGGAGGGGGATGCCCCTCTTCTACACCAGTATGTTATCCAAAAACTCACCTGTGCGTCCATTTCTTGAAACATCACAGCCACAATTTTCAAAGTCACCCATGCTGCAGTTCCTGGTGAGCGTGTACATCACTCCAGCAGAACTGATGGCATGAACAAAAGAGGTCTCTCTGGTACCTGGAGATGAAGGAGGAAGGAGCCATTAATACTGGGAACAGAAAACCCTTTACCATATCTCTTCTTTTTGCAGTACTCCCTTATATATTCCATTAGAGTAATGATCGAGAAGATGACTCTGCATTTGGCAAGCCATTCCTTCAATACAAGCAGGAAGGAGGTTGGGAAATGAAATAATGTAAAGAAAACCATGGTACAATGCAAGTCTTTTAATTAAAAAGAGTCTTCTGGCAAAGACTGTCCTTTAAAAAAGTATACAGGTTTCTATATGGAGTTACAGTTCCTTCCATTTTCACATAGTCCTGTAATGCCAAATGTTCTAAGCGTGGCCTTGGAATATATAAATTACACAGACAATGCAAACAGTTCTGTTGGTGAAAATGCTGTTCATTGACAGTCAAAGAAACTACCAACTTCTTCCGTTCATTTCTGCAGCTAAGGCTGTGATTCCTATGCTGCATATACTAGGTATTGTCCCAGCGTGACTTACTTCTGCTTATACATGCTTAGGATAGATATTTCAGGTCATTTTCTCCTGCCGCTCTCTCATGGTCTCTACAACCATTTTATAAATCCATTATATAACACGTGAATCGAAACAGCACTAAGTATTGCATCAGTTTTAATTTCTGATATATGCCCAACATACTCGTGTGTGTGTGTGTGTGTGTGTGTGTGTGTGTGTGTGTGTGTGTGTGTGTGTGTGTGTGTGTGTGTGTGTGTGTGTGTGTGTGAGAGAGAGAGAGACTTCTAGAATTATTAGTGGATATGCTACCCATCCCAACAAATTATTAGTTACACAGAATTGAACATGAAGACAGAGAATTACACTACCACAAACCCCCACTTCAACTACAGTGGATTGCAAGCATAATTGGTTCCAGAAACGTGTTCGTAATCCAAAGCACTCGTATATCAAAGCAATTTTTCCCATAAGACATAATGGAAACTCAGATGATTCGTTATTCTGCAAGAGATCTTTGTGTGTGTCTGCATTATCTCCTGGGCTCAGCTAATTAAGAAGCTGCCCTGCAGAGTCCTCCTTTGCTCTGGCAAACTAGCTCATTAAGCTATTCTTCCCCCTTCCTCCTCTCAACCCCTTTGCAATGTCTGCAAACCCTAACCTGAGCGTTGTTCTGCAAACGTCTTTGCAAAGAGGCAGATGGGGGAGGAAGAGAACAGCTTGTTAAGGTCTGCAACAAGGGCAGCCAGTCTACAGAAGTTGCAAAGCAAACCTCTGAGCTCTTCTCTGCACAAGGAGAGAACAGATTGTTAAGGACCAAGGAGAGGGCAGTTTGTTGCACAGGAGACGCTATTGTTCCCTCTGCAAACACACAGAGAGATCTCTTGTAGAACACAATGTATTCATATTGCAAGACCTTGCTCATTTATCAAGTCAAAAATTAAAAAACAATTTTGCTCCTCTTGCAAAGCACTCGCAAACCAAGTTACTCGCAATCCAAGGTTCCACTGTATTGGGCTAGTAAAACCACAACATTATTTGAATTGCTTTACTGCCAGTTTTTAGTGTTGGCATGTTCCTTTTTTCAACTGTACATTGAAGTCCATGTTTTAAAAGTTCTGCACAAATAGGAACATGTCAGTTGTCATGACTATTTTTCTTGTTATTCAGGAGTCACCCTGATTTATGGTCTTGCTTTTAAATTTGTAATTTGTAAGCTGCTTTTGAACATTTAAAAAAAATAGAAGCATGGGTTATAGTTAAAAACAAAAAAGCATCGCCTTCGATTAAGGCAATGCTTAATTTCTAAACAAAGATGCTAGGACTCAAAACAACATCTGAAAATAACATCGTCTGGTCTAGAAACATCTCCCCCAATTCCTGTCATATGGGGGCTCCCCCTACTTTCACAGCACTGAGGAAGTGGCACTCTGAACACTTGGAGGAGGTTCCTCTATTCTTTTGCCAGGTATTCTAGGGTTACGTCCTGGCATTGGAAAGAAATTCCAGGGCATAGCCTTGGCACAAATTACATCCTGGATGAAAGCTACATTTCCTCACCCTCACTACATAACCCAAACACCACATCCAGCAATAGAAAAAGGACATGCTTAAATCCACTTACCACTTCTAAGTCTATTGTGAGTGGAAAGCTGAAGCGCACTCTCTGGGCAATTCCAGCGCTCCCAGGCAAATTGGTGCTTGCATTCTTCAATTCCACTGAGGGCACCAACTGCCACACTCGTGGAGTATGTCAAATATGCCTTTAATAGATACAAAGCACTGATTTATTCTCACACCTTCAAAACACCCATGAAACATCCCTTTAGGTTTGCCTTCCCTGCATGTTGAGAGGGAATCATCATACAACCCCATCAGAGGATGCGAAGCAGACTAGGTTGGAAAAGCTGCTTCGACTTACAAACCTTCCAAATAAAATTTTTACCTTGGGTCCTGTCATCAGAAAGTTGTTGACTGACCTAAAGAGGAAAAGGGAAGGGGAGAAAACACAAAAAGAAACCTAAATGAGCAGCAGTTTAAGAGCATCTCAAAAAAAAAAACCTGGTTGCAATGAGGGCTGTATTCCTACCACGCTGATGTGCTGAAAATAGCACAGTAGATCCCAACCATGGTAAAGATGGCAAAGTGATCTCTCTTCATGGTGAAACTGTATTCCACTTGCAGACCGAAACCCTTTTTTCCCCTACACACCACAGGCTGCTTGTCTAAAAGAGCTACTAACTGTAAGCACCTTCCTTTTCTATACCAAAAGAAAGCTCATCAGGATAAGCCAGGTTTCACAGTCAATATCCCAGTTATTTATAAGGAGAGCTCCTGAAGGGCAGAAGCCCGTCTTTCATTTGCTGCCCAATGACTCTGTGTGATAAAGGGGCTCCTGATCCAATGGCTGACAAGATAGCGAAAGGAACCGCCTGATGCTGCACTTCAAAAGGCAGCGGCCATCTGAATCTCTTGTAGGGATCCTGATGAAGAACAAACTTGCCTAACAATAGAGAACTTTTAATTCTATTAAGGGCCCTCCTTGACTTGAGCAAACATATATAGGGCTTTCTCCTTAACAAAGCAAAGCAAAGCAAAACAAAACAAAACGACCCTTCCTTCATCAAGGTCTCTCTCCACCCCAGCCATCAGGTTGTCATTTTTGCTATGTGCTCTCACTCAGGGAAGAAAAAAAAGTCTACAATCTTTGATTACTAAAGCTGGTAATTCCAATAAACTCCACTGCAGAGCTACTCCAGAAGGAGTGTTTTGAGGACTGCAGCTGGAGAAACAAACTTGTTAAGATTTCTACTAGACTGAAATAACGGAGCAAATTAAAAAAAATACTGCTGTACATTATGGAGATAAATTTAATATACAGTCACCAAGACCAGTGCCTCCTAGCACAGTATTGAAATGGAATGCAAAATACACGGCAAAGAAAAGATTGAAAGATCTTCACGATAGCAAACACTATCAGCACTGAATAACCTTCTGATTAATAACTGTGAATGGGAAATGCCTTACAGCTGCATTTGCAGGACTAGTGGCTTCATCCAAATCACTGAGACCTGCCAACAACGACAGTGAAGAAATACTCTTGAAGGATCTGAAGTTATTCTCAATGTCATATTGTTCAATATGCATTTGAATCCTTTCCATTGTATTCTGCATTATTTTTAAATACTATATACCATACTGTACTGAGAATGCAACTATTATGTGCCAGAGAAGCATTTCTTTTCATGTAGTTGACATAAGTGTTGCCATTTGTTTACTAAATAACGAACAGCATCCTCCTCCCTCATTTATTCTTCTGGGGAACATGTACAAGTACTGTAAATGCGCTGCCTTTGGGGGAGTTTGTGGCAACCCTAGCCTTACCTTACTGGTTTCTGCTTGTTGTGCAGTAGTTAAAGGCACAGGATGGATCCCTGCTGTAAAATGTTGGCAACTGTAGCCATTACTACAGGCAAGACAACCTCTGTGTGTTCATCTTAAACTGGCAGAATTGGAGGCAGTAAAGAAACCCGAGCAATTTAAAGAAACTGTTATGAATCAATGGAACTTCTCCAGCACAAGAAAGAGAACTATTTATTATTACATTTATAGTCTGCTTTTCTTCTATCTTGGAACCCAAGAAAGCATACAGGGGGGGGTTCCCAGGCAGTCTCACATGCAGGCCCTGCCCTGCCCTAGACCTGCTTCACTTCAACAAAGTGGCTGCATCTTGTGCCCTCTAGACCATGCCCTGCTGGGCCTATTATTAAGCTCATGTTGCAATATGCAGAGCCGTTCCCAGAAGGATGTGGGCAGGGTGTGGGCCCAGAGCAACTCAACCCCTTATGGCCATGATATACTGCTCATTAAAGTGCGGGACCCAGGGCAGCCGCCCCAGTTGCCCTACCCAAGGGATGGCCGCATTCCAGTGTGTGCTAAGTTGAACCATGCTTGACTTTTGCCATGTTCAGCCAACCAGAGGCAGTATTTGGAACTGTGGGGGCGGGACACGGAGCAACGCAGTAGCCAATCATAGTTCAGGAGTTTTCTAGTCAATCGGTATCAAGTAATTTGAAGCTACTGTAGGAGCACAAAAGAAAAATCCCTTTGGGTTTGTACCAAATTAATGGCTTTCATTCTTTTCCCCCCATTCTTTCTTCCTTCCGTCCTCTTTCTCTTCAACAATGAGTTCTCCTCTCTCTGTGCTCGCTCAGTGCTCAGTGCTCCTCCTCCACTGCAAGCGACCAATCACTGGGGACCCACAAGGCACAGCTATGCTCCAGTGTGCCAGGGGTTTGTAGTGTTGCATTCCGGCATGTCGGTTGCTTCCGCAACGTACCAGGATGCAACACACAGCGACGCATTTGGTGTGTCTCGGCCTTAAGTGTACTTTGGCATACTTTCTCAATGCAACAAATTAGTAAACTGACAAAAAATCTAGCTGCTCTTGCACAATTGTCACATGTACTTTGAAACATAGAGAGGAAAAGCAACCTGCCCCTCCCCAAATTTAAATGGTGCTTCTGTTGTACAGTTCAAATCCTATGTATGTTTTTTTAAAAAAAACCTACTGAGTACAATGGGAAGTACTCAGAACATTCCACTGATTTCAGCTAACTTTACTTCTAAGTATGTATCCTGCCGATTGAAGCTCAGGAGTCCAATTCTAGTCATGATTACTTGGAAGTATATTGAATTTGATGAGGCTTAACTCCATGCATGTGTGCATAGTATTGCAGCAATAGTTTATTCTTATAAGGATATTCATATAAAAATTAAGGGTGATCTGCTTTTCTGAGTATTTTGCAGGACTACACTCTTTTGGGCTGATTACTCAAAATGTAATGTTCTGTTTCTTGGCTTGCTACTAAATTAGTCCTATATGCACTTTTGATCTTAAGATTTCTCCCTTCATTTATTTTGCACTTAATTGCTTGCCCTATATTTACGGTTGATAGTGAGCAGTATTTCATTTTCCCATTTATCTTCCCAACAAACTGTGTGGTAAATGCATATTATTATGCCTATTTTACAGATGAGAAAATGAGGCTGTGAATGACTTTGCAAAGATCACCGAGTGAGCCCACAGCAGTTGGGATCTAAACCCAGGACTCAGTTCAACACTAGTTACCACCACCTGGCTGAACTCCTGAAACCATTTACTCCAAAGTAGCCTCACTAGTAATTAAGCTTCCCTTAAATACAGAGAAAATGGCTTGAGTATCTGAAATTAAATTTGCTGCAACGTTTCTTAAATCAAAGACACCTTTGCTTGTAATAATGATTGGCTTCGTGTGTGTTTTTAATTGATTAATTTTTTAAATTCAGGGGAAGAAAGTCTTGTAAAAATTCCCAGAAAATTAATTAATTGATTGGTTGCTCATAAAACAGTTTATTCCTTGCCTGTAAAATGCTACATACATACATAGTAACGATGATGACATGTTTAGCAAACCAACTGTGATGGTCGCCAATTTCATATAGCAATACAAATAGTCACCAGAGCCTGCCAAAGGTTCCTTTTCTCTGAAAGGCAATTCTCTCTTGACTTGACTCCAGGTTTATTAGCAAGCCATAGAAGGACTTATCATCACGGAGGATCATGTGAAAGGGAAACCTGGAGCCAGTCTGCCAAAGTTGCAAACAAACATTTGCAATCAGGGGATTAAAATGGTGGTTTGGTGAGAATGTAATGAATGCAAAATACCTCTTAATGAGCACAGAGCTTTCACAAAGTGAGTGTATTCCTGCAGGGAAGACAAAACTCTGTCCTGAGTCACTCTTTTAATCATTAACATCCTGGGAAGATAACTTTCTTTCTAGAGGGCCTGAAAAGACCTCTATTTGTAATAAAAATGGGAACATGATTGCTGCTAACGTGAAAATAGTTTTATATAGAATCATAATTCAGCACATTCAAACAAATTTAAAAAAGCTTGAAATCTTGATATTATCTTGAGGCTACTATGTTTTATGACATTTTGTCCACAACAAAAATGCCTAACCAATCACTAGTACTGATTAGCTAAATTATGTCAGAAGGGAAAGTTGTGTATAATGGAGGCAATTCATAGCAGCCAACATATATATATATATTCAAAATATATTTGAAGACTTCTTCTCTTTTCTTTAGCATTCCAACCATCTCTGGTTTATACAGAAGGTGAATGAGATCAAATGTGTGTCCCAAATTAAGAAGGATCTTTTGTTTCACTGCTATTTAAACTCTCAGTACAACTCTGTCTGTGCCTACAGTAGTTAAACATGTGCTGCCCAGTCAGGCAGCCCGATCCAGTGTAAACCTAGAGTGGCAGAGCGTGCGCTTCGCTGCTCTAAGCTATTGCTAATGCGCCATAAAGCGCATTTGGCAAGTAAGGGCTGCTGGCACAGAGGCTGGCAACCCTCCGCTGGGGGACCAGAGCTGCGCCGAGTGGCCCAGGAGCCACGGGGGTGGCCATTGGCCGCCTGGGAGGGGGGCTGGGATATCAGCAGTGCGCTGATATCCTAGGCCCGTTCCCGGGCCTGGTCGGCCTTACATGGCCTCCTCGAATATGCGCCAGGCCTGAACCTGGCGTACATCCGAGGAGGCCATAGGGCCCCAGCTGCCTTACACCAGGGGCAGCCTGGTCACGGGTTGCAGCCTGGTCACGGGATAGGATGCGGCAGCTGTCCCTTTAGGCTGGCCGCTGCATGTTACACAGGATTGCGCTGCTAGTCATGTTCCCTCTTCAGTGCTCATCTGATTTATTCCCAAGAAAGTGTGCATAGGATTGCAAGGATAAACAATTTGCCTGATTCTTCTGGCTTTGTTTCTTTGTCTAATAATACAAAATATCAGTTTCAAATCTGTGTCATGCCTTGTTTTGCTACAAATGTGATATTGCGATGCATGCTACCAAAAAATCCAATCTGATCCTCATAGTGCATCAGAGCTTCAAGAATTTCCACACTTTGGAGGGCAACTGCAGGTGTTTCCCCACAGAAAACACGTAATGTGAGAGGCATGTGTCCTTAAACATCAGTCAGGGAGCCATGGCCTCCTGATTGTTTGTCCCTGGGGGAGGGCGGTGCACAGCTTTGGTGTTTAATACGAGTTCTCATTTTTTTTTCACATTTCACAGGTTTCCTGTTGTTAAATATGCCAGTCCACTCCTCGCCAATGTGCCTCCCCTGCAAAAGGCAAGCTGTTTTGAGAGGACTAGCTATGCAGATGTTTATGTAAACCTGAAACCAGGTAAGTTTCACCCAGTGTCTGATTTCACTGGAAGCTATCGATCTTGATAGCACTTCACAGGTTGTTCAGCATTAGTCTCAGTCTCTGAGACATTCAGGCTTTCAGCTGAATTCAGGTGATTGATAAAATGGTAACTCTTTTGGTTAGTTAATCTACCGGTAGTTGCAGTCTGGGTTTTTCACAGCCTTGTGGTGATGATGCAGTGATTGAGGGAGGATTCCCAGGGGTGGGAAGGGTGGCTTGTTCTTGGAAACAAACAGAGTTGCCACCTGTATTCCTTCCTGGCCACAATCACCTGCCTGCTACATGACAGGGACAAAGGCAGTAGGTTCTGCTTTTCCTAACATGGAGATGAAATGATCAGGGAAGGCTCCAGCTGTTGACTTTCTACCTGTCATGTCACCTCAAAGGCCATACACATGTCCCTGTCAGAGTAACAGGTGGCAACCATACCAGGTCTTTCTTTCTAAGGCCACATGTAATGCATACAAGCCTAGACGTACGTCCCATTGGACTCAGTGGTATGTTTGGGTAAATATGTTTAGGATTGTATAGCAAGCTCCAGTCTTAAAGATACTTCCATCCTGAGGAGTAAGATCTACTAAATTAAAATCAATGGGACTTCTGGATAAAACTGCACAGGATCAAGCTGAAAGAGTCTAAAGCAGAGGGAAAGATGACTTTTTATATTGTAATGGCTAACATAAAATGGTGCATTTGAGGGGAGTTGACAGAAATAACTTCCAGTTATCAGAAGGGGGCTTGATTAATCGTTATGTAACATAGTTCAGAAGTACAGTACTTTACCCAATCTCCTTTTAACATTTCTAGGGAGGTCAGCTGTATTCATCCGAAGCAGCAAAAACAACAAAAATGCCTCAAGATGTTGTGTGGTGATGGCCACTAGCTTGGCTGGATTTAATGGGGGATTGGAAAACTCATGGACCACACAGGTCTATCAATGGCTACTATGGCTATGTGCTATCTCCCGTTATGCCACTGAATGCCAGTTATGGGAGCAATGGTGGGAGAGAGAAGTTTGTCCTTCTCTCCTGCTTGTAGGCTTCCCAGGGGCAGCTGCTGGGTCACTGTGGGAAACAAGATGCTGGGCTAGATGGGCCTTTGGCCAGATCCAGCAGGGCATTTCCTGTTATACGTTCTTGTGTAAAGAGTGTTGTGACACCTTAAAGACCATTGTAGCATAAATTTTTAAAAAAATATTTGTCAGCTTGTAATGTGGTGACTCTTTATCACTTTGCCGAGGAACAATGACTGTTCTGCAATGAGGGAAAATGGTCCCCAGGTCTGTGCTCAGAAGATTAATGTTTCGCACAAGTGAACTATGGACCTCATGGTCATAGAAACATCTGAATAAAAACCAGTTCAGAAATAGTTGATATTGGTTCAGACATTGTGTTTCTTACCTCCAACCATGTAGCTTATTCACTCTAGGCTTTTACACTCTAGGTGCGCCAGCTGCGACCGTACTTGGATCATGCAGACCTGACCACGGTGATCCATGCCATGGTGACGTCACGGTTAGACTATTGTAATGCGCTCTACGTGGGGCTGTCCTTGAAGACGGTTCGAAAACTGCAGCTAGTGCACAATGCGGCAGCCCATGTAGTCACTGGAGGTAGGCGGTT
The DNA here is from genome assembly GCA_026170595.1 of Plestiodon gilberti rubricaudatus. Classification (NCBI taxonomy): domain Eukaryota; kingdom Metazoa; phylum Chordata; class Lepidosauria; order Squamata; family Scincidae; genus Plestiodon; species Plestiodon gilberti. Next base: position 190,169,245 of record JANXHW010000002.1, on the reverse strand, counting down.
TGATTCTGTTGGGCCGCTTCTCCGATGGCTGCACTGACTGCCAATTCGTTTACGGGCCCAATTCAAAGTGCTGGTTTTGACCTTTAAATCCCTATATGGCCTGGGGCCAGGATATTTGAGAGACCGCCTACTTCTATATAGTCCGGCTCGTCTCTTTAGGTCACCAGAGAAGGCCCTTTTGCGGGTACCATCGCCCAGGAAGGTGCGAGGGGCGGCGGCCAGAAATAGGGGGGCCTTCTCAGTAGTGGCACCAACCTTATGGAATTCCCTCCCTCTTGACTTACATACTGCTCCCTCCTTGGAGACTTTCCGGCAAGGCCTGAAAACTTTCCTGTTTAAGGAAGCCTTCTGAGTCCTTGCCTTTTTTTAACATCCTGCTGGTACAGGTGGGGTGCTGCTGTTTTTATGCTCTTGTTTTAATTGTAATGTGATCTGTTTTTTATTAACTTTTCAATGCTGTTTTTACTAGTTTTCGTTACTGTTTTTATTGTTTTAAAAAGTGATTATTTTTTGTATTGTATTCTTTTTTTCATGTTGTAAGCCGCCTTGGTCCCTTCAGGGAGAAAGGTGGGGTAAAAAGACTGTAAATAAATAAATAAGTCCAGCCATTGGGACTTGGGACCAATTCTCACAACTGACTGTCTGATACAGTGCAGCAGCCACTTCTCTTGCTGACTTCTAAGAGGTCTCTCAGCAGAGTACAAAAAGTCAATGACCACAAAATCCTGTGCACACTGGCAGCTTGCACACTCCTGTCTCTGGGCATGAACATGTGAGCACCTGTTTACCATGCTAACAGCACAATCCTATGTATATCCACTCAGAAGTAAGTCCCATTGTGTTCAGTGGGTCTTACTCCCAGGAAAGTGTACATAGGATTACAGCTTTACAGCCCAATCCTATCCAACTTTCCAGTATTGATGCAGCTGATGGAACAACAGGGCATGCGCTGCATCCTGCAGTGGCGGGGGGGGGGGGGGAGGCAGTCATGGAGGCCTCCTTAAGGCAAAGCAAAGGAACATTTTTTCCCCTTACTTTGGGGCTGCATTGTGGCTGCATCAGCGCTAGAAAGTTGGATACGATTGGGCTCTTAGAGTAATAGTGAGAAACAGGCCTAAGATTTTAATCTTAAGCATGTCAGCAAACTAACTGGGAAGAGATACTTTTTGAAGTGGTGCTCTTCTTATATTTAGCAAGGGGAGAGAGTAACTGTCCCTCTTCACTCCAGCACAGTGTCTTTTCTAGTGGCTGTTTGCTGGTGTTCTTCTGCATCTTTTTAGATTGTGAGCCCTTTTGGGACAAGGGACCATTTAGTTACTTGATTTTCTCTGTAAACTGCTTTGTTAACTTTTTTTAAAAGCAGTGTATAAATATTCATCATCATCACTTAGAAAGAAGTTCCATGAAAGCCATTTACTTCCAAATAAACATGGTTAGGCTCCAGAGGCCAATTACCTTTGAAAGACATACGTCTCCCACTCTATGAAGTACTTATGGTAGATATACTAAAGTCAGCCTTATAGTATTGATAGAATCAAATGGAACCTCCAAGTTCAGAAGCAGTCTACCTCTGAATGACAGACATTTTGTCTACTTTTGGAAACAGAGCAATGGACTTCTTCTGTTCTTAGTATTCTTAAAAATGCCAATGGACACAAAATTGCCCTGAACTGAAATTTGAAGCTGCCTTTACTGAGTCAAACCATTGGTCCATCCATTGCTAAGTATCATCTACAATTGACTGGTGGCAGACAGTTCTCCAGGGTTCCAGACAGGAGTCTTTTCCAGCACTTCCTGGAGGTGCCAGCTGGGGACTGAACCTGGGAACTCCTGCATGCAAGAGGTTTTGGTCTGTGGCTGAGTTATGGCCCCTCCCCTGGCATAGCATTTTACTGGCCCCTTTAATTATTTGGTTGATGGCAGCAAAGACTCTGAGGTAGAATGACTTTTCCTGTAAGAACAGAAAACCTGACAGTTCCATAGCAGCAGAACTAGGCAAAATCTATTCTAGGACATAAAATGACCAAGGGCCTATCTTGCCCAGCATTCTAATGGTGATTGGCCAGATGTCTCTATGCCTCTTAGTCCAAGATATGCTGCTGTAACATGGAGGTTCTATTCAGCCATCATGGCTAATAGCCACTGATAGATCCATCCTCTATGAATTTGTCTAATTCCTTCTAAAGTAATCTGAGCTAGTTGCCACAAGTCGATTGTATGACGTGAAGAAGTAAAGTAATATTTTTCATACTAGGAATCTAACCCTATATATTGACATATAGTTCCTACAGAAGTAGGGACAGGACAAATAAGGTTCTTTGCTGGCTTTGACTTCAAGGATGAGTAGTCCAAACATCAATGTTAACTCAAAGTAAGTCCCACTGATTTCAATGGACCTGACTCCCAAGTAAGCGTGTACAGGATTTCAGCCTCCAATCATGCAGACATTGGTTTACTGTGCAATCCTGAGGGGGGGGGGGGCGCCACCGGAACGAGTGTTCTGGTGCCGGGAGACGTCGCAAATGTGCTGTAAAGCACATTCGTGACGACTCTCGAGTAAGGGAGGCCGGCGCAAGGCCGGCCTCCCTCATTCCGATGCCAGACCAGGACACGGCCAGCAGCAGAAGGTAAGTCTTCCGCCACCGGCCGCAGGGGCAGTCCGGCCAGGCGAGGGAGGGGGGCCATTGGACTAGCCGGCCCAGGAGGAGGTGGGGGAATGGCTCCCGCCATATCCCAGTCCCTGCCAGGCCAGCTAGGCCTTTACACGGCCTCCTCTACTTCTGCCAGCAAAATAGCTGGCGGAACTCTGAGGAGGCCAATTGGGCCCACTGTAATTTACACCTGGGGAAGGGCCCTGGGCCACCTGCCCAATATATAGCTAGCAAAAAAAGTCAATAGTAAGCATGTTACAACTGTTTCAGCAGTATGACAGCAATACCTACCAGAACACTGTGTTGCATCATGTGGTTCAAATCATGTGGTTCAATGTGGAGCTGAAAGGAACATTTTACAACAGTACTTAGCAAGTGACACCTTCAGAGCGCCCTTTCCTCCCTTGTCCAGGCATCAGATCCTGCCTTGCAGTGCTTCACAATAAAAACATCCACCTGGGTAATTAAAAAGATCCCTTCTTCCTTGAAGACATAGAACAAGGCTTGCTTTATTGTGTTCTTCTGCATTGCTCTCCATGGGAGGCCAGAGTGCATCCCCCATGTGTGATGCCATATACCTTTATTTGTATACAGAAATTCACAACTTGTGTTTGCGGAGTGGAAAGGTATTGGACTGCTTGGCTCGTTTCCCTGTAGTGTTTTGCTCTTGATGTTAACCCTTTGCGGTGACACAGGGCCAGAGTAGACTCTCTGAGACCTTCACGAGCAGTTTGTAATCTTCCCACGTAACCCTCATTCAGAAAAAGGAAAGAAGAAAAAGAAGACACTTTTTATTTAAGAGGGCTGACTAGTTACCCTGGATAGATGTTGTTGTGTGTAGAAATTACATTGTATGAGAGTAGAAGTCAGAGTGTACACACTGTACACCAACACATGTTCTATAACAGAAACTGAGGCTGCAATCCTATGCACACGTTCCTGGGAGTAAGACCCATTGAAAGCAATGGAACTTACTTCTGAGGAGGCATGCGTAGGATTGAGCTGCAGAACACATACAAACCCATGCATACAATTGTGTCTTGTGGTGTATGTTTGTATTCCACAATTCATATTCGGATACTTCCTTCCCAGAATTGTCTCCTGCAATGACCATTCTACCTTGGCTTACCAGATCGCCGCCGGGACGGGAGCGGTCTACCCTTAAGGGGGCGGGGTGTGTGTGTGGGAGAACGTGACGCGTTCTGGCCCCCCCACGCCCCGCCCCCTTAAGGGTAGACCGCTCCCGTCCCGGCGGCGATCTGGTAAGCCAAATCTACCCATTTATTTTATAACTTCATTATATAACAATATGTAAGAGTTGATATCTGAATATGCTTACCTTTCTCTTTCCTCCTTGTCTTTTCCACCCGTCTCTTCTACATCTCTCTCTTCTGTGTCATGTTTCTTAACTACTTGTATGCCATTATTGTAAAATGTAAGTTGCTTTGGCAGAAAGGCAGTATATAAATGAAGTAAGTAAGTAAGTGGCAGCCCAATCCGACTTAACTTTTGTGCCGGTTTAACCAGCGGCGCAGCGAGAACGGGAGGCCCCAGAACAGAAAAGGGATTCAAATCCCCTCCAAAAGAGGAATTCAAAGGGGATTTGAATCCCTTTTCCGTTCTGGGGCCTCCCATTCTCGCTGCGCCGCTGGTTAAACCGGCACAAAAGTTAAGTCGGACTGCGCTGTAAGTAACATTACTGCTGTTCCGAAGAAGTGCTGACATAACATTGTGTACTTGGACTGTGTTCCTTGGGAAAATTCTCATGAGTGCATTCAAATGAGTGCATTCAAAACATTTCATCTGAACGACTCAGCCACACAGCTTGCTCCTAGGTGATTCTGTGAAGGTGGATTCCTAGCAGGATTACAGTTCGGGGATGTGTACTAGCAAGACACGTGTGAATGCTCCTTCAACAACAGAAGTTCATGTACAATATACCGTACTTGTCCAGTGAGAATCGGTTCAACCATGTCTTTAGTTTCCAAACAGAAGAACACAACATAACATACCCTATCATTGGGATAGCTGCCTTCACGTACTGTACAATATCTGAAAGGCTGTCACCAGGAAGAAAGGAGGGGGGGGGGGCTTCCCTTCTGTGGCTCCTGAGAGGATAGAAGTACTAGAAACAATGGGTCGAAAGGACAGGGAAGTAGCAGTTTATTGAAAAAGATTTATATCCTGCCTTTCCCTGTGTAAACAAGGCATCCAAGGCAGCTAAAATAGATTTAGACTAGTCATGAGGATGAATTTCCTAACTGTAAGAGCTGTCTGACACTGGACCAGTCTGCCTTGTGCAATTGTGGCTCTTCCTCATTGGGGATTTTCAAGCAGGGGGCTGAACAGCCACCTGTCAGGGATGCTGTAGCAGTTGCCTACACTGAGCAGGGGGTTGGACTAGATGGCCTCCAAGATCCCTTCCAACTCTAACATTCTAAGATTCTATGACTTCAAAGGTTTTACAGGAGTTTGGACTGGTGATCTGCCAGTTCTCTGAATCTACATAGCATTTTTAATGCATCCACCATCAAGATCTTTCCCAGACATTTATTTACTGGCACATGGTGCATTCAGGTGCTGTATTTATTGGATCAGTCCTGATTCTCATGCTGTTCACTGGTAGTCCAAAATAGAAGACCTGGATCTAGTAAGTGCAGATAGCACAGGCATCTAAAAGAACCACGCTTTCAGGATTGCTACCTCCACCTCATCCAAGTACCCCTCTAGACCTCCGTATGCCACTGGTCTTCTGCAGAAATGGAATTAGTCTTTTTTCTCCTCCACAATTAAATAATCGCTCTGTTTTTAATATGCTTGTACAATGAACTGTTGTTTTTATACTCTCTGCTAAAGGAATGACATGGGATGGGACTAGCCTTGTTTGTTCTGGCAGTCTTCGGGGATAATATATGTTGTCCCTGAAGATGCAGTCTATGGAAATGTTATCTAGAGGAATTTGCAGCTTTGGGCTGAAGCTTTGGGGATGGACTGAAGCTTTGTGATAAGATTTATCTAGTGTGCAAATTGAATTATGTTAAACATTCATCATACTGGGGCCTCTGGTGGGTGTTAGTCTATATAGCCTGGGGCCAGATAGCCATCAGCCTAGACGGGACATTGCTGATGCTATGGCCAAGAATATTCTTGTGCAGATGAGGTGAAGGACATGCCTCTTTATGCTTTGCCCAAATGAAACCATTGCCCACGCCTTGCTTCCTTCTTTAAAATATGTTGGCTCCCCACTCTAAAGCTGCTACTCTACCTAATTCCTCTGATTTCTTTCCCTTCTTCCTCCCCCCCCCCAAAGATGACCATCTGATGCCATCAGCAGCTGCAATAAGGAAAAGAGTGGCCTGCACCTTGAAGCCATTTGATAACATCTGGAAAGGTGGCTCTGCAATGCAGACACCACCAGTGACATCTTGGTGGCATTCCAGGAAGATCACTTAGGCTGCAATCCTATCCACACTTAGCAAGCTCCATTGACTATATAAAGGGACTTACTTCTGAGGAGACATGCAAAGGTTGAGCTCTTACACTATTTTTACCGAATTCCCTCTACAGTTTTAGAAGAATCAAGCAATCTTCAGTCTTTGGCTAGGTAGGAAGAATAGGAAAGGATTTTGGTCATCATCTGGGTCTTTGGTCAATAAAAGAAAAAGCATCTTATGTTGGTGCTGTGTAACACAGTGACTTGTTCCAACATAAGTGATGTGATATTCCATCCCTTCCCATCTGCTAAGAGAAACGTAGTCTTGCTGCAGGGAAAATGTGTGGTACTAGAGAAGGGAAGAGTACAGTCTCCAAAGAACAACCTATTAAAAATGGATAAAGGAGAAGGAAAATAATTTTAATGTTCATGTAAGAGCAGAGTGTTGCAGATTGGAGAGGCAGGAGCTTTGCTGGTGTTTGGCTGATCCCTCGCCTCTTGAATATGTGGGTGTGAAAAAATATTAGACAAATGTTTAAAAGCCAAAGGCAACTGATACATCACTGGTGCATATACAGCCAGAGAAGTGGAACAAGTGTTGAGGGCAGAAAAGAAAGTTTTCTAAGCAATCCTTTCCTTTAAATTCATGGTATTCTCCTATTCACAGATAGAATTGGATTTAGAGATGGCAGAGGGTGGGGGGAAAGAAAAGCACATTGACAACAATATTACTATTTACAGGCTTTGATTGTGACAGCTTAAAAGAGAAAATGCAACTTTTATCGGGAGCCTGTGTCACTACCGGAAGCTGGATGAGCCTTTTCATAGAACTGCAGCTTTTTATTTGGTAAAGTTAGCCCAGAAAAAACATAACCACAATTCTGTGAATACAAAATCAAGCCTTTCGACAACAAATCACCCCTGCCCCTCCCCACCCCGTAACAGCTTTGCTAGGGAATATGGCCACATGTGCACATCCTGCTCATGAGAAGGGCCTTCTCTGTAGTGATGCCCAGGCAGTGGAATTCCCTGCCCCAGGAGAGTCATCCCACCACCTCCTGAAAATGTACATGTTCAGGCAGCCAGTTGGCTGATTTTTTTTCAGTTGTGTTTTGCTCTTTCTGCATGTCTTGATGAATTTTGGCAGTGTTTTTGTACATCCAAGATAAAGGATGTCTTGATTTTATTCATTCATTCACAAAGTTCTTACATTGTCAGCCTTTCTCCCATGACCCAATGACTCAGCATTATGCCAAAAGACTGGTCACATACACCCAGCACCACAGAAAAAGAGCAGAGGTTGTATGCAGATGACTTTTGGACTGTTGCATCTCAACCAGAGTGATTTAAGAAGCCTGGAATCCCACCTCTAAGTGTTAAGAAAAAAATGAATTAGTCCAATGTACTTGTGACTTATTCAGTATGAACAGTTTTGCAAACAATAGCAAATAGGGTTATTGGGTTTTTAAAATTTGGCTTCTGCTTTCTGGATCCAAGAAATGTTTTGCTTTAATGAAAGGTTGTAGCCTTTCAGCCAAGAGTTCTTGACCACCCTAACAGCTCCCTCCAATTTCCCATCCAAGGCAATCCAACACTTTTTCTCTAGGTTTGAAAATCGGATGTATTTTCTTTATTTTCAGAATCTGAAAATTTTCATTTCCAACAATGAAATGTGGAAATGTTTTGTACGATGATACTAAATTGCCCTCTGGTGGAACAATGCAGAACTGCAACTATAATCCCTCCCCTCAATACTTTACTACCCCCTAGGAAAAGTGGAAAATCAGTTGCAGTTGCTTTATATTATATAAAATCTGCTAAATTATGCAGAATACTGAGGTTATAACGCTTATATATGTTTTCTAAAATATCCAAAGGTGAACTGAAGGTAAATCAAAGGTACACCAGCAAGTAGCACAAAAAAGAGTATAATTCTCCCACCTAGGGAAGAAGAATGAAATATGGATTAAGATGAAACTTTTCTGTGACTGTGGCTCCATGTTGGCAAATTAATATTTAACTATGTGTTAACCATGTGTTCTTAAGGAACAATCAAAAGCTAACCAGACCACAAATAAATAGAAATCTGACCATTTGGGAGCATATAAAATTACACCATGGGAAAATCATCTTGGATCAACTTTCCCTTCTGGTTAATGATCATATGCATTAGCATACATAGGAACATGTTTTATATTCCAGGAGGTCTGGCTCAGTTGGTAGAGCGACCATCTTCCACTGAGCTACAGTCCTACGCACTGAAGTGTAATTCATTTTTCCTTACTCCATTTTATCGTTTTCCTAACACAGCAACATTTCCCTATCGTTTATGTGATTTTTGGGGGTCAGTGTACCTTCACATGATCAAATTGTGATCTGAAAGTTAAATGATATTCCCGAGACGAGCATTCAAGCATTGGATTCTGCTCTTCTCACATCAGCATACAGTATTTCAATTCCAGGTAATGATAACACATACACTTGTTTATTGTGAAGTTCTACATCAGATCCTATATGAAAATAATATTTTCTGTTGACAGACAACAAAAGTGTACATATTTTTGGCAAACGGCTACATGTATATTGGACACAAGATTGCAATCCCTTTGGGATATTACAAAAGGAGGTGTCGATTAGTTTTCAGAGTTATTGGCTTAAAAAGAACCCTGCTGCTCCAAGTGATATTTTTAAAAAAGGAAGAGCCAACTCAAATCAAGGTTAGAAAAAAAATGTAGAACCCCAAAGCCCACAGCAGGCGATGTCAGTCATATCTTCAGATCCAGCTTCAGGGTGCGTTTTTGTTTTGCTTTTCTTGCTCAATGGCTGCCAAGAAAATAAAATAAATTGTTACTTGCCAACATTTGACACGTATACTTTGGCGTTTTTTTTATATATTTCAAAAATAATACTTCTTATGATTCAAGTTGTCATCAAATTGTACAAAACAGACATACAGTATTAACAATTTTGAAAGCATTATACCTCAGTCCTTTCCATACATAGTTACAATTTAATAATGTTATACTGTATGCTGGATTCATACATATTCATACTGGCTCCACTGTTGATAGCTCTGGGCACAGGGAATCTCTGTGAGTTGCAGGGAAACAGAATCCCATGCAGTGGGAGAAACAGTGCCTGATGTTGGTCAATTGAAACAAACTCTTCCCTGAATTGTATCATGCCAAAGTTCAGTCAGAGGCTTACCTTTCTGAGGTTTACAGACCAATCCTGCGTAAGATGCACCGGCCTGCCTTAATAGCCAGCCGCTGCATCCTACGCAGGATGTGGTCCATGTTGGCAGAGCCGGGGCTCACCTCGGGGGAAAGGGACGTTTATCCCTTTCCCCCGATGTCGGCCCCGGCGGCCTTAATGGGCCTCCTCGAATGTGCACCAGCTATTTTTATGGCACACAACCAGGGAGGCCATGTAAGGCCGGCCAGGCCCGGGAAGGGGATTAGGACATTGGCGGAGCACACTGCTGATATCCCTGCCCCCTCCCTGGCCTAGCTGGTCAATCACCCCCTCCCCTCCATCCCGGTCCACCTTCCCCACACCCACCACCCGGCGTAGGGCTTACCTGCGTCTGGTGGTGCGGGTGTCCTCGGACAGTGGAATGAGCAGCATCGGCGCTGCTTACTCCGTGGGTGCTGTGAAAGTGCTTTACGGCACTTTTGCGACACCCTAGGCCGGCAGAGCGCATGCTCCGCTGGCCTATACTGTATTTGTGCAGAATTTATTTATTTATTTATTTAAAAAAATTATATCCCGCCTTATCCCATGCCGAGGCAAATGCCCAAGGTGGCTTACAACAAAAATTAAAACCAGTTTAAAATACAGAAAGTTTAAACAATACATAATTTAAAAACAATAAAAACAATAATATCAATAAAATCCACTGGGGGGGGCAACAGTAGGAAGCACAAAAGCAGCATGGCAGAGCATCTTGAGACACAGGAGGCAGGCTACAACCCATCACCCAAACGCGAGACGAAACAAAAACGTTTTGAGCCCTCGCCGAAAAGTCATGAGGGAGGGGGTGGTTCTCAGATCCCCTGGCAGGGAGTTCCACAGTTGTGATGCCACAACGGAGAAAGCTCGCCCACGTGTTGCCACTCCCCTAACTTGCGATAGAGGTGGTACACGCAGGAGAGCCCCCTCAGATGACCTAAGAGAGCGGGCCGGAATGTATGGGAGAAGGCGGTCCCTCAGATATCCTGGACCCAAACCGTGAAGGGCTTTAAAGGTCATTACCAGCACCTTGAATTGGGCTCGGAAACGAATGGGCAGCCAGTGCAGCCGCTGAAGCAGCGGCTCAACAGAGTCAAACCGCCTAGCTCCAGCTACCACCCGGGCCGCCGCATTCTGCACTAATTGCAGCTTCTGAACCGTCTTCAAGGGCAGCCCCACGTAGAGTGTGTTGCAGTAATCCAGTCTTGAAGTCACTAAGGCGTGGACCACCGTGGTCAGGTCCGATCGACTCAAGTACGGCCACAGTTGGCGCACCAGCCGAAGCTGGGCAAACGCACCCCTGGCCACAGCCGCCACCTGGCTTTCCAGGGAGAGCTGTGAATCCAGAAGTACTCCCAAGCTGCGCACCCGTTCCTGCAGGGGAAGTGCAACCCCATTCAGAACGGGCAGATGACTCAGTACCTGCATCGAAGCTTTCCTGACCAGTAGGACCTCTGTCTTTTCTGGATTCAATCTCAACCTATTAGCCCTCATCCAGACCCCAACAGCCTCCAGGCAGCGCTCTAGGACTTCCACAGCCTCCCTGGAGCGAGATGGCAAGGAGAGGTAGAGTTGGGTGTCATCAGCATATTGGTGACACCCAACTCCAAATCCCCGGATGATCTCTCCCAACGGTTTCATGTAGATGTTGAAAAGCATGGGAGACAGAATAGAACCCTGTGGCACCCCACACTGTAAAGGGCAGGGCGCCGAACAGGCATCTCCCAGCATCACCATCTGGGACCTGTCAGCCAAGTAGGAACGGAACCACTGCAATGCAGTGCCCCCTAGTCCCAACTCGGCCAGTCGGCCCAGAAGGATATCATGGTCGATGGTATCGAAAGCCGCCGAGAGGTCCAAAAGGACCAGCAGGGATGCACTCCCCCTGTCCAGTCCTCGGCGAAGATCATCCAGCAGGGCGACCAAGGCTGTCTCCGTCCCAAAGCCCCGCCTGAAGCCAGACTGAAAAGGGTCCAGATACTCCGTTTCATCTAGTATCCCCTGGAGCTGAGACGCCACCACCCGCTCAATCACCTTACCCAAAAAAGGCAGATTGGAAACTGGCCGATAGTTATTTAAATTGGAGGAATCCAAAGATGGTTTTTTCAGGAGGGGACGCACAATTGCAGTCTTCAGGATGCTAGGCATCACTCCCTCCCGCAATGATGAATTCACAATAGGTTCCACCCTGTCGGCCAGCCCAACCCGCGCAGATCGTATTAGCCAAGCTGGGCAAGGGTCAAGCGGGCACGAAGATGATCTCAAACTACAGAGGACCCTATCCACATCCTCAGGCTGTATAAGGTGAAAAGAATCCAAAACGATGGAATTGACAGATGCCGTAGGGACAACTTCTGGAACTGTTAAACCAGAGTCCAAGTCGTGGCGAATCTGAGCGATTTTATCTGCAAAGTGCCGTGCGATCTCATTGCAGCGGTCCGTCGAACACTCCAACTCACTCACTACAGGAGCCGAGTGGAGCAGATCCCGGACAACTCGAAAGAGCTCCGTTGGTTGGCTACTCGCAGACGCAATGGTGGCAGAGAAAAACGCCTTCTTCGCTGTCATCACCGCCACGGAGTAGGCCCTGAAATGGGCTCTAGCCCGTGTTCGGTCAGATTCATCACAAGTTTTCCTCCACCGTCGCTCTAGGCGTCGGCCCAGTCGTTTCATTGCCTGCAGCTCCTCAGTAAACCAAGGAGCCGCCTTGGCTCGACGACAAGGCCGTGGCCGTTCGGGAGCGATCTGATCCAAGGCTCTAGCTGCCTCCCCATACCACAGGGCAGCCAGAGCATCAGATGAATCACTGACCCGGGAAGCTGGGAATTCCCCCAGAGCCCTCAGGAAACCATCCGGATCCATCAGTCTCCGAGGGCGGACCATACAATTTGGTCTCCCAGCTCTGCAGGGGAGATTAAACGTTGCCAGTCTAAAACTCACCAGATAGTGATCCGTCCAAGACAGAGGAGTGATCTTAATCTCCTCCATGGGCAGATCACCATCCCCATACCCACCAGTGAACACCAAGTCCAATGTGTGCCCCGCACCATGCGTTGGGTCCTTGATCCATTGAGACAAGCCCATGGTCGCCATGGTGGCCATGAAGTCCTGAGCCGCCGCTGTCACAGGGGCCTCGGCATGAACATTGAAGTCCCCCAGCACTAACAGGCGGGGGGACTCCAGTGCCACCGCCGAGATCACCCTGCTCAGCTCAGGTAGGGAAGCCGATGGTCAACCAGGTGGACGGTACACCAACAGCAATCCCATCCTGTCTCGCCCCTGTAGCACGATGCGGAGACACTCAAACCCGGTACACTGTGGGAATTGAGCGGAAAATGTGATTGCATATATGACATGATGAGCCAGTGTGTTGTAGTGGTTAGATTCAAATCTATACTCTGCCACAAAGCTTACTGGGGTAACCTTGGGATACCTCTCAGCCTAAACTACCTCATAGGGTTGTTGTGTGTGCTGAGTAGGAAAACTATATATATCACTCAGGGACAGTCCAAGAACCTCTAATGTCTGGCATACCAAAATACTGCCCCCTTACCCAATTATATGCCAGCCTCTGCTCCTCCCACTTGCCAATGTTGTAGCTCAGCATTCTCCTCCCCTCCACAGTTCCTCTTTCTCTCTCTGTACCTCTCTTCCTTTTCCAATCCAGGGAGTGGAAGGAGAAGGAGGGTTACTGGAGGCAAGCAGGTGGAGAAAGATGGGAGCCCCCCACTGATCTGCTGCCTAAGGCGACCACTTCGGTTGGTACCATGAATGGGCTGGCCCTGATGTCACCGTGAGCTCTTTGATAGACGAGCAGGATTTTTTTTTTAAAGGAATAATAAATAATTAATACAATGATGAATGGCATATCGCCATGTTCAGCTCCTTCAACTGCACCTCTAACTGCTCAATCTTATACTTGCTTATTTAGAAGTATGGTTCTCTGCATTCAGTGGGGCTTTTCCCCTAGTTAGTAAGTTTAGGATTAGATTTTAGCCGTTCAATGCATGGAAGTCAATGTAAAGTGACACTGAAGAAATTACCCCAGGCTCATTTTTGTTACAACTTCAAAACAACTGCATAGATGGACACTACAGTGAGGCTTGCTTTATCTTCTGGAGGAGCTGGAGCTTATGTCCATCATGTCTCATAAATGCTTGTTGTGCTTGACTGCTTGCCGGTAGAACATAACTCTGGTTTCTTCTGCAACCATGAAGGAACTGGGTTGCTAACCTTGCATTAATAAATGAATTAATATCTTCTGATGTAGTGAAAATGAATATACATCCACAAACTAACTACTCAGTGGCTAAATAAAATAAAATCACTTGGGTGTGTGTGTCATCTACTAAATAAAGTCATGGGTTAGGTGCAATATAGCCACTGAGAGGAGGTACTTGTATAATGGTAAATCACTACTGGCCTTCAGAAGAATCCAGTCCTACCTAGTAGTCAATGGAAAATGTCAGAAGAATGCCCTGACACACGAGGAACCAAAAAATGGGGATTGTGCATTCCCCCCCCCCCCAATAAGCCTTTTAAAATGGGTTTGGATAGATTCATGGAGGAAAAGACCATTACAGGTTACAAGCCATAAGCAACTTCCTGGTTTTAGAAGTAGGTTTTCTCTGTGCCAGGTGCAGGGGAGTGACAACAGGAAACAGGTTATCTTGTTGACTGTGTGCTCTCGGAAGCATCTGGTGGGGCCACTGTGAGATACAGGAAGCTGGACTAGATGGGCCTTTGGCCTGATCAAGCAAGGCTCTTCTTATATTCTTAAGCCTCACTTTCCACAAAATTGTAAGTGGTATTTACAGCATGCTACTGTAGCATTCAAAGCCACACACAAACCATCTCTTGCCTTTTTATTCCCTTCTGACTTCAGAATTTTATTCAAAAGTCTTTGTGAAGCAGAACTGAGTAACAGCTAGTTCTAGCCATGATATTTCCTAATTTTCAAAAGGTGTGCTTTTCTTTGGGGTTCTAAAACATTAAAATCCAGCAGACAGAAAGGACTTGATTACACAATGAAATCACAAGTCATTTCACTGCCTGATTTTGCTTTTTCCCACACTGTGGACAAGAACACTGAGATGTCTTGTGTTTCTTACAATCCTATGGCATGGTGCCGCCAGAGTGCTTGGATGAAAAAACCCTCAGTGAATGAAGAAAAGAGAGCTTTTGTGGTCCTTGGGTACAGGACCAGCCCATCCATGAGGCCAACTGAAGCAGTTGCCTCAGGCAGCAGATTGGTGTGTGTGTGTGTGGGGGGGGGGGTGCCCATCTCGGTCTGCCTCATTGCCTCCACTGCTCCTCTTTTCACTCCATGGACTGGAAAAGGAAGAGGAGGACAGAGAGGAAGAGGAAATGTGGAGGGGAGGAGAGTGTTGAGCCAGAGCACTGGAGACCGAGAGGAGCAGAGGCTGGCATATCGTCGGGTAAGAGGGGCAACATTTGGCATGCTGCCTCTGGCATCAGGAGGGCTTGGAAGGCCCTGCTTGGGCAGGTTGACACAGTTATATTTCCTCACCTGATCATGTAAGTGGGTATACTGCTGTGTGGAGAAAGGCTGATGAGAACCAGGTGGTACAACTAGTAATTACTGCTGTCATTGCAGCCAGTAGCGTAGCCAGAGGGGGGGCGGTGGCGTGGTAAGGGGTGGCTCGGAATTACACTGAGGTGCAAAGTGGCCCCTCCCACTCACTGTTGGAGCCAGTCCGGCAGCGAAGTGGGAAGGGCCACTTTGCACCTTTGTGTAACACTGTGCAGCACTTACCACTACTGATTGCAGCCATACTTTCCCCAGCAGCTGTGACCATGGAGAGGGATACTGGTTCCTCACTATACTGTACAGTATATAGCTGGTTGAGGATACATTGAGTGCCCTCGGGAGAAAGGCGGGGTATAAATTCTTTACATAAATAAATAAATAATACATGGTTGTGTGAAAGCAAACCTGACTGTATTGCAAAATTTGGTTGTGGGAACTGTTCCTCTATTTCTAACACTTCCCAGTGTTATTCTATTGCATGTAAAGGGTAAATCTAGTGAAGTCTGTGTTTAGGGAATATAGAAACTTTGCCAAATACAGCATGTTCTGAGCACAACATGACCCATGGGCTCTACTACACATTGGCAACAGAAGAGTGGACAGCTATAGTTGTGCCAGATGTAAGAAATCCCGTTTCTTGTTTAGAACATAACTCAGAAGCCCTAAATTATAACATTTTTGCTGGCTGCTGCTGCAGATCAAAATTAAATTAACATTCTCCTTTTTAGGCTCATGAAATAGGGATAATTATAATCTAATTGATACGGGGTCAGCAACCTTTTCAGGCAAAGGGGCCAAACTTCAAGTTTGCAGAGCTCCCGGAAGAAGCTGCGCAGAGCTCAGCTTGGAAGACAAAGCCTCCCACCCAATTTTCTGTGCGCCAAACAGGGAATGGCAGGGCCTACTGGCCAGGCTCATGGAGTGGCACAGGAAATCCGTGAGCATGGGCAGGCAGCTCTGTTATTCCCTGTCCGGTGAGTGACAAATTGGGTGGGAGACTTTGCCTCCCAAGCTGACTTCCACACGGGCCAGATGACTTTGGGTGGCGGTCTGGATCCGGCCCATGGGCCGTAGGTTGCCGACCCCTGCTCTAGGAGTTAAATTCTAGAAATGTAGTCATGTTACTCTGTTGCAATAAAAACAATGTAAGTCATGTGGTACCAGACGAATGGATTGATTTTGGCAACACTGTTGTATATATGATGCATGAAGTCCAGGAGAGGGCAGCACTAAACAACCTTTAAATGATGTGCCTCATCATATGGCACTATGGATGGAATACTGTTTTATGCTCTCCTTATTAGAGACAAAATAGTGTTCTGGCACCAGGCTGAGAGGCTACCACTAATTATATCATAGGTTTATGTGGATACTGTATTATGGCATAACCGTCTATGTTACAATAAATCTGATACTCTTTAAGTTGTCATAACACTTTTTTGTGTGTATACAGAATCCGGTCTGCAATAAATAATTTAATTGGTCACCATACATTATATTACAGCTACATAAAACAACAATAAAGCCAAATTGATCATTCTTTTAAAAACACTATTAAAAAGATACCCCAGAAGATCTTGGGCTATTCGATCCACGAGTATTTATCAATTATGCATATTAAGCTAAGCATTAATTGAAATACAGTTTGCAATAGAATCACTTACTTTCTTTAGTGGGAAGTGGATTTTTTTCTCTGGTTTCAGTTTTCTTCAGTTTGGTCTTATCAAATGTTTCAATTTCTGCAAAATCCGGTTTGTCCGACATGATGAATCCTGACAAAGAGAGAAGAAACACACCCTCATGTTTCTTAGCTAGTGCCATATTATAAGCCACACACACAAATGGCGCTAGATAATTTTTGCTTCTTTTTTCTTTTTTTTGTTAAATCCAGGATGATATACATGTTTTATATAACAAGAAATCAGAGATTTTGCTCTGTATACACACACACACACACACACACACACACACACACACACACACACACACACACACACACACACACACACACACACACACACCAAGGAATAATTGAAGGAAATGATTGCATTTGTCTTGGAGCAAATGTATCAAATTCAAATCCATTGTGAAACAGGGAAACATTTAAAAAGCATTAAATGAAAAGCAAAGTCTAATGCACAGAAATTGGGCTACTGGCACGTTAATTTTCCAGAATAGCCTCCAACAATCAAAGATAATTTTACAAACCTATTAAAATTAAAAGGACATTGTAATAACA
Source organism: Plestiodon gilberti rubricaudatus (assembly GCA_026170595.1). Lineage (NCBI taxonomy): Eukaryota > Metazoa > Chordata > Lepidosauria > Squamata > Scincidae > Plestiodon > Plestiodon gilberti. The sequence goes on along the minus strand of JANXHW010000002.1, from coordinate 190,152,140 downwards.
TTTAAAAAACAAACCTCAGTTTTGCTGAACAGAACAAAAACGCAAGAAAAAAAATCTGGATTAGCTACTGTGAACAACTGTGCTTAACAATAGATCGACAGATGTGTGGATTGCTTTGTTCCCTCTCTCCCTCTTTGCTGTTCACTACACTTCTTGTGGAATGGTTTTGATTAGACAAACATTCCGACAACCCTTTACCTATTTCTGTTTCCTTCTGCTAATTGCTGATGATTGCCTCCCATAGAAACCAAGGGCAAATCACATCCTGGGTGTACATACTGTAATTGCTTTTCAACCAGTAATGCATTTGCCCCAAAGCTTATCAATAACCTCTGCTCGTTCCTACCTTCCTTGAAAAGCCATAGTGTTTTATTGCTATTTATTTTTTTGCATTATCATGGCAGATAAGATACTAAAGGCATGTAATTCATTACCTGTCCCTGCTTCTCTCTCCTCTGCTGCTTTTTGACTGTGTGAGCCAGCATGAGCTTGCAAAGGTCATGCTAATCCCTCCTCCCCATCTCAGCCCATCTCAATTAATATTGATAAGCTTGCAGCAAGTGTAGTTCAGCAAATGACAGATTATTATTTCACAGAGCAAACTGGGTACAGTTGGGGGTGGGGATGGAGAAGAAATGGCAACCTGCATAACGCTGAGGTTGAAAGCAAAGCAAAATATTCTCACTGCTTTTCCTTTCGTTGAGCACATATCTTATCAACTAACTGTACATGCAAATACATTGGAGGGGCGAAATATTCTGGGCAAAGAAAGGAGTATACACACAGTACATACATGCATGCACAGACACACATACACTCACCACCTTGTTTGCAAATGAATGGAAATAGCTCCAAAGGCTGATCTTCAAAAGCACTATCTGATTTTCTGAATATACAGGAGACAGAAGCTGGCCAGTCTTTGATTAGAACTGGGGAGCAATCTCTGGGTGCTAGAGGGGGAAGCTTCTGCCGTTTCCCTTCCTTTCTCTCTTTACTTTCACAGGGTGGTGCGTGGGCTAGGATGCAGAAATGTTTTCACAAAAGAAGTACTGTACTGTTTTTCTCCCCCAAAAGAGAGCTGTGCATTGGAGATTGGCTGGCAGGTTCTGTGATGCAGCATTAACATGAGAATTGAACTAAGAGGAACTAATTTAGAAGATCAGACATGTGTGGCATGCAAAATCTATAGGGATGTCCTTGAAGTCTTTATTGGAGGTCCGACTAGCCCTTACCAGGCCATTGGGGGTAGGAAGGTGGAGGGAGGTGGAAGGGGATTAGGGAGACTGGTCTGTGATAGCCACCAGTGTCCACCAACTAGGATGTGGTTACAGAACTCAGGAGGTCCCCCTGTTGCTGATCTAATGGATCTCCCAGCTCCCTTCAAGCAATGGAATGTGCTCTAAGACAAGAGTATTCTCATAAGGACTGCAGAGCCTCAACTTGGGATAATATCTGGAACAACCGCCCCCCCGCCATGCTTTCCTCTCTATGGAACCCTCACAATGAACAGCAGCCTGGATCAGCTTCTCTAGTAGGAGAAAACTGTGCTTTTGGGGCCACTTGCTATCTTACAATACTGGGTGGTCTCTCACATGGCTAGTAGCAATGGCTCCACACACAGATCAGGCTTGGTGGGGTATGCATAGGGGCCCTATGCCCACTCAAGAGGGTCCGCTGCTGCTGCTGCTGCCCCCAGTAAACCAGGGTCAATGGGAATGCTTGCTGTATAATTTGGGGGACATATCAGCAGACCCCCCGTTTTTCCCCACTGACATTTTCTGTCAGGGTCCAGGGCATATGGGAATTGTAAAATGGTGCCACAGAAAGAGAGACTACGGTCTACTGCTACCACTGCTCACCACTACCTCCCAGGAAGCCAGCCAGGGTTGAATAGAGAAGCTTACCAGGAGGCAGTGGGGAGTAAGCAGCACAGAGGCTGCAAGTCCTTATTTGTACTGCCACCTGTATCTGTAATGTTGGTAGTGAAGGAGGACCATCACCCATCCATTGCTCAGCTAGCTTTCCTGGCCGGGCAAGAGTCTTCTTTCACTGCCACTTGTATAGCTGTGGGTAGGGGCATGAAAGAGGACTTGCAGCATCCATCTGCTGCCTGGATCCTGGGCACCATATGGGGGGAGGCTGCACACATATGCGCTTTTGAAAGCATGGGGCAAACCACTGGGGAGACCTAGTAGTAGGGAATTTGCCCCAGAGCCCTTCAGAAGCTGAAGCTGCCACTGCTCCTTGCCATGGCCAGGTGCACACTTGGTGCACACCTGGTGCTAAAGGTGGTGCTGTGCCATGGTACAGGTGCACACCTGGTGCTAAAGGTGGGATTCCCCAGGTCACTGGTCCTGGAGTGACCTGGGGAATCAGGTCCACCAGCGCCTGGCACCAGCGGCACTGACTACTCAACGTCGGGTCTGCACTGAGATGTCAGCTCCTTGCTCACCACGTGCAGGTGCAGAACCTGATTCATGTCAAGATTTCATTATCTGGTACTAAATGGACTGTGGATAGATTAAGCTATGGACTGTGGATAGATTAAGCTATGAGCTTTGCAGAAATGAAGCTAAAGGTCATTTAAAAGCCCAACCCTAGAGTTCAATGGAAACACCTAGCAATAGCTCGACTATTTCAGAATGGGTGTGATGCAAAAAGAAAAGCAACAACCAGTCATGAAGTGCAATGATACAATGTTGCTACCCAGAACAGTAATTTCCTTCCAGGTGAAATAAACCACCTCCTATGATAGCAGCACCGGATAGCACTGGAGCAGTGGTGGCTTAGTGGTTACTGAACTGCAGACCAGGAGGTAGGCAGGACAGCATTTCAAGACCCGCATGCTGTGTGACAGTGTGAGCTACTGTCTTCAGCTCCAGCTCCTGCCAACCTAGCAGTTCGAAAGCAAGAAATTGCAAGTAGATTAATAGGTACCACCTCAGCGGGAAGGTAACTGCATTCTGTGCGCCTTGGCGTTGAGTCATGCCGGCCACGTGACCACGGAAGCGTCTTCGGATAGCGATGGCTCTTCGGCTTTGAAACAGAGATGAGCACCGCCCCTAGAGTCGGTAACGACTGGTTTTCGAGCAAGAGGAACCTTTACCTTTACCTTTTATGATAGCAGCAGGGAAGCCAAAAACTGGTAGACAGACTCTTGCTATTGGGAGCCCTGATAGATGGGAGTTTCCCTCAGTTCCCCATACTATTTTTTCATAATGAGAATTGTTATAGTTTTCATTTTTCATAATGAGAATTGCTAAATGTCCTTGGGGAGGGCTACATTTAAACAAATGTGGGGTTCTCTGCCAGATAGAGAGGATACTATGTCTGCCCCAACTGATTGTGCCCTAAATTGATACGCCAAGAATAATTTACATAGATTACAGCTATATTTCTGAGTCTTCTCTCAACCCCATTTTCTTTTTTTGTGAAAAAAATTGAGTGTCAAGGCTGAATGAGGATTTGAACCCAAGCTCTTGTCTGACATACTACCTTATGCATCACACATGCTCATGGTTCATGAAAAAGACCAATTTAGATAATTCATTTAAATCAAGTTTCCCAATTTAAAGTTCATTTGCTTCTTGAATACTAACTAGCTGTTATAACAATTGGAAACAAAAATAGAGACAACCATGTCACTGTTTCTGCTACTGGAAAAAAAAAGATTATTGCTGAAAAAAAGGTCAACACCCCCCCCCCCCCAGTGTTTGCACTTGCAGAATAGAGGGGGGACAATGTACAGCAAGCCACTGCAGTGGAGAAGTTAACATTGCTTTAGTCGGAAACATGTTTACAAGTTAGCAGCCTTGTAAAAAATCCTGTAAATGTTATAGTTCCTTGTTCACTGTCATTAGAATTTGAAGGAAACAATATGCAGTATACACTTTCCTCCCACCCACCTATGAGCCCATAAACGTTTGGTATTAGGTTTACAGTGAAGTATGTAAATATGTGTTATGGGATTTTCAGTTAGGGAATTAGGTTTCAACAAAAGCTTGATTTACCATATGAGTAAGCTTCAGGTTTATGTGCACTCTGTCCTTACTCCACCCTTCCCTGCTTCTCCCCCCCCCCCCATGCACTCCACTTTCTTCTCTTTTGGAGTCAACCATGTTTATATTTGCTTCCAAACTGGCAAACAATGGTTTGTACTTGTCCTCCAAGCAGACAGAAAAGGGCACAGGGATGGCAGATATTACTTCAAAATGAAGCCAGAAGGCTCAACAATTCAAGAGATAGATGTGCACCATTACTATGCGAGCATAAATGATGAACATGAGATTCATTCAAAAAGTGTAAAATCCAGTCAGAGTAGGTGTGACCCATTCCCTATAAGAAATGGCAACCCAAGATTAATGGTATTTATATAAATATCTAAAGAGGGGCAGTTACTTTCTGTACTGAGTCAGCTACTCTCCATGAAGTCCAAGTCTGATAGCATCACATCTACATAGGGATTCCAGTTCAGCAGCTTTATGCAGGAATCTCTTTGAAATCTAACAGCACAATCTTTTTGGATCCCAGCACCGACGCTCAGGGCCATTCAGAGGAATTTTATCAGGGGGTGCAAAGTTTCTTTTGGGCCCCTTCCCTACATATGAATTTCCCTCCTGGGTCCCTCTTTTTTGCTCCAGGGCCACCTTTTGACCCATTTTTTGCCCTGGGCCCGGGTACAAATTACCCCCTTAACCCACCTCTCAGAGGTCTTGCTGGCGCTATGGCTTCTTCAGCACCAGCACTGGGCGTCACAAATGCACTGTAAGGAGCACTGCTACAACTTGGAAGGTAGCAGCACAAGCAGGAAGGCCTTGCTGTCCTGCTGGCACTGAATCCCATTGCCAGCACTGTGGAGCAGGAGCAGGTGCACTGTGGAGCAGGGGAGGGGTGTAACGGGCGGGGGAGGGTGGGGAGGGGGGATTGGGCCTGGGAGGGGGGAGGAATCGGCAACGCCACAGCACACCATATCCTATCCTCCCTCCCAGGCCCTTTCTGCAGACACGGGGCTGCTCAGTTCTATGTCAGCTAAAGAGCAGGCAGAGAACTGAGTAGCCCCATTGTGGTGGCTGAAGGTTTACCCAGGGTAAGCGGAGATATGTCCGCTTACCCCGAGACCTCCAGCCGGGCCCTTCCCAGGATAGGATGCAGTGTGGGCCGCACAGCCCACGCTGCATGGCTCAGGCCAGAAGGGGGATAGGATAGGTTTGAGCTGTAGCGGCGTAATCCTCAATAAACGTTTGCCTACAGAGCGCGCGCTCCACAGTCACCGGGTGGGTAAAGCACGTTTCTGACACCCAGAGAGCAAGGGCTACCGGGGTGCAGGCCAGCAACCCTTACTCTGTCTCCCAGACGACCCTGCAGCCGCCGGTGCAGGTAAGAGATGCACTGATCAGTGCAGGGGTGGGGGGAGAGCTGGGCGGTGAGGGATGGTGAGCCTGGCCCGGCTTGCCCAGGGGGTGGGGATATCGACAGCGAGCTCTGCCAATATCCTGCATCCATTCCCGGCCTTGGCAGTCCTTACCCCGCCGCCCCAGATGTACGTTGGCTCAAGAGTTGATGTACATTTGAGGAAGCCCATTGGGGGATTTGGGACTGGGCAGCCCTACACAGGGGGAAGGGGATAAACATCCCCTTCTCCTGAGGAGTCCCTGGGCCACGCCGTAGCGGCCTGAGAAGGGCGTAGGATATTGCGGCCAGTCCTATGGGCCGGCCGAGTATCTTTACACAGGATTGGGCTGTAGGTCTGCTAAAAGCATGTTTAGGGACATTGCAATACTTCTCCACTGTTTTCTGGGTATTACCATTCTTACTACAGTATTTGCCTTCTGTTTCTAAGCCTGTCATATATTCTGCTTCTATCTTAAGCTTTTTTCCTGCAGCTTCAAGGGCTAGAGGAAATTCTTTTAAAAATTAAATATATAATCCTCAGGGTAGCAAAAACATATCATACCAATTTCATGTGCAACGTGTGATTTACACATTGATGTAGATCTTGCATCAATTGATGCAGATAATCTGTAGTGAAAAGGCTATGATAATGTTTGTCTGACTCAGATCAAATTATAATTTGTGCATTTGTAAAGAAATGCACCGAAGAATAGATGCTTTTGAACTGTGGTGCTGGAGAAGACTCCTGAGAGTCCCTTGGACTGCTAGGAGATCAAATCAGTCAATCCTAAATGAAATCAACCCTGACTGCTCCCTGGAAGGACAGATACTAAGGTTGAAACTCAAATATTTTGGCCACCTAATGCGAAGAGAGGACTCTCTGGAGAAGACTCTGATGCTGGGAAAGATTGAAGGCAAAAGGAGAAGGGGAAGGCCAAGGATGAGATGGTTAGACAGCATCACCGATGCAACGAACATGAAAATGAGCGAACTCAGGAAGATAGTGGAGGACAGGAAGGCCTGGCGGGATATGGTTCATGGGATCACGAAGGGTCGGACACGACTTAACGACTGAACAACAACAACAACAAAGAAATGACATTTCTTTACAAATGTGTCCCCAAAACAGCTTCTCCCCCTGCCCCCCCCCCCGGTTCTGTCCATGGACGTCACACTCTGTCCTGCCTGAGGTGCTGCTCCAAGGGATGTTTTAAGGGGGCATGGTCGTTTTTATTGTTAATGTGTGGATATCCTATTTGCCCGCAAAGGTTTAGGTAGGTGGAGTTCCTATTGGATACAACTTGTTGGATACAACCCTAACCCTTGTTGTTACTCTGTAGTTTTGCAAATGACAGTAAAACAAGATATATGCATATACCAAAGAACACATACAAAGTCACCTGTTCCAAATCATACACACAGCTATATCTGCTATAAGGCAATTTCTTTCTCCGCCTTTACTACTCAGAATAGAATGGAAGATGGGCAAGAGTGGATTCACCTCCAGGAATCTATCCAGAGACAGCTGAAGATATTATAGCTGGTGGTCAAATCATTTTCTTTAGTCACAGAACACTTGTCAATTGAAGTCAGTGGAGAGCTTGTAGGCTTCATGCATTAAGGCTGTAACACACCAAGCACGTCGGCACCCACGTTTGTCTGGTGTGTCTGACCTCCAGCCGGAACGCACAGGAGCACCAGGAGGTGCCGGAAGGCACGTTCCGGTTCACACTAACGTAGACCCATGCTCATGTTTTGCTGACTTGTGCTGCGTTCAGCCAATCAGAGCCCGTATTTGGAACTGTAGGGGCAGGACGCGGAGCAAACGCGGTATCCAATCAGAATCAAGTCTGAAGAGTCTTGATTCTGATTGGTTAAAAAAGAGAGGGGGCAGGGCAGAACGTCTTCCCTTCTCCGTGCGGCTTTCTTTGGTGTGCCTGGGGTTCATAGTGTCGTGTTCCGGCAAGTTGGCGAGATGCACGTGAGATGAACACGGACGTGGTTGGTGTGTGACAGCCTTTACAGTTTTTCCCCAGATACCAAGACTGGAAGAGCAGCCCATATGCGACAATCTTCTTGATGTACCAATGTGCCAGTTATGGTAATTTGAAGTTTCATTTGTGATATGTAGTGAGTTAAAAATAATTCTTGATTATAGAACTAAACCAAGGTCACGTGCAAATTTTTAAAAAGCATAATTTATTGCACAGTAATTTTTTCAGGAACATCTGAGTCCTGTGGCTATGCCATCTGCAATGGCAGAAAACCATATTTATGTTTTAAGCAGTACGAAATTCCAATTTCAATTTTTCTTTCTTACTGAACTATACTTGGGCTTTTAACTGGGCAAAGAGGCACCTTTAAAGTGGTGTCCTTTAGCAGGGGGAGAGCAACTGTCCCTGTTTACCCCAGCATGGTGTCTTTTCTAGTGGCTGTTGCTGGCGTCTCTTCTACATCTCTTTTTGGACTGTGAGCCCTTTGGGGACAAGGAAACATTTATTGATTTATTTTGTTATATAAACTGCTTTGTGAACTACTTTTTTTAAAAAAAAAGTGATACATAAGTATTCTTAATAATAATAATAATAATAATAATAATAATAATAATAATAATAATAATAAAGGTTTCTATGTTGATAGTAAAAATACCATTTCATTCTGGTGAACTTTCTAAAAGGAGCTGCCACTTGGAAAGACTAATAGTCCAGGATTCCCTTCACCCTGCAAGGCAGATTTCTGCCAAGGCTACTCCTCTGGATCCTCCCATTGCCTCTCCTGAGCAGCACCAAGGCCCAGCAGGTGGGGGGTGGCTGACCACCCATAGCCAGGGAACAGGGGCCTCATCTCCCGTCCCCACTGCCTTGGCTCAGGGAGTTCCTCCTCTCTCTTTGCCATGTCTCTTGCTTCTCCACACTTCTGTCTTCGAGCCCTCTTCTCTGACTCTTCCCTTTCTCTTGTCTCCCCTTTTCTGTCTCCTCCCTTCGTTCGCCTCCTCCGTCCTTTGGGTCGCCTTGTCTCTCCTCCCTGCCTTGTTGCTTCCCTCTTCACTCTCCTTTAGCTCACTCCATCTTTTGCTTTTCTCCCAGCCTGACAGTTACCTTCTCCTTAAGTCTTCTGCTCCCCCAAGGCTCTGCCACCTCCAACTATGGGGGCCAATGAACCACACTTCTGTGGCACCAGCGATGGCATCACCATTAGGTGCCACGGCCCTTAGTGGCCACTGCTACAGAGAGTTCCCTGGCCTCTGGGGATGCCACCAATGTTCCCTCTAATTTTTTTCTCAAATGCGGACCTCTATGGTGGCTGTGTGGGTGCTCTGGAGTGCTTAGCAATGATGTCATCACTGAGCTCTGGGGCGCTAATAAGGAGAGGAAGGTGGCAGAGACAGGGGGGGGCCTCAGAAGCCATTGCCTACAAGATTCAGCCTGGCCTGGTGGCTGCCAGCCATGGAGTTGTCACGTGTGCCTTCTCACTACTGAGCTGCCCTCTCACAGTGTGCGGCAACCTCTTTCAGTTGCGTGGGGCTTCCATTAAAGCTGTGCGGTCATGCTGCCACACATCTTACAAGGAAAGATGGATGTCAGGGCTTGTGCATCACCACATCAGGTCATTTCAAAATGGATGCAACCATGTGGCTGCCAAGCTTCCAATGGCATGGCGCTGCTTCATCAAAGCAATGTACCTTCCACACAAGCCTTGACAAAAGGAAACAAGCAAATAACTGCCCCTGCCCCTTTTGTTAAATCCTAAACCATCAGGATTGGGCAAAAGGGCACCTATCTCACTCCCTCCTCACCTCATAATACAAATCTCATAATTCCCCCAAGAAGATGAATCAGGGAAATATATTCTAATACAAGATTTCAATTTCTCATGCCAATATGAATCTAAATAATTAGGTAAACCAGGAAGGAGTTCTGTTTGACACTTCTTCCAGATAGACTGAACAGAAACTTTGAAAAATCACTTGCAGCAGAACAGGGATTCAGCAGTTGAAGAAAAATCAAGGGAGAAGTGAAATTTTGCAGCCTACACAACGGGCAAAGGAATCTACATTAGGAACTGAATAGTGTTGCCAATTCCCTCCAAATGAAGTGTTGCCCTTTTAAAAAGGATGCTAGTCAGATACCAGCTTTTATGAACACAAGCTTGTGATATGGCATGAGGATCTGTCACTCAAAAGGAAGAAGGGGCATGCCCAAGCCCTTGGGAATACCTAAATAGCTCTTTGGACCTAAGCCATTGTATTCAGCTTTCCATATTTACTATATTGGGCACACCAGTTTTCCATGCACTAGTAAGGGACAGTGACATTGATGGGTAATGAGGAGAGGTTCTTTTATAAGTAATGGTGGGTACAAAAAGGAGGATACAATTACATGAATCAGGCTAGTATTTCTGCAGAGAAAATGCAGGAGACAAAAGTCCTCCAAAGCAAGCAATGAGATTTTTAGAGGAACAGACACTCTGGCAGATCAAAACATTTGCAACTGAGCCAATAAGCTGACACAAGTGATTTTATAATCACATTAGTTCTGCCTTGGAATAACACACCCACTCGACAGGAAAAGCAATTTTCTTTTCAAAACTGTTGTGGTATGGTTTCCATTCATAAGGGTAAAAACCCTTATATTAAAGATTACGTGTGTATGTGTGTAAAATATATATATATAAATATCACATACACACACATGTTTAAGAACTACACCACCTTCCTGATGAGTCTCATCCATCAAAAGACCCATATTAGTGAATTAATATGGAAAATAAAAGAGCTCAGTATCTCCTATATACTGTACAACTGAGTTCATGTCATGCCTGAGTTTATTGTTAGCTTACTTCACAAGATTTCTGCATGGAGACTGGGAAAACAGAACATCTTCCAAGAAAGGCTCTTATTCCTTCTTGTGTCTTTTGTTCTGTTTTGTTGCCAGTAAAAATATCTCATCTTGGGAACAGAAACAGGTTCCCAGACAAGAAGACAATGAACCATGGGTGTGTGGAAGAGGCAGCATGTGGGTCATGTTGCTCCATGTTGCTGACCTTTGTCCTTCAGTTCCTGTTCTTGCCACTACCAATCTGGATTTGCTGGAGTTAAAACTGTAGAGCCTTTGTCTTAAGGCGGAAGCCCTAGTGCAGATGGCTGCTTGTCGCTGGCAGTCATCCTTAAGTCAAATCAAAGTCCACCCCACCCTCAGCCCATCCAGGCTGGTGTAATTGAGGTGCACTAGTTTCATGTCCTACAGTAAACAAAGGAAGGATGTGGCCCACACCATTGCAGAGTTTTGTTTTGCTTTCACAATCCAGTGGCTGAGGAACCCATCTGCAGTCTGAAGGAACAAAGGTGGGCAGAAATGTAAAACAGAATCAAACCGGGAGTGATAGATTCCACAGAGTTCCTTCTCCATTTGTGAAACCACTCTATAAACATGTTAAGAAACACTAAGAGATTAATGACAATTGATAAATCCACTACTTGGTTTCTGGGTCATTTTTACAAAGTCAATCTTCTTCAGAGCCCACACACAGTGCCACACCAGCAAGACTCATAACACCTTATTTAGTTGACAATTTAGGGCTTCTTCAGGTGTTACAAATTTTGCATATCCACTTGAACCTGCAGTATGTGGCTGCAGCAAACTTACATTTTGAAGCGAGTTTCCCGGTACCTATGCAGTGCAGGTACATGAGCTAAGGTAGTTAATGGCAGAGGCACCCCGACATGTTTTCGCACAGTGTAAACCACTTATTTAGTTGCATATCATGTGTGGCCCTTAGACTACACAAAAGTGCTTCTCTGGTATTGTTCTCAGCGAAGTCTTGATATGTTTCTCTCAACAGTTACCTGTGTGCGTTCAGGTTTTCATGGCTAGCAACGATTCTCAACGATAAAATGACGGGATTAAATGACGAAATAAAATCTAAGGTTAAAAACAATAAAACTCCGTTTATAACATTAAAAAAAATGTTACCTGTGTGCTCTGATAGGTGGGAAGCTGAAAAGAAGGCCAGGTCCGTGATCTCATGCCATCAACTCCTGAAGAGACCACCTACAGCCTGAGACAATTCTGCTGAAATATCTAGAGTTTCTTCCTTTAGGGACTCAAGGCAGCCTACAACAGGATAAAAACAAGCCAGTACAAAAACCAACAGCAGTTAAATAAAACCCAAGGGCATAAGCAACAGAGAGCATAACCTGATCTTAAAAACTCAGAAAACATTTACAAGAAATAGGAAATATGGGTTTAGATGCCATGTAAAAAATTGTATTTTAAAGCAGTTAAAAACACGTTACAATCCAGTGGAGCAAGATTAAAACGTATGAGAAACTGAATTAAAAACAAATCACAAGCATTTTACATCTCGCAAACATAATACCTCAAACAATACAAAATCCATCAGCCATCCCCACAACTCCCCCGTGCAAAATTAGAGAAACATCATCTCCGTCGCTGGACCATCAGCTTTAGAAAGGCAGCTATCCTCGAGAGAACCTCAACATCGGTTACCATCAGAAGGTACCGTAGCCTGTCTTGATCAGCCCGTCCACTTATCTTTCCCAGGATCGGGCCTAGGTGGAGTAGACAAAGATCATTATATAGCGGGCAAAATAAAACCATATGCAGCAGAGATTCAACCCTACTAGGTTCACACTGGCAGCAGCACTTCTCACTGGGATCCTCATATACTCGCCAAACAGCACAGCAGCATCACATTGCACCTTGCAAGAGAGAAGACCCTACAGTCTAAGAAAAGTTTGCCAGTGCAAAGACAGCCCTGCCAATGTAGAAGTCTGCCCCTTGACAGTCGCTGTGCAATGCCAGAAAAATGCCATGCCAACATAGCTCAAATATTGGCACAACTCTGCTGGTGGAGAAGGAGTAGACTGAGGCAGGACATGAGAGGGACAAGGGGGAGTCAGCACATGTCATGTCTCAACCTCACTTCAGATGATGGACACACACACCCAACACTGGAAAAATGTTATGCCAAACAATGACAGACCTAGAGTAGGTAGAAGTAAGCTCATAGAGAACCATGGGGAAGGGAAAGACACCAGGGAATCTTATCACACACCCCTCCCAGTCCTGCCCACCTTCCCACAAAAGAGCATTGGATATGGATTGGATATGGATAAAGCAACCCCAGTATATCAGCCCCTGCCAGGAAGACTACATCTTAGATGAGAAAATATGTAGCACAGGGTTATACCTTTCTGGTCTCTCAAAGGGGAACTTTGGTGATGGGAACCATGGTGAAAGGGCACTTGGTGCTCAAAGGGGGCACTCTGCATAAACAACTTCTTGTCCCTCACAACATGTATGGCAAGATAGTAGAACCTTTACCTCACCACCCAACAGAGGAAGCAAGGTAAGCAAAGGAGGGGAGGGAATCGACTTTTGCTGTGTCCGCGCTACGTCCGGCCAATCAGAGCCTGTTGTTTGACCTGGGGGCGGGACACCAGACACGCACGGAACGCGGCCGCGGCCGTGGACAATGTAGCTCAGGCTTCAGACAGGATTGCGCTGTAAGGAGCGGCTGATGAAAGCAGCAACGTTTCTAACCCCACAGGACTACAAAGAGGCTCCAGTACTACTTCTGCAAGATCTCTGCCGAGTCTGCCCAGAAACCCTGAGAAGGCAGAGATTACAGAAGCCACTTACTGAATGGCTGCCACAGGACGAAGTGGCATACTACTGTGTGTGTTTTTTCCTTTAAGCTTATAGTGCACAGAAATGGTGACACTCTGACTGCCTCTTCATGCAAAGAAGAAAGAAGTTTGCTTATCAGTCTTGACACTGAACAGTTCCCACTACTTCAGGGAGTGGAGGAGAAAGAGGATAGTGATACAGAGAATCTCCTCAAAATGCTTCTGAATGTAAGACTTGGCAAGGAAAAAAATCAAAACAGAGAAAGGAGAATAAGACACTGCAGAAATAGTTTACAGATAAGTATTTTTAGTTTTGGTTTCGTTGTGCTCAGAATTAATCTTTAAGATCAGCAAAGAACCACTATCTGTTGCAAAGCTGATTTATCTGAAAATGGCGGTTGTCCACATTCAATTTAAATGGCTGATTTTGATGGCTAAACTAACTCTAGAACAGGGGTTCTCAACCTTGGAGGCCCGGGTACCCCCTATCACGGTCCAATTTTCTGAAGTACCCCCTGCTAATTAACTGCTAATTAATTGGATTAATCAATTAAGTAATTAGGTAATTAATTGTTAAATAAAAAAGTACTAAAACAATTTTAAATATGAAAAATGTCTTATTTAACTCTGTGTGTGTGTGTGTGTGTGTGTGTGTGTGTGTGTGTGTGTGAGAGAGAGAGAGAGAGAGAGAGAGAGAGAGAGAGAGAGAGAGGCTCCTCCCTCCCCCACCCCACCAAAGTACATTTTCCAAAGTACAAAAATAAGTCCAAAAACGAGACAGAAGGGCTCCAAAAATAATTAAAATTTAAAATCCATGTTAATTAACAATTGGCTGCTGATGGGGCAGATAAGGTGCAAGGCTTGGCGTACCCCTAGCAAGAGGACCGCGTACCCCTAGGGGTACCCGTACCACCGGTTGAGAACCTCCGCTCTAGAAAGTATATTTTGCCTGAAACTCTTTTACTGTTGGTTTAGTATACCTTACAAGTATCTTGGGAGGAAGGGCATGGCTATGAGTTGAAGAATTTTGGCTTTTCTCCCCTTGCATCCTCCTGGTTCAAGTGGCTCCCCAAGCCCAAGTTGGAGGGCAATGTCTACAATCCCTCCCCCCTAGCTGGCATTCTATGCTTTGTGTTGTTTGAATGTTTCATTGTTATTTTTTAAATTACATTCAGCCCCCAAATTAGAAGCAATCCCATACGTGAATGGCAACTTAAACTACATATCCAGATTAACATCATCTGAAAGTGCCATTATAAAGCTAACTTTAATATGCTACAATGTCCACTCCGAAACTATACACTTTAAATGTCAATTGATTGGTCTTTGTGACTAAAAGATGAAGTTCAAAATAGGCTCTGTGATGCTAGGGAATGGAAAGATCTCAATTTAATTTTAGATATGTTTTGATAAACATAGACACCTCAACAGAAGTGGGACTACATACAACCATTCTCTATAGATTTAGGGCTGGGGAAATTCTCAGATTGATGTATGGAGAAAGCTAACTCTGGATTAAAGATTTTACTTTTCTTCCTAATCATTTTAAAGCATGTTCTAGGACTGATGCTATCTTAACCTCTTCCAAATTGGGTTCTGCAACTGTAAAAGCTGGCAGTGGGCCAATAACATCCCCAACCATGCTTCAGTGACCACAGATATGAAATGGTCCAGTACTAGAGCTTATACCGGTACTTCAATCTGGAGACTGAATCAAGTTCTCCTCAATAACTAGGCATCAGTGATGGCAATTTGCGAGGAACTAAAGTCTTACTTTAAAACTAATCTGAATGGGGAGGTCTATGAGGTGCAATGAAAGTGACAGTGAGGGGCAGATATATTAGAAACAATAGTGCTTTTAAAAACTGCCCACTAGAAATGCAACAATATCTCCCGGAGAAAACCATGCACCTGGAAACCAAGTATAAAGTCACAGGTAGCTCCGAGGTAGGCAAACACAAGGAGTTAGATCTGGTTGACCTTTCTAAAATACACAGATAACGTGACATACATGAATCAGAGGTATTATAAATTAGGAAATAAACATTGTAAGTTACTTGCAGGCCAGGTACACAGAAGGCAAGCAAAGGTCCAAACTGGTAAATTATTTTCAGCAACAAGGGATAAGAAATATGAGGACTCTGACAGCAATAAGAGATTTGCTGAATTTTACAAAGGTTTTTATACTTCTAACTCACCTGACCTGTCTTCAGTTAACACTTTTCTGGATAAGATTGGAATTCAACCTCTCAGCATACTATCAAGAGCTACTTACTGTATATACTCATGTATAAGTCTAAACATTTAGCTCTTAAAATTTACCCTGAAAGCCTGCCTCAACTTATCCACGGGTCAATGGATAAGAACATGCTTATGATCATTACACCATTTGTTTCATACTGCCTGGCATTGGACTTACCTCGCAGTCCGGCAAGAGCCCGGCTAACAAGTACACCCAGCACGAGGCTGAAGGAGGCCACCACGGAGGCCTGGCGCAAGGTCGGTGGCCTGAGGGCAATAGGAAGGCCCACCGCTTTTTGCCCTCCCTGCCGGTGGCGGAGGAGCAAGGCTGCAGTCTGCCACTAGATGTGAGGGGCTGAAGGAAGGGCTGTGACTAGGCGGGTTGTGCCCATCCCATGAGCAGACCAACGAGGGAGGGGGCAGGCAGCCCGAGCAGAGCGGAGTTATGGATGCAAGGGTGGTGGTGGTGGAAACCCAGAAGGGGTCGGAGCCCTGGCCAAGGGAATAAGAAGCAGCTGGTCAGTGTAGACTGTAGAGTTCTTAGGTAACAATTTCACGTGTGTGAATGATTGTCCCTAAATTAGAAACTTGACTTATCCATGAGTCATAGCAAATTCCATGATTTTTAGTTCAAAACTTGTCCTCGACTTATCTACGAGCGACTTATAGGCAAGTATATATAGGTAACTAGATCACTTCAGAAGATGAAACCAAATTTCATTCTATAAGAAGTTTGCAGGTGTACTCCTATTGCAAATGTTGGAACTGTTACTTTTATTCTTCAGAGCGTTGCTTTCTTGATTTAAGGACCAGGGGCGGAACCACGGTAGAGCGCGGAACCATGGCAGGAGCTCCATGCACTCGGTCGCGGGCGGGCGGCAGGAATGGGGGCGGGGGAACTCACCCTCTCCCGAAGCAGCGTCGTGTCTGGGCCCTCCCTCCCTCGAGCCAGTTTGGCTCTGAAATGGGAGCAAAACGGACGGGGGGCGCGTCGATGCGACGCTGGCCCCGCCCCCACGCACCCTCCCGGCGCCTGTCGCCTCTGTTAAGGACATCTTCATGCACTATTATTTTATCTAAACAGGACAAGCACCTGAAATGTAGGGTCCTATCACCCTGTGATCACCCACAGCTGTCTGAGTCACTTAGGGATCTTCATGGCCAGGCTTCCCCATTTGGTGCTTGGCGATGACATCATTGTCAAGTGACACAGGGAACCAGAATGCTGTCTGCCTCGTAGCTGACAGCTCTTCCAAGTGGCAGGCAGAAAGGCGATGGCAGGAGCGTTTAAAAAGAGAGAGGATCTGCCTGCTACAGAAAAAGATCTGCCTGCTGCAGATCAAGATCCGGCGGGTGGCCTCGGCCGCCTGGCAGATCTTTAGAACAGGATTGGGCTGTCAGACAGGTCTGGGAAGGGATAAAGATCCAAATGTGATTATTCCACCAACTAAATAGCAGAAAATGTAGGCTAGAAAATCATTTAAATCCACATCCACACTAATAAAAGAAAAACCCTCAAATTAGCCCAGAAAGAAAAAAGAAGCCCTCAAATTTGGTATTTCTGCCAAGATAAGTTAAATTATATCTGCAGGATTGTTCCTCAACTCATTGGGAGAGGATGCCCAGACAAGGGAATGTCCTGCCATATATGGCAGAGTTGTTAAAAAAATTGCAGACTTCTGTGTGAAGATTTTTCATGGAAATCTCAGCAAGTACAAATTCAGATATACATACAGACCCTCCTCTTGACTTAAAATTTTTTTTGATGAAAAATATTTCCCCACTCTGCACACATATTTGATTATTCTCCTACTGATGGCAGCCAGACTAGATATTGCCCTTCACAGGAAAATAGTTGATCAGTTATAAATGAACTGGTACAACACAATACTATAAGTTTATATGGCCATGACAGAGAAACTTACCCATGAATTCCATCTATCAGAAGCAATTTTCAATAACTAGTATCATTTGTCAATAAGAATGAGACCATTTCACACCCAACACCCTAGGACCTCTCCTTCTGGAGAGCCATACTGGACTGAACTACAGGTATAACTTGAAACTGCCTCCTCTTATGTCTTTGCCCTCTATGCTATTTCTGTATATTGATTACATCTCTAACCATACTGTGATTGGTGGACCCCAGTTTTAGGTTCCATGGTGTCAAGTACGGAGTTGCATATATATAATATATGTTACTTCGATAACTTTCCATACCGTTTCCCTGAAAATAAGACCTCCCCCGAAAGTAAGACCTACCATCATTTTCACGTGATTTTTGCTGGCACTCATAAATATAAGACCTCCCCTGAAAATAAGACCTAGCTAGGATAATCAGCCAGACGGACGCGACTCCCCTGGCACCCCCCCGCCCTTACTTTGACCAATTTAAGCTTCATTCTTTCCCAAGGGTGCAAGGCTCTGCAAGGCCTGCACTCGAGTCCTTCACCATAGAGACAACGTGCTAGAGAGGCCAGCAAGGCCTGCAAGGAGGCTGCCACCTTAGAGTCTCTCTAGCATGTCGTCTCCGTGGTGGAGGACTCAAGTGCAAGCAGAGGCCTTGCACCCTTGGGAAAGAACGAAGCTTAAATCAGTCAAAGTGCCGGGGTGTGTGTGTGTGTGTGTCGTGCCACAGGTTGAGAAAATAAGACCTCCCTGAAAATAAGACCTACTGCATTTTTGGAGCCAAAATTAATATAAGACATTTTCGGGGAAACATTGTACTTATGATTTTATAATTTTGTACTTCTATAAAATGATTTTGCATTTGAAAGCTTTAATAACATTTTTTTAAAAGGCAAGAAAATCGGTAGCTGAAGCTTTTCCGGTCATTGCAGGGAACGCTGCACCTGTTGAATTTCTGTCTGTCACGCAAAGCCTCTTCACAGATAACCTCTAACCATCTACTTCTCTGTCCCAGCCCTACCCCCATCATCCCCGGGGCTGCCGCCAACCTTCTCCGCCTATCCTTATCTCTGTCCTTCATCTTTCACGTTTTATCTCCCTCGCGCCTTGCAGCTGGTCCCTTCGTATCTTTGAGAGCACCTCCCCTCGTGATACGTCATCTCCTGAGGGGGGGGGGGAAATAGGGACAGGAATGGAGGAGGAGGGGCGATTCGCGCGTCTTGCTCCTGTCAGTCAGGGACGCGTCACTTCCTTTCCATTACTGCCGCTTTTTGCTACTGAGGTTGAGGAGCCCGTCTGCCGAGAAGCTCGCGCTACGGAGAGTGAGGGCGTTTCGCGCGCGCGCCGGAGATTGTGTGTTTATCTGGCCTCGAGGGGCGGGGCCGGGACGGCAGCTTCACGCTCGTTACCCGTAGCTGTTGCCTCTGGAAGAGCAGCCCTGAGGATCCGGACGAAGCCTAGCCAAGCCGGGCCCCTGTACGGAAAGAATTGGAAGAACCTGCTGCTGAAACTGAGGGCCGAGGGGAGAGTCACCCGGCAACGGTGAGGGAACTGTTGTCGCGCATGCGCTAGGGCAGTGGTCGGGAATCTTAGGGATGAGAGCGGAATGTGAAGGGAAGGGGGTTGTGGGAAAAGGAGAACCTTCTGCGGGAAGGGAGGGGACGCTGCTGCTCGAGGGGGGGGGACGGAAATACTGTACTCGCGGCTGCAAAGGGACAGAGGGTTGGGGAGGGAGGCATCTATATTCTTGAGAGGGAGCGGTAGGTAGGAAGAGTAGTGGGTGACCGGCCTTTGGCCAAGGCAGGTAGCGCTTTGGTTAGAGCAGGAGTAGGAATTGTGTGCTGGAGGTCGTCCTTGGGGCTTAGGGAGACGAGGAAGCAGAAGCAAATACTTTATGTGAAACCGCTTTGCTTGCTGCATATAATTTTCCAGCATGGATGTTGGTGCGTCACTGGAAAGGTCTGCTAAGACATAATAAATGCGCTTAATGTTGCCTCCTACCATGATCATTTTGTGTAGGGATGTGCTGCTGAACGATATCATAAAGGAAGGGGGGGCTTTGTGGGTAACATGAATACATTACCCACCAGCATGTGAAATGTGTCGTTTTTAAGATTGCTTTGATGTGACCGCTGAGTTCCCCAATACCAGGGTTAGGACAGAGGCTTAAGCAATATCCAACCATTGCCTTCCTTTTCTTTCTGAAGCTAGGATCATGGGGGTTAGAAAGATTAAAGTCCATGTAGTCAATTATCCAGCCCTAAATTAGGCTCATCTAACCATCAGACTCCTACAGATAAATTTACCTAATCCATACCGTGTCATAAACAGAGAGCAGGTGCAGCACAGAAAGGTTTTCTGCAGAACAAAATAACCCTGTATGACTCAGTGAAGTCAAGCCACATGTTGTAAATGAAGGTGCCCTGTCCCCTGGGTTATTTGTCAATCTGACTAGCTTACCAGTGAAAATACAACAGTTAAACCAGTAACTTTCAAATTATAATCAGTTTGGAAGCTTATGGGGGAGGGACTTTTCAAATGAGACCAATAATTGTGTACCAGTTCTTTCACATTTACTGATCTGTTGCAGCATGTAGTTTCAGGGAAGCATTGGATGTGTTAAGGTATCCTATCCCTTGGAATGAGTTTGTAGCGAGTCTTTGAAGGTTTGGCTGTAATATTGCTTGAATTGTGTCTTTTGCATCATATCCTAGACGTTTCTGCAATGAACATTGTTTCTATAACAGATGCCCAGAGATTTTCTTTGCAGGTGGTTTGACATGTAAAGGGGTTCTTAAGAGTGGGAAGCTTTGACAGCTTTGGAGATCCATTAAATGTGCAAAATTAAGCAAGCCACCAGAATTTTCTACTATTATTGTCAATATTACTGTTACTTTTCATATTTATATCTCGCTTAGCAGCTCAGAGCAGAATACTTTGAGTTCCCATTTTATCCTCTTCCACACCCTGTTAGATTTGACTTATGGGTTGAGTGGCTCCACACCACACTGTTCTGGGCAGATCTGGAGCGGTCCAGAGGTCCACTTGGGGGAAGGGGATGTTTGTCCCCTTCCCCTGGTGTAGTGCTGGGAGGCCCCAATGGGCCTCCTTGGATTTCCACGAGCTCTCAAGCTGGCATAAATCCAAGGCGGCCGTGTAATGGCCAATGAGCCCGAGAATGGGACAGGGATGCAGCAGCCGCCATCCCTGCCCCCCTCCCGGGCCGGCTCGGCAAATCGCCGCCCTCCCTCACTGCCCAGCCCGCCCTTGCACCTGCCGGTGGGAGACTTTCCTTCTCCGGTGGTGGCTGTGGTCAATCCAGCTCCAGAGTGAGGGCTGCCAACCTGTGTGCCAGCAGCCCTTACTCGAAAGTAGTCACAAATGTGCTTTATGGCACGTTTGGGACACTTTAGAACAGCGGAGCGCGTGCCCTGCCTTTTGAAAGTTATGGAGGATTGTGCTCTTATTTTTTTTAAAAAATAACCTTGTTTGAAATTAATTCTGATTTTAATTCTGATTTTAATACAAATAGATTTTTTAAAATCAATTTGGAAACTTCCAGGATTAATAGTAGCATGATTTGGGTTGCAGGACAGAGACTGTAAAGGCGAGATAGCTCAGACCTGTTTTTGCAGTCAAAGAAGGTTTAACATTTTGTTCACTTTACTGTTTGCTTTCCCTGGGAGTATTTGTATCACTGAAACTAAACTGAAGCAGGTATTTCGTATTGAGAATGACTTCAGAGACTTGTTCTGCAAAATTTGCCATAAAAGCAGGGAAGTTCTCACTTCATTTAAATGATTTGTTTTAAACTAGTAAAAAGGTTAATATATTCACCAGTATAAATATATTTATAATTATAAATAAAATTTATAAAACAAAATAAATCTAGCAGTTATGGCACACCTTCAATTTAACAGTGTAATAACCTTTATCACACTTAATATACTTTTTAAACTTTGCCAACCTTAGATATCTATTTCATTAGCCATTCTTCTGTAGAAAGATTCTTTAAACCCCTTAGTTTGTACAATAAAGGTTTGATGTGCTCTATAGACTGGTAGAACAGTGAATATTGAAATAACTAAAAGTAGAGATGATGTCTGAAGTGTCAAGTGACAACTTGCATGCATCTCTTGTTGTGAGTCATATGAGACCAGATATTGAATGCTCATTTGTGCCTCTGTTATAAGTTAATTATTTGCGGTAGATAGTCTTTGTATCTCGAGTGAGACAAAGTGCTCTCTAGTTTGGGATGTGGTACAGATGTTGCGGGGGGATGTCTGTAAACTCTGAGCAGATTAGTGCTTCTAGCAGTTCCGCTTGTGGTCTTGATGCCACCCATTACTTCGTAAAACAAAAGGGTTATTTGGAGTTCTACAAATTTGTATTTTTATTATGCTAATCTACAAAGTATGGCCTCTAATTGTAAAATAATAACATGCAAGTATTAAATTTTATAAGTTAATGAGATTCCAAAGACATCTCACGCGCCATTCCTACCCCAAACAATACTAAATTGGAAGTGATGTTAGTCTGCTTGAATGAGAACTTGGTTTGCAAATACCTTCTGTATTTTTTATTTGTATCTTCTGTCAGTAAGGTAGCTAGCCCGGCCCTGAGGGGGCCCCCAAATGACATGTTTCGTGCCATCTCCCTGCCCCCTGCACTCCTGAAGTCTTCATTTGAAGCCTTCCAAGATGCAGGGTGGGTGGGAGGGGAGAAAAAAGCACCAGTTTTGGCACGTTTATGCTCCGCGGCTGAAAAAAAGCAGCAGCGGAGCACGAAAATCCTGCCACGGGTTCTCCTCGTGCGGAGACTGTGGCTATCACCCGGGGCACACCATTCCCCTGCCCCCCCTTAGTGATGCCTCTGTCTTTTAGTTCTTCTGTAGTTAATAGCACTTAAGAACATAAGAAGAGCTTTGCTGGATCAGGGCAAAGGCCCATCTAGTCCAGCTTCCTGTATCTCACAGTGGCCTCACCAGATGCCTCAGGGAGCACAAGACAACAAGATAACCTGTTTCCCATTGACACTCCCTTGCACCTGGCTCAGAGAGAACCTACTTATAAAGCCAGGAGGTTGCTTATGGCTTGTAACCTGTTATGGTCTTTTCCTCCATGAATCTGTCTAAACCCCTTTTAAAGGAATCTAGGCCAGGAGGAGTTCCACAGATAAATTACACGCTGGGTGAAGAAATATTTTCTTTTGTCCGATCTAACTCTCCCTCCACTCAATTTTAGTGCATGTCCCCTGGTTCTGGTGTTGTGTGAGAGGGAGAAGAATTTCCCTCTCTCCACTCTCTCCATCCCATGCATAATTTTATACGTCTCAATCATGTCCCCCCTCAGGCGCCTTTTTTCTAGACTGAAAAGCCCCAAACGCTGTAGCCTTTCCTCATAAGGGAGGTGCTCCAGCCCACGAATCATTTTGGTTGCTCTTTTCTGCACCTTTTCCAATTCAACTATATCCTTTTTGAGGTGTGGTGACCAGAACTGGACACAATACTCCAGATGTAGCCTTACCATTGATTTGTACAAGGGCATAATGATATTGTCCGTTTTATTCTCAATCCCTTTTTAAATGATTTGTACTTGTACTATTCTACTTACCCTCCCTGTTCCTCTGCTATTCAACAATATGGTGCCTGTGTTTTTACTCTTTTTGACAGCAAGTAAAATTCACTGCACTACTCTGCTTCCTTTTCTTTGATACTGAGCAATGTAAGGTGACTGTGTTTTTTTGTCTTCCTCATTTTTAGAAGCATTCATTTGCAGCTGGCCTTTTCTACTTTTCTGTATTCCTCCCGCTGCTATGTGATTGTTGCATTTGAATTGCTTGCAGCTTCAGTCATGAATTCTCATTTTCAGAAGTCACTAATTTTCCTGTGTTTACATGTGTGTGGGTTTTTAAGGACCTGGCCCTGTGCCTCGTCGGTCCTAACTGGTCTGCTATTTTCTGATATGCAATCCTCATTCTTAATTTCTTCCCTGCCTGCTCACTTTTGAGAATTTCTCTCCTTTTGGGTTTCCAAGACAAGTCCTCAGTTTCTTCCTTTTATCCTATATTGAACTAAAAACTCCAGGAGGAGCGAGTCTTCTGTTTCTTGGAGAACCTCTTAATTTATCAATACTGTATATTCATGGATAAATCACAGAGATGAGTTTTTTAAAATAAGCGGAAATGTATTGCACAGCACAGTACAGTGAACCTTTTCTATCTGCGGATTCGGGGCCCGCGGATTTGTCTCACTGCGGGTCCACTGTAAAAAGAAAAGGAAAAACATGGTTTTTTTTTTAACCTTTTAGCAGCAAACTGCACGGTAGTGTTTTTCCTTCTTTCTTTTTACAGCGTTTTAAAGTGGATCCCAGTATCTGTGGATTATTGCTATCTGTGGGGGGAAGGGGTCCGGAACTGATCCCCTGCGGGTATTGAGGGCCAACTGTACTGCATTCATATGTTGATGATGTAACTAGGTAAGGTCCATATCTACTACCATAGGTCTGTAGTTACTTGATGAAGTGGGGGTGAACCATTATGACACAAAACATAATAGTTTGGCATCATCCTGCTGGTAGAGAGGAAGAGAAATACACCGCTCTCAGTTAGAGAACAGCTAATACAACCATTTTGGAGTGTGTCGTTTCCCCCCCCCCCCCATACTATTCTAAAAGGATCTAGGGGCTGCTTCTAAAAAAATCACAAAGTTGTGGAAACTGGAGCGGCAACAACACGTATGAAAGTCTGGTGCAGGAATGGTTGGGTTTGTGAGGGATGGAGCATATTAAAACTAACTGGTAACTCTACGTAGTGGGTCAAGTCAAGCAAGTGGCTTTAACCACTTTTCCTGAAGATTTATTTGTTGTAGGTCAATCCTATTTCTAAGGCATGCTAGACAATTGCTATGCAAACTCTAAAATTTCTTCATTTATTGTTATGGAAAGGAAAATTAAAACTTAAACAACTTGGTTTCATACCATCTTTTCATATAAATAAGAGTTTAGAAACACTTCCTCTCCCTAGCTGAATTAAGGAGGTTAATTTTTAAAAATTAATCAGTGGGCAGAACAGAATTGCAGTTCTCAACTGTCATACACATTGTTGGGTTTAGCAATAAACTAAGCTTTGCTATTCAGCGTTATCCCTATTGTTTATACTGTTGTTAAATAAGCATGTTTATAAAGCTAAGTCAGCTCATTCACTGCTCCTTTGCCCATCGGTTAGTGCACAAAATAGTATAAATCAAGATTCAGTAATTTACATTCTGTGTACCGGTAATAAAACCATCCTGAATTCTTCAAGCTAGTAGCTTGTATCTTCAGTAATTCATTCCAATGTAAAGATAGAGTTAAAAAGTGGGGAAAATATAGGGGATTGTAAGTGATAGGCAACAAAGTTGGGTGGGGGTTTTTTTTTGGATTAATGATTTAGACTGAGCAAGGTTATCACTGTAAAAAAGTAACTGCAAAACAAGAAAATTATCCACATTTTGTAAATAGGTAATATCCTCTTAATTGTGTTGTAGGGTTTTGTGATATAATAGGGAATTGTGATATTCTACTGATTAGGTTGGGATAATTTTGTATATTAAAGTTAGATTATGACTTTAGAAGTGCTTCTAAAGACATATCAAGTTTTTTTTTTTCAGCAAGGGTATGTGACATGGATTCTTAGGAAGAACATTTATAGTTACTGGAAGGTAGATTAGGATAAATGGCAAATTATTGTAGTGTTTTCTGTACATATCAAGTGACTGAGCAGTTATGAATAGCATGGTAAAGTTTATGGTCGTGTTACTGCAAATTTCCATGTGTGGATCTGTGGCCTGCAGGGGGAGCTCTTAAATGTAAAATGTCTACAGTATAATTTTGAAAGCATGATTAAACTTCCAGCAATTATGAATGTATGTATATTTAGAAATAAATCTTTGGAAGGAATGAGAGTTGGAATGTTTTCGTTGTGATCTTGCATCCTATTACTTTTGACAAACTAGCCCTTTAGCCTTTAAATACTACACAGGCCATTTTTTTATTACCACATCAGACTTTACACAATTCATATAAAAACATCATAAAGGAGCTGAGTTGAAACTTTAGGCAGGTATGGCTGGTTCTGTCTTCACTGGCTTTTCTGTCTTCTCATTATTGTATACTGTACTATTTTCCCTTCTTCTGTATAAAGAACTTCTAAATGTAAGTAGAAAACATGCTTATTGTTTGCAGTGTTGGAGTCTTCAAATTTATTTGAATTTTCATTAACAAATACTTTAGACTTACTATTAGTACCCTGATCATAACTAGAATTCAGGCTTCATAAACTGGAAATACTTTTTTCCCATCTTCATGATGGAATGTGTGTGCATAACATATGTGTACAGTATACATTTCGTGTTTCATGAACCCAGTTGAATTGTTGCATGGAAGAAATTAATATTTGACCACCTCTGCCCGCTACTATTTGCTTTTGTGATTATGGTGGGCCCGATGGGGGGGGGGTGAGGACAGATGGAAAGAGATAGGACTGATTGAAAATCTAGTCTTCTTATGGTTGTTAAACTTCTGTTTTCAGGATAAAGATGTATTGCACAGCCTTGCTGATTTTTCTTCCTGCTCAGATGTTATGCACTTTAATAAGGCATTGGATTTTATTGATTATACTATCTGACATCAGATGGAGATGTATTTTGTGCCCAAGTATATAATTGTAAATAAACTGTAGTGCATGACACAGAATAACCTTTTGCTTATTAACTATTAGGAATGAAGTAGTAGCCTTGTTATCAGTAGAGATATTCTTAACAAGTGGCAAAGTCTGTGTTTCTCTGTAGCTGGAGTTGGTTCCTCTAAATTTTCCTCTGGTACCTCCAGTTCCTGGAGGAGGAGTCTTTTACTTTGCAGCCTATTTACTTTGTGTCATAGAATCAGTAGAAGCTACTGAGAATTGAGCTTTCTCCTGTATGCATAATCTTGCCTTGGATTTCATGGGTTACATTAGCATGTGACTAAGGGCTAGTTTAAGGCCAGCGGGTGGTGCAGTGGGTTAAACCGCTGAACCATGAGCTGTCGATCGAAAGGTCAGCAGTTCGAATCCGCGACGGGGTGAGCTCTTGTTGCTTGGCCAGCTCCTGCCAACCTAGCAATTCCAAAGCATGTTAATGTGAGTAGATAAATAGGTACCGCTTGCGGGAAGGTAAACAGCGCTCCGTGTTCCAGCCACATGCTACGTGCTGCGGCAAGGAGAGTCATGCCGGCCACATGACCACGGAGGTGTCTTCAGACAATGCTGGCTCTTCGGCTTCACAATGGGGATGAGCACCACACCCTAGAGTCGGACATGACTGGACTTAATTGTCAGGTCACCTTTACCTTTTTAAGGGCTAGTTTATATTTGATTATGATCTTTGTGCTTAGAGCACCTGTGGCCACCAGGTGGCTGAGTAATGTTTGCAGAGAAGTACTATTAATGTTGGCTGATGTTTCCACATGGGTGCTGCATACATGGCAGTTGGGTTTTATGCAATCAAAACAACATGAAAAAGGTTGGCTGCAGTCTTGGTAACCATCTTGTGGGAGTGCTGCTGTAGATATGAACTGGCCCAAAGAGATAATCTGTAAGAACTAATTTTGTATATGATAGCAAATGCACATGGGGGGGGGGGGAGAGAACATTTGTATGTTCCTAGACTCTGTGTCTCATGGGCTCTGACAGTGGAGGCTGGAACCCTTGTGGGCAGAGGGACTATTCTGCCCATATGGCAGCAGTAATAGTGAAGTGCTTATTTTTTTCTTTGGGAGTGAATAGTTGTTGTTGCTTATGTGGGTAAAAGGAATGCAGTTTGAAAGAAAACTAGACCTGTTGTCTGCCTCCAGTGACACTAGTGAGAGCCTGTCTTTCTCTCCCATTGTAATCAATAAAACTTAAAATGTGCTTGATTCTGGTGGAATCATGCTCAATATTTTAATGTTAAAGAAATGGTACATGATCTATTGCATATTTAATAATTATTTCTTTGCTCAAAATTTCTGTCAAATTACATTATGATGGTAAATCTGAGCTACTTATGTGCATCAGCACAAATTGTATTTTTACTGTATTGTATTTCAAAACATTGACTTCTGTTTCTCCTACACTACAATATACATGCTACAGCCCTGAACTGCATCTCTTACCTAGTGCCAGAATTTTCCAAAAGCAGTGGCTAGTAGTAGTTAGGCGGATAAGAATCTTTCATAAGATGGGAAACTAACTGTCCTTTATTCATAATGTAAATAGGTGTTCGCAGGAGGAACACAGGAGGGTTTCTGCATGCATGCCTTCCTCCCTCCCCTCCCCCAAAAACCCTCTGAAGATTTCATTCTGCTTATTTTGTTCTGCATAGCCAGTAGCTTTTATTGAATCACCTACATCAGTGGTTCTCAAACTGGTGGGTTGCGACCCACCGCAAAACCAGGAATTAGTCGTTACCCCCTTAAGGGCGTGGCGACATCGGCAATGGCACTTTTGGGGTCCCACCACAGTGGAAAAAGGGATGTTTTCACTTACTGGAGGTCACGTCGGCCCTCTGGAGCCCTCTACGCCACCCTGTGCCTCAGAAGAACTTCCAATTGCATTTAGGAGCTCTTCTGAGGTGCAGGGGGCACCGTAGAGGGCTCCGGAGGGCTGATGTCACGACCAGTAAGTGAAAATACTCCTTTTTCCTCGTGGTGGCTGCGGAACCCTGGAAGTGCCGTCACCACAAAGTCCATGACAACTTTCAGGTTCCCTTAATCCCCTGTAGGAGTTTGAGAACCACTTATCTACATAATCTAGTTCTTTTTATTTGTTTAGATTAGAACAGAGGTTCCCAACCTTTCTTCGGCGTACCACCACGTACCACTGGAAGTAAGTGCTGATGACGTGATTGGCACTTACTTCTGGGTTCTTGGTCTCATGCCAGAGGGAAGAAAGCAACTGTAAGGCAGAGGGGAGAGTGGGAGGGCCATTCCCTGTGCTTGGAGCCCACGCATTTGAGCTACTGCTTTTCGGGCTCTGATGCTTTTCGGGCTCTGATGTGGTGCTGAGTTGGTGGCTGCCATCCTGGCTGCCGGCAGCCTGTATACCACCAGCCTGTGGTCCGCATACCAATAGTGGTATGCATACCACAGGTTGGGAACCTCTGGATTAGATTATTTATACACTACCTTTCCAATCTATACCCCAGCCTTCTGGCACTTCAGGGTGACTGAAGTTTGTTTTCACTTTGCCAGTTACGCTAGCTAGAGTATAATCAACACTTTATATTGCTTGTTCCCCAAAGTGTTGACCCCAGAATGCAGCCAGTTTATTTTTCCAATAAAACCTTGGTGGAAGCCATTGTAGTGTACTGGATGACCTCGGGTTGGATTCAGATTCAAGCTTGGTCATGAAGGTGGCCTTTAGCAAGTCACTATCTCTAAATCTAATCCACCTAGAGGGTTTGAAGTTACCTAAAACATGAGTACTGTAGTTGCAAGTATAACACTCTGAGCACCTTAGCGGAAGGATAGCTATAAATGTAGTTAAGTAAATGGAGGACAGAGCCAGTTCCTTCCACTTCATTTACATGGAAGGTCTGTAGTACTGCTTTGGTTTCCATTTCTTGACTGTGCTATAGTGTGATCCAAAACAATCCAGGAACTGGCTTTTTATATACGAAACTAATCATTCATTGCTTTTGTATAAGATTATTTATATTGTTTATAATCTTGTTCAAGGTACTTTGATAAGCTCAGATGGTGTCATGCTGCTTGTAATTGTCACTGCCTCATTAAGGTTGTGGTTAATAGTTGATTTCAATGTTTTAAGGAAGACTGGATTTTTGTGTTTAACATTTACAGTTGAGTCTCACCAGTTTATGCGATGCAGCTGTGTTACCAGAGCACATGTTGCATCCGTGTGTGTGTGTGTGTGTGTGTGAGTGTGTGAGAGAGAGAGAGAGAGAGAGAGAGAGAGACCAGATGGCCCAGAAGAGGTAAGTAAAAATATTTTTTTTACTTACCTCTCTGTAGGCCACCCGGCTGCCAATGGGTCCTGTTGGACCTACACTAGTTATTTAGCTGGTACAAGTCCAAAGAAGTTCAGGGGGAATGTTACGCCAGGAAAAGGGGGATAGGATCATGGGCGAATGCTAGTGATGCCGAGATATACCTCTGCCTGCCCCAAGCCTCCCCTGACCCACCTATGAACTGCCCCTGCCACCCCGTAACCGCTCCGACAGGGCTTCTGCACACTGCTGTCACACGTACAGGGTCTTGAGCAGTTTGCAGCGACTGCAGTGCACAACAGTGGTTTGCCTTTTACGACACTGTACGGCAGATCATGAGATTAGAGCGGCAGATCATGAGATCTGGCACTGCTATCCCGCAATAGGATTGGGCCATCGGTCATTAAGAGTTTTTGGTTTAACTTGCTACCACTGTATCTTAAACCTGGACATTTCATGAGTGGAGGAGGGGAGTACTCCCTTCTAAATTAGGATGAAGCTTGATACAATATCACTACTATGTACGTTCTGAGATACAACAGTGTGAAAAAATTCATATGAATCAGTGAATAGTGTGTTGATTGCTGATTATGCTCTTTTACCCCCACCCACCAAAAACATGCACCAAAGAATGTTTGCTGGGTTCATAATACTGTATGTATCATACATGAGAGAGCTTTGTTTGCAGTAGAGATACTGTAATTTGTATAAACATTTTGAAAGCAGTTAAGGGCTATACTTACTGGGGTCCACAAGCGTCCTCAGCGTCTCCCCCCACAATCTCCCCCCCCCCACATACTCCCAACATATATTCTTAGGGTCCACACCTGTGAAATCTAAGTCTGACATGATTCTGCAACAATACTATCTGCATTTTCAAAACAGATAGCAGTTTTCATCAAACCAAATAAACTTAGATGTATTTATTTAGGCTTTGCCTAGGTTATGAACATATTTTTTTAAAAAACTTCTAATCTGTGTTTTCCTTTCTAATTTTGAGGACTGAACTTTTCTTCCCTGATAATGTTTATAGAATGTTATTAAAAGTTCAAATATATATAACATTTACTTTTTCTGGTGCAAAATTCAAAATGTGTAGAGAGCATGTATTTTGGCCATGAAGATGCTTATTTTAATTCCCTGTCCAAGAAATTTAATTACAAAGTGAAGAATGACAGGCATGATTTTTAAAGAAACAGGAGTCCTTTGGCATCATAAAGACTTTTTTGAGGCATGAGTTGTCATATCCTAGATTTGGAAAAAATGCTATACTTTGGACTTTATTATTTTTCCAGGATTTATTATGAAATTAGATTTTTTTTACTTGTAAAGATGCTTCGTTTAGAGCGCAAAACGTTATTTTGAAATTTTGAGTAAAGACTGCTTTTTAAGAGGACTGAAACTGGCTATGCCCCAATTATAGGAAATTTTCTTAATTCCAACTTTCTGTACTACAGACTTTGACTCCTTATGATATTCTTCTAATATTATAATCCTGTGCACATTTACCTTGGGAGTAAGAGCCTTTGAAATTGGTGAGACTGACTTCTAAGTATGAATATGCTCAGCCTATAAAACCCATTGAGATTTAATAAATGTTTTTCTGCCAGCTGTTAGGCAACTTTTGCATTTCCAACAAGCTGGATGATTGTGCATAGGACAATTACCATTTGAAATACTTATTTACTTTTTCTGAAAATATTTTTGAGCCAGAAGAAATTGGCAGACCAATCTTATGCCTGTCTACTCAGAAGTACCATATTTATCGGCGTATAAGACGCACCTTCCTTTTGGCCCTGGGTTTCAAGAAAAAAAACATTTAAAGCATTTTTGGGCCACTTGGCCATTTACTGCTTGGCTGCTTAATTAGCTAATTTACATAAATTGCACACAAATACCAGGATCTCTTTTAAAACACACAGCAATAAGACACATGAACAAAATGCACCAGAACATAAATCCCAAGTACAAAAAAACCCCAGACTCAACTCTTTTTCCCCCAACCCACCCATGCACAGTTTCCAAAGTAAAAAAACATTTACCCCAAGTACAAACCCCCCAGACTCAACTCTTTTCCCCCACCCCACCCATGCAGTTTCCAAAGTAAAAAACATAAAAGTACAAAAAAGGACTCTTACCACCTTACCACCCCCAGACTCAGCTCTTACCAACTCTTAAACAACATAAATCCCAAATACAAAAACCCCAGACTCAACTCTTTTCCCCCACCTCACCCCACCCCACCTATGCACAGTTTCCAAAGCCTCCCACCTAGGCCCAGTTCAGAAGCTTACCCAAGCTGCCTTCATTCAGCATCCAGGAGACCTGGGAAGACTAGGCCCTCTGCAGCTCAGCTGAACTGAACTGAGCACAGCGCCCTCTGCTGGCTGCTGAGAAGCTCAACTCATGCACGTGCATAAATTAAACCCGACAAACAGCTGTAGATCGGATAGATTAGTCAGGGAAGAAAGCACAAGGGAGCTCTCCGGCTCCGGAAAAAAACCGGGTAAGCCCAAAAATGCTTTAAAACGGGCGGGGGGGAGGGATTTTTTAGTATTGGCGTATAAGACGCACCCTACTATTTTGGGTCACAAATTTAGACAAAAAAGTGTGTCTTATACGCCAATAAATACGGTAGGTCTCACTGAGTTCAGTTGGACCTCTTCCCAATCCAGTGCACAGGATTGCAGCCTGGGAGAAATGGCCAGTCCTGCACTTGTATGATTCTGTCTGATCTGCAAGCTTTTCAGAACACAAGGCGCACCTCTTGTTTTTAGCTGAGAATCCTTGCTAGCTCTGATTAGCAACAATATAGTAATTGCTTATTCCCCACCACCACTCCCCAAAAAGCTCCTTTAAAGTGATGTCAGAACTGCAGCGCGTATGTGACTGTCTCTAATGCTGAATGGGGAATACTTTGTCTGATTCCGGCTCCACTGGTCTGTGGAGATCTGATATAATTTCTTTTAGTCAGTGCGATTGGTAAAGCTGTCTTAAAACTTGTTCCTGAGAATCCTTTTAAAGGAATTGAATCATTGAAATATTTACAGCATTTAGAGTATAAAAATGTGTTCCTATTTCTTTCAGATTAACAGCTGAGGTGCTGATCGAATTCTGCTCTTCTTCAATGAGGAACTACAGGCTGATCTTCTGCCATAACCTCAAGCAACCATAAATGACAAAAGAATGCTTGGTCAGTAAGGGTAGCTGGCATAGAAAATATTTTGTAAACATAGGTGTTTAAGTGCTCTGAGGTAGGTTTTCACAGCTGTTAAATTTTTCTTCTAATGAATTATTATTGGAGGGCTTGTTCATTCCAAAAGTGTATGCTCTCAGTTATGATAATCTTTCAAACAAGATCATGATTGAAGGCATTCTGCAAAGATTCTGTAATAAGTACTACAAGCTAGTGAAGTGTGAGAACATTTTTGCACATGACAGTAAAAGCTTCTTTTCTTTTCTTCTCTTCCCTCCCCCCCCCCCCCCCCCGTTTCTATGTCTGTAGTTGACTGTAAAGGCAACATTGGCTATAATATACATCTGGTTTTAACTCTACTACATCTGAAAAAGTATTTTACTAGACCAATATTGGGAACAGTGAGATCTCAATTAAGCTACAGTTTTTTAAAAAAAAGAATGAGATGTGATGTATGAGGTGTATTTGACAATGAATCCTGTTTAACAATTATGTCACTTTAGTAAGAGCTGGTGTATTGTAGCAACTAAGGGACTGAGTTGCAGATCAGGACTTCTGTTGTTCGAATTTAGGCTTGGCATGAACTTGCTCTGTGGCCTTAGGCAAACCACTCCTCTCAGCCTTGGCTCCACAGCTACAGTATGGGGATAAGAATACTTGCCTTACAAGGTGGCTATAAGAATGCCATCAAGATAACACATATGAAGCACTTTGCATGTTCGAAGTGTTATACCATTATAGTTCTGAGGTATATCTACTGTAGAGGCATAGGATGACCCTTAACCTCTATTATTGTGCCAGTTGTGAGTTTGAGAGTAGACTTTGGGATTCCTTGTGCCCTCCCAGCCACTTCTGCATTCTTTCCCTCTTTCTCTCATATTGTACAAACTACAAGCTGAACTGGTACAATTATGCATTTTGACATGGGATCTCTCTGGCCCTGCAGGATAGGGATTGCTTTGCTGGAACTCCCAACCTGTGGGGTCAGGGAGATCGCACATTAAGATAATCAATTGTTACGTCCTACAGGATCAGGAGAGAATGCCAGAGGGATCAGACAATATGTAACCCCATGGCCTGCTCTGGATGTTCATTTGACTTGGCCCAAAGTGTGCTGAGGTTGTAGGGAACTGACAATACTGGTAGTGTAATTAGTTCAAGACTATCAGTGTTGGTTGACATTTTTCTGATCATAACACTAAAGAGGTATACTTCTGGCCTCAGAGCAACTGTTGGGAGTTTTGTCATTGATTTTTTTGTGGGATCATGGTTTTGAATATATTCTGTAACTATTATCAATAAACGTCTTTTTTGTTTGCTTTCAAATGCTAGATGGTGGTTCTGTAAATGAAAATCTAAATTATACTTGCACAGTGGTTTTTAAATGTTTTTATCAATATAAGAAGAGAAGTGTGTATCATATTAAATATTTTCTCTTGAATGGTTCTAAATAAAAATTAATGGATTGTATCCAGTGTGCGGAAAGAAGTTTATACAAGTGAACTTTCCTGCTTCCACTTCCCCAACAGCAGCCCCCCAAAGCCATTCTTTAGGGTTGGGGGACCCAGTGAAGGAGAGTATAGGATGCTGTAGGGGAAAGGGAGAGTTTAAGCACCTTCTGTGAGTGGATCCTGCAGCTTTATGTGCCCCATTTCACCTTTTTTCAGATGGTCTTCTCACCCTCAGGAGGGGCAGGTAAGTTTGTTTGCACCAGCAACTGTTTGGACACAGTAGTTAGGATACAATCTAGTATTACAAAAAAACTTGGAAACGTAATCATGAATGAATTGGCTCATTGCAAAGTACTATATGCCTAAAAATAGCAAGTAAATTAAAAATTTGAAAATGTACAATGATAAAGTTAAAGTCATGATTTGCATAGTTGAATATGCAACATATGAAGGTGACAGTGGACATTGTAAAGTTAAGCAAACAAATGCAAAACTGAAACAAGAACTATTACTATTACAAGAACTATTGCTTTGTAGTTGTAACAATCCATTAACACTTAGAATTAACTAAGATTTAATATGAATATGGAAATGGCATAAAAATACTGCTGGCCTGTAGGTCACTTTGTTTTTTAAAATTGGATTGATGGTCTCAAATATTACGTCTTTACTGCCTATATAAATTTGATTACCCATATATAAAATGGAAATGTCTTTGGCAGGTTCACACACTCATGTATATATCGCTTAAATTCACACTGCATGATTATTCAACACAGTAATTTACAGTTCTATGTGTGAAATTACACTGGCTCCATGAGTTACAGATGGCTGCATCGGCACTTTTGCGCAGGCACAGTATATCCTTTGTGGTGCTTTCACACAGGCGGTATAGCGCTGGGCCACAAGAGCCAACTGTTTCACAGTACGTACGTTCTGGCTTCCAAACAGACCTTGAATGGAACTAGTACATATGTTGGTGACTTCGTGTATTCTGTTGAAAATATGTGAAAATAAGTTCTGACATTTGGTATTTGATCAGTAATGGATTATTCATACATGCAAGCAATCGCTTGAAGCTGCTTTCACCAAGTGAATGAATTGTTCATGTGTGAACCAGCACTTAGTTTTAGAGGAGTTGAATCTTAGGAGACTGTTTTATTTTGCAGAAAGACAGCTTTGATATTGGGCTGCATAAAGATATGAGGAAGAGTTCCTCCCCTTCCTTGAGTAACTGCAACTCTGTTCTCACTAACAAAATATTTGGAATTCCACTTGATGAACTGCAGCAGGAAGGACAGCCAGGCAGTGAAGTTCCATTTATAGTCCGCCATGTTGTGGACTATATTGAGGAACATGGTATGTATTTTCCTCCAGTACCTAAATCTGAAAACATTAATATTGTTCACTTGTATTCTTGTTTTGAACTTAAGAAATTTGATTTTCCTCATTTTGTTTTATGAAAGTGATGGGCACTTGCAGCCCTTTTTGATTATGAAAAAGAAAATTCTAAGTTTTGATATTCATGTTTTGTAAGCCACTTTGGGTATCCATTTGGGCGAAAAGTGGAATATAAATTGAATTAATGCATAAATAGACAAAAAGAGTGCTTCTGCTGGGCTGGGAGTGACTGGTGTCATCTCTTACCCTGCTTCCACTGTGGGATGCTTAGTTTTTCATTTGTAGGTCACATAACAAACAGCATTGCTCTCTGTAAGAATGAAGCACTATAGCAATAACTGTGGACATTAATCTAGTTTTCCAGGTGGTATCTGAAATGGGCCTGTCTCCCTACAGAAGTTGTCCATCTCTCTTAATACTGCTGACTCTGCTGTCACTCCTTGCCCTGTACTGAATCCATAATATTCCAAAAGTGAATAATCGGCCAAATATGGGGATGGTAGCTGTATCAGAAAGAACAATATTATAATTGTGAGTGGGAACACAATAGTAAGTTTTATATTTAAAAAAGAAAACGGAATATATTGGTCTATATTTTTACCTTTGTCATAGGATCATGTGTGCTTACTGCTTGAATAGTCTCTTACCATTTTAAGAGTTAAAATATGAGTACTGAATTCTGATTTTTAAAATTCTAATTTAAGGAGGTCTAGAGCAAGAAGGACTTTTTCAAGTCAATGGCAATGCAGAAACAGTGGAGTGGCTTCGGCAACGATATGATAATGGAGAAGATGTGGACCTGGTTAAGGAAGCAGATGTACCATCCGCTATTAGTCTTCTTAGATTTTTTCTTCAAGCACTTCCAGAACCAGTTATCCCTGGCATTCTACATATGCATTTGATACAACTTTCTCAAGGTATTGGAAGAGTACTAAAAAGCTTCAAGATGATCAGATCAAAAATGATGAGGGATTATTAATTTCCCCATGTAGTACTCTGAGAGAGAGAATGAGAGAGAGAATGAGAATATATGGCACTGGAAGGCTACGTGTGATTGAGAAACAAGATCTGTTCATCATGCATGTGTTGCACCTCAGGGCCCACCAGTTCTTCTTGTATAATAACATTTCCTAGGGCAGTGTTTTCCAAACTGTGGCTCCCTTGACCATTGGCTGTGGCAAGGGCCTCTGAGAGGGGGATTAAGGGAGTACAATCGTGCCCAGGGCCAAAAAGGGGTCAAAAAGGGGATCCAGGAGCAAAAAGGGGCCCCAGGAGCCAAATTCACATTAAGGGAACCCAAAAACTTTGTACCACCTGATAAAATTACTCTGTATGGCCCTGGCCCCCCATTACATTATGTTGACTCCTGCCAATTGGCAATACACTGTTTTCCAAAAGGATTCCGTGGGGAGCCACGCCTCCCAGTTTGGGAACCACTGTCCTGAGGTGTACAGTTTACTCCAGCATCCATTAGCTGAAATATGTAGTTGATTCCTGGACTTTATGTAGGTTAATAATCATGTGACTTGGGCCTGCACATGTCAATTTTACATGCATAGGAGTAATGCAAATGTATGGTCTTGGCTGGACAACTGGTCGGCCTGGAGACAAGATGGGAAGTTTCAGCGAGTGGGATGTATATATAATCTTGCCTTTCTACTGTGCATAGCCTTTTAAAGTTCTAGCAAACTGGGCCTTTGCTTAAAATGTAAGTACAAACGTCTGCATGGATCTGTTTATGGATTGAGATGAGATGTTGTCCCTTAACTATAGTATATAGAAAAGTTGAGCACAGTTTGCCCAGTGGATTTCTTTTCGATGTACTTGCGTAGAGATTTGGTATAATATACTATAAAAGCTGGTCTATTACTATTTCAGACAATTCACACTCTGCTAAGCAATTCAGATCCTTGTGAAAAACATTTTTGCTTTTGTTTTCCTGCCTTTCTCTTGAGATGGCTGTCTGTCCCCAGTAACTGAATACTACAGATTGGGCTTCAAACAAATTAAATCCTTTCCAAGTGTGACATGATTCTTTCAGTTCATCTTTCTGTTGCTCATGTTGTGGTTTGGTTGAGAACAGATCATTGCGGAAGAAGGGGAAAACAGAGGAAGGGCTTCCCCTCATTGAAATATTGGACAAGTAGGCAGAGAACCACCTGAGGATGGAGTTACACCTGTCTAGAACATGATGGAATCAAGTAGGAGAGGGTGATAAACTGTATCAAAGACATCAGAGAGGTCAAGGAGGACAAAGACGGAGACATATTTAGATTTGGCAGTGAGAAGATTATTGGAAACTTAGATGCAATTCCAGTGGAATGCAGGTGGTAAAAGCCAGATTTAGGAAGTCGGGAGTTGGAGGTGAGAGAGTGAAGATAGCTGGAATAAGCAGCACCTTCCAGGACTTTGGAGATAAAGGACAGAAGGGAAATGGGACAGTAGTTTGAAGGGAAGAATCAGCCAAGGAATTTTTTTTAAGAATGAGGAAATAATGCTATATTTAAATGCAATAGAGAAGAAGGCTTGGGATGGAGTTTGGAGAGATTATTTGGTAGTGAAGAGGAATAGCAGTGGAAGACAGAATGAAGGGACATGTGGCAACAGTAGTCAACTGTCAGTAAGACAGGAAAAAAGAAAGGGTTGAAGGAGGTATAGGGAGGAGAGAGTGTAGCAGGAAAGGAAGAAACAGTTGGGAATTGCGCAGCTGGGAATTGCGGTAGATAAATTGGACCAATTTTGCTTCCTCTTTCAAAGGATAACATTTGGAGCTAAGGTCCTGAGTGGCTGGAGATTGTGAAGCGTGTTGAGGTTAGCAGTATTGTTACTTTCAGAGCTGACACTATATGCTTCTAATGCGTCTCCTTCAAAAAAGGAAAATAGTTCATTAGTCCAGATTATGTGCTCCTGTATGGTTGGACCTCGCTTCTAATGCGTCTCCTTCAAAAAAGGAAAATAGTTCATTAGTCCAGATTATGTGCTCCTGTATGGTTGGACCTCGCTATCCGTGAAGGGTCCGTTCTGGACCCTCCCCCCCCCGTGGATAGTGAAGACAGCGGGGTCTGCAAAAAAAACAACAACACTAAAAAAACGAGAGAAAAGCCCTGTTTTACCTTTTAAGTCAAACGGTGTGTTTTCAAGGCTGTATGGGGCTTCTGAAGCCTTCCTGACCCACTTCCTGGTTGCGTGGAGGCTCTTCCCCCCCCCAGCCTTGTCCCAGGGTGCGTTCTGCATGACCTCTGCATGACCCTAGAGTCGGACACAACTGGACTTAATTGTCAGGGGATATCTTCACCTTTAAAATGGGGCTTCGGGGGCTTTTTTTTTCTTTTTTAGTGTTTACATCCGGGACACACGGTGTAACAAATCTGCAGGTTCCGAACCTGCGAATAAAAAGGGTCCTGTGTATATTTTGGTTGTGACTGGCACAATTAACCAACTATTAGATGGGAGACAGGGCCTACTTGATGGTGGAATTTCCTCCCTTGGGAGGCCCAGCTAACGTTGATGCTTTTCTGTTTTTCTTTTTTAATTGGGGCAGTGAAAATCTTTTTGTTTGTTTCTTTTATACTTTAGTTTTCTTGTTCTTGTTTGTCAGTTTGTTTTGTTGCTTGCTATTCTGATGTGATTTTTGATAGTTTTAAAATTGGTTTTAATGTTGATGCATTTTTAAGCTGCTTTGGTGGTCCCTTCAATGGAACCAAAAGGAACCATGAGTTGTATGTTCCTGTGTGTGAATTTTCTTCTGATAGTACAAGAAAAGTTAATTCTGTGATCAGAAGGGTTGCAAAACGGGTTGTGTGAAGATGGGAAATGTGAAGGTGGTCATATATGTAAAAAAAAATAAAACAATTAGTCCTTTGTATACTTTTATATAATTCATTTGACATAGAGACTATAAAAATCCGTAGTTCGGGTAATTTATTTAGAAGCAACCAAATGTATGAAACTGAGTTTTCAAGTCTTACAGAACTGTTCTTCAGGCTGATAATAAGCAAAAATTCACTCCTGAAAAAGATTGCTATTTGATCGTTTCTTTTCATTGGTCCTAATAAAGCATTACTTTAGTTTGATTGTGGATTTTCTTCTGATGGACCAACATGGCCACCTATGGTTTTGTGATAATACGCTGTATAGTCTCTCTCTCTCTTTGTGAACTGACAAATGGTCATATTCCGTAATGTGGGAACAATACTAGTGCAGGGATAAAAAGAAATTATTGCTGAAATAGGTTGAGTAGGTAGGCAGAAAAGCACTGAACCAGAAGAAATGGGTATCTTTATACATAAATTTACAGTGCTGAAAAAGTGTTCAGATTTTGACAGTATTTTAAAAAAATTGAAGTGAGCATTTCTAGACATGTATGAAAATTTTATCCTCATGCTATATATTGGTACTGTTGAAATTGCCTTGTTAAATGCTGAAAGATACTGCAAAACTAACAGTTATTTCATTACATTTTACAGATTATAATGAAGATGAGTTTGGAAGAAAGTTGAGGTTTCTCTTGCAACAGCTCCCGCCACTTAATTACAGTTTATTAAAGTTTCTGTGTAGATTTTTAGCTAATGTAGCATCACATCATGGAGAGATTTGGTCTGCAAGCTCTTTGGCTGCAGTTTTTGGTCCAGATGTCTTTCAGTAAGTTTTCATTAAGATACTGCAAAACCCTCCTTTTAATGTGACTTTGCAAAAAGTGTGCAGTTAAAAGATTGTCTTAAGACATTTCCTACATAATTTAACTGTTAAATCACTTGACTGAATAAATCATTGTCTTGTATATAGAATATTTTTTATTCCTATTCAGGCTGCTGCAACAAACATAGCAGTGAAAACAGTTGAACCAAAATTGAACGTTTTGTATATATTTTCAAAATCATTTGTTTAAAATCATTTTTTTATTTTAACAGCTGCTTGCTTGATTATCCTTGTGTGTTCTAAAATTTGTGTAAGTGTAAGGAGAGTGGTGTAACTGTAAAAGATGTTTTGAGGTTGGGTGTTGTTGTTTTTTGCAGTTCATATTGGGACTTCCCCCCCCCCCACCTCGTTTCTGTTTCCACGTGTAGTTTCTCATGTTGTATGGGACCCAGGGCTGGCCCATCCATGAGGTCATCTTAACTAGCAGACCAGCAGGGGGTGTCCACTTCCATCCACAGGCTTGTCTCCACTGACCCTTCTCCTCCCACTCCCTGGATTAGAAAAGGAACAAAGTGGAAGTGTGGAGGAGAGGAGAGTGTTGGAGGAGCAAAGTGTGGCAGCATTTAGTATGACCCCTCAGGGACCAGGGGTTCTTGGGCCAACCCTGATGGGACCTCTGAAAGGTCCAACAGCTTTTGGGAACAGAGGCAGTGGTTTCTCAAACCCTGGGTTGCAACCCGATTTTTGCTGGGTTGCAAAACTGACAAGCTGATAGCTGACAAGGAAAATGTATTGAGCCCTATGGAAACCGAAATGGAGCAGCATGTGTGCATTTACATGCGAGTAGGTGAACATACCTCAGTTCACTTCAAAGGACAGGCCAAGGGAGACACAACACCACTAGAATGGTCCCGATCCAGTGAACGCAGGCCCCAACAAACACTTGAAGGGTGTCCCCCCCCCCCCAAGCTGACAAGGAAAATGTATTGAGTCCTATGGAAAGTGAAACTGACACACATGCTCATTTACTCATGAGTAGGCAACCATGCCAAGGCTAAAGTGAAACTTCTTTTTTAGTCTTGTAAAGCTAGGTGGGTCCCGATAGTGTTGTTTTAAAAAGTGGGTCTTGGTGCAAAATGTTTTGGGAACCACTAGAGTGTAGAGGATTGTACCACAGACACTCTGTGTGTCTTCTTGAATCTGTGCTCCTCTTCAACTCCATTCCATCTTAAGCAGGTGAATATTAGTAATTAGTTTCAGAAAGCATTGATATTTTAGTTTTTGGCCCTTTTTCTTAGCGTTTACACAGATGTGGAGGATCTGAAAGAGCAAGAACTAGTTAGCAGAATAATGGCGGGACTGCTGGAGAATTATGATGAACTCTTTGAAAATGAAGAGGAAGATTTCTCATCTAACGATTTAAGTTCGATAACTGAGCAGGTGAGTCTCTCACTTCTGGTTTAATAAATTATCTTAAAATTAAAAATGAACAATGTGATCATTTATTATCAGGACTCCCCAAATATTAACTTGGTTTACTGGCCAGTCTTTATTTGTGGTTGCCCCTGCACACGCACCCCAGTCACCTGACATTTGCACAGGAGTTGAA
Source organism: Plestiodon gilberti rubricaudatus (assembly GCA_026170595.1). NCBI lineage: Eukaryota > Metazoa > Chordata > Lepidosauria > Squamata > Scincidae > Plestiodon > Plestiodon gilberti. The sequence goes on along the minus strand of JANXHW010000002.1, from coordinate 190,110,653 downwards.
AATTGGATTGTCTTCCTTTTCTTGGAAGATAATCTTGCTGATTCTTTTCTTCTCCAAGTCTCACCACAAATGACAACCTTGAAGAGTGGGATTTGTATGCTACTGTGACCTGCTTGGCAGAGGCACTTGACCCTGTGGAGCAGTTTTGTGAATGTATTCAGTGTGCTTACTAAAAAAAAAATTGGAGATCAAAGCAAGTTCCACCTATGTGCAATTTGCTCTTGCCCTTTCCCTCCACATGTACCCTGAAGAGTGGTATCCTGCAAACTAGCTTGTTGTGTTCTGTTTAACTACATACTAGATTGATTGTTACTTTGTCATTGTTCCACTACCAAAATGATGTTGCAACAAATACTGTACATGTTGGGATGATTTTGTGTATAAGGTACCTACTACCAAAAACACAAGCCTCAGTTCTATTTAAAGGAGCTTGTCTCTTGCAGCAGCAGCAGAAAGTGCAGCAGCTGCACCATTGAGTGCACTTCAGTGGAGGGGCCACTTTTCAGTGGGCAGATAGTATTCTGTGCAAATGCAAGATCCCATGTTCAATGCCTGGCATGTCCTGTTAAGTAGAACTTAGCCGGTTGGGAAGGAATTCTGTCTGAGAACAGTCATTGGGTTAGATCAGGGTTTCTCAACCCCTTCCTGACCGAATACCACCTCCGGTGCCACTTACCTGCTGTGTACCACCGGAAGTGGCTGGCCTTGACATAATCACCAATTACTCCTGGGTTTTTGGAGAGGAGAAAACGCAGGTCGGAGGCTCGGGGCAGGTGGGAGTGTCCTTCTCAGCGTTCTCGAGAGGCTCAGCCAAAGTTAGGAATCTCTTGGGAGCAAAAATGCAGCGCCAAACGTGCCGTGTTGCAGTGGGGTTCCAGTGGGCTGGCGGGCCAAGTACCACCAGCAGTCGGTTGAAGTACCACTGGTGGTACAAGTACCACTGGTTGAGAACCCCTGGGCTAGATAGACCAATGGTCTGACGTGGTAAGACAGTTTCATATATATAAAGAGCGATAGCTTTCATGGCCAGCAACAATTTTGTAAGAAATAGGGAACACGGGTTTAGATGCCATGTTAGAAAATGTATTTAACAGAACACAAAACACACAACGTTTCGTCCACTTCTGTGGATGTCTTCTGGTGTACAGCAGCACCCTGCTAGCAAGATGTAAAATGCACTGGGTGCCACTGAAGTTTCATATATGTTCACCAATGCACAAGTGATGAATAGTGTAGTTCAGTGGTCCCCAAACCTACTGCTACCATGACCCACCTTGCCCCCGTTTCTGGGTTGCAATTCACCTGTAGAAGCCGTTTCCACATCGCGCTGGACCTGGGGTGGCCTCTGCGGGCCTCAGAAATGTCTCCGGATACCAGAAGTAACTTCCTGATGCCTTCTGAAACCCACGGAGGCCTCTGGAGGCTGTCCCAGGCCTGGCGCAACGTGAGAGTGGATTCTACAGGTGAGTCATGACCTGGAAGTGGCCTCCACATGTCTGGAGGGCTCCAATTTGGAGCAAACCGGATGCAAGGGAAGGTGGGAGGGCCCAACAGTGTGATTCGCCAACAGTGTGATGCGACACACAGTTTTAGAAGTGCTAGTGTAGTTGATAAAGTACACTGTATGTGGACTACGGTGACTGGTGATGCTGTTGTAGTGGGAAACCTCAATTTAGAGAAGTTCTAGCAGATGCTTTTTTTGTCTTAGAGTTGAGATCTAAGGCACGAAGTACCTATACTATAACCATTGTCTAGAATGCTTAAGTACAGTAGGGCCCCGGTATCTGCGGAGGAATAGGTTCCTGGGCCCCCCTGTGGATACCAGGAACCCACAAATGTGGGTGAACACTATCTTCTACAGCCCCCGGTGGCCGTTACCTTATTGATTGACAAACGTGCCAACGGCTTGAAATGGGCCAGCGTAGCGCAAATGCAACAATGGCTTGAAACAGGCGAGCACGGGTTTTCAGTAGCGCTGGCAGCCTCAATGCTAGAGAGGTTCCGATGTTAACAGGAACTTCCTGAACATTGGAGCCTCTTTATTACTGAGGCTGCCGGGTCTACAGAAGACCCACGCTGGCCTGTTTCGAGCCATTGTTGCGTTTGCACTGTGCTGGCCCATTTCGAGCCGTTGGCGCGTTTGCACATCAATAAGGTAATGGCTGCAGGGGGGCCCTGTGATCCGTGGATAGGTTACTCTATGGATAGCAGATCAGCGGATTCCCCCCCCCCCCCCGGGTAACTTTATTTTTAGAGCAGCAGTTCACAAAGTCCCCGCTGCCACGACTCTCCTTCTGCGACTGCTCCCCCCATCGTGACCCACCGGGACGGCCTCAGAAAGGTCTCTGGATGCAACCGGAAGTTGCGTCGGCGAAACTGGAATTGACTCGGAAGTCACTTCCGGAGACCTTCCAAGGCCCATGAAGGTCTCTGGAAGCCATCCCGGGCCCGGTGCGACGGGGAGCAGCTGCAGAAGGTGAGTCATGACACGGAAGTGGCCTCCGGTTGCTTCCAATTTGGAGCCAAACGGAGGTGCAGGCAAGCAGGTGGGCCCAACTGGCAATCCACCTTGGTATCAGACCGCAACCCATAGTTTGAGAAGCCCTACTTTAGAGTATACTTTTTTTAAGCTCTGGCACGTGGTTTTCTGGGAAATTGTAAACATACAGAGCTGCTTTTTTAAAAGATAAACGATCTATTGGATGAAGATGATATAAAGCTTGAGCAGTCTGAAGAACTGCCAGAAGAAGAAGATAACATGGAGGAACGAGAATATAGGCGAGAGATGGAGCCTCAAGATATGGTGGAGAGCATCTTGGAGTCGTGCAGTGTTGCAGCATCAACAAGGTATCCGCAAGGTTCCTAGTATAGACAGTGGGTCAGATCCAGACCCTATGCAAGAGAACTTTCCTCCCCATAGTTCCTTCCTATGCTGAAAGGTGTCTCCTCCAATCTTTGGCAGTTCCCCCTGCCTCCTGAACCCTTACCCTCTGGAGCAGCTTTTCAGGGGAGGATGCAGGGGCTACAGTAGGGAGGAAGAGAAGGAAAGTTTTATGTTCCTTTGTGTGAATTTTGTTCTGATAATACAAAGCCTGGATCCACCCCAATATCTCCAGGACCTACCCTGCTTAGTGTCTACTTTAATATAGCTGCTCCATTTTCTCATTTGGCTTTCAATATTCATTGAACTTTCAGTTGTTGAGCATTTATGAAAACAGCTCTTCAGAATTCTTTCAGCTTATTACGCTTGTACTCCCTTCTTCCTCTGAGGAGCTCAGAGCAACTGTTTAGCCCCTCAGTCATCCTATAAAATAGATCAAAAGAGGAAACGGCAATGTACCCAAGGCCACACAGTGATCTTAACTGTTAGGCAGTGATTTGAATCTAAAGTTTCCCATAACCAAATTCATCATGTGTCTCTCACTAGTGCATTAGCTTTCTTGTGTGATAATTCCATCTCTCATGGCAAATGTACCTTTTTATTATATTCAGTATATCAATGCCTTATCTATCAACAGTTGAAAGTGTCTGGTCATGAGATAGTTTCACATTTTGTTCTGCCTTACATTCTCTTAGTGCTTAAAAATTCAGTGGGCATGATCCAACCAAAGTTAAGTTCCGTATTGTCCCGAGTATTGGCCGCTCCTGATTATAAGCCTTAAAGTTTGGTGCTATTTTTTTAAAAATTAAAATTTTAACTTTTTTTTAACTTAAAGAAAATATACACATTAGTAGAACAGTAAAACAGTACAGGAAGTCCTCACTTAAAGTTGTAGATAGGTTCCTGGAAACTGCAACTTTTAGTGAAACAACTTATAAACGAAACCAATTTTACCATAGACTAACATACAAAAACAAGAGTTAGGTTCCTATGGCATATTTCTGGTCACAAAAGCATCGCCAAACTTCTAAATAAAGACTCAAAACACTTCTAATATTAAACATTGAAATAATGTTTACTATAACAAAATAGCAACAGCATTATAATGTATAAGTAGCCTTCCCAGATCCAAAGGGGGACAGAGTGCCTACCTTTAACCTTTGGAATTTGGGCAGGTGCAGCTTGTTGCACCCATCCATGATGACGAGCTGCACCTGCCCAAATTCCAATGGTTAAAGGTACTGTCCCCCTTTGGATATGGTAAACCTATGCAGGAGCAAGATATAGCACTCTCTTAAGTGGCAAGCTTAATAACTTTCAAGCTGCAGGATCAATAAATATTTTAGTTTCCACAGCATCCTGGGGCAGGAACATAAGGGTTAATTTTTTCAACTGCTTGCTGAGGCTAGCTAGAGGGCTTAATTACTGTATCAGCAGGCTGCTGATAAGAGGCTAGAAAGATCATTGTTTTTGGCCAGGCTGATTAGCAAGACATGAAGGTAAGCCTTATAAAGGCTTGAAAACACGGAGCTTTGCAGTTTTAAAAAAAGAAAAAAAACCTGGCTGCAGCAGACTCAGAGAAAAGCTATTTTTATTGGGTTTTTTTTTTTTTGCAACATCCTGATTGTAGGTCATACCCCTAGTTTAAAGACTCACAATAGGGGGAAAATGTGCGACCTATACCGGGGACAATACGGTATTTTTACATTATATTGATTCCAGTTAGAATTAAACAGATGGTTAAATCTTCCTCATTGATATTAGTGAGATTTTAACTTTGGCCAGATTGTGCGCTATGTGTATACAAGTCGTCCATTATTTGTGGGTTCAGCATCCACGAATTTCACCAGCTTATATATGGACTTGTAAGCTCAGTTTATTGGCAGTTTTGTCAGTTGCTCTAGGATGCGGGGTAAGGCTAGTGTGCTCTATTCCAGCCTTTGAAAATGTCCACCACAGTAGTGGGCGAAACGTCACGTAAAAATGAAAATAAAATCAGAAATAAAAATTAAACTGGATCTTTCCGACCATGGTCTATCAGCCCAAATAGTGTTAATATTGCAATAGAAGTTATGTTTTTATTTGGGAGATAGGGATAGATAAGTTGTGCACAACTATAAGGTTTGATCACAGTAATATCCAGCTAATGGCTCTCATTTCATTTCATCACATGATTATCCCTTCCATTGGCCTGTACACCTTGTTAAAAGCTATCCTACAAAGCAAAATCTATAACTTCTCATTCTCTGCAGCTCTGTATAGTCTCCTTAACCCTTGTCTTTCTGTATCCTCATTCCTCCTGTATTGCTTCAGCCCATGCCTCTGTTCTATTGCCCATCTTACCTTTCTATGTCTGGTCCCATATTATACGAATGAACTAAAGGAGCCATTGTCCTGGCAACTTTTTATTACTATCCCATTGCTAATGCTAAACTGGGAAAAGAATGCTTTACTTTTCCCAAATGGTGAAAGCCATGCTATGGTCTCAGAAGACCATTTTCACTATTTGGGAGAAGTAAAGCATTGACTTTAACTGTATTTCAGGAACTGTGTTTCAGGAACACTTCTTAAGCCTTCTACTATTGGAGTTGTTAGCCATAATCATTCAAAGTTCAAAACAAAAAACCAACGCAAGGGCTCTCAGGGTTAAAACATCTTAATGTATGAACTTTATGACTAGTTTTTGCACATTTCATATGTACTAGAGCAGTGGTTCCCAAACTGGGAGACACGGCTCCTGGGGAGCTGCGGAAACCAGCCTGGGGAGCTGCGGAGTGCCATGGAATCCTCTTGGAATACAGTGTAATGCCAATTGGTGGGCATCAACATAATGTAACGGGGAGCCCCATACACTACACTTCAGATGTTTGAGAACTGTAAAAGAGATGTTTGAGAGCTGCAATATTTTCTTAAATATATTTACTCACCATGAATATTAAACTTATGTTTGACTCCATTGGACTCTGTTTATACCTGGTAAATAATTATAGTATAAAGCTTGAAACTTTATTTCCTTTTATATTAATTGTGATGCAGAAAGGAGCTCAGCCAACATTTCTGAGAGCCGCACATTATACGTCAAAGAGCCACATGTGGCTCAGGAGCTGTAGTTTGACCACCCCTGTACTAGAATCTAGACCCTAGGGTATGGCCTCTTCGCTGCCTTTGTGCATATACATGCCACTGCCCCAGCTTGTCCTGCTCCTGCCTTGGCCTGTTGCTTCTGTGACACACACTTACCCTGTGACCAATGCAGGCCATTCCCAGGCACCGTAGAGGGCTTGTAGAAGAACCCCATTGACTGCTGCGTCACTTGCAACAGCCAAGTATTTGAATTTGAAAATCTCGAGTTCTGGATTACCCAAGATTTTCCTAGTTCTGAGTGCAACTCCTGCAAGTTGTGTAGCAGTTGGTGGTAGGATTGGTTTGGTTTGGTTTGGTTATCACTGGACAGGGCCCCTGGGAGGCTGTGGGCTCTTGACATGTGCCTGGGTAGGCCTTCCTTCTGACATTGCCCCTGCATTTAACAAAATATTAACACAACTTTTTAAAAACTCACCATTTAAAAAACTTTTTAAAAACTCACCATGAAATCGTGGTTAGATTTGTGAGCTGTGATTCTGAGTGGATCTTAGAGGAGTGTACAGTTGGTCCTTTGCATTACTTGACAAGGATTATTTTCCTGAATTTCCTGTAGCTTTTGGAAAAGAGAATTTTGTTGTCTTTTTTATCATCCGTTACCTTGGAGATTGTCTAGTTTTAAGTCCTGCTGACAGTGACAGATCAGATTTGAGCACGGGGCTTGTGCACATCCCCTCTCTGACTTGTGGTTTTCAACACCATAGTTTGCTTGGTTTGGGTATAGCAACACTGGAGTTCTGTTCCCGGAACCCCAGTGGATACAAAAAACAGTGTTATAGGAAAACTGGGGTGGGGAGCGGTAGCACATTACCTTTTTTCCAGCATCTTCACCGCTTCACTCCTCCTGAGTTTGTTTAAACTGACTGGAAAAAAAAAAACAGCTACTGGAAACAATCTGTAGATGGTGCCAGAGACTCCTGGTTGCATTTTTTCTTTTTCAGCAATTTAAACACAACGGGAAGCAGCTGACTGGTCCCCAACAGATTCCCGGTTGTGGGATTTTCCCCCCAGCAGTTTAGATGCTTGCAGGAGGCGGGAAGCCGGCTGGCAGGCCCCTGACAATGCTGAAATGACTTGGGGTTGGAAGGGATTTCATGGAGATGGGGAATACCCATTGTTTGTGTCCTATACTGGAAGGATTCCCTATCATAATTATTCTGAACATTTTGCTCATCTCCTTCTAAAACTGGAGATCCGGCAATATTTGTGATTAGCTCATTTTATGGCTCACTTCTTTTTAACTTTAAGCACATTTATTCTCTTAGCTCATAAAACTGGCTCTTGTGCAATTGGAACTTGTTAAAGAGGTGTCCCAATATTTTTGACTGTCATTTTTTGGGGATTCTAACACTTCCCATCATTGCTCATGTAAGATAAGCCCATTCAGTTCTCTTTATGCTTTTATGTTATGTATTGTGTATTATATACTGTCCTCTGTATGCTCTCTGGTTTCTCTAAAATATGGTCCTTGAACTGGTAAAATGAGTTTTAATTGATCAGGAATCTCTGTGAACCACCGTCTTGTACCAAGAATAAGTAGAATGAGAAGTACACTGGAGCTGAAATGTTGATTGGGCAGCTTATTGTCAGTAGTGACCTCATGTTGCAGTCTATTTCTATGTAGACTGCAGGGCTTAGTGCAGCACTCTAGAAGTGCCATCTTACAGGCAGCTGTTGAGATCAAGCAAGCAGAATGGATAGCCAACAGAGAATATCATACTGTATTGTTTTTCAAATGAAGTGTTTTTACATGAAATGTTCATTTGGAATAGCAAAAATAATCAGAATGGCCTACAAAGTTCTACTTCACAGGTAAATCAACTTGAAAGGATAGTTTGATAAGACTGGAATAACTTAAAAAAATATAAATGACTTTTTTAAGGTATGCAGTGCAATGTAAAATGTTACTTGCATTCAGTAATTCGTGTGTGTGTGCGTGCGCGCAAATAAAAAAAGCTATATAACTTAGGAAAGTAATTGCTTTTCTGCAAGCACTGCATAATTAAAAGTGAGATAAAGATTAAAAAATGTATTACCAGTAACACATTAAGATATTTACACTGGTACCTTGCTGTGTCACTCTGCGTCAGCAGTATGTCGAAGTGATGCTGCTGTTTGAAATACATGGGGGGGGGGGGGGAGTGATAACACATTGTAATGTATACTTCGAGCTACAGTTGCATGGCATTTTACCAAAATCTGCTAAACTTCAGGCTTTGAACTATTGCTGTTTAATACATTCGTTCTTGTGAGAGCTGTTGCTGCATCCAAGACGTGTGAATGAAGAAAACTGCAGAATGCTGTGTTCTTATAGTGGCAACTAGCCTTTCCCCCTCTGGGAACTGGAAAGGATTATGTTAGACACGACTATTTTATAAAGTATTATGTTTAATAAGATACAGCCTAGGCATGTTTTCTAAATGAAAATTACAAGTGCTCATTTAAAATGGTTTTTATTCCTTGCGTCAAATTTTGCTGAAGCATTTTGTTATCAAAACCAGTGGCTAGCTGTGAAAGTGTTTGAAGGAAAAAGTGGCAATAACTGTAAGCATTTCATGGTTGAGGGTTGGTTCATATGAGGAATACAATAAATGAATGTAGCTATTCTAAATGTATATTTTCAAACATTAACAGTTGGTTAATAAGATGATTGACTGGGAGGAGAGACACTAAGATGTCGTACCCCTATAATAATTCATTGAACTAAGCAACAAACACTTGTTTTGGTAATGGCCCTATGGCGTTTGTGCAAAGCTTTACGAACAATATACAAGTAATCTTTAAAGGTGCAATCCAACCAGATTATGCTCAGTGGAAGTTTTGCTATTGATTTCAGTAACAAGTGAATAGTGCTATAAACTGACTTCTTAAAAATCTGCATTTCAAGCTATGTATCTTTTTTATTTATGCAAAACTAAGTGCCATTGTAGCTTTGTTAAATATACATAAGAGATATGGACACAGAAGACGGAACTTCTTTGGTAGTTTGGAAAGATTTATTAAAGCGGGACCAGCTACCGATAATCTCAACTGCTTTGTAACTGGGGCAGAAAATCTTGCCATCCTCCCAAGAAAAATATTGCACATAGCTAATTAAGCACATATTGATAGGTAGGTGCATTGATTAACATGCTTTACATATTGATACCTACCGATACCTTTCTCTGCTCTGTGGTGCCCTGTCGCATACTTAGGGTTCACCACAGCTTCCAACCCCGGAACCCTTTGACCTGTTTCCTGACTCTGTACTTCCCTTCTGAGGCATTGACTCATTTTTCTCCTATCTCTAATTCCTTCCATTTCTTCTGCTGTGCTCTGCCCATAAATACTTCTGCTTGAAGTCTCCTTCACCTTCCTTAAATCCCTCTGGTTTTTTGCTAGGTCTCACTTATTTAACCATGTATTGGATTCCACTGCATATATTGGATTCCACCTGTGCACCAAGTTCCCAGATTACCTTCTGGTCCCTTTACTTACTTTTTTATTCTATCATGTCCACTTAGTAGGGCAACATTGAATAGGCAGATAGCAGTGCTTCCCAGCAACATGTCACCATCCGTATAATGATGCAGAAAGCAAAATAACAGAGTAAAAGATAAGAAAAAAATCAACTTTTTTTTTTTTTGCAAGTCCCAAAGGTTGGGTTTAGGGAGGGGCAAAGCTCACCCTTATGCATCTGTTGTGTGTTCTTCCCCGCCCCCCCCCCCCCGAAGTTGCCCTGTAATGATCTGTTCGTATCTAACATCAAAAAATTATTTGGTATTCCATGACCAAACCTCTTGGCTCTTTCACTCCCTCTTCTCTTTCCCCCTCACATATCCTACTTAATTGATTAGTTCTTGGTTTGCAACAAACTATCATTATATCTACGCTTACCAGATCGCCGACCGGGACGGAGCTGCTTGCCCTTAAGGGGCGGGGCGTGGGGGGCAGAACGATGCGTCGTTCTGGCCCCCCCCGCGCCCTGCCCCTTAAGGGCAAGCAGCTCCGTCCCGGTCGGCGATCCGGTCAGCGTAATTATATCTGAATGGGCAGACTATAGTTTGTGCATGTCATAGTTCACCCATCTAAGTTTAGTCATAGTTTGAAGCTGGCTTGCAATCCTGGTTAGAAGGGCAAGCACAAGTCAACAATGACTTCCAAATAACTGTGAAGTAATGAATTAAGCAAAGTGTGTGGCAAGGGAAGCACAGGGTTTGTGTCTCTAGTTCCAAACAATGGTTTGGCATTACATGTGAACTTGGCCCTGAGTGAGAAATCCCCATGGCTGCTTTTCTGAGCTTTGCAGAGAGTGGATTGGAAAATGATGCTGCCATTGCAGTTGGTGGATCTTAGTGTATAATACCCTCATTTAATGTAGCAGGCTGCCTGCTGAATACTTGGTGAGATTTCCCCCTATTTTTTGCATACCTTTTTAACTTGCTGTCATGCCAGAACCTTCTGTGATGCCTCATAGCATCCCAAGGAGGTTGCTGAGTCATTGCCATACAGTAGCTATTATTCTTGGTTTGAGCATAATCTTTTCCAACTGATGGGTGATTGGGAATTCAAAAGTGATATGGTTGCAAATTGGCTTACATACAGTATATTTGATCTGTATGCTTTAATCTGGTGCAGTGTAGAGTTCTAACAAAATACCGTCTAGTTTTCATCTACAACACTTACTTGATGTCATTCTGTGTGGTAAAGGGAGACCATTCTTTTTATTCTATTACAGTGCCCATCTCTCCCCCTTAAGCATCTTGCCAGCCTCTGCAGAGTAAGTATAAACTCCTCATAGGCGTAGAATGTACTCGTAATCAGCACTGGCGGGGAGGGGCCATAGCTTAGTGGTAGAACACAGGCTTTGCATGCAGAAGATTCACTAGTTCAATCCCTGGCATTTCCAGGTAGGTCAGAAAGAAAATTTCTGTTTGAACTCTGTGATGTCGCTGCCAGTTAGTGTTGACAGTATTGAGCTACATGGACCAATAGGCTGACTCGGTATAAAGCAGTTCTCTATGTCTGTGGAAGCTTTGTGGTGGTTGAATTTTAGATGGGTAAATATTGGCTGACAATATAACTAGAAACCTGCAGGCAAGATTTGGACTAGTTAGTTAAAAACTACAGGGGGGGGGCGCATTATCTGCAGATTTGGGATCTGTGCCTCCCCGCAGCCCTTACCTTTATTTCGTGCTTAAACACTTCTTGCTTAAACAATACGCTAATAAGCAGCAGCATGCTGCTTTTAGCACAGAGCCTTAATGATTCTGGCAAGGAGCCTTGGTGCTAGAGAGACTCCAAATGTTAACAGGAAGCAGAAACTGCTTCCTGTTAATGTTCGGTGCCTCTCTAGCTTCAAGGCTGCTTGTAGAATCGGGCTCTGTGTTATAATAATACATACTGGGAAGCGTAGGAAGTTCAGCCAGGGTAGTGTGGCTGAAGACAGAAAAAGCAGCTAAGAAACAAGGATGTGAATGAAGGATTCTGGCAAAGGCTTGAGTGAAAGAGCTGTGAAGAGGCACAGAGTAAGAGGGAAGAAGGGTACAGGCAGGAAACATTTTGCATATACAGGCGATACATTTTGCATATACAGTGAAGCCAAGGTATCCGGGGGGAATAGGTTCTTCCCCCCCCCCCCCGCAGATACCAGGATGGGGAGAGTGCTAGCCCCACACGCCCCTTACCCTTTATTTCTTGCTTAAACAGTTCTTGCTGAAACAGAACACTTAACATAGAATTGAAAAGTCAGGCTCCTGCTTCCAATCTAGATATTGACACAAAGAAAACTACAGAGGGGAAGAAGGAGGCAGAGGCAAGGGTAAATAAAGAGAAGTACATATGGTATTTCTGTTGCATGTACCTAGCTTACGGTGCAGTCCTCCTTAAACACGCGTTCCACAGTTGCTGGGTGTCATGAACCGGTTTTGCGCGTTTTTGACAGCCAGAGAGTGTGCGCAGGCCAGCAGCCCGTACTCTGGCTCCCAGATGACCCTGCAGCTGCCAGTGCAGGTAAGAGATGCACCAGTCGGTGCAGGTGAGGGAGGGCGGCCACTGGGCAAGCCAACCTGGGAGGGGTCAGGGATATTGGTGGCGAGCTCCACCAATATCCCATGCCCGTTGCTGGCCTCGGCGGCTTTTACCCCGCCGCCCTGGATGTACGTTGGCTCGAGAGCTGATGTACATTCGAGGAGACCCATTGGAGCCGGGCAGCCCTACACCGGGGGAAGGGAACGAATGTCCCCTTGGAGTCCCCAGGCCGCGCCGGAGTGGTCCGGGAAGGGCGCAGGATATTGCAGCCGGTCCTATGGGCCAGCCGAGTATCTTTACACAGAATCGGGCTGTAAATTGTAGTAGGGAAGAGGACCCGAGGTGTGATGCCAAAGGCTTTGTGGACAAGGTGGGTTTTAAGAAGAGATTTGAAGGAAGCCACTTCATGAATTACTTTGTAGAAAAGCAGTATATGAATATTCTTAATAATAATAAATGTCAATGATCGGGGTGGTTCATGGACAATGGGCAGTTATTGTACTTGTTAAGTCATGTGTACAGACACATTGTACTTGCATCTGTGTTAATGAACTTGCAAAGAGCAGTATGAGATCAAACACTAGCAACAGAACTTCGTTAGACAGATATAAAAGCAGTTATAAATAGGCACATGTCTGTACTAAAACTGATTATCCACTTGATAATTTCCTCCTTCACCTGCTGCATTAAGGAATCTGGATGCTGCACGTTAGAAAAGGCAATAGTAATGTGGTAGGATCAAAGACTGGAAATAATCCGTAAGCAGGTGCCTGAGTGTTCATGCATTTATGAGAATATAAACGCACATGCGCAAAATATGAATAGTTTTTAAAGAAGCAGATTATAATTATTTCTGGTCTGTTAAATTGAGGTCTATTAAATCGGGTTCATATGACTGAAGTACTAAGGTGCTCCCACAATATATTGTTAAATATTTTTCGTATCAATCTAACGAACAATCTGTCAATACACTTCAGATCATTGATTGAAAGATTTATAGGTATGTATGTGTGTTGAGCAGTTTAGATTAGTTCCAGTCTGCTGTCCATTTTACATAGGTGACCTCTGTAGGCTGAGCATTATATTGGGCTCCATGTTTTAAAAAAAATTAGATTATTAATTGGAATAACCTCTTCTTTTTAAGCATCTTGGAAAGAACAATTAGAGCAGCTGTAGAACAACACCTCTTTGATCTGCAGAGCAGCATAGATCAAGATCTCAAGAATTTACAACACAGAATGGTGTGTGATAAAGCGAATATTGAGGGGGATGAAGAAGGATCTAACAACCAGTAAGACTTTATCTTATAATATTGCTATTTGAATGCAAACATCAAAGTGATTCATTTAAAAAGCACATTACTAAGTTGTTGTTAGGACCATAGTTTAAAATATTTTAGGTATATAGTATATTTAACAATTATTCCAGTTCAGGGTTAAACATACAGAATTGTTTGGGTTATTGTAATAGCCTGGGGTATAGCAGTATTGGAGGGTTTATGGGTCTTAAAGACCCCTTATACTTTATTCATGCATTTTCTCCTTCAACTGTGAACGCCTCCTGGAGGTATGAATAGAAAATACTGAATGGTTAACACCTCAAGTGCTGCACTAATGTAAATTAGCCATTATGTTTTCCCATGTTGGAGTTATTTAGAACCTCTTCTTTCCAGCCCCCCCCCCCTAATTTGGATGTGCATTGTTTCATTTTGCCCCATTCACTTATTTTTATATTAATAGTTACCTATACCCTTTTTAGTGAACCTCTCACATTTTTTAAAAAATCATATGGGGGAAATGAAGGAACCCTGCGGAACAATTTAGTCCATTATACTAGGAGAACATGAAATGACATAATTTTAAGTATTTTTATAACCCATCATGTTCAGGTATGACTCAGTATTCATAACAGAGTTTAAATAAAAGTGTGTGTTCAAAGGAAATCAATGTTTAGAACAGCATTTTTTGTTTTCCTCAATTTACCATTTGTAACTATTGTTAGTAGCAATTGGTCTTCATAAGATTGGGTTTGTAGCATTTCTCTGGGTGAAACGGGCTAAATCAGATTGCATTTCCTTTGGTGGCTGAAAAAAGCCAATCTTGGAGTGGTGGTACCTGTTATCACATCTGTAATTTGTAGTGAATAAATCATGTCTGGTACTCTTCTCCTACACCTGTGTTTGTGCTAGAACTGTAGGAGCCATTTCTTTTCATAGTTTTGTGTGTACTTCCAGTACCTGTGGTGAGCAGTGTTTACAGTGTACTGTAAACAGTACAGTAATGTCATGCTTATTGACATCTATCTTCAAGTCCTTGTGTCATGTTCTCAAACATCCTTGGATTTGGAGCAGTGGGCAATCAGTTAATGTTTGCTGTCTCCCCATAGAATGTGTCCATTAGAGTGCAAACACCTTGATTCCTGTGCATGTGCCCAAGCTGATGCAGGTGTTTCATTTTGAGAAGATCAAGGGTGCTTGCTCTTGTGGAAACACCTGCACTGTTTTATCTTGGCAGGGAAACATTTTTTTTCTGAGAATGTAACTTGAGGTAGATTTCTTCTAGTTCCAGTCAGAGACCACCTTTTCAGTGCTATTATAGTTCCAGTAAAAGTATAGGTGGCCTTGCATAGAGAACATCTTAGCTGATACACTCTTATGGCCTACTGGTTGAGAAGTACAGTACTAGAAATCCTGTACACCCTATAAAGCAAATTAATTGTGCTGGGTCATCCCAGAGAAATTGCTGTTTTTGTCCCTTGCTGCAAAGCCAAAAAAGGGTCTTGTGGTCCCGCAAAAGACTAGCATATTCATTGTGGCAGGTGCTTTTGTAGGTCAGAGTCCACTCTGTCAGATGATGGATTATCCTGTTGGCAAGAGAGATGCATATACTGGTACAGACAGAAGAAAGGAATGGGGGTGAGGAATGTAATTGCAAAGTAAGGCCCAGCCAGTTTCAGTGTGTCACTTTACTACACAGAGTATAAATGCAACCACGATCCAGTAAGAGTCCGTGTAACCACTCCTGTTTTGGTAGAGAATTGGAAAGCAAAGAGGATAGTACACATAACCAGCCTTTCTGTATTGAGCTGGCTGCTCCCATCTTTATTGAATTAAAATCTGATAGTGACAAGGCTGCACATGAATTCTAACTCAACAATTTCATGCTGCTGTCACCTTCTGAAACTTTTTTTTTGCTGAAGATTGGCCATGTTTATAGTAAGTATGTACAGACTGACCAAGGAGATTGAAATTCTCTCGCACTGTTTGTGGTTGGTCAGTTCTTTAGATAAAGGCTGTCCAACTACTAGGCAGGCAGTAAGTGATCAGTGGGCAAATGATGACGCTTCTCATTGAGACAGCTTGTGATGCTTGTCCTACACCGGTTTAGCTTGGATTGTAAACCATACAAACCATAGCTAGGATTGTAAACACAACCTCCTGTGTTGTGTTCCGTGCTTGGTGCTACATTTGGTGTGCAAAAGACTGCATGGTGTTATGGATATTCACACATGTTAATGTATTTGAAACTGACTTGGTTGTAGGGCTTGCTAGAAGGTGTCTGTTTACTGGGTGATGGAAGGTTACTCCATTTTTTGTTTGTCAAGGTGAACTTCCTTAACCTTCCAGGATTCTAAGGTGGGCAGCAGGCTTATTCACGGCAGTCTGCACTTGCCATTTCATAGAGCCATCACAGGGTTGTGTGGATAATTCTATTATCCAGCTAACTTTCCCCTACTGCCTTTTTTGGTCCACAGCTGGGTATTAGTTGGATCTCCATGCTTAGCGTGCAAGTAACTGTCCTGGGAAACCATTCTGCTGTCTGACGATGCTTAGTCAGTAGTGGCAATATAGGTTTTCCTCAAGAATGTAGCTCTGAACAATGGAAGGTGAAGGAGTATAGTATAGCAGGCAATTTGGGAATTTCAGTATCCCTTAAATACCTTTTTTCTAAAAAGCTAGACTTTTATAAGCCCATTTTAATGTAATTGTGTTTTAGTATAACTTATTTGCCACATCTTCAATGCTCAGTGTTCCTAATATAATTTCTGGCAACTGCAGCAGGTAAAAAATGTGTGGGTTTTTTATGTGGGGAGCTTTTCTTGAACATCTTGCTTCTCTTGTTAGGAATGAAACTGAAAAGAATGTTACTAAAGATGGTGAGAATTTTGGAGACTGCTCTGACACTGTGGATTGCACTAATGTAAATAATGAAGTTGTACAGCCTGATTCGATATCTGAGGAAGAAGAAAAAGATCAGGTATGAGTAACACAGAGGTATGTTTAGTGTGTGTTGGAGCACTGTTCCCTGGGACTATATAAAAGGTTAGCGATTTCAACTTGATGATGTTGAAAAATCTTATTTCTGTATCTAGCTTAAGGTGTGAATAGCTGTATAGTATGTTGAAACTTTCTGACAGCTGAGAGTGCATGCATAGTGTCAAATCTATTGTCCTACTCAGGGTAGATTAGCAAGTATGAATACATAATACAGGTATCCCCCGCATAGCACAATTTTGCATAACACTGTTTCACCTATGACGGAGGTCCCCTTAGTTAATAAAGTTTTAAAGTTTTTTTTAATGTCTTAACATTTTCGAGTGTGTTAGTGAGACTAAGCGGCTGGTGAGTGAGTGAGAATCACAAAGTGGCTGGGAGGGATTGCGAAGCGGCTGCTGTGTGTGTGTGTGTGTGTGTGGGGGGGGGGGTGCCAGCTCTTCTGGTCCTCCAAGAGATGCCAGCTCCACGGAATCTGATTATGATGAATCTGAGTAATGCTAATGTGCACTCATTTCAGTTGCTTAAGTTTTTGAATAATGTTGGTAAAGAGCTTTTGGGTATGTAATGTTGGATAAGGTCTTCGTTGGACAAGATGCAGCAGAGTTCCTCCAATTTTCAATATTTTTTTAGAGTTTGTTAAAAATGTTTACAAAAATGCAAAGCAATTGTAAGACACAAAGAAACACTGTACAAAGAATTACATTACATATTAAACAAGTACAGTATAGTACTGTACAGTAAACAAAATAAACAACTTCAAACTGGTCAATTAAACTGGAGTACTGTACAGTACAGGGGGGCCGCCGTATCCGCGGGGGATACGTTCCAGCCCCCACCGTGGATAGCTGAAACCGCGGAAATGGGCAAACACCCATTTCCGTGGTTTTCAGGGCCCCCCGACCCCCCCCGCAGGCCTGCGTGACACCCCCGCACCCTCCACAACCCCCCCAAGCACTTACGTTTAACGGAGAAACCTCAGTGTTTTTCTTCAAAAGTTACGAGGCTTTAGCTGCTTTGCAGGCCTGAGCAACAAGACTTAGGTAATAGCTAGAGTCTCGAGACTCTAGCTATCACCTAAGTCTTGTTGGTCAAGCCTGCAAAGCAGCTACAGCCTCGTAACTTTTGAAGAAAAACACGGAGGTTTCTCCAGCTAAAGGTAAGTCTTGGGGGGGCGGATGTGACCCCCCTGCGCCTTCCACAGCCCCCCCCCCCAGGCACGTACCTTTTAGCCGGAGAAACCTCCGTGTTTTTCTTCAAAAGTTACAAAGCTGTAGCTGCTTTGCAGGCTTGACCAACAAGACTTAGATAATAGCTAGAGCAGTGGTTCCCAAACTTTTTTGACTCGCGGCTCCCTTGACCTCCCTCGCCGTTAGCTGTGACTCCCCATTGCAGTGCATGGAAGAAACTGGCACTCTTTACTTGCTCAGAGGCACCCTTTCTTATATGTATGTGTATATTCCCAAAACGAGCCCTAAAGTGGATTTTCCATGCTTATGCTGAGCAGCAGCTAAGCCAGGAGTGCGCAAGGTGGGGTTGGGATGCTGCCCTCCCTCCATTGGCAGGCCTGGGTAGAGGGCACTGATGTTGTCTGTGTTAGTCCTATTCATGGCAAGAGAAACATCAAAGCATGGGAGGGAAGCATTGGTCATGCCCCACCCCAGTTGCACAAGAGAGAAAGAGAGAGAAAGCTAGCTCCTTTTGGTAACATCTTTGCAAGATGAAAAACAGATTCTTATACTGCCTGGCAGTTTTTTTTTGGGGGGGGGTTGTCCCAGCAAATAGAGTGGGGAACTAACTTAGAGGTGGGTCAGAAAGGAAGGAGAGAAATCCTAATAATTAATCAACCAAACTAAACATAGAAATCAAAGACTGTATGTAAAGCAGAACCTGCTCTGCACCATTTTCAATTGCAGTTCTTGCATTTGTTTTGTGTTTGCTTTATTAAAAACATTCAACAGAAAGAAAATACCTTATCTGCAAACCTACAATGAGAGAAACGGGATACTGTCTTGTCTCCAGGAGCTCGCTGTCTCCAGGAACTCAGCTTGAGTACTTAGCTATCAATTGAGTTGTTAATTGTTCTTTAACATAAGATAAGCAAGGGCTTCCCTCACGCTGTGGTTAAAAACAAGACGTGGAAACTGCCTACAAACCTGAAGTGTTTTGAAATTAACTTGACCCGATGTGAAGAGGCAGCTTTTCCCGGGTCTTTGTTTTTGCTCTCTCTTGCAAGCAAGAATATGTGTTAATTAAAAGACTAACGCGACGCCCCTGGCTGCTTTCGATGACGCACCTGGGAGTCGCGCCTCACACTTAGAGAACCTCTGAGCTAGAGTCTCGAGACTCTAGCTATCACCTAAGTCTTGTTGGTCAAGTCTGCAAAGCAGCTACAGCCTTGTAACTTTTGAAGAAAAACACAGAGGTTTCTCCAGCTAAAGGTAAGTGGGGGGGCGGATGCGACTCCCCACACCTTCCACAGCCCCAGGCACTTGTTTAGAAGAGAAACCTCCATTTTTTTTTCTTCAAAAGTCTCTGCAAAGAAGCTGCAAACTCGGGACTTTTGAAGGAAAAAACCGAGGTTTCTCCTAAAAGTAAGTGCGGGGGGGGGGCTGTGGAGGGTGCAGGGGGATTCCTCATCTGTGGATAACTGAAACCGTGGATGAGGAATCAGTGGTTATGGGGGGGCCCCCTGTACATGCTTTCCATTCATTCCCTGTTACAACTCAACTGTGTTGCATTGTATACTGTGTACATCAGTGATTCTCAAACTTTTTAGCACCGGGACCCATTTTTTAAAATGACACTCTATTGGAACCCAACTAACTTTACGAGATGCTCAAACATTTATCTCCCTATAGGAGCTCAGCTTTTTGAAGGGCAATTAGCAGCTATCTGATTTTTGAATAGCCTCAGGGCTTGTGGCAATTACTTATCTGATCTTTCCGTCAACTGGGACCCACCAGAAATCAGGTCGCGACCCACCAAGTCGGTCCCGACCCACAGTTTGAGAAACACTGGTGGCTTTACACGTTATACCAAAATCAGCCACTAGATGGTGCTGAGGACTCACATAATGATGGATTCACTTCAGAACGGATTTTTTGGAATGTATCCCTGTCATTAAGCGGGGGATACCTGTATGTACTATTGTAGGAATTATTCTAGAATAATTAAGAGTAACTGTATGCATGTGATGAGAGTAGTAATGCCTAAAAGCAACATAGCAGGGGTGGCTAAGCTTGCTTAATGTAAGAGCCACATACAATAAACTTCAGATGTTTGAGAGCCGCAATATTTAAAAGTATTCCAATTCTTAAATATATTTACTTACCATGAATATCAAACTTATGTTTTAATCCAGAGGACTCTCAGTTTATACCTGGTAAATGATTATAAATCTTGAAAATTTATTATTTATCTTTTATATTAATTGTGTTGCAAAAAAGAAGCTCAGCCAACGTATTTCCAAAAGCCGCATAATATCCGTCGGGGAGCCACATGTGGCTCAGGAGCCGCAGTCTGGCCACCCCTGCAATATAGGTTGATTACCCCTTATCCAGACATCCAAAATCCAGACATTTTGGGGGCTATGACTTTAAAAAAAAAAATACTTTTTCCAGCTCCTGGCTGGCATAGCGCAAGGCATGCAGGGGCACAAAATTATTAAAATATTGTATAAAATTAACTTCAGGCTATGTGTATAAGGTGTATATGAGACATAAATGAATTTCATGTTTATACTTGGGTCCCACTCCCCAAGATATATTTATGCAAATATTCCAAAATCTAGACAAATCCAAAATCCAGACAACTTCCTGTCCCAAGCAGTTTGGATAAAGATACCTCGACCTATAAAACATTTTACCTTGTATCTGGTAGAATGACAGCGCAAGTTCAATGGGTCTTGCTTCTGAGTAAATGTGTCTAGGACTTGAAAACTGGAAACGAGACATACTCCATGGAGTTTTCAAATTCAGCTTACCACATGGGCAGCGCAATCCTCCAAAACTTTAGAATGGCGGAGTGCGTGCTCTGCCATTCTAAAGTGTTGCAAATGTGCCGTAAAGCACGTTTGCAATTACTTTAGAGTAAGGACCACCGGTGTGAGGCCGGCAGCCCTCACTCCGGCGCCGGACTGTCCCTGCGACTGCTGGAGAAAGGTAAGGGATGCACCAGCGAGCATGGGGGCAGTCCAGGCTGCAAGGGAGGGCTGCCATTGGCCGAGCTGGCCCAGGAGGGATGGGGATGGCGGCCGCCATATCCCCGTCCTGTTCCCAAGCCGGTGCAGCCATTACACGGCCTCCTTGGACTTAGCCAGCTCGATACGCCAGCTTGGGGAACCTGGTATATAAGTGCTCTTATGCAAATACCTGAAGTCTCCGAGCAAAGATGGGAGAACTGGAATGTTTGGTGGCAAGGGAGAACGTTGAAATTGTAGGTATAACAGAAACCTGGTGGAATGCGGAGAACCAGTGGGATACTGTAATCCCAGGATGTAAACTCTATAGGAGAGACAGAGAGGGGCGTGCTGGAGGTGGGGTGGCCATCTATGTCAAAGAAGGGGTAGAATTCAGCAGAGTTTGAGCGGGGCTCCGACTCCACTGTAGAATCACTGTGGGTTAGATTACCAGGCCCCAGGAGCGATGTAATGGTAGGGACATGCTATCGTCCTCCTGATCAAAAACCTGAAGGGGATCTTGAAATGAGGAAGCAAATCAGGGAATAAGAGGGTAGGTCCTCTTATGGATTCGGAGCTGGTTGAAGACCAGGAAACAGCGAGTGGGTGTCAATGGGAATTTTTCACAATGGTGAGAGGTGAAAAGCGGTGTGCCCCAAGGATCGGTCTTGGGACTGGTGCTTTTCAACTTATTCATAAATTACCTGGAGTTGGGGATAAGCAGCGAGGTGGCCAAGTTTGTGGATGACACTAAACTTTTCCGGGTGGTGAAGACCAGCAGGGATTGTGAAGAGCTCCAGAAGGATCTCTCCAAGCTAGGAGAACGGGTAGCAAAATGGCAGATGCGCTTCAATGTAAGTAAATGTAAAGTGATGCACATTGGGGCAAGAAACCAAAATTTCACATATACACTAATAGGTTCTGAGCTATCTGTGATGGATCAGGAGAGAGATCTTGGGGTGCTGGTGGACAGGTCGATGAAAGTGTCGACCCAGTGTGTGGTGGCCGTGAAGAAGGCCAATTGTATGCTCGGAATCATTAAAAAAGGGATTGAGAATAAAATAGCCAATATCATTATGCCCTTGTACAAATCGATGGTAAGGCCACATCTGGAGTATTGCGTCCAGTTCTGGTCACCACACCTCAAAAAGGATATAGTTGAATTGGAAAAGGTGCAGAAAAGAGCGACCAAAATGATTCATGGGCTGGAGCACCTCCCTTATGAGGAAAGGCTACAGCGTTTGGGGCTTTTCAGTCTAGAAAAAAGGTGCCTGAGGGGGGACATGATTGAGATATATAAAATTATGCATGGGATGGATAGAGGGAAGTTCTTCTCCCTCTTGCACAACACCAGAACCAGGGGACATGCACTAAAATTGAGTGTAGAGAGAGTTAGAAAGGACAAAAGAAAATATTTCTTCACCCAGTGTTCAGTTCATCTGTGGAACTCCTTGCCACAGGATGTGGTGATGGCACCTGGCCTAGATACCTTTTTAAAAGGGGTTTAGATAGATTCATGGAGGAAAAGACCATCACAGGTAACAAGCCATAAGCAAACTCCTGGTTTTAGAAGTAGGTTTTCTCTGAATGCCAGGTGCAAGGGAGTGGCGACAGGAAACGGGTATCTTGTTGTCTGTGTGCTCCCTGAAGCATCTGGTGGGGCCACTGTGAGATACAGGAAGCTGGACTAGATGGGCCTTTGGCCTGATCCAGCAGGGCTCTTCTTATGTTCTTATGATAGCTGATGGAAATTCGAGGAGGCCCATTGGGGCCTCCCTGTGCTACACCGGGGTAAGGGGACGAATGTGACCTCCAGGGATAGGATCTGGGCAGCCCAATCCAGTGTAAAGATCAGGCGGGCGAGGCCATCTGCCCGATCCTGTGCTCCGCTGCAGGCAGCCTGCAGCAGGCAGCCTGTGGCGGAAAGTCTACTCGTCCCCTTCCCAGAGTGTAACAGCGGCTGGTGGAAGTCAGAGGAGGCTGTGTAACGACCCAGCTGCCCGGCAGGAACCAGGATATGGCCGACGCCATGCCCCCGCCTCCGCCTGGGGCGGCTGGGCCTATCTCCGCCCCCCCCCCGCCCCAGCTGCCCGGCAGGAACCAGGATATGGCCGACGCCATGCCCCCGCCTCCGCCTGGGGCGGCTGGGCCTATCTCCGCCCCCCCCCCCCCGCCCACTGGATCCAGAACTACCTGGGTCAGGCGGCAGGCCTAGTCCAGCAGAGCTGGGAAGCCCGGCCTTGTGCTGGCCTTCCCGACTCTAAAGTAGTTCACAAATGTGCTTTATGGGTCCGGCGCCCGTAACTTGTGCAGGATTGCGCTGTTAGTTAGGATTGCGGTCCGAGAAACCTATGTCATTTATATGCTGAAAAGTCCAATATTTTACTAATAGTTGTACAAGCACAGTTGATTTTTTTATCAAGTGTGTTATGTCTAATCATGTGAAACCTATTAAGGAACAGATGAGTTCAGTACATAACATTCTGCTGATTAGTTATATGTTGGGGACTATGGCTGGAGGGTTCTAGGGGAGTCAGAGGGGAGGGTACATTAACAGCCCAATGCAGTCTGGGGGTTATCGCAGTGGATCTTGTAATCCGCTGCTGTAATTCCTGGTCCTGCATCACAAAAGGTGCACCACTGTTATACACTTCGGGACCGCTGGCACAAATGGCCAGAGGCCCTGTGTGCGTGCCAGTGGCTCACCCAGGCTACACTGGAGCAGATAAGGTGGCAGGGGCAGTTCCAAGCTATCAGCAGGGGCTAGGGAAACTGTGGTAAGTTTAAGTTTAATGCAGTAGGTTTCTCCATCTTCCAAACACGTACTTCATTTGCATGTGATATGTTTTACATATAATTACCACCCAAGAGGTTGTCAGTGCACATGTTAGGGGAAAATGAGGTATGAGTTTGTCAGAATAAAAGTTGAGTAAATTTAATAGACTGGCAGACTCCAACCTCAAATCTGATTTTGTACTAAAGTTTAACAAATGAGCAAAAGGTGGTTTGTGTTACTCTGTTACTCTTTTAGACAGGATGAGGTTGTTTGCTGCCAGCAGCTTTGCATCTCATTCTGTTCATCTTGCTGCTTTATTTAGTAACAAGGATTAATAGTACCTTTTAGAAAGCCAACAGACTTGATTCATTTTACATAAGCAGAGGACAGGCCTTTAGCATGCTTATTATTTTGTTCTGATTGTTGTGCGTCCAATTTGATCAAGGACTAACATGTCTCAGTGCCCAGATTTTAAAAAGCTGTTTCCCAGAAGCTTACAGATAGGCTGAAAGTGAAACATGTATTATATACTGTATTAATAGTCTCTGATAATGTTCTTGCCATGTTTGTATATATAATTTTGAAAGGGATAAGTGGGAGGGATTACTTTAGAAATGTGGGAAGGGACCAGACCAGGATTGATTGTTTTAAGTAACATTTTTAAACTGTTTGGAAAAACTGAATAAAACTTTTTTTAAAAGTGGGGAGAAAACCCATTGAGCTGGTTTTCTTTCTTACAGGAAAGTAATGGTGAATATCTCACACTTTTGTCAAATATCATGCTGAAGTCTCTGTTTTTTCCTCAACAGGCGGCAGGCATATTATTGAAGCCATGTGATGAAGAAAGCGGAACTGAAGCGTTCCTTGAAAATACGTATGTATTTCAGCATGTATTATCGTATTTGGCGCTCAAAGGGCCTTGATGTATTTTTTGTTCCTAAACTTGGTTTTGCTTATGCATGTACGATATTTCAGATCCAAGAGAAAATAATATCTTCTGAAAAGTAGGTATCCTCTAGAAGTGTTTCCAAGACACAAGGAACTTCTGTTATCAGAAATTGGAAAAAATTAGCAGCTTTTTTTTTTAATGAACATCCTTATCCACCTGTCTCCCTTGACCAAAAATCAAAGTGATAATTTCATGTAAAGTTTATTATCTGTCCTAGCAACCCACTCCTTTTCCAGTTGTTCCTTTGCCTGAACTCCCCAAATTCTGCCACACTTCTCCCTAAGCCTGTGTGTATCACCCCAGTGTGCACCATTGCACGTGCATGCGCATACAGTACATGCACACTGGGGTGGTGTTGCACCTGCCTACCAGTCCCATTTACTTCTCACGCACTCCGAGAATAGGGTGAACTGACTTACCACTTCAGCACTGCTTCTTGTAAAGCGACTTGGCAGGAAGAATGCTGGGAATAGAACCACTCCCAGCATTCTCTCCACCAGCCATTTTTCAAGAAATGGTGGAGCTCAAGGTCGGAGAGGAGGGTGGTGGTAAGCCCATCTTTAGCTCACACATTTTGGCAGGTGGTGGCTGGGAAAGGAGATGGACAGATGTGGGTTATAGGGCACCTCCTACCAATTTCTTGCCTGTCTCAGCCTTTCACCTGAGATGGAGGAGTTCAACTAACCTCATAGTTGGACTGGCCTCTGTGCTTATGGTAGGTTTCAAGTCCTGTGTACCCAACTTTAGCTTGGTTCCTGCTATATACTGTGGCTCAGTTCAGCTATATCGCGATTAAGGAAGTTTGGCATGATGTCTAAATTGACTACTGTGGTTTGCAATTGATGGCAAATTGGAATCAGAAACCAAAATAATATTTAGTGGGTTTGCAAACCCATCTTTTTGCTAACTGTGATTAGGTATGATATCTGAATTGACAGGTCATAAGTTATGACTGTTGCTGTGTCTCTGGAGGCCACTGTGCCTAAAGATGCAAGTGTTGGTAGAAGGAAAACTAAAGCAGACAGGCAGTTCGTTCTAAACAATGGTTTGCCTGTTTGGAAGCTATGACCATGCTTTGGGTTCTAAATTATGATTGGCACAAATCATGGTTTGGTGTGACATCAAAATTGATCTTATATTGCAGTGTAAAAATGTTTTTGTCAGATGTTTGAAGTAATACTGTGTTCATACAATAATAGAATTCTGTTTATAGGCAAGATTGTACATCATTTGATGACAGCGACAAAATGACTTCGCATGTGATTCCGGTAAGAAATTGCTTCTTTGCTTTTCTTTGCAAATCTAGGCTCCAGTCTTAAACAAACAAATCAGCTTTACTTGGAGGAAATATTTAACTCCTTCTGTCAACAAGGCTTTAATTTTGAAGGCAGATATTTATTTATGTACGTAGAATACTATAAAAAAATATATTTCTGTAGATTTTTAATTTGCTTGATGATTACTTTGTAGTTCACATTCATGCAGAACACTTCGTTGTGTAGGCTAGGAAAGCACAGAAAAAAGAGCACCAGAGACTGAAACTTGTTTACTGTCTTGCAGAGTAATTAAAATAACCTTGCTACTTTTTTTACAGGGTTTTGTTAGCAAGGTTTGTAATCCAGGTTCCCATACTGAATCGGAAGAGCTGAAAAACAGAAACAATAATGCTCCTGAAGCAACATTGTATGTTCCTGTACCACATCTTGATTTGAAGAATGTGAATGATGGTGAAAAATGGGAAGGTAATTTTGAGTCTCTTGATGTTTTTGAAGAATTGAATACATGCTTTTCAGAAGTTCTCATTTGCTCTTAATTTTAGCTTATTTTGTAACACTTGTTATATGGATTAGTAGAGAACTGTTTGAAATTGGTGCTAAGAAAATAGTTGGCAAAAACAGTGAAAATTACGTTTGATTTTCAGGTCTGTAGTACATTTACATTGGGAAACAGCTACTATAGCTCCTAAAATATGTATGTATAAATCATGAATTTATTTATTTGTACAAGCCCTGAGAAAATAAA
This sequence comes from Plestiodon gilberti rubricaudatus, assembly GCA_026170595.1. NCBI lineage: Eukaryota > Metazoa > Chordata > Lepidosauria > Squamata > Scincidae > Plestiodon > Plestiodon gilberti. The sequence goes on along the minus strand of JANXHW010000002.1, from coordinate 190,084,422 downwards.
GTGCTGTTCCTATATAAAATCTATGAGGTTTTAGGTATTTAGTCACCTTTTTGAAGCCAACAGTAACAAGTAAATTCGTAAATCCATAATGAAAGGGGGGAAAGTATTTTCACTTCCTAACTAAAATTTTGGAAATTTATAATATCACCTAATCCAACATTAACATCCATCCATGATAAATTAACTCTGTATTTTATCATGTGACAGTTTAATCTAAATTGTAATCTAAATCAGGAGTTCTTAACCTGTGGTACAGGTACCCCTAGAGGTATGCGGACCTCTTGCTGGGAGTACGCCAAGCCCTGCCCCTTATCTGCCCCATCAGCAGCTAATTAAGTGTTAATTAACATGGATTTTAAATTGTAATTATTTTTGGAGCCCTTCGGTCTCTGATTTTGGTTTTGGGCTTATTTTTGTGCTTTGGAAAATGTACTTTGGTGGGGTGGGGGAGGGAGGAACTGATTTTGGGAAGTGTGACTTGTAGAAAAAAAGAGATCCTTGCATGTCTGTCTGTCTGTCTGTCTGTCTGTCTGTCTCTCTCTCTCTCTCTCTCTCTCTCTCTCTCTCTCTCACACACACACGAGACATTTTTTCACATATAAAATTGTTTTAGTACTTTTTTATTTAACGATTAATTACCTAATTAATTGATCCAATTAATTAGCAGGGGATACTTCAGAAAATTGGACCGTGATAGGGGTGCCCGGACCTCCAAAGGTTGAGAACCCCAGATCTAAATCTAAACACTAATCTAAAGTTAGTGTTGAATGTTATACAGTAGGGGCCCCATATCCATGGATCTGCTATCTGCAGATCTGCTTATCTGCGGTTTGCTGTGGGCCCCCCTCCCCGCACCCATTACCTTTGTTTATCTTCATAGAGCTGGTGCCACATCAGCGAGTTCCTTGCTTCAACAAAACTTTATGCCAATAAAGGTTCCTTACTTACCGTATTTTTCGCACTATAAGACGCACTTTCCCCCAAAAAAAACATAGGGGGGAAAAGTATGCGTCTTATAGTGTGAAGCCTGGGCTTGGGGGTGCTTCGGGGAGGCCTGCAGAGGCTCGCGCAGGCCTTCCCGAAGCCCCCACAGGCCTCCCCGATGTTTACTTCGGCCCCAAACAGCAATTTTCGGCCATTCCGGAAATGGCCGAAAATTGCTCTTTGAGGCCGAAGTAAACATCGGGGGAGGCCTGCAGAGGCTCGTGCAGGCCTGCGCGAGCCTCTGCAGGCCTCTGCGATGTTCATTTCGGCTGAAAACAGTGGTTTTCGGCCATTTCCGGTTTTCACAAAACCGGAAATGGCCGAAAATTGCTGTTTTCGGCCGAAATGAACATGTGGAGGCCTGCAGAGGCCCGCGCAGGCCTCCCCGAAGCCCCCACAGGCCTCCCCAAGCTCAGGTAAGTGAAAACTTTTTTTCCTCTATTTTATGCTCCATAGGATGCGTGCGTCCTATGGACCGATGCGTCCTATGGAGCGTAAAATACGGTACTTACTGCTTCAACAAAACGCAAGAAGCTTCCTGCTTCCTTTCTAGCATTCAGGCTGCTTGCCTGCTTTGTTGCTATAAGCAGCATGCTTCTTATAGCGTTTTGTTCAAGCAAGAAACTCGCTGATGTAGCGCCAGCTCTGTGAAGATAAACAAAGGTAATAGGCACGGGGATAGGGTTTGCTGTTTCCCGCAATTTCATTTAACCGTGGTGAGAGCTGGAATCTATCCCCTGCTGATACGGGGGTACAGCTATAGTTATTTTGGTTATTCATTTTGTCCTAGTATGGCAAAAGCAAATCTCTCTTAAGAGGGCAACAAAAACTGTACATCAGGGGCCCCAAAGATATTAACCTAAACATTCCATTTATATGAATATTTTGAAAAAATCAAATGTGAAATTGTCATTTTATATATACCTGGATAAATTCATGCTCACCCAGTGGTTCATGTACAATCGAGTACAAAATTGCTTGGTTCAGATTTCAGGGAGCCTTGGGTTCTTGAACTCCTCCTCTCCTTTATATACTCAAAATAATTAGTTCCTGGTTTTCAGAAAACCATGATTTGCCATTGCAACCAACCACATACTATGGTTTGCTCTTGTCCTGCAAACCAGGATTGCAAACAGGGTGCGAATGCTATCTTGCAGGGTAAATGCAAACTATAGTTTTCTGGTGTAGATGAAATGGCAAACCATGGCTGGTACAAAACCAAAAGAACAAGTAATTATTTGGAGCAAGCAGGAGTGTAGAAAGGACCTTGTGAATTCAAGGCTCCTTCTTGTAGTGCCAAACCATGATTTGAACTAATGAATCCCATGATTTGGGATTAATTCCCAAATAGGTGAGTAGCTTCTGTCCTAAATCTCTTCTAAATCCAAGGGCAGGAGGGTTTTCTTGTGCCCATATTTCTACTTAAGAACACTTTTCCAGTATTGCTTTTTGGCATAAGGTGGTAAGACCTCTTCTGTTTGCTACTATGTTCCTAAGGCCTGGATCCAGAGGGCTTGAAGGGAAAGGGAGAGGAATGGTTTCAGGGTTTTTTTTCCTTCTGGAGCACCTTTCCATTAGGTACCAGAAGATCCTCTAGTCTAAACTAACCTGGGGGTGGTGGTTTTGGAGGGGGAGCTTGGAGGGCTGAAATGAAGAAGTTGAAAGATCCTGTGAGCTCATGAAAGAGACACATGACCCTTTGGATCTTTGCTTAGGTATGGTCAGCCCTATTCTCCTGTTGAAATCAGAGTTCTGGTATACTGTGTTCCCTATGTTACGGATCAGCTGAATTTCCTGGGTAAACTTGTGAGATTTAAGCTCTGGTACAGTCATGTGCAAAGCCAGGCCTATGTGGTATCTTGTAATTTTAAAAATAAGTTCCAACCAATATTTACATTAATGCTTACCATTCTAATTAAAACCAGTGCATGTTTAGGGTGCACAAATAATCAAATCCTTAATGCTATGAACTTTCTGTGCATTTTGGTGTACAATTACCTTAGGTTTTTAGATTTTTGCGGTCGGCATAGATAATCGACTTAAAAATGTCAGGGTTTTCTGACTGTTTATTAAATGAATAAAAATACGACTGAGTCGAGTCTTCTTCCGACGTTTCATTGGTGAGTATCCCCAACATTGTCAAGGTAACAATTGAACAGCAAAAAGCTGTTTTTTGCTGTTCAGTTGTTACCTTGACAGCGTTGGGGATACTCGCCAACGAAATGTTAGAAGAAGACTCGACTCAGTCGTATTTTTATTCTTTTAATAAACAGTCAGAAAACCCTGACATTTTTAACTCTATTAACAATTATCTTTAAGCAAATATGAACAAAACTGTCTTGTGTCAATCCAGTTTTGTTTATACAAGTACCATGGTTTGCTAAAAACATGGGGAAGCAATTACTTTTCTTATCTGTCGGCTCTGATCAAACACTTCTGGGAAGGCTTTTAATTGAGTAAAGGGCCTAATTTGGGGTAGTGCAGGGCATGTTCCACTGTCATGCATTAGTGGTCACACCTGGCCCAGCAGTAATTGGAAGACTTCCTTGTGGTGCTATACTTCGTACATGTTATGTATAATTTGTTCTCACTGTACGATGTGTTCACTTCAGTATTTTTTGCCATTTTTTCATTTATTAGCACCATGCCCTATCACTTTTCCCCTCATTGATTTCAAAACAATGCATCTCCAGAGAGAAGGGGAGGGTAAGTATGGTTCGCCATACATTATTCGCCATACATTATCTGCCTTTTTTATAGTTTATGGTTGCTTTCAAATTGCCCCTTTACCTGCATGCATCTTTGCATGCAGGAGTTCAAACTCTGGCACTCCCACTTAAAGGATCTCAGACGGTAGGGCTGGGAAAGATCTCTACCTGAGGTCTTAGAGAGCAGTACTGGACTAGATGAACCATTGGTCTGACTTTGTATAGGACAGCTGCATATGTTCACACCATGAAAAAATTGTGATGTTTGTATGTGTTTTTGTTAAAACCCAGTATTTTTTATTTCTAAGCAAGTGATTCCTCAAAGCATTTGTGTACCCTGTGAGAAGGAGGTACCAGCAGGTTGATCAACAGTTTGTCATCATTCTATATACCTAGCTTCCAGATATAGAATTTGAACTGGAAATTAAAAAGTGGTACCTATTAGGCAGTATTTATCCTGACAGCTACTAAACAGACAGTAATATATATGAATGTTAAGGTCCATTCATAAAGGTTTTCTTCCTTGGAATCCCCTATTTAACCTTTCTTTAGAACTATCAGAAATTCTTTTGAGACATAAATTTCTACCAATTGGCTTTTTACTTCTGATTTGAAATTTTATGCAGCTCTTATTTTCTTCCATGTTTGAAAATAAGTTTCTTCTTTAGTAACACTCTGGAAGCAGAACCATTCTTTTACAGTGACACCTAGAGGAGGTCAAAGAATGCTTTATATATTGCAGCATAAATATTGATTTGTAACAGGTGAACTTAATTGTCTAAAATCTTCATGCCCGTTGATTAATGCACAGAATGTTGCACTTGAATGACTTCACTGTTGGTTTTTATGCAAAGTATCTATGGCCATGCGATTTTTCAAACATTTTCAGTGCCTTGATTTTAGTACTTGTGCAAAGTATGCATTGTGCACAATTTAGTGTGTAAAATTACACAGCTAATAAGTAATGTATATTTTAAACAATAAAATGCACATGTAATATACTCGCTAGAGAAGATTTATAGTATATGTAGTTTGGGCTTTTAAAAAACTTTGACACGATCGTATGTAGCTTTCCAGTTCTATTCGGTCATAGTATGACGCACATTATTTATAGTAGAGAAGATTAGTTAACAGATGCACATTTGCTTTTCCTTGTGACCCACTAATACCTCAGAGCCATTTGTTTTCTGTTTCTTTGTGTCTTGTAGAGCCATTTCCTGCTTTTAAATCTTGGCAGGAAGACAGTGAATCTGGAGAAGCTCAACTTTCTCCACAAGCTGGAAGAATGAATCATCCTTTAGAAGAGGACAGTCATCCAATATTGGCACATCGCAGTCTGGATTTTGGGCAAAGCCAGCGTTTCCTACACGATCCAGAAAAGATAGATTCTTCATCCAAAGCACTTCCTTTTGTTAGGTAGGTATTTAATGTAGTTCACTACTAAACTGCATGAGAAACATTTCTGAGTAGTATCCAGAGTTGCTTGCTCCGGAGGAAAGGCTCCTCTGGATGCTACACAGTATCACCAAACTTTTAGCACGTGTTAGGACCTACAGTTTTCTTTTTCTGCAACCCAAAATTGTGGGTGCTGTGTAGTAATATGGCCATGCAGCAGATCATATAATAATCCTCTCCTGTGAAGTTGCTTTGTATGTCTTTTGTGGTTCCAAATTGTCTATCTGAAAAACCATTATTTTAAAAGTAGAAAAAAATGCATATAGGCTTCAGTTTACGAAGATTTACCTTACCAGAAGATCTTTAGCAAATTTTGAGTTCTGAAATTTCATTGCTTCAGTCGTTTAGGAAAAATACTTACTGAAGTAAAAGTTAAGCATGTTGGCTCTTGTATGTACCTAGTCCAAACCTCATTTTAATTTTAGCCGTCATTGCAATGTTGAAATCCCCCTTAAGTTTCAGCCTCATTTTTATTTCAACCAACTATATTGCCCTTCTTGTATACTACAAAGTCTGAATTAACGGAGCCACCTAAATGTAACTCCATTCTATGGTTTGGTGTTGTGAAAATGAGTAGATGCGAGTCTTGGGCTTATATTCCCCCCCCCCCCATGTGCCAAGAATAGAAATTTCCTATCCTGGTTTGCTGCAAATGATAGCTTGTTGTCTTGTTGAAACCAAGCAAACTATGGTGTTTGCAAACCATAATTTGTCCTCCAACTGTGTTCACACCATTACATCAGAATAGTCTCTAAGTCTAATGTGCTACTTGCCCACATCTCTCCTGAGAAGGCAAATATAAAGCATATTTAGCAGTGCAGATGTAAAAAGAGGCATTGTTGGAACTATCTCTCAGAAGGGTAAAAACGTACGTCATTTTAATGGTCAGGATTTCCCTCTGTTGGGTCTTGAATAATTTTAGTTTTTGTGCTTTGTTATATAAAAGAACATTTCTGGTGGTGTCTTTTTGTTAAGATGAAAACTGACCAAGTTTGTCCAACAGCTGTCACTAAAAAAATAGCTTCAAATTTTCTGAAATAATGGAACAATGTCTGTGTGGAAAGCATACTTAGTCAAGGCTTCAAGCCTCTTGTGAGCCTGTACCAGCTTCTTGCCACAAGCTTTTTCCATAGTAGACACTAAGAGTAATCTAAAATTGCTATAATTCTTCAACTTTATTGCTTTTAAATAGCTGACTGATGTAGAACTTCACAACGTCACAGACAGGAAAAACACCTCAGTAGGCTTTCCCATCCTTAACAAAAAGGATGCCATTTTCTGTCACATGTCTATGTTCTGGTATATTTTGCTATCCCTTATGTACTTGGTCAGACAGAATTGTAAAGAGGAATACCTCAGCTATATGCCTACATCTTGGTGTTAGCGGCAAGAAAGTCTTTCAGCTTTAGTGAAAAAATGAAATTGGCCTTTTTGCAGATTCTATTGCTACTTGTCTCAGAGAGGTAAAGGCCAGAAAAAATGTTTGGAGGATTGTCCAGAGCCATCTGTCTTTTTTCATGGTCTCTGTACAGGTATACATAGAGCACACATCAAGAGGATCTTTCTGTATCTCAAGCCAAAGAGCTGATGCTCATGCCCCTCCCCTCCAGGAGGAATGTTTTGCCTGGAGGGATGGGGAAGAGCTGAGTAGAGAAGAGGTTGCTTCTCAGTACTTACTTGAGACAATAAAAATGGCTTATATGGATTGTTTGTTTAAATTTGTTTGATTCTGCTCTTCCTCCCCAATAATGTTCTCAGAACTTTCTCTTCACTCTTTTATCAGTTTTATTCCTTCTTGTCAAGAAGTCTTCATATTTTTAGCTAGTATTCTTAATCTGCATTTATTTCTTGGATTTTCATCCCCGTTATGTGTTTGTCATTAAAGGAGCCAAAATTGTGGGGGCAACTTTGTACAGAACACAAGGCTGTCTTCTGTACCCATTGCCGTGAAGGGGGCCCACTGCTGATCTCTGGGTGTTAGCAAAGCTTAAACTCCACAAGAAAGACAGTGTAATATGAATTTTCTTGAGAGGATAGCTGTGCAGAAAAATGTAGGTTTCTTTTTCTTATCACTTTGGTGTGTACAGCTTTGGACAACATTGCCACTGAATATTAAATAAACAGCTAAGAAGATGTGGGTTTCGGTGGACCTATTGTCTGAAACACTGGATCATTCCGATTTCAACTTCTATAGTGGGCCAGAAGAGCTCCCTTGTAGCACATATGAAGCTGAGCTGAATAGCTGACCTAGACTGTAATCATGTGATCTCTGACCACTAGGATCCAATCATTGATGTCACCACCTTATTAACTTTTGCTGCTGCTTGGAACTCCCAGATGCAGGAACTTTTGTTTCAGAGTGGGTTGAGATCCTTAGAAGGGGGGCTAAATTCGTCTAAGAATTCTGAAGTTAACAGCATGAAAGATCTAGTATTCATGGGTTTGTAGGTGAATTTCTAAAAGCTTCTTCTGAATACCAAGAAGCCTTCTGCCATTTCAACCTCAATTGAATCCATTCTGGACTGCATTCCTCTGTTACAGAGTAAAGGCTTAGTTATGTTGCTTCTGTATGTTCGTTAGGTGGCTGTTGCTGTTTTTCTTGCTCTTCACAGTTCACTTTTCTCTTCCTCATTGATGGTTGACTTAAAGGCTTTGCCAGCATGAGACCTTCGTTGTGGCCGCTTGCATCCCCATTAAGTTTCTATGGTCCTCTTCCAGCTTGTTGCCAATTTGAGTCCAGGGCTCTGTGAGCTAAGCCTTCTACCTTTCAAGACAGCCTTTCTGGTAGTCATCATCTCAGCCATCAGAGCTAGTGAGTTATGTGCCTTTATGTTCTGACCATCTTATGCATCAGAATAAGGTAGTTTTAAGTCCTGGCACGTCCTTCATCTCTTAGGTTGTGTCTACCTTTCCCCTTAACCAAAAGTAAGTCCTGTAGTCTTTCTGGATCAAAGGAATAATGCAGAGCGTACTTTTCATTCCTTAGCCATGAGGTGCTTGCCATTTCACCTTTGTGGGATGGCTTTGTTCCATAGGAACATCAGCCTCATCCTTTTAACTTTGGGGTGAGTGAGTTTCCTCTCAGCACCTAACCAACTGGATTCTCTGCCATCATGTTATGTTAAGAGATAGCAAAACTGTTCCTTACAGATATGATTGGGGAAATCCCACCAGAGGCACAGATACCCCCACTGCTTTTTACAAAGCTGCCTCTCTTCCTGAACTTTACAGGGCAGCTACATAGTGCAACCTCTCTACACCCGCTAAACTCTGTCTTAGATGTCATAGTGAGTTGAATGCAGCCTTTCTTTTATGCTGGTCAATGACTAATAAAGGATGATGATGAATGCTGCCTTTGATACAACAGTTTTCGATAGCCTTGTGCCTGAGGGCACAAGTGCAATCCTCCAGATACATTGACTTGCCGGTCTTCCACATGTATGTCTGCATGGAGATTACAGGCTACTTATCTATAACTGGTGTTCTTCAAGTGGTCACCTGTGCAATCACATAATCCACCCCCTTCTCTGCTGCAGATGGTCACGATAGAACTGAGCAGAAAGGTGCTTGCCCCATCCCACCAAGCATTCACAAAAAGCAAAACCTTCTCCCTGAAGTGGATGGGCGGCATGGATTTGAGGTCTAGAAAAACTTCCTTGCTTGAAAGCTTGTAAGTGCCTGTGTTCTATTTAGGCACAGAATCTGTTCTTGTGACTGCAAAGAATCCGTATTTATGGTTGCACAGATGACCACTCAAGCACCAGTTACAAGGAAGTAGCCTATTTTTCCATTCTATATCCCATATTTTTAGTTCAGGATTTCAAGCTGGTAAGGTAATGGCAGGTATCCTGTGATGTAGACATTTTGGATGCTTTCAGGTAGCCAGTGGACACCAAATATGTAATGACTTGCATCCAACAGGTGGTTCTATTAAAGAGCTTGGCTGAAAGGGTCCCATATGTAAAACTCTGAAGTATAGTCGTAGAGCAGTTGCCATATTTTGGACTCCTTGTGACTGCTTGGGTCCAGAGGATGCCCACCAATTGGTGCAGGCAGGATTCCCACCAATCTATACAAATCCCCTCATGCTTTTTATATTCATTTAGAACAATACCTACTTTTATAGATAAACAAAACAAAAAATTAGTAACAGGCAAGGCATCTTAGATTTGTATAATGTTCAATCTCTGGAGGAAGAGGGGTCGTGCATTACTGATATGTAGGTACAATGAAGGTACCATTCTGCTCTTGTACGAGCAGATTACGGGGGGGGCGTATCCACAGATTCCTCATCCGCGGTTTCAGTTATCAACGGTTGAGGAATCCCCCTGCACCCTCCACAGGGCCCCCCCCCCGGCACTTACTTTTAGGAGAAACCTCCGGTTTTTTCTTCAAAGGTTCCGAGTGTACAGCTTCCTTTTAGGCCTGACCAACAAGACTTAGGTGCTCGCTAGAGTCTCAGCAAGGTTGCAGAGACTCTAGCTAGCACCTAAGTCTTGTTGGCCAGGCTTGCAAGGAAGCTGTTCACTCGGCCTTTTGAAGAAAAAACGGAGGTTTCTCCTAAAAGTAAGTGCCTGGGGGGGAGCTGTGGAGGGTGCGGGGGCGCGGCAGACCGCAGGGGGGGCCGGGAGGGCCTCTGAAAACCGCAGAGGGGGCGTTAGCCGCTTTCCGCGGTTTCAGGTATTCACAGTGGGGGCTGGAACGTATCCCCCGCGGATACGGTGGCCCCTCTGTACTTATAGTTTTGTACGTGTACTTTTGTAGGGTGCTTTTAATGTGATAAATATCCAAACAGCAGTGATCCCAGGTGGTCATGCCTTGCCTCTAGTTATCTCAGTATAGTGACTGAGTGAACTTAGATACGTATTGCAGCCTCTTATTCAACCTACTTATCTGGAATATGTTTTGTACTAAGACAGCAATTTTAATTTTTTTGGTAAAATTGTTGGTATCTGCAAATGAAATGTATTGGGGGAAATTATATAAGGAAAGTTAGTTGAGACTAACTAACCTGACTATTCTCATAATATGATTTACTGGTAATCGAATTAGAGCTTTGCATTCATCTGAGCCCAGATGTGTGAGAGGGGTGTGGTGAGTGGTAATCATGCTTTAAAAAAGAAATCCTCAAAAACACTGAATGAATGATGAGGCTACCCTGATGAGACCATTCTACAATTTTTCATCCATTGTATACAGTCGCTTTCCTACACCTCCCTGTGAGTGGGGGCCGCCAACGCGACATGCCCCTCCACCCTGGATTTTCTGAAATGAACTTCAGGGTTGCTGCAAGTCCCACAGCAACCAGTGATCTGTTGAGGCAGGCTGATCAGGGCCCTCCAGGAGTCCCAGGTTTCTGTCATATACCCCAATAGACCTGTCCTCTGAAGCCAAACCTAGTGCAACTGTAATGAGGGAAGGGAATACAAAGCATGAATGAAAAGGCATGAGAGAACTACAACACTTCCTGTCAATGTCCCAATTTAAATTTTAGTTGTTCAGCAGATGCTTTCAAACACAGAGGACTAGAAACATGTATGGAACAGCCAGTGACATCTTGTAACAGTGCTTAGCCTTGAAGTGTGACAACTGAAGCAAATTAAGTGAAAATACTGTTGTGACATGCAACAGTGGAAATGAGGCTTTAAGCTATTGTCGATTACTTCCCTCCTTTTATCACTGCCTTGGTGTACAGTTTTTCTGTCTCTAATGAGGGCAAGTTGATACAGTGCTGGAGAAAAAGAATATATTTTCTGTCATTCGTTTTGTACCTGTCAGATACCTTTTAGGTTGCAGTGTGAGAGCTATGATTTTCCCATAGAGAAGGGTTTGCAATGGTTTAATAGTTTTTTAGATGTTATGGTTTACAGCTTTTGGAAGAAATCAAAGCATCTTGTGGCAAGAGGAAGGGGTGGCTCTAATCAGTGACTCAAGCACTTGACTGACAGCTTTTTCACCTGCCATGTTCTCATCTGAGCACAGTACATCTTTATAGTGAGGATTAGTGACAATGTTGTGTGAGAGAAGTTAACAGGTGAGACTATTTTTGTTTGCTCCGGGGGTTTTGTATTGGAAGTAGAAATGTATACTGTACATGCTTGCTGCTTTTTTATTTTGTGTTTTCCCCTCAATATATGAATGCAGCATCTAAGATCTTGCTCCCCTTTTTAAATTCAGAACTCGAAGAGCATCATTTAGTAGCTCTAAGGATGATAGAAGGGAAGACAAGACTCCCTATCAGTTAGTCAAAAAGTTGCAGAAAAAATTAAGGCAATTTGAGGAGCAGTTTGAAAAAGACAAAAACTTCAAGGTAAGTTATTTTATTATTGCATGCTGCTAGGTAGCTATCTCACTCGAAACATTTGACCATTTTTTCAGAATGGCGCTTTCAGCTTTGACATTTTGTATTTTCTTTTTACCAGTTCATTTTCTATCAACCAATTCTTTCTTAGTGTAACATCCGCAGTTTACACTTGTGCAATGTGTGTGGCCTTCCCTCCTTAGGCCCCTAGACCCCACAAATAGGATGAGTCATAGAGGGAAGACTGCAGGGAGAAGGGAAATACCATCTGCTCATTGTTCCCACCCCCAGCTTCCAGGTATTCCCCTTCCCCTGCAATTCCCCCCTTGCCCCCCCTTGCCTCATCCCATGCCAATGCCAAGGGTTCCCCAGTGACTGGGGGTGGCTTCAAAAGGGGAGGGGTAAGGAAGGTGGCTTTGAACAAGGTGTGGATGGTACCCTTGAGGTTTTTTTAATTGCTCTACAGGAGATTAGTACTTTCAAACTATACCAATTTTGCATGTAATGGCCACAGAAAAAAGTATCCTGAGAGAATAGCTTGCTGACTGAAAAGCAGGACAAGTCAGTATTCTCTAGCCTAGTGGTTCTCAAACGTTTTGTTCTGCGGAGCCCTTTACGCTTCTAAAGATTATTGTGGAGCCCCAGAGAGCTTTTGTTTATGTGGGTTCTTCCTAGCGATGTCTACCTCATTAGAATTTAACCCCCGGCTTAGGCATTAAAACGAAGGTTTAGGCATTAAAGTGTATTGGGTCAGGGCTTACAGAACAAACAGCAGGGCTTACAGTACATGTAAGCTACTTGCTATAGGACTTCCTTCCAAGTAAGCGCAACTCGACTACAGCCTTGACTGTTTATGAAGATGGTTCCAGCCTCAGAGGATCTCTCCTGCCCAACCAAGACATTGAAGGAAGGTGGGATTCTCACACACACGGGGCAGGCTCTGCGGGTGCTTGTGAGTGAAGTAGGTGTTTGGATAATTTTTGCTCTGGGAGGGAAGACTCACGCTCGTCTCCTTGCTAGGAAGAGTGTTTTCTTCTCGTGATACTCATGTAACTGGCAGCAGGTCCTGCCCTCTTTTACAACACTCCTACCTCCGTCGCATGGACCCAGGGAAGAGAAGGAGAGAGCAGGAATAGGCGGCTCTGTGAGCTGATGCTTGCAGACCTGCTTCTTTCCACCCCACCCCTCAGCGGAACCAGATCAAATGTAAGAGCTGCTGGCAGGGCTTGTGGCGCTGTGCTTGCGGAGCCCCTGAAGGGGTCTCGTGGAGCCCCATGGTTCTGCAGAGCACAGTTTGAGAAATGCTGTTCTAGCCTTTCACTGATTGTTTGGAGAAAATTAGACTTCCTTTATCCTGAAGATCCACTTTTGTATCCAGCTTTGGATACAAGGCCTCCTACCCCTCCTTGCCTCCTCCTATTTAAATTATGAGTGCATTTATGATTAACCATCACCAAGGTGTCTGTTAACTCTTCACTGAAATACCCAATTTCTGTGGCTAATAAACCCACCTTCTCTGACTGGAAGAATATGTGCTTAAGAAATTATCAAGAGTAGTGATTTGTGTGCAATATTTTGATTGCTGTTTTGTGGCATGTGTATAAATATATATATGAACATAATAAGACAAATGAGGGTGATTAATAGATGTTAAGATACAGGGATGAGTTATATCCCATCCTTCATCCAAGGAGTTTAGGGTGGCGTACAAGGGGGCTGTTCCATTTTATCCTTAGAACAGGCCTGTGAGGCTAGGATGTGGGGGCACAAAGTTGGATTTAAATGGAAGGAATGAACAATTTAGCTATGTAATCTTCCCCATCAGACCCATCCCTTCCTTTCACTCCAGATTTGATTATCGTATCCTGTGGAGAGAAGTTGTACTTCCAGCCCATGCTTATAGGGCTTAAGCTATAGCAGCCTTTAGTTTAACCATGATTCCTTCTGCACATACACATAACTAATCTTGTACGTTCTACATGAGCTGTGTCTGTGTGTCTTGTGCTATAATAACAGCAGTGCATTCTTCCTACTCCCATTAAATTACCATGGGAGCTGTCAGAGAAATGGGGTCTTTTAGCCAGAGAAGCTGCATATTGGGGAAGAAAAGGCTATATATGAGAGAGTGGTTTTCATGTTGACCAATTATTTCTGTCCAGCAAGGAACGTTGGGTTTCTGGTAGAGAAATTAGCCCTATTGAACTGGATTTGTACAACTTCTAGCCTTGCATTGAGCATACTGTTAATAAGGGTATAAGCAACCTCCTGGTTTTAGAAGTAGGCTATCTCTGAATGCCAGGTGCAAGGGAGTGACAACAGGATACAGATACCTTCTTGTCTGGTGTGCTCCCTAAGGCATCTGGTGGGGCCACTGTGAGACACAGGAAATTGGGCTAGATGGGCCCTTGGCCTGATCCACCAGGGTTCTTCTTCTGTTATACTAATGTTATGCATATCTCCTTGTAGCCTTCGTATTCTGATCTTGCAGCAAATCCAAAGGTTTTAAAGTGGATGACAGAGCTTACCAAACTGAAAAAGCAAATAAAAGGTAAGATATTACTCTTCATCTTCTGAAGCAACCCTGAAAATTATGCATCTCTCAGTACCTACACTGGAGAGAGAAAAACAGTATCTGAGTCTTGAATTGCTGTCCAGAAGCAAGGGTGGCTTATACTTACGTATGTTCATGATTTGATCATTTTGATTAAGAGAATCTTCATCACTTCTATTTTGATATCCATGATTTAACCCATAATTGTAAAGTATTAATTGTAAACTAACTCTGACTTTTGTGGTGGGTTATTTTTTGGAAATGCAGATGCAAAGCACAAAAGCTCAGACAGCGAATTCATACCTCAGACACGTCCGCGAAGTAACACTCTTCCAAAAAGCTTTGGCTCATCTTTGGACCATGATGAAGAAAATGAAGATGATCTGCGGGTTGTGCAGAAAGAGAAGAAGCCTACCAAGGAGGACACTGTTGAACTGATTTTTAAAAGGCTGAAAGAAAAACGGATTGAAAGATGCCTTCCAGAAGATATCAAGGTAAGTACACATGTTTGTGTTGTTGCGCCCGAAAAGGAAATGGAAATATTTCTGTTGAACTTATTTTATGACCTCTCTAAAGTTGTGGGTGCATCATGTAATCTCTGGTTTACAGTAAATCTCTGGTTTACAGTAAATGTTCATATTAATTTTTTTTATCTGCAGGAAGTTTCACAAACTATTGCTCTGATCCAGGCGTTCAAGTGCATACATAGGGCTCTGTGTGGGAAAAGGAATTGCTATTCATTTTGATACTGGGGCACATGAAACACTCCTTAAGTGTTACAAAGAGAGACTCTCACAGAGGAAGCACCTAGCTTTCTGGAACATTTTGGAGTTGCATGGCCAGTGTTCAAATCTCTTATTCCATATAGTCCTTCTGCTTTTATTATTCTAGTTTTATAAAAAGCATGAAATATAGAACAGATTTCAGATAAGACATTTGCATTTCTCTGTCACTGTAGACGATGACAAAAGACCATCTGGCAGAAGAAAAAACTTCACTCCAGAAAAGTCTCCTGTACTATGAAAGCCAGCATGGACGACCGGTAACGTTTTGGAATTATTTTAAATGAAGTTGACACAGTCGTGCAACATAATTGAACACCTACTATAAATGTTTCTCATACTTTATGATTCAGTTGCATGTTGACAGAATTCATGCCATGTAGATCCCCCCAAAATAAGCTACAATATAGGTTCCAACGGGCATCCTCTTAATTTGATTGCTTATAGTAATGTAGATTTATCATTTAAGCCAACTCCTTCCCGGATTGACATTTTTAAAAGAAAAGTTTTTGAGAAGAGATCAAAGTGTAATAGTCTGAATTTTAGTGGCATCATATATTAAAATAGTTTGAAACTTGTTGAGGACCCTAGGATTGTAACCAGAGTCACTAATGCAAATGGGATGAGTGTGCTAAGCATCTTTCAGGTCTGCCCTGCAGTACGTAAGGCAAGGGGGTCAGGGGCCTTACCAATCGGTCAGTCTGTGTATCACCCAACCCCTCCCACATTTTTTAATCCAGTATTATTTAATTCTCATCCTATTCTGTACTCTGCAGAGAGGCTCGGTACTGCATTTCCTTGGAATATCTGCCCTGTAGTCACTGAATAGTGTTGCTATCTGGATGTGTTGGAATCCATTTGCTGTCTGTTTTTATCCCACTCTGTCAATTGGTCTCTCTTCCTTCCTACAATTGGCAGAGCAATAATGATATTGTCTCTTCTCATTCATCTAATCTAAAACATTTAGGAAAAGATGTGCAACTTTTTTTTGGTCTTGTCTCAGCTTTCCTACTCTGACTTTTCTATACTTTTGAAAACCATCGACCTTAAATTTCTGAAGCAGTACCCTATACTATTAACGTAGAACTCAAACTTCAGTGCCATCCTCACTTCCGCTCTAGTTTTCACTACTCTCGGAAAACTCCCATGGACCTTTCAGCTTCTTGCTGTTAGGAAATTACCTATGTAGAACATTACCATACTTAAGCAAAACTATTTTGCTTAACTTATTTTTGCTTATTCTTCAAGTTATCTCTGATGAAACTCCAGGTAGATGGGGTTTTGCTCCACAACTCTGGATAAGAGAGAGACGTGTAGCAAAAAAGACTGCCCCTTTCTGTTGTCATTAAGTTTTCTGCTTCATTGGAGGGCAACAGACCCTTTGCAGCAAGTGCCCTTCTTAACTCTAGCCTTTTCTGGCATCGGCTTTTCATCTTTGATCAGCTTTTTTCTTTTGGGCTGATAACCTAGTGTTATATTCGGTTGTGGTTGGGCTGCCTGCACTTCCTACAAATCCCATCCAGAACATCTTGTCATTCTGGCTCCTTGTTTTTTTTCATGACGGAATCAATGACTCAATGGAGCAACTGTGTGCTTGGCCCCTCTATTCTGCAAAACACCAAGCCAAATTTACCTGTTTGAAGACAAGTACCCAGAAGTTTCTAGAATCAAGGGTCTTTTAGTTCCATGGGGCAGTACAGGCCCCCCCTCCACAGATCTGGTACCCACAGATTTACTCAACCACAGATCACGAATCAATTCCCCCTACGCCAATTACCTTCGTGTGTGTAGCACTGGATCCAAGTCAGTGCGGGTCTTCCTTAAACAAAACACTGTATTTATTTATTTACAGTATTTTTACCCCGCCTTTCTCCCCAAAGAGAGGGTCTGAATGCTTATAGCAAGCAGCCTGAGTGCTAGAGAGGCTCTGAACATTAACATGAAGCTATTTGTAGAGAAGTAAGAGTCACTGGTATAGAAGCCATGTAAAAAGAACTTTAAAATCCAGCCGAGTAAAAATAACAATCAATCAATCAATCCTGTCAGCAGTCTCCGGGTTTCTCCAGCAATGCGGACAGGCAAAAAATCGTTAAAATCCGAAGCTATTTTAACGATTTTTTGCCTGTCCGCATTGCTGGAGAAACCCGGAGACTGCTGACAGGATTGATTGATGGTTATTTTTACTCGGCTGGATTTTAAAGTTCTTTTTACATGGCTTCTATACCAGTGACTCTTACTTCTCTACAAATTGTTGCTGGCCATGAGAGCTTCTGTTCGAAAATTAACATGAAGCGCTTCCTGTTAACATTGAGAGCCTCTCTAGCACTCAGGCTGCTTGCTATAAGCATTCAGACACTGTGCTATAATCAGCATGCTTATAGTGTTTTTGTTTAAGGAAGACAAACGCTGGCTTGGTGCCAGTGCTACACAAACAAAGGTAATGGGCACGGGGATAGCGTTCGCTCTTTTCCACTCTTTCAATTAACCACGGAAAGAGCGGGAACCCATCCCACACGGATACGGGGGTTCTACTGCACAGTGTTTCTGCATGACATGAAATGAAAGTAAATGTCTAGTGCTGTTTTGTCTATATATTTAGGTTGCATAATAGTAAAATAACAATAAAATATAACAATAATAAATAATAAAATGCTTGGCTTCAAAAGATGCACATTTTTGCCTCCTATTCACAGAGGGAGGTCGCAACAGCAGACACTCTAGATCGATGCTAGATTGATACTATTCTGTATCATTCATTCTGGGACGAGATCTGTTGGGAGACCCCTTAGATTTCTGTACAGACCTTTTTAAGATTTTATAAAATTGGCACACCCTTTTCTGGTGTTCGTTAGCAGTGCGCTTCAGGTTGTTTGAAATCAGTGCTGTAATATATACGAGGGCGGGCTGAAAAGTTTTACCTCCACTGTAAGATTTTTTGTTACATTGGACATATCTGGATATAATCGGTTCTATGTAGTCACATGGTATCTCCCCTCCATCATCCTTGACCTTGCGCGCACAGATGCTTACAGTTTTCAATCAGTGCACATCGAAATGGAAGAGTGTTCAGACATTCAGTTCAAACAGTGTGCTGTTATTGAATTCTTAACAGTGGAAAGGTTCCTCCAATTGAACTGCTGGAACATTTTGAAACAGAAGGTGAGGACTTCTTAAAGAAGATCATTACAGGTGATGACACTTGGGTCCATTATTATGACCCCAAGAACAAAAGGCAGTCCATGGAATACCGCCATAAGGAATCAGCTGAAAAAAAATCAAAACTCAGGCCTCAGCTGGGAAGGTCATCTTGACTGTTTTTTGGAATTCTGAACGTGTTGTTCTTTCAGACTTGCTTGAAAAAGGAACAATGAACTCTGAATGTTATATTGAAACTCTTACAGCATTAAAAAGAAGAATCAAACAGATTGGAATAAGAAATGAAACACTTCAACATGACAATGCCAGGCCTCACACAAGTGCAGCAACAAGAGATGCAATTCAACTCCTGGACTTTTCAGTGCTGTGGATATATAGCCACCATATAGCCCAGACCTGGCTCCTAGTGATTTCCACCTGTTACCAAAACTAAAGGAACACTTGAAGAGCCAGTGCTTCATCTGTGATGAAGAGGTGAAGTCTGCAGTGAAGAAATGATTTCAAAAACAATACACCGATTTTATTTTTTAAGGACAAATTTCAAAAACTAGTGCAGCATTGGCGGAAGTGTATTGAAGTGTGTGGTGGTTTTGTAGAAAAATTATGCAGCTTTGAACACTAATGATGAAGGTATATTTCTGTTTTTATTACATAGAAAATGAACGGGAAAGGATATTTTAATGAAAGTGGAGGCAAAACGTTTCAGCCCGCCCTTGTATGACAGGGTGCAAATGTCTCAACTGGTTGTCCTGAAATTCGAAGCTTGAACTTTTTTCTTTTTGTATCGCCAGAGATAAAACAGAGGGTGGCCAGCTGAGTCCTTACCTGTGAATTGTCCTTCATGAGTTATATCCAGTGATGCTCAAACCCACCCATTAAGAGAGTGGCATTTTCACTAAAAGCAAAAACGCAGAGAATCAGTTTTGTTCTGAAACTGTTGGTGACTAGAGGAGCTTGAGGCACTGGAAGTAAATTAGTTTTCTTCCTTGTGTATTAGTATTTTGGTTGGGCTTGTAAAAGTAAGTTTTTACTTTTCTGTTTCCGAGTTTCCTGAAATTTTCAGGGGATTTTAGTCTTGCAGCTTTTGGCAAATGGTGGTGGTTTTTTTTACTTACTGGGGGTTGTGCCAGCCCTCTGAAGGGTCAGGGACCCCCGTGGCCCCCTCTGCGGGCCTCCCCACACTTAAGATCAGTTCCCTGAAGCAATTAAGATCCATTTCCGTTTTTGGTCCAAAACTGGAAGTGGGTTTCATTCACTTCAGGGAGCCGATCTGAAGTGTGGGGAGGCCCACTCTCTGGAGGGCTGGCGTGACCCCGAGTAAGTTAAAAAACACACACACACACCCCTTTTTCCAGCCAGTGGCGCAATCCTGTGAGTGCCGCCAGCGAACTTACAATTTCCCCTACTCTTGGGGAGAACTTCGAGAACCACTGTCCTAGAGGTTTTCTTTGCTGCTCAGCTCCTCTTATCTAAACAATTTTAAATGTGAAAAATGTCTTATTTAACTCGGGGGACACGCACGCAAGGATCTCTTTTTTCTCCAAATCACACTTCCCAAAATCAGCTCCTCCCTCCCCACCAAAGTACATTTTCCAAAGTACAAAAATAAGCCCAAAACCAAAATCAGAGAGAGAGAAGGACTCTGAAAATAATTAAAATTTAAAATCCATGTTAATTAACACTTAATTAGCTGCTGATGGGGCAGATAAGGGGCAGGGCTCGGCGTACCCCCAGCAAGAGGTCCGCGTACCCCTAGGGGTACCCGTACCACAGGTTGAGAACCCCTGATCTAGAGCATAACCCATCTGTTTGGAGTGTCACTGGAGATAATTTAAAAAGGACCATTTTTCAGATTACGACCCAGTTAAGCTGTTTTTGTTAGAATGTGCTGCTTTTGGTTTGTGGCACTACTTAGAGTGTAAGGGGACATGTATACCGTACACCACCTTAGAAGTCTTGTCTTAAGTCAGCCTGTAAATTGACTGACTTAATAAGGATTTTTTTCTCAGTGTAAGAGAGAGAACCTATTTTGTTCATTTGCCATGTTAGATCACCCATTTCTTTTTTTCCCTCTCAGGCCTCTAGAGAAGAACGTCACATTGTTAAGCCTCTCTATGACAGATACAGACTTGTGAAACAAATGTTAACTCGAGCGAGTATTACTCCCATCCTTGTGAGTACTGAGAGTTTGTGTTTCATGCATTTGCTAGGTTGGTGTTAACTTACCCTGAAAATGAATGTTGAGAATGTATCCTTCCCTTTTTGTTCTGGAGATATTTACCCTTTTAGCCAAGGTAGCTATAGCACAGTTGGATAGTGACATTATTATTCTTAAATCTGCTTTTACGTGGTCCCTTGACTTTGGATAACTGGTGACTGAACTAGCTCCAGTTCTGTCTTGAGTGTTGAGTTTCTTTAGCTTTCGTCAGCTATCAGAATGGCTCACAGCACAATCCTGTGTACGGATACACGGCTGGCCTAAAGGGCCACCTGCTGTATCCTAAGCCCATTCCCGCACTACATTCGTCCCCTTCCCCGAGTGTAGGGCTTCCCAGAGCCTATGGGCCTCCTTGGATGTGCACCAGCTCTGAAGCTGGCATGCATCCGAGGTGACAGAGTAAGGCCAAACTGGACCGGGAAAGGGCCTAGGATATCGGCGGAGCTCGCCAATATCCCCGCCCTCTCCCAGCTCAGGCTGGCCAGTGGCTACCCCCCTGGCTGCCCCTGCCTGCCCTTCCCTTGCCTCAACTGATGCAGGACTTACCTTCACTGGTGACTGCGGGGTCTGGAGGGCGGCAGAGTGAGGGCTGCTGGCCTCCGCGCATGGCAGCCCTTACTCCCGAGTCGTCGCAAACATGCTTTATGGCACGTTTGTGACAGCTTAAATCGGTGGAGAGTGCGCTCCACTGCTCTATACTTAGAAAGGATTGCGCTGTGTGTGTTTTCACTTGTCCGTGTAAACGGGAATGTGCTACATTGACCCTTTTCTGATATAGCTGTCTTTTCTTTTTTTTAATTGGTGATCTTTCTCTAGGCACTTTGTATTTCAAGACAGGAACATCAACTTCAGTCCATTTACAGTAGTTAACAGTAGGACATTGGTGGCATGTAGGATTTAGTGTTCTCAGTTTATGCTAGTAACAAAAGTTTGAAGGTAGATGTTGGCTAGGTTTCAATGTGGTGTTTTTGCCAACATGGAAAGGCATATAAAATGAAACTGCACCCATGTTCTAAAAATAAACTGAACAAAGCAATATCATTCTTGTGTCTTAACACCTTGTGATTTATGTTAGGGATCACCATCAACTAAAAGGCGTGGTCAGATGTTACAACCTATCATAGAAGGAGAAACAGCCCACTTTTTTGAAGAAATCAAGGTATTTTGTATATTGTAAGCCGACAGTGGTTCTAATGGAGAGGGGTGGCATTAGGGATTGGCAGGTTGGGCACTGACTGAGAGCTGACCCCTCAGTATTGGTGGTAGTGGTAGCACCCAATGTGCCAGGTGTGGATTTCTCTCACTTGCAAGAAACCTTGGAGGATGACAGACGTGGTGGTGGTAGGGGGGATGCCTGCTTGTTTCTTGCTTTCTTGGACGTTTTTATTTAGGACAGCTTTTGATGTCTGACATGGTGGGCTGACCTTTTAACAAATGGCTTTTAACATATGTAAATTCAGGTGACCCACTGGGGTTGTTTATTTTAAATTGTTTTAATTAATTATTTTAATGTGTATATATGTATTTTAATATTGTGTTGTAAGCCACCTTGAGTGCCCTCGGGAGAAAGGCAGGGTATAAATTCTTTAAATAAATAATAAATTGGCAAGAGAGAAGCTTTGCCTGTCCCCCCATTTCTGCTTCTTAGCTATAGGGCTGGTGGGAGAGGCAAAGTCCTCTCTGACTGTAAAGAAAGCAAGAAAATGACCAGGCATTTCCCCTGACGTTTCTAGTGTCTGAAACTTTCTGAAAGTGAGAAAAGACCATGCCTTTCCTTCCACTTATCCGGTTTTATTAGAGTACTAGAGGGGGCGGGGGTCTTGCCTCACTTGCAGAAAGCTTTAGAGGATGGCAGGGACATCGGAGAAAATGTGCCTGCTTCTTTCATGCTTTCTCATTCTCTTGCAGATAAGAAAGGACAAAATGGGATAAATGCCTGCTTTGATTCCTCACCAAGGGGTACTTGCCTTAGGCGAGTCAGATTCTTGATGTATGTCTGAGACTGAGATGCTTAACACTTGTCCTTTAAATATCTTGCAGGAAGAGGAGGAAGATGGTGATCTGTCATCAGAGTTGACTGATCTCTTAAAGCCTAGTGCCCAAATACAGTCCGTTACTACTAGCCCAGTAGAAAACTCCGAATCTGATGCTGAAGAAAGTCAAGAGAAACTGACTCGAGAGCTCCGTCTATCTAGTACTCGTGCAGCTTCCATGTACGTAAATATGACCACATACCATAGCAGGTCATAATCAAAATAGTTGCTTGATATTGTTTAACAAATATTTGTAGATTGTGGTGGGGAATGAGTGTTCAGTGGAGCAGGGTCATCTGAAATATTATTCTAGTAAGTTTATTGGTTCAGCCAAATCGTTTCACTTGTCTAACTATATTTTCCCTGGTAGACGACGGGTGCATTCCTAACTACATGGGAAAGTCCTCGTGCCAGCTCGAGGTAGGGTCAACCGTTGAAAATGCTTCTCCTCCGCGTGAGGCTGACGGTTCCCCAGTTCGGCCCTACCTTGCTGAGAGTAGGTTGTCAGCTGGGAGCTCGCAGCTGAAACAAGAGCGTTTTAGAAGTTTGTCTTCTCCGTTTCCCCGTTTGCAGCTAGATCGTGTCTCGATCAGCAGGGAGCTGTTTATCTACGCTAATGTGGCTTGAGTTAACGACTTGTTTAATTTGCATAGCCGACAGACAGACCTGCCTCAGAGCAAATGTCACTTACTGTCCAGTTAGTGTTGCTGCTGCTTTAGTATAGGGTCATTCCGTGTCAAATCAACCAATGAAAAATCCTTGACGTCATGGATTTTGTTCATTTTCGGTACATTTGTAGCTTACCATGAGATGTTTAAAAATTATTTTTTTCAGATTTTTTTGTCCATCCGTTTTTGAGATATTGAATGTTCAAAATTGCCAAAAAAAAGGCCAAAATCCACTTGTCACCATACATTCAAACGCCAGTTACAGGATAACGATGAACGCTACAGACATAGGACAAAGAAAAGGTGCAAAGAAAAGATGGGGAAGATTAAAAGGACCTACAAAGAATTATTTTTTTACTTCTGAAGATGATTTAGATGAGGAAAAAATATCACTGTGCTGATTCAGAAATTATTCAGCAACTAAAGGAAAATTTTAAAACTACGAACAGAAGTAAAAAGCTCATGATTTTGATAGTTTTACCAAAAAGCTGATCCTGTAAAAGAATAGAAAGTGAATTCATGCTCTATAAATCTATATAAGTCCTGTTATAAATTTTTGAATTCATTTCAGTTTACCACCTAATTTTATCAACGTAAACTGTAGAAAAATGGACTTGAGGGGTTTAATTCCTGGTCACTGCCAACAAGAATATTTAATCTTTGTATGATACCACTGAGATACCATCTTGAAATTTTGACTGATTGACTACAAGACATATACCTTTAAGTGTGATTTTTTTGAAAATTTTTAAAAAGTTCAATTTTTCAAAATTTCAAAATTAATATTATTTGAATATTTTTGAATTTCTTGAAAATTTACAATTTTGTCATGTTGTATATCAAATGAAAGCCCTATTCATAAGCTTTAAAACGACACCTGTCCTATGTCTGTAGCGTTCATCGTTATCCTGTAACTGGCATTTGAATGTATGGTGACAAGTGGATTTTGGCCTTTTTTGGCAATTTTGAACATTCAATATCTCAAAAACGGATGGACAAAAAAATCTGGAAAAAATAATTTTTAAACATCTCATGGTAAGCTACAAATGTACCGAAAATAAGCAAAATCCATGATATCAAGTTCCAAAATGTATTTTTTATTGGTTGATTTGACACGGAATGACCCTATATGAAAACGTCCATGTTGGTCTTGATGATGTTTTTTAACATGTTTTTTTTAGGCCTGAATTATTAGAGCAACTTTGGAAAGCCCGAGCTGAGAAAAAGAAATTACGCAAAACACTCCGGGAATTTGAAGACGGGTTTTATCAGCAGAATGGAAGGTTAGTTTAACGCGTTGATGGTCAAATGGATGTGTTACCAGAAACAATGAAATGGGGGAAAAAAAGGAGTGGTCTGATTAGAAGATGCAACACATCAACTTCCATTGTATTTTATAGGATTAGTATCACACTCACAGTGGTTTATTTCAAATGCATATATATGAAATAGCCAATTAAAATTAATAAAACTGATAAACTTGGCAAATGTTAGAAGCCGATGGATAGTCATGTCAGTCTGTGATGCACCCACATTTGGAAAATGTTTTATGATTCTGGGTGCCACACCTTGAAAAAAGGGTGTTGTGGAACTAGAAAAGGTGAGACAGAGGGCAAACAAAATAATCAGAGAATTTACCATCCATACAAAGAATAGTTACAGTATTTGGGGCTTTTTAACTTGGTTGAAATCTTCCTGAGCGAACTCAGGAAGATAGTGGAGGACAGGAAGGCCTGGAGGGATATGGTTCATGGGATCACGAAGGGTCGGACACGACTTAACGACTGAACAACAACAACAACAACAACAAACTTGGTTGGAAAAAAAAGTGATTAATGGAGGAAGTAATTGCGACTTCTACAATTATGCATAGAACAAAGGGAGAGATGTTCTTTCATTTTCACAACAGTAGCATCAGTGGTCATTCAATGAAACTGATTGGCAGGAGATTTATGACAGTCAAAAGGAGGTATTTCACACAGCAAATAAGTCTGAAATTTGGTGCCATAAGATGTGGTGATGGATGCTAGCTTGGATGGTTTTAAAAGGGGATTGAACAAATTAGTGAAGGACAGATATATCAATGGCTACCTCTGGGTTCAGTAGCAGCATGCTTCTGAAAACCAGTTGCAGGGGAGCAGTGGCAGGAGAGGTATTTTATCTCGTGCTGGTGGGCTTCCCAGAGGCAGCTGGTGGGCTACTGTGCTAGTCAAACTTTTGGCCTGATCCAGCAAGGCTTTTCTTACATTCTTTGTGCAGAAATAGGTTTCCATGCAGGAAGCTGCAGAGGACCATAATTGATTGCACACGACGTTTGTTCAGTCAAATCAAAGCATAAGCCATTACAATACAAAGCCAGAGAAACGAGAATAGACTGCTTATTAGTTCAAATAATCTTCTGTGCAAACGCAGATGGGATCAGGGCCTGTGCACAGCAGCGTTTTGGAAACTTCTAGAGCAGAGGTTCTCAACCAGTGGTACTAGTACCACCAGTGGTACATCAGCCGACTGCTGGTGGTACTCGGACCACCAGAACCCCACTTTGATGTGGCGCTTTGGGCAGTGCGTTTTCACTACCAAGAGGCTCCTGCCTTTGGCCGAGCATCTCAGGAATGCTAAGGGCCCTCCCACCTACCCAGAGCCTCCTCCCTGTGTTTTCTGCCCTCCGAAAACTTGAAAACTCAGAAGTAACTGGTAATGTCATCGCCAGTCACTTCCAGTGGTATGCAGCAGGAGAGTAGCGCCAGAGGTGGTATTCAGCCAGGAAAGGGTTGAGAACCCCTTTTCTAGAACTTGTGGTGTAGAGGGCAGGGAGAACCTCTCTTATCCTCAGTTCTGCAAGCCCAGTTTAGTGTTGCATAAGGCATGCAGTTAGGTTGTGTGCCTGCATAGAAGGCCACTCGAATGTCAATTACAGACAAGCAGTTTGTCCTTCTTGGTGATTTCTGTGCAATTGGGGTTTATGTGTCTGCTAGCTTGACTGAGGTATTTAGTTGGCTATAATATTATATGCTAATGCTATGAACTTTTCTTCAAACACTGACAAGCTGTGTGTGGTCATTATAAATAGTCAACAGCTGCAATTGTTAAGCAATATATTTTTACATCCAATGGAATGTGGACAGCATCCTGTGATACTCTTATCTATTGCAGAATGTGGGATAAAAGGTACTGCAGATATGTTTTGTTTTCTTGATACTACTTTTAAATCTGGATGACTTCATAAAGAAAAAAAGACTATCAAGGCTCTTACCTAGGGTAGCTAAATAAAACCTTCATGTCTAGTCACAGTATGCCTCCTGATTACCAGGTGCTTGGTGTCAAATAGGAATGTCCACCATCATGCTATGCTTGTAAGCCTTTAGGGGCACCTATCTGGCCACTCTTAAAAATAGGCTCGAGCAGTGCAATTCTTACATACTTGTCGTCTTGCTAGAACAATTGGCTGTTGAGAATGTGTGCAAACCAGAGCTCTTGTTCAGTTTCATTTTAGTCCTATGTATTTTATTATAATTAACCTGCCCTTTTTCTACCATGGAATTCAAGGCAGTATACAGATTGTTCTAAGCAGTTCCATGTTGAGTTGCACTGAGCCCTGGGGCAGTACCTTGCTCTGAGCTCCTGTGGGCACATGCCCAGTTTCCAGTCTCTCTCTTTCTTCCTCCTCTAGCACAGGTTCCCTTTCCCCAGCTTACCAGGCTGTCTGGGACAGTATTTTCCCTTCCTACCCTCAGGTGAAAAACAGTATATAAAACTTTCTTAATACTGTTACTAATGGAAGAAAAGCTGTTGCTCAGGTTTACTTCCAGAGGCAGGTTTACTTCTGTGTTAATGTAGGGGGGCCCTGAGAGCAAGCCCATTGGCTGCTGCACATGTTGCATCAAACCAAGAGCTGTTGTATAAATGGAGCCACATGGTAACATTTTTTAAGTCTCTAACTCTGGTAGAGGATGTGGGCATTCCATAGCAATGAGACAGGCCCCCTTCCTCTACCAAGAACATCAATTCCCAGGTAAGAAATCTTCTTTTTGATGAGTTTGAAATCTAGATACAAAAACATAGTCACTGTGCAGCTTTGTTTCCCTTGTACACTCATTCTAGGCTTGTCGTGACTTGCACAACAGCTAATGGGACTTGATCTGTCCCCATGTGGTACCTTGTCTGGGTGTGCCCTGTTAAAGCCCCACCTGGATGTGCGGCAGAGTTACTGTATGGTGTGCTGTGGAAGTGTTGCCCTTCACTCTCCAGTCCAATCCTATCTTTGTATATTTCCTGTTCATATGTGCTGATGGAAATGCAGGTGTGGGTTCTAATGTTAAAAATAACCCGTGTAAGTCGTCCATATACATAGAGGTGTAACTGAACTGTTTCAAGAGATACAGTGTGCCCAAGTGGGCTGGGGATAGGAGTGAGTGAGAATGAGGCTTAACCAGTAATGGATTGGACAATGTCCAGGAGAAGGGACAATGTGATGCTTGTATCTCGTTAAAGAGGCACACGGTTTGGCATGAAAAAGCCTGGAAGGCAGCATTGTGCAAGTATGAGCAAACAGTTGCAGGAAGTGGTGCTTCAGGGTGCCACCACCTCACAACATCACCAAAGCAGCAGAAAAAACGACTGCTCTGGAAGCATCCCAGATCAGTTTTAAGCCATCAAGGTTGTCCTGGCTTTTCTTAATGTTGTGTCTTCTTTGGACAGGAATGTTCAGAAAGAAGATCGTGCTCCCATGCTTGATGAGTACAGAGAGTACAAGAAAGTTAAAGCCAAACTTCGGCTTCTTGAAGTCCTCATCAGCAAACAAGATTCTTCAAAATCAATATAAATTATGTTTCTTCATAACAGTGAGAGGTTGTTTTCTTATGCTGTTGTAGTACTTGTTAGGTGTTCACTTTGTCTTGCGCTGTTGAAAGAATGCAGTTTTTGTACACTTTATTATGGTGCCACATTTGAAGGGCAAGTAAGTCGTCTAGAGAGCCAATGAAAAATCTTTATAAATTTGAGACTGCTCTGTCCAGCTTTAGCAAACACAATTATCTTCTCATGGTCTTTTTAATTGCAAATGCATCTTGTTCCCCAAAGACTGTAGAACTAGAACCATTCAAACACTCTGGACCTGCTAACTTCGTTTCATCTGCATTTGTTCCTGTTAACACTGAACTACTCCATTGCCTTTTTCTTATGGGGAACAATGGCAGCAAACACCTGTGTTCCAGAACACCAAAACTGAACTGAGATGCCTTTTTCAGAAGAGTACTGTGGATTAACTTGTTTGATTTCAAATGACACCTGTCATTTAATTATGGTCTGTGGATATTGCAACTCAAGGCTCCTGTTGGCTCTTTGGTTTCAGATGACGATGGACAAACCAGAAAGTGACCTTGCTTGTTGTATTTTTAAAACTTGGAAAATCTGAACATTTATATCTCACATTGCCTATGAGACTTACATTACTGTTAATTTATCAGTTATTCGTTTTCTTAGTTAATGGTGACTTAGTGTGTAGTCTGAATTGGATACTGCATCTGACCCTTGTAGGGGAGAATGTGTTGGTGCTTAGATGTGTACAGCTCCAGCAGGCATGTCAATTCAACTCTGCTGTATCTGAAATAAGCATATCTTCTCAAGGGCTAAAATCAATATTAACATAATGGACTAAAGGTAGACAGAGCCAGCTTTGAAAGAAGCCTTTCTGCTATGTCACTGTTGTAGAAAAGGGAAATAAAAGTGATATAACTTTTTGTGGCATTAAGCAGATATCATCATAATGGTTCTTGCATGATGCAGCTTCAGGAACCAAACCATTTTTGGTGGCATTTATCTTGCCTAGTGTAGATGACACAATAGCCTTTATGTTTCTTTTTAAATTTGGCAAAATCCAAAGGGCTCAATCAAAACCTACCATGGGTTCATCATCTGCACTCCGAGGGATCCACATAGGTAGGGCATAATAAACTTGGTTTTCACCCCATGGTGTGTGCACCAGGCCATTAGAAATGGCTTGGTAAAAGGAGTCCCTGTATGTATGCACTGTTGGGGGGGAACTGGAGCTCTTATGAGAAACCCTTTTGCACATGGACACTGCACCCATGGTAGAGCTGGATTAAGGCAAGCCCTCCATGTTTAAATCTGTACTTCTTGGATTTTTTGTGTGTGTTGATTGTGGCCATGTGTTTGCATGTGCCTATTTTGCTGCATGTGTTATGAACAGCTAATGTCAACAGAGATATTGTTTCTCATTGCTTTCTGAAAGACCAAAAAACGAACTTTTACAAAGTAAGTGGCTAGCATGTAAACTCATCAGTTTGGTGTGTTGACATGCAATAGATAGAAAGTAGGTTTTCTATACTCCAGAGTTGTTTGTTTGCTATGAAAGGCTCTTATTTTTACTGTGGTTGTAAGCATGTGGAACCGAAAAGAGAGCACTAAACTGAGTTTATATTATAATGCTTTGCCTTTTTATACAACTAGAGGTTTTTTAGTGGACCATAGTGAGTTGCGAGGTTGGACATTAATCTGGAGATCATCAGTGGCTTCTATTCAGCTCCATTGTGCAATGTACACTTCAGTTACTTTTATATTGGTCTGCCGACACAGATGCATTCAAACATTGAAATTTATGTGTACTGTATAGTGTTGTACATGAATGTTTTATATACCACATGCAAAATGTCAATATGCACTATTTAAATGTTTTAAATAATATATTCCTCCTTTATAATGCTTAAATCTATATGATTCCAATATTTTTATAAAGTGAGTGATCAGACTGGTTCCAATTCAGAATGATTAACAGCTGCTTTTGTGGTGTTATGCAGTGTTTGGCTGTTTGTTCAGTATCGTAGCTAGCATGGCATCAGTTATGCTAAGAGTGTGTGTTGTGCCATCCTTATTGAGCAATAAATAGTAGATTTAGGCATTTTGTGATATAACATAGTTTTACTTTGACATAAGTAAAAACTATATATGTGGATATATAGATATATATATATAAATAAACCAGATATAAATGATTGCTATGTCTGGCATTTCATTGTATAGATTTTTATAATAAAAGGATCTTTTATTGTCATACTCCATTGTGTGGTATTTTTTTGCTAAACGATTATTTTGGGGATCCTAACCAAGTATCATGTTTTGAAACAACCTTGATGTTGTAGCCTAATACTACTGCCCTTTAGCTTTATCTTGCAATTCAGGGTTAGAAAAGTACTTATACAAGGTTGGTCAGAAACTAGTGTTTACTCATTACTGCATTCTTTTATAGTGGAGCTGCCCACTGGAGAGACAGCTCCTGTATTGTGCTTGCAAAAGTACAGTCAGTATCTTTTACTGTTTTTATAGCATCTGAATATGACTGCATTTAAGGTTGTACTGGAGTGTTAATCTGCTCTTGTGTTGATATAGGCAACTCTTAGCTTTGTTATCCTGCATCTCTGAGGATGATTTAAGCATGGGCAGCCACACTTTCCAAAATGTAACAGTATTTTTCCTGACAAATCCTACATGAGATGTGCACAAATAAACATGAAGAACTTTACTTTGTTGAACAAGGTTGTTTTAGTTTTAAAGACTGGTTCCATAGTGCTCTTGCTGTACTTATCCTGTTTGCTCTATCTGAAAACAATGAAGCTGCTGCAGTCATGGGGCCAGTGCTGCTTCACTAATATTAAAGATCAGCATGCTGTAATGTTGGAATTCTTACAGCCCAATCCTACCCCCCACCAGCCTGCGCACTGCAGTGCATGCTTCCTGCTATGGGGGGGGGGGGGAACGGGACGGGACGACGACAGACCAGATGGCCCAGGAGTGGTAAAAATCATTTTTACTTACCACCCCATAAGCCACCTGACTACCAATGGATCTTCTCAGACTTACCTCAGCTATTTAGCTGGTGCAAGTCTAAGGAGCCTCAGGGGGGTGTGTCAGGCTGGGAAAAAGGGGATAGGATCTTGGTGTGCGCCACTGCTGCCAAGGTCTTCCCCTGAACTGCCCCCGCCACCACCCTTACCTGCTCCAGTGTGGGCTGGCTGTGCGTGCAGGGCTTCCAGCCGTTGGCACTGGCTGCCCCAAAGTGCATGACAGCAGCATGGCTTTTGCAGAACCAGATGGGGACTTATGGCAGTGGAATACAATATTGACTGCTATGGGCCCTGGATAGGACTGGGCCAGTAGTAATAAATCCAAATTGTGTGGAAATTTAAGCTGTAAACAGTATACCTGTTCTCTTTCCTTGGAGAAATCTTAGTTGCAGCTGCAGGAGAAATACTGATGAACTGGTTCTGCACTCTTCAGTACAACCTTGCCCCCCCCCCCAAATACAGCAAGATGTAAAAGAAAATGTAAATATTAAAGGTCACGGAGGCACCTAATTTTAAGAGAAGGTAGGTGTGCAACTCCAAGATCATGACAACTCGACATGGAAGTTGTGTATCTTTTCTTGAAACCAAGTGTCAAGTAACAGTCACTTATTTGTTCATGCATAACTAGGGGTCTCCATTGGTTTCAGTGGACTCTGGTCATAATTCAGTTTTTTCTTTGCAAGTTGAAGCCTTCAATGTCTACATCTTAGATTGTGTTTTTTCTTTTTGTCTTGGATGTATCTATTCTTCAGATGTGCCATGCAAGCACAGAAATTCACATTGGCTTATAGCACTCAGTACACTGAGAATCTCAGCTTAATTTTAAAACTTAAGTTTTGTAGCCTCATAAGCTGTGAAGATTTGATTTACGGCACAATCCTGCCTATATATAGGCCGGTGGAGCATGTGCTCCACTGGTCAAAGGAGTAGCAAAAGGGCCGTAAGGAACTTTTGTGGCTCCTCTGGAGTAAGCGGCACTAGCGCAGAGGCCAGCGCTGCTCACTCCGCCACCTACCTGGACCTACGCCAGCCGACCCAGGTGAGTGCTGCGCAGATCGGCGCAGGGGTGGTGAGGGAGGGGGCCATTGGCCAGCTTGGCCTGGGAGGGGGTGGGGATATTGGCGCTGGGTTGCACTGATTACACCCCTTCCCAGACCAGGCCAGCCTTCCACGGCCTCTCTGGATGTCCACCAGCTAAAGAACTGGCGTGCAGCTGAGGAGGCCCATTGGGGCCTCTGGCGCTCACACCAGGAGAAGGGGACAAACATCCCCTTCCCCCCAAAGGGAGCCCGGGCTGCGCCGGCGTGGCTCGCATCCCAACTCACATCCCAAACCTTTAGGCCAGCTGCTGCATCTTAGGCAGCATCAGGCTATTACAGTGTGAGCACAAATGGCTACAACATTTCGGCAGGGAAGGCTAAAAGGGTTTCTTGACCTTGATCCCCAAAGTGGTTTACAATACTAGTGTAAAAGTTCAGTAAATACATTAACCTTTAATTTAAAAACAAAACAAAACTCAATTCATCCCATTTACAAGGCCGATGGTGTTAGATGGCCCTTTGGGGAGAAAGGGACAGTCCAGCTGGAACAGGCACCTGATATCTTTGCCTCTTATCAGTGGGAGGGCTTCGGTGCCCTGGCACAAGCCTTCCTACCACACACAAACAAGTAAACAGTGAAATAAACTCCACCTGCTTTCTTCTACCTAATAAAGAGCAGACCCCCTCATATACTGTGAATATATAGGGCAGGGGATCTCAAAGTGGTGGGTCACGACACACCACTTTTTCCAGAAGTGACCAATATTCCCTTAAGGGGGGTGTCCAGCAAGAACATCGGAGGCAGCGCTCCAGGATTGCATCTGTCCTTGACACAAAAATACTTTAAGCGTACCTGGTTGTCCTGCCAGCTCCCCAAGCTTTGGATCCGGAGGGCCTGCTGCCGCCTCTGCAGGCCTCCCCACGGTTCTAAACAGTGGCAATCGCGTCCCAAAGGTTTTCAGTGAAAACCAGAAGTGGGCTTCAGAACGCGATCGCCACTGTTTAGAGAGCCTTGGAGAGGCCTGCAGAGGTGGCAGAAGCCCCCCCACCGACCCAACTTTCACAGACTGTAACACCCCTGAATAGGTACTAATAGTGACTGTGTCACAAACGTTGTTTGTTCCACAATTGTGACAATTTTACTTATGGGTCCAAGCTCTAAGAACATGTGGAAGTAGCATTCATCCGTAGACACTAAACTATAATAAGGAGCATCAATCTACCGTATTTTACGCTCCATAGGACGCATCGGTCCATAGGACGCAGGCATCCTATGGAGCATAAAATACAGAAAAACGGAATTCCTTACCTGGGAATATCCTGTTCTGGAAGGAGGAAGGGGTGTATTCGTAACTCATGGGTTAGCCCCTCCCACTCCATGAGTCAGGGTCGGATTGGTCGAAACAACTCCTCCTTGTGGGAGGGCGCCCTCTAGTGCCCAGTTCAGAGCTGTAAAGGACAAAAGAGAGAAAACCCTCCACGGCCCGCGGCTGGCAAAAAAAAAAACAGAGAAAAACCCAGACCGGCCAGGCCAAACATGCCACGGAAACAAAGAACGTGGAAAAAACAAAACAACAAAGACAGTAACCTGGGTGGTCTGTCCCCACGAGAAAAGGGGGTTCAGGCACCAAACACTGAACAACGTAACGGACCCCCAAGGGGGCAGGGGTAACATTGGAAGGACAAGGACTGCAGACTTCGAAACGACCCCAGGGTCTCAAGGGACCTAGGGATAGAGTACACACTGGCGCGCCAGCCATAGTAGGCGCACCAGGCGTTTCCCATCCCCTGAGCCGCCGCGCCAAACCAGTGGCGGGACGAATACACCCCTTCCTCCTTCCAGAACAGGATATTCCCAGGTAAGGAATTCCGTTTTTCTCTGGAGGGAGGAAGGGGTGTCTTCGTAACTCATGGGATCTACCAGAGCAGTATCACATAGGGGGGGAAAGAAGCGGCGGCACTCAACTATGCCACCACCCTCTGAAGTACCCTTCTGCCGAAGGAGGTACCAGCGATCCCAGCCAGGTCCACCCTATAGTGCCTCACAAAAGTGTGGACTGAGGACCACGTTGCTGCCCTACAGATATCGGCTACAGAACCTGCCCCATCAAAACCGGCAGAGGTAGCTGCTCCCCGCACCGAGTGCGCCGTAATGCCCTCGGGTGGATCCTTGCCAGAGGCGCGATACGCCGCCTCAATCGCTGCTCTCAGCCACCTAGACAGCGAGGATGCTGAAGCACGTTTACCCCGGTTGGGTCCCTGAAGGTGACAAAGAGGGACTCTGTCTGTCTAAAGGTAGTAGTCCTGTCCAGATAGAACTTCAGAGCCCTACGCACATCCAGCGTGTGCCAAATCTGTTCTTGTGGGTGTGTGGGGTTCGGGCAGAACGAGGGCAAAATTAATTCCTGAGCTCCGTGAAAAGCAGAATTAACCTTGGGAATGAACGCCGGGTCCGGGCGGAGGACCACCCGAACCCGGTGAAAAACGCATAGCTGGGAATTCACAGAGAGCGAGCCCAGCTCTGAGACCCGCCTGGCTGACGTGACCGCTACGAGGAACAAGGTTTTTAAGGTGAGTTCTCTATGAGAAGCAGCAGCTAAGGGTTCAAAGGGTGCCCCTGTGAGTGCTCGTAAGACCGTGTTCAGATTCCAATTAGGGGTTCGATGAACGGGCGGTGGATTTAGAAGACCCACCCCACGGAGAAAACGCTTAACGTGCGGGTGCGTGGCAACCCTGTGTCCCAGACCAGCCCCCAGCGTGCCGTTCAGCGCTGCCACCTGACAGCGGAGGGTGTTCGTGCTGAGCCCCATGTCTAGACCCCTCTGTAAGAAGTCTAATATGTCCTTAACCTTTGGCCTGAGGGGAACAACCCCCTTTTGGTTACACCCGGCTACAAACCTTTCCACGTTGTTCCATACGATTTTTTAGTGGAATCCTTTCTAGAAGCCAAGAGAGTCAGTATCACTTTTGGAGAGTACCCACACTCCCTCAACGCCTGCCGCTCAACCTCCAGGTGGTCAGTTTGAAAAGGTGAGGTTGAGGGTGCACTGTCGGACCTTGAGAGAGAAGATCGTGTCTGAGAGGCAATACCACTTCTTTCCTCACTGATAACGTCACCAGTGCCGGAAACCAGGGCCACCTGGGCGCTATCAAAATGACCTCCGCCTGAAGATCCTTTATCCTGCGGATCACCAGGGACAATAGCGCCACAGGGGGAAAAGCGTAAAGCAGACCTCGAGGCCATGGTCCGCGAAGGGCACCTACCCCTTCTGCCCCCTCTTCTAACGTCCTCGTGAAGAATCTGGGGAGCTGCGCGTTTTCCCGCGTGGCAAACAAGTCTACTTTCAGCCGGCCCAGGTGTTCTGAAATGAGGAGAAAGACCTCCGGGTGCAGTTGCCACTCTGCTTCTTGCAAAGTCTGCCTGCTCAACCAGTCTGCTGACTCGTTGTGAATCCCCGCGAGGTGTTCCGCCCGAACTGAAGCCAGGTGCCTCTCTGCCCATGACATCAGCAGATTTGCCTCCCTTGCCAGGCGGGATGACTTGGTACCCCCTTGCCTGTTTACATAGGCTTTTGCCGTGGTGTTGTCTGTTCGAATTAACACATGCTGTCCCCGGACCAGATCGAGAAACCGAACCAATGCTAGACGGATTGCCCGCAGCTCCAGCAGGTTTATGCTGAGCTGGGATTCCGCAGCCGTCCAAGTCCCCTGCGCTAGGGAGTCCAGCATGTGGGCTCCCCAGCCCAGGAGACTCGCATCTGTTGTTACAACCAGTGGTTCCGGTCTGTGCAAGCTGGTCCCCAGGGACAGACGGGTTGGGGAGGTCCACCATTGTAGAGATTTCTTGATCTCCACTGACATTGGGAGCCAAACGTGCTGCTGGCGTTCGTTGTCGTCCTGGAAGGGAGCCAGAATGCGTTGCAGAGGACGCATTCTGGCCCTGGACCA
The DNA here is from genome assembly GCA_026170595.1 of Plestiodon gilberti rubricaudatus. Lineage (NCBI taxonomy): Eukaryota > Metazoa > Chordata > Lepidosauria > Squamata > Scincidae > Plestiodon > Plestiodon gilberti. The sequence continues at coordinate 190,048,719 of JANXHW010000002.1, read as the reverse complement.
GTTCACGACATCCTGGCATGAGACCATCAGTCCCTGGATGGAAGCTAAGGACATCAGGTCCACGGAAGACGCCTGAAGTGTGTTCCGCAACATTTCCCTGAATTTCTCCTGCCTGGCTGGTGACAGGGCTATGGTGAATTTCTGAGTGTCCACTAGGAGGCCTAGGTGTTCCACTCTTTATGAGGGGACCAGAGCGCTCTTTTCCCTGTTTATTACAAAGCCCAGGCCCTGTAAGCACTCCAGGGTTTGTCGCAGGTCCACCAACGCCTGTTCCCGACTTGGGGATTTTATCAAAATGTTGCCCAAGTACGGAAACAGCGTCACCCCCCGTTGTCTCAACCATGCCACCGGTGCGACCAGTAGCTTGGTGAAGACTCTGGGGGCGGAGCTTAACTCAAACAGGAGAGCCCGGTACTGCAGGTGAAGGGGGCCGTAACAGAACCGCAGGAAGCGGCGATGACGAGGGAGGATAGGCACGTGGAGCTAGGCCTCGGCCAGATCTATGGATGTCAACAGATCTCCCTGGTCGAGAGCCATCATGATGGTCCTCCACGTTTCCATCTTGAATCTCCTCTTGCGGATGAATCGGTTCAACCACTTGAGATCCAAGATGGCCCTCCAGTCGCCATTCCGTTTGGGAACCAGGAAAAACACGGAGTAAACTCCCTGCCTTCTCTGGTTCCGAGGCACTGCCTCTATCGCTTTTATATCCAACAGGTGTTGAATGGCTTCCATTTTGAGTCGGTGTCTGTTCCGGTCCCTGGACAGCGGGACCTTCCAAAAACGGTCCCTGGGGATTTGGACAAAACTCCAGGGAGTAGCTACGTTGAACGGTCTGTTGTACCCACGCGTCTCCTGAGATGGAAGCCCAACGGTGCGCGAAGGCCAGACGTCCTCCGATAGCAGAGCAGGACGTGCTGAGACAGGAGTCATTTGGCACGGTGGTCCTTATGGGACTTGGCATTGTTGGTGGAGTTTCCCCCCTGAGGTCGCCCTCTAGGGAAGACCCTAGATTTGTTCCACTTGCTCTGAGGTCGATGCCCATCTCCAGAGCGGGGGTAGGGCCGAAAGGGCCGCTGGCTAAAGGCCTTAGTCTTAGGAGGTTCCTTCTTACTAGTCGGGCGAACCTTTCTCTTGTCATTTTCTATGAGAAGGGGTTCTAAGGCTTCCCCAAACAGCTTGCTGCCCTGAAAAGGGATGCCCACGAGTCTGCATGACCGAGTCTGGTGACCGAGTTTGCATCACTTTCCCAATTCCTTAACCAAATGTTCCTTCGTGCTGCCACATTAGATGCGATAGCTCATGCACTGAATTGTAAAGCATCCAGGGATGCGTCTGCTGAATAAGCTACGGCCAGGGCAATTTTACGCATTGTGGACTTGGCGGACTGGGACAGGCCCTTCTCTGACTGTTCTAAGTCCGAAATCAAAGCATAAGCAGCTCTGGCTAAGATCGAATTAGCTGAGGACGCCCGAAGGGCATGTGTGGACGCCTCAAAACCCCTTTTTAAAGACGCCTCCACCTTCCTGTCAATCGGATCCTTCGGCCCCCCCTCCCCATCAGATGGCAGTGTAGCTGGGGAGGACAGGGATGCCACTGGTCCATCCACCATGGGCACTTTGAACGTGGACATGACCTGGTCTGGAAGAGTGTAAAATTCATTTACCAGCCTCGCGGAATGTTTAGGATGGATGGGGGTGTTCCATTCCTTATCTAACACCCGCTGGAAGGCCTCGGGGAAAGGCAAAATATCCTGTTTATTTTGGAGTTTTGGGAAGAATTTGGAGGTTCCAGCTTTATTAGAGGTGGCATCCCGGGTCTGGTCAACAGGTGGCGCCAGATCCAGAGTTTTGGAGGCCTTTCGGAGGATCCAAGGAAAAAGTTCAGCAGGAAATAATCTATTCATATGCTGTTCAGTTTCCTCAAGGCCAGAGAGTGCCTCTTCCTCCTTCTCTGAATCAGCTGAGAGAGAAGGTTGTGAACTGTGAGGGGACAAGGAAAGGCGTGCTGAGAAACGCTTGTCAGGTCTAGCCCCACTCTTTTCCTTAGGACGCTTTTCCCCCCTAGGGGGCTGTGAGGAGAACTTCTTGGCGCGCTTGGGAGCCCTCACATAATCTTCTGAGGATTCATGTTCCCTCGATGATGACAGGGGACTAGGAGACCTGCGTTTATGCCCCTTGTGAGGAAGTAATTTGGGTTTTCCTCCTGCCAGGTGAACCCTAAAGGCTCCTTCAACGGAGGACCTGACCAATTCCAGGATACGTGCCTCCAAGTGGGGATCAATCCCCTGCGATGTTCCCTTCCCCAGGTCTGAGGCAGAGCGCCCCGACCCAGCGCGTGTCGCCATTACTCGCCTGCTTTTTTGGTCAAGCACGTCAGGGGAAAAAGCCTCCGATCGGCAGCGGCGCTCTACAGTAGGCACTGGAGTCACGCTGCGATCGTTCGGGCTGCTCCGCACTTGAAAGAAGCCGCCCCCGGCTCACGCCGACTGTGGGAAGGCAGGAGATCCTTCTGTATGAGGACGCTGTAGCCGTGTTGCCAACTGATGGTGGTAGCCTCTAGGGAGGCCCTCGTCCGGTCGCTGGGGCAGGAACACGGAGTTCTGGTAGAAGCGGCTGCGAAGGGAGAGAGCCGCGCGTGCAAAAGCGTCGCTACGTTTGCTCTCGTTGGCCTTTCCCGCCCTCAGATGGCCTCTACTGGGGTCGCTGAGGCTCTCAGGGCAGACGGGGGGAAGGGAGAACAGACAGAAAACAGAAGGGTTGATGGGGGTATTACCAGCGACGATGAAGAAAACACGGAGGAGTTGACCCAGAAAAATTGAAAATCGTGAGGTAAAAGCAGCTCAAAGAGCGCTGAGGAGAAAAATAACCAGACATTTCTCTGGAGGGAGTCAGAGTTGAACTGGGCACTAGAGGGTGCCCTCCCACAAGGAGGAGGAGTTTCGACCAATCCGACCCTGACTCATGGAGTGGGAAGGGCTAACCCATGAGTTACGAAGACACCCCTTCCTCCCTCCAGAGAAAAAAAGATTTTTACTTACCTGGGCTTGGGGGTGCTTCAGGGAGGCCTATGGGGGCTTTGGGGAGGCCTGCGTGAGCCTCTTGCAGGCCTCTACGATGTTCAGGTCGGCTGAAAATAGCGATTTTCGGCCATTTCCGGAAATGGCCGAAAATCGCTATTTTCGGCCGAACTAAACATCGGGGAGGCCTGTGGGGGCTCACGCAGGCCTCCCCGAAGCCCCCACAGGCCTCCCCGAAGCGCCCCCAACCCTAGGTTTCGCACCATAGGACTCACGCTTTCCCCCCCTATGTTTTGGGGGGGGAAGTGTGTCTTAAAGTGCGAAAAATACGGTAAATCCTGTGTGGTACTGCACAATTCTTGCGTTTCTGTGTTGAGAACCTGGATATGCTGGGATTAAATGCAATGAACTGGCTGACTAGGCAGAAAGGATAGCAATCTAGGTGCCATGAGGTACATAGTGATTTTTACTCTTGTTTTAAGATTTAAACTTACGGTACAGTGGCAAAAACAGAGAAAGTCAGACCAAACTTTTTTTGTTGAACTTCAAATGAATACCTTGCTCATTGTCCAATGTATATTTCAAGAAACTTTCCTCCCAGCTTAGGAGCAGACACTGTCCATGCCACATTTTTCTCCCCACATAATCCTAACCTTGGATCAAGTACTAAAGCAACCATCCTAACATATGCAAAAGAACTACTACAGTTCATCAATATACATATTTCATCTGCATTAGCCGCTAGTAGGAACAATTGCAAGATAAAGGGAAGAGGGAGGCATGTAGCTGAGGAGATTAATTTCTAATAGTACAATGTGAAGAGAGACAGATGAACACCAAAATTTTCAAAACATCCCCTATGCTGATTTCCCAGAATTGATAGAAGATAGCCTGTCTACATGCACCAAATCGTGTGAAAAATGCAGAAATCCCATAAAATTATGTGAGTGCAGTGTTTCATGTATACAGTACTATGCTCATCTTATCAATCAGTGGCAAGGCCTCAGAGGGGGGTTAAGGGGATACAATCATACCCAGGCCCAGGGTCAAAAGGGGGGACCCAGGAGCCAAATTCACATGAAGGGAAGGGGCCCAAAAGAAACTTTGTACCCTGATAAAATTCCTCTGAGTGGCCCTGATCAGTGGGGCTTACGTCCAAGAAAATATGGACAATAAACTGGAAAAAAGGGGGGGGGGGAAGGAAGATGCACATACAAAAGGTTCAAACCAAGTCCCTGCAGGCCAACATCTTGATCCAGGGCAAGGGATACAACAAAATTGGAGGGCAAAATGAACAGATAAATATGTTCAGACTGGTAGGGCACACACCAGCTTTCTCCTATATGTTCAATTAATAAAAGCAAACAAATTGCTCATTTTAGGTGCTAGTTAGATGCTGCAATGTTAGGTTGTGGGCCCTTTCTTGTCCATCACTATTTTTAAACAGTCGCTTGAATACAGACTATTCAACTGATCCATCAGATCCAAAATGAAAAGACTTTTAATTAGTTTCCCATGCTATTTAACAACCTACTATGTCACCAGCACAGCAATTTTTCACAGTAAAATGTTTCTTTGGTATATGAAGGGATGCCATCTCCCAGCACTTCCAAAGTGAAAGATCAGTTCTTTTCCTCTTCTGTCCTGCTCCAGAAAATTAAAAAAAAAATTAATCAAAATTTTAATCCTTTAAAAAAATGTCTTACCTGTTTCCTTGGATGAAACATGCTTTAGGGACTCGGAATGTAAGCCCAGATAAATGATGAAATTATATGAACCACTAGGTGGAATGTTCAGCAAAAACTAATTCATACCCTCCTTTTCTACCCCAAGAAACATGTAATGTGCTCCCAACGTCCACTGAAGCCACTGCTGGCAAAAATGCAAATAGGGAGAAATCATGGAAAACAACTTCCCTCTCTTAATTTAATCCCATCAGATATAAGAGGTGGCAAAGGATCAATTCTCCTTCATGATCTGTGCAGTCTCATATTTAGATTCATGGTGATTGCCTACATTTTTTTGCTTCAAGAAGTTCTGTTCTTCTCAAAACTGAACATGCAGAGTTTGGGAAGTTGCCCGTGCCACCCTGTAGTTCATGAGTGGAGAGAGGAATATGGTAGCCAGGGGATATGGTTCCAGCACTCTGGGGACCTCTAGAACTTTATGTATAGTGGTCACTAAGGCAGTGTTGGGCTGGTGCTTCTGCCTCTGGGCCAATGAATGTTTTATTCACAGGAAGCTGACTCAGAGTAAAGTGGGTCAGACCATTGGTCCACCTTGCCCGGCACTGTCACCATCAACTGGCAGTGGCTTTCCAGAGTTTCAAATGGGTCTTTCCCAGTCCTACCTGGACATGTTGCCAAGGATTGAATCTGGGAGCTTCTGCATGCAAAGCAGGTGCTCTGGCACTGAGCTACAGCTCCTCCCTAAATTTTGTTCCCAATGAATCCTTGTATGGCACAATAGAAATGGAAGAACACTGATATAGCAGCACTGGTAGTAGGAACATATATGTCTGATGCTGTGACTACAGCTCCCCACGGGACTGGGTCCTATTGTAAAATTAGCCTCACCTCTCACTATTTTTCCTTCCTACATGGAGCCTGGTGCAAGCCGGTCCAGCCTAGAGTTTAAATCCTGCACTTGTTTTTCCAGTTGTATTGTATACCTGGAAAGCCTAGAACAAAAGGATAAAATAAAAATAAAACTCCAACAAAATGTGCATGAGTGCAGGACATTTGTGGGGCTTTAGAATCCTTGCCTTCGGCAGTAAGAGAGGGCAAGCATTCTAGCTCCAGCAATATAAACCAGGATTTTACTAAAGGTCACTTTTACCAATGGCCCAATCCTATGGGGCCCAGTGATCCAGCACCACAAGGTCCTTTACGGCTGTCACAAATGGCGACACGCCATTCAACGCAGCCAGGCCACTGCCATAAGTGGCCTTGCACTAGCAGCCCACCAAAGAGCCCTGGTGCTGGTAAGTAAGCGCAAAGGGCAGGAATGAGGCTGAAGGTGGGCGGAACAGGGCAGGGTGAGGAATGGGGAATGGGGTGAGGCATCGAAGAGGGTGGATTGAGGCTGGGAACAGGGTGGTATTGGCGACAGCCTTCCTAGCCCATTCAGACTTGTGCTAGCTAAATGATTAGACCCAGCAAGGCAGTTAAGGGCTTACTCCCAGGCAAGCAAACAGATGTACTCTTACCCAGAGATCTCCAGGACTGCCCCCCCCCCCCCCGGCAGGATGCAACACACGCTTCGGTGATGTGGGTGCATCGGTAGGGGGGATTTAGGTAGGATTGGGTTACCCATCTTTTGTAATGATTTGCAGATTATTTCTTTTGAGGCCTCTAGAGCACTTTTAGACCCCTCAATTGGCATTGCAGCTAAGCAAAGGCCTGGGGAAGGTAAAGCATAATTGCTCTGCTATGTCACCATCACCTGCCTACAGCAAGAGTGATGTAAAATCCTCAGCAGTAGCCATACCTCTCTCCTTTTATACTTGGGAGAGGAAATGAAAGATCCAAAGTGCAGTGTAGTCAATGGAATGCTGGCTGATCACTTTATACTTTAAACAGAGCATAATTAAGGACTGATTGTCAAAGAGAGATAATTTTCTCTATCTACAATATACCTTTTTCTTATTGGACATGCCATTTACATAGACATGAGTGTGACTGGCTGTTTTTCTCATGCAAGTAGGACAGAATGCTGCCTCAGAATTGGATTTTCCATGATAAATTAATATTATAAAGGCAAGGGTTATTTGGGTGGGATACCGCATATTGCTCCTCCTCCTAATGAATAAAGATAGAAACTATGCAGAAAGCAACGTACTTTTGAAATTCATCATAAGAAACTGGAATGTTCTGCTCATCCCTTCTGGAAACCTACAAAGAAAGGGAGATCAGTCATATTTATGAAAAGGAATGGCGCAATCTTGTGTAACTCTTGCACCGGTGTACCAGTGGATCCCCCGGTGTAAGAGCACTAATGTCAGTGTAACTTGCTGTATGCCAACGGACGCAGGACGGACACCGGCGTAACCCCTCTTGGACGCCTCACATGCACAGTTTGGATGCGGAATGGACACCAGCACAACTCTACCGGCACAGGGGGCATTCCAGGGGTGTCTGAATGCCCCCAGAATGCTCCCTGCGCCGGTGGAGTTGCGTCGGTGTCCGTTCCATATCTGAACTGCGCATGTGAGGTGTCCGAGAGGGGTTACCCTGGTGTCCGTCCTACGTACGTCAGCATACGGTAAGTTATTTATTAATAATAATAATAACAGTATTTATATACTGCTTTTCAACAAAAAGTTCACAAAGCAGTTTACAAACAAAATCAAATGATTAAATGGCTCCCTGTCCCAAAAGGGCTCACAACCTAAAAAAGATGCAGAAGAACACCAGCAACAGCCACCAGAAAAGACACTGTGCTAGCATATGGACATTAGTTCATGAATAGAAAAAAGAAGCATAGGACACTTACCCTTTCAAAACTATTGAATGTGGAGGCCTGCTTGCCTACTTCTCTGGAGCTTGACTGTCCTTTTCTAATGGTCATGCAAGAAAAAAGAGACCAATACAATTCATGTAAGAACAACTCTCTGATACATACTTGGAACTGTCGGTGACTTGTCATTTACCATACTTTTATTTTGTGTGAAAACATTGTTTTTTTCAAAACAGATAGAACATAAGACAGAGGCTGATAGCACAAACCTTAGGACCAAACTATACTTTAACTGAAACATATGGCCACTACCAATCCACTTCTCTTCTCAAAACAACATCTAGCTAGCTGAGGATGTATGATATATTATTACATCCTGCTGTCCTTTGCATACAGCAGCTAAGCAGCCAACGCAGCAGTGTAGGGGCAGGGAAAATGCTGAACACAATAATACATCATGCAACTGCTTCAAAGACATTGCCTCTACTGATAGAAGGTTACAAGCTCAATACTTGTGAGATGGATCTGGGCACTGGCACCTCTGATATCTAGTGTGGTACGGTACACATAAGGGTGTTGGATTTGGCCCAGGGAGACCTGGTCGCTCTCCCTCACAGGATTGAGGATAAAATAAACTATAGGCTCCAATAGCTATAGGCCCCAGGGAGGTCCACCTAATCCCCATTCTAAGTGGTTTCCTAATTCACCAGGTAAAACCTTGGTTGTTCAGAGAAGCCTTCGGTGTACAATGATTGTTGATTTTAATTTTGTTCTACTGCTGACTATTACACTGAGATTATGCTGGCTCTGTGATTATTGGTTTAATTTGCTGCTGTTCTTCTTTTTGTTCCTTTCTGATTTTGTGTTTCTCTGATTTTGTGTTTCTATGTATTAATGTGAAGCTGCTCTGAGTTCTTTATTGAAGAAGGGCAGGGCATGAAATTTCTATACCACTAATACTACAACTACTATACTAATAATAAAACACATAAGATTGCTCTGCTGCACAGGTATGTCTAGAGCAGCACTTGTTACATTCCATGTACTTAACAATACATTTGAAATTTCAAATGATGTAAATATGCAGGGGAAAAAAATACAGAAAATATAATCCATAGCAATAGACTGGCAAAATATAAAAGTCCTCTTTCTTCCTTACCAATGTTAATGCAGCCGTGTGTTATTTGGACTTCTTAAAAAGAACAACACTGCAATTGCATCCATTCCTTCCCCCTAAACAAATGAGTGTCCCCCTTGCTATATACAGTAGCGGGAATTAGGAGGAGTGGAACAACGACCAGCTGAGCTCCAGTTGACCATGATTTGCAGTGTCATCGTATGCCTGCACAGGAAATTTGAACAGTGCTAGAGAGTTAAATAAAAGCAGCACACGCTTGACGTAGACACCCACCTGTTCAGAGTGGAGTACATGTTTTCTGTCTGCGGTGCACTCTTCAGCTTGAGTTTGATTAGAGCTTTATTGTAACTCTAAGCATAATACAACAAAGAGCACTGTTAAGCGAGTTATTATAAAATGCATTACATTTTCAATGAAGCTTCCAGCCAAACATAGGGCAGAAAGTGCTTGTTATTTTTGGAAGGCAAGGACATAATAAGCATGTATCGACATTATAAACTGATAGATCTTCTTCCTGCTTGAAAAAACCTGCTCTTAAACATTTAAATGCCACACGAGGTCGTCAGTGCAGCTGAAGTCACTAAAAGTAGGCTTGGAGATTCATCAATTGCACAAGAGGCTCATGTTCCTTTCTCTTTTGTTTTTGTATGCCTGCTGTTCTGCACATCCCAAAGGGTCACTGCTAGTAACATGTTTACAAATACCATACTGCTATAAAGAAAATCTCGTCGGCAGAACAGCATGCAAGGTTCTTTTGTAAGTTGCAAAACTTGCACCACATCATCCCCATGTAGGGATGCTCAAGACAGATTTTGTGTTAAATATTTATAAACACGAAGTCAAGATGGTTAATCCTGCAGCCAGTTGGCAGCGTAGGGCTTTGCTCTACTGAACCTTTCATGTTGACATATGTAATTGTCTAGGAACAATCACTCCAAAATGGCTCCCAGTCCCAGTATACTGTAATCTGATGTAAACCAAACAATGAAGTGGCAAAATCCTATTCATTGTGCACGCAGCACAGACCTGCTGAAGTCAACTGAGCTGCATCTCATTCTCAAATAAATGGAACTATTCTAGATATTCTCTGAGCTGACCCTTCAGAGTAGCTTATTAATAAAACAGTCAGAAAGGTTATGCAAGCAGTATAGGTTGACACAACACAACCAGAGTTGGAAAGAACTCAGCAGCTAATATAGTCCAATTTCTCCCTACCCCAAAAAAGCATACCCAATTGAAGATCCAGGTTCAAATCCCCGCTCAGCCACGAAGCTTCCTGGGTGACCTTGAGCCAGTCACTATCTCTCAGCCCCACCTACCGCACAGGGTTGTTGTGAGGACAAAAAGGAGGGGAGGAAATATGTACACCACTCTGAGCTCCTTGGAGGAAGGGCGGTATAAAAATGTGAAAAATAAAATAAATAAACTGGCAGCAGTTCTTTGCAGAGACTCGAGAATAGATCTAACCCACTTACCTCAGCTCGTTTGAGTTAACTGATATTTAAATTTTAAATCTATCTCCCAGGCTTCTGCAATCCCACCAAAGTTTTATCATCTGTGGATTTCATAAATGTATTGTCCATTCTCCTTTATTCAATTCACTGATCAAGATACTAAGCAGCATAAGCACGCCCAGTATAACTGCCATGAACCACTGCTAGAAACTTACTTCCAATCCTATATTAACACATCTTTCTTCAAACTCGGGAAAGAAAAAACAAATTAATCCTCTTCTTAAAAGTTATGACCAAAATGATTTCAGAAAAAAAAGTAATTCATTACTCTATTGCTGAGAATGTTTATATAAACAAGACAACTTTAGGTCCTTACCTGTTTAATAAGGTCACTGATTTCAAATTCTCTGCTTGGGATAACTGAAAAGTCAGCTTTCACTTCAGAGTATGTGTCATTAATGATCGCCAAGAACATGTTCTGTACAAAAAGGAAGTATTTTGAGGCATTACAGAATCAGATGATTGATGGGCAGGTAGTCTTAATCTGATCCATCACATTCAAAAGCTCTAGGCTCCTGCACATAATGAAACAGCAACAAAACCTGGCAGTGAAAGTCTAATCAGAGACATCAACAAGCGTGAGTTGCAGATTGTATCAGCTATTCCTGTGGTGTCCTGATTTATCATGATTTATAGCCCAACCTTCTGTATATCTACTTGGAAGTAAGACCCACTGAGTTCAATGCGACTTCAAGGTAAGCTGTAAAACTGCCTTAGGGCCAACTCCTATGGTTACCCTGCATTGCCGGAACCCGTGTTCCGGCTGAGCAGGGCACTTTCCAGAGGCACAAAACTGGGCTGTTGTCATGTGCTGCTGGGCCACTGCCGCAAACGGCAAATAGTGTGGTGCATGTGGCAGTGGCTCTGCAAGGCTCCACCAGCCCCAGCAAGTTGTTTGCGGGGGTGGAACAAGGTATTTTGGGGGAGGAATCTGGGGGCATGTCAGGGAGGGAGGGGGTGGATGCAGCTGCAGTCTGCCCCGCCCCCTGGCTCTCAGACTTATGCCACCTATGTAGCTGGCAACTTATACACCTCAATCCAGCTACACACATGTTCAGCACCTGGTCAGACTGGTGAAAGTGCTGATCAGCTCTGCAGCGGGAGGAGGAAAAAGCAGGGAAACTAAGTCCAATCTTATACGTTTTCAAGTTATCACGGCTTACACAAATCAAGGAATTAAAAATAATAAAATCCAGGTTTTCCGGCCGTTTTAATAGAATTAAATCAGTTAATTTTAACAGTCCAATCTCCTTCCCCTACTCTCTCTTTCCTGAACAGCTGATTGGCACTATTACCAATTTTTTGAGTGGCACTACATCATAGCTGATGAACTGGGCTACAAACGACATGTCAGTGTGCACAGTCTCTCATCCAGTTAGGCATAAGCATGCATAAACCTGATTCCATGCACATGTCCTGCCCCCACCCCCACTAAATCTGGATCAAATTAATAGTTTTAATGACCCTAATCTAGAGTAGTTTTTCCCATCCACTTCAATGATGGGGCAACTTCACATACTTCATCTTTGCTAAGGCAGAGCTTCCCAAATGCTTAAGTGAATAAAGAAATCTTTGTAGATGAAGAAAGTCTACACCCACATGAATTGGCCTATCTGCAATAAAATTTAAGATTTTTAACAACTATCACAAGTTTTCATAGGAAGTTTGATATTCCTGAATATTTGAGCTGGCATACATGACTACATTTGTAAGACTGGAGAACTGAACACCATGTCCTCCTTTCTCTTAATTCTTAAATTTGATTTTCCAGTGTTCATGTTTTGCAGAAAACATTTTAGTGAAAATATGAACCTAGATATAACTTTAAAATATAGTATTCAAATATAAAGAATCATATAAATATGTACATTTTATCATTTTTGAGCCAGCTTAATCTTAGGAGGAGAAGAGCCTGAATTACTTATTCCTTTTATTTACTTTGCAGTGGAGTTGCATCATACCCATATTTTAACTTACATGAATTCAAGTACAGTCAGACCTCCATATCTGTGATTTCAGCATCTGCAGATTTGACTTAACACGGATGCTCGAGGATACGGGGGTCACTTTAAAAATGTCTTTTAAAAGAAAAAATGTGTTCCTTACCTTTTCACAGCAAACTGCTCCATTTGCAGGGCTGTAGACAAATGAATTCGCACTCCTACAGCCTCTTCCAGGTCACACAACTTCCCCCATCTCTTTTCCCCAAGGTTGCCCCAGAATGCACTGGGGCAAGCCTGGGGGATAGAGGAAGTCTTGCGATGTAGAAGAGACTGTAAGAGTGGTTTGCCAGCAAAAAGTTAAGGAACGCTATTTTTAAGCTTTTTTTTTCTTACGGCATTTTTAAAGTGACCCCCCATATCCAGAAAAGGGAGTTTCCGTTTACGCGGATTTCAGTATCTGCGGGGGTTCTGTGAACAGATACCAAGGTCCAACTGTATAAGCACTCGGCAAAAAAAGAGAGAAAAAAACACAATAGTTTAAATAGTGCTGGTGATTCTGCCTGTCATTCCATGAGTGTATGCCCCAGAGTGAGTGTGAAATGGGAACCTGTTGTTCCCTCAATCTATCTCCATTCCTGTGTGTCTCTTGTAGTGTGATTCTAGTTTTTAAAGAGACAGTACATATTTTTTGGATTTAAGGGATTTTCAAGGGTAATCTTGACTATACGCAATTTTCATTTTACACACTGACTTTCAATCCTAACCTCCTCATAAGATGATACTCCACTGTCTTTCCAATTTGAAATATCTAAAGTACATCTTACCAGCAGTACGAAGAATACAAAGAACACAAATGTAATGAAGTAAATTGGCCCAAGAATTCGGTTTGCATGCTCTATACTGGCAAAGTTAAAATCTCCAAGCACAATGCGAAACTGGGTAAAACTTGGTGGGAAGTAAAATACAGAAACAGTCACTATTCAGTGTTACTCTACAATTTATATTATACAATTTATCAGTTTTTAAAAATATTAAATCATGTTCAGCCAGGTTAATTGTAATATGCCTATTTTGAGTTGCTAAACGTATTTCTCTTGAAATTGGGTCTAGGATTAAATTTTTATAATTATTTTTGAGATGTTCACCTTAGTTTGCAGCACAGTTTCTAAGGCAGTGCAATCCTCAAAACGGAGATTAAGGAATACTTTGTAAAGCTTAGGGCATGATTCAGTTTATGTGCTGCTGTGTGCCACATTGCCCATGTACAGCTTTTCCACAAGCATAATTCTATGTGAATGGGAGAAGATTACCCTTATGTTTAGAGATTACCCGTATGAGGCTAAATTAATATAATTAACATCAGCTAAAGGCCTTGAGATTTCACAGCACAAGCCACTAAGCATATTGTCTCATGTGTACACTCCTTTAAAATGATTAGGAATTAAACGTGTTAAATTAAAATGACTGTGAGACAGCTGTCTGCTAGATGAATGTCCACTATGCCCACCTAGCTAAGATATGCTTTGCAATCTTGCCTCTCATTTATATGCTTATACTGCCTGTACCACCCATATTCTTTTTGTGAGGCTTATGAAGTTAGAGAGGCAAAGCAGCTCAGTCTCCCACAAAATGCCATCAAACATCAAATTGTCGGCATGCCGCTAACAAACTGCAGAAGCTTCTGTGGGAGAATTCTGCAGTTGGCATGTCAAGTCGCCACGTGGGAGACAAATGCCAGAAAAGAGGCCAGACCAGGAAGGAAACCGTCCTACGAAAGATTAGGGCATTTGAAATACGTAAAAACCACTTCGGTTTAGATTGCCTGCCCATGTAAACCACCTTGAATTAAAGTCAGAGGAGAAATCCGATGACTAGAGAAAGGCGGTATATAGATACTGTATTATTACTATTAATTAGCTCTAGAACTTCACATTAGGAAACACTACTCTGGTATAATGATATTGGACAGTTTAGAAGGCTCTGTACATGCAATTTTGGAAAGTAGAAAACTCGTCCACTTGTGAACCGAAGACCAGGTAACCCAACTGTGCATATGCAAAGAAGATGATAAAGAACATGATGGCGAATCCTATGATGTCTTTAGCACAGCGAGACAGAGTAGAAGACAGCTGAGTCATGGTCTTGTTAAAGCTTATGTACTTAAATATCTGGAAGAGAACAGAACAGTTTACGTATTGATGAGAACCAAAAACGTACTGTACAGGTTTGAAGTTACTTGCTTAACAGCGCAATCCTAACCCATTTTCCAGCGCCGGTGCAGCCGCAATGCAGCCCCGAGGTAAGGGAGCAAATGTTCCCTCAACTTGAAGAGGCCTCCATGACTGTCCCCACACTGCAAAATGCAGCGTGCACCCTGTTGGCACTGCTACATTGGTGCTGGAAAGTTGGTTAGGATTGTGCTGTAAATCAGTTTCACATAATATTTGTCTGGAAATCAAACATTAACCCATGGAATACATTTCATTTCATTTCAATTAGCCCTGAAATTTTAAGAGGAAGGATTTTTCCCCGTGATCCCAGACAGCTGGTGCCAGTTAGTACAGTACTGAGCATGATGGGCCATTAGGTCCCATTTCAAAGTTGGCCGATTTCCTGGTGTGAAATTCCATGCCTTTGGTAATCTATCCAAAGCTGTGGAAGAAGATGAGCACGTGACTGGCTTTTCCTCTTACTGTGCTTTGCATAACATTTCAAGGAAATGTTATGCAAGGAAAAGGAAACAGAATTGAACAATTCTGCAAACAGAATTTGTGCAAACAGAGTTTCACGACCCATCCAGATTGGTTCCTTTCTGAAGACTACATCAGAATTATGGGAAGAGGATATGGAATATTTGCATTTCCTCTCATGAGCTGCCATTTCTTTTGAGGGTCCAAAGCCACCCTTACCTGAGGTGTTTAATTACATCTGACAAAATTTAAGAAAGATGCAACAGAAGATATGCTTGTCTAGGTCTCAAAATCATTACAAAAGCACAGAAATTATTATGTGTGGGGACAGAGGGAAATACAGGAAATTGATGCATTGGCTACAATGCACCTTTCCTACTTGCAAATCAAGTTCCAAGACAGATAAATCATTGGAGCCTTTTCCTTGGAAAGCAACTGATTGAACATCTTAAGGTTAGTTAGTTGGGGTCAGGGCTTTACGACAGTGGAAAAGTGGGGAGGGGTTGAAACTGGGCAGGCTGGAGGTGGAAAGGGGGTGGGGAGGCTGCGGGAGGGGATGTATCCAGCGGCAATGGCGCACAGCAGATCCTATCCGCTCTTTTAACAGCCTCCCCACCCCTTCTCCTTGGGACTTGTGCCAGCTACAGAGATGAAGAGTGGAAGGCTTACGGAGGGGCAAATAATTCCCCTTTCCTTTCCGAAGCCTCCCAATCCACCCCACTCCCGCTGGTGCGGCTGCATCAACCGGGGGGGGGGGGGGGAGATAGGATTGTGCTCCTATCTGACAAATAGGCAGATAGGAGACCACATCAGAAGTGCAATTTTGTTGTCACAAAAATGCCCTGGCTTAAGTCCCATAAGTGCTGCCTGAAAATAAGCTGTAGATCCACTTGTTGCTGATTACAGGTAAAATACAAAATGAACAAATGGTTTATGATGGTGCCACTAGTCTATTATGAGTCACATTTTTCAAACAGTGCAAAGTTATGTTACAGTGACATTAATAGCCTATGATAGAGAGGAATAATAAGCAAAGGGATGCCAAAATCCAAGTCCCGATACTTAATACACATAACGCAAGGGCTGGGATAGGATTTCCCAATTTTACTGGTTTCTTGCATCAACAGGAAGCTGATAAAGAACTTGAGAGCAATAGTGACAGAAGCAGTTACATTTGTCTAGCTTCTTCCTGACAATAAACCTTCAGAGCACTCATTAAGATCAGCCCTGTCAGAGATCGTGAACATGGAGGGGAGAGGAAAAGAATCTTAAACACCTGAGCAAATATTTATCAGTTGATTTTAAAAAGTAGGACTATGATACCTCTCTCTCTCTCTCTCTCTCTCTCTCTCTCTCTCTGTCTCATCTACCCTGAGAAGTGTAGCAGGATTATTATTATTATTATTATTAGGAATGGCGAAAAGCAGTACCTTTATCCATGCAAAGAAGACATTCACTGAAATCATATTGTTGTAACGGGTCTGCCAGAATGCAAGGAAATAAAAGTTTGGATAGGCGTATGAATTGGAAAGCAGATATTCCATCAACCTCGACACCTCAAGAGTTCGGTAAACATTGAAGGCAATAGCAAAAAGTGACAACTGGACAAAAAAAAAAGTAGATTTCTGTGAGGTTACAATCTCAGTATTCCTTATAGTGCTATCCCTTTAATGAGGTTAATCAATAAATGGGTAAGGAAGGTAAATAATTCATACTTGAAAGACATGAATGCACTGAAAAAACTGACAATAAGTAGATGATCCATGAGTCTTTTTATTTCAGAGAATATTAGTATTCATGCTTCAGCCTAAGAGTAACATTACTAAAAAGTTTCTTCCAGGAAATACTCAATTTTCAAGTGTTTGATAGTTGCTTTTTCCTAACAGCACTGTGAAATAGGATACAAACAGCGCAATCCTATGTATGTCTACTCAAAAGTAAGCCCCATTGTGTTCCAGTGTGTGTTGTAGCCAATGTATATATTTATTTATTTATTTAAAGAATTTTACCCCGTCTTTCTACGGATAAGGGCAATCAAGGCGGCTTACAATTAAAACATGTTAAAATACATAATAAAATACAACAATAAAAATAATTAAAACAAGTAATTAAAACAAACAACCCCAGTGGGTCACCTTATGATTACATTTATTAAAAAATGTATATCTACATTGCAAACTTGTATGAGTTATAGTATATGTTTACCCATCACAGCTTCACAAGGAATCTTGGGAACTGTAATTTGCAGCACAATCCTATGCACATCTACTCAGAAGTAAGCCTCATTGCATTTAATGGGACTTACTTCCAGGTAAAGTGTGCATAGGATTTCAGCCTTGGTGAGGGTGGTGAGAATTTTATGTTAGAAATTCCTAGCCCCTAGTGAGAAGGAACTGAACTTAAACCAGTTTACGTCTGTATTGTGAATATTATTATTATTAATATTATTATTAATGAAAAAACTTTCCCTTGGACTGCTAGGAGGTCAAATCAGTCAATCCTAAATGAAATCAACCCTGACTGTTCCCTGGAAGGGCAGGTACTGAGGCTGAAACTCAAATATTTTGGCCACCTAATGCGAAGAGAGGACTCTCTGGAGAAGACTCTGATGCTGGGAAAGATTGAAGGCAAAAGGAGAAGGGGAAGGCAAAGGATGAGATGGTTAGACAGCATCACCGATGCAACGAACATGAAAATGAGCAAACTCAGGAAGATAGTGGAGGACAGGAAGTCCTGGCGGGATATGGTTCATGGGATCACGAAGGGTCGGACACGACTTAACGACTGAACAACAACAACCCCTAAATGAAACCACGGAAAAGAGCGAACCCTATATCTGCAAAAAAAAAAAACCCCGTGCCCATTACTTTTATTTATCTTCATAGAGCTGGCACCAAGTCAGCATGTTTCTTGCTTCCTACATCCTGTTAACGGAGCCTCTCTAGCATTCAGGCTGCTTGCCTGCTTCGTCGCTATAATCATGCTGCTTATAGCATTTTGTTCAAGCAAGAAATATGCGACTTGGTGCCAGCTGTATGAAGATAAACAAAGGTGATGGGCAGAGCCCCCCGTGGCGAACCACGGATAAGTGGATCTGCGGATATGGGGACCCTACTGTATAACTATTTTCAACAAAAGTTCACAAAGTGATTTACATAGTAAAAGAAATTAAAAATGATTATCTGTTCCAAAACTGGCTGTCTAAAAAAAAGAAAGTACACTAGCAAACTGAAGGAATGCCATGAATAGGGACAATTGCCATCTCCTTAACAAATATAAGAGAGCCACCACTTTAAAAGGTACCTCTTTGCAATATTCTAGCTTCTATATAGGGTGCTGAGGCTGAGAGCCACTACCCTGCAGTAGCTCCCAGGGAATCCAAGACTGAGCAGGGATTTCAAGGCATGTCACTAGACAAAACACCATCTGCAATGCAATCAACATACAGTTCCCTTTTTTATTTTATCACGGAACAATAAAAATATTAAGTACCTGTGTATTTTTGAGCATTTTACTTTAGGGGAAGCCAGGGATACAAAAACTGATTCTGGTTACCAACATTCTCACAGTAAGAGAGCAATCCTGCGCAACTATCCAGTGGTGGAACAAGCGCTCCGCCACCGGAAGCCATTGCAAACGTGCCAGAAAGCACATTTGCGATGACTTGGGAGTAAGGGTGGGCAGCGTGGAGGCCTGCCGCCCTCACTCTGCCGCCGGATCGTCTCTACGGCCACTGGAGGAGGTAAGTCCAGCTCCAGCGGGTGCGGGGGTGGTTCGGGAAGTGAGGGAGGGGGCCATTGGCCAAGCTGGCCTGGGGGGGGATGGGGATGGCGGCCGCCATATTTACACGGCCTCCTCTTCTGCCAGCTAAATAGCTGGTGGAAATCCGAGGAGGCCCATTGGGCCTTCCCTGGTTTACACTGGGGGAAGGGAACGAACGTCCCCTTTCCCCGAGTAGACCTCCAGGCCGCTCCAGAGCGGCTTGGAATGGGGATAGGATCCAGTGGGTGGCCCTGGGCTGGCCGCTGGATAGTTAGGCAGGATTGCGCTGTAAGTCACATACAAGATATCTTGCATATGGTCAGTGGGCCAAATTGAACGTAAACCTTGATCATAAGTCTTAAGCTTTGACTGATTTGGTTTAGTTATCAGAAGTGAATGGTAGTCTCCATAACATGGTAAGCAGTTATGATTCCTTAAGACGGATAAAACTGAGGTTTGAAGCTGTACATGAACAGTGAATGCGCACTTTAATATTATATGAACCACAGGGAACATAAGAACATTAGAAGAGTCCTATTGGATCAGGCTTAAGGTCCATCTAGTCCAGCTTCATGTATTTCACAGTGATCTACCGGTGGGATGCCTATATCCTGTTTCCACTCCCTTGCATCTGGCATTCAGAGATAGGCTACCTCTAAAACCCAGGTTGCATATATTCATCATGGCTTGTAACCTGTGATAGACCTTTCCTCCATAAATCGGTCCAATCTCATTTTAAAGGCATCTAGGGAAGGTGCCATCACAACACCCAGTGGCAGGGAGTTCTACAGATTAATTTTGCAAAAAAAAAGTAAGAACTCATTTTGCAGACAGCCCTGTATTCCATGCTTCTATGGTAAATCTCTACTGAAAATCTCAGTGGCTCTTGGGTACAGAAATTGGAGGCCTATAGCTAGAATGTTTGTTTAGGGTGGCTTAAGGGAACACAAAGGCAACAACGTAAGAGCTGATTTCAATGGCCTTCACTGTATGACATTCATACAATGACAGCATAGCACCTCTAAGAATAGCCTTGAACAGCTCCTTACCATGGCCTCTACCTCAATTATATGTTGTACTGCTAAGGAGTGGAGTTTTTTTATTGCCTCATCATAACTTCCAAAACAAAATTTACGGCCTCCAGCTGGGGGATCTAACATTAATAAGTCCTATGTCTCTTCCAATTCCTTCTCTGATCATCATATCCGACACCATCATTCCCATGCCCCTTGCACAACTGCCCCCTCCCCAGCACATTCACTTCTCTCTAATGCAGAGGTTCCCTAACTCCTGGGAAGGCCCTCTGCTGCTCTAAGTAGCAGCGGGGCCTTCCCAGGGGTCACGATGACGCGCCCGGGATCGCGCCGCCGCCGCCACGCCCGGGATCGCCCTTGTTACCTTCATTGGTGGGCAGTGGGTGTCCGGCGGGGGTTGTGGGGAGCCTGCGGACCCCTCCGCAGGCCTCCCCAAGCGTCAGAGCAGCGCTCTGACGCGATCGCAACTCACTTCCGGTTTCGCGTAAAACCAGAAGTGGGTTGCAATCGCGTCGGAGGGGTCCGCAGGCTCCCCACAACCCCCGCCGGACACCTACTGCCCACCAATGAAGGTAACAAGGACGATCCCAGGCACGGCGGTGGCAGCGCGATCCCGGGCACGCCGTCGACGTCACCACGGGTTGCCATGCCCCTTAAGGGCATAGCAACCCTTTGTTCCCGGCTGGGGCGTCGCGACACCCCAGTTAGGGAACCACTGCTCTAATGGTATGAAGAAGGTATCTATTCTCTTGCCATCTCTGCAATCAATATGGCATCTGTCATAGTTACCCTACTTTTGTCTGCTGCAATTTTCAAAGTCACATGTAAATGCTGAGACTCACCAAGAGCAGCAACATATCCAGCCAGTTCCAGGCATCTCTAAAGTATTCTTTTTTCAGTTTCTTCATTTTTATTAACTCTTGGATTATAAAAGTGAAGATGAAGAGGCAAAAGATGACTTCGCAAGAGGCCAGGAAATAATCGTAATAGGTGACGTATCTGAGGAGTTTTACAGAGTGGAACTGCCAGGAAGGGAGTGCACCACCTGTTGCAGGAAATTCCACAAGCAGCCTGTGAAATGAAAATAAGAGTGCATGGTGGCCCAACATCCCACAGAAGTGTCATGATAAACCTCTATTCTTTTTTTTAAGCATGCAAGGCATAAAGGCTGGTCCAAAACTATAAAGTTCACCTGCTATAATCTGTTTTTTAGTTCCTTACATTTTGTAAATGGTTTTCTGGATCTAACAAAAATTGTCTCTAACATTTATTCAGGTAAGATTTCAAGCTCTGCAATCAGTGCTACTTTTAGAGAGATGTAATCAAACACCATTCATGCAGTGGGATATAAAAATTCCTGTCTGACAAGGCAAAGCAGAATCCAAGGGCTAAGGGGCTACCCAGCAGTGACTGGGGAAGGGTGAGAAGGGTCTCCTTCATGCAGGCGAAGCACCGTAATGCCACACCCCCACAGAAATCTAAAGTGGCTTGTGCAGGGTTAGCTTTGTCCTTTCAAGGACAGCATGAATAATATTATTATATGCTCCTCAAACTGCTGCCCAGGCATTGTGGTACTGGTATTAGGCAAATTTGCCTGTAGCATCCAGCCTAAAACCATTCCCTAGAGCAGCATCTCTCAAAGTTCTCCCCATGAGTAGGGGAGAATTTTGAGTGCTTGCGGGGTCAGGGCGATGGCGGCGGTAGTGATCTGGGGATCGCGCCACTGCCGGGGTATTTTTAGACTTACTGGGGGATCGGGCCGTCCTCTGGAGGGTGCAGGGACCCTTCCCCCCCCCCAGCGGGCCTCCTTAAGCCCCTGAATGGCTCCTGGTGGCGAATTAAGCCCACTTCCGTTTTTCCAGGAAACCAGGAAGTAAATCGGAAATGGGCTTTAATCGCCTCCAGGAGCCGTTTGGAGGCTTTGGAAGGCCTGCGGGGGGGGGGCTGGGGGCTCCCCGCACCCTGTGAAGGGTGGCACGACACCCAGTAAGTCTAAAAAATACCCCTTTTGTCCCCAGCAGCGGCGCAATCCCTAGTTCGTGACCCACCACTTTGAGAACCCCTGCCAGGCAGAAGTATTGTAGTTGGGGCGTACCTGCCTTTGCTCTGCTTCGGCCATCTTTTTTTTTGGCCCTCCCTGGAGCCCGAATGGCTCCAAAATGGTAACGAAACCGGCGGGGTGTGTGTGATTGGAGCTGCGCTGGGCGTGCGCAGCTGACATCACGCCCGGGTCACGTGGGGGCGTGGCGGCGCCCCCCCCCCGGTCTGTGGGAATACATTCCGAACAGCTACCGGTCCCTGACGCCGGAAAGGTTGGGGGCCGCTGCCCTAGAGGGTATCCTTTCTCTGGAATGCTTTGGCCTGGCTTGCTACAAGGTGTGGGTGGCACAGCATGTTAGTAATGTTTTCCCCCCATATGCAGTGTGTATGCATCTAGGCAAATATTTCTTTGAGAAAAAGAAGAAGCTTAACAAATATTGACCTACCATATTTGTTTTGCTCTGCTACTCTTTCTTCTTGATTATAATTGGACACTACATAAGTTTTTGTAAAAATAGCTCTATGCATTTTAAGATGCAAACCCTATTTTGCACTAAATTGATAATGAAATTACTGTATTTTTAATAATATTAATATGGCTCAACTTGGCTCATTAAGGGTAGTCAACTACATTTCTCTTGAAAATGGGATTTCAAGGGTAGAGAATGGAAGAGCTCACCTAACTATGCAAAAGAGGTTTACATTGGCATTATACATTGAAAAATCAATGAAGATTGCTCTTGTTCCTCTGGTGATCCAGCTGCGCTCCTTGAGAAAGGCAAGCCTTTGTTTACTTTGCTCCTTTGACTTGGACAAGGTCAACCTGAATCCTCCACTTCTGTATAGACCAATAAGGCCCCAATGCCAAGGGGTTAATTTTATTTTGGAAGAAAAGGAATAATGCCACCTGTTGGAGAGAAGGGAATAGGACACTTAAGTTCACACAGAGAACTCTTTGCCATTTGAATGCTTTTGGAGGTGGGACAGAGGAGGAGAATGAGAAAAGCAGAAAGAGAAAGAACAAGACGACGCATGTACAGTTAAAAACAACAGCAAAAGTGTTGCAAGCTGGGGCTAACAGCGGGTGCTAGAGCTGAAAAAGTAGAAGACACTGAAAGTGTAAAAATCATCACAAATAGCACAATCCTTCTTGGACAGTGCTCCGATGTCCCACGGATGCAACGTCAGTCATATCCTAAGCCCGTCCTGGCAATGTGACACACACCAATGGCACAGGGCACACTGATGCCAGTGCAACAAGTGCCAAATGCCAAGTCTGTCCTAGCAAAGCAATGCTGGCACAGCCCTTCCCTGTAACACCCCCAGTGTCCATGGAAACACCAACACACCCTGTTATTCAGAGTGGTGTCCTGACAGCAGCACATCATCACCATGACATCGGTGTGTCATTTGTCATCACCATGAAGTTGGTGCTTCATCCACGTGATATCTGTGTGTCATT
This sequence comes from Plestiodon gilberti rubricaudatus, assembly GCA_026170595.1. Lineage (NCBI taxonomy): Eukaryota > Metazoa > Chordata > Lepidosauria > Squamata > Scincidae > Plestiodon > Plestiodon gilberti. The sequence goes on along the minus strand of JANXHW010000002.1, from coordinate 190,025,659 downwards.
GGTGCAATGTTCAATGAGCCAATCACTGCATCCAATCAGCCCCAACACTGGCAGCCAGAGAAGTGCTGTCAAGGTGAACTGGGCTTGGAGGCACTGTTCTGCAGTGGTTCGGCTTCTTCTTGGCTGACAGATCCCAGAAGACGGTGTTGGGGAATGCCTGTTCAGAACCCTGGCCTTGGAGGGAACCTATCTTGTCCTCTATGCTGTTTAACATGAAACTTCTGGGAGAGGGCATCCAGGGATTTTGAGATGGGTGTCATCAATGTGCTGATGACACCCAGCTCTATCTCTCCTTCTCATCAAATCCTGGGGAGGCTGTTCAGGTTTTTGAGCATTGCTTAGAGGTTGCTAGGAACTGGATGTGGAATAACAAGCTCAAATTAAATCTGGACAAAATAGAGGTCCTCTTGGTCCTGAAGTCCACAATCCAGGTGCTAGATAATCAACCTCTTCTGAATGGGGTTGTGCTCCCTCTGCAGGAGCAGATACACAGCTTAGGAGTTCTCCTGGATTCTCAGTTGCTACTGGATTGCCAGGTGGCAGCACTGGTGAGGACAGTTTTTGCCCAGCTAAGGCTAGTGCGCCAGCTGAGGCCATACCCAAGTAGTTCAGACCTGACCACAGTAGTCCACGCCTTGGTGACATCTCACCTTGATTACTGTGACATGCTCTATGTGGGGCTGCCCCTGAAGACTGTCCGGAAATTTGCAATTAGTGCAGAACGCAATTAGTGCCCATGTGGTTACTGGGGCTCAATGGTTTGACTCTATTGGACTACTGCTCTGGTGACTACAGTAGTTGCCAGTTCGTTTCTGGGCACAATTCAAGGTGCTGGTTTTAACCTTTAAAGTTCTTTATGGCTTAGGACCAGGGTATCTAAGGGACTGCCTCCTTCAATAAATTCCAGCCCCTGCCCTGAGATCTTCTGAGAGAGCTCTCCTACATGTGCCACCCTTGAGGTTAGGTGGGAGGCAACAAGAGGCAGGGCCTCTTCTGCAGTTATGGAATCTCCTCCCTTGTGATTTAAGATCTGCTCCTATTCCTGAAGGTTTTCTGGTGGAGTTTGAAAACTTTTCTTTTGGGGGGAGCATTTGGAGGTGGGTTGCCGATTTTAGTTTTTACTGCTGCTGTATGGACCTTTCTTTTCTGGTCTAGACTGCAATGATGGATTTTATGCTGCTGTTTTAGTGATGCTTTTATGCTGCTGCATTTCTTGATCAATTTTGTGTGTATAGGGGTTTGTGCTGCTCTCTGCTGTTTTGGTTCTATTCATGCTGCTATTTTATAGTTATGGTTTTGTAATTTTATAATAATTTTATAATTTTATAATGAATTTGTACACCTTGTTATAGCAAAAGCTCATAAAATGATTGCTCATATAATGAGGGATAACTGTGCATATATTCAAAACACTATTAAAGTTATCCCTCATTATATGAGCAATCATTTTATGAGCTTTTGCTATAACAAGGTGTACAAATTCATACCTTTAAATTCAGTATACGAGCACATTTTTACTTATAATGTATATGATTTCTGCTTGTAAAGAACTGCTGGGGGACTGACGGCAAACGCACCATAAAGCACATTGTGATGATTCAGGAAGTAGCAGCACCAACAGAAAGACCTGCACCATCCTGCGAGTGCTGAATCCCACACTGAGGGAGGGCAGGGAGGGGGTGGGAGGACTGGGCCCGGGAGCAGGGAGGGATTGGCAATGCTGCAGTGCGCCATATCCTATCCTCCCTCCCAGGCCCCTTCGGCCGAAACAGGGCTGCTCAGTTCTACGTCAGCTAAAGAGCTGGCAGAGAACCGAATAGCCCCATTGCGGAAGCTGGGGGTTTACCCGGGATAATCAGGGACATGTCCACTTACCCCGAGGAGACCTCCAGCAGGGCCTTTCCTGGATAGGATGCAGTATGGGCCATGCGGCCCATGATGCATGGCCCAGGCCCAGGCCAGGGGTGGGGATAGGATTGCGCTACCTGGCTGCAATCCTAAACGTATTTACCTGGGAGTAAGTCTCATTGAACTCAATGTGATTGACTTCTGAGTAGACATGGAAAAGGTGCAGAAAAGAGCGACCAGATTGATTCGTGGGCTGGAGCACCTCCCTTATGAGGAAAGACTACAGCATTTGGGGCTTTTCAGTCTAGAAAAAAGGCGCCTGAGGGGGGACATGATTGAGACGTATAAAATTATGCATGGGATGGAGAGAGTGGATAGAGGGAAATTCTTCTCCCTCTCGCACAACACCAGAACCAGGGGACATGCACTAAAATTGAGTGAAGGGAGAGTTAGAACGGACAAAAGAAAATATTTCTTCACCCAGCGTGTAATTCATCTGTGGAACTCCTTGCCACAGGATGTGGTGATGGCACCTGGCCTAGATGCTTTTAAAAGGGGTTTGGATAGATTCATGGAGGAAAAGGCCATCACAGGTTACAAGCCATAAGCAACCTCCTGGTTTTAGAAGTAGGTTTTCTCTGTGCCAGGTGCAGGGGAGTGGCAGCAGGAAACAGGTTATCTTGTTGGCTGTGTGCTCCCTGAGGCATCTGGTGGGGCCACTGTGTGATACAGGAAGCTGGACTAGATGGGCCTTTGGCCTGATCCAGCGGGGCTCTTCTTATGTTCTTACACGCATAGGATTGGGGTGACTTTTTCAAAGCAGCCATTAGATGGCATTGTAACACAAAAAGGTTATCACTATACCAGTTTTCACCTTAAGAGCAGTTTTCATGGAACACATTGAGCTCCTATAACAAGGGAAAACTGTATTGTTGTTGTGGTATGTTTTGTAAGCCACCTTGGCTGCCCCACCTCAAGGGAGGGAAAGGTGAGATAAAAGTCAATCAAAATCAATCAATCAATCAATGTATTATTTACCCATATAATATTCAAATGTTGTATTCTTTTGTTGACATAAATTTGACATTCATTGGAGTAATTTGGTTAACATTAGTCTTAAGAATATTTTTGTGAATAAGAAACGGTGTAAGCGCAGCGAGCTCTGATGGAGCTGGCGCACGTCCAGGGATGCTGTGTAAGGTTGGCCCGGCCCAGGAAGGAGACGGGATATGGTGGAGCGGGCTGCCAATATCCCCACCCCCCTCCTGGGCCTGGCAAACCAATGGCCCCCTACCCTGCCACCCCAGCCTGCCTTCCCGCCGCAGACATGACCTGCGGTGGCTGGCATGGCAATCGGACACCATCAGAGTGAGCCTCCGCACTGGCACCGCTTACTCCGAGGGTGTCACAAATGTGCCTTATGTCACATTTACAACACCCTAGGCCTCCACAGCGCTCAGTCCTCCAGCCTATATCTACACTGGATTGTATAGTTAATCTCATTTGGCTAAAATATATTTAAAATGAGTTCAGATAAGGAAGAACACCAGAAAAACTGAAATGTCACTCTACTTACGGAGTGTCATTCTTGGGGCCAAAACTTTCTTTATCCTCATGAGCAAAGCTGTATTTACCATAGCACTCTTTCATAAAAGCCCGGAAAGAGGGATACACAGAACACGTGTTGTTACGAACTTTTAGTTGCCGAATTTGGGCTACTCCTAACAGTAAATTCTCATAGTAGATATGGCTGCTATTTCCATGGACATCTGTGGAATTTTCAGTATACCACTTGTTCCAATAAAGGCCGTCAAGAAGTGGTCCTTCTAAAAACTATACATGAAAGAAGAAAATATTTTTTTTTATTTTACAGAACAAACCCTCCTTTTGAAACGTTTACCCTTCTAAAGTCTTTTGAAACATCATGGGTAGAGATGGAAGCCAAGCAGTCACAATGACCTCATCAAATATTCATTTACCTTTTTTGTTTCATACATCCTATCTAGGCTACTACAACTTTGGACTTCAGTTAGCAAAGTACAGTAAGATGTACAGTATCCCAAAGTCCTATGCATGATGTAACATTCCACTGTTGTCCAATAAGGGAAATGCTCCATGCCCGTAGGCAAAACTGGAGACCGCCTACGCACACACAGCTTTATGTACATAATAGAGTACTTGAGCACAGGGAAATCTCTGGGTGGTTCAAAACATCTTTTTTTGTTAACTATGGTAAACTCCCAGTAGCTACATGCAGAATGTAATGATTTGTTGACAATTATTTGGAATTTTATTGTTCTCTTCGTAGACACCAGTAGCTCTAGTCTCATCTGAGCACCCACATACAGTGCTGGTACCAGATTGCTAGGGATCCTGAGGCCAAAGCCCTGCACTAGTTCCCCATGGTGCTCCATGCTCACCCCGATGGTGCATTTAGTTCTACCACAGCCACTAGGAGGACAAAGGGTTTAGGAGTCAGCCTGGACAGGTGGCCCACTGATGGGTGTGAGCCCTCAGCCATCAGTTGACCAACCTCAAATGCCATCCCTACTGAGATATATACTGTCATGAACAGAGTTTAAAAACTGTTTCTGTTTGTGTGAAGTCAGATATAATTTTAAATTACCAGTTTCCGTAGTCTGAAACTACTTAAGTTGCCGAAAAGAAAAAGAGCCAGAAGGGCAGTTTGGTTTGAAATCCTCTCCCAAATGGCCAATGGAAAGGGGAAGGAGCTAAGTAGCTCCAAATTGTTCTTAAGGGCAAGCTTCAGTGTGGGGAGTTGGAGCTGAAACACTGAGCTAAAAATTGCTGAGTTGTATCACTGCTGAATCGCACTGCTGAACTACTTGAGAAAAAGACTGCTACCAAAGTATGCTTTGTAAATAAACTAAGTTTCATTTGCAGCTCTTCAATTTGAAGAGCTGCATGGATTCTGCTTGCATTCGTACCCTAAGTTCTGACAGAGCACTAGGTTACCCCAAGGTAAACCAGAATTAGGGGATGAGAACCTGGAAGGGAGTGTCCCTACTCGCAGAGAACAAGCCCTGGCAAACTAGGGACTGCTGCAGTGGAAGAACACCAAGATGGGTCGGCATCAGGCATCTTGGGGTTCTGGATCAACAGCCCTTTGAGACCAGCACATACTGTATATCCTTATCTTTACAAAGCTGGTTGAAATAGTCTAGTGAAGGCAACAATGGATTAGTGAAATCATATATGTTGGCCACCAAGTTACTGGAAGACTTCCTGATCTAGCAAACGTTAACTGTGTGCACAAAGGTAGGCTTTTCATGTGCAGATCATCACTCTCCTAGAGTCAAGTCCAGATACAGAAAACATACTGCATGTGGAACAAACCATCAACCCACACTGTACAGGGGTAGGAGAGAGAGGATTAATGACCTATTCTGAGAAGTGATTCTACCCTACTACGTCGCCACCAGGTGGTTAGCTGATAGCATCAACCATGTAAAGGAGACCTTCATATACAGCAGTATGCACACAACCCAGTGTTGCAAATAAAGAAGGCTGAGTTGAGGACACTGAGGTCCAAGAGACAAAAACGAGACTTTTCTAAAATCAGCTACTGTATATGACTCACTAGAGTGTCCTGACCAAAAGATGCATGTTTTTGATGTGCTGCCTGAACAAAAACATAAAGAAGCATGTTTTTCTTCTTCATGCTTCATGGGTGTGCGAGAGTGAAAATAGCTTCTACACAGCTGCGGAAAAATGTGCCTTCTCCATCAGTTTCTAAACAAATAGTAAAACCACAAAATAAGCAGTTTACCTTCCAAAAGTCAGTAATGCTGTTCATGCTTACGAAGTTAGTGGTATCTTTTTCTGATATTGGGGTTTCCAGAAAGAGATTTGACATAATTTTGTTTAGGTAATACATATCTGTGCTCACCATTCCAAATGTCACTAAAAATAAACAGATCAGGGAGAAATTCAGATTGTTGAGATTAGCAAACACCACACCTGTCACATTTATTAACAGGACACTAAAATAAAAATTCTTTCTAAGTTTCCTTGAAGGCTAAATGTCAAGAGGAGACAAACATGCAATTATCACGTTAACTTAGAAAACATGAAGATCTTGCAATACAATGTTACAGAGAAACCTCAGTCATACAACCATACACCATCAGCTGTATAAAGATGTAGTTTTGTAAGCATGCAGAGGCGTTGTTAGGAGGGGCGGGAGGGCCAGGGCGGTGGGGCATCATGCGGGGGGGGGGGTGTACTTGCTTCCGGATCCGTCGTCAGGTCACCCCCTCCGCTACTCTTCTTGTCATTTTCGCCGCTTCATTGGTTGCAAGTTTTGATCACCCACCCGCCCAGGCTCCGTTTGGCTCCAAAATGCCACAGAAAGCGCCAGGGTGTGTGTTTTCATGCTGCTGCCGAAATTCAGTGGTAGGGCGCGAAACTGACTTCACGGCCCCAGGGGGCGTGGCTCGTGGCATCACGGGGGTGTTGCATCAGAACACCAATGTAAGCATGTGAAAGCATTAGACCAAAGTTACATGTATACAGGGCATCTCAAGAAAATGTACACACTCTTTATAGTGTCAAATTTATTATGCTATAATTCACACATATACTAATACTATAATTTACACATATACTGCACATGGTGTACACAGAAGCAGTTGCTTGACTCAGTTAATTAATTAGACCAAGTACTCAAAATGTTCTCCACTGGCATCTAATCACTACTGACATTATTGACTAAAGGATCTCCAGACATCCACCATCATGTGTGCTGGGATGGTTCCACACATCACTTCAATTGCTTCTCTTAGATGTTCCAGTGTTGCAGGTTTTCTACAAGGAAGTATGTATGAATTAGAGCTCATTAAAATGTGTGTACATTTTTTTTTGAGACACACTGTGTTTATAGGCACTTTATCACCTGGGAATCTTGCATTACTTCAATTACAGCGCAATCCTGGGTAAGAATGCGCCAGGGGAGCACATACTTCGCCCGGTGCAGGGTGTCGTAAATGCGCCGTTAAGCGTGTTTACAGCACCTGGCAAGTAAGGGCCACCGGCAGAGGCCGGCGGCACTTTCTGCAGCTCCTACCCGGCCCCGCACCTACACTGGTAGGGGTGGGGGGGAGGGCGGACCGGGTGGTGAGGGAGGGAGGGAGGGCAGGAGAGGGCGGGGATATCGACAGCGAGATATGCCAATATCCAAAGCCCTCTCCAGGCCCGGTGCAGCCTTACACGGAGGGCTTGAATGTACGTGAGCTCCAGAGCTTGCGTATGTATATTCAAGGAGGCCCATTGGGCCTGCAGCCGCTTACACCCGGGGACAGGGACAATTGTCTCCTTCCCTGAAGGTGCACCCAGGCTGCCTCGGGGCAGCCTGGGACTTGCATAGGATACAGCAGCCGGCCCTTTAGGCCGGCCGCCGTATTGTACACAGGATTAGGCTGCCCATTTGCATTATGACCCTTCCCAAGTGATGCTTTTCCTACTTAAAATATCATCACAACCTATCCAGCTACTGTAGAAAAAGATACTCCTGACCACTTACCTACGCCAGATGCTGGTCCATATTTTCTATCTGTAATGAAAACTTTCAACATCAACTTATCTGTCCAAAAAGCTTTGCATCCTGCAATGGATTCTGTGTCATGCACATTAGAACATGCACATGTTCTAGAATGCATGCTCAGCTCATGCTATGGCTGCACACCATAGGGAAAAATACATCACAGGCCACAAGCTGCCTTTCAGGGAAGCTTGTCCACCATGGCTCATCTTCTCATTGAGGAATCTCAGATAAACTTCCAAGGAACTCCAGGCTCCCTAGAACACGTTTAAAACCTCTAGGTTAGACCAAAGGATAGCAATTGGTCCAAGACCATCCAGCAAGCTGCAAAGATTTGAACCCATGTTTCCCCACAACTAATCCAACATGGTAGTCCAGTATTGCCAAACTGTTTTGACAAGTCACCCACTAGGGTGACACGGGGGGGGGGGGGGGGCTGAAGTATGCCTTGAAAAATTAGGGAACCATATTGGATGCATTCCTCTACCCTATTCCCTTCGGAATAGGGAGGTCATGCAGCAATGATTCCCTCTTCATCTGTCAATCTGTGAGTAGTGACTGACATCATTCCAAGGTAAGTCATTAAAGAGAAACTGTGATTCTCTGATGCAGCCTGCACTACAGCTGATATACATGGGAATCACTGAAGCACCACCATATCCCAGAAAGAGCAGTCCCAGCCAAGCCTTTGAATGACTGGGCAAAGTAGAAGATGGAGGCAACATTAACTGTATTGTCTTGCAGTTGCAAGAATACTTGCCCATTGTTCTAGGAGCTGATCAAGAAAATGCATATAGATCTTTTAAAGCAAAGTATGCCTGTCATTTTAATCCAGAAAAAAAGCTGTGCTCAGGTATCAAAAGTTTTGGAAATGCTGCTTTAAGCACTACCCCATACAGCCACAAGCATTCTATGTGAAGACACAACACAAATTATGCAAGAATGGAATCACATCAAATAGAGAACCACACTTATAATGACTGATGATAGTCAAGACTTGGTCTAGAAAGTAGTTTATGAACAGCAGCAAATGAGACCAGTGAATGGACTATCCTGGTTTTATAATAGTTTACTTTACAAACATGATTTTCTACATGTAGTTTGAAACATATGTAGCTACCGGTAACTTTTTGTCCCCACTATGATGTTTGCAAGGAAAAAAATTAAATTATCCATTTTGTTCATAGACTTACATATACATAAATCTGTTAGGAAAATAACGTAGATCAATAGTTCTTGAAGAGTAGTTTTCATTTCTAGCTCTCTACTATGTGTCAGTCGAGGTTTCAAACTACCTAAGTGTGGAAATTTTTCAGAGAGAAAATTACTAAAATATTGTGATTTGTGTTCTCAGGCCTAACCAAACAAATGTTTCCATGTTACAACCCCCCCCCCCCCTCCAGAGTTATCTGCTGGTTAGTAAAAGAAAAACATAAACTCCAAGTTTATCAACTAGTTTCTGACTGCACTGAATACAACTATGCTAGTGGCCATCGACACATTTGCAAAGTCAATTTAATCTCTTTTTAAATTCTTGTTACATAAAAATATTATTTTTGGAATTAAATTCTTTTTGTCAGCTTTTCTAAGTGTGGGTATGAAGGGGTGTGGAGTGGCTACTTGATTGACTGTCCCCACATGCCTGCTTTGGAGCAAGATCCAATGACTGCTTGCTTGGAAGCAATTCCCACGGAGTGGCCAAATCACACGCTGTGTGATTTCTTCTTCTGGGGCTACGTTAAGAACCAGGTGTTTATGCCGTCCCTGACTCAAGATTTAATGGAATTGAAACAACGCATTACCACGGTTATCACTCAGGTGGACAAGGCAATGCTGTGCGTGAGTCCATGTAAACTTGAGGGACTTTTATGGCTGCAAGCATGCTGAGGACTGCACACTGCACACTGCACACTGACACAGTTAAGTTTTTTCGTCTTCTTACATTCTTCAGGACCCACATGCACAGTAATTTTAGAATTAGTAATTGTAGAAACACAGCACAAAAACAGATACACTGTAAAAGGGAGCATGTAATGCACGTGCCTTGAAAGTGTGGGGATGCACTACCCATCAGGCGTTTGGGCCAAATGTGGGCCGAATTGGATTATAGAATAGACATTTGCCGTGTCACGAAGGGTGGACACATCCAGCATTTGTAAGGTCTGTAAAAAAACTTGGAACATTTCTCTTTCCATTACCATTAACTATGTTACCCTATCCCTTTCCGTTACGATGTAGTGGTACACTAAAATCTCAAAGACCATTATGACTCACCTTATATATTAAATTTATTTATCCAGGTATTTCCATCCCACCTGTCTACGTCTGAAGATGAAGAGGCCCCCAAGGAGGCTTACAAAATTTTAAAATTTAAACAGTACAATACAATAATAAAATAAAATAATAAGTCACTCAGGCCAGTGCTGATCTAGACCAGGGGTTCTCAACCCCTTCCTGGCTGAGTGCCACCTCCAGCGCCCCTCTCCTGCTGCGTACCACCGGAAGTGACTGGCGACGACATCATTGCCAGTTACTTCTAGGAAATGCAGGTAGGAGGCCCTGGGCGGGTGGGAGGCCCCTTCTCAGCATTCCCGAGAGGCTTGGCCAAAGGCAGGAGCCTCTCGGGAGCAAAAATGCGTCACCAAAAGCGCCGCATCGGAGCAGGGTTCCGGTGGTCCGGCTTTCTGAGTACCACCAACAGTCGGCCGAAGTACCACTGGTGGTACTAGTACCACTGGTTGAGAATCCCTGATCTAGACTACAAGAGTGTTAGATTCCCGCCTTAGGACATTATAAGCTGCCCGTCTTAGGACATGCAGATCTTAAGCAGTCCATGGGAGTGCTGGTTTCCATGGGACCAGGTGTTATAAGCTAAGTACAGGAAATTCAGACCCAATCACTCAACAGATTACTTCAAAAAGAGATTGTGGGTTGTGGCCCATGATGTTCACATTTGTTGTGGGAAATAAAGCTTTAAAATGGGATCAATCAAATAGGTACAACAAAACGATGTAGTAGCATGGACGTTTTCAGGGCTGGACACAATTTTTAACGACACAGGAAATATGGGATTGACAGCCATGTATATTTGAGAAGAAATACAGATCCTTTAAAATATTTTACCCGTTGTAAACGAGTTTCTTTAAGGCACACACCATCAAGACGTACACTACAGATTTTTTCAAAGAACAGGCAAGTAAAATAAAAGTCCTTCAAGTCTTATTGCCAACGTTTCTTCCCTCCCTCGGGATTTTGTCAAGGTGACATAGCACAAAGACTATTAGATCTAATAGCCAACATTTCTTCCCTCACGCGGGATTTTGTCAAGGCGACATAGCACAAAGGCTATTAGATATCTAATAGGCTATATCTAATAGCCTTTGTGCTATGTCGCCTTGACAAAATCCAGAGGGAGGGAAGAAATGTTGGCAATAAGACTTGAAGGACTTTTATTTTACTTGCCTGTTCTTTGAAAAAATCTGTAGCATACATCTTGATGGTGTGTGCCTTAAAGAAACTCGCTTACAATGGGTAAAATATTTTAAAGGATCCGTATTTCTTCTCAAATATACATGGCTGTCAATCCCATATTTCCTGTGTCGTTAAAAACAAAACGATGTGTTCATATTAGTAGCCCTGGGATAATATGTTTTCTGTATGATTACTAAAGTCCCTTTCAATTGGAAAATTCAATAAAACAACCCGTTAATAAAAGACACATGCACGCCTTTCTCGCGCCCCCATTTTTTTTAGATAAGGGTCCGTACGTTGCCATCATCAGTCAGTGGGATTCACTGCCAGGGACATATAGTTTAGGATTGTGATGTCAAAAGTGCCAGTGGTATACTGTATGTTGTTCGTTGTTGTTTTTAATTATCTGTAGTTTGGGTGTTTTACTTCAGTTTAGCTAGCAGGACACGCGCCTCTTCTATTTCAAACCCGTCTTAGGTTATTATAATAACTCAGCACGATAGACTGACAGTGTGGACTGGACTGAGCGCACAGCTCTGAGGGGGAAAAGCTGGGCTGCTACCCGAGGAAGAGCTGGCCTCAGCCGCGGCTGTGGATAGAGCAGCAAAACAAAGTCGGCTGAGCGACCCAAGAACGGGCGTCGTGTAGAGGCCTAGAACCGGTCTACCTTCCCGGCAGGGGCTCGCTCGGCCTAGCAGGCGCCGTCAAACTTACCATACGTACCTCGCCGCTCCAACGTGGCGGCCGTTTCCTGGCTGGCACTGGCGGGATCCATGGCGGGGCACGGAGGGGAAATGAAATGAGCGGCCCAGCCTAGGGTGCGTCAGCCGCGCCGTTCCCACCCTCCGGGTTCGAAAAGCGAACCCGCAGCCGCTGCCTTGACAAAGGACGGGGCACAGCGGCTGTGCGGGATGCGGCGCGGCGCCCCTTCCCGGCCAAGGTATCCCAGCAGCAGCAGCGGGCCATTTTCCCGGCTTGAGGGCGAGCCAGTCCGCTGTGTCCCGCCTCGTAGTGAAGAGGAGCCCCTTACAGAGAAGAGGGAATGCTGCAGCACGTCATCAGTCTGAATCCTGTAGCAAAGAACCCCACTACACGCGAGAGGAGCGCAGCGCTGTAAAAGATGTGGGGCTGGGGTGGTGACCTCGCATGTTTCTTGGGAAGTAAGCCCCACTAAGAAGGCAGACCAGTGCAGCCTCCTTAACAGTCATGAAGAGGACATAGTAGCAGGTGGAGCTTCGTTCTTTCACCTCTGAAATTCCTTCTTTTTTACATATAGGTTATATTATAACGTATATGTAATCAACACCATTATTAATATATACATTACAAGACCCTGGCCATCCTTTTTGGTATCTGGATATCCTCTTGGCGGGGATGGGCTGCTTCACATGACATGTTACATACAACGCATTGTGCTTGGCAACGTATGTGGAGAGAGAGTCGTCGTCATCCTGCATGTATAAACCATAGGTTTTGTCAGCAGAATACAGGCAAGCAGGGACCTGGTCCTACCCTGCTTGCTGTGAGGGTGCATTTTTCAAGTGAAAGTCACTATTGATACGTGTGTCCTGGGTGTCATTTGGAGTAGCAGCACACAAGTGTACAAATACCAGGAACTGTGGTCATTTGTCAAGCTAGTATGTTCACACTATAATAGCTACTGTAATTACCGTACATTATGCTCAGGTAATGTGTGGAGAGTAAATAATTTGATTACAGTCAGTGAAAATAAACTCAGGTGTACATGATCACATTACTTTGAAAAGTTTCAAGACATGTTGCTGAGCATTGTATTGGATTATAAAAAACAAGACAGTTTCACTCAAGAGCTCCCTTTTTTTAATTGGTGACTGTAACCAGCATAACCTCATGCCAGATATTTCCTCCATGTAGGTGCATCCAGAAGGTTGTTTGGGCGGCTGCTCCACCAGGAGAGACTTTTACACGTGTGAACCAGCCCATTGAAACCACAGATTATGATCTCTGTAACCTATACAAATTTTTCTGGAACATGGTCATACTCTATCTTGGGTAGCACACCTGTGATTAAGGGATTCGATGGTTAGAGAATTGCATTGTATGTTATGTTCATGGGTGTGTAAGAGGCATTCAGATACAATGCAAACACACAGCTATAGATTACTTACATAGCACACATTGGATGAATTAAATAACCCACAGTTAGCTCAACAATGCACATTCCAGCACTGGACTCAAGACCATGATTTTAAAGGCAGCTTCACATGTGGATTTTGATATCCGACACTAAACCTCAAAACATGATTTTAGTGGCTGGATTCATCCCTGGAATAAAATAAAGGCATAACAAAGAAGAGGCTCCTAAAGTTCCGTTCCCTAACCAGCCTGTTCTCATACATTATTAGGGAGCAGGGTTTCTAAGATAGGTTGTTTCCCATAACCTGTCCATTTAGAAGCTGCTACTTCACTTCAGTGAAACCAGGATGTTAAAGATTTGAGATTAACAAGAGCTGCTAAAGTCTTCAAAAAGCATGCCTTCTTACAGAAGCACAAGCAGGTGCTACTAGGTAACTTATTATAGCACACTCCTATGTATGTCTACTCAGAAGTAAGGCCTATTAAATTCAGTGGGACTTACTCCAAGGAAGTATGTATAGGATTGCAGCCTTACAGGCTGGTCTATTCCATGATAAAATGCAGAAAAAATGGTCTGATTGTAAGTCCTTGATTGAAAGCATTCTGATTGCCAAGCCAACCAGCAGTTTTTCATAATGCTTAAGCCTTTCTGACATTGTCATAGGATGGTTTACAGTACCTTTATTACAAGAGACACTTCCCAGATGGATGGGGTGTTTAAACTAGAATTCACACTTTGGTCACTCACTGTTTACAGGGAAACTCACATGTCATTCATCTGTTTTGTCCACCTGTTTTCCCCATACTTACACCTGTTTTCCCCATAATAAATTTCATTTATTAATACAGAAAAATCCACTTTTTGAAACTAGATGCACAATGACCACATGGTAAACTACTGTATTAGTGCCACCATGTTTGTTTTTTGAGAGAAGCAATCCCAGGGACCACAGAAACAGTAGGATCAGAAAGGCGAGGATCAGTGTACTGTGTTCCAAAAACAAGCTGTAGCTACTGCATTGTAGAAGGAACATTGCAATTCCACATGTGATCACAAGTGGAAAGGTTAGCAATTCAAGGAAGCTGTCTGGCAGTGCCTAGTGTTTGAAAGTCTCCCTCTGGGGTCTTGTTCCATGATAACTACCATCACGTAGCACTGGTCATCTCATGAGTCTTCTGCCTAAAAGGGACAGTTTCAAGGTAGCCTTATTTGTAGCAGCTGGTGTAGATCCTCCTTTTGAATGCATGGAACTGAGCAAGGACCACTAGCACCATATGTTTCAGCAGCAGAGTGGAGAAGGCGGTCTCATGTGTAGATCAGGTCTGTGATCTTGCTGCAGGACCTTGAAAGAATGTGCTTACTCAAGAATGTGTTCACAAGAATGTTCTAGATTCCCCATGTAGTTAGACAGGAACATAAGAGCCTTGATGTATCAGACCTATTTCCCATAATGGTTACCTTGATGCCTTTGAGAAGGCCACAAGCTGGGCATCAGTAGACCTCTCCAGAGTTATCCTCCAGCAGCTAGTAACAAGAGATTATATGCCACTGAACCAAGAGGTTCCATACAGCCATTGATACTTATTCTCCAGCCTCGCCCAAGTTGGAGCAGCACCCTAATTTCTATCCCTTCTCCAGTTTTTGTCTTTGTGCGTGCATTACTACATACCCGCTGCTGCCACTTCCACCTTACCCACCTGACCATGTAAAGCAGATTGGGCAGAGAAGGGAGGGAAAGCTGTACCATACTGTAACCTTTTAAACTCACTTGTCTGCAGGTTCCAGACCAACCGCTTCTTCAAACACACAGGCTGGGTGGAGCACGCTGGACACAGAAGATTCAGGTCCCAGCATGCTCCAGCCAACCTGTGCAATTTAAGAAGTGGCAGGGCAGGAACCAGTGAGTGGTGGCGCTAAAGGTTCATCTCTGTTCCATTGTCTGTCTGGGCAAAGAGGCAGTGGAGCGATCCTCTTTTTGGCAGACCAAACCAGGAAAGAATTCATCAGAACAGAATTGCTCTGCCTCCTTTCTCCAATACCATCACTGCAATTTCTCATGGCAGCAGTTCTGAAAGAAGAGGCAGGTTGCCATTGCCCCCAATCCTCCCCTCCTCTCAGTAAGTGAGAAGAGGATCTAAGCACAGGGTGAAGTGGCTTGGGGGGCTTAGCAGATACCCTACACCACCTCCTGTATGGGTGGGCCAGCCCTGCTTATTCTTCTTGAGTTCATTTAATCTGCTTTTAAAATGGTCTAAGGTAGCAACCACCACAACTTCTTGTGGCAGCAAATTCCATAAATTGGTGTGCTATGTGAAAAAATACTTCTGATGGTATCTGGAATTTTCTGCCCGTTTCATTATGCGATGCTCAAAACACAGGTCATGAGGGCGAGAACTCTGTCCTGTTTGAAGGCAAATGCAAAAAATTCATTCAGCATCCCTGCAATCTCCCTATCTTTAACTCACTTCCTTGTCTAAGGGTCAAACTAGACTTGATTTTGAATACATAAGCAGTCCTTCCAGGTTTTGTTCTTGCAAAATAAATAGCATGGGGAGGGGGAAGGAGAACAAAGTTGGCCAAAACCATAGTGGAGGGACCTTTAAATCCTTCGCAGAGTGCAGCTCTCCTCCTGTACACCATTTTTAATGGGAAAAATTTCCATTGGCTTTCAGTAAAAATTCCCCCAGTCATTAAAAACATGGGGAGGTTTAAAACAGGCAAAAGGAAGTACTTCATACCACGTATAATTCATCTATGAAATTCACTACCACAAGATGTGTTGATGGCCACCAGCTTAGATGGCTTTAAAAAAAGGGGGACTAGACAAATTCATGGAGGTCAAGTCATCAATAGCTACTAGCCATGATAGCTAAACGCTAGTCTACAGGTTCAGTTACAGTATGCCTCTAAACCAGGGGTGGCCAACCTTTCAACATGAATGCTCTTGGCCCTTTAATGGTTGTATATTTATTTATTTTTCACATTTTTATACCACCCTTCCTCCAAGGAGCTCAGAGTGGTGTACATATTTCCTCCCCTCCTTTTTGTCCTCACAACAACCCTGTGAGGTAGGTGGGGCTGAGAGATGGTGACTGGCCCAAGGTCACCCAGGAAGCTTCGTGGCTGAGCGGGGATTTGAACCTGGATCTTCCAGGTCTAAGTCCGACTCCCAAACCACTACACCATCCTGGCGAGGTGTATAGGTGAGGACATTTCAGCAGGTGCAGCTGCTTTAGCAGCAGCAGCAGCAGCAATTGCAGCTGCCAAGATTCTGTCTTTCAACGCAGAGGACCTAACGGTGAAAGGATGGCCATCCCTGCTCTAACACTAGTTGCAGGGCAGGAATGGTGGGAGAGAGGCATGCCTTCCCTCCTGTTTGTGGGCTTCCCAGAGATAACATCAGTAGCCGATTGCAGGGAAGGCGAGAGGGCAGTGGATTTGAGGTGCCCACTGCCACTGCCTCCCTCCAGCCCACTATCGACACAAGCTACATTGATCTACATTCTGCCTGCTAAAAGCAAGCAAAAAGAGGATCATCTTACTTACTGTGCTGCTTGTGCAGTTCTTTGAAATATGGAAATGCAGAACTTCCCCGTTTTATTTACAGGGATCATGTGAATGAAGGAGCTCTTTCCCACACTTCAATTGAAGAAACCACACGAGGAACATGCAAGGTGGGGGTTTTTTTTTGGTAGTGCAGAGGCAGCATTGGGGTGGCATTCTGGGTCATGCCGCCCCTGGGTTGGCCACTGAGAAAACAAATCTGGACTAGATGGACCTTTGATCCAATTCAACAGAGCTCTTATGACTCACTTTTGAGAACTAAATAGACACTAAAACCCACATAATTTTAATAGACACTAAAACCCACATAATAAAAATGAATGTTCTCAGCCCACACTTTATTTTGAAAGAAAGCATACGGGAAAATCTTAAAACGTATACTTAAACTTTATTTGCACTGGACAGAAAACTTTCAGTTAAACACTCAAATTATGTTTAGTATTCAGCCAGCAGAGATTGCAATATTATGGGGAGTGATATTAACAAAGCAGTACAAATAAAAAATGCTGTGACCGAGTCTAGAGGCATTCAAGCCATCAGCACTTTAATAATAATTGACTGGCCTGGTTTTTTGGCCTTTACAATTACAAAATAAAGACTTTTGATATTCCCCTCTGCTACAGTCACACAAATTTGTAAAAATCCATCTTAGTAAAATCACAACAGCAGAAAGAAAGAGCAAGAATTAAAGTTATAAATAAAAATATATTAGGTGTGTTTGCCAATTAGCACAACCACCTGTTTAAATTGCATCTATGCACTGTTCACAAGTGTCTGTAACAGGAACAGTAGAAGTTTCTTTCAATGTCAGTTAAAGTTCATCACTTTCATACAGTCCAGACTGTGTTGCCATACGCTGAAACTCTCCTTCATCAGGCAGGAAAGCTTGTTTCACATTCAGACCTTTACCATTGAGTGCCAAATATTTGCTAAAAGTTGGTCGAACCTTCAGTGGCTTTGGGTTTGGAACTGGTTTGTATGTGTGAGCTGAAATGAATAAAAACAAATCAAATAGAGACAATCTCCATTCGGAATACAGATTGTTTTATTTTTTAAGCACAAGTAGAAGGGAGGAGAAGAGGACAGATGTGAAAAAAATGAAGCTCCATGTACCCAAGAACACCTAGACAAACGTGTGCATACATGGTGCATCAATACCCTCCATCTTGCATATGTGCAACCTAATCCTATGAAACTGATGAGTTTAGACACATCTAACTTTGCAATGTGCTTGGGTTAACCTGACTATACAGAACCAAGCTGTGAAGTGCATTGCATCAGAGGTTAAGCACCTGTCAGTACAAGACAGACATACTGTATTTCTTCAATTCTAAGACGTATGTTTTTTCCCAATTAAGCATTTCAAAAAATGGGGTGTGTCTTAGAATCGAAGGTCTCCAAAAAGCACCCCAAAATGCTATCTTCTTACTTACTGGGGCTTGGGGGAGCTTCAGGGAGACCTGCGCGACCCTCTGCAGGCCTCCCCGATCTTCAGTTCGGCAAAAAACGGTGATTTTCAGCCATTTCCGGTTTTCGCGAAAACCAGAAATGGCCAAAAATCGCTGGTTTTCGCTGAACTGAAGATCAGGAAGGCCTGCAGAGGGTTGCGCAGGCCTCCCTGAAGCTCCCCCAAGCCCAGGTAACGAAGGAAATGGCACTTTCTGGCGGGGCCAGAAATGCTATGCAAAGGCAGTGCACTCAGTCATCCTCAGCTGCAGGAGACATACTGGGGAGAGTTGGTGCTGAGCAGGTAGATTCAATGAAGGGAGGCGAGTCTTACAATCGATTGATTTTTTTTCCCCTGCTGGTGGTACTGAAAGTAAAGGTGTGCCTTAGAATCGATGGCGCCTTAGACTCGAAGAAATACGGTAATCGCCCTTCTAGCTCCAACTCTGAACTAGGAGGGCCAAAACAGCACAGACATTACTGTAGTTTATCGAGGTAGCAATGCTCAGTTCATACTTGAGGGATATATATTTGTTCTAAATTAAGTAACCCCAGAAAGTGTATACATGAAGCTGAGAGACACAGACTCTTTACACCGACATCTGTAGACAAAAAAAGACATGACTTACTGGCCACATCCAATCGGGCATGGCACGTTGCCACTCCTGCTTCATTGACGGCAGATACTGTGTACCAACCAGCATCTTTCTTATTTACATTGTGGATCAGCAAGCAAACCTTCCCAGATGTATCATGAAACATACTAGGAAAGGAAAAGACAAAAATATGCACTTCCATTTGAATTGACAAATAAACTGTAAACCCTTTCTTTAAAATTTCTCTCACATTGAGACTTTAAGGCATTTATGTAAATAATTCTTGTTCAGTATTGTCAGGCCTTTCTAAGCCACAGACATCTCTTCTATTGTACCGATATTGATTGCAGCTCAAGGACGCTGCTGTTTACATGACCAGATATTGTAAGTCCCAGCAGGTTCCGATACTGTGCATTTTCTCTGCGTGTCAGTCACCTTAAATTAACATCTCATGAAGTCCAGACTGAACCCCATCCAGTTCTAGATCTCAAGCAGACATTCTCAATACCGACTATAGACCAATCCTTTTAAAATGCGTTTTGTGGAAGAGAATGAAAGCTAAGCATTTGATAATTCTTGCTATGAGCTTATCTATTATCCTTAAGCCATATCAATTTTCCCTGATTAGTAGAGCTACAGCCAAGACAAGCACTACATTAAAGCAGTGTTTGTAATCCTTCGACTGAATGCATGAATGGAATTTGATTCCATTGTAACAGGAGTCAGGGTCCAGTTAACGTACCGATTTTAAAAGATATAATTAAACTAATAGCAAGAATGATCACACACAGAGCAGGCCCATCAGATGGCTATCTACCTGATTCGGTCTGTATTGAATTGTACCATTTCATTATTTCTTTTCCAGTAAATCTGTGGAGGAGGGATAGCAGACACTTGGCATTCAATTCTGGCTGAATCTCCCTCATAAACTCTGGTGCTTTGTGGTTTAAAGATGAAAGTTGGTGGTTTCCGATGTTCTCGTGCTAGGGATTTAATAAGGAAATTAACAACATTTTCAAAATGACAAAAACAGAAGAAGGTAGCATCTCAGAGGTGAAAATGAGACCAACAACAGCGCAATCCGACGTAACTTTTGTGCCGGTATAACCAGCAGCGCAGCGAGAACAGGAGGCCCTAGAACGGAAAAGGGATTCAAATCCCCTCCAAAAGAGGAATTCAAAGGGGATTTGAATCCCTTTTCCGTTCTGGGGCCTCCCGTTCTCGCTGCGCCGCTGGTTACACCGGCACAAAAGTTAAGTCGGATTACACTGTAAGAGACATCTTGGACAGCATTGTGCACAACACACTGTTAGATCAAAATGGATCTGTTCTGAATTCTTATGGGGCACCAATATACATGGAAACTTTCAATTTACTTTAGTGTGAATACAACCATATGCACATCCCCATTACACATGTGGAGCTGTCCCCAACTTGGTGTGAGAACATGCGCTTTGCAGTTCATAAGAATTTTCCTCTATCATTAGTAGAATCAGAGGTGCATCAGAACCAATAGGAATTTTCAAAGGCATTAAAATGTTACAACTCTTATCCCAAGTATAAGAGTATGTCACTAATGTTTTAGACTTCAGGATTCTGAATCAACAAATTTCATTACAGACAGTTCCCTGCGAGAGAGCTCATGATGCAAAAATGCTCATAATGGCATACATTCGTTGAAGAACTCACCCACCCATCCCCGAAAACAAACAGCAGTTTCTAAGTAAACAGAGTTCTGTCATACCAATTACATCCAGTTTTACTGTAAAGGAAGCTTCTCCAGCACGATTATAAGCCACACACTCCCACGTTCCTGCATCATACGCTCTGACTACTTCAAAAATGAACGAGTGGAAGCCTTTTTCAGATACAATCATTTTATGGAAGTCATCTGGGTGAACCAGTCTTCCATTTAAATACCATGCCACATCTGGAGTTGGTAGTGCACTGACCTGCAAGATCAAAGACAGAAGATATATTTATATTTTATTAATATATTAAAACATAAAATACATATTTCATAAAGTTAAAGCAAGCACGAAGCAATACATCCTACTAGCATACTATTCACTATTTTCTGCATATAATATCCAACAAAGCCAAAATAACAGCCACATTCTATTCATTAAATCCGCATATCACCACATCGTTGTTCTCTCTCTCTCTCTCTTAAAAAATCAATAAATGGTTTCCAGTTATTCTCGAAAAGGATAACTGACTTTTCCTTAATTAAAATTGTAAGTTTATCCATTTCAGCATAGTCCAAAACTTTCAGCCACCAATCTTCCAGCGAAGGTATCTCCGAATTCTTCCAATATTGTGCATATAAAATTCTTGCCGCAGCTATCATATATAAAAACCAAGTTTGAAATTTTTCGCCTACATGATCATCCCACATACCCAACAAAAAGGTTTCCGGTTTCATTTGAACCTTAATCTTTAAAATCAACTCAATCTGTTTATGAATCTGAGTCCAATACTTCAAGATCAAAGACAGAAGATGATATTCTAGTTTGTGTCCAAAGTACACATCCCATACTCTCTATTCAATGCTTTTATTTCTGTCCTGCTCTTCCTCAGGCCTCAGGGTGGCATATATGGTTCTTCTCTTGGTCCTCACAACAACTCTGTAAGGTTGGTTAGGCCAACAGATGACTGGCCCAAGGCCATCCAGTAAATACTGTAGCCAAGTGGGGATTTGAGTCCAGGTCTCTATGTCTTTCAGCCATTTATTCCACCCTGCCTGTGGCATAAAGCTGAGAAGCATTATCTGAAAAGTGGTGACACCAAGTGGCATGATTTTTACGCTTCCTTCATCCACAGCCACTGTGCTACTTGCACTGGCCCCCCTCCCCATAATTCTCCCCCTATAATATTCTCCTTGTAGACGCATTTGATTATAAGGATGTGCCAGCCTGCTCCATCAATCAGTTCATGGAAGGAATTAGTTGTACTGAGCCCATAATCGTTTGTGTTGAATGGTATCAAGGGAGAAAATTAACACAGATTTCTGGAAGTTCAGAGCCTAAAAATCTCTTTAGGCCCACATGGTCCAACACCATATATATAACAAGAGTTGAAAATCAAGACCTCTTTGCTTTCTCTTAGTTGTATTTGGGGATGTTTGGTCAGTTACTTTTTATGGGGAAAGAGAACGACTTGCTGTAAAGAAGCTTAACAGTTTCCAATACAAAATAGGACATACCGGTAACTATTTTGCGAGGCTACATGTATGTTAATTCCTAGACACACACTTGGATTAATGTTCTGAAAATCATGGCAGATTTTGGCTTCCCAGCAAGAGTACAGCCCACCGTTTCATATGTATGGAGAATCACAGTGTGATATTTATGCATGTAGCAATTTTATTACATATTAAACAGTGCAAAGAAACAAAACTAAGTTTATACCACATGGTCTATGAAAGACAGACATGTGTTGTTAAATGGCCGAGTTCAATTTTGTGGCTTGTTAGGGGTTAAACATGATTATGTGCAGTGACTACAATGGCCTATTAAAGGCTTAGGTACGGGAAAGAATGACACAAGTGTTCTACACATTTACAAAGTCTACTTTATGTATTGTCAAAATACATAAAGCAGACAGTGGCATAAACAGCCATATGACACACACACACACACACACACACACACACACACACGGTCATGAGGAATGTCTGTATGTCGACTACAAAAAAGCCAAAGGTTTCAAGAACACTGGAAAAAATAATGCTCAGGTTCCCCTTTTCATGAGGTTACTAGCCACTGCACAAGCCAAACCAACATCTTCATCCAATCTACAGAAGATACATGCCTCAATGTTATATAGTTACAATAAAGAGCTCAACAATGGAAGATTAGGGTGTCCAAGAAGGCTTTCAGTTATATCTTAAACCCATCTTACTCATATCTTAAACCCATCTTACTCAGATTCTATAGTTAACTTATAGAATTCACTACCAAATTATGCAGTACTGGTCAATAGCTTTAGAAGGAGATCAAATAAATGCATGGAGAAACTAGGTTTAGCAACAAGTGCTAACCATAACAAATAGAAGGTCCATTATCAGAGGCAGTATGACATGGAGTGCCAAATGCTGGGAAGAAACAGGGGAACACCATCACCTTCATGCCCAGTTTGTAATCAGAATACTGGACTGGTGTTCATCATCTCATCCAGCAAGACAATTCTTAGGTTCTTTATATATTTTAGTATAAAATACAGGACATGAGCAATCAAACACTGAGTTATCAAATTGCAGTCATCATCTTTTGATACTTGACCAGCAGTTTTAGTAGACAAGACATTTGTACTGGAGCAGATGCCAAGAGGTATGTTAGGTTTTCAGAACCAAGGTTACCAGCGGACCTCACAGCCATATCTACAGGCAACCATTAGAAGAATGATGGTTATACACTAATGGCAGAGCTGGGGGGGCGGGGAAAAGAGAGAAACCTCATATAGCTTTCTACTATGTTGAAAAACAGCTTAGAATGAATGATGCATTACTTTGAAGTCAAGCCTGCAGAATCGTCCTTCTTCAACTGTTAAGTCTTCAGGCACTTGCAAGAAGCGTGGCTGAAAAAATTTCTCTTGGATGGAGCCATGTTCACTCCTCTCTCCTCTTGAAGATGGTCTGCTCCTACAAGTACATGCTTATGAATTAAATATTTCTATAATTCCCCTCCCTTCTCTTACACCACTGATAGGTTCATTGCATGATTGATTATCCTCGCTAGTCTGGTTCATTTTTTAGCTCTGTAACTCAGCTAGAGCAGCAGACCAACCAGGACTATTGTGGAATAAGATAACTCATGCATGTCTCACATAACAGAGCTCACCATCTCTGGCCTCACAGCACTTGAAATGACATCCAATTTTTCATACAATACAGTTTCCCCTTACATCGGGTCAGGCTGCACCAAAACATACATTTTCCAAAGGTTCAAAAGGATCTGAGAGTCTGCATAAGTTTTGAAGTGTGCCCCCAAAAGCCAACAACATAAACCACTAAACACAAACAAAACCCACATCTCCTCTCTCTCTCTCTCTCTCTCTCTCTCTCGCAACATTCAGTCCACTGGTATATTGCTAGCTGCCCACTAAATACATCTGTAGTTATGATTTTATTTAGCCAAGTACACTGGATATAGCATTTCATACAAACAGTGCCTGCAGACCAGATAAAATCCCATGACATTAGAGAATATGCTAACATGCCCCAGAAGTAAAATACGTTTAAGTACTTACCTAACTTGTCCTGTAGGAACTTGCAGCCATGTGCTTTCCAGGTTCTGTTGTTGAGAAGAAGAAGAAAAAAGGTAAGTTATAACAAGTGATGACCAGGTCTGAGCTGAACATCT
Source organism: Plestiodon gilberti rubricaudatus (assembly GCA_026170595.1). Taxonomy (NCBI): domain Eukaryota; kingdom Metazoa; phylum Chordata; class Lepidosauria; order Squamata; family Scincidae; genus Plestiodon; species Plestiodon gilberti. The sequence goes on along the minus strand of JANXHW010000002.1, from coordinate 190,001,695 downwards.
GTGGTTTAACTGGTTTGAAAAGCAAGCTGCCAATTTATCACAAATTGTTCCTATGTTAGTGAAAGTAACCCCACAGGACAATGCCTAGGTTTTGTTCTAGTGTACCATCATCAATAGCAACAAATGCCATCATGAGTCACGTGTCAAAGGGAATGATGCAATTCTTTCCTATGTATTCTGACAAACATGTAGCCTTTGTTAGAGGAAGGGGGCTTATCCTCTCATGGAATATCTGAAATGGGAGCTAGGGACACAGTGTCCTTCAGCTGAACAGGAATAGAAGTCACCACTAATACAGGATTGGCAAGAGCAGTGTTGTGCACACTCACAAAAGGGTACCAATGGCAATCAGCACATCTTAAGCTGGAAAATAGTTTCCTTGTTAGATCACAAGGTTAGAGTCAGTGACGCTTCCCCAACAAGTTTTAAACCAAAATCCTACTGACTACGACAATTGGAATTTATTTTTAAGCTAATAAGACCCATTTTATTTTTGCATTTTGAAGAACAGATGTAATTGAATTCAGTACAAGATATAATTCGGGCACAGCAATATTTGAACTATTTTAGCAATGAGGACAGTTAAATATAGGAAGTGCAACACTGACAGTTCTAGGTATTTGTATACCCATCCCAGGACGATATAAGCACTGTGTCAAGTTCTTCACGCCTGCTGGTTGCAAAGGCTATGTCCCAGAGCTGCATTCTAAAAACCTTTACACAAGAAAAGTCTTGCAAGCGTAATCTACCATAGATACTTTCAAGTAAGATTGCGCTTAGATTTTACTACACGCTGATTAGATATGAGCAATATTTTTAGAAAATAATCTCCAAACACTAAACAAAAAAGAGCATAGGAAGGTCCCAGGTTCAATCTCTGGCATCTCCAAGTAGAGCTGGCAAAACTCATGCCTGAAATCCTGGAGACCCATGGATTGAAGGTAGACAATACAGAGCTAAATGGATCAGTGGTCTGACTCAATATAAGACAGCTTCATATTTTCAAGACTAATGGCTAACAAAGGCAACATTTAGCACAGCACACATTAGAACAGCTATGGACAACCTGGTCTTCTGCTGTGTCTACAGGTACAGCAACAGAACAGTTATGATAGTCAAGTATGCCCCACCCAATCACTGGATATCTTCCGATTACAGGCCCTTCCACTTACCCCCATACAAATAAGTGAGAAAATTCAGAGCCATGTGCTTTAGACCCTGTTATTACCACAGCAGCTGATAAGAACATAAGAAAAGCCCTGCTGAATCAGGCCAAAGGCCCATCTAGTCCAGCTTCTGTATCTCACAGTGGCCCCACCAGATCCCTTAGGGAGCACACAAGACAACAAGATACCTGTATCCTGTTGCCCAGAGGCAAAACTAGGGCGGAGCACCGGCTCCGGGCGCCATCTCTCGAAGGGCGCCCCGCCCACGCCTCCGACTCAGAGACTCCGAGTCTCCTTAGAAGACTCGAGTCCGACCGGCCCCCTCAATCGGGAGAGCCGGCTCAGGGACGTCTTCCCCGGCCGGCTACCCGGGGCCTTCTAAGGAAGGCCCGCGCGAGAACGGTATTTATACCGTTCTTTTTGCGCATGCTCAGACTGTCCTTTTTCCCTCAGTAACAGTCTGAGCATGCGCAAAAAGAACGGTATAAATACCGTTCTCGCGAGGCCTTCCTTAGAAGGCCCTGGGCAGCCAGCCGGGGAAGACGTCCCCAAGCCAGCTCTCCCGATTGAGCGGTGGGTGGGTGCCCTCCGGAGCGCGCCGCCCCCCGGAGCGCGCTGCCCCCGTTCCGGAGCGCGCCGCAGCCTGTTGGCCACGACGATATTTTATTATAGGGGTGGGCGCCAACCCCCTTGCTCCGGGTGCCAACGGAGGCGGTTCCGACTCTGCTGTTGCCACTCCCTTGCACCTGGCATACAGAGATAACTTCTAAAACCAGGAGGTTACTTATGGCTTGTAACTTGTGATGGACTTTTCCTCCATGAATCTATCCAATCCCCTTTTAAAAAAGGTCAGGTGCCATCACCACATCCTGTGGCAAGGAGTTCCACAGATTAATTACATGCTGGGTGAAGACATTTTCTTTTGTCTGTTCTAACTCTCCCTCCACTCAATTTTAGTGCATGTCCCCTGGTTCTGGTGTTGTGCGAGAGGGAGAGAACGTCCCTCTACCAATTCTCTCCATCCCATGCATAATTTTATGTCTCAATCATGTCCCCGCTCAGGCACCTTTTTTCTAGACTAATAAACGTGGCCCTATTCATTTGCTTTATTTACTTGTATGGAAAAAGGGGAAGGGGTCTGCAGTTACTGTTTTAACTTGTCTTGTTTTAAACTGCTTTTGTTTTAAGCCTTTTACTGGTTGTAGGCTACTCTGGTGGCCTCTGCGAGGACAGAATAAAGGTATCTTAAATATTAGGCAATCTACAAATATTGATGACCCACGTTCAGTCACTGCAAGTATTATGTCCCCGTTCCCCCCATCATCAAATGCACCATTCTTCTACGCAACAAAACATCCACATACCAGCAGCAAGAGCCCCCAGTTCTATGGTAAACATGACCCCTGGAACCACATAGACCTCTAGAGAAGAAGTCTCATTTCCACAGCAAGAAAAAGTAGGAGGCCCTTCTGGAGGAGCAGAAGAGACTTTTGCCTTTTCTTACATTACTCCATCCCAGCATGCTCAAGAGTAGAACTAGTCTCTCTTCCACATCCTCTGCTCATGCCAAGATTCAGAGAAGAGAAGAGAAAGAGGGCTAGGGACAACCAACGTGACCCCTGGCATCACATAGACCTCTAGTAAAGACATCTCATTTCTCTCAATTCTTCTCTCTAGAGAAGACGTCTCATGGTGGGCTAGTTAGTATTTGTGGATTCTTGGCACCAGTTCTTCAGGAAACACACAGGCTTGCCAATTTTCCTCTTCCACGTTTGTACCTTGTTGGTTACATAAGTTCCTGGTAAAAAGGGGAGGCTACTGCGAGCACATTTGAGGATGGCGGATCCCAATCTCCAATAGAGATCATAGTCACATTTTCCTTGTACTCTTTATTCTAAGATTTGCTTTATTTTATAATTATTTGTTGCATTGCCCTGGTTACATTTGCTTTTTGTATGCTATATTGAGCACAGAAAAGGCAACACTTCTTTAAATTGCTTTTAAATACACATAATTGGGTTACAAAATTGGGAAGGGGAAGAAACCAAGCTTTTCTCTCTCACACCAGAAGTTAAGTGACTTGGTGGCAAGAGCCACATCAAGTAGGTCATCTCAAAAAGCCAATGATTACAAAGGTGGAAATGCCAGCAGTGCACCTGCGTTGTGAAATCAAATCCTTATGGATCTTACTAAGAAGTAGTTAAAATGATAATCTCATTATGGTCAAGTACAAAGTTGACACTGTTATGTCTGGTAATTTATGTAGAATGTACCTTCTCCCAACAAGGCTAATTGCACACATTTTACATTGGCAGTATCTCTCTCTTTATATTTAATATGAGAATACAAATTATCAGAGAAAGAAACAACCCAAGTTACAGCACATCTTCAGCTTTACCACCAACCTTCAGTTTTATGGAAGCTGTCAGAGACCGAGAAATGGATTCTACATTCACTCAATGGTACACATTGACAGACAATATGCAATATATTTTTAGATCTTTTAATATAATCCAGTCTTTCAGAACCATGTTTATATAGCAGACATTTTGGGCAAGGGAGAGCATAACATGTACGCACAAACCATTATGGACCAGTGAAGGACGCCCCCCCCCCCGGTGATACCCTGGTAGCATGAATAAAGGTAAAGGTGACCTCTGACAATTAAGTCCAGTCGTGTCCGATTCTAGGGTGTGGTGCTCATCCCCATTTCAAAGCCGAAGAGCCAGCGTTGTCTGAAGACGCCTCCGTGGTCATGTGACCGGCATGACTCTCCTTGCCGCAGCGCGTAGCATGCAGCTGGAACATGGAGCGCTGTTTACCTTCCCGCAAGCAGTACCTATTTACTCACATTAACATGCTTTGGAACTGCTAGGTTGGCAGGAGCTTACCAAGCAACGAGAGCTCACCCCGTCGCAGGAATCGAACTGCCGACCTTTCGATCGACAGCTCATGGTTCAGCCGTTTAACCCACTGCGCCACCCGCTGGCCATGGTAGCATGAATACATGGGTACAAATCCAGTCTCAGCTGTTTTCTTCACCAAGTACCCTTGGGGGAAGTTAAAATCTTCTTTCCCCACGTAGAGATATGCGTTGGCAACACAGTTCAGAAATCTTTTGTTTGGCAACACAATTGACCAGAAGAACAAGATCACTCTTCATGAAGTTCCAATCAGCACCTTTTTTTTAAAATTGACTGAATATAGAGAGTTGCAAAAAGCAAGACCAACCAAGTTTTGTTTCCACTTGTACACAACATTTTTACACTTACTTGCATATCTTGTGCACTTTCTTCACTCTGTGGTTCAAAGACAGATGCAGCGTTTTCTGGTCCAAGTAACCTTCGAGCCATACGCTCTTCGTAGCTTAAACGCTTACAACAGGGCAAAAAGGAAAACAAGGAAGTTACAGGAAAGCCTTGGCTGAGCTTTAGTTTTTAGTCAGCATCACTACAGGAGACGTATTAGTGCAATTTTTTGTCCTTAATTAAGTTGTGGGCAACAAACAATAGTTGTAATCTATGGTAAATGGCTGCAAAATTGGAACTCTCTAGTTGTGCCTAAGCAAGTCTCCATTAACCAGTACGGAGGTAGGAGAAGACCAAGCCCAGGGGGACGAACAGCACATCCTTGAACCATGTGTAACTGAACCATGTGTAATTCAACGCAACGTGGTGGTTTGAGGTACGTTCATCTCATTGGATGAAATCAAGCCACTCGTTTCCATTTATTTTCCAATACTGGAACTGTTGTGCGTCTCAAACTTTGTTTGATAAAACCTCCCAACCACTCTTTTCCACATAAAGAGAAAAAAACTCATGGTGGGGAAGAAATTGAGAGGAGCCCTTTGCATACACAGCCTGCCTGGTCCCTTAGCATGTAGCTTCTCCTGTACAAATTTAACTGCTTGCCCCAGAGACAGGGAGGAGGCTGAAACCTTGAACTCAAAAGGTTTGGCCAAATGAATTTCAGGGGCAACATATGCAATCAGTAAAATCTAGTAGTAATGTTTTACTGAACAGCACCATTTCAACATGTAGGAACTGGAAGATGGCTGCACAACACCACCAACAAACCCCTTTATATGCCCATAGAGAGAGATGGCAAGCATTCAAATGCAGAATCCTCCACTGGCAGTCTGGTGGCACAGCTGATGAAAACCTTGGCCACAGTTCACCCGACTGTATAAACTGACTCTCTGATCTCAATCAAGAACACAGTGATTAAACATTTGAATGCACAAATTTATTTTCAGGATCACATACTGCATTCTCCTTTTTAAAAAAGCCAGCCAGATGAAAATGTCAGAAGTGGGTGGCTAATACTAGTGACATTCTTTCCCTACAATTCTATTACACACTCAGAAAGCAAGACATGGAAAAGAATAAACTTATTTTTGATCCCATTCCATAACAACTTTATCTGGCCATTTGTGGGTCTCCATGGATTTGCATAAGGGAGCCAATCCTTGCTCAAGAGAAAGCCAATATGGGCTATTCTTGTACAGTTTGAGAGCACTTGGTTAAGAGAGAATGGCTGCACTATCAGATCTTGTTCTGGAAAAGGCATGTGCCACTCCCAGCTTGATTATTCACCCCATGAAAACTTTTTACTAACTGGTGAACAAATAGCAACTCAAAGTAGCATTTTAAGTACAAGTTATTTAGGTTAGTTTCGTACACCTGGGACCACCAAGACAGATACAATAACTATCAGTTTGGATCATTCAAAAGATTAAGGGTTGGGCGGGATTTTCTTCTCATTTATAGCAGCTCAAGTTGATTATCTTACAGCAATCTCCAAACTAATAGTTTCAGGTCACTGAAAAGTCATTAAGACAACATCTAGACTACTCTTCCATAAGATCACCCATTCACCAACCACATCTACATAGCACATTATCTTCATACATGCAACGGATATTCAACTGGTTGCCTGTGGGCAGTTCTGCTGCTTGGAAGAGTCAATGCCCAAGACACAATGGCTGGTTTAAAAAAAAACAACACAATACTTTTTGTGGATAGAAGAACTATCCATCACAGAGAACACAGCGCTACCACTGAAACCAGTAGTCCTGTGTCAAGTTCCCCTGCCCCATTCTGCAGTGGCTAGTTTGCAATTATGCCAGGTTATGGGTAACATAATGTGCACTCTCTCTCTCTCCCCCCCCCCCCCCATTAATGGCTGCCACTGGAGCACACACATTCTAATGATGCCCGGACACAGAGATACAAACATACGACTATATGAAGCTGACTTGCACCAAGTTAGGTCATTGGCCTTTTCACTCAGTCCTGTCTAGTCTACCTGGCAGCAACTCTCCAAGGTTCCAGACACATGCAGTATGTTTAACTAGATATTAACGAATACAGCAGTGGGAGAGGGCACAACTCAACACAGAGTTGCCATTTTCAGCAACAGACCTCTGTACTTTGTAGTGAATAGTTCCCTAGCCTATCATGATGCGACATTCTTTGAAAAAGTTCCTGATAGCCTGGTTGTATTCATCCTCACACCTAGAATTGTGGTGTACAAAATCACAGGTTTTGACATTACCTACAAATCACAGGATTTACATCCAAGAATAATACTGGATAAGAAAGCAGTCACTGGTGACTCTAGAGCAGGGGTGGCCAACCTTCCACCATCAGGGCCTCTGCGTTCTTAAGAGTTGTGTAAAGGACAGAACCTTGGCAGCTGCAAGTGCTGATGGTGCTGCCAAAGCAGCTGCACCTGCTGAAATGCCCTCACCTAGACAACCATTAACGGGTCGGGAGCATTCAGGTTGAAAGGTTGGCCACCCCTGCTCTGGAGACACTCAACTAGCAACTATAGCAAAGTGTTACATCAACACATATAGCACTTGAGTGTGCAAAGCACTTCGCTTGTGTTATTCCGGATTTTGCCCTTACAACAACTCTGTAAGTATTCCCAAGTTGGAGCCAAGACTAGAAAAGAACGACTTGCCTAAAGCCAGCTAGTGAACATTCATGGCAGAAATAAGAACTGAACCAAGGACGTCCTAGTATGCAGTTTAGCCTCTTAGCAACTATGTGACACCAGTTCTTGACAGAGCTGAATTGCTCTGGAGGACAGGTTTTCAGCCATGCCAGTCCTGAAGTGACCACATGGTGTATTCAGACACACACACATTCTCTAATTGATCAGGAGACAGAGTTGGCTCGAGTGGTCTAACCGTTGAATATGCCACACTTATATTTAAAAATGTATACATACAAGGGGATTCCAGAGCATTCGCTTACTGAAGTGGTTTAGAGTGCGCAAATTACAGCACAGCAAAGCTCAGAGCAATTCAGGCTGATCACTAATTTGCTAGCTCCCTTGGTGCAGGTTATGTTCATCTCTTACTTGGTTGCCATTATGGAGTAGGTTGTCTTTGCACCGTAGTTTCCTTTCCAGATCTTGAATGAGAGCGTCTTTTGTTCCTTGTATCTCCCTGTCAGAAGTCTTCTGAACTGGCTTGGTGCTGCTGGCTTGCTTCTTGTACATAGGCTTTGAGTAACTACTAATTTAAGGAAGAGAGGAGAAAACACAACGTTGGAAATTATTCGAAGCTAGATGCGAGACACGATAGTGAAGAACTTTTTTTGCCCAGCTTCTTGTACGCAGAGAGGACAATATCAATGTCATCCTATAAAACTCCCTATGTGATATACTGCACTGCTCTGGAGAAAACAATAATATCATGTACTCAAATACTTTTAAGGGTCGAAGACAGACATACACCACTGAACTGCACAACGTTTTATCTACCCACCCCTTCTGTGTGCTTTCTTCCATTAGGAGTATAAAGAAATGCATGGTTAACTCCCTCCCCCCCAATAGGTTAAGATGTCCCACCTCTTCACTTTCTAATCTCTAGGACTATTCCTTTAGAGAAGAGAACTGAAGACAGACACTTGCTCATGATTCACATTGCCCAGGGCAGCAAGACATCTGCTACGACCAAAATGGAATTTCACTCGGTTTAGAAGGCAGAAAACCAAGGAATCTCCATTTCCCTAATAACAAAAAAAAATCTTCACTGTTTTCTCATTTTGTGAAAGCAGACTCTCAAAAATCCACCTTCAGGCCCTTAAAAAGTCAGCATTTTTAGTTCATACCTTGCCAGCAGCATTCAGTCACTCCTAATCTTTTTATGCTCTTGTTATACAATGAATACTGTAACAGAAGGATTTATGACACCAGGGATTATTCCTTAATGTGCCATGCTTGAACGCTACTCGGAGACATGTACCTGGGAGTATCATTCATTTAACTCAGTGGGACTTACTTCTGAGAAAATATGCATAGGATTGAACTCTAACCTGCAATCCAGTGCGCATTGCAATCCAATGCTTGGCAGGGCCTACTCAATGGTAGGCCCTGCCGGGTTCAACAAACTTTACTCCCAGGTAAGTGTATAGAACTGCAATCCCAATTATTGAGCCTCTCATTAGTTTTTGAGTGCTTCAGTCCTATGCACATTTTCAGAAGCAAGTCCACTGAATGAATGTCATTTACTTCCATGTAAATTTTCTTAGGATGGTTGCCCCAGTCTTGAAGTGCAATCCTAACTAGCATCCAGCCGGCGGCCCATGGCCGCCTGCTGGATCCCGTGCGCGCCGTGGACTGCCATGCGGCAGGGCGGGAGGTCTACTCGGGGAAGGGGACGAGCGTCCCCTTCCAAGAGTGTAAACTGGGGCAGGCCCTATCAGCCTCCTCGGATTTCCACCAGCTATTTTACTGGCGGAAGTAAGAGGAGGCCGTGTAAAGGCCCTGGTGCCCGGTGGGGGTTAGGATACAGCCGAAGGCCAGCCCCCTCCCGGGCCGCCTGGGCCAATGGCCACCCTCCCCCACCCAGCAATCCGCCCCCCGGATCCTGTCTTACCTGGGTCCGGCAGCCGGTGGGAGCTCCGTCGTCAGAGCAGGGGTGGCTGGCCTCTGCGCTGGCCTTCCCTGCTCTGGAGTAGTTGCAAACGTGCTTTACAGCACGTTTGCAACTATTCCCTGTGCCGGAACACTTGTTCCGGTGCCGGAGTTTTCGTCTGGATTGGGCTGCCTGAGATGAACAAGGATTTTGTTTCATAAGATATTGAGGCCATTTACTAAATGGTAAAGTATTCAGCAGTTCTTTGATGATAAAATTTAAAAAAGGAATGCAAAATATTTTGTACTGCGTTCTGGTAGTTACCCCAAGAGCATCTAACCCTTAGACACCACTCTCTAAAATATTAGAACTGGCATGTTGTTCCCAGACTTCTAACGTTTGGGTCACCTGCATTTCAGTGCTGCTACCACCACCTAACATTCCTCCTCCCCTTTGTGTCCTTCCTTCAGGTATTATGCAGTGTGTGGATCTCATTGCTTTTCAGGCTTGTTGGGAAAAATGTAAGAGTTTGATGCAATCGGTGAAGTTCCAGGGAGGAGTTGTTTGAATTGCCCATTTTGGGAATGCATACTCATTCCACTATTGCCTAGCTCAGTTTTCAAGAAAGTTGCCTTCATTAAACATTTCAACAAGGGTTTTTAAAGGAGGATGGGGAGAAAAAAAACAACACCCTTCCTTTCCCTTCCATTTTCTGAATAGATCTTCTATTTCATATTCTCCTGTTTTGTGTCAGAGAATATAAGCACGTATACAGGAGGGCAGCAAGGTTTCGCTCCCTTTGAAGCCACCGAATATTTTCTATTGAGGCCTGGAATGTACTCAAGTGATACTGCCAGTTCCACGTAAGTTGCTTAGTCTCTGGCTGTTGAAGCAGGAAATAAAACCAGAGCAGTTTTAGGCCATTGTTTTTACACCATAGTGCCATGATCCATATCAAAAACTGGAAAGATGCAATGGATATTTGGTTTTAAGACAAAACTATTCTTCCTCTCATCTAGGAACCTTTAATACAAATAGCTTTCACCATAATCAACTAGATTGTTGCAGTTTACATATTACAGGCCATTAGTCTTAAGGTTGGTGTGAAAAATGTCCATAGATCATGCAGTTGAGGTCCGATTTAGGTATCCATCTCAGAGGGACAGTTAAACCTTGTCTTGCCTTTCTTATACTAGGGCTTTGGAAAGTCCCACGCCTCACACTCCTCATCTCTTAGCTTTTAGAAAACAAAAACAGACTTTGCCAAATGAAGGACACGTAGGAAGTTTTCCCTTCTTGGTCGCCCCTGCTTCCCATCTCCATCATCAATGCTTATGTTTTTACACCAGCTGCCTTGAGTGCCCTTGCTGGGAGAAAGGCGGGATACAAATTCTTTAACTAAATAAATAAATAAATGTGACATACAGTAGACATGAGACAAGGATACAGTTCAAACAATGCAGAGCGTTTCAAGAGCCGTAAATACACACAATTCAAAGCAAGGGAAAGAACATACTTACTTTGACTCCACGGAGGAAGGACCTTGGCTACTACAATCAAAGTGGGAGGGCAACACGGAGCAAAGGAATGCTGCAGGGGATTGATTATGCATGGATGAAATCCTCTGCCCGGATGATGAGCTAGCAGGAGACTGTGCAGATGCGGGTGTTACGGGAAATGAAGCGCTATATGAAGGCGAGGAGAGCGAGATTGGCGAGCTCAGCGATGAAGAGGAAGAAAATTTCTTCTCACTAGGGTTACAAGGCTGGATTAGAATGGAGGACTGTTTGGTTTGCCTGCTTGGAAGCGTAGTGGAGGTTTCTGGTCCTGGAGGCTGAGGTTTCCCTTGATATGTATTTTGAGACTGGATAAAGTGTTTTGGACGCTCATAGTTAAACATGCTTGGTTGATACATAGAGGAAACAGACGGGAGATTACTGACACTCATGGGGAAGATTTCACAACTGTCCTGTGTTTTAGAAGGTGAAAGTGGGCTTTGGGTTGGTGGCTGGAAAGAATTTTGTGGCCTCTCTTGGCTAGGTTCCTGGGTGGAACAGAAGCCCTGCCTCAGCAAAGAGTGGCTGTCTTGATGATGATAATCCCTTTAGGAAAACAACACAAATAAAAAAAAATAAATGACATGCCACAACAACTAGCAAATGTTGTGTAGATTCATAAGAGTGGGATGGAACCAATGGTTAATGTAGCCCAAACTCTGCTAGAGGCAGGCTATATACTGTACTTAAGGTATCCCTGAGAAAATGTCTATCCAATCTCCCCCCTCTTCTTAATTCTTAGAAGTTTTCCTCTCTATGAATTACCAGTATGCGACTGTTCAAAACTTCAGAAAGAAGTCAGCAAATGTTGACCGTTCAAAAGTGAATGCCATCATTCACTTGCATATGTAATTTCACTGTAACACACATACAGAAGTGTATGTACATATTATGCTGTATATCAGTTTGGCATATACTAAAAACTCCCCCCACTGAACTCAGTGCTCAACTTCTCGCCGGTTAATGCTTATATAGTTACTACTAAGATATACCTGCCTATTCGATTATCAGAGTGATCAGCATACAATGTAGTAGTCACTAGTACTACTAGAAACTTCCCAAACATCTTAAGGCCTTAGTAGACCTATTGTATAATTGCATGTACAATATTGGAAGCCAACATCAGGTAACAAAAGTTGCACTAGTTGAATCCCATTTATTTTTCCACAACTTTGCATTTTGTGTGGAACTAAAGGAGTGCATTGGGAACAGATGGCAAGGAACTCGATCTTTTCATGCAAGGCACATGCTTAGGTCTTTGTGGACCAGACTTCTTGCTCATCTTATGCTAAAAAATACTGTATTTGAGGCGAGATTCCACTCTTGCATTTCAGCACATTAAGAAACCACAAGCCCATATCATATAGGTTATACAACAGAGTACTGTATAAGCATAACATGGCCCCTCACCCATATACTGTACCGTTAACCTTTCACACAATAAGAGAAGTCTCCTTATGCTACTGTTTACAATTGCAAATTCAAGGTTGAATCCAGAGAAAGTAAGACGGGTTTATGGCTCATTTGTGCAAACAGGCAACTTTCTTTCCAAGGCAAATAGCAGCTGTGGGACAGGGGATCTGGGGGACTGCAACAGGGCAGAGGGATAAAGCTGCCCTTCCTCACAGCGCCAGTCTGGATCAGTTTCCCCCACAGCTGCTCCTTGCATTAAAAAAACCTCACAGAGCTAAATCACATCTTGTTTGACCCTCAAGTACATTGAATTCACGGGGACATACAAGCTTAGCTTTCTCTGGACTGTCCTCACCAAACCTGTAGAGATTTATATCTGCATAATTAAAAGTGTTTATTCCACTACTACAGTATTTAAGCCTGTTAATTCCAATTAGTTTCCTCTAAAGCCAGCTGGCCTGATCCAAATATATAAGATTTCTGAAACAAACGAATGGCCCACATAGAACAATTTTTGGTTTGCTTCCGATAAATCTAAATTTATACATTAATCAAAACTTGTAAACCCCCCCCCCCCGCAAAGAAACTGAAAGGAGGCTGCAGTTTTAAAAGAAGAGGAGCAAAAGGGGAAAGGAGTGTTTAACCCTTTCTACACCAGTTTCTCCCACTCAGAATCACCCCCACCTGCTTTCTCCACACACACCCAAGTTCCAGATCAGCTGTTTTGCTATTCTATGTGCAAACACAGTATGTTGTATTCCAGTCATAGAAGCACCTAAAGTGCATTCCATGAGATCATACATTCTCCGGGGAGATCAAATTATTAGGAGTCTCTTTTTGAAAGTGGAATTTAAGAGCCTCCCCTCCCTTCAACATTTTCAAGGAGAGTTACAGAACAACCATACATAGATAAGAAGTTTCTAGTGATAATGAAAACAACTCTTTCATATATCTCTCTCTCCACCCCACCCCCCCACATTCAAGGAATGTGAAAACTAAAACAGTGTACTGTATACTCGGATCACCAAGATGCTTCAATACGATATTGACAATATCACCCCGGCCCTCTCTAAAAACAGCCAGCCACCAGCACCCCCACCCCACTCCTAAATGCGAGACGTCCCGTCCCCCCAGAAGCTCAGCCAGATAATGAGACCCTGATATCATTAGAGTCCGCAAAACACTCACTCTTACCAAGGCTAATCACAAGGAACAAACACACGTTAAAAACGGAAAAGTTTCTTTTGAACTCATTAGCAACAGCACGATCCAAAGCAAATTTACTCCGAAGTAAGCCCCACTGGGCTCAATGGGTCTTACCCCACGATAAATGTGCTCGTAATTGCAGCCTAACAACACTGCACTTCAAAACCACGAGCCTTTTCGGGACACAAATGACTGAAACCACAATACTACGCTTGGTTCATTCACGTTCACAACATTCCTACAGAACCAGCCAAGTGAACGGCACTAACAAGATATAAACTACTGAAGGGGAAAAACGAAAAGGATCTTACCTACAGCCGAGAGGCAGAATCACCTGAGGGTTTTTAACCAGCGTTTTGGGGGGAAGCCAGCCATTCACTTACACAGACTACAATCATAGTAGCGCGCTCAGCTTAGTATTAATAAGACCAGTGACTTTTATCTGCTGCCAAATAATGACATCTGATGTACTCACTTGTCCACCTACCCCGGCTAAGATATCAAAATAAGAGTCTCCGTCCTGCCTAAATCCTCATCACCTACACTTAAAGCAGGTAGAACGAACGCTTGGCTGTGGTTGAGCTACTATGCATATTTGCGCGGGATCACGTCCTAGTGAGTTCAGTAGGATTGACTCCTAAACAAGTGTGCAATGGATTGCAGCCTCGACTGCACAAATCGTGAGATAGGCGCCTGTGTGGAGTACGGATACTGGGCGGGGGAAGACGAAGCAAATTAGGAATGTTCCTCAGGAAGCAAGCAAGCCCAACTATTAATATCCATTAAGATGGACATTTTGGAGCAAAGGCTGGCTCCGGGGGCGAGTAGTAAAGAACCCCCCCCCTTTAAAGAGCAGCGCTCACAAGTGCAAGGAAACACCACTTTCCATGAGCTATTTGAATCTGCTCCCTTCGGCTGTTTCACTGAAGCTTCGTGGGAAAACGCCTCCTGGACATCTCAAGGACTACAATGCTGAGCAAGGAAACCTACTGCAATCCACAGCCGACCTCCAGGGAATACAGTAGTTTCGAAAAAAGTTCCAAGGATATCACTGCCGGTGGGGACAGAGACGATCCTGCGCCCCCCCCCGCAGGGCCCCCCAGATTTTCGCCGCCCCCCAATAAAAAACAAACAATAAAATAAAATAAAAAACACCCCCGGGGGGTTTCGGAGGTTTACGGGCTTTTTATGGGGGGGGGGGTTTCGGAGGTTTACGGGCTCAAGCAGGCAATGGTGAAGCAAATGGACAAGTGCCGAGGCGCTCCCACCCCGCCGTCGCCCCTAAGGTCGGTCAGCGACCCCCAGGCAGGCACTGGAAGCTCCCCATAAAGGCAGGCAGCTGAGCGCCCCAAGGTACGCTGGACCGCTCCGTGTTGCAGCGCCGCGCGGTCGTTCCTTTTTTTTTCTTCAGAGCTTCAGTTCGGCTTGCCGCCGAATTTCGGCGGCAAGCAGCGGAGGCATAACGAAACCACCAAGCCTCTGCGCCCCCCCCCCCAGCCAAGCCTCTGCGCCCCGCCCTGGGCCCCTCCGCCCCCCCCTTGACGACGACTTTGGGTGGGAAGCAGACATTCGTATGTACCGCAGACTCTTGCAGCGCGATTACACCCACTCAGCAGTGCCTAATGTGAACTTGCACGGAACCGTGAATTCCGGTCGAGTTCACTGGTACAGTTCTTGCTTCCATAGAGCTGCAGCTTTAAGAGTCAGCAGCTGTAGCACCAGCACCGGCGAGACCTTCTCAACGAGAACAGGGCTTGACTGGCTAGGAAGAGATCTGATGATTGGTACTTACTATGCAAAACAGGTTATTTAAACGGTAATCGTTGCACCTGCCTAGTTTTATTGCAAAAAAAAAAAGTGTGAAGACTGATCAAGATGAAAGACGCTGAGATTTAGAAGTGCGTAGGAATAGCGGTCCGCTGATTCAACAGCCGCTTCAAAAGCTGTTTCTTTCTCCTTGCCCCTCTTCTCCCCCGCCCCTTGCGAGAGGGGGACTCTGATTGTGAAACAGGCTCTTCTGCGCTATCAGATTTCAGTATTTCCAGCCTAGCTCTGCCAGCGCTCCTTTTGTTCAAGCATCCCTCTGCTGCTGCTGCTCTTCCTCTCTCAAAGACTCTTTTCAGGCTCATGCAGCAACACTCGAATTGTCCTACAAAACCGGGGAAGAAATCAAGGGCCAGTTCTGATTCACACACGACGATATATAGGCGTTGAAATGGAGCCTGAATACTTTATGAATGTTGTTTCCTCTGTAGTTCCCAAACTTTTTAGTACCAGGACCCACTTTTTTAAAATGACACTGTATCCGGACACTATTTGCAAAAAAACCCCAACCCTCCATCCATTTCTCATAATGAGGCAACCCTAATAAAGAGCCTCAAGGCTTGAGGGGCTTAGTTATGTTCACCTGCTTCCACTGCCTGTCATTGATGAACTTGGAAAAAAATGCACTAGAAAAAAGATTCTCCTGGGTGCTTACCCAACTAATATTTAGGCCTTTTTGAGTGATGAAACTTCAAACTAGCAAAATGAACCCTTGTGTGCTTTTATACCAGAGTAAAGAGAACGTAGTAAGCACATTCACTTCTTGCCCCAAAGCCTGCTTATTTCTTTGGATTTACCATTTAAATCAATGGGACTTTATAAACATGCATATCTGCAGCTAAGCCACACTGCTTACTTTGTGAAAAAAATGTGCATCTTCTGTTGTAACTATTTTAGCTGAATGGCAAAGCAATGTTCAACCTGATCCATTTATAACAGCCAACTAACAGGACGGACTGGCAAGTTCCTGTAATAATTGGGGTCAGCCAAAATACTCTCTGCAATTTTTCCCATGAGAGTCTGATTGGGAATGGATAAAACTTCACAAAGATTGACTCCTGTATTTACCACCCCAAAGAGAAGATCCCATGCTTCCTCCCAAGTTAAGTAAATTAGCAATTGAAAACAATATTCAAGCAATATTGCTTTGATCCATCTGGAGCTGCAGAAAAGAAAAAAAAGCCTATATTTCTAAATACACAAACCTCTAAATTGCTTCTTTTTGGGGTTGTCTGTCTGCCATTTCCGAGACATGAGACTATCAAGGTTAAAACCACATCAAAATGTAAAATTAAGCTCAGCATACCAGTGCTTGGGACACTCATTCTACATAGTAAGTGTTAATTGGGTACCAATTAACATAAATTCCTCCTAAAGAAAAGCAATTATGAAAAGGAAATGGGCCCTGACTGAAAACCAAACCGTTCACTCGAAACTGGGGGGCACAGGAGGAAATTGTAGTAATCAGCTTCATAAAATGTTGTGAGAATGTTAAAGGTCACATTCTCCCCTTTGATAAGTCAGACTTCAGCACCTTTGACTTCAATAGGACTTTAGCTTGCTTAGCTGAGAGCAGATTTTTTTTGACAGCCAAGCACCAATCAAAGGACAGCTTTGCTTCTGCAAAGGGCTGAATGAACAATGAAAGGCATGGAAAGGAACAAGGCTGAAGTTGGTTCCTGGTTTCCTACTCCTTATTTAACGCAGAAGTGAATAAGCAGTTCGAAGAAGGAACTGACTTTGCACACCTCTGCTCCCGTCCCAAAAAAAAAAATTGTGCCACCCCCAATTATGCATGCAACCATACCAACAGGAGACTGTTCCTCTATGAAATCTCCCAGAATCATCCCTGGCCTAAAGCTCCATTATAGCATGTTTAACATATGATGACTCAGGCCAACACATAAGCAATGAAATGAAAATTGAGTTGATATAAATATGAGTAAAGACCTAAGGCTTTGCACCCCAAAACAACCTTTGGGCGACCTCAGTAATGGCATTATTAATGGCTGGGGATGCCTGATCCAAACAAGAATACCTTTGCAATGTCAAGTAAGAATACTACTGTATGCAGCTTTCCCCATCAAAGTGCTACAGTATCTCTGGGGAAATGTGTGTCTTCTGAGAATTCTTCCTCTGTATAACTTTTAAACGAACTCAGGAACCCCTGTCCTTCATTGAATGAGAGCGCAATCCAGTGTAAAGATCCGCAGGCGGCCCTAGGGCCGCCTACTGGATTCTGTCCCCATTCTGGGCCAATCATGATTGGCCTGGAGATCTCCTCGGGGGAAGGAGACATTTGACCCCTTCTCCCGGAGTAGCGCTGGGAGGCCCCAATGGGCCTCCTTGGATTTCCGTCAGATCTCAAGCTGGCGTAAGTCTGAGGAGGCCGTGTAATGGCAGAGCCGGCCCAGGAACTGAACAGGGATGCGGCAGCTGCCATCCCCGCCCCCTCCCGGGCCAGCTCAGCCAACCGCCACCCTCCCTCACCACCCGGCCTGCCCTTGCCCGCCGGCGGGAGACTTATCTTCCCCGGCGGCTGTGGGCAATCCGGCGCCGGAGTGAAGGCTGCCAACCTCTGCACCGGCGGCCCTTACTCAAAAGTAGTCGTAAACGTGCTTTACGGCACGTTTGTGAAGCTTTCGAACGACAGAGTGCGCAGTCCACCATTCGAAAGTTACGGTGGATTGTGCTGTGAAGCATGTCTCCCTAGTTTTATGTAGCACTCTATGCAAGTAAGCTCTAGAATGCTTACAAAATTAGATATCGCTATCCTTTGTGAGGGAAATTATAAGGTGTATCACTGTATTGGACCAAGATACAATCTCGGCTTAATAAAATGTAATTATAATTGTTTATAATTAATTGTTAGATGAAAGAACCAGACTGGTTTCAATAATAAATCAGGAAATTATGGCTTATTTCTAAATTAGGGGAAGATGCTTACTATAAGCCTTGCTAGTACAATTAAACTCTAATTCATTCCACAGAGACTTCTTTATTTAAAAATCAACCCAGCTTGTAGTGATGTGTTCAGAACACATCTGATTTTGTTTTAAAAGGTTGATTACACTAAATCCAGAAGTAGGATAATCCACTCCACTGAACTACATCTTGCTTTCCATCACAGGGAACCAATGATATTAGATGCAAAAACACTGTGGGTCCAATCCTATCGAGCTTTCCAGCACAGATGCAGCCATGCCAACAGGGCATGCGCTAAATCCTGCGGTGGGGAGGCAGTCATGGAAACCTCCTCAAGGTAAGAGAACAAATGTTCCCTTACCTTGGGGCTGCATTGTGGCTGCATTGGCGCTGGAAAATTGGATAGGATTGGGCCCTGCAATGTTAGCTATTTAGCAGACTTGCCAATGGAACTTTGATTTTAATTTTACTTATATATTTTATTTATTAATTAAAATCATTTCTGTCCCACCAATGGAGAATAATTTCTCCACCACAGTTTTTCCCAGTGTTGATCCTTGGCAGGGGCAGAGCAAAACTTAGTTTCCAATACCATAGAAGCAGAATAACCAAGTGAATATTACTTTAACAATTAGGAATGATCATTGCTCAAATTATAAGGGGAGATGTAGCGGGCCCTTAGTAAAATCAACATGTTCCCCTCAACCGTCCCCCAAATACTACTTCCTCCACTTTCTAAAAGCAGTGTGTAAGGGGACTCAGCCTTTTCAAGCCTCCCCAATAATTCAAGCATTGGGAATAATAATATTATTGTGGTAACTCTGTGGCCACTTGAGAATTTTTGTGACAGTCCTTACGGGTAATTGTTTATTGGTTGTAGCCTATACTCTGATTGCATAAAAGCCTCTGTAGCTTTGAAACATCAAACCATCTCTGCTCTTGTCATAGCACAAGATTAATGGTATGTCACATAAAGCTGCCTGTGCAGTAGCATGACTAGATTTACATGTGAATGTAGCATATGCATGCAGACAAACCAGTAACTGGGCTTTCCAAATCCATGCATGTTATACAGGGCAGTATTTTTAATTAGTATTTGCCATTATTTTTTGTAAAAGCAATTGCCACTGTTGAAGAGACGTAAGCACCTCAGTGCTGTTTGCTTTGACTTACCATGGATCTGAAGTTTCTGGAGGATTTTCATAAATGCCACAAAAGTCCTTGCTGTCCTCCTCATAATCCTGCCACCAGGAACTTGTGAGCTCTGCTTGATTTGCTTGGCCAGAAGGCTGTTGTGACATAATGTTGGAAGGTCTGTTCCCCACATCACTGCCTACTGCCTCATCATATTGGTTGTTTGGTGCAGAGGTGATGCTCGCTGTGGCTGGCATCTCTGACAGTGTGGGAGCTGCTTTAAAACCTTCAATCTCTTCAGTTCCTGAAAAGCACAGTTATCAATCGCACCAGTAGAAATGAAACCAAAAGGCAGTGACTCACCATGAGGTCATTCTTCTGTTTGGGGCTGGAAGGTGGTTTCTAAAGAGCTTTATTATTGCAATATAAGATTGTTAATCAGGCATTCCCTTTACTCATCAGGAAAATCCCACAGTATCTTCTTGGTGAAAAGAAAAACAATGGTTTGAGTGAAACTCAACAACAAAAGACAACAATAATGTGCACTTATTTAGAAACTGAGTCATCATAGAGACTAAAGATGGGAATCCCTGGGGATCTTGTCCATTACCCAGAGCCAGTAAGAGAGAAATAGGGTCAGGTCTTGAAACAATAATAAATTTACAGCGCAATCCGACTTAACTTTTGTGCCAGTTTAACCAGCGGTGCAGTGAAAACGGAAGGCCCCAGAACAGAAAAGGGATTCAAATCCCCTTTGAATTCCTCTTTTGGAGGGGATTTGAATCCCTTTTCTGTTCTGGGGCTTCCCGTTCTCACTGCGCCGCTGGTTAAACCGGCACAAAAGTTAAGTTGGATTGCACTGTTAGTAATTTAAAAAATAAAAATGAAAGTCTTGTACTGTTTTAGGAATAGCACCAACTTGGTCTTGATTCATATCTCCATTGGCAATGAATCTCATGAGCCTGGGAACAGCTGTGCCTCTTCATTAATTACACTTATTTAATTATAATGAAATACATTTATTCTTCAGTAGGAAGCTCTGCGCAGTTTATGTGTTTGGTTCCCAGGCGGTCTTCCATCTAGGCACTGAGCAGTGTGAGAGTTGTGTAGATTTTACAATGAAAGAGCATCATGTGCCAGCCCTTCTGACACTTCTCTGAGTACCCAAGTTTTAGAAAGCAGCTTCAAATGAGACAAGTTGTGTGTTCAAAGCTTTGTTAGATTTATGTAAGTCAGGTTTTTGGTGCTTGTATTGTACATACAGTTCTGATCCTGTGCTCTGCTACCTGGCTAACTAGCAACATACTGTATCTTATGTACTGGTATTTCAAAGTTTAAACAGAGAGAGTTACTGTATTGGGCTGGAGCACATTGTTTTCTGCTAGGACGAACTTATCGTGTTTCTCAAACTGAACATCTTCACTGACTTGAAAAACGGGGGCAGGATAGGGGACAAGGGAAGAACCTGCAGTTACCTTGGGAAACAAAGAGGCGTGCACTGGATGCCACGGCACCAAACTCATTTTCAGCAATACATTTAAATATGCCAGAGTCCTCAGGAAAAGCTTCTGTAATCACCAATGTGCAAACTTCCTCTAAAAGAAGGAAATAATTAAATGAGACACTTCACGGACTTAAAAGCAGATTGCTATGCTGCTACACCCCTCCACACCCACCCATGCAGCAGTGGCATTGACTTCTAATTTTTCATAGAATATGGGTTGAATTGTTTTACTACTGAAAATAAACCAGTTACTACGGGAAAAGCAGCATTTCAGAAGCATGCAATCTGCTACGCTGTTTGCATTTGCAATTAAAGCCTAGGCACACAGGCATACTGCATGGTTACTCGTATTATTTACATCAAAGCTTTTATCTATGTGATGTGTGTGTAAAGGAAGTGAGTGAAATGCTAACTCCCTTATCTCAGTGTAGTGGCTCTGCTTATTCTGAGCCTACTGACTAAGCTGCAATGTAATACCCTACTATACACGCCTGCTGGTGCAGTTAATGTGTCTACCTGGAGAGCACTGATCCCTGTCTGCCAATACTGCAGTCTACTCAAGAGGATGAATGGTAACAGCAGTAAGTCTGGCCACAAATTATGAACCTGTTGAATGATTTCATGAATCAGCCCCTTGATTTACTTGGTACAAAGACTAGGTACTATAAATCAATCAGGAACTGTGGTGTGGATTACATTATTTATGTCATTTATACCTTATTCAATGGTTACTTTATTTACAGTAGGCCTTTGGTCACCCCAAAATGGTTTACAAAGAAAAAGGTAAATACAATTCAGAACTTAAAATTCAAATCTGTAAAAAAAACACCTCAAACAAGCCTCACAATCAAGAAGCAAGGAGTTTAATCAAAAAGCATGAACAACAGGACAACCAAAACAGGGCATCAGAATAAGGAAGAAACAACACCAGCAAGAATAAGCTGCTTAATCTAAATTTAAACCTTTGCACACTTCAGTTCCACTCAAGCTTTGTGGCGGCCACATGGGTGGTCCGGGCAGTGAGGGAGGGGGACCATTGGCCAAACTGGTCCGGGAGGGGGCAGGGATGGCTTCCGCCATATCCCCGGGCCCCGCCAGGCTGGCTCGTCCATTACACAGCCTCCTCTTACTTCCGTCAGCTATTTGGAAATCTGAGAGGCCCCTTCCCCGAGTAGACCTCCGGACCGCTGCAAGGTGGCCCGGAATGGGGATAGGATCTGGTGGGCGGCCCTGGGCCGCCGGCCAGATCATTACGCTGGATTGCACTGTCAGCCTCACTCAATTCAATTGAGCTAACTAAATATCCTTGAGCAGCACATCAAATACTGTACCTCTTGGCTATTGCAATGCAACTGAATGTTGGTGACCAAGATACTATGTGATACAATAATATATATATTATTGCTTGCTGTTTTGTCACTTTTACATGGGATGCCACTGTGTACTTTTCTTATTGGCAACGTGGCATGTGATTTGCTAAATATTATTACACAGATCCAGCCAAGGAGATCTGCATACCAGAGCAGGATTCTGTGCTAATTCAGGTGCACATCTAAACTAATTCAGGTGCACATCTGGATCCACATCTGCATTGCAGTGCTCCTCTAGGCGTCATGATGACTAGATGTGTGTCTTGATGCAGATGGGGTGGACATCCTCATGAGGAACCACTAGTTCTGTGTGCCTAGTTCTGTACAAATACTGTACAGCTGCATTGGGACCAATCCCTACTAATTTAAACATACTTACCAGGGACCATGGATAAGCAAGCCTCTGTACAAAATAAGAGAGAAAAGAGAATTTAATTGTGGAGAATTGGTAAATTGTAATTTTTTCTTAAATTCAGAAAAACTGAACTGGCTGCATACTGCGTACATTAGGTAAAACCTAATGCAGGTAGATTTCTGATGCAAATGTTTCTTCTATTTATAGTTTTTATTAAAGTTTTGCTTTTATGTTTGGTCTTGTGTGTGGAACTACACCCTTCCCTTTTTGCTTTGCTTAACATCCAGCCTGATGGAGAATTCTAGAGAACTTGAAAGTTTGTTTAAGATTTTGTGAGGATTTTTTTTGGTTAGTCTAATAAAGGTATTACCAGTTTGTAGTTTTTTAATTTTTTTCTAGTGGAACAAACACAGCTATCTGCCATTTTCTAGCAGTGTACAATGGAAACAATACATCAGAGAAATCCTATGCACATGTATTCAGAAGGAAGCCTCATTGAATTTAGTGGGACTTACTTCTAAGTATGTGTGTATAGGATTGTGGCCTAATAAAATTACTAGGGGCCCAATCCTAATGGCCCATGGTGCCACCAGAACTCCCATTCTGGCAGTGCAGCATGCTTTATGGCTGTCACAAAAGGTCACACACCATACAGTGTGGCCTGGGGCCGCCACCACAAGTGGCATGTGGACAGGGCCACATGCCAGTGGCTTGTCAAGGAGTCCCAGTGCTGGTAAGTCAGCACAGGGAGTGGGAAGGAGGTGGGGTGGGCGAAACGGTGATGGGGAGGAATGGAGAGGAGACGGGTAGGGACGGGAGCGGATCAAAGCCTGGAAGGGGGCAGTATCAGTGGCAGCAGCGCCACCAATAACCTATCCCCCTTTCCAGCCTTGATGCACCAACCTTGGTTCACTCGGACTTGCTTCAGCAAAGTAGCTGGCACAAGTCAGAGTAGACCCATTGGGGCGGCGGAACCTTGACAAATGTTCCCTTCCCTCAAGGAGGCCTCCGGGACTCCTCGTGGTATGCAGTACTTGTTCTGTTGGTGCGGCTGCATTGGTGCAGGTAGAGTTAGGTAGGACTGGACTGTAGGTCAGGTTCTTGGACCAATGGATGAGAAATGCAAGCAAGTTTCCATCAGTACATATTCGTAGTAAACTATTTGAGAGTGTTGACATATCCATTGGATGAACCTGTTCTTTTTAAACCTACAGGTAATGATGGGAGGAACCAGGATCAGAGGGTGTAGACATAATGCCTGATGCAACAGAAAAAGCCTATCGAGGAATAGAATTAAAGCCTGACTTTTCTCCTGTGCTGGATCTTGTAAAACTTGTCTAGCTACTGAAGTACTAAGAACTAAACATGCATTTCCAATTATCCAATTGAACACTGTTGAGAAATAATAAATCCATGTTTTTAAACACACACACACACACACACACACACACACACACACACACACACACACACAAACCCCTTTGGCCTAATAAAAATATTTCAATGACAGCCCTACTGATGTGAATAGTATCTCAGTCAATGGAACCTTTGAAGGATTTATGTGGAATGTCCTTTAATATATGAGATGAAGTACTGAAGTACATTTCAGCAGACTGAAATGCCACACAGGCTTTCATATTGCTAACCACCCTATCAGTTCTTAATCTGTGCTGTTTGTCACCCAATACAGTGCATTTGTTCTCATTTTAATGCCTCTTCCGCTTTCTCTCATTCGCTCTTCACAAGCCCACCTGTTTTTACCTCTCTGTCACCCCTACATATCACCCCTGAACAGAAAACAGGTGTGTAAGGAAGACGTGAGAAGGATTTTTGGAAAAGAGCTAAAACAATAGCTAGCACCCTTGAAGTCTGGGATAAGCTCAGATCTGGATCCTTAGATTCTGTTATTTGAAACTGCTCTTTAATGGGCCTATATCATGTGAAGTTTTAATGCTTTCTTGGACAAAATAAATACTTGTAAACAGTCCATAGTATTCTATGGTTAGGTTTTTATCTGCCAGGAAATTATTCTATCTGCCAGGAAATGTATTCTATGGTTATCTGCCAGGAAAAAAAAAATAAGCAAATGATACCAAAGGTACAATATGTATCACACTGCAGTCCATTTGAAGACTTCTACGGATTTTAATAGTTGTGAATTCTACTTACTGAAAGTCAATCAAGAAGTTCTGTCGGGTCCAAACTGCAAATCTGTATATCTAAGCACTTAGCATGTACCAGTGTTATTTGAACAAACCCATTGGCAAAAACAGTATTATTTTCTATTGACCCTATACCAGAATGTGTATTGTACCAGGTCAGTGTCTGCAAAAAAAAAAGAGGGAGGCCTTTCATATATTTTTGTTCTTTCTAGGCTGTTTTGGTATTTTTCTTCTTTCTGCTATATGAACGTAGTCTAACATAGTAGTAATTGAGTCCTGACTGTAGTTAGTGGCGATAGTGTGGCTTTCTTGAAAAATTGTTCCATTAGTACAAGGTTAACATTAAGGATAGCATGAGCAACATGTGACTGCCATGCCTACGCCTACGCCTCTTCCTAGTAAAGGGACATAATCACACTCTGAATTTCTGTGCCCCTCCTCCAGTTCATTGACTTCCGTTTTCGGGGGGGAGGGGGAGAAATGCTGAACACCATGATATCATGTCTTTCTTTTACTAGATGTTATCAAGCAGAGATGCAGAGAGATATGGGTTGGCAGCACACAGGCCCTTAGGCTCCAATTTTATGCACATTTATTTTAGGATTAAATTAGATGTTACTTTAAGCTCATGATTAGAGCTAGTGTGCTTGTTTTTTATTCAGTAAATAGAAGCTGGATCAGGACCACAGGGGTGGGGAGGGTTAACCCTGTGTCTAACTGTGCTATCAATCTGAATCAGCCACACTGCTGTTTTTTACCCTGAGGAAAAACGTTTGCATTGGTACCAATGGGAACCCTTTTTCCAAGAAATGGCAACTGCGGTAACAGTGGCAGGACAGAGTATTACAGCCTGATCCAGCCTAAGGAGTCGCAAAAGTGCCGGAAACTAAAGCACTTTTGTGGCTCCTCAGGAGTAAGAAGTGCTGGCATGGAGGCCGGAGCCACTCACTCCACCGCCCCCCCAGACTCCACGCCGGCTGACCCAGGTAAGTCCTAGGCGGGTCGGCGGGAGGGCAGGGGAAGGGCGGGCCGGGGTGGCATGGGAGGGGTGCCTGTGCTTCCACCACTCAATGACTGTTGTTACCCAGATAAGTGCTTGAACTGGGCCTTAGAAAGAAGAATATCAAACGAGTCATTGGGACCCAGCATCCCTTTTAATGTTCCCAAAACGTAATGTTTAATGTTCCCAAAGTTCCCAAAGTGTGTTGGAGGGTCATGAAAGGGAGTATGTTTGCCAGACAGCTTTATGGATCCCATATGGAAGCCACACCAAAGTTCTCAGAAGGACAGGGCAGGCCTCTTGCAACGTGAACAGGGGCTGAAGCAGACAGGCGGCATCCACTTCTTCCATTCCCCCACCCATTCCATACACACACTTACACACACTCTGCAGTACACACATTTCACACACATTCACACACACACACAGAGCCATTTTTGCAGATTGTTGACCAAATTATTTAACAATATTCCACTAACAGAAACAATAGCAGGATTTCCCATTAAAAACAGAAATTGTATCACAGATAAAGTAAAAAAAAACCAACAAAAAACGAACCCTACTTTTTCTTAATATTCGGAAGTCTGCTGAATCAATTATTTGATTGTATTCTCTATACCAGCAAACTTGAAGAGTGGGTGATGCTCGAATTCTGCATTCAAACACCACAAGCTGGCCTTTGGTGGCTGTTATGTTTTGTAGACCCTGAAGGAGGAAAAAAACCACAAACACACAAATCACATTGTAAAATGTATGTATGGAATAGAGTTCCACTTACTTATGTTGCGCTAATTAAAATTTAATTTGCGAGATAAATTGGAGATTCATAGAGTTTGGGATGAGATAATTATGTAGCTCTAAATTAGCAAACACAATTACAAAATCCAATGGCTAATCATTTCATAAACGCAGTGGTGTTGCTAGCCCTAAATCTATAGGGGGCACCCCTCAAATTGGCACCCCCTCCCTTTCACCACCTTTGTACTCCCCAGCGCCGCCAAAGGTGGTGCCGCGCTTGGGAAGGGGGGCGCCAAATCCTTGTTTTATTTATTTATTCCCCCCCCCGGTGCTGGGCGCGGGGCGAGGTTAAGAAGCGCTGTGCCGGGGGTTGGGTTACCGTCCGGCGGGCGAAGAACTTACTGGAGCAAATTAAGCAGCGACGGACTCCTCCGACTCCGGCCGGGGCTCGGAGCCTTGTCGGATGACTGGATCACGGAAGAGGAAGTGACGTGTGTGTGCCTCTCTAGGAGGTGCCTCCAACAGTCTCGCTGGTGACTCACCAGCGAGACTGTTGGAGGCGCCTCCTAGAGAGGCACACACACGTCACTTCCTCTTCCATGATCCAGTCATCCGACGAGGCTCCGATCTCCGGCCGGAGTCGGAGGAGTCCTTCGCTGCTTAATTTGCTCCAGTAAGTTCTTCGCCCGCCGGACGGTAACCCTGGTCTCCTCTTGGTCCGGGATGCAGCAGCTGCCTTGGGGCCTCGCGCGCGGGGGTTGGGGTTGCCCCAAGGCAGCTGCTGCATCCCGGACCAAGACGAGACCAGCCGCCCCCAAATTGCTGGCGCCCTGGGGCCGCGCCCGGGGCCCAGTGCCACAGGGCCCCCATGTTACTACGCTGCTGCATAAACGCACAGCGCAATCCTCACTAACGTTAGAGTGGCGGAGTGCTCACTCTGTTGCTCAAAGCGTCGCAAATGTGCCGGAAGAACCACATTTGTAATGACTTGGGAGTAAGGGCTGCCGGCGTGGAGGCTTGCGGCCCTCACTCCACCAGCCTCCAGATCCCGCAGCCGCCGACGGAGGTAAGTCCTGCACCGGTTGGTGGAGAGGCAGGGGGCCATTGGACAGCCTGGGATGGGAGGGGGCGGGGATATCAGCAGTGCGCTCTGCCAATATCCTAAGCCCCTTCCCAGCCTGGACTGGCCTACTCCACCTCCCCGAATGTATGCCGGGCCCCAGGCTCACTTACACCCCGGAGAAGGGGACTTTCGTCCCCTTCTCCCACAGTGCGGCCTAGTAGTCCCGGGGCAGCCTGCAATGGACTTAGGATACAGCAGCCGGCCCTTTATGCCAGCCGCGTATCTTTACGCTGGATTGTGCTGTTAGACCGATAGCTAGAAGAAATTAAATTCTGGAATACAGTACTATCCTTTGGAACAATGTTGGACAAATAATGTTACAGTATTTGTCTGACTCTATGCGGAGCTGGGCAAACTAATGATAGCAATAATTTAACATCCCAAAGGATTCCTGTTCTCTCTGCTCTCAAGTGTTTCCTCTTTCCTGCCTCTGAGTCTGAGATACTAGAAATGGCCGATAGAATATTGAACAAGGCAAACACCTGCTAAAGCACGAAACCATTTTTCTCAGGGGCAAAATGAATACAGTATACTGTAGCTCATGAGTTTTACACTTATGCTCAGGTTCTTTTCAACGAATACATTTGTGGCTGAGAATTTCCCTGGATCAGAGTTCCTGATGACCACAGGAACTTTGCTTATGTGGTCTTCCTTGCTTGATTTAGCCATCTGGGTATGTGGTCTTCCTTGCTTGATTTAGCCATCTGGGTATGTTTTACTCTTTGTCTTGCATAGCTCATTTCAGTCATTCCCGTTCTCTCGTCTGAGAACAACTGAACAGTCCACTGGATATGCAGAAGCCATTGCACTTGCCTAAGCCACTCTTTGGATCCAAGCCACTCTATTTGAAATACCGGTAATCTGATCAAATCTTCCAGACATTGATGCTGCGGCTTGAGTTTAAGAGTTTGGCAGTGGCTAATTTGTAACTGAAAAAGTAGTGTGAAGAAGCCTCCCTGGAAGTTTCAGGAGTCTTACACTCTGACCGGGATGTCTTACCAGATATGTAGTAGGGAGATAGGCTGTGATTATTAGTCAAAGGTAAGGCAAACGACAGTCTGGAAATGCTCAGAATTGGTTTTACTTATTGCTCTTTATGTGCAAAGGCTGAGCTTTGGCAAACAAGATAGGTTCTTGGTAAAAAAAAAATGATGAAATGGGAGCTGCAGACCAAATCACACATTACAAGAAAACACATGTGATGTACCTGGAATAGAACAAGCCACTTCCAGGGATCGAAAGTGGAGAAGCAGTGTAGAGAGGGATGCTTAACCTTTCATTTGACTACCATTTTCTGCTTGAAATTTTTCTGCCCCACACAGGTTTCCCATTATGGGGTTTCACATCCACATTTGCTGTAGCAATTTGGAGTTGGGAAGCAACTCAAGGGGAGAGGGTGAATTCTGTGAAGTACGTGATCCACTGTGATACGTGGATCAGTGACTTGCTTTTACTTCACCAATGGAATTGCCTTGGGCACATACAGCAGGATCTTTGGATCCAAGTCACTCTTAGAGAGCAGATTATGCCATTCCTACACTATGTTCAGTGAAACAGGCTCTTCATAACCACTATGATTAGAAGTACTGTATAGTTGGTGATGGGGAGAAGAGAAAGAAAGTCAAACCACTCACCAAAATTTTAGTAAAATGATATACATTCATATAAAAATTTCTTATTATTTTTCCTCTCTCCAGATTTGCTGCTGTTTTTCTTGGGTTGTTCTTTTTTTTTTTTTTTTGAAATGTGATATTGTTAATTTAATATCTTAACTGCCTTGGAATATTTCATTATGATATGGGAAGGCATAAAATCTTACAATAACTATATGCTGCTTACCTTTATAAACTCAGGGGCTGCTTTGTAGGTAGATCCAGTCTGCTTTTTGGATGGACTCTGCATCTATATTTTAAAGAAAGGTGATACATTGCAGCCACAAGTTCTAAGATGAAGAATTGTGGGTCAGATCTCTTACATTTATAGCAAAAGAAAAGTCTTGGGAATGTTATCTTCCATTTACACATCAAATTCTGATGAAGCATTCCCTGAGATCACTTTTTTAAGCATGCTAGGGGAAAAAAATCCCATTTAACTGGTACACAAATTGTATTATAAAGAAAACTGTATGGTGGTGACTGAATGAAACATCTCCACATGGAACCCTGGATGTGCCAGTTCAGCTATACACTGATCCCATGGCACAGCAGACTGGAGTTTGTTACAGGGTCATCATGGGAGGTGGAATCTACATGGCAAAAATGTTTGTTTGTTTGTTTAAAAGATTTAAATACCACCTTTCCTACGTTTAAGGCAGTGTACATACAGAGCACATGTACTTTCACCTGTATACTGTTTTTTCGACTCCCTTGGAATGCAGGAAGCTTCAATGCAGTCAAAAGTATGCTGTACTTGGTAGACCAGCCTGGATTAGTTGTGGAACAGATCTCTCACTGACAGCCATTTATAAAATTGCCATGATGACCACTGTAATATTCAGATAGATCAGGGGTTTTCAACCGGTGGTATGTATGCGTACCATCGGTAGTACTTCAGCTAACCAGAGGTGGTATGCGGATAGCTGGTCCGCCAGAACCCGGCTCCGACACGGCTCCTTTGCAGCTGCGTTTTCGATCCCAAAAAGCTTTGCCCATTGGCCGAGCCTCTTGGGAGTGGTGTGAAGGGTCCTGCCATGTGCCCTGGTCATCCTCTTTTTGTTTTCTGGCCGAAAATGCGGTCAAAACCTGGAAGTAAGTGGTGATGACATCATCGCCACCTACTTCTGGTGGTACGCCAATGGAGGCAGGCCCTGGAGGTGGTACGTGGCCCACCGGGGGTTGAGAACCCCTGTGATAGATATTTTTATGAATGTATATCTATAGTACTGAGATTTAAACTCCAGTCAATTTACAAACTCAATAAGGCAGCTCACACTCTCTGAACCTAATTTTAACATGTAAAATGGGAAGAAAGTGACCTAACTTGCACAACCATTTTGAGGATGAATGTTGCAAGAGCTATGGTGTGCTTTGTATCCTAAAGATGCTATACATACAGTACATAAGAACATAAGAAGAGCCCTGCTGGATCAGGCCAAAGGCCCATCTAGTCCAGCTTCCTGTATCTCACAGTGGCCCCACCAGATGCCTTAGGGAGCACACAAGACAACAAGATACCTGCGTCCAGTCGCCACTCCCTTGCACCTGGCACAAAGAAAACCTACTCCTACAACCAGGAGGTTGCTTATCCCCATCATGGCTTGTAAAACATATGACTCCTTGTTGTATTATTTGTTACAGATCTCCCTTGCAATAATTTATGCTACAATCTTCAAACCATTTGTTATAATCCTCATTGGTAAGTATCTGAGCCAGAATAGGGAGATTGAGGGCGCGATCCAAACCTACTTAGGCCGCCGTTGTAACCAGCGGCCCAGCGAAAACGGGAGGCCCCAGAACGGAAAGGGGATTCAAATCTCCTTTGAATTCCCCTTTTGGAGGGGATTTGAATCCCCTTTCCGTTCTGGGGCCTCCCGTTTTCGCTGGGCCGCTGGTTACAACAGTGGCCTAAGTAGGTTTGGATTGCGCCCTATCACTTCTGAAATAAGTAGTGGCTCCTGAATTAATAGAGGGCTTTGACGGACCAAGAATGAGGTCATCCAAACATCTTAGAATTGTTTTAAGTGATTATCATTTTCTTGATTTTTTTATTACATATTGCAATGGTACAGATGGCAATGCTGATGGAATATGGTGGCTGTTAAGGATTTGGACGCAGTCATACTGTTTAGAGCAGCGGTGGGGAACCTCCGGCCAAGGGCAGGATCAGGCCCCCGAGGCCATCTGGTCCCGCCCCCAAAGAGATTGCCAGGAGGCCGCCCAACCGGCCCCTGGAGGCTCCGCCGGGTCCGCGCGTCACCTCCAGAGGCTGGGAGAGGGCCTTTTTGCATGTCCTCCCCGGCCGCCGCCTTGACCCCTTCTCACCAGGCCGTTGGCCATTTTGCACATGCGTACCACGCCGATGAGGGCAAGCTCTTGCCCTCTTGCCCTCATCAGCATGGTACGCCGGAGGTGACGCGCGGACCTGGCGGTGGCTTCGGACGGTGAGCGCGGAGCCTCCGGAGGCGGATAGGGGGGCGGAGGCAAAAATTAATTAAATAAATAAAAATGGCACCCGGCCTTACGGCCGGCCCTCAAGCAAATTTCTAATATTTAAAACGGCCCTCACCAGGGAAAAGGTTCCCCGCCCCTGGTTTAGAGGAATGATATTGTATCAACCGAAGGACATGACCTTTTGCCAAGACTTTTGCCAAGAGCCCCAGTGTAGGGGCTAAACAGACTGGAGCCTTGGGGGCTGTGTGGGGGAGCTTCTGCTCCTTTAAAACAGCACTGTCTGTCTGGATGATGCTTCCTTATGATCTCATGCTCACGTGTGTATTTGTAAACAGACATTATAAAAACACCACAAGTCTCTAGTACTCTCTCCTCACAAGGAAACTGATTCTGCAGTAGCTGCCTGAAATTTTCTACTGCTTGACAAAGTGCAAAACAATATAAGCAATCGCTATAGCTGCAAATACATTTGCTTTAGCATAAGCTTATAAAAAGAAACCTAAGCAATCTCTCTCTCTCTCTCTCTCTACGCTTCTCCCCAACCGCCTGAATGGCATTTAAATCCCTGGATGTTTTGAATTCTCATCTCTATACTAAGTAGCTGCTTTGATCCAACTGTCCTTTCTTAAATGTCTTTGGAAGAATATGACAAATGGCTAAGCTCCAGGGCAGCCACATGACTACCTCTAATCCTCCCATTGATTGATGCCAAAAACCCAGCCAGACATGTTTTAAATGGGAGGAGGAATAAACCGATAAGGACAAAGTAGAGTTTCAATATTGGGCTTGACATCTTAGGGTCATTGCTAAAAAATTTAAATTAATGCAAATAGAAAATGAAATGTTTAACCTACTCTTTGAGGGTCAATGGATAATGGCTGAATTAAAGTGGAATAACTGTGGCGTGCTTTACTGCTGCCGTCAGACTTTTCATTGGCTGGGGAACCAATGGTCACTGAAAGTCTGGTGGTTTTCCGCTTGGTCCTAAAGGGAACATAAACAATAAGCATGGCTGGTTGGGAGAGACATTTTACAGGGTGATTATGCACAACGGAACAGCCTTTGCACTTACTGTGACATTCCTCTGGCCCAGCCAGTATGCTGGTACTCGCAGAGAAGAACCTGGTTAGGACTTTCCTATAGACCTACAAGAAACAACATAAATCAAGCTCATTTGTTAGACTGAATTATCTTTTCTCTCTCTTGAGAGGAAGCAATGAACAAGTTTAACAGATTAGGTGTAATCCGAATGAAGGCAGGCAGCATGGAATGGAAAGGAATGTGCTGTGCCAAAATTAGCTGCATTGCCAGTTGGCGCAAATAGAAGTGAAACTGCAGCATGCCCGCCCCTTCCACACAATGAAGAGTATTTTTGATTTAGCTTTTCTGTGTACAGTACTGTATATTATTCTGCAAGCACTGATGACCTCCAGGAATCCTGGGCAAAGAGGTATGTCTGGATTTCACCACAGGTAGTAGTTCCTGAGCCTGATGAGGGGCCCAGGATCTTTTTAATACTTGTACGGCAGATAGAGGTTAGGTAGGCACTGTTTCTCCATCTTCTCAGTGATGCTGCACCAAATTGAACTTCAAATCATGCAGCTCTTAAAAGGTGTAGGAGGATCCTTGAAGTCTAGGGTTGACAACCCCCGTAAATCCAGTTCTCTGCTTCTGCACAGTGCTCCTTGTATGCTGTGCGGCCACGCAGCTGCGCAGCTGGAATAGAAGCCCCACCCAGCTCCTTTCTTGGTGCTCTGGGGTTCGATGATGACATCATCGCCTAGTGCTCCAGACCTGTCCCGCGCAGCGTTAGGGCTCCGCCACGCACTTCCTTCCACCAGAGGGAACGTGGCTTGCTAGCTGTTTAAATCAGCTGTATATTAAATCAGGGTAATATGGTGTAATGCTGCTGCAAGTTGACACCACTTCAAATTGCAGTGATGCCACCTTTGACCATGCAGGGGGGCTCACATTGCAGATTTTGCTGGGAGGCTGTTTGAGCATCATCATAATCATTGACTATTTGTAAAAGCACCTAAAATATCCTAGGTGATATGAACACATGAAGCTGCCAGATCAGGGCCAGCTGAATCTATTGGGCTGCCTGAGGCAGCACACAGCCCTGCTACACCCCCCTCCAGCTCTGCCACCCCCTCTTGCCTTACGTGGCTCCTTCTTCCGAATCAAAGCAGGAAATGTGAAGCATGCCGGGTTCACACCCAGCGTGCTCTGCATTCCTCCTTTGTTTAAAGAGCCTGTGCAGAGGAAAGAGCGATCTTGCTTCTACCCCCACCAGAAGTCTTTTAAAATGCTCAGTAGAGGAAGGTGAGAGCCAGATTGCTGCACTCTGAGGATATGAATACAACAACCTCACTCCTTTCTCTGTGTGGGCTTCTTACACAAAGCAGGCAATGCAGGGCATGCTGAGAGTGCGCCCTGCATTTCCTACTTAAATAAAGAACCACATGGAGGAAGCAGACGGTAAGGAGGCTGGCTCCATCTGTGGCGGCAGAGGGGGGGAGGTGGCAGGCAGGCGTCCATTCAACACCCCTCCACTTGGGCGCCAATCCGAATGGACTCATTTGCACCATGGATGGGCTTGCCCTGTGCCTAATACTCCATCAGATAATGGGTCCCTCTATCTCAGTATTGACTGGCATATCAGGTTGACTGACTGGCAATAGTTCTCCAGTGTTTCAGACAGGAGTCCTTTCCAGCCCTACCTGGAGATGTCAGCGGTTGAATCTAGGACCTCCTGCTTGCAAAACAGGTGCTCTGTCACTCAGCTTAGCCCCAACCCCCTATGCAGTATACAGTGAACCCTTGGTTTAACAGACTAATGAGGGGAAAGGGGTGTCTGATAACATCAACAGTCTGCTAAATCTGCATGCATTTGTTGACCGTGCACATGTATGTGCACAAAACACATTTGACTAGTTTTTAAAGAAGCAGACGACATCTGTTATTTCTAAAGTCTGTTAAATCGAGGTCCATTAAAACAAGGGTTCACTGTATACAGAAATACAATGAACAGGTCCCACCAGCAGGCTTATGATCACTGACTCAGAAGTGTCGCCAGGGGGTGCAGGGGTCAAGCGGGAGGGGTGACAAAGCAGCGTGGGGGCGACAACTGTGCTATTTCGCCAGTGGGAACAGCGGGCAACAGAGACGGCGTTGTGTTTGGCTCACCCACCCTGTGCCTCCAAAGAGAGTGGCGGCGGCGGCAGCAGTGACATCACTTCTGGTGGTGACATTATGGGGGGCCGCATTGCGACGCCTCTGCACTGACTCACTTCACAATTCACTGGTTCATAATTCAAGACTCATTTTGAGGGAGTGGTGCCATATATACAGAATGTTTTGTCCCAAGAGAGATGTTAGTTGCCATTTTAACTAACATTTTTAGTTGCTTTTAAGTGACAACTGAAGTCTTTTTGTTCTCGCATCATTAGCGAAGCTTTTTTCAATTGTTATGCTGCTGCTTTTATATATAACCAGTATTTTGTTTTTATTGTTTGTTTTTATGGCAATTTGTAACTGGAAACCATCTTATGTGTGTTTGGATGGGGAAAGATGGGGATAAATTTTCAAAGGTAAATTAATCTTGAAAAACATGAGACAAAAGGAGCATAGATTGGGAAGGAAAGAGGAAGTGTTGCACTAGCTGGATGAGACTAACAGCGCAATTCAGTCTGCAAATCCACCAGCGAACGATGGCTCCGCCAGTGTCTGCAGAGAGGTCGGTGCCGCTCACTCTGCCCAGGGCTGTAGCCACCACCAACGGACACAGGTAGGTCCTGTGTTGGGTGGTGTGGGGAGGGTGGACCAGGGTGGAAAGGGAGGGGATGATTGGCCAGCCAGGCCAGGGATGGAAGAGGGATAATTGGTAGCGCGCTCCACTGAATCCTATCTCCCATCCTGGGCCTGTCTGGCCTTACACTGGTTCCTCAGATTTGCGCTGGCCATTTTGCCAGCGCACATCCGAGGAGGCCCAGTAGGCCTGCTGGGGCTCTACCCAGGAGAAATGGACAAAAGTCCCTTTCCCCCTGAGGAGCGTTCCAGCTTCACCGACTTGAGCCCAATCCTGCCTAGGATGCAGCAGCAGCCGCCTTAGGTGCATTCTAGACAGGATGGTGCTGACAAAGAAAGCAAAAAGAAACTTTAACAATTATTAATGTACAAGTAGGAAAATAATTAAAGAAGTCAAATATTTTAAAGAATATTTATATACCACATTTTCATTTTAAAAAGTTGCAAAAAGTTTTAAAATGCAATTTCCGGACCTACCGGGGGGTCCTGGATCCCTCCCGGAGGGTTCAGGGAGGCCTGTGCTACCCTCCACAGGCTCCCCCAAGCTTCAGGTCACCGCTCTGCAGTGATTTACAACCACTTCCTTTTTTTAAAAACTGGAAGTGGTTGTAAATCGCTGCAGAGCGGCGATCTGAAGCTGGGGGGGGGGGGGCTGCGGAGGGTAGCACAGGCTTCCTCGAACTCTTTGGAGGGCTCCAGAACCCCCAGTAAGTCTGGAAATTGCATTTTAAAACTTTTTCACAGCAGCGGCGAAAAATCGCTGCCGCCACTGCCATGCTGTCCCCGCCCTTAAGGGGGCAGGGGACAGCTTTTGGTTCCAATAGTGGGTCGCAACCCACCACTTTGAGAACCACTGATCTATTGCAGGAGGTCTGGCTCAGTTGGTAGAGCGACCGTCTCATATGCCTGAAAATTTGAAGGACGGTAGTTCGAGATGGCCGGAAGTGTCTGTCGGAGAGCTGCAGGCACACTGAGTTGGTAAGCTTGAAGAGCCTCTGTGTGGGAGGAAAACTGCAGCTGCGCTTGAGTGAGAGTCAAGGTTGCCTGTCAGCTGAAGCGTGGTGAGGCGAATGCCAGAGTGAGAGTTGGACTGTGAAAGAAACCATCTAAAATGCAGGGTTCTATGAAAGATTAGAACATTATTGTATTGTAAAAAAACCCCTTGGGGTTTAGAAAGCCTGCCCATGTAAACTGCCTTTGAATTAAAGTCAGAGGAGAAATCCGATGACCAAAGAAAAGGCGGTATATAAATACTGGTTTATTAATTAATTATTATTGT
This sequence comes from Plestiodon gilberti rubricaudatus, assembly GCA_026170595.1. NCBI lineage: Eukaryota > Metazoa > Chordata > Lepidosauria > Squamata > Scincidae > Plestiodon > Plestiodon gilberti. Next base: position 189,965,151 of record JANXHW010000002.1, on the reverse strand, counting down.
TGTTATTATTATTGTATGCCTCTACAGCAGGGGCGGGGAACCTTTTCCCTGGTGAGGGCCGTTTTAAATATTAGAAATTTGCTTGAGGGCTGGCCGTAAGGCCGGGTGCCATTTTTATTTATTTATTTAATTTTTGCCTCCGCCCCCCATCGGCCTCCGGAGGTTCTGCGCTCACCGTCCGAAGCCGCCGCCAGGTCCGCGCGTCACCTCCGGCGTACCATGCTGATGAGGGCAAGAGGGCAAGAGGTTGCCCTCATCGGCGTGGTACGCATGTGCGAAATGGCCAACGGCCTGGTGAGAAGGGGTCGAGGCGGCGGCCGGGGAGGACATGCAAAGGCCCTCTCCCGGCCTCCGGAGGTGACGTGTGGACCCGGTGGAGCCTCCAGGGGCCGGTTGGGCGGCCTCCTGGCAATCTCTCTGGGAGCCGGACCGGATGGCCTCGGGGGCCTGATCCAGCCCTGGGGCCGGAGGTTCCCCACCGCTACTCTACAGAGACACATCAATGCACACTGCTGTTGTGCATGTAAGGCCTCCAGCCATTTCTGCCAGTGGTTCCGCAGCGCATGATGGCTGTGTGTGCCTTTTACAATGCCGTACCAGAACGTACGGTGGAAGGATGTGTCAGTTCTAAGCAAAAATCTTACCATATCTGAAACACAAGCATTGCAAATAAATGCTGACATAACTCCAGTCCTCAGACTAAGTGCTTGCTTCCAAGCATACTAGGTACTGTATGGCTCACCCATACAAGAAGCTGACAGAGTTCTGATAGGAAACTAGTACGCCAGTGATTTGCACACTATGTGATCCATGGATCAAGTTTCCAGGGACACTTGAGGAACTTCCTGTCACTATGTACAGCAGAGGAAGGCGAATTGGGTGCCTTTTGGAAGGGTTGAGGAGAATTTTTTAGTCATCACTCCATGCTGGTGGTTTTGATATAGTCTTTTTAACCCCTGTGCTGGTAACTTCTGACTAAGAATCTAATATCTTGTTTGCACAATTTCATGTTATTCAAGAACAGCCTTATCAATGTAATGGTTTCTAACATATTTCAGACTGTAAGCAAACGCAGATTGGTGCTCCTTCTTTCCATGCATCAGTACATCAAGCATTTTCAGTTTGCGTTGGCAGAAACATCTGCATTGTACTGACTGTGTCCTTGAAAGAAGAAATAGCATAGACTGTACCTAAGGGAGTCATTTTAGCAACCTCAGTGTTCCACATAAATGGCAACCTTTACTTGGTGTAACTCTAGATCTTAGTGAAGATGACCGAATTAGATTCTACCCAATCAAGCGAGGGGGACCTTTGCAACCCAACACCAGGAATATTATAAGGTACATACCGATCGTGCTGGTGACACAAACAATAATGACGACTACCTGAATAGCTGAAATGTTTGCGCAATTATGTTATCTCCAGGACAGGGTCAAATGTAATACAAAAAGGGCTAGGAAAATATTATTAAGGCTCCACGTTGCCAGAGATCTGAAAAGTAGACAGTCTATTACATCTGTTTTAGCAACAAACAGTTCTTCTGGCAGATCTGAAGTAAACTCTGTCGGGAGCGGGCGGGGGTGGGAAAAGGAAACTCTGAAACCTCCTGGTAAAGAGGTAAGACAGGTTTCATTCTAATGTGTGGATGTGTCTTGTGCTTTACATAAGCATGGTCCATCTGTTGCAAAATCTTCCCCTAACTTAGGATGTGATGAATTCTGCAGACCACATGCAAACGCCTGGCAATCTTACTATGCTTTAATACCTAAGATTGTCTAAGTGCTGAGCATTTTAAAATGTACGCTTTAACATCTTATTGAGTTCTTAATTTGTTATGAAATTCTTTTCTTTCTTTTTTTAGTCATTCTCCTGAATTTGAACAGGCACAAAAGAAGAATGCTTTTTCAGAGGCACTAGGGCAGAGGAAATTCTGCCTCTGATTTAATTTTAGATGCCATCAGGCTGGGGAATTAAAGAATTACAAGTAGTTTAGCTGTAATATATATGTCCAACTCTTAAAATTCACCAGAGGAGATTATCACTTTTCTAAAAGTGACTTGTGTATTTGCTTATGAAGGGTGAACATGGAGAATCTGCAGAAGAAAATTGGTACAGTATTTTGGTTTGAAAGACTTGGGTATTACTTGTCGAGAACAGTGCTTCTGCTGTTTGCTGCAGACTGTGGAATAATTAAAAACATTGTTTGAAGCAGGCTGTTAATTTTTAAAGATGCTTAAGCCCCATTTTCAGGAGAGCCTTGGGCTACCTCAGCACATAAATCTAATTAATGGAAAAGAAATGAACTTTTAGCATAATGAGTGTGACACTGAAAATGATTGAATGAATTAATGCAGACCTGGTGTAATCTCAACTCAAATCTCGACTAGATTTAGTCTAAATTCTCTATTTTTTTCCACATTTTTATACCGCCCTTCCTCCAAGGAGCTCAGAGTGGTGTACATATTTCCTCCCCTCCTTTTTGTCCTCACAACAATCCTGTGAGGTAGGTGGGGCTGAGAGATAGTGACTGGCCCAAGGTCACCCAGGAAGCTTCGTGGCTGAGCGGGGATTTGAACCTGGATCTTCTAGGTAAGAGTAAGAACTCTACTAGTTCTTACTTTCATTTTTGATTAAAAAAGATCTTAAAAGTCAGCTCAAATATCATTATTATTAATATAGTGCCATGGCACCTTACACAGAGTGACAAAACAAGTTCCTGTTCAAGAGATGTACAAGGAAGACAACAGAGAATGGGGAGGGAAATCGATGCAGGAAGAAGACTGGGGAAGCATGCAGGTTGCATCATTATCTATTATCATTTGTGATCAATAGAACTGCTTATTTGGAAAAAAAGGTAAAAACATGGTTGAAGTTTTCATCTTTTGCATAGCAATGTTTGGGAAGAGTATTAGCACAAACACTGAAGACAGAAAACAAGTTATAAGAGCTAAGAAGCTGCATTGTTTCATATTTAGCTCTCTCTTTTGTCTGTTTTTCTATCCTTTGAAATGTGATTGACCTTATTATTCTGAACATGGATTCTAAAAAGGCCAAAAGGCAAAGGTAAGAGAGTACTTTGTCTTTCTCTTCTGATGCTGAATATCTTCCTTTTGAAGAAAACACGGCCCATATATAGATACTAACCAAAAACCCTCCGTCTTTTCTATTTTTAATCCTTTGGTTAAGAATAAAAGAAACCTCACGATATTTCACAAACGGGAAACTACAAGGAACTATGTAGGGAAACTAAAACAGAGAGCAATCCTGAATACCGTAACTCTTGCACCGGTGTAACAGTAGATCCACCGGTGTAAGTGCACTTATGCCAGTGTAACTTGCCGTACGCTGACGTACATAAGACGGACACCAGCGTAACCCCCCTCGGCTGCTGCGCATGCGCAGTTCTGACACAGGACAGACGCCAGCGCAACTCCACCGGTGTAGGAGGCATTCCGGGGGCGTTCAGACACGCCCGGAATGCCCCCTGCACCATTGGAGTTGCGCTGGAGACTGTCCTGCATCCGAATTGCGCATATGCGGCGTCCGAGGGGGTTACGCTGGTGTCCGTCTTGTGTACATCAGCGTACGGCAAGTTACACTGGCATAAGTGCACTTACACCGGTGGATCTACTGTTGCACCGATGTAAGAGTTACACAGGATTGCACTGACATACCTTTATCATTATCAGTTATACGTTATAACACTTCATGAATCTATGCAATCTAAATTATCTTTGGTAATAAGAGTACTGTACTGCTGAATGATTGTTCCTATTCAGAATTAATAGGCATCTGCTGGAGGAAGGTCAGTGCCTCTGGAAAAAACTAACCCCAAACATCTAACTGGAGGCTATACTGCAGAAATAATAGCTTGCTAATCCATTGGGAGGAGAGGAAGGGCCTAGTTTTTTCCATGATGAGCTGTTTCCAGAAAGAATAAGTGCCTTCCCTAAACGTTTATTCTTGTGGAGCCCCCTAGTGGTAAAGATTTGCTATTGAATTCATTCAACAAAGAATAAAAAATGCTATTCATTTTTCTTTGTGTGGGTTCATTGTGGCCTCCTAACTGGTCTCTGGGTCAGGGCATTTACCTGACTTTGCCAACTGCTGCTGGTGCCAGAATTTCTGCTGCTGCTGGCTCAGAAATGGCTTTCTATCACTACAACCCTTCCCTATAGCACCTCCATTGCCTCTGTCAAGCACTCAGTGTGTAAATCTCCATATGGTCGTTCTTTCTCCTCTCTCATGATTATTGGGGTGTTTGCTCAAAAAGCACACTTAGGGCTTCTTTTTCAATCAAAATACAGTAATATGGCAGAATAAGCTTAAAGACAGCTGCATGGCTATACAGTACTAACTTACAGTTACTTTGGCTGAACTATACATATTTAGGATAGGAAGGATGTAGAGAACAGAATGTTTTTCTTTTGGATACAAAAACAACCTGGGGAGGACAGAGGGAATGAAAAGGAGATCAGAGAGTAAGTGGACTTTATGAGGATGAGGATCCACAGGTACGTACTCTCTCTGAAGAGACTTTACAAAGTTGTATGGGTTTGCAATGCGGTTGCTAATCTCTGGTCATCAACAGGATTGCACTGATTAGCAGAAGAGGGAACCAAAGTGCCAGAAAGGGTTTAATCTGAGTGGGAACTCAGCAGGGCCTTCTGAGAGGGGGGTTACTTAAGGTGGTACGATCGTACCTGGGCCCAGGGATCAAAAAGGGGGGGCCCAGGATTCAGATTTACATGAAGGGCAGGGGCCCCAAAAGAAACTTTGTACCCCCTGATAAAATTCCTCTGGGTGGCCCTGGGACTCAGCCCTGGATCTAACTGAAATGCCATGCCCACAACTCAGATCTGCAGTATTTTAATTAATAAGATCTCACCTCCGACTACTGAGTGTACCTTACTCACCACTGCATATTCACAGCTAACCCTCACAGTTCTGGGATTAAGGGGAAGGGTTTCTGGGCCAGAGAGTGGGCTTCCCAGCAGGAGTGCCACTAGCATTTCTCTTTTTAGAAATGAGCAATTATTGCAAGGCAATGGAGTATTGGATCCACAGGCCTTTTAGTCTGTGCCATGAGTCTACAGTGTATATTGTTGTGAAAACTTAAGTTGATCTCCCCTCCAACACCTGTTTTTATTTGCATATCTCTGATAGTATCCTAAGGAACTTTCCCCTGTAGGATTGTAATTATACTGTCTATGCCCTTCCCTTATCACGTTTGCAGCATCTCTCTGTTAGCGGGTTCCCCAAGGATATAAGAAGATGCTCCGGAACATGTTAGCTCAGTTGTTAATATTTGCTCTGTTAAGAACAGGGTGTAGAGAAACTTCAGCCAAGAAACTTCAGAGGGCTAAAAAAAGTTTAACTCTCTGTCAGTGTAGCTCTCCATTGCACTCTTCTGTCCTGCAGGTAGAATAAAGGCTGGAGGCTATAAAATGGAGTCTGTAAAATTAACTCTGGGTTTTGTTTTGTATAATTTGGCTTGTCCGGTTTTTTTTAATGTGTACATCTGTGATACAAAAACAAAGGCCTTTGCTCTAGAGCAGTCCATTCTCTTTGTTCAATTTTTTTTTCTAGAGCAATGAATGTGCTGCCTTTTTCTGGCCTTCCCTATTACCACCAGCATAGGCATTTCCCAGTATCATTTTCTGTTTTGCAGAAATATCCCATCCCTCCCCAACAACCACTACCAAATACAGTATGGTATCACGAACAGTTTTATTTCTTGGAAACTTTAAAAGTTTTTGTTCTGTAAGCATCTAGGATTAGGAAGCTGTTTCACAAGATTAAGAAACTGTTCAGATTACTAGAAAACTATAAATAATTCCTCTTCCCAGGTAGTCTGGGAATATGTTCATTTGTTACTTAAAAAAAAAAAAGTAACTTTGTTCCACTTATTCTAGTGATCACTTTTATTGCTACAGTCATTGCCCCAAAATGGATTTTTGTACATCCATTGTTTTGTACTTGTCTTATTATGTACAATATAGCATAGTTCTACATTTCTATGTTTAATTCTCTGCCTTCTTTCTCTAAAACTTGCAGGGAATCACAAATGAATTGCCACATGCTGTGGTAGATTGGTTTGGGAAAAGCGAGAAATAAAAATCTAACCATGTGAAATGCACAACTATAAAGGCCAATGTATCATTCAAGGAGACACTGCAAAGATTTTGGTAATCAGCTATGACTGAGCATGATTGAATGCTTCATCTTTCCCAGGATGAAATGGACCTTTGCTATTCATCATCCAGCCCAAACACTAGAGCATCTGTTCTCCATAATACTACCTGTTCTAGTTTCTGTACTACAAGCATGTGTAGCATTTAGCACATAAGGGATACACTCTAAGACAACAACTTTTGTCATTGTAATATAAATGAAAATATAATTCAGCCCACAGACTTCAACTGGCACACTTCTGAGCTGTAATCAAATATTTTTGCTTTGGGAGCTAGAAATGGAATTATTTTTAGTGAGGATCTATCTATAAATCTGATCATCTGACCTGGACATCCCTGCTGTGAGTCACACTGCCCCAAACCCAAAAGTCATACATGCTCCATTGATAGGCCTCCACATTTGGGAATCATATACATTTCAGTAAATTGAAGCAGGTGCTGGCTGTATACAATACATCAAACTTCAGTCCTTATATTGCATACGTCAGCCACAGTTTCTGAACCACATGTTTAGCTCATTGAGACCAAGGAGTCCCAAGAGATAGGATCAAAGCAAAGCCATGTAGAGCCTTCTGAAGAAGTATCAGCTTGAATTGCATTCGGAAGCAGTTAGGAAGCCAGAATCACTACTTTTTGCAGCAGTCGAGTAATATGGTCCCAACAGTTCCACACTTGTTAAACGAGCACGCTGCACCTGCTCTGGCTTCCAAGAAGTATTTGAGAGTGGTTCTACACCAAGCACATTGCAGTAAAACAATATGGCTTTCACGGAACTGGGAAAAGAGCTGAATGTGAAGGAAACTCTTGTAATCATTCTCCCAAGTACAAATGGCAAGGCATTTTTGGCCACAAATGTATTCCACAAGGATTTTTCAGCAGACAGACTCATGCGTGGACATTCCCAAAGAGGTCACTTCTTACAGCTATTATCCAGGGTCCTTGTAAATGTGATGCTACTATTGCAGAGGAAATTCCATAAGAATATGGAACATTTTCCCCTACCTTACCTGATGATGGATAGCAGTGGGTTGGAATGGCCAGTGCTCTTTAGACTAGCGATTTTCAACCAGTATGCCGCAACACATTGGCGTGCTGCGAATGGTCTGCAGTTGTGCTTCAGGAGTTTGAGGGAAGGTCATTTATTAGTAGGGCCATTGGGGGATGTGAGCCTCACATACTGGCAGCACGGTGTGCCTTGCTAATTGTAAAAAAAACCTGATGGTGTGCCTTGACAATTTTAGCACCTTGTCAGTGTGCTGTGAGATGAAAAAGGTTGAAAATTGCTGCCTTGAAATTGGCTTCAATAATTATGTCTAGCCCATTGCATTGTGACAAAAACTGCATGCACTCTTTAATCTTATAAACAATGGATTTACCTGATGTCTCCTTGGATAAATAAGCAAAAACCACATTCTTCTAACACCTTACAACTCGTTCGCTGTCCCATTTTTCTTGAATTGGGATGCTTTCAAGTATTCATCACATATCAACTTAAATCCATTAAAACTGAAGAGTATGCAGTCTTGTCAAATCTATGCACTTACAAGCAAAGCCGGCCTAAGAATTCAAATAAGCCTGAAATGTAATGAATGTTACAAATTTAAATGCCACAGTGTTGGAATAGATGCATCTTTTGCATGTGCAGATTTCACACTGAGAAAGCCCACAAAATATATTTTAATGTAATTTAAATGGAATGTTAGGTAATCCTGTAAATATGAACTGCTAAAAAAAAATACTGTAAAAACAGAGCATGATCCATCAACATGCAGGGCTCAAGAAACCTGTGGGCCAAGTAACCTGTGGGCCAAAGGCTGCAATCCTATCCACATTCTCCTGGGAGCAAGACCCATTGAACACAATGGAACTTACGTCTGAGTAGACATGCATAGGATTGGGCTGCCAATGTACTCAAAATCTCGGGGGGGGGGGTTGCCTGGTTTCCCATTCTGTATAATAAGTTGTGAAAAGGCTTCCCATTCTGTATAATAATCAGTATGGTGCAATGCATAAGAGCTGGGACAAAAGCTTCATTGAACCTTATGCTGGTCCTTCCTTGTGTACACAGCCACGGATCATGGCCATAGTCAAATCCTATTTCCCAAGTTAAATTTTGATTTGTTCATAATCTCAAGTGATTTAAGTTTAAATACCTATCCAATTACAGGTATATGCAAGAAGGTACTTGATCTGAACATTTGAAAAAAAAAAAAGCTTTTTATTTTGGCTACTGAAAGTAAAATACGAAGTTATTCTTGTTGTAAGCCACCTTGGGCATTTGCCTTTCTGCATAGGAAAAGGCGGGATATAATTTTTTTTTTAAAATAAATAAATAAATTCACTCACTTATGCAAAATCACATTTCCTGCTACCATGTAGTCTTGACTATACAACCCGCTTGACTTGTTGTGTTCTTTCTTTTCCTTTTAGGCAATCTGAATGTTTAAATACTGTATTTTAAATACTGTACTGTATTTAATGCCACTAAAATCCACTTTCTATTCAAAGAACCACTTTCAAAGTCCAAATAGCTTAAAAGCCAAAAACAATATATTGAATAATACATGCTACAAAGCGATTGCTCCAGTATACAGAAAAAAAGGATATATTTTTACAAATATTTGGCCTATAGTTTTGCTGAGCCTTTTCTTTCAGAGACCCAGAGGGTCTCAAAATACAGTATAGGAGCAAATGTATCAAGCATAATTAGATGTTTTGATAGCAAGTGGACGTGGAATTTCTGGATTAATTGAATAGCAGAGTCTGTTTTCCTGCCAAGCTCTCCATCCATTAGTGTTGGGAAGCCCAGGCCATGGGGCCCAGTCGGTCTGTGGGATATTCAGCAGAGAACCCTCCCTTGGAAACCTGATCTGATTAATTTCTAATTTTAACTATGTGTGTAGCATTTAATACAGAAGCAGCTGATGGTGTATAAATCTACTGGCCTGACTGACAAGCAGCTCAAGTGCATTGCTAAAGCAGAGGTATATCTTTCAACACAAATGCAAGCTTGAAAGCAGGGCGTTGGTTTTTAAAGCTGCTGCCACCATTGCACTTGAACAAACATAAACAAGAGCAACAACCTCTATGCTATGCTACGTAAAAGGTGTGCAACACCCCAAAGCCCTAGGATTTCATGCTGGGGCTTAATCACAAAGATGTGATTGATATATTCCACTTTTTGCCCAATGGTTAAATGGCATGCTATTTACATACCTGTCCGTGTTTTTATAAGCAGTAAAAAAAAAAAAAATCTTTCGGGTCATATACTCTTCCTTTTGGAAAAGACTCTACAATGCAAATCTGATTGTCCATGCGAGACTCATCAATCTCCTTGAAAAATGTTGCGTGCAAATCGCGCCACAAATGTTTTCAAAGGGTGGCCTTCCATGAGCAGTGGCTAATCGGTTGGTAAACCCTTGAGCTACTGGGTGTCACTCTAATCACTTAGGGATAAATTGAGGATGTGATCTCAGGGCATGCTCAGATGTCTGTCTTTTTTCTGTCAGCTGACTCCAGAGTACTAGGTAGAACAGCAGGGCTTGAGCTGTCACTGCCAGAAAGTGATTGTTGAGCAAACTCATATACTAAATCCTTGGTAACATGGTCTGTAAACAAAATAGGTGACATCAGTATATACATTTGTAAGACCTGATAAGGATACTGCAACTATTTTAAGTCTGGCTGGAAAAGGATGCAATAGGAAAACCTTTACAGTATGCAGTTCTTCATTTATTTGCCTATTCCAATCGGTGCAGAAACGGGCAGCCCAATCCTGTGTAAGATATGGCGGCTGGCCTAAAGGGCCGGCCGCCGTATCCTATGCAGGTTCAGGGCTGCCCCGGAGCAACCCTGGTGCACCTTGAGGGAAGGGGACGATCATTCCCTTCCCAGAGTGTAAGCCCAATGGGCCTCCTCGAATGTATGCGAGCTCCGGAGCTCGCGTACATTTGGGCCAGCTGTATAAGGCTGTGCTGGCCTAGAGAGGGCCTAAGTTATGGTGTATCTCGCCGTGGATATCCCCACCCTCTCCAGGCCCCGAGGCAGCCAATGGCCGCCCTCCCTGCCCGCCCGGCCCACCATCGCCCCTACCCGGACGTATCTGCTCTGGTGGGCGCAGGGCCGGACAGGAGCCCTGGTAAGGGCTACCGGCCACTGCTCCGGCAGTCCTTACTCGCTGGGTGCTGTAAATGCACTTTACGGCGCGTTTACGACACCCTGTGCCAGGGGAGTGCACGCTCCCCCGGCGCTTCTTCACACTGGATTGCACCGTAAGTGGTGCAATATTTTTAATTTGTAATAGCGCAATCCTATACTGTACACACTTACCTGGGAGTAAGCCCCATTGAGCTCAGTTACTTCTCAGGAGACATGCATAGGATTTGCTGTAAACGCCCTTTCTGGCTAACACATCACAGATTAGTATTGGTATCTTCAGGACTGACTTCTTATTTTAAAAAGAATTTGAACATGGAATTGAAAATGAAACCTTCACCATGCTACTAGGACTATCACCAACACCACAACACCTTAGTGTTTAATTGGAAACATTAACACATCTGATTCCTTGGCAGGAAGGTCTCTACGGTCTGACTAGGGTAATAGAAACCAGAGCAAAAGTTGGAGGTGGTTCTGGGAGCTTTATTATCCAGACAGAAGTTTCACAGATTACAACATTCAAATTCCTCATCAGGGCTGGACCACCCATGACACTTACTGAAAGTCTCGTGTCAATCTTCAAGTGGTGAGCTGACATAGGGTACCCTGTACCTTGCATCCAACCCCCCCCCCCCTCAGCCTGCCACTCACGTAGCTGCTTCAGTTGGCTCACTAATCATCTTCCTGGTAAGAGAATTGGGGCAGTGGCAGCCCATCTTTCGCCAGCAGCACCTCCTCCAGCAGCACTGCCACTGCCTCCTCACACACCTGCCTACTTTGGAAAGCAGCCAGGTGAGCAAGGACGGGAGAAGCATGGTCATCTGGAGCCAGCCCCAACTCCCATCCCCTTACCTTGAGCTCTTCAGCACTGCCTCCTCCCTCCTCATTGTCCTGATTCAATCAAAAACAGGATGAGGATTTATTTATTTATTTATTTATTTATTTATTATTAAATAAACAGGATTTATTTCAAACAGAACAGAGTGGAGAAAGGAGGTGGCGCCTGGGCTCAAGAAGGAAAAGGTTGGGGGAAGACTCTGGATTACCCTGCTTTGCCCTCCTTGAGAAGGTGGTGGCGACAGCAGCAGCAGCTTGTTTTTTCCCCTTCCTCCAGTGGAACTGTGCAAGGTGAGTGACAGTGCATGTGGAAGTGTGGTGAAATTTGGTGGCTGGGCCTGCTAAACCACTAAACACTAAGTTAGCATTAAAATGGCCTGACGCCTGCTTTATCCCAGCCATTTAAAGTCAGCCTTATGAAAAATATTCAAGTTTGTTTGAACGCTGACAGTTTTCCGGGGGTGGGGGGGAGCAAGCAAGCTGACAGTTGCAAGGCAACCTGTGGAGAACGTTTTCTTTTTAATCTGTACCCTTGTAGAGTGGATTTTACATACAGATGATATAACAAGATGGCCGTAGCTCAGTGGCAGAGCATATGGTCCTGGGTTCAGTTCCAAGCATCTGGAGATAGGGCTGAGAAAGGCCACCTTTCTGAAACCCTGGAGAGCCACTGTCAGTCAGTATAGGCAACATTGGGGTAGCTGCTTGATATAAGGCAGCTTCATAAGTTCAGTGTCCTCTCAGCTGACAAAGACTGCTATGGAACAGGGGGGAGAAGGAAGCCAGCCTGTCCCAGATTCACCAGGCATTTCACTACCAGTACCTGGACTACCTCTGCAAGATGGCACGTTGCAGGCCCAGTGACAGCAGAAATGTTTGTTTGCCACTATGACAGAGCTATTGAAGAATGTTCCATGCAAAACTCAGTATATGATATGAACTTTGTCTTCATCTAAGAGAAAGGACAGGTTAAGAGGGGTTGATTGGCGAGTCTGTGCCCGCATACCTAAAGTGCAGGGAATATAGTGATTGTTCTCACAGTTAATAACAAGATATAGTAATTACCGTATTGGTCTGAGTATAAGACTCACTTTTTTCTCCTAATTTAAGTTTTTAAACTAGGGGTGCGTCTTATAATCAGGCTGTTGCAATTTAATGCCAGTGATTTAATTAAATTTTTTTAATAGCACCAAACTTTAAGGGTGCGTCTTATAATCAGGTGCATCTTATACTCGGGACAATACGGTACTAATGAGCTCCTCTGGAACATAATGAAGCAATTACTTCCCACCTCCTCTTTCTAAGGGGCAAAACTGCTCAAAGAATAGGACTCAAATCAAAGATTCCCACTGCGCTATGTGGCTGCTCCTCCAAATCCACTTCTACATAGTTGTCACAGTGATTACCATGTGTGCAAGAGTCAATCCTGTGGCTCACTCCGCCATTTGGTTATCTTCTATGCCAGTTGCTACAACTGCAGTGTGGTGCTGCTGGCATGACCGCTGGCCTATATTTCCTGACCTTGGCAGCAGCCATGCCACACAGAGATAACTTATGAATCAGGTCTAAGTCTTTGGAACTGCAGTCATTTCACAAAGCCAAATGACAGGCCTGAAGCAAAGAGTCCAGATGATGATGATGATGATGAACTGCATGTACTCAAATGATTTGTAAGGAAGTAAGATATGGGCATTGCTCAGACAACAGCTGCTTGCAGACTGACAGAAGCACTGGGCAATGGGTGTGGTCAGTGAACAGAGTGCTGGATGTGGGCCTAGATTCAAACTTGCCTCAGGACTGAACTAGACATGATGTAGGTGTTTGTTTGTTTAACACATTTAATGTCCCACTTTTCCAGACACCCCCAGACAGCTTAAAAAGGTTAAAAACAAAAAAACAAACACAATAAAACAAACAATATCACTAGACATTTAAATAATGAAAAGCAGCTGATAAAATATACACAGCTGTTAAACAATTTAAGAGACCAAGCAGATTAAGTAGGCCTTCAATTTCTGTTTAAAAACTGATGAAAGGAGGAGCCAATGAAAGATCATTAGCTCTGATCTCAACCAAGCTATACCACAGACATCTTGGCTGAGTGATTTTGAGCTGCAGAGCAAAGCTACAGTACCAAGATTCTGTTTACCAGCAGCTGCCATTTCTACAGAAATCACCACTATAGCATCTGACTGACATGACCAGTGTTAATAGAAAAGTCAGACAATTGCTGAAGCTCAGGCCAGTTTTGGGGCCAGTAAGATTGCTAGTTTGTAACCCAGGCACTGCCCATATTTATTATACTGTGCTTTCAAATCTCCTAGTGCAGCAGGAGACAAGGCAGCCACAATTTATCTTGCCCATTCCTTTCCTAGGCCACCCTCTCCCTTGGGCAAGCAGGACTCCAGATGAGGGTGGTGAATACTGCAATCCTAGAGCCCACTGAATGGAAAATGCTGCCATCATTGTGCTGCAGAAGGCCCTGGGGTTTGGCTCTTGGTTTGTATAAGGCCCTGCCGAATCCGTGACGGGGTGAGCTCTCGTTGCTTGGCCAGCTCCTGCCAACCTAGCAGTTCCAAAGCATGTTAATACGAGTAGATAAATACCGTATTTTTCGCTCCATAAGACTCACTTTCCCCCCAAAAAATGGGGGGAAAAGCCTGCATCTTATGGAGCAAATCCTCCCCCAAAGGAAAAAATACTTACCGGGGCTTTGGGGAGGCCTGTGCGACCCTCTGCAGGCCTCCCCGATCTTCATTTCGGCAAAAAACTGCCATTTTTGGCCATTTCCGGTTTTCGTGTTTCACAAAAACTGGAAATGGCCGAAAATGGCAGTTTTTTGCCGAAATGAAGATCGGGGAGGCCTGCACGACCCTCTTCAGGCCTCCCCGATCTTCATTTCGGCGCTAAATGGCTATTTTCGGCCATTTAGTGCCGAAATGAAGATTGGGGAGGCCTGCAGAGGGTCGCGTAGGCCTCCCCGAAGCCCTGGTAAGTATTTTTTCCTTTTTTAACTACAAACCTTTTTTCCCCTATTTTTTTGCTCCATAGGATGCATGCGTCCTATGGTCCGATGCATCCTATGGAGCGAAAAATATGGTAGGTACCGCTTGCGGGAAGGTAAACAGCGCTCCGTGTTCCAGCCGCATGCTACGCGCTGCGGCAAGGAGAGTCATGCCGGCCACATGACCACAGAGGCGTCTTCGGACAACGCTGGTTCTTCGGCTTTGAAATGGGGCTGAGCACCACACCCTAGAGTCGGACACGACTGGACTTAATTGTCAGGGGTCACCTTTACCTTTACCTTATTGTGCCTCCAGGCTGGCTGAGCTCCATGTAAAGTGACTATGTCCCAAAGTTAGCCCTTCCATATACTGTACAAAGGGGGACAAAGTGCCTATACCTTTAACCATTGTCAGAAGAAGGAATTTGGGTAGGTGCAGCTTTTTGCACCCTTCCATGATGAGCTAGGTAAAGGTAACCCCTGACAATTAAGTCCAGTCATGTCCGACTCTAGGGTGTGGTGCTCATCCCCATTTCAAAGCCGAAGAGCCAGCGTTGTCCGAAGACACCTCCGTGGTCATGTGGCCGGCATGACTCCTTGCTGCAGCGCGTAGCATGCGGCTGGAACACGGAGCGCTGTTTACCTTCCCACAAGAGGTACCTATTTATCTACTCACATTAACATGCTTTGGAACTGCTAGGTTGGCAGGAGCTGGCCAAGCAACGAGAGCTCACCCCGTCGCAGATTCGAACTGCCGACCTTTCGATCGACAGCTCATAGTTCAGCGGTTTAACCCACTGCGTTACCCGCTGGCCTCCATGATGAGCTACACCTGCCCAAATTCCCTCTTCTGACAATGGTTAAAAAGGTATAGGCACTCCCCCCCCCTGTATATGTTAAGCCTACGGGCCAAAGGTCTTTGAAACAACACAGGGAATTTGGGGGTTTTCTCTTACTTTTGATAAAGCACCAGGTTGATTAAGAACAGTGTAGATAAACACATGTTACCCCTGATCTGGATGTACCCAGGCTATGAAACGAGATCATGCCCACCCCCTTGTCTTTCCTGACTTACCGGTATAAGCACCAGAAACAGAGACCTGTCAAGTTTGTATACGGGTAGAATTCCTGTAAACCAAGTCAGCAGAAACGTATTCTACATAATGTCACACTGTGACATTAAGACCCTTTCTGTGGATTAATGCTAAGGGTTGGCCATTTTTCCATTGGCAAAAGCATCACTAGGACTAGACTAGAGTTAAACTCCCCCCTAACCCTATAAACAGCAGCAGCTCGGACAACCTTTGCCCACAGATTAAAACTATCAACACTGATGCACTCTACTCTAGTGTAAAAGTCAAACTTCACTCATGGATTTCTCAAAAGTATTCTTAAAAAAAAAAGCAATTTTGCCTCAAACCAGGAGAAACCATCACTCACCTCTCTGAGCCATTAAGTTGTATTAAACGGAAAGCTCCTTCCAGACACACCAAACTCTCTTCTGTCTCCGGAGCCTAGCAGGAGAGTGGTTCTAAATTCCTAATGTACAAATCCCTGCTTGTGAGTGATGGTATGGCAAGAATGTCAGCTGTATGGAGTTAAATTAAAGCAATTTGTTTTCTCTGCCGTGTGAAACTCTAGAAACAGAGATATACACTGTTGCTGAAAATGCAGCTACTTCTAGTAATTCACAGTAGGAGCTGCTTCAGAGCTGAAAAAGGTTGCAGCTTAGATGAAGTACTGAACATCACACCTGAAAACGTCATGGCTACAAGAGGGATGGGTGAGGGACTAGCAGATGATTCTTCAGAAGCAAACCTGAGAGAGAGAGACAGAGACAGAGAGAGATCTGGGATATTCTGGCATTCAGTTTGGAAGTCAAAGAAAAACAAATTTTCTCCTCTCATTACTAAAGAAGGCAACAATTAGAAGGACTGTCTCATGATCTTGAAAAATATACTGTAGTCCTTTCAATGTTGTTTTTATCTCGTGCGCGACTCCCCCAGGAAGTGCAGCTATGGGAGAATCCCAGTCCTCACAAAACTAAATTGCATTTCTTCACCCATAAGCTCATCCACTGTCTTTATGGATGTATGGTGCTATACTACAGTAGGGAGTAGGTCAATATCACAGGCACCTGTTGGCTAAAACCTGTGACATGACTACAAACCCTGCAACACAACTTCATCCTCCCACCACTACTTTATTTACTTTTAAGAGGTTAATTACTTAAAAAAACAAAATCTTAAAGGCCTGGTTGAATCTAAAATCTCCTGCAATAAAACGGCACATAGCAGGAAGACAACCCTTTCCCAACACAGGGATGCTATGCTATTTCTGGTAGAGCAAATTTACTAGTGATATATGGAATTTTTCTTTCCTCCTGTAGCCTGGCTCTTATATTTGCTTAATAGCCAGAATGACTTCATGTCTAACGGTATTATAGTAAAACAATGCTGACCAAAATGTATTACTTTATATAACATGACAAGTTGCATTAAGACCAAGAGCACTAGTTGATTAATGCATGTGGTTATGAATAGTTTGATTAAAAATAAACTATTAAAATAATCAGAGCTAGCCATCTGTATTTTATCACAGGACCTGATAATTGCATTTACTGCATTTTTTTCTTTTGCTTTGTTTACATTTTGCAGAGCTCTCCGCTTCTTTTACTCTTGGACGTGTTTTCTGGAGGGTGAAACTTGGGTGAAACTTTGGTGTGCTATGTGATATTTTTGGTTTTGCTTTACTTGCAAAAGGCCCTACACTTCCTCAACCCCAATCAGTTGTTAACAAATAAGAGGAGGGGCCACGAGGAATGCAGAAGACCTGCTGTCCACTTCAGTTTAAAATGCATATAGAGATGCTTAGGAAGGCAATGATTTTGGAGTGAAGATGTGATAGTCCAGTCAAATGGCAAGGGACAAGAAAGAGGCAGACCACACATGGGAATACAGAAATGCAGAAACACGTGTAACAAGAGAACCAGGTACTTATTCACTCAAGCGGTACCCTGGAAGTTGACATGCAACTCATCTCTGTTTTGACCCTAAGATATTAAGCATTGCTCCCACTTCCTCAACAACATTCAAAAACACAGTTCAAAATCTTTTTGGATTTGTATAGTTTAGAATGATACTCTTGGATTACTACTAATCCTGGTACTCTTCACTGACTACTCATTCCCTTTAACCACTGGTTGTTTTCCTTGATTGCACACAGCCCTCAGATGTACGCATTTAACTCCTGTTGCATATATACACCCTTGGGTAAAAATGCCTTAAGCACACCTCCCTTTCTTCCCTCCCTCAGCACACACGTATCCTGTTCAAACAACATCAGTCTATCGCTTCCTAAATTACCATGGCAGGCTACCCTTACATGCTTTCCAACTAGTGTACAAATCATCAGTAACTTACACCGACACTTGTCACTACTGAATATGACCTGGGGGGATGTCAAGTGTGAGTTGCAGCTGCTTGTTCTGGGGTGCTGTTGTCTGGCTTTAGCTTCATGAATAATTTGTTATGCCTGAGGAGTTTAGAGGAATGTAAGCTGCATTCGGAAGACCCATCATCCTTCCTGGACAGTAACCGAAGAATGGGATTCACTCAAATCCTGTGGCAGGATAGTCTGGTGCAAGGAATTTCAACTATTATTCACCTCTTGGCATCATAATTACACAGTGAACTTTTGACACTGGTTTGAATGCAAGGATGGCAAGAAAAGAACAACTATGCAGACTATCTCAAACTTTTTACAGGGTAAAAAAACCCACAGCTGGCCTTGTATATTTGAAGCTCTTGCCTACCCACTTCTCGTCTTGATTGCCTTTGTTTGTCTTTCTGAAATAATTATACATCTATATCAATAAAACCTCTTAGAAATATAACTTACCTAAAGACAGATAATTACCATACTCCCCCCAAAAAATCACACTTGAAGAAGTTCCCACTGAATACATGCATTCCTCGTGAAGCTTAAAAAAACTGCAAGTTTATGCTACATCCATCTTTAAGGTCCCATAGACCTATGTATTACTTCTTCTGGATAAGCTGTGCATTTGACTGTTTTTGAGAGTTCCCTGCATATAAATACTACAACAAACCTTTAACTCCCCATCAGAATCCAATTAAGGTCAAAAGGCCATGGGTGTTCAACATGGGTCTGTTGTATACGGTAGTTTAGCTTGGCGTATTTCTTGAGAAGCCATTCTCATGGTCATGGACGAAACAATTAGCCAGCTGCTTTTTGGACTTAGGCTCTTTTAGTCTTCTCTCCATTCAGAGAATTCAACTTGTGGGCAAGCCAGAAACAAAAGACTATTCTCTTGGTCCTTTTTCTTATAAATATGGATGCTCTATGGGATGCTCTTTGTGCAACACAACAAATCTGTGAGTTGCCTCTGTGGACTTTGTCTCCTGACCTGCCTCTGCCCAAAACCGCATTTCGCTTAACCTAGCCTTATGGTGCAAAACTAAAGAGCCATAAGGCTAGGTTCAACTTTCAAACCAGTTGAACCTTTTAGACCAGCAAAGCAGCGCTCTGCTGGTCTAGGGTGTTGCAAACATGCTGCAAAGCACATTTGTGGCACCTGGCAAGTAGGCAGCACCAGCACCAAGGCCGGTGCCGCTCTACTTGCCCCAGATGAAGTGGTGCGCCCGCTGAGGAAGTTCCCTGCTGGGCGGTGGTGCAGTAATGGGAAGGTGGAACGGGGTGTTCTGAGAGGGGAGATTGGTTGGCCGGACCCGGGAAGGGACAGGGATCGGTGGTGGTGGCTCCGCTGAAATCCTATTCATCTTTCCAGGCCTGGCCACCGTTACACAGCCCGCTCAAGTGTCCTCCAACAAAATAGTTGGTGCACGTTTGAGTAGACCCATTGGGGCAGCTGGGGCTCTACTCGGGGTAAGGGGATGAACATCCCCTTCCCCCAAGGAGTGTTCCAGCTGCGCCGATGCTGGGTCTTATCTTGATAGGGTGCAGCGTGGGCTCTATGCCCGCACTGCAGTCTAGCTACACAGGATTGGGCTGTTAGTTTTTTCTTGGAACCCTTATGCTTCCTGAATTGCCAGAGACAGTGACTACTCACTTTAACTCTAGTATGGAATTCTACAGCCATCTCATAGCTGGTCTTTCTCTTTCTTATTGATAGATTATCCTTCCACGACATGATTCCTGACTTCTACTTCACGGTTTGGGTCCAGGATATCTGAGGGACATTTTTCTTCTCCCATACATTCCGGCCCGCTCTCTTTCTTAGGTCATCTGAGGGGGCTCTCCTGCGAGTGCCACCTCTATCTCAAGTTAGGGGAATGGCAGCTCATGAGCGAGCCTTCTCTGCTGTGGCGCCGCAATTGTGGAACTCCTTGCCAGGGGGCTTGAGAACTACTCCCTCCCTCATGACTTTTCGGCGAGGGCTCAAAACGTTTCTATTTTGTCTAGTGTTTGGGTTGTTTGTCTGACTCCTGTGTCTCAAGATGTTTGGCTTTGCTGCTTCTCTGCTCCATATTGTTGTTCCCCCCCCCAGGGGATTTTATTGTTTTTAATTTATTGTATGTATTGTTTTAAATTATGTATTTTAATCCTTGTTGTAAGTCGCCTTGGGCATTTGCCTTGGCATAAGATAAGGTGGGGTATAAATAAATAAATACTTCAGCTTCAAATGTTGCCTGTTTCATTTAGTGGGCTTCCGTCTGGCTGGTGTTGACCTTTAGCATGCCCTATCCTGGAGGTTACCTCAGTTCTTTATGCATGCATGTTCATCCTCTGGAGATTTATTTCAATTACTGTATTTCATTTATTTCAAGATGAGTGAATTGTCCTGTTAGGAGCCAACTGTTCAACAGGGCTATGTCTTGAAGCTATAGCTTCACTACAAGATGGGCTGGGCCTCAGTGTCACTTTCTGTTGTCAGTCTTAAAAACAAACCATTAGGGAAACTAGGAGGGCATCTGTAACAAAAGTAGTATTTGTAGAGCATAGCAAAGTGTGGTAGTAACAAGAGTTATGATGAGCCTAAGGCTAGCTAGCTGGAGTTTGGAGCTGTTCAGACAGATGGTTAGGCAGAATGACATTGCCAGGCAGTCTGAGGAGTTTAGCTTCCACATACCATGTTCACAAGCTGGAAGGTCTATGGTTTCCATGGCCACCAGAGTTAACTGTGGTGGAAGCTTCAACCTCCACTGCCAAAACTCAAGGTTTGAGGCCAGTAGTAAGCACAGCTTCTTTACACATCTATCTGATTGCTGTGCTAATACTTTTCCTCCAGGAAGTCTTCCCAGCTCCCTGAGTGATCTGACATAATGGCTTTCTGGCAGCCTATCAAGTCATCTGCTGCTTTACATACACTCCCAGGCTGTGCTAAAGTTCAGGCATTTTCACCTATCTAATATATTTCCTGTTGTAATTTAAAACGAATGCAAACCCAAGATGTGTATGAGTACCTGCTGCTAATTTGAGAAGTGTTGGAACATGTTTGGATACTTGCCAGTCCACAGCAACGCTGCACTGTGATTCTGCAGTAGTACCAGCAAACACTGCACTAAAATTTATCATGGTTTGAAAGACACAATGGACAAAAATGACACTTTCTTTTAGATATGTGAGGACAACAGCACCCTTTAAACTCAACTATTAATTATACTAACAACTCAATGGAAAAGGCAAATGCATAAATTTAGACGGTGGGGGAGGGAACCAACAATTTATGTTTAGTCTGCCTCTAGTTTCGGCCATCTGGGCCTGTTCAGACCCCTGAAGAGATTATATAATACAGCCTCAACCCCCCCACAAAGACTTCTGCTGCAAAATTGAAATTGGTCCCTCAATTCTCTCATGTGGCCATTTGAGCTAACCTCCAAGAAGCAATACACAACACTTCCCATCTGAAGTCCATAACCTCAGAAAGATTCTCCTTTGCTTATTTTCAGTGGATTTCTACTTACACTGGGAAAAATTAGTTCATAGAGAGAGAGATGCTGGGTTGCATAGTTCCTTCCCTCCTTTTGTCCTCACAACAACCCTGTGAGGTAGGTTAGGCTATAGGTCACCCAGGAAGCTTCATGGCTGAGCAGGGATTTGCACCTGGATCTTCCAGGTCCTAAGTCCAATTCTAGAACTGCTACAGCATCCTGGCTCTCTTTTGTGCTCTTGTTTCTCCCTCCCTCCTTGTGCTGGATGGGCTTAATATATGACACATGTTGCTTTGACATAATACCAGCACAACTTCAGCATAGGATTGCACCATAAATCCCATTGATCTGGATTGTACCATATTAGTTCATGCCTTTAAGAAGGAAAAAGTAGGTCTAGAGTTGGCCTCATGTGTTGTGGTGTCTCCTGTCACTTTGTGTGAGAATCATTAATGAGGGAAAACACCTTGCCGCTGTGTGCACCTGGCTTGGATTATTCCACAAGACTTCCCTCTTGCCTGCCATTTGCGTTATACTATAATCCGCTCCCATTTACTTGATGCACTGAAATCTCCTGCAATTTTAATCCTTGGTGATAGAATGAAAGCTCTTGGATGCATAATGATTTTGGAAATCTGCCTGTCCTTCTCTTCGCTGCTTTTACTGATGATATCCTTAAAACCTGGCCTGTATTTTTAGGGAGGCAAGATGGGTACATGTTGCCAACGCTGTGACTTTGTAGAACGATACGATTTCAAGAGTTACGGTGCTGATTGTCTTGATTCAGAAATGCCCAACCCTGTTATTAATTATTGATGTCAGTAGTGTTATTGACCTACAAATGCTGCAAATGAGTATCACAGGAGATCCCATTCACTGAAATGCTTCCTTACAGCCTGTTTCCATTTCAATGTTTCTCCTAGGGATGAGCATACAAAGTTACATTATACTGAGACAAATCTGTCATCTGTCTAGCCCAGTACTGTCTACCAATTATTTTTAAATTATGGGAAAGGAGCTGGAGTCGAAGATGGTAGCTCACACCGTCACGCGGCACTCAGGTCTCGAACTGCTATTCTGCCTACCTCCCAGTCTGCAGTTCGAGGCAATACAAATCCCCAACTTTTTTTCTGCCTCCATTGCCAGTATTGTAACCCACCACTAACACCTGAATACACACTACCTTGAGAATATTTACAGGTAGGCTAAAGAAGAAAACAAATACTATACTGCCCTCCTTGCCCACTCCACAGTGGCCCCCAGCTAGGTCTAACTTGTTCCTGCCTCTCGTTCTTCTACTATCCCTGAGTGTGCTTGAATTACAGGAAGGCACAGGGAGCCAGTCCCCCTAGCTTTTATGATGACTCCCTAGCTACTGAGTCTGTGGATGTAATTAAGGGATCCTCCTTACATTCCTCCCCCATCATTCAAGCAGTGTCCCCTTCTCTTTCCTCTCCTGCAGTGCAGAAGGTCTCCAACCACCTATCTCTGCTCAGCTGAAACCTGCTGTATCCACCTCTACTGTCCCATTCTGTCCCAATGGGCTTGGGAGAGAAAAATGGGGAGGCAGCAGGCAGATCAGTAAGCGTGGCTTTTGTGCAGGGCCACACAAGTATAATGGGTGAATACTGAACTGAGGTACAGAAGTGTACAAGATCAGAATGCGTATGGACATTAAAGTTGTCCCCTCCCTTCCCCTGAAACAAGGGGGGTTCACTGTAGAATTTTCCTTCTTTGAGGGTCCTCAGCATGTCCTTCACCATTGTTAAATCTAGTTCTGACCAACCTGGGGCTAAGTAATTTTTTTTAGGAGAAACTGAATAATTATAGTAATTATAATAATAATTGAGAAGGAGAAACTGAATTATAGAGGCCCTGAAATAGAAATTTAAAAGCTTGATGAAAGCACAAGAGTCTTTATCAGATCCATTTACTGCACAGGCTCCAACCAGCTTCTGACTCAAGCGAGATCAAATAAATTTAGCTTCTTAACAGACAGAGTTTCTGTTTTTAGGTCTTGCAAAACCTTCCCTGAATGTGTAGAATTCCATCTGACAGCTGCTCTCCCTAAGCTTGTGTGTGTATGAAAGCACCTTAGGACTCCCCCTAGATCAAGCATTTCAACATTTACTAGGCATGCTCAAATAAAAAAACCATGTGCTCGCTTCTTGAATGCTCTCTCAATTAATTATTATAATAAAATATGGCTACGGTCCTATCCACACCCACTTGGGAGTAAATTACATTGAACTCAGTGGCACTGACTTCCAAGTAAACATAGATAGGGTTGGACTCCTCATCTGTTTGCTGTTGTGATTAAGATAAATCTGTCTTATTTGTCTTTAAGGTGACCAGATAGAAAGAACAGGGTCCCTGTACCTTTACACAATTGTATTTTAAAAATATTTTATTAAGGATCTTCGATCTTCGATTGTGTCCAGTTCTGGTCACCACACCTCAAAAAGGATATAGTTGAATTGGAAAAGGTGCAGAAAAGAGCGACCAGAATGATTCGTGGGCTGGAGCACCTCCCTTACGAGGAAAGGCTACAGCGTCTGGGGCTTTTCAGCCTAGAAAAAAGGTGCCTGAGGGGGGACATGATTGAGACTTATAAAATTATGCATGGGATGGAGAGAGTGGATAGAGGGAAATTCTTCTCCCTCTCGCACAACACCAGAACCAGGGGACATGCACTAAAATTGAGTGGAGGGAGAGTTAGAACAGACAAAAGAAAATATTTCTTTACCCAGCGTGTAATTCATCTGTGGAACTCCTTGCCACAGGATGTGGTGATGGCACCTGGCCTAGATGCCTTTAAAAGGGGTTTGGACAGATTCATGGAGGAAAAGACCATCACAGGTTACAAGCCATAAGCAACCTCCTGGTTTTTAGAAGTGGGTTTTCTCTGTGCCAGGTGCAAGGGAGTGGCGACTGGACACAGGTTATCTTGTTGTCTTGTGTGCTCCCTGAGGCATCTGGTGGGGCCACTGTGTGACACAGGAAGCTGGACTAGATGGGCTTTTGGCCTGATCCAGCAGGGCTCTTCTTATGTTCTTATTATGTTCTTATGACGCTATCACACAGCAAAATACTAAGTAAATACACCTTGAATTTCACAGCACAATTCATTATACTTTTATCTTATTATATGTGTACTACACATAGAAAGGCATTGCTTATATACATACTGTATTTATTTGAGAAATGTCCATGGTTGTTTGTTGTGGTTTAGGTAGGCCTACAATAGAATAAAGAATCACCAACCAAAAAGTATTCTTCATGTCTCCTCTCTGGTTTTTAAATTATGGGAAAGTTTTATGTACAATAAAATAAGTTGTCCTCCCATTCTTTCCCAGTAGAATCTTGTTTCCTTTACATTAATAGCTGTGTACAAGAGGGCATATTATATGGGCAGGTGATGTTGCACTGATCCCACAGAAGCTTTTAGCTGTGATGCTTCAAGTTAAAAAAAAAAAGATTCGGGGGGGGGGGGAGCCAAGTAAACATGTCAACTTTTAAAGTAGGTTTAGCAGTGCACATAAAGGGGTAATCAAGACGAACAGCCCCCCCCCCAAAAAAAAAACTAGCACAGAAGTGAAGCGAGGGTCCAGGACACTTGTCGCTAATCACATAGGATTGTTTGGGTGCTAAAGGTTCATCTGAACCAGCCACCCCTGTATCAGATAATCAGATTAACCCCTGCTAACTGGGCAAAGAGGCATCTTTTAAAGTGGTGTCCTCTTATACTTAGCAGGGGGAGAGCAACTGTCCCTCTTCACCCCAGCATGGTGTCTTTTACAGTGGCTGTTGCTGGTGTCTCTTCTACATCTCTTTTAGACTGTGAGCCCTTTGGGGACTGGGAACCTTTTGTTTTGTAAGCCGCTTTGTAAACTACTTTTTGTTGAAAAGCAGTATATAAATATTCGTCATCGTCGTCGTAGCAGCAGCATCACCTACTAATTTATTTTATTTATTTATTTAAAAATTTTATATCCCGCCTTATCCTATGCCGAGGCAAATGCCCAAGGCGGCTTACAACAAAATTTAAAAAACATAGTTTAAAATAATACAGAAAATAAGTTTAAACAATACATACTTAATTTAAAAACAATAAAATCCACGGGGGGGGGGGGCGACAGTATGGAGCACAAAAGCAGCATGGCAGAGCATCTTGAGACACAGGAGGCAGACCATGACCCATCACCCAAACGCTAGATGAAACAAAAACGTTTTGAGCCCTCGCCGAAAAGTCATGAGGGAGGGGGTGGTTCTCAGATCCCCTGGCAGGGAGTTCCACAGTTGTGGCGCCACAGCAGAGAATGCTCGCCCACGCGTTGCCACTCCCCTAACTTGCGATAGAGGTGGTACACGCAGGAGAGCCCCCTCAGATGACCTAAGAGAGCGGGCCAGAATGTATGGGAGAAGGTGGTCCCTCAGATATCCTGGACCCAAACCGTGAAGGGCTTTAAAGGTCATTACCAGCACCTTGAATTGGGCTCCGAAACGAATGGGCACATGTGTAAAGGAGAATCCTAATATGCACATGTGTAAAGGAGAATCCAGTGGTCATGCCTATGCACACTTCCCAACCAGTAATGACACTCTATCATTTTCTTCTCAGTCTGCTCAAACAGAATGCCCAATAGCATCCATCCACATGGTTGATGCTAGTGAATGAATGACCAAGGATCAGGATAGATGTACTGTATCATTCTGTATAAATGCCAGCACAATCCTGGGTATCTTTCGAACAGCGGAATCCGCGCTCCGCCGTTCGAAAGTGTAGCAAACGCACTGTAAGGCACATTTGCAACTACTCGGGAGTAGGGGAGGCCGGCCTCCCTCCCTCTGTCGCCGGACCGGGCAAGCAGCCGCCAGAGGAAGGTAAGTGCTCCCACCAGGGCCACGTGGGTGGTCCAGGGGGTGAGGGAGGGGGCCATTGAACTAGCCGGCCCAGGAGGGGGTGGGGGATGGCGCCCACCATATCCCTGTCCCTGCTGGGCTGCCTAGGTCATTACACGGCCTCCTCCGACTTCCGCCAGCTATTTAGCTGGCAGAAATCCAAGGAGGCCCATTGGGCCAGCCCTGGTTTACACTTCCCTCCCCTTCTTCTGTTGATTCTCTGTGTCTCTTTTTTGATTGTGAGCCCTTTTGGAATCGGAAGCTGTCTTATTCCTTTCTCGTGCAAACTGCTTTGAGATGTTTTTGTTTAAAAATGGTATATGAACAAACTCCTTCCAGCTCCTGTTTCAGTGGTATGATGAATGAATGAATGAATCCTGACTACCTGGGCAGTGAGGCACCTTTTAAAGCAGCGGTTCCCTTACATTTAGCCCAGCCACTCACCCTGTTCATTCTGCACAGTATCCCCCTCTGTGGTTGTTGTCGGTGTCTCTCTGGTGTTGCTTTTTGGATTGTGAGTCCTATTGGGACAGGGAACCATCTTCTCATTCTTTTTGTCAACTTCAGTTTGCAAAAAAATTATAAAGAATTTATACATTCTTTGTAAACTGCTTTGAGAACTTTGTTGTTGTTGAACATGGTGTATAAATATTCTTAATACTGTATTTAAGATAAAAAGAAAAAGTATTTGAGGAAAAAAGCATAAACATGTGTACAAACGTGTTGTTCTTATATTTCAACAACAGGTGGCAGCAAAATTCTGCTCATGAACTTGAGTGAGTGATTTTGCTTTATCTTACCCTTGCCTTGGGGGGCATTTCTTGAACTTCCAGGCTAACTAGCTATGCCCTTCCCTGAATTCCCATTTCAGAGCTGTTAGATCTCTTCTGACCAATGGCCGTTGGGTTAATAGTTCAACAACATATTGACCGATGTGCAAAAATTAATATCGATCCCCGGAACTTTTCGGTCTTTACGATTTTTAATACTGTGGTATTTTATTAACGATATTAATGATTAATGCTTTGTATCCTTCTGGAGATCAGCAGGATATAAGGTGAACTTAAGAAAAATATTAGACTCTCTAGGTAGGACATTGAAATTGATAAATGTTTGGCTAGGTAAGAAAGTCTAACAGTAAGGGAAGGGACAAGTGAGAAAATAAAGGAAGGGGTGAGAAACTCATAGTACTTAACATTTGTATTGCACTTTCTGACTGTGCAAAGAACTTCACATCTATTATCTTGACGTAGTTCCTGTAACAACCTTGTAAAGTAAGAAAGTCATTTTATCTCCATACTCCAGCTGGTGAGGTGAGATCTAAGGCTACGTAGTGAGTCCATGACAGAAGTGAGCTTTGAATGGGTGAAGTCCTGATTTGGTTTCTTAGGGTCCAACTAGATGTGACCCTAAATATTTATTTATTTATTGGATTTATATCCTGCTTTCTCCCCCCCAAGGGGGGGACCCAAACCGGCTTACAAAATTTAAAAATTACAAATTTGATACATATAAAAAAATATAAAGCTCTTAAAACGTTGTTGTTGTTGTTGTTCAGTTGTTAAGTCGTGTCCGGCCCTTCGTGATCCCATGAACCATATCCCGCCAGGCCTTCCTGTCCTCCACTATCTTCCTGAGTTCGCTCATTTTCATGTTCATTGCATCGGTGATGCTGTCTAACCATCTCATCCTTCCCCTTCTCCTTTTGCCTTTAATCTTTCCCAGCATCAGAGTCTTCTCCAGAGAGTCCTCTCTTCGCATTAGGCGCGGAGGTGCTCTTGTACTCTAACTTTTATAGGTCGTCCCGAGTTACCCACATAGGTACATTTGCACTCTTTACAAGGGATTTCATTACAAGGGTTATCCAACCCGGGGGTTTATGAAATCCCTTGTAAAGAGTGCAAATGTACCTATGTGGGTAACTCGGGACGACCTATAAAAGTTAGAGTACAAGAGCACCTCTGCGCTGTGAAAAATCTCCAAGAGGATAAATCTGCAATTGCTGCTCATGTGGTGACAACAGGACATGAAATTGCTTTTCAGAATACTCGGTCACTTTTCACAGAAAAACAGGCAATGATTGCCTCCAAATTTAATCTCGATTTCCCAAAGAAAAACAGGGTCCCTTTTAAACTGCCAGCAAGAACTGTCATTTGTAAATCGCATCTGGCTTCCGTTTCTGAGGAAATCTCATCAGCAGCGCCAGAATATAGGAAGATCATCTGGGGTTAATGTGGAAATAAGGGACTCTGCTTCTAATAATTTAACTTAAAGATTTGACTAAAGATATGTTTTTTGCCTTTTGCAATATCAAGTTAGCGGTTCCTCGAAAGCCCTGCGCTTTGATTCACAACTGCTATGTAATGATTTGTGTTTGCAGCCCTATGGAAACACTAAGTTTTGACAGGTTTCCTGAGTGTTTTGCCCCTGCTCCTGAGGTGACTGTACCAGCTAGGTTACAGCAGAGCGGTCATTTGATTTCAATTATTCAATTAAGCTGTTCCTGCTTTTTTGCACTTCTCTTTTTCTTTATATGTTTGTGTCAATGTAATCTCTGGTTCATGTACATCTACCAGCAAGTTGCTGAGTGTTCTTCTTTTTAGCTTTTGACAACGTCCCAAGGCGGGAAGAAACGTAAAGCAGAGGATTAAAGAATTATTTGTGCCTGTCTGTTCTGGATAATCCTTGAAAGCGGCACCCATATCACTGGGGATCGAGTAGAAAAGGAATTTCTTCAGGCAAGTTTTGGACGATATATTTCTTTATTCTTCAATTTCTAACAATTTAACATGGCTGAAAATCCCATAGAACCCTCGTCTGTACAACATCTCCTTCTCCCAAGGTGTTCCTGGGCTGCGCCGGTGTGGCCTGGGAATGGATTCAGGATTCCGGCCATGGAACGTTGCACAGGATTGCGCTGTGAGATTGGAACTGTGGAGGGGAAGAATTAAAGCCTCCTTACCTCTTCTACTGTGGTTTCAGGAAGCTTCATGTAAAACAAAACACGGAACTACCAATGACGTGTTTAGGGTCATGCCTAGTTTGACCTGACTCTGTGCTATACCTAGGCTTACCAGAGTCCCGGATCCAGCCAGGACTTTCCCGAATTTCACTGGGCTGTCCCGCCATTCTTGCTTAGTCCCAGAAGAGCCTGTGACTAAAAAAAAAAGAGCCTCTTAGCCTCTTAGAGGCACCCAGATGCCTCTGGAAGAGGCTAAGAGGCAGTAGCCCCTCATTGATTGTCCCCAGTATCTGGCATTCAAAGGTGCACTGCCTCTGAATCTGGAGGTTCCATTCAAAAATTTTTTTGGCACAGGCTCCTTGTGCTCCTGCATGAGCCTGGCCGACTGTGTCCTGGGCCGGAACACAGCTGGCCAGGCGCCTGTGCCTAAAAAAAAATATAAAGGGGACAGAAATGAAGTGATGTCACTTCCGGCCGCGACATCCAGACACACCACTTTTGTGACTGCACTTCCGGGCACGGTGGTCGGTTCCGCTCCTTTGTGACATCACTTCCTGTTGTGCCAGCCAGACACGCCCCTTTTTATGTCACTTCCTGGTGCACCAGTCGGACACGGCCCTTTGTGATGTCACTTCTGACATCACAGTTCCTTGGCTCACCCCCCGTGATGGCACTTCCGCCCCCCTTTGAGTTCTGGAAAATCTGGTAAGCCTAGCTATACCTGCTCTCTAACTGACAAAACAATGTAGTCAACAGCAGAGGTGGAACTTGCGCGGAGCGCGTGGAGCTGCTCCGGGCATGGGACGGGGGCGGGGGGCGCATTCAGCGGGGAGGCGTATTTACCCTCCGCTTCGGCTGTCTTCGTTTCAGCCCTCCCTCCCTCCCTGGAGTCCGTTTGGCTCTGAAATGAGACCAAAACCGGCGGGGGGGCGTCAACGTGATGCCACGCAGGCCCCACCCTTGCTCCGGGCGCCGGGAGGGCTTCCGTTATTTCTGGTCAACAGTATTCACTTGACAAACTGGAAGTTGAATGGGTTACATTTAAAAGTAAGGCTACAGGCATGATTGATCCATCCAAGATATTAATGATGACATTTGCATCAGATGGGGGGGGGGAGTGGCGAACAGATACCCGCTGCCTTCCTCCAGTCTGCTGCCACAGGAGCTGGACCCCTTCCCTCACCCTTTCCTCCGCGGAGGCTCTTAAAACAAAGCAGGAAATGTGGAGCATGCTGGGAGAACAGAGCTGAGCAATCATCCAAAATAAAAGTAACATTAAGTATAACTTTCAGGGGCCTGCTTCGACTTTGGAGATGTTAAGCAGAAACGGCAGATGCCATCCAAGGACCGTCTGAGTGTTGATAAAGCCCTGCAAGGTTTTTCTGTCTCTGGAGAAGACACAATTCATTTTGTTTTTCATATAAGCAGTGCTATTTTTTTTCCCAGTGACAGAAGTGATGGGGAAGGCTAACTAACTCATGTTTCGTAACTCTTCCTCTAGCAAGCCATTTTTTAAATGTGCGGCTCCTGCCAGGGGAGCTCTCTAAAATAATTTATTTCTCATCAATATTATAAATGTTGTTTGGATGAAATGGCTCCAGGAGCGTTCAGACCATTTCTGTACACCATTGTTTAGCAGCAGCAGAATTACTGTCCTGTTTTCTTAGCATAACATTTTTATTAACTTTGAAATAGGTAGGGTTGCCACCTTTTTCATTGGCTGTGGCCTGCTCTTGTGCTTTTAGTAGCAGCATGGCATATGGAAAACAAAGCTGCTTCTTTTTGCGGGAGCAGGACCAGTAAAAAAGTTGACAACCCCTAGAATTGAGCACTTTTGTCTCCCCTGCTGTTTAACATCTACATAAAGCCACTGCGAAAGATTGTGTGGAGGTGTGGTGTTCAGTGCCATCAATATGCTGATGACACCTAGAAGACTTTCTCTTTTCCACCTGGTACTAAGGAGGTGATGAATGTTTTAAATCGGTACCTAGTTGCAGTGTAGGATTGGATGTGTATTAATAAACTGAAAGTTAATTGAGGAGGCCTCCGAAGGTCAAAACTCCCCCGCAGGATGCAGCAGATTGGCGCCGCTGCATCACTACATGAAGGGTTAGGTAGGATTGGGCTGTGAACAAAGGAATAGGAAAATGGTTCCCTGTCTGCCCAAAGGTCCTCATAATAATAATAAAAAATCTTCAGATGTAAATGTATGTCCTTCATGGGCAATTACATGTTGGATCATTTTTCATTCTAGAAATCACCTTCCAATGATACTGCTCCCTTTTAAGACTTTTCACAAGCTAGGGAAGAAAAACTCTTTAAAAATCGAAACTGGTTTACCTCTAACACCACCACAACCACTACCAATCCACAGGGTAAACCCCCAAACAGGGTGGAAATGTGAGCAGGGCACAAGGAGTAGTCTATGTATAAAGGTAAAGGTAAAGGTATCCCCTGGCAAAATGCTACACTGACGTTGGAGCTGGCAGAGAAATTTTAAAAACCCATAGGAAACAATGGGGAAGGAATAATTGCCAGAAAATCTCAATTCCCGCCGCCTCCTCCATCCCACCCATGTTCCTAAAGCAGAGCAAAGGATACGGAGTACACTTTGCAGCCAGCACACCAACCCCGATACTAAAGCCCCTGCCAGGGAGACCAGAACCCAGGCGACAGGGCGCATGACAGAGCTCTCCCTCTCTCTGGCCTCATGTTGTATAAATATAGTGTGCATGCACACACACTCATACACAGGAACAGTGGCAATTGGAACTATAGAGACAGGGCACTTTGCACACAAAGAGAGCACTTTGCACAAACAGCCCTTACAACAATATATTTTGTTAACAGTGGTCTCCTCAGAAGTCTTATTGCACATACTTTGCCCCAATAGGACTCCACACACAAACACCCAAGTGGAACCCCCCACTACACCACCCCAACAGGGGAAGCAATGACAATGCACTGCATCTGTTCCAGGGAAGATGGTGGAATGTCTCATTAAGGATAACATCTTAAAACACATAGAAGAACAAGCTCTGCTGAGGGAGAGTCAGCATGGCTTCTGCAAGGAGAAGTCTTGCCTCACAAACCTTTTAGAATTTTTTGAAAAGGTCAACAGGCGTGTGGATGCGAGCGAACCCATGGATATTATATATCTGGATTTTCAGAAGGTGTCTGACATGGTCCCTCATGAAAGGCTCCTGAGAAAACTCCACAGTCAGGGAATAAGAGGGCAGGTCCTCTTGTGGATTAGGAACTGGTTGAAGACCAGGAAACAGAGAGTGGGTGTCAATGGGCAATTTTCACAATGGCGAGAGGTGAAAAGCGGTGTGCCCCAAGGATCGGTCTTGGGACTGGTGCTTTTCAACTTATTCATAAATGACCTGGAGTTGGGGATAAGCAGCGAGGTGGCCAAGTTTGCGGATGACACTAAACTTTTCTGGGTGGTCAAGACCAGCAGGGATTGTGAAGAACTCCAGAAGGATCTCTCCAAACTGGGAGAATGGGCAGCAAAATGGCAGATGAGCTTCAATGTAAGTAAGTGCAAAGTGATGCACATTGGGGCAAGAAACCAAAATTTCACATATATAGATTTCACAATATATATATTGAGACGTATAAAATTGTGCATGGGATGGAGAGAGTGGATAGAGGGAAATTCTTCTCCCTCTTGCACAACACCAGAACCAGGGGACATGCACTAAAACTGAGTGAAGGGAGAGTTAGAACGGACAAAAGAAAATATTTCTTCACCCAGCGTATAATTCATCTGTGGAACTCCTTGCCACAGGATGTGGTGATGGCACCTGGCCTAGATGCTTTTAAAAGGGATTTGGATAGATTCATGGAGGAAAAGACCATCACAGGTTACAAGCCATAAGCAACCTCCTGGTTTTAGAAGTAGGTTTTCTCTGTGCCAGGTGCTGGGGAGTGGCAGCAGGAAACAGGTTATCTTGTTGTCTTGTGCTCCCTGAGGCATCTGGTGGGGCCACTGTGTGATACAGGAAGCTGGACTAGATGGGCCTTTGGCCTGATCCAGCAGGGCTCTTCTTATGTTCTTATGTTCTTATAGTGGTAAGCAACAAAGGGGAGGGAATCCCAAGTTGCAACATGCTGCCTATCTGTCCCCATGAGCCTCCCTGCCCCCCAAATACTGAACCTTCAGTATTGTCAAAATGTGTCTTTGCTATAAACGGTGTTGTCTAACCATCCCTTCCTTTTGCAACAGCTAATAGTAGTGAGAGAATGCCAGGTACTCTAACCTTGGTACTCTAACCATTGTCACTGCTGGCCAAACACTCACCTTTTGTTTTTCAGGTCTGCAGCATTGCCACATGGGGCATAACAGTCATATCCGGGTATAAATTGGATAAAGCGTGACCTAACTAACAAGGTTTAAGATGGTAATATAGGTGGCAGCTGCTGGAGCCTGGATGAAATTAGATCAAGGATGGCTAATGAAACATTCCTTGGTTCCAGTCTTTTCAGTTAAAGAACTACATTACAACAAATTCATTCAGGAGTACTATGACTCAATTTGAAATAAGTATTATGAACAATAAATCAACAAAATAAAATATTTTCAGAAATATACTCCATTTTAATAACTTGCCGCTCAAGCCCATGCAAGTTTACTCAGAAGGAAGTCCCACTGTATTCAGTGGTGTTTACTACCAGGAACATGTGTCAGTATTGGTGGTAGTGGTAGCATCCAGTCCACCATCAGGGGACAAGTGGGTATGCCATGGGGACCTCAGAGCATCGTTTTTTGTCCCAAGGCCACGAGCAACCTGGTGTAATATCTCATTTAACCCTGTAAATATTATGTTGGAATATACTGACAATTCTATAAATACTGAGCATCAATTATTATGCTAATGCTAATAATAATAATTGCCGCTGAACCCTGAGCTGTCGATTGAAAGGTCGATAGTTCGAATCCGCGACGGGGTAAGCTCTCATTGCTTGGCCAGCTCCTGCCAACCTAGCAGTTCCAAAGCATGTTAATGTGAGCAGATAAATAGGTACCGCTTGCGGGAAGGTAAACAGCGCTCCGTGTTCCAGCCGCATGCTACGTGTTGCGGCAAGGAGAGTCATGCTGGCCAAATGACCACGGAGGCGTCTTCGGACAACGCTGGCTCTTCGGCTTTGAAATGGGGATGAGCACCACACCCTAGAGTCGGACACGACTGGACTTAATTGTCAGGGGTCACCTTTACCTTTTTTATACATTCTATACAATTATAGAATTGTATAGAATTTTGGGGATCTTATAGCAGCTGCAAAACTTGTAGCTGCTTTCAAATGGTGAACCATGGTAACTCCTGCAAATAGAGAACTGTTAGCTAAAATCTAGAAAGTTGCTGAGATGGCAAAATTAAGAGAGATTAATTTCCCTCTTGCTGTGTCCACGTCTAGCCACGAGAGCCGCTGGGAAGAAGCAGATCATTTCCAGTTGCCATGAAATCATTTATACGTTGTATTTGTCCACACCAGTATCTATGCATGTGGACAAAACTCATATTGTGTGAACCGACCTAAAGCACCTGCTTAAAACTTCTGTAGAATCTGCACTTAGGCCATTCGCTTGTGTACTTAGTTTCCGACTGGGTTAGCTCTAGCTATTCCATTAATTCTAATTGCTGGGACCCAAGACTGCTGCTATGTGTTTCTTGAGAGCAGTATCTATGCTGCTGATTATTCGAGGAACTACCCGGTACTCTAATTAAAAGGCACCCCTCCTGTGTTCTGGGCACGTTGATGGTCATAAAACCCAGCAGTCTCCTGCTCATTCAATCAGCTGCAATGTTGTATTTCACTGGCCCTTCCCTTTTGCTGTTCTGGTTCAAACTCACTCTCTGGTTCCTTTGGAACCGAGGCAGAAGTGCTGGAGCTCTTATGGGCGGTGTTTACAAACCCCTCGTCTAGGGATCTTTTCCCCTGCAGCTGATTTAGACCCAGTAGGACTGAATTCTAATGTGCTGTAAGGAACTCACATTTCTGCAGCTTGTTGTTTTTAAATGGGTCATGCAAAAACAGGATGACAATGCTCACTTCTGAGCCTGGGTCCCTGAAAAAGACCAGAGCAGACTGCATTTTAGGCTGAGTCCTAAGTCTGTTGTGGATTACATGGTAACATCGCTGCCCCTTATGCCTACAACCGCCTTCCAGAATGCCTCTAGATGCTATTTCCTTTAAGTGCCTTCTCAAAACCGACCTTTTCTGTGAAGCCTTTGGCCCAACCCCCTCGACCTTGTGCCTATCTATAGGTTTCTGTAACAAAGCCTAAGTAAGTGATATAGGACAGGATCAGACTGGGAAAGACCCCTGTCCGAAATCCTGGAGTGCTGCTGCCAGTCTGTATTGAGAATACTGGTCTAGATGGACCAACCTCTGACTCAGGAAAAGGCAGCTTTCTGTGTCCATACAATCACAAGTTCTTTCTCTGCATTGACTTTCCTCCCCTTTGCTGTCTCTTTAAGCCCGACCCACTCCGCATGAGCTCTGACGCGTCACAGATGCATGCGGAGCTGTGCTGAGCTATGTGGTCACCATTTCGAGAGAGCACAGCTGAACTTGGGAGAGCGGCACGAGCAGAATAGTTTGTTGCCCATGATTTTGAGGGGGTGGGGATGCGGAGCTACTGTAGCCACCAATCGGATGAGAGGGCGGGATGAAAGGGGTTGTCAGTCAATCGGAACTCACTTGAGTCTCCGATTTCTCTTGGATCCATTTCTCCTTCTCACAAAAGTTAGCAAGATGAATTCTATTCCTGGCACAGATTGTTTTGTTAGTTTTCTCTCCTTCCTGGCCCTCTCTCTCTTCTCTCATGTATCGGACCGCACTTGTGCTTAGCCAATCACCGCTGCGCTTTCTAAGAAGGCGGGACAACAGGAGGGACTATTTGCAAGAAGAGGCTTGTGGAAACGAGGTCAGCGCTGGGAGGTGGGCATCTAGGCACCTAGGCTTGCTCGCCTCCGCGCCAGATCTCGTGCGGTGTGGGTCAGGCTTTAGACTGTGAGCCTTCAGGACAGGGACCTGCCTTCTCTCTCTCTCTGTAAGATGCCATGCACAGGGATGGCACAATAATAATAGTTGTTATTGTTATAATGGGTTGTATTAAAAAGTTGATCATGACTAAACACCATTGAAATCAATTAGACAAGTTAATCACATCTAACTAAAGTCCCGTTTAGCATAATAATAAATAACAGCAGCAACATGGAGCAACTTGGCTGAGTGCATGTCAAGACACTCCCAGTGCAGAAAATTTTGCTACAGTCCAGGAGATTAGAAGTGCCACAAAGGATTGAGGCTGCCTGTGTCAGACTCCCTGTCATGCCATGCTAATTGGTGATTGGTGCTGTCCACTGGAAGCCTTTTACAATATGCTGGTAATAATGTATTAGATGGGTGGGAGGAAAAAAAGGGGGGCCCAGGCTCAGCCCAGCTAGGAATAAGGATCATGGACACAGATTCTTTGACCATTCATCATCTCACTAAATAATTAAATAATCTGTTGCTGTCTGTAATGAGGAAGACAATTGTTTTGACATAAGGCTGAGATGTATAACTCCACGCAGTTAATTGCTTTCTTTGAAATGTTAACTGGAAGGGTTTTAAGGAGCATCCCTGCAGCAGGGACCTATAACTTGTGTAAGTCCCCACCACACACACACACTGCATCAGCAACTGTTGGAAATGTTTCAGACTGCTGCTGGCATTTTCCATCCCTACTGCCAAGCAAATAAATGCTTAAGAGAGCAAATGGGTATGTAGCAGTGGATGCCCACAGCATGCCAAGCCAAGGTTAATTAAAAACAAAGTTCACAGAAATGTGTGCAAAGATGGAAAACTGTAAATAATCCCTTAATGGAGTACTTAGAATCCACTATATCAACTTTCCCAAATGGAACGTACCATCATTTACCAGTACTAGTTCTGCATTTGTAAAAGCAGCTTGTTATTGTTAAGAACTGGGTGGGGGGAGCTGGGACCATGACAGCTCCTGTTTAATATCTTCTCATGTTCCCAATTAGAAAGTACGGAACGAGCACATCTGGAATTCAAATGCAAGACTCATGGAACTTTGATCTCCTCAAGCAACAAGAGGGCTTCTTGCTCATCATGGCAAGCTCATTTTTTAACCTAATGTGGTCAACATTTGGTAGAATTCCAGTTTAGGTCCTAGACAGATCTAAACAGCATAGAACTAAGTTTTTAGAAAGCAAAACAAGAATGGATGTGGGGAGAAAATGGAAGTAAGGGAACTGACACACGAATGGGTTTGTGGGACAATCATTGTCCAGAATCAGAGTGTCAATTCACCTGAAGACCACACATCCAATGGTGGAACCCTTCTTCTGATTGCTGCTGATCCTGGCAGATCAGCAAGACTGGGACAGGAGGGTGAGCTATCATCATACTAATAGTAACTGTATGTCACCCATAAGTGTTTGCTTGCATGTGTGAATGAAAAATCGCAGGTCAAATACCACAGATGGAACATTCAAATTATGTCAAATGCAATGCTTCGTGGTGAACCAACTTGCATATTCAGCCATGAGCTATGAAGAATTAAGAAATCAAGTGACATCGCCAGGATGGTGTAGTGGTTTGGGAGTCGGACTTAGACCTGGAAGATCCAGGT
Organism: Plestiodon gilberti rubricaudatus; assembly: GCA_026170595.1. Lineage (NCBI taxonomy): Eukaryota > Metazoa > Chordata > Lepidosauria > Squamata > Scincidae > Plestiodon > Plestiodon gilberti. The sequence continues at coordinate 189,927,527 of JANXHW010000002.1, read as the reverse complement.
TCAAATCCCCGCTCAGCCACAAAGCTTCCTGGGTGACCTTGGGCCAGTCACTATCTCTCAGCCCCACCTACCTCACAGGGTTGTTGTGAGGACAAAAAGGAGGGGAGGAAATATGTACACCACTCTGAGCTCCTTGGAGGAAGGGCAGTATAAAAATGTGAAAAAAAATATGCACATGTGTGAAGTGGCCTTAATCTGACCTGCCTTATTCTGACCATGAATCCCTCTCGCTCAATGGACTCACTGGCAGCAGCTCTCCAAGCCTCGAGAGGAAGGGAGGTCTTTCTCAGCCCTACCTGGAGATGCCAGGGATTGAACCCTGCGCATGCAAAACTGCTTTTCAATCACTGAACTATGGCCCCAATCCCAAAGGTTACGTAACTTGGCTCACTAAGCCACGTCCCTGCAGTTCCTGTTTCAAGTTCTGAAACAGGCCCACAGCAGGAAGCAACATTCCAAACACATAGCTAGAAGTCTCAGGACCAAACTATGGGTAACATTTCGCATATTATTGACCATTGCATGTTTGGATTCCCCCCCCCCCCCATAGTAGCCATGAGCAGAAACTGGATCAGGACTGCAGAGAGGACAAAGAGTCAAATTCTCTTTCTCTGTATGGTTTCAATCCAGATCCCCACTGGTGGTTTCAATTTAGGGGGAAAATACCTAAGCACACAAGGACCAATAACCTGCTTAGTGTACCATGTAGTTTGACCGTCACTGTTGAAGTTTTAGAACTTCTACATCAGAGTACCTTTCTACCTTAGGAAGGGGTAAAGCAAGTAAGTATTCAGTCTAGTCATAGTAATCCAGTATCAATACAACAGTAAATTAAAAAAAACCTAACAGTTTTCCACAAATTCGAAATGTTGCATCTTCTTAGGTGAAGGCAGACATAAGAGTAAAAGGGAGGTAACAGTGAATTCCTCAGCTGTGGGGTAACAAGCAAATAGTCCTGATGAATTAGGCCATGGGTCTCCAAACCCCGGACCACGGGCCGGATTTGGTGTACCAAAAAATGGCGTCCGGGCGCAGTGGTGGCTGAGCCTTACCGTTCCACCCTGCAGCATCCGATCTTTGCATAAACTCGCGCCGGGCAGTCACTTCCACTGCATGTTGTCCCAGACAGATCTGAGCCCCGATTTCCTGGGGGAAGCAGCTGCCCAACATGAGTTTCTGCAAAGATTGGATGCAGGAGGCTGCTGGGTGGAACTGTAAGGTTCCACTACCACCGCACTGCGCCAGGACACTTTTTTCAGTTGAACAGCGGGCCACAATTTGGACCGCTGGATTAGGCCAAAGGCCCATCTAGTCCAGCATCTTGGTTTTTTTTCGTGATAGTGGCCCACCAGTTGCCTCTGTGTAGCTCACAAGCAGGAGGTGAAGGAGGTCCCTCTCTCACCACTGATCCCCTGCAACTGGTATTCAGAGGCACACTCTCTCTGATCCTGAGTCTAGCTCTTCAAATGAAATTGCAGTTGTGCTCACCAGCAAATTGAATGCTGACACAGCAACAAGTTTTGTCCTTCCCCACATCCTTCAGGTGGGCTGTCAGTCTTTATTTTTATTACATACTACAGACATTCATGTGTTTAACTATTCATTTATCACCTGATAACCTGTTAAAAAGGGAAACGTTTTTAGAGTGCTAAACGTCTTTGGGGTGTGTGGAGATTTCTTTCACCAAATGTATGGTGGGGGTCTGCTGCAAATGTGCAGAACAGTTTTTTCAGAGCTCAGCCCTAGAGAGACGAGATATGTTGGGAGCAGAGGCGGCGGCACTGCTCCGGGGGGGCACCGCTCCGGGGGCGGGGGGCGACCCAGCTTACGCGGGCGCTCCGAGGCTTTCTCCGAGGCCATGCACATACGCAGAACGTTAACGTTCTGCGCATGTGCAAAACAACAAGGATAAATAGCGCTGCGCGGCAGTCAGTCGCCTTCAGAAAGCCCTGGCCACCGGTCGTGGTGGACGCTCCGGGGCTTTCTCCATCTCCGAGGCCGGGGGAGAAGGCCTCGGAGCGCCCGCCCGCGTCACCGGGAGGGCGCGCGCGCTCCGTGGAAAGACTGGAGCGAGCGGAGCAGCGCCGCCCGGGGCCAAGGGGCCGCCCGGAGCCGCTGCTCTGCTCGCTCCAGTTTTTCCACGCCTCTGGTTGGGAGTGAATGCAAGGAAGATGCTTCCAAATCAGCCTTATCACTCTATACATGTCACATCTCTGTCTTCTCCCTTCCTCTGTATATGATTATCAAAAAAGCTCCTAGTATTAGTACTGCCAAGAGAGTTGCCCTAAAAATACATGGACAGACGGGCCTTGAAATAGCCTTCATGTTCTGAAAAACAAAACCTAATTTAACTAGCAATCTGAAGAACAGGAAGAGCTCTATGAAGACATTTGGTTGAATGTTTGGTAGCCCTCTTGGGGATCTTTTTTGTGGCTGAAATGTAGGATACAAATGCCCAGAAACTAAAATAAACATTGTTCTAAGGCTGAGAAAAGGGAACTGAACTTTCCAACCCCTCCATCCTTGAAATTCAGAGAGCCACAGTAAGCTGGACCCCCTTACCTTTTGTGATGGCTCCCGTAGCATAGTATTTCAAAAGCTATGGGGTACACAGTTGGGCTGAAATTGGGGGAGAGAGAGACGTGGGGCTTGTGGATTCCATTAAGGGCACTTCTACCCCATAATCCAGAGGTTCCCAAACTTTTGGACCTCTTGTAAGTGTTTGTGGGGGGGAGGTGGGGGTGGCTACGGCCCTGAACTTTCTGCACAAAGTTCTTGCCCCCTGCCTGTGCCTGACAGAGCACTGTTTGTTTGCTACCACAGCCAGTTCAGGGGGTGGATGTAGCCAGGTGGGCCCCTGATGGCCAGTGCCTGACCTGGCTGGCCACTGACACCACCCCTGATCAGCATGCCCAGTTTGGTTCTAAGTTCTCTGCAGATGGAAATGGAAAACTATTTGTTGAGTTCAGCCGGTCCAGGGCTTTTCAACCTTCCCCCGGCCTGAACCATTTTTGAAAGTACCATTGTTTGTGAGTACCACTGGCACTGCCTCCAGAGACAGCTGCTGTGTGCAGGTCATCATACAATTGTACCTGCAGCAAGGGAGCGGCCTCTCCAGTCGCTGCTGCATCCGGTCTCTCCTCTGCTCTATGCTTTCCTTCCTTGCCCAAACTACATCTCTTGGGAGGGGCCATATCTTACTGCAGGCACACTGCTGCCCTAGCTATTTCCATTTCCACTGGGTTCAGGCCAGATATGGCAGTAGTAATACTTCTGTCATAAAATGTCTATATTTTATGTGTATTTCTGAATATATTTCATTTACTGTATTTCTGTATGGGAGAAAGCTTAAACTCAATGGTGTGTGTCACTCAGAGCTGGAATGCAATTTACAGGCAGCCTCCCAGACAAAGGAACAGGAATGCAGATAAGGAAGCAGCTAAAACCAGCAAAACTGGTTCAAGGGAACTGACCAGTGTGGTCAGATGGCTATGATGACATCATTCCAGCTGAATGATAACTCTCACGCAGATGGAAGTTATTCTCTTTTTGCTCCAGCAAGGCAAGAGAGCCCACCAGGCTCAGAATTGGTGGTCCCATAATTCAGGTATGCATAGTTAGGGACTGTGTAGTGCCTGCAGCGCTGCAGTGCCATCTGCTGGCAATTTGGTATGATTGCAGTTTAAATTGGTTTTCTTTTCCCAAAGCAATTCTTTTTTACTTTTGTCTCTTGCTCATTTGATTTTGTTATTTCCTATTTCTGTTATAAGACTTTAATACATATTCTACATCTAACCTTGAGTTTTGCCTAGTTCTGGGAAAATCAGTGGATTGTCACATCTCCTCGCTCTGCAGATGCTACTGTGAGAGTGATTTTAACTGAGACCTCTAGGAGGGGGTTCTGCCCAGGGAGCCCCTCTGGCTAGCCTGATCTCCTGGGCTGGTGACAGCAGATTCAAACTACCAAGGCTTTCCCCAGTAAGCTGTGTGTCCAAAGAAAGGGGAACGGGAAGGGAATGAGTGCTAAGCACTAGGCGCTAGTGCTCTGGGTCAGTGTGCGTTCTCTGGTGGCCCCTTTCTGGACACTGACAACTTCACACATACATATGGAATAATCTGAATTTAAATGCCACTTGCCATTACTTGTACCACTGGCAGAAAAGCACAGAGCTAGTCTATAGAGAAATGTCATTCTAATTTTTTCTGATTCTAATCAAATAGTTCTCTATCAGTTTTATGATTGAATCTGGACAAAAGCAATGTCTTTCTTGCAAGAAGTTTCTAAAGTGTGTAACAGCCCAATCCTATGCAGGATTGGGCTGTTCTATGCAGTGCTTTGCAACAGCAGAATACACTTCCACTGTCACAAAATTGCTGCTGATGGAGCGCAGAACGCTCCATCAGCAGCCATTTTCCGAGTGCTGCCACGAGAGGTAGCAGTGCTCCCGATCCATTGCCAGAGCTGCCTACACCTGCTGGAGTAGATAATGCAGTGGCAGGGGTGGGAAGGGGGCAAAATGGGGTGGGGAAGGGGGAGGAATAGGGGCAGGGTGGCTACAGGAGGGGGTTGGATCTGATGGCGATGGCATGTGTTGGATCCTATCCCCTCTTTTTGCAGCCTCCCCACCCCCTTTCTCTTCTTGGACTTGCGCCAACAAAATCACTGCCTCATGTCCGAGGAGACCCATTGCTGAGCAGGAGGCTTATGGAGGGGTAAGGGGATTTAAATCCTCTTTCCCTTCTGAAGCCTCCCGATCTGTCCCTTTGCTGGGTACAGTGCGCTAGTTTTTGGCATGGCTGCACCAGCGAAGGGGGGAGGATAGGATTGGGCTCTAACTACTTTTTAGAAGTATCCTGAGCATACAGTTATATAGGCTTTAAAAAAACTTCCATCTCTTGGGAAATAAGTATACTTTTTTCTTTTACTATTTCCTTTGTATTAAAAAGGAACAAAATGACTCTGTTGTTCTACAGTAAATGAGACATGGGCCTATGGAATAGGAGAATGTGCAAATAATAGAGAAGAGTTAGTGGATCACATTCTGTTTCATAGACACGGAATCACTGCATTCCTTGGTGACTCTGTTTCAATGCCTCTGACCAAACAAGCTGGCTTTTGGAAACACAAAAAAATTTCATCGGGAAGTGGTATAACAGGTATGAAAAAGCAAACAGATCTGCCAGTTCCACTGTTTAGAGAGTAAATATTCCAGCATATCTCTGCTACCTGGTGTCATCTGTGTCTATCAACCATCTGGTTTTAAGAATGATTTCCTAATATGAATAATTAAGTAAATATCATCTGCATGCCGTTCAGTCTTTGCATCCTCATTGCAATCAATGGCTTTATCAAAGTCCACAGAATCCTTAAGCCATTCAGCTGCCAGCATCAAGGCACGATCGTGTTTGTGGCCCTACCATTAACAACATGGAAGTGATTCTGTTAACTTCCCCAGGGTGATGATGGATCGCAAAACTCTTTTTACAGTTGTGTAGACTGCAAACGAGTGTATGTGTTTATGTGCATTTTCCTAGGGAGAGAGAGGGCTTTCATTAGATTCTCAAAGGGGTCCATGACCCCAAAAGGCTAAGAACCTTTTGCACACCTGACTTAATGCACACCTCTCAGTCATCCTTGCATTGATCTGGGAGGTTGTCGGGTAAACTATTATTGCAAGTGTGGTGCTGAGCCAGCAGTTCATAGATGAGCTGAGTTTTAAACCAGCCAGCTGAAAATGGGAACCCATTGGTAGTCCTAATCAAAATGCTGCTACACCTTGGGGAAATTAAGCCTGTCACCACATTAGATGATGTCACTGGATCTCACTCAGAGTCTTCAAAGTGAATGGATGTATAAAGTCTTAGGTTCAAGTTCCAGCTAAAGCACCTCAGTTAGCAAGATTAGGAGGAAAATCACTATCTGAATATCTGCTTGTTGCTCAGGCAGCGATGGGCCAGCAGCCCTGAGGGTGACTGAAGTAACTGCTTTGAGAGGTGGGCTGGAGGGAGCAGCGAACTGATGAGGAGCGCCCCATGCCATGCAAGGGAGGAGGGAGGAGGAGTGTTTCGCTGCTTCCTCTGCTCTGCATTCTGACCCTCTTCTCACTCACTGGCAGCTGATACAGTGAATACAATGTACTATATTTATTTATTGAAAAACATTTGTACCCACCTCTCTCATTCACAAAGGGCTCTAGGTGACTAACAACAATATTAGAAGACAACAAAAATACAATAAAAGAATACAATACAATAAAATAAGACAATAAAACGAGGACAGTTACTGGTCCGTCTGGGCCTAGACACGTTCAGGCTCCTGAGGAGATCGTACAGGTTCAGCCTGTATGTTGCTGCCAAAGAGAAACTGTTTCCCTGGTGAGAGGGAATAATTGTTAAACCAACTTGAGACTGTAATGTAGATATGCCCTTCAAGTGCTTAAGCTTAGTGTTTCCTCAGTTTCCAGTGAGAAGCAAAATTAAAAAAGAAGGAAATGCTTGTTTTTGCTTGAACAGTCAGAATGACTGGATATACAGTAATAAGTACTGTATGTACTTTTTTCTGCATGGACTGGAGAGAGCTAACCTGCAAGTTACTTATAGCTAAGTATAGCCATGTTATACAACTGTTGCTCTGATACAGTTTATTTAGTTAAAACAGAAGTGTTTTTCCACAGCTGTTAAATGAGTGATTTCTGCAAATGTCTCCTTCTGGAAGCTACTTTGCATTGTAACCTGTTAAAGTCGATTCCTGCTAAAGTTAAAGTACCCACACTATTGTCCTATTTTGTACAGGAATTGTGGGCAGATTTGGCAGCAAAACGTCACTCTCTTTGTCACAAAATCAATGTCAACCTAGCTAAAAGAATAAAAATATGGGTTACACATTCATGGATTTACCACCCCTCACGCATTGAGGCAAAGGTGAAAATCGGTTCTCTATGTGTGTATGGCTCTATGCACATAGACCTGGTTCCCAGTCATGTGGAAGAAGGGTCTATGTACATAAGAGGTCAGGTGGGGATCATGTCAGCTGACATAATCCCCCTCCCACTCCATGCATCAAACAAACGTTTGGAGCATCTGTGAAAGGTTCGAGAGACAGTAGCTGACACAGAGAGCTTCTAGGATGCCCACATTCAAATTCAATGTTCTGGCTGCTATCCCACACATACCGTTAGCTCAGCTGAAGAGAGAGGGCTTCTTACATTCCATAGTTGCAAGCTGCGAGATGGTTTTGCTGATTGGTGTGTTTTATCTTGTTCTTGGATTGGTTTGTAATTATGATTTTGGTTTTGCAAACTGGTTTGAGTCTGTTCTGGGCAAAAGCGGGATAGACATTTAAAAAAAAACAAATAAAAGACATTCTACAGTCTTCAGTGTGTAGACAAGTGGGCAAAATGTGCTTTTGTATGCCATTGTATATAGGTTTTGTTTTTTATGCTAAAATTGCTAAACACAGAGACTTTATGACAATGGGGACTAGATTCTTAGGCTGCAGTTCAGCATATACTTGAGCTGCTTAAACCCCATTGGCTTCAGTGTGATTTAAACAGCCTGCATTTTAGCAGAATTGCAGCCTGGCCTTCAACAAAGAACATCAATGGCTTAGCTGTCCTCCTATTCTGCCAGCACAGCCACTGTCCTACTTAGGTTTCTGTGAGGAAAAAAGAACTGAGGGAGAGGCTATAGTTGTAATGAAAGAAAGCTGCTCCTGGGGTCCAAATGATTAAGCTTTATTAAGAAGCAATCAGTATATTGTTATAGAGTTCCAAAAAAACAAAACAAACAAAAACCAAGTTTTTCTTCAAAAAATAATGTTGGCTCCCTAGTTCTCAAAAAGAGCATTTTCTCTGGAGTAGCCTTATTATGGTTCTATGAGTTTCTCTCATAGAATAATACTTGGGAAAAAAAACCATTTGAAAAAAAAAAGGGGTTTATGATCAGCCTGCCTGTGTAAACTGCCTTGAGTCTATGAGAAAGGCAGTATATATATAAATACTAAAATAAATAAAAAATTAAAAAAATAATTATGTTGATCACTTCAGCACTATTTGCATAAAAGCTCTCCTCTTTTTTTTTTTACTAACTACATAGGCAACAAAAAACTGTAACTCACACAAAGTTTCCCGTTTTGTGCTGCTTGAAAAGACATTAGGTGTTTTGCAGCAGCACTGCAGCCTCCAAGACCAACATTTGTACAGCCAGCCTGAGACTTTGACCCTTGTGTTGTTTCTCAGCTGCATTGACAAAACAAGGATGTCAAGAAAGCAAGTTTCTATTCATCAGAAAGTACTATGCGGATGACCAGCATGATGTCGGAACATTCTGTCTACCTCTACCGCCTACTGGCATTACAAGATGACAGAGCTGGGGCACCATTGGAATTTGTGCTTTTTAGACAAAGCATTAGGAACTTGAACCCAACAGGAAGATGGAACAATCATGTGCTTCATGTACAAGTACCTCTTGCTTTCTTATGGTGGACTATTATTACTGTTTGCTAAAGCTCCTGTATGTAAAGCAAGCATGTGAAGGGGACCTGATGCAGTTTGATAAAATTATGAATGGTGTGGAAAGAGAACTGGGGGTCCCACAATTAAATTGGTTGGCAGTAGATTTAGGACAGGCTGAAAAAAACAATTAACTTATAGTATTCATTGCCAACAGAAGTGGGGATGGTGGCCAATGGTTTTGATGACTTTAAGAAGGTTTGGACAAATAAAGGATAAATTTATCAACAATTTTTAACCAGAAAAACTCATGTGGAGCTGAGGCTAAAGCTGGAGGCGAAATGGTTCAGGGATTGTGTGCCTTTGAATAATACTAGTGGCTGGGGGACAAACCATGAGGAAGAGACCCTGCCGTCATGCTTTGCTTATGAGCTTCCCAGCAGCAATTGGCCAGCCACTATTGGAAACAGGATTCTGCATTCTGAACCAGCAGGGCTCTTCTTATATAACAACTAGCAATCACCAGAGAGCTAGCCAGTATTATTTATTATGAGGAGACATGCTGGAAAAAAAAGTCAAAGCAAGAGAGCTACAAATAAGGTTGCTTTCAGAGAGAATGCTAGGGACGCTTTTTGTTGCAAAATAGGTTTTCCCTTCCTCCCTCTTAAAAAAAAGAAATCCATGGTGATAAAGCATATAACACAGGAAGCAAACACTTAAAAAATCCAAGTGATAATCCTAAAATGTTTCTGTGGAAACCAGAGAATTGCAGAACCAGCAGAAGCCTGTATGCCTACTTTTTGCCTTCACAGTTCTCAAAGAGCGACCAGGGCTGGAGATCAGATGATGTCAGAACTCCACCACCCATGAGGAGGCCAGGTGAAATGGCTGTTTTGAGTGGTGGTCTGGAGGAGGCGGCAACCTGGCAGGGACTGCCCTGCATGCCTTCCTGCCCTTTGACAGTGCAGCTGCTCCACTCTGCTGTCTGCCTCATGCTTTTCTTCCTTGCTCTCCTAGGGGGGACAGCGTATCTCCTCCTCTAGCACTGCTGTGAAAGATCATGGTGGCAGAGATGGAGAAGAAGAAGAAGAAGAAGAAGAAGAAGAAGAAGAAGAAGAAGAAGAAGAAGAAGAAGAAGATAGTGGGTAGTGTACTGTGACCCTGTCACCACTTCCCTCCACCTCCTTTGCTTTTTCAAAACAGCCTAGCAGGAAGGATTCTGGGAATAGACGGCCATTCTCCTCACCCCTCCAGTTTTGAAGAAGTGGCAGGTTGCAGATGGGGTTCAGAGGCAGAGGCAGCAATGGCTCGGGGGGGGGGGGAAGCAGAATTTGGATGCTTCCTTGCCTGTCAGCTCAGCTTGGGCTGGGCCAGGATGCCTTTCACAAGTCTGATGAGGTATCATCAGGTGAGGAAGAGCAGAGATAAGAGGGTCTCTGGGTTCAGGTCAGGTTTCCCTTGCTTTTCTACCCCTGTCCCCACCATCGTGGCTTGCTGCTGTGAGGGGATTCTGAGTGAAGCTGCTCATGGTAGTGATATACTGTTCCTGAACATAAGAACATAACAATCTGAATGTATTGTTTATTTCTGTGTAATGTGAGAGCTTTGTAGAAACAATGCAGACTCCTGATTTCTGTATTGAGATATCTTTCTGATTGATTTCTGCAGATTGATGTTTAACAGAAAGTTGAAACTGCAATGGGTGGTTTAGGTATTTATTTATAGTAAGAACTTGTCAACTTAAGTACAGTAATCTTAACTGTGCATTGGGTGCTTTATTTTGTGTATTTTGCATAGTGTGTTGAAACGTAACAAGCATTGTCATAAGTTTATGGCATACTTTTAATGAGAAATTATTTTTGTGTTTTGAGTTTATGTGAAGACTCAGCAGATATCTGGTTGTTTTTATGGGTTGTATGATCGTGAGCAGTTGACATCATATTCCTTTAGTATTTTGAGCGAGGCAAAGTGAGAAACACTTAACTGGAGAAGATTCTTCTGAATCATAGGGACTTTCTGTACATTAATGCATGTTAGGTATTGTATGGAAATTGTTCTATAGATAATGTGAATGTATTTGCAAGTATCTGTATATTTTGTGCTATTCTGGAGGATGTTGACTTTAACTAGGCAGTCTAATATATGTCCATAGAATAAGAAAACATTTTTGTTGAGGTCTTCAAGTTCCTTTAGATTTTATAGCTAACACTGAATCCACCTGTAGCTCTTTATTCTTTGATTCAAACCTGTTGATTTTTCAGGACTATTAGAGATCCACTTGTGGAATCAGCATTTATGTAGATTGTTTAGTAGGGTTGGGTTACTGGCAGCTTGAGGGCTAAGATCTACCCCCCTGCATCAATTTTGTTGGCCTACCAACTTTATTGGCATTAACTTTTAATTAAGGTACAATACGTTTTCCCCAGTTTCTCGCAAAAGGAAGAAAAAAATTAACATTGTGTCTTTTTAAAAAAGGTATGCAGTATGTCACTGTACATATTTATAATACTGCACCTGAATGTGTGTGTTCTATTAGTGGGAAACCCTTAGTGTTAAATGGTGGGATGCCAACTTTATTATGGAACCTGAGCACTCATGAAGGGATCAGTTTGTGAGGAAAAAAAATACGTTCATCCCCAATGCTATAACCTGGAGAATAGAGTCTTCCCCCAGGGATACAAAAGTTGGCCAACTCTGGTGTATAACGTAAATTGTTGGCAACTCTGGTGTATAACGTAAATTGTTGGGAGTTTAATGGTTAAGTAGTGTGTCCTTGTTTCTTCAAGGGAAAACAACCTGCTCAATAGCATGGATGGAGAAGAAGATAAAACATGAGGACCTAGAAAGCATTCTTACTTAATTATATATTTATCTTAAAGTGGTACATTAATAATTGAAAGTTTTCAATTAAGACATATTTTTTATATTTATAAGTGATTGTTGGAGCTAGAAAATCACATGGTTATGTTTTGATTGGTGGGCTGGGGCATCTCCCTTATGAGGAAAGGCTACACTCTAGAAAAAGGCGCCTGAGAGGGGACATGATTGAGACGTATAAAATTATGCATGGGATTGAGAGAGTGGATACACAACTCGCACAACACTAGAACTAGGGGACGTCCACTAAAATTGAGTGGAGGGAGAGTTAGAACCGACAACTTCAAGTTAGAACTTCACCCAGCATGTAATTGGTTTGTGGAACTCCTTGCCACAGGATGTGGTGATGGCACCTGGCCTGGGTGCCTTTAAAAGGGGATTGGACAGATTTATGGAGGAAAAGTCCATCACAGCTTACAAGCCATGATGGGGATAAGCAACCTCCTGGTTGGAGGAGTAGGTTTTCTCTGTGCCAGGTACAAGGGGGTGGTGACAGGATACAGGTATCTTGTTGTCTTGTGTGCACCCTGAGGTATCTGGTGGGGCCACTGTGTGATACAGGAAGCTGGACTAGATGGGCCTTTGGCCTGATCCAGCAGGGCTCTTCTTATGTTCTTATGTTCTTATGTTGGATGTGATGAGACACATGCTAGAGTTGCTAACTAACCAGAAAAAAATGGCCTAGTTTGTTGGGTTTCGGATGGGGGTGCTTCCCGTCCAAGTAATTGTTTTTAGCTGTACATTTGGTGAATGTACAGCTGTAGTGCTGAGCTCTGGCCCCAGACAAAGGAAAATGGATGGCTCTCCCCCCCCCCCCAGGCCCGCCATCCCCAGAACTGTTTGGCTCCATCCTGTGACTTGCCAAAAACATCTAGGTTTTCCAATCACAGGTCCATGTACTAGATGCTTTTAATTTTCATGTCAAGACTTGGCAACCATTCTAATAGTTCCTGAAGGGTGGCAGTGAATTGTACAGCTGATGAATGGCCAGTGACTGTGTGAACTTTCTTCCTTAAAAGGAAGGAATAGGGTTTGAGGCAATATGATATGACGTTAAGCGTCTGTGGTGGTTTATCTTTGGTGGCCCATTCAGCTGTGCAAGTAATCACTAGATTTTGCAGTCATCAAGTGATGGCTATGCATGTATGAGCCAGGTTCGAGTGATCAGATTTGTGAGTTAAAGTGACAATGCTTTCTAGTGGAAGGAAGTGAAAGAAGTGCCTCACATAATGTCCTTGACATTAATAATGAACTATCATTACAATTTTTGAAAAGTACATAACAGTGAGGATTTGTAACCTGTTATACAAGGATATTTGAATATTTAGGCCATTTCCCAAAGAACAATGCAGCTAGGTTCACTAGCCCAAGAGGGCTTTGAAAGTTTGTCTTGAACAGCAGCCCCCTCTTTCTCTCCCCCACGTAATGGCAAGCCACTTTTGAAACTGAAGGGAAACTCAACAACAATCTCTCTTTTATATATCTGCTGAAGTGAGCTCTAGCTCACAAAAGCTGATGTCACAACAAATGTGTTAGTTTTAAGGTGTCACAAGATTCTTTGTTGCTTGTGGTACCCCAGCTACCCTTCTGGAATTCAAGGGGAAGATCGCTAAAACGGGATGGATAGTCTAATGGTGCACGGAATTCACTTTTATTGAAAGAACTCGGTGTGTTTCAAGTTATTTAAGCTCCTTCTCAAGGCTGTTTTATTTATTTTTATTTATTTGATTCCCAATGTGGGTTGTGGGTCATGTGATGTTGTTCCATGCTGAGTAGCTCCATTTTCAGGAAGCTGCTATGCTGCTGTGTATGAATCAGGTCTTCTTATGCCATACCATTGCTTGTAATGAATCCCTTCTCTTGAGCAAAAGGGCAGCAATGCTTGGGCTCCTTGTTGTTCAGACATTACCCTAAAAAACAGAGACAGCAGCCCAGTTGTGAAGGAACCTTTCTATGGAGTAAGCATATTTACAAGCCCTGTGCTTCTCCATTCCCTTCTTTCTTGCCCCTTCCACACACAATCAGTTGATAGCGCCAATGCCTGTTTTATACATCAACCCCATAACTTCAACCATACTGGCTTTCAGCTCAGACATCCACATTTAATAAGTGTTTGTCTTTATTTTTTGCGTTATTCTGAAGGCAGTCATGTTCACAGCTGAAATCCTTGCGAGAAGAGGTTGCTGAGAGGGCACTGGTTCAAGACCCAAAAAGAAATACTGTCAGGATACCACACAGAGATATTGATGCAGCCGAGTGAACGTTTGGCACCTTATGGCAGACATCTGAAGAAAAATTGGATTTGTAATTTGTCAGGCTTACTGAAAGGCATGAGTTGGGTTGGCATAAGTTCAGAAAGCTACAGAACAGGAAACGAAGGTCACCCAGCCATGTGATATTCTGAAGGTCTAGTAACCCAAGGACGAACTATTGTGATAAACCATATTAAAAATATTTTGGAGCATCAAATTCAATTTTCAAGTATACCGAACTGCTTTGTGTGTGTCTCTTACCTTTCAGGAAATCAAATTAGCAGCTGCCGTATGGGTGCTTTGTATGTCACCACAAACCAAAAATCAAATTAACTACTGCTGCCCTAAAAGCGGAACACCAGTTCAAGTGGCTAAACGAATGCTTGATTGGAAAATCTGGTCTTCAGGTTATGAAAGCCTAAAGATTGCTTCACTGAGTCTTAATTTCTCGCTATCATTTCTGTGGAAAAGCAGAGACTTTCTTGCCCTTTTAGCAGGACCCCTTAGTACTAGTACACGTAGAATACAGAGATAACTCTCTGGTCTTAATTTTATATTTGAAACGAAGGGCCTTAATCCAATATCTGAGGTTGGGGGTGTATCTGTATATTTGGGGTGCATCTGAGGTCGGAGGTGCTCAACATGCTTTGAGGCCAACTCTTTAGCGCAATGCTTGCTGAGTGTGTTAAAATGGGGAGAAGTAAGTACAGTACTGTACCTTTTCAGGAACACAATAAACACCCAATCCTAACCAGGGAAACGCCAGTGCACCGCCATGTATGCCAGCGCACAGATAGCCTTGCCGGGACAGAAGCCCCTCTACCAGTAGGCATACATGGACACCAACGCAGAAGTCAGAAAGCTGTGCCACCATAACACAGCGCAAACTGGCCACCGGTGGAACTTCACCAGCAGAGACACAGGACAGGAGTCGGACAAGGCGGAGTCAGCAGATGATGGATCCCGAACCCCCTTGCCAAGTTGGACACACCCTCAATAGCTGGGAAGTGTGACACCAGCAACAGAGCTGGTATAGGTCAGAGTTCAGAGGAGTCCCATAGGGAGCTAAGCGGCAGCTGGATTGTGGCTGGAAGGACATTAGCGTCTATGGAAATGGGGAGATTACCCAGTGAACAGGAGGAATGGCGGGGAAATAAAAAATATATGTGTGCGCTAAGAGAAGTCAGGAAGAATGAGAGACTAAGCTAAAAGAAAACGGGAGACCAATACAAGATGTGGCTCTCTGTAATTTGGAGATGAGTCACAAGGAGTTAACATGAACCTAGCTCATTCCTTGAGAAATCATCCACGGTGGGGAGCTGGCTCTGTGCCATTAACGTTAACGCTCTTAACTGATGTGTCTCCCTCTGAGATGGCGGGCTGGTTTCTGCTTCTTGCAGGCAAAGGCCATGGAACTGTCATGCTCAGAGGTTTTGCTAGATTGGATGAGGAGTTTATATAAAAGAAAGGCTGGAGGAAGGACTCTCACAGGTAAAAGAACAGAACTGACAAATGACACAAGCACAGAAATAGTGCATAGATTTTCAGAAAGGTTCATGGAACAGAGACGCTGACAATCCAAGTGGAAAAATGCTACACCATCTTGCCAATGGGCTGAACATAAGAACATATAAGAAGAGCCCTGCTGGATCAGGCCAAAGGCCCATCTAGTCCAGCTTCCTGTATCACACAGTGGCCCCACCAGATGCCTCAGGGAGCACACAGCCAACAAGATAACCTGTTTCCTGCGGCCACTCCCCTGCACCTGGAAAGATGTGTCAGAAGTGGGATTTGAACCCACGCCTCCATTCGGAGACCAGAACACCCAAGAGAGTGAAGGACTAAACCTTGAGTCTGGCGCCTTAGACCACTCGGCCATCCCAATGGTTGGGAGGGGGAAGATGGTGTAGAAGGGGCTTTGCAGCCATGTATACCTCTCACCACAGGTGCCGCGGTGGCTCAGTGGTTGAGATGCTGAACTGCAGACCGGAAGGTAGGCATAGGCAGGACAGCAGTTCGAGACCTGAGTGCCGCATGATGGTGTGAGCTACTGTCTTTGGCTCCAGCTCGTGCCAACCTAGCAGTTCGAAAGCAAGATGCAAGAAGATTTTACCCCAGCGAGTGTTTTGAGCAATGCTTGAAAGAAAATAGTTAAAAAAGGGCTTCCCCCAATTTTTCTGGATTTTTTTTGTGGAAATTAGACAGGTGAAACTATTTTTTAAAACAATTTTCAGAGTTCTAGGGTCACCCCACTGACCCCCCCAAAAGAGCAAAGATCACTGTTTTTAGGGGAAATGAGGTGCAGGAATTGGTTGCAGGGTATCCCCTCCTCACTGAAATTAGAAATGAAACTTTGGCTTTTTTTTCATGGCCAGGGCCCTGGCTTTTGAATCTAAGTTGTTTGGAGCACCTCAGTTGCAGGTGATCAGCTATACACAGCTGTAATCAGGAGCAACACCAGGCGTTGCTCAAAGCACTCATTGGGGTTATATGGGTAACAAAATAGACCTAATGCAGTTATTTTCATCATATTGCATCATTTCCTATACTTTGTGAGTGGATTTCTGGCTTTTTTCTCATGGCCAGGGCCCTGGCTTTTGAATCCACTTTGTTTCCAACACCTCAGGTGCATGTGATCAGTATTACAACTCATTGGGCCTTAGAGGGTAATCTAATGCTATTCCTGTAATTTGGCTGTTTGTTTCTGGGTTGTTTTTTCTATTCCCCCCTCAGGCTGAGCCTAGGAGGGGGTGAAGGTTGGGGTACTAAGAATTCTGTCTCCAGCCTCAAACTGACTGTTTACAGAGATCTGCCAGGTTGCTGTGTTATACTGTGTTTGCAGGCAGTTGTAGATGTTTATCTCTAGGGTTTTTTTTTCTTTCTCCCCTCATCAGGCTGAGCCTATCACAACAGGGTTGAAGGCTGGGCTACTCAGAATTATGTCTCCAGCCTCAACTGAGTGATTGCAAGTACCTTGCAGGCAGCTGTCATTATATACTGATTTTTGCAGGGAGCTCAGTTTAGCTGTTTATTTCGGGGGGGGGTTCTTCCCCCTCCAGGCTGAGCCCACCCTGGTGACATGGTATTTTGCCAGGAACAAGTGCATTCAAGGGTCAGGAACTAGCCTCCAGCTATGTGGGGATGGGTGGAGTAACAGCCTTTGTTATAAGGCTGGTTTGCTTTGCTGAGCGGGTATTTAATTTTTAAAGACCACATCAGAAACGATATTTGCAAGACATCTTTCAAAAACAAACTGTCAAGAGCTATAGAAAAAAACCCTGGCAGCCAGGGACTTGTAACTTGGGGTACACTGTGCTGAGACATACCCCTACAGACCCCTCAAGCACAGAAGTTGTGTGCACAACACAACGATGTTTTTTGAGCATTTTTGTGCTGAACTCACAACTAAAGCTGCAGTATTACAAGGATTTGAAGGGTCATAAAAAAAACCCTGGCAGCCAGGGACTTGTAACTTGGGGTACACTGTGCTGAGACATACCCCTACAGACCCCTAAAGCACAGAAGCTGTGTGCACAACACAACTATGTGTTTGTTTGAGATCTTGTGTTGTCAGGTCTATGCTTTACATAGGAATGAATGGGCAAATTTGTTATGCCTTAAACCCCAATGAGTGGTGAATGCAATGCCTCTGCTACAGGTATATGGAACACCTGGGAATTTTTTGCAGGTGGTTATATCTCTTTGGGGGTCCCTTAAACATGTGGAACACACTGACATTTGGGAATTCTGGGAAAATCTGACCTCGGGTCGAAACTTAGGTACCACCTCGGCGGGAAGGTAACAGCGTTCCATGTGCCTTGGTGTTGAGTCACGCCGGCCACATGACCACGGAAGCGTCTTTGGACAGCGCTGGCTCTTCAGCTTTGAAATGGAGATGAGCACCGCCCCTGGAGTCGGTAATGATTAGCTTTTGAGCAAGCGAAACCTTTACATTTTATACCTCACATATATCTGCTGTGGCAGCTTCTCTGGGACATAGAGTGAGGCAGGAGCTGCGGGACTACCTAGGTAGCTGAGATTCTGCAAGCTCCTGGGGGAGATTCAAGAGAGCAGGTTGAAGAAAGAAAGAAAGAAAGAAAGAAAGAAAGAAAGAAAGAAAGAAAGAAAGAAAGAAAGAAAACAGGGAGCCATGCAAAAGAGCTGATGTGCTTTCCAATAGGGAAGGTAAGGAGGGTTTTTGCAGGGCTGCTCAGCGACAGCGAGTGTTGAGCTGCAGCTTCTTTGGTTTCAAGGAGGCAGGTTTGGGAAGAAGGAAAAGAGAAGGGGAGAAAAAGGACAGGAATGGGGGCTGGTTACCTTCCTAGGTGCCAGGGCTGATACAGAGATTCGTCGGTTTCCAAAGAGGTGGGAATGCTTAATGCAGCACAGCACAATTCACACACATGCCAAGGTTAGGCGGAGGAAGAATACACTTCTCAGGGTTCTGATCAGCCCCCTTCTGGTATTTTTGCTCATAGATTAACATGGAGTCTTTTGTGACCTCCAGGAGACGTTTATAACCGCAGAAGAGTCTTCTGCTGTCGTAAAATGGCTGGCGATGGTGTGTGCAGTGCTCCATTGGCAGCCATTCTGCTAGCACTGCTTCATGAGGCAGCAGCACTGCAGCTTTGCTGCCGGACCCCGCCATGCCCACTGGACTAGGTCAGTCACTGGTGGGGGCAGGGAGTGGGCGGGGCAGGGAACGGAATGGGAAGACTGGAGGCGTAACAGAGCGGGGAGAAGGAACTGGGGTCGGGAAGGAGGCAGGAGGGGGTGGATCTGGTGACAATAGTGCACACCAGATCTTATCCTTTCCATTTCAAACCTCCCCATCCCTTTTCTCTCCTTGGATATACTCCACCAAGAGGTGGTACATGTCTGAGGATACCCATAGGCAGCCCCAGGGCTTCTGCAGAGGTAAGTATGAATGTTTTATATTTACCTCCTGTTTGCCCTCGGGTTGCCCCCCACCACTGGATGCAGCACACACCTTTTTGGTGGGCTGCATCAGTGCTGCTGGCGGGGGACAAGATTTTGGGTCTTTACCTTTGATGGGTTTCCATTGCCCATCTCCATATGGAGATGGCTGTTTTCTATTGTTTCAAACCTTGGGAAAGGTGTGAATAAGAGCCTCTGATTGCTCATGGAACCTGTATTTGAACAGGGCAGCTGGGGCTTATCCTGGGGGAAGGGAACATTTGTTCCCTTCCCCCAAGGAGGTCCCTGGAGGCCAAAACTGCCCCACAGGATGCAGTGGACACCATGTTGGCACTGCCACATGAAGAGTTAGGTAGAATTGGGCTGATACATTCTTAGCCTGCACCCATGACCACATATACATGTTGTCATACTAGTCAGGTAACAGATATAGTGATTAGAGTTCTAGAGTATTGCAATATTTTCAGTCATGGAACCCACATTTATTCCTAACCAACAACATGGTACTCACATTTATTTATTGTTTACCATCTCTCTCTCTCTCTCTCTTATTGTTCTCTTAAATGACAACCACCACTACCCATTAAAAAACAAGACAATGAAAATGATGGTGACTTGTGCAACCAGTTTAGGTTGGGGACATGATCCAGTTGTGGATTCTGACCCAACAGTAAAGACTAACGGCATATTAGACTAAGGAACCCCAAGTTGAAATCCCTGGCCAGACACTACGTTCATCTCATAAAGTGACCTTAGGGTAGACAGCCTCAGGTGTCTCAGCCTAACCTACCTCACACATTTGTTGAGAGGATAAAATGGACGGGGTGTGTGAATCATATGTGGTACTCTGACCTCCTTGAAGGACAAGTGGGGTAGAAGCAAATTAAATTCAATATTATTCCATAAACTGTCATGTAGACCAAAGGTACAATATAAAAACAAGAACAGAACTGCTATTTTCCACCCATTCAACAAATGGAGTACAAGGGCATCCCTTTGGGGTCAAAGCAATACTCATTCTATCCTGGCTGTCAGCTTTGTATTCTCTGGAAGAAAAAGAGTTTGAATCATTCAAGGCACACATTGAAATCCCTGGGGTTCATGCAGTGATGGAGTTTGGCCGAAACATTTAAAGCTGCAGGAGGCAAGAATCTCTCTTATGTAAAAGTGTGGATCTAAGACTGGGCTACAGAATGAATACTGAGCACTCCAATATTGAAGTGTGTTCCATTATGCAAACAATGGAGTCTGGAACTTGTAAAAACAACCACCATTTTTTCAAAGATTGGATTGTAATCTATGTAAGATCGCTCATTTCTATTTTCTGTAATAATTCTATCAAGACATTATTAAGGTTAATATATATTTTAAAGGCAATGCTACCTCCTTGGCATCAAGGCTGCCACACCCCATATTATTACACAGGGGGTGGACATAATGATAATGGCAATAGATAGTGCTAGCATCATAAAAAGTCAATGCCAAAAAAAAAGGTTGTTTTTTCCCATTGGGAAAGGTTGTAAGAAATAAGCAACCATGGAGTTCAAGATGCTAAGGTGAGCCTGTGAGTCTTGCCAAATCATGTTTGCAGAAATAGTGTTATTGCGCTCATCTTGTTTTTCACAATCCTGTACAGTTCACCACAGGAAGCAGCTCTTGGAGTTGTAGTGGAATGCTGAAGGATCAACTCAGTGTGGCAGATTCACTGCTAGGATTATTAGGAAAGGGACTAAGAATAAAACTGTCCATACTGTGATAAGTAAAGGTAAAGGTATCCCTTGACAATTAAGTTCAGTTGTGTCCAACTCATCTCCGTTTCAAAGCCGAAGAGCCAGCGCTGTCCGAAGACGTTTCCATGGTCATGTGGCCAGCATGACTCAACACCGAGGTGCATGGAACGCTGTTACCCTCCCACTGTTACCCTACCTATTAATCTACTTGCAATTTCTTGCTTTTGAATTGCTAGGTTGGCAGGAGCCGTCGCACGGATTTGAACTGCCAACCTTTCAATCGACAGCTCATGGTTCAGTGGTTTAACCCACTGCGCCACCCGCTGGCTCTCCCATACTGTGATACCCTTCTACAAAGATATAGATAGTGTGACCAGTCTCAGAGAGTGTAGAGTTCTGGTTACACCCATCTCAAAAAAGGATATTGTAGAACTGGAAAAGGTATTTAAAGTTAGTAGCATCTAAAGTAGCATAGAGTAGTATTTAGCTCTGAGGTCCCTCCCCAAAATGCTTCCTAAAGCTGCTCTTTGTCCAGAGAGGACAAATGGTGGCAGTAGAAGCTTCCCTTTCAGAGCATAAGAACATAAGAAGAGCCCTGCTGGATCAGGCCAAAAGGCCATCTAGTCCAGCTTCCTGTATCACACAGTGGCCCCACCAGATGCCTCAGGGAGCACAAGACACCAAGATAACCTGTTTCCCATTGACACTCCCCTGTACCTGGCACAGAGAAAACCCACTACCCAAACCAGGAGGTTGCTTATGGCTTGTAACCTGTGATGGTCTTTTCCTCCATGAATCTGTCCAAACCCCTTTTAAAGGCATCTAGGCCAGGTGCCATCACCACATCCTGTGGCAAGGAGTTCCACAGATGAATTACACGCTGGGTAAAGAAATATTTTCTTTTGTCTGTTCTAACTCTCCCTCCACTCAATTTTAGTGCATGTCCCCTGGTTCTGGTGTTGTGCGAGAGGGAGAAGAATTTCCCTCTATCCACTCTCTCCATCCCATGCATAATTTTATATGTCTCAATCACATCCCCCCTCAGGCGCCTTTTTTCTAGGCTGAAAAGCCCCAGACGCTGTAGCCTTTCCTCATAAGGGAGGTGCTCCAGCCCACGAATCATTCCGGTGGCGCTTTTCTGCACCTTTTCCAATTCAACTATATCCCTTTTGAGGTGTGGTGACCAGAACTGGACACAATACTCCAGATGTGGCCTTACCATCGATTTGTACAAAGGCATAACGATATTGGCCGTTTTATTCTCAATCCCTTTTTTAATGATCCCGAGCATGGAATTGGCCTTCTTCACAGCCGCCGCACACTGGGTCGACACCTTCATCGACCTGTCCACCAGCACCCCAAGATCTCTCTCTTCATCCATCACAGACAACTCAGAACCCATGAGCGTATATGTGAAATTTTGGTTTCTTGCCCCAATGTGCATCACTTTGCACTTACTTACGTTGAAGCGCATCTGCCATTTTGCTGCCCATTCTCCCGGTTTGGAGAGATCCTTCTGGAGCTCTTCACAATCCCTGCTGGTCTTCACCACCCGGAAAAGTTTAGTGTCATCTGCAAACTTGGCCACCTCACTGCCTATCCCCGACTCCAGGTCATTTATGAATAAGTTGAAAAGCACCGGTCCCAAGACCGATCCTTGGGGCACACCGCTTTTCACCTCTCGCCATTGTGAAAATTGCCCATTGACTCACACTCGCTGTTTCCTGGTCTTCAACCAGTTCCTAATCCACAAGAGGACCTGCCCTCTTATTCCCTGACTGTGGAGTTTTCTCAGGAGCCTTTCATGAGGGACCGTGTCAAACGCCTTCTGAAAATCCAGATATATAATATCCACAGGTTCGCTCGCATCCACATGCCTGTTGACCTTTTCAAAAAATTCTAACAGGTTTGTGAGGCAAGACTTCCCCTTGCAGAAGCCATGCTGACTCTCCCTCAGCAGAGCTTGTTCTTCTATGTATTTTAAGATTTTATCCTTAATGAGACTTTCCACCATCTTCCCTGGAACAGATGTTAGGCTGACCGGCCTGTAGTTTCCTGGGTCCCCCCTCCTTCCTTTTTTAAAGATTGGCGTGACATTAGCTATCCTCCAATCCTCTGGCACAGTGGCTGTTTTAAGGGACAAGTTGCATATTTTGGTCAATAGGTCAGCAACTTCATTCTTGAGTTCCTTCAGAACTCTTGGGTGGATGCCATCCGGGCCTGGTGATTTATTGATCTTTATTTTGTCAATTAAGTCTGAGACGTCTTCTCTTTTAACCTCTATTTGACTTAATTCTTTAGTCAGGGGAGACCGTTCCGGCAGCGGTATTTGCCCGAGGTCTTCTGCCGTGAAGACAGATGCAAAGAACTCATTTAATTTCTCTGCAGTCTCCAAGTCCCCTTTTATCACCCCTTTCTCTCCCTCACCATCCAGCGGACCAACCGTTTCCCTGGCAGGTTTCCTGCTTCTAACATATTTGAAGAAGCTTTTATTATTCCCTTTTATGTTGCCTGCCATACGTTCCTCAAAGTCTTGCTTGGCCTCCCGTATCATCTTTTTACATTTCTTTTGCCACAGTTTGTGGCAAAAACTGTGATTTATGTTGGGAGCATGATTTATGTTGGGAGCGTGGCATGGATTACTCTAAGTACACCTTCCCCCATGGCTAGTATCCCAATCCTGATTGGACTTGAAAGCTATTGAACTTAAAAACAGACAGACATGCAGGACCAAATGACGTGTTTAATGTAACATGCAGCTTGACCCTTAATTTAAATTATCTCTAACCATGGCCTCTGCTACAGTTCTTTGAATTACTATATAGAGAAAGCCAGGTTTGAAAGAAAAAAAAAGATTAGATGCCTCTCCACCAACATGACATTTACCTGGCTAACGAGCTGATCTGATGTGATAATTATGGTGCTTAACATTTACCTAATTCAGAAACAGTCACATGATATCTCATCAGCAGCAAGGCAGAGACTATTTCTCTTACACGCATAACATGACAGCATAAATGCAAGCTATAGAAATAGGCTGTGAACAGAAATGTCTATCAATGAAAAAATAATCATCAGCCCACAAGTGTATAATCCTAGGGACACAATTTCAGTGGGTGGCAATGGTGGTGGTGGTAGCAAAAATGGTTGGTAATACTCCAAAGCTGCCAAGATTCATCCTCACCTGAAATGTAGTCAGTGTTATCCTGCAAACAATAAAATTCCAATCTATTTTAAGAGTATTTATGTGCATAAATACTCTTAGCTTTTGTGAGGCTAATCAATTCAAGTCCGCAAGAGTCTACACTTTTGACCTATGTAGATATTCTGTAAGTATGGAAACTCTCTACGCTTACAGAATGCCTGTGTGAGCAACAATGAGCCCTGTCCCTAGGCAATGAGCTTTGTCCCTGTGGATAGCATTTGTCACTGCAGACAAACACTCTCTAAGAGGAAATAGCAGTTGGGGAGGGGGGAGTTTATAATATGTGGCAATAGTGGGGCTTCACTGACATACTGCCTATGATTTATCTGTTATGAACTGAAGACATTGAGGTGATCACACCATACCCTGCATTTTACACACACACACACACACACACACACACACACACACACACACACACACACACACACACACACACAGTGTGGTGGTGCAGCCAGCTACTGCATGTGAACAGCTTTCCATGTAGACTAGTCTCCATACAGTTGTATGTAAAGCAACCAATCACTTCAGATCTAAAGACCTCGCCATTTATAGCAAATTGATATAAAAACTAGAAACAGCACCATGCAGTGCATAGAAGTGCTCTGTGCTAAAAGCAAGCAGTTTATTCAAAGATAAATGTATCCCATTTGTATCCCAATTTGTTGAATCCAGCAAGGATGAATTAAAACTTTCTAATTATCTGCCATGGTGGACAGGCAATTTTCCCCCCCAATGTGCCACGGACTAGCGCTATAGGCACGTAGCATATCAACTCTTACCTCGTCCCTCCGTCATCTCGTGAAGCTTCGTGCGTGTCCAAATCCCTCGGGAGACGCAGAGAAGCCGGAAGCCACAGAAGCTACACTGCAGACTGGCAGGCGATGGCTCGTGGATTGGTGCTGGTCAGCAGACCACAGTTTGAGTAGCACTGCTCTAAGCCATTTTATTATTATTATTAATTATTATTAACAGTATTTATATACCGCTTTTCAACAAAAAGTTCACAAAGCGATTTACAGACAAAATCAAATGATTAAATGGCTCCCTGTCCCAAAAGGGCTCACAATCTAAAAAAGATGGAGAACACCACCAGCAAGAGCCACCAGAAAAGACACTGCTGGGGTGAAACTTGAAAGGGGGCAGTTACTCTCCCCCTGCTAAATATAAGAGGAGTACCAACTGAAAAAGTGCCTCTTATTTTAGCTAGTGGCCATCACTGCATCTTGTGGCAGTGAATTACATAAATGAATGACAAATTGTGTGAAATAGTAAAATATTAAATACATGTTGTGTGAAGAAGTTTTTCATGCTCTGTATCCTTGACAAGGTATAAGAATAGACTAAAAGCCAGATCTGAGCAATCCTGTTCAGATCTTGTTGGTATAGATATCCAATTAGTATAGATATAACACTCAACCCTGAAATATTTCCTGGCTTAAACCCTGACCTTCAAGTCAAAAGAACGAAACAATGCTTCAGAAAGATGGCCGGGCCTGAACTTTGGCGAATTTCTGAGGTGAGGAGTTGCACAGCTGGGGACAGCCTCTGAGAATGAGAGGGCACCCTGACATGATGGCACAGGTGTCATTCTGTCACTGTGTGATGGGGCATCTTCCACTGTGTCCACAGAGTAAATTTGGAAGCTCACTGAAAGTCAGCAGCAAAACACATTCAGCTGGAGAGACAGGATTTTATAGTTCAGATTTATTTGGACTTTATACATAATTTTCAATGTTTCAAGATGAGCTTGCAAAGATCTTGCTTATAGCGCTATAAGGCACAAGCGTAACAAACAGAGGGTTCTTTTCATTCTGCTTTCGCTTTTGTCAGTCAACAATACAATGGCAGCTCCCAGGGACACAGTCAGGTTGCTGCTGCATATACCAATTATTACATACAATGCTTGTTGGTATTCAGAAAATTCTGTCAACGTTTTAAGTGAAAGTGCTATAAATACTGTATTCAACCCTCAAAGTAAGCAGAATTTCTGAGAGACAAAGAGTTAAATAAACATTGGTGGAAGCCTTACCATGAAAATCTGAAGGGAAGATTTCCATCCCCTTGTTACACACAATACTAATTTATGGAATCCTTTGTCACATAGTGACGGCGGTCACTACAAGTTCATGAACGATAAATCTGCCAATGGTTATCAATATAGCCATGACAGCAATAACTGTCACCACCTTCAGAGACAGTCATACCAGTATACAGTATACCTCCATTGTTGAAACCACAGATCAGGATCCAAAGAGCTCATTAGGGCCACACAAGTGGCTTCCACTAAGAGCACAATCCTGCACATCTCTAGGCCGGTGAAGCACGCACTCCTGAAACGAACGTAAGGCTTCTTTGAATTTTGGCATTCATAGAATCATAGTCTATGATTATATGGATCTTTGATCTTCTTACCCAGCAAGGCAATTTGTACCCATGAAGATATCTCTGAGTATATTCCTCCAGCCACTGATGAAATATTACCCAGACAGTATGTGAACAGATTCCAGCCAACACCAGTACTCTGAGATGCCTCTTATTATTATTATTATTATTATTATTATTATTATTATTATTATTATTATTATTTTTATTACATTTTATCCCCTTCTTCCTCCAGGAAGCTCAGGGTGGCACACAATGTCATCCCCCTCCCTTCTTGTCCCTTTCAATTTCAATACATACCGATCAAAGTGAATAGCTACATGGATCACAATGAATTACAAAGCTTAGCACTCTAAAGCACAAGACTGGTATAAAGGTGTACAATATTTGGAATACAAAATGATAGATGTAACGGTCAGCATTTATCCACAGTTGAAACATAATTTTATAAGAACGAAAAATAAAAAGGCTTTAAACAGTTCCAGCCAAATGTACGTTACGAAGCTGACACAGGTTCAAGTAGACCCAGAGGGGCTAAGAGGACTTACGCTGGGGCAAGGGAACAAATTCTGCCTTATTTTGAGGAGGCCTTTATGGCTCGAAATCCCCCCGTGGGATACAGCATGCATGCGATTGGTGCTGCTGCACTGGCACCCAGGGAGTTAGGTAGGACTGGGCTGTAAGAGCCCTGCCACATTAAAGCATGCAGTCCTGCTTAAAAGACTCACGCTGCATGCTTTGGTAGTGGGTGACCTGAAGGCAAATGGGAGGCAAGTAAAAAACATTTTTACTTACCTCCACATAAGCCTACAGGCCACCTATAGTCTCCTTGGACGTATGCCAGCTATTTTGGTGGTATAAGACTGAAGAGGGAAAAGGGGTGGGCCGTGGGGAGGTTTTGGAAAGAGGGGATAAGATTCAGTGTGCATGACTGCTGCCGGCTTTACCCCTCCCTGCCCCGGTTCCCCCAACACCCGCTGTTACTCCCCCTCCCTGTCCACTTACTGCCCCCTGCACCAGCATACCTGCACTGGAGTAGGTTGCTGGCTGTGGCAGCAGACTACCAATGCTCCTGCCCCTTTGTGGTGGTGGTGGCTCAAAAATGGGTGCTGGTGGCACGCTCCACGCATCATCGGCAGCCAATTTACAGCAGCGGGACAGTGTCCTACTGCCATAAATCGTATGATAGCATTGGGCCGTAAGTTCCAGGTCTGAACACACCACCTACTGTATGTTGTCCAGACCAACCTAGGTGTGATATTAAGGAGAATTAAGTAATTTCCCAGTACTGATGTCAAGCCAAGACAAACATACATTCGAAAGAGGGACAAAACACAGTGGGCATGTGTTCTGAGCTCTCTTTTTGCTGGACATGCGCCTGTAACGTTGCCACAAATCCAATGCTGGTATGCTACAGACACTGGCTGGTTGCCCCATTGCTGCCACCTCCTCCCACTCCTGTTGGGGAATGGAGTACCATTCTCCAGGTTCCCAGGGATGGGAGGAGATTGCAACTGTGGGGTAATGAGATGTCTGCTGTACAAAGGGGCAGGTGAGCATGCGAAATGCTCATTTGCTGTTATTTTTGACTCTCCATCTGCCACATTTTACTGCTGTAAAAGAAGGCATTCCTTCGCTTCAACCATCTCCCACCTCAGGGAACCTGCTGAGGGGTTCTTCGTTCTCCAAGAGGAGGAGGAGGTCGTAGCAATGGAGAAACCAGCTAATATCAGTAATATATATCAGCATTCGAACTGCCGCTATGCTACAGGCACATTAAAAAGAAAGCTCAGAGTGCATTCCCAGAATCTCATCTAGAATCTAGATTTTTATTTTTAAACACCCTTCTTTGAAATTTGATCCCCCTGGCCCTTAATGGTTCCTAAACACAGTTGGCATATATGCTCCAAGTCAAAAGTTGATTATCAGAAATTATGCTATGGGCCAAATCAGAGAGACATCTAGATGTCAGAGAGACATCTAGACGTCAGAGAAACATTTAGATGTCTCTCTGATTTGGCCCATAGCATAATTTCTGATAATCAACTTTTGACTTGGAGCATATATGCCAACTGTGTTTAGGAACCATTAAGGGCCAGGGGAATCAAATTTCAAAGAAGGGTGTTTAAAAATAAAAATCAAAAACACTTCTGAGACAGGCAAAACTGCATACCTCTCCCTGCTACCAATTTACTATGTAGTCTGCCTTCCATAGTCCTTCTGCTGGTGCCCTAGCTACTAGCCTCTTCTCCAGTGATAAACTCACTTCACCAAAGCAGTGCCTACATACACTATCAGTATCAGATAGGTGGAGCAATGCACAGCAAGTAGACAGATTAGGTGTCTCTGATGCAAGAGGTCACACCTGAGCATTTAGAAGCAAATAGTGGGAAGGTAAGAGGAATGTGTATTTTGGTGTAGGGCCGAACAGAAGAGATGGCCTTAAAAGATATATGAGGTAGTGTTTTATATAAAGGAGAATCATAAGGAAGTTATCATCGTTTGAGTTTTGAAAAGAATTAAGCAATCCCCAAAGTCGGTTGTTCCATCTCAAGCAACTGACTTGGAGAATGGGGCAGTGTCTTAAATTCTTTAATACAAATGGTCCTGCTTTAGGCCAAGGTAGGTACAGGGCTTTTTCAGAGATAATGATTCAGACAGACCGAGATAATCATGTGGTAAACATGGGTGGTACAACCCATGATAGAGGGAATGTTGCACCACTTTCCCAGAAATGTGCTATCTGTTTTTTTGGATGTTCCTTTCCATACTTCCAGTTTAATACTGCAAAACTGGAAGTAAGCTGTTGGGTTTTATAAATATTAAAACTATAATTTGCTTTATTCCTTTGGAGGATATTTTAGGCTTCAACCATGCTCCTGTTCTCACCACAGTCTCACTTCACTGGCAACAGGACCAAGACTACTGAAGTTCCATATGAGAGTAATTCAAGACAAATATAAGTAGATGGGTGGATAGTTGCCTGTTTCAGATATTTGCAGGCATGTTGTTCAGTTTCAGGGATCCCTTGGACACGTCAGTGTTCAGCGTTGAAAGGGCGATGTTCTCATATAACTCTCGAGATTCAAAGCATCTGAAATTGTGGAGCAGCATGACCAAATCTTTTTGGAAATTCTTGTTGAGAAACCCATAAAAGACTGGATTGATGCACGTCGAGATCATGGCTACCAAATGGCACAACGTGAAAATAACATTATGGTGGCAGTTCATCAGGGCATCATGGTTCCAATCAAACACAATGTTAAATATGTTCAGAGGTAACCAACATGCTGCAAAGGTCAAAACAATCGAAATCAGCATAATGTTAATTCTTTTGCTCTCATTCAATCTGCTCTCTTTCTCCCTTGTCTTGTCGACTTTACCATGCCTCTTTTGAAGGCACACAAATATCTTGAGATAGCAGATGAAAATGAACCCGAGTGGGAAGAAGTACTGGAAACCCAACATGGTGGTGGTAAAGACGAGTCGCCCTACAACAGATGGCCAATCCTCAACACAGATAACCTTGTTTATATAGATGTCACTGTAGGAAGAAAGGTTTCTAAAGGGCTCATCAGTGACTTGGTGGAATATAAAAAAGGGAATTGATATTATTAGAGAAAATGTCCAAATGGAAACAATTCCCCAGTATGCATGTGAAATACTGGGCTTCCATCCGCGTGGGTTCACTATTAACTGATACCTCTCAATAGCAATTAATACAAGGGAGAATGTCGAGACAGTAACTGACATACTTTGCACAAAACTAGTTATTTTACACATTGCCTCTCCAAATACCCAGTAGTCCATCAAAGTGTATGTGACGGTGAAAGGAATGCACATGATACAAATCAAGATATCAGATAAGGAGAGATTGGCAATCAAAATGTTGGTGACGTTTTGACTTTCTTTCTGTTTTCTGATGATAACAATCAGGCACAAGTTGCCAAAAAGCCCCACCAGGGTGACTACAGCATAAGCTGCAATGAGCAGCAAGATGGCAGGGAGGGAGGGCTGGCATGACTCAAAATGTGGAAATTCTGACTTATCGCTCTTTGCTACCGACAGATCCATCCTGGGCTGCTGGTGAATGCTCTTATTCATCATGAAACAGCCCTGAAACAAAAGGCATTATCTAAGATAGAAAAGCTTTATAAGACAAAAACAAACAAAAAACCACCTTCTTTGTTTTATTTAATTATTTCCTTGGAGCCTCTCAGCAGCAGGAGCTCTTAATTTTTTTGTTCTTCTTTGCATGCCATTTCTTGGGAAGGTCTAATCAGGGATGAATTCTGAAATACAAGGAGAAGAAGGGGAAGGGAAGCTACTTTATACCAATTTATTAATACTGTACTGTGCTGTTGCTTTTTGGACTCATGGGAATTGGTTATTCTCCTTTTTAGGATGACAGGTTAGTGACAGAAGAAACACAAGTTGACAACTTCAGTGTGTATGCTGAAAAAAACATTTCAAGATGTTGCCAGTATATAGTGTGCAAGTAGCTTCATAGAAACAGACATTTGGGCCAATAGGTGAATAATGAGACATAGCCTTAGGAACTTAGACCCTAATCCTGTTTCCCCACCATTACTGACGATGCAGCCGTCATTATGGAGCATCCGCTGCATTCAATGGTGGTGGTGGTGGGGAGATCAGTAAAATACTTTCTACTTACCTCTGCGTAGGCCTCCTGGTGGCCTACAGGGTCTCCTCGGACCTATACCAGGTATATAGCTGGCGTAAGTCCAAGGAGAGAAAAAAGGTGAAACAGGTTCAAAAAGAGAGGATAAGTTCCCAGACCCCTCAGAAGAGGCCACTGCCAATCCCCAAGATCACCATTGTACCTATAGCCTCATGCAGTGGTGGTGGATTGACTCCCTCAGCCATGAGAGTCTCTCCATTGTTGCCTCCTCTCTCTTGTCCCACTCCCTAAAGTAATTAAACCCCATCAAAAACTTTGGGAGGACTGTCTAGGGAGAAAAGGGCCACATGGAGGGCAATTTGCCAAGGGCCCCTGAAACCAACCTTGTTTATGCGACTGTAAAAATCATGAGTAAGGGTTAGAAACCATTGTTCTGGACATTTCTGGACACTGATAAATTGTGCGGTAAAATGTATAGAAGGAAACCGCCCAAAACATTCTCCTTTGCACAACTTTCACCTTTAACACAAACCTTACAACAGTCGATAGTTACAGAGGCATTTCCTTTGAGTAGCCCAAATACGACTCACCTTAATTATCTAATGAAGTGACGCAGCAACATAAGCCTGGATCAATCATTCTTCATCTCTGTTGCTAAGTATCCTGCTGCTACAAGGTAAAGCCAAGATGAGGAAGCAAGCTGTATAAAGGTAAGAGGAAACATAAAGGAAACTGACCATCAGTTTATTTTTTTCCTCTTTGTAACATGGGCAACCCAATTCTGTCTAGCTAGGGTGCAGTGCGGGCATAGCACATGCGCTGCATCCTATCTAGAGAGGGCCTTGCACTGGCGTGGCTGGAGCACCCCTTGGAGGAAGAGGACATTCATCCTCTTACCCTGAGTAGAGCCCCAGCTGCCCCAATGGGTCTACTCGAATGTGAGCCAGCTATTTTGCTAGTGCACGTTTGAGAAGGCCATGCAACGGCATACGTTATTACGTATACCTCTTCTTCTTTATGCAGACGATGCAGTCATTTTATCGCGCACACGTCTGGGGCTGAAACGTTTAATAAACAGATGTACAGAGTATCTAAGTAAGAATAACCTGCAATTGTGGTTTTCGGCAAATCATGGAAGCCATCTAATTGGAACTTTAGTGGCAACAAAATAGAGCAGGTAAAACAGTTTAAATACCTAGGGATCTATGTTCACTATAAACATTCGTGGATCCCTCATCGTAAAGCTGTCTTAAGTACTGCTAGGGTTACTGCCCAAGCTATTCTACGTTTTCACTACACCAGAGGGAATTCTTATGTGCCAGCAGCTCTTGAGGTCTTCAATGTTAAAATCATTCCTCAGGTCCTATATGGTGTCCCTATATGGATGTGTGATATGAACTGTTCTCTAGGGAGGATTCAGGCGTTGTTTCTCTGGAAAATCTTTGGGTTGCCAGGTTGTGTGGCCTATGCCACTCTCTGTTTAGAAGTTGGTCAATCTCGGGTGGAGACTGTGGCATGGCTGAGATTTTTTAAATTTTGGTTAAGAGTTTTCTACGATCTAGACCAGGATAGTTTACTTACCTGACTTCTCTTGGACTCTGAGCCCCCTTTTGGGGCTACTTATTTTGAAAATAAAATACAATCTATAGGTCTTGCTTTAGATATAGTAGGTTCACTGACCCATGACCAAGCATTTAGAACAATTAGGGGCAGGCTTCTGGACATTGAACAGCAAGAACTTCAGCATGCTGCCAACACGACATGCTCACCACTCCATTATCAGATTCCTATTAAGTATGGCCAACGGGCAGAGTATTTATACCATCTAAAATGCCCATCTGATTGTAGGGCCTTCTTATTGGCAAGGTGTAATGTCATGCCATCAGAGTTACTTTATGGGAGATACAGAGGGATTCCATCTAGGGAGAGATGTTGTTCTTGTGCTGTGGGAGGTGTGGAATCTCTGCACCATCTGTTATTTTATTGCCCTCTGTATAATGATCTACGTGTGAAATATTTATATCCGATCTTGTCCAATAGGTGGGGTTGGGGGGATCAGGAAAAAATCCGGATTATTTTACAAGGTGTAGATGTTGTATTAACAGAAAACGTTGCAACCTACTTAAAGCAGATTGTAAAGAGGCGTAGTGAGAGTCATATGGGTAGTGTATGCTAGGTTTAGGACTCTTCACCCCTATTTATGGTTACTGTTGTTATGTACTTGTTATATGTTTATGTTGTATGTTATGTATGTTGTTAATTATGCCAATAAAGGTTCTGAATCTGAGTAGAGCCCCAGCTGCCCCAATGGGTCTACTCGAATGTGCGCCAGCTATTTTGCTAGTGCACATTTGAGAAGGCCATGCAACGTTTTTGAAACTGTAGCTCACTTTGACAGACAATAGTCTTTAAGACTACGCAGATTTATTTGTTGCCTTTGTTCAACACTTACAGGGTTACTACCTCCTTTTGAGGGTTTTCTGTATGGTACTTTTCTTTTGCAAGTGTGGGCAAGCACAATCAGGCAGGGTGATGCCGGCTTTACGGTTGTACTATGTGGCAGGCCGTAATACTGTACAGGAAACTGAAGGGTAACTTTATAACATATGATGACACCGTGAACAGCCTTCCTCTCTTTTTCTGCCAAAATTCTCTCTCTCTCTCTCTCTCTCTCTCTCTCTCTCTCTCTCTCTCTCTCTCTCTCTCAGCTATAGCAAAAGTACCAGAAAGGTGAGACAGGAATACCACCATTTGGGATGTGCTTATCTGATTTATTCTCAGATTTCTAATGCATTCTTACACCCACCAGGAAAGCAACCAAACCATTTTTGGGAAGTCAAGTCACATCTTCAGTTCTTATGTCTTCTCATATCCTTCTTACCTGCAGTTCTTAAACTGGGAGGGGAGTGCCATGAGATATCTGACTGTGATCTGTTGACTTCTAGTCTGCCCACTGTTGACTCCTAGTCATCCACTGACTGGATGGAGGAGCTCATCACCTCCTCCTGCACCAGACCAGTAGCGTTGTGCGCTCCCAGGAACAATCTTGTGAGAGCTGCTACAGTCTGAAGTGGGCCTTAATTACTCAGTTCTAAATGAATTGCCACTTAAGATAAGATTTAATTTAATTGAAAAGCAGTATACTTGAGTTGATATTGAGTAACAGAACTCAATCTGTGGTGATTAAGTTTCAGGTGGCTCATTCAAACATGAAAGTGTTAATGATCACGTGATGTCAGTGAGTGAACATGTATGTCACATACATGTTCACTCACTGACATCACGAAATGACCAGAGATGGCATCGGGGTCAGCTAAGCTGAACTCTGGCTGAGGGCCCACGCCGGGATGACTCCTGAACCCTCAGTACCAGGGGCAGTGGAAGTGTCCAATGAGTAGGCTTACCAGATTGTCGACCGGGACGGAGCGATCTCCCCTTAAGGGGGCGGAGCACGGGGGGGCCAGAACGCGACGCGTTCTGGCCCCACGCGCTCCGCCCCCTTAAGGGGAGATCGCTCCGTCCCGGTCGACAATCTGGTAAGCCTACCAATGAGCCATCAGGGTGGGCGGGGGCACCATGGGGGCCAAGTGCAGGGTTTTGTCCCAAGACCCCTAGCAACCTGGTGCTAACATTGGAATTGGCCTTCAGGTTCAATACATGAGATAGACATGTTTACTGTGCACAGGCCTGGCCCTCCTAAGTCCACCTACCACCTGGAACCAAGTCCACTTGCCACTTGTCACGGTGTGTGAAGTGCACTGCGCAGATCTTTATCTCCCGTCTCCCCATACCCGCTCTGCCATTCCTCAAGCTCCACTGTGCCCTCTGCTTCTCCCCAATATCCTCATGCCCCCCTCAACCACCTGCCATCTCCTGTGCCCCTTCTAAAATCACTTTGCTACTGTCACTGATATTCTCCTCCTCCTCCTCCTTGTCCCTCCCCTTCCTGCTCTCTGCCATTTCAAAAGGCAGAAAGGGAGGGGAAGGAAGAAAAGAGGTGGTGGGGAGGAGAGGTGAGACTGCAGCACTAGGAAGGTCCCCCTCCCACTTTCTCCCCCCCCCCACCTTCTCTATACTTTTAAAATTCAGGTGGGGAGCCAGGAAAATGGCAGCAGTGGTATGAGTGGGGCAATTGATGGAGGTGGTGGCCAGCCTAGCCAAGGTGCCACCCTGTACCCAAAAGACCACCAGTTCCAATTAGCAGGCAAGCCCTATTTGTGCAACAAGGGAAGGGCCTTCATTTTTTGTGCTTGGCAGAGCCGAGGTTCAGATGGTTTTGTGATAGTTACTGCACTACGTTTCAGGTTTATATACTGATCTATTTTTCAGTCCAAGTTAACTCAAACTTAATGGAAATGAAAAAAATGTATCAGTTTCTGCTCAGTTCACCTGTTACTTCCAAGGAATATGCCTTAGGGCCTAAGGCATATTCCTTGGAAGTAACAGGTGGGGGCCTAACTACCCATTGCAAATATATGTAACAAAAGTCTAGTCAGTGGTTCCATTCCTAGGGAAAAGGGAGGGAAGCAATTTGGAGTGAAGAATCTGCAGGGTGGAAAATAACCCTTTCACCACTTGCAAATTCTCCTAGCTTGGGAGAGAAATGTAGAATGAAGAAGCACTCACAAAAGATTTCACTCACAAAAAAAGGATGAGCCCCATCCCCCCTCATTGTTCCAAATGTGTTCATTTGTGGTTCATTGAGTCTTTAATATACACTGTTTTGTCAAGAAGATCCTATTTTCATTTCTGATACTAAAGAAGTTGTTACAGCATTGTGTAATGCTTAATAAAAAGTTTTCTTTTCAGTAGCTTCCCACGTAGCTATGACTGAGTTGAATACACGTGTGTGTGTGTGTGTGTGTGTGTGTGTGTGTGTGTGTGTGTTTTGTGTTGTGTGTGTGTGTGATGACTGCAGCCTCTTGCACTCCCCAAAAGCCACACCAGAGGGTCCCCCAGGCTTCAGGAGAGGCTTTTCAAGAGATGTGTGGGACAATTGCCATCCTCCCTTGTGTGCATGTAAGGATCCAGCTGTTATACTGCAAACCAGGGTATCCCCTATCATGTGTTAAACATAGTTTTCTGCAGCTGTGAATCTTGCTTTTTCTGAGTCTAAATGTCATTCCCCAGACCAGCGGCTCTCAAACTGGTGGGTCATGATGACCCACCAGGAGAACCGGATGCTGTCCCCTGCCACCTTAAGGGGACAGCATGGTGGTGGCGGTGGCGATCCTGTAGATTGCCACTGCCACCGGGGGAAAAACATACCTCCTCCAAATGTGGCTGGATGCTCCAAGTGGAGCGCACATGTGGTCGCAAGTCATTCACACTGGTGGCCCCGTTGCATGCGTTGTTGCTACATCTGCAGAGCCACTGGAGACGGCCTTCTGCTGACAGTGGAAGGCACCTATAGGACTGGACTGTTAAGGTGCAATCCTATACACACTTACCTGGGAGCAAGTCCCATTGAATGAATGATACTTAATTCTGAGTAGACATGCATAGGATTGGGCTGTTAGAATAGAACTTTAGCCAGATTTTGCTAAATAGTCTGTTTGCTAGAGTAAACAGTCTATGGAACCAGTCTGTGGAAACCCTGGTTCCACAGAACTCCATAGAAGTTGTTCATGGCAAAAGCCACAACATTGTTCAACTAAAATGACTTCTGAAGAATAAAACGTAAAACTGGACTAAGGCTGTGCAAAGGGACTGAAAAATGAAGAGAAAAACGCTTTTGCAATCTCATTCATCAAAGATGAGGGGCATCTTTTATCCACCTGTCCGTCCCCAATCTTTCTCAAATGTCTATATACTATCTTCAGTCTACATCAATTTTGTGAAGCCTGATTCTAGAAATTAAGGGAACAATTACATTCATACGATGGATGATGGTGTATTTTGATTTCAGCTGTGTTTTATTTTTTAGAAGTGATCTTTTTATGCCATTAAAGGTTGATTGATTAAGAAGTGATCTTTGTAATGTTGTGTGATGGATACATAAATAATCCTTCATAAATAATACATTAATAAACAATTCACTCCCATAAGTAGCCACATGGATCAGCTCTTCCATTATGCGCTAACATTAAATTGTTCCTCCTACAGCTTTCATTCAGGCAGCTGCTGAAGCATTCTTTAAAAGACCAACGGTAGAAGAAAGTTAATACAACATGTTAACATGAAATTTGGGTAATAAATTCTCTACCGCTGTTCTCCCATAGTTGTTTTCTAAAGCTAATCTCATAACTATTTGACATTATTACACTGCATTTCCCCCAGAAAAATTTCAGATGATGTAATAGGAAGTTTTACATTCACAAAATCTGGAGAAAAGTACACGTTGAACTACACATCCATAAACTGGGCACAATGACTGGGATTCAAAGCACCCCATTCCACGTACACAAACATGGGAGTGTTTCACCTCCCCCTTCTGTTGGCAGACCCCTATCCTCCACAAGGTCAGTGGCCCACCAGATTGCCAGTCCGTGGGGCACAAGAGGCTGGTGCTGAAAAGAATTACCCCTCTCCTTGTGTACACTTGCATTCTACTCATGCACAGGAGAAGGGAGATTGGATCCAGAACATTGTTCACAAGGCAAGTAAACTATAAAAATAAAGCAATCTACTTATGAACACTCCAATTTCTTACCTTCTGTAAATTTCAAATAACATTTCCACTCTCTTGCTTTAACCGGTCTCCTTTTCCTTTCCATACTAAAAAATGACAAAATCAACAAACATATAATAATTTTTGTCCAAACAGATCAGGCGTATATGAACGCTGCTACTAAAACCAGATCTAAAGTCTCTTCAGTACTGAAGCAAGCTGATTGATAGAGATTTCCCACTGGGAGCTGAAGCCACCACACTGAAGAGTCACTGCTAAGAAACTGAGAAATAAAGGAAGCTCTGGAGCCTGAGAGGAGAGAAAAGCCAATGAGAAGGCAGCTGGGAGGAGAGCCCTGTCAGTAGTCATGGGGATAATGTTCTTTATGTACAGTATGTTTTTTCAAGCGTTATCTTGCAAACTGATTTGCGGTTATCTATACTATAGCACACTTGTTTTACTTTTTTAAAAAAATCCATGCTGGATTTCACAAGTGTAAATATTTACAAATGTCTTATTGCTTCAGTGTGGCAGTATCAGAATATGGGAAATATACAGTAGGTTGCTTTGATGAAGCAATGAAATTTTATTCCTTTAAGGCATTGTTGGTGGCTCAATTAAAAACATGGTAAGTTTTCCAGTATAAGCCATATATATCCAGATGCAAGTCATTCAAAGCAATAGGAGTTTGGGGGACCAATGTCTGAGCCGTATGTTATTGTCCGGGGCCAATACCAGACATGGAGTTCATGTCTCTGGACACAATTCAAAGTGGAGTTCTGGACACAATTCAAAGTGCTAGTTTTTACTTTTAAAGCCCTTTACGGCTCGGGACTAGGGTATTTGAGAGACCGCCTCCTTCCTTATAATACGACCTGTCCTCTGAGGTTATCGGGGGGGGGGCCTGTTAACTGTGTCGCCATTGACGGCAGTGAGGGGGATGGCAGCGAGAGATAGGGCCTTCTTGGTGGTGGCACCCCAATTGTGGAATTCCCTCCCCCTGGAATGAAAAACGACTTTGTCTTTGTGTTGTATGCAGGTTTCCATGGCTTGTTACAATTTGCAGCGAGATCGGAGGTATGGGTAAAGAAGCCATGTCAAAGTTTTGTTGAAGAGACCAATAAAATTTTTTTTATTCTTACCAGAGGTCTGTTGAAATTCTTTAAGTGCAAGACTCCAGCAACTGGAGAAAGAGGGGCGCATAAGATTATCAAACAGGCAGGAAATATAAAAAAGTCCACGGTCTACTTGCTACGTTTCTCCCCGCTCCAGGGGTTTCCTCAGGCAAAACTGGCCGTAGCCAGCAAATGTTTCCAATACCCAAAGGAGAAGAAGAGCTGAATTTAAACTGTAACTGCCAATTAGAAGCCAAAGCTGTCAGCTGATTGGCAAACCTTTGTGCTTTATTAGAGGAGACCAGGACTTTTTTATATTTCCTGCCTGTTTGATAATCTTATGCGCCCCTCTTTCTCCAGTTGCTGGAGTCTTGCGCTTAAAGAATTTCAACAGAACTTTGGTAAGAATAAAAAAAAATTTATTGGTCTCTTCAACAAAACTTTGACATGGCTTCTTTACCCATACCTCCGATCTCGCGACTTTGTCTTTATTATTTTATTATTTTATTTATTAACAGTATTTATATACCGCTTTTCAACAAAAAGTTCACAAAGCGGTTTACAGACAAAATCAATTGATTAAATGGCTCCCTGTCCCCAAAGGGCTCACAATCTAAAAAAGATGCAGACCACCACCAGCAAACAGCCACCAGAAAAGAGACTGTGCTGGGGTGAAAGGGGGGCAGTTACTCTCCCCCTGCTAAATATAAGAGGAGCACCAAGTGAAAAAGTGCCTCTTGCCCAGTTAGCAGGGGACCTTTCGGTGGGGCCTTAAGATGTTTTCATTTAGGTTGGCATTCGATTGTTGACATGGCCAGCTGGCTTTTTAATCTAATGTAAATTTAAGGTGACCCACTGGTGTGTGTTTGTTTTAAATGTTTAATTGCTTTGTTTTTGTCTTTTTATTGTACATTGAACCATTTTAATCATGTTTTAATTGTAAGTCTCCTTGATTGCCCTCTTGGGAGAAAGTCAGGGTATAAATTCTTTAAATAAATAAAATAAAAATAAAACCTTGGAGCAGCAAAGGAAGCTGAGAAGAACTGGTGGCAGGACAAACAGATGGGGAAAAGCTGAGGAACAATGCCCAGGGGCCTAGAGATGCTGTGGTAATCCAGGCAACTACGTTGTCTCTCTGCTCCAGGTTGGAAGCCAATATCCCGTGAGAATGGCTTGAGTCCAGGTGAGGAATCTGGGCATGGTTTGAGAAGTCTAGGGCAAGTGCTGAGGAGGAGGCAGTGTGTGGCTGAGGTCCCAGGAGGGAGCAACCCACACAAGGGTGATGGCAACCTTATCCTTTCCTCCTCATAGCAGAGGCACGACCACTCAGACTGGCTGGAGGAGGCAGAAATTTCACAATGGAGGAGAATGTGAGCCACAGCATTGCAATCCCTGCCAGGGTTCAGGAGACCACCTCAGAGATATCCTCCTACACCCGTTCTGGCTGAAGTGGCCTAATCAAGAACGTTGGGGTCATGTTTTTTTCTTGCTAGGGGTATTCTTGCAGGGCGGAAGACACATAACGGTGATAGAATCAAATCTAATACGATGTGTTTGTCCCAATTTGGTGAATGGAGCACCAGATCAGCTGGTGTGTGATATTTAGTTCAGCAGCAGTAACAAGTCCAGGAAGCCCTGGCAAGGGACCTGTGCAAGATAATACCCACCAGCCATTCTTTCTATGCCTCTGCTTATAGAAGGTAAGGAAAGCCCACAGGCTGTGGCACCTCCTATTCATTCAACAAAAATGTCCAATGAGAATGACTTTGAAGCCTTCTTTACCGCATTCAAAAAGACTGCCAAATCAACTCATTGATAAAGACTACATTGGGCGTTTACTCTGGGGTCCTATTTAATGGGACCTGCTTAAGTGGCTCTACTGGCATGTGAGGCGGGAGACTATGATAGGTTAAAAGGGATTATTTTGGTTCAATACGAAGTAATGGAAGAAACAACACATTGCCAGAAAGTGCTGAAGTATAGGAAGGGAGACAGATCCAGGATCCTGGTGGCCAATGCCACCTTCCACTGCCTTAAGCAGACAACAGATGGGGAAACAAAAATAGTGGAAAAGGTAGTTTTAGAACAAGTGTTGCAAGTCATGCCCAGGAACATGCACACATAATAATAATAATAATAATAATAATAATAATAATAATAATAATAATAATAATAATTATTATTATTATTATTATTATTATTATTATTATTATTATTATTATTATTATTACCATTGGCATAACACAAATTATCCATTAAAAATACAGTTTAAAACAAGGCCTTTCAATAAAACCTATAAAGCACAATTTAAAAGAAGGACTTTCAATAGAACCTAGCCTAAAACTGACAGTAAACATTTTACAACATTCCCTACCAACTCAGTCAATCCGTCATTTAGAAGATAGGACAATTTCACAACATCTGAGCGACCTGGGTGTTTCACAAGTATGGGGTCCAGGTATTCAGAAAGAGAGTGTAAATGAAATTTGCAATAAAAGAATATATGGAAAATAGTCCCACAGCCCCAGAACCACAGGGACAATGACGTTAAGAAAATGGAAGGTTGGAAAATCTGCCTGACAGGACTTGAGACGGAACAACATTAAATCAACATGCACATGTAGGTTATAGGGAGCACTTCGGCACTATATAGGCAGTTTGGATGCTAGAAAATTAGCTGTCAAGGTCCCAGGGACTGATCCTGAGTTGAGTGAGAATCTCTAAGGGTTACTGTTCAACAAACAAGGAGGCACCTGGCTATAGATTTGTTCTGGTCAGATACCTGGAGGTCATTTCTTTTCACAATGTGTGAACAGCAGAAGTAGCCTAGACACTACCATGCTTTTTCTTGCACGTGGGACCTACCCTGTGAAATTTCAACACACCAGATGACTACTTTTACTTTGAACTTGATGAAACACCTATGTAGGATAACTCTGGGGGTAAAACAGCTGTTCACTTTGGTTTACCACCTGCAAACAGAAAGGTTGGTTGAACAGTTCAAACAGATTCTTAAAGCCACGCTGCATCATGTGCCAAGTGACCATCCCAACCAAATGGAGTTGTTTCTTGACCCATTGATGTTTGCTATCTGGGAACCCCTTTCAGGCAACAGACTTTGACCCATCTGAACTGGGATTCGGACAATGGACCTGATGAGGAAGATATAAGTCTCCTAGACTAGAGGACTCTTGTTTTAACCCAGACAATGATCCAGGGCTATCTCTAACAAAGTTCACCCAATGCTTGAAGGACAGGCTAAATTAAGTGCAAAGGGCAGCCAATCTTAATCTGCAGAATGTCTAGGAATTTCAGAAGAAATTATGTCAAGGGAGCCCATGAAAGGGAGTAGAGAGTCAGCCAACAGGTCCTAGTGAGAGGCTCATTGTTCCCACAACAGAAGATGCTGCCCTGGGTAGAAACCTTTCTGATTACTCAAGTGTTGGTCCCATCAACTATCATGTTCAACACAGCCTTAGCATTCTCAAGCCCAGAGATTACCTGTCAACCACCTGAAGGAGTGGCAGAAATGCCTGACTGAAGAGACAGGGATATGTTTTTGGGATGGTTGCCACCTAAAACTACCAGAGAGAGAACTTTCCTGGACCACCTAGAAGGAACCTGCAGAGCCTCTGCCTGTTGGGCTTTACTGAGTCCGAGAGGCAAGAACTATAGCGGGTCCTGGATGTAGTTTCTACTTTATTCTCAAAGTTAACAGGACAGACCTGTTTGATCTAGCATGTCACTGAGCCCCCCCCCCCCCCCCGGATGGGTGA
The DNA here is from genome assembly GCA_026170595.1 of Plestiodon gilberti rubricaudatus. Classification (NCBI taxonomy): domain Eukaryota; kingdom Metazoa; phylum Chordata; class Lepidosauria; order Squamata; family Scincidae; genus Plestiodon; species Plestiodon gilberti. The sequence continues at coordinate 189,885,547 of JANXHW010000002.1, read as the reverse complement.
TACAAGTACTTTGGCAAACTGCATCATGTAAGTAGTGGGAAGAGATCAATACAGAGGTCACTAATATGTTGAGGCTGAAAGTAATTGAAACATCTCATAGTGAATGGTGGTCCCATTGTTCTGGTCCCAAAACCTGTTAGTAGCATCTGCTTTTGCATCGATTTTAGGGTGGTGAACCACATTGCAAAGTTCACTGCATATCCAGTGCAACACACAGAGGTCCTTATGGACCTTAAGCAAGGTCAGATACTTTGGGTAGATTCCGGCTACATTTTTTACAGGCACTTTCGGCGTTTAAAATGATGCACAAAAGGGAAGAAGCTGTGGTGGACCCCAGCAAAGCTACAAAAGAAGGTAAAATGGTGTCGCTCCGACCCCCCCTTCTCCACCCGACCACGAGCATCTGTGGTTTTTGGCATCCACGGGGGTTCTGGGAACGGATCCCCCACAGATGTCAAGGGTCAACTGTATATGTGAGATTCTGCAACATATATATCTTAACTGAATAATTCCTTCACTAATGTGCTATTAGTCTTTGTACCTGTAAACTAAAAACATTTTAAAAAATTGAAAAGCTGCAACTGCTGAAATTCTAGACATGCACTGCTAGTCACATTACTCCAACTGCTGTGATGGAAAGAACTGCCAAAATTCTCCCTCTTGCAGCAGGAAAGACATAGGAACCCTGTGTCAGGTTTGACTATCCCAGAGTTGACCATATTCCTCACTATCTTTTGCAATGAACATTTCAATTGTTTGCACTTCCTTCCCACCCTATTGTGCAACTAGTTTGTATTGTGTTGTAAAATGAAACTTTTATAGGAGGATGCAGTTGCTAAGCTGCACAAAAAAGAGCAATTTCTTGTTGAACAAAAAATGATGGAACTATTGTTAGGGCAGCAAATCAAATTACCTGCCAAGAAAGAGTTACTTGGTGAAATATATGCCAGAGCTCAGCTGGGTTGTCTAGTCAACAGTACACAATTTATCTAAAAGCAAAATTACCGTATCCTTGTCATTAGCATTTATTTCTGTTGAAACTCATTAGTTGCACTCTCTAAAAAAAAAAGCACCTGAATACGCATATACAGTACATGCTACTCCCATTTGTATATATTATAAACCAACAAGGACAGTCCACTCCTATCCTTCCCCCTCCTGCCAATGCAGCGGCGCCAAAATGGTGACCGCTGCATCCTATGGTGGGAGGCAAGTTGCAGAGGTCTCCTCCAAGTAAGGAAACAATTGTTCTTTATCAAGGGGTAAGCCTCCATGGTACGGGGTGTGTATGTGTTTCCTACTTGGACCTGCGCTAGCTAAATAGCTGGTGCAGGTCCGTGTGGATCCGCACTGCAGGATCAGGTCTGAGAAGGGGGATAGGATATGGAGTGCGCCAGAGCCACCAATCTGACCGCCTCCCGAACCCGATCCGCCCATTCCGTTCCACCCTCACCCTGACCCTGTACCTAACACCCTCCCACCACCCTTCCCCCCTCTTCCTCTCCCACTGACTTACCTGCTCCAGCGAGTGGCGGGTGAAGCGTTGACGCGAGCAGGAAGGCACAGGCCTTCCTGGCAGCACTCCTGACAGTGCGCTAAGTAGCATGCTGTCGGAGCACCTTTTATGACTGACTGCTTTATGGCAGTCAGTGCCAGCGGAAAGGAATGAACAACATTGTGCAGTAAGTGTAGGATTTGGGCTCTATGTTTTCATTGGCATTTAGTCTAATTTCTTAGCCCAGCATGCACCCATTTACATTCATGTAGCCACTGGGATGAAACTAGCCCACTTCTTACCTCCACTCCCACCAGCCCTTGTTTAAACCAGGCCAGCATGGGGAAGATCTTTCCTCCCCCCCCCCCACTGGCCACATTTGAAGACATGCCAGTGGGAGGGAAAGGTAAGAAGGGAGCTGTGGCAGGTTTGGTGAGGGGGGGTGCATTTGCTACTACGCACGCAAACAAACAAACATGGAGGGGTAGCAGAATTGGGCTGCCTCAGTTAGCAACCCAGCTTTGGCCGAGCCTAGTTGTACTGCTGGCATGCTGCTGCCAGGTAACAGGGAGCTGGAGTGAAAGCAGCTGGTGGGTGCAGGGTCACCCTCCCAATCCACAGCCTCTGCCAATCTGCATTATTGCACCTGCTTAGCAGGCCAGTTGTATACATAGAACCTGCCCAACCTCTTTCACTTTGAATACTCAACAATCAACGCCAGTCTTGCATTACCTGCCACATAACATCAACCAGTCGCGTCGCAACGACGCGCGACACCCCAGAGCGGGGGCGCACGTCGCCCTTAAGGGAGAGGCTCCGCCCCCGCGCGTGACGTCACGCGCAGGAGCAGAGCACCCTCCCTGCTCCGTTTTCGGCTCATTTTGGAGCCGAACGGACACAGGGGAGGGAGGGCGGGCCCGCCTCCAACGAAAAACTGTAAGTGGGGGGGTCGCGCGTCGCCCCTATACGCGCGACGCCCCCCGCGGCCCGCCCCCGCGCTTCCCCCTGTCGACGCCCGTGACATCAACTCCTTATTTTCAATGTTTTTGCTTCAAAAGTTAAGCCTGAAACAGAGATCTGTATAATTTAAAAATCTACCCTTGCACTACTTTGAACATTTGTTGGCCCAATAAGGTTGTCACTAATGTGCTTTGTGTTCAGTTCTGTGTGGAACTAACTGACAATTAAGTTAGGCCTTGTTTAAAGATATGATTATGATATGCAACTTTCATACTTTATAGATGTATTAAATAGAACATATGGTTATATGCAGTGGTATCAGTATCAGTATCAGTGGTATCAGGCTGGAGGTGTGGCCTGCAGGTTTGAGCCAGTGCCCTGAATGAAGAAGCTAAACAGGGTCAACCTCGGTTCTCACTTGGATGGGAGACGTCAGTTGCTGATGAACCTCGCAAAGACACTGAGAAGGCACTGTGAAAGGGTGGAATGTGGAGGAGTCAGCTAGAGAGAGAACATCTGGACAACCGTCCGAGGGTGAACTGCAGTGTACTGTGAAGCTTGGAAGTGCAAAGCACAAGTCAGAAGGAGGGAGAAGATCAGAAGTCAGAAGATCTTGTTGTCTTGTGCTCCCTGAGGCATCTGGTGGGGCCACTGTGTGATACAGGAAGCTGGACTAGATGGGCTTTTGGCCTGATCCAGCAGGGCTCTTCTTATGTTCTTATGAGGGCTGCACTCGGAAGAGAAAACATCTTCAGTATGGAAGGTTCTATATATGAATAGAACAATATTGTAAAGACCCTTCAGGATAGCCTGCCTGTGTAAACCACCTTGAATAAATCTGATGAGAAATCTGATGATGAGAAAGGCGGTATATAAATACAAAAAATAAATAAATAAATTTTTCCAGTCAAAAAGAGCACTAAAATGGCACATATTTTTTTTCTATACTGTTTGCAAAAAAAGTTAATGAATAGCAGACTGGTGTTTGCATTATTTGAATATTCGTGCTACCTTTAATTGCCAAGTTAAAACTACACTCAGGTAGCCTTTAGCACTAGGTAAACACAGATTAATTGCTGAATTGAAGGCAAGACCACAGCTTTATTAGGGAAACCAAGTTATAATCACTATAATCTGATAAAATAGAATTCAGAGCATATTGCAGATTAAGTCCTGTTAACAGAGTCAATTTTAGTTAGACATGTTGACTCTCCTTCTATAGGATGATAGTAGAACAAAGGTAAACTTGCCTCTCAGGATGTAGGAAACAACTTTTTCATTATGCTCCTGATACTCCATTTACCGTGCAATCCAGCCTAAACTTAGGTTCCATAGGACTCAGGTGCAGCAAAAAATGCTGTAAGGCACTTTTGTGGCTCCTCTAGTTTAAGCAGTGCCAGTGCCGAGGTTGGTACCGCTCGCATTGCCACCGTCCTAATCCTGCACCGGCCGACATAAGTCCTGTGCCGGTTCGTGGCAGGGCGTGGTGAGGGCGGGCTGGGGTGGTGAGGGAGGGGGCCATTGGCCAGCCCAGTTTGCAAGGGGGTGGGGATATCGGCGCTGGGTTGCACCGATATCCCAAGCCCCTTCCTGGGCCAGTCTTACATGGCCTTCCTGGATGTGTGCCAGCTAAAGAGCTGGCGCTCATTTGAGGAGGCCCATTGGGGCTTGCGGTACTTACACCGGGGGAAGGGGACAAACGGCCGCCCGCTGCATCTTAGGCAGGATTGCGCCATTGGGAGAAAAAGCCTGGGGGGGGGATAAGATATAGCGTGCTGTGGCGTTGCTGATCCTGCTCCTTTCCAGGCCTGAGTAGACCCATCAGGGCGCCTGGGGCTCTCCCAGGGTAAGGTGACGAACGTCCCCTTCCCCCAAGGAGTGCTCTAGCCGTGCCAGTGCTGCGTCCTATCTGGATAGGATGCAGCATGGTCTCTGTGCCCATACTGCAGTCTAGCTAGACAGGATTGGGTCAGGATTCTACATACGTTGGCTGTGAAACTGGGGCCCTGCCAAAATGTTTCCAATTGGGCCCCACAGCTCCTAGCTTCAGTGAGTGAATGAGCAAGTTCTACTAGGCACCATTTTTTATCCCCCCTTTTTTATTCTGTTAAATCACCGTAACAAATCCTTTCACTCTCGCCTTTGTCCTTTTCCGGCTGAACCATTGAATTGTGCCGTTGAACACAGGATCCCAACAAATGAGCACATGTTATGGGCCAAACCTAATGGGGCTGGGTAGCAGCGGAACATGTGTTTCGCTAGCACTGACTGTGTGTTCTGACGTAAAGCAGTTAGTGCCAGCCATAAAAGGCGCTCCAGTCCTGCAGCGTGCGAACTTGTGTGCTGCTGGAGAGCCAGCAGGAAGGCCAGAGCCTCCAGAACCAGCTGTCAACAGAGGTAAGATGGCAGGTGAGGCGGGATGGGGTGGGGGAGGTCGGAACGGGGTGGCAACGGAACGGGGGATAGGTGGATTTGGTCCGGGAAGGGGGTAGGTTTGGTGGCAGCCGAATCCTAACCCCCTTCCTAGATCTGATCCTGTGGTGTGGGTTCACGTGGACATGCACCAGCTATTTTGCTAGCACAGGTCCGAGTAGACCTCCCTGCATTGCTGATGTTTGCCCCCTGGTAAGGGAACAATTGTTCCCTTAACCAGAGGAAATGTCCACAACAGCCCCAGTCCCTAGGATGCAAGGGGAGCCAGTAGGCTGGCTCAGTTGGTAGAGCGTTCGTCTCACAAATTCCTGAAGATCTGATGGACAGCAGTTCAAGACAACCGGAAGTCTGTCGGAGAGCTGCTGGCACGCCGAGCTGATAAGCTGCAGAGCCCTGTGGGGGAGTGGAGCTGCAGCTGAAGCAGCTGAAGCTGAAGCGTGCTGAGGCGAACGCCAGAGAGTGAGAGCTGGACTGTGAAAGTAACATCTCGAATGAAGGGTTCTATGAAAGATTAGAACATTATTATATTGTAAAAACCCCTTGGGGTTTAGAACAGCCTGCTCATGTACCGCCTTGAATTAAAGTTGGAGGAGAAATCCAATGACCAGAAAGGCGGTATATAAATACTGTATATTATATTATTATTATTTTGGCGCCACTGCATTGGCGGGGGCGGAAGAAGAATAGGATTGGGCTGTTAATGTGTGCTTAAAAGCACACCTGGTAAAACATCAGCTATGAGGATACTACATCTTCAAGCATTCACAGTTATATTTTATATCTGCATGTTTGTTCATCTGCTTCCCTATTGTGCCCCCAAGGCAATTTGGAAAATAGCAGAAAAATTGAAGCAGAAAATGGAAATAATATACTGTATACACTTTTGTCACCCTGTCTCCAATGGCCATTGAAATCTGACACCTTATTGTAGGCCTAGGCCTGCACTCCTCTCACTCATCATACTGAGCTTCTTGCATGCAATGGTTGCACTAGTCTCACTGAAGATCTGCAAAAAGGGGTAATGCTTGGAGTCTAACAGGCAGCCCTACAATCTGTTGCTGTTTTGTGCTGCAGTGTTTCAAATCTGTATCAAATACCTATATTACATCTACAAGAAATCAGAATTTCTTTCTGACATAAATACAGTATGGCACAAACTGATGTGAAAAAAGAAAACCCATGAGTTCTGGTACTTAAAGACTAAAATGATATTTTTATACATTTTCATGAATGTATTCTGATTTTTTATGCTACTCCGCCACCATGTGGTTCCTAAATGGTATTTTTCACAGAATTGTAGAGGGTTTTTTTTTTTTAAGAGTAGGGTCATTAAGGGCTCAGTCCAGCCCAACTCAGCACAAGTCAGGCACAACTGAGGCCCAAGTGTGGCGTAACTGTGGCCTAAGATAGGGCTGAGTTAGGCTGCAACTATGCCTGAGTTAGGCAGGAGGCAAGAGCAGTGGGCCAGCACCAGCCCAGGATCGAGGCAAAACTTACCGCAGAGGCAGGCAGGCTCCTGTGGTGAGGTGTCAGTCTTGTGGAAGTGAAGAGCCCCCTCCTGAGCTCGTCTGTGTGCACCTACCACAGCTGCTGCAGCGTTCGCAGCAGATGGGCAGCCACAGGTGGGCCTGCAGGCACTGGGCGTGCGACAGTAAGCTGAAGGGCAGAGGTTGTGCCAGTGCCAGCCGCCCCAGGGCACCCTGTGCATTAGCCACCTGCTGCAAGGGGGAGTGCCACTGCCCTCCCTCCTGCAGAAGGGGTAGCCACCCCCAAGCCACATTGAGGCTGCACGTGGGAGTCATGGGGGGGGCAGGGGTGAGAAGGGAAGGAGGGGGTGGGAACGGCATGCACAAGGGGGGTCTCATGAAGTCTGGAACCGCCTCTGCCAGGACATGCCCGTGCGCTGCCTGAAGCCCTGGGCCTCCAGGGCCATGGCAATGCCCACAAAGAAGGCATCCCGGCATGCCTTCTGCTCCGTGCCCCGGCCAAGACCGAGAGATGCCTTGGGCTTGTCTGCTGCGAGCGGGAAGGGCTCACACAGCTCATCACGCCCCCAGATGGGGCAACGTCGGCGCCTCGCGGCAGGCGCTCTGGCGGGGTGGGGGGTGCCAGCGTCCATCATCAGGGAGTGGGAGGGGAGGCAGGCACAGACAGGGGGTGCTGGGGAGGGGCACGGGTGGGTCAGAAACAGACAGACAACAAGGCTGGTGGGAGAGGGATACAGGGAGAGGGGTCTGCAGAGACCAATAGGGACACAGGGGTCACTTCGCAGATGAAGGCAATGCAGGAACAGGTGCCTCTCATGCAGACGCACCGAGGGCGGAAACGGACGCCGTCGACGGGCAGACCGAGGGTGGAAACGGACGCCGTTGACGGGCGGACCAAGGGCGGAAACAGACACCGTTGACGGGCGGACCGAGGGCGGGTGAGAGCCCTGGTTGCCGAAAGGGCTCTTCACGGACATGGCGGACGCGAGCAGATCCAGTATGGGCGCTGTGTCGCCTGTCACTGTTTGCCTGCCTGAGAGGCCCCCCAACTCCCCCCTGAGCCCTGAGGGTCTGGAAGCCCCCCTGCTGTGGTCTCCCTGGGAAGGCAGTGGCAGTCCCTGGATGGGAGTCATGCAGGGGCTTGTGTGCTGGGCGCTGTCTCTCTGTGTGTGGGGTAATGCTTGTGTTACACTGGGGACATGTTGTTCAAGGGGCCTTTGCCCAAGGGGCATCTTTATTGTTCTGGAACATTGGCAGAGATGGCCAGGCAAGGCTGCCATGGGTAGGCACAGCAGCCACTCAGAACGTAGCAGCAGCAGCAGGTGTGCCCCATGGACCTGGAGATGCAGGCTCTTCCCCTGTGGAACCACAGCCTGTTCCATAGAAAGGGGAGGGACAGCAAGTAGGCAGCCAGGGAGGTGGAGCAGCAGCAGCAGCTGAGGAGGGTTGCAGGGCAGGCTCCCAGACCTCTGGCAGCATCAAGGCCGACGACCGTGGGGCAACCAGACTGCAGGCCCAGGGGTGCTCCCCAGAAGGTAGGTGGTAGTGGACATTCCTGGGGAGACAAAAAACACGGGGGTGTTCCATGGCAGCTGGTGTGTGGTAGCAATCGCCATTGAAGAAATGCCAGTGTGCCGGTTGCAAAGGCCTGCAGGGAGAGAAATCAAACACAGCTGAGAGGTGTGACACACATAGCATGGTCTGCGCTCCTTCCCTGGGTGTAAGGAAAGCATGATCCTGTAAGGGAAAAGGGTCAAAGAGAGAGACAACAACACAACGTGTGGGTCACAACCATGGCAAACCTAGCAATACTGACCTGTCAGTAGACCCTGTGGAGAAAGGGGGGGGGGGAACAGCTGGTGCCTACATAAGGCTAACAGTTCCACACTTGTGGCATTGTGTGCTCACATTACTACAGGCAGCAATCAGACACAACAGTGGTCAAGAGGCATGTATCCTATATATCATAGGAGGCAAAGCAGGCAGTTATCAGACAAGACATTGGTAAAGAGGCATTTCAGAGAAGGCATTGCAGGCAGCTATGAGACAAGACGTTGGTAAAGAGGCATTTCAGAGAAGGCATTGCAGGCAGCTATGAGACAAGACATTGGTAAAGGGGCATGTATCCTACCTATATTTCTATATGCAAAGAGGCAGAAGTCAGAACTCATGTCAGCACGTTCCCTGCTCTTACCTACACTTACCTGCTGGTGTTGTTGCCTGTGGGGGGGGGGAGAGGGGCTGGGAGAAAGACATGGGTTAGCAAACACTGGCATGGAGGCAGCTGCCCAGGCACAGCTGTAAACAGTTTGGCCACAGCCTGAACAGCCCTCTCTGCCCTTGAGGGGGGCAGAGAGGAGAGAGGAGAAGAGAGAAGTGGGGTGTTTGTGAATTTTGCCCTCCACCGACAAAGTCCCACTTTGTGGCTGCTGGGGGACAGGACCCCACGCCACGTGCTCAGAGAGAGAGAGGGAGAGAATGGAGGCCTGGGGCTGGGCTTTTGTGGGAAAGAGGCTGGGTGCGGCTGAGTGCTGATAGGGTAACTATCTGTGTCCGGTTCCAGAGTTATGCCACAGCTATTCCGTCCTAACTCAGGCATAACTCAGGAGTAGGGTGTTAGAACTTTTCAGGAGAGGGCTGGAGTGGGTAAGGTAAAATGGCTCCTATGGGTCTCCTCAAATTTGAGTCCACCATTTTTGTCGACCTAAATTTTGTGCCGTAGTTGTGCTCGAGGGGGCACGTCGGAGCTCGCCAGTGTCTGGAATCCGACCCAAATTCGTAACCGCCCCCGTCACGCCCATGGAACGCCCACTCTTAGGCCGAAGTTGTGCTGGAATTGTGCTGGCGCCCGTAGTGCGCATGCGCGCGACGTCCGTCATAAATTCGTCCTACGCCCGTCACAATTGCAGCACAAATTCGGCCTCTCCGGCACAATTCAGTCACAACTCGAGCCTAAAGCACTTAGGCTGCTTTTGTGCCTGAATTGTGCCGCTGAGGCCTTAGGTTGGACTGGGCTGTAAGAGAATGAAGCCCAATGCACTTTCCTGGGACTCAATTTCCTGGCCCTATTGAACTCAATGCTGCTTACTTCTCAGAGCCCACATAGGCTTGTGCTGTCACAACATATTAAAACGGTACAACCCCCCCCCCTAAATCTATTGAGAGCTCTTGTTCTAGATGAGGAGGTGGTAGCAGAGGCCAGTGTCCTGCATTCCCAGAACAACTGGTAGCTAGAATTCTTTCCAGTAAGGACTGAGAAGAAGCTTCCTGCAGCTGCTTGTTCTCTGGCCAATGAGTAGTGCCAGGCTAGGTGCCATCTGTCAGGTTGTCTTTCCTGGAAGGGACAGTGGCAACCCCCAATGACCCATGGCCATGTATCCTGAGGCTATTCCTAACACAGACACCCACAATCTAGCTAGCACAACATTTGCAATAATTTTAAGGGGCTGAAGGGAAGAGCAAGAACCCCTTCTCAGTCCAGTGTCATTGCAGGACTTGACCTCAGGGGTTAACATGGCTAGCTGTATTCATTCCAAGCCCAAGACAAGCGTCAGCAATGGCTTTTGGGTTGAAAGGGGGATTGTGAGCCCAATCTCCCGTTAGCCGCCAAAGTCACTGTACAGCAGCTGCATGCTTCCTAGGGAGGTGGCAGTCCTTGGTGTGACTCCAAAAACTGTGGATTTTAATGCACCTTGTCAAACGATTAAAGATCAACAGGTTGCCTTTCTAAAGGGACCCTAGAATTTGCATTATGAACTGATTTTCAGTATCAGACAGAACCTTTGAAATGTTAAATTATTGGTAAGAAAGCCTCTCTGTTGAGCATTATCAGTACATTGCTTTGCAAGTCGAAAATCATTATTTTCCATTTTTGTGGGGTATCGAAGTTAAACAAGCAGAGGGAGACAAGCATCTCTCTCTCCCTTTGCGCTGATCAGATACTGCTTACGGGGTGCGTAGGGTTGGAAAGGGGGAGGGCAATCCTTCCGTGGAAGACCCCACCCACAAACGAACCTCTTCTCTATATCTGCAGAGGAGGACCCCAGACGTTTTACGCCTTGGGGGCCCCCACCTTTCAGATATAATATCTGAAAGACCCGTTAGGGTTTATGCCAATCCAAGACAACAATCCTAAGTATTTTATTTAGGCTGCAATCCTATGCACATTTTCCTGAATAGAAGTTCAGTAAACTTGGATACGATTGCGCTATTAAAACTGACTGCGCAACCCCATACAAATACATGGTTACTCAGAGGTAAGTCCCACTGTGTTCAATGGGATTTACTCTCAAGTTAAGTGATAACTGGGTTGCAAAATAGACACGTGGAGCCTCCACCTAAATGAACTTCCCCTTTCTCCTCGCTCGCTACAAGGACGGTGAAAACGACCTAGAATTAGAATGGTTACGGGACGAGAACGGCAACATAACGGCCGCCGTCGCTCCACTTTTCAAATGAAACTTCTCGCCGCCTCAACGCTTTCTAACCCGGCCCCCGGAGGTGGAGTCTTGTCGTCATTGTCCTCGAGAGAAAGCGCGCACTCTAGCCAAACAGAATGTCCATTGGCTAACGCCTTTGAACTCCGACGTATTGGCGTGACACTGGCACGCATGAGCGGCGTGAATGAAAACGTGATAGGCTCTTTTTAGAGCATATTTTATGAGCGCTCCGCCTCTTACTTTTTTCAAAGCTCCCCTCTGTAGGACGAAAAAGGAAAAGGATTCACAGAGGGGGTTAACGTCTGACGCAAAAGGTGACGTCAGGAGCTCTTGCGAAGGGGGGCGGGTACGCTCCCGCGTTAGGACGTGGGCGGGCCGCTTAGCGTTTCCTTTGTGTGTGGGCGCCAGTCGCCGGTTACGAGCGCGCTTGAGGAGGAGTAGAAATCGCCATTTTGTGCGTGTGCGCTTCCTCTTCCCCACCCCCTTTCCCGCCGGTGAAGCTAGGCCCAATCGCGCCTCCGGACGAACACCAGCCTCGTAGCGCCGTCGGTCTCCGCTCGGCCACAGGTGCCCCCTACCGGCGGCAGCCGAGAGGAGGCGGAGGCGAGGAGGGGTTTGGCCGCCGCGGCTCCGGCATGGAGAACTCTCAACTGTGTAAGCTGTTCATTGGCGGTCTGAACGTGCAGACGACGGAGGCTGGACTGCGAGAGCACTTCGCGGCCTACGGGACCCTGACCGACTGCGTGGTCGTCCTCAATCCGCAGACCAAGCGCTCCCGATGCTTCGGCTTCGTGACTTACTCGGCTGTGGAGGAGGCCGACGCCGCCATGGCGGCCTCGCCGCACGCCGTGGACGGCAACGCGGTGGAGCTGAAGCGGGCTGTTTCGCGCGAGGACTCTGCCCGGCCTGGGGCACACGCGAAAGTGAAGAAGCTCTTTGTAGGAGGCCTGAAGGGGGACTTGGGCGAGAACGACCTGGTGGAGCACTTCAGCCAGTTCGGGCCGGTGGAAAAGGCCGAGATCATCTCCAACAAGCAGAGCGGCAAAAAGCGGGGCTTCGGCTTCGTCTACTTCCAGAACCACGACGCCGCCGACAAGGCCGCCGTGGTCAAGTTCCACCCCATCCAGGGCCATCGCGTGGAGGTCAAGAAGGCCGTGCCTAAGGAAGACATCCAGGGAGGAGGTGGGGTCTCTGCCAGGTCAAGCTGGGGCGGAGGACGGGGACGGGGAAGGGGCGGCGGCGGTGGAGGAGCAGGCAACCGGGACCACAACGGACTCTCCAAAGGAGGAGGTGGCGGCGGCGGCTATAACAGTTACGGAGGCTACGGAGGAGGCGGCGGCGGCGGCTACGGATCCTATGGAGGAGGCTACGGAGGCGGCGGCGGCGCCAGCAGCGGCGATTATGGCAACGGGTACGGGGGCTTCGGCAGCTACAGCCAGCATCAGTCGTCCTACGGCCCCATGAAGAGCGGAGGCGCGGGGGGCGGCGGGGGCGGCAGCTGGGGGGCCCGCAGTAACAGTGGACCATACAGAGGCGGTTATGGTGGGGGAGGTTATGGTGGCGGCTCCTTCTGAGCGGGAATTGCCCCGTGATTGTGCTGGGGATGTCGGTTTTGTCTGCATGGAGTATGCCCTCCTTTTGTACCGGGCCAGGTTCTCAACAGTTCCCCTACTCTTCGCCTAAGGGCATCTCCATATAAAAGGCTCCAACGATGCGGAGCAGCTCTCGAATATCCCCGCTGGGGTCGCTCTGCTGCCTGTGCCACTTCATTCTTTCCGAAGATGGACTGGGCCTCTCACAACACTTTGTGTTAGTCATTGATGGACTCTATTTTTTTATTGCTTGGACATTGGTCGTTTTTATACTAGGAACAAGATATTGTTTTAATTTTGGTTTATTTGGGGTTGGGTGGAAAGTCATGTTGATTCTGGAGTAAAAACTTGGGAGGGAAAGGGGAATTAACTTTGTAAGGACTTGGAATACTGACATGTTTTTTTCTACAAAATCTACTCTGATCCCATGGCTGTAAAGGGGGGGGGGAGGGAATCGTTTTTACATTTTTATTTTTTAAATAAATCATTGTGTTCATTGACCTTTACATGTCTTTTTTTCCTAGGATTCATTCCTTACAGCTCAAACAAAGACTTTTTGAGTCTGAAACAGAAAATAATTCTGCTCAAATTTCTACATGTGTTTAGAATAAAATCCTTTATTTCTAGTAAGACCTCAACCTTTTTGCTGCCCTGCTATATTGAATTTATTACTAAAGATTCATAGACCCATTTTTGAAATGCCCATTGGTGGATGAAGTTAGTTAAAATACTTTATTGTGCATCTACCATTTTGTAATTGGGCAGTTTGTATTGCTGATACGGTTGGTCTGTTTTTTGTATATGGAGTTTTCCATCAGCATATGTAGTTCTAACCCATTTAAAGCATGTGCTTTTTTATATAAGTGTTCAGAATTTCAGTTGCTCAGTTTCACATTGTGTTATTTATTGGCTTGCCTGTAAACAATCCATTATAGAGGAGGCTCCTTTCCCTCTTATTAAATACTTTGTTTGCATAGTATCCCTTTGAAATGACTTCAGTGTCTAAACTGTTCTTAATTAAGAAGTCAAGAATCCTTTCTAGAGTGCCATCTGCTGGCAAAACAGTAGACCGTTGCTCTAAGTTTTACTCCTACTGACAAAATTGGCTTTCAAATTGATAGATTAGGCATCTATGGCAAAGGGCAAATCTGCTTGTCAACAAAATTCCTGGACACTGGTGTAAGTAATTACCATTTGAAATACCCAGAAGTAAATTTCTTGATTGAAAACTTAAAATTGCCCAGTCTTTAAATTTTATGGTAGGTGATTGATAAAAGAGCCAGTAACGTTTAGGTGCCAGTTGTAAATCAAAATCTCATTCTCTGTAGACTGCTTGATGTATTTGTAGCCCTTCACACAGTAAAATTAAAGTTGTTTGTTCTATTAAGAATGTTCTAGAGAGAAACTGCCTTCCTGAATAGAAATATAGAATAGTTATGGATATTGCAAATAAAGAATTCAATTCTTCACATGCTTCAGTGAGTATGTATGAAATGGCTTAAAATGCTGCTGGTTCTTAAATATTCAGACTTTTAGAATAATGACCTCTTTATGAGCTTACTTTTTGCTTTGGCTAAATTGCTGGCTCAAACTGTTTTACATAGAATTTAGGCCTGAAACCTAAACAGATAATATTTGAAAGCTGCTTTGACCTATCAGACTCTTAGTGAAAATGCACTGCAAGGTTAAGTTGGTCATTTGTAATAGGTGTTAATGATGGGTGCCACAAATTTGCTATTTACTGAGTAATGTGTGACTACTTGTGTAGTCAAATTTGAAAGTACATGCTCTAGTAGCTCATGCAATCTGCTCTAGAATTGCAAACTTAAGTGGTTCCACAACAATACATCTGCTTTATTGTTTCATAAAAGCTCACAAGTAGATTGCTGCTCAGTGTTTTAAAAAGAGGCATCCTTTCAGTTTATAGTCTAACTAAACATTTTTGAAGCAGCCTTTTGCTCTCTAACATTGCAGGATATTTGTCCTTGCTTCAGAAGGAAGATAAACTTCACGTTTAATAGAGAAAGTGACTCAACAGTTTCTCTATAGCTTTTATCTGCTTAGATTGTACTGTATTGTAGCATAGTAACCCAACTCCTGATTTCTTTAGGCCTCTTTAAAGAAAAAAGGATGAAATACTAGTATGTTGTGGGATTAATATGAAAGGAAAACTGATGATTCTAAGACTTAAATGTGAAATACAAGAACTTCCAGTGAAAATGTTGACACATAAATGACAGTAGGTAACATCTTTTCAGGTCCCAGTTACTAATCACATATTTCCATCGGTAAGAATAGTATTTGGATTTTACCTCGTAATCATTTATACATGTTGAAGAGAATTATAACTACCTGATGCAATAATATAGCTTCTAAAGATTGGAGGTATTGGTTTTGAACAGTCCCTATTATGAGAATAGGTACTAAACAGTTGGTATTAAGTTACGACTATATGGTGCTACTATCTTAACACTGATATGTTCAGATCTTTTTAGCAATATTTTGTTGTGTTCCACAGTTTAAACGTATGCTTAGAGTGATTTTTTATATTCTCCCCACAAACGTGCATTGGTGTTATGCCACTATTTGTTGACCACGGGGGGGGGGGGGGGGAGGGAGGTGGTATAAATTGCCCATAAACTTATAACTGTCTGTACATGTCATTGTGAATTTTTAGAACATCTGTTGAGAGGTTGTGCAGAATTGAACCCTGAAAATGCTTAGTGATGCTTCAGTAAGAGCTGTTTCAGTTTTGATATCAGAATGTTGATTGAAAGCCTGTAACAACTGAGTCTTGGAACTATAAAGCATTTGTTTATGGGGAGCTATCTATATCATGTGATCTGATCCTTTTTACAGTTCACTGGTGTTTGCCAGATCAACATACTGCTTTCCTTAGTTGTTAATAATAATAATAATATTATAATAACAGTATTTACATACCACTTTTCAACAAGTTCACAAAGCGGTTTACAGACAAAATCAAATGATTAAATGGCTCCCTGTCCCAAAAGGGCTCACAATCTAAAAAAGATGCAGAACACCACCAGCAAAACAGCCACCAGAAAAGACACTGTGCTAGGGTGAAAGGGGAGCAGTTACTCTCCCCCTGCTAAATATAAGAGGAGCACCAATTGAAAAAGTGCCTCTTGTCCAGTTAGCAGGGGTAGTTTGGTTTCTTTAAAGCAAAGGCTGTTTTCTTGTCAGAGTTACGGAACAGATGTTGTGTGTGCCAACTGCATATTGTAGGATACTTGTAAGCCTAGAGCAAAGGTCGTTTAACCATGTTAAAGGAAGTGAATTTTATTACAAATAACTTTCCAAGTCACTTTCCAAACACATACAAGCCACAATCTGGCTTTTCACCAGTGCATGCTTTACTCTAGTAATTATACACAACAACCAAAAGTAGGGTATGTTTTCTTTGTATTGAATGAAAGAGACTAGACTTTATGATTACCTGTGGTGCTATCCAGAGCATTGAAAAATCAAGGCTGGGTTATAAATTCTTTCAGAATGGGTAATAGGCTAGTAGCTTATCCATGTTTGTATTTATGGATGGACCACAGTTTGTTGGAGTATGCAAATATAACTACAGAATTCAAAGACTGCTTGTTTAATGCCCTTTCAAGGTAATAAGTATTAAACTTACCGTATTGTATTGGCCTGTATTGTATTGGCCTGAGTATAAGACGTACTTTTATCCCTTAAGGCAAGTCGTTCAAGTAGGGGTGTGACCTACAATCAAAGCCTAGTGTTTTCTGCCTCTTTCAGGGGCTTTTTTTAATCACTTAATCACTTGCTAAATGGCCGATGATCTCTCTAGCAGCCTCTAGCCTCAGGATGGAAGCATTTGAAAAAATTAACCCTTAAGCTCCAGCCCCAGGACTCTGGAAACTAAGGTATTTATTGATCCTGCAGTTTGAAAGTTGAGAGTGCAGTTTGAAAGTTGAGAGCAAGAGCTCCTGCATAGGCTTTCCATATCCAGGGGGGGGGGGGGGACACACAGAGTGCCTTCCTTTAGGCTGTAATCCTATGCACACATTCCTGGGAGTAAGCCCCACTGAATGCAATGGGACTTCTGAGTAGACATGCATAGGATTGTGCTGTTAACCATTGAAATTTGGGCAGGTGCAGCTCATCATGGAAAGGTGCAACAAGCTGCACCTGCCCAAATTCCAAAGGTTAAAGGTAGGCACTCTGTCCCCCTTTGGATCTGGGAAGGCTACTTATACTAGGGAGCCCAGATTCAATAAGGGACAGGGTGCCTATGCCTTTAACTGGACTAAAGCTGTACTGTTCTACTAATGTGTATATTTTCTTTAAGTTAAAAATGTATTTTTTTTTTTAAAAAGCACCAAACTTTAAGGGTGCGTCTTATAATCAGGTGCATCTTACACTCGGGACAATACGGTATTTTTGTGCCTTGGAAAAGATGGAGCTTTTGTGTACTGAACACTTACTTGGTGTTCGACATGAGCACTGGAAGTTGGGTTAATTCATCATAAATCTGAAGAACCGTAGATCTAACCTTGTGAAATGGAAAGAGTTGGGTTTTAAAGACCCAACTCTTCTATTACTTACTTGAGCCCTACATAGTTGTCTCTAGCCGATAACTTAAAATAATTCAGTCTCCTTGAAACTTGGACAGTTAGAAATATCAGGTATTGTGCCCATAAATATTTGATCCCTGCTCCCCTTCTTTGTAGTACAAAGACCTATATTAGCAAGAACTCTATACACTACAGGCAGAATTAAGTTGTCAAGTTGAAATGGCTTATGTTTTGCATCTGTGATGCAGATGAGCTCTAGATAGGCATGTTACAATACTCATCAATCTTCTGTGTAGATAAACTGGAGCTCTACAGCTTTGACTCACATGTTGGTAGATGTGAATTTCAAATTATTCACAAATTTCTAATATGTTCTTGGGTATAGCCCTGAAGTCTCGTGTGTGTGTGTGAGAGGTGGGGTATCGATGACAGAGGACTCTTGAGGTGTTTGCCAATGGATGAATATGCAGACAGGTTTTGTGTCACAATGTGGGTTGTTGAGCACCACCTACAAGATGTAATCCCATGCACTTTGAGTTATGACTTCCCTGGAAAAAAAGGTATGGGTTTTAGTCCAGAAATTGGGATCTTAAGACCTAAGTGCCTACAGCTAATCTATAGAGCTTGTCAGGCTGAACTTTCCATTTACTAACATTGTTGTTGTTCAGTACTATCCATCAAATGGTTAATAGTTACTCACTGAGCATTTACATGTTATATCATTAAGACCGCATAGTCATAGTAACTAACCGTGCTATTTGTGCTCAACTGGTCAGTAGCTAGTTTTTGTTGTAATGTGAAGACTTCAACTTATTTAAACCTGGGCTGATTTATTCAACTATGATCTTAACTTATTTTGAATTGCTTTGAATTTCTGAATTGCTATTTGGAGTACTTACATACTTTTCAACCAAGTTCATGTAACAAAAAATACGGGGGAAAACCTTTTAAGGGCGCACAAGAGAGCAGAAAACAGCCACTAGAAAAAAATGCTATGCTTAATGAATGGGACAATTGTACTCCTTTTGTAATAAAGGAACCACCATTTGAAAAGGTGCGTCTTTGCCCAGTACAAGCCATTGTGCTCCAAATATTAAGATGAGCAGCATCAGTAAGTAGACTGGAACGTTAAAAGTTCTGCATCCTGAATGTGTTTCATATGTGGGTACTGTCTGTGGGTACTGTCTGTGAGGACTAACTGCAAACTCAACCTTGGGTATTAGGGCCAAATATTGATATGTTCAAGTCAGCGGGTGGCGCATGGGTTAAACCACTGAACCATGAACTGTCGATCGAAAGGTTGGCAGTTTGAATCTGTGCGACGGCTCCTGCCAACCTAGCAGTTCGAAAGCAAGAAATTGCAAGTAGATTAATAGGTACCGCGTCAGCGGGACGGTAACGGCGTTCCATGTGCCTCGGTGTTGAGTCATGCCAGCCACATGACCATGGAAACTTCTTCGGACAACGCTTGCTCTTCGGCTTTGAAACTGAGATGAGCACCGCTCCCTAGAGTCAGACACGACTGGACTTAATTGTCAAGGGATACCTTTACCTTCACCTATAGATACGTTCAGAGTGGCTGAGTAGTGAAGATGAATGGGTGTTGGTTAAGGGTAGAAGTTTGTATGAACATATAGCCTGTGGTTCCAGTTTACCACCTTTGTTGTGAAGTTAAAGAACTTCCTGAAAGTGATTGCTGTCTAGACTCTAGGTGGATGTCGATTCACAGGAACAAGAGAAACTGCTTGGAGAGTCCCTTTATTCAGTACTGTAGCAGCACATTAAGGTAATGTGTGCAGGGCTTAGAAGCTCTGGTGAGGACAAGTCTTGGCCCATGGATGAATTTGATTGTGTAAAGCAGAGGTGTCAAACATAAGGCCCCCTTTGGAAGCAGCTCTGTGATAATTGGGCTCTCTCAATTATGGTCATTATCAGCTGATGAGCTTCAAGTTGTAATAGGAATAATGAAAGAAGTTGTCATCTCATCGCCTCTTATCTCTATTCTCTAAGTTAGGCAATGTGTGCAGATTGCTGATAGAAGTGATGCTTGGTAGCCAGACATGAGTGCAGATCACTGATAGAAGTGATGCAGGAATGTGTGCTATGCAGATAGAAGCGTGCTCCATCTCCAAAAAATATCGTGGAGAAAGGTACAAATAACTTTGTACCTTGTACAGAGGTGCAAAGAAGGGCTACCAAAATCATGGGTTTTTGGGTTTAGAGAGAAGGTGTAGGTTTATTCAGACATAGTTTGGACTGGGAAGCAGAAAGAGAACCTCGAAGTCACAATATGGTAATATCTTTATTAGTACCACCACAAAGACACAATATCTTAAGGAAGTTGATTAAGGATAAAGTCCCACTCCCAGCTTCAATCCTTGGTATGCCCAGATAGGACTGGAATTTCTGGTAGCAGAGCCTGATTTTAGATTAAGGCTGCAATCCTTTACACACTTTAATAGGAGTACTGCATGTCTCATTGAACACAATGGAACTTGCTTTTGGGTAGACATGCATAGGCTTGTGCATAGGTTTTCAGAGGGGTCTGTTACCATTTCAGTGGAATGGTGAGAACAAAAGGCTTATTTCTGGTAATCACCTGCTTAATGATGTCAGTTCTTGCTTAATGACATCACTTCCATCCCTCAGCAGGCACCATGAATGCTAATTTCTGCCCTCTGTATGAAATTAGTTTGATGCCCCTGGTTTATAAGAAGACTTATAAATCCAAGTGCCCTTGTCTTTGAATATGTTGAGTGTACTTGACATTTTTAAATGCTGTAAAAAGCGCAACAATGCATGTGACTCATAGAAACAACATTCCTCACTTGCTGTTTCATTTCCTTTAAGTACCAAGGTGAAACTAGAGCACAAATACTAGTCTGATGTAGGCATGACACTCCTGACTCCAGAAATCCTGAATCCAGAACTCCTGACTTTCAGAAATCTGCTAGGATACTTTTTTTTACTTTTAAACTGTTGCACAACTTAGATTGCAGCCCTGGAAACTTCTAAAGTTTTTAAGATGTAGGCAGGGGTGTATTATCCATAAGGTTGACTAGGCTTCGACCTAGGGGCCCCACAGGGACAGGGGCCCACATTGCCTGTCAATGATCCGGAATGTCCTGGTTAAGAATTTTAAAATTGACTATATCAATACATAATAATCAGTAAATGTCCTTTCACTGTATATTGAATTTTCTATTTGATGAAAATTTGTTGGCTGTAGTGGGGTGAAGATTGAAGTGCTGGAGGGGGCCCAAAATGCCTGAAAGCCTAGGGGCCCAGCCATGGGTTAATACTTCCCTGAATGCAGGACCTTTATTGCTGTCTGTAGCAATGCAATGCTTTGTTCTGGACATTAATGGCTGCTGTTGGTGCAACAAACCTCTGTTTCCATTTTCCACTAGGGGGTGACAACACATTTTCAGAATGCAAATACTTCACAGAAATTGGAAGCAAATCAGTTTGAGATGTGGACTGTATTTTTACCTTTTTAGACTTGGTAGTTCATGTTGTGCAGGTGAAACAATTGAACTTGCCTGTAGAAATGTTTGTCTGACTATTCAGTGTATGCTTCCTACTCCAGTTAGAAGTTGCCTGATACATTGAATTTAGCAGGTAGCTTATTCTGGGGTACAAGAGCAGCCCCAATCCAGTTCTCACTATGTGAATGAGATTTATGTGTAATTAGTGTCTTTAGAGACTTTTTTTTCCAAACGATTATAGTTTTCATTCTAATTTCCTGCTTCTATTAGATAAATCCTTTTTAAATCTTCCCCAGGGTGGAAGTGAGAGGTCAGTGGAGGAATCTAAAGCTGTGATGATTGGGCAGCGATTTGTATCTTTCCCCAAATAAAAGCCACCTGCATCCCATGTTGGGTTGTCTTTCATGTGGAAAAATTTACGGCTTTTCATTTCTTTAGCACTTGAAAAATAGCCTTGCCAATGCATATTTAAGTGCTGATGCTGTCCATTATCCCTATAATGTTTGTATTTGTGCAATTGTGTCCTACTGTCTTGTTTTTCCCCATAACAGTCTTAAGAGTTAAATCAATACTTTTTTTGTTTCATTACAGCGGGCCCTCTGCATCCTCAGGGGTTTGGTTCTGGAACACCCCGCAGATTCCAAAATCAGTGGATGCTCAGGTCCCCTTTAAAAATAGCATTTCCTATCTGTGGGTCATGAGAGCCGTGGACTGTGCCGGCTGTGGGGCAGTATCAGGCGCTCCTGGAAGCCACTTTGGGTTGCGTCAAGACCCATGGCCTACTCCGTTGGTCCTGGTGTGCCCCGGAATGTATCGTGGAAGTGTTTCAGAAGCTGCTTCTGGGTCACACTGAGTCTAGCAACCTGCTTCGTTGACCCTGGTGCACACCCAAATGCATCGTGGAAGCATTTCACACAGTTTGGGAAACGCTTCTGCGATGCATTCAGGTGCACGTCAGGGCCAACGGACTGGGTTGCGGGTCTTGGCGCGACCTGGAAGCTGCTTCTGGGAGCACTTGATACTGCCCCGCAGCACTGCAGCCGATCTGTAATTGGGCAGATTCACAGTTGTGAAAGGCCCACTGTATTGGCTTATACAGTAAAATAAATCAAGTTTTAGTTTGAGACATGGTAAAGATACCCCCCCCCCCCCGCCCAGGAGTGCAGAGTTGAGTAAGAATGTGGTCCAAACGGCATGCTTTACCTGCATGCTTTAGCTGGTTTTATTTAAAAAAATATTTTCTGCGATAATGGCATACATATTATACAGATACTCCAGTGCCTGTATATTCATGTGAGCCCAGAATATCCTATTCATAAAATGTAAACTCTTCAATCTACCTTCAAATTGGCATAGACAGACTATGTAACAGCCTTCATTGCCCTACCAATATCAAGCAAATCTATTGGGAAATTAGGGAGTTACAGCAGTTTAAAATCTAACCTCGTTGGGGATCACAAATGGACTGTTTTTTCCCCAAATCTGAACTGTCCCCCTCAAGTTTACCTCTATTCTTTTTTCAAAAAGTCACAATTTTTCTGAAGTGCATTCTTTTGTAACTTTGAAGAAAATTAGCCAAGTAGGGTTTTTACTGACTTGTAATTACTCATTGTTCCCAACAGCGACATGTGTGTGTAGAAGAACACCGAGTTTTTATGGGGGTGGGGGGGGTGAGGGAGTGCTGTGCTCAACAAACATGGCTGTCACTTGCTGAGTTCTGTTTTCAAGTGTGGCTCTGGCAGCAGCTTGTAGAACTTTGTTGTTTGCCTCTACTGCTTCCTGGAAGAAGTGACGCCTGCCCCCCCCCAAAAAAACCTTTGTGTTTTACACTTTAAGCATCATCTGGGGCAGTCCTCCCCCCCCCCATCTGTATGGTGGTGTAGGTGGTGTTTTCACACCCTGCTTGTGAGCATTCCAGGGCATCGAGATGTTAGAGATCTGGAAACTACACTGTTTCATCCAGTCTAGCTATGTGGGTGTGATAGCTATTCTGTCATGAAGTGAAGACTCTGAATTGTTCTGAAGCACTTAAGCATTTTATTGCACTCTGAAGTAACTAGCAAGTGAGTGGGGGAGTTTTGCCTATTGAATTTATACCTGAAACATCCCTTTCCAATCTAATGTCAAGCTGAAAGGCCAAGGCAAAATATTGGTGTACTGAGCCTACTTTGTAAAGCTAAGATAATATACAAGACAATATAAAGTCTTGACAACTTACATGGCATGGAAATTAAGGTGACTTAACTTAAGATTCTCTGTATTTGGGGGGCTCGAGAGAAAATAGTAAGTGCTTTTAAATTTAAGTGTTCTTAAATTGGATGGTTTTTTATTTATATAAAAATGGTTTCAATATATTTCTTAATGGTTTGAATGTTCTGTATAGTTAAAAGTGGGCAGTCAACTTCACATCCTTTACATCTAGATCAGACTTGGAAGACCTTGGAGGCCTGTGAAGGATGGAATCCTGTGGAAGGAAGAAACTACTTTAGATGGACAAGCACAGTTTAAATCCAATCTGGGAGGATCATTCACCTATCACAGACATCAGTGTTGGGGAGCACTATCATTCTTGTTTGGGGTGGGATATTAGAACCTTGTTGGTGCCAGAAATGATGGGTTAAAATGAGACTTAAAGTCAGACTTGTCAACTGTACAACCTATTTCTAGCATTGCTGCTGTGCCTTTAACAGGAGCATAACATGAAATTGAGCAGGTGAAGTGAAAGGGGTGTAGACTTGACCCACTTGAGTTCTTTACATCGGGGTCTGTTAACAATAGAGCAGAGCAAGGGCAAATAAAAGGTGCAATCCTGCCTAAGATGCGATGGCCGGATGTTTGTCCCCTTCCCCTGGTGTTAAGCGCCAGAGGCCCCAATGGGTCTCCTCAGATGCGTGTGCCAGCTCTTCAGCTGGTGTGTGTCCAGGGAGGCTGTGTAAGATTCACCCAGCCTGGGGAGGGGCGTTTGATATCGGCGCAACTCAGCGCTGATATCCCCACCCCCTCCCAGGCCTGCCAATTATTCCCTCCCTCACCACCCCTGCCTGCCCTCCAAGCGCAGCACTCACCTACGTTGGCTGGCATGGGTCCTGGACGATGGCAGAGTGAGCAGTGCTGGCCTCCGCGTCGGTGCTGCTTACTCCCAGGGTGTCAAAAACCATCAGTCTGGGTGAACCTGTTTCTGAGCTAGCACAGAGTGGCTTTATGTTGAGAAAAATCTATAATCCAAAGCACTGGCATCACTGTAGCGTGGTGGGGTGCACAGGGTGACGTGCCGTACCGAGGGGAGGATTGACATGAAAGTGAGGGGTGGTTGATGCGGCTGGGGGGGACGCAGTGACCGCCTGCCGGGGGGGGTGACGTGCACCCTAGTGACACCGCTGATCCAAAGTAGGGCAGTGCTTTAGTAGGAGTAACAGACAGAGGGGAGAGGAGACAAGGAAGCATGTTGTAGGAGCCCCAGCACACACCAGAGGCTGGTCCAAGTCTGCAAAAACAAAACAAACCCCCCCAATATCCTAAATTCCACCTTGTGGTTTTACAAACTGCAGACTTCTTGAAAGTCTGAGCCATAGGCATACAGGTGGGAAACCTGCTTTGACTCTCAGTGAGGAATTTAAAGTGGGGTGGCTGTGTAAGGAGCTAAACACAGACTGTGTAATGTGTTGGTTCAGGATGTTGGAAAACTAGTTTCATATTTGTATTCTGCTCACTGACTCTGGGCATGTTGCAATCTCTTAGCTTCACCTAACCTGCCTTGCTGAGCGTTTAGAATAAAATGAGAGAACTACTGTATATGATGCAGGCAGAATCTTAGTTGCTTTTCCAGTTTAAAAATGTATGCAGACCTAGAATTAACACTACTAAAATGGAGCAAAAATAACATCTTCTGCAAAGTAATTTGTTCCTAACTGTGAGGAGAGAGTTCCTGTTACTGCTTGGGGTGATCAGAGGAGAATGGAGTGGGACTGGGCTCACTGTGTCCTTCAGTGCCAGCTCGGTAGACAGAACTCTCCTTGTCAAGGAATGGGGCAGAAGAGCATCCTGTGCGGTTTAGAACACTAGAAACTTGTATATATGTATGTATGCAGGTCCCCATATGGTGTCTGACAGCCACCGTGAGTGTAAATAGTATTTTGGCATATAAAGTTTGGGAATTTGCTCAAATATATCTTTTGAGATGCAAGGTTAACTTGCAATGACCTAGGCAGAAAATAGGGAAGGTACATACAGTTTTATGATGGGTGTCACTTAGTCAAGAAGATTATCATGCCAAATATACAAGAGCTGAATTTCTACCAAAAAACAATTTCTTAAAAAAAGTTTAAAACCTCAAACACACTTCAAGTGGCAGAATAATCCAGAAATACCAAATTTTCTTACCCCTTTTATGGACGGATTATAGCAGCTTACTCTCCCAAGAGCTCTACATCTGAGCTAGTGTGATGGACTGTGCACCACATGCAAAGTATTTGTTTGCTGGCACAGCAAGTCTGGAGATTTGGGTGCTTAGTGATTTTAATGCACAGTGTCAGACCTAGGAAGATGGAGGCGCCAGAAAAGGGTCATGTTCTCAGCACGACTGCATTTGCAAAGGCTAAGATATATTTTGTATTGTCTTAATGAGAGTTGCCAGGCATAGAACCTAACAAGCTCCATACCTTTAAGAGCTGCATAAGTTGTTTTTTGGGAGGGGGGAGAAAGTGTGGGTTTTACCAGCACAGTGTTGACTGTGGCGGTGCACTTGGTGCAGTGTCTCCTAGCTTTTATTGCACAGGTTTTCTCTTAGCATCTGGACGTGACGATCCTTGCGTTTCATATTAACAGTATTTATATACTGCTTTTCAACAAAGTTCACAAAGCGGTTTGCAGACAAAATCAAATGAGGTGCCGTCCTAGACTATACAAGCTTTCAGTTAATATTTATGCAACTTTGGGTTCTTTCCATACTAGGTTCCTTAAGATATTAAGGATTTTGCTAGTGCTAGGGGAGGAATTTGGATGCAGCCCTAACTACAGTAACCTTTCTTTGTGGCTGCAGTCAGTTTAAACGTACAGAATGTATGAGCTGCTGTTATGTTCCATGGGGCAAAGGTGAATTAGCGACTTTGAATTTTTGCTCAACAGAGGCATTGCTCACACCTCCTATTTTGAGGAGCTTATTAAAGTGGAAAATTTAGCCCACTTTTTTCTCTGCCAACTGTGTAAACCTACATCCTATGGTTGACTCTTGTCTGGAGTGCTCCAGTGCTTTTAACAGGTAGAAACAAACAGGTTCAGTGTTGCTATTACTGTATTCCTGTGTTAGGAAATGTTTTGCTTGCTGGAGTTTGTCTGTCATGCAGTTGGTTAGAGGCACAGGTCTTGGCCAGAAAAGGACAGCAACCTTTCCTGACGGTTTAAAAACATTTAAATAGCAATTGCAGGTGGTGGTTCACTATTCTGAAGTTCTGTTCCTCGCAAAATGCTGTGCCAAGTTACTTACACCCCAGTCGTATGCATGTCTACTCAGAACTAAGTTCCACTGACATCTGTTTAGGACTGGAACACCAATTTTGCATCGCTAACTGAGGAAGGGTGATGCATGAACAGTCTAGCAAAAACAACTTCCTGTTGGTTCAGGTTTCATCTAGGGAGTTTTGGGATATACAAAGAGTACTTTTATGCTTCCTTGAAGTGGCTTTGGATCAGTCCTACGCAGCCACACACAGGGTCGGTTTTGTAGTGTGCAGGTTCAACAAACATATATTAAGACTGTCGTCAGGTGATAGGGAACTGTCCTGGTTTTTCTGACAGAAATGTGGAAAAAGCCAACAACCAGCATTCAGAGCAATGCTTATATAGAATATTTAGGAGAAATGCATCCCTCTAACATTGTGCTATATGACAAAGTCAAATATGGCCATTTGAAACCATATTGCTGAATATTTTCAAACACATTGTAATAGAGAAGTGGATGAAAATATGGAGAAAAGCACACAACTGGAAACGGAAACCTTTTTTAGTGAAAAGCCTGTCGGATGCTAAAGTGGTATGAGGGGGTGGTGGTGTAGGGACTGTTCATTAAATGGGCAGAGGGCAATGCATGTATGTGTGCTTTGTGCAGAAGTCATTGCAGAAATGCATTTTCCCTCCTGAATGTTATCCCTATATCTCAGATGGAAAATTGAGGCTGAGTCAATGTGGTTTGCCAAAGGCTACTTAATAAATTAATGGCTGGAATTTGATTGGAGTCAGGGAGTTCACAGCTCATGCTCTTGGCCAATGCAGGTACCAGCTCTTGGGGGCCCACCTGTACAGGTGAGGGTTTTTGTTGTGTGTTCCAATATATCCTTGTAGAACAGAAGTGAAACTCTTGGACAAGGGAAAGGTGGGGCTGTTACTCTTTAGCAAAGGCTCCTCCTTGCAAATACACTCAAATATCTGCCATTTTCAGGCTTTATCCCTGCCACTAAAAACAAATTCTAAGTCTTATCCTTAGCTCTCAAATTTGTTGCTGCTAGTATTGGAGTTATTGGCCTTGGTCTTTTGGGGGGGTAAGCCAAGTTTCAGTAGAAGTCCAATCTTTCCTTGCGGGTCCCACCAACTTTTTTGGGCATGCATGCTGCCTAGCTGCATTCGGGATGCAGCCTAGTCTTAAAATACTGTGGGCCCAATCCTATCCAACTTTTCAGTGATGATGCAGCCATGCCAATGTGGCGTGTGTTGCATCCTGCAGTGGAGGGGCAGTCATGGAGGCCTCCTCAAGGTAAGGGGACACTTGTTCCCTTACTGGGGCTGCATTGCTGCTGCGTTGACTCTAGAAAGTTGGATGGGATTGGGCCCTGTGTGTTTTAGTGACTGCAGTTAAACTGAAATGCCTAATTTAATTAATACTGTACTTCAAAAGAAGCCAGGATGGGCAAGTGCACCCACAACGTACAGATGGGCCCCCATATCCGCTGGGGATATGTTCCAGGCCCCTCCGTGGATACTTGAAACCGTGGATAAGAGCGAACACCCCCTCCATGGTTTCCTGAGGGCCCCCCCACCCTGCCTTCCCTGCAGGCAGGCATGCTTGCCCCTCCCAGCTCTTATTTTTCTTTCAGCAAGCTTTGTTTCTTCCTTAAAACAGAGAAGCAGCCTCCATTGCAAGCAAGTGTTGTTGTTGTTCAGTCGTTAAGTCGTGTCCGACCCTTCGTGATCCCATGAACCATATCCCGCCAGGCCTTCCTATCCTCCACAATCTTCCTGAGTTCACTCATTTTCATGTTTGTTGCATCGGTGATGCTGTCTAACCATCTCATCCTTTGCCTTCCCCTTCTCCTTTTGCCTTCGATTTTTCCCAGCATCAGACTCTTCTCCAGAGAGTCCTCTCTTCGCATTAGGTGGCCAAAATATTTGAGTTTCAGCCTCAGTACCTGTCCTTCCAGGGAACAGTCAGGCTTGATTTCATTTAGGATTGATTGATTTGATCTCCTAGCAGTCCAAGGGACTCTCAGGAGTCTTCTCCAGCACCACAGTTCAAAAGCATCTATTCTTCGGCGCTCAGCCTTCCTTATGGTCCAACTCTCGCAACCATACATTGCTACTGGGAACACCATCGCCCTGACTATACGAACTTTTGTTGGCATGGTGATATCTCTGCTTTTTATTATGCTGTCTAAGTTTGCCATAGCGTTTCTTCCAAGGAGTAAGCATCTTTTAATTTCATGGCTGCTGTCTCCGTCTGCAATGATCTTGGAGCTCAAAAAAGTAAAATCTGTTACTGCTTCCATTTCTGCCCCTTCTATTTGCCAGGAATTGATGGGACCAGATGCCATGATCCTAGTTTTATTAATGTTGAGTTTCAAGCCAACTTTTTCACTCTCCTCTTTCACCCTCATCAAGAGGCTCTTTGCAAGCAAGTAGAATGAGACTAAGTTCTACAGAGGCTCTGCAAGGTTTCTGTTAACCTTGCAGAGCCTCTCTAGTACTTAGTCTCATTCTACTTGCCTGTAATAAGCAGCCTTTTCCTGTTTCTTTAAGGAAGAAACGAAGCTTACTGGGAAAAAAGTAAAAGCCTGGAGGGGTCCCCACGATCAGTGGATAACTGAAACAGTGGATAGCGAATCAGTGGATATGGGGGCCCACCTGTATTTGCTTTTGCCCTTCATAATAGAGCATAACTTTCCTAAGGCACACTGCTTTGTGGTCCTCCCCAATAAATTTCTTCTAGTGCGTAGCAAAGGTTTAATGTTTGAACATATTTAACTTTCTCTGACGTGTGTGTGTCTGAGAGAGAAATATTGCTACCTGCCCTGAGTCTGTGGCATAGAAATTCAAACCTATATGATGCCATGTGCACAAATCTTTGGGAACGTGTGATATTTCTGGGTGCAAAGGGGTAATTAACAGATCAGGAAAAGGCAGGCTATTTCTCTCGCTTTGCTGCTCTTGTTAAACCCCCGTTGGGCTGTATGTTTTTTAAAAAATAGCCTGGAGGATGCACTGTGCAAATACAGCAGCTGGGGCGGTGCAATGTACCTATGTCCACAGCTGCTGTTGCCAGGAGACAGAGTAGCTAGCTTGGAGCGGGAGGAGGAGAGGCAGAAGGGAGTGGGCTGCCGAGGCTGGAGCAAGACCAGCGGCAGCAGCGGGGAGCTCTGGGTAAGGAGTGTTCTATTGCTGTTGCTGCTGCTGCTGCAACGTTAAGCTGCTGCTGTTCCTTTAGGAGTGAGAGGAAGCCGCGCCGAAGAGAGACCGAGGGGGGTGGCATCCGATTGCAGCCATGCTGAATCACAGGCGCTGATTAATTTTCCCAGCTTGCTGCACCCAGATCGCGGGCAACGGTGGGAGACACGGCATTGCCTGAGGACTGGAGACGAGGGTGCATGCAGAGTTCAAGCTCCGCTCCGGCTGCGCACAATGGACGACGAAAGGTTTGTGTTGATCGGGGTGTGTGTTTGTGCGCGACTGAAAGAGTGCAGCAGGCGCCTTTGTGTTTGCGTAGAGGGGATGGCAGGGTATTCCAAGCTTTTTGCTGGCCGATCGATCCCGAAGGGAGACAGCTTTGCCTGCTTCATTAGCATCACCCTGAAGTTGACTGTAATAACCTTTCAGGCGGCGCGATTTATTTGCGTATGGTTTATTTGTCACTGTCATATATCGCCCGCCTCAGTCCAGCCCCTACTCCCTTAAAGGTTGTCACTCGCCTCTTTGAAGGGGTGGTGATTGCACGGTGTAATTTTCCAGTGGCTCATTCATCACGGAATTCCCTTCATCACTTTTACGGATTCTCCCCCCGCACTTCCTGTCTTCGATGGCCCCTGTTTAAAAGTCTCTCTCCCTCCTTCCGCCTCCTCTGTGTGCGTGTTTTTAGGTTTGAAAATCCCTTTGCAAGTATCTGACCTGGGGCGCCCTGTAGTTATGCAGTTTACAAGAAATCTTATTTGAAAAGGCAGCCTCTTGAGGAAACGTTTCCTCCTTGTCGCTGGGCAAGGCGTTTAACTTTTGAAAAGCTTATTTTGCGTGTGGTAAGCTCACCAGGAAGACGGTGGAGTGAGATGTGTGTGACTTGTGAGCAGCAGGCTTTGGCCGGCTGGGCATTAAAATGCAAGAGCAGCAGTGATTAAATTCAAGACTGCTGACTCTGGTATGAACTTTTGCGTCTATTTTTTTCCCCCTCTACTATTTTGGAATTCACTTTCAAATCCACAAGTACATGCCTGCTTGGTTCCCTGGCATAGCAGTTATATAGGTGAAAGGCTAACTTGTTTGGGTTTAATGAAAAAACAAAGTACAGAAACTTTTTTTGGGGGGGGGAGGAGGTAGTCCAAGTGGTTGCTATAGAGACCCGTTAATGTTCGTATAGTAACACACAGAGTTGATTCATACCATCTGCTGCCTTGCTAAGGTGGGATGCTAAGAACTATTTTTGTACCCTGAAGTTCTCATGGTCACTGCTGATTTGAATTCTCTTGGGACAGGGGGTGGTGAGAAGTTGCACGTGCAGGCATCCAGGTTAGCAGCAGCACGCGATTGATTCTCTGATGCTCACATGATCGCTTTGATCATAGGGTAGGACTTGATATGATCAGATCATCCCACTGATTGCACATGTGATCAGCTTTGGTCACATGTTAAAGTAGAGCTCTGGAGAAAGAAATACTGTAGTTTATTATGAAAGGAAATAAATGTAGAATGTGAATCTCTAAGTGATACCTGTGTGCCAATACCAAAATATTAAAATCCTCTTTTTTAACCTTTTCTTTTTCCCCCCTTTTGGCTTTTCCTTAATAGTTTTCCATTCCTGGTGTCTTAGTTCAAATCTTTTAAAGTGTACAGTAATTGCTCCATGCTGGCAGTTTTTCTAGGCACTTAAGCTAACAAGAGCGTAGAACACATTGTGAAGGATCTGCATACACTTCCTTAAAGCAAATAAAAACAAAAGCCAGTGACCTGAATCTTATGGCAGATGAAGAGGCAAACCATGATAGCTACAGTACTGGCACATAACAGAGGAGCCCTGCTTTTTTGAATAGTATTGTTTAGCATCCCAGAAATTTTAAGCTTATTGTGCTAAGACGTTATTTGGAACATGGTGGAAGGTTGTATCCTATTTCCCAGGAGACAAAACTACAAATGTGTTTTTCCTTAAGTGGCTCTGGGACTTCATTGTGGCAAAACTCAAACTAATTGAAACGCTGACCAATCCCCCCCCCCCTTTGAATTTTGCTTTCTTGAAAAACAGGACATGTCAAGCACTTCCTTTTCACATTGTGAACTGGAATGCTTTAGAAACCTTTTAAGGTTCTGCTGTGCATGGAAATAAAGACAAGCAATGCAGATCTCTCCTATAGAACCTCTTGCCTTTGGTTGCTGTCAGATAGTTTGAAGAAGTTCTGCTTTTGATGCTATTTTAAAGCTGAGATCTAGTGCGTTTTTACTTGGAAATCGCAGCTCAGTGGGACATAGCCCCCCCCCCTTCTCACGTGCAGTCAGAGCCATATGGAAACTGCTCTTCCATGGAATGTGGATACTGCAACTATGTGGGTGGGATCAAGCACATGGATCTTTGCCACACAATCACTGCTGTCCCACCTGATAGAGTGGCACTTGTGTGCAAACACTTGTGTGATTGGCCTTGTGCATGTGAGTGAAGTATTTGTATTCCATGGTCTTATGGCTTTGCACTTAAGGGTGGGGGGAAACACCTCAGTTCAGTTTTATAGCCAGGGTGGGTGGACAAAAAGTAAATATTTTGGGGTTTGCAAAATGGTCTCTCACTCTCTCTCCTTCAGTAGTAATTTCGCTGAAGCCTGTTAACAGCTTGATTGGGGCAGATTTTCTAACTGTTGCAGAATCATGCCAGCAAAACTTTCAGTCCACCTGAGATCTAATGCAAATAGGCTCAAGCTGAGGAAGGCCGGATCTACACTGCGCTGCGTCCGGCGTGGAGTCGTCTTGCCCCAGGCTCCGCCGAGCGGGTTAGAGGAGTGTCTTCATGCCTGTTGTCTCTCCTGCTGTCCTGCCTTCCTATGTAAGCGCGCAGCTGTGATTGGCCACTCTCCCCCCCTCATCCGATTGGTGGCTGCATTGCGTTTGGCGAAGCTACCCCTCAAAACATGGTCGGAACCATGTTTGACGCTTTGTGAACGCCGTAGCATCGCGCAAATGCTCTGCAAGACTGTAAAACTCTCCGCGAAGCGCAGGACGCAGTACAGTGTAGATCAGCCTGAGTGTGGGCTTGCTTCAGTATCCCAATTACTTGCCATCAGCAACTCGGCTTCAATACCATCAGCACTCAGGGAGAGATCTGCACATGTGCTCTTTGTGGGCTTGAGCCTCCCATGTATGTTGCTAGGAGTTTGGCATTTGTGAGGATGGAGGATTTTATCTGTGCATGGTTCATGATGAGAACAACCTGCAAGAATCAAAAACTTGTTACCGGTAACTTTCTGTGTCTGGGATTTCAGGATCAGAGATGACCATATGTAGTAGACCAGGGGTTCTCAAAGTGGTGGGATGTGACCCACCACTTGGAGAAGGGACAGGTCGCTAACCCCTTAAGGGGAGTGGTGACTTGCGATGGCAGTGGCAGTGATCTGTGGATTGGGCCACTGCTGGGGACAAAAGGGGTATTTTTAGACTTACTGGGGGTTGGGCCGTCCTCTGGAGGGTGCAGGGGAGGCATCCCCCCCCCCAGCGGGCCTCTCCAAGCCTCCAAACGGCTCCTGGAGGCAATTAAAGCCCACTTCCGGCTTACTTCCTGGTTTGCTGGAAAATGGGAAGTAGGCTTTATTTGCCTCCAGGAGTCATTCGGAGGCTTGGGGATGGCCGCTGGGATGGCCGCTGCCCCTGCAAGCACTCAAAGTTCTTCCCTACTCATGCAGAGAACTTTAAGAAACACTGTAGTAGACAAAACTTTTAACAGAGCACCATTTATAATCCAGTGGCTGTAAGCAGGGATTTTCCTTTGGTAAAAGCTGAAACTGGAAAAAGTGGCAAGAGTCAGAGAAAGATAAACCCCACATAATTAAAGCATTGAGATTTAAATACTTTGAGGTTGCTAAGGCAATTTAAGAGATTTTCTGCTGTCTTCTGAATTGTCAGAGACCCCCAAGTCTCTGCTCCTGTGTTTCCAGGTGGAGGAAAAACAAAAGTCTAGCATCTCTGCTACATTATAGGACATTTACATGCGTATGAAGGAGTAAGTCCTGTTAAACATGCATAGTGTTGGAGCACATTTTGGCTCTTCCTGTTGCTTCAACTTCAGTGAAAAGAATGACCAACACAGGAAAAGGAGTGGAATGAATAGAAGGGATATACAGGCATTACTCTTTCTGGTAGTAACCAGGAGATGCAGAGAAGCTTTAGAAACCACGTAACTCCTTGCATCCTTATTTTGTTGAAATACTTGTAGTTGAACTGAGCTCAGGTTCCTGAACTCGGGAATTATAATATTTCTGTAGGGCCATCAATGCACATAATAGTGCATTGTGAGGTGTGTGGGTAGGTGGGTGGGATTGTGTTGAGTGTTGTGTCCTTGCCAGAGATGTGTTGGGAGGGAGGTGTGGTGCCACCATTCTGAGGGTGATGGGTCAGAGAAGACGTGGTGGTGGGGGTTGGACAGGTTATTCTAAGAGAAGGAAGGCTAGTCATAGGCAGATCCTCTGTTTTTTTGTGGTCCTTCCCCTAGCCCAGGGATTCCCAGTGGCTCTGATGGCAATCCCTTGGCCCTGAAATTGTTGCTGCTAAAGGCCAGGTCAGTAAATAATAAAGCCAACCTGATCCAGGACTTGATTCTGGAGGAAGGTGCTGACCTGGCATCCATCACTGAGACCTGGTTGGAAGAGACTGGGGGAATGAGTCTCTCTCAGCTGTGCCTACCAGGTTTCTGTGTGCAGCAGCAAGCATGGCTGCAGGGGCAAGGAGGGGGAGCAGTGGCATCAAATTTTTTGGGGTCACAGGGGGACAGGGGTTGATGTGTGCCCCTTGCTCTGGGGTGACGCGTGCCATATGATGCCTCTGAGGGGGAGTTGCAGTGGTCTATTGTGTGAACTTCTCCCTGACCAAATACCCTGTGAACCATTTGCCAGATTAAAGTGCCTTTGTATTATCCTGACAAGGCATGATAGGAGTGGGATTTTGCTGGTGTACCATCAGCTCTGCTGCCCAGCAGTCTCCTCACCTGAGGTGACTGGGGTGATTTTGGCTTTTGCATTGGTGTGCCCCCAGCTGATGATGCTGGGGAACCTCCATGCTGAGACCCTTGGTGTTAGTAGCCCAGGATTTCATGGTGGCTATGGCAGCCGTGGGCCTGTCAGAGTTGTTTACGGTCCCGGTGCATGTTGCTGGGCATACATTGAATCTGGTATTTACTATGGGGCAGGGAATGGTTGTGGAGGGGATTGAGATCACTCCTTTGTCATGGACAATTCACCTCCTGGTAGGGTTCAGGCTAGTTGCGAACCTATGCCTTTAGAGGCCAGGAACTAAATTGTATGGTCCGCCTTCAAAGACTGATGGGTTCCTGAGGGCTTTGGGGGAGTTTCCTGTCATCAGGGCTGGTGACTCATCTGCAAGCCTGGTTGACCTCTAGAATGAGGAAATGAGTAGAACTGTGGATCAGATTGCCCCTGAACGACCTCTACAGCATCGTAGAGCCGTTGCAGCCCCCTGGTTTACAGGGAACTGCATTTAATGAAATGTGTTGGTAGATGTCTAGAGCGACATTGGAGGAAAACTCATGATGAATTTGATCGAGCACAGTCTAGAGCAGAGGTTCACAACCTTTTTGGCCCACGTACCACCTATGCAGGCCTCCAGCCTGCCACATACCACCAGAAGAAAGTGTCGATGACGTCATCGGCTCTTCTGGGTTTGCAGTCGGAGCTCGGAAAAGCAAAGTAAGGCACAGGGGGAGACAATTCCTTGTGCTTAGAGCCCACGCACTTGAGCTCTACCGGCTTGGCAGAGCTTGAGCCGCCGCTTTTTGGGCTCTGATGCGGCCGAGATGATGGCCGCCATCTTGGCCTCTGGCAGCCTGCATACCACCTGCATACCACCAGTCTGTGGTCCATGTACCACCAGTGGTATTTGTACCACTGGTTGGGAACCTCTGGTCTAGAGCACATATTAGACCCTACTGCATGACAGCGAAGAAAGCATTTTTCTCTGCCACCGTTGCTTCCGCAGAGTGTTGTCCAACTGAATTGTTCTGGGTGGTGCAGGACCTTCTACATCGGGCCCCATTAACAGGGAATGACGACTGCTTGGAGGCTTGCTGTGACAGTTTTGTGAGGCACTTTGAGGATAAAATCACCCACATTCGTCATGACTTAGACTCCACATTGAACAATTATGTTCACAAGTTATGTTCACTTCATACTTGCATTGCAATGAACCACTGATCTGAGGTATAACTTCACCTCAGCAAATCGACGAGCGTATTGTAGTTCATTCTTCTGACAAGAATCGTTTCCAAAACAGGCTCTCTAACATTCACAGTGAAACAGTTCTACATTCTCAAGTTTCTTTCCTTGAAGAGTTCCCTGATGATGTGATTCTCATTGCATGTTGCTTAGATTCCAACCCAATGCTAATGGAGGTGCGAGTATCTGTTTCTTGGCTAGTGATTGTCCCCACTTACGAACAGCCTGGTAGATGGCATGTATGGTATGCTGTTAGGAGTCAGCTGCCATCAGTGGAATGTATTTGATTGATCTACCCTGCGACAGCCTCTCTGTCCTCTTCTTCACCCCCTTGTATGCATTCACTTTTGTAATCATTCATCAGTACAGAGTATCATTTGAAATTGGCAAAATACTGCTTGGTCTCCCTGCCTTTCAGTGTTGGCAGTGAGCGAAAGAGCTGACCCGCATAGTTGTCATTTTGTCAGAAAGCGAAAATGTTGCAACCAGTCAATGCATGAAAGGGATCCTGTACGCTGGTCTTCTTACCAAGTGTGATGGCAGTGTCATTAGCAGCGGTGTGTCACAATGATCCCTGAAAATCATTGAAGCAACACTGGCGAGCATTTTAATGAAACTGGCTCACCGTTTCAGTCCACCTAAGCCTTCCTACCGAAACACAACCACCTTCGTGCAGTGAGAATCTGCAGAAAGAATGAAATGATGAAGGCTTTGTCATTCAGACTCAGCAGCACTGAATCAAATTGTCAAATAGCAGTTGGTAGCAGCATCTTGTGTTAAGCATTATTTTCAGATCTGCTTCTCCTTGAATGCATACAGCAACATTACTAGTGTCAAAATGACTGACATTGGAAATGAGTAGTTCTCCGTAAGTGCTATTTAGGGTTTTCATAGCTATGTTTTAAGATCAAGGAAGTTGAACAACTCTGGTTACAAATGTATGAACACTTTATGTGGGAGTAAGTCCCATTGAACTCACTGGGTCTTACTTCTGAGTAGGCACGCATAGGGTTGTGCTGTCAGTCTTTTTTCTCTATCAACACTTTGCCAGTTGGTCAGCAGCTCTGACTTAACGACTGAACAACAACAGCAGCAGCTCTGCTGAGGGAATTGCTTTACATCTTGCACTTCAGTCCATCTTCGTGACTTGCATCCCACCTAGCAACAGTTCATTTGAATGAATTTGGTTCATTTGAATGAATTTGGTTCATTCTATGTGGCAAGAAAACCAACTTGGCGTGCTCCTGAAAAGTTGGAGCTGTACCAGTGTGGAGTATATTCACAAAGGCAAACCAACAATGGCTAATTCATCAGAGTCAGGCTGAGTGTTCTTACAAAAACCAGGAGACACTTGGCTTCATACTGGACCAAGTTTGCTGAGAAAGAGATGGCAGCTAGGGAAAATTTCTGAAAATGTCTTTGAGATCTCCTCTTCGTGACTAGTAAGTGAACAATAGTCAAACTCTTCAAAGCAACAATCTCTTCCTTCGTTTTGGAATCAGCATCGTGTTTTTGATTTTCCAAATGGTAGAAAACAGTTCTAGGAAACTCTCAGTTATGTCCTTCAGCCTGTTTTCAGAACTTCCTAAACTGTGCTTGTCCAATATTGTATACTATACGCTTTTCATTGGGTCTTTCTGCATTATGATGTTTCCAAGAACTTTTAGATTTTTCTAGAAGAGGGTGCTTGCGCAGCTCTTCAAAGTCTAATATCTCCTTCACATACATTGCCCAAAGCTGCTGAAAAATGGAATTGGC
Source organism: Plestiodon gilberti rubricaudatus (assembly GCA_026170595.1). NCBI lineage: Eukaryota > Metazoa > Chordata > Lepidosauria > Squamata > Scincidae > Plestiodon > Plestiodon gilberti. Next base: position 189,848,451 of record JANXHW010000002.1, on the reverse strand, counting down.
TCTAACAGTTTTGTTATAAGAATTTGGCTCAAGCATTTCACCTTATAACATCGAATAGTCTCTCAAATCACTATATATAGTGGTGAGAATTTTCTGGAACATTTTGAATCCTAATATCTTCAGTTGCCCAAAGTTGATTGGGATCTGATAACATCTGAACACACCCATAGTCTGTAGCAGCAAAACCAACAAACCGCACAACCCTTCTGTAATTTTTTTTGCAAGGATCTTACTCCTTAAGCGGTGATGTGGCAGGCAGAAATTCAGCAGGCAAAGCTTTGCCTATCACTCACTGTATATAAAGGTAAAGGTGACCCCTGACAATTAAGTCCAGTCGTGTCCGACTCTAGGGTGTGGTGCTCATCCCCATTTCAAAGCCAAAGAGCCAGCGTTGTCCGAAGACGCCTCCGTGGTCATGTGGCCGGCATGACTCTCCTTGCCGCAGCGCGTAGCATGCGGCTGGAACACGGAGCGCTGTTTACGTTCCTGCAAGCGGTACCTACTTATCTACTCGCATTAACATGCTTTGGAACTGCTAGGTTGGCAGGAGCTGGCCAAGCAACGAGAGCTCACCCCGTCGCGGATTCGAACTGCTGACCTTTCGATCGACAGCTCATGGTTCAGTGGTTTAACCCACTGTGCCACTGTATATACATGCCAGAAAAAGCTTCACTCCCCTGCTAAGTTCTTGCTTGGCATGGATTTCTAAAATAAGCACAAAGAGGGGTCTCTCCCATCCCTACCTGGAGATGCTGCCAGTAACTGAACCTGGGACCTTTTCTGTGTGCAAAGCAGGAGCTCTCCCACTGAGTTACGGCCCTTCCCCAAGCTCAAAGCTTCCCAGTACCTTTAGTATGGTGTGGATAGGTGAGAATGGCCCCCATGGATAGGTTCAGGATGGCTACAGAGAGCTCTGATTGGCCCCAATAGTGTCAGGATGGCTGCTGAGAGGTCCTAATGCCCTCTAGATTCAGGGAAGACCTTTAAAATAGGAGGGATAGCGTTGAAAAGGGCTGCCGCAAATTGCTTCAGGAGGCTTGCAGAGAGCTGTAGAATGCCCGCGGATGCAGCAAACAGGCGCAGATAGTGAGAACAGACTGCGAATACAGAGAGGTAGGTGGCATTCCTGCGCCCTGCAAATAAGCGAATTTGCGGATAGCAAATGTGAGAACTGACTACTATGTCATGTAATTTTATGTGCTGCACGCAGCACAAATACCTTGTTTTTCCAGCGATTTCCAAAAGTTTTTGAAGTTAAATGTTTGGGGAAAAATTCAACGAAGTACATTTATAGTGCAATCCTATGAATGTTTACTGGGAAGTAAGTACAGTACTATTGAATTCAGTGGAACTTACCTGAGAGCAGTCTGTATAGGATTACAACCTTAATGTTGTATTCAAACAAAAATCAAATGTGTTGATTCAAACTTACTTGGATTTTTTTTCCGGGATGCTTCGAAGTGTATTATGACATGACAAGCTAATAGCATGTTTCTTATATTTAAGAAAAAAAACAAAACAAACGAAGGCACTGACAACATACTAATTTTTGTATGCCTGAAGAGCTATACATTTATGTTGAAGAAAGAAGCAGAGATTAAAATGTTGTGGTTTTCGTTTTGTATGCTGCTTTGAAGGTGCTAAAGTCTAATGAATAATGGTGGTAAAAATATCCTAAATAAATGTTAAATGCATGTGTGCTTTCTAAGGACTGTCAACTTGGTATAGTTACAACTTCCAAAAGTCTTTCTGTGGGTTTGGGAAACAGCACTTCTAACGTAGGCATTAGGGTAGGGTCTGGAGCAGGGGTATCAAACTCATTTCACACAGCAGGCCAAATAGCATTCATATGTCCTGTGAAGTCATTATGCAGGAAGTGATATCATTAAACAGGCAATGACCAGAAATAAGCACTTCATTCTCACCTAGGAACTCATTAGCTCCAAATCACAGAAGAGAGAACTTGCAAATCTTGATCATATTTTCAAGGTATGGGAGAGCCCAACTATGTGAGCTGCCCTTTCAGCAATACTGCTTCTGCCAAAGTGTCACTTTGCAGCTCAGCAGCTGAGAGGTGCTCTGCAAAATGACGCCTTGGCAGAAGCAGCACTGCTGAAAGGGCAGCCTGCATGATAATTGGACCCTCCCAGTACCATCCTTTCAGCAGCACCAGTTCTGCTGATGCGTCACTTCACAGCTGATAGTGGTGCTGGGAGAGCCCAGTTATCACGCAGGCTGGATAAAGAGCTTCCGCAGGCCATACCTAGTCTGTGGGCCTTATGTTTGGCACCCTTGGTCTAGAGCAGGGGTGGGGAACCTATTTGCGGTGGAGGGCCATTTTCCCATGATCGAAATTTTGGCGCCCCCCTGCGAATTTGGTGCCCCCTGCAAATTTGGGGGGCCCGCCTCTTTTGCGCCCCTCCCCCATTGGTCTTCTTACCTTCGAGGCTGCCGCAGGCTCCGCACGTCGCTCCTCCGACCTAGGCTGGCAGCTCGGCCCGTTCTGAAAGTGCCGTTTGAAACGCCGCTTTCAGAACGGGCCGAGCTGCCGGCCTACGAGAAGGCGCCGAGGTCCTCTCCCGGTCTCCTGGGGTGTCGCGTGGAACCCCCGGCGGCCTCCAGAGGCTCGCCACCGCCAGCTCCGCGCGTCACCTCGGTGCCTCCTCCTTGGCCGGCTGCTCAACCCCTTCTGAAAGTGGCGTTCCCTCTTGGCCTCAGCGGCGTTGTGCGCATGTACGGAAACGCTGCTTTCAGAAGGGGTCGAGCCGCCGGCCAAGGAGGAGGCGCCGAGGTGAGCGCGGAGCCTCTGGAGACGGCCAGGTCACTGGAGACCGACGGGTCTGGGTCTCACGGGTGCCGGACTTGATAGACTCGGGACCGGTCTCGCGCGGGCTGGACCGGATGGCCTCGGGGCCGTAAACAGCCTGCGGCCTGGAGGTTCCCCACCCATGGCTAGAGGGTGCTCCCAGAATTAAGAGATTTTTTCCTTACTACACATTTTTTGACTTTAGATGAGAACAATTTTTTTAAAAAAAATTGAATTTGGCCCTGATTACAGCTGAGCCAACAAAAGCTAATTTGCTTATTGGCCACAATATTTGTTTTCTGCCTTGTTGGTTTTTCTCGAGTTTTTTGATGTCTTTAATATAAAATGGACAATTTTTTAAATGATTTAAATTTTTTTTTTTTGCTGTATGTTCAATGCAATTTTGGAAAAATAGGTAATTGAAATGAAATAAACAAAATGCATATAACTTATTTTTGGGGAAGCAGGGTGTGTCGGCAGTTAGAAATTCTCCTGAGGGTGCATGAGGCACAAAAACGTTAAGTACTTCTGTCCTAGTGACTGTATTGTGTGTATTGATGATGGAGATCAAATTGTAAACAGTACAAAAACCTAACTTAAGCAAGTTAAATATCATCTTCTTAAAATTGATCACTTCAGAGCCTTTTGGAAAATGGATGCTGCTGCCAAGTAAGTCCAAATTCTTGTTGGCCCTATACTCTATTTTGTTCAGCATGACAAACACTACGTATTCATAATATTTCAAGGTCTCTGCCCCTAGGCTCTTAAAATAAAACATAGGAGAGATAGATGAAGGGGAAGTAGCTGGAGGCTGGGCTTAATGGGGGAAGAATATTTCAATAGGTATTTGTTCTTAGTTGCAATTGGTGAGGGGGTTTATATTCTCTAGCACTACTACTGTTGATGCCCTTTCATCAGGTGAGCACACATCCATTTCCAGAAAAAGCCCTGCATTTGGGGGGGGGGGAAGAAAAGAAGCTGCTTCTCTTTTCCTCATCTGTTTTTCCATGAAGAAAAAGTGGTAGCTTTTCATATGTAACTACCGTAGGACTTTGCCAAAAGCAGGAGCACCTCCTGCAAAAACCTTTGCCATGGAGGAAAGAGAGGCTAGTGTGTTTGCCTTGCTGTTTTTGTTTTGGTAGGAGGTGGCTCTGAGGTAAAGCTGGCTTTTTTGTGCAAAAACCCGAATTGTGCAGAATTTATTATCTTCTTCCAGGGAGAATGAAGGAGAAAGGAGAAGTGGTTTCTGTTCTGCAGGTTTGACTTTTACACACATAATTCCCCCCTCCCCATCCCGTTGTGCTCTTGCAGGAGGCAGCAGTGAGGCACTGCTGGTGCTTTCTACAAAAACCTAACTTAGAGGTTTATCCCCCCCCCCCCCGCACAGCTCTGTAGAGTGGGTAAGGAGGGATCGTTTCTCTCCCTTCCAGTTTGAACTTTTGCGCTCAGCAGCAAGGGACTAATTGTAGCTTCTGCGAAAGCCCAGGCCAAGCATAAGCACCCCTCTGTTTCCTGAATTCTTGGCATAGACTTGGAGAAGAGATGGGTTTGGCTATTAAGCCAAGGCAAAATTTGTTGGCTGCTGAACAGTAGGCTATGGCAACTGTCAACTTTTGATGCAAGTTTCACTCTCCTCCTCAACTGCTCCTCTAATGCTGTTGCAAACCTTGAAACCTAGGTCTGAAAGGGGGTGAATTGTTGACAAACAGTGACCCTGAGCAGCCACCATGTGCTATGCAGATTAGCACCAAAAACTACACACTGGCCCAGTGAGTTTGGAAAAAATTTGTTGGCTGCTGAACAGTAGGCTCCTTCCATATAATCCAACCTGTCCTCTGAGGTCATCAGAGGGGCCCTTTAACCGTGCTGCCACTGACAGAGGTGAGAGGGATGGCAGCAAGGAACAGGGCCTTCTTGGTGGTGGCACCCCGATTGTGGAATTCTCTTCCCTTAGAATTAAGAACGGCTCACTCTTTGGAACCTTTCGACGGGGCCTTAAGACCTTTTTATTTATTTTGGCGTCCGATAGCTGACACGATGTATGCTTCAATCATGTAATTTTAATCAATGTATTTTTTTATAATCAATGTAATTTTAACCTTTTATGTGATCCATAGGAGCTTGTCTGGTTTTACCTGTTTTAATTGTTTTACTGTTTTATTAATGTCATTTTTAATGTTGTAAGTCGCCTTGATCGCCCTGTCGGTGGGATACAATAATAAATGCATGCATGCATGCATACATACATACATACATACATAAAATCAAGTAAGAATGTAAACGTTCAGGATTAGAGAAGTTGCATAAGATTCCCTACTCCTAAATTTAAGGTGAAGCCAAGAGTTGAGCTTTAAATGGTTTCCATAGTGAGTACCGCTGAGTGAGAGGACGCTGCGCCGGGGGCGAGTCTCCGGGTGTCACGCAAATGCTTATCTCTAAGTTACTCTCCGGGTGTCACTACGGGACTTTCATGACACCCAGCACCAGGGGAGCACATGCTCCCCCGGTGCCGAAGATACACAGGATTGCGCCGTTAATTGATGTGCTTCTTAGCTGACCTTGCACCACAGAATAGAACTAATGTTGCAGAGCTGGGAACATAGATTCGTTCTCTGCTTAATCATTCTCCCACCCCTTGAAGTTTGTACTTGAAGCATGGCAGGGCTTTCTGATCGTAGTACAGTAATTTCAAGCTTGTGAGCTAGGATACAATAGTGTGAGGAAAACTACATGGTGAAAACAGGATGGTGTAGTGGTTTGGGAGTCGGACTCAGACCTGGAAGATCCAGGTTCAAATCCCTGCTCAGCCACAAAGCTTCCTGGGTGACCTTGGGCCAGTCACTATCTCTCAGCCCCACCTACCTCACAGGGTTGTTGTGAGGACAAAAAGGAGGGGAGGAAATATGTACACCACTCTGAGCTCCTTGGAGGAAGGGCGGTATAAAAATGTGAAATAAATAAAAACTGCTTTAAATAAATAAAATATTAAAGGGTCCTTTGAACTGAAAGCATTAACCCGCAGCGAAGGCTACCATACCTACTACATCTCTGTATGATTTGTGGCTCTGATCTCGCCTCATTCTGTTTAGTGTCTGCATAATTTTGTTATCTCTGCATTACCCAAAGATGGAAGCCGGTCTGCCTGTTCCTTAAGTTTGCTATGTGTAGAGCACCAAGCCTTTGAAACTAGTAGACTTGTATGTTAGCAGCATACAAGTTGAGCATGCATTACATGAAAAAATCTTTGTTTTCAAATGTGTTACTTTTAAATGCAGCAGTCTGTGCTGCCCAGGAGTTTGGGTCAAGGAGAAATGTTTTTTGTGTTGGTTTAATGAAACTCAATTGCGAGGCAGGTGCATTCTGCATTCATGAAAGTGCTATAAATAATCAGAGTGGCGGCAGAGGGGAACATGCAGAGTAAGAATGTAGGCTTTGAAGTGTTCAAACCATTACAGATGCTGAGTGAAAGCTTGGGATTTGAATGAAGGAAAAAAGCAGTTCTGTGTGTGTGAGGGAGGGAGGGGCGCGCACAGACATAGAGTTGCCAAGGTTCTGTTCCAGTCTCCTAATATTCCATCTTGCTTAGAGTGGAGACGTCTTTTGGATGGGTTGAACCTAGCCTGGAGTACACACTCATAATTTTATACTCCTTCAAACACTGGTTCTAATTTGTCACCCAGCCTGAATGTGCTCCTTCTACATTTTGTGGGATGGAGTACAGAGCTTTGCTTTTCCACACTTCCTGTAGCCCTTCCTCCCTTGGCCTTTGTCGGAGACCAATACTCTGCAGCTCAGTGTGGACTGGAGAGTGAAAGAGAAACCTTTTCTTTTGGTCTGTGTGCCCCAGCAGCCCTTCCCTTTCTTCTTGGACTCCAGCTGCAGCCAGCCACTTTGATTAGAGGGAAGGAAAGAGGGGAGACCTTGCTTTCTATCAACTTGTTTTGATCTTTTGCCATTGTATATTTCTTTAGTTAGCAGCCTTGAGTTTTTCTGTTTGGCGGGGGTGATGAGATATAAAATATAGCTAGCATGCCCCAAAATTTTCACCTGTACCACCACAGCCAGCTTTCTTCCCCCTGGATTTGAGCATCTAGCCTGTAGCTCTCCATGCCTTGCTCTATGTCCAGAGGCGTAACTAGGTGCAACGGAGCCTGGGGCAGTGACGCCATGACGTACCGTCATGTCACTTCTGGGTTCTCTCCTGATTACGAAGTGGCGGCTGCTTTCCCTCTCCGCTTTAAACTGAGAGCGGCCGCGACTTTGTGATTGGGCTGCAGCTGCCTCTTCCTAGCAACCTTCTCCTTGGCCGAGGAAGAGGTTGCTAGGAAGAGGCAGTCGCAGCCCGATTGCAAAGCCGCGGCCGCTCTCCGTTTTGAAGCGGAGAGGGAGAGTGGCCATCACTTCGCAATCGGGCTGTGACCACCTTCTCAGTCTTTGCAACCTCCTCCTCGGGGTACACCACAAGGAGGTGGCGGCAGCTGCAGCACGATTGCAAAGACTTGGAGCAGAGGGAGAGTCGCAAAAAATTCATGGGGAAGGAGATGGAACCCTCTTTTCATCTTGAAAGCATTCAATGAGGGAGAGTCCACAACTGTATAGGGCAGTGGTTCTCAAACTGGTGGGTCATGACCACCATGCCAGCCAGAAGCAGTCGCTACCCCCTTAAGGGGCATAGCTATGTGCACTGGTGTAGCTGTGACGGCACTCCTGGGATCATGCCACTGCCAGGAGAAAAAGGAGGTTCTGGAATCATGGGGGGGGGGTCGCACAGGGCCTTCTTGCAGCCTCCTCTGCAAGTCTCTCCAAACCTCAGATAAGCTTCCTGAAACTGTCGAGACCCATTTCTGGTTTACTTTTGCTGAAAACCGGAAGTGGGTCTCAATCGCTTCAGGAAGCCAATCTGAGGCTCAGGGAGGCCTGCGGGGCCCCCACACCCTCCAGAGGGCCGGTGTGACCCCCGGTGATTCCAGAACCCCCTTTTTCTCCCAGTAACGGCGCGATCTCAGGAGTGCTGGCGCCGCCATTGGCCCACCTGCAACAACTTATAATGTTCCTTACTCCCTAGTAAAAGTTTGAGAACCACTGGTATATGGCATTGGAACAGTCTCCATTGTACAATTGTGACTGTCCTTCATTGGAGGTTTTCAAGCAGAGGCTGGGTGGCCATCTGTCAAAGATGCTTGTAGTCACCTGTGCTGAGCAGGGGTTTGGACTACATAATCTCCAAGCTCCCTTCCAACTGTAACGTTATATGATTCTATGAGCCCATCTCGGATTGCATGGGTCTTTTTAGTATGTAATAAAAATGATGCCGGGGAGATAGCATGGAAATTTCTTAAGTTTCCGGGCCAGTTGAAGCTGGGCATGTAGTCAGAATTTACCCATGAGGTGTTCCACACACCCAATGTTTTGTATAACGTAGCCTGTCTTGCTTGCACATGCATTGTTACCTAACCAGGATTTCGTGTCCTGCCATCTGTAGCACCCAAGGGCCCAGTTTAAACATGAAGCTGGGTTTTTGGAAAGCTAAGTTCTTTTCGCTTGCCCAGTGCCATGTTTAAATGGGCACCTTTCCTTTGGGAATGACTCAATTAGCCTTCCCCTTTTGAGGAAGTGTTTACATACAGCTGTATCAGCAGTGCTGTCAGTGAATGTATTTTTTGTTTAGAGAGGGAACTGGTTTGGCAAGATTTTGTTTCTGGGCTAAGTGGAGGAAAAGCATTACCTTCTTTTGGATTAAGAAAATACTTTCCCTCTGAGTGAATTTATGCATTTCAGATGAAATGCAACTGGTGTAGGCCTTATCTAAGGTTCAGTTCACATGCCCTTCAAGTTGCTTTGAAATGTTGGGGGAGGGACAAATTGGCTCACTGTGTGATTCACTTCACCACCTGTTCAAGTCGTGTGTTTTCACTGCACGCTGATGATCATTATGCCGCCACAAAGGTTTCTGAAACATGTACGTCTATTGAAAAATTAGAGTTTGGATATATATGGTAAAGAAAATCCATCTGCTTGTATTCCCTAAACCAATTTGTTAACCCACTTTTAAGGTAGCATGAATTGGCCTTCAGTCTTGTGTCGAAGGATTCACTGGGTTGCTTCACATGTCATATGGAAGTGATGACAGAGAATGTGTGAGCGATTTCTGTGGGGGAGATCTGTGAATTCCCTTTTTGCACAATGCTTGGAAATGTGGAAAGAGGATGTCACTCACACCTGCATCCTCTGTTTCTGCTATTTGTTATATGCATGTAGGTCAGTGTTTCTCAAAGTCCTACAGGGGAGTTTACTCCTACAGGCCCATTTATTTACAGTTTACTCCCCTGTAAGTCTTTGCGGAGGTAGGGCAATGTCTGAGGCAGCGCTGCACTTCAAGTAGGCTTCGGAACGCGATCGTCGCCGTTTGGGGCCTTGGGGAGCCCTGCAGAGGTGGCAGCAGCCCCCCCCAGACCCTTTGGGGAGCTGGCAGGGTAACCAGGTATATTTAAAACAGCATTTTTGGGTTGGGGCAGGGGCAATCCTGCAGCGTTGCCTCTGACGTTCCAGCTGGCTACCCCCGGCAGCCGGAAAGTTTTTAGGTCGCGACCCACCACTTTGAGAACCCCTGATGTACCGGTATGTTCCTTCATTTAACAAAAAGTTAACTCTTTTGACTATTGCAAGTCAGCTATGAATCCAGTGTGATTTTGCTGTAACATTTTTTGAGCCTACATAATTTATTTTAAAACATTTATATCCTGCTTTTCCCCTTACAGGTACCTCATGCCTTACTACTCACCCTTTAAACATTTTCTCGAAGTGGGCAGGATGTGCGTGTGGGCATATCTCATTTGAAACTTTTAAAATCCTGTGTTTGGTATTCACAGATATGGGCCTTGGTTTAGAAAAGAACTTAATGCATGTGTTCCTAGCACATATTTCACATAGTTACATAGAAGGCATACTCCTCTGCAAAACAGAAATCTTAAAGGTGTACTCCAATTACACTTTACAAACTTAGTATAGACAGCTGCTCATTCCAGATAAAATCCTGTAACTATTTGTGATGGATGGTAATGCTTTCAGACAATAGTTTTGTGTGTTCTGTAATATTTGCGTCAAGTTCCTGAGAATAAGGAAAAGGGTAAGTGTTCACTTCCTGTTTTTCTTGTCTTTAGCATCAAACGGTGCCCTCTACCGCCAGAGGCAGATGGAGATAAGGACCAGCGAACAGTGACCATCAATCCATGTCACATGGGAAAGGCATTCAAAGTCATGAATGAATTAAGGAGGTATTATTTTGTGTTCATTATGAATAATCTTGCAATTATCAGACACTTGTGTGTGTGTTTGAAACTGGTTGGCATCTACATTACATGAAATATTTTACATGAAATAATACATGAATTTTACATGAAATATTTTACATGAAATAATAGAAATAGAAGCCCAGTATAGCTGTTTACCTTTAGAAGCATCAGTAATATTTTACCTTTCACATCATGGGTTGTCTAAATTGCATGTATTTCTCTCGCATCAGGATTGCCACTTCATTGGGGTTACTGATACTGGTGTGGAAAGTACTTATGTAATTCAAATGACTTGGTTGATTCAGAACTCTAGACATTACCGTTGTAATGTGGAAACAATAAACATGCAGTAAAGGTCATATTTGAACTGGGCTGGAACATTTCTGTTTTCAGTGCAAAGCAAAATGGCTCACAGATTATTCCTTAGAAAATAGCAATTGTATTAGCTTTGGAGGCCCTTACGTTTTTTGCCCCTCTGCATATATGTACAGTACTTGCTGTTTCTTTGCTTTAAAAAAATCCTACTCCTACAGCAACTTCAGAAAGATGTCAGAGTAAAATAATCTCTTTAAATGGAAAGTAGCTTCAATGCACATTTTTACTTGATGCAGACTTCCAATAGAGGAAACTATTTAAAAACCAATAATGCAATATTATTAAGACACCTACACCTAATTGCAGAGCAAAAATTGCTAGTGTGCTACTTGATTTCTGTTTGACTGCCAACCATCCTACGTACCAATTTAAATTTTCACATTGGCTAAGAAAATGTTCTGCCATGCCATCTACCAAATATGCAAGCTTACATTCCTACATTTTTTTTGTAATACTAAAAGCCAAATGTGTTCTGTTTTTAAAATCTTCCTCACACATAGTACATTGGCATAGGTGGTGGTGTCTATTACCAGTTGCTTTCTTTCTTTTGTGATTAAAGTATGAATGTGTGTAGCTGAGTTCATGTCTGATATTTTCTAATTTCGGATTGTACATCTGCCTAATATATATTGTTAAGAGATGTAAATTAATCTATAGCACCTCTGTTGGGCTAGCACAGCGGTTCTCAAATAGTGGGGCGCGCCCCCCAGGGGGGGCGCGAGGCCCCACAAAGGGGGGCTCGACCACCACAGTCGCCCTCCGCACGCTCCGAGGCCGGCCCAGGAGCCAGCCTCGGAGCGTCCGGAACGGCCGGCGCTCCGTCTCTGCGCATGAGCGAAAACATCAAAAATACCCGGATTGACGCTTGGGCCTTCAGAAGGCCCTGGAGCGCCGGCCGTTCCGGACGCTCCGAGGCCGGCTCCCGGGCCGGCGTCGGAGCGTGCGGAGGGCGACGCGAAGGGGGGGGCGCCACCCCCCAAAATCGGGTGACGGGGGGGGGCGCGGGGAAATTTTTTTGAGAACCACTGGGCTAGCAGAACATGGGGCTGTCTAAAAATACGTTCAAAAGATATTTTTGGATAGGATATTCATTCCTTAATGATGTGATTGAATGTAATTTCTCCTGCTCATTCTCTGACCCCCCCACCGCCACAAAGGTGTTTGTATACTGCAAGCGTGGGGAACCTGTTTGTGGTGGAGGGCCATTTTCCCATGGGAAAAATTTGCTGCGGGCTGGCCGCAATTTTGGCACCCCCACCACAAATTTGACCCCCCCCCATGAATTTACCGCTCTCCGAACTCCCACCCACTCACTCTCCTTACCTCACGCTCCTCTGCTCCGGGCTGCCGCCTTCCCGTGTCAGCTCCTTTTGAAAGCGGTCTTCCTGTACCTGCGCAGATCGCCGATGACGCCAAGAGGGCAATCTCTCGGCCTCAGTGGCGATGTGCGCAGGTACAAGAAGGCTGCTTTCAAAAGGAGCTGATGCGCAGAGGCCCGGTCTTGCGCGGTCTCGCGCGGGCCGGAGGTTCCCCACCACTGGTATACTGTATGTACAAGCCTGCCTGGGACACAATGTGTATTAATATTTGCAGTAAAATTTGCATATGCGGATTCCTTGTTAAACATGAAGCAAGGGTAAATAACTCCTTTTCTCTGCTTGTGCACTCAATAAATATTTTGCTTTTATGGATACATGCATCTCTGTAAAATCATATGTGCATGTCTTCAGTGATCTTGTGATTGGTTAATAATATAGCAAATGGTGGATTTTTCCCAATGTGTTTATCAAAACAAATGAGTTAAGGCACAGGAGGAGTTACTTTTCTGTGAGTCTCTCTGTATTAAAAACAAACAGAAAAGCCAGACATGGTTTGATTTACTGGTATTGGAGTTGCTCCTTGAGCCATTAAATGCCCTCAAGAAGCAAAAGCAGGCTAGGATATTTAGGCACCTGAGGTAGGTCTTGAAATGCTGCTTGTGTTGCTTTCTCTTGGCTTAGTAATACGAGTTTACCCAAAGAGGAGAGTGGTGGGTTAGAGAAACGTCTACTTTTTAGTCCACCAGTCTCCTGTCTGCCACTTTTTCTTCCTTTTCAAATGGGATCCAGGTAGTAGTGTTGAGCAGGATACACTCAGGCAGTCAAGCCAGGTAACAGGAGCGGGGAGGAAAGTCTCGGGTTGTGCAGCTAAGTAGGGAGGAAGCTCTCGGGCTTCAAGGGCAGGTGCTCTTATTCTGACCCCTTATTCTGACCCCTGATAATCCACTACCTGAGGTGGGTACCTTGGATCTCCTTGTTATGAGGCCAGCACTATGTTGGATTAGAGCAGAGAGACGTTTTCACCTATCCTGTTCACACAATGAGAGTGATCAGAGTATATGAAATTATAGTAGTTTACATGGTGATTGTGTGATTATTACATTGTTAAAATGTAGGCTTACCAGATTTTCCGGCACCCCGAGGGGGCGGAAGTGACATCACGGGAGGCGGGTCAAGGAACCGTGATGTCACTTCCGCCAGAAGTGATGTCATAGGGGCGTGTCCAATCGGCACAATCGGAAGTGATGTCACAAAGGGCCGTGTCTGGCCAGACGCGCCCCTGTGACATCACAGGGGCTGTAAAATCTCCATAAAAGCAACATATTTAAATAAATATTTTTACTTTATTCATTTTTGTTCACTGGACGCCTCAGAGCATGTGCAGAGTGCCTTTGCCCTGACAAACATCTTCCAATATATATTTATTAAATTTATATAATACAGAAACCTTCCAATATATTTATTAAATTTATATAACACAGAAAGGCAGCAGTTGCAACTAGGAGAAGAATGACCAGACACTCAAAGTAATTAAATGTGCAGGTCATTTAATTGGCGTTACCTCATTTACTCTGCTGGCAACAGAAATTCTGATCTTAATTTGGCAGGGAGACGTTTGGCTGACCCGGCCCGGGAGGGGGCGGGGATGTCGGTGGCAATATCCCCATCCCCATTCCTGGGCTCGGTGGCCCTTTCCCCACTGGCCCAGATGTACGTCGGCGCAACAGCTGGCGTACATCCGAGGAGTCTCATTGGGGTCAGGCAGTCCTACACCGAGGGAAGGGGACGAACATCCCCTTAAAGAGACCCCAGGCTGAGCCTGAGCAGCCCAGGAAGGACTGAGGATCCTACGGCCGGCCCTATGGGCCTACCGCGGATCCTTACACAGGATCGGGTTGTAAGACGCAGAGCAACAGATGTACTAAACTGCACAGGATATAGGCACAGTAGTACTTGAGATTTGTGACACGTTTGCCAAAATTTTGGGTTGTGACCGAAGTACAGTATAGCATTCCTCAGAGATAGCAGCAATGTTGCTCCTTGGCTAGCCCAGTTAGAGTGCCCTTTAGATGTGTTGGCAGCTGTGTCAGAGCTGCTTTCCCATGGCTTTGTTCCATGGTACTGCTGTAATACTTAAAGGCTTGCCATGCTGACTGGCTGAGTGACGATTGCCAGGTAATAATGCATGCGGTTTGCTCTGCCTGTGTGGTGGCAGGCCTCTAAACGTGACTGTGGGATGAGTACAAAAAGAGCAGCCCCCTCACCGCTGCTGTAATGCCAAAAGGGCACTGGAGTTACATGGGGAAATGTGCAGCATTTTAGTCTGTCTTGTAGAACTTGTCGTCCTTGTAGAACTGAGCATACTTCCACCTTTGCTATCACAAAACCGGAGGGAATAAGAGTACAGTTGTTTGCGTGCCAGAGAACGTGGCTGTCTAAGCTGTGTACAGGATGCATTGGGGTGATATAACATTAGATTATCCCTTTTGTAACTTGAATGCAGTGCAGGCTAATGGGAGAGAGAATGACAGTGCTACTCTTAGTGGAAGCTAATGGCTTGTGTTGTGCATGATGCTCTTCTAAACATACACGGCCGCAACTGCCCTTAAGCCTCTGTCTCCTTTGCCTTGTGTGCTTATTGCCGATTTATGCTTTCAGCTCCCTGCTGCTGCTGAGCTGTTGTAGAACTAAATTGTTGCATTTGCTTGAATGCTTTGAACTGGTTGTTTTTAGCAAAGGCTGATTTTCATGGCAATATTATGTATATACAGCACTACCTTGCACTTTTGTCTACTTAGGGACCAGAGCATGGATGAAAGTCAAAAACGGATGAATGTTAAAGCATAGCCTGATTTAGCTTGCAAATTTATTCTGGCTGGCGAAAAATGTAAACAACTAATATGAATGCATGCAAAACCTAAATGAACAGAAATAAAAGAAAATAAATATAAGAACATCAATGAACATCGTGGAAGGTTGGATGAAATAGAACGAAAGAGGAAAGATGAAATGTGGTTATAATTGAAAACGGCTGAAAGAGCAAAGAGATGAAAGTCAAGGTATTGCTGTAGCAAGTTAGGTCTAGGGAGACCTTGCAATGATTGGGCACAGAAGGAGGAGGAAAGCTCTTCTTTACTTTCCTTGTGTGCCTTCGCTTAGTTGGTGGGCATCCTCGATAGAGGTGACTTAAACATGGACCCAGCTGGTCCTTTAGACCAGCGGTCTCCAAACAGGGGCCCGCTGTCCGTTCAAAAATGGCATGCTGGTGTAGCGCGGCGGTGACGGAGCCTTACCGTTCTGACCCGCAGCCTTCTATCTTCGCATCCAATCTTTGCAGAAACGTGCACCAGGCAGCTGCTTCTCCTGCATGTTGCCCCAGATGGCTCTGGGCCCTGATTTCCCGTTACTTCCTTGACAGTAATGTGGTCTAGTCTCTGCTCTGATGATAACTCAGGAGGGTTGATGCTAACTTGTATGCCCTAGCTTTTGGGTATTTTGAGGAAGGGCTTATGGCGGGAAGCCACCTCAAGCAAGACTGATGTAGATATTGCGTGCCCCCAATTCCCATGACTAGCATGCAAAACAGATTGCCCCCTTTCCTCCATTCTGAATTGTTGAAAAGCCAATAATGGAATATTACTGATATTAAGACACCTACGCATAGTAATTCGAGAAAAGCCTTTTGCAGAAACTGTAGATATCAGTACCTTCCGCTCTGTGTCCATCAAATGGGTGTTGGTTGTTTTTCCATGCTGCTGAATTTTATAAGTTTAAACACTTGGATCTTAAATTTACTAATGGTTTGATTTACAAAATTGTACCATGAAATCCAGCTAAATTGTCACGTTGGGTGTTAAACTAAAGGGAAGTGAATTCTTGAGGAGTCTTTGTATGCATAAAACATATTTAAATCATTTCTTAACTACCATCTAATTAAATCTATCTCAAGAAGGGTTTGCCAGTTTGTGGGATTCTTTCCTTCCCTGTGTATTTCAGCCTGTCTATTGCCTTCCGTTTTGATGGCCATCTGAATGCAGTGCGTAAGACCTGATGACATTTCACTTTATTCCCATCCCTCTTTTTCTCGGTTATATCCTCCAAGAACATTGTTCTGCACATGTACTTGTATTTGGAAATAGTGCATTGCTATATTGAGTATAATGGAACTCTCTTTATTCAAACTTATAAATGCCATTTACTTTCCAACTGTCCTGATTATTTAAATGAGCCATGTATGATGAACCCTGGTGAATCCATGTTCGTTTTGTTTGTTTGTATGCAAAAGCATTGCTCCTCTTTATCGGAACATTCTGCATGCCCCGGCTCCATTTGCATAAAAGATGTACAGTAATGGGTTTTTACACCTTGAAAGTATATCATGGGCATCAGCATCTATTCTAGGCCATCTATGAGGCATGGAACTAATTATTTTTTAGATGAAGGAATTGGTACAGGTTAATGGAATTGCTTGTCTAAAGCCACACAGATGAGTGAGTAGGAGAGGAGAGGAAAAAAATCTGCCTCTATTATACAGTCCCCAGCTGAGGTTGTTAACGTGTCCGTGGGGAAAGCTGAAGGAAATATTGGTCATCTGCCCAAGCTAGCTGTGAGTATATGTGTGTTCATGTTCTGTAGATTTTACTTCCAGTATACCAAATTTGACTAATCATGCCAATGTGTGTTAAATTGCAAGATTGTAATAATAGACTGTTCTATGAAATTTCAATGAGGGACTTCCTTTTTAAAAAGGTAAGGTCTGGCAACCTTAGATCTGGATAGCTGAGAATTCAACCTCATCCCATTCTTTACAAGATAAGTTGACTACTTGGCTTTCCTATCCACCTTATTCAGTGAGGTTGGAGCAAACAAGAACAGTGAGTGTAAAACACAAAACACCAGCTAATCTGTTTTCGTGATTGTCTTGCATTACAGAACAGTTGTCCAAGGTCAATCAACTATTTCCGTGTGCATGATGAAAGCACAGTATGGGTATACATTCTGAAAGTATGATTTTTTGTTGTCTCCCTAGTAAGCGGCTTCTCTGCGATGTGGTGATCGTTGCTGAAGATGTTGAGATTGAAGCTCATCGTGTAGTCTTGGCAGCCTGCAGTCCATATTTTTGTGCAATGTTTACAGGTAACTTTGTGCCTCAAGCAATGAACTAATTACCATTTAATGTATATGTAGGCCACTGATGTTCTGGGTGCAAATTATGAGGAGCAGGAAGATTCTACTCTAGCTGACGTCCATTATTACTATTGGAGTATAGGCTTCTGTGTTCTTGAAGGCCTGTGTCTTAGAAAATACTGGTTTGTCAATACAAGTCATGCTAGAATATCTAATTTCCTTTTTTTAATAGAGTGACTAGTCTAGTAGACGGTGGAAATGCTGTGGACGTAGTAGTGTGCCTAGATTTCAGACAAGCATTTGACAGTCTCCCATGATATCCTTGTTGATAACATGTGGGCTAGATGGTTAGGTGGATTCAAAGGTGGTTGAACAGTTGTTTTCAATGGCTCCATGTCAAGCTGGAGAGCAGTGGGGTGTCTCGGGGCTCTGTCTTGGTTCCTCTGCTGTTCAGTATTTTTATAAATGAGGGATAAAGGGAATGCTTACCATCAAATGTACAGATGACACAAAGCTGGGGTGGGAAGCTAACACCCTGGAAGACACAATCTTGATAGGCTTGATCATTGGGCCCCTATCAACAAGATGAAATTCAATAGACAGAAATGTAAGGTACATAATCTAGGTACAAAAAAATCAGAGGCACAAATACGAGATGGGAGAGACCGACTTGACAGTGGCACATGCAAAAAGGATCTAGGTGTATTAGTGGACTACAAGCTGAATGTAAGCCAGTATTGTGATGCAGCCACAAAAAAAGCTAATGAAGTACTGAAATGCATTAATAGACCCATAGTCCAGATCATGAAAAGTAATAGTTCTACTCTGTTCTAATCCTGCTTCCGGCTCTGGATGCTTCATTTTAAGAAGGACGTTGGTAAGATGGAACAGGTTCCGAGAAGGACGACTAAGATAATGAGGGGTCTGGAAACCAAGTTGAGGACTAGTAAAAAAACAAACCTGGGTACTTTTAGCCCAGATAAGAGAAGACTGAGGGAAAATACAATAACCATCTTCATGTGCCTGAAGGGTTGTCTCATAGAAGGGGAGAACTTGCTCTCTCTTGCTCCTTGAGGGCAAGAGCTAGAATTAGTGGGTTGAAACTATAGGGAAATAGATATAGGCTAGAGATTAGAAAATGTCCTAATTGTAAGAGCTGTTTGCCAGTGGAACAATCTGCCTCATGTAGTTGTGGGTTTTCCCTCACTGGAGGTTTTTAGGCAGAGCTAGAGGGCCAGCTGGGATGTTGTTACAACAGGGATGTTGTAACAGTGGCCTGCACTGAACGGGGGTTTGGACTAGATGACCTGCAGGGACATTTCTAGCTCTAACATTCTCAGGTGTTCTTTAGGAAGAGAGAACCACCTAAGACTGACACTTTACTGTATGAGCTGACATTTGTGAGCGTTTCCAGGTGATGTATCGTGTTTGAGGAGTGCTGTGCTCAAATGTTCCCTATTGCTTCTAGATTAACAGGAACCATTAAAAGATGCTGTGTGGTTGCTAAGCAATGATAAATGTGATTGCATCTGTTTTCCCTCCACCCCAGCCTCCTTTTCCAATGTAGTTCTCACTAGTCTAGCCAGAATGAATGATCTGTAACGTGAAGAGACTGCCACATCTTCATTTAAAATGACAAGAATAGAAGTCTTGTCACATAAGAACATAAGAAGAGCCCTGCTGGATCAGCCCAAAAGCCCATCTAGTCCAGCTTCCTGTGTCACACAGTGGCCCCACCAGATGCCTCAGGGAGCACACAAGACAACAAGATACCTGTGTCCAGTCGCCACTCCCTTGCACCTGGCACAGAGAAAACCCACTTCTAAAACCAGGAGGTTGCTTATGGCTTGTAACCTGTGATGGTCTTTTCCTCCATGAATCTGTCCAAACCCCTTTTAAAGGCATCTAGGCCAGATGCCATCACCACATCCTGTGGCAAGGAGTTCCACAGATGAATTACACGCTGGGTAAAGAAATATTTTCTTTTGTCTGTTCTAACTCTCCCTCCACTCTATTTTAGTGCATGTCCCCTGGTTTTCCCATGTCACCAATTCCCTCACACTGGAGAGGAAAGGAGTGGCCTTTCAATTCAGTGTTTTGCCAATTTGGTGCCAGCTTAGTTGCTGACCTATGGCATACAGCCAGAAGTGTAGTGGTAGATTTTGCAGTGCATGAGTTTTTTCCAACATTCCCTATAACACACCTCACAAAGACTATTCAACAACAACAAAAAAGTTACATTTCTTCATTAGGATGCTTTCTCTTTAGCTACTAATTTTCAAATGCTTCATATTTAGGTAACTTCATCCCAAATTCTTGGAGTAGCTTGCAATAGTTTAAAACAAATGTATAAAAATTGAAAAATGGAATTAAAAAATATCCTAGTTAAATATGAAAGTTATATTAGTGCACTAACCTTGGCGTGTTTACTCAGAAGTAAACCCCACTGTGTTCAGTATTTAAGCCCAGGTAAACTTGCATAAGATTGTAGCCTTAATGAAACATGTGCTACATACTGTCTCTCAGGTAGCCCTTGGGAAAGAGGATTGCCAGGACATGACCCCGGTCCCAGGCAAATTTCTCAGTTTGCCCCTTGCTGAGCCTGATGCTGCTTCTCACTGAAATTGAAATCCTTTGGAAAAAGATTCAAAGGTAGAACCTGGGTGCTCCTGCTGATATTCCTGCTGTAAGAGTAATCCTGGAGGTCCACTCCCCTTTGACTACATCCCTGCATACAGCTTCATCCTATAGGGCAGGGCTTCTCAAAGTGTTGGTTGTAACCCACTTGGTGGGTTGTGACCCAGTGCAAAGGGGGGCTATGATCTGGGCCCTCCCACCCACCTTTGCTCAGAGAGCTTAGCCTAATACCCCCCCCCCCCTTGGAACACTTACATAGAAGAGCTACCAAAAATGAATGCTGTGCAAGCTCACACGCCCACCTTCAAGCTGCTCCTTCCATGGATTGGCAGCTGGTACAATGGTAAAAATTGCGAAATTTCCACTCAGTAAAAGAATCAATTGCAGCTGCTGTGCTACAGTCCAGAACCACCACCACCACCACCACCCCCAAAATAAGGGCTATCTATATCCACAGTTATGCGATCATACTGAACAGAAATTGGCAGTGGGCCAGAATTCAGTAGCATTCAAGTGTTTGGCATTCTTTTTAAAGGCGACTTTCCAGTTCTACAAAGATAGATCACAAAATTTCAATCCTATCTCTGAGAACCACTGACTCCAAGGATTATTTATTATTATTATTATTATTTATTTTTTATTTAAAAAATTATATCCTGCCTTATCCTATGCCGAAGGCAAATGCCCAAGGTGGCTTACAACAAAAATTAAAATACATAGTTTAAAATAAGTTTAAACAATATGTAACTAAATTTAAAAACAATAAAATCCACTGGGGGTGGTGACAGTATGGAGCACAAAAGCAGCATAGCAGAGCATCTTGAGACACAGGAGACAGACCACAACCCATCACCCAAACGCTAGACGAAACAAATAATGGAGTTGGGGGTAGGACCTAAGCAGCACGTCTGATGCTTCTGTGCTCTGCATACCACTAGAACTACCAGAAATAGAATCAGCTAATTATGCAAAATAGGCATGTATAGTGGGCCCTTTTTATTTGTGGTTCGGGACCCATGGATTTATTACACCGTGGCCCACACCCATGAATGTAAATGCTAAAAAAGAACAAAAAAGCCCCACTGTACCTTTTTAAAAGTCAAACCGCTGCATTTCCAAGGCTGCACGGGGTTTCTGCAGCCTTCCCGACTCACTTCTGGGTCACACGGAGGCTCTCCCCCCCTCCCCAGCCTTGTCCCAGGGTGCAACCTCGAAAGCCCTGTGCAGAATCCCCGTGCAGCCTTGGAAACACAGCAGTATGTCTTTTAAAAGGTAAAATGGGGCTTTGGGGGCTTTTTTGAAGCATTTTTTGCGTACCCCACTATCCACGGATCTTTGCTATCCACAGGGGATGGGCAGAATGGACCCCCGCAGATAGCAAGGTCCAACTGTATCTACATATTTACCTAACGTATGCGGGATACAGTATTCAGAGTTTTTAGGGTGCAGAATTTTGATATTTCGTTAAGCACATGGTTTTGATAATGTAGTCCTGCCTGCCTATGTCCAACAGAATGCACAACATCAAATCTCTTGCTTGTAAAACAGTATTCAGGAGTATCTTAAATATTTGGGTAGCAAGATGGTAGCACCACAGTATACATGGTAGCTAAATATAGCATAGTCTTAGCTACTCAGAATACCTAAGGTACACCTCAAAACATCTCGGTATGTTCAGGGAAACTAGAGTGTTGCATTTGTGTTGTTAAAACACAGGCAGTATAAAGAGTACAAATAACTTATGTTTTGATAATAGGCAGGCCTAGCACCAGATGTTAGCACCCTTGGGCAGTTGCTGAGGGTTCCTTGTCAATTCCTGAAATACTCACATCTCACCTTTATTTAGCAATAGTGACTCCCTTGGCCAAAAGAGTAAATTCATCGTAAACGCCTTCTCCCAGCCATTTCATCCACAGATGGGAGCTTTCCACTAGAGGCTCCTATGTGGCATCCTATTTGGGTGGCATGACTGGGAGGATATGGGATAGGAGGGTATCCCCACAGAGGGCCCATTGCCGAGGGCCCCCGGGAATTGGCCCTGATAATGGGACATTGTTGTTCCTGAGGTGGAACGTGTATATGTACACGCAGTTAGAGCACCATATGGACCTGTTAATTGGGTAACAAGGCACTTTCTTAGTGGTGCTCTTGTGTTTAATAGAGGGAGAGCAACTGTCCCTCTTCACTCCAGTGGCTGCCGCATGCCATATCCTATTCCCTCTCCCAGGTCCTTTTTGCCAGGCAATTGAGTAGCCCCATTACGGCAGCTGGAGGTGTACCTGCGGTAAAGGGACAAACCATGTATGTCCCCTTACTTACGTGGTTCATCCCTTTACCACAAGTAAACCTGCAGCTGCCGTAATGGGGCTACTCAGTTACCCGCCAGTAGCAACCTTCAGTAGACCTTCAGTCTCCCCTGGATAGTCAATGCTGGGGAAGGATAGGATTGGGCTATGTGTAAAGTTTTGGTCGATCTGATATGCAAGGCTCCTATTTTATGACTGGGTTAGTCATAACAAAAAAAAACACCCTTGATTTAGTGCTACATGAAGAGGCCTAAGGGAGCAGCAGTCTTGAACAGTCCCCCATCAACCTCTCTTGCCTGTGACAGGGCAAGAGGCAAAACTCTTGCTTTCACTTTAAAACAAGCTACCGTTCCATGTTATGTATGAACTCGGGGGAACCGCCATTTGCTAATTAACGAGAGTTGAGCCAGGGCATCAAAGAAGGATCAAACCATAACTTTTCTCTTGCGGACAAGAGAGGAAGGTGGGGCACTTGCAAGCCTGTGGCTCCCTTAGGCTTGATGTATCACTCGCCCATTGTTTGATGTTCTGTCTTAACCAGCCACTATGGCAAGGAAGACAGAAAGGGAAGACGTTGCTGCTGTTCTCCTGGAACACGCGGCCATAAAACACATGCTCTTGATCTTAAGATGAGCACATATATCAATTCCTTTTCTTGTAGTGCAGTTACTTTCCTACGAAGGAAGAGAGATTCTGCTGAGAGCACAGCCTCTTGTTCAGTTCTGCTCCTTTTTAAAACTATAGAAAAAGGAGCAAAGAACTTTTTTCACCTCTCTTAGAAGAGTATGAATTAGATGTAGAATGGGACCAGCTGTGATCAAATATACTGTTAAGAAGCGGTGTATTTCTGGTTCAGTTCTATGAGCTGCAGTAAGCGGTTCTTGTAGCCCTGGGCCGAAGAACCCTTCAGTTACCAATAAGACTTTTAAAAGTACAGTAGTTTTTTCAAGGTGGTTCTAACGTATTTGGGGACTGCTTCCTAGATTTTGAGAAATGGAGTCTGTGTTATGAAGATAAGTAGGTATTGGTGGATGAGTAACAAGCTTCCATTGAGCACGTGGAGAACTAAGTAGTACTGCAGTTACAAAGTAATTGCTTATTTCATTGTATTTTTAATTCAATTTTAGGAGATATGACGGAGAGCAAAGCAAAGAAAATTGAGATCAAAGATGTCGATGGGCTGACCTTAAGTAAGCTGATCGATTACATCTACACGGCTGAGATAGAGGTCACAGAAGAGAACGTTCAGGTGAGGAGAGCTTTAAAAGCTTACCTGGCAATCACAATTAAATTGTGATTGGATTTGCTTGGAATCTAAGGGAAAAAACCAAACTCTGTCATTACACCCTGCAAAATGCATTTGAAATATGCTGCTCTCTTCTGGGTCTGGTCACATTGTAAGTCAATGACAAACTCAATGTTAATGATAAAACTTTGAACTTGCTTGTCTTTCTCCGTCTCTGTCTGTCTGTCTCTCTCTCTCCCCCCCCCCCCCCCGCTTGTGCTGTGCTTGTTTTGACTCTGCACTTGGGATGAAAGAATACCAGGCAATTATGGTCTCTTTGATGCAAGGTTGAAATTTATTGGTAATCGGGGAAGTTACACTAGTGTAATCTAAGAATCGGAGAGAGTGTGAGGGTCTGTATTGATATTATGGCTGAAGGGCTGCTTTACGCACATTGCTCAGGGATTCTGTTTAAGTGATGGGAAGCGTGTGTGATGATACACATCTGTATGGTGTGTTCTGAGTGTGGAAAGTCTCACATTATTTTGATGGACTCGAGATGGGGGTAAGAGACACCAGGTGATTCAGAAGTATGAAACATAGCACCTGATTTCCATGTTACTACATGTTTAGTAGAAACGCAGCACAAGATATAGATTCCCAAAAACTTAAAGTGTAAGGATATCTCAACAATTGTCTTAGAAAACGCTTTACTTAAGAGGTAGTGTAGTGTAATGGCTAAGAGACTAAACTGCAAATCCTAACTTCCCCAGTTCAAAACTCACCTCTGTAACAAACTCACGGGCAGCCCAATCCTTTTGTAACATGAGATTTTGTAACATGAGTTACTGATAGTAGTTTTTTGTGGGGAAAAATACATCTGATGGGGCAACTTGGAGTGGTGAAGCTGAAGTATGGAAAGGTGCTTTTCTTCGCCCACTGCTTCTCTCCCCCAACTCTCCTCCCCAAGATGGTTTTCCACCATGGGTGTGTAGGTAGGCCATAAGAAACCAAACTGACTTACACACTCTGTTTCGGGAAGTTCTTCAAGATCTAGAATTTAAGCATCCTGGGTCAAATTTGCATTTGATAAGTGGTTGGTGTACTTTGATGAAGTTAGGAATTTGTCCTTGGTATGAGGTTGGCCGGTTAGTTTCCTGATGTTGTTGCTGAAGGAAATGGGCTCTTGGTTAACGGATATCCTAAGCTCACTCTGTCTGTCCTCTGTGGTTTTCCTATTTTAATGGAGAGGCACACAGTAAATCCTATGAATTTACTTGTAGAATATTTACCGTATTTTTCGCTCCATAGGACGCATCGGACCATAGGACGCATGCATCCTATGGAGCAAAAAATAGGGGAAAAAAGGTTTTTTAAATAAAAATAATAAAAAATATAAAGAAAAAATACTTACCGGGGCTTCGGGGAGGCCTGCAGAGGCTCGCGCAGGCCTCCCCGATGTTCATTTCGGCAAAACCCGGCCATTTTCGGCCACTTCCGGTTTTGGCTGAAAATGGCCGTTTTTTGCCGAAATGAAGATCGGGGAGGCCTGCGCAAGCCTCTGCAGGCCTCCCCGAAGCCTCGGTAAGTATTTTTCTTTTTTTATTCGCTCCTTAAGACGCAGGCTTCCCCCCTATTTTTTTTTGGGGGGGGGAAGTGCGTCTTATGGAGCGAAAAATACGGTATATCTTTGAAGCAAGGATTTTAATGGAAGTATGAGACGGGGCAATGCCACTTTGTCCCAGGGTCACTGCTCTATTCAAAGCAATTATTCTCAGCCCAGTTTTAAAATCTGGTACTGCTGAACGACCAGAACCTTTGGCGTTCCAGAGACATGCAATAATAATCATGCTTAGCATTTATATAACATTTCAGAAGGTTCAAAGTGCTTTGCATACAATATCTAATTAATCTGCGCAGCAATCCTTTAAAGTAAGTCATTATCATTCCTATAGGGAGTGTGAGATGAGGAGTGCATGACCTGAGGCATGGCCCCGACAGCCAAACCATGGCTTGGCCATGACATTTGAACCAGCCAATGGCTCACCTGAGGGCCATCTAATAAGTTCATAGCAGAAGCAAAGCTTGAACCAGGAATCCCTTAACCACCAAGCAATGCCATATGATACACAGATGCAGATAATTATAATATAGATGTGGATTGTCCTCTCACAGGAAACTGTTGTGTAAGCTAACACTTAAATTTAGAGCTCAATCATTCTAGTGGAATATTAAGATGCTAAAACAATTCCAAGGTACTTGATGAAAAACACCATATACATTATTACTGTACTTTCTCTTTACTGGGTTAAGTTAATCTATCCTAAGAATCAGAGTATGTGGGACCTGAAGACTCCTAGCATAATTAATTTCTGTGTTTTATTGTTGCCTGTTGGGGTTGGAGTGCTTTCTGAGGAAGTTACTGATTTGTAATATTCCTGTGTGATCCAGCTGGGTTGGATTTTTCTTGCTGGAATAGTACAGTGAATGTACCTCAGGGTGTGTTGCGGTTTTACTACTGTTCTCTTGGGATAAGGTGAGTTAGGGCATATAGTTCTCTTCTTGACCACACTGTGCTATGGCAAGGTGAGACTTTTCAACCATTTTTGCCTTGTTTCTCTGGGTCATTTCTTGTTTTTTGCGCTTACAAGTGTTCTTCATTCCAGCAAAATAAATGCAGTTTTAGCAGAGGGGAAACAGAAATTGATTCTGATTAGATTTCACTGTTTCACAAAAGTCAAGTGTTGACCTCTTAATTTTTCATTGCAAGAACTTGGGGTCCTCTCTAGCAAGTGAACAAATGTAAGTGCCCCAGGCTGTCTTCTCAACCTGCCTTGGCTCAGTACTTTGAAGGTCATGCAGATATTATTCTTTCAGCAGAACTAGCCTTTAGATGTCTGAGCAGTTTGATGTCTGTAATGGAAAACAGTTTAGTGTGAAATTGGTCAGTGACGCTACTGCATTTCTGTTGATGTATCAATGCAGCTCATTAGGAATGTAAAGTTTCTGAGGTGGCCATTTGATAGTCTTGAGGATCGCATTGAGGGAACCTCATGAGCAAGAGGGCCACAGCTACTCTTCATTTTTAATTATATAGCTTTACCACAATTGCATGTCATTTTTGGAAATATGTTTGATGTATAATGGTCGGCTGGCAAATATAAGAACTTTTGTAATCCAAGATAGGGTAATGCCTTTATTAGAATCAACCAAAAAGTACAGTAACAGGATAGCAAACAGCAAGCTTTTGATTTCTGTGGGATTTTTCATTGGGCAGGAAGGTAAGCAAAAGAAGGTGGTGGTGGGGAATAGTGTGGGGCATGTTGTGAGTTCTTCTGCAATCCACAGTTTGTAAAATATGACATTTTGGAGGTTCCCATCTGCGGACTTAAATTGGCCTCTGAAAGGTGCAAGATTATTTCAATGTATATACAGGGCTACTTAAAGGAAGCAAAAATGGTTGAACCCTCACCTGTGTATTTTGGAAATAAAAGGTTATAAGTAGAGGTGTTTGTTTTTTGTTAAATACCATAGGATTACAGCCTAAGTCTTACTGAACACAATGGGCTTACTTCTGAGAAAAACAAATAGCACCATTTTAAAACCCCTCTAGCTATAAATCTTGTTTTGGAATGTAAATTTGTGATTTACAAGAACTGTTTGTAAAATACATGTAACAACTTTGGGGTCTGTGTAATTATGCAAGGTGTCGCATACATTGATGGGATGGCAGAAGTAATAACAATAGGAAATGTGGACTAAACAGCACAGTGACATTAAAACACTAATATTATTATTACTGTTACACCATGTGTGTGCATGGCACTTTACAACCAATGATGGGACAGGTTTCTGCCTCAAGGGGCTCACATAGCCTAGTACTCTGATTCCATTCCGCAAGGCATGTCCAACCTTCTTTGATGGAAAAGTGAGGAAGAAATATCCTACGGATGATTGCTTGCATGACTCTCTTGGGGTTTTGTCATATGTACTGATTGTCCACTGACAGGTGTAAATCTATATCTTCGTATAAATCTTAGATAAGTTGCTAACTCTGTTTTGCTTTCCTTTTCTGCCGTTCAGGTCTTGTTGCCAGCAGCCAGCCTATTGCAGTTAATGGACGTTCGACAAAACTGCTGCGATTTCCTTCAATCTCAGCTTCACCCCACAAATTGCCTTGGAATTCGCGCCTTTGCAGATGTGCATACTTGCACTGAGCTATTGCAGCAGGCCAACGCCTATGCAGGTGATCACAGCAGCCGCTAGGACTTGTTGTGTTTCAAAATATAAAGATATGGATGTCTGGGGGAATAATTTCACACTTCATCATAAATGAGGGAGTAGGAAATTGAAGTTACGTAACAATCATTGCATATGATTCACTTGCCTTTGAAGAACAAACATTAAGACATTTTGAGATTTTAAAATTAACTGCTCATTTTAACTGTAGCTAGATGCAACCATAAATACATTTTCTGTGTTCTACAACAATAGTTTAAATTGGTCTGAATGCCCATTTTGGATTTTGCATCCTGCTTTTGGTGATGCCCTGGTGAGAAATATCAGTATAGTGCACTTGCTTTCAATTTACTAGCAGTGTTGTATGCTCCATTTTCTTTTCTATTTGCAAATTTTACTGATTACTTTAATAGCAATGCCTTAGAACAACTGTTACAAAACCAAAATGCACTGCCAGATCAACTCTGACTTAGTATCCCATTAACAAAAAAAGGAGGAAGTTATGAAGAGGGAAAAGGAATGTATGGCTAAGCCAGGTTTGCAGTTCAAAATGAAAGTGTAGTTGCTTTACAGCGCAAGTGTACTATGTGTACTCAGAAGTAAATCCTGTTGTAGTCAATTAGACAGCGGGTGGTGCAGTGGGTTAACCCGCTGAACCATAAGCTGTTGATTGAAAGGTCGGCAGTTCGAATCCACGACGGGGTGAGCTCTCGTTGCTTGGCCAGCTCCTGCCAACCTAGCAGTTCCAAAGCATGTGAATGCGAGTAGATAAATAGGTACCGCTTGCGGGAAGGTAAACAGCGCTCCATGTTCCAGCTGCATGCTACGCGCTGCGGCAAGGAGAGTCATGCCGGCCACATGACCACGGAGGCGTCTTCGGACAACGCTGGCTCTTCGACTTTGAAATGGGGATGAGCACCACACCCTAGAGTCGGACACGACTGGACTTAATTGTCGGGTCACCTTTACCACCTTTACCTTAGACTTACAGCACAATCCTAACCAACTTTCCAGCGCACGTGTAGCTGTGCCAACAAGGGTGCACACTGCATTTTACAGTTCAGGGGCAGTCATGGAGGCCTCTTCAAGGTGAGGGAACATTTGTTCCTTTACCTCGGGGTTGCATTGTGGCTGACTGGCGCTGGAAAGTTGGTTAGGATTGCGCTGATACACTCAGGTTAATAATATAGAATTGAAGTCTTACAGTGCAATCCTATGCGTATCGACTCAGAATGCAGTGGGACTTCCAGGAAGTGTGTGTAGAATTGCAGCTTTATTCTCTTACTCAAATAACTTGAAACATCTTTCAAATCTGATTACGTTTACATGGGGTTTTAACATCTTTTATATGCAAGGTGGGTTTTCTTTGTTCTTACTAGACACTTCCCCTATTGTTGGAGCTTTCTTAGACTTCCAGTGTTGTGACTATACAGTTAGCCACCAAAGCAGCTGTCCATTCATCGTATTTTTGAGAGTACCCAAGCTGCAGGGAGGTAGCCTAAGATGAGATGGTTCAAGGAGAAACTTGGGCAGATTGACCAACTGGTTAATCCACCTTTCTTCTTCATCTTGTAATTTTGAGGACCAAGCCCAAATAGAAGTACTAGGTTACTTTGCTTTTCTTATAAGAACATAAGAAGAGCCGTGCTGGATCAGGCCAGAGGCCCATCTAGTCCAGCTTCCTGTATCACACAGTGGCCCCACCAGATGCCTCAGGGAGCACACAAGACAACAAGATACCCGTGTCCAGTCGCCACTCCCTTGCACCTGGCACAGAGAAAACCTACTCCTACAACCAGGAGGTTGCTTTCCCCCATCATGGCTTGTAAGCTGTGATGGACTTTTCCTCCATAAATCTGTCCAATCCCCTTTTAAATGCATCCAGGCCAGGTGCCATCACCACATCCTGTGGTAAGGAGTTCCACAGATGAATTACACGCTGGGTAATTCAGCCGCCTTTTCTCTAGACTGTATGAATGAGAAGTATGAATTGTGGTGGTGACCATTGCTCGATTTCTGTATTGTGTGTGTATATACAGGGCTCATATACCATTCCAGGCTTACATGTGTCCTCCGCTTAATGACGGAGACTTTCCCTGAACCCGTCATTAATCGAACCTGTCGTTAAGTGACGTTATCCCTACTTGGGATAGGGAAAAGCTTTCTATACTTTTGCAAGCTTGGAAGTTTGAGGCCTCTCCAGAGGCCTGTTCTGGGTCACACACTTCTCCAAAGGCTTGTTCCTGGCCTCCACGGGCTTCTGAGGGCCTCGGAATGGCCCACAGAGGCCTCCGTAAGGCGCATCTGGTTTGTATGGTAAGAAGTGCCTTACAGAGGTTTCTGAGGCCCGTGGAGTCCAGAAAGAGGCCTTCGGAAAGGCGCGTGACCAGGAACAGACCTCCGGAGAGGCCTCAAACTTGCAAAAGTAGGGAAAAAGACCAACGATGGGCCATATATGGGGACTACCGTTGTATATCCGGGTGGTCGTTAGGTGGAATGTTAGGCAGGGGACACCTGTATTTTAATGCCAGTGTAAACTAGTGTAATGCAGAGAAAATCTAGTACAGGCGGTCCCCCCCGTATCTGCAGGGGATAGGTTCCTGCTCTCACTGCGGAAAAGTGAAACGGGAACATTCAAAACATGTGGCCCGTCACCTGCAACCTGAAGTTGTAGTATCTTGGGAGGACTCTGTGTACAGTGGACAAGACATGATTATTGACTGTGTGTCAGGTGGACAAGACAGGAATGGGGGAACACTCGCATCACTGGAATTTCTGTTTCTGTTGTGACGTGCCCTGAGGTAATGTAGTCCCAGCAGGTATATTGAAAACTCCTTTCGATGAAGCAAACTCTTTCTCTCTGAGATGTTAAAACCATTTCCTGCTGCCATTTATTTGGTCACTATGGCAGCGTTTTATCGTTGAACTTACGGACACTGCCTTAGTATGTTTTGTAACTGTGGGGAGTCTCCACAGGTACAGAACGCTGAAGTGTGCCATTGATTCCTGCCCCTGCTGCCCATGCCGGCTTCCATGGGGTGGGTGGGAGTGGGTCTTGCAGGCATGCTCACACTGCCTCTCACCCTGTGTTCTCCCTATGGAGAGGGCAAATGTGATCAAGACATCTGGCAGAAATTGCTAGGTGTGAATGAAATTTTCTGAAAAGGCTGTATCTGGATTTGCAGTTCAGTGCTCAATCAGCAAAGGAGAAACTGGTGTGGGACAAATGGCTCGCTCTTAAAGGGTTGATTTTTAGGATGGTTTAATCTTTAACCCGACCAGTATTGCATTCAGTTTATATTTGGCTATTTGGTAATTACAAGAGCGACTGCTGTTGTTTTATTGGTCTTCATGGGGCCCTTTTAGTAAAACATCCTATGTAATGTTAATTAACTGCCATTCAAAAATGCTATCAAAATTCTTTGGCTGTACATTAACTGTGCTGAGTCGGATAGTTGCATGTTAAAAGTGAGTAGAAGGGAGAAGCAAAAGGGGCATACGAAGTTACTTAAAAGAAAATTCCTCTTCGAAAACTGCCTTAAAGCTAATGACACGGGCTTATTAACAAAAGGACATACGCTTCTGACTTTGTAAAATTATGAATATTTGGGTAGGAGCAAAGTATTCTCACTCTTCTATGCTTTTCATGTAAATAAAGGTTGGGCGATGTGTAGGCTATTGTATTGTGCAAGGTTTTGTGTCCATTTTGTGAGTGCCATCTGCTGACAAAAATAAGAATAGCATTGCTAAGAGCTAGTTGAAATACCTGCAGTCATTTACTACACGACAGCAACAAAGTACTTTTTGGGAACAGACAATCGGGAGGAAAACATCTGTGCCATAATATTTATGCATGTACTGTATTTATTGCGATGACCACAGGATCAAAATGGTGCATTTCGGCTCAGATAGACACCACAGTGCACAGCAGGATTTAGGGAACTTGTTTTATAACATGGCTGTCGACAACACGCAAGGGTGGGAGGGGAACAGGCAACCCTGATAGTTTCTGGCCATGCATTTGTAAAATCCAAAGTCAATGAGCTCCTTTTTTTCCTCTGTTTTGGTAACTCTTAATCAGACTGTTTTCCTTTATTTAGTGCTCTGATGGCTCCATGACTGTTGCTAGTCCTTCTGTTTCGACTTAAAAAAAAACCATGGATTTCATTATAATCTTCCTTTTCCCAACTTCTGATTGTTTTGAACAGAGCAGCATTTTCCTGAGGTGATGCTTGGTGAAGAATTTCTTAGCCTTAGCCTGGATCAGGTTTGCAGCTTGATATCAAGTGACAAGCTCACTGTTTCATCAGAAGAAAAGGTATGGTTGTTTATACAAATCTGTCATATAGAAATAACACATTTTTAAACTTTTTTTTGAGAACTAAAAATATACGGATGGTGTGAGTATACAGTACTTGTGACAGCAAGCCCAGTTAGGAAGGTAAGAAAAGGCTGACTGTCTTAAGGAAACTCTACCAAATTGGAGTCGTGGGGGGTGTACAGTAGGTTCAGCTTGCGGAAGCCCCGTGGAGGCTTGTTAGGTAGAGAGCCTTTTTTTGTTTAAGATTGAAAACCTTTAAAGCGTTGCAAAGATGGTCCCTGCTCGATGTGTACAGACAGATATTTCAGAAATCAAAACCCAAGATGCTTTAAATCACAAATGGACCTTTTTTTTAATCAGGGAAGTTGTGTGAATCCAGAATATACATCTTTTGTCAAGAGAATCAAAGAAACACGTTGAGTCACTCAGGGCTTTGTAAGCAAAAGCATTTGAATCAAAATAAAATAAAAGTTGGATTGCTAACCAATCTTGATCACTTTTGTTTGGAAACTAGGACTGGGGGCTGCTTCCTATATTATGTTTTTCTTGACATGGAAAGAACTTCCATGAGGGAAAATGCATGTAACCTACAGGTAAATTTGCACGAGTGGAGACACTACAATGTAGCCATCACTTCCAAACACATGTGCATTTTTGCTAGACCTGCCAATGGTACCAGCTGAGTGCACTTTTTGAACTGTTTTTATTTGTAGCTATTTCGGAGATGAAAAACAGTTCAAAGTTATACATTTTTTAAAAATTTAACTTTTAAGTGTGCATTTAAAAACACCACCACCAAAATTAGTTCTAAGCTCTTACAGCTACTGAGGAAAATCCTGAAAACTGGATGCCCGAGACATTTAGGTAGTCTAGGACAAACTGCAAGCATGGAACGAAGGCTTCTATGGAAACAGTAATTTCATTTCAGTGCAGCAGAACTGAAGAGGCAGAATTATGATGATCCCTTCTGTGCAAGAAACTGTCCAAACAACCAAAATGTTGATTGTTGGAAGTGCACAGAGTTCAACAAATTTCTTTTTCTCTCGAGAGTGAGAGTGAGAGTGAGAGTGAGAGTGAGAGTGAGAGTGAGAGTGAGAGTGAGAGTGAGAGTGAGAGTGAGAGTGAGAGTGAGAGTGAGAGTGAGAGTGGCCTCATGTCACATTTCTCTTCCTTTCTGCTGCACTATTTTGTATAAACTTTTTTCAAACTCCTCTAAGAAACAGAATGAATTAGGCATGCAAATTTAAGTTCATGCATATACACCTAATTTACGTGACTTATTCCAATGATGGAACCAGGGTAGGAGTGTTTTGGTTGTAATTTTTATTTTTTTTAACCAACTCTAGAATGCGAAACCTTATAATTTACATTTATTATACTACATTGAGCACAAAAACATGCCTCTGATACTCTGGATTTAAACTTCCTTGCATAATTCGAAGCCTGTAGAAAGCCTGAGGGGAGTGACTCACTTGAATAATATATTGTATTTGCTTCTAGCACACACTTGACATAAATACACCCATTTAATTCCTTTTTAAGTCTTCCTTCAGTATCGTTCTCTTCTCTTGCCTTTTGAAAACCTCTTTGGTTTCTTCAAACTTGTTGCTCAGCTTGCTGAATCTTTGCTTGTGAAGCTGACCTTCAGTGCTGATTCTGGTCCCTTCAGTTAGTTGTGCTCTCGCTCTGTCCAGGTGTTTGAAGCTGTCATTTCTTGGATCAATTATGAGAAAGAGTCTCGCTTGGAACACATGGCAAAGCTGATGGAGCATGTCCGTCTCCCTCTCCTGCCCAGAGATTACCTTGTACAGGTGAGTTATGTACACGTCAAAACTCGATCAGATGAAAAACTTTACATAATGTAGTCTTAGGTTGTTGGTTCTCCTGGTTGCTGGTTCTCCTGCCCATCTAACACCATGGGCTAACACGTCTGAATCTTTCTTCACTTTAGCTGGTGCAATATGAAGATGTCAAAATTGTCTTTAACAGTTAACATGTTTTAGAGCTTGTTTCACTGGTAGGTTTAGGGTGGAGGCAGTGAAGAACGGTCCTTCCAGATTATAGAAGATGGCCATAATCCTGTGTGTATAACATCCATGATCCTTTTGTGTGCCCTTCTAGAGCTCCTATTTGAACCCCCCCAACTGTTCTTTTAAATCCCCCAAATTGAAAAAAGTGCAAATTGAAAAAAGTGAAGGGGGGAGGAGGATGCATTGAAGCTGCTGAAAGGCATGCTCACAAATGTGCATATACTCCTTGCCACTTAGAACCAGGACTTTCAACAGAACCAGAACCAAAAATGCAGAACCAGGACTTTCACATGGTTGAGCTGAGCGTGCAAGCTTCCCACCATTGAAAAAAATAGTTGTACTAATCCATGTTGTCATTTTCAGACAGTTGAAGAAGAAGCTTTAATCAAGAATAATAATACATGTAAAGATTTCCTTATTGAGGCCATGAAATATCATTTACTTCCTTTGGATCAAAGACAATTGATAAAGAATCCTAGAACCAAGCCAAGGACACCGGTCAGTCTGCCAAAGGTAAGTGAAGTCCTCTTGCAGGAAGAAAAACAAACTCTGGTACAGTTCATACATACCCTCTTGTCAGAAATCCAGGAGGCCTTTTGCATGCACACTACTGCACATACAAAGGAGCACAGTAATACCGCCTATTACTCTGCTTCCTATAGCACTGTTTCTTGATAGCACTCTGTCCTGAGTGGAGATTTTACAGTACTATAAAATAGAAAAAAGTTAAAATCCATAAAACATTCAAAGGTTTGGTGCAGAGATGTACAGCTGTCTTTTCAGTCAAATAAGCTGTGTATTTTGGCTAGTGCTGTGCCAACGAGCACAGTGTATTCTGGCTAGTACGGGGCCAGTCACTTGCTACCAGGAAATGTTTCAGGAGAGGAAACGGTGGGCAAGGCAATCTACCCTAGATACAGTACCTTCTTTAACAAGAAGGATGAGTCGCAACCTGGCTCAACGTCCTGGGAGTAGCTCCTCCCATAGTCTTCCACTACTGCCATGTAGGAGGAGTGACAGCAGTGGTGGTCAGTTATGCAGCAGGCTCTGACCTAATGCACTGGCGAATACAGTACTGTGAGCACATCTACATTAGAACAGTGTTACAACTTTTTTCCTGTAGCTCTGCTTCACATTCCAGGACCATACCCATAGCATTTATAGGAGGTGGTATTTGCATTATGTATTTTTTGCCTGCCTCAACATGTTGGAAGGTTTGCAGGTGCTGGGTATGTATGTGTACTGTACATTGGTACACATGCATATATAGCCATGCAACCTAAATCTCCTGTTACGATCTGCTTTAGATGCTTACTTGGGCTGAAGACCTTGACACACTTTGTTATGAGTATGTTTGGAAAGACACCCTCTGCCTGCTTCTCCACCATGATAACAGGATCTTTGCTCTGGATATAAAGCATCTGAGCCATGACAAAGTCATATATATGGTGGTGGTCAGGCAAATGGGGAATGTTTGAACCATAGAAGTTTACTAGTTTTGCTACAGCATTATTAGAATTATTTCTTATCAAAGGGATATATATATATATTCTTTGGCTGTAGAAAACCTTCTGTATTCTGGCACTTAATGCTTTTCTATCCAAGCTTTTCTGTAACATTACTAATTCAAAACCCATTGGGACCATCCTGTTTCTAAAAACTTTGTCACACAACTGCATGGTAAATAGTAGTAGCCAGAGACATTGTGAGAATTGAATGGTGCAAAGGAGGCAAAAAGAGTAGTGTTACTCTACAGCAGGGGTGGGGAACCTATTTTCGATGGAGGGCCATTTTCCCATGGGCCGCCGGTTCCCCACCCCTGCTGTAAAGAAACGCATACATGCATTTTGAAACCCCTGCCGTTTTGTAGGTAGCTACTGTAGGCGTACATCCACATGTAAAAGAAAATGAGTGAATTCAAGACCCATGAGCTTGTTGAATTAAACTTTTCCCCTTATCTTGTTCTCATTCTAATCTCCCTCTGTTAAAGCAAGTCTCTCCTGATATTTGGCATCACCAGCATCTCTATTGTTCTTCGAACTTTCATATACTTCTAGGCTGTTACCACACATTTTTATTAAAATGTAGGTCTTCTGGGATATGAACTAATTACCTTTTGCAAAGATGTTAGACTATCTATGAAAGCTAAGAGTGCATAATCTTTGCCCAGGGGCTGTGATCACTATTTTATCAAATAGCTTCTTGGCTAGATTACAACTTTAATATTATGCAGATGCCAATTTCCCATGTTTCTAAAAGGAAATCCTGTGTTTCTTGGGTGCATTGTTATGACTGTGATCTGCAGGTATTGGAAGCCCCAAGTGAGATCAGTGATTTTATTTGCTAAATTTCTGTTTGCTGTTGGAAGTACTCCATTCACATAGGATTACCTTAATCCTGTGTTTTTCTCCTACCAAGGTAATGATAGTGGTGGGTGGACAAGCGCCCAAAGCCATTCGGAGTGTGGAGTGTTATGATTTTGAGGAGGAACGATGGGATCAAGTAGCTGAGCTTCCTTCCCGGAGATGTAGAGCAGGTAAAATGTGTGTGTGTTGTCGTAATGGCCTCAGTCACAATTCCACATACATTACTTGGTTACATATTGTATCTTCTGTTGGTTTCCTGGATTCTAAGTTTAGTTAGTTACAACCAAGTTCCATTGATTTCAGTGGGACTTGGGTATGACTGACTAAACTTAGAAGACAACCTTTAGACCACGTAATACAAAATAATAGAATTATTGATTGTTAGAATTTAGTCTTTCTATGCTAACAAAGACTGTCTATAGACCACTTAATCTATTCCGGTAGCCACTGGGGACTACTTCACACATTACATTTTTAGGTGTACCCCTAAAACCTGTGCAGTGTGAACACAACATGCAAACATCTGATTGCTAACAGCTGTGTATCAAACACACGTGAATTGCACATAAAATATTTTTTTAGTTAACATTGGCTGATTGTATGCTTCTCATTTTATGTTTAACTGATTGTGAACCACCATGAGGGTCCTTGTTAGGGTCAAAGTGAGGTACAGATGATTTGAATAAATTAAATTCTCAGGGAATTGTGATTGGCTGCAGCTCCTTATTGCATGTATCCTTGATGGTGACCCTAGACTTTCCTCTGTGTAATGTGTGAAACGGTCCATAGAAGCTGTTGTGAAACACTTCTGCATGGCAGTTGCAGCTGCTTGTGGAGGCCATATCATTTGAAACCTTGCTTTATACATGGATCAACCCTATTGGATGGAGAGGGTCCATGCCAGTGTCGACAGCGATCAGGAATGTGTGGTGCCAGCATGAAGACTTGCCTTCATTCAGATGCTACAGGTACAGCATGGAGCTACTACCACACTGCACTGTTTCTTGACAGCCTTCATGTGGCTGCTGTATCATACAAAGTTGGCCTCTTGAAACCGATTGGAACTTTTTCCATAATTTTGCTGTAGGTGTAGCCTGCCTAAATCTTTTCTCTCTCCCAATTTCTCAGGGGTGGTTTTCATGGCAGGCAAAGTCTACGCTGTGGGAGGTTTTAATGGCTCTTTACGAGTCCGAACAGTAGACGTATACGATGGAGTGAAAGACCAGTGGACGTCAATAGCCAGCATGCAAGAAAGGCGCAGCACTTTAGGGGCAGCTGTGTTAAATGAGCTCCTCTATGCTGTTGGTGGATTTGATGGAAGTACAGGTAAGTTGCTGAACAAAAGCCTAGGCAAGTGGGTACATTTTGCTCATGATTTCTTCCCTGAAAACACCATTGCAAGGACTGCAGATCTCCATTAGCTTCTGCCACTGAATTTCAGCCTTTCTGAATTTCAAACCTTCGTATTTTGTGAAGCAATATTTTACCCTCTGTACAACCTCCTTTTACTGTCTTGTTTTGTTTTTAATTGCAATTTCTTTTCAGTGCAAGGTTGTCCTTTGAACAGGCTTATACTGTGCACAATGTCCAGAGGCCACCTTGCAGTGAAACTGTTAGTTTTTGCAAGCTTGATGTATTTTTGTTTGCTCATTCATGAATACACTTTCCATTAAGTTGTCTTTGGAAGTCAGGAAGAAGCTGCTGTAACTGCAAAAATGCAGTTACAACTCCTTTCATGGCTGCTATTTAAAGGCTCTCCTTTTAATCTCTCATTGTTTTTGAGGAATCGCAAGAGACATGAGCTGGGGGAAACTATCACCAACTGTAGGCTCATCTGCCCGCATATTGGCACTGGCCACATGCCAAACTAGAATGGCTTTGAAGCCCAGTCAGAAAGCTTAGTAGCTACTGGGGCAGTCTCCATCTATTTGGGGGGGGGAGGGGGCTGGAAGGAAAATGACTATTAAGACAAGGAAGGCACTGTACTCTGCTAAGCTAGAAAACCTTTTTTGTGTTTTTAAAATAGGTCTAGCATCTGTGGAGGCATACAACTATAAAACGAATGAGTGGTTTTTTGTGGCCCCTATGAACACAAGGAGAAGCAGTGTCGGAGTTGGAGTTGTGGAAGGTAAGGACAGCAAACTGCCCTATGAGCCATGTGAGTCTTTATTAAGTGTAAAGTTCTAAATTTAAAAATCAGATTGTGAAAATGAAATTCAGTGAGTGAACACTGTAGTAGAAACTCGGTAAGGAAATCCCAACCTGAAGCAGTATACTGAGACATGCTTTCACAGACTTAGTTTTTGATATTCTCTTTCTTACTGTGCTAGAAAGCTTTACTTATGTTTCAACATCGTTCTAGCCTGATGCAGATCACGATATTGGCACAGTGATTGACTCTGGACTAGCGAATGTGTGTCACCTAGTACATTGCAAATAAGGTAAAGGTATCCCTTGACAATTAAGTCCGGTCGTGTCCGACTCTAGGGAGCGGTGCTCATCTCTGTTTCAAAGCCGAAGAGCCAGCGCTGTCCGAAGACGTTTCCATGGTCATGTGGCCGGCATGACTCAACACCGAGGCGCATGGAACGCTGTTACCGTCCCGCTGACGCGGTACCTATTAATCTACTTGCAATTTCTTGCTTTCGAACTGCTAGGTTGGCAGGAGCCGTCGCACGGATTCGAACTGCCGACCTTTCGATCGACAGCTCATGGTTCAGCAATTCTATGTTAATGCACACCATTCACAAAACCACTACATTTTGTATTCTAAACAAAAAATATTTATGAAAAACACATTAGAATAGGATTATCTCAGGAACATCAATCCTAGTATTACATAGGTCTTAACCTGTGGAAATACTGATGCCTGTTGATATGCCTGTGGCTCTTGCCCTCAGGAGCCGCAGAGAGTAAATCCTCCCTTTGTGCGTGACAGCCCTTCAGATAAGTCAGTGGTGGCCAACCTTTTTATGACATGTGCCACTTTTATTTTTTTTGTATCTTGGGCGTGCCACAAAAATAAATAAATAAAATAAATAAATAAATAATAAATAACCGTGTTTTTATTTTATTAAATAACCATGTTTAAATAAAAACAGAATCACCTTCAGTTACTTAAGGTTTATTATTATCATTCTTAGAGCACGTAACAATGAACCATAAATGAGCCAGGATGGTGTAGTAGTCTAATGCAAGTACAGTAACTGAACTCACGTCTTTTAATGTTTGGTGGTCTGTTATTGCAATCAAAACCAATTTCAATTCAGAAAAATCTTTCCTGGCAGATGTTTAGTTTCATCAGAAAATTAGTGCAGGTGGTAATCCACCTGTACAAACATGTTTTTAAAAAGTTTATTTTGCATTATACATATTAGGAAATATTCAAAAGCATTACCAACAACATCAATACATACCATAAATCACTTTTAATGTTGGTTGCTCTTAGTGTACTGTATTATCATCACAGTATAAAGAACATATACAAAAAAGGGAGAATATGTGCATTTTCCCCTAAAACTTGGCATTTACATACTGCATTGGAAAGTAACAAATCAAAAATAGTTTTGCTCAAAACTAAATTCCTGTGATGTGTAACAACCATCAAACTGTTTTTATGAGGTAGTAACTCTCTCTCCTCATGTGCTTCTGTAGTTTGCACACACACACACACACACACACACACTCTCTCTCTCTCTCTCTCTCTCTCTCTCTCTCCTCATGTGCTTCTGTAGTTTGCCCTCTCTCTCTCTCATGTGCTTCTGTAGTTTGCACACACACACACACACACACACTCTCTCATGTGCTTCTGTAATTTGTACACACTCTCTCTCCCCCCGCCCCATGTGCTTCTGTAGTTTGCCCAATCTCCCTCTCTCTCTCTCTTCTGTGGCCGCCCCTGTATACATTCCTCCATCTTACCTCCTGGTTTATTCAGGGCCGCTTACTCTGTTCAGAAAGAGGGAAGAGGGTGGAGGGAAGAATGAAAACCGAGAGCCCCTCTGGCTCAACAGTGGAGATCGAGCAACAAGAGGACCATCACATGCAGGAGGAAGGACTAGGAAGCCCTGGCAAAGCCAGTGTCCATGAGCAGGAGGAGACGGGGGGGGCAGCCGGGAGCCAAGAAGACCAAAGGACAGGAGGACGGAGGCGTCGCTGAGCGGAGGAGGAAATCTCCGAAGACTGAGCAAGAGTTGGGTGGAGAGTGTGGGGTGGAGAGAGGGAGCTACAAGGAGGAAATGGCTGCAAGACCGTGCAAGGAGGAGGAGGAGATGGCCACAGGGGGCAGTGAAGTTGGGGAGCCCTTTGAAATCCAGCTGGGATGCGGCTCTGGAGAGCGAAAGCCTGCGAAAAGGAAGAAGCGCAAAGCCAGGGAGGCCCCAGAGGACCAAATAAGGGAAAGTCAACCAAATAACGCACCCAAATACCTTTTTATAACAGTAAATAAGGGGCTAGGGGCAGTAACTAATAAAAAGCTAGGAAGCCGTGGCTCCTATGCCCCCTATAATTCCAGGTTCCTTCCAACACTGTCTTCAGAGCAGCGCGCGCTGGCTCCACGCGAGCCTCGATCTACTCTAGGCTGATCTGCGAATCTCACGTTCCATGAAAGACACCCCCCCCTTTCAGTCACGCTAATTTACCACCGTCTTGTTGTCTCGTTGCGCTTCTGTTAGTTGCGGGACTAGATCTGAGCCAGGGATCGGCAGTCGTTGGCCTCGGAATCTACTTTCAGCCCCACAACCTAATGAAATGTGCGGATGAATAACAAAGGGTGCTTTTGAGTCTCCCCCACTGCGTCACTACAACAAGCAACCTCCTGCCTCTAGTCTAGAACTAGAGGGTTTAGGGTTAGTATTCTGGTGGGGGTTATTATGTGGGCCTAATTCAGACGTTGTAACCTCCAGGTCAGCTTCAGCCCCGCACCCCTCTAATTTGGAGCTGGCGGGTTGTGGGATTCTGGTCCAGTCCTCCTAGGCACGCGCACTGCCCCTCTGTAGCAGCTTCTCCCGCACTTTAGTAGTGGGCGATTTAGTCCAAGCAAAGCAGGACGAAAGGAGCGGCAAGGAAAGCAGAAGCCGGGGGAGCCTCCCGGAAGAGGAAAGCAAAAGAGGACGGTGTACACGAGGAGAAGAAGAAGCCAAAGAAAGAGGGAAGGGGGAAAGCGGAGGACGACAAGTGGAAGCGGTCAGTTGTGTGTGCGTGCTGGGCTGCGTGTGTGTGCGCGCGCATGTGCAGGGCGGGGCCACAGGGTTCGAGTCGACGCTACACTGCAGGTTTGTCCCTTTATACAGGCGGGCAGGCAGGCAAAAACACGCTAAGCTTTGTACAGCAGCACTGTTGTAGCTAAGGGGGTCACTCCGTCGCCGGAAAATCTAGCAGGGAAGAAGAGAGGCGTGTGCGACCGCGTGCCACCCGACGGACCTTCCCGTGCCACTCTGTGGCACGCGTGCCGCGGGTTGGCCACCTATGAGATAAGTGAAGATGGCATACATTGTCTTCTCTTGGTCTTCTCTTCTTCAGGCTAAACATACCAGGCTTTTTTAACTATTGCTCATAAAACTTGGTTTCCAGACCCATCACAATCTTTATTGCCCTTCTCCGAACCTGTTCCAGCTTATCAATGTCCTTCTTAAAATATAGTGCCCAAAACTGGATGCTGTATTGCAAGTGAAGTCTGACTGTCATTAGACACAATAAAATATTAAGATAATGGATTGGAATGGAAAGAAATGTTTTTCCTTCTCAAAGCAAAAATGGAAACAACCTCTCTTAGCCAGAACGTCTTAAGCACTCACTTAGCACAAGCTTCTCAGCTCTTTATTGATCTTGTTATCTGGTATACAAGCTTTTCCATATTGATTAAGATCAATTTAAGCATATTATAAATACTGGTATCTTGTCATGGGCTTTCACAACAAGATTGTGCAAATTATGTGATATAAATTAATGCTGATGAGACATTGGTTGTAAAATTTATATTGCTTCTCCACACTCATTCCGTTCTAATTGCTCTTACTAATGTGTAGTGGCGCATGTTAATTTCTTAAAGGTAAACTCTACGCTGTTGGTGGTTATGATGGAGCCTCACGTCAGTGCCTCAGTACTGTGGAACAGTACAATCCAGCTACAAATGAGTGGAGCTACGTGTCAGATATGAGTACTCGGCGCAGTGGTGCAGGTATTTTTGTCTGTTGTTGTTCAGTCGTTAAGTCGTGTCTGACCCTTCGTGATCCTAGATTTTTGTCTAGGGTGTAGCTTTTTTCTGTGTGTATACATCAGGGCCCATGAGAGGGGGGTAAAGGGGGTAAATTGTACCTGGGCCCAGGGTCAAAAAGGGGGCCCAGGAGCCAAAGGCCCAGACATTTCCTGGGATCTCAGCTGGCCTCATGGAGAGTGAAAGACAGTGGCCGGGTCAGGTCTACCTGGCGGGTAGATCTGGGCGATACATCCGGAAGCTTAGTATACCTGGGCTCTGGAGACTTTTCCAGCTATTGCTGCCCTCTCCCCACCCTGTTTTGCCCCCTCCCCCTTTGAGAAGGGACCCAAAAGAAACTTTGTACCCCCTGATAAAATTCCTCTCAGAGGCCCTGGTCTACACATTCAGTC
The DNA here is from genome assembly GCA_026170595.1 of Plestiodon gilberti rubricaudatus. Lineage (NCBI taxonomy): Eukaryota > Metazoa > Chordata > Lepidosauria > Squamata > Scincidae > Plestiodon > Plestiodon gilberti. The sequence continues at coordinate 189,805,802 of JANXHW010000002.1, read as the reverse complement.
TACATAGCAAAATCTCCACAGTCCTTAAATTCACAGCCATTTCTGTCCAGTTCGTCGTTATGCCCCATTCCTAAGGTGTTGCGTTACTGTCCTCAAATTCTAGGCCAATAAGCAAGTCCATTGGATTGCTGGTTTGAGGGTATGAGTTGTGGTTTTTTCCTGTCCATGTTGGAACCTTTGTGCCTATCCAGTGAGCTGCTGCATTGAGACAATGGCTCATAAGATTGGGCTGGAAGAGAATTTCTCTGTCAAGTATGTTTGTTGGATTTATATCCATCCTTTCTCCTGAAATATTAGGGTGCTCAAGGCGGTATACAGTAAGAACAGTTAAAACAATCAATACAAAACAAAATAATACAAAATATCAGTACAAAATGAAATAAATACAAAATGAAAAAATAGAAGTTGAAACTTATAAGGGTGCTGTTTGGAGCTGCTGAATAGGAGTGGCCTGTGCTGTGAAGGTATGATGCTGTCCTCTCCTTTGCAGGGGTCGGTGTTCTCAGTGGACAGTTGTATGCCACTGGAGGACATGATGGTCCTTTGGTGAGGAAAAGCGTGGAAGTGTATGATCCTGGATCAAATAGTTGGAAACAAGTGGCAGATATGAACATGTGCAGAAGAAATGCAGGTATTGCCAGTACTGTGTGTGTTCTCTTTGGATCTGTATGCTTTAAAATAAAGACGGTTGAGACTGGAAGGCATCTGTAAAAAGAAGAAATTGTAGCTAGATAGCAAACAGGAGTCTGTGTGTCATGCTTTTGTATTCTGTATTCCAACAAGGAGTCTGGAGTGGATGTGATTTCTGAGGAATCAGTTTTCTTTTGAAGCACGTGATTCTAACTCTCATGGTGGCACAGAAAACGTTTTACTATGGTCAGCCGAAGGTGTAGAAACCAAAATGGTTTTATTTATAGGGCAGTGGTTCCCAAACTGGGAGGCCAGCCAGGGGAGCCGCAGAGTGCCACGGAATCATCTCGTAAAACAGTGCAATGCCAATTGGCAGGCATCAACATAATGTAGCAGGGAGCCGCGGCCAATAGTCGTCAAGGGAGCTGCAGGTTGAAAAAGTTTGGGGAACACTGGCATAGGGCTTTGAGTGGTCAGAATTTTTATTTTATCTGACTTGCCTATTGATTCTCAAAAGGACTCCCAAGGCAGCATACAAAAACCAGAAATACTGTATATATTTAGGTTTTTTAAAAAATTTTAAGACGGTTAAAGCAATTTAAACCAGTAAAACTAAAAATGGGAGGTCAAAATTCAACAGGGAGTGATAATACACCCAACTCAAACACTTGGCAAATGTCTTGACCAAGCAGTGGAAAATCCTGGGCAGGCCTCAAGGGTCAGAAAGTTCTGCTATTTGAAGCAGAGAGGCCCTGTCATGCATTCTCCCTCCTTCCAAAGGTGGGTGAACATGAAATGAGGCTTCTGATTACGAATGAAATGGTGGGCAAATTCATGTGTGGGAGAATTGGGCTGAAACATTTGTACTGATTCATAGTTCCTGCTCTCCCCCTGCTCACATTCAACCTTCCTCAAATATGCTAAAGTAGGTAAAAAAAAAAAAACCACCACCACCCAACCACTCATCCATCTTGCCATAAGAAGATTCACTTCATCGTTTAACAAATGCCCTAATGTGAGCAGAGAATTTGCGGTTGGGGTGGACTGAAGCACCCAGAATGCATCCAGGCTGAATGCTAGATTAATGTACCACATTTTTGATTTGTAGGTGTGTGTGCAGTGAATGGGCTTCTCTATGTGGTTGGAGGAGATGATGGTTCTTGCAATTTGGCATCTGTAGAATATTATAATCCTGTCACTGATAAATGGACATTATTGCCAACCAATATGAGCACTGGAAGAAGTTATGCGGGTAAGCAGTAAACTGGAGGTGGGAAGAGAATGGTGGGCTAAGTGACTCCATATTGTGCAATGACACAATTGGGATTTTTTTCCCCAAATCCTTGCTGTGACTCATGGCAGAGCTGCCAACTTTTTTTAATGACAAATCGTGTTGATGAAACTTCTGTCATGAAATGATCCTATGCCTGTGATAGACAGATATCCAACAGGTGCTGCTTTCCTCCTTGCATAGGTTCTTGTGGCAGAAGATGCATTGGTTGAATTCCTGCCTGCAGGGATGCTGTTACAGATAAAAGAGGCCTCTGCCAGGAAAAGAATAACTCAAGTCTTAGGATCTTGGGCATTCTGTTAGTTACAATGCAGATGAGAGGTTGTCCCAAAACTCATTTTGGATGCAGTGTATTGAATGTGCATTTACTCTCTTCCCCTGCAGGTGTAGCCGTGATCCATAAACCATTGTGACATACATTCAAGAGAATGCAAGGATGAGAAATTATGTCACTCTAGCTTGGTGGGTTTGTGGAGATAACTGACTTCTATCCACTACACTGATGTTGCACTCCTGGCATGAAGAGTTTATGCTGAGATGATCCACCTCTGCTCAGTGATGGGCAGTGCAGCAAAGTGAAAACCCTGCTGTGAACATGTTCCAGGAATAGGATGTTGCTTGTTTTTCTTGGCACAATCAGCTGTTTTATGTACAGCCCGCCCCTGAACTGAGTTAAAGGAGATGGTTTCTCCGTAGCATGTGATTGGGAGAAACTGTATTGGGGGTACTTCACTACTGAACTTGTGTCCACACCATATGTTCTAGAAAGCATTCTTTATTCTTACTATACTTGCTAGACATACCTACTACTGAGACTGGAATTTTTGAAATAGCTGTCATAAGAATTTGGCCTAAAAACAGGCCAGAAGAAGTAGACTGGGTATGAGCTCCAGCTCATACAGTATATTGTCTCTGTCCTGTGTGCATATACTAGTTGACTACTGTAAATGTCTTATTTAGGGCACTGGAGATGTACGTTGTGTGACTTTTATCCTAGTCATAGAACTGCATTGGTCAAACCTATTTGTATATGGGACCAGATGAGCCAGGCAGTGTCTTTCTCTGGGGAGAAGGAATAGTCCAACTACCCAAAGACCAGTAACCCCAACGAAATGCAGTTTTTTAGGGGAGGGGGCATTATTGCTTTCAAAGCAAATTCTGCTTAAAGTTGACTTTTTAAAGAAAAAGAATACAAATCTGTGTCTCTTGCCACCACTTCAGAAAACCCAACCCCATGTATTTTGTAAGAGCATTTAGATACCCTAAAACAGTGTGCTTTGAAATTATCAGTTCAAGTTGCCATCGCGTTCCAGAAATGGCGGCTTTGGGGTGACATCTAGGCTCTAATAATTACATTGATCAGGGACCTTGGGCTCTGGCATGCATTGATGACACCCATAATCATACACAAGAGCTGGGAAGCCTCTGGGCAAGCTTCTTTGAGCAAATGGGACTTGAGAGTAGTAACATACTGGATGACTACTAGATTATCTGGCAAAATAATCCAGCCGAGACTCAAGCTAAGTTTAGATCGGGAGTAACTAGTTTTACACATCTCTGCATCTCTCATGCATTTGGTCAGACTATAAATTGACCATAGTGATATTAAAAACTTTAGTGTTTTAATGCTTCCACCAAATGGATGTTTAATTCTTCCAACTGTTTAAGGAAAAATAGCTGCCCTTTCAAATCCTTTCCATGTTTGTGGTGTTATATCTGTGTAAAGAAGTTATTTGAAGTTCTAAAATTAATTCTGAAAAGTAAAGAAAAGTGATTTTTGGAAAGAGAACCCACATCCAACTAAATGGTTTGCATCTAAAAACCTTATAGAATCTTTTATGTTCACAAGCATCATCAGACTGGCAATTCTTGTAACTTCCAACTCTTCTGACATAATTCCAACAAAAACTTAAGTAGAAAAACAAACAGGAAAAGTATTTCTCTCCTTCTTCCCCTGCTTCCCCCCCCCTTCCAGGAAAACTGTTTATTTATTTTTTAAAACAATTAACTTATTTTTCATGCAGTTACCCAGCTTTTGATCACTTAAAAGCTTTGTCAAATCTCAGCAGTGAAGCAGAAAATGCAGTTGAAGTTGCTTTTAACAGGTGATTTGAAGGTAAGACTTATGAAGGGCTTCCATTCATTGATTAGATTTTAAAAACACAGTTTCCTTAAAGTCTCAGTGCTACATCCTAGAATACATTTTGTAGTCTGGCACAGATACAGTAATACAAAATATGCTTGAAGAATGCACGTATAGAAATCACAATTGTTCTCTAAAACGCAGGTGAGCAAGGGGGCTGATCCTTGCCTACTCATCATCTGCATTTTTAAGAGAGATGCCAATTTCTACATGTGCTTACCCTTCATATTTTCTGCTAGTGTCGTCTGCCACTAAATATTTGCTTCCTGGGATGGATTGGGGTGAACCAGCTTATGCATTATACTTCCTATACAAGGGCTGCTACAAAACAGCCTCCTCTCTTCATGTACGAGTTATGTACTGTGCTATAATGTCTAGGGCTATTTAATAGAACCCTCATGTAGGGAATCTCCACCCTACTGCTAGGAACACCTGTGAGCAGTGTGAAGATTCCCTAGTGATGGTAGCGGTCCTTGTAGTCAGCCACTCTGGATCTCACACTCGCATATGTGAGAACCGCTCAACAAATGGAAAATGCTTTCAGGGATCTCCATGTGGGAGAATATAATGAGTTGTACCTTGTGTGAGCTTTGATCCACTTGCAAAAGGGATCTTCCCTGCCCCCTTTCCCACTGCAACCTTGAGTCATGCAGGAACTGCCAGAAGCAGTTACCTTACAAGGACCTTTGCCTGGTTTCTGGAGATTCCCCCCTCACAGTGCAGCCCTTGGAGCCACATCCTATGCTCCTTCCTTAGGAACACATTTGGGGAGGACTTGGGGGGCTGCAGTGGTGAAGAAAGCCTGGAGATGATCCTTTGCATGACCTTTGGTTCTGCTCATGTACAGTTTGGGATGCATCAATCAAGGCCATTAAATAGATTCTCCCCCCCCCCCAATATCGGTGTCCTTGGCAGGGGTGGCAGTTGGTAAGGACATGCCCATCAGAGGGCCCACCAGAGATCCCTTAGTATAGGTGGCAGAGCCGAAATCACTATGATGGGGCACTACTTCAGGGATTTGCCCCAGTGTCTCCAGCCATCTGGCACAGGCACTAGTCCTTGGAATCGATTTAAGAACTAAGATGCCTGCTTTTCCTCATTCAGTGGTGCAGATGTAACAAACGTATGTACTCTGAAAATGAGTGAACTGTCTGTTCTCTTTACTGCCAAAGCTATACCAGGCAGTGTATTTTTGAGCTAATCAGGCCTGTGCTCTAGGAATGACTCTGTTGTGATAATTTGAAGAAGTATGCATCAAGAGGCTTTGCTCTTAGTCCCAAATAGCACTTGTGTTTCCTTATAACATCTGGAAAAAAACCACATAGGGTAGGGTGTATATAAACAGGCCCCATCTTAATGGCTTTGTTCTCAGCTGAGAACCACTTATCTCTAGCAAATGGTATATGTCACTCCTTCCATGTGTAAACTTGCAGGGTTAATGCAAGTTAAGTGACCTCATTTTTCAGCTATGCAATATTAATAATTGCTACACAACAAACCAGCTGCAGTAGCCCCCTGAAGCGCTTTCAGAATATCTTACATTGGGTGTGCATTTTTAATATTTGTACTGTGCCGATTCTGAGCATCTGAGCCAGATCATTTCAAAGATTGCCTTTTTATAGGGCTTGACGATATAGCTTTAGAGCTAACAAATTTTAATGTAGCTATTTTTGTAAGATAATTCTAAAGAGTACTTGGATCTCCTTTTCTTTTGGTGGTATTATGATTAGTGTCTAATCCTTACACCATGGACCCAGTTCTCATCAGCCATTTGTGTATGCTGGCTCGTATATTTTTTCATGAAAAAAAGAGAGGAAAAATCCTTTTGGTTTCTCTTGAGTTTATTAAAAGGACATAGCAGGACTTGATGTTAATTCACAGTAGACCACATTAGCCCCCTGACTAATTGCACATAAATTGCTGGATTTTTAAAGATTCCATTGAAATGAATTGTCTGTGTTGGTTTGTGTTTGATGTTTTGTTTAGCCCGAACAGTTATGTTTCTCTGATTCTCAAGACTGAACAGAATTGTGAGCTGAAGCTAAATGTCAAAGACGAAAGCATATCCTAATCTTGTCATGGTAACTAGGTTTGGTTCAATCCCTTTTATAATTTTCTTTGGAATGCTTCTTTGTGATGGCTAAAATTTGATAGCCTAATTCTGCAAATACTCTGAAATTGTTGGGCAACTGTAGATCCAACTTTTTGATTTCCAAAGGCTGGCCTGTTTGACCTGTATAAAATGAACTTCCACTAATCTGGGATGTAAACCCTAAACCTAAAAGCCCTATCCAAAGGACTTCATGTCGCTACATGTTCCGTATGTACACCCAGATGGTTTGCAGTCTTTTCTTTCCAGAAGCTCCCACTTCAGAACCCCCCAAAACATACTCTTAAAATTCTCAGAGTTCAAAAAGTAATTTGACAAGAGAACAAAGAGAAACTGCCCCGATTCACATGTGGAATTTCCCCCAGGTTCCCCTTTAAATTGTACCCTTAGCAAATTTCCATCTTGCTTTCTGAACTTAGGGAAATGTAAAGAGCGTCTTGGAGAGTTTTTTGTGGTTAGCTTTTGAAAAGGAGTTATTTGGGTGGCCATGTTCTTCCAAATTTCAGCTAAAAGCATTATCTATATACAGGTGTATTTGTAAATACGTTGGTATAATACTGTACAGTACTTATACAGAACATCTGGAATGAAGCTATTCCACAACCCCAGTCCTTTTTAAAAGTTTGAATAAGCTGCTGACTCTATTTGAATTTTGCATGTAAATTGGCTTGAGTAATCCAGTTCTTCTGGATGCAATTTTATGTATAACTGTGACAAGGGGGTAGCATTGCACAACTGAGCAATGAAAACGGAAGTGTTTTATTTTGCACTATTTGTACACCGAGAATTTATGTTCTATAATTTAGGAAGCTTGCCAATTAAGCAGTTACATTCGTCCAAAACCCTACTGCATTTTTTCCATCAACCCTTAGGAAAACGGATACAGTAATGCAGTGTAATTAAAGTTAGTTCAAATTCGAAACATTGCCTGAATGATTTGAAATTCTAATTTTTTTTAAAGCAGCACTGTTTGAATGTAGCCTTTCTGTTACATTGTTATGCCACTTACAGGTTTGGATTGTAAGTGTAAAAGGATAGTATGTTGATCCTATAAGAATTATAATCTCTACCATTCTGTTGAAATATACAGCATTTTATAGTATGGGCATAAATTCAGTAAACCATCTTTTTTTTTGATGAGATCCTAAATTATTTTATTTTCCTGTATAGTAGAAATAAATTTTTAAAATTTTAATTTGTAAATATATTGTATAAAATGTTTTACGACTAACAGATTGTTAAAGAGTTCACCTTGGATATACAGATTTTTTTTAAAAAAATTTGAGAGAAAATGACTAAATGTAGCTGCAATCCATATACCAATTAGCATCCTAATGTTTTTAAATGGGTTTACAGCCCAGTTCTATTCATGATTACTCGGAAGAAGTCCCACTTTGTTCAATGGGGTTTACTTTCAAATAAATGTGCATAGAATTGTGGCCTTAGTCATATTTTTGGATCAAACTGCACATGACATCCATTTACTGGCTCCTATTTCTGGTTACTGCTGTGGGACCAACTGGATTGTGACACATTTCTTTACTTCATTTCCGTTTCAGCAGCAAAGCTTAGAATTAGACTCCATAAAAATGTTAACCTTATCAACATGAGGTCATATCAGTTCTCCAGCACACTGATGAATACTGGTTGAATAAAGTTGAGCAATTAAAATTGCTGTTGTATTTATTCTGCTCCTGTCACAAAATTTGGAGTTACCATGAATTAAAATGGGACACTAGAAACTGCTGTATGTATTTTTTAATGATGCCATTTCAGTAACCCTGATTATGCGCTGGCATTCATATAGTTGGTATACTTTTTAATTGAGGGGTCAACACTCACGAGGATGACATACCATAAGACTTAGGACCCAGTCCTATCCAACTTTCCAGTGCCGCTGTGGCAATGGGGCGTGCTCTGCATCATGCGGTGGGAGGGGGGCAGTCATGGAGGTCGCCTCAAGCATCGCCGCTGGAAAGTTGGATAGAATTGAGCTCTAAAAAAACAATGTTTTGGCCAGTGTTCTAGGTCTTGATATTCTTGCACCGACCAGAGTGGATAGGGCAGCTTATCCCTAAGACAACCTCCATCTCTATTTTTCCAGCTGGGTGTGAGCTCAGTTAATCTATAGATCTGTGGAATATAGAAATTATCCTTAGTAACATAAGATCACAAGAATGGTCTTCTGAGTTAGTACACCATTCGGTGTAACCATTCTTTGTTATAGGAGATGCATGGTTGCTACCAACAACAGAGGCTATACTTTATCCTCTTTTCCCTGGTAACGTGTAATAACACATTCTCATGCTCTGAGTTTTTCCAATCGTGGGAAGGAGGTGATATACAGCCATGTGTCCCCCATAATGCCATTCATACTTTCAGGCCCTATTTGCATAATATCCAGAGCAGTCAGGTTTATTAATGACACACATGACACTTGGGGAAAACAAAAGGTGTATGTATGTACTTAAGCACACTGTAAGCTACGGTAAGTATTGATTGCTAAGATCAGGTATAGAATATTAGTTTTTAGAGCCATGGTTCTCAACCTGTGGTATGTGTACCCCAGGGGTATGTGGCAGGACTTTTAGGGGTACGCCAGAAAAAATTGGGTAATGGCGGAAAAAGGCAGGTAGTGCCTCAATGTCTTGCGGGGCTGGCAAGGCTAACCGGCTAACTGCTAGCTGGCTGTAAAAGTGTGCCTGCCTTGCTGGCTTCCTTCCTGCCTTGCCAACTAACCTGCGCTTCGCATGCTTTCACAGCCAGCCAGAAAGGCCCTCCAATGAGGGCCACTGAGTGCGCTGGTCTCCTTTGGACCTGCACTGAGGAGCCTGCTTGTGTCTTGAGGAGCCGGACGAAGCCACTGCAAAGGGACATGATGCGAGCAAGAGGTGATGCTGGATGCTGATCAGCCAACCACACCAGGCCTGCAGGTAGCCAAGAGATAGCTAAGCAGCTGCTCCTGCTGCCACGCCCCCTTACGTGGGGCCTCTTAACATCCGGTCCCTTATGTGGGGCCCTTACATGGGCTGGACATCCCCCCCGCCCTCTTGGCTGCTAGCCTGCTCCATCATCATCACTAATAGAAGGGGTACAGTTTATGGAAATGGGCTGCCAAGGGGTACATGAGTGAAAAAGTTGGTAACCACTGGTTTAGAGAAGTTGTGAACAGACTAGAACAGATTACAAAATCATCCAAGAAAAAGCTAGCAAAACATCTGATTCTTCTTTAAAAAAAATACATGCAGGGCAGAACATTGACATCACTTGGTAGTATTTTTCAACTTCAACTCCCTCCTCCTCTGGATTTTCCAGGGTCAATTAAATATTTCGTTTCCACATGAAAACAAATCTTCAGGAACTCTTCCCGAGCTCAGACTTTTACTTTCTCTTGTATAGATGAGTAGCTTCCATTTTCTCCTAAGGAAAACATGAAGTGTCACGTTGGAGGATGGGTGTTGGTGATGGGGTGTGTAAACTGTTCCTTGCCCATGATGGAATGATTAGTGAATGAACCTATCATCAATAAAAATGATTCATAAAATAAAAGGGCATCTGGGGAGGTTATTTTTTAATTTGTACTCTAAATACAAGAAGTCATGCACATTGTATCCCTAATCTGACTCACCACAAATCAAAGTGATGCTAATTTCTGTTTTCAAGTTTTGGCTGTCCATTAACAAAACAATGATGTATGATCCAGGCAAAGTTGAGCATTTTTAAGATCCCTTGATTTCAGTGGAATAGATTTACTGTAAGTGTGTTCTGGTATCTCCCTTTGAAGTTATTTGTCTAAAAAGTGCTGATCTTTTGCTGGATTATGCCATCTATTTCCTTTGACAGTGGTTCTCAAACGTTTTAGCACCGGGACCTGCTTTTTAAAATGGCACTCACCCACCTAGCTTTAGGAGACTTAAAAAGTGATCTGTAAATAAATTTATTTACAAGTAAAGAGCTCAGCTGCTTGTAGGGTAATTAGCAGCTAGCTTGCAAACTGCAAAAGCTCAGCTCTTTGCAGGGCAATTAGTAGCTATCTGATTTTTGAATAGCTTCAGGACTTTCCATCACCTGGGACCCACCAGAAATCAGGTTGTGACCCACCAAGTGGCTCCCGACCCACAGTTTGAGAAACACTGCTTTATGACATTACTAGGAGTGTCTCAGACTCTGGCTGCTTCATTCAGTCTACAGTCATCCCCCATATCCGCTAATCTCTTATCCACGGTTTCAGTTATCCGCAGTTCTCAAGTTCTCCCCCCCCCCCCCCCCGTTATGCTCCCCTGTTCTGCCAGCACCTGGAAGTTATAATACATCTAAAGCTGTTCATGGTGGCTATTTTGAAGGTATTCACTATATCTTGTTGCCACATGACCTTTTTCAAATGAGAATGTTGCCAAGAGACTTTGAATGCCAATGACTTGTGAGCTAAAATGGAACATGTGCCAGACCGGACTGTATTTTGGACACAACGCGAGGGCCATGCCGCGGTTGTGTTCCTGTGCCATGATTGTGTGAAGCCATACTGCAAAAGATTTTCCCCAGCCAGGCCATGAGGGAAGGATCTGAGCACCATTCAGCATTTCAGCACGCCATGAACTCATAATGCTCACAGCACGTAGGCACGTTCCATTCTCTTCCCCCTCTCCACGGACCAGACATAGCCAAAGACTTGCTAAATGACTAGTCTGCCAGGAAGAAGGGAGTCTACAAAACATAAGGAGATACCGAAGTCTGGCTCTGGAAGGCCGAATCCACATTTCTTGCAACAATGGAAGCCATCTGCCCTCCTCCCTTGGCCCTGGTGTGTGTGTATGTGTGTCTCCACCCCCAGGTATACCTCTAGCCCAAATAAGGTATTTCCTTTTGCAGTGTAAGAGCCACCAGCTCCTCTCTTGTGTAGGCATAAAAGACAGCTTACCAGTTTTTGCTCGCTCGCTGGACCCTTGCCTCTTTTTCTTCTCTGCATGCCCTCTGGCACCAACCCCCTCCCTCTTCCCCCCTTCCCCCACTCTTAACTTGACTTCTCAGTCACTCTACAGACTGATGAACCTGACCAGGTCAGAGCCAATTTGTTTCTCCCTCCTTTTCATTCAATGCTGGCTTGTGCCATCACTCCTATATAGCATCGCAGCCAAGGTCTACTCTCCAGGATAGGTAAATATCACCCATGTACAAAATCAAGGAAACCTGGTGATTCTCTGTTGTTCTAAGTTTCCTAGTTCTCTGTATGATGTGTATGATTGTATTTTTGTATGAATCTGACTAGTAAATATTGGAAAGTAACCACGTATGTCCTCAATATTATTTAAAACCAAATTCTGTGGAAGCTCAACTCTGGTATAGCTGGTCTAAAGATCCCAGAACATACCAAATTGCCATATTTAAAGCTATTCCCCTAATAAAAAAGGCAATTTGGCTAACAATCTGGGGTCGTTTGCTGTGTCCACAGCCATTCTACAGCTCTAGTCAATTATGCTAGTAACACTACAGAGTGCCTAGTTACCCCAGAATGCTTTGCTAAAGCTCTCCCAGCCATTCTGAAGCTCTTTGCAGCCATTCTGCAGCTGGTCAATTTATACTAGTAGCACCCCAGAATGCCTTGTGGTGCCACAGTAAGTGTAGGGTTTACTACTATCTGTGGTTTTCAATATCCAAGGTGGCGGTGGGAATGTATCCCCTGCGGGATACATGGGGGTGGGGGTGCCTGTACATTAATCCAGAAACATTAAAGCTGAAATATGCAAATTGAAGACGGAATAACGAACATTGGCTTTCCTATTATCTGTAAAATGGAATAGCAGGTAAGTTGTTTGCTCCTACAAAGCTAATGCTATTTTTCATTTTGTGTACATTGTCACATAAGAGAAAAAATAAAGTTTTTCTCCCTTTATTCCTCCCGTATGTTACTTTGAATGCATTGTTCTCTCTCATTTGAGTATTTTGTATCTAATTAATGTTCTAGTTTTGAGAGCATGTAGCAATTAGAACAGCAGAAAAACGAATGCTCCACAACACTCAATTAGAATGCAATCAGTCTAAAATGTCAACAATATAACTCTTCCAATGAGAATCTCTCTTGCCTTGTATAGAGGTGACAGCCATCGAAAGCTTGGTGCTAAGATCAGGATGAGAGGATTTGGCCTTGAAAAGCGCCATCTAAAATCAGACACTGGAGGTCACTAGAGCCCAATGGAAAAATACAGTGAAGAGCAGCTGCTGTGACTAAAAACTTATTTCTCAAAATACCTTCTAATAGTTGCAGGAATCTGAACACTCTTTTCTAATTGAGGGTTAGCATAATAACAGTGGTGTGCACTAGAATTATCATGTTCACGTAGACTAATTCCTTTTGTATGTTTCCCCCAGCTGGTTCTAATGCCAGATATTTAGTTAACTTAAAGCATAAATATGAGAAGCGCCTAGTTGAGTTGCGGGGAGAAGGTGCAAAAGCGATGTCTGCATTCTACATCTCCATTGATTGAGTTGGGACAAAAGCTTTGCTGCTAATAATTTCATCCTATTGCTGGAGAACAAGATGGCCAAAGGAACTAATAGTACCTCTTCACTGCCTTTTTGGCATGGTCATATTATCTGTTCTAGCTGAAGTATGCTTTAAATGTTGTGGTGCCCTCTACATAAGAAAATAACCTGTGTACTAAGACTAACAAAGGAAATACTGTAAATTCATCTAAACATGTACAGTATGTTACTTTTGTAACCAACTTTCTTGTATAACTTGTGAAGAGTCAAGTCTAGACCAGGCCATTTTGCTGTTTGTGTGGCTCTTATTTCTCTTTGCCTTATCTTTAAGAACATAAGACGAGACCTGCCGGATCAGGCCAAAGGCCCATCTAGTCCAGCTTCCTGTATCACACAGTGGCCCCACCAGATGCCTCAGGGAGCACAAGATGACAAGATACTTGTATCCTGTCGCCACTCCCTTGCCCCTGGCACAAAGAAAACCTACTCCTACAACCAGGAGGTTGCTTATCCCCATCATGGCTTGTAAGCTGTGATGGACTTTTCCTCCATAAATCTGTCCAATCCCCTTTTAAAGGCATCCAGGCCAGGTGCCATCACCACCTCCTGTGGCAAGGAGTTCCACAAACCAGTTACACGCTGGGTAAAGAGCCCCAAACGCTGTAGCCTTTCCTCATAAGGGAGATGCCCCAGCCCACTAATCATTTTGGTCGCTCTCTTCTGCACCTTTTCCAGTTCCACTATATCCTTTTTGAGATGCGGAGACCAGAACTGGACGCAATACTCCAGATGCGGCCTTACCTTCGATTTGTACAACAGCATAATAATATTGGCCATTTTATTCTCAATCCCTTTTTTAATGATCCCAAGCATGTAGTTGGCCTTCACAGCCGCCGCACAATGGGTCGACACTTTCATCGATCTGTCCACCAGTACCCCAAGATCTCTCTCCTGATCCGTCACAGACAGCTCAGAACCCATGAGCGTGTATGTGAAGTTTTGATTTCTTGCCCCAATGTGCATCACTTTGCACTTACTTACATTGAAGCGCATCTGCCATTTTGCTGCCCATTCTCCCAGTTTGGAGAGATCCTTCTGGAGCTCTTCACAATCCCTGCTGGTCTTCACCACCTGGAAAAGTTTAGTGTCATCCGCAAACTTGGCCACCTCGCTGCTTATCCCCAACTCCAGGTCATTTATGAACAAGTTGAAAAGCACCGGTCCCAAGACTATCCTTGGGGCACACTGCTTTTCACCTCTTGCCATTGTGAAAATTGCCCATTGACACCCACCTTCATGAGGAAGTGTAGGTTTGCTAACTGAATGAATGTTCAGTTAGCGGGAAGGAGGGAGCCTCCATCAAGAGGCACTCCAACAGTCACACGCACGCACCACATTCTTCCGGTCCCCATTTCAGCGCAGCCTATCATGGAGACCGAAGGAGGAAAGAGTCCGACCTATTCCACCCTCCTCCACCGTGAGGCTGCACCGTCCTAGAGAGGAAGGGAGCTGGTGGTGGAGGGGAGAAAGAAAGGGAGCTGCTGGGAGGGACAGACCTGAGCGGGACAGCGGTGGCGAACGAACCCCGCGCGCTCGTCTCCATGCGCGGTTGGTGGCGCGGCACGCTCCACCATCATTATGTTTCTGATAACAAGCTCCTGTGCTGCCTGGGGCACGGGAGCTGGCTGCGTCCCGGAAGTGATGTCACTTCGGGTTCAGGTGCTAACGGCAGCCCTCATGTTCCACTCAGAGCGAGTGGAACACGAGGGCTGTTGATTACTGGGTGCCTCCACGTGCCACTCCTCTTCACAATCATGAAGAGAAGGGGTGGAGTGCAGAGACAGGAGGACTCTGCAGCCGTTGCGTTCCGCGCAGAATCAAGGGCTGCCAATTGCCTGCTGACTCCATGCACCACCCCTTTTCACAATTGTTCCGAGCCGAATGCGAGGGCAGCCATTGTGGACCCTGAGGGTTGTGTGTGTCGTCTCCCCCCCCCCCCAGCGTTGCGCCCAGGGCAGCTTCCCCTCAGGCTCCACCCTTGTTACGTCCCTGGCTGTAAGTGAATTAGATGCATGTAAAGAACCTACAGCTGGTGGTAGGTTCAATTGTACGAGAAGTGTCATTTCCCACTACATTCAAAAGAAACTTTTTGTTCCCTTCATTTTTATTAGTAAATAAATGTGCAGAAACAAAATCCAAAACATAGAATCCACTAAAACGGGTTCTCAACCTGTGGTATGCGTACCCCTAGGGCTACGCGGACCATCAGGCGGGGGTACACGACAGACGTCCCCTTATCAGCTAAGATCAGCTGATTGTCAGGGACCAGAGGTTTTTTATTTTTTAAAAATTGCCCCGCTCCAAGCTCCCAGCTCGGCGAGAGGGTGCTCCTTAACTCCCTGGGTCAGCTGAGTGTCGGCGAGCCAAGTATTCTCTGCAGTTTCACTTTCATTTTCACTTCAGAGCAGCAGAACGCGAGCCGAGGGTTCCTTGCAACATGATGAGGATTGCCTGCTTCTGGAGTGTCTCTCTCCAACCCCTAACTAAGGATGGGAGGGGGCCTGCTTGCTTCTTGCTTTTGGTTTCTTGTTTCATAATGAATTGTTACGTAGCTGTGGTCATGCATACGCAAACGTATAAAAACCTCACACTTGCTTTGAGTCTTTGTTCATCTCTCTTTGGTCTGGAGAGCTTGAACCTGTGCATGTTAAATAAAGTCCTTATCCCTACGTCTGGTTATTGAATTCCTTTTCTGGCAAAACTCTCAGCCTCCTGAAAGCTGACTGGCTCGCGGTGACATACTGATGAAAAGGGCAAGGGAACCATTTATGCTGCTCTGAGCATCTTGGAGGAAGGAAGTGAGAAATATGCAACAAACAACAGTTTGTGCAGACAAGTAGATTGTGTTTGTGCACACAAGACAACAAGATACCTATATCCTGTTGCCCACTCCCTTGCATCTGGCATTCAGAGAGAGACTACCTTTAAAACCCAAAGGTTGCATACAGTTATCATGACTTGTAACCTGTGATGGATTTTTCCTCCATAAATCTGTCCAATTCCCTTTTAAATGCACCCAGGCCAGGTGTTTTCACAAGGTCCTGTGGCAAGGTGTTCCACACATTAATTACACGCTGGGTAATTTTTTTCCTTTTGTCTGTTCTGACTCGCTTACCAGACCGTTTGAGTGGATGTCCCCTGATTCTGGTGTTGTGCCAGAGGGAAAAGAACTTCCCTCTATCTACCCCATGCATACTTTTATGTCTAACAGAATAATCCTATGCATATCTGCTCAGAAGTAAGTCCCATTATGTTCAATGGAGTTCACTCCCAGGAAAGCATGTATAGGACTGCAGCCTGAATCCTGTCCCCCTTCAGGTGCCGTCTTTCTAGGTTGATGAGCCCCAAATGTTGCAGCCTTTCCTCGTAAGGGAGGTGCCCCAGCCCACGAATCAGTTTGGTTGCTCTCTTCTGTTCCTTTTCCAGTTCCGCTATATATTCTTTTTGGGATGTGGAGATCAGAACTGGACACAGTAGTACTCCAGATGTGCCTCATCATCGATTTGTACAATGTCAGAAAATTGACCATTTTATTTTCAATCCCTTTCTTAATGAACCCAAGCATGGAACTGACTTCACAGCTGCCGCACACTGGGGTAACAACTTTCATAGAGCTGTTCACACACACACACAAACACTCACAAAATGATCTCTCTCTTGATCCAGCACAGACATCATCTTATGTTACATGAGTATTATGGCCCTTAGGCAACATTGTGTTTTGAGAGCGCCAGCCGCGTGTAGTCTAGTGACTAGATTCCTCCGGTGGGTTGCGTGCTGTATACTGTAGTTCCTCAACTTTCTTGAAGTTGATGTTGTTTCTGCTGAAGTAAAGTTAGCAAAGAACTCCAGATCCCCTGACAGTCGGAGTGCATGATAAAGTTGTTTTCTGCCTTGTGTCATAAAGGCTTTATTTTGATTGTCATCTCCTTGGGGACTCCTATGTCTCCAAATGAGAGAGCCCGCAAATGCTCTTTGGGTTTGCTGCACCATTTTGAACTTGATATAGCTGATGCGACTCAAAAGGTTTCTGTGGCCTGGAAGTCAAAAGAACTAATGACTGAAGAGAAGCCAGGGGTGGCTTTCTGAACCCTTCCCTCTTTATTCTGAGACTCAAGGGTGCCTAGAGCCGACTTTCTCATGCTTTTGTTCGTCTCCCTCAGGATGTTAGAAATTGGGACTCTTGGGGATCTGTCTTGACCCACTGCTCATCCACGAAGAAGAGCAACTGCAGCAATAATTTGACATTACATTGCAATCCCTCTTCCTTGGACATGTTTTCTGTTGCAGGAAGCAAGATTATGCCTCGGCAGTGCTGTTCTGTATCCCAAGTACTCTGTAGGGCATAATATTAGTTGGCTGGCATTGAATGCTCAACATCATATAATCAAGCTTAGGAGTGTAAAATGGCTTCCTTAATGGTTCTGAGCCTGGGAGGAGGGAATTTTTTAAAAAAGGGATTGGCAAAGTGAATTTAAACATTCCAGACTATGTAATAATTAGTAGTTCCCTTAGTATTTGGAACCAACCGTTACAGAGCCACTTGTTCCTCCAGCAGAGACAACTGTTTTCTGCAAATTCTAGACATAGGAGACCACATTGCAAAGTATGGATGGGGCTTCTCCCCTCTAGCCGTTCTGAAGCAGGGAATTATTCAGCAATGCAGCTTTTCTATCACTACAATACAGTAGTGGGAGAAACTGCAGCTGTGGCCCATCTGCCTGGCAGACATCTTAAAGGGACAGAAGACCAGTTCCTATTTTGTAACATGGAATATGGTCACCTTATGTGGGCAAATTGTGGCCTTGTAAGGGCTGGTGGAATTAATATTGCCACCTTCTTCTGGGAAGGTCCTTGTGCCTATAATAGCTGCATGGTAGCCAGAAAGGGATTACATGTACTTACATCATTAGTATGGTATTTGAAAAGAGAATTCCTGAGAAAATTGGGTACATTGATCTAATTGTAAAACAGAGAGTTAGTCATAGCACTGGCGTCGACGGGGGGAAGCGGGGGGGGCGGGCCGCCGGGGGGCGTCGCGCGATGCCCCTTACTTACAATTTTTGCGGAGCAGGTGGGCCCGCCCACCCGCCCTCGCCTCCGTTTGGCTCCAAAATGAGCTGAAAACGGAGCGGAGAGGGCGCTCCGCTCCTGCGCGTGACGTCACGCGCGGGGGCGGAGCCTCCCCCTTAAGGGTGACGCGCGCCCCCGCTCAGGGGTGTCGCGCGTCGTCGCGACGCCGGAGAGTCATAGCATAGTGCTCCCACTGCTTTCAAATGCACAAGAAGAATTTTTGCAAAAATAAGGAATCTGATTAAAAAATACATAATTTGCTTGATGATACTGTATAACTGTAATGGTCATCAAACAGGAAAAGTTTTTGTGATGAGCAAGGGATTAGTTTAATGGCCTCCATTTATATGAAGTGGTGAGTACTGGAGAGAGAGAGAGAGAGAGAGAGAGAGAGAGAGAGAGAGTGTCTGTGTTCTCCCCAGAACAACACAAATGCATAAGAATGAGAGTCAACAGAGAAACTGAGACTCCATAGGGGGAAAAAATCCTTTGTGAAAATGACAACTTCATACTCTGCAGATCATGTGAATATTAATCTTTTAAGTAACAGCCTATCCTGCTGAGTGCTGCTGATGTAGCTTTTGTGGAATGAACTATTTGCTCTTCTGGAATCTTTCCTTCCATTATGCAAGTTTTAGGTGTTGATGTGTCCCCTGTTACACTAATCTGTGACTAGGGGAGCTGCTTCTATTAAATTCAGATATTTGCCCCAGCAGAATTGTTAACTTGCAAATTGCAGGTGACATGTGTGAAAGCTGGGAGGGAAGCAGTAATTTTAGGAGAGGCTGATGAAAATTGGCAAGTTATAGCATAATTTTGGAAGATGGCATGATTTGGAAATAAAATTATACGTGCTTGGAGAGAGCTGCATGAATTTGTACGCATGAAAAGTGATTCAGAAACTTGGAACGTATGACAGCTGAAATACTATTTCTGGTGGGAGACTTCCTTGGTTCAGTGTGGCTATTACTGAGAGATGCACAAGGAGCAACAGAGTTGAATTTTTATTCAGTATTATTTATCTATAGTTGTATCCTCAATTTTTCCAAATTAAAAAAAGAAACTGCAGGCTGAGCTAAGCTCTCTTTGTGCTTTGTCTTTCACCTTATCTAAGCTTCAATAAATACAGACAAAAAACAGAAAAAATGAATACAAAATATTATTAAAACCTGGTATTCTGCTCATGTAAAAAACAATTACATGCATCATGTGTGACTTCTTAAGATAGGAAAAGCCACTAGTAATAGTTTCATGTAAAGAATGAAAAAACAAATGGTTTGTTCCTATATTAGGAACATCCCAGAGTGTTTAAAAGCCACATTTTGGAAGATAAATGTTTCAATGCACATTGATTCAGTAACAGACCTTCTGTATAGTGCAAAGAGGCTAACAGCCCCTGCCAAAACCTGTGACTCTGATCTGGAAAGGGTGAGG
The DNA here is from genome assembly GCA_026170595.1 of Plestiodon gilberti rubricaudatus. NCBI lineage: Eukaryota > Metazoa > Chordata > Lepidosauria > Squamata > Scincidae > Plestiodon > Plestiodon gilberti. The sequence goes on along the minus strand of JANXHW010000002.1, from coordinate 189,786,581 downwards.
GAGGCCCTGCTGGAGGGAGGAGAGGTTGTTAAAAGGAGGGAATTTGAAGAACAGAGAGTTACAGCCTAGGAGCAGGTCTGTGAAAGCCTGGTGAAGGTCCAGTGAGGAACTAGAGTGAGACTCTTGACTGAAGAGCAAAGGTAGCCCTGGGTCTGTTGATGCACAGGCTATGCTGGGGAAGCCCTGGGGAATAGGGGTCTGGTGTGCTGCTACACTTGTGAGGCCTACTGCTGAATTGGCAGCCACAGAGGCCTAGCGGAAGCCTTTGTTTACCTTCTCAGTGCTGCTTCTGAGGTCCCGAAGTGCCGGGAGGAAACGTTAAGCGGAGGTTTTAAAGTTTTTGCTTGCCTACTCTGCATAATCTTTCTCAAGTCGCCGCATACATCGTGGCAGAAACGTTTGAAGAAGATTCTCTACAGGCAAGTTTAACATCAACTTTATTTCCTCAATGAAGAACGATACATGGCTGGAAATCCCATACGAATTGTCTCACTTTCCTTTGTTTACCCTCCTTTTTGGATCCTGTTCTTGTGTTCCACCCCCAAGAGAGTTCAAGCTTCCCTGTCTTCACCTACTCGATTAAATCTGTTGTTGTTAGCCAGGTGGAAGGGCAACAATTGCTGGAAGGAAACCCCCCAGTGGTAGTACAGAAACTGCTAATACTGAACACTTGCCTCCAATCCAAATTGCTACTCATTCACCCTTAAGCCCGAGGCACACCAGGTGCGTCCCGCGTGTGTTGTGTACAGTGTGACAAACGCGGCAAAACCTGGGTGTTGGCCAGGGGAGGCGTCAATGCGAATGTGCCTCCCGGCGGCTCCTGGCAGTCCTCAGAGTTCTGGCCGGAGGCACATCCCACTGCAAGAACGCAGGTGCTGCCGGATGCACCCTGTGTGATGCATGCAGGACGCACCCGGTATGTCTCGGGCTTCATATTACATCAGCTCGACATGATGAGTGCATACAGAGTAACAGATGTATCTACTGAGCAAACTCTACAACCCCACTACTTGAAAGCTACATTAGGTGTATACCTGTATTGCTTGCAGGATGAGTTGACTAGGAACCTGTAGTGTGCACTCACTCTTTTACGGTAAGGTATACAATCTTCCTCAGAGAGTCAAAAGGTTCTTGTTTCCAGGAGAAGCTGGCTACTATGCAGAGTGCTGATCAGCTGCCTCTTCTTACAATAATGAGGACAAACCCTTCTGTCCTTCACTTTTGGTTCTCTAAAAAAAAAACAAAAAAACCACAACTAATGGACCTGGCTCTGAAGGCAGCACTGATTTTCACACATGCAGTCTATGCTTTGGGCAGCTTTGGGCTTAAATAAAAGCAGTTTTTCATTTGCCTGCATGATGATGATGATGATGATGATGATGATAGTATTAATACTGTACTGCTTTTTAACAAAAAGTAGTTCAGAAAGTGGTTTACATAGCAAAATAAATCAATACAGTACATTGTTCCCTGTCCCCAAAGGGCTTACAATCTAATGCAGAAGAAACACCAGCCACTGGAAAAGGCACCATGCAGGGGTTAATCTGATTATCTGATGATACAGGGCTGGTTCAGATGAAACTTTAGCACCCGAACGGCCCTATGTGATTAGTGACAAGTGTGTTCCTGCTGTGTATGTGACCTGGACCTGCTCTTCACTTCCGTGCTAGTTTTTGTTGGGGATGACACAGGACTGTTTGTCTGGATAACTCCTTTATGTGTGCTGCTAAACTTACTTAAAAGTTGAAATGTGTACTTAGCTCCCCCCCCCCCCCAATCTTTCCAGGCAACGTGTGTTGCTTTGCAGCTGTGATGTTCCCCTTGTTGATCTGGGAGATGTTGGCCCACTGATAAAAGCAGTCTCCACAGCTGGGGGGGGGGAGAGATGATGGAGCTTTTTGTCAGGAAAAAAACCCACCCCAATCAGCACTCAATTTCTCCTGCGAGCAAGAAGAACTAGTTGTTCCTGAGCTTGCTTGGATCTGCCTGACTGAAGAAAGGTGAGTGCTAGATCCATGGTTGGTTTGCTGTGAAATTTGTGTACAAATGTACGTAGCCTCTCTAAGTAGCATAGTTTGGCTCGTATTCGCTTCCTTGCTAATGGAAGTCATGGTAGTAGAAGCTGAAGGGTTCTGTGGAGAACAGCAGTTCTGGGGAATGCTGATAGAGAATTGAAAGCTAGGTTAGCAGCCATTTTGAGATCAATTGTAGTAACTTTTGTGAAGTGTGTGTGTTTTACAATTCTTCTGTGGTATTTTATGAAGCTTGCAGTAGCAAATATTGTAACTGGTCTGGATTGGAGGAAGAGGCCAAACAGGAAATATTCTAGCCAATGGAGTCGGAGAAATTTCAAGTGCCTCCCGAATGGAACCTTTTGATTGTTGTAGACTCAGCTCTGTGCTGGCAGTCACCCAGGTGCTTTCTTTAGGCTGGGTTTTCATTTTTCACCCTGAGCTGCCTTGAACTGTACTGTGACACCAAAGGCTGACCCACACCGCACGAGTTCCGGCATGGAGGCGTGCAAGCGTAGGTGCCTGGCCACCCGCCTCCAAGTGCTGCCCTGCTCTCCGCCAGTATCGTCCTGCAATTAGTCCCTCCTGATTGTCCCGACTACTAATCGCTGATTGGATTAAACATAAGAGCGCATCAATTGGCTGAAACCCCCTCTAATCTGATTGGTTAAAGCAGTAGCTCCGCGTCCCTGCCCCTCAAAATCTTGGGCAAGAAACAATTCTGCTCGCACCAGAACTTGGGAGAACGCAGGTCTCCCGCATTCAGATGCAGATCTCTCAAACTGGTGGCCGCACAGCTCTGCGAACTCCACACGCGTCTGGTACGCGCTGGAACTCGTGTGGTGTGGGTTGAGCTTAAGAGAGGCTGCTGTTCCAACACTACAACCCTTTGCCTGCATGGCAACAGGGAGGTCTTTGTCTTAGAGCCTGAGGCCAAGTGGAAGAATTGGGTGGGAAGCATATTGGTGGCGTCCTCTGTTGGTGCTTTTTAAAGGCATAGTTTCCAGATGAAGACTGGGAAAATCTAGTTTCTCCTGGTAAGGGCTCTCTATGCCACTAAGAGTTGCACAGCACAACAGGCATAATTTCAACAGGTGCAATGTTCCACATCACTGTATCTTCATCCCAGAAGGGAGTATGCCTGTCTTTCTGCCTATTGTGCATTTCTTAAAGGTTCAGAGCCTTTCTCTGGAATAAAGGAAGTGATTGGGCTTACCACATTTTTCTTTGGAGACTGTGCATCTAACTTTAAAGATTCTGAAGCAACACGTGCCTCCCCCTGCATCCCTCCACTGAGTGCTTTGGCCACCTGCTGGGAGACAAATCCTGTGTGATGGGGTGCGCACATGTGTGTTTAGGTAAGCATCAGTTATCCTAGCAGAGGTTCACAAAATGAAACAAAACTACTGAGTTGGCTTCAAGTTGGGTGCGGGGGACGTTAGCATTGAAAGAAGATGTTTTTAAGAACTTGCTTTCAAGTTTTTCTTTATAGAGTTTACAAATGTGAATTTCTCAAGGTACTAAATTCTTCCCATGTGCCAGATTGTGAAATTGCGCTGCATAGGCATGCATGAGTGTGAAATACATATACTCTTTCTGGGAGACTTTGACTGACCATATAAATATTTTCAGTATGCACAAAACAGAGTCAAAATCAACATTCTTAATGGTTGATCTATAGAAGGAATTAGTGTATCTCTATTTTATTTTTAAAGTACAGTATGTGTCATTTTTCTGATGCATTGCTTGGCTAACATCGTGGTAAAAACCTATGAATAGATCTTAATTTCAGCCAGTCATTGACCCTGGAGTTCAGTGTTGGAAGCTGAGAAATAATATCTAAAAGAAAGCCACTCTGAGAACTGGTGAATGTGTTTCTTTCTACAACTGCATCAAGTCCTTCTCCCATATCTACAATTAATACTTCCAGGTCAAAGGATATGATGTCCAGAGAGCTTTTCTTTAATATATGGCATATTTTTGCATTTGCTAGAACTGCTGGCATCTTTGGTTTCAAACAATCCTATGCAGACTCGCTTGGGAGTAAAAGTCAGTATAAAAGTTACTATTACCACATGGTGTTGATGTCTTTATGGTTGTCTGATTGTAATGCCATGTGGATATTTTCATCTGTGGTTTGTGTTTCCACGTGGCTGACAGGGTACTTGTCCCAACTGTATATTTCACCTGGTTCAAGTAACGTTTGACAGGGAATTCACTTGGTAATGTGTTATGCATGTGTGTGTGTTCCATATTCAGCCTGAATATGTGCACAAGATTGACACAGATGGGATGGGACTTGACTGTGATTCTCCACAGACAAACAAGCCCATTTGATTGCATTTTCAAGCAGAAAACAACCATGGATTGGAACAAAATTTCCACACAATAATTGAACTTTGTTCTGGCCCTTAGTCTAATGTTCTGATACATACTATACGTAGGGTACATGAGCAGTTTAGAAGTTTTCTGAAGCCAGCTAGTCAACCAGTAATTGATATGCCATCACCTGTTCAAGTTTTAGGGGCCTTGCTTTGCATGAATGTGAATACAGATTAAGGCAACGGGTGTGGAATCTAGGTGCTTGCTTTAGCAATAAGCCTCCGACTTCATATTGACTGGCAATTGCTATTGTTGTGAGTCTGCCTCAGAGTAGGTCTGTCAGGCTTGTAGGTGACTGATACTGTTACAGATGCTTCCTCACACAGCATTGATTTTGAATTCAGAATATATCATTTATAGCTAAGCCTTCTTTCCTCACTTTTGAATAGCTTGCTAATAATGCCTCTGACTTGCATTTCCGCTACATGGAATCAGGGTTTAATGATGCCCAGAAAATTAATGGATCAATAGTTTTTAAAGCTGCTTGTTTTTTCTTCTTTTTCTTTTTCTTTTTTAAAGCTAAATGTTAGTAATGGGATGGATATTCCTTTGCACGTTTGTGCCGGAACGAAATAAGCATGCACTTTCTAGCCTTTTTCTTATGTGCTGCCTTTGACCATTCACACTGTCTTACAGGCGAAGGGTATATGATTAATGAGTCAACCGATAATGAAGGTATATAAGTAGCAAAAATGAGTGGTGTGCCTGCAGGCTGATCATCAAGAATTTTGAGTGCAGCTATCGCTAGTCTGCTGGAGAACGGAGGTTCCCATGGTGGCATTTTAAAATTTATGTGCAATAAAAAGTATCCACAAGCAATTAATAAAAAAACACTGCCAATTTAAAATCTCATGAAAAAAATGTTAACCTGATTTAAAAAACAAAACAAAAATCCAAGCTAGAGCCTGTTTCTAAAAGGCATTGCACATTTCCTCGCTCTGAAGTACTATAAAAAGCCTTCTGGAGGAGCAGATGAGAAGGAAAGGCTGGTGCTACAGTGGGTGAGTTTTCCACATTTATCTTTGTCATGTCTTCTCCTATGAATGAAGGGAAACTGTCGCAAGATCTGCCACGTAGGAGCCAGCGGCAAGATGCACCATGTTGCTGGTGGTTCTGCTTCGCTAGTAATGTACAGATTTTAGTCACATTGGAAGGATTTTTGCTGACAGCAAATCAGGAATTCGGCTCAAGTGGAGGGCACCCAAGCACAGCACTGTCAGCAACTTCTTATGGGCACTTTCTCCTTGGCTGCAGTTCATAAACGGGTCGTACTGGAAGGGGTCATGAAGGGAAATTCTGTCACATGCCATTAGTTGGAACTGTTTGCTTATATCTGTGCAATGACAGTTTTCCCCTCTTCTCTGCAGCCTAGGTTATGCTGCTCCTGTTTGGAACCTAGGGTTAACACCTGCCTTTAAGACACAGTGATGTCTTTAAGGATACAGGAGAGATTTATGTATTTATATAAAGGTTGATTCACCTTTCTTCAGATGTTCACGGTGGCTAACAACTTAAAAAAGTCAACGAATACAAAAAAAATTGAACTAAGTGCTGAACAAAGTACAGTAAAAGCTGTGTTATCTGGCGCTTAGCTACATGGGAAACTTGGTTGACTAGCATCTCTGCAAGGGAGTGGAGATGCCAGTAACATGAGTGCATTGCTTAGTGAAGTGTCTGTTAAGCAAGCTGTTTTGGTAACTGGCACACTGGGGTAATCCGCATCCCCTGTGCATGCCAGGCAGCATGGCGCGCAAAAAAAAAAAAAAAGCCAAACTGAACAAAATGTCTTCAGGAGGCATCAAAAGCAGTATAAAGAGCTGTGGCGTAATAATGATGCCCCCTACCATGGGCCATGGGCTGTTTTGATGCCCCCTACCGTGGGCCATGGGCTGTTTTGATGCCCCCTGCAGATGCCACACCCTGCCGTGTGCTTTCACCTGGAAGCCACGCCCCCGAAAGTGATGTCACGAGGCCTATCAGACGCCTGCAATGGATCCACAGGGCGGGTGGCCCAAAAACACCTCCCCCGCCCTTTGGAAGTCTCGGCAGTGGCGCTGCGAGGCTTGCTGCTGCTGCAGAGGGCAGCGAAAGCACTGAAAATGCTTTCTGAAAAGCTTTCTGAATGCACTGAAAAGCACAAAGACAAGCCACGGCCCGGCCAGTGTGAGTTTTCTCCCCCCCCACTGCTGCCCGGGGGTGGACCGCCCCCCCATTCCTATGCCCCTGATAAAGCGGGGTATAGGCAGGTCTCCTGAAGCAGACAGCTCCACGTTCTGGGCACTGCCACAAAAGGCCCTCTCTTATGTGCCCACTAACCATGCTTCACGTAATGGGGGGGATACGTAGGAGAGTCTCTCCAGATGACCTTGGAGAGTGGGTGGAGGTGGAACTTTAGGTATCCTGGGTCTAAAACATTTTACAAGTTGGACCTTGCATTTTTTATCACTGAATCTGGAATAACTAATTTCAAGCTTGGACTTGATTTCACTATAAAGGGAAATTTATTTATACAGTATAAATGAAGAGTATTTATTATTATTATTATTATTATTATTATTATTATTATTATATTGCAAGGTTGAGGCAAGCTGTAAATGAGGAAAGAAACTGTTTTAGAAGGCTGGTTTCTGTATGCAAGCTTATCACTTGATGGTTGCAACATAAAAGGGTTGACGTGCATATGTGTGAATGGTCAAATGGTCAGTTAAAGCTTTCATGTATAGAAATGCTTTTCAGTGAAGGTGGTTCACACGTTAAGTTGCAAGTCATTGAATTATCAAGTGATAAGCAATCGGGTGTATGTATGAGCCAGTTCCTAAGTAGAGATGCCAGGAAATCAGAATTCAGTGCTGATTCGCAGTTATCCAAGAATGAATTGAGATGATGAACTGTGGCATCTAGTTAATTCAATCTGAGTTTCCTTGTCCTGGTAGACAACAGAAATGGATTCAGGATCATAATTCTAAAATGAGTAGTTTTTTAAGCTTGAACATCTTTCTAGTAGCAGTGCGTTTCTCCTAGTTGAAAATGGCTTGATTTATTTGTATTGGATGGAATTATGTATGATTTTAATCCTGTTTGGCTTTTATATATTTATCTTTTGGTAGTTAACATGTTTTGCCTGCCCTGAAGCGTTGCATTAGAAAGGTCGTGACTCAGCTGGGGCCAGGTGGCAGAGGAGGGCGGGTGGCGGGATGGACACAGTCGTGACTCGGCCAGGGCCGGGCGGTGGGAGAGGGGGGCAGTGGACCTGTCACCGCAAGGCCGGGAAGGGCGTTTTCCACCCGCTCCTTGGGGCCATTTCCGGCTCCGTTTTCAGCCCCACGTGGCGTCACCTGGGTCATGGCTTCCGGGTGACATCATGTGGCGGGGGCGGGGCTTTGCCAGGGGAACATCATCTTGGACTGCCGCCCCCAGTAGGGGGCAGCATCCCTATGCCACAATCCCACCCAGAATTTTGTAGGCCCTGAGAATACCTGCCTTTGGTATTTTATGGCATTGTAATGCAATTAAAAAGGCAGGCACAAGGCCATTCTTGACTTCATGGAATATCTGGCAATAACTTACCACAATAATATGATCAGTGGTCAACTGACTTCAGGCCATACCCTCCAACGCACACCAGGGAGTAGTAAGGGCTTCAGTCTCTCTATTCCTTGATGGTAATACTGTACAGTACTGCTTTAAGTCTCTTACTACTTCACCACAAGGTGGCACCAGCATACAGTAGCAGCTGCACCTGCAAGACCTATGCAAGTGAAAGACCATTGCTGATCAAAGAAAAAATAAAATAAATGGTCCACTTGTCATGCAGGTTTCTCTGTAAAACTGTTTCTACACTGAATAGTTCTTACTACATATGTTTCAGTTAAGAGCTTTTTTTAAAAGGCTGATGACAAAGCCAATTGAGTGAATCTTGTCCAGATATCGGTGTGCCACGAAATCTGCACAGGAACCGCTCTTGAAATTGAAATAAGTCATGAACAACAGGGTCAGAGCTGTGACATTAATTAGCGACCCGCTCTCCTGGTATTTCTGCAGCTTCCGTCATTGGGACTGACTGACCCACGGCTAGTGTGAGCAAAAAGGATGTCTTTGCTCCTGGACAAGGGCCACCTTGCAGATCATGTTATGTTGACAGTGGAGGGTATAAGGAAGACAAATCCTGAAAATGTAGCCTCATGAAGCAAAAGTGACAGCTCTTGATTTTTGTTCTTTAAGAAGCAGTTACTGCAAATCCACCCCCTCCGCTTCTTTCCAACCTCCTTCATTAAATCCCTATCCAAACTTCCACAGCCTAGTTCTTCTGTGACGCACATAGTTCAATTATTAGAATTTGCTCCCAGTTTCATTCCACTTTGAGTTTGTACTAGCATATTATTTCCCAAGCCAGTGTAGTATTGCAGAAGTGCAAGCCATAAGGAGAGAGTCTCCCCCCCCCCCCGCATTATAGGCATCCAGATTTTCAGTCTGATTCCTGCTCCCCATGATTAATTCTACAGATGCTGAGAATCCATGGTGCATGCCTGCAGATACTTAACATTGCCTCCAAATGTTTAGGCATAGTTGTGCTTCTGCCAGGAATGAAAATGTTTATTCATGTGTGTGTATATCATGGAGAGAAGCTACTTTTATGTGCCTGTTTAATATGTCTAAACAAAGCTGTGTCTCAGCAGCAGCTTGACTATTGTGTATTCCATGGACTTTGTTGTTTTCAGAAAATCAGTTTTAAGAGAGCTCCCTTTTTTCTGGCAAATTTTGATCAAGTATAAACTTGGAGCCACAGTATATGTTGTAGTACGGCCACATGTCATGATAATTTGGTCTTTCCCCTATTGCAAAACACTCTCAGGAAGGGGGTGCTCTTCGGTGGAGGAGGGGTGGGCAAAAAGAGAAGGGGCTGCTTGATCTTTCTGTTAACAGTTTTTTCCTCTTAACTCCCCCTTCCAGCTGTGTTCATCTCCATTGGGATGCCAGACCTCTGTATGCAAAGTAAATGTGGGTCTGGAACACTTGTAGGGAGCTGAGACTACCAAGTGAGCCTGTGACTTTTGGAAGCCTGTGGAACAAGGTGTCCTGCATCCTAGTCCAACATATCTCTGCTAGCTCACATTGGTTCTTGAAATGACACGAGTCATTTCAGTATCTCAAATTGGCCCATTCTCCCTTCGCTCAGGGTTAAAGATTTAGCCTTCTGTTTTTTGTTTGATGTTTATCCTCTCCTTGCTCCTTTGGAAAGGAGAGGTTTTGAAGCCTCAGTGATCAAAATGTCATGCTGGGAGAGTTTGACTTGTGACAGGGTGCAATTAATCATCATAGCAATGGATCTGGAGATTGATTTAAGCAACACTCAGCAGGTCATCCAGCTACTCTGTGTTTTGTAGCAGGTGGCTAGTAAGGGCTTCCAGTGTGATTCACAGGTCACTGTAGTTGGCTTACATGCCCTTAACCCAGTGTTGTCCCAAACTTTTTTTGACCTGCAGCTCCCTTGACCATTGGTCGTGGCTCCCCATTACATTATGTTTATGCCTGCCAATGGGCATGGCACTGTTTTCCGAGAGGATTCCGTGGCACTCCGCGGCTCCCCTGGCTGGTTTCCGCCCCGCCTCCCAGTTTGGGAACCACTGCCTTAACCATTCTAGTCCTGTTGAAGGTGTTTGGAATGAACTAGCTTTCCAAGTATGTCAGTTAAAATGGTTGTGGATCACTGTATGTTCCTTGTCTTTTCAGCTCAGCTGAACCAATTTATTGAGTTAAAGTTGATGATAGGTTATCTCAGTGAACCTTCAGTCTATGGCAGCTGCACTTAAAGTTCTGTCCATGTCTGACAAGGTGGTTATGGGATTGCACTGCAGTAAGCCGAGTTTGTTTTTTGGCAAGCTTCCATGGACCACTTTAGGTGGCATTTGGCACACCACTCACATCTAAGAACTGATCTACATGTGCAGCAGAATTGCATGGTGCAGAGTTTTCTGGGCTACACCACTGCTTGTCCTTGGGTGGAATCTTGTATTTAAATGTTGCTTCCCCATTCACATCGAAAGTTGGTTCTTTCCCTGATATCTAGTGCCCTTGTATCTAGTTTTCTGTTTGCAGGGAGGCCTTTAATGAAGGAGCGGGCTGCAGGCTGTGTGTATCTTTTTCCCATGGAAGGGTCGGCGATAGTTAAGAGTAGCACTAGAACAAGTGGGCCTTTGCTGTATGAATGAAGGTCTCAAATGAATACCCAGGAAAGTTGGTGGAAAATCAGGGGGGAGCACTCCCCCCCCCGCCAAGCATGGGACTGCCACCTGGGAACTTAGTTGGAGGGAGATTTTTAGGGATGTTCTATCCTTGATCATGTTCATAACTGCCACTTAGGCTGCAATCTTATATACACTTACTTGGGAGTAAATGATGCTGGGATATGTTATGCTTTTCAATTTTTATAAATTTGTTTTAAACTGTTGTAGCCAACTCCAAGAGTTTGGGGGATGAAATGAGCTATATCTTTAAATGAAGTATAAGAAGTTTCAAAGTAGAAATAAGGGGTAGGAGAAGAAAACATTGTAATGAAGAAATGTAAAGGTGGTGGTTATTGTACTGTATATAGCAGGGGTGGCCAAACTGCGGCTCCTGAGCCACATGCGGCTCTTTGACGTATAATATGCGGCTCTTGGAAATATGTTGGGTGAGCTTCTTTTTGCATCATAATTTCATATAAAAGGTAAACAAGAAATGTTAAAGCTTATAATTATTTACCAGGTATAAACTGAGAGTCTACACTGGATTAAAACATACGTTTTATATTCACTGGTGAGTAAATAGTGTATTTAAGAATTTAAATGCTTCTTAAATATTGTGCCTCTCAAACATCTCTTGCGGCTCTCAAGCATCTGAAGTTTATCGTATATGACTCTTACATTAAGCAAGTATGGCCACCCCTGGTATATACAGGGGCTCTCCTGCGTGTACCACCTCTATCGCAAGTTAGGGGAGTGGCAACACGTGGGCGAGCCTTCTCTGCTGTGACGCCACAACTGTGGAACTCCCTGCCAGGGGAACTGAGAACCACCCCCTCCCTCATGACTTTTCGGCGTGGGCTCAAAACGTTTTTGTTTCGTCTAGCGCAGGGGTGGGGAACCGGCGGCCCGTGGGTCGGATCCGGCCCCAGGAGCGATCCGGTCCGGCCCGCGCGAGACCGGACCCGAATCAATCAGGTTCGGCCCGCATGAGCAGACCGGAGGCTCCACCAGCCCCGCCGGCCCCCCCACGCGCTCACCTCGGCGCGACTCCTTTCGAATCCGGCTGCTTCTCCGTGCAGAAGCAGCCGGATTCGAAAGGAGTCGCGCCGAGGGGAGAGCACGCGGCGCGCTCACCTCGCGCGACTCCTTTGGAACCCGGCTGCAGCTGGATTCGAAAGGAGTCGTGCCGAGGGGAGAGCGCGCGGCGCGCTCACCTCGCGCGACTCCTTTGGAATCTGGCTGTTTCTGCGCATGAGCAGAAACAGCCGGGTTCAAAAGGAGTCACGCGAGCAGCGCGCGTGGGGCCGGCGGCCGCCTGAAAAAGGTAAGGAGAGGGGGGAGGTAAGGGGGGGTAAGGTAAGCGGGAGGTAAAAGCAGGGGGAGGTAATGAGAGCATGGGGGGCGGTGGGTGGGTGTGCGCCCCCCCCGGGAAAATGGCACATGGGAAAATGGCCCTCCATCGCAAATAGGTTCCCCACCCCTGGTCTAGCGTTTGGGTGATGGGTTGTAGTCTGCCTCCTGTGTCTCCAGATGCTCTGCCATGCTGCTTTTGTGCTCCATACTGTCCCCCCCCCCGTGGATTTTAATTGTTTTTAAATTAAGTATGTATTGTTTAAACTTATTTTCTGTATTATTTTAAACTATGTTTTTTAATTTTTGTTGTAAGCCGCCTTGGGCATTTGCCTCGGCATAGGATAAGGCGGGATATAATTTTTTTAAATAAATAAATAAATAGTCTCAATTGGGCATGGCTGTAGGGAGTGTGTGTCATGATGAAATCCTACACTTCAAATCTTACTGCTACACCTTTGTCCATAATCAAATATTTTTATGTAGGTATAATTTGTACAGCACCCTGTGGAAATACATTTGGGCATGTGATGAGGGTGTGTGGGAAGGGCTAAAATTGGTACAGGTCTGGTGGTGTGGCTTGTGAATTTTATTAAGGGTCCCTCTAGCTGTTTTCCCATAATTTGAAACTTTTCCTTTACTAACCAGCCTAGTGTTTTAACCCAAAGAGCACTTGACCTCCTATCTGTGATGCCTTGCTCAGTCTTGTGCGCTACTCAGAGAAGGCTCTTTGGTGTGTGTATGATATGGAGATGTCCTTGCTTCACTTCTCTCCCATTCCAACAAGCACAACTGTTAAGATACCCCAAGAGGGAGAAGGAGGGGGAGCAACTAAACCTAAGAGCTGGTTGTGAACAGAGACTCAGGGTGGAAGGATTGCTTTGTAGCCTTCAATTCATGAAGCTGGTGGCATATTGAATGTGTGGTTTTGATGTGATCTTAGAGTGGGGTGAAGCATAGGTTCCCAGCAGAAGGGAGATTGGTCCTTTTCAGGGCTACCCTGGAGATCTCCACAGACCAGTTTATAAGTACAGTAATATCTTTTAGATGTGTCCATTAACCTATTTCTGCCAGCATGGCACTCAAGTCTTTTGCGTTTGAGGTTCCTTTTTGTATTTGAGCCATTGGGACCAATGGTTTAATTGATTAGTGATTGTTTATGGCTTATTGAATGAACACAAAGCTTTATTCTGTTAATCTGTTTGAGTTGGTGTACTTGCAGTTAATCTGGTTTATAGCCAGAAATTAAGGGTTGCTGTATACATTAAGGTTTCCCTACATAGCTGTTCTCTCTATAGAAACATGTGCACATATTTTAATATATGGAGGGTGATTTTCTGCCATGGCTGTACCAACTGGGCAGTTGATATGTGCAGTGGTTCCGCAATCCATGTACACATGGTAGAAAAGGCTTGCTTGCCCTGCAGGCAATACAGCGCACATGCTTTTTAGGTAGAGGAAATATACCTTATATGTTGTAGACATATACTTGCTTAAGCTCAAACATAGTGGCTTGACTGCTTTATGGATCACTCTTCTTTATGACGTATTGCCTCTACTGAAAGGCAAAAGAGACCTTTACTTGATAGCAAAGAAATGACTACATCTTTGCATTTTGAAAACTGCATGTAATGACTTTTGTTCTTTTCACCAGTAGACTTTTGCTAAACCAATCCTGTGACAAACACTACAGCCCTAAATCATCACCTTCCATTTCTCTCCAGTGAACCACATAAATCATTTACTAACCCACTCCTGCATGGCCCAAATCATTTTGAAGTTTATTACCATTGCCTCTTAAATTGACAATGATTCGCCCCTCCAGTTTGTACCATTATCCTTTCTTTATCACCTTGCTACATATTTTTTTTCCAGACCACTGACACAAAAAGTGAATAAAACCAGCCTCGATAGAAATCTTTATAGCATTTTCCAAGAGAGCAACTTCCACTCCCAAAATGTATTGGAATGAATGTCAAAGAGAAGGTGGACTGGATTCTGTTGTAAATGAAAACTTGGATCAGTGCAAGTAATGGAGTTACTCTAGATTTGTATAAAGAAATTCCAATGATACAGAAATTAAATGGAAGGTGTACCTGAAAAAGTACCGGGGCCCCCCCGGTATCCGCTGGGGATTGGTTCATGACCCCCCCCCCCGTGGATACCTGGAACCCATGGATAAGAGTGAACGCCATCTTCCACACCCATTTTAACTAATTGTTGCGCAAACGTGCCAACTGCTTGAAACGGGTTCTGTAGAGCTGAAGTTGCACCAAGCTGATGTTACAATAGTTGGTGAGATCCATTATTTGACTGATTCTTCTCATACACTTTCTCCCTGTTTCTGAGGAGGAGCCAGCTGTTTGGAATTATCTACCAGATCTTTTCCCTCACAAATTGCTCTTAGCAACTGTATTTGTAGAACACCCATCTCTAAGTAACCAGTACAACTGAGGTCAATATAATTTGAGTTATCAAGCTATCCAAGGGAAGCTCTCAAGCAGTCCTATTGCTTCTAGAGCAGTGGTTCTCAATCCACCATTGAGAACAAAAGCTGTCCCCTGCCCCCTTAAGGGGCGGGGACAGCATGGCGATGGAAATCCGGGGGATTGCCGCTGCTGCAAAAGTGCACAAAACAGCCATCGCGGCACTTACCAAGGCTTGGGGGAGCTTCGGGGAGGCCTGCACGACCCTCTGCAGGCCTCCCCAATCTTCGTAAACGATACGCAGAAACCAGAAGTGCCTGAAGCTTGCTGTTTTGAAACAATCCGAAGATTGGGGAGGCCCGCAGAGGGTCGCGCAGGCCTCCCTGAAGCTCCCCCAAGCCCCTGTAAGTGAAGCAACGGCCGTTTTGGGGGCGGTTTCGGCAGCAGCAGTGGCAATCCTCTGAATCGCCGCTGCTGCTGGCTCCATCCCCGCAAACACTCAAAGTTCTTCCTGCCTTGCGGGGAGAACTTTGAGAAACGCTGTTCTAGAGGGCCACTATGCAGCTCAGCAGGTGCTATGCTGTAGAGATGTGGCTAGTTGGCCACTATACTATAGTTAGAGATGCTTTAATGTCTTAAATCAAATAGCTCTTTTACATTAGAAATCTAATTCTATTTGTATCCCACCCTTCTAGCAACCTCAGAGCAGTGGTGTAGGAATGGGGAGGGGTGGACTGCCCCAGGGCGGCGGGGTGGGGGTTGCACAAGTGCCTCAAAAGTCACCCTGTCCGCCCAGGCACCTAGTGGCCGTTTTCCGGCGAAAAACGTCAAGGGGGAGGTTTTCGCCAAAAAACCTGCCGGAGGGTGACTTTACGCGTGAAGGGGTGGGGCTTGTGTCAACACAGGGGGGTGTTGCGTGGGTGCCGCTCCCCCCGGCGGGCTAGCTACGCCACTGCCTCAGGGTGGTGGCCAAACGATTAGCTTGTTTTTTGTAAGCTGCCTTGAGCTTTTGGAAAGGAGGGGTATAAATGTTTTACAGCCCAGTCCAGCCTAAGGCCTCAGCGGCACAATTCAGGCACAACTGCAGCCTAAGCGCCTTAGGCTCTAGTTGTGCCTGAATTGTGCCGCAGAGGCCGAATTTGTGCTGCAATTGTGACTGACATAGGACGGGTTAAGGAAAGTTGACCAATTCAGTCCTAAGTTCGGCATAAGAGCTATTCCGTCCTAAGTTTGGCCTAAAAGTGGGCGTGTTGGGGGCGTGTCGGGGGAGTGACGGGGGCGGTTACGAAATTTGTTCCGGTTCCAGACACTGGCGACTCCCTGACACGCCCCCTCAAGCACAACTCAGGCACAAAATTTGGGTCAACAAAAAGGGTGGACTCAAATGTGAGGAGACCCATAGGAGCCATTTTACCTTACCCACACCAGCCCTCTCCTGAAAAGTTCTAACACCCTGGTCCCGAGTTGTGCCTGTGTTAAGATGGAACAATTGTGGCCTAACTCTGGACACGGACCCAAATAGTTACCCTATCAGCACCCAGCCCCACGCAGCCTCTTTCCCACAAAAGCCCAGCCCCAGCCCTCCTCTCTCTCTCTCTCTCTCTCTCTCTCTCTCTCTCTCTCTGAGCACGTGGCGTGGGGTCCTGTCCCCCAGCAGCCACAAAGTGGGACTTTGAAAAATTTCAAACACCCCACTTCTCTCTTCCCTTCTCCTCTCTCCTCTCTGCCCCCCTCTAGGGCAGAGAGGGCTGTGCCGCCTGTGGCCAAACTGTTTACTGCTGTGCCTGGGCAGCTGTCTCCATGCAAGTGTTTGCTAACCCATGTCTTTCTCCGAGCCCCTCTCCCCCCCCCCCACACAGGCAACAACACCAGCAGGTAAGTGCAGGTAAGAGCAGGGTTCGTGCTGACTTGTGGTCTGACTTCTGCCTCTTTGCATATAGAAATATAGGTAGGATACATGCCTCGTTACCAATGTCTTGTCTCATAGCTGCCTGCAATGCCTGCCATGATATGCCTCTTTACCAATGTTGTGTCTCATAGCTGCCTGCAATGCCTGCCATGATATGCCTCTTTACCAATGTTGTGTCTCATAGCTGCCTGCCATGCCTGCCATGATATGCCTCTTTACCAATGTTGTGTCTCATAGCTGCCTGCAGTGCCTGCCATGATATGCCTCTTTACCAATGTTGTGTCTCATAGCTGCCTGCAGTGCCTGCCATGATATGCCTCTTTACCAATGTTGTGTCTCATAGCTGCCTGCCATGCCTGCCATGATATGCCTCTTTACCAATGTTGTGTCTGATTGCTGCCTGTAGTAATGTGAGCACACAATGCCACAAGTGTGGAACTGTTAGCCTTATGTAGACACCAGCTGTCCCCCCCCCCCTTTTCTCCACAGGGTCTACTCACAGGTCAGTATTGGTAGGTTTGCCATGGTTGTGACCCACACGTTGTGTTGTTGTCTTCTCTCTCTTTGACCCTTTTCCCTTACAGGATCATGTTCTCCTGACACCCAGGGAAGGAGCGCAGACCATGCTATGTGTGTCACACCTCTCAGCTGTGTTTAATTTCTCTCCCTGCAGGCCTTTGCAACCGGCACACTGGCATTTCTTCAATGGCGATTGCTACCACACAGCAGCTGCCATGGAACACCCCCGTGTTTTTTGCCTCCCCAGGAACGTCCACTACCCACCTACCTTCCTGGGAGCACCCCTGGGCCTGCAGTCTGGTTGCCCCATGGTCGTCTGCCTCGATGCTGCCAGAGGTCCTGGAGCCTGCCCTGCAACCCTCCTCAGCTGCCGGCGCTGCTGCTGCTCCACCTCCCTGGCTGCCTACTTGCTGTCCCTCCCCTTTCCATGGTGCAGGCTGTGGTTCCACAGGGGAAGGGCCTGCATCCCCTGGTCCATGGGGCACGCCTGCTGCTGCTGCTGATGTGGTCCGAGTGGCTGCTGTGACTACCCCTGGCAGCCTCTCCTGGCCATCTCTGCCACTGTTCCAGAACAATAAAGATGCCCCTGGAAACACATGTCCCCAATGTTACACAAGCACTGCCCCCCCACACACAGAGACAGTCCCCAGCACACAAGCCCCTGCATGAATCCCAGCCAGGGCCTGCCACAGCCAGCCCAGGGAAACCACAGCAGGGGGGCTGCCAGACCCTCAGGGCTCAGAGGGGAGTGGGGAGTTGGGGGGCCTCTCAGGCAGGCAAACACTGACAGGCGACATGGTGCACGTCCGCCACGTCCGTGAAGAGCCCTTTCGGCAACCGGGGCTCTCAGCCTCCCTCGGTCCGCCCGTCAACGGCATCTGTTTCCGCCCTCAGTCCGCCCGTCAACGGCGTCCGTTTCCGCCCGTCAACGGCGTCCGTTTCTGCCCGTCAACGGCGTCCGTCTGCATGAGAGGCGCCTGTTCCTGCATTGCCTCCATCTGCGAAGTGACTCCTGTGTCCCTATTGGTCTCTGCAGACCCCTCTCCCTGTATCCCTCTCCCACCAGCCTTGTTGTCTGTCTGTTTCTGACCCACCCGTGCCCCTCCCCAGCACCCCCTGTCTGTCTGCCTCCCCTCCCACTCCCTGATGATGGAAGCTGGCCACCCCCCACCCCGCCAGAGCGCCTGCCGCGACGTGCTGATGTTGCCCCATCTGGGGGCGTGATGAGCTGCGTGAGCCCTTCCCGCTCGCAGCAGACAAGCCCAAGGCATCTCTCGGTCTTGGCCGGGGCACGGAGCAGAAGGCA
Source organism: Plestiodon gilberti rubricaudatus (assembly GCA_026170595.1). Classification (NCBI taxonomy): domain Eukaryota; kingdom Metazoa; phylum Chordata; class Lepidosauria; order Squamata; family Scincidae; genus Plestiodon; species Plestiodon gilberti. The sequence continues at coordinate 189,768,453 of JANXHW010000002.1, read as the reverse complement.
TGCCGGGATACCTTCTTTGTGGGCATTGCCACGGCCCTGGAGGCCCAGGGCTTCAGGCAGCGCACGGGCATGTCATGGCAGAGGCGGTTCCAGACTTCATGAGACCCCCCCTTGTGCGTGCCGTTCCCACCCCCTCCTTCCCTTCTCTCCCCTGCTCACCCCCCCATGACTCCCACGTGCAGCCTCACCATGGCTTGGGGGTGGCATCGCCTTCTGCAGGAGGGAGGGCAGTGGCACTCCCCCCTGCAGCAGGTGGCTGGTGCCCTGGGGCAGCTGGCACTGGCACAACCTCTGCCCTTCAGCTGACTGTCGCACGCCCAGTGCCTGCAGGCCCACCTGTGGCTGCCCATCTGCTGCGAACGCTGCAGCAGCTGTGGTAGGTACACACAGACAAGCTCAGGAGGGGGCTCTTCGCTTCCACAAGACTGACACCTCCCCACAGGGGCCTGCCTACCTCTGTGGTAAGTGTTGCCTTGATCCTGGCCCACTGCTCTTGCCTCCTGCCTAACTCAGGCACAGTTGCAGCCTAACTCAGCCCTATTTTGGGCCTCAACTGTGCCTCAACTGTGCCTCAATTGTGCCTGTGTTGGGCTGGACTGAGGCCTTAATTAACTTATTGTGATCTATTCTAGGCAATAGTTGTGCCTTCATTTGCAACTGAATGAATAAAGATGTGGGTTCTCTGGAGGGAGGAAGGGTTGCATTCGTTGGCTCTTGGGTATGCCCCTCCCACTCCACGAGTCAGAGTCAGATTGGTCGAAAAGCTCCCCCTTGTGGGAGGGCATCCTCTCGTAAACCCAGTCTGGCTCTGACTCACTCCAGAGAAGGGTCGTGATATCTTTCAGCGCTGATTCAGCTTTTCTACCTCAGTATTATTCTCCTCCTTGTACCTTTGTTTTTTCCTCACTATTTCTCCGTTTTTCACTGTACCTGCCTTCGTTTTCGTCTCTCCTTCTCCAGCCCTCTCCCTGATCCCCCCGCCCTTAGCCCCAGGGCCTCTGGGGGCGAGCCGAGCCGCTTGTCAGTTCAGAAGAGCGAGTGGGAGATTGAGAGCCATAACCGCCGTAGCGACGTGACTCAGCGCGCGCGGCTGGTCCCGCCCATATACTCGGCACAGTCAAGCCTCTCTCCTCAGCGACGGGCAGCAAAAGTCTCCTTAGAGACTGCTGCTGGGGGCCTTTTCACCTCCCCTTTTACACGGCCGAGCCGTTGCGAGAGAGGACAACCGCGGAGGCCACTTGCCTCAGGCGCCCACAGGCGGTTGTTTTCGGCGGGAACGGAGCGTCCTGTATTCCGATCAGCGGGAAGCCAGCATTCTCGGCGGCGCCGCTGCGAGCCCTTGTCGATCGCTCAGCTCTCCTCAGGCAAGTTATGGCGGCAAACCCGGGAGCGGGACAGTCGTCTGTTGGGCAGAGTGTGGTGTCAGCAACTCCTTTGGACCCTAATATGGAGGCGAGGATAATGGAATTAGTGAAGGCTTCGGTAGAGGGGGCTTTTCGAGTTCATCTGGCTAACGCTGGTGGGAACCGCAAACAGTCTCTCCATGGGGGGCGAAAGCGCAGAGCTAACAGCCCCAATCTGTCCTCTACGAGGGAAAATGAGTCCTCCTCTGAGGACTATGTACAGACCCACGGGAAATGTGCTAAGAAGCACTCTGAAAAATAAATTGGGGGCTCTAAACGCCTCAGAGCACAGCAACGCGCTGGCCATAAAAGGCGGGAAACGATTGTCAGCCCTGTTTCCTCTCAGGACTCAGATCCTTCGCTGTCACCTGAGTCTGAGAGGGAGGAGGGTGAGTTGTCAGGGCAGGAAAGGGACAGCCAGGGTGTGACTAGACTTTTTCCGGCTGACATTTTTCCTAGAATACTTCAGAAAGCCCTTAAAACTTTGGATTTGGTCCCAACTCCTGACCAGAGTCAGGATGCCTCTTCCAGTAAGACTGTTTCTTCAAAATTTTTTCCAAAAATCCAGGCCAACCAAAATATTATCCCTTTTCCAGATTCTTTTAAGCGAGTGGTAGACATGGAATGGGAGACACCCATACACCCAAAACATTCCACACGACTAGTAAATAAATTTTATTCATTACCTGATCCAATCCTGGCCACGTTAAAGGTGCCCACTATTGATGGACCTATCGCATCGCTTTCCTCTGCGGCAGCCCTGCCCTCTGAGGGAGAGGGTGGGCCGAGAGATCCGACAGATAGGAAAATTGAGGCGTCTCTAAAAAGGGGTTTTGAGGCCTCTGCACACGCTTTTCGTGCTTCCTCAGCCAATTCCGTCCTGAGTAGGGCTGCTTATTCCTGGATCACGGATCTGGAAAAGACTGAGACGGGCCTCTCCAAGGTTGCCAAAACGTCGTTGAGAAAGGTGGCTTTGGCCTTGGCATTTTCTGCGGATGCGTCACTGGACGCCCTGCAGTTTAGCGCCCGAGCTATCGCGTCTAATGTGGCAGCTCGTAGAAATTTGTGTCTGAGATCCTGGGACAGTGATTCCAATTCCGTGACGAGGTTGGTGGGCATTCCATTCCAGGGCGGTAAGCTTTTCGGCCAGGGCCTTGAACCTCTCCTGGTGGAAAACAAGGATAAGCGAAAGGTTCTCCCGACCACTCGGAAAGAGGTTTCCAAGGCTAAACCATATGTCCAACGGCCCTTTCGCCAATACCCCCGCTCCAATGACGGGGCAAGACCCAGGAGCAGGTGGAACAAATCTAGGGTTTTCCCTAGGGGACGTCCACAGCGGGGGAACCCCGTCGCCAATGCCAAGCCCCATAAGGATCACAGGCATGTCTGACGCCAGGTCAGACGTATCATCCTCCGTTATAGGAGGACGCCTGTTGAACTTTGCGCACCGATGGGCAGCCATTACAGGCGATGCGTGGGTTCAACAAACGGTTTTACGAGGTTATTCTTTAGAGTTTACCCAAAAACCCAGGGACAGGTTCTGGAAGGTCCCGCAATCCAAATTTCCACGGAAGCACCAGCTGAAGATGCATGCCATCCAGCATTTGTTGGACATCAGGGCTGTCGAGGTGGTACCGCAGGAGCAGAGGGGGAAGGGAGTTTACTCCACTCTTTTTCTGGTACCCAAGCGGAACGGCGATTGGAGGGCCATCTTGGACCTAAAGTGGCTAAACCGTTTTATACGCAGCCGAAGGTTCAAGATGGAGACCTGGAAATCAATCGTATTAGCCCTCGACCAGGAGGATTTCCTGTCCTCGATAGATCTGACCGAGGCGTATCTTCACGTGCCCATATTGCCGTGCCATCGCAGGTTTCTCCGTTTTTGTTACGGGACCCTGCATCTTCAGTACTGCGCTCTCCCCTTCGGGCTCAAATCGTCTCCGAGGGTGTTTACCAAACTGCTCATAGCGCCGATATCGTTCCTCAGGCAGGGGGGCATTACCTTGTTCCCTTACCTCGACGATATACTGATCAAATCAGTGAGCAGAGAGCGGGCGCTGGTGGATGTAGCACAGACTTTGGATTGTCTCCAGAGTCTAGGTTTCGTGATCAATCGGGAAAAGAGTGCCCTGACCCCTTCACAACGGGTGGAACACCTGGGTCTCCTTATAGACACTCGCCAGTTCAGGATATCACTCTCTCCGGGCAGACAGCAGAAATTCCGAGAAATCCTGCAATCCACTCTGCAGGCCTCTCGCGTGGACCTAATGTCTCTGGCGTCAATTCAGGGACTGATGGTCTCCTGTCTGGATGTTGTCCACTGGGCCAGGGCCAGAATGCGGCCTCTCCAGCGCATTCTGCTCCCGTTCCAGGACGAAATAGAGAGGCAGAGACATCTGCAGCTGCCAATGTCGTCGCAAATCAGAAGAGCACTGCTCTGGTGGACGGCGGAGGGAAGACTGTCGCAGGGAGTGAGTCTAGTCCTCCCGGAGCGAGTGGTGATCACCACGGACGCCAGTCTCCTGGGCTGGGGAGCGCACATGTCGGGCTCCCTGGCGCAGGGCACTTGGTCCCGTTTGGAGTCCCAGCTCAGCATCAACCTCCTGGAGCTGCGGGCTATTCGTCTGGCCCTTGCTCATTTCTTGGTTCAGGTCAGGGGGCGTCATGTCCTCATCCAGACGGACAACACTACGGCAAAAGCTTATGTAAACAGGCAGGGGGGTACTCGATCGCTTCGGCTGGCGCGCGAAGCGGAGAGTTTGATGAGCTGGGCGGAACTTCACATTGCATCACTACGGGCGGAACACCTGGCAGGAGTGTCCAATGTATCCGCAGACTGGCTCAGCAGGCGGTCTCTGCAGGAAGCGGAGTGGCGCCTGCACCCGGAGGTATTTTCTCTGATCGCCGCCTGTCTGGGCGAACCGATCGTGGACTTGTTTGCCACAAGAGAAAACGCTCAACTTCCTCGTTTTTTCTCGAGAGTTCGAGAAGAAGGGACGGAAGGGGTGGACGCTCTCTACTCTCCGTGGCCACCGGGCCTGCTGTACACTTTTCCCCCAATAGCTCTTGTGGCCCGGGTGCTCCGCAAAATAAAGGACTGTCAAGCAGAAGTCATTCTAGTGGCTCCCCGGTGGCCCAGGAGACCCTGGTACCCCTCCATAATGAATCTGGCTGTCCAGGAGGAACTACCGTTGCCTCCAAGGGAGGACCTCCTCACGCAGGGCCCCGTTCGACATCCGCAGCCTCGGCTGTTCAAGTTGACTGCGTGGCGGTTGAGCGGACGGCCTTAATTAACTTGGGTTACTCGGATAAAGTGATAAACACCTTGATAGCCTCTAGGAAGGACTCCACGCACCGTGTCTATGGTGCAACCTGGAAGAGGTTTATTGGTTGGTGTCAGGAACAGGGGGTAGATCTCATGAAACCAAAGGTGCGTAACATCTTGGCTTTCTTACAGAGTGGCCTGGACTTGGGGCTTAGCACCAATACCCTTAGAAAACAGGTAGCGGCCTTGAACAGTACCTTGGGTACGGGTTTGGGACATAAGGTGGTCACGCACCCTCATGTCAAACGTTTTCTGCGTGGGGTGGGGCTGTTGAATCCTCCCCCAGTTCACAGGACTCCAAGCTGGGATCTGAATAGGGTTCTCGGGGCCCTTACTGGCAAACCTTTCGAACCACTGTCCACAACTTCCCTTAAGGAACTGACCCTGAAAACATTGTTCCTGGTGGCAGTGACGTCGGCTCGGCGTGTCTCAGAACTTGGCTCGCTGTCCGTTAACTCCCAGCTTTGTATTTTTCATCCCGACAGAGTGATTCTTCGCCTGGATCCCGCCTTCATACCTAAAGTCAATTCTGTTTTTCATAGGGCTCAGGAGTTGGTGCTACCCTCTTTTTGCCCAAATCCAACGCATCATCGAGAAAAGATCTGGCACACCTTAGATGTGCGCAGGGCTCTGAAGTATTACCTGGATAGAACAGCACCCTTTCGAAAAACTGAAGCACTGTTTGTGATGTTTCGGGGTGGTAATTTGGGGAAGCGGGCATCTTCCCCCTCTTTAGCCAGATGGCTGAGGGAGGCCATTGAGGCTGCCTACCGAGCTTCGGGTAGGGAACCGCCCGCGGGTATAACCGCCCATTCAATTAGAGGTGCGGCTACGTCAGCTGCCTTCGAGGGGGCCACCTCGATTGCCGACATTTGTAAGGCAGCGACGTGGTCCTCAATTCACACCTTCGTCCGCCACTATAGGGTAGATTTGGCGGGGCTTACTGGCTCCTCCTTTGGGAGGAGGGTTTTGCAGAAGGTGGTTGCCCATCGGTAGACCGCCGCTTATCCCCACCCTATCAGGTACTGCTCTGAAAGATCCCAAGAGCCAACGAATGCAACCCTTCCTCCCTCCAGAGAAAAACGGAATTCCTACCTGGGAATGTCCTGTTCTGGGAGGAGGAAGGGTTGCATTCGTCCCGCCCTTTGACGCGGCGGCTCGAGGGATGGGTCCTTGCTGTCTATTGCACTACTGCGGTTGGCTCGGCTTTGGCCCTTCAAGGGGATGGATGGTTTTTGGCAGATACCTTGTACTTGACTAGTTTAGATCTGCCTTAGGTCTGACGCCCCATTTTTCTCCTGTAACTATTGTTCTCATGTCAGTCTGCCTGTTTTCCAAGTTTTGGGCGTCCGAGGTTATCTCGGGGTTCCAGTTTCTAGTTTATTATTCTTTTTTCTTATTGTTTGCCTTTGTTCTATGTGCACCTTGGGCTAGTTGCTGTCTTCTAGTCTTCTCAGCCCGGTGCCCGTGGAGGGTTCTTCTTTCGTTCATTACAGCTCTGGACTGGGTTTACGAGAGGATGCCCTCCCACAAGGGGGAGCTTTTCGACCAATCTGACTCTGACTCGTGGAGTGGGAGGGGCATACCCAAGAGCCAACGAATGCAACCCTTCCTCCTCCCAGAACAGGACATTCCCAGGTAGGAATTCCGTTTTTCTCTGCCACATATGGCATGAACATGATACACTGTTTGCACACATGAAACTGGAGGTTCATGCATGGTCTATGCATTTGCTAAGCCCTACAGCTATAGACACATTAAGTGTATTTGTGAGCATTGCAGGAAATCATGGGGGAGGTTTAATATAGAATCCTTTAGGCAGCACTGGTGCAGAAACCATTACTCAGCACCTGCACTGGATAAAATGATCTTCTAGCCTCTCTATTTACCAGTTCTTACACTTTTAGACACTGCATTTCTAACAGCATCTAGCGAGCCAATTCTGATGTTGTCCTTGACCAAAGTCTTATTATTCCCAAGGAAACAGTTTTGGTGATCAGCGTTGCTACCATTTAGAATGCTACGCTGATTTATTTGGAAGTCAGTTCCATTGACATTTGGACTGAGGTGTATTAGTAAGGAAGTTAAAATTATTGGGTTTTTTGTTTTGTTTTTGTTTTGTTTAGGACATTTGTTAGATCAGCTTGGGGCAAAAGGTATGTACTGAAAGAATCTTCCCCTCCCCATCTGCCTCAAGGCATTGCAATAATGTTTCTTATGTAATGTTCCAGGTATGTTAAAATTAATTAACTGATGTGGGGTTACAATTTTAATTAGTTTTGAAGTAGAAAAATCAAACAAGCACAAGAGTTTTCTGTTTCAGCATCTCTGATGGTTCTGAATGTTAATGTGGTGAATAAAATTATAGCTTCAGCCTCAAAATCTTTGTGAAAGATTAATTTTGTTTTGAGTGAGAGGGGGAATGACGAATTGGGAAGAAAGTCAGAAAAGTAAGGAAATGGATATCAAAAAAGCATGGGCAACAAAACAAGAGAGAGACTAGAATATACTGGATTTACAGCGCAATCCTATCCAACTTACACCACCAGTGTAACGAGCGGGGGAGGGCAGGGTGGGAGGCTTTGGAGGGGAGGGGAAGGGAGATTTAAATCCCCTTTGAATTCCCCTTTGGAGGGGATTTGAATCCCCTTTCCCTTATGCGGCCTCCCATTCTCGCTGCACCGCTGATTACACCGGTGGTGTAAGTTGGATAGGATTGCGCTGTCAGAAAGATCAGTGCCTGGTTTATTCTTTTTAACTGGGATCCAAAGAGCTTCTGTATCTACTGCTTTGTTTGACTTTTTTGTTTTGAATTGCAGACCACCACCACCACCACCTCCCATTGTACAATGGCTTTTGAAAGCAGCTTGCCATCAAATGTGGCATGTAGGGGCCAGTGGCGTTCCCAGCCCTCCCGGCGCCTGGGGGGGCGGGGTTGGTGCGCCCCCCCCCAAGCAGCCGTTCTCTGGGCTGAGTGCCCACTCGGCGCTTCCCCGGCCTCTGGAGGCTACGCTCCGGAGACCGGGGAGAAGCCCTCCTCAAAGCGACCGCCTTGTTCGGCGGTCGAGGGCTTTCTGAAGGCTGAGCTACATTGTCCACGGCTGCGCTCCGTCTGCGTTCTGACGCAGCCGGAGCGCAGCCGAACGGGCAAAGGTCGGCAGGCTCCACTTGACATGCGTGCCCGTGCGTGCCCGCACGTTGGACGCACACTGGCCGCACGGGTATAGTGTAGCTGGGGCTTGAGAGGTCCGAACGCGTAGCCCGTTTGCCCTCAGAAAGGGTTTGCGCATGCGCAAACCCTATAATGGCCGAACGCTACGTGTTCGGACCTCTCAGAAAGCCCTCGACCGCCGAACAAGGCGGTCGCTTTGAGGAGGGCTTCTCCCCAGTCTCCGGAGCGTAGCCTCCAGAGGCCGGGGAAGCGCCGAGTGGACGTGCTGCTTTAGAGGGGCGCGCCAGCCGGGCTCCGGTGCCGCGCCGCTCTGCGCAGCCCCGAGCCCGGCTGCCGCGCCCCCGCGCCCACTCAGCGCCTGGGGTGGAGCACACCTGCTCCCCCCATATTAGAACGCCTCTGGTAGGGGCTGCTCTTTGAGGAAGTCTTGGACTCATGGAGCTAATTGTATGACTTTGGACATACCGTATGTATGGCCAATATAATTTCCATTAGATGTTAGTTCCGAAAAGCCTTTATTTCTGTAGCTTCTTTCCCTTGCCTTTCTGTCTCTTCACTTATTTTCTTGTTTTCAAAGAGGATAAGGGCCTCTTCAGATGTGATTAATTTCCTACTTAGATAGCAATTCCATGTTGGAAAAAGCATGTCAGCCATCTGTAATCATTGCACATAGTGATTGTTCACACTCATTTTTTGTTTATTCATACACTGGGACATCCTATCTGTCAGTTTCTCAGTGTGTGTACATGGATGACCATCTATGCAGGTTGCACATTTTTTCCCCTACATGGAAGTGCTGTCCATGTCAGAACTCGTCACATGTGCAGTGATTTTAGTGAATCGGTAAAATTGTATTTATGCAAAATGAAATTGCATTTATTCAGCGAGTCAGTGTTTTTGTCTCTGTACCATTCCCATTTGGTATTTGCAAGAATAGCACAGGTTGAAGTGGATTAGAAAAATTCACATCAAAGTTTATCACCCAACTGCTCCTCTCAATGGTTAGAGCAGATGTTCCTTGTGTAAACTGAAAGATTCTGAACACAGACTGCTGCATTTCCTCACCAATTGACGTTCTACTTCCATTTCTCAAGATGGGATTAAGACTCTTAACTCCCTTTGTTTTTTCCTGGCATGAGGTTCTTCTAATCTACACATGCTCCAATTCTAGATTTGATTGTTAGGGCCTTGCTTTCTGTCCAGAGCAACTCCTATTTCTGTATTTGTGCTCTCTCTGTCTCTGAGGAGAAAAAAAGGAAAACGGTAACTTATTTAACCAACATGTTCCCCGTTCCTCTTAATTTTATCATTGAGGGTGAATCTTGAGAATTTTTAAATTCATGATTCATTGTTTGGAATATACACTTGAACCATCTGGCAGAAGTGTATGGAGGCCCTTAATCTCTCTTTCAGTTTAATTTCTCTCTTTCTTTTAATTGGTCACAATCAACACAAACGTTCAAGGACTTTTACTTTTTGACAGATTGTACTTGTGTGTTCATTTTACATTTGGTACACCCTGCCTTTGCCAGTCTAAACGAGAGGATAGTATGAAAAGGAAGTCAAAATGTGACTGACTAGCCCACAATAATCTTTAACAGAATGTTTGCGTTTCATAAGCGCCTTCATATTGGAATAACAATTGGAGTTTTGCAATTTGCATTCAGGTGAATGCTGGGATGAAATTGTATATTTATAGGAGTGAGATGTACAAAAACGTATATTCTGCATTATTCATATTGACATCAAGTTTATTTGAATGTTATGATATGTTAATCTGATCAAGAACTGCCCAAAGTACCCAATCCTGTACTGTTTAGTTGTGAACGAGCGGTTTGGGTTGCCAGAAATAAGGCAGCAACTTATTTGTGACAAATGAGGCCAGTGTAACCTCCAGGCCTGAATACTTGCTTGAAAGACAGTATAACCATTTGGCCTATTTTCTTCATCTTGCTGTGGAGGCTGAAATGCCATTCAAACGTTGCAGTGCCCAGCCACTGCTATGCTCTTGGGCAGCATTGCCACGCTGAAACCAGACCTTGCAAGTGTAGTAGCATTTGTAATCGCTCCTGCACTCTGCCTGGGAGTGACATAAACTCATATTTTAATTAAAAAAGCTATCAACTGTTAATAGGGCAGTTTGTCTTAAAAACATCCCTTTATTTCTTCCTATAGTAATATATCCAGAAACCAGAAGAGCCCTCCCAAATTAAAATAGGCCTTCATCAGTTAACCATCTGCAACTTTAGTTGATTGATCTTCTAATTACAGTTTGCGGATCTAATGATTTTAAGTCCTTTTGCATCTCAGTTTGCTTACAGATATTATTACAAAATGTCTTGCATGTCAGGAAGTACGGTATGTTTCCTTTATTTGCTTTAACTGTGAATCAAGTCTGTATTTGCAGAAAGTCTACCTTGCTCATGTGGAAGTTATTGGACATTTTTCCTATAAATGATTGTGGTGTTAGTCCCTATAATTGTTTTCTGTAGTAGAGCTCATGCTGCAATAAACTTGGCAGCCTCACATGTGCCTGACTTTGACTGAGTCAGACCACTGGTCCATCTAGCTCAGTATTGTCTACACTGGCTGGCAGTGACTCTCAAGGTTTTCAGATAGGAGTCTTTCCCAGCCCTATCTGGAGATTCCAGGAACTGAATCTGGGGGGGGGGACCTTCTGCATGCAGAGCAGGTGCTCTACCACTGAGCTATGACTCTTTCCCATTACTCTTCATTTTTATTTTTATTTTTGAAAAGGCAAAAAGATCTTACTGGAGTTAAGTTAAGCCATTTTCCCACTGTCAAAATAAATCCTAGGTCAGCTCAACAGCAGGCCACTTAAGGGCCCCCATCATGCTGTGTATTTTCCAAATAGCCAACAATATCATTTTAAGATGACAATTGAATAGTAGGCGTGGGAAGGAATCGCACAGCAATATAGAAACTCAGAGATTTATAGTTAGACTTTTCAGTATAGACTCTCGCAGTCGGGTAGGAGGGATGCTTTTCCTTAAACGATTCTTTTTTTTTTTTGTCAATATGTTTAAAAAAATTGCTGCTTTCAAAGTTGATCAAAACACAGTATTCAGGAGAATCATTATTTCAAACACATAGCATAAGTTGTCAACTAGAGAAATACAAGGGAAAGTTAGGTTTTCTCCCTTACGAATGGGGAAAGAAACAAGCATGTTTCAGCCCAAATTGCTTAAAAAAACCTTTTTTGTATACACAAATATTGGTATAGTAAAACACACTTTGCTTTTGGTGTTACCACATCTGCTCCAACCACATGTGTCATATGAACTCGAACCTGCATGCTTCTTCAGGCCCTTGGGTTGATGGCCAGTGGCACCCCTAAGCAATATTAGTGTTTTACAAAGGATTGGAGACACAGATTTCAGTTCACATACGATATTTATTGGGGCCTGCCCCAGAGCCCACTCCATTAGAAATGTCTTTCATTCCTCCATTGGCCTGGCCGGGACCTACTGCTCTCTTACTCTTCTCCTCCAAGAAGAAACTGTAGCCATCTCCATCTGACTGTTGCAAAAGGAGAGGCAAGACAGCACAAAACACAGTTCATTGACCTGGTAAGGATCAATATGATCCTGTAACTAAGTTTAAGTACATGAACATCGAATAATTGCATATTCTTCCCGTTTACCCCTAGTCCTCCCTTTCCTCTTTTATTTCCCTTTATGTTTCTCTGTAGATTGTGAAACCCCTTCAGGAAAGGGAACAGTTCTCTTATTCCTTGTGTTTTGGTTGAAGAGTGCTATATAAATATTCTAGATAAAGAAATAATTCCAGGTGCACAATAGGAATTCACCATAATCTTTGTAAGGCCCCCCCCCCCCGAGCTGATCCTCAGCTTGAAATGGCAGCTGGTCTTCTGCCTGCATGCTACTATCAACCTGCCCCCCTCACCACCATTTTTAGGCCTGGAGGATCCTGTTTCTCCCCATGCCATACCACCACTTTACAAGAATCAGTAGAATGGAAAGACAGTGGTCCTTTTGCCGAGTGCTCAGGAAAAATGATTGCAGTGATGGCATGGCAGTGCTGGAAGAGGAGGTAAGCCCCCCCCCCCCACCGGTCTCGCGTACACTCTGAGCATGGGCTGATGATGCACCATTGTCAAGATGTGGCCGTGCAGCTACCTGGCTCGTCAAAACAGGCATGATCTGGAAAAGAGAGTGCCTTGCAGTTGTGCCTGTGCAAAGTGCCCACTCCCTGTGCACACTGCTGTCTCTTGTGGCAGTACTTGCAAAAGTGAGATTTCAAAAAACCACAGAGGCTGAACAGTCCTAGCATTATTGATTGTATGAAGTTGTTACTATGTTTCTTGCCTAATGATAAGAGAGACGAGCTTTAGCTGAGATAAGTTTTTGTGCTGGGACTGAAGGTCTTTTTAGTACATCTAATTTCCCCAACTCCGTTGAAGAGTGGTGGGTTGTTTGGAAGTATTTCATGTCGAGACTCAACAGTAATTGTTAATGTTCAGCAGTTTTTTCAAAAGTTATTTCTCCACTTCTGTTTCCTCCAACTCCCCCTTTTCACTTGGGAGCCACTCACCTGGGATTAATTGGCTGAAATAAGAGTAAGATGAACGCTTGCCAATGACTGTACAGGCTCCATCGGGTTGCTCAGCTTGTCGCTGTCCATTGTGCTGCCTGTTCTACATTTGCATGCACATGTAGCATCTCAGGCTTCAGGGAGAATAGGGCTGCTCAAGGCTTGATAAAGTTCTTGTTTTCTGTAAAACAAAACATATACCAAGCCTGTAGCAGTCCCCTCAGGTTTGCAGTGTGTGCAACAGGCAACAGATGCTTTTGTAAAACCGATACCTAATTAAGCCCAGAGCAATCCCACAGGCACTGCAAACACAGATTTCTAGATTACTGCAATAACCTGTGTTGGATTTTAAAGGGATGGAACATAATTTTTTTTCAATATGGCCCAAGATGAAAATGCTGACCCTTCTTGACCCTCAGAGGGAGACAGACAAATATATTTCTCTGTATGTATGTAAGTGATCCTTAATTGGTACTAACTGAGCATGTATTTTCTTCATGGCAAAAATTTGTTTCCTGTCACTTTGAATTTGGAAAGCTGACACATTACAGGCACAGAATTCTGAGCAGTTCTGTTTAACAAACAGAAAGCATGTAAACTTTCAAGAGTTGGATTTAAACAATGCCAGAAGGAAATAAATCTGCTTCTGAAGCATTTCTAGAAAACGATTGTGCTGTCTGCTTTTATTTAATATGAGTGTTATATTCTTTTGGTGTGCCTTCTGAATGGGTCAGTGTATTTTTCCCTCCCAATTATATTGAACAGGTGCTGTACTCTTAAATATATGCTCTCAAAGCCACTCGAGTAGTATATTCTGGATATGATGGAAAGCCCAAAATATAAAGCACGGCTATGACATTTCTGTATTCTTCAATGCTCTGTGTCCTATCTTTTGATTTTGGCAGTACATTGCATGTGGGAATAAACTGGTGAAATACTCTTTCTGGCTGAAAAGTCTATTCACAGCTTGAAGATACCCTCTGGCTTGGAGGTTTCTGGAAAAAAACCACATCTTGAACAGAAAATACCCACTTGAAGGGGAAAAAATGAAAACAGATTTTCCTCAACTGTGACATCAATATTTTGTTCTGTTAATGATTTTACGAGTTTAAAAACAAACAAAACCATCTTAAGGAACATTTGAAATTAAACATCATACATTTCTACAACTTCAAGATAAGCATGTTAAAAAAACACCTCACAACCAAGTACCCTTTCAAATTTTCTCACCCACCCAACCCCAGCATGGTAGTTTTAATCTTTCATAGAACCCTTCATTCTAGATGTTGCTTTCACAGTCCAGTGCTCTCTCTCTCTCTCTGGCGTTTGCCTCACCACGCTTCAGCTGACAGGGCAATCTTGACTGCCCTCAAGTGCAGCTGCAGTTCCGCTCCCCCACAGAGGCTCTGCAACTTATCAGCTCGGCGTGCCAGCAGCTCTCTGACAGACACAGAAATGTCCGGCCGTCTTGAACTGCCGTCCTTCAGATCTTCAGGCATTTATGAGACGATCGCTCTACCAACTGAGCCAGACGTCCTGCCTTGTATTTTATGTATTTTGTATTCTACTTGTATTTTATGAATCCTAGTGGTCAGGGCATTTTATCTACCTGTCTGAAGTACAGAAGCAAAAACTAGGTACAGTGATACTTTACTGGATCTATTTTTTCTAGTAAAATATAAGATACATATTTTGGAAAGTTGCAAGGATCTTCTTGGGGGGGGGGGAAGATAAAGTGATTGCTTTTTCTCAGTATAGTGTAGGGTATAGTTAAATGTTAGTCCCAATTATGTTTTTGAAATGTTGCACAGATTACCTTTTTAAGTCCAGGATTCTAGAAGAAATCAATGTAGGGAGCAAGAAGGGTATACAAATGGCTACAAGCAGTTCCCAGAAACTTTGTGTGGCTTTTCAGAGTTCCGTCTGAGCGCATAGCAGGTATGAATGTAGGCGCTGAGCAGAAGTGTGAGAAATCCAGAGTCTAATCTACTGAGTGTATAACCCAAGTTGGTCTTTTTGACAGTTTAGAAAGTAAAAAAAATAAATGGTCAAAGCTAAAACGTTTGTATGTTTGCTTGGGAGCACCAGAAGATTTTCTTTTTACCAGTGCTGGTTCAGAAACTACACACTTTCTGATCCATGGTCAGTGACAGCTCAACTTTGGTGGCACTGGGGCAAAGCCCTGTGGAGACCTGCCCAATGATGCGCTCCCTATACTTCGGAAATTCTTGTGCCGGCTACCCGCCTCTCCCATGAGAGGTCTGGCAGCAGACAGACGTGAGTCTTCCTACTTGCTGCCACTGTCTGCTACAGAGGTGGTGAAGGAAGATGGAGAAGGGCTGTGCTCAGTGGTAGAGTCTTTGCATGGAGAAGGTCTCTGTTTCAATTCCTGGTATCTCTAAGATGAGGCAGAGAAAATTCTGTCTGAAACACTGGAGAGCTGCTGCCATTCAGAATATGTTATGATTGATGTGCACAACACTATGTGTGGCTGGCTGCTTTTCTCAGCTCTGACTGTACTGAGAATATGACATCTGAATTATTTGAACTATGTTTCATAAATACAAACAATAGCTTTGGTGCAGAACCAAGAACCTTCTGTTTCTTGAAGTCTACAGAGAGAGAGACTGGACAGCCACCTGTTGGGGATGTCCTGGTTCTTGATCTCCTGCATCAAGCAGGGTGTTGGGCTAGATGGCCTATAAGTAGGCTGATCATATCCAAAAAGGGGCAGGGTGCCTTTACCTTTAACCATTGTAAGCAGAGGGAATTTGGGCAGGTGTAGCTTGTTGCACCCTTCCATGATGAGCTGCACCTGCCCAAATTCCAATGGTTAAAGGTATAGGCACCCCATCCCTTTTTTGGATATGGTCAGCCTACCTATAAGGCTACCTCCCACCCTGTGGTATTGCATATGACTGTGTGGGTAAAAATCACAAATCGCATCCAGATACTGTTTTCTGACTGCACCTATTAGAGCAGGTCAGCTTTACTTTGTACTGGGTGCAGAGAAAGGAACTAAGAATATACAAAAGTTGTAGTTCTGATGTCGTGGATAGAAAGTCTAGGGCAGTGCTACCCAAACTGGGGCGTTGCGATGCCCCAGCCGGGAAGAAAGGGTTGCTACATCTTTAAGGAGCATGGCAACCCGCGGTGACGACGACGGCGCATCCGGGATCACGCCGCCACCGCCGCGGACGATAAGGTCCATTTTACCTGCATTGGTGGGCAGTGGGTGTCCGGTGGGGGGTGTGGGGAGCCTGCGGACCCCTCCGCAGGCCTCCCCAAGTCAGTGCTCCGACGCGATCGCAACCCACTTCCGGTTTTGCGTAAAACTGGAAGTGGGTTGTGATCGCGTCGGAGCACTGCTCCGACGCTTGGGGAGGCCTGCGGAGGGGTCCTCAGGCTCCCCACACCCCCTGTTGGACACCCACTGGCCACCAATGCAGGTAAAATGGACCTTATCGTCCGTGGCGGTGGCAGCGGCGGCGCGATCCCAGACGTGCTGACGTGATCCCTGGGAAGGCCCCGCTGCCACTTAGAGCAGCGTAGGGCCTTTCCAGGAGTTAGGGAACCTCTGGTCTAGGGAATGCCACCTGATACCCAAGAAATCGCATTCACTGAATGACAACCAAAAAAACTTTAATTTGTTCACTCTTGTCCAGCTTCTGCTGTAAGATGCTAAACATATAAACTATAGCTTTTGTTATGTGAACTGGAACATAACAATTGCCTTGCTGGATTAGTCCTTGTAGAGCAGGATTCTCTGTCCACAAGTGGGCAATCGGATTTCCAGATTGCTTGTGGAAACGTGCAAGTAGGGCAGGAAGGTGATAGGTTTTACTTGTTTTGCCCTTGCATCTGGTTTCCTGCTTCTGTATACTATTGCCTTTGAAATGGAAGTTTCTATTAGCTATTATGGCTCATAGGTCTATCAGACAGCTGTCATATACAGAGTCTAACCATTGGTCCATCTAGCTCAGTATTGTCAATGCTGACTGGTTTTGGCTTTCAGATGGGATTTTTTTCTCTGCTCTACCTGAAGTTGCCAAGGATTGACCCTAGTGCCTTCTGCTCGCAGAGTGTATGCTCTGTCACTGTGCTGTAGCCCTGTCTCCCTAACCTTTTACAGTTCTTGGAGAGTGTCAACAGGCATGTACATGGAGGTGATCCAGTTGATACTATATACTTGGACTTTCAAAAAAGCTTTTGACAAAGTCCCTCACCAAGGGCTTTTGAGTAAACTTAGCAGTCATGGAATAAGAAGACAGGGCTTCTTATAGATTAGTAATTGGTTAAAGAATGGAAAGCAGAGAGTTGGAATAAATGGGCAATTTTCATATTGGAGGGAAATAAGAAGTTAGGTCCCTCAATGATTGCTCTCGGAACTGGTGCTTTTTAATTTGTTCATACCATGCTCCGGAGTTGGTGGTAAAGAGTGAGGTGGCCAAATTTCCTGATGACACCAAGCTGTTCAGAATGTTTAAGACCAATGCAGACCATGAAGTGCTCAAAAAGAATCTCTCCAGACTGGGGGAATGGGCAGCCAAATGGCAAATGCTGTTCAGTGTTGACAAGTCTAAAATGATGCACACTGAGGCAGAAAATTCCAACCTCACCTATATATTGATGGAGCCTGAGCTGTCAGTGACAAACCAGAAAAGAGAGCTTGTGGTCCTGGGGGATAGCTCAATGAAATGTGCAGCAGCAGTGACGAAAGCTAATTCCATGCTAGGGATCATTAGGAAGGGACAGAGAACAAGACTGCTACTATATTGCCTCCTTTATAAATGTGCAGTTGCATTTCAAATACTGTACTGTATGCAGTTCTGGTCGCCACACCTCAGGAAGAATATTGTAGAGCTGGGAAGGGTGCAACCAAATAATCAGAGGGCTGGGACACTTTCCTTATGAGGTAAGGCTACAGCATTTGGGATGTCTTAGTTGGGAAAAAAGGTGATTAAGCAACGAAAACAGGATTGAGACCTGCATTGTACGAAGGGTGTGCTTTTCTTCCTCTCACAATGCCAGAACTCGGGGTCACTTATTGAAAGTGATTGGTTTAAGGCAGCTTTAAGACAGCTTTAAGGCAGAGGTGTTTTTTTTTTCTCACAGTGCATAATTGCTCCACGGCAAGGGTGGGAAACCTTTTTATATTAGGCTACATTTTATTTACCCGTATTTATCGGGGTATTACACGCACCGGCATATAACACGCATCTTAGTTTTAACAGAGCTATTTGAGTAAAAAAAAACTTTAAGCATTTTTCCACCTGTGGTTCTCACTTGACTGTAGTTTTCCTGTTCTGTGGGACTACCATTGCCACCTATGTTGGCCCCACTGCCACTTATTTACCCAAGCAGGACAGAATTGTTTCCAATTCTGAGAAAAAGGTGTCTGCCCCCTCTGTGTTCAGGGTTGCAGAGGAGAGGGAAGGAGTGCAAAAAGAAACACCAAACAAACAATTTTGGAAAAACACCACGCAGAAATTAGAGAGACAGAAGGGGGATTGCAAAAAGAAAATCTGAACTGCAGGGCAAAAAGAATGAAACTTACTGTGGGAGAATGCCACTTTATTTCTAAAACAGGAGACGATGAAACAAACAAAAAAACCCCAAAACATCTCCCTCCCCTTCAGAAAACTTGCAGAGATAAACCAAAATACCTCGAAGGCAAAGGGGAACAAAGAACTGGCAAAGCAAGCAGATAACCTCCTCCCCCTCCAGCTCTTAGACTCTCGGAGCTTCAGAGGTGCGTGAATAAATTAACTCCCGACAAACAACTGATAGCTGGTGCGGAAGTAAGTGCTGCTGAGCTCCTTCTTGCCTGCATCTCTCCACCTCCAAGGCTCTGACTGCAGGCAGAAAGAGGGGGATCCATGGGGCTCTAAAAAATCCGGGGGGGGGGGATTTTGAAGCCTCAATTTTGCAGCATCGGTGTATAACACGCACCCTACTATTTTGGGCCAACATTTAAGACAAAAAAGTGCGTGTTATATGTCGATAAATACGGTATTTATTTTACTTGTCATATACAATTTTCCTAGAAAAGGCATACATACAAAAGGCATACTGAAGCCCGCAGAGGCCAGGAACAAGCCTCTGTAGAGGCCCACAACCAGGGACAGGCCTCCGGAGAAGCCTCAAACTTCAAAACTTCATAAAGAAGGGAAAGGCCCACTTAACAATGGGTCTGGTTAATGGCGGTGTTTGGGGAACGTATCCCTGTTGTTAAGTGGGGGGCACCTGTAGTCCACATTTGGGAATATGTGAAGCAACACAAACAAAAGAAATACGTTCTTCTCCAAGATGTATTTCTATAATTGTGAGCGTAGTAATAGACTGAAAACAGTTATGTCTTTAGGAGAGGAGTCATGAATACTGTGCATCAACCGCAGTTAAATCAATTTTTCAAAACTGATCTACCAGGAAAATCTTCTCGTCAAAATCCTGGGTTAGGGTGATAACCTGATCTACAGATTACACAAAAATATGCTGGAAACGCACAGAGATTCTCTAACAAATGGTTACTCCAAAACAAAGTGGCTATGTGGCATTATTTTGGAATGAAACTGTTTGGACACAGGCAGGGGTGACTGACCTGACACATCTAAATGAGAAAGTATGACCTGAGTACTGTACAAGCCATCTAGGCAGTGCAATGCAATTGGGTCTCGCCTTCGGTCCCTTCGGGGAGAAAGGCGGGATAGAAATACAGTGGTGCCTCGCAAGACAAAATTAATTCGTTCCGTGAGTCATGTTGTCTTGCGAATAATTTTGTCTTGCGAGTCACCTCCCCTGCCGTGCTATTTACTTTTAAGTATTTACAGTACTCACAGTTCCCAGAGCTCCGCTCTAGTAATGCACACCGTTTCTGGAAGGGAAGTTTTATCTCTGCTTTGCCTTTATCTCTGCTGGTGTTAGCTATTTGTCGGGTGATAATCGGTGTGGCCTCGGGCTGTACTGTTTGCAGTCTGCTAACCCTCTTGAATACTTTATTCAAATGGCAAGTGTAGCTGTCGCCTACAGTATCCTCCTGCCGCGGTGCCGGCCAGGCTAAGGGGCGGAGCAGGCACCACTAAATGCACCATTACCTCTCGGCCGTGCAACAGCTGAAGAGGCTTTCCTCGGCGTGAGGGCGGCTCCTGTGTGAGTCAGTAAGAGACTCGAAGCAGGCAGGCAGACAGCCTGTGCCGAGTTGCTGCTGCCGCTTCTGGGCCAAAACGAAGAATGGGTAGGGTCTTAATCAGTACACCTACTAGGATGGGAAGTTTTTCAGGATGGTAGTTTTATCTCTGCTTTGCCTTTATCTCTGCTGGTGTTAGCTATTTGTCGGGTGATAATCGGTGTGGCCTCGGGCTGTACTGTTTGCAGTCTGCTAACCCTCTTGAATACTTTAACATTTGAATAGATTGTGGCTTTAGGAGCTGAGTGTTCCACAAGACGAAATTGTTTTTGCAAGAAAATTTGTCTTGCGAGTCACCAAAAAACTTGCAAAATGCTTTTGTCTTGCGAGTTTTTTGTTGTGCGAGGCATTTGTCTTGTGAGGCATCACTGTACTGTAAATAAGTAAATAAATTGGTACTATTGGGGCAGCTGAACGTTGCCCCAAATTGAACATCAGCTGCATGAGGCCTACCACATACCATGAAATATGTGACATTGTCATTGTACAATTTAGGGAAAGGTTTACATTTACCAAGCACTTTGTGAGTACAAAACTCATGGACAGTGATTGTATAGCAAATCAGTGATAAGGCATCTTGCCTTATGCTGGCCAAGGAAAGACACATACACTGCTGTGTGTGTGTGTGTGTGTGTGTGTGTGTGTGTGTGTGTGTGTGTGTGATATATATATATATAAACCAGAGTTTCAAAGTGCCACGGGTGCTGTGGCACTATTAAAGGACATATTTACAGAGATTTAAAACTCTCGAAAATCCTTATAACTACTGCAGTGACAACAGCAGAAAGGTGTTTCTCTACTTTAAAGAGGATAAAAACTTACAATGACCCATGACAGACATAAGGCCTTGGCAGTGTTGTCAGTGGAAAAATAAATGATACGTTGCATGGAAGGTTTTAAGAAATAAATTATAGAGAAATTTGTCCATCAGAAAGAACGCAGGGCAAAATTTCTTTATAAATAAGGACTGTCCTGCTGATATATCTGTGAGGTTTAGGGGCAGTTGTGAGGGGAGGTTGGAGGCTGCATATTTACATCTTCAAGGAATGTCTGCAAAAAATAAGATCATATACAGTATATTTCTTTACAGTAGTAATGCACATTTATTTTGTAGGAAAGAGCATCTATGTAAATTGTTATTGAGTGTAGAGAATAATAGCATTTGTATACAGGTGTCCCCCGCTCAGCGACGGATCGGTCATCGACGACCCACAGATACGATGGAAGTCCCCTAAAGTTAAAGTTTTTAAAAATCATCGTGCTTGACTTTTCTCTGAAGCTGCTCCGTTTTTCAAGGCTGGAATCCTCTTACTTAACGTGCTGAAGAGAGGAAAATTGCGCTCCAGAAGCCACTTCTGGGTTGTACGACTCCCCCTCCCTTTGCCCAGGGCTCACCCCAGTGATACATTCTGTAAGAGATTGCTGTGTGGCAGCAGAGCTCTGTGCATGTGTTCATGAGTGAGGCTGTTTCTTGGGGAGGACGGGTAGAGTGGCTGCTGTGCGGGGGGGGGGATTGCGTCTCCTCTCTCTACCTTTCAAGCCTTCTTTCCGCCTCTTGGGCTCAGCCCATCAAGCTGCTTTCTCTCTCCCCCTCCCACATGTTCCAGGTTACTGCGGTGGCTGCTAAGAGCTCCTGCCAGCTGCTCTCCTGGGCTCCTGTTTGGCTCACCAAAAAAAGAAGAAAAGTTGCACGCACGCACATGCTCTCTGCAAAGTACGAGCCAAACGGGAGCCTTGCAGGAGAGCAGCCGGCAGAAACTGGACGTGCACAGGTGGGCAGAGCAGCGGCTGCTAAGAGCTCCTGCCGAGCTGTGTTGCCCTAAAAAGCATGAATTCAAGAACTGATGCTCTGTGGTATGGAGAAATTGCTGTGGCTTAATTTCTAAATGAAAAATGTGCTGTAGCCCAACAATGGATTGGATCCATTGTGAGCAGGGGGCATGGCCACTTGTACAAGTTGCCTCCCCTCCACATTTAATGCCAGTTCTCTGTTTCTACTATACCACATACCATGACACTCTGGATGTACCCTTACCCTGCAGGACCATGGGGGGGGGTGTTGGTGTTGAAATGTGTACGAAGAAGCAGGAAAGTCCCATGGTATGAATGGAGTTCTACTTTCACAACTCTGGATTCAAGCTTTTTTTCTGGAAGTCCTGGTCATGCATGCATGTTTTGTGTATGTAAAGAATAGTCTATGTTTTCTCAGCAGGCAACTACGGCAGTGTGCACATATTTAAGAGTGCTCTTTTCTTCAGAAGTGCTGTAACAAATTCTGGTGTGCACAAGCGAGGCATTTTTTTTAATTGCATCCCCAACTTAAAATCATCCACCATTGTCTAGCATTGTAATCAAGAAATCACACTGATTCATGGAAAATGTAATGCTAGCCCATTTAAGACCTGGTATACCCAGGAGAAACTTTTGAAAGATGAAATGTTATACATTTTCAAGCTGTAGCTTGTAGTTTTTAATGGAACAATTAATTTTGGTTTAATTCTGTACTCCTGAGAAAGCTAGGTAAGAATGGGGAGACCAACAGGTCAGATTTGTTAATGAACCAATTTATATGTGGCTTTTCGACTGTCAATTAGTAAAACAAGGTACAACCAAAAGAGAAATAAGAATTGTTTGGTTGGGACATATGAAGAGGGAGTTGAAATTTTTACAGATGTTCCCCATACTCCTTCTCATTGCCTCCGAATAGTCCCCCAACTCTGTGCTCTTTAGTGCTGTAGAATTTTTGCTATTGATTACTTTGCATAATCCCCTCTATTACCTATATAATACCTGTTAGCTATTTCTGTAACACAAGCCTTCCTGACTGTTAGACATACAGTAAAAGGCCAAAAATGTTCCTCTTTCAGCTATTCTCTCAAAGCTGGAGAGTCACATACTCCAACCAAAGGAAATAAGGCCTTGGGAACCAGAGGTTATCTCCCCTTTGGTATGTAGAGAGAAGACAAAGGGTCTTCTCTCACGGCTCAGCATGTTACATTTCAGTTTCCCCTTTCTGTAGAGAAGTGTTGGAAAATGTAAATTATGGCACAGAGGGAGATGTTTATATAGCTATAGCTGGTGCTGTGTTTAGATGTCACTTCGCTTTGGGTCAGCAAAATTACCTTCATGTTTTGAGAACTGGAAGGCCTTGTCTACTCAGACTCACTGGAGCCAGGAACTCTGTTTTGGAGAACTAGTTGCATGTTTATGGAAGTTGATTGACATGTGCCTTGTCTGTAATCTTTTTGTTCTGAAGGGTATGAGAAGTGCTCTGCTTTTGCCTTGGGGTCTGTTCATGGACTTCTGGGACGGTCCACGCACAGTGATTAAAATAAACACGATTATTTTCTTCTTACCTACAGCCTACCAAGGTCCATTACTAAAATCTATCAATAATTTCGGCGACCAGGATCCATGTATTATTGTGTGAAGATTTGCTCATAGATAATTTACACCGTTTGGCAATGTATACTATGAAAGGGATGTGGCTTCCATATGAGGCTACAGTATTATAAATGCCAGCTGCAGCTCTAGAAACCAACCTCTTCCTTGACTTCCATTTGAGCCATTTCTCAGCAGGGAATCTGAATTGAGGTGGTCACTACCTTCAGCAGGGCTCGGTTATCTGCTCACTCTAATCAGTAATCTTCAATACACACATTAATCTTATATGACAGTACACAGAGAGACCAAAATAAACAACTATTAATACCTGTGAAGCGATGCGTGTGCTACAGTCATTATTGGTTGTTAAGAGGAAATATGTCCTGCTCAGTAAACACCACGTATGATCTGGCTCTTTAGGGAGTTGGGACTGTATTAGTAAATGAAGCTTGCAATCTGTAAAACACAGATCCATATTCCGAGAAGGCCCCCCTCTCCCCAATCTAATTCAGTTCAGTTCAAATGAACAATAGAATTTCCACTGTCCAGTATTCCATCCCATGTACAACTTTATCTTCCTTTGGGCAGCAGGGCTGGCTCTATTATGAGCTAAACAATATCATAAGTGTTGACAGCTAGGCTTATAAATGCCATACTTGAAGACTTTTCTAGTATTCACTGTGTCTTGGCTACTAAATTTCAGTTTTCTAGGAAGCCTGGAAGTAGCTTAATCATTTCGGAGTTTAGTTCATACCCTCTGCTCCTACAGAGAGGTGTACAAATGTCTGGAGGGAACCCTAGGGGTTATCGCTAGGGCTCCATGTTGAAAGTTAGCCAGGTTGGGTACTGGCCAAGGGTCCACATCTATCAGGGTCCACTTGGCCAGCCCAGCCCCTAAGCATTATGTTGACTTTAGCAGTAATGTCCAGTGCATTGCGGTGGGTTGGGGGTGCCATAGAGGTCCCATGGCTCCCAGCAACCTGGCACCTGCCCTGGTTATTGCCCAATTTCTTTGCTTTAGATGTTCCTGCCTCCTCCTCCTGAATGTGTGGAGTCATGGAGCTACTTTTTACTCGGTTTTCCCTTTCCTCTGCCTTTTTATATGTGACTCTCCTATGAGACTCATTTCCTGGTTTCCTTGCCTCACTCATATAAGCCGGTGTTTATTTGCTAACGGATATTGCTCCAGGTCAAGATAATTTGTTTTGGGCTCTTGCAATGGGAGTGTCTTGCTTCTATCCTCCTGGACCAGCTGCCTATCACCTCCATGAAAGAGTTGCTGCTTGTCCCATGACCCCTTCTTTACTGGACTCCCTCCTCTCTCCATTGTGTAGGCCCTACTCCCTGTATCTACAAGTCTCAGAAAGGTAGGCTGCCCCCTGAACCACCACAACTAGCTCCATACCAATAATGGAAATCAAGGTTATCGTGGGGAATATCCAAGCCCTTTCATGGTGGGTACTCTTCCATGGAAGAAACCAGTGTGGAATGTTCCCTGAGAGAGGGCTGTGCCTGATTTTTGTACAATATGTTTTCTGTGCAGCTACCAAAATACCCTTTTAACACTTGTAGATTGACTGGTACCTGGTATTCCTGTTGACTTTTAGTGTTGATGGTTTCGACATTAACATCAAAACATATGTCTCATAACAAAGCCTTGAAATGTGTATTTACATTGTGCAGGTTGTCTATTCAAAATTTTCAGATTTCTATACAAGTTGTTTCAAAAGACTCCAAGTCCTTTCATTGCTGGCAAATTGATTTCTCTCTGTTTGGTTAGTAAAGCGTTTTGGGTATTTCAGAGTGAACTGTAAGTAGATGTAATGCTGTGCGACTCTAAGATGATGCTATTTATTCCTCATCTTGTAAAGAACGGTTTCGGAGCATGAACCAGTCATTCAGATGCTGCTCACATGACTGTGAACTTTATTTGAGTTCATTTTTAAAGACCATGCTGCAAGCTCTAGGCACGAGAGCAAACTATTAAAACGTAACAACACTAAGAATCAATATTGCTGTACATAAATGTATGCATCCTCCCTAAACAAAACCACTCTTGTTTCCCCTCAATAAACCTGCTATCATGTGTTATGACCACCCGCTCTTTCCCACCATGTGGACAGTCCAAAATGACCCCTTTTTGGTTTCTGGCTGGCATTTCTGAGAAAGCTAGGCAGTACTTTGCTCTGAAAAAGGGTGAGGTCAGGCTGAACTCCCAGAGGTCATGCTAAAGCTCAATTCAGAATCATTAAGGGAGCATCTGTAGCCTTGCAGATTTGGGGTGCTCCAGTCTGACAAGATATTCAGATTTGGGGTGCTCCAGTCTGACAAGATATTGCAAAGACAAGTCCTGCAGCATAATAAATTAAGTTTTAAATGGCCCAGTGGCCAGGCCACCTGGACAAGCTTTTCAGATTTCCATGCCAAGAATTATCTCCCAACAACTACCTGAGCCTGAGGGCAACACACAACCTGGTCTCTCAGGAACTTCTCTGATTAGGGAGCGATCAAGCCTTTGTGTCCACCTGGAAGGACACGGCCAAACTCAATCAAGTTCAGGAATTTCTTTTGGTAGAAATGCTTTGTTTCCTTTATGCTGAAGTCCTATAACTGCCCCTGCTCTCGAGGCAGAACTTTGTCATCTTTCCTCTAGCAAAGATGTCCATGTGCTTTGGAGGTTTCTCTTCCTTTTGGGGGGTCATCCTTCCCCCAGGAAAGATGTCCTGCTGTTATTTTTTTGGAGATTCTTTCTGCGTTTTGAGGCTTCAGTTGTTGCATTTCTCCCTCCACTGGAACCTGGATCTTGCAGCCCTGCCCTTGCTGCTCAGGAAGGACTTCTTACTCAAAACCCTGCCCAGCAGAACAGAACAGAACAGAACAGGATTGGTTTGTTTGTTTGTTTGTTTGTTTGTTCGTTCTCTCTCTCTCTCTCTCTCTCTCTCTCTCTCTCTCTCTCTCTCTCTCTCAAAAACCTCCATTGAATTGCCTTCTTCTACTGGCTGACTGGGGAGGAAAACCAAGTTAGCCCAGCCTCGTCTACTAACTCCTGCTGTCCAAATGCAGCTATTTCTTTCTTTCACGTGCATCTGTTTAAATCTCTGTAACTGATCTTCTAAGCAAAGTACAGTAATTGAAAGTATTGAAATTGAAAGCAAACACTATTTTTATTTACCTATATTTCTTTAATAAACTCTATCTTATTTTCAAAAGCTCAGTCTCGTGGTTACTGTTAGCCTAATTTTGAGGCACTTTTGAAGTTGCTTGCACTGCTCACCCAGGTCAACGATCCCAAAACTGTCGGACAATGCTGAATTTGACCTCTCGCTCTAGAAATATTGCTAATTCCCCCAATTTGGTTCAATTTGAGTTATTGTGTGTATGTGCATGACATGTGTAGGAACACACATGTGCGTGTGCATGAGCATGAGCAGTGTTGGCAACACATGAACTAATAGAAATAATATGACTTCATCTTCTGTAGCCAGATGTGAGAGCAAGGCTGGATGCATCTTTTGGTACAAAAGCTTTTTTTCCTGGAGGGCGTATTATAGAAATCTCTGGCTGTTTGCTTATGGGATCAAGATTAATGTTGTCTGCATAGAAAAGTGTGTGTGTGTTCATAGGACTGTGGCTAATGTAGTGTGCGCATTCTACATGAGTAAACATTAATGAATATTTCTCTGTATGAGTTTGGGTTGAAGTGAACGGACTGGTGCATTAGTTCCATGAGAGAAACTGCAGGGATGCAGTGATGATGAGGCAAGTTAATGTTGTCCTCTTGCAGAACTGCCAGCATTAGTCAAATGCAACATATACACTAAGTCCCAAGATATGTACCCGTTCCGTTCCAGAGGTTCGTCTGGAAGTCAGAAAGTACATAAGTCAAAATGGCCGGCTCTTACCAGCCTACTGCTGTTGCACCTGTGCAAAAGCACCACAGCGGATGGATCGCACCTACCCGAAAGCACCGATGTGGCCATTTGTAAATCGGGGGACCCAGTGTACACACTTTCTCTTTTGTTACATTAAGTAACATGCAATAGAATGCCAGTAAACAACTGGTGTGAAGTGTGTGGTTTTGTACTCTTCAAACTCTATTGGATGAATTTGGAGAGCTTAATTTCATAATATGTAGTGTTCAGCTTCCTGGGATTTAATTTAAAATGAATCCAGCTAAATAACAGCAGCTTAGTCCTTTAGGCTACCACATGAGACTGTTTTTAGTGTTGCTTGTGATTATATATGAGATTCTGGTTGCTGTGGCTTATGTCAGTGCACAAAGTCTATTGTCTGTTTAAACAAGTTTAGGTTGGAGACGGTTGTCAGGAGATTGTTTTATGGATTCCAAGAATACTGCTGTCCTGGCTATACATAGTAAAACTGCTAGTTGAGAGCATTGGAACATTTCATGGGGACCCCATGAAATTAGAAAATGCTGCTGAGAGTATTAACTACCGGTATTATTAGAGCTGTTTGGAAAGATGCTTCTCAGTTTTTTTCCTGGTGTTTTGTTTTAAAGATGCAAAGATCAACATGCAATTTGTATGTTCCTTACTCAATGGTGTGCAAATAAATCAAGAGTTTTTTGTAATCATTGTTCAGTGAGATAATTGTTTCCTGCAGCTCCTGTATTAGTCTTAATATGTAACCTGATTGCTGGTTCAGTATAGACTTGCCTCCAATAGTGCGGGAGGTACATTCCTTAAAAGTTGAGTGCTGCTTGAAACACCATTATGGGAAGCATTGTTTAACTATGGGCAAGAAGCTGGCAGTGATTGGCTAAGCACTACCCAGAACACATTGCTTCTATAGGCTACAATAGCTGTCAGTCACAACTAGGACAAAGCACACTGTAGTGAAACGGTGTTAAGGGAAGCTGGGTTTTGGGAGGTCTTACTGTACCAAGAAGTAAGCTGGTGCCCGAAAGATGCTAATTTGTTGTCTGTGATCTTTCACAAAAACATACTTCGTCTAAAGCTGAAAAAGCTTTAAAGTGAGCCACCAGTGTCTCTGTATGTGTTGCCCTGTTCAGGTGCTCATCATCTGGGCATGGTGTATCCAGCTACAACCTGAATGTGAGTGTATGAGAAGAGGAGGAGGGCACAACATGGGAGTAACTAGTAGTACATTTTGTGTATTTTGTAGTTCCAGCCTGAGAAATTGTTGAGTGTGCGTGCACAGGCGGGTGGGCGGGAGGGGGCAATACTGAGCAGATTTTTCAGTTGTAAAGTGGCATAGACGGAATTAAACATTCCGGACAATCAGCTGTTGATTGCAGCTGATAAGGGAGAGGCTCTGGCGTACCCCCAGCTGTTGGTCTGTGTACCCCTAGGGGTACACGTACCACAGGTTGGGAACCCCTGGCATAGAGGGTTTCAATACTCTGTAGAACTCTCTGCCCCTCTTTTTGGCTAGCAGAAGCAAAACATATTATGAAATATGAGCAAGCATATGCAAATTCTCTGAATTTGCATAACTTTCTCCCTCTTTTAAAATATCTGAGTGTACACAGCTCTGAGTGTATTCTGCTAGGAGACACATTAGTTTATGAAGCTTTTTTTTGGCTCATGGGAGCCATTCATTTACATGAACTACACAATGTGCAAACTTAGCTGGTGGGACTAGGATGCAGCAACTTAGGTGATTTCCAATGTATATTTTGGGCAGCCCTCATCATGAGCGAAAAGAAGCCTGCAAGTTGTCCCAGTGCAATGTGTGAGCCAGTGCTTAGAAAACAAGTTATTGCATTTAGATACCGTAGAGGGGTACACTGTGTCATAAAGTGTTATAGTGTTTTAACTTGCGAGCATTCTGTGTTTTCAGTATACCAAAGCTCAGAATGTAATAAAGTCAAGGTCCCCCAAGCAAGAAAGTTCTATTAGACAAATGGCTAGACTTGTAAGTATATGTCAGTAGCCTAGTTGTTACAGAGACCATAAAGGTGCCTCTTGATTGTGCCACTTCTGCCAGAAGGGGTGGCCTGCTTCTGCCGATGGAGAACAGCCCTACATGTAGAAAACAAGTGCACTGGGAGAAGGTTGAGCTATAGCCCGTATCCCTAACATTTTGTTTTCTATGTGGAAAAAAATGTATTTTCTTTTTTGGGGCCTGGAAGAGCTTTCAGTCGTGTGAGCTTCCACTTGCAGTCTATATTGGTACGGCTTTACAGCCCCACGGAGAACCTGGCCAGGGTTTGGGTTTAAAGTTAGCACACAGCAGCAACTGGTGTTCATAGTAAGAAAATAAATACATCTGTTGGAATATATGATGTATAGTAAATATGATTGCACAAGAACTGTAAGACGACCTTTTCCACAGGACATAATGACTCTCAGTACTGTAATATTCACTGACATCCACCAGCACCAAAAATATAGTAGTTGGATTTAACAGCAGATACTGTATTGCATTTTGCAGTATTCTCCTGGTATAAGAAATTCCCCAATGCTTAATGAGCAATAAGGTAACTAAATATAGTAAGACTACAAAATAAATAAAAAAATCACTGACTAAAGGATGCCTGGGCTGAGGGAACTAAGGAAAAAAAGCAATGGAATTGTCTTGGTATGCTGTAAAACTAGTGAGTCAGTGTGGTATAGTCATTGCAAAGTATAACATACTTAGACTAAGGACAATGGAGTTCATACTCCTACTCAGTTCAAACACCTGAAAATTCCCTGAGTGACTTTGAACTAGTAACCATCTCTGAGCCTAATTGATGTCACTGGATTATTTGTAAACATAAAATGGGTTACAGTATTTGTAAACATAATCCCGTGAACCCCATCTGAACTCCTTGGAGGAATGGTGAATTGAGGTTGACAATGGAATTGGAATTGGACAAATGCATGATGGCTAGGGTCTATGTCCAGCAATTCCCACAAAGCACATACTGTACATATTGCAATGCAGGCATAAACTTGCGTGTTAACTTTTTGTTTAGCACCCAGCATAAACATAGCCAGACTGAAGAAAGCTTGCAATAGTTTGCTCAGTTGGTTTGGCAGGTAGTTGTGGGAAATAAATGGAAGAATCCTTAAGTGAATGCATGGTTCTCTCTGTCAGGCTTTGATCTGGTTCAAAGGCAAGTTACAGCTGGCCATGTCAGATTTTGGAGCAGATAAATAAGGGCCAGAGGCAGTAGATGAAGTCGAGACAGGTTGGGATCAGGTGCTGGACCAGGTAGATGACAAGAAGAGACAGAAGTTGTGATCCCGGACAGGATCACCTGCCTGTGGTGACTACGACTTCTGCCTCTGCTTGTCATCTACCTGGTCCAACACCTGACCAGGAACCTGAGGTTCAGGGAGTAAGGTGTCTTAAGTCCTGCTATACGTTACACTTTGTACTTTAGCCATTAACTCTGCATACCAAACCCTCTGTTCTTTGAACGGTGGTTCTCGGAACTTACTGTGTGTTTCTTATTGAACCTTGATGACTCAAATGTTTTGAAGGTAGAACTGCATGACATTGACTCGTGGCGTTTAGCAGTCTGTTCTGACTGTGGTTCTCTGAGACAGAGGCCTTTCCCTGTAACCTGTAAACAGAGTGACTTCAGTTGTAGACTGAATCAGAGTGCTTCTGAATGGAAAGCGTGTGCTCTACCACTGGCCCTGTTCTCATGTGTGCCTGCCTAAGACAAGTACCATGTACTCCAGCTCATGCATGCAGCACAGAATGAGCAGAGCTGATTTAGCTGATGGACCTGGAGAGGAGGGAAACCCTATGAATTAACTGGAGGTATTGATATCTAAAGGGGAAATGTTCTCCTCTTGATTAAAATCTTTTCCCATTTATAAGTATTAAGGAATAAAATACATCATATTTCACCATCTGAACAGGAATGTGAATCAATTGTTAAGAGACCACAGCTTTTCTCCAGACAGGAACAGAGTGGTCAAGTCCATTCATACAGATGTACGTGAAATATTGCTTTTTTTTTCAGTTTTGGCATCTGCATTTTTCCTCCCTCGGTGCTAGACTTGTGTGGGTTTGAAACCTCCAGTCGTTTTAGCCCACAGGCAAGAATGCTACCCTCTGAACAGATTTGAGGCGTTCTTTTGTCCTGACAATTCCCCTTATACCTTTCATCTCTGGAAACATTTGAATTCTACAGTCAGCTTTTTGAACAGGTACTATAACTTTATCTAAATGCTGGAACAACTCAATGAGTGGTTGGTTTATTCTGTCAGTCATGCTTGGAATCGTTTTCTTTTCAAAGAAGCGGCATGAACTGTATGTGGAAGTCAATCCCTCACTTGAGATGTTCTGTTGTTCCAGCCAAAACCTGTAACTCGGGCCCCTGTGAAACAATTAACAGCACCAACCGTGGGCCTGATCCCCATCGGTACCATTCTGTATTGTAGGGTGCTGTGCTGTTACTGTAGAGGTAAGTAGAACAGTTTTTAACATTTGTATTAACGTTAAAATAAATAGCAAAATATGCAAGGTGTTCCAAGGTAAACGTATATGTAAAAGCACAAATGGTTCAGAAAAAAAAAATCAATAGCTGATAAACACCTGAGATGAAAGGACAAGAATACCATCTGTTAGTATTATCAGTAAAAGGCTCAGAACAGCTTGGTAAAGGTTCAAAGCTTTACTATAAATAGTTTGTCATTTATATACAGTATTTAAAAAATCAATTTGAATGCTGTCGCCTTCCCCCATATGCACTTGGAGCACCTATTAGCCTTTCGGTGCATAATGGTAACAATTGGTTTCAATAATCACAACATTCAAAGTCGGAGGTCTGGTAAACATCTGTATATTGTCATTCATCATTTGATTTATTGATTTATTTAAAGAATTTGTATTATCTCCCGATAGGGCAATCAAGGAGGCTTACCACATTAAAAACAACAGTTATAAAACATTAAAACCAGACAAACTCCAGTGGGTCATGTAAAAGATTAAAATTACATTGATTAAAAAGCCAGCCCATCATGTCAGCTATCAAACGCTAACCTGAATAAAAAGGTCTTAAGGCCCCGCTGAAAGGACTGCAAGGAGGGAACTGTTCCTAATTCTAAGGTGAGGGAATTCCACAATTGGGGTGGCACCACCGAGAAGGCCCTGTTCCTCGCTGCCATCCCCCTCACCTTGGTCAGCGGCTGCACAGTTAAAAGGGCCCCCTCTGATGACCTCGGAGGACGGGTCAGGTTATATGGAAGGAGGCGGTCCCTCAAATACCCTGGTCCCGAGCCATCAAAGACTTTAAAAGTCAAAACTAGCACTTTGAATTGTGCCCAGAAACGAACCAGCAGCCAGTGTAACTGCCAAAGCAATGGCCTGACTGAGTTGAACTGACGAGCCCTCGCAACCACACGGGCAGCCACATTCTGCAGTAATTGCAGTTTCCAGACAGTCTTCAAAGGCAGCCCCATGTAGAGTGCGCTTCTTGCCAAAGCATATTTTGGACAAATGGTCTTTTATCATAATCCTAAAACTCCCTAATGTCTCCTAATTTCTCAGCAGGGTTAGAAAGCTCAGATTTAATCCTAGAAGTGGCTTCAAATCAACTCTAATATATTATGTGCCTAGTAATGAAAGTAGCCATTTCTCAATATATGAGTAGGAAGTACATGTTGCATATTTTGCCTCTGTTCGGAACCCACCCAGAAGACCTTGGGTTGAGACAAACCATGTGACGGAACTAGGGAAACCGTTTTCAGTTTTGCAGCAGAGGTTTTTGTGTGTGAAATCTTCTGGGCCCAGATATGCCAGTAACCAGAAAGATCTCTCCATTAAGGTGTCTTTAGTGGTTTTGTTTTTCTTTTGCTAGTCTAAGTTTCTTCTGCTCTGGGCCTTTCCAATGAATTGTTAAATAAATAAATGAGTTAGAGTCTAGTTTGTGTTGCTGTTCTCACGGATTCAGGAGGACCTATTGAAAGTAGCGTAGCCTTTGCCTGGCAGAGACAAGCGCAACAGTTTCTCTCCTGCGGGGGAACAGGGTGCCATAGTCCTGCTATACCCAGTTGGGGGCTATACCAACAGTCCTCTCTACTAGAAAGAGCAGGGCAATTAGGTTGTGCTGTGTCCAGGTTTCCCTGCTGTGTCCAGGTTTTGCTAGGGTGTAGGATCTGGGGGCATCGGTCAGCACCCTAAACTGTTGCATGGTGAAAGAAATGTTGTAGATTGGACTCATTGCTTCCATAATACCACCTCTCTCCCTGAGGCCACAAGAGATTCTTGCTTCTCTGTCTGTTGAAACAGAGGAAAGTAGGTGAGAGTAGTCGGCTGCTCCACTGTTTGTAAACTGTACTTGCAAGGAATGATTGCAGTCTGTTACCACGGGCACTTCCTTATGTACTTCCTTCATAGACTGGGGAAATGGAAAAAGCATTTGGGCAGCAGAACATGCAAAGGCTTGGAATACTTAAAATGTAGGCTGACAGTGTATATAATTTGAAAGTGCATAAGATTATTTACAGAGGTTTTTCTGTTTTATAATTTTAGCTATTTGGAGAGAGTGGTTTATTGAGGAGCAGTATGGCAGGGTGTGAATCAAAACAATGTGCTTTTGTGAGACGAGGGTGACCTCACTGTGGCACTCTCTGTGAGTCCCAACACTTTCTGCCGCAGAAGTGCTGCAGCTCCTCCTTTTAAGACATGTTTCTTATGCCACAGGCTAGGATCATTTGGGATCTAACTCATGTCACCATCCTATTTTCACATTCGTTATTTCTCCAAGGTTCAGAGATAAAAGCCTTGCATGCCTTAATATTTTATCCTTCTAAAAATAACTCGGCAAGGCAGTCCCATAAGAAAACATCGGCAGGGTCTCAGCAGTGGTTATTTAGGTGGCTAAGATTTCATTTAAGTTCTGAAGCCTGCAAGTGTACCTCTTATTCTCCTGACTGAAAATGGCCTTGAAGTAGTACTGTCTTTTCTCTCCTATCGCTTTCTAACGCATGAAAATATTTTTTTCATAACCTCTTAAAATATTTCTAGATGCATACCAACCCATAGCATCCTTTTTGAGCAATTGTCTTTGTTTTGAATGTGACCA
Source organism: Plestiodon gilberti rubricaudatus (assembly GCA_026170595.1). Classification (NCBI taxonomy): domain Eukaryota; kingdom Metazoa; phylum Chordata; class Lepidosauria; order Squamata; family Scincidae; genus Plestiodon; species Plestiodon gilberti. The sequence goes on along the minus strand of JANXHW010000002.1, from coordinate 189,734,397 downwards.
GGCAGAGTTTGCAATTCGCAAAGTGTGCTCCCTGCGCCAAACTAGACATGAAATAAGTGTTGCCACTGCACGAGAGTCAAATGTCCAGTTTTTTCCCTTTCTCTCATCATAGTGCTTAGTAGACATTGCCTTGTGTTCTAAATTGAGGTCATGGCAATTCAAGTTTCCCTATCCCTGCCGTTGGCACCTTGTGGCGGGTTAGAACATCATGGCACAAGGAAAGGTTCACTAGACATTATGAAGGGGGGGGGGGGGAGACAGGATCTAGACATATACCAGTAGGCACACTCTGGCTTTTCATTCAGGGGAGAAATATGCAAGACTGGTGAGGGGAAATGTACAGCCTTCAAATTGAGTAAGTGGATCCAGTAAACATGACAAATGGGGTTTGGTGATAGCCTTGCTGGAGTTCCCTATTGTTTTAAAAAGGTATATTGGAATAAATGAGTGCATTCAGGTTTGAGTAGTACAGAGTGGGGATAGTAAGCCTCTAAATATTTAAAACATTAATGATAAAACACTTCAAAATTATATGAAATTGCATGGTGAGAACAGTTGTGGTGCCGTTATGGATACGCTCCAAACTGTGCCTTCGCATTCATGCAAACCTCATTCATATAGCACTTACAGTTGTAACAGAAACACCCTTACAGAAGATCACCCTTTCCTAGCAACAAGATTTTTGCCCTCCTTTGCTACGGAAAATGTGATTTCACCATAATGGAAGAGCTACCTGGAAGAAATATATCTGGATCCCATGCAATCTAAGGAATAGCTGTACATTGTTACAAATCAAAGTAGTATATGTAGTTGCACATATTTCAGATAACTGGAGATGAAGTAGAGTCAAACCACTAAAGAAAATACTGTCTGATCTTTTTGTTCCTGAAATGATAAAAAGACTATTTTTCTTGGAACCAGCTGTATTTTTGCCTTTCTCCACTTCTATATACCATATCTTTCAATTTTATCATGTTGCTGTTCTTCTATATCCTATTCAGCCTCTGCTCCACATTATAGTTGTATTTTCTATCAGGTACCATCAGTGAGCTAATTTCAGATGGTATCGCATTGTTTATAATTTTCTGCATATTTTTAAAAAAATCCTCATAGGGAATGTTTGTTTGCTGTTGAACCTCTTTTTTTATTCATTAGTATCTAGCTTTCCCCTCTTCCATTTTAAATCTATACAAGTAAGATGATGCTCTTCCAACCCAAAGGGAACTCTCAATCTGTGTGCTAAGAAGCCCTCTGTGACATCTGTCACAGAATCGAATTAATGTTACAAAATTCTGGGGACACTGGTGCCCCCAGCTGGTGCCTTGCATACCACTGCCTTGCATTAACTGAGAGTACACCCTCGAAAGTGACTGGTTCCCTCTTGCAAGGGCACATTGTAGGTGACGTTTAATAGTGGTTATTTATTTATTTTTAAAAAATTATATCCCGCCTTTTCCTATGCCGAAGGCAAATGCCCAAGGTGGCTTACAACAGATTAAAATATATAATTTAAAATACTTAAAATAAGTTTAAACAATACATAACGATACATAAACAAATTTAAAAAACAATAAAATCCACTGGGGGGGGGCGACAGTATGGAGCAGAGAAGCAGTATGGCAGAGCATCTTGAGATACAGGAGGCAGACCACAACCCATCACCCAAACGCTAGATGAAACAAAAACGTTTTGAGCCCTCGCCGAAAAGTCATGAGGGAGGGGGTGGTTCTCAGATCCCCTGGCAGGGAGTTCCACAGTTGTGGCGCCACAGCAGAGAAGGCTCGCCCACGTGTTGCCACTCCCCTAACTTGCGATAGAGGTGGCACCCGCAGGAGAGCCCCCTCAGATGACCTAAGAGAGCAGGCCGGAATGTATGGGAGAAGGTGGTCCCTCAGATATCCTGGGCCTGAACCATGAAGGGCTTTAAAGGTCATTACCAGCACCTTGAATTGGGCCTGGAAACGAATGGGCAGCCAGTGCAGCCGCTGAAGCAGTTCAACAGAGTCAAACCGCCTAGCTCCAGTGACCACCCGGGTCACCACATTCTGCACTAATTGCAGGTTCCGAACCATCTTCAAGGGCAGCCCCATGTAGAGCGTGTTACAGTAATCCAGTCTTGAAGTCACTAAGGCGTGGACCACCGTGGTCCGATCGACTGAAGTACGGCCGCAGCTGGCGCATCAGCCGAAGCTGGGCAAACACACCCCTGGCCACAGCCACCACCTGGCTTTCCAGGGAGACCTGTGAATCCAGAAGTACTCCCAAGCTGCGCACCTGTTCCTGCAGGGGGAGTGCAACCCCATTCAGAACGGGCAGGTGACTCAGTACCTGCATCGAAGCTTTCCTGACCAGTAGGACCTCTGTGTCTTTTCTGGATTCAATCTCAACCTATTAGCCCTCATCTAGACCCCCACCGCCTCCAGACAGCGCTTCAGGACTTCCACAGCCTCCCTGGAGCGAGATGGCAAGGAGAGATAGAGCTGGGTGTCATCAGCGTATTGGTGACACCCAACTCCAAATCCAAAATTGATGCTCAAGAAAGGATACTGACTTGCTCCATTTTGAATTTTCTCATCAGAAAATCTCTGAGAATGCTCCCTCAACCTCTCCCTCAAGTTCTTGGGATTGCCTTGAAACACATTGGCCTTGGGTATGTGTCCTTCCCCCCCCCCCCCCCCCGAGTGAGGTGGTATTTGGTTTTACAGTCAGCCAGGGCAAATTTCAGAATGAATGCCCTCCAGTCAACTTACCAAGATATTTCTTCCATTTCATCTTTCATCAAGGTTTTGGTGTGCCTGGTGAGTGTATTCCAAACAATAGGTTGTAGGAATATTCTTGTAGGAAGCCTATGCTATTACAAAAAAATTGAAGCAATTTCTCACACATGGTCACATACCTTGTGGTGCCATATGTTCCTAAATAATGACATATGAAACATATGGTTAATAGCACGTTGGAGTGTCATGCAAGAATCCACATGTCGACGGGTGTGGTGAGAAAGTGGATCAGAAACTGATTAGATAAACAATGTTGGGGAAAGTAGAAGTGCATCACCAGATAAAACAAAATAACTTGCTATAAATAAATAGTACAGCTCACTGTTAATGCCACATCCAACTGCATTGTGAAATGGATGAGTTCTGAAAAGTGATGCGGTTTTGAGAAGCCAATACTCAAAGGCTACTAGCTGTGAGCTAATTTGCCCCAATATCCAGACTATATAGACTCTCTTTCCTACTGCTTTAGACAGTGTAAAGATCTGCAGGTGTTCTCCCCCCCCCCAACTTTTCAGAAGGAATAGGAAAAACTTTAAACATGTACCTGGAAACTTGCAGTATAGATCAGGATTTATATCCCTTTGTCATATACAGTGATGTAGACTTGAGTCTATTGACTCAGACTCAAGTCGCGTCAGTGACTTGACTCGGCAATTGTAAAAGACTCGAAAGACTCGACTTGAGACTTGGAGCCTTTTACAACAAATTTTAGCAAGAAAGAAACTTTATAGGTTTAAAAGTCATGTAAAAATATAATTAAATATGAGGAATTCCAATGTATTTTAAAACAAAGTAAAATCACCAAAAGTCCACACATTAAAAATATAGGTCCGACGTTTCGTTCATATCTCTGAACATTCTCAAGGAAACACACAAGAGTCTATGTGTGAGATGTAGCATAACTATTGGAGTAAAACTGCTGACTTAAATACAACACAGCACAGAAAAGCACAGGAAGTCACAAGCCCTTAATTAGCACCAGAACTACACTTGTGCTCAGTAACAACAATCCCTTAAAGCGCTAGGAGCATAAAGGTCCATAGAACAGGCTGATAGTAATCCTGCAAATTCCTTTTCCAAGGCCAATCAGCGCTGACTTAAAGGAAAAGGAACGCACAGCCGGTGCGAGAAGTCACGAGCCCTGCATTAGCACCTTAATACCATTGCGGTAAATATGGAAGTAGTCAATTTAACCGCATAAAGCATAGAAGTCCGAAGAAACAAATCAATTTAAAGATGGTTCTTCTTCACAATAGGCATCCGAATTTTATTCACGAAGGAAAGTTCTTGCTGCCTATTAATCAACGAGTGATTATTCTTCCGTGAAATGGCCACAGCTTCCAAATTTAGACGCTGTCTCTTTCTTGTTTCAGTGAACAGAACACGAGTATCTTCAAATAAAACCTTATGTCCGGAATCCACAGCGTGTTGTGCCACTGCAGATTTATCACTCTGAGCCAGGCGGGTCGATCTTTCATGTTCTACTATCCTTGTTTTGATCGATCTGCCCCTTGTTCCTATATAGGACCGTCCACTTGGATGTAGGGAAGTGAAACCCATCGTTTATCAGGGTCACGCTGTCCTTCCCCTTCATTATTTGCTCTAGAATTATTCATTTTATTTAGCTGTTTATTCCAACATTTATTAACTTGCAGTTTATTGTAACCATTGCTGTGTTGCCTGTGCTTTTCTGTGCTGTGTTGTATTTAAGTCAGCAGTTTTACTCCAATAGTTATGCTACATCTCACACATAGACTCTTGTGTGTTTCCTTGAGAATGTTCAGAGATATGAACGAAACGTCAGACCTATATTTTTAATGTGTGGACTTTTGGTGATTTTACTTTGTTTTAAAATACATTGGAATTCCTCATATTTAATTATATTTTTACATGACTTTTAAACCTATAAAGTTTCTTTCTTGCTATCATGTCTGGTCATGAAAATATCAATTCTACACAACGAATTTTATTCAGGTTTAAGCCCATTTTCCCCATTAAATAGATAGGGACTTGCAGCTCGCAACCAAAGACTCGGGACTTGGAGGCAAAGACTTGGGACTTGACTTGAGACTTGGACCCAGAGACTTGGGATTTGACTTGAGACTTGGAGTCAGAGACTTGATCCACAACCCTGGTCATAAATGCATATTGTATTGAATTTTAAAAATCTGTGACCTCCTAATTTCAAACTGATCTAAAGCCAAAAGATTCTAGTTTGCCTGTCACTTGAAAAGTTTAGTTTTTCCTTTGCTAAATAGTGGTTGTGGGGTAGCCAGTGCAGGTTGGGGCCGTGGCATGGGAAAGTGATGACTGTTCTTAAGACATGTTTAGTTTCACCGTCAGAACAGGCTTATAGGTTGTTAGAAGTTTTGGACAAGCGCCCAAAGGTCTACTGTTGTACTCCAAATTTGCTTGAGGTTGGACAGACACATGTTAAAGAGATAGTGGTATGGATTCCAGGAACAGTATTGCTTTGGCTATAGGTAGTTAAATGACTGGTTGACAAACTCTGACAGTTTCCTGGGGCCCCACTGAACTTGGGAATGGATAGTGATTACTCTCAGTGTTTGAACTGCATTTTAATTTAAAGTATGCATGGTCAAAATGAGATGTGGATGATTTTTGCTTGGTCAACATGGGATGTGAATATTTCTTGTGTAAGATATATGTAACAAATCATGAGTGTTTGGAAATCATAGTTCTCAGTTTATTGTTCTTTCCTGCAAACATACATTTAACATTAATATGTTACCTAAAAGCTGATTCATGTTCTCCAAACTGGGATACTGTTCTATATAAGCATGCCAGAAACTCAGAACACTTTCTTTCCCTACACTGTAACCCTTCGAAATACAGGTTTATCTGTAAAAACAAAAGGAGAGGCAGGCCTCAATCTAATTCATGACAGCTGCCATTCATTATATGTGAAGGATGCCTAGTGCAGCGTTTCTCAAAGTTCTCCCCGCGAGGCATTAAAAGGAATGTTGTTGTTGTTCAGTCGTTAAGTCGTGTCCGACCCTTCGTGATCCCATGAACCATATCCCGCCAGGCCTTCCTGTCCTCCACTATCTTCCTGAGTTCGCTCATTTTCATGTTTGTTGCATCGGTGATGCTGTCTAACCATCTCATCCTTGGCCTTCCCCTTCTCCTTTTGCCTTCAATTTTTCCCAGCATCAGAGTCTTCTCCAGAGAGTCCTCTCTTCGCATTAGGTGGCCAAAATATTTGAGTTTCAGCCTTAGTACCTGTCCTTCCAGGGAACAGTCAGGCTTGATTTCATTTAGAATTGACTGATTTGATCTCCTAGCAGTCCAAGGGACTCTAAGGAGTCTTCTCCAGCACCACAGTTCAAAAGCATCTATTCTTCGGCGCTCAGCCTTCCTTATGGTCCAACTCTCGCAACCATACATTGCTACTGGGAACACCATCGCCCTGACTATACGAACTTTTGTTGGCATGGTGATATCTCTGCTTTTTATTATGCTGTCTAAGTTTGCCATAGCTTTCCTTCCAAGGAGTAAGCGTCTTTTAATTTCATGGCTGCTGTCTCCGTCTGCAGTGATCTTGGAACCCAGAAAAGTAAAATCTGTTACTGCTTCCATTTCTGCCCCTTCTATTTGCCAGGAATTGATGGGACCCGATGCCATGATCTTAGTTTTATTAATGTTGAGTTTCAAGCCAACTTTTGCACTCTCCTCTTTCACTCTCATCAAGAGGCTCTTTAGTTCTTCTTCACTTTCTGCCATTAGGGTGGTGTCGTCTGCATATCTGAGGTTGTTGATATTTCTCCCGGCAATCTTGATTCCGGCTTGCGATTCATTCAGCCCTGCATTTCTCATAATGTACTCTGCATATAAGTTAAATAAGCAGGGTGACAATATACAGCCTTGCTGTACTCCCTTCCCAATTTTGAACCAATCAGTTGTTCCATGGCCGGTTCGAACTGTTGCTTCTTGACCCGCATACAGGTTTCTCAGGAGACAGGTAAGGTGGTCTGGTACCCCCATCTCTTTAAGAATTTGCCACAGTTTGTTGTGATCCACACAATCAAAGGCTTTTGCGTAGTCAATGAAGCAGAAGTAGGTGTTTTTTGGAACTCTCGTGCTTTCTCCATGATCCACCGCATGGTGGCAATTTGATCTCTAGTTCCTCTGCCTCTTCGAAACCCAGCTTGTACGTCCGGTAGTTCTCGGTCCACGTACTGCTGAAGCCTAGCTTGTAGGATTTTGAGCATAACCTTGCTAGCATGTGAAATGAGTGCAATTGTGCGATAGTTTGAACACTCTTTGGCACTGCCCTTCTTTGGAATTGGAACGTAAACTGACCTTTTCCAATCCTTTGGCCACTGCTGAGTTTTCCAAATTTGTTGGCATATTGAGTGCAGCACTTTCACAGCATCATCATTTAGGATTTTAAGTAGCTCAGCTGGGATATTATCATCTCCGCTAGCTTTGTTGTTAGTAATGCTACCTAAGGCCCACTTGACTTCACTCTCTAGGATGTCCGGCTCTGGGTCAGTGACCACACCAGCGTGGTCATCAGGAACATTAAGATCTTTCTTGTATAGTTCTTCTGTGTATTCTTGCCATCTCTTCTTAATCTCTTCTGCTTCTGTTAGGTCCTTGCCTTTTTTGTCCTTTATCATGCCCATCTTTGCACAAAACGTTCCCTTGATATCTCCAATTTTCTTGAAGAGATCTCTAGTCCTCCCCATTCTGTTGTTTTCCTCGATTTCCTTGCATTGTTCATTTAAGAAGGCCTTCTTATCTCTCCTTGCTATTCTCTGGAACTCTGCATTCAGTTGTTTATATCTTTCCCTTTCACCCTTGCTTTTTGCATTCCTTCTTTCCACAGCTATTTGTAAAGCCTCATCTGACAGCCACTTTGCTTTCTTGCATTTCTTTTTCTTTGGGATGGTTTTCGTTGCTGCCTCCTGTACAATGTTACAAACCTCCGTCCATAGTTCTTCAGGCACTCTGTCTACCAGGTCTAATGCCCTAAATCTATTCTTCACCTCCACTGTATACTCATAAGGGATATGGTTTAGGTCATATCTGACTGGTCTAGTGGTGTTCCCTACATTCTTCAGTTTAAATCTGAATTTTGCAATAAGAAGCTCATGATCTGAGCCACAGTCAGCTCCAGGTCTTGTTTTTACTGATTGTATAGAGCTTCTCCATCTTTGGCTGCAAAGCACATAATCTATCTGGTTTCGGTATTGACCATCTGGTGATGTCCATGTGTAGAGTCGCCTCTTGTGTTGTTGGAAGAGAGTGTTTGCTATGACCAGCGTGTTCTCTTGACAGAACTCCGTTAGCCTTTGCCCTGCTTCATTTTGCGCTCCAAGGCCAAACTTGCCTGTTGTTCCGTTTATTTCTTGATTTCCTACTTTAGCATTCCAGTCTCCTATGATGTAAAGGACATCTTTTTTGGGTGCTAGTTCTAGAAGGTGTTGTAGGTCTTCATAGAACCGGTCAACTTCATCTTCTTCGGCATCAGTGGTTGGGGCATACACTTGGATTACTGTAATGTTGAATGGTTTGCCTTGGATTCGAATTGAAATCATTCTGTCGTTTTTGAGGTTGCACCCCAGTACTGCCTTTCCCACTCTTTGATTGACTATGAGGGCTACTCCATTTCTTCTAAGGGATTCATGCCCACAGTAGTAGATATGATGGTCACCTGACTTAAATTCGCCCATGCCCGTCCATTTTAGTTCGCTGATTCCCAAGATGTCAATGTTCAATCTTATCATCTCATTTTTGACCACATTCAGCTTGCCTTGATTCATAGACCTCACATTCCATGTTCCTAAGCAGTATTGCTCCTTGCAGCATTGGATTTTCCTTTCAACCTCAGACACATCCACAGCTGGACGTCCTTTCGGCTTTGGCCCAGCCGCTTCACTCTTTCTGGGTCTACTTGGAATAGTCCTCCGCTCTTCCTCAGTAGCATATTGGACACCTTTCGACCTGAGGGGCTCATCTTCCGGCGTCATATCTTTTAGCCTTTTGGTACTGTTCATGGGATTTTCTTGGCAAGGTTACTGGAGTGGGTTGCCATTTCCTTCTCCAGTGGATCACTTTTAGTCAGAACTCTCTGCTACGACCTGTCCGTCTTGGGTGTCCCTGCACGGCATAGCTCATGGCTTCATTGAGTTACGCAAGCCCCTTCACCACGACAAGGCAATGATCCATGAAGGAGTTAAAAGGAATGAGAAACGCTAAAATGCTCCAATCAGATCTGATTTAAGAGGGTCTTATCATAGTTCCATTAGTAACAAGAGACTTGTGGTTTGTCAAGTCTAAAAATATACGGTAGCTTATTCCTGTTAATTTTTTTTAAATTAAGTCCTTCCTTGGTTTAGCAAAAGTAGTGTAGTGAAATTCTATTTGTGTGTCTTTTATAATGAGGTTACTGTGGAAGTCACCTACCAAAGCCATGGAACAGTGACGATTTTTAAAAAATATACTTCGCAATGTGTCATTGGACTGAGTTCAAAGCCATTTCATCCTCCCAAATTATTTGAACGCCATTCACTCATTCTCCTAGCTTTTCCCTTTACATTTCACAAGTGCCCTGCAGTGCAAAATACACACACACAACATCAAAGCATGGAAAATAATTTGAGCTTCTTAGTCCTGTGTGTATCATTTTTATACAATTCTCTCAGTAGTCTGTGGAGGCATATTATAGTTCAGGCCTTTGAAATAAGGTGACAGAAGTTTATTTTCCAGAACTGGCTACTTTTATGTTTGCACAGTCCCATTCCAGAAATTTGCTTCTTTAAGAAGACTCTATTACATCTTTATGTTGGAAAATAATGGGCGTGGAAGAGAAAATCGTTTCCAGGCCTTGCCGGGGGATAGATGGACGGACTTCCAGGTCATTTTTTAAATTTGCATAAGCAAAGTCATTCAAATGTGAAACTAGGCTAAATAAAGCCATCAAGGAGAGAATAAAATAACCCTGGATATGTGCTGTTCATTCAGATACAGCTAAACACAGAACATTTAATTCTCAGAGTACAGATCACGAGAGCTCCTTAATAATTATTAATTGTTGTTGTTAAGAATATTTATATATTGCTTTTCAACGAAGTTCACATGTTCCAGGACAAGGCAGCAGAACTTGTGACCTACCACGCTGCATGATAGTGCTCATGCTTCATCAGTTGCCCTGATTTTTCTGATTGGTTACATTGAGCTTTAAAAGTGGTTCTTAGTACAATTTCATTTTGTTAAGATAAGGAATACAGTTGGCCTGCATCTTATGCAAGATGGGATTTGTACAAATTCAAGTACAGTGGGCCCTCCTTATCTGCGGACTATTGTGGATGGCCATCCACAGAGGAGGGATCCCACTGGGGTGGGGAGTAGCGCCACAGTACCTTAATTAACAGCCATGCGGGACCGCCGCTGGCTCCTTGTCTCTCGCGCCACTTTTTTAATCTTGTGAAACGCCTGTAAAAGGGTGGGGGGAATGCGATCAGAAGCAACTTTACAAGAAGAAGGATCTGAAAATGCTTGTTCTGTTCAAGACAGTACCTCTCCAATCTCGTGCGTAGCAATTCAGGAGGGCATCCTGGAAGGGACTCTGGGTCACCCAGGCTGTCTTATTGCTTCCGTAGTAAACAGGGTAGGGTGTGTTTGATGTTCTTGAAGGCCCTGGGGTTTTCACTATGCCAGATTAGGAAAGGTTTTAACTTGTGGCCAGCTACGTTGCCCCCAAGCAGCACCGTCACCCGGTCCTTGAATGCCTTGAAACCAGGCATTGACTTTTCTTCTTTGTGAATGAAGGTCCCCTCTGGCATGTGCTTCCAGAACAGAGAGGTCTCATCTACATTAAAGATTTGTTCTGGCAGGTAATCTCTGTCTACTATCACCTTATCCAGACTTTCTACAAACTCCTCTGCTGCTTTTACATCTGCATTGGCAGACTTGCTGCTGATCTTGACATTATGTAAGGAGTGACGCCTCTTGAATTGGTTGAACCAACCTTTGCTGGCAGTGAAATCCACATTGTAGTCAGTTCCAGCTCTTTTAGCATGTCAAACAGACTTTTGGTTTTCACACTGATTGTGAGTGTGCTCAGAGGGATCTGCTCCAGAGTCTGGTCCTCTATCCAGACCATTAGAAATCTTTCTGGGTCCTGAATAGGACCTTGCCTAATTGTTAAGAGTCTCATCTGCTTCGATGGTACTGACCCTTTCACAGCCTCAGTAACTTTTGGTCTTGTTCTTCATTATTGTTGCAATGGTTGAATCGGACATGCCTAACACACGGGCAAAATCCTGTTTCAGCAAGGCTCTGTTCATGTGGCATGAAGTGTGTGGAGATATCTGAACATATCTTTTTATCATGCTCTCTGCACAAGTCTTTCTTTCAGAAGCACCTTAACTTGATACTGGCGTGTTTTCAGGATGGAGGCATATATTCTCCGAGCCCTTCTGTCAACAGAAGATGATGGGAGACTTGATAACGTTGCAACTTTTGCTTCTTTGGTGGTGGCTACTCGGGAAATGAGTTTTGATGTATAGATTCATAGTGAGACAGTTTGGGAAGAAATTTTTTGTAGGATTGTGGTTGTTGTCATTGGATCTGTTGGGGGATTTTTGGTTGTTTGTTTATGTTTGTCTATTTTTAGAATGTGTTTATGCCAATAAAGGTATCTATTCTATTTGTTGCAATGGTTGAATAGGACATGCCTAACACACGGGCAAAATCCATTACAGATTTCCCACCTTCATATTCTTTGATCACTTTTAATTTGGTCTCAAGGTTGATAGCTCAATGTGACCTCTTGCTGGCAACATTGGAGACATTTCCAGTGGTAGGTTGACGCTTAGGGGACATTATGAGCAACACAAAGCACAACAAGATCTTCACAAGTTCTACCTGTAAATGGAGGAATGGGGACTAAGAGCAGGTGAAAGGCTGGGAGTAGGTAGTAGCAGCGGCAGCGTGATCCCCCTGGAGGCAATGGAGGATGCTAAATCAGGCACTAAATCAGGAATTGGGGAAGGGTTTCCAGAATCTTGTTAGTTGGCCTATGGAAAATCGCTGACCTCGTCGTCTGCTGTCAAGAGGACAGCACCAGCTTCTGAGAGTTTGATGCCTTGATGCATTCCAGGGTAAAAGATAGTAACCAGCAGCAGCTGGGCATTCAGCAGGGATGCGGTGCGGCAAAATTTGAAGCATTAAAAAGGAGGCCTACTTCTCACCTCTGGTAAGCCCTCCAGATAAATTGGCATTTTAGATAATTTTCTGCTTCTTGCTTGCTTCTGTATTAGTTGCTGCTGACTAGTATTAGTTGCTGTACTTTAGAACAGGTGAGGGAGCAAGTACAGACAGAATGAGTTCAGAGATTTAGCCAAACAGGTCTATCAAACCCATGGACTTTTGCTTCAGTGCCATACAGTTTAGTGTGTTGCTCTCCAACTAAAGGCCGAGCTACATTGTCGACGGCTGCGTCGCAGCTGCCTCTCGCAGCCGGAGCGGCAGCCGGAGCGCTGCTGGAACGCAGCCGGAACAAAGCCACACGTGCTCTCCAGTTGTGGCTTCTGATTGGACAGAAGCTGGTCCCCACAGACGTGTCCCGCCCCTACTGTTCAAGGACTCCCCCCATTGGCCCGACGTTCCAGAAACGGGGCAAAAGTCGAGCCGAGGCCGACTTTGCCTGTGCGGGGACGTCGGCTGCCGACGGGCCAGCGCCGGCTGCCGTCGGCAGCCTGCACTTGACATGCGTGCTCGTGCGTGCCGCACGCAGGACGTCACGCAGGACGCACGGCTGTAGTGTAGCCCAGCCTTGCGGCTGCAATCCGAAACATATTTAGCTGGGATTAAGCCTCATTGAGATCAATAGGACTTCTGAGGAGGAGTCATGCATAGGAATGTGCTGTAAATCTCTCTGCCATCTCTCCCTACAAATGGGCTCATTTTGTATGACTTGGGCTGCAATCCTGTATGGACATACCTGAGAGTACTGTATTTTTTCGCACCATAGGACGCATGCATCCTATGGAGCTAAAAATAGGGATTTTTTTTTTACTTACCTGGACTTGTGGGGGCTTCGGGGAGGCCTGCAGAGGGTCGCGCAGGCCTCCACAATCTTCAGTTGGGCAATAAATGGCTCTTTTCGGCCATTTCCGGTTTTCGCGAAAACCGTGGTCCAAAGATCGGGGAGGCCTGCACAGGCTTCCCCGAAGCCCCCACAAGCCCAGGTAAGATTGCTAATTAAACATTCACTCCATAAGACACACGCTTATTTCCCCTTATTTTTTTGGGGGGGGAGTGCGTCTTATGGAGCGAAAAATACAGTAAGTTGTGTTAAACTCAGTGGGGCTTACATCTGAGTAGATATGCCGAGGGTTGCACTGTTATAATGGGATGTCGTGCTGAAATAACTGCTCCACTTTCACCCTTATACACTTCAGACATGACTGCTAAACTTGCTCAGAAAGGGGGAAATTGCTAATTGGCCTCACTGTAGAGTTCCAATCTTCAATTTATGCAGCTGCCCTCACCAAAATATGCCTTTAAATCCATTGAATTATTAGGGATACCTGCAGAAGCAGCTGCTGCTTGTACTTTAGAACAGGTGAGGGATCTATGGTAAGCTTGGAGAAGCTTTTTGGGGAACTGCTTTGCATGTGAGGGTGTGCTTTGCCTTGCCGCACACCAAGCAAACATTTCTGAGAAAGCTGGGTCCTTTTTTGGTGCCGTTGTGTGAATTGATGGACACTCCTTGAAAGCTAGAGGTTCCTGGGCACTGTTGCGATATGAATCATGATGAAAAGTAGACTGCCAGTAGAATTCAATTAGGAAAGCCATTAGAAGTGCAAAGAGGAGCTCAGATTAAAGGGAACAAGAGGTAGAAGGATCGCATCTCATTGTAAACAGCAGTCTTGCAGGTTATTTATAGCAATGTGTTTGGGAAACTAGATTAAATATGCTTTACTTGTTAGAGTCAGGCTTTATCAGAGAAAATAAAATGATCTTGGTAATCTCGGGTATCTCTGGGAAAGAGGGGGCTTTGTCTGGGTGTTAATGTGTCCCTGTAGAGATAACACTGAGTGCCAAGATTGAATGTGTACAGGAGGGTGTGTGTAGGTGTTTCTTTGGGAGTTTTCTTTGGAAAGGCAATTCAGATTTCAATTGGCTTTCATGTGTTTTCAAAGAACTTTTCCGGCACCGTTTGTCATTGAGATACAACTGTGTGTGTGTGTGTGTGTGTGTGTGTGTGTGTGTGTGTGTGTGTGTGTGTGTGTAAAACACACACGCACAGAGTTGTATCTGAATGACAAACGATGACGGGAAAAGTTCTTTGAAAACACATGAAAGCCAATTGAACTCTAAATTGCCTTCCCAAAGAAACACGTACACATATATAAAATAATCGGTTTTCTATTGTGGAGTCTTAGGGGTAGATTTGAGTGAATTGATTCAACATTTATTCAGAATAATTTTCACAACGAGGCACCCAAAGTCCATACCTAAGACCTCAGAGGCATGAATTCACATTCTTGTGATTTTTAATCTCCCCCCTTCCTCTCACACCATTACGCTGATACTAAATCTGGATGGTGGTGACAGATATGTTTTGGGAGCAACAATAAGCTCTCATTGGAGAACCCCGTAAGCCAAAGGCCATGGCATCAAGCAGAATTCTGCCAGCATCACCTTCTGGAACCTGCCCTCCGGGTCGGCCAGAACCACTGTAAAGCGGCACAGAACCCCTTTAATTTTTAATCAGAAACAAAAGGAAGGTATACATTATTTTATTAAAAAGTATTAATTTATATTTAATATTTCTTTACCCAGCGTGTAATTCATCTGTGGAACTCCTTGCCACAGGATGTGGTGATGGCATCTGGCCTAGATGCCTTTAAAAGGGGTTTGGACAGATTCATGGAGGAAAAGACCATCACAGGTTACAAGCCATAAGCAACCTCCTGGTTTTAGAAGTGGGTTTTCTCTGTGCCAAGTGCAAGGGAGTGACAACGGGAAACAGGTTATCTTGTTGTCTTGTGCTCTCTGAGGCATCTGGTGGGGCCACTGTGTGATACAGGAAGCTGGACTAGATGGGCTTTTGGCCTGATCCAGCAGGGCTCTTCTTATGTTCTTATGTACCACAGAGGTAATTTAAGAAGCGTTCCTATATATCAGGGGTGGGGAACCTTTTTGCCGTGGAGGGCCATTTTCCCATGGGAAAAATTGGTGTTAGGCCGTCCGCAATTTCCCCCCCCCACGGCAAATTTGGGGGACCCCCTGCAGATTTTGCCCTGCCTCTTTTCCGCGTGCGCCCCTCCCCCATCGGTCTCCTTACCTTCGAGGCTGCCGCTGCGCGTTGCTCCTCCGACCTAGGCCGGCAGCTCGAAATGGGCCTAGCTGCCGGCCTAGTCACTCCTAGGCTGCTGCTGCCGCGCGTCGCTCCTCCGACCTAGGCCGGCAGCTCGGAATGGGCCTAGCTCGGCTGCCGGCCTAGGTCGGAGGAGCGACGCGCGGCGGCCTCAGAGTGAGTAGGCCGGCAGCTTAGAATGGGCCTAGCTCCCCCCATTGGTCTCTTCCCCCCATCAGTCCCCATCGAGCTGCCAGCCTAGGTCGGAGGAACGACGCGCGGTGGCGGCCTCAGAGTGACTAGGCCCATTCCGAGCTGCCAGCCTACTCACCTCTGAGGCCGCCGTCGCCGCCGCTGCATGTCACCTCTCGGCGCTTCCTCCTTGTCCGGTTGCGCGACTCCTTCTGAAAGCGCACTGCACATGTGCACTTTCAGAAGGAGTCGCGCAGCCAGACAAGGAGGAAGCGCCGAAAGGTGATGTGTGGCGGCGGCCTCAGAGGTGAGTAGGCCGGCAGCTCAGAACGGGCCTAGCTGCCGGCCTAGTCACTCCGAGGCCGCCGCCGCTCCTCCGACCTAGGCCGGCAGCTCGGCTGCCAGCCTAGGTCGGAGGAGCTACGCTTGGCGGCGGCAGCAGCTTGAGGTGAGCAGGGAGCCTCCGGTCTGGTCTCGCACAGGCTGGACGTGATGGCCTCGGGTCCCGTCTCGCGTGGGTTGGACCAGATCGCCCCGGGGGCTAGAAACGGCCCGCGGGCCGGAGGTTCCCCACGCCTGCTATATATTATGAACTTGATAGCCTGAACTACTGAACCATAGCTGTGCCACTTCTATTGTGGCTATGCTAGTGTCACATCAGAAAACAGATGCTGTATTAGCATCAGTCAGTGCTATTCAGTTGTGTGTGTGTGTGTGTGTGTGTGTGTGTGTGTGTGTGTGTGTGTGTGTGTGTGTGTGATTTATTTATTTAGTTTCAGTAAATATTTGCTTATTGTCTAGTCAAAGGTCATTGCAATGATCTTAATTCAGAATAGGGTACCAACCAAAAATTAATGGAATATCATCTGTGAGCTTTCAAGTCCTACAGGACTGTTCATCAGGTAGTTGGTAAGCAAAAGGACGGGGTGGGGAAGGGGAGGCATGTTGTAGGGGCCCAAACAGTCTGTGGGCACAATCCAAACCTACTTAGGCCACCATTGTAACCAGCGGCCCAGCAAAAACGGGAGGCCCCAGAACGGAAAGGGGATTTAAATCCCCTCCAAAAGGGGAATTCAAAGGGGATTTGAATCCCCTTTCCATTCTGGGGTCTCCTGTTTTTGCTGGGCCGCTGGTTACAACGGCGGCCTAAGTAGGTTTGGATTGCGCCCTGTAGCTTGTAAAAGATGGAGTATAGGGTAGGTGGTTTGTGCAGATTTGAATCAGCACAAAATCAGCACACAGGGCTGCTATGACATAAGAAGGGATCCACTGATTAGAATCTGTGATTAGAATGTATGTGCTCTGTTCTTATGTAGCAGAAGAGATTTTGATATAATGGCTAAGTGTCTATATGTGAAAGATTTCTGGAGGACAAATTAAGAATACTTATATACTGCTTTTCTACAAAAAGTTCACAAAGCAGTTTGCAGAGAATCAAATAACTAAATTATTAACTTATTAATGGTGATAGAATATGAACCTGAAAGAAGTAGTTACTTACCATCACAATAAAAACTGAAAGTAAGAGGAGCTCTGCTGGACCAGACCCATGATCTAGATTCCTTTTCCTATAATGGCTAACCAGTTGCCTCTGAAAAGCCTATAAGTTTAGCATGAAGGCAGTTGCCTTTCCGCCAGTACTGGTACTTAAATAAAACTTCCAGATTCAGAGGTAATTTATTTCCTATTGTGGCTAAGAGCCACTCATTGACCAGTCTCTTTTGATTTGTCTAATCACATAAAGCCGTCTCAGTCAGTGACCATCAGCACATCTTGTGGTTGCAGACTCAGTACATTAATTATACTTTGCGTGAAGTACTGTAGTGCGCTTTGTCTGTCTTAGAACTTATAATCACAGCCCAATCCTATCTGGGCCATGCGCTGATTGAACTAGTGCTCTATCAGTGCAAGGCCTGAGCTCCTAGCATGACTGCGATGGCTCATGGGCCGGGGCTGCCACTGCAATGGCACACAGACTGGGGCTGCCAGTGCATTGGTTGGTGGCTGTGAGCATGCGCCAGTGGTCTCTATAACCCCTGCCGGAGCAGGTATGTTGGTGGAGGGGACATTCCGGGGGGGGGGGATCAGGACCAACTGGAGACATGTTGAGGGCATGCTGGGGTCATATTGGTGGCAGCGGACCTGATATCGTATGCCCCTGGCCTAGGCTCAACACATGCTCTTGGACCCACTCAGATGTCAGCCAAAGATCCCCAATGGGCCTATTGTGCCTATTGAGGACAAGGGAGCTGCAGAGTAGGTAAGTAAAGGTTTTTTACGTATCTCTCTGTTGCTGCCTAGTTCCTGGCTGGCCCATAGCATGCAGTGGAGGCTGTGCTCTGGGCAGGCCAAGGATAGAATTGGGCTGCTAATTTCACTGGATAACTTCAGGTTTTGCTGTTATGAGAGAGGTAGAAAAAAAAATTCTGTATCTACTTTCTCCAGAATGTGCGTAACCTTATAAACCTCTATCATGGTCTCTCCCCTGCCACTACTGAGTTCCCCCAGTCATCTGTCTTTCCAACTTAACAGCTCCAAATTATTTTAAGGGAAATGGGTCCATCGCTGTAATCATTCTGGTTTCCTTTTTTCTCTGTACCTTGTCCAGCTCTACAATGTTGTTTTTAAGACTGGGTGACCAGAATGACATTCCAAATGCTGCCATGCCATAGAGCACAATGCACTAAAGCCAAGGGTTTTTATAAGCTTTTGACCCATAAAACCCTGTGGGATTCTTAGGTGGCATGACTTACAGCGCAATCCTATCCAACTTAAATATTAGATATTTGGGTATTTCGATACCCAATGATATATCATATTTGATTCGGTTAAATGTTGATAAATTGGTTGCTGATATTGCATTAGATTTGGAAAGATGGGCACCGTTAAATATGTCCCTTTGGGGCAACGTTAATGTTCTTAAAATGAACGTCATACCACGTATATTTTATGTTCTTCGAGCTATCTTTTCTTATAAACCTCAAAGATATTTTAATAAAATATATGGTTTGTTTAGGAAATTTTTGTGGGGATCAGCCCAGCCTAGGATTTCTCTTAAGCGGATGCAATTGTCCTTTAGTGAAGGTGGGTTTAACTTACCGGATTTAAGTTTATATCATCAAGCTTGATATCATCAAGCTTATCTATTAACATCTAGTAATCTCTGGGATGACCTTCCAGAGAAACCATCTTGGACGCTATTGGAAAGGGAATATATTGTCCCACTGCGTAAATGGACAGTTTTAGGATCCATCCATTCAAATAAAAAACAGATTCAAATAGCTTTATCTTCAATACGATGCCTTTTGGAAAATAATAGCTCGTAAATATAAATTCGATCCTTATTCTCATCCTATACTTACTTTGTGGATGAATCCAGAATTAAAGATAGGGAAGGAATCTTTTATATGGAGAGCGTGGGCAGGTAAATCGATCTTAACTTTAGACCAAATAATTGATAAAAATGATGAATTTCTTTCTTTTATTAGTTTAAAAGATAAGTATGGATTGCCGAACTCAGCTGAATGGCAATACTTACAATTGGTGCATTTGTTAGAAACTAAATATGGTCCATCAGCTTTATTTGCCTCAGAGTCCCCTCCGCTTTTAGCAAAACTCAGAGTGAAATGACAAGAAGAAATCTACCATTTTTGTATATAAATATATGAAGTCATGTGACAAATATGATACTTTAGAGATATGTGAAAAATGGAATCAGGAACTTAGTCTTGCCTTCCGCAGTAAAGACCAATAATTCAGGCTCCCTTCAATTTCTCTCTTCTCCTTTCGCAATCCTCTTACAGATTTGCCATCTGTTGGACTACCCACCTTGGGGGAGCTTCGGTTGGCTTGCGTGACCCTCTGCAGGCCTCCCCGATCTTCGGATTGCCGTTTTACGACAATCTTTGGGCACTTCCAGTTTTTGCGAAAACTGGAAGTGCCCGAAGATCACTGCAAAACGGTGATCCGAAGATCGAGGAGGCCTGCAGAGGGTTGCACAGGCCTCCCCGAAGCTCCCCCAAGCCCCGGTAAGTGCGGGGGGCATTTTGGGGGCGGTTTTGGCGGCGGCGATCCCCCAGGTCACCGCCGCTGGCTCCACCCCCGCACATACTCAAAGTTCGGGATAAGGATTGGCTCTGAGGGCTGGGCCGGTCGGGCTGGGCCGCGTTGAGAACCACTGTTTTAGCTAAACAAACTGTGGTTTTGCATTATGTCTGTTCTGTTGTTTAACATTTTGTCAAACACTTGCACTTCAGTTGTGCAACTGAAGTGATAGGCTCTTCTCTTAGCTCATTAAATAATGAGCAAATCCATAAATAGTGGTTCCAGCAGTCATCCTGCATATTCTTTGCACATGGTCCTTTCATTTCAGCTTAAGGAATCCTTCATCCTTCCCTCACCCCAACAGCCATTTTTATTTGTTAAACCGCAGCTTCATGATGTGTCTCTTAACTTTGGACCACATTATTCAAAGACAATTCTCATAAAAACAAGTGTTACATGCTTCAAAAGCAATGCTGCTGTACTGTTTTTACTACCATTCATACCAACAGCAGTGACCGCGCAATCCTATCCAACTTACACCACTGGTGTAACCAGTGGTGCAGCGAGAGAGGAAAGGGGATTCAAATCTCCTTCAATGGGGATTTAAATCTTTCCTCCCCTCCAAAGCCTCCTGCCCTGCCCTCCCCTGCTGGTTACACTGGTGGTATAAGTTGGATAGGATTGTGCTGTGAGTCTTTTGTTTATAGTTGACCTGCTGGGATGAATTTGGGCCGCAATCAAAATATTTCCCAGTCTATTCATTCATAAATACTGCTTGTTGTTTTTCAAGCATTGAAATGAGAATTGATCTGCTTCCATTGGACATGGTTTTTTTTTAAGAAGTCTTATTTGATGAACATGTTTTAATTTTCAGCCATTGTTCTGGACATTGTTCTGGGCATAGGGAGTTTAATTTAGACACTTCAGCACTACACTTAGGCTGTAATCCTAAATGCACTTATTAGGGATCTCATTGAGGTGAATTTACTAATCCATCTCACTGAACACAGTGGGACTTCAGGTTACATGCGTAAGATTGTACTGTTAATGATGGAACTAGAAATGTCACACAAGTCCTTAGTGCAGGGTGACCAGATGCAATGGAGGACAAAGTGCCTATGCCTTTAACCATTGTATAGAAGAGGGGATTTCGGCAGGTGCAGCTCATCATAGAAGGGTGCAAAAAGCTGCACCTGCCAAAATTCCCTCTTCTATACAATGGTTAAAGGTATAGGCACTTTGTCCTCCATTGCATCTGGTCACCCTGCCTTAGTGGGAAAAGTCTTGAGAATATTTCTGCCCGGCCCACATGTGTACACATTTGGCCCCTGTTGCATATATGCACCTATGGGCAGAAATGCCTTAATTAAGGCTGTAATGAGGCTGTTAGTTGATGTGTGGGCCCATCCTGTCTTGCTGGTTTAGAAAGCTAGGGTAGAAACAACCTACTTGCATTTCATTAGAAAAAGACTCTGGAAAGCAAGTGAAACTCAATTGCACAGTTTTGTCATATTCGCCAGTCATAGTATGCCACTTTAATTGCAATGGAATACACTACTGTATGGAAAGCTACAGATAAAGCAGACTGTTGGGACAGGGCCACCCTTATGATTAATGTCGTCATTGGAGCTTTAACAAGATAGAATTGTACTTGCACTACACCATCTTTGGGGGCTGGAAATTAAAGTATATTAGCAGGGTTTAAGCATGTAGGAGTTATGATTGTGCTATCCATCACTGTAAAGCATTATCAATCAACTAAGGCCTCTATAAGAGGGAACTGAATGGAAAAGGAACTGATGAGGTTGTCCAAGAGTGGAAAGAAATGATATGATAAAACAAAAAGTGCACAGCAATGTGACAATTACAGATTCATGGTCTGTCTGTGCAGATGAAATGGAAGTTGATTGAGTGGCAAGATTCAAAATTAGGAGGAAATGTTGTGGATATGGGCTAGAGAGGAGAATATGTGCAAGATTGAGAGAGGTTTGATCAAAGCTTGAAGAATAGAGAGAGAAAATTGTAGCACCAAAGGAAAACGTTGAAAATGAGTTTTCTGAAAGACAGCAATTTGTCAGTACAAGCAGAAAAGGATGAAAAATTCTAATAATCAGTAGGCATAGGTGAGCGTTCGAGGAAAGGAAGAACTTTTCATGTAATGATAGTGGGGGGTGAAGTTTCTAGAAACACTGGTGCAGCTTAGGACTGTAACTCCACAAATCTAGCATCTTAGGATTTGTGGCCATTTGGCAGCTATGAAACGAGAGTGTAAAAAAAAAAAGGCAGAAGAGGCAAATGGTATTGAAAAGCAGATGGAAGAGTGGGAAGGGAAAGCAGTACGTCACCTGGCTGTATGTTTCAAGCTGGGATCAAGCATCACTTGGACTTGAATTGTCCTATGGCTATTCTTGCCTCAGCGACACACATGCCGGCAAAGAGAAAACACTATCATGTCATCAGCTACTGAGGGAATTGATCTCTCATTTCGGCTTCTTTGGCTAAGAATACCCTTCTATAGGGAAAGGAGGCACAGGGCATGAAATAGTGTGGCTTTGGGATCCAGCTGGGCTTGGTTGGATTCTAGCCAATGACCCAGGAATGAAAGCTGAATTTAGCCAGTTGGGTAGGTAAATGAAGAGAAGAGGCAATGGGAGACCAGGAGAAGGGTGAAGAGGTAAATGATGAGTGGAGTCATCCCGGGACAAGAGAGTCAACTGGACCAGAAGGTGTTGTTGGATCAGGAATCTAGTTTGGGGGCCCCACATTCCCCTCCTCCTCATAGGTTGCTGGAGTTGAACAAAGAGGATGTTAGCAAGAGTGGGAGCCACAAAGATGTGCCTGTATGGGAAGTGATAAGTCGCAGCACTATATTGCCATTTAAATGTTCTTAACATTCTGGCTTGCCGCTGCATGTACTGAAAACTGTATGTACCAAAACAAAATGCTCAGTGTCATATGCTACGAGGGTTCTAATACACTGTCTTTGCCTTTGCCATGCTGAAGAGAATTATTAAATTGGGGTCACGTCGGTCACGTCTGATTGCGCTCAGCTGGGATGCAGTTGGTGTTTACATTCGCTATTTAGTACTGCACATATTCAGCAACGGGTAGCAACAGGTGAAGCACTCGTGGGTGGACAGTAATGTTCAGTTAATGCCTCTTTTTCAAACCTCAAGATTTTTAAAAAACTGTTTTTATAAAAGAGAGTGGCTGGTTCTACTTCGGACTGGTTCACATGTGCATGTTCTTCACTTGTTTACTTTTAGCATCAACTGTGGACTTGCATCAGGGTCTCAGAATAACGTGTATACGTACTTGTCATTATCTTGTACAGTACTTGTCCTGCTCACTATTTTTCATAATTTCTAATCTCTTTCCATCTCTTTGTTCATGTACAGCAAAGAACCAACCCTCAGATCTAATGGAGAAGAAGCCCTTGAAACTGTCATGCAAAATTCTACTGTTCAAATTTCTAATTCAAAGGTTATGTGAGTGAAAGAACTGGGCAGAGGAAAGTTGTATTTGAAGTCTAGACTTGAGTAAATGGCTTCAGAGGGTAAAATGTAATTAAAGGCCTGGAGCCGATTGAACTATCGTGGGTAAACCAAAATTAAACATGATTACAGAGCCATCTGATATAATGAGATAAGTTACATAAAAATTAGATGTAAGGTACATGACAGAAATAGATCAACAGAAGGTCTTTGGGCACCCACCGGCCCTTGTGCAACGTTATGGCCTAAGTGAAAAACCACATCCAGTATTTCTGATAGTGTAGGAAAAGGGAGCAGTACTCTTGATTAACAAAGCCTTGAAGCAAAAGTCTAATTGATAGGCAGCCGGGGACAGGAACGTGCAGCATCTCTGCACACAATGACATTCATTATTGGGAGATTATAAATTGCTACAATGGCTGCATTGTTACCGTAGCTCCTTTTTAGCATCACAAATGATTTTTACATGAAGAGAATGTGATGTGAGATTTTGGCGCTTGTTCAGAAATGGAAAGAGAGATAATAGCAACACCCTGACATCTGCCAGAAGAGCATTGGCCATAATCCAGTGCTGAGTTAGGCAAGTTTAAGCCTTTTGAAATCAATGGGCTAACTCTGGGTTGGATCGTGGCCATTGTGCATATTGAACTCAGTGTGAAACACTTGCCCTTCTCGGACTCCTTGTGACTGAGGCCAAAAATGTATGATAGCACAACGTTTTGATTTTGATCACTGACACCCCCTCAACTTTAATTTAAAGGTCCTGGAGGATAGCAGACAGCAAAGGGGAACTGTCTTGCAACTGTTGTCCAAGTGCAACAAATAAGCAAATTAAGATAAAGTCAGGTCCTTTACAAGTCCTGAAAACCAATACCATGTGATAAGCAAGCAAAATAAAAGCAGGTCTTTGTCCATCTCAGAATTTCAGTGTTGCATTTAGTCATGGCCACTGGTGAAGCTTTGAGGTTGGGCCTGAAGGACAGACCTGATCCAGCGGGAGCTGCTGCGAGAGTCTTTGCAGTATAGAACTAGAAAATATACTATAGAGTTGTCCAGTGACGCCATATTTTCTTGCCTCAATATGCGAGTTGCATATAGAAGTAAGGAGTCATTGTGCAATTCTGTATTTTCTAGTTCTAGATGTTGCCATGATCTGTGCTGCAGTCAATGGACTTTCTGTGGACCCCTTCAATAATGCAGGGCGGCCTCCTGGGAGAAAGACCACTTTGCTAGTGGGGGGGCAATTGGGGGGAGGAGGAAGTAGTCTGTGCAGGCACGTCCTCTTCTCTCCACAGGCTAATCAGGCTTTCTTCCAGGCAATCCTACATTATTGCAGGGAGCCTGGGGAAAAGTCAGTGGTGGAGGCAGCAGCAGCTCTTCGTCCTCTCTACCCCCTTGAGCATGGAAGGGAAGAGCTCCCCCTATCCACCAGCCAGGTGAGATGGGGAGGATAGGATCCTCTGTGTGTAGGGACCCAGATCCTGTCCTTATCCTAGAGCCCAGAGCTATGGTTTCTAGCAAAGCCCATGGAGCTGGTAACATCTGGGAATTACACACGCAATAGGACCGTGTATATTTGGGATAAAAGCAGTCCACAACTTTATTGCAGTCGCAGAAAGTTTGTATTCATGTGATCCCTGATCCAGCTACACTTTTAGCGCAATAGCCCTGCACCTCTTAAATTGTATTTATTTATTTTTAAAATATATACCCTGCCTTTGCTTTTTTTTTTAAATTAAGATGCCCAAAGTGGCTAACATCAACATAATTAAAAATGATACAATTAATAAAATAGAATAAAAGGGATAAGAACATAAGAAGAGCCCTGCTGGATCAAGCCAAAGGCCCATCTAGTTCAGCTTCCTGTATCTCACAGTGGCCCCACCAGATGCCACAGGAGGACTCAAGACAACATGATACCTGTGTCTTGTTGCCGCTCCCTTGCATCTGACATTCAGAGATAGGCTACCTCTAAAACCTGGAGGTTGCATATAGTCATCATGGCTTGTAATCTGTGATGGACGTTTCCTCCATAAATCTGTCCAACCAGCCTTTAAAGGCATCTAGGCCAGGTGCCATAGCAGCATCATGTGGCAAGGAGTTCCACAGATTAATTACGCACTGAGTAAATACATTTTCTTGTTTGTTCCAACTCTCCCGCCACTCAATTTTAGTGGATGTCCCCTGCTTTTGGTGTTGTGCGAGAGGGAAAAGAACATCCCTCTGTCTACACTGTCCATCCCATGCATAATTTTATATGTCTCAATCATGTGTTGTAGCCCCCCCCCCGTGCCTTCTTTCTAGACTGAACAGCCCCAAACATTGTAGCCTTTCCTCATAACGGAGGTGTCCCAGACCACTAATAATTTTGGTTGCTCTCTTCTGTACCTTTTCTAGTTGTGCTATATCCTTTTTGAGATGTGGCTACCAGAACTGGACACATTACTCCAGATGTGGCCTTGCCATTGATTTGTGCAATGGCATAATAATACAGTATTGGCTGTTTTATTCTCAATCCCTTTTTTAATGATCCTGAGCATGGAATTGACCTTCTTCATAATCACCGAGCTGTCCACCAGCACCTCAAGATCTCTCGTCTGCTCTGTCATAGACAACTCAGAACTCATCCGCATACATGTGAAATTTTGATATTGTTTTTGTCCCAACCTGCATTACTTTACAATTACATACAAATAATAGGTACATACATCATAAAAGGAGAAGAGCAGCAACAACAAAAGGAAAACAGCTAAATAAAAGCTTTTCATCCCCTGCTGGAAAGTCACCAGGGAAGTGCCTCTTCTTGGTTGTAGTGGGAGAGAGTTCCAGAGCTGTGGTACCACCACAGAAAAAGCCCTCCCCCTCGTTGCCACCAACCTAACTTAGGCTACTGGTGACACACATAGGAGGGCTCCTCAGTGAACTCGGGGGACGGGTTGTTTCATATGGGAAGAGGAGACACTGCCATGACCATGTGGGCTGCTGCACTATGCACTAATTGCAATTTCTGGACAGTGTTAAAGCCCCACATAGAGTGTGTTACAGTAATCCAATCTTGATTTCACCAGTAAGGCTGCACTTAGTGCACCAGTCTAAGATGGGCAAATGTCCCCCTGGCCACCACCACCACCATCTGATTATCCAGGAGCAGCAAAGAATCCAGGAGGATACTCACACTGCAAACCTGCTCCTGCAGAAGGGAGTACAACCACATCCAGAGTAGGTTGATAGTCCAATGCCTGCGTTGTAGTTCTCCAAACAAAAATGATCTCTGGCTTGCCTAGATTTAACTTCAATTTGTTAACCTGAATCTATTCCTTTACCACCCCCAGGCACTACTCTGGGATTAGATGAGAGAGAGAGAGAGAGAGAGAGAGAGAGAGCCTCATATTGTGACACCCTGGATGATCTCCCCTAGCAGTTTCTTAGGGTACCAGAGTCCCCCAATGTCACTTCCTGGAATCTGTGGGCCAGGAAGAACTGTAGCTACTAAAACGGTATCTCCAAGTCCCAACCTAGCAAATCAACCCAGAAGGGCACCATAATGAATGGTGTCAAAAGCAATTGAGAGGTTCAGCTGGATTGCCTCCTGCCTGTCTAGTCCCCAGCGTAGATCATTCACCAGGCTGATCAAAGCTGTTTCTGTCCCAAAGCCAGGCTTGAAACCAGATTGAAAACAGTCTAGATAATCAGTCTCATCCAGGAAGCTCTGATACCCCAGGCACTGTCCAGTACTGTCTTTTAGATTGGGCTGACCCTGATTCCAGGGTTGGCTTTGCAATGCAGAATTTACATAGTCGGCAAAGAAATGTTTATGCTTGCATGTAAAGGTTACTGAAATGGTGAGATAGTTTGGTGAAACAGGGTGAGTGCAAAAGCTCTTCTGTTTATATAAATTTTGGTTCCAGGGGTCTGTTTGTAAGTTGTTTTGTTTGTATGAACAGTAATGCTCCCATCTCTGTTGCTGTAGCTGTCAGTCTGAGGAAGCTGTCAGTGTTGTTGGTTTCACTTGGGACACTGTACGTGTCAGGTTCACTCCCGACTTTGTCAGAATCACTCCAGAGGCAGTCAGTGCTGTCAGTTTCACTCCGAACCTTGTTGTTTTCAACCTGGTGCTGCTTGGAATGCTCCTGAGCAGCTTCCATACTCGGTAGCATTGGTGGCAAACTGGAGGTTGGGGCTGAAAGCATTCATTTGTAAGTTGAACATTTGTAAGTAGGGGAGCTTTTGTATATTTTGTTGCCTTTGAAAGTAATGCTGAGTATATGATCCAGTACTGCAGTAGCCCACCCAGAAAATGGACAGCCATTGTGGATATAAACTAGGTTCACAATATGATGAAAGCATGTGGGAGGGAGAGTTGTGCTGCTATCAAGGCAATTGGTAATAGATGCCTGTGATAATCTCATTTCAACTTCATTCCATACAGCAGTCACAACAGCAACGTGTGCACTAGCTGAAAGAAAGATTTTGTGTTTTTCAGATAAAACATACAGAGCATCTAGTGCTGAAAAATGCAATCTGCCTGCAAGCAAAGTACAATTTTGAGGGAAAAGATTTGGGCTTTCCATAAGAAATTAGTAACAACCTTACTGCACTGAAAACTGATTATCTGGGAAATTCTTTGGTTCATGTATTTTTTTTTCTTGATCATTTTTTATTTAAACTATAGTAGTTGTATGTTTTACGTCCCTCCCTCCCCACCTTCCTACGGATCTGGCTCAGACATCTGTACTTGGACATGATCCTATGAGCAAGTAGTCCTCTTGGCAAAGTGTATAACTCCAAAAGACCTTCAGGACATTGAAGCTGCTTGCAACAGAGGGTCATTTCATACTTTGCTTACATGGATTGCATTTCTGTGCTGGAAAAATCATGCATGTCGTTTTGTGATGTATGTATTGGGCATATATCCTTTTTCATTCTGTGTGTGCACGTGTGCGTAGCAAAATGAATATGTGTGACAATCATGTTGTGATCTGCGTAGGAAAACGTGTGTAAACTACAGTACATACAGAAATGCTATCCAGGTGGAAAAATTGTCTGAAACGGCTCTTGATTCAGATCTAGCAACCCAGACTGGCACTGGATCAGTTTCTTAGCTGGCATAGCTCTTTGTTTCAGTTGGGCAGCTATCGACATTCACAGATAGTTTGGCCATATACATTAAAGCTGTTGGAAGTCTTTCACTGATACTGATTTTAATGAAAGCTGCCTACATAGCTAAGCCCCAGACTAATTCTCTTCAATGGTATTGGCTTTCTTTCTCATTTTACTAATAGGAGTAATGAATTTATCTTCAATTCAAGTGTTCTTTGCACAGTTGAGGAAAAACAGAATGTGTAATTGTTACTTGTTGGCTTGATTTTGCAGATAGGAATTTGCTTCGTCAGCTCAATCTGCTTGGTTCATAGATCCACTAATTAGTTTATTTGATAGCTTTACCCTATTCTGTAATTATTCTGTAGTTTCATTAAAGAGCACAGGCCAGTTGGATGATCCAATTAGTCTCAACTCTGAGCTATGACTATACGAACATTTTTCTCAAAGAAAGAAAGCCTTTTCAATTCACTGGCTGATGGTAACTTGGAAAAATGATCTGTAGCCAGAGTTTAATAAAGATCTCAGTTTCATTGAAGGACATACAGCTCACACAATTTGATGCCACCAGTGAGAACAATGGGATGGGAGAAGGCTACCCAAGTCCTGAAAAACCAACTTATGCCCTAGTCTGCTGAATAATATGGGGGGGGGGGAGGGGAGGGATGGGTGACTGGAAGATATCTTTGACCTCTACTACCTTTATCCTCAGGAGCTTTATTATCTGCAGAGCCCCACCATTTCCATTTCTTAAAAAGGTGCCCCTGCCCTGATTTCTAAATCATGCTTAATGGTTAAGGAATAATAACCACATGTTTCCCCAAGTACTGAATTAGTCTTTAACCTGAGCGATATTCCACCAATCAAGGCTTACATCCTTGATTTCAAACCCTTCTTGCTGCTTGCCTGTACTGATAGGCAAGGCATCCATCATGGTGGATACATTCTAGTATGCCCAAACCAGCAATCATGTGGCAGAAAATGTCCAAGTTCCAATGTGATCTGACTGACGCCTATGGTATCCCTGTTTCTGAAGGGAAGGATGAGAATCACTTGGAATGTGTCTGCTTCCAAATCTGTCCTCATGTGGTACATGCCCTTCCTTGCCCTGCCTCTTTTGTAACAATTATTGAGAAGGTAGAACTTGGGAAAATGGCTTCCTTCTACCAGCTTCTCCTTGTTTTTGGCTGTGATTAAATTTTCTCTTCCCAAAATCTGTTAATGGTAAAAATTCTTAAAAGTATGATCCTATGTGTGCTTACTCAGAAGAAAGTCCCACTAAGTTCAGAGTATTTTATAGGAAATGTGTCTGGGGGTTAGATTAGATGAGACCCCTTCTGGTTGGTGCCTGCCACTTTCAACTTTTTTAAAAAAAATTAAGAATTTAATTTTTAATGTGATTGTATTTTTGTTCATTATGCCAGAAGGATGTGGGTGAAGTTCATTTCTTTCTTCTTCTTCTTCTTCTTCTTCTTCTTCTTCTTCTTCTACTACTACTACTACTACTACTACTACTACTACTACTACTACTACTACTACTCTGTTTCAGTGAAATTGGTTGTACCAAGTGTTTCAGTTTTGATTCTGGTCTTATTATTTCTGTTGAGACACCTTCACATTCGTCACTAGCAGTCAGGTGTATAGACCAGTGATGGCGAACCAGTTGGGCTTGGTGTGTCAAAGGTTTTGAAAATGCCTAACTTGACTCTGCTGTTGTGCCCCCCCCCCCGAACTTTTAATAGTACTTTGACTATTGCTACTTTTAATAGTAATTTTGAATTGAACTGAACTGAAAACAACTATAGAACACATTGCATTTTATTTAACATCAATTAGTGACTTTTTCCGAAAATATAAGGTGTTTCGGGGCCCTGGGGGAAACGCTGGCGTGTCACCTGTGACACGCGTGTCATAGGTTCGCCATCACGGATATAGACTGTGCAGTACCCTCTGCCCCTAAAATAGTTCTGTCAGCTCTGTGGAGATAGTTTGGGTTTAGACTAAACCCAATAAAGTAGACCCCATAAATTAGAGCCATTGGGATGTATGCTGCTTTGTGGATCCTCATTTCTGGCATAGCATTAAATTGCAGAATGAACTCCAAATTCCCTGCAGAAAAAAGACTGTAATTAAATCCTTAGGCTTAAGCTAGCAGTTTACTTCTATGCAAGGCATATTTTAAGTTATATTCCATGACTGCCTACAGCATTAAATAACTCAATTCTATGACCGTTTTAGTAGAAAATTACTAATGTGAATGCTACTCTGGCAATAGTTTCTAATGGTAAATTCCATCTAATGTACAATAGCCACACCTACGTGAGATATGCAACATGTCAGTCTTTTCAGGATAAGAGAGCACTGTACATTGTGAAGCCAGTACTGTGAATTCCACCCCTTTATTTACTAATATGAGTATTTGTAATCTATGCAGTTGCGCCTGTCACACGAAGTCTGTACAAACAGTCATGATGATGGCCATCCACTCATCTGTTGTCTCAATGGGGATTAATAAGGAGAGAGAACTACTGTGCTGTTTCATTAGAAGGTGGTTGGCAGCTGCATTAAGGCAAATATAGCAGATGCCTCTTCTTCGTATGAAACTAGGAGGCAAAAGGTGATGTGCCCAAAGTCTTTGCGGTATGAACTTTGAATATTAGCAGTTGATTCAGCCTTGAACTTAATTTACATTTTTATTGATACATGTCTAATTTAGCTGTCTGTCATTCATTACATTACTTAGGTCTATATTCATGTTCTCTCGTCTCCATTTAGCCTTGATCTAAAATGCCGTACTTGGAATTATATTTCATAATAAGGAATTGCAGCTACAGAGTGTGTTGCAAAGCACACTACAGGATGTAATAACTACTTGTACACCTGTCAGACCTGGAAGGTAACTTGGGATTTCTTCTTCAAGCTTGATTTTTTTAAATCCTTCTGTGTCATATTATACTCAACTGTAATACTGAGCAAATCAGAATTCACTAAGAATTCCACTTAATTTATGGAAATAAGTAGATGTTTGAATGCACAACAGGTTTGACAAAATGGCACTTGAGGCAACGACGGCTCTGATTACAGACATTTTAACATGCTGATTTTTAAAAGACTTGCAGTTTTTTGTTTCTTGCTAGAATGGACCTTGGATTACATTTCAAATAGCTTGATAAAGTCCTAACAGAAGTGCAAACTTTAAAGGAGAAAAGACTCTCCCCATCTTTTCCTAGGACCCCCATTTCTCCTTGGGGTGTTTCTGATTATGGTTCCCTCTGGTTCTGGAAGTGGTCAGAGTTACCGACTTGTTACCAGCTTCATATTGTTGATGGAATGAAGATGCGAGGGATCCACCATCTTATCTGCCAGGCTTACCTTATACTTTGCAAAGACTCTCAATTGGCTACTTATCTGAGTATTCAGTAAAGAAGCTGCTGTACTTCTGCAAAATAAACCATGCCAAAGGAGATTAAAACCCTTTCTTTGAGTAGCAGCCTTGGTTGAAAGCATTTAAGAGGCAGTGTTACCGGGATTGTGTGGCATGTGATCAGCAATGCTGATGAGGGTGAAATCATTTTGTGTGGAGAAATAGAATTGAGTTTTTTTTTTGTTCAAGTGAAACAAAAGGTTGATTTTCATAACATTTTTTGTACCCTACTTCAAACTGGGTCAATTTGTGGGTGGAGATGTAAAGTACTGGTCCCTTTAAGGTTTTAGTTTGATTCTGCCTTGTACTGTTGTAATCATCTTTGTACCAACTGGAAACTGGAAGTGGGTCGCAATCGCATCGGAGGGCCGCTCCGATGCTTGGGGAGGCCTGTGGAGGGGTCCTCAGGCTCCCCCCCCCGAGGACCTCCACTGCCACCAATGAAGGTAAAACGGGACTTTTCGTCTGTGGCAGTGGCGGTGGCGGGATCCTGGACGCGCCGTCATGACCCCTGCGAAAGCCCCGCTGCCACTTAGGACAGCAAAGGGTCTTCCCAGGAGTTAGAGAACCACTGCCCTGGGGGATACAGGACCGTGACAGAGGACCTCCCACCCAAACCTCCATAGCCCCTTTTCTCTCTCAGTACATGCTTACATTTGTTTTAGTAAACACATCACGTTACCTATGTCACCTCTTGTTCTTGGAGTGCATCATGACATCCCACGGTGCACACCTTAAAGTACTTTAAAGGAACATTGTCAAATAATTCTCTTTTGATTACCTTGTGATCCTTTTTGAAACTCCACATTGTAAAAGCAAGAATCTTTCCTAAGCCATCCATGCCTCTTACTATCTGTCAAACATTGATTTTCTTGTTTTTCCAACAGTGCTTGAAATTAATGTTGGAAGGGAGGGAGGAAAAGCAGAGTAATCAACAAAAGCACCCCCTTCCTATGGTAAGATATCCCACCACCCGGGCTAGTTGCTATCAATAAAACTTACACAGGAATGGAGGCTTGGTTAAGGTTTCATAAGGAATACTTTACTCAGAGTTCATTGTTGTATAAATGCATCGTCTGAAATGAATCGGAGGCCCTACTACTTTGGAACACTTTGTGTGAAAGTGCGGTGAGAATGGACCTGGCGCCCTGGCAGAGCACATCCTCCTTCGATGGTCTGGAAGGGAGTGTATGAGAAGGAGGGAAGGAAATAGTATTAAGGACCACACCTCCTGCAAGAACCATAGAGGGGCAGGTAAAGAGGTCTCGGGTGACGACATTACACTGCCCTCCAGAGTCCTGCAGGTAGTGTTGCATCCAAATCCCAGCAATTAGCACAGCACTGAATGATTAAAATACAAACACACTGAAGCATTCCCTTTGCAATGCTGAGTCCTTTGTATAGGCTGTAAGCAATTTCTGTCATACCCACACACATGCACGTTTATAAGTATTTATCAAATATGGTTCAGTCTTTTGCTTGAGTGCCTCACAGGTGCACAACCTTGAGTCTGGCACAGTGGTGGCCAATACATGATGCTGAATATCTGACATCCTGTCTTGTCTTGCGTTCAGCACTGATACAGGGCAGAAAAGTGGAGTTGCCTTTCCAGTGGCTCTACAGCACAGAATCTTAAGGACCTTTCAGTGCAAATGGAAGAGCGGAAGCGAGTGCAACCAGGCTTCCAGCTTTCAGAGTGAAAGGAATATTAAATTCATGGAGGCCTTGCCCCGAATGATTCTTTCCCTGCAGTGTGGCTGTTTATCCCGCTGCATAATACTGGAATTGAACCTTTACATTTTTTTGTTTGTTTTTTGTTTGTATGAGAAGGTGACGAATAGCTGTTAGAAATGTAAAAAGCAAGAGGGAACTTTTTATCACATGTGGTGGACATGCCCCCAAGCAAAGAAGTATTGGACTCAGATTCATAAACAGATAGAGTTGATTTTAAAGATTAAGGTTCAAATGAAACCGGAAACCTTTTTGTTGGGTATGAGAGATGATCATGTAGGCGAAAAATTTCAAACTTTGTTTTTATATACGATGTCCGGGTAAACCCGTATTCACCGATGCCACGGGAGAGGCCCAGGCCTCTCTGGACCTTACAGGAGCACGAGACCCGCAGGACGGCGTGGGAACGACAACACCCATGGGGCTTTCAGCAGCCAAACACCAGGCCTCTTCACAGTCAGGCCCGAACGACGAGGGATCACAATCGGTGGCCAGTGGGACCCAGGGGAGCCCACAGACAATGAACCCCCTAAGAGCCCAGCAGGACGACGTCGGAAGGAGAGCCCCAGAACGGAGGAGGGCTACAACAGCCGCGGCGAATCTACAACCTACGGGGTTGCGCCCGAGCGCGCCCCCGCAGACACGCCCCCAGCTGCAGCCCGAGAGTACAGGGAAGGAAGATAGGCTAGGCTCAGGGAGCGGGGCGGGGCAGGCCACCAGAGGGCAGGGGGGTGGGGACTAGAGAGGAAGCAGAGTTCAAAAGGAGCCTGGACGCCGATGATGAGGGTGGAATGGTAGCGAGGCAGAGAGGTTTGTCAGACCCAAGCTGAGGAACTATCAATACCCACAAGGAGCGGGAGATTTGGGTGAAGTTAACCTCCCCCCCCCTCAGACTCTGAGGCATGTCCCGGGATCCTGGCGGCAGCTGCAGAACCTTCCCCCTTTCTTCTTCAGTCGGACTGGAAGCCACAGGCAGCCCGGGGCAATCCCCAGGAGGGGAGATTGCCTTACAGACACCCCTACCTGGATCTCCTGAACGGGTAAGCTTACATGATAACTGTGGCAAGAATTTTATATGCACAATATTGGAAGAATTCGGAGATACCTTTGCTGGAAGATTGGTGGCTGAAAGTTTTCGACTATGCTGAAATGGATAAACTTACAATTTTAATTAAGGAAAAGTCAATTAACCTTTTCGTGAATAACTGGAAACCATTTATTGGGTTTTTTTGTTGTTTTTTGAGAGAGAGAGAGAGAGAGAGAGAGAGAGAGAGAGAGAGAAGAACGATGTGATGATATGCAGATTTAATGAATAGAATGTGGGTGTTATTTTGGCTTAGTTGGATATTATATGTAGAAAATAGTGAATAGTGCTTGCTATAACTTTATGAAATATGTATTGTTTTTATGTTTTAATATATCAATAAAATATAAATATATGGCCAAAAAAACACACACCTGGAATTGAACCATTCCTCCGAATGCTGAGAATTCTGAAAAGGGTAATTGAACTGCAAAGTGTGAGGGTTAATCTGAAGATGATCTCGCCCCTCTGCGTCTGGTGACACACAATGCTTATTACAAGCAGCATGGAAATCTGTGGCATCTCCTGCTTTGAGCAAATGACGGCTTCATATCGGGCTGCTTTGTTTGGAAGAGTTCAGGGTGTTCTTCCTCCTAGCCCATCCAATAGCTTTCATCTCTCAAATGATAATGTTTCTCTCCCCCTTGACACAGTGCAATGTATGAAATGCCACCCAGACAATCAAAGTCATCTCTATCCGTTTCCAAGGCAACCATCTCAGATACATTCATTTGAACCAATTTCAGGAGGCAAACGGAAACCAAATAAGAAAATTGAAGTCCTTTTTTTTTGCTTTTCAAATTTGGAAAGCATAAACCTACATCACATTGTCTCTCTCCCCTTCCCACGGTGAATAGGTCTACATAAGAAAGGGAGAAGAGAACACCTTCATGCAAGCTATACAGATACAGAACCAACGCAGAAAATCTTTAAAAAGATACATACAAATGCCAAATTGACTACAGGGCAAAAAGGAGCTTTTGAGTGGCCTAGTTCAACGAACGTAGTTTGTTGGACTGTGAATGAGCTGATGAGCCTGCATCTCTCCCCCCTCTTCCCCTTGTGGACTGAACTAAATTCAAAGCATCCTGGTTTAACCCAGCTTCCCTTGACATCCAAACCAGGAAACTGTGGTACTCCTGACACACCTCTTCACATCATTTAAGCCAGTTTCCTGGTTTGGATGATGTGGGAAATTGGGAGGCTGTGCATTGAACCATGTGTTGGAAGAGGAAGAGGGTGCACATCCGCTCACAGGTCTGTTTGTGATAGTTTGCTGGATCATCTCAGCCAGGCTAATATGCGAGTAAACTTATATTAGATCCCAAACTAATTAGATCCCAAACTAATAATTAGAACTAAAAAAAAATTAGAGCCCAAACTAATAATTGGCCTTCTGATGACACACAAAGTTCCCTGTATCTGTCATTATCGACAGCATTCAAAATCTGATGGATTGCAAAAGCTCTAACCACTTAGCCCTGCCAGCTAGTACCACTATCCCTTTGCTTTGGAGTCAAGCTGTGTCCACACAACCCATATGCAGATAAGCATCTACACCACTTTGGGGACAATTTCTATGCTGCTATGTCCTCTCCCATGAGTTACTTGAGAGCTAA
Source organism: Plestiodon gilberti rubricaudatus (assembly GCA_026170595.1). Taxonomy (NCBI): domain Eukaryota; kingdom Metazoa; phylum Chordata; class Lepidosauria; order Squamata; family Scincidae; genus Plestiodon; species Plestiodon gilberti. The sequence goes on along the minus strand of JANXHW010000002.1, from coordinate 189,698,595 downwards.
GCTCACTGCCAGCTGTCCTTTCTTAACTGCCTTGATTTCCTTTCCCCAGCTATTTTCAAATTCTGTTTCATGACGTGCTTCTACATATTTTATTTATCTGTATTATTATACTCAGAAAAAATCTTTGGTGTTCTTTGTAGTGTTCACAGAAAATCCAATGCTGGCCCTTCAGTGAAGGCGCATCGCACTGGTATGTTAAGCAGGAGCGTAGTGACCTGTGCCACACTAACTACAGATGAGGCAGTAAAGACTTTCCTGCATTGTATCACTTCAAACTGTGACAATGGGGGAGTATTTGGAACATTCTTCCATGCAAACAAACTGTTATACATAGAAAACTAGAATGTCAGGAAGAAGATAGGTGAAGATGTTTCACCAACAACTTCTTTTCTATGTGCAGGGATGATAGTTGTTGTTGTTGTTGTTGTTGTTGTTGTTAAATGGGGCAGCATTATCATGAAAATCTCCTCCCTGTAAGCAGTCTGAAGCTGTACAGCCCATGCATAGTGGTTTTACCACCTGCTGTTTTGTGCAGACCAGGTTAGAATCAAGTTGCCTAATGGAGCAGACCAGTTTTGATTTACAAAGACTAAAGAGACATAACATTTCAGGAGATGCTGAGTAAGAATGTAGTGGAGAGAATCCCACTGGTGAAAGGCAAACCATTAAGCTGTCTGTAAGCCTTTAGAGAGGAGGGTGGTGATTGCTAAGAACCAGCACGGTTTTCTTGCCAGGCAAACCTTATCTCCTTCAGTGATAGGGTGACTAGCTTGGTAGTTAGGGTGCTGTGGACATAATGTATCTGAATTTCAGTAAGGCTTTTGACAAGGTTCTCCATGACATCCTGGTGGACAAGCTGGTAGGACCAGCTATTCCCCCCCGCCCCATGTGCCTGGCAGTATAATTATGGATAGGCAGGCATGCCGCGCACTGGCTTACCTGGTCTTCCCCACTTCCTTTTCTGCTTCTTAGAGCCTCTTGTGAGGCTTGGTGCGCATCCAACTCCTGCGGCAAGCATCAGGAGACTCTGAGAAGCCAGAAAAAGGAAGACACACCGCGGACCGGTAGCTGATGGCTTGTGGACCAGCAGCCAGTCCACAGATCACACTTTGAGTAGCACTGGGCTAGATGATGCTACTGGCAGGTGGATCCATCTATGGTTGGTTGATGAACTGTACTCAGAGTGCTTGTCAATGGCTTGTTGTCAACTTGGGACAAGTGGATGCCTCAGGGCTCTGTTGTGTTTAATATCTTTATAAACTTTATAAATGACTTAGATGAGGGAGTAAAGGTGATGCTCATCCAATTTTCAGATGCCAAACTGGGAGGAGCAGCTAATGTCCTGGAGGACAGGAACAGGATCCAAGACTAATTTGACAGGATGGAAAACTGGGCAAATGTAAACAAAACACACTTCAACGGGGACAAATGTAAAGTTCTGCATTTGGGTATGAAAAATTAAAAGCACATACTGTATATAAGATTGGGATACTTGCTTGATTAGTAGTACATGTGAAATGGATCTGGGTGTTTTAGTAGACAAACAAGAGCTGGCAGTACAACATGGCAGCAAAGAAGGTGAATGCGATTATAGGCTGCATCAACAGAAGTATAGTATTTAGATTGTGAGAAGTCATGGTACCATCGTATTTTGCTTAGTCAGACTCCACCTGGAATATTATGCCCAGTTCTGGGTGCCGCAGTTTAAGAGGGATATTGACACACAGAGCGGGTCCAGAGGAGGGTGACAAGGATGGTGAGAGGGCTGGAGACCATATCCTAGGAGGACAAGTTGAAGGAGTTGGATATGTTTAGTTTTGAGAAGATATGGTTAAGAGGTGACATAACTGTGTATAAATATCTGATACATGTGGAAGATGTCATGAGGAAGATAAAGCAGATTTGTTCTTGGTTGCTCTGAAGGGTATGACCAGAACAAATAGATTTCAATTGCAATGAGAACGTTAGGAAGAACTTCCTGACAGTATGCACTCTGGCTGTGGAACAGTCTGCATCAAAAGGTGGTAAGACTTTCTGTCATTGGAGGACTTTAAACTGAGGCTGGATAACCATCTATTGGGGATGTTGTAGTTGTGGGCAGCCTGCATTGGCGGTGTGTTTTGGACTCGGTGATTTTGTAGGTCCCTTCCAACTTTGATTCTAAGAAAATTGAAAATAATAAATTTGAATGTCAATCTAAACTGTAAAATAAAGGAAGTGTCTGTCTGTGTAGTTGGCCACAGCTGTTTCTTCTTCTTCTCCTAATGGCATCTTATGGATCTGTGGCAATGCCTTGTGCTTCTGTTTGTATCTTTTCTGTCTCAGTAATAATGTGGACATTCTCTGAATCTGCTCTTTGTTCAGAAGTCTACTTTTTGTCCTGACCTAGCAACTACATGACAATGTATTGCCAAAGGGCGACACTGTACCATATTGCTCAGCCAGAGGGAAAATCCAGTGACATTACAAGGCGTAAGCCTTAATTAGGCAGCAAGGCAGCAGCTTGTTTGTTCAGTGTGTTGACGACTGAGCTGTGTGTACAGCATGCCCCTGGTGAAGGTCACTGTGGCCAAAATATTCCATTGATTGTAAGGCTGCACCTTAAGAGAGGCTAAAGGTTTTGCACTCTCTGAAGTGAATACTGATTTATCTTGAAAGCAAGGGTTGCTCACACAGTATCTCTTGTTGAGTTGATGCTGCTTTTTTTCTTCTAGGAGAGCCATGGTGTGTGTTTAAACCAGGCTGTGGCTAGATTTACTGTGGTTACTTAGCAGTTTGTGTATGAATCACTGTGGTTGAACATGCCATTTATTTTATTAACTACATTGCATCGCCTACCAATTCTGGTAAGTCTTACAACCTTTGCCCAGCAAGTGTCTATCTCCTCAGTCTTCAAATATCTTAAAACGCAAGAGTTTTTGCTTGAAATGCCAAAAGGCAATCTGCATCTTTCTGATACACTTTGATGTGCTACTTTTGTGGCAATTGCACAAATCTTCTGTACCTGATTTTCTATAACGTTAGACTTCTGTCCAATTTCAGCATAGCTCATTCAGACAAAAATGATTCTTAGATTGTAGGGAATGCAGGAATTGCTTGTCATGTAGTCAGACACCCTTCCTGAAGACAGCATATCCAAAGTAGTATTGCAGACAGATGAATGTTATCGTGGAGCTGAGAGCTGGTGTCGTGAAGTGGATTGTGGCCATAAGCCCTAAATCCCTGGGTCTTGTCTCAGCCATGAACTTACCAGGTGATTGTAGGCAAGTTGCTCTTTCTCTGCTTCAGCCCACCCCTCCCATCTGCAATATGGCTGTAATAAGACCAATATGACTCTCTCTTGTAAGGTGAAATAATGTGGAGATGATGTACATGAAGTGTGTTGAACACTCTAAGGTGCTGTATAGGTGCTAGATATTATTAGTTTCAGCATAACCCTTACAAATATTGGTGTCTTCCCAATGCATGGTCATGCTTGCTATGACGCTAATGCTGTTTTGTTTAGATGCCTTTTTAAATTAAAAAAATAAAATTAAAAGAAGAGTCTAGAGTTGAAGGGGGCACAGAGTGTTGTTTTTAAACTCTTGTGACAATTTGTTTTTCTAGTTTTGGTTCTGAAAATCAGTTTTGGGAGTACAGAGTTAACAGTTACCCTTTGCAGTCCTTCACAGTGTAGGCAAAGAAATGCTGAGAATTAGTTCACTGAGGAATAACAGCTTTACCCATATTCCACATACTGGTGAGCATGACCAATAGCTTTGCTTCAGCATAATTATATATTTTCTCCATATGGTTTTCTTTCAATTAAATCCGAGTACATGGGCATTTGACTAGGCTTCAGTGTTTTTCTCATTAACTAGTGCGCTATTTCAGAAACCAGAATTAGTATAGGAAAATGCCGTACCTCTTACATTGCTTCTGTGCCTGTCTTATTATGCGCACATAGCTTTTCACCAGTGCCTCTCTGGAGCATCTGTAACAGTGGCAATAATTTTCTCCACTACTTTAGCGAATGAAATGGGGGAAATGGAGCTGGCAGGATTGAAGGCACAATGACCTTTTGTGGTAGACAGAGATGTGCTAATATTGAAAGACAATTATCTGAAGTGCCTGTGGGTACCAGCTTCCTGTTGATAACCTGCAGTGCTAATTACCTACAAGAATTCAGGGCAGATGTTTGTGACTTGAATTAATTGGCACTCAGGAAAGAGTATTTATCGTGGTCACCAGCAGAAAAGAATACAAGAAGCAAAACAGAATTGTCAAAGTGCAGGCTTTTTGTAGTTCTCATCTCCTCCAGTCTTGATTACGCCATGATGGTCATGATTATTATTTAGCTTCATTAAAATTATCTCTGCAGTGCTGTTTGCTGCATCATCTGCTACTTAAGTTAACAGATTTTATTGTGCTCCTTTAACCTTACAAGTGGTCAGACTGAATCCTTCGTCCTTGACTGTTTCTATTTTAATGCCTTATGGACATGCAAAGGAAAGAATGGAATGGAATCCTTTTAATCAAAATGTCCACACACTATGGAAAGGTCAAAATGCACAATGTGTTCAATATGCTTTGTCGGCAGGAGTTACTTTGAGCCAGGGCTGTTCCTTTTATTTGTTTAATAGCGTATTTATGTGTGGCCTTTCTGCTACTATATAAATGGCATGCAAGGTGGTTTAATGAGGGGTCATTAAAATGACTTCAAGAAACAATCACAGTAAAAGCATAAAAGAGCAGATAAAGATATCAACACACGATTACAGTGCATAAAACAGTTCAAATCAATACTGATACCAGCAGTGCGTTTTAAAACAAGAGTAACACCAGCACACAAGGAGAAAAAAAATCATGTGGGGAGCCAATGGTGGTGCGACTGTATAATTCAGCGGTGAAAGGAAAATGGAGATGAGGGTGAAGGTGCACAAAATTTCGGTTACCTGTCAACCGAACTAGGTCTGGCTGAATTAGCTCACTCACACTAATTCTAGAAGGGGTGGGGGAATCTACAGCTAACAATCACACCAACAATGGAGCCTTGGGGAAAGTGGTTAGAAGGAGGAGAAATGGGGAGGAGAGAGGAACCCCTTTAGTTGAGGGGGCAGAGCACAAGAGAGGGAAAACATGGGGGAAGAAGAGATAACGGGAGATTAGAGGACCTTCCCAGTGGAGCCTGGTGGAAGAAAGGGATGGTTTTGGAGTTCAGAAAAGGAGAAACAGAATCGCGGGAAGATTAGTGGGGATGAAAGGAGAAGGGTTTAGGGCAGTGTTTCCCAAATGTTTTTGACCTGTGGCTCCCTTTACCATTGGTGACCATTGGCCGCAGATCCCCATTACATTTTGTTGATGCATGCCAATTGGCATTACACTGTTTTCCGTGGCACTCCGCAGCTCCCCTGAGAGCCATGCCTCCCAGTTTGGGAACCACTGGTTTAGGGGATTCAGGCAGTGGAAAAAGGCTGAGGTCTTGTAGTCAGAAACAAAACTGTAAAACAAAAATCTTGATGCTGAACAAAGCCTTGCCTAGAACCACTTATGTTGTTCCGTTTCCTCTTAACCTTCAGCATCTCCATTTGAAGTCTGGGAGATGGGCTGGATCTCATAGAACGCAGGCTGACCCTGTGAGTAGTAGAACCAACAGTTACCCAGAGCAACATGGTGCCCTGCCTTGAGTTAGAGGTGCTAATCTGCCTTTCTGATTGGAGAGGTTAAGACTACCTGAGCATCCCTGCCTGACCATCAACCTGATCAGATGGTCTGGAATGCCCAATGGACTATCTCATACCATTGGAGGCTGGACAGAAAACAAATATCATGAGTTACACTGTACTCTTTAACAAGTTCATTTTGCTATCCCAATGTTTTCTCTTCCCTTATAAATCTATTGGGTTGTTAATCTGTGTGTGTCTTGCATGGGATCCACGTTTTAAGGATTAGCAACGTGTCAAATTTTGGTCAGTCCAAAATAGGCCTGTTCTTAATGGCAGAGACTTCCAAATGACTCAGTTGAGCCCTTTTCACGTTCAGCTCGTCTCAGTGTCCCCTTAAGGAGGGAACAGGGGGAAAGGGAACAAAAAGGGGGGTTCACTAAAGGCCTCTGATGTCAGTCTCATTTGGGTGGCAGGCTTAGATGAGAGTAGGTCATACTTCATAGAAGAACAAGCTCTGCTGAGGGAGAGTTTCTGCAAGGGGAAGTCTTGCCTCACAAACCTTTTAGAATTTTTTGAAAAGGTCAACAGGCATGTGGATGCGAGCGAACCCGTGGATATTATATATCTGGATTTTCAGAAGGCGTCTGACACGGTCCCTCATGAAAGGCTCCTGAGAAAACTCCACAGTCAGGGAATAAGAGGGCAGGTCCTCTTGTGGATTAGGAACTGGTTGAAGACCAGGAGACAGCGAGTGGGTGTCAATGGGGAATTTTCACAATGGCGAGAGGTGAAAAGCGGTGTGCCCCAAGGATCGGTCTTGGGACCGGTGCTTTTCAACTTATTCATAAATGACCTGGAGTTGGGGATAAGCAGCGAGGTGGCCAAGTTTGCGGATGACACTAAACTTTTCCGGGTGGTGAAGACCAGCAGGGATTGTGAAGAGCTCCAGAAGGATCTCTCCAAACTGGGAGAATGGGCAGCAAAATGGCAGATGCGCTTCAATGTAAGTAAGTGCAAAGTGATGCACATTGGGGCAAGAAACCAAAATTTCACATATACGCTCATGGGTTCTGAGTTGTCTGTGACGGATCAAGAGAGAGATCTTGGGGTGCTGATGGACAGGTCGATGAAAGTGTCGACCCAGTGTGCGGCGGCTGTGAAGAAGGCCAATTCCATGCTCGGGATCATTAAAAAAGGAATAAAAGGGCCAATATCATTATGCCTTTGTACAAATCAATGGTTAGGCCACATCTGGAGTATTGTGTCCAGTTCTGGTCACCACACCTCAAAAAGGATATAGTTGAATTGGAAAAGGTGCAGAAAAGAGCAACCAGATTGATTCGTGGGCTGGAGCACCTCCCTTATGAGGAAAGGCTACAGCGTTTGGGGCTTTTCAGTCTAGAAAAAAGGCGCCTGAGGGGGGACATGATTGAGACGTATAAAATTATGCATGGGATGGAGAAAGTGGATAGAGGGAAATTCTTCTCCCTCTCGCACAACACCAGAACCAGGGGACATGCACTAAAATTGAGTGGAGGAAGAGTTAGAACAGACAAAAGAAAACATTTCTTCACCCAGTGTGTAATTACTCTGTGGAACTCCTTGCCACAAGTTGTGGTGATGGCACCTGGCCTAGATGCCTTTAAAAGGGGTTTGGACAGATTCATGGAGGAAAAGACCATCACAGGTTACAAGCCATAAGCAACCTCCTGGTTTTAGAAGTAGGTTTTCTCTGTGCCAGGTGCAGGGGAGTGGCAGCAGGAAACAGGTTATCTTGTTGGCTGTGTGCTCCTTGAGGCATCTGGTGGGGCCACTGTGTGATACAGGAAGCTGGACTAGATGGGCCTTTAGCCTGATCCAGCGGGGCTCTGAGGAGCTTTAGAGGTCCAAACCAGCATTTTGAATTGTGCCTGGAAACAAATTGGAGCCAGTGAAGATCTTTTTAAGTAGGTATCTGCTCATACCAACAAACTCTGGTTAATAGCCTAGCTGTTGTTTTGTAAGTCACTGGTGTTTCCGAAGACTTTTCAAAGGCAGATCCAAATACAGTGCATGAAAGTAACAACCAGGCTTGATTACTAAGATGTGAATAACTGTGACAAGGTCATCCTTGCTGTGCAAGGGCACAGCCTGCATGCCAAACATAGCTGGGAAAAGCTGCTCTAATCTTTGGATTCCACTTAGGCCTACAGTAGCAAAGCACAACCAAGGAACACCCCCAAATGGCAAATCTGCTTCTTCCAAGGGGGTGTAATACCATACCGTACAGGAAAAGAGCATCTTCCTGGTCAATTCTACCTACCAACAGTATCTCTGTCTTGTCAGGATTCAGTTTCAATTTATTAGTTCCCATGTAGCCCATTAGCAACTCAAAACACTTGTTCAGAACATTGACTGCCTCTCTTGGATTAGACAAAAAAGAGAGATAGAGTTGGGACTCATTCACATACAAATGACCCTGTACTTCAAATCCCCGGATGACCTTTCTCAGCAGTTTCATTTAGTTGTTCAACAGCATGGAGGATGAAATAGAACTCAGTGGAGCCACATAGCATAATTTACATGGTGCTGAATTAAAGTCCTCCAGCTCCACCTTCTGGAATTGGCTCATCAGGCAGAAGCAGAATCACTTGGGCACAGTGTCCTCTCACTCCCTTGCTAGGCAGGTGATCTAGAAGGATACTATGGTTGATGGTAACAACAAAAGGCTGTGAGGGGTCCAGAAGAATACACACTCCTACTGTCTATCTCCTGGGAAAGGTGGTCAACCAGGGCAATTTCAGTTCCAAAACTAGATTGAAATGAATCTATCCTCACCACTCAGGAATACCTGGAGTTGGACTGCCATTTCCCACTTAAGCACTTTACCTAAAAAGAAGTGATTAGTGGCCAGCTGCTGGTTGGGCAAATCAGACAAGAGAGGGCTTAACCCCAGATCCTGCTTCCTGTGTCAGGCTCAGCCTTGACAGCTATGGTTTGATAATTCAATGAGAGTGCCTTTCTCTCACTGGTCATTAACTATGACAAGCCCAGGCATCTGGGATAAGATGTTCCAGGTGAGAAGGTGTCGCTGTTTAGCTAGCACTGCATCCCCCATTCAGTTCAGAAATTAAGCAGGATAGGTTATGTGCTGTTGTTGTGGGAAGGAGTGTAACATATGAAGAGAAAAGAGCAAAAAAGTCAATTGAGACTCTTGACACATATTTCAATTAGAATGAGTAACGGAGCAAAGCTAACTAGCTTTCTTCACTGCTCATGTTTTGCAAGGTGCACTGATTTCTGGTCTTGCCCTATTTTCAAAGCCCAGATGCCTTGACACATGAATGAAATCGGAGACCAATTCTGTTCCAGTGGAAGAAAATGGGGCGGGGGATCTCTTTCAGGCTCTGAACAGGGAAGTTTGTAACATTACTTTCTGATGTTCTAGAAGTTCAAAACTATGAAATGCATTTGTTGTTGTTCAGTCGTTAAGTCGTGTCTGACCCTTCGTGATCCCATGAACCATATCCCGCTAGGCCTTCCTGTCCTCCACTATCTTCCTGAGTACGCTCATTTTCAGGTTTGTTGCATCGGTGATGCTGTCTAACCATCTCATCCTTTGCCTTCCCCTTCTCCTTTTGCCTTCAATCTTTCCCAGCATCAGTCTTCTCCAGAGAGTCCTCTCTTCGCAACACTTAATCAAACATTAAGAAAATTAAAATGCAGTACACACAATGGTATCTCCCCCCCCCCCATTGCAGAAGAGTTAGAGCAGCACTGGGGAAAAAGATGTTCAGTTCTCTGAGTCAAAATGCTTGATAGTGCAAAACTATGTCAATGGCAAAATGTGCAGGCTTCATAAGGGGAAAGCAATGCAGTATGAAAGTGCCACAAGAGAAAAATCTGTACTTCCTGCAGTTACAAGTCTAAGCTCAGATGGATATTGTACTAGATGGCCAAAGATTTGAAAAGTAGCTTGGTGGTAGAGTTTCTCCTTTTGCATGCAGATTTTCCCAGCTTCAATCTCTGGTGTCTCCAGTTGAATTGATCTTGGGTAGCAGGACTGGGCAGGACCTCTGTCTGGTGAGAGACTGCCAGGAAGACCAGATGGTATTGGATCAGGTGGATCAATAGTCTGACTCAGCACAATGCAACTTCATGTATTTTTAATGATTTTCTCACTAGTCAAGTTTGTTGTTTGGAGGGTGAAGCTAGATATAAACTTTAAAGCTTAAAATAAAATGCATATGAAGTGGATTTTTTTTTTTTAGGATATGCTCTTGAATGTCACCTGGGCCCAGGTCTTTATGACTCTAAGGCGTGAAAGCAGCACCTTTGAAGTGGAAACTAAGTGGTAACCAATGGAATTTGTTTAATACTGGCATTTACAGGCTTTCTGTGGTTGAGCTCAACCAATGATTGGGCAGCCACATGCTGGACCAAATGTCTGAACTGTTTTGTAGAGCATATTTCAGTAATACAAACTGGAACTTACAGTATAGGGTACCGATCACAATGTCCCGGTGTCTGTCCTTCCAAAGAAGGTCGGCAGTGGAACAGTCTTCCTCAGAAGGTAGTAGACTCCATTGTTGGAGGTCTTTAAGCAGAGGCTGGATAGGCCTCTAGATAGCCCTGAATATCCTCTAGGCCGGGATACTCTAGTTGTTGTGTAGTTATATTTTGAAAAGTAAAAAAAAATCTTGGGTATAAACTGCAAATGCAATGTGTGACATAGCACTTATCTATGTGTTACTTCACATGCTGTAGTTAAAACACATAGCTGACCCTGCACAGCTGTGCATACTTATTTGAACTTAGTGCTTCCAAACAAAAACAGTACAGTACATGCATATGATTAGATGTTTAATGTTCAACTGCTGGGAACATGACACCATTCAAAAGTATTAATCTCCAGACTAATCTCCAGGTAATGAGCACTGAGGAAGGAGAAGACAAAAATGTCGAGGGTGATGGCATCCTGCATCAGCATTGCCTTACAAAAGTATCGGCCCTGCGTACCTGAACTATTTGTTATCTGGATGTCCCTTGGGATGCTGGAATAAATGAGGTTGTATTGTAATTAAAATTTGACTAGATGAGTCATACTTGCAGGCTAAATGCATGGCATATGCCAATATTAAGCCATAATTGGGCAGGATTTACAGTCCTTACAATGTACAGTCCCTAAATGCAGATAAATCCATCTGTAACCATTTTATGTACAGTTTATCCCACACAATGTCATGAATACTGAGTTTGCAGGTTCTAATTCTGTTGTGCTTCTGCTTTAAACAAGCTGTTGGGATTAATCTAGTTCCAGTCAAATATCCCCACAGATTTACACAGTCAAATGTTGATTGTTGACTGCTGTCTAGCTAAGTACGGCTATTGTTCTCATCACTGAGATATATGAATTTGTGTTCACCCCTAGGAACCTCAGTGTACATCTAATTGTGTGTCTTCCATGCCAAGCATAAGAATCAGACCTATCGCTCATCTTGGCCTCTCTGCTGCAAATGAATTTAGCTCCTATGTATATGTGACGTCCATGCTTGCGGCCTCAAGGGATTGGGGTCGCCCTTTCCCAAACCTCTCCTTAGAACTGCTCCCCGAAAATAAAGAGACAGACTTACGTTTTGTGATATTCGCAAGTTTTACTCGGGTCAACTGTTTTACATTCATGAGGCCTTGTTGCAGTCACAGGCCCTTGCTTGAGCCGAGTCTCTGCTAATAAGAACTCCTCCTTGTTCTCTTCACCGGAGCTGTTTTGTTTGAGACATTGGTTGGTTGGGCCAGGTCAGGCACATGAAGCCGAGGTAGGTCTGCCGGTAAGTTGCTGCTCTGAACCCTAGGGAGTGGTCTTAGAGGCGGTTCATAGGTTGAGGTAGAAGCGGAGGCTGGAGAAAACCCCAAGCGGCTCTTCCCCCACTCCCACAACTGACCCCAGGTCGAGCTGGGAGGTTGAGGCCGGCAGGTCGCTCCAGGCCTCCCTTCACCTTGAGAACAGCTGTCTGTCAAAAGCAGGTCCTCCCTCTGTTGCCTCACAGGGGAAGCCTCTCCTTTTCCCTGCTGTCCATAGTTCCACCCGTGCGTTCCTCCTCTATTGGAGGTACTGAGTGGTAGCTTTCCTTCCCTGTCAGAGAGACTCCTACTCCCCCCTCCTCTCTCCTCAGCCCTCTGGCTCCTTATGAGCTCCTGGGCTGGCTCAGCGTGCCCCGCCCCTTCCTGGGGAGGGCCTCCCAGAGGTTGCAAGTCTTGCCAGACTCCTACATAAGTCCCGCCCCCACCTCCTTTGCTGGGCCTAGCAGTTGCCTGCCAGGATCCTTCCAAAGCTGCAGACTCCCAGCTGGTGTCCTGCTCTCTTGTTGCCTTAGCCCATGCAGCCGATTGCCAGGTGGGTTTGGCTGTGGTGTGACAGTATAGTACAGGTGGGCCCCCATATCCACTGATTCGCTATCCACGGTTTCAGTTATCCACGGATCGTGGGGACCCCCCCAGGCTTTTACTTTTTTCCCAGTAAGCTTTGTTTCTTCCTTAATGAAACAGGAGAAGCAGCCTCTGGCTGCTTATTACAGGCAAGTAGAACGAGACTAAGTACTAGAGAGGCTCTGCAAGGTTAACAGAAACCTTGCAGAGCCTCTCTAGGACTTAGTCTCGTTCTACTTGCCTGCAATGGAGGCTGCTTCTCTGTTTGTTTTAAGGAAGAAACAAAGCTTGCTGAAAGAAAAATAAGAGCTGGGGGGGGGGCAAGCATGCCTGCCTGCAGGGGAGGCAGGGTGGGGGGGCCCTCAGGAAACCATGGAGGGGGTGTTCGCTCTTATCCACGGTTTCAAGTATCCACGGAGGGGCCTGGAACATATCCCCAGCGGTTATGGGGGCCCACCTGTACATACTTAGCAGTTTGGGATCTGCGTGTTCCAGCTGTTGTTTATGTCAAAGTTGCAACCTTAAAACACTTCTTCAAAGATCAAGTGGGTAAAATCTTTGCAGTTTGTTAGGGGAAACCTAAAGATCCAGTGTCCTTAGTACAGTTGCCTTTCAAATTCCTTTACTACAAATAGCTGAGAAAGAAAATGATATTTAAACATTCCAGATGGTTACTAGAGAGGCAACCTTTATTTGTGATCGTCAGTGGATGGGTAGGTTTGTAGAGGGCATTGCAGATTCCTGGGAAGGGAAGGAGCTGCAGTGACTGTTGGGGACTTTGCAATCCTTTACCTTTTTACAGAGTCATGGGCGACCTGTGGTGTACAGGGTGCCTGGCCTCTATGTAAAAGCTGCATTCTGCTGCACATCCCTATGCTATGCTCATTCCTTATGCAGGAAACCCTTTGCCAATGTTACTTGTAGTGCTTGGCATTTTAGTAATGGAATAAAAAGGTATTAGCAAGCAGATCTTATACAAACTCTGCCCTGATCTCTGGAGCTGTGTGCTGCTTGGATGTAGAGAGATCTGATATGCATCATACCAGTATTGTGGCCAGGGTTGCTTGCCAGGCTACAACTTGTAGAAGGGGTCTGTACCTTTAAAAACAATAACACCCGTATATTCACTGTAGAGGCACACACTGCATTGTCCCTTTGTCATTTTTGTGCAGAGATGGAGGGATAGTAAAGTCAGCTGAGACATTTGGGTTGCCCTATTTAAGCCCCACACATCTTCTCAAGACTGAAGCCTGGCAACCCTCATGGTAATTCTGGTAGGATGAACTGGGAAGCATTTCAGTTTTCTGTGGAACACACAGAGTAGGTGCTTATTATATGGGCAAATCTGTAGTTTATTGTTACTTTAATTTTTTATCCAGTTTTAAGGAGTGAAAGAATCTGGAGTGAAAAGTTCATGATCGGTAAGTTAGTTACTTAAGTGAAAGTTCAACAGCAGTAGTTGATAGACTGATTGATTCTGGATGAACTCCAGGGATTGATTCTGGATGAGTTTGTCTGGAAGATAATTGTGTAATTTCTACAGATGCTCCCAGAGTGTATGGGCAAAGTGACATGATGATTGTGTAGGCAGGGCTGACTGTATCGTGATGCACTGTGAAGCTGTTGTTTCAACTGACAGATTTCAAAGGAGATGCCATTTTCTTGTCCCCCTCCCTTCATCTCCGAGTAATAATGAGCAGGGTTAAGGTTTGTTGACTTTTTGCAGGGAAAAAGGATAAATGGATCTATACAATATCTGCATCGCATTGACAGTGGTTTGCAAAAGTGTTGTTGCAACATGTTTTTTTCCCTATTCATAGTAGAACAACTTGTGCTAAATTTTTGGCCTCTTCAGCCAAAAGTAGAGTGTGAGACCACGGAAGTGAACATGTAGAAAAATCCAATAGCCGCCGCCTCCTCCTCCTTCTCCAGGAATAGTTGTTAAAAGCTACTTTCTAGTTGCATTATTCCAAAAATTGTATGTTATTAACAAGTGCGTTCATTTGCATGTTGAAAGACTATCTGAAAACATTTGAATGATATAAATTAAGGGTGCAATCCTGTGTAACTCTTGCACTGGTGTAACAGTAGATCTCCCGTTGTAAGAGCACTTATGCCAGTGTAACTTGCCGTACACTGACGGACGCAGGATGGACACCAGTGTAGCCCCCCTCAGACAACTCGCATGTGCAGTTCGGATGCAGAACGGACACTGACACAACTCCGCCGGCGCAGGGGGCATTCCAGGGGCGTCTGAATGCCCCAGCACTAGTGGAGTTGCGCCGGCATCCATTCCGCATCCAAACTGCGCATGTGAAGTGTCTGAGGGTGGTTAAGCCTGTGTCCGTCGGCGTATGGCAAGTTACACTGGCATAAGTGCTCTTACACTGGGGGATCTACTGTTACACCGGTGCAAGAGTTACACAGGATTGGGCTGCCAGTGTTTGTGTTGTCATGGAGGAGTGCCCAGCCTCAGTGGTTTGAACAGTGTATCTGATTAAGAATTTGATTTTTACCATGTTCACCTTGTTGTTCCATTTTCACTGAAAGTTCATTTTTCATTGCTGCCAACGCTTTGGGCAAAGAGCTTTTATTCCTGTGAATTTGAGCAGCCATACGTGAACTAGCAAAATAATAAATAATGGCATGACAGAGACTCCAGGAAAAGAATGAGCCTTCAGTGATAATAGGCCCCATTCTGCTTTATTATTTTAAATACATTACCTATATAGGCTGTTAGGACATTAGAACCCATTCTTTAGGATGACAGATGCCCGCATAAGTTGTTGAATTTTGACATCTGCTAGGAGATCCATCAAATACATTCATTATTTCATTTATGTTCCCATAAAATTGAGCTAGCTGATGGCAAGTTGAAATATTAGCCCTTCAACAGGAAACACTTTAAGGCTATGGTTCCCAAAAGGTGGTAGATCATGTTGCACCAGTGGATTATGGAAGATCTGTGTGTGAGAGAGAGAGAGAGACTGTCACATTGCAGAGAGGGAAAGTGTTTTGGATGATGTAATGTAAGGCAAAGAGTTGAGATAGGACCGTGGAGTCAGAATTTCAGAATGAAGGAAATTATGGAGGAGATGGTAGTAGAAGAAGTAAGCATAATTTGCATTTGTATAGTGCTTTTTGAGTGTGCAAAGTGTTTGCTCACTGAAAATGGGGACCAAAGTCTAGAGCAGTGGTACCCAATCTCTCCCCCCGCTGCGACTTAACCTGGTTCTCTTGTGCCAGGCCCGGGACACACTCCCTGGGCCTCCCCGGGCCTCAGAACATCTCCGGCAGCGACCAGAAGTAATTTCAGATAAACTGGAAGCGACTTCCAGTCCAGTCACTTCTGGAGGTGTTCTGAGACCCGCGGTGGCCCAAGGGAGTGTGATCCGGGCCCGGTGCAACCCAGGAGCGGCCTCCAGTTGCACCCGGAGGGCTCCAATTTGGAGTCAACTGGATGCAAAGGCAGGGGGAGCAGGCCCAACTTGGCAACCCACTGCATTGGGCCATGACCCACAATTTGGGAAGCACTGGTCTAGAGATTTACAAAACTAGCATAAGCCTCCTTCAAGTTGGTAGCTTCAGGGTAACCACAGAGCATGTGAATGGTGCTTGGCGGTAGCATACTTATTTCACCAATGTCATCCCTCGTTGTTATCCTGGTTAGTCATCTTGGTTTACTGCTTCTAAAAAAAAAGTTTAGGTCAGCAGCATATCACAAGTGTACTTAAATAATACTGCCTGTTTTTCCCCTTCAAAATGATTTTTTCTTTTTTTTTTTTGACATAAACATATGGTTCTCACTGGTTGGCAACTGCAGGACTTAGTAACAGACTGACAATTGATAATGACCAGTTTCAGCAACAGATGGCTTATAGACAGATTTCTGTGTAAACTGACAATAGTACATTTTAAAACGAAGGCTTCAGTGAACCCACACATTATAGCTATGATTACAGCACCACTTAGACCCTGAAAAATTAAGCTAATCTGTATCAAAAGTGTTACGTAATGTCGGAGACAAAAGGTTAAGAATGATTGATTTGATGATTATCATTGTCTTACTACATCTGCAGCGTTCTTACATAAGCATTCCCTTCCCAAACTGTTAACAATTATTTTAATATTTATTATGCATTGGAAAAGGTACATTTGTTTTTATCAAGCCTAATTACTTCAAGTTTAGAAGTCTCGGTTATTAGAAAATTATCCACAGTGAAAAACTAAATGGACCAGAGATGAGGATCATTGGACCCACCTGTGGCATAATTTTCATCCGAATATGAAGATGAGCTTGTTTCTGGGGGATGGTTGGCTTGGAGACCCAAAATGTCATCATTGTCTCCCATCTCACGTCAGAATAGCTACTCTGCACTTCCCCCAACAACCTCTTGGCCACAGTATCCCCCAACAGCAGCAAACACATTGCATGAGCCTTGGAAAAGCCGAGTTCAGTGGTAGAACACCTACATTGCATGCCGAAGGTCCCAAGTTCAATCCCTGGCATCTCCATGTAGGGCTAAGAAAGACCTCTGTTTAAATTCTGCAGAAACCACTGTAGGCATATACTGGGTGAGTTGGACCTAAGGTCTGGTTCAGTCGAAGGCTGCTTCCTATGTTCCTAGGATATTACAGCAGCTGCCACAAATATCTCTCTTTCCTTCCCTCTCATGACCACCATGCTCCTCGAAAGTCACCATCATAATTTCCTAGCGTTGCCGTTGTTACCTGTTACAAACTAATTTCTGACCTCTCACTATCCACTTGAGCAAAACAATAGGGGTTTTGTTTTCACAAGGCCCATGGCTGCTGAGCCATGTCTGTAGGCAGAGAGAACATGACTATGCTGTACCTGTGGTGGTAGAAGTGTTTGAAAGAAACCCTGCACTGCTGATATGGCAGTAACAGAGCTATACAGAGGAACAGCAGGTGCAGGTTTAACAGATGGGATGGATGTTTTTGAGGCCTTAGTGCAGTGTTTCCCAAACTTTTTCGACCTGCGGCTCCCTTGACCATTGGCGACCATTGGTTGTGGCTCCCCATTACATTATGTTGATGCCTGCCAATTGACATTGCACTGTTTTCCAAGAGGATTCCGTGGCACTCCGCGGCTCCCCTGGCTGGTTTCCGCAGCTCCCCTGGGAGCCACGCCTCCCAGTTTGGGAACCACTGCCTTAGTGGATCCATGATGAGAAATTAAGCTTTTGGAAAGCTATCTGAGATGGAGACTGGGACCCAAGAAGTCAGAAGGAAGGAACTTCATGGTCTGACTGGATTGGCTCCAAAAGCGTGAGTCAAAGCTAATAAGATTATTCCAGGTTTCTGTATCTCCCACCGAATCATTACTGCTCTTCATGGATAGGGGCAGACATTTGTAGTAAAAACGAAATATAGCAATATACCATGAAACTGACCGTTTTAAAACACAAAAAATGAAAAGCATTATTTTTCCCTAAATAATGAGATCCTACCTATTTTAGCGGTTTCTGTAAGTGTAAAAATGAATGTTTTGGAATAAACACAACACCTTTTCAGCAATTTTACTTTTTGGAAAACACCGAAATCCGCAATGGTGAAAACATCATTTTGGACTGCCTCTACTCATGGATCATTAGTCATCACTTTCTGGTTCAACTCAAGTTTCAAGGGTTCTGCAGATCAAAAGGAGGAGACGCAAAGTGCCGGGTAGGCCACTATGTTGCTATGCTAAATATTTCCCTAAGGGACCTACTGATGTAGAAACACCGGTATATGCATCATCTGGGATGATAGGCAGGACAGATTAAGAAATGGTGACCGGGAAGTTACACAGTAATAGAAGGCGGAGAGAGTGGTGGTGGTGGTGGTGAGAGTTGAGGACTGGAGGGGACATTTTTGTGGATGGATATCCAGGACTGCTTGTTGTCAGTCCAATTCTGGGTCATTGTAGGTCATAGTTAGGATTGTTTTTTGTAATACAAATTACATTGCATATGTCACAGTGACTACCATTTCTTGCACAATTGCCTTGCTTGTACTCCAGAACTAAAAACTGCCAGGAGTAGACATTTTTCAGCTTTTCCTTGAACTCTTTGTCTGTTACTTTCCATCGAAGTGCAACGATTTATGTGCAGTTTTAAGGGATTAGTCCATTTGATACCAGCTTGAAATGGAAGCTGTAAAAATACAAAAGTGAGTTCTTCTGTGGCTATTTCCGTCTTACATCAACCTGCACAAAATAATTGCCCACTTCAAGAAAGAGAAACATTTAAATTCCCAAGTTCCCTTAATCCATAAACTCATATAAATATTTTTTTAAACCACAGGCTCTATGCACTTTGACTGCAATGGTCTGCTTTGTAGATAGGCAATAACTGTTGCTCTGTTGCATGACAATAACTCTTGACAATTCTTTTCCGTTCTCATTTTTGTTAAACTGCTATCATTTACAGTACATGAGACATCAGTGCAGGGGGAAAATTGCATAGTAAAAATGTATCAAAATGGTAAGCCTAGTTAATTTTCATAAAATATTCCATTCACCGTTTTCTGTGGATTACTTTCTAACATAAATAATCTTTTCATGAATGTACAGTATTTTCATGATACAAAGGCTCTTATGGTTTGTGTTTCTGAGAGTGATCAGCTTGTCCAATAAAAGTGTTTTGTGCCCTAATCCTTACAGCAAAGACACTTGGCATATTCCTTTGCTGGCTTCAAGAAAAATGAAACTAATTCCCCCCATTTCTTATTCCACTGGCTTCTCTTGAGAGAGGGAGAGACTGCTTCAAATGCAAAGAAGATGGAGAGGTATGCATGTCCGACCTGCAAGCTTACTATTTGACACAGGACAAAGCGAAAGGTTTTAGTTCATCCTAACCCAAAAAATATGATCAAGGTAACAAATCTGAGATTTTGTAAGTAGCGTTGTGTATAGCTATTTTTAATCCAGAGCTGCTCTTTTTTTCAGGTGGAGTTGGGATCATAGACAGTAGCATAGCCAGAGGGGGTGGTGGTGCTCTAAGTAGCGCAAGAAGCTGCATCACGTGTGTAAGTGTCCCCTCCTACTCGCTGTCGGAAACATTTGGGGAGCAGCGCTGCACTGCAGGGCAGTGACGTCGCTAGTGCGTGCGCCGCCTTGAGCAGGGGGTGCACGTGCCGCCCCCGTGCACCCCCACCCCAAAATTTGCCGGCACCCAGCGTGGTCCTCCTCCAACGGTCTGGGGCCTTCTGACGAGGCCCAATGCGGAAATATGTGAACTTTTATTTTTATTTATTTATTTTTCACATTTTTATGATTTTTTTTTTATTTTTTCACATTCCCTTCCTCCAAGGAGCTCAGAGTGGTGTACATATTTCCTCCCCTCCTTTTTGTCCCCACAACAACCCTGTGAGGTAGGTGGGGCTGAGAGATAGTGACTGGCCCAAGGTCACCCAGGAAGCTTTGTGGCTGAGCGGGGATTTGAACCTGGATCTTCCAGGTGTAAGTCCGACTCCCAAACTTTTGCCCTTTTGCTGCCCTTTTGCCCTCAGAACCATTCTGCGCAGGCACGAAAAACCTAATAAATGATGTGTCGTCCCATTGGGTCTCGTCAGAAGGCTGCGGACCGCCGGCCGGGTTCTTATGGCCTTGGAGCCTCTGGAAGGGTGTCGCGCGGAGCGGAGGTGACGCGCGTGGGTGCGCGCGTCACCCCATGGTGGCCCGCCCCCGCCACGCTCCAGTGACGCGTGTGCTGCAGGGAGTGCGCTGCACGTTGACCGCTACTCAGAATGGCTCCGATGGCAAGTGGGAGGCGCCGCTTACCAGTGATGTAGATGTGAGTCTATTCACTCAGACCCAAGTTGGACTCAAGTTGCATCAATGACTCGACTCGGCGATTGTAAAAGACTCGACTCAAGACTTGGAGCCTTTTACGACAAGTCGAATAGGTTTAAACCTGTTTTCCCCATTAAATAGATAGGGATTCGCAACGCACAACCAAAGACTCGGGACTTAGGGGCAAAGACTTGGGACTTGACTTGAGACTTGGACCCAGAGACTTGATCCACATCCCTGCCTCTTACACACTTGTTGCAGCTTCTTGCACTACTTACAGCACCGCTCCCTCCCCTCTGACTACACTACTGATCATTGGAAGTTGCCAAGGGAAGTCAGGCCCTTGGTCCATCGAGCTCAGTACTGTCCATGCTGATTGGCAGCTCTCTGAATTTCAGACAGGAATTTTTCCTTGCCCTACCTCAAGATGCCAGGGATGGAACCTGAGGCCTTCTGCATGCAAAGCAGATGCTCTTCCACTGAGCTACAGCTCCTCCCAGCAATCAGTTAAATTAGACTATAATCCTATATGCACACTTACTTGGGAATAAACCCCATTTAGCAAAGTGGGACTTACTTCTGAGTAAACACGTATAAGATTACATTGTTAGTGTCACAGAGGGGTATATAGCCTCACAGGCTTCTTCATGCACCAGATTTATTTTACAATTTGTTTGAAAGTTGCCCTGCCAAGATCTCCTAAAGTGCTGTTTACCTGCTTGCCTCCAATTAAAAAAGCAATGTGAAGTCACAACTGGAGTCCAAACACACTTACCTGAGAGTAGACATGTGTAAGATTGCGCTGTAAGACTGACAGTAGTTTAAAGGAAAATTGCCGCCAGTGTCTGCATTGTATTTATCACATTCTTCCTTTTAAATGGTTCTCATGCCAAATTCCTAGTTTTTTTGTGTTTTTGTTTTTAACTTGGAGGTAAAGAACAGTTTAGCAGTTCTGGGAAGAGCCACATTTGAAACATGAAGTTGTGAACAAAAAAATCTGGTTGTGTATGTGTGGAACCTGTGTGAAAAGCATTCTGTAGTTCAGCCTATAATACTAATTTAAAATGCAACCATTTCTGAGCTGCATAGTCAGGCCTCTATTCAAAGGTCATTGGTAGTAAAATACAGTGTTGATTAAAAAAATAGATAGATGTAGTGGTAGTTGACCTAAGATTACTGACCATCTGGTTTTGCCTGCTCCCTGTTTCTCTTTCAGCAACTTTGCTACACTCAGAGTTTAACAGATGCATACATGTAATGAATAAGCAAATGGGTAATTTGGAAGAAACTCTTAAACATAGAGGTACTCCCTAGTGCTTAAAAGTATGTTAATAATGTTGCACAGAGGGATACGATGCTCAAGGCAAGGAGTAGCAGCAAATTGTATATATGGTCCTCTATTAAATAAACATTGACTGGTATACAACACCATTTCTGGTGGACGTAAGCTGCCGTAATGCTTATAGAGCAACAGTTATTACAGCAGGTAGGTTCTCCAGGGTCTACCAACGTTTTGATCTATCTGTGTTATTATATTATGTAGCCAAGGATATGCATGCTGACGGTTACGATCAAATGAACATGTCACAAATGGGTCTAAAACACCAATGCGACTGAAGGCAAATCTTGATTGCAACAGAGTGGGGAAGAAAGACCTTCAAATGTTCAGGCGAGAGGCACAGAATTCTGCTTTTACTACCCAACAGACAGCCTAAATATTGAAATTTCATTGAGAGCTATAAAAGAGTCAATTTCAGTTACAAGTGCCTAACAACCATCAAGGACTATTTTATGACTATTATAATAAACAGCAACAAGAGGTTCTCCTAACAACAGGGTGAATCCCTTGAGTACCATAAAAACAAAGCTGGCCAGTGATTGATATTGGCAGCAAGGCAGCTGAAAAAGAAATCTGCAATGCTTTACTGATGGTGCAAAGGAAAGCTGCAAGATTGATGATGCAAAGAGAGTCCTGTGAAGTATTATTTCCTATCTATTTTATGCTTCTAATAAATACAGCAGGTAGCATCCTGAAGCGATGCGCGTGCAACTCTCATTTTCTATCCCTCCATTCTGAGGCCCCCCAAAGCTGCTGCTGAGATTTGGGAGACCTTCAGCAGCAATTCGTGGGACTAAGGAGAGGGAACTATCCAGAAGCTGTGAGGGGAGGTGCTAGCAGTTTCTGGGTATTCCTGGCCCTGCAATCCCATGGAGTACATCCTGTACAGCTGCTGATCCTGTGCACCTGACCCACATCAGCAGCTTTTCAGGGACTAAAGGCCGGCCCACACCGCACAATTTCCGGTGCGTCCCAGACACACGTGGAGATGTGCGGAGCTGTCTGCTCACCATTGCGGAAGCGATCGGGAGAGTTCCGCTCTCCCGATTGCCAGCGCGTACATAAAGTTGTTTGCCCATCTTTTGAGGGGGCAGGTTTGCGGAGCTACTGCAGCCACCAATGAGATGAGAGGGGGAGGAGAGTGGCACTTGTGTTTACCCAATCATAGCTGCGCTTTCTTAAGAAGGGAGGGACTATTTGCGGGAAGACACTCGTTCCGACGAGTTTCAGCGTTTGGAGGTGAGCGGCCAGGCACCTACACTCGCTCGCCTCTGCGACGGAAATCGTGCGGTGTGGGTTGGCCTTAAGAGTTTTGTAAGGGAGGGGTTGGATGGGGAAGGAGAGTTGTGTGAGTATCAGGAATGTTTCCTAACAATCAATAGCTTTGCCTTTTCAGTTCTGAATGCAAAGATCTTCACAACAAAGCTGAACACAACCCCCAGCCATCTAAGGGGTTTAGTGCAGGAAAAGTCCATCACAGGTTACGAGCCATGATGTGGATACGTAACCTCCTGGTCTTAGTAATAGGCTATCTCTTAATGCCAGATGTAAGGGAGTGGCAACAGGATTCAGGTATCTTGTTGTCTTTTGTACTCCCTGAGGCATCTGGTGAGATACACTGTGAGATACAGGAAGCTGGACTAGATGGGCCTTTGGCCTGATCCAGCAGGGCTCTTCTTCTTAGTGCAGTTCCTGGTTTTGTTGCCTGTTTGGGATTTTCAGAAACAGGTTGATTGTCAAGCACTTGTTGGTTCCCAGTGCGTTGATGGTGGACACCTGTTAACACCTTACAACACTATGTTTGGCTTCCAAGGGATGGGTTTGTGTACAATTTTTAAAAAAATCTATTTATTTAGTGCATATATTTATATATTTATATCCTACCTTATAAGCAAATTTAAAGCTGCCTCACAAATTTGCCATTTAAGTCATTGCTAATACACCAATCATTTACTTTAAAAAAGCAATAAAACAGCTTTAATGATAAAATCTAATAATAATTGTAGTCACCTTTTTGCTTCTAGAATATTCTATGGAATCTAGACACGGCCTCATTTTTGTTTCATTTACTCCCTTGAAAGTTTAAAGGCCATGTTATACCAATTGGTGCAGTTATCGTTTTTTTCTTAATCATTACAGACAGGTCTTTCAGTTGGACACTTATGTGAAGCCTAACAAGATAGTCTTACAGTTTACAGGGGTTTCTACTGATATTGCATCTCGCCAGAAATAATAAGCTAAAGTTCAGTCTAGGTAACAAGAAAGGTTAGCTGAAGACCAACAGAATGTCCATGTAAAATAGAACTGCAACTCCATATATTTTCTCTCGGAGGGCAATGGCTTTAAATTAGATCTTATAGTTGATATGTAACACAGAGCAGGCAGGGTTAAATCGTGGAAGCCTGTGATGAGTGCATTTCACCTACAACTTCGGAGTAAAAAAAAATTCTTGTATTTTGTTGCCTGCTGGCTAAGGCTCAGAATAAGTAGTAGTACTGTATGTATCACTTCCTTGTGTGCTGGGGAAGAATTTTTTAGACCAGTCCTGGACTGGGCTATGCTAGTTTGTCTAAAGTTGTTGTTTTTTTTATGTAGGGGAACTTTCAAAACTGTGATTCTCTACCTGTAGTGATACTGTCCATTTGATCACATAAGGATTCTTCCATTTCATTCCTGCCCCATTCTGCCCTGTGTAATCCAGGCCCTGGAGACAGATTGATTTGAAGACCAAAGAGGCTTAGGCCCTACTGATTGAGCATTGAGGTGGTAAACCTGAGTCTGGTATAACTGAATAACTGAGCATTCAAACGTAGCAAAATCACAATCTGATTCTGAAACATTAATGTATATGAACTAAGACCAATCAAATGGAGGGCAAAGTACTGTCTGTATTGTAGCAATAACCCATAATTGTTCACACAGTTATTCATAATAACTTGGAACTGTGCTAATACCTCTTTCCTACACAATTCTCTTCTGGTACAGGTGTGACCATGATCAGGAAGTTGTGCTTTGTCCTGTG
Organism: Plestiodon gilberti rubricaudatus; assembly: GCA_026170595.1. NCBI lineage: Eukaryota > Metazoa > Chordata > Lepidosauria > Squamata > Scincidae > Plestiodon > Plestiodon gilberti. The sequence goes on along the minus strand of JANXHW010000002.1, from coordinate 189,674,386 downwards.
AAAATTCTCCCCTCCAAATCTTGTGGTTTGCTTTAACCATGGTAGTATTACATCTGTATCAGTGCTAACTATAGTTAATGCTAACCAAATTCCCTCATAGCCATGGTTTGAAAGTCTACTTCAAACATTAGCTGTCATGATTAGGATAGCATATTAAGAGAATAGGAGCCCTATCCTCCCCCCTGCTGGTGCGGTGTATCCAAAGGGGGGGATTGGGAGGCATCAGAGGGGAAAGGGGATTTAAATCCCCTTACCCCTCCGTAAGCCTCCCGCTCTGTAATGGGTTTCCTTGGACCTGTGCCAGCAATTTTGTTGGCGCAAGTCCAAGGGGACAAAGGGGATGGGGAGGCTTGAAAAAGGGGATAGGATCCAGTGCGCACCATCACCGCTGGATCCACCTCTCCTGCAGCCTCCCCGACACCCGTTCCGCCCCCTCACCACCCACTTTTGCCGCCTCCCTGCCCCCACCACTGCCTTACCTGCTCCGGCGGGTGTTGAGCAGTTTGGCGACAGTTGGGGAGCACTGCCACTTTGTGCGCTCTACGCTCTGTCGAAAGCCATTTTATGACAGCGGAACTGTGTTCCGCTGTCATAAGGCCCTATGAGTGCTATGTCTGCATTGGGCCTGAGCAAATGGGTATAAGTTTCTGTATGCAAATACAGCAAATGAACCTTCTGTTCACTACTGAACACTGTGATCGTTTTGCATGGAAAGTGCTTATGTAAGAGAAATCATTAACTAGATCCAATTTCTTCACAACAGCTACAAGAAAATTTATATAACTAACCAAACAAGGATGTTTACAGTTGCATTGAGTTCAAATGTTTAAAATACAGTTAATGAATAAAAATTATTGGTTGCACTCTAAATGTCTTTCATAAAGATTAAATTTAGATGTATTAGGGCAGTGGTTAATTAAATAGCAGTTGATTATTAGCAATGTTTAGTGAGGTGGAACTTCTTAATAAGCTATGCGTACCATTCAAGTAGGGATGGCAGTGGCTGAGCTTGGAAGCTTTATTGGCCCATTGGGAACTTGGCATCAGCATTTCCTATGAAGTTGCTCTCTTCATGAAAAAAGAAAGAAAAAAGAAAAATTAGAAAGTGACTCTTTAGTATGAAAACAGGGAAGTACAGCAGGGTCAGTGTTCAGGAATTTGGGTTTCTGGATTCAAATTTGTACTTGCTTTGCACTGCTTGGAAGTAGTTCCCATTGAGTTCAGTTGAATTTATTCTCATGTAAATGTGCATATGATTGCAATTGAAGAGATTTTACATGGTCAAAATAATTTGTTGGCTAAGTTGAGTCTTGCAACTCTATAGAAACTTAAAGAATAGCACACACCAATTTAGCTTTTAAAACTGTTATTCCCTGAGACTGAAAATGATATAGAAATAGGTCTTATTTGAACCTCCATGGTATATTTTGGAACAGGGCAGCCGTAAAATTTCATCATCCCATCTCCCTTGGTCATACAAAGTTAGACAAAACAAAGCAGCCATAATGCCTTTTCACAATCCTTTTGTATCCTTTGCTTTAGAGGTATGGGATAAGTTTTAGAAGGTCTTTAGTTTTTGTATATCTGTATTGATCTCTGTCTTTAGTAAATAGGTTTAGATGGCAACTAAAGTTTTCCCTTGGGCAAAAGCATAGGAGAGTGAGATTTAATAATGAAATACAAGATGCTTACTGAATGAATTTTCAGGATACTGGGGGGAACCTACATTTGTTTCCAATACTTTCCATTTGGAAAATGTAAATAAATACAGTGGGCCCTCCTTATCCGCGGATTGGCCATCCACAAATTTGACTATCCATGGAGGGAAGGAACCCACTGGGGGCAGGGGCGACACCATTGTACCTTAATGAAGAGCTGCGCCCGACCACTCCTTCCCACTGGTACTGTGTTGTAAAAGTGTAAAATGCCTGTTAGAATGCGCGTGGTTGCTTTTGTTTTTTTTTTCTAACGGGCATTTTACACTATTGCAACACCGTGCCGGAGGGATTGATTGGACAGTGGGCCCAAGCAGCTCTTCAATAAGGTAACGTGGCACTGCCCCACCCCCTCAATCCCACCACCTTCACCCGACTGCGGACTTGAGTATCCATGGGGGTTCCAGGAACGGAAACCCTGCGGATGCAAAGAGCCCACTGTACTGCAGTATGGGCTGATACTACTGTATAAGATAATTCTGTTAGAGTTGAGCCATAAACACTGCTGTAAAATGGGAGTGACGAGCTAGGAACTAAGGCTCAAAGTCAAGGGGGTAAAGTCAGAACAAGTCAAGAACCAGAGCCAGGAAAGTCTATACAAGCCAGGAAAGTATTTCCTGTATAGCCAAAGTCCTATAAGTCAAGCAAAGTCTTAGACCCAATAGAAAGCCTTTATAACCTAAATGCAAGAAAGCAAAGTGGCTGTCAGATGAGGCTTTACAAATAGCTGTGGAAAGAAGGAATGCAAAAAGCAAGGGTGAAAGGGAAAGATATAAACAACTGAATGCAGAGTTCCAGAGAATAGCAAGGAGAGATAAGAAGGCCTTCTTAAATGAACAATGCAAGGAAATCGAGGAAAACAACAGAATGGGGAGGACTAGAGATCTCTTCAAGAAAATTGGAGATATCAAGGGAACGTTTTGTGCAAAGATGGGCATGATAAAGGACAAAAAAGGCAAGGACCTAACAGAAGCAGAAGAGATTAAGAAGAGATGGCAAGAATACACAGAAGAACTATACAAGAAAGATCTGAATGTTCCTGATGACCACGCTAGTGTGGTCACTGACCCAGAGCCGGACATCCTAGAGAGTGAAGTCAAGTGGGCCTTAGGTAGCATTACTAACAACAAAGCTAGTGGAGATGATAATATCCCAGCTGAGCTACTTAAAATCCTAAATGATGATGCTGTGAAAGTGCTGCACTCAATATGCCAACAAATTTGGAAAACTCAGCAGTGGCCAAAGGATTGGAAAAGGTCAGTTTACGTTCCAATTCCAAAGAAGGGCAGTGCCAAAGAGTGTTCAAACTACCGTACAATTGCACTCATTTCACATGCTAGCAAGGTTATGCTCAAAATCCTACAAGGTAGGCTTCAGCAGTACGTGGACCGAGAACTACCGGACGTACAAGCTGGGTTTCGAAGAGGCAGAGGAACTAGAGATCAAATTGCTAACATGCGCTGGATCATGGAGAAAGCACGAGAGTTCCAAAAAAACACCTACTTCTGCTTCATTGACTATGCAAAAGCCTTTGATTGTGTGGATCACAACAAACTGTGGCAAATTCTTAAAGAGATGGGGGTACCAGACCACCTTACCTGTCTCCTGAGAAACCTGTATGCGGGTCAAGAAGCAACAGTTCGAACCGGCCATGGAACAACTGATTGGTTCAAAATTGGGAAGGGAGTACGGCAAGGCTGTATATTGTCACCCTGCTTATTTAACTTATATGCAGAGTACATTATGAGAAATGCAGGGCTGAATGAATCACAAGCCGGAATCAAGATTGCCGGGAGAAATATCAACAACCTCAGATATGCAGACGATACCACCCTAATGGCAGAAAGTGAAGAAGAACTAAAGAGCCTCTTGATGAGGGTGAAAGAGGAGAGTGCAAAAGTTGGCTTGAAACTCAACATTAATAAAACTAAGATCATGGCATCGGGTCCCATCAATTCCTGGCAAATAGAAGGAGCAGAAATGGAAGCAGTAACAGATTTTACTTTTCTGGGTTCCAAGATCACTGCAGACGGAGACAGCAGCCATGAAATTAAAAGACGCTTACTCCTTGGAAGGAAAGCTATGGCAAACTTAGACAGCATAATAAAAAGCAGAGATATCACCATGCCAACAAAAGTTCGTATAGTCAGGGCGATGGTGTTCCCAGTAGCAATGTATGGTTGCGAGAGTTGGACCATAAGGAAGGCTGAGCGCCGAAGAATAGATGCTTTTGAACTGTGGTGCTGGAGAAGACTCCTGAGAGTCCCTTGGACTGCTAGGAGATCAAATCAGTCAATTCTAAATGAAATCAAGCCTGACTGTTCCCTGGAAGGACAGGTACTAAGGCTGAAACTCAAATATTTTGGCCACCTAATGCGAAGAGAGGACTCTCTGGAGAAGACTCTGATGCTGGGAAAGATTGAAGGCAAAAGGAGAAGGGGAAGGCCAAGGATGAGATGGTTAGACAGCATCACCGATGCAACGAACATGAAAATGAGCGAACTCAGGAAGATAGTGGAGGACAGGAAGGCCTGGCGGGATATGGTTCATGGGATCACGAAGGGTCGGACACGACTTAACGACTGAACAACAACAACAAGCTTGTACAGTAGAGCCAATGGCCATCCTGGGTAGACACAGCCTCTTCAGCACCATGGCAGAATGGTTCCCATCAATCCTGGGCTGGGCAATTCTAGAATCTCACTCTGGCCTAGCCATCAGCTGGTTTGACTCATCTAATTCCATCAGTTCCTGTGCGTGTGAAAATATTTATCATGCTTCTAATCTGCTCTTACATGGGGTTCCAGTGATCTCCATGAATTAACTTAGCCTTTAGTAGTGCTATAGTACTGGGTGCCCCCAAACCAGTTTCATATGGTGTATTTCAGTGTTTCTCAAACTGTGGGTCACCACCCAATTTCTGGTGGGTCCCAGGTGATGGAAAGATAAGTAATTGCCACAAGCCCTAAGGCTATTCAAAAATCAGATACCTGCTAATTGCCCTTCAAAGAGCTGAGCTCCTGCAGTTTGCAAGATAGCTGCTAATTACCCTGCAAACAGCTTGAGGCTGTTAATCAGGGCTGCCTCATTATGAGAAAATGATTGAGGGTTTTTGCAAATAAATAAAATATTACTTGTAAATAAATAAATATATATTTTTCCTTTCTAGATCACTTTTTTAAAGTTTCGTAAAACTAGGTGTGTCCTGATAAGAGTGTCATTTTAAAAAGTGGGTCCCGGTGCTAAAAGGTTTGAGAACCACTGGTGTATTTAATACAGGGTTTCAGCAAAATGCTTGAATTCTAGGAGCTGGGCTTGATGTAACATGCTCAGTTTTTCAAAACCTGGAATGTTTCCTAATGTCGACAAGTGCTGGGCTTGATGTCCTCCTGGTGATATACTGGTGGTGTGGTTTAGGAGGGGAGGCACCAAGTTAAACCTGAGAGGAAGGGGCAGGGTAATAGAGCATACCAACCAACACCCCCCCCCCATTTATCCTCTCCTCTGGAAGAGAGTCACCAAATGTCCCATCCCCTAGGTTGAGAGAAGGTCAGTAAGGATAAGGTCATCCATCTTTCAGAATTCACATCCTTTTGAAAATGGGCCTGGGCTGGATTAACATCGAGTTGATGTGACTAGAGGCTGTTTTTGGCTATATGAAAGTAACCATAGAATTGACATGTTGAGCCCAGTTGCACTAGCTCAGCTAGTTCATGTCGTTGTTAAGAAGAGGACCAGTTTTAATCACAGGAGCTACCTATGTTTCAGTATGCCCTTCAGTAGCAAAGTACAGTATGTTCTCCTCTTTTTCCTTTTTAACTGAAATCGGAAAAACCCATGGAGACTTTTGTACATCTAACCAGGGCATGTTATCCTATGCCAAGCATGGTTATTTGCAATCCATGACCTAATTATATGTTCTTTTGTACCCGCGCCTATTGTATCCGCCCACAAACGCTGGTTTCAGCTAACTTTTATTCTTCAACTTCACAATTACGTACATTACATTCTGCTTATTCATTCAGCTCATCAGGTTATCTGACTTGTTTCTAATGGTGTTCTCTGTCAATATGTATCTAAATCTCAGTCTTGTTTTTATAACGGCCCTGCTACACTCTCCCGAGTTGTGTATATCATCCTATTAATCCCAGATTCTCTGTGTTTATGGTTCCCTTTTCCAAGAGGCTTCTCTGCAGAAGCAAACAGGCTGACAACTTATTGTTGCCACAATCCAGCACATAGGTGTCTTTAATTATGCTCTGCTGAGTGTTTCTGTGATACGAGCATGGATCACCATGTACTGCAGAGCCAATGTTGGCATTGGACAGGGTATTGAATGCTGTTAAAAGGCACAATGCATTATCAGTTTGTTTATTTTTAACTTTTTGCAGTGGGCGGAAGGGAGCCATTGAAGTTTCTGCCTCAGGTACCAGAATGTTTTGGGCGAACCCCAGTATACTTGATTTGGGCTAGGAATCCTTCCATTGGAGATGGCATCATTGATCTTTAAGCAGTTTGTATATTTCTTGAATCTGATTGGTTTTGAAACGCACAACAGAGTAATGTGGTGCAGAGTAAAGAAAAAAGTGTTTATAATTAAGAGGGCGTTGGAAACAAATGACCAAAAATGGTTTTTCCTCATACACATGATGCTTAATTCTATCTACCATTTTCAGCTCCTTTCTATGAAAAGTACTCATGTTTTTGAGTCTCTGCAATGCATTAAGAGCTGGTGGATGCGACAACTTTGGACTTCTTGCTTCTGTGACCTGAAATAACTTCATAAAAGTATAGAAAGCAAATCAGGAAATCCACCATGAAATTGTTCTGATGTCACTTTGATGAAACTGGATGTTGAAAGTGATTTCTTTGACTTCCAAGGAGCAGACTGTAGATTACATTTAGATTAAGGCTGGGACCTGTCTCATTGTAATATGCAATGTTTTGCAAGATACGCCTTGTGAGGCACCACATGTATGTAATAACAGCACGACATTGTCTGGTGCACCAGATGTGTTGTCAGACTTCCTCCATGTCAAGAATCAGAAGTGAAGCCAAGGAAACAAATGAATCAAAGTTTCTTTATTATGTGATAAATGGAATGAATAAAAATAAACAAATTCAGAAAGGGCTATGCAGAAATACTGAGCTAGTCAGAATGATATGTGGAGCCTCTCCCTAATGAAAACATACACACTACCAATATAGGACAGAGAACTGGGTTCAAATCCTACCTTGGCTATCAATTCCCTAAAGCAGTGTTTCTCAAACTGTGGGTCGGGACCCACTTGGTGGGTCGCGACCTGATTTCTGGTGGGTAGCAGGTAATGGAAAGATCAGATAAGTAATTGTCACAAGCCATGAGGCTATTCAAAAACCAGATAGCTGCTAATTGCCCTTCGAAGAGCTGAGCTCCTGCAGTTTGCAAGGTAGCTGCTAATTACCCTGGAAATAGCTGAGCTCCTGCAGTTTGCAGGCTTGTGTAAATATAGGGAGATAAATGTTTGAGCATCTCGTAAAGCTAGGTGTGTCCCAATAGAATGTCATTTTAAAAAGTGGGTCCTGGTGCTAAAAAAAATTGAGAACCACTGCCCTAAAGAGACTTATGACAGTTCTAATATTTTAGACCCAGTTCTTTCCATTGGAAAAAATAAGTCCAAACTTGAATTATATGGGTTGATTTGTGGAGGGTCCTGCCCAGAGAATAACATGTTGACGCAGATCTTCTTTAAGCCCTTTTACCTCTTTATAACTATGAATGGAATAAGAATCTGAGCTACAGTGATGCTGGGGAAGCCTGAGGCTGACCAAGGGGAGTAATATCCAGTGGGTAGTGCTCAGTGCACTCCTTTCTGATCTCTACTTCATTAATTTACTGGGTCAGTCGCTCAATGGGGCACAGCACAAACTGGTGGAGATCTGCTGTCTCCATCTCAGACTGGGGAAACTAGACGGTGTGGATTTGGGAAAGACTTCCCCTCCCAGGTAAGTGCAGAAACTAGCAATTCTTAGTTACAATCAAATTGCAGTAGTAAACACAAGCAATTCTAGACATGGGACGACCCACTTGGCTATCACTGAGTGTGGACTAGGCAGGCAAGGAGTCAAAATACAATTAGTTTATTAAAACCTAAAAGAAAAGGTAAACAAAAACAGGGATGGAGGGAAGGTATGCTAATTGCAAGGAGGAAAGTGTAAAGCAATCTGTCTTGGAAAAATAGCTTGGGCATTGGGAACAATAAGCATCGAATTCAGTCCGCTTGGGAGTTTTTTCATTCGGCTGTAATGATGTCAGTGGGTCACTTGATCTCTACCTCCTCCCTTTTTGGGAGGGGGACTGGCAGGAACATCAATCAACTGGCTCATTCCTGACTCAATGGAAGAGAAAGAGGAAGCTCTCCTCTTCCTGGTCTCTAATGGTTTTTGCACAAGGAAGGAAGGAATTTATATCCCAACCAGAGATGCTGTTGCGTGGTGAGGCAGGCGGGGCCCCCCCAGGTGACGCGCACACACGCGCGCAGAAAGGTGACGCGCGCACGCACGCCGCCTCCCCTGCGCGCGCACACGCGCGTCACCTGGGGGTCTCCCGCCCACCTCGCCAGGCCGGGAGAGCCACCTCGGGGATGTCTTCCCCGGCCAGCTGCCCGGGGCCTTCTGAGGAAGGCCTACTGCGCAAACTATATTATTTATAGGGCTGCCCTTTTCCCTCAGGAACTGTCTGCGCATAAGAATGTTATAAATAACGTTCGCGCAGCGGGCCTTCCTCAGAAGGCCCAGGACAGCCGGCCGGGGAAGACGTCCCTGAGCCAGCTGCAGCGATTGAGGGGGAGCCCGGAGCGGCAGCCTATCGGGCGCCCCCCAAAATCGTGGCACGCCCTATGGCCGCCCCGAAGATTAGTAAAGGGGGTGTGTCCGGTGGAAGGGGTCACTAGGGTAACGCGCGCCCCCGCCCTGGAATAGCGTGCGCCCTAGTGACGTCTCTGATCCCAACCCTGAATGACATAAAGACACAGAAGAACAGGGACCACAGAGAACATACAGGGGTTCATCGCAGGACCTACAGTATATGTATATAGCAAAACCTTGGATTGAGAGTAACTTGGTTTGAGAGTGTTTTGCATAACAAGCAAAAAAAAATAATAAATTTTAACTTGATTAACAAGCGATGTCTTGCATTACAAGTAGGTTTGGGAGCCCGAGGAGCAGCTGCTCCGGGCGTGGGGCGCTACGCTCAGGCTCCACCACTGAACGGCTGCCTTCTCACGCTGCCCTCACGATCATGCATAGAAGGAAAGGTGCGTGGAGGCAGCCCTGTGAGGAAAGGCGCCGGTGAGGCCCGTTACGCCTCTGCGAGTAGTCTCTCTCGCTGTGGGATTGTGGGTAATCGTCTCCCAGTCTCAGTCCAGTGAGCCAACAGATAGCAGTGATCCTGTTAGTGATAGACTTCCTACACAATAACATCCTACACAATAACGTTCGTGATAGATGTCCTACACTCCTCCTTCTCTCCTCTCTCTCGTCTCCTTCACACCAGCCATGATTCTTTTCAAAGGTAAAGTGCAGGTTAATTTGTTTTATTTTGACTTTATACTGTATTTTGTATTATTGTAATCATTTTTATATGATTAAATGGTTGTGGAACGAATCATCTGAGTTTCCATTATTTCTTATGGGGAAATTCGCTTTGATATAGGAGTGCTTTGGATTACAAGCACGTTTCCGGAACGAATTATGCTCGCAATCCAAGGTTTTACTGTATATTAATTCTGGTATCTCATTTGACCAAAGTACATTATTTTTTGTATTTTCAGACTGCTAGAGTAAACAAACAAAAACAAAACAAAACCAGACATTAAGACAGTGACATGTTTGCTCTGAAATATATATGGGGAACTATTCAAAAGCAGCAGTCTGATAATTATTCTGATCAATTAATTCTCTCGTTCCTACTTCCTAACATCAAGTTTATGTGTTAAATGCTTTTGATTGGTTTCTGCAAACCTCTGATTCATTAAATCTAGCTGTATTTGAAAATAGGAGCCCTTTTTCCACAAAGGAGAATGTAATAATAATAATAATAATATAAAAATTATTATTATTTTGCATCATCTTTGGATTTAAACTTGCTAGTTGAAAGTGTGTGTGGGGGGCAATGATGGTAGGGACTTGATTTGAGAGCAAGAGGCATAAAAGGTAATCCTGGAGCAACTTGATTGATAGTTACTAGTTTTCAAAGTGGCCATTGAACATACTTGTTGGATCTTTAGCTATTGTCATACAAACAGCTAGAGGGGTGGGTGGGGTTGCCATGAAAGCTAGAATTGCAGAGATGTCATCTTCAGTTCTGACTCACTTGCCCTGTGTTCTTCTTACTGTAGGGTTGTCCTAATCTGCCTTTCTTGCCTGTGATAGGATGTGAAATATCACTGGTGTAGCAACACTGATGACTCCTTTTGGGAATGGTTGCTGGAGTTGGAATGGCTGATAGCCCATGCTAAGTGTCATTGCTTGAGATGAGCAGTGCCCAGAAGATTCCTGAGAAAGCATCTGCATAGGAAATTCTTATAAGTCTTTTGAGAACTGGTTTAGTGTAGCAGGGCCTCTGAGAAGAATTTTATCTGGAGGTACAAAGTTTCCTTTGGGCCCCTTCTCAAAGGGGGAGGGCAGCAATAGCCAGAAAAGTCTTTGGAGCCCAGATCTACCAGGCTTCCTGATGCAGCGCCCAGGTCTACCCACCCGGTAGTCCTGGCCCGGCCCGGCTTTCACTCTCCATGAGGCCAGCTGAGATCCCAGGAAATTTCTGGGGCCCCTCCTTTGGCTCCTGGGCCCCCTTTTTTGACCCTGGGCCCGGGTACAATTTACCCCCCTCTCATGGGACTTGTAGTGTAGCAGGTGTTGCATTTGGACTGGGGTTCAAACCACCGCACAGCCATGAAGTGCATTAGATGGCCTTGGGCAAGTTGATCTCAGGGTGGAATTAGATGTGCATTAATGGCATAATTTACCCCGATCAGGGTTTATATTTAATTATAAATAAGAAGTAGGGGAGCAATGAAATGGGGAGAAACTGCTGCAAGGGGGGGTGGGGTGCTTTAGTAGTTTGCCCTGCCATGTTTTTCATCCCAATTATGAGTCCACACCCTGCCTGCCATTTTTACATGAAAAAGAACTTCCATTGACTTTTAACAGAACTTTTAAAGCATTGGTGCAGGGAAAGCCCAAACAGAATGAAAACTACAGTGGAGGCAAGCTACTAAACTTCCATCCTCATTTATAATTAAGTCTAAGTCCTGATCAGGGCAAGTCATGCAACTATTGGCCCAATCCTATCCAGGAGTTGCGGTGACAGAACATGTGTTCTGTCGGTGTGCACAAGGCCTGGGATGCTGGCCCAGCAACTGGATAGGATTGGCTGTAAGGGTATGTTGTGCGAAGGCATGGGAAGAATGTCAGGAATGGTGCCCTGAGCAATGTGAAGTAAGGGTGGAACATAAAAGTGGTAGATAAAAAGTCTGCCCTCGGTCAAGGCTTAGGCTACCCAGGAATCTGTTCGAATGCTCTCCCTTGCATTACAAGCCACAGCAAATGCTCTGCTGACCTCAGCAAGGGGATAGGCTTTCAGAAAAGAATGTATCTCCTCCTTCCTCCTCTAGACGGCGCTGTTTCTCTTAAATCTTAATGACTTCATAAAGCCACTGCTGTCAGAACTAGACATTTCTTCACCTTCAGGACTTCAACAATTTAATTGGATTCTAAGAATCAGGAAAACGGCATTCATCAGTATTAATCATCATCCTCTTCCACTGCCCTGCACATTGAGTGGGCTTTGCTTTGTAACAGTGTCACCTAGTCACATTTATGTGTGATATTAACATCAAGTGCAAAAACATGCTTAAGTTCTTGATGCAAATGAAATTGTCATCACAGAAATTGCACCCCCACTAGCAACTTCTACTGCATCAGGTTTTTGATAAGCCTCTTGCAGCACTTCACTTTGCCTTGATTAATTTCACCTTTCCAGGCTGTCTTTTGATACCCCAGTGAACCTACCCGCTAAATAAGTTTTGTTAAGCAGATGAAGTAGCCCATATATTTTTATTTGCTACAGCGTGTTTTCATTTATTTGCTAGCCTGTCCAATCTCAGCTATTTAGTTTAAAGGATTTCGCTATACAAACAAGATTCCAGCACTGTAAATTTATCCCTGTAACCTTCTGAGATTGTAATTTGATTGGGTTGAATGTATTTGGATTAAGCTGTTGTCGAACAAGGTGATAAGTATGCAGTCCTGGTTCATTTTTCACAAAAAAGGTTGAGCATCTCTAGAAGTCTCATGCTTTATCTTAAGATGTTAACTTCCTGGCTTTAGGAGGAATTCATTCTTGGGAAAGCATCTTATGCTGTGAAATTGGCAACGTGTTTCAATTTGCTTTTCTCCTAAGTTTTTAATAGCCTTCCACCACTTCAGTATCACACCTCTAGTATCTCCTTCCCCGGTGCCCATTTTGCCAAAACCTCTTTCTCCATGTGTCTTTCCCTGCCCTCTTTTTATTGTGACTCTTTAGCATCACTCTTCTTCCCATCATTAGGTGCGCGACTAAGCAACCTCAGCAGGATGAGAGGTTTCTATCTAGCAGCAACATGCAACAAGAATCCAGCCAGTGCACAGCAAGAGGTTATTTTGCAGCAAACCAGTTCAGTTTCGTAGCCCAAGTCGCCTAAACCAGACAAGCTACAAAGGAAGATGATTCAGACTTACCCCTAACCAACTCCATGTTACTGTTCAGAAAGATGGCATAGTCAAGAAGCCCAGCCACTGAATTCATAGTATAAAAGTCTTAAGCACACGTGCTATCACTTCTTATTCACTATTGTTCCCATTTCACAGGTGGGGAGGAGCAGAGACTGGAAGACAAGCTATTTGCTCAAAGCTATTTCAGACATTAGTTTTATTTCATCTCTTGTGCTGGAGTTGCTTTAACTGCAAATGTTAGTTTCTTGATAACCTACTTACATCTAAGTACTGGTATCTACTTTTCAACTTAACCATTTAAAATAAAAAAGAGCCCAAATTTCCTCACATATTAAAGGGTTTTTGTGCTCCTCCCACCCTGTACGTTCACCAATGATTTTCAGTAACTATGCAGCAGCAGCAGCAGATTGTGCAGCAAGTCTAAAACCAGTAGTCTAACCCTGATCTAACCTTTCTCTAACCTTTCTTGCCACCTTTCTCAAAGAGCTGTGCATGTTGTTCAGAAATACCCGCGAAGCTACTTGCATGTCTATATTTTCTGCAGGTCAAGATGGTAGAAATAGCTTTTTGTTGAAAAGCATATGTAAATATTCTTAATAATCATAATAGAAATATATGTCAATTGGGAAAATAAACAATAAAAAACAAACTTGAATAAGGAAAAAAAATATCGTCCTAGCCTTTTCACCATTCTCTTTAGATTTTTAACATGGTTGGTCACCCAATGAGTTCATTTCTTTTATTGATTGTGAGCCCTTTTAATCAGGGAGCCATTTAATCATTTGATTTTGTCTGTAAACCGCTTTGTGAACTTTTTTTGAAAAGCGGTATATAAATAATAAATAATAATAATATACTGCCCCCAAATAATGGCAGGGCAGCCCCCCTCCACAGGAATGTCAAAAGATACCTTGTTATGTTAGTATGTTTACTGGAATTTATGTTAGTGTGTTTACTGGAATATTAGTGTGTTTACTGGAATTGCCAGTTCAATATTTCAAAATATTGAACTGGCAATTCCGGCTCAATTGGAACAAGGCTGATGTGAAAATGAATATTGTAGTTTATCACAGGCCCTAAGGAAGAGTGCTTCTCTTTCAATCATCCTTTTCCAGGTCCATTGCATTCACTCTTTTGAATTACTGTATTTGAACTGGCAATTCCAGTAAACACACGAACAGCGCAATCCTGTGCATGTCTACTCAGTAGTCCCACTGAGTTCAGTGGGGCTTATTCCCAGATAAGTGTGTATAGCAGCGGTGGGGAACCTCCAGCCCCAGGGCCAGATCAGGCCCCCGAGGCCATCCGGTCCGGCTCCCAGAGAGATTGCCGGGAGGCCGCCCAACCGGCCCCTGGAGGCTCCGCCAGGTCCGTGCATCACCTCCAGAGGCCGGGAGAGGGCCTTTGCATGTCCTCCCCGGCCACCGCCTCGACCCTTTCTCACCAGGCCATTGGCCATTTCGCACATGCATACCACGCCGAAGAGGTCAAGCTCTTGCCCTCTTGCCCTCATCGGCATGGTATGCTGGAGGTGACACGCGGACCCGGCGGCGGCTTCGGACGGTGAGCGTGGAGCCTCCGGAGGCCGATGGGGGGCGGGGGCAAAAATAATTAAATAAATAAAAATTGCACGCGGCCTAACGGCCGGCCCTCAAGCAAATTTCTAATATTTAAAACGGCCCTCGCCAGGGAAAAGGTTTCCCGCCCCTGGTGTATAGGGTTGCAACCCTAGAAAGACTGTTCTGAAGGCTATGGAAGCAGAAGGAGCCCCAGCCAGAACTGCAGATATCTTGACGAACATAGACAGCTGCCTTCAACGGAGTCAGAACCTTGGTCCATCGAAGGCTACAATCCTATACACACTTTCCTGGGAGTAAGTCTCATTGAACACAATGGGACTTACTTCTGAGTAGACATGCATGGGATTGTGCTGTAAGTCAGTATTGTCAACAGTGCCTGGCAGTGACTCTTCAGGGTTTCAAACGGGCTTTTCCTAGCCCTACCTGCAGACACCAGAGGTTGGACCTAGGTCCTCCTGTATGCTAAGCATGTTTCGTTCCACTGAGACAAGCTGAGGATTGGGGTGGGGGAGGAATGGCTCCTTGGAAACTTCAACTGTTGAGAAGAGGGCATGTGGCTTGTTACCAACAAGCTTTCTTTGCGTTCTGCAAGAGCACCCCCTTGTTTTAAGCGAGTCCCTGTACTTAGAACCATTCATACAAATTGGAACCCTCACTTAAGGTGGAACAAACCCGCTTTTAGTTTGATCTGGGATATGTCCCTTGAGCCTGCAGGTAGCAGCCTGATGACCCATTTTTTTGCCTCCTGTATGATCTCTCACAAATAACTTGAGAATGATTACCATTGTCCTTCTGCAGAGCATAGCTGGGACTTTCCAGTATCTTCCACTTGACGTTGCAGAGAGAGGCTGTTTAATTAGGGCCTAGTACTAAGACCATTGACAGGCCATCATCGAGCCACAAGGCAGCTCCCAGTGCAATAACTTCCCTATTGATTATGAATGGGAGGGTCTGGACCCCAGCTTCCAGAGTACCATTTGTTATCCAGAGGGAAATTGCAGCTTGGTGAGTGATGCCCAAATGTGCTAGATGTGTAGCATGCTGGCACCTTGTTGTCACTATGCTGATGATGATGTCACTCTTGATCAACTTGCAGCTGCCCCTGTGCTGCAAATCTCCCAGCAGTTTCATTGATCATCAAGTGCCAGCGGCTGAAACAATCCCATTGCTCTTGGCCCCCTGCCTGCTATGATTTTATGGGTATCGTTTTCTGTTTTTGTGGAAGAAGGTGATCTTGCATTGACACACTAGCTTATGATAGAAGGGAATCCCCTGGGATGCCATTGTGTATCTCTGTGGAAAAAAAGGACAAATTTCTGTGATCCCCATGAAAACATTCAAGTGGCCCAGGCACGTTTACTTGGAATGAGTGAAGGTTCTTCCTAAGCAGGTGTGCCTAGGATTTCAGCCTTAGGCCTTTGGGTTCTTCGCTGTCACCCTGAGCCTTACTGCCGTCTCTCCCAATTAGGCACTCCACAGTTTTCTTTCTATTTAGTATACTGCCCACCTGGCTGCTGTCCATATCTCTGGATTTCTCACCTGGTTGGCAGTAATCCTCCACATTTTCATTGGGCTGATGGAGTAAATTGATGGGACACAGACCATGTGGTGCAAGAGAGGATGTGAACACTGTCTGCCTTTATGCTCCTTGTGCTTTAAATGGCACCGCTGTATGACCTTGTTGTCCACAGAGCTCATCTGACCTGTCTTTCCAGGGTTGCTGTGAATTGTTTTGTATAATTAATCGATGCAAGCTTTCAGAGCAATGCTATTTTTGAAGTAGGCGAGAAGCTGCTAAGCATAATCCCAGGTCTCTTGTAGAAGGAAGCCCCGGTGCTCTGTTGTGCTTAAAAATTCTTTTTGGAAGTAGATCGGAGAGCCCACTGGAAAGAAACAGGAATGTGAAGGGAGAAATTGATGTGAATTCAGCAGTTAGGTTTCTCAATCCCCTAAGTGGCTATATCTACAAAAGTGATCTTTGTTGTGTTTTTCTTCACTTAAGGGGAGCATGAAGCAAATTATTTTGTGCCCAAACTTTGTATCAAAACCTTAAGGAACTGCTAATTAGTGAGCTAATATGCACTTTCCTAGTGTCTAGGTAAACACTTTTCCATTACTTATAGCAACTCCCATCCCATTTATTCAGCTAATTACAAAAATGTCCCTTGTAGTACCCATTTAGGATTTTTATTTGACTTGGAAGGAAACTTCACTGAATCCAGTCCCTGCCAATGCAGGCCATTCACAACTACAACATCCCCAATAGAGGGTTATTCACCCTCTGCTTAAAGACCTCCAATAATGGAGAGTCTACCACCTTCCAAGGAAGAATGTTTCATTGCTGACCAGTTCTGGCCATCAGAAGTTCTTCTGAACATCTAATTGTAATCTTCTTGTCTTGGTCCTACACTCATTTTCTTGGTCCTACACTCTGGAACAATTGAGAACAAATCCACTCCGCATGATAGCCCCTAAGACAGGAGTTCTCAACCCCTTTCCGGGCGAGTACCACCTCCGGTGCCACTCTCCTGCTGCATACCACCCGAAGTGACTGGCAATGGGTCACTTCCCAAGAGACATCATCACCAGTTACTCCCAGGTTTTTGAAGGCCAGAAAATGCAGGTAGGAGGTTCTGGGTGCGTGGGAAGGCCCTTCTCAGCCTTCCCAAGAGACTTGGCCAAAGGCAGGAGCCTCTCGGGAGCAAAAATGCAGGGGAGAAATCTGCTCTTTACAGCGCAATCCTGAGTAAGGATCCAGCCGGCGGCCCACGGCTGCCAGTCAGATCCTGAGCCCTGGTGGCCATACTGCCGCCGGGCCGGAGGTCTACTCGGGGAAGGGGACACTTGTCCCCTTCCCCGGGTGTAAATTGGGGCTGGCCCTATCGGCCTAAATAGCTGACAGAAGTAGAGGAGGCCGTGTAACGGCGTAGCTGGCCCTTCGGGTATGCGGATATGGCTGAGGCCATCCCCGTCCCCTCCTGGGCCAGCTAGGCCAATGGCTTCCCTCCCGGGCTGGACCGCCCACACGGCCGGTGGCGGAGGACTCACCTTCTGCTGCCGGCCGCATGGAGATCTGGCACTGGAGTGACTTACTCCAGAGTCATCACGAACGTGCTTTCCGGGACTTTCGTGATGTCTTCTGGCGATGGAACGCTTGTTACATCGCCGGATTGTTCCAGTGGATTGCACCCTTTGAATTGTGACTTTTCTTCCTAATATGGCAATTGTATTCTATAGAGTCAGCCAATCGGAAGTGGTATCCAAGAGTAAGGAGGGCTGGCAGAAGGGCTGGCAGGGCCCGGGAAGGGGAGAGATTGGAGGTGAAGGCTCCACTAGAATCCTATCCACCTTGCTGGGCCTGGCCACCACTACACAGACTGCTCAAATGTGAAAATATGTGCAGTGTGCAAAATAGCTGGCACACATCTATCACATCAATAGCTGGCGCATATAAAGGCAGCTGGGGCTTTAGCCGGGGGAAGGAAACAAATGTCCCTTCATGCAACCTTTTTGTGCCCTGGATGTGAAAACCCACAATGGATCACCAAGTCATGATGAAATGTTGAATAAGAACCCCCTAAGATGCAACTAAAATATTGCCCAGTGTAATACTGGGTTGTAATTCCTTTGTGAATTGGCAGATAATGTGAGTGATATTCTGGGATCCTTTTAGAATGCTAGATCCATAGATATGCTACAATCCACATTCTTAGGAACATAGAAGCTGCTATGCTGAGTCGAACTATTGATTCATCTAGTTCAGTTCTGTTGACACTGACACATTTCAGAGGCCTTTACTGGCCCTGTCTGGAGAGGCAGGGATTGGAATTTTGACTTGCTGTGTGCAAGGCATGTTGTCTTCCATGTAAGATTGAATCCTTAATGCATTTTAGATCCACATGTGACAGTGGAAACATACCCAAGAAGATAAGGAATGCTTTCCCTATGTGTTTTCCCAGACATCTAACAAAATTGGGAATGAACTATTTCATGTGCTAAAAGTCTTCTGCTTCTTAGTAGAATCCCTGTTCAAGTTATGCATAAGAGAAATGACGAGTGCCAATACTTCTTGGTCAGGCTACTTGGGTTCCCCTAAAAGATGAAGATGTTGAACAGCAGATGACAGTCTGTTTACTGTAAGATGAATTACAGTTGCTGAAATGCTCTTTACTGATTTGCATTTTAAATGTTTCTCTTGGAACTCACTGGATGGTTAAAACCGAAAACAAAGGTTCCAGGACTAGCAATGGGACATTGTGTGTCAGTTTCTTCATCACTTCATCAGATTTTGATGAATATACTTTGAGCATGAAATAGTCAGAAATATGTCTGATTGTCCATCTAACAGTGCAATCCTATGCAGTTTTGCTTGGAAGTAAGTGGCATGGTATTCAATGGAATTTATGCCCAGGCCAGTGTGCCTAGGATTGCAGCCTAAAACAATATTCCACTTTCATCTAACAGTGGTCAAAACCAGAGGTTTCGGAAATGATAAACATACAAGAAACAAAGGATTTATGAATGGTTCCTTGTCGTTTACTCCTAGTTAAGGAGAATTCATGAATATGACTTCATTTCCAGATCATTTTATTAATAGCTATTAATAGACTTCTAAACCACAAGTTGGTCTCTTTGCATATAAAATAGGTCTTTTGAAAATTGTACTGATACTAATAAATTTGGCATCCATTTGGCAAGCACAGAACCACATTCCTGGCTGCTTCTGAAAATTTCCCAAAGGCTGGTTCAAGTGTGTAAATGAGCAACTGAACTCCCACTGCGCAAAGCATTCTGTTCCCTCTGTGCCTTGGCTTGCTCTCCTCTATTAGGAGGTAAACTTCATGTCTAGAGATTAAACCAGTAGATGTTAAAATGTCCCATTTTCAGATATCTCTCATTGTTGGGCAGACTTGCATAGGCATACCAACATCATCATTCTGGGTAGCACGGAAGTATCTTCACCATCTTGAGGTACCCCTTTGAGTCCACCAGTTTGGATAGAACTACATAAATGCCACTTTTCAGGCTTGCATAGTCATCCAGCATTAGATCTATACTACCTGGAAATCAAGAGGAGTGTTCCAGATTCTGACTTTGTAACTCATTGAAAGTACTCTAAGAATGTTGATACCCCAGTGAGTGAATCAGTCAATAAGTGAGACCCAGGTATCTTTGTCGGAACATCACAGCAGCTCTGTTAGATTAGACCAGAGGTCCATCTCTAGTATTCTTTTTCCAACGCTCGTTAGTTAGGTGCCTTGGGAAGCCGAATGTGAAGGCAACAGCCCTGCTGTTGGTCCTTTGCATCTGTTAGGAAGAGGTATACTGCTTCAGGATTTGGAGGTTAAATTTAGTTATAACAGATGCAAAGGACAAACCTACGCCCCTTGAGTCTGTCTAATTCTATATAACAGGGGTGGCCAAACTTGCTTATGGTGGAATCCTGGTCTTCGTTCGGGCAGCGGAACGAGTATTCCACCGCCAGAATTAGTCACAAACGTGCCATAAAGCACGTTTGCGACTACTTTCGAGCAGTGAAGGCCGGCCTTCCCTGCTCTGCCACCAGAGCCCTCGCCCAGCCGCTAAACCCAGGTAAGATAGGAACCGGAGGATGGGGGGAGGGTCGACGGATGGGGGGAGGGTAGGCGGACCCAGGAGGGCGGCCATAGGCCCAGCCGCCCCCGGGCGAGGGCGGGGGCATGGCTCCCGCCATATCCAGGCCCCCGCTGGGCAACTGAGCCGTTACATGGCCTCCCCGACATCCGCCAGCAAAATAGCTGGCGGAATTCCAAGGAGGCCGATTGGCCCCAGCCCCGGTTACACTTGGAGAAGGGGACGAGTGTCCCCTTCCCTGAGTAGACTTAACGCCGTGGGGTGCCTGTGCTGCCCACGGTGGTGCACGGGATCTGGTAGGTGGCCTCGGCCGCCCGGCAGATCCTTACACTGGATAGGGCTGTTAATGTAAGAGCCACATACGATAAAATTCAGATGTTTGAGAGCCGCAGTATTTAAGATGCATTTAAATTCTTAAATATATTTACTCACCGTGAACATTAAACTTATGTTTTAATCCAGTGGATTCTCAGTTTATACCTGGTAAATAATTATAAAGCTTGAAAATTTCTTATTTTCCTTTTATATTAAAGTGATGCAAAAAGGAGCTCAGCCAACATATTTCCGAGAGCCTCACATTATACGTCAAAGAGTGGCTCAGGAGCCGCAGTTTGGCCACCCTTGCTATGTAATAATAATTTCCAATGGAAGAGAAGTTCACATGTTAATCCTGTTAAACATTGACAGAAATTCATTGTGTGGAAGATGCATGATGATCTCTGGTTATTAAGGCAGTCGTGGGGACGCTGAGTTTGATTAAAGCATTGGTGCGGAGGGTACAGGGTTGATTCCCCCCTTCCCCCTATGATGATCCTGGCTAAATCATGCCTGAGGGTACTGTTAGCTTCACAGGGAACCTGTATTTTATCCCCTGTACGTTAAGAATATCTTCTGAAAAACCCCAACACCTACTTTAAAAAGTAAACACAAAAAATCTCAAGAGATCCAATTGTAGATCTGCCACATTATGTGTAAATGTGTAGCTCTGCTGATTTTTGAGTGGCTGAACAAACAAGTATTCCTGGAACATGGTGGAGGAGAAAATGCACATTATTTTGAGATATGCAACTTGGGAATTCATCAACCAGACTAAATTTTACAGTATACCTACAGGTATATGATGCACTATTAATGTTTTATATTGTATTTTCAGTTTTTATTTTATATAACTGTTCTTTAAGATGCAAAAAAATGACCATTCTGCAAGGAGATTTGTTTATTTGCTTATACTGGGTATATAAACCTACAGGAATTTGGCCTCTACTATCCACAATTTTTTCCTTTAGACCAAAATCCAGAAGGGCTTAAATTTTATTTTATTATGCTCATAGTGAAATGTTCCTAGTTTTGCATGAAAATATATTTATGATTATGTGTGTGCCTCTGTATTCACTTCCCAAATGTGCATATATTTTGACACTGTCCTTGGCCAAGAGAAATGAATTGTTGTATGAAATGAACTTTTCATACCATGACTGCAATATAAATAAAAAAAAAACAGAAATGTTTCTTCTAGCTGTGAAATACTGTCCACCTTATACAAGTTCTCATAGGTAAGAGCCCAATCCTGTGTAACTCTTGCACCGGTGTAACAGTAGATCCCCCAGTGTAAGAGCACTTATGCCAGTGTAACTTGCCGTACGCTGATGGACGCAAGATAGACACTGGCGTAACCCCTCTTGGATGCCTCACATGCGCAGTTCGGACACGGAACGGACATGCAACTCTGCCAGCGCAGGGGGCATTCAGAACCCCCGGAATGCCCCCTGCACTGGCAAAGTTGTGCCCGCGTCCGTTCCATGTCTGAACTACACATGTGAGATGTCTGAGGGGGGTTGCGCCGGTGTCCATCCTGCGTCCATTGGCATAGGGCAAGTTACACTGGCATTAGTGCTCTTACACTGGGGGATCTACTACTGTTACACCGGTGCACGAGTTATACAGGATTGCACCCTGAATGTGTTTAATATAACTTCCCCCCCAAAAAATGCTTTGGATTTTGACACCCTCCTTTAATGCCTGAAAATATGATTTTGAGAATTTTTGGCTCTGTGTCTTTTTCATAATGTTTAATAAGGCAGACTATGTGATGTGACATCATTTTATTTCTTTTTGGATTTGCCAAGGGCCCCAAGCTGGCAAATATTTAGTAAATGCTATAAAAAACCCACAATAAATTAAAAGATCATGCTCCGCTTCCCCCCCCCTCCCTCCACTGGTTGATGCTTGCTCACACAGGGAAAGAAATTCACAACTTGATGATGCCACGTTGGTGTGTATGACTTGACTAAACATGAAGGGGGAGATGCAGGGCTGGTGCTTTCAGGGATGATGATTATGTGCCAACTGTAATATGTAGTTTTAGCCTTGGTGGGGAGCCATATCTCCTTGGGACTTTCTTTTACATGTAGAAGGATCCAGGTTTAACCCCTGGCAACTCCAGGCAGAACTGGGAAAGACCCTTGCCTGGAGACCCCTGGAGAGCCACTGCTGGTCAGTGTAGACACAAATGGTCTGAGACTCGGTACACAAGGCAGCTTCTTCATCTATTTCTATAACTATAGAAGTGGAACTGCTGCAATTGATGACATGAGGTAGCCATAGCTGGCAGGGAAATTGTGTGTGTGTGTGTGTGTGTGTGTGTGTGTGTGTGTGCTGTTGTGCTGAAGCATGCACAAGCAGGGATGTATTGAGAACAACACTGGTTTGACATCCATCTTTTTCACTTTGGGTGGTCATTTATTTAAAAATGCAATGCTCTCTCACCTCTGTAAAACTGACCACAGTGAATAGCAGAAATTACGTAACTTTGAAAGACTGGATTTGGTTTTGCCTACCTAGCACCACATTGGAGAAGAGACCGTCTCTCTCTCCCCCCCCCCTTTTTCTGTATTTCCCAATCTTTTCCAGATGGACAAATGCAAAGAGCGACTGATCTTCCGTTTCTCACTGACTTTTTCCCCCCCCCTTCAAATAGCCAAGCAGTCTGATCTTCAAAGCGTTGCATTGGCACAGACCCCATAGAAACAAAAGGCCCTTGGACACAGAGAAGGTTTGAAGCATTTTTTTTTAAGCAATACCTGGAGGGACAACCTTTGAGGAGAGGACAGATTTGAATCGGAAAATAGCTAAGAAAATGCTACTGGGTAGCTCTTTGTGTGTGTGTGTGTGTGTGTGTGTGTGTGTGTGTGTGTGTGTGTGTGTGTGTGTGTGTGTGTGTGTTTTCCAAAGAATTTCAATGGTTACTTTTTTATTTCCCATCTGGAAAGCAATCAAAGTTGGCCTTGAGAGAGACCGGAGTTTTATGTAAAGCTTAACAAATGGTTTCTCTGATGCTGTGTGGACGACAGTCATCTTGAAGATCCCCCCCCCCCCCGTTAAGCTTCATCAAGCTCCAGATAAAGCCTTGGGATGAGTGTGGTGAAAAGAAGGTGTGCATAGAAGAAATGCAAATCAGCCCACCAAATAAATAACGACAAAACAAGAGAGTGAATGCTTCACATCACCTGCAGTGTGCTGAATGTAGCCAGGCAAGATCCACCCTTCAAATACTGACTCTTGCAAGTCATGAGGCTTCGCACAGCTTGTCGCCTCATGATCTAAGAAAGGAAAATGACAGATCTTAACGGATGGTTTGTCATTGTTACAAGCGAAGCTAGGAAATTCTTGTCATCCACCCACTTGACATCCAGAGATGTTGGAGAATTCATGTGGGATGGTGGTGGGTTTTGTGTGTGTGTGTGTGTGTGTGTGTGTGTGTGTGTGTGTGTGTGTGTGTGTTTGTAATAGCTGAAGGAGAAACACTGTTGTCATTTCTGTGTTCCTTATTGAAAAGACCTTGGTGTCAAGAATAAAAGTAAAGCTTGTGAGCAGCACACCTGATTAACTATAATTAAACTGAGGAGCACATACTGTACAGTATCTAGCAAAATTCAACAGGAAGAGCCGAAGCAAAACCCTGCTGGACCTGGCCAAAGGTCCATCTAGTCCAGCAGTCTGTTTCGTACAGTGATCCACCACCTGCCTCTGGGAAGCCCACAAGTAGGAGACAGAGGCAGACTTGGCTTCCACTGTTGCCCACCTGTATTCAGAGGCAAACTGCTGCTGGAACTGGGGGTTGCACATAGCCATCGTAGCTACAAGCCCTTGATAGATCTGTCCTCCATGAACTTGTCCAGTCCTACCTTTCAGCCCTATAAAACTTGAATGAATTGTTATTTTGGCAAACCAGAATGATGCTGAACTACAAAAGTGCAAGTCGTTTCATAAGAGAAGCTGTATGGAAAAACACAGTGCAGAAGCATACTTGGAAAGCAGTATGGACAAACCAGCCCTGCTAACTTCAGCCCTGTTCTATAATGTAAGGAATTTTCTGTGAAAGGCCATCTAAGCCAATGGCTATTGCCAAATTTTGTGGTAGTGAATTTCATTAGTCAGTTCACATTGTGCAAGGCTTCATTTTGTCAGTCATGAAGCTATCCTGTTTTCTAGTATTCTAACTGTCGAATCCTATCCTCCACTATTAGCGCTGATGCAGCTGTGCTGGCAGAGCGCATGCTGCACATCCAATGGTGCATCAGAAGGCATGCCTGAGGTAAGTAAAAATATTATTTCTGCATAGGCCTCCTGGTGGCCTATGGGTCTCCTCAGACCCATGCCAGCTATTGTAGCTGGCATAAGTCTGAGGAGGGGACGGGGCAGGCTGAATAATAGGGGATAGGATCTGGCATGTGTGTTTGCAATAGGAGTGGATCCAGAGAGAGAGAGAGAGAGGGGCTTCTATTTTCACATGGTTTATAATTTCATAAATTTCCTGTTAGGGAAGCCAAAATCTGACCCAAGGAAGTAGTGCCTAGTGGTTAGTACTCAGCACACCTCTTCCTGCTCTCCATGGATTTTCTTGGCCAACAGGCTGTAGATATTCATGGCTGTCGTGGCTGGGGAAACCAGGTAGGGAGGGGGTATCTAAGAAAGACCTCCCCTCCCAAGAGAAAATATAAACTAGCAGTTATGTTTAAAAGCAAATTGCAGTAGCGCCTGTGAGTGATCAGATGCGGCAACTCACTGGGTCAGTGGTGGACTTAGACTACACAGGGAAGTGATAGGGATATAAACAGTTTATTAAACTCCAAAAAGAAAATGGTTACAAAAGAACAGGTAGTGGTGAAGAGAATTACTGCAAGCAGGCCTGGGGAAAAATGTCTTGTCTTTAAAACAAAACAGAAAACCTTTTTAAAAAATGGAATGCAGTTACTAGTAATGTTCCCAAGTGGAGTCATGTAAAGGTTTATGTGGGGAAAAAAGAGAAGCCACCGCAACTGGCTGATATGCAGGGGAAGTTTTGCAGAGTGAGTTGGAGTGGAAAACACAAGGTGGTGGTGGTGGAGGAGGAGGAGGGAGTTGCTCCAAAGAACCCCATTTCTGTCTTTTACCAGTAACGTGAGGGCCTGGTACTCCCTTGGCACCAGCTTAGTCAAGGTTCTCATGAGCCTGGCCTGGATCATGTACTGTTTTTTGTTTTGTTTTTTTTAGTGTGCACCCATGATGACCATGTACATATTTTAACATGCGTGTTAGGCAACAGCTCTGTTGTGTTTGATCCATTTAGGTGCCCTTTGTATGTACCCTTTCCAGCTCTCTGAAGGGCACGTGCAGGATTTTCACCAGGCAGTGTTACGAGCTGGCTAAAGTTAACACCGAAATTAATAACAGGAACAAGATGCTTCTATTGCTTCAAAGTATGGGCCTGAATATAGCCAGTTTTCCACAATGCCATCTTGCCAATGTGTTTTACTTGGGGGGCAAAAGGTTTCCTGCGTTTTTGTTTTGCTCTAGAAGCACCATAGCTCTGAATTCCATGCAAAGCTTTAAAACGAATTATGCTGTCAACATCCATGCATTAGGAACAAATTGTGCTCACCAAGAATGTGTCTTGGTGATATAATTGATAAACTGACAATATGGGGAAATAATTGAGAAAGCTGGAAGCGAACTTAGAGGATGGATGAGGAAAATGGAAGAATAACGAGCACTTGTAAATAAAAAACACAAACAATAAATTCAAATTACGGAGCGACAAGCTGTAAATAATCAGTGCATTGTTAAGCAGAGGCACGCTATTGCTGCTGCTCCTCCTCCTTCAGGGAAATCTTATTTTGAAAAAAAAAAAAAGCTTGGAAGAGGATTCAGGAGGAGAAGAGCAATGCGGGACTTTATGTGGGCTTTTCTCAAGTCAGGTATGAGGCTAGTGTCTAATTTAGCCCTGGGGTTCTTTCCTCAAATAACTTTGCTTGCATAGTAAAAAGCAATGGGGCTGCCAGTTCCTTTTGCATCTATCAAAGTTCAACCAATTAAGCCTTTTGCTTGTTTCTGCATGAAAAGTGCTCCGTATTGAAAGAATTGATTGAGGCTTCAGCTCGCTTCAAGTCCTGCCTAATGTGTGGATAGCTACTTCCAGTGAATACATTCGGCCAACCTGAGGGCCAAACTGGGCACTACAAACTAGATCCATGTAATAATCTCCCGGTGGACTTTGGTGCTGTTTTTCACAATATTCATGTCCAAAAGCATTCAGGGGAGCCCTGGAATTTGATTTGGGAGAGACAGAGGTGGTGCATCACTGTTCTTCCACAGGCCATTTTTCCAATAAAAATTGCCCTCAGCAAACTGTATTGCCATCAATGGGGAAAATGGATCCATGACCCCCCCCCCACAACACAGGGGGGGATGCTGCTGGGAGTTGCTGTCAGGCAGGAAAATGGTCAGAATGGAAAGGGATGCCCCTTCTCTCCCACCAGTCCCTTGATTTCATTTTCAGTTCTCATGACTGCTTTTCATTTTTTTAAAAAAGATGTTGTTAGCAGATTGTTTGGCAGAAGCATGTCATCAGCATCTAGTTAAACACTGATTGCCTGGACTTACTGGGCCGTGTGGTTAAAAGGAACAGTACGGCTTCAGCTCTTTGCACGCTTTCTTGGAAGTAGGCAATTGCAACTCGCTCACATGGTGACAAAATCATAATGGGTTGCTTTGTCTCCCTTTGATAGGCATCAACAGCCTTTTTTTTTTTGCATGTATAGTCAGGCGCTGTGACCGGAAGAGCCAAGCGAAGTTTATATCATGAGGCTGTGATGCGATGATGGCAAACACCATATGACAAATAGGGGCTCATGGAATTCACTTGTGCAGCTTGATTCTGTGTTTATTCAAAGCATTTCCTGCTGATTTCAATGGAAGTGCATAACTGCTATTCTATAGATTTTACTTTAAAAGCTAGGTATTACATATGGACCATGATTACCACACAGAATTTTTCATTTGCTTTCTAAAAGTACAAGAAACCTATCCATCATATTAAGGCTGTAACTTACAAACTGCTTAAGCCAGAATACTTGGAGACCATTGCTAAGGACATTTTCATGTCTGAGGCTTAAGCAGGCTCTCTTTGTTTCAGCTGGTTTGAAATGCGGATGCAAGGTCTGCTTAGGCTAAAAGTACACGGATGTTAGAAACGGCTCTGATTGTGGTTCCACATAGGGAATGCTTTTTTGTACCCAGCACAATCGCTTCTACTTGAGAAGTTCAAAAGCACTGCAGTATGATACTGCCAGTATCCCACAGAAAAATAGTCTGTGAAAGCACTGAGTGATATTGCTAAGGCTACTCCCATTTATCTTTTATAGAAGACAGCCCATAGTAAGATGCAGAAAACCTGCTCTTTTGTAGACTTGTGTGTTTCTAATGCATTCTTGTACTCAGTATTGCTTGAGCCAGGCATATCTGCACAGTAGCTTCCTGAGCTCTTGGGTCAGTGCTTCAGTGCTGAATCCGAAGTCTGGGACACAGCCCAGGAAAGATGCTGGAAGCCGGTCAAGTAGAATAGATGGGCTGTCCTAGTTCCACGGTGGTCCCCATCCACTTTACCAGTGCAGACTGCAAGCTTTGTGCGTCTGGACTGCAGGCATCAGATGTGCTTTGGATGGACAGCTGACCTTGTTTCCATCTCTGTTCTTGATGGAAGCTCTGTGCCTTTAAGGAAGTGCCTTCTCCATATTGAAAAGAACCTTTAAGTACAGTACTGCCCCCATATCCGCTGGGGATATGTTCCAGGCCCCTCCGTGGATACTTGAAACCGTGGATAGGGGCGAACACCCCCTCCATGGTTTCCTGATGGGCCCCCCACCCTACCTCCCCTGCAGGCAGGCATGTGTGCCACCACAGCTCTTATTTTTCTTTCAGCAAGCTTTGTTCCTTAAAACAAACAGAGAAGCAGCTTCCATTGCAGGCAAGTAGAACGAGACTAAGTCCTAGAGAGGCTCTGCAAGGTTTCTGTTAACCTTGCAGAGCCTCTCTAGGACTTAGTCTCGTTCTACTTGCCTGCAATAAGCAGCCGGTGGAAGAAACAAAGCTTGCTGGAGAAAAAGTAAAAGCCTGGGGGGGGGGGGGATCCTCATGATCTATGGATAACTGAAACCGTGGATATGGGCCCCCCAATTGTAATCAGTGGATATGGGGGGGCCCACCTGTGTAATCTCTTGTTAGGTTCTCACTACTGTTTTAGTTTGGGCTTTACTAGCAGAATCCTATTAAAAGACGCGAACAGCAAGTCTCCTTAGTACAATAAATCAAATATTTTGAACTGCTTTGACAGAGTTTTGCTTCGAAAAGCACTTCGGATGTTCTTTATGAGTTTGCAATTTGCATACACTTGACAAGAAATGTTGTTGCTACTAATAGCTGGAAAAAAAAACAGCAAAGAACATGACGAAGAGTGAGTTGATATTACTAATTTGTAAGTGGAAACCTTTCAAGGAGGTGGCATTTCTCTGCAATTATAGGCTTAATTGTTCTTCTGTGTACAGTCTGGTGTGATGAAACCAAGATCACAGCCACTAGGAATTCAGCACAAGGACAGTGAATTCCTTCCCCTTGGCCTGCTGAGAACAACTGGCAGCCTCGCACCTCCGATGTGTGTCAGGTGATTCTCTCAGGACACTTTCTTGTACCTGAGAATAAAGCAGCCACTTTACAGCTGGCCTAAATAGGTGACGAGACAGTAAGGCCTGTTGGGAAGAGCAGAAGTCGCTTCTCGTTCATACTGGCACATTCTCTCTCTCTCTCTCTCTCTCTCCTCAGGAAGTGGTGTAAAAAGCAGAGAGGCTAAGGTTCTCTCTCTCTCTCTCTCTCCTCTCACCATTTTATTGTATTTCTGCATACAGTATATAACCTCTGTTTAGGGAGTACATTAAATTGATTTGGAAATAACTTACCAAGGCTGCCATCCTAAATGTACTTACTAGGCGGGAGTAAGTTCTCTTGAACAAATTGGGACTTGCTTCTCAGTAAACATTTACAGTATAGGATCATGTTGCAAGTTACTTAAGTACTAAGGCACACTGAGGAATCTTTACATAGAACTCACATTTTTCTCCTTCCCTCACCTTCAGTGTACTCATGAGCCTTTAAGGGGATTGTCCACAGCCCTCCCTTCCAGTTCAGGGCAAGTTACTTGAGCATGGAGCCACAGAGATGTTGTGGTGCAAGCCCTATGGGTGGCATGGGAATGTTCTCTTGAACTGTTGCATGACTCGGGAAAAGCACTCGCACAACTATTTCATAAACTGCACATATCTAATCAGCCGAATTTTACAGCTTGCCAGTATGGTTAAATGAATTGGCCCTGACAGATGAGCCACTGCAGGTCTGCAATCTCTTCGCAGGGAGAGGACAAATTAGGCATGCAGTTTTCATGATTAATTTACTGTTTTGCCCCTAAACAGTCTGGACTGCAGCATAATTAACTTATACCATGTATAACTTTCCTGTAGCCACTATTGGTCAGAAATTGTATATGCTGCAAATCCTGTTGCTACTTTTCCTCTCCATCGATAGGTTTGCTATTGCTTTGTCATCTACTTTCTTTGTCATATATAGAAACATCATGCTTCCTGTTCCTTTCTCTTTCTCTAATCCAGGGGTGGGGAACCTCCGGCCCGCGGGCCAGATCCGTCCCGCGGTATCAGAGGCTCCACTGCCCGCCTAGTAACTTTAAAATCGGCCTTTCTGCAGCTGCGCAGATTGCCATTGAGGCCGAGAGATTGCCCTCTCGGCCTCAACGGCGATCTGCGCAGCTGCAGAAAGGCCGATTTAAACTGGAGCTGATGTGGGAAGGCGGCGGCGGCAGTTGCCGCCGCTGCCGCTTGGAGCCTCAGGTAAGCGTCCGTGGGTGGGAGGGAGGGAGAGTGGTCCGTGGGTGGGAGGGAGGGAGAGTGGTCTGTGAGTGGGTGGGTGGGTTAGAAGGGTAGATTCACGGGGGTGTGTGTCAAATTTGCGGTGGGGGCCCCAAACATTTCGGACGGCCTATTGGCCGGCCCGCGGCCAATTTTCCCAATGGGGAAATGGCCCCCCACCACAAATAGGTTCCCCACCCCTGCTCTAATCCTATGGGTCTTATGCCCTGATAGGTACTCTGCTGTCAGTTCCTTCTGTCAGTTCAGTCTTTTAGGATTGCCAAGGATCAGACCCCAGAGTGAAAGTGTTGCATATTCAGTGAAGGCTGTAAGTCAGTGGCAGATGTACTGCAAGCAGAAGACCCCGGTTCAATCACTGCTGGGAAAGACCCTGGCCTGAAAGCCAGGACAGCTGCTGTTCATCACTCCAAATGCGTTTCACCAATGAATGATTGAGCTGGTCACCTATTTTGATTATTAGATAAATGAAAAGGTATCCCCTGCTCGAAAACCAGTCGTGTCCGACTCTAGGGTGCGATGCTCATCTCTGTTCCTAAGGCCGTAGAGCCAACGTTGTCCGAAGACGCTTCCGTGGTCATGTGACCGGCATGACTAATGGAACGCTGTTACTTCCCACCGCAGCGGTACCTATTTATCTACTTGCAATTTCTTGTTTTCGAGCTACTAGGTTGACAGGAGCTGGGACAGGAGACGGGAGCTCACTCCGTCACGTGGCACTCGGGTCTCGAACTGCTGTCCTACCGACCTCCTGGTCTGCAGTTCAGCGTCTTAACCACTAAGCCACCGCGGCCCCATTTTGATTATTAGCAGAAGTCATATTTTGTCACAAGCGAGGACTGAATGACGCCCACCGCTAGTTTCATGCAAGACTCGCTCCAGTGCAAAGCACAGCAGAGGGCTCTTGTCAATGGCCAATGAGGGTCTGGCAGCATTCCCACCTTGTGCCTGGCAAATGTCAACTTCCAGCTGTGAACCAAGACACAAGCAAATGAGCGTGAGCAACTGAGGTGTCATGGAGTGAACTTTGCCAGATTCTCCATTGTCATTCACACCGAACAGGAGGAGGATCATTAAATTCTTAGGTAAGCGTGGATAGGATGTAGCCTGTGAGGCATAATGAGACCTAGCCTAACAGTCTAGGCTAGGTCTCCTTATGGAACCCCAAGGACAGCGAAAGATTGTGTAGGGCCCTGGGACAAGTCTGCAATCAGGGTCCCTGTGTGTGCACTCCCCAATGTAGTGCTGCTGCCCCCGCCCCCCCCTGTGGTCACCTGCTCTCCCCCCCCCCCCCGTCCACAACCCCAGCGTAGCAGCCTGGTGAGGGTGGAGACGTTCTTTCCCTTCCAGCCCTCTGAGGTGGAAGAGGAGGAAACTGCGGCTGCTGCCTGCCTGTCTTGGTCCCAGGGGCTCCCTGTGTTAACATAGGGCTTCTGCCTGTGAGTAAGCCAATGGGGCAGTGAGGTGGAGTGCTTGCCCGAAACCTTGCCTGAGTGCAGCAAGGAAGTGCTTGCCTGAAACCTGTCCAGGCACTCCGTCCTCCTTGCTGCAAGAAGTTCTGAGTCATGGCAGCCTTTGAGCTAATAAGGAAATATAAAGTTGCATGGTGAGTCTGCTTACTTTATACGCAGCTCCCTGGGGTCAAAGGATATGTGCCATGGTCTTATGCTTCACATGTGGCGTCACCCCTGTGGAATTCCTTGGCCACCAGATCTGTCAGTCTCTCTCGATCTCACGAAAGAAGTAGGAACCCAACACTCAAACTCACGGAAAAGCCTGCCAAACATGCAACATTGCAAAGACTTATTGAGCACCACACAATAGAGTAATGGGGAAAGGGGGATCCTTCGCTTGTTGGCAGGATTGTTCTTTTCTGTGTGCAGGTGTGTTGCTTAACAACAGTTTGAATGTATATCTGGAATGGGATGGCTGTTTTAGTTTGGCTGTGGCAATTTTATGTATTCTTTATTTTCAAAATTCATGACAATACATAAGCGGGCCTGATTAAGCCGGAAAGAAAATGGAAACATTCGTCGATGTCTTGATAATGAAGCTATTCATAAAAAATTTAAACTGTAGATAATGATACACTTTAATTGCACATTGCTACTTTTCTACCGTACATATTTCATTATCAATATTGCAGTTAATGATTTTAGACGTCTTACATTTCTAGTAGGGAAATAATTTCCTTCGGACTTCTTTATTAGGTGTTTTTGTAGCAAAAATAAAGAGAAAAGAAGATTGTAAACATTGAAATTTAAAATGATGGGCATAATTTATTCCCCACCGGTCGCTATAGCTTTGCTCTCAGGAGGGGACTGACATCATCAATGGAAGTCTAGTCTCTCTTTGGCCAAAAGTGTGTCCCTCCCTCTTCTCACAGAGCCATCCCTTCCCTCCCCACAGCCCCAGCAGGGAGGGTTGTGTGTGCTAATGTATTGGTGCTTGTTTTTTGTTTTGTTTGTGTTACCGTACACAGTGCATTCCACTTAACCCAGGAAGCAGAATATAACTAATTGCTCTTGACAGTAAAGAAAAAGGGCACATTCAGCAGCAACAGCAAGGAAATTCTACTATACATGTCCCAGTGAAAATGAAGCACCACCCCACCCCCATTTCAGTTTGATTTATATGTGGAGGGACGCACAAGAATTGTGCTCCACTGCTTTTGATGGTTACCTCTTCTACTGGCCAAAAGAGATCTAGTAAAAAAGGGATGCACTACAGTAGCACTATAGCATCAGTCATGCAAATGAATTGTTTAATAATACCTCCCCAATCCACCTAAGGGCAAATGCACCTAGAAATTGGCTTCTACACGTGTATCCCTAGCAAGATCAGGAACTGCATGGACAAAAATAGGTTCATGACCTCATCTAGAAGCTGGCTGCTGCATGTCCATAATTCCAGTCAGATCATCATAGCACTGGTCAGCTGTTTAGGGGGAAACAGGATCCTGGAATCATCTCCACCCTTCCCTTCTCCCAGTCGAGGTGGACTAGGCAAAATTATGTGCATACAACAGTTAAGGGGAGATGCAGATCACTGAAATGCTGCATTGCCCAGCTTTGGTAGTGTGCCAGCTTCTTGAAGAAAACAGGTCTGGCTTCAGTAATCCATGTCCAGGGCTTCAATCGGATACACAGTTTCCTGGAAGTAAACCTCATTGAATACAATGGTACTTACTTCTGAGTAGACATGCCTAGGATTGTGCTGTTAGTCATATTGTGAGTGGACTGCTGTAATGCACTCTACACGCAGGTTGTCCTTAAATTCTTGGAGGCAGAATTACACAAAGTTTATGAAAGCCTGACAAAAAAAAAATGCTTGTAATGATGGCAAAAAACTGCAGAGGGCACCAACTGCACCTCCAAGGGCAAGGAGTTCCACATAGTGAGGGCCAACATCAAGAAGGCCCTCTCACAAGTTGCCACCTGTTGGGCTTCTGAGCAGTCTTCAAAGACAGCCTCATGTAGATTGTAATACAATCTTCTAACCCAGAGGCAACTAAGGCCAAATAACTGTTCTTATTATAGCTATGATGTTTGTCCTGCTGTGACAAAGCTGTATAAGTTTTGCTGCTGTTGTTTGGTTGCTGCGCTCTCACTCTGTTTTAAATTGGTTTCAATTTGTTGTTGTAAATTGGTTGTGTCTCTCTAGTGCAGCAATGTTCAACCTTTTTCATCTCACGGCAGACTGACAAGGCGCTAAACTTGTCAAGATACACCACCAGTTTTTTGACAATTGACAAGGCACACTGCACTGCCGGTAGGGGGCTCACATTCCCAGTGGCCTTACTAATAAATGACCCCTCCCCTAAACTCCCGCGGATCATTCAAACACACCTGCAGATCATTCGCGGCACACCAGTTGAAAATCACTGCTCTAGTGGGACAAAAAGGCAGCAAATAAATATTTTAAATAAATAAATAAATACTGTAGCAGTTAAATTTCATCATTAATTATGGTAGAAGTGGTCACAGAGTCTGGGACCTGGCTTGTCTTCCAGATTAAGGGCAGCTAGTGGTGCATAAACCATGCAAGGGACGCCCACCTTCAGTCAAGACTGCTTTCTTTTGTGCATATTACTGAGGACAAAGTGCAGAGTGTTCCCTAATTTTCTTTCAGTAATTTAACAAAACAGGTCCAACAATGGGAGATTCGCAGACAAATTAAAATTTATTGAGACAGACAAAAATGCAAGTACTTAGGACTACAGTTCAGCATTTACAATTAACCGAGGAAACCAGCAAAATGTTCACATTCCATTTAAGTCTTTGTGGGGAAAAAAGCATTCATAATTTACTATGCTACTCTAATTAACTATGATATTGTACATTCCAACTACTGTAGGGACATAAAACTTAAACACTTAATATTTGGATCTCTCCTTACAACGCTACACATTAAACAGTAACGGACGTCAGCAGCATTGAGAAAAGTATAAAAAGACCAAGTACCACCTACTGTAGAAAGGGCTCTTTGATGTGTATTAATTGTACAAAGCAGTCTGTGCATTAAAGAAAACCGAATGGCAGAAAGACGAGGCTGCAGTGAAAGCCAACAGAGTGTTTGAAAAAGTTAAGGATGGAGATTTCCGATGCAAATGACGACTAGATTCTGTTGGCACAATCTGGCCAAAGCTAAGCAAGTACCGTTGAGTTCGGTGGGAGCAGCACTGAACACCTGCCTGATTCAGGGACTTAGAATTGCTTACCTTTTGGCTGGATTGCGTCCTGTGTCGTTTGCTGTCTGAAGGTTGATAAGACACTTCTAATATTAAAATAGTCCCGTATCTACAGGATACAGAAGCTGCACGAAGGCAGGATGGCTCGGCAAACGGAAGCTCCATCTAGCGAATGATGTTGCTTCAAATGTGAATGTTATTTGTGAAACATTAATGATAGGCTAAATATTAAAATCAGCTCATAGGCCACGATCCAGCACAGCAGGCCAATCCCATCCTTACTCATTTGGAAGTCCCACTAATTTAAATGTGACATTTCCCAGTAAGGGTATACAGAATTGCACCCCTTGCCATAACTTAAGTCCCACCGAAACCAATGGGCTTAACCACACCTAAATTTGTGCTGGATTGAGGCCACAGGGTGGTTTTAAATCGGGTATGAAAGAATGTAAAAGCCCATTTTAGATGCAACCAGCACTGGAAGTGAACAAAAGTTGCCTTTAGTGGAAATAATTTGTAAAAAGAACACAGTGTAACACAATGTGAAGCCCTAACAAGGCTTCTCAATAATTTCTTTGCAAGGATAATGTGACAGAAACCCTCAAAACATTGTTGCTTAAAAGTGGTCCCACTTGAATGGAAGAAATAATTGTCTTGGACTGGTCTGGGGTGGTTCGTTCTCTCTCTCTCTCTCTCTTCCATGGGGCAGGGTTTTTTGCTTTTATTTCCATAGCCTTTGAAAGGAAATGGAATATTTTAGCTTCCAAAGGAAACAGTCAAGCTAGAGGCAAGTTAAAATGCTTCAGATTATGTGGGAGAAAGAGAATACTTAATTCTGCTGCGGGATATAATAGCCAGTGGGTCTACCACAGACTAAATTAAAGGCCTCATTTCTTTAATGGTTTAGTGAACTGGAATATCCTCTTTCTTGAAGCATCTCAGCACTGTAATGTATAATTGTCTGGCCAATGTGGTAAAAAAGGGTGTGACTGTATCAGAGAACGTATTAGATCATGTTACATTGGTTTCTTGTTCTTACCAGCCTCACTGGGGTAAAATTATTAGTAAGGCCACCCTTGAATATTATAAAATTCGGAAAGCCTTGTGATAATGAAAGGGCATGGTGAGGGTGTATGTTGTTTATATTTCTGGAAAATGCACAGTCCACTGGAGATTGCAAGGATGAGCCACTAAATGTATTATGTGATCTAAGCAGCAGATACTGTAGATGTGAGATGAAAGGACTGAAGTCACTACATGTATACATTTGCAAGGAATGAGTGAAAGTAAATGTCATGCTTGCATTTGGGCCTAATATTATTTTTGGTTCACCAGCCCATTCTGATGAACCACTTTCAAAATTTTGGGAACTGGGATCGAAGTGCTGGGGTTGCTGAGCTGAAAATGAACAAAAATCTCATGTTCATTTTTATGGAGGAGAAGTTATCACTGGATAACTTTCTTGCCTTTGAACTACGTATAGACCATATATTGGAAAGCCCCCGTCTGAGGTCAATTAGGTATGCTGTGCCTCGTCGTCTGTACACGTAAACACCAGAACCATCTTGAAGTAACGTTAAAGTTGTTAATGTTTGGATAAGAGAGTGTGACCTTTCATAAATGTGAACTGCCTTTTGATTTCACTGTTTTGGCGAGGAAATGGGAATTCTGTGGCAGTGGGGAAAACATTGTG
Source organism: Plestiodon gilberti rubricaudatus (assembly GCA_026170595.1). Classification (NCBI taxonomy): domain Eukaryota; kingdom Metazoa; phylum Chordata; class Lepidosauria; order Squamata; family Scincidae; genus Plestiodon; species Plestiodon gilberti. The sequence goes on along the minus strand of JANXHW010000002.1, from coordinate 189,638,096 downwards.
CTGGATGAAAGTGGGCAAAGCATGAAACAGAATAAACCAGAGGTTCTCAACCCCTTCCCCGCCGAGTACCATCTCCAGCGCCACTCTCCTGCTGCATATCACTGGGAGTGACTGGCGATGACATCATCGCCAGTTACTTTCGGATTTTTGGAGGCCAAACAACGTAGATAGGAGGCTCTGGGTGGGTGGAAGGGCCCTTCTCAGCATTCCCAAGAGGCTCGGCCAAAGGCAGGAGCCTCTCGGGGGTGCAAATGCAGTGCTGAAAGTGCCGCGTCAGAGCAGGGATCCGGCGGTCCGAGTACCACCAGCAGGTTGGCCGAAATACCACTGGTTGAGAACCCCTGGAGTAAACAATGTCTCCAAGAGAACCCAGTCAGACACAGAAATAGGCCCTGATACTGAGATTCTTGTATGCAGGAGTGGGTTGTATAAATACCGCTGCCCATGAGGAACTGTCTCTCCAAACGGATGGTGAGCACTGTTAGGTTTGATGGCACTGATCACCGTTTGGAAGGAGAGGAGAAGGGGGTGTCTGGAACCAATTCTCCACTTTCTTGATAACGGCACACATCCTAACGGATATGATCAGTGCTGGGTCTTATCACTGGGGTGTGAGAGACAAATATGGAGTGCAAAGGATGTTAGTTAATATAAAGAGACTTGAGTCTTTGTACTGTGTGGAAACACAATGAAAGCAAGTTGAGAATAATTTTGTGTAGATCTAAAAGATAATTTAAAGAGATAATTTATGTGAGTTGTAAATGAAACAAAATCACTGACAGCCTTACTTCTGGAGACATGATGGCGATAAAATGGCTAGGTCTTGAACTAATCCAGATTACTGTGTTTTGTATCCTCTTTGAACCTGCTGTTGGTTCATACCGTTGTATTAAAGTTATATTGACTATTGTATCAAATAAGCCCATCTTGTATGGCATAGCAGATTGGTTATCTTTTGTCCGGTGCTGGTTTGTGTGCATTAGAAGTTTTTAAGCAAAGTCATTTCCATAGACCCTGGGACAGGAGGCCTATTTCCACCGTGATCAGACAAAATAGCAGTCACATTTATTACTATTTCTCCTCTGGAAATGGAATGAGAAATTGGTGTATTTTTTTTTCTGTACCTGATAGAGAAAGTAAACAAACTCTGAGAACCTGCCATGGCTTTAGCTTATATTGGTTCTAAAGAGTTGCAGAGAGGAACTCGCTTAGCCAAATCTCATGTAGCTTCATCATCATCGTTTCCTAGTTCCTAGAGCTTATATGTCCAATCTTCCCTTCTGGGGAGCAAAAGGTTCAACAGAAAATGAAGCTGGCTGAACATGAATAGGAGATTACATTGCATCTTTTCAGTGCCTCCTTGGCACTACTCTAATGGGTTGCTAGGGGCTTTACCGCAAAGGCTCAATCTTTTCTTTTAAATTGCTACTAGAATCTGACAGAATTGTAGGAATGTTTTCAATTGTGGTTGCTGCTCTGCTGCAAGTTTTCCAACTGAAATTACAATAATAAATGTTCTTTTCGTACCCTGCCCCTGACACCTTGCAGTCTTCCAACCTTTAAGGTTTTCTGTCTAGACAGATACGGAAAATCAAATGGCAAGAATTTCAGATGACGATTATATTCTGTACAGTTAGTTTGAACCAGGGAGTGTTTTTAAGATGTTTTTCCTTAGCAGTGATTGATATGCGAGATTCTTGAAACTAAGGAAGTTACCTGTTGTTCCACTTTTGCCTGTTACTTCTACATCGATGTGTGTTTATTGACTCCTTCCTGTAACTTGCATATCTCTCTTTCTCTATGCCCATGGCTTTGTGAGAAGAAAATTATACATTTGTAAGGAATAGGTTATGGGGACCTGAGGCATAACCTTACCCTGTCCTGCTGCCCAATAGTGCCCCCCACCTGCCCCTGCTGGAGCAGTGGGTGCTACACCTGCCACCAGTACTGAGGATTCATGAGTCAGCCTGATTGGTTGGCCAGAGTCCATCCCTGTGCCAGGGATCACCTGTGCCATCCCTGGCAGGGAATGCATTCAAAACAGCTCCTTGAAAGCAACATGGAAATATGATACAATATGTGCTAGTAAATTTGAATGCATAAAAAACCCAGATTAAAAAAGATTGATCTGTACTGCCATAATTTAAGACAAAGGGGTCAGAAGACAAAGGCAGAGCTTCAGAACCAATGAAACAAAACGACAAGACAAAGAGATTCCTCTTTTTGTGTGTATGTAATAATCATACACCATGGATACCATATAGATGACTGAGATTTTAATCTGTAAACCTTTCCCCCCCCCCACAAATGCTATATTGCCTTAATCCAGACAAAGTTAATCATCCCATCTATATTCTGTTGAAATCAATGGGATAGATTAGTCACAGCTCACTTAGGTCCATTGAATGCAACAGGACTAAGGCTAAGCTACACATAATGTTAAATGCATTAGTGGCTCTGTCATATTTCTATTCTCTTTGGTAACAGCTGCTGGATAGGGCCCCTTGTGGACTGGGAGTACAGTGGACTGTGTGTGTGTGTGGGGGGGGCTTTACCCCTGTCATGTTTCTGTGAGTCAAGAGGAAAAAAAAAACTTCGATTGGTGTCAATGGAACCTTAGTTTCCTTAGCACATGATAACTGGGGAGGGGTGTGTGGCAGTCCCATTGTTGTTTATGAAAAAAATAATAAAGTGCCACATTTTAATGTCATGTATAATTTGCCCCTTACCTGTGACTAGTAGAGGGGCAGGGCTGATTGAGGGGGAAAAACCCATCAGATTGGCTGCATGTAGGTGGTTGAAATATTCCCACAATCTCTTCAGCAAGGAGGGATTGCACCAGAGAGAAGCTATTCTGATGCAGCTCTCAGTGGGAGGACAGCCTAAAATCAAAGCTATCCCCAAAGTACAGGTGGGCCCCCATATCCACGGATTTGCTAACCACTGTTTCAGTTATCCACGGATCGTGGGGACCCCCCCCCCCCAGGCTGTTACTTTTTTCCCCAGTAAGCTTCGTTTCTTCCTTAAACAAACAGGAGAAGCAGCCTCTGGCTGCTTATTGCAGGCAATTAGAACGAGACTAAGTCCTAGAGAGGCTCTGCAAGGTTAACAGAAACCTTGCAGAACCTCTCTAGGACTTAGTCTAGTTCTACTTGCCTGCAATGGAGGCTGCTTCTCTGTTTGTTTTAAGGAAGAAACAAAGCTTGCTGAAAGAAAAATAAGAGCTGGGGGCGCACGCACGCCTGCCCGCAGGAGAGGCAGGGCGGGGGGGCCCTCAGGAAACCATGGAGGGGGTGTTCGCTCCTATCCATGGTTTCAAGTATCCACGGAGGGGCCTGGAACATATCCCCAGCGGATATGGGGGGAGTACTGTATTCAAATGATAACAGCACTGATCTTAAACTACAACCACAGTGAACCTGACTTCTGCATGTTTTCTTGAATGAAGTAGGCAAGCAGCTATTTGGGTGAAATTGACAGCTACACTGCAACATCTAATTGGGCTTTGGCTGTGCTGCTCTTTAATGGAAGTCCTCTGTTGCAATGAAGTCCAAATACAGATTAATAGTGCAATCTACAAAGTCCTGAAACCATGAGCGGGTGTGGCTAATGCCGTTTTTGGAAGCAAATCCTACTAATTTCAAGTCACTTTCTTTGACATGTGTGCCTGTGATCACGACCCCATGACCCGATTCTCTAATGTGCCTTGTGAGCATGCCATCTAATAGGTGATATCATGTGACAACGTAGCTGGGACCCTTTGCACTGGTGCTAATATGTGACTCAGCCCCGTTGCTGATGTGCAGCAGCTACCAACGGTCTTGCATTAACTGCTGTCTCGTACCCTTCGTGTGTTACAGCAGTGGTACGCAAGGGTAGATGCATGGTGGCTTTACAGGGCATGAGGAAGGGGCAAAGCACCCTCCCTGCTGCATGGCAGCCCATGTCCCCTTGGAACCATAGAGGCCATGGAAGCCAGGGCAACTGTTCCTTGCTGCTGTCGTAGTTGGAGTAGAGGCTGACTGGAGGGATGAGGACAAAGCCCAATGCCTTCATTCAGCAGGTACTGGATCCCACTTTTAGCACATCCCACAGTTTGCACTCCTCTAGCTAAAGCAGATGAAGAAAGCCCATGCTACTCGTCTGGATTTTCTTCTGTATACTGTTTTTAAGTGCACAGCATGTAAGTGTGTGTGGACTATAGCCTAACAACTGGCCCTTTTACAAGTCAAGGGGCACATTTAATGGTCTGAATCCACTGGGTCCAGGATTTCATGCTAAGGCTGTATCAGGGAGGCACCTTCTCAGCATGGTGGTAGTAAAACTTCACAAGGTCAGTGCATTTAGGCTACTCTTGCTGGGACTATCGAAACCAACAGAAATGGGCAGAATGCAGCATTTAACATGACAACGATTGGCCTTACTGTGTGTGAAGCATTCGTTTAACAAGCCAGACCTTAAGTGACACACTGTTAAAAACCAAACCAAACAACCCACCCCAGACCTCAACACGACAGAAGCAAAATGCATAAAGAAGCCAAGTATCGCACAGGAAACAACAGTCAGAGGGTAGATGCCTTTGTACAGCTGCCTGAAAACTGTACAGGAATTCACACTAAAAAAGTAGCACTTTCTCACATAAATATAAGCTCTCTGAAAAGTGTACAGGCCATGTTCATTCCTAGTATAACAGCACTATAATTGTCCTGCTAGACAAAAGTGGGTATGGCCTTTAATGTTTGCACAGTTGAAAACCTAGCTGGAGTTGCTTCCTTCCCTTTAATGAGGAAAAAAAAAAACCCCACCAGGGCTGGTTACAAACGCATTCTTTTTTCCCACTGCCTAACACATGCTTATCATGTTTTGTCCCTTTGTGGACAACCAACATCATAACAGATCTGCAATGGCACATTCATTTCTCCACACTGAATTGCAACAGGGAACAATGAGGTGCAGCGATGGAGATACAAGGACAAGTATGTGGGAGAGGCTCACGGAATTATTTAAATCACATTCTTCTGGTTTGTAGGTGTAAGTATCACATGTATTATTAACCAGAAGTGATGTTTACCGTAGACACAACTGCCTAAGGATGTTTTTTTAAATAGACCAAATAAATATTAACAATTTAAAATAAAGAAGAGACAGCTTATTTCTTTTGAAATTTAGTGCCTCTGACAGCTCCAGTACGTCCAAATGGGGAATCACTTAGAGTAAAAAGAAAAACCGTTTTCAGCAAATCCAGTGATATGCTATTCAGGAAGCAGAGGCAGCTTGCATAGCATTAGTACAAACTTGATCAAAGCAAAATCCAAGACTTGTAAGCCTAAAAAATGACTGCAAAGAAATAAAAAAAAAATGTATTTCCAAATTGTTCCTTCCTCATCGTTCCATTTGGAAAGGCTGTTGAAGTCCTTTCATGTTGCCAAGGACTGGGAAGGAGGTGGACCAGATCACCACAAGACCATATTGATGAACTTAAACTGAACAGGTATTGATTAGTGGGAGACAAAGTCATCTGAGATCTTATCTTGCACTCTTTCACTCAGTGAAGGGAACATTCCCTCCCACTGGAGATACAGTGCTCCTCCAACCCATTGTTGGAGGAAATGAAGGGGAATTAAAATGCAATTCTCTCAGACTTAAAATGAGAGGGTGACCAAACCAGAATGCTAAGGTGATTTGATCTTTTCTTGCAAGTTCCAGATGGAGAAACACCTGTCCTCTCATTTTTTTTGTAAAGTGTCATGGACAAAGATGATGGTGCTATATAAATAATAATCAATAATCACCTGCTTTTAACAGTAAGTCACCATTTTTTTTAAAAAATCAAGTGTTAAAACTTCAATAAGAGGAGCCCAGTATTGTTGCTCAGATGTGCTGACTCTCCTGCTGTGTTCCATATTCCATTATAAAAAAAAATGACGTGCTGTGTGATTGGATTAAGCTATGGAAGTTTGACTCAACAAAAGGCGTCACCATGCTGGTAAAAGAGAACAACGCTTACACTTATTTCAAACAATTGCGGGGGGTGGGGAGCTGTCTTCCAAATTATACACAGTGTATTGAATTAAATAGGGAGCAGAGACAATTGTCCCCATCCAGCAGTTTGCTGTGTACAGGAGCTCCAATGTACACATGTGCAAGATAATTCTACGTGTGCATGGAGCCCCCATGTGTGAAACGTTTTCCCAGTTCACTTCAGTGTCAGGTTCAGCTCTGCATGCTCATCTCCATTGTGCTTGTGGAGTTACCCCCAGCAGTAAAGTGAATGGGAATCCCAATTGTGAGGGAGATCTGCGTGCATACTGGAATGTCCATACAGGTTTAGACTGAGCTCCATATGCGATGCCTGGTTTTTCAGTTGCCATTGCAGAGATACGAAATGACTTGTGATATTGTGCAAAACATGAGTCCTCAGAGCTATGAGAACTACCATATATAGCCAATTTCATCATCCTTCTCATCATCTTCATCTTCATCATCATCATTAGCCGCTCTTACATGAATCTTCTGTTTCCCTTCTTTGTCCTTTTTTGCTGCTACATGTTCTTCTTCCAGATCATCCAATAATATAACTGATCCACCACTACCGAAATCCCCTGAGGTTTCTGGCTCTTCTTCTACAACAGGGAAGAATTCAATGTTATACCGTAAGCCAAATTTTCTGTCAAGGTATAGCAATGCTCTCATTACTTAAGGTGCCTTAAATGTTTTTTCCAAAGTTTAGTGTTTTTTAAGCAGCCAATTTTTTTTATATACAAAGGAAGGCATTACAACAGATGCTCAAAATAACATACAGGCTTCTGCTGCATCCACAAAACCATGCGTTTCAGGAGGAAAGCAATAGCTGAAGACAGAACCTTACATCTCTAAATTGTTGGTTCAAATCCATTCCAGGTCAATGGTGACTGAAAGACACCACCATCTGATGAGTGTTCGAAGATATCTGAAATGAGTTGGTGGTCTCAGTAAATTGCGTACCTCATAAAAGCCCCACCACAAACAACCCTACATCTGAGATCTTTGCTTCTGCCCTGATATTGGCAAGAAAGTAAATTTTCTGAGTAAATTTACTCAGAAATACTTAGTGCGAATTGCCTTCTTGTCTACTGAAGCATATAAGGGAAAGCTGTAGGAAAGATTATACAGTGGGCCCCCGCTTTACAGTGGGTTCACTTTATGATCAAATCACCTGGACTAGTTCACTATATAAGTTATGGCTCACGATTTCTGCCAACAGGACCTTATGGGTGATAGATAAGCCAATCACCAATGCAGATGCAAGCATTTAGTAGCATCTCAGCTAATAGCAGTGTTTTTAACATCATGGTTAACATTGTGGCTGTGTGTCTGGAGGGAAGGATATAGCTGATGTAAACTCTGATGCAAATGCAAGCCTTCTAGGTAGCTGCGCATCTCAGCCGGTAGCAGCATTTTTAACATTGTGGCTGTGTGTGTTGAGGAAAGGACACAGCCTTGTGTTTATATATATTTCTGTTTTATAATTACAACATTGTGTAAACTGATAACCATTGCCCCTAAAGAACACAGCAGCCACCTTTTTAATCACCTGTTAGAGAGGGAAATAGCTTATTTCTGTAGCAGAAACATCAACTTCAGAGGTCTTGGAACAAATTACCAAAAACAATGCATTACTGGTTTCGTATTACAATATTTTCATAATACAGTGGTGTCTCCGGAATGGATTACCATTGTAAAGTGGAGGTCCACTGTATTTCTATTGTATCAAGATAACCATATTTGCTCATTGCTTTGCCTGCTCTGGCTCTATATACAGTAACTGCATGGCCATGAGTAGAAAGCTAGGGCTCTATATGTCCACATAGAGCATCCACAGGCAAAATGGTTGACAAATGTTCATATACAAATATTGAGACCATACCAAAATAAGGCTACAGAGACTGACACTTGGCCATTCTGATAGAAGTCTATACTTTTGTGGCTCTACTAGACACGTGGTTTTCAATCTGTGTTCCAAGTGAGCATGGGATTGACTGACAGCTTCTTGGAGTTCTCCAGTGAGAAGATCAGTAATGGTGGAGGAGCTCCCTTCAAAGTCAGAGTGCCCACCAACACAGATTTTCCCTTGCAATGTTGCCCCTGCAGAAGTGTGTCCTGGATCATGGCTTGAAGCCCTGCAGGCCTGGCTGGCACTCTACCTAAGACCATAGGTATGCAATACAAAGGGGTTGATGGCAGATTCACAGGAGTTCTTTCCTTTGCTGGCAAATCAACATGGAAAGGGTTCCCAAATGGAAGTTTGAAAACCACCGTAGTAGACCTTTTCTTTTGCCTGGCCTATCCAGAAGAAAAAAAACCAATCATCAATATGAATTCCAAGGACGACATTCCAAGCCTGTAGCCTGCATTGATAGGAACAACATGCCTTGGAATAAGATCACAGTCATCAAAATTTGTATAGACCTGACTTTCAAAAGCTTCTGCAACATTTGCTTCTCATGCCAAGATTTCTTACTGTAACATCATGTTCTCTAACTCCAAGAGTTGGATTGGAGAAAGAGACATCCATGCCTTGTTCTTATGGTCTCATGTGGGTGTCTGTAGCCAGTGTCAGCAGCACTAGTTCAGAGTAAGTCTCTGTGTTACAAGTACACCCTACTGCAGAGACAAGCTTTCTTTCTTAAGGCTTCCCTGATTGAGAGACCTCCTTAATTGAGTGGCTTCTCTTGGGTGGGGAGGAACATAAATATACAGTATATATATTTTTAAAAAGAGCAAAGTATCCTTTCTAAAAGTATATTTTCTTTTACAAGTGACTTTAATTTCTAAACACACATAAAAATGCATCAGGTAGTTTGTATGAGCTTGTTTGTATTATAACTACAAATACCGGAAGGTGCTTGTCATGCTGGCTAATGTTTCTCCTTGCCGCCATTTTGTGCTCTCATAGTCCATCCTACAGCAGAGGGCAGGGCTTACACACCGTTAATCCCTGTTTTATCTGAGCGTTGCGTGCTGTTACTCACCACAGCTAACAGTGCCTTGCTTTCTTGAGCCCGCTATCTCATTGCCGTATTTATCAACACACCAGCATTGCCCAGTGCTTCCATGACACTGAGTTGCTTTGTAATAGCCTTCCTCGTTACACCGTGGGATGAAGGCACCTGGGGATAGAAAATGGGGTCCTTGTCAGTAACATAAATGCCATTGTAGAATGAAGCAGGAGAAGAATCTGGGCCCAATTTACATCAAGGTCTTCTTTGACTGTTTGCACAGCGGTTTCCATAGTCATGACTATTATTCCCTCCCCTGTGGTCTGAATCACCAGTTCTTTGATCAGTTGGCTCTTTTGATGCAAATGGTGATGAGAAGAGATGGTGAGGGAAAAGAAGAACTGAAGCTCACGTCCTCATCTTTCCTTGCCCGGAACTGTAGTGCAAGCTAGTAGGAACACAGGCTAATGCTGACCCAGAGTAAAGGTCCATGAAGGAGCAAAGTTTTGTCACCTTAAACACCCAGTTCAACCAATACTAGTTGCTGTAACGGTGTAGAACAGTCCACCCAGAACTGCAAGAGCGTAAACTCCAGGATCAAGAGAGACTCACACAAACATCTGCATCCAGCAGTTCTTGTGCATTTCCCACCGCACAGCTCAATGCAATCTAGCCCAGGGGTTCTCAACCTGTGGTACGAGTACACCATGTGGTACATGGACCAATGGCAGGGGGTATGCCAGAACCTGCCCCTTATCAGCATCAATCAGTAGTTAATTGCTTGTTAATTAGAACTTAAATGCAATCCCCCGTCCTATCTGTCTGTCACAAACACACACACACACACACACACACACAGATAAGTAAGACATTTTTTCACATTTAAAATTGTTTTAGTACTTTTTATTTAATGATTAATTAGCTAATTAATTAATTGATCAATCCAATTAATTAGCAATTAATTAGCAGGGGGTACTTCAGAAAATTGGACCGGGATAGGGGTACCCGGGCCTCCAAAGGTTGAGAATCCCTGATCTAGCCCTTTCTGCCTTACAATGAAGTAATAAGACTTTTGTACAGTGCCTTCTGAGTGTGTACACCTCTTCACAGATATTATCTTGCTGCAGGCCTAGTTACAACAACCCTGTAAGGTGGATAGGTAAGCAGGTGTTGTTGTTCAGTCGTTAAGTCGTGTCCGACCCTTCGTGATCCCATGAACCATATCCCGCCAGGCCTTCCTGTCCTCCACTATCTTCCTGAGTTCGCTCATTTTCATGTTTGTTGCATCGGTGATGCTGTCTAACCATCTCATCCTTGGCCTTCCCCTTCTCCTTTTGCCTTCAATCTTTCCTAGCATCAGAGTCTTTTCCAGAGAGTCCTCTCTTCGCATTAGGTGGCCAAAATATTTGAGTTTCAGCCTTAGTACCTGTCCTTCCAGGGAACAGTCAGGCTTGATTTCATTTAGAATTGACTGATTTGATCTCCTAGCAGTCCAAGGGACTCTCAGGAGTCTTCTCCAGCACCACAGTTCAAAAGCATCTATTCTTCGGCGCTCAGCCTTCCTTATGGTCCAACTCTCGCAACCATACATTGCTACTGGGAACACCATCGCCCTGACTATGCGAACTTTTGTTGGCATGGTGATATCTCTGCTTTTTATTATGCTGTCTAAGTTTGCCATAGCTTTCCTTCCAAGGAGTAAGCGTCTTTTAATTTCATGGCTGCTGTCTCCGTCTGCAGTGATCTTGGAGCCCAGAAAAGTAAAATCTGTTACTGCTTCCATTTCTGCCCCTTCTATTTGCCAGGAATTGATGGGAACCGATGCCATGATCTTAGTTTTATTAATGTTGAGTTTCAAGCCAACTTTTGCACTCTCCTCTTTCACTCTCATCAAGAGGCTCTTTAGTTCTTCTTCACTTTCTGCCATTAGGGTGGTATCGTCTGCATATCTGAGGTTGTTGATATTTCTCCCGGCAATCTTGATTCCGGCTTGCGATTCATTCAGCCCTGCATTTCTCATAATGTACTCTGCATATAAGTTAAATAAGCAGGGTGACAATATACAGCCTTGCCGTACTCCCTTCCCAATTTTGAACCAATCAGTTGTTCCATGGCCGGTTCGAACTGTTGCTTCTTGACCCGCATACAGGTTTCTCAGGAGACAGGTAAGGTGGTCTGGTACCCCCATCTCTTTAAGAATTTGCCACAGTTTGTTGTGATCCACACAATCAAAGGCTTTTGCGTAGTCAATGAAGCAGAAGTAGGTGTTTTTTTGGAACTCTCGTGCTTTCTCCATGATCCACCGCATGTTGGCAATTTGATCTCTAGTTCCTCTGCCTCTTCGAAACCCAGCTTGTACGTCCGGTAGTTCTCGGTCCACGTACTGCTGAAGCCTAGCTTGTAGGATTTTGAGCATAACCTTGCTAGCATGTGAAATGAGTGCAATTGTACGGTAGTTTGAACACTCTTTGGCACTGCCCTTCTTTGGAATTGGAACGTAAACTGACCTTTTCCAATCCTTTGGCCACTGCTGAGTTTTCCAAATTTGTTGGCATATTGAGTGCAGCACTTTCACAGCATCATCATTTAGGATTTTAAGTAGCTCAGCTGGGATATTATCATCTCCACTAGCTTTGTTGTTAGTAATGCTACCTAAGGCCCACTTGACTTCACTCTCTAGGATGTCCGGCTCTGGGTCAGTGACCACACCAGCGTGGTCATCAGGAACATTCAGATCTTTCTTGTATAGTTCTTCTGTGTATTCTTGCCATCTCTTCTTAATCTCTTCTGCTTCTGTTAGGTCCTTGCCTTTTTTGTCCTTTATCATGCCCATCTTTGCACAAAACGTTCCCTTGATATCTCCAATTTTCTTGAACAGATCTCTAGTCCTCCCCATTCTGTTGTTTTCCTCGATTTCCTTGCATTGTTCATTTAAGAAGGCCTTCTTATCTCTCCTTGCTATTCTCTGGAACTCTGCATTCAGTTGTTTATATCTTTCCCTTTCACCCTTGCTTTTTGCATTCCTTCTTTCCACAGCTATTTGTAAAGCCTCATCTGACAGCCACTTTGCTTTCTTGCATTTCTTTTTCTTTGGGATGGTTTTCGTTGCTGCCTCCTGTACAATGTTACAAACTTCCGTCCATAGTTCTTCAGGCACTCTGTCTACCAGGTCTAATGCCCTAAATCTATTCTTCACCTCCACTGTATACTCATAAGGGATATCGTTTAGGTCATATCTGACTGGTCTAGTGGTGTTCCCTACATTCTTCAGTTTAAGTCTGAATTTTGCAATAAGAAGCTCATGATCTGAGCCACAGTCAGCTCCAGGTCTTGTTTTTACTGATTGTATAGAGCTTCTCCATCTTTGGCTGCAAAGCACATAATCTATCTGGTTTCGGTATTGACCATCTGGTGATGTCCATGTGTAGAGTCGCCTCTTGTGTTGTTGGAAAAGAGTGTTTGCTATGACCAGCGTGTTCTCTTGACAGAACTCCGTTAGCCTTTGCCCTGCTTCATTTTGTGCTCCAAGGCCAAACTTGCCTGTTGTTCCGTTTATTTCTTGATTTCCTACTTTAGCATTCCAGTCTCCTATGATGTAAAGGACATCTTTTTTGGGTGCTAGTTCTAGAAGGTGTTGTAGGACTTCATAGAACCGGTCAACTTCATCTTCTTTGGCATCAGTGGTTGGGGCATACACTTGGAAGGTAAGCAGGTATTATCTCCATATTGTAGCTGGGGAGTGGAGAGGGGTCTGAGAGAATGCATGAGAGAATGCATCTCTCTCTTCCCCCCCCCCCTTTGGAAGGCTAATGAGAAGTGAAATTAATTCCATGTTTCATTTTTAATTTACAGATTTTCAGTGTTTACAATATGAGCACTTAACACAGCAGCATAAATTATCCCTGGAAGGGATTCCCCATCTGCTTGTTAGAAGTTCCCATGTATTAAAAATGCACGATTGCTGGAGATATTCACAAGAGGTTCCAGCACATGGAAGCCAAGCCAGGAAGAAAGAAAAATCCATTTTAATGTGCCTTCATTTTGCAATACACATACTGACTGCAGCTGGCTTTTGTATCATTGTGGCACTTTATCCAAACTGTCCTTTCTCTTAAGAAAGCTGGTTTATTTTCTGCCACCAGTTTCATCAGATGCCATGCAAATGCACTTCAAAACACACATATACACACGCGCGCGCACCCCACGAAGCACTTCTCCCTGCAGATCAGTTAAGCTGAATCCCCCATGGTGTCTGTATAGTAATTTCCATTGTCTACTCTGTTTGCTTCAGTTTCAGGCACAGAAAAGCAGTCCTTTATTGTGTCCGACAATATCTGAGAAAATACCTCGTCCCATGTCAGAGGGATGCCACCTGATTTACTGCTCAAAATAAAAAGAGGTTTTCTTCATCAGTTCTGTGCGTAGAACATCTCTGCAGAGTGTGCATATATGTCAAAAGGGCTATTTCCACTCCATTTCCCATGGAGGGAAAACAGAAGGAAAATGTATTGCTCAAATGCCATGCCGTTACTTGCATAAAAGTACAGAAATGGGAAAAGCAGGTACAGTACTCAATTTTTTAATGTGCTTCTTAAATATCTGAACATTACTTTTCCTGCATCTGAGCTGATCTTAGAGTTTGGTGGTGGCAGAAATTGCACCTTTTCACATTCTCCATCCTCTGCTGCTGTTGGGTTCCTTTGCCTACTCCCTCTGCCTTTCTACAACATCAGGCAGGCCCTTCCCCGATTGTCACTGAGCAGCACAGACAAGGGAACCAAAGCAGCAGTGTGCAAAGTAGATCCATTCCACCTACTGATACAGTGGAAGTGCAGTCTTAATTGACCATCAGCTAGGGTTGTCTACTGAGAAGGCTAGCCAAGGCAAGCTCCATTAACGTCAACAGGCTTTGTGCTGGCCAAAATAGATTGGGTTCCACAACATTACAGATTATGGTCTTTAGGATGCTCCACATGGCATGAAGAGCTGCCCAGATTGGCATTTTGCACGTTGAATGAAGAGTGCATTGCAACAGTCATGCTCAGGTGCTGAATTATCCCTTACTCATTCCCTGACCACAGTAACTTCTGGGAGTGGCTGATGTTGGCACTTAGCAAAAAAAACCTGGAAATTATGAAACCTCAAAAATACTTCCTCTGACTCTGCATGGGTGTAGTTTACAATACCCTAAATATAATACCCTATCTACTACTGCCATAACTGCAGTGCATCTGGGTGAAGTGCCAAATAAGCAATGCTTGTCAATTGTTGCAAATTTACATTAAAAAACCCCCAACAATTGGTCTTCAGTCTATATGACTGCAAAGCCAACTGGATTGCTTAAAGAATGGAAGTGCATTATACTTACCCAACAACTTGGGCCTTTACATACTTCATAATTATAGCAACAGAACATATTTCTATATTTCCATGTGCAGTATTCATCAGATTTTTTTTGGGGGGGGGGAATGTGTGGTGGTTGCATATAAAGGATGATGCAGATGACACTGGGTCTTATACCCCCATTACAGAAAGTGAATAGGGCTGTAATTTGGAACACAACCAGGTGAAGGCAAACTTGCCAAACACAGTCGCCAGGACTGGGAGTAGGATCGGCGTCCTCGTCAGTCGCTGTATCCTATCCGCCCCCCCTAGGCCTCCTATCCTGACACGGGACTTCTTGGTTCAGTGCCACCAAATTAGGTAGCGCTGACTCGAGTAGCCCCATAGTGGAGGCTGGGGTGTTACTTGGGCTAAGGGGACGAATGTCCCCTTACTCCGAGGAGACCCCCAGCCCGCTCCTCTCCAGCACAGAATACAGTGTGCTCCTGGTGCCCACGCTACACCAGTGCTGGATAGGATTGCGCACTTTATCATTGATCCTCACCCAGCCTCTACTATAATCCTCATAGTGATCCTCATAGTTAATGATCCTCACCCAGCCTTCACCCAAAGTGAACTAATGTGGTTTAGGAAACTGCCTTTGTGCATAGACTGGAAGGGCACTGTAGTACACAGACCTTCCCTCTGCAAACATCCCGCCAGTCATGATGATGGATATTTGGTCTCTTGTAGTCTGTCAATTGCTCTTCTTCACTTCCTCCTTTCCTTCTTTGATTCACAGTACAATCCTATCCAACTTACACCACCGGTGTAACCAGCGGAGGAGGGCAGGGCAGGAGGCTTTGGAGGTGAGGGGAGATTTAAATCCCCTCTGAAGGGGAACTGAATCCTCTTTCCATTCTGGGACCTCCCATTCTCGCTGCACCTCTGGTTAAACCGGTGGTGTAAACTGGATAGGATTGCGCTGTCAGTCCCTGTACCAAGCTTCTGCTTATATATGAAGACTTCCACCATTCTTGTACAAAGTGATCACGTCAAACCACTGTCTTTTACAACGATCTCACTGTGCCGTCTTAAGATCTGAGCTGGCTTCCTCTATTTGTAGAATTCGTAGATTATAATTTGTTTGGGGAAGGGATTTCCCCCCTCCCCAGTTACACACTTCACTTGTACCTGCAGCTCTCAGAAAATCAGTGACTATATTTTTGCACCAGGCAGGAAGTGACACTGGTATGCTTTTGGTTTAAGCTCACTTCTCATGCGTGTGCGCACCTTTTTCTAAACATTTTCTGACATTAACAGAGGAAGATGCATTTGAAGACAATGCTGGGGAAACAGGTTTGTCAGTGTGGTAATCTATATATCATTAGAGTTCACAATTCTGTTCCTGATTAAACACAGGTTCTTGCCCCCTTCCAAAGCCCTGCATGTGTTCCAGTGTAGTACCCAGAAGCTCCTGTGCCAGTGGGCTTCCCCATGCACTCTACTGCATGGACTTACTCCCTGCAATGTATGAACAGGAAACCCCACTTGCTCAGGAGCTTGGCACATTCATCAGTGTCCGCAAGGCATCACTGGATCAGGAGGGTTGTTTTTAGCTATAACTGTGATAAATCTGGAAGGAAGCAGGACACTGTTTTAATACAAACAGCTGCAAATGGATTGCATTTGAAACTGTTTCAAATGTATGGATTTGAAAAAGCTGCAATCTATTTTTATTGTTGTTATATTTATCTGTATAAAAAGCCGGCTCCCAAGGATCTGGCACACTTCAGCAGCACCCAGAAGGGACTGGGGCTGTGCAGAAGAAAGAATGGAGCTGTGCAGAAAGGGCTGCTTAGTTCTCAATGGCTCCCTTGAGACAGGCTGCAATGGGGACAAAGTTGAACGGGGCCATCTCTGACCCTAACCTCACTCCACTGAGTTCAGCAGGGACAAATCCGCATATTTCCTAGAGGGAGATACCACTTGTTTTTCTCACAATTATATTTATCTCTTGTCTAACTGAACAGCTGCCATTTACCATATTGTCCCGAGTATAAGACGCACCTGATTATAAGGCGCACCCTTAAAGTTTGGTGCTATTAAAAAAAAATTAATTAAATCACTGGCATTAAATTGCAACAGCCTGATTATAAGACGCACCCCTAGTTTAAAAACTTAAATTAGGAGAAAAAAGTGAGTCTTATACTCAGACCAATACAGTATTTCTATGGGGAAAATGAAGCACTGCACCCGCGGGCAAAACTTGTCTCCCACCCCTCGGACTGGGTAGCCAGACCTTGTGACAGGTATTTCATGATTTGTATGTGTGCAATGCGACTCTGTATGCATTGCCCTCCCCTCGCTCCCCCCTTTCTGGCTTCCTAGAATACATATGCCCTCCAACTACACCCCTACACACATACACATCTAGTGTTTTATAAAATGCAGAGACTTCAGCTTCAGCAATGGATGCAGTACATCAGAAACTTTTGTTGTGCAAACTGTCCCAGATATAAACATCCCTGTGTGAAGGAGAGTCTTACTTTTCAAGACTCATATTTTTCTCCTAAACTCTTTATTGTTGCTACAGATGGTAGTGGTTTTTTTTTCTTTCTTTCCTGCCTGCTTCATTTTCAAATTATGTACGCATTTTCATACTATCAGTTTAGAGTTCTGCAATTACATTTGTATGAATTCCCCCAAGTATTATTTGACTTCAATGCTGAATTCTCAAACATGAAGGAGAGATGTGTTGAGATATTACAGCACAGATTTCAGTTCATACAGTGTCCCAACCAAGCTATTAGTATTGTAAACCTGTTGTTCAACAGATGGATTTCTCCGTTTCCACAAGACACTCGGTGCTTGACATACTAATATCGCTTTATTATGCCCATCATTATCACACATTTACAAGTGCAATTTAAATTTTTGAAAAACAACAACAACGTTCCAATAGGTCTGTTTATTACACTTCAGATTTGTTTGAAAAAAATCTGTTCTGCACTGTGTCAATTTAATGGAGATGATTTGAGATTACAGTTGGACAATATTTCCATTGGATGATACTACCTAGAATGCCTCATCATAAAACACCTTTGACACAGGATGATGTTTCGTTATTTAGACATGTTCATGAAGTGGGAGACACACAAACAGAGGGTGGCACTTCCATTATTGCTAATTGGGAACCTATTACAACATCTGATGTCACAGTAGGAGCAGACGCTTTAATTAAAGGCTTAGATGAATGGCAAATAACTGAACTTACCCATAAGGCCCTTCCCTTTGCCCAGCTTTTGAATTCTGTTCATCTCATTCTGGCAAGGGAGACCTAAAATGAAATATATTCGAGTGTATTTCCAGATGGTAAGGGACAGATTCTCAAATGATTAGCTTCACAATTGACCAGCAATGTAGTCTACTTCACACCTGGGAATGCAGGAACCACATATGCTTCTACTGTACTGCAGAACAAATGTGTGCCATTCGCTTTACTAATTAAATTTACAACACACTATGCTTAAACATTGGGGGCCATTTTGGTTGTTAAACAGTTTTTCCTTTCTGTCAGCACACTGATCTAAAAGCAAGAACACGGATGCATTGCTTGCTAATAGACTAATTTCCACATGATAAGCAACAACATGCACAGTGAGCCAATAGAAATTGACCCAATTCTGAGGTTTTCACTGCAAATCATGGTCATGATCTAGATTTCCCCTGCTGCTAAGCCAACAGAATCAAGAAGCCTCTGTGTGAACAGAACGGCACACACACTTTGTAACCACTGGACTGTAGACTACAGACATGAGCATTTAAACACCTTGGCCTCCTTGTGGAGAAAATAGTCCAGAGACCTT
Organism: Plestiodon gilberti rubricaudatus; assembly: GCA_026170595.1. NCBI lineage: Eukaryota > Metazoa > Chordata > Lepidosauria > Squamata > Scincidae > Plestiodon > Plestiodon gilberti. The sequence continues at coordinate 189,619,927 of JANXHW010000002.1, read as the reverse complement.
TGTGTATCCAAACAGATGCCAGGTACACAATGGCTCCAAGTGCTCTGCTGCACTATGTGCAAAAACAGTGTGTGTAATGCAACAGTGAAACCCCTCCATTCCTTTTAGCGGGTCTAAAAGCAGTTTGTTCCTTCTTGAACACAGGGTCCAGCTGGGGATAGAGAAGATGTCAGGAGAGATCTTGTTGGTAATAGGTGTGCCCTAAGAGATGGGCATTTGAAGACGTGGGAATTGGGTTACCTGCTTTTAATGCTACTCGTGCTGATTAGGGATTAGATCCATACTTGCTGTTGCATGAGTGGAAAGGCATTTCTGTCCTACAAGATGGCTCCCCCAATTTCCCCCTCCCTTGCCGTATTCCATGCCATTTTGGAGAAACCCTTGACCCTCCAGAGTGGCTTTAGAGAGGGATACAGGGCTGCAGCAAGAAGAAGGGGCAGGGGAGTTTCACTTCTGAGACTTCACATCTAAGCCAAGAGGTTTAATGGGATTAGGACCTACTTTATTGGATTATTTCTACTACATATACAGCCCAATCCTATTGGGCTTCTTCGCTGCCAGAACTAGTGTTCTGACAGCAGAATCTGCCTTAGGACAGTCGCAAAAAACACTCTGGCAGCACGTGAAGCCATGCACTGTCGGAATGGCAGCGGGTTGGGGAAGGCACGCTGACTCCAGTAGGTTGGCGGGAGACAGTGCCGTAGTAATGAGCAGGGAACGGTCTGCCCCCGGGCAGCACGTGGTGGGGGAGAGGAAGGATAGGACTGGGCTATTAGTCATGCTTTTGCTACTGAACAGAGAGGGAAAGGAGTTTTCATCTAAGAAGGATGTGAAGAGGAAACAACAAAGATGTTGTAGAGAAAATACTGATTGGTAAAGAGGGAAAGAAAGGATGACAAGGGAGAGAATTGTATGGCAAAAAGGAGAATATCAGGATTATAGAAAGGAATAGAAAATCATGCTGAGAGAACAACTGAATAGGAAAGAAGGACAAATGAACCAACAGCGAAAACTCTCACAAATGTTCCTCTGTTGCCTCTGCACCCTCCTCACACCCTGCTGCTTCCACCTTCAATTCTTCCTTGTGCTTGACCTGTTTGGCCACACATCCTGTTCACTCCACTCATCCCTCCGATAGCTTCACTCATCTCCTTTTGCAGCTGGCTGACTACGTCTGGTATAAATCCATCCTTTTGCCCTTCTCATGTACCATCTAGCTGGCCAAAATAACACTGTTGAACCCACCTGAGACACAGCGACTCTAGAAATCCTCGGCACCTCTTTGCTACCACCTCACAGCCACATTAAAAGGTCCCTATTCTGTCCTCATAATGGGCAGGTAGACCAATAAGATGGAACACAAGGTAGTAACCTCATCAGGACAAACTGGACAGAGAAAGAACAGGAGGGAGGGAGGTGGAGAAGGAGGGAGAGTTGTAAGAGTGGCAGGGAGAGGGAGGTCTCGATTTTGGGAATGGAGGGGAAGGCAGCGTCTCGGACAGAGAGTGAGGAGGGGAGAGGCAGGCCTTAGCCAGAGGGAAAGACAGCAATGAGGTGAAACACAGCTCTGTCTCTCTAACTACAGACCGTTTTCCTTTCATCCAATGTCTCATCTTTAACTGGCTGACATTTCAACCTGGATACTTCATTGTCATCTCAAGCTCAATATGTCCGAGGCTGAATGTTGCCACCCACCCTGTGAATCAGGTGAATCAGGTCTTGGGTTTACCCTGGACTCGTATCCCATATTATTTCCCATAATCCCCCATATCACTTCTTCCTTGACAATATTGCTAAAATGTGGCCCTTTCTTCCTGCCCTCTCAGCAAAGACTCTAGTTCACCCCACACAGTCAACTGTTACCTTGACTGAGCAACTTTGTCCTTGCTGGTCTTCCATTGGCTCATCTTAGTCTCCTCACCTCTGCCCAGCACTTCATAGCTGAATCATTCATTTCACTTTTAGCCACTCCTAAAATCCCTTGATTGGGTCCCAGGCTCTGGCGCCAGCTCCTTCTCCTTACTTTCAAAGCCCTCTACGGGCTTGCCCCGTTCTGCCTCTCTCATCCCACTACACTACCGCCCGTGACCTTTGGTCTTCCAGCTCCAGCTCTGAAGGACTCCTGGCTCCCTCAGATGACTCCATCCTTTCTCCCTTGCAGCCCCTTATGTTTTGAACTGCCTCCCAGCATGACAGTTGCTTCTCATATCCCTTCTTATAAACCCACCGTTTATGTGAAGGCTTTGGCCTCATACCGTAGTCCTCTTCCCTACTATAACAGGCACTGCAATCCAGCGCCCTGCGCACCCTGCATTAACATGGCGCATGCTGCATCTCACAGGGGAGTTTCGAAGTGCAAAGGCCTCCTCAAGGTAAGGGAACATTTGTTCCCTTGCCCTGGGGTAAGCCTTGGCTGCCCCGCTAGGTCTGCTTGGACTTGCACCAGCTATTTTGCAGATGCCAGTCTGAGGGGACCCAGGTAGGTGGATTGAGGCCAGGAAGGGGGATAGGATAATGGCGGAGCTGCTGCTGCAAATACCACCCCCTTCCCGGCCTCGACACACTCCCCTCCCCACCGCTGTCTCTGCCCTGTTCTTCCCCCTCCCTGTTCCTCCCACCCCCCTTGCCAGGGCTTCTCTGGAGGCTGTTGGTGCACGGCTACTCACTGCTTGCGGCACTGGCCAGGCTGCGCAGAATAGTAGGTTGCATTTTGCAACTGCCATAAAGCACATTGTGCCGCCGGAAAACTTGTTCTGGCAGCACAGTGGCTCAATAAGATTGGGCCCTAGGTAGGTGTAACTGCAAGAATCACATATGCTTCCCCTGTTTATCCTGCCTCCAGCCCCTCCCTCCCATGGTTTCCCTTCTGTCAATATCTAGATTGCAAGTTCCTCCCAGTGTTCACACTGATGGTGCTGTATAAGTAAATAACGATTAAAAAAGGAGAGGATGGAGCAGAGGAAGAAGAAGAAATCAGAAACAGACAGAAAAGTGAATTTTGAAGACTGTGTCTTTACATGCATTGGGAGCTGTCTGAGTAGTTCCTCTAAAAAAAAGAACAGTATCACCACCACAAAACTAGTATTTAAATTATCCATGGGTTCATTTTTCAAGATAATGATTATATATAGATATAGATATATAAAAACCATATATATATGGTTATTTGCAACTTAAGAAAGAGGAGAGAGACATCTCCATACCCAAGTGTTTGCTTTTTGAAGAGAAAAAAGGGGAGGGAAGAGCCAAAGCAGAAACCATCATAAATTACGCGAGCCCCTCAAGCTAGTGAAGGGGAAGTGCCATTTCTGAGCCTTGGTTCAAAGTCAGGGCTTCGTCCCTCTCTAGAAGCCACTACTGATGGGATCCCAGCTGGGCTAAAGAGGCCCAATGGCCAGCCCCCTCTTGCTGCTGCTAATAGCCCATTTCGACCTCAGGCTGAAAGAACAGAGGGCAGTGGAACCCACCTTGCATTGATAGCAACTTGGCTACAGGAGCAAATAAAGCTGACAAGAGAACAGAGACATGATTCAGGGAGTAAAAAGAAGGTAGAGGCCAGGAGACGAAAGTTGCTTCGGGCCCTTTTCAGCAACCCAGGTGCTAGTCACCGCACCCATTTTTTAGATGTTAATGGCTAGTGGATGCCTGACGTTTTGCACCTTTGGCCATGTGTGAAGTTAACAGTTCTCAAATGACTGCACTTATGTGGTCATGCAAATGAAGACCTAGTGTGATATTCAAAGATGTCCATCAGCTCCAATGCTCTAACCACCTCCTTGTTTTAGCCATTAAAAACTACTCCTGCCTTAAGGAAACATGGTGATGCATCTCATATACTAAATCCTAATTGCATATTTGCCTTTCAGTATCACTTAGAAAATCATTTTCCATGCAGACAGTTTAGTATCAGTGCACTGAATCTCAAAGTCAATTTCTTAGCACAAATGTGCTGATTTACCTCCAGGCTTCTGAAAGCAGTAGCACCATTCGTTGTTTGAAAGCTTTCCATCTTTGAAGGAGTCGCAAGAGTTGAAGAGGGGCTTGATGCATGGCTCATACTTATCAAGATAAATGGCATTGATCTCAGAATGATCGAGGAGAAGGTCATAGTTCATATCCAGTTTGTTGAACATCCAGCCCAGTGAATCCTTACAGATTGGTAATATACTAGTGTCAAATCCTGGGAAGACAAGAGAAAAGAACCCCAACTGAGCCAGAACATACAGACATTACGAAAAACAAAAGAAGCCTGGCTAATTGCCTGTGTTTTCAGTTTTGCAGATAACTGGTAAAAATTGATTTCAGTTTAACCTTAACTTCTTGACTTGTAGGAAAATGGAACATGATCCCACTTCAAAAATAAGTGTGCACGAAATGCATGGGCTAAAGAGAGACAGCAGCGTAAATCTTAAAGATGGATAAGAGTCTTAAGTCAAAGCTGTTCATTATGGTGACACAAATGCATATGGAAAAGCTAGGAAGTTTACAGTTCATTGAAGCCTGATTCTATTCAGAATGGAATTTTGCCTTGTCTGTTAGTATGAAGATGGAACGTTCTCATTTTATTTATTTTATTTATTATTGTGTTTTGTAACTAAAAAATGACAACGCAGTTCACAGCAATACAAATACAATACAAAATACTCCTGGGGGGAGGCAGTTCTCAGCTGGGCCTGGGTCCAGACATGAATGATGGGAGGGTGGCTGACTGCTGCATTTGCATCATTTTCAAACTGTTTGGAATCAGAAAGCAAGGGACATAATGAAAGATGCCAGTTCAGTTTTCTGCATTGAATTTCCTATTAATCACAACCTCTCTCATTCCTTAACTGTTTGCTGCTGTACTCCTATGTAGCAAAAGACTGTGTCTTCCATGTTTTTTTTTAAACCCTATTCTAATGCCATTTTGATGGAAGAGGTAAGAGTGCATGCACATGTATCTCGGTTGAATAAAAATTACCTCCATCAGTGGTGCCTCTGGTAGCCATAGCCCACGTTTCCAGTTTCAGGTTCAGAAACCTGACGTTTTAGGGTCAGAAAGCGTTACTGACTGACATTTCCTCCTCAGGAGGCCTAGCCCCTCCAGTTGTGACTCTGGGGGAAGAACCCCAACAAAACCCCAGCCACATCTTATAGTGGACTGAAAATCTTGCTTTTGAACCCACTACAATACAAACCACACCCACCTCTCAAAAAACATCCTGTGCTGCCATCTTGTTTTCGCTAACCTCAGTGTTAAGAGATATACATCATTTGTCAAAAACAAAAAAAATGGTATATGCCATGTTCAGAAAGCCAAGTCTGTGTACAGTCAGGGGCACAGCAAAGTGCTCTCCCTCTCTTAGATGTTAGAACCCTGACCTGATGGCAAATGGTACGCCAGGGCATTGCTTACGGCCAATCAACTAAACTAGCTGTATTTCTTGGCACTATGTCAAACAACATAGTCAGAGGCCATCTATCAGACTCTTTTGCTTTGTGTATCAAGTTTCATTTCCCAGTGCTACTTGATAATAGAAAGCACACACCCTGTATCACTTAGGTTGAATCATCATTCCTGAAAGCCTGCAGGGCCACTGCAGTCTATCTGTTATTTTAAATGTTCATTTTTGAACGAGCAAAAAGACATCCATCTCGAAATTAGGCTCTTTAGCTGTAACTCCAGTTGAGGGTTGTCGGTGACACTGAAAACCACCAGAGGAGTTTAGGTAATGCAAACATCAATGCTATTTTATGACAGGCTACTTTAAAAAGATAATGCAATTTCCTGTGAGCTAATGCCACTGAGACTGGGGAGTAAAAGCAAGATAATCTGAATTTTCCCATGTCTTGTTTCCTTCAGCAGGTTACATGCACTTAAAAAAAAAAGAAGTGCAAAAATAATAGATGTCGGGCTCAACATCTAGCTCATGTTATTTAGAAGGGCTATCCTATTGTCCTTAATAACTTCACTAACCTCTGAGAAAGGAAGGGTTTGGCTCATTTATCAAACACAGGCATTTCTGGAATTAAGGCGTAAGAGTGTTTCTAGAGTGTTTTTCTATTAAAATGCTCATTGCTTTGTATATTCACCACTCATTCCTACAGCATCATGCAATAACTTGCATCTGTGGATCAACCATCACATATTAATCATTCATTCATTCATTCATTCATTCATTCATACATACAACTCATTTCATGCGACATGGGAGCCTCTTCCCCACTGTGATCTCATAAGGGGGATTGCTGGTGTGGAAAAGGACCACATCAGTCACAAGACCTACATGATTCCTCTTCAGCAAGGTTAATGTGGGAATATGGGTTTATAGAATATTTATTCATACTGTATCACTTGATGTCAGCTCAGACACAATACCTTCCTAGGGCCACAGTTCACACATTTGGCTGTCAAGAAATTAATCATAGAAATTACTATTGCCATGAAATCTGATGTATTTAATTCCATAGTGTAAATTCTGCTATATAATAGAACTTCTTTGAATCATTAATTGGAGCTATGTTACCTGATGTGCTTTTAATATATGCACTTGGGATCTCTCCTGTGCTGGGTTCTGGGTAGTGGCCAATGACACAGGTCAATAGTTCAGCTGGGAATGGCGAAAGGCGCAACAAACAAACTTTTATTGTGGGGAAAATTTACAATAATAGGGAGGAAGAAGCAAATATATCAATTCAGTGTTTCTTAGCCATTCACACAGCTAGTTCTTAAGTGGTTGCTATAGAAGAGAGAGAAGAGGAGGGGAGGAGAGAAGAAATCCTTATACGGGAAAGGGGTGCATAGCGGAGGAAGAGAAGGGTGGGGGATATAGGACATAGGAAACTTACATGGGTTACCCAGGGAGACCTGGGGCTTGAAAGCTGGGAGTTTTAGGGCATCAGAAAGGAAGGGGGGAAGGAAGAAAGCTGGGAGAGTGAGAGAAAAGAAAGATGGATTCCTGCAGTTCAGTCTGCAGCCAAACCCCGTTGCTGGATAGAGGTTCTCTGCAACCAAGGGCTGCAGGCTAAGGCTGAGCCATTGCAAGGCAGCCCACAAGGATGACTGTCCAGCCCACAGTGGCACAGCAGCTTCCAGTTGTGCTAGGGGGAAGAAGTGGGGGGGGAGGAGGTTGGAAAGAAGAAGGGAGCGGAGGTTCCTTTTAAGCCAGCCTGATAGGGGAGAGGTGATTGCACTGACAATGAAAAGTCACATAAACAATGAATGAATGAATGAATGAATGAATGTATTTCTGGATCCTACATTCTGGGTATAAGGTCTTTTTTTTTTTTTAACTTTCTGGCATTATATACTAGTTGAAAGAAAAATGAGCACAATTTAGCCAAAGTTAAGTACAAGCCTTCTTGATTTCAGTGGGAAAAGTTAAGGGCAGACCCATTTTATCTTCTTTCTTCTGTGGACAATGGAGTGATTTAAATCTATTTATTTAACCCTAAAATATATTTCATTTTAATTCAAAGCACTGGAGGAACTTAGGATAGTGGGGACAAAGAATGAGGAATCTCTCTTTACATCTTTTCTTAGGGCCCATTAGGATGTTACTCAAGCTGTGGGGAGCTATTATAGCACAGCTCCTTCTCATATTACTAGGGTGATACATTTCCAGACCATGGATCATGAGAAACAACTATAATTTGAAGAACAGAATATTCAATTCATACATTCCTGGGGTAATGTCAGAAGCTTTCTTGACCGCATTGAAGGAGTTATGGCTCCTTTCCACGCAAACATTGCCCCAGTTTTGGGAGGTATAGGAAATGAATGTGCAGGATGAGTGAAAGAATGAGGGCAACAGTGCAGAAAGTGATTTTTCCGTATGAAGGCTGTAAAGAATACCACCACTCTCACCCCACTAAGCCTGCTGTCTGCTCTCTATGTCTCTGCTACAATGCATTGTGGAAGTCAGAGAGAAAGCTGTTCCTTGCACTGCGTTTTTATACTCTTGCCTCAGGAGGAAGCTTTGTCTTACTGAGAGAGGAATCAATCTCCCCTTCACCCCACTGCCTGAAACAGTGAGACCCAAGGTCCAAATTCCTACCACTATTTTAGGTACAGCCTTTAGGGAGAGCGATTGTCTTGCTCATTCACATAACTTGGCTCTGCTGCAGATAGTGCTGGAAAGATCATTAATTAGTGTCTGTTGAGATGGGGATCCTCATGTTTCAAACACCTGCTCACCAGAAGTGGGCTGAAGCCCATTACATTTTATATCTTCTTGGACAGCTGGTTAGAAGAACTACCAGCTTCCAATCACTTCAAATCCTGAAACAGATTCAACTGAGTGACCTACCTGAGGAAGACTTCCCATACTGGTCTAAATATTGGTCTACACATGAGAATACAATCTGTATGTGAACCACCGGTGTAGGAATGAACAGAAAATCTTGTATCAGTTGTATCAGCTGGGCACAATCCAGCTGCAACCACTTGTACTGAACCAGGACCATGCATTACCAGCAGCGCTTTCCTTCAGCACATGTAATATGAGCACATAGGGGGAAAACAACTTTGTGTGAAGACACAGCTGTGTGCTTTGGCGAGGAAAGAAAGAAGGCGGTGTGGATGAAAGGTGCAACAAAAGGAGTTATGGCCCAATTCTATCCTTGTGATGCGATGGTGGATCTCACAGGTCGCCGTCATCTGAGCTGCTCTGATGGCGGGCGGCTTGCTGCTGACACTACAGAAGCTGGTAAGCCTCGTGCCAGCACTCGTGGGCAGTAGACCGGCCACCGGAGCAGGTAATGTGGTTACAGGGGTGCATTGGGGGCAGGGATCAGACCAGGAGCAGAGCTCAATGCGAGATCCAGAGCTCCCGTCCTGGGCCCAACCCCCCCCCCCCTTGGACCTAACAGTTTTACACCAGTAAAATAGCTGGTATAGTTCTGAGTAGGCCCATGGGGGACCTGGGAGCGGCAGAGGAAAAACCACATGTGACCATTCATTCACAATCAGAACCCATGTTTAATCTGTTGTTATGGAGAAGAGCAGAGATAGGAGGAGGAGAAGGACTTTCTTAGAAGGACAAGAGGGCAGAACAAAAGGGGGGAAAAGAGGTGGGAGAAGGGACGTAGGTAGATGAGGTGGATGTTCCAGAAAGACCTGAGGTTAAGGAAGTGGGGCTTTGAGGTGTAGGGAAGGAAGGAAAAGGAGGAAATTGGGGGAGCTTAGTGGAAATATAAGAGAAAAAAGGTTCCTGCAGCTTGGACCACACAAGACGCTCACAGAGAAAGTCACAAACACAATGCGTATTGTCAATCTGATTAAACACGAGACAGAGACAAGGAAGACAGTGGGGACTTGGTGGGTTTTTGGTGAGGCAGCGCCAACGACCAAGGTTACGATCCATGTCTGCAAGGCTTGAGTGCACTGTGTTGCAGGGGCTGCGGGCCAAGATAGTCAAGACCAAGCAAACCTTCTGACCAGTAGTGAAACAAGGGTGGAGCGGAGGCAAGTAGTTCTGCAAGACTCTGTTACACTGGAGTCAGCGGCCCCTCCCCCTTGCTGTTGGAGCCATTCCAGCAGCAAAAGGGGAGTGTCCTGCGTGTTGCCTTTGCTGCCAGAATGGCTCCAACAGCAAAGGGGAGGGGCCGCTGACTCCAGTGTAACGGAGTCTTGCAGAACTACTTGCCTTCGCTCCACCCTTGTTACGCCTCTGCTTCTGACTATAGCAGGTCTTGCAGACAGAAAGAGGGCTATGAAACAAGTCCCAGCATGCAATTTAGGCAGCAGCCTTAAGTACAGGGTGAAACAGGGCAAGGAAGCCACACTGCTTTCCCAGAGAAAAGGGTGCATTGAAAGTGACCCACAGCAGTTTGTGGCTTTGGTTGGACTGAGGGAGACAGAAGGAGAGCAAGTCTGGAAAGGAAAAGGGGAGCAGGGAGGTGTTACCAATCCTGGGTGCTGGCTGGCACAGTGGTCCTTGGACGGCAGTTGGAATGGGGGTGAGTTGACACAGCACCAGCGGGTTAATGCTCCACAAACCGAAGGCAAGGCAAGATAAGTTGGCAAAGAACAAAGAACTCAAGTTTCTAATGCTCAGTGTGTTTTTATAGCTCTTTTCCCCATAGAATCCTATGGGATCCTTTGTGGGGTGAGCTAATCAGGGATCCTCCTTTGCTAGTTGAGGACTATTGTCTTTCGCACGCAGCTGAGGATGTGGCGGCTAGTTTGGATGTCTGTTGGCTTGCAAACAGGCCTCCCCGACTGAATTCTAATCATGGGGTTGGTGAAGACCACTGGAATTTGGGATCCTTCTTTTGTTTTGCTAAACTTGTTTCTCTCAAAGTCAAGAGCTCCTAGGTGGTGGCTGTGGTCACAAGGCTGAAATCTGCTGTTCCAGGAGGATACCTGAAAGTGGAGCCAGTAAACTCTATTTGACACATGAGACTATTCTGGATTAAGTGGTTTGAAAATAGAACCAGACCTTCTACACCTTTAACGAGAGGTTCTGCAGGTCTAGCTTTTTGTGTCACTACAGTATTATGCCTTGCAGAACTGTACATGAAAGAAAAAAATCCCCTTTGACATTCCTTTGACATTCGAGCCTTTCCAACTACTGACAACGCAATCCTATCCAACTTATACCACCGGTGTAACCAGCGGTGCAGCGAGAACGGGAAGCCCCAGAACAGAAAGGGGATTCAAATTTCCTCTAAAGGGGGATTCAAAATGGATTTGAATCCCCTTTCCATTCTGGGGCCTCCCGTTCTCGCTGCACTGCTGGTTACACTGGTGGTGTACGTTGGATAGGATTGCGTTGTGAACCTGGCAACTCAAGTTGTAGACCTTGACTAGAGCTTCATGGCAACACTGATCAACACAGAGTGCTGTCACACAAATGATCTGGCTTTCCAGTGGTGGAGAACTTTGTATGCACAATGGGTTGTGCGCACACAGCAGCTCCATAACTGAACAGTGGTGAAGCTCCAGGTATTCTTTGCAGTTTCCATCCCAGGAGCAATGAAGGGATGTGGGAATGACAGTGCAAGGAACTAACAGAAAGGGAGAAGGCAGAGCGATCCTAGATTGGATTTTTACAAGAAGCCGACTCTGAAATCATACACACTTACTCATGTACTGCCCAAATGCCTTTTCTTGCATAAGTATGCAACTGGAGATCTGGCTTTATCAGACTTACAGCCCATTCCAACCCAAGGGCTAAGCAGCACAAGTCAGACCTAAAGTCAGCCTAAGTCGTTTAGGTCGACTTTAGGTCTGGAACGCGACCATTTAGGGTGAAGTTAGGTCAAAGTTAGGTCGAAGTTACGACCGACGGACTAAGAACAGCCCATTCCAATCCAAGTTGGACCTAAAGTCGACCTAAAAGTGGGCGGACCATGGGCGGACCGTGGGTGTAACGGGGGCGGCAACCAATTAACGTTGGATTCCAGACCCTGGCGAGCACAGACACGCCCCCTCCAACACAAATGCTGACACAAATTTTAGGTTGACCAAAAAGGTGGACACAAATTCGAGGAGACCCATAGGAGCCATTTTACCTTACCCACTCCAGCCCTCTCCTGAAAAGTTCTAACACCCTACTCCTGAGTTAGGTCAGAGTTAGGACGGAGTTGTGCCTGCTAGGTCTGGAAACGGACAGAGTTATGCCACAGATAGGGAGCCTATCAGCACCCAGCCCCACCCAGCCTCTTTCCCACAAAAGCCCAGCCCCAGGCCCCCAGTCTCTCTCGCTCTCTCTGAGCATGTGGCGTGGGGTTCTGTCCCCCAGCAGCCACAAAGTGGGACTTTGTCGGTGGAGGGCAACATTCACAAACACCCCACTTCTCTCTTCTCTCCTCCTCTCTCATCTCTGCCCCCCTCAAGGGCAGAGAGGGCTGTTCTGGCTTTGGCCAAACTGTTTACAGCTGTGCCTGGGCAGCTGCCTCCATGCTACCATTTGCTAACCCATGTCTTTCTCCCAGCCTCTCCCCCCCCCACACAGGCAACAACACCAGCAGGTAAGAGCAGGGTTCGTGCTGACATGTGTTCTGACTTCTGCCTCTTTGCATATAGAAATATAGGTAGGATACATGATGCTTTACCAATGTGTTGTCTCATAGCTGCCTGCATAGCCTGCCATGATATGCCTCTTTACCAATGTTCCCTCTCATAGCTGCCTGAATAGCCTGCCATGATATGCCTCTTTACCAATGTGCCCTCTCATGTCTGCCTGCAATGCCTTCTCTGAAATGCCTCTTTACCAATGTGCCCTCTCATAGCTGCCTGCATAGCCTGCCATGATATGCCTCTTTACCAATGTGCCCTCTCATGTCTGCCTGCAATGCCTTCTCTGAAATGCGTCTTTACCAATGTGCCCTCTCATGTCTGCCTGCAATAGTCTGAGTAGTCTGATGCCTGCCTGCAATGCCTGCTATGATATATAGGATACATGCCGCTTTACCACTGTTGTGTCAGATTGCCGCCTGTTGTCATGTGAGCATACAACACCACGAGTGTGGTGCTGTTAACCTTCTGTAGACACCAGCTGTCCCCCCCCCCTTTTTCTCCACAGGGTCAACTGACAGGTCAGTATTGCTAGGATTGCCATGGTTCTGACCCAATATATGTGTTGTCTTCTCTGTCTTTGACCCTTTTCCCTTACAGGATCATGCTCACCTTACACCCAGGTAAGCAGCTCAGACCATGCTATGTGTGTCACACCTATCAGCTGTGTTTTATTTCTCTCCCTGCAGGCTTTTGCAACCAACACACTGGCTTATCTTCAATGACGATTGCTACCACACACCAGCTGCCATGTAACACCCCCTTGTTTTTTGTCTCCCCAGGAACGTCCACTACCACCTACCTTTCTGGGAGCACCCCTGGGCCCGCAGTCTGGTTGCCCCACGGTCGTCTGCCTCGATGCTGCCAGAGGTCAGGGAGCCAGCCCTGCAACCCTCCTCAGCTGCCGGCGCTGCTGCTGCTCCACCTCCCTGGCTGTCATACTTGCTGTTCCTCCCCTTTCTATGGAGCAGGCTGTGGTTCCACAGGGGAAGAACCTGCGTCTCCAGGTCCATGGGGCACGTGTGCTGCTGCTGCTGCTGCTGCTGTTGCTTTCAGAGTGGCTGCTGTGACTACCCCTGGCAGCCTCGCCTGGCCATCTCAGCTAACGTTCCAGAACAATAAAGACGCCCCTCGGGCAGAGCCCCCTTGAAAAATATGTGCCCAGTGTTACACAAGCATCGCCCCCCACACAAAGACAGCCCCCAGCACTCAAGCCCCTGCATGAATCCCTTCCAGGGACTGCCATTTCCTTCCCAGGGCGAACACAGCTGGGGGGCTGCCAGACCCCCATGGCACAGAGGGGAGGGGGGAGTTGGGGGGGCCTCTCAGGCAGGCAAACAGTGACAGGCGCCACGGAGCCCATAATGGGGCCGCTTCTGGCCGCTGCGTCTGTGTAGTGGCTGCTCGGCAACCAGGGATCTCACCCGCCAGGGCGTCCGCCTGTCACGAAGTCCCGTCCGCCCGTCACGAAGTCCCTTCCGCTCATGGTCTGCCCGTTTCTGTGTGGCTTCCGCCCAAAGTCCGTCTGCATAAGAGGTGCCTGTTTCTGCATCGCCTTCATCTGCGGAGCGCCCCCTGTGTCCCTATCGGTCTCTGCAGACCCCTCTCCCTGTATCTCTCGCCCACCAGCCTTGTTGTCTGTCTGTCTGTTTCAGACCCACCCGTGTCCCTCCCCAGCACCCACTGTCTGCCTGCCTGTGTGTCTGCCTCCCCTCCCACTCCCTGATGATGGAAGCTGGCCACCCCCACCCTGCCAGAGCGCCTGCCGCGAGGCGCCGTTGCTGCCCCATCTGGGGGCGTGATGAGCTGCGTGAGCCCTTCCCGCTCACAGCAGACAAGCCCACGGCATCTCTCGGTCATGGCCGGGGCACAGAGCAGAAAGCACGCCGGGATGCCATCTTTGTGGCATTGCCACGGCCCTGGAGGCCCAGGGCTTCAGGCAGCACACGGGCGAGTCATGTCTGAGGCGGTTCCAGACCTCATGAGACCCCCCTTGTGTGTGACGTTCCCACCCCCTCCTTCCCTTCCCTGCTCACCCCCCCATGACCCCCACGTGCGGCCTCAACGTGGCTTGGGGGTGGCATCGCCTTCTGCAGGAGGGAGGGGACGGCCACTCTCCCCTGCAGCAGGTGGCTAATGCACAGGATGCCCTGTGGCGGCTGTGCTCAGGCACCTCGCTCACCTGTCACCTGCCCTGCGCCCGCCACATGACTGTCTCTTCCCCCATGCCTGCGGCCGGCCCCTTTGTGACCGGGCTGCAGCAGACCCTATGGCAGCTGCCATGGATGGACGCTGACACATGCAGACAGAGGCCTGCACATGCCCGAGCCAGACACGGAGCCTGGAGAGCCTGCCTGCCTGGGAGGTAAGTGTTGCCTGGATCCTGGGGTGGTGCTGGGCCACTGAAACTACAGCCTGCCTAACTCAGGCATAACTCTGACATAACTCACATATAACTTATGCCTAACTCAGTGGTGGCCAACCCGCGGCACGCGTGCCACAGAGTGGCACGGGAAGGTCCGTCGGGTGGCACGCCGCCCGCCCGCCGCCTCCCTCCCGGCTTCTCCCTCCAGGTCCGCGCGACTCCGGAGGCCGGGAGAGAGCGTCCTCCCGTCACGCCGGCTCGGCCTATACTGCCCAGGCCTGAGCCGGCGATTTCGCACATGCGTGCAATGCATCGGGAGGACGCTCTCTCCCAGCCTCCGGAGTCGCGCGGACCCGGAGGGAGAAGCCGAGGCTCCACCGGGTCCGCACCATCACATGGCGGATTGGGAGCTTTGGCAAGAAGGCTACCTGGCCAGGCTCTGAGAAGAGGATTTGCTGCCGCCGCCGCCTGAGGAAGAACAAGGAGGAACAGTGCTCTGAAGGGGACATTCCCACCTGCCCCTGGCAGCCAGCATGAGCTGAGCGCACTTGCCTCTCTGCCCAAGGGGCTGGATGGCTCGAGAGCTGCTGCGCCCAGGCGGGGGGCAAACTTGGAAAGGCCGAATGCCTTCGGGGACTGTAGCTATGTCTGCTGGCTTCTGGGACCCTATTCCCGCCCGCGCTGCTGCTGTTGCTCCTGGCGGAGGCATCTTTGCACAAGGGGAGTGAAGGCTGCAAAGGCGGTTGTTGTTAGTGCTGGTGCTGCTAACGCGGTCCTAATGCCTGTCACTTCCCGGGACGCGCTGGTGGCGGTGGCGGCGCCGCGGCGGCAGCAGGCAGGAACCCCCCGAGTCCTGCTCAGGCTTGCTTAGCCTCTCCCGGCATCTGATTGGATACGGTCAGGCTCTGCGTGGGACAGCGGGGCTGTGGCGAGGGGTCTCGGAAACCATGGGTTATTGCAGCGGCAGGTGCACGCTGATCTTTATCTGTGGCATGCAACTGGTAAGTGACTCGCCGGTACCCTGCTTAATGGTCCTTCAAAATTATGATTATTGGGTGTCGTCTAAAAGAGAGAGTACAAAAGAGAACTGCCATATCCGAAGGGGCGGGTGCAATGAGGAGAG
The DNA here is from genome assembly GCA_026170595.1 of Plestiodon gilberti rubricaudatus. Lineage (NCBI taxonomy): Eukaryota > Metazoa > Chordata > Lepidosauria > Squamata > Scincidae > Plestiodon > Plestiodon gilberti. The sequence goes on along the minus strand of JANXHW010000002.1, from coordinate 189,604,438 downwards.
ATGTGTTGTGATTTGGTGGAGAGTGGACATACTTTGCTTAAAGGTTGCAGTCCTATGCTCATTTACTGTACTTGTTGGAAATAAGTCCTATTGAACTCAGTGGGGGGACGCAGCCAGCCCTGAGAAAATATGCATAGGATCAGGTGGTGGTGGTGGTTAAAAATGGACACCCCTGTTCCCCTTGAAGGCTCACCAACTCAAAGAGACCTGGTAGCTTTGTAATAACACTGAATGATTTTAGAAAGAAAGGTGGTTCACAGGTACAGTCATTGCCCTGGATAGAATTGCTGATGAAAAGAGTGTAGTTTTGCAGAAGGGGTGAAAAGTTAACTCCCCATCAGAAAGGCTTGAGGTAGAAAGTTGAGCTTCCTGCATTATAGCAAGTGATCACGGTTTTAGTTCTAATAATGAGTTTACTCACAAGATCATCAAGTAAACCAGTGATTAAGAATGAATGAAACAGGTGTGTGTGAAAGAGAGGGAGAAGCTCATTCTGTTTAGTGAATGCATATAGACTACATAATCTGGAATGACCACATATAGTGAAGAATGGACTGCTAACTAGAAAATCTGTTGCGCGGACCCGGCGGAGCCTCCGGGGGCCGGTTGGGTGGCCTCCCGCTGCCCTGTCTCGCCCGCCGTGTAGCTACACAGCGGGCGAGACAGGGCGGGCGAGCGGAGGGCAGGCTGCAAGTTAGGACGGCACGGCGTTTCGCCGCCCCAGCCTGAGTTGCCGCCTAGAGCCGCCTCTCTTCTTTCCTGCTCTAAAGTAAAGTAAAGTAAAGTGACGCTGAAACGGAGGCTAAAAGTATAATTTATTTAATAAAATAAAAACACGGTTATTTATTATTTATTTATTTACTTTATTTATTTATTTTTGTGGCACGCCCAAGATACAAAAAAACTAAAAGTGGCACATGTCATAAAAAGGTTGGCCACCACTGTCCTAACTTATGCTGAACTTAGGCCACTCTTATGCCAGACTTGCGGAGGAGTTGGGTTGGAATGGGCTGTCAGTGGACTCCAGACCTCAGACTTCCCTAATTTTGCTGGGGCTTAGAATATTTTGAACTGGGCTATTTAATTTAGAACACAGCTACATTAAAAGGAGGCATAATGAGTAGACAATGAAACTAAACGACGACAACAAAATGTTCATGTTTAAATGGTAGTAACTGCAAAAAAGAAAAAAAAAACTTTTGGGGAGGGACACTCGACTGTGACCCTGCCAAATAATTCTCCTTCTGCACTACGCCCACTCATGTCCCTATGTTGTAGAAGAGATTGATTTCGTTTTTTGTCACTTGCAAAATGAAAGCAAGGGCTGCTAACGTAGGAGCTTAGCCTAAGCCAGACAGTGAGCAGATTCTAGTGGATGAAGGTCAAAGCTTAAAACTGTGCCAATATTCTTGCTTTCATGTTAGAAGCGGAAGAAAAGAATCATCTTAATTTTTTTTCTGCCTGTACATAAACTTAATCCATTCATTTATTTTATTTATACTTACAGTAACCTCCTGACAATGTACAGTAGCATGGAGACATGATCGGTGCAACACCAGCTGCGGTGTTCAAGGAAATCGTAGCTACTCTTTCCCACCATCTGCAAGTTGTTTTAAAACCACAGCGGAATACTCAAAATAGAGTGCAAGGAACAGGCACACGCTCCTTATGGCTTCATAAGCATAACCTGACAGCTCGTGTCAATGAAGCTATTGGAGGAAAATACAAACAGAATGGCAAAACGGTAGAGCTTTTCACGGGGGCCTTAGAAACCTGTCAGGCCGAACGGAAACAAGACATGTGAAAGCAAGTTTCTAGACTCTGCCATTTCAGACTGAAAATGGTGGGATCACATGACAGAAGGGCACCAATGGTTCCTTGCATAGGCAAAAGTAACACGCTAAGGAAAAGGGTTGTATTCTCCTCCCAGTGTCCAGTTTCTTATATAAAGGAAGATTAAATCATGTGCTACGCCTATAGTTTGGAGTGGGACAGTCTAGGAACATTGTTACTGTGTGATCCGTTGTCTGCGTGTGCTAAGTTCTGCTGTGGGATTACTGAAGGGGTCTGCTCTTCAGGGGGCTCAAAATACCTATATGCACTTCTCAAGTGCCCTTTTGAATTTCAAGCGTGATTAAAAAGGCACTAATAAATAAAAAGGTTCTAATAAATAATTTAAACTGATATTAGGCAGAGGCAGTCTCCCACTGCTTCTCTCTCTCTCTCTCTCTCTCTCTCTCTCTCTCTCTCTCTCTCTCTCTCACACACACACACACACACACACACACACACACACACACACACACACACACACAGAGTTCTGATACAGCATCCCTGTTGCATGGTTACATGGTATTGCCTGCCTGCATTCCCCCTCCCCCCACACTCATTAACCCAAGAAGACACCTATATTCACATAGAAAATATCTCATAGCTTCTTGCACAGAGACTGACTTGCATGCTTCACGATAAATGTGTAATAAAAGCTTTCTGTGAAAATTACGTTTCCAATCCAGTGCCTGTCAGGGAGATATTTGCGGCACACGAAATCTGCTGTGAATTTTGACCTACAGATCGAAAAATTGCCCAAGTTTGACAAATTCCACTGAGAACAGGTGGGAGGCTTCTGACATTTCACTTATTTTCAATAAGCTCTGCTGCCACTAGCGGGAGGAAAGGCGTAACAAGACTGACAGAGTCCTTCTATTCCTCTGCTCCCTGTCTGCTTTCACTGGCTTGTCAGGAGGAGACCAAAAGGTCTCTGATGCTGCACACTGCCTTGGCTCAGTGCCTGCTGATTTCGGAATGTTATGGGCCTCAGGCAAGAGATATTATTGGGCCCCTTTACCTGCCCTTGCCCCAAAGAAAAAGAAAGAACATGTCCGAACCTTCTAAAGGGCAGATCAGGCCAATAAAAATACCTGGACCTTAGAATCTAACAATCCTATCCCAACATCAGGAGGTGGTGCTGGGAGAACCTTTGGAGTTGCTCTACCTTCTGCCATCCTGCTTATCAAGTGATTGGCACTGTGAGATTAGCTCTGAAGCTTCATGCTCTTGGTGCCTCTCTCACCTGTTGGATTTGTGGGCAGAGCAATCCAGACATTGAGTTGCACAGCGGTACAGAAATGTCTTATGACTCTTGACACCTTTGAAATTCTCTGCTTCATATATGGCGTTCCTCTCCCCCCATTATATAGAGACCAGCAGTCAGAAAGGCGAATCTCAGGTATCTCATATTTATCTTTGGGAAAACCAGATTTGAAGCTGACAAAGTACATTAAAAAAACCTTACTGGCTAGAGTAGCCTACTGTATCTTCATACTTCATTATTTGTTTATTTTTTAAAAAGGGAAACTAACTTGTGTGGAGTTGCATTTGTCCCTAAAGGCATGCTCTGTGCGGTCTGGAAAGTTTACAAATGCTGAAAGTGAAAATATACTATATTGCAATATCTTATTTATTTAATTTTTGTAGGTTGCAGGTTGCTATTCTTGACTAGATGATCCATTAGGTACCTTCTAGTTTCCTGAATCACCATTCTTTAGAAATGCTGATGAAATTCCTAACTCTGTTTCATGCAAAAAGTGAGGTTGAAGTAGCAGGAGCATGCGTCACAGAATAATTAAACAAAAAGATTCCACAGAGCTGCTGTTGCAATTGCTGATGAACTTAGGACCTTATTTCAAACTTTAGTTTTAGACATGTTATCTTACTGCCTTGTGCTGAATCCGAGCTTGTTGGCTTGATGACACGATTTGCATCTTCGTGAAGAGCGCCAAACCAGTCTTTTAAGCGAGAAGCAAGATTCCTCAGCTCCTTGTCTGTGCAAGCTGCTAAGAGAACAGTGATAATTAAATCAGTGGAAACATGCTAGACATATCCTAATAGAACATGATTACTGTTTATTTCTTGAAGAATATACACTTTGACTCAAAGAGCTTTGAAATTTCAGAGAAACAAAAAGTAGAGGGGGGTCAAGCGTGTCAAGAAAATATAAAGCAACAAGACAAGATTTATTATTCTACTCGAATATTGGTTAAGTGGAAGACACAATTTATGGTGTACAATCTGGATACACATCTATCTTCTGTTGCTTGTCAGAGATAGATGTGTAGGAATTTTAGGTAAGGGTTGTCACCTTTTAGGTCATCTAAGAGAGAACATCAATCAAGCAGCAGTATGAAAAAAAAGAGAATCATCCAGCTTTGCTATCAGAACAAGACCCTGAGAATAATTTATTATCCTTGTTTGGTTTAGTTTAAAGCTATTGTCATGGCAATAGGAAATCTTTCTTTTAATGGAAGCTGTCATGTTCTCCAATTTGCTAGCAATAAGACTTTACAACCTTTTAAGGTTGTCTCTGTTTTGTCATATAACCTAGATAAAAGCATTCACTTTTTGCTTCCTTTATAAATGTTTATTGGGAAACATCTAATCCCCCCCCCTAATTTCTGCAAAGAGATTAGTGCAGTATGTATTGGGGGGGGGGGGAAACATTGGACAGTTCTTCCTGACAAAAAGAATGTTCCAGCTTTGCAATATCTTTAGAGTTTGAATTCAAAGAATGAAGCCATTTTATCATTCTTGCCACAAACTCATTCTAACATTTAAATAACATTGCTTTAAGTACAAATGAAGGTTTTCTCCAGTAGCATTGGGCATTGCTGAACAGAATAATCCACAGTAGAGCAATCCCTAGTCACACCACATCTTTTAATATAGTCCTTCCAACTGTTCTCACACAGTCCCAAGAATATCATGGTGCTTTACAAAGCTAAGAAACAAGACAGATTTACTCCAAGGAATTTACAGCTTACAGGTCAATAGCGCTAGCAATGGACAGGAATGGCCAACACAAGGATAAAGCCATAGGCAAATTCAACTGCATGAACCTATGCAGCTGAAATCACAATAAAAGACCTGAAAATTTTTTTGGACTTCATCTCTGGAGCATGCTCAGAAGCTGAAGAAATATTTTCTTTTTTCCTTGCCTGCTGCAGAAATGGAAGCAAGTGATCAGATAGATGGAACGAATCCTGCTATGCATGGAATATGTAAATGGCAGTGGAAGGAAGGGCAAGAGATAGCACCTCCCTTTGGGGATATAGTAATAGCAGAAAACGTAGAGGTAGAGCAGGAGAAAAGGGGAGGGTGAGGAGATAGTACTGAGAGGAAGAATGAGAACACTGGAGAGATGAAAAGAGACAGAGAAGGAGGCAGTGAAAGAGGCAAGGCAGGAGGTGGAGAAGAAGAAGATGAGGTGGCACTGGCAGCAGAAAGGGTAGGAGGTTGAAAAACGAAAGCAAAAGCTAGGCAGAGGAAAGCGAGCAGCCCCCAGGGGGAAACCGACCAAAGAGCTTCACCACAGGTAGAGAAGCAGAGGGGAGACCCTCCAGGGATCCCTCACTAGGTTACAGCTCACCAGAAAGACTGGGAAGGGCCATGATTGTCCAGAGCTAAGGGCAGAGCATGTAGTTGCCTTCTGCCCCCAAAGTGGGTGGGCCCAGCAATAGGGATCCCAACCTTCTCCTGCAGAGGGAAGTAGGCTGGGCACTTTGATACCTGAACAGACCCCTACTCCAGCAGGAACAAAGAGCATCCACATAGGCCGCAAGGACAGGCAAGAGAAGGGTTAGAGAAGGGATGTAGTGGAAGGTGAAGAAGCCTACTAGGGCTGGGGTGCTGCTCTGTTTTCTGATGTGTTGACTCCCCCTTTCTATTGTAGACTGCCGATAAACAAAGAAGCATCACCTTCATGTTCTGCCTGCTCAGTACTGCCCCATGCCTCTGGCCACATCACACCGTAATCCCTTTGAGATGGAGCTGCCCCTATGGGGTTATGAGACCCCCCCCATGGGTACAGACTATAAGAGTGGGGAGGAGAAGGTAATTAAGCAGTCTTGGGAGGTTCCAAAACATGGTTAGTGGGCTACATTCAGCTTGGGATATGTGTGTTCCATAAACTGCATAGGTATGTACACTAGGCTATAGTACTGACATACTCATTCAAACATGTTCAGCAAATGAACAGGTTTCTATTAAATCCATTAAAGGAGAGAAGATTCGTGCTGCACTTAGTTTCATATTACTATGTACAAAGATTTTTTTAAAAAAACCAAATACACAAACATGTAAAAGTGGGAAATTATTATAGAACTGGAAGGGACCCACAAGGTGATCTTGTAGGAGGGAATCCTCCTAGACTCAGAGCACCTCCAGCAGGTGCCTGTTGAGTCTCTGCTTGAAGATCTCCAGTGAGGGAGAATCCACCCTCTCCCTTGGCAATCTGTTCCACTGCCAAATCACCCTTACCATCCAGAATATCTTCCTGGTGTCCAACCAGAATCTCCTCTCTTGTAGTTTGTACCCATTGGATCTAGTTCTACTCTCAGTTGAGTACAGCTGAGAACAAATTTGTTCCTTTGTCTATATGACAGCCCTTCAGGTATTTGAAGAGCGCTATCATATAGTGACGGGAAATGCAAATTTAAACAAGAATGCTATTTTTATTACTGAAAATGCCATGTATTATTCATCATCCTTTTCTTTATCAGAAACATATGCAAACTTAAACTTTATTTATTATATTCTACCTCTTCCTTGCTTTGTTGACAAGTAGGAGCAAAAAGGCTTTAATTGATGAATTATCTAAGTAGGCTAAGGATTCTTTTCTCCATAGTACTGAATTACAGATAATGAAAAAGTACCTTCTGCCTCCCATCAGTTTTCGTTGTCAATTTACAGAAGCATGGCAAACCATTCTGAAATATTCTAGGTTGCTGAAGACACTTGAAAATCATCTCCTCTTTTGGGGATCTGTAATCTAAGGGCGTAGGCCAGCGGGTAGCGCAGTGGGTTAAACCGCTGAACTATGAGCTGTCGATCTAAAGGTTGGCAGTTCGAATCCGCGACGGGGTGAGCTCTCATTGCTTGGCCATCACCTGCCAACCTAGCAGTTCCAAAGCATGTCAATGCGAATAAATAAATAGGTACCGCTTGCGGAAAGGTAAACAGCGCTCCGTGTTCCAGCCGCATGCTACGCGCTGCGGCAAGGAGAGTCATGCTGGCCACATGACCACATGACCATGGAGGCATCTTCGGACAACGCTGGCTCTTCGGCTTTGAAATGGGGATGAGCACCATACCCTAGAGTCGGACACGACTGGACTTAATTGTCAGGGGTCACCTTTACCTTTACCTTAATCTAAGGGCACAATCGACCAGGAACGTTTCCTGTGCAAACTCCATTGAAATTATTAGGAGCTGTGCAAGACCGATACTGTATGAATTGACCACTGTGGTCCAGCATAGCTCCCATTTGTTTCTGTAGGGGTTGCACAGGAGAACTTCCAAGTGGACTATGCTTCCAATCAGTCGAGGTTCGATAATGATAACTATTATTCTGTTATCTAAACTTAATAGATAGATAGGATAGATAGATAGGAACCTTTACTGGCATAAAAACAAAACAAACATAACATATAACATATAACACATAACATTTATATTACAAACATCTAAAACAAATGAACAAACAAAACTACAAACACAACAAAATTACAGCTTAAACATCATAGGGAATTTTGTTGTTCAGTCGTTAAGTCGTGTCCGACCCTTCGTGATCCCATGAACCATATCCCTCCAGGCCTTCTGTCCTCCACTATACTATCAGCTTTATGTGCTATAATGATTGTATTAACAAAGGCTGCTGATCTTTCCATTACGTCATCCATCTCTGTCGATAAACTTATAACAGAAATAGCCATTATCTGCATTAATGGTAAACAATGGTTACAATAAACTGATTTCATGCAAAATGGGTAAAAAAGGGATCCTATCTTGAGGGTCCTGTTGAATGAAAAGTAGGATAAAAGTACTGAAAAGAAATATTTGGATAATAGTGAAGTTAGTTGTTGGCTGTGTGCTCCCTCAGGCATCTGGTGGGGCCACTGTGTGATACAGGAAGCTGGACTAGATGGGCCTTTGGCCTGATCCAGCAGGGCTCTTCTTGTGTTCTTATGTTCTAGTCACAACTAAGTCCCATTGATTTCAATGGAATATAGATGTGATGAACTAATCTTAGGATACAATGCAAAAATACATTTTTATTTGAAAATAGCTTCGTGAGTTCCATTGGCATCAAAGATTTGGAGCCACAGTACTCTTAAAGGAAGCACCAGGCAAAATTGCAGCAAATGATTTTGTTGCTTTACTCCAACACTGACGTCTGTCTGCCAATGGCTCAAAAAGGAAGTGATTCAGTAGTCAGTCAGAAGTGAGCCAGGGCTGTGCAGCTGCAAATATATTGTTCAGCTATTTCATGGACTATCTACTTCTGCAGCATTGAAAAAAATATATATATTTAGAATCTTGCACAGCAGCCAATCGATGATAAATTTGGATTTGCCAATAACAGTGTCCTTTCAGTGGAATTAAAGGCATGGCTAGTAGCTAGTGCTTAGCTACTGATTGAAGGGCGTGTGGTCCTTGAAAAATAGTCTAAAAAGCACATCTGCAGCTTAAACACTTTTCAGTCCAGTTGATCTACTTATTCATCCATTACATTTATACGCTACTCTTCCTTGTTACAATGCTCAAAGCAATTTGATAGAAAGTCAACGAATACTATATGGGAAAGTAAAAAAGAACTTTGAAGAGAGAGTTCAAATGGATCTTCTGTGAGTTGTGTTACTTGAGAATGCAGCCCAAACCAGGCAGTCATAGTGATACCAGCAGTCACAGCAGTCATACGTTTGGATAACAATCAACATCACAGTTATTTGTGCAGCCAGAACCTATGCCTGTTTATCCCGGGGTCATTTCCAGTTACTTCAGTGGGACATACTCCCAGGTAATTGTGGACTGGATTGCAGCCTGAGAGTACAATCCTAGGCATGTCTACTCAGCAGTAAACCTCATTGTGTTCAATATAGGGCTTACTCCTAGGAATGTGTGTACAGAATTGTAGACTGAGTGACTTATGGCCCAATCCTATCCAGCATTTTGTGCCAGCGGAGCACGCACTCTGCAGGAGCAAACTGTTGCAAAAGCGCAAGAAAGTGGTTTGCAACAGTGTAGAGGCCTGCCGTGCTGGCAGGAAGGCCAGAAACTTCCCCTGCACTCCAGCAGCCAGAGCAACACCTGCTGGAGCAGGTGAGTACAGGGCAGGAGGGGGGAGGGGGCGGAATGGGGCAGGGGGAGGGTGGGGAGGGGGCAAAATAGGGCAGGAGAGGGTGGCGATGGAGGCAGGGGGTGAGCAGATCAGGCCTGGGAGGGGGCAGGATTGGCGGTGCCGGTGAATGCTGTATCCTATCCTCCTTCCCAGGCCTGATCTGCCGATATGGATCAACTCGGAGATACGCCAGTGATATTGCTGGTTCAGACCCGAGTTGACCCATAGCGGCGGCTGGGGCCTTTCCTGGGGCAAGGGGACAAATGTCCCCATACCTTGATGAGACCTCCCACCTGCTAAATTCCCCCGTGGGATACAGCGTAGCCCACACTGGCGCTGCTGCATCGGAGCAGGGGAACTTAGGTATGATTGGGCTGTAAGGCTGCAATCCTATACACTAGGGGTGGCCAAACCTGCTCAACGTAAGAGCGACATCCGATAAACTTCAGATGTTTGCGAGCTGCAAGAAATGTTTGTTTGTTTATTTATTTATCTTAATAAATATCTTGTCAAAACATGGAGGAAAATGTAAACTTGAGAATGCACTGCAAATTCCACAACACACTAACAAGCCTGCTTGAAAAAAACTTTAAAAAACCTTGCTTCAGAAATCCTTGCAAAATTCCACAACCCAACACAACACATTAACAAACCTGCTTGAAAACACCTTTAAAAACCTAAATAAATTGCTTCTTTAAATCACCCAGCTTGCTTTTATAACCATGCTTGAAAAAACATGCTTGAGACAGAAGCAGCTTTCCTCCTCAAGTGGGCATGCTAGAAACTTTTGCAAATACTAAAGGTTTGCAGTATAGAGCTTACCAGAGACGTTCTGTCACCTACTGGTGGAATGCTGCACAGCAAGCAATTGCCAATACTGTACAAAACAGTAGAGATCAGAGCTAAAGTACAGCTCCGAGAGATTTGCACCTCCTTAAGAAGACGTGTTTGGGGTTTTTCACACCCCTCTTTTTGTGAGCCATAAAATAAAGTCAAAGAGCTGCATGCGGTTCGCGAGCCACGGTTTGGCCACCCCTGCTATACACCCTTACTTACAGTAATCCCCAATCAGTAAATGGGAATTACTTCTGAGTAAACATGTATAGGACTGTGCTATTTGTTTCTCAAAGTGTAAGCTGACATTCCCTATCTCCCAAGAAACGTTGACCTGTTTCTTTGATTCTCTGATAGGTTAGTGGAATATAAAGGAAGGAGAGAAGGAAGTCGCTCTGGGGATTCTCTTCCACCAGATTAAAATCTCTACATGCATATTGGTACCAACCCTGAAGTTTAGCTGAATGAAATGGAGAGACAAAACTGATTTCACCGTTTGCAGCATGGCTATGTTCCTTCTAGCCCTGGTGGAAATTCACATTCAGCAACAAGATGATTACTCTGTAAAATGGCCAACTGGGACCCCAAGGATGAAGGCCCTTTTGATGCAGGTCTCCTAATTGGCCCAAACATTCTCTGCTGACATTTCATAAAGGCAGCAGGTAGCTCTTTTATGAGAGCAAAATGGGAGTATTTGCACTATCCCTTTTTCTAAAGGAGAAAAATACTGCAATTCTGTGTTTTGAGAAATCGGTGTTTTTCGAGAAATAAACATTTCACGTCAAGGTGTCCTCCCCGTGTCGTTATCATATAAAGTGTTCTGTGTTTAGTGGCCAGGATGCTCGAAGTACGACGGCTTTCCAGATAACCACCTCTGATCCTTCTGTCACTTGCTTACACCTGGTCCTGTAAATAAAGCTGAAAACAACAAGATGCTGTAGTAATTGCTGTGAGATGAATACAGGAGCAGCAGCTTCCTCGGTTGAGCAGAGGAAATGAGTTCTGATGTGAAGCTTACATAAACACAGGGTTTTTGAACAGACAAAGATCGAGGGCTGAACTTTCAAAGTTCATGGAGAAAGCACTGTGCCGTGGTCGGCTTTCATAGTTCATGTCAGATGCTTCTGTGTAAGTGTTAATTAATGCTGTGAGAACCATGAAAAATGTGGCAGGTTAAACTCAACTCACAGACACCCAGAAATCTGGATGCTAATCAGAGACTTATCTCCACAATGTCAGCATGTTGGGCAGGCGACTAGATTTCGGTGTTATGCACTATCTGCAATGACTTGCCGAATTAATTTTTTTTTCTGACGGAGCCGTTGTGCTTTCAGTAGCTGCAGGACAGGCAGCAATTCAACGTGTGTAGCTCTTCTCAGCATGGAAATGCAGTGATGGGAGCAGGTTTTCCTATTTACAATTTTGTGCACTTGCAAAATTTACCACAGCTAGGAACATTTGATTTTGGAGGTCTGCAGGCTGCTTTCTTTTTCTGACAGAGCACTTATTACTTTAGCAGTGTATGAAGTGATTATTTTATTTTGCCTGTATTTCTAACTGTGAGTGAGATCTCAATGAGCTGCCAGTTAAGGGAATAGCAGTCAGTCCGCCCACCTCTGTTTTCTGCAGGGGTAGGAGTAGATATCATCTCCTATTCTATCCTTCCCCCTTTCCCGGAAGGGGAAAGGATAGAATAGGAGAGGATACCTACTCCTACCCCTGCAGAAAACAGAGGGGGTGGACTGACTCCTGCTATTCCCTTAACTGGCAGGAGCTTAGGCTTGATGGCTGCAATATCAAGTGCTGACTTGCATGTGTGAATAGACTGTCATAAGTCAACACACACCACAGACAGAAGGTTCGTATCATTGTCCACACAGTGCTTTTCAGTGGAGACAGTCACTGCATTCAGCTGCCAGTCATCAAGTGTAGATCAAGTGGTGTACAAGCATGTGTGAACCAACACTGTGTGAAGCTGATCCTTTCACTGAAATCGTACTGTAGTGATGGGAACATAACTTTGAAAGTGGCTCCTGAAAACTAATAGACGCACTCAAAGTGAATAAGTAGAAAAAGACTAAAGAGACAAGAGGATTCAGGGCGCAATCCAATCCTACCTATGCCACTGTTGTAACCAGCGGCACAGAGAAAACAGGAGGCCCCAGAACGGAAAGGGGATTCAAATCCCCTTTGAATTCCCCCTTTGGAGGGGATTTTAATCCCCTTTCCGTTCTGGGGCCTCCCATTTTCGCTGCGCTGCCAGTTACAACAGTGGCGTAAGTAGGATTGGATTGCGCCCTTAAGCTCTCAAAATAAAATCATAGATCTCTGACCAATCAAAATCAAGGCTTACACTGATTTCTTAAGGTCCTAATTAGCTGGAAATATCAAGCCAGCAAAGAAAAAAAGAGAGGGTATTTTAGTGTGGGTGTCCTGGTCCACCCAAGGATGAAATTTTGGTAATTTAGCACAACCTCTCTGATGATTTTGCCCCCTGAAAGATGACCAGTAGAGGAACAAATGTCCACACTGTACAGAATGCTGCATATTAAACACAACAACTTAAATTGTCTTCAAATGAAAGTCCTTGAAGACTAGAGCATGACAACAGGAAACAATTTCAATATCTGAGCAGCTATCTCCTGTGCCAGCTAAAGCCAACAAATGGCTTTCAAAGAAAGAATGAAATAGAAGGAAATCTGGAGTTTATGAATAAAATGGAATATTGCTGCAACATCTTCATGGTAATTATGTCGAATTATGGGAAGAACATACCAACCCCATCCATTGAGATGATATCCCTGTTCACGCAACTTATATAGAAATCTGAATGCCTGGCCTGGAGGAGAGGAAGGAAGCGCGATTAAGTTGCTCTGAGCTGAGCTATGAGCAGAGCCTACACATGTACCCTTTGTACATGCAGTCATATATACTGCAAAATACATGACCCCCAAGCAGGGATGGGGACTTGCGACTCGCCGTGGATGTGAACTTAAGTCGACTCAATGGTTTTGAATCCCCCCCCCCCGACTCGACTCAAGACTTGGCCCCTTTTGGCCAAGTCGCGTTTTCAAGTGCCTATCTAAATAGTGCAGTACTTACTGGAACCCGTAAAAATGCAGCAGCGCTGAAAGAAGATGAGGAGGCAGGCACAAGCAAGGAAGGAACACAGGAAGCGGTGGGAAGGATTGGGGGGGCGGGGTGGGAGGGGGCGAGTGAAGGCAAGCTTTGCAGCAGTTAAGGCCGACCCACACCGCATGATTTCCAGCGCATCCCAGACGTGCGCGGAGCTGTCTGGTCACCATTCTGGAAGTCTGCAGCTGAACACGGGAGAGCTGTGCTCTCCCGAGTTCCGGCGCATGCGGAAAGTTGTTTGCCCATCTTTGAGGGGGCGGGTTCGCGGAGCTACTGCAGCCACCAATCAGATGAGAGGGGGAGGAGAGTGGTTGCCTGCCAATCGGAACTAACTTCCAATCACCATGGTGGTTTGTTCCAAGAGGATTAATTGTAACAAGAAAGAGTTTGCTTTCTGGCTTGCAGAGTTAGAATCGACGTTTGCTTCAAAGCCAAGAGCAGGGAGGCTGCGCAGCTCTCATGTATGTGGCAAAACTGGCTAGAGAGTGCGCTGCAGAATTTTGAGTGCCTGAGTGCGCGCTGCAGAATTTTGCTTCCTGCACACATACTGTGCAGCTCCTCAAGTGAAACATGCCTGGTTGTTCTATTTACATTAAAAAAAAAAAACAAGCATGATCAAATGCGTGTGGGAGGGAAGGTTTGTTTCCTCCACCACGATTGTGTTTTTAAATAATGTGACCAAGGCTTTAACCCTCCCTACGCAGTTCTACTGAGCCAAGTGAGACTCACTTCCAAGTAAAGATGCATATGGTAGGGTTGTTAAAAAGTAAAAACCGGCAACGCATAAAAGTAGACTGAAACTTGACGACGGCCCCGCTGTAAAAAAACAGAGCTGCAAGTTTTCCTGGTGCAGTCCAAACGCGTTGCAGAACGACTTTGCAGCGACTTTACGAACCTGAGACCGGGGAATATTGCTGCTGCCTGCTGTAACTCTTGGAAGGGAATTACTCCCCCCCCCCTTCAATTCAGGAAATATTAATCCAATAATGTACAGTATGTAATGTCGTGTCTCGAGGCTGCAAGGTTTTTGGCCAATCGGAGTGCACTTGTGTTTAGCCAATCACAGCTGCGCTTTCTTAAGAAGGCGGGACAACAGGAGGGACTATTTGCTGTTGGAGATGAGTTCAGCGCGTGGAGGCGAGCGGCCAGGCACCTATGCTTAAGGTCTTTGGCCATGAGCACAAGGGAGGGAAGGCTGGACAAAGGCAGGGGCAGCAAAGAATAAAAAAAAAACAAGGCTCCGTGTTTTTTTTCCCTGCACTTCCATTTTCTTTTTCTCAGTCAGGGTGGTCAGTTAGGGAAAGAGAGAGAGATTGCTCAGGCCAGGGCTCAGCTTTGGGTTACTTACTTAAAGAGTTATCAGAGGCATTGACTTTTCTCAGGATGACACAATCATCAAGCCCCATTGAATGACTACAATGGGACTTAGAGAAGTGCAGATGGGAACAACCTTCCCACACACACCCACATACCCCCACCACCACCCTCACTTTTTCCCATTAAGAATAGGGAATTGAAATGGGACTTGAGACTCGGGACTTGACATGCAAAAAGACTAGACTTGGGACTTGACAGAAGACTTGGAGTCTCAGACTGGAGTCTTTTGGGGCAGAGACTTGGGATGTGACTCGAGACGTGGACCCAAAGACTGCCCCCAAGTGTGCAGAGAGAGTCTAGATGTGCACCACTTCCATCAATGCACAGAGTGACAAGGTTAGGGGACATGTTTCCACTCCTCTTGTCTACCCATTCAGAGCTCTGGATACGTCATGTGAATAGGGCTAGCAGCACATTCACTGAAAAATGGTTTCGGTTTTTACAGAATACATAAAGAGAGCTGTATTCCCTCCCACCAAGGTAAATGGCTGCTTGTTTCAGGATTAAAAGAAATGAAAGCAAGACACGAGTATTTTGTAGCAATCTGTACAATAATGGGGATTTCCGTGGAGAACTGATGAAATCCTAATGGCCATGGAAACAATCTGCTTGTATATTAAGGAGAACTGAGACAAAACTAATTTAGTGGAAAGAATGCTGGCTGGGAGTCAACAAATCTGAGTTCTGCTTCCAGCCTCTCAAGCGGCTGCCAGATAACGTTCTGGCAAATCAATGGCAGAGGCGTCGCCAGGCGCCCCCCGACCTGGGGCCACCCCCCGGAGCCCCCCAATAAAACTGTCAAAATTTTTAGGTTTCGTTTTCGAAACCTATTTTTGACAGTTTTATTGGGTTTTTGGGGGCGATTTAAAGTGTTTAAAGGGAATGTAAAAGTAAATGTATGCTTTGCCGGCACTTATCTGAACTATGGGGTGCTTCCAGCTTCTCCCTGCCCGGGCGCGGACTCCGTAACGCCCCTAGCAGCGCGTTCTGGAGTTTGCGCATGCGCAAACCTTCCCTGGAAACTCTGTGGGTTTGCGCATGCGCAAACTCCGGAAAGCGCTGGTAGGGGCGGACTCCCGGGTGCAGGAAGAAGATCGTCGATCGAACGTCCTGGAAGCGCCCCATAGTTCAGATAAGTGCCGGCAAAGCATACATTTACTTTAACATCCCCTTTTAACACTTTAAATCGCCCGAAAACCGAAAAAAGGCGAAAAAATATGCGAGTTTCAGGAGGCTCGCGCCCCCCCAGAGGCCCTCCGCCCTGGGGCCCTGGGGCCTGCCGCACCACCGCCCCATATCAGCCTACGCCCCTGATCAATGGTCTTCATCGCGACTCAAGGCAGTTCCCACATTTGCCTGGAAGGAGCAGGGCAGAACTGTGTGTTAAGGGTTATGTGGACATAGCCTGAAGTAAGTTGGGCATGCAGAGTGACAGGGCCCTGTGATTCCTGCTTGCTTGTGGGGATGGTGGTGGCATCTCTGATGCCACTTTCAGTGCCTGCTCAACTTGGGCCAGCCTTGGCACAGGGAGGGCCGGTGCCAGGCTATTTTGTGCCCTAGGTAAGGCTAACTACTTGCATCTGCCCCCCCCCCCCAAATGGCCACCTTCAATTTTCAAAAACAGATGTAGAAAAAATGAAAAGCCGAAAACATTTTTTACCACATTTATTTTAAATTGGAAGAATAAGTATAAACCTGTGCCCCTCAAAGGTCAGTACGGTGCCCCTCTGAGGTCTGCACCCTAGACGGTTGCCCAGATGGCTTAATGATAGCATTGGCCCTGGGCACAGGCTAACTTTCCCCACAGCTGACACGGGTTGAAGTAGCCTTAGCTTTCTTTCTTGTGCCCTAGGCACTCAATTCTTCTTTCTGTAAAATGGGGGTAACAATGTTGATTGTATTAGAATCCCTACCTCATAACTTTTTAGCTACTGATAGAAGCATGAAACTAAGAAAACTGCCTACTTCTATAGTTACTGAGCAAATACCGTATTGGCCTGAGTATAAGACTCACTTTTTCCCCTAAGGCAAGTCTTTAAAGTAGGGGTGCGGCCTACAATCAAAGCCTAGTGTTTTCTGCCTAGTGTTTTCTGCAAAGCGCTTTCAATCCAAGCCTCCCCGAGTCTCTTTCAAAGGCTTTTCAAGCCAAGCCTCTCAGAGTCTTCAAAAGCTGGCCTCTTAATCACTTGCTAAATGGCCAAAGATGATCTCTCAGGAGCCTCAGTTAATTTGAAAAAATTAACCCTTAAGTTTCAGCCCCAGGACTCTGTGGAAACTAAGATATTTATTGATCTTGCAGTTTGAAAGTTGAGAGCAAGAGCTCCTGCACAGGCTTACCATATCCAAAGGGGGACAGAGTGCCTACCTTTAGGCTGCAATTCTATGCACACTTTCCTGGGAGTAAGCCCCATTGAATGCAATAGGACTTACTTTGGAGTAGACATGCATAGGATTGTGCTGTTAACCATTGAAATTTGGGCAGGTGCAGCTCATCATGGAAAGGTGCAACAAGCTGCACCTGCCCCAATTCCAAAGGTTAAAGGTAGGCACTCTGTCCCCCTTTGGATCTGGGTAGGCTACTAATACTAGGGTGCCCAGATTCAATAAGGGACAGGGTGCCTATGCCTTTAACTGTACTAAAGCTGTACTGTTTTACTGTTCTACTAATGTGTATATTTAAGTTTTAAAAAGTTAAAAATGTATTTTTTTAAAAATAGCACCAAACGTTAAGGGTGCGGCTTATAATCAGGAGCTTCTTATACTTGGGACAATACAGTACTACTAGCTACTTTCCTGCACAGTCACATCAGACCTCATAACTTCAATAGGAATGTACGTGTCTGTGTGCAAAGTAACTGAATTCAGGAGTGCAGAAAATCACACTGCTGTTTTTCAATTAATACACCTAATGATGAATTCTGGGGCTGTTCACTGAAACTGCAGAATAAAACGCACGCAGCACCTTGCAAATATGTTTGACATCTGAAATTAATTGGATCCCAGATGGATATTGTTTTAATTTCAATTTTTTTTGAATGAGATGTTTTCATAATTTGTATCTTTTATTATATACCTCTGGGAAATAGAACTGTCTCCTTGTGAGGCTCCCTTTTTATTTATTTACTTAGCAAAAAGGTAAGCAAATAAGAAATTATTCACTGTACTTGTGCAGAGCCAAATCATTTATTTTAATCTGAGCTGTTTGCTTAATATAATATGTGTAATCATGTGTATGGCATTATAACGCTTAACACACGGTTAGCTGCATTGAATTTCAGCCCGTCTCTCATCTATAAGATTCATGTAATCTGTATGTCCTCCGAGATTTATACACAATATGCATGCATGATTTTAAAAAGGAGAAAATCATAATCAGAGCTGAATAAACTACTCAAGTAAGGAAAATAAATGTAGAGTAGAAAATTATGAAATAGAAATAGATAGGGGTTTTGTTTAACAGAGAGAGGGGGGGGGAGAGGAGAGATGCTTACTTTCAAAATGGTTTTCTTTCATGACCCCTGTACCAGACATGTTTATCTGAAGAAATGCAAAACGACACTGGATCAACCAGGAAGGTGGAAATACTGCTTTTGCAGTACTGCCATACAGAGCCTGGGCTATTTATACTGGACAACGTGAGCCCTTGTGCATTCCTCAAAATTCCTCCAGACTGAGGCAGTGAGCAGATTCAAAACAGCATATTGGCAAACTATATTCAGACTGCCATTCTTTCCGGTGCAAGTGCAACAAGAAACCTGATGAGTTGAAAAGCAAAGGTTCATTCCCAGGCCACTTGCAGTAGAGAAACCCTATGGTGCTTCCATTTTACAAAAGAGAATAATGACCCTTAACTAAGCTTTTCTGCAAAAGTAATTAATTGAATGTTGTCACTTCTGGCATCGAAGAGCAAGTGATTAGAAAGACAGTGCTCAGATCTAATACGGGTCTTCAGCAGGAAGGGGTGAATTTCCTCTATTCCGTTCCTTTTTTGTACCATGGGGTTCAACTTAGGTCCATATATATATACAGTATCTGCACATGTGAGCTGGCAGAAAGACCCCTCGTTGAAATATGCATAGTGCCACCTCTTTAGCACAATCAACTCGGGTTAGGA
This sequence comes from Plestiodon gilberti rubricaudatus, assembly GCA_026170595.1. Classification (NCBI taxonomy): domain Eukaryota; kingdom Metazoa; phylum Chordata; class Lepidosauria; order Squamata; family Scincidae; genus Plestiodon; species Plestiodon gilberti. The sequence goes on along the minus strand of JANXHW010000002.1, from coordinate 189,585,803 downwards.
AGCAGGATTTGCTAGATAAGAAAGCATGGCTTAAAAGCAGGCTTATCCCTATTACAGCTCATTTTAGAAATTAAGCACTGCAACTCTTGCAACATAAAAACCATCTACACTTATAGCTTTCTTATTTTCAATTGATATTTAATGAAACTGGGAGTCTTTCTGACTGTGCTGTGGCATTATATATAGCACTCATGCACACACACACACCCTCCTGGTCTCTGTTTTCCCTTTTTACTGGGTCAGCAGCTGACTGGAGGGGAAACTGACAGATCTATCCACTCCCATCATCCCAAACTAAGGAGATCAGGCAGAGGGAAACTGTCTGGGGAAAACCACTCCTCCCATGAGAACACAGAACCCTTGGAATTTCTGTTAAAATAAAATTGCAGCAGCATCTGCAAGCGATCAGATGTGACAATGCACTGAATTACCCGTGAACCTAGATTAAGAAGGCAAGGAGTCAGAATATAACATGTTTATTAAAAACCCCAAAGAAAAAGGAATTAAATGGGGGGGGGGGTGGAGAACAGTACAACAAGCAGGCTGATAGAAAATGCCTGAACTCGACTGGATGGACACAAAGAAACAGCTTGAGCAAATTTAATGCAGTAACTAGTAATGCCCAGCAGAGGGAGCCAGGATGCTACTCAAGAACAAAGCACACAAAAATCCAAAGACGTGCTAAACTCAGTGCTAAACTCAGCTCATGCTTGCACATGCAAAGTTTACTTTCCTGATCCTTGGACATTCCATAAGCGATTGCACCTTGATTGCACAGCACATTTGACCTGGGAGCAAAAGCCACATCCTGGGAGCTTTGTGACTTGGCTTAAACAAAATTGTTAGTGACACAAAAGACAGGTCTCCAACCCTAGCTGTCCTCACCGACTCCATGGCCAAAATCAACCAAGGAATCCATGCTAATGAAGCAGCTGGCCTCTTGAGCTACCTACCACACCCTTGGCAAGGTGCAAAACAATAACGGCAACCATTTAGATACTGGATATGCCATCAAGGGCCATCAAGCGACAAAAGAAGTTTCCTTGATGAGCTCACCCCACAAAAGATCCCATATGATTCTATGAGAGAAAAAGATATAAAAATCTGGATCACCAGACCCTTGTGTCTTTCGTTTGTCTGCCTCCGCCCTCTCTCATTTATCTGTCTTGCTGCTGCGTTCATGCGCTTGACCCACTAAGTCGCTCCCATTTCAGTCAACCCGGATACATAGAGATCCCCTGAAGGATTGGGTGACAGATGTGGGGGGGGGGGGAGAGGCATTCTAGTATGCAAAAGAACCATGGGAAAGGAGTTCTATTATGCAAAGAACCATGGAGGTATAGGATAAGGTCCATCTGGTCCTGGTCAAAAGGTTTACTGAAAAGATTGCCCTTTATGGTATCACAGCTACACACAATATGACGGTCGTCTCTTTGCATAGAATCCCACTACTTTTTAATGTCTTTAATTTTTGAAACGGCAATCCTAGCTGCTGCTAAAATGCTACGGGTTTGGCAGTAGGAAACTAGTTCATAAGCTGCATTTGACAGAGCTGTTTATGAGCTGCTAAGGGAATTCACCTAGACTACAAGGTGTTTCCCCAACTTCTACACTGTGCAGGAAAGATCTTTGCCCGAGTGACATACACCCAATTCAATTTGCCTTCAGCAAGATGAAAAGAGGCAGTTGAAAGTCAGCATATGCTTACAAAAACCGTTTTTCTCCTCCATTAGCATTTTTGCATGCCTAGCTGATTTTGATGTTATATTATATGCGTCCTCTATGCTTTTATTTGTATGTTCCCTGCTGACTGTTATCATGTCTCCTACCACCAAGCCTTCATTAAAGTAGAATGTTGTCATGCAGTGAATTACTCTAAAATGTGAAAACAGAGACAGACTTCAAAAGGAAAATGAGGTGTTGGGGGGCATCATGGGGCTGGAAGCATTTAGAGATGTCCCAACGGATCCTCCCTGCAATTTTCTGAAAACCTGACAGTAAGGTAATGAGTATGTGCAAATGAGGAGAAAACACAGTTCCCTAGTGAACTGCAATGGAAAAAACTCCATGGGAAGAATGAAGGATCTCTCTACCCTGCTGCTTCTTCTAAATTGAAATGAATGAAGCTTATGCTGGCAGGGTACTTCGAAGATCAACTCTTAAGCAACAGAAGTTCCGACTCACTATCCAGTTACAAAAGGCAGGTCATGCATGAAATATCTGTGCAGGAAGCAGTGGCGTCACTAGGAGGGTGCGGGGGTGCGGACCACCCCAGGTGACACCCGCGGTGTGTGTGTGTGTGTGACACCACTAGTGGCCAAAATTGTGAAAACTTTGTATTTATGAATAATACGATATTGTTATACATCATTCAATGTGTCATTTCATGCAGAATGCAATGAAACAAACCGTTGTGAATGATCTGTATTCTATCAAATGTTACGGCCATATAACTGGAAAAATAAAACAACTGCCTTGTGTAACAAAACGTAGATTTCCTTAACTCAAAACAGACCAATGAGACTGGTTGTTCTGAGAGCCGAGTTGGTTACTCATCTGGTGGGTGACCTATACTGTTATATAGGTGTGGTCCCGAGGTTGAACTGCCTGAAGACTGCCGCAAGCTAAGCAGGAACAGTCAGTTTTCATGCTGGAAGGGAGACCAGGAAGTCACTGATAAGCTGTCATGACCCTCGGTGGCAGAAAGGAGTCGCTGTTGCGTGGTGCGGTGAGAGAACAGACTGGAATGCTGAGAATGTCAGTGTCAGAGCGATGACAACTGGAAAAATGTTTCCCTGTTCAGCATGATCTGTGGCGTCCTGCGGAGAGCTCGAGGCTTGTGTTCAGCAGCTAGTGAAGATGACTACATCGTGGAGGAAACCAGCTGGAATTGTAGGGTTCTATACAGAACAATATTGTAAAGATCCTTATCAGATCTAGATAAGCCTGCCTATGTAAACCGCCTTGAATAACATCTGAAGAGCAATCTGAGGATAAGAAAGGTGGTATATAAATAAATAAATAAATAAATAAATAAATAAATAAATAAAGGTTAAAATAAATAAAATTAATGTGGGTGACACCATGAGCTTCCGGACCAGGCGACACCCAACTCTAGCGACACTATTGACTAGGAGTAATTTGTAGAAATACATAGTCCTTCCTGATGGGCATCTTTTGTAGAACCCAGCTCAGCCCAACCTTGTTTCTCCCTATTCACCTCTGGAATCCATCATGGGGGAAACGCGCTGAGTTCTCGCACTGGGTGACGCAAACCCTAGTGGCAGGAAGTATCTACAGAGCTTACAGAGAACGTACATATCAGTGACAAACTATGAACACATTAAAAACAATTTCAAGTCTTCATGGCCAGCAATTATCAAAGAATGTTCTATGGGAGACGGGTATACAGCCATGGCAAAAAAACACTAGTTAAGTAAATAATAAAATCGAGGTACTGTTCACAAGTGTACCACGCTTGTGACCAGTACCTCGGTTTTATTATTTACTTAACTAGTGTTTTTTTTGCCATGGCTGTATACCCGTCTCCCATAGAACATTCTTTGATATGAACACATTCATGTAAGATGTATGGGATGCCTATGACTGATTGTTCCGGGAGCCAATGAGGTATTGTTATTATGACACAGCATGGAACCAATAAGATGTTAGTATGAGTCAGCTCTCATTTCTATGTATCAGCAGAGGCGTAACAGCCTCTCTCGGCGCCCGGAGCACGGGGGGGTAGGCGCCGCGCCCCTATAAGGGAATAGCTCCGGAGGAAGGGGCGCGCTCCGGGAGGAAGGGGCGCGCTCAGGGAGGGAGGGGCGCGCTCCCGGCGGGACCCCCCCCAATCGGGAGAGCCGGCTGGGGACGTCTTCCCCGGCTGGCTGCCCGGGGCCTTCTAAAGAAGGCCCGCTGCGCAATTTTTTGCGCATGCTCAGACTGTTACTGAGGGAAAAGGGCAGCCCTTTTCCCTCACTTAACAGACTGAGCATGCGCAAAAAATTGCGCAGCGGGCCTTCCTTAGAAGGCCCCGGGCAGCCGGCCGGGGAAGACGTCCCCAGCCGGCTCTCCCGACTGAGGGGGCCGGCCCAAGTCGGACTCGGACTCGAGTCTCCGAGTCCGACTCGGACTCGACCTCGGACTTGAGTCTCCGAGTCGGACTCGGAGACTCGAGTCTGAGTCCGACTCGCGGGCGGAGCGGCGGGGCGCCCTTCGGGCGATGGCGCCCGGAGCGGGTGCTCCGCTTGCTCCGCCCTAAATACGCCTCTGTGTATCAGAACTAATGCTAGAACTCTTATTCAGTTGTGTGTGTGTCATCAAGTTGGCCACTGCTTTTTTGTTGGTTACTGATTTGTTGGGTGACCTGTACTGTTAAATATAGTTAATGAGGGTGACACCATGAGTTATTATGACACTTATGTTATTATGATCCTGTGTAAAGATCCACGGGTGGCCCATATGGCCACCTGCAGGATCCTATGCTCTTCCCAGGCTGCTCTGGCATAGCCTGGGGTCTCCTCGGGAGAAGGGGACGAGCGTCCCCTTCCCCCGGTGTAGAGCTGGAAGGCCCTGATGGACATCCTCGGATGTCCGCCGGTTCTTGAAACGGTCGCCGAGCACGGGAATGGGACGGGGATATCGCAGATGACATCCCTGCCCCCTCCCGGGTCGGTTTAGCCAACTGCTGCCCTCAAAATTACAACAAAAAAAATTACAACAAAAAGCACAACAAAATTAGCTTAGCTCCAATCTGCTGCTGTACCGTCTGTTACCTGTGCCATCATTCTCTGCCTAGGCCAGCACATTCCATCAAGTGTGAATGGACACTTTAAATGGCTTTGTAAAAGCTGGAAAAACCTAACCAGGTTCAGTTTTGCTGCTGTTTCAAAAGGCTAGCAATCGTTTTCTGCATTTGTGCACCGACTTCATTGCAGGGAACTTCTGAAAACAAAAGTGACAGCACAATCCTATGCATGCTTTCCAATTATGTTAAACAGGCCTTACTCCCAGGTGAGTGCATAGGGTTGCACGTTAGTCTTTGCTAAATAATACATTTTACAGCCAGCACAAAAACTGTATGTAAAGATCATTGTGTGGCTAGGAAAAATAAACATTCAGGCTGTTTGAGAAAGGAACTGCTCATTCTGGTGTGTACACTCATCTCACTTTTGCCTCCGGTAAGCCGGAACTGCAGGGTTTTATGTTGTTTCAGAAACCGTTTTGCATTGCTTCAGAACCCTGCAAAACCTATTTGACCAGAACAGCAGCGATACCAATTAAACGTATGCGCAGAACATGAAAAACAAAGCCTCTGTCAAGCCGCTTTCAGCTCTTATAACTTGAACTCAGGGCTGGCCCAAGACCGGCTGCTGCTTGACAAATGTCACTGCCCCCTTGCCACACTGAATGCCACCTGCTCCTTGCCCAGCGATACTCCAGCCAGTTCTCCTCTTGCTCCCTGGACACTCTCACCCACCATTTTCCTCTTCTCCACATGTCCTCTTCTGCTCTGTTCTCTAATTCCAGTTTAAATCCAGGGTGCAGCAGGAGGGGCAGCAGAGGCAGGCAGGTAGACTGTGCAACATGCGAGGGCTAAAGTAGCAATGACGGTACTTTATTCTGGGTTTTGATCATAGAGGCCTGAGTGTGGCATCCATCCTGGGACAATGGTCACAAACACATTCGAGAAGACTGACTAACTTGAACTACTGGGCATTAGGTGGCACCACGGGAACAGATATTATGGAATACTTTCCCCCCCCCCCCATCTTGTCCCAATAAGAAGGCCGTTATCGGGAGAAAGGTGGGGTAAAAATACTTTAAAAATAAATAAATCTGCTACCTGAGGCAACCACCTCAGTCAGCTTCAATTGCATTCTATTGTCTCTACCTCAAACCACAGTTTGTGTTGTCCTAAAAAATAGTTCATGATCACTCCCAATTTTTAATTCTTTCTATCTAGTACCAGGGACGGCTTTGAACAAAACTGTAGACTGGAACAATAAGAACACTAGGGTTAGTTCCATATTTTGGGATAAATCTAGATGCAGGAGGCTGCCTGGGTTCTCAAAGTGTAGGTTCTAGCCTTGAAGGTACTTGTGAACCTAGGACCCGATCCTAACTACGCACTATGCCAGCGGAATGTGTGTTCCACCAGCATAGCGCACTTTCTGGCTGTTGCAAACGCCTAGCCGTTGTTGGAAGGGAAGCAGCTGGGTCTGTGCGAGGATGGACCATGGATGCCCACCGCCTCAGGTAAGGCTCTGCAGAGGCTGGGAGAGAGGTAATTTCTCTATTGAGACTTGATCCATTAATAAAGTGACTTTTGCTGCTATCCTATTGGGGACTTACAGCAGCAAATCTCGTGATCCACTGCTCTAAGTCCCGAAGTGGCGCTGAAAAAAGTGTGCCACTGTTGTGTGCTGAAGGAATGCCAGCGCAAATGGCCGGAGGCCTTCTGCATGCACCAACGTTGGCGGGGGTAGTTTGTGGGCAGTTCACGGGAGGATTGGGGTGGAGAGTGGAGCGGGCAGGGGCAGTTTGAAGGCAGGAGGAGGTGGATCTTAGCAACAGTTGCGCACGCCAAGATCCTACCCGCCTTTCCCCGGCCTGACACAGCCCCTGACTCTCCTCGGACTTACTTCAGCTAAATAGCTGGTATATGTCCGTAGAGACCCATTGGCAGTCAGGCGGTTCACGAGGAGGTAAGTAAAGAATATTTTTACTTGCCTCTCCCAGGCTGTCTGGTCACCCCCAACCATAAGATGCAGCGCACACTGTTGGCACTGCTGCATCACATAGGCTGGTGGGTGGTAGGATTCGGCAGCCCGGCTGCAATCCTATCCACACTTTCTAAGCCCCAGTGAACACAATGAGACTTACTTCTAAGTAGGCATGCACAGGATTGCACTGTTTGTTTTATAATCAAGATACCTCACCAGAGACGATCCCACGGGAGAGAGGCCTGGAGAACCGACGGACCAGTGAGACAGAGAGAGAGAGTCCTAGAGAGTCCCGCAGATTCAAAATGGATGCCACCGATCCGGGAAAAATGCTGCCTGTGCCCCGCCGATACAAGCTAAGTACCCCGAAAGCACGACACACACCCAAAAACACCCCGGGGGGTGCAAACGAGGCAGCTGCCACCCTGGGGATGCAGCTGGGGGGCAGCAGCTGCACACGAAATACAAAAAACCCGGGAAAATGTGAAAAAACCCAAAAATTAAAACCGAAACCTAAGGAGGCCTGCACCCCCAAACAGCCTCCAGCGCCCTACGCCCTGGGCCCCCATCCCCCCCACTTAGCGACGCCTCTGTAACTCACATATACAGTAGCTGATCTCTAGAAAAGAATGCAGCAAGGAAAGGGCAGGAAAGTTTGCTTGTTCTTTTGGAGGAAACAAAAAAATCCATGTCAGTCAACCACCTCAACTTCCCTGTCATGGCTGAGCAGCTGGATTGGAGACAAATATAAGACATCCACCACGTGGTTCATCACATTAGCATTCCCACACCCATTCCAACAGTAAACAATTATTTGGATTTTCCAATAACTCCAATGAATCTTTTCATCCGCAAAAGAGGGAGGAAAAATGACAGGAAAGAGAATATATCAAGAACCTCCCTTCCAAGGCTTCATTCAAGGCAGCGTAAGCGAAAGCAAAACAATCAATCCAATTTAAACTTTAGCAATTCTGGAGAAAATTAAATAGCTGGAACTGTAGCTATTGGGAAAACACACACACACACACACACACACACACACACACACACACACACACACACACACACACACACACACACACACACACACAAGTAAAGAGTGATGTGCTGGGAGTTGGGCAACGGTCCTCATTTAAATGTAGGTCTTGTGTGGTGCTTTCTAACCAGTCTCCTGTCAGTCCTCCCAGGTACTGTTCTGAATAATTATTTCATCAGAGTGGTTATGGATCAATGCACCCAAAGTGTTTGCAATTAGCAAATTTTGAGAAAGGTCCAGCCAGGCATTCTTTATGACGAAGGATTCTGAGCTCTAGATAAAACCTTTACATTATGCATACCTCATCAGCACGACGGTGGAGGCTGCTTAATTGCTAACAGCTTAGTGACACACACAGGATATGTACTTAACAAGTTTCTTTTATAATGTGCATGGCTTTCTAGAAGAATTCATTGTACATCTATCCTGATAATACGGATGGGTAGTTCCAGCTATCAGGTTTATTCACCCAAGACACTATATTCAGGAATTCCCCAAGGAAGTCAAGGCCTGACTGTCTGTATTGCTTTACGCAATTTCTTGTATGCAATTTTATATCTGCAGCCAAAGCAGCAGCAGCAGCAGACAGAAGGATGGAAAGACGGGTCGGGGGAAGACAGGGCTACCCTTGCTAGGCAGGGGGACTCTACTCTCCCATGATATCATGAGAATGTACAGTTGAAGGGAAATTTGGCCTTGGAGATCACCTGCTACTGCTCTTCCAACAAAACATAGGGAGTAGGAAACCTTATAGACAAGCTTATGCATGTCTACTCAAAAGTAAGTCCCACTGTGTTCAATGGGGTTTACTCTCATGTAAGTGTGTATACAGTTGCAGCCTGAACTCATAGAACTATAGAGTTGGAAGGGATGCCTGATAATCTTGCCTAGGTCCCAGCACTAAAGCATGATTCTGTGTACAAAAACCTCCCTAACTGATTAACTGAACGGCCAATAGGAAATCAGTTTAGCCTTCAAACCACTGGAGTCCCTGAATGTGCCCTTTTACTAATGGCTAAGAAAATGGCCAGCGGGTGGCGCAGCGGGTTAAACCGCTGAACCATAAGCTGTCGATCGAAAGGTCGGCAGTTCGATTCCCGCGACGGGGTGAGCACTTGTTGCTTGGCCAGCTCCTGCCAACCTAGCAGTTCCAAAGCATGTCAATGCGAGTAGATAAATAGGTACCGCTTGCGGGAAGGTAAACAGCGCTCCGTGTTCCAGCCGCATGCTATGCGCTGCGGCAAGGAGAGTCATGCCGGCCACATGACCACAGAGGCGTCTTCGGACAACGCTGGCTCTTCGGCTTTGAAATGGAGATGACCACCACACCCTAGAGTTGGACACGACTGGACTTAATTGTCAGGGGATACCTTTACCTTTAAGAAAACTAAAGTGTTGCCCTTGGGACCCTGTTATGATATGAGCAAAACCTGCCCGCCAGCACTGGCAGGTATCCTATGGCAAGGCGTTGGGGGCAGAAAGGCCAGCGGAGCAAGTGCCGGAAAACACATTTCCGACACCCTGGGAGTAAGTGGCGCCAGCGCCCATTCCGTTTGGAAAGAGGAGTGGTTGGTTACCAGTCCTGGATACCGGCTTGGCACAGTGGTTCTTAGTAGCAGCTGGAAAGGGAATGTTACGCACAGCACTGGCGGGTTAATGAACGATCATGACGATGGCGAGGCAGACAGACAAACAAAAGACACTCGTGGGGTTACATGGGGTCCTGTAACCCAATTTTTTCTACCTTTTTGGGATCTTTTGTGGGGTGAGCTCCTCAAGGAGCTTTTCTGTCACTTGATGGCCTTTGACTGCTCATCCCTGGCCCTAAATGGGTGCCACTATTGGTTTGTGCTTGACCAAGGGTGCAGTAGCTAGCTCTGGATGCCAGTAGCTCAGTTAGCAATGGCATTGATTGAACCTCCTTGATTGAGGTTAGTCAGGGCGTTGGTGAGGGCAGCTCGGACTGAGGACCCTTCCTTTATGTTGCGAACAACTTTGTTTACTTCAACTCTGGAAGCTCCTATAGGGAGCTCCTATGGAACTAGGGTAGGGAGCTGAAACTTGTGGAATGGTGAATGTAGCAACCCAGACTAGTAGCTTTAATATAAGCCCATCCCCAAGGCTAGGTTTCCAGACTTGCACTTCAACAGGTATAGGAAGAGGCTGGGAACAAAGTGCAGCAGCATCACAGATGAGAAAAGGAAACAAACGTTTATGCTGCTGCCGCAGTTGTATCCTTATGTGGAAGCAAACTATGATTCCAGACTATTTTCTTGACCCGGATTCGGCAAGCCAAGCTACCCTGTACTCTTCCCTATGTGAGGAATTGTTGTTTTAAAAGCAACCTACAAAGGGACTGTGGAAAAAAGCTAGCATTAAAGTCGTGAGACAAATGAATTAACCTACTTGCTAAGGTGGATTAAATTTACCTATTAAAGCAATTAAGGCTTTTCTGGATTACTAAATTCTAGCAGCCTTTAATGTTTCCCTCGATTCAAATGATAATCTTTCAACTGGAAAAAAAGAAAGAAAGAAATGCATTAGAAGTTGTAAAACATTTGCAGTGTGTATTAACTGAACGGCACAGTTCTGCACTGTAATTCCGCACAGTAATCTAAGGTGTCTGGACTTGCTAAATGGAATAAGCATTTTTGCAATGACACCAAATTACCCGTTCCATTTTTTGAAAAATGCCTAGGTGAAACATTACAATTACTCCTTGCTCTAAATGGTACAGATTGCTTCTTTCACCGCTTGATGCATTTAGCATGTCTGTTCTGTTGAGCTACCATGCATGGTGGAATTAGCCCTGGTATGAGAACTAAAGCACTGCTGTGGTTTTAAGTGGGATTTTATGAAGGGTCTTGGATTTCTGCCACTATTCCTATGTGTGTTTATTATGGAAGTAAAAGGACCTTTTGACCTACTTTACAGGTTAAAATGATTGCAGACCAAGGCTGGGCTAAGCGAGGAGGGGGGCTTTTAACAATTTATTTATTAGGGATGAGTAGGTTTCCTGGTTCCACAGGTTCACTCTTCCCTGTGTTCCACTCCTCCTGCATTCTGGTTTAACTAGATTTAACTTAACTAATTTGGGAATTTGAGTATGCACGGTTTGCTATAATTTTCAGTTGCTTCAGCTCATTTGCACTCCCCCACCACCACATTTCCAGAGAATAGCAAGGAGAGATAAGAAGGCCTTCTTAAATGAACAAAGTGGCTGTCAGATGAGGCTTTACAAATAGCTGTGGAAAGAAGGAATGCAAAAAGCAAGGGTGAAAGGGAAAGATATAAACAACTGAATGCAGAGTTCCAGAGAATAGCAAGGAGAGATAAGAAGGCCTTCTTAAATGAACAATGCAAGGAAATCGAGGAAAACAACAGAATGGGGAGGACTAGAGATCTCTTCAAGAAAATTGGAGATATCAAGGGAACGTTTTGTGCAAAGATGGACATGATAAAGGACAAAAAAGGCAGAGACCTAACAGAAGCAGAAGAGATTAAGAAGAGATGGCAAGAATACACAGAAGAACTATACAAGAAAGATCTTAATGTTCCTGATGACCACGCTGGTGTGGTCACTGACCCAGAGCCGGACATCCTAGAGAGTGAAGTCAAGTGGGCCTTAGGTAGCATTACTAACAACAAAGCTAGCGGAGATGATAATATCCCAGCTGAGCTACTTAAAATCCTAAATGATGATGCTGTGAAAGTGCTGCACTCAATATGCCAACAAATTTGGAAAACTCAGCAGTGGCCAAAGGATTGGAAAAGGTCAGTTTACGTTCCAATTCCAAAGAAGGGCAGTGCCAAAGAGTGCTCAAACTATCGCACAATTGCACTCATTTCACATGCTAGCAAGGTTATGCTCAAAATCCTACAAGGTAGGCTTCAGCAGTACGTGGACCGAGAACTACCGGACGTACAAGCTGGGTTTCGAAGAGGCAGAGGAACTAGAGATCAAATTGCCAACATGCGCTGGATCATGGAGAAAGCACGAGAGTTCCAAAAAACCACCTACTTCTGCTTCATTGACTACGCAAAAGCCTTTGATTGTGTGGACCACAACAAACTGTGGCAAATTCTTAAAGAGATGGGGGTACCAGACCACCTTACCTGTCTCCTGAGAAACCTGTATGCGGGTCAAGAAGCAACAGTTTGGACCGGCCATGGAACAACCGACTGGTTCAAAATTGGGAAGGCAGTACGGCAAGGCTGTATATTGTCACCCTGCCTATTTAACTTATATGCAGAGTACATTATGAGAAATGCAGGGCTGAATGAATCGCAAGCCGGAATCAAGATTGCCGGGAGAAATATCAACAACCTCAGATATGCAGACGATACCACCCTAATGGCAGAAAGTGAAGAAGAACTAAAGAGCCTCTTGATGAGAGTGAAAGAGGAGAGTGCAAAAGTTGGCTTGAAACTCAACATTAATAAAACTAAGATCATGGCATCTGGGTCCATCAATTCCTGGCAAATAGAAGGGGCAGAAATGGAAGCAGTAACAGATTTTACTTTTCTGGGTTCCAAGATCACTGCAGACGGAGACAGCAGCCATGAAATTAAAAGACGCTTACTCCTTGGAAGGAACGCTATGGCAAACTTAGACAGCATAATAAAAAGCAGAGATATCACCATGCCAACAAAAGTTCGCATAGTCAGGGCAATGGTGTTCCCAGTAGCAATGTATGGTTGCAAGAGTTGGACCATAAGGAAGGCTGAGCGCCGAAGAATAGATCCTTTTGAACTGTGGTGCTGGAGAAGACTCCTGAGAGTCCCTTGGACTGCTAGGAGATCAAATCAGTCAATCCTAAATGAAATCAACCCTGACTGTTCCCTGGAAGGACAGATACTAAGGCTGAAACTCAAATATTTTGGCCACCTAATGCGAAGAGAGGACTCTCTGGAGAAGACTCTGATGCTGGGAAAAATTGAAGGCAAAAGGAGAAGGGGAAGGCAAAGGATGAGATGGTTAGACAGCATCTCCGATGCAACGAACATGAAAATGAGCGAACTCAGGAAGATAGTGGAGGACAGGAAGGCCTGGCGGGATATGGTTCATGGGATCACGAAGGGTCGGACATGACTTAACGACTGAACAACAACAAACCACCACATTACCATTGTGCATTGCACATCTTACCAATGGTAATTCTCTTTACATGCACGCTGGAGGTCTTGTGTTTAAAACAAACTCTTCTGATCAGTTTTCATGAACAAACACAAGGATAAGCTAAAGCAGAGTTCTCAAAATTGAATATGAATCTGTCTATGCTATCTTTGGAATCTATGCTATATTCATTATATTAATATGTATTTTGTGGCCCATGAGGAAGGCAACACTGCCCAAACACATTGGGCCTAGAACGAAAAACAAAAATTAAGAAATTGAATGTTGTCTGCACTCCTTGGAGTTTTTCTTTTGCCGTTTTGGCTGTCCTTTTTTCTATTTTTTGGTTTGAAAGGAACCTTCCCCTCACATTTCTGCAGGAGCCATACACAGGGTCAGATAAACCCCCAATGATTCCTCTCTCTTGCAAAATATTTCTAAAATGCTTTCCTTTCCAAGAGTGATGTGGGAGAACAATGAAAAACAAGATGTAAATCAAGATGAAAGAATTCTGGAAATGGATGTAAGGTTACAACATCATGGAAGAGGTTCTCATACTACACAGACTTCTAATATGCCTTATTTATATCCTATTCCATAGATCATTTCAAGTTCTCTTTGAAGCATGTATACTCTCCCTCTACACTATTTTTCTCATGTGGTCTCCATAAAGCATTTTTTTTGTTACAGTGCATACAACCTTTTTTCTACTAAGTTTGAAACAACCCTACAGATTCTGTAGGATTTGCGATGCTTCATTGACTGTTGCTGCAATCCTATCCCCCCCCCCCCCCGCTGGGCTGGCGTATCACGTGCTGCGCTGGCCTAGGGCACCGCAAAGGTGCCTTAAGCAGAGCAAGCAGTGCCGACAGGGGTGCTGAATCCGAAGCAGGTGAGAGCTGCTCTGAACAGCATGGGGGCTGGGGAAGAGTAGGGGCATAACGGAGCAGGGGGAGGGCGGAGATGGGGTGGAACAGGCCTGGGAGGGGGCAGGATTGGGGATGCTGGAGCACGCCAAATCCTATTACCCCTCCTGAGCTTGGAAGCCTTACATGGGGCTTCTCAGTTCTGCACCAGCAAATGAGCTCACGCAGATCCAAGTAAGCCCCATTGTGCAGGCTGGGACTTCACCCCGAGGAGACCTCCGGCCTGCTACTAGCCAGCACTGGATACAGCGTGGGCTGCCTGGCCCCATAGCTCCGGCATAGGTTAGGATTGGGCTGCCCAATGGGCCTATGAGGGGCAAAACATGACAAATGTAGGGTCCTCCTGCAACTGGAGGCCCCAACACAGATCTTTATCTGTCAAGGCCACCTGATGGCACGACTGGAAGGAAATCCCTGAAGCCTTATGAGTGAATTTTCCATTCAGAGCCCACATCCTTGCAAGCCTTGAGTAAAATAAACCCCAACCTTATTGTGTTGATGTAGCAATTGGTACACCACTTTCTTTAGCGTCAGCATCTCTTAGTTTAATTACAAGAAAAAAAACACGTCTCATTCAGAATAAGTCAACCACTGCAAACAAAAGTGGGTAAGCACTCATCGGCAGAGAACACCGAAGAACCCAAAAATTTTAAATTAACTTCTATTGTCATTAATTTATTCAAGATGACTGCTTCTCCTTCTGTAATTATGCCCCATCATGGTCTGTCAATACAATTTCCTGTCAGTTGCCACTTAAACCAAAAATAATGGGTTTTGCGTTCCATGGACTGTAAACTGTCAACTGATTGTCACTTCATGTATCGGAACATCGTATTGAGGAAAGAAAGGCATCCAGGCAGTTAACAAAAACTAGACACGCTAGAAAGGGAAAGCATGTTAGCCTACCACCATAGGGAACTGGTATATATTCGGAAAACTTCAAACGACAGTGGCTCAATATGGAGCCTTCACACTTACATTTGCCTTCTGGACATGTGACCTCCCTTTTCTCTACAATGTGGTGGAACTATCTGAAGAAGAACTGGCTCTGGTGAGGACAGTGCGGTCAGGGTCCCAAGGATGCAAAGTTCGTAGCCTACTTAGTGTAAATTTCAGAATAGGGTCTGGAGGAACTAGTTGGAGAGTCTGCTGTATAATTTGTCCCATTCCCCCCCCATCCAACTTATAAATTATATAGCACAGAAGTAACAAGATTCACTCAAGCACAGACAGTGGGGTAGGACCAAGGTTAACACCACCAGAGAGGATGTAAATACAGTGATCAAGGAGTTATAGGAGGTCCCCTTTGTTGTTGTTCAGTCGTTAAGTCGTGTCCGACCCTTCGTTATCCCATGAACCATATCCCGCCAGGCCTTCCTGTCCTCCACTATCTTCCTGAGTTCGCTCATTTTCATGTTCGTTGCATCGGTGATGCTGTCTAACCATCTCATCCTTTGCCTTTCCCTTCTCCTTTTGCCTTCAATCTTTCCCAGCATCAGGGTCTTCTCCAGAGAGTCCTCTCTTCGCATTAGGTGGCCAAAATATTTGAGTTTCAGCCTTAGTACCTGTCCTTCCAGGGAACAGTCAGGTCCCCTTTAGACTCTGTCAATTTCAAACAACCTCTACCGCCCCAGTTATAACAGTCTCTGTATTTTCAGGCTGATGCATAGATTGAAATGTTTGCAGCCCTTCTCTGTGAAGCCTGTATAAGCTGTTGCAGGCCACCAGACTGGATATAAGCAAGCCTCAGAACTGCTAATGGCCTCCTGACTTGAATGTAAAGAGGTTGAGCAGCTCAGGAGTCTTGGGCGGAATACAGGTGGAGAGAGGTGAATACAGTACAGCCTCTGCTGAGCATCTCTCTCTCTCTCTCTCTCTCTCTCTCTCTCTCTCTCTCTCTCTCGCTCTCGCTCTGTGCTCAGGTTTATGTTTCTCACCAGATAACCTCTCACCTGATCCATGCTTCCTTTCCCATCTGTAAATCACAACTCGGATCTTTCTCCTCACAGTTTCAACTTTCCTCCTCAGTCTCTTATGGCTGTCTCCCAATGAATCCCTACATATGAAATCAACCCAGGGCTACCTTTATTTTTACGTTATGGGTTACAAACAGAACCCATGCAAGAGACTCACAGAAACCAATATAACCTTTGGTAGGTATTAGAACTGGACTACATGTTATCCTCATCATATGCTTTGTTCTTGAGAACGGTGAAGTCCTATACATAGAAAAAACTGGAGGGGATTGCAGTCAAACTCACACAGGAAAGGAGAAGTCTCTGGTTGCTTTCTGTCCTTCATCTCTATCTGGCCCACTGATGACCCACTTGCCAGGCTGACCCCTGAGCTGGTGAAAGTGGTAGCACCCAGCACACCATCAGGGAGTGGGTTGGGATAACATGGGGAACCCAGTGCCAGGCTTTGCCCCATGGCCCCCAGCAACCAGGCATCAGCACTGGTGTGTGTGATTGTAATTCCCTCCAGTTTTCTCTGCCCATAGGCAGGGGAGCCTTCCAAATTCTCCACAGGTAAGAGAGGAACATAACATGCAGCCTGGCTATATCGACAACATCCATCCTGTCAAATACAGCCAAATGTAAGCGAGCTTGTGGAGTCAAGGAGGTGTAGCAGCTTGGGCTTGTCACACACTCCCAGTCTAACTTACCTCACAGCAACGTTGCAAGGTCTAATCATACGTTCTTGACATGCCTCACTGACAACCCTATGTTCCAGAAATTAAAAGGGGAACCCTGGAATTGACTGTCTTAGACCTCATTCTCACCCATAGGGAAGAACTGGTTGATGAGGTGAAGATGAAGGAATCTTAGGAGCGAGTGACCATATCTTCCTAGAATTCATGACACAGAGATGGGGGAAAGCTGAGTAGAGGCGGATGTACTTCCTGGACTTTAGGAAAGCAGACCCCTTTTAGGAAAGGGGTGGAATGGGGCAGGCAGAACTGGGAGGAGATGGGGCAGGGGATGAGCGGATCAGGCCTGGGTTTGGCGGTGGTGGTGCCCACTGAATCCAAACCCCTTCCCGGGCCTGATCTCTCTGCAAGGGTCAACTCAGACTTGTGCCAACGATGTTGCTGGCTTGAGTCTGTGTTGACCCATAACAGCTGCTGGGGCTTTTCCCTTGGGCAAGGGAACAAATGTTCCCTTACCCCGATGAGACCTCCAGCAGCCCAAACTCCCCTGTGGGATGCAGAAGAGGCTGCGCTGGTGCCGCTGCATCACTGTGAGGGGTTTTTCAGGCCCCCCTGACATGACCTCAAGTCTAGGGTGAATGTATGCTTTTAAACCAGTACTGAATATTCTCAGCTGACAATTTTAATGACTTG
Source organism: Plestiodon gilberti rubricaudatus (assembly GCA_026170595.1). Lineage (NCBI taxonomy): Eukaryota > Metazoa > Chordata > Lepidosauria > Squamata > Scincidae > Plestiodon > Plestiodon gilberti. Next base: position 189,568,654 of record JANXHW010000002.1, on the reverse strand, counting down.
CATGAATTCTCTCCTAAAACTATCAGAACAAGTCACAGCCTGGGTTAAATTACATATGATAAAATGCATTAGTGTAGCTTAGTCTTTAAAACAAGCACACCTGAAACATACGGTAGTAGTTTTTGGGATAATCCGGAACATGACTTTGGTGTGCAGGGAGGGGAGGATTAACCCTTTCTTGCTGTTGCAAATCTCATCTGAATTCCTCCACTACAGCTGTCTTTTGTCTTGGGGGCGAAAGTGCCATTGTATCATTTTATGAAGACTTCTCAGAATTTCTCTTGTGGTTTTATATTTGCTTGATTTGATACGAGTTACAATACTATTTTTTCCTAACCCTCACTCAACATGAAAACTGTGGGTAGTTTTGAAATGCGAGTAGCTCAAGAAGATTGTACTTTGTAGTGCTAACTACTACTTGATTTAAACCACCACCTAAACTTCTCCTTTGTGCATGTGGCTTTGAAATGCTAATTAGTAAACCATTGTTTTGGGAGTTCTGAACATCTGTTCAAGCAATTTCATTATTTGCTTGCAGTGGAGTTTCCAGTAGGTTCATTTCTAAAAAATTACCAGTATATAAACATGTTTTTGTCCTGTCCTGTCCCCTGCTCTTTGCTAGCCAATCAGAATCGAGTATTTCCAGACTTGATTCTGATTGGCCAATGCGTTGCTCTGCGTTCTGCCCCCGCAGCACCGAACACGGCCTCTCATTGGCCGAAGTTCGAGTTGTTCAACTTTGCTCACACCGAAACGCAGCTCTCCTGTAAAAAGAGAAGACACAGAGATTTTTGAGCTGTGTGCAGACACTGTTCTACGCGCCGCACCGCAATGCAGCTGGTGTGTCACAGCCTTTACTCAGGAAGCATACACGTAGCTAGGGGTTTTTGACTGGGGAGGAAGGTTGAGGAGTCAACCCCTCGCTAGTTATCAGGATTGATGGTTGAATGCAGGGTTTATTGGGTGTGTCCTCACTACTTTGGCACTGGGACCTGGGGAGAAACATTGGTGTTGCTCCCAGTTTAAGGGGGGGGGGACACTCTTACACTTTTGCAGTTTTGTGACTGGTTAATCATGTCCATCCATTTCTCAAAGTAGTAAGTAGTGAAAGAATGTTTCGTGAAAAAGATATTATAGCTAGCAGTAGTGCACACATCAACAAAAAAACACAAAGCAACCGGGTTCCTAGTGGGGGTGACAGTGGATGCTTAATAAAAGGAAAAAGCACTTTCACCTGAACATGTGGAAGTGCCCTCATACAAGATCTCAATCTGTTCTGCATTGTGATTTCTTGTACGCCTTTATTGGACATGGTTGTCTTCACTTTCTCATGTTTTTATTGCAAAAGAAATTATTACTATGTTTTACAGTCCTTATCTCTTTGCCATTTCTCTGTAACAGCCTCTCTATTTCTGCTTCCTAAAATCTGGGTGAATGGTCCATTTCTTGACTTTCAAGATGCAATAAACTTACCACCCTAGGTTTTGAGCTCTGTCTTGATCAGATCACTGGGCATGTGGTCTGATGAAGTGTTAGGCACTGTACTTGAAAAGACCATCTGTCCAGTGCTCACAATAAGTTAGAAAAAAAACCCTAAAAACAATGGCTGAGAAATGCAAAGAGATTTGTAGAGAGACAAAATAAGCACAGGCCTGTGCAGCTTTAGTGGCATCTGTGAATTCTTCGATGTCTCAGGAAATCCTTCTCCTGTAGATTAGCTTTCTGGCTACTTTAAGCAGCAAAAAGCAATGCTAGGACTTAATATTGATCCCCAGATGGTGTGCAAAATGAACATAACTGGCACACCAATAAGGAAGAGGAATTTAGCAGGGAAAGCAAACAGTGGGAGCCTAAAAGATGAATTTGGTAGGCTAAGGCTGCATCTCAATGCACTTACTCGGAAGCACATTCCACTGAATGCAGTGGCAGTTCGATCCAAGCAAAACATGCATAGGATTGGGTTGTTAAGTCTGATGTTGTTTGCAGTGATAAAGTTTATGCCAAGCAGGGCAGGCCAAGCCTTTTATTCAGAAGTGTCTTTTCTGTGCTTGTACACTTATTTCTTTGTTCTCCTTGTCCTACAAATGCTTTCTATTGCTGAATGCAGAAGAAATGCAATAATATTGTTATTACAACAGGGGAAGCAATTTCCAGCAATGCTGCAGCCTGCTACCTTTCAGTCAAGGGTGCTTACAGGTGAAAGCAAATTCCCAGAAGATATCTTTCTCTGCTAATTTTGCTACCCTAGACCAGTTCAGGCTAGTAGGGAGTGGTACCAATTTCCAGTACATAACAACATAAGAGCATAAGAAGAGTTGGATCCCCGCCCCCGCAAAGACTCAAAGTTCTCCCCTACTTGTAGAAAGAACTTTGAGAAACCCTGGGTTAGGACAACAGGTCAGTGGTAGAGTATATGCTTGCATGCAGCCTTACTGGCATCTCCAGTAAGGGTTGGAAAACAACTACCACATATAGTAAAGGTCATTTGTTAGTCTTTTTTTTGTCTTCTGGGAGGACTTGTTTGTTTTGGCAAATTCACTTGCTGCATTTGCTGCATTTTGGTAAAGGTAAAGGTGACCCCTGACAATTAAGTCCAGTCGTGTCCGACTCTAGGGTGTGGTGCTCATCTCCATTTCAAAGCCGAAGAGCCAGCGTTGTCCGAAGACGCCTCCGTGGTCATGTGGCCGGCATGACTCTCCTTGCCGCAGCGCGTAGCATGCAGCTGGAACAAAGAGCGCTGCTTACCTTCCCGCAAGTGGTATCTATTTATCTACTCGCATTGACATGCTTTGGAACTGCTAGGTTGGCAGGAGCTGGCCAAGCAACGAGTGCTCACCCCGTCGCGGGAATCGAACTGCCGACCTTTCGATCGACAGCTTATGGTTCAGCGGTTTAACCCGCTGCGCCACCTGCTGGCCACCACATATAGGAACAGCTAAAAAAGGAGTCAAAGTGTGGCACTGTACTGGTCCTGGCCGAGGGACTATGCCTAACTTAAAAGGTTCACGCAAGGAAGGAGTGAGGTGAGTGGGTAGGGAAACAGAAAAAAACAAGTGAGCTGAGCTGATCCACTTCCCTATCCATTTCGCTCACTCCTTCCTTGTGGTCCCTTTAAACAAAACAGGAAGTATGGGGTAGTCTGGAAGCTCTCGGAATGATCTGCGCTTACTGTTTTGAAGAAAAAGAATTGTGTGGGAAGGAGTAAGGTAAGTGACTGAACTTTTCTTTCTTTCCAGGTTTTTTGGGGAGTGGTGTGCATGATGGCAGCAGCAGCAGTGGAGAGGTCAAGGGTGGTGTGTCCAGTTGGGCCATCCCTGGGAAGGGACCTACATGATAACTGTGTCCAGCTCCCTGCCAATGCAGGCCGTTCACAACTACAACATCTGTGATAGATGGCTATCCAGCCTCCACTCAGAGAGTCCTCCAACAATGGAGAGTCTACCACCTTCTGAGGCAGACTGTTTCACTGCCGAACAGTGTATAGCACCAGGAAGTTCTTCCTAATGTTTAATCAAAATCTCCCTTGAAATTTAAACCCATTTGTCCTGGTCCTATGCATTTTATAGATAAAGCCAACAGCAGGAACTAACCTACGTTGCTTAGACCGGAAATTGAGTGTTGATATGGTGTACGACCTGCCTTGCTGTGTGATTTGCGCTTGAGTTGCACTTGAGAATTACTAGAGCTTTTTAGCAATAAATCTTCTCATCTATATTTCCTCAGCTGGGCTTAAACAAAATGAAAAATGTGGTTCAGTCTAAAACCACTGTGTTTATCTAGGTTTGTCCAGTTGTAAAATGAAGTTATAAAAATGGTCTCCTTCTGAAGTGACAGTGTTTAAGCATCAAGGCGTCTCTCTCTGCAGCTGCAATGCAGCCGTCTCAATATTTATAATGGCAAATGACGTGTGTGGAAAAACGTGTCGGTTTCTGGCTATCTGAAGTGACATCCTTTCATTTATTCCTTTTGTTTTTTTAGCTGAATTGATAAAGGCAGCTAGAACAGATTTACATTTAGATATTGAGAAGATACAGCAGCAACATGCTGCTACCAGGAAAATTCTAGTTACAATGCAAATAAAGGCAATAAAACTCACTTAACCATAGCGTGATAACATAATGAACAACTGGCAATAATTATCTTCCATAACATGCTTCTGGCCTGCTTCAGCACTTCTCCACTTTCTTTCAAGAAAGTTCTGTCTCAGCACACTTACAAATCTCTCAGCACACTTACAAATGTTTAGTCGTTTGTGTCTGAGACAAATGTAACGTCTATAATAGGTGCAACTTCCCTCGAAACAGAAGTGTGAGTTTTATTTTTTATTTTTTCAAGAAATAAGCAATGGGAAAGCAAACTTTCTGACTTGGTGCTTAGCAGACCTTGACATATCTTACAGACCTTCGCTCTGATAAGATTCAGAGAGAGAATGAAAGAATGCACTGAAGGATGGTAGGTGTAATTAAAATTGTGTTGAATGGCTGATCCGCTAGGCAGATTAATCCTATAAGCATAAAATTCCATCAAGTTTATTTTGTTCCTTAAAAAGGGATAGACAAAAATTACATTCAACAGTTCACTTCCCTGAAACCTCTATACTGCTGTAAACCTAGGGAAGCTAAGCCTGAAATGCATTGCAGTTGTTCAAAATTTACTATATAAATAGGTCTAGCTGCTACCTTGAAGCTTTTATGTAGAGAGAACTGAACCAATAGCAATTACACAAGTAATGCATCTATCAGAGAAGGAACCAGAGAAGGCCATAGGCCAAGGGGAATAGTGCGTAGTGGTTAGTGCTCATGCACCCTTTCCTTGCTTTCTATTTTCCTTTTTACTTGGTCAACAGCTGAATGTGGGAGGGGGTTAAGAACATAAGAAGAGCCCTGCTGGAGCACACAAGACACCAAGATACCTGTATCCTGTTGCCACTCCCTTGCATCTGGCATTAAGAGATAGCCTACTACTAAAACCAGGAGGTTGCACATACCCATCATGGCTTGTAACCTGTGATGAACTTTTCCTTCATAAATCTGTCCAATCCCCTTTTAAAGACATCCAGGTCAGGTGCCATCATCACATCCTGTGGAAAGGAGTTCCACAAACTAATTTCACGCTGGGTAAAGAAATATTTCCTTTTGTCTGTTTTAATACTCCCTCCACTGTATTTTAGTGGATGTCCCCTAGTTCTAGTGTTATGTGAGAGGGAAAAGAACTTCTCTCTATCCACTCTCTCCATCCTGTGCATAATTTTATACAACTCAATCATGTCCCCCCTCAGCCGCCTTTTTTCTAGACTGAAGAAACCCAAAGGTTGTAGCCTTTCCTTATAAGGAAGATGCCCCAGCCCAGTAAACATTTTGGTCGCTCTCTTCTGCACCTTTTCCAGTTCCACTATATCCTTTTTGAGATGTGGTGACCAGAACTGGACACAATACTCCAGATGTGACCTACCATCAATTTGTACAACGGCATAATAATATTGGCCGTTTTATTCTTAATCCCTTTTTTAATGATACAAAGCATGGAACTGGCCTTCTTCACAGCCGCCGCACACTGGGTCGACACTTTCATCGACTTGTCCACCAGTACCCCAAGATTTCTCTCCTGATCCGTCACAGACAGCTCAGAACCCATGAGCTTCTATGTGAAGTTTTGATTTCTTGCCCCAATGTGCATCACTTTGCACTTACTTACATTGAAGCGCATCAGCCATTTTGCTGCCCATTCTCCCAGTTTGGAGAGATCCGTCTGGAGCTCTTCACAATCCCTGCTGGTCTTCATCACCCGCAAACGTTTAGTGTCGTCCGCAAACTTGGCCACCTCGCTGCTTATCCCCAACTCCAGGTCATTTATGAACAAGTTGAAAAGCACCTGTCCCAACACCAATCCCAAGACCAGTTGGAATCTATCTGCTGCCACCATCCTAAATTAAGGAGATCAGACAGAGGGGGGCCATCTAGGAAAAATCACCCCTCCCACGAGAGCAGAGAATCCCAGGGGTTCTTGTTTAAAATCAAACTGCAGTAGCGCCCGTGAGCAATAAAACATGACAATCTACCGAATTACTCATGAACACAGACTAGACAGCAAACGGTCAAAATAAAACCTTGTTCTTAAAAACCCCAAAGAAATTAAACAAAAGGGGAAAAGGAGGTAGAGAAAAGTACAAGTGGGCTGATGGAAAATGCCTGAATCCCGCCAGATGGACACAAAGAAATAGCTTGACCAAATTAGATGCAGTAACTAGTAATGCCCAGCAGAGGACGTCGGAACATTTCTCAAGAGCAAAGTGCACAAAACCCCCAGGGCCTTGCTAAAATGGTGAAGGATAGGATTGGGCACCTAAATAAGTATTTCATGTTCCAGTACTAATACTGTTTAAACAATTTTTTTTCTTATGAAGGTCTTTATTTTACTAGAATATATGAAGGTCTTTATTTTACTAGAATACTTTTAGCCCACCATTCCACCTAAAAGAAAACAATGTCCAAGGTGATTTACAAAAATATAAACAGATTAAAATTACAAGATGAAAGCAACAAAGAATCTTGTGATGCTTTAAAGACTAACGGCTCAATCCAGTCTAACAATAGACTGATGGAGTGACCGCTTTGCTAGTCTAGGGTGTTGCAAATGTGCCATAAGGCACATTTGCGGTACCTGGAGAGTCACTGGCGCCGGCGGAGAGGTTTGCGTCGCTCCTCCGGCATTGTAAAACAGAGAAGCGTCGCAGTGGGAAGGTAAGTCCCCGCTTGGCGGGGGGAGGGCAGAACGGGGGTGTTCTGGGAGGGGGGATCAGTCAGGTGGGCCTGGGTAGGGGAAGGGATCGGTGGAGGAGGCCTCCGCTGATATCCTATCCCCCATCCTGGGCCTGTTGGGACTTACACGGACCTCTTGAATGTACGCCAGCAAAATTGCTGGCGTGTATTTGAGGAGACCCATCGGGTCCCTTTACCCCAAGAGGCCGCCAACTGCATCGGGGCCATTCCTCGCTGCGAAGGTGACGGGCAGGGAGTCCTGTCCGTTGCCTTCGCAGCGCGGAATGGCTCTGACGGCAAGGGGGCGGGGCCTCCTTGTTCCGGTTTGTAAACATGGTACTAGGATGAGGCGCAACTTATGGTACCGCCCCTACCGCAGAAACGCCTCTGGTCGCAACCCACCAAGTGGGTCCCAACCCACAGTTTGAGAACCACTGCTCTATAGCCACATACTTCAGATGGCAGGAGGACATGGAGATGTCTTCAAATGGTGACGACCTGAAGCATTCCTTCAGATATTCATTAACAACCTCCAAGGTCAATAACAGCACTTTGAACAGAGCGCAAAACAAACTAAAAACTAGTGGAGATGAGGAAGCACTGGAGTTATATGCACGGAGTCCCAGCTAGGACATTCATAGCTGCCTGTTGGGCCAATGAACATTTCTGAATGCTCTTCAAAGGCTGCTGCCCTCAAAACAATTACAGCAATCTAGTCTGGATATCACCAGAACATGTGTTACTTTGGTGAGATCAGACATCTCCAGGAATGAGTGTACTTGGAGTTCCAACCTAAAGGCACTTCCCTGGCTACAGCTGACACCTGAGCATCCAGGAGCAAGGAATAATGTGCAGCCACAAGATGCTTGAATGATTTGCTTTCCCCTTACTAAAAATAACAGAACCACCTCTTTAAAAAGGTATCTCTGTGCCCAGTTAGCAGGGGATTATGTAAAATATGCACCTGTCCTCCTTGTGTCTTAGTTGTAAATGTTTTATAATCATTAAAAGTCTAATCACTGCAAGTTCCACATGGTGTGCTATAAATCAGGTGTCCTGTTTACTTGTCAAATGGCATCAAATATGAGAGAGCTACCCTTTTATCACATTTATCAGTCTATGAAAATCAGAACAAATAATCACCGACCAAAATATTAGCACTAAGTCTTTCACTGACATCACTAATTACTTACCAACTTGTAAAAGTAACATGGAATAAATAAATAAATAGGATGTACCTTGGCAATCAGACAAATGGTTTAAAATAATAAGATACAATTGCCCAACTTTAACTAAGACATACAGTACTTAATTGAGGGCAATTCCGCCCTTGGGAAATGTGGATTTGCTTCATATAAAATGCAAAAAAGGAAGGGGGGTGGCTAGCAAAGAAAAATGTTGCACCACTTTGTAATAAAAGCATCAGAGGCACTTTCAGCACCTTAAAGACGAAGCACCTTATTTCAGCATAAATTTGTTCTTCTTGTGGCAACAGGCTAACACCGTTACCGCTCTGAAAGTTGTGACTACGTTGGAATGTTCATTCCCCTTTGCAAAGCAGCTCTGATCCTGGCCTCTGATTCTGTGGTTAGGGTTAGCATGTGAAAAAGGCTCCAGACACAAGTAAAGGCTGGAGAGGAAAATAACACAACTCCCCATATGACAATGTTGCCGATTTTCATTCTGGACACAACTCCTTTGCCTAACATTTATTCAGCAGAGAGGAGCTGGCAGATTGGCAAGCAAGATTGTCCAGTCCAGACCAGTCCCCTGCAAGGCAGTGATAAGAAAATACAAGCCATCAAAATCACTTCCTGGCATAAAGCTCCTGACCTTTTTCCAGGATGAACTTTGTCGAGCCGTGTCAATACCCAATGGCATGCAGTGCAAGGGAGCATCAATGGGGGGGGGGGGGATCTATGTTAAGAAAGGGCAGAGGAGGCAGTAGAGAATATTTCAGGAGATGAGTGGATAAGAAGAGTCAAATTCCACGTGACCAAGATGGGATAAAGCCACATCTGTAGCTGAATGGATCTGAGAGAGGAGAAAGTATGGGCCAGCGCTGTGATGGAGCACATGCTTTTCATGCAGAAAGTCTTTGGCATCAGTTTAAAAGGGATCTCAGACATTGGTGCAGGGAATGACCTTTGCCTGATACCCTGGAGAGCCACGACCAGTCAGACTTGACAGTCCTGGGCTAGGCTGACCAATGTTTGGGGTATATAGCAGCCTCATACGTACTTCATCTTGGCCTATGAATATCCAAAAAAATAGGGCAGAAAAGGCTTGCAGATACTGCAGTAGAGCCCTATTGCTACTTATTCCTCAACATGCTCATTATTTCAAGTTTATTTTCTTTCATAAAGACGTCCAATTAGCACAGCCAGCCACACTCTTAAACTGCAGCTTTATACCTTTTCATTGTCAAGAGAGCTTAAAGCCCATAGCAGTACATTTGGTTTAGCAGTTTTAGTTTCCGACAGTCATGCTGAAAAGGCAGATATGGGGAAATCTTAATGTGTACTTTTCACCCAACTGTCACATTTTTCCCCTGTACCAGAGTTTCCACTCCTGCAACTTAATTTCTTCTCTGCCAATTAGAAATTGAAAGTGGGACTTGCAGTGGAAGCTTGAAAGCGTCCATACTGACTATTTGCATAATGGGCAGCCCAATCCTGGCTAGGGCCGCCACAGTGTGCAAAAGCACGCTGCACCAGATCCTAGGCAGGATTGGGCCAGCACAGGCAAAGCTGAAGCACACCTCTGGGGAAAGGGATGTTTGTCCCTTTCCCCCAGGGAGAGCCCCAGCAGCCCCTATGGGCCTCCTCAGATGTGCACCAGCAAAATGACTGGTGCAAATTTGAGGAGCCAGTGGAAGGCCGGCCAGGCCAAGGACAGGGGACAGGAATTGGCGGAACATGCCGCTGATGATCCCTTCCCCCCGTCCCTCGCTCAGTGGGCCAATCACCCCCTCCTCTGCTAGCCCGGTCCGCCCTCCCTCCGCTCCTCTGCCTTCCGGCAGGGACTTGCCTACTTAGCGCCACTCTGGGGATTGGGAGGTCAGTTCAAGCCTCCCATACAGCCCTTGCTCGCCATATTATGCAAGTTACTCGAATTTGGTGCTTCAGTAACTTGATGCCAGTGAGAGTAGGGAAGGATTGAACCCTGATGACATGAACATGGTGCACTGCTTCTGCATGTGCCTGGAGCAGTCCCTCCATGAGAATGACTGCAACAGCCACTTCAGGCGGTAGTTTGGGAGATGTGGCAAACTGGAGTGCCTGCAACATGTGTCTGCCTGCCCCCCTCCCCATATCCACTACCTGCCCAAGGAAAAGAACCAATGCCTTGCTTTCCTCCTCTGCTGCTTTCTGTGCAGTGGTCAGGTGGGGAAGTTCTGCTTCCAGTCCCAGGATCCTCAGAGGAGGTGGCGCATACTGCCACAGAGCATGTATGCTATCTGGTGCAGAACGCTGGGACATGCAGGGGTGGGTGCTGGCATGCTGTGGACTTTCAGGGGGCAGATCAGCTTGGGCTGCCCCTGCATGTGTCTGTGCCTTGAGCGGGGAAAGAGGAAAATGGGCTCTAGAGACTCTTAGGACAATCCCTGCATGTGCAGACACTGATCACACAGGATACTTGATTGTGCCTTTATTATTTTACAATTTTTCCATCATACAGTGGGTATAAGTATAAAGACCAAAGCATATTCTCATGATGAACTCAATTAGAGTGAAACTTGTTTGTTTTATTTTGATTCTATAAAGCCAGCACACGCATGCATGCATGCACGCGCGCGCACACACACACACACACACACACACACACACACACACACACAGGAGCAGAGAGAGAGAGAGAGAGAGAGAGAGAGAGAGAGAGAGAGAGAGAGAGAGAGAGAGAGAGAATCTCTCTGGATCTAAGGTAAGAGCAACACCAGTTATACACATATTCAGTGCTCAGATTGATGTGAAGCAGGCCATGCAATTACATTTACATAATGTCTCAAGAGGAGGTTTAAATGTAAAAGGTAATGTTTGCATCAATTTATTTCCCATTCTTGTCACAATCATTAACACAAAATCAATTTATGTTGTGGCATTTTCAGTTCCCATTATGATCTTTGTCACAAGGGGGGGGGGAGGTTTTTAATCCCTCCATAAATTCTGAGGAAGACAGCTGCATAATATGCACTAAATATATTATACATTCTGTAAAATGACCTTTTCATGGTTCTGCAGTTTGACTGTCTGGCCATTCAGGGTTTTTTTTTATAGCCTTGGCAATCTGAAGGAAACAGGTGGAGAAGGACATAATCAAAATATTGAATCTTTACAAGTTTAACTTACTATCTGAGGCTTTCTATATTTATATAGAGAGGTGGGGTGGAGTGTGCCTGTTCATTATCTGGGGTTTTAACAAAAGAAGTAAGAAGGCAGAATAAATGAATTAGTATGACTTTGGTCACAGGACACATAACAGAAGCAGAAGATAGTACAGCAGTTAGAGCAAAGAGACAGGAACCCAAGATTACAAGATAATGTAATTGTGACATAAAATTCTGCAGAGGTCTCATTGCATTATTTCATGGATTCATCTAATTACGTCACATATGCAAACACTGTAGATGCCTCAGCACATCTGGCAAAACCAGATATATTTAGGCTCCCTTTTACTCTTGAGACCGATGTCCCTGTCCCCTTTCCAAACACCTAATCCCACTATGCCATTTTTTAACCTAGCCAATTAGGGACACTCCCACTATTTATTGTGTCAGTGGGACAAAATGAACAGGACACCAGGGGGCTTACTACAATCACAACAGAAGCATGGGTACCATGTTAATTTAATGGTTTCCTGCAGCACTGGAAAAGGCCTTTATATCCTCTTACACAGCAGCTCCAGTTTTCAGAGAGGAACAAGCAAAATAATATCAGAATGCATTATATTTCCATGCAACTTGCATGCTGATGCTCTTTGCTGACTCTAGAACAAGGGTTCTCAACCGGTGGTACATGGGCCCCTAGCTGCCAAGATGGTGGCCACCAGGGCGGCCAAACCGGAGTCCTGGAAACGGTGGTACAAGTTCTGCAGAGCCCAAGAGCGTGGGTTTCCAGGGCTGGAAGAGGCCCTCATGCCCAACCTTGTCCCCTTACCTCTGCTTTCAGATCTCCGGTGTGGGCGAAAACCCGGAAGTAAGTGGCGATGACATCATCGTCACTTACTTCCAGTGGTACTTGGTGCGGCGGCGGCCACAGAGGTGGTACACTGCGCCAAAGGTGGTTGAGAACCCCTGCTCTGGAAGGTCCGGGTTCCTCCCCAAACATCTTTCTGAAACTGAACAATTGACTGAAATTTACTAGACACTCAGTTTTGCCTTTACAAAAATATGCAGATAAAACTCCTCCCATAATAGGTTTCCTACTTAGGATGGATGGAGTTCCTGAAATCTGAATAGTCCGTAAAAACTATGGGTGGCCACCTTACACCTGATTCACATACTTCAAGTACAAATCTCCATCTGCTCAGGTTTACAATGGATGGGTGAACAGGCGGCAATTTCTTTCTTCCCTACATTTCTGTCTTTAAGCAGTCAAATTATCATCTGGCATCATCCCTGGAATGATGATATCCACATCTGAGATGAAAAGCAAAGCACAGCAGTAAACCTTTGAGGTCATGTAGACACCCTGCAATTTGCTGCTAGCCTTGTGTGGCCTTCCTTTCTTTACAGCATTTTAGAAATGCTTAACTTCTGCCTTAATGGGCAAGAAGGAAAATGAGAGGGACAGGCAGCTCAGGGGCGTATTGAGGATCTTATATGTCATCCTAATTTGCAAAGGCAGCTATTTACTGAATGCGAGTGCATATTATAGCCACAGGAAAGGCTCATCCTTTAAGACTGTGTTTTCAGATTCATCTTAGTCTCATGCACCTTGACAAGTATAATGAGGAATGCTTTCCTCGCCTCTGTTGCCACTTCCAGGAAACCACCAACAGGAACAGTGCCATGGCTTTGCAGGTGTAAGGAAATGCTTCTAAAACGATCTGATGTACATGCATAGAAAGAGAGAGCGAGAGGAGAGAGACCCTTTAACCTCCTTTGCCTCCCCTGACTGTCTTTACAAAAAGAAGTTTAGAGCATGTTAAAAGATAGCCCTACTATCTTTTTGCTGCAGTGGAACGTCTAAGAGGAACCCCACCCCTTAAGACTCAATCGCCTATCCCCAAGATATGTCAGTGTATCTCCACATACGTTGGTGCAACCAACAGCCCCACCAGTATAGAAGACTTCCTGCTGATGAACGTGCCATGGACAATTCTGGTGCAATGCCGGAAACACACTGTGCCAGTGTAGCTTGGACATCACTCGGACACCAGTGTAGGTCTGCCAGTGGAGAGGCTAACAGGGAGGAGACGGGGGCATAACATGGGAGACGCAGGATGGGTGTGGGGAGGGGATGAGGAGAAATCAATGTACACCATATCCTAACCCCTCTTTAGACAATGGACGCACCTCTGACACCAGAAAAATGGTAAGCTAACAACAGAGTTGGCACAGGTGAGAGTAACCTGACAAGGAACAATGGGGAAGGAAAAAACAGCAGAAAATGGCACTTTCTGCCACCCCCTGCCCCACCCACTTATAGGATACAGACTACAGACAGATAGCAAGTCACAGCATACCAAACCGGGTACTTGCCAGAGAGACTACATCTCAGATGAGAAGACGTCCAGCATGGAACTCTGGTCTCTCAAAGGGGAACTTTGGTGATGGGAGCCAGGGTGAAAGGGCACTTGGCGCACAAAGGGAGCACTTTGCACAAACAACCTTTGTCCCTCACAACATGTAGGCCAAGATATTTTGTTAACTCTGGCCTCTTCAGAATTCTTATTACAGGTAGACTCCATGCACAAATACCCAACTCTACCTCACGACCCCAACAGTGGAAGGACAATGCACCCCACACAGGTAAGCAAAGAAATTCCATGCTGCAAAATATTGATGCTGCATCTCCCTCTCATGTCTCTACCACCCTCATTCTGACTCTCCAGAATGATCAAATGTGTCTCCGTTATCAAGTGTGTTGCCTAACCATCCCTTCCTTTTGCAACAGATGAGGGCTGGGAGCGTCTACTCCCTTTCAGGGAATACCAGGGACGCCAACCTTTGCTACTGCTGGACAAACACTCATCAGAACCCCTTTTGTTTTTCAGGACTACACCATTGCCACAGGGGGCTGAACAGTGGTCCTCTGCAGCCTACCTCAGAGAAGGAAAGATACTGCTCCAAGTCACCATGATCCTGTCCCCTACAGTGCACCACTGCATGCACACTCTGGTAGCACTGCTCTCCTTCACAAACACCAAGCATGCATCTCAAGCCAGAGAACAGGTGTGGCTGATGCTGTTGTCTGTTCCTTGTTACTCTGTTTCTCCTTGCTCCCCATAGGCTGTCACTCAGGGGAGGACATCATGCAGACCCCAAAGGACACCTATAGCTTGCCTGCCTCCTGCTGTGAGCCCAGCCCTGCTTGGTGAGGTCGCTGACCTATTCCTTCCAGTCAGGTCTCTGTGGCTTTGCAAACTCCATGGCAGACAGTGAACCAACTGGTGTAGCTAGACCTCACTGGCACCTGTTACTTGGCTGTCTATTGGATAACTTGCAATGGCACAACAACCCTGCTGGGAGGAGATGGTTGGCAACTGCCCCCCTGTGCATTTCTCTTTCATGCACTGCTCTGTTGCTGATACAGTTCAATAAAACCTTTGGCTGGATCATCCTTCTTGTCTCTTTGTTAGCAGACAGGGATCCTTCTTCCCACCCTAGTTATTCCTTATCTCAGCTGGCCTCAAGATGGACTCTGTGCTGGGAGGGACTCTCTGTTCTCAGGGTCTGCAGCATCCTCATTATGTGACTTCTTGGGCTACCGGGGGGGGGGCTCCTCAGTGATCATGAGCCCCCTGTTCTCTGCTGCCATGTTATATGGTGGACAGTGGCAAGGGGATGATAGGGCAGCATACTGACAGTCGTTTCAGTGATGCAGCAAAGGGTATGGGGTGTGCGTGGGACTGGCTAGCTGTGCAGATGCCCTGTGTCACATGCCAGCCCCATGACTGGCCCATGCAGTGCTCCCCCTGATAGGCCCATGTGCTACAGCCTCCCAGTCAGGCATGCCTGTTTGTGGTGATGCAAGGTGTTAAATGCTAGACTGGGTGCTCTTTGCCTGTCTCCTGCTGTGGTTAGGTGGCTAGCAAGCAGCTTTGTGGAGCGGGTGATGTGGTTTTTTTTAGATCCACTTCTCTTTTTTGTCCTTGCCATGAGCAGTCATGCAGAAGGTGAGCACCTTGCTGTTGATGGCAGGTCCCTTGGCTGGGCTCAAACCTGTCTTGCCTGGCTCTCAGCCTGCACCTCTGTGCAGTGATCCCCCTGCTTTGCCTGAGTGCTGCTGAGGCTCTCCTTGTGACTTGTTCCAGTCCCTCTTCTGGCATAAGAGCTCCTTCCAGCTGGTGGATGTCCTCTCATGGGATTTGAATCCTTGCCATGGAGAGACTTGTGCATTTGTTTCACATGGAAGCTATCGTTCTACCCTTGCTCTGCCCTGATCAAAAGGTATTCCTTGCACACATGCGTGCGTGTGTACATGTGCACAGTGTCCTTGGGGCATTTCCCCATGTTTGGGAGTGATGCCTGTTGCCGTGTTGTTTGTTTCTAGTGGGTGGTGAGGGGTGTCTCCCCAGCATTCATTGGCCCTGTCCCTGCTTCCATCCCTGCTCAGCTCATTCTGATGGTGCTTCTCTGGCCGCCAGCATTGAGGCTGATTGGATGCAGTGATTGGCTCTTTGGATGTACATGGATGTCATATGGATGACACACCAACATCATGGTGATAACACAAGGACTTCACATAGATGATGTGCCGATGTCACGGCGATGATGGGCCAACATCAGGATGCCACTCCATGGATAACCGTCTGTGTTCGTGTTTCCATGGATGCTAGGGGTGATAGTGGGTAGGGCTGCACCAGCATTGGTTTGCCAGGAAAGGCTTAGGATACGGCAGATGTCATGCTATGATGTCATTGGCATAGTCTCAGAATAGGATTGGGCGATGATATTCCTTTTATAATTTATCTGGGGTATTTTTAAAACCAATTTTTATAGATTTGCTTTATATTAGTGCAACCCACTTCAAGAGTTTGGGATGAAATGCACTAGATTAGTGGTTCTCAGCCCTCCCCCCACCGTGACCCACCTTTCCCCCTGCAGAGGAAGCCGTGACCCACCTTGTTCTCCCGCAGTGGGCCTCCGGTGGGCCTCCTGAAGCAACCGGAAGTGACTTTCGTGAACCTAGAAGTAAACAGGAAGTCACTTTCCGATTGCTTCTGAAGGCCTTTTGAGGTCTACAGAGGCCCACTGGAGGCCCAGCATGACATGGGAGTGGCAGGACAAGGTGAGTCTGGCCCAGAAGTGGCTTCTGGTTGCTTCTGTTTGGCCTCAATTTGGAGCCAAACAGAGGCAAGAGTGGGTGGGTGGGCCAAACTGATGACCCACTGTGCATCAGGTCGCAACCCACAGTTTGAGAAGCTCTGCGCTAGATCTTTAAATGAAGCATAATAAGTTTCAAAGAGTTGCCGGCACACTGAGCTGATAAGTTGCAGAGCCTCTGTGGGGGAGTGGAACTGCAGCTGCACTTGAGAGAGAGAGTCAAGGTTGCCTGTCAGCTGAAGCGTGGTGAGGTGAATGCCAGAGAGAGAGAAAGAGAGAGCTGGACTGTGAAAGAAATCTAGAATGAAGGGTTCTATGAAAGATTAGAACATTATTGTATTGTAAAAACCCCTTGGGGTTTAGAAAGCCTGCCCATGTAAACCGCCTTTGAATTAAAGTCGGAGGAGAAATCCGATGACCAAAGAAAAGGCGGTATATAAATACTGTTTTTTTTTAAAGGTAGAAATAAGTGGCAGGAAAAGAAAAAGTGGCAGGAATAAGTGGCAGAAATAAGTGGTAGGAAATAAATGGCAGGAAAACACACTCTAATGAAGACATCTAAAGTAGCTTTTTGTTGCTGTGTGGACTTTGTGAGGTGTGACTTTGGGGGCATAGAAATGGTGGGTGTGATGACCAGTTCCTGCTCGGCAAAATTTACCACTGTAAATCACCTATGCAGTGGCATTCTCAGCCCTCCCGGCGCCTGGGGGGGGGGCGGGGTTGGAGCGGCCCCGTCATCGAGGCCAACTCCACGCCCCCCCAAGCAGCCGGGCTCAGGGCTGAGTGGCGCGGCACCGGAGCCTGGCTGGCGCGCCCGCATGCCCACTCGGCGCGTCACCGGCTTCGGACAAGCCCTTCTCAGAGAGCGACCGCCCAGTTCGGCGGTCAGGGCCTTCTGAGAAGGTCCGACGCGTCGATGCGCCTTTTATTCCTTTTCTGCGCATGCGCAGAATCTTTCTGAGGGCAAACGGGCAGCCCGTTTGCCCTCAGAAAGGTTCTGCGCATGTGCAGAAAAGGAATAAAAGGCGCATCGACAGAAGGCCCTGACCGCCGAACTGGGCGGTTGCTCTCTGAGGAGGGCTTGTCCGAAGCCGGTGACGTGCCGAGTGGGCGCGCTGCTTCCGGGGGGCACGCCAGCCGGGCTCCGGTGCCACGCCGCACTGCGCAGCCCCGGGCCCGGCTGCCACGCCCCCCGGAAGCTCGGCGCCTGGGGTGGAGCACACCAGCTCCCCCCATGATAGGACGCCAGTATGCAAAGGCATCGGTTTATCCAATTTGTCTGGTTGCAAGTCACACACATTCCTAAAGTAATCATGTGGGGTGGTGGAGTCACCTCATGTGTGACCTAATTCACAATACTCAGGAAAGAAATGTTACATAGAATAAACGTGGCAGAAGAAAAGGGAACGCATTATGGTAAGGCTGTCTTCATTTGGCCCCTATCCAAGTGCATTCCTTTATCCAGGGATATATTATGTTCCACAGAGCTCTGTGTTGCTACCATGAGAAACAATGTAATTAGCAACACAATTATATCTCATTGAGATTTCTTTTATTGTTGTTCTGAACTAGCTGAAGACAGTGTATTTTCTCCCCCCAGATAGCTATCAGCTTTTGCAGTCTGCAGTCATTGTAGCATCTAATCACCTTTCTTGCATTTCCATTTTTGCCTTTGAGGACAGTTTAGCTCGATTAGCTCTATGCAAAGGGTGGGAGTGTGGCTTCTAAACCGGAGGTACCACTGAGGGTGCAGCAATGATATATATGTTCCCATTCTTATGCATACAGTATAGAAGTAGCCTATCAGCATCATATCTCTCTCTCTCTCTCTCTCTCTCTCTCTCTCTCTCACACACACACACACACACACACACACGAAACAGATGCTTGAGCTTCCCCAAGTGTAACTGGAAAAACTCAGTAGATACTTGTATGGATGTATTTTATTATGTCATATCTTAAGGTCACTGCAACACAAGTATAAAATCTTGCTCAATTATACTGTATTGTTGCAGTACTTTATGCACTCCATCATAACACTTCATAGGGTCACTTTCCATATTACCATTTTATCTTACTAGAGTTACTCAGTGGATAAGTGCCCAGGGGCCTGTTGAGAGCCCAGGAAAATCCTGGTAATTGTTGGTTTCTGCCTACTGTGACTCTTGAATAATAATACTCACTGGCACAATGTTCTCTGAAAGGGCTAGTGCCGGCCAGCCTGCCTAAACGTCACACTTGGACTGGGAACCACTTTGTCTTTCTGTACTTGTTTGGGAAGGAAACCGATTTTCACATTTGATGGCTTCGCTCAAGTTACTGAACTTCTTCTGGGGACAAAGAGAGGGGGATCCAGTCCCCTTTAAACCTCTCAACATTTAGATACCCGGCTGCAGATCTTCAAATGGACTTTCTTGCCCATCTACAACCCTAATCTGTGAGAATTATCACAGAATCTGCGTGTGCAAGAAAACCAGGCATTTAGCTTACTGGGGGAAAATAAACTGCTTAAAGAGCTTAAGTGGAAAAAGTCTTGAAGATAAAATTATTGAGAAATAATGTCTCAACAATGTTTACAAGCAAGAACCTCAAAAACATCCGCCGGAGCGCTTAACTGGAATAACCCTGCAACAGGATAGCTACTAGGACTAGGATCACCCATGAGGCAGGATGAAGCAACAGTTTAGAGCGGTGCGCTTGGGGAGCCAGCAAACTGGCTGGGTGTGCCCTCCCGCCTTCCCCAGCCCACTGCCTGTCTCACCATTCCGCCTGGCCATTGCCAGGAGAGCGAACAAGAGGAGGGTGGTTTACTCCCTGAGGCATCTGGTGGGGCCACTGTGAGATACAGGAAGCTGGACTAGATGGGCCTTTGGCCTGATCCGGCAGGGCTCTTCTTATGTACTGCCTCCCTCCAGTGCCGTTACAGAAAGGTGCAGCAGCGGAACTGGAGGATATGGTAAGGGCACTCAGATGGGGAATAAGATCATCGCCTCCTTACCTCTTCCATCTCCTAGTGCTTCTTCAAAACAGGCTGGGTATGGAGGATGCTAGGAGTGCCAGAATCCTCCCTCCCAGCCTGTTTTGAAATGTTTTGAAGTGGAGAATGTAAGGTAGTGGCAGCAATGGAAGGGAATGTCCAATACAACCTAACACACATTTGGTGCCTTAAAAAAGTTAGACCTATTCTTGGGTATATTTCAGGTGCAGCTGATTGGGTATATTCTTGGGTATATTTCAGCTAAAACAACAAGCAGAGCTAAACATGAACTATGTTTGTGAATGGATCGGTTCTTAACTAATATACTAGTGGTGAAAACTATCAAATGAGGGCTAGATTTTCAACGGAGAATTTCACCCACTTCCCAAGGGATTTGCAGACCTCTAACTCCCTTAAACAGCTCTGAAAGCAGAAGCACAGGTCTTCTGGCAATGTTTGATATTGTAGCCCTCTGGTCAGCTTGATTTCTCCTGAGTACTTTCCTTGCATCGTGACCTACTGCTAAGGGCATTTTTCATACTTCAGTCTCATGGAAAAGCCTCATTTAATCCTGTTACAGGCTGGCACACTCAGCTTGTAAGACAGAACCCTTTGCTTGTCTCCTCAGGGAAATAAACACTTTTAAAAAGAAGTGTGGATTTGTAAAATGACTTAAACAAATATAACAGTCAAGATACTAGTGAGTCATTCTGGTTTCTGCTTCCCACAAAGATGACTCTTAACAAAAATGGGTGAGTTTTTTTATGCGCTCTTATACAAACTCATCTGTAACTTTATTTCTTCATTGCCCACATGTCCTCTAGGGAGGCCAATTTCTCTTTAAAACAGAAGTAGCTCCACGAAGCCAAAATATCCAATTGCCAGAGGAGGCTTCACTTTACCTTTCATCACTGAAATCCCACTGGGGAATGCGACTTTTTTTTTTCAAAAGAGCAAAAAGGTGAAGGACAAAAACAAATGGCAATTACCCAAGACTGTGAAGAGCTAGAAGATCAAGAGTCACTCAAAATATGAATTAGGGCAAGATTATACAGTGGTCAATAAATGGCTAAACATGTCACTATTGCAGAGAATACACTGAATTGCTAGCAGGTGCCTTTTTGTTTCTGTGTACTATGCTACAATAGCCGTTTTTGTGAGCTATTTTCTCAGATGTATTTTTAATGGGATAACATCGCATATGTACAAAATTGCAGCAATGGCAAAACACAAAGGCAGAGAGATAGGTGCTTACTTGGAGCATAGGTTTCTGATGGAGAGTTAACAGCATTGGCCAGAAGAAGGAGGCAGCTATTTTCCTGGGCTATGAGCCAATCACTCCTTCCTATGACCTCCCATGTAAGCTGGCGCCATATGGAAGGCCCTTAAAGGGAGATGTGCCCGGCCCCGCTGTACATATGTTTCAATAATTTAAGGTAGTACTTGTGAGAATATAGGTCATTTCTGTGGACTGATTCTATTGAGAAATTGTATGTCCATGTGAAAGTCATTTCACTGGAGTGCAAAACCTGCCTGGCCTCTGAGGGAAAGAGTATGTGGATGTGTGTGTACTGCTGCTAAGAACTCTAGTCTTTTACTCACAAATCTGTCTTGCAAAATCCATATTGATTTACATTCTGACATTTTTTCCATTAGGAGTTAGTCATGACTAACCTCCTTTGGACAAATCTCACTGAAATTAATGGGATTTAGGTTAGTCATAATGAACTTGTCTCATCGATTTCAATGCTGCTTAGTCATGTCTAACTTTCTTTTCTTTTTGGATACAACCCAGTGTCAGAGATTAGCCCTTTTTCTGAAAAGATGGGCAGTTCTTCTCCATGCACTGAGCAGGGCATGAGTGACAGTAAAAAAAAAAATGAAGCTTGATTCCCTAGACTTCTCTTGAAGTAAGAAATCCTCTGACAACTCTTGGATGTTCTCTACACCCAGGTCTCCTATAGTACACACTCCTGCAAATGTTAGTGCAGCTGAACTGCAAAATGTGTCTGTCCTCTGAAGGGTCGACTGCTTCCTTTAAACCATTTCCCTAGAGAGAGCAATGGAGGTAGTGTCCCAGACTTCATACAGCAATTTCTCAGAATATTTAAGATACCAGTATGTACCGTATCCAGTTATACTGACCCTGTAGCAGAGTCTAGAGAACAAGGTTCTGTAACAGAAGGAGAGCCTGACAAGCTGCTTTGAAAAAAACCACATATACTGGGACCAGAGAGGAAGATTTTGGGGAGAAGGCTTGAGATCATTTTTATTGCTTTAAATCATTCTAAGGGGTCAGATTTAGGGCTAGCCACCTTTACAAGGGGTGTCAAATACCTGGGAAAGCCCCACAAGGTAATTTCCACCTGAATTTGACACCAGCCAGTCATTCCACTTCAACGAGATGGTAATACTGGAAAAATCAGAACCCACTCATTCAACTTTGGCAAATAAACTTATCTTAAAACACTAAAATATCCCTTGATGGGGACAAAAATAGTTGTGAACAACTCGAGCTTGACCAGAGCCGTAGTATACATAATATGTATACATCTGCTGCCTTCAAAACGCTTGTGCTGTAGAACTTCCTCATGGATTGAACTCTGTGTTTTCAATTGCATCCTCTTTATTGCTACTCTTCTATTTTTTTTAACCTAGCTTCCGCTTCATGGAGCAACTTCTTTTGCCTGGGAGTGTGGTTAATTAGCCAGCTCAACCATGTATTGCATCAATGATGTTTTATGAATTGAGCATGATAAAAAAAAGCCAAATAATATATGTTCCTAGATTTAACACCTCACCTCTGTAAACCTTGCTAAATTTGTGCCAATATTACTGTGCCATTTGTCACAAATGCCTTAAAATAAATAAATAGCACACAAAAATGCAGCATGTAAAAAGAATTCAGTGCTAAACAGAGAAGAGCTTTCCCTTCACACTGCATTTTGTTCAGTGAAATGCAAATTAAGCAGATCTCACTTTCATTGCTCAGTTCTGTTTGAAAAAAAATGTATCTTAATTATATATTATATGCTGGCTATCAGTGTCCTCTAGGGTAAGTGCTTGTATCACTTTTAGTATTATGAACATCATCACTTTTACATCACTTTTAGTATTATGTTCGAAGATCCAAAATTAAGCTATTCAAACGGATAGGCAGTTTCAATGATGAAAAACAGCCATTTTCCTTCCCAAGTACAATACTTGATAAACAGGTCCCCCTTTTGGGGTTAGCAGCATCAGAGAATCTCACCTAACAAAGACTCTGAGTTAAGGAGGCTCCTTTGAAGGGCATGAAGGATTCTCTTAAATCTTTACAATAATATTCAGCTAAGCCAAAGCTCCATGCATAACCCATGCCACATTATAGACACAGCTACAGAGTCCATATTGTTTTCCACCCTTGTGCTGTTTTCTATCGCTAGAAGAACAGTCTCACGCATACAATAGTTTTGTCCTTAAACCCTGCCGTCAGGCAAAAACAAAACAGAAAGGAAATTGACTACTAGACAATTATGAAGAAGATGCTGGCTGGCAAGGCACGTCTTAATCATTGCCTAGATCCAAGCTCTTAAGATCTTATTTTTTATTCAAGCCATATTTTCTCAGCCCGAGGATGCTCAGTTGATGTGCACAATAATCCAAGGCCTGGGGAGTATTTTCATTAACTGCAGTACTGTTTGGGTTAAATAAAAATGCCAGAATTGAGCAAAAGGGAAACACTGGAATGGTGATGTCTGAGAACTCCTAGCAAGTTAAGGAAAGCAAGCTTTTAATCCCAGTACCTTGGGGTCTTGAGGCATTAGCAACAGAAAGACGCAGGTAACTGTTCAGAATATGGCGCTTTCCTCTCTGTCAAGGGACCTGGTTACCTCTCTGAGAACAAACTATTTCTCTATTCCCCCCTCTAGTATGCACCTGGGCCTCACCCAGGCTGGTTATGCACAGGCATTCATGAGGTAATGATGCTACTATGGCAGAGTACACTAAATTCATTTATGTTACACTTTTCACAGCGGCCACACTATGAGATCTGAAATTGACTAAACCTCTAGACACACAGCCATAATTGTAGCACACATATTCTCTTGCTGCAGCTGTCACCTTGGGTAGCCATTTTTCATTGGAAAAAACAGCACACGCGGCAAGGCACTGTGAATCATTATTAACTCAATTAATAAAATGTGCCTTTAGTTTTGCTGCCCGAGGAAGCAGACTAGTTTGTTTCATTGGGAGGCTGGCCCTGGCTACAAATAAATTTTGCAAATCCTTAACAGGCAGCACAATCAAATCCAGTGCTGGCGCAGCAGCGGGGCCAGATGGGGCCCATGCTGTATCCAGCGTTGAGATTGAGCAGGCTGGAGGACTCCTCAGGGTAAGAGAACATTTGTCCTCTTACCCCGTGTCAAGCCCCAACCTGCCCAATGGGGCTACTCAGATCTGCACCAGCTAAATTGCTGGCACAGGCCTGAAAAGCCCTGTGTAGGCCTTCCCAGCCTGGGAGGGGGCCTTCTCTGCTGATCCCTCCCCCCTCCCAGGTCCTCCCAGCCCACCCCCTATTACGTCCCCTCCCCATCCTCCCCACGTCCCCCCCCCCAGGCCCTGTGCAGCTCGGAGCGGCACTTACCCAGTCCACGGCACAGGGTCCAGCGGCGGTTGGCGGAGAGGCGGTGCAGGCCTTGGTGATGGTGCCTCCTCCCCCTGAGTAGTCATAAATGTGCCTTGCGGCATGTTTGTGACACTCAGCGCCAGCACTGAGGCCCAGTGCCGGCACCCCCAGCCAGACAGGATTGTGCCATAAGTGAAATAAACATGCATTCAAACCTCTTGACAAACTTAAAAGATTTGCCTTGAGACCTGCTAAGTTTTATTTTTCATAGAATTATTTCGTTTCACTTGTCTTCTTAATTTGTTTCCTGTGAAATTGTGGTGTGACATTATAATTGTATTTATGTTCCTCCCCTGCACCAACTGCCATTATGAAGTGATTTCTTAATAATTATGTGTATTGTTCCAAAACCATAGATGGTAACAAAAAAGAGTCAATTTATAGTCTTGGTGTTTTGTGTGTGTGTGTGTGTGTGTGTGTGTGTGTACGGGCGTGCGTGCGCGTGTACATGCAAGAGTTTTCAGCATCAAAAGCTTTGTTTAAGTGAATTATAATCTAAGTGAGAAACAATCTACGACATGGAAGGTCAGACCCTGAGGGCCTCATATAGGATTTAATGTGGTGGTTTGTTTTCTGATAAAGTTAAGTATCAGAACTGCTTCAATGTCATGGTCAAAAGTGGTGTCAAAACCTTTTTTAATGTTAAAATCTTCCAGAGTTGATATCAGCTGGCATCAAAGGTTATCATCATGTTGAGTCATTAGAGTAACTCAATGCTCAAGATGCTATAAGACTTACTGTTGCCAATAATAAACTAGTCCAAAGATGTACAGAATGTGTCATCTTTGTGATTTGAAACAGTTGAGATGGGAACAGATGCTGGCCCACAAAAAGTGTGTATGCAGCATAAATCATGTTTAACACTACAAAACCTGAACACATCAAGGCTTGTTTTGTGCTCAGGTCTCTACAATCATACTAGTTTGATGGCAATTATTTGAATAATAGGCTCTGAACTAACTTTGTGAACTGAAGGACTCTGGAATGACTACATTTCATTCAGTTTAGCATTTTTGCCAGCCTGTGATGTTCATACAGTTGCTACTCTTGTTCATATAAACCCAGCATCCTGATAGCAATCACTTTCAGACAAGGATGAAGCCCAGTGGTAGAGCACATTTGTATTCAGAAGGTTCAAGGTTGAATCTTGGACATCTCCAGGTAGGACTGAGAGAGACATCTGCCTGAAACTATTGCTGGTCAGTGTTGAGAATACTGAGCTAGATACACCAATTTTTTCAGACAATATAAGGAACTTCCTATATTCCCTGTGCACTCTCTATTGGCAATTAAGAAAGGAAGCCTGCACCACCTTCCACTGTTTCACAAAAATAGTTGAGCACAGCTTCTTAACAACCACTATTCTTTCTCAGGTTTTTTATTATTAATATTTTCTAATGACCAGTACTGTATATACCTTAAACCAGAGGTTCCCAAACTGGGGCGTCACGATACCCCAGCCGGGAACAAAGGGTTGCTACACCCTTAAGGGGTGTGGCAACCTGTGGTGATGTCGACGGCACATCCAGGATTCCGCCACCACTGCCGCGGACAAAAATGTCCGTTTTACCTTCACTGGTGGCAGTGGATATCCTCCGGGGGTTGTGGGGAGCCTGCGGACCGCTCCGCCGGCCTCTCCAAGGCGAAGCCGGAAGTGGGTTGCAATCGCATTGGAGGGTCGCTCCGACACATGGGGAGGTCTGCGGAGAGGTCTGCAGGCTCCCCACACACCCCGGAGGACCTCTACTGCCACCAATGAAGGTAAAACGGACCTTTTTGTCTGCGGCGGTGGCGCGATCCTGGATGCGCCATCGCGACCCCTGGGACTTAGGGCAGCAAAGGGCCTTCCCAGGAGTTGGAGAACCACTGCCTTAAATGTATATTCATCATGACCTGAGCATGTTTCCTTAGTGAGCAGGTAACATTAAATTCCTCTACTTATTTACACTGTTAATTTTTCTACCATTTGTGGTGATTTTTCCCCTCCAGAATCACTGTGCAATGGGAGCTGGGTCACCTGGAGGATCTGAAAACAAGTAGCTGGTGTTTTGCCAGAGGACTGCAAAGCAAAGGATACTTACAAAGCAAACTTGTAAACCAAGTGTTCACTTGACTGGCTCCCTGACAAGTGCACTTATACGAGACAAAAATGTGACTTTTCTCTCCTTTCCATTCTGTTGTCTTTTTTTAGTTTTAAATAAAATGCCTTAGATGTATGTCTAAAAAGAATGGTAGTTTGTGAAGCAACCCTGAGGGGTACACTAAAAGCCACTTCAAACATTACACAGAGGCCAACCCACGTTTGCCACTGAAGGTAAACAGGGAGCTGGATCCCATCACAGCTCCCCGACTCCCATTCCTGTATGCGGGTGGCTGTAACATTCCAAACATCTTAGGTATACACCTAAAAATGTGATGTGTGAAGTACTGGTAGTTGTTAGGCTCTTTTCAGTTGTCAGGGTTTGTTGCTTTCATTTGTGAAGTATGGAGCAAAGTAGACTGTTGGGAGGCAGCTGGAGCGCAACCAGGTCAAAAGGTGTAGTAGTAGAATCAGTAGCTAGAAAATGGAAAGGGACAATTCCTAACACATTGTTTGTCTCAGGTCTGGCACAATCCGTGCTCAGGAATTTACTGTAAAAACCAACGAGACAGATATAAATGCAAAATAGATATTGAAAAGTGCACACACACACACACACACACACACACACACACACATCTCAGATTCATATAAGAAACAGTTCCATCTATACCGAGAAAAATGGCCCCTTTGATGGACTGTTGAAAATAAACAAAATGATTTTAATTTATTCTTTTTGGTAGAATATTTATATCCCTACTGGGGAAAAAACGGGCATTAAAAAGAACAGGATCAATTCCAGGTTTATGTGTCAGCTTATTGAGCAGCAAGTGTTCCAGAATAAAACACCTACAATGACATATACTTAGGGAAAGAGCATTTAGGTTATTTGTTTTCAAATGAACATTATATCTGCCAACAATCTGGTATAACATCAGTAAGTGCTTCATCAGGCACAAAGGTATAGCTTCACGAAGAGCAGGAAAAAGGCATTAATATATGCCTGGAATTAGAAACGTATTTTTTCAAAATCCTTCCTATTCAAGTTGTAAGAATTTCTGGGCCCTTGAGCTTTACTCTCAGCTTTCTGAATAGTCACGAAAGATTATGCTGAAATATAAGCCAAGGGGAAATGCATGATTGTGAAACGAAAAGTTCATGTTGCTACACTGCCTAGGTACATTATCATTCCAAGCTACGCAAAGTCTATTCCAGCCAGAAAAACCTAAACAATGCTAAGAACTAACAAGTGAGTTAAGACTTTAATGTGGACCATAGAGACAGTTGTGGGGGAGCTACAGCGTGAGACCTCTTCTGGAAGGAGCCTGCTCTACAGAGGGGAAAAGAAAGCACAGGCCATGCGGCACGGATGAGCAGGGTACATTTGGATAGGATTCCATAAAATTTCATATGCTCCAACGGTTCCTACTGATCAGGGAGAGGCCTGGTTTTCTGGGATATGTCTATTTATTTATTTACAATATTTTTACCCTGCCCTTCTCCCCGAAGGGAGGCGTTATCAAATTGCCAGTCCCATTTTGCCTTTTCAGGTGTCTTGTTGTCTTGTGCTCCCTGGGGCATCTGGTGGGGCCACTGTGTGATACAGGAAGCTGGAGGACTAGATGGGCCTTTGGCCTGATCCAGCAGGAGAGGCTCTTCTTATGTTCTTAGGATATCTTGTTTCAATTTTGTTAAGTGGCCAGGCTTCAGGTTTTAGTTTCCTTCCCTGGATCTCTCAAAATTAAATTTATTTATTTTTATTTATTTATTTACATTATTTTTTACCCCGCCTTTCTCCCCGAAGGGACCCAAGGTGGCTCAGGTCTGGGGAATATTATTAGGAAGGGGTGGGGACGATGACAGATACATCTTGTCCCTAGTACATATGCATATAAAATGTATTTCATGATTATGGTAATAAACATTAAAGGGCCATGTAGTTCACAGCCTCCCTGTTTACCTGCTATGGGAAATGTTCCTGTTGAAGTCTTCATAACATATTATAGGAAAATTAAGACCCCCCCCCCCTTGTGTATCTTTAATGAAATGAATGCACAACCTATGCTTTCATGGTTCAGGGCAGGATAACACCACAGAAAGTGGCTGTATACTGGGTCGGACCATTGGTCCATCCAGCTCAGTATTGTCACTCTAAACTGATTGGCAGCAGCTCATCAGGGTTTCAGGCAGCCCTGTTTAGAGATGCCGGGGATTGAACCTGGGACCTTCTGTACTAGGCAAAACAAGGACTTTACTAGTGAGCTATGGCCCTTGTTGCAGTGTAAATAAATTCAATGTACAGTAGGTGGAGTAGAGTCTGTCATCAACATGTACAAGGATTCCTTGATGGGGGGGAGGGGTCAAGGCCAAGCAGTGGTACTTTGGATTAAGAGTAAACGTCTTACAAGTAAATAACAAGTGGCCCAAGGTAAAATATTTGTGGATATGAGACTGCACTTACAGTACTCCGGTGCATCTACTGTTACACAGATTACACAGGCGGTGGCGTCACTAGGACGCGCGTCACCCCAAGGCAGGGGGCGCGCGTCACCCCCTGGCGCGCGTCACCCCCTGGCACGCGTCACCCCCAGGCGGCCCGCCCCCCGCCACGCTCCAGCGACGTCCGTGTACACAGGATTGCGCTGTAAGTGACAGAAAGAATGTCAAAGTGAAGCAACAGAACACACTCCAGGACAAAAGGAAGGGGCTGAATAGAAGAGGGAAGAAGGGGGGGGGTCCTTCTTAGACCTACATAAGAGAAATGACCACATAGCTGAAGAACAACACAGGCTTTTGGGGCTATGTTTAAACTTTCACAAACTCAGGAAGAAGCATTGGAGTGAACCAACCGCTCGACAAACCTCAAGAGAAGTATTTTTATCTGTATGGTAGCTGGGTGCCACAAAACCCCTGTTAAGTTTCTACGGTAAGAGGTCATATCCTCAAAGCATGCTAATAGCCATATTGGTTTAAACAGTGACCCTGCTATTGTATAGCATTGGCATTTAAGTTGCTCAGAATTAATGGTCTATATACAGAGGATAATTTGGCACTTGTCAGGATCAGGTCATTTAAACAGGGCTGGTGAGATAAACATCCCCTATAATTCTTCATATGATAATGGTACCAAACGAATGGTACAGAAAAGGGAAATGATCAGGTAATTTGGTTTAAGGGTTAAGTGTAGATTAACTGTTTGAAGGACCCTCTTCCTGCTTTCTATAAATAATAAAACTGTTGCTCTAGGAGCTATCACAGTTTTCCTAGAAGTTGTTGTAAAGGTTTATGTTATCCTGTAGTATTCTGGCTTGTGACATTTCAATTTCATGACTGGGAAATTCTTTCTCCCTTCCTTCTGAAATATAGCACAGCTGTTACTGTATTGTGGATGGATGCAAACTAAATAATGCTGATGAAAGAAATTCCATTGAAATAGAAAGGAAAGGAGTTAACTGTTATTGATCAGGTCATTAAATGCAGCTGACTTGCAAATCAATAGGAAAAAAGACAGATAGTTGAGCATTAACAATAGGAATTGCTCCACCATCGATGGGATGAGCATTTTAGTCCATAACAGTTAGTAGACAGAATTGTCAATTTAAGTTTTCTGAGTGTTCTTCTATATTGACTGGACTTTTAGTTAGAACAAGTAACCCATATACAGTATTGCTTTGGACTTAGAACGTCCAGAACTCTTTTTTCTCCAAAGGATTTAAAGGAGAGATTACCTTATTATGATGGCTGCAGTAGTGAGGGGCTTTGATCTTACAAAACAAATTGAAGAATGGCTAAATTTGGAGTGGAAACTGATTTATGCTAAATAGAAATCTACCAGTTGATACCAAGAACGTCCTCGATTCGTGCAGCGAGACAATAATTTATCTTGGCTCTCTCGGTGGAGTGCATATGAAAAAAACTGTATAAGATGCATGTTCCTGAGAGACAAGGTGAAGTGTTTGTGTAGGCTAAAGCAGTTGGCCTCAGAAGAATGAGAAAGCAAAGGGGGATACTGATGAGGCCTACAAGGACATGTTACAAGTCCTCTCACATGGGCAGCGCAATCCTACTTAAAGATTGGGCGGCCGGCTGAGGCCGTCCGCCCAATCCAGTGCTCCGCCGTGGGCTGCCTGCAATGGGGAGGAGCTTTCCTTTCTGCTTACACTGTGTTTCAGGCTTACAGCACAGGACAACAAGATAAGGAAATGTACCCCTGTTGTCTAGGCAACCAGACAACGTTTCTGCTTTTCTTGTGTTGTGCTGCAGCCTTGTAGCACCATGCTGGAAGAAGGGACATACTGTATCTCTATGTTACCTACACAACTGCACAACATTCCCCCCTCATCCCCTGCAGTGCTACAGCACAAACAACATAGAGTTGCCCAGCTGCTAGGCAACGTGGGAATGCTATCTTTTGCCTCCCAATCAGGAGGGCAATATTTTCTGTCAGTGACTATCCTATGTAGCTATTTCTGATTGAATGCAGAGCAGCATGACATCACCTGGCGCATTGTATGATCAACATGGTTGCTAATAGCTACAGAAGAAATAAAAGGTACTGGGAAAGGTCTGGCATGGGGGCATTTCCCATCATGCCATACGCTCCCATGTCATGCTACATTTTTTCTTAGGCTTAGCTTTAGGTTAGGTACACACACACACACACACACACACACACACACACACACACACACTTCGAGTTAGAAAAACATTAAACTAAATTAAAAATAAAAGAAGTTCCCATGTGGCACATTGAGGTCTGTTCTAGGTCTATAAAAGTTGAATTAAGCAAACAAGGAAGCTTTGGGTTGGCCTTTAACAGTTAGGGTCACATCTGAAAAACCAAAACACAGAGTTTGCTCTGCTACCATTGCTATACAGTGACTCTGTGGCATTGTGCTGTGGATTTGTGAGTTGACGGGGGGGGGGGGGCACAGGTATGTGACTGATCCTGCCCTAGAAGAGTCCTCTAGAACCTGCCCTAGAGTACCAGTGGTACTTCGGCCGACTTCTAGTGGTACTTTGACTGCCGGACCACCGGAACCCCATTCCAATGTGGCACTTTCGATGCCTCATTTTCACTCCCGAGAGGTTCCTGTCTTTGGCCAAGACTCTCGGGAACGCTGAGAAGGGCCCTCCCGCCCACCCAGAGTCTCCGACCTGCGTTTTATGGACTCCGAAAACCCAAAAATCCAGAAGTAACTGGCGATGATGTCATCACCAGTCACTTCTGATGGTACATAGACGTACTCGGCCGGGAAGTTTCTATTTAGAGACTGCAGGTGTTTTTTTTTCCTTCAGACTCCAGTATCCATGATCTGCTTGCGCTTAGTTTGATTTTTTTTAAAGAAACCATGGACAGACACTGTCTGAAAAGGCAGCAAACTTCAGCACTGATTACAAATGAGCCTTTATCTTTAGATAGCTTAGTTGGAAATTATCACAACAGAATGTAAGGCCTGGTGCTGTTGAGAATAATGAAGCACAGCCAATGTTTTGATAAACTTCAAAGTATGTATGCCACAAGCAGAGAGGCAGAGAGACAGAGCGAGAGCGCACATTCAGCATTTGCTTTCACTTCAAAAATATGCCATTAGTAATCCAATATCAATATGAGGGTTTTGGTTCTCAGGGGACTGAACAAAATTCAATTCTTAAAAAAAAAACCCTCAGAGAATCCAATTTGGTTGTCTCCTCAACTACAGACTGGTAGAAAATACAGAGAATTTATCATTAAAGTGACAAATCTTTTAATTTTCCTTATCATATGCCATTTAAATACAATAATAATAACTTGAATGTTTTTGTAATAATGGGTGCTACTGTAATAGAGAACTAATTAAATCAATTGTTAGTCTGGCTTTCCCTTTTCTAGACTGGAGACATAATCCATCAAGCTCTTGGTTCAATGGGACTTAACAACATTTTGGAAAAATCTCATGGAAGACGTGCGGCAGCATAACTTCATGGACTGGTCCCCGAATCATTAAACAGTTGTTACTACATGCTCAGGGACAAGTACGAATATGTTTAGATGTGTACCCAAACAACTGCAATAAGGAACGTTTACTATTGGTTGTGTATAAATACTATTGGAATTGGTATTTATAAGATAAAAGAAAAAAGATATTCCAAAGGGTTCAAATCACAATACACAGTTTTTTTTAGGGGCCATTTGCAATGACAGAAGGGGGAATCAAAATAAATGCGTATGAGAGACAGAAGCAATAGTGCTATGAGAGGCAAAATGTGTGTGTGTGTGTGTGTGTGTGTGTGTGTGTGTGTGTGTGTGTATTTACATACACATACACACACACACACACCAAAAGCTTGGTGAAATAGAAGTGTTTCAATAATCCCTCTGAGATAGCGGATTGAGAGAGAGAGAGAGAGAGAGAGAGAGAGAGAGAGAGAGAGAGAGATGGTTTTTCTTCCTGTGCAGACAAAGGCTGCTGAGCTGTTGCTTCACTACTGACAAACTATATACGCTGAGAGATCTTGCTAGATTAGTTAAGGGACTCCTATTCCAGAGAACCTGGAGGTTGATTCTCTGGGCTGTCACTTACGTGGATTGAAAAATATAATAAACAAGAAAGGAAACATGAATGACACCTAGCACTTATGGTGGTGGCAGTGGTCTTAGTTGTGTGTCAGGACTCCAGAAGACAGCTAGCTCATCTCAGCTAACAGAGATCTTGGCAGTAGCTCCTCTAAACTAAGGATACCAAACCCAGAGTGCTCAGCGGTGTCACCTGCCCCATTCACCCCAGTGCCAACTCAAAGGCGACAGAGAAGTATAGAGGGAGCAGCGGCTGTGGTAACAGTTGCCTACTGGATACTCTGGAGGTTGGGGTCTTGGCCTGAATTCTCAGAGTGGCCGTCTTGCAAAACTAGTTTTGACCCAGTCTTATCGGCTGCACTGCCAAGTAATCAGCTCACATGATTGGGCTGTAAAAAGCTATAGTCCATGTTTATTTCCAAGGACACCTATCAAAGCTCTTTCCCAGACCCCGAAACACAATGTGAGCTGCTTCTCTATAGTGGGGTACCATGTACAGTAGTTGGTGAATTTTAGAGTTAGTGAGTCTAAAGTGGTGATAAATGTGCACATGCCTATGTGCTGCTTATAAAGCACCTGTACAGTCTGTGCCACTTCAGCACACTTGAGCTGTGCATGCTTCTGGACACACTGTTTCCTCCACTCTGTGAATAATCATAGCCACCCTACACTTCTGCAGGGGTCATATCTACAGAATCAGTAGCTACACTAGCATGATCTGGGGGTTTTCAGACTGGAAAGTACCTTTGAACATATGCAGAATACATCTCCCTCAACTGAATAATCAAACCAGGTGCCATCTTGCCACTTCAGGTACAATATCTACCAAAATACAGACTAGCATTCCTATACTGCTGCTCTGAATGACTAGAATAATCCAATCTTTTACCATTCTTTAAGGATCACAAGTATACTTCCAAAAGAGGAGTTAAGTGGCAAGCACCTACAGCTAGTACAAAAATGGGACAGGTAAGATCACATGTTTGAAAAACAGTATAAAAAAGGTACAGGGATAGTGAAATCTTTATTAGAATTAAAATTCACAATGTAGCATGTGAGCTTTTGAGTTATACCAGGGGTGGCCAACCTTTCAATATGAATGCTCCTGGCCCTTTAATGGTTGTATAGGTGAGGGCATTTATGCAGGTGCAGCTGCTTTAGCAGCACCATCAGCACTTGCAGCTGCCAAGACTCTGTCTTCTACACAACTCTTAAGAACGCAGAGGCCCTAATGGTGGAAGGTTGGTCACCCCTGAGTTACACAGAGCAGTTTCCTCAAGCTGGATGTAATTAAAAAGGAAACAAAATAATTGTTTCTGGAA
The DNA here is from genome assembly GCA_026170595.1 of Plestiodon gilberti rubricaudatus. Classification (NCBI taxonomy): domain Eukaryota; kingdom Metazoa; phylum Chordata; class Lepidosauria; order Squamata; family Scincidae; genus Plestiodon; species Plestiodon gilberti. Next base: position 189,534,802 of record JANXHW010000002.1, on the reverse strand, counting down.
GAGGGCATAGCATTTAGCCCAATAGTCTGCAATATGCTTGAGTCTTAAAATGAGAATAGAAGGCATTCTCATCGTTTAATTAAGAACTTTTCCTTTTTCATTAATTTAAAACATTTCCAGACGGTTTTATTGTAAGGGCAGCTTTTCACAATACATGAATGATAAAACAGTACAATATTCACTTGGGCGAAAGGTCTCAAATTATTGCTGGGCCAAAGAAGCAAATTATGAGCATGATCCTATTCATGTCTATGCAAAAGTAAGTCCCATTAATTTTAACAGGGCTCCCTCCCTGGTAAGTGTGCTCTAAGAACTCCACTTCAGAAATACAATACCCAGCGGTTATCAGATTTTGTCTTTGGTATCAGTGTTTTTAGCTGACCCAAGAAAATAATTTAATTTGTGTGGGAACTTACCAGTGTGTTACTGGGTGTGCTTTTAAACATGCATTAACATCTGCAGTCAGGGGAAAACTATTTTGTGTGCTGGTATAGTGGTATAGTTGGACCATAAGGAAGGCTGAGCGCTGAAGAATAGATGCTTTCGAACTGTGGTGCTGGAGAAGACTCCTGAGAGTCCCTTGGACTGCTAGGAGATCAAATCAGTCAATCCTAAATGAAATCAACCCTGACTGTTCCCTGGAAGGACAGGTACTGAGGCTGAAGCTCAAATATTTTGGCCACCTAATGCGAAGAGAGGACTCTCTGGAGAAGACTCTGATGCTGGGAAAGATTGAAGGCAAAAGGAGAAGGGGAAGGCAAAGGATGAGATTGTTAGACAGCATCACCGATGCAACGAACATGAAAATGAGCGAACTCAGGAAGACAGTGGAGGTCAGGAAGGCCTGGCGGGATATGGTTCATGGGATCACGAAGGGTCGGACACGACTTAACGACTGAACAACAACATAGTGGTCAGTGGCACAATGGTTCAGCAGAGAATGAAGAGGGAGGCAGGAGTGAAACACAAACTTTATTGTGGGGATAAGTTAACAATAAGAGGGAAGAGGGAATCACAATTAAGCAATGTAATATTTCTTCTTAGCCCTTCATGCAGCGAGTCTTAAGTGTAAGCAATGGCTATATACAGAGGGAGGGGAGGAAAAAGGAAATCTTAGAAAGGAACGCATAATAGCGCAAGCACAGAGGGGGAGAAGAAGGGGAGAAAAGTCGTGGTTAATAGTGGTTCTCTTGTCGCCTGAACCAAGAGCTACAAGCAAGGAGTGGGCCTCTTGGCAGGTTGTGAAATCACTTCACCAACTTGTGGTGGGGAACCTAGTCTTTCCCATCAGAAAAACTCTCCTGACCAGCACCACAGCTCCTCAAAAGGGAGCCCACTTTGGACCTCGCAATTGTTTAAGGAGCTAGAGTGATGGTTAGAGAAGTTTGTTTGGAAAGGAGGCCTCCACCAGAACAGTTTAAAAATAGATTCACATACACACAGCACTCGCACAAAGAAAAAAAAAAGATAGATATACTAACAGCCCAATCTTACCCCTCACCACTCCATAGCATGCAGCTGTACCAACAGAGCATGCACTGCAGGCTATGGTGGGAGGGGGAAACCAGGAGATCAACGAGAGGTAAGTAAAAAACTATTTTGCTTACTTCTTGGTAGGCCTCCTGGTCGGCAATCTTTAGACCCATACCAACTATGTAGTTGGAGTACGTCCAAGGAGAGAAAGGGGTGTGTTGGGCAGTGAAAGAGGGACTTGTGCATCCTGCACAAGTCACTGCTGCCAGGATTCACCCCCTCCCTCCCCCAAACCGCCCCTGGTTCCTTCCTCTCCCTGCCCTGAACCACCCACAAACCGCCCCCTTACCTGGGCCAGCAGAGTGACTGGGCAGTTCTGGTGCATGCACAAAGCTGCTGGCTCTTTGTGCCACTGGCTCTGTTGCGTGTGACGGTAGCATGATGTTTGCGCTGTCACAGGGGCATTTATGTCAGTGGATCGGAAGATCCGCCATTGTACATGGCCCATAGGATTGGGCTGTGAGTTGCCAATTTGAGCACAGACAAACAAGGAAAGATAGAGGGGAAGTTGTAGTGATGGACCAAGATTTCTAATCCGTTTCTGCTGAATGGGGTGTGATGTGTTGCAAAAGTCATGGGGCAAGGGTGCCAAAAGTGAGCTTTAAGATCAGGGTGATGATCTTAAAGCATAGCTTCTTAAGAGGAAGAGAGAGGACTCCAGAGCAACTTTAAGGAGCTAGGCAGTAGCCTTAGTTGGCAAGTAAAGGAAGCAGGGCAAGACAGTCACAGCTGCTTTCCCAGGGAAAAGGGGTGCATTCTGAGGTGGCCCGCAAGCATGACTGTCAAAGCTCATGCTGGCACTGGCACAGTGGCTTTGGTTGCAGAAGGAGAGAAGGAAGCAGGTTTTATGATCGTGGGTGTTAGCTTGGCACAGTGGTTCTTGGATTACTGCTGGGGTGGCTCATCTCAGCACCAGAAGATCAATGAAGGACAAACTCGACAGCAAGGCAGCAATAGGAGGAATGAAGGACAAAGACACACGGGGGTCCCGTGACCCAACTTTTTATATATTTTTCTTTCATCTCTTGTGAGGTGTGACAGGAGCGTCACTAAGGGAGTGCGGACCACACCGGGTGACATCCCAAGGAGGGGTGACACCAATATGACTTTCTATTCTATTTGTTACTGGTGGTGCGAAAATGCACCATTGGTAGAAAAAGGGTTTTTCCCAAACCCCGCCATGACTTGCATGGGGATCACATTTCCCAGGAGGCCTCCACATTGTGTGGTCTAGTTTGGGAGGAGATCCATGGGGGTGACACCATGAGATCTTGTCCTGGGTGTCAACCAACCCTAGTGACACCCCTGAGGTGAGCTCTTTTGTGACTTGAGGACTTATCTCTTGGTCCATTGTTCTTGCATCTATTGAGCATGTGATAGCTAGCTCAGGAGGCCAGTTACTCTATTAGTATGGCTCTTGACCAGTGGATCTGGGTCTCCTGCCATTAGTCCTGCTTCTGAATCATGTTACAGTACTGGCCTGGGTCGTGCTCTCTGGGCAGGTGCCCAGCATCACATACTCATGTATGTGTCTCTCTCTCTCTGCACACCTTAAAATAAAAGAAATAAAAAGCTTGTTAGGCAACAAGTGCTTAGCATCAGAATCTGGTTTCAATGTCATATCCCCATAGCACACACAGAGTGCTCTTCTTTTGCCATTAGATGGTGACCACAAACAGGTTCCATATTTTGTGGGGAACAGAAAGACAAGCTTGCGGTGTGGCGGGGGGGGGGGTAAGGTAACCCACAAAAAAATGAAGTCAAAGTTGGGAATGGGTTGATATCGCTGAGCAGCTGCTAAAGATCTAGGAGCTTCAAATCCACTGCAGATCTCTGATACAACCTCTAGCCTTCATACAGTGTTGGTAGAATATTCTTGGGATCCACCCAGGTAGGAGGTAACCCACAGAAGGCAGTTTGCCTAGGACCCCCAAAAGCAGGCCTTGAGTGAGCTAATCCGAAGAAAGATATCATACTTCCCCTCACTAGTGTGAGGGGAAGCTTACAGAAAACACTAGTGTACTGTCTTGCAGTTTCTCTCTCTAGAAACAGCTTCATGAAATTATACTTAACGCTAAGTACTCACAGTCACAATTCTTCCAACACAGTAGACATTCAGAGGGGGGCGGAGTCCCAGAAACAGATGGAAAACAATTCCAAGGGCAGGGGACAAGCAATGGATGCTGTTCAGGCTTTGCCCACCCAGGCCTTTTTTCTCTTTGAAATACAACACCACGCATGTATGGAGGCAAGTGTCAGCAGCTAATGGCACAGGTGATTAGCTGAAGGCTCCAGCACTGTCTCCTCCCAACCTCAGATGGCAGTCATGAGAAAGGGGTGGGACTTCCTCTAAGTCTAAGGCTCACATCATTTGGGTGAAACAGCTAGAATTTGGGGTTGAGAGACAATAACTGAACTCATGGAAAAATGACACTGCCTATAGGAAGCACCTAATTCCATTCCTTGCTCAAGTATGAGAGAAAGACAAAAAATGGGAAGAATAAAGTGATTTCCCCTCCCTGTTGGAATGTGAAAGAGCGACAGTCGGCATTAGGAAAAAAAATTGGGTAGTGCAGTGACTGTTAACAGACTGTTGCAGGGACAGAGTGCTGACATTGTATTTTTTCTCTCTGTTGTCTGGGTGGACACAGTCCACAATGGAGGGCCTCACTATCCTGCAAAATGCATAAATTAAGGTGGGCAGGGTGAGAGGAATGGAAGAAAGAAGCTCAGTAGGAACAGCCCTTGTGATTGGTTTTCTTGTGTGGCTGCTTAATTCATACTCATTTCCCAGTTGTAATGGATCCCATCACAGGCAAACAGCTTCCATAATACACTGGGTTTATTATTATTCAAGAACGATTTAAGAAATGGCAATACTATAAAGCAGTCTGGATTAAATTAAATGTTTCTTTACATTTTTAATTTTGAACAATATTTGAATTCAGCTGAGTGAGCATGTAGCAAGTAATGCAAATTGCAAGCCTTTAAATTAGAAGTTCAAAAATATACATATTTAACCCAGTAATACAAATGGATTAAGGAAGCTTATGCAGCAGTTCAGCAAGGCACATATTCGTTTTCTGCAGTTCTTTTCAGCATTTTCCTCAACTGGAGCACCAGTTGGAGTGCGCCCATCTTTATTTCTGCTTAGCAATATGGTCATGTCTGAATAGATTTCGCAACTTAGCTTCTCATAAAAGATGGAAATACGGCATCATCGGTCAGCAAAACCCAGTTACAGAAATCTTTCAATCTCATTGAGAAAATAAATGAATCTCTGAGGGGCTTCCATTTTATGTGATTTCGGCATAACAGGGCAGTGCTAATGGCACAACAATTTTGCAAGACGCTCACAGCCCAATCCTATGCCGGCCTCCGCCATCGAAATGAGCACGTGTGCTGTCGCAAGCTGTCACATTCCTAGGACTACGTTGTAAATCACTGGGTTATGTTTAGATAAACATTATAGAATCTGACAATTTTAAGTGCAGCAGAACCAACAGTCTGATATTAAAAAGGGATATTAAACATGTCACAGGCAATGATAGATAGAATTACAGCCCAATCCTATTGGGCTGCCCACTGGTGGAACAAGTTCCCACTGGCAAAAGGAATGTTCCCTTACCCCAAGGAGACCTCTGCAACTGCCCCCCCTCCACGCAGTAGCCCTTTTGGCATCACTGCATTGGCGGGGCGGGGGGGGGAAGGATAGGATTGGGTTGTTAGTCAACCTGGCTGATCAAAACTTGGATTCCAGTAATTCCAGCAAGAGGCAAGTGGGGGGTGGAATGAAAGCTTGTACCAATCCCCAGCTTTTACTACCACAATTTTTCTTCGCTACTGAAAGGAGGGAGTCAGATGTGGCTATCAGTGGGCACTCTCTTCTTTGAGATGGATCTCTAGACACTGCTGCCTGCTTTGGCTTCTGGAAGAAGCAAGCTTGATGCCTTCTTGAGATGGTCAAGACAAGCCGTATCCAGATTGTGAATCGGTACCTCACAGCCACTCATTTAGACTCTAAATTCAAATTTTAGAGGATGACATATGAACTCGCCCTTAGAGGTTAAAGCCGAAACTACAGTATTATTGTCTGAAACACCCAAGAAGTGGTGTTTAGAAAGTGAACGAAAACATTGCACAATATGCTCTGCACAGCAACATTAACTAATCAGAGACTCAACCAAAACAAAAGCTTGCCCTGCTGAATGCATACATCCTGTCAAATTGGATTTATCAACGTAACGGTTATTAGAATTTATTCTGTTGTATGAATGAAATTGTGAGCTTAAAATGTCACTGGAGATTTATTAATACGATACTGCTTCTGATAAGGGCATGTGAAAGGGCATAGATGGAGCAGATTATGGGATTCAAAGTGTGTGTGTGTGTGTGTGTGTGTGTGTGTGTGTAAGAGAGAAGTAAAATATAAATGGGGCAATCTATTGTATTTATCAGTGACTGTTCTTTCAAAATTATTACATCCAAATCAAATATTATTAAGCATATGCATTATATTAAACAACCACACCATCTAGAATGCTTTATCAAAATTGGATAGAATGTGGAAAAAGAAAATAAATTGATCGGTTCCACAAGAAGAACAGACCAATCAAATGCTGAATTTTACAGCCATAGTGTAAATTAATGTTCTCACCCTTTGGACTAAAACAAAGAAGATGAACCAGCAATGCAATGAAGGGTTTTTTGAATGTGGTCTTCCCCCTTCTTCTGAATGTATTCTGCTTTCTGGGGTCCCCATTATAAGACAGGAGCTAAAAACCTGTGCTCCGGGTTCCACACGTGCAACTATGATTTCAAGGACATCCCTTCCCTCTGTAGCCCCTTCTAAAGCTTCTCCAGAATGTGAGAGAAGCTGCCTCTCAATGTATTCTCATTGGGCCACCACTATTTGCTGTGTTGCACTGGAATCTGGGATAGAGGAAAGGCAGCCACGGAATGGTGTCAATATCTGCTGAGGAAGGTTCGGGATAGGAAGAGGCCATTTGTTTTTCCTTGCTGTTACCCAAATCGAATGGCTGGCATGGCTGAAGCAAGCTACTGAGCTGAGAAAAACGGCAACTGCTTCATGTGCCTGTTGAAAGTATTCCACAAACAACGCCCCAGTCTGTAAACACTGCAGTAAAGACTTTGAGAATTCAGCTAGACTAGAGCAGCAGTTCCCAAAATGTTTCACTAGAGGTTCTACCAGCAGAAAGTTGTAATTTATTTTTCCCATGACCCACCTTTCGCACTATTTACACATATTCTTGTCCCCTACTTGTATGGCTCTGTCCTCCATGTGAATTTGCACTAACATTTTAATTTGAGTGCAAGACTCTGGTGACTTATTCCATATTTGCGAATCATCAATCTGGGAAGTATTTTATGATTCCAGAAGGCTTGGTGGGAGAACTTTTAACCTTCTTCACACATCCTTGCAGAAGAGTTCTTTGAATATACAGCACATATTCCTATTGCCATGACACAGACTGCAGTTCTATGGCCATGCACGTGGAAGGAAGTCCCACTGAACTCAGTGAAACTCACTTTTGAGTAAACTCTTATACAGGATCAGGTGGTACATCTGCTAAGATAATAATAGTTATTAGAAAGACATTTGATATTTAATGAACTCACCAGTTTTCTCGACCTTGTGTTTTGGACTTTCTTGTCCTGGAAGGCACGGGCAAGGCCCTTCACAGCGAGCGGCAATGTTTTTGCCAGACGTACAGGCATGAAACTCCAACTTGCACTGTAATTGCAATAAAACAACAAAGGCTTTTCATTTGGGATCAAATATACAAATCATAGCAGGGAGGAGAGAGAAATGACAAATAGTTGCTCAAAATGGCATCTTTGGGGAGGGCAACTGTCCCCTTTCAATGTTTCAGGCCACATGTGACTGTTCTTCAAAAACACCTATGGGTCTAGCCAACTCTATGGTTCTTCACACAAGCTGATTAACAGCGCAATCCAGTGTAACCATGCACCGGTGTAACAGTAGATGCACCGGTGTAACAGCAGATGCACCGATGTAAGTGCACTTACACTGGCATAAGTGTACTTACACCGGTGCATCTACTGTTACACCAGTGCAAGGTTACACAGGATTGCGCTGTAAGACATTACGTCAAGCTACAGTTTAGAACCAAAACCATGGTTAGAGCTGCTTGTCTGCTTTCATTACTATGGGTTGACAATTCAGATATCAATCTAAACCATGGTTTGCCAACCCATTTCAAACTATGGTTTCTGATTTGGGTTTGCTCAGCAATCACACATTATGGTTTGTCAATTCAGACATCAACTATGGTTTGATATTCTGATTTATTGGAATCAAATAAGTTCCCCAGCTTGGGCATCATGGGTAGGAAGTTTCACAAAGTAGGAAGTTTTGAGTTTAGCCAAACATGCAAGGGGAGGGAAGGGTGGAGGGCTTACACAGGAATGTCAGCATGTTCACAATCCAACAAACTATGATTCGTTGAATTGTCTGAACCTGGTCTTTGAATGAACCATGCCAGGTAACTTCAAATAATTAAAATATTTCCAGTGCTGTTCCTTTACTGATAGTGGTGTTTAATTGTTTTAAAATACAATTTCAAATTAAATTCACCTGAGCATAGGAGTCCAGTTTTAGAGTTATTTCCACATATGCAAGATTTTGTATAGGAGTATTTGTGTCATGTTCTATAATAAGTTCAGAGCATTTAAGGCCCCCATAAGAAATAGTATATATCATATGCCACATAAGACTTACATCCTGATCCTAAACATGTTTACTCTGAAGTAAATTGATTAACAGCGCAATCCTGCCCAAACTAGTGTTCCGCCGGCTGCAGATGTCGCAAAAGTGCCATAAGGCCGGCCTCCCCTGCCAGACAGGACTGATGGCCGCCCGTTGGAGGACCCAGGTAAGGATCCAGCCGGCGGGGGGGGGGGGGTTCGGTGGCAAACAGCGGGGACCGATAGGCCCAGCCGGCCCAGGAGGGGGCGGGGATTGGCCTCAGCTGTATCCTGACCCCCGCTGCTTGGCTGGGCTGTTACACGGCCTCCTCCGGTTTCTGCCAGCCATTTCGCTGGTGCAAATCCGAGGAGGCCGATCGGCCCCAGCGCCATTTACACCCGGGGAAGGGGACGAGCGTCCCCTTCCCCGAGTAGACTTTCTGCCGAGCGGGAGACTGCCCGCAACGGAGCTCAGGATCCGGTGGGTGGCCTGGGCCACCCGGCAGATCCTTACACAGGATTGGGCTGCCTGTTAGGGATACTTCCAAGTAAGCATGCTTAGATCTGCAATCTAAGAATCACAGCAGGATAAATTTGCACATGAACCCATCAGGAAATACCAAAGCACTACATATTCTGCAGAATGACATCTTTTTTCTGTTCTGCCACAACAAAAAAGGCGAGTGAGTGGAATAGGATGTTGATAAATGCCTCCTCCTTTGAAAATGCCATAAATAGCTTGGTTCTGCTTGTGTGTATTTTTGCTAAGAAGGCTCAGCCTTCCTGGGCTTTAACCTAGCGGCAGGAGACCATTATCCTCTGACAACATTCTATCCCAATTACATTATCTCCTGGGCTGTTTCTGAACTTCAGAGAACCCTGATGATTGTGTACTCTCTATGATATTCTGCCCTTCAGATTTCGAAAATGCACGTGGCTTTTTCTGCTTGTAGCTTTGTTCAGGAGACATCTTCTGATATTTTGTTTTTGTTGTGGTCCTGGCAAGTCAATTACCACAAACTGGCTATCCCGAGGTACTAAATAATATAAATACATGATTTTATTTTAACTTAAATTGTTTAATTATTTTAATGTGTTTATTAATTATATTAACGTGTTTATATGTATTTTAATATGTTGTAAGCCGCCTTGAGTGCCCTCGGGAGAAAGGCGGGCTACAAATTCTTTAAATAAAAAATAAATAAATGATTGTATATAAGTACAATTGTAAATAAATATGTCCATTCATTAGCTGTCTCTTCAGACATCTAATTTACACATCACACAGACATTTACATCATACAACTCAGAAAGAATCCCTTTCTGATTTTACCGTCTATGACTGGAACTTCTTATCGTTTGCTAAGTCTCATAACTATGCGCACATGCGCGCAATCTCCAGGCTCTGTTGTGGCTTTGGTCCGTGGACTATGATGGGGAGGGGCTGCCTCACCTGCCATGCCCTGAGCTTAAGTCATGTTGGGGAAAAAAACCCTTCAGGCATAGCTTTATTCAGAGTTGGCAACTCTATTGACTAATACGGTTAATTCTGGAGGAAGGCGGTTTTAAAATACATTACTAAATATTGTGCATTGTATATAGCTGTATGGACCATGCTCCTTTTCATTCAAATTGAAGACAGAAAGACTGTATTCTTGATCATAAACAGAAATTGGCTCAATTAAGTGGATCCCCACACACACATACATCAAAACATATTTTAGTTGCAATGGACTATCACAGAATTAAACCTAAAATCTTAAACAAGTTTAATTGAACTTACTGGGATTTACTTCTAAGTAAATGTGCTTAGGATTGCAGTGCATGGCTATTCTTCTTCTCATCCTTCATTGGGGAATAATTGCATGCCCTTGATGCGCCCTACTAATTTCTCATATCTTTTCTCATTTCTCATATCTTTACATGTACATACAGATATATACATTATAAGGTGATCTGAAGCTTTCATGGCCAGCCAGTATGTACAATGTGATTGTTTAAAAATGAGTTTAAAAGCCATGTAAAAAGTTTAAAAAAATGTATTAAAAACAAGAATAAAACCAAGTTTAAAACACACACTGGGTTCTCTACGTTTCTTTCAATTTCCATGAATTTCGTCAGGTGAACAAGCAAAAATGCTGCAAAGATGCAAAACATAGTTTTTTGCTCATTTTTGCTCATTCTGCAGCATTTTTGCTCATTCACCTGATGAAATTCATGGAAATTGAAAGAAACGTAGAGAACCCAGTGTGTGTTTTAAACTTGGTTTTATTCTTGCTTTTAATACATATTTTTGAACTTTTTACATGGCTTTTAAACTCATTTTTAAACAATCGTATATACATTGTATTCAGGCATATACCCTGTTTCCCCTAAAATAAGACCTCCCCCGAAAGTAAGACCTACTGTCATTTTTGCATTATTTTTGCTGGCACTCGTCAATATAAGTCCTCCCCGAAAGTAAGACCTAGCTAGGATCATCAGCCAGACGGACGCGACACCCCCCCCCCCGGCAACCCACGCGACCCCCCCCCGGCACTTACTTTGACTGATTAAAGCTTCATTCTTTCCTGAGGGTGCAAAGCACGTCATCTCCATAGTGGAGAACTCGAGTCCTCCACCGTGGAGACGACGTGCTACAGAGACTGCAAGGTTGCAGCCTCCTTGCAGGCCTTGCTGGCCTCTCCAGCACATCGTCTCTATGGTGGAGGACTCAAGTGCAGGCCTTCTAGGCCTTGCACCCTCGGGAAAGAATGAAGCTTTATCGGTCAAAGTAAGTGCCGGGGGGGGGGGGGTCGCGCCACAGGTTGGGAAATAAGACCTCCCTGAAAATAAGACCTACTGCATTTTTGGGAGCCAAAATTAATATAAGACACTGTCTTATTTTGGGGGAAACACGGTATGTATATGTGAAGTTGGAATTTTTTGCTCCAATGCACATTACTTTACATTCACTTAACACTGAATTGCATTTGTTATCCATATACTCAGTCCTTTTGGAGCTCTTCTCGACCCATTTCATTTTTCACCACCTTCAATAAATTGGTGTTATCTGCAAACTATTAGTTGTTACTGTGGTATTTTCCTTACTGAGTTGATGATCTTCTCCCTTCAGATGTTAGCTCTTCCAATTCTTGGTTTACATCTCATGTGGAAAATGACAAAAGTTTTGTTGTTTTATTCTAAACTTCCTAGGAAAACTGATGTTCTTTCAAGCAGGGCAAGAGTGGTACTAAAGGCTGGCCAGGTCAGCCATAGGCCAAGGGCAACCCCTGAACCCTCAAGTACTGGTGGTAGTGGTAGCGTCCAATGCACCATCGGGGGCAGGCGGGGTGTGTGTGTCTGTAATGGATGGCCAGTGCTCCAAGGCCCCCCAACAAACTGTCACTGTCACTGAAGCAGGGGGATGAGACCATTTCCATCTAAGATGGTTTTGATTAAAGCCCTTCATTGTATTAAGCTGCAACATACTCTGTGGTTCGTCTCTGTGATTGCACCGAACTTCTAAATGTGAGAAAAGCTAGCTACTTGCCTAAAGTTTCATAATGCTGTTACATTTCTCCTATGGTGCAGTTCATTGGGAAAAGGCAATACTTGCGCTCCTCGTGCATTAAGGTACATTTGTTTATAGTGTTCCCCAAAGACCAGCTAAATGTTCCTAAACCATTTTACTGCAAATGGAAATCAGCTCTGTTATCTACCGTATTTGCTGGAAAATGTGCATTGATACCCGATAAATTATATGAAGGGGGAAAAGATGGCAGAACCAGCCCGTGAACACTCCAGCGCTAGTTTATACAGCTGAGTGAGCTTGGCAAGTTATTAGAGAGTGTATTTTGGCTAAAGTGGGCCCCTGAGAATTCTCCACCTTCCTTGCAAGATGATTTAATCTTCATTTTCAAAAAACCTACAGCAGTGTGTTTTGCATAAATATTCATCTTTTAAGAGGAATATAAAGTAATGTCATAAACTAGCCGGATTTCCAGCTATTTTTATGTTTCTTTTGTTTGCAGGCCCCCAGCCTGCTGCCATCACCCTCCAGAAGTCAGTAGTGGCTTCCTTTGAATATGAAAAATACTCAGTATTTCCCTTTCTTGATAATGTTCTCTGGCTTGTTACCATCAAAAATTTGCATTTTATATTTTTCATTGACTGCCGTTCTGTTTCTCAGGTTTGCCCTCCTTCCCTGCTGCACAGTGGTTTAAGAGCTGCTTAGCATGAATAATCAAAACTGTTAAGAGAAGGGGCAGAATTCTTTAGAAACCATAATGCAGGATATCAATTTGAGATTATTTACGTTTCCCACTCGCCACCTAAATGACACAGCAAGAAAAACAGTTGAACATAGACTAAAAATGTGCTAGAGCATGCTGTGCTTATTTCGCATCTAGCAGTTTCTTTAAATCCCCCCCCCCCCCACACACACACACAAAATTCAGCACACAGAGCTTGTTTTTCGGAAGATATATTGCTGCTGTTTTCTTTCAATAATCCTTTCTATGTTTTTATATATTTATATATCTAAACACCACCACTCATTTCGAACTTTATTGTTAGTTATTCATCGGTGAAAGGAAGAAGCTGCGATATTCTGAAACTACAGGATATAGAAGTTTGTGAGTGTTTTCCACAACAAAGTGTTTCTTCTATTATTGGTATTTTTTTCTTGTATCTCTTAGCAGATAATTAGAATCAATTGGAATTCAAACATCCCTTGAGAAAGAGATTTTGTTTACATGTATTTGAGCGTTGTCTACCAGGGTTCTATCGATGTTTCCATTATAAACCTCTGTTGCTGATGTTTGTAGCTTAAATGGGGGTGGATTGGGAGAGGCTGTTACAGAACATAGTTATAGGAAGCAAAGTGGCTTTTCTTTTAACAGGTTTCAGAGTAAAACACTTTGATCCTTATACACTCACAATAACAGATAATTCTTTTAAAATGTTGCAGTTATTCCTCTGTGTTCAGAAGACAATTTGGAAAAAAAAGTATTTGGCATGTACATTAGTCAACTGCTAAACAACATTAGATTGCAAAGAAACTTGTGGTGCCTTGACAACACACAAATATATTTCAGAAAAAAAATTCTGAATATTTCAGATTCATCAGTTTCATCTGATGAAATGAACAGTTGTCTTCACGGCTAATACTGACAACTACATTACTAAAATGTTGTAACTATTAAATGTACAGTTTTTAATATGTCTTACTGATGCACTTAATCTCAGCTTTTAAACAGATGGCTCAGGTCTTTTAGTATTGATTATGATATTTTGTTAATATTGTTTTACATATTTTAACCATTGCATCAAAAGTTTGTAACACAACTTGAGTATTTTTATGGAAAGGCAACAAATAAATTAAATACATATGTTACAGGCATTGTGTGGAACTCTGGTATTCTAAAGAATGCCTAGTATTGTTTGGCAAAGTATGAAAGAAGTTTATTTAATTCTGAACGTACATACTTTACCTAGGGATTGTATAGAATGCATATGTATTCTATAAAATGTCTAGCATATTTTTTTTTGCAACATATGCAATAATAAGCTTATTTCATTCTGACCTTATGTACTTTACCTAGGGATTTTAATAGAATGCCTAGGTATTCTATAGAATGTCTAGTATTTTTTTTTGGGGGGGGGAAGTATAATATAATAGACAACGGGGGCACTTTATTAATGAATTGAAACTTGTGAGAATCCGCTGTTGGCCAGTTGAGGAGAGCGCACATGCCCACGCTGCAAGTAAAGATCAAGTTAAACACATCAAATCTACCTCAACAAGTGTTAGAAAACATTATGAGTGAGGAAGAATTGCAAGAGACTGTTGAATCGGTTGTAGACCCTGGGACATGTGCCCAAGAGGAGGAGGTATATGGAACTGAACTATCTGCACCACCTCAAGCATTTACAGCTCCTACATCTACACCAACTCATACTGTACATCTACACCAATTTTGAAGTATCTACAAATCAAACATCTACAGCAAAAAGAGTTATCTGTTGTGTGCTTCAAAGCTACAAGTGGAGCTCATCAGTGTCAAAACTGAGAGCATTATATGGTTCTAATGAAAAGAGATATGACATCATGTTTTGTGCTCAGTGTGCTTTAACAAGAAAAATGTTTTCACTAATTGGCAAGATGCCAATCGTAATCTTGAACTACAAGCAATTAAAATGAAGTAAATATCCGACAATAAGTTCCCGTCAGCTGAGTGCGGTGCTACAATTCAGATTTCCATTCCTGAGTGTAACAAAGGATGTGGAGATGCAATATTTTGGCTGTTACCATGGATGTTCAGGATGATGTCTATCAGTTGGGCACAACACAAGGGGAGTTAACATAGCTTTATGCTCTAGATTGTAGTTTTCTGTGTGCAAGAAGCCTTTATTGGCATTGGAAGACAACCTGATGGATACACAAATCTCACTCAAGTCAGCTGCAACACAACAATCCGTGGGAACAGGGCAAGGATTTGAGAAGTACATATGTAACAAATGTTGTTGTGTTAAGAAAAATGTTCATCAGAATATTTTTATTTAGTTTAGGTTTCAGATACCAGTTCATTAATACCAGTTCGTTAATAAAATTCTCTCATCTCTGTTGTCTATTATATTTTTAATTAGTTTGGATTTCTTTCACAGGTTTCAATTCGTTAATAAAGTGCCCTCCCCCCCTGTTTTCTATAAATATTACACTTTGCCAAAAAATGCTAGACATTCTATAGAATACCTAGGGATTTATTAAAATCTGAAATAAGCTTCTTTCATACTTCCCCCCCCCCCATGGTAGACATAATATAGAATATGTAGGCATTCTATACAACCCCTAGGAAAAGTGTGTAAGTTCAGAATGAAATAAGCTTATTTTATACCGTACTTTGCCAAACAATACTAGGCATTCTATAGATGCCTATAGAATCTATAGAATTCTAGAATTCCACTCAATGCCTGTAAGGAGTCCTAATTAGCAAACTACTATGCATTTCCTTTCACAGTTTCTGGGCTATAGACATTTCTTTGGTTCTTGTGGTTCATGGGAAAAAGGTTTTTTCATAAGGTTTTTACATAAGGCAGTTGTGTTTTCTATTTCTGTTTATTTGGCCATAACGTTTGATAGAATACAGGTAATTCAAAACAGTTTGTTTCATTGCATTCTGCATGAAAGTATGCATCAAACGATATATAACATGATATTATTCATAAAGACAAAGTTTTCACAATTTTGGCCACTAGTGGTGCCACCCCCCCCAAGGGTGCCACCCTGTGTGATCCACACCCCTCTAGGGATGCCACTGCCTGTAACACATATACTGTATAATGAATATGCATAAAATAGGCAATCAAATGTAGCTCTTGAGTTACATTTATTAAAGATTAAATGGGATTAACATAGTTAATAAACATAGTGTAAGTAAAACAGCATTTGAACAGGCAACTTTGTTCATGCTGGTTAAAAAAAACCCAGCAAATGCACACAACTAGTATCATCTATGGAATGCTTCTGTCACTGCTCTAATGAGTCCCGGTCTCTAGGTGAATGAACACCATCTCTATTAATATTATTAGGCATTAAACCTGGATATGGGTGTGGCCAAGACCCCCTAATTAGCATTCCCAGGCTATAATGTAAATACGTATGTAGTTGTCTGGGAAAGGCAGTGTTCAATTTGCTTTCTAAAGTGCATGTTATTTGTCTCTTTGAAGTAGATTTTACAGCTGATTAGGTCAGAAATACCAGTTTTACTAAGGATTAAATGTAGATTGACACGAAAAACCATTATTGACTGTTGTGTACACGAATACACATTAAAAACTCCCCTCTCAGTGCATATTTACACTGCAGGCTAGTGATGATTCTTAATCAGCTAGGAAAACAGTACACATCACTACAGCTCCCATGATAAAGCAGATGCAGTACGCATTTAGAAGGGGCATCACTTAGCCAAGAACTGCATGCATTCATTACCCGAGGAAGACAATCCCGCTAACCAGCAGGAGTCATCTAAAGAGCTGCAGGAATGGGTCCCTGGGAGGCAGAGACACCTGTCTAAGCATTTTTGCTCCACCACTAGGTGAGAGGCAGCAGATGACCGTACTGCAAAGGTCTGCCTTATTGCCTAAAATAGGCTTCTAATAGAATCACAGATGCTGTCTCCAGGGTGGAGGGAGGAAGGGAATGGCTTTTCGAATTGGATTTCAACAAGACACAAAGAGTCTCAGAGCAGAATATTTCCAGACTTTGAATTGCTGGAGTGGCTTTTCACAGCTGGTGCAGCTCTAATCAGATCAGGTGTACAGTATATGCAGCAGTTTCATATTGCCTGTTCAGTCAACATATTCACGAATAATGAATGTGTGGGCATTCGAGATTATGGCCACTTGCATCACAACCGCTGCGATCATCTGAAATTCTGCGCAGCGCCTTGTGTGTACAAGCTTATCCCATGTATGGAAGCAATGTGCATACAGCTGGTATAGGTGTAGGATCTGTGCAGAAGACTGGAGGAGGAATGGTCCCAACGACCTCAACATACATCATCCATAACAGAGCTATAGATGCGGAACCAAGAATGGGCAAGTCCTGAATATCTGCTTGCTCCACCCACAAGGGCAAAGCCCCACGGGTGGCACTCCTGGAAAGCAGTGGCTGTACCTGTAGGTACTGAATGAACAAATGCGTTTGCACATGCCCTCTTTCTGAATTCTGCTCTGCCTTTTCTTAACTCTCCTTCTAATCACATTTTTCTACTGTTGCCACCGACTAATCTGTGTGTGGAGGAGTTAAAGGATCAAGGATTTCTAGTGCTATTCCATGTAGAAGAAGAACATATATAGACCATAGAGCAATGGGATGTGAACCCACGATACTCGTGATACCCACGATACAGATATGGGCACAGGGTAATGCTGAAGCAGCACACAATCAGCATGAAAACCACCACCCTTTATAGGTGAATTCTTGCAACTAAAGTAAGCCATTTTTGCAGTATGTGGAGGCTTCTGCTGTCTCTGATATCACCTCAGGGACATGACGCTGCTTTTCCTCTTTCCTTCCTAATAGAAAAAAGGGGGGGGGGAGAGATTGGAACGGAGAAAGGAATAAGTATAATTTTAAAATAAAGAAGAGTGGGAAAGGAACGGGGGACATTTTCTGGTCTGCTTCAGAAAACAAAACGTGACGGGCCAGTACAGTACTGCCAACAGTAAATTACTGTTTTATAGGGCCATTCAGAGGAATTTTATCAGGGGGTACAAAGTTTCTTTTGGGCCCCTTCCCTACATATGAATTTGGCTACTGGGCCCACCTTTTTTGCTCCAGGGCCCCCTTTTTGACCCATTTTTTGCCCTGGGCCTGGGTACAAATTACCCCCTTAACCCCTCTCTCAGAGGCCCTGCTGCTTTATATTGCCATATCCTACTCAACTGATTAACTGGAAACTGGATTAGCTGGTTTTGTAAAAATGGATCATCAATATTCATATTTACACACAATCTGTCACTTCATTTTTTTCTCCCTTCCACTCTGGGAGATACCCTTTCTTTTAAAAACCGGTAAAAGAAAATCAAACTACATCATGGTAGTTTGTATATTAGGACAATGATTTGTGCAACTTATGCTTTGTTTCTCTGATTTGTTTAGTCTTTGGGTAGCAATCTGTGGCTCAGATCATGAGCTTCTTATTGCAAAATTCAGGCTTAAACTGAAGAATGTAGGGAACACCAATAGACCAGTCAGATATGATCTAAACCATATCCCTTATGAGTATACAGTGGAGGTGAAGAATAGATTTAGGGCATTAGACCTGGTAGACAGAGTGCCTGAAGAACTATGGACGGAAGTTCGTAACATTGTACAGGAGGCAGCAACTAAAACCATCCCAAAGAAAAAGAAATGCAAGAAAGCAAAGTGGCTGTCAGATGAGGCTTTACAAATAGCTGTGGAAAGAAGGAATGCAAAAAGCAAAGGTGAAAGGGAAAGATATAAACAACTGAATGCAGATTTCCAGAGAATAGCAAGGAGAGATAAGAAGGCCTTCTTAAATGAACAATGCAAGGAAATCGAGGAAAACAACAGAATGGGGAGGACTAGAGATCTCTTCAAGAAAATTGGAGATATCAAGGGAACGTTTTGTGCAAAGATGGACATGATAAAGGAAAAAAAGGCAGAGACCTAACAGAAGCAGAAGAGATTAAGAAGAGATGGCAAGAATACACAGAAGAACTATACAAGAAAGATCTTAATGTTCCTGATGACCACGCTGGTGTGGTCACTGACCCAGAGCCGGCCATCCTAGAGAGTGAAGTCAAGTGGGCCTTAGGTAGCATCACTAACAACAAAGCTAGTGGAGATGATAATATCCCAGCTGAGCTACTTAAAATCCTAAATGATGATGCTGTGAAAGTGCTGCACTCAATATGCCAACAAATTTGGAAAACTCAGCAGTGGCCAAAGGATTGGAAAAGGTCAGTTTACGTTCCAATTCCAAAGAAGGGCAGTGCCAAAGAGTGCTCAAACTATCGCACAATTGCACTCATTTCACATGCTAGCAAGGTTATGCTCAAAATCCTACAAGGTAGGCTTCAGCAGTACGTGGACCGAGAACTACCGGACGTACAAGCTGGGTTTCGAAGAGGCAGAGGAACTAGAGATCAAATTGCCAACATGCGCTGGATCATGGAGAAAGCCTGAGAGTTCCAAAAAACCACCTACTTCTGCTTCATTGACTATGCAAAAGCCTTTGATTGTGTGGATCACAACAAACTGTGGCAAATTCTTAAAGAGATGGGGGTACCAGACCACCTTACCTGTCTCCTGAGAAACCTGTATGCGGGTCAAGAAGCAACAGTTCGGACCGGCCATGGAACAACCAACTAGTTCAAAATTGGGAAGGGAGTACGGCAAGGCTGTATATTGTCACCCTGCCTATTTAACTTATATGCAGAGTACATTATGAGAAATGCAGGGCTGAATGAATCGCAAGCCGGAATCAAGATTGCCGGGAGAAATATCAACAACCTCAGATATGCAGACGATACCACCCTAATGGCAGAAAGTGAAGAAGAACTAAAGAGCCTCTTGATGAGGGTGAAAGAGGAGAGTGCAAAAGTTGGCTTGAAACTCAACATTAATAAAACTAAGATCATGGCATCTGGGCCCATCAATTCCTGGCAAATAGAAGGGGCAGAAATGGAAGCAGTAACAGATTTTACTTTTCTGGGCTCCAAGATCACTGCAGACGGAGACAGCAGCCATGAAATTAAAAGACGCTTACTCCTTGGAAGGAAAGCTATGGCAAACTTAGACAGCATAATAAAAAGCAGAGATATCACCATGCCATTAAAAGTTCGCATAGTCAGGGCGATGGTGTTCCCAGTAGCAATGTATGGTTGCGAGAGTTGGACCATAAGGAAGGCTGAGCGCCGAAGAATAGATGCTTTTGAACTGTGGTGCTGGAGAAGACTCCTGAGAGTCCCTTGGACTGCTAGGAGATCAAATCAGTCAATCCTAAATAAAATCAAGCCTGACTGTTCCCTGGAAGGACAGATACTAAGGCTGAAACTCAAATATTTTGGCCACCTAATGCGAAGAGAGGACTCTCTGGAGAAGACTCTGATGCTGGGAAAAATTGAAGGCAAAAGGAGAAGGGGAAGGCAAAGGATGAGATGGTTAGACAGCGTCACCGATGCAACGAACATGAAAATGAGCGAACTCAGGAAGATAGTGGAGGACAGGAATGCCTGTCGGGATATGGTTCATGGGATCACGAAGGGTCGGACACGACTTAACGACTGCACAACAACAGCAATTTAGCTTAGTTTCTTGAACTGCACAGTTTAGGATTAGTTGAGCTCAGGGTACACTTTACCTGATTGCCTATACACGTCCTTAGTGCTATCCTGATGTCTTGAGGAAACCCAGGATATGAGTCTCATTCTGCTGACTTTCATTACATTACAGATTGGAAAGGGGACGGGGGACGGATAGATAGAGCCAACATCGGCAGTCTGGTTGAAACATTCCATTGTCCTAGCGGCAGGGCTGGAGACCACAGATATAATCATGTACAGCTATAAAACTGCTCATCTATACCTAGCAGAATCAGCTAATTTTGGGGCTTACAGACGGATTGCTCAAGCCCCAAATGCTCTTTAATGCCAAATAAACTTTCCTAAGCAATAGCTGGAGGATCAGCTCATTCAGAAAGAGGCAGAAATGGTCAAAAATCCAGCTAATCACATTAGTTTTATGATAAGAGTTATGTGCAAAGTAACTGCAAAGATGTGCCAATCCAAAGGAGATTTAAATATCTAGCAGCCACTTTGTAAAGCTTTTTACCAGATGCATTAAACTCATTTTGGGCCAAGCAGCCTCTGGAGTTAGAGGCTATGCAAACAAAGGACGATGTATTACACCCACTGCATGCAGGATTCTTGGAAATAATCAATCCACGAGGCAGTCCTCCTCCTCACATGGTGGGACACTCATGTGCAGCAGCTCAGCACACTGATCATATTTTCTCCATTCCACTGCACACTTATTTTGCAGCGATGTGGAGAAAATTGTCTGTTCAGCATAGGGGTATTAGTAGCTTTGAGCAGCTGTTCTAGTTGCCAAGTCGTTGGATTTTTTTTTAATTCTTTCTAGGGATTGGTTGTTTCTCTCCTTTGTATCAGTTGAGATTCCTCTCTTTATTCTTGGGTTTGTTTTTTAGGGGTGGTGGTGGATGAATTGTTGCCAAGCATGTGTTTCACAAGGAGCAATGAGCACCACCATATAGAGAGGATAACAGGAGGAAGGAGTGCGCGCGCACTAACCACCAGTGGCTCCTCCCCTTGGTCAGCCTGCCTTCCCTTATATGAAATGGCCCATCCCCTCAGGTCAACTAGAGAGGCCCTTCTGCAGGGCCCTTCCCATTAGCAGAAGCTCAGTTGGCGGTAACCTGGTAGAGGGTCTTTTCCATGGCGGTGCCTCACATGTGAAATTCTCTCTCTCCTGAGATCAAGTTCAAGTTGACTCGCTTTCTGCATATGTTTTGACAACGTGTGAAAAATGTTTCTTTTTGCCTTTTGCGATTTGGTTTGACCCCTTTTACCTTGGGTAGAGCTTTTGTTAGTTCTCTGACTGGTCCACAGCATTCTTTTGTATTAGCTGGTTTTGCTTTTGATGTACTGTATTTTTAAAGTTTGGTTGTTTTTTGTTGTCATTGTAAGCCGCCTTTGTCGGATGGGGAAAGACGGACTTTTAAATAAAGTGGCTGCTGCGCATGGACCACTTCGCCAGGTGGAATGACTTAAAATGGCCTCATGTGGTGCCTTGTAACGGACTCCAAGGTGAAAGGAAAATTCGGAAGCGTCTCGCAGAAAATGGCTCAGAGGCCAGGTAGCAGCCTCTTGGTTAGAACTTGCCATTCCCTTATTATATGATTTTCACTAGCTCCTTATTGAGATGCTGGTCCTGACCTTTAAAGCCCGAAGTGTCTTGGAACCTTAAGGACCAGCTGCTCCTACATGGGTCGGCCCTCCCGCTGCCATCTTCAAGGGACACTGTGCTCTGTGTGCTGACGCCTGTCCAAGATTGCTTGGTGACTGCGCAGGTCAGGGCTTTCTCCTTGGCAAAAGCCAAGTCCTGGGACTCCATCCCCCAGGAGGTTTGTACTGCCCCATTCCTCCTGACCATCAGAGAGCTCCTTAAAACACATTTGTTCCACTGCACTTTGGGGACAAATTGAGGTGGGAGTGTCTTTGGCAGCGACTTGTATACTGTCTGGTTTAATTAGCTGTGCTTTCATTGTAACATTTTATGGCATTGTTTTAAACTGTTATTGTTAGCTACATTAGGCTATATGCCAAAAAGGAGCACACGCATTTTAAAAATAAATGCATATGTTGTTTTGGCCATATTTAAAAAACAATGTACATTTAATAAATGTTGAAACATTTCATAAAGAAAGAATAGTTGACTGGCTGCTGCTAAATGTCTAAGCATGACCTGACCATACTTGCTAATTTAGAATTATTTGAAAAACCTGGCCCTAAGATTGCCAACATGGTCGGGATCAAGCATCAAGGAAAAAAAATCCTTTTATTATTTCTGATTTCCTGCCACCCCTTGCAGGCAGAACGAACCGTCAATGATCCCTGCTTGCAAACACACGATAGATTCCTGGGAATTGCATAATGTAACTGAGTAATAATCTCCCTTCTGTTAGTTGTACATGTGAGTGCTTACTCTTGTTCCCAACATACTAATTACCGCATAATGGGCAACTAGTGCATTTAGTTTCATCCCTTTAAATATTCCTTTAAACTCCTTGCTACTGTCAAACTATGATCTATTTCAACACTTCTAATTACCAGCTCAGAGATAATGGACTTATCTAAAGTAGAAGCCTGTGCAAAATGCATTATTTTAGGGCTACAAGATGCTAATATAAATGAAAATGAAATCACATCCATGATTCTCAGTTTTTTCAACAATCTGTGCTAATTGAAATGCATATGAACATCAGTTGAAGTTACGTTCTTAAGTTTGGCAGAAATCAAGAAAAGCCCTGCTGAATCCAGTCAAAGGCCCAGGAAGTCTAGCATCTTGCTTTCCACAGTGGTCCACCAGCTGCTTCTGAGAACCCCACAAACAGGAGAGAAAGGCAGACTTCTGTACCACCACTGCTCCCTGCAACTGGTATTCAGAAGCATACTGCTGCTGAAATTGGGGATAGTGCATAGCTAATATCAGATGGCATGACCTGGAACACTGCCTGATGCACACACAAAAAGTGTGTGTGTGTGTGTGTGTGTGTGTGTGTGTGTGTGTGTGTGTGTGTGTGTATTTTTCCTCCATCCTGTATATATACATCCTCTCACTCTCTCTCTCTCCCCCTCTGTGTGTGTGTGTGTGTGTGTGTGTGTGTGTGTGTATTTTCCATCCTGCCTTGGGTCTTCTTTCTACTCCCCCTCTCTTCTCTCCACTCCTCCTCTCCTCTCTTGAAGTGCAAAGCTTAGCGGCTCATATATGGAGCCACCTGCAACCCTCCCTCCCCTCCAGAAGCGTCGTCTGATATGGGGCGGTGGGCCCCAGGGCGGAGGGCGGAGGGCTCAGGGGGTGGGGTGGGGCTCCCCCCGGTTTCGTTTTTTCCCGTTTTTTTAAACTATTTCCGTGTTTTTTTAAGTCTTAACGGGTTTTTAAAGTCTTAATGTATGCTTTCGCCCACTTATCTTGTTACTGTAAGGCTCCAGCGACGATCTTCTTCCAGCTCCCGGGCGCTTCTTCTCCCTGCGCCCGGGGTGCGAGCTCCTTAAAGGCGCAGAAGGTCGGCTGGAACAGCTTCGTTGTTCTGCGCATGCTCAAGTCTTCACAGAACAATGAAGCTGTTCCAGTGACCTTCTGCGCCTTTAAGGAGCTCGTGCCCCGGGCACAGGGAGAAGAAGCGCCCGGGAGCTGGAAGTAGATCGTCGCTGGAGCCTTACAGTAACAAGACAAATGGGCGAAAGCATACATTAAAACTTTAAAAACCCGTTAAGACTTAAAAAAACACGGAAATAGTTTTAAAAAACGGAAAAAAACGGGAAAAAACGTTAAAAAATAAGGGGGCGCCGGGCGGGCGGGGGGGTGGGGCGGCGACCCCCGCCCCCTTTCTGGCGACGCCTCTGCTCCCCTCTTTTCCAGGTTGCTTTTCCTCCTCTGGAACCAGGCTGATCAGTTCATGAAGCACCACATTGTTCTTTTCCGTGGTTGAGATGAGATAAAGTCAAGATTACTATCAAGCTGAAATTACATAAAATTATAACCTGATTGGTCCTCTTTCTCTATCTTGAACTGATTCTGAAAAGAAAAAAAAACACGACCCATTGCTGGTAGCACCTAAGAACCTCCAGAAATACAACAACACTACTTGTTAGCAAGATGATGACTGACATGAAAATACAACCAAAGAATTCTGTCCTTTGCCATGTAAGCTAAATACATGAATACTGAGGTGCACTTCAGATGTTCTCCCAGGTACATGAAAAGTTCTTACCTGTTAAATTAACCAACCTTCCAGGCAGGGGACAAATTGCATGGATCTTTCCCACAGAATGTCATCCACCCTCCTTGGAGCCACTCAATTCTGTTAGAAAGATGCACACAATTGCCCCTACCCTCATGGTTAGGTCATTTAAATGTTCTCCAAGCCACGAAGAACTGCTAATGGATGTGGATACTTACTGTATGTCAGAGAACACCTAAAGGGCTCCAAAATATGCAGACTGCATGCACTATCTACAGCTCCCAAGATACAAGTGTCTAGCTGTCATGTTTTCTCAAGCTCCTGGAGGAATGCAGATGATTATTCAGGAATGTGGGGATAATGAAGCTCCTGAGATTCTTGAGTGTACTCTTGCATGTTCAGTCTTAAAATTCTGCAAATCTTACATTTCAAGTAATTTTCCAGCAGTTATCAATGCACTGAAAGGTTTCAGTATGCAATGCTAGTGCTACACATTTCTGATATAGTTTTTCCCCACTAAGCAGTTATAATTGGAGTGCCTCTGCAAGGCAACTGAGCAGGATAGGAGAGACACATGTCATGCTTCACACACAATTTGAGACAAAGTGCTCACTGCACTTATTTAAACCAAGAAGCGAATATATCTGATGTCTCCAGTAGCTTCAAGCAAGATTGCTCTGGTTTGACTGTAGGTCTACTAATATGGCTAACTAGCAACATTTCTATCATCATAACTTGAGGGGTGCCTGTGGGTTGAGGGCAACAGTGGCCCAAAATGCCTCAGGCCATAGTTAATCCTGAAGGTGCTAGAGATTATGAATGATTCTGTGTTTGTCAGTAAGTGAACAAAAGCTGCCTTTCTTGGAAAGCCAGCTAGTGAAATGAACCTTTCTTTGCTGGATATAAGAAATAGATCTAGTAACCATAGCAGGCAACAAAAGATGGATAGGTAAAGGGAATACTGCTGAATTGGGGAGAAGTTTTGGGGCAATATGCAAAGGAAATGTATACATAGTTGATATGTTTAAAGGTAAAAGTATCCCCTGACAATTAAGTCCAGTCGTGTCCGACTCTAGGGTGTGGTACTCATCTCCATTTCAAAGCCGAAGAGCCAGCGTTGTCCGAAGACACCTCCGTGGTCATGTGGCCGGCATGACTCTCCTTGCCGCAGTGCGTAGCATGCAGCTGGAACACGGAGCGCTGTTTACCTTCCCGCAAGCGGTACCTATTTATCTACTTGCATTGACATGCTTTGGAACTGCTAGGTTGGCAGGAGCTGGCCAAGCAACGAGTGCTCACCCCGTTGCGGGAATCGAACTGCCGACCTTTCGATCGACAGCTTATGGTTCAGCGGTTTAACCCGATGCGCAACCCGCTGGCCTAGTTGATACGTTTAGCAGTTGCTAAATGTGCCTATCCTATGTGCCTGTCAAACCATCAGAATTTCCCCCAATCTCCATTAAGAAAAGTAACTACAAGTAGAAAATATAATCACCACACATCATTCTGTTGAGCAGAAGAAGAAAAACACAAGTTTCTGAGGACAAGGGGAAGTGCAAAAGTTAGTTTTTGGCACTGCACTGATGAAGATCTTTTAGGAAAATGCTCATAGAATCAGATCATAGTCTATTCATAGCCTCTTTAGTAGCAGAGAGACAATTTAAAAGGTCAACTTGTCTATTTGCATTTGTCAATCATTTGGTCAATCTGTCTTTACAAACTAAAGAACTACCAGTGTATTCAAAATAAAATGCTGTAGAATAAACCCACTAACAGTCTCTAACGTGCTATAAAGTTACAAGAAAACTGAGGTACAAGATAATTTAAGACGTAGGCCCCAATCCTATTATTCTCTGTATGACATCGGGAAAGCGTCCTGCTATCGTAAAGAGGCCTGTTGATGCACAGAGTGTGTTGCTAGCGGCCATTTTCAAGCCACCACTGCAAAACAGCAGCAGTAACCTGCTGCAATAGCCGGAGACCTGCTCAACTGCACGTAAGCCAGTACAGAGGGAGGTTCATGGGAGTAACGGGCTCTACTGGGGGAGGAACAGGGGGCATGTCAGGAGAGAGAGTGGGTGGATCCAGTAGCAGTTGCACATGCTGGAACTTATCCCCTCTTTTCAAAACCCGCTTGCCCCTTTTCTCTCCTCAGACATACACCATCAAAATGACTGGTGTATGTCTGAGGAGACCCATAGGTGGCCTGAAGGCTTATGTGGAGGTAAGTAAAAAAGTTTTTTTACTTACCTCGTTTGCCTTCCGTTTGTCCCCCCCCCCCCCATAACATGCACCTTTTTGGCGTGCTTGCATGCTACTGTGTCAGGGGATTGTACATAGCTTTGAAGTTAAAGCTTGCAACAAATATTCTGCTTTCTAAAAGGAATAAGAAAAACTTACAGGCCAGTCCTACATATCTCCCCGTGTGGCGATGCGCCAACATGGTGTCTGCTGTATCCCATGGGGAAATTTTGGCATCTGGAGGCCTCGTCAGTGGAAGGGAACTGATAAGCCCCCTGATGGGCCAACTCGGACCTGCGCCAGCGATATCGTTTATGCAAGTCCGCATTGACTGGTGAAGGCGGATCAGGGCCGGGAAGGGGGGTTAGGATTTTGTCCAAATCCACCCCCTTCCCGGGCCCAATCTTCCTCCCTGCCCCCATTGCTTCCCCATTCCGCCCACCCCCGCCTCCTGCGTGGTCTTACCATTGGTGGCAGGCATCCATTGTCCAGCGTCATGCAGACCTGGCCGCTTGCTGCTTTGCGACAGCCATAGAGCTGTTTACACCACCGGAACACTCGTTCCAGTGGTGTAAACAGCCCATAGAATTGGGCCATTAGAACAACAATTTAAAACATTTTAGGTCTGCACTGAGAATTTGGAAAATGGGTGAGCTTCCATGCAAATGCTAAATAACTGTTTCTATTTTAAAAATAAAAACAAAAAAAGTCAAGCAACCATAGCTAATCCTTTTGCCGTATTCTCTCATCTTTAATATATCTGTTTTAAATTAAGGATTAGCCAACTCGGAAAATACCCCCTTTGATCTTTTGAATAGCACAAACAATTTAGTTGTAAAAGTAAGCTTAACACATGAACAAAGTATTAAGGAAGCGCATAAGGCATGTTCCTACTTCAGAGGTAGTGCTCAGGGGTAGGATAAGATTGATACAAGTCCCATCTCATCCCATCAACGATAGCATTCAAGTACAGGTTGATTACCCCTTATCCAGAAATCCGAAATCCAGACTATTCCGAAATCTAGACATTTTTGGGGCTATGACTTTTTTAAAAAGCCTTTGCCAGCATCTGGCTGGCATAGCGCAAGGCATGCTGGGGCACAAATTATTAAGAATATTGTATAAAATTACCTTCAGGCTATGTGTTTAAGGTGTCTACGAGACATAAATGAATTTTGTGTTTAGACTTGGGTCCCATTCCCAAGATACCTCATTATATTTATGCAAATATTCCAAAATCCAGACAAATTCAAAATCCAGACAACTTCCCGTCCCAAGCAGTCCGAATAAGGGATATTCAACCTGTATTTTAAACTCCAGTACTGTCAAACCTAATGTTTACAACTTCACCTACTGCATGTCTGAACTTTTAAGTACAATATGTGCTTTCCATGGTTTACATTGTCAAGGCTCTGGCTCTAAAGAGTGACCAGGTTACTGATTCAAAAGATGAGGAGTCTGACATTTTGGGAAGTCTTGGGGTCCTGCAGGATGGATTGCGGAGATAGCAGGTGTATCCCCTGACATCAGTCTATGCTGCTATCTTTGTCCAGCTGGCCTAATCGGGCAATAGGAATGAACTATAAGGCACACAAATCAACACTTTCTAACAAGTTAATATAAATAATATTTTATGAGATACAGACAGGGTCCTTTCACAGTCTGAATACAAGTCTGAATTCAAACGACGACGATTGGGTGAGCTTTTCTAAAAGAGACAATCTGAATTCAGAAACGCATTACCAGTTTGATGTGCATTATTTACACCCGCTGAAAAAGCAGCAGAGCATTCTCAATTATGTTGTTATTGCTGTCATGCACAAACCTAAAGCGATTAATGTCACAAAGTTAATCCCTGGAGTCATATCCATTAAGGAAAAATGCTGCCTCTTGAAAGAGGGTAAAACATCTAAAGCTGCCAATCCCAAAGCACTGACCTTTGCATTGTGTGCCGGGAGTTGTCAAACCCCCTGGTCATACTTCTCCTCTCTTTAAACAAGCAAAAACAAACCAACAAACCAAGGTTGTAATCCAAAAAACCCATAGCGTGCTTGAAACTCCAGAAATCAATGAGAGTCTACCTGGAACGCAGACCATGGCTTGCCCACAAATGAGGCGAGTTGAGTTGGTCACCTGAGATCAGCCCACATCCATTTGCTACCTTGCAAATCACTTTGCCATCCACCCACAAGCGCCCATCCATCCGGCCACCCTGCCGTTCTATACCGTCTCATTTAAGCAAGCCCTGTGCTTGCAAGCGGAATGGCTGTGCTGCACTGTGCAGCGGCTGCCACCGCTGCCTCCTGCACTCTCTTTCGCCTTCCTGTTCTGACAACTATCACACTTTTCTGCCCTCCTCCTCGCTTTCCAATTGGTCTGACCAGCACGGTGGCGGCAAACAGAGGAGGAGCATATGGCACATTCACCTGGTTGTTGCCAGCAGGAGCAGTGGCAACAGCAGGGTTGCTTGGCTGCTGTGGATTGAGAACCGGAGTGCTGCTGGCTTGCTGACTTCTAGAGCAGGGGTTTTCCACCCCTTTCTGGCCGAGTTACCACCTCTGGTGCCACTCTCCTGCTGTGTACCAGTAAGTTACTCCCGGGTTTTTGGAGGCCAGAAAACACAGGTAGGAGGAGGTTCTCGGCGGGTGAGAGGGCCCTTCCAGAGAGACTAAGCCAAAGGCAGGAGCCTCTTGGGAGTGAAAGCGCCGCATTGGAGCGGAGTTCCAGTCTGAGTACCACCAGCAGTCGGCCGAAGTACCACTGGTGGTACGAGCACCACTGGTTGAGAACCTCTGTTCTAGAGCACCACTCGCTTCACCCTGGAGCTGCTGATAGGGTGCAGTTGCAGCAATAGCATGCTTTCACTGCCTGCATTTTGGCAGATTCAGCAAAGTCAGGTTGGTGGGAGTTTATTTTTAAAGGTGGGGTTTGTTTCTTCTTAATTGGGAATATATGAATCCCTCCCCACCCCCGTTTAATTGTTCAGTTTTTCCTGGCTCACCTTACTTCCATGCTGAATTTTTGTTTCTCCCCTTGTTTTGCTTAAAGCATTTCCTTTCTCCTGCACTGGCTGGTTCACCCCTCCATCAGCCTCCCTAATCCTAGCTGCCAGGCTGGCTTTTTGTAAAACATTCCTTAAGGATCCCCCCTCCCTTATCAGATGGTAAAAAAGTAAACAATCAGAATCCAGCTTTTCTTCTCTCTGCTGGCTGTAGATGATGGTAGGCTCCTGCTAATGCTCCCTCCTTAGGCTTACCAGATCTCCAACAGGGACAGAGTGCTAGACCTTTAGGAGAAGGAATGTGGGCAGGTGTCGCTTGTTAAACCCTTAGAGCACAATCCTAGGCATGTCTACTCAGAAGCAAGCCCCACTGAACACAATGGGCCCCCCCGCACCCCACCCCTTAAGGGTAGTTCGCTCCGTCCCGGGCGTCGATCTGGTAAGCCTACACTTAGACTGCCTTTCCCCCTCTTGGTTCTGTTTGAGATTCCTGACCTTATGATTAGTGTATGACAGCACAATACTAGGCATGTCTACTCAGAATGTCTGAGTAGACATGTCTACCATTGTCTACCATTGAGATGAATGGAATTTACTCCCAGAGAAGTGCGTGATTGCAGCCTGAGTGATGTTGGAAAGGTCTGTTGCCCCAAATGGGACTGACAGTACCCCGAGTCATTTTTAATATAAAGAAGCTCCCCTTATTTATGAACGTGTCAGGTTCCAAGGGTCTGTTTGTAAGTCGTTTTGTTCATAAGTCCAGTATTGCGCTTGTCTCTGTTGCAGCTGTCAGTTTCACATTTGGGAAGCTGCCAGTGTTGTCAGTTTCATTCCCGACACTGTCAGTTTCACAATGAATGTTGTCAGATTCACTCAGGACGCTGTCCATTTTGCGGAGCCACTGGGAATGCTCCTGAGTGGCGTCCGTACTAGGCAGCATCAGCTGCAAACCCAAAAGTGAGGGCTGAAAGTGGCGTTCTTAAGTTGAACATTCGTAAGTTGGGGAGCTTCTGCATAGGCAACCTAGAAAAGACAACCCAGCATAATTCCCACTTCAGTGGGAGGTTGAGAAGGCTCTCTTTAATGTGGGACAACTTTGGGCCTGTTTTTATTTATTTATTTTTCACATTTTTATACTGCCTTTCCTCCAAGGAGCTCAGGGTGGTGTACATAGTTCCTTCCTTCCTTTTGTCCAACCCTGTAGGTTAGGCTAAGAGATAGTGACTGGCCCAAGGTCACTCAGGAAGCTTCATGGCTGAGTGGGAATTTGAACATGGATCTTCCAGGTCTAAGTCCAACTCCAGAACCACTACACTATCCTGGCTCTTACCCGCAAGAACAAGCTCCAATATCACGCACTCCTTCCAACACTTTCCCCTGCTACCAGGGTTACCATTATTTGGTGAGATCTCAATTATCTGAAGGGTAAGGGGAAATTCTCCATGCCAACACCTACCAGTGCAGGCATATACTTCACCTCATAGCATGGAAAACAGAGAGAAAAGCACACAAACGCAGAGAGAAAATAAGTGGCTTTGTGTGCTGTAGCTGAATGCTATTTCAACCACATACATTTCTATATAATAAATTGATCTTTGCTATGCAAATTATTTTGGCAGACGGATCAGTACTGTATACACTTATGAGCTCCCAGTTTATCAACACTTCTGAAATCATCCTAGCTATACATATACAGTCAGCGGGCAATTAAAAATCTTGGTTCTGCTGGACCACTCAGCAGCATTTGACACCATCGTCTAGGATACTCATCTGGACCAACTGGCTGACTTGGGGGTTAGGGGCACTGTTTTGTGGTTGTTCCACTCCTACTTGGAAGGATAGGTTCCAGATGGTGGTGCTGGGTTTTTTGTTTTTGTTTTGCCTTTTTGACAGTCTGGCCCTTGAGGTGTGGGGTACCACAGGGTTCAATTCTGTCCCCCATGCTATTTAGCATCTACATGAAAGTGCTGGGGAAAGCAGGTTACGCAACACTTGATAAATCACAGTTGAATGTGTCAACTGGTTTCACTGAAAAGCAAGATGTTTGAAGTGACTGGAAAGCCCTGATGGTGATGGTTGATCTATGTCTATTCATATACAGTATACACATCATCGCATGATGTTAGTCATGCTTTAGAGGCCTTTCGGTGGGGCCTTAAGACGTTTTTATTCAGGACTGCTTTTAATGTCTGACATGGGGGGCTGACCTTTTTAACAAATGGTTTTAATATATGTAAATGCTGGTGACCCACTTGGGATTGTTTATTTTTAACTTAAGTGTTTTAATTAATTATTTTAATGTGTTTATAAATTGTTAATGTTTATATGTATTTTAATATGTTGTAAGCCGCCTTGAGTGCCCTCGGGAGAAAGGCGGGCTACAAATTCCTAAAACAAACAAACAAATAAATAAATAAATAAATAGTCATTGAGTGACAACACGCATGTGTGAACAAGTCCTCAGTTGTTACATGTTAGCATGGCTACTTTTTTTCCTCCAAAGCCCACTCATCTCATAAGTCTCCAGGTGACTCTGGGAATAGGGGCCCTGGTCATTTCTGCTTTCAGTTTGGTCACTTCATAAACTCAAGGAAATATGTACTAATCCGTATTAGTGGCATCTGGTGGATTCAGGCTCAAGTCAAAGGATTGGACTAGAAGGTTTTCAGATCCCTTTCCCTCACACAAGGACACCATTCTTTCCTGCATTAAACATTATTGTATGGATTAATGAGACTCAGCCTTTAAAATACAACAGTCATGCAAACTGATTGTGGGTTTTTTTTATATGTGATACTTGATTTATACATATTTACATGTTGCAAAGATATCCGAGTATTCACAAGCATCTCCATTTTAAATATTTCATTTTTACTCTAATTGTTCCTTATCGGTATTGTCGAGCATTTCATTGCAACACGGCTGAATATTTCCAAATAATACATTATAAGAAGATATACTATGGCATTTGAAGGATATTTCCCAAAAGGTGATGAAAGTTGTAAGCAAGTTGAACTATGGCTTATTCTCGTTCCCTGCAGGCTCTACTCAAATTATTGTACATTATTATTTTACATTATATTTTTAGAATTCTCATTAACCTTCTTTCTGTCAAGGTTGTACAAGACATACTGTTAGTTCACTGAATGCTTTTGAGTACTTTGAGTAATTTTGACACTTAAGTGACAGGTACACATTTCTTGTTTAATGGTCTGAAGGCCTGGAAAACAAAATTATGGCTCAAAGATGGTGGTAGTGGTGATGTGTGTGTGTGTGTGTGTGTGTGTGTGTGTGTGTGTGTGTGTGTGTGTGTGGCTTAAAAAACCCTTTTTGTTTGTTTGTTTGTTTGTGAGGCTTAAGTTCTATACTTCAGTACAGCAGGTAGATTTTCAGGTCTTCATGGACTTTGAACACACAGGAGACTGGAATAAAAGGTCAGAGCTCTTTGGGGAGTTTGGAAATACACATTATCTCTTCCCAGAAGTTTGAAGACATCTAGTACTCTCATAAGGTATTCTGCAGCATGTGTGCTTTGTAAACAAAAGCCTTTTCACAATTCATTTCTGCTGCCTTCCTCTCACTATGGGTCAAGGCACTAAATTTCTCAAGAGACTCCATACCATAAGAGCATTTCTAATGAGCAGCTATTACAATCACAGCCCATGAATGACAGTTGCCAAATACATTTTAGTACAGTTTTTAGACCAGCGATTGTATACATAGTCAATAATAACCAGTTCGTGTTTAGAACAAATGTTAAATTTCTACTCAAAGGAAGGAGTCTAATTAACACCTATTACAAAAGTGTCTTCCGAAATTTTGAGTTTTTTACATTCAGTAGAAAAATTGCACCATGAAATTTATATTTCTGTGGTCCCTTTGCACCACAATGGAACACACATCTTTTTGCAAACGCTGTTAACCTAACAGTGAAGAAGAAAATATAATTTTAAAAAAGGTAAAAGGTATCCCCTTGACAATTAAGTCCAGTCGTGTCCGACTCTAGGGAGCGGTGCTCATCTCCGTTTCAAAGCCGAAGAGCCAGCGCTGTCTGAAGACGTTTCCATGGTCATGTGGGCTGGCATGACTCAACACCGAGGCGCATGGAACGCTGTTACCGTCCCGCTGACGCGGTACCTATTAATCTACTTGCAATTTCTTGCTTTCGAACCTTTCGATCGACAGCTCATGGTTCAGTGGTTTAACCCACTGCGCCACCCGCTGGCTCAGTTTAAAAAAGAAAAGAAAAGAAAACAACCAGCAATTCAGTATAAGGTTATAATAGGAAAATGAAGAAATTTAGCATCTAGGGGAAAAGGCAATGATGCAACAAAACTTAAATATGACACGATTGAAATGCAACAGCCATACTGGGGATTGTTAACATTTCAGCAAAAAGCATCTACAAGGTTGTAGGATCCTGCATAGATTTGTAGAGATTTTCTGCTGACTCAAGACAATGTCAAAATTGTTGGGCCAACCTGATATCTAAACCAGTTGAGTCGGCAACCTGATTGGAACCTCTTGGTTGGCGTGAAGTTGTGTCAGCAATAGACTGGATCCATCAACTCGAATTTAGAAGAAGAGAAAATTGGAATCTGAGAAAAACAAGACAATGACCAGAGAAAGAGCACTCACACAGAATGGGGGGAAAAACTGCAGGAATAGAAAATTTACACAATAAATAAATGATTGTGTTTTTTGGTGTTGTCCCTAATTTTGACTGGTTTTCCAGAGGTGACCTATTCTTCACAGATCTGTAAATTTATATCTGTATTGTTATATCTTTAAATATATATCTGTATTGTTTTTATGTTGTAAGCCACCTTGAGTGCCCTGAGTGTGGGAGAAAGGTGGGGTATTGAATCCCCTTTCCGTTCTGGGGCCTCCCATTTTCGCTGGACCGCTGGTTACAATGGCGGCCTAAGTAGGTTTGGATTGAGCCCTAAATAACTCTAATAATTAACTAGGCATTTTAATTTACAAAACCAACATGCATTCCACTTAGCCTTTAATCTGTCCTTGGGGTGTTTTACTACCCCAGAGGTATATGTCTTATTAAAATTTGAAAGTTAGTTATGCTGCTCCGTTTCCCACTTAGAATACTGTCACCAACACCTTGGTCTATCCATTACAGATCAAAACCTGAGCCAGATACTATGTATGGTTTTATTTTCTGTTCATGGTTTATTTTATTCTGTACATGAATAAAAATGTACACAACAGGGTGTTCACCCCAGTGACACTGATCTTCTCAGGGTCAAACCTTTCACCAAAATTCCTAATCTTGCCTTCAGGATGATTCTCCCATTTTATATATAAAAGAATCTTGGGGTTCTAAAAACATATGAGATCCAGTTGCAGTTTCTCTTTTTATAGGAGGTTGCCACTGCTGAGATGACAATACTGATTCAAAAACAGAGGCTGCACTTTGGTCCAGAAATTAACACTGTACCCACATTATTATGGAGATCCACATATTTCTAGTCTCAAGGGTATCATTCTGCACAAAGGCCTTGCCACGCATATCCTTTTACTCTATGTTTTGCAAACAGTTCAGAATTAGTAAAATGTTATTAGTAAGAATGAGATGGTATCTCTCAAAGAACTGTAAGGCTCAGAAGTTTAAAAGTGTTTCATTACAATAAGGTGTGCGGTGACCTCATACATATTAATAGACGCTTTGAAGTGGAAAAGGCCAGTTCTTCTAGTTTAGATGAAGCACTGTGCTGCTAAATGTGAATGAAATAAAGCAAACAAGCCAACTCTTACAAATATTTACCTCCTAGGAAGCATCCGTAACAGAATGTGCAAGCCAAATTTACATGCCTGAAGCCGACAATAAATGTGTTTGGGCCATCCATTTACATATTCAACGTCAAGTCACTTCATAGCCTAAGGTAGTCTTTTTTTCCATATAGAAAACAAAAAAATCACAGAAGCTGAAAGATCTACCTGCGTAAAAAATTACTCTAGTTCAGATAGTGTTCATTAAATGACCAGCATGCCTAGATAATACACAGCAAGGTGCATACAGGGAAAAATATATTCAGTTGCTCATGTGAAACCAGAGTTTGAGACATCCCACTGTTACTCTAGGCATGATGCAGCTAAAGTAAACATTTTAAGTCTTGTTGATTCAATGGGAGAGACTGAAGAAAGTATGTGCTTAAATCTCTCAATTGAAATCCATGGGACTTAGAAGTACTTAACTTTGGCTGAATTCTGCCCTCCAACTGTGTATCTGGGGCTGCAGGTGTGTAGCTCTTTCAAGATCATCAGCAGTTATGCCAATAATTTAGCGGGGAAGAGAGAACAGGGGAAAGGGGATTTTCTTCCTCCCAAACAACTGATTGGTGCTATTACTGATTTTCTGACTGAGGCTACGCACAATGCAGCACCTATCTGTAAGTGCCTCTCCTCATTCAGCCAGAGATACAGATGTGCAAGCTGCACCTCGCTGCATTGGAGCACATGCCTGTAACATCTTAGACAACTATATCAGATCAAAAATAATAACATCTTGCTAAACATGTGAACAGAACACTTAACCGTTGTGAGAGGCCAGAAGCAGAATGTTGGGAGTAATTAGACTCAATTAGACTCAATCTACACCAGTGATGTAGACTTGAGTCTATTGACTCAGACTTGAGTCAGACTCAAGTCGCATCAATGACTTGACTCAGACTTGACTCGGCGATTGTAAAAGACTTGAAAGACTTGACTCGAGACTTGGAGCCTTTTACAAGTCCAATTTTATTCAGGTTTAAATCCACTTTCCCCATTAAATAGATAGGGACTCACAACCAAAGACTTGGAACTTGTGGGCAAAGACTTGAGACTTGGACCCAGAGACTTGGGACTTGACTCGAGACTTGGAGTCAGAGACTTGATTCAACGTGTCTGCTCTAGCCCACTATTCTACCCTCCTTTGGCTCTTTCCACTTCTCATTCTGTGTGTTCTCAAAAGCCAGGGAGCAGGAAGAGCAGCAGCAGAGGAAGAGTCACTAGTAGTGACTGCTGCCAGGTAAGGGGGAGCAAGGCATCAGTCAGAGAAGGGGGAGCAAGGCATCAAGGGTGGGGTGCCAATCCATCCCCTGAAGTAATAGCCTCAGCGCACCTAGTAGCCTGGCCATGGCTCCTCCACCTAGCCTGGTAAGCTGGCTTCAGCCCTGCAAGAAGGAGAGAAGGAA
The DNA here is from genome assembly GCA_026170595.1 of Plestiodon gilberti rubricaudatus. NCBI lineage: Eukaryota > Metazoa > Chordata > Lepidosauria > Squamata > Scincidae > Plestiodon > Plestiodon gilberti. The sequence goes on along the minus strand of JANXHW010000002.1, from coordinate 189,498,110 downwards.
AACACAAGCACCACAAAGCACTGCACGCAGCCGTCGCACCACTGCCCTTCCACCTGAGGGATGGCTTGTGAATCCGATTTTGATACAGCAGTACCACCTTAAGGTGCTTTTACTATATCAACATTAGTTGCTGCAGAAACAAACTTCAAAAGCCGCCTTGAGGTTTCGGAAAGGCAGGCTACAAATGCTTTAAAATAAAAGATAAATAAAATAAAAACTGAGAACGTAGCAAAGCGTAGCAAAAAACATTAGTTAAGGAATGCTTCTACTTTGAAATGGTAAACAGCTATCATTACCATAAGGTAAAGGTGACCCCTGACAATTAAGTCCAGTCGTGTCCGACTCTAGGGTGTGGTGCTCATCCCCATTTCAAAGCCGAAGAGCCAGCGTTGTCCGAAGATGCCTCCATGGTCATGTGGCCGGCATGACTCTCCTTGCCGCAACACGTAGCATGCAGCTGGAACACGTTGCGCTGTTTACCTTCCCGCAAGCGGTACCTATTTATCTACTCGCATTAACATGCTTTGGAACTGCTAGGTTGGCAGGAGCTGGCCAAGCAACGAGAGTTCACCCCGTCGTGGATTCGAACTGCCGACATACTCTTAATTACATTTCCATCCCATTCTCCTGCTAAGTTGCTCAGGCAGCACCCCTAGGGTCTCCCTCCTCATTTATTATTCTCACAACAGCCCTGTGAAGTGGGTGAGACTGAGAAATGACAACTAGTCCAGGGTCACCTAGTAAGTGTAGGCCTCGAAGCCGCAAAACTTGCTATGGCCTTAGCACCTTTGAGCATGAGCAAAGTTCTGGCATATTTCAAGCAAGACAGGCATTTAGCTTGTGCTTGCAGGCTGCTTTGCCTGCCAACAACTTATATTCCAAGTTCACATTATTCCCTGCCAAGAAGTCGGTCTTATCAGTAGAGCCCATGATTGAGTTCGGTGCACCTATTGTTCTAGTTATCGGCTCCTATCCATACTATTGCTACATTTCATGTAACCTAGCTAAGCTCTGGAAGTAAATAACCCATATATTTGTTTTGCCCTTGGAACTGAGCTCTGCAACAGTGTGCGTGACTTTGCAGCTGGTCGTTCCAGTGCTTGATGCAGTTAAAATAAATAAGTCTTCATCATAAGTAAACCTTGCATCTGTCATGTCATTTCCTTGGCATTTAAAAATTCTGCAAGCCCACGGCCGGGGCAATACAGTGAGTTTCATGGCTGGGGGGGGGGGGAGGGAAGGGATTTGGACCTAGGTCTCCCCACTTTTATTCAGGTCAGCAGAGGCACAACCTGGAACGCCACTCAATGCTGCCTTAGGTCCACTGCCTCTGCACAATTACAAAAAAAGGGGGGAGGGGGAAAGCATCCACTTACTGCTCTCCTCGTGCAGCTTCCTCAACAGCAGGACTTCTGGTTTGCTTAAAGGGAGCGTATGAATGAAGGAGCTACTTTGTTCACATGGTGCCTGTAAATCAAACCAGAAGTCCTGCACTTCCACGTTTCAAGAAACCACACCTGGAGGAGGGTGATCCACTTCCTGCTTGTTCTTAGCAGGTGGAAAGTGGATCAGTTCGGGCTGTATCCATGGCAGGCTGCAGGGAGGTGGCAGCAGTGGCAAACTTAGGGGGGTGAAGGGGGGACCCTGAATCTGCTGCTCTCTATCCCCTTGCAATCTGTCACTGATGCAACCCACAACACCTTGTGTAATGGATGGGCAGCCCCTGAGTCAGGTGTGCTCAAAACACTTTTGTTAGGAAACTTTCACATAAAGAGAATGTGGGGCTTCTAGGGAAGCTTGAACCCTGGGACTGAATACAGAAAAATCAGCCACTAGTCAAAGGCCTTGACTTTGATCTTTGTGGGGCAACCCAAATGTTCTGCTTCTACTTGAAGAACCTCCTATTCTTAAAAGGATTTTGCTTTAGATGCCCAGCCCTGCATGTCTGAAACAATCTACTTAATAAAAGACTAAAGCGAAGTGATTTTGATCTATATGAAACCTTAGGGGCATTTTCGGAGGAATGAGATACACAATTATCAATGTGAGGTTCAGAAAAAAGATATCACAGCTGGAAGGTTCCTTGCAGGCTATGGTACAAAATCAAAGCACCTAAAGCTCTTCAAGCAATCAAGTACTGTGGCCTCATTAGTTAAAACTGCATGACACTCTTAGTCCTGCACAGTCTACGTCTTGTGTGGTGACAAGGGCAGGGAAGCTTATTGTTACAGACAGTCATTGGTCCATTCAATGTGACAGAGGAGGAAACAGTTTGAAACAGATAAATAACGGAGTTTCAGTCTCTGTTTAATGTACTTCTTGATACCAAAATATGATTCAAATGAAAGGGGGAAAAGAAATTAAACTGACTGACAGTGCAATCCTATCCAATTTAGGACCCAATCCTATCCAACTTTCCAGCACTGATTCAGCCATGCCAATGGGGCACATGCTGCGTCCTGCTGTTTGGAGGCAGTCACGGAGGCCTCCTCAATGTAAGGGAACATTTGTTCCCTTACCTTGGGGCTGCATTGTGGCTACATCAGCGCTGGAATATTGGATGGGATTGGGCCCTGACACCACCGGTGTAACCAGCAGTGCAGCGAGAACGGGAGGCTGCAGAACGGAAAGGGGATTCAAATCCCCTCCAAAGGGGGATTCAAAGGGGATTTAAATCTCTCCTCCTCTTCAAAGCCTCCTGCCCTGCCCTCTGGTTACATGGGTGGTGTAAGTTGGATAGGATTGCACTGTCATACATCTTTCACATGCAGTGTTTATTGTGATGTTGTATGGATTTAACTTCTTCCAGGACTCTAGGGATCATCTAAGATCTCTCTAGGTGTCAGATCTAGGACTTCCATTTCAGGAGAAGCAGAGAAAACAACGTTGGATGCCCCCAGAATGCCCCCTGCGCCGGTGGAGTTGCACTGGTGTTCATTCCGTGTCCAAACTGCACATGCGCGGCGTCCAAGGGGGTTACGCTGGTGTCCATCCTGCGTCCTTCGGCTTACTGCAAGTTACACTGGCATAATTGCACTTACACTGGTGGATCTACTGTTACACTGGTGCAAGAGGTACACAGGATTGTGCTGTAAATCTGGCAATTATCCCTCTGCTGTTTTTCTACAGTTACTGCTTTGTTAGTCATTACTGAAAAGACTCCATGAGTCTGTTCTAATTGTTCTGTGGAAACAGCGTTCCACACATGAAGCTGTTCCATGATTATTTTATTTATTTTAAAAATTATACCCCGCCTTATCCTATGCCGAAGGCAAATGCCCAAGGCGGCTTACAATAAAAATCAAAATACTTAATTTAATACATAAAATAAGTTTAAACAATACATAACTAAATTTAAAAACAATCAAATCCACTGGGGGGGGGGGCGACAATATGGAGCAGAGAAGCAGCATGGCAGAGCATCTTGAGACACAGGAAGCAGACCCTCTCATCATTTGTAGGATTGTGAGAACATTCTTATATTAGTCAGTAACGTTTATTGCTTGAACTTTGAAGATGTGAAGGAACATACGAGCACCCTTAGGTTTTCAGATCATCCATGATTATTTCTCAAGAGCATCAATATCACTGGTTTTAAAAGGTATAAAAACGAATCACCAATTGTAAAATACAAATGCTTTTTCAAGTGTAATTTTGACTATATCCAAGTGCAGGACTTTGAACCTTGCTTTGACTCCCCTCCCTCCTCCAACTGAAATGAATTTACCTCTTTCCCAAATGTGCCACTGAGTGACAGTCCCAACACATTTTATACACGGCCACCTTGTGATATAAGAATTTTCAGACACCATCAAACCAGATCAGATTTCATGCAGGAGGGTGTTAATTCTGTAAGTTCACCTGATCAGGTTAATCTAAAAAAGATCAGTAACAGCACAATCCGACTTAACTTTTGTGCCAGTGTAACCAGCAGCGCAGCGAGAACGGGAGGCCCCAGAACGGAAAAGGGATTCAAATTCCCTCCAAAAGAGGAATTCAAAGGGGATTTGAATCTCTTTTCCATTCTGGGGCCTCCTGTGTTTCTAATTCAGCAATGAAAAAAACATTTTCACATTATGAAACTCTTAACATTCAATTTTGCCAATATACAAGGTAGGAAAGACTAAAGGATCCGTTTAAATTAACATTATATTTTGGAACCAGATGTACCATATGTCAACTACTTCAGCCAGCAACAGACATTGAGTAGAATTAATATTCTGCTTCAGAACAATGTAAGTCTGGAGTTCAGCCCAAAGGTCCTTTCCTTCTCCAACCCTTGCATGATGTCTGTTTGAGTTTTACATGCATTTGAAATGCAAGACTGACTTTCTCAGTGCTTTTATTTTCATTTGGTATTCTTCTCTTGCCTTTGTTTATACCTAGACTGACTGAAAACCCGGCATGTTGCATGTAAGCCTGTCAGTCATTTAACTCGCTTGCCTTCTGACTAAACATGGAAAAAAATATTGTTTGGAAATAATTTTAAGTGCATTATTTGAATTAAAAGAAGTACATAAACTGCTTACGATAACACCCTCAACACTGAACACACTTTTTAAAAGTTGTCCCAAATGCAATCCTTGACTGATCAACTGATTGATCAGTTGCACTGATTAAGGTCTACTTGTCCGTCCGTCCCCCATCCTGTTCCATTCACGACTGTCTGACCAGTGCTTGCTATAGTCCAACATGCCCAAATCTTGGCTGGTCCATGAAAATATTGAAAACATACCTACTAGCTTTTAGAAAGCCTGTTTTGCTGAACTGGAGCCAGTGTTATAATACATAATGAGAATTCCTGAGTGAAGGAAAGCTGCCGGCAGTCCTTTGAAGAAGATCAAAGTATCACTATGCCCTGATGTTTGTAGCTTGTTTTCTCCCCAAAAATAAAAATAGCTAAAGGCAGCACATGCTTTCAAAGGATCTGATGTGATAGCAACCCTCACCGATACTCTCCTATTCATACAGAGCATTTGATTGCAGACGACCATGTAACTAGTATAGCGCAGATGGGGGAGGCTAAAAAGCATACATTTTGAATGTATAGAAAGGCCCGGCAGGCACAATGTCATTCTGAAGTTCTCCCAGAACACATACTGTTCTAAATGGTGCACTTTGCCTCCTTATTAAGGTTAACCAGTGAAATACATTGAGCTTTAGAGCTGGACTTAACATTGAGGAGAATGCGTGCATGCTGTGAGAAGACTCAGCAGATTCTAGGAGACGTTGACCGCACACCAATGAGACTTGAGACAAGGTATTCTGGATCATATCCAAGGTCACAATTTATTCCGATAAATGCATACAGATATACCCTGCAGCGCGTCCTAATTCCTGACACTCTGCTTCCCTTTAATGCAGCCTTCTTACATGGTGAAGATAACCAGCTACTGCTAATTCCCCATTTCGAGCAATCCTACCTTGACTCCAAGCTGTGAGCCATCTGTCGACAATCTCAACTTGTCAGCATCAACCCTTGGAAAGGAGGTTGAGGAAGCTGGATTGTATCGCCTCCCCCAAGTCGAGCAGCCTTTGAGGTCAACCTTGCAATCTCATGCTGAGGGTCCCCAGTCAGCATCCATGAGCCAGGGACCCTCTGAAGACCAGTACACCAATCCCTTTTCTTAATCCTTGTCCCACGTTATTCCTGCCAGTTGCAAGTGACCTGGCTAATAACACCAACCCTCCCGCAAACAGGGTAGACAAAAATACCTTCTCACAACAGGCCAGCTATGTGAAGAGCAGAAAACCCCTACCCAGCTCTACAACTGACAACCAGCTAGCCTCAGATTGTTACCTTGGTTGGATGGGAGGGACGGTTGATGCCAGTCATTTACCACAGGTATTGAGGATTAGCTGCAACAGCTCCTCCTCCAGAATGGACCACGAACCAATGGGCAGACACCATTCTCCCAACTTGTTATGTACAGGGTGAAGGATGGGGCAAAGACACTCCTGCCCACAATTGCCTCGGTGGTTAATGCCATTCTGTAGAATACTTACAGTGCAATCCTATGCACATCTACTCAGTTGTAAGTTCCAGTGCGTTCAATGAGGCTTACTTCCTAGTAAGGGTGTTTAGGATTGCAGCTTAACTCTGCCAACCAGACTAACTCCTGTTATTTTATTAGTAAAGGTAAAGGTATCCCCTGACAATTAAGTCCATCCGACTCTAGGGTGTGGTGCTCATCTCCATTTCAAAGCCGAAGAGCCAGCGTTGTCCGAAGACACCTCCGTGGTCATGTGGCCGGCATGACTCTCCTTGCCACAGCGCGTAGCATGCAGCTGGAACACGGAGCGCTGTTTACCTGCCCGCAAGCGGTACCTATTTATCTACTCGCATTGACATGCTTTGGAACTGCTAGGTTGGCAGGAGTTGGCCAAGCAACGAGCACTCACCCTGTTGCGGGAATCGAACTGCCGACCTTTCGATCGACAGCTTATGGTTCAGTGGTTTAAGCAGTTTTATTAGTACTGTAATGCAATTCATACCCAAGGTCTAAGAGGAGAAATTCAAAACAAACAGGAGGCTTGCTACTTATCTAGGGGACACACTAGCATACATAGCCTCATTCAGGACTTTTAATGGGTTATAAATTGCTGGGGAAAGGGAGCATGACAACACACACAAATGATGCTAAAAAGCATTTTCAATTTCAAATCTGTACTAAAGTTATCAAACAGGCAAAGTTATTGAGATTCATGAAGCTCTAGATTCGATAAGAATCTTTAAAAATGTTTCTTCTTCCCATTCTTTATTTTAAAAAGTTTCATAATCCAAGTCTGTACAAAATGTTTCTGCCCCCCCCCCCACACACACTTTTGTTTGTCTTATGGTCCAATCCTATCTTTGGCCAGCCTGTAGTGTGCAGCAGCAGTGGTGTGGGCTCCATTGCGTGCTATGGGCCGGCTAGGACCATGACAGGATGGAGAGGTAAATAAAAGAATTGTTTACGTACCTGTGCCATGGTCCTCAATGGGCCTACTTCGATCTGCGCCAGGCCTTTGGCAGGTGCAACTTTAAGTGGGCCCAAGGGGGCATGTTGAAGCCAGGACAGGAGCATAGGATAGCGGCGCTGCTGCCGTCGGAATCTCCCTCCTGCCCTCCTCTGACACCCCTCTGGCCAGCCCTGATCCTCCCCATCCCTGCCCACGGTCCACCCCCCACAAACTAACCAGAACTGGCTGTGGCTGGGTGTGCCAGTGGGTCATTGGTGGCCTCGTTCCATGTGCCATCACTGTGGCTGCCACACCAGTGGCCCAGACTTTCCATTGACCAAATGTGAGTTCCGCCAGTGGAAGGCTCGGAAAGGGTTGGGCCATTAATCTCCCTTCACTACATCTTCTATAGTTTTGCTCATTGTATGTGTCATTCTCACTTTTCCTCCTCCTTACTATTGCCTTCATCACTCTTATTGCCGTATTTACTTCACACTGTATTTGTATCCCCCTTCAGCACAAGTAGAAGATTGGCATGAATGCCCTTTGTGCAGTTGCCACTTCCATTTCCAACAACCTTCCATCTGCCCACCATCTGCACCCTTTCCAGGCTGAACTGGCCACCCATCTGCTGCTGTTGTTTCTCCTCCTGATTCTGCTACCATCTGAGGCAGAGGGGGCAAAAGAGGAAGTGCATGGAGGAGAGAGGAGAGTGGTTGCCTACAGCATCCTGGAATGTGATCTAGGCCACTACTCTCCTTTCTCCTCTACACATTTCCTTTTCACCTTTTTCAAGTAGCGTCAATGGGAGGATGCAGCAGCAGCAGCAGCAGAGGAAGCACTAAAGTAGGGAAGGGACACTTGTGCAACGGGGCAGTGACAACTTGCAAAGCCACTTCAGGCATGGTGACAGGGGCTTGGGCCAACCCTGTGTGTATCTTGCCACAATGTTCTTATCTTCTACATATTCTGAATAAGCTCTATATTTCCATCAGCTTATCTATATCTGGGGTTCTCAACCAATGGTACGCATACCACTGGTGATGCTGGTTGGTGGTACTCAACCCCCCGGCCGGCTAGATGGCAGCCGCCCTGAAAACAGAGGCTCAAGCTCTGGCAAGTTGGCAGAGATTGAGTGCGCAAGCTTCCCACACTGGAGAACCCTTGATCTATATCAGTGGTGGCCAACCTTTTTATGACATGTGCCACTTTTAGTTTTTTTGTATCTTGGGCGAGCCACAAAAATAAAGTAAGTAAATAAATAATAAATAGTCGTGTTTTTATTTTATTAAATAACCATGTTTAAATAAAAACAGAATCACCTTCAGTTACTTAAGGTTTATTATTATATCATTCTTAGAGCACACACACACACACACACACACACACACACACAGAGAAACACTTCACACAGGCTGCATCATCCATTGAAACAATAAAAGCCAGGCAAGCTGCCCCTGGCTGTGGAGGATCTCTCCCTCCCTCCCTCCCTCCCTCCCTCTCTCTCTCTCTCTCTCTCACACACACACACACACACATGGAAACACTTCACACAGGCTGCATCATCCATTGAAACAATAAAAGCCAGGCAAGCTGCCCCTGGCTGTGGAGGATCTCTCTCTCTCTCTCTCTCTCACACACACACACACACACACACACACACACACACACACACACACACACACACACACACACACACACGGAAACACTTCACACAGGCTGCATCATCCATTGAAACAATAAAAGCCAGGCAAGTTCTCTCTCTCTCTCTCACACACACACACACGGAAACACTTCACATCATCCCCCCCCCCCACATAGAAACAGGAGAAGGCAAGCAGGCACAGGCAAGACCTACCCCCGTTCACCCCCCTACCCCCATTCGCCCCCCCTGACTGTCTCTGACCTTTTTTTCTTGCTTTTGCTGCCTGCTGCGGACGACTAGAAGATGTTGTGGGCTGCTGCTGGGCTGGGCTGCTCTGCTGGCCTCGACAGCTCTGGGCGGCGCCAGGGATGCGAAGGAAGAGGACGAGGACGTGCGAGGCCCTGCTCTGAGCGAGCAGGCCTCGGCGTCCATGGAAAGCGGCGGCAGCGGTTCCGCTCCAGTGAGCGGTGATGAGACTCCTTTGATCCCTCGTGGAGGGATAGAGGAAGCTCCGAGGGACTCCAACGCCGGTTCGTTCTGCTCCAACGGGCAGCGGAGATACCTCTTTGATCCCACGCGGCGGTATTGAAGAGGCAACGAGGGACTGAGAACGACTGCTGCCAGCTACAGAGTCCCGTCTGCTGCTGCTAAATAGGCGCGAAAAGATCCTTTGCGCCTATTTAGCCTCCCAGGACCAACACGCGTGCACGCTGGCTCTTGGCTGAACGCCAGGAGACACAGCTGATTGGCGGCGTTCAAAGCGCTGCCTGCAGGCTCCTGGCGTTTAGCCAGGAGCGAATGAGCGCGCAAGCCAGCAGAATGAGAAAGATCGAGCCAGCAGAATGAGAAGAGAGGCAGGGAGAGGCAGGGAGAAACACGAAAGAGCGGGCACGGAGGATTTCCCGTGGCCCGCGAAGAGCGTGCCACCTGACGGACCTTGCCGTGCCACTCTGGCACGCGTGCCGTGGGTTGGCCACCTCTGATCTATATGGATCTATATATATATATATATATATGTACTCAGGAGCCCTGGACAACTATAGTTTGCAGGACTCATTGGGCCTGGAACACTATCGCTGTAGCACTCTAGATACTGGGGAGACAAGATAAACTTTGCTGGCTGCCATTGCCTGTGCTCCTGTCTCATTGCCACGTACCGTATTTATCGGCGTATAAGACACACCTGCGTATAAGACGCACCTTCCTTTTGGCCCTGGGTTTCAAGAAAAAAAAGATTTAAAGCATTTTTGGGCCACTTGGCCACTTACTGCTTGGCTGCTTAATTAGCTAATTTACATAAATTGCACAAAAATACCAGGATCTCTTTTAAAACACACAGCAATAAGACACATGAACAAAATGCACCAGAACATAAATGCACAAGTACATAAAAAACCCCAGACTCAACTCTTTTTCCCCCCAACCCACCCATGCAGTTTCCAAAGTAAAAAACATTTACTCCAAGTACAAAAAAACCCCAGACTAAACTCTTTCACCCCTCCCCACCCCACCCCACCCCACCCCATCCATGCACAGTTTCCAAAGTAAAAAACATAAAAGTACAAAAAAAACCCCAGACTCAACCCTTACCCCACCCCACCTATGAAAAGTTTCCAAAGCCTCCCAACTAGGCCCAGTTCAGAAGCTCACCCAAGCTGCATCCAGGAAAGCTGGGACGACTAGGCCTCTGCAGCTCAGCTGAACTGAACTGAGCACAGCGCCCTCTGCTGGCTGCTGAGAAGCTCAACTCAAGCTAGTGCATAAATTAAACCCAGACAAACAGCTGAAGATCGGATAGATTAGACAGGGAAGAAAGCACAACGGAGCTCTCCAGCTCCGAAAAAAACCCGGTAAGCCCAAAAATGCTTTAAAACGGGCGGGGGAGGGAGGGATTTTTTTAGTATTGGCGTATAAGACGCACCCTACTATTTTGGGTCACAAATTTAGACAAAATAAATAAATACGGTACTTCTGGGAGAAAGGAAAGGGATGGTGAAGGGAGAGAGGGCTATCTGACATCAGGTTGTGATGGGGAAACCCCAACAACAGACCAGGTTTAAATTAGGAAGGGTCTAGCCTTTCCTGCTACTGTGGTGAGGCATTTTGAGATAGGAACATTCATATTCAAACTCCCTCAATTTGAACTTTGCCTCCAAACTAGTAATTAGAGATCATATAATAAGATTCTGTTTTCAGACCATAGTTATATATTACAATGGAATTCTTCCAAAAACCACAACTATGTTCTGTACCATAATACTGATGGCAGGTATTAGTACTGATTCACATACAAATATGTTTCACACTTTCAAAATATCAGACTATTACCCTACTAACAGTAACTACGGTAAATGCAGCAAGATTTAGACCAGGGATTCTTAACCCGGGGGTATCCATCTGTGAAAAATTAAAAACAAATTGTTGCTGATTGGATTATTAACTATCACCATTATCAATACGGATTGAGGCATTCTGTTCTAGCTATCCATATGTAAAATAAAACCAAGCTATTGACATTTTTTGAAGTCACACTGATACCTAATAGGACTGGTGATGATGATTTCCTATTGGGGACATATTGGGCAACCCACTGGGGTGTGTGTGTCTGTAGTCGTAAAAAGGTTAAGAACCCCTGATTTAGATCTTCTTTATAATTTAAGGGAAGGCTTTATCTTTAAATTACTTCTGTAGAATTTACTGACTTGAAACGGATGTCTCTTCAGTACTGAATCAAGAAATGACATATTTCAAAAGGGTTTTCTTTGCTTAGTGTTGTCTGTACAAGATAGATTCAAATAATAAAACATATGTCTAGTGATTTCCTGAAGAGTATTTGGTGGTGATAGATTTTTGGCTTTCGAACTATACAGAGCACTGGCTACCACCTTCCCTTTCCATTTGCTATTAAAGTAGGTCTCGAAAGGCATATTTTTAGTATAGCCAGAACAAACCCAAATGTCGTCTGTAACTGGTACATGCTTGCTCTTGAAAGTGCTTCATTCCAACACCGAGTGCAGGTGCTCAAATGGCTTTTCTACTTCAGCTCCTTTCAAATCAAAATCGGTTGTGCACGACCAGCAACATAAGGCCCAGTGTCGGACTTCATGCTGTCCACCACCAACTGTGCTTAATGCCCCTGGGAATCATGTTACTCCTGGACGTCTCCCTCAAACATGTTCCACACCATGACTTTAAAGCTGAGATTTCCAGTGAGCCATTCTCTTATGGGAGAGAGACTGGACAGCCTTAGAAAAACTCAGAATCTGACATGCATAGGGTAGAGGTCATTTACAATTTGGAATCATGATCGACAGAAAACATTTAGTACACTGTTGAGTTTAATTTGGCATTTAATGCAATCCGTAGTTCAAGCCTTCTCCTCCAAATGAGATTAATTAATGCTGTACTTTGTGCAATATGTAGTTTAATCTTTCTATATATTTAGTATTCCAAAGTCATAAATAGTACCAATGTTGCTATCCCCCATAATCATGCAATTTCCACACATAATTAATTCAATCAATTATCTCCATATATGTGTTATCTTTAACGGGGCAATTTGTGAGGCAGTTAAAGGGAGTAATAGCAACAACGTTGCATCATATTCCGTTACTAACTTCTGCTTACAACCATATTAGAATTAAGTCAAAGGCAAAATAGACTCTATAAAAAAGACATCTAGGGTGATGGTGGGAGGAAGGATGACAGCCTAATTAATACTATATATAGGCTTGCTTCTAACAACATAACCTACGTCTTTATTAGTTTTGTTGGCTTGCCAATATTTGGTGAATTTATATTTAATTTTTCAGTAGCCAAATCTTGCATTTCTCTAATCAATTCATTCGTAATTATGGTAATATCAAAATAATATAGATAATATTAACCCTGAATTAAGGCTGAATGTAACTTATCTGTGCACTTCCTGGGCCACAGTCAGTGTGTGAGCCCATCAAGGATATGGTACTGTTTACCTGCACATCTGGTCTAAGTACAAAAGACAGAACCTAAATCTGCAATCTTGTGTACGTGCATTTGGGAGTAAGGATTAAACCACACATTACCTCAAATGCATCTTTGCAATTTCTCTGCTGGATTTGATTTTTTATAGCAGTTAAGGAAGGGATTTGGTTTGGGACCACGGTACGGGGTGTGTGTGTGTGTGTTAACCTTTCCCCCCTGCATTGCAAGCCTGATGAAAATTGTTTGCCTATTGCTCTAGAAGGCAACATTGGGGTCAGTAGCAGTCCCAGGGCAAAAAGCAGCCTCGGGGAAGGGACGAATTTTATCAGGACCATGGCACAGGGGGAGTACATTAAATCCCCTCTTTCTCTGTGTCACAGTTCTGCAACAGTGCATCTAACGTAATGTGTAGTTTGGCCTTAAGCTTAATTGAGCATGTTGGGACTTACTTCCAAGTAAACCCAAGTATGAGTGCCAAGTGTTTTGATATTTAGAGCACTGTTTAAAAATCTCAGCTACAGATTGCCTTTATTTATTTTAAAGTGGAAGGGAGTAAACAGCCAACCACATCTTTCCACTAAGATTGGATAAACATTTGACAATGAGTAAGGCAACACCAGGAAGGCAGATTGGCTATTATCTACTAATCAGGAATAAGGAATCTGACAACATGTACTATATTAGAATTATGGAATACATTATTTAGTATATCAGAGAGGTTAAACAAACGAACCCATATGAATTCTAGTATGGACATATTTTGTTGCAGTGGTCGTTGTAGTAGAAACAGTACATGCAGGAGAGAGGCTTCCTACACTTTCCAACCACACTACCCAAGGTCTTCCTCTTTATGCTTCTGCAAGCAAAACAGGTTATACACTGGTTCTAGCAAAATTCTGACAATCAGTGGACACCGCAGAGACAAAGGTGGCCAGCTTGTGCCCACTGGCCACCTTTGAATCAGCCACCACCTTGTACCACTCCTCTTTGTTTTGCCTCCCTATGTTTTGAAATAGAGCTGCAGAGTGAAGTGTTACATTATTTCTGTTTATTTCTAGGCAAGCAGAAGACATACATTTATACATATGTACTTGGTGCCTGCCTGGAGAGCGTGGTTCCAGACCAGTAATGTGGTTTCTTACAACACTCATGGCAAAGCCACAGATCCCCAAGCCAGGAAGGCCATGCTTTGATTAAACCATGTAATCACCCCCACACACACACACACACACACAATTGATCCATGTAGTTCAACGTCCCAAATTTCAATAGAGCCTTGTTCACTCCTAAAATTTAAATGAAGTTTTCATGTCTCCAAAATGAAGCTTTCCAGTTCCAAATCCTGCTGGGACACATCTGGTACCTTGTGACCATAGCCAACTCCTAAGGACACCCAAGTTTGGGAAAAAACAACTGTTGTAAAACAAAGGAAAGTTTTCACACCTTCAACAGTTCTCATCAACACCATGATTAAATGCAGACTAGGAACAAGACAACTGCCCTCCAAACTGTTCACCACACCTTCAACTGGGTGGGAAAATAAAAGCAGACCCCAGCAGGGGTCCCCAGCTAGCAACAGAGGATTCCCCTGCTTGACTAATCTATGTAAGAATCCCATAGGAGTCTATGGGGTAAAAACTTATAGAAACCTATGGCTTTAGAGCCTTGTAGCCTTCATTTTTCCTTCACATGCTGGCTTGCTGTTGGCCTATGGAGTGTTGACTCGCTGGTGCTGAGTCATGTCACCCCATTTCAACTGCCAGCTGGGAACCACTGTGCCAGCCAGCACCTAGGATCGGTAACACCCTGGAACCCCCTTTCCTTTCCAGCCTTCTCTCTCCCCCCCAGTGAAACAGTAGCCGCTGAGCCAGTGCAGGCCAGTCAGCCAACCTTGTGGGTTACTTCTTCCTCTCTTCAAGTGTGCTTTCCTTCCACCCAAGAAAGGAAGCTCAGCTCCCTTGCCCTGCTCTCTGCCAAGCTACTGCCTTGTTGCATGCTAGGGCTTGCTTCATAGCCCTCTGTCTTTGAGACTCCTCCTGGCCCAGGGAGAATCATGTGGCCAGCCTTTTGCTGCTGCGTTACCTGCAACTCAACACTCTCAAGCCTCGTAGGATAAGGATAGGTAACCTGGGTCTGTGGGCAGGCCTCGCCAAAGACCCACCAACTCCCCACTATTTTCCTTGTCTCATGTGAAGACCCATTGGCTGCACACTGAGTATCTGTTACTTTCCTTCTCTGTTTGTGAATGCTGCGAGTGTGGGTGTGTAAGAGAGAAGCCATTTTTCTGCTTTCCGTACATTTTGGTTGGAGACCCGAGATCAGTCTGGAGTCTCTTTCCCCAAATCCCCATAACCAATCCCTCAAGCCACCTGAGAGGTGGGAGAAGACATTATCAGAGTTTTTCTATCAGAGGTTCTAGTTACATCTCCCTCTGGGAACCTGAGACACTGGTTACAAATGTGTGTTCAGTGGAAGAAACTAGCTTCCACACCACAAGTGGGTCAAGTGCTTTCATGGCCTGTTCTAGGCTCACCCCTTCCCAGTAGCCTTCAGTTCAGTTCAGGCAACAGAGAACTGCCGTCAACAGCAGTCTTTTGCTACGGCCTGAACCACCAGAACCCCTCTCCCTTCTTCTCTCCCACTATTCTCCCTCCTTGCCTCGTCCCCGGACCCTGCTTCCTGCCCCTGGGTTCCTCTGGCCTCCACATGTGAGAGAATTATTTCAATTAAGATCAGTTTCACGCACGCACGCACGCACACACACACCCCTTGGTTCTGAGCACTATAGTAAACGTTTCTGCACCTACGCCGTTGTCTCTGTTTCCCTTTCACTGACAAATTATACAGTGACTGCACTGGGCATTACACTGGGACCCTGCACATGATGGTTTTTTCTCCAATGTATGAATATTACATATTAAAAAGCACAACTGGTAACAAGCCCTGGAACATGAAAGCAAGGAGAAATACTACCTATCTTTCAAAAAAAGGGATACTCTTCTCCCACTTCCAAGAAAGGGGGGAAAAAATTGGGAAGGCGGGTGGTGCTTCTCCTGGCTTCCCTGTTCCAGCCCCACTCTGCTGCCCTTTTTCAAAACACAGAGCGAGGAGGAAGAAAAGAGTAAGGAAGGGATGGGTGGGTGAGCTGGGGGCAGGGGCTGCCTCCAGAATGGCTGCCAAAAGATGGTGGTAGCAGAGCTGGAGGATTGCTGCTGCTGCTGCTGCTGCTGCTGCTGCTGCTGGTCTGCTATTATCACCTCCTCTACCATTTCTTCTAAACTGGCCAGGATTCCCGATAGCAGAATCTCCCTGCCTGGCCAGTTTAGATGGCAGAGGAGGCAGTGGAGGGGCAGAGTCATGTGCTCCACACATGTCAAAAGCAAAGCAAAGCTGGACAGCACCGTTGGAGCATTGCAGCGGGCATCAGTCCAGTGTGGGTTGAGCCGGCCCATATGCAAAAAAAGGCCAGTGTGAGGCTTGCAGAGATCACATATGAGAAGCACTTTGGAAGCTCGGGAAAAGTGCCATATGAATGCTATTATTATGTTCTTATTCTTCAACCAATATCTGGTGTTTGAAAAAGGGGAAGAGGCATTTTCTAACCATCTGTTTCTTTATCCATCAAAACTCTTTCGAATGGTCCCTTCTTGCTCCTTTCGAGAACCGTATAAAGTACTTCAACCTTTTGCCCCAGACCAACAACAAGCACTGGGCTCTACTAAAACTAAAGTGTTAAAGTGGATTTGTGATATCCATTTGGCAGGGTCAATAGCACAGGTCAATGTAGAAATAAATTCTACAGATGAGATGTAGCCTTTTCTTTTGGCAAACCTGAGTTTTAAATTGAGGGCCAAGTACAGCTCCAAGACATTTCAGAAAGACACAAGATGAAAATGAACAGCATCTCTGAGTTTGATTTTGTTTTGGTAATAATGATTTTTTCATTAAGGGGATTTTTTCATAATGGTTTTGGAAAAAGGAAAAATCCTTTCATAAGGATTTTTTCATAATGATTTTGTTTTGGTAATAACCCAGTTACTATGTGCAACAATGCCTGTGCTTTCTGTAGTCATTTCCATCAATTTACAGAAAATGTTCCAGGATACATTTGCATGATGATATTTAAGGAACTTCTTTTAATTATTTTGCATTATACTCTGCTCTTCTAGCAAAGTAATAAAAAGGAAGAGAGCTGAAGATAGGCAAAATGTATGACGTAGTTATAACACTGCTTTTAAGTAACTCATTTACATAAAAATCTACATATTTAAAACACGCGTGCACAAATTTTGACAGACGGCATTTTTTATCGCTTGTGAAGTGGGGTGTAATGTGAGCTGAATAAGTTCTCTGTGAAAGGATTCTGATTTATTGGTAAAAAATAAGAAAACATTAGCTTCACAGAATATGAGAACTATTTTAGAGAACAGTATGAAGTGAATATATGCTCTCTCTTGCAAACAATGGGAAAATTCAAGGGTCCCCTTTGTTCAGGGACTTTTGTTTCACATCACTGGTGATGATCCACAGTAGTGTACATGCAAAACGTTTCCTTGCTCATATAAGAGAGCATGCATCAAAGCAGCAGGATTGTGGCCAATATGTATGTGTAATAACTATTCTTTAAACCCACTTCAACTCGAGGCCATATTTCCCCAGAACTTCCAAATGCCAGTTTTTGTCACATGTTTAAGGTACCCCCAAATAGAGACAACCACTTGCAAAAAAATTCCCAGGTGTGCCATATACCTGTAGCATGGGTGTTGTAAACACCACTCATTGGGTTTAAAGTTAGCAGCCAGTCACTGAGGTTTAAAGGGACATTTTCCATTCATTCCTATGTAAATCGTAGACCGGACATAGAACTGACAAGATCTCAAACAAACATAGTTGTGCTGTACACACAGCTTCTGTACTTTAGGGTTGGGTAGGGGCATGTCCCAGCATAGTGCACCCCAAGTTACAAGTTCCTGCCTGCCAAGGTTTTCCCCCCCCTGGCCATTTTAACCCTTTAATTGCTGCAGCTGAAGTTGTGAGTTCACCACTACAACGCTCAAACAAACATAGTTGTGTTGCGCACACAGCTTCTGTGCTTTAGGATTGTGTAGGGGGATATCCCAGCACAGTGTACCCCAAGTTACAAGTCACTACCTGCCAGGGTTTTTTTTAATGTCCCTTCAAATCCTTGAAATGCTGCAGCTTTAGTTGTGAGTTCAGCACAAAAATGCTCAAACAAACATAGTTGTGTTGTGCACACAACTTCTGTGCTTTAGGGGTCTGCAGGGGTATGTCTCAGCACTGTGCACCCCAAGTTACAAATCACTACCTGTCAGGCTATTGCTTAGCTTAGGCCTACTCAAAGATTCTCCCTGTCCCACTAAGAGGCCTAGCTGGGGCCAGCCCAAGACCTCCTGATGCCTGAGGTTGCCAAATGCTGCTGCTACTTACCCGATGATGTGCCAGCCACTACTCCTCCCACTCTCCAATGTTCTCATTCATCATTCTCCTCCCCTCCACACAAGACTGAAAATTTGTTCCCACTACTAGCTTCTTCAGTAACTGGAGAGTAGGCAGTAAACTTATCCTCGTTTTTCTCAAAGCGAACTGCTGCAATTGTAATTTACCAAATTAATCTAGTACAGATGGAAGACCAAACAAAGTTTCTAATCTTTACCAAGGAAGGATTCCAATTTCTCCCCTCTCCCCAATACTGAGTAGGATCTGGAGCTCATACTATTCTACCTAAGTCCCTTAGGAAATAGACTAGAGTCTAGCTTCTCAGTAGGGTTGCCAAAAGTAGTAGCCACCTGGGAACATAGAAAGCTAACTTACACTGTCAGATCATTGGTCCATCTCTGACCAGTTATACAGTATTTCAGACAGGAGAGTTTCCCATCTTACCTTGAGATGCCAACATAAGAACATAAGAAGAGCCCTGCTGGATCAGGCCAGAAGCCCATCTAGTCCAGCTTCCTGTATCACACAGTGGCCCCACCAGATGCCTCAGGGAGCACACAGCCAACAAGATAACCTGTTTCCTGCTGTCACTCCCCTGCACCTGGCACAGAGAAAACCCACTTCTAAAACCAGGAGGTTGCTTATGGCTTGTAACCTGTGATGGTCTTTTCCTCCATGAATCTGTGAATAATGCCAGGGATTAATTCTGGGACCTTCTACATTGAAATGTGCTCTACCACTGACCTATAGCTCGTTCCTACTCACTGAACAAAAGGCCCAGTGCATTTTTTATAACAATAGTCACGCAGTGTGTAGAACCAGTGGGTTGGTCAGAAATATGTGCTCACATCTACTCTGAAGGGAATGCCCTCACTGACTTTAATTGCCCCCCACCTTAATTTCTCTCTGATGATTGCTTCAGGAACATTTAGAGAGGAATGAGCTCTGTATGAATTCTTTCAAATACCTGGGTGCCGGCATAATGTGAATTCAGTGATAAATATTAATATATGAAAAATACAACAGGCAGGCTTCTCTTCAGAGAGCTGTTACAGCACTGCAGTTCTTTCTGGCCTTTTGACATCATTCTCATTTAATACAAGACATTTCTTTAGCAGACGCTGCCAGCTGTGCCAAATTGCATTCGATTACCAAACTAATGAAAAATGAGAATGGAGTAGGCCACCCAATGTCCAGCAAAGGATGGCAAACACACCCCTTGCTCATGACAATGGGGGGGGGGGGGCGGGCAGAATTTAGCTTTTACCTGAATTATCAGCAGAAAAAGTATATCTGTTTCTTCTTTCTTTTTTGCTTCATGTGATTTACAGTAACCATAATGCCCAAAGATTCAGCAAGTGCCTAGAAATTAAATAAGGAATTTGCTCAGAATCACTTGGTTTGGGCTCAGCTATTCAGTTTAATGCTGAAAGCTGGACCAAAACCCGCAAACCACCATTCCCTCTTAATCCCAAAAAGATCAGGGATCAGGGCTAAAGGGAGCACACCAATTCCCATTCACCAAAACGAAGAAAAAAAATTAAAAGGATGAAACTAATGACTTGAAGGATGTTCCTGTTTTGTCACACTGGTTAGGAAAAACAAGGATGTGTGTGAAAATGGCTACTGCTTTGCCAGGCTGCTAGAAGTGCCCAGGAGGAGCCCTATCGGTTTCTGAACAAATTCTTTCCCTTAAAATTTGTGAACTTCAGTAGCCAGAGAATGTGGTTTCGGCAGTGCTTGTGATGTAAAATACCATCCTGTACGAGTGAAGTTATCTACCATCATCTCAAGCTTCTTGAGGGGCAGCATGCTGTGGAGGTAATGAGCTTTGTCTTGATAGGAAGAGAAGGTAGACGTGATTCATAATGCATGGATTCCTTTTCTCTGCTTAATCAAGCCAAAGTGTCCTTCCACCCAGCCTCAAGAGTACTTTATAATACCAAATACAAACTAGAATATATCTGCTGTAGTCTTCAAGCTATCTTCCCTGGGTTAGACCACCTAAGGTGTTTTAAAGAAAATATCCTTAAAAGAGGACTGCTCTGTTATAAGGAGAAGAGACCTTCGTTCAGGGTATTTTATCAAACACTGGGAATAAATGACTTTTAGAAATAACATTATTTATCACATCAAATAAGGACAGAGAATATAACAGGGGAGTACGGACAACATATTATGATGCTTCCTTGGCTTCCTACTGAGTTCACATGTGTTCTGCCAAAGACACTCGATCTAGTGTAGGAGTAACTGCCTGCCTGCGGTTCCTTTGTCAATGAGGAACAGGAGCTCAAACATAGGGGGAAACATTCAATTTCTCTCTCTCTCTCTCTCTCTCTCTCTCTCTCACTCACTCACTCACTCACACACACAGAGCCAAAACCTTTTATTTTATTATAAGAAAGCAATAGGGTAAAGGTAACCCCTGACAATTAAGTCCAGTCCTGTCCAACTCTAGGGTGTGGTGCTCATCCCCATTTCAAAGCCGAAGAGCCAGCGTTGTCCGAAGACGCCTCCGTGATCATGTGGCCGGCATGGCTCTCCTTGCCGCAGCGCGTAGCATGCGGCTGGAACACGGAGCGCTGTTTACCTTCCCGCAAGCGGTACCTATTTATCTAAATCACATTAACATGCTTTGGAACTGCTAGGTTGGCAGGAGCTGGCCAAGCAACGAGAGCTCACCCCGTCGCCGATTCGAACTGCTGACCTTTCAATCGACAGCTCGTGGTTCAGCGGGTTAACCCACTGGCAGTACAATAAAGCAGCATGGTTTGTCATTGGAAGCCACTGCGTCTGTACCCCAAAGCACACAGCATCAGCTTCTACCTGCTCCCACCAATTCCGCACCATTTCATGTGAAATGCGTTGGGAACAGATCCAAGTAGCAGCACTGCAGCAGTCATCTGTTCGACAGATCTAGAAAACTGGTGAAATAAATCTGGAGACACCTTTGCCTTAGGCAATAGTAAAGCATGCAGGTCACAAAGCATGTGTACTGAGATTTACCATGTCCATTTCATTTGCCCAGAACACTGCTATAGCTGGAGTAATACTGTACAAGCTACTGTTGGTGTTGGTGCACATTTGCTTTACCAGGGTACTCCCCATGAAACACACAAGACATGATATGGATGAAAAGGGCCACTTTATTGAAATACAGGAAAGCAAGCTCATAGGTAAAGGAGATCTATAGGCCGGGGTCAGGGTGTTACACGCGCACGTGAGAAGCACTGACACGGGCATACATCCTAGGGACTGCCCCGGGCGGAGTTACAACCCGGACTCCGAGCCGTCGCCCCTCGCCTGAGGAAGCCGACTCATCCACGCCGACCCCTAGCGGGTCAGGGCAGTAGGAACCGCTGCACCTCCCCAAGCCGGTGAGCCCGAAGGAAGCTCATGTGATCCCAGCCAAAGGTCCCCCCCACCTCTCCCCATGCCGGAGAGCAAAGGGGAGATGGATGGTGGGGGGGGGTCCCTCGACCTTGCTGCCCTCAGGTTCACTCCCTCAACCCAGCTTTTAGCCTTGCCCTTCCCACACTCCACCCACAGAAATACGATATGGGGGCGTCCCCGCCCCCTCCCTGTCTGTGCTTTTCCGCAACGACCAGGTAAATGTGAGCATCTCTTTATGGGATGCTCGGCTAACTTATCTGACCAAGGAAAATTACACAAGAAGAAATTTCAGACTGTGTTAGCTTGAAAGCAGTAGAAAGATCACACACATTCTGGCACCTAAAGGAGCACAAAAATGACAGGTGCACTACATGCGCGCGCGCGCGCGCACGCACGCACGCACGCACGCACGCACACACACACACACACACACACACACACAACACCTAACACCGGAGAATAAGCCAAATTTACAAGGGGGAAACTCAAGGATAACAGGGACGAAAAGGATGCCAATACTACTTCAGCAGCAGACACCCAGTGGCCTTCCTTGCACTGAGACAGATGAATCAATTCAGTTGATCAGCTCATAAATTCCTTGGACTGAGAGGCAGCCTGTATTGGTTCACATGCAATGGATACTGATGTTTATTTGCTCCAAAATCACAAATGAAGTTCAATCATGGGATTAGAATTGGCATAGCTGGGGAGAGACACAACCACAAAGTAATGTGAAGTGTGATATCCCCATTTACTTCAAGATAAAATGTTCCCAATGGAATAACCAGGATCGATATTGTTTGGATCAGATTCCATCATCATAGTACTGACAGTCAAACAAGAGATGTGACATTAATCATGTCATTGGCCCTTGCATGTTCATGTTCTAAAATTGTAAACAGCGGGTCTGGGCATGGTGATCAGGATTGGGATCATGGAAAGAGGGAGGTTTTTTTTAATCCCTTACCCTCATGTCACAGTCTGGACGAAAGTGCTCCCCTGAAGCTGCCAATCTCCCATTGGTTCTGAGACACACTCCATTTCCTCTCTCTTTCTTCCCTCTATAGGTATACATCTTCAGTGTTTATGAATAGCAACTTTTGGAATATATCTAATTTCATACAACGAATGTGACAGTGTAAATTCTAACACTAATGTTAGACAATGCTTTGTATAAGGGTAAGTACGATTTCATCATTTGGTTTCTTTACGGCATGTTGATAATTCACCAAGTAAAGCAGCCATTTCAATCTACAGTGAATACCATAGTGCAGGGTGGCCAAACTGTGGCTCCTGAGCCACATGCGGCTCTTTGACGTATAATATGCGGCTCTCGGAAATATGTTGGCTGAGCTCCTTTTTGCATCACAATTAATATAAAAGGTAAATAAGAAGTTTTCAAGCTTTATAATTATTTACCAGGTATAAACAGAGTCCACTGGATTAAAACATAAGTTTAATGATCATGGTGACTAAGTATATTTAAGAATTTAAATGCCTCCTAAATATTGTGGCTCTTAAACATCTCTCTTGCGGCTCTCAAACATCTGAAGTTTATCGTATATGGATCTTACATTAAGCATGTTTGGCCACCCCTGCTATAGAGTATCTGTTCTCAAACTGTTGGGTCATGACTCACCAGGAGAACTGGATGCTGTTCCCTGCCACCTTAAGGGGCAGGGACAGCATGGTGGTGGCGGCGGCAATGCCACCATGCTGTCCCCGCCCATTAAGGTGGCAGGGGACAGCATCTGGTTCTCCTGGTGGGTCGCCACCCACCAGTTTGAGAACCGATGCTCTATGGTATTCACAGTCGATTGAAATGGCTGCTTTACTTGGTGAATTCTCAACATGCTGTAAAGAAACCAAATGATGAAATTATACTTACCATTATACAAAGCACTGTCTGTCTCCGCCCCCACCCCCGCAAACTTTAAGAATCACTGCTATAGAGACACTTGGGGGAATTATGCATAATGTATAAAAATGAACACATACCTACCCCAGTATTGGCAAAGGGGAGCTTTATGCCCACTTCTTCTACAGTTTCAAAACTAAAACCAATAGTTTTAAATAACTCATGTATTTTTCATGGTCTAAACTGGCTACTTAAAAAACAGTACTGAACTCCTTTGCTTCCAGTGTTTCAGGGGAATGACTGAGGGTTTGCAATTGTGAATCTTATAGCTTACATCCCAAAGAATTTGCAATCTTTTCTTTTTGCATACTAAAAATGTAAAGGAGACTGTATCACCCTAATAATCTCATTTTCCAATTCCTCTTTGTTAGCATTGCTGGCTGGAGCCAATTACAAATGCCTTAAGGCTTGCCAACGCATAATCATAATGTGACAGGTCAAATCTTATTGTTTGCTCCATCCATCATTAGTGACATGCTAATTCAAAGTAAGTGTGACACTGTCTATTCACTGCCTTTTCTCCCCCTGCAATTGCTGTAATTTTAATGCAGAGGGTTATTATGAAACATGGTGTCTGCTTTCATTCAGCGCACACCTCTTCCATGCATTGAAAAACAGATCCCATAATTATGCTTTCCCTCCTACTGTATCTAATATTCCTTACTGCCACTGGGCAAACAAACCCAAAGAGACCATCCTGGATAAGGGAAACAGCTCTCTCACACACACAGGTATAAAAAGACTGCGGGGGGGAAGTTATCATGCTAATAAATACTACTACTACCACCACTATTATAAATCTTAGGACCAACAATAAAATGTTTAAAATGTACAAAGTATTTATGTATTGGCTATGTGCACATCAAATCTATTATCTCTATCTCTATCTCTTCCCCCCCCCCCCCAGGTTTGCACCAATCTGAGCTGTGTTAAATCTTGATAACAGGTTCATAGTTATGATGGGCAGAAAGGTGGTGGGAGGGAGATCTGTACATTCCAAGGATCCAGGCGTGCATACAGAAACGCATTGCATGTCAGAAGGTGCGCATGATTAGGACCAGGCTAGATTTCAGGTCTTGTCCACACCACAAGAGTCCCCTGAAGCACAGCAGATTCTCTTTCTGCATCGGCGTGAACAACAGCTTTTGTAGCTAAGGCTAAATCTGCCCTTGGTGATCCTCCCAGTATCTGGGCTGAGAGAGATTTCCAGCCCTCAGTGGTGCCCTGGATGACCACCTGCTTACATCATTCTATGACACCAGTGATAACAAAGGTTCCACCTCTCTCCATAGCCCCGTCTTGAGTTCTATTTCTGGGTCATCATACTGGAGTGAAATGCTAAGGTGACAGACCTGCTGGCAGACATATAAGTGAGAAGTTACAAAGCTCACTGGGGTGCTGTACTGAATTTTGGGGCAATAGCAGCCATTTCACCACCCCTTTTTGCTGAAGTCCCAAATCCCTCGCCTATCACACCTGCACACTCTGACGGACAGCTACAATTCACAGAGGATGCGGGTGTACATCTAGTACGTAGAATAACAGTCCCTATGTCAAGTGCCAATGGCCTTCTTTTTGTATTATAGGCTTTTGAATTTTAATTTAATAGAAAAGAAGATGATTCACCACCTCGCTACAAGACATAGCTTCAATACACTCTGGTCTCATGATTACAATTAAAATCAGGCAACTGTGAAAAGCTACTTGCCTGTGAAAATAAAAGGTTTGTGAATAAAAATAGGGATCAATAAACTGACAAAACACATTAACCACAGAAGAAAAACTGAACCTATTTCTTAACAGTCTAGAAAGCAGCAATAATTGTTTCTGACTATGCAACATTAAAAACAAAGACAAAAGGAATAAAACATGAATATAATGTACTAGACAGGGTCAGTAAGAGGGTATGTATATTCCTATATTGCTGCCAGACAAGCTGTCATTAGAGTTTAACCCATGTGGTTAGATAAAGTCTGAAGGTGGAACTCATGACAAACAATTAAAGGGAAACTGTCAGACATGACCACATTTCCAGTACAACGCTTTGCAGATACATAGGTCTGTCAATCCCGTAGCCTGCATGTGAGTGTGGGCAATGCCTGATGCATTCATGTATGCAATTTACACAAACATATACAACTCATTTGGAGGAACAGTAGGAGGAATGACAAACAATATCACTATTGTCAAACAGCTGTGTAACATCAAAACAAAGCAGAGAAAACACATGCAAGCAGAGCAGATTTACTGCAATTTCAAACTATCAACGGGCAGTTTCTATTCTAATTCTCGCTTTGGGTACAAATCCAGAAGTCAAAATCAATCCAGCCCAACCTGGATTTTTGAGGCAATTTTTATGATCAAGACCCAGCAGGTTTACAGTATTTTCTTAAGGCTCAATTCTATCATCGAGGTATGCCAATATACCTCCACATACACTGGCGCAATGACAGCCTCACCAGTGTAGAAGCCCACCTGTCGATGGACACACCATGGGTGCCAGTATTACGTAGATAAATGCCATGCCCATGTAACTCGGAAGTCATTCGGGCGCCAGCACAACTTCACCAGCTGATGTACACCATATCCTAAACCCCCTTCAGGAAACGGATATACCCTCAACGCGAGAAAAATGCTATGCCAACAACAACAGAGCTGTATAGGTAGGAGTAACTCCATAAGGAACAAGGGGAAGGAAAAAAAAATAGTTGCCTGATGACTCTCTGTGTGTACCAGGGGCGTCGCTAGGGAAAACAAGGGTGGTGGGTGGGCCGCCCCAGGTGACAACCATTGAAGGGGGTGACACCACAGGAAAAGCCACTGCAATACCCAGGCCACAAAGAAGCAGCAGCTCTGAGCTCGGCCGAGTTGCGGAAGTAATTGGTGGTGACACGGTGACGTCACCGCCAATTACTTCCGTGTCTGTGCCCTGAAGGGGGTGACACCACGAGGACCACCCAGGGGTGACACCAAGGTAAGTGACGCCTCTGCAGTGTGTACACAGTCTTTATTTACTGTATTGTCCCGAGTATAAGATGCACTTATTATGATGCCCTTAAAGTTTGGTGCTATTAAAAAAAAATTAATTAAATCACTGGCATTATTGCAACAGCCTGATTATAAGACGCACCCCTAGTTTAAAAACTTAAATTAGGAGAAAAAAGTGAGTCTTATACTCAGACCAATACGGTATTTAGGAAACTACACGTAGCAAGATAATGGGGTGGATCTCAACTATGCACCTATTTGGAATTCTACTGCTTATTTCCACACCAAAGCAAGATGCTGTTGTTAGCTATTTTAGGGTTTTTATTTTCCTTGCATTGTAGGACAAATACTTAGAAAATTATATTCTAAGTACTGTGTATGTCTGTGTACCAGGACGAATGTAATAAACATGAGCTGAGAAATCATATAATATTCAACATTTGGGCTTTAACAACATTTTATATAGAAAAGGTACATTATCTTGAGCAGTACAGTCTTGTTTTAAAACAACCCCAGAAAGAGCAGACAATCTTTAGATATTATGAAAGTATTTCTTATAACTTTTACTTTCTTGAATATGCGTAATAAACTTGATTAGTCTTGTACACTTTCATTATTCTAGGTAGTTATGATCAACATGGGCGAGTAGGCAGCACTGAGGCCAGCGTCACTCACCCCAGATCCGGAGCTGTGCCCGCCGAAGCAGATACATTCTCCGCTGGGCTATGGAGGGGCATGGGGAGGGCAGAACAGGGTGTTCTGGGGGGAGATTGGTCAGATGGGATAGGTGGTGGCGTGTGCTGCTGAATCCTATCCCCCTTCCCGGGCCTGGCCGTCATTACACAGGCCTCCAGGATTTATACCAGCAAAATAGCTGGCGCACCTCTGAGAAGACCCATTCGGGTGGCTGGGGCTACACCAGGGGAAGGGAACAAACGTTCCTTTCCCCTGAGGTGACCTCCCAACTGCACTCTGGATGCAGCAGATGCTGTACCTGCTCCGTTGCTTCGCAGAGTTAGAAAGGATTGCGCAGTTAGAGTGGTAAATTTTGGAAATTATTATTGTTCTCAATTTCTTTCTGCTCTTCAATGTGAAGAACATATAGACTATAACTAAAAGCAGACTAAAACCAGCTGTATTTAAAAGCAATTTCCATCACAGATAGGGTGGAAGAGGAAAGCCCATGGAAGGACATGGAGAATCAGGACCCAGGAGTATAAGTAGCCAGCTATGACAATGTATGGCAAGATGGAAACATTCTGCTTAGCTTTGTAAGAAAGAGTCTGGAGCACTTAGCTTACTGGATGGGGAGGACAGGAGACAGACACACAACATGGAAGAGCTGTGTTTGTGAGTATTCCAGTGTAGGCCACACACCCCTCCGCTCCACCTGCTAAACTTGCGCTTTAGCAAGCTTCTATCTCTCTACATCTGGAGAGTTTAAATACAGTTTCTACATGACTCTTTTACTGAAGACAGACCAATAAGATATCCCAGGTATAAGAAAGAGCCTGAAACTCCTAGCCTTGTGTGTGGCAAAGATGGCAAATTCAATAACAGTTACAAAAAAATGAATTAAGTAAATATGGACAGGTAACAAATCTTAAAAATAAGATAAATACAGAGCCCTGTGAAAAAATACATTCAGAAAATATTGGGCTACAAGTGGTCTCATAAAGCAGTGTGAGAATGAACTAAGAATGAACTCCACTAAGAATGAGCTCCACAAAAGAAAAGTGTTTTGGCTATAAACATCCATTAGTCATTTTATCCACAATTCCATGCACAAAGGAGAGGGCTAGAAAAGGGGAAATGTAAAGAATGCTCAGGTATCAAATTCTACTAAAGTGAACACGCAAGGAGTACACACAAACCTGTTAAGTACGGTAAGTGGCAGCAATCGTTTCAATAGTTAAAACAAGTTGCCTAGTCTGCATCAAGGCAACCCCATGTGGTAAACGGAAACACAGCATTCATTATCAGACAGCTGTTTGGTTCATATTATCAGATGACTATATTCAAAGCTAGACCCATGGAGTTCTATAAGTGCTGGGTAGCGGTACAGATGAGACAACTGAGTAGTACGTTGTGAAATTTCTTCACAGCGCGCATTAGCAGATCACCATGGGATCCTTTTCTCCCCAGAGAAAACTACAGAACAGGCATATTCCCAAACAGCCACAGCCACACTCTAGCTCATGTGAACTTCTGATATATTAATAGAACTGACAGTCTTTGCGAGATGACATAGCGGGAACCATGCAGAGTGGAGGCAAAGGCCACAATTCTCCATCTTGGTGATGGATTGGTCAAAACACCCCACTAAAACGGAGCAGATGCTATAGCTCCAAACTTTGTTTTCCTTTAAATGGATGGCTCCAGTGTTTCAGTTTTCTTATGAAGACACTGAGATGGCAGAGAAAAGTGGACATTAACACACATCATCTGGACAAGACCCCTCTGGCAGCACTAAAATGAATTGTTCATCTAAGAACTGGCCATAACACAGAATCTCCCTTTATTTGCTCATATCTTGGGTGCTGACTGAGAGTAGTCAAAGGATAGTTAACCTAGATTTTGCTTTAGAATTAACCTCAAATTTTGGTTTCGCTCCACCATACAATCAAAACATACCAAGTTCAAAATTTATTCAGTACTAACTTGTTTCTCTTGGTGTCTAGCCTCTCCCTTTTACATGAGCAACACATAGACAGAGAAGAGGAGGAAACTTACTGCATTTTGCCACTCTCTTATTTTTCAGGTTCTTCTTTCACCCTTCACCACATTTTTATTTCTGCTTCTTCCACATCCTCGCCTGTTGTCTAGCGGTAGGGGAAGCAGAATCTGCATCATGTCCATTTTTAAATAAAAAGGATGATCCAAAGACCTCAATTTGCACTGAAAAATGGTTTTCACATCCAGCTAGTTGTGCCAGAATGGGGACATGCCTTTGAACATACATCCTACTGAAAGCAATTAAAGATGGATGAACGTGCCAACAGATATTTGGGCAAGCATCTGATTTACATCTATCCTGACACAGACAGGGATACCTGTTGTTGGAGAGAAGCCAGAAACTTCTCCATATGTGATACTCCATACAGAATCATGGTTACCCTTGCTCATAAAGGCCTAAAGGCTTTTGGCCTAACAGTGTTTAACAGTGCTAAAAACAACCTTTGAATGAGCTAAAGTCCTTGGACAATAGCCACTAGTTTTCAATAGCAAACATCTGGAACCTACTGACATGTCCTTGGCTGCACAATAAGGGTCAATCTGACCCAGACCACGAATGAAGCTATAAGCAAAATGATATCATTAATTGTCTTGTGATCATGGGGTGATCATGCTACATCACGAGATGGTCTTATGAAACTACCTGTATAAAAGCTCCTTCTTTCTGTTGTTCTGGGTGGTAACACCGACTGTTGCCAACCCTTGTATACCATACATTTTGTATTGTGTCCAAGGCCATAATAAAGAACTCCTGCTTTGAGTTTAAGTCTCTGTTTGTTTGCTTAGACTGCTTGGTACCTAATTTAGGGTTCTACCTGACACTGTGCAGAAGTCGGATTCTACACATGGATCTCCTCAGCTGTCAGGTAAAACCTGGAGACAAACACGACAACCACAAGGTAAATCTGGGGGGGGGGGGGATTCCTCTTCAGCAAAGATGATGAAATACTTCTATAATGAAGCAAAAACTCAAGCATCTCAAAGTGCTGCCGCCTTTGGAACATTAACAGGTTGCTTTATACCTCTTGTAATAGGGCAGATTCAATTACTGTAGCCAGCTGTTAGGATTAGCTGAACTTTGCATTTCTCAGCTGAACCTGTATGTCACAGTCTGGAGGGGGAAAAACTGAAGCAAACACCTCTGTGTTTATTATGGAGATAGTTACACTGGAGGAATTTCAACACATCTTCCTGTTCTTTGGCTAATAATAACCCTTCCAATTTCTAGCAATTATTCAAACCCCATGTGCAAAAGGAATGGAAAGGAGGCAATGAAAGCCAAACAATGACAAGAATGAAAATAATGTTCCTGCTAACAAAATCAGAGGCATGCAATTTGAGGCAAATTATTTCAGTGTCTCTGCTTTGCCTTGTGCATTCCGACCCTATGCTGAACTTTGGATACTTCTAGCCTTGATTTCAATGGTCACAGGCACCCTTAATTCTGCATAGGATCATGGAGCTAGTTGTCTACAGCCACCATCCAAAGAATCAAATGCGCTCCAATGAAGGTGGCTTGCTAGGCTGGGCACTGAAAAAGAGACAACCCCTGCCCTCCATCAACCTCCTTTACAGTATGTTAATTTGGGTGGTAATGAGGTGGTGCTTTCATTGGCACCACAGTTTCAGAAGGTGAGTGCCACCACACAGTCTGACCTCCCCTGGAAGAAGAAGAAGCAGCCTCTGAAATTTTGGGGTGGTAGGGGGAGGGAGCAGAACAAGCCATAGACATCTTTGTATGATTTCACAAGCCCCTGAGTATACCAAAGTAATTCTTTGGATCCCAGTCCAATTCATGAATATTCCCAGTTTATAAAGGGAGAATGGAGGCACTGAAGTTTCCAGAGCCATCAAGAAAACTGAAGCCTAACAGAAAATTTGATTCCAGGTCTCCCTCTGCCAAATCTAACATTCTCATGCTGGATTCTTAGCTACCACTATTTTTTGAATAGGCATATCTGTATTTTATTTATTTAAATTAATTAAGGCTCTAGTCCTAAAAAAAAGAAGCACAGAAACTTGCAAGGGATTGTGAATAAGGACTGGATCTTTGGGGACCTATCCTTAGGGACCATATCCGAGGTATTGTAAGCAGTTCTTTTCTTAATCAGAGCATGCCAGTAATCAGATTGTGCATGCATTGAACTAAAGATAAATGTATTGATTTAGACTCTAATCCTGCAGCAGCGTCTGTCTTTTAAAAAACAAAATAAAATTGTACAGCTCCTCACAATTCTAGGAACAACAACAGATGTATTAGGTCTAATTCCACAGAGAATTTAGGCCACTTACTGCCATTACATCTACCATACTTCAAAAGCTGGCTACCCAGATGTGAAAAACAACTTGAAGAAGCACCGCAAGAATTATTTGGAAGCTAGAACAAGCAACATTGATGATGACATTTGTTTACGATGTAAAACGTTACAATGCATAGTTTATTACTGTACTGTCAGTGTCAACACTTTCTCAGCCATCATTCTCTGCATTATTAGCTCTGCTCTGCCTTTGATCTTAGCAAGTTAGCCACCAGCAAAGCTGAAGAGAAGGAAGAGGCATAATGCACACGTGACGCTTCCTAGGTTGTTACATTTAGACAGAAGCAACCAGAGGAGAGAGAAAGAAGTTGAGCAATTCTCCCAGTAAAATTCTTCTTTCATTTCAGCGGCCTTGATTAAATTTGATCTAAAATAGTGCATAATTTCAGTAATAATAGCAATCTGAACAACACAAAACAAAATTTACCAGGCACCCTGTGCGGAAAGACATCTGGGAACCAAGAAAAGTACATTTTAAATCTCTATTGCATAGTAAAGCAAACAAATGCCAATTAGGCCAGGAGAAAGTAAAACAGGCACATAACATCCTACACCACGAGCAATAAGCCCAGCCTACAGCTTGGATACTCGATTGTAGTTCCACTTTAGCGGGTACTTGGATCTAAGAGATCTATCATCCCACCAGCTGAGGGCAATTTGGAACCGACAGATGGACAAATGAAATGTTTTTCCTTCATTTACTAGGGAACATATGACTGCAATATCCAATAACTATTAGGTGATTAAATCTTTAGCAATGCGTTTTGTCTATTATTCGTGGGGTCTGTGAAATACTAGCTGTGCTAAGTCGTCTTAGAGTCTCGGCCAATTAAAATCTGGTCTTCATACACACAGATACCGTAAGAATTTCACACCAAGGTTGCTATAACCTCTATTGACAGTACATCTATAATCATGTAAGTTAAGGTTCTGGGTACATATGCCCTGGTGGTTTATAAATCAAGAGGTAATCTTGGGGAAGATGGGTATGTAAAACTATGACATTTTTTTACTCTCCTCCCTGAAAAGGTTTGGAATGAATATCAGGAATCTGGAGAGGGGGCATTCCCTGCTCACTGCCCTTTACCCACTCACTCCAATATCCTGGCCTGAACTTAGAAAGCCAAACTTTACTTCTAAAAAGTATAGATGCACTGGGACCCGTTGCTGCCACTGCAATGCACAGAGCACACAGCTGGAGGAAACATGAAAAGGAACATGAAAAGAAACACACCACTGTGTGGTGTGTAGATAACAAGAAAAGAAACACACCACTCTGTTTTTCCTCTGTAGCTAGAAGAGAAGGCTGGTGTAGCATATAACAGGTAATGATGCAGTACTGTCTAGGAATAGAAGCTGCACTATAGCCAGCTGCTGTGAATTTGGAGTAAAGAGACTTGGGTAGGGGGATCAGCCCCCTCCCCTGACCTGAGAGACGGAACTGCATCTTATCATGATGCAGGGGAGAGCAAAGCTGTCTCTACTGAAATCCCCTCTTCTGCAACGATTAAAAGTACAGCAGCCCGGTCTTCCTCTATATCTTTCTTCATATCTGGGAATCCCAAAAAGGGGTCATCAGGAACTAAACAGGATTCCTTGTAAACGAGGATATGGTCACATATACAGAACTGGGAGAGTCACTAAAGCAAACAAGAATACAAACTTGTAGCTAGCTAAGGCTTCAGTCTCTTCCTGTCCTCTCCTGCTCCCCAATTTTTGGAAACACTGTTTGTCTTCTGTTTTTTGTGTGGAATTAGTCAGTGCTATGGCAACAATAGGCCATTTTTACCCCCATTTCCAAACATGAGAGTTGATAATTGGATTAATTTGTTTACAATGATTTAATTAAATTTGCTAAACAACAATGTACATACTAGCAGGCACAATAATTACACCTATGTGTACCTTCCAATCACTGAAAGGCCTGTTAGTCATTGAGGAAGTATTTGGTAATTTAAGATTACCCTTATTTTCATTTTCTGATTAGTGAAGAACAGTCATCATCATGTTCAGGTAATTGCTTTATTAACTAGCTTAATTACACATCCTGTAAAAGTGGCAGCTATGCAGTCATTTTGCTTAATGTGTTGCTGCGGAAAAAAGCGCTAACTAATTGCTTACACATTTTTTAAGAGGGCTGGAATACTTGCCGGCTTATATCATTATTATTCATAAAGGATATGATGGAAATGCTATGAATTGTTATATGGAGTGTTGCCAGAGTTGCTAGATAAAATTCTATCTCAACCAGAGTTGTATGTATGATGCTTGATAGCCTTTTCAACTAACAGGAAAGGGTTCTAATGCTAAAGCCACTTATTTGAAAGCAAGTTCAAGTTAAACCTGTGCAGATGGGCAAGGCACAGAGTGCATGCAGGCTCTGTAAAGGAGCCTGCACAGGAGCGGCCAGCCCCTGTGCTTCAGCATGTCGCCTTTTTCAACAGCTGAAAAGCGCCTAGCGCCACTGGAACAGTTGTTCCTGTGGCACTAGGTGCTGTTAGGATTGGGCCCTAAGAAAGTGGTATGTAAATGCTAAGTATTATGATTATTAGAAGATGATGACCCAATCAATATGGCAGTCAGGGGTTAAGCCAGCAGGCTCGATCTCACTGTATCCCATATGTTGATTATCCCTGATTTTCTTGTTATAGGCAAAGGCCTTCTCTTCCATGAAAATGCATTCAGGATCATGTTGAAAACCCTTCTCACAATCCATAATTTCTGTAATTATAACTTGACAATTCAAGGATGAACAAAAATTTGACCCTGGGTATTCTACCATGACATTCAGCACTCTATATGTCAAAAGGTACAAGGGGTACAACTTTTAGTTTTGACCTTAGATGCAGTTACTAGGATGAAAGTTGTTTTCACTGACAATAATAGGACTTCTAACTACACATGTAGGGTTGTGGTGGACTTTTTTTTTTTTTTTTTAAGGAGAATGAACTATTTCAGGTATGGTCATAACTTAAGATGGGTACTGGAAAGGTTGCAGCCATGGAAGAGTAGTCTTTTCTTATATAAAGAAGCAGTCTTCCAGTACAGTAGTACTGCAATTACGACGACAAATATTTATATGCCACTGTTCAACAAAAAAAGTCCATAGTGTCTTCCATGACAATGAGAGATTACTCTAGAAAACTCTCTTCTTTTTTTCTTTAAAGTGAGCTGCAGGACTGTAATAAGTGGCATTTAACTGTCAAAAAAATCTGATTGGAAATATGTGGGTGCACACCCACTAATGCCATAAACAAAAATCCAGGAATCGGAGATGATCCAGGAATATTCTGCAGTTTCTCATTTAGTCCTCCATTTAAATTTAGTACACTGGCTACTCATGCATCATGGGATTGTATAATGCACAGCATGAATGTATGCTAAAATCTCTGCCTGGATCTCCTGCTGTTCCAGGCAAATGGTATATTGAGCCAGTAATTCCTTTCTACTTCCATTACCACTAATAGACTTGTTTCCATTAACTGCAGATCCTCTATATTTTTTCGCCCATGTGTATCTTCATCTAGTCATCTGAGGATGTGCTAGTTATTGCTGCTATTATTGTAAGTAACATATTAAAATTTCAAACTTTGGTTACTTATATTGGACCTTGTAAATTAGCATGTATGCCAGATTTTTACAGAATTTTCCACATCATCATGAAAGTGCAAAAATAACCATTATTGCACAAAATGAAGTCACTTTTTTTGTTTCAGAGCCGGAGTAATTTTTTTTTCATTGTATGCGTTATATCTTCATGGTAGAAAGCATCCAATATCTGATTAGCAAATGCCAACGCCTGCGTGCCAGTGCATAGCAAATGCAAAACAAGCCAAAATGCTATTTTTTGGTGTTAATCTGCAACAAAAAGAATATGGTAAAAATTCAACTGTCAATCATTGCCAGAGAATGACCAATTAAAATGTGCTGGGAAATAGTCATCAGAACTGATCAGTTTAATTAGTTACAGTTATGCATGTAACCATGCATTCAAGCAAGGAAGAACACAAACATTCACAAATATGGTTATTCCCCTGGCAAACCAATCTGCAAAAGGCCTGAAGCTGGCGAGATTCACTAGCTTTGTGAAAACTGGAAAGAGCCATTGTGGTCGCTGGGAGCACAGCGGAAACTTTGAAACAAAAACACTGTTTCTGTTTCTGGGATATAATTTTGATGTTTGCGTTTATTACAAGCAGTTGCCCTGCTGTCAACAGCCAAAACAACAGAGAAACGGATATTCATTTGATAGTGGCGTTGGTCTCTACCATGTAACGCACTGGCATTCTGGTTTAAAAGACTGAACAATTTAATTTCCCCTTGAAGAATGAGTGCAGCGTACAAGGCACGGCATTACAATGAAATGGCTAAAAGCTATGTGCTATCTGAACCCCTTAATATTGCATTTGTACATAAACAGATTGTTACAAAAATTGCATAAGAATGCAGACAGACGTAAAATCTTAAATGTGGTGGAATTATATTGAACAGACATTTACTACAACTCAAGGCATTTGCTTACGGGGAAGAGAACATATGTTCAAACCAGTTCCAACGCACTTAAAATGTCTGTCCTTTGCTCTTTGTTTCCAGTTCTCTTTCTCCCAAAAGAACCTGACCCTGTAAAGTCAGTCCTGCCCTGAACTTCCTTCTACTTAGCCAAAGGAGAAAGTGAAATCGTGCCAGCAAACCTCAAATATTTACTTGATTCCAGATACTGTCAAACTCAAAGATTTTAACCGGCAGTCTCATGTCAGTTACATGCTGCTGGAGTCTGGTCTGACTCCACTCCCCCTTACATGCTCTCTGTTGTCCCTTGTACCAGCTAAACTACCATACTGGTGCCAGGGTGCTGGCTCTAGGACATTCCACTGTGCTAAGCTATTTCTGATCTGCTTAAGTTATTTGATGATGTAATAATTTTTATGTTCTGCTCACATATAGTCTATGTCAGGGGTGTTAAACATAAGGCCTATGGGCCAAATATGGCCCAGGGCAGCTTTTTATCCGCCCCCTGTGATAATTGGGCTCTCCCAGTACCATCATCAGCTGCTGAACTACAAAGTGACACAGCGGTGAAGCAACACTGCTGAAAGGGTGTTGCTTCTGCTGAGATGTCACTGCTGAAAGGGTGACCCACATGATAATTGGGCTCTCCCAGCACTGCCTTTTCAGCACCGCTGCTAACTGCCGAAGCATTAAGAGGGAGAGATGGAAGGAGGCCTCAGAAGGTGAGTAACGATACGGGGGAAGAAGCAGACCAGAAAGTCCAAAATAATTGAAATACAAACTGTGCAGATTAAGCTGCTGTGCATGTACTTCACAAGTTTCCTAGGGTGAGCCACACAGAGGCTTCCCATACTTTTTTTGGGATGAGAAATGCTTTGCTAAAAGTGCAGGGACTCCCCTACTGTATACATGGAAAATCCTCTGGTTTATAGAAGAGAATAGGAAAGCCCCTCTATATAGGGGTCAATGTATAAAGGACAAGAACCAATATGTGCACTCAACAGTAGCGAAAGATCAGGGACCATTTTCTCTGACATTTTGTGGAATTTGGAAGTTTTACTTCAATACTTTTGTTGGAAGGGGGGAGTGAAGATCAGAAAATATGATGAACCAAGGAAATTGTAGGAGTATGGCTCAGCGGGTGGCGCAGTGGGTTAAACCGCTGAACCATGAGCTGTTGATCGAAAGGTCAGCAGTTCGAATCCGCGACGGGGTGAGCTCTCGTTGCTTGGCCAGCTCCTGCCAACCTAGCAGTTCCAAAGCATGTTAATGCGAGTAGATAAATAGGTACCGCTTGCGGGAAGGTAAACAGCGCTCCGTGTTCCAGCTGCATGCTACGTGCTGCGGCAAGGATAGTCATGCCGGCCACATGACCACGGAGGCGTCTTTGGACAACACTGGCTCTTCGGCTTTGAAATGGAGATGAGCACCACACCCTAGAGTTGGACACGACTGGACTTTATTGTCAGGGGTCACCTTTACCTTTACTTATGGCTGAGTTACAAGAGAACACAGAACAGACAGAAAACTGTTCTGAGAGCAGGAAGCCTTGACATTCAGGCAGAAGAAACTGACCGTCTATTTATTTCCATTTATTAGTTCATAACCATACTCTCTAGAAATTGTGCTTTTCAAAACAAATCAAATGAAAGCTGGAAGTCTTGTATCTATGATAATTCTACAAATGCTACAAGATTCTGCATTAGGGTTCATTTTCCAAGATGGTGATACAAATTCCTTGGAGTTCTGATAAGGCTGGCCTCTGCAGGGCAACTAATTTTGTACACTCCAGATTTCACAAGGAAGCTATATTTATGATATGACAGTATTATCTCCGTGTCAGATGTATCATCTCTGCCTCTTCTGTGTTAGAATTCAAAACAGCGATAATCCATAAATGCCACTTCTGCTGCTCTGAATTCTGTCAAGCTCATTAAGGTCTTTGCGCACTGAAGCCCAGAACGTTCACTGAAATTTTGGGCAGGCACTAGAATCACCTGGTAATTACTTACAATCATCAACATTTTATTTGCTAGGACATTAAATCTTGACCTTTAGTTTCACAGCAGTTGTTTGAAACAATTTAAATTGCACGGGAAATGAAACCTTGTGTGAAGTCAAACCGCGGAAATAAATGCCAAGACCATAAAAGCAAGCAGTGTTGGGAACCACGTGAGTAATATTACCGAAAAATTGTCCCACAGTACATTTGTCAGCTTTACATTTCTCCTCAGAGAATGGCTCTGATGCACCATTTACTAATTGGAAACATAGTTGTTTTCAAACAGTAAGTGGTAGAAGACAGCTTCCGTGGAGCGCTTCAGTTTCCACAAAATTATGCACCTTGAAAACTAAAACACTGTGCCATGAACAAGTGAATGTAAACTCAGCCACAGATTTTGGCTAGCCTTGGTAGCTAGGCAAAAAGATACTATTACCAGAACCCTGTCGCTTGGTCTGCGGTCTGGTTCTTGGCCTCATATTGCACCTCCAAAGCTCAGTGTGAGATCAGGAAAAACACCCTCCCCATACACTGAACTTGAGAGGAACACTGGAGCTTGTTTCTGTTGCACTGTTCTTGTGCGGTAATTAACAGCCTGCTTTGATCCACCATCACATTATAGCATGCAGCCATGGCATTTTGCTGGTGAAGGTCCGAGGAGAGCCAGGGGGTAAGATGGGTTGCAAAATGGGGGATAGGATCTGGTGAACATCCCTGTCACTGGATCCACCCCCCTCCTGCCTTTGATACCCCCCAGTTCCTTCCCCTCCCCACCCAGTTACGACCCCTCCCTTCCCCCTCCCTGCCCACTGCACAAGCCTACCTCTCTTGGCACAGTCTGAGGTCCACAGTAGCCCCAAATGGCCCAGCAGTGGCGCGTTCTTTGTGCTATTCCAGGGTCTTTTACAATAGCAGGACGCTAGGCTCACTTTCATAAAAGGCTCATAGGACTGAACTGTAAGAGTATCTCAAAACTACAGCGGAACATGGAAGAATCTCAGCCATTGTTCTGACCTTGTGCTGTGTTTCTGAGGTGCTTGGGAAGCTTCAGAAGCCTAGTGTGATGGCCAGCCCAATCCTAGTGGGCTGCCCCCACCAACGGAACGCATGTTCTGATGGCTCTGGCTGCTGCAAAGCAGCTGTAAAGTGTGCTCCGGCAGCAAGCGCTGCTGGAGTGCCAGCAGGAAGGCCGGAGCCTTCCTGCACACGTTGGTGGCTCAATGGAGACAGGTAAGCCTGTGCAGGGGGTGGAATGGGGCAGGGTGGTGGGTGGAATGGGAGAGGGGGTGGGCAGAATGGGGTGGTGACGGGAGTGGGGAGGAGGGCAGATTAGGCCCGGGAGGGGGGTGGGATTGGCAGTGGCAGCATACACCGAATCCTGACCCCCTTCCAAGGCCTGATCCACATTCCCGGATCAATGTGGACTTGCGCCAGTGATTGAACTGGCACAGGTCCGAGTTAAATGATAGCAGCTGCTGGTGCTTACCCTAGGTCAAGGGGACAAATGTCCCCTTACCCCGAGGAGACCTCCAGCAGGCAAAACTCCCCCGGGGGATGCAGCAGAAGGCGTGCCAGTGCTGCTGCATTGCTGCTCAGGGAGTTAGATAGGAACTGGGCCAAGAAAAAAGTCCCAGCCCTCCTCTCAAGCTTGGGGCTGGAGAGAGGAGCAGCACAATCAACACTGACCTACAGGTCTCCCCTGCCCACTCTCCTGCTCCAGAGAAAGACTGGAACTTGTCCATGTGACATGACATTCTGAAGGCAGGTGGACCACAGAAGCACAGGGCCACTGCTCAGACAATACCCTGACTCTTCCCAACTCTATAGGTTGTGTAAGGGAGATCACACTTACAGGGTAGGGAGGGATAGTCACCATGGTGAGTGGAATTGTGTGCATTTTATTTCGCATACATTTGGTCAACTTCCATATTCTATTCTGATTCTACTGCTTAGGTTTTGATATATGATATGATATATGATACATATGTGAAATATGATTGATATTTTGATATGACTTACCACAACTATCGATCTTGCCTCATAAAAAGACACACACACACACACACACACACCCATGTTATTTTACTCCCAGAATTTCATGACTTGCAGAGATTTCTTCTTTTTCGGGGTTGATTGCGAGGGGGGAAGAAAAAATATATTCTGACATGTTCTTTAAAAGTTTGCAATTTATTATAAATAGGTTTCTGTTAAAAAATAATGAACTAGAGCCAGATAGTTTGTGTGCGTCATTTTCGACAAAGTGCGAGTGCAGTGAAGCACCCTTACAGTGGGCCACTTTCTCACACTGTATAAAGGTCAAGAGCATTCTGTGTTTGGTAACAAGGGATGACACAACCGTGCTATTCATTACAGTTACCAGGAATAACTTTTCAAGGAAACCTGCTACAAATGTGCAAATGAAGGGAGGAAAAAAAGTTAAGAATCCTATGCCCGACTACAACGACAGCAACAGAGAACAGCATTGTTCAGCATAAGGGAAGGTATATAGGACAATTATTGGAGCTAAGTAAACAGCTCCATCCAGGCTGTGTTTTGGAAAACTTGCAAGGGAAGCCTACAGCTTTTGGGGCTTTTCAGAAAAAAGGCGCCTGAGGGAGGACATGATTGAGACGTATACAATTATGCATGGGATGGTGAGAGTGGATAGAGGGGAGTTCTCCCTCTCGCACAACACCAGAACCAGGAGAATACACGAAGATTGAGTGGAGGAAGAGTTAGAACAGACAAAAGAAAATATTTCTTTACCCAGCGTGTAATTCATCTGTGGAACTCCTTGCCACAGGATGTGGTGATGGCACCTGGCCTAGATGCCTTTAAAAGGGGTTTGGATAGATTCATGGAGGAAAAGACCAACACAGGTTACAAGCCATAAGCAACCTCCTGGTTTTGGAAGTGGGTTTCTCTGTGCTGCCAGGTGCAGGGGAGTGGCAGCAGGAAACAGGTTATCCTGTTGACAGTGTGCTCTCAGAAGCATCTGGTGGGGCCACTGTGAGATACAGGAAGCTGGACTAGATGGGCCTTTGGCCTGATCCAGCAAGGCTCTTCTTATGTTTATGTTCTTATGTTCAGTCTAGAAAGAATGTGCCTGAGGGGGGACATGATTGAAGACCTAAACCTATGCAGGCCAGCTGCCAGCAGAATGCGCATTCCACCTGCAGCGACTGCCTTGCAGTAGCTGTAAAAACCACACTGGCAGC
The DNA here is from genome assembly GCA_026170595.1 of Plestiodon gilberti rubricaudatus. Classification (NCBI taxonomy): domain Eukaryota; kingdom Metazoa; phylum Chordata; class Lepidosauria; order Squamata; family Scincidae; genus Plestiodon; species Plestiodon gilberti. Next base: position 189,457,021 of record JANXHW010000002.1, on the reverse strand, counting down.
ATGTAGAGTCGCGCGCTGCAGGAGCACCGGTGGGAATACTGGAGCCTTTGCACACCCGCCAGATCGCTCCAGACCTGTCGAGGCAGGTAGGATGGTGGGGGAGGTGGGACGGGGTGGGAGGACGATGGGAAAGGGCAGGGGAGGGAGGAACAAGGCAGCAATGGGGGCGGGAAAGGTAAGAACAGGGCGGTGATGAGGGGGAAGGGTAAACCAGGTCCGGGAAGGGGGTGGTTTGGCAGCAGTGGCAGCTGCCGAATCCTAGCCCCCTTCCCGGATCAGATCCCATGGTGCAGATCTGCCCCAGCGAATTCGTTAGCAAAGGTCCGTGTTGCCATTTGTTCCCTTACCCAGAGGAGACTTCCGCAATTCTCCCCCCATTTACAATATGCGTGTAACTAATCTGTGGAACTCCTTGCCACAGGGTATTGTAATAGCACCTGGTCTAGAAACCTTTAAAAGGGATTGGACCGATTTATGGAGGAAAAGTCCATCACAATTTACAAGGTCATGATGACTGTCTGCATCCTTCTGGTTGTAGAGGTAGCCTGTCTCTGAATGCGAGATGCAAGGGAGTGGCAACATGATACAGGTATCTTGTTGTCTTGAGTGCTTCCCCTCCCTCTCTTTCCCTCTTTCTAGAAACTGCTGACATTTAGGGCTTAGCAATGTGTTTGTGCATATTGCATTACATTATCTTTTTAATTCCCCTTTCCAGTTATTGTACTATTATTCCCAAAATAAAAGTTGTGAAGGCTCAAGACTGAACCAGAAAAAGTCAGTGAACCTCACAACATTAATGATTTTGACTCAAAACGTATTTGAAAATCAGGATAAATAAATAATCAAGGGGGCTTCCAAATGATCTGTGGCTCAGACAGAATCACACAGAGAACACCTGTTAAGCCAGTGAAGCAGATTGACTGAGTATACAATACAAGGCGTTCAACAATGTATTTATCTAGTCAATCCCAATGTGTTTTATCTGAGCATATTCTAAGTGGTCAAGAAGAGAATAGAAGAGAAATCTATTTACAGGAGAATGGCAATCCATGGAGGAAAGCACAGAAAGAATCAGAAACAGAATTTAGGGTCTGCACATGCAACATGTTATCCGCAAGGCCTAGAGAAACAGGACAAGAAGGTAAGCGGTATGTATGAAATTGCCTTGGGCCAGGCTATTGGTCTATTGAGCCCAATATGGTCTCCTCTGAGTGATACTGGCTTCCTAGGATCTCAAACGGAGGTCTTTCCTAGCAACTGCTGCCAGAGATCCTTCCAAATGGACATGCCAGAGTGTGAATCTTGGACCTTCTACATGCAAAGGGTGTGCTCTATCACTGAGCCATACCTCTTGTCCAACCATGGAGCACTCATCCTCCTGAAGTTTCCCAAAGCGTGAACTTTAGTATTTTCTGGAGGTAATGTACAGATTTCATTTTTCGGCAAGCTCTGGCAGTCAAAAGGTAAGAGAAGAAAAGCACTGGGGCATTTTAAAATTGACTGTGTGGATACATTTTATCTTTTCATCTGTATTTTTATGTGGCCAGTTTGTTAGTATAACTGTTCATACCCAACTGAAGCCCTTGTGAGCAAGGAAAGTTACACATTTAAAGGCATGAATAAATGCATGGATGCATGAATAAACAAATAAGTACTCCACACAGGACATAGTAAAGAACAAAGCACAGAAATCTTAACCCCACTTCTAAAATGAGATGTCAATTCCTGAATTGACCAAGATTTGGGAGACAATTGCCTTTCACTGAATCAACGCCTACGGCAGTAGTAATCTAGATATTAAATACAGTGGGCGCTTGGTATCTGCAGGGGTTCCGTTTCCAGGACCCCCACGGATACCCAAAACCTTGTACTATCAAATCCATAATCAGGGGCAGCAGTGGGGGGGGGGAGCGCCACAGTACCTTATTTTTCAGCTGCACTGGGCCTACCATCCACTTCTCGACTCCCACGCACCTTCTAACTAGTCCAAAGTGCAGCAAACAGTTAAAAAACACGATCAAAAACGATTTCCGGTCACAACGTGAGATCAGAAGCCATTTTTGATCTTTTTTTATTGTTTGCTGCACTTTGGACTAGTTAGAAGGTGCGTGGGAGTCGAGAAGTGGGCAGTGGGCCCACAATGGGATTCCTACTTCCGGAGATACAGTAGTCATCCACATTGAGTCAAATTCGTGGATGGATAACTTGCAGATGAGGAGGGTCCACTGTATATGTACGTTCGCACACGCACAGAGGGTTATCTGCCCTTAGATACGAAACTCCTTTACAGCCCAATCCTATGTAACTCCCCACACGGCAATGCAGTGGCTCCAACACAGCTTCCGCTGTATCCCGCAGGGGAGTTTCGACATGGGGTAATGTCTCCTTGGGGTAAAGGAACATTTGTGCCCTTGCCACAGGGTAAGCTCCAGAAGCTGCCAGGAGTCCATTTGGACCTGCACCAGCTAAATAGCTGGTGCAAGTTCACATTGACCCATGGAGGTGGATCAAGCCTGGGAAGGGGGTTAGGATTTTGTCAGGCACAGCTGCCACTGAACCTGTCCCCTTCCTGGGCCCAATCCGCTCTCCTCCCCACCCCTGTAATGTCTTCCCATTCTGTCTATCCCACCCCGTTCCACTCCCTTTCTGCCTCCCTCCGTCCTGAGTGAACTTACCGGCGGCGGTGTGTGTTGCACGGACCCAGCCGCTCGCTGCTTGTGGTGGCAGCCAGGCTGTGCTCTCTGGCACTGTCGCATTTGTGACAGCTGTAAAGCTGTTTGTGCCACCGGAACGCTCATTCTGATGGCGTAAACAGCACAAGGGATTGGGCCTTTAGTGTCTTAGTTGTGTATTTGGCATACTTGTATATACAACCTAGGCAACCCCAAAACATCCAAAGAGTAATACTATTTCTGAATTATATGTTCACAAAGTCAAACGTTACACAACTCACCAAAGCCTTTACTCTCTAACAACCGTGCAATGAGTGATATAAATGCAGTGCGGCATCATTCATTTTAATGTGTTATGCTACATCATATAGAAAAGGAAATATAGAGCAACATAAACCCACAAATTCACCTAACAGGTGTCTTCAATCAATTGTTACTGCTTTCTCTGCATACTCTAAATAGAAAAATCAAAGCCAGCAATTCTACACCCCCCCAACTCTGTTTCAAAATATCAGCCCCTTTCACTACTCCACTTTGACAGTGCCATAGTAACAAGCAAAGCATAGTAACAACACTCCTCAACCACTTGACACTTGCACTCCACAACGCCACTCATTGCAGCAGCCCTGGGTAACAGTTCTCGCTAACAATCCTCCATGAAAGAAAATCATCAAACGGTTTGAGTTGGAATATGACTACACATCCAGATTTAAATTAGCATACAGATGGTTTTCCACTATTACGTGCAGTTACCTTGCTTGTGTAAGTGTGTCCGTCAGAACCACAAACGGGGTTGGCATGCATCACAGCAGGGCATGGCTTGCATTTTACTAAGTTCGCTGGTCCAATCCAGTGTCTCTGGGGAAGGCTTGCTTTCTTTTGCCGAAGGCTGGAAAAAGATTAAAAAAAGGTCACGCTACTAAAAAAGGTTCTTGCCAAGATCAGTCTCTACAAAATATAAGCCTGTGAACAACAACTAGTCATCCTTTCGTAGAGAAACCAGTTCTAGACTCGGTCATTCATCTTCTTGTCACTTTCCAGTTAGGTTATTGAACTGTGCTGCATGTGAGGCTATCATTGAAGATGGCCCAGAAGTGTCAAGTGCTTCAAAATGCAATACGATCAGAGCCAGTCAGAACAGTGGCAGCTACAATGGTGCTTCACCAGCTTCACTATTTACTTTTGGGCCTGGATGCAGTTCAAGGTTGTATTTTAAAGTCTAAAATGGCCTATATAACCAGCATAGTTCAAGAATTCACCACCACCACCACCACCACCAGCTGAGGCCCGAACCTTTCCAGGGTGAACCCAGGGTGAACTCTTATGAACCCAGGTGATCTCCAGGGTGGTGCCACGAAGGACCATGTTCTACTCTGGGAATCTGGTGCTTCTCTCCACCCTGAGATAACATCAGAACCACACATACAGTAATGCCATTTCTGTATACGTGACTGAGAGTTCCACTGCCACCGGAAATGCAGGATAAGGGTCATGTTTCCACCCTTTACCCAGTTAGGGGTGGTGGTTTCAACCTGCCAACTAGCAGCCCTTACGCTGAGTTCCCTGTGGAGGGAGAAGAATGGGTTGGAGCGTCTTGACCAATCTCCCTGTTTCACTTCTCTCCTCAGTCCTCTACACATCCTCAGACTCTCTCTCTCTCTCTCTCTCTCTCTCTCTCTCTCTCTCTCTCTCTCTCTCACACACACACACACACACCCTTCTCAGCATAGTGTGCAAGGCTCATTAAGGCATGAGAGACAGGGGGTCAATTGCTCTATGGATGAAAGATTTAGGTAGGTTTGTTTTAATCAAATCAAAAGAAAAGATTTATTGGGGATTAAAAGAGAAAAACAGACAATCAAATTCTATTCTTGTGATCAAGAGGCAAAGTTCCAAAATGAAGTAAAAACAGAGCTTGTGTTGGCTCTGTTTTGGTTTTCCAAAATGAAGTAAAAACAGGGTCTGGCACTTTCCCAAACATTTTTCCCTGCCGGTGGCGATCCCCAAGATTGCCGCTGCTGCTGTTGCTTCCACCCTCGCAAGAACTTTGTCCTAGGAGAGTTAGCTCTTTCCTCACTGGAGAGTACCATGGCTTGCATTTTGACTTGGCTGGCATCTTGCAAGCTCAACTCACTTCGAGCTCTCTCTGGCTCTGGCTTCTATCTGCTTGGGATCTGGATCTAGATTTCCCATCTCAACTAGGAAGCTCTCTTTTATCTCCTTTTTGAGAGCCTAGTCCCCCAAGGTCTGATATCCTGGTTCTAAGTCTTCACCAAAGGCTCTTGAATAAACCTAGCAGTCTTTGAATAAGAAAGCAGGGCCTTCGATGGATTAATAATTGGTAAAAGAACAGGAAGCAGAAAGTTGGAATAAATGAGCGAACTTCACAGTGGCGGGAAGTAAGAAGTGGTAGTCCCTCAAGGACTGAGACTGGTTGCTTTTTAACGTGTTCATAAATGATCTGGAGTTAGAGGTAAAGAGCAGGGTGGCCAAACTTGCAGATCACACAAAAACTATTTAAAGGGGTAAAACCAAGCAGAATTTGAAGGGCTCCAGAAAGACCTCTCTAGACTAGGTGAATGTTCCCAATGCCTCCACCATCAGCGAGACAGAGGATCGCCACCTCCCTACCTTCTCTGCCACCCATGCTTCTTCAAAAGAGACCAGACATCAAGAATGTTGGAAATGGAAGAGGAATTTCTCCTCCCAGGATACTCCTTGCCCAGCCAGTTTTGAAGCAGTGCAGGCAGAGACAGTAAGGAAGTGGCAGCGGTTGCCGGGGGGGGGGGGGCTTGGCTCCTGAGCACACACATGCGCTCAAAAGGGAGGGAGCAGGATTCAGTGTGCCTCAGGCGCCATCCCGGATTCAGTCTGTTCTGTACATTCATAATGCACTTAGATCAGAGAAGCGAGGACAAGAGCTTTGACAAACAGAAAGTTAACTTTCAGGTAGACACATTTTTCGCGTAGACTTCTTCCTGTCTTGTTGGCTTTCCAAGTTTGTTTTTCAATGTGAGGGATGATCTGAAAATGTCAAATGCCCAATTTTTTTTTTAAATCTAATTCGCTTTTACTCTTGATGACTAACCTTAGCTTCTCTGTGCCTACAGTCCTTAATATTAAATAATGGTTGAACGACTTAATTATATTTTAACAATAAGATGACGAGCAGATATTTTTACTTATTCCTATTTCTAACTGTAGGCTATTCAGCTATGTCACCCCTATGACTTTTGTTCTGCACACGCAAAGATGACATCTACTACCATGTTCACTTTCCCTTGTTCTTTATACAGTAATATGCTCTATTTTTGGATTAAGAACATTTCTAAAGCCTTTAAGAAGCCTGTAGTGTATATAGCTGTGGACATCTGAAAATCAAAAAATCAATGGTTCCTGTAACTGTGACTATGATGGTCTTATTTCTTCCCTCCACTATTTTAACTATTTCATAAGTTTTCTTCAAATATAAATTTATATATAAATAAATGTATACATGTAGTATATTAATTTTCTTCAGACATCTCCCCAGATGTGATGAATTGTTAAGTGCTGTTGTACAACACAGAGATACATTATATGTATATGTATAGATGTTATATGAAAAACGTTTCACAGAAAACTTTCCCCTTCCCCCCACTTCCATGGAGCTTTCTGAACGCCATGACCTTTTTTGTCAAAGGACACCACTATTCACTTCAAGTGGACAAAATAAAGTTTGGCACATGGCAGCCTAGTCTTCAGCAACATTGTAACCGTCACCCATTTGCCTCAGCAGCAAATTACCAGAGCTTCCTGTATCAATACAACATTAATCTGCCAACCAGGCAGCCCAATCCTGCCTAATCGCCTGTTCCCGTGCTCCGCTGTGGGCAGGCTCCCGCCCAGCGGAAAGTCTGCTCGGGGAAGGGGATGCTAATCCCCTTCCCCGGGTGTAACTGGCGCTGGGGCGGATCAGCCTCCTCGGATTTCCGCCAGAGAAATCGCTGGCGGAAGTCAGAGGAGGCTATGTAACGGCCCAGCCGCACGGTGGGGGACAGGATTTGGCCGAAGCCGTTCCCGCCCCCTCCTGGAGCAGCTGGGTCTATGGCCACCCTCCCTTTGCCCCCGATCCGGCCACCCACCCGCTGGATCCTTACCTGGGTCCGGCAGCAGTCCTTTGGGCGTTTGGTCGGCGGAGCAGGGGAGGCCAGCCTTGTGTCAGCCTTCCCTGCTCTCGAGTTGTCGCAAATGTGCCTTACGGCACGTTTGCGACAGCTGGCCGTATTTACTTCAGGATTGCACAGAAAGTCTCCTGAATAACTAACTAAAGAGGCCTCCTTCATTAGAGACAAAAATCTCCATGATGTCTTAGATGCACACAGTTGACTCCTGACCATAATTCAAAACCATGGTTCTGAAGTTGGTTACAAATCTTGGTCAAAGCAACTCTACTGATTTGCCCAAGTGCAAAAGCACATTAGAGCAGTTTACTTCAGATGAGGAACAGTTTTCAAAGTACCAGTGAATGACTTTATCATAGTTTAGAAAACACATACACGGATGCACTTTAAAGCAATTTCACCTCGACTTGCAACTTGCAGCACAATACAAACTCTGTTGTAATGTCACACACAACAGCTAAAATAATAATAAAAAAATCTTTCATTTCATTTGAAGCTTTCTGCTGTTCCAACCTTTGTCACAGTGATAAATAGTACTATTAGAAAGCTTGTGTCCACAGAAGCAACCCCATCACAATATCATAAACTACCAAAGAAAAGCCTGCAGTCAAAGCCATTGGTCCCTTGTTATCAAGAAGCCGTTCTCTTGGTATATGATGGCATTAATCTTCTAGAACGCACTCACCTTCAAAAAGCCATTATTAATTAAGATAGGGGAATACTACGTACAATAGTTCGGATTCAACTGAAAGGGGTTTCTCAAAGGACATATCTAGGGTCACCATTTTATTCAGATTGTTGTCATCCCACCTAGTGCCCATTTAGCCGATTAGCTGGCTCCAATTGCCAGCTTTTATTAAAAATGAAAAACATAACAAAACATGGGGTTAAAACAGAGAGCTGAGAAATTTCTGGATAATAAGCACTTGTGTTCTTTATTTTGCAACTTTCCCATTTTTTTTGTCTGCTTGGTAATTTATTTATTTTTGTATTTCCTTCTAGTTTTAGAACAAGTATAGGTGTAGAATAGGTTTCATTTTCCTTCTGTGTGCTTCAAAATACATTGTAGTGATTTTATATATTTATATTCTGGTTTTCCTGTTTCCTTATAGTTTCAGAATTGGCAGTGGTGAGGGTTTTAATTTGGCTTCTGTGAGCTTCATACACATCGAGGTGGCAGCTTTTCTTCATTTCCTTCCACCACTGCTTTCCTACTCACCAAGGTGCCTTCCCTTTCTCCTCTTCTCAAGCTACTTGGTTCAATGGGTCTTACCAGCACCAAATAAGGTGAAAGAAACTGAATAGGATGCTTTGAGGATGCAAGCCTCGGCATGAGAGAGGACTGAAAAGGACTGGGGCAGGGGGCAAAGGGTAGGCAGGTGGAATTATTTTATTTATTTTTCACATTTTTATACCGCCCTTCCTCCAAGGAGCTCAGAGTGGTGTACATATTTCCTCCCCTCCTTTTTGTCCTCACAACAACCCTGTGAGGTAGGTGGGGCTGAGAGATAGTGACTGGCCCAAGGTCACCAGGAAGCTTCGTGGCTGAGCGGGGATTTGAACCTGGATCTTCCAGGTCTAAGTCCGACTCTCAAACCACTACACCATCCTGGCTCATGAAAAGAACTTAAAAAGAAGGAACAGTCTTCAGTGTGGCTGTGGCCTGCTTTGCATGCTCAGACACCATCACATTTATTATTTTACATGTTGCAGGAGTGAGAACGAGAAAGTATACAAAGGGAAAAATGGAGAATGCAAGTGAAGATGACACAGAAAATGGGCAAGAAAGACGAAGGACAGGTAGAAAGAAAAACAAAAAGGTGGCAGAATGAAGGTGGGAGGGAAGATATAGAGAAGGCAACAGGCAAAAGATGCGTGCTTCTTACAGTGCAATTCTAGGCATAGCTACTCAGAAGTAAATCCTAGCGAATTCAATGGAACTTACTCCCACGTGAGTGTGTATAGCACTGCAGCCTGAATGTGTAAACAGTAGCCTCACTGACCTAACTGAGTTATGCACTTTTAGTTCTTCCTCTGTGTTTGGAAAACAACTGGTGACTGGATTGTGTAAGGATGATCTGTGTTGGTTAGTACTGTATATGGTTGCATGACATGGTGGCAAAGAACTCATACACACATGGAATAACTATGCTTCTAAAGAATCAAACCAGCTTTTTCCATGGGTTCTACCCATTCACTGCTTGGCTCTGCAAAAGGGCTACGAGCTCTTTGAAGTGGGCCCTGTGTTGCAGAAGTTGGGGTTCAAAAGTAGTTATAATTTGTTATTATAATTCCAGTATTTATATACCGCCTTTTTGGGTCATTGGATTGCTCCTTTGAGAAACCATATATGCATGTTCAATGCAACAGTGTGATTTCAAAAAGCCCCGTGTCCCATTTCCTTGTTTCAAAGCAAGACACTGGGAAGGGGCAGTTTGAAGGGAAAAGCAGAGGAGATGATGCTTAACCCTTCCCCTTCCCACCATGTGATTTATATAATTAGCAAATGGTTTGCATAATGTGGAAGATAGACTGCCCAGTTCTGGGGAATAGGAATATGGCAACCCTAAATATATCTACGTTTTTGATGCTAGCTTGGGATATAAAGGGTGGACCTAAAGTCATAATGTCACTGTGAGAGTGACTACAGTGTCAGTTCAGAACTTCACAGGATGCCAGAATCTTTGTATTGTATAAAGCCTGCAAGATTTTAAAATGCACAAAACATCAGGCCAAACAGTCCTAGCCAACTGCACGAAGCAAGAACAGTAGAAGCTGTGACAGCTGGGGGTCTGAGAAGACAGCAGCAGCAGCAGATTACATTAAAAAAAATACATATTTTTTTTGCAAGCCATATGCACAACCCCACACAGTCCCATGTGTGGCTTTGTACACATGGTTTTTATGCAACCCACATAAACTTGTTAGAATCCTAACAAATCCATCTTTTGAAGTGTTTAAAAAAGTAAGTTGCGGCTGCTACAGCTGCAGAGAAACCCACATGCAATGGCTAAATTTCAAAAGGTAGCACTCAACAAGTTGCTCTTCCCTACCCCAACAGAATGCCCAGTTCAGACACTGACTGAAGTGCCCCTCCTTCTGGGATAAGTTCTACCCATCTTTCGCATGCCGAAGACCCAAAGAAATGGGTAAGAGGGACTTTTTAAGCGGATATTTTTAAAAAGACAGACTTTTTTGAAAAGTAGGCTATCGTTCACAACTTCTTTGACCAGATGCTTGCAAAAGTACTGATTTCGAAACATTATTTAAAAGTGAACAGTTGCAACAGGCATCTACTTCAAAAATTGCAAGTTGGCGGGGGGGGGGGGAAGGGGGATTCCTGGCCCCTTATTCCTTGAAACTGATGGCTGAGTCTTACTATGAAACATCCATCTTTTCCTCCCTAAACAATGGCTGCAATTAGTTCAAATTGTCTGCCTATTTATTCATGTGTTTACTGTTAGAGTCTTCCACTTAATCAATGTGCTTGTAAATGTGGCGCCACAGAAGCCAAAAAAGAATCAAAGATAGGTTATTATGCCATACTTGAGCTCAAAATTTAAGGGAAATGTTAATGAGGTATGGGCTAGCCTACTTCAAGGGGCAATTTCCATAGCATGTGCTAGTTATATGATATGGGGTTAATGAATGTACCATCTAAAAAATAATTTTAAAAGTATTTGAACTTTAAAAAAACAATAGCGTGCTTATCAAATGTACCAACAACATTATATTGCATTCCCTACAGGTCTTTTAAACCAACAGAGCAACAACCCAAATTAGAGAAAAAAATGCAAATACAGCAACACATCAACAATTACTATTTGCTCCTCAAAGACGAATATTCGTGGGTATCATCCAGAGGTGTCTTCTGCTAGCGGAAATACTCTTGTGCAAGTGGGAAAGATGTTGTTCAAGGTGTTATGGTTACGGTCTGTCCCACAGTAGTTTGCAATATGTTACACTACACAAGTTGAGTGATTGTGCCACACAGTGGAGCAGCACTACCACTAAAACCCTTTCCACAATGTCACTGTGGATGCCACCCCATGTCACCGGAGTCTACAAGTATAACTTTTAGGGAGACATTTAGTACAAGTTGAGGCTATCTGATAAAGTATAACACAGGGTTGTCTGCTCAACTTGATTTCCTCAGATTTTACCTTTTTTGTAGTTGTTAAAAAACGTACGCTAACCAACCTCAACTTATTAACACCACAGATTTTGGGTGCTGTTTTTTTAAACGGAGAAATATGCTGCAAAACATTTAAAACAAAAAAGTGCTGTTAATATTTTTCCATCAAAAATATCAGAAACATCCATGTTAAGAAGCTCAATCCTACTGATGTGGGCCGCTGGTGGAAACAGTGTTCCAGTGGCATAACATACTTTCTCGCCATCATAAATGGTAGTCCAGAAGTGTGCATAGCTGTGTGCTTCCAGACAGCCACTGTGGCTGCCCAGTCCAAAACAACAAAAAGCACAAAGTTGTGGTGAGTTGGCGGTGGAGGCATAACGTGGGGGGGGGGGAAGGAGGAACAGGGGGAAGATGAGAGGTGTGTTGGAGGTAGGAGGGGGTGGCACCCGACATGGTCGAGTTGCACCAGATGCTATCCCCTCTGGTGGCAACTGACACATTCCCTTTGTCTCCTCAGACTTGCACCAGCTAAAGAGCTGGCACAGGTCAGAAGAGACCCACTGGCAATCGGGAGGCTTATGGGAAGGTAAGGGAAAATATTTTTCCCAAGTCTCCCAATCAGCCCCCCCCCACACATAGCATGCAGTGCAGCCCATTTTGGTGCGGTTGCATGCTATGGTGGAGAAAACCGTAGGATTGGGCTGTTAGAGTTGAGTATTTTATGAACGTTTTGTCTTTTCAGCTTGACAAAGATGTGTGTTCATTTTCCCTTTATCTCTTTGTCCTGCTCCGTTCCAGGAGAGTAAGTGCTTCAATTCAAAGTATGACCTGTCAAAATTCAGAACCAGGCAGGAAAAGAGTTTTTTGATTATTTTATTCTGTCTGTCTGGGGACCTTATCACCTATGCAGCATTCATATTATCTCAAAGGTTTAAAAACACCCAGAGAAAGGTTCCTGTTGTACATCTTGCTAAAGAGATACTGCTCAAGTTACGGCTGTTCTTGGGAGTAAATAGAATCCATATACCGGGTACTTCAAATTTTAAGCCTGTAACAATTTCCTGTACTGTGGCCATAACATTTTAACTTTTGAAGTGTGGTGAATCTGAAACACATAGACAATTACGTACCTTCCTTGCGATGGACTAAAGCAAATGGATTTATTGGATCAAAAAACCTAATTAGGTTTGCCACATTATAATTCAGAGATTATGTTTAACATTTATACATTCTCTGATGAAGAAAGAGATCCAGCAGCAGCCATGGTTTTTCTCCATGTTCTTTTATCTACCTTCCTTCCCCATCTGCTACATGGTTCAGCTAGGCTGCAATCCTATAACACTCAAATCCCACTGAACACAATGGGGCTTACTTCCAAGTAGACACATGTAGGATTGTGGTGCTAGTTTCCTCAGTTTAGCCATGGTTCCAATCCAATCCAATAGTTTATTAACGGTCAATGACCAGCACATAAAACAGCAAAACACAACATCATCCGAGCATCAAATAACAGGCCTAAGTTAAAACAAGTAGGAAACACTACACAAAAGAGAACAAACAGAGCTTAAATAAGCATTAAAATTTTCCCTCGATGTTGACAATACTCTTTCGAGTTCTGCAAGCAGCTGCCAAAAAACGTGGCACACTGGATAGTAAACCAGGGGCTTTTTCCCATGAGGAGCATCTTGGCCAACTCCACGTCAGTCAAACTGGGATATTTTTTAATAAAGGGGAAGATAAACCTAGCACGCAGCCCCTGATAAAATGGACAGCGAAACTGGACATGCTCTACTGTCTCCACTTCTCCCAAGTCACACGGGCAAACCCTTTCAGATATTGGAATCCTTCGAAAACAGCCCTCCAAAAATGCCGAAGGGAGGGCTCTCCACCTGGCCAAGAAAAAGGCCCTCCTATGCGTAGGGAGCTCCAGCAGTGACAGATAGGCTGCCGGCGCTACTTTATATCTAGTGTCCTCTGCAGCTAAAAAGTGTGGAGTTCTGCTGATGTCCTCTTGCCGCTCTGTGTCTAGCAGCCTTTGCCTATGGCTGCTCTTGCTTGAAAAAAGTCCATTGCCAGCACAACCTCAGGGGAGAGTCCCAGATGTCTCAATTTCCTGTGAACTGCCATAAGCCATGACGATTGAAAGTTATCTTGTAGGATTAGTGATGTTAGGCCCTGGGCATATTTAGCCATGGTTGGTGTCAGGCTATGGCCCTCAGATTGCCCACTGCCAATCCTGAGACTGCCTCTGTGCCCATAGCCTTCATGCAGTGAAATATCTCATTTGAGATACTTGCTCTATCATCATTCCCATGTGCCAAGGTAAGTCCCATCCACTCAGGTAGGAGAGGACCCATATAGATGGCAGCTTACTGAGGGCCCCTTGAAACCTGGAGACGGTCCTGGCTACAGCTGAAAACAACAAGGGGGGAGGATGAAAGAACCAAGAGAAAACAGGCAGGCTAAATAACAGCGGAGACGGATACTACTACTATAGGTAATTCAAGAGTACAGCAAAAATCTCTTGGTTTGCAACTTGGCAAACACTCAGATAAACTGGGAAAAAACCCCAAAAGGAGTCAAACTTGCACCATGTGGACAACTGTTAGGATGAGAAATATCAATTGCTTTGCCATGCAATTTAAATCACTAGAAAGGCATTTTTCAATTCATAAGCAAACATGGAAAGCAGGCTACGCAGACTGATAGCAACATGGCTCAAGGTATCCCAGTTAGATTCATAGTTGGGGGAGAAGCACATGTTATGGCAGGCATGGGGTTGCCAGTTGCCTCTGCAGCCAACCCAGACAGGGGCCATAGCTCAGTGGTAGGGTAAATGTTTTGTATGCCAAAAGACGTAGGTTCGATTCCTGGTATCTCCAGGAAAGACAAAGGACGCTCCTGTCTGATACCCTAGAAATCCACTACAAGCCAGTGTCAACAGTACCGAGCTAGACGGAAGAAGGCAACTTTCTATGTTCCTACCTGACAACATCACTCTATAGCACCTAAATGTTGTTGACAAGTATTAATTTCATACTTTTCCTTAAACGTCCACAGATCAAGACTATACAATCTACCTTTCAGTCTCATTATCTAGTCCTATTTTTGTAGGCAGACAGTTTCTGTCACATTTGATATCAAATTTGGTCTTAAGAGCAGGATCTGTATTCAGAAATATCATTTGGTACAGAAGGTGAGGAAAATGCATGATTGAATATGCCACTATGTAAAAAACAAACAAAAAAGTCACTTTAAACAAACAAGTACGTTGGAGAAAAGTCTAAGCTTGAATCCTTCTTCTGGGCATCATTTTATTTTTAAAACATAACCCTTCCTTTCTCCTTAAATAAATGTCCAAGGCAGTTTACATAAACATTTTAAAATTCATACAACATCATTTAAATCACCAAAAAGACATTTTTTAAAAAAGATCAGAAAGCAGCAGTTCACAAAAAGAAAACAACAACAGACTATCCAAAATTACAGCACCCCCCCCCCCCAAAAAAAAGATTTTGGCCAATTGAATAGTTTTGACTGTTTTACAGCACAATCCTATACACACTTACTGGTGAGTAAGCCCCACTGAAGTCAATGGGGCATATTTTTGAGTAGACATGAACAGGATTGTGCTGTAAAAGATACCTAGTGAACATTCCTGGGGAGAACATTGCACAAGTGAGGGGAGGGAGAGATACAAGATAAATTATAGCTTTACACATACTGTACGTGCAGACAGTTTTTGATGTGCAAAAGCACTGACAATATGCAATCCCCAACCTGTGGAGCTTATTCAATGCATTATTTCTAAACATGTAGTTTAAGCTCAAAGTTGATATCAGAAATTCTCTCTCAGGGGGCTGGTTCATTCGGTGATCCTCTAAAACAGGGGTGGCCAACCTTCCACCATTAGGGCCTCTGCATTCTTAAGACTTGCATAGAAGACAGAATCTTGGCAGCTGCAAGTGCTGATGGTGCTGCTAAAGCAGCTGCAGCTGCTGAAATGCCCTCACCTTTACATCCATTAAAGGGCCAGGAGCATTCATGTGGAAAGGTTGGCCACCCCTGCTCTAAAAACATGGTTTGCATTATCACAAAGGAACCTGCACAAAGCTCTAGTTTATGCTCTGCTACCTTCCAAACCTCTTCCTTCTGTGTGAGAGATTAAAAACGTCCACTTTTGAACTAATCACACTTCCCTGTGATATCTGAATTCAGAGAACTATGGTTTGTTTGAATTATAGTTAGTGAAAAACAAACCAGGATCAAATTGTGACTTGTGGTTGAGCCATTAATTGAATATGAAGGACTTTATAAAGCGAACACGCAAAAGATCAAGGCTAGAGTTGCCCTCTTTAAAGCTGCCCCAAAGGCAGAATTAGAAAATAGAATTAGAACCAGGGTTAATACAACACTAAAATTGACTGGTGGAGAGTTAGAACAGACAAAAGGAAATATTTCTTTACCTGGTGTCTAATTAATATGTGGAACTCCTTGCCACAGGATGCTGTGATGGCACCTAGCCTAGCTTTTAAAGGGGGATTGGACAGATTTGTGGAGGAAAGGTCTATTACAGGTTATAAGTCACGATGACTTGTATGCAAACTCTGGGTTTTAGAGGTAGCCTATCTCTGAATGCCATGTGCAAGGGAGTGACAACTGGATACAGGTACTGTATCTTGTTGTCTGTATGCTCCCAGAGGCATCTGGTGGGGCCACTGTGAGATATAGGAAGCTGGACAAGATGGGCCTTTGGCCTGTTCCAGCAAGGCTCTTCTTATATTAATTAAAATACCTGTATAGCGATAGCCCATTTCCATACATTCTAGCCATGTCACTGCATCTTAATTCCTTCTGTGCTGTCTCTTGCTACTCTTGGCAGTCTGTGCAATTCATAGGGACCAGTAGTCCCAGTCTCCACAGTAAGCTTGCTACAGTGAGGTGCCCAGAAGTGGGAGAACCTGCACTCTAGGTTCTGCACTTCCAACAAAACTGGGAACATGAGAGCTGCTTTCTGGACTCAGAGAATCCGATCATGAATGCAAATTAATAAACCGCAGAATGTTATCAATTTGTTTTCCTTCATTTTATATAAGCATGACTCTGTTTTGTCAACTAGAGTCTAGATACGTTCTTGAAGCAGATTCCTGATATCAATAATCAAATAATTAATTCAGACATACTACTATCTTTTTTGACATCTGTAACATGGAAGAAAGCAGTGACGTGATAAATTTTAAAGTGTGACAGCTTGTCATGACACTCCCCTGGCCACACTCCATTAAGATTATATATATAATCTTCTGTTGAATATATATATAGCAACTTTAAATTTGTTCATTAGAATGTTTTCTTCTCCTGCCATTTATTTCTACTTTGAAACTTCTTATATACTTCATTAAAAGATCTATCTCATTTCATCTCAAACTCTTGAATGGATTACAATAGTTTAAATAAATAAAGTGATATGGGATAAAATGTGTGTGTGTGTGTATGTGTCATAAAAAGTATATTTGATTTTCGCATATGCATGTTTACTCAGAAGTAAGTCTCACTGTATTCAGTAAGACTTACACCCAGCTAAATTTGCATAGGATTGTAATACTGTACTACTGTACTGTACTGTAACATGAGCTACATATTATCTTTCAGCCAGGCCTTTGGAAAGATGATGGTCTAGACATTAACATATGCTCCTAAGTAAATTTACCTTCTGTTGAATTTGTTGCCTCTTCTCCTTTAAGTTCCTGTGAAAAACGTTTCACAGGCATCACCTGAGCACTCCTGCTGGTGACATTACCGCTCCTGCTGTAAGAGAAATTTCAGAGCTTTGCTTCCCTCGGGTCCACCTCAACTACACCTGTGTGTTTGGAACATCCCATTTTGTCCCCAAATAAATCATTGGAATAAGTTCGCAAGTTGTCACGACGTGACCAAATCTCTCAGTTGAAAATCAACATATTGCCGGGCAACTCCGTAGTTTTAAAAACTTTTATTCAAAGTTAACAAGATGTTGTTAGCAGGTTTACGTATCATGCCAAAAACACATGGGGCATCCTCAGAAGTAAGACAACATAACGAGGAGACAACCCAAATATACTATGAGCCCCCAAAACCCGGATGCCCCCAACCCCCCAAAATGTAAAACTGCTAACAACATCTTGTTAACTTTGAATAAAAGTTTTTAAAACGACGGAGTTGCCCGGCAATATGTTGATTTTCAACTCAGAGAAATCATTGGCATTTTGACAGCACTCAATTGAAACACACACCCAAAGGATCTATGGGGGAATCTTGCTAAGCTCCTGGTTTTTGCATTCGTGCAAATGCAGGTTTGCAGGACACAGCTGAAGCACTCTCAACAGCAGGCACAATTTCACATTTTCAAAGTAAATACAGTATGTGCTTATATTTGTAAAGCTTCAGAGAAGTGTTAGCTTTTGTCATAAACAGTGTCATCAACCTTTCTGATGTTAGTCTCATTTTAGCTGACGGGTCAAACTGTGATAGTTACCCTGTTTAGTAAGCATACCAAGTTTTTTTTTCTGTACATGGTTCTTGAAATGTAGGTAGGGATTTCAGATGGAGGAGGGTACATCACACCACCTGCTGAACTGAAGAACTGCACATTTTTCTTTACAGAGGAAGGATAAAAATACGTTTTTGGATGCTTTTCAAGAGCATAACCTCTAACGGCACATCAAAATCCCTAACTAACAAATTAAAACCTAGACTGGAATACTGGCTGCGGTAAATTGACAGACTGCAAATCTCCTCTCAATGGAAGGGCAAACACACACTGTGAATCTACTTTGGTATGTCAGTCATTCCATTTATGAATAAATGTGTTGGATCATCATGGGCCAA
This sequence comes from Plestiodon gilberti rubricaudatus, assembly GCA_026170595.1. Lineage (NCBI taxonomy): Eukaryota > Metazoa > Chordata > Lepidosauria > Squamata > Scincidae > Plestiodon > Plestiodon gilberti. The sequence continues at coordinate 189,439,181 of JANXHW010000002.1, read as the reverse complement.
GGCAAATGGAACTCTGTTTTCTTGAAAGTTTAACAGCCTGCAATCCCTGCTTTAAGATCCACAGTTGAAAGAACCTACAGTACCATAAGTCAAATATTGCACTATTTGCGCAATTGCAAATAGTGAACAAACCAAGGTATTTTCTCTTCAGTGGAACATGTTTGCAAATTTGTAGGTGAAAAGGGCTAGGGAAGCTTCAGTTGCTACTGGAAAAGATGTGAGCCTTTATCCCTGTGGGATTTATTTCCAGATTCATGCAGATTACAATGAAAAGGGACACCTTTATCACCTTCTCACTAATGAATATAAGGTATGAGTTACGAAGGAATAAGGCTGTGGCTCCACAACTTCTATTGCTACCTACCGCGTCACACTGCAGGAAGCAGGATGAATGATTGTGAGATACCAAGTTTCTCTAAAAGTGGGGGCAGTGTTGGAAGGGATGGAGGACTGCTGATGAGCTCCAATGACAACAGTAGTCAGTGATCACTCCTCCCTCTATTTTCAGGCAGGGTGTCCCACATGAGAATGTGTCGGGCAGGCAAATTTGGGGAGCGGCCGGTGGGGAGAGACCAAGACTGCTTTCCTGCATACAGTAATGACCTTTAAGACAGGCAGAACAAATGATTTAAGTGAAACCTACAGTTCTTCCCACACTCACAAAGGGCACGAGCCGTGCAGGTGAACCTGTCCCTGAGACGCATGCTGGCAGAACCCACAGGCAGCAGGGCCTTGCCATTAGGCTGCAGGAAAGAACGAACCTGCCTCTTTTTTCCCTTCAGCTTCAAGCCCAAAGTGAAGGAGGAATCGTTGGAGGAGCTGCTCCTTCCTAATTTAAAGAGTGAAGTGGATACTCCAGGCCTCAGCAGGTCTTTTAAACTTCAAGTGCAATTGCCCCATCAGCAAAAGAATCACAAGGGGCAGAAACTGGCACTGGAGGGTGCACCCTTAGATGTGTACTGTATTCAACTCTGTCCGTCCCCCGTCCACCCAATCTGTTAAGCTGCAAAAGGAATGCTTCCTGGCCCTTAAAACAATTCAGGTTAAATAGGATGTGCATCCAAATTTCCATCTCACTGCTAGTCGACCTATCTACATTGCACTAATGTCACCCCTGCTAACTGGGCAAGAGGCACTTTTTCAATTGGTGCTCCTCTTATATTTAGCAGGGGGAGAGTAACTGCTCCCCTTTCACCCCAGCACAGTGTCTTTTCTGGTGGCTGTTTTGCTGGTGGTGGTCTGCATCTTTTTTAGATTGTGAGCCCTTTGGGGACAGGGAGCCATTTAATCATTTGATTTTGTCTGTAAATCGCTTTGTGAACTTTTTGTTGAAAAGCGGTATATAAATACTGTTAATAATAATGTCAAGAGCACAACATTGAAAGTAGGCAGCACTATCTATGTGGTTCCAGGGTACCCTGGCTAAACAAATCATTATTTTGATGAACTGAGTGCACGTTCCACAGTATCCTGGATCCAACGGGCATTCCTGCCCATGGACCCCATCCATGCACGCATTTTACTGAGAGCAATGCAGTGCAGGCAGATGGTATCTGCATCTGAATGCAGCCGTGCTTTCTAGCCAACTGTATGAAGCCACAGAAAACTGAGCAACAGTCTTTTCACACAATGGAGGCAGTTCAATGTAAGTTTGGTAAATATTAGCCATATGAGAAGGCTAATACAGTACCTGTATCCAGTTGCCACTCCCTTGTACATGGCATTCAGAGATAGGCTACCTCTAAAACCCAGAGGTTGCATACAAGTCAACATATTGTAGGATGCTGCATTCAAGGTTTTAGGACATTTCTATTAATGCTGAATTACATGACATCACACTAGCCACAGCAGCAGCCGCCATTTTTTTTAATCTTCCCAATTATGCATAAAAAGGTAGGGTGGCTTGGAAAATAAAAACCACATCCAAAGGGTGTGCAGGTGGGGGGCCCTGATTCCTCCCCTGCCATACCACTGCATTCCATCAGCCATGCATGTTTCTCCCAGTCCAGGTCCAATGTCGGAAGTGAACTGGGACGGGAGAAAATTGCCTGAACTGATGCAGTGCAGTGAGGATTTGTTTCCCTCCACATGCACGCTGCTTAAATTGTTCCGAGTATACGTTCCGAGTATACGACGCACTTTTCCCCCCTTAATTCAACTTTTTAAACCAGGGGTGCGTCGTTTACTCGCACTCTTACAATCAGGCTGTTGTATAACCGGGCAGAGGTGAGCGGGAGGGCTTTTCCCAGCGCACGTTTTCATGCTGCAACTGTTCCTGACGCGCCCGCAGAGCCTCCTTTGGAGGCTTGCAAAAAAAAACCCCGCGCTCCAAAAAACCCTCGCGCTCAGAACCTGCCTTGCTCCAGGTGCTGGATAAAGCCCTCCTGCTGGGAAAAGCCCTCCGCTTTGCGGGTGCCTTGCTCTGGGTGCCCGTCCGGCAGCGAGGGAGGAGGCGGGAGACACCTCCCCATGGCCGGAGAAAGACGCATCTTATCGCAGCGATGATGGACTGTGGGAGAAAGTAGCAGCTGCGACTGGGGGGGGAGGGGAGGGCAGAACAGGGGAAAAGGCAAAACAAACGCAGGGAGGAAAAAAAAAACCCGTGCTCCGAACCTGCCACTTGCTTAGGGGATTGTCGCCCTGGCTCCCCCGGTCTGTTGAGTTCAGGTCACAGGCTCCTGTTTTGTTTGCCTTTCCTGGCTTCCTCCTTTCCATCCTCCCCCCTCTTCTTGTGGGCGAGAGTCAGTCGTTTTTTCTGTTTTACTACCGTCGCCCACGTTCATTTATCTTTTGTTTATCTTTCCCAGATCCGCTGGTCTGACATTCGGTTTGCTTCACCTTGTATCCCTTCTGCCGCCCCCCTCCCCGTATGTTGGGAGACTACTAGTCGTTTAAGCTTCCCGATCTGCCGATCAGCTTTTGGTTTTCTGAGTTAGTTTCCTTTTGGTTTCTCTCCCTCCCCCTCCCCCCTTGCGACTGCAACTCAGATGCAGTTTTTACTTGCAACTGCAAGTATACCACCAGCATATGGTCCACAGGGTGTCTGCTCTCTATATGCCAGCATTTTGAAACTGTCTGCACCCCTGCCCACTACGCCACTACTTTGCATCTGACTCTGGTTGATGGAGTTCAGAGTTCTAGTAAAATCCAAAGTACCATAAATCTGAAGTCTGCTTACTCTGATCTAGATCAGAAGCCTTCTGATTTTCTGCAGGAAACACAGTCCACACTAGCTTGCCTTCCAAGGATCTCCTAAGCTTGGTCTCCTAACAGAGCTCCTGATCACTGTTCTGGGGCATATCCCTAGGCACACATTCAGTTCACATGCAACCCTGGCCAGGATTTTGGGGGTCACCATCTCCCCACATGAAGCAAATGTGCTCTATGCACAACTTTATACTGCTGGGGAAAATTGGTAATGGTGAATTACCTCTCAAGAAAGCTTGCTCCAGGTTCCCCCCCTCCCACCCTCTCCTTCGCTGTTTTATGAATGTGCTTCGCAATGATGGTATGTGGTGAATGCGTTGATTAGACTGGATAATAAGGTGGTTATGATGCCCACTGAACGATAGAATCTGTGGTCAGTTCTTTCCCTTCATAGATTTTGCTGGGGCAATGATGTAAATTGTAGTTCAGGGTTACTACAGGGCATGGAGACACCTAATGTGTCAATTAGGGCTATTCACTCAGTGTTATCCTCACGTGTGATCGCAGGCTTCTCTCTCCTATTTGTAGCAATGCTTTTGCAGCGTGGCTGTTAACATCGTTTCCTGCTACTGTAGGTTGCTTGATTATAATGCTCTTTTAACCAATACAGCTTTTTCTACGTGGAACTATTGGGTATGCTTGTTCTCATTGATTATATATATATATATATACACACACACACACACACACACACACACACACAAATGGCTTTTTACCCTAATTATTTTAAATTTGTTTTACTGTTCTACTAATGTGTATATTTTCTTTAAGTTAAAAATTTATTTTTTAAAAATTAGCACCAAACTTTAAGGGTGCGACTTATAATCAGGAGCGTTTTATACTCGGGTCAATACGGTATATGTAACTACAACATATTCCTGCGTGACCTTGGGCCAGTCACTCTCTCTCAGCCCCACCTACCTCACAGGGTTGTTGTGAGGACATAAAAAAGGAGGGGAGGAAATATGTACACCACTCTGAGCTCCTTGGAGGAAGGGTGGTATAAAAATGTGAAAAAATAAATAAATAATACAACAATTGGTTATTTCCCTTAAGCCTCCATTCCCTTCCCTTCCTCTGATGTCCGTCTTCTGAATTGAAAGTCCCTTGAGACAGAGACTTGTCCTCTTATTATTTGTAAAGCACTATGTTCGTGGATGAACCTAATCATCTTTCCAGCACTGATGCAGCCGTGCCAATGGGACACACTGTGGTGGGGAGGCAGTCACAGAGGCCTCCTCAAGGTAAGGGAACATTTGTTCCCGTACCTCAGGGCTGCATTGCGACTGCATCGGCTCTGGAAACTTGGATAGGACTGGGCCTTCAGTCATATAGGTGCCCCTCCATGTCAGTGAGAGAGAGAAAGAGAGAGAACAAAATAAACGACCGTTTGCTGCCCTTTGATAGCAGTCCCCAAATCTGCCATCTGAGGTAAGTCAACTAACCTTGCCTAACTGCAGAGCTAGAACTGATGGCATCACAGCGCCTACATTCAGACTGAGCATAATGCTTAGGGGAACATGAAGAAAGGGTCTTTAAAATTCCAGACCAATATTCCAATCATCTAGTCAGTATGATGGCTTTCATTTATTCAGTAGCAGGCTTGAGATTAGGCCACAAGCAGGGACTTGCACTTTTTACATAGAATGCCTTTATATAGAATGAATAAATAAAATGAATACACCAAGAACACAAATGCTTAAGTTTTGGAAAACAGCTTATCATGTAGCATGAGCCTATTAAGCTATAACAGGCAGAACAATTTTGTCCTTAATATAATGACTCAGATAAGTCAAAAAACAGCTGAGCCATTATGGCATAATTTTAAATGGCAAACAATATCAATGGGCAACCTTTCCACTTTTGTTATTTTGCTGCTGCTTCAAAACATCAATAAAAACAGCAATTTCAGGGGTTTTAAAATGTAATTACAGTGGCCTTTTTTTAAATAAAATAATAATACATTCAATCTGCCTTGTAAAAAGAACACTTTGGTATTAATAAGAAAATAAAATGTGTTTAATTCAGATATGCATAACCAAGGTCTAAAATAACTGGAAAGTGGGGTCCCCCTTTTCTTAGTGTATATGAAGTAGTTACATATTGGCCTATAAAATACATGAAGTGGTTAAAATGGAAGCTTAGTTACTGCAAAGCGATTTTGACTTTGATATTTGCTGTGGAGGACAAACAAGGCTATTGTAAAAATGGCTATTTAAGCACTTTTAAAAAGGACTTCAAACTGCAGGCAGCTCATTTAGCATGGGCATTCTTCTTTGTGCCTGAAGTACTTTGCAAAATATTCCTATTTGGACAGAGAGTTGAACCAGTTGGTAACATTTCTGCAATCAGCATTTTTTTTTTGTTGTTCCAAGAGACAGACGGGAAGCTGGTTGGTCTCTCTGGCCTTGAGCAAGGTGAAACGCTGCACTTGTGAGCTATTGTTCTATTCTCAAGCTTAGAATGCCAGGGAATTAAAGGGAAAGCCAAATGAAAAACATCTATACAGTACAACATAGTGCCGTTGGGGAAAACATGAAATATATGAAGAATCAGACAGTGGAACATGTGCAACTATAGTTCAAAGATCTAACTGTTTTATGAAAGGGTAAGAGTCTACATAAATGATGTTCAAAGTTGATTTCACATCTATCCCAATACTAAATCCATCCTATGACACAAATGACATATCCATATACCCTGTTTCTCCTAAAATAAGACCTCCCCCGAAAGTAAGACCTACCGTCATTTTTGCATGATTTTTGATGGCACTCATAAATATAAGACCTCCCTGAAAGTAAGACCTAGCTAGGATCATCAGCCAGACAGATGTGACCCCCCCCCCCCGGCACTTTGACCGATTAAAGCTTCATTCTTTCCCGAGGGTGCAAAGCTCCTCAAGGCCTGGAAGGCCTCCACTTGAGTCCTCCACCATAGAGACGACGTGCTAGAGAGGCCTCAAAGAATGAAGCTTTAATCGGTCAAAGTAAGTGCCCGGGCGCGGGGCACAGGTTGGGAAAATAAGACCTCCCTGAAAATAAGTCCTACTGCATTTATGGAGCCAAAATTATGAGTTGCTGATACATGCTTAATAAAAGTAAAACAGTCCCATAGTGCTTTGGACTGTTCAATGTGCTTCATATACAGTATCTCAGAAATTGTGTGCCCAGAGTTGCTGGCATGGTTCTAGGTATAAGTTCTTCTCCCTCGTATCCACAGTCCCCATAACCGCGGTTTCACTTACCCACGGTTCTCAATTCCCCCATCCCGCTCATAACTCATCTCTCTTCGTCTGCAAACCTTATGCAAAAGGCAGCATTTACTTTGGAACAGGAAGCAAAGAGTGAGAACCTGTACACTATACTGTATAGACTCAATCACCACAGGGGGCGATTGTGAGAATACTAACAAGACATTCTCAGCTGTCCACTTCTGTTAGCGTTCTCACAATTGACTCCTGTAGCGATTGAGTCTATGTAGTCTATGTAGTGTACAAGTCATTCTTGCTCTTTGTTTCCTGTTCCAAAGCAAAAGGAAGAAAATGCTGCCTTTTGCACGTTTGCAGACGAAGAGAGGTTGAGTCATTAGTGCGACGGGCGGTGGGTGGGTGTTGAATAGGTGTTGCTGTTTTTCGTGGTTTCAAGTAACCGCGGTAGCAGCTGGAATATATCCTCCACGGATACAGGGGGACGCCTGTATTCTGCAGCCCCAAAGAAGGCATTTTTTTTTATTAATCTTGAACTAACAGCCCAACCCTATCCCCTGCCACCAAAAAGGTACACTCTCCATCCTATGGTGGGGGGTGGGGGTGGGATCAGATAGCCTGCAGGAGCTAAGTGAAAACAACCTACCTCCTGGTAGGCTGCCCAATCGCCAATGGGTTTCACTGGATCCACCTCCCCATCCCAGTACCTCCCCCCTTCCCTCACAGAAATACCCCAGTCCTCCCACTCCCTCCTCCTGCCCATGATCCATCCCCGCTGCTGTTTTACCAGTGCCAGGGGCTCCAGTGAAGCCGCTGTAACCTGACTGCAGCCGCCCTCTGTTTGCGGCAGCAGCCTGGCTATGCAGAATGGCATTTTGCGACTGCCATAACACATGCTGCATTGCCAGAACATGAATTCTGGCTGTGCAGTGGGCCCATAGGATTAGTTAGGCTGTAAATGACATTTCATTGATAATGGTGAAGAATAGGATAGTGCAAAAGAAAGAGAAGTCATTTTCATTTAGAGCAGGGGTTCCCAACCCCACCTGAGTACCACTGGAAGTGATTGGCGATGACATCATCACCAGTTACTTCCGGGTTTTCAGAGGCCAGAAAACACAGGGAGGAGGCTGTGGGCAGGTGGGAGGGCCCTTCTCAGTGTTCCCGAGAGGCTTGGTCAAAGGCAGAAGCCTCTTGGGAGCAAAAATGCGGAGCAGGATTCCAGTTGTCCAGTGGTTCGAGTACCACCAGCAGTTGGCCAAAGTACCACTGGTGGTACTGGTACCACAGGTTGGGAACCCCTGAATTTGAGCAATCTGTTCCCTGTCACGCACACTCAACAAGCTGAAAGTCAGGTTACAGGTGACAACAGGAACTCACTCCTCAAAAGCAGAGTGCAACAGCCCATACTTGTTCACCACTATATGTACTCTACTGTGGTTTATGTAGCTAATGAGTACATACAGTGCAAGATCACTGCTGTGGTGTGACCACAATTTGGGCTGGTATACAATTAATTCTGACTGTGTACCAGTAACCACAGAGTGTAATAATTTATGAAACAATACAATTTTAGCTTCAGCAGCGTCCAGACTACAATCTTTGAAAGGGCAACAGGAGTGTTGTACTGTATAATTTCATGACAATGTTGCTAATGATTTAGACCTTTGGGAATGTAAACATCTCTATAGCAGAGTCCGTTCAAAATATAAGATAATTGCTTGCTTTTCAAAGCTAATTAAAATGAAAGAAATGCGCTTTATCTCAGCATGGGCTAAGAGTCTGGCATTTAGCAGCATTCAAGAGCCCAACCTAAGGCCCAATTTTCACAGGATTTGTAAACTGCACGTAGGTTGTACCTCTTCAGATTGCAGAAGGGGAATAATATGATTGAATGCTCCATACTTCATAGGAAACAAAAATCTCAACTTAGAAAAGTGGATGTCAGAGAAAGGGGATCTTCCTTTGCTTTTTACCAACATACTAACTTCTTAGATGATGGACTTTTTTGTTTTTAGTATAGGGAGAATTTAATCACAAGGCCCCACTTGTCATCTGAAGTGATACAGCTCAGACACAGCGCTATCACATCAGTGAAAACTAGGTCTACGTCAGTGACCCACTATGCAGATGCTATAAAAGTTCTCTCCACACATTAGGGAATTGATGTCTGGAAAAAAAATCAAAGTAAATTGCTCTTCAAAATATCCGTCACTCTTTTTTTTGCCATCAGTCTCCTTTGCTAGCTACATTCTGAAGTACTTTGTATATGAATATTAACCATTGGTCTAGTTATCATGGAAAATTAGGTTATTTCAACGAGAAGCCTAATTTCAGCACAGCCAATCATTTTCTCATGACATAATATGTGAACACATATTGGCATAACATTATGGGTAATACCTCATCATGTGTGATCCCTGAGCCAGTTACTCTTTGCAATAAATGCTTTCCTACCTACCTTGCTCCTTGAACATTTGAGTACAGCATAGTGGGGATTGTGTAAATTAATCTCTGTTCACATTCCTGGTTGCACAGTCCTGACTTTGAGGCAAGAGGTTGAACTACATGGTCTTTGCTCCCACCACTATCATTCTATGAACCTGCCCAGAGTTGGATAACATGAGGCAAAATGGAGTCACTGGCGTCGCTGGAGTGTGGCGGGGGGGGCGGGCCGCCAGGGGGTGACATGGAGGTGATGACCATGGAGGTCATCACCTCCATGACGCATGTTACCCTCCGTACGCTCCGAGGCCGGCCCGGGAGCCGGCCTCGGAGCGTCCGACCCCGCCGGCGCTCCAGGGCCCATGCAGCGCGTTAATACGGGTATTTTTACAATTTTCGCGCATGCGCAGACCGTTTTGAGGGCAAGACCCGGGGCAGAGTGCAGCCGGGTCACCCCCCCCCAAATTGCGGCGCAGCCATAGGCCGCGCCGATATCAGAGCCTCGCTAGTGTGACGCGCGCCCCCCCCACTTTGGGGTGACACGCGTCCTAGTGAAGCCACTGAGTGGAGTCCAGGAAACCTGATTCAGAACCAATCACAGCATCATAAAATGGATAACTTCTCAAACAAGAAGGGCAAAGGAGGATTCACAAATATGTATGAGTTGGGTGAACTGCTCGCAACATATCTGTATGTAGAACACTGTTTCTGTGCAGGTGATTAAACTAAACTTTGGTCTCTAACATTTATTATTCTGTTTCTCTTTGTTAAAGTTTCATAGAAATCACTGAAACAAATGTAAATGAATGCATTCCTGCCTAAATCTGTCGGACCTCTTTGTATTTTTGAATCTTACAGAAGTCAGATTGTTTGCACAGTACAGTACAAGTGTTAAAACCCATTAAAGCTAACCTATGAGAGAGTCTTCTCACAACTCAGATATAATGTGATGATTATTATCATGAAGCAAAAACCAGAGTACTGTATGTTTTCCTTCATAGGCCGAAGAACAGCTCAGGGGAATGGTGGGGAACTGATTTTCATTTAAAATGATATGGGCCGGGAAAAGGGTTAATACCAAAACCCTTGTCTAGTGCCTATTAGATTCATTCCCCTCCCACATCTGCTATTAAATTGTAAAAAACAGTGGGAGTTCCAACCATGGATATTGCCCAACATGCATGTGCATGGTTCTGGATGCACTTAAAGCAAGCACGGGACCCATGTCACAATGTGTTGCCCTTAACAGGACTGTTACCAAGGAAGCATCAAGACCACAAGCTTCCAAGAAAAGGCTAAACTTTAGTTTAGGTGCCTTCCCCCCCCCCCCCCAGCTTGGAGAAGCCTCTTGGAAAATTCCATAAGCATTGTGCCCTGCCACCCTGTTCAGATCTGCAAAACAATGTCACAGTTTTGGGACCTACCGGGCCTTAAGATAAAAAAGACCATTTGGGGTTGCAAAAGATCCTTTCACCAACTTCACTGATAACTATGCTATGTTCTATGCTAATCAAAGCCAAGGTCTCATGAGTGAGTAAGAAGCACCAAGTCACACCTTTCCCAAGGTGTGGTGTAATAGGAAGCACCATCTCCACTGGGGAGGGGCAATAGAAACTCATCAAGAATCATCGCCAAAAAAAGGTCCAAAATAAACTTCTATCACAAAATATTCTGCTAGTTTATGACTAAACACTATAGAAGTCTGAACAGAAACCCCCCTACCTCTTCCAGGAAGTTAGGCTTTTTCCTTATTCGACCTACAGTAGTTACTGCACCAGTTATGGCTCTATTGTGGTGTGGTGTGTCATGAGCAAAAGGTCCCTGCACACGCTTGATCTCCTTGTGTCACACATGTCTTAGAGCAGGGGCCCTCAAACTACCGCCCGTGGGCCGGATTCGGCCCGCCAAGGTCATTTGGCTGGCCCGCCCACCCGGAGGGTGACTTGCCACCGCAGCCACCCGCTACAATCGCTCGCCAGCTGCTTTGAGTCTTCTTCGATGGCTCGGCCGCTTCTGACTAGGGCAGACCAAGGCAAGGCTAAAGCGGTGCATGCGCAAAACACCGCTTGAAGCCTTGCCCTCAGAAGGGCCGAACAAAGACGTTCGTCCCTTCCGAGGGCAAGGCTTCAAGCAGCTTTGTGTGCATGTGCCGCTTTAGCCTTGCCTTGGCCTGCCCTAGTCAGAAGTGGCCGAGCCGCCGAAGAGGACAGTGGGGGAGCAGTTAGTACCGGGCGGCAGCGGGGTGTGTGTAATGTGGCAAGCAGGGAGTGACGCACTGGGGAACTATAGTCCCGCCCCCCAACTATAGTCCGGCCCGCCAGCAGTTTGAGGGGCAGTGAACTGGCCCCCTGCTGAAAACGTTTGAGGACCCCTGTCTTAGAGGATGTCTGCTATTTATGGAACTCTCACTCTCATGTTGTCCATCATTACTGTACACTTGTAAAAAAAAAAAAGAATTAAAAAATGGGGGGGACGACAACAATGCTACCAAATATTTACTGGGGCTGAAAAGTTATATAAAGTTTTGAAAGTTAAAACAGACTTAAACTACTTGACCGCTAGTGAAATGATTCATTGTTAAACAAGCAGTAAAGTTTTACATCAAGTGTCTGTTCCTTGAGCACACAGTGTTCTTGTCTCTCAGAAGGAAACTTATCATTATAAGGAGAGAAGCAGCAGTCCCTGGCCTGATTCCGCCTTTACCTTGTGTAAGAGGTTTCCCCCATGATTCTGAGAAGGAAAATGATAGATTCTGAATTTGCCAGGATAAATGTCAAAGCGATGTTCTCTTGTTAGATCACTGTTCTGTACGTTTACTGATGCAAAGAAGTAAGGAACATTTTTCTACTCTTTTAAATTTTTAATACAGGCAGCACACATCCACAGCAGCTGCGCTGTGTCCTCCGCTCAGATTTTATTTTATGGGACAAAAATGGCGTTCCACCTGCATTCTGCTTTTGAAATAAAGCATGCTTTTGAATGAAGCACAATCCCTCCATTTAATATAAACGTTGTCAAGTGAAAGGCACAAATCAGTCTTTTTCCCCACCTGGATTAAATAAGATTTACAAAGAATAAAATGGAAGGATTTATCTTGACATTTGAGCATTGTCCCTGATGACTGGGATAGAATTTCCATGATTTAATTGGGATAAATGACTTTGCAATTTTAAAATGCTCTGAGGCAAGTGGCTGCTTCCCCACCCCCCCCTATATGTTATCCCAGAGACGTCTGGCATAATAAGACAGCACAGCATGATGGTTGGCATGTTGTCAAGCACACAAATTGCTTCCAATGACTTGGAATGGCATCGACTGGAGAAGAACATTGACTGGCAATCGAGTTGCTCTTTCTGGGCTTCAGCACATGGTCCAAGTCCATCTCCACTGTAAGCTCACGAATGGCAGTGAAATTACACCAGCAGCATTGACACTGGTCTAACATGGAGACGGTCATTTAGCCAAATACATTTGGTCGGTCTGAGTACAGTACTTACAGTGCAAGCCTATACATTTTACTTAGAAGTAAGTCCTACTAAACAGCCAAAAGGAAAGATTCTTTGTTGCCAAAACAGAAAGATGCCCCCAGTGCATTTGCAGGCATGTATACAGAATTCCCTACATGTGGGAGTGAAAAGATACGAGGATACGAGCAGGAGAGGATTAATTCTTAGCAGTCAGCAGGTAAATGTAAAAGTATAGGAAATGTGAAGGATGGGAAGTGGTTGCTGGAAATGTACAGATGTTATAAACAGTATGCTGTTGGTGCTCTGTCGTTAAGGAAGATATTGTGGCTAAAGTGCATATTAAAAGCCTTTAGATAAGTCACTATAAATTGAAGCACACTTGTGATATGCTTGATTAGAAAGGACCTTTGATTCTACCCAAGCGTAACTAAGAAATACCGTATTTATCGGCATATAAAACGCACCGGCGTATAAGACACACCTTCCTTTTGGCCCTGGGTTTCAAGAAAAAAACATTTAAAGCATTTTTGGGCCACTTGGTCACTTACTGCTTGGCTGCTTAATTACCCGTATTTATCGACGTATAAAACGCACCGTCGTATAAGACGCACCTTCCTTTTGGCCCTGGGTTTCAAGAAAAAAAGATTTAAAGCATTTTTGGGCCACTTGACCACTTACTGCTTGGCTGCTTAATTACTTATTTATCGGCGTATAAAACGCACCGGCGTATAAGACGCACTTTCCTTTTGGCCCTGGGTTTCAAGAAAAAAAGATTTAAAGCATTTTTGGGCCACTTACTGCTTGGCTGCTTAATTAGCTAATTTACATAAATTGCACAAAAATACCAGGATCTCTTTTAAAACACACAGCAATAAGACACATGAACAAAATGCACCAGAATTTAAATCCCAAGTACAAAAAAACCTCAGACTCAACTCTTTTTTCCCCCAACCCACCCAATGCACAGTTTCCAAAGTAAACATAAATCCCAAATACAAAACCCCCAGACTCAACTCTTTTTCCCCCCAACCCACCCCTGTAGTTTCCACAGTAAAAAACATAAAAGTACAAAAAAACCAGACTCAACTCTTACCACCTTACCACCCCCAGACTCAACTCTTACCAACTCTTAAACAACATAAATCCCAAATACAAAAACCCCAGACTCAACTCTTTTCCCCCACCTCACCTATGCAGTTCTCAAAGCCTCCCAACTAGGCCCAGTTCAGAAGCTTACCCATGCTGCGTTCAAGAGCAGGCCCTGGGCAGCTCAGCTGAACTGAGCACAGCGCCCTCTGCTGGCTGCTGAGAAGCTCAACTCAAGCTCCTGCATAAATTAAACCCCGACAAACAGCTGTAGATCGGATAGATTAGTTAGGGAAGAAAGCACAAGGGAGCTCTCAGGCTCCAGAAAAACGCGGTAAGCCCGAAAATGCTTTAAAACGGGCAAGGGGGGAAAAGGGATTTTTTAGTATTGGCATATAAAACGCACCCTACTATTTTGGGTCACAAATGTAGACAAAAAAGTGCGTCTTATACGCCAATAAATACAGTAGCTAATTTGCATAAATTGCACAAAAATACCAGGATCTCTTCTAAAACGCACAGCAATAAGACACATGAACAAAATGCACCAGAATTTAAATCCCAAGTACAAAAAAACCTCAGACTCAACTCTTTTTTCCCCCAACCCACCCAATGCACAGTTTCCAAAGTAAAAAAAAACATTTACCCCAAGTACAAAAACCCCCAGACTCAACTCTTTTTCCCCCCAACCCACCCATGCACAGTTTCCAAAGTAAACATAAATCCCAAATACAAAACCCCCAGACTCAAATCTTTTCCCACCCCACCCCACCCCTGCAGTTTCCACAGTAAAAAACATAAAAGTACAAAAAAACCCAGACTCAACTCTTACCACCTTACCACCCCCAGACTCAACTCTTACCAACTCTTAAACAACATAAATCCCAAATACAAAAACCCCAGACTCAACTCTTTTCCCCCACCTCACCTATGCAGTTTTCAAAGCCTCCCAACTAGGCCCAGTTCAGAAGCTTACCCATGCTGCATTCAAGAGCAGGCCCTGGGCAGCTCAGCTGAACTGAACTGAGCACAGCGCCCTCTGCTGGCTGCTGAGAAGCTCAACTCATGCACGTGCATAAATTAAACCCGACAAACAGCTGTAGATCGGATAGATTAGTTAGGGAAGAAAGCACAAGGTATCATTAGAAAGCACAAGAAAGCTCAGGCTCCGGAAAAAACGCGGTAAGCCCGAAAATGCTTTAAAACGGGCAAGGGGGGAAAAGGGATTTTTTATAGAGAAGTAACAGTCACGGGTATAAAAGCCATGTAAAAAACTTTAAAATTTACATGGCTTTTATACCCGTGACTGTTACTTCTCTACAAATTGTTGCTGGGCATGAGAGCTTCCATTCAGGGGATTTTTTAGTATTGGCGTATAAAACGCACCCTACTATTTTGGGTCACAAATGTAGACAAAAAAGTGCGTCTTATACGCCAATAAATACGGTAACTAAGATGGCTGTGCCGATAAGAGCAAGTGCTAGCATAATGGAAGTGACATGAACAGGCAGTATGAAAACTATTTAAAAAAAAATACAAGCATTGTTCTAAACTTGGAACCTAAACATCTGGAAGAGAACAGAGCCACAATGTGCTTTAAGGTGCCTGAGGCTGTGATGAATGTGCTCGCCTGTCTCCCTGATTTCTCCATCCATTCCCCTTAAGGGAAGCCTCGACAGAACATTCCACAGGAAAAAGGCTTCCCTGAGACACTTGGAAACCGGCGCCATTGCAGAAAGATGGCATGGCATAGCAGGCAGGTTGTTATTGTGGATTTGCCATCATTGTCATCTGGGTTCAGATAAGACAATAGTTCCTAGTCAGTCCCCTGCTAAATTGGCATCCATCTGACCAGGTCAAGAGCAAGTAGGGAGGCCCAGGTGATCAAACTATCCACGCATATGGACTAGTGACATCATCAACCCTAGGTTTTTTAAGGTTAAGCACAAAGGATACTTGGGTGGGTTCCAGCTTGCTCTCTCAGAGAAAACATCTGTGTTGGTGAAGCCCTCTCGTGTCTTATGGGGATCAGAAAGATGTGATGGACTCTTCAAGCTGATCTTGGAGTAAATACCAGATTGGGGACAGTGAGATTTAGACACATTAAAGAAAATATTTTGCTTTTAAGTTTGCTTGTAACTGCCTACTTTTTGCACGTGTGTGTGTGTGTGTGTGTGTGTGCGCATGCACGCGCACGTGTGTGTGCATTTTATAAGATCCACACCTGGGCACTGCCAACACCCAAACTATTTTCGAAGCCTGAGAGTTTTATTTCTTCTTTCTTGCATTATCCACCCCACCGCCCATTTTTTGTGGCTTTAAAAAACTCTGCTGAGTGACTGAACTTAGTCAGAACCTTGCTAGTCCCTGATAGACCCAGGCTATATCCTACAGACTTGGAGTTTTGGGAGAGTTTGCCACATAACCAAGGAGAAAAGGCTCTGAGGATGGTCTATCTGCCTGCCTGCCTGCCTGCCATTGTCCTCATAGTGGCAGTGAAGACTTCCCAGTTTGGCCCTGACAGAGGGGCAGATCAGGGGAAAGACAGAGGCACTATCAGCAGAGCTTTCCCACAAATACCACAGAGCGATTGATTCCAAGGAAGCAAAAATGACCAAGAAAAACAGTATCGTCCACACTGCTGCCAGTCAGTATGAAAGATGGGACAGATAATGTTTCGCAGGTCAGAAAATGGTGAAGTGAGCATTTCGCCTCCCGATCCTATTTTGACTGCACCTGGCATTCCAAATCTTTCAGCATTCCTAAGCATACTCAAAACTTTCCTGTCATCAGTCCAATGCCCCAGCCAGCATTCATGTTCATACCCATCTGCTCTTCATAGTGAAGCTCTTCTACTCAGCCACCTAAACTCCCTAAGTGAAGATCTCATTCCATTGTGAGCATGGAGAATAGCACCCCCATCAGCACTCTTTATAGAGCATGGCTATATGGAGCTACGCATATTTATTTATTTATTAAAAAGATTCACAGCCCATTCCAACCCAAGTGCTAAGCAGCCCAAGTCAGACCTAAAGTCAGCCTAAGTCATTTAGGTCGAAGTTAGGTCTGGAATGCAACCATTTAGGACAAAGTTAGGTCAAAGTTAGGTCGAAGTTACGACCAACTGACTAAGAACAGCCCATTCTAACCCAAGGGCTAAGCAGCACAAGTCAGACCTAAAGTTGACCTAAAAGTGGGCGGAACATGGGCGGACCGTGGGTGTAACGGGGGCGGCAACCAATTAACGTTGGATTCCAGACCCTGGCAAGCACAGACACGCCCCCTCCAACACAAATGCTGACACAAATTTTAGGTCGACCAAAAAGGTGGACCCAAATTCGAGGAGACCCATAGGAGCCATTTTACCTTACCTAAGCCAGCCCTCTCCTGAAAATTTCTAACACCCTACTCCTGAGTTAGGTCAGAGTTAGGACAGAGTTGGGCCTGCTAGGTCTGGAAACCGACAGAGTTATGCCTAAGATAGGGAGCCTATCAACACCCAGCCCCACCCAGCCTCATTCCCACAAAAGCCCAGCCCCAGACCTCCAGTCACTCTCTCTCTCTCTGAGCACGTGGCGTGGGGTTCTGTCCCTCACAGCCACAAAGTGGGACTTTGTCGGTGGAGGGCAAAATTCACAAACACCCCACTTCTCTCTTCTCCTCTCTGCCTCCCTCTAGGGTAGAGAGGGCTGTTCTGGCTGTGGCCAACCTGTTTACAGCTGTGCCTGGGCAGCTGCCTCCATGCAAGTGTTTGCTAACCCATGTCTTTCTCCCAGGCCCTCTTTCCCCCCCCCCACAGGCAACAACACCAGCAGGTAAGAGCAGGGTTTGTGCTGACATGTGGTCTGACTGCTGCCTCTTTGCATTTAGAAATATAGGAAGGATACATGCCTCTTTACCAATGTGTTGTCTCATAGCTGTCTGCATAGCCTGCCATGATATGCCTCTCTACCAATGTCTTGTCTCATAGCTGCCTGCATAGCCTGCTATGGTATGCCTCTTTACCAATGTGTTGTCTCATAGCTGCCTGCATAGCCTGCTATGATATATAGGATACATGCCTCTTTACCACTGTTGTGTCTGATAGCTGCCTGTAGTCATGTGAGCAGACAACGCCACAAGTGTGGAACCGTTAGCCTTATGTAGACACCAGCTGTTCCCCCCCCTTTTCTCCACAGGGTCTACTGACAGGTCAATATTGCTAGGTTTGCCATGGTTGTGACCCCCAAGTTGTGTTGTTGTCTCTCTCTTTGACCCTTTCCCCTTACAGGATCATGCTCTCCTTACACCCAGGTAAGCAGCTTAGACCATGCTATGTGTGTCACACCTATCAGCTGTGTTTTATTTCTCTCCCTGCAGGCTTTTGCAACGGACACACTGGCTTGTCTTCAATGGTGACTGCTTCCACATACCAGCTGACATGTAACTCCCCCTTGTTTTTTGTCTCCCCAGGAACGTCCACTATCACCTACCTTCCTGGGAGCACCCCTGGGCCTGCAGTCTGGTTGCCCCACTGTCGCCTCCCTCGATGCTGCCAGAGGTCAGGGAGCCAGCCCTGCAACCCTCCTCAGCTGCCGGAGCTGCTGCTGCTCCACCTCCCTGGCTGCCTACTTGCTGCCCCTCCCCTTTCTATGGAGCAGGCTGTGGTTCCACAGGGGAAGAGCCTGCATGTCCAGGTCCATGGGGCAGGTGTGCTGCTGCTGCTTTCAGATTGGCTGCTATGACTACCCCCTGGCAGCCTCGCCTGGCCATCTCTGCTAACGTTCCAGAACAATAAAGATGCCCCTTGGGCAGAGCCCCAGTGAAACATATGTGCCCAGTGTTTACACAAGCATTGCCCCACACACAGACAGCCCCCAGCACTGAAGCCCCTACATGACTCCCATCCAGGGACTGCCACGGCCTTACCTGGGAGAACCCAGCAGGGGCGCTGCGAGACCCCCATGGCACAGAGGGGAGGGGGGAGTCAGGGGGGCCTCTCAGGCAGACAGTGACAGCCAGGGCGTCCGCCCGTAATGAAGGTGCTTCCGTCGAAGGTCCGCCCGTAATGCAGGCGCCTCCAGCGAAGGTCCGCCTGTAATGCAGCCACTTCCGCCCAAAGTCTGTCTGCATAAGAGGTGCCTGTTTATGCATCACCTTCATCTGCGGAGCGCCCCCTGTGTCCCTATCGGTCTCTGCAGACCCCTCTCTCAGAATCTGTCTCCCACCAGCCTTGTTGTCTGTCTGTCTGTCTCTGACCCACCCATGCCCCTCCCCAGCACCCCCTGTCTGCCTGCCTGTGTGTCTGCCTCTCCTCCCACTCCCTGATGATGGCTGCTGGCCACCCCCCACCCTGCTAGAGCGCCTGCCGTGAGGCGCCGTCGTCGCCCCATCTGGGGGTGTGATGAGCTGTGTGAGCCCTTCACGCTCGCAGCAGACAAGCCCAAGGCATCTCTTGGTCTTGGCCGGGGCACAGAGCAGCAGGCACGCCGGGATGCCTTCTTTGTGGGCATTGCCCCGGCCTTGGAGGCCCAGGGCTTCAGGCAGCGCACGGGCGAGTCATGTCAGAGGCAGTTCCAGTCCTCATGAGACCCCCCTTGTGTGTGACGTTCCCACCCCCTCCCCTTCCCTTCCCTCCCCCGCTCACCCCCCAGTGCAGCCTCAACGTGGCTTGGGGGTGGCATCGCCTTCTGCAGGAGGGAGGGGACGGCCACTCTCCCCTGCAGCAGGTGGCTGATGCACAGGGTGCCCTGTGGCGGCTGGGCTCAGGCACCTCACTCACCTGTCACCTGCCCTGCGCCCACTACATGACTGGCACAACCCCCCTGCCTGCGGTCAGCCCCTTTGCGATCGGGCTGCGACAGACCCTGCGGCAGCTGCCATGGATGGACGCTGACACATGCAGACAGAGGCCTGCACATGCCCGAGCCTGGAGAAGAGCCTGCCTGCCTGGGAGGTAAGTGTTGCCTGGATCCTGGGGTGGTGCTGGGCCACAGAAACTGCAGCCTGCCTAACTCAGGCATAACTCTGACCTACCTCAGGCATAACTTCTGCCTAACTTAGGCTGCACTTAGGCCACACTTATGCCTGACTTGGAGAGGAGTTGGGTTGGAATGGGCTGTTATATACCTCTTTTCTAAAAATTCAAAGTGGTGTACAACATACAAAACAAAACACTAATACAATTAAAACCCATTTTTAAAAAAATCCATAATTCAATTTAAATATTAAAATAAAATTACAATTAGAAAAAACAATACGGAGCAGCATCTACAGGGTCCATTATAACTAACAATGTAGCCTTTGGACAAGTAATTACCACCATAGTGCTAATTGACTACTGTGAGCCTTGCAGCATCACAGTCATTGTCCTGGGTGAACTGTACCTTTCCTCTTTGATTACCACTTCGCAACAGCAACCAAGAAATATGTGCTACATAAAAGACTAATCCATGGCATATCATGGCCTAAGTCAGGGGTTCTCAACCTGTGGTATGCATACCCCCAGGGGTACGAGGACGGCAGGTTGGGGGTAGGTGGGCTGCTGCCCGTTATCAGCTGCTGCTATCAGCAGCAGATGACAGGCAGCATCACAGTTTTTCCCGGGTCGTGGCGCGGGCGGGAAGACTCACCCGCCTGTGCCGCAACCCGTCTACAGGCCTCCCTGTAGGCCTGTAAAACGTCTACAGGCCTCCCAATGTCCCCAGAAGCTCCCCCTTACCTGTTCTCCCAGCCGTCACCATCTTGGATCTCGCAAGGCGGCGCCCAAATCTCGTGAGGGCTTCATGTGCCTTCACAAGATTTGGGCGCCGCCATAAGAACATAAGAAGAGCCCTGCTGGATCAGGCCAAAAGCCCATCTAGTCCAGCTTCCTGTATCACACAGTGGCCCCACCAGATGCCTCAGGGAGCACAAGACAACAAGATAACCTGTTTCCCGTTGACACTCCCTTGCACCTGGCACAGAGAAAACCCACCTCTAAAACCAGGAGGTTGCTTATGGCTTGTAACCTGTGATGGTCTTTTCCTCCATGAATCTGTCCACTGGCGTCGACAGGGGGAAGCGGGGGTGGGTGGGCCGCCGGGGGGCGTCGCGCGTATAGGGGTGACGCGCGATCCCCCCCACTTACAGTTTTCTGTTGGAGGCGGGCCCGCCTGCCCTCCCCGGTGTCCGTTCGGCTCCAAAATGAGCTGAAAACGGAGCGGGGAGGGCGCTCCGCTCCTGCGCGTGACGTCACGTGCGGGGGCGGAGCCTCTCCCTTAAGGGCGACGCGCGCCCCTGCTCTGGGGTGTCGCGCGTCGTCGTGACGCTACTGAATCTGTCCAAACCCCTTTTAAAGGCATCTAGGCCAGGTGCCATCACCACATCCTGTGGCAAGGAGTTCCACAGATGAATTACACGCTGGGTAAAGAAATATTTACCCAGAACTATGGACCGAGAACTACCGGATGTACAAGCTGGGTTTCAAAGAGGCAGAGGAACTAGAGATCAAATTGCCAACATGCGGTGGATCATGGAGAAAGCACGAGAGTTCCCAAAAATCACCTACTTCTGCTTCATTGACTACGCAAAAGCCTTTGATTGTGTGGATCACAACAAACTGTGGCAAATTCTTAAAGAGATTGGGGTACCAGACCACCTTACCTGTCTCCTGAGAAACCTGTATGCGGGTCAAGAAGCAACAGTTCGAACCGGCCATGGAACAACTGATTGGTTCAAAATTGGGAAGGGAGTACGGCAAGGCTGTATATTGTCACCCTGCTTATTTAACTTATATGCAGAGTACATTATGAGAAATGCAGGGCTGAATGAATCACAAGCCGGAATCAAGATTGCCGGGAGAAATATCAACAACCTCAGATATGCAGACGATACCACCCTAATGGCAGAAAGTGAAGAACTAAAGAGCCTCTTGATGAGAGTGAAAGAGGAGAGTGCAAAAGTTGGCTTGAAACTCAACATTAATAAAACTAAGATCATGGCATCGGGTCCCATCAATTCCTGGCAAATAGAAGGGGCAGAAATGGAAGCAGTAACAGATTTTACTTTTCTGGGCTCCAAGATCACTGCAGACGGAGACAGCAGCCATGAAATTAAAAGACGCTTACTCCTTGGAAGGAAAGCTATGGCAAACTTAGACAGCATAATAAAAAGCAGAGATATCACCATGCCAACAAAAGTTCGTATGGTCAGGGCGATGGTGTTCCCAGTAGCAATGTATGGTTGCGAGAGTTGGACCATAAGGAAGGCTGAGCGCCGAAGAATAGATGCTTTCGAAGTGTGGTGCTGGAGAAGACTCCTGAGAGTCCCTTGGACTGCTAGGAGATCAAATCAGTCAATTCTAAATGAAATCAAGCCTGACTGTTCCCTGGAAGGACAGGTACTAAGGCTGAAACTCAAATATTTTGGCCACCTAATGCGAAGAGAGGACTCTCTGGAGAAGACTCTGATGCTGGGAAAGATTGAAGGCAAAAGGAGAAGGGGAAGGCCAAGGATGAGATGGTTAGACAGCATCACCGATGCAACAAACATGAAAATGAGCGAACTCAGGAAGATAGTGGAGGACAGGAAGGCCTGGCGGGATATGGTTCATGGGATCACGAAGGGTCGGACACAACTTAACGACTGAACAACAACAACAAAGAAATATTTTCTTTTATCCGTTCTAACTCTCCCTCCACTCAATTTTAGTGGATGTCCCCTGGTTCTGGTGTTGTGCGAGAGGGAGAAGAATTTCCCTCTATCCATTCTCTCCATCCCATGCATAATTTTATACGTCTCAATCATGTCCCCCCTCAGGCGCCTTTTTTCTAGGCTGAACAGCCCCAGACGCTGTAGCCTTTCCTCATAAGGGAGGTGCTCCAGCCCACGAATCATTCTGGTCGCTCTTTTCTGCACCTTTTCCAATTCAACTATATCCTTTTTGAGGTGTGGTGACCAGAACTGGACACAATACTCCAGATGTGGCCTTACCATCGAATTGTACAAAGGCGTAATGATATTGGCCGTTTTATTCTCAATCCCTTTTTTAATGACCCCGAGCATGGAATTGGCCTTCTTCACAGCCGCCGCACACTGGGTCGACACTTTCATCGACCTGTCCACCAGCACCCCAAGATCTCTCTCTTCATCCGTCACAGACAACTCAGAACCCATTAGCGTATATGTGAAATTGTGCATCACTTTGCACTTACTTACATTGAAGCGCATCTGCCATTTTGCTGCCCATTCTCCCAGTTTGGAGAGATCCTTCTGGAGCTCTTCACAATCCCTACTGGTCTTCACCACCCGGAAAAGTTTAGTGTCATCCGCAAACTTGGCCACCTCACTGCCTAACCCCAACTCCAGGTCATTTATGAATAAGTTGAAAAGCACCGGTCCCAAGACCGATCCTTGGGGCACACCACTTTTCACCTCTCGCCATTGTGAAAATTCCCCATTGACTCCCACTCGCTGTTTCCTGGTCTTCAACCAGTTCCTAATCCACAGGAGGACCTGCCCTCTTATTCCCTGACTGTGGAGTTTTCTCAGGAGCCTTTCATGAGGGACTGTGTCAAATGTCTTCTGAAAATCCAGATATATAATATCCACGGGTTCGTTCGCATCCACAAGCCTGTTGACCTTTTCAAAAAATTCTAAAAGGTTTGTGAGGCAAGACTTCCCCTTGCAGAAGCCATGCTGACTCTCCCTCAGCAGAGCTTGTTCTTCTATGTATTTTAAGATTTTATCCTTAATGAGACTTTCCACCATCTTCCCTGGAACAGATGTTAGGCTGACCGGCCTGTAGTTTCCCGGGTCTCCCCTCCTTCCTTTTTTAAAGATTGGCGTGACATTAGCTATCCTCCAATCCTCTGTCACAGTGGCCGTTTTAAGGGACAAGTTGCATATTTTGGTCAAGAGGTCAGCAACTTCATTCTTGAGTTCCTTCAGAACTCTTGGGTGGATGCCATCCGGGCCTGGTTGTTTATTGATCTTTATTTTGTCAATTAAGTCTGAGATGTCTTCTCTTTTAACCTCTATTTGACTTAATTCTTTAGTCAGGGGAGACCGTTCCGGCAGCAGTATTTGCCTGAGGTCTTCTGCCGTGAAGACAGATGCAAAGAACTCATTTAATTTCTCTGCAGTCTCCAAGTCCCCTTTTATCATCCCTTTCTCTCCCTCACAATCCAGCGGACCAACCGTTTCCCTGGCAGGTTTCCTGCTTCTAACATATTTGAAGAAGCTTTTATTATTCCCTTTTATGTTACCTGCCATACATTTCTCAAAGTCTTTCTTGGCCTCCCGTATCATCTTTTTACATTTCTTTTGCCACAGTTTGTGCTGTTTATTTTCCTCACTAGGGCAAGACTTCCATTTACGGAAGGAAGCTTCCTTGCCTTTTATAGCCTCCTTAACTGTGCTTGTTAGCCATGCCGGCACCCTCCTGGACTTGGTTGAGCCCTTCCTCCTTTGTGGGATACACTCCCGCTGGGCCTCTATGACTGTTGTTTTAAACAGCCTCCATGCACTCTGGAGCGATTGGACTCTTTTTACCTTCCCTTTCAGCTTTTTTTTAACTAGTCTCTTCATTTTGGGGAAGTCGGCCCTTCGGAAGTCAAGGGTTTTCGTGTCAGAATTTTGGATCTCATGAGATTTCGCGAAATCCAAGATGGCGACGGCCAGGAGAATAGGTAAGGGGGAGCTTCGGGGGACATCAGGAGGCCTGAAAGCATTTTTACTGGGTTGAGGCGTGGGCGGGCAGGTCCTCCCACCTGTGCCACAATCTGGAGGGAAAGACTACAGCCCTTCCGAATCGGCAGGGCTGTAGCTGTTCCCTCTGGGTTGTGGCATTGGCGGGAGGACCCGCCTGTGCCGCAACCTGGTAAAAATACATTTTAGGGGGGTATATGATACTTGGGTGGATTTGTGGGGGTATGCATGGGGCCAACTTCTGGGGGGGTACACGGGGCACGGGACTCACACTTGACCCGCACTCGTGGGGGTAACGACTTGCCATTTCTGAGTCATTTTCCTCTAATGGCCAGAATCAACACAGGCAGGCAGGTGCAGTGGAGACCTCGGAGGAGAAGGGCGATGGGGAGGGAGGGTTTTCAAGGGGGTGGGAAAGCAAACCTGGCTTGGAGTTTTTTCCCCTTTTTTGCCGGTTGTTTGCCATTGGCCACAACTCTGAGCATGAGGGATGGGGAGGGGTGAGGGAAGGTGAAGCTGCTGCAGTGGTTCCTCCTCATTGGCCAAGACTCTGAGCCCAAGGGATGCTCGGCTCAGCAAGGGGAGGGGGGGCAGGGAGGGAATAATAAATGGTTTGAATGTAAACACGCTAGTTTTTCCCAAACCAGATGGGTGGTGACAAGTCTGAGAGGTGAGGTGAAGGGCATAGGGGAAGCCAAGTGGGTGCTTTAGAAGCCTCAGAGGTCCCCCCCCCCGCACCCAACCCACACAACCCACACACACACACACCATTTTCAGGGAAAAAGCCATTTTCCCCAACGTGACTTGACTTGTGACTCGTGGTTTTTGGCCTTACTCGCACTTGTGCAAAAATGACTTGCACTTGACTCTTACTTGCCCAAAACGTTTGGCACTGACTTGCACTCGGACTTGCACTCGTGGAAAAATGACTTGCACTCGCACTCGCACTCGTGACCTAGTGACTTAGATACATCCCTGGTTAAATATGAAGGAAATGTAACACCAGATGAATACATGAGCTTGTCTAACCATAGGTGGTAGCAGCTGTCATGTTCAGAGAAGCACAGTTATACGTAAATACTGCATACACAATCACAACATATGCAGTTATTGACTATTATACCATCTACCACACATGCACAGTTAAAACATGTCAGCACACACTTGCTCCGACAAAAAACATGAGCAGCAACATTTTTGCCTATATTTCTACCCTTGTTGTCTAGCATTTTTTGGGGGGGCTAGTTGGACCAATCAATGCTGAAAAGCAGGTGGCCATCCAAGTATTTTCTGTCTTATCGCATTGTTGCTAGAACTACAAGGAAAATCCTCCACAACACAGTCAGTACATATACAACGAATGAAATGAATATTCTTGAAACATATCCAAAACTACAGAAGGCATCTGCTGGAAGTGACACTGATTTTCTAAATGGATTATTAATAAAGTTCTGAACTATCATAATAACGAAAATTATTACAATTTATCTCATAAAACCATGGAATCTATTTTACACTGTGTATGAAACAGGTTGATATGCACAAATAGATCCCTCAATCTGTTTTTAAATTCCACTTTAGTCACTAGAGATACACCATGCTTTATATAGGCAGCTCTTGTTTCACGTGCTGTTTTTGAAAAGTGACATATACAGTAACTATATACAAAGGTATAGAATTATTCTCCTTCTATTTAGAGATGATCAATATCTTTCCACAAGTCTTCCACTTCTTACCAAAAAGAGATTTTATTCTATACAATGCTTTTGCTGTCTAGCATATTGTGTTTCCGGTACTTATCTAGAAGCATTTCTCAGAACCTCTGAAGTTTTGAATAAAAAAGCTGTTGCCCAGAAATTGCCCTTTTCACTCTTCACTAACTGTGAAGGCAGCAATTGATGGAGTTTTTTTTTTAATCAACAAAGCTCTATGAATGATGAAAAACACTTACAACATCTCCAAATGCATATATTTCTTCTAGCATTGCTTCAAATTCGCTGCCACCAGCTCAGGCTACCAGAATAGCCAGGGAACTCCCCTGAGCAAGAACTCCCTCCTGGGACAATACTGGACCTCAAAGGTCTTTCTAAGATTCACTCTCACAGTAGTGCCTACAGAGTGATGTTATGTCTCTTCCCCACCATGTGGACAGTCCAAAGTGACCCCTTTTTGGTTTCTGGTTGGCATTTCTGAGAAAGCTAGGCAGTACTTTGCTCTGAAATTAGGCTGAACTCCCAGAGGTCATGCTGAAGCTCAATTCAGGATCATAAAGGGAGCATCTGTACGTCCCCTTCCTCTAAGGTCTTGCAGATTTGGGGTGCTCCATTCTGACCGGATTGCTACAAACACAAGACTTACTGCATAATACATTTTTAAATGCCCCAGTGGGGCCAATGGCCACCTGGCCAAGCTTTTCACATTCCTATGCCAAGGAGTGTCTCCCAACAACTACCTGATCCTGAGGGCAACACACACCTTGCCATGTCCTTTGTCCCTCAGGAACTTCTCAGATGGGGGAACCATTAAGCCTTTGTCTCCTCCTGGAAAGACAATCAAGTCCAGGAAACCTGTGCTACCTACCCAGAAATGCTTTGTTTCCTTTATGCAGAAGTCCTATAACTGCCCCTGCTCTTGAGGCAGAACTCTGTATGTGCATGACATGTGTAGGAACACAGGTGTGCATGTGCATGAGCAGTGTTGGCAACAGTGAAGAGATGACAATTCCACTGATTTCTCAGAACAAGGCAACTCAGAGTAATATGAAAAGGTTTATTAAAATGCTAATACTAATTTTAAAAAAAGGATAGCAGAACCAATTGAACAAGAAAAGGAATGATAGAATTTAGTCAAAACTTGCAATGATTTAGCCAGTAGATGGCACTGCAGCATTGCAGAGCTCAAACATGCATCGATTCCAAGCTCTTGCTGCGCGGAATTCAATTTACCATACAATGCACTTTAAAAGTCTAGAACACGACAGGCAGAAGACAAAACCCAACGTAATATAAAAGGCTAACGACTTCTGGCTATTATTGAACCCTATTTTAGTACCTGGATGATGTGGCTAGTTCCTTTCCACTCACAGTCACAGGAGTGGGCTCCTCCTTCAGATATCCGGGAGAAGAAAGAGAAGTTTCATTTTCCTCTGTGCTTACCCTCTCAGCTGAAGATGTCAGCTGTTTCTGATTGGGCAAGAGCAGTTTCCTTAGTTACCTGGGCCAGTCCCTTGGTAACTTGATATACCTTTTTCCCCCGGCTCCCCCCATCTCTGCATTCCAACAGGAAGGGCTATGTTAATGAAGGGCTTAGAAAGACAAAGGATCTGGCCAGCAAGATGCAGGAATTTGCATCTCAGCTCTGGGAACAGAGACTGGGCTGTTGAGTTTAGCACATAAGAAAATAAAGTAGGAAACGATAGAACACACATGGGGATTTCATGACATTCCCTTTCTTTGATTTCCCTAAGTATGAAATTTGTATGTACAACCTTTGCTGTATCTGTTTATCTTAGGAGATGATGTGGCATGTTAAGGGAAAGAGGCAAAAAAAGGCAGGAGGTATTTTTTGGACTTAGAAATCATAGGATAATGAGGTTGACCTCACATAATATTTATGATCCATAGGAAGACAGAAATAGGAAGTCCTTATCCTTAAGCTGTGTCATACCACAGAGTAGGTAGCTTCTTCCTTCTAGCTCTTCCTTAGATAATGGATGTGATCTTGGCCTTGCATGACTTGGCATTTTAGATTAAATATAAAATGATATAACTTGTCCTTATCCTTAGTCCTGAAACTCATTATTTAACCCCCTCCCATCCTTCATATCTTCCATGGTGAATCTCAGTACAGTTGCCCCTTATCTTATGTGAGGGTTACGTTCCAGAGTCAGAGCGTAAAACTAAAATCACATATATTCAAAATTACCTTGAAAATTCCTTACATCCAGAAAATATATACTGCCTCTTTAAAAATTATGAGAGGCAGGCAGGAATCAATCGAGACCGACTAAGGCAGTGGTTCCCAAACTGGGAGGCATGGCTCCCAGGGGAGCCGCAGAAACCAGCCAGGGGAGCCGCGGAGTGCTATGGAATCCTCTTGGGAAACAGTGCATTGCCAATTGGCAGGCATCAGCATAATGTAATGGGGAGCCGCGGCCAATGGTCGCCAATGGTCAAGGGAGGTTGAAAACGTTTGGGAAACCCTGGGCTAAGGGAATAGCAGCTTCTCTGATCTCACACTCACTCTCAGGCAATTATTTAGTAAGTCGAAAGGTAGGCAGAATCGCCTGCACTATTTCAACTCTTGTTTTTCTCTGTTCCTTTTTTTTTTTTGCCAAGTGCATGTAGTTGAATCTGCGCAAATGAAGTGTGCCTAACACGAGGGGTAACTATACTTAATACTCACCCAAAACATTGCAAAAGAGGTGAGTGTTTTTTGAAGCTGCTGAAAATGACAGTAACGAGAAAGTAAAACTGTTATTTTTAAATTAAATTCTAATAATGTATTGCCCTCAAGGCAATAAACCCATGCTTATTCTAAAAAGCACAATATCTGGCACTCACACATACTCCTGAGATACAAACAATTTAACTACAGGATGTCCTAGCAAAATTCCTGCCTGACACTGTTTATCTTTTAAAGAGGCAAACTTAATATATTCTCAAGAAGGCACCACAAGTTTAAACCATAACATAACTGACAAGCAATTCATCTATGATTTCCATACAGAGGAATGACTGTGGTTTTTTCCCCCCTCTCTCTTGTTAGCCTTGAACACATTGAAAAGGCATCATATACATTTAAGAAAATAAAATGTGTTGTAAACATGAGAGAGAGAGAGAGAGAGAGAGAGAGAGAGAGAGAGAGAGCAAACAAGCATATGCACACTTTTGCATTTTAATATAATCCTATTATCAAATGCCACATTTGTTTTTTAACTAATGCATTTTATTTAATAGAAATTCTGCCCTATCCTAGCAGCT
Organism: Plestiodon gilberti rubricaudatus; assembly: GCA_026170595.1. Lineage (NCBI taxonomy): Eukaryota > Metazoa > Chordata > Lepidosauria > Squamata > Scincidae > Plestiodon > Plestiodon gilberti. The sequence continues at coordinate 189,410,121 of JANXHW010000002.1, read as the reverse complement.
CAGAATAGGCAAAGCATCTTTTAAACAATATGAAGCATGTTAAATATACTTGGGGAAACTTCAAAGGGTCTTGTTGATCCCAGCCTTAGTCTCAACCATATTCTGCTTCTTTCTATAAACTGTCCTTGATCTCAAAAATTGATTAGCTTGGTACATTTATTGATCTCCGAGTATGATTTACCCTAATTTGTAGGATCTTGCATCCTGAACTCCTACGCCTGAAAATTCTAGCTAGTATAAGTTCTAAGAACCAAACCCCATTATTTTACATATACGAGTGCACATATGTGGGAAAAAGTCATCAAAGTAATATTATTGAGCTATTAATCTCTGTGCTGTGACCTTGAATCATGAAGCTTAGCAAACCATGTGTCATGCACCAGCATTCCCATATTCTTCAAATATGTTGCTCCAGATGGCACCAACTACTGTATATACACTCTCGTACACTACTGAAAAGGAATATTGCAATAGTTATGGTATCAAAATGTTAGCTTTGAAAGGCAGCTTTCATATTACAATCCTTTGTTATGTGAAAAGAAACTATGAACTACAGTGTAGTCCTAGGCATGTCTACTCAGAAGTAAACACCACTGAGTTTAATGGGACTTTCAGATAAGTGCATACAGAATTGCAGCCGTAATTATCTGTATACTTACTATACAGATTTACTATATACCAAAAGCTTCCTAAGAAATGTGGTATGATAAGGGTGTATGGCTATTATATCTCAGACTGCATGATGTAAAATCTACATCATGCTGATAAGAACTGGTTTTTTCTTTGTTCATAAGGCATTTTTACCCAAGGGTCTATATATGCAACAGGAGTTAAATGTGTACACCTCTGGGCTGGGAATATTGCAATAGTTATGGTATCAAAATGTTAGCTTTGAAAGGCAGCTTTCATATTACAATCCTTTGTTATGTGAAAAGAAACTATGAACTACAGTGTAGTCCTAGGCATGTCTACTCAGAAGTAAACACCACTGAGTTTAATGGGACTTTCAGATAAGTGCATACAGAATTGCAGCCGTAATTATCTGTATACTTACTATACAGATTTACTATATACCAAAAGCTTCCTAAGAAATGTGGTATGATAAGGGTGTATGGCTATTATATCTCAGACTGCATGATGTAAAATCTACATCATGCTGATAAGAACTGGTTTTTTCTTTGTTCATAAGGCATTTTTACCCAAGGGTCTATATATGCAACAGGAGTTAAATGTGTACACCTCTGGGCTGGGAGGAAATGGGTTTTAAACAGGTTTGTTTGTTTGTTTAAATGCTGCACATTCTTTTTTTCCAGCCCTCCTCTATGAATGTCTTGGAAAAAGGTCTTAGGGTTCTTAAAACAATATTCCCACGCTACCAATTAATTCAAACCATCTTCTTTCTTAAACACTCTATTGTACTTGGACTGAGGCAACAGCAGAAATCGTGTTGATTCACATTCCCTAGATTACCTCCTTCCCTTTCTTACTTTAAGGGAATTTGTAAAGTTTCTGCCAAGCCCTTCTCATGTCCTCCTTATACTTGGCAATTCTTAGCCCTGGTGTAACAACTGTCTCATTCAATGTTCTCTGGTAAATTTTCCACGCACTGACTGATGGACTGACACATAATCCTTTCCCACCTTTCATTTCTTACTCAGTGGAAGTCAGTGAGGTTGTGTGGTAGTACTAAAAGGTCATTGTCATTCGGAGGCAACCAAAGAGAGAGTCCCACACCTTAACTAGTGATATCACTGATGTTTATACTCATCTGCTATGGAATACATAGTTATTCAGCACATAATACTTGTCTGCATTATGAACCGAGCAGCACTTTCCTCAAAAAAAATTCATCTTACATTGTAATTTAAATTACTGGTGCATCTCCCATACTGATGCCTTGAATACTGCAATGGCAGCATCTCAGAAACCAAGGATTCTGAGAAATGTAGTTTTGCTAGGGCACCTAAATCTTTTGCATGCATGTACCCAATTACATGTCCCAGTGCCTTAGCACTTGGGATGTAATTGTTGCAACATTTCAGACACTGGGGATGGGGTGGGAAGAATGGAGACCACTGCTGTATGGTTGAGACAGAGTGCTTACTCCCATATCATGAAGAGTGGGATAGGACATTTTCCCACATGGATTGCCTGGGTTGGTAACAAATGGCCACTGGAATGCTGTGGAGATGCTACTTACTGTATTTTTCGCTCCATAGGACGCATCACACCATAGGACACATGCATCCTATGGAGCTAAAAATAGGGAAAAACGTTTTCATTTACCGGGGCTTCTGGTCTCTTCTGGGGGCTTCGGGGAGGCCTGTGCGACCCTCTGCAGGCCTCCCCGATCTTTGTTTTGGCGCTAAATGGCCATTTTCAGCCATTTCCGGTTTTCCGAAAACCGGAAATGGCCGAAAATGGCCATTTAGCGCCGAAACGAAGATCGGGGAGGCCTGCAGAGGGTCGCGCAGGCCCCGAAGCCCTGGTAAGTATTTTTTTTACTTTTTAAAATATTCGCTCCATAAGACGCACGCTCCCCCCCATTTTTTTGGGGGAAAGTGCGCCTTATGGAGCGAAAAATACGGTAAATGATTTATTTTTGGTAGATTAAAATTGCAGCTGCTGGCTTTGTACATGAGTCTCCTGTTCACTAGGGAAGATAAGCTCACCTGCATGAATAGATACCTCATGTGTTCGTCAAGGTGCATCAGTTTTGATACAAAGAGAACTTGAACAAATTGGCAGGAGGTCTGGCTCAGTTGGTAAGCCTGAAGACCTGTGAATGGCAGTTCGAAACATGCTACTGACAAAAAGCTGTGAGGAGAGATAAAAGCTGCCAGCAGCGTGGGAGGCGAAGGCCCGTGAGAGGCCGGACTGATTGAACATCAACATTTATAATTGTAAAACTCCCTGTGAGGGGGGTTTAGGAAAGCCTGCCCATGTAAATCGCCTTGGATTAAAGTTGGAGGAGAAATCCAATGACCAAGGCGGTATATAAATAAAATACTGCATATTAATTATTATTATTATTATTATTATTATTATTATTATTATTATATTGACCATACTAGGCTCAATTTTTCATTCATCCCAAAAGGAATACACATCCTATAAAGAACTATGCCTATGCTTTAGCACAGTCAGGAAGCTTCTCTAATCTTTCACAGACAAACTAGAGATTGCACAGTTCCTCTGCTTCCAAGGTGCAGAAACTCCCATGAGCTATCCCTTGGAAGCGTTAAAAGGCTGCAGTATCTTGCAGCCCTTACAACCAGTCTTTGGGGACTGTTCCAATGTTGAGAACTACTTGGACAAAAAAATAGATGGTCAACGAGGAAACTGAATGCTCTCTGAAAAAACAGAGGCACTGTTTAACGAAAGTGAAACTAAAGAGACCGTTTTGACTCAACACTAGTTTAAATGCCAAAGACGTAATGAGATATTAGATCACAGAAGCACTTGAGCTATATATAGAGCATAAAGAGCTACTTGAACTTCATCAATGTGTAGAGAAATAAAATATGGTCGAAAATAAAGCCTTAAGGGACACCAGAAGACAGGGAAGAGTTGCAAGACAACATATGCTGGTGCTTTGAGAGAGCGAGAGAGCGAGAGAGCGAGCGCGAACACAATAGAAACCCAGGAGAAAACAGCATTTGTATAAAACATATGAAGTCAAAATAATGGAAGTTTGTGTAGCACAGTAAGTAGAGTCGCTCTCTTTGTGTTTTGGTGTTTTAAACCATTCTATATAACTGCCCCACCCATTCTCTAAATGACTGCAATTTCTCCTAGTACTCAAATGCTGATAATGTGAGATTCAAACATGATCTAAAACTGTCATGGCCAGCTAAGATATACAAAGATTGTGGTTGGCATACAGGATAAGAAGCCATGTAAAATTCCAAAAAAAAAAAATTGTTTATGTTGTGAAAAGCAAGCTAAAAATCCACACAATTAAAAACCCATGTTCTTTAAAAAGACAATGTGAGATTCACTAGCGTCACTACAGGGGGGGGGCGGAGCTATAAGTGCTGCTGAAATCCGAGCCTCCCTTACACAGACAAACGAAGCAGCCCCGCCCCCTCACCCTCTCAGCCTTTCAGAGAAGCTAAAGCAACAGGCAGGAGACTCCCTGCCTGTTGTTTTCGCTTCTCTGAATGGCTGCGAGGGTGAGGGGGCGGGGCTGCTTCGTTCGTCTGTGTAAGGGAGGCTCGGATTTCAGCAGCACTTACAGCTCCGCCCCCCCTGTAGTGACGCCAGAGGTGAGATTCATTGTGAATTAATTTGTGAATGGTACTGAAGTTGATTGGTGAACATCTGGAAGAGAAACCTCAGTTCTTTTCCTCACTCAAACTTGTTCTAGTGCATAGAAAACCTTGTGCAAGTTTTTGAGAAACAATCAATTTGGGTGATTAGTAGAGGACCAGAGCCAAGGAGATAAGAATAACTAAACAAGGAGGAAGGAGGAATATTACCCAAGTGAGGAGACTTTTTTTTAATCTTTGGTTGTAAGTCACATTGAGTTCAGTTGGAGAAAAACAGGGTATTATTTGAAATAAATAAATAATAAATATGTTTAGGTAATTGGAAGGGTCTCTTTAATTAGGTTTTTGAGGCTCAGAAGATAATTACAAAAAGTAGCATCTCTTCAGTGGTCACCCCTTCTCTGTGAAACTTTCTGCTTAACGATGCCCATCAAGCTCTCTGGCATTCAGAAGGCTGACAAAAAGTTGCCATTTTTTAAATACTTTGACATGGAGAGTTGGAACAAATATTGCATATCTGTAGAAGTTGCTTTTTTGGGGGGGGGTGGTTTTGTGTTAATGGAGTGTTTTAATAGAATTAATTGTAAGTTCTGGAGGTACAATTAAAACCTGAGGAACAGGAAATTTCAAAAATATATAAATTGCTTTTGAAGTTCAAGACAGAAGAACAGGTTAAAGAATGTATGATTCAATGGGCGAAAAATGTAGGTCATGAAATTTTAATGGAACAATGGGAACAATTATGGTGAAAACAGCTGAAATTTACATTAAATGTTAATATTAAGGAAAATATGTATAAAATGATGTATAGATGGTATACGACCCCAAGCAAATTGGCGAAAATACATGGAATCCCCCGAGATTCCAGGATCCTCAGGAGGTAACTGCAAGACATGGCTAGCTCTCAAGGGTATCTGAATCATTTGTCAGAAGCAGGTCCTCCTCTTTTACAGAGAAGGGGTCTCCTGAAGTCCAAGAAGTTTTAATTAAATGGCTTTAATTATTTGAACACTTTAATTGTATTTTACTATTTTACTTACAACACCTTGGATATTCTTCTAGAAATCAAGTCAGTAAAAAATAATAATAAAATGCTTGCTACATGTTCTAAATATTTCAAGTATATTAAAAATGTATAGAACACAATCTGTAAATGTTGTTCTTTTGTTACTACTTGAGCTTTGACTTGAAAGACTGAACGAACGTAAATCAAATCCAATATAGTCTGGAAGGCAACATCTTGGTGAATTTATAAAATATATATATACAAATGAGTGTTTATATAAAGGGGAGGAAATTTTTCAAACTCCCTCCACAACTTAATGGGTGATTCATGGTTGGAAAAATAAAGATCAAGCATCAAAGCAAAACTAATGTTAAGATGCAAAAAGAACTGGTCTAGCAAATCATCCAGAAAGTCGAGCATTTCTTGTATCTTCAGTTGACAACTTTAGACAATGTGAAGTCCCCGTGAGGTATCATGGTACTTGTGGGATTGGAATGATGAAAGAACTGGAACTTATTAAGCAATCCAAGTTGACATCCAATACCATTGGCACAAAATAAATTCTACATTGAATTAAACATCCTAACTTGCTCCTGACATTAATTAGTCTCTAGTAGTTGATGCTAACTGTTGATAACAGGTAATTATTCAGAATTTGGCAGGGTGGGGGAGGGAGTTGTTAATGAAAGAAGATAGGCTGAGTGGTAATCAAAAACTGGAAGGCAGGGGTCAACTAAATTAACAAAACAACATTCGTAGCTGTCATTCTAAATATGTAATATATTTATTAGGATCTTCTGTAGTTATTATAGTAATAAAGCTATGACAGGGTTACAAGAACTAAACTATCATGACCAATAATTAAGAATACAATGCTGTAGAAAAAACTTGTGGGTTATGAGAATATAAAACAAAACTACCACATGCTGTAACATGCCTTGCATTTGTAACCTGTACATGAACACAATAAGTTGTCCATGAGACGGAAAACATATAAAGAGTCTGGTACTGTATACTGAGCCTGGCTTGCAGTGGCTAGGGCTAGCTCAAATTATCTTTACAAGGCAAATCAATGCTGCTGCCTTCTGCATTTTGTGGGATGGGTTCTGGTCTTTGTGACTATTCGATTGGTTTCCTCCTTGTGACTGGGGACATATGATACCAGGCCAGTTCTAGGAGAAAAGCAGAATTCTTCTGTTTCAACAGAGAAATAATTACATCAGGGCTTTTCTCAACTCAGACCTCCAACTACTCAGAAGTGAGAAAAGGAGTTGAAAGGACCTTAGGAGAATGTTTCTAGATAGGATGATCTTGCTTGAAGACAGGCTCACAGTCCAATCTTGTCCCAGGTGTAGTCTTTGCAGTGAGGGTCTTGAAACCGACATACTTCTCACAGCCCGATCCTGCCTAAGATGCGGCGGCCGACCTAAAGGGATGGCCGCTGCATCCTAGTCAGGATGTGGGCCACGCCAGAGCGGCCAGGGCTTACCTCGGGGGAAGGGAATGTTCGTTCCCTTCCCTCAGTATAAGCCCCAGAGGCCCCAATGGGCCTCCTCGGATGTGCGCCAGCTCTGGAGCTGAAGCACATCCAGGGAGGCCATGTAAACGGGATATCAGTGCAACCCGCTCCCTCTCAGGCTGGGCCAACCAATGGCACCCTCCCTCGCTTCCTCTGCTTGTCCTCCCCATGCCCTCCCACCACCCGGCGTAGTGCTCACCTGTGTTCGGCAGTGTAGAGTCCGTTCAGCAATGGTGTGAGCGATGCCGGCCTCCACTGCTTACACTAGAGGTGCTGGAAAAGTGCCCTACGGCACTTTTGCGACACCTTAGGCCAGTGGAGCACTCGTTCCGCCAGCTTATGTTTGCACGGAATTGCACAGTCTGCATTCCAATGGATCTCCCTGTATTCACTTCCTCTCCCTGGCTACTTCATCCTTTTGTTCCTGACCACCTAACATTTTGCACTCACTGAAGTACACCCCCAACAAGTGTAGAGGATTACCTCATCACATTCTTCTCCTCAAGAGTTTTCCTTTGTTGTTCCATAAAAGTGATTAGAATGAAAATTTCCAATATATAGAAAGTGAATTCCACATTTTGAATTGTATGGAATGAGGGAAACAGAGATGCAATTCAGAAAGGACACCGTTGGATAGGACACATCACCCCAAGGATCTCAGGAAGGTTGTGGATAGCCCTTGAGGATTTCCCCAATTGATCTAGACGCGTGTAATTACGTTGCTCCAGATAGCTGCCAGGATTGCCTACTGGATTGGGTTGACCATGGTAGTGACTAACAGCACAATCCTGTGTAACCTTGTACCGGTGGTGTAACAGTAGATGCACCGGTGTAAGTGCACTTACACTGGCATAAGTGCACTTACACTGGTGCATCTACTGTTACACCGTTGCAAGTTTACACAGAATTGCACTGTCAGATTCTAAAAGCTTCCTTAAAAACAAACTTTGCACCCATATGGGATGCAATTCTGCACACTTTTAGAGGTGCTTCAGAGTCCTATTGAAATCAAAAGGATCTATGAACACATTACTGTATATACAGTCTTGCTATGAAATGCAGTTCATTGTACTGTACCTTCATAAAAATAATCCTATAACTTCTACAAGGTTTGCACAATCATGGGCTGATAAATGCTATATTTTGCTTTTCTGCTGGTGTAGAAATCTCTGCTGCTCACTTGCTTGTGATAATTTTAGAGCGAATATTCAGCTGGAAATGCCTGCGAAAATGCAAGATGTTCACACATCAAACAGAGACGGCAGCTTTCTGATCCTCATCCTCCGGCCATCTTCTTGTTTTGGTCACTTTCCAAAACCCTTGTTATTTCTCTCAGTAGGACTTACAATAAATCACCAGTTCTTCAATTCTCACCAAGCTCCAGTCTTCAATCATATTGGGCTATCCTGGGCTTCTACTTCCATGAAGCCTGGGTGTACACATATACAGTGATTAAAGTTATGTGAAAAGCATGGTGAAGGAACCAGTGTAGCTGTCTCAAAACTGATTTGCATGTTCCATATACCTGATCCCAGATAGTAAATTGAGCAGCTGCATTTTGCACTAACTGCGCAATCCTGCTCAAGTTATGGGTGGCGTACCTAGCGTCCACCGTCCGGAATAGTCGCAAACGTGCTGTAAGGCAAGTTTGACGACTACTTTAGAGCCGGGAAGGCCGGCACAAGGCCGGCCTTCCTGGCTCCGCCGCCGGAACCCTTGGACCACCGCCGGACCGAAGGTAAGTGTGGATCCAGCGGCCGGCTCAGAGGCTCGGTGGATGGGGGGGGAGGGACTGCGAAGCCGGGAGGGCGGCCATAGGCCCAGCCGTCCCGGGCAGGGGCGGGGAAATGGCGTCCGCCATATCCCGGGCTCCGCCGGGCTCCGCAGGGCGGCTGGGCCGTTACATGGCCTCCTCCGACATTCGTCAACAAAATAGCTGGCAGAAATCCAAGGAGGCCTACCGGCTCCAGCCGACATTATACTCGGGAAAGGGGATGAACGTCCCCTTCCTCGAGTAGACTTTCTGCTGCAGGCTGCCTGCTGCAGGCTGCCCGCGGCGGAGCACTGGATCGGGCAGCCAGCCTCGGCCGCCCGCCCAATCTTTACATAGGATTGGGTTCTAAGTGTAATTTCTGAAAGGTCTTCAAAGGCAGTCTTCAAAGGCAGATAAGATGTTTATTAGTGGATGGATAATTGTGGTCAGGCTTTCAGTCTAGGAGAGGCTGTAGTTGGTGGAAAGTACTCCATGCAACCAGAGTGACCTCTAAAGTTAAGGTCAGATCTAAAGGCATCCCAAAACCGGGAACGATCTTTCAACGTCATCCAGAAAGATCTGGACATCCCAGCCACAGCAGATCCATCTGACCAGAATTGAACTACAGTTTGTGGGCCCCTATCCAGTCTATTACTGATCGTTGACAAGCTTCACCTCAATTAGATGGAAAGGAGAAATAGAGCTGGGTGTGATAAGTATACTGATGACACCACATTCCCAATACCCAGCTGACCTCACTGAGTGGTTTTGATTTAGATGCAAAACAGCCAGAGAATAACACAGTGTCCTACAGAAATCAACAGCATAACTGCTGTGGGATAGATTAATAGTTTCTCCGTACCACCTTCTGAAAATGGCCATTCAGAGAGAAATGGAATCACTGCAGTACAATGTGCCTTCAATTCTCACCTCAGACAGTACCTCCAGAAAGATACCATGATTAATGCTGCTGAGAGCTCAGACTCAATAGGTAACACTCCCCACCTTTCTAGATGCATAAGTTATCCTATGACCATAGTGACTGATGTCATTTTCATATCAAATCCAGCCCCAAACTAGATTAAGATGTGCCTAAATAATAAGTTACATCCAAAAGTGTTTGGAGATGCTCAGCCACTATTTACTTGAGCACGTTACCCAAAAAGAGTGTATTCACTACCAGTCAGTAGTTGGCATGATCTTCTGCATCCAGTGTAGCTTTTCCCCCCCAGGACTGGCTCTATACCATCTCCTTCAGTGTAGCTGGGATCATTCCCCATGCAAAAAGGCATTCAATAAGCACTGGAACCCACCTAGTCAGCACCCTCTGAAGTAGATGCTACTAGGCAAGATGGGCAAGGCTCAAGCAATAACTGGTAGGCTGTCTACCTGAAGCATCCTGTTAATGTCCCCATGCCTCAATAACTGACATTCACACAGAAGGTCCCCATTGAGTTACGAACATCTGACCTATAGAGGGGCTTGGTCAGGGCTTTGAAGCAGGCACAGCTGTGAAGACATTGGCAAAACAAAACAACACAAACAATGGAAGCTGCATGGAGACAACCCAAGCAACTCTGAAACTAGTGACTACTTGCTGAGGCAATGGGAAAAATAACAGCTCAATAACACTGGATAACACTGACAATCTGTGGATTCTGGGGGGGGGCAGAAGGGAGAGAGAGGATGAAGGAAGCAGTCAATGTGGTTGATTAGGCACAGGGAGAGCTGAGATGTTACAAGGTACAGGGAAGCATCCACACTGTGCAAGAGAAAGTGGGCCCTGAATGGAGGCAAATCCAACAACAGAACAACAAAACAGGGAGGGGAGGGTTAAAGCTGAGCTTGATCAAGGCTCCCTACATCTACTCTCTTTAAAAAGCAACACAGACAAAGCCTCACAGTCTAAATCTTATGATTTAATAATGAATAATTTTACTAAAAATTAAGATCAAAGGAATGTTCTTATGACAGCACCCTTCTGCGTTGTAATTGCTTTAGTCCAGTGGACACCAAAGAATCATACTTTTGCCCACAGGCAAGTCTTTGGAATGACACTGGCTCCCCAAGTTACAGTCGGCTGTGTTGGTGCAGTACGTGCTTTAGTGGTGCTTTCATACAGGCGCCATAGCGCTGGGCAGGAAAAACTGGACGTTTTGACTTATATTTGTTTCAACTTAGGTACAGACCCCTGGAACCTAAGCTGTACTTAAGTAGGGGACTAATAGCCCAGTTCTATCCCCCGCCGGCCCAGAGCGTGCAGCACTGCCATCGCAACCTGTGCCGCATGCTATGGGCTGGCTGGGAACCAAACAGCCCAGGAGAGGTAAGTGAAGACATTTTTAACTTGCCTTCCAGTAGGCCACCTGGTCTCCAATGTGTTAACTCGGACCTATGCCAGCTCTTTTGCTGGTGTGTCTGAAGAGCCTCTGGAGGAGGGATAGGATATGGCATGCATGGCTGCCGCTGAGATCCACACTCTCGTGCCCTTGAACCACCCCAGCTCATTTTGCTGGCAGCAGCTGGCGGCACTGCTGCGCCAGTGGCCCAGGCCTTATGCTGTCGAATTGCGAGATCCAACATAGGTTCTGGATAGGATTGGGCTGTTAGTGTACTTAAATTCATACCCTAGACTGAACAGTATTATTCTGGACACATCAAAAGACGATGCTGCAAAAATGGTGGGGTTCAAATTACTGCAGATACAGGTGATGCAACCCTCAAAATCCCCAGCAAAAAAAATTACAGCAGATCTCCAAGGTTTCATTGTACAGGATGGTACATAAAACTCCTAATTAGATTGGATAAAATTATTGTTCCTGTATTCCAATTTAAAAATACAGTATATACAGTATTTACGGAACTTATTTCTCTTGTTCTTTGTGTTTTTATGAATTTTCAAATTTGCTTCTCAAAACATCACACTCAAACTATGTCAGGGCAAGCACCAGGTTGCTGAGGACCCTGGGGCCAAGGCTTGCACAGGGCCCCCTAAGGTGCCCTCAATTGCTCCCTAATGGTGCACTAGATGGTACTCCTGTCACTGGTACTAAAGACTCACACTGTGTGTGTGTGTGTGTGTGCGCGCGCATGTGCATGCGTGCGTGCGTGCGTGAAAATAAAGAGAGATGTGCTCTCGTCTTGTTCTGCTACACCTGGAAAAACGTTTATTTATTTTATTTTAAAAAATTATATCCCGCCTTTTCCTATGCCAAAAGGCAAATGCCCAAGGCGTCTTATAACAAAGGTTAAAATACATAATTTAGAATAATACATAAAATAAATTTAAACAATACATAACTATACATAACAAATTTAAAAACAATAACATCCACTAGGGGGGGGCAACAGTATGGAGCAGAGAAGCAGCGTGGCAGAGCATCTTGAGACACAGGAGGCAGACCACGACCCATCAACCAAACGCTAGATGAAACAAAAATGTTTTGAGCCCTCACCGAAAAGTCATGACGGAGGGGGTGGTTCTCAGATCCCCTGGCAGGGAGTTCCACAGTTGTGGCGCCACAGCAGAGAAGGCTCGCCCACGTGTTGCCACTCCCCTAACTTGCGATAGAGGTGGAACCCGCAGGAGAGCCCCCTCAGATGACCTAAGAGAGCGGGCCGGAATGTATGGGAGAAGGCGATCCCTCAGATATCCTGGACCCAAACCATGAAGGGCTTTAAAGGTCATTACCAGCACCTTAAATTGGGCCTGGAAATGAATGGGCAGCCAGTGCAGCCGCTAAAGCAGCGGCTCAGCAGAGTCAAACCGCCTAGCTCCAGCGACCACCCGGGCCGCCACATTCTGCACTAATTGCAGCTTTCGAACCGTCTTCAAGGGCAGCCCCACGTAGAGCGCATTACAGTAATCCACTCTTGAAGTCACTAAGACGTGGACCACCATGGTCAGGTCCGATCGACTGAAGTACGACCGCAGCTGGTGCACCAGCCGAAGCTGGGCAAACGCACCCCTGGCCACAGCCGCCACCTGGCTTTCCAGGGAGAGCTGTGAATCCAGAAGTACTCCGGAGCTGTGCACCCGTTCCTGCAGGGGGAGTGCAAACCCATTCAGAACGGGCAGGTGACTCAGTACCTGCATCAAAGCTTTCCTGCCCAGTAGGACCTCTGTCTTTTCTGGATTCAATCTCAACCTATTAGCCCTCATCCAGACCCCAACCGCCTCCAGACAGTGCTCCAGGACTTCCACAGCCTCCCCGGAACGAGATGGCAAGGAGAGAGAGAGCTGGGTGTCATCAGCATATTGGTGACACCCAACTCCAAATCCCCGGATGATCTCTCCCAACGGTTTCATGTAGATGTTAAAAAGCATGGGAGACTCCCACACTGTAAGGGGCAGGGCGCCGAACAGGCATCTCCCAGCATCACCATCTGGGACCTGTCAGCCAAGTAGGAACGGAACCACTGCAAAGCAGTGCCCCCTAGTCCCAACTCGGCCAGCCAACCCAGAAGGATACCATGGTCAATGGTATCGAAAGCCGCCGAGAGATCCAAAAGGAAAAGCAGGGATGCACTCCCCCTGTCCAGTCCTCGGCGAAGATCATCCAGCAGGGCGACCAAGGCTGTCTCCGTCCCAAAGCCCCACCTGAAGCCAGACTGAAAAAGGTCCAGATACTCCGTTTCATCTAGTATCCCCTGGAGCTGAGACGCCACCACCCGCTCAATCACCTTACCCAAAAAAGGCAGATTGGAAATTGGCCGATAGTTATTTAAATTGGAGGAATCCAGAGATGGCTTTTTCAGAAGGGGGTGCACAATTGCGGTCTTCAAGATGCTAGGCATCACTCCCTCCCGCAAAGATGAATTCACAATGGGTGAATAAAAGTTCAAATAAAATAACTTTTCAATAAAAGTTACTATGAAATACAAGGCATTTTTAAAACACACGCAAAATAAGCTATCCCTCATATTTTTCTATGCCCTTGTAAAAAAGTAGTACATCAGAATAACCGAAAACACATTGAAGACTGTTTGTGTATTCATATGTATAAACCACAACTTCTCACTTATTCAAAACGCTCAACAAGTGAAGGCTGATCTTTTTCTGGTTTGCAAGTATTCTGAAGGGAACAGTACTGATACATACATATACATATTTTCACCCTTTATAGCTAATGCATACATCACTTTGCACACTTGTTGCAAAACCTACATACAAAATACAGTATATTGTAAGAAACAATCATGACATAAGTGCCTTTAGACTAGTTGACAAATCTGCTCCATAATATTCCAAAAACATGTTTAAAACAACTTACATATGTAAAATAGTATATTTTATATACTGACATTTCTCACAATCATGGGCAGCTGTGAAAATGGGAAAAAGAAATCACAGGACAAATACTTTAGAAACATGTGTTTCTACTTGGATCAAAATGAGCTTCAAAATTGAGAACTACTGATTTCCTGATTGCAGCTGCTGGAAGACAATAGAACTCGAATAAAACATAGGAAAGTTGTTGAATAAGGGTGCCTTCTGCAGTAGTATAGGATAAACTGTATTTTTAATGAATACGTGCAACGTGTAACATAAAAATATGTTATTCATCATAGCAAAAACAGCTGGGATCCCATTGAGGAGCTCAATTCCACCTTCAACGTGGGACACATCAGTATGAAACTGCACAGGGCTGAAAAAGCTTCTAGCTGTAGTAATGGTTCTTTAGATATTTTTTTAAGTGTCAGGTTGCGTAGGGTCATGTTGACTCAGATATAGGAGACAACACTAGCTGTAACACTAAAGAGATGCAATAATTTCTTTCCTAAATGCAGACCTTCTAGGCAGGTTGGGTGGTGACAAAAATCAAACGGACTCCAAGACGGACTGTCAGAGGGTATTTATTTCGAAGACAAGAAGTTCTCCTGCAGGAACCAAACATAGCCCCAAAACTGTAATGTCTGAGTGAACACATCATGACAAATCTTGAGGCATGTTTCCTGATGTCACGGAACCAATTATTGCTGCACTAAGAAGCAGTCTACGGCAGGACTCTAAAGAGCTCCTTCGGCATCCACCACGGATTCTCCATTTTGTTTCCCGCCTTCCAAACAGCAACTCCTTGTTCTGCATCATAAGCTCTCGAAACAGTTTGACAGGCAGTATGGGCAGCTTAAAAGGCCCATATACCCTCGAGGCTCTTATAACACTGGGATCAATTTTTTTCAGGAAGAAACTAAGAATCTGAATAACTGACAAGCATGGAAAAACTATACTGACCAAAATGTGCAAAAACTGCACTGAAAGGAACGTGAGGACTTGGCCCATGGCTTCTGGCACTTGAGGCTGCCCCTAGATGTGCAGTTATTCTGTGGGGAAATGCATCTGTGAGCGTCAACACAAGCGGGACTTGCAACCATACGTTCACTCCAATCCGGGGTTTCTTCATGGCAAAAGCTGTGCTAGTCCCTCCTCCGATGCTGTGAAGTGTCCTTCAGCAGACTTCGTGAGTCTGCATGTATCCCAGCAGCACCTGCCCACTGAAAGGGAGAGGAGTTTACCCCGAGGGCTTGCCCTTCTAAGGGCAAAAATCTTCCTGGTGTAGACATATCGTAGACATGGGCAAGAGATGTAGTCTAGTGGTTGAGCTGCCACATTGCCTGAAGAGCATCTTGGACAGGATCGGTTCGAGACAAATGGAAGCTGTCAACTGAGATATCTCAGGTGACAAGCTGAGATAGCCTGCGCTGACCCTCTGTGAGAGAGAGAGTCGCTGTTGGACAAGCTTGGGAGCTCGAAAGCCATGTGCAGCCAGTGAGATACCATAAGGTTGAAAGGAAACAGCTGGAGAAGATGGGTTCTAAGCAAATAGAACATTTATTGTAAAAATCCCTCCGGGGTTTTAGAAAAGCCTGCCTGTGTAAACCGCCTTGAATAAAGTCTGAGGAGAAGGCCTAGATGCCTTTAAAAGGGGTTTGGATAGATTCATGGAGGAAAAGACCATCACAAGTTACAAGCCATAAGCAATCTCCTTGTTTTAGAAGTAGGTTGTCTCTGTGCCAGGTGCAAGGGAGTGGCAACAGGATACAGGTATCTTGTTTTCTCGTGTACTCCCTGAGGCATCTGGTGGGGCCACTGTGAGATACAGGAAGCTGACTAGATAGGCCTTTGCCCTGATCCAGCAGGGCTCTTCTGATGTTCTTATGTTCTTATGAGAAATCTGATGACATAGAAGGTGATATATATAAATACAGATATATCATGCGATTTGCTGCTCCAAATTTCAAAGGCAAAATTTTCCTCTCTTTCTACTAAATGTCAATGAAGACTCTCTTCCTCATCCCACAAAAGATTCCTTGGATAGTGAGGAAGCTCCTCATTCCTGACAGGAATACCAGTTTCCTCCATTATTAGTTGATTCAAAAATTCTGAGATTCAGCCAAAATTCAAGCTAGGTCTATTACCATTACGTCTTTAATTCTCATGCCATATAAAACAATAATTGTTTGGATTTTCTAGGTCTAAGCCAGCAAACCCCATACTGTGTGCAGAGGCACACTAAGCAGGCAAGAAAGGTGCGACACCGGACCTAGCTTGAATTTGGAAGATTTGGAACTCACAGGATAAAAAGTGGAAAAGGTACTTTGCTTATTCCATGGGAAAACACTCATGGATAAGGAAACCCATGTGGAGAGAGAACTTCTGGCCTGCTCTATGATCAACTACAGTCAACAGTGCTGATAACTCAAAAGTAGTATTGCAGTTACCAGGTCAGCAGTAGTCAGATGGCAGAAAGGACCAATAGGATTCAAGCTAGTTCTAGAAAGTTTATATGTAACTTTGCTTTAGTTCAGGGGTTCTCAACCTGTGGTACGTGTACCCCTGGGGGTACGCGGTTTGCTGTGTCTTACCAGCTGCAATCAGCTGTGAGTCGGCATCGGCTTTTAGTTTTTAAAATTTAAACTCCCATCTCACAGCTGACTCAGAGCTGATAAGGCACAGACTCGCAGGGCTCCCATATATATATAAAAACCCTCTGCCAAATCTCTATATAACCCCCTTTCTAGCATTTGCATCCAAGTTAGGGTGAGTATGTTCTTTGACTAAATAGTCCCTAATTTCTTACTAAAAAGAGAAACTTCATTGACAGTGAACAGAAGAGATTCTTGTGCAACAAAACCACCCCTTCTCTCCCCTCAGACTGTGTTCCCAAAAGACTTTGAGTGGAATGCAAATTAAGTGTTTTCCTACCACTCGTTCAACTTATATGCTGGGTTTTAGAATACATTGTTTCTTCCATTTAAAGAAGCCAGCTCATATGGCAGATTGAGCTGGTTCTCTGCCTTCTTAAGGAAGCTAAGAAGGAATTGCATTGGTTTGTTTTTAGATGGGAGACCTGTGGTGATATTTTCTTTAAAAATAAAAAGGGGTGGCTAAAAATGAAAAAGGGGTGGCTAACAGTGTAAGCTGAGTAATTTTAATGATTAATTTTTACATGTTAATAATTAATTTAATTAATTAATGCTAATTAATTGGCACAAGGGTTAATTAATTTGACCGTGCCAGGGGGTACACTTGATAAAAAAAGGTTGAGAAACCCTGCTTTAGTTTATTCTTTGAAATTTCCCATTTCTCTTAAGTATAAAATATAGTGTCCTCCTTCGACCAAGGCTCAGAATGGATTATTGGTCTTTTAAAAATTAATTTATAACCAAAGCAATGCCACGTTAATGCATCTATTTTAAGCAAGCAAAACTCTGAGTTAATTTTAGACAAGCTTTGGTATAATTCACATGTTGAGAGCTTGAAAGAGACTGTGCTTATATGGCTGATGCCCATAAATAATGTCATTCATGGTTCATTGGTCAAATTAATCTGATAGAAAATGACTAAATTGAAAAACTGTGGGTTGAGTTCTTGATGAGTTTTGGCAGAATGCTAAGCAGGCAATTGCAGGCTTATTAATGAAAACAGAGATGGATGGAAACTGAAAAATGAAAGTAGTAGGAAATGACAGATTAAAAGTTAAATGTAACAAATGTGTTGTATTTAATCCTTTTATTTTAATAAAGACATCTACAGATTTTACCATGGTTTGGTGACATGAGTTTTGGTGACTGTGGAATACTACATCTCTTACAGCACAATCCTATGCATGTCTACTCAGAAATAAGCCCCATTTATTCAATGGAGCTTACTCCTGGGTAAGTGTGTACAGGATTGCAGCTTTAGAGTCCGGTTACAATATGAGAATTCACTATAAAAATATGTTTCAGGAAAAGAGTTGTCAGCAGACTACGAGCGCAATCCAACGGAACGATCGGGCGGCAGAACGGGCGCTCTGCTGCCCAAAGCCGTCGTGAATGTGGTGTGGTCTTCTGTGGTGTCTCAGCATTAGTCTGTATGTTCAAAAGAAGCCTGACTTACGGCACAATCCTGTATAAGTATGCGCGGCCAGCCTAAAGGTCCAGCCGCTGCAGACTGAGCCCATTGCGGTCTGCAGCAGTGCAGTCTGGGCTCTCCTTGTCCCCTTCCCCCAATGTAAACTGCATGGGCTGCAATGGGCCTCCTCAGATGCACACCAGCTCTGAAGCTGGCGTGCTTCCGAGAAGGCTGTGTAAGACCGGACCAGGCTGCGACGGGGCTCAGGATATCAGCGCAACTCAGTGCCGATATTCTCTCCCATGGCCCCCCTCCCTTGCCACCCCAGCCCGCCCTCCCCATGCCTCTTGCACCATCTAGCACTGTACTCACCTGTGTTGGCTGACGTGGGTTCAGGATGAAAGTGGAGTGAATGGTGCCGGCCTCTGTGCCGGCGCCATTTACTCCTAGGGTGCTGAAAATGTGCTTTCTGGCACATTGATGACACGCTAGGCCAGCGGAGCTAGCACTCCACCAGCCTATAGTTAGTCAGGATCGGGCTGTGAAGCTGTGGTTCCAGTACAAAAAGTTGCCCAGTAAACTCAGCGTACTTCAGTTTTGCGCATGCAATGGAAAATGTTCTGTCCAAAGGGGGAAAAATTGACAATTCCACTAGGCATGGCCCAAGTTGGATTCCAGTCATGCTATTTTCCATGAAATCAAAGTATGTTACAATCTGAACATGTTTAAAATTATAGGTCTGAGACTATGAGAAAAATTACCTTAATTCATAATAGATACCAAACTGCAGAAAAGATTTAATACAGTGACCATTGCCAAAACGTATCGCAATATTTTTGAAAGGCTAATCTGCACATTTCATATGAAATATTTCAAGTTCATAATATATGCTGCAATTGGGATTTGTAATACCATCTGTCAAAAGGCATTTTTGAAAAGCTGCACATTTAATGCTTTCCACCCAAGTCGTGGGATGCTAAAAATTGAAGAAAGGCTTTAATAAAAACCTTTTCCCTGTAAACATCAATTCCAATATTATAAAAACATGCCTTTTATTAGCACTAAAAAGACTTTTCCGCTCAACACATTCATGTCCTGCAGCATTAAGACAAAACAAAACAAAACAACAAATAACTTTAGACCCTCCACTATGTTAATTATTATATAAAGAAAGAATAATTTAAACAACATTAGTGATCATTTGTAATCGTTAAATAACCATTTCTGGCTGAACGGATTGTTCAGCAGATTTCAGATGTGGGTAAACAAGAAAAATAAAATTCAATGTTCAGTAATGTTACAGTATTATCAGCAGCAATTCTATAGCTATCATTGCAGTAAGCATGTAGAAATAAATAGGTGCATTTTAGGCAATATGTCCACAACACACCAAACCGCATAAGTGTGGAAATCCTGATCTCATAGTAAACATTTCGGGGTAATTCACCTAACGTGGAAAATAAGGCACGTGGAATAACTACATGAGCAGCTATGCTTTTGGAGGTCTTAAATTTAAATTGATTCCAATATATTTAATATTTAAAGAATGTCTTGATAGTACAGCTGAGGCAGGAAGGACTCCAGCTGAAGGAAACTCAGAACAAAAGCAGCAAGTTGGTTAGATTTAAGTTTTTGGACAGGGGTCTTTGTCACAATTCATCTTATATATTTGCACAGCACCTTGTTTTGTAGTACTTATGCTGTAGCAGTAGTAGTTAGAGTGCAGTACAATCTTATGCATGTTTACTCAGAAGCAAGTCTCACTATGTTCAGTGGGGTTTACTCCTAAGTATTGTGCATCGGAAGGCAGCCAAGGTCTGTCTCAGGGTACACCACACATGACTTGGAAACTGCAGTTCCCAAGCCTGTATTTTCCCTACAGGGCCGAAGCATAGCAAGGAGACTTTACCTAGTCCATGAGTTGGGGCAGCAGCCTAGCATAGAAAACTTGAGACAGAATTCATACAAACTTATTTTTCTATATCTATATCGTGTAGGATTTGCCAGAGCCAACAGGATCAGAGTTCGAACAAACAACATTCTGAATGGTGGGTTCCTGTCACAGTCTGTCCTCAAAGAGAAGAGGCTTGTACAGAAATATATACATTTTTACTCAGGTCCAAGTCTGGTTGCCATCCTGTAAGGTTCATAACCTGCTCTTGGTCTTATTTTTTATTTATTTATTTATTTATTTACAATATTTTTACCCCGCCTTTTTCCCCGAAGGGACCCAATGTGGAAGATTTGGGTTTTTACATACAAGCCTATACAGTGGATCCCCCACTTTACAACAGGTTCACTTTACAATCAAATCACTTTACAATGGACTCTCCATAATAAAACAGGGTTCACTAGATGAAACATTATTCATTTTATGATGGGCTCACGATTGCCACCAATAGGACCTCATGGGTGATAGATAAGCCAATCAGCTATGCAAATGCAAGCATTTTGTAGCATCTCAGCCAATAGCAGCAGGTTTAACGTTGTGGCTGTGTTATGGAGGGAAGGATACAGCCTTGTAATTTGTGTTTTATAATTACAACATTGTGTAAACTGATGACCATGGAGACAACTTTTAAATCACCATTTAGAGAGGGAAATAGCTTAGTTCTGCGCCAGAAACTTCAATTTTCGAGGACTTTATTGGGTCTACATTACAATCTTTTCACAATACAGTGGTGTCTCTCTAGAACAGATTACCATCGTAAAGCGGACATTCACTGTATTCTGAATGAAGGATATAGTCTTAGTTCATAACAACAAATTTATTTTTCCTGAAGTATCCAATGGACCTTCTACAAATACTAATTTCTACATGGCCTTCCAGGGTCATCTATGACTTATAGTCTGGGATTAAAACCCATGTTAGATAGTTTCTTACAGCCAGGACGTTGGGAGTAGGTAGACAGGTAACTGATAGGATCCTAAAATGTAAAACCTTCAGGGTTATGATGCCCATCTGTGTTATGATATACTAGTTCATGCTGAAATCTGAAAGGAGTGATGGGTGATGTTTATTTTAAAATGATTAATAATAATGTCTTCAAACCATAAAATAATGAAACATGAAGTCTGCTCAATGAAGCATTCATAAGTCAAGAAAATGTCAGAGTTACTGCAGCATGTGTAATCAAGTTTCTCTCCCAGAGCACAAAGGAATGCACTAGAAGAATTTTTGCATAATCTTTTATTGCTCTTTAATAATGGACTCCCGAGGTCTGTCCAAAGGGAGACACTAATGGTGCCCATTTACTGTATTAATATCTAATCATGCCTCCAATCTGAAAGGGGTCTTCCACATAAAAATAAATAACCCTACTGGACACACATTGGACTTGGTGTTCACTGGTGGGTATGGGGATAGTGATCTGCCCATGGAGGAGATTAAGATCACTCCTCTGTCTTGGACGGATCACTATCTGGTGAGTTTTAGACTGGCAACGTTTTAATCACCCCTGCAGAGCTGGGAGACCGAATTGTATGGTCCGCCCTCGGAGACTGATAGATCCGGATGGTTTCCTGAGGGCTCTGGGGGAATTCCCAGCTTCCCGGGTCAGTGATTCATCTGATGCTCTGGCTGCCCTGTGGTATGGGGAGGCAGCTAGAGCATTGGATCAGATCGCTCCCGAACGGCCACGGCCTTGTCGTCGAGCCAAGGCGGCTCCTTGGTTTACTGAGGAGCTGCAGGCAATGAAACGACTGGGCAGACGCCTAGAGCGACGGTGGAGGAAAACTTGTGATGAATCTGACCGAACACAGGCTAGAGCCCATTTCAGGGCCTACTCCGTGGCGGTGATGGCAGCGAAGAAGGCGTTTTTCTCTGCCACCATTGCGTCTGCGAGTAGCCGGCCAGTGGAGCTCTTTCGAGTTGTCCGGGATCTGCTCCACTCGGCTCCTGTAGCAAGTGAGTTGGAGTGTTCGACGGACCGCTGCAATGAGATCGCACGGCACTTCGCAGATAAAATCGCTCAGATTCGCCACGACTTGGACTCTGGTTTAACAGTTCCAGAAGTTGTCCCTACGGCATCTGTCAATTCCATCGTTTTGGATTCTTTTCACCTTATACAGCCTGAGGATGTGGATAGGGTCCTCTGTAGTTTGAGATCGTCTTCCTGCCCGCTTGACCCTTGCCCAGCTTGGCTATTACGATCTGCGCGGGTTGGGCTGGCCGACTGGGTGGAACCTATTGTGAATTCATCATTGCAGGAGGGAGTGATGCCTAGCATCCTGAAGACTGCAATTGTGCGTCCCCTCCTGAAAAAACCATCTTTGGATTCCTCCAATTTAAATAACTATCGGCCAGTTTCCAATTTGCCTTTTTTGGGTAAGGTGATTGAGCGGGTGGTGGCGTCTCAGCTCCAGGGGATACTAGATGAAACGGAGTATCTGGACCCTTTTTAGTCTGGCTTCAGGCGGGGCTTTGGGACGGAGACAGCCTTGGTCGCCCTGCTGGATGATCTTCGCCGAGGACTGGACAGGGGGAGTGCATCCCTGCTGGTCCTTTTGGACCTCTCAGCGGCTTTCGATACCATCGACCATGGTATCCTTCTGGGCCGATTGGCCGAGTTGGGACTAGGGGGCACTGCTTTGCAGTGGTTCCATTCCTACTTGGCTGACAGGTCCCAGATGGTGATGCTGGGAGATGCCTGTTCGGCGCCCTGCCCTTTACAGTGTGGGGTGCCACAGGGTTCTATTCTGTCTCCCATGCTTTTCAACATCTACATGAAACCGTTGGGAGAGATCATCCGGGGATTTGGAGTTGGGTGTCACCAATATGCTGATGACACCCAACTCTATCTCTCCTTGCCATCTCGCTCCAGGGAGGCTGTGGAAGTCCTAGAGCGCTGCCTGGAGGTGGTTGGGGTCTGGATGAGGGCTAATAGGTTGAGATTGAATCCAGAAAAGACAGAGGTCCTACTAGTCAGGAAAGCTTCGATGCAGGTACTGAGTCATCTGCCCGTTCTGAACGGGGTTGCACTCCCCCTG
Organism: Plestiodon gilberti rubricaudatus; assembly: GCA_026170595.1. Classification (NCBI taxonomy): domain Eukaryota; kingdom Metazoa; phylum Chordata; class Lepidosauria; order Squamata; family Scincidae; genus Plestiodon; species Plestiodon gilberti. The sequence continues at coordinate 189,387,246 of JANXHW010000002.1, read as the reverse complement.
CAGGAACAGGTGCGCAGCTTGGGAGTACTTCTGGATTCACAGCTCTCCCTGGAAAGCCAGGTGGCGGCTGTGGCCAGGGGTGCGTTTGCCCAGCTTCGGCTGGTGCGCCAGCTGCGGCCGTACTTGAGTCGATCGGACCTGACCACGGTGGTCCACGCCTTAGTGACTTCAAGACTGGATTACTGCAACGCGCTCTACGTGGGGCTGCCCTTGAAGACGGTTCGGAAGCTGCAATTAGTGCAGAATGTGGCGGCCCGGGTGGTAGCTGGAGCTAGGCGGTTTGACTCTGTTGAGCCGCTGCTTCAGCGGCTGCACTGGCTGCCCATTCGTTTCCGGGCCCAATTCAAGGTGCTGGTAATGACCTTCAAAGCCCTTCACGGTTTGGGTCCAGGATATCTGAGGGACCGCCTTCTCCCATACATTCCGGCCCGCTCTCTTAGGTCATCTGAGGGGGCTCTCCTGCGTGTACCACCTCTATCGCAAGTTAGGGGAGTGGAAACACATGGGCGAGCCTTCTCTGCTGTGGCGCCACAACTGTGGAACTCCCTGCCAGGGGATCTGAGAACCACCCCCTCCCTCATGACTTTTCGGCGAGGGCTCAAAACATTTTTGTTTCGTCTCGCGTTTGGGTGATGGGTTGTAGCCTGCCTCCTGTGTCTCAAGATGCTCTGCCATGCTGCTTTTGTGCTCCCTACTGTTGCCCCCCCCAGTGGTTTTTATTGATATTGTTTTTATTGTTTTTAAATTATGTATTTAAACTTTCTGTATTTTAAACTGTTTTTAATTTTTGTTGTAAGCCGCCTTGGGCATTTGCCTCGGCATGGGATAAGGCGGGATATAATTTTTTTAAATAAAATAAATAAATAAATAATAAATAAAAATAAATAACAGTATCTTCACACCCATTGAGAGCTTACAGACAATAAGACAAAAACAGGCATAAAGCAAGAGGATAGTTACTAAGGGGGCCCAATCCTATCCAACTTTCCAGCACTGATACAGCTGTGCCAACAGGGTGTGTACTGCATCCTGCGGTGGGGGGGGGCAGTAAGGGAACATGTGTTCCCTTACCTCAGTGCTGTATTGTGGCAGGCTGCATCAGCACTGGAAAGTTGGATAGGATTGGGCCCTAAGTAAGGTACTCAAATTAGAGGTAGGGCAAGTAGTGGAATCAAGGGAAGCTCAAAAACCTGGGTCCCATTCTAAGATGGTCCAGACCTATGCTAATGTGAACCAGGCCTTGAAATGGTGCTTGTCTCACCCAGTAACCCTCCCTTGCCAGTTCTCCCCTCCCTTCCCAAAAGCAACCCCCCCCCAGCACCTTGCTGTTGTGAGGTAACTGCTGATGTGAGGATACCTGGCTCACTACCACACTGGTAGATAGCCAGCCAGACCAGCCTGCCTGCCCATCCAACTCCAGTGCTTGAAATGAATGACACGTTTGAGCATGAACAGAAGACTCCTCTCCTGTTGAGATCAAGGGGCTTTTTGTTTCCATGCATGCTCTCTTTCATGCAAGTATTGGAATCAGTTGGGCACTGTGAAGTCCATGATGTCCTCCTCGGGGGGGGGGGGGGGCGGCGGCAGCAAGATCCACTTCTAAGAGGTTTGAGAAGGTCATGGAGATGGGTAGGAATACTGCTAAAGTGGGATGAGGTTTTAGGCTCACCATTTTACTGTGATCCTATGCCCCCATCTCTTGAGTTAACTCACTCTGGTCTATCTTCAAGTGGCCCCACCTTTACCCACCAAGGGTCTTGTCCCTGCTGGCATATGGATCAAGTACCAGCTCTTTTTCCTCCCTTCTGACAAGGGGTAGGATTGCTGTGGGTACCAGACAACCTGCTCCAGGGTCCAGGAGTCTCGGAGGTCCTGGTCCCCATTGTAGCCTTCCCTGGGTTCTCCCATCACCTCTCAGGGAGGAAGCTGGTTTCCTGTCCTGCTCGCTACTATAAGGCTACTATATTGGCTACTATAAGGCACTGGTTGGAGGACTGCCTGGACAGAACTGAGGCAGCTCTGCTTGCTTCCCCCCCTAGTGCTTACTGATGCAGGTGCCCTGCCTTTTTTTTCATTGGAAGGCAGCCATGATTCCAACCAATTGACTGAGGGAGGTCTGTTTGATGCCTCCATGTGTATTGTAGTGTGTGTGTGTGTGTGTTTGTGTGTGTACACTGTGCTGGAGCAGTGTGACTGTGCTGGAGCAGAAAGAAGCTACACAGAAAGGCAAAGGTACAGGTGGGCCCTAGTTATTCTCGGGTTTGGCATTCACGGATCTCAATATTCGCGGATGTAGCCCATGAATAATGGGGCGCTAGAGTCCAGCAACCCAATGTCTGCATTACTCATTGAGGGCCCCCCTCCAGAGGCCCATTCCATGTTGCGCCAGCCTGAAAACCCTTTCATAGGCCTCTGAAAGCCTCTCCCAAGTGACCAGACGTCACTTCCGGTCTAACTGGAAGTCACTTCCGGCCGCTTGGGAAAGAATTTCAGAGGCCCACGGAAGCCTGTGGAAGGGTTTGCAGGCCGGCATGATGCGCAATGGGTCTCTGGAGGCCCCCCCAGGGAGTAATGGAGACATTGGGTGCTGGACTCCAGCATCTGCGGATCCTCGTTATTTGTAGGGGGGGGGGGCCCAGAATGGATTCCTCATAGATAACAAGGGCCCACTGTATTTTTTTTAACTTGTTGCGTTCTTGGCTTTTTTTTTTATTTTTTAACTTGTTGAATCCGGTTGGGTTTTTTACTTGTTGCCTCCCCAGACTGCACGTCCCTGGTGTACTGTCCTCTTCCATTTGCTCATTTTCCAACTTGCTCCATTCCCTCTTCCTTCCTTCCTTCCTTCCTTCCTTCCTTCCTTCCTTCCTTCCTTCCTTCCTTCCTTCCTTCCGCTGCCCCATGTCTCCCCATCCTTCTCTCCACCTAGCGGCTCCAGTTGCTTTCAAGGGTTGCTACAAGCCCCATCTGCAGCTGCAAGCTGTAGCGAGGTGCAGGGCAGCTCAACAATGGCTGATGACATCATTGCAGGCTGTCCCTCGCTACAGCTGAGCTGCGCTGCTTGGCTCCCTTCCTCATTGGTCTGGGACAGTGAATGACTGGCACAGGCAGGAAGGACAGCCTGCAGGCCAACATGGTAGTGAGACCAGCTCTCTCTCTCACTATTGATTCTGTCCCTTATGCAGTGCTAATGGGGCCTGTGCCAGCTTCTTGGTTGTGAAGGTGAGGGCTGAAGGGGAGAGATGTCAAAATTATATCATCTGGCTCTTGAAAGCATTTCTTGACTCTTTGCAAGGAATGCTCACAAAGCCCAGAAAGTTTGAGGGGAAGAAGTTACTCAACTATCTCTAGTAAATTGAGGAAACAGTCTTACGGACGTCTTAGCTTGTTATTGTTGTTCAGTCGTTAAGTCGTGTCCGACCCTTCGTGATCCCATGAACCATATCCCGCCAGGCCTTCCTGTCCTCCACTATCTTCCTGAGTTCGCTCATTTTCATGTTTGTTGCATCGGTGATGCTGTCTAACCATCTCATCCTTTGCCTTCCCCTTCTCCTTTTGCCTTCAATCTTTCCCAGCATCAGAGTCTTCTCCAGAGAGTCCTCTCTTCGCATTAGGTGGCCAAAATATTTGAGCTTCAGCCTCAGTACCTGTCCTTCCAGGGAACAGTCAGGGTTGATTTCATTTAGGATTGACTGATTTGATCTCCTAGCAGTCCAAGGGACTCTCAGGAGTCTTCTCCAGCACCACAGTTCAAAAGCATCTGTTCTTCAGCGCTCAGCCTTCCTTATGGTCCAACTCTCGCTTAGCTAAAATGTGCTAAACATGGATATTGGTTGCATCCTGCTGTTCCAATACACTAGAATAGAACTGCATACTAGCAAAAGTACTTATTGCTAGCTAAAGGCATTTGTAAAAACATGTGGAAGTCAATGCATAACTTGCTTCCCGAAGGGCATTTAAGTTGCTCTAGCATAACCCAAAGCATTCAGACACAAGGAGAAAGATAACACAGCAGACATGGGAGCAAGGGAAAGGGCAGACAATGCAAGGCAATTACACTGCAAGCAGCGTGAAACACAATCTCAGGCAACATTCAGAAACATATCAGACACTTAGATAAACCAAGATACACTTTTACTTAGAAGCAAGATTCCCTTCCCACTAATTTAACGAATGTAGGAATTCAGCTATAACGCTTTTGCATATTTTACAGGGTGCGTTTCCACTAGAACTGTTTTGGTTTAAGAAAACTAGAATCTGGTTCAAATCTTAACGTCTTATAGACCATTTTCAGCCTTGCCTACTAATTCATGCACTCATCAGTACAGAGATAAAAATAGTCAGTTTATACATTCACAGAAAGGTTAACAATATCAATCAAATGCAGCTGTTTCAAATGGATCAATTTTAGACATAATCTTTGACTTGATTTATAGTTTTCAAGGACATTTAACTGACACAAATTCTTGAAAAATAGAACCCATGAAATCAAACTTTTACTGTAGTTTTTCCATTAGCAAGGGAAGAAGCAAAATATTTCATATACTGTATCTGGTTGGCTATTATTTCTTTGTCGTACAATTTTAGGTTCTAGTGTGTAGTAGTAAATTGCCTGGCCATCTTGTAAAGTAGTAGTTGAAAGACCCTGTTTTATAAAGCTTTGTACTTCTCTCTGTTGACTTGGTATTTTTTTGTTTTACATGTCTGGTAATACCTTCTGCTTTGACCCTTAAGGCAACTTTCTAATGATTAAATAAAGCACGATTTTGGGATGCACATGTTTTCCAACAGCTAGTGAGTGCTAAAGATAAAGTATATAACACAAGCAGTTACACTGAAACCAAGGGTAAACACAATTTAAGAGGCTGCTAGAAGATCAAATCAGTCAATCCTAAATTAAACCAATCCTGACTGTTCCCTGGAAGGACAGGTACTGAGGCTGAAGCTCAAATATTTTGGCCACCTAATGCGAAGAGAGGACTCTCTGGAGAAGACTCTGATGCTGGGAAAGATTGAAGGCAAAAGGAGAAGGGGAAGGCCAAGGATGAGATGGTTAGACAGCATCACCGATGCAACAAACATGAAAATGAGCGAACTCAGGAAGATAGTGGAGGACAGGAAGGCCTGGCGGGATATGGTTCATGGGATCACGAAGGGTCGGATACGACTTAACGACTGAACAACAACAAAGTCAGAACTAGAACTTATCGTACTTCCTTCCATTAATATTTCATGAAAATCAAGAGGTTTGCTATGATGGCCAGGAAAGAAGAATGCATATCAGCGCCTGTATTGTTGATATAAAGTGTTCATATTCCTTCTAACTACTAAGAAGCCAAATGATCGTTTTTAAAGTCTAAAGAACCTAAATGTTCTCTTCATTCTAAAACCAGTCCTAAACAACAAATCTCAAGGTGTAATGCCATAAACAGGTGTGAATATTTTGCTGATATCTTATAACTTGGCCAGAGTTTGTAAAACCTTTTTATTCTGAACCAGTGGAACTTATAGTGTCAAGAAAAGCTTCAGTCATCTCCTTAACTAGAACTGCACCCCCCCGCCCCAATACACAGGCAGTGGCGTTGCTGGAGGGGGTGCGGCACCATAAGTGGCAAACCGGTGTAACGTGGCCCCTCCCACTCGCCCTGGAGCCAACACCACTGCACTCTGGATGGAATGGAAGTTTGAGGAGGTATTGGGAAACACCACCAGAGTCAGAATCTCACTCCTGGCTAAGTTTCTAAAGCTCTCCAGAGAGAGCGCAAACTTGTCTTGAAATTTTATATTGGGTATGGAACTCAGGAGACTGGTTCCTACAATTGGCCCTGTTCTTTACATTGGAGACAGAAACTGAGTTTGCTGGAGATTTTGGAGCAAAGTCCTGAACTGGGCTCCCATGGTCTCCCCCACCTGCCCCCAATGCACTGGCGTCGCTGCAGGGGGGGTGAAGCTCTAAGTTCTGCCACGGTCTGACCCTCTGTTACACCAGTGCACGAAGCGGCCCTGCCCCCTCGCCTTTGGAACCATTCAGGGCGGTGAAAGCAATGCGCTGCGCATTGCTTTCACTGCCTTGAATGGTTCCAAAGGCGAGGGGGCGAGACAGCTTTGTGCACCGGTGTAACGGAGGGTCAGACCGTAGCGGAACTTAGAGCTCCGCCCCCCTGCAGAGACGACAGTGCCCCAATGGCACACTGGGTGATACCATTGCCACCAGTATTGAGGGTTCAGGTGCTCGCCCGCCAAAGAGGGCTTTCTGATGGGTGTGGGTCCTTGGCCAGGGCCCAACTGAGCCAATATTGAGTGTTGTACACCCATGGGATAATTAAGAGTTACCGTAACTTGAATATTTGAAATCTCTCTAGTACAACTTCACATATTTCAGGGATGAGCTACGATGCTGGAAACAGGTTTCAAGGGTTAAACTTGGAACAAACAAAGTTCAGAAGAAGATCAAAATTATAGCGGGGTTGATCCTACAAGGACAGCCCAAGTGGTTGGGGTGTTTAGTTGTAGAAAAAAAGACAACTAGTAGGACAACAATTGGGGATGTTATGGGAGGGGGGGTCTATAAAATTATGCATGGTGTGGATATAGTGGACGGAAAGAAGGTTTTTTTTTTCTTTATTTTCCTCCTCCTCCTCCTCCTCCTCCTCCTCCTCCTCCTCCTCCTCCTCATATAATACTAAAATCAGGATAATCTCATGACACTTACTGGCTGCCGATTCAAGACAGATGAAAGACCTTAAGACAACACATGAAATGTAATGATAACCAATGGCTTCAAATGGGGATTAAGTATGTTCATGGAGCACAGGTCCATCAACGGTTATTAGCTTTGATAATAAAATTGAACCTCTGTGTACATACATAGGTTTATGTCATGAAGCTCCGAGCCATCAACAGGGAGGGCTGCTACCATTGTTGCTTGCATGTGAGCTTTCCAGAAATATATAGCCCACTTTTGTTGGAAACAGGATACTGATCTATTCTTGTTGTTGTTGTTGTCATTATCATTATTAATCATTATTATTATTATTCATATAGCACCAACAATGTATAGGACAATAAATCCTGGGTCTAATCAAACACAGCTCCCCCCCCTTTAGCTCAAAACATAATCATTACTGATTTCCATCATCAGGTTTTTTACACAACACCACATCAAATGGATGAAAGCTGTTCATATATTCAAACCTCAAGACCCATCTCCCATCTATACCTTTGCTTAGAGTCAGATGAGAAATGGCTGAAGTATCAAACCCCATTTCACGTTGTTTTGGCTATAAAAACGCAAGGGTCAGACATTTAATATATGGGAAAAACCTGTCCTGAAATGAGTGCTTGGATTTAATTAACATTCTGGCAAAGCATGAATGTAAAAGAGGGAAACTCAGACACAGACAAGAGATAAAATTAGATTAATGACACACTGCCCAATTTTACAGTCTCCATGTTAAACACATCTTAAAACAAAATGCAAATAGAGTTTTAAAAAAACAGAAATAGCTAATGGTAACACACTGTTAAAAACCAAGTTTTGCATTCAAAAAGTCTAAACAGGACAGGCAGAGATGAATTTGTAATGCTCAAACTCCCACTTCAGTTCTTAAAAGCAACCAAGGATCAAAATGATTGCAATGATTAATCTCTTTCTTTCCTGAATTTCCTTTTAGGCACAGCTTGGATCAAACACCCTGTAGATTAGGAGTGATGCAAATACAGATAGTTTTGCAAGCTTGGGAGAAATGATTTTACAGCTTATATTTGCCACAGGGAGCTAACTAACTTGTGGAATTAGATAGTTTTCAGAAAGAAAGGAGGATTACCTTCATTTCTCCTGGATAAACACAGTTGTCAGTCAACAGATGTATCTGATTTGCAGGGACAGATGTTTTATCTGGGCATGTATCCAGATATTTACAAAAAAATCACCTCAGTTTAAACTCAGTATCAGCCACTGTAGACCCTTAACAAAGGTTCTAATATATTCCTAGTTCTGGAATATATTGGAACCGAGTTAATAAAGATTCCGAGTTAATACAGTAAACAAACTGCTGTATATTTAACGGTCAATGGACTACAGGTAATTCTGCCCATTAGCTTTTTGGATCTTTCATTTTACCCTCTGATGACTAACAAGACATGTTTGCAATAAGGGCTGACCCAAACCTGGCAAGGTACCTTCTGAGAACCTCTTTTGCTCCCTGCAAAAGGTGTGCCCCTTAAGGTGCTCTTTCACCGGACGTTGTGCAAGTGTTTCCCATTATGTAGGGGTGGGTGTTGGGGATATGTCCTCTAGCTGAGGTGACCAAATTAACATTCCCTGTCCTGTTGCATATTACTGGCAGGCAATGAAACCACCCACACAGCATGGTACGACTGGGAACATAACCCCATTGCATCAGCAAGGGAGGTGCAGTTCCTCTCCTCCCCACTTCCAATTCATAGTGAAGGCACCTTGTTACTCTCAGTGATGCTGAGATCAAATCTAATTAGCTTTGTGGTGCCACACGTGTGATGCCATAAGGTCATCACACTGATTGGCTGGGATCCTGGGATATTCTGCAGACCAATTAAAAAAGTTTAACTGAAACCATAAACCAGCAGCACATCCTTACCTGTGGACGAGCTGTTTGCGGCTGACACAAATGGCCGTAGTCTCGTAGTCATGAGTGACACACACTTTATGAGGGCTGCACTTTACCTTCAAACACGGGTCTTTGGATGGATCCAGGGCTATTAAAATAAGATATAAAAAGGAGGTTTAGAAACATCTTTCATTACTTAGGGTAAAACAAAACAAAATACCGGACACCAAGTAAGGAAATCAATAGTACTATTCAACATATCTTCAGCATTGTAAAAAAAGCATGCCATGATGCTTATCTCATTTATCCTCACAAGAACTCTGTAAAGTAAATCAGGCTGTTCATTTCACCTGCTGGCGCTGCATCAAACACTCCCACATAACCACTTCTGTGGCAGCCAAGCACTCAGGACAAATATCAACCCACTCTCTTCCTTTCTAGTTTTTCTCCCTTCTCCCCCACTTCCCTTTCATGAGTGCAACCAGAAAGCCACTACTCTAGTGCTGCCCACGGAACAGCCAAGCCATCCTGTTTTGAGCCACATCACAACACACCCTGGGAAAGCAGCCTTGGCCCCCTTGCCTTGTTTCCCACCTTGGAAGTAGCCAAGGCAACTGCCTAGCACCTGGGCTTGCTTTTCGAGCCCTTTTCTACTTTTTGTCCCGCTTTGAACCAGGGTTCGTTTGGTCTTGGCAAGCTAGCCGTGCAATTCCTGCAATGCTCTAAACTTAAATAGCAGATACAAGCAAGTGACCTTGGTCTCTGGCAAGTCCTACCATTGACCCACAAGTCACTATGTTCTATGTTTCATGTGCAGTAAAACAGATGACACACAGCTCAATCGTGTCTAGCTGGGCTGCAGCACGGGCGTAAGGCCCATGCTGCATCCTATCTAAAGAGGGTCCTGCACCGGCGCTGCTGGAGCACTCCTCGGAGGAAGTCCTCTTACCCAGAGTAGAGCTCCAGCCGCCCCGATGGGTCTACTTGAAAGTGCACCAGCTATTCTGTTGGTGCACATTCAAGTGAGTTGTGTAAGAGCAGCCAGGCCGGGGAAGCGGGATAGGATTTTGGCTGAGCCGCAGCTGCCAATCCCTCCCACTTCCAATCCCCCCATCCCGGAACGCCCCATTCCACCCTCCCTCTACCGCCTGGTGGGGAACTTACCTTCCCCAGCGGGTGTTTCACTGGATCTGGGGTGGGTAGAGCAGCGGCGGTCTGTTCACCAGCGCTGCCTACTTTCCGGGTGCCACAAACATGCTTTACGGCACATTTGCAACACCCGGAGCAGTGCTCCGCCGGTCTAAAATGTAGACTGGATTGAGCCATTAGTGTCTATCTTTTCCTTTTTGGTGGTGTGTGCTGTATGTCTGTTGTAAGTCTAGGACTCTTGGTCTATTTTTAAACCACTTTAGGGAGGGCCTGAGATCAACCCCAGCCCTCCAGTGTATGATTCCCCCTAACCAATCCATCAAGGATTCTGTGAACAAAGAAGATACCTGCGGCCAAACGATCTACTTCTCAGTGGCTTGGGACATTGGCTAGGAGTTGCCAGGACTAGTGTGTAGGGTGGGGAGGTGGCCCCTTTAGACCCATGAAATCTTTCCACTGAGCTTTGGAGTGGTTTCTTCCGCTTCACCTAAGAGCTCATCTTGCCTGGCAGGCCTTCCCTCATTGCCTCAGAACTGTGTGTGTGTGGGGGGGAGGGGCTTATACAGCCTCCGCTTTCCCACTTCTCACAAGACACCTTCTCTGGGCTGCTGTCTCTCCATGGCTATGGAGGCAGAGCATTCAGCTTTGCATCCTGTCACTTTGGCTTCAGCACTGGAACTGACTGAGGCTTGTGTACTGAAGCCTGCCTTATGGGCATGTGTGGTTCTATCCTCCTTCCCACCCAAAGCCTCCCCCCTCCCATGCTCTCATTGCCACAAGTAACCAAGAAGCTTGGCTGAGGCTCAAGGAAGGTGTACGTAGTTGCAGGATCTCCCTTGGGACTCAATTGTGGCTGCAGTGCTGGAAAGGAATTGGTGGCAAGCCTGTTGATGATGTGCTGGTTGGTGCCAGGCCTGTTGATGACGTGCTACTGGCAGCAGTAGCATAGCTAAGGTGGGGCTTGGTGCATATAGGTTCCCAAGTGCCATTAGCAGCCTCCTCGTGAGGAGCGGCCATGGCTGCTGCTTTTGCAGCCACAGCAGCAATGGCCAATTGGCCACGTTTGGGCCAATTTCAGGGCAGGAGATGCACCCTTCTACCACCCTTGCTCTTGTAAGGCTCCAAATGGATCCATTCCGGGAGCAATGTAGCGATGCAGGGGTGGAGTGATGACGCAAAACATGTTATCGCCCCCCCCCCCCCCACACACACACACGTCAGCAATGCCACTGACTGGCAGGCCTGTTGATGATGGCAGGTCTGGTGATCCTGGCAGTGGGCCTGGAGGCTGTGCATGGGGGAGGTGGACTCCCCTGCAGGGCTTAGTGGGTGCAAGTCTGGGGAGGCAGTGCTGCTCCTGGACAGTCTGTTGCCCTGGTTCAGACTACAGAGAGCTGCCACTCCACCATGGTCTTTCACCACAGTTGGACATTGGGATTTTGCGGCTTCTTTCTCTTCTCAACCCCCGGTCCTCCTTCTCTCCTCCTTTTCTCCTGCAAAAAAACGTGGTTTCCAGCCCCAATTCCCCCTGGGTAATCCTCCTAATTTCCCTATTCTAGCTATCCCTCCATTCTCCCCTCCTTGCTTGCACCATTATGCGCCCGCCCCCTTTCCCTTGTATGGATTGATTTCCTCCTCTTTCTTCAAGCTAGAAACCACGTGTTTAAGGCCGATTAGTGTGAGTGACTATTTACTACTTTGCACTACATTTCATTTTTGATGCCCCCTCCCTGCTATTGTATTATTATCCACAAAATAAAAGTTACCTATAACTTCGACTCCCTCCTTCTTGTATGCCATTCTATTGAGTTGTGCCACTGGCCATTGTGCACTCGGCCCCTGCACACAAAATGGATTCCCCCCATCATGCGCACATGGTCCTTGTGTCTCAAACAGCATGCCCAGTAACGGTTCTACCCACTGCAGTGTCCTGCTTTCTGCCAGTTACTCATCCACTTCCTTAGATCTACAAAAGCACAAAACAGTCCCCAGTCGTCCCAGCATTAATGCTCTTCCCAGTGGCTGCTGTTGGTGTCTCCCTTGTGGCCCTTTGACTGTGAACCTCTTTGGGAACTGTCTTCTCATTTTTTTTTTTTTTGCTATGTAGACCATTTTGAGAACTTTTTGTTGAAAAAAGGTAACTGTTGATTATATAGCTGGAATCTCAGATTCACTTCTCTTCTCCTAACATCACACCAAATGTCAAGCACGCCGATCCATAACTTTTAACAGATGCTTGGACAATAAAGAAGTCGCCCAGATTATATCTAAGGCGTATCAATGCCCAGGGGGACTGTATATGTTTGTCATATGCTTGAATTAAGGGTGAGGAAAGAGGACCATTATTTTTTTTCTCAGTTTCAATTATGTTTTCTCCTTGGTTTCTGAAATTGAAATTTATATTAAACTAAGTTTTTGCACTAAGTTTTTTTTTAAACTTAGTGCAATCAAGAGCATTAAGAAAAAATGCTACCAGAACATCACTGGTCTATCATGTGTGGAAGTCTGGACTACAGCCAAATGTCACTGTATTTATTGAAACAACAATTGTATTATAGGCTATTTAATGATTGCTATTGTGCAGCAGGAGATGTAGAGATTGCTGAGCCCCATGTGAAACTTAGCAATCTTATGTTACTACAATGCGTGATTTCCTGTACTGTATTTTATCCAACATAGTTCTAAAATCAACAAAAACTCAGCATGCCCATTCCAACTGGTGCCAGCATGATCCATAAACACTGTGTAGAAGGAAGATACTATCATTACCGCAACACACTTTTCAACTCTGCCTTTCATTACAAAAATTCCCAAAGAACATTTGAAGCTTTCTGTGTCCACGTACAGATGATGAACCATTGCACAGTTAAATACAATTAATTAAGCATGGGGTAAAATACGGTCTCTGCAGCGCAATGAAGCACCAAGCCACACTCTAGTTTTGAAGGAATTAATAATGCCACATTGTATAGAGGAACTGCAGGCTATCTTTTTAATACCGTAGAAAGAAAATAATTACAAACTTGGGATTTTGCCAGGACATAAGGATTAAAACCGTTTTACATCCGAAAAAGATCTTTGGGGACTATAAGCAGCCCACTGATGTTCTGTCAATAGTATAATGATTGGTCCCTACGAAAATTTCCCATTTAACTTGCAATAAACCTTTTATGCATATAGAGCATGAATACACTGGTATATATATATATATATATATATATATATATATATATATATATATATATATATATATATATATATATATATATATATATATATATATATATATATATATATATATATTTTCCTGGCCTGGACGTTTGCAGCTGTTTTAGACTAATTTCAGGGTGCTGATTCCAAATGTGGCATCAGCTTTGTCTATCACATCAGGTTTTTGAGATATCAAATATTGCATTTGATAAAATCAATTAAAAACAGCAAATTTACACTGGTCTACAATAAATTATTTTGTCCTGGTCTGGACTTTTGCAGCTGTTTTAGACTAATTTCAGGGTGCTGATTTCAAATCTGATCTCAGATTTGCTCTATCACATCTTGTTTTTATGCTATCGGCATACCTCATTCCCGAAATTAACTCTTTGTCACTTATGATTGCAAGTTGTTGCGAGTCAGTGACTGCTTTAGTGTTAATATATAGTGCTGTATTTTTAGGATAGTGTGTTTATAATATCATTTTATGTAGATATCCACATTTATTTAATATTTTCCTTCTGCAGGGCGTGATCTAACAATGACTACAACAGGGGTTCTCAACCTGTGGTACGGGTACCCCTAGGGGTATGCGGACCTCTTGCTGGGGGTACGCCAAGCCCTGCCCCTTATCTGCTAACATGGATTTTAAATTGTAATTAGTTTCAAAGCCCTTCTGTCTCTCTTTTGGTTTTGGGCTTATTTTTGTACTTTGGAAAATGTACTTTGGTGGGGTGGGGGAGGGAGGAGCTGATTTTGGGAAGTGTGACTTGGAGAAAAAAAGAGATCCTTGCATCTCTCTCTCTCTCTCTCTCTCTCTCTCTCTCTCTCTCACTCACTCACTCACTCACTCACTCACTCACTCACTCACACAGTTAAATAAGACATTTTTTCACAGTTAAAATTGTGTTAGTAATTTTTTACTTAACGATTAATTACCTAATTAATTAATTGATTAATCTAATTAATTAGCAGTTAATTAGCAGGGGGTACTTCAGAAAATTGGACCGTGATAAGGGGGTACCCGGTCAACACACTTTTTCTGGCATAAAGGGCGCTGATTCCAAATCTGGCATCAGGTTTGGCATAATGAAAATGGGGTATGCCGATAGCGTAAAAACGAGATGTGATAGAGCAAATCTGAGATTTGGAATCGGCACCCTGAAATTAGTCTAAAACAGCTGCAAAAGTCCAGGCCAGAAAAAAAAATATATTGTAGACCAGTGTAAATTTGCTGTTTTTTTATTGATTTTATCAAATGCAATATTTGATATCTCAAAAACCTGATGTGATAGACAAAAACTGATGCCAGATTTGGATTCAGCGCCCCAAAAGTACCTTAAAACCATTGGAATACCTTATGCCAGAAAAAGTGTGTTGACCAGTGATATATATAAGAACAGAGTTGGAGAGTGCAAGGAGGGATGGGCCTGAAGCTCTAGGATATGTTCAGCTCTTTTTTTAAGCAAAATTATAAATAGGAAAACATCCACTAATAATGAAAAGAAGAGAAAAATTATACCAGGATATCACAATTCACAGTATATAACTTCCAAAGGGATATAACTTCCAAAGGGCAAGGCCAACCTACTACTGCAAAAGCAATGAAGAGTTTTCGGCACTTGAAACGTTGACATGTTTATTATAGCATAAGCTTTCATGGATGTTTTCCACAGAGAAAAATGTAAATAGAGAAGTCAATTGGCCTTGAAATGCAAGCAGTAGAGTCTATGAAATGCAAAACTATAATCCAGGGGTTCTCAACCTTTGGAGGCCCTGGCACCCCCTATCACGGTCCAATTTTCTGAAGTACCCCCTGCTAATTAACTGCTAATTAACTGGATTAATCAATCAATTAATTAAGTGATTCGTTAAATAAAAAAGTACTAAAACAATTTTAAATGTGAAAAAATGTCTTATTTAACTTTCTCTGTTTGTGTGTGTGTGTGAGAGACACACACCCACACGCACGCAAGGATCTCTTTTTTCTCCAAGTCACACTTCCCAAAATCAGCTCCTCCCTCCCCCACCCCACCAAAGTACATTTTCCAAAGTACAAAAATAAGCCCAAAACCAAAATCAGGGAGACAGAAGGGCTCCAAAAATAATCACAATTTAAAATCCACGTTAATTAATGGGGCAGATAAGGGGCAGGGCTTGGCGTACCCCCAGCAATAGGTCCGCATACCCCTAGGGGTACCCGTACCACAGGTTGAGAACCCCTGCGTATAATCCATTCCATGGCCACCTGACCTCACTGTTTATTCACCCCCTTTACCTATGTGTGCACATGCATGCGAACACACATGGACACACACATGCCCCTACCTGCCAACTGAGAATTTCACTTCAAGCATCGATTTTGTAACAATAAGCCAGTTAGTCTTTACGGTGCCACAAGACTGTTATTAAATGGGCCCAGCTATCCGTCCCCCCTTTGTTGCTTTCTTTAACACCCAGTCTAATGAGGAGTTTTGGAGAACTGAAAAGCTTCTGGCAGGAAATCAGCCAGAGACTGTCTGAGGGAAGCAGTGCCTAATGGGAAACCTCTCCCAGGAGAGCCCAGAGCCCCATGGTTACTTGCTTAAAATAAATTGCAGCCATGCCCGCAAGCAGCCAAATGTGACAACCCACTGAATTACCTATGAGCATAGACTAGGCAGGCAAGGAGTCAAAATATAGGCAGTTTATTAAAAACACAAAAGAAAAAAAAGGAATTAAATAAAATGGTAAGAGGGGATAGAGAAGTACAAGGATGAAAAATGTCTGCGTGCTGGATGGCCATAAAGCATGTGCTTGACCAATTTGGATGCAGCAACGGGCTATGTCCAGCAGAGGGAGGTGGGGAGCTGCTTAATAGCAAAGTACTCAGCCCCCAGCACTGTCACTAGATGTCTCAAATTTGCAGGTTGGCTTGGAGTGAAAAGAATAAATAAAACAAAATCAATTCCCTGAACATATCCAGCTAGAAATTCAGCCCTTATTGCTAGCTACTTATGTTGTTTCAAGAATCCTAGCCTTCTATACCTACTGGATGGAGAGTAAGTGGGTGCGCCTTCTGCTAACTAGCAGCTGATTCCAATGGCAGACCTGGCAAAACACACCAAGCATCCTTGTGCCTGATCTTAAGAAACTAGGGGCCCAATCTTATCCAACTTTCTAGTGCCAATGCAGCCATGCCAAAGGGGCATGCACTGCATCCTGCGGTGGGGGGGGGACAGTCTCGGAGGCCTCCTCAAGGTAAGGGAACATTTGTTCCATTACCTCTTGGCTGCATCAGTACTAGAAAGTTGGGTAGGATTGGGCCCTAGGTTTGATTATATCATAGGGTTACCTGATTGGATGAGAGGATGCCACCAAGCCACTCCATCCCACCCCTTTAGAGGTGAGTTTGGCTGCCCAATCAGTGGGCACATGCCAATCTCAGTAGGAGGCTTGACTAGTAGCTATTGTCTCTGGGGGGAACCCAGGCACAGAGGAATAGCAATACACATCTAACCACATGGTTGTTTGGGAACAGCATTTCAGACAATGATAAAGGCTACTGCAGGAGCATGTCCCAGCAGCGTTCAACACATACATAGTCATCAGAGAAGCCTCTGAGCGGATTAGAAGAATCTAAAAATAAAAATCAGAGAAAAGGCAGGGCACAACACAGCTGCTTTTGTGCCCCATGTCCTGAACATTTGAAAACCACATTACCACTCATGTTAATTTCTTGAGAACACACTGCATTGCTAATGTGAGGAACAGAACCATGAACTTCCTGCTTTACAACTCAGGTTCTACATTACACCAGCTCTGCTGAAGGTGTCTACATTTTGTCTCATAAAAGCACTATTAATAAAAGCACTATTAAGAACAATAGAGTGATCAGCTTCCAGAACAAAAGGCAACAAGGCATTCTTCTGAACTGTTAACTAAACCATTACTGATACACAATTGAAAAGGAATTTTAAAATAGTTTAATTGAGATTTGAGACCTAATGCTTTCTATTGGAAGAATCCTGGCAATGTCTGTATTCATTTAAAAGGAAAAAATGTATACCGTAATTTATATGGCTGCAAAAAATTATGAGTTAACATAAAATCAATGCATCTCAAAGTCTTAGAAAGTATAAGGCAAATGCAAGAGAATCCAAATTGTATTATATTTGCAAGACTCACAGTATTTAAGCCTCTATCACGGAAAGATAAAATGTATGACTAAAAAACAACATTTTGAAATTCTCCATAAGTGAGAAGGTATTCTGGAATTTGTTTCCTGAAAATTATGTGAAATATGTAAATCTTTTAACTCTTTTGACGTTTCTGAGTAAACATATTTCCGGAGACTAAAAACTATGCATAAATTCACATTTTGATTCAATGAGGACCATTCATCCACCAAAGTGATCTAAGAAACGCAACTTTCTCCCACCCCTTTTAAGTTGTACAAATGGTATTGCAGAATTAGTCACAGCATTGCATCCATGAGGCTCATGCCAATTAATCTAATTACATGACAATTTAATATGCAGAGTAGCTGCACTTCTCCTCCTCATGATACACATTCGCAGCAGTTCTTAGAGGTGAACAAGTTCCCCACTTTGGCTCTTATCCATTCTGAAGGGAAAAACAGCATGCTCTCGGATTTATGCTTATGAGGCTCAGGGATAAATTATGTCTGACAAGGATAAATTAGTAGAGCCTAGAAAGGGGAATGAAACTATTTGAGGCTGTGATCTTCCAACCCTGTGGGGGACGTTCTGGAGTGAAATTTCAGGCAGTAACTATTTTCACTCTCTTTCCAGTCCAGTTTCATTTCTGCAATTGCAAAAAGGGATTACATGATTTTACCCTTTCTCAACCTTTTCTATCATTTTGCAGTCCTGTTCTATGGATAGCATGGCACGTATCTCCAAATCAAACAGGTTTCAGTAAGAATTCCAAAAGCCAGACGAGGTTGCAAAATACAAGAGGAAGAAATATGCCCAGTTTCAGTTTTAGATTATAACCTCATATAGCTCAGGTGTCTCCAGACATATGCTACCTTCTGTTGGTCTTTCACTTACTTGATGATCACAATACGGTAATGAAAAGCTTCATAACATAAAGGAATGAAAATTGAGAGCAAGATCTGATAAGCACTTCCATCTACACAGTCACTTGTCTTAACAATTATTTATCTTGTATCCTACTGCTGTTTACACATGCAAAAAAATGAGGGAGGGAAGAGAGAGAACTGCTGCCCTCTGAAAAACACAGGCTGCTCTATGTAAACTAGAGCTGTAAAGGCCGTGACAGACTGCACGAATTTCGGTGTGTCCCGGACGCCCGAGGAGCTTTCTCGAGCTGTGCTGAGGTGTCTGGTTACCACAGCGGAAGCGAGCAGTCTCCCGATTTCCGGCACGATCGAAAATCTTCCTGGGCCATCTTTGAGGGGGCCACACAGCGGAGCTACTGCAGCCACCAAGGAGGAGGGGAGTGGCTATCTGCCAATCGGGTGTAAACTTTAGTGTTAGCCAATCACTGTGGAGGTTTCTTCCAAGAAGGCGGGACAAAAGGAGGGACTACTTGCGGGAAGACACTCCTACAGACAAGCTCAGATCGCGGAGGACGGTGGCCAGCCTCTCGCGCTCGCTCGCCTCGGCGCTCGCTCGTTCGCCTCGGCATGCGGTCTGTCACGGCCTTAATGTAGTCATACCCCAAATAGGTGCTGGAGCTGCAAGAAAAAAATTAAAATAATTTTCCCGGAGCCCAGACTAGCCTCACAGACTGGCATCAGGTTTCAGTCATGTTGGTCAATGGCACAGAGCCCATGTCCAGAGAATCCATCGAGTCAGGCTGACATTCGGGTTAGTCACACCCACCAGCATTGGCCTGGAATCTCCAGGAATCCATTGGATCCTGCTTTGACTATCTTGGATTGTTAACCAACTATGGGTTGAAAAACCAGTTTCCTATGAAAGCTGCCATTTTTTTTTACAAACTGCAACAGAAGCTTTAAATCTCCTTCCCTTAAAGAAACAGAATAAGGGGAGGGAGAGTATACAAAAGCACAAGGCTCACAGTAGTTTGTCTATAATGAAAAACCAGCGCTGTCTGTTTTATCTAAAATAGGGTTTCTCGTTTTTCTCTCTCACTCACAGCGCAATCCTGTGTAAGGATACGCGGCTGGCCTAAATGGACAGCCGCTGTATCCTAATCAGGTCCTGGGCTTTCCCACCTCGAGGGAAGGGGATAATCATCCCCTTCCCTGAGGGCAAGGCAGCACAGGCCCAATGGGTCTACTCAGATGTACGCCAGCTCTAGAGTTGGCGTACATCTGAGGCCTTTGTGTAAGGTTGGGCTGGGCCTGGAGTGGGCTTTGGATATTGGCAGATCTTACCGCCGATATGCCCGCCCTCTCCCGTCCCAGGGCGGTCAATAGCTGCCCTCCCTCAACACCCAGTCCGCCCTCCCCACGCCCCTGCCCTGGGTGGCTCTGGACTTACACGGTCCGGTGTGTGCGGCTGGGGGAGAGAGGGCTGTAGGCCACTGCACCGGCGGCCGTTATTCTCCAGGTGCCATAAATGCGCTTTATGGCACGTTTACTACAGCCACGTTTACGCACCATCACACTGGATTGCGCAGTCATTCATTTACTCACTCACTCACTCAGAGAAGGAAAGTTATTTACTGGAGCTGACTCTGAAATCCTAATTCATATAAATATTTGTGAAATCTGATATTAATCTGGAGTTGTGACACAAGAAGGAATTACTGGGGCTTTTGTAATGATTAACAATCCAATCCTATGAATGGGCTGAGTCAGCGGAACGCAAGTTTCACTGGTGCACGTTGTCACAAAAGCATGATAAAGTGCTGGAGCTTTCCCGCTGGTACTGGCAGATGTTGGGATGCCCGCTGGACCAGGTAAGTCCGGCAGAGGGATGGGGAGAAGCAGAGGCATCGCCAGGCGCCCCCGTATCTGGGGCGGCCCCCCCCCAACGCCCCCCAATAAAACTGTCAAAAATTTTAGGTTTCGGTTTCGAAACCTATTTTTGACAGTTTTTTTGGTGTTTTTTTAAATGTTTTTCGGTGATTTTAAGTGTAAAAACGGGATGTTTAAAGTGTAACACTGTGTATGTGTGCTTTGCCGGCACTTATCTGTAATATGGGGCGTTCCAGCAACGTTCCAGCGACGATCTTCTTCCTGCGCCCGGGCACAGCTTCTCCCTGCACCCTGGTGCGGACTCCGTAACGCCCCCAGCAGCGGTTTCCGGAGTTTGCACATGTGTAGAATGTCCCTGGAAACTCCGTGGTTCTGCGCATGCGCAAACTCCGGAAAGCGCTGCTGGGGGCGTTACGGAGTCCGCACCAGGGCGCAGGGAGAAGCTGTGCCCGGGCGCAGGAAGAAGATCGTCGCTGGAACGTCGCTGGAACGTCGCTGGAACGCCCCATATTCAAGATAAGTGCCCACAAAGCAAACATACACTGTAAACATTTCATTTTTACACTTAAAATCGCCCGAAAAAAGAAAAAAAAGGGGAAAAATCAAAATTTAAGGAGGCCCGCGTCCCCCCCAGAACCTCAGCGCCCCTACGTCCTGGGGCCCACCGCCCCACCACCCCATATCAGCCGATGTCTCTGGGGAGAAGGGGGCTAAATGGGGCGAGGGTGGGCAGATCGGGCCCAGGAGGAGGGCGCTGGAGTGTCCTTTATCCAAACCCCTTCCTGGGCCCAATCCACTTGCATGGATCAACACGATATCGCTGGCACAGGACCAAATTGACCCATTGCTGCTGCTGGGGCTTACCCCGGGGCAAGGGGACAAATGTCCCCTTGCCCTGAGGAGACCTCCCACATGCAAAACTCCCATGCAGGATGCAGCAGAAGCCGTGCCGGAGCCACTGCATTGCCGATTGGGAAGTTAGTTAGGATTGACTGTAAGTTTTGGTTCAGTTATTGCTGATGCTCACTTTGCAGCAAACAAGTGTCTCGCAATTAGAGTATTCTTCAGTGGTCCCGTCCCACAGAGTTGGGTCCCAACTTTTCTCTGTTGGCTTAAGCACTCAAGAGCTACAAAAAGTATTAACATCCATTTATGCTGGCCAACTGAACATAACAAGTGTATGTGTACTGAGGGGAGCACATTTACTGCAAGTCAATGGAAATCTTCAAAACATGACAAAACAAGTTTTTTAAGAGTGTTAATAGCTTTGGCACCTATCATCATTAAATCACTGGAACAATGAAGGCAGATCAGAAGTTCTTTGTACCATTAGAGGGAAAGTGCCACATTTCCATTAGTTTCCATTAAGAAAATGTGTGTCTACTTTGAAAGTACTTGAAAGCCCAGATTCAGCTTAGCTGAAGGAATAGAAGGTTGAAAACCTTTTGCTGACTCATTGTCATGACTCCAATGCACTGCTCAAAATTATTAGCTGCTTCTCCATCAGAAAGTACACTGTGAAAACAACAATAATAACAACAGAATGTTTAAGCAGTAGATTAGGCTGGATTCTTTCATATTCAAAGAAGAAACTTGGTTTATCATTGAAGGCCACACAGAAATGAAATGAACTAAAGGGCTGCAAATTTGTAATGTACAGGAAGTCCTCCCTTAATGCCATAGAATGCCTGGAAACTGCGATGTTGAGTGAAGCAATGTATAATTTATTTATTTATTTATTTATTTATTTATTTTCACATTTTTTTATACCGCCCTTCCTCCAAGGAGCTCAGAGTGGTGTACATAGTTCCTCCCTTCCTTTTTGTCCTCACAACAACCCTGTGAGGTAGGTGGGGCTGAGAGATAGTGACTGGCCCAAGGTCACCCAGGAAGCTTCGTGGCTGAGTGGGGATTTGAACCTGGATCTTCCAGGTCTAAGTCCGACTCCCAAACCATTACACCATCCTGGCTCTCATGAAACCAATTCTTACCCCCAGGCTCACTGATGCTCCGGGTGACTCTGGCGGACTCGCTATGTGCTGCAAAGCCACTTCTGGGATCGCGACCCACTTCCTTAGCTTTGTTCTCACCTCAGAACGCCTTGCAAGGCATTCTGGGGCGAGAGTAGGTCCAAGAAGTAGGTTGTGAGCCCAGCACGACCTGGAAGCAGCTGCAGCCACGGAGGATGACGTTAAAGCAGGGGTTCTCAGCCTGTGGTACGGGTACCCCTAGGGGTACACAGACCTCTTGCTGGGGGTATGCCAAGTCCTGCTCCTTATCTGCCTCATCAGCAGCTAATTAAGTGTTAATTAACATGGATTTTAAATTGTAATTATTTTAGGAGCCCTTCTGTCTCTCTGATTTTGGTTTTGGGCTTATTTTTGTACTTTGGAAAATGTACTTTGGTGGGGTGGGGAGGGAGGAGCTGATTTTGGGAAGTGTGACTTGGAGAAAAAAAGAGATCCTTGCGTGCATGTCTGTCTGTCTGTCTGTCTGTCTGTCTGTCTCACACACACACACACACACACACACAGAGTTAAGTAAGACATTTTTTCACATTTAAAATTGTTTTAGCAATTTTTATTTAACGATTAAATACCTAATTAATTAATTGATTAATCCAATTAATTAGCAGGGGGTACTTCAGAAAATTGGACCATGATAGGGGGTACCCGGGCCTCCAAAGGTTGAGAATCCCTGCGTTAAAGTGAAACAACGGCTTGCGAAATGACGGTAAGCGAGGACTTACTGTATTGTACTTCATCATACACGTTCATAGCATTTTCATGCCTCCCCCACTGCTGTCAGCAGCTGCAACATGCAGTTAGTGGATATGTTGATGTGGATACACAGGTGTCCCCTGCTTAACGATGGGGATGCGTTCCCCAAAACCTCGTCGTTAAGCGGCCCCGTTAAGCAATGCTTTCCCTACCTTTGGAAATTAGGAAGTTTAAGGCCTCTCCGGAGGCCTGTTCCTGTCCTCCACGGGCCTCTGAAGGTCTCAGAATGGCCCACAGTGGCTTCTGTTAGGCACTTCCGATTTTCTGAAGCAACTGGAAGTGCCTTATGGATAGGCTTACCATACATCCTGGAATGGCTGGGACAGACCTGGATTTTAGGGTGCTAACCCGAGGTCCCAGGGCTTATGATGCCGTCCCGTAGTCTTGCTGCCATGACCAGGCCTCTTTGTGTTTTGTGAAGAGGCCCAGGTGTGGTGGCAAGACGCCGGGACCCGGGCGAGTCCAAAGCGCCCAGCCGCACATGCACACGATGCAGCTGGACGCTTTGGCCTGGCCCAGTTCCCAGCTGGGAAATGAGCAAGGCCAAAGCGTTGTGCTGATGCGCTGATACCCCAGCCCAGCAGGGGCACAGCAGGGGCAGCAGTAGCATCGGGAACAGCAGAAGCAGCAGCAGCAGCAGCAGGCACAGT
Organism: Plestiodon gilberti rubricaudatus; assembly: GCA_026170595.1. Lineage (NCBI taxonomy): Eukaryota > Metazoa > Chordata > Lepidosauria > Squamata > Scincidae > Plestiodon > Plestiodon gilberti. The sequence goes on along the minus strand of JANXHW010000002.1, from coordinate 189,363,956 downwards.
AGCAGCAGCGCCGCGGGATGAGCAGGAAAAAAGGTAGGAAAAAATGGCGTGAAAATACCAAAAACAAACAACAACAAACAAACAAACCAGTGACAGGGCCAGAAAATTTAAAAAAAAATTGGCGGGGAGAAAAAATCGGGGGTGGGTGGGTCCCAGTTTGGGTCCCTCAATATATGGTAACCCTACTTATAGAGGCCTCTGTGGGCCATTCTGAAGCCCTCAGAGGGCAAGAACAGGCCTCCAGAGAGGCCTCAAACTTCCAAAGGTAGGGAAAGCAACCAGTGGCGGGCTGTCTTTGAGACCACCCATCGTATATGTAGGCAGTTGCTAGGCGGAATGTTGTTAAGGGGGGACATCTGTCTCATTAATGGGGTCTAAAAGAATGGGAAGAAGTGACCACCTGATTTTGCTGAAATTTGAAATTAGTTGATAAATCACTGACTGTATTTCATGTCTATATACTCTGTGTGTGTGTGTGTGTGTGTGTGTGTGTGTGTGTGTGTGTGTGAATGTGAGTGAGTGAAGAGGAAAGGTTTGCCTCCTTTTGCCTTTTGTCATCTAAAGGGCCTATAGATGGAGGTCAGTAATTGAGGACTGACAGCTGAAATATATATATATATATATATATATATATATATATATATATATATATATATATATATATATATATATATATATATATATATATATATATATATACACACACCGTATTTATTGGCGTATAAGACACACTTTTTTGTCTACATTTGTGACCCAAAATAGTAGGGTGCGTTTTATACGCCAATACTAAAAAATCCCTTTTCCCCCCTTGCCCGTTTTAAAGCATTTTCAGGCTTACCGCATTTTTCCGGAGCCAGAGAGCTCCCTTGTGCTTTCTTCCCTAACTAATCTATCCGATCTACAGCTGTTTGTCGGGTTTAATTTATGCACGTGCATGAGTTGAGCTTCTCAGCAGCCAGCAGAGGGTGCTGTGCTCAGTTCAGTTCAGCTGAGCTGCAGAGGGCCTAGTCTTTCCAGCTCTCCTGGATGCTAAATGAATGCAGCTTGGGTGAGCTTCTGAACTGGGCCTAGTTGGGAGGCTTTGGAAACTGTGCATAGGTTAGGTTAGGTTAGGTTAGGTGGGGTGGGGGAAAAGAGTTCAGCTGAGCTGCAGAGGGCGTGGTCTTCCCAGCTCTCCTCGGAAGGGTAAGCTTCTGAACTGGACCTAGTTGGGGAGGCTTTGGAAACTGCATAGGTGGGGTGGGGTAAGAGTTGAGTCTGGGGTGTTTTTTTTGTACTTTTATGTTGTTTACTTTGGAAACTGTGCATGGGTGGGGTGGGGGAAAAGAGTTGAGTCTGGGTTTTTTTTTTACTTGGGGTAAATGTTTTTTACTTTGGAAACTGCATGGGTGGGTTGGGGGAAAAAGAGTTGAGTCTGGGGTTTTTTTTGTACTTGGGATTTATGTTTTGGTGCATTTTGTTCATGTGTCTTATTGCTGTGTGTTTTAAAAGAGATCCTGGTATTTTTGTGCAATTTATGTAAATTAGCTAATTAAGCAGCCAAGCAGTAAGTTGCCAAGTGGCCCAAAAATGCTTTAAATCTTTTTTTCTTGAAACTCAGGGCCAAAAGGAAGGTGCATCTTATACGCGGTGCGTTTTATACGCCGATAAATACGGTGTGTGTGTGTGTGTGTGTGTGTGTGTGTGTGTGTGTGTGTATATATATATATATATATATATATATATATATATATATATATATATATATATATATATATATATATATATATATGAAAATTTGGAAGGCTACTTTGTGTACTCTCCAAACCTTTGAGAATGTCTGTCACAGTAGTAGGCGAAACGTCAGGTAAAAACTGTTTTATTTGACCGTGGCCCATTAGCCCAGATAATTTTAGTTTTCACTATTCTATCTATATTGTACCTGACTTTGGAGGCAATGGTCATTTCAGACAACTGGAAGCAAGTACTTATTCTGGTGACAAGGAAACATGGGAAGTCATTTCATCTGTGTGATACAGAGCACAAACATTGACACACATTTGCAGTATTTGGCTCCACTAACCTGGGATGCACATTGACAAGAAAAACAGAAGAATTCCCTGTCCCTTTCTTGAAGTTCTTACTCTTTCTGATACCATCTGATGCTTAACATCTTCAACTACTTAAATGACTATGCCAGGTCACAATTATACGACGCAATAAAAACCCCAAGGACAGAACCTAGGAAAGATTTTCTGATACATGCTAATGAAAGATCATGCTCCATTAATCAGTTTTTTTTCATCACCTGTTGGGGAAAAAAGAGCCATGGGAATAACATGAAAGAGGAACACCACTTGTATTTTGTCATCACAGTTGTTTGAGTCCTAAAGCAGTGAGTGTGAAAGCTTTGAAATTCGCAGGTGCAAATATATGAGCATCATAAGAAGAGGGGAAGGTGAGACAAATGTCCCGTTATTCGTTCAGATCATATCCAGCAATAAGTGTTGCTATGCCACTCAACAGAATCGCCCTTTACCATATCTCTTTCTACTGAGATTTCATTAATGCACCTCCCCAAAATTCAAATGAGATCAAAGCTACTCTGTTCTTATACAGGTACCTCTCATTTTTTTACACTTGATTTAGATCAGGGGTTCTCAACCAGTGGTACTAGTGGTACTTCGGCCGACTGCTGCTGGTACTCGGACCACCGGACTCAACTCCAATGCGGCACTTTTGGAGGCTCGTTTTTACTCCCGAGAGGCTCCTGCCTTTAGCCAAGTCTCTTGGGAATGCTGAGAAGGGCCCTCCCACTCGCCCAGAGCCTCCAACCTGCATTTCCTAGCCTCTGAAAACCCAGAAGTAACTGGTGATGATGTCATTGCCAGTCACTTCCAGTGGTACACAGCAGGAGAGTGATGTCGGAGGTGGTACTCAGCCAGGAAGGGGTTGAGAACCCCTAATTTAGATCACGGGTTCTCAATCCCTTTCAGGCCAAGTTCCACCTCCAGTGCCACTCTCCTGCTGTGTACCACCGGAAGTGACTGGCGATGAAATCATTGCCAGTTTCTTCTGGGTTTTCAAAGGCTAGAAAATGCTGGTTGGAGGCTCTGGGCGGGTGGGAGGGCCCTTCTCAGTGTTCCTGAAAGGCTTGGCCAAAGGCAGGAGCCTCTTGGGAGCGAAAATGCACCACCGAAAGTGCTGCATCTGAACGGGGTTCCGGTTCAGTGCCGCATCTGAACGGGGTTCAGGTAGTCCGAGTATCACCAAGCAGTTGGCTGAAGTACCACTGGTGGTACTATTACCACTTGCTTGAGAACCCAATTTAGATATTTTTGGAAGAATATACTTGTTTAATTAGTAACAAAACCCACCGTATATACTCACATATATAAGGCAATCTCACACATAAGACGAGGGGCAAGTTAGTGCATGGAGGCTGTTTAAAACAACAGTCATAGAGGCCCAGCGGGAGTGTATCCCACAAAGGAGGAAGGGCTCAACCAAGTCCAGGAGGGTGCCGGCATGGCTAACAAGCACAGTTAAGGAGGCTGTAAAAGGCAAGGAAGCTTCCTTCCGTAAATGGAAGTCTTGCCCTAGTGAGGAAAATAAACAGGAGCACAAACTGTGGCAAAAGAAATGTAAAAAGATGATACGGAAGGCCAAGAAAGACTTTGAGGAACGTATGGCAGGCAACATAAAAGGGAATAAAAAAAGCTTCTTCAAATATGTTAGAAGCAGGAAACCTGCCAGGGAAACGGTTGGTCCGCTGGATGGTGAGGGAGAGAAAGGGGTGATAAAAGGGGACTTGGAGACTGCAGAGAAATTAAATGAGTTCTTTGCATCTGTCTTCACGGCAGAAGACCTCGGGCAAATACCGCTGCCGGAATGGTCTCCCCTGACTAAAGAATTAAGTCAAATAGAGGTTAAAAGAGAAGACGTCTCAGACTTAATTGACAAAATAAAGATCAATAAATCACCAGGCCCGGATGGCATCCACCCAAGAGTTCTGAAGGAACTCAAGAATGAAGTTGCTGACCTCTTGACCAAAATATGCAACTTGTCCCTTAAAACGGCGACTGTGCCAGAGGATTGGAGGATAGCTAATGTCATGCCAATCTTTAAAAAAGGAAGGAGGGGGGACCCGGGAAACTACAGGCCGGTCAGCCTAACATCTGTTCCAGGGAAGATGGTGGAAAGTCTCATTAAGGATAAAATCTTAAAATACGTAGAAGAACAAGCTCTGCTGAGGGAGAGTCAGCATGGCTTCTGCAAGGGGAAGTCTTGCCTCACAAAGCTTTTAGAATTTTTTGAAAAGGTCAACAGGCATGTGGATGCGAGCGAACCCGTGGATATTATATATCTGGATTTTCAGAAGGCGTTTGACACGGTCCCTCATGAAAGGCTCCTGCGAAAACTCCACAGTCAGGGAATAAGAGGGCAGGTCCTCTTGTGGATTAGGAACTGGTTGAAGACCAGGAAACAGCGAGTGTGAGTCAATGGGCAATTTTCACAATGGCGAGAAGTGAAAAGCGGTGTGCCCCAAGGATCGGTCTTGGGACCGGTGCTTTTCAACTTATTCATAAATGACCTGGAGTCGGGGATAGGCAGTGAAGTGGCCAAGTTTGCAGATGACACTAAACTTTTCCGGGTGGTGAAGACCAGCAGGGATTGTGAAGAGCTCCAGAAGGATCTCTCCAAACTGGGAGAATGGGCAGCAAAATGGCAGATGGGCTTCAATGTAAGTAAGTGCAAAGTGATGCACATTGGGGCAAGAAACCAAAATTTCACATATACGCTAATGGGTTCTGAGCTGTCTGTGACGGATCAAGAGAGAGATCTTGGGGTGCTGGTGGACAGGTCGATGAAAGTGTCGACCCAGTGTGCGGCGGCTGTGAAGAAGGCCAATTCCATGCTCGGGATCATTAACAAAGGGATTGAGAATAAAACGGCCAATATCATTCTGCCTTTGTACAATTCGATGGTAAGGCCACATCTGGAGTATTGTGTCCAGTTCTGGTCACTGCACCTCAAAAAGGATATAGTTGAATTGGAAAAGGTGCAGAAAAGAGCGACCAGAATGATTCGTGGGCTGGAGCACCTCCCTTATGAGGAAAGGCTACAGCGTCTGGGGCTTTTCAGCCTAGAAAAAAGGCGCCTGAGGGGGGACATGATTGAGACTTATAAAATTATGCATGGGATGGAGAGAGTGGATAGAGGGAAATTCTTCTCCCTCTCGCACAACACCAGAACCAGGGGACATGTTCTAAAATTGAGTGGAGGGAGACTTAGAACAGACAAAAGAAAATATTTCTTTACCCAGCGTGTAATTCATCTGTGGAACTCCTTGCCACAGGATGTGGTGATGGCATCTGGCCTAGATGCCTTTAAAAGGGGTTTGGACAGATTCATGGAGGAAAAGACCATCACAGGTTACAAGCCATAAGCAACCTCCTGGTGTTTTTTTTTTTTTTTAGAAGTGGGTTTTCTCTGTGCCAGGTGCAAGGGAGTGTCAACGGGAAACAGGTTATCTTGTTGTCTTGTGCTCCCTGAGGCATCTGGTGGGGCCACTGTGTGACACAGGAAGCTGGACTAGATGGGCTTTTGGCCTGATCCAGCAGGGCTCTTCTTATGTTCTTAAGTTTTGAGCCAAAAATCCTGACATTTGATATGACCCATCGATAAGTCGAGGGTAAAACTTAAGGATTTGTGGAATTCTTTGAATTAGATAATTTGGTCTGATTTTTCCCAATGATTGGAGGCTGGAGGCTTGGAGGAGGGTGTGTGAAGAAAGAGGGGAGACTGGAATGGGACTGTAGCCTGGGAATGGAGGCTCAGAGGGAACAGCTTTGCCTCTGTCTCATCACAGCCACTGTATCTTAAAGATCCATGCTGCTGGGGGGGGGGGAGGCTGCCATTTGCAAAGATCACTCTGAGAGCTGCATTTTAAAGACCCTCCCCCCCTCTCTCTCTCACACACACACACCTTCCTTAAAAAAGAAAAAAAGATATCTGTGCCACTCACAAACCAGCAATAGCAGCCAGAAAGACTGTTTGAAGCTGTTTACTGTTTGAAGCATTTTGGAGTACTTAGAAGGAACGTGGGAGGTGAGAAGCAGGTGGTGGGCTTAGCACAGTTGAAAAATAAGGTACTGTGATGCCGCCCCCCCTGTTCCCCCCACAGTGAATTTAATTTAACGCAGAATTTTGAAACCAGGACTGGACAGGGGGGAGGGCGTCCCTGTTGATTCTGCTGGACCTCTCAGTGGACTTCGACACTATCGACCATGGTGTCCTTCTGGGCCAATTGGCCGAGTTGGGGGTTGGGGGCACCGTGTTTGGGGAACCAAACCTCCACGGATAAAGATAGCCAACTGTATATGAAGTAGCCTTTTCTGTAGAGCGGGGCTTCTCAAAGTGTGGGTTGTGACCCACTTGTTGGGTTGTGACCCAATGCAGAGGTGGGTCATGATCTGGGCACTCCCACCCCCCTTGCTCCAGTTTGGCTTCAAATTGGAACCATTCTGGAAGCTGATTTACTCACCTGGAGGGTGGGGAGGCCTTTTCCAGGTTGTGCCAGGCCGACGACCCACTCTACTGGCCTTTGTGGGCCTCACAATGGCCTACAGAATCCTCGGATCACCACTTCCAGTTTTTGGAAAGCCACTTCTGGTTTGCTTCTCCAAACCGCAAGTGGCTTTCCAAGCCATCTGCAGGCCATTCTGAGGCCCGCAAAGGCCAGTAGAGTGGGTCGCCGGCCTGATGCAACCTGGAAGAGGCCTCCCCAGCCTCCTGCTAAGTCATTCTGGCATCGTGACCCACCATGGAGGACGAGGTGGGTCGCAGAGCTGAGAAGATTGAGAACTGCTGCAGTAAGAAGAATAGTCTGGTACTTGCAGAGACATATCCGCTCACAGTCCAATTTTCACGTGCATCAAGTTGGTCAGGACTCAGACCACCATTAAAGTCTCAAGTCTTTTTTTTTTATCACACACACACACACACACAAATTGATATAAAACACAATGCAATTAAACACACACACACACACACACACACACACACACACACACACACACACACACACATTTCCAGGACATATTCAACATGCCCATCTGTGGTCTGAACTTGTGCATTAGCTCCTTTGAATGCAGCATTCATATGCCAGCAATTTGTGGCTAAGAGGGAAGTCATTTTATTGTGTAAACACAAAACAGACAGCACACAAGTTATGAAATTAAAATGATTTTTAAAGAAACAGGAAATATGTATATTTTGAGAAGAAATAAAGATCCTTTAAAATTATACCCGTTGTCTGGCGAATTTCTTTAAAAGCACATACCATCAAGACATACACAGTAAAGGTTTCCAGGTACAGACAAATAAAAATAAACGTTCAAGGAAAGAGGTAACACGGGTGACCCGGTCATGTTAAAAAGTAGCGATCCAGCCGAAAAATAACGATCTCAAACTACTTGGTATGGGCTCATTCACCCAGAAATCCAAATAGAAAAAATTGTTAAAAACGAAATCTGGAACTCAAGGACCCAACGTTTCATGTCTTTATCCAGACATATCCTCAGGGGTATTTTCCAAAGTTCGTTGGTAGATGTTAGCGAAAGCGTCCTGCTTCGTCCTTTTTATTTTCAAAAAAGCGCGGGAACTTTCCTAGACAGCGCAACTGCTTGTAAAGCGATTTACACAAAGGCAGTGATCCTGCAAAAACTAAGTAGGGCACGCATCTGAGTTGTTGAACACTTACAGATCCACCACAACCTTAATGTATTTTACATATTATATATGCTTGATCCACAGTCTATTACCCACGAATAATGGGAAGCCAGATGCGATTAGCCAGGCTCAGTTCTTGTTGCCTGTTCAGAAGAGCACCTGGCATTCTTTTACTTATTTCCAACGCCTCCAAATTTTTCAATATGCTTAATTTGCTCTCAGTTTTCAAGACACACGTATCTTTAAATTGAATGGAATGTCCTGAGGTCATCGCATGTTCTGCTAATGCAGAGAGCTGTGGATGTTCCAGCTCTCTGCATTAGCAGAACATGCGATGACCTCAGGACATTCCATTCAATTTAAAGATACGTGTGTCTTGAAAACTGAGAGCAAATTAAGCATATTGAAAAATGCGTATTGAAAAACGGGTGGCTTCCCACCCGTTCGAAAAAAATAAACGTCTTTAAATCCTTTTGTCAACGTTTCTTCCCTCCCTCGGGATTTTGTCAAGGCGACACATGTCACCTTGACAAAATCCCAGCATAATGTGAGCTGTGTCAGTTGCACAAATCCTCTCCATTCAATTGTCACCCAGCTAGGATAGGGGCAACTGAGAACTCTTGATCCTAGTAACAGCCTATCATTCGAATGTTCCCCCCTCGCAAACGAACATAGCATTCACGCCTGTTAGTGAAAGTGCATTTTCTTCCCCTCCAGCCCAAACATACAGTATTCCATGCCATTGAAATTACACTGAACACCAGGTCAAATACCTAAACTCTTACAACAAATGACAATGAGTTAAGAAAACTTCACAGTCGTATCAGGGGTGGGAGGACGGTCAAGGTCAATGAGACGTGGCTGTATCTTTTTTCCTCTGGCTACCCGAGACCACTCAGCAGCTCCAAGGTTTAGCTGCTTTTCAGGGCCTCTGGCTGAAAGACAAGCAAAAGGTCAGCTAAATCCATGTCAAGATTAAAAGACACTTCCATCTATGCTGAAAGTTTCAAATCCCTATCCAAAGCCAGTCTAGCCAAGTTTAATTTCTTGCTGCAACTCTTAAAGGGTAATATGCACCCATTGCAGCGAGTGTATCTTCTTTCATTGTTTTCCAACTGACCTTTGTTATTCATAGCTTCCTAAGCCCCTTATTAAATCTATAAATCCTCTGCAGCTCCTTCTTAGAGCTATTGAAATAATTGGGAAATAAACACCAATAATGGCATCTATTTCCTAACAAGCCATCATCAACAATATGCTAGTTCTCTCTCTCTCTCTCTCTCTCTCTCTCTCTCTCTCTCTCTCTCTCTCTCACACACACACACACACACACACACACACACACACAGGTATACAACCCAATGTGGGCTACATTGTCTTAGGAGTCCTTTTCCTCCGATTCAGAAATGAGAATATTTTGCAATGAATAATACAGGCTGCTGTCTGTGCTCCCGGCTTCCATATCTCACAAAAAGCTGAAACTTCATATAAATCAGTGTCGGCCAAAGAACTATCAATAGTGCTTGAGATACTTTTCTATTACATTTCATGCTTATATATAACTACTACAAAGAGAGGTATATATGACCGGAGAGGAAAATGTTTGAGTTTCACGTGGTGAAATCCACTGGAGATCTGGCATGTAAGACTATATTGTAGCTCTAGGTTAGGTGTTAAACACACAACACAGCACATTTATTTTTCATACATGTGACATTCAAAGGGTGATAGCAAATAAATACCGTATTGGTCTGAGTATAAGACTCACTTTTTTCTCCTAATTTAAGTTTTTAAACTAGGGGTGTGTCTTATAATCACAGTCTGTTGCAATTTAATGCCAATGATTTAATTAATTTTTTTTAATAGCACCAAACTTTAAGGGTGCGTCTTATAATCAGGTGCGTCTTATACTCGGGACAATACGGTACTCCCCAAGGTCGTTCCATGCCAGATCTACAATTCTCTGGAACTTTATTATACACTTGCAAGGTGATTTATGAACTTGATTTTGTTTTCAAGACTATTCTTTTATTAAAAAGATCCATCCAACTTCACAAACATACAGTGAAGCGGCTATGTAAAAGCCAGCAATCAAAGGTAATATGACGTTATGTAAACACTCTTTGTTTTCAATATTGTCCTGCTGAAACTACCATGATTGCTTCAAAGCAACAAGACTTTTATATAACAAAATGTCAAGAGTTTTTGCTTCAAGCAATACCCTTTGTATTGTTGTTGGCGTAGGAGAAATCAAGAACATCTGTTCAGAAATGACTTAAAGAAAGTAAAACAAAACAACAATAGATCTTGTCAAGAACACAAACTTTCAACACACAAACGTATGTATTGTAAAGGGCAAGTGTATTAAACAACATCATCTAGGCAAAATTACCTGGTACAGTACAGACATCTATTTTTTATATTGCTGTTTGCCCCCTTTCCCCCCAAGTAACCACATAGTCACTGATACAAACAATTATCTTACATGTCAAAAGGCTGAAGACAGTCACTGAAGAGAAAACTCTAAAAATGTGACTAGCAATGAACACCTTTTATTATTTGGTAAATATGTTTGTTCAATAACATATTCATGTGCCGGTGCACAGAGAGTTTTACAGAAGGCAAAATTATTGGCGATGGCGTGTGCAGTGTGCTGCTGGTGGTCATTTTGCAAGCACAGCCACAGGAGGCAGCATGGTTAGGCTTACCATCCATCCCAGAAAACCCGGGAGGGTCCTGGGATCCGGTCCTGGATCCGTCCCGGGATTTCCTGGTCCGGATGAAGCCTCTGCTTCAAAAAGTTAAAAAGTACCTTTTTTCGGGCACCGCCATCTTGGATCTCGCAAGATTTCACAAGATCCAAGATGGCGATGCTCAAAAAAGGTACTTTTTACCTTTTTGAAGCAGCGGCGGCTTCACAGCGCAGCATCGGGGGCAGGATGACAACAATGGCGGCGGCCACCGCCTCCGAAGACTACAGTAACGGCAGCGGCGGTAGCTGCCGCCGCCGCCAACTAAGGTGGCAGCTTCCAGTGCAGCAGGGGCAGTACGACAATGGTGGCAGTGGTGGCCACTGCCGAAGACAACAACGGTGGCAGCTTCTCAGCGAGCAGGGGCAGGACGACAATGGTGGCGGTGGTGGCCACTGCAGAAGACAACAACAGCGGCGGCGACAATGGTGGCTGCAGCCGCAGCCACCGGCTGCCGGTGAAGATGGCGGTGGAATGGCGGTGGTGGAATGGAGGTCATGGCAGTGGTGGCGGGTATGGTAAGTAAATTAATTAATTAATTGAGTAAAAATAAATACATAAATAAAATTTTCGGGTGCCCTTCAGGCAGCAAATGGGCGCTTTGCGCCCCAAACCAAAAGATTTATTTTATTTTATTTATTAATTGATTGATTAATTATTCGGGGTGGTGGTCCCGGTTTAGAACCGGGAAAATCTGGTAAGCCTAAGCATGGCCACAGTCTCTTTGCAGGAGCCTGCGGCTCCCGCCGAAGCCAGTAAGCCTGAGGTAGGGGTAGAATGTGGGAGGGGAAGGGAGGAAGTCGGGGAGTGTCCAGGAGGGGAGGAGGCAGAACAGTAGGAAGAATGGGGTGGATATTGGCAGCAGCGAGCGACTTGCGCTGATATCCTCATCCCGTTTTCTCCCCATTCCCTCTCACAAATGTTTCCTTACCTGGAGGAGACCTCCATGACTGACCCCCCCCCCCCCAGGATGCAGCGCATGCTCCAGTGGCGCTGCTGCATTGGTGATGGGGATTTAGTCGGGACTGGACTGGACTGTAAGGATTGTTTGGGGTTGTTGTCAAAGTAGATCAATCCTCCCTCCAACCTGGTTGGAATTTGCATACAATGAACTAGCTATCCATGTGGCTTATCATAAGGTCAGACTACTGAAGCAACCATGATAAGCAGTGTGTGAAAAATCAACAGGGCTTGAAAACAAGCCCAGGAATGGGTTGTTTGACTCAGCCCCTGGAGTGGAATACATATATAGCCCAATTAGTCAGATATATGGGAACACAATTCACATCCAAGCTCTTGAACGACTCCCATTTGCTTCAATAGGTTCTGTGCAGAGGTCAATGCAGGCAAAGATTACATTGCCATGGTGAAAATACAGAATATTGGAGATACTGAGGACATAATTACATGTATTTCATTATTATTTATAGTCTGACCCACCCTGATATCTCTCAAATGCTGTTAAAATTCAGTGCTGTAACTTTCATACAGTCTGCCAGTGACAGAGAGAGAGAGAGAGAGAGAGAGAGAGAGAGAGAGAGAGAGAGAGAGAGAGAGAGAGAGAGAGAGAGAGAGAGAGAGAGAACTCTGAAGTCCCAACTACTAAGCTTTGGTCCTAAAAGGCATATGGCAATGCAGTCAGAAGTTATTCCAGTTAAGAGAAAACATCTTTTCAATTGCCTTATTTCAGCAAGTCTAGGCATTGCTTTGACTACCAACGATATAGTCTAGGACGGTAGTGATGGAAAAATAACCTAAGATCTCAATAGCAATGTTACTGTATATATTCTTGTTTTTACAAAATATTATTTAGTAGCATCAATTAGAAAACAAAACAAAATCAGTGTCACATAATTAGGTTTTTTTCTTTTCCTTCTATAAATCTCAGTATAAATCAATCTGCTTCATTATTGAAAAAACTATCAGCAGCCCGACCCTATATCCCATGCAAAGCAAGACTCTGATTAACAACTTAGAAATTTAACTCTCTCTCTCTTCCCCCACCCCATAATTGCTTGTATTAGTTATTTGCATATGTAAATTAAGTCAGCTAAAATTAATTATCATAGACTTAAATGTTTCAAACATGTATGTTAATTACTCTGAGTAAATTAACTTAACAATGTAACCAAATAATTGACAGAATAAACTGTCAGTTTATTCAATCTCTCCAGTATCCTTGGTTGTAGATAAATAGTAGCATGCAATCAGTAAAACTAGAGGAGTTATCCTGGGGTGAAAATGCAGCTATTTTCAATTACATTAGCATTTTCCAAAAGTGTCTTTACCACTGATGTATGAGGGCTCTGAGGGATGTCCGAGCAAAAGATTCTGGAAAAGGTCTGGACAGATTTGCTTCCCAGCTATGATAAGAAACCTAAGTAATGATAGTCTGCTTGACAAAGCTATATGAAATGCTGCAATAATAGGTGCTGGGAGGTAAACACACACTAGGCTGCAATCCTTGGATAAACCTGTTCATGGCAAATATATGGTCTTGCATTTCACCCAGATGCGTGTGCTTTAAAATAATCATATTGATAGGAATATCATTTTTTTTAACGCAGGTAACATCTTAACAGGTACAGAAGCATATTCATGCATCCTGTGCACTTCCTGAGAATATTGTTGCCTTTGCAAGATTAGGCCCACTGGATGTTCCACCTTCAGTTCCACTGCTTTGGATTGAAAAAACAAACACACACACCAGATCATCTCAATGTGATAAAACCCACTTTAGAAGCTGCTTCTCTCATGAAGGGTTTCTCATCTCCCTAACATTCTGAATTTATTCAGCATGTCAAATTCTCTACCAATAACAATTCAGGAGGTAAGTAGATGCCCTCTTCTTTCAACATCAATACTAACATTTTCCAAAGTAAGAGTTCTTCTGCAATTCTTGTGGCAGTAAGCACCTGTAAACTATTACATTGGATTTGAACCTGTAAGGAAGATTCACAAGACAAAACTGTGTATAAATCCAGCAAAAAATCCAGCATCTGCTCACCATTTAGTGGAATCTGCATGAATTTTCAGCAAAATATTGTTGCCCATCTTTATGCCTCCATGAGAGTCACTGTTTTCCCTTAGATAAAATATTATTCTGGAAGTGAGCATGCAGCCTAAGCTTATATATTTGTACTTAGAAGTACATCCCACTAATTTCAGTTGACCTTACTCTCATGTAAGGCTACATCGGGCTGCTCTAACTACTATAACTCTGCACTGTAGCAACAAACAATATCAAGTCAGTTGGAAATACTATTTGCATAAATTTAAAATACATTTAATCACATTTTAATAGATGCAAATAAAATGAGCATCTGTTCAAAGCTGCTGAATTTTTAGCATTACAACTTGAAACCAGACACATTTTCCACAGCCAGGATCAAGTTAGAAATACAAGCATTTCACTAATTGATGCAAAGAGCATTCTTTTTAGTCTAATAATCTATAATCTGACATTTGTAGTGTTGTGGTCCCATAAGTCCCAGTTGCTGTCTGAGAGAGTTAATTTGTTCTTGGATGCTTCTCACTCTATGGCAGCTATGCCACATGTCCTGATAAGCTCAAGGCCAAACTCTGTTTGAAACTAAATAGCTTTGAAACAAGGTCAGTGGTTGGCTGTTTACCCAATTATTAACTCTGGGAAGTATGGAGAATACAAACGAGAAATTACTCAAGTCTGTTTCTCATGCTAGTGCACTTTTATTTATTATTTGTTGATCTTTACAATTTCTACCCCACTTCTGCTACAAATAGTAATCTGAAGTGGCCTACCAAGACAATAAAACATCATCACTTCACTGAAAGAAAAAAGAACAATCCAGCAACACCCACTGCCAAATCACACAACAGCAAAAGCAAAACACAAACAAGGGATGTCACTCATCAGCTGTGAAGCCAGCATTGGCCATTACCCACTTCCAGCAGCAGCGAATAGCTGGCAAGAGTCAGCTGAGAGGAGGAGGGCAGGGCTGGTGCCAGCCCTTAAAGCCAAGCCTCAAGCTGAGCCAAGGAAAGTGACTGAGGCAGGAAAGAGGCAGGCAGGTGAGAGCAGCGAGAAGGGACAGGTCAAATGGAAGATGGAACAAAGAAAGGATTGAGAGGCAACGGGGGAGTAAGAGGAGGAAGGACGGCCAAGAAGGTGGACAGAAGGCAGAGAATAGGCAGAGCGGAAGGGAAGATGGGGGGGGGGAGAGATTGGCAGAAAGAACAGAAAGAGGCCGGAAAAAGCAGGAAGGAGGTCGGGAGGACTGGAACGGGGGAGAGCAGAAGTAGAACCCCTGGGAGGACCTAGACTGGCCTCGAAGGGAGCTAGGAGAAGAGAAGCCTAGGAGAGTTGATGCCCGAGGGGTTAAATGGACCTACCCACCTAAGCTGCCCCCTAGCCTAGGGCAGCCAGAGGACGGCTCTGAATGTACCTCCAGCTCTACCCCATCGCAGACCTAGGCGAGACAATATGTCAATAGGTATCTTTGACTCTGCAATATCCCTGAACTGTTTCCTGGGCAAAGTGTCTCCACCTGACTTCTGGGTCCAAGGCTAACAGGAACACAGGTGAAGTAACACAGCAGGGAGGCGAGGGGGCTCCTGCTTTTTTCCATTATACCTGTAATCTAATAAACCCTACATTGAGCAAGCCATTGATCAATGTGTGATTTCTTTGATGACACCCCGTGGCTTTCCAGACACCTCCCCCCCGGCACAGAGTCTCTTTGGAAGAAGGATAGGGAGATGACAGGATCATCCCTAGGCAAGATCCAGGAGAATCAGTAAGGTTAGACTCCATTTGAACATATTCCAGTGCACGTTTATCCACTATGGTGACCAAGGCAGTTTCAGTCTCCAAGTTTAGCGAAAATGAGACCAAAATGGGTCAATATCATCCAGAAAAACCTGAAGCTAAGGCGTCACAATATGCTGAAAAATCTTGTTCCCATAATGAAACACTAGATACAGGACAATAGTTATTCACATCAGAGAGGGCCTAAGATGGTTTGTTTAATAAGATACATTATCACAAGCCTCCTTCAACAATTGAATGTGACCCTCTCTAAGGGCGCAATCCAACTTAAAGATCGGGCGGGCGGCTGAGGCCGTCCGCCTGATCCAGTGTTCCACCGCGGGCTGCCTGCAGCAGGCATCCCGCAGTGGAAAGTCTACTTGAGGAAGGGATGATCGTCCCCTTCCCCGAGTGTAAGGGCAGCTGGGGCCAACAGTCCTCCTCAGAATTCTGCCAGCTATTTTGCTGGCGGAAGTTGGAGGAGGCTGTGTAACGGCCCAGCCGCCCTCTGGAGCCCGGCGGGGACCGGGATATGGCGGACGCCATGTCCTCACCCCCTCCCGGAGTGGCTGGGCCTATGGCCGCTCTCCCGCTACTGCCCGAAACACCCCCCGCCCACTGCCTGCCCGATCTCCCGCCAGATCCTACCTTTGCTGGGTCCGCCGGCTGGTCAAGTCCTCGGCTGGCGGAGCAGGGCAGGCAGGCGTTGCGCTGGCCTGCCCTGCTCTAAAGTAGTCCACAAACATGCTTTACGGCACGTTTTTGACTACGTTTGGCTATTCCAAACTTAAGTTGGATTGGGCTGTTAGAAATGTTACAGTATATGTTATCGAAACACACAATCCTGGTATTACATCTTTAAATAGCCAGAGCAGGCAAGGATCTATTGCACACATGGCTAGTTCAACAGCTGTACTTCCCCAAATGTTCTGTCAACATCCTCACATTGAACAAACTTGAAGGTATCCATCAAATATGGATATGAGGAAGCCACAGATACATCTGGCCCAGGCACTGCACAACTGGAATCCAAACCAGAATAAATATGAGCTATTTTATGTGCAAAGTGCTTCCTAGGACTCTATTATCGCATTAGGACCTTGTTACTGAAGGTTCTTCACCACCTTGAGAAGCTCCTCTAGCCACACTGAGCAAAAGCAAGATTTCTTTGCCACAATCACAAGAACAAACCTGGCCTATTTTCAGTGAGCTTCAACACAAGTTTTCCTTCACTGTGTCTGCTGCCCTTCTCATTTCATTGGTCCCAGTTCTGAGGTAAACAAAGGTGACGCAGGGGGCTTTCAGGTGACTTGTGTCAATTGCCTCGTTCATTTCCTCATTGCTCAGATCAATCAGAGCTTTGACAGAATCGCTAACAATTCTAGCAGGAAACTGCCCCAAAGATGTCAGAAAACCATTTGGATCCATTAATCTTGGGAAATAGACCATTCTAATTCATCATCTACTGCTGCAGAGGGATTTCAATTGCTTTGGTAATTGTCAGTAGTCTAAACCTAATGAAGTAATGATCTGCCCATGACAAAGAAACCACATCACATTCCTCCACCTGCAGGATGATCATCCCAAGAGATTAAAATCCTCATTCTTGTGCCTTGAACAATAGGGTATTTCAGTAGTGGGTACCTGTATCCTCTTAGGCACTGGGGGGGGGGGGGCTAATGAATTCAGTGAAGCCATCACTTTCCCCATGAAATTGAATAGGGAGAAGAGTGGGGTGGGGGTTGAGCACGTCTAATGCTCACTTTTGAGGAGAGCATTACCAGGCCCCATTTCTGCATCCAAGCCAGCACCTCCCATTTGAATAGTAGGACACAGTAGGGCAAATAAGGTATCTGCTGCATCCTAAGCAGGATTGGGCCTGTCCCGGCTCAGCTGCAGGCCTCCTCGAGGTAAAGGGACATTTGTACCTTTACACCGAGTAACGCACCAGCCACCCCGATTGGGGCTACTTGAATGTGCGCCAGCTATTTTGCTGGTGCACATTTGAGAGCCCTGTGTAATGGCGGCCAGGCCCGAGAAGGGGGATAGGATATGGCGGAGGAGGCTGCCGATAATCCCTCTCCCGTTTTGGGCCTGGCTGACCAATCTCACTCCCCTGGAATGCCCTGTTCTGCCCTCCGCCACCCAGCAGAGGGCGTACCTTCCCCAGTGGGCACAGCATTGTCTCCAGCATGGGGAGAGTGGCGCCAGCGCCGCTTACGCTCCAGGTGTCACAGATATGCTTTACGGGGTGCAAAATACTTCACTGAACCTCTCCCATTATCAACTGACAAAGTTATTCACATCTAACTAACAGCAGAAACCAAAACAACAACAGGAATTTGAGGTAGCTGAAAAGCTCAAAACCTTAGCTCTGTATCACCTTTCAAAACATCTGTAAAGTACCTAGTGACTGAAATCTATGCCTGAAACATCACCTTTGCTTCACTGAGTCTCTCCCATGAACTGACAGTTATATGTGAATAATAACCTGCAGAAAGCAAAACAAGAGGAGATGAGGCATACAGGCCTGAATAGGCTCCGACAACCCTAAATCCCAAATGTGCGTAAATACACCATTATGTTGCACAGCTGACTACAGGTTTCACCTGTTGCTGAGATGTTCTGATTAACATGAATTATAAAGTGTAGTCCCTGGCCCTTCCAAACATGCCAAAACTGGATTTCTAATTTCAGTGAGGGGCACTGAAGGGTCAAAGCATCAAAACAGCACTGGTGCAGGGGCCCTAAAACAGTCAACTTTGCACCCTTGGTGCTTAAAATGGGGTGACCCTAAAAACTGAAAAAAAAAATCAGGGAACAAGTTCCATCCCTCTACTGCCCACAGTAAAAAAAATCAAATCAATGATTTTTTAAGTACACTCAGATATTAATGGCGTGTTTACGTGCCGATGGGGGGCAATGGGTAGTACATGTTTAACTTTACTATGGAAGTTAGACTGTGCCCCCCCTTCCTTCAATCAGGAAATTGAGTGATTACTAGGAGACAAGAGCTCACACAAGACAGCTGCTGCTTGAGATTCTTAACCATCATTTCATCTTGACCAAAAATAACAAGGATATAAATGAATGTATGCATGAACTTTGCTTGAGTGAGCTATATTACATTGCAGCTTAAATAAAACACTTTGGATTATATAATTTTCTCCTTATTCTTGCAGGAAAAAAAAAATCTTAACCAGGGTTATTATATAGCTCTTCAGTAACCATTTAGACTGTTATATCTACTGAAAACATATGAACAACATGAATGTTTAATTGCTAGATTTGCAAGTAAAGCTGTGTCTCCTGAAGAAAAAAAGATTCCCATTAATAAATCGAAGCCCATTATCATTTGCTGAAAATTAGACAGCAAATTATCAGGCTTATGAATCTGAACTTCAGCAGGAGTAATAAGATTGTGTTTCCCAGTAAATGATACACGCTGTATGCATTTGCTATGAGCACTGGAAAATTCATATCCCTAAAGGCTGAGTCACATATGTAGAACAGAATTGTATAGTGTGTTGGCAGGTTATGTGCTATAGTTATTACTGTAGTTGTAATTCCCATTCAGGGAACCAATCTTACACATCCAGAACACATTCAGTGTTACAAAAAGCAATTAGGCATAATGATAGGTTGTGTTATATTCTCAGCTGCGCCCAGCGTAACTGGAGAATTTCACCTTTTTTCCATGGTACTTTTCTGATCCCCCCACCCCCAATGCTAAACATTGTGAGAAGAGAATTGGTCCACCTAGTTAGCTTCAAACAGGTTAGTCTTCCTGGGGCTGCAGTATAAGCTTCATATCTCTCTGGGCATTGGGAAGGTTATCTTGTGCCATCCCCACTTGAAGGAGAGGTAACTATTTTGGTATGCACTGTAAATGGACAGCACAGATCATAACACTTGTGCCCACAGTGGGAATGGGAAGGAAGCAAGAATGGGAAGCAACACAGTCCGAATGAAGAACAGCCCCAAATGTATAAACAAGCCAACATAATGAAAAAAGTAACAAAAGGGTAAGGATCCTCCAAGAACAGTTGTGCCCAGCCAATTTCTTTTGCAAGACAACAGGTAAGTCCAAGGTTGACTCAACATGCACCTAAGGGCAGAAGCAATCTATCTAGACTACGATTATGATCTTTGACTCAAAAGGCCGCTGATTAGACTCCTGGTACAGTAGAAGGTGTCAAATCTGATCAACAGTGATCCTTGTGGATCCATTAAATCTTAATATGTGGTTAATAAGCTGTGTTGGGAATGGCTGGGATCTTGTGTGGCAACCAATGGCACAGCTCAGTAGTTCAGCGGGGAACAAAGGGGGAGCTAAGGGAGAAAAGTGCAACAAGCTTTTATTGTGGTGATAATTTAACAGTAACAGGGAAGGAGAATCAATAATTTTTAGCCATTCATACAGATAGGTCCTAAATGTAAGTAGTTACTAAGCAGAGAGAGAAGAGAAAAGGAGGAAAGACAAAATCCTGGAAAGGGAAAGTGGTGTGTAAGGCGAACATGGAGGAGGAGGAGGAGGAGGAGGAGGAGAAGGGAGAGAAAGGACGTAGGGAAATTAGGTGGGTTACCCAGGAGGAACTGGGGCTTGAAAATTGGGGGGGGGGTTTGGAGGTAGCAGGAAAGAAGAGGGAAACTTGGGGGAGTGAAAGAAAAGAAAACAAGCATTGAAAAGAAGGCTCGAACTGCAGCAAAAGGCTACGGCTGAATGGCAGTTCTCTGTAGCCTGAACCAAGGGCTGCAGGCAACAAGTGAACCCCTTGATGGCCTGTGGAATCACTTCACTTCCTTGCAGTGTGGGGCCTAGTCTCCCCACTGGACAAGGTGTCCTAACTGGCAGGAAAGGTAAAGGTGACCCCTGGCAATTAAGTCCAGTCGTGTCCGACTCTAGGGTGTGGTGCTCATCCCCATTTCAAAGCCGAAGAGCCAGCGTTGTCCGAAGACGCCTCCGTGGTCATGTGGCCAGCATGACTCTCCTTGCCGCAGCGCGTAGCATGCAGCTGGAACATGGAGCGCTGTTTACCTTCCCGCAAGCGGTACCTATTTATCTACTCACATTAACATGCTTTGGAACTGCTAGGTTGGCAGGAGCTGGCCAATCGATGAGAGCTCACCCCGTCGCGGATTCGAACTGCCGACCTTTCGATCAACAGCTCATGGTTCAGCGGTTTAACCCACTGTGTTGTACTGGCAGTACAACCATTCAAATGGGAGCCTAACCTGAGTATCTCAGTTGTTTGAGGAGCTGGACTGATGGATGGGGGGGGGGGGGCATGTCTGAAAAGGATGCTTGGAGTGGATCTCAGGCTTCCCCAAAACAATTTAAAAATAGACTTCTCAAAGAAATGAGTGTGTATGCGCACACACATGCGCGTGCGTGCTTGCGCGTATACACAAAGAAAGAAAATGAAAATGATAGGAGCAGTAAGGGCATCGTCAATTTGTTCGCACACAAGACAAAGACAGACAAGGAGGATTTGGTAGGTCTGTGGCAACGCTGTACCAAGGTTGCCAGTCCTGTGCTGTTACATTGCAGGAGTAACAGGGCTAGGATGCCAAGACCAAGCAATTCTCCTGTTTCCAAACAAGTTATAAAAAGGCAGAAAAGGGATTCGATGGAAGCCCCAAGAGCGAGGCAGTAGCTGTAGAGATCTCAAGGAAGGGAATCAAGGCAAGAGAGCCTGGGAAGCTGCTTTCCCAGGAGAAGGGGAGCATTTTAAGGCGGCACACAAAGGATGTCTGTCCAGCCTGTGCTAACACAGAAGCTTTCAACTGCACTCAGGGAAGAGAAGGGGGAAAGGTGGGATAGGAGAAAAGAGCAGGCGCCTATTTGGCCTGGTGGTCCCTGAATTATGGCTGAAATGGGGGTGGTCTAACATGGCACCAGCGGATCAAACACACAAAATCAGTGACAGCAAGACAGACGGATGGTCAAGGGGCAAAAGACATGAGAGTCTGGCAACCCAGCTTTTAAAATCTTTTTTCTCCCATAGCATCCTATTGGATCATTTGTGGGGTGGGTTCATTGAAGAACTATCTGTTGTGGCTTGATGACCCCTGATGGCTTATCCCTGGTCCTAAATAGACCCTTCTATTGTTTCTGCACCTAGCCGAGGTGTCATACCTAGCGCAGGAGACCAGTTGCTTCATTATCATGGCTCCTTGATTGAATTTGCTCATGGAGTTGGTGAGGACAGCTAAGGTTGGGGATCTCTTCTTTTGCACTAACAACTTTGTTTGCTCCAGGTCAGAAAGCTCCTAGGAGGTGGCTTTTGCTCACAGGGTGAAATGTGCTGTACAAGTAAGGTATGGCAGCTCATACCACTTTCCAAGGATCAACCCTCCAAGCCAGCCTGATTTGGGGTGTGTGTGTGTGTGTGACTGCTCTGATGATTAAGAGTGTGGCAGCCTGTGGATCTGAGGCCTCTTGCCATCAGACCTGCTTCTAAGTCACAGTACTGGCCTGTTGGGCTCTCCTGGCAGGCAACCAGTGCCACAAACTTTGTGCTTCATGCATTAATAAAATGCTCATCAGGCAACATGTTGGACTGAGAATTTAGGGAAGAACCGTAAGGGAAAAAAACGACTAGGTTATTAGACCAGAAAACCCATTCCAAGTTCTGAAAACCTGAATTCTGCTTCCCATCTCACACTGTACATTTTAGCAGTGCTGCCTCCTGCTTTGGTTTATTTTAAATACCAAAAATAATGCTTACTGGTAATTAACCCTCCAATGTACAACCACATCTAAACGCCAAGTTACCGCAACCAATTATTGATAACGCAATTACAGAAAACAGCTGAAACCCTGCCGAGCTCAGATCCATGATCCTTCATCACAGCTTTCTGCCCGTTACCAAGGAAATGTGTGAAAGCATTTTATTTCCTTTATCAACAATTAAATACTTGCTTCCATATTATGTTAATTTTAGTCTTCATCGAGAAAACCAACTGCAAAAATGAGAGGGAAAATTTCAATCGTGTTTATTTTATATGGAGTGGCAAGACATTTCTCCTGTGCAACAGGCCACATCCAAATCAGTGAGACCCACCATGGCTATGTTCTGAATTTAAAAAAAAAAAATGTTAGGAGCCCCACAAGCTGTAGCTCACCATTATTTAATAAAAATTGCTCACAAAAAATCACTGCAGGCAGAACTGCAACCTAATGCGAAGAAGACTCCATATTTTACCAATGTAGAGGCGTCCTAATATGGGGGGTTCTGGTGCGCAGCGCCCCCAGCGCCGTGTGGGTACGCTGCTTCTGGGGGGGGCGCGCCCCCCCAGGACCTGCCTTTGGTCCGGCGGGCCGCGGCAGCAGCAGCAGCAGCAGGAGGTGGAGGTGGAGGCGGGGAGTGTTGTGCGCGAGCGAGCGCTCGCTCGCGCACAACACTCCCCACCTCCGCCTCCTCCTGCTGCTGCTGCCCACCAGACCGTACGGAGCACGCGTGGGCGGGGAGTGTTGTGCGCGAGTGCACACGCGTCTGCCCGCCCGCCTCTCCTTTTCCGAACGGAGCAGGCGGAGGTGGGGAGGTGCACGAGTGCTCGCGCGCACCTGCCCGCCTCTCCTTTCCACTTCCCGGCTTCGTCAGTCAGCAGCCCAGCTAGGGGCGCGAGCTGCTTGCGCCCCAGCTGGGCCGCTGACCAACGAAGCCGGGAAGGGGAAAGGAGAGGCGGGCAGGCGCGTGCGAGCGCTCGCTGATGCCACGGCACTTCTGGGGGCGCTCGGTCCCCGCCCCCCACCCCAGGCGCCGGGAGGGCGCACAACGCCACTGTACCAATGCAGTACAGTATAGTACCTATTTAGGCTACAGTCATTCACCGTACTTTAGTATTATACAGCTTCACAAACAGCATTTCAGAGGATAATTTGAATGAAATGCGAAAAACATCACTTTAGAACCAACAATACTGTATGATGCAAAAACCATTTATGCTAGTTTGATTGCATGCAGAGTGTAAACATTTCCATTGGTCTCAATACAATCAACCCATTTCAAGGACAAGGGCTTTTCTTGTTTGTGGGTTGCAGAGTAAACATTTTGCCTGTAAAACATATCCCTGGAGGTTCTGACCTGGGTGTTTCAATACATTTTCACTTAAGCTATTTAAATCAGGTTTCTTCTGGCAACATGTTGCACGTACAGTATAAAAACAAAACAAGGCAACTTCAGTAATATTCCAATGATGCAGGGGAGCCATTCCTCGAAAGCGCAGTGCTGTCTGAAACAGCGCTATAAGTAGGCTTACCATCTGTCCCAGAAAAACCAGGACTGCCCTGGTTTCCAGAGCCTGGTCCCAGCCACCGGGACTGGAACCAGGGAAGTTCTGGTTTTCTGGGTCTGCTGCCGTCGCTTCCACGATTTTAAAAGTGTTAAACGTTTTCCTGTGCAACGCCATCTTGGATCTCACATGAGGCCCTCACACGATTTGGGCAAGATTTCGTGAGATCCAAGATGGCGTTGCATAGGAAAACAAACACTTCCTGACTGGCCCGATGCAGCTGGCCAGCCAGGAATCAGGCACGGGTGGTGGCAGCAGCAGCACGAAGGACTGGAGGCAAGTTAAAAAGGGAATGAAAATGGTGGGGGCGAAAAGTGGCAACAGGGGGAAAAATATTAATTAATTGGAATTTTTTTGACTGCCCTAGCAATACTTCTGCACCCACAAAAGGGGGGAAGAAACAAGTTGGCCTGAAAATAAAAATATTTTTAAAAAATTCTGGAGGGGAAAAAAAAGGAGAGGGCGGTGCCCCAGTTTGGGCACCTCAAAATATGGTAAGCCTAGCTATAAGGGGACACTATAAGCAACAGGGCAAGAAACCAGCGCGGACTGGTGAGAATGCACTGCTCACATTGGCTACAATTGCTGTCAATCAGTCCAGGATGAAGAGCACTGAAGTGAAACAGCACTAAGGGAAGCGGCGTTATCAGAGATATTATTGTACAGTCAAGAGAAGTGTTAATCCTTAAAAAAAGAAACATTTTCTTTTCCAAATTTCCAAATACAGTAATTATTTTCCAAGTGTAATGTAAGAATGCTACAATGAAGAAACATAGTAAAACTGCACACCAGGATACACAGTAGCCACACTGCCACAGGCTTGGCATTTATATACAGAACCTAATGAGGGAATTCCTTTCTTTGTTCCTCATAAGAGTGTCAATTTCATGCCCTGTAGTTTTTAAAATGAGCCACAAATCTCCATGATTTGTTTCCACTTCCATCCCCTACAAGATTACTATAGTACCTGTGGTCTGTAACGTATGGTGAATTGTCAACTAGGGAGCGGGGGGAGGGGGTTTGCTAGTATAATATACCCTCAAAAGTACAGTCATTGTGCAGTGATTCGTCTATTGCTCAGAAGAGGCTGTTTTTGGTTGAAAAGCTTCTGTAGTATACTTTCAAATCCATCAAAAGATAATGCGGAAGACTGCAGATATTTTGACCAAAGGACTGCTTCATTATCTTTTTCTTGATTGGTATTATCTAACTACCAGTTAGATGTTTTTCAAACACACAAAAACCAGTGTGTAAATAATAGTAACAATTTATCAAGGTGCCTAATTTTGGGAGGGTAGTTTTGGACTAAGACTTTGAAAAAGAGGGTTCTTTTTACACATGGGGGGGGGAGGAGAGGAGAGATTCCTCCTCTGCCTCAATTATCTTCATGCAAGTGGCACTGAGTGTTGCAGAATTCAAGAATTCACCTACTTAAGGAGCAAGCAGAATTCACATGTAGTAAACAATGCAAATATATTTTAATACTGTCCAGTATATCCAAAAAGTACAGCTTCTGCCTGCAAATAGAGAGTGTGTCTTGAAGTTGTATGTGTAAACAACTCTAAGCCAAGGCAAAGTACAGTGGACCCTTTCCACCCAAGGATTCGGGACCCCCGCAGATTTTCTTTTTAAAGCTATTTTTAGAGGACCCCAGTATCTGCGGATCCTCGCTATCCGCAGGGCGGGGGATCCAGAACGGATCCCCTGCGGATAGCGAGGTCTGACTGTATAGACCAGAGGTTCTCAACCTGTGGTACGCGTAACCCTGGGGGTATGCGAACCGACAGGCGGGGGTACACGGCTTGCTGTGTCTTATCAGCTGCAATCAGCTGTGAGTCGGCATCAGCTTTTAGTTTTTAAATTTAAACTCCCGACTCACAGCTGACTTAAAGCTCATAAGGCACATACCCGCAAGGCTCCCATATTAAAAAAAAACCCTCTGCCAAATATCTATATAACCCCCTTTCTAGCATTTACATCCAAGTTGGGGAGAGTAAGTTCTCTGACTAAATAGTCCATACTTGGACCTCTCAGCGGCTTTTGATACCATCAACCATGGTATCCTTCTGGGCCGGCTGGCCGAGTTGGGACTAGGGGGCACTGCCTTGCAGTGGTTCCATTCCTACTTGGCTGACAGGTCCCAGATGGTGATGCTGGGAGACGCCTGTTCAGCGCCCTGCCCTTTACAGTGTGGGGTGCCACAGGGTTCTATTCTGTCTCCCATGCTTTTCAACATCTACATGAAACTGTTGGGAGAGATCATCCGGGGATTTGGTGTTGGGTGTCACCAATATGCTGATGACACCCAACTCTACCTCTCCTTGCCATCTCACTCCAGGGAGGCTGTGGAAGTCCTGGAGCGCTGCCTGGAGGCGGTTGGGGTCTGGATGAGGGCTAATAGGTTGAGATTGAATCCAGAAAAGACAGAGGTCCTACTGGTCAGGAAAGCTTCGATGCAGGTACTGAGTCACCTGTCCGTTCTGAATGGGTTTGCACTCCCCCTGCAGGAACGGGTGCGCAGCTTGGGAGTACTTCTGGATTCACAGCTCTCCCTGGAAAACCAGGTGGCGGCTGTGGCCAGGGGTGCGTTTGCCCAGCTTCGGCTGGTGTGCCAGCTGCGGCCGTACTTGAGTCGATCGGACCTGACCACAGTGGTCCACACCTTAGTGACTTCAAGACTGGATTACTGTAACGCGCTCTATGTGGGGCTGCCCTTGAAGACTGTTCGGAAGCTGCAATTAGTGCAGAATGCGGCGGCCCGGGTGGTCGCTGGAGCTAGGCGGTTTCACTCTGTTGAGCAGCTGCACTGGCTGCCCATTCGTTTCCGAGCCCAATTCAAGGTGCTGGAAATGACCTTTAAAGCCCTTCACGGTTTTGGTCCAGGATATCTGAGGGACTGCCTTCTCCCATACATTCCGCCCCGCTCTATTAGGTCATCTGAGGGGGCTCTCCTGCGGGTACCACCTCTATCGCAAGTTAGGGGAGTGGCAACACGTGGGCGAGCCTTTTCTGCTGTGGCGCCACAACTGTGGAACTCACTGCCAGGGGATCTGAGAACCACCCCTTCCCTCATGACTTTTCGGCGAGGGCTCAAAACGTTTTTGTTTCGTCTAGCGTTTGGGTGATGGGTTGTAGTCTGCCTCCTGTGTCTCAAGATGCTCTGCCATGCTGCTTTTGTGCTCCATACTGTCGCCCCCCCCCCGTGGATTTTATTGTTTTTAAACTTAGTTATGTATTGTTTAAACTTATTTTCTGTATTATTTTAAACTATGTACAGTATTTAAATTTTTGTTGTACGCCGCCTTGGGCATTTGCCTTCGGCATAGGATAAGGCAGGATATACATTTTTTAAATAAATAAATACTTTATTACTAAAAAGAAAAACTTCATTGACAGTGAACATAAAAGATTCTTGTGCAACAAAACCACCCCTTCTCTCCCCCCAGACTGTGTTCCCAAGTGGAATGCAAATTAAGTGCTTTCCTACTGGCTGGTTCAATTTATATGTTGGGTTTTAGAATACAGTATCTTCCATTTAAAGAAGGCAGCTCTTATGGCAGACTGAGCTGGTTCTCTGCCTTCTTAAGGAAGCTAAGAAGGAATTGCCTTGGTTTATTTCTGGATGGGAGACCTGTGGTGATATTTTCTTTTAAAATAAAAAAGGGGTGGCAAAATTTGGAAAAAAGGGTGGCTAACAGTGTAAGATGAGTAATTTACAGCCCATTCCAACCCAACTCCTCTCCAAGTCAGGCATAAGTGTGGCCTAAGTGCAGCCTAGGTTAGGCAGAAGTTATGTCTGAGTTAGGTCAGAGGTATGCCTGAGTTAGGCAGGCTGCAGTTTCTGTGGCCCAGCACCACCCCAGGATCCAGGCAACACTTACCTCCCAGGCAGGCAGGCTCTCCAGGCTCGGTGTCTGGCTCGGGCATGTGCAGGCCTCTGTCTGCATGTGTCAGCGTCCATCCATGGCAGCTGCTGCAGTGTCTGTCTCAGCCCGGTCGCAAAGGGGCTGACCGCAGGCAGGGGGGTTGCACCAGTCATGTGGTGGACACAGGGCAGGTGACAGGTGAGCGAGGTGCCCGAGCCAGCTGCCACAGGGCACCCTGTACATCGGCCACCTGCTGCAGGGGAGAGTGGCCGTCCCCCCTCCTGCAGAAGGCGATGCCACCCCCATGCCACGTTGAGGCTGCACGTGGGAGTCATGGGGGGAGCGGGGGAGGGAAGGGAAGGAGGGGGGTGGGAACGTCGCACACAAGGGGGGGCTCATGATGTCTGGAACTGCCTCTGACATGACTTGCCCGTGCGCTGTCTGAAGCCCTGGACCTCCAGGGCCGGGGCAATGCCCACAAAGAAGGCATCCCGGCGTGCGTTCTGCTCTGTGCCCTGGCCAAGACCGAGAGATGCCTTGGGCTTGTCTGCTGCGAGCGTGAAGGGCTCACGCAGCTCATCACGCCCCCAGATGGGGCGACGACAGCACCTCTCAGCAGGCGCTCTGGCAGGGTGGGGGGTGGCCAGCAGCCATCATCAGGGAGTGGGAGGGGAGGCAGACACACAAGCAGGCAGACAGTGGGTGCTGGGGAGGGGCACGGGTGGGTCAGAGACAGACAGACAGACAGACAGACAGACAACAAGGCTGGTGGGAGAGAGATTCCGAGAGAGGGGTCTGCAGAGACCAATAGGGACACAGGGGTTGCTCCGCAGATGAAGGCAATGCAGAAACAGGCGCCTCTTATGCAGACGGTGGGCAGAAGCGGCTGCATTAGGGGCGGACCTTCGACGGAAGCGGCTGCATTACGGGCGGTCCTTCGACGGAAGCGGCTGCATTACAGGCAGACCTTCGACGGAAGCGGCTGCATTACGGGCAGACCTTCGACGGAAGCGCCTTCATTACAGGCGGACGCCCTGGCTGGCAAGATCCCCGGTTGCTGAGCGGCCACTACACAGATGCAGCGGCCACAAGCGGCCCCGCTATGGGCTCCGTGGCGCCTGTCACTGTTTGCCTGCCTGAGAGGCCCCCCAACTCCCCCTCCCCTCTGTCCCATGGGGGTCTGGCAGCCTCCCTGCTGTGTTCTCCCTGGGAAAGAAGTGGCAGTCCCTGGAAGGGATTCATGCAGGGGCTTCAGTGCTGGGGGCTGTCTGTGGGTGGAGGGCAATGCTTGTGTAACACTGGACACATATGTTTCAAGGAGGCTCTGCCCGAGGGGCATCTTTATTGTTCTGGAACGTTAGCAGAGATGGCCAGGCGAGGCTGCCAGGGGTAGTCACAGCAGCCAATCTGAAAGCAGCAGCAGCAGCAGCACACATGCCCCATGGACCTGGAGACGCAGGCTCTCCCCCTGTGGAACCACAGCCTGCTCCATAGAAAGGGGAGGAACAGCAAGTATGACAGCCAGGGAGGTGGAGCAGCAGCAGCGCCGGCAGCTGAGGAGGGTTGCAGGGCTGGCTCTCTGACCTCTGGCAGCAGAGAGGCAGAGGCCCGTGGGGCAACCAGACTGCAGGCCCAGGGGTGCTCCCAGGAAGGTAGGTGGTAGTGGACGTTCCTGGGGAGACAAAAAAACAAGGGGGTGTTACATGGCAGCTGGTGTGTGGTAGCAATCGCCAGTGAAGACAAGCCAGTGTGTCAGTTGCAAAAGCCTGCAGGGAGAGAAATAAAACACAGCTGATAGGTGTGACACACATAGCATGGTCTGAGCTGCTTACCTGGGTGTAAGGCGAGCATGATCCTGTAAGGGAAAAGGGTCAAAGAGAGAGAAGACAACACATATATTGGGTCACAACCATGGCAATCCTAGCAATACTGACCTGTCAGTTGACCCTGTGGAGAAAAAAGGGGGGGGGGAACAGCTGGTGTCTACAGACGGTTAACAGCACCAACAGCACCACCACACTCGTGGTGTTGTATGCTCACATGACAACAGGCAGCAATCCGACACAATAGTGGTAAAGCGGCATGTATCCTATATATCATAGCAGGCATTGCAGGCAGGCATCTGACTACTCATTGGTAAAGAGGCATTTCAGAGAAGGCATTGCAGGCAGACATGAGAGGGCACATTGGTAAAGAGGCATATCATGGCAGGCTATGCAGGCAGACATGAGAGGGCACATTGGTAAAGAGGCATATCATGGCAGGCTATGCAGGCAGCTATGAGACAAGACATTGGTAAAGAGGCATATCATGGCAGGCTATGCAGGCAGCTATGAGACAAGACATTGGTAAAGAGGCATATCATGTCAGGCTATGCAGGCAGCTATGAGACAAGACATTGGTATAGAGGCATGTATCCTACCTATATTTCTATATGCAAAGAGGCAGATGTCAGAACACATGTCAGCACAACCCCTGCTCTTACCTGCACTTACCTGCTGGTGTTGTTGCCTGTGTGTGTGGGGGGGGAGAGGCTGGGAGAAAGACATGGGTTAGCAGATGGTAGCATGGAGACAGCTGCCCAGGCACAGCTGTAAACAGTTTGGCCAAAGCCAGAACAGCCCTCTCTGCCCTTGAGGGGGGCAGAGAGGAGAAGAGAAGAGAGAAGTGGGGTATTTGTGAATTTTGCCCTCCACTGACAAAGTCCCACTTTGTGGCTGTGGGGGACAGAACCCCATGCCACGTGCTCAGAGAGAGAGAGAGAGAGAGAGAGAGAGAGAGAGAGAGAGAGAGAGAGAGAGAGAGAGAGAGAGACTGAGACTGAGACTGAGACTGGGGGCCTGGGGCTGGGCTTTTGTGGGAAAGAGGCTGGGTGGGGCTGGGTGCTGATAGGCTCCCTATCTTAGGCATAACCCTGTCCGTTTCCAGACCTAGCAGGCCCAACTCCGTCCTAACTCTGACCTAACTCAGGAGTAGGGTGTTAGAACTTTTCAGGAGAGGGCTGGCTTGGGTAAGGTAAAATGGCTCCTATGGGTCTCTTCTAATTTGGGTCCACCTTTTTGGTCGACCTAAAATTTGTGTCAGCATTTGTGTTGGAGGGGGCGTGTCTGTGCTTGCCAGGGTCTGGAATCCAACGTTAATTGGTTGCCGCCCCGTTACACCCAAGGTCCGCCCATGGTCCGCCCACTTTTAGGTCAACTTTAGGTCTGACTTGTGCTGCTTAGCCCTTGGGTTGGAATGGGCTGTTCTTAGTCCGTCGGTCGTAACTTCGCCCTAACTTCGCCCTAAATGGTTGCGTTCCAGACCCAAAGTCGCCCTAAACGACTTAGGCTGACTTTAGGTCTGACTTGGGCTGCTTAGCCCTTGGGTTGGAATGGGCTGTGAATGATTAAAATTTACATTTTAATAATAATTAATTAATGCTAATTAATTAATTGGCACAGGGGGTACTTCAAAAAATTTGACCATGCCAGGGGGTACACTTGGTGAAAAAGGTTGAGAACCCCTGGTATAGACCTATGGAATCTTTTGTAGCCATGTTGTTGTAGCCAAAATAAGGCTACTTTCACAAACAGGCATGCAGATATGGGTTGGTACATGGTATGGTTGCTTTTGGCAACTTCCATATGGCTCCGCTGAAATCCTATGTCCCTTCCCAGCCCCCCTCCCCGGGTCGGCCGATGCATGTTCAGAGCTGGCATGCATCCGAGGAGGCCCATTGCGGACCATGCGGCCGACACCAGGGGAAGTAGAACCAAAGTAGAAACCAGGCTGTGCCGGTGCAGGCCACAATGGACCTAGGATACAGTGGCCGGCCCTTTAGCCCGGCCATGTATCTTTATACTGGATTGAGCTGCCCACATTTTACACGCAGCAGTGATTCTCTGTGCACATGACAAGTGTAGCCTTGATCACAGAAGAACACAGTGAAGCAACTGTATGAGCAGAATTCCACTTTCAACCAAGAGCTACAGTATCAGATTATTCATTCATTCATTGTAAATATTTATTCCTCTTTTTTATCCAGTGAAGGCCAAGGCAGCTAACACCATTTAAAAGAACAAAAGTTACCCAAAACACATGGCTCTATACAGTCAGTCTTAAAAAGGCCAACTTTTAACCATAACACACACAGAGCAATTAATACAGAAAACAGCAACAGATTAAAAAGCCTATCATGACAGATTTAAGGAAACAGAACTCAATATATTAATTAACCCAGTGGTAGATAAAAGGTAGCCTTACCATAGTCCCAGAATCGAAGCATGCTTTGGCCTAGAGCGGACCTGAGCACCGTGGCTGCCCAATGTGATTGCGGCTTCTGGTTGATGATGCGACTGCATTGGGCAGCCGTGGTGCACTCTTGGGAGCGGTTCGGGTCCAACACCCCCG
Source organism: Plestiodon gilberti rubricaudatus (assembly GCA_026170595.1). NCBI lineage: Eukaryota > Metazoa > Chordata > Lepidosauria > Squamata > Scincidae > Plestiodon > Plestiodon gilberti. The sequence continues at coordinate 189,332,151 of JANXHW010000002.1, read as the reverse complement.
GAATGCCCCCTGCACCGGCAGAGTTGTGCCGGTGTCCATTCTGCATCTGAACTGCGCATGTGAGGCATCCGAGAGGGGTTACGCTGGTGTCCGTCCTGCATCCATCGGCGTTACACCGGCGTAAGTGCTCTTACACCGGGGGATCTACTGTTACACCGGTGCAAGAGTTAAACAGGATTGTGCCCATAATGTAAGAAGCTATTTTGTTTGTTTATTTCAACAAGTTTTGGGAATGCTGATAAGCGTTGTACAGCCTGGTTTTGGCCTTTTCCTACTGGAACTGAACAGAGATAGTTTCCATGGACATATTTCCATCCTGAGTTGAAAGTGTTAGAGAGCACATGGTATCACAACCAACATAAAATTAATTCTTCTCTGTTTTCTTTTGGTGACAGGTGCTCAATTTAAGGCTTTATCTGCAGGAGGCAGCAAACCTGGAACAGAACCACCAGCCTCTGCAGTGCAGAGTTTCAGAAACGCTATTGAGGGATAAGTAATCCAAAACACATGGCTCTATACTGTCAGTCTGAAAAAGGCCTACTGATACTGCCAAAGGGATATGAACTCCAAAGGAGAGATTGGAGCTAACAGTTTGATAGGAGCGAATATTAGAGCAGGACAGTTAATGCAATGCAAAGTGACAGCACCAAACAATATGACAGTCTATAAAGACCCTGAGGCAAGGATGAAATAGCAGCTCATCTCACAGAAATAACTAAAATTCCTAAAGCAAATCTCCAAAAAGCAACACAGAAAAGGACTAATTAAACAGCCAGCAACATATGCCTTGTCATTTATAAAGGATTTAGGCCCCTCACATACTGTGCTCCACCAACCTGTTTGGTGAGTCACCGGCATTCGCACATGGGATGACAAAGACTGGGAGAGCTGAAGTGTTCAAGCAACTAGAAGAAGGATGTGTGGCAAAACACAAGTGAGCAAGCCAAATGAGCCCACCGACTCCACTCACATGCACTCTCTGAACTTTAGAAGGCTTACAAAAAAGGCAGTGCAGTTAAAAAGGTACAGTAAACAGTATTCCGCATTCTGTTTTCAAAACGTATTCTGGATGCACATAAAACCTGAGATAGGTCAGAACATCTCCCAAGCCACCCACAATAGCTGTGATTGAGGTTCTGCTGCTAACTCAATCTGCTGCCAATATTCCAATCCATACCCTCATTCCCTGGCTGCATCTTTGTCTTTGCTGAAAGAAATAATAATCCCAATTGAAACCAAACATCACAGAATGCAACATTCAATCAAGAATCTCTGAAGTTTATTGATAGATGCCATGCAGGATTCTTTCCTGCTCTAGTCAGGCCTGGTGTCCTCCAAATAGTCAGGCCTGGTTATAACTTCCCCGCATTTTGTGCTCATGCATGACAGGAGACTGGTACAGGCTTGACTAATTGAGTAGTGTGGCACCCATGGAGAAGCCTAGTCTATGCAGAATTCTAGTTGCATCCACTATCTATATAGTATCTAGTTGTACCCATAGTAAATGGGTGTTGGCAGTAGCATAAACAAACCCTTATGTGGTGGCTGGTACACACATCCAGCCTGGCACAGATAGGAGTGGCCAGGAGTCAGCATGGACAAGGCTTTATACTGGTGCTATGTACTTAACAGGTCTAGAGTGCTTCAACAAAATGAACCTTCATGGTTCAGATTTTTCATATGCTATGCAAATTCATATGCCATGCAAAGATTCAGATTTTTCATATGCTATGCAAATACTTTTCATATCTTGGATGTTTAATATCCTAAGTATGTTCTGCCCATTTCACCACCAGACAGCATCACTCTGACCTACTGTCATCATGAACTTCAACCGAACAAGTAGAACATTCCAGACACACAACTATCAGCAGAAATAATAATGAAAGTAAGATACAGAATTAGAACATTCAAATGCTATAATATGAAATCTGTTTTTTTTTATAATGTACAAGGATATGATTCACAGGATCATGCTAAAAATGCTAGCTAGATGTTTAAAGGTAAAGGTATCCCCTGACAATTAAGTCCAGTCGTGTCCGACAGTTTATGGTTCAGCGGTTTAACCCGCTGCGCCACCCGCTGGCCTTTTCGCTAGATGTTTAGTGATGCTAAAATGTTTTAGCATTCACATGCTGAAAATGAAAGTCTGTATTACTAAGCAATGGTGGCCATGATAAGGGTGGAAGGGTGGGTAGAAAAAAAGGCACAATACAGTATATCCAGATGAAAATCTGTCTATTTGTTCATCATCATAAAGTGTTGTTTATGGGGAGAAGGGTGGGCTTGGTCTGGTTTTTCATTTTTGCTATATAACCTTTAGTATACAAGTTTCCCCCCCCCCTATATTTGGGAGCATGCACATGCACACACGCACACCACCACCAGCACCACCACACATATTTGCTAACAGCACACATTTTTTTAGCCTGTGAGAATTCCGCCCCACAGTTGAGGGTGAAACATTAGGCAGTAAATGTTTTTATAGACTGTGTTTTTTAAGCTTTTAATGTGAATTCTCAACGGCACACCGTTTCCTCAAAGGACCAAAAAGTCAGCTGAATAGGTGGCTCCTGCTAATTTGTTCCCAAGTGCAAAAGGCGATGGAGAAAGACGTAGCAGCAGTAGCAGCAAAGGGGACGGGGGGAGGGGGCAAGACTGACAACATTCGCAGTACAGGGATATGACTTCAGCCTCAGACACTGATGTGGAACCAGTCCTAGTGCGATCCCACTGATTACTATCAGGCAACATTAGGAAAATTAAAAAGGATTAAAAAGGAGATATGGCATGTAGCCACAGTAGGTAAAAAGGATCCAATCTCTATCAATAAGCTTTTTTCCATTTTCTAGTCTGCACCTCTGGGAAGACAGACAACTATTTTGACAGTCCTCAGATTTGTATGCTCCAGAAATTTACAGATTATCATCTTGATGTACTGCACAAAGGACAATTTTCCTCATTAATATAAATTGAACTTCCGTTTCCAGCCAAGTCAGTGTCAGATTGGAGAATGTCCAGAGCACCTCCGGCTCCCACTGAAACACTGGAGTAGATATATTCAGCGCCTCTTCAAAATCTGGCCTTAATTAACAGTGTGTGATCATTTTCTTTACATCGTACATCTCAGGCTTTTGATTCCACGTGTATCATAAAAAGACTTTGATACCGACTGGGAATAAATTCATTTGAAATACGAAGAATCTTTTCAGTTAAATATTTAAAAGGTGAAAGTGATAAAGTATTAACCTGCACTCTAGAACTTTACTTGGGGAACGAAATATACTTTATTGCACTGTACGTATTTAGCATTGTATTACATTTTATTAATAGAACTCCTAAGCTGCAAAGCATTGAGACTGTTATTTCCATCATCATAATTTCTTGGTTGATGCTGAAATAAACTAGGGGATATAATATGCTCGTACCTGTCCTAAGCACCTGCACCAATACCAACGCATTAGTTACCTGCACCTGATACTTGCCCACACACACAGTGACACCCCATTTCTGTACCAACATCATAGCCATCCTACACACACCAGAGGTGGGAATACCATATTCATAATCATTATGACTGAGTGGAATGGCTATGGTTTTAGTACTGGAATGAATGAATGTAAATATTCTCCAAAGTACACACTTCACGTCTTTTTGACCATTAATTTTAGCTCAAGTGAGTTTACAAATTTTCAGGAGTAAGCCTAGCCTTCGCTTCCCATCGATGTCTTAAGGTTGAGACAGACAGAATTACTCCGTTTCTAAATTGTGCTTCAATCTCTGCTAATGTCCTGGGCAACATTTTGCCATAAAGCATGTCCACTGTGGTGGCATCGAAGTTCACCTAATATTATTCTTTGAGGGCAAGCCACATGATTCCTCTGCCTGCCTGCTGTGTACTCCCGAGTCCCGCCTGCCATACATGCTCACCTACATTTTTCCTCCCTAGCAGCTTTCTTAAAAATGTAATGCTCATCTGACATCTGCTAAGATTTCTCAAAATCCTTTAGGTCCTCTCTTCCTGCAGAAGGAAAACTTGCAGCAGCAGCAAAATTTGTGGGATTTCTTCTCTCACAGTTTCTCTAGGCTGGAGTTTTCCTTCCCATCCCCCCCCCTAAATAAAGACTTCTGAAAAAACAAAACCTGAAGGCCAAACTAGATATCCACACAAACATGTGCTGGCAAGACATTCTTCCAAGTGGAAGCACCTCTCTCTCTCTCTCTCTCTCTCTCTCTCTCTCTCTGCTAATAGGAGCTGCATGGAGAGAGCAAACCCAGTCGGGACTGGATGCTCAAGGAGAGGGGATCAAGGTTGATTTTCAACCTTGGGGTCAGAACCCCAAGGTCCAGAAAGAGACGTCTTTCCCCTTAAGGAAAGTGGCAACTCAACAGTGACATCAGAACGGCAGCGACGGCACTGCAGGGTTTGTAAAAAAAAGGTAAAAAAAAAAAAAGGGAGGGTTGGACTTATCCATCGATGGTAGCTATAGTCGCTGCACAACCCGGGTTCTTGCTGCCGCCGCCGCAGATGGTTAAGTCCAACCTCCCCCCTTTTAACTTACTTGGCAGAGGCGGTAGCATGAACCCAGAACTGCTGTCACCGCCATCACCACCAAATCACAAAGACTTTCAGTGACCTTTACCTTTGGGTAAAGGTTGAAGATCAACGTTTGGTTTAGGGGTATATCTAAAGGTTTAGGGGTATTGGTTCAAGTAGTTGGGTCTCTAACAAGCCTTATGTGTTACACAGTTGGCACACATCTTATGTGCAACAGACTGGCATGAATTCAAGCATACACACTCACCCTCCCCCCTCCCCCCCCAAAAGGCAGAGAAAAAATATGATAGTTTAAATTGTGCAGGCAACTCTGCCCGCCATTCCACTGACTCTGTTTAGGCCCCAGAGTGAGTCTGAAATGGGAAAATAAAGCTGCTGTTCCCTCAGTTGCTGCATATCTCTCATATTGTGTTTTTAGTTTTTAAAGGGACAGTGTGTATTTGTTGGTTTGAAGAGAGTTTCCACTATCCGCGATTTTGGCTTTATGTACTGACCTTGGAACATAATCCTCACATAAGATGTGGGCTGACTATACTTTCAAAGTAGGCCAGTGGATGGCGCAGCGGGTTAAACCGCTGAACCATAAGCTATCGATTGAAAGGTCGGCAGTTCGATTCCCGCGACGGGGTGAGCGCTCGTTGCTTGGCCAGCTCCTGCCAACCTAGCAGTTCCAAAGCATGTCAATGCGAGTAGATAAATAGGTACCGCTTGCGGGAAGGTAAACAGCGCTCCGTGTTCCAGCTGCATGCTACGTGCTGCGGCAAGGAGAGTCATGCCGGCCACGTGACCACGGAGGCATCTTTGGACACCGCTGGCTCTTCGGCTTTGAAATGGGGATGAGCACCACACCCTAGAGTCGGACACGACTGGACTTAATTGTCAGGGGATACCTTTACCTTATACTTTCAAAACGGTATCACCTTTGTGTATAGATTGCAGCTTTGGGGGGGGCGGGGGTTCCAGTTAGGACTTCTCTTTTTGAAAATGGTGAAATAAAGCTGACAGAGACGGTTAATTTAGAAACTTCACACAAAGGATAAAATGTAGATGTAGTGCTAATGATTTGCTGCTATGCAATTGAACATTTAAGAAGCTGGAACACCTGGGCTATTACATGGTAAAATATCCTTCACAATTTCCCTGAGCAGGCTGCTGGTAATGGAAACTGGCATTTCAATAACACACTTAGATGAAATTATCTTAGCCTTTAAAAAAAAAGTTTTCAAATTGCTCGCTGATAATCTGCTAAGCAATATATTTAGTTCCATCCTCCCTACCCCTATTCAAATCAAAGCTAGGTGAAAAGAATAAAGTGCACAGACTATCCTGAAACACACTAGGTTTCATTATCCCTCTTGTTTTAGCAGAGAACTGTAGTATCTGTATGTACCCCTTGCCCTTGTATTGTTATGTAGTGCCAACCCAAATTTAAATAAGAAGAGGAAGGGAAGTGAGAGAAGCCAACTAAGGTGCCATTTTATTTATTTTTAAAGCATTTCTGAGCAACAACATTCCTCACTCCAGCTAGTTTTCAGTCCATTGTGATATTCATGTGATAATGTAAGATATCCTGAAGTAAAGTTATCACAGGATCAGTTTATCAGGGATTGTTGTCTCTTACTGCATCAGGCAATTACCCCAAAATGACAAGTAAACTAGAAAGCAGTAATCCTATCACAGGCTGGCTATTGGTAGACACAGTTTAATAAACCTCTGAAATGAAAATTGACAGAGTGGGAGTTGATATATAATATTTTCTCGGAGCATCGGAAGGACGTTTACTAAAGCAGTCAGTGAAACGTACTGATAATAAAATAAGGCCTGAAGGAGAAAAGAAAAATCAGGATGAGTTCAGTCAGTGCCTATATTAATATGCATTAGCTGATAAGTCAAAGGTAAATACTAACAACATTTCCATGCTATCTGTGCTGCCATGAAGTGAATCCAATTACAGAGGGGCTGGCTGCATTACCTGTGCAGTGGAGGCTAGAAACTCGAAGGCATTTAATTTACCTTTCAGCTTAGATAATGTTGGTAAGGTGGTTTTGCCCTTTGGATTGGTGCATTGTCATCACCAAAAATGAACACGCAACTGCTCTGAAAAAGCCCACTTCAGATGTAGCCGCAGCGGCGTGACTGCATCATGTCACACAAACAATCGTCTGTCACCCAGCATCCAATGACCGACGTGGGAATTTATGCCTAGGCATGGGCCTGCCATTTGGCTAGAGTCTGGTCAAGCCTGGAAGCCAGGGGTGAATACACCAAGGAACTCTGGGAGAAAGAGGAATTCTTGCCTTCAATGAAAATATGTGTTTTGTTCTGGGATAAGCATCCCTCTACCCATAATCCAATCAAGCTTAGTGGATCCACTGACTGACACTCTAAATCCAATCACCAGTGTTGCTGCACTAATCCTTGACCAGCCTAAAGGTATCTCTCAGTGGTTGGGGAGCCTCTGAATAGGAAAAACACAGTGCGATCATTGTGAATGCTTTGGCTGGCTCTGAAGGCTTGGCTGCTCTCATTCTAGAATGTTTTATTCCTTGCTTGTTCTAGAGCCTGCTTTTGTCCATATGAACTGGGGGATTGCTGGGAAAAATTGGACTTTGCATATGTGTAGCGTCAACAGGTGAGTGACACTCCACTAGTTCCCAGCAATTCCCTCTTCCCCTTCACTCAGCTAAGCTTACTGAGTGGTGCCACAAACAGCTTATTTTTGTACTGGGGTCAATTTTGCATGCCTTCTCCCCGCCCATTCACTGTAAATCCAACCCGTCAACAACTATATTCATCTTGCACTCTATTTCAGACTGTCTCACTCTTTTTGGGTGCCAGATCCTGTACTGGCTCCCACCCCAAAGGCACGTTGTGGATGTCTGCTGCCTCCAGTAACTTCTGCTCAGTGGCGTAGCTAGCCCCAGAACAGGGTGGGGGGGCCCACCCCTCGACGCCCCCAAAGTAATTAGCATAATTACTAATTTGCATAATTACTTTCGTTTTCTTTTTTTGCTTTTTTTCCGTTTTTTTCTGGGTTTTTAAAAGGTTTTTTTAGGAGTAACGGGGCTTCTAAGTGTATGTGTATGCTTTGCTGCACTTATCTTGAGTATTGGAGCCTCCAGCGACGATCTCCTCCAGCGATGATCTCTTCCAGGGGCGCATTGAGGTTCTGCTGCATTGAGGGTTCAAGGGTTGGCCCAGCCCAGAGGGTCCTCTGATAGGTATGGGCCATTGACCAGTGCCCAACCTGGGCCACATGTTCAATAGTCATGATTCCAGACATGTGTCTTTGCCACAGAATGTGCATGTTAATACTGGTGCCCCAGAGCACATGTGGTAACAGCTCTCAGGCAGGGCAGGTGTCGGAGGATTAGTCAAATTCATGGAAGATAGATCTATCAGTGGCTATGAAACATCCAGGTTCTTTGGAGTATCCATTGCTGGGAAGCAACAATAAGAGAGGGTTATTCCTCTCATGTCATGCTTGTGGGTTTTCCATCTGGTTGGTGGAAAACAGGAAGCTGGACCTGGACTGATGTTCTCCTTCAGTATATATACGAGGAAGGCAAGAAAAGTTGTGGCAACCTTCTCAGGCTGAATACCATTGTTGCTATCATGATCCCTGCCATTTCGTTGGCCCAGTCTCCCTACACGTTTAGCTTTCCCAGTAAAGAGGAGGAAAGAAGGCATTGTCCGCTAATCATACTCAGAAATCTCCCATTTCCCTTATAGTCACTCGAATGTCACCTTCAAAATATATATATTTCTCTGGAAGCATGACACATCTGTGTTATACAGTGGGCTCCTTTGCAGGAGCAGAGAGCTTCTATCTATAACGCTAGAGGGTGGGACGAATGAAAAGGTTCTGCCAGCTATAGTGACCTCTACTGGTTGCTTTGTATTAGCAGGATTGAAGGAGGTCTGTGCAATGCCACTTTGTTCTTTTCAGGGACATGAATGTGACACAGTAAATCTTCAAGAGATGCTGACTGGGCTTCTGAGCTCAGAGCACTCTACTGATTAATTACAGAGATGAACTGGGAAGCAATTTCAAAGCATACTTTGTGTCTTGCTCTGCCAGTCAAGCAGTGAATTCGGCCAGTGTTGGGGGTTAAAGGAAATAAAAAAAAATCAGGTTTAAAGAAGAACTGGGAGAAAAGCTTTCCCATAATGGCAACGTCTGTTTGGGGATTTACTCTGTACCTTCCTCACCCACGGAAATGAATCAATCCTTGGAAAATATCCGAGAAAAGCAACTATCATTTCTCAGTCAGATATTTATTTTTGAACTGTATTGGGCTTACACAGTAGACATCGACTGAGGTACTTGAAACAAAGCAGCTTTTAAAATCAATGTCACAGAAGTACTAATTCATGCTACTTTTGAGATACATATTTAACACAGAGTGCCAAAAATGTTTGCCTTTTGAAAAAACAAGATTGCACATCAGTGTTCAGATTTCCAGCAACCATCTTCCTCCTGCAGTTCAGGAATGCTTGTGTGTTACAAACTTTACATGACCCACCTCTTTAAACAAATCTATTACTTTATCATAAGCATTTTACGGTGGAAATAATTTGTCACAATAATTATGTCATGATAGTAATATGCATGGCAAGTAAAATTACTGAATTTATTATTGACATGACATTAAGTGAATGAGAAAATATTAATCCTATTCAGATCAGAAGTACTAGGCTTCAAGCCTCATATATATTTTAAAAGACAAGATGGCTGTGCCATTAGTTGGTTGTGCTATTGATCCGCCTTGAGTGCCCTTGTTGGGAGAAAGGTGGGGTATAAATTCTTTAAATAAATAAAATAAATTGATCTGGGAGATGAGGATTGCCTATCCTTTGGGTTGCTCTTCCCCTTAAAGAGCAGGTTCCCAATCTAGAGATGCTCCTTGATCCAGAGTTTTCCTGGAAGTCCAGGTGACCTTGGTGACAAGGAGTACTCCAGTACCCATCTGAGGCCTTGCTCCAGGTGCTTTGCCTTCTGACACACACTGGGCATTCAGAAGGATCAGGGTCTTCTTGGTAGTGGCCTGGCTGGTCCCTATGTGATCCTTCTTCAGATGTTATGTGAATACCTAGATTTTTTGTTCCTTTGTGGGAGGGTGATGGTTGGCTCATCATGCCAATGTGGGTGTTCTTTTGTGAGTTTGAGTTGACTGGGTTACTTTTTTGTTTGCGTTCCTATTGCTTTATTTTATTTTTATGATGTAGTTTACTGATCATAAGTTGTCCTGAGTTGCCAACTGGCAAGCAACACAGTAATGCTTTAAATTAAATTAACAGAAAAAAGCACTAAATCTGTTATTAGTAGGCTTACCATCCGTACTGGTTTTTCCGGGACAGTCCCAGGAATCGGCCACGATTCCCGGTTCTGTCACGGCCCGGTTTGGATGGCCGCCGCCGCCGCCATCTTCTTCTTTTTTAAACTTACCCGGGTGCCAGCAGCAGCTTGGATCACGAAATCTCACGAAATCATGCCCTCACGAGATTTGGGCGCCGACATCTTGGATCACGCGAGATTTCGTGATCCAAGCTGCTGCCGGCACCCGGGCAAGTTTAAAAAAGAAGAAGATGGCGGCGGCAGCGAGCAGGTGTCGTTCGCCCGCTCTCTCACCGGCATGGAGCCAGTGAGGGAGCGGGTCAACCGACAGCCTGCTGCACGTGCCGCGCGAGCCTCCGGCAGGCTCGCACGGCGCGGGCAAGCAGGCTGCGACCTGGTCTCCCAGCGGCTCCGTGCGGTGCCACTGGGAGACCGGGCCAACCTGCTTGCCCGCGCCGCGCGAGCAATCAGGCTGTGTTTCGCCCGGTCCCAGCGGCTCCGTGCGGTGCCACTGGGAGACCGGGCCAGCCTGCATGCCCGCGCGGCGCGAGCAAGCAGGCTGTGTTTCGCCCGGTCCCAGCGGCTTCGTGCGGTGACGCTGGGTCCGGGCCAGCCTGCTTGCCCGCACGGGCAAGCAGGCTCTGTTTCGCCCAGTCTCCCAGCGGCTCCATGCGGTGCCGGGGAGACCAGGCCAGCCTGCTTGCCCGCGCGGGCAAGCAGGCTGTGTTTGCGGGCAAGCAGGCTGTCCGGGGAGCAGCAGCAGCAGGAGGCCGGGGAGCAGTGCGGGGAGCAGCAAAGGTAAGTTAATTTATATTTATTGATTTAATTTTAACAATTAAATAATTAAAAATTCCGGGCGCGCTTCGCACCCCCTTTTGAGTGTGGATTTTAATAATTCAAATACTTAATAATGTTTAATAATTAAAAATTTTGGTTGCGCTTCGCGCCCCATTTACAAACTTATTCAACATGTATTTATTATATTTCTTTTATACTTTACTATTTACTATTACTAATTAATTTAATGTGGGGGGGATGTGGGTGTGGGGTTGTCCCGGTTGGGGGTTGGGAAATTATGGTAAGCCTAGTTATTAGTGAGATAACTGCAGTTTTACATGGGGTCACATACCTTCTCAGAGATGCTTTCTTCTCATAGGTGGTCAACATTAATAAAGCCAACAGGGATTAATTATCATTGGTGTCATTCTATCTATAACTTGAATATCTATGGCAATAATAATGTACCATTATGGGCTAGTTCTACACATTGTGTGTGTGTGTGTGTGTGTGTGTGTGTGTGTGTGTGTGTGTGTGTGTGAGTGTGTGTGAGAGAGAGAGAGAGAGAGAGAGAGAGATTTAGGGTAGATTTGCAGGCTGATTGTGTGAGGATAACTTGTTATCCCATCACGTGCAGATGAATGTCTCCAAGTTTGTTCTGCTATCGTGCATACTAAAGCCACTAAAAACCATTACTGGAGATAGTGCAGCACTTGAGTTTGGGATAGAGTTTCAATTACACAGATCCCCAGAAAGAATGCTGCTGAAACCAAGGATTGTCACCTCTCTGCTCTGTCTCTTTTTCTCTCCAATATGCACACACGCAGAACTGGTCCAAGACTCCAACCTTGCAGGTGAACTACCCAATCAGGAAACAGCCACAACCATCAAATGAACATTAAGGTTATTTTCCTCTAATCCCAAACTACGATCAGCTGACATTTGATGCAAAACCATAGTGATGCATATACAGTAATCAGACACACAGGGCCAAATCCTATCCAATTTTCCAGCGCTGATGGAGCCATGCCAATGGGACATGTGTTGCATTCTGTAGTGGGGGGGGGCAGTCACGGAGTCCTCCTCAAAGTAAGGGAATGTTTGTTCCTTTACCTCAAGGCTGCATTGCGGCTGCATCAAAGGCTGGAAAGTTGGATAGGGTTGGGCCCACAAACTCACACTGTTACTCCTCAGAAAAAGCTCTGCTACCATGCTGAGACGGCTTCAATTATTAACCGTTACAAGTTTCCCGAGAAAAACTGGGCACATTAACAAGGAAGATTAAAAATTGAAATCCTACAAGGTGATTCATTGTTAATTATTCTCATATTACAGAGGTAGTTCACCATCACCAATACATGTTTTGTCCAGGCAAAAACTACTCCCAGTCAGACTAGCAGTAGTAGCAAGAGAAAGGCAAAGTTTGCATCTTTACAGTATCCAAAGTCATTAGCTCTATTCACTTGGGAAGAGTGAATGTGCGAGGTACTCCTCCAGAACATGTCTCTTAGCCTTGCCCCTGCGATTACACACACAGTAGCTGTGCTCTCGCCCTCCCTGTGCTCAGCATTTGCAACATCCCAGGGTTGCAATCACAGGACAAAACTCTTCTCATGTCCAGTGACCAGTGTTTGTCTCTGCAGGTAAATACCAAACCTAGAGAGGGTAGGGTTGAAGCTAGCACATATGCATCAGCAGCAGAGGCATAGCTATCGCACACAGTCCTGTTGAGCCCCTCATGCATTCAGTCTTCATGGGAGAGCGAATGAGTGAATACAGCTACTGTCTCACAGGCATGTAAATATATTAGGGAAAGAAATTTTTACCTGCTGTTGAGACAGTACCCCTATTTGTTTATTTAACAGATGTTTATGCCGCTTTTCCATGACTTAAAGCAGCATACAACATCATAAAAACACAATTTAAAATAGCTCAAACAATATAAAATAAAAGTATAAATACAATACAACAATAACAATAACAATAACAACAATAATAAAGCACTTTAAAACCAACTAACTATATCATACCAGCGGATTAATAACAACAGAGTAAAAACTATAAAAGCAGCATTAAAACAAAGACTCGTAAGCAGTGATTAAAAACAATTACTCAAAAGGGGCCTCGGGGAATCATCTCTCCTCAAAGGCTAAGTGAAATAGATGTCTTTTAAAACCCCAGTGGAAATCATATAAAAGGTTTATATTAATATAAACTATATAAAACGATTCGTAAGATAAAAATCCTTTCAGGTTCCAAGCTTCCTTCTTGTTGTTCACAACTACAAATTAGAACTCCTTTAACTTAATCTCTCACTGGTCCCCACACTTTAACAGCTTTCTAAGAAAACTAGACTTGAACCTGTTTCAACTCTGAAACCAGGGTTTTGTTGGCATTGGCAGGACAAGAATAGGGGCATTCTACTTTGTGCCAGTAGAGCCACATTCCAGGAGGAAAGTTCTAGCTCCACAAAGGTCTTTCCCCTTATTTACATTTGCTTTCCATACCACTTAAGACAGGTTGGCATTATTTCTGTCCCTCCTGCTTCTGAATACAAGACTATCTTAGCATCTCACTATTTAGAAGCAGGGAGTATGTACACTGGGAGTATCAGCTGTGGGATTCTTTTTTTCTTTGAAAGAAACAACAGGGCTTGTCGTTGTCGTTCCCTACCCCCACCCCCCATGTTCAACCCTTCGTAAAGTCACTTATTTCTAGTCATTCCAAACATTCCCAACCCACTGTGTTAGGAAAACTATCAACATTTTCACAGACCAAATACCGGGATTAAAAGCCATGACGCAAAAATCTAACATTAAAAAACACGCTTAAAAACTCTGTTTTAAAACTTTATAGATTAAAATTAGTAGATCTTAAAAAGCAACGTTTCAGTCGTCCTTCGATGACCCTTTTCAGGCAAAGCCTCTTCGTGTCAATCTCCAGCTGGCCAGCGATAGTGCGTCCTTTAAATTTGCAACTTGAGAGACCAGTGCTTTTACCATCTTGCAGCTTACTGTGCTCTGCTTTGCCTGAAGAGGGTCATCGGAGGATGACTGAAATGTCGCCTTTTAAGATCTACTAATTTTAATCTATAAAGTTTTAAAACAGAGTTTTTATCATGTTTTTTAACGTTAGGTTTTTGCATCATGGCTTTTAATCCCGGTATTTGGTCTGTGAAAATAGTTGCTGGCCATAAAAACTTCAACACACTATCAACATTATTTAAAAAAAAAAAATCACTACCACTATCACACATTCCCTTCGAGATAAGGTTGTCTTTGTCTCGGATCTAAATAGAATTCCGTGTCTGTATCAACTCTTGTTACTGGGCAAAGGGATCTCTAGAACCATTTCTATAAAGAACAAATGAAGGTTCCAATCAAACTGACTCTCTGAGAAATGGTTCTTTACCAAGATCTTCTGCATTGGACACATTTCTGTATCCAGGCCCACAAGGGTATTTTGATCTGCTGCAAGTTGTGGAAAGAGCCTCTCCCCACCCCCCACCCCCTTGCCATTTCTACACTGGTTTCTGGCCCATGCAGAATGGTGCCTGAGTTCAAACTTCTGTTGTGCCACAAGTTTTTATCTCAAACATTTGTATTGGGGATGAAGTCAAACTGAGGCAGACAGACAGATTTCTCTTTTCTATTTTGACCCCATAATTTGCAAGCACTTGATTCCTCCTGGAGCAGCCTGCACCTGGAAAATACAAGCCACAGAACTATCAATGATTACTCAAGACTCCCAATTACAACAGAAAGAGTTCTTTCACAGTAGTAACACTAAATGTGTGGCTGTGGGCATGGTCAGGAGGCTTGGGCCTGTTTCCTGATATGCTTTCTCTGAACGTGGGGGGCGGGGGCAACAGGACAAGCCCTACAGTTTCTTTCTGAGAATAAAAGAATCCCACAGCTGATGCCAGTGTACATACTCCCCTCCCTGCTTCTAAATAGTGACATGTGTTCACTCACCAAGGGCAACACTAGGCCCCAGTCCTCCTCGCCACCTTATAGCATGCAGCTGCATGAACGGAGGCTCACTTTGCGGTATCGTGGTGGTGGTGGTGGTGGGAGATTGGAAAGCCTGCAGGATGTACGTAAAAAGTGAAAATATTTTTTACTTACCCCCCAACAGGCTGCCTGATCACCTATGGGTCTCCTCGGACCTATGCCAGCTAGATAGTTCCCGCAAGTCCTAGGAGGGCCAGAGGGTGTGCTGGGTTGCCAAATGGGGGATAGGATCTGGTGTGCACGACTGCTGCCAGATCCACTCCCTCCTCCCCCAACATGTCCTGTTACTCCCCCTCCCTGCCCACAAACCGCCCCCCTGCACCGGCTTACCAGCAGTGGGTCTTCAATGTTGCTGCTGCTTTGTGGCAACAGCTTGGAAACAGCTGTCGATTGTGTTGCACCGCCAAAAAGCACGTTATGACAGTGAGACTCTGTCTTGCTGGTATTGGGTAGACCATAGGATTAGGCTGTAAGTTTACTTTCCTTTGTATGAGAAAACACTAGAGACTTATAGCGTCTTTGTAATATTTATTTAAACATTTATAATTGCAATCTATTCGAAACAAGTACATTCCAAAAGGCAGACAGCAGAATCCTAGAGAAAACATTGTCTAGCCCTAAGGTGATTGGCCTTCATTCAACTCCCAGCTCTGTCTCTCTGTCTTCAGAACTCAAAACTGTAAATTGCTTTTTCTCAAAACACAAATTTATGCTGTGTACAGCACTGTTCTGAGATCCCAGCCCTGCAAGTGAATTGCTCACTAAGGAAACATTTGTGCTATTAAAATAACATGAAGGTCTCCCCCCCCGCGCAAATTCTTGACTCCAGTCAGGTGACACTCTAAGAAAAAAACATCATGATAGACCCACTCACAGTAATCAGATACCCAAATTCATCACAGAATAATATGAAGGTTACTAGAACACTCAGCAGCCAATCAGAGGGAATGGTGAGGGCCCAATCCTAACCAATATTCCAGTGCCAATACAGCGGTGCCAACGGGGTTTGTACTGCGTCCTGTGATGGGGGGCGTGTCATGGAGGCCTCCTCAAGGTAAGGGAATGTTTGTTCCCTTACCTTGGGGCTGCATCGACGTTGGACATTTGGATAGGATTGGACCCTAGGACAGTGAGGCCTTTTTCCATCAGGTTTATTATATAATATTATGAAAGATTTTGCTTCGTTTATTCTTACCTTTTGCATCACATCTGTATCTTATCTGTATCACATCTAGTATTTAAAATTGTAAATTACCTTGAATGCTATGGCAGACAAAAAGGTATATACCGTATTGGTCTGAGTATAAGACTCACTTTTTTCTCCTAATTTAAGTTTTTAAACTAGGGGTGCATCTTATAATCAGGCTGTTGCAATTTAATGCCAGTGATTTAATTAATTTTTTTGATAGCACCAAACTTTAAGGGTGCGTCTTATAATCAGGTGCGTCTTATACTAGGAACAATACGGGTAAATATAATTCGTATGCAAAATGAATCAGTCAAAAATTGCCTTGTATATCACTTAGTTCTTACTACTATGGATAACAACAGTTGAGGCAGATAGTTGCATAAAGCAGTTTTGACTTAATATTAAGGACAGAATTTACAAAAAACAACAACATCAAAAATAGTCTTGTGCATAACATCAAAGTGTACAGCTCTCCAGCAAACATCCTCCATATCCTCCATATATTTAGGCCGGTGGAGCAAGCGCTCTGCCAGACTAAGGCATCACAAAAGTGCTGTAAGGCACTTTTGCACTGCCTTGAGAGTAAGCGGTGCGGGCACAGAGGTCAGCGCCACTCACTTGGCCATACTTTGGAACCTGTGCCGGCCACTGTAGGTGAGTTCCATGGCATTCGGGGCAGGGGTTGGGGAGGGCGTGTGAAGGGGGACATTGGCTGGCCCAGGTTGGAATTTGGCGGGGATATCGGAGCTGAGTTGGGTCAATATCCCGAGCCCCATCGCAGCCCGTGTCGGTCTTACACAGCTTCCACGGACGCATGCCAGCTCCAGAGCTGGCATGCATCAGAGGAGGCCTATTGGGCCCTTCTCTGCTTACATTGGGGGAAGGGGACGAATGTCCGCTTCCCCCAAGGTGATCCTGGGCCGCGCTGGCACGGCCCAGGAACTGCGCAGGATGCAGCGGCCAGCCCTTTAGGCCAGCCATGCATATTTGCACAGGATTTAGCTGCCCATCTGTGAACAATTGTTATTTTTTTTAATATACAGTCAAGAACTTTCCCCTACCTTGTTGTGGTATTCTGTTAATGCTCCACAACTGAGTTTGAAGTGAACTTATTAACAGTAGACAAAAGCATCTTCCTTCATTATTTCTTGCAAATGAAAAGTGTATTCCTAATTTTGCATTGGTATTTCATTTATTTTCAACTTATGAAAAGGTCTTGTTCCCTCATCGTAAAAGGAAGGGCAATATATTTCTGTTTCCATTAGGTTTCTGATGCCAGCTTTAATCATCAATATCAGAGCTGAAATTTCATTTTTTTTTTCTCGCATAGCCAGAGAAGATTTGGTTTTTATCTGCAATTGCTTGCAATATAAACAGAGAGAGAGGGAGAATAGCTTATGAAATGAAAAATCTGATTGGCTGCATGGTTACTCTCTCAGAACACTTAGATCTCACCAAAAGAACCCTTAAAATGCCACAATTGGAAACTTCCTACACACTCAAAATTTCTGAATTCAATTCTTTAGAACTTTCAAATTTGTCTCTTATATTCAACATGGAAAGATACTTAAGAAAAATCTTAATATTCAGCGTTGTTAATACAGTACATTTTGTTCCCTAGTAATCTTTATTGGATGATCTGGGGATGAGGGCTGGGCAATGAAGCAGTCTGAGAATTTTGTCCCCCACCTAAATTCATTTCATCTCTACTTATAACTAAAAGGTGAATACTTGACAGTCTTTAAAATCATAAAAAGGGCACAATAATTAATCACTTTCCTTATTACAAAGGTACATTTCTTCACAATGATTAAAATTGACTACAAGAGCTGATAACCTGTTAACTCCTTAGCAAGACAACTCCCCAAATATAAGAGACAATAGCCAAAAGTTATAACACTGACAGCATACAAATGAGAGGATGGGAAAATTTAAAGCTATCGTTGACAAGAGATTTATTCTAATAAAATATAGTTTCAAACTACCTTGGCCTGGATTGAAGAAACAGTTCCAGTAATGAGTATTTTCATGTTTTTTCTACTGTATTCTGCAGTCATGTATTCTATTTTCTGTATTGGCAAGCCCAGCAGAGATATGTGGGTGAATTGGAATGGACAGCTTTCCTTTCTTTTCTCTACTTAAAACCAGCATTAACACTTTAAAAAACAAACAAAAAAACCATCACCCTTTTCTTTATGCAAAGTGGTTAACTTCATCAAGGACCACAATCCACACCTGGAGAATGGAGATATTCTTAAATAACTTGACTCACAGCGCAATCCTACGTGCGGCCAGTGCCAACGCTGTGGCCTCAGCGCTAGCCTAAGGTTTCACTTTTGCGTCCCCCTGGCAAATAGGTGGTGCTGGCGGGCGCCGAGGCCTGGGCCACCTGCCTGCCGAAGAGGAAGGAGGTCAGCACCGTGCAGCGGGTCCCACTGTGAGCGGCACTGGTGCTGGGGTTGGCGGATTGGGGGCATAATGAGGAGGGTGGAGAGGGGGGCAGATTGAGCCTGGAAGGGGGTGGGATCAGCATTGTCATTGGACGCCATATCCTATCCTCCCTACTCTTCTAACAGCCCTTTGAGAAGACTTTGTGTGTGTGTTGGGGTGGGGGTAGCAACCATTTGTTTAAAACCCTGAGCACACACAGATAAACAAGTGCTTGAGAAGACAATGTGACTTAAACTGGAGCAGGAGGCACGTGCCACTGCAGCCCGTATGAAACACCGATTCTTTGGGAGGAGCAGAAGAAATGGGTCATGTTGCTGTCACATTTTTTGCATTTGCCTTGCCATTCACCCTGCCACCCAGGAAGAGCAGCAAAGCCTGCTGAGGTGCTCCTTGGCCAGCGTTGTGGCAACCACTAAATTAGAGCAGGCGATCATCCTGCATCACCCTCCGGAGCGGAGAGAAGGCTCGTTGTCCTTCCCAGGCTCACCAGCATCAGAACTTGCTGCGGTACAGCGCTTTTCTTTACAAGGCAACCAGAACATGCTGCTCACTGTCAGTTCTTCCCCTTCCCACACTCCCTCCCCCTTTCCCCTCCCCCAAAGAAAATGCAAAGAAAATTCAGGCTGTCTAAGCCAGACATTTTGCAGTGGGGAGAAGGAGAGGAATAAACAGCTGGGGGGGGGGAATGCAGGAGTGCTAGAACATAGGACGTGAGCCTAGAAGGACTTCTGCATCCCTCCTGGTTGCTTTTTTAAATACAAGGTTATGCATCCCGTGCTTTGCTGCCAGAAAACAGGAAGAACGGGATGGGTTTTTCTGCGCACTGTGAGGGGTGTGTGTGAGGGATTTCATGGTTGGTGGTCTTTCAAATTTTGCCTGCCACTAGAAACACGGAGAATGGCAGGCTCCAAATATCAAGGGAGGTGCAGGCCAGGGAGCGCACCCAGCAGGCTTTGTTGCTCTTCCTGGCTGACAGGGCAAATGGAACATCATGCTGGGCAGGGGCAGGTTGACCCAGGAGGCACGTGCCACGTGCCATTCCATGCCCGTATGGAATGGAACATTGAGTGCCCGGAGGATTCTGAGCTCGTGCTGGTTCGTGTAGGTGTGTGGAGTGAGCGAGTGAGTCAGAAAGCCAGTAGTAGAGTGTGGTGGGACAAGCGGCGGGAGGGGGTGGGACACAGGTGCAGGGTAGCCGATGGGAGTATCCACCATGCCGCCTGCTGAGTTGGGGGGGGGGAAGAGACAGATCATCAAGATTGTGCCCTCTGCGTCTTTGGCCCTCTGGGGCCTCTGCTTTTTTTCTTTAAACTCAGAGTTGCTCTAAGAGCAAGTTCGTGACCAGATACACCGTATACACTTGTGTATAAGTCAACCCACGTTTTTAAGATTAATTTTAAGACCTAAAGTTTTTGACTTATACAAGAAATCAGCCACAATAGTGGCATGTACATGATTACTTTACCATGGAAAGATGGAGCTGGAATTTTGTATAGACTGATAATTTTCTGCAGCGCCCACACACTGAGGTGGTAATGACAACAAAAATGATAATGATAAGAATTGTTCCATATCTTTTTAGAGTATATGGCAACATATCATACATTAATTATTTTATGCACACAAAAGTTACCACATATAAAAGGTTCTTCTACACGTCCGAGAAGTTCAAACTGATCATCACTCTTGTTTCTGGTGAATGAAACCACCATTATTGTCACTTCTCAATCATCCTATCATTTAAAATGAATTATCTCAAAGCATCTCATGCTATAGCATTGTTGAAGCTAAGCAGCTATGGACCTAACTGTATGTGGATGGAACGTCACAGGGAGGGAGTCCCAGAGAACTACTCCGTGAACTTTCTGAAAATCAAGCACAAGGTGTAAGTGAACGGAGTGCAGTTCCAGTCAGTTGTTACAAAACTCCCATGCAGTTTAAACAGGGCTTATTCAATGTTCTGCTCCCTTCCCCTTTTGCAAAACTAGTAAATGATAATAGCAAAGTTGAATAAATCCACACTGTTGTAGCCACTGAGAATTACTCCTGAATATAAATATTATTACTGTAGTGTTATTATTATAACAATTATAATAAAACCTGCTAGCAGCACTTGATCTTAATTAGTGGTCTTGTGATTAACAACATGAGGTTAGATACTAGTGGTTAAGAAATACAATATTGACTTAGATTAGTTGATGATACACTTTTTGTCCAATGGCAACAGGAGCTGTGATCTGTTTCGCCATGCATGTCGGGGGGAGAGTGCCGAGCAAATCTGACACAAAAACCCTTGACTTCCAAAGGGCAGACTTCCCCAAAATGAGGAGACTAGTTTAAAAAAAGCTGAAAGGGTAGGTAAAAAGAGTCCAATTGCTCCAGAGTGCATGGAGGCTGTTTAAAACAACAGTCATAGAGGTCCAGCGGGAGTGTATCCCACAAAGGAGGAAGGGCTCGACCAAGTCCAGGAGGGTGCCGGCATGGCTAACAAGCACAGTTAAGGAGGCTATAAAAGGCAGGGAAGCTTCCTTCCGTAAATGGAAGTCATGCCCTAATGAGGAAAATAAACAGGAGCACAAACTGTGGCAAAAGAAATGTAAAAAGATGATACGGGAGGCCAAGCAAGACTTTGAGGAACGTATGGCAGGCAACATAAAAGGGAATAATAAAAGCTTCTTCAAATATGTTAGAAGCAGGAAACCTGCCAGGGAAGCGGTTGGTCCGTTGGATGGTGAGGGAGAGAAAGGGGTGATAAAAGGGGACTTGGAGACTGCAGAGAAATTAAACGAGTTCTTTGCATCTGTCTTCACGGCAGAAGACCTCGGGCAAATACCACTGCCTGAACGGCCTCCCCTGACTAAAGAATTAAGTCAAATAGAGGTTAAAAGAGAAGACATCTCAGACTTAATTGACAAAATAAAGATCAATAAATCACCAGGCCCGGATGGCATCCACGCAAGAGTTCTGAAGGAACTCAAGAATGAAGTTGCTGACCTCTTGACCAAAATATGCAACTTGTCCCTTAAAACGGCGACTGTGCCAGAGGATTGGAGGATAGCTAATGTCACGCCAATCTTTAAAAAAGGAAGGAGAGGGGACCCGGGAAACTACAGGCCGATTAGCCTAACATCTGTTCCAGGGAAGATGGTGGAAAGTCTCACTAAGGATAAAATCTTAAAACACATAGAAGAACAAGCTTTGCTGAGGGAGAGTCAGCATGGCTTCTGCAAGGGGAAGTCTTGCCTCACAAACCTTTTAGAATTTTTTGAAAAGGTCAACAGGCATGTGGATGCGAGCGAACCCGTGGATATTATATATCTGGATTTTCAGAAGGCGTTTGACACGGTCCCTCATGAAAGGCTCCTGAGAAAACTCCACAGTCAGGGAATAAGAGGGCAGGTCCTCTTGTGGATTAGGAACTGGTTGAAGACCAGGAAACAGCGAGTGGGAGTCAATGGGGAATTTTCACAATGGCGAGAGGTGAAAAGCGGTGTGCCCAAGGATCGGTCTTGGGAACAGTGCTTTTCAACTTATTCATAAATGACCTGGAGTTGGGAATAAGCAGCGAGGTGGCCAAGTTTGCGGATGACACTAAACTTTTCCAGGTGGTGAAGACCAGCAGGGATTGTGAAGAGCTCCAGATGGATCTCTCCAAACTGGGAGAATGGGCAGCAAAATGGCAGATGTGCTTCAATGTAAGTAAGTGCAAAGTGATGCACATTGGGGCAAGAAACCAAAATGTCACATATACGCTAATGGGTTCTGAGTTGTCTGTGACGAATCAAGAGAGAGAGATCTTGGGGTGCTGGTGGACAGGTCGATGAAAGTGTCGACCCAGTGTGCGGCGGCTGTGAATAAGGCCAATTCCATGCTCGGGATCATTAAAAAAGGGATTGAGAATAAAATGGCCAATATCATTATGCCTTTGTACAAATCGATGGTAAGGCCACACCTGGAGTATTGTGTCCAGATATGGTCGCCACACCTCACAAAGGATATAGTTGAATTGGAAAAGGTGCAGAAAAGAGTGACCAGAATGATTCGTGGGCTGGAGCACCTCCCTTATGAGGAAAGGCTACAGCGTTTGGGGCTTTTCAGTCTAGAAAACAGGTGCCTGAGGGGGGACATGATTGAGATGTATAAAATTATGCATGGGATGGAGTGGATAGAGGGAAATTCTTCTCCCTCTCGCACAACACTAGAACCAGGGGACGTGCACTAAAATTGAGTGGAGGGAGACTTAGAACGGACAAAAAAAAAATATTTCTTTACCCAGTGTGTAATTCATCTGTGGAACTTCTTGCCACAGGATGTGGTGGCGGCACCTGACCTAGATGCCTTTAAAAGGGGTTTGGACAGATTCATGGAAGAAAAGACCACCACAGGTTACAAGCCATAAGTAACCTCCTGGTTTTAGAAGTAGGTTTTCTCTGTGCCAGGTGCAGGGGAGTGGCAGCAGGAAACAGGTAAACTTATTGTCTTGTGCTCCCTGAGGCATCTGGTGGGGCCACTTTGTGATACAGGAAGCCGGACTAGATGGGCCTTTGGCCTGATCCAGCAGGGCTCTTCTTATGTTCTTATGGCTGTCCCACATCTCAATAGGAGTTAGGAAGCCATTCCTATTCCAAAATTTAGGAGGTTTCCTCTCCCATTTCCCAAAGCTGAGAAACTCTGCCACAACTAGCTATTAACGATATTTGATAGCAACAATGGAACAGGTAATGACTGAATAAAAACATAGCATGTGACTCTGTATCATCAGAACCACCACCACCAGCCCCCCCCCACACCTCTCAGGAGTTCTGCTGCTGTTTCTAAGTGGCAAAATAATGCTAATTGCTAACAGCAGTGCGGAAGTAATTTCTCAGGCCTTAATTTTGATTTTACACCTGAGGATGAGCCATTGCCAAATATAAAGAAAATTACTGTAAAGACACCTCAGCAATGTTGTTAATTCTCCATGGGCACTTGAGTCACAGGAGTTTGTAGCATCAAGCAAAGTGAACATGCTACTGCCTTTGTGGCAACTCTGTAGCCATACCTATTATCAGTGCTAAACAAGCTGTTCAGAACAAGAACATCCCCTGGAGCAAAAGCACGTTGCCAGTTCTGAATGCCCTGTGAACAAAGACATGAACCCATTAATCCCCTTCACCAACAAAGCGAGGGACTAACTTGGTTGTTACTCTCCAGTGCTTAATCTTCAGGGTAACAGACAAACAAGATATAAGCAAAATAAATGGCCAGATTTGTTACATGGTTCTCTGAGATAGGCTGAACCATCTCCAATGGTCTAAATGTTCAGGAAAACAAGGTCCCGAGATGGTAGAGTGGACAGCTTCATTTCAGGCTACAAGTGTGGTGTCTTACAAGCAAGAGACCCCATGAGAGCTGAGAGGCAGCAAGGAAAGGCTGGTCAGGGCTACAGAACCCTGAAAAGTTCAAAGCGAGCAACTTGCTGAACAACCATCAGAGAAAGACTGAAATTTTAAATGTTTCCAAGCGCTGCCTTCCAGCCTGGAGAGTGCAGAGATTTACAGAGCAATCCTAACTAACTTTCCAGCACTGGGGTAGCCGTGCCAAACAGGGCGCACACTGCATCTTGCAGTGCAGGGGCAGTCATGGAAGCCTCTTCAAGGTCCCTGACCTTGGGGCTGCATTGCAGCTGCACCGGCGCTGGAAAGGTGGTTAGAATTGCACTGTTAAAAGGGCAGCCCCTCTGGCCTGGAGTCTTATACTTCTTCTCTGCTCCATCATATCCGTCCTGGTCCATTGCTGGTGTCAAGGTTGGGGGGGGGGGTAAGTGAAGTTCTTAGTATAGAAGGAATCTGTTCTTTATGGCTCAGTGGCTTCTGGCTTTGGGGTCACCTGACTGGCAAGCCTAGAATCCAGCAAGACATTGAGGCCTGGAACTGGGTCCAGAACTGGTCCTTCCAACCTGACCAATCAGGAGCTCTGAGCTACTTCTCAGGATAGAGCTCATGATACTCTCCAGATGAAATCAGCTTCCAGCAAGTCAATATTGCACATCAAGGAGAAAGCTCTTATTCTTACACGCAATCCTCCCACCTCCAGCCTGAAGTGATACAGTCTATTTTTCCATCTCAGACCATTCCACCTGATCCTGCTGCATGTGAAGATCAGGCCACGTAATATCATCATTCGTGAAGGACAGGAGTCCAAGTTCGCAGGGTCAAGCGAGACTGCGCTAGAATAGCAGGAACATTCTTATTTCAGAGACCCATGTGCATACAACCCCACAACTTAGTACCTACATAGGAGTACTTTTGATGAGTCACCCTCATCCCATCAGCTCTGAAACTATACAACTTTGTGCTCGTTATTCAATACAGCTTCCCCGGAAACAAATGTTTTCAACATAGCTCTTCTCCAGTAGTTGTCAGATGATTACACTATATAGTACTTTTGAATTTATAGATATGCTTGTTTGTGTTGCTTTTCTTTAGAAAATTATGACATAGCAAGCACCTGGTGTTCATATAATTAATTCTGCACAGAAGGCCAACATAAGGTTAAGGTTGCATTAAATCTTGAGGAAAACATCATGAAAAACTTGTAATGGCTCAATTTCACTTGTGGAGGAGAGTTTCTCTCTCCTTTTCATTTTCTAAAAATAATAAATAGGAAAAATGTCCTTTTGTGTTTTTTTTTACCTAGGCAATGAAAATGAAGAAATAAATGCAGGCATAATAAAAAGTGCAGGCCCATGACATTTTGCCTTCTGAAGCAGAGCACCCAAAGGTGCCCTCTCCCTTCTTTCTCCCTATTAAAATCACCCCATTTTCTTCCTTTTTCCAAATAACTTTATCTTTCTTCCTTTTCTATTAAGAAGAGGAAAAGCAGAACAATGCCATTTACCTTTCCTTTCTCTGCAGGTGTGTGTGCGTGTGTGTTGCTGTGCCAGCCCTGACAACTGGCCCACAATCTGCTGTATGAAGTGGCCCAAGGTATAGCCAACCTTGAAAAAGGTGGTTGTTTGCCTCAGTTCCATGTTCTTCTTACTACTGTTTGATTGTTATATTGTTTTTACCCATTTTAAATCATTATTTGTTTATCAATGTTATTGAACTGAGTACTTTTTTCAAAACCATATGACACATTCGCAAAGCAATATAACTGGATTACCTGCCTCACAGAGGCATAATGTGGATTATTGTGGCAATTCAGGCAAGGCACTGAATTATCCTCTGCTTTGTGTTGAGAAATGATGGGTCATTCCATTCTCAGAGTCTGGTTGTTCAACGAGCTCAAAAAGAAGATCTATGTGCTAGAAATTCACAGCCATATGTGCACCCCGGTCTATTTGGAAAAAGGTCTTATCATTATCTTATCTTATCCTTATTATACAGGATTACTTCATTTAAAAATTCTAAACACTTGTTTTACCTCTTTATCAGTTCTATCATTTGTTCAAAATGTTATAGCTAATTTTAACCAAACTCTCACCAGCAAACACAACTGAAGCAAAATGTGAGCTACGAAATCATTGAATTGGATTTGGAGTGTAGGCATTTGGATTATACCAAGTCAGACTATTCGTCTGTCTAGATGCCCGTGACTGAACCTAGAACATTCTTCATGCAAAGCATGTGCTGCTCTCCCATTGAGCTATAGCCATCTTTGTGCTGAATCATCATGGCTTTTCCTCTCTTCATCAGCAACGTTTAGTAGAAAAGCATCAGCAGTATCTTTCTGAACCTTTCCGTGGAATAAACTTCATTAAAAGCCTCCAAAAAGAACACAAATTCCCAGTGCGAAAATAGAATGTTTCTGAGTTTGTGCCAGCATAAAGAGTTCACATACTGTAGTTCTGAATTTAAGCCTATCCTATTTGGGCGGCTGGCTGCCTCGGTCTCTGGAGTCCTGTCAGGCTGTTTGTCTATGAGACCGTCATATAATGCCGGTATATATCATACAGTACATATACAAAGAAACAAGTTCAAGAGCATTAGATTTTTGTCTATTGTCTAAGTGCATGATCTCTTAAAAAATACTTAAAACATTGTAAGAGAAACAAACAGGATCTGTTGCACACCTCAGAAAAATATATTCCAAATAAAAAAATAATATTATGCTTTAATACTTGGACAGAAGTATAAGGGTTCTTCTAATCTAAATGCTAACTGTACAAACAGCTTGTACATTTGAAGGAACGAGACAGAGAATGGGAGGAGGACAGATTGAAGCCAGGAAGGGGGCAGTATTGTTAGCAGTGGCACCACTGACATCCTATCCCTCTTCCCTGGCGTTGACTTGGACTGCAAAGATTAAGCTGGTACGTGGAGTGGGATTTTGATATTTATTCAGCTTCATTTCTATCATTTGAACTGGCAATTTTAGATTGCCAGCACTTGACCAGAAAGGGTTAGACTAGATGACATCTAGGGTCCCTTTGAATTCTAACATTCTTAGTTATGTTTTTTAATGTATTGGTTACTGCCTCAAGCCTGGAAATAAGACATGTTACAAAGCCATTTTAAAAAACGTAGGGGCGATTTTGTAGCATTAAAAATTAGTCCAATGCAAGACTTTCCATTTCTGTGGAAAGTTGTAAATAGGATAGTGTGAAATAACGAACATTTGTACAAAGAATATCAATACAGAAGTTTACTCCTAATGAGAACTGACAGGAAAACAAAAATCCATACTTTATTCTGGCAAACACAATGCTCTCTTATATTAATGTGTTCATTGCAATTTAATGTTCTACATTCTCACTAACAACTCAACTTCGTCTGAGAGTCAGTTCGACTTCCGGCCCAACCATGAAGCAACCTGAAATGGATTGCATCAGTGACGGATGGTGAGGATGGGTGAGGGGGATGGTGGATCTGGAGCGCCCTTCACCCCAAGTCTGCTGCTCCCACCACCTCCCGCCATGGATGCAAGCCATATTGGATCCGGTTCCTTACCATTTTCCATTCCACAGTTTCACCCAAACCTGGAACTGTAGAACTTCCGGTTGTATTTATGGGTCTGCAGCACCTTTAAATAAAACTGCACAACAGAGTAAGTGAAGGAATTTGTTTTAAAGTGTCATGGCAGAGGCAGCAGTGGGAGATGGCGTCAGGCAGTATCCCGTTGCACCGCCCTGATCAGTTCTGGCAGTCAACTAGTATAAGCAAGTTGCTCCTGCGTGCATTTAATGTACATGAGCAAAGCACAACTGGAATTGCGAACACGTCTGACATAATGACTTCTGTGAAAGAAGCATTGCAGCTTCTGATTGTGCAAGCAGGCTTTTGAGGGTTGGTAACTGCTGGCACATTGTAAGAACCAACTTTAAGTTACAAAGTAGTGTAGTGTAGCCTCTGTACCTTGTGGGTTTCCCGGGCTAAAAGATGGATAGAATGAGCGTACAAGGCCCAAAACCTTAATTAAAATAATATATCACGGTTATAATTTTTTGAACTCTGCTTTATTGGAATAACACAAAAATACTCCTAAAATTTTAGCAAATATAAAAGGGAAGCTCTTTCTCATTTAGATAAGAGCATATCCAAAATAATGAAAATAAATGGCGTTCCCGGCAGAAGGAGAATAATAAAACGGAGCATTGCATCTAGACAAGCTATGAATAATGAAGCTTTGTTTGGGGAAGAGGTATACATGAATATACTGTATATTAAACAAGGTTCCCTGAAAGTAACACACACACACACACACACACACACACACACACACACACACACACACACACACACACACACACACACAGAGAGAGAGAGAGAGAGAGAGAGAGAGAGAGAGAGAGAGAGGAGCACAGCTGGAAAATACCCAAGAGGGAATAAAACGAACTAAAGACATGCACATGGTAGCAATTTGTTCTTGTAAAAGAAAAGAGCAATATTGAAATGTTGCTCATAATCTCTTTAGTTACTAAAAGATTAATGACACAAATATGAATGTATACAAACTATGTCATGAAAAGGCTGGCTAGTTTAATGAGCTTAAAGGTTCTAATCTCAATGAACAATTCAGGTCGGTAGACAATGAATCCAAGAACCTCAGCCATACAAACTGTAGAGTCCACACACAGACACAGAACAAAATACTGTAGAAGCTGGTTGAAATAGAAAAGGACAATAATGGCCAGCTCCCATACAGTTACCAAGAGGAGAAAGAGAGCTAGCAGGATAATTTCCACTGGAGAAAGAGAAATAGAATCTAGGTCCTACTTCACGGGCAGCCCGATCCTGCGTAAGGATCTGCGGCCGGCTCATATGGCTGGCCACAGGATCCTGAGCCCTTCCCAGGCTGCTCTGGCATAGCCCGAGGACTACTCAGGAGAAGGGGACGTTTCCAATGGGCCTCCTTGAATGTACGCTGGCTCTTGAATGTACATTGGCCACCCTCCCTTGCTGCCCAGCCCTCCCTCCCCTTGCCTCTGCCGGTGCAAATCTCACTTGCTCTGGCGGCTGCAGGGTCGGTCCGGAGGCAGAGCAAAGGCTGCCGGCCTACTCGCCAGCAGCCCTTACTCCCCAGGTGCTGAAAATGCGCTTATTTATTTATTTGATTTGTATCCCGCTTTCTCCCCCCATAGGGGGGACTCAAAGCGGCATACAACAATAAAATCCATATAAATATAATATAAAACGTTAATATAATCTAAAAAATACAGCACAAAAATATCAAAATATAAAAACAGGAGTAAAAGGAGTAAAAAAGGGATTGGACCACTAAAATAGTTAGGCTGGGTGGTTAACTCAGAGGGCTTATTTAAAAAGAAATTTCTTTAGGCCCCGCCGGAAGGCCTCCAAGGAGGGAGCAGTTTGTAAGTTTAGAGGGAGGGAATTCCATAAGGTCAGTGCCACTGCTGAGAAGGCCCTATTTCTTGCTGCCTCTCACCTCTGAAGGCGACGGCATTTTTAGAAGGGCCTTCTCCGATGACCTGAGGAGGCGGGCCAGATTGTACAGAAGTAGGCGGTCTCTCAAATAGCCTGGCCCCGAGCCATATAGGGTGCGTTTATGACACCCGGTGCCTGCAGAGCATGTGCTCCGCAGGCGTAAAGTTACAGCGGATTTTGCCAAGAGTACAAAAGCCTTCAGGAGCCAGGCACTCCACAGGTGCAGAAGCAGAGGGAGGAACACTAAAGCCCCTTATATTGGTCTGCATGGATCCAGTCGCGCCACAAGGACGCGTGTCACCATGGAGCGGGAGCGCGTGTGACCTTTAATGATGCGCCCCCGCCCCCGCACGTGACGTCAAGCGCAGGCGCAGAGCACCCCCGCGCCGTTTTTGGCTCATTTTGGAGCCAAACGGAC
Organism: Plestiodon gilberti rubricaudatus; assembly: GCA_026170595.1. Classification (NCBI taxonomy): domain Eukaryota; kingdom Metazoa; phylum Chordata; class Lepidosauria; order Squamata; family Scincidae; genus Plestiodon; species Plestiodon gilberti. The sequence continues at coordinate 189,302,539 of JANXHW010000002.1, read as the reverse complement.
ACAGGGGAGGGAGGGCGGGCCGAAAGGAGATCGATGAAACGTGAGTTTCGGCCCTCCCCGTTCTCCCCAGGGGGGTGTGCGTCACCCCGGCGGCCCGCCCTCCCCGCCGCGGGCCAGCGACGCTCCTGCATGGATCTATTTTTACTTTTTATACTAGCTGCATTCAATGTCTTTAGAGTAAGAGATGACAGAGAGAAGTAAAACATTTTGAATGCAGAATATCTAATATGTGGAGGAAAAAAAAGCTAGACTTTGTTGTGCTCTCATTTCACAGCACTCAATTCCTGCACTCTAGACTGGAAGGCTATTTCCAGCACCCTGATGGAAACGGGAGAGGAAAATTAACATCCCTCCATCCCATCCATTGAAGCTGTGAGATCTAGTGAGTTCATGGCCACTGTTTGTGGTCAGGACTGCGTAATGTGATTTCTGACTATCCACACAACCTAAAGAGAGGTATTTACATCCGCTCTGTCTATGACAAGTTATATAGTTTTTCTTAAGCATCATATAATAAAGGTTGTATGGATGGGAACTGACATGGCGCGATGACACCATCACATCACGTCAATCACTTCCGGCTTCGGCGGAGCTGCCTAGCCCTTTGCATTGCAGATGGAATTTAAGTTTAAATCTACTAGGACTTTTTATTTTTTAAAAATTGTGGTGGGGAGAAGAGAAAATGCGAATTTGGCATTTGGGGAAATAGGAGTAACGAGAAAAAGGATGGGATAATGAAGATGCTTTGGAAAAGAAGGAAAGTGCTGTCAGACAATGTAAAATGCACAGTGCCAGTGCTTGGCTTATTTAAGGAATACTCCGGATACTCTCCTTCTCACAGCAGCAGAAATGTGCACTTCCACAAGAGTTGGAAATGGCAAAATCTGTAATGTCAGCAGTTTTAAGGCCGGATCACATTCCGGCATGCACATGTGCATACTGTGATATTACAGAGGTGGTTGCCAGCTCACTATGTATGTGCAGCCTGGTTCATACTGGACTTTTAAACAGGTAAAAAAAGACCCTTGGCTCTAACGAATTGATTGCTGTCATTCATCAGCTGGTCTTGCCCTGCAGCAACGAACCTTCTGACTCTGGCACAGCATAATTTTTCTGACTCTGAAGCAGTGGTCTCCAGCGAGGGCATTTAAAGATCTATAGACTTCCAACGGTTCTGTATAAGTAGTTGCATATGTTTTAATGTTGTACTCGGATAGAGTGCTTTGCATTTGGGTAGGAGAAATGACTTCTTATATAAAGGGTGGCAACTGCACTTTGCTTGTCCTTTAAAATCTGCAACATTATATTAATACGGGCAAATACATCAATATCATTAAACAATCAAACAAACAATTCCACCCTAGATTGTCTTTTCTTTCTTGTTCATGGAAACTGTCTGGAATTCCTCTAAAACTGCAGTGAATCAACAAGGCCGTCTCTCTCTTTTTTTTACTTCCCTCATTTTACTGGGACAACTTTTATTTCGATGTTGCATGCAGATTTTCATGGCTGTGGGTAACTGACAAGGTTCTTAACTGTATGGGTTCTGCAGCCATGTCAATATAAAAGTAGAGAAATAAAATCCCTTACCGCTTTTGTTGTTTGTTTAGAAAATCTGCATGCAACATTGAAGTACCTCTATGGGGAGGACATATTTCAGGAACTGAGAAGATTGGAAAAGTATCGTTTGCGGAGGATGAAGTTAAAAACTACGTTGACCTTTTTAATGAGATGCAGGGATTCCAATGTTATACCGGTATTTTTACAACACCGAAGAAAGCGCAATCAGATGAGAACCAACAGAATATATAATAGAATGGAATTGGCGTTGTTAAGGGATTATATAAGGACCACCAAACTTGATCTATATAATATAGATGGAGAAATGTACGATAGGCATATGACTTTAAGCAGGAAATTAGAGCAAACGGACTGGGAGAATTGGGATAGGAGGTAGTGGGAATTTATAACGTATCAAGAAATGATAATTAAAAATAGACATCTAAAGAAATTTGAGAAATTGACCAGTCATATGCCTAAAGAGGATGAAAATAAATTAAGGAAGGAGAAAGTACTAATAAACTTGTCAGATCAAACCCTAACAGCAGCACAAACATCAGTCCTGATGAAAGGGGGGAACTTTGCGATAACACCGAAGATTATCCCAATGGAGAGAATTATTGCGAGTATGGAGACAACACTGGCGGAGTTTGACAGCAACACGGCAGAAGAAATTAGGATCGCTACAGCCAATGTGTTGCTTAAAGCAAAGGCACCCAAAAGTAATATAACAACAAGGGAAATAATGGCAATTAAGCAACTAAATAACAACCCTAATATTGTGATTTTACCGGCGGATAAAGGCAACGCCACTGTAATTTTAAATAAAGATGACTATTTTAATAAACTTTCGAACCTGCTGTGTCCAGAAACCTACAAAGTTTTAAACAAGGATCCAACTAATAGAATTTTAAGGGAAACCAATAAATTAATTGCAGAATCTAACCTCAAGCCTAAAATAAAAAATAAATTAACCAAAACCTCAGCCCTGCCGCCTAGGTTATATGGGCTTCCTAAAATTCACAAAAATGATGTACCATTACGACCAATTGTCAGTAGCATAGGATCTCCGACATATGACTTGGCACAATATCTGGCGCGAATTTTGTCACCATATATAGGGAACACCTTTCATTACGTGAAGAATTCTTACCACTTTATAGAGCTTTTACAAACGGCTAAACTAACAACGAATTCGGTACTGGTCAGTTTTGACGTTGTGTCACTGTTTACGAAGGTTCCGGTACCAGAGACTATGAACATTATAAGTGACCTAACTATCCCCAGGGATCTTATCCCATTATATGAACACTGCTTGAATTCCACGTACTTTGTGTGCAATGGAGTGATTAGGGAACAAAAAGAAGGTGTACCAATGGGGAGTCCGTTGAGCCCAGCAGTTGCCAACCTCTTCATGGAGTTTTTCGAACAAAAGGCACTGCAGACGTCCAGGTTGAAACCATCTACCTGGCTCAGATATGTAGATGACATCTTCTGTGTGTGGGACTATGGAATGGAAGAACTGAACGGATTTCTGGGGCACCTGAACAGTCTCTGCCCGGAGATTCAGTTCACCATGGAGGTGGAAGAGAACAAAACCATTGCCTTTCTAGATGTGGTAGTGAAAAGAAATGAAGACTTAACGTTTGGGCATGCAGTATACCGCAAACCTACTCATACTGGAAGGTACTTAAATCATGCCTCGAACCACCATCCCTCACAGAAGGGTTCGTTGATTAATTCCTTAGTTCACAGAGCGATACATGTCTGTGACAACCGATCTCTTGAAGCTGAAAAACAAGTTCTAACACGGTCACTGACGGCAAACGGATACAAAAAGAAACAAGTGGACGAATGTTGGAGGAAACAGTTAGCAAGGAAAAATCACATTGTGGCACCTGGAGAAAGTGACAGTGAGAAGCAGACAGAAAACAAAGAACAGCCATGGCTTTCGTTACCCTTCATTAGGGGTACAACTGATAAGATAGCCAAGATCTTTAAGAGATATGATGTGAAAACTATTTTCAGCCCAACAACGAAAATAGAGCAACTGCTACACAATCCCAAGGACCCCAGACCAGCGTTATCTAACCCCGGAGTATATGAAATTGGCTGTGAATGTGGGAAAGTTTATCTGGGACAAACGAAAAGACCAATAGGGGTCCGGGTACGGGAACATCAAAGAGCAACAGATGCAAAGCAAGAAGAAAAATCAGCAGTAGCTTTGCACGCGAAAGAATCAGGACACAGGATAATGTTTGAGCATGCACGAGCCTTGTTTCATGAACCCAGATTAAAACATAGATTAAATTTGGAGGCTCTAATGATTTCCCAGACGAAATCTTCAAAGTTACTGAACCGCCAGCAGGAAATGACATATGCCAATAGGATATGGATGCCAATTTTAAATAACCCAAGTAATAAGTGTTGAATAACTCTGAGGACAAAAGTAGTGGGTCCCTTTAACTTTGAGCAACAGACTGATGTTTAACTGTCACCACTCCGTAACATTCTTTTTCACCCAGCAGTTTTTTACTGCCAAATTGCCTTGAGAAAGCTCCGTGAATGGAGTGAAACGTCGGCTTGGGAAGTAGGATCCCGTGTTGTTGTTATTGTAAGAAAACCTTTTCTGTGTATGTGACACCTGCACAATATAAGAAATCTAAACAAACAACAAAAGCGGTAAGGGATTTTATTTCTCTACTTTTATATTGACATGGCTGCAGAACCCATACAGTTAAGAACCTTGTCAACTTTTATTTCTTCCCTTTGGAGTCCCCTAAACGGACTAAACATGCTTAGTTTAAGACTTTGGAGTGACAGCTGTAGCAACACAAGCTTGGTCTCGATGCACAAATCCTGCCCCAAGTCATATCTCCATGATTACATTAGATGGCAAGCAAGTTCTCCAACTTAAAAGGGATAAAGAGGTTGCTGCCATGGAATGCCATTTCGGGGAAAGGAATTATCTCTAAAATTCAGAACACTGTGGAAATTGAATACCAGGCATTTTCTTTAAGTCCCTGTCTCTTTCCCAGGCTTGTTTTGCTCTGTAGATCCTTCTGGGCAAACGGCTGCATTAAAAGATAAATATCGGAATTTTACACATTCGTCTATTCTGCAGGTGCAACACAAATGTCACCAGTTGCATTAATCTGATCAGGGAAGGGTTTGGAAAGGTCCTTCTGCAGTATCTGTACCCATCTTTGCCAGGAGGAGCAAAGGGAAGCACGTTGGCTGGAATTCAAAGGGCTCTACACCACCCTCTGTTCTCTTTTCTCATTGTCTGCTTTAGATTGTAAGCCCCTTGAGAATATAGGGATCTGTCCAGTTTTGCTCAATCTGCACAAAGCTCCATGCGCACTGAAGGCACTTTATGCAAGTTTGTGTCGGTCATAATGTCAACATGTTAATAAATGAACAGCCAGCCTATAGCAGCACACACATGACTAGCACATCCCAATGCTGCTTTCAGAAACTTGTATAGCTTCTGACAGAGAGCCAAAAGTTGCGACTGGATAAACAGGGAAACCCATTGTGTATGTAAAGACTTTGCTCATTCTTCTTTTTATCCAAATTGTGTTTTTAACTTCCAAGAGCAATACTGGTACTCTGCTCTATTACACTTCGAACCACAAACTCAACCATATGCTAAAACTTATAATTATGGGAATATCAACCAATACAATATAGCTTTGTAGGTTTTCGTGGCCAGTACAAATCATAGAATGTACAAATTTACAAATACTGTACAATGTTACTGTTGAATATGATTCCCAAGGAAGAGAATCACATCTAGCATACTTCCTCAACTACAATTAGGCAGGATTTTATTCATGTTAACAGTTGATGCTTTGAACATCGAAGGCCACCTCTTATGTTACAAATTCAATGTGAAAGCTGTTAAAAAATATCTCCACAGGACATGGGGACAGTATTCCCCACAGCTGGGTCTAATGGTTGTATTGCTAAGTCAGCTAATAGCATGGCATGTCCCCAATCTGGTAGCATACTTTATGTTCATCCATTTCACAAAGGATAGCTAGCTAGTACTGTTCTTGTTTTCTATTCATTTCTTCCAATTCTGGGAGAAATTGGCTTAGAGAATCTCAGTGTGATTGTACTGGTTTGTTTAAGTCATAATAAGCAGAATACAAATGCTTTACCCTGCTGGGGCCCAAAGAGTGCACATCTATAAACTCTACTTTTGTGTAACTCCCAGTAACTGAAATAAGTCTTAATACAAGTCAAGGTTTATATTTAATGCCAGTTTCAGAAGCAATTGATTTTGTCAGTTTTGTTCAAGTACATTTTGCAGCAAGACAAATGTTAGTGGTCATGGGGCAGAAACAGTAAGCAGCAGCTTTAAAAAAATAAACGTTTAATTCATTCATTTCAAGTGTTTCATTCAATCAGATCTCATTACAGGTTGAGTATCCTTTATCCGGACTGCTTGTGACGGGAAGTTGTCTGGATTTCGGATTTGTCTGGATTTTGGAATATTTGCATAAATATAATGAGATATCTTGGGGATGGGATCCAAGTCTAAACATGAAATTCATTTGTTTCATATACACCTCATACACATAGTCTGAAGGTAATTTTATACAACATTTTTAATAATTTTGTGCCCCAGCATGCCTTGTGCTATGCCAGCCAGGTGTTGGAAAAAGTTTTTTTTTAAAAAAAAAACATCATAGCCCCAAAGGTGTCTGGATTTCGGAATTGTCTGGATTTTGGATGTCCGGATAAGGGGTTACCAACCTGTATAATGGTTCAGTTTCAGATAACTTAGTATTCTCCCTCCTTGCTGCTGTAGACATTTTGTCCCTGTGATGTAACATCCTGCAGATGACATCCTAGCTAGCACTATGAACCAACATGCTTTCCCAAAACTTGATATTCTTGAAAATAAATTTTAGTAAAACGTATCCTTGGATATGAGTGTAATATTGCAACCACTCATATCAATCATTGCTGCTTTATCTAATTCTTTTGACAGACATGTCATATTTATTTATTTATTTAAAGGATTTATACCCCACCTTTCTCCCAACAAGGGCACTCAAGGCGGCTTACAACACAACATTAAAATACATATATACACATTAAAATAATTAAAAACAATTAATTAAAACAATTTAAAATAAACAACCCCAGTGGGTCACCTGAATTTACATTTGTTAAAAGCCATTTGTTAAAAAGTCAGCCCACCATGTCAGACATCAAAAGCTATCCTAAATAAAAACATCTTAAGGCCCCGCCGAAAGGTCTCTAAAGAATCCCATATGTCTCTCATATGTCTTAGAGACACGTTCTCTCATATTTGATAGGATTTTTGACGTCTTAAAAATACAAATGTCAATTCTCAGTCTCATTTACCACTGCATATGCTGACAAGGGATTATGGTTCTTGGGCTACTTTGCTACAGAGGATGACAAGGTAACCCTTTACACCTGTTGGGGGGTATACTTGTGGTGGTTTAAAAAGGCTAGGTGGTCGGGACCGAGGGGAGGAGACCAGTAGGAGGAGGAAGCAAACGGGGTATTTCAGACTGATGATTGAGAAGAAGTATGCTGCTTCAAAAAACTAAAAGTCTGACATAAAAGTGGATGCTGAGGCTGCCGTCAAGAAGAGGACGTTCCAGAGGGTACTTCTCTCTAGGAGCTTTCCTCAGTCCCTCCGAATTCCTACTTCCACCTCTCAGTGGTCGGTCTGAGCTGAAGAAGACAGTACATTTCTGCTCAGATAAAAGGACTGCATTTGATTCCTATAAGCAGGTTAGTCTCTTGTGTCCCCAGTCACAAGAAGGAAACAGAATACGCACAAGATTTTGTCTCTCAATAGCAAGATGCCTCACAGCGCAATCCTGTGTAACCTTGCACCAGTGTAACAGTAGATGCACCGGTGTAACAGTAGATGCACCAGTGTAAGTGCACTTACACTGGTGCATCTGCTGTTACACCGGTGCATCTACTGTTACACCGGTGCAAGGTTACACAGGATTGCGCTGTTAGTCTACAGAGCAAAGGGACATCAATTACACTGGATTGGGGTAAATTAAATGAAAGCCTAATACAGTAATAGCTATTCCTTCTTCATTATCTATTATGAAATAAATGGAAAACGCATTAGAGTTGTTGTAAGTTACACTGTCATTTCTGCAGGATGATGATACCAAGGACCCTTTTCAGATATTACCTTAGTGGCACCTACAGTGTGTGTCTTCCCCATATTGTTCCAGTAACGGTGGAAGCATCCGGTCATGTGGAGTAGCCACAATGAAGCTATTTCCTACCATCCTGGGAGCCAAACTAACACTAGTGTGTTGACATAGCCCTCATGAACTCCCACTTGAGTTGTGACGCCGACCTGAAGGTATAGGAAAGGTGTGGTAAGAACAGATTGTAGCAGCTTCTATGCTAAGGCTGCATCAAAAGGGATTACAAGAGATTTAACCTGAGGATGTATTTGGTATGCTGAAGTCTAGCTTTACTGCATCAACTCTATAAACTCAAGTCATTATTCCCATTTTAAAATAGGGAAGTATGGGTATGAATTGGTTGCCTGAGTGTTTATACTTGAAACGAAATACAAATCTGAGTTCCTTGTTTTGAATGTATCACTAGACTGCACAGTACTGTTGCTTACTACTGAAGCCTTTTCCCCACTTATAGTAAATGACAAAGCCATTGCTATGGCTTGTCTAATTCAAAACTCAGCTGATACAGATTTTCCAGATTGTAATATGCATTTTGTTTTTACACTGAGAAGAGAGATTCAATATCCTCTCCATATAGTCGATAGTTGTGTGTGAGTCTATGTAGTCACATAATTATTTTGAATCCTACTGATTTGGGGCAATTCTATATGGATCACTTATATATGTGTAACATCCTTGAAACTCCACAAACATAATTGGGAGTTGATCCAATCTGATCCAGGATTGGGCTGCCAGCTGGAGTGCGTTGCAGCATTGGAACACACTTCTGCTGTCGCAAAATGGCCACCGACAGCATGCAGGGCACTCTGTCTATGGCCATTTTGGGAGCGCTGTCACAAGAAGTGGCAGTGCTCCTCATCTGTTGCTGGTTCTCGCTGCGTCCGCTGGAGCAGATAAGGAAGCGGTGGGGAAGGGGTGAAACTGGGTGGGGAGGGAAGAAGAACAGGGGTGGGGAGGCTATGGGAGGGGAGTGGATCCGGCAGCGATGGCATCCACTGGATCCTTTCCCCTCATTTCACAGACTCCCCTCCCCTTTCTTCTCATTGGACTTGCACCATTTACAGACCTGGCATGGGTCCAAGGAGACCAATTGCAGAGCAGGAGGCTTGAGATTCCCCTTTTCCCTTTGAAGCCTCCTGAACCCCCCCCCCCCACTGGATACAGCGCACCTGTTTTTGGCGCAGCTGCATCGGCGGGGGGGGCAGGGGTGGAGAGGATAGGATTGGGCCCTAAGTAGCAGCCAGAAATTGCTTCTTGACACTTGTATCACCAGTTATGATCCCAATATACTGTATGTTGATCAGGTGTTAGAAGTCAATACGCAACACCTATAGGTGTGCAATTTTTTATTTTTGCACAGGCTTTTAATCACACTGTTTTCTATTTTTTTTAATCCTATTGTAAAACATCAGGTTTGCCAAACCACTATTGAAAGAGTCAAAGAACATTTGAGCATCTCTGAGTTCTTCTCAGATATGACAGCATTACTGGAACATGAAAGGTGATTCACATGTGATTTCTGAAAGCACCAAAAGAAACAGAAGCATAACAATTCCAGAACAGCAAATACTAGTAGACGACTTGCTATTCAACACAGAAACAACATTAAGGTCTTCTAGATCACACCTATAAGCAAAGCACTCACAGTAAAAATTGAGCACACTCATCACCCTTGCAACACATTAAAAAGGACCCCTGCTGCACAGAGCTCTTTTTGAATTAACTTCATATGCTCTCTTACTAGAATGTTTGTTTATCAAAAGTGCTGCATTACCATATTTCAATTTATTTTTATGAGAATTTTTAATATTTCCCTTGTTAGTATATATATCACTAGAGAAAAAAGTCTGACACATGCTATATTGGGCTCACCTTCAGCCAGCAGCATGCAAAGCTGATTTTATCACTGGAAATTAGAAAAAAAAATTCGTTCTGTCTGCATAGTATCCATCTCCACTTCTGTGGGTTGTTGCCTGGTAGCTTTTATTCAATGTGTTTAGGGAACATATGCATGCACATATGTATGTGATGCTGGGTGCCTGCCAGGAAATTATTGCCCAGGTCAGTAACGTAATGCCAGCTCTCGGACAAGTGGCAAGAGGCCTCAGATTTACAGACCAAGGGGAAAGTCACACTTTTGATTTATCTGAGCAATCACCCCCCCCGCCCCATTAGGCTGGCTCAGATAGAGTACTTGCTGATCCAATAAAATGTGTTTGGTGACACCTTTCACCCTCAACTCCTGAGCTGCGCCACTGACAACTACAGAAGATCCCTGCTAATATATTAGTCTTACCCCAAGTTGAATGTTTAAATGCAATCTGGGTGTGCATGGAAACCATGCACTTGATGCATCTTGATGAAAACAAGGAATGAAAAAAACCAACGAGTGCAATTTAGGGAGCAATCCTGTGTAACTCTAGCACATGTATATGCCAGTGCAACTTGCCATATGCCAACGGACGCAGGCGTAAACCCTCTCGGACGCCTCACACGCGCACTTCAGACGCAGGACAGATGCCGGTGTAACTTCGTTGGCGGAGGGGGCATTTCAGGGGCGTCCAAATGCCCCCAGAATGCCCCCTGCGCTGGCAGAGTTGCGCTGGTGTCCATCCCATGTCTGAACTGTGCATGTGAGGCATCTGAGGGGGGCTACGTTGGTGTCCGTCTTGCATCCATTGGCATACAGCAAGTTACACTGGCATAAATGCTCTTACACCGGGGGATCTACTGTTACACTGGTGCAAGAGTTACACAGGATTGGGATATTAATCTAGTTCTACTGAAGTCAACAGATCACAGCCCAATTCTGCACAAGTTGCACCGGCCGGCCTAAATATATGCGGCCTGTGCCGGCTTGGATATAACTCAATGTATTCTCTTCTGATATGTATACCTTCACCTTGTCATCCATCTCCTTAACAGAGGGAACTGTTGATGTTTGACTCCATGGATTGGTGTATGGCAACATCATAGCAATATAAGAAATGTTAAAAATGAATTAAATGTGGCACGTGTGTGTTGATTTTAACATGGGCCCCCTTGTGCTTGCTAAATTTGTGCATGTTATATAAATCATACTGCATGGAAGATACACACTGATTACACAGCTGTTCATGAAAGTAAGGTGGGGGAAAAATTATTCAACAAAATTGTACTCCATTTCTGCCACAAACTACGAAAGACAGCGGCTTATAATACTAAAATACAACAGTATATCACACGGAAATCTGGTAATAGGCTTCTACATTAACCTCTCTGTAAAGAAGAATATCCCTCAAAGAAAAGGAAGTCTTAAAAAAACCCTTGTAAATGGGACTCATCAGTAGGATGCTAAGGTCAAGCAGCTAAGTTCTGGCAGTAGGTACGTCCTCTTACTCTTGTGCCCATGTGTGTTTAAAAATACAGATTTTACATGCTGATCAACTTACGACACCTTTTATAAGTCTCTTTTGGATATGGAAAATGCAAAGGAGTATCAAGTGCATCTCACTAATTCATGCATAATATAGCCAAGAATAAGGCAAGAGGACACAAGCTTAAAATAAATAGATCTATGAATATTGATGAATTGTAAACCTCTTAAACCACTTGTCCAGCAAGTTTTAAAGGAATAAACCCACTAATCTGGAAATGTTTGTTTTAGAAGTCTCATGCATATTCAATAACTAGATGTTTAATCAAAGCACGACTAATTGAATGTTGATTGCCTGATACACTAAGGGGAACGTCAGCTATCCATCCGTGGCAGAAGATGGTCTAATAACTTAACATATAGAGCTTTTTAAAAAGCTTTTACTTGTAGTAGGAATATTAACCTTGAGAAATGCTATTCTTGCGTGGAAGCCAGGCAGCCCTCACTCCGCCGCGGAAGCGACCCAGTTGCCACCGGGGAAGGTAAGTCTCCCGCCGGCGGGTGCAAGGGCAGGGTGGACGGCGGAGGAAAGCGGTTGACTGAGCTGGCCAGGGAGGGGGCAAGGATGTCAGCTACCGCATCCCGTTCCCGGGTTCAGTGGTCATTACACGGCCGCCTCAAACTTACGCCAGCTCTTGAGCTGGCGGAAATCCAAGGAGGCCCATTGAAGCCTCCCAGCTCTACACCGGGGGAAGGGGATAATGTCCCCTTCCCCCAAGGAGACCTCTGCTCCGGAGCGGCCTAGAACAAGCATAGGATCCTGCGGGTGGCCCTAGGGCCGTCCGCAGATCTTTAGGCAGAACTGTGCTGCTCTTGTGTTTAAATAAAATTAAATACCCCAGTTTGGCCTGAAGTTTTAGGCCATGTGATCTATATTCCTTCTAAGGAGTCCACACTGATGCACGGACCCCTTCTTCAGCTGCACAGCACTGCAACTGGGTCATAATGCCATATCTGGACACTTAGCAATAATATCATTATGTCACTGCCGGAATTCCATTTTCCCGAGCTCCGTGCTGCATGGAGCTCAGGTTGGAGTTGCACGGTTGCGCACCCTACAAGGAACATTGCATGTGATTGCATGTGTCTTGATCTGTTGGGCTGTGATAAAAGGCACCCATTCCTTCTTCCAAATATGCTATATTTGCAATGTGTCTTTTTCCATCAAGGTATGAGAACAAGGGACACTCTGTCTGACCTGACTGGTACATGCCTTACAGTCACTCAGAAATAAGTCTCATATTCCATGTAACAGGTCTGGAGCAATAAGATAACAGAAGCAAGGTCATAAGAACATAAGAACATAAGAACATAAGAAGAGCCCTGCTGGATCAGGCCAAAAGCCCATCTAGTCCAGCTTCCTGTGTCACACAGTGGCCCCACCAGATGCCTCAGGGAGCACACGAGACAACAAGATACCTGTGTCCAGTCGCCACTCCCTTGCACCTGGCACAGAGAAAACCCACTTCTAAAAACCAGGAGGTTGCTTATGGCTTGTAACCTGTGATGGTCTTTTCCTCCATGAATTTGTCCAAACCCCTTTTAAAGGCATCTAGGCCAGGTGCCATCACCACATCCTGTGGCAAGGAGTTCCACAGATGAATCACACGCTGGGTAAAGAAATATTTTCTTTTGTCTGTTCTAACTCTCCCTCCACTCAATTTTAGTGTGTGTCCCCTGGTTCTGGTGTTGTGCGAGAGGGAAAAGAATTTCCCTCTATCCACTCTCTCCATCCCATGCATAATTTTATAAGTCTCAATCATGTCCCCCCTCAGGCGCCTTTTTTCTAGGCTGAAAAGCCCCAGACGCTGTAGCCTTTCCTCGTAAGGGAGGTGCTCCAGCCCACGAATCATTCTGGTCGCTCTTTTCTGCACCTTTTCCAATTCAACTATATCCTTTTTGAGGTATGGTGACCAGAACTGGACACAATACTCCAGATGTGGCCTTACCATCGATTTGTACAAAGGCATAATGATATTGGCCGTTTTATTCTCAATCCCCTTTTTAATGATCCCGAGCATGGAATTGGCCTTCTTCACAGCCGCCGCACACTGGGTCGACACTTTCATCGACCTGTCCACCAGGACCCCAAGATCTCTCTCTTGATCCGTCACAGACAACTCAGAACCCATCAGCGTATATGTGAAATTTTGGTTTCTTGCCCCAATGTGCATCACTTTGCACTTACTTACATTGAAGCGCATCTGCCATTTTGCTGCCCATTCTCCCAGTTTGGAGAGATCCTTCTGGAGCTCTTCACAATCCCTGCTGGTCTTTACCACCCGGAAAAGTTTAGTGTCATCCGCAAACTTGGCCACCTCACTGCCTATCCCCAACTCCAGGTCATTTATGAATAAGTTGAAAAGCACCGGTCCCAAGACCGATCCTTGGGGCACACCGCTTTTCACCTCTCGCCATTGTGAAAATTGCCCATTGACTCCCACTCGCTGTTTCCTGGTCTTCAACCAGTTCCTAATCCACAAGAGGACCTGCCCTCTTATTCCCTGACTGTGGAGTTTTCGCAGGAGCCTTTCATGAGGGACCGTGTCAAACGCCTTCTGAAAATCCAGATATATAATATCCACGGGTTCGCTCGCATCCACATGCCTGTTGACCTTTTCAAAAAATTCTAACAGGTTTGTGAGGCAAGACTTCCCCTTGCAGAAGCCATGCTGACTCTCCCTCAGCAGAGCTTGTTCTTCTATGTATTTTAAGATTTTATCCTTAATGAGACTTTCCACCATCTTCCCTGGAACAGATGTTAGGCTGACCGGCCTGTAGTTTCCCGGGTCCCCCCTCCTTCCTTTTTTAAAGATTGGTGTGACATTAGCTATCCTCCAATCCTCTGGCACATTGGCCGTTTTAAGGGACAAGTTGCATATTTGGGTCAAGAGGTCAGCAACTTCATTCTTGAGTTCCTTCAGAACTCTTGGGTGGATGCCATCCGGGCCTGGTGATTTATTGATCTTTATTTTGTCAATTAAGTCTGAGACATCTTCTCTTTTAACCTCTATTTGACTTAATTCTTTAGTCAGGGGAGACCGTTCCGGCAGTGGTATTTGCCCGAGGTCTTCTGCCGTGAAGACAGATGCAAAGAACTCATTTAATTTCTCTGCAGTCTCCAAGTCCCCTTTTATCACCCCTTTCTCTCCCTCACCATCCAGCGGACCCACCGTTTCCCTGGCAGGTTTCCTGCTTCTAACATATTTGAAGAAGCTTTTATTATTCCCTTTTATGTTGCCTGCCATACGTTCCTCAAAGTCTTGCTTGGCCTCCCGTATCATCTTTTTACATTTCTTTTGCCACAGTTTGTGCTGTCAGACTTCTGTAGGACTGCAAAGAGTTCCAAGTGGATACTCTCTGAAAAGACTGAATTCGACCTACCAGGGACTAGGGCTTAGTTCAGTCCTTGTATTCCTTTACATATAGGCACTACAGTCGGCCAGCATCTACTGCACCTCTTCAAAGAGGTAACTGAAGTTCCACTTCAGATTCCAGGTCAGATTCAGAAACTTCCTGGACAGATGATCTTGGCTTGGGTCAGAGTCTGTAGAAGGTCCTGGACCACAGAGTGTATGGTGTGGCAACGGAATACATATTGAATCGATATACAAGATGTTGCTTGAAGTGAACTTTATCCACAATGTGATCATAGGGAACCAACACAATGAAAGAAAAGGTTATGATACAGTTCTTCTGACATCAGTACATAAGTATTTTAGGACTGGATCCTCAGGCTCTTAATTCAGAGACATAAAACCTTATTCATCGCAACTTCCATATTTAGAAGATTTGCTACAATATTGTATATACTAAAACAAACCCCTGGCTCTTCAGAATTAAGTGTCACCTCTGTTAATTCATCACTTCTGAAACTGAGTGGCACTCTTAAGAACACTGGATAATAAAATACCTAATATCACAAGGTACAGATTAATGACAGTCATAATATGAAAATAACATATTAATGGACTCTATAAGAGAGGCCAAAAAGGAAAACGTATCACCGTGTAGAAAAGAACATCAGAGGGCGCCTTCGGTTTTGCTCCATCTTGAATGTAGCTGTCAGGGTATGACAAGGAACCAGAGTACACTGTCACTTTGAGAGACGTATTCATTCTCCTGAAGCCAGCCTTAACTCTGCTTGGTTAAGTGAATACTCCTGAAACATGTTGTACTGAACTGACAGTTCTGGATACTGAACCTACAAGTTATAGAAGGAAGGGGGCAGTGACATAGAGCTAGCAGCACCTTGTTGCTGCTGTAGAAATCATCAACAGTAGCAAGTAGTAATACAGTCAACATAACTATGGCTGCCAATGCTGAATTCTTGAACCAGATTATGGAAATATATTCAAATTCCTGCCCGGCCTTTCACAGAGAACAATTTCGCTTTCTCAGAGACTTCACACAAGGTGTATGTGTTGGTCACAATGCCCAGAGAGCGCCTCAGCTTTGTTTTGCTTAAAGAGAACTGCATGTTCCTATTTCACGTGAGTGGAACAATGGTATCCTATGATTACTTTTATTATATGGGAGCTTCTAAATATTCTGGGCTGACGTTTCCATTTGAGGTAAAAACAATAATAGTGACACTTGTAAAAGTATGTTTGCAACAGCAACAAAAGTTGAGTCAACACAATAGAATTGTTAAAGGAAAGGCTAAAAGCCCTTCCTCAGTTGGGAATTGCTCATGTTCTCCCATAGCTAATAAAAACTGCACACACAGTCTGAAATTTGCAGCTTCCCCGGAGCAGTTAATTTTCTTTGTACAGGCATATAACATTCCAAGGCTAGCTGTTCCATTACAATTACTTCTTGTATCAATGCTGCTCTCAGCTACTCCAAAGAAAAAAGCAAAAGAAATACCTGTGAATAAGTACATCATGGTGACCATGATGGGATTTCCTCCTGCCTGTAGTCTACACGAACAAGGTCACCTTCACATTACAGAACAACAATACTATCTGCACATCTTACACACTGGCATGCCAACTTCTCATACATTCCACGGGGGGCTGGAACGGATGCCCATGGATACCAGTCCCCCTGTATTCCATATAACATGTAACCAGCCCCAGTTCATATTTATTTTTGAAATATGTGAGATCTTGCAATTTGCTTCTACTTTATTTTTGCATTTTGCCTTAATGCCTCTCTCTAAAAAAATCTTTTCCACGTTACATTTTCAGTGATGCCTAAAGACACAGATGGATGGATGGATGTCCTTCTGAACCAGAGCTAACCTCTTGGTCACTTTCATGCAGTGCCAATTGCCTGAGAAAGTCAGGTGACCTTTTAAAAAAAATACTGACCTAATACTAGGACTTAAAAAAAATACTTTAACCATTATTCTCCTATCAGAAAGGGTGCATACATCTTTGCTGCCACACTGGGCCAATTTTCGGCTTCTGTCTGAGATGTTATCTACTTTTGTATCACTGAAATACTGCATCTTTCAGATCAACCCCCCCCCCCCTCTGGTTTTTCTTTGAAACAAACCTTGGTGGAAAATCCTTTATCAGCATTTTGCAACAGCAGAGAGAGGTTAGACTACAACACCATTCTTCCCATTTTCTTGGAAATCTAAAGCTTGGAAATGTGTATGGGTCCCATTTAGCTAAGAGCATCTGAGTATCCTGCTATTCAAATTCTCTACTGTGTTGAGAAAATGGCTCTGGCATCTGAGTATCCTGCTATTCAAATTCTCTACTGTGTTGAGAAAATGGCTCTGTGTATTGCATATATCATGTCTGAATGACTGTAGCAAAGGTCTGAAAAGGTACACTCTAAAAGGAACCCCAGGCTTAGGACCTGTGGACTCTGTAAAGTGCAAAGGGATTAGAAAGAACTACTGTATATTGTGCAAAGGTCACAGAAAAGAGTTTTCTAGCTGCAACAACCTGAAAGAAAATACCCTTATCCTTCCTATGCACTGAAGCAGTAGAGGGTACACTGGAAAGTTTTGTCTTTCTTATAGTACTGTATGTTGCTGAGGCATTACTACTGTAGAACTTACAATGTATGAAATCTACAGATAACAGAGCTAATTTTGAGGTCAACTGTATCTTCATGACTTTGCCTTTGATACAATAGCGAACAAGAGCTTGTTCCCAATTGTGAGAGATTTGAAAAATTGGCTGGGAGCATGCTGAACAAATGCTTAATATGCTGCATTTCATATGTCCTTCAATGAAAACATATATGTATTTCTAATATTCTTATGTAGAAGGAGTTTTTTTTTCTAAATGTAAGAGCTGTCTGGCATAGTCTGCCTTGTGCAGTAGTGGACTCTCCCTTGTAGGAGGTTTTTAAGCAGAAACTGGCTGTCCACCTCTCAGAGACATTGCAGCAGTTGCCTGTATTGAGTAGGGGGTTGGACTAAATAACCTTCTTCAAACTATAGCATTCTAACAGCCCAATCCTGTCTAGCAGGACACGCCAATGCAAATAAGGCGCCTGCCGCATCCTGTGCAGGATGGGGCCTGTGCCGGTTCAGCCAGAGGCCTCCTCGGGGTAAAAAGGTTCATCCCCTTATCCCAAGTAGAGCCCCAGCCGCCCCAATGGGTCTACTCAAATGTGCACCAGCTATTTTGCTGGCGCACATTCAAGCTGGCCGTGTAATGCCGACCAGGCCCGGGAAGGGGGATAGGATTTGGTGGAGCGCATTGCCACCAATCCCTCCCCCGTCTCGGGCCCGGCTGACCAATCCCATCCCTCTGGAACACCCTGTACCACCCTACCCATGCCCCTTCTCTTCCCGGAACAGACTTACCTCTCCACTGTGGCGCTCTACTGTTCTGTAGCACCGGAGGAGTGGCACAAGCCTCTCTGCTGGCACTGCTTACTCTTACCCTAAACCAGTGGAGCAATTGCTCCGCCAGTCTAAATTTAAGACAGGATTGCACTGTTAAGAGTCTATGTTTTTAATATTAGAGTGTCTTAAAAATAGTATCCCCCAATTGCAAACTGAAGCGGTACAATCTCTTGATACAATGTCTCTTGAGCAAAGGTTATTTTACTTGCATCATAGCTAAATAGGTGATCCCCCTAGGATTAAGCCTAACTTTGCTACCACCACTTACATGATGAACGAACCCCTTCAACTATCCCTCCCAGTTGCTAGCTACCAGCAAATCAACCCAGCAGGTGCTCTATTTTATGTCAATTCATGAAACACTGACATTGTACAAGCATTCCCTCTTCTTTACACGCATAGTATTCAAGACCTTCATAAGAAAAGAAATGTGGAAAAGAAAAGAAAACCCTTAACGAACAGTAACAAACATCCAGCTTATGCTATCTAAAAAGTTCCCTTCCTGTACCCTCAGCTAGTTAATGGATTTATCATCAACATACGTAGCTCCAGAGTTAATTCTATTAACGTTGTATCCATCCCTTGTGAAACGGAAAGGCAAAAGCTTTCCAAACACACTCAGTGAATCACACTCTTAACCCTAAACAAAAGAATGGTTCACATAGGGCCATGATGGCGAACCTATGACATTTCCGGAAATGGCCGAAAATCACTGTTTTTGGCCGAAATGAACATCGGAGAGGCCTGCAGAGGCTCGCGCAGGCCTGTGCTTGCCTCTGCAGGCCTCCGCGATCTTCATTCTGGCCGAAAACAGTGATTTTCGGCCATTTCCGGAAATGGCTGAAAATCACTGTTTTCGGCCGAAATGAACATCGGAGAGGCCTGCGGGGGCTTCGAGGAGGCCTGCGCGAGCCTCTGCAGGCCTCTCCGATGTTCATTTCGGCCGAAAACAGTGATTTTCGGCCATTTCCGGTTTTCACAAAAACCGGAAATGGCCGAAAATCGCTGTTTTTGGCCGAAATGAACATGGGGAGGCCTGCAGAGGCTCGTGCAGGCCTCCCCGAAGCCCCCACAGGCCTCCCGAAGCATAGGTAAGTAAAAACCTTTTTTTCCTGTATTTTATGCTCCATAGGATGCATGCGTCCTATGGACCGATGCGTCCTATGGTGCGTAAAGTACGGTATATTGAAGCAACACGTGAAGAAATGCCTCCCTTTCTACTGTGTATTTTCTTAAGTAGGTAGCAGCAGTCTAAATTTGCTTAGCACAAGTATGAGATGAGGAACATTACCACAGGCAGGATATGCAAACCATTTTCATAACAATTTGTTTAGCCAAGTATCAAGAGTCTCGACTCCCAGCTTCTGAAACAGATAACATACCATTAGTCTTGATTGAATCTGACTAAACAAAAACTGCTTTACTGTACATAATGTATAAAATAAAATGATTCTAAAGACTTTAGTTCTACTATCAGTCAGAACAGATACAGATATTTATCCTACATATCTGTACAAAGAGAGATGCCTAGAGATTCCTGTGAATTTGAATGTCACAGAGATTCACTTCAGATATCACTGAGAAGTGCAATATTCAGTTCAAATGACTGGCACACACACTTGATTAAGCCCTGTTTTGCCTACAAAACTAAGGGTCCAATCCTATTCAACGTTCCAGCTCCAATGCAGCTGTGCCAATGAAATGCGCTCTGCATCCAGTTGTGGTGTGGCAGTCACGGAGGCCTCCTCAAGGAAAGGGAACATTTGTTCCTTTGCCTCGGGGCTGCATTGGTGCTGAAAAGTTGGATAGGACTGGGCCGGCTAAAGGTGCAATCCTAAACGCCTTTACTAGAGCGCAAGTCCATTTGAACTCAGTGGAACAAGTAACCATACATTTGATTGTGCTGTAAGAGCACATTTTTCTCACGAATGTGCCACTTATACATTGTAGTTAAACCAGTTTTTGCATTTTCTGCATCTTTGGTAAGATATCTAACCGTAGAATCTAGGATTTTAACAACACCATTAACCAATGTAGTTCAGCTCAGATCCAACACGCAGACACCAAGGATGATAAAGCCATGCTGGAGCAGCAGGGTGAGGAGAGTGGAGGGAGCCAGAGTAATCCCAATTCCCTCTTCAGATCATGTTGACCCAATGCATGCATAGGGCACTTTAGTGCAGAAGGAAGCAAGAATCATTTAGAAAGGCTATATTGTTGCAGTCAGGTGCTTGGTGGGACCGGTCTATTGACTGTGGATCTATGCAAAGTTTTTAGCAGCTTTCCAGGTGCACAGCTATTTGCATACATCACTTTTTGGGTGAGGTGAGCAAGCATTTCTGGAATGGAGCCAATAGCCGCATCGCTGTAATCACCTTCTTAACAATTTTGGATAATCCTTGAATTACCTTACTCATGCAAAATAATACATTAATGCTGCGTGAATCAGTTTGCTCTCCTTCTTGCTCTTTGCTTAATCCATGGATTTGTGGGCATTGCTATGATCTGAAACATGATGCTGTATGGGACAGTTTTAAGCCAATCTCATATTAATGATCTGAAGACCTTGAAGTCTGGGTGCTGAATCTGGCTGCAAGTGTAACACCAGGTTACTATGCTTTCGAGTGTGGAAGAAAACTAATTAACTTGATAAAGATAATTTTTCTAGCCACGCTAGGCTATATCTTTTCATAGGAATTAAAGGAAAATCTTTAATCATGGGTAGCCTGAACTGAACTGTGATTCCACAACCCACTCTCCATTCCTGAGAGAGTGATTAAGAGTGTATATGCCATGGCTTCAATGTGCTTGCTGAAAAGCTTTCTGCTGTACCATCTTCCCTAGTCGTTCTTACAAATGTTAGATAAACTCCACACTTGCCTACAGGAAAAGCTTTCATCAGTGTAACAATTTGTCCAGCAATCTGTTAACATAAAATGGGCTCCTTTTATGGGAACAAGGCTGGTAATGTTCAAGTTAAGGCATCTTTCATTCCAAATTATTTTCACAGTAGTGGGTATTCATAATTCTTGACAATACAAATCTTAAAAGCCACTTCTCATGAATTTTAACAAGCAGTTGTGTCTGAAGATGAGCTTGAAATGGATGAAGCATCCAAACGCTTTCAACAGTCCATGCAGAGCTTGATAAAGGCAGTTTCCATCCACACTATCTAAAAAATCAGCAACAACTAGATAGAAGCTGGCATCTTAAGAAGGTGATACAATACAAGCTTCAGTACAGTAATGCTTTTTGGATGTGGAAGCTAACAAATCACCAACCAATCACCTACGGTAATATTTCACGGGAATGCTATTGTACAGATGGCACAAAAACACTATTGTGAAATGAAGGAGGGTAATGAACTATGTAAGGAAGGTGTACCATAAAGCACTTTAACAGTGCAATTCTGTGTAACCTTGCACCAGTGTAACAGTAGATGCACCAGTGTAAGTGCACTTATGCCAGTGTAAGTGCACTTACACCAGTGCATCTGCTGTTACACCGGTGCATCTACTGTTACACCGGTGCAAGGTTACACAGGATTGCGCTGTAAAAGAATAACTGTGGCAGTGTAGTGGTTAAGGCACCTGGCCTAGATGCCTTTAAAAGGGGTTTGGATAGATTCATGGAGGAAAAGACCATCACAGGTTACAAGCCACAAGCAACCTCCTGGCTTTAGAAGTAGGTTTTGTCTGTGCCAGGTGCAACGGAGTGACAACAGGAAACAGGTTATCTTGTTGTCTTTGTGCTCACTGAGGCATCTGGTGGGGCCACTGTGAGATACAGGAAGCTGGACTAGATGGGCCTTTGCTGATCCAGCAAGGCTCTTCTTATGTTCTTATGAAAGATCATGTGCTGCGAGACTAGTTCTAATCTCAGCTCAGCAATGATAGCCAATAATGTCGACAGAACGTGGCGGGGGGGGCGGGCCGCCAGGGGGGTGACGCGCGCAGACACGTGCAGAAGGGGTGACGCGCGCACCCATGCATGTTACCACCGCTGCGCGCGTCACCCTCCGGAGGCTCTCCGAGGCCGGGAGAAGGCCTCGGAGCATCCGGCCCGTCCGGGGCCTTCTGAGAAGGTCCAATGCGTCGACGCATAATTTATTAGGTTTTTTGCGCCTGTGCAGAACGTTTCTGAGGGCAAACGGGCAGCCCTTGCCCTCTGAAACTTTCTGTGCAGGTGTGAAAAACCTAATAAATTACGTGTCGACGCATTGGGCCTTCTCAGAAGGCCCCGGACCGCTGGATGGGCCGGATGCTCCGAGGCCTTCTCCTCAGAAGGCCTCGGACTGCCGGAGGAAGAGGACGCTCGGCACCGAGGAGGGGATGCCCGGGGGGGGGGGTCACTAGGGTGATGCGCAATATCACCCTAGGGCGGGCGTGGGTGACACGCGCACCCAGCCCCAGGGTGATGCGCGCCCTAGTGACTGCGCTGATGATAGATAGCCTCAGCAACCAGGATAGCCTCAGGCAAGTTACTATCCCTCTCAGTATGTCTGTAATATGGGGATAAAGAGGATACTGCCTTCCCTAACAGGCTGGGAGAAGTCGTTGGAATACTTATGAAAAATTCTAAACATCATACTTAACAAGTCTTATAATATATGTATTTATTTATTTATTTTCTGTATTTATATACCGCCTTTCTCATCATCAGATTTCTCATCAGATTTATTAAGGTGGTTTACAAAGGCAGGCTATCTTTAGACCTAATAAGGGTCTTTACAATATTGTTCTATTCATATATAGAACCTTCCATGCTCGAGATGTTTCCCTTCTGAGTGCAGCCCTCCTTCTGGCTTGTGCTCTGCACTTCCAAGCTTCACAGTTCACCCTTGGACAGTTGTCAAGATGGTATCTCTTTAGCTGACTTCTCCACATTCCATCCTCTCACGGTGCCTTCTCAGTGTCTTTACGAGGTCCGTCAGCAACTGCCATCTCCTATTCAACCCTGCTTAGCTTCTTCAGGCAGGGCACTGGCTCAAACCTACAGGCCACACCTCCTGTTTCTATATCACACCTCCTCACACACACACACACACACACACACACACACACACACACACACACACACACACACACACACACACACACACACACATGGCGCAATCCTGTGTATCTATGGAATGGTGGAGTGAGTGCTCTGCCGTTCCAAGACATCGCAAACATGCTGTAAAACACATTAGTGATGCCTCGGGAGTAAGGGAGGCCGGCGCAAGGCTGGCCTCCCTCACTCAGTCGCCAGACCGAGGACGTGGCCGCCGGAGGAAGGTAAGCTCGTCCGGCGGGTGAAGGAGGGGGGCCATTGGACTAGCCAGCCCAGGAGGGGGATGGCTCCCACCATATCCCCATCCCCACTGGGCTAGGCCATTACACGACCTCCTCCGACTTCAATCAGCTATTTAGCTGGCGGAAATCCGAGGAGCCCTATCGGGCCGGCACCGGTTTACACCCGGGGAAGGGAACGAGCATCCCCTTTTCCGAGTAGGCCTCCAGCCAGCCATCTAATGGGTAGCCTCGGTCTCAGGATCTAGTGAGCGGCCCTAGGCTGCCGGCCAGATCCTTACACTTACACACACACACACACACACACACACACACACACACACACACACACACACACACACACACACAGTATACATCATACCGTAACAGTCTGGCACCTGCTTTTCCTATGTCTGATAGTTAAAACCACCAGAGTAATACTGTGTGTGCGCACACGCCAAGACAACTGGCTTAAAAAGTTATAATTTAATTCATTAAAAAAAATCCAAATGCTTCAAGAACCAGTGCAACTTTATTCAAATCACCTATTTTAACACTGGGAGGTTTAGAAGCTAGAATATCTCCACTCTACTTTTTGTATTTAGGCTGTTTTTAAAATGTATTGTCAGCCTTCAGGTTTTAAGCAAGAGATTCAGGATAGCTTGAAGTGAATATCTAATAAATAAATCATAGTATCTTATAACTAGCGCTTTTACTTAATTTCTGATGTGCCTATCAACATCTTCACAATTATGTGCAAAATACCACCACTACCATGCACACACCACAGCACAATTAAAAGGAGATGAAAAGATATAACAGATTATAATAAATTCTGATAAATGGAGAAAATTTCCCTTAATATAAGGCCTGACAAAATAAAATAGGCATCAGCATAATTTTGAAACAATTGGGTGTCACGGTTAAAATGTATTTGAATTTGAATATACACTTTTAAAAAAGTTTTCTAAAAGAAATGAACTGACAGAAAGCCTTAATAGGCGTCAAAACTTGAATCAGCTTAATCCAGGTACTCTGCCTTAATTTTTACTGGCTTGTGGACCATAGCCCAAGAAACGCAATAGAGCTCTGAACGTTCTCATATGATTAACGAAGCCCAACAGGAGTTGCGGAAGCAGCTCTGCACCACTCAAAAAAACAGCAGTACTTTAAAAGCATCTTCTGAGGACAATGAATGAAGTTATGTCAGGGGTCCTCAAACGTTTTTCCCAGGGGGTCAGTTCACTGCCCCTCAAACTGCTGGGGGGCCAGACTTGGGGGCGGGATTATAGTTGGGGGCGGGACTATAGTCCCCTTAGTGCTTCACCTCTGCATCACCCCCCGTTTGCCGCATCACCCCCCCCCCCACGCTGTTGCCTGGTATTAATGGCTTGCCTGCTGCTTCTTTGAGTCCTCTTCTTCGTCGGGTCAGCCGCTTATGAGTAAGGCAGGCTAAAGCGGCACTGGCGCTTGCGCTGAACTCCACTTGAAGCATTGCCCTCAGAAGGGCCGAGCTACTCCGAAGCGGCTGAGCCGCAAGAAGAGGACTCAAAGAAGCAGCGGGCGAGCGGTTGCATCACCACCCCACTGTCGCTCGGTATTAATGGCTCGCCTGCTGCTTCAAGTCCTCTTCTTCCGGCTCGGCCGCTTTGGAGCAGCTCGGCACTTCTGAGGGCAACGCTTCAAGCGGCGTTCTACCCATGCGCCGCTTTAGCTTTGCCTTGGCCTGCCCTACTCCGAAGCGGCCGAGCCGCAAGAAGAGGACTCGAAGCAGCGGTGAGCCATTAGTACCACGTGGCCGCGGTGGCAAGTCACCGGGCAGACGGCGGGCCATACAAACAACGTTGGGGTCCGGATCCGGCCTGCCGGCCATAGTTTGAGGACCCCTGAGTTATGTAGTAGAGGATCAATTCTGTTTAAGCATTTGATCCACTTGCCAATGAAGTGAATCATTAATAAGACCAATCAGGGCTGCACTCACTCGCAGTGAGATGAGATGGCAAAAAGGGTGGTTAGTAGGTGTTAACCATTACAAAATTTAGATGTACCCATTCCTGCGGCTATTTATTATCAGCAGTCCCAATTGTTCACATATATTTCAAACAACTTAACACATTTTGAAATGTAGGTCGATAATATTTTATTGGTATTTATGAACGTACCAAACTGTTTAATAAACAGCTCTCTCCACTGGGCAGACGCATAAAACAAACCATGCAATGAGGCATATGGTTTATTGTCTCTGTTCTGATGATGAATGCAGAAGTCATGATCCTGTGTCCTTCCTTATCTTCCTTTTCCCTCCCCAAATTGATTGAACCTTCATCTTCTTCATTTTTCATCCAGTAAATCAAGACTGAGGAGATCCAAGAGAAGGGAGACTAGATTCACCTAGTAATTTAACTTGTGTGTTTATGGTAGGGTTGAAATAAGCCACCAATAAATCTGGTATGAGTATACCAGATTTGCTATGAGAATTACCACTTTGATTCAGTAACAGCATTTTACTATAATTTAAAAAGGTCAGAAAATATTTGTTGTAGCAAATATTATCACGGTTTCGCTCTGACCTCAAAGAGAGGGGATACATGTGCCTACTAGATTTGGTATGTCTTTACCCAGCATGTATTTTTCTTTACCCAGAAAAATATTTCTTTACCCAGCATGTAATTCATCTGTGGAACTCCTTGCCACAGGATGTGGTGATGGCACCTGGCCTAGATGCCTTTAAAAGGGGTTTGGACAGATTCATGGAGGAAAAGACCCATCACAGGTTACAAGCCATAAGCAACCTCCTGGTTTTAGAAGTAGGTTTTCTCTGTGCTAGGTGCAGGGGAGTGACAGGATTTATCTTGTTGGCTGTGTGCTCCCTGAGGCATCTGGTGGGGCCACTGTGTGATACAGGAAGCTGGACTAGATGGGCCTTTGGCCTGATCCAGCAGGGCTCTTCTTATGTTCTTATGGTGTGCTATGGAAACATGGCATCGATTACTGAAGCCAGCACCCTTTCTGGGCTGGATGGGAGCCTTTTCATTCTCCCCATCTGTGAAACGTATTGTGAAGAGGGAGTGCAACAAGGGGTGCCAAAGGATGCGTAATTCAAGGAGGCTTTTAGAGATCATCATTAGGGGAATAACAGGACCAGAATCCTAGAATTCTTGCCAGCTCACAGCTGATTTGGTGGAAACTCTTT
Organism: Plestiodon gilberti rubricaudatus; assembly: GCA_026170595.1. Lineage (NCBI taxonomy): Eukaryota > Metazoa > Chordata > Lepidosauria > Squamata > Scincidae > Plestiodon > Plestiodon gilberti. The sequence continues at coordinate 189,276,060 of JANXHW010000002.1, read as the reverse complement.
ACTAATACACTTTAAACAGGATTAATCAGGAATCATATATGGGGCAGGTTCTATCCATGACTACTCACTCACTTCTTAATAAGCGGGTGCAGACTGCTGGATTGAGGCCTTATATTTCAACCAACTCCTTGAATCCACTGACTAATAAATGTATTCCCATAGCTTGCATAATGCTCCACTGTGTACTAGTGATCAATAGTATTGCTAACTCAAAAGTTTTTGTCAAGTATTTCAGGCTGGAAATACAAACATTCTGCATTTAAAGCCACCTTGGGTGTTCCAAGCAAGTGGTGAGAGAGGACATGGCAGCGACTTGTACTTCCTCTCCCTGTGCTTCTGAATCTCATGTAAAAAAAAAAGAAGCTATGCATTATTATTCCCTCACACTGAAGTTCTGCAGCTGCAGCAGGAAAACGTGCACATCCCTGCGTGAACATTCAAAGCACATTTGCCATGGTTTCTGTTTTCTTTACCTAGATTATACTTGTGAAAATGTACAAATTGAGCTCTTAAGGCAAGTTCATACATGCATGTCCACAACTCTGAACTTCTTGCTACATCATGGGAGTGATGTGATGATAGCTATTATTATTATTATTATTATTATTATTATTATTATTAACAGTATTTATATACCGCTTTTCAACAAAAAGTTCACAAAGCGGTTTACAGACAAAAATCAAATGATTAAATGGCTCCCTGTCTCAAAAGGGCTCACAATCTACAAAAGATGCAGAAGACCACCAGCAAACAGCCACCAGAAAGACACTGTGCTGGGGTGAAAGGGGAGCAGTTACTCTCCCCCTGCTAAATATAAGAGGAGCACCAATTGAAAAAGTGCCTCTTGCCCAGTTAGCAGGGGTATGGTGGGAGTGGTGAGCTATGGTGGGAGTGGTGTGTCGTGTGAAGGGCCACAGCTCAGTGGCACAGCACATCATTTGCCTGCAGAAGATTCCTGGTTCAGTCCCTGGCAGCATCTCCAGGTAGGGCAGGAAGAGACTCCAGCCTGAAAACCCCAGAGAGCTGCTGCTAGTCAGGGTTGACAATACTGAATTTGATGGACCAATGGCCTGACTCATTTGGAAGGCAGTTCAACATGATTTCATCCTAGAGTTCATTGGGAATGTAAGAATGTAAAAAACCACATGGGGTGGTGGTGGTGGCACAGAACGAGAACAGCAGCACACATGTCAGGGGCCAGACTGGCGCGTAGCTTTAGTTTCACTGAGTAATGACTCACTCAGTGATGTACAACATGAATGCATGAATCAGACTTCAAACAAACTACAAAGCTGAAGTTTCCCATATATTCTTGAGAAACAGACTGCCTAAAACCCATAACTAAGTTGTTTTGGAATAACCCTGGTAAAATAGATGGGGCAGGTTTTAAGAGCTCAGATGAGAAAGAAGATATGCAGGCAGAGCTACAGCAGAAAAAGAGGCAAGCATGGAGAGTTTTAACATCTAGTTCCTCAAAACGTTGAGGACTTAAATGCAGGGAAACAAATAATGGGGAGTGGGAGACTTATAACGGGGACTCCTGGTACTCTAACGATGACCAACTGTGTTACGAGTAAAATCTCCCCCTTTCCCTCTTATTTTTCTTTCCTCATTATACTATATTATGGACTCTGATACCAAGCAACATTTCATATGCCAACATCAAGGAATGTGCAAAATGAACTGTTTTCCCAGAACTTCTATGCACAAAATGAACAGAACTCTGGCATACAGGCCATGGCTCTCAAATACAGTCAGTTCTCTTTATATGAGAATTCACTATCTGCGAGGAGCAGAATTGCCGTACTTATCAAAACATCTGCATTTATTTTATTGTACCTACGTTTTGCATTAACCTAGGTAAACCTCATTTTAGGGTGCCAGACATCTCTCTGGCACCACTGTTTGGTGACATTTGCATTTTAGCTGACACTGCTAACCCTTTGAGATTACCTGTTTACCTACATCTGCCTGATTAGGAAAAAAAATCCCCTTTCCAGTCTCATCCCAAGTTACCTATTGGCACATCAAAAATAGAGCACACCAAGTTACACATTTATCCCCGATAATTAGCCTGCACATAGCAGCTACTACAGAAACTCTTAAATGTAGAAGGATTTTAAGCAGAAAGTTGTCACTCTACTCTGATGCAACACCTCCGTGTGTTGTATCAGGACGGGGTTTTCATACTGCTGACCTCCTACTCTGGCAAGGCGCTCTTCTTCAGGACAGGTAGCTAGATACAACGCTGATACTCTTTTTCTCCCCCCTCCTTCCTCTCCCTGTTCCCTATTTGCTAGAGGTGGGTTGGAAGAGCAGGGACTCCTGGAATTCTCTACCTGAACCCCCTTATTTCCTTCAGATACACCTAAATACACTCTGCACTACATGCAACCACCATAGGCCAGGAACACCTATACTGTTTTTAGGGCAAAGAACATATTTCTCTCTGTATGCAATATTTCTACCTTCGTTTTTTTTAAATAAAGCTATAATATTTTATTTCTCGGGCAGTGCAATCCTGCGTAACGACGCCGGATCCTATCCCTGTTCCGCCGGATCCTATCCCTTTTCTCGATTCTAAGACGCCACGCCGGCATGGCCCGGAGGTCTACTCGGGGAAAAGGGACATTCATCCCCTTTCCCCGTTGGCCCGATGGGCCTCCTTGAATTTCCACCAGCAAAATACCTGGCAGAAGTAAGAGGAGGCCGTGTAACGGCCAAGCCGGCCCGGCAGGAGACGGGGATATGGCGGACGCCATCCCTGCCCCCTCCCGGGATGTTTTGGCCAATGGCCCCTTCCCTTGCCACCCGGACTGCCCCTGCGCCTGCCAGGGGATCTCTTACCTTCCTCCGGCAGCCGTGGGGACGTTCCGGTGGTGGAGTAAGGGCTGCCGGCCTCGCGCCAGCGGACCTTACTCAAAAGTAGTCGCGAACGTGCTTTACGGCAAATTCGCGACACTTTAGAACGGCGGAGCGCATGCTCCGCCGTTCTAAAGGTCCAAAGGATTGCACTGTCAGTCTCTTTGCTGGGTTAAAGGGGATGCTCTGCATTAAGCTGATCTGTTATCCAGTCTAAGATCCCATGTTCCAATAGAGTTGGGTGAATTCCCCTAAGAACCAGGTCTTTTGGTAACAATTGGGTCTTCACACACACACACACACACACACACACACACACACACACAGAGTAACTTTGAAGCATTTGATGATCACATGTGCCTTAGTTTGCCACATTTCCCCATGCAGGAAATACAGACTATTTTGCAACACACCACAAAATAAAACGATTAGCAATGTATACAAATAAATGTGTAATAGCAGAAAAATGCAAGGTAAGAATTAATTAAATTCTGGACAGAGCATATATGGCATTGAAGAGGATTTCTCATTACAAGGCTATCAGTGATTGCACACGTTTCTGTTCAATTATGCCATTTTTACTTCAGAGTTAATATAATCCTGCAGCATAATGCTTCTTCACGGAGATTGATGGACATGTTTCATGCTAATTCTTCCCACAGTTAGTAAGCTTTTATTTTCCATGTCAAGGAAACAAAATGATGAGAAGCAACCAAGCAGAAATGCCACTGCATATTTCAAAATGTCATTATGTTGCGATCCAAATTAAAGTGTTTGCCACATGTACAAAATACAAAGCTGCCTATTCTTGCCCTGAGAGCTAAACTGACACCACATGGATATCAACACTTATTGGAGATCAATGACAGGTCAGATTATGAGACACATCCAGCTAGGAACACTGAAGTTTGTGCTGTTGCGAAAAAGGAAATGGAATCCCATTTTACTACATGATGCAGGAGTACTGTGGGAGAGGAACTCCCCCCCCCCCCAGCTTCCACACTTTGGTCTACAACGATACAACTGTTAAAGCTGTACCTTACAGAAAAATGGATGAGAAAGAGGGGAAGGGTGGTATGATTCTCAATCAAAGGAGCAGAAAGTAGTAGAAAAATGCCGTATTTCTTCGAGTCTAAGGCGCCATCGATTCCAAGGCGCACCTTTACTTTCAGTACCACCAGCAGGGGAAAAAAAAAATCCTTCGATTGTAAGACTTGCCTCCCTTCATTGAATCTACCCGCTCAGCACCAACTCTCCCCAGCATGTCCCGCGCTGCAGCTGACGATGACTGAGTGCCTTTGCATAGTATTTCTGGCCCTGCCAGAAAGTGCCATTTCCTTCGTTACCTGGGCTTGGGGGAGGTTCAGGGAGGCCTGCGCGACCCTCTGCAGGCCTCCCTGATCTTCAGTTCGGTGAAAAACGTCGATTTTCAGCCAATTCCGGTTTTTACAAAAACCAGAAATGGCCGAAAATCGCCATTTTCTGACGAACTGAAGATCGGGGAGGCCTTTATAGGGTCGCGCAGGCCTCCCTGAAGCTCCCCCAAGCCCCAGTAGGTAAGAAGATGGCATTTTGGGGTGCTTTTTGGAGACCCTCGATTCTAAGACGCACCCAATTCTTTGAAATGCTTAATTGGGAAAAAAACATGCGTCTTAGAATCGAAGAAATACGGTATATAAATACAAGGTTTATATAACGTGCATTAGTGAATGCTGACCATATGTCTGTATAAGGTTTAAAATGATCCCCCCCCCACCTCTCTCTCTCTTACTAAGAGTCAGGTTCAATTTTGCTACATATCATCCCAGGTCCAGGCTTCAGCCTTGTAGCCCCTGAAGAACACTATTGTAAATAATGCAGGGTGATAAAGTTGCAACAAGTCAAAAATTGGTTGCATTACTTTTGTACAACTCTTACAGAATTTCACACAGTTCTGTAACTCCTTCCGATAGGACTACTATTTATGAATTATTTATTTATTTATTTATTTAAAAAAATTATATCCCGCCTTATCCCATGCCGAGGCAAATGCCCAAGGCGGCTTACAACAAAAATTAAAAACAGTTTAAAATACAGAAAGTTTAAATACATAATTTAAAAACAATAAAAACAATAATATCAATATCAGTAAAAACCACTGGGGGGGCAACAGTAGGGAGCACAAAAGCAGCATGGCAGAGCATCTTGAGACACAGGAGGCAGGCTACAACCCATCACCCAAACGCGAGACGAAACAAAAATGTTTTGAGCCCTCGCCGAAAAGTCATGAGGGAGGGGGTGGTTCTCAGATCCCCTGGCAGGGAGTTCCACAGTTGTGGCGCCACAGCGGAGAAAGCTCGCCCACGTGTTGCCACTCCCCTAACTTGCGATAGAGGTGGTACACGCAGGAGAGCCCCCTCAGATGACCTAAGAGAGCAGGCCGGAATGTATGGGAGAAGGCGGTCCCTCAGATATCCTGGACCTGAACCGTGAAGGGCTTTAAAGGTCATTACCAGCACCTTGAATTGGGCTCGGAAACGAATGGGCAGCCAGTGCAGCCGCTGAAGCAGCGGCTCAACAGAGTCAAACCGCCTAGCTCCAGCTACCACCCGGGCCGCCGCATTCTGCACTAATTGCAGCTTCCGAACCGTCTTCAAGGGCAGCCCCACGTAGAGCGCGTTGCAGTAATCCAGTCTTGAAGTCACTAAGGCGTGGACCACCGTGGTCAGGTCCGATCGACTCAAGTACGGCCGCAGCTGGCGCACCAGCCGAAGCTGGGCAAACGCACCCCTGGCCACAGCCGCCACCTGGCTTTCCAGGGAGAGCTGTGAATCCAGAAGTACTCCCAAGCTGCGCACCTGTTCCTGCAGGGGGAGTGCAACCCCATTCAGAACGGGCAGATGACTCAGTACCTGCATCGAAGCTTTCCTGACCAGTAGGACCTCTGTCTTTTCTGGATTCAATCTCAACCTATTAGCCCTCATCCAGACCCCAACAGCCTCCAGGCAGCGCTCTAGGACTTCCACAGCCTCCCTGGAGCGAGATGGCAAGGAGAGGTAGAGTTGGGTGCCATCAGCATATTGGTGACACCCAACTCCAAATCCCCAGATGATCTCTCCCAACGGTTTCATGTAGATGTTAAAAAGCATGGGAGACAGAATAGAACCCTGTGGCACCCCACACTGTAAAGGGCAGGGTACCGAACAGGCATCTCCCAGCATCACCATCTGCGACCTGTCAGCCAAGTAGGAACGGAACCACTGCAAAGCAGTGCCCCCTAGTCCCAACTCGGCCAATCGGCCCAGAAGGATACCATGGTCGATGGTATCGAAAGCCGCTGAGAGGTCCAAAAGGACCAGCAGGGATGCACTCCCCCTGTCCAGTCCTCGGCGAAGATCATCCAGCAGGGCGACCAAGGCTGTCTCCGTCCCAAAGCCCCGCCTGAAGCCAGACTGAAAAGGGTCCAGATACTCCGTTTCATCTAGTATCCCCTGGAGCTGAGACGCCACCACCCGCTCAATCACCTTACCCAAAAAAGGCAGATTGGAAACTGGCCGATAGTTATTTAAATTGGAGGAATCCAAAGATGGTTTTTTCAGGAGGGGACACACAATTGCAGTCTTCAGGATGCTAGGCATCACTCCCTCCCGCAAAGATGAATTCACAATAGGTTCCACCCAGTCGGCCAGCCCAACCCGTGCAGATTGTAATAGCCAAGCTGGGTAAGGGTCAAGCGGGCACGAAGATGATCTCAAACTACAGAGGACCCTATCCACATCCTCAGGCTGTATAAGGTGAAAAGAATCCAAAACGATGGAATTGACAGATGCCGTAGGGACAACTTCTGGAACTGTTAAACCAGAGTCCAAGTCGTGGCGAATCTGAGCGATTTTATCTGCGAAGTGCCGTGCGATCTCATTGCAGCGGTCCGTCGAACACTCCAACTCACTCGCTACAGGAGCCGAGTGGAGCAGATCCCGGACAACTCGAAAGAGCTCCGCTGGCCGGCTACTCGCAGACGCAATGGTGGCAGAGAAAAACGCCTTCTTCGCTGCCATCACCGCCACGGAGTAGGCCCTGAAATGGGCTCTAGCCCGTGTTCGGTCAGATTCATCACACGTTTTCCTCCACCGTCGCTCTAGGCGTCTGCCCAGTCGTTTCATTGCCTGCAGCTCCTCAGTAAACCAAGGAGCCGCCTTGGCTTGACGACAAGGCCGTGGCCGTTCGGGAGCGATCTGATCCAAGGCTCTAGCTGCCTCCCCATACCACAGGGCAGCCAGAGCATCAGATGAATCACTGACCCGGGAAGCTGGGAATTCCCCCAGAGCCCTCAGGAAACCATCCAGATCCATCAGTCTCCGAGGGCGGACCATACAATTCGGTCTCCCAGCTCTGCAGGGGTGATTAAATGTTGCCAGTCTAAAACTCACCAGATAGTGATCTGTACAAGACAGAGGAGTGATCTTAATCTCCTCCATTATACAGCAACTTTTCATTTGGTAAAGTGTTTCACAAACTGTATTGTACTTACCGCACAATAACCATGTGAGGTGTGTGGAGAGCTTTTAAGGTCTGCACCTCTAATTCTTCATGGCTGAAATCATACCTGGACCTTCTCCAAAATAGAACGTTTAGAGCACTGACAAGCAGCAGGAAGTCTCTAGCCCCATCACAGAGCAACCAACAGACACATTAACGTGTGTTGTTGTTACCCTTTCTTTGGTAACAGTACAATGACTTTTAAAGCAGGTCCAAATTGAGATTCTTGAAGCAACTGCAGGCACTGCCACTTGTAAGGTTAACAGGCCCTGCTTCCTGTCTTCTTGAAATATTGCTAACATATACATGTATACCTGCCACCCCACCATAGTAAGGGGTGGGCTGGGTGCTGAGTTCTGCTTGTGGCGTTACAAACACACACACAAAGAGAAGGATGTGCAAGTCACAATTTCTGTTCCCTAAGACATAACAGAAGTCAGGTAGGAAGCTTCCACTATAGCCAAGACAGATGTTACAAATAGTTGTGATTAAAAAAAAGATATATCAGGGGAAGTTGAATGCCAAAGCAGCTTCACAGCAGGGAGCTGCAGCAGAGCAAAGGTGGTAACAGCAGGTCTAATTAAACATTTACCCCTCTCACGTCATTTTTGCAATAAATAGATCAGCTGCTTTGGGTTTAAAGATGGAGAAAAAATATTCTCCTGCAGGTAGAAAAACAGTATGGGGGGGACTTTGAGTGGGGAAATGTTCAGTTAAGTTAAATGTTCAATCTTCCTCTGCTTTCAGCCTCCGCTTCTGGTTAAAAAAAAAGAAAAGAAAAGCATGCACTGTTACATACCTTAGTGGCATTATTGAGGATTCTAAGAATTATAATTGACATCACTATACAGGTTAAGGATCTGAAATCTCCATCGTGAACTGAAACCGTCGTTAAGTGAGTCTTCAGCATCATCTAGTGGTGCTGATGGTGGCTTTCTGGGCTTTGATGTCCAGCTCTGTGCTTAAAGCACTTCGAAAGTACTTCGAAAGCTAAACATAGAAGCCCTTATCTAGTCCATTAGCTGACTGGCTTTAGATGAGGGCTTCGATATTTAGCGCTGGGGCTTTAAGCACAGCGCTAAATTTCAAAGCCCTTATCTAGTGCCAAACAGCTGATGGGCTGGGGATTTAAAAAGACTAGTCTTATAAAATCCTTTGCTCTTTTTTACTGGGGACTGCAGTCATATACGTGGTGGATCGTTGTTAAACATGTAGGACATATTGTTTAGGGTTGTAAATGTAAAGTGTAATCGTTTCCTATTGTATGTAAAACTCTACATGTTCAAATGAGACAGTGAGACAAAAAGTTCCAGTATGAAGTTCCAGTAAGAAGTACACCAATGCAATGCTTGGTCATGAGGTACCTTTTGCAACTCAGAATTGCAGAATTATTGACAGGGAACATCTGGCAATGTGATGTAAAGCGCATATTATCTCTATATCGATAGAGATACACACACAGAGATATACACTTTATACACATTTATATTTATAGACATTTATAGTTTATATATTATATTTATATATAAAATAATTTATAGAAACTATAAATTTCTATAAAAGTATCTCTATATAATTTTATAGAAAATTTATCAAAATATTACTTTGGGCCAAGTCCTCCATTTAGACTAGGAACTGCATTCATTGTGCTTTCCATGTAGCACAGCAAGCAGAGCATGAGCAGCATAAGAATATTCTTCCAAATTGACCGAACAGTTGCATTGACTTCTTGGATAGTATTTAAAAAAAGTAGAAAAGGAGCCAGCTGGAATTCACAGAAGTACTGCAGATACTGGTAATTATTATTATGGGAAACTATTGTACCTTAATGGAACCCAACATTTCACTTTAGGCAGAAGTCGGTGGCCACTTTACCAGTTCCATTGAGTCCCATGATTACATGATTCATTCACAAGTACCAGCTTCTTTTTAGAAAAACATAGCGTACTACAGGACTAAATGACAGTTCCATCTAAAGGACTAAATGACACACATTGTTTTATATAGACAGACTTTCAATAAAGCCATAAATGGCAGTGAGAAAGGGAAAAAGAATAAAAACCTTAGAGGAAAAATCCGAAGTGGCACACTTTGGAAATGAAACATCATTAAAATTGATGCAATTTTTTTGACCACAGTACTATTCATTATTATGGATGAATAAATCTAAGGCTGATTGGGAACATGAACATTCCCTTCGGGAAGCTCTAAAAAGGCATAAATTAGATTAAATTGCTCTTGTCATTGTGTTTGAATACAGAAGCAACAAAAAGTAATTTCAGTTCAGAGAAGCTTAAGGTAAACAATAGTAATATTGGGTTTTATTTTCATTCCAATAGGCCCTCTCATTGCTGGCGTCCCTTTAATTGCTTTTCTAGGTATCTAGTAGAGCATAACTGTGTGATAATATTCAAGCTATTTCACTTTGTTTTATTAGTTCCATTGGGAGACTGTTCTTTTCTGGCAAAGTACTGCATAATATCCAACTCCAAGTAACAAAAGGCTAATACTCTGTTAGCCTAGATAATATTGTCATCTAAATATGCGAAGAACTAGGGCTTGTTTATATTACCCATTATGTCCAAACGACAACTCACAATGTACCTCAACCACAATTCTTTATATGGCCATGCCGTTGAACACACAGCTAGCAATACTAGGACAAACTGAAGGGGGAACATCTGCATGGACATTTTTGTCAGCATCAAAAGGCACCCCACCTTTGAGTTACTTCTGTGGATCACTGAGGAAGGGGCTGAAAGCGTTTGTCTATTTGGAATGCATTGGTCTTACTGGGAATAGGCTTTAGCTTCAGTAATTCCTAATTGGCTAGAATCACCCACGTCCAGGCATCTTTGTCTGCAAATCTACTGGCTTCCTGCGTCCTCAATGATGTTAGCATTTCACCAAATCTGATTTGCTAAATAGCATGGTGATGTCATCACTTTTACATTGTGGTCCCTGAATTTTGAGATTGCTTTCAGAAGGACAAAGACGCCCTAAGCAGGAAAAGGAGCAACAGAAAGTGGAAACTGGCAGGAATCAGCTCTGAAAAAGAGGTACACAGAGGTTTTTTTTTTGGGGGGGGGGATGTTTTTGCACTCCCAAAGCAATACTTTCAGACAGAGAATTAAAATGTGCAAGCATTCAGTGAGTCCTAATTTATATTATGAGAAAACATAGGCAAATTGAGTGTTCCTAATTGTCAATGATTTTGTCCCTCACTTTCAACATGTTTCATCAACCTTACATCATCTTGATAAATCAGACACCAAAATAAGTTTGTTTTTTTTTTAATCTCAGGATCATAAGAGTTCCAAGTTCTTTTCACACATTCCAATAATCTGTACAACGCACTTGAAAACTGCTTGTTATTAATATCCCCATATAATAGAAGGGGGGCATGATATAGAAGGGAGGCATGAGGCCAAGAAACAGTGATTGCCTAAGGCTAGTCAGTCAGCTTGCAATTAAGATGACTTTAAATTGAGGGCTTCTCAATTCACAATTCTCTTAACGGGTAGCCCAATCCGGTGTAAGGATACCTAGCCATCCTAAAGGGCTGGCCGTGGTATTCTGTGGCCGTCCTAGGTTGCCCCGGGGCAGCCCAGGAGGACCGTGGGAGAAGGGGATGCTCGTTCCCTTCTCTGCATGCAAGCTGGCCGAGGCCCTATGGGCCTATTCAAATGTATATCAGCTTTGGAGCTGGCGTACATTCGAGCGGGGGGAGGTAGGCCGAACCGGCGTGGGAGAGGGCTCAAGATATAGGCGGAGCTGCCACCAATATCCACGCCCTTCCCCAGCCCAGTTCGGCCAATGGTCACCCCGCAGGCTGCCCCGTTCTGCCTTCCCTCTGCCCCTACATCGGCCGGTGCAGGGCCTACCTTCTCTGGCTGGCGTGAGGATGGTCTGGGGAGCAAGGGCTGCCAGCCTTCGCCCCGGTGGCCCTTACTTGGAAGTAGTCACAAATGCGCTTTATGATGCTGCTCTCCCCGCTGCTCTATGTTTACCCAGGATTAGGCTGTTAACTATGTAAACAAGTGCTAAAAAGTACATGCAGATTAAAAAATATATTAAAATAAAGGATATAGGACACCCATATACTAGGACTGCCAACAACTCTTTACAGTTGGTACACAGACACCAAAGTGGTTTGCCAACTAAACAGCCAAGACCAGAAAAGGGTCTGAGAAGGGGAACAGCAGAGAATTGAAACTATTGCCTTGAGGTCATATGGACAGTGGCATTGGTGGGTCTTTGGCCACACCAGGACAGCACTCTAGTCTTTGGACTATAAGCCATCTCAACACATTTTCACCACTTGAATCAGACATACATTTATGGTTATTATTAGAACTTCCAAAATAAAAGGAAATGTAATTTAAAGACCGTTAACACAGAACATTATTTTCTATCCACATCTACTGTCATATTGTAGACAATCTTCGTTTTAAAAATGCTATAATTTAATGCACTGATGGTGATGCTGATTCAATTTTCTGCTTGCATAGATATCTTCTAAATCCCTTATTATGAAAGAACACGGTTGGCCCTAGGTATAAGAATTCTTTTTCTAATCACGGAAGCAACCAGAACTAATGATTTGGTAATGACTCTGTCATTTGATAAACTGATCAATCTGACCTCATATACTGTGCCATGCCATTGTATATACATCAATTAGTAAAAAGCATTAAATAAGACAAGATCTGTTAGTACTAAGCAGGATTAAAGGATTATTTAACTGGATAGAAGCAATGAGGATAAAATGATTTCAAACAATGTGGAAACCCTGCTTGCTGAAAGCATGACAGCTAGAGATGGAGGCAAAATGTCGATGAAGGCAATGACTAACTCATGTCTGAGGAATTAATGTACTTTGCAAGAATCAAATACTGTAGTTATGGCCGGCAGGCACACATAGGTACATTTTGTATCACATAGGTACAACAGTGTTTTATATGACAAAATCAACAATATTATTATTAAACTGTAATGGGGAAGTATATTTATTTATTTTATTTATTTAAGAGATTTGTAGCCTGCCTTTCTCCCACAAGGGCAACCAAGGCGGCTTACAACATATTAAAATACATAAAATACATATAAACACATTGAACACATTAAAATTAATTAAAACAATTTAAGTTAAAACAAACAACCCCAGTGGGTTACATTTACATATGTTAAAACCATTTGTTAAAAGGTCAGCCCACCACGTCAGACATTAAAAGCAATCCTAGATAAAAACGTCTTAAGGCCCCGCCGAAAGGCCTCCAAGGAGGGAGTCATTCTTAATTCCTGGGGGAGGGAATTCCACAATTGGGGCGCCACCGCCGAGAAGGCCCTATTCCGCGCCGCCATCCCCCTCACTTCTGTCAAAGGCGGCACGGTTAACAGGGCCCCCCCTGATGACCTCAGAGTACGGGTCGGATTATAAGGAAGGAGGTGGTCCCTCAAATACCCTGGACCCAATCCGTTAAGGGCTTTAAAAGTCAAAACTAGCACTTTGAATTGTGCCCGGAAACGAACCGGCAGTCAGTGTAGCCGCCGAAGCAACGGCTCGACGGAGTCGAACCGACAAGCCCCGGCAACCACGCGGGCCGCCGCATTCTGCACTAGTTGCAGTTTCCGAACAGTCTTCAAAGGCAGCCCCACGTAGAGCGCATTACAGTAATCTAGTCTAGATGTCACTAGGGCATGGGTCACTGTGGCCAGGTCTGCACGATCCAAGTACGGTCGCAGCTGGCGCACCAGCCAAAGCTGGGCAAAAGCCCCCCTGGCCACGGCCGCTACCTGGGAATCCAGGAGCAGCTGCGCATCCAGGCGAACCCCCAAGCTGCGGACCTGCTCCTTCAGAGGGAGTACAACCCCATTCAGAGCAGGACGATGATCCAGTACCTGAGTCGTAGACTTCTGGACCAGCAGAACCTCTGTCTTATCAGGATTTAACTTCAGCTTGTTAGCCTCCATCCAACTCCCAACTGCCTCCAGACAACGATTCAGGACATCAACCGCCCCCTTGGAGTCGGGTGGAAAGGAGAGAAAGAGCTGGGTGTCATCAGCATACTGATGACTCCCTACCCCAAACCCCCGGATGACCTCTCCCAGCGGCTTCATATAGATGTTAAACAGCATGGGGGATAGAATTGACCCTTGTGGCACCCCACACCTCAAGGGCAAGGGTGCCGAACAAGCATCCCCCAGCACCACCTTCTGGGATCTATCAGCCAGGAAGGAGCAGAACCACCTCAGAACGGTGCCTCCAAGCCCCAACCCGGCCAACCGACCCAGGAGGACACCATGGTCAATGGTGTCAAAAGCCGCCGAGAGGTCCAGCAGGACCAACAGGAACGCACTCCCCCTGTCCAGTCCCCGGCGCAGGTCATCCACCAAGGCCGTCTCTGTCCCGAACCCCGGCCTGAAGCCAGACTGGAATGGATCCAGATAATCAGCTTCCTCCAAGACCCTCTGGAGCTGGGACGCCACTACCCGCTCGATCACCTTGCCCAGAAACGGGATATTTGAGACTGGCCGGAAGTTATTCAAAATAGTGGGGTCCAGGGAGGGTTTCTTCAGGAGGGGACGCACCACCGCCTGCTTCAGAGACAGCGGCACCACCCCCTCCCTCAGAGATGAATTTACCACCCTCCCCGTCCACTCAGCCAGCCCCGCCCGGGCAGCTCTAATCAGCCATGCCGGACAAGGGTCAAGCGGGCAAGCGGACGGTCTCACACTCCAAAGAATCCTGTCCACATCCTCAGGTTCTACAAGCTGAAAAGAATCCCAGGAAGGAGAACAGACAGGTGCGTCAGGGACATCATTAGATACTGCTAACGTGGCGTCCAAGTCATGCCGAATCCGATGGACTTTGTCCGCGAAGTGATTTACAAACTCATCACAAACTCAGTATATGAGTTTCAATGCATAAGAAATGAAATATTAATAGGCAAATATACTAGCAGAGATTTCACCATGAAATAAACTGTGCCACCATCTTATAAATTCAATATCTAGAGAACAAGAATTCACGGTAAGGAGTTTTGCTACCCCTGGGGCCTTCAGAGGGCATTCCAGAACCTTCAGGATAGCACCTTCTCCTTGAACAGCAGGTCTAGTCACTCTGCCATGCCCTCTCTGGGGGAGAGGCTACCCCACCCTCCCAGATTGGATTGGAACAGAAGCAGCTTGCAGCCAGCTAAGGACTGAAGTGACCTTTCACAAAAGAATCAACAGAAAACAAATGTCTACCTGCTAACTGGACAAAGAGGCACCTTTTAAAGTGGTGTCCTCTTATATTTAGCAGGGGGAGAGCAACTGCCCCTCTTCACCCCAGCATGGTGCCTTTTCCAGTGGCTGTTGCCTCTTCAGTATTTTTTCCCCCGAGTGTGAGGCCTTTGGGGACAGGGAACCATTTATTGATTTATTTCTATGTAAACTGCATTGTGAACTACTCTGATGAAAAGTGGTGGGTGGGTGGGTGGGTGGGTGGGTGGGTGTGTGTGTGTGTGTGTGTGTGTGTGTGTCACATAACAGAAGTCAGGTAGGAAGCTTCCACTATAGCCAAGACAGACATTATCAGCAGTTGTGAAAAAATGATATATCAGAGGTTGCATTTATTCCTTTCTAATTGCCCTCTCTGATTGGTAGGCATAGTGTCCAATTCCACTGTTTCCAAGGCAATGGCGTCACTGGGAGGGGGCCAACCTGTGTGTTAACTCATGCTGTCACCACCCCACTGACCTCCTCCTGTACCGTTTCCATGCAGCCTCAGGGAGGTGCGGCTTCTCATGGCCCCGCTTACCAATGTCTATGGCAAAGCGCTTGGCGTTCTCCAGGTTGAGAACATTTTGTCGGGTGGGAGGGTGATTTCTTGTCCAGGCTGCTGCTGCTGCTGTCACTTCTGCTGTCACTTCACCCTGCCCCACTCTGCCATTTACATGCATCAACCTGCTCTCTGTGCGCCCAGTCTCATTAGTGCAGCAACCGGGAACTGGTTGGTGTCACCCAGTGCACAGACACAGATCAGCAACCCAAAAATAATTGGTGGTGACATGATGACATCATGGAGCCACCTCCAATTACTTCCGTGTTGCTGTGTATAACACAGAACAGGCAAGCAGCCTGCATACTAGAGAAGCTCCCAAACGTTAAACAGGACATTAAACAGGAAGCAAGAAGCTCTATGCTATGGCTTATAGCGTTTTTGTAAAGAAAGAGGCTTAGTTAGGCTTGCTATAAGCCTAACTAAGCCTCTTTCTTTACAAAAATGCTATAAGCCTTGCTTGCTATAAGCCTAACTATAAGGCTTGCTATAAGCCTAACTAAGGTAATGGGCACAGGGACCCTGCAGGGGATAGTGTTCCCCCTAACTGCAGATTCCCGGTATTGCCTACTATTGGTAATCTTGGAGGAGGGGCAACGCAAGTCTTTGCGCCCTAGAACCTCCAGCCACCTAGCACTAGAACTACATAGTACCTCCCACCATTGACACCAAGCTGATGATGCTCCCTATGTCAGCCACTGCCCTATTCCCCAGCTGCAACCCCCAGGCACCCGAGGCTTACAAAAGCAGCAGCAGAGACACTGAAGACTTAATAATGTGGCTTCCCAAGAGAATGGACAATCAAGGCCATAAATAACTCTTTTTCCAGGGAGCCTCAAACTCCCACAAGTGACGTTTTCCCCAATTCCAGAGGTACAACCATGTTAATCTGTAGCAGTATAAACAGAGAAAAGTCTTGTGGCATCATATGGGCTGCACCCATTATTGTTGCATTAGCCTTTGTGGACTACAGTCCACTTCATCAAATGCATGAAGTGTATTTCCCACCAAAGGTTCCCTCCCAGTCAGTCTGGTACCTGCTTGACTCTGAATCTTTACTTTGCAGCAAAGTTGCATCCTGTTTTCCTTGGATCATAGCTGCTGGGAGTAGCAATTCAGTACAAGATACTAATTCCTGACTCTCTGAGAAGATTAATGTCATACTATCCCTACTGTTTAATCACAATGAATCTTTCCATGAACAGACATAATCCTGCCTACTTCACAGGGTGGATTCACACCGCTATCTTTCGATTATTTGCTTTTAAACAGAATCTAAACTTGCTGGTTTCTTTAAGCATGACTCTAGGCATTTTTATTTTGGAGATTACTTTGAGTTGTGTCAGTTGAAATCTCAGAGGTCAGAGGGAAACTGGGAAGAACATTCAGTGGTCTGGAGATTTGTTGACCACTTGAGCTCTTGGTCACAACCCTTTGCCCCATCTTGAAAGTGCTGAACATAGCACAAAAATGCCCTGGCAGCAGCCATATACGAGAGGAACCATCAGTGAATGGACATCAGGTTTTCTACTGTGCTGTTGCTGGGACCCTAAAGCATGAGCTGCTTTGTCAGTGCAATGGCAACAACTAGGATTGGGCTATAAGAGGGGAAAATATATGCAAAAACTAAGTAATAATGCAACTAATGCTTCTTTATGCAAGTCTCTAGATGGTACAAGCATCTATTTGCATTTTTATATTACAGTATATAGTCAGTAACCCAAGTTGTAGCTGATAAAAATGAAACAAACTGCAGGATAGTAATAATAATAATAATAATAAATAATAATTATTAATAATAATATTTAACGTCTGCATAGCGCTTTGAATGCACAAAGCACTTCACATCCATTACCTTGATGTAACCGTAACAATTTTGTGAGATCAGTATTATTGTTCTACTTTTCTACAGCTGGGGCTGAGAGGGACTGGCTTGCCTAAGACCATCTAATGAGTTCCTGGGAGAGGTGAGATTCAAGCAGAGGGATGTACAGCTCAGCCTCTTAGCCACTGCACTAAATCAGTTTTCAACAATGCGAAGTCAACCAATAAGACTATATGTATGCTGCTGAAACAATTGACACATTTAAAGTGCCTCCTTATGTGACCTACAGCCCAATCCTACCTAACTCCCCATGCGCCGACACAGCCATGCCAATGGGGTGTGCGTTGCATCCCGCGGGAGAGATTCAAGCTGCGAAGGTCTCCTTGAGGTAAGGGAGGGTAAGCCCCAGGGTAAGGTGAAGCCCTCATCACCCCATTGGGTCTACTTGAACCAGCACCAGCTGTATAGTTGGCACATGTCTGAGTGGACCCAGGACGGAAGATCAAGTCTGGGAAGAGGGATAGGATATCGGTGGTGGTGGTGCTGCCGTCGCCAATACTGTCCCCTTCCTGGCCTTGATCCACCCTCCTCCCCGCCCTGTCTCCTCCCTGTTTCCCTCCCTCCCCAACCCATTCCACCCACCTCCTGCATCCCGCCCACCCCTCGCGCTGGGACTCATCAGGAGGCTGCTGGCTGCTGTATGGCATGTTGCATTTTGTATCAGCTGTAAAGGACCTTACACTACTGGAATGCTAGTTCCTGCAGCATAAGGCCATGTTAGAATTGGGCCGTAAATTGTTATTTATCCAGCAGAAAACCAAGGATATAAGAACAGCCCTGCTAGATCTGGCGTGTCTAGTCCAGTTTGCTACAGTGGCCAACTTAGACCTCTGAGAGTTCACAAAACGGGCACAACGATAAAACAGCCTTCCCCACTGTTGCTCCAAAGTCATTAAGAGTCTATGACATACTTCAATATGCATTGGTATGAGAGAGTACCAGTGGGTATTTGTCCCATTCAGGGATGGCCGAACCAATGCCACTGTGCTACCTGCTGCCACCTCCCCCACCAAGAAAAAAAAAAGCAACCACTTACCTCAGCTCCTTCCTGCCCAATCCTCTCGATAAAGCAAGGTCAGGTCTTGCTAAAAACTCCCAGCATGCACTGCACTTACAGTTTTACTTAAAGGAATGGCAAGGAAGGAGCCAGGTATGTGGCTGCTTCCCCTCACTTCTTCCTTGCACAGTCCCTTTAAGTTTAAGCAGGCTGTGAGAGGGAGGAAAGAGGGGAAGTGGAGCGAAGCTACTCATCACTGCCTGCGTGGTTTATTGGTGCGGGCAGCAGTGAGCCAGTTCACGCTTTCCTCATGTGGTCCAACTGTGCAAAGAACAAATGAGGGAGGTGGTAGTGAAGTGAATTATCTGTACCTAGCTTGCTTTTTGTGAGTAGGAAGTTGATCAACATGGCTCACATTAGCAGTGGCCTGGAGGAAAGTGGCTGCAGAGTTAAAGCTGTAACAGACCGCACATGTCTCACTGCATCACGTCCCAGAGACAATTCTGAATTGGCCCAACGTATTGCTCTGCGTCCCGCCCCCACAACACCAAACGCAGCCTCTCATTGGCCGAAGGTCATTCCGGTGTGTTCCAACTTGAATAAATTGAGCTTCAGCCAATGAGAGGCTGCGTTCGGTGTTGTGGGAGCGGGATGTGGAGCAACGCATTGGGCCAATCAGAATCAAAACGTTGGCTACTCCGGGACACGACGCCTGCGGTGTAAGGGTGGCTTTAGGGTGAAGGGCACCCCAAATCCACCACTCCTCCCACCATCAACGCTGATGCAAGCTGCATTAGGTTGCCTTGTGGTTCAGCTGGCCCTGCTCCCATGAGAAAAACATGGAGACATATCAATGAATTAAGATCTAATGCATCAATAATTGAGGCCAGATAATTATATTAGAATAAAGAGCGGAAGTGGAAGCTGATAATTATATTAGAGTTAAAAAAAATCTATCCATCATATGCAATGCATACCCAATACTCTTCAAACTGTTCAAAATCCTTATACATTTTTTCCCAATTTAGCAAAAACTGAAGTGAAAGTTACTATTAATTTTCATTAAAGTACTTGCTTACTATTAATTTTCATTAAAGTACTGGCTTATTCTTGTATTGTATAATTGATATCTGATTGAAAACATTCTTTGATCTCCCAAACAACGTAACATAAAATATTTTAATGAATTTTCATTTAGTCTCATTCCAAAAAATAATTTATCTGAATAACAGCCCGTTCCAACGCAAGGGCTAAGCAGCACAAGTCAGACATAAACTCAGCATAAGTCGCTTATGTCGAAGTTATGTCTGGAATGCGACCATTTACGGCGAAGTTATGTCGAAGTTATGTTGAAGGACATAAAGTCAAAGTTACGTCGAAGTTATGTCGAAGTTATGACAAAGGACATAAAGTCAACATAAAAGTGGGCGTTCCAGGGGCGGACCGTGGGCGTAACAGGGGCGGCAACCAATTAACGTTGGATTCCAGACCCTGGCAAGCACAGACACGCCCCCTCCAACACAAATGCTGACACAAATTTTATGTCGACCAAAAGGGTGGACATAAATTCGAGGAGACCCATAGGAACCATTTTACCTTACTCACTCCAGCCCTCTCCTGAAAAGTTCTAACACCCTACTCCTGAGTTATGTCGGAGTTGTGTCAGCAAGGTCTGGAAACCGACAGAGTTATGCCTAAGATAGGGAGCCTATCAGCACCCAGCCCCACCCGGCCTCTTTCCCACAAAAGCCCAGCCCCAGACCTCCAGTCCCTCTCTCTCTCTCTCTCTCTCTCTGAGCACGTGGCATGGGGTTCTGTCCCCCACAGCCACAAAGTGGGACTTTGTCAGTGGAGGGCAAAATTCACAAACACCCCACTTCTCTCTTCTCCTCTCTGCCCCCCTCAAGGGCAGAGAGAGCTGTTCTGGCTTTGGCCAAACTGTTTACAGCTGTGCCTGGGCAGCTGTCTCCATGCTACTATTTGCTAACCCATGTCTTTCTCCCAGCCTCTCCCCCCCCCACAGGCAACAACACCAGCAGGTAAGTGCAGGTAAGAGCAGGGTTTGTGCTGATATGTGTTCCGACTCCAGCCTCTTTGCATATAGAAATATAGGTAGGATACATGCCTCTTTACCAATGTCTTGTCTCATAGCTGCCTGCAATGCCTTCTCTGAAATGCCTCTTGACCAATGTCTTGTCTCATAGCTGCCTGCATAGCCTGCCATGATATGCCTCTTGACCAATGTCTTGTCTCATAGCTGCCTGCAATGCCTTCTCTGAAATGCCTCTTGACCAATGTCTTGTCTCATAGCTGCCTGCATTGCCTGCCATGATATGCTGCTTGACCAATGTCTTGTCTCATAGCTGCCTGCATAGCCTGCCATGATATATAGGATACATGCCTTTTACCACTGTTGTGTCTGATAGTTGCCTGTAGTCATGTGAGCAGACAACGCCACAAGTGTGGAACCCTTAGCCTTATGTAGACACCAGCTGTTCTCTCCCCCCCCCCTTTTCTCCACAGGATCAACTGACAGGTCAGTATTGCTAGGTTTGCCATGGTTGTGACCCACAAGTTGTGTTGTTGTCTCTCTCTTTGACCCTTTTCCCTTACAGGATCATGCTCCCCTGACACCCAGGGAAGCAGCTCAGACCATGCTATGTGTCTCACACTGATCAGCTGTGTTTTATTTCTCTCCCAGCAGGCTTTTGCAACCAACACACTGGCTTGTCTTCAATGGCGACTGCTTCCACACACCAGCTGACATGTAACTCCCCCTTGTTTTTTGTCTCCCCAGGAACGTCCACTACCACCTACCTTCCTGGGAGCATCCCTGGGCCTGCAGTCTGGTTGCCCCACTGTCGTCTGCCTCTCTGCTGCCAGAGGTCAGAGAGCCAGCCCTGCAACCCTCCTCAGCTGCTGCTGCTGCTGCTGCTCCACCTCCCTGGCTGTGGTACTTGCTGCCCCTCCCCTTTCTATGGAGCAGGCTGTGGTTCCACAGGGGAAGAGCCTGCATCTCCAGGTCCATGGGGCACGTGTGCTGCTGCTGCTTTCAGAGTGGCTGCTGTGACTACCCCTGGCAGCCTCGCCTGGCCATCTCTGCTAACATTCCAGAACAATAAAGATGCCCCTCGGGCAGAGCCCCAGTGAAACATATGTGCCCAGTGTTTACACAAGCATCGCTCCCCACACACAGACAGCCCCCAGCACTGAAGCCCCTACATGAGTCCCATCCAGGGACTGCCATGGCCTTCCCTGGGAGAACACAGCAGGGGGGCTGCCAGACCCCCATGGCACAGAGGGGAGGGGGGAGTTGGGGGGGCCTCTCAGGCAGGCAAACAGTGACAGCCAGGGCGTCTGCCCGTAATGAAGGCGCTTCCGTCGAAGGTCCGCCCATAATGCAGCCGCTTCCGCCCACAGTCCGTCTGCATAAGAGGTGCCTGTTTCTGCATTACCTTCATCTGCGGAGCGCCCCCTGTGTCCCTATTGGTTTCTGCAGACCCCTCTCTCGGAATCTCTCTCCCACCAGCCTTGTTGTCTGTCTGTCTGTCTCTGACCCACCCGTGCCCCTCCCCAGCACCCACTGTCTGCCTGCTTGTGTGTCTGCCTCCCCTCCCACTCCCTGATGATGGCTGCTGGCCACCCCCCACCTTGCCAGAGCGCCTGCCGCGAGGCGCCGTCGTTGCCCCATCTGGGGGCGTGATGAGCTGCGTGAGCCCTTCACGCTCGCAGCAGACAAGCCCAAGGCATCTCTCGGTCTTGGCCGGGGCACAGAGCAGAACGCACGCCGGGATGCCTTCTTTGTGGGCATTGCCCCGGCCCTGGAGGCCCTGGGCTTCAGGCAGCGCACGGGCAAGTCATGTCAGAGGCAGTTCCAGACCTGTGTGTGTGATGTTCCCACCCCCTCCTTCCCTTCCCTCCTCCGCTCACCTCCCCATGACCCCCACGTGCAGCCTCAACGTGACTTGGGGGTGGCATCGCCTTCTGCAGGAGGGAGGGGACGGCCACTCTCCCCTGCAGCAGGTGGCTGATGCACAGGGTGCCCTGTGGCGGCTGGCTCAGGCACCTCGCTCACCTGTCACCTGCCCTGCGCCCACCACATGACTGGCGCAACCCCCATGCCTGCGGTCAGCCCCTTTGCGACCGGGCTGCGACAGACCCTGCAGCAGCTGCCATGGATGGACGCTGACACATGCAGACAGAGGCCTGCACATGTCCGAGCCAGACACGGAGCCTGGAGAGCCTGCCTGCCTGGGAGGTAAGTGTTGCCTGGATCCTGGGGTGGTGCTGGGCCACAGAAACTGCAGCCTGCCTAACTCAGGCATAACTCTGACATAACTCAGACATAACTTATGTCGAACTTATGCTGAACTTAGGCCACTCTTATGCCAGACTTGCGGAGGAGTTGCGTTGGAATGGGCTGTAAGTGTTCCAAGGGATGAGAGGATTGCATAAACCTAAGGACACACCTTCAGAGTATTTAATATCTTAAAGAAACCATGACTGAATACTTAACACTGATTTGGAAACTCAACAAAACTTAGAGCTCTTATATTCAATCACTGAAGCATAATGGAGCAAGAATGATGCAAAATTAATTTAACACCCTTTTCCTGAATCACACTGTTTTAAATATAGGCATTAATATAACAAGTAGAAATTAGTTGCTGCACCATAACTTACACACACACACACACACACACACACACACACACACACACACACACACACACACACACACACACACACGAGAATGCCTTCCAAACGAAAATTTAACACAGTCAGGGCGCAATCCAAACCTACTTAGGCCGCCGTTGTAACCTGTGGCACAGCGAAAACGGGAGGCCCCAGAACGGAAAGGGGATTCAAATCCCTTCCAAAAGGGGCATTCAAAGGGGATTTGAATCCCCTTTCCATTCTGGGGCCTCCCGTTTTTGCTGGGCCGCTGGTTACAATGGCGGCCTAAGTAGGTTTGGATTGCGCCCTCAATCTCTTTCTTAACCCTAATCAGACAGGCCTGGCAAAATATGGTTTCAGCTGCAGGGCAAAGGTCAGCACAAATATCTGAACATCCACTTTGGGTGCTTTCAGTACAACAGATTTGAAAGCCCTGCACAACTTGCAGCCCACAAGACAAGTATAGTCCACCATTCATGAATGGCAGCTTACAGACTAGCAATCTCAAACCTCCCACGTCCAGGCATGATGATCAAGTGTGTGTGTGTGGGGGGGGGGTGGCACCTTAGCTCTAAAGGATCTCCAATGAAATGAATTATCTGGACCCCTTTCTGGACCTTCAGACCAGGCTTCAGGATGGCCTTGGTCTTCCTGGGGGTGGATGATCTGCTCTGAGGACTGGATGGGGGAAGATAGGCCTACTGGACCTCTCAGTGGATTTCAACACCATCAACCATGATGTCCTTCTGGGCCAGTTGGCTGGGTTGGGACTTGGAGGTACTGCTATGCGATCATTTCAGTACATTCTGGCTGAGAGATCTGAGAAGGTGTGGCTGAAAGGACCCCTGCTTGGCACCCTGGCCTTTGGTATGTGGGGTGCAATGGGGTTCCATTCTGTTCCTCATGCTGTTTAACATCTACGTGAAACCTCTGGGGGAGATTGTTCTCGTGTATGGTGTTACCAATATGCAGGTGACACCCAGCGCTATCTATCTCCTCTAATAACAAAGAAGGTGTTGAAATCCTGGAGCACTGCCTAGAGGCAGATGGGGGCTGGATAAGGGTTAAACATGCTAAAATTAAATTTGGACAGAACAGGTTCTCCTGGTTCAGAGAACTACGACTCAGGTTCTGGATTGTCAATCTGTCCTGAATGGGGTTGCACTCCCTCTACAAGAGCAGGTTCACAGCTTGGGGGGGGGATCTTTCAAGAGTCTCTGCTGCTCCCGAATCTCTAGGTGGTGGCAGTGGCCAGGGGTACCTTTGTCCAGCTGAAGCTGGTATGCCAACTGCATCCATACCTGAGTCGGTCACAACTGACCAATGGAAGCCCATAACTTGGTGACATCAAGATTTGACTATTGTAAAGACTGTCTGGAAACTGCCGTTAGTGCAGACTGCGGTAGCCTATATGGTTTCAGGAGCTTGGCGATTTGACTCTGTCAAACCGCTGATCCTGTGGCTGCCATCTTGTTTCTGGGCAAAAGTCATGGTATTGGTTTTGACCTTTAAAAGCCTTTTTATGTCTGGGGGCCAAGATACCTGAGGAACTGCCTTCTTCCATATGAACTGATTCATCCCCTGAGGTCATCTGAGGGGGCTGTGCTGCAAGTGCTGCCTTTAGCTGAAGCCTGACTGTCAGGGACAAGGAATAGGACCATAAAAGCTCCATTATTGTGGAATATCCTCCTATTAATTGAACTAATAACTATGCCTCCCTGCTAGCCTTCCGAAGAGGCCTAAACATTTCCTCTTTCGTTTAGCCCAGGCGTGGGGAACCTCCGGCCCGCGGTCCTGATCCGGAACTTGGGACGATCCGGTCCGGCCCGCACCTGCGCACAGCGCCGCTGGACCTGCGCACAGCGCCGCTGAAGCCGAGATTGCCCTCTCGGCAATCTCGGCTTCAGCGGCGCTGTGCGCAGGTCCAGGAAGGCCGCTTTCAGAAGGAGTAGGCGCCGGGAGGGAGGGAGGGAGGGAGAGCGAGCGAGCGGTGGGTGGGTGGGAGAGCGAGCGGTGGGTGGTTGGGTCGGTGAGAGAGCGAGCGAGCGGTGGGTGGGTGGTAAATTTGCGGGGGGTTTTTCAAATTTGCGGGGGGGGGGGAATCGGCCGGCCAGATGGCTGGCCCACAGCAAATTTTCCCTATGGGAAAATGCCCCCCCACTGCAAATAGGTTCCCTACCCCTGGTTTAGCCTTTCCTCCTTAGTTCAGCTAACTTTGTTTATGATTTTGGTTGTTTTATGGTTTGTTAAATGTGTTTATTGTTAATGCTAGTTTTTACTTCTGAGTTTTTAAAGTTTGTACCACCATTATTATTATTTTATGAGTTTTGTAAGCTACCTTACGCACCCTGGTAAACCAGGGAAAAGGTGGGGAATACATATTTAAAATGAACGATGTGCTCAGTAAAAGCTCCTGCATTTGCTGCCTGCTTGGGACTATAAAACCGGGAGGATCTCAAGCGTCCACTAGACCACAATATAAGCATTTGGCCTGCATTACCACCACATGCGGTGGGTGGCCAGCGGGTGGTGCAATGGGTTAAACCGCTGAACCATGATGAGCTGTCAATCGAAAGGTCGGCAGTTTGAATCCGCAACGGGGTGAGCTCTCGTTGCTTGGCCAGCTCCTGCCAACCTAGCAGTTCCAAAGCATGTTAATGCGAGTAGATAAATAGGTACCGCTTGCGGGAAGGTAAACAGCGCTCCGTGTTCCAGCCGCAAGCTACGCGCTGCGGCAAGGAGAGTCATGCCGGCCACATGACCATGGAGGCGTCTTCGGACAACGCTGGCTCTTCGGCTTTGAAATGGGGATGAGCACCACACCCTAGAGTCGGACACCTTTACTTTACTACCACCACATGTGCAGGGGGTGGAACCGGGCAAGAGAAACTTCTCCCCGATATTCATGATCATGGCAGGGTTTTTTTTGTCAACACACCACAGCAGAGGTGGCAGTGGCTGACCCAAGACAGTGTCAGATGGCACACACCCCCACCGTTGTGCCACCCCTGACCCTCAGAAGCAAGTTCTTCTGTGTTCAATGGGACTTACTCCCAGGTACGTGTGTATAGGATTGCATCCCAAGTTGCTTAAATTCAACTGATGCAGAATTGCAGGAAAACATGAGCATGAACATTTAGTTTTTTTAAAAAAAGAGTTTCTACATATTTACACTAGGGATAATTCACATGACCAAATTTGTGTACTATACTGTGAGCGTTCAACTGATCTGTACAGAGCTTGTAATGAGGCACACATTACCTGTGCCAGTGCAAAGCTTCTGAACAGTGGCCAGGAACAGTGGCATGATAACTATTGTGAGCTAAGCCTCTAGCACTATTTTTCAGGAAGGATGCCCAGACCTCCACTTATGTGCATACCGAAGATATTATACAATTGCCATATGCTAAACTATGAATGGATCTAGTCAGTTCACAGAGCTTCAATATAAGGATGCTTGTAAAAGTGACTGAAGAGAATTTGACATCAACAAGTGGGAAAGTCTGGTGAGTAACCGAAACATCTGGTGTTGCAGGCTTTGGGCTGGCATTCAAAAATATGAGGAGGAATAGTTCCCACAGCTTCAGAATAAGCATGGGCACCAAAGGCAGAGCATTGGTCATAGCTTTCCCACTAAAATTTACAGATGTTAAACCTGCAGCAGGTCTTCCCAACTGAGCATCAGCCTCTTTAGCTACCAGAGGAAATGCAATGGGATGCAATGGGAATTATGCATGGGATGGAGAGAGTGGATAGAGAGAAGTTCTTTTCCCTCTCACACAACACTAGAACTAAGGGACATCCACTCAAACTGAGTGAAGGGAAGATTAAAACAGACAAAAGAAAATTTTCTTTTTGTTGCAGTTTTTAATTTCATAAGGCCGTGGAGTTAATGAATGTCAGGCCCTGGTTGCTATTCTAGAAGGCTGTTTAACCTTCTTTTAAATTCAAGAAAATGGAGGATGTAAATCTATATATACGTTGAGAAACATTGCAGTATTATATTATTGGTCAAGTGGCCAAATATTCCAGCCTTTCCAGAGTAATCATGTTGTGAAGGTGTGCGTCGAGGTGCATTATTATTGGTAAAACATTTTTTACAAACCTGCTCAGAAATGTACATACCATACAATTACCTGAGCTAGATTACATTATATAATGGTGAAAATTATATTTCCATTATACAGTACTCCTTTATGTATACCAAAATACTTCCAAAACCTTTCAGAATTAATATTTACTCAGTCTGTTTTGTAAGCTTTGTTATTATACGAGCTTCCTATGTGTTTTGTAATCATTACGTAACTGCTGTTTTTTTCCTTGCTCACAAATTCTAGCTACATTTGATGTATTTGTTAGATAGGAACAGTCTAATAAAATTCTGCTTGGGTCTAGTGCTAAGCATGTTAAAGCTGTCTTCCAATTAAATAAATCATAGTTGGATTAACTGTATTGTTTTTGTTGATCGATTTGTTGATCGATTATCTGCATAAACTTGCATATGAAGAAATGCAGTAGTTCTAAAGAAAAAAATCTGTATGGGGTCCTGGTGGTGGACAGGTCGATGAAAGTGTCGATCCAGTGTGCGGCGGCTGTGAAGAAGGCCAATTCCATGCTTGGGATCATTAAAAAAGGGATTGAGAATAAAACGGCCAATATTATTATGCCGTTGTACAAATAGATGGTAAGGCCGCATCTGGAGTATTGCGTCCAGTTCTGGTCGCCGCATCTCAAAAAGGATATACAGGCGGGGCCCCATATCCGCTGGGGATATGTTCCAGGCCCCTCCGTGGATACTTGAAACCGTGGATAAGAGCGAACACCCCCCTCCATGGTTTCCTGAGGGCTCCCCCACCCTGCCTCCCCTGCAGGCAGGCATGCTTGCCACCCCCCAGCTCTTATTTTTCTTTCAGCAAGCTTTGTTTCTTCCTTAAAACAAACAGAGAAGCAGCCTCCATTGCAGGCAAGTAGAACGAGGCTAAGTCCTAGAGAGGCTGCTTCTCCTGTACTTAGTACTCTCCTGTACTTAGTACTGTACTGTACTTAGTCTCGTTCTACTTGCCTGTAATAAGCAGCCAGAGGCTGCTTCTCCTGTTTCTTTAAGGAAGAAACGAAGCTTACTGGGAAAAAAGTAAAAGCTTGGGGGGGTCCCCACGATCCGTGAATAACTGAAACCGTGGATAGCGAATCAGTGGATATGGGGGCCCACCTGTAGTGGAACTGGAAAAAGTGCAGAAGAGAGCGATCAAAATGATTAGTGGGCTGGGGCATCTACCTTAAGAGGAAAGGCTACAGCGTTTGGGGCTCTTCAGTCTAGAAAAAAGACGGTTGAGGGGGGACATGATTGAGACGTATAAAATTATGCATGGGATGGAGAGAGTGGATAGAGAAAAGTT
Source organism: Plestiodon gilberti rubricaudatus (assembly GCA_026170595.1). NCBI lineage: Eukaryota > Metazoa > Chordata > Lepidosauria > Squamata > Scincidae > Plestiodon > Plestiodon gilberti. The sequence continues at coordinate 189,247,900 of JANXHW010000002.1, read as the reverse complement.
CTTTTCCCTCTCACACAACACTAGAACTAGGGGACATCCACTCAAATTGAGTGGAGGGAGTATTAAAACAGACAAAAGAAAATATTTCTTTACCCAGCATGTAATTGGTTTGTGGAACTCCTTGCCACAGGAGGTGGCGATGGCACCTGATCTGGATGCCTTTAAAAGGGGATTGGAAGATTTATGGAGGAAAAGTCCATCACAGCTTACAAGCCATGATGGGGATAAGCAACCTCCTGGTTGTAGGAGTAGGTTTTCTTTGTGCCAGGTGCAAGGGAGTGGCGACAGGATACAAGTATCTTTTTGTCTTGTGCTCCCTGAGGCATCTGGTGGGGCCACTGTGTGATACAGGAAGCTGGACTAGATGGGCCTTTGGCCTGATCCAGCAGGGCTCTTCTTATGTTCTTATAATTCAGATGCAGCCAAGTTACCCAACGGGATGCCATCAACCCTCATATGAAGATGGACAGCTGATAGCTGAGCTGTTCAACTTAAACCACCAAGGGCTCTTCTACACTGTGTATCAGGGATCTTCAACTGTCATTGCAGTCCAGAATTTTTAAGATTTACAACTGCAGTATGGACCTTGCAGGAAAGACAACATGCAGTGAAGATACATTGCTTTTGAAGCCTAAGTTGCATGAGGTCTCCACTTCAAATTGCAGCTACCCACAGTGCAGTCCATATGCAAAAAAGGCTGCCCACTGTCTCTCAGTTTCAAATCCAGTTTAAATATAAAAATGCACATAGAACGTTGTCACGCTAAGGTGGGGAAGGTTACTTCATAACATTAAAATGGAGTTGGCAGAGAAAGGAAAATTTCCATGCAACAAATCCTTCTGCAGGACATCCATCTCGTGAGCATGATAAAGCTCATTGTGCTTGTATGAAAAATTCTATTTTCTAAAAAGGAATCTATTTTATGAAAAATATTCTTATCAATATGGCGAGATTCGATATGAATCCCCATTCTGAATGAATCTTATAACCCCAGTGGGCTCACTGCTTGCATGTGTCTTCCTGTGTTTTTCAACGGAAATTCCTAAGTGATAAAAAGTCCATTTTCATACCAAATAAAAGAGCTGCATCCATCAAAAATTCATCTCTAGCGCAGTTCTAAACCACACCATCCATCCAGGCTACACATTTGTAGCAACAGTTCTATATATCAAGCATGTATTACAACAACAAAAAGCTTTAACCAACAGAGTCTCTGTAGATCAGTGGTTCCTGAAAGTGGGTGGTTTCACCCCTTGGGGAGCAGTAGGATTATGGGGGGGGGGTTGCTAGAGGTGGTGGCACCGTGCTGGCAAATGGCACTTGAAGTCTGTGCCTCTACATAGTGCTGAAATCTGGCGGGAACGACTGGAAGTTTTAGCAAATATACCACCAGAGCTCTCATCAGACCAGTATACCACATTTTGAGAAACCATTGTCACAACGTGTGTTTTTGTCTCTTTCACATTGAATAGAAATGGCAGAAGCAGAAAAAAACAAAGAAGAAATGTAGACAATATAGTTGGAATATCTGAAGTATGGACTTATACCAGCAGCAACAAACCAGCCGCTTGCCAGTGTGCCTAATGTCGAAAAGCTCTTTTCTAATGAGACAATGAAGCTTTCCAGACTGATTGAACATTTGAAGAAGGCACATCCTGACAAGGCAGACTAGAACTTAACTTTTTTCCCCAATCGCTTTGTGACAAATTTCAAAAGCAGCCAAAACTGTCAAGCAAGTATTGCAATGCTTCACGACAAAACACTGATGGTTTGCATGCATTGTACAATATTCCATTGTTGATGGCTAAGTTTGGAAAGCCACATACAATTGGTGAAGAACTCAGCCAACCAGCAGTTAGTGAGGTTCTGAGTACTGTTTTGAATAAGTCACCACACAATATAATTAAAACCATTCCTCTCAGCAAAAATTCAGTGCAAAGATGCATAGATGAAATGACTGAAAAGGTGGAAGATACATTGGTCAGCATACTAAGGACAACTGAATTTGCCTTACAACTGGATGACTAGACTTGGCCAGGCAATGAATCTTTGCTTCACACTTATGTGCGCTTTATAAAAGACAAGAGTTATTTGCAAGGCAAGTACAAACAGGTACTAAAGGGGAGTCAATATTTTGTGTTGAGCAATTCTTCAAAGACAAGGAAATTCCACTTGTGCAACTGATGGAGCAGCATCAACGACTGGTCGCTACTGTGGGTGTGCTGCTTATGTGAAAAAAGCAGTGTCAAATATCTTTACCATTCACTGTGTCATTCATTGCCAACATCTTCTTGCAAAAAAGCTCAGTGACCACCTGCACAAGTCATTCCACACTGTCATTACTGCAGTGAATAAAATTAGAGCTGATGCTCTCAATGATCTGGGAGCTGTTCTGGGAGCTCAGTGGTGAGAATGATTTGAACTTTCTGAAATTTGCTGGCTATCAAAAGACAACTGTATGAGATGCTTTTACAACCTTTTTGACCTGGTTGTGGAGGTTTTTTTTGAAGACACGAATGCTTTGCCAGTAATGAACGCAAAGAGATCAGGCATGTCATTGCTTATTTATCAGAACTATTTGCAAAGTTCAAAGGAAGTGCAAGGAAATGAGATCAATCTTGTTAAGGCTGAATTTGTCGTCTCTATATTTAGAATCATAGAGTTGGAAGGGACCCACAAGGTCATCTAGTCCAACCTCATACCTGTATCATGAAGTCTTCTTAGAACATCTCCAGCAGGTGCCTGTCGAGCCTCTGCTTGAAGATCTCCAGTGAGGGAAAATCCACCACCTCCCTCAGCAATCTGATCCACTGCCGAACCACCCTTACTGTCAAAAATTTCTGATATCCTACTGGAATGTCCTCTTTTTCCGTTTGTACCCATTTGATCTAGTTCTACTCTTGAACGTAGTTGAAGACAAATTTGTTCCTTCTTCCATATGACAGCCCTTCAGGTATTTGAATTGGACACACTACTCCAGGTGAGTTCTGACTAACATGGAGTGAAGTGGAACCACTACTTCTCGCGACTTAGAAGCTATGGTTATAGAAGCTAATGCAGGCTAAAATTGCGTTAGCCTTCCTTGCAGCTGCATCACATTGCTGACTCGTGTCCAAAGAAGTCTCAGAAGCACTCATGGAAATAAAACCCTTCCATATTCACTTTGCAAATGAATTACTTAGAGGGGGGAAATGTTTCTGCATAAATATTCTGATTTAATAGGGACACTCAGTGCAACCCAGAAAAGCAAATGGTGGGCAACAACTACCACTAGGTCATCTGCTTAAGCAATGCTGCACCTGCCATTTGTAGAGACAACACGATTACTCCTAGCATTTGAAACACTATATGTACGTGCAATCTGTTATCTGTCCATACAATCAGAAATGTAAGAGTAAAATTACCTTTACATTTCAATTTCCATTTTATGAGCTTCTGTTAGATAGTAACTGTGAAGTAGAAGACAGTCTTTCACAACTTTTGCTACTGAAAAATGTTACTGTATTAAACTCATGTAAAATTCACAATGGAAAATAGCACATTTGACCTCCATTTCATGCGCTCAGTCTCTAAAAGCATCCTGATACAATGATTTGCAGTCATTGCCATTACTGCTTACATTAAGACAAATTGCACAGTGTTAAAGTAGCACCTGGAAGTGTAATAGTTTAAAGGGCAATTTCATTGGTGATTTCATGGTAGTCTTGAGTTTGCCTTTCTTTTCCTTGGACGATTCAAATTGCTACAACATGAAATGTATAAGAGCTGTCATTCCAAATAGATTGTTCTTAAAAACACAAGATTTTCTCATCTCTTCCCAGAGAAAGCTTCAAAACCTTTTTTAAAGCAATGAGCATACTGCAGCGATCAGGATACTAATTGCTCAAAAACGTAAGTCACTGTAAGGAAAAGCTATTGTTGATCAGTATTTGTTTCATTCTTTAGTGAGTTGTGGATAGGAAGGCTTTTCCTACAGTCGCCATGTTGACTTGTGTGTAAACAGTGAATAAGATGGAAATTTAGAAACACTTTGGACTTCTAAAATAATTAGTTTCACTTTGAGATCCAGTAGTTTTAGATCTATTGTATTATTTGCTATTACACAAGCACAGAAGGATCACCGTTTACAGAAAGAACTGGAAAACGTAATAAACACATTTTTATAAAATGCACACTGAAGTTTTGATTCTTAAGAGCTGCGTTTTTCTCATCCTGAAACATAAAGAGGCTTTATCATCTGTGCATTCTTATTATGCCAGAGAGTGTCCAGTAGATCCAGCTGATCACATCAGTCCCTTATTTAACAGATGCTGCTGACACAGCCAAAAGGTCATGCAGTTGCTTAAGTGGCTTGCACTGGATGAATCAGAATTAATCCACATCAGACTTTGTCATTAAAATGTCAGTAGCCTGATGTACTCTGAAGTTTTATATAAACAGCTTCCGCATCACAAATTATATCAGCAGTTTGTACACATGCATCAACAGACACAAATCCAGTAAAAAGTATTTGGGTTCTTTGTGGTCTCTGTGTGCAGGCATACAGACTTGTGTGGGTGCACAGATGAGGATCACTGGAAGAATATTAGCTACAGGTAAGTAACCTATTCTTCCATGGAGAGAAAGTGGGGGGGGGGAGTGGTGCATGTCAAAACAAATATATTTGATTAACAGCAGCTCTTGTGACATTCAGTCTTCTAGGATCCTCCCAACAGGCTAATGAGCCACTGCAAAGATTGCAATTACAGCAAAGTTAGGGCGTGCTGAATGCCAAACATTGGTGTTCATCTGTCTCTATATCCTTCCCCCACAACAGCCTTGTGGTTGGATTTTGTTTTTCCTAGTCGTGACTACTGCTCTACAGTGAGCCATCCAGGTTGTTCTAACCAAGGTGGCATGTGAACTCCAGCAAGGCAGAATGTATATGATATTTTAAATTAATGTGGTTTTTTTTCAGGAATAAATGGAAATTTCCAGGTTATAAATGTTGGGCTACCATAAGATACAATTGTTATGAGAAAAGGAAAGATTGCGATTAATTTGTGTTCAGATTCCAATAATTTATAATACTGTATGACATATTAGTGAAGTTGTACAGTACTACCATCTTCTGAAAAAGAATCTCACAAGCCCTGCTACCACAATTTCCAGAATCTGCTCCTCCTAGTTGCACACACTGGATTACAGAATACAATATATTTTTACAACTGGCTTCCACCAGGGTAGACCTAAAATGTCTTGTATATGGCCAGATTATTTCCATAGCTACAGTCAGCATTAGTACCTTCAGAACTAAATTTTAGTCTTCTCTTGCTAGTCTCAGAAACTAGCACTACATCCTGAAACATGTCTGTCATGTATTATACATTTGGGACCAATTTGTTCCCTAGCCTGTAGCCCGGCTGAAGAGTCTCTCTATAGGTAGGCTTACCATCCATCCTGGAAAACCGGGAGTACCCTGGTTTCCAGAGCCTGGTCGTCTCCTAGTCCCAGCCACCAGGCCTGGAACCAGGGCAGTCCCAGTTTTCTGGGGCCGCCGCCACCGCTTCCAGGTTTTTAAAGTGTTCAAACTTTTCCTGAGCAACACCATCTTGGATCTCACGAAATCTCACGAGATCCAAGATGGCAGTGCTCAAATCTCGTGAGGCCACGTGAGGCAGTAGTACTGCAGCTGACCAGCCAGGAATCGGGTCGGGTGGTGGCGGCAGCAGCAGCCAGCAGCAGCAGCACGGACTGGAGGCAAGCAAAAAGGGGGGCGAAAAGTGGCAAAAGGGGGCAAAATAATTAATTAATTGAAAAACTTCGAGTGCCCTAACGAGTGGCAAGTGGGCATCCTCCGTGTGGGGGGAGCTGGGCAATTAGCGGCGACCCAGCAAGGCGGGTCACCACCTTTACCTGTGAACCCCCCCCAAATGAGCACTCCAGACAGAGGCTTGGGTTTAGGTCACTTTATTCAAGAATAACTGATAACAGTGCAACAGAATACCTGCAGTGGGACCCTAACTAGGTAACCACCAGCGTGCTGGCTTCTAGGATGGGGAAAACGGCCCTAGCAGTCTGCCTCCCCCCTTCCAGCCCCAGGGTTTGCCAGCCAGTCTCACCAGGTGAACTCCATCCCCTCTAAAAAGATGAGCTCCTGAAACACAATGGTCAGGTGTAAAATCATCCCACCACCCATTTGGAAAAGGAACTGCCTCAGGTAAGTATTCACCTTACACCAGGAGATGTCTACTCAGAGGAGGTTCAAAGTCCCCCGCCAAACCCGAGAGATGAGAGATGGAAACCCCTGGCAGCCAACTTATGTCTTATGTCACCAAGAACCTGGAGCCTCAAGGACACGGAGGTCCTTTCGTCCAAATCCTCTAGATATGGTCTGACCAGCACTGATCACAGGGTAACTACAGGTCGGCCCCCATATCCGCTGGGAATATGTTCCAGGCCCCTCCGTGGATACTTGAAACCGTGGATAAGAGCGAACACCCCCTCCATGGTTTCCTGAGGGCCCCCCCACCCTGCCTCCCCTGCAGGCAGGCGTGCTTGCCCCCCCAGCTCTTATTTTTCTTTCAGCAAGCTTTGTTTCTTCCTTAAAACAAACAGAGAAGCAGCCTCCATTGCAGGCAAGTAGAACGAGGCTAAGTCCTAGAGAGGCTCTGCAAGGTTTCTGTTAACCTTGCAGAGCCTCTCTAGTACTTAGTCTCGTTCTACTTGCCTGTAATAAGCAGCCAGAGGCTGCTTCTCCTGTTTCTTTAAGGAAGAAACGAAGCTTACTGGGAAAAAAGTAAAAGCCTGGGGGGGGGGTTCCCCACAATCCGTGGATAACTGAAACCATGGATAGCGAATCAGTGGATATGGGGGCCCACCTGTAGTGGAACTGGAAAAGGTGCAGAAGAGAGCGACCAAAATGATTAGTGGGCTGGGGCATCTACCTTAAGAGGAAAGGCTACAGCGTTTGGGGCTCTTCAGTCTAGAAAAAAGACGGTTGAGGGGGGACATGATTGAGACATATAAAATTATGCATGGGATGGAGAGAGTGGATAGAGAGAAGTTCTTTTCCCTCTCACACAACACTAGAACTAGGGGACATCCACTCAAATTGAGTGGAGGGAGTATTAAAACAGACAAAAGAAAATATTTCTTTACCCAGCATGTAATTGGTTTGTGGAACTCCTTGCCACAGTCTCGTTCTACTTGCCTGTAATAAGCGGCTTCTCCTGTTTCTTTAAGGAAGAAACGAAGCTTACTGGTAAAAAAGTAAAAGCCTGGGGGGTCCCCATGATCCGTGGATAACTGAAACCGTGGATAGCGAATCAGTGGATATGGGGGCCCACCTGTACTTCTTCTCACTAGCTATAGCTCTACTGTGCAACCTAAATGCAATCTAAAATTGCTTAGCCTGCTTTGCAACCACATCAGCTGTAAGTAAGCTGTTGCTTACTCATTTTGTTATCCACTGCAACACCAAGATTCCTTGTACATATAGTAAAGTCCAGCCAGGTATAGACCATTTTATACCTGTACCTTTGAATTTTTTACCCTCTAAGAAAAAAGCTTGCATTTTTCTCGCTACATATATATATTCCATTCAATCCAGATCATCCTGAATGCTTCCACTGTCCTCTGCAGTGTTACCTATTCCTCTCAGCTTAGTGTCATCTGCAAATTGTCATCCACAAATTATCTAGAAAGATAGGTGCAATTTTTCATTTGTATACACAAGGAATAATTCAGTCAAATTATGTACTTCTAAATTCTATTAATTTCAATGATGGGATGAACCCATGCTGCAGTGCCTTCCATTGAAATCCATGGGGTTCAAAAGGGCTGAATGAAACATTGTGCCAGTAATGTTTTCCCAAAAATGGGTCCCATACTTTCAATTATCCAACACACTCATCTCTCAAATACACCTGTGCCTGCTTGTTATAAAGCTGGTATTTAATGTTTCATGTTTTCTTCTTTAATTTGATTACTTTCCATTGACTCAAGTTAGTGCTGGAACAAGATATTAATGATGGCATAATAGATGAGCTATGTTAAATTTCAGAAATGCTGTGATTTTTTTTGACCTTGACTAGGAATTATTAACACTTCAAGAGGCCAGTTGGAAATGAAAATGTCAGAACATTCAGACATTTACCAATAAATCTCCAAGCCAGACAAGCTCCTTTGGCCAATGCCCAAATGAGTTCCTTATTTCCTTGATTAAATGGAGAATGTTAGCATTTATCACAGCAAGTTGGTAGAAGTATAAAACGAGTCGTGTGACTCAGTGGGGCGATTTAGAACTCAGTGGGAAACAAGCAGTTGTTGAGTTTCTTGGTCCAAGTTCAGGTGTTAATTTAGCACTATAAAGCTAGAAACCATTGTGTCATCATCAATTATAACCACTGTGTTATCATCCACCATTGTGGTCACTATTTTCTATAATTCTAGGTTTGCACATGAGTGTCACAAATGGTAACAATGACATTTCATGGGCTTGCAACCTCATTGTATGATGCAGGCATGTCATTTGCTCACAATAGAAATGATTATGAAGTGGGCTTTAGCTATCAAAGTTTTGTCACAATACATTTGTTAGCCTTTAAGATACCACTAATTCTTTGTTTTTACTGTGAAAGACCACCACTGCTAGAAGTTCTAAACTTCTAAATGCCAAATGACTACATTTTACTGTCAATTCCATCATGAATGCTGGGATTTCCCAAGGCATAATGTTAAGGTCCAAAGAAAAGAACATAAACATTACTAACCATAACTCCTTTGATTACTACTATTATATCATCATCATCAATCACCACCACCACCAAATGTCTTCATGCAATAGCCCAGTTATTTGGTCGATCATTTACCTGTTAAAGAAAATCAGTGGTTGACAAAGAATACTTTTATACACCCACATAGGTCCAGACCAAAAACTTAATGACCATCTTAGAAGTGAAGCACATTGTGAACACAGCTCACAACTGCTGTCCCGCAACTCTTATTAATTTCTAAAGGGCTTTCATGGAAGAAAACTCACAATATCAAAACCAGTGCCCTCAAAACAGCAGACCTGCCTGTTATTCTTAATGTGAAACTGAATTACGAATTTGACAGCATGCCACACACAAAGCCATTTTAATATAACCTGGTGAGGATTTTAATAATACAAAGGGGCAGCCCAATCCTAACTAACTAACCTCCTTGCTGTCTGCCCTTACTCCCGAGTTGTCACGAATGTGCTTTACGGCATGTTCGCGACGGCTTCGGCCGGCGGAACGCTCGTTCCGCTGTCATATCTTCCCAGAGGATTACACTGACAGTCATGTAAGATTTTGTCCATATGTTCTTTATAAGTTCCTACAAACTAGTTTATATTTTTTATTCCAAGCTCTACATTTCTCTCAGTGTTTCAGTTATTATTGCTCTTGTTTATTCCAACACTATCAAAACAATTCCAATTTACTGGCCAGTTACTCTGATTAATAAAACTCTAACTTAAATTTAGAGTACCACAAAAATGCACTATAAACCACCAAATAGAAAATCTGTCAAGTGAAACAGAAATAATAGAAAGATGTTTGAAAACTGTCCATTTATGGGAAACAAAATAGATACAGAAACAAAACAATTTTAGAAAACTGGATTTAAGAGTGGGATCTGAAAAAGTACATATTGGCTAGGGCCAAAAAGAATTTGAAGCCTTCAAAAATAATATTGCAGGTTCCCTGATTTAACCCTGCATCACAATTCTCTCCTTAACTCCTTCTGGAAGGATGTTCACTAACTCTATAGTATTTTCCCCCCTTTTCTTCCAGGGCTGCAAGAAGTCATTTCTTTGGTCATCATCACTTAGCTATCAGCCTCCTAGAAGATGTGGTTTCTCTTCTTATTTCACATATGGCACATGACAAGCAGGTATTTGAAGATAAAGAGGCTTTATGATCATACACTGATCTCAGGGACTCCCAGCTGACGAAATACTAAATGTCTCATCATGTGTATCTTACAGCTACTGTATTCCTCTTTGGACTAGTGCTGTTTTGTATGCTGCAGCTAATATATAGGGCTATCTTAAAATCAACCAGTATACCAAAGCAATACAGCTTTTAAAGGAGCAATGGAACAGATTGCATTCTCTGAAATAAAAAACGGTGTTTCTATACCAAATATGTCTTAGATACCTTTGTTAGAAATTCTTTTTCTTTCTTTATATCTTGGGAAAAGAGGAAATGAGCTACTGTGCCATGTTGCTAATGACTATGTTCATTAGCCTAGGATATCTGAAAGTTCCAGAGTCCTAGGAAACTTCTAGATCAGGGGTGGCCAACCTGGCCACATGAATGCTCCTGGCACTTTAATGGCTGTATTGGTGAGGGCATTTCAGCAGGTGCAGCTGCTTTGGCAGCACCATCAGCAATTGCAGCTGCCAAGATTCTGACTTCTACACAACTCTTAAGACCGCAGAGGCCCTAATGCTGGAAGGTTGGCCACCCCTGTTCTAGATCAATGATTTTCAACCTTTTTAATTTCACGGTGCACTGACGGCACTAAAATTGCCAAGGCACACCATCAGTTTTTTGAAAATTGACAAGGCACACTGCACTGCCGGCAGGGGAATCATATCCCCCAACGGCCCTACTAATGAATGACCCTCCCCCAAACTCCCACAGCACACCTGCAGACCATTTGCAACACACCAATGTGACAGCACAGTGGTTGAAAATCGGTGTTCTAGATGTTACCAGCACTAGTGATGACAGGCACAGTGGGATAATGTTCTAGAAGGTGGAATTGGGGTATGAGGCATATGCCAGTCACTCCCTTCATTCCACACATGAGAAAACATAAGTAGTATATCAATACTCTGAGTAGACAGGTGGAACTCCCTTCACAGTTTACCTAGTATTTCTAAGGAGGATGCTACAACAGTTGAAAGTTTAGGACTACAAGGACAAAATATCCAGTTGCAGAGGCGTCGCCTGATATGGGGCGGTGGTGCGGTGGGCCCCAGGGCGTAGGGGCGGAAAGGCTCCGGGTGGGGGGGCGCGAGCCTCCTTAAGTTTCAGGGTTTTTTTTGCTCTTTTTTCGGTTTTTTAAAAGGTTTTAGGTTTTTTTTAGCGCTAGCAGGGCTTCTAATCGTTTGTGTATGCTTTGCGCCAACTTATCTTGTGTATAGGACCCTCCCGCGACGATCTCCAGGGGCGACGATCTCTTCCGGGGGCGCAGATTGTTCCTCTGCTCCGGGCGCGAACTCTGTAAAGCGCCCAGCAGCGCTTTACAGAGTTCATGCATGCGCAGAGCGACGATGTTTCCAATCGACGTTCTGCGCATGCGTGAACTCTGCAAAGCGCTGCTGGGCGCTTTACAGAGTTCGCGCCAGGGGCGGCAGAGCAGAGGAGTGATCTGCGCCCCCGGAGGAGATCGTCGCCCCTGGAGATCGTCGCGGAAGGGTCCTATACACAAGGTAAGTTGGTGCAAAGCATACACAAATGATTAGAAGCCCCGCTAGCGCTAAAAAACCCTAAAAACCTTTAAAAAAACCGAAAAAAACAAAAAAAACCAAAACTTATTATGCAAATTAAGTATGCTAATTAGTTTGGGGGCGCGCCAGGGGGTCGGCACCAGAAGCAGGGGCGCCTGGCGACGCCACTGTCCAGTTGTTCACTTTGACTATTACAACTACTGTACTCTATCTGTTTAACAGCAGTAGCACACTAGACACTGCACAGATGCAAGAGGCTATGAGTCCAGTGGCAATCCTCGGGGGGGGGGGGCTGCCTGCCGACGCCACGCCCCCATGTGACCCGGGCGTGACATCAGCTGCGTGCCCAGTGCGGCTCCAAACACGCCCCCCACCATTTTACTTGCTATTTTGGAGCCGTTTGAGCTCCAGGGCGGGCGGGAGAGCCAAACACCAAGACGAGTGCGGTGGAGGAAACACATCCCGGAGGTAAGTACGCCCCTTCACCGCCACGTCCGGCCCCTGCCCTGGGGCCCGCCTCCCCCCCACCCCAACCCCGACGATGCTTCTGTATGAGTCTGGGAACAAGGAATAGGAAAGTCAGATAGCAGCTATGGCTCAGACAAGACGTGGTAATAAATAGGGAAACTGCATTGTAAACTAAATGAGGTTGGCTGTGCTAGACAAAGAGGAGCATGAGGAAATAAAAACAGTATGTGGGAGGGGGTCACAACTGGGATTGGAACCATGGCAGGTAAATGTCGTAACACCACCACCACCCCCATATACACTTATGCCCTGTTCTTTTTTCTTCTTCTTTTTAAAAGAGCTACATTGCATGTAATGCCTAGTTTGACATAGGGTTGTCAATCAATGAGGACAAATCTTCGCCAGGATGTTGCTTTGATCTGAGTCAGTTGTCACATTTGTGTGTTTTCTGCAGCTACATTTGCACAGTGCAGATGTTTGAATGGGACAGACGACACACAAAAGGTTCTAGACTGTTGGGTCCAATCCTTGGTTACAATTTTGCATACAAATCACAGCAAGGACCATGTGCGTTCCCCCCCCCCCCCGGTGTAACTGAGAGTGCAGCTCTGGTACTGCTGCAGCCTACAAGACTCCACCCCTTGGTGTCACAAAGAGTCCAGAATTTTCAGAATCAAAAGTTGTCAACTCAAATGTATCGGCGCAAGTCAAAAACTTGAGAGTTAAAATGGGTCCGTTTTAACTGACACTTTTTGTCTCTGAAAAACAACTCAGAGCTGTGTTTCTGCGAAGAGACAATTTTGCTGAATGATATTCATTTTGCTGAAGCCTATTTCCTTCAATTATTTCAAGCTGGTTATGCCAACCCTGGTGTTTAGTTAATATAGCAATACAATATTAATGAAGATCTATTGACTCTACCCTGAGTAAAGCAATTTCAGCAAGTGACTTTCCATTAAAAAAAAGAGAGAGTAGTGAGAAACGTAATTTGATTGACACAAACGAACAAGTGAACGATACTTATCGAAGAGGGTAAAACGGGTAACGAGGACATATTCATGGCTAAAACCACGATCCAGCTGACTAATTCGCAAGCAAGTAGGATACAGACAAGACGTTAACAATGTAACTAATACGTTCGTTGGTTGACATGGTGTTGCTACTTTCCAGTTTTTATGTGGGGGGGTCTTCTCTCTTAGTAGTTGCAGTGTCATTTTTGCTGAGTTCTTGCAGAACTGGTTTCCTTGGTGATCAGCAGTGTTCCGTTTGCTTTTGACAGTTTGACAGCAGGATGCGAAGAATTCTAACATCTACCAATTCACTTTGGTTTGCCCCAGAAGATGTGTCTGGTTCAAGACACGAAACGTCGGGCCTTTGTGTATCAGTTTTGACTTTTAATAATTTCTGTTTTGTCTGGGACTGACTGCTGTCAAGCCTAGATTAAATAGTCATTGTTTTAGTCAGCTGGATTGTGGTTTTAGCCATGAATGTGACCTCGTTACCCGTTCTACCCTCTTCAATAAGTATTACTGCCGGTCATAATAGCCTTCGATCGAAAGTGAACGATATTTTGGCATCCTAATCTATCAAGCTGTAGCCAAAGAAAAATAGTCATAACTAAGCACCACTGAAATCAATTAAACAAGTAAGTCGTGACTAACAGCCAAATCCTAACTAGACTCACCTGCACCGATGTAGCAGTGCTGGCGCGGGATATGCTGCATCCCGTGGGGGAATTTAGCAGGCTGGAGGTCCTGTCAGGGTAAGGGGACATTTGTCCCCTTTCCCCGGGGTAAGCCAGAGCTGCAACTCAGACCTGTGCGAAATATATAGCTAGCACCCCGCTCCCGTTGCCACCCTATCCCACCTTCCCTCTGCCCCCGTTCCACTCCCTACATGAACTTACCTGCTTTGGCAGGGATCCCTGAGAGCACCGGTGCCAGTAGGAAGGATATGACCTTCCTGATGGCACTGCAGGCCTTTGCACTGTCACAAAGCACTTTACGATGCTTTTGCGACAGCGCATGCCAATGGAGCATGCGCTCTGTGGGCACAGAAGCAGCATAGGATTGTGCCGTAAGTCCCATTCATTTCAGTAACATTTGGTCATTAGTATTTTCATTTGGATACAACACATCACATCTGGCAATTCTCTTGCACTGAGAATCCTGGAAAAAACAACGATCTCATTTAATAGGCTGGTTTTCCTGTCTCCATGTATCCATCGGCTTACTTATTAGAAATAATAATGGTGGTTCAGTGGGACCAATATTTTTAATTCAAAGCATATATTTATGCAGTACAAAAAGCCTCACATTACTTTCAGTGTTTCTGCCTTTTGGGTAATGATGCCTTTTAAAATGCCATATGGCAAACAAATTACAAACCATTCTAAACTGGTTCACTGACTTTAAGACTATCAACATTTATTCTTTATTGGTGTGCATTACCAGAAAAATTAACGACATCTGTTTGCATATCTAGGAATTTTGCAAATCTGTTAAGAATAGAAAATGAACTGTACATACAACATTTCCTGGGCTTGATTCGGTATGTTCTTTTAACAATTAAATATACAAAATAGGTTCTTAGCAACAGGGACAGCCCAATCCTACCTAACTCCCTGAGCAGTGGGGCCAGTGTGGCTACTGCTGTATCCTGCAAGGGGAGTTTTGGCCACTGAAGGTCTCCTTGGGGTAAGGAAACATTAAGGGAACATTTGGCACGTGCCGGTGCTACCAATTCTGCTCCCTTCTTGGACTTGATCTGCCCTATCCCAGCCCCGTTTCACCAGCAGCCGCTATAGGTTAACTTTGACCTGAGCCAGCTCGATCGCTGGTACAAGTACAAGTTGATCCATGCAGGCACTTCAGGACCAGGATCGGGATTCAGCGTGCCACTACTGTGGAACCTGCCCCCTCCCACGTCTGATCTGCTCTCCGCCACGCCCCGATCACTGCCCCATTCTGCCCACCTCTACTCCGTTCAACCCCCTCCCTGCCTCCCTCCAAGGGCTTACATGCTCCGGCGGGTGGCCTGCACTCCTCCATTGGATGCGGGAAGGCTTTGGCTTTCCTGCCAGTGCTCTGGCAGCATGCGCTGACAGAGATCGCTTTACGGCTGCCTTTCAGCGGCCAGCGCTGCCGAAACACGCATTCCGCCAGCGTGAAGAGCCCACAGGATTGGGCTGTTAGTATATTGGCATTTATGACTATTTCTATCACAATGCTGACACCGGGTTGCTGAGGTCCCTGGGAGCAAGGCCCTGCACTGGGGGGCCCATGATGGTGCATTAGACACTTATCACTGTCACCAGCACTGAAGTTTCAGCCAGGTGAAGCATGTCCTCTGGTGGGCATGGGCCCATGGGCAGCACCATAATTGACCAAATCATGATGCACCCCCCACTCCATTATGCTACATGATAATTCTCAGTGGCGTCGCGACAACGCGCGACACCCCTGAGCGGGGGCGCGCGTCGCCCTTAAGGGGGAGGCTCCGCCCCCACGCATGACGTCACGCGCAGGAGCGGAGCGCCCTCCCCGCTCCGTTTTCGGCTCATTTTGGAGCCAAACGGAGACAAGGGAGGGCGGGCGGGCCCACCTCAGTGCGAAATTGTAAGTAAGGGGCGTCGCGCGTCACCCCTGTACGCGCGACACCCCCCAGCGGCCCGCCCCCCCGCTTCCCCCCGTCGACGCCAGTGATAATTCTTATTAATTCTTAATAATAATAATAATAATAATAATAATAATAATAATAATAATTTTGTAATAATTCCAGGATCCAGCACAAGTTTGCTTTTATTTTCTAAACTTTTCACAGTCTCCTTCCCTTTATAACTCTGCTCTCATCTGCTACTGGGTGTTCTTTTGAGGACACACAGAACTTTTGCACACACGGTAAATCTATTATGTGCGTAGGAACCAAATGCAGCGGCCAATGGCACAACTCAATAGAGTGGCATAAAAGAAAGAGGAAAGGGAGAGTGAATGATAACAAAGAACTTTTATTGTGGGGGTAATAATCCACTCTCAGGGAAGGGGAAACAAAAATGAAAATAAATGTAATAGTTAGGCCCTAAACGTAAATGGCTTCTATGTAAAGGAGAGGAAATTCTTACATGGGAAAGGGCACGGAGAACAGGAAGCACAGAGCACTTGCATTTCCTCTTGTTCTCATGTTCCATATACCAAAATGCATCCTATTCACACTAGAATATACTCTGTGTTTGCCACCTAATATTCACCATAGCTTGGACACAGCTTTCTTATCTTGTCCTCAATTCTGAACATGTTATGTCCAAGAGTAAAAGAGCACACAGTGTTGTGGCTTACGAAAATCTTCAGTTTTCTTCCCTTTACTGGGGTGCAGTTGTTAGTCCACAGAGTGACGATGGAAGAAAAAAAAAATCTCCCTTTCATCATCCTGCCTTTCACTCCCTACCTGTTCTATCATTCTCTGTCAAGTCCTCACATCTATATCTAAGGGAACATGTAATCAATATTGTAATCTCAGTGAACAGAATACTAATGGTTATTTTTAATAGTTTAGTTATTCTCCCAGGACTCTTCACTCTCACAATGTCCAGGAAATTCCTCCCATACCTTAAACTCAATGAGAATAGCAACAACAACAATGACCGCTGGCCTTCAAGACATTTGCAAGCCTAGCTTATAGTACCAAACTCTCAGGGATGTGGATCAAATCTCTGACTCCAAGTCTCGAGTCAAGTCCGAAGTTGCAGTCTACTGCATGTTGCCTTCGCCGCACTGAATGGTTCCAACAGATAGCGGTCGGGGCCGCCTTGTGCCGGGGAGTAAACGGAGGTTAGCGCAGTGTGGAACTTACTGTTCTGCCCCACCTCGAGCGATTCCAGTGGATGCGACTTGAGTCCGACTTGAGTCCGAGTCAATAGACTCAAGTCTACATCACTGCTCTGCATTGAGGCCTCAAGTAAGAATAGAATTTTTCCTGCTCTAAAATGGGCCCGTGCTTTGCTTTCACCAATATGACATGGTGAGTACACTGATCTAGCTAATCACTGATGAAGCAACTCTTTCTGATTTCAATAGGATTGATATGACTAGTATTAAACTTTATGTTGCTTAAGACAGAGGCATTATAATGATGCCCTTCACAATAAAGGATTAGAGAAAGATACTCTGGGCTGCACTGTATCAATAACCTCATCATTTTTCTTACTCTGTCCTAGGGAAACAGAATGCATCTACCTGCCAGAGTCAATTATCTTATGATAACTGCCCAATTTATGAGGTTCGACTGCTGAACAGCTTAATCAACAACTTTAAACAGGTCACTAACAACATGCTGGAATATAATAGCTGAGCTTTGAGATTTTATTTAAAAAAATGGAAGAAAATGTGCCAAGTAGCTTCAGAAGCCAAGCTCATCGAACTCTGCATTCACAATAAGAGTAGGCTGATTAGGAACTTGAAAGCAAAGCAATTACAAATATAAGAGAGGGAACAGACATCATTAGTATTCTAAGAATACAAGGATGCTCACATCCTAGGAAATGCAAGACAATAAAAATCAGGCACTAATGCACTGCAGGAACATATGGATTACTTATTTTAGATGAAGTCACATTTTTAAGTAAAGAATTAAACAGACACACACTCCCACCCCAAAAAGCCACATGGTGAGGGGAACGTGAGTTCATGCAGCGGTTAGAAAATAGGTGTGTCTAAACCAGAAATACCGTGTTTGAATTCGCATGGCAATTATACGTTCAAATGACAAAGCCTCCAGAAAAGCAAATTCCTGTACAGAACTCAACAATGAAAAACAATATCTTATTTACATTCTGAAAACAGGAATTTGCTACCTAAAACCGTAGCCCTAAGGTTGTATGTGGAACGCCAGAAGGGATAAATTCAAGGCACAGCAGCACAGCAAAAGACAGCTATTTTATATGAATGATTGCATCTTGAAGATGGTTCTTCTAGAACTTGATAAGAAACGTATGCATTGCACCTTATTAACAATAAATATGTTGTCATTTGTAAACTGTAATGTGTCAAGGACCTGCTGGGATTTTATTTTTTTTAACTGCATAACTGGTTAATGCACAGTGCTTCACAAAAGGGTATGACTGGCCAACAATCTTAGGGCTGCCGTCCTCTTATATATGCACCAATGCTAGCTGTGCTTGTTTATAGGAGAAACCAGACAAAAGTGATCAATGGCATCTACTTGAATTTTAATGAGGCAAGACCCAAGAAAGGTTAATTGCCCCACGTTCTCCTTGCCAGTAACACATTCTTAATGAAACACAATTTTGGACAGTTTCATTTTTATCTTAATTTGTGGTTTGCACAGCACCAGTGCCCGAATCTCTTGAATGACATGCTGCTGCTTATGCTACTGGGTTCAGTAGAAAAGATCTATTGTTGAAAAATATGCTCTCAGCTTGTGACATGCAACGTGGTATTCTGTAATCAGTTTGTGATCAGCGTCGTGACTGCTTTTCATGAACGGTTGCTGATCCCTTGCCTTTGGGCAAGCAACTGTCAAACACAACGAACCTAACAGCAGCAAGACTGGTACTATGTATACAATCATCTTCGACATTTGGAGAGAATGTGTTTCACTACTATGCGGAACAGTGACTGCCCACACAGAGTGGATGGAAAGTATTGGGTGAGTGTGCAAAGTTCTAGGGAGATACAGGATTCTGAAACAAGTAGTGCCTTCCTGCCTCTTCAGACATGACCGGGGTGGACTGAATGGCCCCTGAGAGAGGATCTACTGGTACATTCGATTTGTGAAGGATAGCTGTACCATCACATCCTAATGTGATATAATAAGAAGAGACGAGATAAGAAAGGGCGACTGCTTTACAGTTGTGACATTTTCCTGTGAACACTTCCCTTTAGGAGGAGGTCACAGTCCATAAACCCAGTCCTCAAACTGGTATATTAAAAACTAAGCCGTTCATCTAAATATCTCAAATAATTTTATAACACCCATAAAACCTGTGTCTTGTATTCTAGTAGCTGGCCATGAAAGCTTTTGTTCTATGAATTTTATAACAAGTTGTTAATGCTCTTGTGTACTGATAAATGCAATGGCTGATTAAGGCTGCCCGGGCGGGGCTGGCTGAGTGGACGGGGAGGGTGGTAAATTCATCTCTAAGGGAGGGGATGGTGCCGCCGTCTTTGAAGCAGGCGGTGGTGCGTCCCCTCCTGAAGAAACCCTCCTTAGATCCCACTATCTTGAACAACCTCTGGCCAGTCTCAAATATCCCGTTTCTGGGCAAGGTGATTGAGCAGGTAGTGGCGTCTCAGCTCCAGAGGGTCTTGGAGGAAGCTGATTATCTGGATCCATTCCAGTCTGGCTTCAGGCCGGGGTTCGGGACAGAGACAGCCTTGGTCGCCTTGGTGGATGACCTGCGCCGGGGACTGGACAGGGGGAGTGCGTCCCTGTTGGTCCTGCTGGACCTCTTGGCGGCTTTTGATACCATTGACCATGGTGTCCTTCTGGGTCGGTTGGCTGGGTTGGGACTATGAGGCACCGTTCTGAGGTGGTTCCGCTCCTTCCTGGCTGATAGAACTCAAAGGGTGGTACTGGGGGATGCTTGTTTGGCACCCTTGCCCTTGAGGTGTGGGGTGCCACAAGGGTCAATTCTATCCCCCATACTGTTTAATATCTATATGAAGCCGATGGGAGAGGTCATCCGGGGGTTTGGGGTAGGGAGTCATCAGTATGCTGATGACACCCAGCTCTTTCTTTCCTTTCCACCCGACTCCAAGGGGGCGGTCGATGTCCTGAATCGTTGTCTGGAGGCAGCTGGGAGCTGGATGGGGGCAAATAAGCTGAAACTAAATCCTGATAAGACAGAGGTTCTTCTGGTCCAGAAGTCTGCGACTCAGGTACTGGATCATCGTCCTGCTCCGAACGGGGTTGTACTCCCTCTGAAGGAGCAGGTCCGCAGCTTGGGGTTCTCCTGGATGTGCAGCTGCTCCTGGATTCCCAGGTGGCGGCTGTAGCCAGGGGGGCTTTTGCCCAGCTTCGGCTGGTGCGCCAGCTGCGACCGTACTTGGATCGTGCAGACCTGGACACAGTGACCCATGCCCCAGTGACATCTAGACTAGATTACTGCAATGTGCTCTATGTGGGGCTGTCTTTGAAGACTGTTCGGAAACTGCAACTAGAGCAGAATGCGGCGGCCCGGGTGGTTGCTGGGGCCTGTCGGTTCGACTCAGTCGGACCGCTGCTTCGGCAGCTACACTGGCTGCCGGTTTGTTTCCGGGCACAATTCAAAGTGCTAATTTTGACTTTTAAAGCCCTATACGGCTCGGGTCCAGAGTATTTGAGGGACCACCTCCTTCCTTATAATCCGACCCGTAATCTGAGGTCATCAGGGGGGGGGCCCTGTTAACCGTGCTGCCATTGACGGAGGTGAGAAGGATGGCGGCGCGGAATAGGGCCTTCTCAGCTGTGGCGCCCCAATTATGGAATTCCCTCCCCCTGGAATTAAGAACGGCTCCCTCTTTAGAGACCTTTCGGCGGGGCCTTAAGACATTTTTGTTTAGGTTAGCTTTCGATGTCTGACATGCTGGCTTTTTAACAAATGGCTTTTAACAAATGTAAATACAGGTGACCCACTGGGGTTGTTTATTTTAATTGTTTTAATTATTTGTTTTTACTTATTTTAATGTACATGTTTATTTTAATGTTGTAAGCCGCCTTGAGTGCCCTTGCTGGGAGAAAGGCGGGATACAAATTCTTTAAATAAATAAATAAATAAATAAATAAATAATCTCTTTGCAAGGCTAAATTGCCCTGGCTACTGCATTGACAAAAGTATCAGATACTCTGTACCAGTCTGAACTCAGCAACACACTACAACTGAAGAACATCGGTGTGGTCATAGATCAAACTCTGTAACATAATCCTTTGACTGGGCACATTTACACCATTTGCAACATCTTGTCAAATCTTGGACAACGATTTCAGGATGCTTGATTTAATTGTTTCGGCACCAAAGTAGTCAGCATTGCAGCAGGCTCAGTCACTGGAGTTCTTGAAGGCAAAATGGATAATCATGTAGCAGCTAGAATGTGCAAGTGCACATATATGAAGCTCAGTAATATGCAAGAGTAAATATGCAGTCACTTTTTCCTGCACACAGCTGAAGAGTGCCATCAAGCAGTGCTGATTAGCTCAGGGGACTATTACGAATTCCACCATGTGCCTGACATTCCATGTGTGGATTAAGGTGTCATTCTTCCAGAACTGCAGCACTGTCCTATGCACAAGGGTAGCTGCTATTGACACAAACGTCTGTGGGGCTCTCATAGGCATCGTTACACTGGATTGGGCTGCCTGTTAGATTGCTTTATTTGACTGATACATTGATGGTACCTTTACCAGTATATGCTTGCAAATATACCGTACTGTCCCGAGTATAAGACGCACCTGATTATAAGACGCACCCTTAAAGTTTGGTGCTATTCAAAAAATTTAATTAAAGCACTGGCATTAAATTGCAACAGCCTGATTATAAGGCGCACTCCTAGTTTAAAAACTTAAATTAGGAGAAAAAAGTGAGTCTTATACTCAGACCAATACGGTAAGTTCCTACAATGAAGTGCTCTTTTAGTTTTTTTCTGTTTCTGTGTGGGAAAGATGGTTCTGACATTTTCTCTTTTAGCACACGTGTGATGAGTATGCCCTTTGCCCTGGGAGTTTTTTCAACTCACGATGAAACAAACATATTTAACAACTTTCAGTACTGGTATGACACTATCGCTAACAATGACCTTTTGCTTACAGAATGAGGAACCAAACCAAAATATTGTTTTTACACCTACACTCACTGAGAAAAAAATGAAAATACAGCAATAAAAATACATAAAATAGAAATACAACAGTACATAAAATAGAAATACAACAGAAATACAATCAAGTTTTTGATTTCCTGGAGGTATCATTTTAGTTGGTACAACTAGATCTTCATAAATTAGGATTTTGGTCAAACGAGCAAGTCAAAATACTTTTTTTTAATTCATATTCCCCAACATAAAAATAGAAGAGATGAACAAACTTGAAAACATTTTTGCAGTATGAAGATTGCTTCCATGACATTACTGGGAAATAATATTATTATTTGCCTAATACATAGAAATTCAGATGCTGTACAGAATGTGGACAGAAATTACAGGCAAAGGAATTACTCTGAACCGAGTTTCCGTTGCTGTGAATGTTGATGTGCAGTTCCATTTATTCACCACAAATATCCAACTATTTATCCAACTATTTTTCCAGCTTCTTCCCCCGAGTGCACCCAAAGCCACTGAGCCAGCACAGTCATCCTTTTAGGGCTGCCTTGCACTGTGGCCCTTTTTACTCGGAAAGCAGCTCCGGCTTTCTTGCCCTGCTTCCATCTCTCAAGCCAGCTAAGACTACTTCCTACCCCCTGGGATTGCTCCAGAGCCCTCTTTTTCACCTTTTAAAATCTCACTTTTAGAAACAGGAGAATAGTCTGGTCTTGACAACCCACAACTCTTGCAACACATCTCATCCCATTCAGCAGAAACAGACTGGTAATCTTGCTCCTTGGCACACGTCTCGTTGTCAGGTCTAAGCTCTGGCCAATAGCATACATACAACATACTTTAGCATCTCAATCTAGATAGCTATTTATCAAAATATTATTCTGTAAAGCTTGCTTTCTCTTCAAGGACTAGACCTCTGAGTGTGAAAGATCACATTCACAGCAATTAAACGCATTTTAGTTTGGATTTCAACAAGTACCCAATTCACTCAACATCAGAGACGTTTCTACGGTAGGGGCCCTACTGTAAGTTGCGCCCCGTGCTAGTACCGTGTTTACAAACCGGAGCAAGGAGGCCCGCCCCCTCGCTGTCTGAGCCATTCCACGCAGTGAAGGCGAACGGGCAGGAGACCCTGCCTGTTCGCCTTCGCTGCGTGGAATGGCTCCGACAGCGAGGGGGCGGGGCCTCCTCGCTCCGGTTTGTAAACACGGTACTAGCACGGGGCGCAACTTATGGTAGGGCCCCTACCGTAGAAACGCCTCTGCTCCACATTGCACTCCAATCCTTTGATGTGAATTTTGCAATATATGCACATTGTTATGACATGTGACGAGAAAGGGGGGAAAGTGAGTTCGCTTGCTTTGGGTGAGTCTAAACTCTGAAGAACTTTGAAAAGAATACCAAGATGGATAGGCCTGACTTCCAGAAGCACCATGGGTAGTCTCAATGTTTGCAACACAAGACAGTTTAAAAGAACAAATCTAATATTTCCTTTACCTTGATCAAAAGGCTTGTTTGGATTCCAGTTTCTGAAATAATCGTCCTGGATGAGAGTGGGAGAAAAAAGCAGGCAATTAAAAAGTAGGCATCTATATGATTTTTGTGACAGTTAAAAACACACACACAAATCTTTAAAACTCATTTTCTACAATCTGTTTAAAATTGTTCTGGTCTCAATAAAAAAAACTAGATTGAAAACTTAGCAGGCTGCATTCAAACATATACACTAAATATAATACAATACAATAAAGATATTTTATATCTTTATATCTTAGACAATAAAGATGCTTTAGCTTCTGTATGTTTTATTTCTATGTCGTACACCACTTTGAGTACCAGAAAAGTAGTACAGTATATAAATCTTTTAAATAAATAAATTTAATAATTTAATATAGCGTTTACCACTCTGGGTTTTCACAATAAATAATCATATAGATCCAGATCATTTCAAGCACATATGATTAATGATGGCTGAATCCTTCTAAGGCCCAATTGGGAATTGGAGTCAGCTACCCAAGCTATTTTTCTAAAATGTTGACAAGTAGTCCACGCTCTTTTTAGACTCCATCATGCTCCCAATAATATGTGGCAGATATGGCTACTGCAGAGGCCCAAGGTAGGTCGCTCCCTCCATATATCCCCGGCACAAGAGATGCTTCTATGTCAGGTACCAACGGCCCCAAGGAAGGAATGGAAGTCTCTGCAGCCACTATAGTCCGGGAAGGGGAAGAAAAGATTATGCTGGTGGGTAAGGGTAGAAGATGAATGTGTTGGAGTTATGAGGGAGGGAATATTTCTTCTGCAGCCAATTCAGACAAGAACTTTGGGGCCCCATGCACACCTCAGACTAGAGGCAAACATTACAAATCTCTGAAGGCTGCATGTCAATCCAAGGAATTACAAACTTCAGTGACAGCATTAAGGACTGATTCGCATATTACAATAACAGCACAATCCAATTTAAAGATCGGGCGGCCGTCCGAGGCCGTCCGCCCAATCCAGTGCTCCGCCGCGGGCTGCCTGCAGCAGGCAGACCGTGGCAGAAAGTCTCCTTGAGGAAGGGGACGATCATCCCCTTCTCCGAGTGTAACAGCGGCTGGAGCCGGTAGGTCTCCTCAGATTTCCGCCAGCTATTTTGCTGGCGGAAGTTGGAGGAGGCCGTGTAACGGCCCAGAGGAGCCCGACGGGGACCGGGATATGGCAGACGCCATGTCCCCGCCCCCGCCCAGGACAGCTGGGCCTATGGCTGCCCTCCCGGCTCCGCCATCCCTCCGCCCGTCCGCCGAGCAACCTGCCCGCCCACCAGATCCACACTTACCTGGGTCTGGCAGCGAGTGGAGTCCTCGGCCGGCGGAGCAGGGCAGGCCGGTTCTAAAGTAGTCCGCAAACGTGCTTTACGGCATGTTTGCGACTACTTTGATCTATTCCGGGTGGCGGATCGCTAGGTCCGCCTCCTGGAAGGTACGTTGGATTGCGCCCTTAGTGTGTGTGTGTGTGTGTGTGCGCGTGCACGCGCGCACATGCACGTGTGTACACATGGCAGTGAGCCTGTATACTTGTAAGAAATATTTCGTATACCTGGATAATACCGACAGTTGGAAAATACTTTCCAATGAAATACATGAAGCAGCCCTTAGTGGTAAGTCATAGGCTATGTTTAAAGTTGTATTTTGAAGGAACGTTTAAGAAAGCAAAATCTGTAAAATAATACACATGCAAAAAAAAAAAAAAAAAAGAGCCTCCATCTGCGCTCCACATATATAGCTGGGATATATACCCAGAAACTGTGAAACTCAAGGAGTTCATATAGTGTGAACAGTGAACAAGAGGAGGAAAGCGGAACAGGACGCTGCCCCTTCTTTACACTTAACAATGGTGGCCAGATATTGTCTGCTTTGGGTCAAAGCCTTTTGCCTCTTTCCCTGAAGCAGAGTTGTACAGACTTCTGAGGATAGCAAATCCCTTTTCCTGTGTATGTACAGTCGGGTGGGGGGAGAAATAGCCCATCGGATGAGCTAAATTGGATGGGCAGACAGTCTCATGATTCTATGTCATAATCTTATGCTTTATGCTATAATAACAACCACAACAACTATTACCCTATTATTAATATATACCCAACATGGTTGTAGCACAGCAGAGGAGAGGGGCAATGCGAGTGTTAAGAAGTCCTCCACAAAGTCCTCCTCTTCATGAGCAAAGGACTGTATCATACTCATTTGGAATATTTCCCTTTCTACATCATAAAGTCAGCTTAGGCTTAAGGCACAGTAATATTAAACAAAAACAAGATATTTGCCATATTTCAGATACTTTCTGACAAATATTTGAGAGGAGGCTGCACCATCTGCTTATCATAATGCTACTATAATTACATACGCATTATGATTTATCTTCTTCTGAGACAGTTGATATATTGCAAGCATATTTTCACAAGTGTTAACACTTAAGCAGATGCTTTTAGTGAGCTGTGCAGAATTTTGTTCTATTGTTGTCTTCATCATGCCATCCTTCTTGCAGTCAAACTTGGCTCTCTCCACCTTTTGTTATCTCATGCTTGGACATTCTCTGCAAAATTTCCTGAAATGTAAAACTCATTCTTCTTCAGATTGATGTCATTACAAATGTATGCTTTTTTCTCTTTCTTGTTTTGTATCAGACTAAGCAATCTTATTTTTTCTCGTATTCATAACCACTCCTCATTTTATGTCTCTTTTCCATTCTAGTCTCACTATTACAAACTATTCATCCTGATCTCGCCTTTTTCTCCACAGTCTGGTGAATTTTTTGAGACAATATACTCTATCCAACTCTTTATTCTCTTTTTTACTTTCTCAAATTCTTCCTTCTGACACTCTTACTATATACTGGTGTTCCTTTTGCTTGTTGTTTCTCCAATTAGCATAACAAATCTATTTTCCTTGTTATTTGTTCTCTTCACCCAGTTCTTCACTTTGAGTGTGCGGCGGCTGTGAAGAAGGCCAATTCCATGCTCGGGATCATTAAAAAAGAGATTGAGAATAAAACAGCCAATATCATTATGCCTTTGTACAAATCGATGGTAAGGCCACATCTGGAGTATTGTGTCCAGTTCTTGTCACCACACCTCAAAAAGGATATAGTTGAATTGGAAAAGGTGCAGAAAAGAGCGACCAGAATGATTCGTAGGCTGGAGCACCTCCCTTACGAGGAAAGGCTACAGCGTCTGGGGCTTTTCAGTCTAGAAAAAAGGCGCCTGAGGGGAGACATGATTGAGACGTATAAAATTATGTACGGGATGGAGAGAATGGATAGAGGGAAATTCTTCTCCCTCTCGCACAACACCAGAACCAGGGGACATGCACTAAAATTGAGTGGAGGGAGAGTTAGAACGGATAAAAGAAAATATTTCTTTACCCAGCGTGTAATTCATCTGTGGAACTCCTTGCCACAGGATGTGGTGATGGCACCTGGCCTAGATGCCTTTAAAAGGGGTTTGGACAAATTCATGGAGGAAAAGACCATCACAGGTTACAAGCCATAAGCAACCTCCTGATTTTAGAAGTAGGTTTTCTCTGCGCCAGGTGCAGGGGAGTGGCAGCAGGAAACAGGTTATTGTGTTGGCTGTGTGCTCCCTGAGGCATCTGGTGGGGCCACTGTGTGATACAGGAAGCTGGACTAGATGGGCCTTTGGCCTGATCCAGCAGGGCTCTTCTTATGTTCTTATGTTATGTTAAACAAATTGCCTCATCAAACCTGCCTCTTATTGCATACTTATTGTTATTCTCCATTTTAGCTCTCTCCTTTCATTCTTTAATTCTACTCTTTTTATACTGTATATCAAAACCCATATTTTGTCCTTATTGTCATCTCTCTTCAAATCTTTTCTTTTTAAAGTTCTTGAATATATTGTTCTCTTCCAATGTCTTATTTTCCTTTTTTGCAAATTCTTTTCTTCATCCTTTCCAATTTGTTTCTTCTTCTTTTCATTCTACTGAGACTGTTCTAACTCTTATTTCCAAATATAATTTTGCAGGACAAAATCCTTCTTTTGAAAAGATCTTTCTTCAGCCAATGATCTAGCTGACCTCTACATTTCTTTCTTTTGCTTTGCTATTGGTTAGTGTTTTGTCATGGTTTCAGTAATACCCTTCTTCCTATGCAAGGTTTCTCGCAATGATTCTCATTTTCATCATTCTGTAGGAGGTTCAGCAGTGATCAATAATTGGTCCTTTTCCCTTTTACCTCCAATTTTCTCTCTTTTGGTTCTATTATTTATTAATCTGGTCTCCAATGCCACCATTATGTTGATTTACAACACTACTCCCTATCCCTAATTTTCCTCTGTTTAGTGCTAGAGAAGTGGAGTACGTAGCTTTCCAATAACTAAATAAGCAGTCAATTTCTAGATTTTGCTCCTCTTATATTTAGCAGGGGGAGTGTAACTGTCCCTCTTCACCCCAGAACAGTGTCTTTTCTAATGGCTGTGTGCTGGGATTCTTCTGCATTTTTTAGGTTGTGAATCCTTTTGGGACAGGGAGCCATTTAATTATTTGATTTTCTCTGTAAACCGCTAGAACATTTTTGTTGAAACGCAGTATGTAAAAATTCTTACTACTACTACTACTACTACTACTACTACTAATAATAATAATAATAATAATAATAATAAAAAGTAAAAGCATTAAGTAAAAGGTGTGGGCATGGTAGGTTGTGTTGCCCATCCCCATTCATGTCACAGGCACTGTCTAGTAAGTCTCAGACATCAATGGAAGTAGATGTAACATGCCAACTGCAATAGCAGTAGACATGGATTTGCTAATTGAGACAATTAGTTAATTGCTATTTTTCTCGGGTACAAAATATAGTTCATCTACTGCTTGCAAAATGTGATACAACTTCAAAAGAAACATTACCTTGAAGAAAACACCTGGATACACATAGCTAACGAGTAAAAACTGTATAGCAAGTCCTCACTTAAAGTCGTTTTCGTTTTAAAGTTGATGGGAAAATGCCACAGGAACATTTACGTTTATCAATTAGGCTATGGTAAAAATGGTTAATAAGTCATTTCGCTTAAAGTCTCAGTTTCCAAGAAGAACCTATTGACAACTTTACGCGAGGATTTGCTGTATTTATTGCTCTAAAAACGGAACTGGAAAGGTCCAAAAAGTGCCCACTTAGCCAAGTTTCGTTGATAGATACATTTGTCACAGTTTTGAATTCCTTTCCCCTGGAAATCTGTGAAAGGCAGTGCCTGGATTTATTTCAGATATATACTAACAAATCTTCAACATTTGGAATAAAATTAATGAAAAAACCGTATTACTGGACATTTCCCCTTGCACTTCATAAATGAGTACAACCAGATACTAGGCAGCAAAGTAACTTGGGAAATGGAACCTAATACAGTATAGGATTTAAAATGCGATGGTATTTAGAACATAGAATATTCTTTCTTTGTTAACAGTTTAACGAGAAAAAACAAACATACCTCGACTTCCTGATTACGTAAGCATAATAAATGAGGGGAAACAAACAATGAAATTTAATGCTGCAAAAGAATGCTAACAATTTCAGCTTTTTTTCCCCCAGCCACAATTCAAAGGCATACTCTGTGCAAGAGAGATTTTAAAACCCGAACATTGCAATACAGAAGCTCCCTACTTAAAAACCAATTAGGCTCCAGGTGTCTGTAAGTTGTTTTGTTCTTCAGTCCAACATCACTATTATCGGTAGTGAACACATTATAAAATATGAAACAAAATGTATTTACAGTACACCTACAGTGTGGTACCCTATATTTCACGGTCTTACCTTGCTGGGGCTGGCTGGAATAAGGTGGGGAATTTTCCAGGAGGGTGTTGATGCCATCTATGAGCATGTCGCCAGGCACGTTTGTATCTCAAAAGTTCTTCAGTTAAATGCTTTTAAGTACATTTAACTTAACAAAAGCTTCTATAACTTAACAAAAGATTTTTGTACAGAAGTACAAAAAGCTTCTGTATGCTTTTGGACATAGGTTAGTAAATTTGTTTAGAAGTAGCCGTGCCAACATCTTTAGTTGGCTCTCTCAGACAGAGGAATTTCAAACGCAGGCCATATACATAAACAAAGTAGGAATAAAAAGGACAAGTGAAACCTTTCAAAAATTTGAGGAATGTTCAAGGTTTGACATTTGAATTTTCAAACTTAATTTTGACAACAAAGTTTGAAATTCTCGATCGAAAGCTTTCATGGCCAGCAATTACTTCTAGCGATTTAGGTATTACGGGTAAAATAGCCATGTAGTAGAAAACAGAACAGCCAGAATAAAAACAAAAAATCAATTCTGCTTGCGTCTTCCGTTGCTGGGGCTCGCAAGACAGACAGAAAATTTATTAAAATCCACAGCCCAGTAGTCTCACTCCAACGTTTCGTTTCCTTCTTGCCGGAAACCTTATCAAGGAAACAATCTAAAAGATTGGAAGATGTTACACAGATTGAACTCCTGTGTTGCTAATTGACCATTTCCGTTTACGTGTCTGCTTTGTTCCCGCGCTTTCTAGGATAAAGGAAGCTAAGTGCCTCTTCGCTGTGTAACATCTTCGGCAGCCCAATCCTACCTAAATCCCTGTGTGGCGATGCAGTGGTGCAGCACAGGTTACAATGCATACCCTGGGGGATTTTTGGCTGCTGGAAGTTTCCTTGGGGTAAGGGAACATTTGTCCCCTTACCCCAGGGTAAGCCCCAGCAGCCGCAATGGGTCCTGCACCAGCGGTATCACTGGCACAAGTCTGGGTTGATCCGTGTAGGTAGAAAGGGGTTTGGATTCAGTGCACACAACCCTCCTGGGTGTGATCTGCCCACACCCCAACCCATTTCTTCCCTGTTCTGCCCCGCCCTGTTCCACCTCCTGCGCAGGGCTTATCTGCTCCGTCAGGCCTCTGTTGCTCTGCCGATGCACACGGGAAGGCTCCAGCATTCCCGCCATCACACCAGCTCCCTGCACTGCCACAAAACGCTTTATGGTGCTTTTGCAGCAGCCAGCACCGGTAGAACACACGTTCTGCCAGCGCTTGGGTCGTAAGCGGTGGGAAAGTACCTATTTAGTAGCTCAGGATTTGGTTCCTTAAGTAAATTGATATTCCCAACAAATCCTGGTTAGAATCAAGAACTTTTTAAAACTGTCATCTAGCCAAACCAAGAAGGAATGAAGCAGAATAGCATTTGAATCCTCATTTGGGAACAAGCAGCACTCACTCCATGGTAACAAATTCTCCAACTGGTGAAATGAAAATGGTGTCAACAGCCTGTCCTCCCTAGACAAACATAACATTCCCCTCCCTCCCTGCAGCTGCCACCTTCCCTAGGCCCAGAAAACATACCCTTTTGATTGTTCTTGAAGGATTAAATACATCAGTAGTAGAGCCCAGAGGTTATCTGCTGGAACCCAAAAGGTTCATGACTTTGGAGAATGATTTCATCCAATCCCTAAGAGGAACAATAGTTTGCCATATATTTTTTTTCTGGTTGCAGCAGCTTTAACAATCTTTGCTGAGAAGAAATTAACATGCTACTTTCCAGGGGGTGGGTGGGTATTACTTATTTCACACACCTATCTTTGCCAAAGTAATACACAAACACATCATACATGAGTAAAAGTGTTGAAAGTAGGAGTGGGCGGCAGAGGTGTCACTGGGGGGTGGCAGGGGGTGGGCCGCTGGGGGTGACGTGCAGTGAGGGGGTGACACGCCCGCTGCCCCACTCCCACTGCTGCAGCCCGGTATGACGCAATCATGTCTTCTTTGGCTGCTTCTGACTAGGACAGTGCTTCTCAAATAGTGGGGCGCGCCCGTAAAGGGGGGCTCGGCAAATACTGTCATATTGGTGTAAGGGAGAGGCCCGGTCTCCCCGGTATCCCTTACTTCGGCCAGGGCAGAGATAACGAGGGGCCGCGGCTCCCTCGTTGGCCGCTCCGGGCGACGCCGGCCCCGGCAGGGGACGAGCAGGCGACAACCCCGCAGGAGGGCTTCCTCGGGGAGCCACCCCGGGCGGTAGAAGCCCCTTTAGCGGCCGCGCCAGGGCCTGCCGAACTTCCGGACGTGCCCTGCGCCCGCCCAGCACGCTCACAGCGTCTGGCCGTGAGGGCGGGGCGAGCGCGCAGCACAGCCGGACGGCGTCGGGCCCTCACTCCCGAAACAGGGAGAACCATTGGCTACGACACCTGTCACTCAGACAGGGAGGTGGGACACGAGGGTTGGGAGGGATATATAAAGAGCCGGCCGGCCGATGAGGAGTCAGTCGGCCGGGAGGCTGAAGGAGACACAGCTCTTTCCAGCCGGTGATCGGGGGGCGCGAAATTTTTTCTTCTTCCTAGGGGGGGCATGACAGAAAATAATTGAGAAGCACTGGACTAGGACAACGCTGAAAGCAGTGTTCTGCACACTTTCAGCCTTGCCCTAGTCAGAAGCGGCCAAAGAAGAAGCAATTGGGTCTTTGTTCAGCCGCCTCTGACTAGGGCAAGGCTGAAAGCGGCGTTTTGTGCATGCGCACAATGCCGCTTGAAGCCTTGCCCTCAGAAGCGGCCGAAGAAGACATGATCGGGTCTTTGTTCAGCCCTTCTGAGGGCACATGCGCAGAACGCCACTTTCAGCCTTGCCCTAGTCAGAAATGGCCGAATGAAGACCTAATCGGGTCGTATTGGGCGTCAGCGGGGGCCCTACAGCGGTATCATAGAGGTGAAGCGCTGACCTCCCACCCTGAGTGACGTGGACCCTAGTGACGCCACTGGTGGGTGGTAATAACATTGTGGATATGTTTTTGCTGCCTTTTAAATTAGCTTAAATAGCTTTGTTTTATGAACGTGTTGATCTTAAGATCATCATAAACCACCTTGGGTTGTCAAGCAAGAAAGGTAGAGTAAGAATATTTTAAAATAAAGAGCTGAAATATGAATTAGCATTTTCATATGAGGAGGTGCCAAGGGGCACCTGCCTGAAATCCTGGAGAGCTCCTGTCCATCAGTATAGACAGACCTGACCTACATGGACCTGACTCAGTTGGAGGCAGTTTCCTATGTATTGTACTTCTTATTGTCATGTGTGAGTGAGGGAGTCCAAGGATCAGCCTCACCTTCTTACAAGCAAGTATCCCAGCCATTCCAGACTTAGCAGGCGCAAGCAAACTATAACAAAATAAGTTGAATTCACACAACTGTCCTTGTTGTGTTATACTCCGCATTCATGTAGCGCCACCCAGATAATTTGATCTTTTGACCTGCATCTGTAAGCGCAAACTCTTTCTAACACAGGAACACATTTCACAGCTATTTTGCTAACGCGTCAAAAAAGAGGCTTGCACAAGATGGTTGTGCAATGAATAGCAGGAACATTAGCCAAATAGGATCATAAATAGTTATCTCTTGTCAGATTAAATTGCAGTTATCAGTTATACTTGTATATAAATCCAACAGCAATGAAATACTGAATAAAATAAAATAGTTGCGAAGAAGCATACCCTTCCCAAGGCATCATTCACACATTTGGGCAACTGAGCTGTTAATCTAAGGCTACGTTCCTGTATAGACCTTCCTGGCAATAAACACCATTGAACATAATGGAACTTACTTCTGTGTAGACATGCATAGGACAGTGTTGCAAATTGTGCTTTAGTAAGTTGCAATAAATAGTTAGGGGGAGTGAGAATCACTGTCCTGTGAATCAGTGTTCTGGAAATGTAGCCCAGTGCAAGGAGAGCACTATTTCTCAACCATATCCATAACAACAGCACTGGCAATGACCATAAATATTGCTGGAAACCTCATATATCTGACACTCTGAAATCTTATTAAATGTCATGCTGAGCACCCTTCACAAGGCTGATTCCATAGTGATTTGAACACTGGCTCACAACTTTTAAAGTACTTTTCTCCTCCATCACAGCCCTATTATGATCAAACTTTTTGAGCGCCTTTCTTATGTTGCCCTGGTGGCACGGGAGCCACAACACACACTCTGGGGTAATGTGAGAAACATGACCCCAGGTCACACAGGAGAAGCCCAGGTTGTAGCTTCTCTCCATGTCAACTTTGTTCCTCCTGGAAACTGTTGACCAAGAAAGAGAGACACTGAGACAGTTCTCATATTGCCAACATCATACAGGAATTAAAGCAGGTCCATGATCTGGTTCTTTATCCTTAAGAAAGTGGGAGAGGAGATTTGAGAAGAACAGTTTTCTTCTCTTTTGAAATCAGTCTTAGAATGATGCAGCCAATTTTTTTTAATTTCTCGTGATATTGAAGCTGATCACAACATCAAGGCAATATAGAAGCAGCAGCTGCTATTTGCTGAAGCCAATGTAGTCTGCATCAGAAACGTCTCTCCTAGGTGTAATGCCCATTTAAAGCAAATTGTAGTGTCAGCAAATTACAATTTTTTTTTTAATTTTTGTTAATGTGAAGGGAGATTTCCCAGTTGCAACTACTGATGAGAACCTGCTTGGGTAGGAAGGCTGGTCTCAACCACCTAAAAGCACACTGTAATCTTTCTAGCAATCTTTTTTTTCTAGCCGGTACCTTGGGAAAAGGGGAATATTCATTCAATTATGCTGGTTTCACTCAGCGAATGGATTGCATATAGTATACCATTGGGAATGTTTCTTTTCATTTTTCACTTGGTCAGGAAAACCCCTTGAAGACATGATGATACATTTCCCAAGGCATCTAGAATACAACTTTTGCACATGACAAGATAATGTGATAAAAATATAAGAATTGTTTTTTTCCCCCCTATAGCAGCAGTGCTGGCCTGGAAGGGTACGCTGTGGGAATCAGGATCTATATAAGTCACAGTACTTCAATGGCTAATGAAATTTTAGTCAAGAAAAAAGGTCATTTTTAGAAGCTTTTAGTTTATTTATCAATACAGTGATGCCTCACAAGACAAATGCCTCGCACAACAAAAAACTTGCAAGACAAAAGCATTTTGCAAGTTTTTTGGTGACTCGCAAGACAAATTTTCTTGCAAAAACAATTTCGTCTTGTGGCACACTCAGCTCCTAAAGCCACAATCTATTCAAATGTTAAAGTATTCAAGAGGGTTAGCAGACTGCAAACAGTACAGCCCGAGGCCACACCGATTATCACCCGACAAATAGCTAACACCAGCAGAGATAAAGGCAAAGCAGAGATAAAACTACCATCCTGAAAAACTTCCCATCCTAGTAGGTGTACTGATTAAGAACCTACCCATTCTTCGTTTTGGCCCAGAAGCGGCAGCAGCAACTCGGCACAGGCTGTCTGCCTGCCTGCTTCGAGTCTCTTACTGACTCACACAGGAGCCGCCCTCACGCCGAGGAAAGCCTCTTCAGCTGTTGCACGGCCGAGAGGTAATGGTGCATTTAGTGGTGCCTGCTCCGCCCCTTAGCCTGGCCGGCACCGCGGCAGGAGGATACTGTAGGCGACAGCTACACTTGCCATTTGAATAAAGTATTCAAGAGGGTTAGCAGACTGCAAACAGTACAGCCCGAGGCCACACCGATTATCACCCGACAAATAGCTAACACTAGCAGAGATAAAGGCAAAGCAGAGATAAAACTTCCCTTCCCTTCCAGAAACGGTGTGCATTACTAGAGCAGAGCTCTGGGAACTGTGAGTACTGTAAATACTTAAAAGTAAATAGCACGGCAGGGGAGGTGACTCGCAAGACAAAATTATTCGCAAGACAACATGACTCACGGAACGAATTAATTTTGTCTTGCGAGGCACCACTGTATTTATATACCACTTCTTCCTAACAAAAGCTTTCATAAAGCAAAACAAATAATGGTTCCCTGTCCCAAAGGAGATCACAATCTTAAAAAAAAAAAAGATACAAGACACACCAGCAAATATCTCTCTTCAGTGTCTTTTTTCTAAAGACACGCATGCTCCACCTCAAATGCTTTAGCCTTCCTCATAAAGAAAGATGCTCTCTCATCATTTTTGGTTGCTCTTTTCTGCACTTTTTCAGCACTACAATACTATTTTTGAGATAAGGCAATCCAAACTATATACTCTTTTCTAAATATGACTACCATAGATTTATATAAGAGCATTATGATACACGTACAGAGGTTGATGCAGAGGTTTCCAAACAAGTGGGACATGGCCTTTTTGCTGCCACAACACCCAGGGTGTTTTCATTAAGCTATCCACCGTAACCCCAAGATCTCTTTTCTACTTAGTAGTTTCCTCTGTATATATGCGATTTCTTTACCAAAATGTGCATCACGATAGTTACACTTTGAACCTCATTTGTAGAGGTGTTTGAAAACATTGATATTTATTTTACTCAGAAGTAAGCCCATTGTATTCAATAAGACTTAGGATGTAACCCTCTCAAATTTAACAAAAACAAACACCTCTACTCATTTGTCATTTACTTGATCATTTACCCACTTTGGAAACTCTTTGTGGATTTTGCAGTCTAGTTGAGTTTTCACCAGTCTCAGCTGGCGTCATCCACTAGCTTGGCCACCTCACTGATCATCACTGATTCCAGATAACTGATGAATAAATTATATAGCAATAGTCCCAAAACAGGTTCTTGAACCATTTCTCTCCGTTGCAAGAATTCCTCATGTACTCCTACCTTCCACTTCCTGTTCTTTAATGGAGTTATCAATCCATAATATTGCCTGCTCTTACTTATCTTATGACTACTCAGTTTATTCAGGACTGTTTGGTGAGAAATTTGGTGAGAAATTAAAGTTTCTGAAAATCCAAGAATATATATTTTTAGGAGATCACTCCTATGATTTATATGCATAGTAATAGTCTCAAAAACACCAAAATCTTTAAAGAGGAAGTTTCTTTTCCTAAGAACATAAGAAGAGCTTTGCTGGATCAGACCAAAGGCCCATCTAGTCCAGCTTCCTGTATCTCACAGTGGCCCCACCAGATGCTTCCGAGAGCACACAGTCAACAAGATAACCTAAAGTATAGAAAAGAATAGGAAGAGCTTCTTTTTGCAGACAGACTGATTCTTCCTCTGCAAGGCTTCTTCTTCAATACATTTACTAATGCTAGCCATATTAATGTTTCACACCAATTTAATTGAGACAGGCTTTAGTCTCAGGGGCCAGACTTGCCTCTGACATGAAGTAGAAGCAGAACATATATCCCAACCTCACTAATAAGTGATCCAGAGCAAATACCAAGAGAAAGAACAGCCAATAATAAAACACCCATACTTTCTGTTTTGTATCCTAGAACACACTTACAACGCAATCCAGTCTGACTGCGCTGGCCACTCCACTGCTCCTGGGTGTTGCAAACATGCCAGAAGGCATGCGTCCAACACCCAGAGAGTAAGCAGTGCTAAGGCCAGCACCACTCACTCTCCACTGGACAGAGGCCGCCAGCGGCGGACACAGGTAAAGCCTTGCTGGGCAGAGGGGTCGTGGGGAGGACAGACGGGAGTGATTGGGTGGCCAGGCCTAGGAGCAGGGAGGGATCCTTGGCAGCACACTCCACTGAATCCTATCCCCTGACCCAGGTCTGGCTGGCGTTACACAGGACTGATTTGCACCGGCCATTTCAAACAATCAAGGAGACCCACTTTGGTGGCTGGGCCATTACTTGGGGTAAACCAGAGGCCTCCCTTACCCAGAGGAGGCCTCCACCTGTGCTAGCACTGGCCCGATCCTGGATAGGGTCCGGCACAGCATGCTTTTGCTTTTGTAGATGTGCATAGGATTGCACTCTTACAGTACTGTATTGCACTGGCTTACTTGTAAAGTAGCAATTTTGAGAATAATGAACAGATAAAATGAGCACTCTCAAGATATAAAAGTTCCCTGGAAGTTAAATTATAAGTCAAACTGTAATTATGTTCCACAAAGAACTATAAGCCCCACTAGTTAAAGTCTACAAGGAAACAAATTAAGTACAACCAGTTAATCTCATTTTGATATTTCTTGGTACAAGTGTTCTAAGTACACTGATATGCAGAATGTTTAAAATTGTTCTTTAAATGAGCAACTAATTGCAAACAATTCATTTTTTGCTGTTCATCTATGTTAATATTCCCACCCCACACTCTTCAGTCTTTAACTACTCCTCCACCAAGGGGTATACTGTATACCAGGGTTTCTCAAAGTTCTCCACACGAGTAGGGGAGAACTTTGAGTCTTTGTGGGGGTGGGGACACCGGTTGAGTGATCCCCGGAAGCAACGCTGCTGTCACTCTGTCCCCGCCTCTTAAGGTGGCAGGGGACAGCTTCCAGTTCTCCTGGTGGGTCGCGACCCACCAGTTTGAGAACCGCTGCTGTATACTGTTTCTTTAAAAAACCCAGCACAGTTTACCTAAAAATATTGTACTATCTATGCTTTATCTTGAGTGCTTTCAGCTACTTTGCATGCTTGAACAGACACAAAATGGTCATGGCCTTCCAGGTCATGAAACAAACTGCTAGCGAACACAGGAGTTGTTTTTCATCATTTTTAATCACGGATCATATGAAGCTACCATAAGCGGGGTCAGATCGTTGGCCCATCTACCCCAATGATGCTCCTTTGGTGGTAGCAGCTCTCCAGGATTTTTTTCCCAGCACTGCAGCCTATTCCTTGCACGGGAGATGAAATGTCTGCATACAAAGCATGTACATAACTGAGGTTAGGGTCCCTCCTCTCGAAAACTTCACAATCCATTATAAATTCATGACATCCATTCCAGTTTTTCAAAATTGATTCATTATTTGCTCACAACATCCTTCCCGTTTTCAATAAAAGAAACAAAAATATCAGAAAATCTTCAGCAAAGCAGACTACATGAACATGACAGGCATTTCCATAGCATTCTCAGTGCTAGTTCAACATTTATCATATTGTATTAGCCACAGCTAAATAAATAGCATCATCTGTCAAGATGTCTTGGAGCAAAGAGATTTTACTAGTAGTTAAAAATGATGCCTCAGTTTTCAGTACCCCAACTAATTTGCTAGAAATATCATAAACCCGGCCTGGGATATCTTGATAGCAATATTCATTAAAATGGGATCCTAGAAATAGGAGATACCATTAAAATTTTGTATCATTGAGATAAATTTGTTCTGTTTGGAGGCATTGCCTATATGTAGGTGTTGGCAAAAAGAACACTGGACAAGTACCGATACTAGTTCTCCAAGGTGAACTAAAATACATAGTACAAACATAAAGACACTTCATAACTCTTCTGTTTTATGAGTAAAAATAAGGATGATAAACACTTTTGTCTGATTTTCTGACATTTTTCCTCACAAAGCAATAATCTGGTCTCTTGCCTGGAGGACCAGACCCACAATATAAGGAGTTGCTGTCAGGGATGGTCCATCCATGAGGCCAACTGAAGCAGTCTCATCATCTCTGTCTGCCTACTTGCCTCCACTAATCCTCCTCCTTCTGCTCCCTGGATTGGAAAAGGAAGAGGGGAAGATGAACTGTGGTTAGGGAGGAGAGTGCTAAGCTACAGCATTGGAGAGCAGGAAGAGCCATGGTTGTAAAAGAATCACAAAAGAATGGGAAGGACCAGTGGTAGAAAAGCTGCTTACATCCAGAAGGTCCTGGGTACAAAAACTGCATGACTGGGAAATATCCCTAAAACACTGAAGAAATACTGTCAGTAAAAGAACATGGTACTTAGGTGCTACACACCTCCATGACCGTGTGTGTGTGTGTGTGTGTGTGTGTGTGTGTGTGTGTGTGTGTGTGTGTGTGTGTGTGTGTGTGAGCGCGCGCGCGCGCGCGCGCGCACACACACACACACACACACACACACACACACACACGTGTTTGTGTGCGAGTCTGCATCTATCTCTGTCTCTCTCCGATGGCCTGAGGAAGCTTTTGCCACACAGTGAATGTGTTAGCCCAGGGGTTCTCAACCTGTGGTACGGGTACCCCATGGGGTATGTGGACCTCTTGCTGCGGGTACGCCAAGCCCTGCCCCTTATATGCCCCATCAGCAGCTAAGTAAGTGTTAATTAGCATGGATTTAAAATTGTAATTTTTTTCGGGGCCCTTCTGTCTCTCTGATTTTGGTTTTGGGCTTATTTTTGTACATTGGAAAATGTACTTTGGTGGGGTGGGGGAGGGAGGAGCTGATTTTGGGAAGTGTGACTTGGAGAAAAAAAGAGATACTTTGCATGTCTCTCCCTCCCTCCCTCCCTCACACACTTAAATAAGATTTTCCAGGACAAAGGATTTATAGGTAAATAAGACTTTTTCACATTTAACATTGTTTTAGTACTTTTTTATTTAACGGTTAATTACCTAATTAATTAATTGATTAATCAAATTAATTAGCAGTTAATTAGCAGGGGGTACTTCAGAAAATTGGACCGTGATGGGGGTACCCGGGCCTCCAAAGGTTGAGAACCCCTGTGTTAGCCTTTAAAGTGCCACAAGACATTGTTGTTGCTGCAACAGACTAATGGGGTACCCCGCTGGAATCTGTCACTAAAGAAATTGGCTCATCTTCACATTTTGGTACGCAAATCTTTTTCATCACTTCAGCCAATTGTGGGCATTGTTGATTCATGAGCAATCCTCTTGATACTTCATCCTGTTCACTGAAGTCTTATTATATCGTGTGTTTCATTAGGAATTGTTCCAGTAATAATAAAAAACCCTGCCACCGTTAAATAGCTACTGTTGCTTAACTACTTAACCTTAATAACTCATATAAAAACTAAAGAATCAGAAAATACTTGTGTATGCCAAATTATTCTGGAGTCTGTTTTCTCACCTTATATCATTCTTGTTTGTTTATTATTTATTTATTTATTTATTTAAAAAGGTTTATATACTGCTTTTCTAAAATTCAAAGCTGTGTACAACAAAACATATAAAACAAAACAATACATCATTAAAAACCGTTAAAACCGTCCACAATTAAAATTAAATATTAAAATATAATTACAATTAAAAGGTTGTTTACTTTTAAATTCAATATTTATTTATTCAATATTTATTTATTTATTTTATTTACAATATTTTTATCCCACCTTTCTCCCCAAAGGGACCCAAGGCGGCTTACAGCAGAAAAAATACAATACCAAAAGAGTACGTACATAAATAATTACTTACAAAACAATAAAAAACCAATTAATAAAAACTAATAAAAACAACATCTAAAAATTGATTTACAAACTTACTACGTTAAAAACAGATCATAAAAAACAGCAGCGCCTCACCTGTACCAGCAGAATGTTAAATGTTAAAAAAGGCAAGGACTCAGAAGGCTTCTTTGAACAAGAACGTTTTTAGACCTCGCCGGAAAGTGTCCAAAGAGGGAGCAGTTCGTAAATCAAAGGGAAGGGAATTCCATAAGGTTGGTGCCACTACTGAGAAAGTCCTATTTCTGGCCACCGCCCCTCTCACCTCTCTGAGCGACGGTACCTGCAAAAGGGCCTTATCTGATTATCTAAGGAGACGTGCCGGACTATATAGAAGTAGGCGGTCTCTCAAATATCCTGGCCCCAAGCCATATAGGGCTTTAAAGGTCAAAACCAGCACTTTGAATTGGGCCCGGAAACAAATCGGCAGCCAGTGCAGCTGTCGGAGGAGCGGCCCAACAGAGTCAAACTGCCTACCTCCAGTGACTACACGGGCCACCACATTCTGCACTAATTGCAGTTTCCGAACCGTCTTCAAGGGCAGCCCCACGTAGAGCGCATTAGAATAATCTAGTCGCGATGTCACCATGGCATAGATCACCTCTCTCTCTCTCTCTCTCTCTCTCTCTCTCTCTCTCTCTCACACACACACACACACACACACACACACACACACACAGAATACACACACACACACACACAGAATATTTATTGACTAGATTAACAGCGAGATCCTAACTAAAGACCTTGCGGTGGGCCGGAGGTCTACTCGGGGAAGGGGATGTCCATCCCCTTCCCTGGGTAAATTGGGGCCGGCCCTATCGGCCTCCTCAGATTTCAGCCAGCTAAATAGCTGGCGAAAGTAGGAGGAGGCCGTGTAATGGCCGAGCCGGCCTGGGGGGGACGGGAGTAAGACGGACACCATCCCCGCCCCCTCCCAGGCCGGCTCGCCCAATGGCCCCCCTCCCTTGCCACCTGGACCGCCCATGCAGCCACTAGCGGGAGCCTTTCCTGCATTGACATCCTGACGATGGATTGAGGGAGGCCGGCCTTGCGCCGGCCTCCCTTACTCCAAAGTAGGCACAAACGTGTCTATTAGTTAGCTACTAGTTGGGATTTCAGTCTAAATTAACTCTAATTTAATCCTTTTACACCACTGCTGGGTCTGAACTGATATTTTCTTGCACTATCAAGGCTCACTGTCTTCCAGAATGGCATTGATGAATTATGCTTTCAGTCTGGCAGAACTGAAACACACTATGACAAAGACAAAGAGCCTGAAATAATGTCAGGGCTGGATGGAAAAGAAAGAGTATTTTAAAAAGGATTTTAGAAGGAAAAAAAAATCAAAATACTTGAATAGCCTGCAAAAAAAAAATCTACTCCAAAATAAGTAGCCTTTCCAGGCTTGCTATTCGACACATCAGCAACTCTCTAGTCTGTGATGCTACCTTGTGATCACAGTAGTTCTTTCTTCCACAAGTTTCCCTCGGATTTTGTGTAGCATTTTGATTATTATTCACTCTTCCATCCAAGCAATTTTGGAAATCTCTTCTCTATTTCCTTTCCCAAATTCAATCTCTTGCTAAGTTCTGTCATTTTCATTTCTCAATTATCTTCAAAATTCATAGGGATGGGAAAGAGTTTCACTTGCAACAAGAATTCGTGCAGAAAGCAGAGTTTCTGACAGTGGTGGAGGCATTTCCAAAGGAGGCCTAAGTTCTCGATATATTTGAATGCTACGCAGCAAAAAGGTAACAAAACAAGATGGTGGTGAAATATTGACCTAGTTGAATCCATCTTATGACATTAACACAAATAGCACAAGGAGAATCCATTTTGTTTCTGTCGGTCATAAGCAAGGAGTAAGGGCATCATTTATAACTTTACATGGTCTATAAATTAAAGCAATCAGGAATGGAAATTTGTACCAAGGTAAGACAGCCTCAACTGTCTCAACAGATACCAGTTAATTATTTGAGAAGCACATATCAACAGATAAGTACATCTGGACAATTTCTAATCATAGATGACAGAACAGATTTGCAAACTTTAGTGTGCCGGATTGTTTTGTTTCCAAGGGCATACTATCTTTATCCATGGTCACTCAAGACTTTTCAGCACTTTGGGTAATGTTATGGAATTAAATACTTAGCTGCACTGAAATCAGAAGGTTGATTAATATATTTAGATGGTTTGCTTGCTTTGTATTTGGGCAGTGGTCCCCAAATATTTCCCTGCTGTGACCCACCTCGTTCTCCCGTGGTGGGTCGTAACCCAAAGCTCCATGTTGTGCCTTCTGGTAGCCGCTTCTGAGTCGTGCCAGGCCCGGAACACACTTCATTGGCCTCTTCAGGCCTCAGAACGCCTCCGGAAGCGACCGGAATTCACGGATGCAAAACTGGAAGTAAACCACAAGTCACTTCCGGAGGCGTTCTGATGCATGCGGAGGCCAATGGAGCACATCCAAGGCCCAGCGTGACCCGGCAGTGGCCTCCAATTGCATATGGAGGGCTCCAATTTGGAGCCAAATGGACGCAAGGCAGGCAGGAGGGCCCAACAGGCAGGAGGGCCCAACATTATGCAACTACATCACTCATGTTTGGGAAGCGCTATATTAGGAGAAATAATCAATCAATTTAACTTCCAGCTGCTGTTGATTAAACACTGGATTGCTGTGCCATTTCTGAACTAGAATTTGGCTCTGAAATATTGGCTAAGGGATGAATCCTGCTGCCTTGATAACACTAGACTTTGGCTTTTGTGTAACAGTCCAGACAGCTTTGTGGGAAGTTCCATACCTGTTGCAGAAATAAAGATGGGCCTCTGGGGTTGGGAGGAGGAAGTGTTGTGTTCCCCCACCTTGTCTTGAAACATGGGTCATATAGTAAAGTTTATATAGTAAAATAGTTTAAACTTATTTTATGTATTATGTTTAAATTATGTATTTTAATTCTGTTGTAAGCCGCCTTGGGCATTTGCCTTGGCATAGGATAAGGCGGGGTATAATTTTTTTAAATAAATAAATAAACTCTCTTAGATTGTGCTCCGTATTTCGGGATGGTACCTCCACTCCACAGCACCTGTGTGGGAAGACTAACAATGACTCTACACATGGACATCACCAGATGGTCAATACCGAAACCAGGTAGATTATGTGCTTTGCAGCCAAAGATGGAGAAGCTCTATACAGTCAGTAAAAACAAGACCTGGAGCTGACTGTGGCTCAGATCATCAGCTTCTTATTGCAAAATTCAGGCTTAAACTGAGAGACCTAACAGAAGCAGAAGAGATTAAGAAGAGATGGCAAGAATACACAGAAGAACTATACAAGAAAGATCTGAATGTTCCTGATGACCACGCTGGTGTGGTCACTGACCCAGAGCCGGACATCCTAGAGAGTGAAGTCAAGTGGGCCTTAGGTAGCATCACTAACAACAAAGCTAGTGGAGATGATAATATCCCAGCTGAGCTACTTAAAATCCTAAATGATGATGCTGTGAAAGTGCTGCACTCAATATGCCAACAAATTTGGAAAACTCAGCAGTGGCCAAAGGATTGGAAAAGGTCAGTTTACGTTCCAATTCCAAAGAAGGGCAGTGCTAAAGAGTGCTCAAACTATCGCACAATTGCACTCATTTCACATGCTAGCAAGGTTATGCTCAAAATCCTACAAGCTAGGCTTCAGCAGTACGTGGACCGAGAACTACCGGACGTACAAGCTGGGTTTCGAAGAGGCAGAGGAACTAGAGATCAAATTGCCAACATGCGCTGGATCATGGAGAAAGCCCGAGAGTTCCAAAAAAACCACCTACTTCTGTTTCATTGACTACGCAAAAGCCTTTGATTGTGTGGATCACAACAAACTGTGGCAAATTCTTAAAGAGATGGGGGTACCAGACCACCTTACCTGTCTCCTGAGAAACCTGTATACGGGTCAAGAAGCAACAGTTCGGACCGGCCATGGAACAACCGACTGGTTCAAAATTGGGAAGGGAGTACGGCAAGGCTGTATATTGTCACCCTGCCTATTTAACTTATATGCAGAGTACATTATGAGAAATGCAGGGCTGAATGAATCGCAAGCCGGAATCAAGATTGCCGGGAGAAATATCAACAACCTCAGATATGCAGACGATACCACCCTAATGGCAGAAAGTGAAGAAGAACTAAAGAGCCTCTTGATGAGGGTGAAAGAGGAGAGTGAAAAAGTTGGCTTGAAACTCAACATTAATAAAACTAAGATCATGGCATCTGGGCCCATCAATTCCTGGCAAATAGAAGGGGCAGAAATGGAAGCAGTAACAGATTTTACTTTTCTAGGTTCCAAGATCACTGCAGATGGAGACAGCAGCCATGAAATTAAAAGACGCTTACTCCTTGGAAGGAAAGCTATGGCAAACTTAGACAGCATAATAAAAAGCAGAGATATCACCATGCCAACAAAAGTTTGCATAGTCAGGGCGATGGTGTTCCCAGTAGCAATGTATGGTTGCGAGAGTTGGACCATAAGGAAGGCTGAGCGCCGAAGAATAGATGCTTTTGAA
Organism: Plestiodon gilberti rubricaudatus; assembly: GCA_026170595.1. NCBI lineage: Eukaryota > Metazoa > Chordata > Lepidosauria > Squamata > Scincidae > Plestiodon > Plestiodon gilberti. The sequence continues at coordinate 189,203,021 of JANXHW010000002.1, read as the reverse complement.
CTGTGGTGCTGGAGAAGACTCCTGAGAGTCCCTTGGACTGCTAGGAGATCAAATCAGTCAATCCTAAATGAAATCAACCCTGACTGTTCCCTGGAAGGACAGATACTAAGGCTGAAACTCAAATATTTTGGCCACCTAATGCGAAGAGAGGACTCTCTGGAGAAGACTCTGATGCTGGGAAAAATTGAAGGCAAAAGGAGAAGGGGAAGGCAAAGGATGAGATGGTTAGACAGCATCACCGATGCAACGAACATGAAAATGAGCGAACTCAGGAAGATAGTGGAGGACAGGAAGGCCTGGCGGGATATGGTTCATGGGATCACGAAGGCTCGGACATGACTTAACGACTGAACAACAACAAACCTCCACTCTGCTGTTCCTGGACTTTTAGATCATCTAAAACTGATTATTTTGGAGACAGGATACTAGCCTTAAATTGTCCAATTAGTACTGTTGGCTTTATGGATCTAACTGTGTCACCATTATTTTTATTCCTTTTGGACTGAGCTCTGGGGAAAATTATCTTCCTCTGAAAATGCTGATTGTCCCAACTGTGTAACGTTGATCCAAGTTCCCACTGGTCTCCAAATATTCTCTGGTATCTTTATATGTTCCCACTGATACATATCTCAGCATTCAAATAATAAAATGACTGTGAAACGTATTATTGGTGTCTGTTGCAGCACCTGTGTGGGAAGACTAACAATGAATGACAAAAAGTTATAAGCCATAAAATTGCATGCTGTCATCTGCTTGAGGCGATAATATTTCCAAGATAAACTTTTTGTAAGCTTGAACAGCGTTTGAATTTGAAAGAGCCTGCTGGAATAGTCAATAAAAAAGAAATAAAAATAAGATAAATAGGCTAAAACACAATATGCTGGCTCAGTGGATGGTCCACAAAACTACAATAATGGTCGCACTGAGACTCAAATGCAAAGCATGTTAGTGCCCACCATGCAGAAATTTCCAAGAGGCCAGATTCAATTGTGTTTGGGGGTGGGGGAGGGGAGTAGAATATTACTATCTACTTTTAGCACAGACTGTTCATCTTGAGCACTTTATAATGCACAGTATAAAGGTAATTCCCCATATTTTAAGATATTTCTGCGAGACTACAATAAAACTTGGGTTCTGTGTGAAAAACACCGACTGTTTTAATTCTCAGGATGGTATTTGTGCTAGTAGGAGATTTGCCAAGCTTCCAAATCTAGAAACATGTTGCATTTTTGGCATAGGCATAACGTACTTTGTGGAATGCATCATCTTTTTGAAACTTTCCCCTTTAAAAGGAAGCCTCTTACTCCATTATATGTCTGTAATTATGGCAAAGACAGGATTAGCTGTGATGTCTGAACCAGCCAATCCTAACTACAATTTCAAAATAAACCAGGATTCTAGGTTCAGTTCCTGATTTATTTTGAAATCTAGCCTATTTGGATGCATGGTCAATCTTGCCTTGCTTTAATTCAGAATAGAAAGTAGGATCCTTCCCCTTTTTAAGCAAAAGGGAGACAGAACTACACATGCCTGAGGCTAGGGGACACTGCACCCAGGATTCAATTCTGGCTCCCTGTGCTGTCTAAACTTGCCATCATGGCGGGGGGGGGGGGGGAAATATATACACACACAGCTACCTGTTTAAGTTATTTCCATCAGTACAACTTTAATTTTAATCAGTATCAGTTCTTATATTTTCCTCCCAGCCCACAGGTGTACACATTTAACTCCTGTTGCATATATACACCCTTGGGTAAAAATGCCTTAATAGTGTGCTTATATATGTTTGTAACTTAGAAAATAAAAAGAAAAGAAAACAACAGACTTAATTACAGCAAAAGAACCGTGACCTGGTAGACCCCACTTTTCTTCTCCAATCACGTGGCAAGACTACAAATGGACAAATTCACTCTTCTTCGCAAGTTACATTAAGACATATGTCAGAATGGGGGAAGAATATAAGAGACATCAAAATATTATTTCCTCACCTAATATCACAAAGGGCAAATACCTTAGAAGTGAAACACATTCCTAAGCCATCACACATCTTGATTTTAGAATGTTTATGCCAATAAAGGTTGGCAGTATGGTATGGTATGGTATGGTATGATTTTAGAATGAGCTTCATATAAAACCAGGAACTTGCAACCTGCTGAAAACAGTAGTAACTAATAACTAAGCAAATTTGTAGCTTTATTATTCAGTATTTGAATTGTAACAGTACCAAGAGAATAGAAACTGAAATTCTAGAATGTTGTAAGCTACACAAACACTTAAGTTCGATAGCATTGGGCGCCTAATGAGGTGCCAAGCGGGTTAGGCTGCATCACCACTTCTCACATGTATTAGCTTTGGGTGGATGAGTCAGGCATGTCGTCTCAAGGGTGGTTTCTGCCCCTGTTCCTTGAGAAGCAGGTCTGAGGAAATCTGCAGTGGTGCAGCGAGAACGGGAGGCCCCAGAATGGAAAGGGGATTCAAATCCCTTCCAAAAGGGGCGTTCAAAGGGGATTTGAATCCCCTTTCCGTTCTGGGGCCTCCCGTTCTCGCTGCACCGCTGGTTACACCGGTGGCATAAGTTGGATAGGATTGAGCAGAGCTCAGCTGGTGGCATAAATTGGATAGGATTGCGCCCTGTATATTTTTGTTCTTACACCATAAAGTATTGTGTGGTCCTTCTGTCACTTGGCTGATGATAACATGGGGGAGGGGAACGGGACTTGAAGATGAGCTTTCTTTAGAAATGAAAGCAACTAAAACCAGCCTTTGTTTGGGTTTTTTAATGTAAAACTAGAACACTTCTTGAATCAAGGACAGAGAAGTGATAAAGTCTGATGTAGAGGGGAGGAAAATGAGGTGCTGTTGAACTTGCCAGAACACATGCCTCTGTGCTCCAGTGATAAAAGGTCAGTGTTTGCTTTCTCCTCAGCATGGCACAGCCTGGGATAGGATGACCGATGACAGAAGGAAACCAGATGAAACAAAATGTTATTTCACACTCTTCAGAAGCTTTCTTACCAGACAGCTATGGCTCAAGAGAATATCAAGCTCCTGAATCTCCAAGAAGCAATTTTCAGCTTTGTGGTTGCAAACAGACGTATCTTCCTGTTTTCAGGGCATTATAGTTACTACCTGATGAAGGGTTGAAAATCAGGAAATGTGTCAGAACAAACTAAAAGAGTTTGGAAAAACCTAAGGAGGGAATGTGATACTTAACAGCAGCAACACCTGCTAAATAACTGAGAAGACAGGAATTCTGATCGGCTCTTATTTTACACTCAAGGTTTGAAATAGCAAGCTCATCTATTTTTAGCGACAGTTTGCAAGCACTGGCTATTAACACAAAATTTTCTCATATTTCCTGACCACTGTGCCTGTTGCATCCTCCAATGTTGCTCCCACATGTAAGCCCATTCATAGACTTTTGTCCATGTGGTGGCTCCCAACACAATATTAACACCCAACATTCTTATGTGGTATAACATATAGTTAGGAGCAACTGCTTGAGAAGAAGCCTGTACACAATCTGAGAGAGGCATGGGGCATCCACAGAGAAAGCAGTGGCACATCAGTAAGGAAAACGGGGCCTAATTTACTGTCCAAATAATGCATACTACTAAACACAATGGAAACAAGTGCCTCAATGCAACGACCACAGTACTTCTGAAAACTGTATGTGCATACTTGCTGCTTTAGTTTTCAAACATGTCTGTATGTCTCTTGTATCTAAGTTCCTGGCACCCAGTGCCTAGTGGCAGGTGATATGATTATCCCAAGAGATAATGGGTAGGTAGTTCAAAGAGGTGCTATATCAAAGTGGGCTCAGGAAGGTAGCAAGTCAAGTTTATATCGAGTCATATTTTTGCTTTACCAGAAATCCTGGCTCTTTGATATTAGGATGTAGTAGACTGTTAAGGCCGTGACACACTGCATGCATTGCGGTGCAGAGCACCAGAAAGCATTGGGAAGCGACATGAAGAGTCCTGTCTGTCTTGTACTTTCGTTCTTCATGCTGCAACGCACGAGAGCTGTCTTGCCGCGCAAAAAGAGTTGGAAAAGTTGAACTACGGCCAATCAGAGGCTGTGTTCAGTGCAGTGGGGTGGGATGCAAAGTGTTTGGCTAAAAAAACCTTGACTCTGATAGCCGATCGGAAGCGATTGTTTTAGTCCGTCAAAATGGTCGAGATACAAACTTGCAGTCGTCTCCAACAGCGCTCCTCCTCCACCGCTAGTGACCAATTGGTGAAGACATTGATGTGCAGGCAGCAGCTCCGGTGTAGACAGGGGGCATCATGGTGCGACGCGACGGCTACTCTCGCTTCACTTTGCACCACGACACAGCGCTGTGCGTGCAGTGTGTCACAGCCTTTAAAATAAATGTCTGATAACAGTTTCAACCAGTCACTTCACAATAACCAAAGCTTACATCATAATTCACATTTCCCCTGTAGCTTTTCACCTGGATGGGTTCAAATCAAGAGTGTTGGGCAGAACCATTTCAGACAAGTTTGTATTCAATTGCAGGCTTTAAGGCTTAATATTCATAAGTTCTTCAAACTTGAGGGAAGCGTATGGATGTTTGGTGGGACTTATAGTTTGCTGCATCACGCAGGCTAATCTGGATATATGCTAATTTTTGCCAACATTCAATGCAACAATTCTATTATCATAGACAATGATTCTTCTCCCAACTAGAAACAAAAGAGGGATTAACTAAAAGTGATAGTCTGAGATAAGGATACAAATTACATTCTTTCACAAAATAGATTTGGTGACTAATAAACTGAAAATGAGCATTGCAATAATCAGCTTGATAGCTCAAAAGGCCTTCCTCTTGAGTTTGAGCACCAAACTCAAAGACTCTACTTCAGGGGTTCTCAACCTGTGGTACGGGTACCCCTAGGGGTACGCGGACCTCTTGCTGGGGGTATGCCAAGCCCTGCCCCTTATCTGCTCCATCAGCAGCTAACTAAGTGTTAATTAACATGGATTTTAAATTGTAATTATTTTTGGAGCCCTTCTGTCTCTCTGAATTTGGTTTTGGGCTTATTTTTGTACATTGGAAAATGTACTTTGGTGGGGTGGGGGAGGGAGGAGCTGATTTTGGGAAGTGTGACTTGGAGAAAAAAAGAGATACTTTGCATGTCTCTCCCTCCCTCCCTCCCTCCCTCCCTCCCCCACACACTTAAATAAGATTTTACAGGACAAAGGATTTATAGGTAAATAAGACTTTTTCACGTTTAACATTGTTTTAGTACTTTTTATTAAATGGTTAATTACCTAATTAATTAATTGATTAATCCAATTAATTAGCAGTTAAGTAGCAGGGGGTACTTCAGAAAATTGGGCTGTGATAGGGGGTACCCGGGCCTCCAAAGGTTGAGAACCCCTGCTCTACTTCATATGAATTTGAGATTTTTAGAATGTAGACGATAAGGATTTCTAGATATTCTGAATTTCAAATGATTTTTTCTTGCTGCATAAGGTCACAAAGTCAGAAGAACGCAATACCCTGTTCTTTTTCAGCATGGGTCAAATTCTGACCCAGAAAAGTATCCCCAGTTTATTCTGCCAAGGCCCAAACCCTCAAAACACATTTTCCAAGCCCCACTAACGGGTTTATTCCTGGTGTTTATAAAGTAGAGGTGAAGGAGGCAAGGAAATATCAGTTCTTATGCTGCTGTTTTGTTGCAGCAAATGTTTGTGGTTTTATATTTTACTGTTCTTACAGTCCAATCCTATGGAGGATCGGGTTGCCAAGCTGAGTGCATTACAACAACGGAAGTGACTTCTGACATCGTAAATTGGCTACTGATGGCATGCACAGTGCTCCATTGGTGGCTATTCTGTGAGCAGCAGCTTTGCCACTGGATCCTACTGTGCCCGTCCCAATAAGTCAGCGGTGGAGGCTGGAGATGGGTGGAGTGGGGGAGGACTGAGGCAAAATTGGGCAGGGAGGGGAAGGAACTGGGGTGGAGAGGAGGCAGGAGGGAGTGGATCTGACGGCAATGGTGCACACTGGATCCTATTCCCCCCCCCTTTTGAAGCTCCCTACCCCTTTGCTCTCCTCAGACATACGCCACCAAAAATGGTGTGTGTGTGTGTGTGTGTAAATATTTTATACTTCTCATTTACCCTCGGGTCAACCCCCCCCTCCACCGCTGGATGCAGCACACCTTTTTGGTGTAGTTGCAGTGGCGTGGGGAATAGGATTGAGGCCTAGTAGTTCTTTATTTTATTGGAAGCAGCTTTCATTGCCCATTGAGGGCAAAAAAGCAGCAAAGACAGGCTAACAAATACATTTCTCTTCTTCCCTCTCTCCTGTAGTCAGTGTGCTTCTGCACCAGATGAGATGGGTATGTTTTGTCGAAAGTGAAGGGGGTTGTGGTTCAGGGGTGAGGAAAAGCAACTGCCAGACTTCAAATTGGCTCAGTCAAATGTTTCCATTTATTTAAAGCACCTTGGTTTACAAGCCAATCAGAAGTAAACAGGGAATCTGAGAAGTAAGCAGAGATCCTAGTGAATTTTGCTAGAATCAGGTCTAAAACTGAGCTTTGGAAATGTTCTCACTCAAAGAGAGGCGAGCACAAGATGCTGAATTCTTTTATGGCTCAAATTGAAAATGGGAACAAATATTTATTTGGTTTTTGGCCTTTCTTCTGGCGGGCAGCTGAAATGCCGCTGCCTGCGCGAGGCTAGCACAGGCGCGGAACGCGGCTGGAAGAACTTTGGAATTGCTTGAGTGGACTCAGGCAATTCCGGAGAGCTTGCAGCCGCATTCTTCAGCACCTTTGCAAGTCTTGCACAGGCGCACGTTGAGTCCCAGCCAGCTGGCATAGTTCCAAGGAGAACCATTAGAGGTCAGGCGGCCTACGCGGAAGTAAATTTTAAAAAATACTTACCTCTCCTTGGCCCTCTGGCTGCCTCCCCCACCTCTGTGTGCAGGCGCTGCATGCTATGGGCCGGCGGGGGATAGGATTGGGCTGTTAATTTGGGTCCTTGCAACAACACTGCGGTTTCTGTATTGGCATATATGAAGCAGTCTTGCATCCCAGAATATTGCCGTGAAAAAAAGCCTTTTGTGCATGGCAGTTTCTCCTGTACTTCTCTTCTATGCTGATCCAACATGTAACAATATCATGGAAGAGCCAAAGTTGCAAGACATTGCAGTATGCTCAAAGAAAAACACAGTTTCAGCTGGACAGTCTGGAAGTTGATCCAAGAGATCCCCTTCTTGTCATGTCAGAACTGTGAGATGCATTAATCAAATGTAAATACAACCTTAAAGGATATTTCTGAACTGACCGCTGTCAGCAACCTACTAGTTGAAATGTCCCATCATGTGTGACACTGGAAGGTCCAGCAATTTGAAATGCAAATGAGATTGCGTAGGCTGGCAGGAGGAAAGGCTGAGGATGTGAGAAGAGTAGGAAAAGGCAGTGTCTGTTTTGCTCAGTGTACTTGAGTTTCTTTTCTTTTTATACAATGCTTCTTACCTAGTCAGTCAACCTCAATTTTCTTCTTGTAACTCAGCTATATATAATTCTCTTTTTTCCCCTGAGTGTGTGTGTGTGTGTGTGGGGCTGCGGGGAGAGGGGCTGCAGCATGATCCATTGCTTGCTTTTACTCCTATGTATATCAAAAATTAAATTGCAAAAAAGGGGAAAGTTATTATTAAAAGTATTTGCCGTAGTTATTTTTTTTTAATGTTTCACAATAACTAGAGATATAGCTGCTTCTGAAGAACAAACACAGAAGAGGGGGTGCCAAGGAGGAAGCCCAAATATCTTCTGTTACCTTTCTCAAACATATCCCCATTGCTTCCCTGCCTTCTCCCAATATAAATCTTCAAGATCAACCTTCTGTTTACAATACTAGGCATTCCAGGGATTCATGCAACAAGAATGGAGCTGCTTATCTTTAATGACTCATTTGTCAATTCACCCTTTCTTTTGTTGGCACTGGTTGGATAGTAAAAAAAACCCCGATATTAATACTTCTCTCTGTCGAAAAATAGTGGTTTGACTTGTGCCAATACAATGGAGCTGGATACAAACTGAACGCATGAACAAGTAAGCGAATGCACATTTGTAGCACGTTTTGTGGGCAAAGCTTGGTGTATTGACCAGTCTTTCAATACAATCACATCAAAGAGGAAGCCCAAATAGGTTGTAAAAGATGTGTAATTTCAGGCATGATGTGGTGATAGCACCAATAAGACAGATCATCTAGAAAAAAAAGCACCATCTTTAGAGCAAAACATTTTAAGCAATTAGTACTGAGACAAGCTCCTTGATGCTGAAAATTGCTGGAACTCGTCCCTTTGCACCTGTAACTTTCAAGATTCATTAATCATGAAAGATGTCAAGATAACTTGAGGGAAAAGGAAAATATGAATTAAGATCTATGTAGCAGTGGATTAAGGCATAGACTGTCCACACCAGCATGCCCATTAAAAGTAAAACATCTTTGTCACAGTACCAGTGGTACACAAGGCAAGACTCAGTGGTGTTACTGGGCTCCATGGCATAGTTGACATAAGCAGTACCCCCCATGGCTTGTGTCAACCCTCCCTTGCTGCTTGGGGGTGACACAAGCTGTGGGGGGTGCCAGAAGCCGTCGCCGCAACCACTTTGATCAATCGCAGTGACGGCTCCTTGGAAAGAACTTGGTATCTGCCGTCGCTGTAAGAGGACGACACAAGCCGCGGGGATGGGGGTGGGGGTGTGTGAAGCTCGTGCTGCCACAACCACTTTGATCAATCAAAGCAGTTGCAGAAGTGGCTTCTGGCAGGGGGGTACACGGAGGCTGGAGGAGGGGGGCGCGTGGAGGGGAGGTGATGATTGGCTGCCCTGCAGCCGCTTTTTCGTGAAACACACACACACGGCCCTTGTACCCAGGGCAACCCGCCCCTGCCACTTCATGCTACCTACGCTACTGGCAACACTTACTAAACCTACTAAAGTCCTTTCAACAAACATCACCTCAACTGGAGGAACTTTTTTATTCATCATACAAAGAGAACTTTTTGCATTGACGAAAAAGGAGTTAAGATTTTCAAAAGAATAAAGAGTACTCACTGAAGATTGGAATCCAACTTGAGACTGTGCTAACACAACTCCACAGAACAGTACCGCCTGAGGCACATAATCACAATCTACATTGTGTCAGGGATTGATTGCATATCAAGGATGCAGCCACAGATGCATCACTGGCATTGCGGGCAACTATATTCCACAAGAAGTGATTTTAGGGATGTTTCATGTCCTCAGGAACAGAACCCCCGTGATCTGGAGACAAGATGGAATACAGTACTCCAAAGGGGAGAAAGATTGGGAAGAGGAGTTCCCTTAGCACAAGACTCAGACACTCCTATATCAACTGAACTTCCTCCACAAGTGGACCCTCTGGAACCAGAGCCAAATACCCCCTCCACATTTAGAGATTCTTGCTCTTCCTCTTTCCTCCAACTCAGAGGACCATGTAATGGAACCAAAAAGTGCCCCCCAGCCTTAAAGTCAATGCCTGCCTAACTCTCAGTCTAACCTACCTCACAGGGTTGCTGTGAGGAAAAAAGCAACCAAGGAAGCATGTACACCATCGTGAGCTCCTTGGAGAAAGGGTGGCATAAAAATGAGAAAAATAAATATCTTCTGGCCCTCCTTGGAACAGATTGAGATTCTGAATAGCTGCCTAGACTCCTGCCTTTCCTCACAGATATCAGAGGTTCAGATCATTTTCTGGGATTGTTCTGGTTAGAATGCCAACTCAGCTTACAAACCCATCTGAAACAGGATAGATGGTTTGTCCTGCATCACATTGCACATTCCATCATAAGAAAATACATCCTCAACACTGTTCTATGTGTAAACATACCAGGATAGAAGAACGGGCTGCACATGCACGTACAGCTGGAGGTTTCTTTGAAGTCTCAGATCATAGCTGCTGAAGAGACAGGCTGCATTTTGAATTCTAATATAGCTAACCTCTTCAGCAGTTTGATCAGCTCCAGGTGTTACTTCAAAGCTCTGTCTGAAATTGTCTTCTTTTTACATATATCCTTGCTTTATCATTGTGGCCCCTTACTTTCTTAATCATGATTGAACCTGCAGCCAATTTTTCCAAAGGGGGAAAAATCCTTTCCATGTTCCACAGGCTCTCAATTTAAGGTTCTCTCTAATACTGATCTATGATACAGTTCTACAAAGTATATTGAGTAGACTTTAAACGTTACTTGTGCATTCAGACCTCATCAACATTGTGTAATTTGCTTTTAATATTCCCCCCCCCCTTTAGGTTGTCCCCCCTTAGAGGCGAGAGGAAAAAAAAACCCAAGAGCATAGATTTGTTTAATTTACTTTAATTGGCTTTGGATCAGAATCATGCCTATGCATTAAATGTATGACTAAATACCATGGCCAAATGAATTGGCTAAACTATGTAAATGAAAAGTCATTTGTCACTATCATGTACAGGTTGATTCTCACTAAATGCACATTGCTTACATAATCAGTGAAGGTCCTTATGTACTGACAGCGCAATCCTGTGCAACTATAGATTGTTGCTCCGCTGGTCTAGAGTGTTGCAAAAGTGCCGTAAGGCACTTTCGCGGCAAGCAGGGAGTAAGCGGCACCAGCGCTGAAGCCAGCACCACTCACTCCGCTGGCAGACGGAGCCTAGGCCACCGGACGCAGGTAAGTACTGCGCTGGGCGGCAGGCTAGGGAGGCAAGGGAGGGGGCGATTGGCCAGCCAGGCCAGGGAGAGGGGCAGGGATATCAGTGGCATGCTCTACCGATATCCTAAACCCCTTCATCATTTTTCAAGTACATCATTTTACTTCTAGTTGGCACATTTCCATCTATCATGAACTTTGTGAAACCAGTGCATATAAAAGTACTGTCAGGAGTACTATAGGATCTCTCCCCGCCCCTCCTGAACTGTTGTTGATTGTTATATATACTCCTCGTGTCTTTCATGTGGGGAAAAATGTTTCTTAGCCTTGGGGCTCCACAGCTTTGTATGCAAATCTGTGGTGTGTCATAATGGAACACATGTGTAACCTGTGCAGACATTGCCATCTCTAAATATGACACATAACCCAACAGATGCAATGGTACAAACTATATAATATTTGTATAAAATTACATCAAATTCAATTAGTTTAGTTCTAAGTGAATGTTGAATGACTTTCTCATGCCACAGGTTCAAATCTCATGCAGGAAATCTTGTGTTTCCAAAAATGATGTTCACAAGTACTGAGCGCAAAGAGGGAGGCACTCAAAATAGCTACCAATCTTGATCATAAGACATCAAAAGCTGTACAACACTTGTGGTGTTTGATTCCCCAGAGATATTCTAATTCAGGACTAAGAACTACAATTTTGAAGTCACAACAGGAGGTATAACACTCCTACAAAGGGTTGGTCTTGTGAATGTCGAGGAAAGATAAGGAGTCAGAAGAAGAGGCCCAATAAGTCTCCTCCAGCTTCCTCAAACAGGAGTCCTAGTAAGTACGTGGGCTTCCCAGAGAAATCAGACTGGCCATTATTAGAAACAGAATGATGTGCCTGTTTCAGTCTAGCAGTACCCTTAAGTTCTCATGGATGTCTGAACCAGGGGGGGGGGGGGACCATGTGAGCAGTGAATCCCAACTCCCATGCAAGTCTCCACTATACATTCAAAAGAGAATGGAGAAAACATGCAATCCAACCTCTTTGCACTGCTGCCTAAAACCAGTGCTGGTGTTAGTTCTTCACGACTCTGGGGCAAAATCCTGCACTGGCTCCCCATGATGCCCCATCCCCATTGGTGCACAGGATGCTGCCACTGCCACTGGTGTTGAGGGTCTTGGGGCGTGTCCGCTGATGGGCATGGGCCCTCTACCAGAGCCCAACCTGGCCAATCCCTGGCTGAAAATTTGCCCTGTTGTTTTGATTATATAGGCTATGTTCACACTACATATTTAAATCATTTCAAGTCTATCTAAGTTGCCTTGACTCCCAACCAGCAATCCCGAAAGGCTGGCAATTTGGTTTTTTGGGGGGGAGGGGAGGCCCAAGGACCTCTAGAAAATGCTTTTTGAGAAGCTTCAATATTTTGTTTTGGGAAGGACTGATAGTTAAACCACTTTCAATCCATTTAACATTTTTTTTTGCAGATGAGTGCCAGTCTCAGTGTAACTTTTGATGTGTGAAGACTGAGGGGAGAAGAGAGAAACATCTCCCTACTCCCCTTATTCTGCAGATATGGGCCAGTTTCATGTGTCGAGGAGGGTCAAGGGCCTAAAGGAGTGGCTGTGCCCACCTAATGCAAGCTGAGCTATGCAGGAAGATGCCAGTGATCCTTTATAAGCCTGCTCACACTTCCCAGTACTAGTTACAAAGCACACAATCCTTGCCATCTTCCTCACTGATGAAAGTCTAATAGTGTAAATTCAGCTGGTCGAACAGGAATTTGTTCCCCATCTGACCTGATTGACTCCAACCTGAGACACGCAGAAGTCGTATGTAACTACTCTACTCTGCACTGCACTCCTAGGTGGGTATTTTTTGTGGGCATGAGTTCTGCTGAGACTAGGCCACAAATGCCAGAGCCCGCATGGGTAGAAGAGGGAGATTAAGAAATAAGAAATTGGGTGAGCACCCTGAGAAATCAAGAGTGAAGGGCACTTCCCAAAGACCAGTCTCCAGAAAAACAGGGACCAGAATCTCCTTGAGTGCTGCCAGACTCACCCACCCAGAACTATTGTACCTGAGAGGGATGATGCAGGCCTGCACTCTTCCCTCAATACATCGTAGGATGTACATCTGGGATAAGCCAGAAGTAGTTCTAGGCTCTGAGTTGGGCTGGGCTTTAAATTGGAACTGAAATAGGTAGTGACTTTCTCAGCTGAAGGAGTTATACCTGCACTGGAGCTTTGAGAGTTACAAGTTCACCAACACTCACTTATTGCAAATTATTTAAGTTAACAATAAAGTTGCATTGCTTATTTGAACCCATTGAACTGTGATTTGCCTCTTTGTTTCTGGGTCTGCTGGCAATAACTGTCAAGACTAGAGAACACAGCTGCTTTTATTTCAGAGCGTCTTCATAATGAATACAGTTTTCTAATAAGATAAGTGTTTTCTTAAAAAGCATCCTCTTATGATATTGCTGTAATATGCATCAACACAAATGAGAGCTCTTAAATGCCTGCTTACATTACACTCAGCTCAAGAAAGAAAATTATGTGCTATGCATGTTACGAAGCGGTGCCTGAATACAGAACAAGAAGTCTTTGCAACTGATATTCTTTTAGGAATACACTCCCAACTAACGTTTATTTTAAGCTCTGGACTTACTGATGCAACAGATGGAAAGACTATTCACCAGCCAGTCAAGTAAACAAAATAAAAATGAAGGAATAGATTTTGAACAGCTTAGAATGACTCTGTATAAGATGGCAAAGTAGTTGTTACCCTTGACGTTATATATTAGCAAGGTCTAGTGCGAGAAGTTAAGTTAGAGAGAAAACACCAGCTGTCAGGGATGAAGAACAATGCCCATTGTATGGGACCATTGTAATTGGTACACTAATGCGAAGACAGAAAATGGCTTAGAAGAGTAGGCGTACGAGCAGTACAGTATACTTGGAAAAGTATCCAGAAATTTGTGCCGTACACAACAGGTGATAAGGGATATCAGCTGTCCTCAGATATTGTTATCGTATATTTTCACAATATGAGAAGGTGATAAGCAACAAAAGAGCATGGCAGTTTCAAAAAAAATATTACTAGGAACATCACCCCATTTCCTTTGACTAAGCATTTGTTTTTTCACTTTGAGTTATAGCTCTTGTCCTAGTGCCTGTAAGATCCACTTATTTGAGTGGATTCTTGGGAAACTGATCTGAAGCCATTGGACAATTTGTATGATGGTCTCATAGCTGTAGAGACAGACCCTAGTGCATAGAAAAAATGAAAATAATTGCCCTCACAACCAGTAAGACAAAAAGCATCATACTGGAGTTACATGGGCCACAACTTTACTAAAAACATAAACAGCTGTAGGATGCTGCCAGTGGGTCAGTGGTAAAGTCAGTCTTCATCATGCGGACTAGGCCTTAGTCTGGCCCCTCCCTCCCACTCTTTGAGAGCCTCCGGGTGCTCACCAATCCTGGCTTGTATTGCTCCTGTAACCAAGCTGCAGCTACACACCTAGGTGATATCTAGGTGACACCTAGGTGATAGCCCCAAGTATATGAGGAGAAAATGGCAGGCATCCATCTGCAGACAGCTAATCCCAGGTGAGTGCGAGCCGCAGGTTACAGGATACCTGCGGCTCGCGCTCACCTGGGATTAGCTGTCTGCAAGATGGATGCCTGCCATTTTCTCCTCATACACCTGGGGCTATCACCTAGGTTGAATACGAGACTGCTCCCGCCTTTATGTAGCGAGGCTTTAGTGTCCTTTGGTAACATCTTCCCGTTACATAGGGGTTTTTTTTGCTTGAAAATGCTCAATAAATTCGAGCGAAATGTTGCAGTTTAGACTTTGGTTTTAATCTTAAAACATTTGTTACTGGGTGTTTGTGCAGCTGTTTGTGTTCCATGTTTTTAATGTTTCTTAAACGTTTTAAATGTGTTATTAATACAAGTTCTCACATTTCTGACCAGGTACCTCTGTTTTATTATTGTTACCTATCTAGCCTTTTAGCCATGGCCGTTCACCCGTTTACTACAGAACATTCATCAAGTATGTTTCATTTTAAAAAAAGCTGTGTACCAATTACATACAGTAGCTCTTTATCATGCTTGATAAACATGTAAGCATGACACCAGCTCATCTTAGTTGTGATTTTTCAGCAGTAACTCACTAACTGCCTAGTGGTCAGACTGGCCATTGCCCATTTTAAGATTACAGTGGTTATTATAGACTGCTCAGGTCATTAGCAGGTCGTTTCCGCACGTTGGGAAAAAAATTCAGAGGGAACATTGCATGACACACTGGTGTTCTTGCAGAAATTGGTTGATTTGTGCACAGTTTGTATTCTTAAGGTGCTGGAGCCAAAGTTACAAAGTTACACCAGGATGGTGTAGTGGTTTGGGAGTCGGACCTAGACCTGGAAGATCCAGGTTCAAATCCCTGCTCAGCCACGAAGCTTCCTGGGTGACCTTGGGTCAGTCACTATCTCTCAGCCCCACCTACCTCACAGGGTTGTTGTGAGGACAAAAAAAGGAGGGGAGGAAATATGTACACCACTCTGAGCTCCTTGGAGGAAGGGTGGTATAAAAATGTGAAAAATAAATAAATAAAATAAATAAATTATTCCCAGACCACATGGCTCAAAATTTCATTGAATCTCCCTAAGTGTGAGGCCACTGGCAGTTCACACAATAGCAAAAGCGTTAAAGTTGTATTTTCTTAAGATTTTATACCGAGGTCGGAATTTGCATTTTTCCCCCGACTCAGTCCTGGATAAAACAGCACCAAAAAAAGCAATATTGATGGGATTGTGCATACAGCTGTATCAAGTTTCTTTGTATGAGCTGTTTTACTAATACACAGGAATGTGGTTATGCATCAGTAAAACACACTAAAAGAATCTTGATATCTTTATAACATAAGCACAATCTCTCAAGAGTCTCGATACAATTTAACATACAATGAGAACAAGATAGCTTCTTAAAACGTTTTATCAATACTCACATGAACATTGATAATATAGATGATAAAGAGGAGATGCAAATGAACTGAAGAAACTGGAAGCTGCAGTAAATTGCACATGCTCCAATTTCAGAGTTCGTTTTGGAAATTCTCCATTCATTCATGAAACATGAACTCGGGAGCAAAACACAGAGCAAAGCGAACTCACAGAATAATAATAGGTAGATCCACTTACCCCCTAAAAATCTTGTCAATCTCTCTCCATTCTAGAACTTTAAAACAAACAAAAATCTACATCACACCTGTACTTCTCTAAGTCCCATTGTAGTCATTCAATGGGGCTTGATGATTGTGTCGTCCTGAGAAAAGTCAATGCCTCTGATAACTCTTTAAGTAAGTAACCCAAAGCTGAGCCCTGGCCTGAGCAATCTCTCTCTCTTTCCCTAACTGACCACCCAGACTGAGAAAAAGAAAATGGAAGTGCAGGAAAAAAAACACGGAGCCTTGTTTTTTATTCTTTGCTGCCCCTGCCTTTGTCCAGCCTTCCCTCCCTTGTGCTCATGGCCAAAGAACTAACTGCTGCAAAGCTTGCCTTCACTCACCCCCTTCCACCCCTGCCCCCCTCAATCCCTCCCACCACCTCCTGTGTTCTTTCCTTGCCTGTGCCTGCCTCCTCATCTTCTTTTAGTGTTGCTGCATTTTAACGGGTTCCAGTAAATACTGCACTACTTAGATAGGGACTTGAAAACGCAACTCAGCCAAAAGGGGACAAGTCTCGAGTCAAATCGAGGGGGGGGGATTCAAAACCATCGAGTCTCGAGTTGAGTCGCACCCTGCCCCCAAGGAAGATACTCCAAGCTGGAGCCCCAAGATGAGCACTCTTTCCCCTCTGGTGGAAAAGAGACCATGCTCAGGGCCATTTTCACACCAGGGTAACTTGATCTTTTAATTATTTAACTTGGAATCAAGCATTCCTAGAGTGGAGCTGCAGGGTAGTCAAATAGCCTCCAGTCAATGGCAGAGTATCATGAGGAAAGAGCTTAGAATATGAAAGGAGAATTTTTTTAACTTGAAGGTATCATGCAACTGCCCTACAATATATGCATCTCAGCTTTGCTTGCTCTGTCTGGAATCTAATCAAGCAGTCCTGGTGGTTTGACTGCTTTGCATCAAAGATTGAATGGATGCTTTTTGGCCTTGGCCCAACCCAAGGTGAGTGCTTCAGAGGTGCTTTAACTCAATCAAGTTGCTCTGCTCAAGAGCTACAGCTCTTTTGTTTTCTTAGCAGACCCTAGTCTTGCCCAGCACCCAAGGGGCCCTCTCTTGCTAGGCTTTGGAAACGCATCTCTGCCCCAATCAAGCTCTATTGTTCATACTACAATCCTGGACTGAGCACTGCCGGTGCAGCCCAGAAAACCTTTTATTTTCTTATATTCTGATGAGTGTAATTAGAGCCATTATGTTGCCAATGACCTCACTTTCCAAGATGTGCACAGTCTCTCCTAACTCCATCTGGGTTCTTTAGTTGACATTCCTGAGAGTTAGCCAGGACTTTGCCCTGGAGGGGGTGAGGCAAGCCCCCCCCCCAATCAAGATCACACTAATAAAGGGTTATTGATACAGAATGCTGTAATGCTGCAGGGCATCTGCGCATCATCTTCCTCTAAGGTCTTGCAAATGTGGGCTCTCCACCTTGGCATAATCTCACTTGCAAGCACAAGTCTTCCTGAGTAATACATTACATAAGAACATAAGAAGAGCCCTGCTGGATCAGGCCAAAAGCCCATCTAGTCCAGCTTCCTGTGTCACACAGTGGCCCCACCAGATGCCTCAGGGAGCACACGAGACAACAAGATACCTGTGTCCAGTCGCCACTCCCTTGCACCTGGCACAGAGAAAACCCACTTCTAAAAAACACACACACACACACACACACACACACACACACACACACACACACACAAAAAAAAAAAACAGGAGGTTGCTTATGGCTTGTAACCTGTGATGGTCTTTTCCTCCATGAATTTGTCCAAACCCCTTTTACAGGCATCTAGGCCAGGTGCCATCACCACATCCTGTGGCAAGGAGTTCCACAGATGAATCACACGCTGGGTAAAGAAATATTTTCTTTTGTCTGTTCTAACTCTCCCTCCACTCAATTTTAGTGCGTGTCCCCTGGTTCTGGTGTTGTGTGAGAGGGAGAAGAATTTCCCTCTATCCACTCTCTCCATCCCATGCATAATTTTATAAGTCTCAATCATGTCCCCCCTCAGGCGCCTTTTTTCTAGGCTGAAAAGCCCCAGACGCTGTAGCCTTTCCTCGTAAGGGAGGTGCTCCAGCCCACAAATCATTCTGGTCGCTCTTTTCTGCACCTTTTCCAATTCAACTATATCCTTTTTGAGGTATGGTGACCAGAACTGGACACAATACTCCAGATGTGGCCTTACCATCGATTTGTACAAAGGCATAATGATATTGGCCGTTTTATTCTCAATCCCCTTTTTAATGATCCCGAGCATGGAATTGGCCTTCTTCACAGCCGCCGCACACTGGGTCGACACTTTCATCGACCTGTCCACCAGCACCCCAAGATCTCTCTCTTCATCCGTCACAGACAACTCAGAACCCATTAGCGTATATGTGAAATTTTGGTTTCTTGCCCCAATGTGCATCACTTTGCACTTACTTACATTGAAGCGCATCTGCCATTTTGCTGCCCATTCTCCCAGTTTGGAGAGATCCTTCTGGAGCTCTTCACAATCTCTGCTGGTCTTCACCATCTGGAAAACTTTAGTGTCATCTGCAAACTTGGCCACCTCACTGCCTATCCCCAACTCCAGGTCATTTATGAACAAGTTGAAAAGCACCGGTCCCAAGACCGATCCTTGGGGCACACCGCTTTTCACCTCTCGCCATTGTGAAAATTGCCCATTGACTCCCACTCGCTGTTTCCTGGTCTTCAACCAGTTCCTAATCCACAAGAGGACCTGCCCTCTTATTCCCTGACTGTGGAGTTTTCGCAGGAGCCTTTCATGAGGGACCGTGTCAAACGCCTTCTGAAAATCCAGATATATAATATCCACGGGTTCGCTCGCATCCACATGCCTGTTGACCTTTTCAAAAAATTCTAACATTAAGCTCAACTGCCCAGGGGCCAGGTCACCTGGGCAGTCTTTTCAGATCCCTTCCCCAGGAAGCCACTCCCCCCAATGACCTATGTACGAGTGCAGCCCTCACCCTGCCATACCTTTTTGTCCCTCAATAACCTCTCTGATTTAGGTGCAAAAGCCTTTGTGCTCTCCTGGAAGGACAAACCGTAACTCAATCAAACCCAGGAAGCTCCTGGCTGCACAATAAGGAGATGTTCCAGATACCATTATTTCCCCTAGGAATGTCTCAGTATTATTTGTCCAAAGTCTTACAACTACCGCTGTTCTGGGAACACAATTTTGTCATTTTCTACCCCACTGAAGGTATTGACGCTGTCCGTTTTAGTAGTCTCTCCCTGCAATAGAGACTTCCACTTTTTGGGTGAGGTTATTCCTGCTTGAAGAGCCTCTTGCCTCAGTAGCTGCCCTCACATCCAGAAGCAGTGGCGTCACTAGGACACGCGTCTCCCCAGTGACGCCTCCGACTATGCACCCCCCTATAAAAATCTATGGCTGCGCCGTGATTTTTTTTGGGGGGTGACCCGGCTGCACCCTGCCCCGGGTGCCCACCTGCCCCTTCGCGTCGCCTTCCGGACGCTCCGAGGCCAGCCCAGGAGCCGGCCTCGGAGCGTCCGGCCCGGCCGGCGCGACCAAAGCATCAATACGGGTATTTTAATTGTTTTGCGCATGCGCAGACCGGTTTCATCTCTGCGCATGCATGAAACAACTAAAATACCCGTATTGACGCTTTGGTCGCGCCGGCCGGGCCGGACGCTCCGAGGCCGGCTCCCGGGCCGGCCTCGGAGCGTACGGAGGTGACGCGCGCGGGTGTTGCGCACGTCACCCCGTAGCGGCCCGCTCCCATCGCCTCACGGGAGCGACGCCACTGTCCAGAAGAGCTACTTTCCTTGCCCAACAAGGGGCACCTTTTTGGCTGCATTTTTTCCTTTTTCTCTGGCAACCAGAGCCGTGCAGCCCGGTTTCGCTTTGCAGAAGAACATCATACTCCAGTTTACCCAACAGACTAAGGATAGGTAATTCCTCTCCTCCTTCTTTCTAACCCTCGTAACAACTCCTCCCTTCTAAAATGCTCCATTCCAGTAGCATAGCTATGGTGACACGGCAGGGGCAGCTTGCCCCAAGTACAAGGGTTGTAGCCCCTGCTGTCGCCCCCACTACTCACTGCCGCCGCCCCGCTACTCAGTCCCACCACCTCCTCCTTTCTGATCTCTCTGCTATGCCATTCTGGCCTCCCAGAATGGTATAGCATTCCCAGAATGGCTCCAGAGAATACTTCCCATTCTGGCTTTCCCACCCCCACTCAGTATGGAACATACCATGTCCAGCATTAGCTGGGTCTTCTGCTGGCATGCTGAGGACACCACAGGCCTCCGCAACTCCTAGGCCGTTGCAAAATGCTTTACGGAACGTTTGCGACGGCTTGCACATCCCTTTGTCAGGATTGCGCGGTTAGTCAATTTCAAGTATTAGAATTGTGTTTTACATATTTCTCATCTCCATTTTCCTACTATTTAAATAATACCCTCAATAAACCATATATTCATTTCAATTCCATATAGGCTCTGGCTTTCCTCTTCTCAGGTATAGGCTGGGAGGTGGGTATAGTTAAACGTTCATTAACATACAGTACTTGCTTGGGGGTGCATGTATTTATGTGTTAATACATGTGTCCGAGAGCAGTCATAGTAACAAACAATAAATTAAAAGTTCTCGAGAACTGCAGTGAACAGCAACATTGTATTCACTGGAAGTTCACGAAGTCACTGTTTGATTGTAAGCTGTGCAGTTGGCATGGTCCTCAACTAGCAAGAGCACATGTGGAGCATTCTAATGCAACAGTAAAATGCTGCAATCGTTCAGAGAGAAAAACCTTGTTCACTCAAGACACAGATGGCTTGTTCTGTGGACAGATTATAGATCAGGTCTAACCTCCTCCTTGGAATATATCAATGGAAGAGGCACTATCAAAAACAGAGGAAGTGAAAAACTGGAAATAGGAAACATTTCCAATGTGCAATTGGCTTAGAAAGGGATAGCCAAAATGAATTTGAACATAGATCGATGGAAGCAATCAGGCCCTGAGACACAATTTTGTCTCCGAAAGCCACAAGCACATGTGAAAACATGATCACAAGGATGGACTATGAGTGGGACTAAGTAAGGAAAAGAAGGAGTCAGAGGAGACAACAGACAAAAGCAAGCAATGAGGGAAGGGTGAAGCAGTCATGGAGCCTAAGAGAGGATGAGTGGAAAAAGCAAGGACCAAGGAGAAAGGAAAGTGAAGCAATGCCACCCCCAAAAATGTGACAAAGATATTGGGACTGGCACATCAGCTCGTCCATAGCCCATCTTTTTATAAATATTTCCAGACACATATATCCTCAATATTTGGTGGGTGTATTGTTGGTGAAAATATTAAATCAAGTGATGCCATACAAAAGTATTGACATATGGATTTAAAGCATCAGCTTTCACAATTTTAAATTTTAGGAATGAAATTCAATGAAAAATATACAAGCTTTTGAACCATCCCTTGTGAAGTCATACATTTTCAGCCCTCTTTGAGAGAACTGAAGGAATGCAGATGATGACCAATGTAGAACAAACATTTTTGGCAAAAAGAAAATAGTATTACACTTTGATAGAACAGTTGCCAAAGTCTGAAGCAGTTTGTGATTAGAAATAACTGTAGCTTCAGCTGAAACACTAACTAGACTAGGAGGTCTTTATCTGAGACTGCAAAACTAAGTTGTTGCTTACTGAAATGGAGAAAAAATAACATGGTGCATATTATGGTGCATATTATCCAGTATGAGGAGTCAAAGGCTTCAAGGTTTTTTTGAACATGCAGAGACTGTCCTTTTGACTTGCACAGTGTCAAAGGCATAATGCTCATCAAGTGCACTTTGATGTTAACCAGGCAATAGCGAGATGTTCCCAGGAGATAATATCAAGCTATCTTGGGCTCCTTGTGTGATAAAGCCTTCAGCTTGGATGAAATATTCAGGGAGCAGTGAAATTGATGGAAGATTAAATGTGCAAAAGTTGAAAACTACTGTCAGATTTGAGTTTGCACAGGGATCTAACAACCTGTGTTTCTGGAATTTAAAGCAAGCTGAAGAGCATATGGCCTTGTTAATGCATTTCGATGTGTGAGCAGTTTTCATATAAATAAACTATTTTGAATGGGAGTACCAAATGGCTTGAAGTAATAGCAATGATACAAGTTCAAACTAGGTCAAGGCGTCAGATTTGGTGTTGGTGGGGTTTCAGTTCTAACAGTAATAAAAATGGAAATCTTGAAAGGACATGCACAGCTGTTGCTATGACCAAATTACTCCTTGCCTTTTTAAAAAGTCTTGTTTCAGAAGCAATACTATTAGGAACTGATTGGATTAGACAAGAGAAAGCATTTGGTCCTCAGCAGACTGACCAGATCTTAACCTTATATGGAGTCAGACCATTAGCCCAGTACTGTCTGTCTGACTGGCAGTGGCTCTCTAGGGTTTCAGACAGGGGGTCTTACCTAGCTTTACCAGGAGATGCCAGGGATTGAACTTGGGCTCTTCTGCACCTGCAGCACGTGTTCTGCCAGAGCTATGCCCTATCTTGTTGCTCTTTGTTGCAAACAGAGGAGGTGCTTTTCTAGGATACCCTTAATATCAATGCCATATTGCCTGGCTGATTCACTTACAATATAATCCTATGCATGTCTACTCAGAAGTAAGCCCCACTGTGTCTAATAGGAGTTACTCTCAGGTAAGCATGTATAGGATTGTAACCTTACTCTGGTTGTCAACAGGAGTGGAATTGATACAGAAGCTTAAGAGCATGTGGGAAGACAACAAACAACTTTACCCACTTCATATCACCAATGGTTTCAAGCTGCTGACTTGTGTTAGAAGAGGCTACTTACAATGTTTCTAACCACCAGCAAAGTTAGCTTTGTGGTCTATGGAGCTCACCAAGTAGAAATTGACAGTATTACTGTCAATGAAGGCCATCACCTTCAGAGGCACCACCCACTCAAAGTATCTCTATCTTTAGAGGTTTGGGCTTCAGTGACACATGGAAAGTTATCTGGATTGTGTCTGGGAGAGGCTCACATTGCTCTTGCAGTACACTATTTCAGAGTCCGTTTCTGGCAAATGTATGAAGCACAGCTGAGTGACAAGACTGGATCCTAAAAGGGTTCTGACTAGAAAGCACCGAGCCTTGAAACAGGATTAATCCAGGCACAAGTGGGAAGGTGAGTGGCCACCTGAACCAGAGCTCAGAGGACAGCTGATCCTGTAGGAAAAGAGGCATCCCATTAGAGGCAGCTAGCTGAACCTTCACATGCATTTGCCAGTCAAAGTCCTATTCGATGTGTAATATCTTTGCCACTTCAATGTTCTGTGGTTAAAAAGGCCACTAGCTGTGCCAACTTGCCTCTAATTTTGTGTGGCAGTCAAAAGGGCAAATCAGTAAATGAACTCAAACTCATTTTCACATGTGACCTGAGATGCATGTTGTCTCACTGGGGTAATTACACACAGCAATGCTTAACCTCGGATGCAGTCTCAAATTGGAGATAAGTAAATCACTTGACCAATATTTTTACTAGCTTATTACCACCAGATGCTTTGTTTAATCAGGGTCATCCTAAAAGTAATTTGGAATCATTCAGTAATGTAAGACAGTTTCAAAAGACAGTCAATTCCAATGCCATTAAGGTGGGATTTCCAATACTGTGCAATATTGACATATACTGTAGTTGCTTTGATTTAGTTCAGTGGTAAAGCTCTTTTGGCAGCATGGGGAGAAGCTACTTGCTAGCATAAAACATTACTTAATGTTATGCCCGTAATATTTTAAGATTGTCACCCTCAAAGGCGAAGAACTTGACAAACTTTTCTGAAACATCCTAGACATAGAAAGAATCTGAGGAATTTGGATAGATTAATTTTTAAAACTATGTTGTCAGAAGACTGAACTTTTTAAATTTGCTGGCTCTGTCTTTTTAAATGTCAGAAAAGAAGAAAGGTGATAATTTCTACCAATTACATAGCTTATTAAATTATACATGTATACATTATATATTAAATTATACAATACAAAAAAAGTATTATCTTTTTCAAAACAATTCAGCTTTTGATCAAATGATTGAAAATGATGGAATCTCATAATTTTTGGCAGCATTCATAATCTGACAGCCCAATCCTATTGCATGTTCCGCTGGTGGTGGCTGCTTAAAAGAAGCCGTAAAGCACGCTCTGGCAGCGCACTGAGTAGAGTGCTGCCCGAGCACCAGTGGGAAGGCAGGAGCCTCCCTGCCTGCGTCAGTGGACCCAGAAGGACCTGTCAAGGCAGGTAAAATGGCAGGGTGGGGGCAGGGTGGAACGAAGGAAGTGCAGGGGCGAAACCGGGCAGGGAGGCTACGGGAGGGAGTGGATCCAGTGGTAATGGCATGCGTGCTGGATCCTATCCTCTCCAGGAGCAGCCCCCTTGTCCCCTTTTTCTCCTCAGACTTGCGCCAGCAATTTCGCTTGCAAAGGTCTGAAGAGACCCATTGTGGGACAAGAGGCTTATGGATGGGAAAGGGGATCCACCCCAGAGGCGTTGCCAGGCAACCCCGCGGTTGGGGCTGCCCCCCGACGCGCCCCAATAAAACTGTCAAAATTTTAGGTTTCAGTTTCGAAACCTATTTTTGACAGGTTTTTTGGGGGGGGTTAATGTTTTCGGTGGGTTTAAAGTGTTAAAACAGCATGTTAAAGTGTTATGTACTTATCTGTAATATGGGGCGTTCCAGGACGTTCCACCGACGATCTTCTTCCTGCGCCCGGGCACAGCTTCTCCCTGCGCCCGGGTGCAGACTCTGTAACGCCCCCAGCAGTGGTTTCCGCGGTTTGCGCATGCGCAGAACCATGGAGTTTCCATGGACGTCCTGCGCATGCGCAAACTTCGGAAAGCGCTGCTGGGGGCATTACGGAGTCCGCGCCCGGGCGCAAGGAGAAGCTGTGCCCGGGCGCAGGAAGAGGATCGTCGGTGGAACGTCCTGGAATGCCCCATATTACAGATAAGTGCCGGCAAAGCACACATAACACTTTAACATGCCGTTTTAACACTTTAAACCCACCGAAAACATAAAAAGGCCAAACATTCCTTAAAAAACCCGAAAATTAAGGAGGCCCGCGCCCCCCCAGAGCCTCTGCGCCCCTACGCCCTGGGGCCCCCCGCCCCCCGGCCCATATCAGCCGACGCCTCTGCTCCACCCCTCCCCCCACTGGATACAGTGCATGCCTTTTTGGTGCGGCTGCAACATCGGGTGGGAAGGGTAGGATTGGGCTGTTAGTCACTCTTCCGGTTTCATTTCTAAAACATTTTATCCTTAAATTATTCCTTTTCTGCTATATATATTTTTAGTGTTTCATATTAACGCAATGTGAAAGTAACTTGTAAATGTAACTTATAAAGACACTCAGAGACTATTACTAAGCTATATTTTAATTTGATTTTGGATTATTTAACAACTAATCTCCTTCATGATCAATTCACACATTTGGACTCACTGATGAATTTCCTTCATGCAAATGTTCTTGGGCTCCTGCTTGCCCATCTGCATATGGTTAAAGTGCTGGTGAAGTATAAGGAAATGAATTCAAATTGCACAAGATTGCAACAGCTCCCTCTTTTGTAGTGGCTCAAGAAATTGTAATTGTATATAATCCAGCATACACAAACATCATCTACCTGAACGTAGGTTGGCATGAGCCCAAGGATAGAAAACTTTCATTTGGTAGCACTAATGCACACATGTGAAAGTTTTAAGCAGTACTGCACACAATGTTTTAAGAGGTGTTTAAGCCTTCACAACATTTTATTGGGCTTCTTTATCTTATCCTCTGCATTTAAATATAACATTCTAAAATGTCCATTATTAGAGAAGCATCAAGTCACACTTTCATGAAGGTTTTTGAAACTCATTAAGAGCACATTCAAACCAGCCTATTTATACGGTGGTCCACACATAACAAAATGTAACAGCATTCGCTTGGGTCCCAAATACATTTAAGAACAGGTCTCACACAGCTGATTCTAGTGGAGTTTGTTCCCAAATCTTTGTTTAGGATTGCTGGCAGTGGAATAAAAGTGTCTACATTATAAGCACTATCCCTGCACAAATGCATTTCCATAGACTACATAAATATGTAATCTATTCTCCACTTTTTTCTATCATAACATTCCACTGGGTGATTCTGATTAGCTGTTCTCTTGCTGCTGCAGTAAAATTCTGCAGAGTGCCTGATGGATGTATACGGTGTGTGAATAAAGACAGTTTCTGCAGCCATCCATAACTCAATTCATTTAAACCGCAATCTGATACTGGAGAAGAGCGGGGAGGGGAACTCCTAGGTTTGGACCCCCCTTCCAAAACCATTTGTTTTGCATTGTGCAGAAAGCTAAACAGAAATATTGAATCTGAAAATAAAAGCTTCAGATTTCACTCTTGATTAGGGTGTACAATTCTCATTCTCTCTCGGGGGGGGGCTTATTTCTCAGTAATGTAGGCAATGAGCTGAAATTATTTAATCAACAGAATCAGGAGTACTTTTGATGTATTTTATTTTTTTTAAAGTCAACAAAGCATGACTGAATGATTTTTGTATGGTTAATAATTTGTCACATAGCACAGAAGCAATACAGACTGGGAATCCTTGTCAAAACAAGAATTATTATATTAAATAATTGAATTCTATACTTTATTGGCTTGACAAGGTATACAGGTGTTACTAGGGCAAACGAAAGGGCAAAACATTCTTTGACAGGGAAAGCCAAGGGTTACATTCTAAGGCCACAGGTCAGGGATAACCAAGAAGGAACAGATGAACAATTATTCTAAACTAAAACTAAACTAAACTATTCACGAACACAGCCAAGGGTCACAATCTGGAAGGTCATGACTGGGAACTGGATACGCTTTGCAGTAAGTGGGAACTTGGAGCATCACAAACCTGTTTACCTGCCGAGGGACTCTGATCATCACTCTTACACAAGGGCCTGTGAGTTCAGACTAAAATCTCTCTTTCACACAGTTGTCACCAGATCCCCAGGGTTCTATTTCCTATTCAAGTATTTAATCAAAAGACACTTTGGTTTAAGATCAGTAAGTATTAAGGTGCTTGCCATTTTCCCCTTGTGACCCAAAAAGCATAAGAAAATTGGAAACTAATGGGGTCACCTGAATTTCTGCACAACGCAAACAATAAAGACTTTGTAAAGTCTTTATATCATTATGGCTTTGCAAATTAGGCTCCATTCACCCACACTTTGCCTTAGCTTTTCAGCTTAACACTGGATTAGGGAATGTGTTGAGGCAGAAACTAAACAGGTGAAGCTTCCCCAATCACCTTCTAAAGATACATGTGATGAATGTACAAGGCTTCCCCAAAATGCCTGTACTACTACTATACTGTAGTAAATGTCCAGGCAGAAATTCTGCAGGAGCAGCATCCACAATCACTTGCCACAAATGGACTGCTAAGTTAATGTGCCATCAGTACCATGCAGTATATGTGCATAGTGCATTTCTACAGTATTCAGCTGTGGTCCCCAAACAAACTGCACTGAATTCTAGAGGCATTTTCAAATCCTGGAAAGCAGACCGGGTTGACACCAACTGCTTGTACCTCAGCAGAAGCTACCGGTAAGTGGAGCAGAAGTTGGAGGAGTCGCAGCAAGCTTCCTCTTTGATTCCTCCAAATCATTTGAGACATCTTTCAAACCTGAAAAATCCAACACTATGTCTACAAATAGAAGATTTTCTGTAGCCTTTGTAGTTTTCTTCAAATACATATACCTGCAACCATTACAATAGCCTTGCGAGTGGCTAACGGTGCCAAAGACTCAAACACCAACCCCCCCCCAGCACATAGTCTATTACCATGAAGTTACTCCTTCAGAGTTCATAATCTTTGCTTTTGGGGTGCTTGATACACCAACCTCCACAGTGTTGTTTACAACAGCCATGCTGGGAGAAAATTTTTACCTGCTGCTAAATCCTTCTATTGACAGAGTTCAATTCAGAGAAAACTACAGTATGACCCCCATATCTGCAGAGAATATATTTCTGCCCCCCCCACGTGGATACCAGGAATCCACATATAGGGGGAACACTTTCCCCTGTGCCCCCCTCCCACACCCATTACCTTAGTTAGGCTTCCAGCGCTGGCACCAAGGAAGTGCATCTCTTTCTTTACAAAAATGCACTAAGCCAGCATGCTGGCTTATAGCACAGAGCAGGCAAGCAGCCTGCATACTAGAGAGGCTCCCAAACATTAAACAGGATGTTAAAACAGGAAGCAAGAAGCTCTGTGCTAAAAGTCAGCATGCTGGCTTATAGCGTTTTTGTAAAGAGACGCGCTTGCTATAAGCCTAACTAAGGTAATGGGCGCGGGGGGGGGCACAGGGGAAAAGCGTTCTCCCTATCTACAGATTTCTGGTATCCACAGGGTGGGAGATTCCTGGTATCCACGGGGCAGTCCGCTCCGCCGATATCCTTGGCCCTTTCCCGGCCCGGATTGGCCTTACTCTGCCGCCTCAGATGTATGTCAGCTCCAGAGCTGGCGTACATCTGAGAAGGCCCATAGGCCCTGGGAAGACCTACACCCGGGGAAGTTGGACAAACATCCCCATGAGGTGTTCTCGGGCCGCGCTGGTGAGGCCCAGGAACAGGCTCAGGATTTCAAGGCCAGCCCTTTAGGCCGGTCGCAGAAAGTTACACAGGATTGCGCTGTAAGTCTGTTCCACTCCATATGCTCCATTCTGAGAAGGTAACTCTGCAAGTATTGCATACAATTTAACTATTTAAATATTTAAAGTACATATTAAATATAAATACTTAATATTTAACAAATATTTAATTTACATACAAGGTAAGAAACCATATTTTCAATCAAAGCTGCACTGTTCTAAGCTTCTGACAATCCATATTTTCTGCTGGGTCGTTGTTGCTATGTTATGTATATGCCAATAAAGGTTACTCTGACAATACATACTGTAAGCCAAGTTGAGTTGTATTTGACACACACAGAAATTAACATAACCTAGAAAGAAATCAGTGAAATTACATGAAGGAAAGGAAAGTATGGCTGGAGCTATAAGTGGCCTACAGAGCAAATGTGCATTCAGTGCGGGTTCCAGGTTGGTGGAGGCTCTAGGTTGGATTTCTGCACTGCCCAAAGTCAAGTGACAGGTCTGTCAAGTGACAGTAGCCTTAGGCAGTGGATCCTCCCACCCTCCCCATCAGCAAGTAGGGGGAAAATCTATGGCACCTGAAACAAGCAATGAGACCTAGGAGGTTTGCCCAGCCGAGCAGATCCACCGACGAAGCCCCACTTGACTGATCTCTGATGCCCTCCCCTGCACAAATTGCACGTTCTGCAGATGCTCACTTGAGAGTCACTCCAAAATCAATGTGCCACATATGCAGACCTGTACACAGGACTGCAGCTATGGCTTCTAGTCCGTTCCATTATGTAACTTTAACATCAGCCTGCTTTTGTTAAAACAGTATCAAGATCAATACTGTTTCCTCCATTTGTTTTTGTATCCTTTGGACAGGGAGAGCATATAGATGAACATAATGAACAGAGGGGCTTATGTCCTAGTCAAAAAGAAGGGATCATTTTCTTTGCCCTTCTGGCCTGCTGTACAAAATCTATATCACATTAATCATTTCTGAGCTCAGTCCCAGTGTGAGGTAGGAGCACAGTGTAATTTACTGTGCAGGCATATGACTTTTTTTGCCTCTTCCTCAGTTTTCTGCACATCTCACAGGTAGTAGCCAATGCCTCCACACCCACTGAGAATGTCTTTTGGCTAAGCTGTTATCCACAGCAAAATGGAAAAAGGAACCATTAAATCCCTATTAAACCTTCACCAACATAAACACTGAATTAATGTTATGCAATAAACAAATTAGATGAGACGTGATATTTCACATAGGCACATAGCCACTTACCTGCCATGTAATTAATTACAGTACAAATGCTGTGGTTAGCAAAACTGAGCATATAAGAAGGGCAGCAGATACTTATATTTGTGTGACCCATAAATTAGTTCCAGACTTCATCCAGCTCAAATTACTTATTACTAAGACCCACTGAAAATAATGGGACTTAAGAAAACCACGCAACTACTGTAACTTGCTCCATTCTTTTAATCATCAAAACTGATCTAACACCAACTTTTGGGTGGATCCTGGGAACCACCCTAGAGCCATGGAAATCTGGCTAAGTTGTAAGAGTCACAGACATCTTGCTAATCATCCATGAATCTGACTAGCTAAATCTTGGCCCTAGCTATTTTGCTATGCACACGGTTACCCAGAGTCCTATCTGCACTGTGGTGAATCAGACGTGTGTCTTTATCCGAGATCAATCCTAAGAACACATGGTCAAGGCTAATGCCTTGCCTGGCTGCCTTATTTATTTATTTATTTGAACAATTTCTATCCTGCCTCCCCCTCCCCACATACACAATTGGGTACCCAAGGCATAATATATAATAAAATCACAGTAAAATACGACAATAATAAAATATTAGGTGAAGGTAAAGGTATCCCTTGACAATTAAAAGTCCAGTCGTGTCCGACTCTAGGGTGTGGTGCTCATCTCCGTTTCAAAGCCGAAGAGCCAGCGCTGTCCAAAGACGTTTCCATGGTCATGTGGCCGGCATGACTCAACACCGAGGCGCGTGGAACGCTGTTACCGTCCCGCTGACACGGTACCTGTTAATCTACTTGCAATTTCTTGCTTTTGAACTGCTAGGATGGCAGGAGCCGTCGCACGGATTCGAACTGCCAACCTTTTGATCGACAGCTCATGGTTCAGTGGTTTAACCCAGCAGTGCAATAAAATTTGATATGAACCAGCAACTCAGGTCATGCCACAATTGTTCAAATATCCTGTCCCTAGAGAAAAACTAAGACCCTTTAGGTCAACAAAGAAACAAGGGATTCAAACCTCTCAAGTCCACCATCAGCCTTATTCTAATAACATTGCCTCCTTAAGTTTCAAAAAGAGTACTGCTTTTGATAGGCTGAAGAAATCCACCCCTTTCCCAACATTAATTCAGCTATCTTTCTTTGGCTCAAAATAGCCAATGTACTGAAACCTTCAGAATAGGGTGTAGTTAACTAACAGCACAATCCTGACAAACAATGCGGCAGCGGAGCAAGTGCTCTGCTGCCGGAAGCAGTCGCACATTTGCGATGACCCGGGAGTAAGGGCCACTGGCGTGAGGCCGGAAGCACAGATCGCCCCTGTGGCCGCCGGATTCAGGTAAGAGATCCCCCGGCGGGTGCAGGGGCGGTCCAGGTGGCGAGGGAGGGGGGCCATTGGCCAAGCCGGCCCAGGAGAGGGCAGGGATGGTGGCCGTCATATCCCCATCCCGGCCAGCACAACCGTTACACAGCCTCCTCTTACTTCTGCCAGCTAAATCTCGATTGGCCCTTGGCCGCCGCCAGATGGATAGTTAGTCAGGATTTGTCAATCTACATTGACAAAGAAGTCAAGAATGAGTTCCTATTAGATTACATTATCATTTCCCCCCTTTATGGTAAAGACCCTAAGTAGCCTGACCAGAAAGCGGAGGAGGGCAGAACAGGGCGGTGATGGGGAGAAGGGTTTGGTGGCAGTGATGCATGCAGAATTCTGATCCCCCCCCCTTCCTGGGCCTGATCCGCTTTCATGAATCAACTGTGACTTGCATCAGCAATTGAGCTGATGCAGGTTTGAGTTGACCCAGAGCAGCTACTGAGAGCTACCCCGGGGCAAGGGAACTAATGTTCCCTTACCCCAAGGAGGCCTCCAGTGGCCAACCCCCCTCCCCAAGGGATACAGTGGAAGCCACGCCAGCACCACTGCATCACCACGCAGGGATTTAGTTAGGATTGGGTGGCCCCCATAGTAAAGAAAAGTAGCTATGGCCAACGGCCCCTTCTCCCTACCTTCCTGGTTTCTCACATGCAGCCCATGTGCAATGCAACTTACTTTTCTTTTCCTACTTCCCTAGACCTTTGAATCTGTCTTTTACTGAGTTTGGATGAAGCCCAAAAATCTTCCTCCAGGCTTCCTTAGGTCCAGTTCTCTGTCCTGATTTAGCAAGGACTCCCAGATAGTGTAGAAGACATGTTGAGATTCCTTCTCAAAGATCTGGGAAATTGGTGAGTAACCTCCCTCATCAGAAAGTGAAATCCAATAGACAGCTTCTCAAAAAGCACACACCAATTTTGGGGGAGTAAATCCATCAGTTTTGTGAAGCTGGAGGTGGACCTTGCATTCTAGTTTGCCTTCTAAAAGGTTTGCCTTCTAAAGGTTATCTCAGGTATCAGCAGGACATCTCTCTCTTGCACTCCTGCTAGAGTCTGTATTAGTGCAAAAGACTTCTGAATAAACAATTTCCATAGCATTTTAGCATTTCACTCGCTCTGTTCCCCATCCTTGCTCTACTACTTCCTCCTCCCTCATGAGGCAAGATAACACTCAGTTGTTTCTCTGTTTCAGACCGGGTAATTTCATGAAGACTGTATATCTCACTCCCATCCTCACTCTGCTAGTCCTGGGACACTCTTCTTGCTGGGAACATACTGGTTTAAGTAGTTTTTTACCCTTAGGTCACTATATGCATCACTACTCTCTCTCTCTCTCACACACACACACACGCACGCACGCACGCACCTCTACCTCCTGGTGTAGTACCAATGGTCAAAGGTCCCTAGAACAGCAGTTCTCAAGCTGGTAGGTCATGACCCACCAGTAGAACCAGATGCTGTCTCCTGTCACCTTACCCCGAGGAGGCCTCCAGTGGCCAAATCTCCTGAGGAACACAAAAATACAGCTCTAAGAAAATACCGTATTGTCCCGAGTATAAGACGCACCTGATTATAAGACGCACCCTTAAAGTTTGGTGCTATTAAAAAAAATTAATTAAATCACTGGCATTAAATTGCAACAGCCTGATTATAAGACACACCCCTAGTTTAAAAACTTAAATTAGGAGAAAAAAGTGAGTCTTATACTCAGACCAATACGGTATTTTCTTAGAGCTGATGCTCATAAACCAGAGGCCTTGTGAAGGTCGCTTTCAAATACTCCTTTTATTCATATTCATGGTTCAAACCATGAAGCGTGTGGTTTCCTCCACACCAGGCTGCCTCCCCTCAATAGTTTGTGGTGAGAAACCACCAAATATCAACCTACTCATTTCACACAAGTGTTTTGAACATATGAAGCTGCCTTGTAACACCAACTCAGGTAATTTATTCATATAATCTAACAGTGCCTGCTCTGAATGGCAGCAGTTTTCCAAACCCCCAAGCAAAAATGTATTTATTAAAAGCATCTATTACGATTTAAGGTTTTCATGGCCAGCAATGATTTATCGGTTGTCTTGGATTTAACGGGTAAAAAGCCATGGTGAAAATTGCAGGTATGGAATCAATATAAAACCAGAGCACTGAGGCAAATCAACGTAGAAAAACTGTATTAATCTCTGTAATTAAACAGAACACCCACACGTTAAAAAACTGAAGTAAAAAACATTTTTAAAATTAAAAACCATACTCCAAAAATGCGACGTTTCGCTCGAATTGTATCGAGCATTCTCAAGCAGCCCCCATCCAGCGGGAAGTAGTTATCCAGTCTGGTATGCAAGCACACTACATAAAGGGGGAGAACAGCCTCAGACTTGTACACAAGTAATTAATCAGGTGTGCGTGGAAGAAATGGGGGAACAACCATCCATCTCACTCAGCATGACCTCGAGTAACCCTCATAACAAGCCCTATTACCGAGTCCGGGTCCAACAGTTGGCTGAGGCAACACCGTAATCGGGGTCTACTTGAACCTTGTGTGCCGGGTGGCGGGGTTAAAAAACCAGTATGCTGAGCAGGACACTCGGCATGCTATTTTTTTTAGTGTCCTGCTTGGCATGCTGGTTTTTTGTTTTTACTCCGCCACCCAGCACACGAGGTTCAAGTAGCCCCCGATTACGGTGTTTGAACTGCTCCTAATTGCATGGTTGATATTACATCAACATGTCTATGGACAGGGAGAGTGGCTAGCCAGGTTTACAGGGGAGATGCGAGTGTACTTGATCCTTATCTCATTCTCTCCTGCTTACTGGAATATAAGCACAGGGTTCTGTATACAATGACCAGAATGACCAATTCAAATTTGAGAGCCTATTTGAGTTACTTAAGTGGCAACTTAAATACACCATTCCTAGACTGTAAAGATGTGAAGAGTTAAACTCTCAGAGGATAAAATATTTCTCCCTCATTCAATTCATTCAGATTGCACCCAAATCCAAATGCTTATTCATTCAAGTATAAGAAGTTTCAAGTGGAGGGTAAAAACAACAACAACAACAATAATAATCTCTGTGGTGGTGGTCTCTATCAAAGTCTAGACTTCTTCCCTCACTTCTGCCTTTTCAATGACTATAGGACTTCAAAATGACAGGGGTTCTTTGGGTTCCCCAACTCTATTTCATGCTTTCCAACTAAATTGTTCCCCCTATCAGTTTACTGGACGCAGACAGCTTCGAAGGCAGCACTGCCATCCAAGCAATCATGCTTTGATGATAAGAGTGTGCTAAGAATGCCAATTTCCCCAGGAGGCTAACTCTACCTGCTGTCAATTTGCTTGTTTAAACATACCATATGGCCATAGATTTTGTTTTAGAGATGAGCATATTTTGAAGTGCTGGACTGGGGGAAAAAATGTTTAGTAAACATCTCACAGAAAAGCATGAACAATAAACACAATCCTCCTGATTACTGCTTTGAGAGTAAATAGATACATGATTTTAAGATCCTACCAGTTTTCTTCTAAAATATACAATATAATTTTTACTTACAGACATCATGAAAGATACGGCAAGAATGTGTGAAACCATCCCTATATCTATTTTCATGGAAATGTTCACCTTACTGAAGAGTGATGTTGCATGTTTGGGACATTAATCTGCAAAAAGCTGCATGGTTGTGGGTTTTTTTTTGTTTAAGAGCAAGATATTTTGAACACTCAGTTTATGTACTAGTTTGCGTCGTAATATACGTGCACTAAAACTGCTGATACACCTGTTATTTCACATGGTCTGCCTTTTCCTGGTTATCATTCATTTATTTTAAAAGATTTATATTCAGCTTATAAGAAAGTACCGTTTACATGGTTGTCAAAATGATCCAAGGGGACTCAATTTTTTTTTTAAGTCATAAATACATATGTTGTTGAATCACTGTTTCCTAAGTGCTGACTAGCTTGCTAATGCCTATTGTCCCTTACTGAAGCACCGTCTCACTTGCTATTGCAGATGGTGCCAAGCTGTTGCTAAAAAGAACACATCTTTCCACTTCCAATTCTCTGTAATTAGTTTCATTTTGCAATCTCGTGTACAAGACGTCACTATTTTTTAAATTTAATTCATGCACCTGCAATAAATTGGGAAACTTGTTACTTGATTCAGGATACTTACATTCCAATCCTACCTAAACTCCCCCACGCCGTTGCAGCAGTGGCGGCACAGGCTATGCTGCACCCTGCAGGGGAGTTTAACAGGTGGAAAGCCTCCTCAGGGCAAGATTTGTTACCTTGCCCCGGAGAAAGCCCCAGTTGCCGCTATGGGTCAACTCAGACCCGCACCAGCTATGTACCTGGCG
This sequence comes from Plestiodon gilberti rubricaudatus, assembly GCA_026170595.1. NCBI lineage: Eukaryota > Metazoa > Chordata > Lepidosauria > Squamata > Scincidae > Plestiodon > Plestiodon gilberti. Next base: position 189,167,504 of record JANXHW010000002.1, on the reverse strand, counting down.
CATGTCTGAGCTGACTTGTGTCAGTGGATTAGGCCTGAGAATGGAGGTATGATATGGCACGTGCCAGCGACACTGATCCTGCCCCCCTCCCGGGCCCAATTCACCTGCACCTGCTCCTGTTTGCCCCCTCCCGACCCATCCCTTTACAGTGCTTTGGAGACAGCTTGGAGGTCTGGTGTGCCTATGGAGCGCACACTCTGCCAGCATGCCAGTTCTTAACCTTAAATTGTGTAAAAATTAAGTAATCCATTAATCTTTCAAAAGCAACACAGACTGTCAGTGCAATCCTGTGTAACTCTTGTGTAACAGTAGATCCACCGGTGTAAGTGCACTTATGCCAGTGTAACTTGCCGTACGCCGACGTACACAGGTTGGACACCAGGGTAACCTCCCTCGGATGACGAGCATGCACAGTTTGGACACAGGACAGATGCCAGTGCAACTCTGCAGGTATAGGGGGCATTCCGGGGGTGTTCAGACACCCTTGGAATGCCCGCTGCGCCGGTGGAGTTGCGCTGGAGTCCGTCCTGCGTTTGAACTGCACATGCGTGGCATCTGAGGGGGGGTTATGCTGGTGTTCATCCTGTGTCTGTCGGTGTACAGCAAGTTACACTGGCATAAGTGCACTTACACCGGTGGATCTACCGTTACACCGGTGCAAGAGTTACACAGGATTGCGTTGTAAGAGATATTAAGAACAGGTCATAACTGAATTTTTATACATATTATAATAATTATTAATGATAATATTTATATACCGCTTTTCAATAAAAAAAAGTTCACAACATAGTTTACAGACAAAATAAAAAAATAAAATGGTTCCCTGTCCGAAAAGGGTTCACAATCTAACGATACAGAACAACAGCAAACAGCCGCTAGAAAAGACACTGAGCTGGGGTGAAAGGGACAGTTACTCTCCCCCTGCTAAATGTAAGAGGAGCAACTACTTGAAAAAGTGCCTCTTTATCAAGTTAGCAGGGAATTTATTAAACTATTATTCATAATCAACCAGATATCAATCAAAAACCAGTCATAAATAAATGCATTAAGTAGACAGATCCAAGAACACACCGGTAATCAGAATTCATTTATTTATTGAAACTCAGATAGGTAATAAAGTCCGTTAATCCATGGAAGCTTAAGTAATTATTTCAGTTGATCAAATAATGTCTTCAAACTCATCAACTAATAGTTTATTATTATGATCACCAGTCAGTTGATATTCAGTATGACTCGGTTTCGGATAAATATTACTAATAAACATTACTTCAGAAAGTAATAAACATTACTTCAGAAAGGGTCCATCTTTCATCCACTGAGCTAGGATATACCGTATTTTTCGCACCATAAGACGCACTTCCCCCCCAAACAATAGGGGGAAAAAAGCCTGCATCTTATGGAGCGAATAATAAAAAAAGTAAAGAAAAAAAATACTTACCGGGGCTTCAGGGAGGCCTGCAGAGGCTCGTGCAGGCCTCCCCGATCTTCATTTCGTCAAAAACCGGCCATTTTCGGCCACTTCCTGTTTTGACCAAAACCGGAAGTGGCTGAAAATGGCCGTTTTTTGCCGAAATGATTGGGGAGGCCTGCGCGAGCCTCTGCAGGCCTTCCCGATCTTCATTTCATCAAAAAACAGCCATTTTCGGCCACTTCCGGTTTTCGTCAAAACAGGAAGGGGCCGCAAATGGCCGTTTTTTTGACGAAATGAACATCGGGGAGGCCTGCAGGAGCTTCTGCAGGCCTCCCTGAAGCCCCGGTAAGTGTATTTTGCTTACATTTTTTATTATTTTTATTTTTATTTAAAAAACCTTTTCCCCCTATTTTTTGCTCCATAGGATGCATGCGTCCTATGGTCCGATGCATCCTATGGAGCGAAAAATACGGTAGGTATAATTCTATTTGCCTCTATAAGGTGTTATTAAAATAATATACTGATACCTCCAGTATCATTTCAACATCTGTGTCTGCTGCACATTCAGCTTTTTAATAAATCCATCCTAACTCACTTCAGAAACTGTCCCATCAGTGTTGCTCTTTGCTGGTGTGGCTCAACTACATAGCAAAATCCCTCTAGCTGTGCTCCTCTGGTGACAGAGGTACTGTGCTCAGTAATGAAACTACCACACAATGAAAACTAGTCCTCCTTCCTCATGTGTGGGGAGAGGAGAAATGCTTCAACTGTCCTAGGTTCCATGGAATGGTGCCATTTTACTGCAGTAGCTGGGGGAAGACTATCATCCATGGCCTATGAGACTGAGGATCGTTACTGGGAAAGTTGCACACACCATATTTTCCCACAGGTGCTGCTGGGACCAGGAATCCTTGGGTCTGGAAGGGTCACCTCTACTGGCACATCATCACTGTCCTGCTGCCCCAAGCTAGGCTTTTGGGTGCCTTGGGTCAGCGGAATTTTGACGTAGTAACGGGGACAAGAATTGCAGCACTTGCAACCATTGCCACCACCACAACCACCACCCCTCTGCTCCAAGGCAACTTCCGGATGCCTTTGGAACAGGGGGGAGACCACAATGAAAGGTAGCTGGGATGGGCTCTTTGGGCACCGTGCAAGCGATCTATGGATCCCTTGCAAAGTGTGATATTCATACACATCTGCTTGAAACATGAGCGTAGCAAAAATCCCTCTACTGTGCTCCTCTGGTTACATCACAGTAGAAGTGCTATGCTCAGAACCAACGGTGAAATCCACCATAACCTTCCGGCACTGAAGCGAGTGCTCTGGCGCCAGAAGGCGTCGCAAACGTGCCGTAAGGAGTAAGGGAGGAGTAAGGCCAGCCTCCCTCACTCTGGCACCGGACCGAGGATGCGGCCGGTGGCAGAAGGTGAGTCTCCTGCCGGTGGCTGCATGGGTAGTCCGGCCAATGAGGGAGGGGGCCCATTGGGTGAGCCGGCCCCGGGAGGGGGAGGAGATGACATTGGCCATATCCTCGTCCCCGTTGGGCCGACTCAGCCATTACACCGTCTCCTCCAACTTCCACCAGCTATTTAACTGGCGGAAATCTGAGGAGGCCGATGGGGAAGGTGTTACACCCGAGTAGACCTCCGGCACGCCGCATGGCGGTCTGGACGTCGAAATCCTGTGCAAAAAGTAAAAGATTCAACTTCCCAGTAAATTTTTCAAATTACTCCTTTGATTCCCCTCCCTCTCCAGTGCTGTCTTTCTGAATTCTGGAAATAAAAATCCCAGGAGAACCACAGATTCTGGCACTTTTAGTTGCACCAGTAACGTATTCTGGTATTTCAGAACCCCAAAATCTGTGAGGGAAATTGGCAAAGGAGAATTCTATAAGCATCCCAAACTTAACTCTTTATTAAAAAAAAAGATTTTAAAAAACTAGGAGCAGGCAAAGATCAAGCATAAAAAATTAAAGTTTATAGGATTGGTATTTCGGACTGTGGTATGTTTCTCAAGACTGAAACTTAACCAAAAACTATTCTGCAACTTTAACTTCATCGTAGTAAATTTAAACAGGCATTTGCCACAACACAGGCAGTCCATCTCTCCCCCTAAACGATTCCAAAGATTTACACAGGAGGCAAGGACCACTCTTTATACATTTCTGTGCCTTTTTGTTTGTTTGATCATTCATTCCCTTTTCATACCAGGAGACACCTGACAGTTTTGAGTTAGTATGTTAATAAAATACCAATATTCTACACTACTTCATTTCAAATTTGGGACCAGAAATATATTCCACTCCTGAAACCTGTCAAGCAAGGGCATTCATCTTTTATTACTTCTATATTTTGGAGATGCAATAATGTAAGGGTGAGTCACACATTACTTAGTCACCTGCTCTTAAGTGTAGTCGTCTTCTGTCATATTCTTCTGCACCTTTTCATAGTTCATTTTATTTAAAGTGCCAAATAAGAAACAGACAATGCCATTTCCAGTCACCAATATATGCTGGCAAATGCATAACTGTAATAATGAAACCATCATCATCCCTAATGTCTTCTTATTAATCACATTCTGATTATATTAGCCGGATGAGGAAATTGCTGAATCCACATAAGGTGCCAATATCACAGCTGTTATTTATATAGTGGAAAAAAAAGATACTTACATCATATACACAATGAATATAAAATATGGGATCTACTGCAATGACCAGAAGAGATGCTAGACAGATGCTTATGCGCAGTGATGTAGACTTGAATGTAATGACTCTGACTCGAGTTGGACTCAAGTCGCGTCAATGACTTGACTCGAACTTGACACGGCGATTGTAAGACTCGAAAAACTCGACTCAAGACTTGGAGCCTTTTACATCAAGCTGAATTTTCTTCAGGTTTAAACCCATTTTTCCCATTAAATAGATAGGGACTTGCACCAAAGACTCGGAACTTGGAGGAAAAGACTTGGGACTTGACTTGAGACTTGGACCCAGAGACTTGATCCACATCCCTGCTTATGGCCTCATATGGCCTGAGTGGTACGTCAGGCCTGCTGCCAACCTATGCTAGAGAGAGCATGGATCCAGTTAGCATGATGGGCTGCAGTCAGTGTTTCAAGTTACCTGAGCAAAATGCACATGAGTCTCTAGGAGAACATATGTCATGGCAGTTCAGTGTCAGCTTAAAGTATATATTAGCCTCCACAGGCCTTGAGTGAGCGAGTGCATCTCTAAACTATTTACCAGCATTTTACTGACTCTGTCTTTCGCAGTAGCTGGACACACTGAAACTTAAGAGGTGGAGTTTTCCTGACACAGAAATAAAATGAGAAAAAAATAATTTGCTTGCTTACCGTATTTATTGGCGTATAAGACACACTTCGTCTAAATTTGTGACCCAAAATAGTAGGGTGCGTCTTATACGCCAATACTAAAAAATCCCTCCCCCCCCGCCAGTTTTAAAGCATTTTTGGGCTTACCGCGTTTTTTCCGGAGCCGGAGAGCTCCCTTGTGCTTTTTCCCTGACTTATCTATCTGATCTACAGCTGTTTGTCGGGTTTAATTTATGCACGTGCATGAGTTGAGCTTCTCAGCAGCCAGCAGAGGGCGCTGTGCTCCTCAGTTCAGTTCAGCTGAGCTGCAGAGGGTGTGGTCTTTCCAGCTCCTCCGATGCTGAATGAATGCAGCTTGGGTAAGCTTCTGAACTGGGCCTAGTTGGGAGGCTTTGGAAACTGTGCATGGGTGGGTTGGGGGGAAAAGAGTTTAGTCTGGGGGCTTTTTGTACATGGGATTTATGTTCTGGTGCATTTTGTTCATGTGTCTTATTGCTGTTTTAAAAGAGATCCTGGTATTTTTGTGCAATTTATGTAAATTAGCTAATTAAGCAGCCAAGCGGTAAGTGGCCAAGTGGCCCAAAAATACTTTAAATCTTTTTTTCTTGAAACCCAGGGCCAAAAGGAAGGTGCATCTTATACGCAGGTGCGTCTTATAGGCCGATAAATACGGGTAATTTCTGTGTGTATAGGGACAAGAACAGAGTAAAAAAAGGGCATGAATCCCTAATGGCAAGATGCTGCCACTTTTGATCAAGTTGTTAGTATTCATATAGCACTTCAGATTCAAAATTCTTCCCATAGAATAACTCAGTAATTCTACATCAACGCTGTAAAAAAAATATCCAGCATTTATTTATTTAATTTATAGACTGCTTTGCCACCAGCGTGCCCAAAGCGATGTACAACAAAAGCAAAACCCGAAAAAAACAATTCTATCAATACAAAATGCCTTTAAAACAGAACACATACAACAAAATAAAAAATAGTTTAAAAGCAACCACTATCTTTACTGAAATATTATTATCCTTATATTGTAGATGAGAGGAAATGAACTGCGAGCATGTATCTTGCCTAAGGCAACCTACTGGCTTTATGGCAGATGTAAGATGTGAATTGGGGAGTTAGCTCACGGCTCAATCTCTTACCCACTATGTTTCATTGTTTCTGGGGCTGGATAGCAGAAGAGTCCCTATCACAGGCAAGAGACCAAAGAAAAATTCAGGAAATCCGTGGTGAATTTGTCTCCTGGGCCCTTAACAAACAAGCAAACCCTACATTTTACCAAAGTGCAGCAGAAGGGCTGCTTTAATCGCTCATTTATCTTCATATATGCAGCAGGCCCAGAAAGCAATGAGTGACAGCACTAGCACAGCAATATTATATAAATTCATTGAATACTTATAGGCAGCTGACTCAATTCCAGAGTGATAAGCCATGTCAAAAAGGTATGAAAATAATTTCTTTCCTTTAGTGTCAATTCAAGGTGTGATTTAAAAACTGTCCTGCTTTAGGTATATGAACAGAATTTCTATTATCCACCTGTCAAAAAAGCCATTTTATTCAAGTAATATCTGAAATCAAATGAACCATAAAATCTGTCTTTAACAATACCAAAAAAAAGTTATTAACACTCTTGGGAGATTCAGGAAGGTGTTGATTCCTATAAACACTTCAAGGGTGTATCTTTATGGGAGTGTCCTGCTTCCCATGTTTTTAAAAATACTGCGCTAAAAAGAAATGGTGGAAAGAAATCTACAAAAAGACAACACAATGCAAAATGATATATATAGTACAATGTCACTGAATGGCAGCAACTTCCAGCACAAAGTGAAAAGATTTTTCCCCCCGCGACGTGTAACGTACAGCATTCAACATTAGAAGCCTGGATCCTCTTGAGCATATGTAGGAGGTTTCAATTGCTACTCGGGTTCCCAGCACGTAGAGGTACTCAACGACACAATTCCCTTATATTGTTGCTCCTACGGATGCTCTTGAACATGGAGAATCAAGAGACTCTAGGCTTTGATTAGCCCTTAACAAAGCCTTCATTATCATTAGCCAGCCCTCCACACCTCTAGTTCCCTGCTTCACAAGGATAACTGGGGAAGAGGGCAGAACAGGACAGTCAGGATGATCTGGCTGGGGGGAAAGCTCATTATAAATTAAATCTGAACTTCAGAGGAGTTTGCTCAGTCCATAACAGACGCAGGACGTCTGAATTCCCCCAGTTTCAAAACTCATCCCATCACTAGCCGTCACTTTATGCAGTGAATTTTGCTCTGTGCTATCCCTGAAGACTAAACAATTGTATGTAAGTTCTTAACATACATGTAAGTATGTAATGTATCACACCTTTGAGGACGTTCTAACATTTGTTTACCTGCAATCTGAACAGTCACTGCAACCAGGCAGTGAATAACTATTACGAGGCTGTGAAAGCCTATTAAAACTGTGAGCAGAATTATTTTTGAGGGGAACATTTCCACTATAGCCTCTTTTGCCCTTCTCCAATTTACCAATGCTCCATGACCACCACCCAAACTAATCTATACCTGTCCATCATATATCAGTGTTAATACAGCATCTATCTAGCACTCTCTCTCTCTCTCTCTCTCTCTCTCTCTCTCTCTCTCTCTTCAGCAAAATCAATAATGTAAACAGCTAAATCATTCCTATATTTTTTTCAGTGGTTGAAATGCGGGACTAAAGAGGTCATGCGAAGTTGAAATCTCCAGAGAATCCTTTTTTCATTAATGGGTACTTTTAACCAAGAAGAAAGTTTATATTGCTTATCTGGACACATGAGAGTTCACTTTTTAAGGCTACTTTCATTGGATATTAAATAAGAAATACAGAGTGTATTCAAACAAACGAACTATCAATCTTCCTAACTCCATAGTTCAAGGGGGACGACGACTCAGAACCAATTTAGTATATTACTATGACTGTAATGAACTGAGGAGAGTAAACGTTTTACTAAGATTAACATTTCAGGATTGTGCTTATGAAATAATTCCCCACTTCATGTATGTACTTTATTTCAAAATGTCTAAATTTAGCCTTGAAGTGCCACTGAACTTCTCGTAAAGAAAACGCTATAATTAATAGAAGGTAGCCCAAAATGTCACAACTAAATGAGTACATTACATTAAGAATTTACATTGTCTGATTACATTGGACAACACGAAATTGGGCCTGAAACGGAAAGAGCTAATCTTTACTAATTTTCAACGTGCTGAAAACAAATGACAATAAAATCTGTCGATTGGCTATAGTTTAGGAGAAGCAGTCCACATTGTGTACACAGGTGTTGTAAGTGCCGTTGGGCATTTACCAGTACATGTCTATGGAACTATCTATTGCGGATCTCTCATAAATGTAGCCAATTTTGCATTTTCATTGTCATATTCGTGCTCAGCACCTCAAAATCTATAAGAAATGGCTAATTTCATCTTGGGGGCATGACCTTTGTTAAATTTTGGATCAGGTCATACTATACTCAGAAAATATGTTGCAGCACCCTAACTGAAGCATGAAGGCTGCGCCTCAAAACATCTTCTTATCATCATAGCATGGGGACAAAGCACAGTAAAAGCAGAGGCTGTGCCAGTACTATTCTGTTGGTCTAGTCCCGACACTGATTCTGACGGGCAAGTCAAAGTATTGATATATTTCCCCACTGAAAGGATTACACCACTGTCAATGGATACAATAGTAGGCTTGGATCTTGCCAAATTCTCCATTCCCCTGGTTTCTGTAGAAAATGTAACTAAAAACAAAAACAAAACAAAACAAAAATCTAGGCAACTGGCTTTTCCAAGCTTTTTGACCTAGGAGTGCCGGGACTACGATCTAGAGGTCAAACCTTCTTTGAGAAAAAAAGAAACACTTTATGACTGTCCTCACTACACACCTTCACTGTCCCTTAGATATTGGAAGTGCAATCCACATCAATCACATGAAGCTATTTGGCAATTGCATTTTGACTGCATTGCCAGAAAAATACTCTTTTATTTGACTGAATAAACATCTTCACCACCATGAGAAAATGACGTACTGAGGAAAGCAATATTACCACAGCTATAACTAAATTTAATACCCAGAGAAATAAGAACGGGAAAGCTCTAAGGGTGAAGAGAGTTGATAAATGAATTTATAAAGAACTGGCTTCCAGTAATGATAGAGTCTATTACCTACTAGAATGATCACAGTACAGGTCGTATTCTTCGGCAACAGCACAGGATAAAAGACTAATGTTTTATTTGGAGAAGTTTGAAAAGCTTTCCACCTCTGAAGTTTGTTTACTACTCTTTGGGACTTGTGTTCTAAAAGTCAAACATTTACTGCAATCTGCGTGGATGACTTTAAAAGGTTTATACCATATAAGATGCACCTGTGTGTCCTACAGACACTTTATTGTGTTCCCTGCAGGCCCTGACTGAAAGGCTACTGAACCTCAAACTTCATTATACAAACGTGGTTTCTTGGCTTCAAAAGTTATTGCCAAGCTCGTCCCAGAAAGTAGAAGGAATGAAACAGAGTGAAGATTGATTTTTATTGGACCTATTCGTGTAGATGAAAAAATGCCCAACTGGAATTTTCACATAAATATGCTTTAGCATCTTGCAGCCTTTTCCCAACTAAATTCAACTCCGTAGAAAAATATATTGCCTTCCCTACTTTGTGCTTCTACTTTTGATGTTGGATTTAAACTGTATCAGTATGGATGCAAAAACATTGGTACTCAGTGATAAATAATAAGATTTTGGTAGCATCCAGTTGATTGCTTTAGAGGAAGAAACTATTGGTCTAGGGCAGGGGTTCTCAACCAGTGGTACTAGTGCCACTAGTGGTACTTCGGCCAACTGCTAGTGGTACCTGGACCGCTGGACCACTGGAACCCCACTCCGACGTGACACATTCAGCAGCGCGTTTTCACTCCTGAGAGGCTCCTGCCTTTGGCTGAGCCTCTTGGGAACGCTGAGAAGGGCCCTCCTACCTGTGTTTTCTGGCCTCTGAAAACCTGAAAAGTCAGAAGTAACTGGCGATGATGTCATTGCCAGTCACTTCTGGCGGTACACAGCAGAAGAGTGAAGCCAGAGGTGATACTTGGTCGGGAAGGGGTTGAAAACCCTTGCTCTATGGGATGGGTCGTTTGCTCCAGAGGAAGATAACCAATGGGTAGCTTCCTGAGTTAATACAGTTAACAGACTTCAGAACAATGCAGAAAACAACAACAACAACAACAACAACCCAGTATTTATATACCGCCTTTTCTTTGGTCATCGGATTTCTCTTCCAACTTTATTTATTTATTTATTTTATTTAAAAAATTTATACCCCGCCTTTTCCTATGCTGAGGCAAATGCCCAAGGCGGCTTACAACAGCTAAAATATGTAATTTAAAAACAGTACATACAATAAATTAAAAAACAATAAAATCCACTGGTGGATAATAATGTGAAGCAGAAAAACAACAAGGCGGAACATACTGAGGCACTGGAGGCAGACAACCACCAAAACGCAAGACGAAACAAACGTTTTGAGCTCCCGCCGAAAGGCCATGAGGGAGGGGGTAGTTCTCAGATCCCCTGGCAGGGAGTTCCACAGTTGTGGCACCATAGCAGAGAAGGCTCGCCCATGTGTTGCCACTCCCCTAACTTGCGCTAGAGGTGGCACCCGCAGGAGAGCCCCCTCAGATGACCTAAGAGAGGGGGCTGGAATGTATGGGAGAAGGTGGTCCCTCAGATATCATGGACCCGAACCGTTAAGGGCTTTAAAGGTCATTACGAGCACCTTGAATTGGGCCCGGAAGCGAATGGGTAGCCAGTGCAGCTGCTGAAGCAGCGGTTCAACAGAGTCAATTCACCTAGCTCCAGCAACCGCCCAGGCCGCCGCATTCTGCACTAATTGCAGCTTACGAACCATCTTCAAGGGCAGCCCCATGTAGTGCGCGTTACAGTAATCCAGTCTTGAAGTCACTAAGACGTGGACCACCGTGGTCAAGTACGGCCGCAGCTGGCGCACCAGCTGAAGCTAGGCAAACAGCTAGCCACAAACCCCTGGCCACAGCTGCCACCTGGTTTTCCAGGGAGAGCTGTGAATCCAGAAGTACTCCCAAACTGTGCACCCGTTCCTGCAGGGGGAGTGCAACCCCATTCAGAACGGGCAGGTGACTCAGTACCTGCATCGAGGCATTCCTGACCAGTAGGACCTCTGTCTTTTCTGGATTCAATCTCAGCCTATTAGCCCTCATCCAGACCACAACCACCTCCAGACAGCGCTCCAGGACTTCCACAGCCTCCGCAGAATAAGATGGCAAGGAGAGATAGAGCTGGGTGTCATCAGCATACACCCGACTCCAAACCCCCGGATGATTTCCCCCAGCGGTTTCATGTAGATGTTAAAAAGCATGGGAGACAGAATAGAACCCTGTGGCACCCCACACTGTAAGGGGCAGGGCGCCGAACAGGCGTCTCCCAGCATCACCATCTGGGACCTGTCAGCCACTGGAATGGAACCACTGCAAGGCAGTGCCCCAACTTGGCCAGCCAACCCAGAAGTATACCATGGTCAATGGTATCGAAAGCCGCCGAGAGGTCCAAAAGGACCAGCAGAGATGCACTCCCCATGTCCAGTCCTCGGCGAAGATCATCCAACAGGGTGACCAAGGCTGTCTCCGTCCCAAAGCCCCGTCTGAAGCCAGACTGAAAGGGATCCAGATACTCCGTTTCATCTAGTATCCCCTGGAGCTGAGACGCCACCACCCGCTCAATCACCTTACCCAAGAAGGGCAGATTGGAAACTGGCCTATAGTTATTTAAATTGGAGGAATCCAGAGATGGTTTTTTCAGGAGGGGGGCGCACAATCGCAGTCTTCAAGATGCTAGGCTTTACTCCCTCCCGCAAAGATGAATTTACAATAGGTTCCACCCAATCGGCCAGCCCAACCCGCGCAGATCATATTAGCCGAGCTAGGCAAGGGTCAAGCGGGCAGGAAGACGGTCTCAAACTACAGAGGACCCTACCCACATCCTCAGGCTGTATAAGGTGAAAAGAATCCATAATGATGGAATTGACAGATGCCGTAGGGACAACATCTGGAATTGTTAAACCAGAGTCCAAGTCATGGCGAATCTGAGCGATTTTATCTGCGAAATGCCGTGCAATCTCATTGCAGCGGTCCGTCGAGCACTCCAACTCACTCGCTACAGGAGCCGAGTGGAGCAGATCCCAGACAACTCGAAAGAGCTCCGCCGGCCGGCTACTCGCAGACGCAATGGTGGCAGAGAAAAACGCCTTCTTCGCTGCCATCACCGCCACGGAGTAGGCCCTGAAATGGGCTCTAGCCCGTGTTCAGTCAGATTCATCACAAGTTTTCCTCCACCGTCGCTCTAGGCGTTGGCCCAGTCATTTCATTGCCCGCAGCTCCTCAGTAAACCAAGGAGCCGCCTTGGTTCGACGGCAAGGCCGTGGCTGTTCAGGAGCGATCTGATCCAAGGCTCTAGCTGCCTCCCCATACCACAGGGCAGCCAGAGCATCAGTAAGATGCTCAAAGGCGGTTTACATGGGCAGGCTTTCTAAACCCCAAGGTTTTTTTTTACAATACAATAATGTTCTAATCTGTCATAGAACCCTTCATTCTAGATGTTTTTTTCACAGTTCAGCTCTCTCTCTCTCTCTCTCTCTCTCTCTCTCTCTGGCGTTCGCCTCACCACGCTTCAGCTGAAAGGGCAACCTTGACTGCCCTCAAGTGCAGCTGCAGTTCCAGTCCCCCACAGTGGCTCTGCAACTTATTAGCTCAGCGTGCTAGTAGCTCTCCGACAGACACAGACACTTCCGGCCGTCTTGAACTGCCGTCCTACAGATCTTCAGGCATATATGAGACAATCCCTCTAACCAACTGAGCCAGACGTCCTGAATGAACTCATAAACTCATAAAATAAAAATTATGATTCACTAAGTTTTAAGTACTGAAAATATATAAACACCAGGTTACCTGGACTAAATACATGTATTTACATTTATTATTTTATTTGTTAGTTATCAACAAAACTTTGGCTGTAACTCTATTCTAGAGTTTTGTCTGAGAAAAAGATAGGAAAAGAACACAGAAAGTGGGAGGTCTGTCTGGATTCATGGTGAACAATGGGTTACCTTTTACATTGGTCACTATAAAAATTACAGAACCAGTATATGACCTACAGCCCAACCCTAAACAACTTTCTAGCACTGGTGCAGCCACAATGCAGCCCCGAGGTAAAGGAACAAATGTTCCCTTACCTTGAGGAGGTCTCCATGACTCTCCCCTCTCACAGGATGCAGCGTGCAGCCCATTGGCACAGCTGCATTAGTGTTGGAAAGTTAGGATTAGGCTGCTAATGTTTCCATTTCTTTTGATCTACAAGAGCATATTCTATTAGAATGGTAGACAGCAAATGCTGTTTAAAACAAATGTTTACAATGGTTTTATATATTGTACAGTAATGCTACAGGGACAAAATCTGATTTTTCTTGAATGCTCTGATCTATAACCAATCAAGTGGAATAATCAAAGAGGAATGGTGTCCACATTTTCTCTGTGGATATCAGACACTCCCCTTTCCTTCATTATCTTGCCATTACCGGTACTTACTCTAGAATAATTTTCTTTCATCTTCTGTCTGTATTTTTCATTTTGTGACTAGTTACTCAAGTTTTACTGCTGGAAATAAATAAATCCACCCTAAATTAGATATTTTATACCTAGAGAATTAAGAACGGGAAGACTTTTACAGTCCAGTCTAGCAGGACGCAGTGGTGCAAATAAAGCATCCACCACATCCTACACAGGATCTGGCCTGGAGCTGGAGATCTCCTCGGTGTCAAAGGATGTTTGTCCCTTTACCCCAAGTAGAGCCCCAGCTGCCCCAATGGATCTATCCAAATGCGAGCTGGCCAAGTAATGCCGGCCAGGCCCAGGAAGGGGATAGGATTCAGTGAAGCGCGTTGCAACCGATCTGTCCCTCCTCCCTGGCCCGGAGGGCGAATACATCCCCTTAGAAGCCCCTCCCCATCCCCTGCCCCTCCATTGTGCCACCGAGAAATACCTCTCTTTCCAGCACATTTGCAACACCTTAAACTGGCGAAGCAATTGCTGTTGCGCTGTTATGCATTATGGGACAGAGATCTAATTAGGGTAGCAGGTTAATCTCTTCTAGGTTCCAATCTTCAACCAACTCACCTAGAGGGTTAAAGTAATTTGGCCACTGTCAAGAAAGATGGTCAAGACTAGATTTAGGCAAATCAATTCCTTTTCAGACAACACAGCTGTAGATCCTATAAGTTTATTCAAATAGAATAAAAGTTTAGAATTTGCATATGCAGCAAATAAATCAAAAAAGCTTAAGTCTCACTAGACTTTCTCGCACCTGTAGAGTATACTGAGCTGTTGATAAGCCCTTTCAATCAGTGCAGCATGACTCAGCAATTTTCCAGCTGCTCCACATGGTGTCTGGCCTGTCAAAATGGAGTCTTGTCAAAAACACAAAACGAATGTCTAGCTTTCTTGACAGCCATAATGATAAAAGCATTTACATGGTATCAGTCAAGAATCCTCCCAGGTAAGAAGACACATATTTACTCAACCAAGAATTTAGGTTTATTAACAAGCACAATGAACGTAAAATTGATGAAATAAAAAGGGCAAAAACAATTTGATCTTCGTATAATTGCTCAAATGAATACATTTGGCAGGTAGTTCTCTCTTATACAGTTGTTGATGACTCATAGTAAGCGGCATCAGTTTTGAGTCAAAAATCAAAGTTTTTCTCTGGTCCCTTGGCAGGTGATGCAGTGTTGAATCCAGAAAGTGTCACTTATCCTTACTCCAGTCTAAAGATAGATAAGCTGTGTATTTATAGGAAGCTTGTTGCAAGGGCATAACTTGATTTAGGAATAATTTCATAGCACAGGACATGTGGAAAGCACATCTTGGCTATGTCCCACTGTGTATTGAGTGCATAGGCTTAAACAAAGATCAACAAATAATAATTATATGCCTCTTAATGGAGGCAGGTTGGCCCATTGAGGTACAGACTTACAGAGCATGATATTGTATATAACTTGTTATAGTCTTATGGCGCAATTCTTCCTAACTTTAGAGTGGCAGAGCACACCGTAAAGTACGTTTGTGACTCAGGAGTGGCGCTGGCGCAGAGGCTGGTACTGCTCACTCCGGTGGAACTTACCCGACTCTGGCCACCACAGGTAAGTCCCGCACCGGTCGGTGGGAGGGCAGGCTGGGGCGGCGAGGGAGGGGGTCCATTGACTGACCCGGACTGAGAGGGGGCGGGATATCCCAAGCCCCTTCCTAGCCTGTGCCTGCATTACACCGTCTCCCTGAATGTGCACCAGGTCTGGACCTGGCATACATCTGAGGAGGCCCATAGACCCTGGACTTGCTTACACTTGAATGCCCCCTTCTCCCAAGGTGCAGCCTAGCAGCCCCAGGGCAGCCCGCAATGGGTTTAGGATACAGCAGCTGGCCCTTTAGACCAGTCGTGTATCTTTACATAGGATTGGGCTGTTAATTCTACATGACAATAGTGTTACATCAAGCTCTGGGGCACTTAAAGATACACCATAAAGAAGTTGGTACCGAATCTTACTTGACCAAGATTAATTCAACTAACTTCAGTAAAAATTTCTCCCAATTTCAAACAAAGGAAATGAGTACAGAAGCAAGCCATGGTGTTCTGCTACAGGGAGTAGAAGCACAAATTCTATACTAATAAGTCTTGACATTAATGTACTGTGTTGAATTCTGGTCACACCATTTCCAAGAGGATAGAGGCAAATTGGAGAAAGTTCAGACAAGGGTAACAAAAATAACTGGAGGCACGAAAAGTCTTTCACATGAGGAAAGATCTAAAAGGTTAAGACAATTTACTGAGGAGGTGAATAAGAAGTGACATGGTGTAAGTCTATAGAACAATACATGGCATAGAAAAGGTCAGTTCTAGTTATCTTTCTTATCCTCCTTTTTAAAATAAGTACTGAGAGCAGAAGACAATGTTAAGAAAGGCTTCAGACAAAAGACTCAATGGACCAATGGCTTCCATTCATATGGCCCTTTGTATTCTCTGCCTACAACAAATTTTCAGGTTTTTCGATCTGGTTTTGTCAGTAGCTGTTGAAGATGATCTGTATGCTTGCTTGCCCATGTTTGCTGCCCTAAGAACTCACTTGTAATACTATTAATCTAGAAGGGAATGCTGCTCTGAAGAACAAACCTATAGACAAGGTGTCCTGCACTTCTTTTAGGAGAGGCCCCACTAGTTAGTAAATTATGTTTTTACCCAAATACTATATACTAAAATATAAACTCCAATTCATAATTTCTCATCAGGCTATAGCCTAGCAACGTCTAGTAATTTTCTGGCTCACCATTTCTTTCTTTCTTTTTTTTAATCAAGGCAAGAAAACCGTCAGTCTGTAAAATATTATTTTGTCCTTTCAGCAATGGACCCTACATTTCCATGTACTGTACAAGGCGTTTTCAGATTGTGACACAGATGTTCCTTTCGAGGTGGTGTCACCTATCAGGAGAGAATGGGGCAGGCTCAGGATGGGGTAGTAGTTTAGCTGCTAGTAGTTTGGCCAGTAGTTTGGCTGCCTTTGGCTAAGCCTCTCAGAAACACTAAGAAGGGCCCTCCCACGTGCCTCCTACCTCCATTTTCTGGCCTCTGAAAACCCAGAAGTAACTGGCGATGATGTCATCACCAGTCACTTCCGGTGGTATGCAGCAGGAGAGTGGCGCCAGAGGTGGTCCTTCCTACTAGCCGAGTACTTTGGTAGGATCTTCCCTCTTGTTGGGGGAGGTTTTCTTCTCCTTGAAAAGGTCTGCCATAGGTGCAGACGAAACGTTGGAACTGTAACATCTTTTTAACTTTTTTGATTTGTATTTTAACATGGCAGAAAGCCCAGAAATTTCTGATTTTGAAATCTCTTCTCCATTTCATCTACTACCCACCCATTTCCTTGCACTCTGTCACACAAACCTTTACCTTGGAATGACACCTGAACTTATTCATACGCAGGGGACATTGAGGAGCAGCAATCATGAGTACTATTAGGTACATATGTTTCACTTTAGCATCCCCCAACACCGTAACTTACATGAAAATACAGGACAACGCTCACAATGTCATACAATGCTGACCACAGGCTGAGCTTTACCAGGCATTGCCCTCGGCCAGAAAAAGAGAAATTGTGAAATGGCTGCTTTTGGTGGAAGTTGCATGTTCTACATATCTAGTTTTACTGGTGGCACTGGCAGCCCATTAAAAACAGGATGGATTTGGTGCAGCAAGCCTGCCATATCACTCTGCAAAGCATGCAGTTTTGTCCCTACAACTGTTTCTTTATATGCCACTACGATGGCTAGTAGAAGTGAAGGTGTCAGCAAGCACAAATTATTTTGTAGAATCATGCCTTTAGTCACAATGAGAAAAAGAGAGAGGCAATTCTGAATGAATTTTAGCAGCACACAAACTGTATACATACACCATTGAGGGGGAAAATGCAAAAATGATTGTGCCACCACCTTGAACTACTCTCCAAGGAGTTACTTCTATTAAGCGTTTGGTGTGTTCCCCTGGGGCTATGGCTGTCCTGCAGAGAATATCATATTAGAGGAGAAAATAACACGCTTCACCACAGCCTCAAAGACTGAGGGCATGCTTAAAACCTTTTTTTTCTCTTCCCAAGGTTTTGCTCTGTAAGAGATGCTGCCTTATTTTACAACTGTGTGACGGTTAGTTTCAGCTCTCAGCCTACTTTTAGTGATAAGCTCTTCTCCTTCTGACAACAAATCTACTGTCTACAGCGTGGTTTAGTTTCAACTAACTGAGATTTCTCTTGAATGATTTATCATTCTTTAATAGATGACAACTTCAGCCTTATCAATGTGGCTTGAGTATCCACAGTGCCGTTTAAAAAGTTTCTATCTGGCTCTCACTTTGAACTAACTGACCTCTGCCAAGACTGTACAGCTGCTGATGTGCATCTTAAATGACATTTCTATAGCAGCTTGGGATAAGTAATACATTTCACATATAAATGTGCATATAGATGATGGGAAAGAAAACAGTCCTACATAGGCTTACCATTTGTCCCGATTTCGCCGGGACAGTCCCGGGAATCGGGCTCGATTCCCGGTCCGGTCCCGGGGGACGAATGGGCGCCGCCATCTTTTTTTTATATTTTAAACTTACCGGGCAGCATCTTGGATCACGAAATCTCGCGTGAGCCAAGATGTCGGCACCCAAATCTCATGAGGGCATAATGCCCTCACGAGATTTGGGCGCCGACATCTTGGATCATGCGAGATTTCGTGATCCAAGATGCAGCTGCTGCCCGGTAAGTTTAAAATTAAAAGAAGATGGCGGCGCGGCGAGCGGTTGTCCGCCCGCTCTCTCACCGGCATGGAGCCACTGAGGGAGCAGGCCAACCGACAGCCTGCTTGCCCGTGCCGTGCGAGCCTCCGGCAGGCTCGCGCAGCGCGGGCAAGCAGGCTGCGACCTGGTCTCCCAGAAGCTCCGCACGGTGCCGCTGGAAGACCGGGTTGCAGCCTGCTTGCCCGCGTTGCGCGAGCCTCCGACAGACTCGCACAGCGCAGGCAAGCAGGCTGCAACCCGGTCTTCCAGCGGCACCGTGCGGAGCTGCTGGGAGACCGGGCCAGCCTGCTTGCTCGCGCCGCACGGGCAAGCAGTCTGTTTCGCCTGGTCGCAGCGGCACCGGGAGAAACACAGCCTGCTTGCCCGCGTTGCGCGAGCCTCCGGCAGGCTCGCACAGCGCGGGCAAGCAGGCTGCAACCCGGTCTTCCAGCGGCTCCGTGCGGAGCTGCTGGGAGACCGGGCCAGCCTGCTTGCCTGCGCGGCGCGAGCCTCTGGAGGCTCGCGCCGCACGGGCAAGCAGTCTGTTTCGCCCGGTCCCAGCAGCTCCGTGCGGTGCCGCTGGGAGACCGGGCCAGCCTGCTTGCCTGCGCGGCGCGAGCCTCCGGCAAGCAGGAGCAGCAGGATGCAAGCAGGAGTAGGAGGAGGCCGGGGAGCAGCGGGCAAGCAGGAGCAGGAGGAGGCCGGGGAGCAGCACCGGGAGCAGCAAAGGTAAGTTAATTTATATTTATTTAATTTAAATAATTAAATAATTAAAAATTTCAGACGCGCTTCGAGCCCCCTTCACTTAATTATTTAATTAAAAATGCCAGGCGCGCTTCGCGCCCCCTACAATTAATTAAATATTTAATAAGAAAGTAATGATTTGTCTGATTGTATTGTATATTTGTGTACTTGTAGTTTGTAGGTTGATTTTTAAGGTTGATTTTTGGTTGTGGTTGTTTGTGGGTTGAGGTTTGTAGTTTGTGATTTTTGAGGTTGTTTTTGGGTTCTGGTTTGTAGTTTGTGATTTTTGAGGTTGTTTTTGGGTTCTGGTTTGTAGTTTGTGATTTTTGAGGTTGTTTTTTTGGTTCTGGTTTGTAGGTTGTGATTTTTGAGGTTGTTTTTGGGTTCTGGTTTGTAGTTTGTGGTTGATTTTTGAGGGTGATTTTTGGTTCTGGTTTGTGCTTTATGGTTGATTTTTGATGTTTGTGGTTGATTTTTCGTTGCTTTAAAATTAATTAATTAATTACCTTGCGGGGGGGGGGGGGGTGTCCCGGTTTGAGCTTTCTAAAATATGGTAAGCCTAGTCCTACAGAATAATTAGTTTGTGGTATCTTTACCTTTTCTAAGTTCATACTGTATGCTCAATCACGGTTGAAAAATGGCCCCTTCGCAACAAAGATAGGAGTATTACAGCACACACACTGGATTTAAATACTACTACTACTAAAAAATACTTGGCATTTGTATAACACCTACAATGCTCAAAGAACTTCATGTGAATTGCCTTGCAATCCTTATCACAATCCTGTAAACTAGTATAATATAATTCCCTGTTACATGTGGCGAACTGAGAATGAGAGGGTGTGGCTTGCCCTTTATTTTTATTATTTATTTAAAATATGTGTATGCCACCTTTCTCCTCTTGCAAGAGAGGCACGGAGGACAGCTTACAACACAATAGATACTGAATCAATTAAAACACAACAAAAAACAAAAATATTAAACGGTACACAGCATCAGTAAAAAACAAAACAATCAAAAGAGCATAACTAGGAGGAGACGAAACAGAACAACAAACAGGCCTCAAGGCCTAAATAGAACAGAAATGCTTTCAGTTGCCATCAGAACAGTGAAAGTGATGGATCCAGCCTTTCATTCAGGGGCCTCTTTATAACTCCTTGGATGTCACTGCAGAGAAGGTCGTCCTACATGTCACCATCGAATGAACCTCTGATCGTGGTAGGCAAGCAAAAAAGCCTTTTCTGTTGATCTCAAGGGCGCTTTCATACAGGAGGAGACAGTCCTTAAAGTACTCTGGTCCCAGGTCATTTAGAGCAGGGATTCTCAACCTTTGGAGGCCTGGTTAACCCCTTTCACAGCCCAATTTTCTGAAGTACCCCCCTGCTAATTAACTGCTAATTAATTGGATTAATCAATCAATCAATCAATCAATTAGGTAATTAATCATTGAATAAAAAGTACTAAAACAATTTTAAATGTGAAAAATGTCTTATTTAACTGTGTGTGTGTGTGTGTGTGTGTGTGTGTGTGTGTGTGTGTGTGTGTGTGTGTGTGTGTGTGTGTGTGTGTGTGAGACAGACAGACAGACAGATGCAAGGATCTCTTTTTTTTTCTCCAAGTCACACTTCCCAAAATCAGCTCCTCCCTCCCTCACCCAAGTACATTTTCCAAAGTACAAAAATAAGCCCAAAACCAAAATCAGAGAGACAGAAGGGCTCCAAAAATAATTACGATTTAAAATCCATGTTAATTAACAATTAAAAATAATTACAATTTAAAATCCATGTTAATTTTATGTTAATTAACATAAAATCCATTAAATTAACATTTAATTAGCTGCTGATGGGGCAGATAAGGGGCAGGGCTTGGCGTACCCCCAGCAAGAGGTCCGCGTACCCCTAGGGGTACCCGTACCACAGGTTGAGAACCCCTTATTTAGAGCATTAAGGGTCAAACCATGGTCGATGGTCTCAAACACCAGGAGAACCAAGAGAGATGCACTCTCTCCGTCTATGTCTCGATGTAGGTCATCAGCCAGGGTGACCAAGGCCATTTGTCTCAAAACCTAGCCAAAAGCCAGATTACAATGGTTCAAGATGGTCTCATCCAAGGATCCCTGTACGGGGGTCACCGCTATTTGCTTGAGCATTTGCCCAAAACAAGAAGTCAGAAACTGGCCAGTAATTATCCAGAAAGGTGGAATCTTAGGCAGGGTTACTTCAGGAGACGGTGGACACTTGCCACCTTGAAGCAGGATGAAAATGCACAACCCTTCGGAGAAGTGTTAATCACCTTCCTTCCCCATTCAACTAGTCACCCTGGGCAGATGTCACCAAACATGATACGGACAGCCTCACACTACAAAGATGCCTGTCCACAGACTGCACAACTTGAAAAAGAATGTGTAACAACTGCACAGACAGATGCAGAAGATATTTCAACAAGAACTGTCAATGCAGAGTCCAAGTTACATCAGATACAAACAATTCTATCTGCAAAGGATCTTGTAAATTGATCACAGAGACCCACCAGTGGGCCCTTTTCTCCACTCCTGTGAATCCAGCTGTAAAGTGTCATGAAACCCAGAACAGCTTCACTGAATGACTCTCCACAGATGTAGTGGAGGCAGAGAAATACTCCTCCACTGCCAACAATGCCTCAGAACAACATTGCTCTAAACTCTTATACAGATCTATCACAAGTCTTTCTCCACTATCGTCCAGAAGGCATCACTGCCAACAGCTCCCCAGTAAACCAGGGACCTAACATAGCTCTACAGAAAAGGCAGAAGACATTCAAGCATGAATGGGGAAGGGAAGAAAGAGTGAGAACACTTGGGTCTGAATGTGGAGATGGAGCCTAAAGTGTGTCCTGACATTCCTTTTCAGGTATAAAACCTCTGGCTTGGCCAGGGAAGGAAGGGAAGGAAGAGTGAGACCACCTGGGGATTGGGTGCGGAGATATAGGAGTGCCTGATGTGTGCCCTACTCTTCCTTTTTCAGGTATATAGCAGGGACATGGGCCTTTGGCACAAGCTGAAGTGCCAAATGACTCTTGGCCCTTGGCTCTTAGCCCTGGGATCCCAGCAAGAGACCAGTGTGACCCCTTTTAGATTGTGAGCCCATTTGGGACAGGGAGCCATTAATCATTTGATTTTGTCTGTAAACCACTTTGTGAACTTTTTGTTGAAAAGCGGTATATAAATAATAGTAGTAGTAGTAGTAGTAGTAGTAGTAGTAGTAGTAGTAGTAGTAGTAGTAGTAGTAGTAGTAGTAGTAGTAGTAGTAGTACATTCAAAAAGTAAAGCTGATTTATTCTTAAATGAACTGACAAACCACAACCATCACGACATGACAGAAAAACTGTCCAAGTTTCACACGCACATTACAAATGTTCAATGTGGGCACTTGCGTAGCTACAATGGGGCAAGGGGGAACAAATGTCCCGGGTGACAACCGCGGTCTCTTCATGAGGAAACCATGGCTGTTTGCTCCCCCTTGCCCCACTGTAGCTACGCACAGTCTCTTAGTTTATATGCTACCATGAGGATCTAGAAACTTGGCACTCCAAAATGTTCAAATATATATATATATATATATAAAAAAACATTTTCTACAAGCAGAAGCCTATTTGGCTGAAAATACTCTTTTATCACCTCCGTAAACCTCAAGCTGCACTCTCAGGCAAGGACAATTATTACCCTGAAACTATAGATGAGAAGCTGAGGCTCACATTATACATTGTTGTTGTTTTTCCCCATCACCACCCAAGGAGTTTATAACAGCTGTGATTTGAAGCAGGAATGCGAGATGCACGCTACATCCAGTAGGGGAGTTTCAGACACAGCGACCTCCTAAAGGTAAAGGAACATGTGTTCTCTTGCCCCAGGAGCACCTCCACTGGATCAAGGCTGGGAAAGGGGGACAGGATATTGGCGGAGTTGCTGCTGCCAATGACCACCCCCTTCCTGCCCTCGACAGAAAACCCACCCCATTCCCCCCTCCTCCCGGTCCCATCGTCTGCTGACTTACTGGGCACCAAGGCTTCTCCAGAGGCTGCTGGTGCGCAGCTGCAGCAGCCCAGCTATGCAAAGGCCACGCTTTGTAACTGCTGTAAAGCCAATAAGCACCCCCCTTCCTCTTTGGGTCCCCCTTACGGTGGGAAAAAAGCAGGATAGAAATCCAATAAATAAATAAGTAAAATAAAGCGCACTGTACCGCCGGAACATGCATTCCGGTGGCACAGAGGCCCAATAGAATTAGGGCAAAAGTATCAGCAAACTAAATTCTTTTTAATGCAGGATTAATATTTTTAAAAGAGACACCTATCAATAGATAAGAAAGACTCTAAAAGGTGCCCATCTGGGAGAAAAGAGGAGTAAAAATTGAAATAAACACACACATGCAAACTGGTAATTTTCCCTGGAAAGGAATTCCAGCACTTACCAGTAGTTACTCTCATGACTAGAAAGTGACACTTTTCCCCATTATCCTCACTTCTGTTAGAAGTCAATTCAATACCCACCAAAATCAATAATGGCTCTGTCACTTAATCAAATTAATATGTTCATATTCCAATGTGTTATCTGACATTAAATACATCTGAATGGATCTTTAATGATACTGAGAGCCAAATGCACACCCATCTGTCTCTCTTCTGACATATCATCATGACTGGGCTGAAACCTTCAGTCACTGAGCATTAAAATCGCATGCAGCCCAATCATTCACATATTCACTTAGAAACAAATGTAATGGTGTTCAACAAGGATTATTGTTGTAAATGCAGATAGGATTTGCTGCCCTAGACCACCGGATTAAAATACATTGTGTGGTGTACATGTTACTTTCAAGAATTCTGATGGCCACTGCCTTAATTGAGTGGGATACTTTGAAACAGTTTTAGTTTAAGGTATCAAGTTAATATGCATGACTTCTGAAATACAGTCAGATATGCAACAAAATACAGTATTGATGTTTTGTGAAGGACAGTGTAGTGGATTGAGCGTAAATCTTTCTCAACAGCTAATACCACCAACTTGGCTAATTGTTAAGTCCGGTGATTTCAATATAATTGAATGGAAAGAATGTAGTTAAGCATTTAAGACTTCAATAACCTTCCTGAAAAAAAATCAATACTACCTTTAAACTAGCCTCCTGGGTCTGAGGTTTTACAAGCACGTCGATAATACTGAAAGCACTGCACTGTCCAACTCTGCATATTCGTTCCCTCCACACAGATCACTTACAGCATGAAAAAGAAAAGTTGTTGGGGTATCTTTGGAAAACTCTCAAAACAAGTCAAAATCAATATCTCTCTGGGGAACAGACTGTTGGGCATGATAACTGCTAGTTTGCATATGTGTGACTGTCAGCATATGATTGATTGCTTGGATGTCTGATGGCAAAGATCAATAGTATCTTTAAAAAGACCCAGAGACACAAAAGATGTTGAATCCACATAGTTTATTGGATTCTTTTATCCCCGTGTCTGATAGCCTACCGAGTCACCTGTGCAACATGTTTGTAAGTTAAGTATTCAGGGAGCGTATCTTTGCCGCTTTGTACTAATTCTCCCAATCCAATTCATAGTGGAGAAAATAAGATTCCCTTATACCGTACTTAGAATGAGGGCAAGCACATGCAACATCACGTAGACGCACACATGCTTTGTGTATTGAGATGAAACTATCTGGAAGATGCATGGCTGCTAACCGACAGCTGCAGCCTCATGTCAATGTAACCCTCCCTTGTGCTCCGTAATCACTGCCAAGGTCAAGAGCAGCAGCACCCTCTCAACCGTCCGTCCCCCTTGTCTGTCCAGTTCAAAAGGCAAGGGGGGGTGGGCACAGAAAGACAACTTCACGTTGCAGTGGAACACATGCAGTGGCCCCTTTCCTAAGGAACAAAGGGCCTTTTTAAGAATGAAAACCAACTTGCATATTTGCATTCTGCATTCTGCTAGTTGATCTGCTATTTGTGGATGATGTCTGCAAAACAGAACACACACTGCTGCCAGTGCAGGTTTTGCATTTGTATTGTTGACTGATTAAGGAAACGCAGATTTCAGCCTCACATGAGCCATCAAATCATAGAATTTCCCAAAAGTTCTAGAACTTTATTTCAGCAGACTTTGGCCGTAGGGATTAAGATGATGTGGACCATTTAATTTTTAGTAATGTGTTGGATATTTTCATTAGACATTTTGTTTATTGTATTTTCCATGTATTTTATATTATTTTTATTTTAAGTTTCCTGGACAACCTCTTTAATTCAGTTTTAATCCAAATGATTAAAAATGAAATAAAATGTCAAGGCTACTAATAATTTTATCCTAAATTATTTAATATTTTGAATACAGGGCAGTAGAATTGGGATGCAGGCCTGTAAATTAGTTAATAATTTACTATTATTTATTTATTTATCTATCTATCTATCTATCTATCTAAAGAATGTGTAGCTCAGGAACAGAAGATGGCAGTGTTGTGTGTGAGGAAGACATAATTCTTTAAGACAGCCCTGGTTTGCTTCATGAGAACGGATCAATTCTCCCTGGTCCACAGATCTGTACAGGAACGTAGAAATCTGTCATATACAGAGTTAGAGCATTGGTCCATATATTACATATGCTGACCAGCAGCAGCTCTCTAGGTTTCAGACAGGGATCTTTCCCAGCCCTATCTGGAGCCACCAGGGATTGAACCTGGGACCTTCTGCATGCAAAGCAACTGCTCTACAACTGAGCTTACAGCCTTCATCGTAAAAGTAGTGCAGATCATACATCAAATTGATAATTAATGGGAGGAGCAGAAGGGGTATCTGGTGTCCTCCCAAAATAGGGAAGGTGGCAGAAGAGGGTCTTATGATCTCTTGATCAATGGCGCTCCTTTCGCATACACAAGATGGTCTGTAGGGTGAAGATAATACTGCAACCATTTCTAGATAGGCTCTTTGGGTCAGACCTGTTCTCTTAACTAAACGAGCAGAACAGGCACAACTACATTGATCACCTCCCCTACTACTATGCAACATGCCTGTGTTACTCATCAGATTTGGAGTGGGTCCACTTAGATCTGATTTCTGCGTGGTGTTTCAAATTTCCAATTGAAAAATAAGTCACATTTCAATTTGGTCCTGTTGCACTCCCAGTGATGCAATCTGGAGCAGTATGGGTCCCAAAGCCCTCCTTGCTACCCCTCTCACTGAGAATCCTCCCAAATTTTCCAGTGGCAGGGTGGGTTGTTAACTACATCACGTTCCTGGTGATACTGTTGATTTAGGCTTTAACCACCAATATGAACATACTGGCCGACCAATTCCCCCTCCCAAAATACCCCGTTCCGCCCTCTGCCTGCCCTTCTGCAACATGACAGGGAACTTACCTTCCCCAGCGGGTGCAGTGTTGTCCCTGGCATGGGAAGAGCGGCACCACTTACTCCCAGGGTGCCGCAATCGTGCTTTATGGCACGTTTGTGACACCCTAGTGGCACTCTGCCGGTCTAAAATGTAGATGGGATTTCTGCCCTACACTCTCATACATCGACATAATC
The DNA here is from genome assembly GCA_026170595.1 of Plestiodon gilberti rubricaudatus. NCBI lineage: Eukaryota > Metazoa > Chordata > Lepidosauria > Squamata > Scincidae > Plestiodon > Plestiodon gilberti. The sequence continues at coordinate 189,141,043 of JANXHW010000002.1, read as the reverse complement.
TGAGTTGTCATGGAATGGCATTTCCTGTGTTTCTATACCATATGCTACAGGCACCATATAAAAGAAAGCTGCTATATGGGAATGAGTGCACTTCAGTCATTTGTCAACAATGTTTTAGCCTAATAATCATGTGCCTTATTGCCTGAAGTTGCAAACCCACCTGCTGCTTTTATTTACACTGATGTAAAATATGGAGTAATGCTGCTGAACTGACAAGAACAATATCCCTTGTGCGCAAAAATATCTATACTTTAATGTAATGATTAACTATACAATACCAATTAGTGCAGAAAAATCACCTCTGGCACAGGATAGATTTCTTGATAATCAACGTTAACTATGAAAAAATACCTTAATGTTTTGCATGCAATTCCAGTAACTCAAATCTCTGCAAGACAGTTTTTATCCTATGTATAAAACAATTTTAGGTGTATAAGATTTGTCCAGTTGATAATCTTCAATTGCATCACAAATTGAGCTCTATTTTCCAGCAGGGCTATTATTTTGGTCAGAATGTTAAATGAGATTTGCACATGAGGGTGACACGCGCAGGGGTGTGTGTGCAAAACTGCCGCTGGATTCGGCAGCAAATCGGCGGCGGCGCAACAAAAATGCACCCTCTGGTGTTTTTGCTGCTGCCGCCCAGCCGCCCCCAAATTGCAGCTGAATCCGGCGGCAATTTTGCAACCCCCCAGGCAGCGTGGGGTGACAGCAACGGGGGGGTGCATGAGCCGGGTGACGGCGTTCGTGCATCCCAGGCATGCACGGCGGCAATTTCTTCGACTTCTTCGTGTGCACCTCCCAGGCACGGCAACAGCCAGGGGAGTGCACAGCAGGGGGCATTCCAGGCGATGCAGGAGTGACGGCTTACTTAATAACCTTCTTCTTCCACCCCAGGCATGGCAGCAGCCTGCCCTGCCACCATGAGGACCAGTGAGCACAGCCTCTCGCGCACGCAAGCTCCTAGTCTTGCTGATCAGTCCTCCAGAGCCTGGTCCTCCAGAGTCTCGCTGGTCCTCTCTAGGCTTTGGCGGACCAGTGAGGCTCTGGAGGACCAAGGCTCTGGAGGACCATCCAGTGAGACTAGGTGCATGTGTGCTAGAGAGGCTGTGCAAGCAAGGTTGCACCTAGTCTCGCTAGTCCTCATGGTGGCAGGCTGCTGCCATGCCTGGGGTGCATGATGGTTAAACTTAAGTAAGCTGTTTCCCCTGCGCTGCCCAAATTGGGGGGTGCACACGAAGAAGTTGAAGAAGCCCCCACAGTTGTAAGTGACTTATTTAAAGTCCACTGCTATCTACGTGACTTATTTAAAAAAATATCGCGGTTTTTCAGACGTTTTTCGGGGAGTTTCTTGTTTTTCAGGTTGGGGCGGGGCATGTGACGTCACACCCCATGGGTGAGGCTTGTGACATCAGGTGGGGGTGTAACGGCCCATGGGGGGTGCCAAGCCGCCCTGCCCCCCTAGCGGAGGCTGGCTACACCTCTACACACAGGTGTGTCCCCAGAACTTCTCACTGAACTGCAAAGTCGCCTTCCAAGCCATACACTGGCATTAGCCCTACCCCCATGGAAGCAAGTGCACAAGCACAACCTGGCAAAGCCAGCCAAGCCACACCTTCCAAAGGAGGCCCTGCCTGGGAAAAAGCCCCTTGGACACAACGCTGCCAGCCCCTGAGGACACCTGCAGAAAACTAAACTGTCACCAGAATACATAGCTGAAGAGAGAAGGGAAGATGTGTTGCCATCAAGAATGATGGCTGCCATGTCCACAGGCAGTCAGTCAGAGCAGCGCTCACACATGCCACCACCCACTGAACACTGCTGTGCCTACAAGGCACCCTATGCATCAGCTGCATGCTGAAGGTGAGCCCACCAATGACCCCAGGGCGAACTTGGCAAATGCAATGTATTCTGGGGCGAACTTGAGAGGGGGGAGTCATTCGACCCGGAAGAGGCTTCCAGAGCACAATTTCACCTTCTACAAGCCAGGAAATGAAGCGGTTTGCGGCAAAGAGGTAAGGAAAACACTTTTTAACCTTTTTGGCCCTCGTATTCATGATAGCTTTGCTATCCATGGGGTTCCGGAAATGGAACCCCTGCGATTCCAGAAACAGAACCCCCGCAGATACTGAGGGTCTACTGTACAATTCTATTATGCACTGGCTCTCCTTTACCCACCACTTCCTCATCTCCAAATTCAGCATCTTTCTCTGTCCCAAAAACTAATGTCTTCCTCTATCTTCAAAACCAGCACTATTGCGTCTGTCTGAAAACATCAGAGTAGATGGACTGCGTCTGTGCGAAAGCGCAACATGGCTGTCTTTAACTGGATGTCCTTAAGTCAGGGACTATCTGTGTAAATATTTTAAATTTCCATCATAATTTTTTTAGAACTGCTTTAGAAAATGATTCATATTACAAAATATTAAATAAATGACCTACATTATTTGAAGAATGACCGTTATTTGCCAAAGATGAACAAAATGTTTTAAAAAAAATTTTTTGGGGGGGGAACCCTACTATGTTTATGTCTTCCTTCCTTCACAATAGAAATTTCTCCATTATGGCATACTGATAGAGTTCAGCTCCCCAATCAGTAACAGGAGGAACAGACAGAGCTTAGAGTTAGTGTAACAGCCTGATAACTATGATGATATATGAAATCAGTTCTAGATGGCAATTTACCAGAAATAGTAAAAGATTCAATTCTAATCTTTCCTGAATTATCTCTTCAATTACATCTCTTAGCTGAATCCAAAACTGCTTAGGGAACAAAAATCACGAAATACAAACATTGCTACCAATTTCAGTCACTGTTCAAATAAATATTTCATGGTAGTAAAGTTGAAATTCTAAAGGAAAATTCAAACATCCCCATTAAAAAAACTGGGAAGTAAGTCACTTAGGGCACAATCCTATCCTACACGCTGCTCAGTGATCTAGCTATGCTGGTGCTGGCAATGCTGTATCCTGAGCAGAGTTGGCAGGGTTGGAGGTCTCCTCGAAGTAAAGGAACTTCTGTGTCTCAAGATGCTCTGCCAAGCTGCTTCTCTGCTCCATACTGTCGCCCCCTCCCCTAGTGGATTTTATTGTTTTTAAATTTGTTATGTATGGTTATGAATTGTTTAAATTTATTTTATGTATTATTTTAAATTGTGTATTTTAACCTTTATTGTAAGCCACCTTGGGCATTTGCCTTTCGGCATAGTAAAAGGCAAGATATAATTTTTTCAAATAAATAAATAAATGAATAAACTTCTGCTCCAGTCCCTGCAAAGGGTCACCTTAGATCTGTGCGTGCCATTATGGAGGCGCAAATCAAGGCAGCCTGTGTCAGGATAAATGGACCTCGGAGGGGATAGGATATGGCAGACAATCCCACCCCCTCCTGGGCCAAATCTGCCTACCCCTGCCCCGGAACACCCTCCCCCACCCCTGCGCCGCATGGCCCAGCTGCAGCTTACCTGCGCCACATGCCATCTGGATCTGGCCTGCAGGGCCAGTGTAGTCCTTTGCGCTGGCCTGGGGCTAGCGCGACTGCTTTACTGCTTTACAGCAGCTTTTGTGATGGTCCTGGGCTGGTGCAGTTGTCCTAGGATTGGGCTGTTAGTGTAAAGTAGTTTAGGCTGAGAGATGGCAACTGGCTCAAGGCCAGCCAGTAAGCCTCATGGCGGAACAGAACCTGAGGTCTTCGTAGCCTAGTCTAACACTCTAAGAAACCACAAGATATGCAGTACAAGGAAACTACAGCATAAAAGATATAAGCAAGCTGCTCTTGTGGAAGCCTTTGTTTGCATCTAGCTACCAAAAAGGAATGGCAGTAATGAGGATTAAACTACAGTCAGTTTTCTGTTACCGCGGGAGTTAGGTTCCCGGAAACCCCCATGGGTAGCGAATTCACACATAACGAACCATTGATCCTATTCATCCCATGGGATCAATGGGGTTAGGTGCAGGGGGTTAGGTGCAGGTAACTTCACCAGCTTTCTGGCCTCTGTGCTGGGCTCCGCACTGGCTACGGGCGCCATTTTGATGGTCCCTGCTGCCTATGGAAGGTCTCTGCTGCATTCAGAAAGCCAGCAGAGATCTTCAGGAGGCAGCAGGAACCTTCAAAATGGTGCCTGAGAGTAGTGTGGAGCCCTTTGAAATGCTTGTAGGAAGCTTTGCTTCCCACAGCTTTGTTTCCCACAGGCATTGCAAAGGGCTCTGCGTTAGTCTCAGGCACCATTTTGAAGGTCTCTGCAGCCTCCGGAAGGTCTCTGCTGGCTCTGTTTTGCAAAAGAGAAACAGTGGGTGGGCTCTCAAATCACATTAAATACATATTCTATCTGCAGTAAATGATATTACCTGTGCCGGCACCAGGCTGCTGGGTGTTCTGGGGCAAATCTCTGGCACATTGGGAACTACCAATGCCTCAAATGTTGAGGGTTCAGGGATCTGTCTGGCCAAGTGGGCCCTCTGATGGCTTTGAGGGCCCCTTGATGCCACTCTTGGACATTACAATCCTATAGGCTGTCAATTGGAAGATCACATTAGTTATGAGCTTACAAGTCTCTACATATAATCCAAGAAGATATGCTCTACAAGCACAAGACTATTCTTCATTGTTTAAACCAAGAATTTCCCTTCCTCCTCGGAGAAGATATCAAATAAAAGAACAAAGAGTACAACATGCGCTTTGGAACTGCTGGTCCACCACCCAGTGTCAAGCATTGGGAAATCATCCTACTGTCAATTATGAAGACAAATATTCTTTTTTTAAGAATATGATAAATATCAGTAAAATATCAGCCTGATAAATATCAGTAAAAGCTACTTATGCCTACATAAAAGCCTACACTCCGTTCTTTGAACATTTTAATGAATTATATGGAAATCCCTCAATGAATTGTCAATAGGGACCATCATACAATGCAATTTTCTTTTGATAGCAGTCATTTGTTATGCTTCATAGCACTCAGAAAAGATGGGCAGGTATTTCAAAAGTTAAGCCGCAAACAGAAATTTAGTAAGCCAGTTAACCAGAAAGTTCATCAGTGCAGTTTCACTGAGACAATAAAAATGCCAAAGACATATATCTTATGGCTTTGCAATATTTCCTGGAATCTCAAATTGCATCTGGAAGAGTACAATGATTTTTCAAATGATTATTCTGTTAACAATTTTGTGTTCACAACCTTAGGTTGAGATGATCAGGCTTCATATAACTCTCTGTTCAATCATTAAGCACAGGAATGTCCAGATCTACAGCCTATTCTACCTCTGCCTTACAGCAGTTATAAAAGATGCTCCAACATCATGCAGAACTGTGCGTGGCTGGAGCACCAGCGAAGTTGGAGCAGCCTTGCATACGGTGACAGACTTCCACCAACCCAGGTAAGCCAGCGAAGAAGGCAGGATGGGGAAGGGGTGGGTGGGATGAGGCAGCAATGGGGGCAGGGAGGAGGGTCCAGGAAGGGAGCAGGTTTGGTGACAGTAGCAGCCACAGAATCCAAATCCTCTTCCCAGACTCATTCCCATGGCCTGAGTCCATGCGGACCCATGCCAGCAATTATGCTAGTGCAGGTCCAAGTACAGCCTTCTGAGCCACAGAGGCTTACCCCTGGGTAACCTTTTATTGAAAGTGTTTTTCCATTTCACATTTCCCATTACTTGAACACAAATTAATCCCATTCTTCCCAGATCTAGATAAAAGAAGTGCAAGATAAGGAAATGGCTAAGTATAACATGATGATCCACCCTATGGTGGATCTCTATAGAGTCCCCCTATGGGGGAGGGGGAAAGCGGGTTATAAATTTAATAAATATAAATATAAATATAAATTTAATGAATGAATGAATGAATGAATGGTCTGTTGTCTGTAGAATGACCAGCATAAAGTCTTTATCTATCCAGTTCACATCACTGGAAATAATCATGTGTGAATATTACTAGAGCCAGAAGTGTGGCAGATGTCCACAAGGTTTGCAGCACCACTTTCTGATATAAGTTATATTATGTCTTTCTTAGAAGATGCTAATGAATTTTCAACTGAGCTGATATATGAACTCATTTCTCCCAAGTTCGAGCTCTGCATCTCAATCCATTAAACCAACTCCACCACTCCCCATTGTTGCAATTTCTCACACACACATTTTGGAAGCTAATCAAAAACTTCAATGGGTTTCTTCCAGCTTCACAATGTTACATAGCATTCCTTTCTAGCAGTTACCTGTATTTTCAGTATTTAGCCACAGATATTTAGCCCATATTCCAAAAAGATAAAATTCATACATTCGCAAATTGTCACGACGTGACCAGATTTCAGAGTTGAAGATCAACATATTGCTGGGCAAACTCCGTCGTTTCAAAAGGTTTATTAACTTTCACAAGATGTTTAAACAAGCTTTTACGTTTCGCCACAGACATTTGTGGCATCCTCAGAAATAAAATAGCTTTATCGAGCACAACCAAATTATACACGAGCCCAAAGTGCCCAGATGTGCTCAGCCAACAGCTCTGTTGCAGCCTGATTGATGTTTTCCGGAGGAGACCTAACCCTGGGGAATTGAAAAGATCCGACAGAGACTTACAGCATGAAAACAGCAACAGTGAAAGGGCGATCCTTAATTGGGGACTTAAAGTAATCTCCCCCTTAAAGTAATCTCCTTAACACTAAGCCTAAAGGTTCTAACACACCGGGGAAATGTCTCTCTACCAGATCAAGCCCCAAGCAGAACATCCCCACCGCAACCCACGTAACTTAAGACCAAGTTAAAACGATCGTGTGACGGGCACCCCTTGACTGCCTCACGTATCAGAATCACAGTAAAACGACCATCCAAGTAAAACAACAGTGAAAACAGTTAAAACACAACTGAGCAGCACATAAAACATAGAACATATATACAAGCAACCCATACAAATCTAAAACAGCGATAAAATGTGGGAACATGCATACGCACGGACCCAGTCCAAAAACCCATACACCACCATGCCCAGAGGAGCCAGGATGGTGTAGTGGTTTGGGAGTCGGACTTAGACCTGGAAGATCCAGGTTCAAATCCCCGCTCAGCCACGAAGCTTCCTGGGTGACCTTGGGCCAGTCACTATCTCTCAGCCCCACCTACCTCACAGGGTTGTTGTGAGGATAAAAAGGAGGGGAGGAAATATGTACACCACTCTGAGCTCCTTGGAGGAAGGGTGGTATAAAAATGTGAAAAATAATAAAATAATAATATTACAATGGGATCCGAAAATTAAACCGGTCTAAAGCATACTTGACAACAAACTCGGAAGTGGGTTGCGATCATGTCGGAGGGCTGTTTTAAGGCATGGGGAGGCCTGCTGAGGGGTCCGCTAGCTCCCCGCAATCCCCGGGGGACCAGCACACCCCTCAGGGAAGATAAAAAGGCACTTTTTCCCACAGCGGCAGCAGTGAGATCCTGGACGCGCAGTTGATGTCACTGCAGGTCACCACTCCCCTTAAGGGAGTTGCGACCCATTGTTCCCAGCTGGGGTGTCACAACTCCTCAGTTTGGGAACCTCTGCCCTAGGTCCTTTCAAACAGAAAAAAAAAACAGGCTCCCAATTCTGCCTGGTTGCTGCACACTTCAACTGAGCACATGTTGCCCATGCTACTCTTGCATAGGGACTGTAGCTACCACAGATATACCAAGAGACCCTAGTATTATGAACCCTAACTGGTCAACTGTGAGAAAATCCTTATAGATTTATCTCCTCTTCCCAGCAAGTATCAGCCATCAGTTATTTCACAGCCAATTGACAATGCTAACAATGCCTTCTTGATCTATCCAATTCAACTGGAATGAAGCCTGGTTTTATCTTGGAGCTGACAGTAGCTCAATAATCCTCTAGAATATTATCATGTGATATGCATCCTTAGACAGAATATAGTGTGTGTCTGCATTTTTAATTTATATTTTGCTATCTGACTTTCTAAAGTTGTAAGCTGAGAACTTGACGAAGCTTCGTCCTCCCACATTCCACCTCTGCCCCCATATTAAATAAAATTTTCCTCACTTTTAGAATGCTCTAGAACAGTGGTTCTCAAACTTTTTAGCACCGAGACGCACTTTTTAAAATGACACTCTATCGGGACCCACCTAGCTTTATGAGACGGGCAGCCCAATCCAACCCAAGGCTTATTCCGGCCTAAACGGCGCTATTCCGTCCTAAATCGCCCTAGGCAGAATTTAGGACGGAATAGCGCCGTTTAGGCCGAATTTATGCCGGGTTTGTGATGGATGTAGGGCAGGTTTAGGACGGATGAACAAAATGTGCCGCGCATGCGCACAACGGGCGCCGGGAGATATTCCGTCCTAGGTTTGGCCTAAGACTGGGCGTGTCAGGGGCGTTCCTGATTTTAGGTCCGTATCCAGACATTGGCGAGCTCCGACACGCCCCCTCGAGCTCCGAAACAGACCTAAAATTTAGGTCGACCAAAAAGGTGGCCCTAAATTTGAGGAGACCCATAGGCACCATTTTATCTTACCCACTCCAGCCCTCTTCCGAAAATTTCAAACACCCCACCTCCCGAGTTGGGTCAGAGTTAGGCCGGAATAGCAGCAGCAATGCCTGGATATGGCCGAAGATAGGCACCCAATCAGCACCCAGCCGCACCCAGCCTCTTTCCCACAAAGCCCAGCCCCAGACCTCCATTCTCCCTCTCTCTCAGAGCATGTGGCGTGGAGCTCTGTCCCCCACAGCCACAATGTGGGACTTTGGTGCAGGGGAGCTCTTGGCTCCAAAATTCACAAACACCTCACCTCTCTCTTCTCTGTTTTCTCTGGACTTCCCTTCTCTTCTCTGCTCCCCTCAAGGACAGAGAGAGCTTCTCTGGCTGTGGCCACAGTGTTAACAGCTGTTCCTGGGCAGCTGTCTCCATGCAAGCTCTTGCTAAGCAATGTCTCTCTCCCAGCTTCTTCCCCCCCCCACAGGCAACCCCTGGCTATGGCCACAACACCAGCAGGTAAGAGCAGGGGGGTCTGTGCTGAAATGTTATCTGATATCTGCCTGTAGCCAATGTGTTCTCTGATATCTGCCTGTCTGCCATGTTAGCAGAAACCTCCATGTTTGCACCAATGTTACTTGCCTGTAGACAACAGCTGTCTCTCTCTCTCTCTCCCCCTTGCCTCCACTGGGTCTACTGCCAGGTGAGTATTTGTGTATTGCCATGCCATGTGTGAAATGTTCAACAGTTGTGTCGTGTTCTCTCTCTCTGACCATTGTTCCTTACAGGATTATGCTCCCCTTATGTCCAGGTAAGCACCTCAAACCAGGCAATGAGTGTAACCCTTAACAGCTGTGTTTTCATCTCTCCCTGCAGGCTTTTGCCCAGCCACCAACACACTGGTTTGTTCTCAAAGGCTATCTATCACAACCAGGCAACAAGCTGACTTTAACCCCCCTTTGTTTTTTGTCTTCCCAGGAACGTCCTCCGCCACCTACCTTCCTGGGCTGCAGGGAGGGAGCCCCAAGTTTGCCTGCCTCGATGCTGCCAGATGCCAAGGAGCCAGCCCTGTAATGTTCCTCAGCAGCTGCAGCTGCTGCTCCGCCCTCCGGCTCCCGTATTTGTTTCCCCTCCCCTTTTGGTCTGCAGGCTGCAGTTCCAAAGGGGAAGAGCCCATGCCTCCAGGTCCCTGGGCTGCGTTTGCTGCTGCTTTAAGATCGGCTGCTGGACCAGTGACCACCCATGGCAGCCTTGCCTGGGAAACTCTGCTTTGGTTCCAGAACAATAAAGACGCCCCTCGGGCAGAGCCCCCTTGAAACACATGTGCCACACGTTACACAAGCATTGCCCCACACACACAGATAGCCCCCACCAGTCAAGCCCCTGCACGAATCCCATCCAGGGACTGCCAATACCTTCCCAGGGGGAACGCAGCAGGAGGGTAGTTAGACCGCCAAGCCATGGAGGGGGGGGAGTCGGGGGGCGCCCCAGGTTGCCAAACACTGAAAGCCGCTATGGCGCCCGTAGTGGCACCGCTCACGACATCCGCATCTGGGTCACACCCGTTTGGCAACCGGGGTTCACCCGTGTGCCACACGAATGGCACCCGTCGCGCATGTGCCGTGGCAGCCGCCATTAGGTTCCCCGCTCCCCCCATATGACACTCATGTGCAAACCCCCCCCATGGCATGGGGTTGGCAACGCCTGCTGCAGGTGGGGGGGCGGGCACTCTCCCCTCCAGCAGGTGGCTGAGGCACAGGCTGCCCTGTGGCGGTTGGTACAGTCTCCGCGACCCTCCGGCGACTGTCCTGCGGCCATCCCGTGATGGGTGTGAACAGAGTGCCGGCACCTGCGCCCAGGCCCCTAGCAACCGGGTTGCTACGGAAGCGTGGCGGCTGCCGGCGCCTGGGCCCTTGCCGACCGGGCTGCCAAGGATGCTGCAGCAGCTGCAGTCGATCAGCACTGACAAGTGTGGGAAGGGTGTGGTGCATTCGCGAGACGGGCGCCGAGCCGCGGGATCCTGCCTGCTTCAGAGGTAAGTTTTGCCTTGATCCTGGGCTGGTGCTGGGCCACAGATATTCTGGACTACCTAACTCAGGAATAGCAGCGGCCTAACTATGGCCTAAACCGCTGAACCATAAGCTGTCAATTGAAAGGTTGGCAGTTCGATTCCTGCAACGGGGTGAGCGCTCGTTGCTTGGCCAGCTCCTGCCAACCTAGCAGTTCCAAAGCATGTCAATGCGAGTAGATAGGTACCGCTTGCTGGAAGGTAAACAGCGCTCCGTGTTCCAGCTGCATGCTACGCGCTGCGGCAAGGAGAGTCATGCCAGCCACATGACCACGGAGGTGTCTTCGGACAACGCTGGCTCTTCGGCTTTGAAATGGAGATGAGCACCACACCCTAGAGTCGGACACGACTGGACTTAATTGTCAGGGGATACCTTTACCTTTAACTATGGCCTAGCTTAGGCCGGAATAGCCAGAGAAGTTGGGTTGGATTGAGCTGTTAAAAAGGTGATCTAGAAATAAATATATTTATTTACAAGTAAGGAGCTCACAGCTGCTTGCAGGGTAATTAGCAGCTATCTTACAAATTGCAGGAGCTCAGCTCTTTGAAGGACAATTTGTAGCTATCTGATTTTTGAATAGCCTCAGAGCTTGTGGAAATTAGTTATCTAGAAATATATTTATTTACAAGTAAGGAGCTCACAGCTGCTTGCAGGGTAATTAGCAGCTATCTTACAAATTGCAGGAGCTCAGCTCTTTGAAGGACAATTTGTAGCTATCTGATTTTTGAATAGCCTCAGAGCTTGTGGAAATTAGTTATCTGATCTTTCCATCACCTGGGACCCACCAGAAATCAGGTCATGACCCCCCAAGTGGGTCCCGACCCACAGTTTGAGAAACACTGCTCTAGAAACTATTAACATCTGCAACACTGCAAGACATATTGATGAAAGAAAATGCTATATTCTGAAGTAAGCCACCAAGTCTCATTTATGTGGCATCAAATGCTTAATGTTAGAGGTCTGAAGAAAAACCAAGTGTTACTTAAGTAAAGGAAAAGGTGACCCCTGACAATTAAGTCCAGTCGTGTCCGACTCTAGGGTGTTGTGCTCATCCCCATTTCAAAGCCAAAGAGCCAGCGTTGTCCGAAGACGCCTCCGTGATCATGTGGCCGGCATGGCTCTCCTTGCCGCAGCGCGTAGCATGTGGCTGGAACACGGAGCGCTGTTTACCTTCCCGCAAGCGGTACCTAGTTATCTAAATCACATTAACATGCTTTGGAATTGCTAGGTTGGCAGGAGCTAGCCAAGCAACGAGAGCTCACCCCGTCACGGATTCGAACTGCCGACCTTTCGATCAACAGCTCATGGTTCAGCGGTTTAACCCACTGCGCCAACCGCCTTACATGAAACTAAATCAGTATTCAGATATGAGCATATTTAAATGTCAAAGGCCTGGTTACCACCTTACCAACTCCCTTCCTTTTAGAGAAGAGTGTAGGTGCATGCTTCTTTCCCCAATCATACACCTCCCAATGAAATGAATCACAACAGCTTCATACATATAGTCATACATGCAGTAGCCTAAATTGCAAAAAATGCCCCCCTAAAAATGGGGGCAGGAAGATTGCACAACCTACTATCACATTCTCTATATGAAATCCTAAGGACAAGGGCATGAACCTGCTCTGTCACTGTAAGAAGGAATTCAGTCATCTGGTAATTAAATGAATCAGGCCTACAATTTTGGAACATGGGAGGTTCAGTAATTGGTGGTTCCAATACTTTCTATTGCAAAAGTATTCAGAAAAAGTAGACGGCTCTCTGTGAGTAATTACTGGGCAAGGATTTAGGGCTGCTGCTGCAAAAAAAAAAAAATTCAAACTGTTGCTTTTAGCAATATTTCCATGTAGGCAACTAAGTAAAGGACATGCTTTGATTAAACATCCTAGTGCTTTGTGATCAACACATTGAAATGAACGTCTCACATTTTAGCATAATAATTGGCAGGAGTATGGTAGATATTTCTGCATGCTGCAAAACAGTTCCAGATTGTGCTAGCTTCACAGAGCATTCTTTTTTATTTTATTTTTTGAAAAAGAATCTACAGCATGATGCCTGCAGCAGGTATTAGTAATTTTATAAGGGTAGGAATGAAACACCACACTTGGCGGGCTTTTTTTCTCCATCTTTAATAGGAATAATGTATCATGTCATCCAGCAAAGAAAAATCCTCTGGGCTTCAGCATACTGAACCTAAACAAACACTACACAGAATATCAAAATTAAGCTACACACCGTTAAAAAAAAATTATCTTTGTACCCAAATAAAAAAGTCTTTGCCTTACATTGAAGTTTGAAAGACAAAATTAGATATCATTATGTCAGTGATGCTCTTGAATAAATTGTTCACTTCATTAGTCTCCCTAGGATCAGACATTCATATTTCTCCAACAACTCAGTCTAATTTGGCAGGCAGTGCCAATTCTTTTCCAATACATGGGTGACGAGCTACAGTGCTTCTAGGTCATCTAATCAATGGTAAAATAAAGAACTGCCAGACCTAATAAAATGCAATCAATCCATCCAACCCCAGTGGGCTGTGGCAAAGCATTCTCAAAGGCCTGCCATTTAGGTCCAGTTTAGCTTGCACATTTTCATTTTAACATACTGTACAAGTTTCTGCTCTGTAGAATAAAACTCTTAGCATGCTTTCACATTGCCCATTTTTTCGGGGGTCTAGGAAGGAAAGAAGCCAAGATCAAACGAATCCTACCCTTTTCTTTTTTCCAAAGAACGTGAGTGACCTGCAGCCAAATTCTATGGGCCAACTCAGCCAGGTTGCATCCAGGTTAAGTTTCACTTGTTCAAAATAGTTATTCATCTAAGCAACTGCTCTAGGACGCAGGTGTGTGTAAAGTATACGCCCGGCGTCATTTTTAATGATGTGCGTCCCCCTGCTGCTACCACTGATACAGCTGAAATAGGTGGCAGCCTATCAGGGAAGGCTTAATGTTTCCCCACTTCTGGTGTAAAACAGCTGAAGCTGACCCTGCTAATCTGAAGACTAAAATGAGTTGAAAGAGTCGGGCAACATTAGAACACACTTTTAACAACTTATTTTGGAAAGGTGGTCATAACAGCAGTAGCAGGGTTATCTCTGCTAACCACCCACAGTTCCATAGAGCTTATAATAATAAGCATTCAAATACCAGCATAATATGTTCAAAGGGCTTCACATGAATTACCCTGTTACAATAGCCTTGCAAGGCAAGCAAGTATTATTCCCACACTGCAACTGTGGAGCTGCGGTAGAGAGGCAAAGGCTTGCCTAAAGCCACCTATGGAGTGTTGAAGATTCAACTAGAGAAGTCTTATTTGCAGCTCAGTCTCCCTTACCTTGAGGAGGCCTCCATTGCAGCCCCTGCCCCCCCAATGCAGGATGCAGTGCATGCCCTGTTGGCACGGCTGCATCAGCACTGAGAGCTGGATAGGATTGGGCCTTCTGCTAGGATTACCATCCATCCCGGAAAACCCGGAACTGTCCTGGAGAAAACCCGGGACTGTCCTGGGTTCCAGGCTCCGGTCCCAGGTCAGTCCCGGGCTTTCCGGGCCTGGTGAAGCCACCGCCGCTGCCGCTTTCAAAGTGCCAAAAGGCATTTTTTTCCTGGCACCACCATCTTGGATCTTGCGAGATTTTGTGATATCCAAGATGGCGGCGCCCGGAAAAAAGGTAAGTTTTACCTTTTTTGAAGCGGCGGAGGCTTCCACCGGGACTGGAGCCCGGAACCCAGGACATTCCTGGGTGTTCCGGGACGGATGGTAAGCCTATTTATCTAGCCCTGCATGGTGCTTGCCTGGTCTCCTGGCCAGCAGCAGCAATCTCTGCTTGCGCACAATAACAATCGACCATGTGGCTTACAGGGAGCGCCAAGGAGGAGGCGAGGGGAAAGAAGGAAATAATAATAATTCCAGTATTTATATACCGCCTTTCTTGGTCATTGGATTTCTCCTCTGACTTTAATTCAAGGCAGTTTACACAGGCAGGCAATTCTAAACCAAACTGTTTTTGCAATACAATAAATGTCCTCATCTTTTGTCGGATGCTTCTTTCCAGGTGTTTCCTTTTATGGTCTGGCCTCTCTCTGGCATTCCCCTCACATGCGTTGACTGACAGGCAATTCCCCCCCCCCACAGAGTGCCAGCTGCAGCTTCCTCTCTCACTCACAGAGAACTTCTGCAGCTTTTTGTCAGCAGCGACGGAGTCTCGAACTGCTGTCCTTGAGCTTCAGGCATATGAGGCTGCAGCTCTCCTGACTGAGCCAGACCACCTGAATAAAGCTCCCAGCAGCAGCCAAGGCACAAGGGAAGGCGCATGCGCACACACGCATGCAGAGCAAGCAAGGCAAGGCAGCTTTAACAAAAAAAATTTTAAGCCGTAGCGTGTGTATTTACTTCCCTTGTGTCTGACTGCTGGGTGCAGCTTCACCTCCTCCCTGGCTCTCCCTGCCAGCCGCACAACCAACGGGAAGCAACCGTCTTCCGCTCAGTCCTTGCCTGGGCCAGGCAACAACCCCTATCACATACTACCTGCCTCATTTCTCAGCAAATGTTTCCAAAAAGCTTTGCTTGGCGCTAGGCAGGGCACCAGTCCGTGTATCCAAGAAGTGTCAGGCTGCATAATGGAAATTAGGAAAGTTGCTGAGTAATTAGTAAAGGGTCATTGCTAGGTCATCTGCAGAGCTGGCAAGGAATTTCCCACACCCTACAGGTCACTGATAGCACAATCGTATGCCTGTCTACTCAGAAGTAAGCCCCACTATTTCAAAGGGACTTACTCCCAGGTAAGCGCGCACAGGATTGCAGCCTTGAAGAAACTTGTTTTGTGTTCATTTATCAAAGCCTCCAGCCTCAGTAAGAAATAGCAAAAAGGTGAAGGGGGGGGAGAGGATTGAAGGCACTGGGCGCAGGGCAGTCTCTCAAGAGCACAAAGTTAAGCATGCTTGATTTTAATAAAGGAGCTCGCTGGGAATTGAGCTTTAGTGGAAGGGTGAAGAACATGTTATTTGCATGACTTTGTCTTTTGGAAATTATACAGAACATATGGATTGCAGTGTCCTTCAGCTGATTGAAATTCTGGAGAGGGGATATTGTATTAATTCACACAGATCTCATTTTTTGTTCTACTTCCCGCTGTTCAGTAACCATCTTTTCTATGTTCTGTCTTATGAATGAGTTAAACAGGCTGTATGACACTGTATACTGAGTTTTTTTCACTGAGAAGTAAGTTCCCCCCGAGTTTAGTGGAACTGGCTCACAAATGAGTGTAGCTAAGATTAGAAGTGTGTGGCAGCTCGTGAGCTTGTGCCTGCACATTCAGGATCAGGTGAACTGGGTCAGACCTGTAAATGACATCCAATTTAGCAGCTTCCTGATGCATCTTGAATGAATGAATGCACTGGTGAGTTATTTGAAATCTTTCCTATTTAAGAATGGCATCATTACACAGAATGTCCAGTTTGAGGAGATTGAAATGCTCCCTGAGTGCTGCTTTCAGTGGGACATAACTCTCAACTGCAGCACTGAAGTATTCTGTGAGAGTGTCTCTCACTGCATTCATTCACCTCTTCAGAGTGTACAGTACTCCCCCCATATCCGCTGGGGATATGTTCCAGGCCTCTCCGTTGATACTTGAAACCGTGGATAGGAGCGAACACCCCCTCCATGGTTTCCTGAGGGCCCCCCCGCCCTGCCTCTCCTGCGGGCAGGCATGCGTGCGCCCCCAGCTCTTATTTTTCTTTCAGCAAGCTTTGTTTCTTCCTTAAAACAAACAGAGAAGCAGCCTCCATTGCAGGCAAGTAGAACGAGACTAAGTCCTAGAGAGGCTCTGCAAGGTTTCTGTTAACCTTGCAGAGCCTCTCTAGGTCTTAGTCTTGTTCTACTTGCCTGCAATAAGCAGCCAGAGGCTGCTTCTCCTGTTTGTTTAAGGAAGAAACGAAGCTTACTGGGAAAAAAGTAAAAGCCTGGGGGGGGGGGGGTCCCCTGCGATCCGTGGATAAATGAAACTGTGGATACCGAATCCATGGATATGGGGGCCCACCTGTATATTGAACAAATGCATCTCCCAGCATGCAGAAAAATGAGGGATGATGGAATCACTGTAGAGATAGAATGAACATCCTGCATACTAGACATGCTTTTTTTTTTCAAGAATAGAGAGGTTTTCTTTTTTTTAAAAAAAAATAAGAATGCATACTGTGGCCTCACCATCATTTAATAGTCCAGATTAAGGGGCTGAATTACAACACTTCAAGGACCATCCTCAGACACATACACTAGCAAGAGCATAACACAGTACAGTACCCACTTCCAATATATTTTCCTAACCAAACTGGAAGTTTGTTACATCATACATACCAGAGAAGCATTTGCCTTCTTTGAGGCATCATCAAATTGCTAACTTATAGTTTGTGATGGATCAAGATTTGCATATTTTCTCTTCTGTCATTTGCAACTAATGAGTTCCTAGGTGAGAACAAATTGCTTATTTCTGGTCATCACCTGCTTAACGACATCACTTCCAGTCCTCAGCAGGTGCCACAAATGCTATTTGGTCTGCTGTATGGAACGAGTTTGACACCCCTGCTATAGACAACCTGCTGACTGGAACCACTCTAAGGGCGCAATCCTCCAGAAGTCCCCGGTGACGGAACAAGTGTTCCATCGCTGGAAGCCGTCGCGGTGACTCTGGAGTAAGGGAGGCCAGTGCTAGCCTCTCACCGATGTCGAATCGGGACACGGCCACTGGAGGAAGGTAAGCTCTCCCACCGGCGGCCGCGGGGGCAGTCCGGCGGGCGAGGGAGGGGCGTTTGGTCTAGCTGGTGCGGGAGGGGGATTGCGCCCGCTATATCCCCGTCCCCGCCAGGTCATCTAGGTCAGAGGTTCTCAACCTGTGGTTCGTGTACCCTTAGGGGTACACAGACCACAGGTTGGGGGTATGTGAGATGCTCCCCATGTACCCCCTCCCCAAATTCCCCCCCCCTGAAAGGAGAAAAAAGCCAGTTGGCAGGGCAGTAGCCTTTCCCTCCGGCTTGCAGCGCAAGCCAGAGGACCCGCTCGGCCACACCGCAGGCCGAAAAAGGGCTTTTTCCCGCCTTTTGGGGGTGTGTGCACTTTTGGGGAGGAGTACGTGGGGCTTAGGGGGTCAGGGGGTGCTTGGGGATCCCAGGAGGGGGTACGCAGGTCCCCAAGTTTGAGCCTAGGCCATTACACAGCCTCCTCTAATACCTGGTGGAAATCCAAGGAGGCCTATCGGGCAGGCCCTGGTTTACACCTGGGGAAGGAGATGAGCATCCCCTTCCCCGAGTAGACCTCCGGCCCGCCTTCGGACAGGCAGCCTGGGCTCAGGATCCAACAGGCGGCCCTTGGCTGCCTGCCAGATCCTTACACAAGATTGCGCTGTAACACAATCTCCTCTCCTCCCAGTTCTGAGTTGCACAGACAAATCAACAGGGCCACATATTTCTCTCCTGGCTGCTGTGCCCAATCAGTATCAACAACAGCTAAATTCTTAGCTTCTTACGTTCAGCCATGAAAACAACCAAATATATTTCTGTATTGTATTTTAATGACAGTCACAAATGTTTTAAACATATTTTGTTTTAAAGAATAGGTGTTTACGACCATTATGTTTTTTTTCAGGAATTAGTCACCTTTCTGAATCTGACATTTTAGTTTTCAAAAGCAGTTGGGAGGAGCAACAATTCTTAAGTAAACTAAAACTACAAGAGAACACCTTGTGGACAAAACACATCAAGTCTTTGTTCCCTGGGCATTATGACTCAAATCATATCCCTACAAATGGTGTAGATGAAAACTCTCTAGACTACACTAATGGGTCCTACAACAACATTGCTTCTATTTCATCCTTTACTGCAGCGGTCTTCAACCTGGGGTTCGTGAGCCTACCTACCTAACTTGTGCGCTGGCATAGCATGTGCTGTGCCAGGCCTCCGTGCATCACAAAAATACCCTAAATCGCTTTGTGATGAGCCTTCGCATGCAGGTCCAGTGGAGGACGGCCACCAGAGCAGGTGAGTCCCCCTGCCGGGCCACATAGGGGCAGAACAATGCAGGGAAGGGCGGAGAGAGGGAGATCACGGCACGAAAAAGGGTGAAGATCACTGCTCTGCTGGGTAGCTGTGTTGATGTTTGGGCTAGAGAATGAGAGTGTGGCCTCAGCAACTCTTTGAAGAATGCTTATGTCATAGCAAGACAGAGCAACCTTCTATCGTCTTGGCTGCACAATGCACTTTTCAGGCTTGGCTGGTGGGTTGCAAATGGATTAATTTGTTTATGAGTTCTGGGATACAAATCTGATCAATACTGGATGGAACTCACTAGCATGCTGCTGTAAATCTGAAGAAATACCAATGAAGCCAAAGAAATTATTCTTGACCAGCCACAATAAAATATGAATACTATTTGGTACACTGACACAAATCTTTAGCTGGTGTAAGCTGTGAATAGCCTCAAATATTGGCAGACTTTCCTTAATGTCAATGAAGCAACACTGACGTCAATCACTAGCACAGTGATTGTGCTCACTGTCACTTTTTAAAAATCCTGTTTCAGCATTTCTTTGCAATATGGCAACATTATCTGTATATTCCAAGGAATTCTGCATAATGTGGTCATAATGATTTTCATAGTTCAATTAAGGAGGTTACTGGACCTTTTGCTCGCATACAGAAAGACAGATCTGGTGTACCTGCACAGATCTGGTGTACCTGCACCTTATAGCATCTGGCCTGAAAGCCTTTAAAAGGGGATTGGACAGATTTATGGAGGAAATGTCCATCACAGCTTACAAGCACATGATAAGCAACCTCCTGGTTGTAGGAGTAGGTTCTCTTTGTGCCAGGTGCAAGGGAGTGGCGACAGGATACAGGTATCCTGTTGTTTTGTGTGCTCCCTGAGGCATCTGGTGGGGCCACTGTGTGATACAGGAAGCTGGACTAGATGGGCCTTTGGCCTGATCCAGCAGGGCTGTTCTTATGTGTAAAAATCTGTTGTTAATCAGATTTTTAATCACCACATTCATGTTAAAATCTGCATGGCAGTTCAACATTTATATAACAATGTAATTCGTTGCATTTGTAGCTCACACATTGTCACTCAAACAATCAAAATGTTTTCTTTCTGTATTAATTAATGCAGCGTTCTAAACACACATTACAGGCTGACCTTGCTAAATAAGCTGCAGCACCATTTACATAAATTCACCCCCAAACCCATTCCCCTATACTGAACTTTCAAGCACTACTTAGAAAGCATGAATCTGTGCTAATTGCTTCATATTTAGCAGCTGGGAAAGTCACAGCATGGGCAAAGTTCGCCAATGAACATCTGTGCAGGTCTCAGTGTGATGTAAGCTCAGCCACCCAAACAATTCCAAAGAGAAGGCAATATAAAATGAAACTTATCATGCAAGGAATTGAACTATGCTCATCTGTTTGACAGAGATCCAAAATTACCATAAAAAGACTTGTGTGCACACAAGTGACAGGTAAGATGGGTCATTTTATGCTGCAGACAGAACAGAAGCAAATCTAGTGCAGCTGCCCACTTTTTTATATCCAGAAGTAGGCTGTGGATGAGGACTAGCATGTGCACTTGTTTTCAGGTCTGGAATATTTG
Organism: Plestiodon gilberti rubricaudatus; assembly: GCA_026170595.1. Classification (NCBI taxonomy): domain Eukaryota; kingdom Metazoa; phylum Chordata; class Lepidosauria; order Squamata; family Scincidae; genus Plestiodon; species Plestiodon gilberti. The sequence goes on along the minus strand of JANXHW010000002.1, from coordinate 189,120,885 downwards.
TCTTTGTGTTCCAGCACTTAGATATCCAAAACACCCAAGCAGACATCTGCTCTCCCAATGTTGCTGCTATACCTGTTCCTGATGCAATGGCTGCTGCTTTCTGTGTTTTGCCATGTTTTGAAATGGCAAAATGGCAGCTGTACAATAGTAAAATATGCAAATTCATGGGGAAAGACATAGCTCAGTGATAGAGCACATCCTTGCATGCAGAAGGTTCCAGGTTCAATCCCAGGAAGCTCCAGGTTGAGCCTGGAAATCCAGGGTCCACGGGAGGGGGGTAAAGGGGGTAAATTGTACCTGGGCCTGGGGTCAAAAGGGGGGCCCGGGAGCCAAAGGACATTGCTGTCTCCTCCCTGCACCTGGTCTGCTTGCCCCTGTTGCCACCCTCTCCCCCAACCCATTTCACCCCTCCTCCTTTGAGAAGGGGCCCAAAAGAAACTTAGATAAAATTATTTTCGGAGGCCCTGCCCCAATCTGAAACCCAGATAGTTGCTGCCAGCCAACGTAGACAATACTGAGCTAGACGGACCAATGAGACTCTAAGGTCTCCTATGCAAGAACAAACAACCAGGGCTGTGAAGGGCTGTGAAGTGGGCCAAACAACCAGGGCAACCAGGGCTGTGGTGGGTCAGGATGAGACCAGAGTAGATATGAAGATTCCAGTCTGTTAAGTGCTCCAACATCTACAGTGGTTCAACATCTACAATGGTTCAATTCCACTCCACAACAGGGTCTTACCTGAAGCCACATTCACAGCCCTACAGAATCATCGAATGCAGTTGGCAAGCATGCAAATGAGGAGGAGGGAACAGGTTAGTTATTGCAATTCAATTTCTTCTCTGACATCTTAAACACTGCAGATCACAGTTGCCTGACCCTTTTTCATCTGGTGAATTATCAAAGAATACCAAGTAACATAAAACAAGGCTGGTGATTGCAATGAACAGAAATGTAGGTTTTTAAGAGATGCACAACAGTTCCCACTTTCAAAAATGGTGACTATTTGCAATTTGTAATGATGCAAGCTAGAGGTGTGAAATAGTAATATTTGTGAAATCTATAAGGAGATGCTCTCCAGCATGTTTCTGTCACTACAGTTGATAAATAATACTCTCAGTATGTTTCAGACAAAGATAAAATGAGGGTCAAAACAATACAGAAGTGTTTGGGTTCACAAGAGAAAATCTACTAGGAGGTTATTTTTGTCCCTTTGACTATCCATAACTTTTTGTCTATTTCTTCTCTTTTAAGTTCATTTCCTTTGTTCATTTTCCTCTCAGTCATGCTAGACACAGAAGACAGGGCAGCATGTGAAAGGAAACACACACACACACACACACACACACACACACACACACACACACACACACACACAAGGCTGTCTTTAATCAGAACACTTCATCATATTAAAATAAACTGATGTGATTTTGTTTGAGTACTGCAGTGTTAATATTCTGAGCTTTATTATATATATTTACAAAATTGATTTTACAAAATTCAATTTCACAAGCGAACTATGGAAGCTCTCACTTATGCTATACAGCAAGTCTTCATTTAAAGTTATAGATAGGCTCTTCTTGGAAACTGCAACTTTAAGTGAAACGACTTATAATGAAACCAATTTTACTAGAGGCTGATAAACGTAAATGTTCTCGTGATATTTTCCCATCAACTAAATGAAATGACTTTAAATGAAACAACTTTATGTGAGGACTTACTGTACACTGCATTACATAGGGAACTTCTTGCACAAATAAATGTTTCTCAGGGTATCACTATGCGATTCAGTTATGTAGGATTTAAAACATTATACATTTATTTTTGTTTCAAATTGATTGTATGAGCCATCTGCTGACTCCGTCATTCTTAGGAGAATCAATTATCCAAAGAAGAAAGAAAGATGCATGCAGAAGCGTCGTCAGAGTAGGGGCGGGGGGGGGCTGGGCCCCAAGTGCACTTGCCTTCTGGGTGTGCCGCCGCCACCGTTCTCGTCGTCCGCCGCCTTCATTTGGGCCCACCCTGGTAAGCAAAACAGGGGGGTGATTGAAGCTGCGGCAGCGGCACACACGAAATTGACATCACACTATCCAGGGGCATGGCGTGTGGCATTATGTGGGGGTGTCGCGTCGGCGGCCCCCCACGTGGGGATGTACACTCGCCACTGGTTGCATGATTACACGGATACTAAAATCTAAACATGTTTGAGCAATTCAGTCGGAAAAGGCACAAAATCAGAAGGCTACCTGAACCAAAATACTCATATCATTTAACGTAAGAACATAAGAAGAGCCCTGCTGGATCAGGCCAAAGGCCCATCTAGTCCAGCTTCCTGTATCACACAGTGGCCCCACCAGATGCCTCAGGGAGCATCTGCTGTCCCCACTGCTGTCCACTGAGAGAAACTTGAGGAAGAGGCAACGTAAGACATGGTACAAATGAAATGGGGGGGGGGGTAGAAGAACACTTTGTTTTGCCAATAATGAAAACTTCCAATCAGAGGCTTTTTGCAAGGAGGACACATGTTCTCATCAAGACGCATCAAAAGGGGTGAATGAAATGCCCCCTCCCTGTGTGCCACGGTCCTGATCCTAATTCGTTCCCCCCCCCTTCCATGGCTGACATTTTAAAGAAAAAAACCCACCTAAACTCAAATGTGGCATTTAGTGCCACGTCACATGACCCTTTCACCTAAACAGGAAGCCTGGAGCTGGCTTGTCTTAGGTGGCCAGGGAGACTTGGTAGCAGCAACTACACTTTCTGAGACTGTCCGTATCAGGGTGCTGTGTCTGTCAGAGTCACCTAGAAGGAACTGGAAGGTACATGAGCTGTGTGCCTTGCCTCTTTCCTCCCCCCCCCCCATCCCTGCATGGTGGCCCACAGTGCCCCCACCAGATCACCTCACTTGGTGGTTCATCATAGCTCATGAAAACCTTGGTTCAAACACTTATTGATAATAAAGAACTTATAAAGATAACATACAAGTAACTTCTTTGTAACAAGTATGTTGAATAACCACACCAAAATTTAGACTTAACTGTATCCCTTTGGCACCGATGCAACAAACATGAAAATGAGCGAACTCAGGAAGATAGTGGAGGACAGGAAGGCCTGGCGGGATATGGTTCATGGGATCACGAAGGGTCGGACACGACTTAACGACTGAACAACAAGTATCCCTTTGGTATCCAAAAAGATGGCAAATCCAGGTTATTTTAATGATGTGAAAAAAGACAACAGCCATCAATGATCTGGTTCAGGAATTCACCAGGCTTGCAAGAGTCTACTGATGAAGCGGGCAGGCAAACACACACACACTCCTCTTTCAATTGCAACAACATAATACATGATGGAAGGTACACTACGCAGGTGCCCAATCATGTGAACACCAGAGTATGTGAAACGGTGCAGATCAGGTCTTTGCTCTACTCTGGAGATTGTGTGGAACACTTACACAGATGAAGTTACCTGCATGGTAGAAAAGAGGGTTTACCTATTCTCAATCAAAGAAAACCTCTTACTTGCCAGCTCAGTAAACGTTTGCGTTAAACTGTGGCCAGTGTTAAAAAAAATGATAAAGTTTTAGTAAGAAGAAGAAGATATGAAGCGAGCAATTAAAAGTATAGCTCAAAACCAAGAGATAAAAGGTGGGAAGAGAAGTTGGAAAGTAAGAGGTTTTGATTTTTAAGTAATTCAGAGAGAAGGGACTCAATTCAGGCTTTTCCAAGGCTCAGTAAAAATATGCCTGCAAAATCTGCTGCAGTAACAGAAACAGAACAGTTCATAACATGTGTTTTTTTTTTTTTTTTGCATTTAGCTGATATGGTAAAGTCACCCGTGCATTAAGATCGAACCTTTAGTTGAAAAATATTGCATTTTTCCATCATGTATAAACCCATTAGGTTCTGTTCTATAATAATGACATTCCTCCCATAATCATTCTTTCCTCTTGAAAACATAATTTCAATGCATGAAGTGTTTCCCTGAAGCAATCTAGCCAAGCAGTGGGTCTGTTTTAGTTACTTTTGCCAGAGCGTTTACCTTTGCATTATTTTCCTAGGAAAGTTCATTTTAGTTTAAGCTGATAATCACAAACACTTGTCAACTGCAATCAATCTATTGGAAATGCAAACAGAATATAATAAGACATCTCAAAGCTTGCAAGCTTAGATTGAAACTGAGGATGGAAGTAAAGAGTAATTTGTGTGCCTTTAGAAAGTGATAATGCGATAGACACACAGACGTAGGTAAGGCTCTTACTGACGTATCATTTATGTGGGCTGGCTGCCTTCCTACTGTAAGCGCTACGTCATGTTGGTAATGCATCTCTTGTTCTAGTTCCATAAATCATACTCAAGAAGCGAGGTTGAGTTTCAAAACTTGACCCAAGAGATGCACAAAAATATATGCACAAAAATATATGCAAAATCTGAAACACACTCAGTGCTGCAGGGCAGACTTTGTTCCAGCCTCAACACATTAGGCTGCATGTCCATCATCCACTAAACACACATCCAATCCCACAAGTTCTAACCTATCTTCAACTTTATTAAAATCAAAACTTGAACAGCAAATCTGTTCTAATGCAGATAATTAAGTACTTCACTGTGCAGGACAGCAGATTCAAGGCTGAACAGGATGGATGAGATGGATTAAGGTTGGAGGAGCTGACAAAACAAGGCCAGGCCAGGGCTGCCAAGCTGCTCATCTTGATAGCAGAGCACAGTTCCAAAGGAAGGTTTTTCTACTACTAACAAGGTCTAACCTAAGCAAGGATAGATATTTTTGCTAAGGGCAATCAATTATAGCCTGATAACATGAAGGTCTGATCAGCTGCTAATGCATTCATAGAAGGAACATTAAGGTCATTCTGCACACAGAGGCTAGGGGGCAATATAACAAAAAGCATAATGCCTGGGGGGGGGCAGAGCAGACATAACAGTACCTCCTTCCAAATCGGCACGATGGTTGTAAATTAAAAATAGCCCCTTTTGCCTCCAGCGGCAGCGTGATCCCAGGTGCGCTACTGCCGCCATGGTCACGGTCACCACTTCCCTTAGGGGGCTGGCGGCTGCTTCTGGTTCACCTGGTGGGCCGCGACCCACCAGTTTGAGAACCGCTGTCTTAGATAATAGAAATTGGCATGAGCAAGTCTCTTAAGGCCCAATCAATAGAATTTAGAACTGTTTAACACTTTTGACTGAACTATCACCACAGTTCTTGTGTTGAATAAGAAATAAAAAACACAACGAAAATATCCATCTGCGATGAATGCCCTGTCCCCCCCCCTTTTTTTCTATGTTAATAAGTGTCCAAAAAAGCTTCTGGGGTGTTATGCTCCTGTGCAGGTTCAGCAGCCTAAAAACCTTCTGGGGCATACTTTGCAAGTAGACTGTTCCTTTGTTTCAATTTATCTAGGCCTACCTGCATTTGTAGAGTGGAAAATTCCTCCATGTCTGGAGTGCTGAGATTGGCATATGCATAGCAACTGGGTAGCCAAACCTGCCCATCTAAGTCAAGGAGGTGGTATGGACTGACCAGATGGGATCTACCCCTCCAATCAGGTAACGATGATTTCCTCAAAGCAAAGTTTATATATTTCCCAGCCCACAGGAAGTGGGTGTTGTTCTCGTCAGTTGCCCAAATAACTCATTTGTTGGGAGCTTAAAGAAGAGCACCCATTTTGCTCATCTAGTAGTTTAAGCTGGTAGTTTAAGCTAGAGTCTAGCTAGATTGCAATCAGAGACTTTGTTACTTTGTCTGCTAAGTGACTCCAGCCACCATGCAAATTTCCCCAGATTTAATGTAGCTGCAGTTGTGGGCTGAGAATTTGAGCTGCATTCCAGCTTCATCTGCTGAGCGTTAATAGTTACTGCATCCATTTCATGAAAACATTTCTCCATGCTTTCCAGCCAAGCTCAGGCTGTTTCAAGGCCTGCTTGTACCTTTACTACCCACCTTCTTTCCCCATATTGTTTAATTCCCTTTTTGTTTAGACTTTTAATAAACTAGTTACATTTTGTCTCTTGGTCTGCCTGGTCCATGTTCACATGTAATTCAGTGGATTGTCATGCATCTTCACCCTACAAACACTACTGTGGGTTCAGTACTCTCCTGGGAGGGAGGATTTTCCCAGATGGCCCTCTGATCCCTGGTCTCTGCAATCATGTGGCAGCAGATACCAAGGTTTTCCCCCATTTAGTTACTGGTCTAGTACAGGGAAAGCAGGGAGCAGGATGGGGTACATGTGTGCTAACCACTAGGCATTACTGTCCTTGGTCAGCCTGCCTTTTCCCAGGAGAACGTTTCCCTGACACCATCCATCAAAGATTGATATTTTGTTCTGCTGAAGTAAATTGTGAAAGAGCAATGGAGGAAATAAAAGAACAGAAGATAGTATTTGCAATGAATTAAAAATGCAATACAAAATGAGGATATTAGCAGCATAATGAACATGGCTAAGACAAGAAATAAAAAGCAAAGAATCATTTAACAACACCGAAAGGAAATAGTACTGCAAAAGCAAAACTGAAGTGGGGGTGGGGAATCCAGTTCCATTGTCCTCATCACGGAAAAGACCATGCTTCTGGAATGCAGACAACCCAATTATTATTATTATTATTAACAGTATTTCTATACCGTTTTTCAACAAAAAGTTCACAAAGCAGTTTACAGACAAAATCAAATGATTGATTTTACAGACAAAACCAATGGTTTGAAGACAAAAACAGGCAAATATAAAGAGTAGCCATATTGGGCTGTTACAGCAAACAAAGACTACTGTGTGACTAGCACATTTATTGCAACATAAGCTTTTGCAGATGAAACTGGTAAGCAGGTTCTTTGGTGACAATAAGACTTACGTTCTCATTCATATTTTCCATTTCCTGGCTTCTTTTGTATTATGGGAGGCAGTGTTCAGATGTTAAAATGATATCATTACTTTGCATCACAAGACTGCAACTGATCATTTAAAAAGGGACACAAAAACAGTTTGGCACAGCACTTAGTTTAAATAGGCTTTTTTCCTTAATCAGAAGGGAAACTTGCCAGTGATCACAGACTAACACTGAACTTCACACTTGGCGTCTCTGATGCAATGGATAAAAGTAGTAATAAATCAAGTCAAGTACAATAAGAATCCTAGCCCAAATTGAAATGCAGGCTGACAAGTCTTTTTTTTTTAATATCTCATTCTCACAGAGAGAGTTTAAGAAGAAGGAATTATAAACCAACTTATTGGAAAAATGCCACCTCCTAGGAGACTCCCCTATTTATGTATTTACCATCCTCCCCACGAGGGAGGGAAGGGGAGCTCACTGAGGCATACATTATTATTATTATTATTATTATCTAATTAATTAAATGTATACCCTTTCCCCCCCTATAGGGGAAACATGGTTTTAACCATATACATGGTTCTTCCTTTGTTGTAATTCTGAGAAGCAGGTTGGGATGAGCAATAGTGACTGGTCGAAGGTGACCCAGTAAGTGTTATGGCTGAACAGAGCCTTGGAGTTGGTGAACTGTTTGGGGGGGGGGAGGAGGCTGTGGCTCAGCCTGGGGAAATAGCTCCTTGCTGCAGAATCCAAGTGGCAGGGCGTCCTCATTGGTCTACCGTCACCACTGCTGCTGCATTCAGTACCCACCGAAAACCCACTCAGCAGGTGAAAGGCTGTTGGGAGGTGCACTCTCTCCCTCTTAGTACTGCTCTTCTTCACCCCAACAGCAAAATGACTGTTGAAAATGCCCTCACACAATGACAACTTCTGCTGGTGCGTGTGTGTGCGCGCGTGATTGCGCACCACCAGTGTTGGAGATATTCGCAGACTTCAGTCCCAGGGCTAGCTCATAACTAAACACTTTATGGATATTGCTTGCATCTGTCACATCTCAGACTCCAGATGTCCCCTCTGTACCTGTTTGTCTGATTGTTATGGATTCTTTTCACCTTGTATAGAAAAAAAGACGTTGACAGGATCCTTCTGAGCACAAGGCCATCTGCTGCCATGCTCAACCATTGCCTTCTATGGCTTTATATCTGCCTGAGGTGGGAACTGGCCGAGTGGAGGGGAAGGCTTGTAAACTCATCTCTGAGGGAGGGGTGTTTCCAGCCTATTTGAATCTGGCTATGGTTCACCCCCTTCTGAAGAAGAAAAAAAAGAAGTCCTCACTGGATTTCACTGAGTTGGATAATTCCTGGCCTATCAGAAACTTCCTGTTCCTGGGCAAGCTCTAGGAATGCCTAGATGAAACAGATTATCTGGATCCCTTCCAGCCCAGCATCAGGCCTGGTGTTAGGAAGGAAATCGATTTTGCTTTCCCTGGCTGATGACCTATACACTGGGACTAGACAGGGGGAGTTCATCCCAGTTGGTCCTGCTGTCTCTCAGTGGCATTTAACTCCATCAACCATGGTGCCCTTCTGGGTTGCCTGGTTGGATTGGGGTTGGAGTGCATCTGTCCCTCAAAATAGTTAAGAGCTACATGAAACCACTGGGAAATGGGGTTTGCGGTTGGTGTCAACAAGATGCAGGCCTTCTCTGTAGTGGTGCCTCAGTTGTGGAACTTCCTTCCTTTTGAGTTGCAAACTGTGAGCATTCCAGTGGGGGCTGGAGAGCTTTTTGTTTTGTTGTGCCTTCTCCTTGGGATTTTACAAATGCTGCTGCAACTGTTAAAACCACAGTAAAATGCAATAATAATAATAATAATAATATTAATAGCCTTTTATTTAAAAGAAAATTACAGTAGGATATAAATGTTTTAAAATAAATTCCAGCTCTGTACTCATGAAAGTTACACTGAGGATTTTAAGTAGCGTATATTTTTAAAAGCCAAGTAAATAAGTTATAGTGCAGAATGAATGCTGTCTAGGTTTAACTGAGGTATTTTTACATGGTTCAATTTCACAGACAACCCAGCCCAGCTGAGCAATGAATGGTTCATTTATTCAGCCCCAAAGCTATACAAAAGACATTGGACTTAAGAGTTTCATAGCTCCATTGGACTGTCTTGGTAACTAAACAAAAAAACCTCATATTACTATGATGAAATAGTAAAGCAAAGACAAATATCAGAGCAGAACACAAATGGCATGGCAGTTCTTGGGGCTATGTAGTAAGTGACACTTTGCAGAAATAATCTCTGATGGCGTTTTATAAATAATCTTTGTTGGTCTCTTGGAATTACTGGGCTGAAGGTATTCAGTAGGGAGTACTATCCCCTTTTTCCCTTGAAACCAAAGAAATAGCACATTGTCCTTAGGAATTGGCAGCTTGTCTCCCTTGTCCACCACATACGTTTAGGGTCTTTTTGACACTATTTCGTTAAGAAGGAATCTCTCTCTCTCTCTCTCTCTCTCCCCCTCCCCCCTAGCAGGCAACTGGTTGTCTGTTTTATGAATGTCCTCTACTGTCTTCTAGCATAAGGCAATTAAAACTTCATACATTTATGGTGCAATGCTGCCTAAAGATACATGGCTGGCCTAAAGGGCCGGCCGCTGTATCCTATGCGTTCCCGGGGCATCCTGGGAACATCTTGGAAGAAGGGGACATTCGTCTCCTTCCCCGGGTGTAAGCTCGCCAAGGCCCTATGGGCGTCCTCAGATGTACGCCAGTTATGAAGCTGATGTATATCCGGGGAGGCTGTGTAAGGTCAAACCAGGCTGAGAATAGGCAGAGGATATCAATGGAATGCAACACCAATATTCCCACCCTCTCCCAGGCCGGGCCGGCCAATGGCCACCCGCACTGGCTGCCCCTGCCCACCCTCCCCCCGCCCCTGCACTTACCTGCATTGGCGGGCACAAGGTCCGGAGGGCAGCAGAATGAGGGCTGCCTGCCTCTATGCCCGCACCCCTTTCTCCCAAGTCATCGCAAACATACTTTACGGCACATTTGAGACAGCTTAGAGCAACAGTGGGTGACACTGGCTGCTACAGACCTCTGTGCGGATGCACCACACAGACTAGACCAGGAGTTCTTAACCTTTTTATGATTACAGACCCCCAATGGACTGCCCAAGATTTCTCATACCCCTCCTTCACCAGACTGCCAAAATCATCATCATCACCACCACCACCACCACCACCACCACCCCTATTAGGTACCAGTAGGACTTCAAAAGATGTCAATAGCTTGGTTTTACTTTACAGATAGATAGCTAGGAACAGAACGCCTCAATCCATATTGATAATGTTTAATAATCTAATCTAACATTTTTAATTGTTCAGAGATCAAGTCCCATACCCCCATCATTTGGTTCCCATACCCCCAAGGGGATGGAAACCCCTGGTTAAGAAACCCTGGACTAGACCAAATCCAAACCCTTGCTTGCTGTCCAGCAATTGTAGACATGGTTTACAGGTCCACAACTGTTTGATTTAGCAATTATATTTCTTTAGGGTACAATAATCAACATTCAGTCCCAGAGAGTGTATTCACTAAATACTTAACACAAAATGCCTTTGATTAAAAGATACAAGGATTCTAAAACATTGTTAGTCATCCATGTACTAGGTCAAGCATACACACATGACTTCAAAGCTCTCTTAAGTCAAGAGAGCTCTGTTGTAAGATAAACAACAGACACACACGCAGACACACACACATTGGTAGGAAGCTAATATCAGCCTTTGGAAAATATCAGCCTTTCATCACAACAAAAATACAGCAAGCATTTGAAGAGTTTTTCATTATCTTGAATCTCTCTCTTTAAACATAAAATGGAACAAACAAGCAAATACAGACGCATCTTTATGTCAAAGAGAGACATCTTTCAGACTATTAGAGAATGTTGTAGCAAGTTTTAGCCATTCAAGTTTTAGCCATTCATTCAGCGTGTGTGTATATTTTTCAGAGGTAAAAATGCATCAGCCTGTGCATGACTGTATGATTTCACACAGCTTTGCCAGTCAATTACAAAAGACAAAGGAATATTTGTTAATCTGCTCACTATTTTGCTTCAATATTCACCCACAATCCATCTACTGTTTATTGCGTAGGCAGCTAATATATGCTTAGAATCTCCATTTACCAAATGAAGCTTAAGCATTCTAGTAGACACAAACCTATGCATCTTCATTATTTTGCAAGAACGCCTTATGCCTTGCTGATTCATTTGAAGGTTTACTTCCTGAACAATGCATGAATAGGTTTGCAAAATGATTCAGGCTTTATTAATAGTGGCTTAATAAACAGCAGACATGATAATGAAATGACAGTTACTTTTATAAAATGAATCCAGCAGAATATTGTCACTTGCTACTTACTACTACAAGCAAATTGAGAAACTGAAAAATGGTGCCTTATTTCGTTTTCCAAAGCAGTATCAGCATACTATTTTACAAAACATCTACATCTTCGATACTGAGATTGGGCTCTCAATCGTGCTACATCAATTTTAAACCTGATTAAGTGGCATTTGACATAATGATGCTTCTAAATGCCAGGTGAGCAGAAGAAGCTATATAATCTACTATGCAAGTGGCAGAATCTGCTCCTGAACTATGGGCAACACAAAAACAAAGATTATAGGCTTCTAAGATCCACATATGAGATTGAACATGGACTGAGATTCCCAAGAGGTTAACAACATTTTTATACATCTTACGCACATTTATCTAAGCAATAAGTTGCACAGTACTCAAATTGACTTTCCTCTGAGTAAATATACACAGAACTGTGTATAGGCTGTATGGCATTATACTTGACCACACAAACACTATTCTCTGCATTTCAAAGATTTCTTCACCTGGTCAATCCAGGCCTTTTGCTTAAAGATGGCATCAAGGATTTTGGCTTTTAAAATGCCTATGTTTTTAATTAGATGTTAGAATCGATATCCCACTTTTCCTCCAAAGAGCCAAAGGCAGTCTAAAGACTGTCTCATTTTTATTTCATAGCAGCTCTGTGAGAGGCTGAAAGACATGAGTTGCCCTAGGCCAGAATGCCATGCATGGCTGAGCAAGGCCGCCCGCATCCAAAACCAGTTACAACATACTGACTGACTGGAAGAATTGGGGCCATTGAATAAATGAAGTTCAAAGTTATAATCAGTCTCTTTGCCCAAGACATTTGTAGCCATGCTCAGTTACATAGCAAGGTTTCTTTGCATTTCTCATGCAATCCTATCGCCATCTTAGGCATGTTTGTGGCACCTGGTGAGTAGGCGGCGCCAGTGCCGAGGCCTGCGCCACCCGCTCACCAAGTGGCAGAAGACTCTTCGAGCTGTGGAGAGGGCAAGTGCCACTCCGAGTGGTTCAGGGCATGGGGGAGGGATTGGCGTTCATGTCGGATGCCATATCCTATCCCCTCTCCCAGACCACAAGCCCTGCCATGGGGCTGCTTGATTCTCTGCCAGCTACGGAACTGACGGAGAACCGAGTAGCCAAACTGTGGTGACTAGGGGTTCACCCGGGGTAAGCAGGCAAATTTACCCCGAGTAGACCTCCAGCCTCTCCCTTCCCCAGATAGGATTCAGCATGGGCCGCACGGGCCACGATGAATCGCCTATGCTGGAAGAGGACAGGATTGGGCTGCCCATCTACCTAGAAGGAAAACCTTACTAAAAAAACGCACACAGCCAAATTACAATCAATGGCCGATCCTGCGAGAATATCTGGCCCATATGTAGATTTAAAGTACTGTTCAATACACTCCCCAAAACTGAAGAATAAAGAATATCACAAGTTGCCTACTAGATTCCTAATTGTAATTAGCTATTTAAAGAAGAAAAAACAGAGAAGGCTTTTCTGTATTTTCCTTTGTGGAGAGGGGGAGGAGCTTCAGGAGGAGACAAATCAAGGAAAAATACATGGTCTTTTATGTTTAACTGTGCCAGTTGATTTAGTATTATCTATATACCCTCTCTAACCCATGGGCTCCAACTGGTTTACAGTAATTTTTTTACTACATTTATGAAATTTAGAGCAATCTTTGGTGCCATGCAATATCACTGAATTGCTTTTCTGTATCTACAGTGGCCAGCGCCGTATGTGGCACTGGTGCTTGACTTGGCTTTGGGTCAAAGACCTGCCAGTACCCCGTCCAAGAGAATAGTTACCAGCTTCAGCAATCAATCTGTCAGGGCCAGCCTGAAACACGGTCTGCTACAGTCACAGCTGCTACATGGAACTTGTTCAAAACACCTCGCATACAGTAATCTTCGAAACGTAATTCACAACAACAAATGCAATGCCTACAACAGAGCACACAAGAAGATTCACAGTCTTCTGCTTGCTTAAGGATGTCTGCTTTCCACCCAGTTATTATTTTCAGTTAATCATGCTTTCACCTTTTTAAAAGCCTAATTCCTAAACATAATAGTTTAAATAAAAACAAAGAGATGCAAAGAATATAAAACATAAGCATTGATAATCTACTAATTCTTCCTTTTAGTATACTATACTGGATGGAAAACCAGAGGAAAATCTATATAAACAATTGGGACTTGCAGATTTTGGGAAGATGAAAATGACTCATTTTCATCAGAGAAAAAAGGATGTTTATTCTCTCTCTCTCTCCCCCTCCCTCCCCTTGTATGTTCATCAACAGGACTGGGGAACGAAACAATGCTTTCAAAAAAATCTGGAGCTATAGTACCAGGCCTTCCCAGAGTCGCCTACTTGTTAGGTTACTTGGAACCCAGCAACAAAGGAGACTGTGAGCCCAATCCTATCCAACTTTCCAGTGCCGATGCAGCTGCAACACAGCCCCTTACCTTGAGGAGTCCTCTGTCCCTGTCCCCCCTGCAAGATGCAGCACACACCCAGTGGGCATGGCTACATCGGTGCTTGAAAGTTGGATAGGATTGGGTGCTGTGGCTAGTAAAGTGTCCAGGAAACTCTCAGAACTCAGCACTGGGCTCTCCCAGAGTCTTCGTATTGGGCACTTTGGGGTTAAAGCATGAAGGGTTAGGATGGACCTTCCTTTGCCCTCAGCTCTGAGGTGATTGTGTTGTAGACTTACCATAATCCCGGATCTGGCTGGGACAATCCCGGTTTCCAGGGTCCATTCTTGGTCCCGTCCCGTCCATCCTGGCGGTCCCGGCAACACATCATGAATGTGTGAGGCTTGCGCAGGCGCTGCTGAATGCACCTGTGCAAGCCTCACAACGAGCGGCTGGCTAAGATTCATTGCAAGGCTTCAGCTGAACCTGCGTGAGCCTTGCGATGAGTCTCAGCCGGCCACTTGTTGCTAGGCTCGTGCAGGTGCTACTGCTGCTGCAAGCTCTTCCCAATGTGAATGTGAAACCCAGATGTGGCCCAAAACGTTGGTTTTTTCTTCAGGGGTGTGAGGGGAGGCCTGTGCGACACTCCACAGGCTTCCAGGCGCTATTTATTTATTTAATTGAATTGAATTGAACTGATTTCCAAACAGTTCTAAATTCTATTGATTGGGCCTGAAGGACTCAGTCACCAAACAAATAGACCCATGGGAAGGAAACATGCAATATGCCTTTGTGTACAACACTCTCTGCAACCCATTTAAGCCCTCCCTCTACTACTAATATGCCACAGTCATTTTGCTAGTAAATTTATGAACAACCACCAGTCCTTCTCTTCTCAAACTCTTCTCTTCTCACACTCTTCTCAAAGATGCATGAAACGTTTGTTGTCAACATTATAAAAATATTTCTACAAGACTAGAACATTCCTAACAGATGGCTGCAATTCCTAATCCTGCCGGCCAGACTGTTACTTCTGTTTTACTGGAGTAATTCCAAAACTACTTGGTTCATTGTTGAGCTGATAAGGCTGATGGGGGACTAAAATAGGTCATATAACAAACAATCCACTTGCAGTAGTTTTACAAGGTGATTTACATTTCTTTTTTCATTTATACATACCAAATTACTGAAAGAAAATGTAGAATGCTCATATATGAACCATGTGGAATCACAGAAGACAACTCTTCTTATATTAAAGACACTTGAATATAGCTACCTAGTCACAGCTATTATAGATTTCCACTCCTCTATTACCCCCCCCCCCCCGGACTATTGCAAATTGTCTAAGTTTGAGTTTATTCATATGCATGTAACCAATTAATAAACACAATAGTTCTGAAGCAAATAGTACATTTTTGTTGTTTTTCAAATATACACTTGGGATTTAACAGGTGTCTTAAAAAGAACCATCCGTGTGTGGAAGAAGTAGGAAGAATTCCGTTTTTAAAATGTTGCTTGTCATTTGCAGTGTTGTTTGGTAAATGTACTAAAACATGTATCTGCTGCTTCATTAATCAGAACACCTTTTCAGGTCACTAGTTTTTAATTGATGAATCTATTCCATTAAAATCAACGGTTGCAGTCTTAGTTTTTTTTCTTCTAAACAAAATCACCATACGATTAATCTTCCTTCATCCCCTTACGCCCTTTTGCGAGAACCCTATCAACTGTATTATTGGTAGCCTTTCATAAGTTTTAGTGAACTAAAGTTTTATAAAGAAGTTGAAAAGTGTACATTAGATGAATAAATGCCACTTTTTTTTTAGTGCTTGCACTACAACTACTTCAATCATGTAATCTCTGCTCACTGGAAGCAGTCCACTACCACAGCACTTCCCTAAGTTCCCTAATGTCATCGCTGAATTTGTCTCTTTCTTGCATGAACACTTTTATTTCTACTCCCTTAAAGCACTGCTCCGTACAACAGAACAAGCATTCGATTTTATATTATTTTTGCTTTTATTATACTAATATTTTATAATGGAGGACTATAGATTACTCAATAAATTAAGGGAAACTACATTAATTCAACAAATTGCAGCTCACTGTACTATGGGATTTTTATTCTTTTCTTTTGCGGGGTGACTGGATTGCTCCAACTGACCTGAGCTTTGGAATCAATTGGCTGAACTGTTTAGCCCAACAGCAAGGAAAATGACAATGAAACATGAAAGCAACTGCAATAGAGAATGGAAGCCAAGTACAGAGTCAAAGGACACCTGGAATAGCCTTTTCTTCAAATAAAGGAGCAAGGAGAAGGCCCACTGAATAGAGAAAGAACATATGCGTGGATACAAATTTTCTGAAGAGCAAGAAAGAAATGTGAAAGTGTATCCATTGGCAATAAAACACCCTGGGAGGAGAGTGTGAAGAAATCAGTTGTTCAGAACCAAAACACAGATATAGTCACCAAGTAAAACCAAACCATTTACAGAACTATGCTACATTTTATTTATTTATTATTATTAACAACAGTATTTACCGTATTTCTTTGAGTCTAAGGCGCCATCGATTCTAAGGCGCACCTTTACTTTCAGTACCACCAGCAGGGGAAAAAAATCAATTGATTGTAAGACTCACCTCCCTTCATTGAATCTACACGCTCAGCACCAACTCTCTCCAGCATGTCTCCTGCAGCTGAGGATGACTGAGTGCACTGCCTTTGCATAGCATTTCTGGCCCTGCCAGAAAGTGCCATTTCCTTCGTTACCTGGGCTTGGGGGAGCTTCAGGGAGGCCTGCGCAACCCTCTGCAGGCCTCCCTGATCTTCAGTTCGGTGAAAAACAGCGATTTTTGGCCATTTCTGTTTTTCGCGAAAACGGGAAATGGCTGAAAATCACCGGTTTTTGCCGAACTGAAGATTGGGGAGGCCTGCAGAGGATTGCGCAGGTCTCCCTGAAGCTCCCCCAAGCCCCAGTAAGTAAGAAGATAGCATTTTGGGGTGCTTTTTGGAGACCTTCGATTCTAAGACGCACCCCATTTTTTAAAATGCTTAATTGGGGAAAAAAACATGCGTCTTAGAATTGAAGAAATACAGTATATACTGCTTTTCAACAAAAGGTACACAAAGCGATTTACAGAGAAAATCAAATGCTTAGATAGTTCCCTGTCCCAAAAGGGCTCACAATCTAAACATAGGATGTCTCTTCTCTTTTCAGTCCTACAATAGGGATATTCAACTGTAGGGTAACAGGCAGCTTTCCAAATGGCATCATCAAGCAGTATGTTGTTTTATGCAGTACATGAAAAAGAACAGTTATAATTAACACATTATGTTTTGGGATATTGCTGAAGTTCATAATTATATGGTTCAGGACAGGAATCTAAGCTGCTCACAGTTATCAAATGTGTTATAAAAACGGAATGTCATTTCTTTGAGAAGTTCTTCCACAGTTTAGATTGCAAAACAGAATTCTGCACACGCAAAATTATATGCTTTTGTTTATGTCTAATTTTTGCTCAAGTGCTAGCAAAGTGAGCTGAGCAAATACACACACCCCTGTGCAGTTTTCAGAGCTTGAGAAAACTGCAGTCAAGCCCAGGAAATCTCCCTAGCCTTTGAAACAAGGAATCATTCTACCCCCACCCCCTACCCACCAAGCATCTCCAACCAATCCCAGTGAAGCTCCCAAACAAAAGTGAGCTGCAATTTAGGCAGAAGCTCTTTATAGTGTCTGTCAGCCTTCCCCTAGTCTTGATTTTCTTAACTTTTTTTTAACCTTATGATGCAGCCAAAAGATTTTTTTAACCTTATGATGCAGCTTTCCTTCCAAAAGCCTCAGAGTGAATTGCAAATTAGAGGACTTTACTGTTCCAAATGTAGAAAAACATCTAATTTTAACACTGAGGTTTCAGGGAGGAGAGTTCAAATGGAAATAAGTCATCAATTGCATTTAAGAGAATACATTATCTCGTCGCTTAATAAAATGCATATTATAATATCCACATACACATTCTGTAAGTTGGTTCAGACATCCATTCCTTGGCCTCATCTTCAGACTACAGTATTATCAACATTAAACAAAATTCTTTTTCCAGCCTAGATTCAAGTATGAATGCAAGAGTATAGTGATATCAGACAGCCTGCAGGAGGTAAATACTCCTGGTAGTCTCCTCGGACCCATTTTGCTGGTGCAAGTCTGAGATGAGTCTGGGGCGTGCTGGGTTGCAAGAAGGTGGGGGATAGGATCTGCCAAAAGCCATTACCGATGGATTCACCCCCTCCTGCCCTTCACAACGTACCCCACAGTTCCCACCTCCCTGCCCACCAACCACCCCTACGCCAGCCAACCTGCCCTGGTGCCATCTGGGGTCCACAGCAGCAGGGATCTGCTGCTGCAGCTGCCATGCAGCAATGACTCCAAATGGCCTGGCAGTGGCATGATCTTCGCACTATTGCAGGGCCTTTTACGGCCCATAGGATTGGGCCCTATGTTCCTTACATATATAACATTTTGATTCTAGGACCTCTGTATGGGAGAAACATATGTAGCTCAAAACATGGGGCTCTTGCCAGCTTAGCACTACCACACCTGCGCAAAAGGACTACTAAAGGATATATGCACCTTCGCCAAAGCGCCATAGCAGCTATTCATAATTCGGGGATCTAGTTTACCTTAAATCCCATCACTGCTATAGGAATATAGCAGTATGTCCATTAACACCAAGGATCTGCTCCTGGAAAGCCAAGTGCTGTCTGAAAAAGAGAACACATTGGGGAAAAACAGGAGCCACCCTGTTTGGCCCCATGCTATGCCGAATGCATTGACTACAATGGTGGTCAATCAACCAGAGATGAAGAGCACTGTAGTGAATCAATGCTAAAGGAGTCAGCATTATAGGATGTATTACTGTATGTTTTAGGATTGCTATTATACTATAATGATTACCAATAGCTACATATAAAATATGCTTATATACCCTCACTGGAAGTGGGCTTTTGGACGTGATTGCCACTGTTTAGAGTCTTGAGGAGGCTTGCAGAGGTGGTAGCAGCCCCCCCCCAAACCTTTTGGGGAGCTGGCAGGACTACCAGGTATGTTTTACCTGTAAACTCTCCTGTAAGACTTTGAGAAAATGCTGGGCTAGAGCACAACTTAGCACCTACTCCACAGCAGTGAAGGCTTTTTTTTCTCTGCCACCATCGCATCTGCGATGTTTCACATTGTGCGGAACCTCTGGTTCAATCTCTCAGGAGAATCAGGGAGACTCTAATGCCTGCTGTGGCACTATTGCAAAGCGTTTTGCAGATAAAATCGCATAGATCTACCCTTGCCTAGCATGGCTATTACAATCAGCCAATGGGGGTCTGGCTGAATTGGTGGGGAAGGCAGTGAATGCATCTCTTACAGAGGGGGTACTGCCCAAAGCCTTAAAGGAGGCGGTAATTCACCCTCTCTTGAAAAAGCCCTCCCTAGACCCAATGGTGCTGGACAATTTTCAACCAGTATCCAACCTCCTTTTGGGGGGTAAAGTGATCAAACAGGTGGTAGCATCTCAGCTCCAGTGAATTTCAAGTAATCAATTATGCAGACCCCTTTCAATCTGTTTTAAACTGGGCTTCGATGTACCAGCTAGTTCACACTCAAAAGATGATGAGAAATTTTTATTTTAGAGTGAGGCAGAGAAAACAGGTTTCAAACGTCAAGAATATTTATACACCACTTTTCAACTAAAAAAGGACAAAGTGGTTTACAGAACAAATTAAATAAATAAATGGTTCCCTGTCCCCAAAGGGCTCACAATTTAAAAAGATGCAGAACACACACCATTTCTTTTCCCAACCTCACCAGCTAAAGTAAAAATTGCCTGCCAAGTTCACATATGGATATTTAGTTTAAATATGGCTAGGATGAAAGTGAATTCTGATACAGAAAATATGGAGAGCAAAATATTTCTATATTTGCTTGAATATAACTGAAATCTATCTACTCAAAATCACCCTAAATTGTTCATAAAGAAAGCCTTCTTCTGCAACTTAGAGCACAATCCTGCGCAAGTAAGAAGGGCGGAGCGAGCACCAAGTAGACCTCCGGGCCGATCCCAGAACGGGGATAGGATCTGGCGGGCGGCCTGGGCCACCCACTGGATACTTAGGCAGGATTGCACTATGAATGGCAGAACATCTACTTACATTACTTTCTAGGGGTACACCTGCCATTATGATGGGTGGGGTATGTGTTGGCATGAAGGGACTGGGAGGACCTATATTGCAAGACAGACAACATGACCAGGATGGATGTGCGCTTTTGTGCATCCAGGTACTTCAGCTGCATACATTGTACACCGCTACAGGATCCCCATAAGCCAGTACACACATAGGGATGCAACAGGACCATTTGCTATGATGGATGCATTCTGGGACAAGGCTGGGAGGAGGGAATAGCCTTCACGTGACCCGGAAGTAGGTCGTTAAGCTTGCTGAAGGCCTGCAGGGGCTTGAAAATGGTGCTATTTCACCACACGAAGGTAAAAATGGGGGCTTTTTCTTCCTTTTTACAGGGTTTTTAAGGTCCCCCCCCCGCTGATCCAGGACCCACGGTAAGTCAAATCCGTGGACAGAAAGGGCCCACTATATATGGAAGCTTATAAATGTATTGTAATCAGAGAACAGTCTTGATGTTTCTGAAGTAGTTCGATTTGCCGTGAGGAGGATCAAAAGACAAAAATTAATGAAGTTGAGAAGTATATACTGTGATTACTAGCATTTGATACATTAGCAATATTTTTCTGAGAAATAATTCTTCTGCTCAAACAGTCACCAACTGCTAAAATTGTTACAATTAAACATTAAGCTTATTCTTGAATAGTGCTACTAATGGAATTCATAGCAGATCTGCTCTAGAATATAACAGGGTTACAAATTACCATGCAGAAAGGATTATAAACTGTATTTTCTTTTACAGTTGACAGAGCTGCAGGATGATGCACTAACATATTCTTCCTGGTCTCATAATATTACATTAGCTCACCTTTCAAAGCTATTTGGGACAATCAAGAAACAACTCCAGTACAGGCTTTTTCTCCATGCTGTCAAAATGAATGAACACATACTGGCAGATTCTGAATCAGAACCCAAACACAAGCATCAAACAACAATCGCTAACTTTATTAATACAAGTTCAGAATGCACACCACAATCTGCAGCCTCACTTAGAATTATGTGCTACATCTTTGAGGCAACATATCTAGCATTCAGTGAACTGAATAATACAAAGCTACAGTTTTTTTTAATAAAACTAAACTGTTTTCCTCAAACTGAAAAAAATATTGATTTCATAATACTAAACTGAATAGGGACAATTTAATATTCTATTCATATGCTAATTCTATTCAAAATGTAAATGTGAGAACTATTGTCTTAACTCCCCCCCCCCATACCTCCATGAATATTATCAGGCTCCTTTCTACTTGGAACCAAGTCCTGCAAAGTTCAGTGGATGCATTCCTAGGAGGCTGCTTTAGACCTTGCACTTTCACTTGCAGCATTCCAAATGTTTTACAAAAGATAAGGTTTATTTGTTGTTGTTCAGTCGTTAAGTCGTGTCCGAGCCTTCGTGATCCCATGAACCATATCCTGCCAGTCCTGTCCTCCACTATCTTCCTGAGTTCGCTCATTTTCATGTTCGTTGCATCGGTGATGCTGTCTAACCATCTCATCCTTTGCCTTCTCCTTCTCCTTTTGCCTTCAATCTTTCCCAGCATCAGAGTCTTCTCCAGAGAGTCCTCTCTTCGCATTAGGTGGCCAAAATATTTGAGCTTCAGCCTCAGTACCTGTCCTTCCAGGGAACAGTCAGGGTTGATTTCATTTAGGATTGACTGATTTGATCTCCTAGCAGTCCAAGGGACTCTCAGGAGTCTTCTCCTTCTTTATGGTCCAACTCTCGCAACCATACATTGCTACTACTTGTAGCGATTTCGGAATTACGGGTAAAATAGCCATGTAGTAGCTAACAGGACAGCCAGAACAAAAACAAAAATCAATTCTGCTTGTGTCTTCCTTATTATTGCTACTACTAAAACACAAAATAAAGCTCCACCCCTAGTCTTCCTTCCATGGAGTGTTTAACCTTCTCACCAGTTAACTTTTGCATTCTTCTAGGTTTTCTAGCTAACAGCGCAATTCTAGCTAAATCCCTGCACAGTGATGCAGCGGCGCTGGTGCAACTACCGCTGTATCCCGCAGAGGATTTGGGGCTGCTGGAGGTCTCCTCGGGGTAAGAGGACATTTGTCCCCTTGACCCGGGGTAAGCCCCAGCAGCTGCTATGGGTCAACAGAGTTGTGCCAGCTCGATCACTGGTGCATGTTCATGTTGACCCAGGAAGGCCGATCAGACCTGAGGAGGTAGTTGGGATTCAGTGTGCACCACCGCCACCAATCCCATCCCCCTCCTGGGCCTGATCTGCCCTCCTCCCTGCCCCCATCACCGCCCTGTTCCGCTCACCCTCCACCACCTTCCTCCACTCCCCTGAACAAGCAGGCTTACCTACCCTGGCGGGTCTCCGTGGGTCTGCCAGCATGCGAGAGGCCGCTCCAGCCTCCCCGCCAGCAGCCCCACTGTATGTGTTGGTGGAGACTGCTTTGCAACTGTCGTAGTTACATCAGTGGGGGAGGGGGATAGGATTGGATCATAATTTCCCTAATAGGGCCCACTTTGCTCAAAGAAAAGAGAACATGGCTGTTTCAAGGATTGCTGTTTGTGGGGACTTAACATTGCTGTCCTTTCTGCAGATCAAAGGCTCTCAGTTTAAGGTCCAATGATCCCCAGAGTTCAGCTCTACTTTACTAGCACATTATCCCAGTATTTACTGTGGAGTATCACATATTTTATTAAGGCCAATAATAACACTTAATGTTAAGCTGATGCATCTGGAGGGCTCCTCTATTGATTGGCCTATAATGCTTTTCTCTAACCGATACATTCCATCCAACACTTCATTTTGGTGTAGCACAATGGATTACCGCACCCAGGAGAGTTGCATTTATTACTAATGCTTTTATTGATCTTGGATTTTGTCATTTGCCTCAGTCCTGTGGAAGTTCACACCTAATAGCAAAATGTACTAACATGAACCTGCCAGAAAAAAGTCTGACAAATCTTAATGCAGCACATTGCATCAAATGATCAGATCAATATTTTAATTTAATGTGCATCATTGATGAGGCATTGCTAGAAATAGAGCACAGCTTAAGTTTTAGATGTTCCGTTAAGCTTCCAATATTATCAAGCTTCCAATATTATCTAGCCTACATCAGATGCAGGTGATCTTAGTGTTGCATTACGACAACTGGCTGAATATTTTTCAATTTAATATTAGTATCTAACCTTTTGACCCCAAATAGGAACCCAAAGGCAGTTAACAATAAAATCAACAGGATCCTATAATTATGTACTACTTAAAAACTTAAATTCCAAACAATTGAGAACTTTTCACATCTTTTTTTTTTAATGGTACTTTAAAAGAAGTAGAAGTTTCTAGTACAGGAAGGAACAGTTAGGCTTAACGCCACTTCTTTCTTTACCCAAAACACACCAACACAATTTATTCACAATAGTGAGATCCCAGAACTTTAAAAGTCATTCTGTCAAGCTTGGTATATCCTTGGTTTTCCATAAACAGTACTCTACCCCTTCTCCCTTCTTTCCCCTAATCTCCCCGTTTCCTAGAAGTTCCTCTTTCCTCATTTCCTTGCCTTCTAACCACTTTCCATAGGACTCCACTGCGCATTAATGTTACAACAGAATTCCCCTGCCTAGGGTTAAGTGTGAGTTATTTCAGTCAGGCCCAAGCTGAACCCCCATTTGGTTTTTAAGCACTAACTAAACTGTTTCCACCTTTTCACTCTCACCTCCACTTTCCTTTCCCCATAAGTTATACAGATGTACTATTGACCACTACATAGGATCCCTGCACACAGCTGGGGCCATGCGCATATTACATGTGTTTTAAAAAGCACTGCTGATATAACAATTTCCTCCTTCCTTTTCATAGTTTGCCATTTCATCCAAATCAAACTAGGGTTTGTGCTATGCCTGCAAACCAGGATTTAAACATTAGTACTGGAAACTGATGTTTCCATTTAAACATGACTGGAATGGGTATTTGTAGGAGAGAACTGGCAAGTGAGGAAAGGATGAATCTTACCCCACCCCCATTTCCACTAGCTCTTTTCTGCACAACCTCCAGTGATCACATTAGGATTATCAGGGAAAACAGGGTTGGGGTACCTCGTTTCCCCCGTAACATAATCGGATACCCCCCCAATCAGACAAGAATTCCCCTTTAGCATTCTCCACAGCACTGGAGTGTCTGTGTATTTCTAAAAAGGTTCAAGTACTGTTACAGTGTGTTAAGAAGAGGGACGTCTGAAAATTGATGTGCTTGCATTAAGCAGGAAGAACATATGATACAAATCCCAGGTTGGAATGCTGTGTATATTTGTGGTTTCTATAGTAAATACTGTATACTGCATGCGAATTTTGAGCATGGAGAAAAAGCCTGAATGTTGAGGATAAGTGTCTCAAACCAACAGAGTGGCATCAGAGGTGACACATGTGCCAAGGGCCCACACCCATTAGAGGCTCACCTAGCAAAGTCAACCACCTGGAACGCTCAGTACTAGTGGTGCTGGTAGAACCCAATGTGCCACTGAAGGCGGGTAGAGGGCGACGTGAGGGCCCAGTGCACTGCAATGCAGGGCTTGCCCCAGGGCCCCCAGAAACGTGACACTGGCAATGGAAACCAGCCACGTGCATGCAAAACTGCTGTCAGATCAGAGAGGGGGAAGAATCTATGCACAATGTCCCATTTCACTGGATATTATAAACACTGCAAGGTTGGTTAAAAAGAAAAAAGAAAAGAAAACACACAACATTCCTTCTTTTGGAAAATAGTTCTATACTCTTTGAGGTTGGCAACAAGAAAAGGCAACAACAGATCACTATATGTTGAGCTCAGCACAATAAAAACCTCTCTCTCTCTCTCTCTCTCTCTCACACACACACACACACACACACAGTATCTATAGGCAATTCCAACTGAGCAAGAGTCACAGAAGAGAAACAGATCACAAATCTATATTTTCTATTTTTAGTAATTTAAGAAGAAAGCTCATGAACTGCCAACTTTAATTATGCTCAACTATCATCACAGCAGGTAAAACCTTTATTCCCTTCCTATCACAGTAAATACTACATTACTGGGAGCTATGTAAGAGCAACCACAAGGTGGCAGCAACCACATTGCTCCAGCTAATATAGGGCCTGAAAGTAGCAACCACATAATCTCCTAGAATGGAAGGCAAATCATATTAGGTGGCGAGAAAAGTATTTATATATAAAGAAACAAATGAAAAGCACCCCCCAAATAAAAATAAGTCCAATTATATAGAATTATTTGTAACTTCTAATAGCTATAAGTGAGGAAACAATTCACGACAAATTCCAATTATAAAAAGAAATTATCTGTTCCGCAACAGCAATTTTTGTGACATTTATAATACAGAAGAAATCATGAAGCTTAATTATTGGAATTTACTGGTGCTACAGATGCTGTACTGAAATCTAATTAAACAGATCTGATAGTACTTCCAGACAGAAGGCTCCAAATGGGGAATTTGCTGATCCGTGTGTTGGTTTTAAAACCAATTCTTGATGACCTCTAAAATAAAAAGGCAAAGCAACTTTTAAAAAAAAAAATCATCAGGCAGAGCTGGAGTGAATTTGAAAATTATCTCACTAGATTAGCTCTTGTACCCTCAACAGGCTTGCCAACAATTTTTTTATCTCCAGGGTTAACTAACTAATATTAACAAGTATATAAACATTTTTTTCTCTCCATTTTTATTGTGATGTTACCATGACCTCAGAGATGAGCAGAAATACTTTGTTCCTCTCTGAAAGGTTATGATGGGAAATGAAGTAAATTCATCCCATACTGCCAAATTTCTAGACGATTCTGCATCTGGAATTAATTCTGCACTCCACTCCAGACACGTGCAGAAATTGCTGGCCACAACCCCCCCCCCCCAAAAAAAAAAAACCTGGAGACCTTGAGATGGAAAAGGCGTAGCAAAGCCTTGGGTCATGTCTTGAATCACTCTAGAAAAGCAAAATGGAGCCCCTCCAGACAAAAGAACCAGAAAAGTATATGGAAAAAGTACTGAAATGTAAGTAAAAATGTTTAATAACCCTTGTACAAAACATACACTGCTGAACCACTCCAGGGCAGGCACACATCTGTATTGACACATCTGTATTGAGACTACTGGTCCAGTACTACTGACTGGGCTGCAGCAAGGATGAAGTCAGTGGATGCAAGGCCTTATGAAGGGCACAGCTTCACCCTACCATGAATGGTTTGGTGAAATTAGAAGTTAATTGTGACATTACAGCCTCCATTTAAAGAACAACATGTAATAAGCATAGGAACAATTGTAGTAACTAAAAAAAAAAAAGGTAATTGTCGTTCCCCAAAACTGTGCAGGGGGAGAGCATAATATTTCCCTTCCTTTGTTTCAAATTGTGTTGAAGGGGGAGGAGGAGGAGCAGGTGACTCACCTTCTGCCTCACTAGAGGAAAGTGCTCTCATGAGGGTGGCCAACGGCAAGGCAGCCATGATGGCAGCCCCATGGCAACAATAGTGAAAGGTGGGCACCCATAGTCACCGCTGCCTAATCCATTGCCTGAGGCAACCACTTCAGTGTGCCTCATGGGTGGGTTGGCCCTGAAAATCAGATTTGCCATTCATTTAATTTGATGCCCCATCTAGACAGTAAGGAAGGCTACGGTCCAAGGTATTGATATCGCTGCCTCTTCAATGTGTCACATATTACTCCCTTTTTCAGCTTTATTTTGATGTTACTATGACCTTAGGGATGAGCGGAAAGACTTCATTCCTTTCTAAAAAGTTATGATAGACAGTGAAGTCCATCAATGAAGCCTGAGGAAACTGCCAAAACTCAAACACAGCTATTACTACTTCAAGTTCTGGGGGGCAGAAACCTAGAGTTCAACTTATGACAACTAGCAGAGAAGTGAGTGGATGAGGGACTAGAAAGGAACAAGCCAGGACCAGGAGAGGCAGAATCCTCTGTCATGGTCATGGGGCATTTAAAGTACAGGACAGGCACAGTCTCCGAGTTACAATGTGGAAACTCCAGTAGCCTGTATAGTGTTCATTCTGAATAGTTCTATACTACAGTAACTGAACTTGCATTTATATCTATATGTGCAGGGCTCTACTCTGGAAGCACACGGACCAGATATCCAAGACACTGCCTTGAAAATCTAGCTTCAGTATGCTAACAGAAACACTATTTCAGCTAGCTTTATTTGCATGCAAATTTTACATTGTCGTTACCATATGCTAAAACTTAAATTTAGCGTCATATGCCAGTACTGTTATTCAATCACATTGTGATTGAGAACGGAAGCATCACATCAAAATGGCTGAGACTGGCAGGTTTTAGCTGCTAGCTGACAGGAGTATTGGCTTGAGCAATTCCAAATCCCATATGAGTGAATGGTATATATAAATAAATCTTAAACTGAATATTCATTCCCTAGCTTATTCTGATTGTACACAGAAGGTGCTGCGTGTTATCCAAACTCCATTAAAAATGAAGGTGACTTTAGAGACTCTCCATATATTCATTTTCAAATACTTGTTAATCTGTATTTGATTTAAAACATTGCTCCTTTATCTTGTATAAAGTCTATAGTTGAAAAAAGAATCAAGGCAAGGAAGCAGACCACCAGGTTGTCTTCTAGTCCAGCGGTCCCCAACCCCACCACCGCTTCAACACATCTCATCCTTCCGCTTCTGCCTCACAACATACCTTTGGGAGCTGCTCCCGTGTCACACCAGGCCCAGGACGGCCTCCTGAGGCCTCCGCGGGCCTTAGGGCACAACCAGAAGGCACATTTGCGAAACTGGAAGTGACCTGGAAGTCCCTTTCGAAGGCCTTCCGAGAGGCCTCTGGAGGCTGGTCCAGGCCCAGCGCTACATGGGAGTGGCTTTCAAAGGTAAGTTCCGAGCTAGAAGCAGCCTCCATTTGTGTCCTGAGGGCTCCAATTTGGAGCCAGCCGTACACAAGGGCAGGTGGGAGGGCTCAACTGCGTGACCCACCATTTGGGAAGCGCTGTAATCTAGTCTCAACTGTTTCACTTACTTTCAGCTGCAAGTCAGAGAATTACAACTACCTTCACTGTTATGAATTTCTTATAGAAGAGCAAAACAGAGTAACAGTGATGCATATCACTAGGCCATAGTAGTGATCAAGATTGCAAGTGGTAACCCATGGTAATTAAAAAAAATGTACTGTACTATTTTTGCTTGGAGGGAGCTTCTTATAAGTTATGTTTGTAGTGCACTAGCTACACCCGCTTGCAAACAGAGATCTAGCCACTGTCATCCATTCACCTGTATCCTCTGGGATTGATTACTGTAAATATGATCTAAAGAGTGATTAACACACTTATTTGCATAGTATTAAAATATAATCCCAAACTAATCCTTTATGGATTGCTTATGCTTGCATGGAGAGATGCATATCAGAAGAGTCCAATGACTCCTGTACTTAACGTCACTAGAATTAAATTCATTGCAATTCTTGTGAATTTCTTCAGGAATACAATTCTTCATAAATGCCATAGCTCCCCAAAAAAAGAAAAAAAAAGAAAAAGAAAAAAGCAAGCCTCATTAAAGCATTTCAAGATTTCAGGAATGTTTAGTATTGCAATCATGAGCTTGTGCCAAAAGTCTATAGCTTTGTTAGCATCTGCACAACTCCCAGCACCGCAAGCACTATAGGAAATCAATTCTGAAAGCTTTATCCCACACCATTGAAGCCAGTGGGAGATTTGCCTTCAGCTTCTGTAGGAGCGAGGTCAGGCCTTAAGTCCTTCAAGTTAACTAAGCTTTTTCAGGAATCCACCAAATAAATAGAGAGCTACATTAAACTTTCAGAATGAGCTAAAAGATTTAATTTGCATCTTCCATCATGCTCTTATCTTTGTCCCTCAAAAAAGCAGACAGGGATGGTCAAGCTGATACTTTCTGCCTGTGATAGTGCCTAATATTTTGCCAGTACAATATTTAGCACTGTCCATTTTCTTTAACCAAAACCTAAACTTTCACAATTAGTGAGAGAGTGCAGTTATGGTTCTTCTTATAATTGGAAAAAAAAAACCTGTAGCCACTCATGACTTCATATTCATACATAAGCTAGCAAACCTATAAATCGAACAGATTTGAAGGCGCCAGTCCAATGACACATGCATTAGTACAGGGGGCCCTGCTATCTGCGGATTCACTTATCTTTCCTGCTACTGTAGGGCTTGATAATGCTCTCTGCAATTTGAGCGAAACGTTGCATTTTATGTCTGATATCAATTTCCACAGGTTTTTATCCTGGTTTTTAAATGTGTTTATTTTTGTGTTGTGTTTTTAACCAATACAGTTTTTTCCTACGTGGAATACAGGGTATACTTGTTTTTATTGATTTCTTATATATATTTTTAACATGGCTTTTTACCCGTTAGACTCCAGTTATTTTAAAATACAACCCAAATGTTACTGTTCCAAGAAAAAAAAAAGTGTTCTCGTTATGCAAAACTGATCATCTTAGAAATAAAGAAAGCGGTGTGGAATTATCTTCCCAGAGGTCTTTCAGGATATACGACATTTGTCAGGAATCATTTAGGTTTAATACGTTCATTAAACTTGATTTGATGACTTTTCCTCACAAAAACTATTTTTGGACAGGACACCAAGAATTATTATTTTATTTATTTATTTATTTTAAAAAATTATATCCCAAATTTTCCTATGCCGAAAGGCAAATGCCCAAGGCGGCTTACAACAAAGATTAAAATACATCATTTAAAATAATACATAAAATAAGTTTACACAATACATAACCATACATAAAACATCAATTGTACCAAGATTATTAATATTTTTAGATCATCTGATCTGGTTGTTTTAATTTAAAAGTTGACACAAAATTAGAATCTCAGTCTAAACCTGTAGCTTGGCTCTCACAAATAGAAACAGAAAATTAATTTCTGAGATAGTGAAATATTTAGCAATGCAAATTGGTGCAGCAAACTAAGATGGCCAATTTCTAGGAATTAGGTTTCTGTGTTTATTATAGCCAGAAACTCAGCATTTCGTTGTGTTCTCAGTCTCATAATCTGGTTAGTTGCAGTTCAATTCCAGCAACTGAAATCTAGCAAGTACCCACAAAAACACTACCATCTTGCCTGAATTAAGTTCTAGTTTGTTAGCTTTGATCAGAATGCCCTGCTGTGCGAGCCTGAGAAAGGAAGGGGGAGTCGCATGACCTGGAAGAGGCTTCCAGAGAGCAATTTCCCCTTCAAAGGCCTGAAAACGTAGCAGTTTGCCAGTGAAAAGGTAAGGAAAACTCTTTTTAATTTTTTCCCCCTTTTTAAAGCTTTTTAACATTGGCCCCCGTATCCGCAAGAATCCGCGTTGAGTCAAATCTGCAGATGCTCAAATCACGGATACAGAGGACCTACTGTATATGCATACAACAGTACATATTATGTATATATGTATAACAGCACATATATATGTATTAAATATTCTATATGCACGTAACACATCTGAAAGGCATTATAGTACTCCCCCCATATCCGCTGGGGATATGTTCCAGGCGCCTCCGTGGGTACTTGAAACCGTGGATAGGAGCGAACACCTCCTCCATGGTTTCCTGAGGGGCCCCCGCCCTGCCTCCCCTGCGGGCAGGCATGCATGCCCCCCCCCCAGTTCTTATTTTTCTTTCAGCAAGCTTTGTTTCTTCCTTAAAAACAAACAGAGAAGCAGCCTCCATTGCAGGCAAGTAGAACGAGACTAAAGGCGGAGGCACACCAAGCACGTCTTCCGTGCGGTGCGCCCGTCGCTCCGGCTGCGTTGCTGCACCGGACGCACGTTAGGGGGCTGGATGGGATGTTACCATGTCCCACCAGATCGCAGCCGCAGCGAGGATCGAGCAGCGAGCGAGCGAGGGAGAGGGTGGGGAGAGAAGGGGGGAGAGAAGAGGGAACTTCCCTCTTCTCTCCCCCCCTCTCCTTCGCTCGCTCGCTGCTCGATCCTCACTGCGGATCTTCCCTCAGGGAAGAGAAGAGGTCAGGACTAGTGGAGACTGCACAGAAGAGGAACGCATTTGTTTTGTGTGTGTGTGTGTGTGTTTACTAAAGCCACAATATAAATGGCAGTAACTACAACATAAAACGGGGGAGGGGGGAAATCAGCAAATGACAACACACACAGCTAGACGCGTTGGAGAAAAGGATGGAGCTTGCTGGCTGCCCCAGGCACATGTTTCAACACTGTACTTCTGGATTATCAAAAAGTTAAAACCCTTCCAAGTGACGAAAATTTGAAAAAACAAAACCGCGTTCGCTCGTAGTTACCCCAAGCGAGGAGAAAAATGGCTGCTTTACCAAAACATTCTGCCCCTCTTTCCCTTTGATTGACTTTGGCTTCCTTCCCTTTGATTGGCTCTGGCTGCTCTGTGTCCTGCCCCCAGGGGGCTGGGACACGGACGGAACGCGACAAACGTTCCCAGAGCTGGGCTTTGGGCAGCTGAGGCGTCGACGCGCCCGTAGCTGCCGGCAGCTGCCAGCAGCTGCTACAAAGCCATGTCATACTAAAAAAAATGCACGTGCAGCCCGGAAGCACCTCCGTGCCGGACGGAAGACGTGCTTGGTGTGTCACTTGGTGTGCTTCTGTTAACCTTGCAGAACCTCTCTAGGTCTTAGTCTTGTTCTACTTGCCTGCAATAAGCAGCCAGAGGTTGCTTCTCCTGTTTGTTTAAGGAAGAAACAAAGCTTACTGGGAAAAAGTAACAGCCTGGGGGGGGGGGTTCCCCATAATCCGTGAATAACTGAAACCATGGATAGCGAATCTATGGATATGGGGGCCCACCTGTACATGTGTATACAGATTGCCTTATTTTTACATATTTCAATACACACACACACACACACACACACACACACACACACACACACACACACACACACGTAGGGGTCCACTTTTTCCCCACTTATGCAAAAGAAAAATGGTGATATAGTCTTCATATTGCTACCTGAAAGCAAACTGACAGGAAAGAAAAAAGAACATACAGAAGTGACAACTTAAAGGAAGTAGTGGGAAGACATGAAGAATGTTAAGACTCTTTTTCAAATTACAGATATCCCCCGTTTAACAATGGGGATACGTTCTTCAATCCCCGTTGTAAACATTCAGTGCCACCTAGTGGTTGAATGCTGTATAACGCCTATAGTAAATGGAGCTTTAGAATTGCAGGGCAAGGCATTCTTGGGTGATAAAGGTAACTGACTACAGTAGTGTAATTGATTAGCTCTAAACTAGCTGCAGGAGAGATGTGAAATGGCTGTGGAGAGCTGCAGAATGGAGCTAACTAATGGCAGGTTAGCTTATTTGTAACAGCTACTAGGAATTTTTCCAGCTATTTTTCAGAACTTTTCGTGTTATGGCACCACCATTGTATACCTGGGGTGGTGGTTAAGCTAGGCTTACCAGATCTCCAACCGGGACAGAGTGCTAGACCTTTAGGAGAAGGAATGTGGGCAGGTGTAGCTTGTTAAACCCTTAGAGCACAATCCTAGGCATGTCTACTCAGAAGCAAGCCCCATTGTGTTCAGTGGGGCTTGCTTCTGAGTAGACATGCCTAGGTTTGTGCTCTAAGATTTAACAAACTACACCTGCCCACATTCCTTCTCCTAAAGGTCTAGCACTTTGTCCCGGTTGGAGATCTGGTAAGCCTAGGTTAAGCGAACCGTCATTAAGCATGGGGTACCTGTACAGCAAAAAGAATAGAGAGGCCCCAGAACCAGTGATGGCTTCTGCTAACCATATATGTGAGTATAAGAAATTAGACTAATAGAGTTGGCACAGATAACACTGTATTGTCCAATAGTCTGATTTATGTTGTAGGATCTGGTTTTAATAATTTTGAATGTTTTGAAAAACCCACATCTATAGAGGCATGCAAACACTCAGTACTTCACTACATATATTGTACTAACTGGGTGACCAGAATCTAATGGTCCTACTTCAAAAGGTGTTGTCAAACAATGGTACGAATGAACCGTAGCACCTGGAATAGATTTCTAAGCACTCCAGGCACATGCAGGGTGGCTTAGCGCAGGGTCTTGTGCTGAGGCTTCAGCGCAGAGACTGAAGGGGACTCAACTACAGCTGATTAGGGCACTGATCAGCTGATTAGGGGAGTGATCAGCTGATTAGGGGACTCAACAACAGCTAACCTGGACTGCTTTGAGACCTCCAACACTCAGAAGAGACCACAATATTGTTGCTCCCTCAGCACGCCAGAAGCCTTCCAGCAGGAGAGGAGCCACTGTTATACCTACTCACTGACTGAAAGCAGTGGGTTCTGGGCCAGATCTGGAAATGCAATCCCAGGCATTTCTGACAGAACCATTTTATTATAGAAAGTCAGACTATGAGGGAGTGTAGTCCACAAAAGCTTTTGCTACAGTAAAATCTGTTTGTTAGTCTTCAAGGTGACTCTTGTTTGTTTTTGCCTTATATTGGGACCAACTAAGTTTCCCAGAATGTTAAAAAGCATGTACACAAATGCGTGCGCACACACACACACTTCCAATACTGCACTTGAGGGAAGGAGTAAATTAGATAACTTCTGTATGCCCTTTCCATGTTTCCAACTCTACTATTCTGTAGTATTTGAGATTCTTTTTCAGACCTATAACTGCAATCGCCTCATTTCTGAATAGTACTGATTATTGGTTAGGAAGACGCAGTTATACAAAATATAGTACTAATCCAGCTGCCACGACTGTCATCAATTCTAACCTCACTGCACACTATAGCTCTGTTAGTTAGAAGGCAATGCAAGTAGTAATACTTGCAAAGGTAAAGTATAAACTATAGAGGACACCATAACCACAAAGTATGACATTTTTGCTCTAGGGCTAGAGATGATGTGCAGGTATGCTTTGCTTATATATTATACATTATACATATGGACACAAAAAGATCAGTAGCTCATGAAAGCTTTGTAAGAAAGTACAGTATTTGGATTTTGGCTTTAGGTGTTAAGCAACTACAGTTTAGCGGTAACATTTAATTGTACAGAGCTTAGCAGCACATTATTAATCATACCCGACAGCAAGTTATTTCCACTGTCATGCCGGGTAATACATCAGCAAATGCCACATAGTAGTCTTCATGACAAAAGAAAAATCCATAAAAGGATTTCTTCAAATGAAGCAAAATGTTTCTTGTGACACCATAGGATCACTCATAATGGAAACTGTCACTCATGTCCCCTTATATTTTAACTTGCCTATTAACACCAAGTAAAAAGCTCACCATACACTTGAATGACCAAGGACATTGTATACCAACACTCCCCCCCACACACACACACACAAAAAAACCCCAACAAAGTGTGGAAACGGAGAAAGCATCTTGAGGCTGCAATCATATGCACACTTGCCCACCCCTCATCATTTTTCATAAAAGTGCCTCTAAGTATCACAACAGAAGCTGCAACAGTCCAGTTTTAAGATGAGGGACAGTTCCAGGTTTATGTGGTTCTTCCGACAGGCCTCCTTTTCCTATGTCCATTTATTGCCTCCGGAAGTGCTCCCTTTCCAACCATCTGGGTTCAGCAAGTGGAAAAGGAAAGTCAAGAACCAACTCCATGTGGCCCCCCTCCTTCCTGAGCCTCCAAGAGGTGGGTAGATCATAGATAAGAGACAGATGCACCAGTCAACGCTGGATCCAGTCTATGGCAGAAACAGTACATTTTCCTTTCCATTCAGCAGGCAGACCTCCCAGCACAGCACCTTGGCTTCCTTCTTTTTCCTGAAGGAGAGGATCGAGCAGACAGAAAGGAGAGGCAGCAAGCAGCCGCAGCTTTGTCTTACATTCAGTAATGCCACCATCACATCATGTCATGCCCCCTTGCTTCTTGTTGGTTGTAGGAACAACATCTCTCAGTCAGTAGAGCTGCAGCCTCGTATGCCTGAAGATCAAGGTCGGTAGTTCGGGACTCCCAGAAGAATCCGTGTGCACCGCTGACAAAGCTGCAGAAGCCCTCTGTGAGCTGCAGACGGCACTCTGTGGGGAGGGGGGGGAGTTGCCTGTCAGTCAACACATGTGAGGCGAATGCCAGAGAGGCCAGACCGTGAAAGAAAACACCTGGAAAGAAGTGTCCTATGAAAGTTTAGGACATATTGTATTATAAAAACTCCTTGGGGTTTAGAAAACCTGCCTGTGTAAACCGCCTTGGATTAAAGTCAGAGGAGAAATCCAATGACCGAGAAAGGCGGTATATAAATACTGTTGTTGTTGTTCTACTGTTGTGGTTGTAGGGAATCTCTTCTAGTTTTGTAAGGACCTAGTGGTCACATGCCCCAGGTAGAATGCCAAGAAACAACACTGCCCTCCTGCCATTTCCATTTTGCTTCAAGTCCATAGACCCAGGTAGCAGATGCCTGAATATGCCCATCATGGATGCTGGACCTGCTTAGAGGCAGCTCTTTGGTAAGTAGTACAGATAAGGGTCCACAAGGGTTATGTTTTAGATATGCGAGTTTTCATTTCATATCCAAAGGGTTGATCCAAAGGATGACCACATGGCTGCCACTTAAAAACAACAACATATCGCACAGTATTTTTTTGTCACTGAGGGGGTGGCTCTTTGAAGCCTCTATCAAATTGTTAAAATGAACATTATCTCACTCCCACAGCCATTCAAAAATCCAGCAGCAATATGTTGCAATACGCAGCTCATAACATTTCCCAAATGGTCAATGGTTGTCCAGTTTTAAATACATCACTGTAGATGTGGGTCCCTACTGTGAATCTAGAGGAGCCATATTAGGGAAGACCTCTAAAAAAAATCAGCAACTGTGAAAAAAAAATGCATGAATGGAAGCAAAATTGTGAAAAGTACATAAATGCCCCACTGCCCCTATTAAAATTTAGGCTAGTGATAGTCATCAATTAACTTATGCTTCTTCTTAACTGATAAAACTGCATTACATATTATTTTAATATGCTGCTCCATTCATGTTATGCTTACAGCAAGCAGAGTAATATCTTGCTGTTCAGGATAAAGTAACATACAGTACTGTACATTTAAAGCTCCAGGGAAAGGCTTTCTATCTGTACACAGAAAAGGAGATAATTATAGGGACTCCTTGGAGAAAAACTGAAATGTAGCTTGTTGGAAGGTCTTCCAGTGTTTGATCATATTTTTCAATAAGAACAAAAACTGAAATATGTTTTCAGTAACCTATTTAAACATGTTTTCTACCTTCAGAGTTCTTGGGAAGGGATGGATTATAACACATTGCTTTCAGCATTTTTCATATGTGACTTTGTGCATGCATATTATAGAGACAAAAAAATCTTTCCTTTGGATTTAACAGAGATTAAAAAATAAGGTCATGCTGTATTGGCTTCAGAGAATTCACAGGATCTTAAAGAAAACACTGTATTTGATCTTTAGGACAGACATATTTCCATTTCCTCTTCTCCTCCCTTTCCCACTATACTTTTTAGAAGTCAGACAGTTCAGAGTGGAATCATGGCAATTAAATCTAGCAAGTGTAGAGCCATACCAAAGAAATGCAGTTTTCAAAGCCATATCTCGACATCTGCAGTTTGTCACGTTCTTTCTAGACAACCTTTCAACCAGATGAAATGGTTCATTTTCAAACTCAAAACCTTACAGTGTGCTAGGATGATGGCAAATGGAAAAAGAACAGCCATTTGCCTACTTCACTTTGTCCCTTTAAATCTGCTTGATGAGCTAAGTACTGTAATGTTTTTCACTCATTTCCTTTTAGATTGACTTGCAGGTTGGACATGTGAGCTTCCATCATACCTGTAAAATATGTCATCACCATCCCCTTTCAAAGTTTCATGGTAGAGTGACATAAATGCACACTGAAGCAATCAGACACAAACACTTCACCACAGCCTGAATGACAATGCGAATCAAGTCACTCAAAGTCTGCCACCCTCTCACTTCAAGACAGAAAGGTTGCAGGAGTTAGCATGAAGATTTTGCTTATAAAGGAATCAATGAGATTTTAGAGACAGCACACTTTATAAGTGATGAGTTATGAGATGTGTAGCTTTTTCTGCATGTTTTTTCCAGAAAAAAAAATTAGTTTAAGGAAGATTTGGGAGTGAAAAGAAGAATGTTGAAGAATGTTGATTCTGAGCAATTACAGGACTAGCTTTAAATAAGTGCTTTGTGTTTGGCTCATTAGCACAATCTAAGAACACTACAGATGTACACACGCAGAAGGAGAGCTCTTGGGCAATTATTTGTGAAGTGATATTGTTGTCTTACTATCACTTTTCACTTAAATTAAGCAGTTCATAGCTTACAAACTCCATTTCCTATTTTCTACAGTCACTGTAAAATAGAACAGCTCCATTCCCCAACCTCATCCCACGAGAGTCAAACAAATACTGTACTATAAAATGAACAGCTCCTTGGACCATCTTTTCTTAACAATGATATAGCTGTGTGACTCCGAGAATGATTCAAGGAATGTTAAAATTTCTGTTCACTTTAAAACGAGGGCAAAAAAAGGGATTTTTTTTAAAAAAAATATGGCTTATTAAAACGTTCTGAACAATGTGAGAGAACCTTTGTATTTAGGAATAATACCGTAACATTATGGTATGTTTAATAATAATACCATAACATTATGGTAATGCTGGACATCTAAGAGTCATACAAAACGAACGTTGTGTTTATTTTATTTTCCTTTTTGACTCTTCAGTGTAATATGATCTTCATTAAAAGTAGCTAGTTGATTCTTGAGAGGATGGAAGTGCAAGACCTTGTCTATGATTTTCAGAACCACAACTTACTTTACAGAAGCCAAAAGGCTCAACACGGAGCAGTTCCAAATTGCTACTGGGTTAATCCTCTTAAAGGCTACACCTTAACAAAGCTGATAACACATACTATACTTTAAAAAGTGTTTAGCCGAGATGTAAAGATGTAAAATGATTACCAAGAGCAGCAATTCCAACACTAATCAGATATTACTTCATATTTTGGCACCAACGATTATCTTCCCAAAAGTTAGTTCTGGAAAACCCTCTACACCATGAGAATACCTTTTACAAACTTTATCTAATCAAGGCTTTCGGGCAGCCCAATCCTGTGTAGGATATGGCAGCTGGCCTAAAGAGCAGGCCGCCGTATCCTATCGAGTTCCTGGGCTGCACTGGGGCAGCCCGGGAACAACTCGGGAGAAGGGGATGATTGTGACTTTGGGGGGTGGGGGGGGTCCCGGTCCTACAGCATCTTCACTGTAGAACTAAAAGGCTTCTGGACCAGCAAGACAAATAGAGTATGTTAGCACTTGTCTAGTCAATAGAACACAAAACTCTTGCTTATTTCCAATTTCTTTTCAACCTCTTTCCAACGCATGTTCTGTTTCCACTATGTTCTGGACTTCAGCTGCACCAAAACAAGGGAATACTTATTAACAGGACTGCGAGTCTAAACCTGTCCTTGCCCCACCCCGCTGCTGCAGCTGCGCCAAAAACAAGAGTGCTGTGTATGGGGGGGGGAGGCGGTGGATCAAGACGCTTCGAAGGAGAAAGGAGGTTTAAATCGGTGGATCAAGATGCTTCGAAGGAGGAAGGAGGTTTAAATCCCCTTACATCTCCATAAACCTCCCCATAAACAACTTCACAATGGGTCTCCTCAGACCTGCACCAGCTCTGTAGCTAGTGCAAGTCCAAGAGAAAGGGGGTGGGGGGCTGCTGATGGAGGGGATCTCTCCAAACTGGGAGAATGGGCAGCAAAATGGCAGATGCGCTTCAATGTAAGTAAGTGCAAAGTGATGCACATTGGGGCAAGAAACCAACATTTCACATATACGCTAATGGGTTCTGAGTTGTCTGTGATGGATCAAGAGAGAGATCTTGGGGTGCTGGTGGACGGGTCGATGAAAGTGTCGACCCAGTGTGCAGCGGCTGTGAAGAAGGCCAATTCCATGCTCGGGATCATTAAAAAAGGGATTGAGAATAAAACGGCCAATATCATTATGCCTTTGTACAAATCGATGGTAAGGCCACATCTGGAGTATTGCGTCCAGTTCTGGTCACCACACCTCAAAAAGGATATAGTTGAATTGGAAAAAGGTGCAGAAAAGAGCTACCAGATTGATTCGTGGGCTGGAGCACCTCCCTTATGAGGAAAGGCTACAGAGTCTGGGGCTTTTCAGTCTAGAAAAAAGGCGTCTGAGGGGGGACATGATTGAGACGTATAAAATTATGCATGGGATGGAGAGAGTGGATAGAGGGACATTCTTCTCCCTCTCGCACAACACCAGAACCAGGGGACATGCACTAAAATTGAGTGGAGGGAGAGTTAGAACAGGCAAAAGAAAATATTTCTTTACCCAGTGTGTAATTCATCTGTGGAACTGTGGCTTGTAACCTGTGATGGTCTTTTCCTCCATGAATCTATCCAAACCCCTTTTAAAAAGGTATCTAGGCCAGGTGCCATCACCACATCCTGTGGCAAGGAGTTCCAAAGATTAATTACACGCTGGGTGAAGAAATATTTTTTGTCCTTTCTAACTCTCCCCCCACTCAATTTTAGTGGATGTCCCATGGTTCTGGTGTTGTGCGAGAGGA
Source organism: Plestiodon gilberti rubricaudatus (assembly GCA_026170595.1). Taxonomy (NCBI): domain Eukaryota; kingdom Metazoa; phylum Chordata; class Lepidosauria; order Squamata; family Scincidae; genus Plestiodon; species Plestiodon gilberti. The sequence continues at coordinate 189,081,435 of JANXHW010000002.1, read as the reverse complement.
AGTGAGAACTTCCCTCTCTCCACTCTCTCCATCCCATGCATAATTTTATACGTCTCAATCATGTCCCCCCTCAGACGCCTTTTTCCCACTCTCTCCATCCCATGCATAATTTTATACGTCTCAATCATGTCCCCCCTCAGACGCCTTTTTCCTCGACTGAAAAGCTGCAAATGCTGTAGCCTTTCCTCATAAGGGAAGTGCTCCAGCCCACAAATCATTTTGGTCGCTCTTTTCTGCACCTTTTCCAATTCAACTATATCCTTTTTGAGGTGTGGTGACCAGAACTGGACGCAATACTCCAGATGTGGCCTTACCATCGATTTGTACAAGGGCATAATGATATTGGCCGTTTTATTCTCAATCCCTTTTTTAATGATCCCGAGCATGAAATTGGCCTTTCTACAGTAGGGATTATTTCTACACTAAAAGTAACAAGGAGACTACAAGTATTACATATTCTTTCTCGCACAGTAGTACAACTTATTCTGAATTCATTAGTACCGGTAGTTACCTGCCTTGATTTTTCATCTTGATGACAAACAATTTGAATCTACAATATGGTTTACATCTCACAGCAACAAATTCAAGATATATCAGTGTGCTTTAATGAACAAATGGCTTGACAACAAGAACAAAAAGATTTAAAAAAAAGTTATAGTTGCCTGCAGCTCAGAGGAGTTGCAAAGTGGCCAAGGAAACCATTAGAGCAAAATTGCTCTGGTACAACTGAAGGCAGCAATAGAACTAAAAGTGTATTGATAGGAGAACAATTATGCTGTCCCCCAAACAGTACTGAAACTGGTTGGTTGGTTGACTACTATTAGCTTGAAAGTATTTGACTCATGAGGCAGTTGAAAATCTAGCCCACAGTTATACATGAGCTCAAATGGCCTCATTGTAGGGAAAAGGAGACCCAAGGAAAGGCACAGAAAGAACAAGAGCTGAAGAATGAAGCTTTAAATGCACACACAACCTGGATGTTCTTAGGAACTCTTAAAACACACACACACACACACACACACACACACCAAAACCTTACCCTCTAGCTCTTTGTAAAGTGTTCTTATTTAGTTCAGTGTACTTGTGAACAAAGAAGTGTGATCAATAAAAGCGTTATGATACTGGGAATTCCTAAGTCTGATACTGGCTTTATATTGAACACAATATAGCCAGGAGGAAATCTTGGACTGGATACTCATATGAAAAAATAAAAATGTTGTCTTATGTTGCAAGGAATCACTTTCCCCTCCAAGTGTGCTTCTGGCTGACTAGGACAGAAAGAAAAAAACAGGACATTGTACTTCACACAGTCCTGTGGTGGGCAGAGGAAATGATGCTCTCCCAATGTCTGAATCAGCCCCTGGTACCAAGGTATACATGAGGCAATGTTACAGTGGGTTTCTTTTTATGTATAAAGACAGCAGTTTAGAAAAAATACTGGCCTTTTGTCAATATTAGCCCACTACTTCCAGTATTAGCCACCACCTCCACGTGTGGTGTTGTTTCCACTTGTACAAGTCTGAGGAGAAAATACAAGTCTTGGTGCTTGCTTGGAAAATGCTTGTAGTTGAATTTACATTTTCTCCATATTTGTATTTCCCAGGACCACAAACCTACAGCAACAATTGAAAATATGTTCTTTCACAAAGACCTCACAACCAATACGATAACAGTGCAATTCTTACAAGTGCACCCATTCCAATTTGAACTGGTTGTTGTTGTTGTTGTTCAGTCGTTAAGTCGTGTCCGACCCTTCGTGATCCCATGAACCATATCCCGCCAGGCCTTCCTGTCAAACGCTAGTCCATTGGCTTCATTTCTGCTGGGTTCAAAAGGTTCTGTTTTCCCAGTGGAAAAGGTTTCATGGTTTTGTAGAAAGGCAGAAAGTAAACACAGTAATAGTTTTAAAAGCTGGATTTCTCCATGGTTATTCATAAAAGAGATGTAGTCTTATTTGTTATGGCTTCCCTAAAAACCTACTATTGCTATGCCAGCAGCTGACAAAACAAGACAGAAGAGCAAGTCCTGCTTTTAATTAAAAAATGTTTATATTTTTGATGCTGGCTACACTTGGGCACCTTAACACACATGTCCATCATGTGGGAGCCACTTCCCCATGTTTGCAGTGCTTTAAATACCACAGCTGCATGCGAGGGGGCGATTGGTTGGAAGCCCCACCTAATCGACTCCCTGCCAGAGGGTACCAAACAGATTGGAAGAACCCTGTGATCATTTGGTTTCTGCACTCCTGAAGTGTCACAGTTGCATGGAAAGCAATTATCTCTCACACTCGCATACCATGAGCTTTATAGAAAATATATGTATGATCGGTTGGTGTAAGAGCACTTATGCCAGTGTAACTTGCCGTATGCCGAAGGACGCAGGATGGACACCGGCTTAACCCTCCCCTCAGACTCCTCACATGCACAGTTCAGACACGGAACAGATGCCAGTGCAACTCCACCAGCGCAGGGGGCATCCCAGGGGCGTCTGAATGCCCCCAGAATGTCCCTTGCACTGGCGGAATTGCACCAGCATCCGTTCCACGTCCAAACTGCGCATGTGAGTTGTCTGATGGGGGTTACGCTGATGTCTGTCCTGTGTCCGTCGTCGTACGACAGGTTACACTAGCATAAGTGGCAAGAGTTACATAGGATTGTGCCCTAAGTAAGTAAATAAATAAAATTGGAAGAGAAGCATGTGATACAGAAGATTACTTCATTAGAGGTTACCAATGCTTCCCTAAATACACACACACACACACACACACACACACACACATTTAGAAGGAGCAACCATTTCATATATACTGTATGGTCATCTTTGGTTTGTGTATCTATTTATTTATTTAATTAATTTTTATTTAAAAAATTTATATCCCGCCTTATCCTATGCCGAGGCAAATGCCCAAGGCGGCTTACAACAAAAATTAAAAAACATATTTTAAAATACAGAAAATAAGTTTAAAACAATACATACTTAATTTAAAAACCATAAAATCCACGGGGGGGGGGGACAGTATGGAGCACAAAAGCAGCATGGCAGAGCATCTTGAGACACAGGAGGCAGGCTACAACCCATCACCCAAACGCTAGACGAAACAAAAACGTTTTGAGCCCTCGCCGAAAAGTCATGAGGGAAGGGGTGGTTCTCAGATCCCCTGGCAGGGAGTTCCACAATTGTGGCGCCACAGCAGAGAAGGCTCGCCAACGTGTTGCCACTCCCCTAACTTGCGATAGAGGTGGTACACGCAGGAGAGCCCCCTCAGATGACCTAAGAGAGCGGGCCGGAATGTATGGGAGAAGGCGGTCCCTCAGATATCCTGGACCCAAACCGTGAAGGGATTTAAAGGTCATTACCAGCACCTTGAATTGGGCTCGGAAACGAATGGGCAGCCAGTGCAGCCGCTGAAGCAGCGGCTCAACAGAGTCAAACCGCCTAGCTCCAGCGACCACCCGGGCCGTCGCATTCTGCACTAATTGCAGCTTACGAACCATCTTCAAGGGCAGCCCCACGTAGAGTGCATTACAGTAATCCAGTCTTGAAGTCACTAAGGCGTGGACCACCGTGGTCAGGTCCGATCGACTCAAGTACGGCCGCAGCTGGCGCACCAGCCGAAGCTGGGCAAACGCACCCCTGGCCACAGCCGCCACCTGGCTTTCCAGGGAGAGCTGTGAATCCAGAAGTACTCCCAAGCTGCGCACCCGTTCCTGCAGGGGGAGTGCAACTACATTCAGAACGGGCAGGTGACTCAGTACCTGCATCGAAGCTTTCCTGACCAGTAGGACCTCTGTCTTTTCTGGATTCAATCTCAACCTATTTGCCCTCATCCAGATCCCAACCGCCTCCAGGCAGCGCTCCAGGACTTCCACAGCCTCCCTGGAGCAAGATGGCAAGGAGAGATAGAGTTGGGTGTCGTCGGCATATTGGTGACACCCAACACCAAATCCCCGGATGATCTCTCCCAACGGTTTCATGTAGATGTTAAAAAGCATGGGAGACAGAATAGAACCCTGTGGCACCCCACACTGTAAAGGGCAGGGCGCCGAACAGGCATCTCCCAGCATCACCATCTGGGACCTGTCAGCCAAGTAGGAACGGAACCACTGCAACACAGTGCCCCCTAGTCCCAACTCAGCCAGCCGGCTCAGAAGGATACCATGGTCGATGGTATCGAAAGCCACCGAGAGGTCCAAAAGGACCAGCAGGGATGTACTCCCCCTGTCCAGTCCTCGGCGAAAATCATCCAGCAGGGCGACCAAGGCCGTCTCCGTCCCAAAGCCCCGCCTGAAGCCAGACTGAAAAGGGTTCAGATACTCCGTTTCATCTAGTATCCCCTGGAGCTGAGACGCCACCACCCGCTCAATCACCTTACCCAAAAAAGGCAAATTGGAAACTGGCCGATAGTTATTTAAATTGGAGGAATCCAAAGATGGTTTTTTCAGGAGGGGACGCACAATTGCGGTCTTCAAGATGCTAGGCATCACTCCCTCCCGCAAAGATGAATTTACAATAGGTTCCACCCAGTCGGCCAGCCCAACCCGCGCAGATCGTATTAGCCAAGCTGGGCAAGGGTCAAGCGGGCAGGAAGACGATCTCAAGCTACAGAGGACCCTATCCACATCCTCAGGCTGTATAAGGTGAAAAGAATCCAAAACGATGGAATTGACAGATGCCGTAGGGACAACTTCTGGAACTGTTAAACCAGAGTCCAAGTCGTGGCAAATCTGAGTGATTTTATCTGCGAAGTGCCGTGCGATATCATTGCAGCGGTCCGTCGAACACTCCAGCTCACTCGCTACAGGAGCCGAGTGGAGCAGATCCCGGACAACTCGAAAGAGCTCCGCTGGTCGGCTACTCGCAGACGCAATGGTGGCAGAGAAAAACGCCTTCTTCGCTGCCATCACCGCCACAGAGTAGGCCCTGAAATGGGCTCTAGCCCGTGTTCGGTCAGATTCATCACAAGTTTTCCTCCACCGTCGCTCTAGGCGTCGGCCCAGTCGTTTCATTGCCCGCAGCTCCTCAGTGAACCAAGGAGCCGCCTTGGCTCGATGACAAGGCCGTGGGCCGTTCGGGAGCAATCTGATCCAATGCTCTAGCTGCCTCCCCATACCACAGGGCAGCCAGAGCATCAGATGAATCACTGACCCGGGAAGCTGGGAATTCCCCCAGAGCCCTCAGGAAACCATACGGATCCATCAGTCTCCGGGGGCGGACCATACAATTTGGTCTCCCAGCTCTGCAGGGGTGATTAAAACGTTGCCAGTCTAAAACTCACCAGATAGTGATCCGTCCAAGACAGAGGCGTGATCTTAATCTCCTCCATGGGCAGATCACCATCGCCGTACCCACCAGTGAACACCAAGTCCAATGTGTGCCCCGCACCATGCGTTGGGGCCGTGATCCATTGAGACAGGCCCATGGTCGCCATGGCGGCCATGAAGTCCTGAGCCGCTGCTGTCACAGGGGCCTCGGCATGAAGTCCCCCAGCACTAACAGGCGTGGGGACTCCAGTGCCACAGCCAAGATCACCCTGGTCAGCTCAGGTAGGGAAGCCGATGGGCAACCAGGTGGACGGTACACCAATAGCAATCCCATCCTGTCTCGCCCCTGTAGCACGATGCGGAGACATTCAAACCCGGTACACTGTGGGACAGGGTATCCGGTGAGGGAGATTTAATCCCGATAGACCACAGCAACACCACCCCCTCGCCCCTGTAGCCGCGGCTGCTGCATTACCCGGTATCCCGGTGGACACAGCTGGGAAAGGTTCACATCACCAGCCGCATTTATACTTAAAAGAAATGAAAGCACAGTATAAAACATGGATGAATTGTCTAGCCATAGATAGATAGCCATTCCATTCCTTGTGGCTTGGAAATAAATGTAAGCTATCTCATGCAGATAAACATCCAAAATGCTGCTGCTTGTTGTCGCTGTTAAAATCAAGATAATCAGCCGATCTTGAACCAAGAAGAAATTGGAACAATAAAACCAACTGATCCTGACAATATGAGACAGGATGCAATAACCTATCCAGCCTCTTTGGGATATAGAAATAATACCTGTTAGATTAGAGGAATAATACAATTTGGAGTGGTTCTCTCACACACATTTGAAGAAAGAAAGGGAAAAGGTTGTTTCATTTAAATGTGTAGAAATGACCATATTGCCACTAATTACCAGCCAGCCAGCGCACCTAAAATCTTGTCAACCTGAACAGTAGCTCACATACAGGCCTTAGCAATCATACCCTCAGGGTTACAACTGCTTTCTAAGTAGATTACATGGACCAAAATAAGCCACTTTGTTTTGCCCTCTGGCTTTCTATGTAAAAACTGGTGTCATGGTGAAATGCTGACAAAACTCTCTCACATTTCCTGACTTTGAAGAGCTAACGTGAAAATGAAAAGGAGGATGAGAAGAAGCACATCTTTTTGTCAAAAAAGAACATAACAATTATCACCGATTAAGAAAGAGACAAAAAGTGGAAGGTGTTGATATTCACAGCTGTCATTACAGCTGCATAACATAAAAGTAACTGAACTTTCCACTTGGAAAATTAATGCTGAATATTATTAGTAAACAATTTTACCAGGAAGCATACTGTCCTGATTTCCCTGAAGCCGGCAGTATTTTAGACATTGACTTTCCTAAAGAATTCTCACTGCCCAATAAGAAAATAAACAGAATGTAGCAAATTTCTTTCTCTGCAATTATGGGAACAAAGCTAATCAGCTAAAATTAGGCAGACAAGTGGCAAAGGGATGAGTTCTCACACTTGAAATATCTCCTAGTCTTGTCCGTGCCAGTGAGCTCATGGTCCCCTGCACCAGTTCTGTGCCATTTTTCATAGATCTTTTCCCACCACCACACCAATGTTGCAACATTATAGAAATAAAGTCTATGCACATTGATTCAGTTTCCTCAGTTAATCGGGCATAAATACTTTGCTGTTTACTTTTGTTATTTTGTAACTCTATGCAAAGTCAAATCACTTTGCAAAGTCAAACAAATTGGGGTGGGGAGGCTGCAGGAGGGGTGGGTCCAGCAGCTACGGCATGCGCCGGATCCTATCCCCCTTTTCTGCAGCCTCCCCACCACCTCTCTCTCCTTGGACTTGCGATAGTGAAATCACTAGCGCGGGTCCAAGGAGACCCACTGTGGAGCAGGAGGCTTATGGAGGTGTAAGGGGATTTAAATTTCCTTTTGCCTCAGAAGCCTCTTTATCCACAATCTCCACTGGATACATTGTACACATTTTGGCAGGGCTGCATCAGCCGGGGGGGGGGAGGGGAGGATAGAACTGGGCTATTAAGTAATCCTCCCCATTGCATTATCCTGCAGGGTTTATTGTTGTGGATGGATCTCACCACCACCACCCTTTTTATTTCCATTCCTGGTTATGTTATGTCCTCGCATTTTAACTAAGGACAATATGGACTCCGATACCCTGTATCAAGCAACCGTACTCCAACATCCATGGATGCCAGTGTGCAAGATGAACTGTCTCCTCAGAACTTCTGTGCACAAAATGGAGAGTAAAGACACTACTTCTCTGACATACAGGCCATGGTTCTAAGGGACTCTGGTCAAGCCTCAAACTCTTGGGTCTCTCCCCCCCCCCCAGTCACACATCTTGAGAAAAAGAAGATAATCTCACTTTGTGTCCTCATTAAATGCAACTTTGTGATCATTTCTCAGTATTTATAATTTTGTTTTTGCCCTTCGTGAATACAACCTTCCAGTAACCTCTGTACTTTGTATCAAAACATCTGCATTTTATCGTACCTACATTCTGCAATAATTGATGTAAACCTCATTTCAAGATTCCAGACATCCCCCTGGCACCACTGTGGTGGTCTGCATTTTAGCTGACACTGCTGACCCTTTGAAGCAACCCTGCGTACCTACATCTTGATTAGAAAGAATTCCTTACACATTAAAACAGACCACCCCAAGTCCTCCTTAATCACCCAGAACCAGCCAACCCCCAGTTCTGCACATAGTAACAACTCCAAAAATCCTTAAATAGTAAGGGATTTTGACCAGTGAGTTGTCACTCTACCCTGGTACAACACTTCTGTATTGTGCCTGGGACAGGGTTTCCACACGCTGCTCAAAAGACCTCCAAATCCCTGCAAGGCAATCTTTTCAAGAATACAGATAGATATATTGCACTTGAAACTTCCTTTCTCTCCCCCACCGTCCCACCTCCCCCCCCCCACACACTTCCTTTCCTTGGATGCACCAAATACACTCTGCATTACATGTAACCACGGTAAGACAGGAACATACTACACTATTTTAGGGCAAAGAAACATATATTTGTATACAATATTTCTATTTTAGTTTTTTCTTAATAAAGCTGCAGTCATTTATTTAAGTTATTTCTCGGGCAGTGCAATCCTGTGTAAGGATCCAGCTGGCGGCCTAGGGCCGCCTGCCAGATCCTGCGCCTGGGCTGCCTGTCCGATGGCGGGCCGGAGGTGTACTCGGGGAAGGGGACACTCATCCCCTTCCCCGGGTGTAAACCAGGGCCAGCCCGCTGGGTCTCTTCAGATGTTCACCAGCTAAATAGCTGGCGGAAGTAGAGGAGGCCGTGTAACGGCCTAGCCGACCCCGCGGGGATGGGGATATGGCGGACGCCATCCCCCACCCCCTCCCGGGCCGGCTAGGCCAATGCCCTCCCTCGCCCCGCTGAAGCTCCCACGCGGTCGACAGCGGGAGCTCTTACCTTCCGCCCGCAGCCACGTCCTGTTCCGGCCGAGTGAGGGAACACTTGTGCTGGCCTCCCTTACTCTGTAGTCACGAACGTGCTTTATGGCACATTCACGACTCGTTAGAACAGCAGAGTGTGCGCTCCACCGTTCTAACGCTGCAGAGGATTGTGCCCTCAGACTCCGAGGGAACGGGATTCTCCACATTATGCTGACCTGTTATCCAGTCTTAAGATCCCTCTATCAAATAGAGTTGTGCTGTAATATACTGGCTGTATTCTCTCACTGAGCATTACAGTAAAGGGCTTGCCCCTCCCCAAGCCTTAAAGAGAGAGACATATAAATGAATAATTCCCCTCGCCAGCTCTTTTGGTAACATAAAAAGTCACACACGTGCTCTGTAACATGGGACCATCTAGTACACATTCATTTTTCTTGATGAGACGGCATTTGTGAACTTGCACCTGGTTTCATTCCATCACATTGATATTCTCCATTTAGGGAAAATGCTAATACAGTACAACTTACATCATAACAATAACAATCAACAATAAGATAGCACATGTGGAAAATCTGAGCTATGTTGATTCTCAGTTTTTTTAAACACTTGATGTCTTTGCAAGCTAATGCAGGCATCCCCCCGTATCCGTGGGGGTATGTTCCCACCCCCTATCTGCGGGGGATATGTTCCCGCCCCCATGGATAAAAGGGAACTCTATACTTAATGTGGCACCAGGCACTCATGTCTCTTCCTTTGCAGCCTGTTATAGAACGCTAGAGGAGGAACGTGAGAAGCAGTCAGACACAACGCTAGAGGGGGTAGACAGCCGGAATGGTAACAGGAAGCAGGACGCTTCCTGCTTCCTGTTAGCAGTCTCTTAGACTCCCTCCTCTAAGCATTCCAGCTGACTGCTTCTCACATTCCTCCTCTAGCGTTCTGTAACAGGCTACAAAGGAAGAGACATGAATGCTTGGCGCCACAGTAAAGGGAGAAAGATAATGGGCACATGGGAGGGGGAGGAGAACCATGGATAAATGAGTCCATTTAAGTTTCAGAGGAATGTCTGTACAGATGTATGATTTGGTGTGTGTTTTTGTCAAAATTGCATAGGCCTGTCAACCTTAATGTTGGATAAGTTTACTATTTAGGAGTTTCTTATAGTTCATCAAGTATAATTTCACTGCAACACTGTTAAGTGATGTGTTAAGAAAAAAAATAAGAGTGATTACTTATTTTTACTGAAGGTACAGAAATAGTGGTATAAATAAAACAGTGTAAACAAGCAACCGTTTTTAATCTATAAAAAGACACATCAAAAAAACTCTCCTCTTTAGCCAATGGGGATTCACACAAATGTATTGACAGTTTCATAACTCCTTATATCCTAATATTAGCTTCTTTATATTTGGAGTTTTCCATGGAGAAAATAATCTGGATCAATTGAGGCCTTTTGTAATCAAAGATAGCCACTGGAAGTAGTAAAGGGCAGACTAGTGTGAGAACAGGTTTCATTTACAACAAAACAAAACTCTGACAGGAAATATTTTCCTAACATCATTGTCATCATCAAGAATACTTATATACCTCTTTTCAACAAGAGTAGTTTACATAGTAAAATAATGGTTCCCTATCCCCAAAGGGCTCACAATCTAAAAAATAATAATAATACAGAAGAGGCACCAGCAATAGTCACTGGAAAAGATGCCATGCCAGGGTGTAGAGAGGGACAGTTGCTCTTTTCCTTTAAAATAAGAGGACACCACTTTAAAAGGTGCCTCTTTGCCGAGTTAGCAGGGGTAGACATAGAACCACATGCACAGAGACGTTTTGGTAAAGACATATGAAGACGACGAACACTAGCTATGTTAACCTTTCTGTGGCTGGTATATACAACATATTTAATGGCCCAATCCTAGAAGGACCTTGTGCCACTGGAGTAAGTGTTCCAATGGTGTAAGTCACTTTTACAGCTGTCACAAAAGGTGACACCATTCAGCACAGCCTGGCCACCACTATAAGTGGCCAGGTCTGCACACCAGCGGCCAGAAGGCACCCACCAGCGCTGGTAAGTCAAAGCGGGGGTAGAAGGGAGGTGGGGGTGGAATGGGCAGGGAGGGGTGGATCAAGGCCGGGGAGGGGGCAGTATAGGTGACAGAGGTGTGACGATATCCTATCCTATCCATCCTGACTTCTTTTTTTTGCTGGCACTCATAAATATAAGACCTCCCCTGAAAATAAGACCTACCGTGTTTTGGGGGAGCCAAAATTAATATAAGACCCGGTCTTATTTTCAGGGAAACAGGTAAGTGCCACCAGACATTTTCACGGGCAGCACAGGTGGGGAGCCCCTGCTTTATTTGAGAGATTTCCTTGGCAAGACGAAGAGAAACAAAAACTATGTCAGAAATATGAAATACGTTTGCAGGCCTGTTACAGACAACAATCGTGTTAGGAGACCTCTAGAGAAAGAGATTTTATAGAGAGATTCTATATAGAACGTTTTCTCTACCAATGGGAAGAATATGGCAGTGATAAATATAAGGTCATACCAGAGGAAGATGGGTGGGGACAGGCTGCCATACCTTGGTAGAAAGGATTAGAAAAGGTGCCTCCCAAGGTAGGTCTCAAAAATGATGAAGATAGAGCGACTAACATATACTGTATTCAGGATGAGAATTTAGACAATTTCTTCCTACATTTTAATGCTCTCCACATAGCATTACTGTTTGAAGTTGTCTGACAAGGACCACATTACATGTAATGTTAAATGCATAGTCAGCCCACTATGCTGATTTTTTTTAAAGTTAAATAGCAGCCATAGGTGCCTTATCAGGATCACAGCAGATGAGGAGGGGTATTTAATGTTTTCCCTTTGATCAAGTGAAAGTCATAGCCCTGGAGCCGGTATTAGCCGGCTTCTACTGGCACCAATAGCACTTAACAGAATGTGTAGTTTGGCTCATAGAAGACTTATTCAGAAATGGACAGCTCCTTATGGCACGGGGACAAGAAAAGACAATTACTGTAACCTTTCTATGAAGTTCTTGAAAGGCAAAGAAAGGTGGGGCCAAATTCCCATTTTGAAGGGCACAAATTTCTATCCATTTACGTGGGCAGGGAGTAGCAGCTGCAGCTAACAAACATTCTCAAGTACACAATTTGCAAGAACCCCAATCATGGCAATTTCATGTCCTACATGGACGCTAGCTGGAAATCAGGAGATATTCAATAATCAATACTATATGCAGTTATAAGTCTGGGTAATTGTACAGATATCCTGTATATGCCTAAAAGATTACTGCTAGAAGACGATTAGTTTCCCAGCAACTTGGTTTTCCTTTTTTGTTTTCTAAAAATTAACACAATTGATCCTCAATATTTCAGCAACTGCTGATTTAACATGGTAGAAATGTGTCACCCCCTTCTATCCGTCTCCCTATGCATACAAATCAAACTGCAGCTAAATGAAACGACAACATTTGCCCAATGCCAACATACAATTCACAAAGCAGTTCAAGCGGAGTGGACCCAGATGCTAGGCAGTAACTTCTCGTTCTACAGCTGTAAGTGGGATAGGTTGATTAACAGTTTTCTATATCACCTGCTGATGGTTCAACTCTTGGGACAAACAGAAATAAGATGAGATATCACTGTGGGATTTCAAATTCTATAGACTGACAAGGGAGAAAGCCCATTTTGAATAAATGCTTCAAGCAAAAATGTCATCTACTAGAAGGTACAATGAAAAACATTTCTGTGAAAGTGACAATCCAACAGAAAAACTTCAAGAAGAGATTGGAGGGAGAAAAATCTATGTCAGAGTTTATAATGAGACTTAACACCATCACAGGAGGGGGTCTGAATCGTAACAGGAGATTATCATCACACTACATAGTTAAATAACTCTGCACTGATACATAGTTGCATTGGTACAAAGCTATTGGTAGCTGCAAATTGTCACCAACACTTTCCTTGCATAATTTCAAGCTTGTTACAAGAGCAATCTTGTTTGCTTACTGTTGCAGGTCACATAAGAAATTTTAAGTACCGGTAATACCCTACAGTGTGTGTGTGTGTGTGTGTGTGTGTGTGTGTGTGTGTGTGTGTGTGTGTGTGTGTGTGTGTGTGTGTGTGTGTGTGTGTGTGTGTGTGTGTGTGTGTGTGTATTCTCCCTCTCCCACACCCAAGGATCTCACTATGCACCTGATGAAGCAGACAGTAGTCTATAAAAGCTTACACTGAAATAAATATAATATTCTTTTAGATGACTCAAGACTTCCTTGTTGTTGCTTTTACACACAGCTAACACAGCTATCTGTCTGAAAACATTTCTACTGCAAACCTGGAACAGTCCAAATGAATTCACTGGCATTTTTCCAGCATTAACAATTTGAGGTCTACAACCTTGGGCTTCAATTTAGACACTTACAGTGCAAGCCTAGGGATGTCTACTCAGGAGGTAAGCTCTGAATTCAAAGGGACTTACTCCCAGATAAATGTGTATAGGATTGCTGCCTTGGTAATACAATGCTTCCACTTATTTTGACTTTCAGTGTGGAATACCTAGAAATAGAGGGAAACTGGCTAGGATTAGATAAAGTAAACTTCATGCTGAGTAAAATGAAGTTTCTTATCTACTGAAGTTTTAAATGGTGAGTGAATGAATATGTACTGTCTAAATGTTTGAGTAAAGTTTGATATGTTGCAAATATTTGCTCACTGGTAATGTTTAAATGATGGTTCATGAACAAAGGGAAATTAATTCCACTCATATAATTAAGAAGATTCATGGGATAATGATATCTAACACTTCTTTTCCACTGATTATCCAGTAAAATATCTAATGATGTCCCTATGTATCTAATGATGTCCTTGTGTCTGTTCTTCCTCCTGGGATTCTTTTCAGCTTGTAGAATCTGAGGATGTAGACAGGATTCTTTGCAGTGTGAGACCATCTGCTTGCCCGCTCAACCCTTGTCCGGCATGGCTGATTAGATCGATCCGGGCAGAGCTGGCCGAGGAAGGTTGTGAATTCATCTCTAAGGGAGGGGGTAGTGCCGCCGTCATTGAAGCAGGCGGTGGTGCGCCCCCTTCTGAAGAAACCCTCCTTGGACCCCACTATTTTGAACAACTTTCAGTCAGTCAGAAATATCCTATTTCTGGGCAAGGTGATCGAGCGGATAGTGGCATCTCAGTTTCAGAGGGTCTTGGAGGAAGCTGATTATCTGGATCCATTCCAGTCTGGCTTCAGGCCGAGGTTCGGGACAGAGATGGCCTTGGTGGATGACCTGCACCGGGGACTGGACAGGGGAAGTGCGTCCCTGTTGGTCCTGCTGGACCTCTCAGCGGCTTTTGATACCATTGACCATGGTGTCCTTCTGGGTCGGTTGGCTGGGTTGGGGCTTGGAGGCACCATCTTGGGGAGGTTCCACTCCTTCCTGGCTGTTAGATCCCAGAAGGTGGTGCTGGGGGATGCCTGTTCGGCACCCTTGCCCTTGAGGTGTGGGGTGCCACAAGAGTCAATTCTATCTCCCATGCTGTTTAATACCTATATGAAGCCGCTGGGAGAGGTCATCCGGGGGTTTGGGGTAGGGAATCATCAGTATGCTGATGACACCCAGCTCCTTCTCTCCTTCCCACCTGACTCCAAGGGGCGGTCAATGTCCTGAATCGTTGTCTGGAGGCAGCTGGGAGCTGGACGGGGAGCAAAGAAGCTGAAATTAAATCCTGATAAGACAGAGGTTCTTCTGGTCCAGAAGTCTATGATTCAGGTATTGGACCATTGCCCTGCTCTGAATGGGGTTGCACTCCCTCTGAAGGAGCAGGTCCGCAGCTTGGGGGTTCTCCTGGATGCACAGCTGCTCCTGGATTCCCAGGTGGCAGCTGTGGCCAGGGGGGCTTTTGCCCAGCTTTGTCTGGTGCACCAGTTGCACCCATACTTGGATCGTGCACACCTGGCCTCAGTGACCCATGCCCTAGTGACATCTAGATTAGATTACTGCAATGCACTCTACTTGGGGCTGCCATTGAAGACTGTTCGGAAACTGCAACTAGTGCAGAATGTGGCTACCCATGTGGTTGCTCTGGCTTGTCGGTTTGACTCAGTCGGGCCATTTCTTCAGTGGCTACACTGGCTGCCGGTTCATTTCCGGGCACAATTCAAAGTGCTAGTTTTTACTTTTAAAGCCCTTTACGGCTCGGGACCAGGGTACTTGAGGGACCGCCTCCTTCCTTATAATCCGACCCATACTCTGAGGTCATCGGGGGGGGGGGTCTGTTAACCATGCCTCCATTGACGGAGGGGAGGAGGATGTCGGCGAGGAATAGGGCCTTCTCGGCGGTGGTGCCCCAATTATGGAATTCCCTCCCCCTGGAATTAAGAGCGGCTTCCTCCTTAGAGACCTTTCAGCGGGGCCTCAAGATATTTTTATTCAGGTTGGCGTTCGATGGCTGACATGGTGGGCTGGCTTTTTAATAAATGTAATCATAAGGTGACCCACTGGGATTTGTTTATTTTAATTGTTTTAATTACCCGTTTTAATTTGTATTGTATTATGTATTTTAACATGTTTTAATTGTAAGCCACCTTGATTGCCCTTATCGGGAGAAAGGCAAGGTAAAAATTCTTTAAATAAAATAATAAATAAAACGCCTGAAGTTTAAATTGCCCAACCCTATGTACTCAGAACGTCACATTCAAATCATCCCTAATATTTTTACACATATAATTTAAAACCTATGGCTTAAGAGCAAACCAAATTACAACGTGCCACAGACAGAGGCAAGAAAGAACCAAAGTGCATTGGCATTAATGGTATCTGCAAATTTTAGATGGAATGTTGGCCTCAGAAAATACGGCGATTTCTTCTTTTGAATCAAGACCAGGTACATTATTTTGCAGTCTGAAGCATGCAAGAAGCATCAGCCAGAATCTCAGGCTTCAATTTAAATTAAACATGAACAACTTGGTGACCTAGCCAAGCCAAATAAAGTCCACCAAGCATGCACTGCGCCTGGTAGGTACCTGAACACTGCCTTGCTTTTACAATTTCAAGGAAACGTCAAAACCAGGTAGCTTAGCAAATCAAGGATTCAGTAGCACGCATAGCTAATGGGCTATGTCCAGATTAATGGGTCACAAGCTGAATAGAGCAGATTTAAAATCTAGTTTGGTGTTAATAGCCACATACAGATTTTTCTATAACTAAAGGTTGAAATTAACCATTGCTGTTTAAAAGGGCAAAGAGAGAACCTTGCGAGGCTTACCTTGAAAGTCACTAAATAACAGCATAATAAGCATAACAGAAAGGAGCGAGCGAAAAGAAGGTCCTCTGTGACCAATTAAATAAAAAAGCAGCAGATGAGGATGGAACAATAAGTAGGATGAGCAAGGCAGCAGGCTGATACTTCAGTGATTATTAAGCTTACATATGATCAGAAGAGAAAAAGCAGCCTTGCAGTTAAAATACCAAACAGTCAAATTCAGTACATGATTCTAATTTAGGGTGAAAATGTTTCTAATCAAGCAAGCATGCTTTGCACTGTAATGGGATTATCAGGTCAGTTTTAACTGTGGAGCATAGGTTCAACATGGAAGAACCTCCACAGCTCAGCAGCAGAGTACTGTACATGCTTTGATGCTGAAGGTTCCAGGTTCAATCCTTGTTAGATTCAGTTCCATGAGGCCATGCTGGGAAAGACAAAGACACTGGGGAACTGAGTCAGAGTGCTGATACAGATGGACCAATGGTTTAACCAGAGTCAGCCTTATACAGAATCTCAGCTGCTAATGACTAACAGGCAACCGGACAAGACAGATGTCTCCCTGAAGCAGGTAACAGATCTGCAACTTACTCTAGATGGGGTAGCACTCCTGCTGAAAGAGCAGGTATGCAGCCTGGGAGCCGAGTCATAGCAACGCGGCCTAACACGCCCCCCTTGCGACGGCTGGTGTCACTCGCCCCACCCCCGAGTAACGTCAGCCAGAGCCTAACGTCCCTCAGGGGCTGGGAGGGAGGGCAGTCCCACAACAAGCTACGGCGTGGAGGCAGGAGGAGCCTTCTCCTGGCTCCTCCAAGCTGTTCTGCCACTGCCGCCTCGATCGCTGTGTTCTTCATGGCCGCCATCGCTTTCTTAGCCACCGCCGCCATTTTACCGCTCCCAGCCTCTGTAAGATCCCCCTGCTGCCCGGGGGCCCCCGCCGTTCCTACGGCACTGCCTGGTAGTCTTCCTGGATTCACAATTGTCCCTGGATTGCCCGGTGGCAGCTGTGGCCAGGGGGGGCCTTTGCCCTGCCCAGCTTCAGCTGGTTGCGCCCATACCCAAGTCAGTTGGATCTGGCTAGTGACATCTGACTAGTGACTGAAGGTAGTGGTTCATGCCCTAGTGACATCTCGTTTAGACTACTGCAACACACTCTATATGCGACTGCCCTTGAAGATGGTCCAGAAGTTGCAGTTAGTGTAGAATATGGTAGCCTGGCTGGTCACCAGGGTTCGGCAGGTTGAGTCTGCCATGCTGTTGCTCCAGTGGCTATACTGGCTGCCGATTCAACTCTGAGCCCAAGTCATAGTGTTGGTGATGACCTTTAAAGCCCTATTGAGTACAGGACTGGGATATCTTAAGGACCACCTTCTCCCACATAATCCTGCATGTCCCCTACGATCATCAGATAAGGACCCGATTAGGATTACCACCGCCACCTGAAGCCAAGGGCATGGTGGCAAGGTGCAGGGCCTTTTCTATTGTGACACCACATCTGTGGAATAAACTCCCAGCACCCTCTTTATATGGTTCTGGCAGGGTCTAAACACACATCTATTTTGCTTAGATTTTGAGGGAGGATGCTTCTAGGGACGCCTTTTTAATTAGTGTATACAGGTTTGCTATGTGCTGTTTTTATAGTTTTATTGCTGTTTGTATATAGTTTTAACTATTACTGTATCATTTTAATTGTTATATTTTATGTTTTAACTATTTTATTGTTGTATTGCACACCACTTTGATCTTCATCAAAAGTAGTATATAACTCTTTTAAATAAATAAATGAGAAAACTAAGGCCTGTAGGCTCAAGACAAAGATTCAAGGAATACGTGATATTGCTTCTCCCCTGATAATCTAAAGGGCTCTATTTCTATGAAAAACATGGGATACAATTTTCAGCAAATAGTTGTTTAAATGCACAGGAAGATAGCTTCATAATGAGAATATAACTCAGGTTCCAAAGAGCTTAGCTGGGTTCAAATCAAGCTCTGGACCCATGATGAGCAAAATCTGAGGGCCCTCTCAAGCCAAAAATTACCTCAGGATGCAGAATGGTGCGAATGTAGAAGGGGCACAAATCTTGGCGGTTACCTATTAATGCTACTATAATAAGGAACATGACGAAGTTGGATACACATGCAAGAAACAAAGCTTCTAAAGTCTATCACAAACAACCACATCTGAAAAAAAAGCAGATCAAAGCTTCACTGACAATGTTATTCTAAGTTTCATGTCATTATCCTGCATTTTCTTATCTTTACAAAGCAATCTCTTTTCTGTGTTTTATGAGTAATAATCATAGCTATGCCACAGTGTTTGCATAGCACAATGAATAAGCTCTGCAAAGTTTCACTGAAATCAAAGAGGAAGTATATTGCATCTTGGTACATATGAGAGCACTAGAAAAGTAATAGAATTCTTCAACAGGTCAGGATGTTCAATATGTAATAGGTTTGAAAGCTAGCTAACACTTGGGACTGCCAAGTTACAAAATCCTCATTGTACAGGAATTATTATGTACAGGAGAGGCAAAATTTACTATTTGCTTTGTAGGGTTTCACAAGACCATGCCTGCAAAAATGGATAGATTTAAGTTACATCCATTTGCAATGCTCACAATGAACACAATTATCTACAGGAGAGTTTCACATATCAAAGTACATATCATCAAGAATACGTATCAGACCTTGGTACATATAGCTCATTAGTTAAACATATCTCCACAGAATCATCATTCTGCTGTTGCTATATTCTTATGAAATGTCCCTCAAAATATCATTTATTATTTTGCTACTCTATTGTATGCATTAAGACATACACTTTTGAACAAGGTGATAGCTGAATAATTTCAAGTTTTATGTTTACAACAAAGTGGCTGGCTGTTTCAAAGCATTCCTTGTTATAAAGAAGCAAAACTACTACAGTATCTTCACTACCAAGGGCACACACACACACACACACACACACACACACACACACACACACAAAGGTTAGAAGAGAGGATGATAAAGTATTTTACAGTGCAATCTGACTTAACTTTTGTGCCAGTGTAACCAGAGGCGCAGCGAGAACGGGAGGCCCCAGAACGGAAAAGGGTTTCAAATCCCCTTTGAATTCCTCTTTTGGAGGGGATTTGAATCCCTTTTCCGTTCTGAGGCCTCCCGTTCTCGCTGCGCCGCTGTTCACACCAGCATGGGCGTCACTGTAGCGTGGCGGGCGGGCGGGCGGGGCGGAGCGCCCCAGGGTGACGTGCGCAGAAGAGTGACGCGCGCGTGTCACCTCCCCTGCGCGCGTCACCCGGGAGGCTCCGAGGGCGGGAGAATGCCTCGGAGTGTCCTCCCCGGGCTGCGCTCCTGGGCCTTCTGAGGAAGGCCCGCTGCGCGAACGCTATTTATAACATGTTTTAGCGCATGCGCAGACCATTCCTGAAGGAAAAGGAACGGTCTTTTCCCTGAGGAACGGTCTGCGCATGCTCTAAAACACGTTATAAATAGCATTCGCGCAACAGGCCTTCCTCAGAAGGCCCAGGACTGCCGGCCGGGGAAGACGTCCCCGAGCCGGCTACAACCATTGAGGGGGCGCCTGGAGCGGCAGCCCCGTCAGGCGCCCCCCCAAAAGCGCAGCACGGCCTACGGCCGCACCAAAAATTCAAAAAGGTGGTGTGTCGGGGGGAGGTGTCACTAGGGTGACGCGCGCGCCCCGCTCTGGGGTGACGCGCATCTAGTGACGCCACTGTTAAGTTAAGTTAGTGACGCCACAAAAGTTAAGTCAGATTGTGCTGTTAGATACAAAAAGAATCAAAGCAAACTATCACTATCATTACCCCTCATTATGGAAACCACTAATTTAATAGCAATTGAAAGTGCGGATTTACCAACCGGCATATAAAGCTCATTTTTACAATCCTAGTTTTTCATAGAACACAGATAGCAACCACTATTCTTTGTCCTGTTCTGTCTTGCATTCTTTTTTTAATATATAAATGTGGCAGCAAACTCCAGTTCTATAGGCTAGTTACTGATGAACATTAGCTAATGGTAATCTATTCTGTAGCCACCTTATGTAAAGATTTGAACAGGAGCCTTACTATTGCTTATAAACTTCTCAGAGTGTGTTCTCTAACTCCAGGAAAGCCAGTCACCTGTAGAATCCAGCTATATGGCAACATGCTTCCCTGATAGAGTGTGACGCCTCAACTACACCCAACCCGTTCGTGTGCATCCCAGGCGTGTGTGGAGTGGTGTGGCTTCTATTTTAATAGATTGCTCTCCCGAGTTCCGGAGCGTTCGGACATGGAGCATGCTGATGTTTGGCCATGTTCAGCCAATCAGAAGGAAGTAGGGGCAGGACGTAGAGCGACGTGTTTCACTAATGGGAGGAGAGGGGGGCGTTCAACCAATCGGAGTACACTTGTGTTTCAATCGACCTATCATAGGGGCCAGCAAGCAACCAATTAGGAGGGACGCGCAGGGACACTACGCGGGGGAAAAATCTGTGGGAGCCAAGGCAGCGTCTCGGGGTGTCCCGTCCCCTCTGCTCGTGATGCCCTGACCGCAAACAGGTTCAGTGTAGTTCCGGCTTAACTGTGTCATAAGAATTGCCCCACCACACAGCCAGATGCTGTAGATAATCAGCTTCCTTACGTGCACACAATGGCACATTTACAAGTGGCAACACCCGAGATAAAAAAATCTAATGGCTCCTTAGCTATGAAGTTCACTGGGTAGTCATGGTGGGCAAGTCTCTGTCATACCGTTACTTACCTCATACAGGATTGTTGTGAGGATAAAGTTAGAAAAGTGGTGCAAATGGCTATATATTCCACTTTTAGCACCTTGAAGGATGTGTGAGAAGTACATGTCTGACAACTAAAACGAATGTCACCATCCAAAATGCAGCAACTTATTTGCAGTGCTGCTGGACTTTTTTTTTTTTTTAAGGAGGTAGGTTGTAAGTAAAATAAGTCAGTCAATAGGAGTAAGTGTAACTCTGTCAAGGCAAACTGCACAACCTTTTCTGTAGCAGTAAGGAAAGCAACATGTACAAGTTTACATCTAACATGGGGCAAAAGGGTGGGAAACTGTGGAGCTTGCCACATACAAATACAGGTCATTCTCCCACCCACCCCAACTAGAAGACACAAGGTTGCATGCAAGCACAAGTGTCCAATTGCTTTATTGGACACAGAGTAAATTTGAAGGTCATTCCTTGGGGGGGGGGGAATCAGAAGACAAACTTTTAAAAACAGCTGTCTTAAACTAACTTTTTTTTCTTGACAAGTCAGAGGGGGGGTTGTTATTAAGTGTATTTATGATACTCGGTTCATTAAGAAGAGAGACAAGTTCACAAAACTCATTTAACACTTGCACCTATTTAACGAGAATGATTTTCTGTTACAATGGATTACCAACCAGGCTGCAGAGGTGACAAATAGATGACTGATCTACTGAGCCACACAGTCTCCCTGCCAAAGCATCCACTGGGCAATTTAAGGAATTGTTTTAACTGTAAGCTGCCTTTTGAAACGTCACTTGCCCTTGAATCTCACTGCAGAACAGCTGTGCTGTTCAAATGAGCAATTAAAATTTCTAGATGCCAGCCAACAGAGTCACTGTTGAGATAGCCAGGGAAGTGATACATTCAGGCTTCTGGGAATAAGGTACAGTATTTTGGAAGTGTGGACACACTTTAGACATCCGGCACGCATCTTAAGCTTCAGAAAAAGGCAACTCTTGGAATGCAAAGCTAGCATACCAAATTCTCTTTTATATCATGCTGCTGAAATAACAGCATCTGTATTCCTCTTTGACGTTTTCTGAAGTTAAGGCACTTTTAAATTAAGTCAATGCTGGAAACTATAGGGAAGTAAAACTCACATTTCTCAATACCTTCAGTGTTTGGATTTTAGGTATTGTTGTCATTGTACACAGATAATACCAGATTCCATCCACTGGATGTTTCTGTACTAAGTGCTTAAGGTCTTCCCAATGTTATTTTTGTGTTTGGCCTCAGAGTTCCCATTCTCCCCAGTGACCTGCATGAGAAACAAGCCTTGGCACATAGGAGATGGGAACTAGCCCAGACAGTGCTATACCTGCTTTGTATGCTTCAAGACTTCCAGCACAGTGAAGGGGTGATGTTGCCACTCCCGAACATGCCCAGGGCTATGGTAGTGTCAAGGTGTGCTAGACTCCAGCCTCATATATTACTTTGCATGTACATGGTGTTTTATAAAGCAAAGACAGGTCGTTACCCCAAGAACCTGATAATCTTGGACTAAGGCCAGCAAGAGGGAAGAAGGAAACAAGAAGGACAATAAGGCATTGTTTATCATGTAGTTCTCACTCAAGTCCATCCCCCCTATGACACTGACGATAGGAAGCAGAATACCAGTGCAGATAGCCCTGAAGTTTCTCTGCTGGAGTCAGACACAGTCCAATTGTGTCTCCCCCAAAAAATAAATAAATAAAATACTGAGCACTATAAGATTCCCTTTCAAACCCTGGAATAAACTTTAGGCTGAGGCCCAGCAATTTGTCAAGACCACCAGGTAAGCTGTGTTGCGGAGCAGAAGTTTAAATCTGGGTTTCTCACACTTGAACCCAATATCATAGCCACAGCCACATCTTTTCACTTACATGGGGCCAGGGCAGAATCAAGATCAAGGCTCAACAGAGCTGTGTACTTACAGGACCCCAAGACTTATTTTGTTGTAAAGTACTCTAGAATGTGATCTATATTTCCATACCCGTTTTGTTTTTCACAGATGTTTTAATGACAGATGTGGACAGATGCTTTTGGTTAAACAGTTTCACCTCTGTTTACAATTTCATTAATGCTGCTGACAGAGAAGGTGGCCTATAACTTGCTTAGTTAACAGAGGTTTGAGATTTCATTCATCTAAGAATTTAAGTATACCCAGCCAAGGTCTAATTTAACCATCCACTCTTTTCCATCCTTGAAGGCAGCTGCTTTCCATATAAAGATTTTTGCATTTCCACATGCCATTCAGCCTAACAATTCACCAAAGGCACAAGTATTTTTCTTTTGTCTCTCAACATGAAGAGATAGCATGATCTCAACATCATTATATTTCCCTGCAATTTGGCTATTTTCAGTATCTACAGTTTGCAACCAGGAAGCAAACAATGGCTGTTTTTTCCAGAGAAAAAACCAGACAAAAAAGATAACAGGTCTTATGGATACATACAATTTAATAGGAAATAATGTAACCATGGCTGATTGGAGTACTTGGACTCAGTACTCTAAGATAGTACGGACAAATACAAAAATAAGCTTGTCCACTTACTGTTCATAATTCAATTCCACATTTCTCGCTCTCGCAATGCACCCTGAAAGTCATTGCATCTAAATATTTTCTACAGGAGAACTGAAATTTAAAAAAATAAAAATTTGTTCTCTACAATAACCTAGCAGGAAGACTGAATGCTACATACATGCAAGTCAGATACATCATCATCTGATGCTTTCTGGTTCCAATCCTGCTGCATTCAGCTCAATGGGAGTTTGCTGCCGACTTCAGTAGGCACAGGACTGCAACATTAAATCAGAGTTAATCATTTTAGGGCGAAAAGCCATAATACACAAGAGTTTGCACCAAAGGGATATTATGGATGAGCTTTGTGAAAAAAGTATCAAGCTAGCATTTCTCCCCTTCGAGTGTCTGAATGCATTTAGCTAGAATGTCATACTTGCAAAGCTTGCAAAAGTGCTGTTAACATCCAAGCTTTTCACTTCTGTTTTAATTACATCTTTTAAAAAATGCACGCACAGTTACTCAAGTAAATTCAAAGCTTGAATGCAATGTTCCATTCCCATTTAAAACCAGAATACTTTCATGAGCTTCTTTGAAGATGGCAGCCCTGAAAACCAACCACTGGTATCTATACATTAGGATGCTGAAGATGCAATGCCAACAACTCAAGTCAAGGGTATGAAATTAGGAACTTGCATTGTATACAAAGGATGCACTTTCAAGAAAATAAGCATGAATGGAACTGCTAGGTTCCACTCAACTGAATTTTGGACACTGGGGGGAATGAATTCATTCCACTTCACCGAAATGCCTCTTAAGTTGATTACACCAGCTGACATGGATTCAGTGATTCACTCCAAGCCAGTGAGATAAAGACAATGAATGCAAACACCTCACACCTGAAGGTCTGGTCAAGGAGGGGAATATCTTTATTGCCTTGTTCTTGCTGGATCAGAGTACTTCATATCTGAGGAAAGAAGCCCTCTAATTCAAGCAGTTGAAAGTAATAAACACGCCCCATTTCTAGGCTTACCATATACAAAGGGAGACAAAGTGCCTATACCTTAACCATTGTCAGAAGAAGGAATTTGAGCAGATGCAGCTCATCATGGAAGGATGCCAAAAGCTGCACCTGCCCAAATTCCTTCTTCTGACAATGGTTAAGGTATAGGCACTTTGTCCCCCTTTGTATATGGGAAGAGCTACCTATTCCTAGACTAGGGATTTCCCTGATGCTGTGGGTGGGGTGGGAGTCTAGCAAAGTCCAGAATCCAAGCTAAACCCACACCCAAAGATTTTGTGTATCCTGGAACAGTCTGAAAATGTTTATGCCCCTGAAAGAAGCCATGATTCTGTAGTGGATTTCTGCAGTGGCAGAGCTCCACCCCATGCCTACTTCAAAGTGAATGTATGCAAGGTTCCAGTTTTCAATAATAATCATTCCCATGCTGAAAGAGTACAAACATGATTAATGCATAACTAAGATAACTTAAGGAAAAATGTTGGGAGCTGGTCAGACACTACCAGATGTAAACTGAAATAGTAATTCAGTTATTTGTTTTTATTTTATAGTTTGTACTCCCTGCTTTAAAAATACATACATTTACTACACTTACGTAGAAGAAGCAGACAAGAATCAAATATCTTTATTGATTCAACATCTGTTAAGTACTATTGAGGCAAAAATACGATTCAAACCTACAGTAGTTTATCAAATTCATGTATTATTCAGCAAAATAAATCAATAAATATGTAAACCGCTTTGCTAACTACTTTGTTGAAAAGCAGTACAGTATATAAATATTCTTAATAATTTCCAAAGATTTTAGGTTTATGGGACAAAGATACAAGATTTATGTTATAGATTGCAGGATATGCATTTCCTGTTGATTCAGATTCAATTTCAACTTCTGTGATGTAATTATTACAGTTTGTGATAAGTTTTTGTCCAAACCCTTATTTCAAAATTTAGTCATTGTAATTTCATTTTAAGACGAAGGATAAAAACCCACTTCAGTATCTCAGCCTGGATTTACATACATTCACAAGAAAATCTTATGGTTTCCCCTTTAGAAAGACTGCAAAATTAAAATACTTACATGATTTGCAAAGACCATGAAAACGTTTTCCTGCATAAGCTCTAATAAATGTGGCGTGTCATATGGAAATACTCCTGTACAAGCCCACATAAGGACAAGACATTCTTGGCAGGTTATCTGTGCTGTGTGCTATGCAGATAGGGTCAAATTAGATGTGATGGAGGCAGCCACATTTGTGGGTCATGTGTCTGTCCTATTCACATATAAAACAGGATGAGAGAAGTTAGATGTGATGGAGGCAGCCACATTTGTGGGTCATGTGTCTGTCCTATTCACATATAAAACAGGATGAGAGAAGTTTTCTTTTTATCATGAAAAGCATCACATAGGTGAGGGAAGCTAAACCCTCTCCACTCCTGTAATTTACTCAGCTCCCAAATTCCATCATCCAAGGCATTCTTCCAAGATCAGCTTCAACAACAAAACAAGTTGAGAGAAAAACACCTGCACAATGGAGTGTGGAGCAGCAAGATGCAGGGGTGGGCATGGGGGAAATCTCCTTTTAGCCAGCCATGCACCCTTTTAAATGTAAAAACATTCCCACTTTATATATGAATATGAACAAACAAGGCTGTGCCAATTTAAAAATAATTGGGCACCTTGATTTTCCTATTTTAAACAGAGGTCATTCAGAAATGGCTGTTTAAGATACTCAATATCCAGGCTATATTTTATTTATCCAGTCATTAAGCAGTAGCATTTTGTTTAGGTATTATAAAGTTTTCAAGTTTGAAAAGTGGGATACCTACATGTGTACTGAACCCCAACATTAACAGATTAATTTCATGTATTTCTAAAAACAAGCTTTCAACAGCATAACACTGGTAAAACTGAGACATTTCCCCACAAAATGCAGCTTTTAAAGATACATAGGCAAGAAGATTTGAATGGGATAAACCTGTGTTTTCTTCATACAGGAGGAAGTCTATTGCCAAGTAATCATCTGCAACTGTACTATGTCACAATCCACTGCAAACATTTCTTGTCCAAGGCTCACTGAAATGAATGAGAGCTGCTCAAGGTAGCAGTCATAGGCGAATTCCATTCACTTCAATGGCCATCTTGCCACAGAGTTTCTCAGTAAATTGCACCAGGTGTCTTGCCTCATCCAAAAGAAAAAAAAACTGGTCATACTAAACAGCTAAATCGATAGTTGTCTTCTTCAAGCAGATTGTATTGGACCATTATATGATGAAGTAGTTGAGACCAATTCATTTTGTAAAATTACTGCCAACAAGCAACGATTATCTGTTCATTAACTGTTGAATATGAAAGTACTATGCTGACCATTGATTTTTCAGCCTTTCAGGTCTGGAGCACACAGTTCTTCTGCTATATTTCAGCATGCACAAGTATAGAAGGATACACTGATGGTCGAGATTCAAACAACCACACAACCCACTCACAGAGCGGTAGCCAGGGTAGGGTCAGTTGGGTGCACATCCCCTATAGCACTGCTGTGCCCCATCTAGGCCTTTTTTTTAATTGTCTTTTAATTTGTGACATGACAGGGCTCCATCAAAAACAGAAGCCAGCATTAAACTGATAGTTGCTGCAGGATGGGGACCAATGAGATGCCAATGAGAGTCAAGCAGGAGGTGTGAACTGGGGGGCTTCTTAAGACACACTGTCTCTATAGCACGTCAGTATTGAACTACTGTATTTCTTCAATTCTAAGACGCATGTTTTTTCCCAATTAAGCATTTCAAAAAATGGGGTGCGTCTTAGAATCGAAGGTCTCCAAAAACCACCCAAAAATGCTATCTTCTTACTTACTGGGGCTTGGGGGAGCTTCAGGGAGGCCTGCGCAACCCTCTGCAGGCCTCCCTGATCTTCAGATCGGCAAAAACCGGTGATTTTCAGCCATTTCCGGTTTTCGCAAAAACCAGAAATGGCCAAAAATTGCTGTTTTTCACCAAATTGAAGATCAGGGAGGCCTGCAGAGGGTTGCGCAGGCCTCCCTGAAGCTCCCCCAAGCCCAGGTAACGAAGGAAATGGCACTTTCTGGCGGGGCCAGAAATGCTATGCAAAGGCAGTGCACTCAGTCATCCTCAGCTGCAGGAGACATGCTGGGGAGAGTTGGTGCTGAGCGGGTAGATTCAATGAAGGGAGGCGAGTCTTACAATCGATGGATTTTTTTCCCCCTGCTGGTGGTACTGAAAGTAAAGGTGCGCCTTAGAATCGATGGCGCCTTAGACTCGAAGAAATACGGTATTTTTCCCCATGAAGAATCATTCCTTTAAAACTACTGAGGTCTATTTATACCATCTTCTAATGTGAACAACCACTTCTAAACATACTACATTAAGGGTATTCATACAATTCATACGTTATATTGCATGTGTGTACACATCTGTGCTTCTTTTTAAGAAGTCAACATGGGAACTGGACCTCTTGAAGATGTAAAGTACCCATCAAGGTTGCACACACCCATGTGAATAATTGTGTGTACAAATCAACAATCATGAGTACATCAAAAGTACAGATTGCACAAGCACCAAAGATAACATGTGAATCAGGTTAATGGCTCATCAGTTTACACAGTGAACATAAAAAGTTCCCTTATATAGAGTCAGATCATTGGTGTAACTATCTCAGATCAACAGCAGCTTTCCAAGGTTTCAGGCAGGGATCTTTCCTGGTCCTACCTGGAGATTGAACCTGGGACCTTCTACAAAGTATGAGCTCTATCACTGCACTATAGTAACATCCCCATCTTGTTTGGGAAATCTCTATTTAACATGCAAACTTCTCGATCTTGAACATTCAAGCCATCCTTCAGATATGACTGCATTCTAACCTCTTAAAACCACAGTGGAAATGCAGAAGATACAAAAACTGGAAAATTTAATCAGGCATAGCCACTTGCCTATGGCAAGTAAGAATTGTCTCAACATAGACAAGCATGATGCGAACATTTTATAAAGTGGAGGATAATATTTTTTTCAGGTTGTCGATGTGATATAAATTACTTACTAGCTCATTTGGCCATGCATACTAAGCAACTGTTGCTTAGTTATTTACAAGGCTGATATAATAATGTTATCAATCACACTGAGTGTATTCCTATCAAAGGAACATATCTCTCTAAAAGCTAACTGCCATGAGATTGGGTAAAAGATTTTGCTAATTCGTGTTCTCTCAGCATGTACAGTTTACCCAATGGCTACTTCTCTCCTTCTTAGTACTTGCTGCAGGGTATGCATGCATGCATTTCTTTCCAGTGTCCTGGTGACAGCGGAGGCAGAGTTGCCAGCTTCTGAAGCTATTCCCTGTAGCTTTCTCTTTAAGACCAGTATGTTCTGCAAGGATCAGCAGGTGACAATGTTTAGCTCCATGCAAAGTAAATTATCACCTGAACATATCTCCATATCAAGATCTGTGAGAGGGACAGGGGAAAACCAGGCCTTTTTCTCCTGGCTAAACAGTTTGTTAATATTAGAAGAGTCTAGAATGGGGAGATGTGGGAAATGTCCTCTATAGCCTCCTTAGGAAGCTATTTGGGTAGGCTTACCAGATCTCCAACCGGGACAGAGTGCTAGACCTTTAGGAGAAGGAATGTGGGCAGGTGTAGCTTGTTAAGTCCTAGAGCACAATTCTAGGCATGTCTACTCAGAAGCAAGCCCCATTGTGTTCAGTGGGACTTGCTTCTGAGTAGACATGCCTAGGATTGTGCTGTAAGGTTTAACAAGCTGCACCTGCCCACATTCCTTCTCCTAAAGGTCTAGCACTCTGTCCCGGTTGGAGATCTGGTAAGCCTATATTTGGGGGAGATGGCAACTGAAATTAATTGGTAATATCGTTGAGCTTCACGTTTGGGAGTCGGACTTAGACCTGGAAGATCCAGGTTCAAATCCCCGCTCAGCCATGAAGCTTCCTGGGTGACCTTGGGCCAGTCACTATCTCTCAGCCCCACCTACCTCACAGGGTTGTTGTGAGGACAAAAAGGAGGGGAGGAAATATGTACACCACTCTGAGCTCCTTGGAGGAAGGGTGGTATAAAAATGTGAAAAATAAAATAAAAATAGATTTGAGCACACAGTTACACTCTACAATGTGAACTGCTTTTCATTTTGCTAAATCATTAAGGCTGTATTGCAACAACAACCCCCCACTGGACTTGATAGCAAAACTCCTACTGACTTCTAATCATATAAATCAATCCCACTACGGTCAGAACGGGTCACTGATTCATAACACCTCCAACTTAAATATAGTTATCTGTTAGGCTCATGTAGCGCCTAATTCAAAGGCTTGTATAATGAATTAGAACAAAAGTAATATCTGTGAAGACTGAACCATGGCTTTAACTTAATTGGACGACTGAAAGTTGATTTATGGACTGTAAAAGTTACCGATTAGTAGTAGGTGTCATCTTCCTTTTAACACTTCGGCTTGCCTTTTTTCCTTCTCCTCCAAGGCCTAAAAATGATGCTGGCTAAGCAGAGCACATAAATTTTCCTGTGTGTTTCCCTCATTGTTTTTAACACATTAGGGTAATTTTTTAAAAAAAAAACATCTTCATAGTGTCCACCTGGCAGAATGCCCTTGCCTCATTTGCTAGTTATAGATACCAGCTACACAAGACAGATGTAAGGGGGGGGGGGGGATCTGTTAATGACTTACCACATTTCTTCTAGACAATTCTAAATGGGTTACATTAGGACTCTCCAGTATATAACATAAGTAAACAACAAATCTCAGAGTCCATTACATTCTGTTCCCTGGGGTAGTTTACCACATTGATAAACAATACTCAAGTGTCTATTTCTGCCAACGTTTCACTTATTAGGATAACTATTTTGTTTGTTTCCTTCTCCTATAGAGAATATACAAAGTGATAACACAATATGCAGCTTGGCATTAAGACATAGCTAAAAGTATTCCTAACGTTCTAATATGCCAAGTCTAAGAAATACAGAAGCCACAACAATTATTCTCAAGAGCAGAACTAAGACAGCAAAAATTGCCTGCTTTGGTCTCCTGCCACATGCACACAACAGAAAGCTTTAGTGTTTACCACCTTGTGGCTTGAGTGGGTAAAATAAATGTGTATTTTTTAAGAACAGATTGCATTTCACAGTCACTAATCTCTGAAACAACAGGCACAAAAAGTTATCTGAAACTTATTCTCCAAGGGAAAATTGAAGAGCAAGAAAACCAAATCTAATGAAATATGCACAGAACACAAATACCATAGAAAGGACCTAGATACGGCTAATCTTAAAGGTTCAGCCGTCTCCTTCCAAAGGACAGCAGCAACCACTTGCATGGAGCACAGAAACATCTCTTCCTCCTCCATCTCCCCCCCCCCCCATTGCACACAGCCCTCAACAGACAAAATCCCTAAGAAATATCTTGGGAAAATATAGGAGTACTTACATCTCTGAACTTGTTCCAGTATTTATCTTTGTCATATTGGGAAACAGTGCTCAGCCATTTGTCATTGTCCAGGAAATTGCCATTGTTGCTGCTCCCAGTGATGATTTCTGGATGCCTGCTTTCCACTTGCAGAAAACACCAAACAACTATCGCCAATATCCTATGCATCTGTAAAAGGAGCAGGGAAAGATAGCAGGTGGGGGGGGGGGGCGGGCGGTAAATACTTGTCACCGTCAATCAAAAACAAAAGAACACTCAAAACACAACTGGCTTAACCACAATAGGAGGGCGATGCATGCATGCAGGTTATCTACCTATTTGGCAGCGAAGAAGCTTCCTATTGACTTCCCATTGTACTAGGCGCTGAGGGCAAGCTAGTGATTGAAACAAAACTGCAAAGCCAGCAGGCAAAGAGGGGGAGGGTGGATTCCCAGGAAAGTTTGAGGGAGATAAGTAGGATTTCTCCTCACGACCCTGACATACCTTGGAAGCTCCGGGGTCCCCGACATCCCCTCCTCCCGTCCCCAAAGGAAAACCTTTCGCACCCGCCCTCCCGTTGAGAATATAAAGAAGCCCGGGCGGAAGAGACGCGGATGCCACCACTACCTTCCAGCAGTCAGCCAGCCAGCCTGCAAGTTTGCCTGCCAGGATGCTCCCCAGTACCACTCACCTTCGGCCGACGGGCTTTGCTGCTGTTAGTTGATGCCACCTCTTCAGCCTCCTTTGTGCTTTGGGTCAGAATGAGACACCAGGAGCCCCGAGAAAGCTTCGCCCAGCTGCTTTGTGCGTGCTTGTGTCAGTGTTGGGCTGTGTATGTGCGCGTTCCTTACGGGCTCTGCGTGAATAATCGAAATCTGGCGCCACCTGCCGACCGGTTTCCTGAATTGCTGTTGCTGATGCCGAAAACACGCAGCTTTCTGCCTCTTCTGGGGCCTAGTTCTCTTCCTCAGGCAGGCTGGCAGGCGTATCCTCCCAATTATGACACCCTTTAAGTGTGATGATAATACATGTACTGTACTTGTTTGTTCATCGTGTGCATAATTTAATTCAGTTTTCTTTGTAACAGTAGCACTTACCTGCCAACTCTATGTGTTGCTCAGCTTGGGAATGAGTTCTCACAATATTGCTAGCTGAATTCTGAAAGAATGAAAATAGTGGTACAGTATATTTGCCAGCCATTCCAGAAAACCAACAACTCTCCAGATGCGTGTTGGTGGTCCCTGTGGCTTCTCCCAGAATTTGTAAAGGCCAGATGGTTGGTCTGGTTGGGAGAATTAGTTGAATAAAAGTCAACAGGATTATTAGATGCAACACCAACATGGCAGCAGCACCCTGACTGTTCCCTGGAAGGACAGGTACTGAGGCTGAAGCTCAAATATTTTGGCCACCTAATGCGAAGAGAGGACTCTCTGGAGAAGACTCTGATGCTGGGAAAGACTGAAGGCAAAAGGAGAAGGGGAAGGCCAAGGATGAGATGGTTAGACAGCATCACCGATGCAACAAACATGAAAATGAGCGAACTCAGGAAGATAGTGGAGGACAGGAAGGCCTGGCGGGATATGGTTCATGGGATCAAGAAGGGTCGGACACGACTTAACGACTGAACAACAACAATATATCCAACATGTGTGTTGGGGCTCCAGGTTGCTGAGCTGTAGTGTATGAGAGGCTCTGAGCATATGTGTAGGGCTCCTACCTCCCCAATGATCTCTGTTGAGCTGCAAAAGGCAAGGCGGGTAGCAACACAGCAATGTGAAGGGGTAGCACTGATTCGTTCACATAATAACCACTAAAATACCTGGGCTGGGGTGAGGACCACCGTTATCTAATTCCGTCTCCCCCACCTTTTCTGTCACTTGATTCCACTATGGAGAAAAAAGAGACCAGGCCGAGGTCACTCTTACATCGGCAGCCCAGTGGAGAGGTCCTGGCTCCCTATGCAGTTGCCTGCTGCCAGGCAGCAAGTTTCAAGGGGATCTTGACATTGCCAGCTTTAGGAACCACTAGAACACTCGGGCTGGGGTGAGGGCGGTTGTCATCTTGTTCCCCCAGCCTTTTCTGCCACTTGGAGCTACGGCAGGGAAGAAAAGACAGCAGCCAGGGCATAGACAGTGTCAGGAGTCACCAGGTCAGGCCCCAGAATTGGATGTGGGCAGACAACCAGAAGGTCACCACAGACATGATGGAAGCCCTGGCGGTTGGAGTTTTGATGGCCCTGGTTCAGCTTGTTCTGGAGGAGGTTGTGCTACTCCTGAATCATCAGGTTTGCAGTTTGGGAATACTACTGGAGCCAGATCAATCCCTTGAATCAGGGGTTCTCAACCCCTTCCTGGCCAAGTACCGCCACCAGCGCCACTCTCCTGCTGTGTACCACCGGAAGTGACTGGCAATGACATGATCGCCAGTTACTTCTGGGTATTCAGAGGCCAGAAAACACGGGTAGGAGGCTCTGGGTAGATGGAAGGACTACCAAAGGCTCGGCCAAAGGCAGGAGCCTCTCGGGAGTGAAAATGTGGCGCTAAAAGCACCACGTCGGAGCAGGGTTCCAGCGGTCCAAGTACCACCAGCAGTCAGCTGAAGTACCACTGGTTGAGAACCTCTGCCTTGAATGATCAAGAGATCACAGTGGCCTGAAGTGCTTTTTACCAACTTCAACTGCCCTTTCCTGGAGAAATCTGATTTGGCCTCGGTCATTAATGCTTTTGTTACTTCCAGGTTAGATTACAGGTTATTCCTTATTCAGACTGCTTGGGATGGGAAGTTGTCTGGATTTTGGATTTGTCTGGATTTTGGAATATTTGCATGACTATAATGAGATATCTTGGGGATGGGACCCAAGTCTAAACACAAAATTGTTTGTATCATATTCACCTTCTACAAATAGCATGAAGGAAATTTTATACAATATTTTAAATAATTTTGTGCCCTAGCTTGCCTTGTGCTATGCCAGACAGGTGCTGTACTTAAAAAAGTCATAGCCCCAAACATGTCTCGATTTCGGAATAGTCTGGACTTCGGATGTCCAGATAAGAGATAATCAACCTGTACTTACTATAATATGCTTTATGTGCAGCTACTTTTGAAGGTGGAAACCCATTTGGATCATATTATACTAATCACACTTCACTGTTTACTAGTCATCTTCCTGACTCTATTCAAGGTTCTTCCTTTGGCCTTCAAAGCCCTAAATGGCCTGAGATCAACATACTGTGGCTCAGGGACTACTTGTATATTCCCCCTATATGAGCCTGCCTGGGAACTCCATTCTACTTCAGAGTCCTACTTCAGACTCCACAGCTGACTGAGATGTGGCAGGGGGTTATGCCTAACAAGGTCTTTTTAGCTGTGGCACCAGGTTTTGGAATGGCCTTATACCTGGTCCCATCATTGCCTGATTTTTAGCAAGCAGTGGAGATTATCTTATAATTGGTTTTAAACTAGGTATATTTTGCTGTTTATAAAATGTTTCTTCTGGGCATATTGTTGTTTTAGCTATTCTCTGTCAACCTTTTGGTAAAAAGACAGGATAGAAATTTAAATAATAATTCAAAATAGTAGTGGTTATGGAAGGTTTCACTCTAAAAATTGGAACTACATGGGTCAACAACATCCCAGATGAAATTGAACTCTAATGCTCCATTAACTTCAACATGTAAGAGGCGATTCAAATATGTCCTCATAGTTTTACTTGCTTACTCAGGGCACTACTACACATAAGCTACTAAAATTGTGGTGTGAATGACCTCTAAGAGAGCAATGGAGTGTGCCAAATCAGATCTTTGGAGACAGAGGGAAAGAATAAGTGCTAGGGAGGTAGCACGAAGATGGGAAAAGGACTGGGAACGTCTTTGAGTTTGCAGAGAGTCGGCAAATAATTTGGAATTGTACAGGTTGGTATTAAGCAAAAGAGGCACAGTTATTGGGGTACACAAATAACATCCCCAAATATTTAGGACTCTGAAGTTCTATTATAGTTGAACCAGGACAAATTAATCTACTGAAGAGATGTATTTCACTTATGTATTCTAAACACTGTAATGCGGATAACATTTGTGCAAGAAATATGTGTTTCCATTTACCCAATTATGGCATAATTCCATATTCCAAATGCTCCTAATCCCTTTTGATCCTACTTAATGTGAGATCTAGGTTTAATCTTTGACAGTGATTCACATCCTTCAGCAGCTGCAGTACATCACAGCTGTTTATCACTCACGGTAAGAGCAAAAACATGCTTTTTCTGCAGATTTAATAATGTGTTTATCACCAGCTGATGCTTTAACAGTTTCCAGTTCTAATGTTGGGGATATGGCAGTTTATTATCACCCCTTGCAAGAAGGGAAAACTTTCATAGCGTTACGTGGGGTGCTGCAAATGCTACAACATAGCATCTTCCTGCCCTGGCCAATCGTATGAAAAATCGCTTCACCTAGCCCCAAGGGGATAAGGACATAGCAGATGGCGAGAAAGGAACTTTGAAAAAAGGCTGGGCTGCGAATAGGTCTGGAGAACCAAGTCAGTTTCAAAGCAGTGATAGGTTCTGTGACACAGCCAGGCAGCGGCTGCGGCTCCTGACGCAACAACTGCCCTCTCAGCAGCTGCCACCACCGCAGCTGCCACCACCACAGCTGTGCCAGCAGCAGCAGACAAAGCAGGACTGAGCCCCAGGGCCACCATGGTAAGCTCACAGAGGTTGTTGTCATCTGTGGCCTGCTGGAACTTCAGGTGAAGATGGAAATTTTTTTTTCACATGCTGTCAACCAACGATGAGGAGGACTGTGCCCATTTGGGGCACCTCAGGGCAGTAGAAGTCCTCTGAGAAAATGCAGGCAGGAAAAGGGCATTGGGAAGGAGTCCTGACCTCGGAGCATGTGCAAAACCACATTGTAAGCTCATAAGGTTTTGTTTATGTTGACTATTATGAATAATTAGAGTATCGCAACGTATGCGTAAGTGGAACATTCCTAGTCATAGTGGTATCTCCAGAAGAGTAACATCACTGGAGTCAGAATATTGTCTTGTAGATTTATGTGTAATAGCTATTGAAATTTGATTAAACTATGTAAGTACCAGTAGATGAGAAGTGGGTTAAGTCCTTGCACATTCTTAGTAGCACTTAATCGCGGAATCATGGACTGTCAGCCATGTTCACCAAGCCTCTCTTCTTCTAAGGGTTTTTTTTGTCCAGCGCTTGTAGTGTTTTTTGTGAGATGCTGGCATGTTGGTTACCAACAATCCACATATCCGTTGTACTGATCCTTGTGTTGGTCATTTGTATATAAACTAGCCGAGTTGGAATTGCATGGCGGTGCAGAGACAGCAACCGTCATGCAAAACCACAGACTGTACGATCGCTCCCAACTGCTTCACTTCTGGAATTGTGTCATCATTGGGGGAGTTAGTATCTGGAAGTATCCCTAGGTGGTCAGATTAAAGGTACAATCTTCCTTTTTTTTTGTCTTTCAAATTCTCGGACTCCTTATAACAATCATTAAGATATGGAACGGACTCTGAGTTTTGCTTTGCAAGCTGGAAAGAGCTCACTATTAAGGAACAATCCCCAAAAATTCAAGAAACTATTTGTTCTGTAGACATTATCCTAACATCTTTTGATATACTCCAAACTATATGTGGCATCAAACACTTCATAATCTAGTCAGAACTGGACTTCTTCTATGGCATCAGTTATATAGGGCCCCACCTTGATCCAAAACACAGTATGGAGACACAAGGTATTTTAACTCTTTATGCACCATTTTCCTTCTGAAAATTGTCCCTCACCCAAAGTGACTATTTAATTCTGAAAATGCCATTGCAGTAAGACAGACTTTTCTTTAAGAAATCCTTGTACCTAGGTTTTTTTTGTTTGTTTGTTTTGAGTAAAATTGTACATGTAATAAGTATGTACGCTGGGCCAAAGCACGCCCAAGGAAACACTCCAACTGATGTGATTTAAAGACACATCACTGTCCTATGGCACAAATAAAAAACAACAGTAAACAACCAAGGAAACAAAGGTATTGTTATGTACCAATAAATATAGTGCAATCACCACACATGTCCATAACCTTTATTTTATTTATTTAAAAAATGTATATTCCACCTTTCCTCCATAAAATGGGACATTCAGGGTGGATAACAACAAAGGTTAAAATACAAAATGTCAGTAAAATACAATAAAACACAAATCCCAATGGCTATAAACAGCAATAAAACAGTAAACGCCGGTAAGGCCGTAATAACAATAAAAACCACCAGCAAATGATAACATCACCTATGAAAGTCATATATGAACAGAAATGGAAATGTGTTATGTGCAAAAGATTGAATGTGAGGATTGCTTGTTCCCAAGGCCTGAGGAGTCTATAGAGAAGATGGCATAATTCACCCATTTCCTCCTCAGCCACTTCCAAACCTGCCAGGAATGCCACTTTTGGATAACCTTCCATCTGCATAAGCGTCCCTTGGCAGTGGCTAGTACTACACAAGGTATCTGATCAATATAGCCCCAATCTCACTATACACCTGAAACTACTATGACTTCTACTCGCAAAAGAAAAGCTTGGCCGGCTGATGAAGCTCTACCATTCCGTTAAAGGCAATGTATATGGGGTGGTGGTTGTAAAGGAAGATGGTAGGGGTAATAAACTTTAACAAATAAATAAATAAAACAAGGAATGTTTTTGGTAGCCTTCTAGTTATTCAAGGAGAATTCTTGCAATGGGAAATGTAATTGGGGCATAGGAAAATGTGTGCTATTACCAAAAGCTATGGTTCCCAAGTTGTATCCAGACCTGTCCAGACCTCATGTCCAGACCTCATCTAGTCATGAAATGGACCATATAATAGTGTATATTTGTTCCTAGGCAAATAGCCATGGTGACATGGTATTCCATGCTGAGTAATGATGGGTGGGTTTTTAAACCCACCAAAGGAATGATCACTCACTGGGGAAACCTACATATTTAGCAGTAGATCTCATTTATTGTTTTATTTGCCACTCAAGAGATCAGATGATATTCACTTTAAAAAGCAGCTTGTTTTGGCAGTAGCGGGAGCTGCTTCAGCAGTAACAGTCATTGCCTTGAATCTCCATATATGCTATATAGCATGTGCATGATTTCCCTTTGTGATGTCAGCCCACCACCTTATTTATTAAACAGATAACTATTCCACCTCCTCCTGAGATTTCTAAGACTGTGGGTTCAGCATTGTTAGCTGTGCTATAGAGTAAATGTAGAAAGCTCATTTATCCTGTAGTGGAAATGATTATCTGGTTATGAAATGTTCCTTAGATTGCCTTCCACATTTCAGAGAGCTGCAATTTTTCTCCTTTCTTTCTGCTGCTTTGAACTAAAGTTGCACATTTTAAACAAAGCAGTAGACACTGGATAGGACTTGAACTCTTAATTCATAGCTTCTACTACAATGTTAAGACAGGCCTGCTTTCAATCCCATATGGCTGTGCAA
This sequence comes from Plestiodon gilberti rubricaudatus, assembly GCA_026170595.1. Lineage (NCBI taxonomy): Eukaryota > Metazoa > Chordata > Lepidosauria > Squamata > Scincidae > Plestiodon > Plestiodon gilberti. Next base: position 189,043,223 of record JANXHW010000002.1, on the reverse strand, counting down.
GGATATTTTACTGTCAAAGGACATGGATCTTGTCAGGAGCCTGCCATAGTCACACAATTAAAGGAGAACCAAAGAAAAATGGCACTTGGCAAGAAAAATAACGTGCTATCAGAACAGAGCAGCACTGACCATATTTTAGACTTTGCAGATTTTCCCTGTACTCAGCAGTAAGAGTTGCATGTTGAAATTGCATACTCCCAATGGTCCAATGGGAGAAATCCCATTGACTTTAATAGGAGCTGCAAAATTGGACTCTACCAGATTAGCAGATTCTGCAAACAGTTCATTAGCCCTAATTAGTTATAATAACCTGAGCAAAAAAGCCAATTTAAGTCTTTACTGCAGCTGCCAAGCATGAAGTCAACACAGGTGCTAGCTGAATACATTGTGGGGAGGGAAAGTTGGAAAACATTCAAAGGTTGTTATGAATGGTTATGAAATATTGTCAAACTTCTGTGCAACTTTTTCAAACAAAAAGTATCATTTTGGTTGATATCAGTCACCATCCTAAGAATATCTGTACAAATCTAATTGACATGACTAGGTACTGTGGGAGCACACAGTTCATTTCTGTGAGCGCACTCATGGATCCCATAACTACAAACAAAAGACATGTTCAGAAATGTGTGACATATGGAAATAGTTTGTTTTGTGACAAAACTTTTGTCCTAGCAATGGATGCCCTTCCATGATGTCTTCATACTTTCATCCCAATTGCTGTGTAGAGGACATCATTACAATATTATTCCAGCTGCATTGCTTACTCTGTCTCTGGGCTCAGTTTAAACATGCTCATGCTAACTGTTCAATAGCTAAATAGATTTGGGCCAGGATATCTGAATAACTGCCTCATCACACGTGTGTATTCATGCACTCCAGTAAGCATCTGAGGACCTGCTCCATGTTGCCCCACCTTGAGAAGTGAGATGGGTGGATGTGAAATTGTGTAAGGGAACGTTTATTCCTTTGCCTATAGGTAAGCTTCTGCTGACCCAATGGGTCTACCTGCACCAGCAATTTTGCTGGCGCAAGTCCAAGTAGACCCAGGCCAGGAAGGTGGATCAAGGCCAAGAATGGGGATAGAATATCAGTGGTGGTGCTGCTGATGATACCACCCTCTTCCCAGCCTCAACACAGCTCCCTCCCTGCCCCAGTCTCTGCTCTGTTCTGCCCCCCACACACACACTGACTTACCAGTGTCCAGGGCTGTTCCTGGCTCCACTGGCATGTGGCCTCAGCCACTGGCCACTTGAGCAGCGGCCCAGCTGTGCTCTATGGTGTGTCACCTTTAACGACAGTCATAAAGCTGCGTTGCCGAAATGCTAGCTCCAATGGTGCAGAGGCCCGATAAGATTGGGCCAAAAATAAAGTTTAAATAAATATAAATAAATCCAGCCAAGGTGATGAGATGAGTTGAACATGGCAGTTTTAAATGACACCAAGCATTGCAGTGTCATCTATTGGATTTAGCATATACTGTGTATAACATAAAATCAAGGCACAAATGAATAGTGAAAATGCATTTTCAACTGAATGAAATATTTGTGTTGCAGCATCTGTCTAGTACAGCTGGCACCATGGAAGCCCAGAGTGCATGCTTGCAGTCAGCAAAGAGTTGGTAACGCAGGAGATAAGACACCAGGAGATATTGACTAATGGGGACCCAGGTACTTTACCGCCATACAGGAAATCTCAGAATTCATGGAACAGTTGCAAGGGACAAAATGGCAGCCATCATTCGCTTGTACCTCTACTGATTTCTCTGATGCCAGCGCAGATAATGATGAAAGGTAGCTCTGCCCTACTTGTCTTGCTCAGATTGCTAAAGCAGCAGCAGAGGATCAAGATGTGTGAATGTCCTCCACCATTTATACTTAGCCTTTCTTTGGCTTCCTCTCCAGCCCAGCTACTTTCTTCAAACTTTTCTCTTTTTTGCATTCTCATTTGTTTTATCTTGTTCATTTGAGTGCCTAGGATAATTTAATTGATTTCTCGGGGATTATTGTACATATGAGAGAGCCTCACATCCCACCTTCACTGCTCACTGGACAGTTTCCCAAAGCATCTTTCACCTTCACAGGTCAAACTTGCCAACAGCATTGATGAATTTACAAGACCTGAAATTGCTGAATAAAATGAAACATGCAGAAGTGTGTGTGTGCGTGTGCGTGTGCGCCAAGCAATCTACTCATCACTTTGTTAATCATCTACTTAAATAAAAATCCAGGTGAACATAATTCATCCCTTAATTCACCCCTTCCATCTTTCTCCTTCCCAGCTAGTCTTCAGCACATAGGGACTATTGCAAAAACTAAGAAGCCCATGAATGCTTTCCTTACATCAGTTGTTCTCCTTTTTGGGGCCTCAACTTACACACAACCCAACTTCAGCTTTAGTAGAACAAGGTAGAGGCCTCTAGGCACTAGAGGCATTGATGTCTTCCATTTTTACCAGAATTTAAGAGACTAATAGCCCAATCATGTCTAGCAGGATGCAGCAGCGCACATAAGGTGCCCGCTGCATCCTTTCCAGGATTGGACCTGCCCCGGCACAGACAACAGCTACTTTGGGGTAAAGGGATGCGTCCCTTTATCCCGAGTAATGTGCCAGTCGCCCAGATGGACCTCCTCGAAGGCCCACCAGCAATTTTGCTGACATACATTTGAGAGGCCCGCCTTATGGCACATTTGCAACACCCTAGACTGGCGGAGCAGTTGCTCCGCCAGACAATTTGTAGACAGGATTGCGCCATAAAGATTCCCAATCCTATGCAGCGGTACCACTGCTGGAACTAGCGTTCCCACAGTGGTACACACTTTATGCCCGTCACAAATAATGATCCGGAAATGCACATAGCCACCACCGGAAATGCCGTGGATGCCCACACACAGCAATGGGGTGAAAAAGGCCTGCTGACACTAAGTCGGAGGAGTGGGCATAACATGGTGGGGCTGGGGGGTGTCGGAGATGGAAGGGGTGGCACCCGGCGCAAGCGGCTTGCACTGGATACCAATCCCCTCAGGAGCAAGCTGACACACAACCTTTGTCACCTCGGACATGCACTAGCTAAAGAGCTGGCATAGGTCCAAGGACTGGAGACCCACTGGCAGTAAAGGGGTAAGGGAAAATATTTTCCATCCCAATTGAAACCCTCCCCCCCAGCATGCAGAACAGCCCGTTTTGGCATGGCTGCATGCTATGGTGGAGAAAAGCATAGGATTGGGCTGTAAATTGAATGAATATAGAGAAGCAGAATCCAATACAAGACCAACTTCTAAAAATGTTTAGTTTCTGAGGAAATCTTATTATCCCTACCCTACGTTAATATGCTTAAATGGTCTTAATCCATTGCTAAGCAACACTTAAGAAAATTTATCTTTAATTAAGTGAGTTCAAGTATTTGAATAATACATGTTTATACTTGCTGTTCTTAATTGCTGTAAATTTGGATTTTCTGGATGGGAAACAAATATTTGAGCTAACTTTTTCAAAACAAAACTGCTTGTTTTCTTTTAAGTTGAACATTTTTGATTCAGATAGTAGTCTGATAATCTGTTTTGAAAATAAGAATTCCTTATCAATTATTTTAATGACAGTAAAAAAGAAATACAGTAGTACAGTATGCTAGAATTAGAGTTGTTTTTCCTGGTGTTTTTCATTTTTAGTAAAAGGAAATAGCATTAAGGCTGAGATTGTAATCACATTTATATGGAAACAGTTTCATCAAAGTCAGTCTGAACAACTTTCATCTAACGCATTTAAGGCATGAGGCTAAGCTTTACTGGCTCTATTGTTCATACTGTGCGAAGAAAAACTAAGTACAGTATAGTGATTTCTGTGTTTTTATAATTGATGGCTGATAGCTGCCCACAGTGCCTGAAGGCATTAGCATGCCTGGCAGATGATTCTAGGACCAATGTGTGTTGATGATTTTATCAAAGACTTCTGACCAGGCTGCAGCTTGCACTGTATTGCATTACCACACCCTTCCTGCCACCCTTGTGCGTAGCCAGTATCTCTTGATGCAGACTGCTGTTCGTGCCAGCCTTTGCAGTGGTCCCGAATGCTGCTAATGCATAGAATATTACGAATTATAGCTCAGTAGTCCCATGCTCAGAGCAGGCTCTGTAAGTGCTGCATATGCACAGTAGTAGTCTGGGTCTCTGGTGGCTGAATGTTGAGAATTAGGCTTTTGCTGCTGTTCCTTACTTGATAACTCTATAGGGAACGAAGGTGTCATGAGTTTGAACCAATTTTGCTGCCCCAACGTAAGCATCTAGATCAGGGGTTCTCAACCCCTTCCTGGCCCAGTACCACCTCCAGCGCCGCTCTCCTGCTGATTACCACTGGAAGTGACTGGCGATGACATCATCACCAGTTACTTCTGGGTATTCAGAGGCCAGAAAACACGGGTAGGAGGCTCTGGGCAGGTGGACACTTCTCAGCGTTCCGAGAGGCTCAACCAAAGGCAGGAGCCTCTTAGGAGTGAAAATGCGCTGCCAAAAGTGCTGCATCGGAGTGGGGTTCCGGTCGTCTGGCAGTCTAAGTACCACCAGCAGTCGGCCAAAGTACCACTGGTGGTACTAGTACCACTGGATGAAAACCCCTGAACTAGATGCTGCCATGTCCTACTGACATCATCAGTGCACACTGGCTTGTTGCTGTACAGAGCACAGTTGAAAGCCTCTTCCCATGTTACATTTTTCTGACACAAAAGAGCTCATGGTTTCATTCCTATGTTTGAGACTATTACAGTGCATTATGTGCTATGAGTCACATTTGCATTGGAGCAGGACAATAGAATTGCCTTGGATCTGATTAATGTAGTCCAGCATTCTCTTGAAATGCCACACCAAGGACTAACTCTGGTGTTGTTCTCGGGGATTGTAATACATGAACGGTTTTTAGACATGTGACTTGCTGGAGCACTTCCATGATGTGAAAATGTCTGATATAGGACTTCAGACTGGTATTATGTAAGACAGTTTATCTGCCACCTCCATCTTTGCTTGTCAGCTAGTCAGACTTAGCTCTGTGACTCAAGGCCCTGTTTTTGTCATGTGGTATTTTGCATGGGATCTAATAAACATCAAGATTTCCATTGCAAACATTTATAGTTATCACTTGCTGTCGTTGATTTAATCAAATCCCTAAGCAGTGTCTATTCTAATTTCACACGAAAGAAAAGTTATGTGTTCGCAGACATGCCATAAAGCACATTGGCAGTTAGGAGCGCAGACAGGAAGACCTGCGCCATCCCGCCAGCGCCAGCGGAGAGTGGAACATGTGCCGGAGTAGGTAAGAGCAGCGCAGGGGCGGGAGGAGGACAAGGAGGGGTTTAATAGGGGAGGGTGGAGAAAACGTGGATTGGGCCCAGTAGGGGGTGGGATCGGTGGCGCTGGCACATGCTGAATCCTATCCCCCTTCCCGGGCCTGAAAACCCAACAGGAGGCCAAACTCTCCGGAGGACTCTAGGAACCCTGGTAATTATGAAAATCCCCAGGATTGCTGCCACCATGCTGTCCTCACCCCTTAAGGGGGCAGGGGGCAGCTTTTGGTTCCAATGGTGGGTCGCGACCCACCACTTCGAGAACCTCTGGTCTAGTGGTCCACTGGTCTAGTCTTTGAAAATCATGGGACTTACCGGTACTTCTGAGCACAGTATTTCGCTACATTTAATGAAAATGTTTTCAGATTCATCTAATAATTTTTAAACATACAAAGCCACTGGGAATACAAAGGATATGATATTAATAAGGACATATAGGCAAAATTATATCGAAAGATATTTAGAAAAGCGAGCAAAGCCCAATATCTCAATCCTTGTTATAGGACTGATAGTATTGGAATTTGTGTCACAAGTGAATTTAAAGGTGTCCTTGCACTGTCTTGTACTTCAGGAGTTGAATTTTGGAAGCAATCACTGTAGAAGCCAATGCTTCTGCAGCTTTCCACCCCACCGTTACTCTCTGGTACGAGGCGCCCCGCCCCCTCGTCATAGGAGCCCATCAGTGGAGAGAAAGCAACGCACAGGAGAGTCCCTGCGCGTTGCTTTCTCTCTGCTGATGGGCTTGTATGACGAGGGGGCGGGGCGCCTCTGAAATATAACTGAGTTTCATATCTCAAATTAACTGTGATCTGAATGCTGTGATTTGCCATCATCATTATTATTAGTCACTATTATAATAGTATATAACACTATTATTCCATTACATTTATTATCGCTTAGAAAATAATGCAGTAGATAAGAAGTGTTTTCTTCATTCAGATGTGCATCTGACTGGCCCTCACAGTCAAGGGTCAGCCAGGTTGGGTACTAACCAAGAACTCATCCCTATCAGAGCTTCCCCCCCCCCAAGCCAGGCTGATCCCTGAGAGTCATATCTACCCCACCCAACACCCCATCTACAGATGAATGTTCCCCAGAGGCCACTGCTTAATTGCTGGGACTCTAGGAGATGCTCCCTTTGGAACATAAGTGGAAAGCCGGGGAGGGGCAGAGGGACCAATGCACCATGGGGAGCATTATAGGTATTTGCCCCAGGGCTGTTGCTGGCTCTGGCATTGGGTGCAGTTTGTCGTATGCATATAGAAACCTGTTTTTATACGCAGATGTTCTTCTCTAGATCAGGGCATACAATTTAAATAAAGGTTTAAAAGAAATATTACCGGGCTCTGGGGAGATTACATTAAGAGCTGAGCTTTTAAAAAGAAATACAGTCTGTTTTCCAAGTCCTTTGTGACACCAAAAATAAATGTGACTTCAATTGCTTCCCTTTCCAGTTTCTATTTGAGATAGCATTGTTGAATTATTTCCATTATTTTCACCAATCGCTTAACATTTGCCACTGTCTTCCCCAGCATTTCATTACCTTGAGCATGTAGGATAGGATGAATTAAGACTGCTGCTCTGGAAGCAATGAAATTTACAAAAAATAAAAATGTTAGTACCCGTCTCTGAAGGTCTTATCAGATGTATTAGTTATCCTAAATCATTTCCCACATAAGCAACAGCATAATCAATAATGAAATACTTAGTTGATTCTTTAAAATTAAAAGTTTAAATTGTTAGTAAGGTAAAGGTAAAGGTATCCCTTGACAATTAAGTCCAGTCGTGTCTGACTCTAGGGAACGGTGCTCATCTCCGTTTCAAAGCCGAAGAGCCAGCGCTGTCCGAAGACGTTTCCATGGTCATGTGGCCGGCATGACTCAACACCGAGGCGCATGGAACGCTGTTACTGTCCCGCTGACGTGGTACCTATTAATCTACTTGCAATTTCGTGCTTTCGAACTGCTAGGTTGGCAGGAGCCGTCGCACGGATTCGAACTGCCGACCTTTCGATCGACAGCTCATGGTTCAGTGGTTTAACCCACTAATTTTGCCCTGAACTAGTAAGGGGCATTCTAGAGGAACTGGTTTCATGCCTGGATCTCTACCACTGAATGTGGTGTTTCAGGAGGAGAGGAAATGTGCCACATTCAGTTTCTGCAGAAGTTATTTGTGTTTAGCCAACTACACTGACTGAATAGGTTTGAGAACAGACTCATAGATGGATCCATGCTTCCTGGTGAAAAAGCACTGTGTGGCCGATTGAGGTCTATTTTCCTCTACGCATTGATATAACATTTTAGGAGGGTTGACCCATAGCCCAGCACAATATATAACTCTGCTTGGTCATTTGCACATTGCTCCAGAGTTCTGCAGATGAGCTGAAATGTTTCAATTAGTTATTCACCATCACAAAAGCACTGAAGTCTGGGCTAGAAGAGTGTATAGAGAAATCGTTAGCCAAGATGACATCTTGAGTGCTTGCTGCCTGGCCACTCAAATTTTGAATAACCGGCAAGATGGTGAGTCATTCGTTTTGATTGAAAGCATTGATTAGCACCTCTCCACTTCAACACATGTGCTTAAATGGAAATTTATTTTTCTCCGTCCAAGACACAGCTTTCAATTTTCATTTTATTTGCTATTTCAATATGTTCTGTTTTGTCTTCTGTTAAAATTAATTCTTGTTTGAGCTTTTATGTGAGCTATATACTGTTGGAATAACTCCTTTGCACAAAGGGGTGGGCATTGGTGCATATCCATGGTAAAGAAATGAATATCATTATTCACGTCAAAATAGAAATGCGATACTCAGCAGTATGTCACACACCTGGAGGATACTCCTCCACTCTCAGGCCCAATGCAGGATAAAATAACCTGGCTATCTGGTACTGAAACAAGATATCAAACATTTGGGAAAGACATTCATACTGAATATGGGCCCTCAGAGAGTGTTCAAAAACTCTACTATGATAAGGTCGCTGACTCCATCATTTCCTCCATTATCTTTCCATGTGGACAGTGTATTGTCTGTTGAATCCTGACTGCTGATTCATGCTCCACAAAGACGTTGGTAACATAACAGGTTTATTCACAGCGTTATTTGAAATGTCCTGGCAGTGTTTTAAAACAGATAAAACCCTGCACCTTTGGAGTCTCTTAGGAATTAGGCTTCTGGGAGTGCGCTCTCTCTGTCTTAGAACCCTGGAAGAGTAAAATTGGGGTTTAGGGCGACGAAGTCAGTCAAAGTGGTGGTTTGTGCAATAATGTACATATTTGGTTGTTTTTACATCGTCACAGACAAACACAAAACTCACTAGCACACTCCGTTTGTTTGTCCACCTATGCTCCAAATAAGACTGGGCTGGAATTTGAACCTGGAGCAGGGGAAGACACAAGAAAAAAAATTAAGCCCCTGAGGTGGGGTCAGGAGAGGACAGAACGTTTGGGAGTGATTTCATCACCATCAGAGCTACTGGTAGCTCTGAAATCGCTGGCTTTTGCCCACCCTTGTACTAGGTCATGGGAGGTCAGGATTTGGAGGATGAGTTGTGGGTACAGTAATTCACTGTGCCTAAATTCAATACAATCCATGCCACTAACAGGACACTGTGAACACAGTTGGTGAGCAGACTGGGGAAATAAGACCCTATTATTTGTTTTGTATCCAACAATGTTATTGCGACCATCCTCAAGTTACAGTCAAGAAAAGAAAGCAAGTGTATTTATAAGTCACCTTCCTTTGCTCTTTATGGCTACAGCCATGGTCACAAAGAAAAAAAAGAGACAGTCTAAAAAGCTTTGGAATACTGATGAGCCAATCAAAATGCCACCAACAAAATCTGGCAGGCTCTAAAGATGGAAATTTTAATTTGCAGGGTGCATGGAGATCAGCATGTAACATCTATTACAATACAAGAAAGATGAGGCATGATTAGAAGGCAGAGTTTTAAAATACTAAATTCTGATGAAAGTTAGAAATGTTGGCAGAAAAAATAAAGATAATGAAACACTGGAAATATAGTTGCTACTGAAGAATAAAAACTTCAAAAGCTGCAAATGTATTACATTTGAATTCTTTTATCTGAAACAGGCTTATTAAATTACTTATACACTACTAAGAATTAAATATCTTTTTTCTACGGCTACATCCTAAGGAATACAATCCAAACTTTGCTTCAAGCTCACAAGCTTTTTGGGGTACATTTGTGCTTGGGTGGTGGGAGGACTCCGCTAAATAAACCTGTTTGTATTCTTAATAAAAACTAAACGCTTAATCAAGATGTACCAAACTGTGACTCTAGCTGCTTAACAGAAAGGTGTGCTCTCTCCGCCAGAAAATAATGCATTTCTTTCAGTCTGCACCAAGAATTCATCACTGGACCATAACTGTTGCAGCTACTACAGTGAGTAGGGATCTTAAATTCATAAGCCACAACAACAAAACATTTGTAACCCAGTGATGAACAGCCTTTGCAACATGTGTGCCACAAAGAAAATACAGTGATTGAGATACTGCCTCTTTACTGTGCACTACAGGACCTGTGCAGCTGAATTCATGTCCTGCAGCGCAATTCTGTATAACCTTGCACCGGTGTAACAGTAGATGCACCGCTGTAAGTGCAATTACACTGGCATAAGTGCACTTACACCGGTGCATCTACAATTACACCGGTGCAAGATTACACAGGATTGCGCTGCTGGTGAGATAGTGTGGCAACGTGAGGGAAAGGAAGAGGCAGCCACTGCTGAGATGTGACGGGATGGTAGGATGGCACAGATGATAAGACCAGTGATCTGCACTGGCCACCTGACCCCAGTCACTCCTCTGGCTCTTTCACCACCTTGCAATGCCTAGCAGTAACGGAGTACCTCTCTTTCAACTCTGTTGTTGCTCGGTTCCTTGTACGTTCTGCACTTTGTTATTATCGACTTCTGCCTTGCTGTGCTTCCTCACATGTGAAATTCATGCTGTGGACTGGCTGTCTCCATGTTATAACCACTGCTGCTTGTCAGTTTATTAGCATTTATAATGTGGACCATTACATGTTTGCAGCAGTAAACCTGACTTTCTATATGCCTCCAAATTATCTCTCTTTCTCTTCTGCCTGCCTAGTTATGTGTACTAATAATTAAAAGTGCTTCCATTGTTTAATACTTGAGGTTAATCTGGATCCCATCCAAATGCTGTTTCTACACTATATTGCATCCATCCCTTTTTTTTAATCCCCTCACCCAGTTTTTTCTTTGTCATTTGCATGTACTTTGAGATTTTCCTTTTGTTTATTTGTTTACGAAAAACAATGGTTGATATTTAAAAAATAAGGGGAAACATTGGGGAATCATCAGCATGTCTCCAAAAATACAGAAGAGTTTGCATTGACATGCAACATAGAGTACTGCAGTGCAAACAGGGCTGGCCCCTCCATGAGGCCAACTGAGGTGGGGCAGGGGTCACCCCACTCCTCCTCCCATCCCTGCTTCTCCCTCCCCCTGGATTAAAAAAAGGGGGACAGAACAAAAATGCTCTAACCCATCACTCTCCTCTTGGCCACAATTCTTCTTCCCCTTCATCCCTCTCTTCATCTTCTAATCCATGGAGAAGGAGGAGCAGAGGCTGGCGCATAATCGGGTAAAGGGGGGCAGCATTTGGCATACTGCCTCAGGCGTCAGGAGATCTTGGGCAAGCCTGGCCTGAGTGCAAACCAACAAAAATGAACAGTCCTGGAAAGGTGTTTTTTTCTGCTCTGTAGATGAACCTGAAAGGTGACTGAAATTGAATCTCTGTCATAATGTCAAAAGGTTTTCATGAAAGAATGAAACAATCACAAGCCAGCAAGCAAGCTCTGCATCTTTCCTAATATATATATAATCTTGCCACCATTGCTGTATGAGTGTGTCTGAACATTTGGAAATAACTGGCAGCCCAATCCTGTGTAACTCTTGCACCGGTGTAAGAGCACTCATGCCAGTGTAACTTGCCGTACGCCAACGGACGCAGGACGGACACCGGCTTAACCTCCCTCACACACCTCACATGTGCAGTTCGGATGGGGAACAGAATGCCCCCTGCGCCAGCGGAGTTACGCTGGTGTCTGTTCTGCATCTGAACTGCTCATGTGAGGTGTCAGAGGGGGGTTAAGCCGGTGTCCGTCCTGCGTCCGTTGGCGTACGGCAAGTTACACTGGCATAAGTGCTATTAAACCAGGGGAATCTACTGTTACACTGGTGCAAGAGTTACACAGGATTGCACCCTAAGATGAACACAGTGTCATTGTCAGGTATTTAATACTCTGAGGGATGTTTTGACTAGGAAGCATTTAATGTAGTCCAGGCTACTATTTTCTTTCATCTTTCTGTCCATTTGGTGACCTTTAAAATAGTTCTGTTTTTCAATTTAATGTTACAGAAATATATGAATCGCAGAAACAAGATGCAACCAATAATCTATATCCCCAGTTGAGACTATATCCACCCCCCCACTATATCCCCAACTCAGATCCTTTTGAAATCAATTTGACAAGTTGGGGCAAACAACATATTATGTGATTTTTATTTTCACTTACTATGCAACTTGGGAACACCTTGCTTTTAACACCAAAGCTGGTAAAGGAATGTTTAACCCTTAGAAGTTACTCATAACTAGAAGACTGCCATTTCTTATGCCATTTCACTTTGTTTACTGAGGGACTATAACTATGCTTGCCATACGTCCCAGAATGCCCGGGACCCTCCCGGATTTCGGGATCGGGTCCCGGCATCCTGGGAGGTATGCCGCGATCCCGGAATCTCGCCTCCGCCACCGCCATTTTGAAAATTAGGTAACTTATCCGGGCGCCGGCATGTTGGCTTGCAAAATCTCGAGAGATTCAAGATGTCGGCGCCCAAATCTTGTGAGATATATAATAGTATACAAGTAGGATTTACTGCTTCGCGCTTGCTGTAATCTTTCGTTGTATGTTGTATTGTTTTGTTTTATTGTTTTGTTTTGTTTAGTAGTTTATTAATAAAATTAAATATATATTGAAAAAAAAAACGAGATTTACTGGATTGGATGGAAACCAGAATGGATGGGACCTGATTTAGACTGTTTGTTTATAAACTCTGGTCCTGCTTCTTACCTGAACTGTCATGAGACCCATAGCTAAATTTTGGATAATTTTGGCACAGCTCTTTGTAGGGTAATTAGCTACCTTGCAAACTGCGGGAGCTGAGCTCAAATCTTTGCAGGGCAATTAGCATCTATGTGATTTTGGAATAGCCTCAGGGCTTTGCTCCCAGAACAGCTGATTGTTGGGATCAGCTTGGCTTTGATCACTGACAATCAGCTGACCAATTGATAAGTCAACCCAGGTTTTCAGGGTCTATTTTAGGGCATAATTTTTTCATCTTATATGTGAGTATATACAGTACATAGCGTGCTGGGTTTGTAGCAAAACCACGAAGCTTGCCTTCAACAGACTGTCATAAGAGAGGCTTAGACAGGGGGAGCGAGGCCTAGTAAAAATTTGCTATGTGTGCACAAAGTCAACGAAAATTATGATGAACCATGGATATGTGTGGCAGCAGGGCTCGTTCATATTTCAGTGCAGAGCAGGGGAAGCACTTCAGTAGGAGAGGGAAAATTCTCAGCAAGGAATAACATCCTGCTCTTGGATACATTTAAGGTTAAATTGAAAAAGTGTTGCATTTTAAGAGCATTTGATTTGTCGTCTTTTTTATACCTCACATAGCAACTCTTGTAGTATAAAATAGGTCAAAGAGGGTTTTTTTTCCCCTAGCAAAGAGATTTGTGCCTTTCTAATTCACACTTTTATGTAGACTCTGTTCTGTTGTTTATAACAATGGCCATTTAAAGAATTGCCCAGAAATAGCTCTCGCTCTCTCTCTCTCTCTCTCTCTCTCTCTCTCTCTCTCTCTCTCTCTCTCTCTCTCTCTCTCTCTCTCTCTCTCACCTTCTCTAACCAGCAGTCCTGTGGGGTCACAGATCACAGAATGTCCCAAAGTCTTGGGAGTTGGATTTGAAGCAACTTCAATAATTTCTCTATTATCTACCACTTGCTAACTCTGTTGACAATGGCTTGGTGTTTTCTTTTCAGTGATCCAGCTTTCGTGAGGTGAGCTCTCCGTGAAAAGAGTGAAGCTATAAATCAAAGGGTAGCGTCTCCACCTCTGCCCTATAACAATGCGGCTCTCTTTACATCTTCAGAATAGCAGCGGTCGACTTTGCTGTGCATTCCACACTGCCTGTAAAGCTTTTTGTTAAAGAAGCCAGTGTCTCGCTTGACTCAGACTTGGTCCCCAAAGCTGGAAAACTTATGCAAGGCTTTTAGCTTCATTTCTGATTTTTGAGGTCACCATGACCCCACAATTCAAAAGCTCCGACCGAAAGCAATGCACACGATTGTAATTTCCCATCTCAGACACACCTGTATAAAGTTTAGAGCGATTGAGAGAAAAATGTAGCTTTTGGATGTAATTGAAAGGAGCAGCCTGTACAGTTTCCTACACTCACTGATGAAAATTAATCCCTGGGCTTTGAAAGGAAACCATGAAATTTTCCATTCTTCAGAGGAAACTGTTCTCTGAAGATGCATTTAAATGTACCTTGTAAACCAACTAGAACTGCATTCACTTCCATAGGTTCTTATTCAATAAGAGAAAAAGCAACAGAACTGAAATGATATTGCCTTTCTTACTGCCATCACCACTTCGTACCAAAAGACATTTTTAAGCTTGAATAATATGATGTTCAACGACAGGATGTGAAATGTCTGTTGGTTTTTATGGTGCCCAAGTCTGATCTTTGGAGCAGCACTGCTTAGGCTCCAGTTCACAAGATCTGGTGTCTACATTCTAGTGCTAATGTTGGGAGACGGCTTATACCTTTGTGCACATGAAGGAGCCTGGCTCTACTCCGAAGCATCACAACATCTTCTATTGCCACTTGACAAGATGAGGAAAGAGCATACATTATTATAATCCCTCACACAGCATCTTGTGGGCCTTTGGAATGACATAGGAGTGACAGAGACCAGAGCAAACATGTGACAGGCATTCAGGCAAACACTAAGAGAGGGCAGTGGAGGTTTCCCGACCAAGGACCACAGAAGCAGCTGGTACTGCTTGAACTAGTAGCAGCAACCTGCACTACAGCTCAGGTTGCTGCTTGGACAACTGTAGTTTAACTTAATCAACAGAACTGGGATACCCAGCTTTGTCCACGTTTCCTTGGCTTTTGTAATCCAGAATCATGAGCTTTTATTGTCATCAATGCTCAATCTATCCATGACTGTTAGACAGGATAGTTAAATGGAACCCCCATGTTCACAGACAATACTCATATATCATACTGACCAGTGGCGAGAAGCCACTTCAGAGGTAAGCTCTCCATCACCAGCCCCAAAGTCCAGAGTTGTATTCTCCACAATGGCAACTACAGGATCGCCTGAGCTCATTCCTGGCTAGCTCAAGAGAAGGGCAAAGGTTGGAACCTCAGGTGAGATGGAGGGGGGCTGTAGGTGGACCTGCAGGGTGGCTGAAGGTTGAAGATTGGCTAAAGGCCTGTAGTCCTTCAGTGTGGTAATGGTGCTTCTGTTGTTGCGGGAGCAGCATCCTTTTCAGGCTTGCTAGTTGTTTGGTTGCGTGGGGTATGGCAGGAAGGAACAACAGTCTCACACCTGTCCCTCAACTCTTTTTCTGCTTGATTGGGGATGCGTCAAGCATCTTAGTTGGGCATCTATCTATGATGGTTTTGGGAGCAGACACCTCCCTTAACACTTGGTAACATTTCTGGGGCCAATCAGTTTAGCAACTGGATTTGTCAGGGCTAGCGCTTGGTCCCAATTAATCAGCACCCTGCACAGTAGGATTGCTTCCAAAAATGTATTAGAAGCTTAACAAAACAGTGAGGAAAGCTCACAAACTGGTAAATGTATGTACTGAAATAGAATACACAGTGCAAAGATGATAAGAAGTTACTTAACTTGTTTCTGCTTTTATGGAGGCTGAGGCTGAGCTATGCTCTGCAGATAGAATTATTCAGAGCTATGCTCTGCAGATAGAATTATTCAGAATTATTCAGAATTATTCAAATCTTCTCTGGCTCTCTCCAAGACATCTGAGCCATAAGAAGTCCAGCTCTCAAAATGGAGTCTTTGTCCTTCTCAACCAAGGCTGCATTTGTTTTTCAGCTTCTAGCGCTAGGAGCGCTTGAGATCTTTTTTTTTTCTCCTTCTAGTGCGCTCGGGTCGTGTGTTTTTTCTCCTTCCAGCCCGCTCGCCACGCTAGAAGTTTCAACTGCGAGCTCGAAGCTAGAAAAGATGATGGCCTCATGGACCAATAGGAAGGCTGCTTGGCTGCAAAGGAGCTTGGGAGATGTAGTATGAGGTATGAGGAAATAAAGATGGCGGCCTCATGGACCAATAGGAAGGCTGCTTGGCTGCAAAGGATCTTGAGAGATGTAGTGTGAGGGACGAGGAGCAACAGCAGCCATTTTGATTTTCGGTCATTTCTGTTCTTTTTGGGAGCCCTGGTAGCAGCAATATTCAAACACTCTAGGAAATCACTTCCTGCTATTTCGGAGTTGAAAAACAAACGCAGTCTAAGGGGCAGGGTCTAATCTTTTGCCTCCTTCCTGTTCCCTGGGTTGTGCAACCTCAATATTGTTCCCCTTTTGGTTCCCTGGGTTGTGCAACATCAATACTGTTCCCCACATTCCACTGGCACCATAGCGGACAGTGTAGGAACGAGCACGATTTGTTCTTTCTTTAAACCATTTTTACCCAAGGGTGTATATACGCATCTGGAGTTAAACGTGTACACCTGTGTATGCTGGGAGAAAACGGGGAACACCTCTTTCCAGCATGAGATCTCCTTCTAAACCTTTCACCTCCATTACGGGTCGAATTGAATCACTGAAGTTGGAAGGGCACCCCCACAGCATTCTTTCCCCCACAAAAGCCCTTCGGGCAGTGGAGGCCTGATCCTACTAGGACTCGCAGCCCATGTGGGAGTGATCCCACCTGGACTCACTGGCCTGAAGGGTGGGGTCCTGCCATGACTTGCGAGTTGGCGTTGTCAGCTCCGGTCAGGGCTTACACAGTGGCAGAGTGAAGATGGAGGCAGTGAGTGGGGGCAAGGTGAGGCAGCTGCAGACAAGGCCAAAGGTAGATTGAAATAAGACGAGTAACACCTGTCGAAAATGCATGAACTGTTTCATTCATAACAGCATTGACAATAATTGTTTATTCAGCAATTGTTCAGAGAAATGAAACAAAAAAATATCCAGCATGCATTTGAAAAACACAATTTTTGTGACTATACAAATTCCACTGTCTTGCAGGCAGTTTTGGAGATCATTTTGAGCTTAAATCCACTCTGCCCTTATTATGCTGTGCAGGTCAGTAACTGTTAGAGTCAACTGTCCATATTGATGGCAGAGAGCAAGCTAAATCCCAGAAACAGCTCTAGCCTGAGCACCTGATGGGAATGTGTTATAACAGTTTGTTGCATCCAGAGATCAATACATCTTGGTGGCTGGTGCAACTATACTATCGCATTGCCTGTACTGGGCCAATGTCACTCTGTGTGGGAAAGCAATTGTAAGTAATTATCTTTTGGACAGCTTGAGAGACAAAGTAGGCAAGTTGAAAACTCTGATATAGCCAACGTCTGTTGCAAAGAGTACGCAAGACCTTTTCTGCAAAAAAAAAATGTTCCTTAAGTAGATTAGGAGCTGATTTCTACAATTGTAAAGCAGAACCTAATTTACTTAAGTAAAATGCCAGACAGGTTGGACCCATTTGTCCATCTATTTGCCTGGTGCCATGCCTGGTAAGCCTCCGTATTGGGCCCCCTGAGTAATGGTGGGGAGCAGCAGCACCAGAACTTGTAACATGATGAAGAAAAGGCCATTCTGCTGCTGCTACTACTACTACTACTGCTCCTCATTGCCTCCTGGTAGCCAGCTAAGGCTACCAGCTAAGGCTACCACCCTGACTGTTCCCTGGAAGGACAGGTACTGAGGCTGAAGCTCAAATATTTTGGCCACCTAATGCGAAGAGAGACTCTCTGGAGAAGACTCTGATGCTGGGAAAGATTGAAGGCAAAAGGAGAAGGGGAAGGCAAAGGATGAGATGGTTAGGCAGCATCACCGATGCAACAAACATGAAAATGAGCTAACTCAGGAAGATAGTGGAGGACAGGAAGGCCTGGCGGGATATGGTTCATGGGATCACGAAGGGTCGGACACGACTTAACGACTGAACAACAACAACAACAACAAGCCAGCTAAGGGCCCTGGGATACTTACTGAGAGCAGCAGGCAGGCAGCAGCAGCCGCAGCAGCCGCAACACTCTTTCTATGGGCTATTTCGGATGCTGTTTAACAATTCCCACATGCCACAGACTCCAATGCAGCATCGGAGGCAGGACTTCTTGGAACTAAAATGGTGCTGCAGAAAGAAGAAGATGGTTTGCTGCTGCCCCCCCCCATCACTGCCTGTTATACATCCCCTTGAGTCTTGGCTTCTTAGGTGGTAGTGAGGAGCAGTGGACCCCCCCCCCATTTCAGGGGATGGCTGGGCATTGATGTGCACCCTTGCATGGGCCCCATCACCAACCATTGCTCCAGAAGCATCACAAGGCCAACCTACATTTTCAATATCTCTTCCTCTGAACAGCAAGCAGCCTCCTCCTAGGTAATGTTTGGCCAAGTCAATGTTTGGCTGACAAAACTATACACCAGTAAATCTGCATATTGGGTGCTTTGATGTTTCATTCACATGCATACAACTACAGGAAGCACATTACCTCACTTGACACGCTTACGGATATTGAACATTCAGATTGATTATGTCTATACCAACAGGGCAGATTTTGAGTAAGCCCCGTTGAACCTATTCATGAGGAAACATGAATAAGTTCAGACTCTACAACTTTTGTGTTCTCCACAATGAAAGTTTAAAGGCATAGAAGCCATATCACCTGTGGTTGTTCCCATGTTCCCAAGGTCAGATAGAAAACCTCCACCTGCATAGTTCAGGCAGCTTAGTGTGGATCTGAATCAGGACCATGATGGTCAAACAGTTGCCACCCTTTCCGAGCATAGTTCTTGACCATGGAAGCTGTCTGAATCATGCGGGTGGAGTTTTTATTCAAGACCATCAGGAATATGGAGCACACATAAAAACAGTGGCTCCCACAGCAGCACGAAGGTATAATTTACCTAATTTAACTACTGTAATTCTTGTCTCGCCCAGTGCCCAGATTGCTGGCCTTGGAGTGACATCACACAATGAGCTGTTGTAAGGTTTAGCCCAATAAAAGTTGTCCAGCACTTTGCAGAGAAAAAATGGTAAATATTAGAGGGATTTAAAAGCTGAAGACAAGAGTTGGAATGAAGGTGGTGGTAGCAAAAATGCAAACTGTTATCTGTAGCTTGTTATATGTGGTCCTTGGGGGCTTTGTGGAACTGTGACCACACCAAGTTTTGTATTGCAAGGATTTTTAATACTCATGATTGTGGATTGTGCTTGAAAAGGAAAATGCATAAAAGCCCACATTTGATTACACTGCTCAAATCTCATTACTTTTTAAAAGGAGTTTTTCAAAGGAGCTGGCTCAGGGTTTTCACACTTGATGTTATCAGTTCCTAAATGAGAAAAGAGTAAAAGCAACGAATCTCCAATCTGTTGCAGGACCTCTCACAAGCTCATAAAAATTAAAAGCCAACTCATGTTAATTACACGCGAGAGAATATGCAAAATGTTAACCCAACATCACCCCTCCTTTTCTGAGTCCACTGTTGAAGCTTGCTGTGGAGCAGTCCTTTTCTGTATAGCAAAGACTCTACGGGATCCTACCTCAGGTAATGGCCTTGTATGTCTAGTAGCTAGAGGAACTCTACGTTAACAAGGAAGCAAAATTTAAAAATAGAAGGAAGAAAAAGGAAGCCAGGGAGTTTGCAGTCCTTCACTTACAGCATAACCCTACTATGCATGTCTACTCTGAAGTAAGTTATATTGCATTGAATGAGACTTCCTTCTAGGCAAGTATGTATAGGACGGCAGCCTTAGAGAATCTTCTGTTACAGTCTATCTTATTCCGGGTAAGAAGAGTGTAGCAGGCAAGACAAACATCAACAAGCTGTTTCTTAATTATGTAGATAATGCTATACAGTAGTTTTGCCTCCTTTCTCACTTTCCTCCACTCTACCTCTCCCTTGATCGTCTTCCTCCTCATCCCCTCTCCCTTTGTACTGCAGCCCTCTAGGAATGAATGCAGACTGGGAGGCATGGAAAACAATTAAATTTTAATTAACACTTAATTACCAGCTGATCAATACTGATAAGGGGCAGGCTCTGGCGTACCCCCAGCAATTGGTTGTGTACCCCTAGGGGTACACATACCACAGGTTGAGAACCCCTGTACTAAAGGGTTTGACCCTACCTTCTTCTTTGATGTCCTGGCCCTCCCTAGACTCTGAGCTACTGTAGCTGGCTCAGCCCCCATGTTAAGGTGGGTGGATCAGCCAGGGACACGAACTTACTTAGTTCCAATGAATTTTCTTCCCACTAAACATGCATATAATTGTGTTGCAAAAGGCATAAAAGAGTGACATGGTTGCGTTCTGTTACCTGAAGAAACCGTAGTTAAGGAGCCTAAATATCTTAGTTATTGTCATATCATGCTATAACTGTGAAAGTACCATGGTCCTGTAAAATCTCAAACTGGGCCCTTAAAAATGTTACCATTAATATAAAGTGCTAGGAACCTTAGATAAATGTATTCATAGATTTTAAGGCTGGAGAAACCCATTTTTGTGTGTGACCTTCTGTCTAGCCCAAGATAGCACTTACCTAACAATTTCTGTATCCTGTCCAGACAAATCTGAAATTAGAAATATATGCTCAGAATTTGTATTCTTATAGGCATTCCCTTTGATATTATGCAGTATTTTAGAAAAAGAAAACCACAAAAGGTCTCAGCAGCTAGGACATGGTTTTCCTGAATGGAGACATTTTTAGTAGATCAGCAGGGGGCAATTAAATTAGACCCTCCAGGATAGAATATGCCTTTTGAGGCCAACTAGTAGTTCAGATGTTCAGAGGCATTTTCTGTTGTGTCATTTGAAGCCAGACAGAGTGGTCTCTTGCTCCACAGCTGTGCTATTGGCTGGCTTTTCTAGTAAGAAAAATATGAGTTTCAAGCTCTTGGTCTCAAGATAGGTACATAAAGTCATCTCTTAAACTTTGCATTCATCTTAAAAGTTAAGAGCTCAGCTGTCAGACATAGGAGCCCAGGATTTAGCATCAGCAACATGGGATTTTACAGTTAATCATGTCTGTCTTGACAGTAGTACTGCTGAATTAATCTGTGTTTCTGTATAGGCTTCAGTTAACATAGAAAAATGCTAGTTGCCTAGAAAATAGCTGGATGGCTGCCTCTCTTTTATATTTAAGATGATGACTTCAAACTTTACACTTACAATTTAGTGGTACATTTTAGATTTTGATTCGTCTTTTAGGAATAAAGCTATTTAATTGTTATTAGTCTGCCCTTCAAGGAGATCAAAAGAACTAATTAAACTGATACATTTAAGTATTTAGGACTTTGGTGCAGGCTTATGATGGTGAAGACCATAAAATGTAAAAGTGACCAATAAATGAACAGTTATATTAACTGTCCACTTATTAATGAACAGTTTTATTGCCGTGTGTGCAGACACACAACTAAAAGCTTTAACTGGTTGTTTCCATATTACAAAATCAAAGTAACTAAAACATTTAATATTAATTTAATTGAAGGACAGGGGGGATTGGCGGCAGTCAAAAACTGGCACTCTCATTCATCAAACATTAGCATTTCATTTACCAGTAAATAATTAGGATAGCGAGCCAGCGGGTGGCGCAGTGGGTTGAACCACTGAACCATGAGCTGTCGATCAAAAGGTCGGCAGTTCGAATCCGTGCGATGGCTCCTGCCAACCTAGCAGTTCAAAAGCAAGAAATTGCAAGTAGATTAATAGGTACCGCGTCAGCGGGATGGTAACAGCGTTCCATGCGCCTCAGTGTTGAGTCATGCCGGCCACATGACCATGGAAACGTCTTCAGGCAGCGCTGGCTCTTCGGCTTTGAAACGGAGATGAGCACCGCTCCCTAGAGTCGGACACGACTGGACTTAATTGTCAAGGGATACCTTTTACCTAATTAGGATAGCAAGGAAAAACAGCGGTGTTGATAGTTGGAGTAGCGTGTCTCAAAATGTGCTCCTAGGACCCCTGGAGCTCCTTGAGACCCCTTCAGGGGCTCCACAAGCACACCATAATTGGATGTCATCTACTTGGCGCTGCAGCACTCCACACATGCGCCAGAGCTCTGCGACTCCCCGAATCTCCATGCATACACTCGTGGGACTACCCAGGACTCTGTTTAGTAGTATAAAGGGCTCCAGAGACTGAAAGGTTTGAGAACTGCTGTGTTGGAGTATTCTAAAGATGCAGGTGCCCTGGCTCAAATGTTTTGCTTGATAGCGTTAGGCAGCAGTCTTCAAATCTACTCCAGAGTAATCCCATTGATTTAATTAACATGTTTTTGAGACACTTCGGGCGAAATCCACCCTAAACTTCCAGTGCCAGGACTGCCTGCCAGATACTTACGGTGGATTTGGCTGTTCCACACAAACACCAAAGCTGAGAGTCTTACAAATCTAGTTCAGTCACCAAGTCAGCTTAAAGGAAAATGTTCTAGTTTAACCAGTTGGTGGATTACAGTTGTGCATTCACATATTACTTGGAAGGGAGCTCCATTCACTCAAGTAGCACTTAATTTCACATACGGGCATCAATCAATCCCTTCTACACCAGTATGGTTATGACCAAGTGTCTACTAATACTTCATCCAATACTGTAGAAAAGACCCTGACTTATAAAAACACCGTCACTTCACTTAAAAAAACCACACAACTGAATTTTAAAGAGGAATAAAGTGACAGTGGGCATACAATGGCCGTGACAGAATTTCCTAGAGCTATTCTAGGAAATCCTAGAGCTATTCTGTCTTGGGCAGATGTTTCTCTATAGACACTTCTTTTAAAACAGACATCTTCTGTCTCTTAACTATTCTTATACTTGCATTGATATGATATCGAAACTATACCTGTCTTCTACAATTGAATCCATTGACTCATGTAAGAGATTACACAACATATTGTCTACTGATCAGCTGATTTGAGGTTGGAGTTGAAATAAGAGTAGACAACTTGTGGCATTGGATAGATCTATAACCATGACAATCTTACAACTTTAGCCCCAACGTGTTCAAATCAACGATGTTCCAACTTAAAATGTGTTATTGGAATGTCAGTTCATGAAATGGTATAATATTAGACATCCAATTCAGTCTTCTAATTCTTACTTTTAAGCTATCTCCTTTCTCCACACTATATATCCTCTTTTGAGTCACCTTCTATTATTGTCTTGTTCTCTGTTTTGCACAAGTTTACATACTACAAGCAATGATATTGCTGGCATTCATATTTACCTAGTTTAGATGTGAATTTGTACAATTCATAATACTCAGTTATATTATGAATGAAGCATCATTTCCCTGATAAGTTCTCTGGTTCAGAATATTGAATTTTCCTCATGCACTGTAAGTGTTTAGTAGACCAGGTGCTTAAAGGCAGCTGCTTTGTGAATGGGAATGCAGAAGTTTTTATCATGTTAACGGCTTACTCTCAGTGAAACTCTCATTGAATGCTGTGAGCTACCTAACCCAACCATTCCAGTTAGTAAAACCTGCCAACTTTAATCAGCTTGGTTTCCTTCAGTCCTAAATCAGCAACGTCAGATAACAGACTTACAGCACAATCCTATCAGGTCTACTCAGAAGTAAGCCCCACCATGTTCAATAGGGTTTACTCCCAGGAAAGTGTATTGCAGCCTTAATTTTACCAACTGGAAGCCTTGGGATAATTCCAGAGGCATTAAATAAATCTATGTCTGTTTGGGGTTAAAACATGGAATGAGGTTTTATCAGGCCATTGGCTCAATATTGTTCAGTAGCTGAGCAGTTTGGGAGTCTCTGACTAAGAACTACTGTTGGTTTCATATTTTAGACAATTGTATATGGCATGTTGAGATTGTTTTAATATTGCAGTGTTGAAAATGCTGAGAAGAGAGAGGAGATAGCTGAAGGAGATGCTTCTATCAAAATGGGAGGATTACCAGGTGCCTGTGATTACTACTTTCTCTTAGCACTTTGTGAATACAGTACCTGATTTTGTTTTGAAGAGCTGATTATTTTTCCAACTGTGAAAGCTGGTTAATACCAAGCTGGTTACGAACTGAGCCAAGCAAAGTTTGCTCGTCTCTGTTAGCCAGCTTGTCGTCTCCTCTTGCTTCAGTCTTTGTGCTTTCTACTGTGCTGCTAATTTACCTGGAAGAGCATCCCCACCTGTACTCATCAAATCACCTCCCAATCCTCCTTTAAGGCCAGGGTGCAATCCACAAGGCCAGCATAGGACCTCTGCACCAGGCCAGGACTGTTACAAAAGCTGCCGTAAAGCAGTTGTGCTGGCCCTAGGCCGGTGCTGAGGCCTGTGCTGTGCCGCCCCCTGAAGACTGGATCCAGGCGGCGTGCGGCCCAGGTAAACTGTGGCTGGGCCACACAGCATAGGGGTGTTCCAGGGGCATTTTGGGAGAGGGTGGGGTGGGTAAATTGGGCCTGGGAGGGGGCGGGATTGGCGGCAACAACCTATGCTGTATCCTATCCCCCCTCTCAGGCCCGTTTCTCCCAACATGGGCAGTCTTGATTTGCACCACCAAAATGGCAGGCACAGATCTGTCCCATTGCAGGGACAACGGCTTTACCTGGGGTAAGGGAACAAAAATTCCATTACCTCGGGGAGACATCCAACCCTGCCTACTCTGCTCAGGATGGATACAGCAATGCTGGCACTTGTATAGCTGGATTGCATTGCAGAGCGTAGGAGAGGATTGGGCTGTTGGTTATTCCTCCGAATTGCCTCCCTTAGCAAAGTCTCCTGAGCGATTCCTAGCCCCCATCCTGCCCATCCATCCAGCCTCACCTGGCTTTCCATGGTCTGATTCCCAACTTACATTTTTGAATCTTTGACCTGTCCCTTGTCCTTCTCTTTAAATTGTAAGCCTTCTGGGCAAGGATCCTGGCTGGCACTTTAACATTCTATACAGCACTTAAAATATTGGTAGAGCTGAATAAATATTTCATAGGAGCAGGAACAGCAATGGCATCTTTGTATGTGGCATCTTTCTTCCAGACATATTTATTGGTATCAATAATATACATGCACTTAATGGTGCTCTTCCTTTGCCCGTCTCCAAGGAATTTGCTGCATTTTTGTTATTAAGGAGGTCAGGGTTTTTATTCACATTTCTTCCAATGGCTTGCTCTGCGATTTGAGCCAAATGACTTTAAAAGAATCTGCTTCAGGTTTTCCATCTGTAACAGGAAAAGCACCAAGACCTTGTGCCAGTGAATTGAACCGCTCCTTCTATCTTCAGCTAGAGTTTGTTTCCTCATTTGGTTATGCCAGTTATGCAAATTTACAGCTGTGCCAAACAATGAGATGGGCTTTCTACTACATAACAGGCAGATTTTCTTTATTGCCAGATTTTTGAATCACCTCAATCTAATGCATGTTAACAAGATATGTTTGATTCAGTAGCATGAAAAAAAATGAAGAAAAAAGCTCCTCAAATAATATGATGCAATATCACTGAATAATTGATTGTTATGAAGGAATTCAAATGGCTCTGGAAATGAAGAGAAGATCTGAGGTGTGGGTTTTGGCATTAATTCACAAAAACCAAACCCTAGAAAAGGATTAGACTTGAAGTGTACAGGAGATCTTCATTTTAAGGAGCAACATTATTATATCTCAATAAACTTACAGCAAGGTGTATTTTGAATTAAAGATGCTTCTTTCCAAGATGTCATGAAAAACAACTAAACTGAGAAGCAGAATTGGCTATATATTTATTTATTTATTTAAAAAATTTATATCCCGCCTTATCCTATGCCGAGGCAAATGCCCAAGGCGGCTTACAACAAAAATTAAAAAACATAGTTTAAAATACAGAAAATAAGTTTAAAACAATACATACTTAATTTAAAAACAGTAAAATCCACGGGGGGGGGACAATATGGAGCACAAAAGCAGCATGGCAGAACATCTTGAGACACAGGAGGCAGACTACAACCCATCACCCAAACGCTAGACGAAACAAAAACGTTTTGAGCCCTCGCCGAAAAGTCATGAGGGAGGGGGTGGTTCTCAGGTCCCCTGGCAGGGAGTTCCACAGTTGTGGCGCCACAGCAGAGAAGGCTCGCCCACGCGTTGCCACTCCCCTAACTTGCGATAGAGGTGGTACACGCAGGAGAGCCCCCTCAGATGACCTAAGAGAGCGGGCCGGAATGTATGGGAGAAGGCGGTCCCTCAGATATCCTGGACCCAAACCGTGGGATATAAACCCTATATAGCATTATGACATCATCCCATCCATTATATGAATGTTGTTGATTACTGGAATTTCCCATGTGACTGATATAAGATGCATTGCCATCATTTTCAATTGCCTTCACCTGCCCTTAGTGACATTGTTACATAGCCAAATATGGTTGGATACAGAGTATGGTGACTATCCTATTTACTAAAGGTTTTCCAATTGGCTGGGATCGCTGAAGTTTCTATTCCAAGAAGAAGAACCAGTAATTAAAAGAAATAGATGATGCCATAGGTAGCAGCAGCTAGAGCAAAGGATGGTAAAGAACAGGAATGAAAAAAGTTTGCATCACACAATTAGGGTCTTGGAGGGAGGAAATAGTTCTTCCTTGCTCCCAAAAATATGGTGTTTAATGCCAAAATCAATGTTCAATTTATTTGGTGCAGTGGTTTATGCTACAAGTTTTATAGGATATGGAATGTGAACTTTCGTCTTCAATTCCCCTTATTTTGAAACTGTCATAAATGAGGTTAATTTTGGTTTAGTACAAAACCAACTGTATACTGCTAAAGGCCTTTCGCTTTTAGCGACACTTGCAGAATTACAGAGTGTGAAATGTAATTTTTCGTCTTCCTAGCCCCTTTTGTGTGAAACCAGCAAAAAAGGCACAATTGCTCAATTTCAAGCTTTTTACACAGTGCCTATTACCATATTTAGGAATAATTGCTCTTCCTAGACGTGATTGAACATACAAATACCTGCAGGCTGGCGGAAACTCCAATAGCATATTTATTTCAAGCAAAGGAACCAGAGACACAATGGGGCAATATTAAATTCAGGCAAGAAAGAACGGTAACATCACATAAAATGTCAAATGCTTCTTTTTGCTGCTTCAGTACAGTCAATTCATATATTCTGACTCTCAGGTAACTTACAGACTCCCAATTTGAATTCTTGAATTGGGAGAATTCAGACTCTCAATCAATCACTTGATTGATATTTAATATGCATTTAAGGGAAGTTTATCAACCTAGACAATGTAACATCTGAAATTGCAACTGCAATCCTATCCACACTAACCTAGGAGTAAGTTCTATTGACTACAATAGGATTTGTTTCTGAGTAGATATGGATAGGATTGGGCTCTACAACAGGAAACCACAATAGACTTTTAGTGCAATCCTATGCATGTCTTCTCAGAAATCCCATGGAGGTTGAGGTGATTTCTCCCAGGTACATGTGCATAGAGCTGCAGCTTTAGAGCATGATCCATAATGGTTATCCACTATAGTGGTTATTTCTCACATGTGCCACCAACCCCCAGACATACATGGGAGCTGGGTACCATGGGGCTTGCAGACCATTTAACTATCACTGGTGCTGCCTTATTCCTTACCAAATTATTTTAAAGCTGCTCTCACCAATCCCAGGTTTTCCCAGGCAGGAACAGGAAGCTCTGGTAGTCATCATTTGGCATTCTTGGTATTTATCGTGGTATTTATCCCGATTTAGCTGCCTTTGCTGTCATGGGAAATGTGAAGGTTGTATCAGAAAAACAGGGCACATTTGTGCATTGCACACTTACAAAACAATGTTATGTATGTGCAGGTGGAGGAGTTTCTAAGTTGAGCCTGTCAACTCTATCTCTCTTATCAAGAGACTATTGATTTTAAAGGTACTCTCCTTGCTTTATGCTTCTGCAGTTCATCTCTGGCTATCACTACAACTCTGCCCACCTGCCATTCTACCCTTTAAGAGCCTTTCAACTCTGTCTGCCATCTTTTAATGTTAATGACACATAGGATGGTGGACAGACACACCCTATTCTGATAGCCAATCTGACCCATGTTTTCTCTGAACATAATATGAAAATTTACCCCAAGACGCTAGCATGCCAATCCATCCAGAGCAATTCTGATGTGAAATGAAGATTCTTCTCCTCTTCCTAAACCTAGCTCACTGATGCCTGTTAGCCTGTTTCCATTGGCTTTCAGTCAGGCTCTTTCTGAAATGTTCGATCCATTTTAGGTTGCCAGTCCTTTCTCGCAAAATTGCCATACTCCCTCCCCCTCCCTCATCTCCAAAGTAAGGACATACGACATGGAGGACAGCCTGCCCATGTACACCGCCTTGGATTAAAGTCGGAGGAGAAATCCAATGACCAAGAAATGGTTATCCACTATATAAATACTGTATATTATATACAGTATATAAATACTGTTTATTATTATTATTATTATTATTATTATTATTATTTGCAAAAAAAACCCTCAATCCATTCCTTGTAATGAGGCATCCCTAATGAATAGCTTCAAGCCTTGAGGGACTTAGTTATGTGACCCAGCCTTCACCTGCCCCCACTACCAGTCATTGACTACCAGTCATTGTGTGCTTGGAAAAAAGCACACACAAAAAACAAAAACAAAAAAACCCCTCAAACATTGGGCAGGATGTCTGGCTCAGTTGGTAGAGCGTTCGTCTCACAAATGCCTGAAGATCTGAAGGACAGCAGTTCAAGACGGCCAGACGTCTGTCGGAGAGCTGCTGGCACGCCAAGCTGATAAGCTGCAGAACCCTGTGGGGGAGTGGAGCAGCTGAAGTGTGCTGAGGCGAACGTCAGAGAGAGAGAGAGAGAGAGAGAGAGAGAGAGAGAGAGAGCTGGACTGTGAAAGCAACATCTCGAATGAAGGGTTCTACGAAAGATTAGAACGCTATTATATTGTAAAAACCCTTTGGGGTTTAGAACAGCCTGCTCATGTACACCGCCTTGAATTAAAGTCGGAGGAGAAATCCAGTGATCAGAAAGGCAGTATATAAATACTTTAAAGGTAAAGGTGACCCCTGACAATTAAGTCCAGTCGTGTCCGACTCTAGGGTGTGGTGCTCATCCCCATTTCAAAGCCGAAGAGCCAGCGTTGTCCGAAGACGCCTCCGTGGTCATGTGGCTGGCATGACTCTCCTTGCCGCAGCGTGCGGCTGGAACACGGAGCACTGTTTACCTTCCCGCAAGCGGTACCTATTTATCTACTCACATTAACATGCTTTGGAACTGCTAGGTTGGCAGGAGCTGGCCAAGCAACGAGAGCTCACCCTGTCGCGGATTCGAACTGCCGACCTTTCAATCGACAGCTCATGGTTCAGCGGTTTAACCCACTGCGCCACCCGCTGGCCTATAAATACTGTATATTATTATTAATAATAATATTTTATTTATTTATTTATTTATTTATTTATTTATCTCCCTATATTTACACAAGCTTGCAAACTGCAGGAGCTCAGCTCTTTGAAAGTCAATTAGCAGCTATATGATTTTTGAATAGCCTCAGGGTTTGTGACAATTACGTATCTGATCTTTCCATCACCCAGGACCCACCAGAAATCAGGTCACGACCCACCAAGTGGGTCCCAACCTAAGTGGGTCCCAACCCACTGATATACTGTATGTCTATGAAATGATGACGCATTTAAAAATTTGTTTCAAATCAGTTGAACTGAAACAGTGCACCTTTTAATTCCCCCCCCCTCATAAAATGATTTCCACCATTGTACTTCCTGTTCTGCCCAGATGGCTTTGTTACCTTACTCAACTGGAGTTTTTCTTATAGCTCTCTAGTAGCCCATCTGTCCAGGTTATTATTCTTTTGTCACAAAGGAAGTAAAAAAATCCTTTCTGAGGTACAGGGAGGATAATGGAGGGGAAAAAAGCTGGTGTTACCTTTAATTACCATGTGCTTCTAACCTAATGTGCTATAAAGTCTCCTAGCATAAAGGGTGTGTGTGTGTGTGTGTGTGTGTGTGTGTGTGTGAGAGAGAGAGAGAGAGAGAGAGAGAGAGAGAGAGAGAGTATGCATGGTTATTTATATTATGTATTACTCATTCAATACTGCTTTAGTCATCAGTAAAGGGATGCTAATAACCCACTCCAAGCCTGGTGAGATCCATGTGTGAGGCAGATAGAATGACATATACTGTAATACCTTTGCACCCATGCAATGCAGTGAAGCAGTCTGATGAACCAGTGCCTTTACAACGCCCCAACATAGCATCACAACAAGCAACATGATCATCACCATATAAGGCTTTGAGAGGCTTGCAGGGTCATGGACTATGGAGGAAGGGCATAACTGATGGTCAGGGAACTGGACACATTAGCTAGTATCCACACTGCCAGCATCAAAAGCTCTCTACTACCAATGAAAAACTGTGCAGATAAAACATGACTATTAATGCAAAGTACAGTACTACAGCCAATGCACAATTTGGTAAGACAAACAAACCCAGGCACTCTATAGCAAACCCCGCCCCCCCCCCAACTATGGCACCTAGAGATCTCCACCACCAGGAACATGAATCCCAAAAAAGTGCATCAAACAACAGAGTCAGGGATTACACACATAATATTGGGAAGCACAGTGGACACCAAACAAAAGGGGCAGCCCAATCCTACCTAACTCCCTGTGCATGATGCAGCCTTGCTGACAGGGCGTACACTGTATCCCATGGGAGAGTTTCAGGCCCTGGAGGCCTCCTTGCGGTAAGGGAACATTTGTTCTCTTGCCCCATGGTAAGCCCGCGCTGGCCCTCTGGGTGTACTCAGACCTACGCCAGTGATTTCTCTGGCACATGTCCATGTAGACCAGGGTAAGGGTATCAAGGCCAAGAGCCAGTATGGTGTAGTGGTTTGGGAGTCGGACTTAGACCTGGAAGATCCAGGTTCAAATCCCCGCTCAGCCACGAAGCTTCCTGGGTGACCTTGGGCCAGTCACCATCTCTCAGCCCCACCTACCTCACAGAGTTGTTGTGAGGACAAAAAGGAGGGGAGGAAATATGTACACCACTCTGAGCTCCTTGGAGGAAGGGCAGTATAAAAATGTGAAAATAAAATAAAATAAGAGGGGATAGGATATTGGTGGCACCGCTGCTGTTGATACTGCCTCTTTCCTGGCCTCAATCTGCCATCTTTCCCTTCCCCATCTACTCCCTGTCCCTTCCCTGCTCTGTTCTGCCCATCCCTGCCTCCCTCCCACCCCCTGTACTGAGTTAACGGCGCCGCAACATTTTGGATCCAGGATCCTTAAAGGATTGCCTGCTCCCACGTAATCCTGCTTGCCCTTATGAGATCTGCTGGAGAGAATCTACTCTGTATTCCACCATTGCCTGAAGCGCATGGAGGAAGATATGCATAGGGCAGGGTCTTCTCAGTGGTGGCAAAGCAACTGGGCAGACTGTGTCAAAGAGGAATGCCGCAGGCAAGGAAGGGCTGAGCACTTCCTATCCTT
Organism: Plestiodon gilberti rubricaudatus; assembly: GCA_026170595.1. Lineage (NCBI taxonomy): Eukaryota > Metazoa > Chordata > Lepidosauria > Squamata > Scincidae > Plestiodon > Plestiodon gilberti. The sequence continues at coordinate 189,012,127 of JANXHW010000002.1, read as the reverse complement.
TACTCCATTTTCCACATGGCACTTCTCTGCTGAAAATCAATCCCTCATCCCACCGCTTTAAGGATCTTTCCCAGTCCCTCCTTGTTGGACCCAAGATGCACATGTGTGCTACACTCACAGTCTGACTATGTCATGGATACTGTGGTGGAGTAGACTGCAGAAGTGTTGTAGCCTGCACTACAATGCTCCTTCACAGTCTTTAGCCCTCGCTGCTGATGTTTGCTCATCAATAGATTGGCTGCTGCCTGAGTATATATGGCACAGCTAGATTGCACTTGTACACCTAGAAATAATGACAGTGGTGGCCATGGGTGCACTTTGGAATTAAATTGCAGTTGCTTTTAAAGGAAAATGTATCCATTTATAAAGTTGGGAGTGATTTGGATTTGAAAATTATATTTCTCATGTGCAAAATGTGAGCATCTCAGGTGAAGGTTTTCATATTGTAATGTGCTGGTGCCAATGTTATTCAGAAATCTATGAATGCCTTACTGGGATTTTTATTTTACTACTTAGTTTTCCAACATGGCACAAGTATACAGAGCACTCAGTAAAGCCAATATTAGCAACACCACCAGCTGGAATATAAAATCGTAGTATTTCAGCACAGTCACTACAATTATTTGCTACCTGCTGTAACTTACTGAAAATTACAAGAATTAAAACGGCTGCAGTACAAACAAGCAACACACCATTATTCCTGCTGTGATTTGGAGGTGCTTAAGCAGCATATAATTCACAGAGAGGAAGTCTGCAGGGGAGTTTGAAATAATACTGGAGAAATACTTAAGCTAAGGTAACGCAAGGACAAAACAACTGCATCCAGTATTTTGTGTTATACTGGCTGTAGCAAATAGGTCCATACTGCTTTTCATAAAGACCTCCAAACTAGTGTTCAATGATAAACACACAAACCCCTTTTAAAAAACACCAGTAAGCTCATGTCTTCTCTTACAGGCCAATCCTATGTGGCCGCCATGCTAAGAGCACAGGGCAGCTGGCACAATGGCCGCCAAATCCAACCCGCCTTCCTGGTGGCGAGACCAGTCGAGGGGTAAGGATAGTAGGACTTATGTGAGCATCCCAGCTGCTGCATAGGGACTCCTCAGATCTACACCAGCAATGTTGCTGACTTTGCACTATGGAATCGCTGGGGGTGTGTCCAGCCTGGGAAGGCAGCTTGGGATCTGACGGCCGCAAACTCCGCCTCATCCTGCCCTAGTTCCGCCCTGCTCTCTGCCCCTTTCTCACCTCCCTGCTGGAGGCATTGTACTAGTGGCCAGTCTGTGCCTCGTTGATGGCGGCATGCGGCTTTCTGGCTGCTGCACTGGCTGCTGTACAGCAGCCAGTGGTGGAGGAGCTTCCATGATGGTGCACTGGTGTGCCTTTGCGCTGGTGTGCCTTGGGGTATGCTGGCTGGTGTTTCCCAGGCATAAGATTGGGTTATTACGAACTGGTTGAATGAAATTGGAAAAACTGAGGAGCAGTATGAAATTGAAAGATAATAACTGACAAAGATATTTTCCCCCTTAATTTGGCACCTTTAGTTTGATTCTGGATGTTTTGTAATAATTTAAGAGGATTGAAAATGTATTTAATATGAAAGTTTCCTATAACAATTTTTATATTTGATATTTTGATAGTAAGTAATGCTATTTTCTATTTCTGTTTGGTTAAAGTGTATGTTCCATGTTTCTTTTTCTTTTTTTGTATTGTTTCTGTGTCTAATGCGTATGTCGTGCTGTTTTTATACACACACACACAAATTTTAAAACCCCCATAAAATCATCAGGGTGAGCATGTGATATACGGCATTGGGCAGACATATCACTGAAAACCAAAGATGAAGAGAGTGGGTTTTGATTGCAGTGCACCTCTGCCTGACAATACATAATGATGCATGTGGATTATGCAATGCCTACAGAAAGCACTGTTTTGAGGAGATAGTGTGCCTACAAAATCGTAGATTTAGGCCCCAATCCTAACTAAATCCTTCAGCGCTGATGCAGCTGTGCCAATGGAGCACAAGCTGCATCCTGTGGTGGTGGTGGGGGCAGTCATGGAGGCCTCCTCAAGGTAAGGGAACATTAGTTCCTTTACCTTGGGATAAGCCTCCATTTCCCCAATGAGTCTCCTTGCCAGCTATTTGGCAAGGAGGGAGAGGGAGAGGGAGTCTCCTTGCCAGCTATTTGGCAAGGAGGGAGAGGGAGAGGGAGTCTCCTTGCCAGCTATTTGGCAAGGGAGAGGGAATAGGGATAGGATCCTGTGCACGCGTGAGTCACCAGGAGCCAGCCCTCCCTCCCGATCCACCTCCTGTCCTCCCCTTGTTCTGCCCATCACCCACCTTGTTCTGCTCCCATCACTCGCCTCCCACATCGGCTTACCTGCATTGGAACAGGTTGCTGGCTGAGGCAGCATGCTGCCACAGTTCTAAAATGATCACCAGCATTGCGCACAGCGTGACACCATAAAGGCATGCATGCTGTCGTAGTACGTGCCCTTATGGCGCTGCGTGCGGCCTATAGAATTGGGCCGTCGGTTTTGCAAGTGCACATTGAAATGTGTCTGTAGGCTGCCACTTCTTTGTTGCTAAAACTTCCTAGTGGACAGAACAGCACAGTCTATGTACAATTGTGCTCCAGCCTTTTCTGAGCTTCCTTTTTCAGATCTCTGTTGTAGTCTATCACAGTGGAAGATCTCACTGTTAAGAACAGGACTATGTATTTAAATGAATCTTTTTTTTCTTTGTTCTTTTGAACAAAAGAAGGCCCATGACTGGTGGTGGCAATGTTCAGCTTTGAAAGCAAAATATCTTTTTTTTTCTCTCATCTGTGAAACTCATGAAAGTGGTCTTCCCATGGTACATTTGATGGATGAAGAAGAAAGAATACAGCTTAGAGAAGAAGGGAGCCAGTCAAGCTGTTGGATTCAAATGTGAGAAACCAAATCCCTGTTGAGCTATGAAGCTCACTGGCTGCTCTTTAGCAGGTCACCATCTGCCAGCCTGACCTATCACAGAAGTTTGTGTTTGAACTCCATGGAAAGTAGGTGGATACAAATCAGTAAATAAAATAAACATAACAGAGCTCTTAACACTCAATAGAGCCACCCAAAGATTGAGCAATCATTAGTGGGCCCTTGGTGTGTGTTGATGAAACCATTAACTTCATGGATCATTATTTGATGATAGAGAAATACCTTTGATAACATCACTGCTTTTCTCCCTCACAGGGGCAGACAACATGAATGGCAAACGTGTTCTGCACTGATGAAGCCTTTAGGGATTCATATTACAGAGAAGAACAGCACAAAATGCTACAAAGTCTTTCTTTGCAGTAGTCACCCTGTCAACCACAGCACATCTTCTGAGAACTCAATTATCTTTTTCCACACTGCTTTCTTACTGGATGGGGAAGCATAGATACGTGGGCCTGTTTTCACAATAAAGGAATGTGTTCAAGAATTCTCTTCACATGCGTACACCCGCACACCCACTCGCAGAGCACATTTCATGAAGATTGTGGAATTTTCCTACATTTGCAATGGCTTGCATGAATTAAATTATTTTTCAGTCGCTAACAGTCCAGTCCTATAGGTGCCTTCTGCTGATGGAATGAGCGTTCCAACCATCAGTGGAAGGCCCACTCCATTGGCACTAGGGCTGCAGTGACAACATGTGCAATGGGGTTACCAGTGTGAAAGGCATCCAGTCACTGCTGGAAAAGGTGAGTTGGCATGGGGGTAGTCTGTGGACAAGGAGGGGGAGGATTGGGGCTGCCAAGAGGCATGTCGGGGGAGGACAGAAGCAGTGACAACGGTGCTGCCGATATTCTATGCCCCCCCCACCTAGGCTTACCATCCGTCCTGGAAAAACCGAGACAGTCTCAGTTTCTGGGCCCTGGGCCCAGTTGGCCGGGCCCGGAAACAGGTCTGTCCCGGTTTTCCTGGTTGCCCCTGGACCTTCCTGGCAGTCTTCTGAGCCTGGTCGGCTGTGTTTGGGCCGGCCAGGGCTCCTCGGCCAAGGCTCAAACAGGCCTGGGAGAGCTTTCCCAGCAAAAAAAAAAAAAAGAGCGTTATGCACCTGTGTGAGGAGCCCTGCCTGAACGCAGCTGGCCAGGCTCAGAAAAGTCATGGCCCGCCACGATGAAGACGCCACAGTGGCAGCGGAGGCGGGAGAGAGCAGTACCGGTCCCCTCAGGCACGCGAGGAGTCCTGGCCGGCTCAAATGCACCCGGCCAGGAGAGAATGCAGCATTGCAGCAGCAGCACGGCAGGAAGGAGGACAGGGGAAAAGAGCAAAAATGGCAGGGAAATGCAGCAGCAGCAGCAGCAGCAGCAGCAGCGCAGCGGGAAGGAGGATGGCAAAAATTTAAAAGGCAAGCAAAAATGGCAGGGAAATGCAGCAAAAATGGCAGGGAAAAGCGGGGAAAATGGTGAGGGAAATAAATAAATAATTTCAAACGCCCTTACCGAAGGCAGATAGACACTCTATGTTCGGGAAAAAAAAAAAGTCCAAAAAAAATTGAAGGGGGAAAAAAGTGTGTGTGTGTGGGGGGGGTTGCCCCAGTTTGGGTACCTCAAAATCTGATATTTACCACATACTGGATAAGGCTGAAAGTTAAGTCTTCTAGGACATGGCAGATCACAGATCTTACCATGTATGCATTTACATTTTGAAGATATTAAGCAACAATGTGGTCACCGTCTAAGATTTAGCATGTCAAAATGGAATGTGATACTTTGATAAATCCGAATGTCTCCATCTTACCAAGTTGCACATATTTTAAAAGTCACAACTTTTAAAGTGCGTTTAAATCAAATCTGAATTTGGATTTGAATAAAAAATGTAAATATTGACCTTGGTGGATCCCTCAGTCTAATAAGCCAAGTCAACAGAACATTGTGTATTCCATTTATACCTTTTACACTTAATCCAGACAAATGATAGGTTGTCCAAAAGCCAGAAGTCATTTTCACCTGAATTAGCTTCAATTTAAAAAATAAATAAAATTCTGGCTGATATGATTAAATGTTGTTTTATTCTAGATTGTCTCACTGAGCAGACGTATACACCGAGAGCAATTATCATGTCCCTTAACTGTCCTTTACCATATTTACTTTTTGACATTGAAAGTCATTTTTTTCTGGCGTGCCAGCAGAGTGGTTGAAAATGTTGTTAAAGCAATAAATAGTGATGCTAGCATTTGTTTCAATTGTGCACAAGCATGAAATGCTACAAAAACAAATTTTACAGGGAACAAGCAGAATGCCTAGCATGAAACTGACCAGATAAGTGACAAGTACATTAATAGATATCATTTCCAGCAGAAGAGCTCTGTTAATCTGTTGAAGCAAAAAACAACAAAGAGCTTTGTGTCACCTGAAAGGCTAACACGTTTATGCCAGATTATAATCTACTTCCTCAAATGCATGCCGATGGTGCATCAGACACAAGATTTTTTGTTATTAATAGATAGATTACTGCGACTTTGTGCATTAGGATTGCTCATGTTAGATTGCTGTACAGGTATTTAATTTAAATCCAATTGGGATGATTACAAGCTCTTTGCTCCTCCACAGCAATCAAAGTTGCACTCACTGTTTTTATAGCACTGAATAATGAGCCTCCATAGTGACTTTTGTAGAAGTGGCAGATGGGCAACAACTCATGATCTCTATTCTACAAAATGTCACTATGAGTTCCATGCTAGTTGAACAATCACAGCAAAATCCATCTTGTGCTGGCTTTTTTTCTGTTTTTGCAAATAAAGCCAAGGGAGTCACGACCATGGAAACAGACTCATCTGCCTTCTCTTCCAATGGGCAGCTTGGGTGGTATTATCTTTAGTCAGGGTGATATAGTGAATAGAGAGTGTGGGTGTGAGTTAGGAGGACATGAATTCAAAATCCCTGTTCAGCCATGAAGCTCCCTGGGTAAGCTCAGAAAAGCTGCTAACCACTGGCGTCGCTCAAGGTGGGGCAGAAAGCTACGTTCTGCAGCTTTCCACCCCACCGTTACTCTCCTGCACGAGGCGCCCCGCCCCCTCGTCGTAGGAGCCCGTCAGCGGAGAGAAAGCAACGCGCAGGGACTCTCCTGTGCGTTGCTTTCTCTCCGCTGACGGGCTCCTATGACGAGGGAGCGGGGCGCCTCATACCGGAGAGTAACAGTGGGGCGGAAAGCTGCAGAACCTAGCTTTCCGCCCCACCTCGAGTGACGCCAGTGCTAACTCTCAGCCTAACCCATCTCATGGGGATCGTTGTAATAATAAAATAAGATAAGTCCATGAACTCCTTGGAGGAAGGGTAGAATAAAAGTCTGGTTTTTGTAAGCATGGAGAAGAGAAAGCACCATTTTTTTTGCATCACATGCTAATGAACAACAACAGTGGAGTTATCTGTAGGCTTACCAGATCTCCAACCAGGACAGAGTGCTAGACCTTTAGGAGAAGGAATGTGGGCAGGTGTAGCTTATTAAGTCCTAGAGCACAATCCTAGGCATGTCTACTCAGAAGCAAGCCCCACTGAACACAATGGGGCTTGCTTCTGAGTAGACATGCCTAGGATTGTGCTCTAAGGTTTAACAAGCTACACCTGCCCACATTCCTTCTCCTAAAGGTCTAGCACTCTGTCCCGGTTGGAGATCTGGTAAACCTAGTTATCTGTAGCTGTAACAGTGACCTTCACTCACCCCACCCCCACCCCAGCTCTATGGAAACCCAAGCCATATATCTTCTTATCTACCTGCTTGGTTGCCATTTTGCAACTTGGACATTGCATTTCCTGATCCACATGGCACAAGACAGCTGAGGCTTCTCTTCCCTCACTTATGGACGGTATGTCTGGCATTCTGCTCAGCAATGTGTGTAAGTGTAAGTGTAAGTAACAATGCCGAGGGAGAAGGGGCTGGGCTGCCTTGCCTTCCACTGGTTGGGGATATTTACAGCAGGTCAATGTCTGGTATCCAGATAGTGATAGTCCTAAATTGGCCCTACAATACCCTTTGAAAGGTGACATGCATCAAATATAAGGACATACTACCACATTACTGTTTGTTACTTATTCTCCTGATACCAAGAAATCATAGCCACGAAGAAATTGCATTCCTAGACTAGCTTCCTTGTGAAATTTGTAATCCTGTTCCTATGCAACGTAATATGGCCTTGGAATGAAATATTGTCATGTATTTATTGGCCTCAACACATTATTTGTGTTTGTATGGCTTGTATGTCTATCCAGGCAGCTAATCTCACATCCAAGTCCACAAATTCGGTTAACTAATCTGGAACGTTATCAAAATCACAAATGGAACATCAAACAATTTCTAATGCAGAGAATTAAGTATTTAGCTCTCCAGGATAGCAAATTCAAAGTTGAACAGGAGGGATAAGATAAACTGAAAATAAAGTGCTAGGTCTTGCCTTCCAGGCTGCTATTTCTGGATGGCAGAACACAGTTGAACAGCCCAATCCTGCCTAAGGATCCCATGTACCGCCACGGGCAGGCTCCCGCTTGGCGGAATGTCTCCTCGGGGTTGGGGGCGCTCTTCCCCTTCCCCGAGTGTAAAGGGCGCTGGGACCGATCGGAAATCGCTGGCGGAAATCGGAGGAGGCCGTGTAACTGCCCAGCTGCCCGGCGGGGACTGGGATACAGCCGAAGTCGTCCCCCGCCCCGTTCTGGGTCGGCTGTGCCTATGGCCGCCCTCCCTTTGCCCCCGAACCGCCCCCCCCATCGGCTGGATACTTACCTGGGTCCTCCAGTGGGCAGGCGTTGGTCCTGTCAGCTGAGCAGGGGAGGCCGGCCTTGCGTTGGCCTTCCCTGCTCTCAAGTCATCGCAAAAGTGCCTTACGGCACTTTTGCGACGTCTTCGGCCGGCGGAACACTCATTCCGCCAGCCACAGTTTGCGCAGGATTGCGCTGTCAAAGAAAGACTTGTCTGCTTCTATCAAGACCTATCCTAAGAATAGCTGGGGGCAATCAGTCTGACAGCCCAATCCTGTGCAACTCTTGCACCAGTGTAACAGTAAATCCCCGGTGTAAGAGCACTTATGCTAGTGTAACTTGCCGTGCGCCGACGGACGGTGGACGGGCAACTGTGTAACCCCTCTCGGACACTTCACATGCGCAGTTCGGATTAGAACGGCTGCCAGCGCAACACTGCCGGCACAGGGGGCATTCAGACGCCCCCGGAATGCCCCGTGCACCAGCGGAGTTGCGCTGGCATCCATTCCATATCTGAGCTGTGCGTGTGAAGTATCCGAGGGGGGTTAAACTGATGTCCGCCCTGCGTCCATCAAGTTACACTGACATAAGTGCTCTTACACTGAGGGATCTACTGTTACACCGGTGCAAGAGTTACACAGGATTGTGCCCATAGTCTGATAACCATCAGCCCTAATCTCTATGAGAGATCCACAGAAGGAAAGTTAAGGCAGTTCTGCATGCAGAAGCTAGAGGGCAGTATAATAACTAACACAATACACAATTAGGGCAGAAAGTTCATGAAGTTGCAAATTGTACAAAATTCCTGGACCTTACGACTGGGGTCTAAATAAAGTCAAGCTGAAATGGCCTCCTGACTTTGCACCCCTGTTCACGGGCTGCTTAAATTCTTTCCAGTAGAGCAAATAATAAAAAAGAAGTGAACGTGTTTTCGGCATGACTGCTCAGCCATCCAGTTGCACCTCTTCCTCCCAACACACATCCCGACTCCCCTCCACAGCACCTGGCGTCGAAGTGGCAGCACAGTTTGATGGCAGTGGCAATGCTCCCAAGTGAACCTGTTCACAGTTTGAAAACATTTTGTCCCTACCCCACTGTTGCACCAACTGTACAGCACATCCTAATCTAACACTCTCCATCAAACACATAGCACACTGGTTGCTAAAAGAAAGCAAAGTTTTAATGCTTTTGCAGAATTTGGCCCAGTCAAGCCATTCTGTCTTCAGACACATTGCATGCATTATCATGTACCAGATGGTTTGCATTAAATAAGAGGGCTGTTTAAATTTTTAATTGACTGAAGTTTATTACCTTCACTCTTACTGGGAACCTGTGCAATTTTTTTTAAATCACAACGATAATAGGCAGCAAAAATTAGTCTAATCATCAATGCATGCACCTGGAAATGCTTATGATTTACCATGGCCTCAATTCAATGTTATGGTGATGTACTCTACTATATTGGTTTTTATACAATTACAATGAAACAACATGGTCAATGAGATTCTGGATAACCATGTGGGCTTTTGCATATGCCATGAAATGAAACTGATCTTTCTTCGAGCAACTGCTGTGTTCTCCTTCGCAAAGCTGGAAACAAATGTCCCCTTCTGTTAAATTTTAAAATCCAGCCCCCTAGACTCCTTTATTAATTCATTTCCTCTTCATACTATTGTAAACACCATACATCATCCTGTTGTAGAAATTGACTCCCATCGCATCCTCCTCTACCAAGGCTTGGCATGCAGCTGAGCACTAGGCTAAAAATTTGCTTAAAGGACATAAATTTTTAATCGGTTAATTTATACTTGCTAGTAAAATATGACATCAATTAAATTCTTTTATGTAGGTTGTGTTGTGAGAATCTATTACTGCTGCTTTCAGTGTCTATTGTTATCATTTGACACAGAAGGCTATTGGTCATTGGTAAATCATGTCAAGATAATCTTTGTATATTTTAGGATTATATTTGTATGTATTATTGTGTTGTCAAAAGTGCTCATGAATTTGGGAGTGTTTATCCACTAAAGCAGATTTGCAGTGGTTTTTCTTTTCAGAAGCAGGATTCTCTGATTTCTAGATGTGTAGGACAATTAAAACCCAAGCATCTGAGCACAGTGGTTACCTTACGTTTAAAACAGCATTCCACAAATTATGGCCCTGCAGGCCACATCCAGGCCACTAGCACATTTTGACTGGCCCACTGATCCCAGTAGCATTAAAATTACATGTGCTTCTTCTTCTTCCTTCTTCCACATGTGCCACCACACGCCTTCTTCCTTATGCTGGATGAAGCGACTGCTGGGATGGATTGCTCTCACGTGGAACCCCCAGCAGAGAGAGAGAGAGAGAGAGAGAGAGAGAGAGAGAGAGAGAGAGAGAGAGAGAGAGAGAGAGAGAGAGAGAGAGAGAGTGTGAGAGAGAGAGAGAGAGAGAGAGAGAGAGAGCAGTGCGCCAGATCCTAACCCCATTCCCTGTCCCCTTCATCTGGCACAGATCCATTGGGGTAGCAGAGGCTTGCCGAGGATAAGGGAACAAATGGTCCCTTACCTCAAGAAGGCCTCTGGACTCCCCCCCCCTGCCGACTCCCCCGGCAGGATACAGTTCGTGCTTCATTGGCATGGCTGCATTGGCAGGGGCCGATTTAGTTAGGATTGGGCAACCCATTCTTTTATCCTAACAGCTTTCTTAACCCGTTGCATCTACTTCTTTCTTTCCCCATTCATCATGCTACTCATTGTTTGTACCATGCATATGCAAATAGTTTGTGGAGACTCACTTGCAGGCCACTGGACATCTTCCCACACCGTATGAATATGCTGGTTGACAGGTTATATCCCCCCCCCCCGCTGATGCAGGTGCGTCAAAAAGGCATACACAACCTACGCAACCTACCAAAAAGGCATGTGCTGTTTCCAGCAGGGGTGTGTGGATTGGGTGGCTTGGAAGAGGAAAGGGGACTTATTTCCTATTACCCCTCTCCATAAGCCTCCTGCTTGCCAATGGGTCTCCTCAGACCTGCACCCACTCATTAGCTGGCACAAGTGCGAGGAGAAGAAAGGGGCAGGCAGCCTCGAAAAGGAGTGGATAGGATCAGGTGTACAACATTGCTGCCAGATTGACCCACTCCTGCCACCTCCCTGCCCCCCTCCCTCCCCCCTCCCTGCCCAGTTTCGTCCTGTCCCCCCACCCCCTGCCTCACCACTGCTTTACCTGTTCTGCAGGGCGCAGCAGGATCTGGCGGTGGAGTTGTGGCGCTGCTGCCTCATGCAGCAGTATGCGCAAAATGGCCACCAACGAAGCACTCCACGCTCCTTCAGCAGCCATTTTATGACAGAGGAACTCAATTCTGCTGTTGTAATGGGCTACTCATTCCCGATAGGATTGGGCTGTTACTTTCTTACTTTCTTACACCAGCTAGGGATATGGCCACCTAAAAGGGCATGATTAGGGTTCTCATCTTTTCTCCTTTACAACTGAAATTGTAATGGCTGTGTAACAAGTAGAAATTCCAAATAGTAATGATGGGGAAACCTTCACCTGCTGAACTTGTGGATATCAAAGGTGCAAGAATCAGGACAGAAAAAACTATTGCTGACCCAGGCCATACATAGTAGTAGCCATCATGAGAGTAACCATTTCTGTTTCTGCATGTGCAAATCAGAAAAAGCTGAGTGAGGCTTCCTCTGTCAGTTTTAAGTTGGTCTTTGCCGAATAGCACTAGCTTGCTCAAAATTTGTCTCTTTACCTCAAATGCTTGTCTCTTTACCTGTTTTGACTAATTTCTACATTCAGGTTGCCTGCTCAGTGGGATATTGCACTGCATCAGTTTGCAGTTTGATATTGTAATGAACAATTGTCACCTCCGCTAAGGCTGCACTAAATTAAACCAAGAAAAATGAATGGGCTGGTGCAGGAATCCCACTGAAGCATTTAACGGCATAAAGATGTTCAGACTGAACAATCCATGTTTCATTTACAGTTTTTTGTCTAGTTATATTGTTCCAATCTCAGACTGACTTTCAAACATTTCCAATTTTTATTAATAATTTTTGCATAGCTGCCCCCCTTTCAAAAACACACCGTTTTGGACAGATTTGAGAGTCCCCTTGCATTTCTCTATATTCTTCTTGGCAGCTTAGGAGGTTGTGTTAGTGTGGATTGTCATAAGAGTGAGTCATGTGGTGGATGCTTGCAGATGATGTGGTCTGTCCAAGGAGCACTTGCCATGTGGAAATCGGTTTCGGTGGTATTATTATGGCGACCATAACATGTGGTTTGAGTTCAGTTCTCTGTTTAGGATGAGGATAACTCAAGGACCACCTTCTTCTATACTAACCAGCCTGGGTGCTAAGATGGCCCTCAGAGGCTCTGCTCTGGATCCCTAACCTATCTGATGGTAGCACCCCTTTTGTTGAATGCCCTCTCTCCTGAGGTTTGCCTGGCATCAAATATACTGTTCCAGCAAGATTTAGAGCCAAAAAGCTGCTTCATCAAAAGAATTTACATTCTTAAATATATTTACTCTCCATGAACATTAAACTTATGTTTTAATCCCGTGGACTCTCAGTTTATACCTGGTCAGTAATTATAAAGCTTGAAAAAGCTTGAAAATGTCTTATTTCCCTTTTATATTAAATTGTGATGCAAAAAGGAGCTCAGCCAACATGTTTCCGAAAGCCACACATTCTACATCAAAGAGCCATATGTGCCTCAGGAGCCACAGTTTGGCCACCCCTGATCTATTGGGTGGTTTCCACAAACCCAGAAGTGAGGGAATTCTGGTTTTACAGTATTTATTTATAGGAACTGCACAAAAGAAGGAGCTGCTTTGTTTGCATGGTCCCTTTAAAGAAAACTAGAAGTCCAACATTTCCAGGTTTGCAAAAACCACGCAACAAAGCGTGATAAGGGTTTTTTTTTTTCAGTGTACCATAGCAGAGGCCCCACTGCCCCTGGTCGAGGCATACAGCGAGCGAGAGACTACAAGCACCCTTCTTGGGTGGCAGTTAGAGGAACTAGGTCAACTGGTTTTCTTAAGGGGAAAATTAAAACAGAAATAATAGATGATTTATTTGATATGTATGTTATAGAAACGGCCTTCCTTGTTTTAAATATTACCTTCTCAGATAATTTGGAAACTGAAATAAGAATATCCTAATCTATGTGGTAAGATTAAAATGAAAACAGTCCTCAATCAATGTTTCATGCAATTCCATTCTGCTTGGTGGAAATATCTAGGTATTCATTGGTGAACACTCAGCTCCTTTAACCAATTAAAATACTAGAAGAAATTGATGCTCTAAATGCATAATAGGAAGCAGCGACAACTACCTGCAGTTTCAATAGATGGTAGCAGAGCTCAGTTACCAGAAGGCTGTTATTGGATAACCAGCAACCATAGAAACCCTTCTAAAATTCAACACACCTCCTAATATGGGGAGAAAAGTGTGCGGACTACTACAGTATTTTATTTTACTGAATTGTTTCCAAAGCCTGCTTGGTGATTCACTCATGTGCATCTCCATTGCTGATAGTAAAGTGTGGAGCAAACATGACACATACTGTGTGCAATTCTGAGTTCAAGAAATTGCAGAATTCAAGGAGTAAAACAGAGTGGGTACTGCCTCCTCCTTCTCTATTCTGTTGTTCCATGCAGTTGTGTCCTTCCAGCACACCAAGTGCTCCTCCTTATCTCCAGACCACCATCAGCACATCTGTTGCCATTCTGGGTCAACTCCTGTGCATATTTACACATAGTGGCCATTTTGAAGCTTGCAATGTGAACCAATTATTGTCCCATGGTGCTTCTGCTGAGAATATGCCCATGGGGTTCTGGGATTATCTTGAGGGCCTCAAAAACAAGGGATGGAGTCTATAACTTATTGACTTATAAAGATATAACTTATCTGATTTTTCCTGCCACACACAAACACAGCTCACAGAAAGCACAGGAAATTCAGATTTTATCCTTCAGATAAGACAGGGTTTCTCAACCAGTGGTACTAGTACCACCATGGTACTTCGGCCGACTGCTGGTGGTACTCAGACCACTGGAACCCCGCTCCGACGCAGTGCTTTTGGTGGTGTGTTTTCACTCCCGAGAGGCTCCTGCCTTTGGCTGAGCCTCTCGGGAATGCTGAAAAGTGCCCTCCCACCCGCTCACAACCTCCTACCTGCGTTTTCTGGCCTCCAAAAACCTGAAAACACAGAAGTAACTCGTGATGATGTCATCGCCAATCACTTCCGGTGGTACACAGCAGGAGAGTGACGTCGGAGGTGGTACCCGGCCGGGAAGGGGTTGAGAATCCCTGAGATAGGAGATCATATAGAAGTTTATCCCAGCCATATTCTCTGAAGCCAACTTGCTCTGAAATTATAATCAGATGAGATGCCTTGCATGTGTCTATATAAAGAGCAACAGACTACCATGGAGGCTTGTAATGGGTTTTGACTTGACCTTGACTTTGACTCAGAATAAACCACTGATAATACATTATTACACCAGTTGTGTACTTACCACTTTATTCTACTGTAAGGTGTACATATTATATACAGTAGAAATATATTCAATGGGTGACAAGGCAGATCTAGTAAAATGTTTGTATAAGTGCATACTATTATTCAGTGATGCTAGCCTGGATTGCATTTAGGGAAAACATCTGAAGTATTTCAAGAAGCAAAATAAAAGGTTTGATTTGATATGACTTGAAATTTCTCAGGGGACTCTACACATTCCTAAGTTGCCACTGAGTTTTGCCTAAAGGAAAAAAAATCAGAGAAAGAAATTGCAGGTTCCTGTTTGGGTGGAATATCTGAGAAATGTTGGGAAAATATTTTTTTTTCAACGAGACATTAATTTCTTGCTGTGAGTATGACCTGCACATCACCAATTAACATTTGTGGGTTTAACAGTGCAATCTTGTCTACCTTGGATGTGGAGTGGGCAGCGCTCGCCCCCGCATCCAAGGCAGAAAGGGCCTGGGACCAACACAGCTGGAGCGCACCTTGGGAGAAGGGGACCGAGAAGAGCCCCAGTCACGGCAACGGGTCTACTTGGGTATGTTGCTGGCAGACATTTGGGAGGCCCGTGTAAGGTGGAACAGGCCCAAGAAGGGACAGGATTTGGCGACAGCCCCTTCCCCTTCCCAGACTTGTTCCGCCAACCCCACTCCCAGAACACCCCCTTCCACTCCCCCCACACCCCTCTCCCAACCTGTGGAGACTTACCTGGTCGCATCGGTGGCATGGCAGGACCTGGGGTGGGTAGACCGGCGCCGTCCTACTCACTGGGTGACAGAAATGTGCCTTACGACAATATCCTGGAGTGGCATGTAGACAGGATTGGGCTGTAAGTATCATGTTTCAGTACAGGATTGTAACCAAAGTGCTTTGAAAGTATCTCAGTCCTCTGATCTCTAGCTACTCTCATGCTCCATCAGCCCATTTAAACAAATCTGTCTGGAGAGAGAGAGAGAGAGAATCAGATCTGCTGATTTAAGGGACCATGCATCACAAAATGTGTCCAAAATACACAATAAATTTTCAACAACCTCAAAGAAGGCAGGTTTGTCTTTTGTCATTGGTACTTCTGTTCACCATGTCCTTCAGAAATTTGCGACAAAAAAGAGAAGACTTCATTGAGTTTTCCTATACCCATTTTCAATTCATTTCAGCCTCTAATTACAGAATGCAATGAGTCCAATTTGAGTTACATCAGTGATATTTTTTTTTGTTTAAGTAAGTGAATAATTCCAGCATTTTCCTTTTATAGAGAAATCCTTTGCTTTAGACACCCAAGTCATGACTGAGCAATTTCTTAGCTGTGAAAGATTATACACATTTATTATGCTGGCTTTGGACCCTTGATGCATGAAGAATATTACTGTGACATTACTTTTAGACAGCACTGTATATAAAAGCTGATGAGTGGGGAGGATTTCATTCCCAGGCATGGGATCAAATAGACTAATTTCATGAATTTTGCTGAAGGAATTCAATGGTGGTCTTGGGTTATAAGTCCCTGGAAAATTTGGAAATATATCAGGGTAACAAGAAATATTATCTGTATACATGTATACAATATACAGTATAATGATGATTATTTCTCATGCACTAACATTCCAGTCCTATGGGTCACTTATTTATTTAAATTTATTTATTTAAAAAATGTACACCCCACCTTTTCCTATGCCAAGGCAAATGCCCACTTACAGCAGCAGAACCCCCAGTCCACTGCTGTAAATACCACTGTGGCATCATAAAAGGTACACTACTGCCATGCACTGTGGGTTTCTGGTAGCAAGGGCAGGAGGCCTCACTTGCATGACAGCAGCTGCCAGGCGCCATGCTGGAGCAGGTAAGGTGACAGTGGGGGCAGTTTGAGGGAGGGAAGGGGAAGAGTGGGGGAGGAGTGGAGTGAGCAAGGGAATTTCGAGGGCAGAAGAGGGTGGATCCCGGTGGCAGCAACACATGCTGGGATGCTATCCCCATTTTCCCAGCCTGACACACCTCCTGCCTCTCCTTGGAATTACACCAGAAAAATAGCTGCCATGGGTCACACATTGGTGACCAGGCGAGCTACTGAGAGGTAAGTAAAAAAGATTTGTACTTACCTCTCCCAGGCCATCTGGCTGCCATCGGCAGCGCTGCATGCTATGACTGACGGGAGGTAGAATTGGGCTGTTAATGTAATTCTATGTGAATCCACCACCCATTGAGATCATCAAGAGAGATCATACTCCATTTATGGCCACTTGCTATTGATGTTCCCTTCCTAGAAGTGTATATAGTACCCCATAACTTCCAGTTTTCAGTTACTTATTAAAACTTTCTTGTTTCACTAGGCTTTTGGGATCTATTGCAGTAAGGGATCTGCTACATTTATTGATTTTTTGTGGATCCATCTGTTGGTTTTATGTTGTCTTGTTTTATCATTATCAGCATATAGTTTTTAGATTTTATTGTTTTAGTTTTCAATTGTATTTGAAGCCAACCTGTAAGGTGGCATATAAAATGATTTAAGAACATAAGAACATAAGAAGAGCCCTGCTGGATCAGGCCAAAAGCCCATCTAGTCCAGCTTCCTGTGTCACACAGTGGCCCCACCAGATGCCTCAGGGAGCACACGAGACAACAAGATACCTGTGTCCAGTCGCCACTCCCTTGCACCTGGCACAGAGAAAACCCACTTCTAAAAAAAAAACAAAAAAAAAAAAAACCAGGAGGTTGCTTATGGCTTGTAACCTGTGATGGTCTTTTCCTCCATGAATTTGTCCAAACCCCTTTTAAAGGCATCTAGGCCAGGTGCCATCACCACATCCTGTGGCAAGGAGTTCCACAGATGAATCACACGCTGGGTAAAGAAATATTTTCTTTTGTCTGTTCTAACTCTCCCTCCACTCAATTTTAGTGCGTGTCCCCTGGTTCTGGTGTTGTGCGAGAGGGAGAAGAATTTCCCTCTATCCACTCTCTCCATCCCATGCATAATTTTATAAGTCTCAATCATGTCCCCCCTCAGGCGCCTTTTTTCTAGGCTGAAAAGCCCCAGACGCTGTAGCCTTTCCTCGTAAGGGAGGTGCTCCAGCCCACAAATCATTCTGGTCGCTCTTTTCTGCACCTTTTCCAATTCAACTATATCCTTTTTGAGGTATGGTGACCAGAACTGGACACAATACTCCAGATGTGGCCTTACCATCGATTTGTACAAAGGCATAATGATATTGGCCGTTTTATTCTCAATCCCCTTTTTAATGATCCCGAGCATGGAATTGGCCTTCTTCACAGCCGCCGCACACTGGGTCGACACTTTCATCGACCTGTCCACCAGGACCCCAAGATCTCTCTCTTCATCCGTCACAGACAACTCAGAACCCATTAGCGTATATGTGAAATTTTGGTTTCTTGCCCCAATGTGCATCACTTTGCACTTACTTACATTGAAGCGCATCTGCCATTTTGCTGCCCATTCTCCCAGTTTGGAGAGATTTCTTACCTCTTTCTACAAATTGAGATTTTCAGAAAATCAACCAAATTAAAGATGGGCAGCCCAATCCTAACTATCCGGTGGGAGGCCCAGGGTCACCCGCCGGATCCCATGCTTGCTCCAGGCCACTCTGGAAAGGCCCGGAGGTCTACTCGGGGAAAGGGAATATTCATCCCCTTCCCCTGGTGTAGAGCTGGGAGGCCCCAATGGACCTCCTTGAATTTCTGCCAGCTATTTAGCTGGCGGAAGTAAGAAGAAGCCGTGTAAGGTCTGAGTCGGTCTGGCGGGAGACGGGGATATGGCAGACGAAATCCCCACCCCCTCCCAGGTCTGCTCAGCCAATGGCCCCCCTCCCTCGCCATCCGGACCATCCATGCGGTCACCTGGGGATCCCATACCTTCCTCCGGCGGCCACATGGGTGATCCAGCACCGGAGTAAGTACTGCCAGCCTACCGCCGGTGGCCCTTACTCTAGAGTCATCACGAACGTGATTTATGGCAAAGCACGTGGTTTTTCACTGAGCCACAGCCAAGGCCAGCCCAGGTTCTCCTGATGCCTGAGGCGGCATGCCAAATGCTGCCCCTTACTTGACGATATGTCAGCCTCTGCTCCTCTCACTCTCCAACAGTGCAATCCTATCCAACTTACACCACTGGTATAACCAGCAGTGCAGCAAAAATGGGAGGCCCTAGAATGGAAAGGGGATTCAAATCCCCTTTGAATCCCCCTTTGGAGGGGATTTGAATCCCCTTTGCATTCTGGGGCCTCCTGTTCTCGCTGCACCGCTGGTTACACTAGTGATGTAAGTTGGATAGGATTGCGCTGCAATGCTCTGGCTCAGCACTCTCCTCCCCTCCACATTTCCTCTTTCTCTCTGTCCCCCTCTTCCTTTACCAGTCCAGGGAGTAGAAAGAGGAGGAGCAGTGGAGGCAAGACCGAGATGGGTGCCCCTACCAACCTGCTGCCTGAGGCAACTGCTTCAGTTGGCTTCATAGATGGACTGGTTCTGGCCACAGCCTTTCTGTTAATCAACCCCCTGGAAGAACCTTGGAAGAAGAATAGAACTGGAGAACTCTGCTCATCCCCAATATACTGTAGCCTTGTATAGTCAAAGCTCACTAAGCTTGTTGGGTCTGCTTGTGTACTGTTTTGAGACTTGGCTGAGAGGGCTTATGCGCTTATCATTCCTTCCCTTCTGCAACCCACAAGTTTGCAAACGAACAGAGTTTTTACAGACCCCATTTAACTTCCATTCTCTCTCCTCCAGAATAATTATGAAAAGTTACCCTGAACTGTCTGCTACTCAAAGGAATAACTGCCCAGTAGTGTTTATGTATTGAAAATATCAATATTTTCACAAACCTCTCATTAGTCGCTGCTGAGAGTAAATTCATCCTGCTGGAAAACTTCATTTATGCCTGGCTGTTTTGTAGCAATTCTACTTGACCAGTTGCTATAATATTTGGTGTGCCCCCCCTCTTCTTTTGGAAGAAGAAAGTAGTGCTAATGAGGTGATGGCTACGACCATCCTTGTTCCCAGTCTTCATTATCCTGTCGGTCTCATTAGCTTGGCAGTGACTGCCTCGTGTGCATCTGCAGATGCCAGAACTACATATACATACATACTGCATATAACCCTCTGCAAATGTATATACTCAGACATTGCTACCAGACATAAAAAATAATAATGAAAAGATTTGGAAGAGGAATGATGAACTCTGCAGAAATCCACAGTTATATGTCAAAGAGCAGACCTATTGGGATGCATTTTGCGTCTGAAGCGTTTTATACCAGGTTGGCAGTGAAGTTTTGCTTCTCCAGGACCTGAATTCTGACAGGCTTCTCAGACTTTCTGCAAGAGACAGAAGAAAAGGGTGCTTGAAATAGAACTGATATCCCATTTCTACTCTTCGTTATATTAGAGGACTTGCCGAGACTTAGCACAGGGTCAGTGAAGACAAGCAATTTTTCTCAATGTCACTATATCCTTGGCCTGGTTTTAATATCATCATGAGCAACTTAGTGCTAACAAAATGTCAAGCAGCAAACCCCAATGTTAGCTGATGCTGTGTCAGGTTTTATAGTTTTCTTTTTATATTTCTGCATACAGTACTTCCATACAGCCACATGTGGAAGGTTGTTGTCTGTTTTGTTAAAAGTAAAGGTAAAGGTATCCCCTGACAATTAAGTCCAGTCGTGTCCGACTCTAGGGTGTGGTGCTTATCCCCATTTCAAAGCCGAAGAGCCAGCGTTGTCCGAAGACGCCTCCGTGGTCACGTGGCCGGCATGACTCTCCTTGCCGCAGCGCATAACATGCTGGAACACGGAGCGCTGTTTACCTTCCCGCAAGCGGTACCTATTTATCTACTCGCATTGACATGCTTTGGAACTGCTAGTTCACTTAAAATGCCTGTGTCAGTTGGGCAATTCCTCTTCCTTCTACCCTCCTAATGGCAGGCTTTTCCTCTCTCCTTTCTTACAGCTGAGCCTGATATTCCCCAGAAACTCCTCTCCCTGTGGGCAAAGCCACACTTTGCATGTGTGCAGCATCTCCCTTCTTAGCATCCTTACACTCTTTCCCCAGCAAGGCTCTGATCTCCTCCCCATGCTTCCATCCAACTTGCTTCTGTGGTGTTTTACATTCTGCTTTCCCCCTTACAATCGTAATTAGTCCTTCAATACATTCATTCTGATTAATTATCCTGGGCTCCGAGTCTCTGTCTTTGCCTTCCCCTTTTGTGTGGCACTGGCTTGCAAGGCGCACTCTCATCAACCAGTGGTCAAAGGTCCCTTGACATGCATGTTGTGGGTTCACTTATATATGTGTGTACATGTGTCCCCAGAACACGCATGGTAACCCTGCCGCAATAAAAGAGGCTAGAAAAGAACATTGTTCCAGGGGATTTAACATTGCACTGTTCTAGCCACTTTGTACAACTATTAAAGATAAAATTGAATTAAATGCTTTTTCCCATTGTATTTCCATGCAAATTGCCCTGCACAGATACATAATAAAAGTTTACTTTTGTCCTGCTTTTCCTTAATCTCTATCAAAAGAAAAAGACTCTGAAGTTCAAACAGGACAAGAAAAAAGTCACTTAATAGGATCCTATTTTCTAGCAAGCATATGCCTCAGAACATTAATTTTTTTAATATCCCAAAGTGTCAAATCACTGCTTTAGGAAGAAATCACAGCTTCAAGGGACAATTTTCAGCTTGAATGTATACAGGGAGGGAATGACCATCCCTGTCTCAGTGGGACCCAGTTTTGACCAGGTTCATGACCCTCTTGTGCGGCTACTTTTGACAAAAAAGAGACGCTTCTGGCTGGAAGCATGCCTCTAGCACATACATTTTTGTGTGCATGTCTAGTTTGGCCATACTTTGTCTCAGGATTCTGGTAAGCAGGTGTGCACGCTGACAAAAAATCATTTCCAGCCTTTTTTTTTTTTTCATTTTTGTGTGCAATAATCTTAAGCTATGTCTGTGTGCATTTGAGGCATTCAAGCATTCAGCTGTGTTCGTGACATAATGAAAATCATCAGAGTTTTCTCTCCCCCCCCCCCCGGTTTGTTTATTTTCAGTCCCATTAGTTTCAATGTGAGAACCACCTCTGTTTCTTCTGCCCATAGCTTCATGATTGGAAAAACAATCTACGTGAAATTCGCTGGCATCTGAGGACTTTCCAAAAGGTCACATCAGCTACATTTCCGACAGATAGCACTAAGTGGTCTCATTTTAGAGGACATTGAAAAGCTTCCCAGTGATATCTGGGACTGGCCCATGATATTTTGCTACCTAGAGCAGCACACCAAACAACAACAACAACAACTTCCCAGTGATATCTGGGACTGGCCCATGATATTTTGCTACCTAGAGCAGCACACCAAACAAACAACAACAACAACAACTATTATTATTATTATTATTATTATTATTATTATTATTATTATTATTAACAGTATTTATATACCACTTTTCAACAAAAAGTTCACAAAGCAGTTTACAGACAAAATGCCCCCTCCTTTCTCACTTCTAGACAGGTACAATCCTGTCTAGTCTTGGACTGGTGAAGAGACTGCTCCGCCGATCCAGGGTGTCGTAAATGTGCCATAAAGCACGTTTCAGCACCCAGAGAGTAAGCGGTGCCAGTAGAGAAGCTTGCACTGCTCCTCCGGTGCCACAGAATGGTGGAATGTTGCGGCAGAGAGGTAAGTCCTCACTGGTGGCAGAGGGACATGGGGAGGAAGGAACGGGGCATTCCAGAGGTGGGGGTGGGATTGGTTGGCTGCGCCCGGGCAGGGGGAGGGATTGGCAGCATCCTCCTCCACCGAATCCTATCCCCCTTCCTGGTCTTGGTCTCTTGAATGTCTTACACGGGGCTCTTGAATGTGTGTCAGCAAAATAGCTGGCGCACATCCTAGTAGCCCCATCAGGGCGACTGGCACATTACTCAGGGTAAAGGTACAAATGTCCCTTTACCCAAAGGAGGCCACTGACTGTGCCGGGGCAGGTCCAATCCTGTACAGGATGTGGCAGGCACCTTATTTGCTCCGAAGCATCCTGCTAGACAGGATTGGGCTGCCCCTCTCTTTTTCTATTAAAACCACCAGATTCCTTTTTTCTTTCAAATCTTTCCTCTTCCCTTTTCTGTAGTAAGTGAAGCTGAAAAGTCACTTGGCGCTATTTGGCCTTCCTTTCTCTGCAAGCCACCCATGGCGGGATGCTGGGTAGGCAGCCATTCTGCCTTTGAGAACTGGGCTAGAGCCTGCTCTGCAGGTTGGTGAGAAGTGTTGATGGTGTGAAACCTTTCCTTTTACTTCCCCCCCCCCAAACTCAGGAGTCTAGGGAAGTGGCTATGGTCACAAGTCAACAAATATGC
The DNA here is from genome assembly GCA_026170595.1 of Plestiodon gilberti rubricaudatus. Taxonomy (NCBI): domain Eukaryota; kingdom Metazoa; phylum Chordata; class Lepidosauria; order Squamata; family Scincidae; genus Plestiodon; species Plestiodon gilberti. The sequence goes on along the minus strand of JANXHW010000002.1, from coordinate 188,989,541 downwards.
CATCCCACCAAGATTTGGAGCTGGAAAGGGTTATTGGAATTTTGGAGACATAAAAACTCAATTTGACTTTAAGGAATAAACAAACCCCTGTTTAAATTGAAGCGATGAACCCCATAGATCAATTGGGGGGGGGAGTATTTCACGGTTCAATGAACAGCGTGGCCCTCCTGGTCTGTGGATCTGTGGCATTTTTGTGGCAGTCTTGTAAATAGCCATGCTATCAATCTGGCCATTTGCTCTCCAGGCAGGCATCTAGCATCAAGAACAGGTGTATAGATGTGTGTCTCCTGCATGCCTTGAATTAAAAAAGGGAATAAACAGAATTAAAATATTGACCATGTAATGCAACTTATGAGAAATCTTAAACTAAAAACCTTTGACATCCTGAACAGGCGGGAAGCAATATGAGACAGCTGGCAGCCAATGGGTCATTTTAGTGCTACAACTCCTAACAATTGTGCTTCAGGCAAGCAAAACTCTGACTAATAAAAAGTGAGGGCCTCTACCTTTAGCAGAAGAGATTTAGGATTCAGACTTTGATTTTGACAGACTGGAGGTGTGCCTCTTGAATATAGCTGAAATGCCACAACTAATTGGAGTTTCACATTGTTACATCTGCACAAGGGATTTTCAGACTCCCAAAGGACTTAGAAATGTGCATCATAGAGAGAGAACAACCCTACCAATGAACAAAAATGTATTTCTGTGAGCTGAATCAGTATGACTTCCAAATGACTGATTGGGATACACTGGGGATTTTTCTTTATGATTGCCAACAACCCGGGACAAGGTGAGGCAAGAGATAAATAGAAGAGACTTTCAGAGCACATAGTAGTTTGGAACAATATCAGAAGTGTATTGGTGAGCATCCCCTTCATGAATCATTGCCTTGTTGTGGCGAAGGGGCTTGCGTAACTCAATGAAGCCATGAGCTATGCCGTGCAGGGACACCCAAGACGGACTTGTCGTAGCAGAGAGTTCTGACTAAAACTGATCCACTGGAGAAAGAAATGGCAACCCACTCCAGTAACCTTGCCAAGAAAATCCCATGAACAGTACCAAAAGGCTAAAAGATATGACGCCGGAAGATGAGCCCCTCAGGTCGGAAGGTGTCCAATATGCTACTGAGGAAGAGCGGAGGACTATTCCAAGTAGACCCAGAAAGAATGAAGCGGTTGGGCCAAAGCCGAAAGGACGTCCAGCTGTGGATGTGTCTGAGGTTGAAAGGAAAATCCAATGCTGCAAGGAGCAATACTGCTTAGGAACATGGAATGTGAGGTCTATGAATCAAGGCAAGCTGGATGTGGTCAAAAATGAGATGATAAGATTGAACATTGACATCTTGGGAATCAGCGAACTAAAATGGATGGGCATGGGCGAATTTAAGTCAGGTGACCATCATATCTACTACTGTGGGCATGAATCCCTTAGAAGAAATGGAGTAGCCCTCATAGTCAATAAAAGAGTGGGAAAGGCAGTACTGGGGTGCAACCTCAAAAACGACAGAATGATTTCAGTTCGAATCCAAGGCAAACCATTCAACATCACAGTAATCCAAGTGTATGCCCCAACCACTGATGCCGAAGAAGATGAAGTTGACCGGTTCTATGAAGACCTACAACACCTTCTAGAACTGAAGAAGATGAAGTTGACCGGTTCTATGAAGACCTACAACACCTTCTAGAACTAGCACCCAAAAAAGATGTCCTTTACATCATAGGAGACTGGAATGCTAAAGTAGGAAATCAAGAAATAAATGGAACAACAGGCAAGTTTGGCCTTGGAGCGCAAAATGAAGCAGGGCAAAGGCTAACGGAGTTCTGTCAAGAGAACACGCTGGTCATAGCAAACACTCTTTTCCAACAACACAAGAGGCGACTCTACACATGGACATCACCAGATGGTCAATACCGAAACCAGATAGATTATGTGCTTTGCAGCCAAAGATGGAGAAGCTCTATACAATCAGTAAAAACAAGACCTGGAGCTGACTGTGGCTCAGATCATGAGCTTCTTATTGCAAAATTCAGGCTTAAATTGAAGAATGTAGGGAACACCACTAGACCAGTCAGATATGACCTAAACCATATCCCTTATGAGTATACAGTGGAGGTGAAGAATAGATTTAGGGCATTAGACCTGGTAGACAGAGTGCCTGAAGAACTATGGACGGAAGTTCGTAACATTGTACAGGAGGCAGCAACTAAAACCATCCCAAAGAAAAAGAAATGCAAGAAAGCAAAGTGGCTGTCAGATGAGGCTTTACAAATAGCTGTGGAAAGAAGGAATGCGAAAAGCAAGGGTGAAAGGGAAAGATATAAACAACTGAATGCAGATTTCCAGAGAATAGCAAGGAGAGATAAGAAGGCCTTCTTAAATGAACAATGCAAGGAAATCGAGGAAAACAACAGAATAGGGAGGACTAGAGATCTCTTCAAGAAAATTGGAGATATCAAGGGAACGTTTTGTGCAAAGACGGGCATGATAAAGGACAAAAAAGGCAGAGACCTAACAGAAGCAGAAGAGATTAAGAAGAGATGGCAAGAATACACAGAAGGACTATACAAGAAAGATCTTAATGTTCCTGATGACCACGCTGGTGTGGTCACTGACCCAGAGCCGGACATCCTAGAGAGTGAAGTCAAGTGGGCCTTAGGTAGCATTACTAACAACAAAGCCAGCGGAGATGATAATATCCCAGCTCAGCTACTTAAAATCCTAAATGATGATGCTGTGAAAGTGCTGCACTCAATATGCCAACAAATTTGGAAAACTCAGCAGTGGCCAAAGGATTGGAAAAGGTCAGTTTACGTTCCAATTCCAAAGAAGGGCAGTGCCAAAGAGTGCTCAAACTATTGCACAATTGCACTCATTTCACATGCTAGCAAGGTTATGCTCAAAATCCTACAAGCTAGGCTTCAGCAGTACGTGGACCGAGAACTACCAGAAGTACAAGCTGGGTTTCGAAGAGGCAGAGGAACTAGAGATCAAATTGCCAACATGCGCTGGATCATGGAGAAAGCACGAGAGTTCCCAAAAAACACCTACTTCTGCTTCATTGACTACGCAAAAGCCTTTGATTGTGTGGATCACAACAAGCTGTGGCAAATTCTTAAAGAGATGGGGGTACCAGACCACCTTACCTGTCTCCTGAGAAACCTGTATGCAGGTCAAGAAGCAACAGTTCGAACCGGCCATGGAGCAACCGACTGGTTCAAAATTGGGAAGGGAGTACGGCAAGGCTGTATATTGTCACCCTGCTTATTTAACTTATATGCAGAGTACATTATGAGAAATGCAGGGCTGAATGAATCGCAAGCGGGAATCAAGATTGCCGGGAGAAACATCAACAACCTCAGATATGCAGACGATACCACCCTAATGGCAGAAAGTGAAGAAGAACTCAAGAGCCTCTTGATGAGAGTGAAAGAGGAGAGTGCAAAAGTTGGCTTGAAACTCAACGTTAATAAAACTAAGATCATGGCATCTGGTCCCATCAATTCCTGGCAAATAGAAGGGGCAGAAATGGAAGCAGTAAAGCAGTAACAGATTTTACTTTTTTGGGTTCCAAGATCACTGCAGACGGAGACAGCAGCCATGAAATTAAAAGACGCTTACTCCTTGGAAGGAAAGCTATGGCAAACTTAGACAGTATAATAAAAAGCAGAGATATCACCATGCCAACAAAAGTTCGTATAGTCAGGGCCATGGTGTTCCCAGTAGCAATGTATGGTTGCGAGAGTTGGACCATAAGGAAGGCTGAGCGCCGAAGAATAGATGCTTTCGAACTGTGGTGCTGGAGAAGACTCCTGAGAGTCCCTTGGACTGCTAGGAGATCAAATCAGTCAATCCTAAATGAAATCAAGCCTGACTGTTCCCTGGAAGGACAGGTACTAAGGCTGAAACTCAAATATTTTGGCCACCTAATGCAAAGAGAGAACTCTCTGGAGAAGACTCTGATGCTGGGAAAGATTGAAGGCAAAAGGAGAAGGGGAAGGCAAAGGATGACAGCATCACCGATGCAACGAACATGAAAATGAGCGAACTCAGGAAGATAGTGGAGGATAGGAAGGCCTGGCGGGACATGGTTTATGGGATCACGAAGGGTCGGATACGATTTAACGACTGAACAACAATTGGTGAGCATTGTTAGAAAAAAGCTTTGGAACTCTTGGACTCACAATGCACACGTACATTATGAACTCATTAGTTTTATCACGGTTTAACTGTCACAGATTCCCCCAAAGAATCCTGGGAAATATTCTTTCGTTAGTGATGATGTTAAGAATTCTCGGGTAGAGCTTCCCTGCCCTGGCTCCTCACGAAAGCTTCCATTTCTAGGGTTCCCTGGTGAGGGTGAATGACTATTAAACTAGCCTATGTTATGACTGCAGTGTAGATATGGTCTCAGTCACCATGGTGCTCTCCAGATGCAAGCCTGATACAGATTTATGGCTTTTTCTGCTACTGTATTGGGAGAAGTTAACAGAAAGCAATATATGGCATAAGAACGACCTGCCTGTCCCTAGCTTTTCAACAGACTTATTAATATTCTTAACTCTTCTTTGTTTTCTTTGAAACTCTGCTGCTCTCTAGTGATCAAATTGAACTTTTATTTTTCCTTTCACCATCCACCCAGACTCAGCAAAAGGTCAATTTGGGTGCTAGTAATGGCACTACAAAATACAAATACAGTTTCAAAGGTACAAATAATGCACATATGCATGTACCTTTCCCATTTAAAATACTGTATTCTCATTTGCTACTGGCAGATATTTTGAAGGGAAAACCACAAATTATGCACTTACGTTTCCCATAACGGAGACTGATATTATTAAAAATAATAAAATTATCAAAAAATTATATACTGCTTTTCAACAAAAGCATTCACAAAGTGGTGTACATAGCAAGATGATTTCCCTGTCCCTGAGAACTCACAACGTTAAAAAAAGAAATGCAAAAGATTCACTAGCAAATAACCACTGGAAGGGCAGCTATGCTAGGGTGAATAGGGAGTTGCTCTCACCTTGCTAAATATGAGAGATAGGCGTTGGCCCCCATTTGCGGGCCGGCGCCAGTTACCCGGCTCCTCTCCTGGCTCGCTGGATGAGGGCAGGAAAACTCAGGCAGCCGATTGGCTGCTCGGGTAATGGGGGTGGAACTGATAGGCCAAGAGCGTAATGCTCCTTTCGGCTCTCCTCAGTCGCGCCCCAACGGTGTGTGTGTTAGTTTTTTTTTTCTGTTTTTAAATAGTGTCCTGTGGTGGGGGCACAAAAGGGAGTGAAACTGTGGTAGAGTTTGAAGGGCTTTAGAGCATTGTCCTGCCATGGTTCCAGTTCTGAACAAGCTCCCCGCATGCCATTAAAAAAAAACAGGTTTCCTTTGTCAGCCAATGGAAGTCTGTGGTGTGGTGTGGTTTTTTTTGGCTTTAAAATAGCACATGGAAAGGGGAGGGGTGCAAATGGGAGCGAAACTGCACTGGGGAGAAAGTTCTGAAGCCCTCCAACCACAATTTGCTATCTTTCATTACTCCCAAGGATACAAGTAAAAAACATTAACAAACACACTGGGCTACACTACATGTTTACGGTACACATGTACTGGCAGACACATGTATGAGTGTTGGCAACCAGGGATTTGCAGTCATTTTACTTTTGGTCTCTTTTTCTGCCTCTCTCCAGAGCTGTTAACACTTGCACAGTGGTGCCAATTCACAGACATAGTACCACCGCTGCCATATGAGCTTGGCTAAATGTTAAGGCAATGGCGACTCGATGCATTCCCAAGATGAACTGGCCCTTCATGAGATACCCTGTTGTCACTCCCTTGCACCTGGCACAGAGAAAACCTACTTCTAAAGCCAGGAGGTTGCTTATGGCTTTGTGACGTCCATGCTTGTGGCCTCAAGGGATTGGGGCGAGGTAGGTCTGCTGGTAAGTTGCTGCTCTGAACCCCGGGGTGTGGTCTTAGAGGCGGTTCATAGGTCGGGGTAGAAGCAGAGGCTGGGGTAAACCTTAAGCGGCTCTTCCCCCACTCCCACAACTGACCCCAGGTCATGCTGGGAGGTTGAGGCCTGCAGGTCGCTCCAAGCCTCCCTTCACCTTGAGAACAGCTGTCTGTCAAAAGCGGGCCCTCCCTCTGTTGCCTCACAGGGGATGCCTCTCCTTTTCCCTGCTGTCCATAGTTCCGCCCGTGCGTTCCTCCTCTATTGGAGGTACTGAGTGGGATCTTTCCTTCCCAGTCAGAGAGACTCCTACTCCCCCCTCCTCTCTCCTCAGCCACCCAGCTCCTTATGAGCTCCTGGGCTGGCACAGCATGCCCCGCCCCTTCCTGGGGAGGGCCTCCCAGAGGTTGCAAGTCTTGCAAGACTCCTACATAAGTCCCGCCCCCGCCTCCTTTGCTGGGCCTGGCAGTTGCCTGCCAGGAGCCTTCCAAAGCTGCAGACTCCCAGCTGGTTTCCTGCTCTCCTGTTGCCTTAGCCCACGCAGCCGATTGCCAGGTGGGTTTGGCTGTGGTGTGACAGGCTTGTAACCTGTGATGGTCTTTTCCTCCATGAATCTATCCAGACCCCTTTTAAAGGCATCTAGGCCAGGTGCCATTACCACATCCTGTGGCAAGGAGTTCCACATATGAATCACACGCTGGGTGAAGAAATATTTTCTTTTGGTGCACAGGTACTTTCTTTTGGTGCACAGGTAGTCACTTGCGAGCTGCTCTCTCATGTCAGCTCTTTCCACTAGTTTCTTACACTTCTGGCATGAGAATGTGTGAGGTCTCTGTATCCTACATTTCAATTTTTCACACTCCAGCTGGCATCGGTTATGGGTTCCCTCAGGAGCATGCAAATACAAATCCAACAAAGTTAAAAGAAAAGCTCTGGTAGCCTCTGACTCCCTTGTGTTTCTGACTTGTCACCTTAGCCTGATCTGATCAGGAAGTCCATAATGCTCTATATCAACTTTGACACAATGGTATGCAAAATCTAACTCACTCGGTGGTTTTGTGGTAACTGTATGGCACCTCTCACTGCAGTGTCAGAATGAAAATGCAAATACTGTACAGTGGACCCCACTTTATGCTGGTAATCTGATCCGGAGACACTACTGTATTGTGAAAATATTGTAATGAGAACCCAAAAATGCATTGTTTTTTGGTAATGTGTTCCAAGACTTCAGAAGTTGAAGTTTCTGCCACAGAACTAAGCCATTTCCATCTCTAAAAGGTGATTTAAAAGGTGCCTACTGCACTCTTCAGGGGCCATTGTTATCAGTTTAAACAATGTTGTAGTTATAAATTACAAGGCTGTATCCTTCCCTTCCCTCAATACACGCAGCCACAATGTTGCTACTGGCTGAAATGCTACCTAGAATGCTTGCCTTTGCATCAGCATTCACATCGGCTATATCCTTCCCTCCATACACACAACCATGGTGTTAAAAACGCTGCTATTGATTGAGATGCTACGAAATGCGTGCATTCGTATCAGTGATTGATTTATCTGTTACCCATGAGGCCACGTTGGTGGCAATCATGAGCCCATTGTAAAGTGATCGGGTCGTAAAGTGAACCCATTGTAAAGTGGGGGTTCCACTTCCACCCACTGTGTTGAAGCTCACAATCAAGAACCGATTTCAGCATTCACACCTTCACTCCAACTATTTTAATAAAAACTTATTTGGGATTTTGATGCTGTGAATTCCCAGGCAAGTTTCAAAAGAAAAGTCAGAAGTGTGTTTAGATTGTAGGTGGTTAATCTACGCTTTGCTTTACCTCTGTGAGCCAACCGACAATCCACCCCGTAACTGTGATCTTTTTTCTCAGGTTGCTGAATGCACCATGAACATCTCCTGAGAGCATTCCAGTTTACTTCAAATGCACTCTAGACCATCTTTTACTGGAGAAAGTCTTAAGATTCTAGTGCTATTGAAAAAGATTCCTAACAACAGAACAGAAGTGCTTTCTGACAATGCATCAACAGTGCCCTCTGCTGTTCTTCTTTAGTATTGGTTTTAAAAACGTAAAGAAAGCTCTGCTGCATCAGGACAAAATCCCATGTACAGTAGTTCAGCATCCTGTTTCCCACAGTGGCCAACCATGTGCCTGTTGGAAGCCCACAAGCAGGAGGGAAACACAGACTTCCATCGACTGAGCTGAGCAATTCTTTTTTTTTTCTTTTCTCTGCTTGGTTCACACAGACAGGGGCGTCGCCTGATGTGGGGCCCTGGGGCGGTGGGCCCCAGGGCGCAAGGGCGGAGGGCCTCTGGAGGGGCGGGAGAGGGCCTCTGGAGGGGCGGGAGACATCTTAGGTTTCGGGTTTTTTTTGGCTTTTTTCCGTTTTTTTCTGGCTTTTTAAAAAGGTTTTTTTAGGGGTAACGGGGCTTCTACGTGTATATGTCTGCTTTGCGCCACTTTTCCTGTTTATAGGGGCCTCCAGCGACGATCTCCTCCACCGACGATCTCTTCCAGGGGTGCAGATCGCTGAAACCGTTTCTGTGACACAGAAACCATCTTTCCAAACATCAGGAGGGGTGTGTGGTGTGTATGTTTTGTACCTGCTCTTCGGGGCTCTATCGGGAACATCAGCTTGTGGTTGGAGTGGGAATTGTCAGAGGTGCTGGGCTCCTTTGCTGCATGTGCACAAAAAGGACAACTTCCAGGTCCTTCCAGAAGGGGGCAGAAAAAGCAGGGTGGGGTGGATGGAGAGGCAAGGCAAGGCACTTCTGACACAATCCTATCTATGCTTACTCAGAAGCAAGTTCTCTTGAGTTCAGTTACTCCCAGGAAAGTGTTTATTATAGGATGGTAGCTCAGGTAGAGAGAGCGAGGAGGAGGTGATGGCCCCTTTCCTGCCCCTCTGCTCTATTCACTCTGAGCTGTCTCTGTATGTGCGTGCTTTGCTCCCTCGCCTGGCATTTCCATTTGGCTTGTCCTTCCAAGAGGTCTATCCTGATATCTTTGATATGCCATTAACTTGCGCGTGCGTGTGTGCACACGCGCATGTGTGTACATGCTTTGCTCCACCACCCGCTCCTTCCTGCCCAAGATTCCAACCAGATTCACAGAGCAAGAGAGGGGTGTGGTGACCTTTTTCTTCCCAGGCAGGAAAAAGGGCTTTCTGACAAAACTTATGTATGCCTACTCAGAAGTGGTGCCTACTCATGGAATTCCCTCCCTCTAAACATGAACTGCTCCCTCCTTTGCTTAGAGGCCTTCCAGCGTGGCCTGAAGACATTTCTTTTAAAATAAGCCCTCTGAGTAACTGCCCAGCCTCAGTATTTTAGAGGTCCAGCCCTTTCTTATAAGAGCTTATTATTACTGTTTTTGTACCTCGCTCTGTGTTTTTTAGATTGTATTAATGTTTTTAAGAGTTTTTATATTACCGTATTGTCCCGAGTATAAGACGCACCTGATTATAAGATGCACCCCTAGTTTAAAAACTTAAATTAGGAGAAAAAAGTGAGTCTTATACTCAGACAAATACGGTATATATTTACTGTGTTTATGATTTATATGAATCTTGTATTTTTATGATTTGTATTGTTGTGAGCTGCTTTGGGAAAAAGCAGGATATAAATCCAATAATAATAATAATAATAATAATAATAATAATAATAATAATAATAATAATAATACTCAGAATGCACATGAAACAAGCAGAACATTAATCTTGCTGCCACTGGCAAGAGCACGACGTTTAGTGCCTCAGAAGGGCAAACCCTGTGTGTGTGTGTGTGTGTGTGTGTGTGTGTGTGTGTGTGTGTGTGTGTGTGTGTGTGTGTGTGTGTGGAAGCTCCCACCCCTTCCAGCTGGCAAATGTTGCTAGGATATATGCAGGGATGGGAAGTTTGTTAAAGGTCAGGATGATTGACAGCGTTGGAGGAGGCACTAGCATGGCTTTTGCCACAAAGACATGTCTGGATTGCAGTGAACGTGTGGCCACAAATCCCACATGAATTGAAAGTCTCACAGAATAGCTACATGTTTGGTCTGGTCCTGAGAAATGCATTAACAGTTGCAGGAAATGGAAGTTGGCTAGGGCTACCAGATCGTTGACCGGGACGGAGCGATCGCCCCTTAAGGGGGAGGAGCGCGGGCGGGGCCGGTAATGAGCGTTACCGGCCCCGCCCGCGCTCCTCCCCTTTAAGGGCCGATTGCTCCGTCCCGGTTGATGATCTGGTAGCCCTAAAGTTGGCACACTCCAAATTTGTAGGTTTCCACATAATTCCTTTCAGCTCTGTCAAACCAGTCCCCAGAATGTCTTCAACTGATCTAGCATTTAAATCCTGGAATTAATTAACAGACACCATTAACTTCCCTTGCAGTCCTTGCAATTATCCTGGAATGTTTTAAATTAAACTAGCAGGAAAGAAATGTCAACTGTGTGGTATAGGTGAAGCATTTTTTGCCCAGGCAAGTTGGATTTGACAGCTATTAAACAATGTGGTCATGTAAAACTTCATTTGTTACGAGATGGGATTTTAATACCTATATTGCTTTTGTCTTGGGAGGAAAACAAAACACACTTTTCCATATCTTTGAACGACATAGTTACCTATATAGCAAATCGATTTCAGGGAAGCTCATCGCTAATAGCATGAGAAGTGGCTGGCTTGGATGATATTGTCCAAACCAACCCTTTGATGAATAATCTATATTCGTGCAAGGCTGCATTCCCTTAGTATAAACCTTGAAAACAAATTTCATTAAAATCAGTGGCACTTAATTTGAAATTGCCGAGGTTGGCCAGGTCTTCAAAGTTTTCTGTCTACAGGCATATATATTTACTGTTGAAGAAAGCCGAGTGCTTTTAAAACCAAGACCTTTTGAGTAGGCTGCCATTATTACAACAAAGATTTCTGCTGTATTTGTCTTGAAATTTGAAGAGAATGAAGATAGCTGAGCTTTGCTGTGCCTGTGAAGGATAAGATTTTAATTTGAAGACAATGAAATTGTGTGAAGAGTGGCAGCTCCGAGTGCTGGAAAGTAGAAGGCTTGAGCTGAAAAAGATTAAGGCTTAATTTGGCAGAGGTTTCCATTGTTGAAGTGATTAATTATCAAGACATTGCATTCATCTTAAGTGCTAACTTCATGTAAACCAAGAGGATCAAGCCAATCACTTAACGGCCATGACAAGACTGTTAATAATGAGGAACAAGTGAGCATACGAGCAGATAATACACACTGAGGAAGTGCTTTTAAACTTCTGTGACTTCTATTTATTTTAGTTTGATGTGAAAACAATGCAGCCTTTTGCAAGTCTTTCTATAATTTAGTTCAAAGACAAGTCAGAAAGGTCTACATGTGCACTAAGAAAATTTTGGATCACATATCAAAAAGCATTACAATACAGTTATGGGAGTAGCATTCGCATTCGCATTAGTTGGTTCCTCGTCCTCCTTCAGGTTGGAGTAAAATTTCTGTTGTCCTGAAGGGATGCGACCAATGGTGGTCAGGATAGTGTGCAGCTCTGAGACTCTTAGCTGGGCTGTGTTGGTTTCCATCAAATAGACTCTGGTGAGAGGCTGGCACTTTCTCTCTTAGAGATTACTGGGAGCAGGCAGGGGAGAGTTGCTGCACTCTCCAAGAAAAAATTGTCTTCCTGATCCCATCGCCAATTTCTAGCTCAGTGGTTCTAAAACCATTTAGCACCAGGACCCACTTTTTAAAATGACACTCTATCGGGACCCACCTAGCTTTACGAGACTTTTTTTAAAAGGTGATCTAGAAATAAAAATAAATATATTTATTTACAAGTAAAGAGCTCAGCTGCTTGCGGGGTAATTAGCAGCAAACTTGCAAACTGCAGGAGCTCAGTTCTTTGAAGGGCATTTAGTAGCTATCTGATTCTTAATAGCCTCAGGGCTTGTGACAATTACTTATCTGATCTTTCCATCCCCTGGGACCCACCAGAAATCAGGTCATGAGCCACCTAGTGGGTCCCGACCCACAGTTTGATAAACACTGTTCTAGCTATTAGTGGGGCAGATCCACTGCCCCAAATGTGGCAGTTCCTGCCATTCTGCTGCTTCCTTTGCCAGGGTATATGCACAAGCATACATGTGAGAGCCCCCATGCACAAGCGTGTCGGGCACCAAACAATGCATATGCACACACATGCACAAATTGCTCCCTTTTTGTTTATTGGTGTGTGCATTAGCGTGCACCCTCTGCTGATGCCCCTAAGCTGGCCAGATCCCTCCACCTTGTTGGAAATGGGTAAGCTTACCAGCCGTCCTGGAACCGTCCCGGAACACGGGCTCAGGTCCCGGATTGGTCCCAGACCGTTCCAGGCCCGGTGGAAGCCTCCGCCACCGCTTGTAATTTTAAAAGTTACCTTTTTTTTCTCTCGGCATCCATCTTGGATCTCGCGAGTCGCGAAGTCTCGCAAGATCCAAGATAGTGGCACCCAAATCTCGTGAGGGCACGAGGCCTTCTCCTTCCCAGTCTCACTGTCTTCTTCTCTGACTGCCAACCTGGGAGGACGTGCCATGCCTGGGCTCTGCTGCCCAGCGACCATACCTCATGCAGGGCGTGTCAGTTGTAGGGGCATGCCATCCTAAGTGTTAGACTAATCTCTGGCCTTAGCCAGATGCTGTATATATGAACCGTGAGTTAACCTTTTTCTTCTGCAACTTTAACTAACCTATGCCTCGTGTGTTTATTTAGCTAACTATAAAAGTCTGCCTGGGTGTAAATGGGAAAATCTTCAGATTAGAACTAAGAGGGAGGGTTCTGCTGTTTACTCTGCTCCCCTCCCGTGATAGAAAATACAATACACCTGGCAAGGAAGAGAGGAAGAAGTGACAGTAGCAGTGGGATGGCCAGATTATTAATTATGAACAGTATTTATATACCGGTTTTCAACAAAAAGTTCACAAAACGGTTTACAGACAAAATCAAATGATTAAATGGCTCCCTGTCCCCAAAGGGCTCACAGCATTGCTGCTGGGGCTCCGGCTCCGGCGGGCGGCCCAGGGGCCGCCGGCTGAATTTTAGTTAGGATTGGGCTGTAAGTTAATGGAAGGAATACAGTAGCTGAAAGAGAAACTGAACAATCAGTTCATATCTCAGAATGGTGCATTTTTATGAGTCAACCATCAATGTGTGACAGTGCCTAAGAAGTGAAATAGCATTTGTTGTGCATCTCAAGACTTGATAAGCCTAAATATAGCTGTTCTTGCATTGAGGAAAAAAAAGATGCAAGTTTAGTTAGTATATTTTTATTCACTGGTGCTATATAAGCACTGATTACATGCTGTTTTAATAGGGAACAGGCATATAAATATTTATTCAGATCTCTTCTATTGACAATTAAAAAAAAATAAGGTTATATCGATTAACTGGGAAGGACATTATCAAGATTTCTGAATCTAGGATTTATCCAAGAAAGTGAATTCTAAGTACCATTGAAATTAATGGGATTTGAGTTAGTCTTAAGTAACCTGTCTCATTGAATCCAGTAGTGCTAAGTCAGGATTCACTTTCTTTGGATGCAGCCCAGTGTATTCTAAGGAATGCATGCATTATGATGTTTATAGACGCAAACTGTCCTACTGCAGTCTTGGAACAGTGGCCCTAATATCCATTGCAAGGGGGTGGACGACCCTGGAGCAGGACGGAATGGGGCCCAGAGGGCTGCAGGGCTAAGGAGAGATTGGAAAAAAATGATCCCTCTTTGCAGGAATCAAAGTGACTGCAAAGCTAGGTCAATTACGGTGCAATCCAGTTGTAACTTTGGCCGGCGGAACGAGTGTTCTGCCGGCCAAAGACGTCACAAACGTGCCCGACGGATCTTTAGAACAGGATTGGGCTGCCCGTGACTTAACATCAACAGAATTTACAGTCCAATCCTATCCTTCTCCCCCACCCTCCGCTGGTACAGCTGTGCTGAAAAGGTGTGCCCTTTATCTAGCAGGGGGTGGGTGCTGAATCAGGGGCCTTTGGAAGGGAAAGGGGATTTAAATCCCCTTATCCCTCTGTAAGCCTCCCGCTCCTCAGACCTGCGCCAGCGATTTCTACAGACAAAGCCATTCTGAAGGGTTTTCAAGGGCCCAAACATGGGGCATAAATTTATTAACTAAATAAATACAATCTGAAAGTCATTTGGAGTTTCCCATATTGAAACTTTTATAAATGTTATGTGTATCGCATAGATTGCGATATTTGCAGAAACTTAGCTTTGACTCTAAAGCAGCATTGCCCCAGATGGTCCAATAAAAAATAACATCTGAACTGCATCCCATCTGTCTTTTTATACAATCAACACAGAAGGAAAAAAAAAACCCTCTGAAAATGGCTTCTCTACCTGGTAGGTTGTCAGGTTAACTCTTAGTTCACTGTAGCCTTTCCACCAAAAATAAAACCAAGCCCAACCAGATTTTGGGTTGAATATTGTGATTCCATCATTTCCTAAGCTTGACTTGAAGCTTCTTAGTGGCCTCTCAGAAACTTCCCAGGTTTATAATGAATCCACTTCTGGGTCATACTTACATGAACAAGCAGGATATAATATTTCAATATCAACACACTGTTTGAACTTTTCATTTGCATTTCCCTTATATATTAACCTGCACCTGTGCCTGTATTGGAAAATGCGGAAGACTTTCCCCAAGGTGATAGAATGTGGTGTCAGCAGTGGTTCAGAAGTAGACAGACTACTCAGCTGCAGCTACTAGAGGTCCTTAGGTAGGGTGTGGGTTGCAGAAAGAAGGAAAGCTTTGCAAGAGAAAGACTGACCTACCTGGCTGTGCTGACTGACTCTTGGACTGGCTTTTGGATTTACCCTGACCTGGCTGTGTGATTGACCTTGGACTGGCTTGAGAAACCTGCTTTGACTCTGACCTTGAACTGGCTTGAGAACCCTGACTGGCTTTTTGAACTTGGACTGGCTTGTGGACTCTGACTTGGTTGACCAACTTGTGAGTGCAAGAAAGGGGAACTAATCAGCCTAAAGTGGGTCTAGGCCTCTTAAGGGGACCATAGAAGGTATTATTGGGACAGTGCCAGAGCATCTGTGTTGTCCTGATTTTTAATTCACAGAAAACCATTTCCATGCTCATGTACAAGATATGCATGAATGAGAGCCAAAGCATCTGGATCCGTCTCACACTTTGGATATTGTAATTCTTAGCAAAATCATCTTCATTTTGCCACTAAAACATGCATGACTGAGAAAGGCTATGCAGTTTTAAAACTACAAAGTCTATGATGCAGTGTAGAACTGGCACCTTCCTTTCACTTTGTTCTTGATGCCCAGCAAAATGGAAGCGGCTGAATGAACTGCATTTTTTGTGCATCATTGACCGGTCTAACCCATTCCCCTTCATTCCTTCTGTTGTTCAGCATGCAAAAGCCCCTGTGCGAAGATGGAGAGGAGGAGACAAGCAGCAGTGGGCTGTTTAGTGCCTTCTCAGTCATAGCCACTGCTTAAATGAGTTATCAAACCTATTTTTCCCAAAGTAGTAGAACACTGCAAATTCTCAAATGATGCGCTACCACTTTGGATAAATGTGCCTTTAGTGTTTGGAATATGTAAATAAACCGAAGTCCTAATTTGATATCCAAAGGAATTTCTAATTTCTAGTAAAATAAATTGCTGACATTAGAGGGCAGCAAAACCACATATACAGGAAAAATACATTCAGGAGAATTTGGTAGGGAAGTCTCCCAGTTTGATTAAAAACAAAAACAAAACCAAAGGTCAGAGACAAATGCCCCAAATCGGATCAGAATGCATTTTATGGTCACCATTAACAACGTTGTAAAGAAAAACCGAGGATATAAAAAAGCAAGCTGGCTGTGTAATATGCATACAATGCTGTTTCTGTCAATCAAACTATAACAGTATAATGAAAAAGAAACTCAGAGCCCAATTCTATCCTTCCACCACCACCACTGATGCAGCCGCGTCAAAGGAACACACTGTATCCAGTGGGGGGGGGGATCGAGAGGCTTCGGAGGGGAAAGGGAATTTAAATCCCCTTCCCCCCCCCCATAAGCATCCTGCTTTGCAGTGGGTCTCCTTGGACCTGCTCCAACTCTCTAGCTGCCACAAGTCCAAGGAGTGAAAGGGGGTGGGGGAGCTGCAAAAAGGAATGTGGCATTGCCATCGGATCCACGCCTCCCTCAACCTCCCTGCCACCGTTCTCCCCCCTCCCCACACGCACTGCTGTATTACTTGCTCCACCGGGTCCAGGCAGGTCCAACAACGTTCCCCAGGTCCTGGGAACATTGACACCTTTTGTGGCAGCGCTTATTACACAGTAATACAAAATACTCTATAAAGTCAAAATAAAACAAATTAACCTGCACTTTTCCTTTGAAAAGAATCATAGCTGAATCGTGGCTGGTGTGAGGGAGACGAAAGAGAGGAGAGGTGGAGAAGTGTAGGACCTCTATCACTAACATTGTGTAGGACGTTATTGTGTAGGACGTTTATCACTAACTGGATCACTGCTATCTGTTGGTTCACTGGACTGAATCCAGGAGATGATTACCCACAATCCCGCAGCGAGAGAGAGAGACTACTCGCAGAGGCGTAACATGTCTCACCGGTGCCTTTCCTCACAGGGCTGCCTCTAGGTGCCTTTCCTTCTCTGCACGATCGTGAGGGCAGCGTGAGAAGGCAGCCGTTCAGTGGTGGAGCCTGAGCGTTGCACCCCACATCTGGAGCAGCTGTTCCTCGGGCTCCAAAACTGACTTGTAATGCAAGACATCTCTTGTTATTCAAGTTAAAAATTATAAAAAATGTTTTGCTTGTTATGCAAAACTCTCTCAAACCAAGTTGCTCTCAATCCAAGGTTTTACTGTACAATGTTCTATGCCTACTTTCACCAAGAGGGCAAGATGGGGAGGATCCAGCTTCCTTAGATCATAGCTCCCCTCCCCACCCAGCTGCAATTGGGTTGAATCCAGCTTACCAGCAAGGTATCTAGTTGCAGGCTATCTCATTGTCCCTTCCACTCTAGGGAGTCTTCTTTCTCCATGCCTGACCTGGGCTGACTGGTGAGTGGGTTTGAGACTCACTCAGTCTCCTTTCAGTGCCGCCGTCACAACCAATGGTGGTTGCTTGACCTGTAGAAAAGATGCTTCAGCTGCCAATGGAGAAGCACGGTGACCTGACGAAGCAAGGGTTGGAGAACTAGTGGGTGGTGCTGGGTCTGGTATCAGTGGTGCATCCCTTGCAGGTACACGGGCCAAGAAGACGCGCAACTATGCTAATCCCTGACCCTGGGCTATCTACTGGTGGTGGTGATGATGGTGGAGAATGATAGGGGTTAATAGAGGCTATGTATTTTATTGAAACTTTGCTTGATTTTCTCAAACTCAACGAAGTCATTTAAATTCTAGCATTTACAGTGCAATCCTGCACAAAGTTTGCAAAGTTATGCCGGTAGAGCAAAGCCTCCGCTAGCATTGGGTGTCACAAACATGCCTGAACATACAAAGTACAGCCAAGATGTTTTCCCCCTATGGCTGTCTGGAAATCCTAACCACTGAATACATTCTTAGAATCTGCAAAATGAAAAGCTTGGCAGACATTTTTTTTTTTTAATGACAGATTCAATTGCCTTGTTTTGAGATAAGATTCAATATTAGCTTTGTCTGAGTTGACTCTATGGGAGTAATAGCAGGAAATTATTGTATGGAAGTCAGATAGGGTTAATGTTGAGCATTAACTTTTAAGAGATAGTGTGTATATATACTTTATATGTCTGTGATTTCAAACCAAAACGTTCACGAGGCATTGGTAAGCATGCATATACGTGTGCATTTTCAGAGAGAAAGTAAATATGGTCAGGAATAAATTCCTGTAATTCCCATGTGCTACGGAGTTTGCCACTGAGCTGAGTTCTTCATGCAGCTGTTTTTGGCTTCCATTTGGGGGTGCTGGAAGACCCTTTCTCTACATTTGTAACTAGCTCTGCTTTGCATTACTTTCAGATACCTGGATCTGAGGCCATTTTCTCTACCTTCCCAGCAAAACATGGAGCTGGTCTGTGCTGGTTTTCTGATACTTGATATACCTGTAGCATTTCTCAAAATTGCCCTTTGGTGATATGCTCCACATTTTTCAAGGATATATTCTAAGCCAATTCTTTGATATGAGAAACATGGCTCAGGTCGACTTCTTGTTTAGGTTGATTTTGTGGCAAACAGACCAGCAGGGAATAATCCATGAGCCTGACTGTCAACACAAAGAAGACTTGCAAGGTATTTAAGTCCTATTGACTTGAACCAAGGGAGAGAATAGTGGGTGACATAGAAGAAATGATGGAGCATGCTTCATGCCTGCATCGGTGACCAGAAAGCAGTTCTGAAGAACTGCTTTGAGACGGCCATTCCAGCTACAGAAGGAGTGTAGCAGCTCCTTCTACCTGTAGTCACTGGGAGCTGTGATAACACCAGTCCCATGCAAAGTACGAAACCCAGGGAAGAGACATGGGAGAACTGGGGATGCACGAGCACCCCTGTGTTTGGTTCAAAATGGGCTCAAGCTTTGCATGCCTTCCACGCAAACACTCGCAATAGCACAAGCCTTTGTAAGCAGTTTCTTCGAATGCTCACAAAGGCTCACAAGTGCACACAAAAGAACATAAGAACATAAGAAGAGCCCTGCTGGATCAGGCCAAAGGCCCATCTAGTCCAGCTTCCTGTATCACACAGTGGCCCCACCAGATGCCTCAGGGGGCACACAAGACAACAAGATACCTGTGCCCAGTCGCCACTCCCTTGCACCTGGCACAAAGAAAACCTACTCCTACAACCAGGAGGTTGCTTATCCCCATCATGACTTGTAAGCTGTGATGGACGTTTCCTCCATAAAAGCTTGAGACAGTGAGAGTTCTGCGTTTGATGCAGAACACCCACTGTTGCAGGCACTGCCACCTCCTCCCAGTTCCCCTTCCTCCAAAGTAAAGTGCATATTTTTGGGGATGGGGAAGGGGGCAGTGGGTGCCCCCAGAGCCCCAGGAACACCTTTTCTCAGTGAAGACTGTAACCGATGGGAAACAGAAACAGCATTTATCATTTGTCCCCAGGAGAAGAGCCTCTCCCCGGTGGTAATGATGCAAACAATATGTTTTGCATTTGCTGGGGATCAGAATGGTTGCTGGGGGGTGGGGGGCCCTGGGTGACAAGCGGAATGTGTGTGAAAAAGCAGCACGGGGGGTGACAACAGCGGGCGGTGGAGGCGGCAATTGGTTTGGCCCGGCCCATCCTCCCGCTCTGCATCTCCGAAGGGATTTGCGGCGGTGGTGATGTCACATCCGGTGGTTACGTCACAGGGGGCTACATCGCGACGCCACTGTTGAGGATTCTAGGACTGGTCATCCTGATTCCAGTCCTCACCAGGAAAAGATACCAGGGCCCTGGAAGTGTCCACTGCTGTCTTTCCTACCCCTCCCCCAAGGTTTACCCTGGAGAAGTGACCATGTCAGCAGTGGTGGATGTTGTATATTGAGCCTTCATGAGATGGCAATTGCTATTTTCCAAGCATGCAAATACATTAGGAAATGAAATGAAGCATGTTTGGCAATCACTTGTTCAGGCCAAAGAAGCCTTAAAGGAGTGGCCTTACCATTACGCTCTGTAGACTCAATACATACTAGGGCACATCATCACACCATACCTACAAGAGGCACACGTTGATATGAGTAGAACCATTTCTGCATTATCAACAAAGGAATATGCAAACTGGTAGCAGGCACCCAGGCTTTGTAGCTTCCTTCAGATTTTACTCTGCAGAGAAGCACCCGCCTCCTCTTTCAGCCTCCCTATGAAACTTCAATGACCCATATTTTCTTCTGCAACTGGAAATACGTGTTGTGTGTCCTTTTGCATGGTTCTTTTCGAAGAACTGCTTGTGGATCAATGCCCATTTTACTGGGGGATAAAGGCACCCATCCACTTGTTATATGATCAATGAACGCCAAATATATAGGCCAAGGAAGCAGCCAGTAAGAAAATAAAGAAATGTTTCCAGATTGTTCTGAAGTACTACAACATTCTTCTGCTCTTTGATCAAAATATCTTTCTTGAGCATCTTCCATGGTGGTGTAACAAGAAACAGCCCAGGAATATATAACAAAAAAAGCAAAAGCAAAACAGAAAGCCAAAATCAGAAAAACCAAAACACAAACAAAAAAACAAAAACCCAAAGCCAACCATCACAAAGCCAGTTCTAATTTGATTTCAGTGTGAAGAATTCCCCTTAGCTGTGGTATACTTTGACAGAATAGCTGCCAAGAGAAAGAACAGATGTGACCTCAACGTTTTCAGTTTTTCTTCCCTGAGAACATGGATGGCAGTTCGTGTGATAAATATTATCGCTCACTTCCGCAGCACACACAAAAAAAGGGCTTGCTTTTCATTTTTAACCATTTCATCAGGGTTACCCCTTTGGCTAGGTTTCAGCAAGTCTTTTAAGCTCATAAATGTTTCAATTGCAAAACCACACTTTTACCATTTTCCCCCTACTAATAAAGAAGGAAGAAGAAAGAAGAGTTGAAGCCCTGACCCCTGATTTATGACTATTTTCAGTTAAAGTGGTTTTTACATTTGCCACATCTGCACAATTACAGCACATTCCATTATGCACGTTCCAATGGTAACGATACATTATCACATGGTTTGAATTCCATTGTGAAGACCCCAGCTCCAGGATGTTCCAAAGCCAATTGGCAACTAATAGGCCCCTTAGAGGCAAACTACATATCTCACAGGTATAACAATACTTCAGCACTGGGGGAGGCAGACCTTTAGAGCAGCGGCTGGTTGTTTTTCCACTCAATATCGCTCCTCAGCTGCTTTTCACCTGTTGGATTCCAAATGCATGTTTAGGGGAGTGAAGGTATTTGGAACCTCATGGGGTGAAAAGCAGCCAGGAAGTGCTTTTGAGTGGACAACTGACTGGCAGGGAAATGGTTGTGCAGCCATTCCCTTCCTGCTTCTTCTGTGAAGCTACTTTGTTATTTAAGAATATGGTACTGTCATGTGGTAGTGTTACACAGGTTTACATGCTGCAATATACAGATAGCTCCTCAAATATCATGCATCTATTTGCAGTAACAAGAAAGTTCAGATGAGCCAGATTTCTAGATTCTACAAACTATCATTCAAATTAAAAAAAAAAAGAGTTCAAAAGGGGGGGGGGAGAAATGAGAGGCTAAAACTGTAATCTCCAACCATGCTTACTGTGAAATAATTCTCATTATTTCAGTAGAACTTGCTCTTGTAAGCAATTGTGTATAGGACGGCAACCAACAAGAGATTATTTCCATTAGAAGCCAGTCTCAGTGGTCTGAAGGTCATTGAATTTAGCTGGGTGCCATTGTGTTGTAGGCAGAAGCACGAGTAATGTATTCTCCAACCATCTTATATGGAATCCCACTGTATGGCTTTGAATGGTTCATAGGAGTGACAAATCTTGCACAGTAAAAGCTGCAAGCTGCTCTAGTCCTGCCTTGTCTTCTTAGACTCCTGGTTCAGGTGAAGTGATGTGAGCGATGCTACTACTTCCACTGCTGCACAGAATCGGTCTTTCTGCCAGACACCTGGAGCGGACAAGCTGATGTTGTGGGCGGCATTAATGAGATTTTTCCAGGAGTAAATGTTTTGATGATTGCAATCTCTAGTAAGCATAGTTATAATGGCAACTTTATTGTTCAATTTGCTGTTTCGGTCGGAGATACAAACGTTACCGCTTCAAGCGCAAGCAACTTCATGGACTAAAAAAAAGTGCATTTCCCGCAATTATGGCATTTACGGTGATTGCTTAAATGTGAAACTCAAAGACTGGAAGAAGCATAAGTGCTCTTTGCTTCGATATTATCTTTGATCACACAGTTTGTCACTCAGTAGTCCCTCTTCCAAGGAAATTGGCCGGAACATCTTCCTCAGATCTTGGAGCATTTGACAAGTGTGGCAGCCATGAGGAGATCCCGTTCCCACCATTCTGTTCAAGCTGGCCCACATCACACACTATACAGATGGTCCCAACACCCTCTGTGGACTCCAGAAAGGTTTTGGGAAGAGGGAGAATCCACTGAGTCCTGTCTAAGAAGACCTTTTGAAAATAGTGGATTAAATTCCTACACATCTTTTCCCTCCAGTCACAGTGATAAGGAACAGCAATATTGAGTCTTGTTTTTGTGTTCTTTGAAGCAACACCAACTGCTGCTACATTGAACTAAACTTGGCGATGAATAATACTGGTGTGTTTCCAGTTAATCTACAGCGACATGCACTGGTAAAAGTGATGGGAGAAAATTAAAGTGTCACTCCTAGATTTCAATTTATTTTCTTATGGGTCATATTTGTTAATGGCCTAGAAAGATAATGTCACATATGCAGTAATGAGCATGATGGCTATTTGTGTTACTCGGTTCACTTTCCTTAATCAAATCTGTAAATGAAATTAAACTCCCTCTCTAGCATGCCTGCTGGCTACTTGATTTAGTTCCTCATAAAGCTACCTTTCTTAAGCTTTATATACCATAAACAAAGTAATTAAAAGCATTTACAGCAGGACGTCAAATATTTGCTTGCATCTTTCTTGCTTGGTTTCTCTTCCAACGCTCTTCAGAAACCACTTTCACATCTGTAGGGCACTATAAATATTGTCCGGATAACTTGTTCACCTGATGACACATAGAATTATTCAAGCCTTCAGACTAGATTTGTAATACTGTACGTAAGTGACGTTTCCAGAACTGCAATGTTCAAAGTACATTATTGGTATGACACAGAAATACAAGATTGTGAAATTCACAGCCCAATTCTATTAAAAGCTCCACGTTTGGATGCAGTGGTGCCGGGGCAGTCTCTGCTGCACCAGTGTGGGGCTGGAGGTCTCCTCGAGGGAAGGGGACGATCCCCATGTGGAGCCCCAGCAGCCCCTATGGGGTTACTCGGAGGTGTGCCAGCAAAATGGCTGGTGCAGCTCCGAGAAGCCCCGTGTCGGGTTTTCAAGTCCAGGCCTCCTCTGCCGAGCCCACACCCTCCCGTATCCTGTGCTGGAGAGGAGTGGGCTGGGGGTTTCCTTAAGGGGATGTTTGATGCCTTACTCAAAGTAATGTCCCAGCCTTCGCTATGGGGCTACTCGGGTCAGCGCCACCTAATTTGGCAGTGCTAAACCGAGAGGCCCGGTGTCGGGTCTGAAAGCCTGGGAGGGTGGATAGGATATGGTGTCCAATGAGGACGCCGATCCCACACCCTCCCAGTTCCGCCCCGCCCCCTCTCCACCCTTCCCCCGCTCTCCCCCAGTCCCAGTTCCACTTGGAGTGGGACTTACCTGCCCCACGCCACTGTCCTCTGGCCTCTTCGGCAGGCAGGCGGTGCCAGCCTTGGCGCTGGAGGTGCCCTACTTGCCAGGTGCCAGAAATATGCTTTACGGCACATTTGCAACATCCTAGGCCAGTGCCGAGTCTGCAGCGCCAGCATTGGCCGAAGATAAGATTGCATCATGTGTTGAATCCAGCTATTTTTGGTATGGGGAAAGAGAAATTGTTAATGAAAAACAATTGACCAATAGTTGCCTTCTTATTTGGTGCTATTTGTTCCCTGAGCTACTGCTTCCTTGGGATGTTATTTTTCCTATTTAGGGCTTTTTTCTGTTTCCTTGATTATATATATGAGTGATCCCAGCCAATTAAAGTAGGATCACATAATAAACATGATGAATCATAAAACTAAGTAGCCACTTGGATTTAGCTATGTGCTAATGTGGGTTAGATTACCAGGCTCGAGGAGCGATGTAATAGTAGGGGTATGCTATCGTCCTCCAGATCAAAAACCTGAAAGGGATGTTGAAATGAGGAAACAAATCAGGGAGCTGTCAATGAGAGACAGGGTTGTAGTCATGGGGGACTTCAATTATTCTCACATCGACTTGGTCAATTCATGCTCGGGTCATGAAAGAAAGATTGGATTTCTGGATATGCTAAATGACTGTGCCTTAGAGCACTTAGTCATGGAACGAACCAGAGGACAGGTGACTCTGGATTTGATATTGTGTGGCACTCAAGATCTGGTCAGGGATGTAAATGTTACCGAACTGTTGGGAAACATTGACCATGCTGCGATCTGTTTTGCCATGCATGTCGGGGAAGAGTGCCGAGCAAATCTGACACAAAAACCCTTGACTTCCGAAGGGCAGACTTCCCCAAAATGAGGAGACTAGTTTAAAAAAAGCTGAAAGGGAAGGTAAAAAGAGTCCAATCGCTCCAGAGTGCATGGAGGCTGTTTAAAACAACAGTCATAGAGGCCCAGCGGGAGTGTATCCCACAAAGGAGGAAGGGCTCGACTAAGTTCAGGAGGGTGCCGGCATGGCTAACAAGCACAGTTAAAGAGGCTATAAAAGGCAGGGAAGCTTCCTTCCATAAATTGAAGTCTTGCCCTAATGAGGATAACAAACAGGAGCACAAACTGTGGCAAAAGAAATGTAAAAAGATGATACGGGAGGCCAAGCAAGACTTTGAGGAACGTATGGCAGGCAACATAAAAGGGAATAACAAAAGCTTCTTCAAATATGTTAGAAGCAGGAAACCTGCCAGGGAGACGGTTGGTCCGCTGGATGGTGAGGGAGAGAAAGGGGCGATAAAAGGGGACTTGGAGACTGCAGAGAAATTAAATGAGTTCTTTGCATCTGTCTTCACGGCAGAAGACCTCAGGCAAATACCTCTGCCCGAACAGCCTCCCCTGATTAAAGAATTAAGTCAAATAGAGGTTAAAAGAGAAGACGTCTCAGACTTAATTGACAAAATAAAGATCAATAAATCACCAGGCCCAGATGGCATCCACCCAAGAGTTCTGAAGGAACTCAAGAATGAAGTTGCTGACCTCTTGACCCAAATATACAACTTGTTCCTTAAAACGGCGACTGTGCCAGAGGATTGGAGGATATAGCTAATGTCACGCCAATCATTAAAAAAGGAAAGAGGGGGGACCCGGGAAACTACAGGCTGGTCAGCCTAACATCTGTTCCAGGGAAGATGGTGGAAAGTCTCATCAAAGATAAAATCTTAAAATACATAGAAGAATAAGCTCTGCTGAGGGAGAGTCAGCATGGCTTCTGCAAGGGGAAGTCTTGCCTCACAAACCTGTTAGAATTTTTTGAAAAGGTCAACAGGCTTGTGGATGTGAACGAACCCGTGGATATTATATATCTGGATTTTCAGAAGACATTTGACATGGTTCCTCATGAAAGGCTCCTGAGAAAACTCCACAGTCAGGGAATAAGAGGGCAGGTCCTCTTATGGATTAGGAACTGGTTGAGGACCAGGAAGTAGTGAGTGGGAGTGGTTAAAAGCGGGTGGTCACAATGGCGGGTGGTTAAAAGCGGTGTGCCCCAAGGATCAGTCTTGGGACCGGTGCTTTTCAACTTGTTCATAAATGACCTGGAGTTGGGGTTAACAGCGAGGTGGCCAAGTTTGCAGATGACACTAAACTTTTCCGGGTGGTGAAGACCAGCAGGGATTGTGAAGAGCTCCAGAAGGATCTCTCCAAACTGGGAGAATGGGCAGCAAAATGGCAGATGCACTTCAATGTAAGTAAGTGTAAAGTGATGCACATTGGGGCAAGAAATCAAAACTTCACATACACGCTCATGGGTTCTGAGCTGTCTGTGACGGATCAGGAGAGAGATCTTGGGGTGCTGGTGGACAGGTCGATGAAAGTGTCGACCCAGTGTGCGGAGGCTGTAAAGAAGGCCAATTCCATGCTCGGGATCATTACAAAAGGGATTGAGAATAAAACGGCCAATATCATTATGCCTTTGTACAAATCGATGGTAAGGCCACATCTGGAGTATTGTGTCCAGTTCTGGTCACCACACCTCAAAAAGGATATAGTTGAATTGGAAAAGGTGCAGAAAAGAGCGACCAGAATGATTCGTGGGCTGGAGCACCTCCCTTATGAGGAAAGGCTACAGCGTTTGGGGCTTTTCAGTCTAGAAAAAAGGTACCTGAGGGGGGACATGATTGAGACGTATAAAATTATGCATGGGATGGATAGAGGGCAGATAGAGTAGAGGGCAGTAGATAGAGGGCAGTTCTTCTCCCTCTCGCACAACACCAGAACCAGGGGACATGTGCTAAAATTGAGTTGAGGGAGAGTTAGAACAGACAAAAGAAAATATTTCTTCACCCAGCGTGTAATTCATCTGTGGAACTCCTTGCCACAGGAAGTGGTGATGGCACCTGGCCTTGATGCCTTTAAAAGGGGTTTGGATAGATTCATGGAGGAAAAGACCGCCACAGGTTACAAGCCATAAGCAACCTCCTGGTTTTAGAAGTAGGTTTTCTCTGTGCCAGGTGCAAGGGAGTGACAACAGGAAACAGGTTATCTTGTTGTTTGTGTGCTCTCGGAGGCATCTGTTGGGGCCACTGTGAGATACAGGAAGCTGGACTAGATGGGCCTTTGGCCTGATCCAGCAACGCTCTTCTTATGTTCTTATGTTAATGCCATGTAGGGCAAATGAAGTCAGTTCAGAATAAGGGCAATGTTCCTGAATAGGCAAACACTTCTGAAAGAATTGAAGAAAATAACCTAAGGCAGGGGTGTTTTTCAACACTGTGCAAAATATCATGAAAAACAATTTGTTCTTTTGGCTTAGTAGTCCTCCTAAGATTGCCTCTTGGAACTAAACTCTGCACAATGTGACAAAGCTATTTAATTTGGTTGTCTGGGTGTGTTTTATTCATTAGCATACAAGCAAATATGCAGGCAGTGTACCAAGAAAATGTGCAGGTTTTAGCATTCATTGCTGAATTTTTAAAGTGGAAGAATATCAACCTAATTGCACTCCATCTAACACTGCACCTGAACTGCCTTACAGTTTTGTTTCAGGTGGTTGTTATAGATTGTCATATAATTGTACGTATCAGGGCTCCTGAGCATAACTGTGAGTATGTTTCCATTTTTAAACAAATAATATTAGCTTCTGGTATTGCCTCATTACATTTCTGGCTAATGAAACAGAGCATGGTTTTTGTTTTGGCCTGACTTGAGTTTCAATAGTTTTGGCATATTACTGTTGTATGTTGGCAAATGCATTTTGAATTATATTTTTGGCCTGACTTCTTTAGTTTCCTGGTACATTCAGCAAAGCTATATTTAGCGATAGATTTTTGCTCCAACTATAAATTAGCACTCGTCTATAACTGCCCATTGATTGGGCTGCTGATTGTCTTACGCCACAGCATTAAAACACCTATTTGGAATTCAGTGGAATTCCTTTGGACTTACGGTACTTCCATGTTCAAATTTGGGAGTGCAAAATTCAGCATTTGAAGCCAACTTCATCAGCAAGGCTCCTCCCCCATATAGTACACATATCATGAGATATGTGACGATTGGTGTTCAAATCTTTGTAATCACTGTTGTAAAACACTGAGCTTCCCTGATCAAGTTCCAGAAAGGTCTCTCACCTGACTGAACTAAGATTACACAGAGTCTCTTTAGATACTCTTTAGAAGCCCTCCCCCAGTCTATGTACCGGTAACTGTGGCTTACGGCAGCATCCTAGCCTTGTGCTGCTCCAGTGCTAGCTGTCACAAATGTTCCATAAGTCATGTTGCAGCAGCACAGGAACTAGGCCCACTGGCGTGAAGGCCTGCGCCGCCCTGCACCAGTGCAGGCCATGATGTGCGCTGGAGCATATAAGTGCCTGCCGGGCAGCAGAGGGGCAGGGGAGGGAGGGGAGATGTTGTAATGGGGTGGGGGGAGGGTGGTGATGGGGTTGGGGTGGATGGATTGGTCCCAGGAGGGTGGTGGGATTGGCACTGCTAGCATGGGCCATATCTTATCCCCCCCTCTCAGGTCCAATCTGCTGACATGGATCCACTCGGACTTTCACCAGCGATTTAGCTTGCACAGGTCTGAGTAGACCTGTTGCACATGCTGGGACTTTCCCCTGGGCAAGGGGACCCTTACCTCGAGGAGACCTCCAGCCTGCAAACATCCCGCACAGAATGCAGCATGGGCCGTGCAGCTCTGCTGCATTGGCATGGGATAGGATTGGGCTGTATGACAAGTTAGGGAGGAGCTGTTACAAAAGGGATACTTTTAATATGCAGGTTGTAACAATATTTTTAAATGAACAAGCTGATGTTTGATGGTTCTAAAATTATTTATGTTGTAAATATATTGTGTAACGAAGGATAGTTTTTAGTGTTTTACGCTAGAATCCCTGATCTGTAGTAATGCAGAATGGATGCATTATTTGGATGAAGAATTGTGCTTGTATTATAAGGTTGCCCCAATTTATGGCTCACAGGTAAAGTAGGCAGCATCCATTTTGCATCTGGCTCTCCTCCCAGTCACTATGTTGCACCTAGCTGTAGTTGGTGGGTGAATCTCAAAATTCTAGTAAAAACAAAAGTTATCTTGCAATCCTGCAAAGTCTTCCCATTCCTATTCCAAGAGACCATATGAAGTCTTTTCACCATATGTTCTCTAGATGGTTGTTTGGGGCCATTTCCTTAGCTCCAGTGCTCTCCTCTTTGGAAATTCAGTCTCATTGTGTGCCAAACCACTAAAAAAGAAAAGAAAAAGCAGTGGGCCATTGGGGATAGGTTTCGTTTTTTTAATCTGGAGTAACATTAAACATAGCTTTACACTATTCTGCTGATCTGCTGCTGCGACCTGTAAACATTGCATTATAATTGTTTTGAATAGAGACAAAGTCCTGTTTGCACAGGCACCTGTTATAGCTGTGGGTTCTATAAAATAGCCACACCAATTTACCTTGGGTTTATTTTCATCCTTTACAACTTCCTTTTTCTTTCATTTCTGTTCCTCTGAAATATAGCATCTCTTTGTGCTGAGCCAGACTAAACTGCATTATCAATCAGTTCTTTACTTTTCTTGCCAAATAACATTATAAATCTTTTTAATAGCCAAAACATGGAATGGAGTGAAACATATTTGAAGCAACTCAATGTGAGCAAGCAATGGAACTGCCATCCTATGCACATTTACCTTGCCAGTAAGTCCCACAGAGAGCACATGGGATATACTTGCATAGGATTTGTCAAAGAATTTCCTTTCTAATAGAAAATACCTGTATTTCCAAAAGGCCATTGCACATTCTCAGAAATGGAGATGAACACCCATCAATAAAAGAGGGTTAGGTCTGTCAAGTAGGATGCAAGACTATCAGAACACTATCAGGACTCCAATCCCAAGATCCTCTTGTGTATTTGTGAATGTGCACACAGGTAGGTTAATTTGATGGCTGGCATGTAAAAGTCTGCTGCTGCTGATAAGTCTATCACTGGCTACTAATCATGATGGTGAACTAGTAGCACCAGGTTCAGAGGCAATATGCCTTTAAATACCAGTTGCAGGGGATCCACACTGGGGCAAAAGTGTGTCTTTCCCGTTTGTGGGCTTCTCAGAGGCATCAGGATGAAGTAGATGGGTATTTACAGATGGGTTATTCATCTGATCCAGCAGGGCTCTGCTTGTGTTCCATTCTTACACTCACCTATTGGGCCAGCATGACGGAAGGATGGATAACATTGCCTAACTCATCCTCCCAGATCAAAACCTGGTTTACATATACTGTACAGCAGTATGAAAAATCGTGAGATGAAGATGATCAAGTGGATGCATTAGGCTTCTGGTATGGAATGTCATTGTTAAATGGTATTCCTGCATGTCAACACACACACACACACACACACACACACACACACACACACACACACACACACACCCCTCCTTTTAATTAAAAAGAAAAATGCATCAGTTGGAGAAAGGTTCCAGCTCAGGCTATTCCCTGCTGTATTCACTAGCAGGGCATTCTGTTTATTTTTATAAAGAGGAGAATTGTAGAAATGCGAGCTGCACTTGCAGCAGAAAGCAGTACAGTTCATTCTACCATCCTATTCCAGTTTCAGACTGCTCTGGGTGCAGGCTGGTTAGGCCCAGATGCTTGAGCATTTATTGCTGATTTCTGGATATTTCTACCAACAATAACCTTGAACAGTGAACGGTGCATATATACTCATCTCATCTGTAGGACCGGAAAAAAATTCTAACGCTGACTTAAAACTGGAGTCTGGCATTCAAAGCTACACACAGCACATCTAAATACCCTTTGGGTATCTTTTCATTTTCCTCATTATATTCAGGTTCTGATTCCTGTCCCTGTTCTAGAAGTCTAGACAAGTGACAATATACATCATGTGTAATTATAATCTTCATTTGGCCTCTGGTTCTTTTATATAACCAAACTTTTGCGCCAGACTTCATAATAATGATGATTAATGTATTAATAAGTACATATAATGGCTGGAGGCAAATCATTGGTGCAAAGAAACGGACAAAATTGTGTGTGACATTTTCTGTTAACATTTTCTCTGTCATGCATTTTCATGTTCAGCTCCCAAACAAAAAATAACAAAAATCCGACCCAGTGCAGCATGAATAGTTCTATCACAAACTTGGAGCTTTCATTATGCATTCCAGAATGTGGACTCAAAGGATGAGAATGAACCAAAAGGTCACCAAGCCCCCACTGCATCCTGGAGAAGGTACATTCATCAGGTACATTACAGTCAATTCACATAATACAGACTACAAGTAGATAGCAGGATTGCACTGTGCACATCACACCAAAATGTCCACAGCCCAATCCTGCACAACAATCTGGTGGCGGAGTGAGCGCTCTGCCACCGGAAGCCGTCGCAAATGTGCTGTAAAGCATTTTGCAACAGCCGGAGAGTAAGGGCGGCTGGCACAGAGGCCGGCCGCCCTCACTTCGCCGCCAGATCACCCATGTGGCCACCAGAGGAGGTAAGTGATCCCCCAGCGGGTGCGGAGGCGGTCTGGGCAGTGAGGGAGGCTGGGGTTGACAGATCTGGCCCCGGGGGGCTGGGATGGCGGGTGCCATATCCCCATCCCCTTCACAGGCCGGATCCACCATTACACGGCCTCCTCAGACTTGCGCCAGCTAAATAGCTGGCGGAAATCCGAGGAGGCCCAGTGGGGCCTCATCGCATTACACTGGGGGAAGGGGACGTACGTCCCCTTCCCCCAAGGTGACCAAGTAGACCCCAGGAAATGGGGATCGGATCTGGCAGCGGCCTGGGCTGCCCACCGGATAGCTAGGCAGAATTGGGCTGCCACAGAGCAGATCAGTACAGGAAGCATACAGGCTCCTTGATGCTTGTAGCATCAAGACGTGTGGAGCAGAAGAAGAGGGAAAAATTAGTAGCTGAATCCCAGGAAAAGTTTATTGCTTGGTCAGACTCTAAGTAGGAGCAAAACCTATTTACTGAGTTTGCCCAATGGAAATTTTGCATAGAAATAAGCATAAGTCAATGAATGGATTTCTAATTCTCATTGTCTAAATGGAAGTTGGAAGC
Organism: Plestiodon gilberti rubricaudatus; assembly: GCA_026170595.1. NCBI lineage: Eukaryota > Metazoa > Chordata > Lepidosauria > Squamata > Scincidae > Plestiodon > Plestiodon gilberti. The sequence goes on along the minus strand of JANXHW010000002.1, from coordinate 188,958,168 downwards.
ACAAGATTGCCAAATGTATTTAAAACACTCTTAACAGAGTTCATAGAAGGAGCTTGAGATTTATGAGCTGGGTTGACTTGAATATATCTCTCATAAATGTTCAAGGAGTATTTACAATGAATGAGGATGTTCAAGAGTGTGTTTCTATCCAGGGGTGGCCAAACTTGATTAATGTAAGAGCCACATACGATAAACTTCAGGTGTTTGAGAGTCACAATATTTAAGAAGCATTTAAATTCTGAAATATATTTACTCACCATGAACATTAAAGTTATGTTTTAATCCAGTGGACTCTCAGTTTATTACCTGGTCAATAATTATAAAGCTTGAAAATTTCTTATTTGCCTTTTATATATTAATTGTGATGCAAAAAGGAGCTCAGCCAAAATATTTCCGACAGCTGCACATTATACGTCAAAGAGCTGTCAGGAACCACAGTTTTGCCACTCCTGTTCTATATCAAAGAGATGAAATTCTGCAACAATTCCTCCTCTCCAAATGTGATGCTCAGAATTATACAGATTTCCATCACTGTCTTTCCCAATGTATGGATGTGCTGAGAAAAGATAAACTGAAGATGGATGCCTGTAATGTCATTTCTAATGGTGACAGGACTGGGGCTCACTTGTAGAGTGCATGCTTTGCATGCAGAATGTCCCAGCTTCAACCCCTGGCCAGTGGGCTGTTGTGGCAAATTTGGCAGTAAAAGCACTTGTCATGACACTCTCCATAGCCAGGTCCCCAAAGCCATGCCATACCAAGTCTGTACAACAACAAAGTCAACTTCATTTCTTCATTTAAGCGTTTTCTTCTCCTGCCACTTATGCCTACTTTGGGACATTATATTTCATTTAAAGATGTAGCTCATTTCATTCAAAATTCTTTGAGTGGGTTGTAATAGGTTAAAACAAATGTGTAAAAATAGAACTCAAAAACCCCCAGATCAATATAAAAGGTACATCCTATTAGGTGCTTATGGCAACAGATCTCCTGATCCGCCGCCATAATTGCTGGTTCAGTGCTCCAAAAGTCATGCCGCTGTTATGCACTGAGGGACCACTGGCATCAATGGCTGGAGGTAGCGCGCACATGCCAACAACCCACACAGACTACACTAGATTTTTAAACAGATAATATTAGCTTCTGGTATTGCCTCATTACATTTGGAGTAGATAGGGTGATGGCAGGGGTGGGTTATGGGTAGTTTGGGGGAGGATCGCAGCAAAGAGTGGGTCGGGCAGGGAGTGGGAGTGGGCAGGAGGGTGGATCTCAGAAGCAGCAGCACATGTCACCAGGATTGTATCCCTCTTTCCTGGCCCACACTTGTCCCCTGAGATTCTTTAGACTTATGCCTGCTAGCTAGCTGGTATTGGTTTTAGGACACCCATTGGTAGCCAGATGGCCTACTAGGAGGTAAGTAAAAAATATTTTTACTTACCTCTCCCAGGCAGTCTGGTGACCCCCCCCCCCACTATAGGCTATGACATGCGCTCTATCGGTGCCACTGCATCGTGTAAACTGGTGGGGGATAGGATTGGGGCCTCAGAGTGCTAGCCTATGTATATTTACTTTCAAGTCCCACTATGCTGATAGGATTGTAGCCCTTTGACTACGCCAGCGGAGCGCATAAAGATGGCTTTCTCCCTCTGTCATCATTCTTGTATGCCACTTCTCTTTATTTAGTTTTTATTCTGATGGCTTTTCAAGGCAGTTCAGACAAGACCGTGAACTAGATGAATTGTCTTTTCTCATGGCAACACATCAGTGGCCACGAGATTGGTATCAACACACCTTGCGCAAACGCATACAGTCTTGAATGGAATGTGAGGCACTCATGTTTCCTCTTCTCTGACCCACAGTTCCCACTGGAAACCAGCCATGGTTTCAGCTTTAGATACCCTTCACCTTGTTGAGTTTCTTTGCAGCCTGCCATCTTCATGAGAATCTCCAGTTGTCATGATCAATCTCTGCATCACTGCAGCATTCATTTTAATGACATGTTTGTTTTCTAATGGTTTAGAAACCTAGAAAGAATATTCAACCTTGAAAACCTGAATTTAAGAATCTTTAACATTACACGATTCTGCAAATGTACTCTGTGTGTGTGTGTGTGTGTGTGTGTGTGTGTGTGTGTGTGTGTGAATGAATAATAATAGGCACAAATATGTCTTTCCATTCCTCTTTCATAAAACAGAGCCCTGCCTTTTGAAGAAAAGTAAAGGAACAAAATTGAGTCTTACCTGAAAAAGACTGATTGGGCTATTTTTCTTTGGTGGCACTAAAGAGAGAGTTTATCGTTACAGGTGGCAGGAGAATTGCTGAATGGAACCTTTCCCACAATGAAAACAGCTGCTTTATTTAGAAACCTATGTGTGTCTAAAGTTCTTTCCAGAATACATGCTTTCTAGTGAGGCAAAGTTTTGCCCAAATGTTAAAAGGAATTCCGAGTCTGTAAATGAGAGGTCAAACATCATAGGCTGAGGTGAATCTACTTGGAGCATTTGATTTGCCAGCTATCATAGACAGAGATTAATTTGAGCTAGGATTTAACTAGGTCAGCTCCAGAACTCCTCTTGAGTTCTAATGACATGAAAAGAAGGCAGCAGAGAGCATTTCTGTGGCTGTAGTGACAGATTCTTGTAGGACACATATGTCAAATTCACTTTCCCTCGAATTGTGTGGAATGAAAGTCTTGAAATAATGAATGCTATCCTGGTGCTAGAACTTGAGAGAGACATCACAGCAAAGACTATCTCTTGTGCCTCTTCAGATGAATGATTGTCAGGCGTGTTAGACTTGGGAGTGAAAGACCACATTGTGCATAATCGCTGTGGGTTATCTGAGAAGTGCAATGATACCTGGTCTCCTTTCTTAAATCTGTATAGCCAATCTCCGACATTTCTCAAGCAGGCACTGTCTTGCTTGGGAATCACCCCACTCCTGGGACCAAAATGTCTTCATCCAACTTCTCCTTCTAGGAGCAAGTTTGTTCCCTTTAAATAATTTCAATCTGAAAATGTTTTCCCAATGTGCCGCTTCGACTGATAAACACCTCTCCCTCCTCAAATAGTTATAAAGCTGTGTGGAAAAATGAAAGCTGAACTCCAGACGAACAATTAACATAATTTATTGCTTTACAGCAACCCTTATCTCTAACACCATAAATTAACCCAAAGCAGAAACCCTTCTGCAAAACAGTTCATAGAAATAAGACAGCCACACACTGGCGTCACTGGAGCGTGGCGGGGGGGGGCGGGCCGCCAGGGGGTGACGCGCGTCAGGGGGTGACGCGCGCACCCCCTCGCGCGTCACCTCCGTGACGCGCGTCGCCCTCCGGACGCTCCGAGGCCGGCCCGGGAGCCGGCCTCGGAGCGTCCAACCCCGTCGACACTCCAGGGCCTTCTGAAGGCCCAGGCAGCGCGTCAATCCGGGTATTTCCCGGATTTTCGCGCATGCCCAGACCCGTTTTGAGGGCAAAAAGCCCTGGAGCGCCGACGGGTTCGGACGCTCCGAGGCCGGCTCCCGGGCCAGCCTCAGAGCGTCCGGAGGGGGCGACGCGATGCGGGGGGGGAGCCGGGTGGCCCCCTCCCCCCGCGCCTATAACGTCGCGCCCCTAGGGGGGGTGACGCGTGTCCCCGCACTAGGGTGACACGCGTCTAGTGACGCCCCTGCAGCCACAGCTGTCTTCCTTCTCCCCAAAAGTCACTCTCAAACCGGTCTCTTGGGCAGCAGAGCTTTCTTCTTTCTCCGTTGGATTTCTCCAGTCTCTGGTCCAAGGTCACCAGCTCACCAGTCCTTCGGCTTCGCAGAGTGTCCAGTAGCTCCTCGGCATGGCAGCCGCGTCCCGTCCTCTCCTTCAGCGAGATGAGATGAGACTGTAGCAGTATTCTCAGCAAGCCAGGATGAGAGAGAGAGAGTCCTACTGCAATCTTGCTGCTTTTATATCCTTAAGTTCCAATTAGTGCTAATTGGGTGCAGCTGCGAGCCACACCCATTGCACTCAAAGTCCCAGCTTCTTCCTACTTAGTAGCAACACCTGTGGGCCACACCCAATTGCTTTCAGGTGTGCTTCCACCCACACAGTCCTGGGTGTTGACCCCTTGCTGCCCAGTCCTGTCAAAGTCCTGTCAAAGTCCAAGTCTTCATCTGTTAACTCCTTGCAGCCCGGATCTGTCAACAAGCGTCCACTGCTGACACCACACTTGGCTCCTGCCAGTCTGCTGGATCTTCTTCCACTACAAGCACTTAGGTTTTTTTGAGACCTTTGTGTCTACCTTCCCTTTCCCTCCCCTTTTTCCTACACTTTGCTGTGATAAAGGGGATTGATGGGGGGGGTGAGAGAAGGAGGGGAGGAAAGGAGGAGCTTAACATTTTTACAGTATGTGGTTATAAAAGAAAATTGTTTAATAAAAATGTATTACCGGAAGTTCCAAAAACCAGAAGTGGTCATAAATTGCTGCGGAGCCTTGCGGAGAGGTTCACAGGCCTCCCGGTACCCCCAGAATCTGTCAGGACCCCCGGTGAGGTAAGAACGACCACTTCCCCCCCCCAGCGGTGACGCGATCCCTGGGATCACTGCTGCCACTGTCCCCGCCCCTGCAAAGACTCAAAGTTCCCCCCTCCTCGCGGGGACACCTCTGAGAACCACTGCCCTAATTATTCAGTGGACTTCAGTGGAACTTCAAAACTAATCAATAATAGCAAGAATTTCTGTATTAGAAGTTAAGTTAGACAGAAACCTATCTGTATTAGTTAGTAAATCAAAGAGAAATTTGGAATGTTACGGCTTTTCGCGTGCGGGTTGTAAAATACATATGTAATGAGAAATGTACATAAATAAAAATCTATATTCCTAAAAAAAAAAAAAATCTATATTCCTAATTATTCAGTAACTGTGCACTAAAATTCTGATGCCTTGTCACATCAAGGGGCTGATGGGGCATTTTGAAATCTTAGAGAGACCATAGAAAATGATTTGACACCTACCTCTGCCTAGCTACCTGTCTCTAAGAAGAGTCATGATCAGAAACATCCCAGAGTATGTCAACAGGGCAGCCGAAGCAGAAAGCCAGAACAAAGACCAAAGGGAGTGATTTGTGCACCTACATTTTGTGCAGTTTGGTCTGCTGCATTGTTTAGCAACCTTTCTCCTAGATTTATCAGGAATGTGATTGTGCAATTGTTAAATATATAGAGTGAATAGAGGTGCTTGTGGTTTTTAAAGCTAATGAAGAGGAATGACCTGCTTTCCCCCCTCAACACATTATTCATGATCAAAGTGTTCTTGCTGCCTGACATTGTTTTGTTCATCTGATTTTTGTGGGTCTTTGACCAATAGGCAGCCATACATGCATGCACTAAGAGTTCTCTGCTGGCCCTCTGTTGTGGTTTGGTGGTCAGAGTTCAGCTTTGTGAGTGCCTGGAATTGTTCTGGGCCTTTGTTCATCGATCCCATATGCAATAATACTGGCCTTCCACCACTTCTGTGTGCAGGGAGTGTTCCTTGCCCTTCTCTCTTCATCACACAAGGCAAGGGCAGGAAGTTGGGAGCACCTTGTTGGTGCTTGGCAGGTCCAGGGGCAGAGCTTTGCTGGCCATTGCTTGGCATTTTTTCCAACAGCCGCCTCAGTGTGCCCCAGCTTTGGACTCCCACCTGTCCACCCATTGCTCAGTCTGAGATTAGCTGGTTGCCTTTGGAGCCAGGTAAGAATTCTTTTACTGATTGGCCTTGGTTGGTAGTTTTTTTGCCTTTCCCAGACTATCAGCACAATCCTGTGTAACCTTGCACCGGTGTAACAGTAGATGCACTGGTGTAAGTGCACTTATGCCAGTGTAATTGCACTTACACCGGTGCATCTGCTGTTACACTGGTGCAAGGTTACACAGGATTGCACTGTGTTTCTCTTTGGGTTGGTTAGCTAGGGTGCTCACATCTGGCAAGTTTTGTGCCGGTCAGGAGGCAGGAGTAGGGATTTGGGTGGGTACCCTGAAGAAGTAATCAAAAGTCAGTGGGTGAGCCAGTACTGATCCCTAGAGGCTCTCTGGCTCAGGGAGGCTGTCAGATGAGCCCTTGGGCTTGGATTGCAAAGTCAACCTCAAAGACCTTCTGGCTTGGGGGAGGCGGTGCAGTCCAGCTTCCTTGAACAGTCAGGGTTGGTGCCGAGAAGCTCAGGCCATCAATTGAAAGGCATGCCTGAAAGGAAATGTCTGAAAGGCGTTCTCTGAAAGACGGTGGTTGGCTGTCTCCTCTAGGTTAGATGCCTGCATGAAAGCAGGGAGGAGTTGAGGGGCTGGGCCTGCTACAGGGTTGCTCTAGTATTTATTTTTTATTTTTTATTTTTCACATTTTTTATACCGCCCTTCCTCCAAGGAGCTCAGAGTGGTGTACATATTTCCTCCCCTCCTTTTTTTCCGCGCAACAACCCTGTGAGGTAGGTGGGGTTGAGAGATAGTGACTGGCCCAAGGTCACGGAAGCTTCGTGGCTGAGCAGGGATTTGAACCTGGATCTTCCAGGTCTAAGTCCGACTCCCAAACCACTAGGCTTTTCAATAAATAGCCCAATTTTTATTCCGAGCAACTTGTCTTGTGTGTGTTTTGAGGGGTGCAAAGGCAAAGAGTCACTCCTATAACCTAGGGTCAATGGAAGAGCTCCTTGCACCCAAAACAGCATGGCAAATGCCACCTCATTACCAGGCAGTGTACCAGCTGCTGCCTTTGCTGCTGCTTCCACTGGTCTCTGCAGTCAAAAAGGAGGGGCAAAGAGCAGAAGCGTAAGTGTAGAAGGAGGAAACTGGTGGACTAGGTCATTGGAGATGCTCTAGACCACTGGTTCCCAACCTGGGGGTCGCGACCCCCAGGGGGGTCACGGAGCAGTTTCAGGGGGGTCGCGGGAGGTTGGGGTTGCCCCCCAGATGGTGGCTGTGGTAGCAGCAGTGCAACGAGAAGAGAGTTCACCACAACTCTCGCATGAACGCCGCATGCAGAGAGTTCACCGGAGCTCACTGGAGCTATCTTGCACCCGCCGTACTCAGCCCTTGTGCGGTGTGACCATGGGCCATTCTTATTTTACTCCTCGTTACTGTGCAGGTGCGCGAGGTCGAGCATTCGTTCGGATGCCTTCGGGTGAGCAGAACGAAGGCTTGAACTCGCACACGCCTGCTCAATAAGAAGAAAGCACGCATGCTTCAGGTCATATGTGTTTTCTTCATATTGCACAGGCATGCGTGAGTCTGAGCCTTCGCTTGGCTTGCCCAAAGGTATCCGTACAAATGCTCGGCCTTGCACGCCTGCGCAGTAAAGAGCAGTAAAATGAGGGTGGCCTGTGGCCGCACCGCACGAGGGCTGCGTGCAGCGGGCACAAGATAGCTCCGGTGAACTCTCTGAGTTTGGTGAACTCCCTGGTTCTGCAGGCACAAGGGAGTTATAATGAACTCTTGTCGAGCTGCTGCTGCTGCCGCCACCAGTTGGCAACCCCAACCTCCCGCAACCCCCTGAATGAAGCACACTTGTGCGGTAAGGAGGAGTAAAATGAAGGTATGAATGACATTAGCAACTGCGTCTTGTTGATATTAGATCACTCCTCCTCCACTCCGTTCAAAGTCATAATTATCTGATGCTCCCTTTGGGCTTGTTTGCTCATCCTGTGTTACGTTCTGCTTGTCCCCCAAAATGCTTTTGACACTGTGTGTGTTTGTGTGTGGTTTGGTTATGTGTGTGGTTTGGATGTCTTTGAATTCTAGCATGCCTCATCCCAGATATGGGTTGCAAAGTTAGCATCAAAACCCCCCCCCAATAATCTGAGGAGGCATGTCAAGTAGATTTTTTTAATGGTTCTTTGTACTTTTAAAAATGGTTCTCTGCATTTATTTGGATGTGTTTGGATTCTAGCCTGTTACTCTGCTCTGTGTTGATATGCTCTGTTGGTGCTTGTGTGCTTTGATGGCTAATGTGCCTCATCTCAGATACGGATTGCAATGTTAGCATCACTCCCCCCCCCCAGGCACAACCATCCCATTAAATTTCTGTTAGTTGTGGCTTTAATGTACATGCACTTATGTTGCTTATGAGTACAACAGTAAAAATGTACAACTGTAAAATTTTGGTTTTTCTTAAAAATTGTGATTTATTTAAAAAATGTGATTTATTAAAAATGACATCACTTCCTGCTTTATGACATCACTTCTGGCTGTAGATCTTAGGGGAGTTCCGACAGATTGTCAGTCTACAAATGGGGGTCCCGGAGCTAAAAATGTTGGGAACCACTGCTCTAGACGAGGCCACCAGTTTCTTCCACACTTCCTCTTCTGCTCCATTCTTTTTCTTTTCAAATGCAAGGAGTGAGAGGAGGACAAGTGATGGAGGCAGGTGGTTGGGTCAAGCAACCCCCCCACCACCAGAAATATGTCACCACCTCAGTTCCATGGACGGACCAGCCTTGTTTTCACCATTATTCCCTGTGTCATTTATAAGCCCAGTCACTACATCTCAATCAACATTGCAAGGCTTCCTTTTTCAGCCAAGTTATCAATTTTTTTCTGCATTGCTAAGCTTTTTTTTAACTTATGCACAAGACAATGAGACTCTCATGGTTTTTTCAAGAATCCAGATATACTCACATTACATTCTACATATTTATTTTAAGAATCGTCTGTCCTAGTTTGTTGCCTAAAATAAGTTTAATTGATAGTGTTTCACTCCATTCAAGAATAACCCACATACAGGAATGGAAATGAAAGTCAGAGGTTCATGTTCTCTCTTCCATGGAATGGCCAAGGTTTGAATTCCAAGGGGAATGACAGTATCTGCCAAATCTCATCCACTTACAGAGCACGAAGTCTGTTGTTGTCATCCCCCCCCCCAATTTACAGTCACCTAAGACACTTGAGTTTCTTTGTTTTACAACTTGTCTTGCAGATATCATGGCTGTGGTTGAAACCTTGACCATTCTATTGCATCTTAGGATTGGACAGGACCGCACCTGGTTCATGCAGGCCCATTCTGGCTTGTGGCCTTTCCAGGTCTGCATCCACTGCAGAAATAATTTTCTTAACAAGTCATTCTTCTGGATCTGATTCATGCAGACCAATTGTATTCTAGCAATCAACTTTTACCCTGACAGTGACAAATGGACCCAGAGAACAGCAACATATACTTTCTTTTTTATTCTAGGAAAAATCAACTTAAGGAAGTGTTGCCAGAAAGTCATGAGTTGTGGCTCCATCAAAATTAATGGGACCTAAACTAGACATAACTAACTTGTCACCTTGATTTTAGTGCTGATTATGCAGGATTCACCTTCTTAGGATGTGTTCAGTGGAGGAGGGGGAAACTGGGATTCAGTATTGTGAGTTGCACAAGGATTTTCTTTGAGAAGAGACCCTTATGTTCGTAAGCTACATTTTTAAAAGATGAACACGAGCAGTTGTAACTATGAACAAATGCACAGGTCTTGTGCTTCTAATCAGAGGCATCCCTTTGTAACTGTTGAGATGACCAGAGTCAGAGTCATGAGATCAGAGAGCTAGCATTTGTAATGGAAGGTTCAAATACAATTAGTTGCAAGGTCATTTCGATGCTCTTTCCCTTTTCTTTGCTGGAAGATTGGGTAGATAATGCGGACACTTTCAAGATCCTTTTAGAGATTCTGTGCTGGAGTGTTTATAGCTTTTATAGGAACTGTCTGCCATGTAAATATTCTGCCAATGTACACTGTCAACAGAGAAAGAATAAGAACATTCAGAGACAAAGGGCTCCGTCTGCTCTGAAAGTACAATTATGTCAGTCCAAAGACAATAGCCAGAGTTGTTCAAGAAAGAGCTCTGGGAAATAAATGGGCAGTGTGTATAGGTTTGGGGTGTGTGCATGCATGTGTATGTGTGTGCTCTCAGTAGTCAGAAAAAACATCCTAGTAGACCCCCTCTGATTCACGTAGCAAACACTTCATTTGACACCATGATCCATTGATATGGCTTCAACTGCAGTGGCCTGAAGAACGGTCCCAAAACATATCAAGAAAAGACATTTGTGTGCAGCAGTCATAAGGCAAAACCTGCAATGTCACTTTATAGCCCAAACACTCAGGGCCATGATTCAGGTTAGGATTATTGTGGCTCCATACAAAGTACTTGGAAGCAAAGTTCTACGTTTCAGACGTGAGACCTTCACGTTGAAGGACATATGCAAAATGGTCGATGGCGATCCTCAAAGGATTGCCCTGTTAAAGTACTTCAGAGACTGACTGGTGACCCTCTCCTTTCTGTGTTCCATTTTTGGTGTCATTGGGTCACCCGCTGTGGGGATGGCATTGCTAAAAGCTTTTGCCACCTTTACTTATTGTTGGTCTTTTTCTTTGATTCTTTTGAACAACAAAAAAAAGTCTGTTTTAGCATTCTTAGGTTTGTAACTAATTAATACAGAGAGAATATTAGTTTTCTCTGTGACAACTCTTCTTAAAGTTCCTTCCGACTCTTCTTAAAGTAACAGTTACTCCAAAGGTAACTGTTATTAGCATGTCTATATTTTAATGTTAGTGTACAAATATATCCCTATTGAGATGTGGAAGGCCCACTACTGTGGTTCTTTAGCTCATGGAGAAATGACATTCCCTGGACCCTTCAGGGTGAGCTCCCATGGGTGCACTTTTATTATGCTCACTCAAATGGGGAGGCTCAAACTTGCAAGTCTATGGCTTAACACTCTGGTAAGGAGCAAGTGTGAAAAACGTGTAAAAGAGGGTAGAGGAAAGTTTTTAAAAAGTTAGTCAAGGGCAAGGTAGTAGAAAGAAACTGAAAAAAGGAGTAGATAAGAGGAAGAGCTAATCTCCAACATCCAAACAATAGCAAGAAAAAGACAAATTTATGTGGTTTAAATTTACATGCATTAAACAACATGGAATGTTTTCTGCAGCTCTGACAGACCTTGCCACACCCTCTAGAGAAGGTAAGGCAGGGGTGTGGTGCAGTGGTGATTCCACGACCGCCCCCCCCCCATGCCCTCCTTCATGGATCATTGCCTTGTCGTGGCGAAGGGGCTTGCGTAACTCAATGAAGCCATGAGCTATGCCGTGCAGGGACACCCAAGACGGACAGGTTGTAGCAGAGAGTTCTGACTAAAAGTGATCCACTGGAGAAGGAAATGGCAACCCACTCCAGTAACCTTGCCAAGAAAATCCCATGAACAGTACCAAAAGGCTAAAAGATATGACACCGGAAGATGAGCCTCTCAGGTCGGAAGGTGTCCAATATGCTACTGAGGAAGAGCGGAGGACTATTCCAAGTAGACCCAGAAAGAATGAAGCGGTTGGGCCAAAGCCGAAAGGACGTCCAGCTGTGGATGTGTCTGAGGTTGAAAGGAAAATCCAATGCTGCAAGGAGCAATACTGCTTAGGAACATGGAATGTGAGGTCTAGAAGAAGATGAAGTTGACCGGTTCTATGAAGACCTACAACACCTTCTAGAACTAGCACCCAAAAAAGATGTCCTTTACATCATAGGAGACTGGAATGCTAAAGTAGGAAATCAAGAAATAAACAGAACAACAGGCAAGTTTGGCCTTGGAGCGCAAAATGAAGCAGGGCAAAGGCTAACTGAGTTCTGTCAAGAGAACACGCTGGTCATAGCAAACACTCTTTTCCAACAACACAAGAGGCGACTCTACACATGGACATCACCAGATGGTCAATACCGAAACCAGATAGATTATGTGCTTTGCAGCCAAAGCTGGAGAAGCTCTATACAGTCAGTAAAAACAAGACCTGGAGCTGACTGTGGCTCAGATCATGAGCTTCTTATTGCAAAATTCAGGCTTAAACTGAAGAATGTAGGGAACACCACTAGACCAGTCAGATATGACCTAAACCATATCCCTTATGAGTATACAGTGGAGGTGAAGAATAGATTTAGGGCATTAGACCTGGTAGACAGAGTGCCTGAAGAACTATGGACGGAAGTTCGTAACATTGTACAGGAGGCAGCAACTAAAACCATCCCAAAGAAAAAGAAATGCAAGAAAGCAAAGTGGCTGTCAGATGAGGCTTTACAAATAGCTGTGGAAAGAAGGAATGCAAAAAGCAAAGGTGAAAGGGAAAGATATAAACAACTGAATGCAGATTTCCAGAGAATAGCAAGGAGAGATAAGAAGGCCTTCTTAAATGAACAATGCAAGGAAATCGAGGAAAACAACAGAATGGGGAGGACTAGAGATCTCTTCAAGAAAATTGGAGATATCAAGGGAATGTTTTGTGCAAAGATGGGCATGATAAAGGACAAAAAAGGCAGAGACCTAACAGAAGCAGAAGAGATTAAGAAGAGATGGCAAGAATACACAGAAGGACTATACAAGAAAGATCTTAATGTTCCTGATGACCACGCTGGTGTGGTCACTGACCCAGAGCCGGACATCCTAGAGAGTGAAGTCAAGTGGGCCTTAGGTAGCATTACTAACAACAAAGCTAGTGTAGATGATAATATCCCAGCTGAGCTACTTAAAATCCTAAATGATGATGCTGTGAAAGTGCTGCACTCAATATGCCAACAAATTTGGAAAACTCAGCAGTGGCCAAAGGATTGGAAAAGGTCAGTTTACGTTCCAATTCCAAAGAAGGGCAGTGCCAAAGAGTGTTCAAACTACCGTACAATTGCACTCATTTCACATGCTAGCAAGGTTATGCTCAAAATCCTACAAGCTAGGCTTCAGCAGTATGTGGACCGAGAACTACCGGACGTACAAGCTGGGTTTCGAAGAGGCAGAGGAACTAGAGATCAAATTGCCAACATGCGGTGGATCATGGAGAAAGCACGAGAGTTCCAAAAAAACACATACTTATGCTTCATTGACTACGCAAAAGCCTTTGATTGTGTGGATCACAACAAACTGTGGCAAATTCTTAAAGAGATGGGGATACCAGACCACCTTACCTGTCTCCTGAGAAACCTGTATGCGGGTCAAGAAGCAACAGTTCGAACCGGCCATGGAACAACTGATTGGTTCAAAATTGGGAAGGGAGTACGGCAAGGCTGTATATTGTCACCCTGCTTATTTAACTTATATGCAGAGTACATTATGAGAAATGCAGGGCTGAATGAATCACAAGCCAGAATCAAGATTGCCGGGAGAAATATCAACAACCTCAGATATGCAGACGATACCACCCTAATGGCAGAAAGTGAAGAAGAACTAAAGAGCCTCTTGATGAGAGTGAAAGAGGAGAGTGCAAAAGTTGGCTTGAAACTCAACATTAATAAAACTAAGATCATGGCATCGGGTCCCATCAATTCCTGGCAAATAGAAGGGGCAGAAATGGAAGCAGTAACAGATTTTACTTTTCTGGGTTCCAAGATCACTGCAGACGGAGACAGCAGCCATGAAATTAAAAGACGCTTACTCCTTGGAAGGAAAGCTATGGCAAACTTAGACAGCATAATAAAAAGCAGAGATATCACCATGCCAACAAAAGTTCGTATAGTCAGGGCGATGGTGTTCCCAGTAGCAATGTATGGTTGCGAGAGTTGGACCATAAGGAAGGCTGAGTGCCGAAGAATAGATGCTTTTGAACTGTGGTGCTGGAGAAGACTCCTGAGGGTCCCTTGGACTGCTAGGAGATCAAATCAGTCAATTCTAAATGAAATCAAGCCTGACTGTTCCTTGGAAGGACAGGTACTAAGGCTGAAACTCAAATATTTTGGCCACCTAATGCGAAGAGAGGACTCTCTGGAGAAGACTCTGATGCTGGGAAAGATTGAAGGCAAAAGGAGAAGGGGAAGGCAAAGGATGAGATGGTTAGACAGCGTCACCGATGCAACAAACATGAAATTGAGCGAACTCAGGAAGATAGTGGAGGACAGGAAGGCCTGGCGGGATATGGTTCATGGGATCACGAAGGGTCGGACACGACTTAACGACTGAACAACAACAACCCCCCCATGCCGGAAGTGACGTAATGGCTGCAGCCGTTATGCACCATACCGAGGTGCAGGGCGGGCGGGCCAAACACGCCGCTGACGGTCCTCGCTCGCCCTGACGAACAAGACATTCGTGCCTCCACCAGCCGCCATGACACTCCCCCACGCCTGCTGCCTGGGACCCACTGCCCTAACACCCCCTCCCTGATGACATCTCTGGTGGGGTGGGGAGAGGGAGAAACTGTGCAGTGTGGGGGGGACGAACAGGGGCAGAGAGGATTTTCTGACTAGCACTATTCCTCTGGGCTGTACTTCGGATAGCACAGAAGGGTATAAAACACAGGCAGATCTGTGACTCCCAATTGCTCTGGGTGTGGGTCTCCCTTTCTCTCTGCACCAGAGGTCTACTAGGATCAGAGGTGGTCTACTAGGACACATGCTCAGGGGCCATTGCCACAGGGAGATCTCAGCAGATCCTCCCTACCCCATCCTTTGCTGCCTAAGAACCTGTGGCAGCCTAGAAGCTGAGTTATGAAAATATGCAGACATGTGGTGACTGTACCTTTTTATAGCTCAAATTTAGGACTGCCATTAGTTCTGCCATTAGTTCATTAGCCCTCTTGGGTCCCTGGGAGCAACCCCCCATTTGCCTCCAGTTCTTGCCGCCCCAGAAACCAATGAAGGGCTGGCTGGCTGGCACACTCCTTAGTAGTGGTGAGACTGTTGTCTGGGGACGGTGCCCCTACCCAAACATCACCATGCCCCAGCCCCAGGAAAATCAGGGAAAACATGGGACAAGTGGAGGAGGCAGAGACAGAAGAAAGGTTAGCTGGAGGGGTATGTGAGCTGTGGGACACAGAGACAAGCCAGAGTGGGAGAGTTGAGGAAGCATGAAAGATGAGTCAGAAGGAGGCAAGAGTTGTGGGTAGGGTGCACGCACTAGCACCCTTGCACCAATCCTGCCCCCATTATACAATGGAGGTGATTATAGAACTTATTGACCAGTCTTTAGCTTTTAAACCAAGAAAGGTATTTTCACTGGAAAACCAAAGGGAGAATAAGGCATTGATCAAACAAACTTCTATACTATAACTCTGCATTGACCTTAATTGTTTTCCCAGACTGTTTAGCAGTACGGCTGTTTAATCAATGGCCACTGACTCTAAAGCAGGCTAGTAGAAGGGTCATGGCAGAGTCCCCTTCTGCCTTCAGCTACAAGCAGACTTGCTCACTGGCATCTCTTTTTTCTGGATATGAAGCACTGGCGACTGGTCACTGATGAAGATGTTTGCTGCAGGGAAAACACAAAAGCTGATTTTTGAATGTCTAGAAGTTAACGGGTAAAAGGCCAAGACAGATGCAAAATAACCAGCATTTATCATTAAAATCAAAATCTACAATGCTACGTTTCGCTTGAATTTCATCAAGCATTATCAAGCAAGCCCTCATGCAGCAGAGGGAGGATGTTACCCAACACTGGTATGTGCTGCATCAGAGGAGGAGAGAGACCACATGATCCACTTCTGGTAATTAGCCCACAATCAAGAAAGGATATTGGAGACATCCATTATACACTAAACAGCATCTCTAACTAGGTAATCAGGCCAGTAGCGTCGTCAGCGGTGGGGACCTTGGGGCGGTGGGTGGGCCCCCGGGCAGCGGGTTGTACTCACCTCTGGATCGCTCCATCTGCGCTTGAGTTTGGCCCTCCCACCTGCCCTGGAGCCATTTGGCTCTGAAAATGGGCCAAATCGCGGTGCGGTGTTTCTCGCCGTAACGTTTCATGACTTCACTTTCCCCAGGGGGTGGGGCATTTGGCGACACGTGGGGGGGTGTCATGTCAGCCCTCCCCCCGTGGCCCCCACCCGCAGGGGGTGTTGTAACGCCACTGAGTCAGGCTAAATAATAAGCCCATAGTCAGGGAGGAGATTAGAAACAGCCTGTAGCCCACCTAATGACGTGCCTGACACCTTAAAGGTATAAGCAAGCAGGTAAAGAAACATGTGCATTTAAAGCTATACAGCACCTATAAACATGACACACGAGTAGACCACTAACCATAAATTGAGACTGTAGGCACAATCTATATCAAACAGCCAAACCAAATGCAATAGTCAACACAAAAGACCCTAATTGACCCACAAAAGACAAAGGCTAATCTTGCTGAGAAGCAGCCATATTGATGCATATTATGTCATACTGAAGATCTCTCCTGAGAAGGACCAAGCTCTGGGGAAGGAAAAAGAGTAGCTCCTATGAAGCGTTTTCTCATTAATGCCAATCACACTGAAGTCTCCTCTACAAGTACAGTGAAACCTGCCTTTAAAATTTGACTCATTAGAAAGCTAAGGTAAAAGGAGCCAGAAATAACTAAGGATAATGACCCTTCACGTACATCTTTATTTCAGTGAAGAGACACTGCAGACTTGAATCTTCTATTCAGTAGCACTACCCTACTTGATCATATAATGCGAAGCAATTAAAGAAGAGAATCAAGGAGCAAATACAGGGGTCAATATAATTGTCTCTCATCTTGGTCAATGTGTCTCTTTCACTCTTTTCTGAAATACAGGGTGCAATCCTGAAAAAAAAAAAGCCGACGGAACAAGCGTTCCATCACCGGAAGATGTAGCGAACGTGCCGAAAAGCACGTTCACGACGCCTCGGAAGTAAGGGAGGCCGGCGCTCACTCCGGCATTGGATCTCCATGCGGATGGTGGTGGAAAGTAAGTGCTCCGTCGCCGGCTGCATGAGCGGTCTGGCTGGGTGAGGGAGGGAGGCCATTGGCCTAGCCGGCCCAGGAAGGAGCAGGGGATGGTGTCAGTCATATCCCCGTCCCCGCCGGTCCGGCTACGCCATTACACGGCCTCCGACTTCCACCAGCTATTTAGCTGGCGGAAATCCAAGGAGGTCGATAGGGCTGGCCCGGGTTTACACTTGGGGAATGGGACAAGCGTCCCCTTCCCAAGCGACCTCTGGTCTGCCGGTCGACGGGCAGAATTAGTCAGGATTGCACTGCCCCTCTCTTACCAGAAAACCAACACCCTGTAGATGAAGTTGTGTCATTCAAGAAGATGAATTGGAAACTGCAACTAATGCAGAATGCAGCAGCTTGTGTGGTTGCTGGAGCTTGGCTGACTCTGTTGGGCTGATGCTCTGGTAGCAGTACTGGCTGCCAATTTGTTTCCAGGCCCAATTCAAGGTGCTGCTGTTAACCTTTACAGCCCTTTACAGCTTAGGACCAGGGTACCTCAGGGACTGTCTGCTCCCATATATATTCCGGCCTATCCCCTAAGATCATTTGAGGGACCCTGCTTCAGGTGCTACCATTAGTGGAAGTTAGAGGGGTGGTGGAGAGAAGCGGGGCTTGTTTTGTGGTGGTGCTGCAGCTATGGAGCCCCCTATCTTATAGGCTAAGAACAGCCCCCTTATTAGAGGTATTCTGGTGGGAGGTGAATACTGTACATTTTATTTCAGCTAGCATTTTAGGGTGGGAGGGGTCTGGGTTGGTTTTATTCTTGCTGTAGGTGGCATGATTGTTATGGTTTTAATGATGCTTTGACTGCCTTATTTTGGAGACTCGCTTTTAGTAGCTTATATATGTACATTCTGCTCTATGCTGCTATGATGATTTATGGGCTATATGCTGATGCTTTGGAATGTTATTGAATACTTGTGTTTTATGTTACATATTTTACAGCCAATTCTAGGCTTACCATATTTCCCCCCCCCTCAAACCGGGACACCCCCCAAAATCAATCTGTGTGAATCAATCAGTCAATCAATTTTAAAAAATTTAAAAATAAAAAATCAATAACTTTATTTATTTATTTAATCTACGGCCCAAATAAATAATTAAAGAAATCAATTTAAGTTTAAAAATCGAAGGGGGCGTGAAGCGCACACGCAATTTTATTTATTTATGAAATTAAATAATTAATTAAATTTACTTACCCCATCATCACTGTCGTGCTGCTCCTCGTCGTGCTGCTGATCTGGAGGTAGCCTGCCCGTGCTGTGCGAGCCTGCCGGAGGCTCGCGCGGCATGGGCAGGCTGTCGTTCACCCGCTCCCTCGCTGGCTCCATGCTGGTGAGAGAGCAGGTGAACGGACTACTCACACGCTCACAGCTCGCCGCCGCCATTACAGTAAAGAAACTTACCCGGCGCCGGCATCTTGAATCATGAAATCTCGCGAGATCCAAGATGTCAGCGCCCAAATCTCGTGAGGGCATCATGCCCTCACGAGATTTGGGCGCCCAAATCTTGGCTCTCGCGAGATTTCGCGAGTCAAGATGGCAGCGCCTGGGTAAGTTCTTCAATTTTCAAAATGGAGGCGGTGGCGGCGGAGCTTACCAACCGGCCCGGAAAACTGTTCCGGGACGATTCCGGGAATGGAGGACCATTTCCAGGACCGTCCTGGTTTTTCTGGGACGAATGGTAAGTCTAACTAAACTTAGAATATATTTAGTAAATTCTAACTAAACCACCCTGATGATGCAGCTGCACCAACAGAGCGTGCATTGCATCCTATGTGGGGGGGGGGGGCAGTTGCAGAGGTCAGGTAAAGAACGTTTGTTTCCTTATCCTGGACCAAGCCTCTACTGCCCAAAAGGGTCTCTTTGGATCTGTGCCAGCCATTTTGCTGGTGTATATCCAAAAAGAGTAAGGGCGAGGGAAAAGGAGAGGGAATGGAGATCTATCCCTCCCTCCCCATTCCACCTCCCACCCACCCGCTCCCTGCCCAGACATTCCCTGTTCCTCCCCCTCCATGTCCCATTCCTCACACTACCCATCCCCACTGGCAACTTACCACTGCTGCTGGCAGGACAGGTTAGCACACATGGCTACCAGTCATGTGCGTTGGTGGTCTCAGCGTACGCACTAGCGGCATGTCACTTCTGCCGGGCCAGTACTTCCTCTGGCGGAACACACATTCTGCTGGCAGGAGCCTTAGTTAGGATTGGGGCCTTATGGTGTTTTATGGTTATTGTGCTTCATTGAATATGAATTTGTTAGCCGCCTTGCGCTCTGGAAAGGTGGGCTATATATCTTTTAAATAAAGAAAAGATGCTGGCAGCTGCTCAAAATGCTGCTTATGATTACCCAGGTGGTTAATTAAGATTTTGGTAATCCCATTGAAATTAATTGCAATCTTCACTCACAGAATATTAAACAAAAGGACTCTAAGATAGCATAGCTGAATGGGTCCCTCGTTCTCCTTTGTGGTACTGATGGAGAGGGAAGATCATAGTCTCTGTGCTGGTTGGAATGAGATAAAAGGATCACACTAATTAGTGCCAATTAGTCTCTACAAAGCATTAGAGTTGGGCAAATAAAAGATTTTGCAATCAAAGAGCCTTGAAGTTGTTGCAGACTAGACAAATTAGAGAAATCGTTCCCTTAAATCACACTCCCAAATTGCTAGGGCTAGTTTTCTAACGTTGGGTTTGTGTGGGATGGAAAATGGGGTTCTTGGCACTTATGAAATTATTTATTATGTATTTTAATGTAAAAATGTTGCATGAATGAATACTTTATTTTCCAGGTAATGCACATTTTAAGCCAATATCCAGCATCTGTGTCTCTTACTACAATGAGAAGCAAATATTTTCTTGCATTTTTATCCTCCCTTTTCTCCAAGGACCTCAGGGCACAACACATGGCCTTTCCCTTATCCACACAACAGCCCTATGAGTTTAGCTAAATTGAGAGAGTGGGACTTTCCCAGACAATGACCGACATGTACAAGTGGGAATTTGAGCCCAAGTCTCTCAAATGTAAAGTGCCGCCTTGAGTGCCCTTGCTGGGAGAAAGTTGGGGTATAATTCTTTAAATAAGTAAATAATAAATAAATAAATAAATAAATAAATCTCTAGTGACACTCCGTCACTATACCACACTAGCAGCCTAATCCTAATTGGCTCTTATGCTGACAGCTCTTGTGATCCATCAGCATAAGTCCCAGGGTAACGGTGATGTTGACTTGAGTCTATTGACTCGGACTCGAGTCAATGACTTGACTTGGACTTGACTTGGCGATTGTAAAAGACTTGAAAGACTCGACTTGAGACTTGGAGCCTTTTACGACAAAATGAATTTTATTCAGGTTTAAACCCGTTTTCCCTATTAAATAGATAGGGACTCGCAACTCACAACCAAAGACTCGGGACTTAGGAGCAAAGACTTGGGACTTGAGATTTGGAGTCAGAGACTTGATCCACATCCCTGCAGACTAATGGTGGGAAAGCCACTCCACCATGTGGCAGGCTGCGGCCACCAGGGCAAATGACTGGAAGTCACATGTGGGTGACTGAACCTCCTCTGTCCCCTGTTGTCACCAGTAAGTCAATGGCTGGGGTGCTTTGGGGGAGGATTGTGGGTGTGTGGATGGATCAGGGCGGCAGCCATGAATGTCAATATTCTATCCCCCCCCCTTCCTGGCTGGCATAGGTCTGAGGAGACCTATTGGAGACCATGCGGCCTACAGAGAGGTAAGTAAACAAATTGTTAGCTCTCCTTGAGGCTTCTTTTAAAACAACATTTTGTACAAGGATATAATATTATCATCATCACTCTTTTCTATATAATCTTTAAAATCTGGGCTTATATCCTCAATGTCCTGCGTACGTCTGAATCTGATTACATTCCTATGGAAATGAACTGCAAGGTTCTTATCAGAGCTAGATTGTCCCTTGCTAGGCAACGTGACTTTTATCCATTTTCATTTTTCTTAACATAAATACTGTCGTAATCATATTTATTGTACGAAACATCACACACACATTACATTCTGTTCCACATTTTCCTAAAGTAATTTACTTGTTCATGCTGCCATGTTTGCCATCTGTCATGACCTGAGATTGCCCTCCAAGATTGCTGACCTTCTTCTTAAAGCAGATCTACAGTAAAACAGTGATTGCTGTTTATGGCCCAATCCTATCCTTGTATTATGATAGTGGACCTTGCAATCTGCCAGTGTAATGCCAGGGCCACCATTGTTGGAGCTGCTCCCGCCATTCTGTGGCCTGCTGCCGATGGCATGGTAGCTGGTAAGCCCTGCAGACTAGAGCTTTGCCTGCTCCAAAATTCCAGGTGACCACAGTCTTGATCACTTAAGGGTAGTCTTGGTCTTTGATCAAATCTTGCTAGTGCAACAAGCTTGACCTTGTGAACAAAAGCCACCTCCTAGGAGTTCCGTGACCAAGGAATACAAGCTGTACACACAACGAAAGAAGGATCCCCAACCCTAACTGTTGTCACCAACTCCATGGCTGAACTCAATCAGGAAGGCATGCTAATGAATCAGTGTGTCTGACTGTGGACTTTACCTAGGAGGCTGGAAAGGACCCATGGTGAGGCCAGCAGCTGGGAAGCTCACAAGTCTGAAGGCAAGGTGAGCAGGCAGTTGCCTGGGCTTGCCTCAGCTGACAAAAACTAGCACTCAGAGGGAACACCTGGGAGAGCAGGGAGGAGACAGGAAGGGGAGGGAGAAGGCCAGTTGGTGGAGAAGCTACAAAAGACCTGCCTGCCTGTGATGAGGAGGTTTTTGTGGAAGGAGTTGAGGGAGGTCTGGCTTGTTGGGCACCAGCTACAACATCCCTGAGAAGCCTCTTGAATCCCCTGGGGTGGAGAAAGTGACAGGGTGCCTCAACCTCCTTCCTTAAGGCAGCACTAAGGGTTCTGTCTGCCCCACAGTGGGTTCCTGCCCTCACAATTGCTCAGTCCTAAAGGGGATGCACTCAGTGGCATGGACCTCTCACTGCAGTACTTCAGGGCTGCCATACTCCTCGCAGGATGCAACCATCAGGGTGCTGACAATTTGTGGAAGATGCTGCCAGTGGCCATTTCTGAGCTACTGCTGCAAAGTAGCAATAGTATCGGAGGCCCTCAGCCACAGCTGGAGGCCTGCATCGGAGCAAATAAGCCAGCACGGGGGCAGTTCAATTTGACAGCAGTCACTCACATTGGATCTTATCCCTTCTTTTCAAAACCGCCCTGCACCTTTTCTCTCTGAGACATACACTACCAAAATTCCTGGCATATGTTTGCAGAGCACCTTAGGCATCCGTGGAGGTAAGTAAAAAGGTTTTTCTGTGAAAAAAGTAAGTTAAAAGGTTGCCTTCAGGTTGCATTATGAGGGGTTGACAGGACTGGCTGACATTCTCTTTACTCCCTCTTCTTCCCAATAATATAAACTAAATAAATGTTTTTGCTGCTACTGCCACTGCCGTCAAACACACAGTGCAAGCACCCAGACACGATGTTACCCAGAGTCGGGGTAGCTGGGGTGGAGACTTGGCATTCACAGCACTGTTCTAGCCCCACCCCCAGTGACTCAAGCCCCAATAAGCTACTTGCCCTGCTGCCTTACCTCATGTGGACAAAGAGTGCCCAACCACCAGGATCCTTGGCATTTGTACTCAGTAATGCTGCTGTGTATCATGATTGGTTAAGTAGCACCATCTCATCTCATTCACTACATGGTTCCCTGATTTGACTGAGAACTGCTCATGTGACTAATTGACAAAGAAGAATATTTAAAAAAATGATGACGAAGCAGCAGAACAGGGAAACAATAGTAATGAACAGGACCAGAAAAAAGGAAACATAATTTAGGCTTTGGGTGAAAATATTTCTCTCCCTGATGACAGTATTTTCTACCAGAAAATTGAAAATGCGAGAACATTCAGTGCAGACCGATTTGATACTGCAAGTGAAAATTGAGATCCAGAGCAAACATTATGAACTTCTGGAACATGGAGACCACTGGAAAAAAATATCTGAGTGAAATTTTATTTTTGCTTGGACAGTTCCAACTCTACTGTCATTCTGGTGACTGTCACGAAATGTTTATGCACTGGCATCACCCATCAGCCTGAATTGGTAGCACTGGTATTGAAATGTTTCATGCTAAACATCAGAATGACATACTGGCTGGCACTACAGGTTACTACAGGGATGAGGGTAAGTCATCACATGGAGGCCACTCCCTTTGGTTTCCATGTGACATTTGTAATATGTTTCTTAGCTTGAGCATTGGTGAACTCCATCTCCTACTCAGGGCTGCGGAGAAGGTGCGGTTGCCAGGGATAATTCCCCAGAGCCTTGACGTTAAACGGGCCCCCGTTTAGGGTGGCCACCCACACCCCTCAACAGTGTCCAGGGTGGACTTACCCTAAGGATTTGAGCAAGAACAACCTGTGCAGCTCCGAAATGCCCTGAAGCATGTCCTGGTTGCTACTGCAACCGGGACGCTTAATCCAGGAGTGGAGAGGATGGAGGAGGATCAGACACATAGGCAAGAGCATAACAAGCTCTGGTGCCACCTGGGACATGGGAGCTTGCTGTGCCCCAGAAGTGATGTCATGTGACATCATTCCTGGCGGCGGCCCTCGCGTTCCGCTCGGTGCAAGAGGAACATGATGCGGAACATGATGGCTTCTGATTGCCTGCTGCTTCCACACGACCGTCCCTTTTCTTCACAATCGTGAGGAGAAGGAGCAGCGTGATAAGGCCGCAGGCAAATGGCTGCCCTCATGTTTGGCTCGGCATTCTGAGCAGAACACGACGGCAGCCATTATGTCATGGAGCCTGAGGGTTGCAAAAAAAAAACCCCGCTGGTGTTGCGCCCGGAGCAGCTGCCCCTCAGGGTCCGCACGCAGGCCCCAAAGGGCCTCTGTTAAGAAGTCTTCCCCGGGGCCCATGTAATCTCTCTGCAGTCCTGCTCCCACTTATACCTGTACTAGAAAGTGTAAATATTTACATACTGCTGGTTGCATTGTTTTTGCTTTTGTAAGCCACAGAAATGTGATCAACTGAAGCAAATATAAAAATACTTAACAGCTTACATTTTCAAAATGCTAACATTTGAAAACAAATATGTTTCACATGTATTTAAGTATGAATACTGTTAAATGTGTGTTTAGCTGATTTTTTCTTGCGATTTCTAGATGAATGCTTCAGATTATATGAATACGAATAAAACATGGATTACCCTTAGATTCACTGGATTCTAGACCTCCCCAATAGCCCCAAAATTACAGTGCTGAAAGTCATGCATCCATTCAGTTAAGAAAGGGCCAAGGAACAGGCATATGAGTACAAGAGGCTAATGGCATGATAATAATCTTACTGCAAACTCTCAGAAGGAAACAAATTAGCTATGTTAACTGTATATGTAAAATGGAACTATTATTTATTCTGTGTAATTGAGTGCTGAATTCCAGTTTAATACAGGATCCAAATTAATTCATGAATATTGATGCATACATTCCATTTGGGGCAATGACATTCTTTATTTAGAGGCAATGTAGGATTAGCATTGGGGCTTGATTCCCTGCCTGACAAACTGTGATAATGTTGCTTTATGGAGGTTTTGCCTCATCCAACCTATGAGAAGGTTGGATGAGGCTAGATGGGAAAGGGATCTTGGGGTAGTAGAAGAGGAGCTTGGGCAACTGTTGGACTGCTCTCTAGTCAGCAGATCAGCATTATTTGGCAAGTAACTCACCCACCCTAGGGAACAGTATAACAATGCAATCCTATCCAATTTACACCACTGGTGTAACCAGCGGGGGAAGGCAGGGTGGGAGGCTTTGGAGGGGAGGGAAGATTTAAATCCCTTTTGAATCCCCCTTTGGAGGGAATTTGAATCCCCTTTCCATTCTGGGGCCTCCTGTTCTCGCTGCACCGCTGGTTACACCAGTGGTGTAAGTTGGATAGGATTGTAAGTCTGTAAGTCTGTCTGGTCACTCAGTTGGGACCAAATAGGAATATATTGCCCTTGCCACACAAAAGGCAACCAGGTATTTCTGAGGCATCAGAGATTAATAGCACAATCTTATTCATGTCTACTCAGAGGTAAGTCCCTTTGTGTTCAATGGGGCTTATTCTCATATTCTCAGGTAAGTGAGGATAGGATTGCAATCCCATACAAACTTTCCTGGGAGTATGCCCCATTAAACCCACTGGGACTTAGTTCTGAGTAGACATGCCTAGGATTGTGCTGCAAGGCTGATTGAATATTTTTTTAAAAATTGATTTGGTTCTATTTTTCATGTGTGGTTTGGCACATTCAGGCACACCTATAGCGATCTCTTGTCTTGCTTTTTGCCTCACTATAGCTTTTTCTTCTTTCTATACTCGGGTTCAGTACAGAGGTAGGTGCAGTAGCGTTGCTGAGTGGGGGCAGGGGGTGGGGCGATGATGCATTTCACGTCATCACCCCACCCTCCACATTGGCGAGGGCAGGTGGAAAGGTGCATTTCCTGTCCAAAAATCAAACGGAAAGGCTGCCGCAGCCATTGCGGCTACAGCTGTGAAAGCAGTGGCCGCTTTGCCTGTGAAAGCGGCCACCGTGGCTGCTCCTCACAAGGAGACCATGGGTGGCACCCAAGGCATAGCACCCCCCGCCCATTCCTGGCTTAGCTACGCAACTGTGTAGGTGGGTGACCAATGAATGCTTCAGCCAAAGTCCCATGGAAGCTTATGCCACAACAGATTTGTTGGCCTTTATGGTCATTCTCTGGCAGTTTCTTTGAATTTGAAAAATCAGCAAAACATGACATGAAATGAATTTTGTGTTTATCATTAAACAATGAATAGTTTTCATTTCTGATTGGTTGACAATGTAGCCCCCTGTAGACTGTCTAGGATAGGTGATACATATAGGGATGTACTCAATTCGTCTCCTTATTTTCATGAAGTTTTCTGTTCTTCCATTCATGGTGCTGGGTATGCCAGAAACTCTGCAGAGTGTCTCAAATAGTCACAGAGCTTCTATGTTCCTTCCACAATTGCTTATAAAATACTTTGTGCATCGAACTTCTGGTTCTGGGATGTTCAGTGCTAATTATGTATTACCTGGTCCCTGTGCAAAGGTTGCAGAGAGTGAAGCTGACAAGCTGCCTTCTCACTTTTGCAGTCAGAAGGCCTGTATAGTTGAAACTAGCAAAAATAGGGGGTGGGGGTGGATATGAAATCTACAGTAAAGGGGCTTCTCCCAAACTGACCAGTTTTTTTTAAGCATTTGCAGTGAATATTTGATAATGCTCAACATCATTCCATGAAATGTACATGCTTCCTCCTACTTCTGCAAGGAGTTCTAAGAAATATTTTCATTATAGGTGTGAAAGTGTTAAAGTTCGACACCTTCTGTCAATTTCAGTGGAGGATCTTCTTGGGATTTACCACAGAGGTAGGGATGGAAAAGCTTGCCAGTTTCACCTTTTGTTCTTTAACACCTTTGCACATAATTGCTTGTGTATTGTCCAATAAACACGCGAGTCAGGAATATGGATGAAAAGGGCCACTTTATTAGACAGAAAAAGAGACCAGGAGACCAGCAGGAGTTAAACTAAGGCAGAGAACAGTGCCGTGGCAACACGATGAAGGGGCACCGAACTGTAGCCTGACCCCAGGTGGGTGTTCCAACCCTGATTCAAAGCCACGGTGCCTTCACAAGGAAGGTGGACTTCTCATTGTCAATCCCCATCTGGGGTTGCCAAGGCAGCCAGACCACTCAGGGCTACCCCAAGCTGGAGAGCATCTGAGGCAGGCCATGTGATCTAGGCCAGGGGCAGCCCCAGCCCGCCCGTCGTGCTGGAGGGCAACTGAACGGCGGGAGATAGGGCATACCCTACCTGTGCCACCTCAGAGTTCACACCAAAAGCCCAACTTCAAGCCTTCATACCCGCACTAACCTGCAAAACATTGTGACCAAGTTAAAAAGACAAGAAAAGGAAAAAAAAACACCAATCCCTACAACAGTCTGAGGTAGGCGAAAAAACTGCCCAACACGGCCAATCAGGTGGACAGAAAAAATTCTACTTGGCCTCCCAAAGGGCGACCAGTCAGGCCCAGGTTGCATAAAGGGAGGGTAGGAGGGGATCAGCTGCTCACTGGAAGCTCGAACAACACAGAATGGCCACATGGGAGGCAAACTGGCCAAGTAAGCCCTACACATCCCACCCCTTTGCAAGGCCACCAATACTTGAAAGGGGGCTGGAAGACCCCTCCCTCCACACACACACACACACACACACACACACACACACACACACACATTCTGGAGAGGCCTGCCAAAGCCTGAACCTTCCGCTAGAAGCATGGGTTCAAAATTCTCTAAAATTAAACAAGGTGTTATAGATTGGTAGAAATTTGTAATTGGGAGAATTCTCTCCAGACAAGAGATGCAAAAAACAAACACACACTGCTGCTGCTCTTTACAGCCTTCGCAGTCAAATTTTTATCCTTCTGCAAAAAGTTGCACATCCAAATGTTAGTGCATCTCCCGGTAATTTTTTTTCTCTGAACAGCACATTCAAAAGTTTGTACATCTTACTGTTGATGTTTCCCAACACAAATTAAGCTGGTTATAAGGAGGTTCCAGGAACTACAAAAGCCACAAAACTTGTGATTCAGTGCAGCATCCCTAGATACAGCTAATTCACTGAGAAATCTTTTGATAAGAACAGTCATTAAGTGAAGACAAAGGAAGGACATGAAAACCGAAGATAAGAACATACAACATATTAACATTGATTAAACATAAGCAGGTGATGGTCAAAAAGCCCCTATTAAAAAATGACAGAACTTGCTGTGAAACAAGAGGTGAATATAAATTATAAAATGCAGAAATCATCTTGTACCATTAATTTTAGCAGGAAGTGCAGGGGAGCCAAATACTAACTCCAAAATGAATATAATGTTGCAACTTCACCCTTAATATTCCAGAAGTCACTGTACCATAAACTAGGAGACTGTGTGGATTTTTGAGTGTTACTTACCGGTACTTCCTAGGTCTGTTATTTCATGAATCGTTTTGGGTATGAAAGTCACATTATTTTTAATCTGCATGCTGACCTTTAGCCATATTGCTGGGCATGGAACAAGTTGCGTGAATGCCAATGTCACAGGCAACAACCAGGGTGGATTTGATTTTGCACATCAAAAATGTGCAATTTGCCTGTCTTTGCCTAGTTGCAATGGTATACAAAAGAATGCATCCAACTTGCTTAGCATATGGCTAAAGAATTACCTTATGTTGACAGGCAGTGCAATCCTCACTAAGTCCTAGAGTGGTGGAGTGCATGCTCCGCTGCTCTAAGCCATCACAAACGTGCCGTAAAGCGTGTTTGCAACAACTTGAGAGTAAGGGCTGCCGATGCGGAGGCTGGCAGCCCTCACTCCACCGGGTGTTCCCGGGCCGCATATATTACTGTTTAGGCTGGCCGCATATAGTTAGTGAGGATTACGCTGTAAGGCTGCAATCCTATACACACTCACCTGGAAGCAAGTCCCACAGAAAACCAACCTCCATGCACAGCAAGGATTGTTGAAAGCGGCTCACTTCAGAATGATGGTACAAATCACATGGTCTGCAGCAGTTTCATGCCTGACTATAGCACTACGTATATATTGTCACATATATTTTTCTCTTGGTACTTTTTGTTTTATTTGGTGTTTTGGCCTCAGCCTTTCTGTGTTGTACCATGATATATCTTGACATTAGGCATGAGAATGATATTGTTTCCTTTGCCTGTGAACATATAAATTTGGCCACCTGCAAATATTTTACCAGATCATGTCGACAGGAGCATCATAATTTTTCATTATAATATGATTCTGGCTTAGTGTATAAATGATTTTTTTCTGTAAAAACAACCAATATTCATGTCTTTTCTAAAAGGCAGCTGGAAAACATGAAGGCTTGTTGTTATTGACTGTTATTTAAAATTAGACCTGCCAGCAGACTCCCGCAGGACTAACTCATTCTTCATCTCTTCAACCCCCTGTCTCTCCCCAATTATCTCTTAACAGAAGAGCCTCTAAAACACAGAACTGTGTTGCTTTGAGAATTTGCTTTAAAGCATCTTAGAAACTACATTTGGAGGGAAAGCGAGGCTTTCAAAAACTTTCACAACAAGAACTTTTTGACATTAGTAGGTTAGAGGAAGAGCTTTAAAACCTGCAGGTTCTAAATCTGGGCCAGATAAGAACATCAGAATTGCCCCTGCTGGATCAGCACATATGGTAGTTCACACAGTGCCTCCCAGTGTAGCCAAGCAGATGCCCCAGGACATTCAAAACAGAGCGAGTTGGAGATAAGTGTTCTCCATTGCTTCCCCACCACCACCACCACGTCAGGTAATAAGAATTAGTGATGGGCACCCCCATTCCCAGTGTGATTCAGAATTGGGCTCGGTGAACCAAGCTATTTTGTTCTTAAAGATAGAAAAATAGCTTGGTTCATTCCAAGCCCAGTTTAGACCCAGACGTACTCCTCATGACATTGTCAGAAGCACAATAGGGGTCTCAGTTTCTCTCCTAGACCCCTAATGTTCCAAACCTCATATATTCCCAACCCTCCTGACTTGGCTACTGTAGCAGCATTGCTTCTTGGCCAATTGCGATGGCCTGTACCTGTTTCTCCCTTCCTCCTCTCTTACCCCATTTCTCCCCTGCCTTTTACTCTTCAGCAGTTGAAATACTTATATGGAATTGTCAGGTGATTGGAATGTTGAAAATATATTTATATTTTTCCCAAGTTGCTAAGAATGTTGGGAAAATCACAATTCCTGTCATCTCTGGCGATTGCAATACAGCTGTAACAATGTTTCAAGCACCAGTGGGCAGGACTGGATTAAGACCTTTAGAGGCCCTAAACACTGAAAAGATTATTCGGCTTTGAAATGGGGATGAGCACCACACACTAGAGTCGGACACGACTGATATTTGTTAATAAATGTAATTATAATTATAAATAATTTAGTAACATTTTCGCTGAAATATATTTCAAATTAATATATTTTGGGATCAGGGATTCTCTCTTCTTTTTCCAGACTTTTGATTTGGTTAACTGGTTGGGGTTTTTTTGCAACATGGTCCATGGTAAATCCGGCACTGGAAAAAAATCTGTGGTGTTCCCTTGATGCTTATTTTGCTTAATGGTTAATCCAGGACTGCCAGTGGGAATGGGATTTCTTTCTCTCCCTTCCTGCCACTTCCACAGAAATGAGTGTGTGAGAGTAAGGAAGAGGAGAGGGAGTTCTTTTCCAGATCAGATTACAATTCCTGTTGTCTGTGAGAGGTCCTGTTTGACTGCAGTCAATAGAAAATAGAGTTCAGCATTATAGGAACAAATGTGCAGTATATCTGTCCCACGCTCTAGAATAAATCCAATAATACTGAAGAATGCGGCTTAATTTCAGGATGTATTGTGGGGATCACACAGAGGTTGGGTAGGAGCAGGTAAGAGGTTCTTCAGAACCACTCTCTACTTGTACCTTGCTGGCTGTTGTTTGCTGGCTGTTGTTTTCATATCAGTAGGGGCAGGAGGAGCTACTCGATGGAAGCCCTCTATGTGGCTTTCCTTAGAAGCCACTATCTCTGCTGCTGCTTTTCTTTGCTGTGGCAGTGGGAAGGGCTCTGGGTGCCCCGCACCTTCACTTGTTTAGGGATTGGGGCTTGAGCTGGGGGGTCACCTGGCTGCTTCCTCTTCCCCTTTCTTCTGCTGCTACGTTCTGCCCTCCCTCCTACAATCTCCTTCCTTCTAGCCCCTGGGGTTCCTCTTGTCCTGGCTCTCTTCTTCCTCCCCCGCCTGTCCCCCAGCTGTCCTTTACTGTACTACATTCCTTGTCCAGCCGCTGAGCTGAGGTTGATGGCACCTGGTGCATAGTGCAGTGAACCAGAAGTGGTTTGGCGGTGTGATGTGATGACATTGTCATGTCATTGCGTCACCGTCACTGGCCCCATTTGGAGCCAAACAGTGGCAAGGGTGGGCAGGAGGGCCCTTCAACCACTGGCCATGGATTTCCGAGCACACCCCCCCCCCGCAGCATCGCACCTGGTGTGGACCGCACCAGTCGCACCTGCCTAGTGACACAACTGCCCTTCTTCCCACCTGATCTCCTCCTTTTGCCTCCATTCTGCCTCCTTGCTTAGTGATGAACGGGTAACTGGTAGTTGTAAACTGAGAGTGATGGGTAACAGCATTTACGGGGAATATAAGGGCTCACTCTGGCTCTGGAATGTGTTGGAGCAAGCTGTCTGCTACTTGGGGAGCGGTTCTGGGTATTACAGCACTTGTCTCAGGTGCTAGACCTTGCTCTTGTTCCCCGATCTGGGACTTCTCCAGTGGCAACTCCCGATTCTCAGCCTGAATTCCTGTGAATTCATATCCATTAGGACTGGGCAGCTATATATTAAAAATAGTACTACTGTATAGTATTACGTGTGATCCGATGTATGTATTCAGATAGGAAGTGTATATACTGTATCTGTATTTAAATGTAGCAGTCTGCTTTCTAATTTGGAATGAGTGGCCTATTTTGAAATTAATAGCCTGTTGGCACACACTGGACTGCTTCCTAGATGCAGGTCATTTTGCTTGCTTGCTCAGTACAACTCTGATTGCAGACTTGATTAAAATGTATGCTTGCTTGCTTAATACAAGATTAGTGTACTTACATTCATCACTTGAATATTGAAGCTCAAGTCAGTTGCCTGTGAGGAGAACAGGGAATATTGGGACTGCATATCGCATGGAGGAAGTGGAATGTGGGTGTTCTGAAGAGAAGCAGGGTCTGGACAGTGACACACGGTGTTGTGCAAGAGGGAAAAGAACAACCTTACAGTCACACAAATGAACCCTTCAGCTCCTATAGAGATAGGTCCAGTATGCTTGGACAGGCTGTGGGCACGTGCTACATTCATTTCATAGCCCAGTGATCCTCACTGATGCTAACTGGAAGTGTGTGCGCATGAGAGCGAACAAGCAAGCAAGCTTCATACTGTTATAGTGGTATTGAAACAGCATACTGTAGCAAGATTTACAACTTTACACAATCATTGATACAATGGTAATGTTAGCCCACAGGGTTAATGAACGCAGCGTTGCATGTTGTTAAGAGACATAGTTTCCCCCCACATACTCTCACTTTCTGACTACTCTCACTTTCAGTGGGCAAGTGAGCAAGTAACAGTGTGCTGGAGATGCTGATAAGGCTTGTAAGGTGACTCTCTGTTGGTGCCTGCGGCAGATAAAGTCAGAGCTGAATGACATCAGCTATAGACCGATAGACACCGATAGACATGCCTAGGCTTCTGAAGCTATGTAGACTTGTTCAGACGGTTTTGTGAACCTGCTCTGCCTCTAGACGATAGTCATAGAATGCTGGACATAATCTAGTCCAGCGTTTCTCAAAGTCTTACAGCGGAGTTTACTCCTCAGTAAGTCTTTGTGGGGGTGGAGCGATTTTGGAGGCAGTGCTCATCGCTGACATAGAAAACACTGTTTCTATGTACCTAAGACAACATACCTGGTTGTCCATACCATAACCTTTATTGGCATAAACAGCAAACAGTACATAACAAATCAAAACAAAATGATACACACCCAAACCCCAACACCAAAATCCCATACCAACAGTCCTCATTTCTAGCTCACCCACACAGTCCAAAGCCCCAGCTCCCCCAAATCCCCCATAGTAGTCGGAGATTTAGATCTCAGAACCCAGGAAAGGAAGACTCTGTCGAGGTTGAATCACCAAATAAATAAATTGGGCAACCAGACAGGTAAATGATCTTTCAAGCCCTCCTAACAAATGTTTGATTTATCAGACCATCCAGTGTGAGAAGATAAAAAATCATCTAGTCTTGGGGAGGCTTGCAAAGGCAGCATCAGTAACCCCCCCCCCGACCCTTCAGAGAGATGGCAGGACAGCCAGGTATGTTACAAACAGGACTTCTATTTTGGTGGCGGGCATGATCCTGGAGCACCGATGACGACGTTCGGGCTGGCCACCTTCCTTAAAGTAATTTCGGCCACTTCTGGGGAAAGTGGTGGGTCGTGACCCACCACTTTGAGAACGCCTGATCTAGTCCAACCTCCTGCTCAGTGCAGGCAACTGCTACAGCATTCCTGACAGCTGGCCATCCAGCCTCTGCTTAAGTCCTTTCTCACTATACTCACCAGATACTGTAACAGCCTGATCTTCGGAGGTTTTGTGCTGCCCTTGTAGCTCATAAGATGAGTGTTCATATTCCCAGTGCCAGCACAATGGCCATAGTATCTATCATTGGCACTGCTGCATCTGTGCTATCAACTCTGGATCTCTGGGGAAATTTGTGACAGTTGTGTGTACTTATTTTTTATAGTTCTAATAACTTCCCCCTCAGGATTTAAATAATACGTAAAATAAACCTCTCTATTACATACTGCAGGTTTTTTTCTAATAAAAATTGGAAAATAGAACTATTGGCCTATGTTTAAAGGAAACCAAGCAGTGAGACAACCCAGCTTTATTTATTTGCTATCAACTGGACTGAATTCCAGGACCTCAACTGACAACCCAGTTCTGTGTAACTCTTTCACCGATGTAACAGTAGATCCACCGGTGTAAAGTGCACTTATGCCAGTGTAACGTGCCATACACTGACGGACGCAGGATGGACACTGGCGTAACCCTCCTCAGATGCCACACATGTGCAGTTCAGACGCAGGACAGACGCCAGCTCACCTCCGCTGGTGCAGGGGACATTCCGGGGTTATCTGAATGCCCCCAGAATGCCCCCTGCACCGGTGGAGTTGTAGCGGCATCTGAACTGCGCATGCGCAGTGGCAGAGGGGGGTTACGTGGTATCCGTCCTGCATCCGTCAGTGAACGGCAAGTTACACTGGCATAAGTGCACTTACACCAGTGAATCTACTGTTACATCGGTGCAAGAGTTACACAGGTTTGGACTGTTAGTGATGAATGGATAACTGGAAGTTGTAAACTGGGAAAGTCATTTCCTTTGTGTCCTGTATCCATGGAAACTGTGTGCTTTCAATTCAGGTGTGGCTATGGATGGCAAGGCTCAACACCATATTCTGGTTAATCTGTTACATAAGAAAGGAATAAAACTAATGAACACTTCATAAAACATATGGTAAGCTCTGAT
Source organism: Plestiodon gilberti rubricaudatus (assembly GCA_026170595.1). Lineage (NCBI taxonomy): Eukaryota > Metazoa > Chordata > Lepidosauria > Squamata > Scincidae > Plestiodon > Plestiodon gilberti. The sequence goes on along the minus strand of JANXHW010000002.1, from coordinate 188,924,324 downwards.
ACAAAATGAAATCAACCCTGGCTGTTCCCTGGAAGGACAGGTACTAAGGCTGAAACTCAAATATTTTGGCCACCTAATGCAAAGAGAGGACTCTCTGGAGAAGACTCTGATGCTGGGAAAGATTGAAGGCAAAAGGAGAAGGGGAAGGCAAAGGATGAGATGGTTAGACAGCATCACCGATGCAACGAACATGAAAATGAGCGAACTCAGGAAGATAGTGGAGGACAGGAAGGCCTGGCAGGATATGGTTCATAGGATCACGAAGGGTTGGCCACGACTTAATGACTGAACAACAACAAAGCTCTGATACACTAGACTGGGATATGAAATCCAATAAACAAATTAAGCTGTTTGTTTTGGATGAAAATAAATGCTTATTAATATACCTTGACATTGGGCCCAATAGAATAATTAATGAAGGATGTCTGCAGGTCATACTGAAAAGAGTTGCATTACAGGCATGTCTGTGGGTTGCCTTTAATTTACTGTGATGAAAAACAGCAGACACAGATATTACTCTTTGTATCTAGGTCTTAATAGTCACATGCAACCACGTGGACAACTTGGGCTAGTGGCTGATGTACAGTTTTATGGCATGTCCCCGTGGAATGAGGGACACATCAGATGCCTCCTGTCTAAATGTACACTGCAATACAAATAGGCACCTACAGTCAGTCAACACATGTGGGTCCCATTCTTGTTTTGCAATATTTTATCAATCTCAATGCCATCTTAGTTGCATCAGAATTCTTTTTGTGCAGTGTGTCACTAATGCAGAGATGTATTCCTGTGCATTAACAAACTATCACAAAAATCTTGCTAGAATAATGGATTTAGGGCACAATCCTATCTGGTTGCTAGGCCAGCATAAGACCTCTGTGCCAGCCCAAGACCATTGCAAAAGCTGCTATAAGGCAGTTGCACTGGCCCCTGGTTGGTGCAGAGGCCTGCGGTGGCCCCTGTGGGCCAGATCCCGATGGCGTGCGGCCCAGGTAAGCTGTGGCTGGGCTGTGCGGTGCAGGGGTGGGGAGGGTGTTTCGGGGTGGGCAGGGGATGGCAGATTGGGCCTGGGAGGGGGGCAGGATCAGCGGCAGCGGTGTATCTGATCTTTGGCACCATTACAATGTGACCACAATCCAGTCTGAGACTAGCACTTCAGCGTCCGATTGATGTCAATGGCAGCATTGACCACATGCTTATGTTTTTCCCAGTAAAATAAATGGGACCTAAAGGAGCTTAACTTTCTCCAGATAGAGTACTCTATTTTTAATTGTCTACCTTATTCTTTACACACACACACACATCATGGGTGGCAACTCTGGCATATAACAACTCTGGATTATGGCATAGTCCAAATGGAAGGCAGGCAAAGGTCACAGACAGGACCAGGGGAGTGCCTTCATGTGTTATCTTAATACTATTATGGGTGAACAAGAAAAAAGGAAAATGTCATTCTTGACAGCAACATATGTTCAGCCCCAGGCAATTGTGCTCACAGTTCTTCTCATGTTTCTCATGCAGAAAAGAATTAGCATTCAGAGTTGTTGAGCATGGAGAGTTAATTGGTACTGCCCACAGAGGTTGCATGGTTTTGTATCCGATAGTGGAGGACAGAGTCAAAAAAAAGTGTGTCTGGTAATGCAAAAATGGATGGCAACACCATAGATCAGGGGTGGCCAAACTTATAAGAGCCACATACGATAAACTTCAGATGTTTGAGAGCCGCAATATTTAAGAAGCATTTAAATTCTTAAGTATATTTACTCACCATGAACATTAAACTTACGTTTTAATCCTGTGGACTCTCAGTTTATACCTGGTCAATAATTATACAGCTTGAAAATGTCTTATTTAGCTTTTATATATAAATTGTGATGCAAAAAGGAGCTCAGCCAACATAGTTCCGAGAGCCGCACATTATACGTCAAAGAGCCGCATGTGGCTCGGAAGCCACAGTTTGGCCACCCCTGCCATAGATCATGGTTTCATTTCTAAAAGAAATATGTACTATAACTGCAAATTGAGTGCTTTTAATAGCAGTCTCCAGTCCTTTATTTTTCTATCCATGTTCTCCTATTTATAGGAGTTGGGATACAAATACATTGATGGCCCATTAAGGATTGGGCTGGCGTGTATAGTGGAGTTCTGCTGTCGTAAAATGGGTTTTGGCAGTGCATGCAGCATGCTGCTGGCAGCCACTTTGCATGCACTGCCGCAAGAAACAGCAATGCAGGAGGCCCACCGCTGGACCAGCAAAGGTAGGTGTGATAGCAACAGGGGCAGGGAGGAGGAGGAACGAGGGTGTTCCCGGAAGGGTGGGAAGGGAGCCAAGGGTAGTATCAGCAAGGGTAGTATCAGCAGCACACGAACCAAGGGTAGTATCAGCAGCACTGTGGGTGCTGATATCCTAACCCCGTCCATCTCGTTTACCACCACCACCTTTACATGCTTCGGACCACTGGCGTCACTGCAGGGGGGGCCGGAGCTCTAAGCTCTATGTTCCGCCGCGATCCGACCCTCCGTTTCAGGGCAGCGAAAGCAACGCGCAGGGAGTCTCCTGTGCATTGTTTTCACCGCCTTGAATGGTTCCAAAGGCGAGGGGGCAGGGCCGTTTCGTTCACCCGTGTAACGGAGGGTCAGATCGCGGCGGAACTTAGAGTTCCTCCCCCCCTGCAGTGACGCCAGTGCTTCAGACTTATACCTGCTAATCACCAGGCATAGATTCGAGGAGACCTGTGGTGGTGGTTGTGGAGGCTTTCCCTGGGCTGGTTCACTTACTCAACAAAAGTTCACTTACTCTGAAGAAACCTTTCTAACTGCCATCCTCCTGCTGATGCAGTGTGTGCTCCATTGGCATGACTGCATCAGGGGATGGATTTGGGTAGGATTGGGCTGAAAGAAAACCAAGAACAATACAAATTGATGAGCAGCTCTCTCTCTCTCTCTCTCTCTCTCTCTCTCTCTCTCTCTCTCTCTCTCTCTCCATTTTAGTTTAGTTTAAAAAGCACTTCCAAAATTTCACAGCAGTAAAAAAAATTGAACAAAATTAATCACAGATTAATTCAATAGAACATAACTATAACCCAATCAACAATTAAACAGCAGAAGAAAAGAATCAACAGAAGGCAAGCCAGATCATGGAGCATGGCAGTGGACCGTCAATAGTTCTTGGAGTCCCTTAGAAAAAGGAGCGTTAGGAGGGGCCATCGCTCCATGGCCTAGCACGTTTTCTATGCAGTAGATCTCCAGATAATGCTGAATTTTTGGATGAATTTGATTCCAGTGTCAAAACCAACACATGATGCTTCCACCTCTTTCATTAAAATCAATGTAACATAAATGTGCTTAACTTTGGCAATGTCAAGATTGTGCCTCATCGTCATCATCATTATTTCTGGAAGCATTATTGCTGCTCCTGTCTTTGCACCCACCAAGTTCTCCAGCAAGTAGGTGGACCAGTTTAGGTCCTGTGACTACTTATGCCTCTCTCAAGGCAGGCTTCCTGGTTGCTGGAGCAATAAGGACACAAAGGAGAGGGGTTTCTGGGCTAGAAATAGGGCAAGGCTGCATATATGCCCATAAGGCAGGCCCCAGTATAAAGGGTTCAGTCAGTGCCAGTGATGAGGCTGTAACAGTAGGATGCAAGGTTGGGGGCTCTGGCTCCACAGCCACTGGATAAAGCAGTAATCGGAGAAGGTTGTTCTGTGGAGAGGAGGAGAAGGAAAAAGAGGACGAGGAAGCACAGGAAATGGATGCTGTATAACCCTCTCCCCTCTTGAAGCCAACCTGAGGCAACAAGGAATGCTCTCCAGGCCGGGCAGCAGGACCTCTTTTAGGTGGGTGGAGAGGAATGACCTGGAGGCCCAGCAAGGAGGCACCAGGAGTACAACAAGTGACCTGGGCCAGGGAACCCTACATATCAGTGGTGTAGGAAGTAGGAGCAGGCCATCCTGGGTGCCAGGCCAGAAAGGGGTGCTACGTGAGGTCCACCCAAGCTGTTAATGATTCTATTGTTTATCTTGTCATTACTACACGTAATGGGTTGTATCCCAAGGTTTACTTCCTAATGAGCTTCTTACAGAAGAAAGAAAACTTAAGATACAACCTGATGATTGTCCATTCTACATTATCTTATCTACCGGTAATCTATAATCTAATCTACATTATCTATGTGTTCATTATTTCATTGAAAACCATATTTTCTCTGCCATGTACAAAAGCAGTACAGTGGGCCATTGGCATCTGTGGGGGGTTCCATTACCAGATCCCCGCGGATACCCAAAATCATGTTAAATCAAATCGGGGGGGGGGCGGTGCCATAGTACCTTATTTTTCAGCTGTGCCGGGCCTGCTGCCAGCTTCTCAATTCCCTTGCACCTTCTAAGTAGTCTAGGCTGCTGCAAACAGTAAAAAAAATGCGATCAAAAGCAACTTCCAGTTTTGCATCGTGACCAGAAGATGTTTGTTTTTTTTAAACTGTGCAGCAGTTTGGACTACCTAGAAGGTGCGAGGGAGTCAAGAAGCGGGTGGCAGGCAAAGCACAGCTAAAAAATAAGGTACTGTGATGCCGCCCCCCAACCCAGTGGGGACTCTACTTCCAGGGTTAGCCATCTGCATTGAGTCAAATCTGAAGATTGCTAACCCACAGATGAGGAAGGTCCACTGTATTTACTTTTATTCCCTTCCCCAGGAATATCTGGTTGTCTTTTATTCCTGCTACATGACAAATTTGAAAGAAACATTTTTTCCAGTTTGCTTTCAATGTGGGAAGTGTCCTGCATCAAAATCAGGCAGTTATTGGTAACAAACATTTTAGCCAAGAAAAACATCAAACTGCATGTCAATTGCTGTTAGGAGCATGTGTTATTAAATTACTCACTTGCTGAAAAACAAATCGTGATCGGCTATGCAACTGTGAAATGAAAGTGAGGTTTTATAGATATTACTTTTGAAATAAGCTTAAGGAAATTTTAGAGTTCTTTTTGCATAGTGGAATACTTTTCAGAATGGATCTCTGAGAAGAAATACCATATTGGTCTGAGTATAAGACTCACTTTTTTCTCCTAATTTAAGTTTTTTAACTAGGGGTGCGTCTTATAATCAGGCTGTTGCAATTTAATGCCAGTGATTTAATTAAATTTTTTTTAATAGCACCAAACTTTAAGGGTGCGTCTTATAATCAGGTGCGTCTTATACTCAGGACAATATGGGGTATGTCCAACATGTAATGTGAGATTGCTTTAAACTGGATTAAGGCTGCACGCTATGGACACTCACTGCGAAGGAAGACCTACTGAACTCAGAAAACCTACTCTTGGCATTGCGATGGTCTCATGATTTCATCCCCTTGCCCAGGTGCCCTGTGGTGCTTGGGTTTGAATGTCTACTGTAGAATGGGCAAGACAGGATTGGGATTCTGTTGATGTTTTGTCCACCCTGCCGCTCAACATCTCCCTGGCTGGGGTGATCTCAGGAATGGTGTTGCAGTGTGCTAGACTTTTTGTGCTGGGGTCTTCAATATCCATAGTGGAGACTATTTTCCATATATTCCATATATTATTTTATTGCAAATTTGCAATCCTCATACTTGGAGGCTGCAACCTTGCAGAGTCTCTCTAGCACGTCATCTCCATGGTGGAGGACTCGAGTGCAGGCCTTGCAGAGCCTTTCACCCTCAGGAAAGAATGAAGCTTTACTCGGTCAAAGTAAGTGCCGGGGGGTGCCGGAGGGGTCGCACCACAGGTTGGGAAAATAAGACCTCCCTGAAAAAAAAGACCTACTGCATTTTTTGAGCCAAAATTAATACAAGACTGTCTTATTTTTGGGAAAACATGGGGTCACAGCTGTTTACCTGCTCACTGGGAGAGTGTGGGAGAAGGAAACCATTGTATATGCCAGTGGGCGTACAGCCACAAGAGAAACTCTGGACACAAGAGCTACTGGAAGCTCCCTACCATTACATATTCTAAGTGAATGCTTATTTATAGCTAGTGTATTCACATATTGTGGTGCTGCCTTGGACCATTTTGTGAATAAATAATGTCCTCTACCTTTTCTTAGTCGCTTCCAGGATGATACACTTCTTAATAAAAGCAATATTGAAACTGTTAGCAGCAAATAGATACTTCATAATTTAGACATTCCTCTCGCCCCTCCAATGGAAGTTTTTGAGAAGTTAAATCAACTCTCTCTTGGCTCAGTAACTGAGAAATAAACAGACTAATACATCAACCAGGTAACAGAAATACTGTACTTAGATTTTCAGGCTTGATAAAAGGACTAATGATCAATCATAAACTGGTTATAGTCAGTTGTTCTCATTATCCGCGAGGGTTAGGTTCCTGGTAAACTTAGTGGATACCAAATTAGCAGATACCGAATCATTGAGTCTATGGGGAAAATGGGGTTAGGTTCCAGGGGACCCTCTTCACCATACGCTCTATGAACATTTTGAAGCTGAATGTTACCTTGAAGTCTATGGGCTGGGTGATAGCCCAGGACTAAACTGGTTGCAATGCATTATTGTAAGCTACTGTGAGAGCCCTGTTGTTAATGCTCCTACACCAGAGTTTAGCATCACATCTGAACACACCCATAGTCTGTAGCAGCAAAACCAACAAACATCACAACCTCTTTGCAATGTTTTCTTTTTCTTTTTCGGCAAGGATCTTACTCCTGTCAGGCAGAAATTCAGCAGGCAAAGCTTTGCCTATCACCCATAGTAGCTCCATGCCAGAAAAAAAAAAACTTCACTCCCTTGCTAAGTTTCTGCTTGGCATAAATTTCTAAAATAAACACAATGAGGGGTCTTTACTCTTTCCCATCCGTACCTGGAGATGCTGCCAGTAACTGAACCTGGGGTCTTTTCTGCATGCAAAGCAGGAGTTCTCCCACTGAGTTAAAGCCCTTCCCAAAGTTCAAAGTTTCCCAGTACCTTTATGGTGCGGATGGTGTGGGAATGGCCACTGGCGTCACTGGAGGTGGGGCGGAAAGCCGTTCTGCAGCTTTCTGCCCCACCGTTACTCTCCGGTACGAGGCGCCCTGCCCCCTTGTCGTAGGAGTCCGTCAGCGGAGAGAAAGCAACGCGCAGGGACTCTCCTGCGCGTTGCTTTCTCTCCGCTGACGGACTCCTATGACGAGGGGGCAGGGCGCCTTGTACCGGAGAGTAATGGTGGGGCGGAAAGCTGCAGAACTTGGCTTTCTGCCCCACCTCCAGTGACGCCAGTGGGAATGTCCCCCATGGATAGGTTCAGGATGGCTGCAGAGAGCTCTAAGTAGCCCCAATAGTATCAGGATGGCTGTGGAGAGGTCCTGGATTCAGGGAAGACCTTTAGAATGGTGTAGATCGGGCTGGAAATGGCCACCACGCATGGCTTCAGGAGGCTACAGAGAGCTCTAACTGGCCCCAATAGTGTCAGGATGGCTGCCGAGAGGTCCTAATGCCCTCTGGATTCAGGGAAGACCTTTACAATGAGAGGGATAGCCTTGAAAATGCCCTCCGCAAATCGCTTCAGGAGGCTTTAGAATGCCCGCAGATGCAGCAAACAAGCACGGGTAGCGAGAACAGACTGTGAATACAGAGAGGTAGGTGGCATTCCTGCTCCCCGCGAATAAGCAAATTTGCGGATAGCAAATGCACAGGTAGTGAGAACTGACTGTATTTCTGCTTACTATGTGAATATTTGAATAACCATTTCAATATTACTAGATGAGATTTGTATAAGAGTTCTATGAGGTCAACGTAGAATATTTCGTGCCTAACATTCCATTCAACTTTTAATCAGTACTTCTAACATTCCTCAGATCAGATGTGTTTCTAGGCTGTCTCTGGGAATGAAGGATTCTCAGCTATGGCATTTTGAAAACAATAACAAAAAAACTTTGGGCAACTTCAGACAAAAGTAGATTGTTTTCCAATTTTGTAGAACCCAATGACAAGGATGGGGGTGACAATGCTGGAGTTTTACTGTGCACAGGCTGGTTTATTTCTCTTTACATTAGCCCAGGGAGCAAGAAAACTCTTTCATTTCAAGAAGCAATAGTTCAACTCACTCCAAGGAAAGCTGAAAACAGCCACATCCAATGTTCTTTCTTCTAAGAGAGCACTATGTCCTTGGGCGATCATTTTGGAAATTCCTCTTCTTCGTACACTAAAGTGTGCCCTGAAAAGTTATGTTCTACCTATAAAACTAATTTTGCAATCAACTGCTTTGCACCCTTGGACTGCACCACTTGGTTGACCCATAGTGCATTGCACAAGTATCCTTAGTTTACAACAAGCCCATAGAGTTCCTATGTATGTGGGTTTCCCTGTCCACTTCAGTATATGGAACAACTCCATATGTCACTTTGCATGTTTGCATCGTCCATTGAAGTAAGTGGGAAAAGTTGGCTCTGTAGAACCTCCACACTGAAGAAGTGCTTTCCAGCTCTGCAGAGGGACAATGGTGGGTATGACCCTGTTACACCAAGAAGGAGATTTGATAAATGAGGTTTCCAGCTTCCCAATGTGATGATGTTGCAGCCTACAATATACTGTTTGTCCATAACAGTTGGAAGTGAGTCTGGTGTTGCAATACCTCAATCTTCTATACTTATTCCAAGTGAAAATAAGGGGAAATAGAAACCTTCCTAAACTGAAACAGGGATGACGTGGGGCAGGTTAGGCCATAAGTGCTTTGTGAAAAATCTGGGTATACCCTGGACGGGCAGCCTCCAAAGTTGATAGTCCCATGTATTTCACAACATACTTCTTGTCTGTGAAATTAAAGGTGATTCTTCTCTCCTAAATTATATCTGCATGAAAGTACAACTTTTCAGGAAGTGATGTATGGTGCTAAGGACCAATTCAGGTAGATATTTTGGCAAATGTGTGATTGCTGCCCCAAACAGCCCCCACATATCTAATTCCCAACCCTTCCCTATAATATCTAGCAGAACTTAACTTGTGTTGTGACTTCACAACATTCCTTGCTTCTCTACCCCCATTACACATTATATGCTGCTAATGGAGAGGAATAAAAAAAATGTGTCATGAGGTAACTACTATTAGAATGGAAGAGGGAATTAGAGGTAGAGTCACCATTTTTGTTGGTAGTTTCACATTTGCCAGAAAGTCTTGTTTGGTCTCAGGGATGTGGTCTGGCTTGGACAATATTTATCGAGATCTCGCGAGATCCAAGATGGCGGCAAGATCCAATCGTGTGAGATCCAAAATCTCACGAGATCCAAGATGGCAGCCCCCAAATCTCATGAGGGGTTCATGTGCCCTCACAAGATTTGGGTGCCGCCATCTTGGATCTCACAAGATTTCGTGAGATCCAAGATGGCGACAGCTGGGATAACAGGTAAGGGGGAGCTTTGGGGACATTGGGAGGCCTGTAGATGTTTTTACCTGGTTGCAGCGCGGGTGGGTCCTCCCACCTGCGCCACAACCCGGAGGGAAAGGCTACAGGGCTGTAGCCATTCCCTCCGGGTTGCCACCCGCAACCCGGTAAAAATACATTTTAAGGGGGGGTACGTGGGGTATACTTGGGTGGGTCTGTGGGGGTACGTGGGGGTACGCGGGGGCAATTTCTGGGGGGTACGCGGGGCAACCAGAAGCCTGCATAGTGGTACGCGGGCCTCCAAAAGTTGAGAACCCCTGGTGTATAGGATTGCACCCTTATTTAAGCTATGTATTCCATCAACATTAGTAAGCACATAATATTATTCTAATTTTATTTACACTTGCATGCATAGTTCCTTTGTTGTTTGGAAAATTTGTATCCTAATGGCACAGTGGGAGCTCATATTTTTATCCTTAAATGATAGCTCTAGCCTTCTACAAATCAGCATTTGAACTGAGCTAAATAACACTTCAAAATTTGTCCTTGAGTTACTTTGGGACATCTATCCCTAATCAAATCAAGGCAGTTTTGGAAAAGGTAAGTTTTCTTTTCTTGTGTTTCTGTGATCAAAGTTGCTTAAGAAGTGTCATGAACAGTGTTAAGCAGCGTTTGCTCTCTCACGTCTGAACTGCTTTTGGAGAAAATAAATGCTATAGACAGATGCTCTACTGTCGAAACAATGACATGTGAAGTCTAAAACGGACGTGCTTCAGTATAGCCATTTCCACCTAGTCTAGAAGCAATACGAATTCAATTACAGTTCTCCTGTGGCAATAAACCCGCAGAGTAAATCTTCATTGTTCCAACATTATCATGTAATTTGCATTTGTATTGTGGTGACAACTCTAATAAGAGATTTATCATATTAAATTAAACAAATACAGAATTTGGGAGAAACAAGTCTTTTTCTTTGCTGAACAATATACTAGATAATTAAATTCTTCTAAGAGTAGCTACTTTTTAGTTCCTTTCATTAGAGCTTTCTTCTTAATCACAAAGACCACAAATGGTTCATCCTCATATTTCCTGCACTTACAACACAATCCTATGCAAGTTTACCCAGAAGTAAGTCCCATTGAGTTCAACAGAGCTTACTCACAGGTAAGCACATTTAAGATTATAGCCTTACAGAGCAATCCTATTAATGTCAGAAGTAAGCCTCACTGAATCCAATGAGTTGTACTCCCAGGTAAGTATGTGTAGGATTGCAGCCGTAGTTATTAATGGTCACATTTATGTTTGGAGGGTGGGGTTATCCTATTTTATACTTCCATCAAACCCATGATGTAGGTTCGATCAGGACCGTGCTTGCCATGAAGCAACCTGATATAATTGCATGGAGCGGCACCCTTGGAGGGGTGGTAAATGGACAACCCCCCCAGCAAATCTGTCCATTGCCCTCTCCAGCCTGCCACTCCACTAGGTTGTTGTTGTTCAGTCGTTAAGTCGTGTCCGACCCTTCGTGATCCCATGAACCATATCGCGCCAGGCCTTCCTGTCCTCCACTATCTTCCTGAGTTTGCTCATTTTCATGTTCATTGCATCGGTGATGCTGTCTAAACATCTCATCCTTTGCCTTCCCCTTCTCCTTTTGCCTTCAATCTTTCCCAGCATCAGAGTCTTCTCCAGAGAGTCCTCTCTTCGCATTAGGTGGCCAAAATATTTGAGTTTCAGCCTCAGTATCTGTCCTTCCAGGGAACAGTCAGGGTTGATTTCATTTAGGATTGAACTCCACTAGGTGCTGGGAGCAAATTGGAAGAGGATCCCAGTAATGGCAGCCCTCTTCTCCCTCCAGTGCTGCTGGAAGAAGAAAGGGGGGGGGGAAATCCTCCCTTCCGGTTTGGAGTCTGACCCCTCCTTTAACTTATGAAGAATGTGGTGTGCGGCCTCCCTACTCCACACTGCTTCTGGTTGCAACATCCCATCTCCTGTGCAATTCAAAGAAAGGAGGTGCCGAGCAAGGAGGCTGCATGCCACACTCTTCGTTCAGCAACTGAATAGTATCAACGAGTTAAAAATATTTTATGAACCAAGATAAATGGTGGTAACACAATTAGAGCAATGTGTTCCACATTGGGCTGTCCCAGTTTTACATTATCCTGCTGGCATTATCAATTGGACACAGGCAGAATTGGAAGCAACCGACCGCAAAGTCCCGGAAGATCATGACAATGCGTCACTCCCTACATCCTAGAAGTGATGTTGATAGACTTTACCTACCAAGAAAACCAGGTCTTTACAAGCTAAACTGTTGAGGAAGAAAAATGAGCCCTGAAGGATTACATCAAGGAGAGCAAAGAAGGACTACTAGTTGAAGTCTCAAAAGATAACCTATTGAAAGTGACAGAAAGTACAAAAGAATGTAAAAATGCTGAGATTCAAACACGCCTACTAGGGCCCAATCCTATCCAACTTTCCACTGCAGCTGCAATGCAGTCCAAGGTAAGGGAGCAAACTTTCCTTTACCTTCAGGAGGCCTCCGTGACTCCCCCTCCCTACTGCAGGATGCAGCACATGGCCCTTTGGTATGGCTGCATTGGAGCTGGAAAGTTCGATAGGATAGGTTCCCTTGAAAATTGGAAAGGAAAACAACTTCATGGGCAAAATTTGAAAGACATTGATAATAAAATTAATAAAGAGAACACCTGGAAATGGCTGCAGAATGGGAAGCAGAGTCGTGCTAATAGATGGGGCGGGGGGCAGTATGCCCCAGGTAGGAAGTGGGGTGAGCTTACCAGTGGTGGGGATGAGAAGATAGTGGTGGGGGCAAGAAAATGGCAGCGGGAGCGGCAGCGAAGGCGGTGGGAGCAGTGTTATTGGCGGCGGCAGCAAAGGCGGCGGAATGGCTCGGAGGAGCCTGAGGAAGTCATCTGCCACCTCTGCGAGGCCGTTTGTGTTGGCCCCCACCCTCCCGCCTGACCCCTGAGGGACGTTTGGCTCTGGCTGACGTCACTCAGGGGCGGGCCCTGTGATGTCAGTTCTGGTCATGACATCACGGGGGGTGGTGGCATTGCTACGCCTCTGACTGGAAGAAAGAAAACAAGGTCTCATCCTAGCTGCACAGGAACAGGCACTTGCAACAAATAATATCAAAGCAAAGATTTGACAATAGCAAATGTTAACTATGTAAGAAGCAAATGTTAACTATGTAAGATGAAGATGAAGCAGTCTACCATCTGGCCAGGGCCTGTAGTCAGATTGCCCAAATTGACTACAAAGAATGTCATGATAGAGTTGCAGCTATGGTTCACTCATTCCCAGGAACTTGGCTAGATCCCAAAATGCAGAATATAACCAGTCCAGCATAGGCTGCGTTAAAATATAATAGTAAGAACAATAACAACAACAACAACAACAACAACAACAACAACAACAACTATAACTATCGCTGTTGCTGCTTCTGATAGTTATCTGAGCAAAATGATGGCTTGGTCTATAACTCTCGTGCTACAAGTAATGTTGTTGAGGGCCAACAAGGTCATGGTTTGTTACTTATGCAATGTGTGTGAAATGTTATTATTAATCAGAATAATAAAACATTTTTTCAACAAAAAGCACTTCAAAGTGGTTGACATAGCTAAATAAATAAATATTTAAATATTAAATATTTGCTATTCCAATAGCTGACATTATTAAACGACAATTTATACAGGTTGAGTATACTTTATCTGGACTGCTTGGGATGGGAAGTTGTCTGGATTTTGGATTTGTCTGAATTTCTAAATATTTGCATAAATATAATGAGATATCTTGGGGATGGGACCCAAGTCTAAACACAAAATTCGTTTGTCTCATATTCACCATATACAAATAGATTGGAGGTGATTTTACACAATGTTTTAAATAATTTTGTGCCCCGGCATGCCTTGCACTATGCCAGCCAGGTGCTGGAAAAAGTTTTTTTAAAGAAATCATAGCCCCCAAAATGTCTGGAATTCAGAATATTCTGGATTTCAGATGTCTGGATAAGGGGTAATCAGCCTGTATTTATTTTAATAATGTCAGCTATTAAATATTTCCTGGATTATTAATATTTTGCAGACATTACATATTATATGATATCATGATGTCATTACATATTATGTGATGTCATGGTGTGAAGCTTGGTGAGATATAATGATGGCACTTCGAAGGCACTTTGATGACATGCTATGAAAACCAATGACATTTCAACCATCTGAGAGAAAGAAGGCTGATTGATCAATGGTAGTTCTAATATTATTGAACTGTAGAAGACCATTTTCAGGAAGTCTGATTTTAAACACAGTGTCCTCCAATGCCTTGTTATTGACATCAACACATCACATGTTGGCTCTGAATATTTTTACAGCTATCCCTATGTTGTCATGAAAGTCAGCACTTTGAGCCTTGCAGTGGACTGAAAGCACCTTTTAGTTATAATTAAATTCTATTGAAACCAGTGTTTGGGTGTTTAGATTGAGGTGTAAGCCATCTTCATTTAGTTTTTGTACATGCTCCTGTTAACTAGTTGGTGAATTCCAGTCATAACCATGTCATCAGATTGTCAGCACAATCCTGTGTAAGGATCTGGCCAGCGGCCCATGGCCGGCCTCTGGATCCTGAGCCCTGGTGGCCATGCTGCCGCCAGGCCGGAGGTCTACTCAAGCTCATCCCCTTCCCTGAGTGTAACTCCAGGCTGGCCCGATTGGCCTCCTCGGATTTCCACCAGCTAAATAGCTGGCGGAAGTCAGAGGAGGCCGTGTAACGTTCTAGCCGGCCCAGCAGGGACAGGGATATGGCCGAGGCCTTCCCCTGCCCCCTTCCTGGGCCGGCTAGGCCAGTGGCCCCCTCCCTCACCTGCCGACCCCCCCCAGATCCTTACCTGCTTCCTCCGGCGGCCACTGGGATGCTCTGGTGATGGAGCAAGGGAGGCCAGCCTTTGCGCCGGCCTCCCTTGCTCCAGAGTAGTCGGGAACGTGCTTTATGGCACGTTCGCGACTGCTTCCGGCAACGGAAACACTCATTCCGTCGCCACCGCAATCCTTAGGATTGCGCTGTGTGTAATGTCACAGGATAGCTCGATAGGAATATGCAAGTGACACAAGGTGGGAGATGTCTTTGGGCTCTGTGAATGTGCACACTGGGTATTTCTGAAGCACTTTAAGCTGCAGATATGTAATATTATTTATTGTGCTTTAAGAGCCTGTTCATGGTATTAAGTGGCTGGTCCTCTGAGGATATCTACGCAAAAGCACTTACAGTATGTGTATAGCACTTTGAATTATAGCGTTTCCAACCAGTCCACCTAAGGCGACCACTTAAAACACTTTACATGTTATGCACTTGACAAAGCTTTAAAGCCCTTCAAAAACCAGCGTGTGAATGCACACTGTCTTGCCACTTTATTCACCCGAACCCTGACAACACATCAAAGATTCCAATAATGTGACTGTGCGTTGCCACTTGAAAGCTCTTTGTTTAACTCAGAGTACTACCCTCTTCAATATGGCTTGTGCAGCCTGTGTACATTAAGTCTGAAGATTTCAGTCCTCAAAAATATTCCATAGGAAGCCACTTTTGAGAATTGAGCTGTAAAAGAAAAGAAAAGAAAGAGTGCAGTTGAAATATTTTGATTGAGTTCCGTTTGTGGGTCATGGGCTTTTTGAGTTGAGGCTTTCCCATGTGGATTGATCACTGCTGTCAAGGCATATGTTGCGTATATAAACGTCATTGGAACCCATTAGCAGCTGCCGCTTCCCTTCTTGGGAGCTTGCCATGCACATCAGAAGCAAGCTGATGGAGTGACAGACACAAGCACTTTCTTTTGAAAGAAAAGGGTGTATGGAGAAAAGATCCCAGGCTTTGCTAAACGTATGCCCAAGAATATGAATCAAACTGCCAGAACAGCTTGCTACTTCATTCAACACAGTATCAGTAGGCTGGCCAACTGCTTCACAAGATAATACCAGCACAAGTTCAAATAGTTCTCAAGCGACATGAAATGAGATGATTGGATTTCCTTCATTTCATTACTCTGGCCCACATTTCAGGCTCCACCTGACTTCCAGTTTAACTTGGAAAACATTAGTGTCAGAACAGTGCTGCATGGTTGCTGCCATTTTCTGTTTCACTCCTGTTTCTCCCTTATGGGTTACCGATATACCCTAACAACACAAATGCACATGGGCAGCCCAATCCTGTGCAAGTTGCAGCGGCCGGCCTAAATGGCCAGCCACTGTATCCTGCGCAGGATGTGGCCGCTGTGGATGGGACTCACCTCAGGGGAAGGGGACGTTTGTCCTCTTCCCCCCGTGTAAGCCCCAGAGGCCCCAATGGGCCTCCTCGGATGTGCACCAGCTCTGGAACTGGTGCACAACTGGGGAGGTTGTGTAACAATAACTGCAAAAACGTATTCTGCACTAATTGCAGCTTCTGGGTCATCTTTAGGGGCAGCCCCGTGAGAGTGTTACAGTAAATGAGATGTCACCATGGATCACTGTCATCCATTCTCACATACTCAGGTACGGCGCAGCTGGTGCACTGGCTGAAGCCAGGCAAAAGCCCCCTGGCCACAGCCACCACCTGGCAATCCAGGAGCAGCTATGGATCCAGGAGGACACCCAAACTGTACCCCTGCTCCTGCAGAGGGACTGCATCCCCATTTAGAAGAGGTTGATGGTTTAGCACCTGTGTCATGGATTTCTGGACCAAGATGTGTCAACAGAATATTGATGACTCACCATATTGAAATCCCTGTATCACCGCTTCCAGTGGTTTCATGTAGATATTAAACAGGATGGTGAACAAGACAGATTCTTGCAGCACCCCATACACCAATGGCCGGGATGAACAGGTACCTCCCAATACCACCTTCTGGGACCTGTTGGCAGAACCATTGCAAAACAGTGCCTCCAAGCCCCAACTTGGCCAACTACTGCAGAAGGATACCATGACTGATGGTGCTGAAAGTTGCTGAGAAGTCCAGTAGGACCAACAGGGACACACTTCCCCTGTCTTGTCCCTGGCACAGGTCATCCACCAGAGTGACAAGGACCATTTCCATCCCAAAGCCCAGTCTGAAGCCAGACAAAGGGATTTAGATAATCCATTTCACCTAGGGTCCTCTAGTTGCAGGAGTTCATAGGAAGAAGTAATCATTTTTGCTGAATTTACAATTTAAAGAAAGAAAAATTGTCTAAATTAGCCCAAAAAACATTTTATTGAAGCAATTTGAGACAGCGGAGAAACTAATTAAATATTTTTGGCAATGGTTGCCTCTGATATGGAAATAAAAAATGAGTGTTCTTGAAAAAGGACTGCATTATGGTGGACCATTTTCAGCAATCCAAGAGCTCATGTTTTTCTCTCTAGGGAAAGCCTTTATGAGATTGTGCTTTCAGATAATGTTCTCAGATTTCCTAGATGGAAGATATATCGTAGTCTGATGAATGTATGCATCTGAGAACACAATCTGTAGCAACTTACTGTATATTGTTGACCATATAAAGCTCCAGAGACCACTTTTTGTCAAGCCTCTGTACAGTTTCTGGGAAGTGATGAATTTCCACAAATTCAGTACCGGCTGCCTGTTTGACAAATTTGTCACAGCGCTGATTGCAGTCACTGCTGAGAAATCAGAAGCAAGTTTGTGAAATTGATTTCAGTATCTTGATGAAGAGATCTTTTGATATAAACTTTCACTGAATTTAAATGTTCAATGTAATCTCAGTTTGGGGCCAATTATGTTATACAGTAGTTCCCAAGAACTACAGTAGTTCTCCTTCATGGATCATTGCCTTGTCGTGGCGAAGGGGCTTGCGTAACTCAATAAAGCCATGAGCTATGCCGTGCAGGGACACCCAAGACTAACAGGTCGTAGCAGAGAGTTCTGACTAAAAGTGATCCACTGGAGAAGGAAATGGCAACCCACTCCAGTAACCTTGCCAAGAAAATCCCATGAACAGTACCAAAAGGCTAAAAGATATGACGCCGGAAGATGAGCCCCTCAGGTCGGAAGGTGTCCAATATGCTACTGAGGAAGAGCGGAGGACTATTCCAAGTAGACCAAGAAAGAATGAAGCGGTTGGACCAAAGCCAATAGGACGTCCAGCTGTGGATGTGTCTGAGGTTGAAAGGAAAATCCAATGCTGCAAGGAGCAATACTGCTTAGGAACATGGAATGTGAGGTCTATGAATCAAGGCAAGCTGGATGTGGTCAAAAATGAGATGATACGATTGAACATTGACATCTTGGGAATCAGCGAACTAAAATGGACGGGCATGGGCGAATTTAAGTCAGGTGACCATCATATCTACTACTGTGGGCATGAATCCCTTAGAAGAAACGGAGTAGCCCTCATAGTCAATAAAAGAGTGGGAAAGGCAGTACTGGGGTGCAACCTCAAAAACGACAGAATGATTTCAGTTCGAATCCAAGGCAAACCATTCAACATTACAGTAATCCAAGTGTATGCCCCAACCACTGATGCCGAAGAAGATGAAGTTGACCGGTTCTATGAAGACCTACAACACCTTCTAGAACTAGCACCCAAAAAAGATGTCCTTTACGTCATAGGAGACTGGAATGCTAAAGTAGGAAATCAAGAAATAAACGGAACAACAGGCAAGTTTGGCCTTGGAGCGCAAAATGAAGCAGGGCAAAGGCTAACGGAGTTCTGTCAAGAGAACACGCTGGTCATAGCAAACACTCTTTTCCAACAACACAAGAGGCGACTCTACACATGGACATCACCAGATGGTCAATACCGAAACCAGATAGATTATGTGCTTTGCAGCCAAAGATGGAGAAGCTCTATACAGTCAGTAAAAACAAGACCTGGAGCTGACTGTGGCTCAGATCATGAGCTTCTTATTGCAAAATTCAGACTTAAACTGAAGAATGTAGGGAACACCACTAGACCAGTCAGATATGACCTAAACCATATCCCTTATGAGTATACAGTGGAGGTGAAGAATAGATTTAGGGCATTAGACCTGGTAGATAGAGTGCCTGAAGAACTATGGATGGAAGTTCGTAACATTGTACAGGAGGCAGCAACTAAAACCATCCCAAAGAAAAAGAAATGCAAGAAAGCAAAGTGGCTGTCAGATGAGGCTTTACAAATAGCTGTGGAAAGAAGGAATGCAAAAAGCAAGGGTGAAAGGGAAGGTAATAGAGATCGGAGACTGTTATAACCCGCTATGATACTAATAGAATGAACCATCATCGGGATTAAGGGTTATAAAAATATATTTATGAATGTAAAAATTGTAAAATGCCAGCAGTTTCACAAAACACGTTAAAAATCACAAAGAATTAAAACCGCTTTTTAAAAACCACAAAAACAAATACAATAAAAACATTTCAGATCTTTCTTGGCATTACGTTTCGTCCATTAGCCATGAACATTTTCAAATGCAAAGCCTGAATAGTCAGGAAGATGGTGAAGCCACACATCGCAGTCCTGCTATTTGAAAGAATTTTGGCGCGCTTTTCCAGCCCAGGCAATTAGCACGGAAGCAGTGAACCTGTCAACTTTGTCCTCCCTTAACCTTATTATCTCCTTTGTCCTCCCTTAACCTTATTATCTCCTTCATGGATCATTGCCTTGTCGTGGCGAAGGGGCTTGCGTAACTCAATGAAGCCATGAGCTATGCCGTGCAGGGACACCCAAGACGGACAGGTCGTAGCAGAGAGTTCTGACTAAAAGTGATCCACTGGAGAAGGAAATGGCAACCCACTCCAGTAACCTTGCCAAGAAAATCCCATGAACAGTACCAAAAGGCTAAAAGATATGACGCCGGAAGATGAGCCCCTCAGGTCGGAAGGTGTCCAATATGCTACTGAGGAAGAGCGGAGGACTATTCCAAGTAGACCCAGAAAGAGTGAAGCGGTTGGGCCAAAGCCAATAGGACGTCCAACTGTGGATGTGTCTGAGGTTGAAAGGAAAATCCAATGCTGCAAGGAGCAATACTGCTTAGGAACATGGAATGTGAGGTCTATGAATCAAGGCAAGCTGGATGTGGTCAAAAATGAGATGATAAGATTGAACATTGACATCTTGGGAATCAGCGAACTAAAATGGACGGGCATGGGCGAATTTAATTCAGGTGACCATCATATCTACTACTGTGGGCATGAATCCCTTAGAAGAAATGGAGTAGCCCTCATAGTCAATAAAAGAGTGGGAAAGGCAGTACTGGGGTGCAACCTCAAAAACGACAGAATGATTTCAGTTCGAATCCAAGGCAATCCATTCAACATTACAGTAATCCAAGTGTATGCCCCAACCACTGATGCCGAAGAAGATGAAGTTGACCGGTTCTATGAAGACCTACAACACCTTCTAGAACTAGCACCCAAAAAAGATGTCCTTTACATCATAGGAGACTGGAATGCTAAAGTAGGAAATCAAGAAATAAACGGAACAACAGGCAAGTTTGGCCTTGGAGCGCAAAATGAAGCAGGGCAAAGGCTAACGGAGTTCTGTCAAGAGAACACGCTGGTCATAGCAAACACTCTTTTCCAACAACACAAGAGGCGACTCTACACATGGACATCACCAGATGGTCAATACCGAAACCAGATAGATTATGTGCTTTGCAGCCAAAGATGGAGAAGCTCTATACAATCAGTAAAAACAAGACCTGGAGCTGACTGTGGCTCAGATCATGAGCTTCTTATTGCAAAATTCAGGCTTAAACTGAAGAATGCAGGGAACACCACTAGACCAGTCAGATATGACCTAAACCATATCCCTTATGAGTATACAGTGGAGGTGAAGAATAGATTTCGGGCATTAGACCTGGTAGACAGAGTGCCTGAAGAACTATGGACGGAAGTTCGTAACATTGTACAGGAGGCAGCAACGAAAACCATCCCAAAGAAAAAGAAATGCAAAAAAGCAAAGTGGCTGTCAGATGAGGCTTTACAAATAGCTGTGGAAAGAAGGAATGCAAAAAGCAAAGGTGAAAGGGAAAGATATAAACAACTGAATGCAGAGTTCCAGAGAATAGCAAGGAGAGATAAGAAGGCCTTCTTAAATGAACAATGCAAGGAAATCGAGGAAAACAACAGAATGGGGAGGACTAGAGATCTCTTCAAGAACATTGGAGATATCAAGGGAACGTTTTGTGCAAAGATGGGCATGATAAAGGACAAAAAAGGCAGAGACCTAACAGAAGCAGAAGAGATTAAGAAGAGATGGCAAGAATACACAGAAGAACTATACAAGAAAGATCTTAATGTTCCTGATGACCACGCTGGTGTGGTCACTGACCCAGAGCCGGACATCCTAGAGAGTGAAGTCAAGTGGGCCTTAGGTAGCATCACTAACAACAAAGCTAGTGGAGATGATAATATCCCAGCTGAGCTACTTAAAATCCTAAATGATGATGCTGTGAAAGTGCTGCACTCAATATGCCAACAAATTTGGAAAACTCAGCAGTGGCCAAAGGATTGGAAAAGGTCAGTTTACGTTCCAATTCCAAAGAAGGGCAGTGCCAAAGAGTGCTCAAACTATCGCACAATTGCACTCATTTCACATGCTAGCAAGGTTATGCTCAAAATCCTACAAGCTAGGCTTCAGCAGTACGTGGACCGAGAACTACCGGACGTACAAGCTGGGTTTCGAAGAGGCAGAGGAACTAGAGATCAAATTGCCAACATGCGCTGGATCATGGAGAAAGCACGAGAGTTCCAAAAAAACACCTACTTCTGCTTTATTGACTACGCAAAAGCCTTTGATTGTGTGGATCACAACAAACTGTGGCAAATTCTTAAAGAGATGGGGGTACCAGACCACCTTACCTGTCTCCTGAGAAACCTGTATGCGGGTCAAGAAGCAACAGTTCGGACCGGCCATGGAACAACTGATTGGTTCAAAATTGGGAAGGGAGTACGGCAAGGCTGTATATTGTCACCCTGCCTATTTAACTTATATGCAGAGTACATTATGAGAAATGCAGGGCTGAATGAATCGCAAGCTGGAATCAAGATTGCCGGGAGAAATATCAACAACCTCAGATATGCAGACGATACCACCCTAATGGCAGAAAGTGAAGAAGAACTAAAGAGCCTCTTGATGAGGGTGAAAGAGGAGAGTGCAAAAGTTGGCTTGAAACTCAACATTAATAAAACCAAGATCATGGCATCTGGGCCCATCAATTCCTGGCAAATAGAAGGGGCAGAAATGGAAGCAGTAACAGATTTTACTTTTCTGGGCTCCAAGATCACTGCAGACGGAGACAGCAGCCATGAAATTAAAAGACGCTTACTCCTTGGAAGGAAAGCTATGGCAAACTTAGACAGCATAATAAAAAGCAGAGATATCACCATGCCAACAAAAGTTCGCATAGTCAGGGCGATGGTGTTCCCAGTAGCAATGTATGGTTGCGAGAGTTGGACCATAAGGAAGGCTGAGCGCCGAAGAATAGATGCTTTTGAACTGTGGTGCTGGAGAAGACTCCTGAGAGTCCCTTGGACTGCTAGGAGATCAAATCAGTCAATCCTAAATGAAATCAAGCCTGACTGTTCCCTGGAAGGACAGATACTAAGGCTGAAACTCAAATATTTTGGCCACCTAATGCGAAGAGAGGACTCTCTGGAGAAGACTCTGATGCTGGGAAAGATTGAAGGCAAAAGGAGAAGGGGAAGGCCAAGGATGAGATGGTTAGACAGCATCACCGATGCAACGAACATGAAAATGAGCGAACTCAGGAAAATAGTGGAGGACAGGAAGGCCTGGCGGGATATGGTTCATGGGATCACGAAGGGTCGGACACGACTTAACGACTGAACAACAACAACAACAACCTTATTATACAGCCCCTAGTGGCAAGTTTTAGAATGCACTTAATAAAACTTGAATTAGAACTATTTACACCCTGTATTGTTTTTATTTATTGCTGGTATCCAAATCCTATTAATAAAAGAAAGTTCTTGTTTACGATTTAAAACTTGGGAACCATGTTTAAAAATTTCAATAGCTTCCAAGCTCAGTCTAGCTCTATAATTATTTTCTTGGCACAATTTCACAGTATCATCAAACCTAATATTGTGACCAGAATCCACCATATGCTGAGCTAAAGCTGATTTCTCGATCTGACCAAAGCGGCATGCACGTTCATGTTCTTTAATCCTTGTATTGATAAAACGTTTAGTGGTTCCTATATATACCTTACCACAATTACAGGGTATCCTATAAATTCCTGGGGCATTTAACATTGGTCTGGGATCCTTAGGATTTCTTAAGCATTGACTAATTTTATTGGTGGGTCTAAAAATAGTTTTAAAATTGTACTTTCCCATAATCCTCCCAATTTTGTCCGTGATCCCCTTCACAAATGGCAAGTAAACTGGGGGTCTGATCTCCTCATCCGATACTTCTTTCTCTTTTTTCCCATGTTGTTTAATGGAGATCTGCTTTTCCCAGGCTTTCTGAATTTGAATTTCAGTGTAGCCATTGTTTATTAGGGACTCTGTTACTTTCAATTTCTCCTGTTCAAATGAGGTAGAGTCACAGATGTTTAATGCCCTATACATCAATGAAGTCATGACTGAATTCTTTTGACTGGGATGGTGATTTGAAGTATTGTCTAAGTAGCGCCCCGTGTGTGTAGGCTTACGATAAACCGTACATACACACTTAAGATCATCTTTTCTAGTTATTAAGACATCTAAAAAGGGCAATGTTCCCTCTACTTCCAATTCCATGGTAAACTGTATTGAGGCACAATGTCCATTCAAATGTCTTAAAAAGTCCTCCAACTCCTGATCTCCATGTTCCCAAATACATAAAACACCATCTACATAACGAAGCCACAATGCTGGTTTCAATTTTGCAGATTTAAGCACTTCTTGTTCTAGTCTTTCCATAAAAAGGTTAGCTGCCACGGGGCTCAGCGGATTCCCCATCGCTACCCCATCACATTGTTCCCTAAAAGTTCCATTATACACAAAATAAGTAGACGTTAGGCAATGTTGATACAACTTCGCTAAGTCCTCCGGCATTATGGCTTTGATTAAGTCCAGTGTTTCCATTAAGGGTACTTTAGTGAACAAGGACACTACATCAAAACTGATCAATCTGGAGTGAGGTGTCAGAAATACATCTTTTAACTTATCCACCAGATCATACGAATTCTTCACGTAGCTGCTGGTATTTCCTACATAAGATTGTAACTTGAAAGGGAAAGATATAAACAACTGAATGCAGAGTTCCAGAGAATAGCAAGGAGAGATAAGAAGGCCTTCTTAAATGAACAATGCAAGGAAATCGAGGAAAACAACAGAATGGGGGAGGACTAGAGATCTCTTCAAGAAAATTGGAGATATCAAGGGAACGTTTTGTGCAAAGATGGGCATGATAAAGGACAAAAAAGGCAAGGACCTAACAGAAGCAGAAGAGATTAAGAAGAGATGGCAAGAATACACAAAAGAACTATACAAGAAAGATCTGAATGTTCCTGATGACCACGCTGGTGTGGTCACTGACCCAGAGCCAGACATCCTAGAGAGTGAAGTCAAGTGGGCCTTAGGTAGCATTACTAACAACAAAGCTAGTGTAGATGATAATATCCCAGCTGAGCTACTTAAAATCCTAAATGATGATGCTGTGAAAGTGCTGCACTCAATATGCCAACAAATTTGGAAAACTCAGCAGTGGCCAAAGGATTGGAAAAGGTCAGTTTACGTTCCAATTCCAAAGAAGGGCAGTGCCAAAGAGTGTTCAAACTACCGTACAATTGCACTCATTTCACATGCTAGCAAGGTTATGCTCAAAATCCTACAAGCTAGGCTTCAGCAGTACGTGGACCGAGAACTACCGGACGTACAAGCTGGGTTTCGAAGAGGCAGAGGAACTAGAGATCAAATTGCCAACATGCGCTGGATCATGGAGAAAGCACAAGAGTTCCCAAAAAACACCTACTTCTGCTTCATTTACGCAAAAGCCTTTGATTGTGTGGATCACAACAAACTGTGGCAAATTCTTAAAGAGATGGGGGTACCAGACCACCTTACCTGTCTCCTGAGAAACCTGTATGCGGGTCAAGAAGCAACAGTTCGAACCGGCCATGGAACAACCGATTGGTTCAAAATTGGGAAGGGAGTACGGCAAGGCTGTATATTGTCACCCTGCCTATTTAACTTATATGCAGAGTACATTATGAGAAATGCAGGGCTGAATGAATCGCAAGCGGGAATCAAGATTGCCGGGAGAAATATCAACAACCTCAGATATGCTGACGATACCACCCTAATGGCAGAAAGTGAAGAAGAACTAAAGAGCCTCTTGATGAGAGTGAAAGAGGAGAGTGCAAAAGTTGGCTTGAAACTCAACATTAATAAAACTAAGATCATGGCATCGGGTCCCATCAATTCCAGTCGCACTATGGATACTCCTCTGGGGAGGGGGGGAAGGGGGCTTCTTGTAGTGGGTGACTCTATAGTCAGGAACAAAGAAAGGGGGGGTCTGTGACGGATGTGAGGACCGCACGGTGACTTGCCTACCTGGTGCGAAGGTTGCGGACATCACCTCTCGTCTAGATAGGCTGGTAGAGAGTGCTGGGGAGGAGGTAGCGGTTGTGGTGCATGTTGGCACCAACGACGTGGGGAAATGTAGCCGGGCGGTCCTGGAGGCCAAATTTAGGTTGCTAGGTAGGAAGCTCAAATCCAGGACCCCAAAGGTAGCGTTCTCAGAAGTGCTACCTGTTCCACGCGCAGGGCCAGCTAGGCAGGCGGAGCTCAGGGGTCTCAATGCGTGGATGAGACACTGGTGCCAGGAGGAGGGGTTTAAGTTTGTTAGGCACTGGGGAACGTTTTGGGACAAGCCGGGCCTGTACAAGAGGGACGGGCTTCACTTGAACCAAAACGGAACCAGACTGCTGGCGCATAACATTAAGAAGGTGGCAGAGCAGCTTTTAAACTGACTCCTGGGGGAAAGCCGACAGGAGCCGAGGGGCATCCGGTTCGGGACTCCTCATCCCTCGGGAATGAGGGTGCAGAGGATGGGGAACAGTCAAGTAATAACAGAGTAAGAATTGGGAGTGGTAGCGTGATGGGACATGACAGCCAGTCTAGCAAGACAGAAGGCTGCAGGAATAAGGGGGCAAACATGCAGCCCTTCTTGGGGGACCAGGTTTATAAGTGCTTTTATGCAAATGCCCGAAGTCTACGGGCAAAGATGGGAGAACTGGAATGTTTGGTGGCTAGGGAAAACATTGACATAGTAGGTATAACAGAAACCTGGTGGAATGCGGAGAACCAGTGGGATACTGCAATTCCAGGATATAAACTCTATAGGAGGGACAGAGAGGGGCGTGTTGGAGGTGGGGTGGCCATCTATGTCAAAGAGGGGGTAAAATCCACCAGAGTAGAGCTGGAGGGGGGCTCTGACTCCTCCGTAGAATCACTGTGGGTTAGATTACCAGGCTCAAAGAGTGATGTAATAGTAGGGGCATGCTACCGTCCTCCAGATCAAAAACCTGAAGGGGATCTTGAAATGAGGAAGCAAATCAGGGAGGTGTCAACGAGAGACAGGGTTGTAGTCATGGGGGACTTCAATTATCCTCACATCGACTGGGTCAATTCATGCTCAGGTCATGAAAGAGAGACTGGATTTCTAGATATGTTAAATGACTGTGCCTTAGAGCAGCTTGTCACGGAACCGACCAGAGGACAGGTGACTCTGGACTTGATATTGTGTGGCACTCAAGATCTGGTCAGGGAGGTAAATGTTACCGAACCGTTGGGGAACAGTGACCATGCTGCGATCCGTTTCGCCATGCATGTCGGAGGGAGAGTGCCGAGCAAATCTGACACGAAAACCCTTGACTTCCGAAGGGCAGACTTCCCCAAAATGAGAAGACTAGTTAAGAAAAAGCTGAAAGGGAAGGTAAAAAGAGTCCAATCGCTCCAGAGTGCATGGAGGCTGTTTAAAACAACAGTCATAGAGGCCCAGCGGGAGTGTATCCCACAAAGGAGGAAGGGCTCGACCAAGTCCAGGAGGATGCCCGCATGGCTAACAAGCACAGTTAAGGAGGCTATAAAAGGCAAGGAAGCTTCCTTCCGTAAATGGAAGTCTTGCCCTAATGAGGAAAATAAACAGGAGCACAAACTGTGGCAAAAGAAATGTAAAAAGATGATACGGGAGGCCAAGCAAGACTTTGAGGAACGTATGGCAGGCAACATAAAAGGGAATAATAAAAGCTTCTTCAAATATGTTAGAAGCAGGAAACCTGCCAGGGAAACGGTGGGTCCGCTGGATGGTGAGGGAGAGAAAGGGGTGATAAAAGGGGACTTGGAGACTGCAGAGAAATTAAATGAGTTCTTTGCATCTGTCTTCACGGCAGAAGACCTCGGGCAAATACCACTGCCGGAACGGTCTCCCCTGACTAAAGAATTAAGTCAAATAGAGGTTAAAAGAGAAGATGTCTCAGACTTAATTGACAAAATAAAGATCAATAAATCACCAGGCCCGGATGGCATCCACCCAAGAGTTCTGAAGGAACTCAAGAATGAAGTTGCTGACCTCTTGACCAAAATATGCAACTTGTCCCTTAAAACGGCCAATGTGCCAGAGGATTGGAGGATAGCTAATGTCACACCAATCTTTAAAAAAGGAAGGAGGGGGGACCCGGGAAACTACAGGCCGGTCAGCCTAACATCTGTTCCAGGGAAGATGGTGGAAAGTCTCATTAAGGATAAAATCTTAAAATACATAGAAGAACAAGCTCTGCTGAGGGAGAGTCAGCATGGCTTCTGCAAGGGGAAGTCTTGCCTCACAAACCTGTTAGAATTTTTTGAAAAGGTCAACAGGCATGTGGATGCGAGCGAACCCGTGGATATTATATATCTGGATTTTCAGAAGGCGTTTGACATGGTCCCTCATGAAAGGCTCCTGCGAAAACTCCACAGTCAGGGAATAAGAGGGCAGGTCCTCTTGTGGATTAGGAACTGGTTGAAGACCAGGAAACAGCGAGTGGGAGTCAATGGGCAATTTTCACAATGGCGAGAGGTGAAAAGCGGTGTGCCCCAAGGATCGGTCTTGGGACCGGTGCTTTTCAACTTATTCATAAATGACCTGGAGTTGGGGATAGGCAGTGAGGTGGCCAAGTTTGCGGATGACACTAAACTTTTCCGGGTGGTAAAGACCAGCAGGAATTGTGAAGAGCTCCAGAAGGATCTCTCCAAACTGGGAGAATGGGCAGCAAAATGGCAGATGCGCTTCAATGTAAGTAAGTGCAAAGTGATGCACACTGGGGCAAGAAACCAACATTTCACATATACGCTAATGGGTTCTGAGCTGTCTGTGACGGATCAAGAGAGAGATCTTGGGGTCCTGGTGGACAGGTCGATGAAAGTGTCGACCCAGTGTGCGGCGGCTGTGAAGAAGGCCAATTCCATGCTCGGGATCATTAAAAAGGGGATTGAGAATAAAACGGCCAATATCATTATGCCTTTGTACAAATCGATGGTAAGGCCACATCTGGAGTATTGTGTCCAGTTCTGGTCACCATACCTCAAAAAGGATATAATTGAATTGGAAAAGGTGCAGAAAAGAGCGACCAGAATGATTCGTGGGCTGGAGCACCTCCCTTACGAGGAAAGGCTACAGCGTCTGGGGCTTTTCAGCCTAGAAAAAAGGCGCCTGAGGGGGGACATGATTGAGACTTATAAAATTATGCATGGGATGGAGAGAGTGGATAGAGGGAAATTCTTTTCCCTCTCGCACAACACCAGAACCAGGGGACACACACTAAAATTGAGTGGAGGGAGAGTTAGAACAGACAAAAGAAAATATTTCTTTACCCAGCGTGTGATTCATCTGTGGAACTCCTTGCCACAGGATGTGGTGATGGCACCTGGCCTAGATGCCTTTAAAAGGGGTTTGGACAAATTCATGGAGGAAAAGACCATCACAGGTTACAAGCCATAAGCAACCTCCTGGTTTTTTAGAAGTGGGTTTTCTCTGTGCCAGGTGCAAGGGAGTGGCGACTGGACACAGGTATCTTGTTGTCTCGTGTGCTCCCTGAGGCATCTGGTGGGGCCACTGTGTGACACAGGAAGCTGGACTAGATGGGCTTTTGGCCTGATCCAGCAGGGCTCTTCTTATGTTCTTATGTTCTTAATTCCTGGCAAATAGAAGGGGCAGAAATGGAAGCA
This sequence comes from Plestiodon gilberti rubricaudatus, assembly GCA_026170595.1. Classification (NCBI taxonomy): domain Eukaryota; kingdom Metazoa; phylum Chordata; class Lepidosauria; order Squamata; family Scincidae; genus Plestiodon; species Plestiodon gilberti. The sequence continues at coordinate 188,895,809 of JANXHW010000002.1, read as the reverse complement.
GTAACAGATTTTACTTTTCTGGGTTCCAAGATCACTGCAGACGGAGACAGCAGCCATGAAATTAAAAGACGCTTACTCCTTGGAAGGAAAGCTATGGCAAACTTAGACAGCATAATAAAAAGCAGAGATATCACCATGCCAACAAAAGTTCGTATAGTCAGGGCGATGGTGTTCCCAGTAGCAATGTATGGTTGCGAGAGTTGGACCATAAGGAAGGCTGAGCGCCGAAGAATAGATGCTTTTGAACTGTGGTGCTGGAGAAGACTCCTGAGAGTCCCTTGGACTGCTAGGAGATCAAATCAGTCAATTCTAAATGAAATCAAGCCTGACTGTTCCCTGGAAGGACAGGTACTAAGGCTGAAACTCAAATATTTTGGCCACCTAATGCGAAGAGAGGACTCTCTGGAGAAGACTCTGATGCTGGGAAAGATTGAAGGCAAAAGGAGAAGGGGAAGGCAAAGGATGAGATGGTTAGACAGCATCACCGATGCAACAAACATGAAAATGAGCGAACTCAGGAAGATAGTGGAGGACAGGAAGGCCTGGCGGGATATGGTTCATGGGATCACGAAGGGTCGGACACGACTTAACGACTGAACAACAACAAAGTTCCCAAGACCTTCTTCTAATAGTTGTAATGGTTACATTTGTTTTTAATTGTACCTGTATGTGTATTACCTTTGCTGTTCTCAGTTTGGACTCTCATTTTGTGATTATCGTACCTTCACTTTGAACAAATAATTTAACAGAGAAGTGAATTATTAAACCTCATAATCCTACTTGGGTATACCGTAGATGACCCTTGAACATATTCTGCCAATGTTATTTGCTACACAAATTATTATTTAGACATCCTAGGGTCACACACACAAATTAAACCATAAAATAACACCTTTTATACCTATCTTTCATCATCAGTAATGATAACTGCAGGCCTAGATTGCTTGCAAAGGGTCTGGCTATACGGATAAAGTAGTTGAAATAGCTGTTAATTTCCTTGTTGTGAAACTGGAGTAGCTAATGCTGGAAAGAAAGAAATCATTTGGCTTTAAAACCTGTTAGCACTGGGCTAAGTAAATCAAAACGAAGCACTTCTAAGTCCCATTTTATTTCAAGAAATCCCATCAATTTCAGTTTTTCCCAGTGAAATCAATGTGACTTATACTACTTAACTTTGACTGCACTACTCATTTTTTTTTCTCCAAAAGTAATTATCCCAAAGAACCAAACTCTAGATACAGGTATTATTCTAGTTACTCTTGAGTAATCCCAAATAGCTCCAGCATTTGCTTAAAAAGAACTACCCCAGATCCTGCTAATAGTTTTATTTTTGACAGGAATGGATCAAGGGAATAGAAAGTATATCTGTACATAATCATCTGGTATAAAGGTTTCTTTAAGTCAGTCTGATCATTCCCTTCTTAACTCCATCCTTAAAAAGCAATACAAAGTAAACACTTCAGAATAAACTCAGTTCTTGAATTCTTGTACAATAATCATTGCTAATAGCCTGACAAATCCACGGTTGAATGAACTCGAAAATGGTGGTGCGCGTCATATTGCTCCTTGTATGTTCCTAACAACTGTTTGCTAACATTAGCACAGAACAGATGAATCTGAGATACGACAAGCAGCATTTTGCATATGCTTGCTGAGATACGAAGTGCTCTCTGTCAAAATGTGCTGACATTTTCATCTTGCTTAGTTTTGCATTCTATTCTCTTGTCGTATATGTTTTTTTTAAATTCTCTCTGCCCACATTTAGTGCACTTCCTACTGTGACTGTTGAGAGATGAATCAAGGGATCGAATGAACGTATAGAACACAGAGACCTGCTGATAGTTTTGCAATTTATCCAGCAACTACTTAAATCGTAAAAAATACATCTGACAAAAATAAAGTGCACATGTTGAGACTTCTCAAGCTATTGTGGTGCTATTGCAAAGACCTCGAGGTTAAAGAAATCAACTCTCACCAGTGCAATCATTGGTTGAATTGTCTCATGGAATGTTCATGAACATTCTACCTGCTAGGAAATTAATTAAATTGCTGGCACAAGGGCCTAGGATCAAAAGGGGCTATGACCTATTGGTGAGAAGGGTGTAAAGAGCTAAAGAGGTAACACAATTGCAGACTAAGTAGCATCCCAAATAAGAAACATGAATTTTCATAGATCTCCACTTGTGCCAGTATATAGCCACAATATAACAAACTCGGTGTAACCAGTAGGGTACTGCAGTAGGCCGCCATCCCTGAATGGCAACTGGGGTGGAGGAAGACTGCACAGCCTTACTGGAAGGTGTCACAAGGCTGTGACAAGGCAGCCCCATGCTGCAGCCTCCCCGCCCCCCGTTTCTCCCCCCTCCCTGCCCTGTTTTGCCCCCGCCACTGCCTTACTTGCTCCAGTGGGTCCAGGGAGGTCCGCTGATAGATGGGGAGTATTGCCACCTCTTGAGACAGTCATTTTACAACAGAAGAACTGTGTTTCTCTGTTGTAAATGGCTGAGCACGACAGTCCAATCCTGGATAGGATTGGGCTGTTAGTCTCCTCACTTACAGCCCAATCCTGCGAAGGATGCACCAGCCAGCCTAAACGGCCGACCGCTGCATCCTAAGCAGGATGCGTCCCTTGCTGGTGGAGCCGGGGCACACTTTGGTGGAAAGGGGCATTAGTATTTAGCTGGCACACATCCGGGGAGGCCATGTAAGGCTGGCCAGGCCTGGGAAGGGGGTTAGGATATTGGTGGAGCCCCCCCTTACGAGGCTCCATGCATCCTCAACTCTCCTATCTAAATCTCAGTGTGTGCCCCCCCTTCCTCAGAAGTTATTCGACAGGTTAACCAGTTAGGATATTGGGAGACAGAAAGATTCCCAAACATGATTAATATTTTGGAAAGGTGGGCTACCCCTGAACCAATTGGTACTCTCCACCCCATGTGTAAAAACCCTTCAGTTATTTTGATCTGGAAATCCCGAATTGTACTCTTGCTTCACTCTGCATTGGAGTGTAAGGTCCTTGCTTTCACAGTGTTAACGCATCTCCATCCTCCGAGCACCCTTTGCAATAAGTCAATCAGCAGATACTGTTGTTACTCAAAGAGCTGGTTCTTAGGGGAAATTAGCACAGCCCAATTTTGGAACAAGGGATCTTTTATACTGGATAACAAATCAGCGTAATACAGAGTTTCCTTTTATAACTTAGCAAAGAGAGAGACTGAGAGAAATAACTTCAAATAAAGAAGTATGGATTTATTAACAACAGAACAAAAAGGTAAAATTGTTCATACATAGGATTGATAGGAAATACATTTCTTTTTACCCTCACAGTGTGGTATGTTCCTGATTTATGGTGGTTGTGTGTGTGCAAGGTGTATTTGGTGCAAAAGAAAGGAAAGGCGGGGGGTTGGGAGTGAAGTTTGGAAGTCCCTACTTCTCCAATCCCATTTCTAAACAGCCAAGGAATAGAGAGGGGGAAGGGGGGGAGAGGCAGAAGTTATCAGCGTTTCATAGCTACCTGTCTTGAGGAGGACAGAGAGCCTTGTCAGCGTGGCAGGCTTGGAAACTCAGGAAGAGTGACAAAATACTGTTCTAAAACTCCTGATTTTAAGGAGTTGTTGGGTTGCTTGTTACGTGCAACTTTGGAGGTAAAAAACTTTGGAAGATAATCCAGAGGAGATGGGAGGGAAGTTTGGAAGTGAGATACCTTTTGTTTGGTGAATGGCTTTACCATTGTTATCAAATATGTGTTCCTGATCCACTATTAAAAGGAAATCACTGTGAAATGATAGGGGATGTTCCCCGGGCAAACAGCTAAAATGCAAATTCTCATGAATCCTAGGAGAATGTAAGCTTACAATTTCAGCAAAACAGGTACAATCAAGATATTACATTGTAATAAGAATATGCAGATGTTTACAGGATGAGACATTCCATGGGGGAAGAGAAATGCAAGAATGCAGGTAAGCTCTGTTACAAACTTACAGAAACTGTAAAACATGAATAAAGGATTATACATTTACATTCAACTAGAGATGCCAGGCGGATTAAATCTTCTTCCAGGATGTGTCTGTGAGGTGAGGTGAGAGAGAGTTCATGTAAACTCTGAGCTTTCACAGAGTTCTTGAGCCAAGTATGGCCTGTCAAATGTCCATTTCATGTGGAGCAAGAGGTGCCAGTAAAACAGTTTGCACCTTAGCATTCCTTGGTGTTGTCATCTGACATAGTGTTGCTTGATATCAGAGTTCATAAAACAGCATAATGAGGAATGAAACAAGGAGGGGAAGATCCAGTCATAACACTGTGAGAGGTATTGGGCATTTCTCTATACTTTTCTCCCTTCTTGAGCTAACTGCCAAGCTGTATCACTTTTTACTGTCAGCGTCTCTCACTCTGTTATTTTCTCTCTCTTCTTGGGCTGACAGCTAACGCCCTCCTATTCTAAAATGTCTTTTCCATTCAGAAATGTTGGTCACTTTCAGAGCACAGGGTCCTTTCTTCTTCCTCCCCCCTCTCTTTCCTCCACAATGTTCCTTCCCCCTCCTTCTTGCCTGACCACACCACACTCATTCTGTCTCTTTTTCCTGCTTTTTGTCCCTTAGCATTGATAAGGTGCAAGCCCATAGGGATTTATCTACCTATTCAAATGTAAATGGATTAAGCTCTATTCCTGCTGCCTGCTTTTATTGCCTTGGCTTAACTTTGCTGCTTTTCATCCCATCTATAATATTGTAATTAATTCTCCAATTAAACTGACATTGATTTGTTTCATTTACTCTTGACTATTGCCACTTCTTTTTAACTCTTTAATGTGCCAATACACAGGGCACTGCACAACCAATGGTTAAAGATCCCTCACATGCATGTTAGAAGCATGATGTACATGTTAAATACACATCTTAGAGCATGTGTGGTAACAAGTACGCATTTTAAACTGCACTTCCAGCCACAAAGTACTATTTTTTTTCAATATCTCTGTTCCTGGATATCCCACCTTGGGTGCCCTTACTGGAGAAAGTTAGGGTAAAATTTCAGTAAGTAAATAACTAAATAAATTCTAAACATTTGTGCTAGTCAGATCTGGCACTTGGCATGTCAAACAGTGGAAAGGGGGAAAATATTTGGGGTGTAACTGTGAACAATCATCATTCATATGTAATTTTGTACAGTTCTTCATATGTTCCATCTAACGCAGGTACAATCTATGCTCAGGGATTGTTGGTTGTAAGTATGAACGTAGCTATATGTGAGCCCCGTGCCAGTAGCCAGGCAAATGCGAGCCTTACATGAGGCAGCCATGTGGCTGGTGCAACTGCACAAAGCCCTGGAGCCAAAGGACAAGACAAGCAAGGCCGTGTCTGGTCTTGTGAGACAATGCGGACGTCCGAGAAAAACTGAGGCAGCCTGGAATGGGCCAACATGACACCGGATTGGCCATATTTTGACAACCAGAAGACAAAAGGAATGGAGCTAGTGCGGCAGGAGATATGTTGATTTGGAGCGCCGGGAAGAATTGTGACTCCAGCTGGCAGGCAGAAAAGTGGATGCGAGGGAGAGAGCAGGGCCATGAGAGGGGTGTCCCCAGGCAGCAAGGGTGCAACAGCCCCCGCCAGCCTCTTCCAGCCAGGGCAAGGCCTCAAAGAGTTGTGGCAGTGGGGCCCGGTGCAGTGGAGGCAAGCAAAGGGAGCACGAAATGCTGAGACCCAACCAAAAGTTGGAAAGAATATATTCTCCCCAGGGACATCCCACGAGGGTGAGTTGGGAACTTGGGGGCTACTTACCTGAAGGACGCCCCTGGAGGCAGGCACACAGCCTCCTGTTCGTGTTCGCTGAGCACCAGCTACTGAGCCTGTGGAGAGAAGAAGACGAAGCTCCTGTTAGGACTTGGGGAGGGGGGGGATGAGGAATGGGGCTGTGAAGAAACATGCCCTCCTATGAATGTAAAGAGTTCTCGTAGTATAAAAGAGAAGCATGTTTCTAGTCTGTTGAGTTGTTCTGTCCAGAAGGGGAATATTAAAAGAGGGTGGACCATGTCATCCCTTTGGATGCACACCTTCTCTCCCCCCCCCCCCACAAAGCTGGAGCACAAGGGGGAGGAGACGTGACAGTACAATATTCATATAGAAATGTGTGACAGTCTGTACTCCAATGCAGCATAATGTAGGAACAATCCTATAATTAGACCCAGCATATACTTTGGGATATAATCTCCGATCATGAGCAGTAACTATTGACATTTCTGGGGAACACCATACAGGACTGGCCCAAGACTTCCTCACACCTGAGGCAGCATGCCAAATGCTGCCCCCCTTACCTGATGAGGTGCCAGCCTCTGCTCCTCCCGCTCTCCAGTGTTCTAACTCAGCACTCTCCTCCCTTCCCCATTTCCTCTTCCCCTCTTCCTTTTCTAATCCAGGGAGTGGAAGGAGGCAAGCAGTTGGACAGAGATCAGCAGAGATCAGACAGAGATCAATCTGCTGTCTGAAGCAACTGCTTCAGTTGGTGTCATGGTTGGGCCAACCCTGACAGTCATCGTTGAAAGAGGATCATATTGTACCTATTGGGATTGAGAAGTCTGGAGAATAATGGAAGGTTTAGAGTTCAAGATAGTATAAGCAAAGCTCTGGAAAAAGTTTGGCAGAGGGATGCAGGAGGTTTTCCTTATCCAGCCTATCCTGGAGATGCTCTGGTTTGAACCTGGAACTTGTTGCAAACATATGCACTATAACTGAGCTAAGCTCCTCCTACAGAGCATCACTTTACAGAGCATCTCAGAGCATCTGAGCTAAGCCCCATCTACAAGGCATCTCTACCACTGTGGAGCAGTGTCTCTCCTTCTAAGAATCATGAAGTCAAAGTACACCTAAAGTGGCAACAATGGATTCCAAGTTACCAATTGTACCAATTGAGGCGAGGGGAACAATGATCTGTTTCAGAAATGCTTGGTAGGTAACTCCATTCACTTATGCTGACTCTAAGGGCTGGTTGAATCTTTTACGAGATTTGGGCTGCTGATTCCTAAGTTAAATGTGTGATCCCCAGCAGAGCCATCCTTAGAAGAGTGCGGGCAAGGTGTGGGCAACTCAAGCAGCGTGGGGGCCCTGGCCCCCTATTATTGCCATATATTGGTCACTAAAGTGCGGGGCCCAGGACAGCAGCTCTATCCACAGGACGGCTCTGATCCCCGGATAACAGCACAACCTTGGATTTGTTTCCGGGCTGACCAGGTATGCGGGGCTCCTTGGCAGGATGGCTTCTGGCCATCACACTTGGCAGGCCTTGGTGGACTTCCTCCTCTTGGCCTCTGATCCCAGACTTTGAAATATTATAGTAATGTGGGATCCAACTCCTGAGAGTCCCTTCGACTGCTAGGAGATCAAATCAGTCAATCCTAAATGAAATCAACCCTGACTGTTCCCTGGAAGGGCAGGTACTGAGGCTGAAGCTCAAATATTTTGGCCACCTAATGCGAAGAGAGATAAACCAAGAGATAAACCTTTCAGAGGGAGAGGAGAGATACCTGACTGGCAAGAGAGAGTGTGGGCCATTTGCAGAAAGGGTGCAAGTCTGAAGAAGTCGTGGCCAACCCTTCGTGATCCCATAAACCACATCCCGCCAGGCCTTCCTGTCCTCCACTATCTTCCTGAGTTCGCTCATTTTCATGTTCGTTGCATCGGTGATGCTGTCTAACCATCTCATCCTTTGCCTTCCCCTTCTCCTTTTGCCTTCAATCTTTCCCAGCATCAGAGTCTGAGAAGGAGAAGGGGAAGGCCAAGGATGAGATGGTTAGACAGCATCACCGATGCAACGAACATGAAAATGAGCGAACTCAGGAAGATAGTGGAGGACAGGAAGGCCTGGCGGGATGTGGTTCATGGGATCACGAAGGGTTGGCCACGACTTAACGACTGAACAACAACAAAGACTGGGCTTCTTCAGACTTGCACCCTTTCTGCAGTGAATATATACACTTATAAACAGTCATCCCTCTTCTAAGGTGCAGTTGACTTACAGTGCAATCCTGCGCAATTATAGGCCGGCTCTGCTGGCCTAGGGTGCCGTAAACATGTCATAAATAAAGCATGTTTTCTGCACCCGGAGAGCAAGCAGCACTGGAGTGGAGACCAGCACTGCTCACTCCGTGACCTACCTGGACCCGCGCCGGCTGACGCAGGTGAGTGCTGTGCCAGTCAGTGCAGGGGGCATGGGAAGCGTTTCCTGTTCCATTACCTGCATCATGACTGAGAGGAGATTAGGTCTTTCCTTCCCTCTATGTATGTAAGAATTCTTATGGATAGTTAGCAGCAGCCCGTCTCATCTCCAGTTTGGGTCATACCAGGTGTTCAACAATGTAAGCCAAGTCTCTTCCTGAAACCCTAGCCTTCTATAGATAAGATGTCTTTTTTTTTTAGCAGAACCAATCCTCCCATGCAATCTTTAGTGGTATAGCTCAGGAATAACTTGTCTGGTGCTTTTTAGTTCACACACACACACACACACACACACACACACACACACACACACACAGAGAGAGAGAGAGAGAGAGAGAGAGAGAGAGAGAGAGAGAGAGAGAGAGAGAGAGAGAGAGAGAGAGAGAATATGAATAGGGCAGCCAGCAGAGGAATATCTCAGGAAAAAAAAACACCCAAGAAATTGGAAATTTCTTATACTGTATGTGCACATGCCTACTTTCCTAGAGGAGCCCCACACTGGAAGACCTGTTCTGTCAGTAAATACATGTTTGAGTGGGAGATATACTTAGCACCATCATGACGCTATGGTAATTTCTTAAAAACGACTTGTTTGGAGAAATTTCCTGTCATGCTGCTTTGCATAGCGCTTTCACTGTGTTATGAAAAGGAACAGCTCTTGTATTCCACTTTCCTTGTAATTAATGAAGAAGACGCTGACGCCATCTGTAATCTACTCAAAGCAGTGCTGGTAGTGACATGGTTTCAAAGCTGTGCCGTTATAATTGCCTCATGTCTAGAGAGTGTGTACAACAGAAGATTTCCTGAGTGTATGAATCACAAACATGCTGGATACCCTGCAAACATCATACGCGACGTATAGACTACACAGCCGCATATTTTCCAGCTCATTAAGCATGCATCCTTCTTGATCACTGAAGTCAGAGAATTATGTCTGGCTGAACAAGGGAAGGTGGTTGCAAACTGCATGCTTTGCACCTTGCAAACACAATATGTGGCCATTTCTGTGTTTCCCAGCTTGTTTGTGACTATCCCCAGATCAGCTATCCCCAGAATACCAAATGTTAAACAGATGTTAGTATTTTGTGTCCCCAAAGGTTTGAAAGAAGATGATTCAATTAGAAAGCATATTGTCATCTCTCTGGAAAACCTCTCTTCTCTGGGCATTGCTGATCATGACTTTGTAGGGATGGGTGCAACCGGTCCTATCCAATTCAGAATGGGAGAAGTTAAAAAGGGACTGCCCCACCGGACGTTCTAAATGGATCTGTTTAATGTTTAGAGTAATTCTGGAATTGGTGAGGCTTTTAGCCCCCATCAGGCACCTAATGATATAATCAGGAGTAAGATAGTGATTAGACTCCAGGCCCTACAGATTTTACCACCACCCATCACTGCAAACGTACCCTACTGTCCTCTTTCCCAAAGTTACTGGAGGTGAGGAGGTGGCAGAAAGTGGTCACATGAATTGCTGGATCGAGGGCTGGATCTTTTTACCATAACTTTGTAAAATGTCTTTATCCACGATATAAGCAAACTGTTGTCTCATTCATTACATTCAATGACCTTGCTTAATTCAGGAATTAAGCAGCCTAACATGTCAAGCTAAATCTTCACATGTCAAATCTAGTTTAAGATACTGGTAACTGAAATTTAATTAAACCCCCAAAGAAACCCACAGAATAATTATATTAGATGTATCAATCTTTCCGTGTTCTGGACGTGAGAGCTGCATCTTTTTGATGCTAAATCAAAGGGGAATTGAATTAGCAGCTGGGCATGTTAGTCGCCAATTCAGGTGCTGCTCAAAGACAACATAATAAAGTGCGGCCACACATTTGACTGGATATTTCCGAATATCTGAATTTTCACCTTCTAGAACTGTGTGGCTCCATATGAATCTGTTCTCTCTGCCCCCCCCCCAATTCTCCCTCATTTATTTCCTTCTTCACAAAGACTGCTCCCTCTGATGTTTTCCTTCTCTGCGTTCAGTTCTCCTCTTCTATGATGACTTTTTCTCTCAGAGGGCTCTGCCATCTCAAGCCCTACCTCCTCTTTTCTAAGGCCTGGAACCAGGGAATCTGACAGCAGAACCCGGTGGCTTTGCTCAGGCAGAGGAAGCGATTGGCCAGGTCTCACCTGTACTCAGAGGCGTCGCTGGAGCGTGGTGGGAAGGGCGGACCGCCTGGGGGCGACGCGCGCAATGGGTGACGTGCGGTCCCGCGCGTGCACCCGTGCATCACGCGCAGGCGGTCCTCCCTTCCCGCCACGCTCCAGCGACGCCCCGGAGGAGGCCTCGGAGCGTCCGCCCTCGGCGGAGCTCCAAGGCCTTCTGAAGGAACCCCGATGCGCGACGTCATATTTACAAGGTTTAGCGCATGCGCAGAACGTTTGAGGGCAAATTTGCCCTCAGAAATGTACTGCGCATGCGCGAAACCTTATAAATATGTCATCACGCATCGGGCCTCCCTCAGAAGGACTTGGAGCTCCTCCGAGGGCGGACGTTCCGAGGCCTCCTCCTGCCCAAGACAGCCGGCCGGCGAGGATGTCTCCGGAGCCGGCAGCTGCGGAGGCTCCGCTGCTGTCGGCTCCGGAGACATCCTCGCCGGCCAGCTGTCGGGCGGCACGGGGGTCATTAGGGCGGCACGCGTGCCCTCGCACAGGGCGGCGTGCGCCCTAGTGACGCTGCTGCCTGTGCTGCAGCCCCACCTAGCAAAGAGCCTGATGACAGCACAAGCCTATGTGTGTCTACTCAGAAGTAAGTCCCATTGTGTTCAATGGGGATTACTCCCAGGAAAATGTGTATAGGATTGCAGCCTGAGCCTTAGCGAAGAGTCAAAGGGGAAACCAGTGCTAGGCTTACCAGATCTCCAACCTGGACAGAGTGCTAGACCTTTAAGAGAAGGAATGTGGGCAGGTGTAGCTTGTTAAACCTTAGAGCACAATCCCATTGAACACAATGGGGCTTGTTTCTGAGTAGACATGCCTAGGATTGTGCTCTAAGGTTTAACAAGCTACACCTGCCCACATTCCTTCTCCTAAAGGTCTAGCACTCTGTCCCGGTTGGAGATCTGGTAAGCCTAACCAGTGCAGATTCCTAGGTGCTGGCTGGCTCAGAAAGGCTGGCTGGGGAAATCCCCCACACAAATATAGTAGCACTGAGAGTCACTTGAGGTTGCAAAGAAATGCTTCTTCTTCTGAAGCGCAGCCCTGGCCCTTCAAGCATCATTGTCTTTTTGTGTGAATATAACAGAGCTGAAGGGGTTTATACTTAAATGGCATTACAGATATACTCAGTGGCATCGCTGGAGGTGGGGCGGAATGCTATGTTCCGCACTGCCCTGACCTCCGTTACTCACTGGCATGAGGCAACCCTGCCCAGTCTCCAGCGTGTTGCCTTCTCCCCACTGAATGACTCCAAAGGCGAGGGGGTGGGGCTGCCTCGTGTCGGTGAGTAACGGAGGTCAGGGCGGTGCGGAACTTAGCTTTCTGCACCACCTCCAGTGATGCCACTGGATATACTTCCAGTTGGTCCAAGCTTTGAGGACACTGAAATTTCAGCTCTCAACTTTACACTCAAATCTCCTTTCTCTAAAAGGCAAAAGGCAAATGATGACTCCAGGGCTGCACTGGTCTATGCTCATTTGATTCACCTTCAGGTGTCTTTTTCATATATTTTCAGTACGGGAGCCACAGAATTGCATCAGAACCTCTTTAGATATTTATCCTTTGCTGAAAGGCAAATGCCCATACTCATGCTGTACCTATTTGTAATGCTCTGTCATGTAGGAGCCGCATGCAATATGGACACCCATTCATTTTCTAAACTGTTTCAACAGGAAACACTGTGTTAATGTAACTGGCTTCAGAACATTTCCTTCCATTTTTTTGTCTTTAATGGAATAATCGCCACATGCTTAATTGGTTCATTATACCTGCGCTTTGGAGTACTTGGTTTTTAGTACACTAGGGGGACACTTGCTACAAGTAAAACTGAGGTGATAGATATATAGAAAACGATTCTATCCTTTATTCCCAACACATTTTGAGTTGATCTTTCTCAAGGGATATAAACTTTGCAGCACCATATTCTCAAGGGATATAAAGCCAGCACCATGGGAATCGTTTCAATATTATAATTTGGATTGCGTATTACAGAGCAAGAGAGTTCAACTGCCTTGATTTATTTCAACTAGAGGTAGCATCCAAAATTGGAACTGCCAAACCTTTTCATATTTGGGACTTGGCTCATCATTGCTCACTGTGTTGCCATAAAGTCTGAAACATGAAGTTTCTAATGCCTCCTAGATCGATCCATGAATCGAAGAGGCATTTGGAATTCCCAGGCTCCATGCTGGCAGTCTGCACATGCTCAAAAGGAATTTGTTGTTGTTCAGTCGTTAAGTCGTGTCCGACCCTTCGTGATCCCATGAACCATATCCCGCCAGGCCCTCCTGTCCTCCACTATCTTCCTGAGTTCGCTCATTTTCATGTTTGTTGCATCGGTGATGCTGTCTAACCATCTCATCCTTGGCCTTCCCCTTCTCCTTTTGCCTTCAATCTTTCCCAGCATCAGAGTCTTCTCCAGAGAGTCCTCTCTTCGCATTAGGTGGCCAAAATATTTGAGTTTCAGCCTCAGTACCTGTCCTTCCAGGGAACAGTCAGGCTTGATTTCATTTAGAATTGACTGATTTGATCTCCTAGCAGTCAAAGGGACTCTCAGGAGTCTTCTCCAGCACCACAGTTCAAAAGCATCTATTCTTCGGTGCTCAGCCTTCCTTATGGTCCAACTCTCGCAACCATACATTGCTACTGGAAACACCATCGCCCTGACTATATGAACTTTTGTTGGCATGGTGATATCTCTGCTTTTTATTATGCTGTCTAAGTTTGCCATAGCTTTCCTTCCAAGGAGTAAGCGTCTTTTAATTTCATGGCTGCTGTCTCCCGTCTGCAGTGATCTTGGAGCCCAGAAAAGTAAAATCTGTTACTGCTTCCATTTCTGCCCCTTCTATTTGCCAGGAATTGATGGGACCCGATGCCATGATCTTAGTTTTATTAATGTTGAGTTTCAAGCCAACTTTTGCACTCTCCTCTTTCACTCTCATCAAGAGGCTCTTTAGTTCTTCTTCACTTTCTGCCATTAGGGTGGTATCGTCTGCATATCTGAGGTTGTTGATATTTCTCCCGGCAATCTTGATTCCGGCTTGTGATTCATTCAGCCCTGCATTTCTCATAATGTACTCTGCATATAAGTTAAATAGGCAGGGTGACAATATACAGCCTTGCCGTACTCCCTTCCCAATTTTGAACCAATCAGTTGTTCCATGGCCGGTTCGAACCGTTGCTTCTTGACCCGCATACAGGTTTCTCAGGAGACAGGTAAGGTGGTCTGGTACCCCCATCTCTTTAAGAATTTGCCACAGTTTGTTGTGATCCACACAATCAAAGGCTTTTGCGTAGTCAATGAAGCAGAAGTATGTGTTTTTTTGGAACTCTCGTGCTTTCTCCATGATCCACCGCATGTTGGCAATTTGATCTCTAGTTCCTCTGCCTCTTCGAAACCCAGCTTGTACGTCCGGTAGTTCTCGGTCCACGTAGTTCTCAAAAGGAATGTCACCTAGGTATTCAAGATGAGAGGTCTGCATAGCTGCTGCGAGCTCTTCTATAGCAGTCCTCCGGCTCCCCCGCCCACCCAGCAATGTACATTTTGGAAAAGGTGGGTACCAGTGTGGAAAGTTTAAAAGAAGCTCTCCTATGCTTGGAATTTCCAAATTTTCTCTGAAAAAGTTTGGAAACAGCTTTTCCAAGACTTCTCCATGAAAGCCAATGAAGAGGCAATCTGGGGGGAGGGGAGGAGGGGGGAAACTCACCCAGCAATATTTTGAGACTGACTCCAGAAGGCAGATTATTTCCCCTTTTTACATGTTTGATCAGCCTCATTGCCTTAATAACTTCCTACAGCTCACAATACTGAAATTAAATACATACAGATGTACCTTATTAGTTACAGTCTTCTGCTTGTCACAGTACAACTCAAGAAGAGGAATAAATCCTTTAAAAAGGATTCTTCTGCTTCAAGTACAAAGTTCAATGAATGATTTAGCAGTGTGCTTGACACAGCCATCCTATTATAATGCAAATACTCTCTTAACCAAAACAGAACTTTTAATAGGATTTATCTTCTATTACCAGAGGACAATTGTGCATATGAGAATGTTAGATACAGCAGAACGGGCTGAGCATAAGTGTCCCAGGTTCTTGCCTAGAGATGACATGTATAACTTCAAGTGCTCTAAGTCTAAGGCAGTGTAACTCCTGGGGAGGCCCTTTGCTGCCCTAAGTGGCAGCGGGGCCTTCCCAGGGGTAGCGATGGCGTGTCCAGGATCGCTGTGTCATGACACCTCAGCCAGGAACAAAAGGTTGCTACGCTCTTAAGGGGCATGGTAACCCACGGTGACGTCAACTAGGGGCTGCCGTCAATCACACCGCCACCATCGCCACGGATGAAAGTGTCTGTTTTACCTTCATTGGTGGCAGTGGAGGTCCTCCGGGGTGTGTGGGGAGCCTGCGGATCCTTCTGCAGGCCTCCCCAAGCGTCGGAGTGGCCCTCCAACACGATTGCTAACCACTTCCGGTTTTGCCGTAAAACGAAGGGTCCTTAAGGGTGTAGCAACGCTTTGTTCCTGGCTGAGGTGTCACGACACCCCAGTTTGGGAACCTCAGGTCTAAGGCATGGACACAGGTCTACAGGATATGTGCGCTGTGCCTCATATCCATTCTTCCACAAGCCTCCTTACGTACTCCTTTTCTTGTCAGCTTTGACCAACAGACTCTTAATTTTGCCCCACATAAGGAGGTAGGAAAGTGAGTTTTTGGGGACAAGTGGTGTAATAGAGTGGGAGGTACAGCAATTACATCCACTGTACCTCAGAGAATTGAAAGCATTTGGATGTATATGTACTACCATCTCTGTGTCAAGATTTGGTCTTCCTAGCAGAACATATTGTGTGCAATTCTGAGTTCAAGAAATTGCAAAATTCAAGGAGTAAAACAGAGTGGGTACTCAGAGGCGTCGCTCCGGTAGGGGCGGGGCTGTAAGTTTTGCTCCGTCCGAGTCCCTTTACCAAGCGAGCAGGAGGCTTTCTCCGCACGGGAAAGGCTCCGACAGTGAGGGGCGGGGCTGCCTCCTGCTCGCTCGGTAAAGGGACTCGGATGGAGCGAAACTTACAGCCCCGCCCCTACCAGAGTGACGCCACTGTGGGTACTGCCTCCTTCTCTATTCTGTTGTTCCATGGATCTTGTCCTTCCAGCACACCAAGTGCTCCTCCCTACCTCCAGACCACCATCAGCACAGCTGTTGCCATTCTGGGTCAACTCTGCTGCGTTACTGTGCATATTTACACATGGTGGCCATTTTGAAGCTTGCACTGTGAACCGATTATTGTTTCATGGTGCTTTTGCTGAGAATATGCCCATGGGGTTCTGGGATTATCTTGAGGGCCTCAAAAGCAAGGGATGGAGTCTATATCTTATCGACTTATAAAGATATTACTTATTGGATTTTTCTTGCCACACAAAGACATAGCTCACACAAAGCAGGGGACATTCAGATTTTATCCTTCAGATAGGAGGCCATACAGAAGTCTGTCCCAGCCATATTCTCTGAAGTTGGCTTGCTCTGAAATAATAATCAGAGGGGAGGCCTTGCCTGTGTGTACAGTATATAAAGAGCAGCAAACTACCATGGAGGCTGCCCATGGGTTTTGACTTGACCTTGGCTCAATATAGATGACAAATTAACCAAGCGGTAAGGTTTTCTATCATGGCTTTATTTGGTTGTGTTGCAGTAACTGGATTTTAGAACATTGGTCACCTGCATTAGTAATCTGCAGTGGATGACACCGAGTAGGGACAATATTCCTCTGACCCACAGAGTCTCATGTGCAAAACTGTCTATTAAGTAAGAGACAGTAATAGACAGTAACAAAACTGTCTATTAAGTAACTTCCTTACTTTTAAAATATAGTTTCCAGAGTTTCATTTTCAGACTTCACATTTCAAATCCAAGTGTTGCTTCTATTTTTTGAAAGATTTAAATTTAAAGATCTAAATTTGCAAATTTTGTGATATTATATATATGGACAGCTCAATCCTACCTAACTCCCCTGGTGCTGAACCTACGCCAATGTGGCGTGCACTGCATCCTGTGGGGGACTTTTGAGCTGTGAAGGCCTCCTCGAAGTAACATTTGTTCCCTTGCCGGGGGTAAGGCTTTGGTGTTCCACTGGGTCTACATGGATCTGCACCAATGATTTTGCTGGCGCAAGTCCAAGTGGGCTCAGGAAGGTGGATAAAGGCTGGGAAGGGGGGGGGAAGGATATTGGTGATGTTGCTGCTAATGATACTGACTGACCCAGGTAAGTGCTGTGTGGGTCGGCGCAGGGGTGTGGGGATGGTGGGCTGGGGTGGCAAGGGCCAGGGAGGGGGTGGGGATATTGGTGCTGAGCAGGGATGTGGATCAAGTCTCTGACTGCAAGTCTCGAGACAAGTCCCAAGTCTCTGGGTCCAAGTCTCAAGTCAAATCCCACGTCTTTACCCCCAAGTCCTGAGTCTTTCGCTGCTAGTCCCTATCTATTAAATGGGGAAAGTGGGTTTAAACCTGAATAAAATTGGACTTGTCGTAAAAGGCTCCAAATCTCGAGTCAAGTCTTTTGAGTCTTTTAAAATTGCTGAGTCAAGTCCGAGTCAAGTCATTGACGCAACTTGAGTCTGACTCAAGTCCGAGTCAATAGACTCAAGTCTATATCACTGGCGCTGGGTTGCGCCGATATCCAGTGCCCCTTCCCAGGCCAGGCTAGCCTTACACAGCCTCCCTGGATGTGTGCCAGCTAAAGAGCTGGTGCGCATCCGAGCAGGCCCATTGGGTCCTGCAGCAGTTACACTGGGGGAAGGGGACGAATGTGAGCCCGGGCTGTGCCGGTGTGGCCTGCATCCCGACTAGGATGCAGCATCCGGCCCTTTAGGCCGGCTGCTGCATCTTAGGTAGGATAGGGTTGTCAGTCTCTTGTTTAGCATCTATTTAAGAAACAGACAAATTTAGCACATTTACCATTTAGCAAGTTGGTTGTCTGTATTCATCCCCAGTGGAAGAGATTGAGTTCTAGGTTAATCACTTCGACGGAAAATATTTTTTATGATAGGAGAATGATGAGCTCTGCTACCTATAATACAGTGTCATTCAAGTGGCTTGGAACTGTCAACAAGCTCTGAGCAATTATTTCTAACATGAGATCTCTAGGGACCGTAGACTGTTTGAAACTGGCTATGGAGAGGTAGAATGTGATACTGGCGACTTCTAAGTCTTCCTCATCTTGCTTTATAATTCCTTTAGGGAAGCAACATTACGTTGGTTCATAATGCAGACTGCAGCGCCAGAGCTTTTTGATGGAAGACGAATGGATGAGACAAAACACTCCTCCTATGCCAAGAGGAGGCTGCCAGTACGTACCAGTGGCGAGCCCCCAGGGCCACCAGCACATTTTACTTTGTATGTGCCTTATTTCATCTCTTCAGCTTGAACTTCCCAAGGGAACTCTTGCGTTCAAGTGTAAGAAAAAGTACAAACACTAGATGAGTTATAAAAACAAAAGAATTGTTCCTAATGATATGTTCAATTAAAAAGAAAACAACCCAACAAACAAACAAAAAGCTACACTTTCCACATTAGTTCATCTTTACTATGATAGGATTGGTTTTAATGAGAATTTCTAATGCCTTCACTGCTAAGCACTTACTGGACATAGCGCAAGTCTAATGAATAAGTGAATAAGTCAGTTGATTCCCCCTTATGTTGATTACAGAGTTACAGAGTTACATGGGCAAAGACAGTCAGGTCCCTGCCCCAAGGAGCTTACAATCTAAAACTGGCAATGGGGTAAATAACAGAAACAGGGGAAGAAGAGACAAATGTAGGGGATAACGGATATGTGAAATTACATTTGGTAGCAATTTCACTACACAATTTTGGTAACACTTGGTTACAATTGGAGGTTAACAGCCCAGTCCTATCCTTTCTCCTGCCATAGCATGCAGCCATGACAAAACAGGCTGCGCTGCATACTATGATGGTGGTGGTGGTGGTGGGCAGATCGGGAGGCTTGGGAGAGGTAAGGGAAAATATTTTCTCCTAGTTCTCCATAAGCCTCCCGCTCGCCAGAGAGTCTCCTTGGAACTGCGCCAGCTAAGTTCAAGGAAAGAAAGGGTGTGTGTCGGGAGGCTAGGAAGGGAATAACATCCAGTGCAAGATTGAGATTGAAAAGGCAGGATCAACATATTTTTAATAAATAATAAACCAAAGATCTCACGGAAAAGGTGGGTTTTGAGGAGGGACTTGAAAGAAGAGAGTGAGGTGGCTCGAACTGTTTATGGAGTGAGTTCCACCCCAAGGAGGCAAGAAGTTTTAACACACATATATTCAAGGCTGGCCTGTTTCTGAGGTGGGGATGAAGCAGCTGTGGTAGGCCCACAGCAGGTGGCATACTTGCAGGAGTAACCTGTGGCACCTGTGCCTACCTGCCTCTGCTAGCTGCCTGACCATCACATCTGTCTGGCTGCTTGATTGCTGTTTCAGCTGACTGGCCAAGTAGCTGGTTGAAAGAGAGCGTGGCTGAGAGAGCTCTCATGGCCCACTGCCCAGCCCCTTGGTCATTCTGCCAGTGAAGTGAGCAAGTGAGTGGCCAACTGAGAGAGCCAGTTGGCTCTTTCTTCCTCAGTCCAGTTGCTTACTCTCAGCTGGCCAGCGGAGAGACTGAGTGGCTGGCCAAGAGAGTCAGCTGGTCCACACCTGGACGGTCTGTGTCCTTCTCACCCACCAAGGGAAGTGGAGAGGAGTAAAGTGATGTGGCCATTCTAGCTACTACTCCCCACCTCCTTTCCCCTGTCATGCCACTGGCATCAATAAAGAGGGAGAAGGGGAATATGGGATCAAGAAGGAGGGAGGAGGTGGAGATGGGACATCTGGTGGGGCCAGGAGAAGTTGCAGAGGTGGGGTTTGGTTGTTATCTGTTGATAGGTTTGTGTGTGTGTGTGTGCGTGCGTGCGTGTGTGTGTGTGTGTGTGTGTGTGTGTGTGTGTGTGTGTACAAACTGTGCATTACTGGCTGTCTATGCACATTCTGAGCCCCTGCTGAAGCACATGGAGGTTAGGGCAAGTGTGCAGTATTCTACTTCCCTCTTGCAATTAATGTGTGTTAATTGTACATGGCTGTGTCGCCTCAACAGTCTTACGCTTTTTCTGACTCATATCTCCTCACACTTAAAATGGCTTCAAAGCAACCTTCCTGACATTGAGGTGGATGAGTAGGAAACGCCTCCCATGCAAGGACAAGTGTGTCAAACAAAAGTGTTTTAGGGTCTGGCAAACCTCAAAGTATTCCCTGAATACAACAGCTCATTTTAGTAGAAAAAGACTTTAAAACAGTTTGAAAAAAGTCATATTTGATTGATCAATTGATTTTATTCCACCCTTCCTCCAAAGGGCTCAGGGCAGTGTACATGGTCCTCCCTTTTATTTTTTTTCTTTACAACCAGCGGCATCCCGCTGGTTGTACCACATTGGGTGGCACCCACCACATTGCCACCCAATGTGGTAGCCCAGAAGTTTTGGGGGTGATGTGATGACATCATCATGTCACCTCCAAAACGTTCGGGTTACTGCGCTTTTGCATGTGAAAAGCCCGCCGTTCAAGCCTCTGCTTGGTGGTCCCTGGAATTGATCGTTGCTTCGTGCTCTTGTCATTAGTGTGTATTTGCCGAGTGGAGGTTTTGCTCGTCACTTGACTGGGCCTGGGCCACCAAGTGGAGGTTTGGGTGTCACCCCCCCAAAGGGTGACACCCAATGTGCAGCGCATCAGCCTCACCCCCGTTGTGATGCCCATTTTTACAATTACTCTGTATGGTGCATTAGACAGGTTGAGCGTCATGGCTGAACTGAAGCTTCCGAATCCTGATTTGTTACTCTACACCAGGGGTGGCCAACCTTCTACCATTAAGGCCTCTGTGTTCTTAAGAGTTGTGTAGAAGACAGAATCCTGGCAGCTGCAAGTGCTGCTGCTGCTGCTAAAGCAGCTGCACCTGCTGAAATGCCTTCCCCAGTACAACCATTAAAGATCCAGGAGCATTCATGTGGAAAGGTTGGCCACCCTTGATCTACACAATAGCACATGCCTCTTGTTTAGAAATGTTCCTCTTCCATAAAATCATATGGTGAAAACAAGAAACATCACAATAATGTTTGCCCATTGAATATGGAGACAGTTACAGGTGGAGGAAAGAGAGAGGGAGAGATAATATATATATTTCTCAATTAGGCAGGCAATTTATGGACAATCTGCTATAGACAGGTTGGCTATGGTCCAAAACTTTCATGAAGCACAAAAATAATTTCAGTTTACATCAAAGTGATCTGCAGAAGCTCCTTTTTTGTCACTACTGTGGGAGATAAGCTTATGGCTAGACGTGAGGGTGTCCTTGTAAAACATTTGCTAGATGAAAACATGCACATTATTTGACAGCTGGCTAACAATTCTTGTCCAGGGCCCTAGCCTTCGATCGTTCACCAGCTGCTTTGTCAAGTAGCCCCAGGAAATGGATTGCATTGCACTAAACTTGTCAAGATGTTAAACACAATATAGTAGAGGAGCTAGAATATTTCTCTATGAAGGAATTTGCATTTTACCTTAAATCCCATTTTAATTTAAATCTTCAACTGTGACTAATATCTTCATTAAAAATAAACAAACAGCCAGTATTGTACCAAGGTCTTTTGCATATCAGTAATATAATCTAAGCAATAACAAAAATGAGAAAATAAATACAAAATGAGCAATATCATTTATTTAGCTAGTTTGTTAGTTTGTTAGACCCTGGGGAAAGCCCTGCACTCCACACACCCCATAACAACCACCCATTGGTGCATTGGGTGATACCGCTGCCACCAGTATTGAGGGTTAAAAGGTTGGCTCAGTCCTGTAGGGTCTTGCCCAGTGTGTTGCCCAATCTGGCTGACCCCAGGACACCACTTCCTTTTAGTAGATTTATTTCCTGCTATATCCCATGAACTCAGAGCAGTTTACAGCTGCTTTTACAAATGCAATTATTTGTGTCCCTAAAGAGCTCACAATCCAAGTGCTGAAATGGCTTCAGGAATAAAGCAGAGTAAATGAAATAAAAAGAGCTTTTTACTCCCCAGTTAGTGTTTGGGAGTCAATAGATGGAACACAAAACAGAATTTGTGCCCGGGTTGTCTTTATACTGATGCTTCAATTGAATTTGAGGTCTGCAAATTTTGACTCCGTGTATGGTTTCCCAGCTACGCTTGAAACAGAACAGCAGGCCTGGCCAAGTAACAACAAACAATGTATCTGGTATCTAAATAGAGTCCAAAGTTTTAGGTTCCTGGGGCATCATGACTCAGCACCGGTCTGGAATATAACCAGGCTGAGCAATTTACCATAATTCTGCTCTACTTCCAAATATTTCAGTTCCATGTAGCAAGTTCAATGAATAAGCATCGCAGGAACATTTCCTTTGGTTCCCAGTGATTAAATCAAGCTTTGTCATAGGGATAGAAGAATAAATGGGCAACACTGTGGTGGTGCATTGACTGTTCATGAAGAAATGAGAATTGGGGGTGGCAGGAGCAAGTGACAGGTGGTCTACTTACAGGTACGCACACCTGGAGCTCCATGAAGAGAACACCGTTCCTCCACAGCCATTATGAAGGTGGGAGAGTCCTTGTCCCGCCCCTCCCTCATATGAGGCAGCGCAGGAGATTTATGGTGCCCTATTGGGTGTTAGTGTGCATGGGCGAACACCCCTATTTGCAGGCAGTCTGGTTTGCCTGTGCCTTGAGCTTATCCTTGATCCCCTCTCACCCACCCATTGTGATAGTCTGAGGCTAGATGGTTGCCGTCTGGAGCCTGGTAGGAATATTTTTCCTCTCACCTGATTCGTTTTCGGTGAGGAGTTTTTCACCTACCCCAGACTGTCCTAAGAGTGTGGTGGTGTTAGTCATGTTGATCACAACTGGCAGCTATAGTGCAGGACAAGGAACAGAAATAGAGATTTGGTTTGCACCCTGAGCTAAGCAAGAGTCATGGGAGGGCGGGTGAGGCCTCGGGGAGGGGCAGTCCAGAGGCCTTCTTGAGGTAGGGGACTTTTGTTCCCTTACCCTGGGGCAAGGCTCCACTGCCCCAATGGGGCTCCTTGGATCACAGCTTCCCGAGTCTACTTTTCATTTTAAAACTCTTCAGGTAATTGTTACATGTATTTTGAGGAAACATGTCATTTGGCCCTGTGTGAGTGGATAAGTCATAGGAACAAATAACCTAGACTTGTTTATGCTAGCTTCTGTCTTCCCTCAATATGAAGTCCATCAGACTTGGATGATTGGACTGGCTTGCAAATAGAGAAAGGGCCATTCTTCCTTACTCCTTCTGATCAGTCCTCAAAAGAGTTGTGTTTGTTATGCCTTTTTAAGCAAACCAACCATACTTCCACTTCTCACTCCGGTTGGCATTCCTTTCAGATGGATGTCAATGACAAATAAATAAATAAATAAATAGTGACATGTCCCCAAAGCAGCGGCGGAACATCGGTGGAGCAGGAGCTCCAGGCGCTCGGGCAGGAGGGCGCGATCGGAGGAAATGACGAAGCGCTGGATTGGCCCTCCCTCCCTCCCTGGAGCCTGTTAGGCTCCGAAATGCGCAGTAAACGGGCGGGGGGCGTGGCGACGTCATGCGAGGGCGCAGGCCCCGCCCCCACGCGCCCGGCGCTGGGCACGCGCCCGTCATCTCTGCCCCAAAGGCCAAGATTGTACAATGTGCTATTGATATTCGCTTCTTGAACCGGCAGGATGCATTACACAATGCCTCCTCCTTCATCTGTCACTCAGGGCCATTCAGAGGAATTTTATCAGGGGGTACAAAGTTTTTTTGCTCCAGGGCCCCCTTTTTGACCAATTTTCCGCTCTGGGCCTAGGTACAAATTACCACCCCCTCTCAGAGGCCCTGCTGTCACTCATTGTTATTCTCCAGTACTACGTTATCACTATGGGACTTGGTTTGAATTACAAGGCTGGCCCTCATGTTTGCAGTGTAGATCTGCTCTGCCAGGGTATGGAAGCAAAGAAGGGGCAGCAGAACCCATGTGGGTTCTGCTTCGTTGGAGCTCATTTATGTGGTTGTTTGTACGTTGACTCATTCACAGGTGTAGAGTGTGCATGCGTATGCAGGTGATCACATGTGAACCAAAACTGTGCCCATACAGGCTGGCGCAGTGGTGGTGCAACCCAAAATGCTGCCTGATGTCTCCTCGGTTCCACCGTCACTGCAAAATTAAAAAAGAAGCATTTACTGTGCTCCTTGCATGGTTTCTTCAGTTGTGGAAGTGTAATTCTAGTTTGATTTAAAGAGACTGCATGAATGAAGGAGCACCTTCATTCATGCAGTCCCTATAAATCAAACCAGAAGTCCTGCACTTCCATGTTTGAATAAACCAAGTCAGAAGCAAGGTAAGGAGGTGGGTGATTCACTTTCTGCTCACTTTTAGTAAGAGGAAAGAGGATCAGTGTGGGTTGCATCTGCAGCAGGCTGGAGGAAGGTGGTGGTGAAGGCAGACTCAGGGTGGAAGGCACCCCGAATTACCTCCCTCTTGCCCCCCTACAATCTGCCACTGATGCAACTAGCATCATCTCACCTAATGGATGGGCAGCCCCTGGGCTGGTGGAAGCCATTTTGGAGAATTTGGTGTCTGAGGTTATTAATTCATCCCCCAGAAAAGGCAAAGTTCCAGAATAATAATAAATAATAAACCAGTATTTATATACCGCCTTTTATTTGGTCATCAGATTTATCCTCCGACTTTAATTCAAAGGCGGTTTACATGGGCAGGCTTTCTAAACCCCAAGGGTTTTTTTACAATATAATAACGTTCTAATCTTTCGTAGAACCCTTCATTCTAGATGTTTCTTTCACAGTCCAGCTCTCTCTCTCTCTGGCGTGTCACTTCAGCTGACAGGGCAATCTTGACTCTCACTCAAGTGCAGCTGCAGTTCCACTCCCCCACAGAGGCTCTGCAACTTATCTGCTCAACGTGCCGGCAGCTCTCTGACAGATACAGACACTTCTGACCGTCTTGAACTGCCGTCCTTCAGATCTTCAGGCATATATGAGACGGTCATTCTACCAACTGAGCCGGACCACGCAAAAAGAAAACCTGGGAGTCTTGCCCCCCCCATCCCCAAGTGAATCTAGGAACCTGCCTTGCATTGATTAAGCCATTGGCCCTTCTAGCCCAATACTGTCTATTTTGGGTAGGAATTTGGGCACGATGCCACCATTATGAGCATCCCTCCTTCACGCATACACAAAGGGAACAGCTATAGGGTTCTCTGTTCCATAAGTAGTAGGAGCCTCCAATACTTCTGAAGATGTGAGCAAAGTGTTTCTTTTAGAACCTTAATTGCTTCTGCTCCAGTGTGTGTTTACTGAGAGCAGCAAACAAGCTGGGTGGTGGAATTTCCTGTAGGAAGAGGGTTCTTGTGTTAGAAACTCCAGAACCCCCTTTTCCAACACAGCTTTCCAGTGTCTCAAGCCAGTCTGTCCCTGTTCTGTTATTGTAGTGATGGACGGGATTATTATGGGCCCTTCCTTTGCTGATGGGCACCATGGGATTATTAAATGCATCCTTTCATGACCACTGCAGACTCCTCAAACATCAGCCAGTTACATCAATAACATACTCTCCAAACTAATCTATTTGATGAGTGAAGAAACTTGCGCACAACCTAATGTCTTTGTATGTGATGCTTCTTCCTTTCCTCTTAAATCTAGCCAGTAAGTCTCCCACTGTTATCTCTTTAACTCTAGACTGCTAGCTTCCAAATCAAGGTTTTTGGCACTGTATCAAAACACTTCTTCGTGGAAATTGAATACTTGTTTATATCTTGACCTCCCCTGGATACTAAGGAACAACAGCACATCATTCCATAGTGACTGGGAAAGAAATCTGGTTTGATGTAACACCCAAAGCTCATTCTAGACATTATACAGAGTGAGATGGTCGACTGAGGTGATAGAAATCCAGACTATACAACTTAAGGTTACAGGGTGGAAATGGTGGTAATATTTTTGAAGAATTCTCCCAGGAAACAGTACTTCCTGCTTGCAATAAGCCAGCATATCAAAGACAATTTAGCATCATGTGCTAACCTTCTGTATGCAGGAAGCTTCTTATATAGAAAAGGGATAAAAAAACATGACCCCACAACTCTGTCATACCTCACAGCCCAACCCAAACTGGGTATTGTGCCCAATTGCTATTGGATACAGTGTTTCCGCTGTCAGAAATGATCATTCTGGAACCACCGCTGCAAATGGCAGCAGTGTCTGAGGCCCGCTGCTGGCTACCAGTGGGAGTGTATGTAAGCTGGCATGGTGGGCAGAAGGGACAGGTTGGGGAGGAACAGAGGAGTGCCTGGGCGGGGAGGGCATGGACAGGAAATATTCTTGCATAGCAAATACTTACTTCTATGCATCTTGAGCAGGGTCTTGAACAGTTATGCTGAGGAGTGGTGGTTAATATTAAATGTCTGCTGCTGAGCCAATTACCTTACAGCCTGAGGGCGCAATCCTGTGCAATCTTGCTTGAACCTGTGTAACAGTAGATGCACTGGTGTAAGTGCACTTATGCCAGTGTAAATGCACTTACAGCCCAATCCTGCGTAAAGATCTGGCGGGCAGCCGAGGTTGTCCGCCTGATCCCGGAAGCTGCGGGCAGCTTGCAGCAGGCAGCCCGCGGTGGAAAGTCTACTCAGGGAAGGGAACACTCGTCCCCTTCCCCGAGTGTAACGGAGGCTGGGGCCGATAGGCCTCCTCGGATTTCCGCCAGCTATTTTGCTGGCGGAAGACGGAGGAGGCCGTGTAACGGCCCAGCCGCCCTCCGGAGCCCGGCAGGGACCGGGATATGGCAGATGCCATGCCCCCGCCCGGGGCGGCTGGGCCTATGGCCGCCCTCCTGGCTCTGCCGTCCATCCCCTGTCCACCGACCCCCCCACCCGCTGGATACTGACTTACCTGGGTCCAGCAGTGGGCCGAGGTCTCCAGTGGCGGAGCTGGGAAGGCTGGCCATGCGCCGGCCTTTCTGGCTCGAATGTAGTCCGCAAACATGCTTTACAGCATGTTTGCGACTAGTGCATGAGCAGAATGCTAGGTCTGCCGCCCGCCCGACGAGCAGGATTGCGCTTTTACACTGGTGCGTCTGCTGTTACACCAGTGCATCTACTGTTACACCGGTGCAAGGTTACACAGGATTGCACCCTGAGAGAGAGAGAGAGAGAGAGAGAGCGCAACATTCACCAATTGAGATTGTTCAATGTCAAAAACTCTGATGGTGAATTTCTCAGCTAAGTTGAAACTAGCACACTGTAGTGATCTTCCGAGTGGTAACTTTTTAACCCAGTTAAAAGAAGTGCCTGGACAATCAAATGACTATGATTGCTGAGGGTCTGACAGACTTGTAAAGAAATCTTTGTTTTAACCTTTTTTACCTTTGTTTTAACAAGAGAACAAGTGCAGAAAAAAGCCAGTTCAGAATGGCACTTGAGTGCATTGTCGGAAGTCTCCAAAGGCAATGGATTGGAACATGCTGTAGATTTTTATCCTAATTGGTTCTACCCAATTAGTCCCTTCTACCTGACTCTGAAAGGAGACTTACTACCAGAAGGAATAATTCAGACCTGTCTCCGTTGAAAGGAGTTCTCCAAATGCTTTTTGCCAGTGCAAAACAGGGAGAGATTAGTTCATGATAGGAGATCTTAACAGCTCAGTATTTAAAGCTATTCTTCACAAATTAGCACATAATCTCAAGCAGATGTTTGGTGCTATTGCTGCACTGATAGCCTTACTGGGACCACATATGTGCACTGTTCTAGCTCCTGGTCAAGGATCTTCAGTCTCTGAAAATACACGTGCACTGACTCACCACTGAGTAACTTCATTAGCAGAGCAGTACAGACCCTGGCCTTACACAGTGATCCTAATCCTAACCTATTTTTAAGTAAGCCCTTTTGACCATGATTCAGGAGAGCAGATGGTAGGGTCTCTTTGCTTTCTTATTCCCACAATGGATCCTGCTAGCCGGGTCTCAATGTCCAAACAGACCTTTAATTGATGATATAGTGAAGCAATGTGTGTTCCAGTGCTGTGATGATGCACAGTTCTTTCCATAGTCCTAGCAATGCAATGGGCTATGACAGAAGATTGCTTAGTAACCATCCTCCCCTGCTCTTCTATCACCAGGATCATTGGATATTTGATCAGAGGTGGGAGTGAGGCCCCTTTTACCACATCAAACCTTTGGTCTTCAGTGGCTTTAGTTGGGGGCATATAGGGAAGGAGGGCTGAAAACCCTGGTGGAACACCGTGCATGTCTTTTGAGATTCGGATCATGGTGCAAACAAGCTAGTCTATGCTTTAGAAGGAAAAGGTGGGATAGTGCCGAGTAGACTAGATACACTAGGAGGTTAGACCTGGCCTATGGGATCTGAGGCCTCGTGCCATCAGTCCAATTCCAAAGTCACGTTATCGTCTTGGGTCATGCTCTTTTGGCAGGCACCCAGAGCCACATACACGTGTACCCAGGCATTATGTGTCCAAATTAAAAATAAAATGAAAAGCTTGTCGGTTATAAGGAGGAGGAGGAGGCGGCAGCAGCAACGATGATGGGTGTGTGTACTTCAGGTGTTAAGTTCAACTAACTATTGTTCAACTAGCTATTTTCTGCACTTGTTTCCCTAGTTTCACCACATACGTTACAGAAGCCCAGATCGGCTAGGATGACATATATGATAAGTTCAAAAAACACTATAAATCAGCTTGATTTGCCTTCAGTAGCATCAGCCAATCTGATGAACGATGATGGCATCATCGTATCCGTTGTTCACAATGTGAATGTTGATTTGCTGGGATCAGTATAGGGAGAAGTAAGAAATCCTAATCAGGAAAGAAAATGATGCTGAAGCAACATTCAAACATGTAAGGCTTTTTTGCTGGAAATTCTTATTTCTTGACCCCACCTCAAAAGCACCAGTGGCATCACTAACGGAGGGCCAGGGGGGGATCCTGTGCCCTCAGTGACAACCGCGGTCTCCCCGCAAAGAGTTACAGTGGGATTTTCAGGATTTTTGGACACCTTTTTGCAGCTGGAAGACTACGTTTGCAGCCGCAGAGCATAAACATGCCACAAATGGCATATTTTTTAGGTCCTCCCACCCACCCTGAGTCCTGGAAGGCTTGAAATGAAGCCTTCTGGGAGTGCAGTGGGCGGGGCAATGATGCAAAACATGTCATTGCCCCCCCCCCGTCAGCGAGGGCTAACTATGCAACTGAAAAGCAGTACTTTTACAGAACATTCTGTAAACATCACATTGAAATGTGGTACTGCTCAGTATTTCCCTAATTCTTATAGAACTGAACTGCACCTTCATGGAGTATTAACACTCATTTGTCAATGTTATTTCTTTTGAACAATGACAAACTTTTATTACCCCTTAAAAACACATTTTTAAAGACCACATTTCACACGCCAGTGTGCTCAGCTGAATTTAGAAAGATAGGGATCATATCCTTAGCTGACATAGAATTATTTTCAACTGAGGATCTGACCCAAGGGAAATAGAACAAACATTCTCTTCCTCTTCAAGTTAATTGCTTTTTTATCTTCCCTTCATTGTAGGATGGAACATGACATTCACTTGCCTTTTTTCAGTGAATATTAATCTTTGATATCAAAAGATAGTGAACTATTTGTGGTCTAGCAACAGGTGGAACACATTCGAGGATTTTTCATTTAGAAAAAAAAAGACTATCAGAGGAATGTGATAGAGGTTTGTAAAATTACAAATAATGAAGAAAGTGGGAAGATAACTATTTTCTTTCTTTCTCTCATAATGCTTGGAGTAATCAGTGAAATTGATGGGCAGTATATTCAGGGCAAATAAAAAAAGTTCCTTTTTTACACAACATATAATTAATCACAATTTTAAATCATATTTAATATAACAATCTTGTTAATTATTTTGAACACATTACAGGCAAACCTCGCTAATAGGGCGGGTCAGGTTCCAGACCACCGCCATAAAGTGAATATTGCCATAAAGCGAATCATAGCCGCCGCCCCCCTTGCTAGTACATATAAAAACCTAACGCGGTTAGGCATATGAGGTACAACGGGGATGTGCTTATTGCAACCTCAGGAGGTGACTGTTGAAGGGTAGGACTACTTGCTGTTGAAAGTTGGGTTGGCTGTGGCACTTTCTTAAAATAAGACAACATTAATATTTGTCTCATTGCCTGACGCTTCCTTTCGCAAGTTATTTGTAGCATGCTATACCGTTTGATAGTATTTTGCTCACTGTAGAACTTCTCTCAAAATTGTTGTCGATCCTTTCAAAGCCTGCTACCACTACATAATCAGACTGAACATGGGTAACATTTTTTTTTTAATTCACTCGATTCGGCTTGGACTGAGCTGATGTGCGTGTCACCATCGTAAGAGCAAGGCAAGCATTAAAAACAATCACATAATTGAAAAGTGCTGCATTCGCGAAATGGCCGTGAAGTGAAGTGCCGTAAAGTGAGGTACTGTATTAAATTAACGCATGGAGCTTGCTGCCATGGATGGTAGTGATTGCCCTAGACGGTTTTAAAGCTTAGATGACTTTAAAAGGGGGTTACACAGATTCCTGAAAGACAGATCTATTGCTGGTTATTAATTATGGTGGTGATGCAGACCTTGTTTAAAGACAGTATGCCACTACATACCAGCTGCGAGAAGAGGGGCGATGGCCTTCAAGTTCTGTTTCTGGGCTTCCTGGAGGCATCTGGTTGGTCATAGTGGAAAGAAGGATGCTGTACTAGATGGACCTTTGGTCTAATGCAACAAGGGTCTATTATGTTGGTAGAAATAGAACCACCAGCTAGAAAGCCATAAGACTGATAGTCCAATCATGCTTAATGTTAGGCTGGCAGAGCTCTCGCTCCGCAGGCCTAAGAAGTTGAAAAAGTGCTGGAAAGCACTTTTGCGGCTCCTCTGGAGTAAGCGGCACCGGCGCAGGGGCTGGCACCATTTACTTCACCACTTACCTGGACCTGCACTGGCCAATGCAGGTAAGGCCAGTACCGGTTGGCACAGGGGTATGGGGAGGGCGGTCAAGGGTGGCAAGGGAGGGGACCATTGGCCGGCCTGGCCTGGAAGGGGTGGAGATAGCGCTAAAGAGCTGGCGTGCATCCGAGGAGGCCCATTGGGGCCTGTGGCACTTACACCGGGGGAAGGGGACGAAGACTCCTTCTCCTGAGGTGAGCCCAGGCTGCGCCGGTTTGGCCCACATCCTGTGCAGGATGCAGCGGCCGGCCATTTAGGAGGGCTGCCGCAACTTGCACAGGATTGCGCTGTGAAATGTATTTTCCAGGTTGGAAAATGTTCCAAGCTGCTTAAGTGTAACAAGATTGTGTCCCCTCCTTAAACTGTGAGTGAGAATGACAGCCCCATCTTTGCACTGAAATGCATCACATTTTTCTCCTGTTGAGTGCTAAAAACCTGGAGGATCAGGTAATGAAGTGAGAGTAAAGCTGGGTAGCTTTACTGAAAGAGGTTACAGAAGCATGATCACCTGGTCACAGTGGCTCAGAAGAAATGCTATGGTGATTGTAGAAATTGGTCAGCTATCTAGAGGTGCTGATTCTTAGAGTTGCTGCCTGTATGTTATTCTTTTTACTTGCTTGCCATCTCTGCTTACTCCTACAGCTGATCACAAGGGGGGGGGGTATTGAGAATGCACTGTTTCAAAAGGGGCTCTTCCTGTTTTTTGAAAGACTTGTGTTTTTGTTTTTGTTTTTGAAAACCTGTTGAGGTTCATTGCATGGTTCATATTAATGTTTAGTTAGGGTCAAGATCTCAAGGCAACGACCTCAGGCTTGCACCAGGGATGAAACCGGTGTAACCCACAATGCCATGAGACTATTTTAGTTTTTAATGGTGCTGCCTGTCCCTGATGTTAGCTCTATAACCTCGAAAAATTATAGGATGGGTCAAAGGGTTGTGTCACTTATCTACAGTGATGTCACAAGCACTGTTTCCAATTGGTGATTCTGAGATTTATGAAACCACATTATAGCCAGCATGCCACGTCCTAATCCTGCATTTTGCAGCATCCAAGCAACAAGTTATTGAAGACAGACATCTGGATCCTGCACAATAAATAAAACAGTGGTGCAGTATATTTATTGTGCCATAAACAGGTAGCTCAGAGAGCTTCTTGCCCAGGCCTCTCCTCACTCTTCTTGTCTATTAAAATGGTAGCAGTAATACTGACCTCCCTTCTTCATGAACATTTTGTCACTGAAAACTGAGGTCCTGGTTTGTTTCCATGCTTACAATGCTTTGCATTGGCTAAATCTTATATTATCTATGCTTTTTGCAGAGTTGCCACAGTTTACCTCTCTCTTCCCATTTAACCACCTTCTTTAAAAAAAAAAAAGTACATGAAATTATGAAGACCTTTCCAGGAGTCATACTATAGACTGGTTGTCAGAATTTAATCAGAACGTTCCTGCACTGATTGCTCCTTTTATACTTGGACTTTTCTTTCTTGAGGAAATGGTTCAGAGATCTTTAATATTCTGCAAAGGCTCTTTCTCCCCCCCCCCCGCCCCCGCTACACGGATTGCTCATTTTCTTTGCTCTGCCTCTCATGGCGTTGTAATTTGTCAGCATCCCTTTGTCCTGTGCTGCTTTCTCTTCTGTGCCATCCTCAATTTTTACACCTGATTCCTTTCTTCTTATTCCTTTCTCTTCTGCCCTCAGCACTGAATGTACTTCATTAATAAATGGTCCATACTCCCCCCCCACAGCCCATTCCAGCTTCCTTTCCCTCTCCATAAAATTATTAATCATTTTCCCTCTGCTGCTCATTATTCACAAACAAATGCATGCCACGGCACTGAAAACAGACTATCTGTCTTACTTAGAGCTGCCTTGTATTTGGAATAAACACCTCCTGGAGATAAAAGTGCAAAATGTTTGCAGTTTCAACAGGCAGGGGTAAGGGCAGGCAGGGAAAGGGGGAGAAGGAAGGGCACCATCCTGCACTGCATCAAAATGTCCCCTTCTAAAGAGGACAGGCAGAGAACGAAGTCAGGAGCCACACAGCAAAGAGCCTTTTAACTCTGGTGTCCCTCACTTGTCTTTGAAGGCAGTATGCAGAAAACCATTGCTGCTGAGAATAAGACTGATGAGGACATACCATGGGAAGAAAGCACCTTTTTTTTTTTTACAAACTTCACCCAAAAAAAGCCTGTTTCGAAACCCTTTCTGTCACAAGAAGGGATTTCCTTCCTTTTCTATTTCTCAGTTGGAGCACAAAAGTTCAATATACAGTGAAGTTCCACTGATTTCAGCAGGAGAGCATTAAGCAGGAACAGCAGCAACACCAGAACAAAAATATGGGGGGGGCACAGAAAAGGCAGAGTGATTTTTTTTGGGGGGGGGCAAACTTTGTCTTACAGATTTTTGAAAGAACAAGCAGCAGTGTATTATTTAACATTAATGCTCCTCTTCTAAACATAAATGGAAGTGAGCCCATGGGGAGCTGCTCTTTTTCTATCTCGATGCTTTTTATAGGTGTGCATTGATGATAATGAGGAAAGGCAGTCTTGTGTATGTGAAAAGTGCCTTTCCTTGAAGTGACTACAGGAGTTCAGCAAGCAGGGAGTCCCAATCAGAGAGGAAGGAGGCTGGAGGGATTGGCGTGAGGCTTTGTTCCTTTCTGCCCCCCTCTACGCAAGCCGGAGAAGGGCAGCTGCTGCAACAACAGCCTGGGGGTGGCCTGACAGGCTTCCGTCCAACTCTTGAGAACATCAGATCCACTCACATCCTCACCACCTCATAATAGCAGGAGGGCAAACAAAGAAACAGAGGGACAAAAGCCTATGCAGATGTTCCCTCTGAAGAAAGAATGAGTGAGGGACTTCTCCAGAATGTGTGTGAATGTGATAGCCCACTGTGCCAAGGAAATGGCACTTAGTCCTGCCCCTACTTCCCCACATTCAGTGTTTGTTTGTAGAGGCAAATACTGAAAGTGGGGTGAGTTTCCCCCTGTGAGTGGAACCCTGGAATGAGAGGGGGGCCTTCAGAGCACATCAGCACTGGAGCAGAGCTTGCTCCCCGCCCAACCTGCAGTAGTTACAGTATATGCCGGAAAGTAAAAACTGAATTGTTGTTGTTGTTCAGTCGTTAAGTCGTGTCCGACCCTTCGTGATCCCATGAACCATATCCCGCCAGGCCTTCCTGTCCTCCACTATCTTCCTGAGTTCGCTCATTTTCATGTTCGTTGCATCGGTGATGCTGTCTAACCATCTCATCCTTTGCCTTCCCCTTCTCCTTTTGCCTTCAATCTTTCCCAGCATCAGAGTCTTCTCCAGAGAGTCCTCTCTTCGCATTAGGTGGCCAAAATACAATATTTGAACTTCAGCCTCAGTACCTGTCCTTCCAGGGAACAGTCAGGGTTGATTTCATTTAGGATTGACTGATTTGATCTCCTAGCAGTCCAAGGGACTCTCAGGAGTCTTCTCCAGCACCACAGTTTGAAAGCATCTATTCTTTGATGCTCAGCCTTCCTTATGGTCCAACTCTCGCAACCATACATTGCTACTGGGAACACCATTGCCCTGACTATATGAACTTTTGTTGGCATGGTGATATTTCTGCTTTTTATTATGCTGTTTAAGTTTGCCATAGCTTTCCTTCCAAGGAGTAAGCATCTTTTAATTTCATGGCTGCTGTCTCCGTCTGCAATGATCTTGGAGCTCAAAAAAGTAAAATCTGTTACTGCTTCCATTTCTGCCCCTTCTATTTGCCAGGAATTGATGGGACCAGATGCCATGATCTTAGTTTTATTAATGTTGAGTTTCAAGCCAACTTTTGCACTCTCCTCTTTCACTCTCATCAAGAGGCTCTTTAGTTCTTCTTCACTTTCTGCCATTAGGGTGGTATCGTCTGCATATCTGAGGTTGTTGATATTTCTCCCGGCAATCTTGATTCCGGCTTGCAATTCATTCAGCCCTGCATTTCTCATAATGTACTCTGCATATAAGTTAAATAGGCAGGGTGACAATATACAGCCTTGCCGTACTCCCTTCCCAATTTTGAACCAGTCTGTTGTTCCATGGCCGGTTCGAACTGTTGCTTCTTGACCCGCATACAGGTTTCTCAGGAGACAGGTAAGGTGGTCTGGTACCCCCATCTCTTTAAGAATTTGCCACAGTTTGTTGTGATCCACACAATCAAAGGCTTTTGTGTAGTCAATGAAGCATAAGTATGTGTTTTTTTGGAACTCTCGTGCTTTCTCCATGATCCAGCGCATGTTGGCAATTTGATCTCTAGTTCCTCTGCCTCTTCGAAACCCAGCTTGTACTTCCAGTATTTCTCGGTCCACGTACTGCTGAAGCCTAGCTTGAATACAAAACTGAATACAGCTAAACTGAAATACAGCTAAACTGAAAACTGAATACAGCTAAACTAAGTTTTGAAGCCAACATGGAAAAGAGAGCTCTGGGGCTAGAAGTGATTTTATTAAAGCGACAGGGCCTCTTTTGGTAAACAGCAGTACAATTCAGCAGCCTATTGAGTGTCTTCAGAAACTACTTTAGCCCATCACAGGTCTCACCTCTGAAGCCCCTTCTTCACATTGTCACAATGGGAGCCAGAGTTGTCACTGATCTCCTTCTTAGGAAACAATTGTTGAAACTCCCTTCTGGTGGCCTGGAACTGGCACTTGTTTGGTGTAGTCTTCAAAATGAAAGAGTTTAAGCATGTTTGCCTGGGAACTTTAAGCACATTATGGAGATGAAAGGGGATTTCGTATTCTGCTGTATGAGTGATGCACAGTCCTTCTGAGTGATCACATTAGGCTGGCCATGCCTGAAGATAGAATATCTGTTACTGAATCAAAGGAGATGCCCTTAGGATTTTCGTTTTTGGTTTGCTTCATTTAATTAGATTTTATTATAAAGACTTTGAGATGCAGTAACTAAATAAACGATGACTGTTTCCTAAAATATATTTATTTTAATGATAACAGATGAGTTAGAAAAGGCTTTTCATTACACTCAGATGAAAAATAGTTGGGCGGAGGAAAAACTTTATATCAAAGTAAATTAGATAGCCGAAATCCTAATCTTCGGTGCATGCAGACATTAATTTAATAGCCAAAGCTAATGGATGGCATTTAATATTGGTCCTGTTAATGAAAAGATATGTCATGACTACAGTGATCCTGAACAGTTTACACTAAAATCATTGGGTGGCTCTTATAAAAGGAATTACTTTGCATTATTGCTTGTCAGACTTCGTTTAGTTCCTGCCAAAAATGTCCATTAGTGTCCTGAGTTATAACAAAAGGCTTCACATATGAGCCCTTTAGGTATTACTTGAGCCACATGGGAATCATTCAGAAAAAAAGTAGGTCCCATGCAGCTGGAATAATATTGAAATGTCTGATTTTATGGTCAAGTCCTGCATGATTGTTCCAAACACTCAGTCAGTTGGGTTATTATTTAAATATCATTCTAGCAGCATAGGAGATACTTAAGATGATTCCCATACAGCTAGGGTATATTTAAAGGGACCCATAGACTCCAGATACTTCCCAGATACTAATAAATCCATAATAGATCCAGATACTTCCCACCCCGTTTCTCTCCTTGGACTTACGCTAGTGAAATTGCTGGCGCAGGTCTGAGGAGACCCATTGCGGAGTGGAGGCTTATGGCGGTGTGATTTAAATCTCCTTTCCCCTCTGAAGCCTCCCAATCCACGCACGCCCCCCCGCATACGGTGTGCTCCTTTTCGGTGCAGCTGCATCAGCGGGGGGGGGAGGGAAAGAAAGGGTTGTGATGTTAGTTTCAGTTTATTCCGTTGAGCTGTGTATTACTTACATTATTAAAGCCATACACACAAGCAGTAGAGGGGTGAATGAAAAACTGTTGTTGCAAAGAGAAGATGGTGCAGACATGTTTGTGAGAGGCCGTGACATTGGAAGTATAGCAGAACGAAAAGCTGAAAAGAACAACAAAGAATAGAATTGGCCACCAGCACTCAATATGAACCTTTATTTTGATAATATTGCTGAAAATTGAGCCCAATGGAACTCATCTTTGCAGGCCCAGAAACTAAGATCAGCCCACAGAATAGGTAAGTTTCATGGTGGCCACAGAACAGAAAAATTCTGAACAGTCACCAGTTTGTTTACATTCAAGAGACTTAAATAAGATCATCTTGAGAGAAAATTACAAACTTCCTATAATAGATAGGCTTACCATATTTTTCCCCCTTCAAACCAGGACACCCCCCCACAATTAATTAATTAAAACAAAAAATAAAAAAATTAAAAAGTCAAAAATCAATTTAATTTTCAAAAACAAAGGGGGCGCAAAGCACCCCCTATTGCCGCATGAAGCATGCCTGCATTTTTAATTATTTATTTATTTTTTCACTTAAATAATTAATAAACAGCCCATTCCAACCCAACTCCTCTCCAAGTCAGGCATAAGTGTGGCCTAAGTGCAGCCTAAGTTAGGCAGAAGTTATGCCTGAGGTAGGTCAGAGTTATGCCTGAGTTAGGCAGGCTGCAGTTTCTGTGGCCCAGCACCACCCCAGGATCCAGGCAACACTTACCTCCCAGGCAGGCAGGCTCTTCTCCAGGCTCCGTGTCTGGCTCAGGCATGTGCAGGCCTCTGTCTGCATGTGTCAGCGTCCATCCATGGCAGCTGCCATAGGGTCTGTCGCAGCCCGGTCGCAAAGGGGCTGACCGCAGGCAGGGGGGTTGTGCCAGTCATGTGGTGGGCACAGGGCAGGTGACAGGTGAGCGAGGTGCCTGAGCCCAGCCGCCACAGGGCACCCTGTGCATCAGCCACCTGCTGCAGGGGAGAGTGGCCGTCCCCTCCCTCCTGCAGAAGGCGATGCCACCCCCAAGCCACGTTGAGGCTGCACTGGGGGGTGAGCGGGGGAGGGAAGGGAAGGGGAGGGGGGTGGGAACGTCACACACAAGGGGGTTCTCATGAGGACTGGAACTGCCTCTGACATGACTCGCCCGTGCGCTGCCTGAAGCCCTGGGCCTCCAAGGCCGGGGCAATGCCCACAAAGAAGGCATCCCGGCGTGCCTGCTGCTCTGTGCCCCGGCCAAGACCAAGAGATGCCTTGGGCTTGTCTGCTGCGAGCATGAAGGGCTCACACAGCTCATCACACCCCCAGATGGGGTGACGACGGCGCCTCACGGCAGGTGCTCTAGCAGGGTGAGGGGTGGCCAGAAGCCATCATCAGGGAGTGGGAGGAGAGGCAGACACACAGGCAGGTAGACAGGGGGTGCTGGGGAGGGGCACGGGTGGGTCAGAGACAGACAGACAGACAGACAAGGCTGGTGGGAGACAGATTCCGAGAGAGGGGTCTGCAGAGACCGATAGGGACACAGGGGGCGCTCCGCAGATGAAGGTGATGCATAAACAGGCGCCTCTTATGCAGACAGACTTTGGGCGGAAGTGGCTGCATTACGGGCAGACCTTCGACGGAGGCGCCTGCATTACGGGCGGACCTTCGACGGAAGTGCCTGCATTACGGGCAGACCTTCGACGGAGGCGCCTGCATTACGGGCGGACCTTCGACGGAGGCGCCTGCATTACGGGCGGACCTTCGACGGAGGCTCCTGCATTACGGGCGGACCTTCGACGGAAGCGCCTGCATTACGGGCGGACCTTCGACGGAGGCGCCTGCATTACGGGCGGACCTTCGACGGAGGCGCCTGCATTACAGGCAGACGCCCTGGCTGTCACTGTTTGCCTGCCTGAGAGGCCCCCCCGACTCCCCCTCCCCTCTGTGCCATGGGGGTCTCGCAGCGCCCCTGCTGGGTTCTCCCAGGGAAGGCCGTGGCAGTCCCTGGCTAGGACTCATGTAGGGGCTTCAGTGCTGGGGGCTGTCTGTGTGTGTGTGGGGCAATGCTTGTGTAAACACTGGGCACATATGTTTCACTGGGGCTCTGCCCGAGGGGCATCTTTATTGTTCTGGAACGTTAGCAGAGATGGCCAGGCGAGGCTGCCAGGGGTAGTCACAGCAGCCAATCAGAAAGCAGCAGCAGCACACCTGCCCCATGGACCTGGACATACAGGCTCTTCCCCTGTGGAACCACAGCCTGCTCCATAGAAAGGGGAGGGGCAGCAAGTAGGACAGCCAGGGAGGTGGAGCAGCAGCAGCTCCGGCAGCTGAGGAGGGTTGCAGGGCTGGCTCCCTGACCTCTGGCAGTATCGAGGCAGACAACAGTGGGGCAACCAGACTGCAGGCCCAGGGGTGCTCCCAGGAAGGTAGGTGATAGTGGACGTTCCTGGGGAGACAAAAAACAAGGGGGAGTTACATGTCAGCTGGTATGTGGAAGCAGTCGCCATTGAAGACAAGCCAGTGTGTTGGTTGCAAAAGCCTGCAGGGAGAGAAATAAAACACAGCTGATAGGTGTGACACACATAGCATGGTCTGAGCTGCTTACCTGGGTGTAAGGAGAGCATGATCCTGTAAGGGGAAAGGGTCAAAGAGAGAGACAACAACACAACTTGGGGGTCACAACCATGGCAAACCTAGCACTACTGACCTGTCAGTAGACCCTGTGGAGAAAAGGGGGGGGAACAGCTGGTGTCTACATAAGGCTAACAGTTCCACACTTGTGGCATTGTCTGCTCACATGACTACAGGCAGCAATCAGACACAACAGTGGTAAAGAGGCATGTATCCTATATATCAGGGGTGGCCAACCTTCCACCATTAGGGCTACTGTGTTCTTAAGAGTTGTGTAGAAGACACAATCTTGGCAGCTGCAAGTGCTGATGGTGCTGCTAAAGCACCTGCACCTGCTGAAATACCCCCACCTATGCAACCATTTAAAGGGCCAGTATTCATGTTGAAAGGTTGGCCACCACTGCTATATATCATAGCAGGCAAAGCAGGCAGCTATGAGACAAGACATTGGTAGAGAGGCATATCATGGCAGGCTATGCAGACAGCTATGAGACAACACATTGGTAGAGAGGCATGTCATGGCAGGCTATGCAGACAGCTATGAGACAACACATTGGTAAAGATGCATGTATCCTTCCTATATTTCTAAATGCAAAGAGGCAGCAGTCAGACCACATGTCAGCACAAACCCTGCTCTTACCTGCACTTACCTGCTGGTGTTGTTGCCTGTGGGGGGGGGGAGAGGGGCTGGGAGAAAGACATGGGTTAGCAAACACTTGCATGGAGGCAGCTGCCCAGGCACAGCTGTAAACAGGTTGGCCACAGCCAGAACAGCCCTCTCTGCCCTAGAGGGAGGCAGAGAGGAGAAGTGGGGTGTTTGTGAATTTTGCCCTCCACCGACAAAGTCCCACTTTGTGGCTGTGAGGGACAGAACCCCACGCCACATGCTCAGAGAGAGAGAGAGTGAGTGGAGGTCTGGGGCTGGGCTTTTGTGGGAATGAGGCTGGGTGGGGCTGGGTGCTGATAGGCTCCCTATCTTAGGCATAACTCTGTCGGTTTCCAGACCTAGCAGGCCCAACTCTGTCCTAACTCTGACCTAACTCAGGAGTAGGGTGTTAGAAATTTTCAGGAGAGGGCTGGCTTAGGTAAGGTAAAATGGCTCCTATGGGTCTCCTCAAATTTGGGTCCACCTTTTTGGTCGACCTAAATTTTGTGTCAGCATTTGTGTTGGAGGGGGCGTGTCTGTGCTTGCCAGGGTCTGGAATCCAACGTTAATTGGTTGCCGCCCCCATTACACCCACAGTCCGCCCATGTTCTGCCCACTTTTAGGTCAACTTTAGGTCTGACTTGTGCTGCTTAGCCCTTGGGTTGGAATGGGCTGTTCTTAGTCCGTTGGTCGTAACTTCGACCTAACTTTGACCTAACTTCGCCCTAAATGGTTGCATTCCAGACCTAACTTCGACCTAAACAACTTAGGCTGACTTTAGGTCTGACTTGGGCTGCTTAGCACTTGGGTTGGAATGGGCTGTAAATTTACTTACCCCATCGTCGCCGTCATGCTGCTCCTCGTCGTGCTGCTGATCCGGTTAGAGACTGCCCGGGCCATGTGAGCCTCCCAGAGGCTCACGCGGCCAGGGCTGACTCCGAGCTCGCCACCATTACTAAAGGAACTTCTCATCTTCTGCAAGAAAGAAACTTTATAGGTTTAAAAGTCATGTAAAATATAATTAAATATGAGGAATTCCAATGTATTTTAAAACAAAGTAAAATCACCAAAAGTCCACACATTAAAAATATAGGTCCAATGTTTCATTCATATCTCTGAACATTCTCAAGGAAACACACAGGAGTCTATGTGTGAGATGTAGCATAACTATTGGAGTAAAACTGCTGACTTAAATACAACACAGCACAGAAAAGCACAGGAAGTCACAAGCCCTTAATTAGCACCAGAACTACACTTGTGCTCAATAACAACAATCCCTTAAAGCGCTAGGAGCATAAAGGTCCATAGAACAGGCAGATCTCATCTTCTCCTCGAGGTAAGGTGCCATTCGTCTCCTTACCTCCTCTTTACAAGAGGAGAAGATGCACCTCCAGCCTCCTTAATGAGCAGATTACTAAAATTCAGAATTCCAACCACAACTAGACAACTCTCAGCAAGCATCCAAAAGGGAGAGGAAATCAGGAAAAGCTGCATAAACTTTAGGCTTAAGCAGAAAATATATTATAACACCAGAGATATAACACTAGTCAAAATGTCAAGTAAGAGCCTGCTTTGAAGCAGAAGATGAATATATACATTTTGTGTGAAATGATCAAAGGCAGTTTTCCTCAAGTGATTTTTTTCTCAAACAGTCTTAAAACATGTTATATATATATATATATATATATATATATATATATATATATATATATATATATATATATATATATATATATATATATAAGGTAAAGGTAAAGGTATCCCCTGACAATTAAGTCCAGTCGTGTCCGACTCTAGGGTGTGGTGCTCTTCTCCATTTCAAAGCCGAAGAGCCAGCGTTGTCCGAAGACGCCTCCGTGGTCATATATATATATATTAGAAAGTAATTTCAATACTGAATGCCAAGAATGTCACACAAGTGCAGGTGTTAAGTGAACATTGTTCACGGTTTTCGTGTTTTGCTTCTGCCGTTGCTTCTACAACGTTATTTGAATTACCGTAGTAACTTGAACTGAGCTGAAATTATGGAGTGGACTGCATTTTGCAAGAAGGTTCACATATCCATGCTTTGGTGGGTTGCTTTTTTTTAAGGCAGCTGCAAAAGAGCTGAAAATGTTCCGAGAGAGGGCAG
The DNA here is from genome assembly GCA_026170595.1 of Plestiodon gilberti rubricaudatus. Classification (NCBI taxonomy): domain Eukaryota; kingdom Metazoa; phylum Chordata; class Lepidosauria; order Squamata; family Scincidae; genus Plestiodon; species Plestiodon gilberti. The sequence continues at coordinate 188,854,151 of JANXHW010000002.1, read as the reverse complement.
GATACATTGGACTGGCTCATACTGGTGTCCAGTTTGCACAATCCAACTCCCATTTGGAGAGGGAAGAAGTTAAGAATGGCACAAGTCAGGCATCCACACAATCATGTTGTGTTGGAAGCTATTTGTGAAAAACACAAGAAAAACAAGCAAACCTCAAGCTGGAACTGACCTAGAAAGTTTATTTTTGAAAAATCAAAATACCATGGGCCAGCTACTCAGCTTCTCAGTGAAGGAGTTATTTTTGAAAGAGATGATGTAAAGAGAGTTTCCTTGGTGAGGGGAAAAAGAAAAAAAGAAACAACAGAATATGTTGCTTCTGGGGAAGATTTAAATCAAAATGGCTCTTTATGATCGATGTTTTGTGAATCTTCCAGATCAGGGACAGGTAAATTTTTGACTTCCTTTTCTGGTTCTGCAGGTTCTGGTGCTGCCCTCCTCCACCACTTTTGTGAATGTTAAATGTATTTTGCTGTACTTTCCTGAAAAAATATGTGTAAGCATCAAATCTATTCATCATTACTTGTGTCATATATTTTAGTTTTTGGAAATAATTTTGGAAAATAGAACAATTAGAAATCACAACTCCTTGTAAGTATGTTTCAGTTACAGTTATATCTGTGCATAATAAGTACATTCCATTATGTAATCCATTTTGAACAATTTGCATCAAAGCAAACCTTATTATTATAAAGACACCGCCACAGTCACACCTCATGGCTAGACCCTTGGTTCTTCCCCTCTTCTTCATTTTCCTTCCTCCAATATTTCTCTCCTCCTCCTCCCTTCACACTCACTGCTGCATAATCTCTTGTTCTTCAGTCCCATTCCCCCTTGGTAACCCTCCTGATTTCCTTCCATTCTGCTCCCCCTCTTTTATTTATTTATTTATTTAATTTATGTAAAATATTTTACCCCACCTTTCTCCCATCTTGCAATCAATTTAAAACAATAAAAACAACAATAATAATAAACAATAAAACAATAAAAAACCCAATGGATCAGCACCCCAATCAAATCGTATCTGAGAGCTGTGTCTAAGAGTCAGCATTCGCTACCAAAGGCCATCCTAAATTAAAACATCTTAAGGCCCTGTCAAAAGGCATCCAAAGAGGGAGAAGTTCTTAATTCTAAGGGGAAGGAGCTCTATAGGCTAGCCAAGGAAGGTGCCACCATTGAGAAGGCCCTATTTTTTGTATTTATGAGGTGTCATTGGGGCATCTCCCATGTTTGGTGAGTGGCTGTTGCTTATGTTACTGATTCTTGGGGGATGCCAGGGGGGACATTGTCCCAGCAGTGGCTTCTCATTGGACCTGCCACTGTCTCCTGCTTGGTTCACTCTGATGGCACTTCTCTGGCTGCCACTGTTGAGGCTGGGTAGGTTGTGGTGATTGCCTCCCTGCACAGTGGGCCAACACTGGATTGACAGCTACTACTCCATGATTGACGGGCTTGTGTCAGGGTTTCCATAGACACTGGTGGAGTTACTGAGATTGTTGTCTCAGCATGGAGTTGTCTGGGATCTTTTTTCCCCTCCCCCTTTGTGCTGGACAGGCTTAGGATATGACCGATGTTGTGCTGTCATTGCACCAATATAGTAGTGATGCTGGCACAACTTAGACATAGGATAGCACTTTTAGGGTACTCGAGGATTGAGAATAACTCTCAGGGATAGCAACAGTTGATCTGATAAAGTCCAAAGTCTGAGTACAAAATCAGGTCCAGATATGTCCCTTAATTGAGATTACACCTTTTTTTAAAGGGTTGGCACTCTGGCTTGGAGATGTGCACATATTGTTTTCTGCCTTTTCCAAAGATTACTGACAGCCCAATTCTACTTACTGGTAGCACCAGCGGAACACATGTTCCGCCGGCGCTGGGTGTTGTAAAAGCACTGTAAAGGAGCCGGCACACAGAGTGACAGAAACCTGCCGGAGGGGGAGGGTGGGGAGGCGGTTGAACAGGTCAGGGGAGGGCAGAATGCGGAGGTTATGGGGTGGGTAGATCGGGCCTGGTAGGGGGCAGGTTTGGTGGCACACACCAAATCCCATCCCCCTTTCCAGGCTTGATCCACCTGCATGAATCAATGTGGACGTGCACCAGTGATATTGCTGGCACAGGTCCGAGTTGACCTGTAGCGGCTGCTGAGACTCACCCCGGGGCAAAGAAACAAATGTCCCCTTACCCCGAAGAGATCTCCAAAAGTTAAAAATCCTCCGCAGGATACAGTGTATCCTGCACTGGTGCTGCTGCATCTCTGTGTGGGGATTTAGTTAGGATTGGGTAATGTTCTCCTACTTTTCAGAGTATTTCCCTCTCTGTGCCTGTATCTGGTGGATTAGAGAGTTGTAAGAATGTGCCCACCTTTGGACAGGAGAACACAGCTATCTTATGCGTCTGGGGCTTTTCAGCCTAGAAAAAAGGCGCCTGAGGGGGGACATGATTGAGACGTATAAAATTATACATGGGATGGAGAGAGTGGATAGAGGGAAATTCTTCTCCCTCTCGCACAACACCAGAACCAGGGGACATGCACTAAAATTGAGTGGAGGGAGAGTTAGAACGGACAAAAGAAAATATTTCTTTACCCAGCGTGTAATTCATCTGTGGAACTCCTTGCCACAGGATGTGGTGATGGCACCTGGCCTAGATGCCTTTAAAAGGGGTTTGGACAGATTCATGGAGGAAAAGACCATCACAGGTTACAAGCCATAAGCAACCTCCTGGTTTTAGAAGTAGGTTTTCTCTGTGCCAGGTGCAGGGGAGTGGCAGCAGGAAACAGGTTATCTTGTTGTCTTGTGCTCCCTGAGGCATCTGGTAGGGCCACTGTGTGATACAGGAAGCTGGACTAGATGGGCTTTTGGCCTGATCCAGCAGGGCTCTTCTTATGTTCTTATGAGTCTGGGGTTAGGTCACAACACAAAATGGCTTAAAGATGGCAATTTTACAATTGGACATAATAGTTTAATTCATTTTAATATTTCATTTGGTTCCAGCTCTTTGGAATTTCATTGGGTGTGTGTTTAGTGTGCTTTAATGTTTTGATTTGTTTTTTTTTTGTGTTTCTGCATATAAATCAAAATCAGACATGCCAGCTTAACGAAACACAGGACTTTAAAATATGTCAAAGTTTCAACTAAGCAATGTTAATCATCGATTATATAAATATGATAGATAACACCAATTAGAATAATCCATTCTTCAATGTTTATCAGACACAACTGATGATGCTCCCACTTGTAACTTCTTATCCTGTCATTAATTTAAGGTATTTATTTAAGGCTATAGTCCATTCTTCTCTTCAGCAGATCTGAGTTCCACAATTGTGGAACAGCTATTGGCGATTCTTCTGCATATGCCCTTGTTGTTTGAATTTAGCATGTGGATGATCCAGTCAAGAAGACAATCTCAGTTGAATGCTAATGCTTAGGATAATAAATGAGAAGGCAGTCTAAAGTATTTCTCAGTTTTATAGGTCAAAACCAACACCTTGAATTGTGCTCAGAAGACAATAGTGATCCAGTACACAACCCAGGAAGTTCCATGAACAATTTGCTGGCCCACGAGTCAATCACAATTCGAGCTCCAGAAGTTAAGCTAATCTGTAAAACTGTCTTGTAAACCTGAATTGCCCACTTCTTGGAAAATGTCTTGTAAGTGTTGCCAGTTTAGAAGTATGAAAGATAGAAAGAAAAGGAGCATTGGGGAGCCCTTTGTTTTTCAAATAGATGGATTATGCTATTTGCTAAGAATAGGATCCACCCACCTCAAACCCACCTCAACAAGCTCCAATGCTTTGTAGCATGGATAATAGGTCAAAGCTGGAAGAAGGGCAGTGAGATCAACTGAAATGTTTTTATTTTTTATTTTTTTTATTTTTCACATTTTTATACCGCCCTTCCTCCAAGGAGCTCAGAGTGGTGTACATATTTCCTCCCCTCCTTTTGTCCTCACAACAACCCTGTGAGGTAGGTGGGGCTGAGAGATAGTGACTGGCCCAAGGTCACCCAGGAAGCTTCGTGGTTGAGCGGGGATTTGAACCTGGATCTTCCAAGTTCTAAGTCCGACTCCCAAACCACTACACCATAGTATATATAAGTATAACCATAGAAAAAAACAGCTAGGATGTATTTAAATGTGGAAATACTCAGAAGACTTGATGTTGGCTCTGATGGAACAGTAAACATAAGAAAATTTTTATCTAAGTCACCTAGTTCTTTCAAAAACCTTTCTTGATTCCATATCCAAGTTCTGATGCTTTTAATCAGAGTACTTCAAAACCAGCAAAAAAAAAAAAACCAAACCCGGCCTGTATAATTTAAGTAACAAAATTTAAGTCAAACTCTATAAGCAGATGCAGAAAGAGACAAGCTGTTAAATTAATTGAAATGTCAAAGTACTCAGAGCCCCGTGGAGTTCCGAAAGAAGAGTCTTTTGCAGCATAGGCGCCTTTTAACAAAGGACTCCTGCTATGTGAAATATGCTTGGAGACCTTGTGAAGAGGTTGGATTCAGCAAAATCTAAGCCACTGCTCAAAGACTCTCAAAGATTCCTCGGGATCAATGCCCAGTAGTCCTTCCTTGCCAGACATGTGTTCTAAAAATCAATATGTTGTGTAGTCATCCAGGAATATGCAGCGAGCTGTTTCAAGGATCACAGACAATGATTACATTGCAGTGGCTGCTGTTTGGTGTACCTAATTCTGATGGACGTCATGAAAGTAGATGGTAAAGATATTGCAGAAATACAAAGCTAGGAAAGGCCTTCAAAAACATTATGGAGATTGTAGCATGGATATTTTCATGACTAGCAATACTTTCAACAGAGGTAGAATTTATAGGTTTAAAAGCCATGTAAAAATCTTTGAATTCTTAAAATGCGCAGAGACTTCAACACGTTCTGAAAGCACACACATAAAATACACAATAAAAATAGTTGAGGACAACACGTAATAAAAATTCAAAGTCCAATGTTTCGTCCTACTCTAAGGACATTATCAAGGAACACAGTGCAAATCCTGTGTAGGATGGAATTACCAAGTGGAGAACAACGCTGACTTAAAAAGAAAAAAGCGCATTTCAATTACTGCTCGCTCCGTTTTCCCACGCTTTTGTGCACTTATTTCCTTTTAAGTCAGTGTTGTTCTCTGGGGGGAGTTTCAGCCACAAGAGGCCTCTTTGGGGTAAGGGAACATTTGTTCCCTTGCCCTGGGGTAAGCCCCAGCAGGCCTGCTGGGTCTACTCTGACCTGCACCAGCTGCTGCCAAAACCACCCAATCCACCCTCCTCTCTGCCTCCATTGCCGCCCCCTTCTGCCCACCCCCTGCCTCCCTCCCACCCCTTGTACATACTCACAAGTGGCAGTGGGCATCCATCATCCAGCCGATCACTGCTTGCATTTTGTGACAGCTGGAAAGCACCTAACACCACCGGAACATGTGTTCCCATGGCCTTAGGCGCCCACAGGATTGGGCCGTCTGTGGCAGAATACATGCTTTGTGTGCCAAACGCCTTGCTTCAATTCCTGGTATCTCCAGCTAGGGCTGAAAAAGACACCCTCCAGAGCTGCTGCTGGTCACTGTAGACGATGCTGACCTGGATGAAACAGTGGTCTGACTCACTATGAGGCAGCTTCACCTAGCAGATTTCTTGTATCAGACCTGACTTCACTTCACACCGACCCTCTTGTGGATCTGCTTCAGTGTGCCATCAAACACTGGTGCTGTTGTCAAATGGACAATATCAAAATCATAACACAAAAGATATATATATATAACTCAGGGCGTAATCCTATTCACTGGTGGAAGTGCAAGGAAGGGACGTTCCGCCAGCGAGCATAACAATGCCACCAGTGCACCCAGGCCAGCGGAGAGGCCACCGTCCACTGGCGCTGGTGAGTTGATGGTGGGAGGAATGGGGGAGTTTCTGGGCAGGGAGGGGGGAGAACGTGGGAGCAGGGAGGAGGCAGGAGCGGGTAGATTTGGTCGCAATGGTGCACACTGGATCTTATCCCCTCTTTTGTAAACCTCCCTGCCCCTTTTCCCTTCTCAGACATACACTACCAAAATAAGTGGTGTATGTCCGAGGAAACTCATCGGTGTCCCCATGGCTTATGTGGAGATAAGTAAAAACCATTTTTACTCACCTCCTGTTTGCCCTAAGATCGCCCCCCCCCCCACCATAGGATGCAACACACACCTTTTTGGCATTGCTGCGTTGGCTTTGGTGGCGGGGAATAGGATTGGGCTGTTGGAGCACCAAACAGAATTTAGGTTTTTTAAATTCTACAGAGCCCACTGTTGCTCTTCTAAGACCTTATTAGGAATTGCAGATTGTGATATAATATTCATCAGTCTTGATCAAATGTAAATCTGGCATTAGAGATTGTCTGTAGCATTCCCTGTCCGATAATCTCAGCAGTGCTGGAATCCAATCACGCCAAAACCAATACACTGCATCTGATTGATATTCTGCTCATGTTACAAACGGCTTCTGAACTACAAGAGACACCGAAAGTATTAGAAGGTTCACACAGAAAAATGAGACTTTCCTAGACACTATAGCAAGAAGAACGCATCCCCGAAGAATGACAGTTCTAGTCCTCCTCTCAAACAAATGGGACATTTTGCACTGTGGGATGTTGCAAATAAATCTATTTGCGCATCCCCACAAGTGGAAAATTTATTTTGATTTTTTGAGTACTCCATTCACAACCTAGTGTATTTCACCAAAGATTTCAACAACAACCAAAAATTTATAGATTGATTTATAGAGGGACATCAGGAGAGGGCCAGTCCAAGTGGAGCAATGCCTGAAGCAATGCCCTAATTTTCCATCCCCCTAGTTCCTCCCCTCCCCCCTTTTTGTCTTCCACCCTCCCTCCTCCTCCTTATCCACTCAGCCGTTTAAGGCAGGCTGGGCAAGTAGAGGGAAGTGGAGGAGAAGGGAGCACTGCATACGCCTGACTTTTAGCTCCTTTGTCTGCTTTAGCTCCACTGCTTCTTGTCCAGCCACAGACATCTTGGGCGCAACATGTTGGGAGTAGAAGGGGACTCAGCCTGTGTACTTGAAGAAGCAGCTGGGAGGGAGGGACCCAGCAGGGGATGGAGCTAAAGGTCAGGGGAATGGAGGGGTGGCTGGAAGGGAGCCGTCAGCAAAGGATCACTCTGCTTCCCACTTTCCCCAGCCCTGCCACCACGGTGGGAGGAAGAGGTGGATCGCCCCTGCCGCTGGCCTTCTCTCATGTGCCATCAGTGAGCAAGAAGAGGATTGGAGTGCAGGGTGAAGCAGCTGGGCAGGTGGCGGGTCAGAGGGGGCCATGGGCAGGTGTGGGGCCAGGGTTGGCGTCGCTGGAGTGTGGTGGGTGGGCCGCCGGGGGGGTTGACGCATGTCAAGGGGTGACGCGCGTCACCCCGCGCGTCATCCCCGCCTCCGCTGGCAGCACCCCCTGCTCTGGGGTGACGTGCGCCGTATCGACACCTCTGGCTGTTTGCCACCTTCTCCAGCCTGCTGCTTGATGTGGTAAGCTTCAGGCTGCCTCATGATTGGGTCAGTCCTGCATCAGGGGGTCTTACAAATGCCAAACATAAAAATGAACAAATGGCATATATTGTTTATTCAAAATGTACAGCTACGAGCCTATATTCATGTCATTGCCACCAGGACGGATAATATGGAGCTTTGGCTTTATCCTATATCTACCAAACTTCCCCTTATTATCTGAATGATGCCACTTTATTGCAAGAGATTCATCTTACCTGGAATCCGTTGCCATGACCTTAGTTAGCAACAGAAGTTAGTTCAGACAAAAACTAGACAGGTTTCGCCCTCTCAACACTGTACGTATCTCCCCCCCCCCCCCGCCCCCCACAGTATCTTCTGTTGCCGAGTGGTTCCGATTTTAGAGATTTTGAGATGATGATGATCTTGGATACCTCACGCTAGCTCTGCTGGCTGCAATCACTCACGCACAGCAGCCTCTTGAGTTCTTTAAAAGCTTTCTAATGGCATGGATTTGGCGACAGAACTAGCCAAGCTGCTCTCTTCTCCTTGCCAGCACAGGAAATTAGGGATGTCGTGAGCATTCGACAGAGGGAGCTTGAAATACTGAATTCCCCTGATTGAAGCTTACAAGCAGAATTGGGGCAAACACAGGTATGATCACAGGGCAAGCAAGCACAAGCTATTAGGCCTGTAGTATTGGCCCAATCCTGCAATGTCCTGCAGATGGAGATGAACAGGTTTTGTCTTGATCTTTTCCCAGTCTCCTTATCAAGCCTGATCCAGGCACCAGGCAGGGAAGCAGCAAGAGCCTGCTGAGAAGTGTAGGAGAAATGGACTTCGTTGAGCATTGGTCAAATGCTGCTCCCCTCTCCACAAGAAACTGAATGTTTGAGGGAGCCTGGTTCATTTGGGGGCTGAACAACCTCCTGCACCTCCGTAAGCGGATGCAAATATATGTGTGGAATTCTGAGCCTAACACAATGTGATCCAAACAATAGTAACTTACTGCCAATGTAAAAAAAAGGGAAAGGTGACCCCTGACAATTAAGCCCAGTCGTGTCCGACTCTAGGGTGTGGTGCTCATCCCCATTTCAAAGCCGAAGAGCCAGCGTTGTCTGAAGACGCCTCTGTGGTCATGTGGCCGGCATGACTCTCCTTGCTGCAGCACATAGCATGCGGCTGGAACACGGAGCGCTGTTTACCTTCCCGCAAGCGGTACCTATTTATCTACTCGCATTGACATGCTTTGGAACTGCTAGGTTGGCAGGAGCTGGCCAAGCAATGAACGCTCATGGTTCAGTGGTTTAACCCACTGCGCCACCCGCTGGCTACTGCCAATGTGGTTCTGTCTAAATTATTGTATTCATCTTAGATTGATGTTTTAAAAGGAAAAAAAAATACTAAAGAGGGGGAGGCTGCAGAAACACCACAAAAATAAGTATAAAAAAATTGAACATTGCCAGTGAACTCTGATTGAAAATTCATGGCAGATGCAAATATAAAGGAGAAAAAGGCCTCCTGCTGGTAAATCTCAGTGGTTCTCTATGATTTAATTTGGACAGAAGAAAAGGGCAGTGATTTGCAGACCTTATCTTTCATGATATATGGAAAGTGTCAGGATTTGGCTTGAATCTAACTGCACTGAAAGACTTGAGAACATTGTAGAATCAGCTTCTGTTGATGCTTCTGTCTCCTAGCTTCAACTTGAGCAGATTCAGTCGCGTCGCGATGACGTGCGTCACCCCAGAGTGGGGGCGCGCATCGCCCTTAAGGGGGAGGCTCCGCCCCCGTGCGTGACGTCACGCGCAGGAGCAGAGCGCCCTCCCAGCTCCGTTTTCGGCTCATTTTGGAGCCAAACGGACACAGGGGAGGGCGGGCGGGCCCACCTCCAGCTCAAAACTGTAAGTGGGGGGTGATCGCGCATCATCCCTATACGCGCGATGCCCCCCGGCGGCCCACCCCCCCGCTTCCCCCCATCGACGCCAGTGAGCAGATTAGCCAAGAATTATGTGTATATGTACACACATGCAAGCTGTTGCAGTGGAGATACTGTGTAATATTTATTAGACAACTTAGAGCCGAATCCTATGGACCCGTGCCATGTGATCGGGTCTAAGAAGGGGGTAGGATTTGGTGGTCACCGCTGCCACCGAACCTGCCACCTTCCCTGACCTGATCCATTGTTCCCCTGCCCCCATTACCAACAGATCCATCTTTGCCCCCGTCGCCACCTCATTCTTCCCTCCCCCATCCCCATTATGACCTTCCTCATCCTATCCTGTCTCCCCCACTGCCTTGGTGGGTGGCCAGCGATCCCCCAACACATGCAGGAATACTCTGGTCTTCCCACTGGAGCTCCAGTAGCTCACTACTTCGTGTGCTACTAGAAGCACTTTTACAGCAGCCGAAAAGCAAGTAGTGCTGGCGGAACACTTGTTCCACCAACGCTAGGATTGGGCTGTTATTTAACAGGCCATGCTTTATTTCATGGTTCAGTTACCCTATGGCTGTTCTGCTCCATTTAATATTAAAATGGCATCACTGAATTTTTAAACTTTCAAAGTAGATGGGATTCCCGAAGTCTTGCTGAGTCACCTTCTCAGAGGAGAATTCAAGGTGCAAGACGTAGTGGCGTTGTTTGATGGGGGGCCCTGTGGCCCTGAGCCCCGGGCGCCAGCTTCTGTGGGGGCGCCAAAGGGGGCGACTCGGACTCGGGGCCCGAGTCAAAGTCCGAGTCGCCCGAGTCTGAGTCGCCCGAGTCCGAATCGCCTGAGTCTGAGTTGGGCAACTCGGAAAAGGAAGTCAGTGCCTCTCTAGGAGGTGCTTCATTCTCACTGGTGACTCACCAGCGAGACTGGGGAGGCGCCTAGAGAGGCACTGACTTCCTGTTCCGAGTCGCCCAAGTCCAAGTCACGTTTGCATTGCTTTCATCCCGCGCCCGGTTTTCGCCCCCGCGCCTGGCAGGTAACCCCCCCGGGACTGGGGAGTCATTGACCCGACCGAGTCGCATTTGCTTTCACTTTCACCCTGCGCCAGGCTTTTTTCACCTACTTACTCTCAGTCTGCATTAACAGGGCTCATCATCTGTTTAGAAAGAAAGACAATTCTGATGTAGTGTTTTGTGATCTTGGCTCTGTGGGAAATATTAGAATGAGAAGAAGAAAGCCCTCTGGCTACTAGATGCCTGGGAGAGAGGACTATGGTAGGAACAGTTGGCTCCATGTGTGTTCCTTGAACACTTCTGAGAGACATCAGCCTGGCCATTTTAGGAGAGAGTTCGGGGGACTGTTACCAACAGTGCCTTTTAAAACACATGTAACATGCACACACAAAAAAACAACTTTTTTGTGTAGGGATCCTATGTAGTGGCCAATGACATAGCTCTGTGCTTTGGTGGGGAAAGGAAGCATGGATGGAAGGTGCACAAAGGATTTATTTTAGTGGTTAAAAAAGGCATCAAAAATGGTACCTAGCTAAACTTGCACATTTATTCCCTAGGGGTAGACATGGGAATGCCGGTGGCGCGCACATCGCGCGCCGCGCGCCTTGCCCCCAGCCCGGCTGCAGCGTGAGGCTGAGGGTTGTGGCATCCGGCGATTGGCCGGGCGCCCTGAGGAGTCGGGGCTTAGCCGGCCGTTGGCGCGGCGTGCCCCAGCTCTCTTCAGTTTCGGGCTGTCGTCGCTGCAGGCGGACGCGTTTGGCGGCTCTCCTATTTTGAGGCCCAGGCCCGGCCCGCGTGTAGCGATCAGCTCGTGCCCTCCCTCCTCGCGGACCAGCTGCTCTTCGGGCCCCCGCCGCTTCTTACCGCCGCGCGGCGCCCCCTTTATCTCGGGCTTACTTGCCTTTTGGTGTGGCCTGCTTCGTCGAGGCTTATTCGCCTCGCAGCGCCGCTCGCTCGTCCGGGCTGCCCTCTCAGACGCTGCCAGCTCTGCACATCGGACTCGCCTCCAGCCCCCTTGCGGGCCGACCGAGGCTCTGACATTCGAGGGACCCCTTCCAGCCGACCTTCGCGGGACCCACCCAGCAGAGTTGGCTCGCCCCGTGCAGCCCATACCCGCTGCAACTGTATCCTACTGTACAACTCAGACACCACTACCATGCCAAAAAAGGCCCAGAAGACCAGGGGGAAAGCCCCTAAGCAGGCTGCCCCAGCACGCAGGCCCATCAGGGAGTCCTCTGACGATGAGGATGAGGGCTCTCAGATTCGGGCTCTACTGGCGCGGGTGGAAGCCCTTGAAAAAGAAAAGGCCCTGCGTGAGGCTGGCCTTGGGGATGGGGGAGAAGGGTCTGGCTCTGTCCAGGAACAACCCAGGCAGTTCACACGTAAGGGGAGAGGTAATTGCCACTAATCCCTGTTTTCCAGGTCGGGGCCCCCCGAAAGCAGTAAAGGCACCTCTGATGACAACCCCGCCCCACAGGGGGGTGCCAGTGGTGACGGTCCTGCGCCGCCCAAGGTGCCCGCCGGCGGCGGCCCTCAAGCTGCACCTATTGATTTGTCAGGTGAGGATACCTCTGCTCAGGCGGATGCAGCTGGTGTTTGGGCCCCGGGGGGTGGCGCCGGGCCCCTCACTTACCCTCCTTGGCTGCCAGCTTATTATGGTGCCCCGTTCGCGCCTTTGCCGTACGTTAGCGGCGGGGCCCAGGCGGCGAGCGTTTGGCCCTATGGCTACGTGCCCCAACGTCCTGAGGCCCAGCCAGCCGGGGGCTCGCCCGGGCAGTGCTATGCCATATCCCCGGCCGACGGCGCCCCTTACGCAGTACCTTCCTTAGGTGCATTGGGCCCCCAGGGTGTCCCTTGGCCTCCCTCGCCGTGGGGAGACGCAGCCGATCGGCCGCGCTCCTCTTACGGGGACCTGGCCCTTCCCCTTGGGGGTCACTTGGCCCTGTCTGTGAAGGAAAAAAATTGGCGGGGAGAATTTGTTGACATGTTCAGTCTCCTCCATGCTGAACCGGAACCGGTTCAGCGTGTTGGAGAGCCCCTTAGGGACCAGGAGTTGGTGCGCAGGCGGAAGATTGATAAAAACTAGACAAACTGGTTAAACGGTTTTGCACTCTACGTAGCTGTATCCTTGCAAGCGCACCCCAGCAAGGCCCCGGCCCTTATCAAGTACCTGGACATCATACACAAAGCTTACAGGGACTATTCTGGCCCCGTGTGGATGGTGTACGATGAACACTTTCGTTTACGCGCCTCGCACGACCCGGCTCTGGACTGGAGGATCCCCCAATGGGAGCTCTGGGTCCAAATAGTTGTCCCATCCAAGGCCGTCTTTGGTGATAGATCGGATAGCGGCCATCTGATAGCCAGGAACTTGGCTGGGGGCACCAAAAGCCAGTCGGGCACTCAGGGGGTTCAAGCACCCCGGATGTGCTACAAATTTAATTCGACTGGAAAGTGCTCCAAGTCGGCCTGCGCTTTCACACACGCTTGCAGCCTTTGCGGCGGCAAGCACTCAGTGTCGGCCTGCCAGAAACTCGGCTGGTTCAAGCAGAACCAACGGAGCTCTGGTGGCCAGGGCAAGAAGGGTAACGCCTCCTCCGCCTCCCAAGTTGCAAAAGGGCCCCTTCCCGATTAAACTGCCTGCCCTGCGCAGGGTGCTGTTATCCTACCCCCTTAAGGCTGAAGCCCAGTTTTTGTTAGATAGGTTTTGTTTTGGTTTCCGAGTGCCCGTGCCCATCCCTCGCGGGCCCGTCGGGTCCAGGAACCTCCGGTCTGTCCGGGGCATGGAGGCGGTTGTTCGGAGCAAAATAGACAAAGAGGTTCGGGCCGGTAGGGTGGCGGGCCCCTTCCTCAAGCCTCCCTTTCCCAATTTGATTGTTTCTCCTTTGGGCATCGTTCCTAAAAACGCCCCAGGGCAATTTAGGATTATTCACCACCTCTCCTTTCCTAAGGGGGGGGGTGTCGGTGAACGACGCCATTCCACCCCACCTGGCCACAGTCCGATACACGTCCCTCGACGAGGCCGTGGCCATCATCAGGGCGGCGGGCAGGGGCGCCCTTATGGCAAAAGCGGACATTCAGTCCGCCTTTAGGCTCCTGCCTGTTCATCCTGACAGCTTCCCACTGTTAGGTTTTCAATTTGACGGTTTGTTTTGCGTTGACAGGGCCCTGCCGATGGGCCTCGCAACTTCCTGTTCCTTTTCAAAAAATTTAGTTCTATGATTCACTGGGTTGTGGGTGCGAGGTCTGCCTCGGCGGCCTTGGCGCACTACCTCGACGATTTCCTGTTTGTCGGGGAAGCCGGCACCACACGGTGCTGGCACCTTCTCTCCACCTTTACTGAGGTTTGTGAGGAATTGGGCGTACCACTTGCCACCAAGAAGACAGAGGGTCCATCTTCCTGCTTAACATTCCTGGGCGTCGAGCTGGATTCAGTCGCCGAGTGTAGCCGCCTACCCGGCGACAAGCTCGCGCTCCTGCAAGGCCTGCTGCGGGAAGCAATCGGGGCGCGGAAGCTCTCCCTCAAGCAACTTCACGTGCTGATCGGGCACCTTAACTTTGCCTGCAGGGTGGTTGCCCCGGGCAGGGCCTTCTTGCGGTGTCTCTGTGACGCCACGGTGGGCCTACGCAAGCCCCACCACCGGCTATTAGTGTCAGCGGCCATGCGCAGTGACATGCGGGTCTGGCTCGCCTTCCTGGAATGTTTTAATGGAATCTCTTTTTTGGAGAACAAGGCAGAATCTCGAGGCCGAGCTGCAGATCCAATCCGACGCCTCGGGAGGCCTCGGGTTTGGCGTTTATTTCAGGGGGCGTTGGTGCGCTGAACCCTGGCCGTCAGAGTGGGTGCGGGGTGGCCTTACACGGGACCTTACTTTTCTGGAATTTTTCCCCTGTTGGTCGCCACGCACCTCTGGGGAGCCCAGTTTCGTGACGTGACCGTCTATTTCTGGTGTGACAACCAGGCCGTGTGCTTTGTTGTCAACCAGCAGACGTCGCGGTCACCCCGCGTTATGCAGCTTGTTCGCCAGTTTGTCTTGCAGTCCCTCCGTTTGAACGCTGTGTTTGTGGCCAGGCGTGTCCCGGGGGTGGAGATCGGCTTGGCTGACGCCCTCTCTCGCTTCCAGGTGGAGCGGTTCCGGCAGCTGGCACCCATGGCCCTCACCGACCCCGACCCTATGCCCACCTGGCTTTGGAGCCTTGGTTTCTCAGAGCCCAAGGGGCCATCTGGGCTTCCCTAGCTCCGAGCACCAGGCGGAGCTACGAATCCAAGGTGACACAGTTTGATCTATTTCCAGCGGCCGCTGGCCTCCCGGATTCGTGCCCAGTACCCCCCGAACACATTATGCAATTCATGCTTCATCTCCAGGATTCCGGCCTTTCCCCCAGGTCCATCGCCATTTTCCTAGCAGCCCTGGCCTTCACGGCCAAGGCCTCTGGCCTCCCTGACCCCTGTGACGACTTTCGAATACGCAAGATGCTGGAGGGCTTCCGCCGTGCCGTCCCGCCTGCACAGGACCGGCGCAAGCCCATCACGCTCAACATGTTGCATGGGTTTTGTGTGGCTACCCGGGTGGTCTGCCATGACGCAGGTGAGGCTGTCCTGTTTAAGGCTGCTTGCCTGATCCTATTCTTCGGGGCCTTCCGCCCTGGGGAGGTTTTAGCGCCCTCCTCACAGCAGGGACACACAGTTATCCAGTTTCAGGACCTAGTCTTTGGTTCGGCTCACGTTTTCATCCTCCTTAGGAGGTCTAAGACCGACCAGCGGGGTAGGGGCCACAGGGTTAGGCTGAATAGGGCCCCAGCTCCCACGCTATGCCCCCTTCAGGCCCTCGAGGAGTTTGTCCAGCTTAGAGGCCCGACCCCCAGCCCCTTGTTTGCCCGGCCCAACGGTAGGCCCCTAACCGTATTTCAGTTCCGTGCTGTTTTTACAGATGTCTCTTGTGGATGGGTGTACGGAGTGACTGCTACTCCTTGCACTCCTTTCGTATAGGCGCTGCCACGGCGGCCGCCCGCCTGGGGTTGTCCCGTGAGGACATCCAGCGGATTGGCCGGTGGCGCTCCGGTGCTTTTAAGTATTACCTGCGTTAAGAATTCTGCCTTTGGGGTGTGCATCGCGCTGCGGCGCATTGCATCACCGGGATGGCTTGCCGGTTATCGGTGTTCCGGCTCGCTGCCCCAGGGACCCGGGGAGCCGGGATGCCCACGTATTGCTTTGTTGCCGGCGTTGGTCGGTTTGGCGGCTACCTTGCGAGGCCCGCCTTGTTTTTGTATGTTGGTTTACTGTTTAGTGCCGCTTGGCTCATTATCTCTCATTGACAGGTTTCGCCCATTCCCAACCAGCCCGGGTGCTGATTTGCGATCACTCCGTCGTCTTCTGGGCAAGGAAGAGGGCCGCTGCCAGCGACATATAGAAGAATATAACTGTACAGACAGAGCCGCCAGAGCCGCCAGAAGAATATAACTGTACAGACAGAGGCGTTCTAACATGGGGGGAGCTGGTGTGTTCTACCCCAGGCGCAGAGTGGGCGCGGGGGCGCGGCAGCCGGGCTCGGGGCTGCGCAGAGCGACACGGCAGCGGAGCCCAGCTGGCGCGCCCCCCCGAAACAGTGCGCCCACTCGGCACGTCCCCGGCCTTCGGAGGCTCCGCTCCGAGGCTGGGGATAATCCTCCTTAGAGCGACCGCCCAGTTCGGCGGTCGAGGGCTTTATGAGAAGTTCGAACGCGTCACCGGCTTGTATAGGGATTTGCGCATGCGCAGAACCTTTTTGAGGGCAAATGGGCAGCCCGTTTGCCCTCAGAAAGGTTCTGCGTATGCGCAAAACCCTATACAAGCCGGCGACGCGTTCAGACTTCTCATAAAGCCCTCGACCGCCGAACTGGGCGGTCGCTCTAAGGAGGGCTTATTCCCAGCCTCGGAGCGGAGCCTCCGGAGGCCAGGGACGCGCCGAGTGGGTGTTCAGCCCCAGCCTGGCTGCTTGGGGGGTGCTCCAACCCCCGCCCCCCGGGCACTGGGAGGGCTGGGAACGCCACTGTGTACAGATTGCGCCAGGGCCGGCCAGCCCAAGGCTTTCTAGCACGGTGCACCAAATGTGTGAGCCACTCCTCCACTGTGCCTGCTCCTCCTCTCAGAGGCATCGCTAAGGGGGGGTCAGGGGATGGTGTGCCCCCGGGTGACAGCCGTGGTCTCCTCGCGAGGAGGATCCCTGGTGGGATTTTCGTGTTCCATGGCTGCTTTTTTGAAGCCAGAGGGCTACATTTGCCGGCACGGAGCATAAACACACCAAAATCAGCACATTTTTTGGTCCCGCCAGCCCTGCACCCTGGAAGACTTCTGGGAGTGCAGGGGGTGGGTCGATGATGCAAAACATGTCATTGGGCCCCCCCCCACTCAGGGCCGGGCTAGCTACATTACTATCTCCTCTCACTCTCTGAATTTGAAAAGGAAAGGGTATAGAGCAAAAGAGCGGAGGAGATGAGAACGGTGAGCTGAAGCATTTCCAACACACTAGCCCCACCATTTTCTTTTCTATTCTGTTCTTTCTTTTTCAACTCCAGGGAATGAGTGGAGGAGCAGGATCAGCGGACCCCCCCCCCCGCCCACTTCTATCGCCTGAGGTGACCACCCCATAAACAGGACAGCCCTGGAATAGGCAAACCACAGTAACAATGACATCAGTGCA
Organism: Plestiodon gilberti rubricaudatus; assembly: GCA_026170595.1. Classification (NCBI taxonomy): domain Eukaryota; kingdom Metazoa; phylum Chordata; class Lepidosauria; order Squamata; family Scincidae; genus Plestiodon; species Plestiodon gilberti. Next base: position 188,837,031 of record JANXHW010000002.1, on the reverse strand, counting down.
ACACCACCAAACATGGCAGCAGCAGCATTACACAAGCACCACATGCTGATATGCTGAGGCAAATCTTTAGTATTGTGGGTTCCAGGTTGAGGCATGAAGAACTTCGTGAAAGTCTATGAGATCTCCAATATATTCTGAGAAGTCCCACTGATGTCTGCAGACTTGCCCTTGATAAATTATGCCATTGTTTATAAAGGTACTTCTTTCAGAAACACCCCTAGTCATTCAGGGGTTCTTGTCCATACTTTCAGTTACGATCTGCCTTTGACTAACCTTTTGATTCTATAAACAATCTGGGATAACAGATTTTTGAGAACTGATTTTCAGCGCAATCCTGTGCAACAGTAGATCTACTGGTGTAAGTGCACTTATGCCAGTGTAACTTGCTGTACACCGACGTACACAGTATGGACACCAGCGTAACCCCCCTCAGACACCTCGCATGCGCAGTTTGGATGCAGGACAGGCGCCAGCACAGCTCCGCCAATGTAGGGGGCATTCCAGGGGCATTCAGACACCCACGGAATGCCCCCTGCGTCAGTGGAGTTGCACTGGAGTCAATCCTGCACCCGAACTGCACGTGCGCGGCATCCGAAGTAGGTTATGCTGGTGTTCGTCCTGCGTACGGCAAGGTACACTGGCATGTACACTTACACCAGTGGATCTACTGTTACACCGGTGCAAGAGTTACACAGGATTGTGCTATTTGTCTAAAAGCTTTGCTACCAGTCACTTGTATGACACTTTCTGGCGGTGGCGCTGCTTCTTGGAGAGAGAAGTCTGCACATGGCATGGGGCATGTTTGCAGGGTCTGTGCAAGAGAAGCCCCCCATGCTTGCCACTTGCCATTCGATAAACAAAGCTAGGATTACTCTCCTCTCATTGAAAGAGCCCACAAGGAGGCAGGGGAGAGATCATTGCTCAATCCCTAATCCTTTATGACCAAACTGAGTCCCTTTGGACATTTCATACTTTCTTAACACCCTTTTAGGTTTTTTTTGTTTTGAATATTGAATGCCCAACCATAGAGTTGAAAGATGGCTTACAAATTACAAATTTGAACAATGAAAAGATGTTTCTTTTATGTTTTATGAGTTGAGGCCAAAACAAATATTTCAGTCATATCACTGACTGAAAAAGAAGCCAATATCTGTTCTCCAAACTGGCGTTTGAACCTGCAAGAGTAAGTAGATTTTCCCTCCAGAAAGTCATATAGATGCTTGCAGATCAAAGCAGTATATTGGGTAAAATCTGTTCTCAGGAGCAACAGAACGGGGCAGAGTTGGTTCCAGTAATTCAGAATTGGAGCAACAAATTTATGAGCCAGAAGGAAGCCTCATATTCTTCATTTAGCCTCCCTTTCCCTCCCCATGAAATTCACCTCCTTAAATTCGAAGAAAAGGAGCATGGAAGAAGTGCTGGGCACAGGGCCATTCAGTTTGACAAATTGTAATGACCCTTCCTCATTTGTCAGCCTCAGCTGCTCCTACGCCTGGGAATACTCATCATACAGACCTTTGCACTGTTCCACTGAATTGGCTATTTTCAGATCATCAAGTCAGTCAAACTTTAGAAAGGCGAAGTTGAGAAAAAAGTTTCAGTGTAAAAACTCTTGCTCCACAAAAGCAATTGGATGTGTGTGCACAGTGTGCATTGTGATCCAGAGCTGCTGCTGCAGACACAAAAGCTCTTGCAATCAAAGACCTCCAGATTGAGGCACAAGGGCACCAAATTAATGCATCTTTGTGTTACATGCCTAGGATTGCAAGTGCTACACTTCTCCTTCCCCATTGCTTCAGCATATTTGACTACCTCATTGTTGGGCTCTCTGACCATTTATGAGAGCTCCTATCTCAACTATTTATTTTATTTATTTATTTAAAAAAAATTATATCCCGCCTTTTCCTATGCCGAAAGGCAAATGCCCAAGGCGGCTTACAACAAGATTAAAATACATAATTTAAAATAATACATAAAATAAATTTAAACAATACATAACTATACATAACAAATCTAAAAAACAATAAGATCCACGGGGGGGGGGACAGTATGGAGCAGATAAGCAGCATGGCAGAGCATCTTGAGACACAGGAGGCAGACCACGACCCCATCAACCAAACGCTAGACGAAACAAAAATGTTTTGAGCCCTCGCCGAAAAGTCATGAGGGAGGGGGTGGTTCTCAGATCCCCTGGCAGGGAGTTCCACAGTTGTGGCGCCACAGCAGAGAAGGCTCGCCCACGTGTTGCCACTCCCCTAACTTGTGATAGAGGTGGCACTCGCAGGAGAGCCCTCTCAGATGACCTAAGTGAGCGGGCCGGAATGTATGGGAGAAGGCGGTCCCTCAGATATCCTGGGCCCGAACCGTGAAGGGCTTTAAAGGTCATTACCAGCACCTTGAATTGGGCCTGGAAACGAATGGGCAGCCAGTGCAGCCGCCAAAGCAGCGGCTCAACAGAGTCAAACCGCCTAGCTCCAGTGACCACCCGGGCCGCCGCATTCTGCACTAATTGCAGCTTCCGAACCGTCTTCAAGGGCAGCCCCACGTAGAGTGCATTACAGTAATTCAGTCTTGAAGTCACTAAGACGTGGGCCACCGTGGTCAGGTCCGATCGACTGAAGTACGGCTGCAGCTGGCGCACCAGCCGAAGCTGGGTAAACACACCCCTGGCCACTGCTGCCACCTGGCTTTCCAAGGAGACTGTGAATCCAGAAGTACTCCCAAGCTGCGCACCCGTTCCTGCAGGGGGAGTGCAACCCCATTCAGAATGGGCAGATGACTCAGTACCTGCATCGAAGCTTTCCTGACCAATAGGACCTCTGTCTTTTCTGGATTCAATCTCAACCTATTAGCCCTCATCCAGACCCCAACCGCCTCCAGACAGATGTCATCACAGCAATGTGGCCTCATCCTGTGCATACATCCTCAGGAGGCAGTCCCATTGTGTTCAATGGGACATACTCATGAGGACAAAAAGGAGGGGAGGAAATATGTACACCACTCTGAGCTCCTTGGAGGAAGGGCGGTATAAAAATGTGAAAAATAAAAATAAATAAAAATAAGGATTGCACTTTTACTTGTATATTATATATGCCCAACTGTAGAGGCATCTGAGTTCTCTGAGGCATCTGGATTTATACACACATGAACCACTTCATGTTGAGATTTGGATTTTCTTGTCTCACTTGAGTGATAACCTATGGACCGACAAGCTCCATTGTCCCCTGGCAGGAAATGACATTTGGTGTATCATTTGTAGCTAAGGACAAAACTTGCAAACTATCGCCTGTGACCCACTTTCCCCTCCTCAAGGTAAAGCTTTTTTGGCTGGGGGGAAGAGGAACAAGGCAGTAGTTTTCAAATGGGTTTTGTGAATGTTTGGATTAAAACATTAAAGTTTTTCAAGTATCATATTGGAACACTTGCAAAGTGAGCCGGAAGGAGTGCAGAAACATCCCTAATTAAATTCCGGCTATAATGGACGATTCCTTTGAGGCTATTTTATAAATGTCATTTTAATTCTTCATTAAGACGGCTCTTCACTAATACGGCTTATCATTTGTTTTGTTTTGTTTTCCTGGGACTATGGTAACTGGTTGCTAAACCATGATGTTTGCGCATGGAACATATATGTCTTCTGGCAGGGCTAGACTTACATTCTGTGTGATTTCTATCCATTTGAAAAAAAAAAGTGCCTCCTCACATGAAAAACTGAGGAGTTTTGAGAAAGGCAAATGACTGTGATTTTTTCTCCAGACTTACCCATTTCTATAATAATGTGTTATGTTTAGGAGTCCTCCTCCTGTTTCATGAGTTGCAACTCAATGAGGCCAGATTTGACCTTTTTGACCTTTTAGAATTACAAAAATTTGTTTTCATCTTGCATTTCAAGTTGCTTAGGGCAGTGAGTGCGCACAGTTCTCCCCTGCTTTTACCCTCACAAGAAGCCAGTGCTCTGAAAGCATGGTGGACATCCATAAGAAGCAGACTTATCAGCAGTGGCACCAGCCCTTTGGAGTGTTGTCCACCTCTTGTGTCAGGCACCCATATATTACAATCAGGCAGCTGGTTAAAACATGGCTGTTGAGAAAAGTCTTTGACATAAGCTAGCTCTCAAATTGATTTTTATTTGTATGCTTTGTTGTTGCTGCTGCTATTAGTTTGCTATTCTTCAGTTGTTGATTTGTGATGTTTATTGATTATTATTTTAGCTTAATATTCAAACGATTAACCTCCAAACTAGCTACCACATCCTCAGCTGTGTGTGAAAGACAAAGTCATCACTCAGCATAGATCTTTAACTAGCAAAAGAGGATCCCTTGATTAGTTCTAAGGATCCCAAGAGGATTCTATGGGGGAAAGTCTCTAAAAATCTTGAGCACTAGAACTTTGTATTCTTTTTTTTTTTGCTGTTCCCCTGCCTTGTTGTGTGTTTTAGTTTCCCCAATTTCCTCCCTTTTCCTTCCCTCTCTGTACCCTTAAACCCGTTTTCTCAACCCCGGGTTCCTCTGGGAAACTCATCTAATCTCCCTACATCTCTTCTGTCCCTTCTTTCCCCCTGCTTCACTCTGCGCCTTCTCCTGCTAAGGATTTCCTTTCTCCTCCCTCTTCTCTCTCTCGTTTTCTCCCTAACAACAGTTTGCACTAGGGTTCAGTTGTGTGTGAATCGTTGAAAATAGTTTTACCCCCATACCCAGCAATAAAGACATGAGACAGAGGGTTGGATTTAGACTGGTCACTTTTATTAACCAACAAACATTTTAAAGACTTGCAGTAGGGCACTAAACCAACCCCCAACTCGTGCGGGCACTAGAAGGGGAAACAGCACTAGCTGTCTACCTCCCCGACGATCTGGATGATCGAACAGGTGTGCCACTAGGCTCAAGGTGCCACCAGGGGATGTCCCCCCCAGCGCACCTATCCTTGCCAGCCCCCTGACTTAACACTGTAGAAAAGGAAAAGGAAAAATAAGCACATTTTTACAAGCCTCAAAAAGACTTTACTTAGTTATACTGTCCTCTTCCTGCCAATATGCGTTATACAGATTGCACAAAATTAATAAAGGAGCTGAAAGATATTTGATCTGCAGTCTGTACAGAGGGCTCTGATCGGGGGGGGGGATTTGTGAAAAGGTTGCAAGGAAAAACTGATCATAAATAATGTTGTATCATCATGCTAGATCCTGAAACTTTCCCTCAAGTTTAGAATATACTGTATTTTCAGTTCTGAAAACTTGACATTTGGTTTCTTAAAAATGACGGGCTCTTTATCTGCTGATGCAAAGGACAGAAGCTTTTTGGTCAAACTTAGTATTCACAAACATCCACCCTAAGCGTTTATCATGAGGACAGACGTGCCTAAAATACCAGCATTGCATTATGACTTGTGTAGCATTGGACAGACACAGCAGACAATGCATCTCATGATCAGGGTTTAGATCATGATTAATTTTAAACATTATAATCAACATTTCTTTGATGCCCTTGAGACAGTACAAAAAACAGAGAGAAGTGAACCTCAACACATGCTAAGAAACAGTTTATCAAATGGCATGACACCCAAAACGTGGGAGGTGAGAAACCCTTCTTTAATTTTACTTTATGTTACTTTTGCACAGAGGGATGCCTCTCATACAAAACCCCTTCCTGTTAAAGTCCCCCTCTCCTTTTCTCTGCTTTTTGTTATGTCCCTCATTTTTTCTTGTTTTGAAACAGGGGTACACCCAGCTCAAGGTAAATTCATTCAGAATCATGATCCACATTGCAGATTGCAGGATTAATGGGAATTCTAAAGGCACTTTCTAACATTACCTTAGATTAGGCTTACCATATGTCCCGGAATGGCCGGGACCCTCCCGGATTTTGGGGCCAAGTTCTGGCATCCTGGGAGGTATGGTGGCCATCCTGGATTGCTGCCGCTGCCGCCATTTTTCCTTGCAAGCCTCACGCACAATGCAGCCTGGAAGCCCTTAGTTCATAAGGGCTTCCAGGCCGCCTGTGTGCATGCATGTGGCTCGTGAATTTTTTTCCCAGGCCGCGTTGTTCCAGGAAAAAATTTCGCGAGCCGCACACATGTGCACAAGCGGCCTGGAAGTCCTTATGAACTAAGGACTTCCAGGCCGCATTGTGTGCGAGGTTCATGAGCCTCGCAAGGAAAAATGGTGACGGTGGTGGCACCGGATTTTGCGAGGAGCAGCGGCGGCCGGATGAAAAGCAGCAGCCACAGTAAGGGGGTGAAAGAACGGGGGGGGGGAGGGATAAATAAATAAATAATTTTGGCCGCCCTTGTGGTAACCCTACCTTAGATACCAGGAAACTCTGCTACAGTATCTCCCTGCTGCAATACTCCCCCGCTCCCTCACACGCAATAAAGAAAGAGCATGTATATTTACTGAAAGAGAATCTCCAAAAGAGCAAATGTCAGAAGGAAGTGGATGAAAATATATTCAAGAACATCCTAAAACAAAGCCAGGTACTGTAAACTGCAAATATTATGAACACCTGTAGCAACATGTTCCCCTTGGTATCTGAGAGTAGTTCTTTATCATTACTGTCAGGCAGTGGACCAGTCAGATGAGGACGAGCCGTTTGGCTTGACCGCAGTCTGTGGCACCTTGTGGGCCTCCACCCACGATTTTATTGAACTGAGTAGCAGGAGAAGGGCGCTGGCTCCATTGCGAGCCGTCGCAGATTACCCGGCTCCTCCCCTGCTCGATGGAGGGAGTTTCTCTGAGTTTCTTGACAGTCAGATGGCTACTGGGCGGTTGGAGGGCGGGCTTTGGAGAATGATGTTTGTTTCTGTTATGTTAAATGAGTTTAATAAAGTGGCCCTTAAACCCAAGCCTCTCTCTGGCGTGTTTATTGGGGGGTGCCTGTGTAAGACAAAAGGAGATACTACTTCACATAGCGCAGTATTCGTTTGTGGAATTCACTGCCACAAGATACGGTGATTGCCACCAGTGATTGCCACCAGTTTGGATGTCTTTGGAATGGGTCTACTTGGATCTGCGTCGAAGTGGACCTGGGGAGGCAGATCGAGGCCTGGAAGAGGGATGGGATATCGGCAGCACCCCTGTCTCCGATACTGCCCCCTTCCAGAGTTGTTCCACCCCCTTTTCTCCCCAGTCTGCTCCCTGTTCCTCCTCCTGCCTCCATGGTGACTTACCGGTGATGGGGGATGTGACAGATCTGTTGGTGGGTCACCACACACTGGCTGCTTAGGACGGCATGTTGCCTTTTGTGACAGTCTTCAAGAACCTTTTGCCCCCGGAACGCTAGTTCTGGCGGCTTAAGGCCCATACAGGATTGGGCTGTCCCTGTAGTTTCTGAGCAATCTTAGGAAACTCACAGGAAACTATAACGAGCGAAAACTTTCATGGCTTGATAAGACATTACCAGACAAGGGATTCATGGGTGTGAAAGCCATGTAAAAAATTACAAAAGCCAAAATGCAATTAAGAGACAATTTAATCCAGGTTACTGTAAAATGTAGAAATGGCAACACTGAATCAATTTCTTAAAGATACATAGGCAATAACGGACCAACGTTTCGTCTTATTCCAAAGACATTTTCACGGTACAAACAGCATGTCTGTAAAGATGACACTGAGAACCAACTGAGAAAACAGGAATTTAAAGGCTGTAAAAGCGCGAGAGAACTTCAAAAGCAATTAGCAACGGAAACACGGAGGAAGCGTTGGATATTGCCTTGGAAATCGTGGATTTCTCCCCCTGGAGGTCATTTGCAGTTAACTCAACAGACAATGCTTCCTCCATGCTTCCGTGTTTCCGTGTTTCCTGGGGATCGGTGGTAGAGTACCTACTTTGAATGCAGAAAGTCCCAGTTTCTGTCACCTGCATCTCCAGGCAAGGCAAAGAAGAAACCTGGCAAACCACTGCCAGTTCATGTGTACAAGACTGAACTAGATGGACCAATGGTCTGACTCAGTATAAGCAGTTTCCTATGACATTACCAGACAAGAGATTCATGGGTGTGAATGAAAGCAAATCTCAAGAAGCAGGGAAAATAATATTTGTGCTATAAGAGCTAGGAATAGTAACATCATTTTCAGATGTAATACGGTATCTCTCTGCTTGCCAAATGCTGGAGACAGACAACAAAGGCTAGCCATCACTTTCATGCCTTTCCTGTGAACTTTCCAAGACACTGCTGGAGATAGAGTACACCGCTACATAGGTCTATATGGTCTGATTAAACCATAGCAATAGGTTGCAATGCATATCTCCATGCCTCACAGGAAATGTATCTACCTCTTCTGTCTTGCATGGTCACTTTGCATTAAAATGGACAGAAAACAGGTGATTTTGAATTCAGGGTTGTGCCCAAATTTGCCTCTTCCACAGACCCCATGTCCACAAGATATGAATATGTCATTTGAGGGTAAGGAGTGTTTTCTGATCGAAATTATAAAATATGGACAAAGATATAGACACAGCTCTGCACACTAACAATGAACTGTCTGTACAATAAAAGTTACCTAAAATATTTTGTTGGACAGCTGGCTGTATATATATTTTTGTTTGCTTGATTTTATTTTATACTGGCCAGTTTCTGGTAAACCTTTGCCCCTAGAATGCATGCATTTAAAAAGGTATATTGCAAATTTAGTCTTTATACATCCATGTAGTATTTTAGTGCAGCAAAGAAGGAAACTTCACATAAGAGGCTGTAATGATAGTAATTCAACAGTATTAAAACAGCACAGCATGCCCAACTTTGGGAAAGTGCTGTGGTAATAACACTGCCATTCAGCCAGTTTTCCATCTTTCTTTCTGAAAGAGATACTTAATAATCACAATCACACTGTGTCCTGCAAATAGATACTCCGAAAGCATGCCCTCCAATCAGTATAACACCATCCCCCCCCCCTCTCTCTCTCTCTGTGTCTCTAGTGGGAGATCTTCCTATTAAATGAAACAATGGTCTAAGGATAAAATGTTGTGACGATCAAGAGCCTAGTCAGACATGAGCTTAATTGTGCAACATTCACAGATGGGGGTGGTTTTAGGGCTAAATAGATTCCACCGCAATTTGGAGCTTGGTCATGCACCCCCACCTCAGCTCAATTTTTAAATGAAATAATTCTTCCCTTAAAAACCAATGGAAGCATTTTCAAATTTAAAAATAGTGTGCAGGAGATGTGCTGTTGGACTCAAAACTGTGATGGGGCAAACTCCCCCCACTACAGTTTTGCCCCATTTTGAGGCCCTTACATTTGCTATTTAGCCCTAAAACATTCCCCCATCCAGTCAAGTTGTGCAATTAAGCACACATAAGACTAGAACCCAAGCAAGTCAGAAAGATAATCTAGGGAGTCATCTCTTTTAAATCAGGGAAGAAAATGTAGGATGCTGCATAAATTATTGACAATAATCTCATGAGTTTGTATTCTGGGATCCTTGGAAGTAATGTACATCAAAGCTCAGCTCAGACAATTACATGTCTTTAGTAAGAAAAAGTACTCTCTGGTTCTTATTCCAAGAGTGCCCTGTATTCTGCTAGTCTACAGTAGAAGACATGGTGTGGATAGCCTAAGACAGCCTAGTCAGGGTCTTCTGAGATCTTTACTAGGATCAACGGATGGATCAGTTGTGAATATTACACTTCATTATGTCACTATATTCAACACAAGGTTTCTAGGGCCCCACTCCTATGGGTGTATTCCACTGACAGAACTACCATTCTGTCAACGGAAGGCCCTTTCCATCGGTGCTGCAGATTCAGCATCAATTGCAAAGCAGCCACCAGTGCAAATGGCTGGTGACTGTGTGTGTGTGTGTGCCAACGGACCACACAGCCACCACCAGAGGAGGTACGTTGGCAGTGGGGATGACCAGTGGGAGGGTTGGGGAGTAACGGGGTGTTCCAGGGAAGGAACCAGGAGCATCTTGGGGAGGAAGGGGTGGATCCAGTGGCAGTCATGCATGCTAGATCTTAGCCCCCATTTTTCGGCCCACACTGTCCCTGGCTCTCCTTGGACTTGCACCAGGTATATAGCAGGCACAGGTCCAAGGAGACCCATAGGTGATTGGGCAGCCTCCTGGGGGGTAAGTAAAGAAAGCCTGCCAATTCCCCCCCCCCATGACATGCAGCACAGTCTCTGTTGGCACAGTTGCATGCTATGATGATGTGGCAGGGGATCAGATGGAAGAGTAGAGATCCCAGTTCAGCTTGTTGGTCTCAGATCTAAATGTGGCTTTGCGGGCTTGTAATACTCACCTCTTTGAATAAGAAATCCAAGCCAGAGAAGAATTCAGTACTGATAAACTCCCTTCCCCCAGCTCCTGATCGCCCAACCCCTCTCTGGTTGCTTGTAGAAGCAGCCCCAAATAGACTGTATGTGGGCTGCGTATGAACCACAGCACCAATGATTCCATGTGGCTGTGAACACATTAAGAATACGAAGGCTTATGGTGTATTAAGTGTCATGATGAAAAGAACACTTGTCGGCCAATGTCCGACAAAACTATGGATCTTTATGGATTTATAAAGACATAAATGGGGTGGACCAAGGTAAGTCCTCCTAAGAATGGAGGTGGTGGGATCTCCATCCCAGTCTCTGCCAACAATTCAGTCAGTCCTGCTTTTCCCATTCGATGACCTGTCTCTTTGCAGAGTAGTTCTTATTCCAATTGTGTTTCCACAGCAGTCAGCTTTATTTTTGATGTATCCCTAACATTTTAAGTATTCAAGCAGGATCGTTTGCAAGTTACAGAATACAGAAAATGGTGAAGGAAGTCAATGAAATAAAAAAAAAACCCATTACAGAATCCACAATCAATGAGCAATCTCGAGGTGAGCAATTTGTGCTGCTGAGGGTGCAGAGAGCATTTGTTGTAGCGTTGTGTCTGTTTTTAGATGACAAAGCCAGCCAACACATTATGGCCAAATTGAACTGTAACATGTTACACTGATTTGTAAAAACTAGAAATAAAACTGCTATTTCCTTCACATGCATTTTCTTTTTAATAATGTGGTTGAGTTGATCAAACTGATTGTCAATGGTCTGAGCTTAAATTGAAGGACTCGGCAGAAAGCAATTTCTAAAATGCAAGCACAGGCATTGCATATTTTAAAATGCTCTCAAGTCATACCACCTTATTGGTTTTCAAAAGATATGCCTCAGATTGGAAATGATAAACTGCTGGGCAAACAAAGATGCCATTTATGTGTCAAGCATCTGAGGGTAGGAGTTCACCGACTCATGCTTTTCAGTCATATCAAGGATTCAACAACTTATTGAACAGTGAAGTCGTATCAGAAATAGGCCCATTCAGTTATTTAGTATTCAAAATTGTGTCTCCACTGGGCCAGCTGGATTTGAAGGTGTGAATATCAATGTTAGGAAGAAAAATGAGTCAACTTGACATTACCTGATGAATTAGAGGTCACCTCATGGTCAAAGCGTCAAACTGAGAATGGAATAGGAAATGTATCAATTCCAAAAGGAATTAAAATAATTTACAGTATAGGCCCAGCATACCTTGACCTGCTCCAGGACTGACCCAGCAATGATGTGAGCTGTGTCGGATGGCAGAAGGGCGCAGATGACTCCCTGCCTCACCTATCCCCCATTTGCCTGTACCTCTTCATCTCTACTGCCTGGCCCTCTAGTGGCAGAGCAGGGTTGGAACAAGGAAGCAGGAGAAGCACTGCCACAAGTCTGCTTCTCCCAATTCCCTTGTTCTGCCCCTGCTTTGCTGCTCTATTGTAAAATGGCAGAGTGAGGAAAAGGAACAGGTCAGTTGCTTGAGATCATGGAGGAGGCAGGATGGCAGCAGGATGTGGAACTCCTTGCCACAGGATGTGGTAATGGCACCTGGCCTAGATGCCTTTAAAAGGGGTTTGGATAGATTCATGGAGGAAAAGACCACCACAGGTTACAAGCCATAAGCAACTGCCTGGCTTTAGAAGTAGGTTTTTCTCTGAGCCAGTTGCAAGGAGGGAGTGACAACAGGAAACAGGTTATCTTGTTGGCTGTGTGCTCCCTGAGGCATCTGGTGGAGCCACTGTGAGATACAGGAAGCTGGACTAGATGGGCCTTTGGCCTGATCCAGCAGGGCTCTTCTTATATTCTTATGTTGTTATGATGTGGTTGGCCTCTGCCTCCTCAAAACTGAAGTGGAGGAACTGGGCAGGAGGTAGCAGAGTCAGCAGCGCCACCATCATCTTATCAGTGCCTCAGCTTTCTCCAAACTGAAGCAAGAGGAGGCAGGGAGCTGCCAGGAGCATGTGGGTGGCAGCAGTGGCAGGATTTCAGTGGCCTTCAGATGCCAGTGGTATGGAGCCAGTGGGTATGGTGACACTGATCTGACACTGACCAGAGGATCTGACCAGATGATCTGATGTCCTCTGGTGGTGGGAACAGTCAGGAAGTGAGCCCTGATAACCACTTCCACCAACTCTAGTGACATCCCTGTGCAAATTCACTTAACTTTGGCTGGATTTGCCCAGACTTAATTATGGTACATCATATTACATAAAATTCTTTACATTTAAACTGTACAAGGAATTATTGTTGCTTTCTATATTCCTCCCCCCCCCCAGCCCAATGATAACAAAAATACTTGGTACTGTTGAAACATAAAACTCTATGGAAACTCAGAGGTCTCCTTCCAAGGTTCTTAGGTTTGGCAGAGTGGTACAAATCATATCTTCCTACCGGTATTTCCATATGGCCCTCTGCTTGTGTTAACCAGAGTTGACAGTTCAATCCAGCCTGAAAACCTTTCTGTTAAAAGGAAGAGAGTTTCAATATTTGGATGTTATCTGGGGGCAAGGCAGTGAATGTTTGTGTGTGTTTATCTTAGGTTGGTTTTCTGCTATGTACAAGCTAAAGTAGTGGTGGCCAACCTTTCAACATGAATGCTGGCCCTTTAAATGGTTGCATAGGTGAGGGCATTTCAGCAGGTACAGCTGCTTTAGCAGCACCATCAACACTTGCAGCTGCCCAGATTCTGTCTTCTATACAACTCTTAAGAACACAGTAGCCCTAATGGTGCAAGGTTGGCCACCCCTGAGCTAAAGCATTTTCTTGCTGAAGCCTGTCTCCATCTTTTTCGTGATGATCAATATTACAAGTATAGTGTTTTGGTACTGGAAGTCAATGGTAATCACAAGGAATCATGGATCTTTCATAGTGTTCCTGTTACCAACCCAGCTGGAGAGACCTGAGGCTCTGGGTCCCTAGTAGCAGTTTTGCTTTCTGACCTTCCACTCCCCACTTCTCCTCCCCCCCCCCCACATGCTCAGAGCCAGTGCCCAGTGTTGCTTGTCTGTTCTTGCATAGTTATAATGACAAAGCTGGGCCTCGATGGGAAAACTGCCCCTATAATGAAAAATCGCTGTATCAATAAATAGCAGGGAGAGAAGAAGGTTTCCGTATGAGAAACAGCCCATGAGTCTTCTAGAGTCTGCTTTGCATATAGGTATACTGTATATAACCCCTAAGAGAAGGCTAATGTCTTTTGGAGTTCACTGGTAGACAAGGATCTGATGAGGTGTACCCTGGACTCCCACTAGAGTCTGACAGCTGCTGTTTGGAATCCTCAGCACCCTGAAGGTACTTACTTGAACTCAATGGGACTTACTTCTGGGTGTCTACCAGTGAACTCCAGTGAACTCCTCCATGCATAGGATTTTAAAAGTGTGTGTGTGTGTGTTGGTGAACTTCTAACCAATGATTGAACATTTGTTCCATGACTATTACTTTTCATGGCTGTCAGGCTGAGGCACTCTTAAGCTTTTATAAATACAACCAGCCAAGACGGTTTGACCTCGAGGGGGCCCCCTCAGCTCTATGTACTCTACAGTCTTGGCAAGCTGTTAGGGAGACAAATAAAAATACCAGAAGTTCAAGGACACCTGCACTGCAGATACAGTGAGCAGCCATACAGTGAAGAAAGGTTTAGGGCAGAGGTTCTCAAAGTGGTGGGTCGCGACCCACCACTTGGAAAAGGGGCAGGTCGCTACCCCCTTAAGGGGAGTGGCGACCTGTGATGGCGGCAGCAGCGATCTGGGGATTGCGCTGCTGCTGGAGATAAAAGGGCAGTGCAGTCTCTGGCAGTGCAGTCTCAACATCATAGCAGCTAAAGCAAGGCTGAATTGCTGTCCTCTCTTCAAATTTGGTAAGAAAGGAATTCTGACTTTTTAGGCATGGCTATTATGAACCCTACTTACATTCGCACTCCCCTGTTATGCTGATTTGCATTCAATAGTATTCCCCCAGCTATGATTTATGCAGAAGTTCACCTTTGAAAACAAAGAGGAGTTTTTCATTGCTGTCCCAACCCAGCAGTGGGATGGCAGATGGTTTGAACTCAGGGGAAATGCATTTGTTCTGTAATGCAGCTGGGGAAAATACAGCCTGCAGTGTGATCCCCAAAGTTAATGTAACTAAAATAACTTCAAGGTAACGAAGGAATTAGCTGAGGACTTTGGAGTGATTAGCAGCCCTGGGAAACTCATTGAATGTAGTCTTTCAGAATGATAAATATGTGTTTTCAAAAGAAGGGAAAGGAATATTATTTTTACTCAGAATACAAAGCCAGGCAATTGGTATGGAAAAGTTTTAGTGCTGTTTGACATGGACTGAAGGCCAAATCGCACATCACAGTAATTGGCCCTTATGTCCTTGGTTTTTGTTCCCTAACAGCCCATTCCAACCCAACTCCTCCGCAAGTCTGGCATAAGAGTGGCCTAAGTTCAGCATAAGTTTGACATAAGTTATGTCTGAGTTATGTCAGAGTTATGCCTGAGTTAGGCAGGCTGCAGTTTCTGTGGCCCAGCACCACCCCAGGATCCAGGCAACACTTACCTCCCAGGCAGGCAGGCTCTCCAGGCTCCGTGTCTGGCTCGGGCATGTGCAGGCCTCTATCTGCATGTGTCAGCGTCCATCCATGGCAGCTGCCGCAGGGTCTGTCGCAGCCTGGTCGCAAAGGGGCTGGCCGCAGGCATGGGGGTTGCGCCAGTCATGTGGTGGGCGCAGGGCAGGTGACAGGTGAGCGAGGTCCCCTTGCCAGCCGCCACAGGGCACCCTATGCATCAGCCACCTGCTGCAGGGGAGAGTGGCCGTCCCCCCTCCTGCAGAAGGAGATGCCACCCCCAAGCCACGTTGAGGCTGCATGTGGGGGTCATGGGGGGGTGAGCGGGGGAGGGAAGGGAAGGAGGGGGGTGGGAACGTCACACACAAGGGGGTCTCATGAGGTCTGGAACTGCCTCTGACATGACTTGCCCATGCGCTGCCTGAAGCCCAGGGCCTCCAGGGCCGGGGCAATGCCCACAAAGAAGGCATCCCAGCGTGCGTTCTGCTCTGTGCCTCGGCCAAGACCGAGAGATGACTTGGGCTTGTCTGCTGCGAGCGGGAAGGGCTCACACAGCTCATCATGCCCCCAGATGGGGCGACGATGGCGCCTCGCGGCAGGCGCTCTGGCAGGGTGGGGGGTGGCCAGCAGCTATCATCAGGGAGTGGGAGGGGAGGCAGACACACAGGCAGGCAGACAGTGGGTGCTGGGGAGGGGCACGGGTGGGTCAGAGACAGACAGACAGACAACAAGGCTGGTGGGAGAGAGATTCCGAGAGAGGGGTCTGCAGAGACCAATAGGGACACAGGGGGCGCTCCGCAGATGAAGGCAATGCAGAAACAGGCACCTCTTATGCAGACGGACCTTCGGCGGAAGCGCCTTCATTACGGGCGGACCTTCGGCGGAAGCGCCTTCATTACGGGCGGACCTTCGGCGGAAGCGCCTTCATTACGGGCGGACCTTCGGCGGACGCACCTTCATTACGGGCGGACGCCCTGGCTGTCACTGTTTGCCTGCCTGAGAGGCCCCCCCAACTCCCCCTCCCCTCTGTGCCATGGGGGTCTGGCAGCCCCCCTGCTGTGTTCTCCCAGGGAAGGCCATGGCAGTCCCTGGATGGGACTCATGTAGGGGCTTCAGTGCTGGGGGCTGTCTGTGTGTGTGGGGCAATGCTTGTGTAAATACTGGGCACATATGTTTCACTGGGGCTCTGCCCGAGGGGCATCTTTATTTTTCTGGAACGTTAGCAGAGATGGCCAGGCGAGGCTGCCAGGGGTAGTCACAGCAGCCAATCTGAAAGCAGCAGCAGCAGCAGCACACCTGCCCCATGGACCTGGAGATGCAGGCTCTTCCCCTGTGGAACCACAGCCTGCTCCATAGAAAGTGGAGGGGCAACAAGTATGACAGCCAGGGAGGTGCAGCAGCAGCAGCAAGCAGCAGCTGAGGAGGGTTTCAGGGCTGGCTCCCTGACCTCTGGCAGCATCGAGGCAGACAACAGTGGGGCAACCAGACTGCAGGCCCAGGGGTGCTCCCAGGAAGGTAGGTGGTAGTGGACGTTCCTGGGGAGACAAAAAACAAGGGGGAGTTACATGTCAGCTGGTGTGTGGAAGCAGTCGCCATTGAAGACAAGCCAGTGTGTAGGCTGACAACTGATGAAAGGCAGCTGTGCAGAAACCCCCCTAACAGCAAAAGCCTGCAGGGAGAGAAATAAAACACAGCTGATAGGTGTGACACACATAGCATGGTCTGAGCTGCTTACCTGGGTGTAAGGAGAGCATGATCCTGTAAGGGGAAAGGGTCAAAGAGAGAGACAACAACACAACTTGGGGGTCACAACCATGGCAAACCTAGCACTACTGACCTGTCAGTAGACCCTGTGGAAAAAAGGGGGGGAACAGCTGGTGTCTACATAAGGCTAACAGTTCCACACTTGTGGCATTGTCTGCTCACATGACTACAGGCAGCAATCAGACACAACAGTGGTACAGAGGCATGTATCCTATATATCAAAGCAGGCAGTTATCAGACAACACATTGGTAAAGAGGCATATCATAGCAGGCAAAGCAGGCAGTTATCAGACAACACATTGGTAAAGAGGCATTTCAGAGAAGGCAAAGCAGGCAGACATGAGAGGGCACATTGGTAAAGAGGCATGTATCATATATTTCTATATGCAATGAGGCAGAAGTCAGACCACATGTCAGCACGAACCCTGCTCTTACCTGCACTTACCTGCTGGTGTTGTTGCCTGTGGGGGGGGGAAGAGGCTGGGAGAAAGACATGGGTTAGCAAATGGTAGCATGGAGGCAGCTGCCCAGGCGCAGCTGTAAACAGGTTGGCCAAAGCCAGAAAAGCCCTCTCTGCCCTTGAGGGGGGCAGAGAGGAGAGAGGAGAAGAGAAGAGAGAAGTGGGGTGTTTGTGAATTTTGCCCTCTACCAACAAAGTCCCACTTTGTGGCTGTGGGGGACAGAGCCCCAAGCCACGTGCTCAGAGAGAGAGAGAGACTGGAGGTCTGGGGCTGGGCTTTTGTGGGAAAGAGGCTGGGAAGGGCTGGGTGCTGATGGGCTCCCTATCTTTGGCATAACTCTGTCGGTTTCCAGACCTTGCTGACACAACTCCGACATAACTCTGACCTAACTCAGGAGTAGGGTGTTAGAAATTTTCAGGAGAGGGCTGGAGTGGGTAAGGTAAAATGGCTCCTATGGGTCTCCTCGAATTTATGTCAACCCTTTTGGTCAACATAAAATTTGTGTCAGCATTTGTGTTGGAGGGGGCTTGTCTGTGCTCGCCAGGGTCTGGAATCCGACGATAATTGGTTTCCGCCCCCGTTACGCCCACGGTCCGCCCATGGTCCGCCCACTTTTATGTCGACTTTAGGTCCGACTTATGCCGGCGTCGGTGGTGCGCATGCGTGTCCGTTCTTAGTCCGTCGGTCGTAAATTCGACATAACTTCGACATAACTTCGCCGTAAATGGTCGCATTCCAGACATAACTTCGACATAAGCGACTTATGCTGAGTTTATGTCTGACTTGTGCTGCTTAGCCCTTGGGTTGGAATGGGCTGTAAGTAACAGCCTTGGGGAGATCAGGATCAAGACCATAAGGTATTTGTATGTGGGCGCAATCCTGTGTAAGGATCTAGCTGGTGGCCCAGGGCCGCCCGCCAGATCCTGTGCCCAAGGATGCCTATCGTTCGGCGGGCCAGGGGTCTACATGGGGAAGGGGACGCTCGTTCCCTTCCCCGGGTATAAACAGGTGCCGGCCCAATGGGCCTCCTCGAATTTCCGCCAGCTAAATAGCTGGCAGAAGTCGGAAGAGGCCGTATAATAGTCGCACAGCGGGGACAGGGATATGTTGGGCGCCATCCCCCGCCCCTCCTAGGCTGGCTAGCTCAATCACCCCCCTCCCTCGCCGCCGGACCACCCAAACCCCACGTGGCCACCGGGGGAGCGCTTACCTTCCTCCGGCGGCCGCTTTCCTGGTTCAGCAATGGAGTGAAGGAGGCCGGCCTTGCGCTTGGAATATCTTGGAACGGCGGAGCACTCGCTCTACCGTTCCGAAGATCCCCAGGATTGCGCTGTGTGTATAGTAGTCGTCGTCGTCGTCGTCGTCTGGTACCAGAAGAAAAACTCAGCTGCATAAAGTTAAGGAGGGAGGCAACTGGCAAAGTGACCAGGTGAGAACTGGTCAGATGCACAGAATAAGACCTTTTGTTAAAGCAAGACATAGACTAGAAACAAAACAAAGGTAATGGCGAGGGGCTGCGCTGCAGGGAGCTTCTTAACTTCAAAGTGCTAATCTAGCACCGATCAGCTGTTCAGTGTTAGATTAGCACTTTGAAGGGCCTGAGGGCAAATGGTGGGAGCTGGGGGGTGACCCAAAGGAGGACCTTTGTCTCTCCCCTCCCTCCGAACGCCTGTCAGAAAGTGTGCTGCTGATTGGAAAAGCAGATAAGGACCAGCCTACCATGTACCATGACGGTTGTGCAAAGTACCACCGGTGGTACGCATACTATAGGTTTGGAACCTCTGAACTAGATCATGATGTGATAAAATAATTCTGTACTATACCATCTCAGACTTCAGATATAGAACTGCATGACTAAATGCTCCTCTTGCAATCAATGCATTGTGAGAACATTAGAACATAAACATAGCCTTTTTGGATCAGACCAACATTCATCTAGTCCAGCATCCCACAGCCACCAATAGTGTACTTATTTATTTTATTTATTTATTTATTTACCATATTTCTATCCTGCCTTTCTCCCCACGGGACCCAAGGCGGCTTACAAAAATACAAATACAAATAAATTTCAATTTTACATTTTAAACAGCAAAAAATTAATAAAAACATCTAAAAATTAATTTAAAAATTTAAAACTCAAAACTTAAAATTTTACTTCTCAAAGATCAAAAACAGAGCATGAAGGTGAGAACTACAGTGATTGATTCTCCAGAAAACCCAATACTGGGGTCAATGTACAGTGAAGCTGATTAACTGACACATTTCTTGGAATTTCCACTCTGGTCAAAAGTTGGCATCCAGATATGTTTATTGCATGGAATGTCAACTTCCTCTTTATTAAATTACCTACGTAATTAAAGTTTTCTTGACCTGATTAGCTGGGAAACAGATCCTCTTCAAATGTGATGATTCACTGGAGAGATTTTCATTCAACATGTTTTCACAGCCGTGCATAAACATTATCCATGTTCGAGAGTCATTAGATGTGACTTGGGGTTAAATTGCTTTCTTGGAGCTGAATGTCTTTGAAATAAATAGGCTTACCAGAATCGTACTGTATATCCTCAGGGGATTCAGAACGAGATCACAATGTGTTCCATTGATGTTCTTTGTCAAAGTGGCTTTTCCAACCTTGAAGCAAAAACACAACTCACCTGATCCAGACACTCTGTGCGGATGAAACCTGACAGTGCAGAATATGAGTCCATGTGCAGAATCCTAACCACATCCTGATTTATTTCTTTATTTCCGGGCATTTCTTTTTCCTGATCCTTTCCCATTTTGAAAATGCTGAAAGAAACAATGGTGTTTATAGAACAGAAAAGGCCAGTTTCAAAACAGCTAGTAAACATTAAAACCCACCTCAGCGCATCATCTTTTAAATGCAATTATAAGGCATCAGAAAAGTGACGTCGAGACGGAGCTACAATTCAAGATGTCCCCAGCCCAAATGTCACCTCTGCTGTGAACTCATCAGGTGGCTTTAAGCAAGCCATACCCTTTCAGTCTGAGCCCCCTATGCACACATATTTGTGAGTGAGTCTTGTAAACATAGTAGGACTTACTTCCAAATAAACATGAATAGGATTGTGCTGTAATGTAGCACTTACAGGATTGTTGTAAGGATGACAAGATAATACATGTGCAGTACTTTGACCACATGAAATACTATACAAATGGTACGTTTGATTATATAAATTTTCACAGTCCACCAGGTGTTTGGACTGGCATTTTTTGGACTCTTAATTGTTTGAATTCTAACCAAGAATTTAGGAGCTAGTGTGGTAATGTCACAATACGTGGCATGTTCCCAGTACTGTAGTGTGGCTTTTTGCAGCTGTTCGGTTCTTATCCTACCTATGTCTGCACTGCCCAGATGTTTCTTTAGGGCCCTTGTAGTTGCACCTGGTGCTCTGATCACTACTGGGATTGTTGTCTTTTTCCTTCCAAAGAGATGCTGAACTTCAGTTTCTATGTTCATGATCTTTTCCAGCTCTTTTTCTTCAATTCTGCAGTCTTCAGACATTGCCACATCAATACATTTTATCTGGGGTGGTTGTTGTTGTTTTTATAACCACAGTAATGTCTGCCATATTATGCTCTATCTTCTTATCTGCTTGAATTTTAAAGTCCCACAGCATCTTCACCTGCTTGTTTTCAACAATTTTTTCTAGCTTGTGTTCCCACCATTTTTTCACAGATGGTATTGTGTACTTTTGGCATAAATTCCAGGGTAACGATGTCACAGCAACTTTGTCCTGTTGTTTCTTCCAATCTGACTGTGCTGTCCTGAAACACTATACAAAAGGTAAGTTGTTGTTGTTGATGATGACGATGACGATGTTTCATGACCCAGGCAGTGTTGCCAACCAACCATTTTGTTGTATTGGTATTTCTGTTTCAAACCAACGCTTCGCACATTCAGTGTGGTTAATTCCCAAGTCTGTTTCAACCATTTTTTGCTTCCCTTGTGCCCTCTTCAAACCTTCTACCCTGCAAGCCAGACTGACTCAGACCTGTGAAGGTTATGCCCCAAATGCACCGAAGGTTATGTCCAAGGTTATGCACCAAATGCCTCTCCCCCAGCGGTCGGCGCACCAGCTGCCATCTCCTCTGTTTCCGCTCCTGCTCCCTGGGTTTGAAAAGGAAGAATGCAACAGAATGGAAGAGGCATAAGAACATAAGTACATAAGAAGAGAGCCTTGCTGGATCAGGCCAAAGGCCCATCTAGTCCAGCTTCCTGTATCACACAGTGGCCCCACCAGATGCCTCAGGGAGCACAAGACAACAAGATACTTGTATCCTGTCGCCACTCCCTTGCACCTGGCACAAAGAAAACCTACTCCTACAACCAGGAGCTTGCTTATCCCCATCATGGCTTGTAAGCTGTGATGAACTTTTCCTCCATAAATCTGTCCAATCCAGTTTTAAAGGCATCCAGGCCAGGTGCCATCACCACCTCCTGTGGCAAGGAGTTCCACAAACCAATTACACGCTGGGTAAAGAAATATTTTCTTTTGTCTGTTTTAATCCTCCCTCCACTCAATTTGAGTGAATGTCCCCTAGTTCTAGTGTTGTGCAAGAGGGAAAAGAACTTCTCTCTATCTACTCTCTCCATCCCATGCATAACTTTATACATCTCAATCATGTCCCCCCTCAACCGCCTTTTTTCTAGACTGAAGGAGCCCCAAAGCTGTAGCCTTTCCTCATAAAGGAGGCAGTGTGGAGGTTGTTCTCCACATTTCCTTTTTCACTCTATTCCCCTCTTCTTTTGCAGATCCAGAGAAGAGGAAGATGACTGGCATCAGCAGAAGTAGGTGGGTGGGCACAAGACGGGCATCCTCTATCAATCCACTGCCTGAGGTGAGTGCCTCAGTCAGCTTCATGGACCGGCAGACGCAGAGGCAGAAGTAGGACGGAGAGCACGAAGCAGTGGCTCCAGGTGGGGGCGCAGTCAGTGTTGAGGGGCGTACTTACCCACACGATGTTTTGGTCCTCCCACCCTCCCTGGAGCTCGTTCGGCTCCAAAAAGGTGCCAAAACCGGGGGGGGGGCATGTTCAGTGTCGCACTGGGCGCGACAACATCACGTCATTTAGGCCCCACCCCTTGGCCCGGGCGCCGGGAGGGCTAGTGGCATTACTGGGCAGACGCTACCTCACTGCAGCAACTATCCTCATCACATCTATTTTCCAGGGGGCAGTGACCTGTAAGATGTGAGCTATCTCCCCAAATGTAGAGAGAAATGGAAGGACGTCTGTATAAGACTGGGGAACCAGGAGAGAAAAGACAGCAAGCTGGAGACCTCAGACTAAGCAGGGCAGATGCTTCAATCCGAGAAGGTCATCTGCTTGCTGGAATCCTTTGTCTGGGTTGACATTTCCTGTATAAATGACTCTCAGAATTGGTAAAGTGACTGCAGATACTATGGAGGCAAGTTGCTTCATCATATCCCTTTATAATCAGATTGTGCTTGTACTGTCTCCGGATTTGTACTCACGTTGACCCCGCATCTGCAGAACAAATCCGCATGCATTATCGACACAAGCAGGCTTCAACATCTGTGGAAAAGAAATACGTATCAAGAATGAGATAGAAAATCTGACCCGTCTGTGAGTTTGCTGCTCTGGGAAAGAATAACCCCTGCTGATTGTCTCTCCCAAACAGATAATGTGCTGTTGAAAATATCGCAGGCTGTCTGGCTTGATGAGTCAATCCGTTCGAGAAGGTCATTAAAATGGTTTGGAAATGTTGCCCATGTTTCAATTCAAACTCATGAAATATGCAATTGGAATCATCAAGAGAGATGGAAAAGTCCCATGTTCAGCCAGGTATCTATAATGAGAGTGCTTCAAGGGTAGCAAAAAAAGTAAAGGGTCACAGGATCTTACTGAGTTCTGTAAGCGTAATATTACCCAGCAGGTTTACACTTGCTTCTGGCAGTCTCTAACTGGCATCCTTCTAGGAGCTGAGTGGAAGCCTTGCTCCCTGGAAGAACCACCATTTCTCCTTTACAAATCTTTAGCGGCCTTTCCTGAGCTTCAAGCAGTCTCAGTAATCCATTGCTTTGCTCTCCCATGTTTAACCTTTTGTGCTTCAAATAATGTTCATTTTCTGCCTGCAGCCTTTGTCTGTGCAAGAAAAGCCTCCTGTGCATTGACCCCAAACCTGTATCTTTCTTCATTTTTCTCCTTTCTCTTTCCACTCCGCAACTCAAGCAGCCTCGCAATGTACCGTCTCATCCCCCTGCCCTTTGCCCTGATGACTTGAACTGCTCTCATGGACTTTTTGAACATAAGCCCACCTAGTAGTCCTTCAACAAGGCATCTCAGCCAGACCCTTTCCCCGAATTGAACCTATTCCTGTTTTTTCCTACTGCCTGGCACCTAAAGGACGTACACGCCCCCTGAGGTTTTGACCCTGCAAAGATTTACCATCAGTCACTGACACAGCCTAAAGTCACTGGAAAACCTGAAGCAAAAGACCCACAATTGCCTGTGTTGCAGATAAACTGGAGACAAATCTGGAGCAAAAATAGTCATTAAATAAACTTGTTTTCCTTAATGAATGTCAGTTTCTGATTTATTTCTCAGAAACTCTTGCAAATAATACATGGCTTGTTATGATGTTTAATCAGGCTGAACTGTTACTTTTATTAGCCTCCAGATCATACTTTACTACTTATGTAATTGTGTAACTAATTATTAAAAGAAATTATATTCTGCTCTTCAGGTGACTGCCTCGCAAAGTGGCTAACAAAAAGTTTAAAAACAAAACAATAAAATCCATATAAGAGAGCATAAAACAGTAGCAGCACAAGGAATTTACAACCAGATGAAATGCTACCCCTCCCCCTGAGCCTAAAAGGTTTGGTTAAATAAAGAGGTCTTGGCCCAGTGCTGACAAAGCATTAAGGTCAGCACCAGACTATTCCCCAGGGAGTATCTTCCAAATTTGGATTGCTGCAACCAAAAAAGCCCTGTCATCTTCTCACCTCTGAAACAACAGATAGGGTCTCTGAGACAGATCTCAGGAGCTGACCAGGTTCATGCAAATGCAGATAATCCTTGAAGTATTCTGGCCCTAAATTATTCTGGTCCTAAGAAGATTAGGGCTTTAAAGGTTTAAACCAGCACTTTGAATTTGCCTGGGAATGGACTGAGAGCCAGTGAAACTGTTTTAAGACTGACCAGCCATGCTCCATATGATTGGTCTGAGTGAATAGTCTTAATGCCGTATGTTTCACGAACTGGAGTTTCTGAACCATCTTCAGTGATAGCCCCATATACAATGCATGGACAGATAATTCACACTGGATGTTACCAGAGGATGGATAACTGTGGCCAGGCTACCTCTGCTTAGAAGAGGCTGTAGCTGGTGCATCCAGAAGAGTGTATCAGCTGAAATTGGTGAAAGCTGAAATTGGTGAAATTGGCACTGAGTCCACTTGGACCTTGAGAAGTATGGCTGGACCCTTAAACTATATCCCTGGTCTTAATCATCTCCTGATATAGATGAATTACCCATCAGTAGCATATCCATCATATTATTATCATCATCATCATCATCATCAGTATTTATAGACCGCTTTTCAACAAAAAGTTCACAAAGCGGTTTACAGACCAAAATCAAATGATTAAATGATTAATTAAATTAAATTGAATTAAGTGACCTAGGTTTTTTTTTGCTTCAGCCAGTCTAGTACTGATCACAGACACTAATTCCACACCTCCATTGCCTCACCCAAGCCCAACAAAAAGGAGAACTAGACTTGGCTGTCATCTGCATACTGATGACACTTCACTCCAAACCTGGGGATGAGAACTGATTCATACATATGTTAAACAGCATCAAACACAAAACAGTCCTGTGGCAGACCATAGCATAACTGCCCTGGGGCAGAAAGCAATAGTTCCCCAGAACTCCTGCAGTTGGTCATCCAGGCAGGACCAGAACTACTGAAGCACAATATCCCAAATCTCCACCTTGGACAGCTGCTTCAGAAGGATACTGTGGGTGATGGTCTCAAAGGTCACGGGCAGCCCAATCTTATTGGGCTTTTTCAATGATAGATTTTGTGACCCACCACCGTACATCCCTGTGCAGCATCACAAAAGGTGCGCTGCTGTTGGGACTGCCAGTATAAATGACCAGATGCCCCATATGTGCGCCAATGACTCACCCAATCCATGCCAGAGCAGGTACATTGGAGGCGGGGACATGTTGTGGGCGGTTCAGGGGAGGATCAGGGGAAGATTGGGGCAGGGAGCAGGACAGGCAGGGGGGCAGGAGGGGGCAGGGGGTGTATCTTGGCAGCAATAGCACATGCCAGGATCCTAACCCCTTTTCCAGCCCAGACCTCCCCCCCCCCCCGAGGTTCCTCAGATTTACACCAACTAAATTGCTGGTATAGGTTAAAGGAGACCCATTGGAGGTCAGGCAGCCTACAGGGAGGTAAGTAAAAAAAATATGTTTACTTGCCTCTTCCAGGCTGTCTGGTTGCCCCCCCCCCACACACACACACCATAGGATGCAATGTGCACTCCATTGGCACTGCTGTATTGCATAAAATGGTGGGGGATTGAATTGGGGCCTTAGTTGCACACACTTGCCTAGGAGTAAGTTCCATTGAACTCAGTGGGGTTTACTTCTGAATCAACATGCATAGGATTGTGCTGTTACAGGTCCAGGAGAATGAGTGAATCACATTCACCCTGTCCTCCTCTCAGCACAATGTGTCCATTAAGGTGACCAAAGCAGTTTGCATGCCTAAACAAACTGCATTGGAAACCAGATTGAAATGGATCCAGATAAGGGGTATCATCCAAAGTGTCTGGAGCTGCAGAGCCACCATTGGCTTGAGAAATGTGCCCCCCTCCCAGGTTATATTTCATCAAATCAAGTGACTGGTTAGAACAGGGTGGTCCAACGTTTCGTACCTCGAGGGCCACATGCGAACTTCGACATGAAACCCGGGTGCCGCACAATAAATTAAATTATTAATTAATAATAATGACCAATGCATGCCCCGCTATCTAGCATGCCCTGCCCACGCTCTCCTGAAGATCGAAAAGGCGGTCGGCTCCCGACCGCCTTTCTGATCATCAGGGGAGCGTGGGTGACTGCGGGGGAGGGGAGCTCCAAAAGCAGCCGGGGGCCGCAGCAGAGGCCTTTGGGTCCGCATGCGGCCCGTGGGCCACGCGTTGGACCACCATGGGTTAGAAAGTAGAATAATGTCTTCACGTGCTAGAGAAGGGGTATGTGCTAGTCAACAACACCCTAGAAATAATTAAACTCGGTCATGTTGTCAGTTTCTGTGAGCATCTGAACACTTTTGTAATGTTTCGGACTTCTGAGCTCAGTCCATGTGCCCGGAGATGAGTGGACCTCTTTTAGCACATCTCCTACAACATGCTCAGTGAGCACGGTTCCCTCTCATCTGAGCTCCCTCTTCTTCCTTCCCTGAAAACCACGGGAGATCATTCATGTTTCAGATCGCAATATCAGGGGCTGAGCAGACTTCAGAAAGAAGTATTTTGCTTTTTGACAAGGAAGAAGTACAACACCAAAGACGTTTCCAGGCCTAGTTTGAATATAAAGTGATCAATCAGTGAAGTATTTAAGCTCTAACTGGCATTATAGGCTTAGGGACTGCGGCTCCAAGGCACAGCCATCTATTCTGAAGTGCCTGGTAACTGTCAATAAGATTTAAACTAAGAATTGTTGGACAGATTTCTATCCTTTCACTAGCAGGGCAATTTTGTTCAGTTTTTGTACAGTACATGCAATTATTTCCCCCTTGCAATTGATTGGAATTAGTTGTCCTCTCCCACTTTCCTGCCTTGCTTTCTTGCATCTCCTTCTGAACCATATTTATCTGAGAAATTAAATGAAGTGTTATCGATCCCCTTTGATCCCTTCCCTTTAGTTTGTTATACAGACTAGCCAAATTGGAAAGGCATCAAACCTGTTCAGCTCTTTCTTATAATTGGGGGAGGGGAATAGCCAGTTCAGAAAGAGATTATTTGTGGCTTTGGTGCGCTGGCTCTTTTCTGGCATGTTCTGCATGTTCTCTTTTCTGGCATGGATACAGACCGTAATAAAGTGACAGTTAACACTGACTTTTTTTCTTCCCTAAGAAAGTATGCCATTTTCATCTGGGGAGAGGGAATCGCCGTAATAAGATGGATCCTTGCATGTTTCTCCTGATTGTTAAGGCACTAGTAAGGGTCAGAACTTAAATAAATAGTGCTGACTGTTGTAGTGGACATGAGTGGGCAGTGAGATGGCGCACTGGGGGAGAGAGGACCTCCGGCCTCTGTGCTGGCGGCCCTTATTCTCCAGTTGCCGTAAACGCATTTTATGGCGTGTTTAAAGCACCCAGTGCTGGGGGAGCACATGCTCCCCCGGCACTGATTTAAGCAGGATTGCACCATGAGGAAATGAGGTCAAGCAATAAAAAGCACTAAAAAGCAATTAAAAAGGAGTTTATTAAAGGACTGGCAAATCAAGAAAAATAAAAGAAATGGGGAAGTGATGCAGATGATCAAAAACTACAAGACAAATTCAGAGAAAGCAGGGCTGTCCCAAAACAGAGTATGGCAATGGCACAGAGCTTAGAAGATTAGCAGAAAACAAAATAAAATCCCTGAACATTAGTTACTCGATATTCTGTTATCCCTAGCTATTCACGCTGTCCAAGAGTTTAATTCACACTCCTTTCAAGGGGTGGGTGAGACTTTCGCTAATGTGCAGGCATGACACATTAGTGGTGAACTAGAAGCCATGACCAAGAGCAGATCTGTGAGTGCTCTTTTTTTACCCTTGAATCCTGTGTCTCGTAATATTGTATCCGGCCATGAAACTTTCTACACAGATCTGTGAGTGCTCTTTAAAAAACCTAGATTCTCAGCCCAATCCTACGTAACTATCCTGTGGGCGGATAGTAACGGCCGAGCCGGCTTGGTGGGAGATGAGGATATGACGGACGCCATCCCCGCCCCTGGGCCAGCTCGGCCAATGGCCCCCCTCCCTCGCCATCCAGATTGCCCTTGCGCCCGCCAGGGGATCTCTTACCTGCCTCCGGTGGCCATGGGGATGTCCCAGCAGTGGAGTGAGGGCAGCCGGACTTGTGCCGGCCGGCCTTACTCCTGAGTCGTTGCAAACGTGCTTCATAGCACATTTGTGACGGCTTCCACAGGATTGTGCTGTTACTGATGTCATAGGATCAGCCACTTGGAGGACTGAGATGCAGATGCCAATCTCAACAGAAGGACTGGAAAGTATTCTTTCGGCCCAATCCTATCCAGGATTGGTCCATTGCACAGAGGGGCTTATGATAACTCCACTAGAGTAAAATGGCATCCAGTGGCACACGCAACATGCTAGCGGCCATTTTAGGAGCACTGCCACAATTGGCAGCAGCACAGGAGGGCTGTCGCTGGACCTAGCAAGGTAAATCTGACCCGTGGGTGGGCAGAATGGGGTGGGGAGAGGGCGGAACAGGGAGAAGATGAGATGGGGACAGGGGCATTATCAGAGGCAGCAGCACAGCCAATTTCCTATTCCCCCTTCCTGGCCTCAATCTGCCTTCCTGGGTCCACGGGGACTTGAGCCAGCTATAGAGCCAGCGCAGGTCTGAGTAGACCCACCAGGCCACTGTGGGCTTACCCCAGGACAAGGAAACAAATGTTCTCTTGCCCCAAGGAGGCCTCCAGAGACCAAAACTCCCCTGCGAGTTCAGCGGGCACCATGTTGGCACAGCTGTGTCGCCACGCTGGGAGTTACCGTAGGTAGGACTGGGCTGTTTGTCTCTGGAGAGTCCAGACTTGGTAACAGTGAATCCACATACAGTAGTCCTTGTCTGGGATGCCATGTGACTCTTCTATAATGGTACTGGATAATATCCAAGTGAGCTCTGACTGACTTTGAACCGAAAGCAGTTGAGTGGCAACTTCCACACTGACATTGCCTCACACCTCCTTGTGTTTGAAGGAAGCCATGCTTCAGTTGCCCCCGAGCCTGCTCAGTGTGGGTGGATGAGACAGCCAGGCCTCAGTGGTGTTCCAGTTTCTTTCTCAGTCCTGACACACCTGAGAGACTGGTCCCCATTCACTTGATATCTAGGGTGTTCGCCAACCTTTTTGCGATACTCTTTATTCGCACTGTTCCTGTCAGTTCCAATCTACACGAGTCTGTTCCTTTGCAAGGAACGATCTATTTAACAGCTGCCGCCACCACTACTTCTACCTTTCCCCAACTGAGCATGTAAAGGAGGTGAAAAATTGCCTCACACAAAAGGCTATATGGAATAAAAAGGTTCCTATTTGGCTTCATGATGACTGGCTTGCTTGCACTATAACCTTGGCTGGGTGAGAGAGGGAGTGCTCAGTTCCCTTGAATGCAACTGGGAGGCCAAACTGCTAGCTTGTATATAATCTTATGTCCCCCCTCTCCTTGACTGCCCTAGAATGAGGCCATGTGGTCAGTTTGCTTTCCTGCCATGCTTGTCTGCAAATTTGAGAAACTGCTAACTGGGCGGTGTTCTGCCGCCCATCCCCTAAGGTGCTGCCTGACTTCCAGATCAAATGGAGTATATTTGATCATGTCTTTTTTAATAACACACCTTGGTTACGGCCAAGTAGGGTTGGGAAAAGGTCTTCCAGCCCCAAAAGAATTCTTTGAGGGGCTTATTACAGCCCTGAATGTACCTCCAATTTTAATTCCAAGATCGTGCTTTGGTGATCTGGAGTCTGGGAAAGTCTGCAGTACTTCAGCTCTTCAGCTGCATTTTTCATGGTTTCCTTGCTGTTACCTCTGATGTGCAGGGCAAATATACATTAATTGCAGAAGGATACATAATAGACTTAATTACAGTTATCTCCGGGGCGTGGCTGAGTGGGAGTGGCCCGCACCAGGCGCAGTGCTCGGGGAGGGGGGGTTGACACCACAGCTGCTCGAGACTTTGGCCCTTACCTTTTGTTCCCAATGAGGCATGGAGTGTTGAGTGGAGCTATGTTGTCATTTCTTCTTAATGCTGGAAGGGCCTTCTCACCCTCCCTTGGCTCCGATTGGCCCCAAACTGGGGAAATCCGGAAGCAATTGGTGGTGATGCAATGACGTGATGATGTCATCACGTCACTGTCAACCTACTTTCAGGGTGCGCGCTTCATGCTGTCAGGTGCCATTGACCCCCGGCGCCGCCACTGGTCAGCACATAAAATTAAAATCGCTTATACTTAAAATCTCTTTCATCCG
The DNA here is from genome assembly GCA_026170595.1 of Plestiodon gilberti rubricaudatus. Classification (NCBI taxonomy): domain Eukaryota; kingdom Metazoa; phylum Chordata; class Lepidosauria; order Squamata; family Scincidae; genus Plestiodon; species Plestiodon gilberti. The sequence goes on along the minus strand of JANXHW010000002.1, from coordinate 188,806,708 downwards.
GATAAGAAGTACTGTCTCTTTAAAAATTATGAGATTGGTAGGAACTGAGACTAACTGATGGAGCAGCAGCTTCATTCTCAGTGGGCAGAATCACCGCACTATTTAAACCGTTGTTTTTCTCTGGTTTTTTTTTTTGTGTGTGTGTACACTGTGCGGAGCAAATGTAATTGAATTTGTGCACTTCAGATGCGCATAAGAAAGAGGGGTAACTGTACTTTGATTCCTTGTGGATAACGATAGCACCATGATTCTTATTTGCCTGTGCAAGAGAGATTTGATCTGATCTCTACACACATTCTGCTATATTAACCTGTTACTTTGCCACATTTTATTTTCCAATATAATTCTCTTGGGTGCATTTTACACTATCATTATCACCCCTAGAAATTAATTAGAATTAATAGTTTATTTAAGTCCATGCTGAAGGAATGAATAACAATTAGATACTTGAAACATTTCACTTTACAACATTTCCCTCTGTATTTTTAAAGTGCTGTTTGGTACATCAGGCAATGAATGAGAAAACAGAAGAACAGGGCTTTGTTCAGATCTTTCCTTCACGGATCCTTGGAATCCAGTTAATAGAGCTACATTTCAAAGTAGAAAATTATACAATGGGTTATGCTCCGAGAAAGACTTGGACACTTGGTTTCTGCCAGATTGTGTGGACCCATTCTCTACAACCATTGGTTCAATGCAGATTCGTTGAGAATGGCTGGGTCGTTGACTACAGTATTTTATTTCTGAATGCTAACATTTACAGATAACTCTGAAAATGGGAAATATTAATAGAAACATTCACACATTGCAGGCCATCAAGGTTTTGCTTTGATGACATATGAAAGCGATTTTTATTGATTGATTTGTTTGTTTATTTATTTATTTTGGAGATTTCTATCTCCAAAATTTTGGAGATTTTTTGGGGGAGATTTTGGGAGATTTTTTCCCCAAAGCAAAACATATCAGTAGAAACTAGAGGTAAATTACAACAATGTATTAGCGTCTCCTGCAGCATCCACTGCAGTGCTCTAGTCAGCCATGAAACATGAAGTTGTTCACTTGTGCCGTTCCATGGTGCCCATATAGAGAAGGCACCAATCAACAGGCCGTGGCAGCAACATCACAATGATGTCAAAGAACCCAGCCAATACCTACACCTCACAATGCATGTGTACACTGCAAGGAAGAGCTCACAGTGCTTCTCCATTAGAGCCTCCTATGGCCATAGGTTATGATGACAGCAACTGACATTTGCTGGGTTTTCTGTGGACAGCTTGCAGCAGCCCAAACATACCTGGTAGCAACCTGCAAACAACTCTTATGAAAGGGACTGAACTGTGGCCATACAAAGAAGGAAGATGTACCTGTTTGAGAATATAGGGGTTTTGTAGCAGAGTAATAGCGGAAGACCCCTTTTGTTGTTGTTGTTCAGTCGTTAAGTCGTGTCCGACCCTTCGTGATCCCATGAACCATATCCCGCCAGGCCTTCCTGTCCTCCACTATCTTCCTGAGTTCGCTCATTTTCATGTTCGTTGCATCGGTGGGAAGACCCCTCTCCTGTGGTAAAAAAGAATTATCCCAAGCACCCAGACTAGATTACTATCAGTAAAAGACACACGGAGGCAGAGGCTGGTAAAAGTTACAAAAAGAAAGTTTACTTACAGATTGCATATATACATCTTCTGATTAGGAGATCAGAGGTCTAACATTCAGAGTACAAGGAACCCTATGTAGCTGACCCTTTTGCATGTGGGTATGGTGGATGCAAGCACATCTTCACATGTCCTTCTCTTCCGAAGGCTGAGGTCCAAGAGAATGTGGCTGGGAGGGACAGGAAGGAAACAGGGTCAGGGGCCACACCCCTGCCAGGGACCATAGAGAGGCCAGGCCAAGTGAGAGGTGCCCAGATGGCACAGTGCCTCCCAGTGTCCTGCAGCCGAGCGCTGCCCATTTCCAACAGTACCATACCTATAGAACCGTGTGTCCCCCCCACACACACACACACACTAGCCTCTGGAAAAGAGTTTGAGTCTTGCTATGGTACCAAAGAGTCCACATAGACAACATTCAGTGCAATGTGTGCAACAGGTGTCCATATGAGAAGAACAAGCATGTTGCAGGGAGCAGGAAAAGAACCATTTGGGCAAGGCAAAATCCCACTAAACTGGCAAGCTTACTAAACTGGCAAGCTTTATTAGGCACCTAATTCTCCAAGTTGGTTTCAATCATTGAAGTTTATCAATATTCTCATTTCTCTTTCTGCAATAATAATAAAAAAGTTCTCACCAGCAGAGATAGCCACTGAAATGTATCGTTTATAAATCAATAAAGTCTCTAGAGTAGATTTAGTACAGCTTTCTTCTCCAAAGAGGCTAGTTATTTTATAAATGCATTATTTGAGCAATGATTATTACTCAGTATTCTTCAGGTGCTAAATATTCCTGTCAATGTTAAAAATATAAATGATACAATTCCTTGAACTAGAACTAGACCGGCATGCAATATTAATCAGATTCCAAAATGGAATCACAGTCTAGATAGCCTTCGATTAAACAGCAAATGGTCAAAAGTTTTGCCCTCTGAAATTAGTTTCATGGTGATGATAGGCAAATTGCTCAGGGCAAATGGCACTTTATGGTGAATGCATACAGCGCGGTCCTGGGTAAACATAGAGCGGCGGAGCTTGTGCTTTGTCACTCTATGCCATTGCAAATGCGTCGTAAAGCACGTTTGTGACTCCTGGCGAGTAAGGGCTGCCGGGGCAAAGGCCAGCAGCCGGGGGACTGTCCCTGTGCCCGCCAGGCAAGGTAAGCCCTGCACTGGCCGGTGCAGTGGTGGAGGGAGGGCGGAATGGGTAGTGAGGAAGGGCGGCCGTTGGCCGAACTGGGTGGAGAGAGGGCAGGGATATCCCCAGCCTCTCCCAGCCCAGTTCGCCCTTACACCTCTGCCTTGAATGTATGTCAGCTTCCGAGCTGGTGTACATTTGAGGAGGCCCATAGAGCCTGGGCCACCTTGCACCTGGGGAAGGGGACGAGCATCCCTTTCTCCCGAGATGCTCCCGGGCTGTCCAGGGGCAGCTTGGAATGACGAAAAGATACCGCAGCTGGCCATTTAGGCCGGACGGGTATCCTTACACAGGATTGGACTGATAATGTGGGTTTTGGGGTGTGTGTGTGTTTGTGTGTGTGTGTTTGTAAATAGTGCACCAGTGTTGCCCCATGACCTTTTAAAATGAGAATGTTGCCAAGAGACTTTGAAAATATGTTTGATGCCAATGACTTGTGAGCTAGAATGGAACATGTGCATGACCAGGACTGTATCAAGGAAGAACGCGATGGCCATGCCGCATCCCTGTGTCAAACCTGGGTGTGAAGCCATGCTGTAAAAGATTTTCCCCAGCCAGGCCATGAGGGAAGAATCTGACCAGCACCACCAGTTCAGCCATGAACCAAAATGCTCCCAAGCACGTAGGCACATTCCTTCCTCCACAGAGCCCTAAAGACTTGCTAAGTGGCTAGTCTGCCAGGAAGAAGAGGATCCACAAAGATATGCTAACACCAACGTCTGGCACTGGGAAGGCCAAATCCACATTTCCTGCAACAATGGAAGTAATCTACCCTCCTCCTCTGCCCCCAGTGTGTGTGTCTAAAGGTGTATGTCCAGTCCAAATAAGGCAACTTCCGTTTCAGCGTAAGAGCCACCAACTCCTCCTCCTTGTGTATGCATAAAAAGGCAGGCTGCCAGTCTGCTCTCTCTCTTGACCCTTGCCTCCTGAACTCTTCTTCTCTGCATGCCCTCTTGCACCAACCCCCCCTTCCCCCTTCCACCCTCTTAATTTTACTTCTCAGTTAGTCTCTACAGGCTTCTGAGCCTGATCAGTTCAGAGACTATCTGTTTCTTTCCTTGTTCTTGTGCCATTACTACCCTCCTCCTTACTCCTATACAGCATTGCAGCCAAGGTCAACCTCCAGGAATGGTAATTATCACCCATGTGCAAATCAAGGAAACCTGCTAAACCTCTGTATGTTCTACCTAGGTTTCCTAGATCTGTGTGCTGTGTAGTATGATTGAATTGTTGCATATGTATGAGTCGGACTAAAATACTTAGTAAATATTGGAAAGCAACGCATGTGTGTCTTCAATATCATTTACAACGGAATTCTGTGCTGGACTCTGGTATACACAGGTATCAAAATCCATGAACATTCCAAATTGCCATATTTAAAGCTATTCCCCATAATAACAAAGGCAATTTTGGTAACACCAGGGCCAAAATGGGATGAAAACATCATATGTTAGTATCAAAGGGAGCATATAGAGCTACCCCTTCATTTCAGTAAATGAAGCTGATTCATGTGTGCAGCTTTTTGTGCCTGAAAAAATCGACCCCCTTCATGGACAAAGAATGGGGAATCTCTTCAGAACGGGCAAACTCTGTATTCTGAACCAGTTGCTGGATTGAAGCATATCTAGCCTCAGTCTCAAGATGAAAATGCTGCTCAACTTGTGATGCACCAAGATGAACACAACCCACCAGCTACAGACAAGAGGCCATGAAGTTCACAAGCACCTGATAGTCCACAATAGGTGGCTGCTGGATCACACACATTGTATAAGAATGCCGGCAAAGCGACTGGGCACAAGCCACACTCTGTTTACATTGGACTGAATAAGGAAAGAAAGGGTTCATGCCACTTCAAGACCCTGTGGGTTTCAAGTAGTGCGTTTGAAAAAGTGCAGTCCTTGACATTGACAGATGAAATGCTTTCATGGGCAAAAGGCACATCAAGTGCCTGCTCTGCTTGACATGGCTGAAAAGAGACAAGAAGGGGAGGAGGATGTTCAAGTGACAAGAAGAAATCAGGAAGTCATCGCTGAGGCTAAACAAAAGCCATCAGGCAGACCCCTGAGAGCCCTCCAGACCATGGCGTGCTAAAGAGTGGGTGGTGGGTGGTGGGAATGATGTTTTCTCTGCCCAGGTCTCTTTGACTCCAGTTTTTTTTCTTTTGCAATATCACGTTTCAGCAGAACAGTTGCAATATTTCACTGGATTGCTTTTGATACAACATCTGCTCTTTTTACCTCCACATGGCAATAGTTAATTTGCATAAATGGAAGCACCTGCTAATATTCATACAGATATTAGTAGATGACCCAGTTTAGTGGGAACAATGGCAATGTTAACCGTGCCGCCATTGACGGGGGTGAGGGGGATGGAGGCAAGGAATAGGGCCTTCTCGGCGGTGCCGCCCCAACTATGTTATTCCCTCCCCCTGGATTTAAGAACGGCGCCCTCCTTAGAGACCTTTTGGCAGGGCCAAAAGACATTTTTATTCAGGTTGGCGTTCGATGGCTGACATGGTGTGCTGGCTTTTTAATAAATGCAATCATAAGGTGACCCACTGGGTTTGTTTGTTTTAATTGTTTTAAATACCTGTTTTAATCATTTTTATTGTACAGTATTGTATTTTAGCATGTTTTAATTGTAAGCCGCCTTGGTTGCCCTTATCAGGAGAAAGGTGGGGTAAAAATTCTTTAAATAAAATAAATACAAGTAAATGTTTGCCAGCACTGCAGGATCACATTCTCTTAGTTCTTCTTTTCCTCCTTCTAGCATTAATTCTCAACACATAGTATCCAAGCCGATTTTCCTCACCTTTGTTTCTCTCTTTGGAGCTCTCACTGACACTGGAGATTGACTAACACGTCTAAAATCCAACTGGTTACAGACATTGATTTGTGTATGTGTTTTGGATTTCATGTCACTTTATACTTTCAGATGCAACTTTCAGTAAAAGTGATAGAAGTCTCAGGATGTCTAAATAGAGATTGGCAGTTGGAGACCCACAGGCAAAATCTGGTCCATGGAAAAGTATCAGTTCCTCCGCCCCCTCTCCCTGATTTTCTAATAACTTAGCACACCCAGAGACGTCCTCAAGGGGGGGCAGGGGGCCCAGGGCCCCCGGGCGGAGGGCGCCGAAGCTCCTGGGGGGGGCGGGGGACTACTTAGGTTTCGATTTGTGTTTTTGTATTTTTACGGTTTTTTCGGGGGTCTATGGGCTTTTTTACTGTAATGTTGATGTGTGTATGCTTTGTCCCACTTAGCTTGTGTATCCCGGAGCCTTCGTTCTGCCTGCTTTCGTTCTGTCCGGGCGGCAGAACTCCTGAAAAGCACCCGTTCGCTCCGGAGCAGGGCGCTCCGTTGTTCTGCGCTTGCGTCGTTCCTCTCAGTTAGCGCATGCGCAGAAAGATTGTAATGACAGAGTGCCCTGCTCCGGAGCGAACGGGCGCTTTTCAGGAGTTCTGCCGCCCGGACAGAACAAAAGCAGGCAGAACGAAGGCTCCGGGATACACAAGCTAAGTGGGACAAAGCATACACACATCAACATTACAGTAAAAAAGCCCGTAGACATCTGAAAAACCCAGGTGGTGGTGGTTTTTTTTGTGTGTGTGTGTGTGTGTGTGTTTTATTATTGGGGGCGGCGAAAATCTCTCCCCCCCGCGGGGGGGGGCGCAGGATCGTCTCTGAGCTCACCTCCTCATAGATATCTTCACAAGGAATGAGAAATTGCTAGTTGTATATAAACAATGCTACCCACATCTGTCCTGTCATTTTCCTTCCCCACACCTCTGGAAAAAAGTATATTGATCTAAGGATTTTTGCTTTAGCCACATTTGAACAAATAACAAGGACAGAGAAAACAAATGGGCCGTTCCTGTATTCTAGCACAGATCACCCAATCTGTCCAGTTTAGTTGCCCATTACTGGTCTAAAATATTGTTTATCACTGTTGGAGTGCAAATATTTATTTGTTGGATCTGAAAATATGTCTGTGCTGGATGAACATTTTACTCTTCCTCTCAAAATGAGGAATGTGTGACAGAAATACAGCATTTCATGAAAAACGTCTTAGAGTGCAATCCTATACACACTTACCTGGGAGTAAGTCCCGTTAAATTCAGTGGGACTTACTTCTGTGTAGACATGTACAGGAGTATGCTGAAAATGAAAAAAAAGTTGAACAATTCCGTTATTTTTCATTATTTCCTTTATTAACAGGTGTTGCTTCAGTGCCAACCCCCCCCCCCCCATTTTTTGTGTCCATCTCCTTCCATCTCCATCTCCTTCCTGGATTGGACACATGGGTGATTCCAGCCAACTGGGGATCAATAGGGAGTGGGATAACAACAAGATGCTAGATAGTCATTCAGATTTGACTTTACGAGAATGCCGGGAAGAGCAAATGAAGTCACTTGATGGCAAGGATTATGCTTCCCAGATTCATAGGGTTGAGAAGCATGTGACAAATGTTAGTATATCATGCATCCGTTTTGTGCTGTGGCTTGGGCAGAGCCACATCTTTTTGGCTGAAATTTTTAGATGAATTTTGGGGGCCCTGGAGTATGTGCAGAAGTTTTCCTGAACTTCCTTCTGGTTCTCCTTTCTTACTGTCATATGTTTTCCAGTCCTGATGGCAGTGCCAGCTATGGCACACTATGGAATCTCAGCACATTGGTGACCACCAGTAACAAGTGTGGTTGTCAGCCAGGGATGACTGGGGACACACACACACACACACACACACACACACAGAGAGAGAGAGAGAGAGAGAGAGAGAGAGAGAGAGAGAGAGAGGGAGGGAGGGAGGGAGGGAGGGAGGGAGCAGGGTCGTAAGGCAGTGTTTCCCAAACCTTTTTGACCTACGGCTACCTTGACCATTGGTGACCATTGACTGTGGCTCCCCATTACATTATGTTGATGCCTGCCAATAGGGTTTTCTGAGATGATTCCGTGGCACTCCGTGGCTCCCCTGGCTGGTTTCCACAGCTCCCCTGGGAGCCACGCCTCCCAGTTTTAGAACCACTGTCCCAGGGCATCTCCTGATAGATACATCTAAACTTTTCCTCCTGGTTTTCACTCCTCACTTTCACTACCTGCAAATGGGGGAGTGTAGTTTGAGGACATTTTAGTTTAGCCCTAGTTTGACTCACACTTGCTTATACTAACAAACAAAGAGATTGCATAAACAATGAATTGAGAGCATGGTGTGAAAGAGAAAAATGCAAAAATACTAACGGCTCTTTTTAAAAAACCAATATTTCTGGTTAGTGATGGGAAGGCATTTGTTGCCATAAGTTTTAATGTGAGATATATGTTGTGGATAGAAGTGCAAGTGATGTGTTTGGAGACCAGGGGACTGTCCTGAGGTCTTCTGCACACTCCTCTGCTCTCTAATTTGCTCTTCAGTCACATCGCCGATTTGCAATTGCAGCTGCTGCTGTCATCATCAATGTAATCACGGAAGCAAATTAGTATTACAGCAAGCAAGCTTGCTGCTTCTTCCTGGGAATCTGTTTTCCTAATAGCTTTAAGCTGTTGTTTGAATAAAAGGGTATTTATTCGGTCTCACCTTTCCAGAGCTTGATGTTCTGCAGTAAGCAACAGCATCTGCACTGCCACTAACCATTACACATTGCTACTTAGGAACTTCAGGATAGTTAAATGTTTACGTATTTGCAATGCTGCACACTATAAGAAACATTTCTTGGACTCCAATTTTGTTATAGCACGATCAAACTATAAAGTCTGCAGGAGAAAAAAAAATCAACATGTACCACTAGCTGGGCTGCCATTGCGACTGGAATGCCAACTTTTATTTCTTTATTTTTCTTGGTTTTGAAAGCAGACATCTGATTGAGCAAAAGGGGCATACCACCAACTTATGAGAATTGAGGGACAAGCTGTACCTATGATGCTGACTCATATATGATTCTTTCCACTGGAAGAGTTTTTTTTAAGTGCAAAGGTGCCTTGGAGGCTGTGATCAAGAAGAGCAGAAAAAGGTGACCAGAGAGGGACTGCTAATTAACCATTTCTGCTATGTTTTCACTCAAAATCCCCTTCTCCCCAAGCTTCTTTCCCACCCAGAGAGGAAAAGATGTAGGGGAGGGGTCCTATCTTTTTCTTCCAACTACTGGAAAAGCTGCTTGTGGAGAGAGTGATTCTGCATGGATAATCGGCAGGAGGAGAGGGTGTTAGCTCATCTTTTGCCACTCTTATTATTTTCTATTGCATTGTCTGATGCTGCATTGTATTAACACAGGAAGCTGCCATATACTGAGTCAGGCCATATGCCCATCATCTAGCTCAGTGTTTTCTATACCAGCTGGCAGTGATTCTTCAGGGTTCCAGGTAGAACTTGTTTCCATCATCCCTACTGAAAGAAGTATCTTGTTGTCTTGTGCTCCCTGAGGCATCTGATGGGGCCACTGTGTGATACAGGAAGCTGGACTAGATGGGCTTTTGGCCTGATCCAGCAGGGCTCTTCTTATGTTCTTATGCCAGGGATTGAACCTGGGGCATCCAACTTGTAAAGCAGGTGTTCGACCAATGAGCTACCGCCCCATTTTCACCCTGGCTACAAATACAGCTGAGGGAAGGAATCACACAACTGAGTGTCATCTGTAGAGTATGCCCAATAGTATGGCCTAGACACACAATACTGCTTTGCAATCGTATGTGGCAGAGGTAGTTAGCAATGGTAGGCACTGGTTCTTCAGCTATCTTTTAGAGAAGCCCTTTCACCATTATGGATCTTCTCAGAGGTGAAACAAGGGTGGAGCAAAGGCAAGTAGTTCTGCAAGACTCCTTTACACTGGAGTCAGCGGCCCCTCCCCGTTGCTGTTGGAGCCATTTCAGCAGCAACAGGGGAGTGTCCTGCGTGTTGCCTTTGCTGCCAGAATGGCTCCAACAGCAAGGGGGAGGGGCCGCTGACTCCAATGTAAAGGAGTCTTGCAGAACTACTTGCCTTCGCTCCACCCTTGTTACGCCTCTGGATCTTCTCATTTTGTACCACTGACAGGCCTCACATCCCACACCAGAGTCCAACTCTGTTAGAGAGAGCTGAAGAACCGCTGCATGGACCATGGGATTTGTTCTGGATCTCCTGCTAGAAGGTCACTGTCTCGGTTGATTGACAGGTCGACAATTTTCTTTGCCTTCCATATCTAAAGTACTTGTTGATCCTTTTATTATTAGTTTTAACCTTTCTCCCCAGTTTGACTCATTTTGTGAAGTTGTCTTTAAGATTTTATCCCCACACGTTGTGAGATTCCTTTATACTTATATTTGTGTAGCGATTATTAGGCCTTACCTTCAATTTCCTGGAGGCCTTCTTAGTTCAGCTTTCAGGCTGTTGAAAGCTCCTTCATGTACTGTGGTCTTTTGTGAGTTTTTCTCTTCCTGCATTGAATTACATTTTAACTCTGGAATGTAATTGGATTTTGTCTAATTTATTGATAATTCTAAATGATTTGATATCCCCCCAATTCTGCTGAATTCACTTCAGGATTTGACCAGAAGCATTCCTGTGTCTGTACATCCTTTGCAGACAGCTTGCCTGTCAATGCAAGCAATTCTTATTTGTGCAAGACAAATTTGTGATCAGATTATTTCTTCAAGATGCTTGTCATTTGGAAGGAGCTTGGGAATGTGAAAATGATGCTGTGGCTTTTGCACACAGGTGCAATCATATGTATATACTTCATTTAAAAACATCCCTAGGTAATACTAGAACCTTCCAGCCATTGCTATTCTCAATCATGAACTGAGAGTATGAGCTATTTTATAGATGAGGAATATGGTTAAAACACAGATACAGGTGGGCCCCCATATCCACTGGGGATATGTTCCAGGTCCCTCCGTGGATACTTGAAACCGTGGATAAGAGCGAACACCCCCTCCATGGTTTCTTGAGGGCCCCCCACCCTGCCTCCCCTGCAAGTTCTTATTTTTCTTTCGGCAAGCTTTGTTTCTTCCTTAAAACAAACAGAGAAGCAGCCTCCATTGCAGGCAAGTAGAACGAGACTAAGTCCTAGAGAGGCTCTGCAAGGTTTCTGTTAACCTTGCAGAGCCTCTCTAGTACTTAGTCTTGTTCTACTTGCCTGAAATAAGCAGCCAGAGGCTGCTTCTCCTGTTTGTTTAAGGAAGAAACGAAGCTTACTGGGAAAAAGTAAAAGCCTGGGGGTCCCCACGATCCGTGGATAACTGAAACCGTGGATAGCTAATCAGTGGATATGGGGGCCCACCTGTATTACCTAATGTCATCTAGTTAGCTTACAGCTGAATGGATTTGAACCCAGACCACACCTCCCCCCCCCCAGTCCAAGTCTCTTTTTATGAGAACAATCCATTTACATGCCTGCCTAGGAGTATCCTATAGTCACAATCCATCAATGAAGCAGAGAATTGGAAGTCCAAGAAATATTCCTGTGACAAAAATAAGCATGTGTGATGTAGGTATGGCTTCATACATTGGAGAACTCTCTCTCTGTGCATCATATACTGGTGGGCTGATTCAGCAGGTCAAGCAAATATACTAATAAATACATATTAATAATAAGCATTTGTATAACACTCTGTTACGTTACATTATACTGATGTAATGCTTACAACAACCCTGTGAAGGTTAATATCGTTGTCCCCATATTGCAGCTGAGGCAGAGGCTTGCTTAAGTGAGCTTATGGCAGATGTCAGATTTGAAGCAGGATGCCCAGGTTGGCACTCAGTGTCTTAGGCCCCAATCCAATCCTTTCCCTCCCCAATGATGCAGCTGCGCCACTGGAGCACACACCGTATCCAGGAGGCTACTCAGACCTGCTCCAGCAATTTTGTTGGCACAAGTCTGAGTGGACCCGGGAAGGTGGATCGAGGCCCGGAAGGGGAATAGGATATTGGCAGCGCTTCTGCTGCCGATACTGCCCCCTTCCAGCCCTTGCTCTGCCCCCTGTTCCACCCTGTCGCAACCCCATCCGTTGACAGGCTGCTGCCGCTGCTCACCACTTACAGCAGCTGCCCAGCTGCTCCAGACAGCGTTTCACATTTTGCAACAGCCATAAAGGACCTTAAGCTGCTAGAATGTTAGTTCCAGTGGCATAATGCCCACACCGGATTGGGTTGCCACCACTACTATGCATCTTCAGTTTTTCCTCTACTCCCATGAATCCATAGCAGTGGCAGAGGGATGACTCATGGATGACTGCCGGGCTACTTCTGTCAAACAGGATGTATGCGTTTTCATTGTGCCCTACTGACAGATGTCACACTGCTCAAGCTGAAGACCGTTCACATGAACTGGTAATCCCCAAGATTAAACAACTGTATTGCTACATGCTGGATGGAGTGCTGCTTTTGATGGAGAGCTAGCAGGGCCATTCAGAGGAATTTTATCAGGGGGTACAAAGTTTCTTATGGGCCCCTTCTCTACATATGAATTTGGTTCCTGGAGGCCCCCTTGTTTGCTCCAGGGCCCCCTTTTTGACCCATTTTTCACCCTGGGCCCGGGTACAAATTACCCCCTTAACCCCCCTCTCAGAGGTCCTGAGTGCTAGATGCTTGATGGTATTGCTACATGCTAGATGGAGTGCTGCTTTTGAGGAGCTGTTTGCAGCTACTATGGGTTAGTCCCAAATGCAGTAGTGCGATAATTCATGATGGACATTAGCAGTGGAGATCATATGAAGCCACTGATGCCATCCTCATGGGGAGGCACAGCCCCTGCCCCCTTTGAACACTATTTCGTTTTATTGATTCATTTATTTGGGATATTTATGTATCGTGTGATTCAAGGTGGGGACTTGCTGAGTAGGAGGTCATCTTATCCCGATGTCCCTAAGAGCATTACGTGGGTCACCGTGTCTTTGTGCTTCACACTACAGCTCTTTACTTCACAGTTACTTGCTCATACCTTGCCGATTGTGAGACATAGACTTCTTGAATGAGAAGCCCTGTGATAGTGTGAGCTGTTTCTGGTTCTAGAAATAGCCTAGTCTTCCTTATCACTGGACTCAGTGCAAAGGAAGTACACTGTCAAAGTAAAGACTACACCAAGATGCCAAGGGTTCAGGTTATGAGCACTTAAAACAGGGTCTCCTTTTTCATGGAAAGGACATGAACAGGGAACAGAGAATATGTGAAGGAATTGTATAGGATTGTGGATAGGGTGGAGAAATCTAGTGGGCTGTGAACATTCCTTTTTTTTAAAAAAGGAATGATATAACAGCTTCTCAGCTTAATAGCTAGCAGCCTTAAAACAATGTAAACTAACAGGAAATTGTTACTCACAAATAAAATGGGGGAATCCATTACCACATAAATGATTTGAAATGGATTTGCAGAAATGAGTCCCAAAAAGGTTTTATAATTTCATGCATGACAGATCAATCAGTGGCTGTAAGACATAATATATATTTGAATACCATGCTTGGAATTTAATTCATATGGTGAAACTACTGAAGATGATTTCGGTTATGATACAGCCAGCGTAATGATTCATCTTAAAGTGTAGCAGCTTGTCATGACACCTCTTAGAGCCGTGCCCCAATAAGCATGCCCCATTAAGATTATAACAAAAAAAAATCAACTTTAAACTATTTCATCATGATTTTTTTTCTTCTCCTGGCACTTATTTGTACACTGTAATATTTTTTTTTATCACTGATTGAAAGATCTAGTTCATTTCATCCCAAACTCTTGATGTGGATTGAAATAGTTTTAAAAGAAATTAAAAACTGGAATTGGAAAAATAAACTAAATAAATATAAAAGGTAAAAGGAGTACTAACCTATGCATAGGTAAAGGTAAAGGCAGAGGCGTCGCTCTGGTAGGGACGGGGCCATAAGTTTATCTCCGTCCTAGTCCCGTTTACCAAGCGAGCAGGAGGCGGCCCCGCCCCCTCACTGTCGGAGCCATTCCCGTGCGGAGAAAGCAGCAGGCAAGAGCTGCCTTCTGCTTTCTCTGCACGGGAATGGCTCCGACAGTGAGGGGGCGGGGCCGCCTCCTGCTCGCTTGGTAAACGGGACTAGGACAGAGATAAACTTACGGCCCCGTCCCTACCGGAGCGACGCCTCTGGGTAAAGGTGACCCCTGACAATTAAGTCCAGTCGTGTCCGACTCTAGGGTGTGGTGCTCATCTCCATTTCAAAGCCGAAGAGCCAGCGTTGTCCGAAGACGCCTCCGTGGTCATGTGGCTGGCATGACTCTCCTTGCCGCAGCGCATAGCATGCAGCTGGAACACGGAGCGCTGTCTACCTTCCCGCAAGCGGTACCTATTTTGGAACTGCTAGGTTGGCAGGAGCTGGCCAAGCAACAAGCATATTTACAATCAATCAATCAATCAATCAATCAATCAATCAATCAATCAGCCTTTAATGGCATAAAATATGCATATTTACTCAAAAGTAAGTCCCACTTTGTTTAGTAGGACTTACTCCCAGGAAAATTTACATAGAATTGTAGCCTTATAACACAATCCTGTCCAGCAGGACACGGTGGTGCACATAAGGCTCACGCCACATCCTGAGCAGGATTGGGCCTGCACCGGCGCAGCCAGTGGCCTCCTCGGGGTAAAGGGACATTTAATAACCAGTATTTATTTACCACCTTTTCTTGGTCATCAAATTTCCCCTCTGACTTTAATTCAAAGGTGGTTTACATAGGCAGGGTTTTTCTAAACCCAGAAAGGGTATTTTTTTTACAATACATATGTTCTAGTCTGGATAGAACCCTTCATTCCAGGTGGTTTCCTTCACAGTCTCTGGCATTCGTCTCTCATGCTTCAACTGCCAGCTGCAACTTTCTCTCTCTCACACACAGAGACTCTGCAGCTCATCAGCGGCATGTCAATATATCAAAGGAGGTTATGATAGGGTATGGCAGAGGAGGCCACCGCCGATCCCTCCCTCTTCCCAGGCCCATCCAACCAATCCTACTTTCCCAGAATGCCCCATTCCACCCTTCCTACGCCCCTCCGCAGCCCGACGGGAACATCCCGTCCTGCTATAGCTCTGCTCTGCAGTGCTGGAGGAGTGGCACAAGATTCGTCACTGGTGCACTTACTCACCGGGTGCCACAAACGTGCTTTATGGCACATTTGCAACACCCTAGATTAAAATGTATAAAAAGACTAAAATGACTAAAATGTCTAAAACAGAGGTTCCCAACCTGTGGAACACGTACCACTGGTGGTATGTGGACCACAGGCTGGTGGTAAGCGGGCTGCCGGTGGCCAAGACAGCAGCCACCATCTCGGCCGTGTGTGGTGCCACGTCTTCGTTTTCTCTTCCCCAAGATCGTGGAAATGAAGATGAAGACTCGGCCGCTCCACACTGCGGGTGGCTGTGTCTTCGTCTTCTCCTCCCCATGATTGTGGAAGAGAAGATGAAGACGCGGCCGCTGGCAGACTGACAGAACCAACTGTGACAACAGGACACCTCTGGCACAAAAAGGGCTTGGTAATAACTATTGTCCCTTTCCTCCTTCCCAAATGTCTTCCTATGTCAGTGGGAGCCACAAGGAAAGACATTTCCTTCTAGCTCTGCCAATCCCTCTTTCCTTTCCCCCTTCCCAATGCACTTGGTCATTGTTGGCTCTGTGAACCTTTCAGTCTGGTGAGTGCTAATCCATGCCCCACTCTATGCTGAAGCATGCTATTGTTTCTATAACAACAAAACGCTTCATCACCAAAATCTGACTTTTGGACCTAGTAAATGTCTTATGATTTAAGATGAAACGTTGGTCTGTGCAGCCTTCGTATGTAATAATTTTACCGCTTGTTTGCTGGAATTTTAAACATCGTGGAGTATTTTAAAATCTTTTAACTGTTGTTATTACGTCTACGTGGCTTGAATAATATACCGATTTCTACATGGCTTTTTTACCCTTGAATCCTTTGTCTCGTAACAAAACACTTGCTTCCTTCTTCCCTACTCTGCTTCTCTTGGCTGCTCCTAGCTTGGCTGCTTGCCTCCATCTTCCTCTCATTTGGCTAACCTGCATTCTTTCCTGTGGCACCCTTGCCTAAGGAGGTCTATCAGAAGGAAGGCCGGTGACGGGAATACTCCCATCGCCGCCATTGCCCGGCCCCCTCCCCAGCACGCTGGCCAGAGGCGCGCAGGGAGAGAGCAGCGATTGGCTACTGGGGCCGATCGGGAGCGTGGCTCAGCTGAGGAGACAGGCGCACGCTCTCCTGTCTCCTCAGTCCGAGCCGGTTTTTCAAGCCCTGCCCACCCGCCCGCCCGCCCTGATTTCAGTTTGAGTCTAGCTGGTTGCTCTTTTGAGGGCCGGGTAGGAATTTTTGGCTGCCACCCTGATTGGCTTTGGGTTGGCAGTTTTTTCGCCTACCCCAGACTGGATTGGTGTGTGTGTGTGGCGTATTTAATGTGTATGTTTTGCCTTTTATTATGGCAGGTGGCGTTCAGGCCGGGTAGCCAGGAAACTGGGATTCGGCATCAGCCTGAGGCTAGCAAGGTCAAGGGGTAACCCAGGACCACTCTAGTGGCACCGTCTGGGTCCATGAGGCTGGCTGGAAAGCCCCTTGGCTGGAATGCGTTGACCTACATCACGGCTTGGCCGCTGGGGTTGACGCTTCCAGCTGCCTCGACCCTGCGGGGTTGACCATGATAGATCACGTGGTCTTCAACCACTGGGAGTCTTGAGTCAGGTTGTCACGCCCTGGGGGATCAATGGGGGAGGAAGACGGCTAGGCCCGTTTCCCCCAATTAGGGCCCGCACGCTCTAAGGGCCTAGTTAATGTATTTTATGCTGCAGGTTCTGTTTGTGTTCAATAAAATTTGGCCCTTTAACCCGAGCCTCTGTCTAGCGTGCTTATTTGGGGGGTGCACAGGTAATGATATTATTCCTTTATATAGCTTTATCAATGCCCACAGCACTTCACACAGAGTAAAAACTGGTCCCTGCTGCAAAGTGCTTACAATCGAGGAATGGGCAAATGGGAGACAGCAGACAGAGGGAGGAAAGAGGATTTGGGAGGGGGGGTCGGGTATCAAAATACATTCTTAGCCAACTGGCTGATTTGCTTGCTAATGTTGTACAGTCCTGTGTTAGAGCAAATGAAGCTGCCTTGATATTGAATCCGCCTATCGGCCCACCTAGCCCAGTATTGTCTACTCTGATGGGCAGCAGTTTTCCAAGATATTTCCCAGTCCTGATGCTTTAGATTATTTTGACTGGAGAAGCCAGGAATTGAAATGAAGACCGGATGCATGCACAGCATGTGCCCTACCGCCGAGTAGTGGCTCCTTCCCGTATAGATTGTAATTTTAATTTTTGTATTAATCTTTAAATGTTTTAGTGCAATACTTAATTTGTGTTTGTTGTTACATTAAATAATAAGGGGAGACCCACGGAAATTCTGATATCCTGTGTATTTTGCACCTTCTTTGATTACATTCCTTTGCCTCTTAACTCATAAATGAAATAAAGCATTTTTTAAAAAAATATATATAAGCATTTATGTTCAACATTTAGTAGGCTGGCGCAGATGACTCAGTTCTTCAGGACTTATGGTACACTGTACTTTGTATTTGGAAACAATATACTCTTAACCCAGGGGGAGTTTTTAAACTGAGCTCCAGAGAGTGAAATGATGGCATAGCATTATATCTAAGAAATATTGTCTAGGAAATGCTGTGAAAGGGGACAATCAGTAGTTCAGAGATTTTGTAAAAACTTTGGACATGTTATTAACGGAAACCAGACAGCATGTATTGTAATGATCACCATTTGTTCCCATGCTTGAAGTGTTTGTCAGAACAATATTGATTCATATATATCAAATTCCCAATAAATATTCTTAGTACTCCAATTCACTTAACATGCTTAAAAAAGTTATACTGTATTATGTACAGCAGCTACACTTTCTCATTTCTCTGTCTCACTGCTGTTTTCTGCTTGCCTTTCTTGTTTCTGTTTGATGTTCAGCATGTTTTGCTTTGTTATTCTCTTGTCCATATTATACGTTGTGTATCCTAGACCAGGAGTTCTCAACCTTTGGAGGTCCAGGTACCCCATATCATGGTCCAATTTTCTGAAGTACCCCCTGCTAATTAACTGCTAATTAATTGGATTAAGCAATTAATTAATTAGGGAATTAATTGTTAAATAAAAAGTACTAAAACAATTTTAAATGTGAAAAATGTCTTATTTAACTTGTGTGTGTGTGTGTGTGTGTGTGTGTGTGTGAGAGAGAGAGAGAGAGAGAGAGAGAGAGAGAGAGAGAGAGAGAGTTTTTTTTCCTCCAAGTCACACTTCCCAAAGTCAACTGTTCCCTCCCCCACCCCACCAAAGTACATTTTCCAAAGTACAAAAATAAGCCCAAAACCAAAATCTGAGAGACAGAAGGGCTTCAAAAATAATTACAATTTAGCTGCTGATGGGGCAGATAAGGGGCAGGGCTTGGCGTACCCCCAGCAAGAGGTCTGCATGCCCCTAGGGGTACCCGTACCACAGGTTGAGAACCCCTGTTCGACCATTTTTATATCTGATTCCATCTGATTTGCAGTCCGATCTTAACTAACCCCCCTGCCAATGCAGCCATGCCAATGGAGCGTGTGCAGTATCATGCAGGGGGAAACTTTTGTTTCCTTACCTCAGGGTAAGCCTCCACTTCCCCAATGAGTCTCCTCAGATCTGCATCAGTTATTTAGCTGGCAGAAAACCGAGGAGAGTAAAGGAGAGGGAATGGGGTAAGAAACAGGGATAGGATCAAGGTACACACTGGTGCCGCCAGGATCCACCCCTCCCCCCATTCCACCTACAGCCTGCCCCCTCCCGACCCAGTCACTCCGTGATTGCTCCTTCTCCCTCCCACTGCCTGCCCCTGCCCCCAACTTACTGGTGCTGTCGATGGGTGGCTCCTCTGTGTTGGCGCTCTTGCGCCGCCAACAGACATGTGTGCTGGTGTTGTTGTTGTTGCACGTGCCATCACAGCAGCACTGCTGCCAGGGACACATGTTATGATTGGACCCTTAATTTCCATCAGGAACAGTTGAAACCTGAGCAACGAACATGGAACAAACAAGCTCCCTTGCCCCAGCTCTGCAGCTAGTCGAGGGAAATCTCCAGAGATGAAAAGGCAGGGTGACCAGATACAATGGAGGATGAAGTGCTTATACCTTTAACCATTGTATAGAAGAGGTAATTTGGGCAGGTGCAGCTCATCATGGAAGACTTCAAAAAGCTGCATCTGCCCAAATTCCCTCTTCTATACAATGGTTAAAGGTATAAGAACTCTGTCCTCCATTGAATCTGGTCACCCTGTGAAAAGGACAATGGGTTTGAGAACCAGAGGCGTTGCTATGGTGGGGGCGGTACTGTACGTTTCGCACTGTCCTAGTTTCCTGCCCATTGTGTTCGCCGCACTGAATGGCTTAGATGGCGAGGGGGCGGGGCCACCTCATACCGGGGAGTAAACGGGGACTAGGACGGTGCAAAACATACGCCCCCACCGTAGCGACGCCTCTGTTGAGAACTCTTGTCACTTTCACCTTATTAATGAAGAGGCTCTCTGGACTTGCTTTGGAATTGGGAAGAAAGATTGTTGGTTTCTCCACTGTCCTTTTCAGGCTTTGCACAAGGACGACTAGATAATGTAGATTTAATGCTGATCTGCCCTGGTTGCGGAGTGCACATATTAATGAGCAAGCAAGAAGGGGGTGGGGGGAACACGCATACATGCATGCACTCACATTGTTTTGAAATGCCATGGTTATCTGAGACATTCTGCAAAGTTCCTAATACCTGACACTAAGAATATCCAGGCTGGACTAACTGGAAA
Source organism: Plestiodon gilberti rubricaudatus (assembly GCA_026170595.1). Taxonomy (NCBI): domain Eukaryota; kingdom Metazoa; phylum Chordata; class Lepidosauria; order Squamata; family Scincidae; genus Plestiodon; species Plestiodon gilberti. Next base: position 188,787,073 of record JANXHW010000002.1, on the reverse strand, counting down.
CCCTCGGGAGGGGGATGACGACAAATTCTGCACATAGATATAAAATAATACAATATGGCTATGCTGACCATAGTAATAGAAGAGGCAGAGAAATCAGTACTGAGTCAGTATAAGTACAGTCGGACCTCGGTATCCACAGGGGGTTCTGTTCTGCCCCTCCCCCCATGGATACCAAGAATCCACGGATACCAGGATTCACTTTAGAAATGTTTTTAAAAGTGAAAAAAGCCCCCAAGTTGTCATTTGCCCGCACAAAGGTAAGAACGGCGATTTGGGGGGCTTTTTTCAATATTAAAAATGTTTCTAAAGTGGACCCCCATGGGTCCAGGATCCGTGGTGAGACAAATCCACAAATACCAGATCCACAGATAGTGAGGATCCACTGTACAATTACTCTGGAAAAGTTAGAGGCAAACATAGCCCAAAATAAACATATCCTTTTCTTTTCCTCCTATCTGAAAATGATGTTATTAGCTTATATACTTGGAATCTTAATAACAATACAAAACTGCCTTAATAGACCATGGTTTCATACGATATCTCCTGAAATGATTTATATCCCTACTTCACTTCTTTTCTTTCCCTATAATTAAACTTGTTATGAAACAGATGTCACTGAATTAATCAACCATTGCTCCAAAAGACTGCAATGAAAAGAGGAACCTGTATAATTTGAGAGAGGGGAGAGTGAGTGACAGTTGAAACATTAGGAGAAGTAGAACACAGTGCAAATTGCATTCAGCCTTGAAATAATGTATTTAATGATAAATGAAATGGAGCAATGCTGATAATTTGCTTTCCAAATAGTCCGTTCCTGGGAATCGGTGTCTTCACCTTTTTGGCCTCCACACTTCCCTTCCATGTCTTTGCTTCCCACCCTGAATCCTTCTCCTCTCCATCCCACCAGCTGGCCTGGGAAACCTTTTGACTTACACAAAAGGTCTTGTGCAGGTCAGCACTAACTACACATGATCTAGTCTTCTTCCCTGTGCAAACCCCTTTAGGTTCCAGTCGATCATGCTCCAGTTAGACAGAAACACACTATGAATACATTGTTAATAACCTTACTGAATAATTTTAAAACCATAATGAATGAAATTTTAACAATTAAAATGATCATTTAAGACCTAATTACGCTCCTACTGTTGCAGCACCCATGTCAAATAGCGTGTATATGTGTAGTTTTAGTGGACCAATGCCTTTTTGTCTCACACAGCATTAATTTATGTCTTTAGGCAAATAACAGTGTTTTGCCTATTCTGTTTATGAGATGTTCGTACAATGATGATATTCTGCCTTCTGTTTTTCCACTCCACATGTTTTGTATGTGGCAAAATACAGTGATACTAAATAATCCTAATTCTTCTCTCTTATTATTATTATTATTAACAGTATTTATATACCGCTTTTCAACAAAAAGTTCACAAAGCGGTTTACAGACAAAATCAAATGATTAAATGTCCCAAAAGGGCTCACAATCTAAAAAAAGATGCAAACCACCACCAGCAAACAGCCACCAGAAAAGACACTGTGCTGGGGTGAAAGGGGGGGCAGTTACTCTCCCCCTGCTAAATATAAGAGGAGCACCCATTGAAAAAGTGCCTCTTGCCCAGTTAGCACATATAGTACTTACACACATATAGTACTTTATTTTTTTTGACTTCTAAATCTATTTATTTTAGATTTATATCCCACCTTCCTTTTTCAAAAGGAATGCCCAAGGCAGCTTACAGCAATTAAAATACAACAGAAAACCATCAAACATCAATCAAGCAATGTGGCAGCAACAAAATAGAACAATGGACCAATAAAACAGCTATGAATTAAAAGCTTTCTGGAATCAAAATGTCTTTGCTCTCCAATGGAAGGCCGGGCAAGCCTTCCTTGGGAAGATGTTCCAGCACCTACATGTGACTGCTGAGAAGGTTCTCTCCTGAGATGGATCCCATCTTAAAAGATGTTGGACATGGTGGAACGCATGGAGTGTCTCCCTTTATGATTTGAACAGGCAGGTGGACTCATATGGCCTTCAAATACACCAATCCCAAACTGTTTAGGGCAGCGGTTCTCAAACTGGGAGGCGCAGCTCCCAAGGGAGCCGCAGAAAAGGAAACCAGCCAGGGGAGCCACAGAGTACCATGGAATCCTCTCAGAAAACAGTGCAATGCCAACTAGCAGGCACCAACATAATGTAATGGGGTGCCACGGCCAATGGTCAAGGGAGCTGCAGGTCAAAAAAGTTTGGGAAACTCTGGTTTAGGGCTTTAAAGGTTAAAACCAGCAGTACTTTGGATTGTTTCTGGACACATACTGGTTACCAACATAGATGGTGCCACAGTGGGTCACATGGCTCCAATAACCAGCATCCATCAGAATTGAACTGCTGCATTTTGGACCAGCTGAAGGCTCAAGGGTGGTCTATTGTATGAGTTTCAGCAAACTGAAAATGATACAAAAGAGAAACGGAATGATCAGTTACCATCTAGATATTAATGCGTAATGGCCTTCAGGTTGGTCCAAAGCTGAATGAGCAGGCACAAATGTGGGGCATTTCTTTGATCAATTTATTGCTTCCCTATTTGATCCCTGTTGTATGTGGTCCCATTTGTAAAAGAGGAACACGCTGGGAACGGAAAAGTCTTATTAAAAAAAAACTGAAGCGAACAACAAGAAAATGGCATCAGATATCTAGAACTGAACACACTGAACCTGCATCATGTGACAGTACACTACACTGAACCCCAGGAGGCCGATTTACAGCTGGTGGCTTATTAAAATAGAAATGTGTGGAGTTGATTCTCTGACGCCAGTGCCAACTGATTATAATCAATGTACTAACTTCAATAATCACTCCTGAGTCACATGAGAGAAGTGAGAAGAAAACCAGGTCATCTGTTTTCTGTGATGCTAAGAGAAGAGAGGAAAATCTTGTGAACAATCAATAATATTTTTATCCGCTTATTGAGTCATACCTCAGTGTGCTATTTCTCTCAGTGCTGGTCAAAGCTTTCTAGCTTGGGATGAGCTGGGTAATTTGACTGCCATGACCCCCTTTCCAGGGGCTGGTGGTGAAAACCAGAGTGTGGCGAGCTCTGTTTAGAGTCATGGTGCTAACAGCCAAAGGGGGAAGTGAACAGTTGTGCCTGTCTCCTGCAGGGTAGGTGCCTGCGCTAAAGGGGGAGGAGGTTGGTAGACAGGATTCACTGCAGGATTTAAGCTGATTGAATCATGGAATTACTAAAGGGTCCCTGCTTTATACCAAATATTACTGTATCTCATGTGATCTGTGTGGGGTGTTTGGGCAATGAAAGCTTTCCCTAAACTGGCTTTTTACTTTCAAGCAATTCCTTGGATAATTCCATCTGACCTTTTTTTTCAGAATGGCAAAAGCTTTTTATGAAGTTTATTCAGCAAATAAAGCAGCTAAGATTATCCAAATGTTATTCAATCAAGCAGGGAGAGTTGTGAATCCCAAATTTATGGCCCAATCCAGCCAGTGGCGTAGGAATGGGGGGCGGGCAGGGGAGGAATGGGGGGTGGGGCAGATCGCCCCTGGGCATCATGGGGTAGATGCACAAGTTGCCAGGGGGTGCACAAGCTGGCGATGGTGGCGTTTTTGATGCTTTTTTGCACTTTTTCGCCATCTAGGCCGGTGCCTAATGGCTGTTTTCTGGCAAAAAAGACCGGAACCCCCCTGGAGGGGCGAGGCTCATGACATCACGAGAGAGGGGAGTTGTGACATCATGGGGTGTCACATAGGTGCAGCCCCCCGCGAGGCTAGCTATGCCACTGAATCCTGCGTAACTTTAGGACGGAGGAGCGAGTGCTCTGTCAGACTAAGGAGTTGCAAACGTGCCGTAAGTGAAAGGATGTGGTTGACAGTTCAGCCTATTAATAAAATTGTGGTCCAATTTCATTTCATGTCTCCTATTTCCTCCCATAGCAGGGTGGATCTAGAAACATATGTGAGCACACAAAAATCTTTCCAACCAAAATTGTTGGAAGCAGAACTGCAACTTTGGGTCAATTTATTGGGTTACAATAAATGCATAATGTTACCTGGGGCATTCATGGGTTAAAGTAGCACTTGGGGGGGAGCAGGGAAAAACTGTGACATGGCAGGGGGACTTTAGCACTTTGCCCTTCCACATGTCCAACCCCAATTGTCCCTGTTCCCTTACTATTTTTATTGGAAAATAAACCTCCATTGGCTTTTTTCACCACATACGCTGGGCCGGGTCATGCATTTCTTATAATGTGTAGGTTGGCCCTTAGCGTTCTTTGCATTGTTGATCTATATATTCATATACAAAACTAAAAAATATATAAAAATCCATATAAAAGAAAAAAAATGGCCCTTGGATCACAAAGTTAAATGCAGGTTTGTTTTTTAATCAAGACAGAAACCAAATGATTGAAACCAAACAAAAGAAGACTGAACCCCTATGAGCTTTACGGAGCATAAATTGCTAACATTGCAATTAAATAGATGGGTAAGCAGCAGCAGAGTTGTAAGTCCAGAGAGGGCAAGTATATATTAGTCTGCAGGGACTGCACAACACTTTTATATATGACCAAATATCCTCCAGGCATTTCCATCTGATAAGGTCATTTTCTCCATTATTACAGTAGTAGAAAACTCATTCATCGTCTCTGGTATGGGAAAGTCAGTGGAAGTTGCAGCTATTTATTTTCTTAAATTAATTATTTTAGCCAACAGTTGGATATAGCTAGCAGCTAATTCACAGAAAAATCACCCTATCCAGCTCCCCCTACAGTACATAGGGCACTATCTACCGGAAGTATCCAGCGAAGAAACGAGTGCTCCGTCGCTGGAAGCCGTTGCGAATGTGCTGTAAAGCACGTTCTTGACAACTCTAGAGTAAGGGAGGCCGGCACAAGGCCAGCCTCCCTCACTCCAACGCCGGACCGGGAGGCAGTCCATTGGTCCATTGGGGTGTGGGTGGTCCAGTGGGCGAGGGAGGGTGGCCATTGGTCTAGCTGGCCCAGGAAATCTGGCGGAAATCCGAGGAGTCCTATTGGGCCTACCCCGTTTTACACCTGGGGAAGGGGACAAGTGTCCCTTTCCTCGAGTAGACCTCCGGCCTGCCAGTCAATGGTCAGCCTGGGTTCAGGATCCGGCGGGCGGCCTTGGGCCGCCGGCCGGATCCTTAGTCAGGATTGCGCTGCCCAACTTAGAGGAAAAATAAGGGCAATTTGCATTTGTAAAGGGAGCTAATTATATTCAGAAGTTAAACACCATTTTTTCTGTGAATGTAGATAGTGCCAGCTCTGGGATTTTGGTGCCCTCAGGCATGGCACCCTTTCTGGGGCCCTACTTGAAGGAGGTGGGGTGAACAAATTAAGTATGCTCTCATTCTACTTTTGATCTTCTTGGTAGCTCCACGCAAATTGAAAATAGTGGCATTGTTTGGGCATCCCTACTGTTGACAAAGTAACACCAGAGTTTCCCTTGAAGGATTAGTCTGCATACCATGCACTCCTTGTGCCTGATGAAGGCTCTTTTGAGGACCACATCTTCTTCTTCATATTCTTCATCACACCCAACTTCATAGTAACAAAATCTCTGGCAGTTATTCATCTCAGAGCCCTTAACTCCTCCCTTACTACATATCAACTTTCTATCAGCTGTTTCCTCTTGCTGTTTCTGACTCTACATAGTCCTCAAAAATATCTGTAAATTGTGCAAAGTGAGAGTTGGCTTTTTGTTCACCAAGACTTATGTCCAGGTCCAGCTGCTTCATCATCTTTTGATAATCATTTATGGCTTGTGCATCCCACTGTTCATGCAAATTGTGCTGGATGGCAGGTAGTTATGATAGATTTTAGAAAAACGACACTCAACTGTAGGAAAAGGTACAAAAAACAAAAGCAACTGTACAGTACTGGCCTCCTTCAGCAAGGACTATCTTGACACCAAAAAGACAAAACAAGCTCAAAAAAGGCTTTTAGTGGCCAAGCAACAGAAAGCACTTACTTGCCCCAGTTCCTAACCTCACTATGGGCCCAATCGTTTCCCCAGCAAGCCCACAGTATACAGTGCCACTGATGGAGCATGTGTTGCATGTTGGGGGGGGGGGGGAGACCAACGGCCCAGGACAGGTAAGTAAACCTTTTTCTTCCTTACCCATTCGTAAGCCGCCTGGCATCTAACAGGTCTCCTCTGAGCAAGGAGATATGGGGTGGGGAAAAGATAGTGTGCACAGCTCCCTTTCCAGCCTGGGGACCAAAATGTAATGTAACAGAAATGTCAGTATGCATTTTTATGTGCTTGTGTGCCTCATGGTGTGCTTGTTTCCTTGACATGGTGAGAAGCTCCAGAGGTCCCACTACAGGACCTCGCCACTATCCACAGATCTGCTATCCGTGGATTCACTTATCCTAGGATTGTGGGTCCCCCCGCATGCGCGACCCCACCAGGCTCTTACCTTTCGCGAAGCAACATTTGTTTCTTCCTTACACAAATGCATTAAGCAGCCTCCTACTGCTTATTGCAGGCCAGTAGAGCAAGATTAAGTGCTACATAGGCTCAATAAGGTTAACAGAAGCAGGAGGGGATTGGTTCGAGAAAACCAGAAGCTGCCGGCAAGCTGAGATATCTCAGTTGACAAGCTGAGATAGCCTGCTCTGACCCTCTCTGAGAGAGAGGAGTTGCTGTCAGACAAGCTTGGGAGCTCAAAAGCCGTGTGCAGCCAGTGAGATACCACACTATTGAGAGGAAACAGCTGGAGAAGATGGGTTCTATGCACCACAATAGAACATTTATTGTAAAAATCCCTACAGGTGTTTACAAAGTCTGCCTGTGTAAACCGCCTTGAATAAAGTCTGAGGAGAAATCTGATGACATAGAAAGGCAGTATATAAATACAGATATTATTATTATTATTCTTTATTTATTTGAGGGCCTGGAGGACTCCAAGGGAGGCTTCCGTTTTCAAAACAGAAATATTTTCTTCTTTCTGTTTCTTCTTCCGGATCATAATTGAGCTTCTGAGGCCTTCCAAACCTTTGCCTTCATAAGTTATCCAAGCTTCATTTGAGGACATCAGAGATTTAAAAGGACACAGCCGGCAAGCACATGACATATCTGAGGATGTGTAAGTGGTAATGGAGCATCATTTCATTGTAAGGGAAAACGGAATGAAGACATGCATCACTGAGAACAGGACATATTTGCGCATTTAAAAAGGCACATTCTTCAGAATTAAGAACTCTTCAGGAACACGCATGAAGATCAATAACAATTGTGTCTTTTTAAATGACTGCCTCTTCTAGGCTTTTACTTCATTATTTAAGCACTCAGGAGGGCTATGCCGTTACATGCTCTTTCAGTTACGCAATTTTTCATAAAGTTCACCCATATCATATTAATGAACACTTTATTTAGTTTGCTGGTTTACAACAATCTAGGAAAATGAGCGGAAATTACTTTTTTTTTAATTGATTATAATTACAGTAGCTACACTCAACTGGATATGGTTCATCCTAATTAAGCCCGCCTCCAGATTCACATGGCTTAAATAACCTGATCTGAGGCAAGAGCGTCTGCTACTCATTGTATACAGCTTACAGAATGGTTTTCTAAGGCGGCAAATGCTGCCAGAGGATTAATTGAACATGCTATAATACCAGCTGAGGGAAAGTCCCTGGAAAATTTAGTCTTAACACAATGGGCTAAGGTCAATCACTTATGTCTTAATGACCAACAACTTAGCTACCCTATACTGAACAGAAATACTGCTGAGCAGTGTGATGATAAACTAGATTTATGCCAGATTTTGAAGTGTCTGGCAAAAAATAAAAACAAAGGACACATTTCAGATCCTGCTTCAGACCCCCTGTTTCTGATTTGAAATGGGTCAGAAATGGGGCAAGACTCTTTCTCCAGCCATGTCTGCCTGGCAGCAGGCCCCACAGATTGCATCCTGTATGGAGCCATTACAGGTACAAATTGAGTCATACTTATCAACTCCTCAATATCATGTTACGTACCAGAGTCAGTGAGGAAGGCCAGTTCCTGTTATGAATGTCTGATGGGAAATGTACAGAACACTGTGGATATGATAGGGCAGATTTGCCAAGGGTAGACCCATTGTGCAATTAATTTTCCTGGAAAAGAAAATGCAGAAGCCACTTTTTTTACTCTGCCTTGCCTAACATTATAGCATTTTTCAGTAAGCTGCCAAAATAAAGTCCTTGATTTTTCCTTTCTGGTCTTGAATATGGCCAGAGGCGTCGCTACGGTGAGGGCAGTACCGTACATTTCGCACCATGCTAATCCCCATTTACTCCCTGGTACGAGGTGGTCCTGCCCCCTCGCCGTCGGAGCCATTCAGTGCGGTGAAGGCAATGGGCAGGAGACTCCCTGCACATTGCCTTCACCGCACGGAATGGCTCCGATGGTGAGGGGGGGGCACCTCGTACCGGGGAGTACACAGGGATTAGCATGGTGTGAAACTTAAGGTACCGCCCCCACCATAGCGACGCCTCTGAATATGCCTCAACATTGCTGGTTACTTATTGGTCAATTTGTTAGCGATCATATGATTGTGACTAGACTTCAGTGTGTCCTCTATTCTTTTTTTTCTATATATTTATATTTTATTGATATATTAAAACATAAAAACAATACATATTTCATAAAGTTATAGCAAGCACGAAGCAATACATCCTACTAGCATACTATTCACTATTTTCTACATATAATATCCAACTAAGCCAAAATAACACCCACGTTCTATTCATGAAATCCGCATATCATCACATCATTCTTCTCTCTCTCTCTTAAAAAATCGATAAATGGTTTCCAGTTATTCACGAAAAGGTTAACTGATTTTTCCTTAATTAAAATTGTAAGTTTATCCATTTCAGCATAGTCCAAAACTTTCAGCCACCAGTCTTCCAGCGAAGGTATCTCCGAATTCTTCCAATATTGTGCATATAAAATTCTTGCTGCAGCTGTCATGTATAAAAACAAAATTTGAAATTTTTCGCCTACATGATCATCCCTCATACCCAACAAAAAGGTTTCTGGTTTCATTTGAACCTTAATCTTTAAAATCAACTCAATCTGTTTATGAATCTGAGTCCAATACTTCTTTTCTTGGGGGCATGTCCACCACATATGATAAAAAGTTCCTTCTTGCTTTTTACATTTCCAACATCTATTTGTCACCTTCTCATACATTTTTGCTAATTTGCTTGGGGTTATATACCATCTATACATCATTTTATACATATTTTCTTTAATATTAACATTTAACGTAAATTACAACTGTTTTAACCATAGTTGTTCCCATTGGTCCATTAAAATAACATGACCTACATTTTTCGCCCAATGAATCGTACATTCTTTAACCTGTTCTTCTTCTGTCTCAAACTTCAAAAGCAATTTATACATTTTTGAGATTACCTGGTGTTCAGATTTTAATTGTACCTCCAATATTGATTCGTCTTCTACAAATCTATATGCCTTCTTGTTCACTTTAAATCTCTCCAAAATTTCAGCATATACAAACCATTGGCAATTAAAGTCTTCTTCCATTAATTTTTCTCTTGACTTCATTGTACAGTCTCCTTGTGAAAAATTTAATAAATTTCTGTATAGTAGTCCTTTCTCTTTTGGCACGCTACTTCCACCAAAGTGCGCTTCATATGGTGCAACCCATAATGGTACTTTCTCATAAAACCTCATTTTATATCTATTCCAAATTCTCCATAATCCATGTCTAACATAATGATTTTTAAATTCTAAATTTGCTTTCACTTTATCATACCACAAATACCCATGCCAACCAAATCTAAAGTCAGAGCCTTCTAACTTTGTAAATACACCCAGTCTTTCAACCACACAAAACAACATGCTGCATAATATACTTTCAGATCCGGTAGTCCTAATCCTCCTCTCTCCTTTGCATCTTGAAGAATCTTATATTTCACCCTTGCCAAATAAATTTAGAAATGTCTTTCTGCCATTCTTTAAATGGTGCATCAGATATAATCACTGGTATCGTTTGAAATAAGAACATCATTTTTGGCAATACATTCATCTTAATCACCGATATCCTTCCTAGTAAAGACAATTTCAATCTTTCCCATCTTAACAGATCTTTCTTAATTTCATTCCATACTTTAACATAATTATTTTGAAATAGTGTACAATTCATACTCGTCAATACAATTCCAAGATATTTAACTTTTTTTCCACCTTAAATCCTGTTTTATTCATCAGTTTCAGTTGATCTTGAATCTTCATATTTTTAGTCACTATTTTTGTCTTCTGTTTATTAACTTTAAATCCTGCAAGAGATCCAAATTCTTTTAATTTACTCATCAACAACTCTATGTCTTTTAACGGATTTTCCAGCATTAATACCAAGTCATCCGCAAAGGCTCTTAACTTGAATGTTTCTTTCTTAATCTTCACACCATATATTCTTTCATCTTGTCTAATATTTCTATTCAAAACTTCTAACACCAATATAAACAGCAATGGTGATAACGGACATCCTTGTCGCGTACCTTTTTGAATTTCAAATGTCTTAGTCAGCTCACCATTCACTAATACACTTGCAGTTTGTGTCACATAAATTGAATTTATCCATTTATTGAAGTTTTCCCCGAAGTCCATTTCTTGTAAAACTTCTAATAAAAAAGACCAGTTCAAATTATCAAAAGCTTTTTCAGCATCTATAAATATTAATGCTAATTGCTTATCTATACGTTTGTCAAAATGTTCTAACATATCTACAACAATTCTTACATTCTCCCTCAAATGTCTTTTTGGTAGAAAACCACATTGATCTTCATGTATAAATTTTTGCAACATCTTCTTCATTCTCTCCGCTAAAATTGATGTAAATATCTTATAGTCATTGTTAAGCAAAGATATAGGTCTATAGTTCTTTATACTACTTGAATCTTGTCCTTCTTTTGGTATCAAAGTTATGTTCTCCTCTTTCCATGAATCTGGCATTTTTCTATTTTGTAAGATATCATTAATTGTCTGTTGTAATGGAATACTTATTACATCTTCTAAACATTTATAGAATCTCCCAGTCAAACCATCTGGACCTGGTGCCTTATTCAGCTTAACTCTCTTTATCGCATCTGCCACTTCTCTAGGCATGATCCTTTCATTTAAAATTAATTTCTGATCTTCCAAAACTTTTGGTAAATTTTGCTTTGCCAAATATTCCTTTATTTTTGCTGGTTCTACCTTCTGTCTTTTATATAAATTTGTATAATAATTTACAATTAATTTTTGTATATCTTCCTGTTCTGTACATATTTTCTCTGTCTCTTGTAACTTAGAAATAATTCTTTTCTCCCTCTCTTTCCTCAGTTTATAAGCTAAAATTTTTCCTGCTTTATTAGCATGTTCAAAATACCTTTGTTTCGCATACTTCATTTTAATTTCTATTTCTCTTGTTATCCTCAGGGATAATTGACTCTGTAAAATTTTAATTTGTTGTAGAATGTTTTTGTCACCCGGTGTCGTCCTCAACTCTTGTTCTTTCTTCTTCATCTCTTCTTCAATCTTTTGAAACTTAATTTGTCTCTTTTTAGTCCATTCTGCATTTTTTTGTATAAAATATCCTCTTATAAATGCTTTACTTGCATCCCAAAACATTCTTACTTCTGTTCCTTTGTTCATATTTAACTCAAATAAGTATTTTAGTTTACTCTTAGCTTCTTCTATTATCTCTTCTGTAATAACAGTTCATTCAGTCTCCATCTATAAGTTTTAATTTTCTTCCTTATGGCCAGCGATATCGGATTATGATCTGAAATAGATTTTGTTAAAATCTCTGCTTTGGAAGTTCTAACAGCTATATCCTTTGACACTCAAAACATATCAATTCTTGAACTTGATCCATGTCTCTCTGAATAATGTGTGAACTCCTTAGAGCTCCCATTTTTCTGTCTCCATATGTCCAAGACCCCTAAAGTCTCCACCATTTCAAAAAAACTTTTAGGTAATTTCCCTTGATTATGCTTTATTTCTTTTTCGGAACCTTTATCACTCAGCGGAGAGACAACTCCATTCCAGTCACCCAACAAGCAAAAACTACTATAAGAATAATTTGCCAACAAATCCATCAAATATCTAAAAAAAAACCCTTTTTGTTGTGGTGGATGTGGTGTATACATGTGGTTGTATGTGGTTGGATGTGGTGTATACATGTGGTTGATGTGGTTGTATGTGGTGTATACAACCCCAATATTAACGTTTTTATCCCATCTAATGTTACTTCCACTGCCACCCCTCTTCCTTTGTCATCTGCAAATATTAATTCTGGCTTCAAATATTTTTTAACATATAAAACCACCCCATTCTTCTTCTTGATGTTTGTTGAAAAAAATTCTTCTCCCAAATTTTTCTGTATCAAAAATTTTGTATCTCCCTTTTTTATATGGGTTTCTTGAAGGCATATCACATCTTGATTACGTTTTTTCAAATAATGGAATACCCTTTTTCTTTTTTGCGGAGCATTAGCTCCATTAATATTCCATGATAAAAATTTGTAATCCATCTTTACTGTTCACAGCTTGCCATTGCACTGTCCATCCCTTCATCTTCTTCTTCTTCTCTTCCATCCTTGAATCTTCCCAGGAACTCTTTTGCTTTCTGAATTGTATCCAATCTATAGGTTTTTCCATGAAGTTTAGCAATCACGCCTTCTAATTTTCCCCACCTAAAGACAATCTTCTGTTTCTTCAGCACCTCCACCAGGAATGCATAACTTTTCCTTTTCTGCAAAATTCTCAGTGGAATCTCCTTTAGCACAATGATGTGCGCTCTTTCTACCTTGAGTCGTGATTTAGCATGTTGCTGTAGAACTTTATATCTTGTTCGTTGCCTCACAAAATGCACCAAGATATCTCTTGGCACTTTCTTTACTGCTGCATATCTTGTATTAATTCTATATGCGTTATCCAAATCCAGATCCAATTCATCTCGTTCTATTTGTAAACATTCTGACAGAATGTGTAACATTCTATCTCTTGTATCTTCTGTTTGTTGTTCTGGAACTGCACGAAACCGTAAGAAGCTCTGTTTTCTCTCTTGTTCAGCCAGCGCCAGCATATCTTGAATCTTGCAGCAACCCATTTCAAGATGCATCACTTTATCTTCCTGTGTTTTCATCTTGATATTTATCTCTTGCAAATCACCTTTCATTTCTTTCACAGCTACATCTAGCTGGTATAGTTCTTGTTTCAGCTCCACCTCATCTTTTGAAATTCTTCCTGCAAAGTTCCCAATTTTGCATCAAATTTATGTTCCCATCTTTTAAAACATTCTTCCAGTTGTTCCACTGGTCTTTCTATTCCAGGCGACTTTGGAGGTGATTTTTTTTTCTAATGTATTCACTCTTCTTCTTGTAGCCATATTTCTAATTTTCACCAAATGGCACTCTTTCACTTATTCAGTTCAACTTCTTTTCCTTCTCTTTAAAACCAAAAACAAAGACTCAACTTCTTAAAATGTGTGCAGGCTTCAAATACCAACCAACATAATTATTTTTCAATCTTTTTTCAATCCTTCATGATGACCTTCATTCCGGAAGGACTTGTTTGTCGTCTTTGTGTAGTTTCAAACCGCAGGAATTCAAAACAAACAATTCAAAAGCAAAACAAGTCTCTTTCTCTCATTGAAACAGTTTATGGATATCTCCCCAAAATGTTTCTTCGCTACTTCAAACTTCCGTAAGTACCAACAAGTTACTTAGTATTTTCACTTAATATTTTCACTGTAGTATATTATCTTCCTTCCAAATTATATCCATTTCACAACAAATCTTCTATTCTTAAATGAACTCGTTATCTTAGCTTATTTCTTCAATTCTTACTGCAGTTCCTCGCCACTTGCATAAGCAAAGCAAAAGTATAAGCGGGAGGGGGCTTGGCTTACATTCCAGCTGATTTTTGAGCTCGTTGTTGATCCGTTCCCTTCCACGCTCAAACCAAAACAAACTCGAAAAGCCTACGCTCTCCGAGAAAGTAATGGGAGCGATCCAAAGATATGTGGTTTATCTCATCGCACACCCTTTTAATCCAGGGGTAGAGTAATTAAGTCCATCAGACGTGCTCCGTCGGTATAGAGCAACCGACAAAGCTGTCAGCCAGCCATTCCTCTCCGACCGGAAGTCTTCAGTGTGTCCTCTATTCATGATGGTTTCTTAACTGCATGGCTTTGGATCCCAGGGGGAAAAGGAACAAAGCCAAAAAGGTGCCCCTTGATGGTCAAGGAAATTAGTTCTTTCAGAGATGAGGGCAGCTACTAAGGGAAGAGGTTTTCGGTGTGGGAAAAATGGGGGCAGAGACTACCAAAATGGACAACGTGGGGAAGAAAATACCAAAATTCTGCTTCCAGGGCAGGTGATAGTTATAGATCTTTGGACAAGGAAAACAAAGACGTTTCTGGGTGAATAATGGTATCTGGAAAATCTCCTGGGTGTGCTGCCAAGAGCTTCCTGGGCTTGGTCGTAGCAATAATACCTGGCAACTGTGAGAAGAGAATTTCATCATTTGTACACCAAATGCACAATATATCTATGGCATGGAATTCTATTGCTTGGGACGCAAACCAGGAGGGAGGGGAAAATGGCTAAGATAAGTGTAAACAAACTGACATAGCTATTTATATATGCGACCATGTGCTAATGGTTACTTAAACAATGTAGCATATAATTAGAACCTGAGCAATTTAGAACTGTGGGAAAAGTTGGAAGAAAACACTGAAAGACTAAGCAGTGTAATTAACAGATTACAGGTTAGTGTATGCTGTTGAAACGGGGATAATTAAGCTACCCAGGCTCTTCTACAGCCACCACCTGATCAACACCTTGTTTCTTGTCCTTGTAGCCCGCTACCCATCCCTGCAGCTCATTTCAACAATCAGGAAGTTTAATATGCGCTATACCATACTATGTTCTGTGCCAATAGGGCTTTAGTGCTTATTAGAAGCACATAGATTGACCTCCACTGGAAACAATGTGAATCTCTATAGATGTTGTGCTGCAACACTGAAAATCACACTAGTGTGAATAGAGGCAAATGATTTTTTCCCCACTTTTTCAAACACTGCAACAAAAATTCAGGTCTAGTAAAAAAAAACTGTCTGTCAATCATACTACCATAAGACATACTATATTATGACTTGCCTCTACCCACTCCCCAAAGGAAGACATGAGGACAGGTAAATGGATAAATTTAAGGGCCACAACTTGATTACAAGCTAATCTCCAAATAGCTATTTCAAGCTTACAGTCTCCCTACAGCACAAGCAGTATCTGGCAAAGTAAGACCCAGGGAACTTCCATTCCCATCTCCTCTTTGGTTGGGTGACACCACCCAGACATCGGGCTAAGTGTTACACATAACTGTGTGCTGAGTAGGCCAATAGCATCTTTCTCCCTGAGTCATTGTAACAAGGGGCTGACTCCAAAGTTCGATCCTTTTCCTTTTGCCTAGAAAGCTGCTAGGGTTGGCTCCATGAAGCCTCCTCCCCCCCTTTTGGTGCCTGAAGGCATGGACCCTTATCCTAATGATCATCTTTTTGTCTGTCCTCCCACAGTATACCTGCCAACTGTGACCCTATTCAATCAAGTATAAATGTACACACACCAGGCAGACAGGTTAAGGTTTGTGGGTGAAGAAATCCCACATAGCTGCCAATCCCTGAATGAACAGTAGCGTAGCTAGCTCGCCGGGGGCGGTGGCACCCACGTGACACCCCCTCCCATGACATCACAAGCCCTGCCCTTCCAGTGGGTTTTTCAGTGACACCCCCCCCCCCCAGTGTTTTTCCTTTGGAAAACGGCCAGTTGGCACCTGGCGGGTGGGGGGTGTACTCCTTTTCTCTCCGCTGCAACGAAAAAGCATGAAAAACACAGTTTTGGGGTATGTGTTCATCCCCCGGTGGCTTGTGCACCCCCTGTGTTGCCTGGGGGGTCCGCCCCAACCCCCATTCCTACACCACTGCAAGGGAACAAAAAACCTTTAAGAATTTACAATTGAAAGGTCCAGGTTTTTGAGCCATTTATTTAAGTTAAAACAGGACAAGTCCTGGTTTGACGTTTTGCCCTGATTCATCTCAGGCATCCTGAGATGCTCGAGTGGGGGAGATGGGGGGAGGAAGCCAAGAGGAAAACCGAAAAACCCTTACCCCAATTGGTAATCAGTGAATTCTGACCTGACAAATACTGTGTCCACTCAGTGACAGGAGTGCAGTTGTACCTGGGCTGCCATGAGGGCCATGGGTAAGATGTCATGAGTGACCACCACCACCACAGCACTGCTGAAAAGGGATCCTTTGCCTGCTAACGGGCTGGGAAGTGGGAGGGGGGTGAGACCAGTTGGGCCTAGAAATAACACATCTGAGGGCCCAATCGTATCCATCTTTCCAACTCCAATGGAGCTGTAATACAGCCCAAAGGTAAAGGAGCAAATATTCCCTTATCTTGAGGTGGCCTCTGTGACTGCCCTCTCACTGCAGGATGCAGCGCACACCCGGTTGGCACAGCTGCATCAGCACTGGAAAGTTGGATAGGATTGGGCCCTGAGCCAGATTTAGAACCCCATGTTTGGGAGATCTTGCCTCTGAGAACACAATTGCTAGAGAGTCTGATGTTCAAAGTCACTATGTGAGTCTTGTATCAGATGCTCTATTGCCATGAGGAGCTGATAACCAGGATTTTATTCCACTGCAATGCTGATGGAAAGAGTGGCTTCTTTTACAAGATAGAATACTACTGATCATCATCACTGTGCACTCATCAGAGTTGAGCCAGCGCACGCACACATGCACGCACGCACACACACAAACATTTTATGAACAAAAACAGATGCGGTCCTGCTCTTTGCAAGTGCAAATGGCACCTGAGTGCTGCATTTGTTTCACCAGCTGGGCACATAGCACACATGGGCATTACATTGATACTGAGCTTAATTGAAAGTGGATATGCTGCTACACGGCATCCAGGCCTATAAGTGCCCCCTTTCCTAAATTACATTTTCTAATTATCCATTGTGATCTCTCTTATTAATAATAACTCTTTATGGGTCGTACTGGGTCATCATCCCCCCATATTCATATTGCTGATTTTTTTAAAAAAAATTCTGCTAGGAACAGAACAGAGACTTCTGGCCATAAGATGCAGCCGAGGGAAGTTTTCTTTTTCTTTTTTCCCCACCTCTGTCTGCTTTGCACTGTGATTTTTTAGGCTAGGGAGACAATTCCACTTTGAAGTTATCTCTCCTTATACAAATGTCTGCTTCAGCTGTCACTCATGTCCACCATTAAGCTATTGTTGCTTTTCTTTCTTGCCTTTTCCCTCTGCCTCCAGAGTGGCCATATGATTATATTGCAAGTGGCACAGCTTCTTTTCCAACTCTTGCAGTAAAGACTAACAATGGGCAAAAATGGTCTTTGGCTTCTGTCTTCCATGTGGCTCTGGCTATAAAGCCAGGAGCTGATTCAGATTCTCTCATAAAGGATATATGATGAGATTGGCTGTATAGTTAGCTATCTGAACTTCCTGTCTTTTTAGAGAGAAAAAATGGGAGGCGGGGGCTAAATAGGGAAGGGAGATATCAATCCAAAAAGAATGGGGGAGAAAGCCACGAGGAAAACGGAAAGCAAAACAGTCCTCAAAACAATAAGGAAAGGGGACACAGACCCAGAGAAATGAAGCATGGACACAATTCCTAGGTACCAGCTGAAACATACCCCCGAAAGCCAATCCAAAAGGAAGGTTTTACAGTTGCTTTGGGAACGGGATCAGCAATGGGATCTGCTGATCCCGTTCCTGGATTGTACATCAAGTCACGTGCATGCAGAATTTGCAGCAGTTTCTGCTATTTACAGTGCAATCCTACATATGTTTCCTCAGAACTATGTTCCACTATGTTCTGGGGTTTATTCCCAAGTAAGGGAAAGACTGAAGGCAAAAGGAGAAGGGGAAGGCAAAGGATGAGATGGTTAGACAGCATCACCGATGCAACGAACATGAAAATGAGCGAACTCAGGAAGATAGTGGAGGACAGGAAGGCCTGGCGGGATATGGTTCATGGGATCACGAAGGGTCGGACACGACTTAACGACTGAACAACAACAACAAGTATGTATAGGATTGAAACCTCAATATAGAGGGTTGTTCTGCCCTCTATATTAGCAAACTGCATGTGCCAATTGTAGCTTTTATAAAACAAAACACCCCAATCTTGATGGGATTGTGTACATGGTATAGTGGTACGTGGTATCCAATGAGCATATGTACTTGGGTGCGCTGACACAACAGCACAAGATAAAAGGCAAGCCATGGTTGCATCCAGACTGTTTTTGTAGTTTATCAATGTGCAGGAATATGTGAGTACATCATGGGCAGCCCAATCCTGTCTAACTTTGCACCCTGCGATGCAAAGGCACAAAGTAGGCAGTCAGGAGGTCACCTCAGGGGAAGGAAACATTTGTTCCCTTCCCATGGGTAAAAGCCCCAGCTGTCGATGAGGCTATTCAGACGTGTGCCAGCTATTTTGCTGGCGCAAATTTGAGCAGTCAGTGTAGCAGCAGCCAGGCCTGGGGAAGGAGATAGAATTCTGGTGGAGCTGCCACCGCTGATCCCTCCTCCTTCCCAGGTGCAGCCGACCAATCCCAACCCCGGAACGATCTGTCCTACTCTCCCCTGTATCTCTGCCACCCGGCAGGGAACCTACATCCCCCAGTGGGCGCTCCTAGGGATCGGGGGGGGGAGAGAGAGATCAGCGTTGGCCTCTTCGCCGACACAGCCCCCTCGCCAGGTGATGTAAACGTGCCCTGTGGCACATTTGCAACACCCTAGACTGGTGGAACAGCGCTCCACCAGCCTTATTCCTAGACAGGATTACTGCATAAGACATTGCACAAAAATGACTGAGATGCAATGATACAATCACATCCAGATTGCTTTTCTGCAGTGTTGTCAGTGTCACCAAACACATATATCTGGGTTTTTTTTTCCCCAGTTTAACTTATGTCTTCCTTGAAGAACCTTGGAAATTGTACTTTGATAAGGGTACTGATATCTCCCTGCCCTCACCACTCACACAGCTACAGTTCCTTGGCTCCTCTATGGAAAAGAAACAACTTTGAATAGCAGAAAAATTAGGTTGCATACCTGCTGTAGTATGCCTTAATATGAACAATAGCCAGGAAGGAAAAGAAAGGTACAGTACTGTCTGTTCACAAAAAGTAAGAAGAGCAGGCAACATGTCATATAAACCTTGGGCACCAGAATTTAGGATGATGTGCAACAGGAAAAGAAGTGACAAGTTTAAAGGTCACAAATTTCATCAAAAGAGGTCAACCTTCACAGTCGAAATATAATGTTCAAATTCTGGATTTGTTTTTCAGCTTTAAGATTTTCAGAAAATTGGTGATACTTCCACTTTAAACCAGACTGTATTACATCTCAGCAGCAGAGGCAGAGACAAAATATATCCATGTTTTGCAATGCTTAGTCACTTCATCATGTAACTTGACAAGGTCAAACTCCCAGCACTTGGAAAGCCCTAAGGGCACATATCATTAAATCTAATTGTGTTTAACACTAGAGCTGAAACCAATAGATTTTCACTCAGTTCACAAATGACATTTCATGTTGACGTCTTTGTCAGCTTTACACATTTGCTTTCTTTCTCTTTGTGAAGGTTTTTTTTTGGGGGGGGGGAGTAACGGTGCTTCTCCTACCTTGGTGTGTCTCCCATCAAAAGGGACCTAATAACATTGGAGGGAATATCACTCAGTGGTGTGTGTGTGTGTGTGTGTGTGTGTGTGTGTGTGTGTGTGTGTGTGTGTGTGTGTGTGTGTGTGTGTGTGTGTGTGTGTGTGTGTGTGTGTGTGTGTGTATTTTGAAAGTAGAACAGCAGAGTAGGTTGGAAAAAGAAAGTGGGGAGAAACAGTGATGTAGACTTGAGTCTATTGACCCGGACTCAAGTCAGACTCACATCGTAAACTTGGAGCCTTTTACGAGAAGTCAAATTTTAGTTAGGTTTAAACCCATTTTCCCCATTAAATAGATAGGGACTCACAACCAAAGACTCGGGACTTGGGGGAAAAGACTTTGGACTTGACTTGAGACTTCGAGTCAGAGACTTGATCCACATCCCTGGGGAGAAGCACCGCTCCTCTTCCACAAGGGAAAAAAAAGTACTTTTGGGGAAATCGGGTGGCACTTCTTCTGGTTTCCTTGTTCTGGGTCACTCTGCTGCTCTACTCCTTCAAAACACAGAGCAGCAAAGCAGTGGAGTCACTAGAGCAGTGGAGTCACTAGTTTTGGGGGCGACCCGATGGGACGCTGCCCCGGGTGCCCCCGGCTCTGCCCCCCCCTTTGCAGCCGGCTCCGCTCCAAGGCCATCTCCCAGCCTTGGAGGCTCCGAGGCCGGGAGAGCGACCTCCACGACCTGTTGGAGCGACCTCTTGGAGCGACCTCCACGGCCGACGCGCCAGAGGTCCACTGACGAAGGCCCACTGCGTCACAACGTTATTTATTTATAACGTTGTTCGCGCATGCGCAGACTGTTCCTGAGGGGAAAGGGCTGCCCTTTTCACTCAGGAACGGTCTGCGCATGCGCAAAAAATGTTATAAATAATGTTGTGACGCAGTGGGCCTTCGTCAGAAGGCCCTCCCGTGTCAGCCGGGGAGGTCATTCCAAGGCCTTCTCCTGGCCCGAGGCCGGGAGAAGGCCTTGGAGCGGAGCCTCCGGAGGGCGATGCGCGCAGGGGAGGTGACGCTTGTGTGGGTTTGCTGGTCACCCTCCAGCGTGTCACCCTCCAGCGGGCTGCCCGCCCGCGTCACCCTTCGGCGGACCGCCCCGCGCGCTTTGCGATAGCGACGCGCCTGCAGCAAAGCAAGAAGGGAGAAGAGATACAGAGGCCAATGCAGGGAAGATGAGGCAGCTGTGGGGGTAGCCAGTTGGTGCTGTTGAGTGCCCAGGCTCACTGCCAGGGGTCTCAACAGACTCTTGCCAGCCGAGCTCTGCCTGTGCCCATCTGCCTCTCAAAGCTGCCACTCAACCTTGCCTCTTGGGCAAGCTGATCTTGACTGCCCCCATTCCGGAGGCTGGGAGTCAGAACATCATGCATAATCCCATTCATTCGCCCATGCATCAGGCACCAATGGTGCAGGAGAACTGGTTAATAAACAAGGAACGGGAGAAGTGAAAAGTCAAGCAGGAGTCAAAGAGGCAAGAGTGAAACATTCAAAAACGTCACCTAGGAACCTGAGAAGAGTTCAGATGCTGGATTCAAAATAACAATCACAAGTTTTCCTGAAGGTTTTAAATGAAATTATAGTAAGATAATAACGGTGTAGCTAGGTGACTTGATCTTACCTCATTTTAATTCTTCTGCTGTCTTCTGTCTCCAAACTAAATTTTTAGAAGGAAGAATAAATTAGAAGGTAAATTTAATAGATGGCAGCAGAAAGATCGTTCATGCCTTCATTTCAAAAGGGATAAGTTTTGTCAATAATAATTTCACAAGGAATACAAAACAAAATGTAAACCTTTTTTTCCTGTGTCCGTTCAAAAAAGATTTGAAATTAAAAATGCTATAGTTAATGATTTTTGACCCCTGGTTAATTATTCATTTCTCTATTAAATTTCCCCCCCCCCATCAAACCAGAGACAAAACATTTACATATTTTTTCTATAACAGCGCAAATCTCCATATAGAGTAGCAAAAAATAATTAACTCTTCACTCTCACTCAGTTTGAAATTACTTTTATACACAAAGGGAGTGGTGAAAACCTGCTTTATCCAAAACTATTTGTGAAATAATTACCATCATTTTCTATACACAGAGCATTTGGATGGGGAAAACGTCATTAACATTCTCTTTCAAAAAAAGATCTAGAATGACCAAGGTTCCTGTCTAATAAACAATTCAATTAATTTATCTGGGTTTTTTTTCCCCTTTCAAATTGAAAAGCAAAAGAGATGCATGTCAAAAAATAATCCTTGAGAAATCTTTCCCTGGCAGAATGGGCTAATAGAAAGAAATTAGAACACAAATGATTGACAGCATCTCGTCTCCAACCTTTCTGAGCTCCTTCCCAGGAGACAAATGATTAAGGCTTCAAACCTGTATGTATTTTTCTGGGAGACAGCCCCATAGAGGACAATAGAATTTACTTCTGAGTAGACATGCCTAGAATTGAACTGTAAATGTATTAAAAAATCAGATGATTTTTTTTTCCTTTATGGATATATTTTTCAGATGCTGTCAGGGAAAGCCTATAAGAGAATCACATGAGATATATGTCATACCATATCATCAAATAGGTAAGTTACGGCCCAATCCTATGTTGGCTGTTCTGATCTGCCAGCATAAAGCCAACAGCACCACTGCATTGTGGCTGCCCCATCATTCTGTGGCTTGCTACTGATGGTTCAGGAGCCAGTAAGGCCTGTACTAGGAGCGGCAGGCTGCAGAACTTCTGCTGGAGCAAGTAGGTCAGTGGTAGGGCAGTTTAGGGGAGGATTGGGGGTGGATTGGGGCAAGGAGCAGGCTGGTCCAACAGCAATTTGGGGGTGGGAGGGGGAGGGTCTCACCCAGCCCACTAATCATTTTAGTCACTCTCTTCTGCACCTTTTCTAGTTCCATATATCTGTATCTTTTTTGAGACGTGGTGACCAGAACCAGACACAATACCCCAGATGTGGCTTTAGCACCGATTTGTACAATGGTATAATACTATTGGCCATTTTATTGGTCTGGACAGATTCATGGAGGAAAAGACCATCACATGTTACAAGCCATAAGCAATCTAGTGGGGCCACTGTGAGATACAGGAAGCTGGACTAGATGGGCCTTTGGCCTGATCCAGCAAGGCTCTTTTTATGTTCTTATGTTCTTATTCTCAATCCCCTTTTTAATGATCCCGAGCATGGAATTGGCCTTCTTCACAGCTGACGCACACTGGGTCAACACTTTCATCGACTTGTCCACCAGCACCCCAAGATCTCTCTCCTGATCCGTCACAGGCAGCTCAGAACCCATCAGCGTATATGTGAAATTTTGATTTCTTGCCTCAGTGTGCATCATTTTACCCTTACTTACACTGAAGCGCATCTGCCATTTTGCTGCCCATTTCCCCAGTTTGGAGAGAGATCCTTCTGGAGCTCTTCACAATCCATTCTAGATTTCACTACCTGGAAACGTTTAGTGTCATCCACAAACTTGGCCATCTCGCTGCTTATCCCCAACTCTAGGTCATTTATTTGAACAATTTGAGAAGTGCCAGTCCCAAGACCGATCCTTGCAGTATACCCCTTTTTACCTCTCTCCATTGTGAAAATTGCCCATTTACACCCACTCATTTTTTATGTTCTTCAACCAATTCCTAATCCATAAGAGGACCTGCCCTCTTATTCCCTATCTGTGGAGTTTTCTCAGGAGCCTTTGGTGAGGGACTATGTCAAACACCTTCTGAATACCTTCTGGTTTGTTTGTTTAAAAAAAAAATGGTTATAATTCACTGTATTTTTATTTTGCTTTGTATTGATTTTTTAATTTATGTGACACCTTGAACATTTTTAGATAATGGAAAATGGGGAGGCAAAAATATGAAATCAATGAATAAATCAAAATAGACACTGCATGTGTCTATTTTATAATAGATACTGTCAGCTTAATCCTACCCCCATGGTGCCAAGCAACTATGCCAATGTGGAGTCCTGCTGTATCCCATGGGGGAGTTTCAGACTTTGGACACCTCCTTGGGGTAAGGGAACATTTGTTCCCTTGCCCTGGCCTAAGCCTACACCAGCCCGCTGGGTCTTCTGGAACCTGCACCAGCTCTATAGCTAGCACAAGTTCACATGGTCAGGGGATCAAAACCAGGAAGGGGGTTAGGATATCAGTGCACCACCACCACCAATTCTGTCCCCTTCCCCACCTTGATCCAGCCTCTTCCCTGCTCCCCTCCCCGCTCCTCCCCCTCCTTGCCCCATTCAATTCCTTCTCTGCCTCCATCCAACCACCTGAGCTAACTTAGTTAGCTGCCGAGTGTCCCTGGTCTGCTGGCATGTGGACATGGCAACTTGCCACTTACAGCAGTGGCCAAGCCACACCAAATGGCTTGTCACCTTTTGTGACAGCCGTAAAGGGCCTTACATCACCACAATGCTCATTCTGGTGGCGCAAGGCCTGATTAGGATTGGGCGGTGTGTCTAATAGATACTGCACGTTTTTCTTTTCCACTGTAGTCTTGATTTCTGTATGGTATATGTCTTATAAGGCAGAGCTAACTTCCATGTCAGCTGCTCTAGGGAATGCTGCCTGACACGTTATCTGTACAGCAGTCAAGAGACAATTATAAAAGTACAAGTCATGAATAAAAACATAAGATCAACCAAACCTGTAATTAACAAAAATAATTAGCCACATCTTATGCAGTTTGTCTTATTAACCTATGCATGGAAGATTGTAGTGCTTTTTCTGATTCTAAGTGTTAATTGCATACTATAAAAGCACAAAACATCAGTTCATTGAATCTATAGCACAATTGATTATATTATCCTGATATGACATAACCTTAGGAACAATTGTGTAAAGACTTTCCTAGACTATCAAAGTCTCACCATTGTGCCACCCTTTGATAACAGAGGATCCTTCTCAAATTCCATCTTTGTTTCATCCTTGAATGAATGAATTAAGTTCTGAGAATGAATTAAGTTCTGAGACATCAGGGTGTCATAAGGTGGTGCAGGAACAATCTGTAGACGGTATCCTGAAATGTAGAGAATCCGTGGGGCACACAAATGTGACCAACCAAGAGCATTTTAGAATCTAAATTGAAGCTACTTTGTATCCTTAGATATTATATGGAGCAGAAATTTGGGAGCAGCAGGTAGCATTTTTTTTTAGTGCAACATTCTGAATTCAATATTAGGTACCTATGCCAAGAAGTACACTACATCATAAGTATTATGGAGAGTAGAAATAAACATTCTATTGATTCAAATGAGTGTGTATTTGTATATGTTCAGCTATTGGAGCAA
This sequence comes from Plestiodon gilberti rubricaudatus, assembly GCA_026170595.1. NCBI lineage: Eukaryota > Metazoa > Chordata > Lepidosauria > Squamata > Scincidae > Plestiodon > Plestiodon gilberti. The sequence goes on along the minus strand of JANXHW010000002.1, from coordinate 188,762,004 downwards.
ACTAGTATGTCAACCAGAGGATAGACTTTATAAGAAAAAAGCTTTGCAGAAAAATTACTGCTGAATGCTTAAAAAAAACAAGCACCTTGAGCACTGTAGGAGTTGATACTCCATGTGCCACTTGCAGCTAAGGAGAGATGTCTCCTGCTTTTTGTGGAATTGAGCTCTCTCTCTATAGCCCTTAACTCCTCCCCCCTTCTCCAAGGGAAGGGAGTGGGAGGATTGCTTGGAAGACACAAAAGTAGCAAGGAGAACTGGGAAACAGCAAAGGAAAATCCAATTTTGGATTAAGTCCCATTCTAAAAATGCTGGACTAGAGTCAAGACAGGCCAGATTTTACAAGCTAGGGAGGTTTACGTTGCCCAAGCACCCACAACAAATTACACAAGACAAGGTAATATTTGGTATGGGCTACTTTATTAATTCCATGATTCAATAAGCTTACATCCTGCAGCAGATCCTGTCTACCAAACTCCCGCCTCTTTAGTGTAGGCACCTACCCTGAGGGAGACAGACACAACTGTTCACTTCCCCTTTGGACATTTGCACCCTGGCTCCAAAACAGAGATTAGCTCATGCCAAACTCTGGTTTTCCCCACCAACTCCTAGAAAGGGGGTCAAGCAGCCAAATTGCTCAGTTCATCCCAAGACAGAAGGCCTTTTGGATGGACTTTGTGATTCAGGCCCAGGGGTCACCAGCCAGCATCCACGAGCCAGACAGCCTCTTGCGATCGGTACTGGCTTCCCCCTGGCCCTTGCATACCTTAAGATGCACACCAAATCTCTACTCCCACTCCTAGTCCTGCACTTTACCTGCCAGAAGTGACCAAATTGGCTAATCTAATACCTCACCCAGGCAGTCTGCAGTAGGTGACCCGCCCCCGCCACGTGCCAATTAGACGGAGAGCAAAAAAACCCTACCCAACCCCTGATGGTTTCTAGCTAACCTTTGTCTATCTTTTGGGTGGATGGGATGGGCACAATGGTGCCTGAGCTTCAAATGGTGAGCTCAGCAAACTAATGGGAGAGAAATCACTGAGGAAGTGACGCCTCTCCTCAACCAGTGAAGGCTCTGTGTGTGTGTGTTTTTTTTTTTTTGCCTCATGAAGGGGTTGGGCAAGAAGGCCACCGCCTGAACTGCAGTGTGGCCATATTTCAAGCTTCTCCCAATTGAAATCTTGCACGATCCCTAGAAGTTACATCTAAAGTTTCTTGGTTGTCAAAGCCTCCTTATACGTTACTTAGTGCAATCCCTATATATTCCTGTGTAACCTTGCACCAGTGTAACAGTAGATGCACCGGTGTAAGTGCACTTATGCCTGTGTAATTGCACTTACACCAGTGCATCTACTGTTACACAGTAACACAGCAAGGTTACACAGGATTGCACTGCCAGTGTTGTTTTCTGTAAATTATTTTGTGGGTTCAATGGTGTCAACTGCCAAAACAGAATTTAGAACGAGATGGTGAGATATATTCATCCAAACGGATTGCTCAGTATTGTCAGACTTAAGAATAGCTCCTTGGTATGTGATGATAAAATTCAGCATGGTGCTGAAAAATATCTAGATGATCTGAACAAATTCTCTTTTAGAACGGAATCTACCCTTGTTAGATTTCAGCAAATATGCTCAACTGTCTCAGATAGGAGATAACAGAAGCATTGCTTTTAATTTGTGCCACTGCGCTGGGAAGGAGGGAGTGAAAGAGGAGAGGCCGGCTGAAGTCTGGGATATTTCAGAAAATGTACAGAACAACTTTCTCCCCCATGCCTCAAGAGAGGGAAAATATTGATTCCATCATCCGAAATCAAGTATTTGTTAGCAAATTTTAATAACAGTGTCAGGCAAAGAGTGAGCACTCTTATTCTGGTGTTAGTGGAATGCCAACAAAATTATTTTAATATTCAAGTAACTGATTGTCAGTTGGATAATTGACCATGTATACTATTTATGGTTATTTTTAAAATCTGTATGCTGCTTTTTGCCTGAAGGACTCAAAGTGTTTAACAATGTAATTTTAAAAAAAAAATCCAATATCTCCTGGAGTCAATCTGTAATGTGTCATAACTGGTTTGCCACCACCAGCTTATTTTTAATTATATCAGCAAGATAAGCTAGCTTGAATACACAGTCTTAGAAATAGGCATAGAACAATCATGCACTATGGGGAGGTGAGCATTTTGGCTTCCCTGGAGCCTATTGTGGCCTTTTCAAGAAAGCATGTAATCTTGTATCCTAGAGTCTCTTGCATAAAATGTTTGTGAATATTCTAACAGACGTCTTATGACTTGGAAATATTTTATTATGGAGAAGAAACAGAAAATGAGCAATTTTGCCTTCCTAGGGTTTGTTTTCCTGAGATTCTATTTGTATTAAAAATAGGAGTTGGGTTTTTTTTTAATATTATTAGCAAGCCTACCGTTTTTTGGAGCATGGGGAGGCAATTTTCTTCTTGAGGGTTCTTTTTTTCTAGGGAAATCTAACATGTTGAGATTTGACAATATTGTATAAAAATCATTTTTCTTTATTAATTTATTGGACACTTTGATTAACTGGCTTACATATATTAAAGTTTTCAAATCATATCACATTCTTGCTTTGTTTTGTTTTCAAATAATGGACAAGAGCTTGGCTTCATTAAATTCCAAATTAGAATTAAATTTTTATATTGAAAAAGAAAGAAATGCATTCATTAACAGCCCAATCCTGTGTAACTCCGATGTTACAGTACATCCACCGGTGTAAGAGCACTTACGCCAGTGTAACATGCCGTACGTACGCCGACGGATGCAGGACGGACACCAGCATAACCCCCCTCGGACGCCACGCATGTACAGTTCGGACACGTAACAGACGCCGGTGCAACTCCTCCAGCGCAGAGGGCATTCCAGGGCCAGTTGGACACCCCCGGAATGCCCCCTATGCCAGCGGAGTTTCTCTGGCATCCATCCCGGCATCTGTCCCAGCAGCTCACTGGCAGTTGCTCCAGCCCCAGGCCAGCGCACTGGCGCCTGCATGTCAGATCCAGATGGTGTGTGTTGCAGATAAGCCGTGGTTGGGCCATGCGGTGCAGGGGTGGGAGGAAGAGCCCTTTCAGGGCCGTAAGCCTCCTTCCCTTGGGCACTGTTCGAGCTGCGTGGGTCTGAGTCTTAAAACAAATGGCATCAGTAGCACTATGCAAATCACCTGTGGTTGTGTTGTGACCCACTTCTGGGTCCTGATTCAAGATCTCTGAACTAGGGCAGACTTTGACCTCATCACTATCGGAGTGAGTTGTCACTGTTCCCCTGCTTCCTACCCCTGCCGTCTGCCTATGAGAATCAAATCCATTTCTATATAGCCCCACCCCCTCATCTGCATCATTTCTTTGATGGAACTGCAGTACGACCAAGCATTGGGAGCTGATAATTTTGACATCCCCTGCTTTTTTTGTGCTCAGACAAGCAATTTAATAACAATTCAATGGAGAATGTCTATTGGCAATTTTTTTCATCTTCACTCGGTAACTGTCTTTGGCAGTGCAATCTCTGCAATGAACATTGGCTCAGGTGTTGGCAGCTACACACAAAGAAACAGCTTGAATTGCAGATCCATCGGTGGTGGTGGATTGAAAGAGACTTGTCAGTTTTGACACATCCTTTCCTTGTGGGAGATTCTCTTTTCTTCAGGGCTACAACTGGCATAGATTATCATGCTTAATTCTTTGTGGCTTAAATGTACTATGCATGCAGCATTAGGCAAACTCCTGTTGTTCATTCACTTTCTGTTGTACTCATTCACTTGTTGATGTTCTTTCTCAGAGTCTTTTTGTAAACGAGCCAGTATGTGAGTGGATTCCTCCCCCCTCCAAAATGAGCATTATCTCCCGCAGAAAAGGGCAGTGTTTGAAGAACAGCCGCAGTTACGATACAATTTTATGATATGCTTATTGGACTGCAGCAGAAAACAAATACGTTTATATATTGATGCCATCAGATAGCAAAGGCAGTTTTACTCATCCAGTAATCTACAGTCAATTGTTCAACAGTCTGATTCATACTGTTGCTTCCTTCTGAATCTTGGGTCTTCTTCTGTTATTATTAGTGTCATTTATTGTGCATGAAGTGGCATCAAAGTGTATGGTACTTCTAAGATCAGAGCAAGGCAAAGAACACTACTGCAAAAAAGAAAGATTTAGGGAAAGGGAGAGAGTCATACATAACATGAGAGATCAGAATAGATCAGGCCTGCACACCTTGTGATTCATCAAGATGAACACAGATCACAAGCCATATTTTGTGGCTTGTCGTGTTCTCGATAAGCCTTTACCCGGGTACACCCCAGTAAACACATGAGACCAAGTATGGATGAAAAGGGTCACTTTACTGAAATACAGGAAAACAAGAGCATAGGTAAAGAGGAGATCTACAGGCTGGGGTCAGGGTCACACGCGCACGTGAGAAGTGCTGATGCGGGGCATACATCCTAAGGACTGCCCAGGCAGAGTTACAACCCAGACTCCGAGTCGTCGCCCCTCGCCTGAGGAAGCCGACTCATCCACGCCGACCCCTAGCGGGCCAGGGCAGCAGGAACCGGGCCCTAGGGAAGCTCACGTGATCCCAGCCAAGGGCCCCCCCACAAGTCCCCGTGCCGGGGGGCAACTGGGAGATGGATGGTGGGGGGGTGCATCCCTCAACCTTGCTGCCCTTGAGTTCACTCCCTCAGCCCAGCTTTCAGCCTTCTTACCCATGACCCCCAGCCAGTTAGTGACCGGTTAGAAAAGAAACCCTATGGCTGCCCGCTGGATCCTATCCCTGTTCCAGGCCAATCGTGATCAGCCCAGAGGTCTGCTCGGGGGAAGGGGACATTCGTCCCCTTCCCCCGGTGTAGCGCATGGAGGCCCCAATGGGCTCCTAGGATTTCCGCCAGCTATTGAGCTGGCGTAAGTCCGAGGAGACCGTATAAGGGTCACGCCGGCCCGGGAACGGGACGGGGATATGGCGGCTGTCATCCCTGCCCCTCCTGGGCCGGCTTGGCCAACGGCTGCCCTCCCTCGCCCCCGTACCCATTCCCCGACAGCCACAGGGTCTGGAAGGTGGCGGAGTGAGGAGTGAGCCAGTGGGTCTTACTCCAAAGTAGTTGCAAACGTGCTTTACGAAGTTCGTGCTCCGCCGTTTGATAGTTACAGAGGATTGCGCTCTCACTTTTGCAGTGCACTTCAAGTTCCATTATAGCTGTATCCTAAGAAAAGGGCCATTATTTGTGTATGTGTGTGTGTGCGTGCATTCATGCACACACACACACACACACACACACACACATGTAGTATTGAAAAAGCTATATCTAGTCATTATGCTGGGCAGCTCCCAATTCTTTGCCCCAACCTGCACCTGCCCCATTGTGTGGCACCACACAAATGCAAAACGATGCTCCTACGAACTGAATTTTAGATTGAAGAGTTAGCTGTTCCATGACATGGCCCCCAATACAGTCAGAGGTAGGCAAAAAAAAAACTACACACCTAGGCCAATCGGGTGTGCAGAAAAATTCCTACCCGGTCCCCGAACCGGGCGGCCAGCATCGCCCAGACTGTATTCTAGGGAGGGCGGGTGGGTTAACCGTTGTTGCGCTCAGGTAAGACAGGAAGGAGTGTGGCAAGGAGCCAACCTAAAGGTAATGGCTCCTCCCACACTCCTCCCCTTGAAACCTAGACAAGAGGGGGCGTCACTGCTCCCAGCCCTCATGCGTCTCCCGGGCGACCGGGTAAACCCCGAGCATCACCCGAGGGGATGCTCGGCATTCCTTTCCCTATTTTAGCAGTCCCAGGACAAGGCAAAAATACAAGTCTTACAGGCGGACCAATCTGATAGGGCACTTACAGTGGCAGAATTCCCAGTCCACTGCCGTAGGTGTTATTGTGGGACTGTAAAAGGTGCGCTGCTGTCGTGAGTTTCTGGGCCACTGTCACAAATGCCTGGAGGCCCCACATGTGCAGCCGAGGCTCCTGGATGCTGCGCTGGAGCAAGTAAGGGGGCAGTTTGGGGGCAGTTTGGGGCAGATAGTTGAGGCAGGAAGCATGGGGGCAGATGATTGAGAGGAACTTGGGGGTGGAAGGGGGGTGGATCTCAGTGGCTGCAACAAGCACCAGATCCTACCCCCCTTTCTGGCCCATCCCCATGGGTCTCCTCGAATTTAAGCCAGCTAAAGATCCATTGACAGCTGCACTGTCAGAAATGTGTAAAACAGTCCTTTATTGGGACTTGAACAGTGTAATCCTATGAATGTCTACTGAGAAGTAAGTCCCATTGATTTCAATGGAACTTACTCCCTGGTAAGTGTGTATACTATAAGATTGCAGCCTAACACTGTTATACCTATGGACCTTTAACACAAAGGCAGTAAACCATTTATATTCATGAAAAATATTGTGAAATTACTTTTACTCTTTTGGGTTTTTTAGCCTCTGACATATCCCAGAACTGCCAAAGCCACACACGGTCTCATCTCTAATGCAACTTCAGATCTGACTCATGCCTCCTAATAGGTCTCTGGGCTGATATTGTGAGGTACTATTTAGAACTCACTCCTAAAAAGCAAGTCCCTAAGGATAACTATCATTAAAACAGGGGGTCATAGGAAATATCACTGTCACACATACACTTTGCCTTCCATTTTTTTTATGTTTCCAAAGGGCCAATTTCCTCAAAAAAACACAATTCAGTTTGTTTCAAAGATTTAATTGTTACGGGCATCATAGCCATGTAAAAACAGACTTGAATGTTGGCTATGATGCCCGTAACAATTAAATCTTTGAAACTGATTGCTGGCCATGAAAGCTTTCGTGCTACAATTCAGTTTGTTATTCTCACTCACCACTTTGAAAAGCCTTTGGGGATTCTCATACAATGTCCTTGCAGTGTGACGTTCTCTGCTAGATTTATTTTCAGTATATGAACTCAGAGCTGAATGAGGAAAGTATCTAGAAATATGCCAGCAGGTGCAAGAAGGGATATCACCAGTCATGTTGAATCATTTTAGAGAGCTGATCTGTCTTGTACATAAACATTTTGCAACTCATTTTGTGTGACTTGTTCAATAATTAGATGTCTTGGTACTCAATTGTGGTTCTCTAATTCAATAGTTAAGATGGTTGCTAAGGAACTATAAATCCACTGATTCACAGCGCAATCCACTGTAAAGATCCGCAGGCATCCCTATGGCTGCCCGCTGGATCCTATCCCTGTTCCAGGCCAATCGTGATCAGCCCAGAGGTCTGCTCGGGGGAAGGGGACATTCGTCCCCTTCCCCCGGTGTAGCGCATGGAGGCCCCAATGGGCCTCCTCAGATTTCCGCCAGCTATTGAGCTGGCGTAAGTCCGAGGAGGCCATATAAGGGTCACGCCGGCCCGGGAACGGGATGGGGGTATGGCGGCTGTCATCCCTGCCCCTCCTGGGCCGGCTCGGCCAACGGCTGCCCTCCCTCGCCCCCGTACCCATTCCCCGACAGCCGCAGGGTCTGGAAGGTGGCGGAGTGAGGAGTGAGCCAGTGGGTCTTACTCCAAAGTAGTTGCAAACGTGCTTTACGAAGTTCGTGCTCCGCCGTTTGATAGTTACAGAGGATTGCGCTCTAACTTTTGCAGTGCACTTCAAGTTCCATTATAGCTGTATCCTAAGAAAAGGGCCATTATTTGTGTATGTGTGTGTGTGCGCGCATTCATGCACGCACGCACGCACGCACGCACACACACACACACTCACACACACACACACACACTTATGTAGTATTGAAAAAGCTACATCTAGTCATTACTGTATGCTGGGCAGCTCCCAATTCTTTGCCCCAACCTGCACCTGCCCCATTGTGTGGCACCACACAAATGCAAAACGATGGTCCTACGAACTGATTTTTAGATTGAAGAGTTAGCTGTTCCATGCTGCCTGCATAGTATACTGACTTTTGTAGCACATTTTGTGTTCCCCTACTGATGTGGCAGGTGCCACTATTGGGCAATGCTAGTTATACTACTGGTTTGTTGCACAGACACGGGGATATTTGTATCGATAAATTAGGACATCTTTGCAGAGCCGGCATTCCATTCCTAGTGGCATATTGAAACAAGAAGAAATAAATGGTGTTGACTTTACCAAAACTTATTCTTTTTCAGAGGCAGGAACAAGAATCTATCCCTCCAAGCTGTTGTACTACATAACTTCAAGCAGTCATTTAAGCATTTATTTATTTTATTTATTTTAAAAAATTATATCCCGCCTTTTCCTATGCGGAAGGCAAATGCCCAAGGCGGCTTACAACAGATTAAAAAATTTTAAATACACAAAATAAGTTTAAACAATACATAATGATACATAAACAAATTTAAAAAACAATAAAATCCACTGGGGGGGCGACAGTATGGAGCAGAGAAGCAGCATGGCAGAGCATCTTGAGATACAGGAGGCAGACCACAACCCATCACCCAAACGCTAGATGAAACAAAAACATTTTGAGCCCTCGCCGAAAAGTCAAGAGGGAGGGGGTGGTTCTCAGAATCTCAGCATGATTAGACATTAATGTAGTGAGACAAGGTGCAGGTCACAACATATATTGTGGAATCAAAAATTAATGCTTTTGTCCCACTTTATATACTTTCAGTGGCGGAGATAGCTAATTTTATGGAGGAGGAACACCTCCACCATGAAACTGAAAGAACATGTGAGCCAAGACCCCAAATCATCATTTAGTGGCTCCTAGTGCAATTTCTACCCTCCCTCTTTTAGAAAGAAAGAAATTGCATGATTAGGGCCTCTGTGCAATTGAGTGTAGGTTTAGTGGTGTAGTGTAGTGCTCGGCACATTCTTTCATCATTCACATTCTCCATCATTGAAGTGCATGATGGAGCAAAGGAGTGCTCTCCTTTACCACACGAGAGCCACCACCAGCAATGAATGGAGTCATTGCTCAATCCCAGAGACCATTCAAAGGATAGATTGTTGGTAGACCAAAAGAGGACATAAGTGTCCATGTGGACAACAAGAAAAGGAATTGTGCTCTGCCCCCAACCATGTTGTAGAATGAAGATGAACTGCTCCTGTTGTCATAGCCATCATCATAAAGGGCAGAAGTAAAGTGTTTTCTTCATAACGTGACATCCATAACCAAGGACAAATAGACTTGTTTTACTACAGCATAGATCAGGGAAGAGGGACCACCAAGGTCCATATAAACCAGAAGTCAAAACAAGCAGTAATTGTCAAAAACAGTTGATTGTATAACATATCTAATTATGTCCCACTGATTATGTGACATATTTAATTATTGCAAATAAATCAACCTAGATTGGGATTCCGTGTGCCATAACATCAATTTGTTTAACTTTTACAAAGCACCATAACTTTCAGAAATGATTTGCTAATTTGTCATTCACAACTGGCCTGCTGGCATTGCTGGAGGTGCCCCTTTTATACAGGCCACACCCCTACACTGGATGCTAAAGGAGAGACCACATGTAGTCTACAATGCATTTTTCACCTTGTTTTAAATTGCAAAGGCTGGTCAACCCAGACTCTGCTTTTTTCAGGTTCAGAGGGTCGCCAAGAAGAGCCAGACCACCAAAGGAGTAAGATGTATTGATATACGGAAACGAGAGAAGCTTACAGTATATACAGAGCAATAGGTCAAAGGCAGCAACTAAATAGACTAGGAATTGGGCAAACAAAGTGTACACAACATCCTTTCAGCTTCCTGAGGATTCCTCACATCAGCGGATGGACTCCAGTAGGCAGGGCCATTCAGAAGAATTTCATCAGGGGGTACAAAGTTTCTTTTGGGCCCCTTTCCTACATATGAATTTGGCTACTGGGCCCCCTTTTTTTGCTCCAGGGCCCCCTTTTTGACCCATTTTTCACCTTGGGCCTGGGTACAAATTACCCCCTTAACCCCCCTCTCAGAGGCCCTGCCAGTGGGGCATAATTTCGGGTCTGCCTGCACAGTTCCTCATCCACAGGTGAAATCCACAGGGCGTTGGCATTCCTGAGCCCGATATACTCTCAGGGAAGCTTTGAGACTCTACTAAAAGTTCACTATATTAAAAACATAAACTCTTTTTCTCATGCAGGCAGGAAATCCCCCCCCCTCCGGCCTTGCCTTATCTAAACTATGTTGTGAGGTCATTTATGCTAGATATTTGCTTTTTACCAAAGCAATAGAAAACAGCAGCTGTGGACTTGAGGTTCTCAGGCCTTGGAAGCTCGAGCAGACAGTGAATCATCAAAGAGTGAGTGTTCACCAGGAAGGACTCCCTGTATTTGCAATGATCTTCTGGTATCAGCCAGTACAGAAGTCTTACGATATTATTATCTAGCCAGGTCAGATTTTGTTTGAGCTTTTGCTGTGTTAATGGATCTTAGTTTACATTTATTTCCTGACTAAATATTCATCTACTAGTAATTTGCTGAAATGTGGTTTTTCTTATGTTGTTATGCTTTTGTTTGATGTAGCAAAACACTTGAACGCTCTAATTCAGATAATACCTACTACACAGATACACTTTTTGTAACACTGGAAGATGCTGCTTCAATGTGGGGGATTAGATTATGTGACCTTCAAGACTTCTCAATTTCTACAGCTCTATAATTTTAATCTTCTTTGCCTGGAGCTAACAGAGTAAAACAGATGAGTTTGTCAGGATGCTACTGAATAGAAAACCCATAAGGGAAGAAATCAGAAGCAAGCTATGAATATTTTAGGAAAATAATTCCTTGCTTTTAGTTTAATAATTATAGGTAGCCCTACCAACGTCCTGGAATCGAGGCTGGCTTCGGCCTAGAGTGGACCTGAACTGCTCCCAAGTGTGCACTGCAGCTGCCCAATGGGGTTCCGGCTTCCATTGCGTCGTTGACCGGAAGTTCCGGAAGCAGGAACCCCATTGGGCAGCCACAGTGCACACTTGGGAGCGGCTCGGGTCCGCTCTAAACAAAAGCCAGCCTTGATTCCAGGACGCTGGTAGGGCTAGTTATGGGAAATGTCTGTCCACTGAGGGCAATGGCTCTTCCAGGCAAACACAGCAACGGAGTGTAACTACGGAGTAATTAACGGAGTAATAGAGATAAGCATGTCAGTGGTGTCAGTAGAATAAGCAATATGTTTAGAATACCCCTCCCCCAGAAAAGTACAGTGGACCCACTCTTCCATCATTGCAAACCAATTTGACATGGGAGAAAATTCTCTTCCCAGCAAATTATTTCACATACAGAAGGTGACAGTCCAGAATCCAGCATGTACCTAATAATATGTGATTCCCATTGATTGACTGGAAGCCAAGCAACTCATTATTGTTAATGTTTGGATGTCAACAAAACTTCAACTCCCCAATCAAATTGACCAGGTACATTTCACAATCTGCACTGGAGAGATGCACACCGTCCCTCTAAGATGGTGTGGATCATTTGCTGCAAATTCAGGCAGACTAATCACCAGCCACTGCCCCCAGCCCATAATTTTAGCAATCTTCTGATTCATCTTTTATCAGGCTCTATCAATGACGGAAGCATTCCTGGCTCCTGTCATACCCTATGGCAGTGTTTCCCAACCTTTTTCGACCTGTGGCTCCCTTGATCATTGGCGACTATTGACCACGGCTCCCCATTACATTTTGATGATGCCTGCCAATTGGTATTGCACTTGGTATTTTCCAAGAAGATTCCGTGGCACTCCGTGGCTCCCCTGACTGGTTTCCGCTGCATCCCACTATGGGAACTACTGCCCTATGGGGAAGCATCTTCACCCACATGGCAGTAACCATGCACTAATATTGCCCAGATCTTTCACTATCCCACTGATGAGCTTGACCCTCATGATCTAAACCAAGCTCTTCTCCTCCAGACGCAACATCAACAGGTCCAGCAGCTGTTCTGAATGTGACAACTCCAGGGCTTGGACTTGGACCCAATGCATGACTCCAGTGCCCCACCAGGACAGCTTTGCCCATCTTGACAGACCTAGGTTGACTCCAATTGCACCTGCAGCTTGTCCTCCAGTAAACCCAGAGAACCAATCTGTGGTGTCAAAGCCAAACTCTAAACAGTCGACTAAAAGAAGGAACAAATGAACTGTTGAAACTATTCTAAATGAAGCAAAATGAAGCCCTTCTTGAACTGCCATGCATCCTTTTAACTAGACTTTCTATCTTAGGCCAATCGCCCAACCACACAAATACCCTGGAATGCCTCCTGCCAATGACCTGGATACCCTCACTGGAACAGGCCACCACTGCAACTTGCAGTGGCAGCCCTGAAACAGAATAAATTAGATCCACCACCACCCCGAGGAAGAGCAACCATCCTACAAAAAAGGGGTAAACTAGAATTGCAGAAATGGCAGACCACCCCATGCACAAATAAAGGTCTTTCCCAACTGGCGTGTATTGCAAATAATGTAGCTACTGGGCAAAATTGTCCAGTCTTCTCTGCAATACCACCAAATCACCCCACCCTCTTTGATTAGCTTTAGAAGTGTTGAACCTAATGTATACCTTACCTGACTTCCATAGCATATCCAAAAGACATACGGGCAGCCCAATCCTGTGTCCGCCAGGGTACTCTCCGAGTACCATAAATGTGCTTTACGGCACGTTTACGTCACCCAGTGCCAGGGGAGCACATGTTCCCCTGGTGCTTCGTTACACTAGATTGTGCCGTGAATCACATGAAGCCATCCCACTTGGAACTGCTGGAGCCTACTCTCCGTGTCTGAATAGAAGTCCGCTCTCCCCACCCCGTTTACCTAGCTACCCAATCCACATCCTGCATGCCCAGGAGAAGGATCTGGTGCTGTATCCCCACTCCCTGCAATCACCACTCCCTGCGGCCAAAGTCACAATGAAAGGGGCCCTTTCTCTGCATGCAGCATATAAAATCTAAGAAGGTGGGTAGAGGGGAGGAAGTCCTTATCTCCAGTAAACATATGTAGACACCTCTGTCGATAAAGGATGATTCATTCTTAGTCTTTGTCCTACAAACACATCAGGAAGGGCAGAATGGTTGAATTTATAAAGGATTATAAAGGTAAAAATGCAGAAAAAACTACTCTATAGACGTCTACTGTTCATTAAACATGACTTCCTTTTTCTCCAATGTTTACATGACATTTTAATAATTTACAAACGTCAATAATTAGATTTGTTGATTTAACTGACAGTGTATGGGAAGTGTGACTAGGTCAGCTGTTCTGACATATAAAACTACAACAACCATTTTATGTACGTGCGCACGATCTCCTTTCCTGGCTAAAAGTGGCCCCTCCCCCAAAGCCAGTGCTGATTGAAGCACATGAGGAGCCAATGGAATCTTCTTCACAGTCTAGCATGCTATCCCATGGATTGGATTGGTCAGTGCTGTAATGCTGGGAAAAATGGCATGTCCTAGGGTTTGATTATAGGTATAAAAATGTCCCATACTCGAATAATCATAATCAGTATGTCTTGGCTGATTGGCTCCATGCATATTAAGTGTCAGCATTCTGACACCACTGTTGTTGTTGCTTAGGAAAGCAAACAGTGAGCAAGGAGAGGCAAGATGGAGTGTGGCAATTCACCACCCTTTACCCTCAGCTCCACTGCTGCCTCCCTGGGGCATCACTGGGAGACACCAAATGACTTTCTATTTTATTTGTTACTGGTGGTGCAGTCTGAGTTGGACCCATGGAGAACTGGAAGCAGGGAATTAATCTCTTTTCTTCACAATCTCTTTTCTACCAAAATTCTCTTTCCAGCTGCTATTTGCTCCTGAAACTGCTGTTAGCAGTAAACAGATCCAGGGGTAAACAACAGTTTATTGGGAGACAACATGAGGGGGAAGAGGTACCTTCCCAAGCACTGCAGTCCATACCCAGACTGGTGGTGCAATCCTAAGTGGGGCTGGTGCTGTGGCCTTGGTACCTGCCTAGGGTGTCGCAAACGTGCTGTTAAACACATTTGCGTTACCCGGTGAGTAGGCGGTGCCGGCGCTGAGGCCTGCTCCACTCGCCCACCGAAGAAGGAGGCCAGCACTGTGGAGCCCCAAGGATGCAGCAATGAATTTCTTGATGCCTCGGGAGTCCAGAGTCTCAATGAACCCTTGAATAGATTTGGCCATGGCGTTGGTGAGGGAAACTAAGGTTGGGGGCCTGTCTAGTAACAGCTTTGTTTGCTCCAAGTCAGGAAGCTCCCAGAATGTGGCTTGTTTACAGGTTCAAAATTTGCTGACCAAAATCATTTGTGGCCAGTCATGGAATTTTCCAAAAGAACCAGAAGGTGATACTACTCTTGAACCAGCCAGCTACAGTGGGGGAGGGGTTAATCTGAAAAACAACAACAACAAAGTTTGGCCTCTTCCTTAAGGCCTGTGGGACCCGAGGCCTGCCATCAGCCCAATATAAAATGTCACAAGACTGGCCTGGGTCAGGCTCTCCTGAAATGCACTTAGTACCACATACACATGCAAACAAATGTGTCAGGCAACAATTGTATCTCAGTTGTCATTCATTACATGCAGATATTTTATTGCTTCTGCCACATGTGTTTGTTTGCCCCTGAACTGACATAAATTCGGAATGACGCACCTTACAGAGTCCCATCGTAAATCAAAAACAGGAAATAAAGAAGATTGCTCACATCCTGAATTCGGTCTACCATCTTTTTTTGTCAACATTAATTTTGAATGTGTAAACATTGTACAAGTGTTGCATTCTTGAAAATAGAAGACAAAAATATGTTACCTGCTTTAAACTGCATGAACGCAATTATGTTTGCAAGATAAAATAGCAAGTAGGAAAATACTTGCTGCTTTAATTTCACCTGTTTTGCAAATAGTCCAGATTACTGATCAATTCCCACTTACTCTGCACAAATTCTCCAAGAACTACAAGATCTCATTCTATAGAATCTTCTTCTACTTCTGCAAGCACTTTAATAATATTGGTCATTTATATAGTGTTATCCCACAGGCATGATGAGACCTGCTAGACAGCACATTACACTTGTAGCTAGTATCTGAAAGATAATTACATCATCATGTACTACATTGTCTCAGCTTGTTGTGAGCAGAGAAAAATGTGAATCTTATTTCATCTGAAAAGTGTTCCAGATCCTGAACTGAAAAGAATAGCTGAAAAATTATCAGGCCATAATCCAATACAGAGTTACATCCCAATCCTATTCTCCCTCCCCCCCCCCCCCCGCCAATGCAGCCACACCAAACTGGCTTGTGCTGCATCCTACAGAGGGGGGGGTCTCCTCTGGGTAGGCCAACCTGGGGCCCTGGCCAACCTGAGATAGTACCCCTGGCTTAGCCATGCTAGAAGATCTTCCTTTGGGGTGGAATTCCTTTTCCCTACTTCCTTTCACCTCAGACCGCATCTCCAAATATATTTAGTCAGTTCAATGAGATTTTTTTTTTTAATGGAACGTGTATAGTGACAATGTAAAAAAGGCTATTAAAACATAATTTAATCTCTGGAGGAAATACGTTCTGCATAATGCTTTTTTTTGTGCACAGTATTTGTATCAGAGAAACGAGCTGTAACAGTATATTGATTTACCAAGCAGCCTTCACAATTAAAATTCAGAATATTTCTGTGTACGTGATCATCCGGCTGTGAAACATTTTCAAATATAGAAGGTTTGCAAAACTGCAAAAGAAAATTGAAATGCGAGTCTCGTTTGCGTCTATGACCCCCAAAATGTAATAACTGAAAAATCTGCCTTTGAAGGCCAAACTGAGCCACTTTGCCACTGCCAATTCTTCAGAGCTTCAGAGCTTTTTGCTGTCTTTAACTTTTAACTTCTAATACCAGCAACACATGGTAGGACATCAGCAAGGTGCCTGTCTGTCTCTTCACCCTGCTGGACATTGTTGATGGGCACGAAAATGCACAGCGTAGTGGTGTCAAGTCACCTGTTCTTTGCCTTAGGTGTTACAAATTACAGTATAAAGAGGGAAAGGACCTGGCATGGTGGCAGTTCCATCTCAATTAAAAATTATGGCACTCACACTCAATCCTGTGTAACTCCCCACATGGCGATGCAGCAGTAATGTGGCTTCTGCTGCTGTGTCCTGCGGGGATGTTTTGGCATGTTGATGCCTCCTCAGGGTAAAGGAACATTTGTTCCCTTGCTCCAGGGTAAGCCCCAGCAGCCACCATGGGTCAACTCAGACCTGTGCCAGCTCTATAGCTGGCACAAGTCTGTGTTGACCCATGAAGGTTAATCAGGCCTGTGAAGGGGGTTAGGATTTGGCGGGTGTCGCTGCCACTGAACGGGCCCAATCCGCCCCTCTCCTCAATCCGCCCCTCCCCATTCTTCTCACCCCCTACCCTGTTCCATCCCTCCCCACTTCACTCCCATCCTCTGCGCAGCCTTACCTATGGCAGCGGGCACCCCCAGTCCGTCGTTGCACAGACCTGACTGCTTCCCGCTTGCGGCGTTGGCAGGACGCATCCGTCGGCACTGTTGCTTTTGTGACAGCCATAAAGGAGTTTACACCACCAGTACGCTCATTGCAGTGGCATAAATGCTCCTTAGAATTGGGCCGTAAAGCAATCCAGCACCACGGTACATATACATAGGAGCTTTCTGATTAGATTCCTGTTCACCACAAGGGGAAACAGATGGGCAGCTCTGGTGGGGGCTGGCTGTTTCCCTTGGCCAGGTTCTCCTCCACAGACCTCAAAGTGTGTGTGGGCAATGACAAATCAAGGTCAGGATGGGATACTGGCTTCACCTTTGAGCCAAACCTGGAGGGCAATTTCCTGAAATTTTCTGCTATGCTTCAGTAACCTGCACTGGGAGTTTCAAGAGGGAGGAAGCTAAGTGAGGCTATAAGTCACAGATCAGTAGCTATGTTCACCTCTACGCAGGCGTCTCATGTCTTTTGGCAAAGCAATTTGAGGCTGGCTCCCAAAGTTTGTTTCCCTTCTGGCCAAACAGAAACATATTGCTCTAAGAACAGCCATGATTCTGTCAAACATTTGGCATTTTTAAACTCTGTTTATTTCACTGAGCAAGTTAAGCATGTGCTGAACTCTCTTTGACAAAAACTATGGCAATTATGAGTGCAGAATGTTTGGGTGAATCTTGCCAAATTCCAATTATTCCTGACAATCCTGAAAATGGCCCTGACAAAATGCTTGGCTAGGAGAAATGTGCAATTGCTGGGGGGAGCTGTGTGTTCAGCCATAACAGACAACCAAGCATAGACTTCCAGAGAACATCTTGACCAGATAGAATCTTGGACAAATGCTCCATTCATTGCTTTTATGATAGGGGATTATTGGTGGGGGGATAGGAGAAAAGAGGCTGCTCTTACTGATGTAGTGACTCCCCCCCCCCATTTCTTTTCAGAAAAGTAGGCAATATGCCTGCAGACAGAAACAGCAGCCAGAATAGGGCAGATTTAAAACTTGTCTGTGAAGGAATGGGGACTGACAGTCAGAGAAGTTTGGTATGAGATGGAGGAAGAACAATGGAAAATATAAACGCCCCAAATACTGAATTGATTTATTTATTTTATTTCTTTAATATATTATTATCTCACTTACCAACATAAGTATTTCCAACACAGGAAACTTGAGTTGTGTTGCTTTAGAGACTGAGTTTATTGTCCTCTGTTAATTCTTTTGTAAGCACTCTAACTTTGGTTTAATCATGAATCCCACCCACTAGCCTACAGAAACCCTAGCCCTTTAAATACAAGAACAAACCCCCTTGTTCAAAAATCCCTTCCCTGAACATAAAAGTGTCTCACCCACAGAAACCGCAATATGAAACTTCCTGTCATTCTGCCCACAGCTCCTCTCCTTCCCCATCTCAGGGCAAACAGAAATCTCATCCTAGAAATGCATTTTGTGTTTGAGGCCTAAAAACTAATCCCCTTCTCTGCTATATTGCTCTTATGACAAGTATGATGGATGTCAGTGTAAACCACTTTAACGTTGAGGGTTTCTTTAAAAAAAACGGTTTTTGTCTCACCACTAGATTGCTTCATTTTGTTTTGTTGCAAATACAAAACACATAAAGGAGGTTGTATCATGGGCAAGCCTAAAAGCTAGTACTGTAAGGTGACAATCATGCTGCAGAAGATCATCCTGGAATGTGGCTTCTAACACAATAGGATAGGTTTCCAATGAATTCTGAGAACCGTAGTCTTTTATTATGATTTTTTTTTTTGCTTCTTTCCCCACCCTTCCTCCACCTCTTTCTTCATTTTCCAGTTTAGGGTGTGGCAGGAGGAGAGGTTGGAACAACACCGGGGAAGCGTTACCGGTACTTACCTGGTGTTGTGCCAGGGGAGCCCCACAATCTGGCTGCCACCTCAGGTGCAAGAAGGTTTTGGACCAGCCCTGCCCTTAGCCACTGTTTTCTAATAGACACTTCTATTGTCTCACACAGGTGTTCTGTGAATCCGAGTCCTTCTTCTCCAATCCCCATTACATGTCTTAACAAAAATGGTAGTGAACTGTTGACATACAGCCAATCCAGTGCAAATTCCCACTGCTGGAGGTTATTGATCTTCGCACATTTGCCCCTTGCCCCAGGGTAAGCCCCAGCAGCCACAATGGGGCAACTCAGACCTGCGTGAGCTATATAGCTGGAGCAAGTCCTCATTGCCCCATGTTGACGGATTGGGCCCTGGAGGGGGGCTAGGATGCAGCACGTGCCGCTGCCACCAATCCTGGCCCCCTCTGGGGCAATCCGCCCACCCCCGCCACTGTCGTCACCCATCCACCACCCCGTTACACCTTCCCTGTCTTCTCCGCCCTTCCCCCGCCCCGTTCCGCCCTCACGCTGCTCGGCGAGACTCACCTTCCTCGGCACGCACTGCTCCTTCGGCTTCTTCCTTTTTTGCAGTGGCAAGCACCAGTGTAGCATGCGCTGCACCGGTGCTTCCTTTTGTGTAGATTGTTCCAATAATCTCCTAATCCTACCATATTACCGTATTGGTCTGAGTATAAGACTCACTTTTTTCTCCTAATTTAAGTTTTTAAACTAGGGGTGCGTCTTATAATCAGGCTGTTGCAATTTAATGCCAGTGATTTAATTAAATTTTTTTAATAGCACCAAACTTTAAGGGTGCGTCTTATAATCAGGTGCGTCTTATACTCGGGACAATACGGTATAATCCAAAAGAAACATGAACATTAAGAACTGATTTGTACAGACCCTGCTTTCACCAGAAAAAATGTGACTGTCCTTGTGGAGCACGAATGTCCTACAGGAAAAATGGGACAGAAGCAAAGGAGCCAATACTGTGGCAGTAGTTGGACAGAGTACTGTATAGTAACTAACCACAAACTACAACTAACCACACACTAGTAACAGAGTAACTAACCACTGATAAGTCTTGGTCTGGAACTGACGCCAGGATCCTACTGACCAGTTTTATAAACTGTCAGTTTGCAAAGCAGGCCGTTGCCCATCAGGTCCTGCACAATTTGTGACCCAGAAGTCGTACATTGTGTCCTGCCAGATGCTTGACAACCCTTCTTTCTTGTAGTTTCAGGTGGGCTGCATTGCATTCACATCTGCCGCAGATGTGGCGGTTGTCCTAAACAGCCAGTCGCTGCATTCTTGTCAGGATGTGGGCTATGCCAGGGTGGCCTGGTCTCACCCACTGGCGTCACTACGGGGGGGGGGCGGAGCTGTAAGTTCTTCCGTGATCAGAAGAACGAAGCGCCCCGCCCCCGCGCCTTCCGACCCATTCAAAGCGGTGAAAACAATGCGCATTCACCGCTTTGACTGAGTCGGAAGGCGCGGGGGCGGGGCGCTTTGTCCTTCCGTGTAACGGAGGTTCCGATCACGGAAGAATGTACAGCTCCGCCCCCCTGTAGTGACACCAGTGGTCTCACCGCGGGTGAAGGGGATGTTCGTTCCCTTCCCACTGTGTAAGCACCACAGCCCCAATGTGCCTCCTCGGATGCACACCAGCTCTTTAGCTGGTGTACACCCAGGGAGGCTGTGTAATGCTGGCCTGGTCCGGGAATGGGCTTTGGATATCAGCAGAACCCAGCGTCAATATGCCCAACTCCTCCCAGGCTGGGCTCCCCTCCCTCCCCACCCCAGCCCTCCCTCCCCATGCCCTCCCACTGCCCAGTGCAGCACTCACCTGCGTCCGGTGGCATGGAGTCCATTGGGCAGTGGTGCAAGCAGTGCCGACTTCTGCACCGGCACTGCTTACACTAGAGGTTTCGAAAAAGTGCCTTATGGCACTTTTGCAACACCTTAGGCCGGAGGAGCGCTCGCTCCGCCAGCCTAAATTTAGGCGGGATTGCACAGCTAATCTGCTATGTCACAAAATTGTGCAAGGTTAGGTTATACGTTATTTTAAACTCTAGGAGAGGCAAGTCAAAACAGGGCCCTAGCTTTGCAGTCTTTTTCTCAGGCTGCAGAATTAACCCCTTATCCCCCTTTGTTGATGCTTCACATGGGCTGCAAAGCTGTGTGAAGCCTGCCCACGGCGTGGTGGGGTTAAGGAGAAGAAAGCACTTTTTGTTTCCTAGGCAACAGGGGATACTTGCTTCTCTTTCCACATCGCAGACCTGCAGCACAATGCCAGAAGCTAGGCAAATATTGCCTAAGCAACTGGGCAATATAGGCTCTCTCTGCCTGTGCTGAGACAAACTGCTGTGGAAGGTCAAAGAAAGTACAGTGAGGGTGTACTGGGGGAGATTTTGCACTCCACAAACCCAGGATTTTCACACAGAGGTGAAAACACATTCTGTACATGCTCTAGAGAGCATCCATCGTTTCTGAAAACAGTTTCAGAGGCTCTGTTGTTAACAATCCTAAATAGATAAGTGGTCCTGGAAATAATATTATATTCATAGTTCATAGTCTATACTTGTAAATCTGAGTTTTCAAAATAAGTGCAATGACATTGCACAGCCCCAGGGAAAGTTTACCCCTCTATTTTTGGACCTAGACATTATTTCCGTCATGCAGATTTCCCACTCCACACTTTGAACTCACACCATTTTTTTTCTTGTTGAACACCAGAGTTGACTCACAGTAACAGTGATTTGTGTCACCATAGGCAGACATATTTAAATGAAAAGGAAGGTGAAGAATTAATTCCTTTCCTCTCCTCATGACAGAACTGCTGCAAGTACAAAAGTAAATCACCAAGCATGCAATCCAGCTCCATTAAAATCAATGAGGAATTTGTCAACAGTGTGATGGGAGATGGATTGCAACACAGAAATATGTTCCCGGTCTTTTTCGTGCCACTAGGGTTTTTTCGTTTGTTTTTGATTTATTTTTGTTGTTTTTAAGGTAGGCACTTTAGATATATTTTTATCGTGAGCAATTCTAGAACATGTTACAGGCTAGTCAGTGCTTTTTTCTTGCTGGGGCAATACAGATGCTCAGAGGAAGATATTGTCAACCTGCCTTGACCAAAAAAATTATAGCTTAGTCTATGGACTGATGAATCAACTAACCAGCCACTACACAATGATCTGTAATCAAGCTTTCCAAGGTAACACTGTACCTGAAGCTGGCATTTTATGGGAAATGCTAAACTCTCTCTCTCTCTCTCTCACACACACACACACACACACACACACACACACACACACACGGACGGACAGACAGACGGAGAAGTGCTCCATCTTAGACCCTTCAAATCTTACTTTGAAAGGCCACTTGTTTATCACCTTCAGAAGTTGAATACAATCAAATTAAATAACTATTTAAGAGGAGACTGTTTTGAAGTGAGGTAGTGTCCACCCCCTCTTCTTTTCTGTGCCAGGTGCAGGGGAGTGGCAGCAGGAAACAGGTTATCTTGTTGGCTGTGTGCTCCCTGAGGCATCTGGTGGGGCCACTGTGAGATACAGGAAGCTGGACTAGATGGGCCTTTGCCCTGATCCAGCAGGGCTC
The DNA here is from genome assembly GCA_026170595.1 of Plestiodon gilberti rubricaudatus. Classification (NCBI taxonomy): domain Eukaryota; kingdom Metazoa; phylum Chordata; class Lepidosauria; order Squamata; family Scincidae; genus Plestiodon; species Plestiodon gilberti. The sequence continues at coordinate 188,740,119 of JANXHW010000002.1, read as the reverse complement.
TTCTTATGTTCTTATGTTCCACAAAAGCAGTTTCTAACAGCACTGCCACTGGAGGGACAAAGCTACCACTGCTGCCTTGATTATCTATAGACCAGGTATGTGCAGTCCGGAGGCACAACCTCACCTGACCCAACAAATAAAAAAAGTAACTTACCTTTCCCGAGTCGCTCCTTTCTGCTCCAGCACAATCAGTTAAGCAGCACACACACACATTACAGTACATAGGAGGCAGCTAGCAGAGCTGTCTCAGTTCCTAGTCTGCAATCATGGCTGACTTCCAATGAAAAAAAGCAGAGCAGCTGGCTTCCAATGGAAAAAAAGGCAGGATTCCTGCATCAGCAAGCGCTGGGGAGGCAGCAGGCAGATTTGCCTCAGTGAAAGCCATGAAACAGCGGGAAGCTGTTTTTTAATTTATATCCCGTTCTGGAGAGAAAGTGAGAGAGCGGGAATGCGATGCACACACACGTGAAGAAGATTTTGCAAGGTAGCGTAGGTTTCTCTACACTCTGTCTGTCCCTGTCTGTTGTGCTTCCCCAGCCTTGAACCTCACCACTATCAACTGCAGTTCTGGTTAGGCTGCTGTGTTCAAACTCCTTTTCGCCTTTGAAGCTGAAAGGAAATGAGTTGTTTTTCCTTTCCTGTAAACTGAGGATTTCATCAAACTAAATAAAGTGAAAGAGATCCATGAAGACCTCCTACTGTTTTGTTGTTGTTGTTGTTGTGAAAAACAACTAGGGTGTGTGTGATAACAGATTGACACCACTGTGTTGTAGGAGACTTTTAACCTTTTCCTCCCCCTCCCCAATGCCATTTTCCTGATTAATGCATATATGATGTTTGCATGTTGCTGTAAAATATGCTCTACTTTACAGCAACATGTGAACAAGGGAGTGCCCAAATGTTATGATCCAAACTCTCTGAGAGCAGGGAGAAGTCACATCGCTCCTCTCTGTGTTGATGCACAGCACTTGCTACACAAACACTGTTGGGATGAAACCACCAGAGTACCAATACCAGCTCCTGTTCATATGACCCCAAGCTGTGTGAACCCAAAGGGAACTGTGTTTATTGTTACTTTTGTAAACTGTGCAGTATTCCTGAGAAACTGTAATTAAAAATTTCATCCTGGTCGAGACTTTTATGACTCCCGGGGCTATCCCATTTAACAATGATGTCATTCAAAAAGGACTCAGTAAGACGACATACCGTATTTTCATATACCTGAATGTATATGATACCAGAGGTAAAGCAAATCCAGGGAGATATGATCATTCTTCCCTTTGTAAACACACATTATCTGTACTTGTGATAAACGTCAGATATGGCCTTCAGGTACCAAATTTCCTTCTATGCTACTGTTACCTTGTAGAAAACAACCCATAAAGCTTTCATTGCTGTAATAATGCATGAGCCAAACCATCTGTCCTCATATTTCTACATCGTGCAAGTTGCCATAACACATAACATACAGTAATCTCAAATGCTAACAACCAAAAGCATCTCTACTTCCAGTGAGTGCACAATGCAATATCCTGTTACATGTGTGTCTTCTAACGTGGATATGACTTTCTCCAATTGATCAGTTCTATTTCTAGTCATCAGAAATTATTATTAACATTATTAACAGTATTTATATACCGCTTTTCAACAAAAAGTTCACAAAAGCGGTTTACAGACAAAACCAAATGATTAAATGGCTCCCTGTCCGAAAAGGGCTCACAATCTAAAAAAAAAGCAGAATACCACCAGCAAACAGCCACCAGAAATGACACTGTGCAGAAAACACACACACACACACACACACACACACACACACACACACCATGTGTGTGTGTGTGTGTGTGTGTGTGTGTGTGTGTGTGTGTGTGTGTGTACAACCCTGTGAGGTAGGTGAGGCTGAGAGATAGTGACTGAGTCTATGTCCAACACCAGAACCACTACACCATCTTGGCTCCTATCCTGGCTTTACATATATATTTATATATATGAAAATATTTCTTTACCCAGCGTGTAATTCATCTGTGGAACTCCTTGCCACAGGATGTGGTGATGGCACCTGGCCTAGATGCCTTTAAAGGGGTTTGGACAGATTCATGGAGGAAAAGACCATCACAGGTTACAAGCCGTAAGCAACCTCCTGGTTTTAGAAGTGGGTTTTCTCTGTGCCAGGTGCAAGGGAGTGTCAACGGGAAACAGGTTATCTTGTTGTCTTGTGCTCCCTGAGGCATCTGGTGGGGCCACTGTGTGATACAGGAAGCTGGACTAGATGGGCTTTTGGCCTGATCCAGCAGGGCTCTTCTTATGTTCTTATATAAACATGCAATGCTGTGTAAACTGTTTCCTGAAGAAGTTCTTTGACCATAAAGAATTCTCAGTGTGCTATGATTTTAAATTATGTTCTAATTGTTGATTTCTAATGGATATTCATATAGTTTTTAAAAGACTGGGTAGCTTAAGAAAATAGCAGCCTACACATCATTAGCCTACACCTAAAGGCATATACCAAACTGAATTTGCAAACGTTTTTTTTCCACCCTAGTTATAGCTCTACCACTTATGTCTCAAGCCAGTGACAGAAAGTCTTATACAATGTACCATTGTACTTTCCTATTTTTACTGCTTACCATGGAATGGCCAGTCCCTATTATGTATTGTTATAATGGCCTACTACCACATAGCAACATTTTGTGTAAATCTATTTCTTGACTGTACCTGATTGTAGGGCTGACTGCTCCTTCATTAAAAAAAAATAATAATTCCTGAACATAGAAAAGTGGAAAATATCAAGGATAGAAAATACCTGGCCCTGCAATATACTAGGGCCAGTCCATCCATGAAGCTGACTGAAGTGGCTGTCTCGGGCAGCAGCAGGGTGGCAGGGGGTCACCACCTCTATCTGCCTATTACCTCCACTGCTGCTCCTTTTCTTCCCATTGCCTGGATTGGAAAAGTGATGACAGAGTGGAAGTGGGGGCTCCAGCCTGCCATTGCCCTCTCTTCCACTTCACTCCCCTCTTCTGTCTCCAGGCCAGAGAGTGGGAGAAGCAGAGTCTGCCACATCACATCACATCACACACACACACACATCACTAGGTACTGGGGCAGCATTTGGTGCCAGGAGGTCTTGGGCCAGCCCTGACTACAGCCCTTCTTCCTGATACGGAAGAGACATGCAGTTCACTTGGAAGGGCTCAGTGGTGGAGCACAGGCTTCCCATGCAGAAGTTTCAGTCCCTGCCGTCTCAAGGTTGCGCTGAGACGTATTGGTCTGAAACCTTGGAAAGCCACTGCCAGTCATATTGCCACTTTGTCCCATAATATTGGTACACAGCAGCTTTCTATAACATACCTGGGAGTAAGTGCCATTGCATTGAGTGGGCTTTCCTTCTGAAGAGACAAGCACATAGGATTGTACTGTAAGTGCAGGATATGGTTTATTATTATTCCATCACATGAACCCATGTCTGCAAACTGAATCAAGAAACTACTACTTCATCTGTGAGAACAAGGTCTCATGGGTACACTGACCATCATCTCTCTCTCTCTCTCTCTCACACACACACACACACACACACACACACACACACACACACACACACAAAGTATGATTTACTGCACAGAAGCATGTCACAAACAGGAGATGCACACAGTATGTACTCAGAATTCTTGAAACTTGTGAAGCAACCTCACATCTCCTGGGTATTCCAGAGTCCTTGCGTGAGAGGCAGACTGTCTCTTCACCTCTGTTGCTAAATTGCAGCCCCGCTGGAAATTTGCATCTATCCTACTCCTTGCAGTGGTCCAACTTCTCCGATTTTCAGCACTGACGAGTAAAGCTGGGAATTGAGGGTAACCATGTTTACTCACTTCGTAGAAATGTGACACTGTCCTATAGTGTCATGCTGTGTTGTTTATAGTTCACAATTCATCCGAGGAAAATGATTGAAAATGAGGGGCTGCACAGAAGAAGAGATCGATGAAATAGGAAAAGATGAAACAGCTGAAACGGCATGTTGATTTCCGTTTCGCAAGCCATCTTCACCCAATGACAATTCTTTAGACCACCTTGTTCTGGAAGGTAGATGCTCATAGCAATTGGTTTGGATTTGCTAACTGTAAGCTTGGCAGGCTTTTCTTGAGGTCAGAGAGCAAAAATGCCATTAACGTGTTACCATTTTCGCCTTTCAAATCAACCATGACTTCTCTACTTCCACATATATGCTTCATTGTGGGTGTGAAACAATCTTTTAGAAGAAGTCATTCCCTCAGGGAAATATTTGCTAGGATAGGTGGGATGGATATTTTAACAGTCTGACATCTGAAATGAATGTTCCTTCTCTTTGATTTTTTTTCCTCCCAGAGCTTTCAGGTTGGCCAACATAAAACCTAAGCCCAAGTCGTTTCCTCCCTTTATTTCCACCCATTGTACTTCCATTTTCTTTATGCTTATCTTTTCTGTGGTCATCTCTTTGGGATAAGGGTGGACTTTTTTTTTGTTTCTGTTTTCGCTCTTTCGGTTTCATTGTCTGCTTCTATAGCTGGGATTTCTGTTCCTCTGCTGCCTACTTTGGTTCTTCCCCTTCTTCTTTTAAAATGCTCTTTAAGAGTTAACCATGTTACAAATTAAATATAAATTAATTGCTTCAATCATTTTGTTATATCTCAGAGCTTCCGAAATGTTTTTAGCCCATGACCCATTTCGTCAGCTGGGCAGCACCCCAGAATGCCTTGTGGCGGCCAGGTCGCACCCCAGAATGCCTTGCGGTGCCACAGCCAGTGGCGGCCTGCAACTTTTTCGTAACCCACCAAAAATTGGCAATGGTTCACGAGTGATTTGGGAACCACTGTTATATCTTATACAACTCTTGTATATTCACATCTCTTTTTCTGTCTTCCCTGCCACCTTCCCCCTTATGTCTCATAAATAGTTAGATTGTAAGTTTTGGGGCAGTGAGAGTTTATAACATTAATTAAGCCCTGCTAACTGGGCAAGAGGCACTTTTTCAATTGGTGCTCCTCTTATATTTAGCAGGGAGAGAGTAACTGCTCCCCTTTCACCTCAGCACAATGTCTTTTCTGGTGGCTATTTGCTGGTGGTGTTCTGCATCTTTTAAGATTGTGAGCCCTTTTGGAACAGGGAGCCATTTAATCATTTGATTTTGTCTGTAAACCGCCTTGTGAACGTTTTGTTGAAAAGCAGTATAATAATAATAATAATAATAATAATAATAATAATAATTCTTTCTGGTGCTCTGAATTTAAATAGAGGTGCACCAAAAGCTGACAGTAACTTTTGTGGGCATTTTTATTAGCATAGAAAGGTGCCCGATTTGTGCTATTTTTTAAGGATCAGTTTTGTTTTCCTCAGTAATGTCAGCATTTAGTCAAATCTAATTGGCTAGTTAGCATTCTAGCATTCTACCATGATGTTCATTATGTGATCCCTGATTGGCTGAGGTCACCTCTAGGAAGGTGAAAGAATCTCTAACCAGGGAAAACCATGCCATACAAACAGATAATGGATCAAATTGGAGTGAACACTGGTAAAAAATAATATTCTCATTAATTAAAGGGGATTTGGACAAATATTTCAGCACTACTTTTTTTTTTTAACCAGCGCAGTCCTACACATGTCTACTCATTGAGTTCAGGTAAGTGTGTATAGAATTGCAGCTTAACAAATATTACTTGTCCCCTGAAATGGAAAAAGGTGAACATTTGTCTGAGCCCTAATTTTAGGTGCTAGTTAAATTTTAAAAAATCATCATCTAAATGTTTGGCAGCAGTCACTCAAAATAACCTGCTAATTCATCACACAGAATGCATAATGCATGACTTGCAGCTCAACCCTATGCTTTTCTACTCAAAAGTAAGCCCCATTGAATTCAGTGGGATTTTTTCCTAGGTAATTGCATATAGGATTGCAGCCTAAATGCCCAGTCCTACCCCATGGAGGCATGCACTGCATGCTATAGTGGGGGGTGATCAGGAGGCCTGTGAATTTTCCCTTACCTAACTCTTACCTCTGTGTAGGTCCCCTGATGGTCTACTCTAAGGATCTCCTTAGACCTATGTCAGCTATATAACCCCCTCCATCCCCCAAGTTACCCCATTAATCCCCACCCACCACTCACCCTCACTGCCCACGTAGATCTCCAGTGGTGGATGGGTGTTCTGGTGGCATGTGTGTGCTGTCACCAGCCATTTCTGCTGGTGGCCTCATTGTGCATGTTATCTCTGCATCTGCAGTGCTGATGGAGATGGCCTTCTGCTGATGGAAGACTAGTTCCATCAGCAGAAGTCGCCCATAGGATTGGGCCTTTAATCAGGTCCTGAGCCATTTTTGAACATAGAAATACTTTTTTTAAAAAAATTAGAAGCTGTTCTCTTACAAATGTAGTACTTAGTGAGCAGCTCAGCCTTCATCATACTGTACAGTGCTGCACTGGCGTCGCTCGAGGTGGGGCGGAAAGCTAAGTTCTGCAGCTTTCCACCCCACCATTACTCTCCGGTACGTGGCGCCCCACCCCCTCGTCTTAGGAGCCCGTCAGCGGAGAGAAAGCAACGTGCAGGAGTGTCCCTGCGCGTTGCTTTCTCTCCGCTGACAGGCTCCTATGACGAGGGGGCGGGACACCTCATACCGGAGAGTAATGGTGGGGTGGAAAGCTGCAGAACTTAGCTTTCCGCCCCACCTCGAGCGACGCCAGTGCAGTGCTGCTTGGCTCCTGCCCATGATGTTTCCAAGACACACCCTCTTACAATCTCTAGGGCAACTGTACATTTGTTTTAAAAAATGTGTGGAGATTTTGTGTGTGTGTGTGTGTGTGTGTGTGTGTGTGTGTGTGTGTGTGTGTGTGTGTGTGTGTGTGTGTGTGTGTGTGTGTGTGTGTGTGGTTTTTTAAGAAGGTGAAGAACGAATGCACATATACTACCTGTAGGGGTTTAAAACATTTCTAAAGGTTGCTCAGCCATCTGATGTACAAGGAGAATATGGCTACAATTTTATACAGACTTACCAGAGATACAAGTCCCATTGGTAATACCCATGAGTAGACATGCGTAGGTTTGCAGTGTCAGTGCATGAGTATGTGTATGTTGGAGGTTGAGACTGATGGCTGTTCCAGCATTTCATGATGGAAGGTACATCTGTCATACATATTACAAAACTGATAGCACAATCCTAACCAACTTTCCAGCACTGGTGCAGCCGCAATGGAGCAGCGAGTGGCCTCACGGGAACGAAGTGGCTCACGGGGACAAAGTGGCAAGATAAAAAAAGACACAGCGAGTTAAGCAGCTGGGCGAGGAGAGGGTAAGCAAGGAGAAGGTAAGTGAACTCTCTCAATTGTGCAGCTTTGTCTAACTTTAATTTACCATTAACTGTAAAGGACTTGGTTAAAGCTACCTTAAGCTACCTTAAACTTAAGATAGAACTAAGCCTAGCTAGGAACTAAGCCTAGCTTAAGTAGAACTAAATATAACCTGAGGAGGGGGATTGTAAGGTCCAGTAGCTAGGACACAGGCACAGAAGCTAGGTGGGAAATTAAATAGATTCAAAACACAAACAAGCACCTATCTAAAAGACAGGGGCAGAAACTGGACAAGCCTGGGAGCTGGTTCTAAAGAAAATTGCAGTCCAAATCTAAACAGGTCTACTCTGAGTAGATTCTACAGCTGATTCTAAAGAGAATTGCAGTCCAAATCTAAACAGGTCTACTCTGAGTAAAACCAGTGTTTACTAGAGAGTAAAAAGCCCAGGGCAGAGACCTGAGTCTACTTTAGAGTAGGAGCCTAAAACAAAACAAGAGGAGGCTAAAAGAAGGGGAGAAAGCAAGCTAAACTGCACCTTAAGCAGAGTTAAACTTAAGCAGAATTTAAAACCTACAGTTTAAAACATACAGACCGCATGGTATAGAAGGCCACATGGTAAATTAGGGTGACTCAGAAACCATAGCAACACACATTCCTGCCAGCTGAGTAGGTCAGATGTAAATTGAGGCAGCAGCAGGAACAATAGCAACAGGAATTTCCTGCCAGTAAACCACATCAGGCCCTGCCCCCCTTAGAGGCCAGTCTTTTCAAACTTTCAGGTAGGCAGGGGGAGGAGCTACACAACAGTTTAAATCTGGGGCTGGTTTGCGAGTGAGCCCTTTCAGGAGCAGCGAGTGGCCTCACGGGAACGAAGTGGCTCACGGGGACAAAGTGGCAAGATAAAAAAAGACACAGCGAGTTAAGCAGCTGGGCGAGGAGAGGGTAAGCAAGGAGAAGGTAAGTGAACTCTCTCAATTGTGCAGCTTTGTCTAACTTTAATTTACCATTAACTGTAAAGGACTTGGTTAAAGCTACCTTAAGCTACCTTAAACTTAAGATAGAACTAAGCCTAGCTAGGAACTAAGCCTAGCTTAAGTAGAACTAAATATAACCTGAGGAGGGGGATTGTAAGGTCCAGTAGCTAGGACACAGGCACAGAAGCTAGGTGGGAAATTAAATAGATTCAAAACACAAACAAGCACCTATCTAAAAGACAGGGGCAGAAACTGGACAAGCCTGGGAGCTGGTTCTAAAGAAAATTGCAGTCCAAATCTAAACAGGTCTACTCTGAGTAGATTCTACAGCTGATTCTAAAGAGAATTGCAGTCCAAATCTAAACAGGTCTACTCTGAGTAAAACCAGTGTTTACTCGAGAGTAAAAAGCCCAGGGCAGAGACCTGAGTCTACTTTAGAGTAGGAGCCTAAAACAAAACAAGAGGAGGCTAAAAGAAGGGGAGAAAGCAAGCTAAACTGCACCTTAAGCAGAGTTAAACTTAAGCAGAATTTAAAACCTACAGTTTAAAACATACAGACCGCATGGTATAGAAGGCCACATGGTAAATTAGGGTGACTCAGAAACCATAGCAACACACATTCCTGCCAGCTGAGTAGGTCAGATGTAAATTGAGGCAGCAGCAGGAACAATAGCAACAGGAATTTCCTGCCAGTAAACCACATCAGGCCCTGCCCCCCTTAGAGGCCAGTCTTTTCAAACTTTCAGGTAGGCAGGGGGAGGAGCTACACAACAGTTTAAATCTGGGGCTGGTTTGCGAGTGAGCCCTTTCAGGAGCAGTGAGTGGCCTCACGGGGACCAAGTGGCTCACGGGGACAAAGTGGCAAGATAAAAAAAGACACAGCGAGTTAAGCAGCTGGGCGAGTTCAGCAGCAGGGCGAGGAAGCCAGGCCCCACACACTGCCCGGCACGTCCCTTGAAGAGAGGAGAGCTCCAATAACATTAAGGTACCCAAACTGTTTTAAACCCATAACTTACAAAAAAAGCTATGCAGTCAGACAGCCAGCAGAAGGGTGGGGGCTGTCCAGTGTTTTGCACTGAGTGTCACATGTATGACTATCTGCCTCTTGGGCACATGTCATGGGTGTGTGCTCGGTGCAAAGAGCTCCAGGCTCTCAGGGAACGGGTTCGCTCCCTTGAAGCCACGGTTGCTGACCTGGAGAAGCAGAGACAGGTAGAGAGGAACCAGGGTGAGACTTCTAGGGACGTGGAGGCATCGTCCTACCCTCAGTTGGCCAGCACTTCAGCTGCCAGGGAAGGGAGTCTCAGGGCTGGAGGACATTGCTCTGGAAAAGAGGGAAACAATCCCACAGTGGGGACCCCTTCTTCAGGTGATGGGCCCGTATCCAGTCGCACTATGGATACTCCTCTGGGGAGAGGGGGAAGGGGGCTTCTTGTTGTGGGTGACTCTATAGTCAGGAACATAGAAAGGGGGGTCTGTGACGGATGTGAGGACCGCACGGTGACTTGCCTACCTGGTGCGAAGGTTGCGGACATCACCTCTCGTCTAGATAGGCTGGTAGAGAGTGCTGGGGAGGAGGTAGCGGTTGTGGTGCATGTTGGCACCAACGACGTGGGGAAATGTAGCCGGGCGGTCCTGGAGGCCAAATTTAGGTTGCTAGGTAGGAAGCTCAAATCCAGGACCCCAAAGGTGGCGTTCTCAGAAGTGCTACCTGTTCCACGCGCAGGGACAGCTAGGCAGGCGGAGCTCAGGGGTCTCAATGCGTGGATGAGACACTGGTGTGAGGAGGAGGGGTTTAAGTTTGTTAGGCACTGGGGAACGTTTTGGGACAAGCCGGGCCTGTACAAGAGGGACGGGCTTCACTTGAACCAAAACGGAACCAGACTGCTGGCGCGTAACATTAAGAAGGTGGCAGAGCAGCTTTTAAACTGACTCCTGGGGGAAAGCCGACAGGAGCCGAGGGGCATCCGGTTCGGGACTCCTCATTCCTCGGGAATGAGGGTGCAGAGGATGGGGAACAATCAAGTAATAACAGAATAAGAATTGGGAGTGGTAGCGTGATGGGACATGACAGCCAGTCTAGCAAAACAGAAGGCTGCAGGAATAAAGGGGCAAACATGCAGCCCTTCTTGGGGGACCAGGTATATAAGTGCTTTTATGCAAATGCCCGAAGTCTACGGGCAAAGATGGGAGAACTGGAATGTTTGGTGGCTAGGGAAAACATTGACATAGTAGGTATAACAGAAACCTGGTGGAATGCGGAGAACCAGTGGGATACTGCAATTCCAGGATATAAACTCTATAGGAGGGACAGAGAGGGGCGTGTTGGAGGTGGGGTGGCCATCTATGTCAAAGAGGGGGTAGAATCCACCAGAGTAGAGCTGGAGGGGGGCTCTGACTCCTCCGTAGAATCACTGTGGGTTAGATTACCAGGCTCCAAGAGTGATGTAATAGTAGGGGCATGCTACCGTCCTCCAGATCAAAAACCTGAAGGGGACCTTGAAATAAGGAAGCAAATCAGGGAGGTGTCAACGAGAGACAGGGTTGTAGTCATGGGGGACTTCAATTATCCTCACATCGACTGGGTCAATTCATGCTCAGGTCATGAAAGAGAGACTGGATTTCTGGATATGTTAAATGACTGTGCCTTAGAGCAGCTTGTCACGGAACCGACCAGAGGACAGGTGACTCTGGACTTGATATTGTGTGGCACTCAAGATCTGGTCAGGGAGGTAAATGTTACCGAACCGTTGGGGAACAGTGACCATGCTGCGATCTGTTTCGCCATGCATGTCGGAGGGAGAGTGCCGAGCAAATCTGACACGAAAACCCTTGACTTCCGAAGGGCAGACTTCCCCAAAATGAGAAGACTAGTTAAGAAAAAGCTGAAAGGGAAGGTAAAAGGAGTCCAATCGCTCCAGAGTGCATGGAGGCTGTTTAAAACAACAGTCGTAGAGGCCCAGCGGGAGTGTATCCCACAAAGGAGGAAGGGCTCGACCAAGTCCAGGAGGATGCCGGCATGGCTAACAAGCACAGTTAAGGAGGCTATAAAAGGCAAGGAAGCTTCCTTCCGTAAATGGAAGTCTTGCCCTAATGAGGAAAATAAACAGGAGCACAAACTGTGGCAAAAGAAATGTAAAAAGATGATACGGGAGGCCAAGAAAGACTTTGAGGAACGTATGGCAGGCAACATAAAAGGGAATAATAAAAGCTTCTTCAAATATGTTAGAAGCAGGAAACCTGCCAGGGAAACGGTGGGTCCGCTGGATGGTGAGGGAGAGAAAGGGGTGATAAAAGGGGACTTGGAGACTGCAGAGAAATTAAATGAGTTCTTTGCATCTGTCTTCACGGCAGAAGACCTCGGGCAAATACCGCTGCCGGAACGGTCTCCCCTGACTAAAGAATTAAGTCAAATAGAGGTTAAAAGAGAAGACGTCTCAGACTTAATTGACAAAATAAAGATCAATAAATCACCAGGCCCGGATGGCATCCACCCAAGAGTTCTGAAGGAACTCAAGAATGAAGTTGCTGACCTCTTGACCCAAATATGCAACTTGTCCCTTAAAACGGCCACTGTGCCAGAGGATTGGAGGATAGCTAATGTCACGCCAATCTTTAAAAAAGGAAGGAGGGGGGACCCGGGGAACTACAGGCCGGTCAGCCTAACATCTGTTCCAGGGAAGATGGTGGAAAGTCTCATTAAGGATAAAATCTTAAAATACATAGAAGAACAAGCTCTGCTGAGGGAGAGTCAGCATGGCTTCTGCAAGGGGAAGTCTTGCCTCACAAACCTGTTAGAATTTTTTGAAAAGGTCAACAGGCATGTGGATGCGAGCGAACCCGTGGATATTATATATCTGGATTTTCAGAAGGCGTTTGACACGGTCCCTCATGAAAGGCTCCTGAGAAAACTCCACAGTCAGGGAATAAGAGGGCAGGTCCTCTTGTGGATTAGGAACTGGTTGAAGACCAGGAAACAGCGAGTGGGAGTCAATGGGCAATTTTCACAATGGCGAGAGGTGAAAAGCGGTGTGCCCCAAGGATCGGTCTTGGGACCGGTGCTTTTCAACTTATTCATAAATGACCTGGACTTGGGGATAGGCAGTGAGGTGGCCAAGTTTGCGGATGACACTAAACTTTTCCGGGTGGTAAAGACCAGCAGGGATTGTGAAGAGCTCCAGAAGGATCTCTCCAAACTGGGAGAATGGGCAGCAAAATGGCAGATGCGCTTCAATGTAAGTAAGTGCAAAGTGATGCACATTGGGGCAAGAAACCAAAATTTCACATATACGCTAATGGGTTCTGAGTTGTCTGTGACGGATCAAGAGAGAGATCTTGGGGTCCTGGTGGACAGGTCGATGAAAGTGTCGACCCAGTGTGCGGCGGCTGTGAAGAAGGCCAATTCCATGCTCGGGATCATTAAAAAGGGGATTGAGAATAAAACGGCCAATATCATTATGCCTTTGTACAAATCGATGGTAAGGCCACATCTGGAGTATTGTGTCCAGTTCTGGTCACCATACCTCAAAAAGGATATAGCTGAATTGGAAAAGGTGCAGAAAAGAGCGACCAGAATGATTAGTGGGCTGGAGCACCTCCCTTACGAGGAAAGGCTACAGCGTCTGGGGCTTTTCAGCCTAGAAAAAAGGCGCCTGAGGGGGGACATGATTGAGACTTATAAAATTATGCATGGGATGGAGAGAGTGGATAGAGGGAAATTCTTCTCCCTCTCGCACAACACCAGAACCAGGGGACACGCACTAAAATTGAGTGGAGGGAGAGTTAGAACAGACAAAAGAAAATATTTCTTTACCCAGCGTGTGATTCATCTGTGGAACTCCTTGCCACAGGATGTGGTGATGGCACCTGGCCTAGATGCCTTTAAAAGGGGTTTGGACAAATTCATGGAGGAAAAGACCATCACAGGTTACAAGCCATAAGCAACCTCCTGGTTTTAGAAGTGGGTTTTCTCTGTGCCAGGTGCAAGGGAGTGGCGACTGGACACAGGTATCTTGTTGTCTCGTGTGCTCCCTGAGGCATCTGGTGGGGCCACTGTGTGACACAGGAAGCTGGACTAGATGGGCTTTTGGCCTGATCCAGCAGGGCTCTTCTTATGTTCTTATGTTCTTATGTTCAATGCAGCCCCCAGGTAAGAGAACAAATGTTCCTTCACCTTGAAGAGGCCTCCATGATTGACCGTGCACTGAAAAATGCAGTGTCTGCCCTGTTGGCAGGGCTACTCCGGTGCTGGAAAGTTGGTTAGGATTGCACTGACAGAAAAAGCCAGGTTCACACTGTGGGTGAACAACTTGCTGTAAATTCTCTTCAAATATTATGTTTTCCTCTCATACTTAAGTACAGAAGCCTGCTTAATTAGATTAGTGAGATAGGAAATTAGGGTCACTTCATTTCCCCCTTTTAGCATGGTGTGATGTAAATCCCCTGGCCAGTTGTAAGCACTGGCTCTTTGCTGAGACCATCAACATTCAGTTTTATTCATACGATGCAGTGTCTCAAAGCAAGTCATTGACTGTCATGATTTTGGGCGGGAGTCCAGCTGATAGTGACAGGGAGGATAATGTGACAGGGAGGATAATGATAATCACTGCCTTCACATTGTAAATGGTGTTTTAGTCTTTATAAAGTATGCAAAATCTGAAAACAAAACAGGGAAAAATAAAGCCAGGGAATGAGAAAGATAAATGGAACCAACTCTTCAAATAGGTGGCAAAAAAAGGGAGCTCTCTAAAGACTGTGCAAATGTTAAGAGTACAAGCCTGACTGAAGCAGCCAGGCTTGGAGCAGCCAATGCCTCCTGCATATTCTTATTACTGGAAATATTCATGCTACACTTCATGTTGACATAACCCTTCCCTTCAACATGAACTTACTGAATGTGTAGATTTGGGCAAATCGAGGGCGTCTCTCTGCTCATTGAAGACTGCACCCGCTGGGAGTTCCTAACGTGTGGGGTGGGTATCCAGGACATGGATGTGAGGTGGATGTCTTTTCATCCTGTGTACAGCATCATGCATATGGATGGTATTGTGGATAGACAGCCAGGCAGACAGGAGACAGGAGCAGCTTTACCCTTAGGCAAAGTTAAATGGCTACCTAAAGGAGTGATTTGCCTGAAACAGCAGATAAATGGGACGTAGCTCAGCAACAGTAGGCCTGAAGGAAGAAGGGATTGATTGATCGATAAGTGTACAGATCTGGGCATTCGGTATACTCTGTATCCAAATATGATTTTGCTATGCCTGTGGTCTGAAGAAATGACTTCTGTCTCAGAATAAAAATCAACAACAAACCCACATTTTAAGTTATGTGAAGCAGTGATGAGTATTGACACCACTTGGGGAGCTCAAACAGCAGCATTCTGTACTTCAGTTCCTCCCCCCCCCCCCCCGTGTCTAATTTGAATTGGGCTCAGACCACTTTCAAGATTAGCCCAGTTTGAAATGGATCTTCCCTGCTGCCTTCTTTCCTAATCTTACCCAGGTGAGAGGCTCGTAACAGCAGCTATGTTTTGTCCCAGTTAGGCTTACAGGCTGGATGCTTTTGCAAACTTACGTAGCAGTGTCCACATTGGTTCTAGGAAATATTGGATGTATAGCTACCGTGCTTGATAAAGAATCAGTGGCGTTCCTGAAGGGAGCACCATAAGGCTGCCTTCGCCACTGGAATGGCTCTGGGGGCAAATAGAAAAGGCCGCGTTACACTGGTTTGCAAGGTGCGGTGCAGCGTCTTGCACCACTTACAGTGCCGCACACACACCCTCCAAGAACACCACTGATGAAAATGCAAGAAGAGTCGAGCTGGGTCAGACTATCGGTCCCTCAGGCATCCCAGATGCCTCTGGAAAACCCATTAACAGGAAATACAGGCAAGCATTGCTCTTCTGCTCTTGCTTCTCAGCAACTGGCATTCGGAGACATAGATCAATGGATGCTGCTGTGAGCATGAGGCAGGAGTGTGACGGAATGCAATCTGGAATGGGATCAGACCGCAATGATTTATTTTTGATAATCCACAGAGCATTCTTGAAAATAGTTTCAGTTAAGTCCATTCTGATTTGAGACCAGGGGAATCCCCCCTTCACTGGTGAAAGCGAATGCTCTGAAGAGAATGAAGGAAGAGGCAGGGCTGTGTGCTGTAGGAGGACCGGAGGATGCAGGCAGAGAGACTCGTAGGGAAAAATGGTGAGAGATCACTTATAGGTTGTGTGTGGAGTTAGGAGTTTTGAAAGCAAAGCTACAGCTGTGTTGTAAAACGCATGTTCTGTAGATAGATGGTCTCAGATTCAGTTCTTCAACCTTTCAGTCAAAGACTCTGGACATCAAGTCAAGGTCAACAGTAATTGGCTAGAAAAACTGACAGCGCAATCCTGTGTAAAAAGATACACAGGTATCCTAAGCCTATTGCAGGCTGCCCCGGGGATGCTAGACCACACCTCGGGAGAAGGGGACTTTCGTCCCCTTCCCCGGGTGTAAGTGAGCCCAAGGGCATCCATGTACAGACCTGGCATCCATTCAGGGAGGCTGTGTAATGCCGGCGCGGGCCAGGAAGGGGCTCAGGATATCGGTGCTGATATCCCCTCTCCCGGGCCGGCCAATGGCCCCCCTCTCTCGCCATCCCGCCTCCCCACTGACTGGAGCAGGACTTACCTTACAGCACTTTTGCAATGCCTAACGCCAGCAGAGTGCTCACTCCACCGGCATTTAGTTCCCCTGGATTGTGCTGTAAAGCACATATATGCTTCATGGTAAATAGTGGGGTTATACAATAGAGATGGATTGAACGAGTGGGTATGACAGACAGGCAAGACAGGCAAGACAACCTTATAGATTGTGAGATGCAGCGGTCAAGAAAAATGGGATTGTCCAGATTTGCCCAGGTATTATTGCCGAGACTTATAGCTTGGTTGCGAATCAAACTCAAAAAGCAGCCTTAAGAGATATGATGGCATCGGTTCAAAAGATGCCTTTGTGTGGCAGACTTGACCTTCCAAAAGTCCAGTTGTGTCAGATGAGAGCAGCTGCAGTTAAACTTGATGCTGGTGCTAGTCGCAACCATTGGGCTTGTTTCTGTTTCACTTCTGCCACATCTCAGTGATGAACATCTAACTTGAACATTACAGGGTAATTAATTACATAAAGAAAGTTCACCTTTTATGCCAGCTCACGTTTGGCAGATAACAGTGGCATCACTTCAGAAATGCATACATGAATCTACTTTGAATAAATTGGATCTTGCTGGAACTTTTTACAGTGAGTGCTGCAAAAACCAAACACACACAGAAGCGTCGGTGGCCCCCCCACGGGGGGTTGAATGCTTGCCACTGATCAAACAAAAACCTTTGAGAGAAAAATCTACAGTACTTGGATATTTTTTTTTAAAAAAATGGATGCAGTCTACACTGCACTTTCTCTACACTGCAGCAGGCAAGGACTGTTGCCTTACAAGCTTTGGACAGCATCAAAGTAACCCTTTCAAAGATAACTTGAAGCTTCACGCAGTCACCGTGTTAGCAGAAGAGGTTTTCAAAAGTGTAAAAGGCAGAGCAAATCAAAAGAGTTGCATTTTCCATTTCTACTTAAAAACAGTCTTTAAACACTTCATTAATGTGCAAGTTAGAAAGGCAGGGCTAGCTTTATCCAGGACCAGAGTTCTCATATGCTATAGTTTAAAACATTTACACCCACCTGTCCAAAGCTCAAGCCAGGATGGTATAGTGGTTTGGGAGTCGGACTTAGACCTGGAAGATCCAGGTTCAAATCCCCGCTCAGCCACAAAGCTTCCTGGGTGACCTTGGGCCAGTCACTATCTCTCAGCCCCACCTACCTCACAGGGTTGTTGTGAGGACAAAAAGGAGGGGAGGAAATATGTACACCACTCTGAGCTCCTTGGAGGAAGGGCGGTATAAAAATGCGAAAAATAAATAAATAAAAATAAAAGGGGGGGCATGTCAGATCAAAACTGAAGCTATTTCTTCCTCTGTTTTTCTTTTCTTTTTTCAGAGACTAGAGGCATGGGATTGTAGAAGGGAGGAGATGAGCGAAAGGCAGGGCTAGCTTTATCCAGGACCAGAGTTCTTGTATGCTATAGTTTAAAACATTTACACCCACCTGCCCAAAGCTCAAGGCAGCATCCAACAAAATCAAACAATAAACAGCAATCGGACAAATTCAAAACAATAATCAATGAATTCAATGATGTTTACAGCCACAAGACCCCAGCAGCAATGGTAGGTCTTCAAGTTCTGGTTGAAGGAGACATTTCATTCTCTTTGCTTCTGTATATTCAGGCTGGGAAAAGTTAATGTGGTTACTGTCCTGTCCTGTCCTGTCTGTCTGTCTGTCTGTCTGTCTGTCATGTCCTGCTTTAATAAAACCTGCATGAGTCGTGCAGGTTTTATTAAAGCAGGACATCCCCACCTTTCCCCCCCATGTGCCACTTTTGTGAGTAACACCACTGCCACCAGAGGGAGCAGTTGTGCACAGCAGTGGATAGCGGCAGTGGACAGCTTGTCCTGCAGTGGAAGCTTCATCATGCACCCTCCTTTCTCAATCTTTTGGAGGGCACAGCCACACCTTGCCACAAATGCACCACCACCAGCCACCTTCATTTTTAGCATGATCAAATTGGGCAGGGCATGGCAGTGGGCAGGGCAGGGTACCACTAGTGGCTCTAGACCCACTGCTTGGAAAGCATTGTTTTAAAGGCATCGTGCCTTTCAAAGGCTCTGATTTCTTTTCCAATCAGTGTAATTCTTGAGAGGGAACTATGAAAATAGTTAAACATTTTGGTTTTGTATGCCCTGTGTGACTTCTCTCTTTGAATGAATTTTTCCAGGGGCTTTAGATAGGTTTGTAAAATCAATGCATTCCTTTCTATTCCATTGTTCCTGAATTATTCATTCTTCCCATCAAAATTACCTTGCTTCTTGTGAGTGTGATTCATTTATATTTTCCTCTGTTTGTTCCTAGGACCCAGACCTGGTCTCCCAATTGCTAGTTCAATCCATCCAGCACAGACACAGACCATGCTCCATCTCTGTGCCTGTGTTAGTTGTTTTAACTAAGAGCTTCAACTACATTATTATTATTATTATTATTATTATTATTATTATTATTATTATTTAGATTTCTATCCCGCTTTCTCCCCCCATGGGGGAGACTCAAAGCAGCTTACAACAATAAAATACATATATCATATTCATCAGCATATAACACGCACTTTTTAACCTAAACTATAGGCCTCAAAAACTAGGTGCATGTGATACGCCAAAGCTACACCTGATGTCCCCCCCCGGCGGGTTTTTTAGCCATTCTGCGGCGCTTGCCTCATCGCCACTGCCAGTCCATTGCCACCATTTTGCTGCGTCGCCACCACCACCGGTTCATTGCTGCTTCCTCACTACCATTGCTGCTTCGCCACCCAGAGGAGAAGCCAGACCATTTTTGATCTGGGGCCCAAACCCTTGACGCCCCCCCATAAAAACGCGCGGCCGTAATCCTTTACGCCCCACGGCGCAGCCGCGCCGCAAATTTTTGGGATTTTTGATTTCAGTTTGGAAGCCTCCTTGTCCACTTTGTACCTCGTCTCCATTTCCAGCAGCACACATGATGAGGCATTCATAATGATGTGAATTTTGTGAATTTTGCTCTGCAGAATAAACTTGAAAGTGTTCCAAACATCAATTCTGTGAATTTTGCTCTGCAGAATAAACTTGAAAATGTTCCAAACATCAAACATGTGGTGTATTGCCCCTTAATGCCCTCTGGGGGGGGGGGGTGAGTCAGGACTCCTGGGCTGCAAGGCAAGGCTGCAAGGCAAGGGGGGGAAAACTACAATCCCCAGCATGCATCTTGTTCAGTCCAAGATGGCAGCGCCCAGGGAAAATGGAGCCTGTGCCCCTTCGAAGCAAGATAAGTGGGCCAAAAGCAAACACACGCCCTGGGGGGGCAGCTGCAGTGGGGGGGCGATATTAAGAAAAAACCTCAGAAATTGATAAAAACCGGAACCCCACCGAAAAAACGGAACTTTTACGGAGGCCTGCGCCCCCCCAGGGGCCCAGCGCCCTGCACCCTGGGGCCCACCGCACCACCACCCCTATCAGCCAACACCCCTATCGCCACCGCCATTATTGCCGCCGCCGCCATTATTGCTGCCACCGCCGTTATTGCCGCCGCCGGTCCTGGAGCTTGGCCGGCTGCATCAGAGATAGCCAGGACTCCTGCTGCCCCCGAAGTCTCTGCCGTCGCTGCTTTTAAAATGCGCCTTTTTCCGGCACTGCCATCTTGGATCTCGCGAAATCTCACAAAATCTAAGATGGCTGCGACCAAAGCTCGTGAGGGCACATGAGACAGTACTACTGCCTCATGTGCCCTCACGAGATGGTGGCGCCAGAAAAAAAGGTGAGATTTTTCACTTTAAAAGCGGTGGCGGCGGAGTCTTCCACCGGGCCCGGAAAGCCCTGGACTGATCCAGGACCGAAGCCCGGAACCCGGGACAGTCCTGGGGTTTCCGGGATGGATGGTAAGCCTACCTCTGCATTTTCTGTGATTTGGTGCAAAACTAAATAATTGTACACTCAAACCTCTAACTTTTTTTAAATAGATAACTGCTGAACCCTTGCACCTATTGTTTTGAAGTTTAGCATGGATCTTACCTAAGAAGAGCATATCTATATTGCCTGTAAATGTCTTTCAAATCGGCAGCAAGAGCATGTGCAGGACAAGCCCAAAGTTTTTTAAATGATCAGTTTTCAATAGCCCCTAGAATGAACACCCCAAAACTTATCTGGATTAAATTAACCTGCCTTTGACCTTTTGTAAAGGGCTTCCAACCCTTTAACGTTCATCTAATTCTGAGAATAAAAAATTACAGTGAATTGAATTTTGCACATTGAAATCACTTGGAAAAATTTAAAAATGAATCAAAATTGAGTAGAAGCAGCATCCGAATTGGTCGTGAAATGAAGCAAATTGTTGAAATGACTCAATGGAATGAATCAGCCCCCAAAAGCAACAAAATGAAATCTGAAATAATATTTCTTTTTGACACATCCCTTGTATTTTATTATTAGACCTTGATTGAGTGCCCACCTGACTGCGCTAGAATGACAGTCCCATTAAAATGAATTGAAGGGAGGCTGTTCCAGGAGTGGAATTTCATCAGCATTGCTAAGTGTGTATTCCTGGTGGTAGACTCAACAAAAATGAAAACTAAAGCACCAACAAATTTGAGGGTTAAAAAAGGAAGACATCAAACGCTCTTTATTCTTTGACCCAGTCTTCTATTTTTATGTTTCCTTAGATGCAGTTCTGTAATAATAAGACACAATGTTTACTCTAAAAAGAAGTGACGACTCCCTTTTTATAATCCAAGTAGGAGCAATTTGCAAATGGTAAACGCTCCAGCATCAGCATGTGGTTGCATGGAAGGAGCGTGTCTTGTCTCTTGAAAGAAATGTGTGATTAGGAGCAGCAAGAGATTTTCCTTTTTATTTATTTATGTATTTAGGTACAGTATTTATATACTGACTTTCTCTACGGACTCAAGGCGGTTTATTTAGGTAGGGTAGTCATAAACCCAATTTTTTCAAATACGTTTTTTTTTTTTTTTACAAATATTGTCCTATAAGAGGAAGTCATAGAACCACAGTTTCTCCAGTTGTTTTCTTTCCGAGTGCAGTCAACATCCTGGCTTGTGCTCTGTACTCCCAAGCTTCACAGTAGCCACAGTTCACCCTCGGGTGTTTGTCAAGATGCTACTCTCAGCATTCCATACATTCCATACCCTCTAATGGTGTTTTCACAGCATCTTCGCGAGATCCATCAGCAGCTGCTGTCTCCCATCCAGGTGACAACCAAGGCTGAGCCTGCTTAGCTTCTTCAGGCAGGGCATTGGCTCAACCTCCAGACCACATCTCCTTTCTTTTTTTCCCTTGCCTGTTCAGGTTCAGATTGTGGCAGTGTCCATGTGCTTCTCCCAATCAGCTTACAGATTTATCTCAATTACATTTTTATTGCCACAACATAAACCCTTACAATAATTAAAAAGAAAAGAAAAGAAGCAGGCTTGCAACCCAACTGAACATCAACATTATTGGCGCGTATTAGAGTCAGACACGACTGAACTTAATTGTCAGGGGATACCTTTACCTTTACCTTATCTATGCTAGCAGGCCATATCCATAAACAATACAATGAAAAGCCTTTGTTAAAGAATTTTTTTTACACGTTTCCAAAAATCCAGAAGGGAGCTGATCAAGGGGGCCTCCCTTCGCTGGAAGTTGCACATTGAATGCACCACCACTGAGAAGGCTCCAGAGGCGTCGCTACAGTGGGGGCAGTACCGTAAGTTGCATCCCCCCCCCCCGGTTAGACACCCCCATATCCACGGATTTCAGTATCCACGGGGGTTCTGGGAACGGAACCCCCCACAGATACAGAGGGTCAACTGTACATAGTTTCCCATAAAAATTGTAGCAAATCTGCTTTAGTCCACCTGAATAAAGGAAGAAGGTGACAAATAGAAGATAAAGAAGATCAGAATGACCTCTGCATGGAATAAGCAACAGAGGAAAGGAAGCCTGGGGCAATCAGGACTTCTTTTTGTTAGTTAGGCTTCCTTAAATAAACAGATGCTGGTGGCTATTCTGTGGCATGCAGGGCCCTACTGGTGGCTAAATTGGGCATTTAAGCCGCCTTGGGCATTTGCCTCGGCATAGGCAAAAGAGAGGAAACAGTGCATCTGCACATGTGACTGGTTGCAACAGTTGCATTTATTAGGGATTCTACATGAGGAAAAACATCTAGCATTTATCTGTAACTTTCTTTTAAACATGCTTAATTATAAGTCATTGTAATACAGTAGATGTTAAATTGAAATATTTTAGCCAGATCAACAGTCTGCTTTTAAGATGATCTTCTAATGGATATGTTTCATGAGAATATGCTACTAATTTACTGGGGCATGAGCTCAGCATCACAAACCTCAATGTTTGGCATTGTGCCATTATGGCAGCCCTATTATTTCAGTGTAGCAATGAGACACACAAGTGCAAATATATTACAGACATGCAATACATTCTTCAGATAATCAAAGAGGAATCCAACAGGAAAAGGTGCCAAGGGACTATATAGCTCTGGGAGGTTTTAGGAGCATATTAAAGAAGCATGTAGGAAATGTTGCATCAAATCTGATGAAGAAAAAGCAATGGAGGGAAAGGACACAGAAGGGAAATGAAAAGAGTTCAAAGCTAAATTAATATATGCCCAAGAGAAAGAGAGGCCATCTGGCAATAAATGCACTTATCTGCTTTTTTGGAAAAAGACAAGATAATCTCTGACTATAAAGAAAATGAATTAAGAGAATATTCACATGCAAATACAAAACAAAATAAAACAAATACAAACACAAAATAGTGTGGGCTCTTGAAAGCATCAAAGCCAAGCCAAGTACACTAACTGAAAGTACCACATTAAATCTAAGCCAAATATTTACAATTGATTTTCACGTCAAGATATTTTACAAGATGAGGTGGTGTTTAAAATGTTGATGTATTCACACTGAATGTTCTCAGTAGGTAAATTCACATGGGCAACAACTTTTGTTTGTAATTCAGCATTTACTGCTCATGAATTTGTAATGTTCTGCTCCCTGTAGTTGGTTGCTATTTTTGTCATATCAGAAGAGGCAATTGCTGCATTTATTTCTTAATAGCTAGCATTTATGTAGGGCATTGGAAATACTTATGGCCCAATCCTATCCTCTGTTTGCGCCGGTGGAACATAAGTTCCGCTGGCGTGCACTGTTGCAAAAGTGCCCTAAAGTGCTTTGCGACAGTGCAGAGCCTTGCCGCGCCGACAGGAAGGCCAGAGATTTCCCGCTGGTGCCGGCAGCTGCAAGGACACCTGCTGGAGCAGATAGGTCCATGCAGGGGACAGAATGGGGCGGGGAGGGCAATATCACTGGCACATGCTGGGGCTTACCCTGAGGCAAGGGGACAAATGCCGCACGGGAATTTAGTTAGGATTGAGCTGCCCTTAGTATTCCTTGTAGTGGCCCTGTAAGGCAGGTGAATATTATTTGCCTCAAACTACATGCAGAGGACTGAAGCAATAATGACTTGCCCTAGTGAGCTTGTGGCTGAGGTGAGATTGGAACTATGTGGCAACTCGCATGCTAAGCCCTTATACTCCTGTAAAATCAACACTTCTAAAAGATCTCAAGGCTTGTGTAATGGTTAAAGCACCACACTACAATATTGCATTTCCTACTTCAAACTCTTTCAAAAGTCCACTGCTAGACTGCAAACTGGCAAGTGGAACAATGTCCAAATGCAATGGTTTAGTGAAACAGGCTATTGCAAGAGCACCCGCCAAAGGCCACATGAGATAGGATGTTGTTTGGTATAAGCTGAGCCACTTTATTCATTATATAATACAAACCAAATTCTGCAGCGGACCTGAATTAGGAAGCTCCTCTCCCCATTTACAGTCCAATCCTATGTAACTATCCGGCGGGTGGCCCAGGGGCAGCATGTGCAGGCACGGTTGCAGCAGCAGCCTGCCTGCCGGTTGCCGCCATGATGAGGTCCAGTGAGACTAGGTGCCTCTCTAGCACACACATTCCTAGTCTTGCTGGTCAGTCCTCCAGAGTCTCGCTGGTCCTCCAGAGACTAGAGAGGACCAGAGAGACTCTGGAGGACCGACCAGCAAGACTAGGTGTGTGCATGCTAGAGAGGCACCTAGTCTCGCTGGTCCTCATCATGGCGGCAGCCGGCAGGCAGGCTGCTGCTGCCGCCGTACCTGCACAAAAGAAGAAGATAGAAGATACCACTTAAGTCACCCCCGCGCCACCCAAATGTCCCCATTGTGCACCCCTGGCTGCTGCCGTGCCTGGGGTGTGCACTCGAAGAGAAGCTGCCGCTGCATGTGCATGCCTGGGGGTGCACAAAACGAAAGCCATCACCTGGCTCGTGCACCCCCGACTGCTTAAAAAAGCAGAAATTTGCTTTATAATGTGCCCTTTTAGTGCACCCCCTTGGGTTTTTTCTGGGGGGGGGGGTTGGGGGGATTTTATTTTTATTGGGGCGGGGCTTGTGATGTCACATAGGGGTGTCAGGGGGGTGTCACAGGGGGTGTCACGGTGCCAAGCCGCCCCGGGCCCCCACCACAGCGGAGGCTATCTACGCCTATGTACTTGGGGAAAGGGAACGTTCATCCCCTTCCTCCAGTGTAGGGCTGGGATGCCCAATGGGTAACGGCAGAGTCAGCCCGGCAGGAGACGGGGATATGGTGGACACCATCCCCACCCACCCCTGGGCCAGATCGGCCAATGGCCCCCTCCCTCGCCGCCCGGACCGCCCCCGCACCCACCGGGGGAGCTCTTACTTGCCTCTGGCGGCCATGGGGATGTCCCGGCAGTGGTAGCCGGTCTTGTGCCGGCTACCCTTACTCCCGAGTCATCCCGAACGTGCTTTACAGCATGTTCAAGACAGCTTCCGGTGGTGAAGCGCCCACTTTTTTTGAGCTTTGCAAGGAGACCACTACTTGAACTGCAGTGTGGCCACAAATTCTGGGATCATCCAGTGTGATGGGGACATTTGGAGTAATGATAACCCGAACCTCTGCATCTATTTCTAACCAATGTCATCAAGGCAGATAAACAAAGACAAAAGAATGGAAGAAAACAGTGAATACCATAAAGGTGCACATCTGAAATCTAGTAATCATACTGTAAAATAAAACAAAATGTGATTTTGACTTGTAAATGTAGAGAGTGTGTGAGTGACTGAAATCCAATGGGGTAATAGCAGAAGCAGAGAAACTTCCACTTGCACAATGGGAGTCCCCAATTTATGTTAATTCCGTCTTCCTGCTTTACTCTTGAAAGTGACATCCCACAGTTTTCTAGAGCAGGGGTTCTCAACCAGTGGTACTAGTACCACCAGTGGTACTTCAGCCGACTGCTGGTGGTACTCAGACCACCGGAACCCTGCTCTGACGCAGAGGCGTTTCCACGGTAGGGGCTGCACCGTAAGTCGCGCCCCGTCCTAGTACTGTGTTTACCAACCGGGGGGCCCCGCCCCCTTGCCGTCGCAGCCATTCCGCGCTGCGAAGGCGAACAGGCAGGAGGCTCCCTGCTCATCACCTTCGCAGTGCGGAATGGATCCACCAGCGAGGGGGCGGGGCCTCCTCGTTCCAGTTGGTAAACACGGTACTAGGATGGGGCGCGTCTTATGGTGCAGCACCTACCGTGGAAATGCCTCTGCTCTGACGCGACGCTTTTGGCGGTGCATTTTCACTCCCAAATGGCTCCTGCCTTTGGCTGAACCTCTGGAGAATGCTGAGAAGGGTGCTCACACTCGCCCAGAGTCTTCAATCTGCATTTTCTGGCCTCTGAAAACCCTGAAGTAACTGACAATGATGTCATCGCCAGTCACTTCCAGTGGTACGCAGCAGGAGAGTGGCGCCGGAGGTGGTACTCGGCCAGGAAGGGGCTGTTCTAGAGGGTCCCCAGAATGCTTATGCTGTTTATAGAGAAAAGGGGCTGAGGCAAGAGAGGGGAAATGAACGAGTGGAATTCTACTCATAGATCACCTCTGGGTAAATCATTGAGATTTTTTTTTCGGCATGAGTGCATATCTATATCACCATTTCTGAAGACAGACTTGTAATTTATAACCCAACTAACTTGTAATATGCATGTAGAGTAGATCAGTCCTATGTAAAATTGTCACTCGCTTCAGATAATTATATCTATAATTGGAATAGGATTCTTGAAGGAACTTATGTTTCAGAGCACATACTTATCAAATGTTACATTTGGTTTAAAGAATGGTTTAAAGAAAACTCCATAATAAATTCATCAATTTTTTAGGGGGCTATTTTGGATAAAAACGTATTATCATATAAATTACCCTCCCTCTGAAAAGTGTTAATAGTCAAAACTGATTTCTCAGACCTGTGGTTCTCCTATGTAAAAAGCCAGTTGAACCCATTGTGGGACTAGTGGATGGATTTTCCTTAGAAATTTCCTAAGGAAATTCCTTAGGAAATCATACTTTAAACTACTGCTTTTAAGTTGCACTTAAGTTTCCTCATTTTTTTAAATCATTTTAAAACTTGTTTTGCCATGGCTCTATACCCATTTGCTCCAGTAAATTACAAGTCTTATTTTCACTGCTAGTAGCATCTATATTTAGATCTACGATGATGCCATTGCTTAATCACCTACTTTGCATGTGGAAAGTCTAAGTCTCCATCCCTGGCTGGCAGCATCTCCAGGTAGGAAAAGACCCTTGTTTGAAAACTGTGCAGAGCTGCTGCCAGTCAGTGCAGACAATCCTGCTCCAATGGGCCAATGATCTGATTGATTATCAGGCAACTTCCTGTGCTCTTGTCTGATCGCTGCTCTCACCGCCTTGCTGCTCTCATCCCATGTTTGCATATATAGGCAGTGCTGGGGCATGGATATGCTCAGAGGCAATTAGGCATTTTGAAAGCTATTCAAGTTCTATGGAGACGAGATCCTTACAAGCACTCATTTTCTGTTCATTCTGTGGCTGGCATTTTTCATTACAAATCGCTAAGGAATGCATTGGGCCTAAGCAGCGAAAATATGGTTCACTAAATGTTTATTGCTAATCGATGCACACAGCATGTTAAAATCTCTCATAGAAGATCAGTGCCTGATGCAGAAATATCCAAGCCACCCAACAGATTGCCAGCACTGTCAGCTTTGACAGTGCTGCTGAGAGACCATCTTTTTAGAAGCGATAATGAACTGATCCCAAGTCCTTCCTACTTTGCTCATCTCAACAGGGTAGAAGGACACAGATTCATTCCCACCCCCACCACTAGTAACGTCCATGTATTTTTAATTTGCACTTTTGAATTAATAGTCTTCTTTTCTCTTCAGCCCCCAGATGACATTAAAATAGCATCAAAACAATAAACAATAAAATGTCAGTAATGTGATTGACAGCACAATCCTAACCAACTTTTCAGCGTCGGTGTAGCCGTACCAACAGGGCGCACACTGCATTTTGCAGTGCAGGGGCAGTCAAAGTGAGGGAACATTACCTCGGGGCTGCATTGCGGCTGCACTGGCGCTGGAAAGTTGGTTAGGATTGCGCTGTGAGACTGACAACGCTGGCAGAGCCTGTCCTGGACTTCACGCTGCATACACAGTTCCAAATTCTAACTGTGTGTGCATGTGTTTTCCACACACATATGGAAACGCTTGTTTCTACACTCATATCAGCCAGGCTGGATCAATAGCACTTGTGCTGGAGCTCCCACAATGGCACGTGCTGCAACAGCAAATGTTGCTCTTTAGGTCATCGCATTGTCTTCTCATTTATGACATCAATGGTACTTTCCAAGAACTGGCATTTCTAACAAACTCCTTGCCCTTTTTTCAAATGCAATTAAGTTATTTATAAATGGATGTTCAATATCAGTGATTTGCATCTGACAGTCATAGAGGGAGAGATAGGATCTGCCATCAACCTGGCAAAGAGTAACTGCCAGTTGGCCCCTCCAAGAACTGTGTCCTTCTGCAACCATTTCCACCAAGCTGCAGCAAAGGGAGAGACAAGACAGTGAGGCCCCCTCTGTAAGGTTCACGATACTGTAATGAAGGGCGAGATCCAGCCCAAAGTTTCGGCACTGGAGTGAGCACCTCCTTTAGAGTAAGGGAGGCCAGCCTCCCTCACTCCGGTGCCGGACTGAGCGTGTGGCCAGCGGCAGAAGGTAAGTCTCCGTCACCAGCCGCATGGACGGTCCGACCAGCAAGGGAGGGGGCCATTGGCCGAGCCGGCCTGTGAAGGGGTGGGGGTGGCATCGGCCATATCCCCGTCCCCGCCGGGCCAGCTCAGCCATTACACAGACTCCTCTATACACCCAGGGAAGGGGACGAACATCCCCTTCCCCGAGTAGACCTCAGGACCGCTACATGGTGGTCCGGACCTCCAAATCCTGTGTAAGAATACGCTGCCGGATCCTTTCTCAGGATTTGGCTGTAAGCCTGAGTACATGTACATCAAACCATCACATATTCATCTCCTGTTTACCTCTGCATTCACCCTTCCTCTCCTTACCCCTGTGACTCTGAAGATTGTGAGCCTCATTCATTTACTTTGTAGTCTGCATTGAGAATGTTTTGCTTAAAAAATACACACACTGATACACACACACACACGGGACAAATTATTTAAGAAACAAATATTTACGTACTGCTCAATCCTAACCCCCAACATTGGCACTGATGCAGCCATGCTGACAGAGCCTGTATTGCATCAATTGGTGGTGGTGGGGGGGGGGTAATCAAGAGGCTTGCCAGAGGAAAGTAAAAATATTTTCTATTTACCTCTGCGTAGACCACTGAACCATGAGCTGTCGATCGAAAGGTCGGCAGTTCGATTTCCGCGACGGGGTGAGCGCTTGTTGCTTGGCCAGCTCCTGCCAACCTAGCAGTTCCAAAGCATGTCAATGCGAGTAGATAAATAGGTACCGCTTGCGGGAAGGTAAACAGCGCTCCGTGTTCCAGCCGCATGCTATGCGCTGCAGCAAGGAGAGTCATGCCGGCCACATGACCACGGAGGCGTCTTCGGACAACGCTGGCTCTTCGGCTTTGCAATGGGGATGAGCACCACACCCTAGAGTCGGACACGACTGGACTTAATTGTCAGGGGTCACCTTTACCTTTTTAGACCCCCTGGTGGCTTATGGGTCTCCTTGGATCCATGCCATCTATGTAGCTGGCATAAGTCCAAGAAAGCAGATGGAGTGGGCTGAAAAATGGGGGATAGGATCCAGCGTGCACTTTTGCTGCTGAGATCTACACATTTTGCGATCTCTCCTCCGCCTCTCTGCCCCAGAATGTCCATGATCCTCCCCACCTCCGCAGCCAACTTACCAGGACTGGCGGAGCCTCCCAGAGTTGCTGCCTCATGCTCCACGCAACGCACCATTTGCATCAGTGGCTTGGCAGCGCATGACAGCAGCACAGCTTTCGTGCCACCGTAAAGAGACTTGCACTGATGGAACACAAGTTCTGGCAGTGTGAGGCCTTAATAGGATTGGGGCCTAATTAGTAATTGAATTAATTATAACTGTTATTTATATTATTATTGATTGTGAGGTTATCAACAGAAAATAGCTGACCAATTGTAAACTGCCATCTAACTTTCATTGGTTATGAAACCCTGCTTATCATCATGTACATTGGTAGTGATAAATAAATGAAATTTAATTATCATCATCTATGGCAGCCTGATGTTGAAATTCTTGCTCCAACGTAAGTCCTCCTATCAAACTTACTCTTTAGTAAATGAGCTTAAGATTGCAGCATCATTTTTCACACATGACTGAAAATAAATTCCAGAAAACAAAGTGACACAATCAATGGCAACTGAAAATTACACTTAAGGTTGAATGTGATATCATTTAGATGTCTGCACTCAGTGTTCTTCAGAAAGACTAATTTGATATGCCATTTCACATTTTGTCCAGCGATTGCACGGAAGCAAAGAATTCCCTGCCTATGTAACATGACCCATGTTTGTCAAACATTACAAAGCAATATGCATTTGCTGAATTTACTCCAAATTTTGAATACTGTACTCAGAACAAAATAACTATTCTATTTTATTTATTGTATTGTATTGATTATGAGCCTCCTTGGGCATCTTACAGTCTAATCCTGTCATCAGGCTGTGCATGCCATAGCATAGTGGGGGATAGGATGGGGCTCTCAGTTTCTAAGGGTAATGGCAGCATATAAATCTTTTAAATAAATAAACCATAGAATAAAATATACATTTGTTCAACTGCAGAAAGTAGTGAAAAGATCTACAGCAAGCAAAGCTATCTGCAGTGGGTAGCATCTAGAGTTACTTACTCTGGAGGAAGTTTTTTTTTCTTTTTTTCTTTGAAGGTAGGTACTCCTGGAGGAAAACTCCTTGCTCCAGAGGAAGACATATTCTGAATGTGATCACATAAATTTACATATAAGGAGAAATTGTTATAAAATTGCAGTGCAATAGAATCTTACACAACATGGCAGGAATAAACAAGGCAAAGAAATTGACCCTTCTTGTACACTGAAGGATACCTTAAACTCAGAGGCGTCGCTGTTGCGTGGCCAGGTGGGCGGGGGCCCCTCAGGTGACGCGCGTACACACGCGCAGAAAGGTGACAATCGCACGTGCACGCATCGCCTCCCCTGCGCGCACATGCGCGCGTCGCCTCGCCAGGCCGGGAGCCGACTCCAGGGACGTCTTCCCTGGCCAGCTGCCCGTGGCCTTCTGAGGAAGGCCCACTGCACGAACGTTATTTATAACGTCTTTTGCGCATGCACAGATCGTTCCTGAGGGAAAAGGGCAGCCCTTTTCCCTCAGGAACGGTCTGCGCATGCGCAAAAGATGTTATAAATAATGTTCGCGGGGAAGACGTCCCCGAGCCGGCTCCAACGATTAAAGGGGAAGGTGCGGGGGGGCGCCCGGGGCAGTGGCCCGTCGGGCGCCCGGGGCAGCGGCCCATAGGGTCGCCCCCCAAATACTTTTGGAAAGGGTGTGTCTGGGAGGGGGGGTCACTTAGTGATGCACGGCCCTGCCCTGGGGCCGCGTGCGCCCTAGTGACGCCACTGCTTGAACTTCCAGTACACCATGCAGTTGGTCTATGAACTATGAAACTAAAATATTTCTTCTCACCATGACAATCTTTGTTCAGATTACCATGGGGAACTTTCCAACTGGCATACTGGTGCTCTCCTGGACTGAATATTGATTGTCCTGTGGTTTACTTTCTTCTACAAGAATACCTAAGCCAAACACCCAAACGACATTTATAGTGGACTGTGTGGGACCGAATTGGAGGAATTCTAGCCCTTCGCAGAAAGGCATTTAGTTTGAATATACACTATCAATTCTAGGATGAGTTCCAGAAACCGACATTGAAAATATCTTGTCATCCAATTAAATCATTGGGAACACAAAGTGAAGAGAGAACGAAAAAACATTTGGTGGTTCTTGAAAAGTAGTAATTTAAAGTCATGCCATCTTTTTATGGCTCCGCTCTGCTTGAAGGAGTCCCTCATTCCCCTTCTCCCTCCTCCTCCTCAGCATTGCTGCATACTAAGTAGACACTGTTATGAGGAAGAGATTGCCTTCTGCATATAAACTCTAGGAAGCCCTTAAATCCTGGGAGGATTAGATGTGTGAATGCAAACATACCTTTCAAAGGATATCAGTTATTCCTACACTAAATCAATTTCTCTATAAAGAGGAATGGGCTTGCAAGGGTATTAAATGGTCTGACAAGACAAAGGAGATTTGAAACTAGGAAAATGTGGTCAGCTGTGTTTTTTTTCTGGAAAATGAGGAATGGGAAAATCAGACAAATGCAAAATGTCTTGAGCACTTTATGGAACATGGTTCCACATCAGAGCCTGTGTGTCAAAATGTGAGCCAAGACTGAAGTTGTGAGTGAGATGCTCCTTGCTAAGCACCAGAGGAGAACGACCTCTGTTTTAAGATTTCTTGCTGTGTGAGGCATAGAGTTGAACTACAGAGGATGATTATTTCTCATCACCAGCTTTGTCTTTACAACCTAAACTATCCCGTTGGGCAGTGTAAAGAAGAAAAGAAAATTGCTGTGAAAGGTTCAGATATGGAAAATAATGAAATGCAGCCTCTGTGAGAGACTTGAGAGGTATAAAGTTGCAGGTGGCCACAAAGTATTATTTTCTACCAGGTATTTTCCTTTGATGTTTCTGTGGTTCTTAAGAGAAATGTTTCCTGGCAAGACTATGCATTTTTCCAGCCCTGTCAGAAAATATTTCATGGGAGCATGCTGGGTTGGAGAAGGGGAACTTTTCCACATTTCATTACACAGTAATTGAAAATTGAGGAGAGTAGGTGGGTATAGACTCTGTCATGGACACATAGAGGAAGTACAGGTCAAGGGAGTAAGATGGGAGGGAGGATGAGCTATCTCATTACCAAAGCGGCAAGCAAAAGGAGAAGGAAACCACGCACCAGCCTTGCACGATTTAATCCCTAAGGTTCCCTGGGAAATTTCTGCTAGTCAAAGCGAAGGTGATAACAATGTTGCAGTTTCTCCATAGCTCACCGTACTATTTCAGCACGAGGGACAGAGCCATTCAGCCTCGCAGCTTGTGTCTCTGAAGAGTACTGCCGAGATCAAATCACGTTTTCAGCACCACGGACAGAGATTCACCGACCTGAGTGACAAGCATGGAGCTCACTGATCTTGCCGTTCAACCTTGGACTTCAGACATCTAGAGGGGAAAGGATCCCATGCTTTTTGTGCTAAATGTAAGTTATTAATTCTGGGGACGTTTTTCTATAAGAAATGGGTGTGTGCCTTTTAAACATTCGTTTATTAGGCTCAGTCATTCTGCTCTTAATTGTTATCTAAGAATTACTGCTGATGCCTTTTTAAATGAGCACATTCTTTGTCATAAAGGAATCTGATGATCTCTTTGTCCAAATCAAAACATTCTAACATTGTGTAGCCTGATTGTGTAGATTTATGCATAATGCAAAAAAAAAAAAGTAATTTGAGACTTGTTAGCAATGTCTGGTAGTATATGTGAGCCACTGACTGGCTTTTACTTTTAAAATAAATAATAACAGGTACATTGGATGAAGGAGAGGGTGTGTAGTTTCCCTTGTCTTCTTACAGCTATGATAAAGTGCTATTCCTTGGGTCTTATTTTATTGGGTCTTATTTTATTTCTTCAAGTTTTAGAAAAGGCAATTGTCAGCTAGTTAAAGTAATGTTAACTAGTAAAAAAATCAAGGTGTGATTTACAGAAGTGTCTAGTCTTCATCCTGAATATTTAGAATATTTAGAGAATTTGCTACATGCCTGAATTATGCCAAAATTATGCTGCCATCTGCTGGACAAAAGTAATTTATGTGGCTACTATCACAAGTAATATGTTTGAATAATAAATATCTATGTATATATGTAATGCTGATAGTTTATAACATTGTATTACACAAAGACACTTATTTTCCAAAGTGGTTGCAGTCAGACTGTAACTTGTATAGATTTAGAATTACTTTTAGGAAGCACTAGTATAACAGATTAACTAATGCTGGTTACTTGGAAGAAAGGATTTTTTTTCATTAGTATTCATGTTATAGGAGAACTGCTAAATTCCACCCCTCCCCCCCAAAAAGTCATTTTATCACTGCACATTTACCATACTATATATTTGAATAAGTACTTTGTATTGTATATTGGGGGTCCTTTCCATTATGAGCTGCAGATGTTAAAAGAGAACACTGAAAGCTTTTGAGAAAATAAGGTTCAAAAATGTCAAAAAAATTAAATAGTTTTATACAATTGGAATACCTATACAAAGATTTAATCTCAACAGACTGGTTCTTAAAACCTTCAATATACTTTGTAGCTATCAAAGCAAAAAACTCAGTGAAACAAAGGGTGTGGGCAAAGAACCTGAAACTATTAATTGTTCCATTCAACTTCAAATAAATGAGACAACAGTGCAATCCAATGCAGGTTTCCCCAGAAGTAAGTCCCACTGTGTCCAATGGAGATTACTGCCAGGTAGGTGTGCATAGGATTGCACTGTGAAGTCATGGAACATTTATAATACAACAGCAAGATTTTTAAAGAATGATTCAAGACCTGATTTTTTGAGTGGCTTTGGATGTGGCTTTCAGTATAGTGTACAGAAATACACCACAAAACACTGCTACAGTGCTATGAATGTGTATTTCAGTGAGACATTCATGGAAATCCCCCTTGAAACTAATGGAATTTGCACAGTAACAGAATGGCTGCTTACCTTATATGCTTACAGGGCAATCCATGCAAAATTATGAATGTCTATAGCCAAGTGAAATGTGTTCTGGGAAATTTTATGGTTGCTATTAATTAGTTAATAGCAGTAAATGTCAGAAAGCTTCAGGTACCGTTTACATCACATATGAGCCCCAGACAGATGAGACAGCACATAAATGTAACACTCTGCTACTAGTCAGCACAGTTTTCAGTGTACTGTACAATGTGAATCTCTATCACATAGTTTTTGAATGCAATGAAGATGATAAAAGCTTCTTTGTCAGTGTTTACAAAGAATATTTACTATAGTTGTAACAGGAAGGAGAATGCACAAATGTGCTTCTCAACTAGCACCAGCTAGTTGCAGTGTAAAACAAAGCCTTAGTTATTAATGATGGATGAGAATACTATACAGTATGTCAGGAAGATGGAATCTGGCCAAGAGGAACTCTAAGGTGGATTGAGATATAGATCAATGGAGTTTCTAGCAGTAGGAACAAAATAGATTAATTTGTGAGTGTTGTGCCATTCCTATGACCAGTCCTGTAAAGTCAATAAATATGAAGCTATCATATATTTTCTATTGGCCTTGTCACAGAGCTGTGTCATTTGGATTCTCACTTAGCATGCTACTTAGAATTTGTTGGAGGAGTTGCCTTCACATGGGCCAGAGATTGTCATGATGGACAACTTGAAATAATATTATGTTTTTACGTTTTTCATGAGGGCTGATAGCTGCAGAGGTAACACAAAGTCTGCATTACCTAAACAGGTGTCTCCTGGGAATTACTGGGCTGTTGGTCCCAGAACTCAGACTTCCACTATCCTGATATAATTGCATGTGTGATGGCATCCAGATGCTTTTTGTGTGGTGTTTTACCAACACATAGGAGCATACGTAAATTACTCAGAGCAATCCTATGCATGTCTTCTTAAGGGTAAGTCCCATTGTGTTCAATGGGGATGACTCTCAATAAAGTGTCCACAGAATTGCACCCTAACAACCCAATCTTAACTAGGATTGTGCTGCCCTTTATGAATAAATGGCCATACGGTGGCCATTTCAGGTCCGCTGCCGGAAAAGGTGAAATTTTTCCCTATGGGGGAACAAAAGTGGGATATAAATTCAATAAATAAAGGTGGTAGTGCCATAGGCCTGCTGCTGCAGCCGTCTACCTCCAGTTGCAAAGATAAGCTGGCAGTGGGGGTGACTGGGGGTGGGCAGAAGCAGATCAGAGTGGTGGATCTCGGCAGCACCAAAATGAGGTAGATACTGATTCCATTCTCTGTACTCGTCCCTTTCCCTTGCTCTCCTCAGACTTGCACCAGCAAAATAGCTGGTGACGATCTTAGGAGACCCATTGGGACAGTGGAGTCTTGCCCCTGGGTAAGGGAACAAAAGTTCCCTTACCTCGAACAGACTTCTGGACTTCTCCCCCCTCAGGATATAGCACATGCTCCATTGGTGCAGCTGTATTGGTGGGGGGGATTTAGTTAGGATTGGGCCATAAATCATAGAATGTACGAGGGTCAGACACAAATAAATGTTGCAAACTGTAGGTGCAGACCCCACAGTACAAAACTTGGATCCACCACCATAAGTTCTCTTCTGGCATCATCAAAGGTACACTGCTGTTGTGTGCTGTGGGACTGCTTGTACAAATGGCCGGAGGCCCTGCACACACTCCAGTGGCTCCTAAATGCCATGCAGATGAAGGTAAGGTGGCGGTGTGGGCAGTTCGTGGGTGGGAGGGGGTGACTCGGGGAGAATCAGGACAGGCAGGAGTCATTTTGAGGGCAGCGGGGTGTGGATCTTGGTGGCACTAGTGGACTCAGGATCCTATCCCTGTGTTTCCTAGACCAACAGGCCCCCTACTTCTCCTTGGACTTATGCCATCAAAAGAGTGGCGTAGGTCTGAAGAGACCCATTGATGACCAGTCAGCCTATGAACAGGTAAGTAAAAATGTTACTTACCTTTCCTGCGCTGTCTGGCCCCTCTCACGATAGCATGCAGAGTGTGCTCTGGCAGCATTGCATAGGTTGGTGAGGGATAGGATTGGGGCAAAAATTTGAGAAGTGAACAGTGGGGCAGCAGTACATTTTCAGAAGATGACACCAGCAGAATGTGCTTTCCACTAGCAGCTCCAGTCCAAAGGACTGGGCTGTTAGAGTAAGAGTACATATAGATTAGCCAATAACCAGAGTTCTATATATGTTGTTGTTGTTAAATCAAAAGTTTGCTCTTCTGGTTTGTGAACTAATCATATGTACAGGGTGAATGTGATGCATTCTCTTGAAAAATCTAATTGTGACTTGATTGCACTTATCTTAACATTTTTGTTTAATGGCACTTTGCATTTAAATGACACTGTATTTGCATATTTTACAAAGGCTGCTAGTGATCCGTCTCATCAAACAGGCAATTAAGATAGAGTACTTTTCTAGAAATGATGTATTGACATTTCATGGCACTGGAAAACAATATTTTGGTTAACAGTAAACTCCCAATCTTGCTCTAGTCATGCTTTGTTGCATGTGATTGGAATAACCTGGTAGGGTTTCACATCCACATCAGTTCCATTCAGTGGGGATGGAAAATGTCAACTGTGATATGCATTCACATGAGTTGTGTGTATACATCTCCTTTGCTGAATTGGGCACTAAAACCATAGGTCATATTCTGACTTTAGGGTGAGCGTTGTCTAAATAAAAGGCATTCAACAGCAAGGAGTTCCCATGCTGAGGGACCCCATAGGATGTACCAGTAATATTAAATGCTGAAAGCTACCATTTCTCACCCTGCAAAAAGTACTGTTTTATTACAATAGTTGACCATAGAACATAAATATCTCATACTATCCTTTCAAAACAAGATTTTATGTGAAACCACTTTGCTTAATAAAACAGCACAGTCCTATGCATGTCTACCCAGAAGCAAGGCTCATTGAGTTCAATGAGACTTACTCCCAGGTAAATTGCAACCCTAGTGTCTTTTTTTGGTGACATCTATTCTATGCTATTCTTTGCTGGGATTTCTCTACTTAATGCGGTCCTATCACATTCATTCCATTTCCTTGTAGCATAGTCTGTGTGTATACACACATGGATACACAAACATGTGCATGTAGATGCAACCTATTACACATACAGGTACTATATTAGTCTCCATGTTCACGTCTCCTGTTCATTTCTTTGGCCATTTCATTTGAATGGGACTTAAGTATGTATAATTGACCTAAGGATTTTTGCTTTCATGCCTAATCCCGCTCTTCCTACTTGTATTGGTTTTTAAATTGGAAATTCAGTGAAACAACAACTCTAATCCTTAAAAGAACCTGATCCAAACTACTCTATCTCGTCATCTCGTAGATCATCTACACTTGGCTAGTCAGGATAGACTGAAGTGTATTTATGAAGCATAGGGTTAAAATAAACAAAAATGAAAGGAAAGAGAGTTTTGGAAAGGGAGGAAAAGGATGTGTTAAAGTCCAGTTATGGTGGTGTGAAAGGCGCACTGCCATTGGGCTCTCTGGAGTCGCTGGTGAAAATGGCTGGAGGCTCTGTGGACCCTCCAATGGCCCTCAGGCTGCACCAGAGCTGGTAAGGTGGCAGTGGGGGTGGGCAGTGCAGTAGTTCAGGGGAGAATAGGGCATTTCATGGAGAAATCAGGCAGTTTGAGTGTGGGAGAGGGTGGTTCTTGGTGGCAGCAGCATGCACCAGATCCTATTCCCCTTTTTTGGCCCGGAACTGCCCCATGAATCTCCTTGGACTTTTGTCAGCAGAAGAGCTGGCATGGGCCCAGAGAGATCCATCGATGGCCAGGTGGCCTGTGGAGAAGTAAAATACTTGGTCATCTGGTTCTTGGTCATCCAAGTAAGCATGCAGCACACGGTGGTGCTGCATGCTACGGACTGGCAGGGGATAGGATTGGACTGTCAGTCACTCTATTTATCGCACTGTAATGCAACCCTCAGTACATTGTGGCACTGCACCGTGAGATGGCTTTTGCTAGTGTTGACACTAGCATGGAACTAGCATTGTTCATGGAAGAGCTAATATATGTTCTCCTTCTATTCATGGTTCTTTGGCTCCAATTCTATAAGCTTAGCCACCGAAGCAGTTTTAGAAATCCATTTTCCATCATGAGTTTTGGGCGTGCCCAAACTGCAAGAATAACAGGTGAAATAAGGTAGTTGACAGGAAAACTTATCCAGGTTGACAGAACCTGATTATTCTGCCTCTGCACTCTATGCCAGAATGATGGGGAAAAGGAGAATGATATAATCTGGGGGGGGAGTCAAAATAGATGTGCCAAGTTGGCTTTTGACAAATTGCATCTTCAACAAACGTCTTTGTCAGATAATTTACCAGTAGAAGAAATTGACTAGTTGAAACTATTCCTCAAGGGTAGTGCTATAGTATCAACAAAAGAAGCCAACAGTGGCATTCTTCCTTTGGCAAATGTGCCTGGATCATGCATTTCTACCCCATGAGTCATTGAAGACATACCATACTTATCTCTGAGAAATTCCAAACTCTTTATTTAAAGAACATATCCAGAGGAAGCGAAATTATGGTGAAGCTGGGCACTGATGGTTAATTTAATGATAATCCGAACCACAATCAAGTGGTTGACTCAGTCCATATTGTATTTGGAAATGGCATGGAAGTGGCTTACATGCCACAATGGATTGTCGTGATGCAGCAGTTAGTGTGCATCATTCTAATTTGCTGGTACAGCATTATGTAAGATCAGGCTATGAGAAATATTGTGAATTCCATCAACTTCCTGTTTGCTGACCATAGAGTTGGTCAACATTTGGGCATTCACTCTTAACTAGTAGAAATGTTCTGGAAAAGGTAACATCATTTTCCATTAATTTAAAATGCCATATTTAAACTAATGTCTAGCTCAGAATAGTTTCATCTTCTCTGTTGAAGTGGTACCATTTTCATTATACAGTCCTTTCCTTTTTCTTCTTTGTCTATCGTAGAGCATTACACAGCAGGTAACTCACTCTAACAACTTTTTCGAAGTGGCAGCTTTGTGGCACCTGAGATTATAAGTATAAGAGAAAACTAATCGTGGGCGGATTGTCTCATAACATAAGAAAAAAACAAAAAGAGGGTCTTGTGTTTGAGCTACTTATGCTGCTGTGATGGAGTGCAAAACGTTGCATTCCAGATAGTTCTGCTTCTGAAAGAGCATCATGTTACTGAGACTTGTACCTCCTCAGGAGGAGTTGGCTACAAAAAGTTGCCAATTAGCACCAGTGTCTTTCCTTTTAGTGTACAATTTGCACCACAACCATGAGTCATCCTAGTAGAACCTCGGAGCTGTTCAGATGCTAGTAAATACTGATTGGTCACTTTGGGAAACAGGACGCTGGACTAGATGGACCTTTGGGCTGATCCTGCCAGGCCCTTCTTGTGTACTGAGAGACACAACTGGATGAAGGCAATTATGTCAGACACAGATACACACACAAAACACCCGACAATTTGCTTGAGTGTGATGGCTAACCATGATATGAAGTGAGGGGAACAAGTAAGGTCTCCAAGAATTCTAGAGACCTGAAAGGCAATCACAGCTGTTTCAGCACATTATCACACACATGTCCCTGAAATCATCCTTCTACAGCTATGACACTGCATACCTATGGAAGGAAAACAGCTATTGAATCTACAGAGTAGATTGTGCATGCAATTTCAGACACACACACACACACACACACACACACACACACACACACACACACACACACACACAGATTGTGCTGGGGATGGGTCTCAGGCAGGGAGGAGGAGGGAAGGGGGAATAACTGGGAAGGGTGTGTGTCGAGGGCAGGAGGGGTTGGATCCGGTGGTTTTCTGGATTCTATCCCCCACCTTGCAACCCGGCACGCCCCTGGGCTCTCCTCGAACGTGTTCCAGCAAAACGACTGGTGCAGGTTTGAGGAGATCCATATATTATCACCAGCCTACCAGGAGGTAAGCAAATACCTCCAACATGCTGTCTGATCACTCCCACCGCCATAGCATGCATTGCCTTTGGCACAACTGCATGCTATAACATGGTGGGGGATAGGATTGGGTTGCAGAACACTAAGATAGTATTTGGATCGTGTTTGAGGGGGAGGTTTGGATGACCCCCCCATGTTTAGGAGAATGGAAATAATGTGCCAGGAGGGGTGTGGGACATTTGCAATCTTGCCCGTAATTACATGTGGGAAGACCAGCTTGAACAATACCATCTAACCCATGCTTTTGAGCTAGTGTGGAAGACAATTCTCGTCTCTCTCTAAGTTATGAATTAGAATCACTCCTGACAAAGAGTTACAAAAGTCAAAATTCATTGGCCATCGAATCACCTTCTTTGCTGCTTGAGGTCTCCTCCCCCTTTTGTTTTTCATTTACTTAATGAAAATAAATGAACACTTCAGCACTAAAAGAACATGCATCTGCAATCTGATACGAAGCTTCAAAAATCCCTTGGGATTCTCTGACAAGGAAATCCTTATCATAGGGAATGTTTTGCAATCTTCAGTTTTAAAAGGGGGCATGGGATCTCTGCCACAGGTCTGTTGTGAATATATGTTCAAATTCAGGAATCAATTATAGAGATTAATGACTTCAGGGATGTAGGATGGCTTATAAATTACTCTTACATTTCCAGCTTTCAAACAATATATTGTAAAGCTGCTGAGAATCTGGAAAAGAATGTTACCATAAATTATTGAATCTGCACCCTTCTTTCGTTAGTATTTGATAGCCCTGGAATTATTCCAAATAGTATAGAATTATTGATGGTGCCATTTATTATGGTGAGTTCTACTTTCTATTTCTCTTTGTAGATGTTATCTAAAATGCAAACATTAATTTTGTCTGTGCTCTGAATCAAGCTGGAAATTCCCCAAAGACTTTCTATAATTAAGGGCCCAATCCTATTGTTGCCTTGTATGTCCAGAAATTACATTCCAGCAGTGCTGGTAGAGGGTGCTTTCCAGCACTGTGAAACATGGGCCACTGTTGCACGCTACCAGGCCGCTGCTGCAAACGAGTGGTGTGGTGTGTGCGGCAGCAGTTCTGGGAGGCTCTGCTGGCCCCAGTAAGTTGTCAGCAGGGCTGGGCAGGGAGGGGGAGTAATGGGGTATTTGGGGGGAGGAACTGGGGGCATACCGGGAAGGGAAGGGAGTGGATTTGGTGGTAATCGTGCACACCAGATTCCCTATTTTTGGCCCACTCCAGCCCAGGCTCTCTTTGGACTTATGCCAGCTATATAGCTGCTGTAGGCC
This sequence comes from Plestiodon gilberti rubricaudatus, assembly GCA_026170595.1. Taxonomy (NCBI): domain Eukaryota; kingdom Metazoa; phylum Chordata; class Lepidosauria; order Squamata; family Scincidae; genus Plestiodon; species Plestiodon gilberti. The sequence continues at coordinate 188,698,680 of JANXHW010000002.1, read as the reverse complement.
CATGGAGACCCATAGGATATCGGGGTGCCTACAGAGAGATAAGGGAAATTATTTTCTATTATTTCGCACTTCTGCTGTCTAAGTGCACTCCACAACACAGCCCAATTCTGGATAGGATTGGGCTGTGAGAGCCTGAATGGATCACATAGTGAGTTTGTGGGAGATCTCAAAGAAATGGGTATAAAAATAAGCATAAATAAGTATGTAGGCAGGAAATTTAGGCAACAGCTGGGTGACTATATTTCTGGGGTCTACAGTAATCCCATTGTACTTTACTAGACTGTGCATTACTTTAAAGATAACACATCTTTAACATATTTTCCTTGTGTTTTCAAGTTGCCACCATGAACACTGTTTTTGACAGTACCCCCTTGCTAAGAATAAAGATTAATTGGAATTATTTGGTTTTGGAAAAGAACTTATGGTTAAAATTTGGATCCTGTATACATTACAGGTGGTTGGGATCCATAAAGGTAGTTTCAGTAAGAAGGGTAGTGGTGGCATTTATGGTAATGTTTATCAGTGTCTCTATCACTGCTGTGAAAGAAATTAATGGGCCAATCTTATTCAATAGTAGCACTGGCGGAACATGCATTCCGCTGGTGCAGGTTGCCACAGAGCAGCTGTAAAATGCTTTGCAGCAATGCAAGCAGCTGGCGCTCTGGCGGAAAGGCCAGAGCCTTCCTGCACATGCCGGTGGACATCGGGAGGCCCACAGGAGCAGGTAAGCCTGATGCAGGGGGAGAAATGGGGAGGAGGATGGCAGGGAGGGGGTGGAATGTGGCGAGGAGAATGGAACAGGGAGGAGATGCCAGATGCTAGGGAGTGATGACAGGATACAGGTATATTGTTGTCTTGAGTGCTCCCTGAGACATCTGATGGGCCACTGTGAGATACAGGAAGCTGGACTAGATGGGCCTTTGGCCTGATCCAGCAGGGCTCTTCTTATTAAGCCGCCTTGATTGCCCTTATTGGGAGAAAGGCGGGGTAGAAATCCATTAAATAAATAAATTAAATAAATTCTTATGAGATGGGGTGGAGGATGGATGGATCAGGTCCATTCAGCAGTGGCACCGAATCCAACCCCCCTTCCCGGGCCTAATCTGCCTACATGGATCAACGTGGACTTGCACCAGCTATAGAGCTAGCACAGGTCCGAATTCACCCATAGCAGCTGCTGGGGCTTACCTTGGGGCAGGGGGACAAATGTCCCCTTTCTCTGAGAAGACCTCCACCTGCCAAAACTCCTCCACAGGATGCAGTGAAGATTAGATGCAGTGAAGACTGATTATGAAATCAGTGAAGATTAGAAGTGCTTAACCTTGAAGAGATTATGTGAAATGTATGTAATACTTTTTTTTTTGTCCTTTAGAAATCCATTACATGCTGATTTTCATGCAGGCCTGGAAATTAGAACTCTAAAAACATGCATCGACGGCACACGACCCTTCGGGAGAAAGGAAGGAGGCAGGCCACCCGAGGTCCCGCCTACATGTTCAACGAGAAAGGCACCAGCTTGACACCAGAGGAAGAACGCTTCTTGGATTCAGCAGAATATGGCAACATCCCAGTGGTACGGAAGATGCTGGAGGAATCCAAAACATTGAACTTTAATTGTGTTGATTACATGGGACAAAATGCCCTGCAGCTAGCAGTGGGCAATGAACACCTGGAAGTAACTGAACTCCTTTTGAAGAAGGAGAATTTGGCTCGCGTTGGGGATGCACTCTTGTTAGCCATCAGTAAAGGATATGTGCGCATTGTGGAAGCAATATTGAACCACCCAGCCTTTGCACAAGGACAGCGTCTCACTCTCAGTCCACTTGAGCAAGAGCTACGAGACGACGATTTTTATGCATATGATGAAGATGGAACTCGCTTTTCTCATGACATCACTCCTATCATCCTTGCTGCCCATTGCCAGGAATATGAAATTGTGCATATCTTGCTACTGAAAGGGGCACGGATAGAAAGGCCCCACGACTACTTCTGTAAGTGCAATGAATGCATCGAGAAGCAAAGGAAAGACTCCTTCAGCCATTCCCGGTCCAGAATGAATGCCTACAAAGGATTAGCAAGTGCTGCTTATTTGTCTCTGTCTAGCGAAGACCCTGTGCTGACTGCTTTAGAGCTAAGTAATGAACTGGCAAGACTAGCCAACATTGAAACGGAATTTAAGGTAATACAAGATGGAAAAGTTTGGGGCTTATTTCACTTCACAGCTGAATTTATGTTCACTTACGGTATTTTGTTTAGGAAAAAATTGCTGGCATTTTAGGATTCACGGGAAAAGTTAGGGAAAGTGCATGGTAGAAGCTCATAATAAGAATTCCGATTTCAGTACTGCCTTAATTTATAATAGCTTCATATTAAGAGTTTAAGAAAGATGATACTTGTCATAACAAAGACCTCTGCAATGAGGACAACAAATACCCTTTTTATCTGCCCTTGACAGGCTGTGCAAGTCTAAAATATTTTCAGATTGTAACTGAATCCTGCAAAGCAACTTTTCATCTCAAGCCTTACTGGAAAGTCATTGAAGTAATCAATGTTTCATTTAAGAAGACAGATTTAAATCATTGGTCGCAAGGCACTGTTTAAAAGTAATGTTTAATTGCCATCCATTTATTACTAACCTCCACATTTCTGTTTCTGGGCACGTTGAATGAGTAGTTGCTTCACAACTTCAGGAGACAGAACTGGTGCCAATGGCCAGGGGTGGTACTGGCCAAGGTTATCTATCCATATCTCTTTGGGTTGAAGTTTAGGTTGATATAGGAGGAATGGGGCTAGTTAGCCAGGTTGCAGTGATCTCCCACTTCAGAGGAAGTATCAAGATGGAGAAGAGTTCAATAAGTGAACCCAGTAGGTGCTAGACAGGCAGCCCCAGGCCCTGCTTATTTCAGGACTGGAAGTAAGGCAAGGGAGGCAAGAATGCTTTCTCTAGGGAAGGCTATCTCAATGGGAGCTGAGCCATGCTTCATGGTACTCAGGAGGAAGAAGACACAGAAAAAAGGACAAGGAGGTTGGAGAGAGAAGGGAGAGGCTTATACCTAGTCTCGGAGCCAGCTGGCACAGTAGTTCTTTACCTGTTCAAGGGAGTGGGGGATTTGCCTTTATTGCCAAATTGCCTTTATTATTTTGGGGAATAGCTTTAAATATGGCAATTTGATATATACAGGGATCTTTAGACCAGCTATACCAGAGTTGGGCTTCACAGAATTCCGCTTTAAATAATATTGAGGTCACACGTGGTTACTTTCCAATATTTACTACATAGTTAGTCAGATTCATACAAAAAATACAATTCAATATGCAGCAATTCAATCACACCCACAGCATACAGATCTAAGAAACTTAGGTAGAAGTATAGAGGTTTAGCAGGTTTCTTGATTTGTACACATGGGTGATATTTACCTATCCTGGAGAGTTGTTCTAGGATTGCAGTACTGGATGTATTAATAGAGAAAGAGCAGAGGGGGGGGCATGAGGAGAAGGGGGAGAAATAAAATGATTCTAAGGTTCTGAACAAGCTGGGGTCAGGAACCAAATCAGTGACTAGCTGAGAGGTAATGCAAAGAGAAGGGAGGGGGGTTGCACGAGAGAGGGAGGGGGCAAAGGGGAGAAGGGGAACAAGATAGAGGAGAGAGAGTCCAAAGTGCAAGAGGAAGAGAGCGACTGCCAGGCAGCCTTTACCTTTTATAGGGAACAGAGCACATGGCCAAGAAAGGGGGGGATACCTTTGAGAGGACAAGGTACGTAGAAAAAAGGAAGGAAGGCTCCTAGAATGGACTTCCTGCATACCTCAGTGCTCCTCTGGGTAAAGGTTATACATAAACAATAGGAAGGTGGGGGTAGGGTGATGGGTTGATGGTCCAGTCGTTAAGGAGACAAAGCATAGGCTGGGATGAGTCATTTCAGGTGGCCTGTCTGTTGTCTTCTTCCAGGAACATATTTAGCATGACAGTAAGGGGGGGGGGAATGCAGAGTAGAGTTTGTGAGAGCTTCTTGGACACATGGCAGAAATGGTGGCAAGCAGCTGGTCAGGTTTTTTCCCCTCATCATGGTTCAACTTCTGGCTTTGGTGAAATCCTTACAGCATGGCTCATGGTGCAGGGATACAGACGCGGCATGACCCTCGCGCTGTGTCACATGCAGACCCGTCTGGCCCATGTTCCATTCTTGCTCACAACCCATTTCAAAAAGCCTCATGGCTACAAGCATTTTTAAAAGTCTTTTTGGCAACAGTTCTCATTTAAAAGGTCATAGGGCAACATGCTTGACATAGCACCAACAGGTAACTCTCAGATGAGATGTTAGAAGGAAGGAGAGTGTGCACACTGAGGTCTCTGACCAGATCTTGTATAGAGACTTTTGCCATTGACCAACAAGTATTTTGTTGGCTGAGCTCATCCTGGACTGTTCTTTTGTTCTGAGATGGTCCTTGATGGCTTTTTTATTGCCCATTCTCAGTGGAGATGGTTGTCTCCTGTTGTGCAACACCTTAAAAGGATGAGGCTGGGGACTTCACAAGTGCTCAGGAGACTAGAGTCCTGTTTAGCATAAGGTTCTTGATTGAATTGTCAATGAAGTTGGTGAGAGCAGTCAGGGAGTAAAGGCACATCTTTTGTGGTCACAGATGGTCTTGTTTATCTCAGAGCTAGGAAGCTCCCAAGATGTGGATTGTTTGTAACTCTGAATAGGATGCCCAAGCAAGGTATGGCCAGTCATGGCATTTTCAAAGAGCAATACCTCGCAAGTCAGTGAGGGGAGTGGGCCCATGTTGACAATACTGAAAGGTCTGAGAGTGGGGGGCAGGGGTAGAGATATATGAGACAGAGGCACAGCATCAATACATTTGGCATTTGGCATGGCATCCAGTTGCCTCCATTGTTTTCCTGTGTGGGCTGCATCTTCCATACTCCCCCTGTTGGGGTGGTGTAGTGGAGAGTCCACATGGGTGTTCTTGTGTGGAGTCCTCATGAGTCTGGATACCTGCAATAAGAATTCTGAGAAGACAAGTTCTAACAAAGTATCTTGCCATTCATGCATTTAGGTCAGCAGGCTGTTTGTGCAAAGTGCCCCTTTTGTGTACAAATTGCCTTTTCCCCCACAGTCCCATTGCCAAGGTTTGTGTGTGTGCTTTAAGTTTGCAAAACCTGAGGCCAGAGAAATATAGTCCCATGCCAAACGCCCTGTCAATCTGAGGTCTGGTCTTCCTGGGTGGGGCTTAAGCACTGGGGTTGGTGTGCCAACCATGGGGGTGTAGTTTGTATCCTATGTCCCACTGTGGGAACGTGGGCAGGGTACAGATGGTGACAGGAGATGGAATTTTCTGGTGTGTTTTTTTCCCTTCCCTATTGGCTGCTGCAGTTCCTTAATTTTTTTTAATGTAACTTTACAATAATATAAAAATCTTCCAAATTAGTAATTGAAATAAGATGTTATTAACGGCCCTGAAATGCACTCATATTTCTGCCTGCCTGATCTGCAGTGATCCATTCTTTTAAAGGACTTGGCAACTATCCAAGGAAAAAAATGAATTTTGGAAAGTTTGTAATAGACAGAAAGAGAGGGTCTGAATTGCAAGGAGTGTGCACAGGCTATTTATACATGGAGAAGGTGTAGAGTGCTTTCGGGTAAAATAACAGTGAAATAGATTCTTGCAGCAATGGAAATCCACCCTAGATTTGAAGCATTGATCATCTAGTCACGTTTCTCCCTCTGAGCCTAGGTGCTTATCCTTGACAATCTTAACTGCAGAAACCAACCAGCATCTGATCCTCAATATAAGTGTCTCCAGCTAGAAAATGGTAACTGTCCCCTGTCACAGAAAGGAAGAGGGGATCAAAGCAGAGAGAAAGAAGGCAATAACTTAGGAGATGGGGTACTGCCATGGGGGAACCAGGGATAGTAACCAAAAGTAAAGGAAAGAGGATTGATTTCATCTTTGATTTTCTCAGTCATCCATCCTACAGTTGACGGTAGCAAATTTAAATGTAAAAAAAAAAGTGGTAGCTATTTCCTGTGCCTGGAGATCTCTGGGGCAAATGGGTCATGTGATTGAAAAGAGACTGTTTAGAGCTATAGGTGCTTCTTGAGACTTGTGTGGGTGAGAGTTGGCAGTGGATATTTTTGTGGAGATGTGATCTTCCAGTTCTGGGGACTTGGTTTCTGTAAGCTACAAGATAAAGCTAGTCTACTTTCTGCAAAAATTTAACCCCAAATTATGTACATATTGTTCAATGTAGGCCAGGGATTCCCAACCTTTATTGGCCACTGTATCCCCTTATCATGTTCCATTTTTTTAAGTACTCCGTCTAATTAATCATTAATTAATTAGCTAATTAACCAGATTAATTAATTGATTAGCTACTCAATCAGTCCCCAAAGTTAAAACGTTTTAAAACAATTTTAAACGTGTGTGTGTGTGTGTGTGTGTGTGTGTTTCGCACTAGAGATAAGGGCTTGGATCTTTAGCACTGTAATTAAAGTCACAGCGCTAAAAATCCAAACCCTTATCTCTAGCACAAAACAGCTGATGACTTGGGTTTTAAAAAGAACGTCTGTTCTTTCAGCTGTTGAGGAACGTCTGTTCATCAGCTGTTTTGTGCTAAAGATAAGGGTTTGGATCTTTAGCGCTGTGACTTTAATCACAGTGCTAATAAAGATCCAAGCCCTTATCTTTAGCACTGTGTAAAAAGATGCATCCAATGTAATCAGCTGCTGATCGCAGCACCTGATAACAGACCCCCGCCCCCGCACAGCGTCTTGCATACCCCCGCCTGATGGTCCGCGTACCCCTAAGGGTACGCATACCACAGATTGGGAATGCCTGATCTAGGCAAAATTGTTGTTTATAAAGCAAACTGACAACCTATTCACAAATAGGTTTATTTGTAAAGTAGTACCACTGATTTAACTGATGCTGCTCATTATGACATCTTTAGTAACCTAAATTTCTCAGAAATTTAGGATGCAACAATGTCTATGAATATCAGTTTGTGGTCTTTGTTGCTCTGTTTTTCAAATATACTTTATGTCATAAGTGAAGTACGCAGAAACACAAAAAGAACAAAACACAGTGTTGTGCTGAAACAATGAGGGTAAAGGTAGGGGACCCTTAGTCAGCCCCACCCCTTCACTTCCCCCAGTTTTAGCCTAATAATATCCCCCACATAGCCTGCTAAAAGACTATCAAAGGGGGTCAGTACAAAAGGTAAGGGAACCAGGCTCCTTCTGCAATGTGAGCATAGCACTGGACCATTTATTAAGGTATAAACTATAAAGGAAACTGTAAAAAAAAATCTGTAAAAAAACAAATTCTTAAGCCTGCGATAATAAATTTGCAGGGTCAAGAGAGCATGCATAACTAAGGGCTGTTTTGCATAAAAATCATGAGTACATCACACGTACCCATGATCTGATGTATACCAAAATATGCGTGAGAGTTGCATGTCACTGTGCATACCATGCTCCGTTGGTGCAGTTTCATGGTGTGGACTGGCGGTGGATACGATTAGGGTATTACATTGATACATTTCTGGTAAGCAATGACAAGGCCAAGTTTACAGATGACACCCAATTATGCAGGATGGGGAAAACCCATATGGGTAATGAACAGCTCTTTGGCAAGGAAGGAAACAGAGTAAGAAAGCTGAAGCTGTTTTCCTGGGGAAAGGGGGCATTTTGCAAGATGGGGGGAGGTGGTTCAGCCTGTGCTGGCATTGCAGCTTCTTTAGGTTGTGCTTCAGGAAGGGAAGGGGAGCAGCTTGAAAGGAGAAAGTGAACGGTTAAGAACATAAGAACATAAGAAGAGCCCTGCTGGATCAGGCCAAAAGCCCATCTAGTCCAGCTTCCTGTATCACACAGTGGCCCCACCAGATGCCTCAGGGAGCACAAGACAACAAGATAACCTGTTTCCCGTTGACACTCCCTTGCACCTGGCACAGAGAAAACCCACTTCTAAAAACCAGGAGGTTGCTTATGGCTTGTAACCTGTGATGGTCTTTTCCTCCATGAATCTATCCAAACCCCTTTTAAAAGCATCTAGGCCAGGTGCCATCACCACATCCTGTGGCAAGGAGTTCCACAGATGAATTACACGCTGGGTAAAGAAATATTTTCTTTTGTCTGTTCTAACTCTCCCTCCACTCAATTTTAGTACATGTCCCCTGGTTCTGGTGTTGTGCGAGAGGGAGAAGAATTTTCCTCTATCCACTCTCTCCATCCCATGCATATGGAGAGATGTCACCGACATCTCTCCATATGCACGGTTGTCACCGACCCTGGGTGCTAGCTTGGCCTGGTGGTTCTTGGGTTGGGGCTGGAGTGGGGGCAGCTTCATGCAGCAGCAGCAAATCAAACAGACCAACACAGCAGCAGCAACCAGCAAGGCAGAGCCAAAAGAGTCAGATGACCCAACTTTTTATACTTTTTCTTCCCATAGAGTCCTGTGGGGTGAACTCATCAAGGAACCTTCTTTGCAACTTGATGGCCCTTGATTGCTCATCCCAGGCCCTAAATGGGTGCCACTATTGTTTTCTACCTTCACATGGGCGCAACAAGGATCTCATGACCAGTTCTGGAGGCCAGTTTCTTCATTAGCATAGACTTCTTGATTGAATTTGACCATGAAGTTGGTGAGGACAGCAAAAGCTGGAGACCCTTTTTTTTTGGTGCATGTTGCTAACATAGCAACTGTTTTACTACAAGTCAGGAGGTCCCAGGACGTGGCTTTTCTTCACAGGGTCAAATGTGCTGTAAAAGCACAGTGTGGCTGCTCATGGACTTCCCCAATGAATAGGCTTACCAGATCGTCGACCGGGACGGAGCGATCGCCCCTTAAGGGGGAGGAGCGTGGACGGGTCCGGAAACCCTAGGTTACCACCAGGCCAAGCTAGCACCCAGGGTCGGTGACAACCACTCACTTTCTCCTTTCAAGCTGCTCCCCTTCCCTTCCTGAAGCACAACCTAGGTTACCCTAGGTTACCGGACCCGCCCATGCTCCTCCCCCTTAAGGGGCGATCGCTCCATCCCGGTTGACGATCTGGTAAGCCTACCAATGAACAAGTACAGGAAAGGTAGCCTGACTAGTCTAACAGAGTGATTGTGTGTGTTTGTGTGTGTGTGTGTGTGTGTGTGTGTGTGTGTGTGTGTGTGTGTGTGTGTGTGTGTGTGTGTGTGTGTGTGTGATTTCTGATGATTAAAAGTGTGGCCTTTCCCTTGGCCTGTGGATCTGAAACCTGTTGCCATCACTCCTGCTTCTAAGTCATGGTACTAGTCTGGGTCCTGCTGTCTTGGCAGGCATCCAACTTGTCCCACATCTTACACATGCAGAAGATCTCCAGTTTCAATCACTGCCATCGTTTTGAAGGGCTGAAAAAGATCCCTGCCTGAAACTCTGGAGAGCTGCTGCTAGTTGGTGTATCTGACCTTGATAGACCAACGGTCTGACTAAGTATTAGACAGCTTCATATGCTCATAAATGCAATAAGGGTGAGATATAACAGTCTGAGGAGGAAATAATTACGTCTTCTTTGAGGTGAACCTTGAAATTGAATTATCTTACAATAGTAAATAAGATTAATCTTATGATCTCACCATTGGTAATCAAAAAGGCAGATGCTAGAGATCTGTGAATTTTATTTTATTTTTATTTATTTTTCACATTTTTATACCGCCCTTCCTCCAAGGAGCTCAGAGTGGTGTACATATTTCTTCCCCTCCTTTTTGTCCTCACAACAACCCTGTGAGGTAGGTGGAGCTGAGAGATAGTGACTGGCCCAAGGTCACCCAGGAAGCTTCGTGGCTAAGCGGGGATTTGAACCTGGATCTTCCAGGTCTAAGTCTGACTCCCAAACCACTACACCATCCTGGCGTATACCCTAGTCACATACATATACATGATATATACCCTAGTCACTTCTCTCTTCAACAGTGAAATTTAAGTGTGTTTGATATACAACCAGGTTTCTTAGACCTGTTGGCCCCAGAGAGATTTGGCCAAAATGAAAACTACATTCCTGCCAGATGCCTTGGATAATAATTCCAACTATCATTTATAATGTAATAAAATTACTTTACAATCTTGGAAGAACAAGTCTTAATTTTGGTAATAAGCACTGAATCCTCCATTGAACCCCATATTGAACAATTATCAGGTACAATGAAACAATTAAAAATTAAATAATGTGATTTTACAATGATATCATGCAGTTCCATCTGTAGGTTCAAAAATTCAATTAAATACAATCTCAAAGACATGGACATGATCCATAAAAAGCTATTCCTACATATATCCTACTGACGGTTCAATCCTATTGAGGATTGGGCTGGTGCACGGAGCCCTTTGTGAATGCGGAAGGCACTTCCACTGTCACAAAATAGCTGCCAATGGAGCGCACAGTGCTCTGTCGGCAGCCATTTTTGGAGTGCTGCCGCACAAGGTGACCGCTCCAGGACCGTCATCGGAGCTGCCTACACCTGCTGGAGCAGGTAAGGCAGCAGCAGGGGTGGGGAGGGGCAAAACAGTGCGAGAAGATGGGCATGACAGGGGGCTGGGAGGCTGCGGGGTTGTGTGGATCTGGCGCCGAATGCACACACCAGATCCTACATATAACCTCCAGCAGCAGCCTCCCCACACCCTTTCTGTACTCGGACTTGCACTAGCAAAATTGCTAGTGTAGGTCAGAGGAGACCCATTGCGGGTGAGGAGACTTTTGCAGGGGTAAGGGGATTTAAAACTCTTTTCCCTGCTGAAGCCTCCCAATCCAACCTGTTATACTGCACATCCGTTTTTGCCATGGCTGCACCAGCCTGGGGGGGGGGGGGGAGGATAGGATAGGGCTCTAAATGTCTCTTATTTCATTTAGAGCAGCATTATGTTTATACCAGAAAATAAAAAATAAAATCCACTCTCATCTACTATCCTCCTAATCTTTATATTCATCAAGCAGTGTTGCTGATGTTTCTTGCATGAATAAGTTGATTACATTTTCCATAATAGCTTGGAAATATGTCAGTGAGGATTAAAAAAAGATGAATTTAACCCTGTAGAAGAGTTGTAAAATGTCATCTTCATCGGAAAGAATATGTAGATTTGTCTTCTACAGGTACCATCTACAAGCAAGCAGGTGGTTCATTTCTTAAATAAGGAAGTGAAATTAATAAGAGCAGTAAGTATAAAAATGACTACATGCTCATCGATCATCTCTTCAAATGATCATAATTTTAGCAAACAATTTGATGGCAATGCCACTGTGAATAATCCTTCATGCAAAATATCAAACATTTATGACACTCCATTAAACTCCAGAAATGAACCACAGAAGGTTTAAGAAGAGTGGAATCTTTTATTGTTCTTATATAACAGCTTCTGTGTGCCTCTCCTGTTTGTTACCTACTGAAATCTATTCTCATACTAAGTCCAGAGCCTTTTCTTTTTCTCCAAATGGCAGTCAAGCTACATGTCTCAAGATCAGTTTGAGTCCTTGCGATAAAGAGAGCATCATCCAAATCATTCCATTGAGTAATCTAAGCAAATTGAATTATAGAATCACAAAGAGGAACAGAATACGGTTTTCCCCAGTCCGAAATGTTGTTATGAGATTTCAAGTCACACTCAGTAATATGCGTTTTGCCTCCACCCACGCCTGCAGTGCTGACTGAGTCCACATGGTTTGTAAAAACCATCATCAGAAACACGTCTATGAACCAGGTCTTCTAAACGTCTGGGATCCACTCAGGGCCTTGGGATTGCATTTCTCTTCCAAGCTTTTTTCCGCAATGACCATCAAGCATATATCAAACATTATGCAACTACGCGCACAATCCTATGGGCCCACTGCACTGCCGTAATTCGCATTCCAGAAGCACAGGGAGCTTTCCGGAGGCACGAAAGCCAGGTCACTGTTGTGTGCTGCTGGGCCACTGCCACAAATGGGCAGTGGTGCTGAGTACACAGCAGCGGCTCTAAAGGCCTCCATTGACACTGGTAAGTTGACAGCATAGGTATATCATGGGCAAGGAGGGGAAAGAGCAAGGGGAGTTTTGGGGTGGGGAGGGGGAGGGACGGAGTGGATCCTAACAGCAGCAACTTGCATCAGGATCCTATCCCCTCTTTTCAAACCCTCCCAGAGATGTAACCACGGTGGAGCGCGTGGTTCACTCGAACCAGGCTCTCGGGCGGGTGGGCGGGCAGGGCAGTCACTGATGTAGTATCGGCCCGCCCTCCCTCCCTGGAGCCCGTTACGCTCTGAAATGAGCGAAAAATGGGTGGGGGGCGTCGACGTCACGCGAGGGGCGCGTTGACGTAATGCGACGCAGGTCCCGCCCCCACGCGCCAGGCGCCGGGAGGGCACCCGACACTTCTGAACCCTCCCTACCCTTTTTCTGTCCTCAGACTTATGCCCATAAAATGGCTAGCAAGAGTCCAAAGGGACCCATAGGTGACCAGGAAGCCTACCAGGGTTAAGTAAAACTATTTTAAGTACTTAAATAGTTTTACTTACCTCCTGCAGATCTCCTCCCACTCAGCCTCCTTTGGTGCAGCTGCATGCTATGGACTGGTGGGGGTTAGGATTAGGCTACTTATGTGAAGCTGACGGAAAATGCACTAATGACTTCTCATAAGCAACTCTGTGCAAAATTATACTTGGAAAGAAAAACATACATAGATTTAACCAGCTTACTTTATGAAGTCCAAATCTACCAGTCCCTTGTGGACATACAGATCATCCCTGTTTGCCTATCACTTTAATAGAGGAAGCAGTTTATCACAAGCAAAAGGATTTCATTCTATACAGTACTTCTTTGAAGTACAGTATATACAGTACTTCATATACTTGCCCCTTCCATTAAGAGGAATAGAGAACTTCATTCATATAGGGTGTCAGAATTCTCTATAGGACATTGTCACTACCTTAAACACAGGATTTGGCAAAGTGCTCAGAACCATTGTCCCATGACAGAATTTATTGAAACTTTTGCTATCAAGAAGTTTCTTTTTTCTTCTAGTCCTTTGACATGATGTTCCAGTGGATAATACAGGAAATGGCATCCTTAGATGCCCATATTCTATGAGTTATAAAAGTTTGCTTGTTTTGGTCTTATTATTTTGTATCTTTGTTTCTTGTTCTATTTATATGCCAATAAAGGTTATAAAGGTAAAGGTTAAAGGAGTTATAAAAGCTAAAATAAAAGCCTTGTATTTTCAGCAGTTTTAAATCCCAATGGCTCAAGGCAGATATGAACATTTAGAAACATGGGGTCAAGGCTGCAATCCAATATACACTAATCCAGGAGTAGGCCCAACTGAATAATAAGTATGAACAGGATAGCGCTACAATCTCTAAAATGGGTTGTTTCTTAAGTTGGAATGACCAACTTGGAGGACCAACTTTCTCCCCTGTGGAGAAAGCAGCAGGCAAGAGACCCTGCCTGCTGCTTTCTCCGTAGGGGACTGGCTCGGACAGTGAGGGGGCGGGGCTGCCTCCTCCTCGCTCGGTAAAGAGACTATGACCGCAGCGATACTTACAGCCCCGCCCCTACCGGAGCGACGCTTCTGCCAATGAATGCATCAGAGATTTAGAGGAACTGTAGTCCTTGTTCTCAGCTGAGCCCTCCTTGGGCTGCACACAGAAGATCTTGCCATATTAGTGCTGATTATTTTAATAGAAATCAAAATGAGTTGAAAATGTTTTAAGGAAGAAGCAGTAACTAATCTGCATGAAGCCATTTTATATACTCTACAGTTTGTGCATGGTATCCTTTAATACTGTGTAGTCCAGCTTTATAGCAATCCATAGAACTGGATTTCAGGGTAGGACCAGCTTTTGAGTGGTTGGAACAGAGTCAGGCAAAGACAGGGGAAGTCTGTAGCCAGCAAGAGCAGGTCTTCTGCCAATTCCCTCTTTGGGCCATAGCTGTGGCTTTTTTGTTGGAAAGCAGCATGTAATACTACTACTCCTCATCATAAGAATGTGACATATGGATTGCTAATCCAGTTCAGTGACTACAGCAGCATTGACTATTAGAACTGGTTATAAGGTACTCAAAATTGCATTTATTGAAAAGAATGGAAACATTATAATTCATATTATGGCGACTTCTAGCCACAAATGTTTGGTTGCAAGTCTCATTGATGTCACGGGATTGCACTTCCCATTGTGTGTTCATTAGGATTTCAGCCCCATGGACTAACACAAATGATTATCCGTACAATTAGCTGCTCACTTAACAGCAAAATCCTGCGCAAACATAGGCCGGCAGAGCAAGTGCTCCGCTGCCCTAAGGAATTACAAAAGTGTCATAAGGCACTTTTGCGGCTCCTCTGGTGTAAGCGGTGTAAGCTCCTCTAGAGTAAGTGTCCTGTAGTGTAAGCAGCGCCAGTGCCAAGGCTCATTCCACTCACACTGCCACCGGAGGGCCTCCGCGCCGCCAGATGCAGGTGAGCGCTGCGCCGGGCATGGTTGAGGACAGGCAGGGTGAGGGAGGGGGCCATTGGCTGGCCCTTGTTAGGAAAGAGTCACCAAGCCTAAGACAGCAAGTTCTGTGATATTTTCCCTGATCTTTTGCTTGCCATTTAGCTTGATGAAGAGTTCTATAGACATGCTGTACAATTATTATCCTTGGCCTTGGTTGCCTCTCCCTGTATGCACATCAGTATGAGTGGAGAGGTGCTTCAACTCTGGTCCTGTCCTCCTCTTCTCTGGTCCCCTCAGCCAGCTCCTTTCTGGAGGCAGAATCATCATCCAGACCCTTTTTTTCCTCAGTACGCTTCTCTCTAACCTCTAAATACCCTCCCACACCCTACATGGACGTGGAGGGTTTTATTTCTTGTTCATGAGGATGAGACACTTGAGACACTTCCAGAGGTGGGGGCAGTGCCCTAGCACCAGCGATGTATTCCCCGCATATCAGTCCAACTTTCTTCTGATCAATGAGGAACCAGAGGTGTCGCTAGGAGGGGTGGGGGGCCCACCGTCCCTGGGCGGCAAGGTGGTGCACAGGGAGTGCACATGCTATGGCGGGTGTTTTCGCACCATTTTTGCAGTGCTACAAGGGCCTCTGCAGCGGCGGCGAGCCTCGCAGCGCTACTACAGAGGCTTCTGGAGGGCAGGAGAGTTGTCCCTGCCCTCCCGCTTGCCCCCCGGTTATATTTTCGGCCACCCAATGGCTGCAACGTCATCGATGACATCATCAATCAGGAGGCAGGGCGATGACTTCAGGGGGTGTCGACCGGCCTGTCGCCCCCCTAGGGGCGGCCTAGCTATGCCTCTGTGAGGGACCAGGAAGCACTCACCAGGTTCCTCCTCTGGCTTGCCTCTGTCTCCTGGTAACATGGCACCTGCACAGGTGAATAGCTCAGCTGGCTTGGCAGCTCTGTGCCCATTGGGAAAAACCTTGGCCAGTCCAAAGAAAAGCATTGCCTTACATTGAATTGGGGTGTGTGTGTTTCTTCTACGAATCAATTGACATGTTTACCTACAATTTATATTGTGAAAAACACCACACAGGAGAATCAGCTACTTTTTGTTTTGTTTTAGCAAAGGCTATTATGTCTTTAGCATGCATCATGATTCATCATACCTATCATGCAATTGCTCACGGTAATAATCCCTCAGTGTGTAGTGCTAGTAAACTGGACACTGATATAGGTCCTCCTGATGAATCGTCCCAGAAGTGGTGAAACACAGCACGGTGACTGTGGCCCCTTCCTCCATTAACGGCACCCTGCCACTTGGTCAACTGCTAAATAATAGGCAACACACCGAAAGTCATGCAAGGTAATTAACCCTCAGTGGGAGGTCAGTGAAACCGTATGATTGCCTGTGGCATTTTCTTTACTTTAGTTCAGGGATTCTCAATCAGTGGTACTAGTACCACCAGTGGTACTTTGACCGACTGCTGGTGATACTCGGGGAGCTGGACCCCTGCTCCAACGCAGGGCTTCCAGTGGTGCGTTTTTGGTCCAGAGAGGCTCCTGCCTTTGGCTGAGCCTCTCCGGAATGCTGAGAAGGGCCCTCCCACCCATCCAGAGCTCCTGTTTCATCCAGAGCTCCTGTTTTCTGGCCTCCAAAACCCTGGAAGTAATTGGCAATGATGTTATCACCAGTCACTTCCGGTGGTACACAGCAGGAGAGTGGTGCCGGAGGTGGTACTCAACTGGGAAGGGGTTGAGAACCCCTGCTCTAGTTCTCATGGACTGTTTGCAACAAAATTTTGCAAGTGAACTAACCATAGGGATCGGGAAACAGCCACATTAAAACACAAGAAGAGCCCGGCTGGATCAAGCCAAAGGCCCATCTAGTTCAGCTTCCTGTATCAGGAATTGTAAAAGTAGATATTAAAAATTGGCCTTGAATTGGGTTGTATTTCTGTAATTATTAAACATACCACCATTTGAATCTTTTTTCCTTTTTCATTCTGAGTGTTCTGAAACGAACTGGTTATTATAAGCAGCAAGTAGATATTATGTACGGAGTCCAGTCTTTACCCTCTATCCACAAATGCATACCACTGCATGAGCTGAGGAAAGGGAGAAATTGTTGGCTTCCGGGAGGTATTTAATTATATTAATGTTTGCTTCAAAAGAACTTCCGCATGGCAAGCTGAGGACAGAAAACCTGAGGGAAGTGGTCTCAGCAGACTTGATCATGCAATGTGGCTACAGAGAGAATTCAATAAACAGTGTGCCCAGGCCATTTATAATATAATCATTCAATTAAACATGTTTTTATAAAGAGACATTCAGGTAGTTCATCATTACAGCCAAAGAATCACTATTTGCTCAAGCACCTCCTACAAACCACACAAGATGAGACAATTGGTGGGTGTGAATTGGGCCACTTTGGTCCCAATCCTACCCCTTCCCCCCGCCAATTCAGCTATGCCAAAATGGATTGTGCTGCATCCTGCGGGGGGAGGGCAGTCACATGTGTTCCCTTACTCAGGAGAAAGCCTCCAGGGCATGGAGGGGTCTACTCAGACCTGCGCTAGTGAAATCGCTGGCTCAGGTCCGCATGGACCTAGGCCGAGGGATCGGGTCTGGGACAGGGGCTAGGATTTGGCGGCTGCCGCTGCCACCGAACCATCCCCCTTCCCAGAGCTGATCACCCTTCCCTTCCAGCAGCAGACACTTCCGGACTGCTGCTGCATCCCTTAAGGTGCACACTGGATCCCTTCTACTACTCCTCGTCCCACACTATACCTGCCAGAAGTGACTGACTTGGCTAAACTAGCACCACACTTCGGGAAACAGTCTGGGGTAGGCAAAAAATCCCACCAACTGCCAATCAGGTGAAAAGCAAAAAAATCCAACTCCGCCCCCAAAGGCAGCCAGCTACTCTCAGACTATCCCTAGAGTGGGTGGAATGGGTGCAATGCTGCCTGAGCTCTGAATAGTGAGTTCAGAAGAGGCAGCAAGGAGAAATGCTAAGGGAGTTCTGCCCAAGTGCCAGCACGAATCGGTGCAACTCTTCCCGTCTTACCTCATGCAGGGCAGGGCTGAGCAAAGGGAGCCCACACCTAGAATGGTGGTGTGGCTGCCTTGTTCAGATTTACTTCTTCTGTCTGTGATATCAGCTTCTCTTATTCCAATTCACAGCAGCTTTGTAAGGTAGATTCAGCTGTCCATTAACACCTAGGCTGGGAGCCTCCAAGCTACGAGGAATTTAGCCATAGAGCTTCAGGTGCTCTATCATTGCCTTTGGGTAGGCTTACCAGATTTTCAATTTTCTTAACCGGGACACCCCCCCCCCAACAATTAAATAAAAATAAATAAATAAATAAATAAATAAATAAAAGAATCTTGGGGGGCTGCGAAGTGCCCTTTTGCCGCGTGAAGCATGCCCGAAATCTTTATTTATTTATTTGTTACCCAAAATTAATTAATTAAATAGGTTTACTTGCCTGTCCCTTGTCGTGCCCTTCCTCCGCTGCCGCCGCCGCCATTGTTGCCCGCCTTGCCTTGCCGCCGTTCTTGCCTTGCCGGCCGTGCCTTGCCCACTATGCCTTGCCTTGCCATGCTCGCCATTTGCCCGCCTTGCCTTGCCCGCCGTGCCTTGCCCACCTTGCCTTGCCCGCCGCCGCTGCGCTTTGCCCGCCGCACCTTGCCCGCTGCACCTTGTCCGCCGCCGCTGCCATTTCTAATATGTAGAAACTTACCCGGGCTCTGGCATCTTGGATCGCGAAATCTCGTGAGATCCAGCATGTCGACGCCCAAATCTCGTTTTGGGCGCCTCACGAGATTTGGGCGCCGATATGTTGCCTCTCGCGAGATTTCACGATCCAAGATGCCGACGCCTGGGTAAGTTTCTACATTTTAGAAATGGCGGCGGAGCTTGCCAACCGGCTTGCAATATTCCGGGACCGTTCCAGACCCGAGCCAGGATAGTCCCAGATATTCCAGGACGAATTGCAGGCCTACCTTTGGGCTCTACCACTGAGCTATGGGATGTGTACTACCAGCACCACTGAGTTATGGCCCTTCCCAAAGATTGCTTCCACAATCCTTGGCCACCTGTCTGCTCCACCTGCACTGCTGCTGCCACTCTCAAATGCCACTGGAAGCTCCCCTCGGCAGAATTAATTTGCATCTATGAGAAACAGCAATGACGGCATGATCCTTCCTTTGAAGTATGAATTTTCCCAGGACATCCCCAGGCAAACCATTGTGTTGTGTATATAGTTTCAGCCCTCTTTGGGGAAAGGTCTGCGTTTATCTCTTTACTCCGCTCACTAACTACACAGCAGAAATGAAAGAGAAGTGAATAATTTTCAGGAAAACGAATCATGCATATATTAGTTTTCATTTTTAAAAGAATGTGGATTTGATTGAAGCTGAGATACTTTCATGTATTATTCAACAAACAGGGTATATAATGTTGTGCAAAAAAAAGTGTTGTCTGCAATAATTGATTCCCCACACGCTGATTTGTGCTGTTTATCTCACTGGTCAAGTGCTGTCTGGGGAGCAAACATTTTGTCTACCTTAAGATAATGGGGCATTTTGGAAGCTGATTTGAGTAGGCTGTATCTTAACTATTTGTCTTGAAGCAGTTTGGAAATGTGTTTGCTTTTTTGAGCCAGCAATAACTGTTTCTATACACAAGACTTACAGCCTAATCCAATGCAACTCCCTATGCGGTTATGCAGCTATGCCAACATGGCACCCCCTGCATCCCACAGTGGAGTTTCAGCCTCTGGAGGCCTCCTCAGGGTAAGGCAGTGGTTCCCAAACTGGGAGACGCGGCTCCCAGGGGAGCCGCGGAAATCAGCCAGGGGAGCCGCGGAGTGCCATGGAATCCTCTCGGAAAATAGTGCAATGCCAATTGGCAGGCATCAACATAATATAATGGGGAGCCGTCGCCAATGGTCAAGGGAGTAGCAGGTCAAAAAAGTTTGGGAAACACTGGGGTAAGGGAAAAAAATTTTCCCTTGCATTTTTCCTTTGCTGGCCTTGCTTTGTCAGGTACTTTGCTATTGTGAATATATGAAATTGTCTCATATTGACTCAGGCCGTTGTTCTGTATGGACCCATACTGAGGGCACAGCGAGATGCACTCTGGGAGTTTGTCACAGGAACTCCCACTGTTTGTACTTTTTCACAAAGCAGACGCAGGTGGATATGGATCAGAGTCATGGCATATAGAAGGGGGGGTTAATGCTTTGCCTCACCCACCCTTATTCCCTGACTTAAACCTCACCCTCCAAAACTACTATTAACCATGGAAGGGAATCCATATACAGGCACCATTTTCATTCCTGGAAAAGCTCCACAGGTTATAGCAGCTTCAGAGCAGGCGAGGGGGATTTCCACCAGGGCTGTGGTGCCAGGGGAAAGGGGGCAGATTCCAGTGATAGGATGCCCATGTCATGTCTAGTTTGGGCATCTGGCACAGCCCAGCAAGGTATTTCCTAGTCCTGCTACCTGAGATAAATTTTCCTTCTATATTTTAGCATTTGATTAGAACTCTGGTCATTGATTGAATCTGGGACCTTCTGCATGCAAACCATGTGTTTGCCATTGAGCTATGATGATGGCATTTTTCTTCCACTATATTAAGTTTTTAGCCAGATGAATTATTGCGCTGAAGATCAGACTGTAAATCTGGCCTAGTTCCATTAGTTAATTCTGCCCCATTCCTGCAGTTTTTCCTTAACAATGCGTAGCCATTGTACCTATTTCTTCTCTTTTCTCTCTTGGGGGTGGGGTATCTGCTGCATTCTCTCATGTTCAGCTTGCTATATATATATATAAGGTAAAGGTATCCCCTGACAATTAAGTCCAGTCGTGTCCGACTCTAGGGTGTGGTGCTCATCTCCATTTCAAAGCCGAAGAGCCAGCGTTGTCCGAAGATGCCTCCGTGGTCATGTGGCCGGCATGACTTTCCTTGCCGCAGCGCGTAGCATGCAGCTGGAACACAGAGCGCTGTTTACCTTCCCGCAAGTGGTACCTATTTATCTACTCGCATTGACATGCTTTGGAACTGCTAGGTTGACAGGAGCTGGCCAAGCAACGAGCGCTCACCCCGTCGCGGGAATCGAACTGCCGACCTTTCGATCGACAGCTTATGGTTCAGCGGTTTAACCCGCTGCGCCACCCGCTGGCATATATATATATATATATAGGGGTTTTTTTTAGAAATTCCGCCCCTAAGGAGGCGAAAAGGGGTGCAATGCGTTTTGAGGGATTCCTCAATATCTCTCAGGCCCGATGAGATAGCCGCTTGGTTTTGGCTTACAAAGGGTTCCGCCCCTAAGGAGGCGAAAAGGGGTGCAATGCGTTTTGAGGGATTCCTCAATATCTCTCAGGCCCGATGAGATAGCCGCTTGGTTTTGGCTTACAAAGGTTACCCAGACAAATGCTGAAAAACATATTTCAAGATTTTGTCCTATTCGACCCAGAAAGGCAGCCCTCATGAATAGCCTCAAGGCCTCAAGGCTTGAGGGGCTTTAGTTATGTATCCCAGCCTTCACTTGCCCCCACTACCTGTCACTGACAGACTTGGGGAAAAAAAACACCAGAAAAGGATGCTCAAATATTTATCTTCCTATATTTACACAAGTTTGCAAACTGCAGGAGTTCAGCTGTTTCCTGGGCAATTAGCAGCTATCTTGCAAACTGCAGGAGCTCAGCTCTTTGAAGGGCAATTAGCAGCTATCTGATTTTTGGATAGCGTCAGGGCTTGAGGCAATTACTTATCTGATCTTTCCATTACCCATGTTTTCATTGGAGGCTCTGTGGGACCCACCAGAAGTCCGCCCCCAAGTGGGTCCTGACCCACAGTTTGCGAAACACTGCTCTAGGCTATGATGAGATCTACAGAGTACAGAAGCAATATTTCCCCTATCACTTGATATTATGTGCATTCTAAGTAATGATGAGCAAACCCCTGCCCAGTAACTGGGCAGGCCCGTCTATGAAGTGAACAACACCATTTGCATTAGGTAGCATATTGGGCCAGACTTCTCTGTGCTGCTTCCTCTATGAGGGCTCTAATCAAAGCAGGAAATGCGGAGTATGCTGTGCTCAGTCCCAGCGCACTCCACATTTCCTGCTTGATATAAAGAGCCTGTGCAGAGACGGTGGCATTCCAATCCTTGGAGCACAGCCATCTGGCTCCCTCACTTTTCTCCTTCTTCCATTGGGGTCCAGGTCCAGGTGAAGAAAGGAGTAATGTCAGAAGCAGTGTGTGGGGGGGGGGGAGATCACTGTGCTCAGAGGATCAGAATGCAGTGATCCAGCCCACTGTCTTGGCTCCTCCTTTTGCAGCTCTTTCAATACAGGAAGTGCAGAGCACACTGGGATCATTCTCATTGTTTCCAGTTGTTTGAAGAGCTGTTGAAGAGGAAGGCACCAGATGAGGCATGCACAGGCTGGGGGGGGGCGGTGGCACTGGGGGGGGGGCAGCAGTTCTCTTGGGCTACCTCAGGCAGCCCAATAGCTTCAGCCAGCATTGCACACCAAGAGCAGAATTGGGCTTAGAAACTACACATTACAGTGGCCCATGTGTTTCTCAACCCCTTTCCCCATTGTTCTGCCACTGCTTCTGGAGCAACAAAAATGATAATGGAGGTGGGAGGTGAAGGTGCTTAGAGGTGGGTGAGTTGACGAAAGGTGGGAGGCAGGCAGGGAGGCAGGCAGGCCTCAGCTTCCTTTCCACCTTGGATTAAAATCTGACCTGGAGAAGAATGTTTGGGTCATAATACTGACAGAGGCGTCGCTGGAGAGGGGGCGGTACTGTAAGTTCCGCATCGTTCCACTCTCTGTTCCACTCCCCGTTTCCTCCCTGGTACGAGGTAGCCCCGCCCCCTTGCCATCGGAGCCATTCCATGCAGCGAAGGCAATGGGCAGGAGACTCACTGCCCGTTGTCTTCACCACACGGAATGGCTCTGACGGCAAGGGGCGGAGCCACCTCGTACCAGGGAGTAAACGGGGAGTGGAACGGTGCGGAACTTACAGTACTGCCCCACCCTCCAGTGACGCCTCTGAATAATGATCTCCCATTGGAGGAAATACTGTAATCACAAACCCACTGGATTTGATTTCTGAGTTATGCTTGGATAACGTTCAACCGCATCGCTAATTCTATCTCTTGATACCAACCATGGAGCCGATTTTGTAATGTGTCTTCATGCAATTTTGTTTCAATGCCACCTGCCCTGTTAGAGAGGCAGGTTTATAGAGGTGAAGTCTCCTGCTGATATACACCAGATGTTGCATCCATGCACAGTTTAGAAATCTAATTTTGTCAGTGTTGTCTCCAGGTGAAGTGATGTTTGTTTTAAGAGTGTACGCCACTTAGCAACATGAATTCATTTTAGCAGAACTCAAGTAGGAGCATTTTTGATGCAAAAACGCTTGCTGCATTCTGATCTATACATTAGATTGGTTCTATTGATTTTTAATGAAAGCCTAGATTTTTTTTCTTAAAACGTTTCACAGCACCACTGTTAAATTTTCATTGGTGAGATGTTCACAGAGTTGTTTACTATTAATATTTGAGTCACTTTGAGAAAACACATGATAAGTTGCATGTGTGAATGAGCCACCACAGAGCAAATGCCACAGAAAGAGCTTTCCTTTTTCTTCATATCGCCCTAACACAATGTTTGGCAAAGGAAATAGTTCAGACATTCAGCAGAGTCCTCAAGGGTTGAGGGATCCTGTTCTGAGAAATCATGTGCAAACTAGTCTGTGATTGGACCCTTTTACAATCTTTGGACGACGAACCACAGAATAGGAGTGTGGAAACAGAAAAGAAAAGCGGAGTAACTAGAGCAGTGGTGGCCAACCTTTCAACATGAATGCTGGCCCTTTAAATGGTTGTATAGGTGAGGGCATTTCAGCAGGTGCAGCTGCTTTAGCAGCACCATCAGCACTAGCAGCTGCCAAGATTCTGTCTTCTACACAACTCTTAAGAACACAGAGGCCCTAATGGGGGAAGGTTGGCCACCCCTGAACTAGATGCACCTTGTCTGGAGAGATTTCCTACAGTGCAGTACAGCATGTTTGGATGTTCTCAAGGAGCTGTCACAGCAGTGTCTTGAATCCAATCAACCTTGCAGGGCCAGAATACCAGTGATGAAGGATATGATCTTGTAGGTTCCCCTCCACCCTCTGTTTCCAAGGTGTGGCAGGAGTCCAGGGTAATGTACAAAATATAATGATTATAATGGATATGCTTAATATCTTAAAGGACAGTAATAAAATAACACATAAAGCCATATGACCAGCACGGAGGGTCATATAGGCAATGCTGTTTGTTTGTTTTAAAAAAAAGGGTCATATTTCTGAGACTTCTAATTTTAAAATAATTCCAACCCCTACAAATCGACTAATGTTTAAATAGATTTTTCCAGATTTTTTTTAAAGTGTGTATATAAGCCTAGAGACTCTCCCTCAAATAAATATGTTACAAATAAAGGATGATTTAGAAAAGGAATTGCTCAGGTTTAATTGACTTTTTTGTGTTAGAAATATTGTACAGTATTTTTATTTCCTGGAGAGTTTAATCTTGGCACAAATAGCTTGGCTGGGCAGAGTAATTGCCTGCTAGCTGCTCTCTGTGTAACATTGATGTGTAGTTGCGTGGCTGATGATTTTCCACCAACTTTCCAATTTTTCATAGTGCTCCCACCAAGTCAGAACACCCTTGTAACACTTTGACTTAAATAAGCCTTTCTCAGGTGATTGTATGGAGACATAATGGGAACCAATTTCATTATCGCCAGGTAATCGTTTGGGATGAAATGCTTTACTGCAAGTTTTGAGGTTCTTTGTGATATTGAACTGTCTAGCAGAAAGATGATTCAATTCAATGTGGAACCGATTAGATGAAGACCTCCTTGATTTTGATCCTGCTATCATTCAGGACAAAAAAAGGCTGCCTTTTTATGCAATTGCATTCTACAAGAAGAAGCTGATCCAGGAAGGTAACAGAGGTTTGCATAAAAGCTCATGCAGTTCAGCTGGTTTGGGAAGAGTATAGATAGAAGTCCTGTCCTCACTCCATGAAGAGTGAACTTGTGTAGAAGGTAGAACTAAGCCTGTTCAGTTGAATGATGCATAGTGGTTATGCACATATGACTGTGCGCAGGGTTTTTGCAATAGGGCTTCCAGGACTTTCCAGGGCTTCCAATCATGTGGAGAAAGCCCTACACACATACAGCTGGATGTCTGTGTGGTAGCTACAAGCACACAGTTGTATGTCTGTAGACATCATGGAGATATCATCTTCCTGCCTACTTAGGCTTTTTTCAGCATTTGAGAAAGTTTATGGATGATAAACGAAACGTCATGCTTTGAAGTTTTGGAATGTTTTTATTGTATTTTACTTCGTGATTTTAAAGTATTTTTACATGGTGCTTTTCAAGTATTTTTACATATGTGATTTTACGTATTTTATTGCTGACATATTTTACAGTTTTACATTTTAGAAATTTATTTTTATAACCTGAATCCCGACGATGCTTCATTCAATTTACATCATGGAGATATTCAACTGACTGTGTATAGATTGGGGGAAGGTTCTGCCACTGTGATCCTTTCCCCCACTGTACAGGCTTACCAGATCGCTGCCGGGATGGGAGCAGTCTACCCTTAAGGGGGAGGGGCATGGGGGGCAGAACGTGATGCGTTCTGGGCCCCCCAAGCCCCTCCCCCTTAAGGGTAGACTGCTCCCGTCTCGGTGGCGATCTGGTAAGCCTGCCACTGTACACATGTTCACCTACCTTGGATATGTTGTGAAAACAGAGCTATGGGGCTAGTTCACACATGTTTGTACATCACATGATTTCTCAGAACTGGATCTCCCCTTGAGGACTCCACTGAATGTATGACCTATTCCTTTGTAAAACATTGTGTTTGAGGTGATATGAAGTAAAATGAAAGCTCTTTCTGTGGCATTTTCTCTGTAATGGCTCATTCACACCTGCAACTTATCATGTGCTTTCTCTGTGGAACAGATTCAAGAAGCGTAGCTTAGTGAAGAAACTCATGTCTTTGTTTAATACAAACAATATAGTTATGCAAACACTTTGTGTTTCTATATGCTCCAGTTAATGCTTGTGTTCTGTGAGATACCTGAACTGACATAATCTGTGTTCCAGTATCCCTTAGGTCTAAAACCACCTAATCAAACTAATCTATCTAAAAATGTTCATGATGAGCAGGCTTACGAGATCGTCGCCAACGCGTTCTGGCCCCCCCCATGCCCCACCCCCTTAAGGGTAGACCACTCCCGTCCCGGCAACGATCTGGTAAGCCTGATGATGAGTCATATCATGAGAGTTACAGATCATAGCTGTAGCTTACAGGATCTGTCTCACATTGAAGTTACAACTGCATTGCTTTAGTTCATGCTGTCTTAAGTGTTAAATGACACACTCACAGCCCAATCCTACCCCCCACCATCTAACGCCATGTAGCCACATTGACAGAGCATGCACTGCATGTTATGGTGAGGGGGCAATCAGATTGCTCACTGTAAACATTTTACTTACCTCCTGGTAAACCACCTGATTGCCTATGGGTCTTCTCAGACCCACAGCAGCTATGTAGCAGGAGTACATCTGAGGAAAGGAAGGGGGCGGGGTAGGTTGGAAAAGAGGGGATAGGATCCGACATGTACTTTTACTACCAAGATCCACCCTCTGCTCTCTCCCTCCCCACCATTTTCCTCCCCAAACTGCCCATGAACCAACCCCTCCACCACCTTACCTGAGCAGTCGAGTGAGTCTGGTGTGCACAGCTGCTGACCCGTTTCCACCAGTGGCTCTGTCACGTGCAATGCCAGTGCAACATTTGTGCTATTGCAGGGCCATTTATGACAGCAGTTTGATAGTTGGCCCATAGAATTGGGCCACCAGTCTCCCACCATGGTTGAACATGATTGAGCTGACTGAAGCTGAATTCAGATAAGAGATGATTGGCATGCCCTGTACCTCTGAGGGGAGAGGGCATGGAGCCAATTTGAGATGCCCATCATTGATGGGGTTTAGACTTGCTTCATTATTCTGGATTACAGATTGAAATTTGTCACTGCATCTTGAGTCTCTAGGTCCTCAGGATGTAATGGTCTACTCCAGTGTTTCTCAAACTGTGGGTCGGTAATTTCTGGTGGGTCACAGGTGATGAAAAGATTAGATAAGTAATAGCCCCGAGGCTATTAAAAAATCAGATAGCTGCTAATTGGGCATCCACCCAAGAGTTCTGAAGGAACTCAAGAATGAAGTTGCTGAGCAAAATATGCAACTTGTCCCTTAAAACGGCCACTGTGCCAGAGGATTGGAGGATAGCTAATGTCATGCCAATCTTTAAAAAAGGAAGGAGGGGGGACCCGGGAAACTATAGGCTGGTCAGCCTAACATCTGTTCCAGGGAAGATGGTGGAAAGTCTCATTAAAGATAAAATCTTAAAACACATAGAAGAACAGGCTTTGCTGAGGGAGAGTCAGCATGGCTTCTGCAAGGGGAAGTCTTGCCTCACAAACCTGTTAGAATTTTTTGAAAAGGTCAACTGGCCTGTGGATGCAAGCGAACCGGTGGATATTATATATCTGGATTTTCAGAAGGCGTTTGACACGGTCCCTCATGAAAGGCTCCTGAGAAAACTCCACAGTCAGGGAATAAGAGGGCAGGTCCTCTCGTGGATTAGGAACTGGTTGAAGACCAGGAAACAGCGAGTGGGAGTCAATGGGCAATTTTCACAATGGCGAGAGGTGAAAAGGTGCCCCAAGGATCGGTCTTGGGACCGGTGCTTTTCAACTTATTCATAAATGATCTGGAGTTGGGGATAAGCAGTGAGGTGGCCAAGTTTGCGGATGACACTAAACTTTTCCGGGTGGTGAAGACCAGCAGGGATTGTGAAGAGCTCCAGAAGGATCTCTCCAAGCTGGGAGAATGGACAGCAAAATGGCAGATGCGCTTCAACGCTTCAATGTAAGTAAGTGTAAAGTGATGCACATTGGGGCAAGAAATCAAAACTTCACATACACGCTAATGGGTTCTGAGCTGCCTGTGACGGATGAAGAAAGAGATCTTGCGGTGCTGGTGGACAGGTCAATGAAAGTGTCGACCCAGTGTGCGGCAGCTATGAAGAAGGCCAATTCCATGCTCAGGATCATTAAAAAAGGGATTGAGAATAAAACGGCCAATATCATTATGCCCTTGTACAAATCAATGGTAAGGCCACATCTGGAGTATTGTGTCCAGTTCTGGTCACCACACCTCAAAAAGGATATAGTTGAGTTGGAAAAGGTGCAGAAAAGAGCAACCAAACTGATTCGTGGGCTGGAGCACCTCCCTTATGAGGAAAGGCTACAGCGTTTGGGGCTTTTCAGTCTGGAAAAAAGGCGCCGGAGGGGGACATGATTGAGACGTATAAAATTATGCATAGGATGGAGAGAGTGGACAGAGGGAAATTCTTCTCCCTTTCGAACAACACCAGAACCAGGGCACATGCACTAAAATTGAGTGCAGGGAGAGTTAGAACGGACAAAAGAAAATATTTCTTCACCCAGCGTGTAATTCATCTGTGGAACTCCTTGCCACAGGATGTGGTGATGGCACCTGGCCTGGATGCCTTTAAAAGGGGGTTGGATACATTCATGGAGGAAAAGACCATCACAGGGTACAAGCCATAAGCAACCTCCTGGTATTGGAAGTGGGTTTTCTCTGTGCCAGGTGCAGGGGAGTGACAACAGGAAACAGGTTATCTTGTTGTTTGTGTGCTCTCGGAGGCATCTGGTGGGGCCTTTGGCCTGATCCAGCAAGGCTCTTCTTATGTTCTTATGTTCTTAATTGCCCTGCAAACAGCTGAGCTCCTGCAGTTTGCAAGCTTGTGTAAATATAGGGAAATAAATGTCTGACCTTCTTTTTCTGGTGTGTGTTTTTCCAAGCCCCTCAATGACAGGTAGTGGGGGCAAGTGAAGGCTGGGTCACATAACTAAGCCCCTCAAGCCTTGAGGCTATTCATTAGGGCTGCCTCATTACGAGAAATGGATTGAGGATTTTTTGCAAATAAATAAATAAATATTTGTAAATAAGTAAATATATTATTTCTTTCTAGATCACCTTTTTTTAAAAGTCTTGTAAAGTTAGGTGGGTCCCTCCCGATAGGGTGTCATTTTAAAAAGTGGGTCCCGGTACTAAAGAGTTTGAGAACCACTGGTCTACTCTATAAAGTAACATAAATAGACTTTAGATCAATAGGAGCGAGTACAGCTGAATTTTGGATAAGCCATTGAATAAATAACTTGTATTTCATTAATAGATATGTCACAGCCAGAGCAAACTAATGAGTTAAGCTGTTGCATTTTACCATGGGCACTGATATAAAGAATAGTTCTTGTTAAATGAAAAGAGCTTCAGAATAGTTGTTTCAGTGAGAAGGAACACACCATCCCTTATTGGAATTCATTAGTTTTCATATAGTCAATAAAGAGCCTAAGCTGTTTTGTTCAGAGGTCGCTGTTAAGAAGTGTGGTCCTTCAGAAATGTATCCATTATTTACTCATGATGCAACAAGACAAGCACACATTTCATTTATTTTCTTTGCATTCATTCAATACTTTTCTGACATAAGCAATGGAACGATTTCCTTATCAATCCTTATCAGTCACCAAGATCTTGCTTATTCTCCTTGAAATGTGCCTTCTCGGCAGAAGTACGCTCAAGGTAGAGCAAAAGGAGCAATATGTTCGAGGACTGTTCCCCAAGCTAGCCTGCTCATGCAGGACAGATGGAAGCATAGTTCAGTAGGGCCTTTGGGAAAAGTGCTCAGCTGCAGCCTTTCCTGAACATTTAGAGATGAGCAGCAGCACATGGGCTTCTATGTGCTTCTTGCCAGATGCACA
The DNA here is from genome assembly GCA_026170595.1 of Plestiodon gilberti rubricaudatus. NCBI lineage: Eukaryota > Metazoa > Chordata > Lepidosauria > Squamata > Scincidae > Plestiodon > Plestiodon gilberti. The sequence goes on along the minus strand of JANXHW010000002.1, from coordinate 188,669,316 downwards.
AGGCAAACGGATAATATGGGAAACTGCCCATCGCTTCCAATTGGATGGATGTACCCTGTTAAGGTGCGGACTTCTGCATTGTTGGGTGTGCAGCTGGTCAAATGTACAAGCTCTCAAAGCAAACTAAATACTAGAACTGAAATAGATAGCATCTTTAGTTTGCAAATGAAAACACATGCTTTAGGATTTTAAGATGAAGCTTCAGGTGCCTAGTTGATCTTACTTTACTCCTTAACTAGATTTTTTTCCCAACAAGCTCAATACAGTATACTGTCCAGGGGATGGTCGATGGTGTCCAAGCTCAGTTAGATCAAGCATTGGCTGAGAGTGCTTGTCCAGGTGCAAGGGAGTAACAACAGGAAACAGGTTATCTTGTTGTCTTGTGCTCCCTGGGGCATCTGATGGGGCCACTGTGTGATACAGGAAGCTGGACTAGATGGGCTTTTGGCCTGATCCAGCAGGAGAGGCTCTTCTTATGTTCTTATGTTCTTATCTAAAGACCCAACCCCTGAATTGTCAGTACTAGTGGCAGTTTATAGCACCCAATATACCGTATTGTTCCGAGTATAGGCCGCTCCTGATTATAAGCCACACCCTTAACGTTTGGTGCTATTTTAAAAAAATAAAAGCAGTCCTGGGCCCATGGGTGGAGTTGCTGTGGCTGGCGGCAGCAGGCGGCAGGACTGTTCAGGGCCAAAAGTATCCTCACCAGCTGACACTTCAGAGGCTGATTTGTCCTCTCTATCCAACACTGTGACTTTAATTTAAACAAGCAAACAAACAAACAAACAAACAAACAAACAAAGACGCTCAGTGACCAGCAGAGGGAGCTCCGGAGCTCCAGTTACAGCAAAAGCAAAACTGCCTGGCTTTTCTCCGATCAGAGCCAGTCTGCTGTGGCCAGGACGCTCCGGTAAACTGATGCCTTGTTAGCAACAAAAGAAAAGGAAACAAAGGAAAGCCATTATCTGCCCTAGGTATCGCTGCCAATTTGAATTAAAAACGGAGAAGACTTGCTCAAAAGACAAGCACATATACTGGTATTTTTATTATGGGTTTTTTTTTCAACAGCAAGTCAGCAAGGGAGGGGGCAGGCAGCAGGCAGGATGGGGGAGGGAGGGGTCGGATCCCTGCAGCACCAACATGCACCAGAGTCCTATCCCCATTCCCTCTTCCTTATTCTCCTTGGTTCTATGCCATCAAAAGGACTGATGCAGATCCAAGGAGATCCATTGGGGCAGCGTAGGTGACCTTGAGGAGACCTCCGTGATTGCCCCCCCTTACAGGATGCAGTGCATCCTCTGCTGACTCAGCTGCATCGGCTGGGTGTGTGTGTGTTAATATTAAACTGCTAGAATGATATTTATGCTTCTAGTGATCCTAAAGGCCTTTTTCTCAGAAAGCCCACAGACAATTGCTATATTGTGATTTATATTAAGGGGATTTTTTTTCCAAACTATGTGGAGCCCAATTATTGAGACTATGGAAGTAGATAGAAACGGCCAGTTTGGGTGAAAATATTCATTCTTGAGAAATATATGCCAATGTGGCTTAGAAACCCATTAAAATTGCTGCCAAGTGTGTCATTTGTCTTTATTGCAGCCTCAGGCAAGAATTGGACTTATTTCAGAATGGAGAAATGTAATTACAGCCATTGTTCACTCTTGAATATTTACTTTCCTACCAGAGACAAGAGCCACATTCTGGAGATCTACGCTGCCAGCCCTGCATACGCACTTGGGCTTTTAAATTCCCTCCCTCTCCCCCCCCCCACCAGCCTCCATGTCACTTGGCAATTGGAGTTTCCAGAAGCAGATTGCAATGAAGAGTGGAAGCTTCTCTGAAAGAGGAAGAGTCCAAATTGACCATATGCGAGACCTTGGGTCAGGGTTGGCACAGGTTGCAGAGTGGCTTGGGGCAAATTCCTGCACTGCGACCTTCAGTGGTGTGCTGGGTGGTCAGGTGGTAGAGCAGCAGTGATCTGGACCATATCATGGTGGCAGCACTGGTTTCCAGCTTCTTTATATTTACGTTTTGAAAAGACAGTGCAAGCCTTTGTTCCCCACTACTACTGCATCACAGTCATGTAATAATGGGATGGGTGTACTGCATGTTGTTTTAAAAGATGGCAGAGGTAACTACAGCCACTGCAAATTGCTCCAGATCAGGATCTAGACTGCTGCTGCTGCTGCTGCTGCTGCTGCTGCTGCCCAAGCTCTTAACGAAGCTGCTCACTACTAGGCAGAACCACAGGGCTGAGTCATGTGCATGCTGATGGCCAATTGCTGACAGCACCTGCTTTGGGTACTCCTAAATGAGCTTCTTTGGCTTTGCATGGCTTCCTTCCTGGGTGGTGGCTGGCTTCCCTCCTGCAGGAGGTCTGCTTGCTGCCAACCTGCAGCCTCTGCCCTCAGCCTCCTCCTCATCCTTGGCTCTCTGGGGCCTTTTTGAGGCCTGGCCTGCCTCCCTCATTTGGCCCACCTCCTTCCTGTCTGTGGTCTGGTCCCACCTGGCTGGGGTGGGGCTTTCCGTGAGACTCACCTAGCCCTCTGGGCTTTGTTGTCACCTGCGCTGGCTTTCACCCCACCTCTGACGTGGAGAATTCCATGTACAGCAGGACTATGGTCACTGCCAAAGCCTTGCCCATCAGGGTCTGACCAAGCCGGAAACAATCTGAGAGCAGCCGGCTCTGACCACCTGGATGGATGAATGAGCGGTATCAATGCTAGAGAGGCGGTTGCTGCCGCAAGCACTGCTGGGTGCACCGAGGCCTTTGGTGCTTCATTGGCTGGAGGTAGATCAGCCTCCAATCCCACCCCACAGGAATACTAGGCTATGCCGCTAACTCCACCCACGTCATTCCTGCCTGCAGGTAGGTATGATCCCAGACAATATCGTTCATGAGAAGCAAATAAATCTGCTGTCAAATTTGTCAAACAAATTTACCTGCAGTCATATATTAAAAAAATACCACTTAGTCCATAACATTTGTGTTAATTATTTTTATCAAATTTAAATGTGATAATTTAATATTATTTATTTATTTATTTATTTATTTATAGAATTTATACCCCGCCTTTCTCCCACAAGGACAACCAAGGCGGCTTACAATAAAAACATTAAAATACATGTATACATTTAAAATCAAGAATTAAAACAATTAAAACAATTAAAACAAACAGCTCATGCTTAACTCAGAAGGCTAGGGGCAGGGAAAGAAAAATGCAAGCTTTACATTTGTTAAAAGCGATTTGTTAAAAAGCCAGCCCGCCATGTCAGACATCAAATGCTGATCTAAATAAAAATGTCTTAAGGCCCCGCCAAAAGGTCTCTAAGGAGGGAGCCGTTCTCAATTCCAGGGGGAGGGAATTCCACAATTGGGGCGCCACTGCCGAGAAGGCCCTATTCCGCGCCGCCATCCCCCCTCACCTCCCCCTCACCTCCGGCACGGTTAACAGGGCCCCCCCTGATGACCTCAGAGTACGGGTCGGATTATAAGGAAGGAGGCGGTCCCTCATATACCCTGGACCCGAGCTGTATAGGGCTTTAAAGTCAAAACTAGCACTTTGAATTGTGCCCGGAAACGAACCGGTAGCCAGTGTAGCCGCTGAAGCAACGGCCCGACTGAGTCGAACCAACAGACCCCGGCAACCACCCGGGCCGCCGCATTCTGCACTAGTTGCAGTTTCCGAACAGTCTAATAATATCTAATATGATGGCTAGAAATCTGTTGTAGTAGAGAATTGTGAAACCTTTTGATGTGCCAAATTTACTAGTCTCAAATATGTGACTTTCAAATTCAAAGTATTTGGTGTTAAGAGATATAAAGAGGAATGGCTGAGTCAGTGCAATGTATTAAAGTATTATTTTTATTTATTTATTTAAAAAAAGTATATCCCGCCTTTTCCTATGCCAAGGCAAATGCCTAAGGCGGCTTACAACAGAAGTTAAAATACATAACTTAAAAAATACATAAAAAGTTTAAACAATACATAACCGTACATAAACAATTTTAAAAACAATAAAACCCACTATGGGGGGGGGGATAGTATGGAGCAGATAAGCAGCATGGCAGAGCATCTTGAGACACAGGAGGCAGACCACAGCCCATCACCCAAACGCTAGACGAAACAAAAATGTTTTGAGCCCTCGCCGAAAAGTCATGAGGGAGGGAGTGGTCCTCAGATCCCCTGGCAGGGAGTTCCACAGTTGTGGCGCCACAGCAGAGAAGGCTCGCCCATGTGTTGCCACTCCCCTAACATGTGATAGAGGTGGCACTCGTAGGAGAGCCCCCTCAGATGACCTAAGAGAGCGGGCCGGAATGTATGGGAGAAGGCGGTCCCTCAGATATCCTGGACCCGAACCAGCACCCGAATACAGCACCTATCTTTTTTCTATCTTATTCATCTGAGGGCTAAAACATGAAATCTTGTCAATATATCATTGTATGGAAGCCTGCTGTTTTCACACCTAAGGGCAATAAATTAGCTAGTACTTGTTTGGCATTAAGCAATTTACTCATATGCACTTAAATGAAAAGACAGGAGATTAACGGGTGAATTATGCTTCCAAAATCACTAGGCAGCCCAATTACCCAAAGTCATGGCAGTTGTGGTAGATCAATAAACTGCCATGCTTTCTGATCTGTGAGCTAATTCAAATACAGAATGCCATGTGATATAGACCTTCAATGATAATATAATTTGAAACTACTGCTGAAGGAATCACGTTAGAAAAAAATACATCTCTATCAGCGCAATCCTGCACAGAGTTGTGTCAGGGTGTCGTAAACATGCCGTAATGTGCATTTACGGCACCCAGAGAGTAAGGGACGCCGGTGCAGAGGCCGGAGGCCCTTACCCTGCAGTCCCACCGTCCCCACGCTCACCGGAGCAGGTAAGGTCTACACCGGCCTGGGCAGGGGCGGGGGAGGGTGGTCCGGGCAGCAAGGGGGGGTGGCCATTGACTGCCCCGGGTCTGGAGAGGGCGGGGATATTGGCGGCGAGATATGCCAATATCCTAAGCTCTCTCCAGGCCTGGCGTAGCCTTACATGGGCGGCGTGAATGTGTGTGAGCTCCGGTGCTCGCGCACATTCGATGAGGCCCATTGGGCCTCCAGCCGTTTACACTGGGGGAAGGGGACGATCGTCCCTTTCTCCCGAGTTGTTCTCAGGCTGCCCCTTTAGGCCAGGTGCCGTATCCTACACAGGATTGGGCTGCCCATGTGGAATACAAGCATATCAAGGGCTTGGCTAAATCCTTCTCCCTGTTATGATATTTCATGTCCAGACAGGATACAGTGGTTCAGAGACCAGAAAGGGCTATACCACGTGCTCTTTTAGTATACTTGAATTAGTTCTGTGGTATGCATTAGCAATCCTTGATCAAATGCTTCACATGGATCTAGGGTATATGGCTGCACATGACTGTCGCTCTCAGTTCCTAGCAACATCATTCGTTAACTCATTTAGGTGGTGTGGTGATTGAAAGCCAAATCACCAATTGCCCTCTTTATGGGGGACAACACAGAATCAGACCCCTTCCTCCAATGGTATGGCTTGGAGACTGTTTGCAGGACTCCTCTCAAATTGAGCTCCCCCATGCATACTCTTATTGGGATCACTGTCCCACCCAAGTCCTCTTCACAAAACAGCCTCGTGCATTCAGTGAATGTGGAGGGGGACAGGATTACCACCACCATGTCAATGCCCTTCTGGCCACATTCCCTGAAATCCACACATTCACTTGAATGAATGGAGCCCCTTTCACAGCTTCAATGGATGCATGGCCATCAGGGACATGGTTGGCAGGTGCAGTCCCTCCCACTCTCCACTTCACATGTTTACTGAATGCATTGTGGAGTTTGTGTTGAGTGGGCTTAAGTGATGACTTCCTGTGGCAAATCAACCATCAAAGTTCAACTGCCACAGACTATTGTCACGTCTCATGACATCACTTCAGATGTAATCTTTTGTGAAGGAAGCAGTTCATATATGTAGCCTATAGGTATTGAGTGAGGTATTATTGAGTGATGAGCTATCCAATGATGTATATGGAATGTATGTGTGAGATCAACCCTTGTTCCATCATTATTTGATATGAGCCAATGAAATCCATATGAACAAATCTTGTGACAACTCGCAACAGTACAGTTGGCAAGCCATGCAAATTCTGTCTTAAATCACATTAATCCCAAATACTTTTATGCAACTAGGTAGACTTCTTAATCTTTTGCTGATGAATGGCGTTTATTCATCAACAAGAAACACGCTCTATATCTTGCAAATAACCCAGAAACTTGAGAGAAGAAACAAAATGGGTGATACTGGAAGATCCAAGCAGAGAACGATCTGCCTTTGCAGTCTTTTAATTATGTACTGTACTGTACCTGAGAGAGAAAATGAGTCATTTTCATTGAATGTGCAGATTTGCGTGATCTTTACCTCCCACAGCATTTACCTAATGCACTCTATTCAGCTTATGTGAGCTACCCAGAGACTCTGTCGTTTATCTGCTAGAAACAGGTGTTTTAGCATAAACATACAAATATGCTTAGAGATCTCTAGAAGGCAGAAAAACATTCTAATTAGCCCAAGAATCAAAGGCAGGCAGATTAGTTGTGATGTGGAATTGAAAGCCAATTGAGATCAGAGTGGTGAGAAACACCTTAACAACTCAGAAGTAGCTTTCTTTGTAGAACTGCTTCATAAAATGTGAGGTCTGAAAAATTTGGGGGGGGAGGTATTTAAATACCTAATTGGAATTAATGACATTTTAGCATTTTTATTTCCTCTGTATTTGCACATTATATCTGCTAAACAGTGAAACAAAAGCATCGTAAGCAAGGTGTGAAGGAAGAAACAGCCAGGACTCTTCTAGCAGCTTTATCTGGCTTGAGCTCCACAGATGTCGGTGAGACTAGGATGCTTGTGAAATTCTCCCCATCCAAATTCCTCCCTGGGTTTCAGAGTTTTGAATGACATATGGACCAATCCTATCTACTGTTTGCGCCAATGGAGCATGCACTCCACCAGCATGCGCTTTACAGTGCATTTGTGACAGCGTTCGTTTTAGCAGTGCTGGTGGAACGATTTTGTTGGTTTTGTGTCCAAAATGAAACCAATACATAAACCACAGATCATTCTGGTTTTCATTTCAAAACTTTATACAGAGCACTGTGCGTGTGCTGTTTGCTGCAAAGTTCACTTTTTAAAGTTCATTTGTATCTTTCTCCCCTCTCTATCTGAATTTTGACAACGTCAGTTTTTCTTCTTGCAGAGGGGTGGGTGCACATGGAAACTTTACAGTGGATTCCTATGCATGTCTACTCAGATGTAAGCCCCATGAATTCAATGGGACTTATCCCCAGGTATGTGTGCATAGAATTACAGTCTTATTTACTGGTTCCTCACATAGTTACATCGTTTCTTTTCTTTTCATTTTTATAGCGGAATAGCCCTGTTCCACTACAAAAAATTAAAAGAACAAATAATGCAAGAAAATAAGTAAATAATTAGTAATAGGTAATCCTCTCCCCCCACCCGTACAAAAACAAATATTGGGGCAATTAAAAGAGACTATTTGGAGCCAAAGAAATTGTATTCAGTCCTAATCGCCCCAGCCATGTTCAACAGCAGGAAGCACTAGAATGGGCAGGACTTGCAACTATTAATTAACTTGCAGCAATAGAATGGGCAGGACAGACAACTATTAATTAACATTGGGAGGGGGAGGGGTGGAACTGGCATCCTCGTTGGACACCATATCCCATCCTTCCTCCCAGGCTTCAAGCCCCGACACGGGGCTGCTCGGGGTTGACGGAGAACTAAGTAGCCCCATTACGATGGCTAGGGTTTTACCCGGGGTAAGTGGGCAAATGTCTGCTTACCCTGAATGGAGACCCACTAAATTCAATGGGACTTGAACGCTGCCTCCTTCCCCGGATAGGATACAGCATGGGCCCTGCGGCTCATGCTGCACAGACTACGCTGAGGAAGGATAGGGTTGGGCTGGCCCTTGGGAGTAAGTTCCATTCAACTCACTGGTGCTTCCTTCTGAGTAGACATGCATAGAATCGCCCTGTAAGAATGGCAATGGCTCAAAGAAGGCCCTTTGTAGCCTGTAGGCCCTGGAATGCTGTGCCCAAGGAAATGAGGATGTCGTCTTCTTTACCTTAAAGCCCTGTCACATGAGAGGAAAACCTTCCTTCCCCCCCCCCTCTAATTTGAAATTTCAGCTTGCATTTGGCTGATTTCTCTAGAATGCCTAATAGTTATTATCATGGTTGTTTTATTGGCTGCATTTTTGCAACATGATTTTATGGGATGTTTGTTTTAATGTAAGTGTACTTTCATTTTTGGAAGCCTCTTTGAATTCCCTGGAAAAGCAGCCTAGAAATATTTTAAACAAACATGATTTTCTTTTTTTAAAAAAAAGTATAATCTCACACCATCATAAATAAATTATATAAGAGACCAAAGATTTGAAGGTGATACTACACTGTCATTGTTATACATTGTGATCCTTATCCCAGGATGTAGGTTAAAAAAAAACAACATCAGTCAGGACCCTCTCAGAGGCAGACCTGCCCTTATTCTATGTATTGGTTAATTGGCCTTATGATGACCATTGTAACGCTGCCCTTGAAGAAGCTGTAAGGCAGCATATAGATGTTTTAAACAAACAAACACACCAGAAAGTCTACATTTTGAGCATGTGTGCAATTCCAGTGTAATCTCTCAGATTTCTGGTGTTTTTTTTCCCCTGAAATGGCAAAAGAACATTTCTCATTCTTAAGTCTGTGAGCTCTGGCTGGTGGATCACATGTAGAAGTGAGCATAATTCCAGGATATGGTCTTCCTTTTTTCTTTCCAAAACAATCCTATACAGTGAAAGGCACACGGGAACATTACACACATCGTCAGTGCCCTCCAATACTCTCTCCTTTGCTGAGCTGCTTCTCTCGCATTCTGTCCTGTAGACAGCATTTGACAGCACTCCAAACATATGGCAACTCATAGGCAAAATAAATAAGTGGAAGGGAAGCCAGTTTGGCCACACATACTAAATGGAATCGGGCATATTTCATCTTACGGCTGTTTGGTAAATATTTGTAAGTTCTTGGAGTATTTTAAATGAGAGTTTGTTTGAACATTGGCACTGCAATCAAGGACAGCGTTCTACTTTATTATCCTGCATGCATGCTGAATGCCTGCTTGCTTCTTTTTCTCTGCATATGTATTGCATTTTAACAAGAAGACCAGCACTCAAATGACATTTCACAAAATGGTGACGTTTTCCTTCGATGTACCGTACATATTGATTGATCGATGGATTGTAATATTGATACAATATAATAAAAACGCAAGCAAAAAAAAAAGAAATTCCACAAACAATTGAAATTGGATATGCATCATCACCTTCTGGACATTGGCTTATGATCTCAAAAACGTGATCTTGAAATGCACTGTTCGAATTTCAGAAATGGAATTTGATTCCAACGTTCGAAATACAGTACATCTATTTTGATTGGTGAAATCAATAAAGGGCATTAATATAGAAGTTACTACCTGCTACTGCAAGTCAGCTTCCAGATGCTGTCAAGTTTTGCTTGTTACATGTTTGTCAAATATTGACTCGATTCAGTCATCAACAGAACATGGTTGGTGTTATATATCCTTGTCCCATCCCATCCCATTGCATGGTTTATGTAATGTTGAAAGATCCACTCCACATCTCCTAAGAGTTCTAACATCAGAATCTTGAGCCAGATTTCAAGCCAAGTTTTAGTCAGGACTCAAGATTTTCCACACAAGCTAGACCTCTTTTGTCTATAATGAAAGCATCAAGGTAGGTGCTAAACAGTTGTTGCTACCCAAATTATTCAGAGAAATTACATTGACTTTGAATACCTCTACAACTTTTTCTGGGTTCCTAAAGAATCTCCCACCTTAAACTTTTAAATGAATGAGGGCAAACCATAGTTTAGAACTTTTTGCCTACTTTCTTTATGCATCTGACAAAGGCTGCTCACACCTTTCCCCCAAGGTGTGCCCCAGCTCCAATGATGCGGGCCCGATCCTGTGCAGGATCCAGCGCAGCGCACTTTGCGCGCTGTGGAGGATGTCACACAGGATTGGACTGTTAATTTAATGTTTACTTGTGTAATATTGATTTTACACAGATAATAACTAATTGAAAACAACAACACCAAGCCATTTCTCTGCTCTAAGGAGAAAGGAACTACTGCTACTTCCCCATAAGATTTGATGCCCTACCATATTCTGGCAGCTGTTGTCATGACACCCTACTGCGCTTCAACCAGATTCCAGTGGCAGTACCTTGCACTTTTCTACAGTTTTTGCCAAGGAAGAGGGCCCACTGTGGTGGAGGAAAGCTACGTTGGTAGCCCTCATCAATGAGTGTTGAGGCTAGGGGCAGGGAAAGAAAAATGCAAGTTCCATCTTGTACAGGCTTACCAGATCCTCGCCGGGACGGGAGCGGTCTACCCTTAAGGGGGCAGGGTGGGGCGGGGCGTGGGGGGGCCAGAACGCATCGCGTTCTGGGCCCCCCACGCCCCACCCCCTTAAAGGTAGACCGCTTCCGTCCCGGCGAGGATCTGGTAAGCCTGATCTTGTAGGCTCCTGTTTCCCTCACAGGTTCATCTATAGAAATAAGGAAATTGAGTGACTGTTTGCGAGGGGGGAGGGGTCCAGAAGGGAGAGAAAATAGTTGGGTTTTTTAACACCTGGAGATTTCAGTACATATTGCTCTGCCATGGCAGGAGCTTTTCAGGGAGATAGTAAAGAAACTTGGCAATAGAGTCCAAACCTTGCATTCTTACATCCTTTTATTTTAAAAAATGAAAAAAGGTGAAATGATAACACGAAGGCATCCTACCTCTGATGAGATTGTGCTGCTGTTCCGTCTTGACACAGAAAAATCAGATTTTCTGGTATTTGAGATGGATGAGGAATGGGGGAAATACAAATCAGCAACCTTATGTTGCCAATGTCATGTACTGTAGATACCGTACATCCCCCCCCCCCGGAAAGTGTTTTAGAAAATCATTCCAAAATAAATGCACCCTTGGATGCACTCTCATGAGTGATGACCCTGTTTAGGTGTTAAATCGGCCTAGCCGGTGACTGCTATTGTGAATAAAAGTCACACCTAATTTGTCTCATAGATTTCAGTGCTTCTGTAATGACTAACAGTCCAAGCCTATACGTGTCTACTCAGAAGTAAGTCTCATTGTGTTCAATAGGGCTTACTCCCAGGAAAGTGTGGATAGGATTGGAACCAGAGGATACAATCCACTGTTCTTATCATTTGGGTATATACATAGGACGCTGACAGACCTATTGCTACCCTTTCTGTGTGACGCCATTTTGTGTCACAGACTCTGTTGTTGTTGGTACCACAGGCTAAATTGGCTACCTGCTGTAATGGACAGCGGCAGAACTACGGTGGAGCGTGTGGAGCAGGAGCTCCAGGCGCTCGGGCGGGTGGGGGGGCGCGCTCGGGGCACTCACCAAAGGGAAGCGACGCGGCGGATCGGCCCACCTGCCCTCCCTGGAGCCCGTTTGGCTCCAAAATGAGCTTAAAACGGGCGGTGGGGGCGCGTCGATGTGATGCGAGGGGCGCATCGACGTGACGCAGGCCCCGCCCCACGCGCCGGGCGCCGGGAGGGTGCCCGTCATTTCTGGTAATGGATTACTGTCGAGTACACAGAAAAGAAAGTTATGTCATAGTGGCTCCTCACTTAGAATAGCTGCCTGCCACCAATTTACCCCATATTTTCCTCCAGGCAGGTAAAAGCACATCTTTAACACAAAGTGAAGCACCTGTGATTGATGTGAAGTGTTTCTTAGTTAACGGGAATGTGCCAGCCTTCATGCCCCACTCTCTCACTGCTACATCTTTACAGTGCTGTAGAAGAAAGTGTTGCCAAGGTACCATTTTCACAAGCCGATGACAGTCTTTCCATCCATTAAACTTATTTCATGTTTTAAGTGTTATTCTTTTACTAATGAACCAGAATAACTTGACTGTTCTTATTGTCTTCCTTATAAAAATATTAAGTGGGGATGGTTTTTCGGTTCCTTTTGAATCATGAAATTGTGTGCGGCTTTGAACAGATGTAACAGCATTACAGAGTTCATTTTAGAGCATAATCAGCAGGTAATTACAAGGTACTCAGCTAAATTGCAGTGAATGGCAAGTGCCAGTCGCTTGTTCAAAACAGAAAAAATAGACATTTTTATCTCCACAGGGTCAAAAAGGAGCAGGAAATGACTAATTTGAAAACCATTTATTATGTGAGTTTTATAAAGCTGATATTGTACATTTTGCAAGAAAACAATATTCTGATTATTTCATCTGTGTAAATCCTGTCTATAAGAAATAGTAATACACTACACTCTAAGTTTTCCTTCAGCAGTCTGAGACACACACCCTTGTAGTGTTTGTCTCTATCTCCTGCAGGGGCGGCTCTTTCGTGAGGCCGACTGAAGCAGGTGCCTGAGGCAGCAGATTAGACCGGGGTGCCCACCTCTGTCTCCCCAACTTGCCTCCACGGGGAAGAAAAGAGGCTGGCGCATCACCCAGTAAGAACAAGGGCAGCATTTTGCTCACTGTCTCAAGTGCCAGGATGTCTTGGGCCAGCCCTGAGCTCCTGGTAGTGATAACATGTGACGATCTGGATGTGGCACTGTGCTGCTGCAGGCTCATAATGGAAAATATCTGCTTCATTTAGGTTTGTCCATTTCTCACCTACTCAGAGAGGCTTATGAGTGATTACCAGTGCAATCCTAACCAACTTTCCAGCTCTGGTATAGCTGTGCCAACAGGGTGCACACTGCATTTTGCAGTGCAGGGACAGTCATGGAAGCCTCTTCAATGTGAGGGAACATTTGTTCCCTTACCCCGGGGTTGCATTGCGACTGCACCGGCACTGGAAAGTTGGTTAGGATTACACTGTACATCTATATGGGTTATGCTTTGCTGAAGCCTGAAGATAGCAGGCTTGATTTAGGCTTTCTGTTATTCCTTCCAATGTTTCTAACACATCCTGATAGGGCACGATGATGAGTTGAGTGCTGATAAAGTGTGCACATGCTGGTTGGCATGTGTGTGGAAGTGCTGGCATGCAGGGGGTGCTGTCAAGTGCCCTAGTGCACACATGCTAGCAGAGAGGGCAGTGGAATCTGGGGGGGGGGCGATGGGTCAGCTTGGACCGTCTTCCCCCTGCCTGTGAGGTAGGTTTGGCTGAGAAAGAGATTGGTCCAAGGTCACTCAGTGAGTTTCATAGTAGGTGGGGATTTAAACCCAGGTCTCCCCAGTACTAGTTTGATACACTACCATTATACTATGCTGGCTTTCTCTCTGTTCCTTGGAACAGCATGCTTTCTTCCTCCTCCATGGTTGCTCACAGGCCACTTCAGGGATGTATAAAGCTTTACTATGTGTTTCATTTCTTGTGATGTGCTGTTTGCATTCACACCACACAGAAATATATCCATGGCTTTGCAATAGCCCCATGAGCTTCTTCTTCATGTGATGCACTTTCAAGTGTCACTTAAAAAGCTAGGAGCCTAAATGAAATGAAGGTTCTCTTGAGACTGATCTTGGATCACATAGCAACACTTTGGCCCTGGCTAGTTGTCCGTTTCACAAAAAGAGTTATCGTTTGCCCTGGCAGGATCTTTATCAATTTTCCCTGCAGGGATGTTGTCAAATGTAATAAACTACTTGCCAATATTCATAAAAGCAGGACACTCTCCGAACCATACCAAGGAAAAGGTCACTGAGCTGCTAGTCAGATGTTACAACCATGTGGCTCAAAGTGATATTTTGGATATAAATAGAGAAAATTCTTAACATCTATCCAAGTTTTCACACTGCACTTTTAAAGGTCGGCCCAATGTTAAGGGCTGCTGTGCTGACAAATAAATACATAGGGTTGGGTACAAGGACTGATGTGCCAGTACAAAATTAGACGTGATTGACTTGTGTCAGTGCCACTCATGTAGCAATACATATCAACAATAGTGCCCTCTGTAACAGTCACATGCAGCCAGGTCCACCAAGCCAAAGTTGAGCAGAGAGAGGCCCTCTAGAATGCCAATTTTTTCATGCACTGCATTGGTGTACATATTTAGCTTTTTGTGATTGAATAATCTGCTCGGTTCTTGTCATTGCACTGCAATCTCAGTGCAACCATTCAGGAAAACAGGGGGAACCATAAATACGAGACTCGTCCTGCTGTGTCAGATCAGGTTTGAATTTGTCCAGAATTCAGTGTCTCGTTTAGCTACTCTCTGCTGCAGTTACTGCATTGTATGATAGGTTTTTTTTAAAGATACATTCTTTTCTTTGTAATTTAACTGTGTATATTGCTATCTTATACAGACGTACCTGGGAATAAGCCCTATTGAGCACAATGGGACTAACTTCTGAGTAGACATGCAGAGGATTGTGCTATTAGTCTCCACCCCCAACCCCGCAGTAGTTGTTGACATGGTTGTAATGTTTTCTGTTTCCTTTTTTCGCTTTTTAAATTAAGAAAAAAAAATTGACTTAAAATGATAAAATATACTTGAATAGTTTTATACCATTAAAGGTTGGTTAGTTGATTGATTGATTGATTGATTGATACATACATGAATATTTAACATGCTTTAAAAAAAAGCCAGCATACAATTATTTAGATTAAAAATGCAAGAGAGCTGGGATTTGTAATTCTATTCAGCAACTATGTTTGAGGGACATTTTAGGACATGAATCACTGAAACTGTCTCCTTCCTGTGAAGAAATCCGCTCTAAAATTCCCTGCACACCATAATGCTCTCTGATCATTTAAACCCCACTAAGCCTGACTTTCGTTTTCATGTTCCTTTACCTTCCTAAAAGGATCTCTTACCTCCAAAGTTATCGTTGTGGCATATCCTGAGAAAATCATATCTTATTGGTGCTCTACCGTACAAACGCTTCTTTGCTTTTGAATCAACCATATATTACACTCTTTGTCACAACCCAGAGTGACATGAATGCTAGTCACAAAATTAAGCATTCTGAAAAACTGGGGAATCTGTATAAGGTTTTAAGCATAGAAGTCAGGTATATAATTTTTTTAAAGATTTTAAGCATAGAAACCCAAAGTAGAACTGACTCTCATGTTGCACACTACTATGTAAGCTTTATAGGTTCTTTAATGCCTATAACCTTGTAACCGTTTGGTATGATTTTTTTATTTCCACTGCTAACTCTGTCATATCTGTATGCAGTTGGTCCCATATAAGAATACAGTAATATTCTTGTTTGAATGTAATTTGGTAATTGGGAAGCATGGCTTTGGTTTGGTTTGGTTTGGTTTGGTTTGGTTTGGTTTCTATCACCCTGGCTTTCCTTACTCATTGATAGTCTAGGCGATTGTGTAATGCACTGGTTCTCAAACTGTGGCCGCGACCCACCATTGAGAACTTTTGCTGTCCCCTGCCATCTTAAGGGGCAGGGACAGCATGGCGGCGGCAATCCAGGGGAATCGGCGATCCAGGGGAAAGTGCCCGAAACGCCCCCCCGCACTTACCGGGGCTTGGGGAGCATCGGGGAGGCCTGCGCGACCCTCTGCAGGCCTCCCCGATCTTCGGGTCGCTGTTTTGCAGCAATCTTCGGGCACTTCCGGTTTCCGCAAACACTGGAAGCACCTGAAGATCGCTGCAAAACAGTGACCCGAAGATCGGGGAGGCCTGCAGAGGGTCGCGCAGGCCTCCCCGATGCTCCCCCAAGCCCCGGTAAGTACGGGGGGCTGTTTCGGTGGGCTGTTTCGGGGGCGGTTTCAGCAGCAGTGGTGGCGATCACCCGGATCGCTGCTGCTGCTGGCTCCACCCCCACACACACTCAAAGTTCTCGCCTCGCGGGGAGAATTTTGAGAAACATTGGTGTAATGGATCAAGCTGCTAGTTTAGAGTACATCTTTAACATCTTTTTGTCTTCAATAATTCCAACACAGTTGTTGGTGAAATATTCTTCAGGCCTGGGAAAAATAGAAAGTGCATATCTGAGATGCTGTAGATATAAGATTCTGTAGAAGCAAACATTCTTCTCCACTCTGATCACAGCAATACCATCTCACACATCATGCAGGTGTTCCCATTTACAAGGTGACTTTGTTAAAACTTCAAGAGCTATTCTCACAAACTGCAGGTGATGTGACAAAACCTACTCCTGGCTATATCACTTCAGAGCGGCTTGGAGTGGCTGAAAACAGCCAAGCAAGGGTGTCACCGCTACCCAGGGAGAGTTGTTATCTTTGCTTGGTGCAGAAAAGAGCGACCAGAATGATTCGTGGCTGGAGCACCTCCCTTATGAGGAAAGGCTACAGTGTCTGGGGCTTTTCAGCCTAGAAAAAAGGTGCCTGAGGGGGGACATGATTGAGACTAGATGGGCCTCTGGCCTGATCCAGCAGGGCTCTTCTTATGTTCTTATGTTCTTATGTTCTTGGCCATTTGCGGCCGCTCTGAGTCTCTTCTTTTGCAGCTTCTTGGCTCCAAGTCACTTTTTTGGAGTGGCCGGAGAAGCGACTCAAACGGCAGAGTCTCGCCAAGCCGGAGTTAATTGTGGTGATGTGGCGGGCTCCAACGGCGCTTAGTGAGCTCCAAGGGTGCACCACACTATGGGGGGTGACACCTGACGCACCACCCACTAGGGTCCAGCGGTAGTGATACCGCTGGACCCCGTTAGCTATACATATAATAAGTAATGCCTGTCTCTGAAACAGCAAGCAATGATAGACTATTTCTTTTGTGCTTTGGTTTTTAATTACGTTTTAAGGTGTCCACAATTTTTTTTAATCAAGGCCTTTAACAACTATGTGATTTCACCTCCATTCAGCCAATGGAGTTTTTCTGAGGATGGAGATGTAGCCATGGGGAAAGTTTCACATGCTGAAATGTTGCTTGCCAAATAGCAGTTAAAGTCACAGGTGCCTGGTCAGAAAATGCCTATAAAGTTGTTTTCAACTGGGGTTTTCAAAACTTCTAAATTGCAACATGTTTGCACACAGATGTATCCTAGCCTTCAACTTTCAGGTGGCTGTACAACGGAGTTGTTCTAAAGCTGCAATGTTAAAACAACGTTTGTTTCTTTCTGTTCCATTAGAATGATTATAGGAAGTTATCTATGCAATGCAAGGATTTTGTGGTGGGTGTGCTGGATCTCTGCAGGGACACCGAAGAGGTGGAGGCTATTCTGAACGGAGACGTGAATATGCAAACCTGGCCTGAGCACCACCGCCCAAGTCTGAGCAGAATCAAGCTGGCCATTAAATACGAGGTCAAAAAGGTAAGTGTCCCACTAGCTGCTGAGTTGTTATATGTACGTATGTATGATGATACTCCATGAAATCTGGGACTCTCTTGCTATGCATTTCAGTTCAGAGCGTGCACATAAAAAATAAAAATGGCAGCAGACAGCAGAATCAGGAGCTAATAATGACAAAGGACAAGAGCAGGGAAGGTGACAATAGGGCAGTGGGCCATAGTAGTTAGTAGTAGACGTTGGTAGCTCTAAACTGTGGAGTCCAAAATCTGAAGAGGCCAGTCCAGAATCAGCAAGATATCACCAGCATGTCGCTCTGTGTCTTTTCATAGCAGACATGTTTGTCTGCTAATGGGCTGCAGTCCTGACATCTTTGCGAGGAAGTCAGTCCCATTGAACTCAATCAGACTTACTCCTGCATTGCATACGGTCCCCAAAGCAGTTTTATCTGCCCCCTCTGACATTATAGGAGGGTAATAACCATATTCTTCCATTGAAGCTAGCACAGAGACAAGAGTTCTCTGGAACCTTAAACACGAACAGATTTATTGTATAAGCATAAGCTTCTGTGGATTGGAGACCCTAAAATAAATCTTAGACAATTACTCGGAGAGTTTTTAAGATGCCACAGGACATCAGTGAGCAAGTTCAGGAAAGGTAGCCTGACTAGTCTCTCTCTCTCTCTCTCTCTCTCTCTCTCTCTCTCTCTCTCTCTCTCTCTCTCTCTCTCACACACACACACACACACACACACACACACACACACACACAGAGAGAGAGAGAGAGAGAGAGAATGTTTACCCCCAGTTTCAGTTGTACAGAAAATATTTTTGTCAAGCTGTAAGAAGTAAAAGGGTTATGTAAAAGAAATTTTTTTTAAAGGCCCATGCCTTAATGTTTCCTTTCTTTTTTGATTTGGTTTTTGGAGAGTTAGACATGCCATGTGTAAATCTAGATATTTATAAATCTACATCTGTAATGCTACATACACACTTGAGCACTTTTGGCTCGCTGCCTGTTAATACCTTATTGCTAGCTGGTACCAGCTTTCTTGCTAATTATTACTTGCACTGGAGTCAAATTATGCAACAAAATAATACACTTCCAACCTCTGGACCACTGTCTGGAAAACAGAGTAGCCTTTGAATATACAGAAGTAAACCAGAGCCAGTCCATCCATGAGCCTAACTGGGGCAGTCGTCTCATGCAACAAATTGACAGGGAGAGTGTTGTCCCCCCTTCCTCCATCCACCTCTGCTGAGAAAAGAGGACAGCATTTGAGGCACCATCTCATATGAAAGGAGGTCTTGGGCTGGCCTGGCCCTGAAGTCTCTAGTTTAGACCAAGACTTTGCAAATCATGTGCCTGAAATGTGTTTGCCAAGAGAAAGAAATGAAGAGAAAATTGCAAATCAAACTGGCTGATAGAGCGAGGGAAAGCAATTGATCATTAAAACAGGAAAAATTACTCTGTTTTTCAAGGATCATTTGAAGCTGCTCTCTATTGTGGACATGTGCTATGCGAATGGATAATTTTTTTTTCTAGGCCTGCGTAGTTCAGATTAATTATTTGTACAATGTACTGTGATGGAAATTGGGCTACTGTAAGTGGACTGTTAGAAGTGTTCCAAATGTTGTAACTAACATCTGTTCTCCCCTTTCCCTCCAACTCCCACCACCTGCTTAGTTATGCCTCTCAACAGCTGTGGCCAGAGACGTCTCTTCCTGTTATCAACACTATTAGTTCAGGCTCTAGTACTTTAGGGTCCTCCATTCTAATTCTCCTAAAGAGATCCTGTGTTTGAACATTGTCTCCGTTTCTGCACAGGGTTGGTATCGCTTCCAGAGAAAAAGAGGGAGAATGGAGGGAAAAATAATTAGGAATGCTTAATGTAAAAGTGGCAAAGATAGAAAGTAAACTCTTTGTGCAAAGTTTCTGCTGAAAGACTCATCTTCACTATCAATTTGGTAGTACACAAATTTCTCTGTACACAGAAATTTGAGAAGTCCTGAGTTTTATGAGACCTGAGTTTTGATAGGAAAGCCATGCTTCCTGCAATTCTTGGAATGTTTCTGCATTTGACCTTGAATATCTGGCACTTTTGAAAGCAAACAAATATACAGATACTGTACCTATATTTGTGCATTTTGTTCTTGTTACTGTATCATTCTAAAGTCCCAGAACAAAGGAAAAGATAAAGCATACTGTGTGTGACTTCACTTCCACCTATTTGGCACCTTCTGTGGTCTAATGACTCACTTTGCACATTAAAGGAGAGAAGATGGGCAGCTGGGACAGCTGAGCGGGGAGAACCTAGACCTCCAAATTATAATGCAACCATAATATTATCCAGGTCCTGGCAAGGCAGCAATCCTTTAAAGTTGTTTTAAAACATATTGAAAGCAAAATGCTGAGAACAAGCATAGCAGTTCACTTAGCTACTGGACTATGAGGAGTGAACTAACAGTGCAATCCTAAACATGTCTACTCACATTATGTATGTATGTATGTATGACTCGGGTCCAGGGTATTTGAGGGACCGCCTCCTTCCTTATAATCCGACCCGTACTCTGAGGTCATCGGGGGGGGGGGCTGTTAACCGTGCTGCCATTGACGGAGGTGAGGGGGATGGCGGCGCGGAATAGGGCCTTCTCGGCAGTGGTGCCCCAATTGTGGAATTCCCTCCCCCTGGAATTGAGAACGGCTCCCTCCCTAGAGACCTTTCGGCAGGGCCTTAAGACATTTTTATTTAGATCAGCATTTGATGTCTGACATGGCGGGCGGGCTTTTTGATAGATGGCTTTTGACAGATGTAAATGTGGATGACCCACTGGGGCTGTTTGTTTTAATTATTTTAATTGTTTTAATTCTTGATTTTAAATGTATACAATATATGTATTTTAATGTTTTTATTGTAAGCCGCCTAGGTTGCCCTCGAGGGAGAAAGGCGGGGTATAAATTCTATAAATAAATAAATAAATAAATAATGTATTTGTAAATGTATACCCCGCCTTTCTTTCTCTAACTGATCAGTTGGTGGAAGTTTACTGTAACTAATGAGTTTCTTTCTTTTTCAATGGCTGGTTGCCTTGCCTAATGGGCAGTGGAGAGCATGGCTGGCTTTAAATAGCACAGCTGACTCAGAGAAGGAACTCTAGGATGGTCTTATAAAATGGTGACTGAATCTTAAGCTAGATGCATCAAAATGTGAATCACATATTATGGTTGCAATACAATACACACTTACCGGAGAGTAAGGCCCACTGAACACAGTGGGATTTACTTCAGAATAATCATAAGATTGCAGCCTGGCAGCCCAATCCTAACTAAATCCCCCCCTGCTGATGCAGTTGTGCCAATGGGGTGTGCACTGTATCCTGTGGAGAAGTAGTTCCAGAGGCCTCCTCGAAGTAAGAGAATTTTTGTTCCCTTACTTTAGTGTAAGCCTCCATGTCCCCGATAGGTCTACTGACCCTGAGCACATGTTTTATGTGCTTCTATTGATGGTCCAAAACATCAATTGAACTGAATGATGGTGGATTGTAGGATTTGCCCTTTTTGGAAAAGTGGTACCCATTTTATGATGGGATTACCAGCTCTGAAATGTTGTATTGTTTGAATTCACCTGTCAGCCTCACCTTCTGACTTCGGCTGCCATTGTGCTTATATCTTCTTCTATCAGTAATAGCCACCAGTTCTCCCACTGACATCCTTCCACAATTTCCCACAATTCATTGATGTGCTCCGACCTTGCCAGTTGGGGATTGCATTTTCGAAAACTAACGACACTGAAATAGCTTCACACTGCATCATCTAAAGAATGATCCCTAGAGGGCTTAACCCGATAAGGAACAACAGTTATAGATGAACTCTTTGGAATTGTGGTGCTGCTTTTCCTGAATTAATCAGCCCTGTGCTCCTTCACGCTCTGCTTCTTGTTCTTACCAATTGTTCAGCAATTCCTTAGGTGCCGAGAACCTTGTGCATTTGACTCAACATAGCTGAAACGCTGATTCAGTCATTACTCTGTTTACAGCTCAATTCTCCCATCAGTTGTTTATCAGACTTGTCTTTAGAGACACATCACCAACCAAAGCATTCCTTCGTAATATATGCCTGCTGTTTTTCTAGTGTTCTGTCAGCATTTGCAAGATCAAATGAAATGTGGGACAAAACATTCACTTTGTTTTATGTTACATTAATGACAGGCATGTGGAAAGGGTGGGATTAAAATATAACTAAATATGAGCAAATCAGTGTGTCTGGCAGCTCCCTTCAATTGTTCTGCATGGCACCTGTGTCCATGCTGTGAACTATTGGTGCACAAATGGTTCACTGTGTGGATCTGGAAATGTTCACCATACCATAGCAGATCGCTTGGCTAAGGGTAGACACCAAATTCCCTACTCCCTGTCCTGCACTATACCTGCCAGTTGCATCCTCCCCTGCTATACAGCACACCTTAAGAACAGTCTGGGGTAGGCAAAAAAAACTTCACACCAACAGCCAATCAGATATAAAGCAAAACATTTCTGTTGTTGTTGCTGTTCAGTCGTTAAGTCGTGTCCGACCCTTCGTGATCCCATTCGTGATCCCAAACATTTCTACCCAGACCCCTAATCCCAGATTATCTTGACAGGTAGGTGGGCTGGTGACAAGTGCCTCCAGTCCCAGACTGCTGAGGAACGGAGACCACATGCAAGCTACATGACTCTGGCCCTGCTCTCCACTTGCTCAGGCAACAATCAGGTGCCCAGTCAGGCTGGGACCAGGCAAAGGAAGTCCCAATGCACATCCATGGGTGGGGGGAGGCATTCTCCACATGGCTGCTTTCCTGGAGCCATTTTGGGCCACTCCACATCGAGGGTTTTCAAAATATCTGAACTGGTCCTTAGGCTCAATTGAAATCAGTGTGAAGAAGCTGGTTTATAGACTAGTTCTGCCCACAGAGTTTGTGACACCCCAGTGGTGTCACTAAGGTTGGTGTCACCTGGTGCGGTAACTCATGGTGTCATCCCCATTAACTTTATTTATTTTTAATATATAACAGGACAGGTCACCCAACAAAAAAACCAGTGCCCAACTTGATGACACACAACTGAATAAGAGTTCTAGGATTAGCTCTGATACATAGAAATGAGAGCTGACTCATACTAACATTGGTTCTATGCTGTGTCATAATAATACCTCATTGGCTCTCAGAACAATCAGTCTTATTGGTCAGTTTTGAGTTAAGGAAATCCACTTTTGTTACTTAAGGCAGTTGATTTTTCTTTTTCCGGTTATTTGGCCATAATGTTTGATACAATACAGATAGTTCAAAACAATTTGTTTCATTACATTCTGCATTAAATTACCTTTCCAATTATATATAACCTGATGGTATTGTTCAAAAATA
The DNA here is from genome assembly GCA_026170595.1 of Plestiodon gilberti rubricaudatus. Classification (NCBI taxonomy): domain Eukaryota; kingdom Metazoa; phylum Chordata; class Lepidosauria; order Squamata; family Scincidae; genus Plestiodon; species Plestiodon gilberti. Next base: position 188,646,599 of record JANXHW010000002.1, on the reverse strand, counting down.
CAAGGTTTCCACAATTTTTATTTTTATTTATTTTTATTTTTCACATTTTTATACCGCCCTTCCTTCAAGGAGCTCAGAGTGGTGTACATATTTCCTCCCCTCCTTTTTGTCCTCACAACAACCCTGTGAGGTAGGTGGGGCTGAGAGATAGTGACTGGCCCAAGGTCACCCAGGAAGCTTCGTGGCTGAGCGGGGATTTGAACCTGGATCTTCCAGGTCTAAGTCCGATTCCCAAACCACTATACCATCCTGGTCACCATTTGGTCACTACTGGTGTGTGTCCCCCGAGGTTGTCACTGGTGCAGTCCACACACCCCTTGTACACCTAGTGATGCCACTGTCTGCCCTTTAATTGGTTTGATAGTCAGAATTCCAGACTCAAATTAAGAATCGGGGGGGGGGGGGGAACCACTCGGAACCAAGCAGTATTTTATTCATTGTTTAGATTCTGTTTAATTATTGTTAGGCTTACCAGATTTCTTCCCGGGACAGAGTGCTAGACCTTTAGGAGAAGGAATGTGGGCAGGTGTAGCTTATTAAACCTTAGAGCAGGGGTTCTTAACCTGTGGTACGAGTACCCCTAGGGGTACGCGGACCAATGGCAGGGGGTATGCCAGAGCCTCCCCTTATCAGCATCAATCAGTAGTAAATTACTTGTTAATTAGAACTTAAATGCAATCCCGTCTGACTGACTCTCTCTCTCTCTCTCACTCTCTCTCTCTCACACACACACACACACACACACACACTCACAGAGAGAGAGAGAGTTAAGTAAGACATTTTTTCACATTTACAATTGTTTTAGTACTTTTTATTTAACAATTAATTAACTAATTAATTAATTAATTAAATTAATTAGCAATTAATTAGCAGGGCGTACTCAGAAAATTGGACCGTGATAGGGGGTAACTGGGCCTCCAAAGGTTGAAAAACCCTGCCTTAGAGCACAATCCTAGGCATGTCTACTCAGAAGCAAGCCCCATTGTGTTCAGTGGGGCTTGCTTCTGAGTAGACATGCCTAGGATTGCCCTCTCAGGGTTTAACAAGCTACTCCTGCCCACATTCTTTCTCCTAAAGGGCTAGCACTCTGTCCTGGGAAGAAATCTGGTAAGCCTAATTATTGTACCTGTTGGGAATGTCACTGCTCCTGATGCCCTTTTGAGAATTGCAGATTTGTTCTACTGTGGACCCCACTTAGCACCACCAATTCATCATCATTTATGGGTTGCTGGAGCTCGTTCAGTGAAAGAAAAGTCCTCATTGTCAAAATGGCAAATATTATGTAGTCTGTATTTGGCTGGCTGAATATCCCTTTTCATTTGCAGATGTGAATACACTTACCTACTGTAGCCCAGAGCTACCTGAACACGTTGCTCACTGTTACAAATCAGTCATTTTCAATTTCCATGGGAACTGATCTATTTATTATTCTATCCACAATCTGCCTTGATTCATATCATGTGTTATCCCATTCATTGCACTCCTTATTTTCACAAACGTTGTTAAGAACTCCAGAAGCTTCTAGGTATATCCAAAAATATGGTTTTTTTTATTTATTTATTTTATTTTTCACATTTTTATACCACCCTTCCTCCAAGGAGCTCAGAGTGGTGTACATATTTCCTCCCCTCCTTTTTTTGTCCTCACAACAACCCTGTGAGGTAGGTGGAGCTGAGAGATAGTGACTGGCCCAAGGTCACCCAGGAAGCTTCGTGGCTGAGCGGGGATTTGAACCTGGATCTTCCAGGTCTAAGTCCGACTCCCAAACCACTACACCATCCTGTTCTAATTAAGTCAGCTGGCAGAAATCTAAAATACCAATTTAATGAGCTGCACTCCCTATATTGATGGACATTAGCCCAGTCCAACTTGGGTAAACTACCCATTGAAGCCCACTTTCCCTCACAGATTCTTTCCTGGATTTGGATCTCCGGTGTGTAAACGGCAGCATGCAGCAAGGCTCCCTGTGCTGGATGAACAGATGGCATTAGCAGCATTGGGGCCATTCATCACTTCTTTGGGAGTGGAGGGGGTGAAATCACGGCACTTCTCCCTCCCTCCCTCCCTCCCTCCCTCCCTCTCTCCCTCCCTCTTCCTCTCAACACAGCTGACAATCTCTTTATCATGTCGATGTGCACAAAACCTGTGGATTGTGGTGGCCCACATGTCACGTTGTTTCTTTCCTTTTTAGAATGTCTATAGTATGCATCATGTACAAGATGCTTTGCAAATGATGATCTGATTTGGACATATATTTTTATTTATTTTATTTATTTTTCACATTTTTATACCACCCTTCCTCCAAGGAGCTTAGAGTGGTGTACATATTTCCTCCCCTCTCCCCTCTTTTTTGTCCTCACAACAACCCTGTGAGGTAGGTGGGGCTGAGAGATAGTGACTGGCCCAAGGTCACCCAGGAAGGTTCGTGGCTGAGCGGGGATTTGAACCTGGATCTTCCAGGTCTAATTCCGACTCCCAAACCACTACACCATCCTGGCTATAAAGCCAGTGGGAGCATTTGCCATTATAGATAGTATGACAGGGGGAATTAAAGCACAAAGGCAGTGACTTGCCCAAGACAAAAACTCAATTAATCCATGGGATAGGATTTGTAGTTTCTCTAGTCCGTATCCCATAGATAGACCACACATGCTGTTTTCAAACATCTCCCTTCAAGGAAGAAAAGCAATAGTAGGTGGCCATATCTCTCCATGAATGTTCTTAGGGACCCCGTGGCTGCCTCCCATGAAGCACATGAAAACATTCCATCCAGTGAACATTTCCATACTGAACACTCATATTTGAAATTCAAACGTTAATGACTCATGATATGACATGTCTTTCTACTATGATGCTCCTCATAAGCACAAAGAACCCTTGCTTCCTTTATTACTAGACTAAGGACCTGTGCATTCAAAACAGTTGCCATATGAAGGCTGCATTAAACTGGCATAGGAGGTAATCACCTAAAGCTTTAGTTGCTTAGTTAGTGGAGGCGAATTCTAGTTGATGGGTCTCTGCTGTGTTACTATAATAGATCCAGCCCCCCATTCCAGCATGCCTGAAGTGATGGCTGGGGTTGGGAGATTTGCACAAGCTAGCATGCATGTGCACTTTCACTCCCTACATCAAGGACACATGCCACCCCTACCCTCTCTTCCTATTCCCTGGTGGCTGCTGGAATGGCCAATTCTCTGCTCTCTTTCAGCATGAGCCTCAGCTGTTTCTCTAGCTGTTCGGGGCACAGTTCCAAATGTCACCCCCAGAAGTGACATCGGTGTGGTGTCACTTCCGGGTGTGACAACACACCCCATTTTTTAAAAAATAATAATAATAAAATAAAAATTGAAAGCGAGGAGCAAGGGGGCGGTGAGCAGCTGGAGGCTCAGGTGGCAGTGGCAAAAAAGGTAGGTTGCTTGGCACCCCTTCGCTCTGCCGTCTTTTGCCCCAATTGGTGCCCCAGCCCAGCTTGTTGCCCTCCTACTCACTCTTGTCACCACTGCTGCCAGTCACACACCCCACGTGTCACCACCCCGCCCGGCACATCTGGCATGGTACCTGGGGCACAGCACCCCCGGCCCTCCCTTAACTGAGACCCCCCCCTATGTTAAGACAAGTAGTCAAAACAACTTAAGTTTTAAGGAGACTCAGTCCATTTGGGTATCTTACACTTTTTGTATTACGTCATTTCACTTATTTGCATCTCAGACTGCCTTTATTCTAGAAATACCATCAAAAGCTAGCTGACCCGTGCAGCATTTGCCTTTGAAGCAGTACAGGAAAATATCCTCTACAAGATCAAGAAAGCTTCTCAGCATGCAGTTTGGCCAGGAAACAACCTTTTTGTTGATCTTCTTACATGCAATGTGCTGGATAAACCATGACAGACAAGGAGGCTTATGTGAAGAATCCTTCAAGTAGTTTAGAAATTGTGAGGGTGTTTTAATTGTGAGGGTGTTCCAGTGGCAGCAACTGCAGCTCTTTCTAGTAGGAATTGTTGTCTGCCTTGTGGACCACGGAGGTGACCTGCCACCCTCATCAGGAACAGATGGGAAGAAGTGATGGCGGTGTATCAGGTAGCACAGTGAAGCATGCCATTGCTGCTTTGCTAACTGCTACACCTGGGAGCGTAGGCTTCCGAAGCCAGTGAGAAATATTGCATCTGGTTCCCAGCACTTTTGTCCCTTCTCTGTATTGATACAGTCATTGTCTTTTTTTTCCCCTGCTCTTCCTTAAGCCCTGCTAGCATTCAGGTATTGCTTGCTCTACAGTGTAGCCAGGATGGTGTAGTGGTTTGGGAGTCGGACTTAGACCTAGTTCAAATCCCCGCTCAGCCACGAAGCTTCCTTGGTGACCTTGGGCCAGCCACTATCTCTCAGCCCCACCTACCTCACAGGGTTGTTGTGAGGACAAAACGAGGGGAGGAACTATGTACACCACTCTGAGCTCCTTGGAGGAAGGGTGGTATAAAAATGTGAAAAATAAATAAAATAAATTGCACTTCCACTAATCATGGTGGAAAAACAAACTTTGGGGCTGCTTCAGTTGTTGAAACTGCAGCTGAGATCACTTTTGCTTTTTTCTTCCAGACCATGAACGCTATTCATTCAAATTTAGAAGTTAGGGAACCACCAATGTGAATCCATCTCATACATGTAATATACACAACATGAAATATATTCCAGGGCAGTTTCATTTGCACCAATTCATTTGGACTGGAAACATATCCAAAGTTGCTGTTCTGATGTTGGGTCTTCATAATTCAAGGTTCTACTTTTCGTATTGTTTCCTACCGTCTTAAAAGTTAGAGGGTTATGAAAAACCTGAGGTTCTTTTTTTTTTAATTTAATCTTTCAACACAAAGTACATTCAAATCAACGGAAATCATTCTGCTTACCTCAATATTCTTTTTTCAGGTCTTGTACTTGTTTGTTTGATATCTCTTCCACAGAGGTTTGCTTGCTCTAGAAGATCATTAACTTATTTTTATTACTTATTTATCCAATACTTGGGAAAGTGGGAAGGTTTATTGTTCAGTACTTTGTGCCTTATATTTTTAGCACTCTGAACCATTCTAAATCATTGTGGAAAATCTCACATATTAAACAAGCAGCTTCCAAATTTCATAGAAACAAAAATGTATAAGGACATGGGGAAATTTTACACATTGCACAGACCAGGTCTGCCTCAGATGAGTGTACACACTAGCAGCCCAATCCTAGCTCCCTGTGCAGCGATGCAGTCGTGCCAATGTGGCTTCCGCTGTATCCTGTGGGGGAGTTTTGGCATGCTGAGGTCTCCTCAGGTGGCTTCCGCTGTATCCTGTGGGGAGTTTGGTAATGTTCCCTTGCCCTGGAGTAAGTCCCAGCAGCTGCCATGGGTCAACTTGGACCTGTGCCAGCTCAAAAGCTGGTGCAAGTCCGCATTGAGCCATGCAGGTGGATCAGGCCCAGGAAGGGGGTTAGGATTTGGTGGGAGCCACCGCTGCTGAACAACGCCCTTCCCAGGACCGATCCACCCACTCCTCCCCCATTTCCTTCCCATTCCGCCCACCCCGCCCTCTTCCACCCCCTCTACACCTCCCTCCCACCCCCTGCAAGGCCTTACTTGCTCTGGTGGAAAGGCCTGGTCCATCCTCATGCAGACCCAGTCACTCGCCACTTGAGGCCGTGAGTGGCCGCGCACAACAGGCCGCGCACAACAGGCCGCACACTCCAGCAGTGTTGCATTTGTATTTGTGCAAAGCACGTTATGCCAGTGGAACGCATATTCTGGCAAAGGTCAGTAATTCTCAGTCAGAGGCATGGTACTGTAAGACTTCCCCAAAATGAGGAGACTAGTTAAAAAAAAGCTGAAAGGGAAGGTAAAAAGAGTCCAATCGCTCCAGAGTGCATGGAGGCTGTTTAAAACAACAGTCATAGAGGCCCAGCGGGAGTGTATCCCACAAAGGAGGAAGGGCTCGACCAAGTCCAGGAGGGTGCTCGCATGGCTAAAAAGCACAGTTCAAGAGGCTATAAAAGGCAAGGAAGCTTCCTTCCATAAATGGAAGTCTTGCCCTAATGAGGATAACAAACAGGAGCACAAACTGTGACAAAAGAAATGTAAAAAGATGATACGGGAGGCCAAGCAAGACTTTGAGGAACGTATGGCAGGCAACATAAAAGGGAATAATAAAAGCTTCTTCAAATATGTTAGAAGCAGGAAACCTGCCAGGGAAACGGTTGGTCCGCTGGATGGTGAGGGAGAGAAAGGGGTGATAAAAGGGGACTTGGATACTGCAGAGAAATTAAATGAGTTCTTTGCGTCTGTCTTCACGGCAGAAGACCTCGGGCAAATACCGCTGCCTGAACGGCCTCCCCTGACTAAAGAATTAAGTCAGAGGTTAAAAGAGAAGACGTCTCAGACTTAATTGACAAAATAAAGATCAATAAATCACCAGGCCCAGATGGCATCCACCCAAGAGTTCTGAAGGAACTCAAGAATGAAGTTGCTGACCTCTTGACCCAAATATGCAACTTGTCCCTTAAAACGGCCACTGTGCCAGAGGATTGGAGGATAGCTAATGTCATGCCAATCTTTTAAAAAGGAAGGAGGGGGGACCCGGGAAAATACAGGATGGTCAGCCTAACCTCTGTTCCAGGGAAGATGGTGGAAAGTCTCATTAAGGATAAAATCTTAAAATACATAGAAGAACAAGCTCTGCTGAGGGAGAGTCAGCATGGCTTCTGCAAGGGGAAGTCTTGCCTCACAAACCTGTTAGAATTTTTTGAAAAGGTCAACAGGCATGTGGATGTGAGCGAACCCATGGATATTATATATCTGGATTTTCAGAAGGTGTTTAACACAGTCCCTCATGAAAGGTTCCTGGGAAAACTCCACAGTCAGGGAATAAGAGGGCAGGTCCTCTTGTGGATTAGGAACTGGTTGAAGACCAGGAAACAGCAAGTGGGAGTCAATGGGCAATTTTCACAATGGCGAGAGGTGAAAAGCGGTGTGCCCCAAGGATCGGTCTTGGGACCGGTGCTTTTCAACTTATTCATAAATGACCTGGAGTCGGGGATAGGCAGTGAGGTGGCCAAGTTTGCAGATGACACTAAACTTTTCCGGGTGGTGAAGACCAGCAGGGATTGTGAAGAGCTCCAGAAGGATCTCTCCAAACTGGGAGAATGGGCAGCAAAATGGCAGATGCACTTCAATGTAAGTAAGTGCAAAGTGATGCACATTGGGGCAAGAAACCAAAATTTCACATATACGCTAATGGGTTCTGAGTTGTCTGTGACGGATCAAGAGAGAGATCTTGGGGTGCTGGTGGACAGGTCGATGAAAGTGTCGACCCAGTGTGCGGCAGCTGTGAAGAAGGCCAATTCCATGCTCGGGATTATTAAAAAAGGGATTGAGAATAAAACGGCCAATATCATTATGCCTTTGTACAAATCGATGGTAAGGCCACATCTGGAGTATTACGTCCAATTCTGGTCACCACACCTCAAAAAGGATATAGTTGAATTGGAAAAGGTGCAGAAAAGAGCAACCAGAATGATTCGTGGGCTGGAGCACCTCCCTTATGAGGAAAGGCTACAGCGTCTGGGGCTTTTCAGCCTAGAAAAAAGGCACCTGAGGGGGGACATGATTGAGACGTATAAAATTATGCATGGGATGGAGAGAGTGGATAGAGGGAAATTCTTCTCCCTCTCGCACAACACCAGAACCAGGGGACATGCACTAAAATTGAGTGGAGGGAGAGTTAGAACGGACAAAAGAAAATATTTCTTTACCCAGCGTGTAATTCGTCTGTGGAACTCCTTGCCACAGGATGTGGTGATGGCACCTGGCCTAGATGCCTTTAAAAGGGATTTGGACAGATTCATGGAGGAAAAGACCATCACAGGTTACAAGCCATAAGCAACCTCCTGGTTTTAGAAGTGGGTTTTCTCTGTGCCAGGTGCAAGGGAGTGGCAGCAGGTAACAGGATTTATCTTGTTGGCTGTGTACTCCCTGAGGCATCTGGTGGGGCCACTGTGTTTTACAGGAAGCTGGACTAGATGGGCTTTTGGCCTGATCCAGCAGGGCTCTTCTTATGTTCTTATGTTAAGTTGCGCCCCGTCGTAGTCCCCATTTACAAGCCGGCATGAGGAGGCTCCGCCCCCTCACCATCGGAGCCATTCCGTGCAGAGAAGGCAACGGGCAGGAGACAGGCGGGCCTCCTCGTTCCTGGTTGTAAACGGGGAATAGGACAGGACGCAACTCACAGTACCGCCCCCACCGTAGGAACACCTCTGACTGAGAATTACCGACCTTTGCCAGTTGTCTCAATCTGCATAGTTCGCATTGTGCCAGCACAATTTAGTGGGAGATTCTAGACCTGAGGAATGTTTTTCATTGGCTCAAGGAGCTGCATAGCAAATCATTACGGTAGTGCAGAATTGTAATAACTGCCTGTTCACCTTGAAGCTCATTGCACCAGCACAAAGCAGAAAAGCAAGCACAGAATCATGTACTATATGTGTCTATTAATTTCCCCCTCCCCTTCTCATATAACCATTGCTGGAAATGTCTGCACACGTCTTAGAATTGTCAGATCTGCACTTCCATGACGATCTATGGTTTTCGACAGGCATTAACAAAATTGGAGGGTGTTGTGCATGTGTTTCTAATGTTTGCATTGTTTCCTGTTGTGCACCTCCAAAATCCCGACCAATTTAAAATATTTACATTGTATCTTTCCCCTTCCCATTGGGAGGTGCCCAAGGTGGCTTACAATATTTATAGTAAATGTATATTACTAATATAATTGGTAATAGTAGTACAAAACAGTACAAAATTAGTACAAAACGAAAGCAGGGAAGGTTATGTTTCCTTGGCTTCTTCTCTTTCTCTTTCTCCTTCTCCTCTTCCTCAAAGATCAGTTGGTATTTTTCAGAGTGGGGAGGGACACAGTTCAGCTTTACAAGGGACCAGCAGGTGGAGGTGGCGACCATGACTTTTGGCCCTTCTCCTCCTCCTTACAAGACAGTTGGCGTTTGTGAGGGGGGAGGGACACAGTTCAGTTTTTAAAAAGCTTCAGGGTTGTTGCGCCTCAGAAGAAAAGAAGAAACTTAATAGGAATTCTGTATGCCAGATGGTAGGCTTCTTTCTTTCTTTCTTTTTTAAATAAAAAGGGCCCGTTACTTCACAGTAATGTTGCAAGAAAGTGTGACAGTTTCACATTTAGTGATATGGGGTATTTAAAAGGTTATCATTTACAGTAATTAAATGTTTGGTCATATTTTGCAGAAACATTTGGTCATATTTTACAGAAACATAGAGGCATTGTACCCTCCCAGAAACTGTTCTTTTAGGGGAAAAACAACCCTGGAATTTTGTAATTCAGCATTGAATCTTCCTAGTTCAGCCAGAGAACGTAATCAAAGCACAATGTGCACCAAATGGATTTATTCCACTCATTCATTACTCATTGACTAGAAATGGCTTTAAAAGCCTTGTTGAATGCAAAGAAGTCTGTTATTCATGAGTATCCCTACTGAAAACAATGGGACTAATTGTAAACTGTCACATCTTAACTGGGCAAAGAGGCCCCTTTTCAAGAGGTGCTTGTCTTATATTTAGCAGGGGGAGAGTAAATGTCTAGCAGGGAGAGAGTAATTGAGTATATTTAGCAGGGGGAGAGAAACTAGGGTGCCATTTACATTCCAATCCTGTCTAGGACCACCACAGCAGTTGGGCCTGCACCAGCCTCCTTGGGGTAAAGGGACATCCATTCCTTTACCCCGAGTAACAGCCCAGCTGCCCCAATGGGTCTCCTTGGATGTGCACCGGCAAAATGGCCTGCGCAAATCCGCGAAGCCCATGTAAAGTCCAACAGCCAAGGAAGGGGAATAGGACTTGGTGGAGCATGCCACTGTCAATTCCTCCCCTGTCCCGGGCCCGGTGGGCCAATCCCCCCTCCTGTTCCACCCAGTTCCACCCTCCCCATGCCCCCCTGCCACCCGACACAGTCCTTACTTGCTTCCACCAGCAGTGGCCCGAGTCCAAGGCAGAGCAAGTGGCACCAGCGCTGCTTACTCTCTGAGTGTCTGAAACATGCCTTATGGCATGTTTGCGACACCCGGTGCTGGTGGAACAATAGTTCCGCTGGCTGGTTCTGTCCTAGATAGGATTGTGTTGTAATTATTTGATTTTTGCCCCAACCCTATCCTCCACCAGCCTAGTGGCATCAACTGAACGCATGCTGCATCCTATGATGGGTGTGTGTGTGATCAGATGGCTTCTGAGTGGTAAGTAAAAAAAAAAAAAAACTGACCTCCCCATAAGTAAGAGACTCATGACTGTCGCTGGGTCTGCTTGGACCTACATCAGCTATTCAACTTGTGCAAGTCTGTGGAGCCTCAAGGGGCATGTTGGTCCAGGAAAGGGGGATAGGATCCTGGCCTATGTGACTGCCACTGAAATCCAACACTCCCAACTTTGAACCACCCCCTGCCTGCCCGCTCCTCATCCTGAGGGGCTACTCAACCTTTCCCCTGCTTAAAATATGAGGAACTCCCAAGGATTTCAGACAGAGGTCTTTTCCAGCCCAACCTGGACCTGGAACCTTCTGCATGCAAAGTATGTGCTCCACCACTGAGCTACAGCCTATCCTCAGCTGCTTTCCCCCTGCATTCTCCTATCTCCTCTCAGCACGTTTCCCCACAATGCATAAGCACATGTCGGAACACTGGCCAGAAAACTCCACCATTTCTCACACTCTCCTCTATCCACTTTGCATTCGTTTGTGGCAACTCAGGTTTCTAGACTAAGGTTTGCAATATAAAATGTGGAAACATCAGTGAATAATTGCCTTTGGCAATTTCCATCAGCAGAGACATTCTTTACTGAAAGGAAATTGCCTGTCTCTTTAAATGCTTTACTTGCGCTAGTTACTTTCAGTGATTTCTCCATATTCATGTAATGAAAGGGGGACAAGGATAGATATATGCAGGACAAGGTAGCTTTGCATGCGTGTGCGTGTGTGAAATGGTTGGAGATGTGCACTCCAGTTCTGGAGCTGATCAAGGCACAAAGGAAAGAGGTAAGGAAGTAAAAGAAAAGATAGCTTTCTGAAAAGTTGAGGCATTTTGAAAATAGCAGGGAGAGGGACTAGTGACAGTCCTCACAGTGATGTCACAGGTACCCCTCAGTAGGTGTCCATGAGACTCATGCAACTGCTACTCTGCCAGCAAGAACATATTTGCATTTGGCAAATCAGACTGTTTGCAACTCAACTCACACTTTTGATATACTGTACAGTACTGGTTTTAATACTGCTATTTAAGTGATTGCAGATATTGTTTTAATCTATGTCTAATTTTTTTAACTGCTTTGATCTTTCAGAAAACAGTCTAAACCTGAGTAACTAAATAAATAAATGCATCTTCTCTTTCCACATCCTTCCCAAATGATGGGTTTCTAGAATCCCTCATTAACCTGTCAAACTTTTGTGCATTTATCAAATCAACATCAAATCACAACCAATACCTGAGGCTTGACTCATCAGGCATAGAAAGGAACATGTTTGGCACACAAGAATGATATTTAAACACAATTCTCAATTCTATGGAGTGTTAAGTTGCAACTGACTGTGGGTTGCTGCCTTGCAACTTAGGGCCAGTTTATACATTTATAACATTTATAATTACATTTATAAGAGTGCAATCCACCATAAGGATCCGGCTGATGGCCCAGGGCTGCCTGCCTGATCCTGTGCACTGGCGACCATGCTGCTGCCAGGCCAGAGGTCTACTCAGGGAAGTGTAACCCGGGGCAGGCCCTATCAGCCTCCTCGGATTTCCGCCAGCAAGAAGTCGGAGGAGGCCTAGCCGTCCCAGCGGGGGCTGGGATATGACCGAGGTCATCCCCCATCCCCTCCCGGGCCAGCTGGACCAATTGCCCCCCTCCCTCGCCCGGCAAAATGCCCCTGCCAGATCCCTGCTTACCTGGTCCGGCGGCCGCAGGGGCGCTCTGGCAATGGAGCAAGGGAGGCCGGCCTCTGCGCCAGCCTTCCTTGCTCTCGAGTTGTCGCGAATGTGCTTTACGGCACATTCGCAACGTCTCCCAGCACCGGAGTGCTCGCCTTGGCAGCTTCCGGTGGATTGCGCTGCCCGTTATACATTGACGTTCATCTGGAAAGTTTGTTTTAATGATTAATCATTAAGATTGGGAAGAAACTTCAAAGGAGATTGCTGACTACTCCAGTAAATTAGGATTTTTGGTTGGTTACACACTCAAAATATTTGATACTATGTGAACCATCCCTCCTCCTCTTCTCAGTACCTCTGAGGCCTGTCTCATTTATGGGAAAGTGTCAGCTTATTCTCCATCAGTACCATATCCCCAGATGCATTACAGAAAGACAGGAAAAGAGAGTTGCCATTCTGAAGGAAAATACTGTAGCCAAGGGGAGGAGAGGGGAGGGATACCAAGATAAGGCAGCTCATTGTTCAACAGATAATACAGGGATACAATACTATAGAGTGTGAATAAGCTACAGAGAAACAAATGCAGGCATTTTGAAAACTGACTTTTAGAATGCTTTTTGGAACTGCACTGGAAATATGTACACACAATATGTAAATACTGTAAATACATAAATAAATAGTTTGGAAAGATTTGCCCACATCTAGCCATTATGTGCACGCACAGAAATTCCAGAACTGAGTTAGAGGTCCCAGGCCATCAAGTTAAATGTAATGAGAACATCTAGATATACATCCCTTTGCATTTACTTCGCAACACTAAGGACACATGTCTCAAATCATCTTCAGGTATCCAACGGACCCCAATAATTCAACCAGTCCACACTTGTCTACGGATTTAAAAGGGAAGTGGGGAATAGAGCAGAAGAGGTAGTGTGGTGCAGAAGACAGAGATGGGTTAGCGCATCCGACAGTCTCCATGGACAGCCGGATCCAACCTAAGTCTCCCCCCAATGGTGCAGCTGTTCCACCAGGGCATGCTCTGCAACTCATGGGGGAGCTTTGGGTTCCGAAGGCATTTGTTCCCTTGCCCCAGAGCAAACCTCCACTACTCTGAAGGGTCTACTCAGATCTGTGCCAGCTACTTTGCTGACGCAAGTCTGAGTGGACCCGGGCAGGTGAATCAAGATTGTGAAAGGGGGATAGGTTATCAACGGCACTGCTGCTGCCAATACCACCCCTTCCCTGCCTTGACACTTCCCCCCTGCCCTGGTCTCTGCCTGGTTCCTCCCTCTCCCCGTTCCTCCCACCTCCCGCCCAACCCTGCACCAACATACCAGTGCTGGGGGCCCCAGCAGTGGTCACCATCATGCAGGAACTGCATGAAGCAGTGGCTGAGCTGTGCTCTATGGCTCATTGCCTTTTGCAATAACCATAAAGCATGCTGTATCACCAGGATATGCGTTCTGGCAATGCAGCAGCCTAATAGGATTGGGTCATTAATTTTTAAATCCAGGGAGCATGGAAAAAGAAAGCTAAGGGCTAGTGAAAAGAATGATGCGTGGCTTTAGGCAGGTGGTGGAGGAAGAAGGTGGCAGCAAAGAGGTGACTCTGCATGTTGATTCACAACCAGGTAAAGGCCTACCCCTGTAGACCTCGTGTGACCTGGCTGTAAAACTAGCTTACTTCTGTGGCTTATAGGCTGGCACAATTAAAACTATTTAATAGCTGAATTGTGCTTATGCATGATAACTATATTTCCTAGCACAAATAAATGCAAACTTTCATGGCCCATTCGTTCAAAAACAAATTCCTGGGCTTTCGGCCATGGTAAGAAAAATGTTAAAATAAAGATTTAAAAATTTAAAAGATGTTACTAACTCCGACATTTCGTCTGCATCTACGTCAGACCTGTTCAAGGAAAAGAAAGCCCCTCCCGACAAGAGGGAAGATCTCACCAGCCTGGTGAGACTTTAATAATCTCTCAGGCTGGTGAGATCTTCCCTCTTGTCGGGAGGGGTTTTCTTTTCCTTGAAAAGGTCTGACGTAGATGCAGACGAAACGCCGGAGTTAGTAACATCTTTTAAATTTTTAAATCTTTATTTTATATTTCCTAGGTTTAGACAAGATTATAACATTGTCCTGACTAGTATTTGTAACGTTTTCTCATTTTAGTATTCCTGCCCACATGGTTACTTTCATTAATCTTAAGCCTCCATCTTGACAACTGCCAAAGCTGTGGAATGCCAACATGGGAAGAAGAAAAAAAGGCCAAAACAGTTGGAATAAAATAGCAACACAGCTCACCGATAGAAAAAAATATGATTACTAAAGTTAAAAGGGTTAATGGAAACAATTAATAGCTCTTGCAGAATATGTGACCTGGGCTGCTCCCAATTTAGACTACGTATTTCTTCAGGAGCAAGATACCCTTTAATGTATGTTCTTTTCATAATCCGATGCTAACATGAATGGGTATAAAAGCAAAAGGGTAATATATTCCAGTGTTTAGAGTTAAGAGGGAAAAACTCCAACAGATGGGGACATTTTGTACCGGTAGAGAAGTTAGAATGGTGGCTTTTTTGCATTCATGGACATACAACACTATTCAAAAATGAAATAAAAGATATTTTGCAACAAACGTTTCATAAAGCTAGCATCTAATGCATCAGACCTCAGGTGTCTTTGAAATGTAGGCAATCATCTCATCCACCTGGCTACAATGTGTAAACCGGAAAAACAATGAAGCATGTATAACATGTAGCGTGCATGCTTTCCCATCTGTAGCTGATAGCAGCTTTAGATGAGATGGGGCAATATAGCTTGGGGCAATATAAAAGGGTTGTATCCTCTTCCCTCTGCACCATGACCACCTCCCAAATCCTGCCTCACAGCAGCTACGATTAGAAGATGAAAATTACTTGTGAGATCACAGGTCTCCTTGGAATGTCTTTGGACCAGTGATATATTGGATCTGTGGACAGAGCAGTTTTGGATCTTGCAACTAGTAGCCACTGGTAGACTCACCCACAATAGTCTTAAAAAGCTCTTTAGTCTACTGGCCATTGCGGCAACCTGTAGTAAACTGTTTCATGTAAAAAAAACTTTATCTTAAATCTGCTAGTTTTTGATTGATTGATTGATTGATTGATTGATTGATTGATTGACTGATTGACTGATTGATTGATTGATTGATTGATTGTTGAGAGATTTTGTTGAGAGAGAGCATGATTATTTTTTCCTATATATTCTCTTTGTAACAGCCATAATGTTTATCATGTTCCAGCTGGGCAGCCCAATCCTATCCCCCACCCGGTGTAGGCTATTCAGCGGTTGTGCGGCCCACACTGTATCATATCCAGGAAAGGAGGCATCTGGGGGGTCTACTCGGGGTAAGCGGGGTCTACTTGGGGGTAAGAGGGTAAACTCCCAGCCACCCCACTGGGGTTACTCGGTTCTCTGACAGCTCTTTATCCTGGGAGGGACACCGGTCCCAACCCCCTCTCAGACCCGATCCACCCACTCCCTGCCCCCCAAGCCTCTACACCGCTCAGAGCAGGACCTACCTGTTTCATGGCTCTGGGTCCAGTGTTGTCTGGCGGGCATGCGGCACAGGCCTTGGCACCACTGCCTACTCACTGGGTGTCACAACATGCTTTATGATGTGTTTGTGACACCCAGCGTTGGTGTTGAGGCCACAGTGCCGTCACCAGAGGTTAGTAGGATTGTGCCATCAGTCATTTCAATCAGTCAATATCTTTTTATTGGTATAATAAAACAAACATACAAAAGAGGAAGGAAAACACAGAACTAAAGGACTTCCTGGGTTACATAACAGCCAGATTAATAGAACCCATTAAGACTCTTATTACGCAACTCCACCACATAGTATAAGAAGGTCGCTACTTCTCAGTAGTATCAGCAACAAACAACAGACATTGTTTTTTAAGCTATAAAGCACCAACTATTGTATTTATGTCATTCCTCATTCAAGAGATAAACTGCATGAAGGAGAACTTCCCAAAACCAGCTTCCCCTCATCCAGTGGCGGTACAAGGCTAGTGCGGAAGCGTACGTGTAGCAGGATGCCGCTTCGTGCGTGAAAGCGCCCCTCCCCCTCACTGGTCAGTGCCATTCCCAGTGGGTGATGATGGCTGCCCATCCGGTAGCCGTTGCCTGCTGGGAATGGCTCCAACCGGCGAGGGGGAGGTGCGCTTTCACGCACGAAGCGGCATCCTGCTACACGTACGCTTCCGCACTAGCCTCGGAACGCCACTACCCTCATCTGCTCTATCTTTTTCAGGTGGGGTAAACAACACCCAGCGTGTTGCACTCAAATAGCTTAAGCATGCTGAAGTCTGTCCTGTATTGTCGCTTAAACTTACAGAACGCTATCTCACGACCCTGAATTACAACTCATTGTGCACCTTTGCATAGAGGAAATAGGATACCTCACATATTCCTTTCCTTGATGTAACAAAACAAGACCAACCGTATTTTTCCCATTCTCTACAAACAACAGCGTGCAGTGCTTAACTGTGAATAAGTCCCATTAAAGTTAAGAATGCTTCTGTTTGATAAAATACAGTACCTTCATACTTGTGGAAATAAAACCGAATCGCCCACATCCTTGATACAGGGGTCGTATCCAAAGAAAGTTAGTCATGACTGAATCTCATTGAACTTCATTGGACTTAAGTTCGTTATGATGCTACTTAGTCATCATGATGAACTTATTCAGCTCTTTGCCATAAAATGCACACTTTCATCATGACAGTTCCCTCAGAGCTGTTGCTTTGCATGCTGTATCCTAAATAAGTAATTAACAGACTCTTTTCAAATGCTCCTAATGTCAATTTCTAAGAAAAGAAAATAGCTAAAGAATGTAATTCCTTGAGGATCCTAAAGTTAATACTGCTATGTTCAGCAACAGAATTAGAGCTGCCGAAAGGTTACTGAGTCATTCCATTACTGTTTTATGGAGGGAATACAGTGGACAAATGATGCACATTAACTTGTTCTCTTCCTTCTTATTTTACTCCAGTCTAATTTCTTTTTTAAGAATAAGGAAGATTATTATTTTAGAATAAAGAACATTCACATTTTGAAGGCTCTCTAGCATATTGTCAATCTTTGTTTTGATGGAAAACATGTCCCCCAATTTTGGTTTCATTGGAATTCCTTCTAAATCTCAATTTATCTGAAAACTCAGTTCACTCTGAATTCTGTACGCATTCAAGCAGGTTAACGTATTTGATGACCTAGCTGTCAAATGCAATCTTTACCCTATTACAATAATTATTGGAACATGTAGAAGGGATAGAATAGATTGTATTCCCAATTTCAGCTAGCTAAGGCAAGGGAATAGCAATTTGGTACAGCCTTCTAGCTAAAAAATAAATTGCCTATCCCACTGTGATTCACTACAATTATTGACAAAACAACAGATTTTGAAAATTAATATTAATTACTAATAACCACCATTGACCACCATTGACTTACTGGCCGTCGATGTGGGGCCCTCCCTGTCCCCCTGCCTGGCAGACATCATGGTGCCGGGGAACAGTGGGCTTATGCAGTGGTGTTCCTGGAGGGGGTGCGGCACCATAAGTGGTGCAAGGATGGTGCACCACTGTAAGTGGTGTAAGTGGTGCAGAGTTGTCTTTGCCGCCGGAATGGTTCTGGGGGCGAGTGGGAGGAGCCACGTTACATTGGTTTGCAATGGTGCAGCACCTTGTACCACTTACAGTGCCGCACCCCCTCCAGGAAAGCCACTGGGCTCATGACAACTGTGAAGGCTCTCCGCTTTGGGGCCCTGGGGTGCTGGGACTCCATGGACTTGCCTCCCAAGTCTCTTCTTGGTGCTAGCTAGGGGGGAAACTACTGGGATTTCCCTATCTGCCAATGAAGGAACGAGACATGTGATGCTGTCAAAGTTTTTAGTGAACAATATCAGTGATAGAGCAGCATCTGAAAGAGAAACAGACAAGTGTTTGGCCGTCATGTGCATTTGTTGGAGTCCTAGACACTCCCCGAGGGGAGGAACAGCCACTCCCTCTTCATCCATGGGGGTGGAGCAGGATGGCTGGGCCACTGTTTGTGGAAGGTGTTCCTTTGGTGATACTGTGGAGTCTGTGCCAAGAAGGCCATGGAATGGGGGTCTAGCCCTGTGGGATAGGCTGAGCTGTGGGATGGGGGTCTCTAACGCCAGTGCATCCTAGGCTCCCTTCTCCCCTTGCTTATCTGTGTGGGATTGGTTGTCTTTGGTCTCCCTGCAGGGCATGTTGCGGTAGAGGTTCTGTTGTGGGACTTGTCGGTGGGCTTCTCTTGGAGTCCCCTGAAGATGACAAGTGTTAACAACAAAGTTGATGAAGCATTAACAAAGTGTCTTTCCATGCCTGTTGTGAAGGCAGCAGGCTGTTTGTGCAAAATACTCCCTTTCTGCACAAAGTGCCCTCTTCCCAAAGCTCCCATCACCAGGCTTTGTGTGTGTGTGTGTGTGTGTGTGTGTGTGTGTGTGTGTGCGTGCGCGCGCGCCTTGTGATCTGAGCTGTGGTCTCTATGGCAGGAGCTTATATTTTGGTGTTGCTGTGATATGATTGGCTGCCAAATGTATCCTATGCTCTATTGTGGGGGAGCGGGTGGGGCAGGGGAGTGACAGGAGAGCATTCCCACCCCCCAAGTAGAGCCCATGCCGTGCCAGGGCAGGCCGCAATGGGCCATAAGATACAGCGGCCATCCCTTTAGGCCGTCCGTCCCATGTATAGTTAGGAAGGATTGCGCTTCCCGTCTTTCCACCTGCATGGTTGTACTGATGTTTGACCTATGTCTGAGTTATGATGGCACACGTTTTCCTGATATTGCGCCAGAATCCATGACACATTAGTCGGCGGGCAGACTTCCATGCCAGCAGGCTGTCATTGCACTGGTGTGCATGGATCTATGCCGGCATATCTCGAGAATAGGATTAGGCCCTTAGCATAGCCAAGGCAGCAGCATGAAATTCACAATTCAGAATTGCAGTTGATTGGTGTTGTGTCTTCTCCCCCCCCTAAGATATTTATATGGAGATTTGTCATGACATCCCTGGGGTTTGTGCCTTTGAACACTTTTCTTTCACTTTGTTTTATTCCTCCAGAGGCATCTTAATCCCCCCCCCTTTGCTATTCCACAAATACAATAAACTATAACATTTCCTTTATCTCTGCTTTTCATTATCTGTGTCTTTAATCATGTTGAAAGATTATTGTCAGTCCCATTAGATGTGGTGTAGATGCAGTCACTCTGGGGGAAAGGATGCAAACCAAAGAAGCTTTATCTTGGGTAATAAAGCTCCTTTGTGAAGCTGTTGTGATTTTGTCATTAGAAAACCATACTTTGATAACAGGCAATTTCATTTCTGTTCAGTAGATTGGAGAATGAGTCCATCATTGCTAAAAAAAAAATTACACACACACACACACACACATTCTGCATATCAACAAACAAAATTATCTCCCCTGGGTGCTGTATTTCATTTCCTGTTATGCATATCACTGGGCAAATGAACTGTCATTTATTTTGAGAGCAGCTATGACAGTTTAACATTCTGAATCAAATGTTATCTTGGTGAATGTTTGCTCTCAGGGCATGGTCTAAAACAGGGGTGGGGAACCTCCGGCCCGTGGGCCGGATGCAGACCGCGGGTCGATCCGGTCCGGCCCCTGCAGGACCGGACCAATCCGGCCCGCGGGACCGGAGGCTCCACCGCCGCCGCCCGCCTAGTCCCTTTAAAAGCGGACTTTCTGGACCTGCACAGAGCGGCACACTCCGCAGGTCCAGGAAGGCCGCTTTCAGAAGGAGGAGGCGCCGAGGTGACGCGTCACCTCGGTGCCTCCTCCTGAAATCGGCCTTTCTGCAGCTGCGCAGATCGCCGTTGAGGCTGAGAGATTGCCCTCTCGGCCTCAACGGCGATCTGTGCAGCTGCAGAAAGGCCGGTTTAAACTCAAGCTGACGCGGGAAGGCGGCGGTGGTGCCAGTTGCCACCGCCAGTTGCCGCCGCCCGGAGCCTCAGGTAAGCGGCCGTGGGTGGGAGGGAGGGAGAGTGAGTGGTCCGTGGGTGGGAGGGAGGGAGGGAGGGAGAGAGAGAGAGAGAGTGGTCCGTGGGTGGGTGGGTGGTTTAGAACTGTAAATTTGCGGGGGGGTCAAATTTGCGGTGGGGGGGCCCAAAATTTTGCCCGGCCTTACAGCCGGCCCGCAGCCAATTTCCCCAATGTGGAAATGGCCCCCCTCCGCAAATAGGTTCCCCACCCCTGCTCTAAAAGGACACATGATACAACCATCTTGCTAAAGCTAAGCAGGACCAGGATGGATCAGTGCTGGGAAGGGAGACTGCCTGGAAATCCCATGTGCATATTTTGCCTTGAGTTCCATGATGGAAGAACATTGGGAGATAAAGGCAAGGTAGTGTCCACAGCTTCCCTTCCTCCAAACTGTGGATGTTACTTGTAATAAATTAATACCATTGACTAAACTAATGGCAATAGAGAAGACACTTACAGAACCGTTGTCAGGGGAACAGGGGGCGGTCTGTCCCTGGGCGACACGCAGGTGGGGTGACAAAGCGGGTGGCAACGACAACAACCGCTCCATTTTAGTGGCGGGAGCTGCGTCAATGGGTTTGGCCCACCCTGCGTCTCCGACGGGATGTGCAGCGCCAGCAGCGGTGACAGCACTTCTGGTAGTGATGCTACAGGGTCCGCATAGTGACGCCGCTGGACACTTACAGGGGAGTACCAATGGGTGGAAGGAGAGGTGTTTAATTTCTGTCTTACCCACTGATTCTTCATTTCAGATGTCCCTAAAGACAGTCCCCCCCCCTCCTTATTTGGGCTTACTTCCAGTTTGGGAGCATTATGTGGGGAAAATGCTGCTGGGGGCAATTGTAGGGAAAAAAACATGGAAAGCACTTTTAGGCCCACTGAGTTTCCCTGCAAGAAGCCACCAGTACAGTACTGTTGCGTAAAACACAGAGCTGCACAACAACCCCACATTTGATGTTGAGCTCCTCATAAGAACAGAGCATAAGGAGGACCTCACTTCCAACCTAGGGTAATTCATTTTCCTGTGCGGCTATGTGGATCTGACTTCTGCTCAAGTGCTGGCACAGCAGCTGGGAGTGGTGGTGTAGTTGTTGCAGCCAGTACTGGACCTTCATGCAGCTTAAGAGACCATTGATTAGGCCTGGAACTGAGAACTACAGAGCATGGAAAGAGAATAGGTTGATGGCAAGTATCCCACTTATACGAACAGAATGCCACTGTAGCTGTTAAGGTGGAAAAACGAAAGGAATGAAAGGCTCAATTACTAAGCAAAGAACACCAACACAACATGATCTGCTACAAGACAACCAGCCTTGTGCAGTTATAAAATTCATCCATTAATCATGGATGACTATAGGAAGCCCATGCAAACTAATCTATTTAGTCCTGGCATATAAAGACTGTTCTGTGGCATAGGTTCCTTCTACATTGGACCGATGGTTCAATTATTGTTAGCAAGTAACAGTAGCCCAGCAGTAGACACCTAGTCTCATGCAGCTATACTGTTCTTTCATTACTCATGGAAGGCTATAGGAAGCCCATAGAAAATGAATCAATTCGCCTGGGACGTAATGACTATTTTATGGCATAACAGGGCTCTCTTTGTTATCTAGGTCACATTCAGTTCCAGTAACATTCACCATTTCTCCATTCTCCAGCTGTAGATATCCACCCTCAGTTTGCTTTGGAACCTCAAGTTAGATAATATTTAATGTTCTCAAATGTGAGGTGTCATTCACCCTCCAGGAAATGTTAATGATGCTTTACCATTAAAACTAATAAGCAGTTCATTTTCTTTGTATGAAACACTGTGGACTCTGACTTTGCCTTTGGCACTGGTTTGATTAAACGCAGGTTTAATTCCTCCATTGTTTCTACATGAGTAATGAAACTGCGAGCAAAAACGTTGATGATTTTTTTTTCCCTGTAAAGGAAATGAATTGAAACTGGTGGTAAACAAAAACGATACATGTAATATGCTATCAATGGAAAAAAATGTTTTAAGAACATGCAGAACTCAACCATATTCTACTGTCCATTTGAAGTTAAAAGATCTGTTCGAGAAAGGGTCACCTTCACGGCCTGGCTGACCAGAACTTCAAGCATACCATTACATTTCTATGTGCACCTTGCTTTTTTGCCTTGTTCCACTCAATCCATGTGCTGGTAAAAAAAAAAAAAAACATAATCCAGAGGATGCCATGTAATCTTGAAAGCTCCAAAGTACACATGGAGCTCCACATAGACGGTATGGAGAGGACCATTCAACACTCAGAATTGAGATTCCCCCATGGTGTGCATAGAGCATTCCCATTCCACATGAAACTCCATATTCATATCAGAATGGCAGGTAAATTTGAACTATACCCCAACTATTCTCATATGGAGAACCAGTGCGGTGTGGTAGAGTAGCACATCCACAGCCACATGGACAGACAGAGAGCAACTCATGAGACTCATGAGGGTCACTGGGCAGAATCATTTTCAAGCAATGAAAATGCTTCACTGCTTCAAGCAACAACAATGCTTCACATTGTAAAATGTGACTGATTTGGCTATGCAGATGAAGGGGAAAGCATCTGAGAAAAGAGGTGGTTTGGATGATACAGGAGGTAAGAATACACATGTTCCTATTAAGTCAGTATGAAATTAGTGTGTGTGACCTGTACATTCCTTTGTAATCTGTATGCTTTGTGTTGGATTGAGTATCTCAATTTCACCCCAAACTGGTTTGTGGTGCTTGGTTAAACTGGAAGATCCATATGCTGAACAGATGCACATGAATGGCTTGCTAATGTGAAACAGCCTCCCACAATTTGGATTTCAAGCTGCTGCCAAACACCTGTTTCTTTGTGTGACTCAAGCCCAGTATTTTCTGACAATGATGTAGCATGCTTTCCAGTAGAGGTCCACACAGGCTTCTTAAATGTGACATTATGTCTGAAAGAACAATAGGCTTCTATCTAACCACTGAGAGATATTGTTCAAGCCTGTCTTACTGTGATTCTCCAACCGCCTGTTAACTCTTCCGCATTGAGGTCTGCAGGAGAAAGGAAGACTAAAATGGCTCCTGCCTGATGGATCTCAGCCTCCCTTGCCATCAGGTATCAAGGGAGTGTTGCCCCGTTTCCTCCCCTGCAGAAGTTCATAGGGTTCTAGGCATGCCGGAAGGAGTTCTGGAAAGTCAGGACTCTGGAATCCTGCCCATCCTTCAAGGTCTTGGCACATTTTGCAGATTTATTCCCAACTTCTATGACCCTGGCACATTTTGGAACTTGTGTGATCATAAATGTGGCACATTTATGGAACTTGTGTGATCATAAATGTGGCAAGGGCTGAAATCCATGAGTCCCTGACTGCAGAAGCGTAGCTGGGGGCGGTGGCATGGTATATGCTGCAAGGCAGCCCCTCCCACTCACCGCTGGAGCCATTCCGAGCAGCGAAGGCAACGTGTAGGAGATGTCGTTTGATTCGGAGAGCGTTGCCCTGCACTTTGCCTTTACTGCCTGACTCATGTGCTGCACTGCTGCCTTGAACAGATCATTTGCAAGCATGGAAATAAAGGAGAAAGCTTCAGAAAGGAAGGTATGAACAGAATCTGAGATTTAAAGCCTTCCTGTAGACTGCTCAATGTGGTGGTTAGATTTGTGAAAGGGTCGTCTAGCACATGCTAGGTTGCTGAATCAACCTGAAACTTGTAGCCAGCAGGGATGTGAATCAAGTCTTTGACTCCCAAGTCTCAAGTCAAGTCCCAAGTCTTTGCCCCCAAGTCCCTAGTCTTTGGTCCCAAGATGCAAGTCCTTATCTTTTTAATGGGGAAAACAGGTGGGTGCTGGGTTGTGGGGGGGGATGGCACTGGCAGGGCTGTAAACTCCTCCCTGATGTTCCCCTCCCTCTACACTTCTCATCAGCACTCATTTGGATCGGATTGTCTCGCAGATGCCTTCTTCCTGGTTTACAGCAGCCGATATGGTAACGTATAGGAACTTAAAATTTGACTGGTCGTAAAAGGCTCCAATTCTCGAGTCGAGTCTTTCATGATCCTCGAGTCAAGTCCGAGTCAAGTCCTTGACGTGACTTGAGTCCAACTCAAGTCCAAGTCAATAGGCTCAAGTCTACATCACTGGTAGTCAGGATACTTTTGAATCCTTCTGCAAGGTTGTGTTTCACACAGAGCTCACTACTTCATTAAATAATTGTGCAGCTGAAGAAAGTGAACCTGACTACCTACCTTCCCTACATGTCTGTATAGTTCACAGAAGCATATAAATGTTCCAATTTAGGACTGTTTCTATGCAGAAAGCATAGGTAAAGGTGACCCCTGACAATTAAGTCCGCCTCCCCCAATTATCTATCTACCATTTTATAGCACTTTCTGAATGATCCTGAATATTGAATTTCCCATCACATATCTTAGGTGACTAATTATGGGAGAGGTTTGAGTGTGCTTCAAAAGCTACACAAAGAGCTGCATGTGAAAATGTAGTCATAATGGGACTGGTGTTTATTAAGGTCAAGAGACGTGACATTCATGATGTCTCTGCTTACAGGATCCCGCTTGAGTGAATCGACATCTAGTTTCTCTTGTTACGTGTGGCTCTACTTTTCTGTATTCTTAGGTATGATTTGTCTCTCTTGTGTGCCTTGCCGTTTGACTGAACTATCACGCCTTCTCTGCATTGCCTCTTCCACAACCATCGTCTTCCTAAGAAGCTCTATATGCATTTCAGTAGTCTGTGTGGTACCTATTTATCTACTCACATTGACATGCTTTGGAACTGCTAGGTTGGCAGGAGCTGGCCAAGCAACGAGCGCTCACCCCGTCGCGGGAATAGAACTGCCGACCTTTCGATCGACAGCTTATGGTTCAGCGGTTTAAACCGCTGCGCCACCCGCTGGCCATGATTAGAGAGTCAACAGGGAATGCACCACGAGTAAAACATGCCCCATCTGATGAGAAAAAAGGGGGGGGGTTGTAGGGTTTAAAAACAAAATTAGATCAGGAAGCAAACCAGCATTTAGACTGCAATCATATACACACTCACCTGGGAGTGACTTCCATGGAAATAAATGAGGCTTACCTCTGAGTAGACATGGTTAGAATTGTGCTGTTAACGTCATGTCAGTTTTGACCCTTAGAATGGAGGTTTTTAATGTCATGTCTGTTTTGACCCTTAGAATGGAGGTTTTTAAAAGATGAGATAACACTCAAACTCCTGTTGCTATTGATACTGAACACTGTTGTATATAAGAAACATCTGCATGGGTAGTAGGTTTGAGCTCGTTGGGACAGTTTATGTTTTCCTTGATAAGACTCAAATAGTGATTCCTGAACAATGCCTCATTTTTTGTGTCATGACAATGTATCATTTTTTCAGAATCTGGGCCTGTACGTTTGATACAAGCACTCGCTGTTTAAACATTTGTTTCTTTTGGGCTGCCAAACCTCCCTTTGCCAAGCCACCTTCCTCTTTCCATGCAGCACTCTGTGGTCAAGAGACATGTGCTGCCAACTTTCATAACCCCCCTACTCTTCAGGCAAAGCTTATGTTTGTTTTCCTCTTGCAGTTTGTTGCCCACCCCAACTGCCAGCAGCAGTTGCTCACCATGTGGTATGAAAATCTCTCAGGCTTACGCCAGCAGTCGATTGCTGTGAAATTCTTGGCTGTCTTCGGAGTCTCCATAGGCCTTCCATTCCTTGCCATAGCGTATTGGATAGCTCCCTGCAGCAAGGTACAGATTGGTTAAGGTGCATGTTTGTTTTATCATTCTTTACATACATCCCTTGGGCTTGGTACAAAGGCAGAGCTTGTAACTAAAGTCACAAATGAGCATTGTCTTACTAGATTGTACAAGGGCTGGAAGGAAATCTTGAGGGTTTTTCATTAGGTTGTCAGGGGATTGGGAGAAAATAACTGACCAAGAGCAAAATTGTTTTGAAATCTGTTCCCAAAAGTGCTAGGAATGAAAAGGAACAATAATTTTTAGAGACAGGTGAAAAGGGCAAAAAATAAAAACAATGGACGAAGGAGGTATTACTGCCAGTTTTAGAAGTTACTAGCTATGATGGTGTGTGAATACAAATACCCCCAAAGGATCTATAGGTGTTAACTGGGAACCCTTGGAGGAATCTGCAGTGCCATCTTAGGTTCTGTGGTAGTGCCCTGTCTTTGCATGCACACAGTTTCAAACTCTAACATCTTCAGTAAAAGTATCTTAGGTAGAAGGGCTGGGAAAAACCCCTTTGGAGAGCCACTACCATTCAAAGTTGACAGTTCTAGATTAGAAAAACCTGTGGTCAGACTTATAAGGCAGCTTCATATGTTTATGGAAGTAGAGCTGAACACAGAACCTAAGAACATAAGAAGAGCCCTGCTGGATCAGGCCAAAGGCCCATCTAGTCCAGCTTCCTGTATCACACAGTGGCCCCACCAGATGCCTCAGGGAGCACACAGCCAACAAGATACTTGTATCCTGTCGCCACTCCCTTGCACCTGGCACAAAGAAAACCTACTCCTACAACCAGGAGGTTGCTTATCCCCATCATGGCTTGTAAGCTGTGATGGACTTTTCCTCCATAAATCTGTCCAATCCCCTTTTAAAGGCATCCAGGCTATTAAGCCGAGTGCTTAAATCAATGCTGGCACCCCACCAGGCTGCTGGAGGCTCTGCACTGGGCCCTCATGGTGCCCCTAGTACTCCATCATAGTACACCATGTACTCCATGATGATGCATGGCATATGCCATAGTATGCCATGATGCCATAATACACCATAGTACGCCATGATGATGCATGGTGTACTACCATTGCCAACAGTATTGGGAGTTCAAGGTTCAGCCTGTCCTGGTGGGTCCTCTGATGTCCAGGTGTCCTCAGCTAGTGCCCGACTAGGTAACTCCTGATGCTACCCCTGGGTCAAAAGCAAAATATCTTTCTCACCATTTTGAGGACGGACAAGTGAGCATTTCTCACTGAAAAAGAACTGGCCTTATTTTTCCACGTGCAAGGCTATCTAGAACAACATCCCAGATGTTCAAGATGGCAAATGAACTGTAATCAAAATGGGCCACAAACAGGCAACACACTAAGCCTTGAAAATGCATTTTCATGTCCCTTAAATATGTGAAAACTCATTTGACTCCATCATGTGCAATGAATTACAGCTTCTCCCAGCCGTCCTCACATCTGTAACACCTAATCTGAAAACAGTCTACTTTTGTTTGTATTTAATTGACATGGTTGAAGCCCGAAAGATGGATCTGTTTAGATGGAGACAAATTGTGAAACCCTTAGTCAATCTCTTAGTCTATAAGAACGTCAGTCTTCTGGAAAGCTCACAAGCTTTACAGCGCAATCCACCGTAAGGATCCGGCTGGCAGCCCAGGGCCACTCGCCGGATCCTGTGCACGGGCTGCCCGGTGTGCGCCAGGCTGGAGGTCTACTCAGGGAAGGGGACACTCGTCCCCTTCCCCGGGTGTAAATCCAGGACAGCCTGATCGGCCTCCTCAGATTTCCGCCAGCTAAATAGCTGGCAGAAGTAGAGGAGGCCATGTAACGGTGTGGCCGGCCCGGCGGGGATGGGGATATGGTCAACGCCATCCCCCATCCCCTCCCTGGCCGGCTAGGCCAATGGCCCCCCCTCCCTCGCCCACCAAAACGCCCCTGCGCCCACCGGATCCCGACTTACCTCATCCGTGCTTTACGTACTCCTGAGTCATCACAAATGTGCTCCCGAGTCATCGCAGACGTGCTTTACGGCACATTCGCGATGTCTCCCGGCGACGGATCGCTTATTCCGTTGCCGTCGCAATCATCAGGATTGCACCCTTAGACTAGATAACCCTTAGACTAGATAAGGCAAAACATAGAACTTAAGGCTTAAGCTTTTTCAGAAAAGTGCTCCTAAGTAACTACTGTTTCTGACAGTGAATAAACCTAGTTAGTGTTCAATAAGCTTTTTCTCAAGGCTTACCTTCTGAATCTTGACAAGCATGATGAGTGGCTTTAAAAAAAAGATAGGGATGTGAGATGTACAAGACATCTTGAGATCTGCTTTCAGAAAGGGGAAGAGATTTCCATATTCCCATGCTGCTGCATTTACCACTGGCCTTAGATCAGTAGTGTCCAACCTTTCAACATTAATGCGCCTGGCCCTTTAATGGTTGCATAGGTGAGGGCATTTCAGCAGGTGCAGCTGCTTTAGCAGCACCATCAGCACTTGCAGCTGCCAAGATTCTGTCTTCTACGCAACTCTTAAGAACACAGTAGCTCAAATGGTGGAAGGTTGGCCAACCCTGCCAGATTGTGGTACAGCTCTCGTACCATCTCTCTTGTATAGTCAAATGCCCCTGCTGACATCTACACAGGAACCCTTCAACCTCAGGGTCACTATTGCCTCCATCTTCTCAAGTCACTTCATGTGCCTTGGAGCCTCTCTGGTGTTACCTCTGTTATCATCTTCACCAGTTTGACATCATATTTATTGTACAACTCACATATATGTAATTTGAAAACGCAGGCACCATCAGAGAGTAGGACATTCAATTCTCCAAGTTTGCTTTTTCAGATGATTCAGAGGCTCTCAAGGTCTGCATTATTTATCTAGGTATAAATGATATTTTTATGATGTGAAAGATATCACTCCAAGGACAATTTCTATAGCTTTCGTCAGTAACAGAGAAAATAAAATATTGATGCAACACTGATTGAATATGGAATTTTTGACATCAATGGAAAAGGGAAGCCATATTAAAGTAATAAGAGTTCATTTGCTTCTGCAGTAGTTCAATATTACTTGAGTAGCAATGGCTTGGTTACTTTATTGCGTAAAGAGGTCTGGGTCAGTATTTCTTTCATGGACTAATCCAAGGATCCTGCCAATAAGAGCTCAGACAAATTCTATCAGTGTCAAGAAATGAGATATTAGAACAACAGTGTTTCAGAGCAAATTAACTAAGGAGCCCACATATCTGGCCTACAAGGACCACTTAACGACTGGGAGCAAATATATAGTTTACTAGACCTTCCGATAGAGTTTGACTTGGAATTCAGAAGTAATGTTTGTACTGCCATCATTAGTCCCTCTGATAGCACACACCATGCTTCCATGTACTCACAACAGAATGCACACCTCACGCACCCACAGAAGGAATGTGAAATGGGGCCATCACCTACAGGCAAGGTTGATATTTCTGTGTACTCTTCAGGTTTGTGTGGGGAGGACTGTTTCCTTTTAAAGACAGGAAAGAAAAAAATATCCCCCAAAAGCAAATGCTGTACTGACTCAAATGTTGTTGACTCACCTGTTACAAATATGAACCTGCCCCTGGGTTCACCTCCTAGGTTGTTATTGTCTGCAACTCTCTGGGTCTCAATACTCTGGGTCTTTCTTGTCTCCTCCTATCTGATAGGGATTGAACTTGATAGGGATTGAACCCTGGGGTTTCTGTTACAAAGCATATCCTCTACCACTAAGCAATCACCCCTTCCCACTGCTGCTTAGGTAGCCCCCCCCCCCAACCACCCCTCTTCTTTAGTGCTGGAATTGGATCGGGGCTGGTGATATAGCACAGGAAAGGAGGTTTAAATGTCTTCTGCCTGTACTGTATCACACAGGTGAGGACTGTTTCCACCATGAGCATTTTTTTTCTTTCCCTCAATGATCACTTCAGGGAAGAAAAAACACTGAGCCCCCACCCCTACCCTGAAGTCCTTGTGTTAATATTCTGTTCTTTCATTCTGTTGCTCTGTACTCTTGTAGTCAAGTTGGCAAGAGCCAGCCAAATGTAACCACTTCTAAATTTAAAGCCAACAGGATTCATAGGCATGTAACTCTAGCAGGACAATGCCCAGTATTGTTAGGAAACCCAGGTGAGATAACATACCATGTTGCTTTATATATTTTCAAGCTTTCTTTATTTTGAACCAGTGGTGTAGCTAGACCGGGGCAGCAGTAAGTAGTTCTGCAAGACTCCGTTACACCAGAGTCAGCAGCCTCCGTCGTCGGAGCCATTCCAGCAGCAACGGCAATGCGTTGGACACTCCCCTGTCGCCACCGGAATAGCTCTGATGGCAAGGGGGGGGGGCGCTGACTCCGGTGTAACAGAGTCTTGCAGAACCACTTGCTGCCACCCTGGTCTAGCTACCCCACTGTTTTGAAGTATAATGTCATCACTGGGACCAAATAGCAAGTCTTACAGGGAAAGGCTATAAAGCAAACAACACATACCACAAAACCTGTATCATGCGTTCTCCAGTACAAGCAGTTGAAGAATTCCATCCAAACTCAAACACGTTGATCAGTTGTCATTCAGATTGTGAGCATGAGCAAAACTCAGCCATCAAGCCTTCTTAATAGAAATGTGAAGCCCTATAACTTGGTGGTGATACAACTTCATACTACTCGCTATGAAGGACACCCCATGTTTGTTTTAATTCTTCTAGTGGCCCGACTTTTCCTCACTCACTTTACTAAGTCCCACTGATTCTACTCTTTCAATCTGACAATTAGAGACTGGCAGGTAAAAAATGTTGCCAAATGTGTGACATAGTCCATGTTGGAGAACACTTGAGAGGTATGATTTGTTTCTTTTGGCTTTTCTTTTGAAAACAGCATCAATACCAAAGAATAAAGCAAAAAAAAAAAACACCCAACCCTTTTCCTGAACAAACCTCAGTCAGTCTATACATAACTTAAAATTCTCTATACTTTCTTTAACACAATCCATTCCATTATCAACCTAAGGCTAGCCAAGGATAGGTGTTTTGATTTTTATGGAGTGATTCCTATGTAAAAAAATGTTTCAAGTTATATTGGCACTTTGTGAACTTTTATGGTAGCGGTGTGGAAACAGAGTTTCAGATTTAGCAAAAGTATTTATGTATATTTTTAACTTTAAAGAGATCCACTAACTTCAAAGAAACCTATGTACTGTATATATGATTAAAGTGATGCAGGAGTGCTATGAAAAATTGGATAAAAATAACAGATTTCGCTCTTCCATTTGGGGAAATGCATTCAGATTTCTGATGTCACCTAGGTTTTTAAAAAAAGGCTTTCCAGGTCTGGCAAGCTTATAAATTTAATTGTAATTCAAAAAAAGTAATTATATTTCTTCTAGAACATTTATGTTATTGCTAGAATTTCTTGGCACAGCTGAAGCTTTAAAATGATGATTTGCACTGAAGAACTGTTATGGTGAAGAGGATAGGCAATGGATTATGGCCAAAGTAGATAACACAGCTGCAGATCAGTGTGATTAAGCCCAGATCTGTTCCACTCACATAGAAAGAGGGAAGTATCAGCCCAATCCTATTGTCATATATTTTTTATTTTATTCATATACTTCCTGTAAGTAAATATTTTACTTACTCCCACCCCCCTCGTAGGCTGCCCAATTGCCTATGAGTCCCTTCAGATTTACACCAGCCATTTGGTGATGTATGTCCAAGGAGAGAAAAGGGGCAGGGAGGAGATAAGATATGGCATGTGTGACTGCTGCTGAATCCAACCCTCCCTCCCCTGACACGCCCCTGTTCCTCCCCGCAAAATGCCCCATTACTCCCCCTCCTCACCCACAATCTACTTATCCTCCCGGGGCTGCTGCCTCATGTGCTGCGCCTCTCACTATTTATGGCAGGGGCCAGGCAGCATGTGACAGCAGCCCGGCTTTCATGCTGCCATGAAGTTCCAGCATTCGTTCTGGCAGCACAATGCCCCAATAGGATTGGGACCTAGGAATCAGATCTTAAAATCAAGAAGGGTTGTGTGGATGAGGAGGTGAGAACCCTCCCCTGTCCGCTGCTTACATTCCTGCAACCTCTCTCCCACATATTTTTCTCCTAGCTGATCTCATTTCCAGTATTGGAGCAAAAAGTGCCGGGGGGGGGGGGACAATATGATTATGGGGAGGTAAGTTGCAGATGGGCAGAGTGGTCAGCACCTTCTGTCCACTTGCCTCTTATTTGCTGTTCAAATTGGACCCATATGATTGGGACAGATCTGAGATTAAAACCATGAGTTGGGTATCTTACCCTGTTTCCCTGAAAATAAGACCCACTCTGAAAATAAGACCTACTGTCATTTTTGCATGATTTTTGCTGGCACTCTTTAATATAAGTCCTCCCCGAAAGTAAGACCTAGCTAGGATCATCAGCCAGACGTGACCCCACACACACATACACACCGGCACTTACTTTGACCGATTTAAGCTTCGTTCTTTCCCGAGGGTGCAAGGCCTGCATGTCCTGCACTTGAGTCCTCCACCATAGAGATGATGTGCTAGAGAGGCCAGCAAGGCCTGCAAGGAGGCTGCAACCTTGCATAGTCTCTCTAGCATGTCGTCTCCATGGTGGAGGACTTGAGTACAGGCTGTGCAGGCCTTGCAGAGCCTTGCACCCTCAGGAAAGAACGAAGCTTAAATCAGTCAAAGTAAGTGTCGGGGGGGTCGCGGGGGGTGCCAGGGGGTCGCATCACAGGTTGGGAAAATAATACCTCCCTGAAAATAAGTCCCTTCCGTGAGTACTGCATGTTTGGAGTCAAAATTAGTATAAGACACTGTCTTATTTTCGGGGAAACACAGTAACTTGGCCCTTATGGATACTTTTCTAAAATGTATCTTTAGAGCCATAGCACTTTATAAAGAATGCATCTGCTTCACAGTGCCATCAGCGTACACATCTTGTTGGCTGGTTATGCATCTCAGCAATGAAACAGCCACATGTGTACCTATTCTTAGTAGCACTGATGTCTGTCTTATTATTTAGCATTTCTATTGAACTCGTCAGTATGCCAAGTGCTTTACAATTCTTAGGGCCTCTGAAACATACTTTGAGTACTTGAGATATAATTGCTTATAACTACTTCTGGGT
This sequence comes from Plestiodon gilberti rubricaudatus, assembly GCA_026170595.1. Taxonomy (NCBI): domain Eukaryota; kingdom Metazoa; phylum Chordata; class Lepidosauria; order Squamata; family Scincidae; genus Plestiodon; species Plestiodon gilberti. The sequence continues at coordinate 188,613,695 of JANXHW010000002.1, read as the reverse complement.
TATCCTGATTCAGGAGAAAAGCTCTGCATATACATGTATAAGTAGCATCAGTCCGATTATGTTGGAATATTGGGTACGAAACTCATTACCCCCAAACACTTACTTGGAACTAATGTCCATTAAAATCAAATGGGCTTCTGCTGTGTTAATGTGCTTAGGTGCTGAAATTGTGTCTGTTATTCATAAACAGGAAAAAAAGAGTCTTGGTTTTCACATAATGAAGTTCCTTTGAGAATCAGAGAGGAACAAAAACAACCTTATGGCCTCTATATGTTTGGTTTTCAGTTGGGACGAACCCTCCGGAGCCCCTTCATGAAGTTTGTTGCACACGCAGTTTCTTTTACAATTTTCCTTGGACTGTTAGTAGTGAATGCCTCAGACCGATTTGAAGGAGTAAAGCTTCTTCCCAATGAAACTGCCATGGATCATCCCAAACAAATATTTAGAGTAAAAACAACGCAATTCTCATGGACAGAAATGCTCATCATGAAATGGGTTCTAGGTAAGTGGAGCGTCCTTAATCAATTATTTCCACGGGGCAGTCAAAGGGAGTGCTGGACAGATGAGACTGAGGGGCAACAAAAAGAAAAGTAGGGGCTAAAAACTGGAGCCCATATTGTGAACACTAAAGGGAAGCTGCTGGAAATGGTCTTTCATGGTGAAGCTTTCCCATGTGCAATGTGTAGGGAACTTGCCATGAGATCAGGTCACCATGTTCTAAGCCCCCCTGTATCACGTTCCTGGTGGCCACTGGGAGTGATGTGGTAAATGTAAAGAAGAATGTGCCTGTGCTCAGCTACATTCATGCTGAATAGTGCTTGAGGTCCTATGGGAAAGAAAGAAAAATACTTATCTAATAATGTTCTGCCCACTGTCCATTGATAAGAAAAACCTCTTGGGAATTAAAAAGGATCGGAAGCTTTCATGGCCAGCAATTATGTATAACAATTTAAAATTAACGGGATTAAAAGCCATGTCAGAAAAATGTTTTACAGCGCAATCCTGAGGATTGCATCGGCGACAGAATGAGCATTCCGTTGCCAGAAGCAGTCGTGAATGTGCCGTAAAGCACATTCGCGACTGCTCTGGAGCAAGGGAGGCTAGCGCAGAGACCAGCCTCCCTTGCTCCGTCGTCTGAGCGCCCGCCAGAGAATGCAGGTAAGGATCCAGAGGGTGCGGTCCGGTGGGCGAAGGAGGGGGGCCATTGGTATAGCCAGTCCAAGAGGGGGCGGGGGATGGCCTTGGCCATATCCCTGTCCCCACCGGGCCGGCTAGGCCGTTACATGGCCTCCTCTACTTCTGCGGAAATCCGAGGAGGCCGATCGGGCCAGCCTAGAGTTACACTCGGGGAAAGGGATGAGCGTCCCCTTCCCTGTGTAGACCTCTGGCCCGGCAGCAGCACGGCCGCCGGGGCTCAGGATTCTTACACAGGATTGCGCTGTTAATGTTTTAAAGACAATGTTAAAAAAAACACTGCTTAAAACAACAATGAAAATAACACTACTTTTCATCCACATCCATGGACCTCCTCAGGTGTTAGAGCAACAGTAAGCTGCCAAGATGTTAACTGCCAAAATGGCAACGATGGAGTTTATAGGAGAGTGTGGAACGCAAGAGGAAGAGTGTTCAAGCGTTGATAAAGAGTGTTGATAAAGTTCAAGGAGACAAAGTTTAATTCGAGAATCTGGACTCAGGCAGAGATTACATTACGAGGCGATTGAAATAAGTAAACACAAGCATGAAAACCTATTGAACAGACAACAGGAATTGTCCTTCATTGATAAAATCTGGCTACCAGCCCTTAACAAGGCAGCTTGCAAAACCCACAGTAATGAGAGAGGTTACTGCAGTTCATCGCGCAAGGCAAAGTTTGTCTACGGTCAGACGGCACACTCCACTGTTTCCAGTGCTAATTGCTGAGCTGTCACCTGTGTTCCGCTTTTCCTATTACGGTCTACACTCTCCTCTAAATTCTGTCCCTGCCGTTTTGGCAGTTAACATCTTGGCAGCTTACTGTTGCTTTAACACCTGAGGAGGTCCATGGATGTGGATGAAACGTAGTGTTGTTTTTATTGTTGTTTTAAGCAGTGTTTTTTAACATCTTTAAAACATTTTTCTGACATGGCTTTTAATCCCGTTAATTTTAAATCGTTATACACTCTTGGGAATTCTTTCACGAATGTCACTTCTCTACACTTTTACTACATTGACATTTGATCACTCCAACCCAAATGACACATACATGGCTTTCATTTGATTCCCCTACTGAATTTCATGCCACAGCTAGAAAATCATTAGGATAAGTGGCACCGTTTACATGGGGTTAAGAGGTACAGAGCCCCCTGAGAAACCACTGCCTACTTCTTTGGACAATGCTAAAGTGCCAAACTAGGCACTCCTGGCCCATCCAAGAGATGACCTGATGCAGATGGCATCAGTGGCAGATAGCAGAGGAGGGTGAGGGGGGCATCGGCCTCAAGGTTCCCTTTATTCCGAGTCTGCTGCCGCCTACCTCTAGCCCATCATGGAAATGAATTGTATTGATCTGCTTCCCACTCACTCGAGCAAGAAACAGATCATCCACCTCCTTGCTTGTTTTTTGCAACCCTGGAAGTCTGAGACGTCTACTTTTATTTACAGGGAGCTCCTTCATTCACCCATTCCCTTTAAATGCAACTGGAAGTGCCATACTTCTGAGTTTGCAAAAACTGCATGAGGGGCACAATAAGGAGCTTTGTTTATTCTCCAGTGCACTGTGGCAAAGGTGGTGACATTGGGCGGCATCCCAGGTTGCTCCACCCCTGAAAGGAGTTGATTCTCAAAAACACTGAAGCACATGGCAGCCACAAAAAACGTTAGCTTGTGCTGACTTCCAGCTGCATTCCCCCATGGTGAGGCAACACTGAGAATCTACAATCCTGTACACAATTAACAGCCCAATCCACTGCAACTCCCCGCAAGCTGATGCAGCTGTGGCAAGGTGGTGTCCACTAAACCCCACGGTGGAGTTTTGGCCTCGGAAGGCCTTCTCAGGGTAAGGGAACATTTGTTTCCTTGCTCCAGAGTAAGCCCCTGCAGGTTCACTGGGTCACCTTGGACCTGCGCCAGCAATATCACTGGTGCAAGTCCGCATTGACCTGTGAAGATGGATCAGGCCCAAGAAGGTGGATGGAATTTGGGAGGTGCTGCTTCTGCCACCAAACCAACCCCCTTCCCAGGTCCAATCTGCCCTCCTCTCCTCCCCCGCTGCCACCTTGTTCCACCCATCCCTGCCTGTTCTGCCCTTCCTCCCTGCCCCTTCCCCCTTGCAAACTCAGGCGGCGAGTGTCTGGCACTACGTGAACCTGGCCACTCACTGCTTCTGGTGGTGGCCAGGCTGCATTCTCTGGCAACAGCCGCAACACACGTTAGGCTGGTGGAACGCATGTCCCACACGCATAACACGCCCTTAGGATTGGGCCATAAGTACAAATTTATCTATTAGGACACCACCGTGACTGTCACTTGTCAGATATTTGCTGTAGAATGTCAATACTTAATGGTGAATCTTGCATTTAGTCACTTATTCTCACAACTGTCATGTCATAGCTGACACAGCAATAAGTCAGCATGGCTGGCTCTTTGCTATGTTGCCCCAGGCTGAGTCTGCAATTCTATCCACATTTACCTGGGAGTAAGCTTCACCAACTTATAACACAGAGTTATGCCAGCACTGACTATAATGGGACTTACTTCTGAGTAGACATGCCTAGGATTGTATTAATCATAAGTCCGATATGATATTACATTTGAAAAACTGAATAAGTGACAAGCTGTAAAAAATTCATGAATGACAGCATGAATTATTTACCTTTGAGATGTCATTAAAATTCCTTCAAGGACAGGAGTATTTTGAGAAAGGGGTGCTTTGTATAAGCTGCAGGTACATAACAGGTGAAGAAGATATGAAGCTAGACAAATTGTTTTCATTTCCACTGCAAATATTCTGAGTTTGCCTCTGTTTTTGAAGCAGAACTTCCCACAACCTGTTTCAACTGTCCTTATCTTCTGGATGAAGCACTGACATTTTACTATACTGTTTCTACATTTTCATATATATTGTGTATGGAAATCACATATTCAGAATGAATTTGGTAATATTTGGAATGGAGTAATCTGAATTGAAATTTGAAAAGATTGAGTGAGTCAAAACTGGCATTTGGGACTAGAAAATGTCTCATTGTTGAGTTTTGAGTGGAGAAAAATGAATAACTACCGTGGCAGTGACTAATCCAGCCCCAGACTCTAGTAATAGTAATTTTTAATTTTTAATTAATTGAAAGTAAGTGAATGTTGAGATGTATGTGTGAGGGGCGAAGGCAGTTGTTGTACCACCAAATATTTGGGTTTCAGTTAAACTTTTTTTAAAGTCTCTGATTCAGACACTGACTCTGACAGCCCAGTGCTAAGCGCACATCTCCTGCACTGATGCTGACTGACGTAAAGCAGTCAGCACCAGTGGCAAAAGCCTCCCCAACAGCACACTGATCAGCGTGCTGCCGGTGACGCCAACGGGAAGGCCTCCACCTTCCCCACCGCTCCGGAGGACGTCTGGGCATGCGCCAAGAAAGGTAAGCTGGGGGGAGGGTGGAACAGGGCAGGGAGGGGTGTAATGGGGGAGGCCGTGGGAGGGGGAGGATCCATCGTGGAAGGCCCGCTTCAGATCCTATCCCCTTTCCCTGCAGCCTCTTCGTCCCTTTTCTCTCCTCGGATAGGTCCGAGGAGACTCATTGCAGGCCATGAGGCTTACGCAGGTTAAGGGGGATTAAACAAGGGGAAGGTGTCGATATCTGTGTTCCTATGACAGCTTCTTCAGGCCCATATTAATGGCCCATATTAATGCAAGTAGGGAAAGCATGGCATCTAGATCAGTGGTTCTCAAATGTTTTAGCACCGGGACCCACTTTTTAAAATGACCTTCTATCTAAAATGACCCACCTAGCTTTACGAGATGCTCAAACATTCCTATATTTACACAAGCTTGCAAACTGCAGGAGCTCAGCTGTTTGCAGGGTAATTAGCAGCTATCTTGCAAACTGCAGGAGCTCAGCTCTTTGAAGGGCAATTAGCAGCTGTCTGATTTTTGAATAGCCTCAGGGCTTGTGGCAATTATTTATCTGATCTCTCCATCACCTGGGACCCACCAGAAATCATGTCGTGAGCCACCAAGTGGGTCCAGACCCACAGTTTGAGAAACACTGATATAGATCAAAGAGATGTGAAGAACTGGAATACAATGCAACCCTGGGTCCCTATCAGAAAAGTCTACATAGGAAGAGTTGCTTGACAGCGAGCATGGCAGGAGCTGTTTTCTGGAGCGGACAACTCATTCCTCTGAACTGCTACAATTCAAAAGTCCAGTGGAAACCACATTTGGGCTGTGGTTGAAGGGAGGAGACAAACGAAATGATGGTGAGAGCTTTGCAAATTTGCAAGTTTCACTGATGATAAAATAAAGGTTGGTGTGTCCCCATAGGTATGATATGGTCTGAATGTAAAGAAATCTGGGAAGAAGGCCCCCGTGAATATGTCATGCATCTTTGGAACCTCTTGGATTTTGGAATGCTCTCCATCTTTGTGGCTTCATTCACTGCCAGATTCATGGCTTTTCTCAAAGCATCAGAAGCACAACATTATGTGGACCAAAATGTTCAAGGTGATGACCTCAATAATGCCAGCCTTCCAGCTCATATTGCCTACTTTACATACGGTAAGATCTTCTTCTTCCTTAATGCTGTTTACTCTTCAGGCTAAAAAAAAATTGCTGGAGAAAGAAGCAGCAAATTTCTTTTCTTGAAGTTCAAGGAGTTCTGCACCTCCTGTACATCTGTCATCTCAAATGTATCAAAACCGCCGAGCTTCATAAACAGCTAACAAACTACAGTGGGGCAGAGATCTGCTCTTAACTGAAACTCTGAAGTTGTGTAGTAGAGATCAAACTCCATCCAATTGTATGATGACAGAATGACCCTGACAACACAAAGAAGAAGAGTCTGCTCCCCTGTGTGTTGTTAAGGTCAGCAGTACAAAGATGAAAGAATCTGGTCTGCATTTTTTTAGGTTAGAGGGAACAAAGAGGCATTTGTAACCTGATAGTATGTATATTTAGCAGGTGACAATCCTAGGGATGATGTCCGTACAGACACATATACTGTAAACACATGGATATAGAGAAGAACAGATTTTTATTTATTTATATACTGCCTTTCTTATCCTCAGATTGCTCTTCAGATGTTACTCAAGGTGGTTTACATAGGCAGGCTGTCTAGACCCAATAAGGGTCTTTACAATATTGTTCTATATAGAGCCCTTCCACACCAGATGGTTTCCTTCCATGGTGTATTCGTCTTCACTTAGCTGCAGAACACAAGCCTTGAGCTATGATTTATATTCTGTGACGATTCCACCCAAGGCCCATCCTGGACAATGACGTTTCTGTCTTACGAATAGATCTGGCCTTGCTTACAGATATAGTACTCCCCCCATATCCGCTGGGGATATGTTCCAGGCCCCTCCGTGGATACTTGAAACCATGGATAGGAGCGAAAAACCCCTCCATGGTTTCCTGAGGGCCCCCGGCCCTGCCTCCCCTGCGGGCAGGCGTGTGCGCCCCCAGGCTCTTATTTTTCTTTTATCAAGCTTTGTTTCTTCCTTAAAACAAACAGAGAAGCAGCCTCCATTGCAGGCAAGTAGAACGAGACTAAGTCCTAGAGAGGCTCTGCAAGGTTTCTGTTAACCTTGCAGAGCCTCTCTAGGACTTAGTCTTGTTCTACTTGCCTGCAATAAGCAGCCAGAGGCTGCTTCTCCTGTTTGTTTAAGGAAGAAACGAAGCTTACTGGGAAAAAAGTAAAAGCCTGGGGGGGGGGTCCCTGCGATCCGTGGATAACTGAAACCGTGGATAGCAAATCCGTGGATATGTGGGCCCACCTGTACATGCATGCACTACACCAGCCAACTACAGATAACACTTCATGCATCCAATGAAGTTGACTGTAGCCCATGAAAGCTTATGCTTTAAAAATGTGTTTGTCTTTAAAAAGTCACATTTTCATGCTGGGGCAGGATTCCAATATTACTAAACTGAAACAACTGAGCTAAGCATTTAGCTAGCCTAAACGTTGACAGTCAGCTCCTCAGTGATAATGTACATGGCTACATTCATAAAAAAAAGGAATGTTAAGTCACGTTTGAACTGATATCAGACGGCCTTTTCCCATCCATTCAATTGTAAACAGAGTAGTCAAAATCCCAGTTGAGCCACGGGAAGGATTTCTTTTCAATACAGTACTTGCGTGAATTTCTTCTGATGAGGAAAAGATGGGCTGAAACGAAATCGTCAGTGGTAACAAGCTTACAACATTTGGGACCCCTGATGACACTCTGCACTGAAAGGGTTGGTAGTGGTAGTGGTACTTGGCAGGCGAAAAGAGGGAGTTCCTAATTCTTCCTTGCTCTCTGCTAGGGATGGACAAATCGCTCTGTCTCAGGGCCACTCAGAGGAACTTTATCAGGGGGTACAGAATTTCTCTTGGGCCCCTTCCCTTCAAGTGAATTTGACTCCTGGGTCCCCTTTCTGACCCATTTTTGGCCCTGGGTATGATTGTACCCCCTTAACCCCCCTCTCAGAGTCCCTGCTCTGTCTCCATTTGGCCAGAACTTCATATGGTTTCCTTTGATTTCTGTTTGGTCTTCTTCCACTACAAGTGTAGCGGTGCCCTGAATGTGCAGCGAAGGTCAAGCGCAGAACCTCTGGCTGTGTCTTTAGCCTCCTGTTTTTCAAAGCTGGGCCTGCAGAAAGAGCTCTTGCTCTTTGCGCACCTAGAGTGCATGACATCATCCATTCTGATTTCCAGAATCAAGTCCAGAGTTTTGGACTTCTCAGGGCAATGCACCAAGTGATTCTGCCATCCCTAGTTTCTTTCTGATTGATATCCAACTGTTTTTTCGGCTAATTGGGTTTTTCCCCTTTCCTAGCCTGTATTGACACACTAATGATTGATAATATGAAAAGAATAATTTAAGATGCCTGATTGTGCCAGTGCATAGAAATTTGATTGAAAGTGTCTTAGACTACGGGGAGAATTTAACCATATATTTTTTTAATTCATTACTAATAGTTGCACCAGTTTTGAGTCATGCATATTCAGGATTGTATTGAATTTACAGTTATCTGAAAAAAAATGCAGAACAGGAAAGTGGGAAAAATCATAATTCAATATGACCCAATGCTGTTTTCCCAAATTTAAAAGAGCAATACTGATTGTTGCACACTTGTGTAAATGATGTACATTTTTCCTGAAAATGTGTTGTGGTAAATTGCTCTCACACAGGGTAAATCGGTCGCATCTGGGTGGCTTATTTTCTCTTTTTCTTTATTGTTTCTGGATGCTGCTTGAGAATGTCAACTTTCTATTTTCACATATTGTAGGGTAAGGAGCTCCCCCTTGTGGAGCAACGTTGTTATTAGCGCTCCTCAGTATAAACTGTGGAGTAGTCAGCCAGAAAAGGGTTTCCGGTGATCTCGTTTGCTTTACACATTGTGCAAAGATGGGCATTTTAAAAGGTAGAAAAGTAGCCAAGCACCTGCCAGTACAACAGACAGTGAGTGTTTAACTTCCCCTGCATTCTTGATATTTCAATCGCTGCCCACTCCCTCTTTGTTTCTGTCTTGATGGCTGATGTAGTTGGGGCCATGCAGATTTTTTCATTTGTCACATCTGACAGGCAGCATTACCTCCTATGTGACATTTGTTCTAGGTGTAGGCTTGCTTAGGAGAGCTTTTGAGACTTTAGAATCTGCCATGAACATCTAGTGTTGAAACTACAAAGTGTCCAGTCGTCCATACCAGGCTTTCAAGTGACAATTCTCTGGGACCAGACATTAGCCACTGACCATTCCTTGGTACACAGTGGATATTTCACAGTTGCCTAAGTGCATATTCCCCTGCCTAAGGTCATTAGCACATGCTGCACTGTGCCCTGGCTGAATGTGACTGCTCTGATTTCTCCTTTTGACCTATTCACACCTTTGAATGGATGATGATGATTTTTGTTAGCATGGTTACTGCAGCATCAGTATACAGGCCTTTGCCCCTAGTAGGTTGCAATCTAATTTCCAAAAGGGGGGAGACAAAAAGAAAGAAGGAAAGGGAGAGGGAAAGCTACCAGAGAATGTGTGCATGTAGTTAGTTCCACATCTGCAACATCCAGTTCTACGTGTGTTTGTTCAGAAGCAAGTCAAAATTCAAGTGCGCTTACTTCCATGAACTCATAAATAGGACTGCAGCTTTTCAGTTTGGAATGGAGATTAAGGGGCTAAGCCAAAGGCTTCACAGTAAAGGTCAAAATGGTGAGGAGGAATTTGAAGGAAGAAAGGGAAATGGGACTTGTGAATGTTGTACAAGGGCAGCAAGGGAGAATAGACAGGGTTGTATAAGAGAACAGGGCCCCTTTCACCTAGTGGACATCCCAAATGAAATCAACCCTGACTGTTCCCTGGAAGGACAGGTACTGAGGCTGAAGCTCAAATATTTTGGCCACCTAATGCGAAGAGAGGACTCTCTGGAGAAGACTCTGATGCTGGGAAAGATTGAAGGCAAAAGGAGAAGGGGAAGGCAAAGGATGAAATGGTTAGACAGCATCACCGATGCAACGAACATGAAAATGAGCGAACTCAGGAAGATAGTGGAGGACAGGAAGGCCTGGCGGGATATGGTTCATGGGATCATGAAGGGTCGGACACGACTTAACGACTGGACAACAACAACTACCTAAATCTACGATATCAGTGTTGACATTGTTGTTGCAATGATATATTAATGTATGTATTCCCCCTAGAGCATCATCTGACTTTCTGTATAATATTACCGGTAATTTTCACCAGTAGTGTATATTATATGGAGTTAGCCACCAAACAATGTTAGGTATGGACCATTTTGCAGAAACGCAGGTAGAGAAAATGGATCACCATATCCTGTCCACACCTGGCGACTGTTTGCAAATCATGATGTATGGAATAATGATAGGATTTTTTATTATAGGAGATTCTATTCTTATCCCAACAACACTGGGAGTTATGCAAGCATAACTGCACAGAAATGCCACTATAGAACATGTAAGCTGATTAAAAATGTTTTATCTTGAAAATGTACCCTATTTGACCTGCTATGATTTTCTGTACAAATGTTGCATTCGGCTTGCTTTTTGTGGTTCTTTTTGTTGGCACAGCTGGTTTACAGAGCGTGCTTTGGGAGCACAGCCGGGCTTGTGGTTATAAAGGAAAAACTTCACTGAAGGAATGACATGATTGGATAGGAGAGTGAGAGAGACAGAGAGTCTGTCTAGCTGGGCAAAGAGAAAGGGGGAGAGGGAAGTCAGCCTGAGAATAGGAACCAGCATATTAAAGGAAGTTTACTGGAAAAGAAAAAACAAGATAGGTAACTCCTTCAGCTAGTTACAGTAACTTGTTATATTGCCCCCTTAGGTGCAGGATGCTTGTGCAGAGTCATTACACCTTTCTCCTCTTCCCACACTTTTATCAAGCCTTGCAACCTGAATCCAATTATAATAGTTTTGACAATTGCTGCAAACAAATTAACATGTTGATTTCCCAGTCGGTGCTTCATGCTTGCCGAAGGACACCTAAATCTGTACCAATCAATCTTTCAGAATCATAAGTCTTATTTCTTCTAATATTCATATTTCTGTTTTTTCTTTAGGGTGAAAGTATTGGATAATTTCTTCATCCACTTGGCTATTGTTTCTATATAATATTTTTATACCACTCCTAGCAAAAAATGACAAATTCAATGAAAGTTCTTTTTTAATACATTCAAAAGGGTTAGACTTTTGAGGGTTTTTCACAGATGAACACCCCACCGATTGTTTTTTTAAACTTCTGGAATGTTTACTGAAATGCCGAATCCTCTGGCAGTCTGAGGTAGAGTTTTCTGGCATTAGTCTTCCATGAGGCCATGCTGTTTCCAAACATGGTCACCAGGAATCTCTGGTGTTGCCATCAAGTCCTTTTCCCTCATGACTTACATTTGACTTCAGAGTAGATCTGCTGCATTGAGTTGTAGAACAAAAGGACCGCCTGCAATCAGGAAAAACCACTGAGGTAGGAAGGAGGGGTACTTGGCCCCAATCCTTCTGTTTTCTAAATGGTTCATCCAGATTCCTGCCCCTTTCCCTTATTCCATCCATACCAATCCATGAAGTATATTTGCTCTTTAGTTGTTTTATATAGAAAAGAGAAGGACTTCAATCAGGAAACTATGGACAAGGACCACTTCCACCTCAGTCCGCAACTCTGTGAAAAATAGTATCTGGGCAGGCGAGTGCACCACACAATACTATTCATAAATGAATAATAGAGTCAACTGACATAAAAAGAGTCCGTTGAAAACCTGTGGCCACTCCTGCAGCCAGGGTGGTGTCAAGCATTGACTGAGGCCCCGTGCCCATCAGAGAAGCCATCTGGCTGAGCCAACCATGGAACCCTCAATAGTAGCACCCAATGCACCCTCAGATGGGGGGCACCAGGAGAGACCTAATGCAGGACTTTTTCCCTGAGGCCCCAGCAACCTGATGCCAGTGCCACTGTAGCCACTGTGCCAGTAGCCACTGCAGCCACTCTAATACTACTATCAGCGCAATCCTATCCAATTTACACCACTGGTGTAACCAGCAGTGTAGCAAGAACGGGAGGCCCCAGAACAGAAAGGGGATTCAAATCCTCTCCAAAGGGGGGTTCAAAGGGGATTTGAATCTCCCCTCCATTCCAAAGCCTCCTGCTCTGCACTCCCCCGCTGGTTACACCAGTTGGGGAAGTTAGATAGGATTGCGCTTTATGAGAACTAATGCTGGAGCGCCTTGGCCAATAAGGCCACCACTTGAGGCCCAGGATGGCTGGCAAGACCTTTTCTATAGTAGTAGGTGCTTCCACCACCATCTTCTTCCAGCCATTGCCCTGACAGAATTGTCCAAAGCAGCTCCTCTACATGGGTGGTTTTCTACCCTGAATCTCAATTGTTGTTTTGAGTCCAACATACCGTATTGGTCTGAGTATAAGACTCACTTTTTTCTCCTAATTTAAGTTTTTAAACTAGGGGTGTGTCTTATAATCAGGCTGTTGCAATTTAATGCCAGTGATTTAATTTAAAAAAATTTAATAGTACCAAACTTTAAGGGTGCGTCTTATAAACAGGTGCGTCTTATACTTGGGACAATACGGTATATCCCAGCACATACGGTGGGGAACCCAATCTACAGTAGGGAGTCCAATGCACACATAAATCTGAGGGTCTGAAGTCAGTGCTGAAAAAATAGGATTTTCTTGGCAGCACAGACATGCAGGAATTTTGTCTTCAAATTACTCTTCAATAGCCTGGATTATAATTGTATAACTAGTGCGGTTGTATAATTACTATAAAGACTGCTAATTTCATGATAGAAGAATATGCTTATGATTAGAAGTCACTGATTTTGGTTTTTCTAGAAACTAGAAGGGCAGTAATAGATTCATAATTATCAGAAACAAGTTGGATAACATAAATTAATTTATTGAAAGTAGTTGAATTTATTGAAAGTCTTCAATTTAAATAAAGCTGTAGCTATTTTTGTTCTTTACGATTTGAAGTTAACTTTACAACTATATGCCAAAATCACATTCACTGTATTTCTGTGCATTTTGGTTTCAGTAGCCAACTGTCATTATTATGGAGTTTGTTGTCTAAAAAAGGAAAATATTTTTATATTAAAGTATTGAGTTGGAAACTTGACCAGTGGGTGCTTTTGTTGCATAAGCTTCAAATGAGTAGCTGAGACCTTAGACTAGATTGTCCACAATGCTTCAAAGCGTGATGCTAGTGGCATTGTTCCTTATTGCGTCTTAACTTTGGTTTTAGCCCATGACTTACTGCTCAATCCTACCCCCCCCCATCTGCACTGCTAGAACTCACCAATGTGCTGCCAGGCATCACAACTGGTGAGCAGCACCGACCACACGGCAGCAGCTCATCTGGCTTCCCCAGTGCCAGTAAGTTGGGGTGAGGAGGGGGAGTAATGGGGCAAAGAGTGGGAGAAACAGGGCAGGTCCACTGGGAGACGTGTCACAGGAGGGCAGGGAGTGGATATCAGCTTCAGCAGCAAAAATGTGGCCAATATACACCCTGCCATGCCTTGGATCCACTCTGACTTGCGTCAGCCAAAAGAGCTGGTACAGATCCAAGTAGATCCATAGGACAATAGGGGGCTTACCTGGAGGTAAGGGAACAAACGTTCCCTTACTTCAAGAAGGCCTTCTGATCGTCCCCCCCCCTCCCCAGATGCAGCATGTGCCTCCATGTCACGGCTGCATCAGTGCACGTGGCAGGGTATAGGATGGCGTCATTAGGCATGGAAGTCATGCAGATTAAACATTATAGACGGGAATGAAAGTAGAAGAAATAAGTGATAATAAAAGTGAAATAGGCAGGGAAGAAAGATGAGGCCACGTTTGCTCAGTAACTTCTAGAAAATTCCTTCCATTACAGAAAATGTGTTTGAGAACTTTCTCTTCAATGTACAGTTCTTTCATTGGACACTAGTTCTGTTGTCACATCAATAATACGTCTCGCATATTGTGTTTCATTTTAGCCAGGAGCAAGTGGCTTCCCTCAGATCCTCAGATCATATCAGAAGGACTATATGCAATAGCTGTGGTACTCAGCTTCTCTCGCATTGCATACATTCTCCCAGCCAATGAAAGCTTTGGTCCTCTCCAGATCTCTTTGGGAAGGACTGTGAAAGACATCTTCAAATTCATGGTCATTTTCATCATGGTGTTTCTCGCCTTCATGATTGGGATGTTCAATCTTTACTCTTACTACCTTGGTGCAAAATATAACCCAGCATTTACAACGTGAGTATGTACAGTATAAATTCATAGCTCAACAAGCTTTCTTCCCAGGCTGCTACTGTATATGTTCTATGAAATACAGACCGTATATCACTTTAATATACTGTACTACTGTCATACTGTAATGTCTAATAACCACAAGTTATATAAGAGTCTTTATGTGTATGTTTCCCATATAAGCCTTAGGGTATTGCTGAATTCTGTTGCTGATAAATACAGAAGACACGTAAAATCCTGTGCTTCGAGGAAGATGCTTAGTGAAGGATACACCATCTTTTTACTTTGCTCCCTGAAGTCAATTCTATTCACTATGAAGGAAAAACCATCCTACACCTCCATTTTCACAGAATCCTGTTTCATTCATATGAGAGGATAACTGCATATTTTCCCTGTGCACAAGTTCTCGCATCCTATTATTTGGATTACGAGGAGTTGTTTTGTTTTTACCTTGGAACTAGCCATTCAGAGGCTAATGGCGGCAGTCTGCTTACTTCTTATTTTTAGGATCAGAGCTTGGCAAAGCAGGTTGGTCTTTTTGACTGCACTCACCCAATCAAGGCAGGCTTGCTCTGGTTCTAGACCCGGAAGTGATGGCTGTTCTTGTCCGCCAGTATTGCCAGTACAGTATTTCTGATGCTGGCTTCTGTGCTCTCTTTTCTGCTGCTCATATGTCTGATCCACTTGTCCTCTGAATCAGTTGGTTGGCTTGAAGTTCCCCAGCCTAACCCTAACCCAAAAGAGAAACTACATCACCTGATTTCCAAAACTAAAGATTTTCAGGTCAAAATGTACCCTATTCAATGGGCACAGATGTGGCATCCTAATCATATGAGTACATAGTACATTGAAATGGTAGGTCTCAAATGTAAGCAAAATGACACCACTATGTGGAGACATTAATGCTCTCCAAAACAATACACATGTGCCCACCTATACCCACATATTTCAGGTGGCAGCTAAGTGCACCCTAAGCCCAGTAATGGTATTGGCTCACAGCCAGTCTACTCTTCCAAGTTTCCTGATAGCAACTCAAGGCTCATTTATTTATTTATTTATTTATTTACAATATTTCTATCCCGCCTTTCTCCCCAAAGGGACCCAAGGCAGCTTACAACAAAATAAAATACAAAAAATACAAATAGATAATTACTTTTTAAACAGTAAAAACAGTTAATAAAAACATCTAAAAATTGATTTAAAAATTACATTTAAAACAAGATCATAAAAACAGCAGCACCCCAACCGTACCAGCAAGATGTTAAAAAGGCAAAGGCTCAGAAGGCTTCTTTGAACAAGAAGGTTTTTAGGCATCGCCGGAAAGTGTCCAAGGAGGGAGCAGTTTGTAAGTCAACGGGGAGGGAATTCCATAAGGTTGGTGCCACTACTAAGAAGGCCCTATTTCTGGCCGCCGCCCCTCACACCTCCCTGGGCGACGGTACCCGCAAAAGGGCCTTCTCTGATGATCTAAGGAGACAGGCCGGACTATATAGAAGTAGGTGGTCTCTCAAATATCCTGGCCCCAAGCCGTAGAGACACAATCTATAGACACAATCGACAATATAATGGTGAAGTGCAAGACCAACACAAATACAGTCAATTTGAATGGTCAGTTCAAACGGTGTGTTCTTTTCCACGTCTTTCCCAACTGCATTCAGAATAGAGAACTGACTGGCAAGACATCCATCATATAATTCAGTCTTGGTTTTCCACCACCACCACCCCTTTTACCCTCTCTTCAGTTTCTCCTTAAGAATTCATGCTGTTGCATCCATGGGAAGGGAAAGCATGAGATATACATTAAATAATTAAATTAATAAAAGCAAGGGCTGTGTGTCTGGGGTTTTTTTCCCCCGGCAGAGTGCAACAGCGGAGAAGTGATCCCATAGCGGGAAGGTTAAAACAACCTGCTTGTATCTCAGTCTGCCAAATGCATGGGGACAGCATAGAAATTTTTTTAAAGGCATTGATGAAATTGATAATGACTTCCCCCTTCTCTTCAGGGACTTGCCGAATGGTGTGGGAAATCGTTGTCACCCTCCCCAGTGCTCCCCTCCCCTTTCTTTGATATCACTTTGCATTCCCATCTTGGTCTCAGGGGGTGGCATCAAGGGTCAGAAGGTAAGCTGCTATCAGAGGGTCCACCAAGCCAGGCCAACTCCTGAACCTTTAGTATCAGTGGCAAATGTAGCACCCAATGCACTCTTAGTGCATTCGGGGTGTCATGGGGCCCCCCGGTGCAGGGTGCATCCCCAGGGCCTGCAGCAATCTGGTGCTAGCACAGGTTGGTCTGTCTACACACACATCCCTTCTCAGAATAAGGTACACTTTCTACAGTGCCTGCTTTGCAAATCCCTTCTTGGCTATGTTAGCCCACTGACTACCAGCACCATTTGACATTTTGAGACGTCGGCGTGAGGCTTGTGTCTTAACCAAAAGATCTGGTAGGGTGAAGGTCCAGAATCCATTACCCCACCAGTATCAGGCTGATATTGCTAGCACAGTCCTCTGTTACTTTCTTGGGGAGACGTCCACTTTCTACCAAAATTCAGCAGAGCAGCATTGGGTGTTTCCACCCAATCTCAAAAATAGCTCCCAAAACTCCCAAGAGGTGAGGTTATTTGGACTTGATCTGAGTGAGCGCCTATCCTTGTTATCTGTATAGTGAAAAGATAATCCAAATGCCATTGCAGTTTGCATACATTTGCAATAATGTGCATGAATAGAAAAGAACATTTTTGTACCCACAGTCAAGCACTCGGAAGGAATCATTACAACTGCCTGCGGGCCCTTAATTTTTCTCCCTTGTGTACATGTCTTCACCACAGCATTTGACAGATGTTGTGAGTGGAAAATAGTATCTAATCCTGTAATTAAAGACTCGGCTCTAAAGAGGATACATGAGAGAGAAGATTTGAGCTTGCAACTGTCTTTTTTTTTTTTTTTACTTCTTACTACTTCAATTCTTCATAAAAATGGTTTAGGCAATTTAATTTTGAACTTATGCTATGCTGAACTCCCTGTCATTGAGAGATTAAACATACAGCAATGTAGAGGTGACTGTCACATGGGTTTAAGGAATAGCCCTCATTTATACCTTTCCCATAGTAATGATGGGAGGAGTTGGGATTGTACTTCGACAGTTTGGAATTCCTGAACTAATTCCAAATGGAGCTCAAATAACCTTCCATAGTGAAGCCCTGGCTCATAATAGCTCAGTGCTAGCCCTGCCACCAGCCCTCGCTGCCACCACAGCCACCCCTCTCCTTCCCATTCAAAGTTACCTGGCAGCCAATAACAGCACCGTTGCAGGTCAGTAGCGTTTAACACCTTACAGCCCAATCCTACCTAAGTCCCTGAATGGCGATGCAGCGCAGCTTCCGCTGTATCCTGCAGGGAAATTTTGGCTGCTGGAGGTCACCTCAGGGTAAGGGGGCATTTGTCCCCTTGCCCTGGGGTAAGCCCCAGCAGCTGACATGGGGCAACTTGGACCTGCACCAGCTCAAATGCTGGTGCAAATCCATGTTGATCCGTGAAGGAAGATCAGGCCTAGGAAGGGGGTTAGAATTCGACATGTGCTGCCACCACCAGATGCCAGGACAGATGCCAGAGCAACTCTGCCAGTGTAGGGGGCATTCCAGGGGCATTCAGACACCCCCCGGAATTCCCCCTGCGCTGGAGTCCGTCCTGTGTCCGAACTGCACATGTGCGGTGTCCGAGGGGGGTTACACTGGTGTTCGTCCTGTGTACGTCGGTGTACGGCAGTTTACACTGTCATAAGTGCACTTACACCGGTGGATCTACTGTTTACACCCGTGCAAGAGTTACACAGGATTGCGCTGATAGTCAAGTATTATTAAACTCATGGAAACCCTTCGACTTTGAAACATGCCTAACTCTAATGGATTATGTATTTTGTTTCCTTTGCACCAAACTAAACTCAATATTCCCACATACACAAAGAGGGCATATGTTTTCTGAAGTTTCGGGTTTTCTAATCAAGGAAACTACAGCCAACAATTCTCTGCCTTTGAAATATATTTTAATAGAGGGTTTTTTTCTGGATGCAATTTCATTTACTTCACTTTTTTCAACAATAGGGTATGAGTCAGGTATGACTTGCTTATCATTTGGATAGGAAAAAATGTGCCCTTGGAGCACAAAAATTCATCAGTAGCTTAGTAAATTTCCTGGCAGCCCATAACCAGCGACGCTAATTTTGTTGTGTTGGTTAGCAAACAGTCCTCAGCATATTTGTGACTCAACATAGTTGGATTGCACTCCAGTGTTTAATGCACTTCTTTAATGCTGTGTTTGGAAAAGAAGGGATAGGGAACAGAACAGTGATTAATTAGGAGGCTAGGATTTCCTGTACCTGCTATAAGTATCGGAGAGTTCCTATCGGGTCTAGTGCAAATTCTAGCCTGGTTGTATTTGTTTGCTTTAGGAATCCTTGGTAGTATTTATTTATTTTTAAAAAATTATTCCCCGCCTTATCCCATGCCAAAGCAAATGCCCATCATCAAATGCCCATCAGTAGTATATCATGCTAATAGAATATTCCCATGCAGCCAAGTGTTCCATTGCCTCTCTGGCAGTTCTCACCCAGTATGCTGCTATCTGTGTCGGTGAATGAGACTAGCAGCCCAATCCTACCTAAAGGGAGAGTGGGGGATTTTTGGCTCCTGGAGGTCTCCCCAGGGTAAGAGGACATTTGTAAGGTAAGCCCCAGCAACCGCTATGGGGCAACTTGGACCTGCGCCAGCAATATCACTGGTGCAAGTCTGCGTTGCTCCGTGCAGGTGGCTCAGGCCTCGGAAAGGGCTTTGGATTCAGCATGTGCACCGCTGCTGAACTCGCCCCCCCCCGGCTCAATCCACCCATCCCCCAGCCCATCTCCTCCCCATTCTATTCCCTGCGCTAGACTTACCTGCTCCCAACATCTGCCGGCATCAAGGCTCTGACCTTCCTGCAAATGCAACAGCTGATAGCACTGCTGCAAAGCACTTTACAGCCTGCGCCAGTGGAACACGTGTTCTGCTGGCACGTCCTTTAGACAGAATGGGGCCATGGGAAAGGTGGGGGCCCCAGTCCTTTGGGGGAGCCCAGGGGGCTGTGATTCCAAGTCCAGCTTCAGCTGATCTCCAGTTTGCGGGAGCTCTTGGCTTTCAGGTTCAGTGTCAGAGCTTGAGCCCAGTGCCTCTGTCCCTGGTGTGGCTCACACAACCTGGTTGGCTGCTTCCCACCTTGGCTGCTGTTTGGGGTTCCGATCATGAAAAGATGCATCGGACAATGCTGCACTTCTGTGGGTAACCCCTCTAGGCTTGCCGTCTCCAGCATAAAGCCCTGTAGCTTACTTTTGAGGCCAAGCTAACAAACTGACTGCTGTTACACAGCTAAATTTTGCAAGTCAAAGGCAAAGAGCTGTTGTGTAGGTCTTTCACTCAATGCAGTAACACTAATTACTTCAGTAGTTTTATGAATGGGGGACAGGACAAAAAATAATATTGACTCCTGAAGCATTTTTTTACTCTAGTTTTTAGACTACTACAAAGAGGATAAAGTAAAACCATTGATTGGTAATTGCAAAATGTGTACGTCAAAAGAGCTCTTGAGCGTTAAAGGAGAGCTTTTTCACAGCAACTACTACAAACCTGAATCTTGTTTATGTGTTTGGTTTTTGTTACAAAGTCAGAAAACAAATCTTGAAAGGGAGCATAGTGATATGTGCTGTGCTCACTTCACTGAAACAGATGCAGGATTCATTTGCAGCTAAATTCATTTCTCTTGCTGAATCAGAAACCATGTTGAAGCCTTGCCACAACAGAAATGTGGCTCCGAATGACCAGACACTCCCAGTGTAAACTTGTTGTGTGTTAGTCCCAGAGGCGAAACTAGGGCGGAGCGGGCGGAGCACCCGCTCCGGGCGCCATCGCCTGAAGGGCGCCCCACCCGGTGCCCCGCCCGCGAGTCCGAGTCGGACTCGGACTCGGGGACTCGAGTCCGACCGCCCCCTCAATCGGGAGCCGGCTCGGGGACATCTTCCCCGGCCGGCTGCCCGGGGCCTTCTAAGGAAGGCGCGCGAGAACGGTATTTATACCGTTCTTTTTGCGCATGCTCAGACTGTTACTGAGGGAAAAAGGCTGCCCTTTTTCCCTCAGTAAGTCTGAGCATGCGCGCAAAAAGAATGGTATAAATACCGTTCTCACGCGCCTTCCTTAGAAGGCCCCGGGCAGCCGGCCGGGGAAGACGTCCCCGAGCCGGCTCTCCCGGTTGAGGGGGGGTCGCCGCCTCCCGGAGCGCGCAAGCCGCCCCCCCTCTGGATCGCGCCCCCCCTCCGGATCGTGCTGCGGCCTTTGGCCGCGGCGATATTAATTATAGGGGCGCCACACACCCGTTGCTCCGGGCGCCAACGGGGGTAGTGACGCCCCTGGTTAGTCCATTCCACATTACTACTTTTTCTGTTTTGGTTAAGAATATTTATATATCGATTTTCAACAAAATGCTCACAAAGCAGTTTGCATAGGAAAATAAATATTATAGCCTGTTTTTAATGTTGGAAAGGATGATGACTTTTCAGCTGAGTCTCTAGCTACAGAAAAGTGTGGTGTTGCAGCACTTCAGGCACAGACTATTTCAGAATGCGGGGGAGGGGGTAGTGCTTCCCCAAGATAAAGCCCAAAATGCTCTGCATGCAGAAAACTACCATATCAGGGACAAAGCTAGACCCTACAGAGAAGTTTTTGGCAGGGAGAAGTATTCCGTCCTGTGATTTCCCTCTCCACTCCTGCACTTTGTAGAGGTGCACGTACCATGAAACCTTTCTGAATTTGTAGCTCAGACCTTTACTTTAAGGCAAAAAAAGTCACTTGAACAGAAGTTTTAGCTTTCTTAGAGCCCAATCCTATCCTCCCACCACCACCACCACCACCACTGCAGCCGCCGTAAAAAGGCACATGCTGTATCCAGTGCAGGGGGGGGAGGAGATTGGGAGGCTTTGGAGGGGAATTATTTCCCCTTCTGCACTGGACTCTAGTGGCATAGCTATGGTCCAGTGCCTCCTGAGCCCGAGTGACGTTGTCATCCCCCGGGAGTGATGTCACCCCCCGAAAGTGACATCACTCCAGGGGGGTGTTTTTTTAAAAAATAAAATAAAAAATATTTTTTTAAAAAATAAAAAAGAGTAGTGGGGAAAAGCACCTGGGGGGCTCCAGGGGTGCCAGAAGCACACACCCCACGCACCCCTTGAAAAACACGATCGGTGCTAGACCCCAGTGTTCGCATCACGGGGATACTGGGGTCCAACACCGATCGATAATTACTCACGGGGGGGGCACACGTTCTCCCTTGCACAGGCCTGCAGACACCTCTCCGACGGGATCAGACCTCCCTCTCTGACGGGATTTAAAGTGACTTCTGGTCAAAGTCTACATGCCTGTGTATGTAGGAGAACGCGCCCCCCTCGCTTCCCTCCCACTGCCTCCTCACCCTCCATTCCTCCCCCTTCCCTGCCCAATTTCACCCCGCTCCACACCCACCCCACCTTACCTTGTCTGGTATGCATGGTGGGAACTAGCAGCGGTGTTATGACAAAATGGGCACCGACATGCTGTGCATGCTGTTGGCAACCATTTTGTGACAGCGAATGTGTCTTCTGCTATAACAATGTGCTCCACAGGACAGCCCAATCCTATGCAGGAGAGATTTGCATGAGTGATCTGTTTTGCAGGAAATAAGTGTAATGTTTCTTGTTAACCAAGACAAGTCAACATGCAGCTCATTTGCCTGTTAAATATTACAATATAGCTTTACTGTTATATTTTACTGTACGTTTTTCATACAATACTTATATTTGTGTTTGATGAAACTACATAAAGCCTTCTGTTGCGCATGTGATGTATAGCAATGAAAAAATCCTATCTCCCTATAGAGATAGATATATTCAGATACATTATACTTAGGGAGACAGTGTGTGTTACAGGCAGAGAGACGCAGCCAGCAAATTTAGTTTCTGAATGTAATTCACTGGATAAATTTGAATTATTCACTTCACTTCTCCCATTCTAGAGTTTACCATTCTGTAAAATGGATATCTGTTTAATCCTCAAGGAGGATGGTTTCCCTATTGAGTGAAAATCATATAGAAAAATTCACAGCACCACTAAAATCTAACGAAGGTTGCAATATTCAATTTTATTCCTTTAAAAAAAAGAAAATCCTTTATTACCATTTACAGATACATACAATGCAAATCTATTGTATGTAACGGCCCAATCCTATCCTGGGTCGACACGCAGGGTTCAGGGCCTCCAGTGCAGCATCCGCTGTGTCCTGCGCACTGATCGGGGACCAAGTCGGCCAGGAGAGGTAAGAGATGGAAAATGTGACTTACCTTCCCAGTCGCTGCATGGTCCCAGATCAGACTTTTCAGATCTCTTTTGCTGGCATCACTGTGAGAAGCCTACCAGGGGTATGTCAGGTCCAGGACAGGGTTTGGATATGGTGAACGCCAGTGCCCCCATGATCTGTCCATCCATCCTGCCAGTGCCTGCCACCATGATCCGCCCCATCCAACCCCCATCTGCACTGATCCCGGTCCCTTTTCTGGCCTTTTCTCCATCAATAGAACTCTGCCAATGGCTGTCTGCACTGTGCTGGTAGAGGCATGTTA
This sequence comes from Plestiodon gilberti rubricaudatus, assembly GCA_026170595.1. Taxonomy (NCBI): domain Eukaryota; kingdom Metazoa; phylum Chordata; class Lepidosauria; order Squamata; family Scincidae; genus Plestiodon; species Plestiodon gilberti. Next base: position 188,591,088 of record JANXHW010000002.1, on the reverse strand, counting down.
CTTCCCTGCTGCTGCTGCTGCACCCCACTGGCAGAGAGTCTGCTACGACAGTGGGGCGCTCAGTGCACTGGCGTACCTGGAGGTATGCTGGTGCAACTGGGGGATAGCATTGGACTGTAAGGCTACAGTCCTATATACCAGCAGTTCTCAAACTGGTGGGTTGCAACCCACCAGGAGAACTGACTGCTCACCCTTGCTCCCTTAAGGAGCGGGGACAGTGCAACAGCTGTGGCAGCGCTCCCAGGGAACGCACTGCTGTCGGGGAAAATGTGGTCTTTTTTTAACTTACCGGGTGTCCTGGCGGCCCTCCAGAAGGTGCGGGGAGGCCTACGGCCCCCTCTGTGGGCCTCTTTGCACTCTTTGCACCCTCTGAAGGGACGCCAGGATCCCCAGTTAGTAAAAGGCCACGTTTTCCCCGCCGGCGGCATAATCCCTGGGATTGCCGCCGCAGCTGTACTAGGGTCCTTGGTCATCACATGCTGAATCTATGCTGGTGGGAGCTACTGGAAAAGAGCGCTAGTAGTTGGGCAGATTCAAGTGAGGTGAGTACCTCCTTCATTTGTCCTTTAGGTCCCTTTTCAAAAAGAACTTTAATGACATTGATTTGCTGGAAGATACAATACCGTTACAGTTACACATACAATGCACATATAGCAATTAGCATTTCAAGGAGACTATGGCAGCACTCCAAAACTGAGGTTAATGCTTTAGGTTGCAGGGAAAAGACCACATTTGACACACTATATAAACATTGTTGGGAGACTTTAAAAAAAAATCACCAAGGAATGAATGGAACCCTTCTAAATTAAAATAAAAGGTTAATAGAGGAATACTGCCCAGATCAAGGATTGTGATTTTGGCTTTTTATTAGTTGGCTAAGTGATTTAGATGACAACATCCAAGGGCAAAATTCCATATATAAAAGCTATATTACTGGAAAGTGCAGTCTTGAATGGAAAAATACTGGCCAGATCTCATTGGAAGATCTTGTTTATAGGACTGACACAGAGCCAGCCTTGCCATGAAGTGGCCTGAAACAGTCTGATGGAGTGGTATCCTTGGAAGGGCAGCAAATAGACAAGTGCCCAGCCCATCTGTCTGCTGCCCTCTCCAGCCTGCTGCTCCACTGGGGGCTGCAATCTTCTTCTGGCTCAGTGAGAGCAAGTTGGGAGTGGCTTGTGGCAGAGGCAGCAGCCCCTTTCTCCCTCCAGCAGCATAGGAGGGAGATGGGGGAAGGCAAAAAAAGGTGCTGTGGCTCCAAATCATTTCTCCAAGCAGGAAGTAGGCAGGGAGAGTAGATCTGGAGCCACGGCAGCTTTTTTCCCTTTCTCCCTCCAGCACAACTGGAAGAATGGGGGGGGGGAGCTACCACTACCACATCCCCAGATCACCTCTCTCTCAGCGCAATCCTGTGTAACCTTGCACCGCTGTAACAGCAGATGCACCGGTGTAAGTGCACTTACACTGTCATAAGTGCACTTACCCCGGTGCATCTACTGTTACACCGGTGCAAAGTTACACAGGATTGCGCTATCTGCCTACTTGGTGATTATGAAACACCAAGTAGACAGGGAGAGGTGATTTGGAGCTCTGAGTTCCCAGCACACACCTCTCGCTTTCGTTTCAAACTGAAGTGGTGCGGAGCAGGAAGCCTGCATGCTCTTCTTTTTTCATCTGCTTTCAGAGAAGGGGTTTCATCTGCTTGCATGCCTGCCCACCTGCCCTCTTAACCATGGGGTGGTAAGTGCGCTCACAGAGGTGCCATTTGGGGAGATTCAGGTGGCGTGGGGGCATGCGCTGCCCCTGAACTGACAGTTTTACAAAAGAACAAAAATATAGAACATTCTTGCCCAATTATTCTTTCCATTCTTTGCTAAATGTTTAAGATAATATTTTATCCATACATCCTATTTTCAATGAATTAAAGAATATGGTATTTATGAAAGCTTTTGCTTAGGTAAATCATGTTTTATATTTCATGTTTTGGAGAGCTTGTATTGTTTAATTTTTCTAAATAACAAAATGAATATGATTCTGGTGAAAATGGTTCCTCTACCAATACTTCTACTAGTTCAGGGAAGTAAGCTTCCATTAGCACCAATGGAATCTTTTTTCCTCTGCACTAACACTGAGTTTGGGCTATATTGCCATGTGTTAGGACCATGGCATATCAAGAAGAGCAATGTTGATGCTTGCAGCAACATCTGGGGAACAACAGCTTTGAGGAATCTATAAAGCTGGAACCAGCAGACAAGTTCTTAAGTTAGGAGAGTTTGACATTTTCTTGATTTGCTATTACAGTTGGTTGTTTTCTGCAGCTCTGTCTAATTACGGTACTTATCAGTTTTCTGTTGTGTTCTACTGTCTGTGTTTTATCTTGGCTTTGATATCTATGTTATATTATGGGTTTTTTTAAGATATAGGTAATAACATTGTAAGCTATTTTAATAAATAAGTATACCATGCAAGAAACTAAAGTTTCAACCTATATAAGGATCGTTATTTAGAAGTGGTAAAGCCTCCAAAACATACTTGGAAAAATTAAGTTTTTCTAATACGTAGAATCCTATAGCAAAAAAAGTTCAGAAAAGAAAATACAGCATCCATTAGGTTCCACTGGAGAGAATTTCATCGCACGTTCATGATGCTTATTCATTTTTATAAGTTTCACTAAGACATTCATTATTATTGCCATGGGTTATGTGTCAACTTTATTTGAGCTGGTTGATCAAAATTTGTAAACCCTACCAGACAGCAGCTGTGCCAGTGAAATGGCCCGACAGGACATGAGCAGTTGATGCTGAGGAACAGAGATTAATGGGCAGGGGGCATGCAGAGCTGGAGATTAAAAGTACCTTTGTGCAGATGCTGCTTAGTGGTCAGAACCACCCTGGTGTACCTGGCCTTATCGTCCATCGTTATTGGCTAGTGGTTTTTTCAAGGGTTTGGTTTGCAGAAAAAAGTAAAGCAGCTATATGTCCCGAGCACCTCTCATCAGGTGGAAAATCACATATTGATTCCCACCTCCTGGTCAAACAACTGCTCTCCCAACAGTATATATTTGTAAAGATGCCATTTCTGTACAACAGATATAATTTGGGTTATATTTTACTGCAAACAGAATAGAAAGTATTTCAGTTCTACTTCCCATTTTCTGTATCCTCCTGCAATCAGATGTCCTTCCTTCCTTCCTTAGTTTCTCTGTTGAGACTTGGAACTGGAATGTCCATTCAACTGTGTTGAGTAAAAAGCAAGAATATAGCCTTAAGTATAACTACCTTTGTTAGGGGTTGGCCAGGTCCGGCACTGGCTGAGGACCAAACCCATCAGAGGTCCAAGTTGGCCTGGCTAACCTTTGAGCCCTCAGAACCCTTGAACCCCTTGAATGCACCATCTGGGGGGTTTGGTGGGGGCATCACGGGTGACTCAGTGCAGCACTTTGCCCTACAGCCTCCAGCAACCTGGCATTGACACTCATTAGCCTGACTCCCGTCTTGTGTGAAACTGGGAAATATTGAGTAGGTCATAACTAAGAAGCGACCAACCCACATTATGAAGCTTGTTTTTAAAATGTATCCTCAGGTGTATTATCTGGCACATGTGTGTAGTGCATATGGAGGATTGTCTACTGGGAATCTAATAAATCACAAAAAAGGAAAGCTGCAATGCTCCATGGATGTATAGTTCATATCCGACGCATACCATAGTTGTGGTGGGAAACATCTATAAATGTGATATGGTTTGTCAGTGTTCTTGGGATGCAATGTGTCTTCATCAGTTCAGGAAATATGGCTTAGCAGTACCTTCAGTGATTGATGCTAGCTCCTATGATTACATAGAAACAATGTTATTTACGTTGGCAAACTGCCTTTTTTATTATGAGCATTTTATATGGCTCGCTAATCTAGGGATGACTGAATACAGTCTGTTCATTTTGTCCTTAGGGTAGAAGAAAGTTTTAAAACCTTATTCTGGTCCATATTTGGCTTGTCTGAGGTGATATCAGTGGTGCTGAAATATGATCACAAGTTTATTGAGAACATTGGATATGTGCTCTATGGAGTTTATAACGTCACCATGGTGGTGGTGCTCCTCAACATGTTAATAGCCATGATCAACAATTCCTATCAGGAAATTGAGGTAAGGCAAACAAACTTGTTTACAGAGCAAATGTATTGCTTTCGTTTATAGCTGTACTTTATCAAACGTCTTCCTTCTTTTTTCCTCTTTTTGACAAGCTCCAAGATCTCTGGAGGGACAAAATACATACCCACCCCATCCATTGCCTCTGTTTGGATTGTAAATTCAGATTAAATGTAGATGATTTGAGATTTTGTTTTGTATTTTTGAGTGAACTGTGCTTGCGCCAACTATGGGTTGCAGTTGACTTGGTGAGCCTCAAGTTGTGCAGGCCTGTCCCTAGTCTACGGACAGCCCAATTCTGCCTAAGTATCTGGCGGGCGGCCCAGGCCACCCGCCAGATCCTATCCCCGTTCCCTGGGGTCTCCTCGAGGAAAGGGGACGTTCATCCCCTTCCCCCAGGGTAACGCGGGTAACTCATCGGATTTCTGCCAGCTATTTAGCTGGCGGAAGTCGGAGGAGGCCGTAAAAAGGCCATGCCGGCCAGGGAAGGGGATGGACGGGGATATAGCAGCCGCAATCCGTGCCCCCGGGCCGGCTCAGCCAATGGCCCCCCTCCCTCACCGCCCGGACCACCCCCGCGCCCACTGGGGATCGCTTACTTCCTCCAGCGGCCACATGGGCGATCCAGTAGTAGAGTGAAGATGGCTGGCCTCTGTGCCGGCTGGCCTTACTCTCAAGTTCTCGCGAACATGCTTTACGGCACATTTACGATGGCTTAGAATGGCGAAGCACTCACTTCGCCATTCTAATTTTAGTCAGGAATGCAATGTGAAGTCAGTATAATAAACTAGGCTATTTGCCCTTCTAAATTCCTGTGAAATATAAAATACACTGGAAGAGGTTTGGAAAAAACAAAGCATTCTGCTTGCTATCATACTGCAGATGCAAGCAAGGACTGATAACAGGCAGCAGTTTCTGTTACTGAAGCTGATCCCCTTCTGGTTTTCACTCAACAAACAATAATTGTTTTGAAGGTACAAGTAGCAAGAAGAAGATGGATTCTTCTCAGATCATTAAGCATTTGCATTTTTTTTTCTCAGAACAGTTATGCCTTGGCTTCTGACAACAATATCAGAGCCGCAAACTATCAAAACTGAAACATTATCTCCTTTGCAAGCATACAGTGACGGGTTAAAAATTATAACAATAAAGGCATATCAAGAAATATGATATAATTTTCTTATAATCCTCAGTTACCAGAAGGGAGAAATGGTCTAAAAAACTGTCATGTGTTCATGGATCAGAGAGCAAGTTAGCTAGGAAGCTGGTATTTCTATGATGAATTTGATTCAAGCTTTACTGAAAGAGAAAATACTAACTAGATACTGATAAATAACTTTAGGATGAAACATTCCGGTAGCTATGAATTAAAAGCAAAATCCAAGCAGAGGTGTCGTTGGGGGGGGGTATCAAGCGGCAGGGGGTGCACTTGCAACCGATTTCGACAGCAATTTGCCAGTGACGTGGCTCAAAAGCACACCCCCTGGTGTTTTTTCAGCCGCTTGCGGCAGAAGGAGTGGCCCGCCCGCCCTCCCGGGCTGCAAACGGCCTTAAAGCAGCTGAAAAAATGCCATGGGGTGCTTTCCCACTGTGCCGCCGCCAAAGTTCGGCAACGTGGCGAAAGTGACGTCACGCCCCCCAGGGGGCAGGGCTTGTGTCATCATGTGCGGGGTGTCGCATCGACACCCTCCCATTGGGGGTGTAGCGACACCTCTGAATCCAAGGCTGCAATCCTATACATACTTACCTGGGTGTAAGTCCCATTGAAGTCAGTGAGGCTTACTTCTAAGTAGACATGCATAGGATTGCACTGCATCACCCTTTAAAGTCTATGAGACAAGGGGGATAAATGTCTCCCCCCAAATAAATCCTATCCTTTTAAAAAAGAAATGTTGCTCCTTTGTTCCTTTTGCAGGAGGATGCAGATGTGGAGTGGAAGTTTGCACGTGCAAAGCTCTGGCTTTCCTATTTCGATGAGGGAAGGACTCTACCTGCTCCTTTCAATCTAGTGCCAAGCCCTAAGTCGTTTTATTATCTCATAATGAGAATTAAAATGTGCCTCATAAAACTCTGCAAATCCAAGGCCAAAAACTGTGAAAATGATCTTGAGATGGGCATGCTGAATTCCAAGCCACGGGTAAGTCACTAATCATCATGGTTGCTCTTCCCAAATATGTTTGAGGGTAGGAAATCATGTCCTTGGAAGAAACTAATGAAACACATACTGTGTGCACGTGTCAGTTGACCAACTCAAAACTGAATTTGAATTATGTTTGTCTGCCATAAGAAAACATACAGTACAGATCATCCTTCCTCAGCATGCCTTTTAAAGCAATGGTAGCCAGGCTTGTTGAGAAGTATGCCACCTCGGAGGAAAGAGTGCAGCCTAGAAATCACTAATATACATAAACCACCTCCATGTATTTTTGCCCCTACTCCGCTGAGCAGGCAGCAGTGCAGCAAGGTAACAGTATGCAAAGCCTCAAACTGGTGCTCAAAAAAATCAAAAAATATTTCTTATCAGAGATGATGTGCCTACTGCATGTCAACATGTACTCATGGTCAGTGGCATGACACTTCTTGCATTGTTGTATAGATGCCAAATTTCAGCATTCTTGCTTACAACCCACAAGAGGAGTCACCTACTACTGTTACACCGGTGCAAGATTACACAGGATTGCGCTGTCAGTGAATAACGTTGATGGACTGCCAAGGTGCCAGCAGTACAAGGAACAATGCATAGTAATTGGTTGAACAAGGTTCACTAGCAGAAGTAAAACCAGCTAAAGATTCATTTTAAGCAAAAAAGTTGAAAGGCCAGTTGTGAAGATGCATCAAATAAGTGCCAAAGCAATAATTATATGAAGAGGACAAAATATGAGTGGGATAAGGAGGCATGATCACCAGTACAGTATTATAATCTGTCATCACTGCTGAGTGAGGAGGACAGTGCATAGTTATTATAGGATTTTGAAGATCCATCAGGACATAATAAGCTGAACAGTGGTTTCAAAAGATGTTCAAGAGCCTTCCCAATCAAGCAACCAAGTGATTTTCAAACCAGTATATTAAGGTCCTCAGTTAGAAGATCAAGAATGGAAGACAAGCTGTTTTGAAAGACAGTTTGCCCACCACTGCCAATCTTCTTCTGTAATCTGCAGCCAAAGGTGACCATTGGCTGTATTCTGGAATGTACCGGGAAGGGGGGGGGGGAGCGTATCCGCTGATCCTCTATTCGTGGATTCACGTATCTGTGGTCAGAGGATGCCCCCTCCGCCCCCCGCATGCACACACCCCCCTCTTACTTTTTGTGAAGTTTGTCTTCCTTCAACAAACGCAGAGAGCGAGACGAAGTGCTAGATGGGTTCTGAGAGCCTGAAGGAGCATTTGCCCGGCGGCACCGGCACCAGCAGCTTCGTGCTTTTGCCAATCTTTTTTCCAGGCAGGACAAGGCTGCCGCTGCCATTGCCATTTCAGTGCTCCTTCAGGCAGCCAAAGGAGCACTTTACCAGTGGCAACCAAACTCCACAGGATGAGGTTTAAACTCGAGGTTTGTTTAAGCAAGTTAAACTGCTGTGTGGGGCTTTTTTCCCTCCAAACCAAACAGGATAGAAGAGTGAAAGGGTTTATGGGAGTTGAAGTCTTTGTGAGGATAATTTCCATTAAAGTAGCCCTCACAAAGACTACAATCACATGAGTCTTTTCACTGTTCATTCTTCTAGTTTTGAGGGGGGGAAATGCGGCAGATCTGAAAGAGCGAGTGGGAGGGGGTGTCCTGAAGCAAGTTTAGTAACAAAGACTTCAACTCCCATAAACCCCTTCATTCTTCTATTCATGCATTACTGTTTATGCATTACTGTAACCACAGTGGCTGATTCAGCAGGTGTTGGCATTCAATAATGCATATGTCCATGTTATGAAATGTTCCACCTGCTGATTTTTGCAGAGCCAGAATTTGTTAAAGCACAAGGTCTGTTTATAGTCAGTTGGCAGATTTTTCTATTGTTTAGACAACATACAATCAGGCTTCAAGGATGGCCTACACTGGTACACGCTGAGAAAACCGAATGTTGTTCTGGTGCTTAACTGGGTTACAATCTCATTCACTGTGTATCTTGTACAATCCTCAGTGACTGCATATTGCTCCCCCACCCCACCTGAAATCTGAAATGATGTCCTTATGCTGTTAGCATTGATTCCGCATGGTGGAGTGTATGAGTTAGGTGACCAAAGGAACTCACCTAAGAAGCACCAGAATAGGGTTCCATTTCCCCAACTTGAACTTGCTGACCCCTAACAATCTGCATATATCATCAAAAAGCAGCTTCTCAGAAGCACCCAGCCCGCAGGGTAAAAGAGTGCTAAGTCATTTGGAATTCAGGACTGAAGTTGGAAATGTGGTAGCTTTCTGTTTAAATGAAAAAAGACTTTTTCCTACATGTGTTGGTCACTACTTCAGGCTGTTATCTGACAATCTTTTCTTAAAGTTTGGTTTTTAAAGCTTTCGTTTTTTAAAAAAAAAAACCACATTTCTTCCTCCTGATGAAACTTTCTACATTTGTACATTTCAGAAAGTTCGTTTTGAGTCAAGTACTCCAAATTCAGATTTTACTATGAAGAATGCCTACAACAAGCCCACAAGATACCAGGTAATGGGGATACAAAGAGAAAGGAGTAGGGTAGGAAGAGAGAATTGTGTCAGAAGAGGATCTATATATACATATTTAAGATTTACAGTTAGATCCTAATGTCTCCTTCGGAATAAGCCACACGTTACTGGAACTAACTTCCTAGTAAGTAGGATTAGTATCACAATCTTGGTAATGTATAGATTTATTTATTTATTTAAAAAATTATACCCCGCCTTATGCCATGCCAAGACAAATACCCAAGGCGGCTTACAACAAAGATAAAAATACATAATTTAAAACAATACATAAAATAAATTAAAATCAATAAAACCCACTGGGTGGGGGACGACAAGCAGAGCAGAAAAGCAACGGAGCAAAACATCTTGCGACACCAGAAGTCAGACATCAACCTGACTAGATTATTTCATTCATTCATTCAAGGGCACAAAAGTAAACTCAAAAGATGATTATCCCAATCCAATGGATCATATATCTGTGCTTGGCTAGAGGCAGCATTCCTTGTCTTCCAAAGCATTTGACTCTCTGTTTAATGGTCATGGGATAATGAACTATGCAAAATGTAAGTTTTGGGTGCACTGATCAAAGAAGTGAGGGTGCCCTGAATAGATTAGCTGCATAATAGCTTAAGAAAGAATAATAAAGGACTTCACTATGCTTTTTTAAAACATTGTCAGCGCAATCCTAACCAACTTTCCAGTGCCGGTGCAGCCCCAATGCAGCCCCAAGGTAAGGGAACAAATGTTCCCTCTACCTGAAGAGGCCTCCCTGACTGTCCTGCACTGCAAAATGCAGTGTGTGCCCTGTTGGCACGGCTACACCGGCGCTGGAATGTTGGTTAGGATTGCGCTGTGTGACTAGACTGCATTCAGCTGATGATATTTCATAGAGTCTGCTCATTAAAAGTGCATCCATTAAAAGTGAAAACATGAGTGAGAGCTTAATTGACAAGATGATGTTGGATCCTCTCTGCAATGAGAAACCAAACATTAACCACAGTGCCAAACAGTCAGAGTGTTGGAAAGCTTAGGAGGAGCAGAAGCTATTGTGTTTGTGTACTACCACTAACAGCAGCTGTCAGCTTAGATGGCGTGTGATGGAGTTTGATATGTGGGGCTACAAAATTGTAACAGAATGCTGCTCTATCTGGTTAGATGGCTTTTAAAAAAGAAACACACAGATACATCTTATTAAGGATAGCTAAATGGAATCCCCGTCTTTGAAGACCATGCACCTCTGATGGAGGAGACAAAGATGCTCCCAAAACCATTTGACTACCAATGTTTGAAAGAGAATGCTGAACTAGATGGATCACTGGCCTGGTCCAGCAGGGCTCTTCCTATGCTTTCCATTTCTGGCCCTACAGTTTCCTCTTCTGCATGAGCCTTCAGTCAGTCGTCATTGAAAGTGATGCATGGATGCATGCAAATATTAGCCATTAACGGCCCAATCCTTTGTTTTCCCCCCACCGATGCATCAAAATGGCTACTGCTGCATCTTGCAGGGGGGTACAGTCGTGGAGGTTTCCTCTGGGTGAGCCTCTGCAGCGCAGAGGGATCTACTCGGACCTGGCTAGCAAAATCGCTTGTGCAGGTCCACATGGACCCAGACCGTGGGATCAGGTCCGGGAAGGAGACTAGGATTCAGTGGCTGAAACTGCTGTGAAACGTTCTCAGAGCCGATCCGCCCATCCCCACTCCCATTGCTACCTCATTTCACTCTCCCCCACCCCATTCCACCTCCCTCACCAGCTTGGGGCCACCACCGTACCTAGCACAGCTGTGGCCTTCCCACCAGCACTGCAGCAGCACGTGCCTCTGCATACTGGCGGAGTGTATTTTGCAACTGCTGTGAGGCAGTTAACGCTGGTGTAATATGTGTACCACCAATGTTAAAGTCCAATAGGATTGGGCTGTAAGTCACTTACTGGCTCCAGGTGGTTTTGAACAGGCTACGTATACTTTGGAGAGGTTTCCAGACAGCCAAATCATAATTTTAAGAATTATGAGGGCAAGCTTGAAAAGGGCAAAACTGACTTGATGTTAGGCCAAACAAGGATGTCTAGGAAACAGCGGTGTTCCTACACACACACACCCGTGGGGTGGCTGCTGGCGCGACACTCCCCCACATGATGCAACATGCCTCGCCCCCTGGGGGTGTGATGTTATTTTCGTATGCCGTCGCCCAAATACGGCGGCAGCACAAAAACACACCCCACGCTTTCAGGCCCATTTCAGAGCCAAATAGCGCCTGGGCAGATGGGTGGGCCGATCTTGCGGCCGAAGATGACTTCAAGTGGTCAAAAGCTGCGGAGGGGGTGACAGATCCGGAGGCAAGTACACCCCCCGCCGCTTGGTGCCCCATCACCTTGGGGCCCACCGCCCCCGCCCCCCCACGACACCTCTGCTAGGAAACCCTTTCATGAATAGGTATTTGGCAATTGGATTGAGATTCTTCACTAAATTAGTTCTAAAAATCACAGGACCGGACTCTGGATCAACAGAGCAAGCAAAAAATAGACAGGGATGAGGACGTCAGAGTAGTGAGTCTGTGCAAGATGTTCAAGAAAAATGGAATCCGGGAGAGAGTCTGCCTTTCTGACTGGAATCTGGCAACATTCACTGAAATGTCGTGACCAGTGGCAGCAGGAAAGTCCCAACTCTGTCTGCACTCGAGGGCATCAAGGTGGAGGAGATTGGGGCATGGGATTGAGGAATCTTGCCTTTCAGTGTTACTATTGGGGCATGGTGGTTACCGTTATTTAATAAGAAAGCCATGATAATGTGAGTTAGCAGACCAGACATAGAGGGAGCATTCAAAACTTTGAAAAAGTTTTTTCTCATTTGTTTTTTAAATTTTTATGCTTGGCATGTTTGGCAGAGATGCACCACCAAATGCAATGGTGGTGGTGGTGGTGTTTGTATGGGGAGAACAGAGATGCAATTTGAGCTCTGTGACCATTCCTGACTGTGCTATGTGTCTTTACAGTGCCATCTTCTCATCGCAGAGCCTTTTGTTTTGAACTTGCCAGCTGCTAGTTCTTCTTTCTTTTTTGCTGTTCTGTAAAGACTTAATTCCAGTCCGCTGGGTGGCTTCTAAACTTAAGAAAGTCACTTAAGGAGCATGTACCTTCCTCTTGGAATGAGTTCAGCTAATGTGTAAGGGAGAGCTGGATCCCACCTACTGATCCCGCCCCTTGACATCCACATTCACTATTAATATATAAAAGGGCCCATACACGCATATTACATGTTCATGGTGCATGAGCGAACAGTGGGATGTGGAGAGTGGGTACAATCCAACTCCCCCCTTCAGTGAACATGTACATACATACATGTACATACTCCGTGAGCCATATTCAGTTGGGGAGCAGAATTAACCATGCCATTCGCAGGGCTAAGTCCCAACATGGCTATGTCCACTGCCGCAGGCATACTGCGAATGTATGAAGCTTGCTAGTAACGGGTGGGTAATGCTATGCTACTAATTTTATGGTACCATTCTGCATCACTGGTCACCCAAAGCCAGACTGAATACAAATGTCTTTGTATTCTGCACCCTCTCAGACATTCTTGCGTAAGTGGGGAAAAAACAAACCATACCACTAGCCAATTAGGCTTAGGGCAAAGAATTCCTACTTGTCCCCCAAAGAAAACTGGTCACGCTCAGACTGCCCCTTCAGGTGTATTCACGCTCAAAAATTGAACACACTGAGCAGCAAACGGAAGCAGCAGCCCAAACGACTGCACTATCTCCACCCCCTGTTCTTATGGCAACACCAATGAGCTGCTTTCCCCCTGTTTGGCCTAATGGAAGGGGGAGGGAGCAAAAATGCCCACCCCAGTAGTTCCTTAGGGGGGGGCACAATTTGAGATTGTTTATATGTTATATAAGCCTTTTCATATGTCAATAAAGGCTTAAGTAAGCCTCTTCATATGTCTTCCATTTCTTGACATTAAGCATAGTGTGGAGAAAGTGGATAGGCAGAAGTATTTTTTTAAATCTCTCATAATTTATTTATTTATTTATTTATTTATTTATTTATTTAAAAAAATTATATCTCGCCTTTTCCTATGCTGAAAGGCAAATGCCCAAGGCGGCTAGAATTTGGGGTCACCCAATAAAGCTGAATGGCAGGAGATTGAGGGCAAATGAATTTTGCATTGCTTTCTGCTGACAAGAAGAGCACCAGCCTCTTTCTCTCTGGCATAATTCCAGCATGGAATTCATTGCCAGAAGACGTGGTTATGGCCGCCTTAGATGGTTTTAAAGGCAGCCAATGGCGTCCCTAGAGGGGGGCGGCACTGTAGGTTACGCACAGGTCTACTCAGTATTACACGGTGGCCCTGCCCACTTGCCATCGGAGCCATTCTGAGCAGCAAAGGAAACGCGCAGGGAGTCTCCTGCGTGTTGCCGTTGCTGCTCGGAATGGCTCCAATGGCGAGTGGGTGGGGGGTCACTGTGTAACGCTGAGTAGACCTGTGAGCAACTTACAGGGGTGCCACTGAAGGGGGCATCAAACAACTCCTAGGAGGATAAGCCTGTTCTGATGCTACTTGTGATGGCTGTATAGCAGCTCCCAGTTCAGTGGTCTACTGGCTCTTGACTAGCAGTTGCTGGAGAACAATGGTGGGAGAGGCCTGTGGCCTTCAGGCTGGGCTTGTGGACTTTCCAGGGGCACCGAGTTAGTCACTGATGGACCACAGATGCTGGACTTGATGCCAGACTTAGCTCTGGTCCAGCAGTTCTCCACTTAGGTTCTTATACAGATATTACAGATTATTTTTTTTTGGGGGGGGTGCACTTCATACTATACTAACCCAGGTGAGCAAACAAAGTTGAGACACACATTTTAAAAATCCAGTTGACCCCCTCTTGATTGAGTTCAGCTTTGACATTGTCAATTTTCACGCCACGCATGTCTGATCTGAAGTTCCCAGGAAAAAGTTTAAAACAATTAAGCCCTTCTGAACGGAAAAAAGCCACGGCATTGTTGGCATGAATCACGTTAACCTTGAAGTAATTATGCAGTATACTTTGTTCTTTTCAAAAGGTAATTATAGTACATGGTAGGCTGGGACCCATCTCGCAGCACTGAAGCCAAAGGCAATGATAAAAAAAAATCAACCCCTTTGGAAAGAGACAGCTAAAATATGATTTTTTCTTTGCTTTTTTTTTAAATGAAGTTCTTACCAAGTTTGCTTCAAAAAGATATATTATTAAAAGTGTCAAGATTTCAGCTAGAAAAAGAAGAACTTGTTATAATAGGAAGCAAAAGGCAACGGCCAAAGCTACACTTTGGCAAAAGGGGGAACAAACAGTAGAGATCAATCCTGTTGCCTGGCCAATAATTACGCTCAACTACAGAGGGAAAGTGTAAGGGGATTATTACTAACATGGCTGCCTACTCAATTCTGTCTGGTGAGCTTTTCACAATGATGCATCTCTGATACGTGAGAGGTAATAAAAGTACAGAAATGTAGGCCCAGTGACCACAAGGTGAAAAGAATAAGAAGGGGACAGCCGAACGTTGTGGAACTCTTAATGCTCCTGGTCATCATCCACATACTAGTGTTTATATTCGCTACACCTTTCTTAAGGAAAAAGAAAGCACATGTCAATATTTCATATTTTAATATTTCAAGCTGTTGAACATGAAATATTGAAGTAATTGTTCTTTTCCCCTATGGAAGTATGCTGGTTTCAGTTTGAAATATGGAAAATATAACAAGGCAGGAGGCAAAGGCACATATAGTGTACATTATCCTTATTCTTCATCTATTTCCTTCACTTTCCTTGCACAGACATCCCTTTAGGGAGTTTGTGTTCAGCCTTAAGGAACCTGCTTTATTCCAGGAAAAAACGTCCAGAGTCAATCTTTCTGTCACAAAACAGCATATTTTGTGTTACACCTCAGAATCTTGAGCAAAGGCTGCCATCCATTGTTCTCGCTCTTTTGTTCGAGTCTTTTCTCTTTTGAAAAAGCTGTGTTTTTCCTGTATGAAACCTTCTTCATTTATGCTCCATAGTTCTTGAAAGTAGATCTCATGTTAGAGTAGTACGTTGAGAACAAAGGCACAATGCAAATCTTCACTAAAAAGAAGATGACATTTCAAACCGGTGTTGAAAAAGAATGCGGGTTAAACAAGAGTGCTGTTGCTACTCCTCTAGCTGTTGTGTTTGGAAATACTCCAGGGCCTCTTCCTGGGGATCTAGTGTTGGATCTGCTGTCCTGGAATAGGATTACCTCTACCTCTACTTAAGCTCAATCCTATCCAAAGCCCAGTTCTACCCAAAGCCCCGTACTCAGATGCAGCAGCGCCAGGGCAGGCTCTGCTGTATCCAGCATGGGGATGAAGCTCTCCTCAAGGGAAGGGAACAAACATCTCCTTCCCCTGTGTCCCAGCAGCTCCTATGGACTACTTGGAGGTGTGCCAGCTAAATGGCTTTCAAGTGCAGGATGGGGTATAGGATTCGGCAGAGGCCTCCTCCACCGAGACCACCCCCTCCCAGGCCTGATCCACCATCCTCCCTGCCCTCCTCCCCAGAACGCCCCCTCCCCACCTCTCTCCCTCTGGCTCCCCACTGACCTCCCTGCCACCCAATGTGGAGCTTACCTGCCCTGGCGGGTGCCGCTCCTTTGCCAGCGGAAGCCTGCTGGTTCTGGCCACGCCAGTGGGACTGGCCTCCATGCTGTCGCAATGTGCTTTATGGCACATTTGGACAGCGTGGAGCCCAGTACCGCCGGCAAAGGCCTCCATAGGATTGGGCTGTAATGGTATAAACAAGTACAAACATATACTTGAGGTTCTTCGCCTGATCCTTCTAGATTAGCAATCTTCATACCACACACCTAAAATGTTGAAGATTTACCATGAAAATAAAACTATTGGACTTTTGACTATGTTTGATGAGAAATCATTTTTCATGGAGTAGACAAGATGCCTGTGAAAGGAGGAGGCCATTGGCAATAATTTATTGAATTAGAAAGCCACAAATATTGCTGAGGACTTAGTAGGGACAAGACATCTTCATGTTGACGAAGGCAGATTCAGCCTAGATATGATTACAAAAGCATTGTCACAGTTTTATTTCCACTGTTCAATGCCTATTATCATATGGTACTTTTGATACAATTAATATCATGAGAGGTTAGCATCAATCATATAGTTCAATGTGGCAATGATGAAGTAGACCAATGCCAATCATTTAACAATCATCCAGGGTTCCTGAAATATTTTGGTAATAGATGTGTTAGGCTGTGGTGAATGACAAGGAGATGGTGGAATTTTTGCATGAATCCTTGTTTTGTTTCCCCGTTCTCCTCTTAGTCTCTTCATTAAACAATCTGTTTCCTTTGGGATTCAGCTATTTCCCAACTTTCCCAAAATGTGTTCCTCAATTTCTGTTTCCTCAGGTGGCAACACTACTTCCCAATGGATTCTACCACCATGGCCATCTCCAGCATATAGTATGTGCATTGTACCTCTTGTATTCTTCTAGAAGTGACCCTGCCTCTCCTGTACATGCAAATATGCCATATTGCATAATATATATATTGCATAATATATATACTGCATACAATATATGGATTTTGCTTTTTTATCGTTTCCAAGCCCTATGTTGCTATTCTTTGACTATTTCTACATATCTCAAGGATAACTTTTCTTGTTATGTTTCTTAGAACTGATTTTCTGGTAATGTGACTTTTTCTCTGAAGAGGAATGCATCCTAAAACCTACATTATCCTGCAAAATCAATGTCAATGAGAGTAGGAAGAAATCTAGTCTCTACATGCAAATCTTTCCTACCTAAAGTTGCCCAAACATTTTTTTAAAAAACATATATCGCACATCTCACATGAGGGTTACATTCCGAGGTCGGCATGTAAAGCCAAAATCGCTCCGGCCTTCCCACCAGTGCAGCTAGAAGAAGCGCTGTGCCAGCCTAAGGAGTCACAAACATGCCATAAAGCATGTTTGCAACTCCTCAGGAGTAAGCAACGCTGGCGCAGAGTCCAGAGCTGCTCACTCCATTGTCTTCCCAGACCTGCACCGGCCACTGCAGGTAGGTCCTTCGCCGGTCAGCACAGGGGCGGGGGGGGCAGGCAGGGGCAACAAGAGATGGGGCATTGGCTGGCCCAGGCTGGGAGGAGGTGGCAATATTGGTGGTGATATCCCAAGCCCCGTTTCAGCCCAGGCTGGCCTTACATGGGCTCCCTGGGTACACGCCAGCTCCGGAGTTGGTGTGCATCCAAGGAGGCCTATTGGGCCCTACTCTGCTTACCCCAAGGTGATCCGGGGAACTGTGCAGGATGCTTCTGGACCCTTTAGGTTGGCCACGCATACTTGTGCAAGATTGGGCTGTATCTGTGCAACCCATTCTGACCAGGGCCGCTAGCGCTGGTCTTCAGTGCCGGTGCCAGGTGTTGCAAACATGCCATAAGGCACATTTGTGACTACTCGGGAAGAGGCAGTGCCAGTGCCAAGGTCTGCGCTGAGGCCTCTGCCGCCTCCCCACTGGCCCCTGCTGGACCCTGTGCCATGGAGTGGGTAAGTGCAACTCCAAGCAGCACAGGGCCTGAGGTGGTGGTGTAATGGGGTGGGGTGGATGGGTGAAGATGACCTGGGAGGGGGGAGGGATCGGCAGAAAAGGTCTCCACCATATCCTATCCCCCCCTCCCAGGCCGGGAAGCCCTACACAGTTTGGGGGAGGATCATGGGTAGTTTGGGGCAGGGAGTGGGTCAGGACGGGGACAGGAGGGGGCGAGAGGGAGAAGATCTCGGTAGCAGCAGCACACACTGAGATGCTTCCCCCCTTCCTGGCCCAGACTCGCTCCCAGGAGTCTCCTTGGATTTATGTCAGCAAAAGTGCTGGTGTAGTTCTGAGGAGATCCATTGGAGGCTTGGCAGCCTATGGGAAGTAGGTTAAAAAATTTTTTTACTTACCTCTCCTGGGCTGTCTGGTTGCTCCATCAGCAACACTGCATGGTCTGGGTTGGCGGGGGATAGGCAGTGGCGTAGCTTTACCCCCTGGGGGGCCATCGCCGTGACACTCCCATGTGCCATAACAAGACCCGCCCTGGGGTGTGACGTCCCAAGCCCCACCCCTGCGCCAGATTCAGCGGCAATTCAGCGGCGGCAAGAATAAACAACACCCCCACGCAGTTTATCGTCTGTTTATTGGGTGGGCAGGCGAATCCTGTTGCTGCAAATGGCCTAAAAGTGGCCAAAAAAACCACCAGGGGTCGCTTTTTTCATCAACAAATTGCTACCTAATCTGGCAGCAACTGAATCCCCCTGCCGCGTGTCGCCTCCCGCCCCCCAACCCCTAACGACGCCTCTGGGGATAGTATTGGGCTGCCAGTCCAAGTAAGAGGATATAATGAAATGGTCTGAGATGTATAATACCAAAACTGTGATACCTAATTATACAAAACATACAAGTGCTAAATCACTTTGTCCATCAAAAAGGGGATTGCCGCGAGTCACCAAAACTCATGACAAATGGGTACCAGGTTTTGAGAGCTAGAGCAGAAGTATGTGCCGAGTTCCCCTGTCTGTGAGGTCATTCCCTCAACATTTCAGAGGAAGAGGGGGGAGAATTGCAAGTAGTGTTGGAGGCAGTTGAGTTCTACAGATAGGACGACTGAAATTATACCTATGAAGGAAAAAGCCCTAAGTGAAGTGAACAAAAACATAGCATGAGCTCTAGAATCTTATACAGCAGTGGTTCTCAAACGTTTTAACACCAGGACCCACTTTTTAAAAGGACACTCTATCGGAACCCACCTAGCTTTACGAGACTTAAAAAAAGTGATCTAGAAATACATATATTTATTTATTTACAAGTAAAGAGCTCAGCTGCTTGCAGGGTAATTAGCAGCTATCCTGCAAACTGCAAGAGCTCAGCTCTTTGAAGGGCAATTAGTAGCTATCTAATTTTTAAATAGCCTCAGGTCTTCTGGCAATTACTTATCTGATCTTTCCATCACCTGGGACCCACCAGAAATCAGGTCACGACCCACCAAGTGGTTCCTGACCCACAGTTTGAGAAACACTGCAATACACTATTTAGTGTGGGTTTACAAGATAATTTGTATACAAAACAAATAAAGATACAGTACCTCAGTACAGCACACCACGCTGGTGTGGTCACTGACCCAGAGCCGGACATCCTAGAGAGTGAAGTCAAGTGGGCCTTAGGTAGCATTACTAACAACAAAGCTAGTGGAGATGATAATATCCCAGCTGAGCTACTTAAAATCCTAAATGATGATGCTGTGAAAGTGCTGCACTCAATATGCCAACAAATTTGGAAAACTCAGCAATGGCCAAAGGATTGGAAAAGGTCAGTTTACGTTCCAATTCCAAAGAAGGGCAGTGCCAAAGAGTGTTCAAACTACCGTACAATTGCACTCATTTCACATGCTAGCAAGGTTATGCTCAAAATCCTACAAGCTAGGCTTCAGCAGTACGTGGACCGAGAACTACCGGACGTACAAGCTGGGTTTCGAAGAGGCAGAGGAACTAGAGATCAAATTGCCAACATGCGGTGGATCATGGAGAAAGCACGAGAGTTCCAAAAAAACACCTACTTCTGCTTCATTGACTACGCAAAAGCCTTTGATTGTGTGGATCACAACAAACTGTGGCAAATTCTTAAAGAGATGGGGGTACCAGACCACCTTACCTGTCTCCTGAGAAACCTGTATGCGGGTCAAGAAGCAACAGTTCGAACCGGCCATGGAACAACTGATTGGTTCAAAATTGGGAAGGGAGTACGGCAAGGCTGTATATTGTCACCCTGCTTATTTAACTTATATGCAGAGTACATTATGAGAAATGCAGGGCTGAATGAATCACAAGCCGGAATCAAGATTGCCGGGAGAAATATCAACAACCTCAGATATGCAGACGATACCACCCTAATGGCAGAAAGTGAAGAAGAACTAAAGAGCCTCTTGATGAGAGTGAAAGAGGAGAGTGCAAAAGTTGGCTTGAAACTCAACATTAATAAAACTAAGATCATGGCATCAGGTCCCATCAATTCTTGGCAAATAGAAGGGGCAGAAATGGAAGCAGTAACAGATTTTACTTTTCTGGGTTCCAAGATCACTGCAGACGGAGACAGCAGCCATGAAATTAAAAGACGCTTACTCCTTGGAAGGAAAGCTATGGCAAACTTAGACAGCATAATAAAAAGCAGAGATATCACCATGCCAACAAAAGTTCGCATAGTCAGGGCGATGGTGTTCCCAGTAGCAATGTATGGTTGCGAGAGTTGGACCATAAGGAAGGCTGAGCGCCGAAGAATAGATGCTTTTGAACTGTGGTGCTGGAGAAGACTCCTGAGAGTCCCTTGGACTGCTAGGAGATCAAATCAGTCAATTCTAAATGAAATCAAGCCTGACTGTTCCCTGGAAGGACAGGTACTAAGGCTGAAACTCAAATATTTTGGCCACCTAATGCGAAGAGAGGACTCTCTGGAGAAGACTCTGATGCTGGGAAAGATTGAAGGCAAAAGGAGAAGGGGAAGGCCAAGGATGAGATGGTTAGACAGCATCACCGATGCAACAAACATGAAAATGAGCGAACTCAGGAAGATAGTGGAGGACAGGAAGGCCTGGCGGGATATGGTTCATGGGATCACGAAGGGTCGGACACGACTTAACGACTGAACAACAACAAACCTCATTTTTAGGGTTGCCCAATTTAGGCTGCAATCCAATGGACACTTACATGGGTGTAAGCTCCCGGGAACTCATCCACATATATATACATAGGTCATCAGATGGGTGTAATTTTGCACTGAGAACAAAATTTAAACAGTGGGGTGAGAATTAAACAGCGCAATCCTGAAGAAAACTCTGGCGCTGGAACAGGTGTTCCGGCGCTGGAAGAGGTCGCAAAAGTGCTATAATGCACGTTTGCACCTCCTCGGGAGCAGGGAAGGCTGGCGCAACACCAGCCTCCCCAGCTCCAGCAACAGACCCGACCCCGCCAACGACGAACCCGGTAGGCTAGGATCCAGCGGGCGGGGGGACGGATAGCCCGGGGCAGGGAGGGTGGCCATTGGCCCAGGCGGCCTGGGAGGGGGCAGGGGACGGCCTTCAGCCATATCCTGACCCCCGCTGGGTGCCAGAGCCTTTACACGGCCTCCTCTACTTCTGCCAGCAAAATAGGTGGCGGAAATCTGAGGAGGCCGATAGGGCCTGGCCCCGGTTACACTCAGGGAAGGAGATGAGCGTCTCCTTCCCCGAGGAGACCTCCGCTCCAGCAGCAACATTGCCGTCGGTGCTCAGGATCCGGCCGGCAGCCTGGAGACCACCGGCTGGATCTTAGTCAGGATTGGGCTGAAAGGCACACTGTCCTTCTTGTAACAGGGAAGGGGAAGAAGGAAACTATTGAAGAGAGACTTTCATTGTAACAATGAGTGGTAGATTTATTTGTTACATTATTAACTAATCATATACTACCCATAATAAGGCACTTTTCTTGAGATATTGATAATATGTTCAACTAAGCTAACTAATTGATAAGCAGTTAAATGGCAAGAGCACAGTCTTCTTTTTTTATGGCCAGCATTATTAATTTTATGGTCTTGAAAACTATTCCTTAGTTTTATATAACTTATAATGTTGTTAATAATTCTTAATCTCACTGGCAGCGCAATTCTGCGCAGTTTAAGACCAGTGGAGCGAGCGCTCTGCCGGTCTAGGGTGTCATGAAAGTGCCAAGGTGTGCCCCAGCCCTGCCAGTGCAGGCTGCATCTTGCCAGCTGTGGTTCTCCTTTACCATAGGGAAAAGAAACACATCAGAAGTGTCGTACCACTGGGGGCGGTTGGGGCGGTGGGCCCCAGGGCGCGGGTTGCAAGGGGCAGCACTTACCTGTGGATCTGTTGCCTCGCCGCCCCGTCAGTTCCTCTTCACAGTCGAGAACGGCTGCGTTTCAGCCCTCCCACCCTCCCTGGTGCCGTTTGGCTCCAAAAAGGAGCCGAAAAGCGCCGGAGGGGGTGTTTCCGCACTCGCAGTGGTACACTATGCTGCCGTCACATGCCCCAGGGGCGGGGCGTGTGGCAGCCATGGGGGTGGGGCATGGCGGCGGCCCACACCCACGGGGGGCCTGGATCCGCCACTGAAACACATTACATTGTGTTTGTAATCATTGTAATGATTACAATATCCAGTTCTAGTCTAGTGTGAAACAGAATTTCCCTCAGGCTTAAAGATATATTTCTGTACTGGTGTAACTGTTTAGCATCATACTGAAAATGTCTCTCTCACTGATGGTCTGCAGTCATTCCTCATAATGGCTTTTATTTCTCCTGAACAATAATCTCCCATGTTTAATTTCTGCCCCCACTAAACTTTTGTTTTGCTGTAATATTTGATTATGAACATTTTGTCTTTTCATTGCCTTAGGAACTCATTCACATGAAAAAGCAGTTCATACATATTAAAAGATAAATAAATACACCTATGCCAATTTTTCATTAAGCCATTTTTGCCCATATCTGACTTTTCTTTCAACTATTTGTTTCTACCTTTTTATTTTAATTGGAGTTCTGGGTATTTAAAATGATGATCTGATTAGCAAAATCAGTGGGCTATCTTTTTATGAAATTAAATAAATTTGCTATTCTGATAAATGTGTACTGGATACCTTTAGACCAGCACTTTCAATTTCTAACACTGGATCACATTTTCCAGGCTGGCTTCTTATAATCACTCTGTTTATGACTACCCAAGGAAATCAGCCACAAATTATCTACTTTTTCTTCTTCTTTTTTTCTACTTCAACTATTGACTCACAAGCAGTCTCATTAACATCTGGTGGTTACTCCTGTGTTAGAAATTTGAAGATTTAGGTTCAAGTGGGAGCTTCATGGATTCTACTCCAGTACTTAAATTACTTCCTTTCATGGAGCCCCACTGACTTCAGTTGTAACATTGTGAAAATAAAGCTCTGATTGTATATTTCATGGAGCAGCATGGTTTCTGGCATCTCCATGGATACTTCAACTCCACTCCCAGTAATGTCTACACATCTTCCACTGCTGTAATTATAAAGATCGCCTAGTGATAACCTCGTAATTGGATGTGCATTGCTAGTGTGCTGCATAGCTACACAATCAGCCTGAACTGAGTGGGCAAAATATATAAACTTTACTGGAAACTGTGTGGGAACAACAGGGGGGGGGCAGCAGCACAGTTCAGGTGAACTCGCGTCAGTGATTTGCACATAGTGGTCTTGGGCTACAATCCTATGCACACTTACTTGGGAGTAAGTCCCATTAAACTCAGTGGAAAATACTTCTGAGTAGACATGCATAGGAATGCTCTGTTTTGGTAATTAAAATGCTTTGTTTCAAATGAATATAAAATTGAATGGTTTAAGCAGCTCAGCAGACAGCTAGGCTATAATTCAACAGAAAAGTTAGCTATGCTTTAAACTTATTGAAATAAATTGGCTTAAGTTGACCTAACTCTATATCAGATTATTGCCCAAGGATTGTACAGATGTGGTCAGACAACATAATTCAATTTCACCATTTTTAATTAAATTTTCAGAAAATAATGAAGAGACTTATTAAGCGATATGTTCTGAAGGCTCAGGTGGATCGAGAGAATGACGAAGTCAATGAAGGCAAGTTCTTTTTCATTTAACCATACTACTGAGAATGATGTTGCAGTCCTAAGATGTTATTAATTTCTGTAACAATGCATTCAGTTGTCAAACCGATAGAGCTGATGACATGGAGCACTTCCTAGAAAAAAAGTTCAGAACGAAAAGAAAAGAGCACGGAGCAACATTTATGCCCTTAGTGATTATTCATTCATATTAACAAAGGTGTTTGGATTTTGTGTGTGTCTTTTTAGGAGAACTTAAGGAGATTAAACAGGACATTTCAAGTCTCCGCTATGAACTTCTAGAAGAAAAGTCTCAAGCAACAGGCGAGTTGGCAAAACTAATACAGCAGCTAAGTGACAAATTTGGGAAGAGCTTAAAGAAGGATATTTGATGGTGGACAATGAGAAAACACTTTATTATTTCAACCAGCATTCTAATGAAGCAAAAACTGTGGAAGAGAGGCGCATAGAAAACTGTAATTTTGCTGATTATTGATTACTCATGGGCACTGTGCATTCGTTCAGTTTATTGGGTGAAGCCAATGATCAATTAATTCCTTTATGATATAAAGGTGATGTTTTCATATCAAATCAAGCGTTTTGACATCAGAAAGAGATGCATAATCTTGAGAAGATAAGCTTGGTTGTTCTAGATACCCAAAGCAACTTTTGAAAACTGGGAAAAAAAGCCAGATCCTCCATTGTGATAAATCACTGTATGGGAACTGAGGGTCAGAAGAATCAAAGGCAAAGAAAGAAGAATGATGGTTGTGAAGAGAAGAAGGGAGCAGAAAGCAGTTCCACAAATATTCATTCAAAACTTTGAATCCGTATATTTTCAGCAGTGAACTCTCTCACACACACAATACCACAAAAATAACATAAACCTAGTGCTGTGTAGAGCATCTACAATCCTGTGCATCTCTAGGCTGGTAGAGCATGTGCTCCTCTGGTCTAAGGAGTTGCAAAAGTGCTGTAAGGCAGTTTTATGGCTCCTCTAGTGTAAGCAATGCCAGCACAGAGGCCGGCACTGCTCACACCACCACCAGATGGACTCCACGCTGCTGGACGCAGGTGAGTGCTGCGCCGGGAGGCAGGAGGGTGTGGGGAGGGCAGGCAGGGGTAGCATGGGAGGGTACCATTGGCCAGTCGATATCCAATGCCCCTTCCCAGGCCAGGCTGGCTTTACATTACCTCCCTGGACATGCGCCAGCTAAAGAGCTGGCACACATCTGAGGAGACCCATTGGGGCCTCTGGGGCTTACGCCGGGGGAAGGGCACAAAGGTCCCCTTCCCCTGATGTGTGCCCGCACTGCCCCGTCACAGTCTGCATCCTGACTAGGTTGCAGCGGCCGGCCCTTTAGGTTGGCCACCGCATTTTAGGCAGGATTGGGCTGTAAGAGGATGAGCTGGAATGTCTCAGATTCATATCTTATCACAAGGTCGAAACTACATGTTATTTTGGGTAGATTCAAAGTCCCACACTCACAATTGCTAAGATAACATGAAGGCAGGGAGCACTCTTACAAGGAAGAATCAGTGGATAGGGAGATGCTTATCCTTCCTGAGCACTTCCAGGGTATTTTCCTCTAACTGGATTTAGTTCCGGTTTTGGAAACCAAATATGAGAGGAAGAAAATGATTGAAAACAGCCTGAGAGGGAAATTGAAAAGCAGAAGTGGTGAACAGAAAAAGGTTTAAACATTCCCATCCCACCTGCTGCTTCAGCATTTAAGTGCTCACCTGCCCCTGCCGTCAAGGAAAAACATTGGGTTGGGAACCCTGTGTCTTCCTTGTAGTGTATAGTTCTTTCTCCAACCATGAGCACACTAGGTGGAAGTAGGCAAGATTCCTCTCAAACCCCCCCCCCCACTTCTGCAATATGGGAACAATAATACTGTTCTAACTTACAGGGTTATTGTAAGGGATTATTGTGATAATACATATGAACATGTGCTTCGAACATTCTATATAAATGCTATGAATTATTGCTCTCTACTCTTTTGTTTGAAACAAGTCTTGAACATTCAGGGCAATTCGAATTGATCTAAATATAATAGTTCAACAATAAAATTCACATCTTCTGGATGTTTCCCATGGTAGACACACGATGAAGATGTTTACTCAAATAGACTGTTCAGAACTTCCTTACCCCAGTGTGATCTGAAGCTGGATTCTTTGAAGAAATGCAGTTCACAGAATTTCTCAGAGAACACATTCCTGCTTTCATATACTAAAGTGTTAGTCCCTGTAGATTCCAAGTGATAAGTGTTAACTTCTGGAAAGAAAGTCTTATGGAGGTAGAAGTGGATTTTCCAGCTCAGTTGATTAATAGTAGTGGAACAGTAGTGGAACTCTTTTTCCTACTTTCCTTGTATCTCCTTTCTCAGTATCAGCTGTCTGGACTGATACTGAAGGACATCAGAAATGAAAGGATGTCCCTTTTCCACTACTCCCATGCAGAGCAGGTTAATAGAACTCATTAAGATGGGATGGTTGGGGAAGAAGAAATGAAGGGCTCCCCATCCTCACTGCTCATCTTTCCCAGACTATATTGATATTGGTGTATCTATAAAAGTAGACAGAGGACTTCTTATTCATAAGCTACCCAACCAGGAACTGCAGGTTGTGGGATAGAATGACCTCCCTGGGCTAGGCTGAGCTAGGCTGGATTCAACCACCATGTTGTGAATTTTCGATTGGCAAAATGTATAGCAAATTCAAAGGCTTACCTTAAACCCTGAAGCACTCTACAACATCTTTTAGCGTGCGTTACTTTTGACGGCTTTCAGTAGTCATCATCATCAAATATAGTGTAAGGGCTTCCCATGCTACCATTTCAAGATAGGTGCCCTGATCCTTCCTTGTTAGCATACCAAAACCCTTACAGGTGGGGAACCACTGTAGGTACAGTAGCATTCCTGTGATCACAGCAAATCTTTGCAATGAGGCACAGAAACCACACAAAGATATCCTATTGGAATGAGTTGTACATGTAACTTACTCTAAGGAAACGAACGTGACCTGTAACTCCAAAGTCATGTTCCAGCAACTAAATGCTAAGAGAGTACTCAGATTCTCCATTGTTGGCTATGAAATGCATCTTGAGATTATTGGGGATATTAAATCATTCTAGCACAAGATTGGTTTTCAGAAATTCTCCTGTGTCTAAAATTATGAGGTGTGATCCTAAATTCTGAAAGTACTTATAACATGTTGCATAAACTTAGATGATGTTCCCATCCAGGAGTGAGTGAGTGAGTGAGTGAGTGAGTGAGTGAGTGAGTGAGTGAGTGAGTGAGTGTGTTTGTGAAAAATGAAATTCAGTCAATCCAAGAAAAATTATTCAGGCTGAAATCCTATGCATACAATTACTTGGAAGTAAGCTCTAGTGAACTCACTGGAATTTCTTCTGAATAAGCAAGGTGGAGTCAGGGGTCCATCAGGTTGGGCACTGGCTGAGAGACCCATCAGAGGATGCATCTGGCTGGGCTGACCACTTGACACCCCCCCCCCAGCTCTTCTAGCAAAGGCAACACGAGTTGGCTAAGAGACTCATGCTCCTGCTGAACCTGGCATCCTCATTCACAAATGGCAGTGTCTCCTAGAGGTCCCTTCATCATTGGAGGGCTTCTAAGGGATGGTCCCATTGGCTGGTGAGGAGGAAATTCCAGTGCAGGGCTTTGCCCCAGGGCCTTCAGCAACCTGGTGATGATGACACTGTGAGTGAGCATGCATAGGATTGGATGGTCAACCATGACTAGAAAGCCATAGCACCAATGTGAGTTTATGAGAAATGCCGTCAATGAATCTTGAATCAGAAATACCTCTGACTGCATCTTGAGGTGTTTAAGGACATTCCAACAAAATGTGAAATTTCATAGCAAAACGTTGTATGGGGGGAAAAAAAGGTTTCCAAAAATTAAGCGTTTACAGGCTGCTGTACTGGCATCTTCATACTGCACTCTTCCAAATGGAAGCTAGCATTAACCTACATCATTGCAACTGAAAACTAAGTTGCATATTACTTTGATGGCAGAAATATCATTTTCAGCTATTCAAAGCACACCTTGCTCCTATGGTACCATAAAGCTGTACTGTTTGTTTACAAGATGCACCTATTCAACTACATTAGATATCAGCTAATAATAATGAATCATAATAAGCAGAACCAGAAGGTGACCTGTGACCTGTTCTTAAGTGCCAGATGAGAACACAGATAGCCTAATAGATTAATAGTTATATTTGTTTAAAAAAATAAAAAATAAATAAAAATGTGTACTGTAGGTCTAACTGTTTAGAGAACAAAAAAAATCAAATAATGTATTTTTACCTTTAATAATTTTATCTTGTATACTGTCATATTTTTATCTAAAACAATGACAACAAAAATAAAATTACCTCAGAATATTTTGTTGTACTGTGCATGAAATATTACTTCCTCTTTTAAAAATCTAACATACACTGGAATGTGTATGCTCAGAAACTGGGCAGGTTTTGACGGTGGAGGAACACAAATATTCAAATAGATATCAAATACTAGCTGAAGTACCCATTCTTCAAACACATTAAAAAATGATTACTTTCTACCCTGTTGATGGTCTAACATCTAAGATTGCATAGCTAGTGCTTCTTGGTACAGTACTTCGCAGTCTTACCCTCCAGCGCTACTATCACCAAGTTACTTGGTTTAATAACCCTTGAACAAGCTACATAAAATTTGCCCATGAGAGAAGCAATCTTGCCTTACATCAATGCCAGTCTGTTTTAAGGATTGTCCCTGGGATTTATTGATGGTCATTGCGAAGCATACTCTGAGCAGGAATTGCAGTCTTTTAAATTCAAAAGTGTATAGTCTGATGGGATGATTGGGATGCATGCCATAAATACAGTTTCACCTTCTGCACATCCTATAAAAACTGCAGCCTTGATGACATTGCGTCTAACAACCTTGATTTGAAGCCTCATCCCATTACAAAGTTTCGGCAGATTCAAATTATTTAACAACAATACTAGTGGATCAACCTTTATGGTGGGCTGGCATTCGGTGGTGGTGGTGGTGGTGGATTCAAGGTGTTGAGTAATTCAACAGAGTAGTTCACTGTCTGTTCGATATTTATCACCATATAAATATAGACTCGGGACTTGGGGGCAAAGACTTGGGACTTGACTTGAGACTTGGACCCAGAGACTTGGGACTTGACTCGAGACTTGGAGTCAGGGACTTGTTCCACATCCCTGCTCTAGTCCTCTTAAATCTCCATCTTCATTTCCCTCCCTCCCACTCTCTCTCTATAAACCCAAGCAGGAATTTGTGAATGTGTCAATATGTAAATGTTCAATTCTTTTACTTGCAATAGTGGAAGTCTACTTTTCTCCACCTCCTTTGGTTGGCACTGACCATTAAACAGGAAACCCAAGCCAACCTATGAGAAACTGTTTGTTTGCTGCAGCAATTTTTTTTGTTTGCTTGTTTCTTCCTTCGGAGCACAACAGCAGTTCTCCTGCCGTCATCACACTGCACCACAGCTTATGCAGGCACAGCCTAGAAGATTAGTCTAGATTAGAAGATGAAAAAAGTGGACAGAGAGATAGGCATACTGGCATCTGGAGCAGGCAGCAGTACAGAGTGCAGACAGCATTGGTGCAGCACGGGGTGGCAGGACAGGAGGGAATCAGGACAACCAGCCTTCTCTCCACAAATCACAGAGGGTGTGCAACATTGGCAGCTGACAAACAGCTTTGTGCATGCTCCAAACAAAACCTGAAAATCTTTGAATAGATTTGTGAGACGCTTCCGAGTATGAGAAGACCAATCTTACTGGGATCTCATTAAAAGGATACATGTGATTGAGGGAAGTTTGAGAATCAAGCACCAATTTTGCAACCCACCCACCCAAACACCTTCAGTTCCTACGTGCCCCTCTTTGGAACTCATTCTAACGTGCAACCTAATTTTGCTCCAACCTTTTACTCTTTTCACCAGCACAAAATTCAGAAGAGCAGGAACACCATGTCCATAGAGTCCTGAATGGATCACTTCAGTTCCTCATCCCTTAACTACACATATAACATTTAGGAAACATATGAAGCTGCTTTGGACTAGGTCAAGCCATTGGCCCAACTAACTCACTCTTAAATGTCTACACTGACTAGCAGTGATTGCCCAGGGTCTTGGCAGAGGATCTTTCCCCAACCTATCTGAAGATGCCAGTGTTCCAATGTGGGTCCTTCATCCTTCTGCATGTGGCACATGTGCTCTGCCATTGAGCTTCGGGGAAATTCATCCTTCAAAAGAATTACAGAAAATAAAACTAGTTTATTGAGTTCAATGTATGTGGGGGCTAGTGGGTGTAGAAGAAAATGTTCTAATGGCAATAAAAACTGCATCTAGCCTGCTGCTAGAGATACAGAATAACTTCCTAGCACATTAACCTGTAAGTGGTTCGGACCTTTGTCATTCCCCTATGCCTGCTCACATTGACATGTCCAGATGAAAAAATGGAATTTCTCCCATCCCTCGAGCCCAAATGTCATGGCTCTGTCTTTCCCCACACTCCAGTGGGCTGTCCCATGAGGTCTTTGTCCTTCCTGCAAAGCTAATTGCATCACTGTACACTTTTGCACCTTGATTCTTCTAATGCTAGACAGATGTTTAGCCTGACCTCCGAGCTGGCCTGACCAGATGTGTATATCTAGTGGGATGTCCCTTAATTTAGAAGGAAGTGGTTTAACCCAGACACTGACAATTAGGATTGCTTCCCTGCAACTCTGGGTTTGAGTTGCCAGGGAAGTACTAGGCATGTTGCAGCACTATGCAGTACTATGGGGAGTACTAGGTCTGTGGCAACATGTCACGTAACCCTGACACCCATCAAGCAATCAAGCGATAAGTCTCTTAGGTGGTAGTCTAGTAATAGTCTTTCAGCGCAATCCTGTGTAACCTTGCACTGGTGTAACAGTAGATGCACCGGTTTAAGTGCACTTACACCGGTGCACCTACTGTTATAACAGTGCAAGGTTACACAGGATTGCACTGTTTGGCATTAAACATTTTGGTTTCTGCAGTCTTCTGCAGTTCAGTTGGAAACTATTCCATAGGGCTGGGATCGCATCAGTCATTATTAGTGCTGAAAAGACTGCAGCAGTGGGCTAACAGAGGTCCACTCTGTTTTCATCAGCACACTGAGTGCAATTCAAATTGCTGCAGTAGATGCGGCACAAAATGTTTTGTTTAACCTTTGGCACAGCCCAATCTATCAGTCTGCAGCAGCAGCAGCGCACTTGAATTTATTTTACCCCATTTAATCCCATAGTCACCAATAACATAAAGTCTGCTGAAGTTCTAAGCATTGTAGCTCAGATGGTTCTGTGGATTGTACCTACATTACATCAAAATGGTACATCAAAATCACATTACATTACATTACATCAAAATGATGCAAAATGGTGCTAGCTTTGGGTGTGGTTGGCTATTCGTGGTATTGTTCGTGGTATTGTGCACAGTGGCAAAGAAGGACTTGTTGTGGTGCTTTACAAAGTGCAAGAAGGACTGAGCCCTGCTTTCAGGCCCCAATCTTACTGGGGCCTTGCACTGCCGAGTTAAATGTTTAGTGTTTCAGCAGTGAAAAGCACTTTACGGCAGCATGAAAGCTGGGTCACTGATGTGTGCTGCCAGGAGGCACGGTGTGCACAGCAGTCAGTGACTCCAGGAGGCTGCACAGGTGCCAGTAAGTTGTCAGTGGAAGCAGAGAGGGGAAGGTTTGGGGGATTCCAAGGTGAGGAGGACATAGGGCAGAGATCAGGCTGGAGGATGAAGATCTCAGTGGCAAATACACACATCAGATCCTATCCCCCATTTCATGACCCACCCCATCCTTTTTCATCCCTCAGATTTACGTCAGTTATATAGGTGGCATGGGTCCAAGTACACCCAGAGGCCATCAGGAGGGATACACAGAGGTAAGTACAAATATCCCTTACCTCTGGCAGGCCTCCAGACCATTAGGAAAGACGGACTCTGCCAGTGTGGCCGGCTGCATCTTTGTTAATGGTAGGGAATAGGATTGGGCAGTCAGTCAATGAAACACTCAGAAGTATAGGATCCATCTGAGTCTGATCCATCTGAGTCCAACATCTGAGCCAAGCAATTCTGTTGCATCCCAAGAACGTGTTATAAGTTCTCTTCTAGGTTTGTTAAGACATTAAAGAAGACATATACTGCTAGTCTGCTAGCATGTTTTTAACTTTTTCTAGCTTTAGAAAACTATTGCAGGTGGAAAGACAACCTTTGCATTTTACAGATCTCTTTCCTCTGCCTCAAAAACTCTAACCACTGATATTTTAACTAGAGTCATCCCAAATCTTTTTATTATTATTTGGGCAAACCTAGAACTACCCAATGGCCCCCAAAAGCTCCCTAAATCACTGGCTATTGTTATTGTACCATGCTTAATAATCACTGCTGCCAATTTAGAATGAGTCCAATGTTTCCTGAACTGTATTATTCTCTGTATTATTCCAATTAACAGCCGGATCCTATCCCCCACCCCTTCTTCTGTTGAGCTGATTTCTGCTTGGCTACCAATAAAAAGACCAAGCAAAAGGACTTGCTTTCGAAATAGGGAACACTATTTGGTCTTAATCACCTAGGCATGTTCCAGCAATTACGTTTGTTTCCTTCCTAACAGCCTTGTCTTGTATTCCGTCACATGTTGGGAAAAGGTATTTGTTGTTCTACCAGATACAAAGCAATATTCTGGACAAATGTTTACAGTGTTATGAATTCTCAGAGCTATAGTTTTATTACATCTCTATTTCTATTCACCTTTGACCCTTTGTGTGTTTCTAAAATAAAGCTGATTTTGTTTGGTTTCGTTTATTTGGTCCGACTTATCTAATTGATGCCATTCTTCCAAGGATGTTCGCTTCAAGGCCTAGGAGGTCAAACTGTGTTCTTAGAATAAAACTCATCCACCTTTATGTGCGTCAATGATAATAGCGAGAATGATCACTAGCTACATTTAGCTCCCTTGAACCCCATACTGGATGTTTTTAAAGGGCTTAATTTTGAACTTTGGAACATTTTATTTTATCAATAAAAGGCTCCTTTCAGAGATTGTTGGCAGGATTCTTCTATGTGTGCTGCAGTTATTATGTAGAGCTCTCTTGGCCTTCAAAGAAAAGGCTTTCTCATCATGGATTGTGGGCATAATTATATTTGTTTAATAATCAATCAATCAATCAATCAATCAATCAATCAATCAATTAAGATAGATAGATAGATAGATAGATAGATAGATAGATAGATAGATAGATAGATAGATAGATAGATAGATAGATAGATAGATAGATAGATCCTGGCTTTCCTCTACCATCATGGGCATCCAAGGTGGCTAACAAAGGATAAAAATATAAATAAATAATACAAAACAATTAACAACTCAGTACCACTCATGCAATTTGAAGTTCCCCAGCGCACAATGCAACTGAAAAGAGAGGAAAGTGTGCATTATTGTAATACATTATTGTAATACAATCAAGATTATTATTTAAAAATCAAAGTCAACAACAAGAACAATAGCAGACTGAGTGAAACAGAATCTGACTTCATTTTGCAGTCATAGAAATCAACTCTCCAAACCACCAGAGTTTAGATGTGAGAGTCTTGAAATATAGGGTCAGCCCTTGAGTTGCTTCAACTACCCAATTTTTAACGGCTCAATCCTATTTGTGGGATATGATGGTGGATCTTGCAATCTGCCATTGTATCCCATAGGTTGCTGGAATGGCAAGCACTCCACAGCACATAGGCCAGGAGGCCATGTGCAGGTGACAGCAGCCAGTAGAATCTCCACCGTGGGAATTGGGTTTGTCGGGGCTGCTCCAGGGGTGCTGTTGCCCTGATTCTCTTCCCTCTTGCTCTCAGCAAAAGGGAAGAGGATCGAAGAGCTAAATGAAGTGGCTGAGTATCCAACAGGCTCGAGGGGACAGCAGGAAGATGCAGGGTGTAGTAGAGAATCCCCCACCAGGACACCCCCTCCTAATTCACCACTCAAAATGGCCACTTCAGCTGGCCTCATCGTTAGGCCAGCCTTGCCTCCATATTTAGGCAATATAATAATCACAGGCTTAAAATCGAGTCAGGGCTCACCACTTCCTTAGCTGAGAACTACCTACTGGTCCCTCTTCTTCTGTGTGCCCCAGGCCTCCTGGCACACCCTCACATTCCTCTATCTCTTACTGAGAATCAAAGCTGTTGACAGATATACCAGCATTTCGTATGTATGTCATGTTCGAAAGAACAACCTTGTGCTACCTTCAATGTGAAAAGAAGGTCTATCCTGCAAAAATGGTGTGTATTCAGCAGAGCCTTGGCACCAAGACAGCTGGTACCACTTTTTTTCCCCAGCAAGTACATTTCCTTTCCAACCCTTACCCTCTTCCCTCTTTGTGCACATCCTTTCTTCAGAGTCTGCATAATAAGAACCTGGTTGTGCCAACCAATGCTTCTAGTCTGGAAGCATTCTCCTTTGACAAAAAACCTAATTATAAATATCAATGCGGAAGACGACCTGAAGGCTTGCCAGGTAGCAAAGTGGGTAATGGAATTACATGCTATGTCTCCTGTACGCCAATACTAAACTAAGAAAGGAAGGAAGGAAGAAGAAAGAAAAATAGATACTAGCTGGATGTTGCTAGGTTTTGTTTTTTTCTTATTGATTCATCCCTTGGGATGATTAAGGGGGATTAAATCTATGGTGAATTCTTTGTTAGTCGAGGCTGCTTATGGATGTTGTCACATCCCACCACTTCTCAGGTCCAAATTTAGCATGCAACTGCAAAGCAATATCGTGCTAAATCAGGATCCCAAGCACATGGTAAAGTGCTTAGGTAACATTTGTTGTCTTTTTTAATAAACCTTTTATAAGGTTTACATTTAATCTCAGTGTCGGACTTGAATTGGAAACCTCAGTGTTTGAGGCTGGTACCATCCCTAGTGAACTAGTGTGGACTTGGGTTTCAGACTTGAACCTCTTGAACTGTAGAAGAGAAAAAGCATGTATACGGCATCAGCCTGTACACTTAGCAAGGCCGTGTGGAGTATCTGGATTGGACTGGCCTGGTCTGAATACTGGCCTTTGACCTTTGCTGCGTCCACAAAGGAATCTCTTCTGTCCTCTGCCCTTCACGCTCCCCTTTCCCATTCAAGTCACTAACCTCAGGGATCCTGGGCTGGAGAACTCACCTTCCAGGCTGTGATTTGAATATGGCACTCCAGGCCTGAGACTGACCTGACAAAAAGACATTATCCTTATTGACTTAGGCACATTGTATTACTTTATGTGGAGAAAGATCAAAGTAACCCTTGAATGAACACAGGATGGAAGTCAACTTATATTGACTCAAACCACTGAAGCATTAGCTCTGTCTTAACTACTCTGGCTGGCAGTGCTGTTGACAGTCGCTCTTCAACATCTACCTGGTGGGCTTTCACTGGAGATGCAGGGTCATATTGGGGCCTGCCCTATACTGAATCAGACCTTTGGTCCATCTAGATCAGTGTTGTTTACACTGTCATGCAGCAACTCTCCAGGGGGATAGATGGTTTTTTTTTCCCCCTATCCCTCCCTGGAGATGCTGCCAGGGATTGAATTTGGGACCTTCTGCATACAAATCAGGTGATCTACCACTGAGCGATGGCTGAGTTCAGAAAAGAGCGACCAGATTGATTCGTGGGCTGGAGCACCTCCCTTATGAGGAAAGGCTACAGCGTCTGGG
Organism: Plestiodon gilberti rubricaudatus; assembly: GCA_026170595.1. Lineage (NCBI taxonomy): Eukaryota > Metazoa > Chordata > Lepidosauria > Squamata > Scincidae > Plestiodon > Plestiodon gilberti. The sequence goes on along the minus strand of JANXHW010000002.1, from coordinate 188,555,882 downwards.
GCTTTTCAGTCTAGAAAAAAGGCGCCTGAGGGGGGACATGATTGAGACATATAAAATTATGCATGGGATGGAGAGAGTGGATAGAGGGACATTCTTCTCCCTCTCGCACAACACCAGAACCAGGGGACACGCACTAAAATTGAGTGGAGGGAGAGTTCGAACAGACAAAAGAAAATATTTCTTTACCCAGCGTGTAATTCATCTGTGGAACTCCTTGCCACAGGATGTGGTGATGGCATCTGGCCTAGATGCCTTTAAAAGGGGTTTGGACAGATTCATGGAGGAAAAGACCATCACAGGTTACAAGCCATAAGCAACCTCCTGGTTTTAGAAGTGGGTCTTCTCTGTGCCAGGTGCAAGGGAGTGGCGACTGGACACAGGTATCTTGTTGTCTTGTGCTCCCTGGGGCATCTGGTGGGGCCACTGTGTGATACAGGAAGCTGGACTAGATGGGCTTTTGGCCTGATCCAGCAGGGCTCTTCTTATGTTCTTATGTTCTCCCCCCCCCCCCCGATTGTCATCCAATCCTCATGTTATCTATTGCAAGTAAACTCTGTTTATGTAAGTTGTTATTTTCAATCATAAGCCAGACCTACAATCACCATGATTTATAAGATCTGACCTATGGTGTAGCGGTAAATTTTGAAGTGCAGGAGCTCATCATGATGACTAGGCCCCACGTAGCCACACCCCAGTAAGACTATACAATTAAAAAAGCAACTTTAAATTCTTCATTTAATGGTATTTTGATTCTCTTGCCACTTCTACTTTAAAATGTATTATGCTTCCATTAAATATCTAGCTTATTTCATATCAAACTCTTGAAGTGGGTCACAACAGTTTAAAACAAATGTACACAAATTCAAAAATAGAATTAAATAATATCCCAGATAAATAAAAAAAAGTCTATTAGGATGCTAGCCTATGCATGTTTATTGAGAAGTAATCCCACTATGTTCAATGGGACCTACTGCCTGGCAAATTTGCCAAAGATTGTAGCCATAATGTAACATGAGCTTGTCTCTCAGGCAACCCATAGGACAAACCATGGCCTAGACATGAACGTGTGCCCCTAGGCAAATTTCCCAGTTTCCCCCCTGCTGAGCCTGATGCTTCTTCTTCGCTAAGGTCCTTTGAAAGGGGGTTTCAAAGACAGCACCTGAGGACATCACTACTCCAGCTATAGGAGAAGTCCCAGAGCTCTACTCCCTCTCCACTTCTCCCCAGAGACTGGTCAGCATACAGTACATGATGTTAGAAAAACTCTAAAACTATGTTTTGGACTCAGCAAGTTATCAGGGCAATGCATATATGTATGTACCATTCCTGTGTCTGAAATCCTGTTCGCCATACCTTCTCCCTACACAGGTCTTGTCTGGAAGCATTTTGGGTCTACCCTTCTCCCATGGAATTCTCCCATTTGAAATGTTAATTCTCCATTTCTAGGCAGTGATTCACTTATGCATTCAGCTGAATGACACTATTATTTATGGAAATGATTTATGTCCCACCTTTTCCTCCAAAGAAATGGAGCCATGCAAGTCTTACCATGTCCTGATGGGCTTTTGACCAGCTTTTTGACAACTGCTGTAGCAGTTGCTTGCACTGAGCACTCGAGGCTAGATGACAGCCAAGTTCCCTCCCAAATTCAACATCCTATGAATCTATGAAGGTGTGCAGAATTGAAATACCTTAATTTTTTGATGGGTGGATTTTTATTTTCTAAGTATAAGCCTAATTTACCCGCGATGAGTGGATTTTTCCTGTAACGATACTCTTTTCTTCTCTAAATTCACTCTACCCTGCATTCCTGCACCTGAATTTAAATAGGAGAATTTAGAAGGTTTCTGATTCTGAGCATGCACAATGCACTACAACTGGGGTTCTCAACCAGTGGTATGTATGCCACCAGTGCATACCCAGTGCGGGGGAGTGCATACCCAGTGGAGGGAGCTGTTTATATATATATATTTATATTTTACTGATATATTAAAACATAAAAACAATACATATTTCATAAAGTTATAGCAAGCGCGAAGCAATACATCCTACTAGCATACTATTCACTATTTTCTACATACAATTTCCAACTAAGCCAAAACAACACCCACATTCTATTCATTAAATCCGCATATCATCACATCATTCCTCTCTCTCTCTCTTAAAAAGTCAATAAATGGTTTCCAATTATTCACGAAAAAGTTAACTGACTTTTCCTTAATTAAAATTGTAAGTTTATCCATTTCAGCATAGTCCAAAACTTTCAGCCACCAATCTTCCAGCGAAGGTATCTCCGAATTCTTCCAATATTGTGCATATAAAATTCTTGCCGCAGCTATCATATATAAAAACAAAGTTTGAAATTTTTCGCCTACATGATCCTCCCACATACCCAACAAAAATGTTTCCGGTTTCATTTGGATCTTAATCTTTAAAATCAACTCAATCTGTTTGTGAATCTGAGTCCAATACTTCTTTGCTTGAGGGCATGTCCACCACATATGGTAAAAAGTTCCTTCTTGCATTTTACATTTCCAACATCTATTCGTCACCTTCTCATACATTTTTGCTAATTTGCTTGGGGTTATATACCATCTATATATCATTTTATACATATTTTCTTTAATATTAACATTTAACGTAAATTTCAACTGTTTTAACCATAGTTGTTCCCATTGGTCCATTAAAATAACATGACCTACATTTTTCGCCCAATGAATCGTACATTCTTTAACCTGTTCTTCTTCTGTTTCAAACTTCAAAAGCAATTTATACATTTTTGAAATTATCTGGTCTTCAGATTTTAATTGTGCCTCCAATATTGATTCTTCTTCTACAAATCCATATGCCTTCTTGTCCACTTTAAATCTCTCCAAAATTTGAGCATATACAAACCATTGACAATTAAAGTCTTCTTCCATTAGTTTTTCTCTTGACTTCATTATACAGTCTCCTTGTGAAAAAATTAATAAATTTCTGTACAGTAGTCCTTTCTCTTTTGGCACGCTACTTCCACCAAAGTGTGCTTCATATGGTGCAACCCATAATGGTACTTTCTCATAAAATCTCATTTTATATCTATTCCAAATTCTCCATAATGCATGTCTAACATAATGATTTTTAAATTCTAAATTTGCTTTCACTTTATCATACCACAAATACCCATGCCAACCAAATCTCAAGTCAGAGCCTTCTAACTCCAATAATCTTCTATTTTGTAAATACAACCACTCTTTCAACCACACAAAACAACATGCTGCATAATATACTTTCAGATCTGGTAGTCCTAACCCAGTGGAGGGAGCTGTTGACACGACACACACCTCCACGTGAGGCCACAAGCCCCGTCTCCTGGGGGGTTTGACGTCACTTTTGCCGCGTCACCATCAAAATTTGGTGCAGCACAAATGCCGCAGCGCAGCACAAAAGCACACACCGCCGATGTTTTTTGGGCTGTTTTTAGGCTTTTTGCAGTCTGGGAGGGTGAGTGGGCCAATCCTCCTGCTGCAAATGGCCAAAAATCGCAGGGGAGGGTGCTCTCGCGCTGTGCTGCCGCCGAATTTCAGTGGCAGTGTGGCAAAAGTGCAACCCCCCGCCGCTTGACACCCCCTCCCCCCTTCCAGCACCTCTGCACCAGTGGCACTTTTTGGGTATCTCTGGTGGTACTTGTACTGCCAGGACGGACCTTCAAAACCCTGTGAAAACACGACGCTTTTGGCACCACATTTTCTCTCCTGAGAAGTTCCTGCCTTTGGCCAAGCCTCTTGGGAGTGAAGAAAGCAGCCCACCTGCCCACCTGGAGCCTCTTACTGGCCTTCAGCGGCCTCCTGTGTGGTGTCTGGTGGCCTTCTGCACCTAAAACCAGGCCAAAAATCCAGAAGTAAGCGGCGATGATGTCATCACTGCTTACTTCCAGTGGTACTCGGCACAGTGGCAGTCATGTAGGTGGTACGCCACACCGAGTACGTTGAGAACCCCTGCACTACAGGTTTCAATCTCTTCTTTGCAGCAGTTCCTCCAAGGGCTGACCCACCTATGAGGTCAGGTGAAACAGTCACCTTGGTGGGGGGGGGGGGTGAAAAGCCAGGAAAGTAACAAAAAACCAAAAATAAAACAAAACACCCCCAAACCCTGATGAAATCTGTGGGTTCCTCACACTTTCATCCTGATGACTACTTAGAATAATCTTCTCTTAAAGCTAATTTTATTACATGTTGGATTTTAGTCACAGGTCTGTGGCACCCTAATACATAGCAAAGAAGAAATTTTCTCTTAGCAGTGTTTGCGTAGCCATTATGAGATGTGTAAATAAAAGAGGGAACGTTGGCATGACAGATTGCCTAGGGAGAAATGTACCATCTCTTGATTAACACTTAAAAGCACACCGACTTACAAGAGAGTGGCTGTGTTTTACACCGATGTGCTATGATGAGTCCCCCTTTGGTGTGCCAAATAGTTGGCCTAATTAAAAGATGTGAAATGATTTAAGAGAGTATCGGGCTTTACTAAAGCAAATATAAATCACAGTTAATTAGAATTCTCCATAAGAGGAAGAGAAGCAAGAAGGTAACATGTGAAAGATTTAGAGCAAATCAATACAGATTTGGCAAATGGACTGAGAGAAGCCAGTGAATTTCCAGGGAAGGTGTCTGGCTCCAGATTTACCAGTGGAGGAAGAAGCAATTTGTGGCGATGCGCCTGAACCCATCACCAGGCGTTTCAGGCGAGGAATGTGCTTCAGCTCTGCTGAAACAAACAGCCTTCTAGGGTCACCTATGGTAAAGCCACTACATCATATTACATTGCGTACACATTGTATACATGAGGTTTTAAAGGCCTCAGGGATCTTATAATGATATCTACTCAGCCACCAGGAGACTCAGACCTACTTTATAAATAATCCAAGTTTGAAGAACAAGAAACTTCTAATTCATGAGAAATCCCTTGAACTGTCAGTTCCTATTACCTTCTTCCTGAGAATGGCACAAAATCAATTTAACAAGTAGCAGCACACTTCTACGGGTTTTAGGATGTGCAAAAAAATGTGTTCTTGGCAAAACTAACATTTCGATCAAATATAAATAAGATATAGAAATCCCTGTATTGCACATTGTATATTTGGCTGCCCTTTTATGTGTATTCTTAGGGAAACTCTGTTTGTCTTTTGTCAATCAGATTTTCAATCCTTCCAAAAGAGGCAGAAAACTCTTGCGGGGGGGGGGTATGACTAAAACTGCACTCATTTCCTGAAGCTCAGCTGAATATCTCAAATATGTGCATTTTTCAGATCACTGGCTGAGCTGACTTCTAGCAACTGCCACTTGACAAGGTTTTTTTTAGTGCATTTGAGAGTATTGCCATAGGCAGACATCACCACTCTTAGAGCAATCCAGAAGCATTCCGCACAGATAACACTGAGGTTTGACATTGTTTAGACTGAGAACCAATTTCCCATAATGCAGCATTAGCGGGGGCGGTATATCCCATTTGTGTAGCTCTTCGTAGCAATACCTGACGCTAAGAAGCTTCCTTGTCAGATCAGAATCAGAAAACGGGCAACAAAGCTAGAAAGAAGGAACCCAGACAGACTTTTAAGGAGTGACAATTATTATTGGCCTACAATTCCTGAACCATTTATGCTGGAGCAGGTGACATCTGTGAGTCTCTGATTACAGAGGATAATCTGCATTAAGTTTATGGGCCAGGATCCGAAGAATCAGACAACTAGTGCTGGATGGTACAGGGTCTCTGGCAATCCTATGTGCTACATAACAAACTGCTTTCAAATGTAGATTGCAATGGGATATATGGAGATCTACGGCCCAATCCTATGGGGCAGTGTTTCCCAAACGTTTTCAACCTGTGGCTCCTTTGACCATTGGCGACCATTGGCCGCGGCTCCCCATTACATTATGTTGTTGCCTGCCAATTAGCACTGCACTGTTTTCCGAAGGGATTCCATGGCACTCCGCGGCTCCCCTGGCTGGTTTCTGTGGCTTCCCTGGGAGCTGCGCCTCCCAGTTTGGGAACCACTGCTATGGGGCCTTTACTAAGTATATATGCAGCCTCTGAGCCTTGGCTTGGCTTTGCCTCTGGTCTACTATGCTGGAGGGTGCAGCCCTGGAGGGACAGGCATGTCTGAGGTCTGTCCATCTGCCATATCCTAGTCTTCTACTCCTGACCAGTCATGCCACTAGCTCCCAGACCCTGTGCCATTTCTGGCATCCAGACCCTAGGCTGACCACTCCTGCACTGAGACTGTAGGGAACCTGGAAGCGGATGCTGAAAATTCTCTATATTGGGTTTGTGTATTTTAATTTCAATTTTCTAAATCCAAAATTGAAAAGTTTATAGAACTCATATCTTTCATTGTCCCAAGACACTCTGCCATATAATATTGAATCATAGCAGTGAAAATGGAAAAGGCAAGAAAAACCAATAGCTTGGGGTCCAATATCCATTTTCAGCATCTTTTTATTGTTCAGCTGTTTGATTTATTGGTGTGCTTCTGTATTACTTTATTACTCTCATTTATAAATTTAAATTGCTTCCATGGTGTCAGATTACCTCTCTCCTTGTAGTGATCCCTCCCCCCCCCCCCCATATTGTGGGATATCAAAAGGAAAACATTCATGAGGATTTAGAAATTACAAACGCTTCAATGTGTATATTCCTTTCCATTCTATTCTATCTCACAGCCTGCAGGCTGTGCTCACGAATCAATAATCCATCTTCAAGAAGTGACTGTGTTTATTATAAACCATGTCTTGGTATAGATGTTCTAGGAAAGTGAACAAAAGATACAACAAAATTCTTCATTATATACTGAGCTCTTCTGGGATTCCTCCGACGTTGTGTAAACTCTGGGTGCGTGTGCGTGCGTGCATGTGCCTGTTCTTCCCACAGCTGCACCTGGCTGTTGCTATGAGTGCTGAATGGGGATTTTTGTATGCCACCATGGAACTTCTTAACACAGGTTTAAGGCTGGATTCACACTACACGAATCCCGGCGCGTTACGGAGATGCGCGGAGCTCTTTGACAGCATTTCGGAAGCAAGCGGAGCAGCTGCGCTCTCCCTTGTACAAGATGGGGAAACCCATCTTTTGAGGGGGCGGGTTCGCGGAGCTACTGCAGCCACCAATCGGATGAGAGGGGGGGAGAGTAGTTGCATGCCAATCAGAACTACTTCCAATCTGTAAGCTGTGCTTTCTTAAGAAGGCGGGACAGCAGGAGGGACAACAGGCGGGAAGTCACTCCCCAGCTCCAAGCGCGTAGGCAGGGGCAGAGGCAGGGGCAGAGGCATCCGCGCCTAGATTCATGTAGTGTGAATCCGTCCTTAATGGTGATGAGTAAACTCAGGGTTTTGCTTCCACCACAAGCAGAGTGGCCTGCTGTTGACTGGTCTGGACCAATGCTGCAATGTTATTGAAACTAAGAAGGTGTGGTACCTGATCAATGCCTGGCTGGCAGATCATCCCCAAACCAAGTGGCTCCCCAGGCAACGAATCTGGGCCCCCTCCATTTGTGCAGCCCCTTTGCATATCTTATTTTATTGCATTTGTGGCTCCATTGATCTGTAAATCTGTATTTATTCAGTCCATACATTAGCAAATGAAACCAAATGTGTTTCTTCTCATTGTATAGAAGCTCAAATACCTAGCACGCCCACCCCAGGCTTGGTGACCCAGGCAGTTTGCATTTTAGCCCTGGTTTTTGGCATAACAGTGGTTGCCTGGGTCACCTACTCTCAAATCTGGCCCTGAACGTGGTGCTAGAATAGAAATTGAAAAAGGATACACTGAAGATGACATTCCCTCTAATACCCACAGTAGCTCTTGTTTCTTAAATTGTACGTTATCTCACAGTTCTTTCAACATCTTTACACTGAAGATTTGCTGATATGCAGATATGGGCTGGCTTTTTTACAAATTGCTTTTAACAAATGTGGATGACCCACTGGGGCTGTTTGTTTTAATTGTTTTTAATTATTTTAATTCTTGATTTTAAATGTACTTATGTATTTTAATATTTTTGTTGTAAGCCGCCTTGGTTGCCCTGGTGGGAGAAAGGCGGGGTAAAAATTCTATAAATAAATAAATAAATATCTTGAAATACAATCAGTTAAGAGAACATGATTAACCAACTAACAGCCCAACTCTTTGCTTGAGATATTCCAGTGTATCTCCACATATGCCAGCGCTACAACAGCCCACCAGTGCAGAAGCCTGCCCTCCAATTGATGCACCATGGATACTGGTGCAATGCTACAAAAATGCTGTGCCGATATAATTCAGACGCCGGTACAACTCCACTGTTGGAAAGGCCAAACCCAGGAAGGAGGAGGAGATTGGGTGTGACATGGAAGGGATTTGGGAGGGATGTGGAGGGATGAGACAGAGCCGATGTACACCGTATCTTAACCCCCTGTCAGACAAAGGGCATGCCTCTGATGCTGGAAAAATGCTATGCCAATGACAGAGCTGGCATAGGTAAGAGTAACCCATAGGGAACGATGGAGAATGGGAAAACAGAAAAAAGTTGCACCTCCTGCCCCGCCCAGTTTCCTTTGATGGAGTATAGGATACAGGCTACATTTGGCTGCCAATCACAGCACGCCAATTCCAATATGAAAACCCTGCCAGGGAGACTACAGCTCAGACGATCAGATGTACAGCATGGGGCTATGCCTCTTCTCTTTCAAAGTGAAACTTTGGTAAAGGGAACCATGGTGAAAGGGCAATTGGGGCACAAAAGGAGTGCTTTGCACAGACAACCTCATAACATGTATGGAGAGATACAGGGGGGTTGTATCTGCTGATTCGGCACCCGCGGTTTCACTTATCCGTGGATGCCGAATCCCCCCTGCACCCCATTACAGTACCTTATTTAAGTTGCTATCGCTGGTGCAAAGCAAGTGCCGGCACGAGTCTTGTTTAAACCAAACGCTATAAGCAGCAGCTTGCTGCTTATAGCACAGCTTCTGACTGAGTATAGCCAGCAGCCTCAGTGCTAGAGAGGCTCCGACGTTAACAGGAACTTCCTATAATAAGATAATGGCTGCAGGGGGCATTGAAAGATAGCATTTGCCCCCATTCACGGGCTCCCAGTATCCGGGGGGGGGGAAGGAACCTATCTCCCATGGATACCAGGGCCATACTGTACTTTGTGAACCCTTGTCTTCTCAGAATTATTACTGCAAGCATTCTGCCCCAGGCAGACACACACAGACACGAAACTGGAATCTCCACCTCACCAACCTAACAAGGAAAGGACAATGCACCCCACACAGGTAAGTAAATGGGGGGGAGGGAATCCCTCCTTTGTAATGTTTTGATGCTGCATCTTCATCTCATGTCTCTACCTCCCCCCCCCCCCTTCTGACTCGCCAGGATTATCAAATGTGTCTCCATTATCAACTGTGTTGCCCAACCATCCCTTCCTTTTTCACCAGCTAAGAGCAGTATTTCCCAAACGTTTTTGACCTGCGGCTCCCTTGACCACTGGCAACCATTGGCCACGGCTCGTCATTACATTATGTTGATGCCTGCCAATTGGCATTGCACTGTTTTCAGAGAGGATTCTGTGGCTCCCCTGGCTAATTTCCGCGACTCCCAGGCCTCCCCGTTTGGGAACCACTGGCTAAGAGTGTCTGCTCCCTTTCAGGGAATGCTAGGGACTCCAACCATTGCTACTGGTGGCCAAACATTCATCTGAACCCCTTTTGTTTTTCAGGGCTGCATCATTGCCATGCGGCCTGATCATTGGTCCTCTGCAAAGATCCACTGCAGCCCCCCCCCCCAGGAGAAGGGTAAATGGAAACTTCCTGTCAGGAAAATGCTTCTGTAGGTGCTGATCACACAACAGGAAAAACCCCAAAGCTCTTTTGATCAAGTAATCATTATCTCTCCTTTTCTCCATCTGGATGCTGAGTCTGAGAGTGGCAGCAACTACTCCAATCCCCAGGGGATGCTGCTGACAGTAACATAAAGCTGACAGCAGCCAGACCATCTTTCTAACAGTTAATAATGCCATGAAATATATAGGAGCAACTGCAAACAAACTACCTATTAGTCAACTCAAGAGACCTGTAAAGGAATGCAATTATTGCCCTTGAGACCAGGGAAGCACTTAATCCCCTTAATATGCAAGGCTATTAGAGCTTTCATTTATTTCCTTACTACCTATAAAAGCCAAATAAAGATTAACGGAGCATCAAGCATCGTTAGTGTCCAGACAGTGATGGAACCTCTTAAACTGTCAGATTTCATAGCGCAGTGGACTTGACGGGTGTTTTATAAGCTTGCCTTTTTGAGCAGGCATTGTGACATGCCACACCATGCCCTCCAGCATAGCAATTGTGGTAAACATGCTGCTACCGTGAGCTGAGGCAGGTAGGTAACAGCCTGCATCTCCTGCTGTGCCTATGAGTTTTGTGTTGACCGCAGAGACCTCTCAACTGATGCTCCTTGGGTGTGCAGGGAACAGTTGTCATGCCAAATGGTATCAGCTAATTCAGGTCAAATCTCCTGTACAAAGAGCAGTCAACATGTAACGTGGTGGCCTTGGTGCTGCTACAGGACATACAATTCTGGAATCTGTCTCCACACGATAAAAACTTAGATGAATCTAGGGCATTTTGGAAAGTTTGTGTGCGGACTGGAATGGGGGGGCAGGGAAGGGAGATCTGCTGCAAATTGGCTAAGAAAATCCAACTGCTGTAAATTGGATAAGAAAATAGGAGTTGCATGATATATTGCTTCATAGAAACTGTGAAATTCTTTGTGTAAAATTAGATTTATTTAAAGCCCTGCTTGATGGGATTGAACCATGAGCGGTCGATCGAAAGGTCGGCAGTTCGAATCCGCGACGGGGTGAGCTCTCGTTGCTTGGCCAGCTCCTGCCAACCTAGCAGTTCCAAAGCATGTTAATGTGAGTAGATAAATAGGTACCGCTTGCAGGAAGGTAAACAGCGCTCCGTGTTCCAGCTGCATGCTACGTGCTGCAGCAAGGAGAGTCATGCCGGCCACATGACCACAGAGGCGTCTTCGGACAACGCTGGCTCTTTGGCTTTGAAATGGGGATGAGCACCACACCCTAGAGTCGGACACGACTGGACTTAATTGTCAGGGGTCACCTTACCTTTAATCTACAGGAAGGAGAATTTCAGGTGACATGTTGAATTTTTTTTTCAATTTATCAAAAAATGTCCGAAGATGAGCAAAAACAATTGCCCATGGTAGGTGCACACAAAGGAAATATTTAAGGCCCCAAATAATTGCCAACACAGATGTGTCCTTTGAATTCCCACCAGGGCTCACCCTACCATTAGGAAGGGTGATACAGCCAATGTCAGTGAATAATTTGGGGGTACCATTAAATGCAAGCAAACTATCAAGTATTTAGTTTATCATTACATTTTTACAGTCACAGGGGCACCATTTGGATGTTCTGTTTCTGGCCACCTCTGATGCCAGTGCAGGTACACCTGTGATGTGGGGGATACTGTGTTTCTCTATTTGTGTGTTACAGGTATATGTTGTGTCTCAACTGGACTGTTTGCATGTCACTGCTGTTCACCACATGTTTCTTCCTGCACCTGTGCGGATCTGTCCATTTGGAAGGTATAAGTTGCGCTCGCACTCCTTGTTCCTAAGAGCACAAGAGTTGTTTCTTGAACCATGGCAGCTAAAGTCTCACTATTTAGGGGGTGGAGGTCATATCTCAGTGGTAGAGAACTCGCTTCATATGCAAAGGGCCCAGGTTCAGTCCTGGTAGGATGAAGAAACAAAAGTTCCGCATCCAAAAGACAGACAATACTGTGCTGGGTGAACCAACTGTCTCAGAAGAAGACAGTTTCCCTAGGGCGGTTAGACAATTCTTTCTGGGGGAGTTGAAACAGAGAGTTTATTAATTTCCCAAGCACAAAAATTAATGACCTTAGTGAAGTTGTGGGAAGTGGCATGTCAGACTGTTCCCCACACCTCCTTCAGGTGCTGGAAGTGCAAGGTTTTAATTGTCCTGGCAAATACGTCAGCAGAACTGTAACTGGGTCTGTCAGGGAAACTCAAAATAAAGCCAAGATATAGAGTATAGCTACGTGTGTGACTGTGTGGGTCCATGCACTCTTCAAGCACAACACAAATTTAAGTATTTTTGCTTTAATGGTTGCTGGGTCAGCTAAGCAAGCTCTTATGCTACAATGCTTCTTATTTTAGTTTGCCAGTTCTCAGGCGTTGACCCATCATTTAACACTAAGATGCAATCCTCTGCATATTGACCATGGAATAAAGCCCTTTCAACAAAACGGAACTGACTCCTAAGAAAATGCACGCATGATCCAGTTGCTTGTTGGACTGAAAATTAGTAGTGGTGACAATAACAGTATTTTAAATGTTTCTAGGCTACCTTTTAGAAAAGGAAAGAGAGGGGACCCGGGAAACTACAGGCCAGTCAGCCTAACATCTGTTCCAGGTAAGATGGTGGAAAGTCTCATCAAGGATAAACTCTTAAAACACATAGAGGAACAGGCATTGCTGAGGGAGAACCAGCATGGTTTCTGCAAGGGGAAGTCTTGCCTCACAAACCTTTTAGAATTTTTTGAAAAGGTCATGTGGATGCGGGCAAACCCGTGGATATTATATATCTAGATTTTCAGAAGGGGTTTGACACGGTTTCTCAAGAAAGGCTCTTGAGAAAACTCCACAGTCAGGGAATAAGAGTGCAGGTCCTCTTATGGAATAGGAACTGGTTGAAGACCAGGAAACAGTGAGTGGGTGTCAATGGGAAATGTTCACAATGGCGAGAGGTGAAAAGCGGTGTGCCCCAAGGATCGGTCTTGGGACCGGTGCTTTTCAACTTATTCATAAATGACCTGGAGTTGGGGTTAATAGCGAGGTGGTCAAGTTTGCGGATGACACTAAACTTTTCCGGGTGGTGAAGACCAGCAGGGATTGTGAAGAGCTCCGGAAGGATCTCTCCAAACTGGGAGAATGGGCAGCAAAATGGCAGATGCATTTCAATGTAAGTAAATGTAAAAAGTGATGCACATTGGGGCAAGAAATCAAAACCACATATTGCCGCTGGCCCTCCTCGGGGGCCGGCGCCACTTATCTGGCCCCGCCCCCTGCACACGCGATGAAGGCTTTGGCCTGCTCGACAGCTGATTGGCTATCGGGCCGGGAGAGGCGGGACTGAGGAGGCCGGGAGTCGGCGCTCCGTTCAGCTCTGCTCAGTTGCGCCTCGACGTCAGAACCCAACCCTCCCTCCTGGCTTTCAGTCTGAGGTTAGCTGGCCGCCCCTCGGGGGGCCAGGTAGGAATTTTTTCTCACAGCCTGATTGGCCTTTGGCTGTGGGTTTTTCGCCTACCCCAGACTGCGCCTGGTGGGCAGTAATTTAATTAGGTTACACCTTTGGTCACTTTAGGTAGGTAGCGTGCAGGGGGGTAGCCAGGGAGGCTCGTACTTGGCATACATCCGGAGGTAAGCAAAGCCATGGGGCAAGCCAGAACCGCTCACACAATGCTGACCCGGGTCGGTGAGGCTGGCTGGCAAACCCCAGGGCTGGAAGCAAAGATCACCTTTAGGCTTACCTGGGGTGGGTCGGTGCTGTCCAGCTGCCTCAACCACTTTGGGGTTGGCTGTGATAGACTGGACTGGTCAGTGACCAAGACAGGATTGAGCCAGGATGTGATGCCCGTTTACATCTGGGGGAGGTAAGCGTCTAGAGCCGTTTTCCCCCAAACTAGAACTCGCACTCTAGGGGGGTTTAAAGTTAGTATAGTATACGTTTCAGTTTATAAAACCTCCAGTCCCTGCTGCAATCTATCCTTGTCTGTTTAAAATAATAAAGCCCTTTAACCCAAGCCTTTGTCTAGCATGCTCATTGGGGGGTGCACGGGTAAGCTAATAAGTTCTGAGCTGTCTGTGATGGATCAGGAGAGAGATCTTGGGGTGCTGGTGGACAGGTCGATGAAAGTGCTGACCCAGTGTGCGGCGGCTGTGAAGAAGGCCAATTCCATACTTGGGATCACTGGCGTCGACGGGGGGAAGCGGGGGGCGGGCCGCCGGGGGGCGTCGCACGTACAGGGGTGACGCGCGATTCCCCCCACTTACATTTTTGAAGTGAAGGTGAGCCCGCCCTCCCTCCCTTGCGTCCGTTTGGCTCCAAAATGAGCCGAAAACGGAGCGGGGAGGGCGCTCTGCTCCTGCGCGTGACGTCATGCGCGGGGGCGGAGCCTCCCCCTTAAGGGCGACGCGCGCCCCCGCTCTGGGGTGACGCGCGTCGTCGCGACGCTGCTTGGGATAATTAAAAAAGGGATTGAGAATAAAACAGCCAATATCATTATGCTGTTGTATAAATCGTTGGTAAGGCCACATCTGAGTATTGCGTCCAGTTCTGGTCACCACACCTCAAAAAGGATATAGCTGAATTGGAAAATGTGCAGAAAAGAGCGACCAGAATGATTCGTGGGCCGGAGCACCTCCCTTATGAGGAAAGGCTACAGCATTTGGGGCTTTTCAGTCTATAAAAATGGCACCTGAGGGGGGACATGATTGAGATGTATAAAATTATGCATGGGATGGAAAGAGTGGATAGAGGAAAATTCTTCTCCCTCTCGCACAACACCAGAACCAGGGGACACACACTAAAATTGAGTGGTGGGAGAGTCTGAACAGACAAAAGAAAATATTTCTTCACCCAGTGTGTAATTCATCTGTGGAACTCCTTGCCACAAGATGTGGTGATGGCACCTGGCCTTGATGCCTTTAAAAGGGGGTTGGATAGATTCATGGAGAAAAAGTCCACCACAGGTTACAGGCCATAAGCAACCTCCTGGCTTTAGAAGTAGGTTTTCACTGTGCCAGGTGCAAGGGAGTGACAACAGGAAACAGGTATCTTGTTGTCTGTGTGCTCTCTGAGGCATCTCAGAGAGCACACAGACAGGTGGGGCCGCTGTGAGATAAAGGAAGCTGGACTAGATAGGCCTTTGGCCTGATCCAGCAGTGCTCTTCTTATGTTCTTATATTTCTTTGACCATTAACTGTTACCAAAATTGCCTTTGTTATTGTGGGGAATAGCTTTAAATATGGCAATTTGGAACGTTCAGGGACCTTGATACCTGTGTATACCAGAGTTGGGCTTCAGAATTCCGTTTTAAATGATATTGAAGACACACATGGGTTGCTTTCCAATATTTACTAGATAGTTAGTCAGATTCATACATATGCAACAATTCAGTATGCAACAAATCAATCATACTGCACAGCACACAGATCTAGGAAACTCAGTTAGAACAACAGAGACTTAGCAGGTTTCTTGATTTGTACATGGGTGATATTTACCTATCCTGGAGAGTTGACCTTGGCTGCAATGCAGATTGTCTCTGAACTGATCAGGCTCAGAAGCCTTTAGAGACTAACTGAGAAGTGAAGTTAAGAGTGGGGGAAGAGGGAGGGGGTTGGTGCAAGAGGACACGCTCAGAAGAAGAGTTCAGGAGGCAAGGGTCAAGAAAGAGCAGACAGGCAGCCTGCCTTTTTATGCATACAAAAGAGGAGGAGCTGTTGGCTCTTACGCTGAAAAAGGAAATACCTTATTTGGGCTGGAGGTACACCTGGGGGTGGACACACACACACACACACACACACACACACACACAGGGGAAGAGGGAAGGGTTGTTGGCTTCCATTTGTTGTAGGAGATGTGGATTTGTCCTTCCCAGGGCCAGACGTTGGTGTTAGCATATCTATGTGTATCCTCTTCTTCCTGGCAGACTGTACTTCACAAGTCTTTAGGGCTGTGAAGAGGAAGGAATGTGCCTACGTGCTTGGGAGCATTTTTGGTTCATGGCTGAATTGGTGGAGCTGGTCAGATTCTTCCCTCATGGCTTCTTGAGGAGACCTTTCTCCAGCATGGCTCCACTAAGCTTGTTGCAGAAACACGGCGTGGCCCACCAGCAGGTGTTTGCAGGAGGCCACTGCAGCCTCCCCAACGGTGGGCCCACTGCGCTCGTCCGCGGAGGCTGCTTTACAACAGCTGTAACGCAGCCTCCACTGGCGCAATGCTAATTACACCGGCAGGGCAGGGGGAAAGGGGAAAGGATTGGGGCACCATTCATATGTTAGTTTATGGCTGGACAATAGCGTATACAGTACCCATTTATACCTGGGTCTGGCTGACTGCATTTCAGTAGATGGGTATTACATTCAGATAGGCTTGCATGTATGTGAAGTTAAGTCCGGCACCCTCAACAAATTGTTGGATTGAAGTGCTAGTTTATTACATTTCCCAACATGAAGAATGAGGAGGTTACTACATTGTACTATTTCTATTAGTTGAAGAAGATTAGGCTGAAGCTCAAATATTTTGGCCACCTAATGCGAAGAGAGGACTCTCTGGAGAAGACTCTGATGCTGGGAAAGATTGAAGGCAAAAGGAGAAGGGGAAGGCAAAGGATGAGATGGTTAGACAGCATCACCGATGCAACGAACATGAAAATGAGCGAACTCAGTAAGATAGTGGAGGACAGGAAGGCCTGGCGGGATATGGTTCATGGGATCACGAAGGGTCGGACACGACTTAACGACTGAACAACAACAACAACTATTTCTATTAATTGCCTTAATTTTTGGTTTTAAAAATATCCTAATCTAATTATTAACAATACCAAAATAATTGGATAGTCATGGTATATGAAATAAATACTATATTGTATCTTGCCTCCAATAGCATTTTGTCATGTTATTCAGAGAATAATCAGGGGAAAAGCTGATGTGAATTAAATATAGTTTATAAAAGTGACCACTTTTCGATAATTTTGTCTTAATGGTATACCAATGCCTTAATTTTTAACTGTATATGTTTTGAGCCCAGTCTATCAATACGCCCTTAGCCCAAGTGAAATGATGTTGTTCAGGATTCCAAGGGATTTTCATTTTCAGTGGAAGTCAGGGTGGGGCTCTTTAGGAATCATTTCATTACCATTTGATGAGGTGTGGAAAATATTTTGGATTTTTAGAAGTATGTTGTATGGTATATAATATGCACACAAAATAATAGGCAAACTAATACAAAACCCCTCCAGAAATGACTTAATACAGAGTCATTTAAATAGACTGCTAGTTTGGGTAAAATTACAATTACGTTTTCCCCGATATAAATCCTCTGAAGCTTACAGAAGTTTGCAGCACTATTCCAAATTGTAATTATAAACCATGCAGTAATTTAATTATATAGGGGAAAGTGTTGGCTTGTGTCCATTGATTTTTTAAAAAATCAGAATGGTAAAAATATTCACAATTTTTCACAGATGAGTTTTACAAAGGGAACATAAAAATTAATTCTGTCCCAGTAGCAATACCTTAAAATAGGAACATGCCCACAGTATGCATTAGTCATCAGAGACTCCGCTTCATGTCCTATCACCAGCTGGTGAGCACACAGGCTCAAGCATTCTTGATGGTGTTGCCAACAGTGCTTTCTAAAACACAAGTAGCATGTGTACCGGAGGGCGGGAACAATCATGGGCGGGGACCCAGTCTATTGGCCAATGGCACATCTACGTAATTCAGCGGTGAAAGGATGACTGAGACAAGAATTAAGGTGTACCAAAGTTCACTGAAAAGTGCTCAAGAACCAAAACAGGAAGTTTGACTTAGAGCGCAATCCTGACTAAGAAAACGGCGGCGGAGCGAGCACTCCGCTGCTGGAAGCCATCGCGAATGTGCCAAAAAGCATATTCGCGACAATTCGGGAGTAAGGGTGGCCGGCGCAAGGCCGGCTGTCTTCATGGACCATGGACATCAAGATCCATGGCACATCAGGAACTAGAGATCAAATTGCCAACATGCGCTGGATCATGGAGAAAGCACAAGAGTTCCAAAAAAAATCTACTTCTGCTTCATTGACTACGCAAAAGCCTTTGATTGTGTGGATCACAACAAACTGGCAAATTCTTAAAGAAATGGGGGTACCAGACCACCTTACCTGCCTCCTGAGAAACCTGTATGCGGGTAAAGAAGCAACAGTTCAAACCGGCCATGGAACAACCGATTGGTTCAAAATTGGGAAGGGAGTACGGCAAGGCTGTATATTGTCACCCTGCTTATTTAACTTATATGCAGAGTACATTATGAGAAATGCAGGGCTGAATGAATCGCAAGCCGGAATCAAGATTGCCGGGAGAAATATCAACAACCTCAGATATGCAGACGATACCACCCTAATGGCAGAAAGTGAAGAAGAACTAAAGAGCCTCTTGATGAGGGTGAAAGAGGAGAGTGCAAATGTTGGCTTGAAACTCAATATTAATAAAACTAAGATCATGGCATCGGGTCCCATCAATTCCTGGCAAATAGAAGGGGCAGAAATGGAAGCAGTAACAGATTTTACTTTTCTGGGTTCCAAGATCACTGCAGACGGAGACAGCAGCCATGAAATTAAAAGACGCTTACTCCTTGGAAGGAAAGCTATGGCAAACTTAGACAGCATAATAAAAAGCAGAGATATCACCATGTGTGATGTACCTTTAGGGGGCGATGCCCAGGGAGGGGTCAGGAAAGCGTCGTCCTCGCTGCCAGAGCCGGAAGAGTCCAGCGCGCTGCTTCGGCTGGTCCCGCGGCTGTTGCTTAATGGAAACAAAGGAAAAAGAAGGAAGGGCGAAGGGGGAGAGGGGAAGGGAGGGGGGAAGGGCCTCAGAGGACAGGGGAGGGTGCGGGTTCGCTGCACCTCTCAGCACCTCTCCCCTATGTGCGTCTCTTGGCTCTAAGGGTAGCTCGTCAGCACTTCGAGGCTCCAGCTCACTCTGCTCTTGCCTCCTCATCCCTGGCCCCAGGGAAGTTTAAGTAGGGAGGGAGAGGGGAAGGGTGGAGCTGCGCGTGATCTGGCTGGCCAGTCCGTGGAGGAGGGTTGCTGCTTCCTGGTTGACGGCAGCTGTGCTGCCGATGCGGTTGCTGGCAGCGGGGGCGTGGCCTGGCCCGTCTGGGGAGGGGCAGCCTCCCCTCGCTCGCTCCTGCTTCAGCATTGTTTCTGCCTTTCTTTTCAGGTTTTGTTCCTGCCGTCGCCGGGGGACGGGGAGCCTCTTCCGGTACCGAAGGTGAGTTGCTGTTACTGCTTGGGTGGTCCGTGGGGTTGGCTGGGGTTTCCCGGGGGCCGGGGTTCTCCCTCTCTGGCCCTGCCTCTGGGAGGCCGTCCTGGCCTCCGTGGGGGCGGGGCAGCCAGCTGGGGGCGGCGGTCGGCCTCTCCGAAGCCAGGCCTGCCGCCGCCGGAGCCGCTGTTGCAGCCGCCGAGTCCGGGCGGCCGTCACGGCCCCCTCGGGTGCGCGCCGGGAGTCCGGGGTCGGCGGTCAGCTGGGTTGCGGCCGCCGGACCCGGACAGGGCCCCCCCCTTAGGCGGGTGTTCTCGGGTGGAGGGGATTTGTTGTCTTCTGGCGGGGATTGCAGTGGTTCCCAGTAGCGTGAAAGGTAGTCGGCGTTGGCGTGCTGTGTTCCTCGGCGGTGCTGTACGGAGAAGGAGAAGGGTAGGAGGGCCAGGTACCATCGCAAGACGCGATCGTTATGGTCTTTCAGGAGATGCATCCATTGCAGCGGGGCGTGGTCTGTAACAAGAACGAAATGATTACCTGCCAGGTAGTATTTCCACGCGCCCACTGCCCACCTGACGGCCAACGCTTCTCGTTCTATGGTGGAATAACGCCGTTCAGCCGGCGAGAGCTTGCGGCTCAAGAAGGATACTGGGTGTTCGCCGTCTTGGAACTCCTGGGTGAGCACAGCACCCAAGCCTGTATCAGAGGCGTCCGTCTGTACAATGAAGGTCTTGGAGAAGTCTGGGCTCCGCAGGACGGGATCGCTTACGAGCGCTCCTTGTAGGTCTTGAAAGGCCCTCTGAGCGCTTTCAGGCCAGGGCAGAGTCTTTGTCTTGTTTCCTTTTAGTAGATCCGTTAGTGGGGCCGCTCTGGTTGCGAGATGGGGGATGAACCGGGCGTAGTACCCGGCCATGCCCAGGAAGCTCCTCAATTGGCGCCTAGTCTGCGGTGCGGGGAAGATGCTGATTTTCTCAATCTTGTCTGGTTGCGGTCTTATGCTTCCTTGGCCCACGATGTGACCCAGGTATCGTACCCGAGGGGCCGCTATTAGGCTTTTCGTTGGGTTGATCCGCAGCCCTACGGTCCGTAGAGCTGTGAGGACCGTTTCTACATGTTGCAGATGGGTAGGCCAATCAGGGCTGAAGATGAGGATATCATCCAGGTAGGCCGTTGTAAAGCCCTGGCACTTGGCCAGTACTTGGTCCACCAACCGCTGGAACGTGGCGGCCGCCCCGTGTAGTCCAAAAGGCATTACCCGAAATTGGAACAGTCCTCTTGGTGTCGCGAAGGCTGTTTTCTCGCGGTCCTCTTCCCTAAGGGGCACCTGCCAGTACCCCTTGGTTAGATCAAACGAGGTGAGATAATGGGCGTCCCCGATGTTCTCGAGCAGCACCTCCGCCCTTGGCATTGGGTACGCATCGAATTTCGCTACTTTGTTTACTTCACGAAAGTCGATGCAGAACCGCGTGGTCCCATCTTTCTTGGGCACCAGTACTATCGGGCTGCGCCAATTGCTGTGGGATGGCTCAATCACCCCGTTTTGCAGCATCTCCTCTACCTCCTTGTCAACCGCCTCCCAATGCTTTCTGGGCACCGGTCTCCAGGGAGCCCTGACGACTATGCCCTGGGGTGTGGGGATTTCGTGGGTTATGGCCGTTGTCCTCCCGGGTTCTAGAGAAAAGACGGGTACCTGATGTAGCAGTACCTGTCTTATCTGATCCTGCTTTTCCGCTGTCAAGGAGGGGTCGATGGGCGGGAGTATCGGGGTCTCGGTCCCCTGTAGCGTCCAGTCGCGCTCGGGGTCCTCGGGGTTGACCACTAGCAAAGACTCGCCGGGTGCTGCGGCGGCCGGTGGTGGGGATGGCACCCATTCCTTCAGGTTATTTATATGGATGATCCTCTTTTGTCGCCTACGAGGCCCGCACTGTATCTCGTACGTTAGGTCCCCCACTTTCCCTGTCACCGGAAAAGGTCCCACCCAGGGCTGCGGGGGAAGCTGTGGGAAGAGTGCCCCCCTTACCAGTACCTCGGCCCCGATGTCCAGCTGTCGTTCCTTAGCCGTCCGGTCATAGTAGTGTTTCTGTGCCTCTTGTGCTTGTCCCATATTGGTCTGGGCCAGTGCCTGGGCCGTCTCGAGCATCTCCAACAGCTTGTCTACGTATTGTGGTATCTCCAGTGGCCGTTGGCCCGGCCCCTGGGCCCAGTGGTCTTTCAGGATGTCCAAGGGTCCCCTGGGTTTACGGCCGTATAGGAGCTCGAAGGGAGCCAGACCCGTTGAGGCCTGGGGTGTCTCCCGGGCTGCAAACAGCAGGGCGTCTAAGTAGCGTTCCCATTTCCTAGGGTGGTCGGCAGACACCTTCCGTAACATTGTTTTGAGTGTCTGGTTAAACCTCTCAACCAGGCCGTCCGTCTGCGGGTGGTATATTGATGTGAACTTCTGTTGTACCCCCAGGGTGCGACAGAGGTTCCTCATCAGGGAGGATGTAAAAGATGTACCCCTATCTGACAGGATTTCGCGTGGTACTCCCACTTGAGAGAAGAGGTGGACCAAGGCCCGGGCCACCCCTGCCGTTTGCATGGACCGCAGTGGCACCACTTCGGGGTAGCGGGTGGCATAGTCGACGATCACTAGGGCGAATCTGTACCTGCTGATCGTTCTAGGGAGAGGCCCTATGAAGTCCATTGCGACCCTTTCAAAAGGTACCCCCACCACTGGCAGAGGTTGTAAGGGGGCTTTGGCCGGTACCCGGGCGTTACCCTTCTGGCAGGCCGGACACTGTTTGCAGTGCCACCGTACGTCCTGGTCCACAGTGGGCCAGAAGAAAGCCTGTAATACCCTATATAGGGTTTTACGGTGCCCCTGGTGTCCGGCCCACTCTGAATCGTGCGCAAAGTGCAGCACTTGGGGCCGGTATCTTTCTGGTACCACCAGCTGCCATATTGGATTGGTCCCCACCTTGGCTGCCGTTACGCGCCACCATGTCCCTTCCTTTTCCTCAATACGGGGTGTGCGCTGTGCCCTGCGAGCGTCTTTTATCTGCCCGTCACTTACCGCTACAGAGGCCCGTAGGTCGGCCAGCGAGGGATCTTCGTTCTGTGCCTGCTGGAACGCGGGGTCTGACTGCCATTCACTGGCCTGGGGCTGGGGGTTCCTGCTACCGGTATCCTTCTGTGCGGCCATCGAGGGGCCCTCCCCGGCGTCGTCTCCTGAGGCTGCGAGGACTGCTTCTTTCTTCTGGTCCCCTAGGGCCTTCTTCAATAAGTCTGAAAAAAACGGGGCGTCTCTCCCCAGCAGTAAGGGCATTGGCAGTGTTTCTGTTGCTAGCATTTCCAAGTGTACCGGCTTCCCAGACACCTCTAGGCTGATTGTGACTACTGGTAGTCGCTCTTTATGCCCATGGAGACACACTATCGTGACCCACCGTCTCGTGGGCGTCCCTCTTGGCACTAAGTGGGCCCGGATCAGTGATACGGCACTTCCTGAGTCTAGCATAGCTCTCACCGGTCGTTGCCCCAACTTAAGCTGTACGGTCAACATAGTGGTCCGCGTTCCTGGACCCCTTGGCCGGGCTGTGCCTACCCAACTGAAGTCACACTCCATCAGTGGACAGTCTCTCTGGAAATGCCCCATCTGCCCGCAAGAATAACAAGGCCCCCTCCAGGCCGCGGGCCTTTCTTCGGGCACCCCCGGTTTCTCGCCCTTGGGCGGGGCCGGATTCGTATTTGTGGGTGGCTCTGGGCGTCCCCGTGGTGTCAAGGAGCTCGGGGGCGACCATGGAAAGAAACTCCCCCGGGGTCCACGGGTGCCGTTCCGGGCACGTCCGCTTGCCGTGTCCGGGGCCTGGAGGCCCCCACCTCGCCCGCGGGGAACCGCCAACCCCTTTCCCGGGTCGCTTTTCGTCCATCGGGATTCTTCCCCCAGCTCAGCCTCTGCATACGTCTCGAATAAAGTTATGGCCGCCTCTAAATCCTGGGCTTGTTTCTTGCGACCCATACCCTAGCTCCTGGTGGGAATATTTGATAGGCCTGGTCTAACACTACGAGCCCCACTATCCGTTTGCCTTCGTCTGAGGCTGGCTCCAACCACCGGGTGGCAGCATCCAACAGCTCCGAAATTACGGCCCGGGGGCGTTCCCCCTTCCTTAACCGTATGCCTCTAAACTTGAGGCGGAAGGATTCCTTGGAGACGCCGTAACGGCTAAGGATGGCCTTTTTTACCTTGTCATAGTCCTTTGCGTCCTCACTGGACAACGTTCTCCAGACTCCTTGGGCCGGGCCCGTCAGGTAGGGCCCTAACAGATACGGCCACTGTGGCTTGGGCCACCGGGCCATTTCAGCCGTTCTTTCAAATGTGACTAAGAAGGCTTCGATGTCGTCCTCTGCCGAAAGCTTGGTAAGCCTAAACTGGGGGCTGCTGTCCCCTGCCGTAGGGCCCCCTTGGGGCATGGCGGCTAGGCTGTCCCTTAATCCCTGTACTACCGCTGCTCGGTCTTCCCTCGCCTGTTTGTACATTTCCTGCATTAGGTGAGCCTGGTGCTCTGCCATCCACTGTCCAAATTTTGTAAAATCCATGGGTGCCACCATTGTACTTGCCTTGCTCCAGGGACCTTTGTCCTGCCCGATTTCTCCACCAGGTTGTGATGTACCTTTAGGGGGCGATGCCCAGGGAGGGGTCAGGAAAGCGTCGTCCTCGCTGCCAGAGCCGGAAGAGTCCAGCGCGCTGCTTCGGCTGGTCCCGCGGCTGTTGCTTAATGGAAACAAAGGAAAAAGAAGGAAGGGCGAAGGGGGAGAGGGGAAGGGAGGGGGGAAGGGCCTCAGAGGACAGGGGAGGGTGCGGGTTCGCTGCACCTCTCAGCACCTCTCCCCTACATGCGTCTCTTGGCTCTAAGGGTAGCTCATCAGCGCTTCGAGGCTCCAGCTCGCTCTGCTCTTGCCTCCTCATCCCTGGCCCCAGGGAAGTTTAAGTAGGGAGGGAGAGGGGAAGGGTGGAGCTGCGCGTGATCTGGCTGGCCAGTCCGTGGATGAGGGTTGCTGCTTCCTGGTTGACGGCAGCTGTGCTGCCGATGCGGTTGCTGGCAGCGGGGGCGTGGCCTGGCCCGTCCGGGGAGGGGCAGCCTCCCCTCGCTCGCTCCTGCTTCAGCATTGTTTCTGCCTTTCTTTTCAGGTTTTGTTCCTGCCGTCGCCGGGGGACGGGGAGCCTCTTCCGGTACCGAAGGTGAGTTGCTGTTACTGCTTGGGTGGTCCGTGGGGTTGGCTGGGGTTTCCCGGGGGCCGGGGTTCTCCCTCTCTGGCCCTGCCTCTGGGAGGCCGTCCTGGCCTCCGTGGGGGCGGGGCAGCCAGCTGGGGGCGGCGGTCGGCCTCTCCGAAGCCAGGCCTGCCGCCGCCGGAGCCGCTGTTGCAGCCGCTGAGTCCGGGCGGCCGTCACGGCCCCCTCGGGTGCGCGCCGGGAGTCCGGGGTCGGCGGTCAGCTGGGTTGCGGCCGCCGGACCCGGACACCATGCCAACAAAAGTTCGTATAGTCAGGGCGATGGTGTTCCCAGTAGCAATGTATGGTTGCGAGAGTTGGACCATAAGGAAGGCTGAGCGCCGAAGAATAGATGCTTTCGAACTGTGGTGCTGGAGAAGACTCCTGAGAGTCCCTTGGACTGCTAGGAGATCAAATCAGTCAATCCTAAATGAAATCAACCCTGACTGTTCCCTGGAAGGACAGGTACTGAGGCTGAAGCTCAAATATTTTGGCCACCTAATGCGAAGAGAGGACTCTCTGGAGAAGACTCTGATGCTGGGAAAGACTGAAGGCAAAAGGAGGAGGGGAAGGCAAAGGATGAGATGGTTAGACAGCATCACCGATGCAACGAACATGAAAATGAGCGAACTCAGGAAGATAGTGGAGGACAGGAAGGCCTGGCGAGATGTGATTCACGAAGGGTCGGACACGACTTAACAACTGAACAACAACAACAAGGGGGGACATGGTTGAGACATATAAAATTATGCATGGGATACAGAGAGTGGATAGAGAGAAGTTCTTTTCCCTGTCACACAACACTAGAACTAGGGGACATCCAAAAAAATTGAGTAGAGGGAGTATTAAAACAGACAAAAGAAAATATTTCTTTGCCCAGCGTGTAATTCATCTGTGGAACTCCTTGCCACAGGATGTGGTGATGGCACCTGGCCTGGATGCCTTTAAAAGGAGATTGGACAGATTTATGGAGGAAACGTCCATCACAGCTTACAAGCCACGATGGGGAAATGCAACCTCCTGGTTATAGGAGTAGGTTTTCTCTGTGCCAGATGGAAGGGAGTGGCGACTGGACACAGGTATCTTGTTGTCTTGTGTGCTCCCTGAGGCATCTGGTGGGGCCACTGTGTGATACAGGAAGCTGGACTAGATGGGCCTTTGGCCTGATCCAGCAGGGCTCTTCTTATGTTCTTATGTTCTTAGCCTGGGAGCCTACAGAGTAGGAGATGAATGTAATAGCTTGCTGTTCCAGCAACAGGTATGACACAGCATTTGTGAGGCAGTGACAGCTCTATAAAAGTTGTAACTCAGACAGACATACTATAGTCCCAAAATGTTAGGCATCCAAAAATTATCACAACTTGCTGTTGCTAGTAGAAACGTGTTCAGTTTCCATGGCAACTGCTTAGTTTCCTGGGTAACTCTTGCCAATTTGGAGGCTTTTCCAGAGTACTGTACTCTGAAACCCGTTGAACTGAATTGCTTCAGAACCAGATCCACCATTTATTTACTTATTTTGGCTTATTCAGTGCTTATCAGCAGATGGCAACACTGAACATGGGGAGGGTTCTACCAGGTGATGTGGAACCTGTGCCTGGCTCTCAGCAGACAAGCACTGAACATGTGGAGACCAGGGCATGACCAGTGAGTGTGCTGGCAGGGGTAGTGGCTATCATCAGGCATGCTTCCTCTCTCTGCATGTTCAATGAACATGGGGAGATAATTTTGCATAGAGCTATTGATTACTCTGCATTCATTAGAATAGAAAGGGAAGAAAAGATCCATGGCACATCAGTACTGTGGTGGTCACAAGTCAAATCAAAGAACTATGAGGAGTTTTGCACTGGCCACTGGGAGGGTTTTTTCCCCCACTTGTTTCTTTGGAAAAGCAGAGCCCCAGGCCACATTGCAAACCACTAGCGTCACTACGGGGGGGGGGAGCTACATGTGTCCCCTGCGGATACAGAGGCCCAACTGTAGTTTGCAACTCTGGCGTCACTACAGGGGGGGCGGAGCTGTAAGTGCTGCTGAAATCCGAGCCTCCCTTACACAGACGAACGAAGCGGCCCCGCCCCCTCACCCTCGGAGACGTTCAGAGAAGCGAAAACAACAGGCAGGGAGTCTCCTGCCTGTTGCTTTCGCTTCTCTGAAAGGTTGCGAGGGTGAGGGGGCGGGGCCGCTTCGTTCGTCTGTGTAAGGGAGGCTCGGATTTCAGCAGCACTTACAGCTCCGCCCCCCCGTAGTGACGCCAGAGTTGCAAACTACAGTTGGGCCTCTGTATCCGCAGGGGACACATTCCAGACCCCACTCCCCCGTAGATACGTGAAAACTGTGGATAGGGGCATATGCCATATCCATGGTTCTCTGCAGCCCCCACCCCCGCACACGTATGACCCCCCCAGACTGTTACCTTTGATGTTTTAACGTCGGTGTCTTGCTTAGAACTAAGCTTACCAGATCTCCAACCGGGACAGAGTGCTAGACCTTTAGGAGAAGGAATGTGTGCAGGTGTCGCTTGTTAAACCTTAGAGCACAATCCTAGACATGTCTACTCAGAAGCAAACCCCACTGAACACAATGGGGCTTGCTTCTGAGTAGACATGCCTAGGATTGTGCTCTAAGGGTTTAACAAGCTACACCTGTCCACATTCCTTCTCCTAAAGGTCTAGCACTCTGTTCCAGTTGGAGATCTGGTAAGCCTACTTAGAACAAATGCAATAAGCAGCCTCCTGCTGCTTATTGCACAGAAGTAGACCAGTGGATGGCGCAGTGGGTTAAACCGCTGAACCATGAGCTGTCGATCGAAAGGTCGGCAGTTCGAATCCGCGATGGGGTGAGCTCCTATTGCTTGGCCAGCTCCTGCCAACCTAGCAGTTCCAAAGCATGTTAATGTGAGTAGATAAATAGGTACTGCTTGCGGGAAGGTAAACAGTGCTCCGTGTTCCAGCTGCATGCTACGCGCTGTGGCAAGGAGAGTCATGCCGGCCGGCCACATGACCACGGAGGCGTCTTCGGACAACGCTGGCTCTTTGGCTTTGAAATGGGGATGAGCACCACACCCTAGAGTCGGACACGACTGGACTTAATTGTCAGGGGTCACCTTTACCTAGACCGAGACTAAATGCTAGAGGCTCAGCAAGGTTAACAGGAAGCAGGAAATTTCCCCAGAATGCCCTTCTCCCTCCCAAATGCCGTGCAGCCCAGGCTGGGTGTGTGAAGAAGCAGCTGCATGTTATCTGTGTGAAGCAGCTTCCCATGCAGCCTCTGCCGATTCACATTCAACCCTGTGAGCACAAGTCGCAAAACAAACGAACACCACGACAACATGGTTGTTGCAGTGATGTTGTTGAAATCACCACAAATGTGTATTTTTATCCCAACGTGCCCCTCCAAGGCACTCATTGTAGTATGCATAATTCTGCTGCTCTCATTTCATCCTCACAACAACCTTGTGAGGAAGGTTAGACTGAGAGAGAGTGATGGGTCCAAGGTCACCCAGTGACTGTCATAGCTAAGTGGGGATTTGAACCCAGATCTTCCCATTCCCAAGTCTGACATTCTCATCACTTCCTCACATGTTTGCCTTTTTAACAGCAAACCTGCTAAAAATTGCATGAATAAATTGGTCCTGATTGCCATGTAAAACTACTGCAAAAATGGTATGCTGAACACTATCTTGCTAAGATTTACTTTAAACAAAAGAACTAACATTTCCCTGAGCTCTGGCTGAGCAGACTTCCATTTCAGAGTTACACCCAATTCCCAGTAAAGCACCAATGTCTGATAAACCTAAATGGATTGGACCCCTTGCTTTTATAGTTTGCTGCAGAAGAGATACGAGAATTCCAATTTCCCTGCCTTGGCTTTTGCCGATGTGCAGATCTGTCTGTCCAAAAATGACAGGCACATGTAGGTAGGGCTATTTTATATCTGTGTGAAAACTGAACTCAGAGTAAAAGAATATGGTTAAATCTAGGTTTGTATTTCTTGCAAGAGATGGGCAAACACTAGCAGACAAGATCCTACACAAGATCCAAAAGGCTTAACAAAAGCTTATCTGATCAGCAAAAAGAATCCCTGTCACATTACAGAACTACTTTTTGACGAGGAAATGCAACAGAATGACATTGCAGAAACCTGCCTTCCTTCCAAAGAAAAGAACTATTGTGCAGTAATGGAAATTGGTACAATAGGAACTGAATGAGGCATACAAAAGCCAAAACATTCCCCTAAAGCTATCACAGGCCAATCATTGTCAGTTTGATACATTCGTTTACCTCCTTCAACTAAAAGGGCAAAGAGTGAGTGATTAGTTCAGTTGCAAGTGGAAAAAAAAGTCTTTGCTGGTGTAATTTATTGCAAAAAGCTCAGGAACAAAATGCAAGGTCAAAGAAGAGGGCTGGAAATGTTCTGGTATGTTGTAAATCATCTTTGGCCTATCTCTGCATTGCCATTTCTTTTGCTTCAAAGAAGTGTCTCAGAACTGAGATGGGCTGCCCATCTGGGTCTGACTTTTGCTGTAACAATGGCTCCTCAGCTGCCAGTTTTGGCAAGGGCAAGCAGATGGGGCCACAGCTCAGTGACAGAGCTCATGCTTGGCATGTCCCTGGCCTGACACCTCGACCAAGACCCCTGCCTGAACACTGGAGATCGCTGCCAGTTAATGGCAACCATCATGTCAGACAAAGGTCTGAGTCCATATAAGCCTTAAGGCAGCATCATGTCTTCCTTTTCTGCTTCCAGGAGTCTGAGGGCACAATCCTCTCCTACGCTCTGCTCCGCCATCCAGCTATGCTGGCGCCAGCAATGCTGTATCCTGAGCAGAGTAGGCAGGGTTGGAGATCTCCTTGAGGTAAGGGAACAAAAATTTCCTTACCCTGGATAAAGTAAAGCCCCAGTCCTTGCAGCAGGACTCCTCAGATCATCTGTGCCTGCCATTTTGGCAGCGCAAATCAAGGCTGCCCATGTCAGGAGAAACAGGCCTGAGAGGGGGATAGGATACATACAGTGTACGCCACTGCCGCTGATCCCACTCCCTCCCAGGCCCAATCTGCCCACCCCGCCCTATCCTCGCCCCGAATCGCCCCCAGAATGCCCTTCTCCCTCCCCTATGCCATGCGGCCCAGCCACAGCTTACCTGGGCTGCATGCCAACTCAATCTGCCCCAGGCCGGCGCAGGCCTCTGCAGCTTTTGCAATGGTTCTGGGCTGGTGCAGTTGTCCTATGCCAGCGTAATGGCCAGATAGCATTGGGCTGTGAGGCTCCACTTCTCAGATGTCCTGTCGTCTGTTTTATTTTGTATTTTCCTGAAGCAGAAGCCCATTGACTGGGCTCAGACAGAACAAATGCATTTGGAACTGCAGCATTTGCACACTTCATATGTATTGTCTTGATGTAGTCCTTCCAACAATGCTGTCAGGTGAGTGTTATTCCCCATAGTTGTGCTGGGGAGCTATTGGAGAGGGAATGCCTTTGCAAAGGCTGCCTAGTGAGTTCATGGCAGAGGCAAGAGTCAAACCAGGGAAGTCAGGGTTTGTAGGTCAGCCTCTTAGGCACAATGCTACACCTGTTTGCCAAGATTAAATATTCCTAGAAGAGAGGCCCATGTCGGTTGTCAAAATAATGACGCTTTGCACTATATTCCCTTTTCATCCCTCCTACCCCCCTCTCTGAGCCATGGCACATAAGCAAAGTACAGTAATGCAATCCAGCTTAAAATATCTTTCAGTTTTTTCTTGGAAGCCGTCCTAAAAGCAAGCGGTAAATGCTTCATTTAATTAGTGGGAGTCCACTGACCTAGCATAAAAATGATCTTTTATCATGACAGGCTGATGTTTGCCAAATGATGATTTGTTTAATCAACAAGATCAGCTTTTTCATCAACTCATGAAGGAAAATAAATCAAAACTATAGTCTCTTAGATAGAGCATCATATTAAAGACAAGGAAAATTACTAAGTAGGTCTGGAGTTAGAGCTCACTCTTTCCTTTGTACCTTTTAAAGACCATTTCTGACATTTCAATGGATGCATTGATTTTAACCATACAGAGAATTCCTCAGGAAGAACCAAATATTCTCTGGCCCTAATGCAATAGTCATAACTAAGGCTAAGATCCTCTGTGGACTTACTTGGAGCAAGTCCATTGAGCACAATGGGGCTTGCATCAAATAAGCATGTTTAAGATTCGACTGTATATCTCATTGGCAAATAAGGGAATTATTAACAATTAACTTGAGCCTGTAATTCTATACTCATCTGGTAAATTCCACTGAACTCAGTGGGGATTACTTCTGAGTAAACATGCATAGAATTGTGCTATAAGTTACCTTGATCACGGGGGGGGGGGGGGGGGCTTGGTCATGAGTAAGATAGCCTGGGGCTTCTGCCTCAATATCCAACTTATTTCTTGTCTCTCTTACTTTCTTTTCCAAAACGTCTTATTTATTCTGAACTGTATTTGCATCTATTCATTCTGATACTGTTATAGTTCTTGGTTCAGCATCCATTGCTCTGCACTTTTTGCATTTTGTTCACCTATTTGGAGAGAGTAGACAGAGAAATAATTATTTTTTAAATTAAATTTAATTTCTTGAATTAAAAAGAAAAACAGGTCCATACAATATTTACAAGAAAACAAAGGAATGAAATAAAAAATATATAAGCATGGTAAGAAAGAAACTGAATCACAGCCAATCCTGCGTAAGGATCCACGGCCAGCCCATAGGGTCGGCCGCAGGATCTTCAGACCTTCCTGGGCCACTCTGACATGAACTGGGGACTCCTGAGGAGAAGGGGACATTTGTCCCCTTCCCCCAGCGTAGGTCTGCCCGGCCCCAATGGGCCTCCCTGGATGTACTTCGGTTCTCAAGCCGGATATTGGATGTATATCCGGGGCTGCGGGGAAAAAGCCACCGAGCCCGGGAATGGGAGCAGGATATCGGCAGCACTCACCCCCGATATCCCCGCTCCCTCCCGGGCCAGCTCGCCTAACAGACTGATGCAAATTGTACCTGCACCAGCAGCTGCAGTGTTGTCCGGGAGGCGGAGTACGGGCTGCCGGTCTGCGCACCAGCAGCCTTTACTTCACAGGTGCCAAGACGCACTTTACGGCATGTTTATGGCACCCTCCACCTGCGGAGCGCACGCTCCACAGGCGGCTACTTCCGCAGGATTGTGCCGTCAGTATAGTATTATATCATGGGACTTCATTTAACACTAACAATGGTAATTACATTACAATTACACCTTACAAAATGACATATTTGAGAAACATTTCTAAGTAAAATTATTGTGTGTTAGTAATTTTAGGTACTTTATAAGTAAAAAGATGATGCCATTGATGATGATGCACAACTCCAATTGATATATAATCATTATCTCTGGTTAACGCATCTCTGGACAACCTTCCTGAAGCTGAAATCACTGAACATGTCACAGATTGACTCTATGTGCACATTCCAATGACGAGTATCAAATGGTTTTTGGAGCCTCAAAAAGTTCAAATATGGATGTAGGGAAGCAGCTGGTAAACGGGCAACCATTGGGGGAGTTGACCATGACAGCTGCTAGAAGGAAAAAAAATGATTGTCTTAATCCATCAAGGGTAATTTGTGCAAGAGTCAAGCATCATGTGCAATTCAACACTCAGGAAACAGGCCATGCGCACAAAACAGCACTTGGGGGGGAAAGGCATGAAATCTTTTCCTGTACATCATGCATGACAGCACCAATTGCCTGTTTGTAAATGCTGATTACAGTCATATCTTCCCTCCCTCTCCCCAGCCTGTGTTATCAAAGCTGATGATTCTATACTGTCCTTTGAGCACGACATGCCCAGAAACAAGTGTAGAACTTGGCACTGTGTGTATATCTCTGAACTGAAATAGAGAGTATGTACTGTCAAGAAACTTCCCTATAGGCTATGTCCCCAAATTTAAAAAACAATGTGTGGGTCCAGTGGAGGAAATGGGGGGGGGACCATCTGGTGTATAATCTTCTAAGGATCACTGTCTCCAAGAAGTTATTTTATCAGACCAAACTGAATTCCACAACATTCCACAACAGCCGACTTGGGTCCCTTCGGGGAGAAAGACAGGGTAAAAATACTGTAAATAAATAAATGTAAATAAATAAACATTTCTCGGCACATGAACCCCTCCATTCGGGGGCCTCCTGTTCTCGCTGCACGCACCGCTGGTTACACCGCAAGTTGGATAGGATTGCGCTGTCAATTTTGATTGTTTCGTTTTCTTAGGTTTGCATTACGGCCTTAGACTGCATGAAAGCACATCAGGAACCGCTCCCCAGGCCAGAGATTTAGATTCACTGCAGTAAGTGGTCGATTGTGCAAAAGAGCTGTTTTGGATCTCCTAATCACATACGGGAGAAGATTGCTGGCGGGGTGGGGTGGGGAGTATCTTTCCTGCTACATTTCTATTAAATGACATAAGTCAGATTTTCTGGATTCCATACTAGTGTTTTTCCACCACTGAGTGATAGGATTTGGATTCTCAACATTAATCCTTTTACACGGCTATCATATCCTTGGTGATGAAACACTTCAGATCATGTCAGATTTCTGTCAGCCCGAACAAACATCAGACATGGCTTATCATTCAGAAAATGCATTCTGGTAAGTGCACCATATCTTCATGCAGTTTTAAACCAATGTTAATGGCACAAAGAAAAACCATAAGCACAAACAAACAACTCTGTTGCCATCATGTGTACTGATCAACTGTATAACGTGCAACTATCAAACGTAAAAACGTCACACAGCCACATGCAATTTTCAAAACTTAACACGATGGCATTTCAATCTCGTGGATGCAACAGAATATTCATAGAGCACATCAGAAATCAGCTGTAGCAATGCCTCATCCATCCATTCCCGAAAGGTTTGATCCCCACCATGCTCTAATATGTGACAGAATAAATTGCTGGATTTCTGAGGGATATACTCGTACACCTTTCCTCTCTTCCAGTAACCAGGTGAGGCTTTGTGTAACAGTTCTAATCTGGCATCTTCAGGCCACAGTCATTACTTTTGACAACATGCTCAGTAAAGAAGGTCACCCACTTAATAATGAATCCGCACAAATTAGTCGCATGAAGAGAACACCAATGACAGCTATCCTGGGAAGTAACACTTATTGCATCGGGCATGCGATAACATATGACAGCTGCAGCCTTTCTTGTACTGTAATTTTCCTCAGGGCTTCACATTCAGTAAGAGAGGAAGTACATCGGGAGTGAAAAATTACTGCCTTCTGGTTATTCTTAATATCAAATGGTTAGATACTGTATGTATATATTAATACAAACAATACTCCAAGATGCAGGATAGGTAGCTTGTAAAGATAACTCAAACCATGTGTAAAATGCTATGATAAAAGGGCATCCACCACCATTCCTTATGTGTGCATCAGATCCACCACCATTTGATCCACCACCATTCCTTATGTGTGCATCAGAACTCCTCTTGAGCAGAGAGAGAGAGAGAGAGAGAGAGAGAGAGAGAGAGAGAGAGAGAGAGAGAGCTCACCTGCAGCAGTTTTTTCATCATGTACTTCAAGGAAGGGGGCTCCATGCATTCAAAAGAATGCATCTGTAGGTTTGATCCTTTCGCTGAACTGAGTTATAAGACAGAAAAGGAGAACGTCAAAAAAGGGGAAAAATAACAAGAGTTGCAAACTACAGTAGTATTTCAAAACCTCCTTCTCTTTCACTTGAAGTATATTTCTTCACAGAAACGAAGGAAATCTGCCTATATGCTTGTGAAGTCTTCACAATTACTCCTCCTATGCTTGCATGTAATTCCCTCCCACAACCGCAGTTGTGGGAGAGGAGTCTGGGGAGAATCAAGACTGCTCTGTGGTCCAAACAAAGATGCCCCTTCCCAAAATTACTCTTCACCTCCGTTTGCCATTGTCACCAGTCAGGGTTGGCCAGGCCAGGCTGTCATGTTCCATACCCTAAGAGGGCTAACCCAGCCAGGCTGAACCCCTGGGACCAGCCCATCCATGAGGCCAACTGAACTAATTGCCCCAGGGAGCAGATTGGTGGAGGAGGGCGGCCATCTCTGTCTGTCTACTTGCCTTCAAGTCAGTGCCTGTCTGATTACTAACCCTCTTTCTTCCTGGACTGGGAAAGGAAGAGGGGGTTAGAGAAGAAGAGGAAATGTGGAGGGGGGGTGCACATCGTCAGGTAAAGAGACGAAATGTGGAGGGGAGTGCTCATCGTCAGGTAAAGAGACGAAA
This sequence comes from Plestiodon gilberti rubricaudatus, assembly GCA_026170595.1. Classification (NCBI taxonomy): domain Eukaryota; kingdom Metazoa; phylum Chordata; class Lepidosauria; order Squamata; family Scincidae; genus Plestiodon; species Plestiodon gilberti. The sequence goes on along the minus strand of JANXHW010000002.1, from coordinate 188,521,298 downwards.
TGTGGAGGGGAGTGCACATCGTCAGCAGTGCACATCATCAGGCACATCGTCAGGTAAAGAGAAGCAGCATTTGGCTGCCCACCTCAGGCATTGGGAGGTGTTCGGCCAGCTCTGCCCCCAAGCCCTGCAGTGAGATTCCACCCCCATTTGCCAATGGGTAGAGAGTGGGAGGAGCTACTGCCTGCTGCTGCCCAACACAAGTAAAGGCAACCTCCAGCAACCTGGTGCTAGCAAAGGTTCATACTGTTTTGATTCCCATCCGACTGTACAGGGTAGTGAAGTATTTTTTTTTTTTAGCTGCAGGAGCCTTTTTTAATAACTGCAAACAAAACAACAAAACTCTGTGGAGCTTTCATGAAACCCAAAATGGTCACACAAATATCCTTCCCATCCCGTATCCCTTTTGTGTCTTGTTTGCCAGAGTGCGGGCCAGAGAATTCTCCCCCCCCCCTTTTTAATTGCACAATGTCTAGTGCAACATTGGATGCCTAAGAAGAAAAAAGAACTGCACATTTTACCAGATTTAAAATAGAAACGTGCGCTAGCATACCAATATGTTAATACTTGTTTCTTTGCAACTAGTTAAATAATCAATGCAGAACTACTTTTAACATTTTAGGGCAAATAATGAACCAGACTGTATTTATAGCAAATGCTGAGACTCATAATCTATTTGCAAGTCCCTGTGTCAGCACTGCTGTCCGCAATAAAGGAAATTTGGTAAGAAGCTTTATCAGCATAAAACACATTTTGAAATTCATGAACATTAATAACTGGCATGGCAAATAAAGGGTTCCATCTGCGTAAGATGATTTAACCTTGGTAAACAGTATTTTTTAGTCAAACAGAATGGGTAATCCATCAGTTTAGGAAGGGCAAAAACACCTGGTTGTTTTGAAGTTAAATGGAATGAAAGCTAAGAAAGAGGATTTGTTCCAGTGACTGGAAAATTAACAGGAAAACCATGTAGCACTACTGCCTGCAACTGAAGACCAGTTTTCAAATTAATTAAATTGAGCCAATTAACTTAAATTGTGTAAATACTATAAGTGAAGTTTCTGTGGTGAGCAGTGTGGGATAAACTGCCACAGTATGTAAGCTTTTCAGTTTAACTCAGTGCAAATTTGGCATCTACAGAATTTTATAAATGACTTTACATAGCATAAACAAGTGTCTCATATGTGTGTAAGAGCAGTAGATCTGACTACAGAGTAAGGAGCATGACTGTGCAAAAGAGTTATAAATAGCTCTTTGTTACATTAATGGTGCAATCCTCCCTAACTTTAGAGTGGCGGAGTGCGCGCTTTGCCACTTTAAAGCATCGCAAACATGCTAAAAATCACATTTGCGACGATTCGGGTGTAAGTGGCACCGGCGCAGAGGCCAGCACCGCTCACACACCTGGTGTCCCGAACCTGTGCCAGACAACCCAGATAAGGCCTAGGCCGCTCAGTGCAGGGGTGGGGATAGGCAGGCTGGCGAGGGAGGGGGGCCATTGGCCGGCCTGGGCTGGGAGGGGGCGGGGATATCGGCGGGGTGCTCTGCCAATATCCTAAGCCCCTTCCCAACCCGTATCAGCCTTACACGGCCTCCCCGAATGTACGCCAGGTCTGGACCTGGCGTACATCCGAGGAGGCCCATAGGCCTCGGGCTCCCTTACACCCATGGAAGGAGACGTCCCCTTCCCCCGAGGTGTGGCCTAACAGTCCTGGGGCAGCCCACAATGGGCTTAGGATACAGCGGCCGGCCCTTTAGGCTGGCCATGTATCCTTACACAGGATTGGGCTGTAAGTTCATTACTGTTGCCAAAAGACTTTTAAAAATGTTTGTTGCTAAGATACTTTTTGTAATCAGTTGTGAGCAAGAATAGAACATGTGCCAGACCGGACTGTATTATGGCGCCAGACCGGACTGTATTATGGCGCAACGCAAGGGCCACGCCGTGTTCCTGTGCCGTGATTGTGTGGAGCCATGCTGTAAAAGGATTTCCCTAAGCCAGGAGTTGAACCAAGAGGGAAAAACCTGAGCAGCAGCCACCATTTCACTCACTGCCATGTGTCAAAGCGCTCACAAGCTCTCTACTCTGCACCCCACCCTCACTGATATGCTAAGTATGGTCCTGGGAGAAGAAAATACAGAGGGCCACCTGAAATGACTCATCCTAGACTCTCCAGAACCTCTGCTTTGTCTCATGATTGAATCAGCCAGCTCCTTAACGACTGGACCATCAAACCAATCACCCTATTCCCCTGTCCTAGTCTTTGTGTATAGTGTTACCCAGAGGTGTACCTGTGGTCCATTCAAAGTACATTCCTCCCCTTTTTCCCTATGTGCTTAAGTGTCCCCAGGATATGTTTGGCCCTATAAAAAGTAGAGACAGCCTGCCAGTCTCTCTCTTGTGTTTTGGACTCTTACTCTGGTGAGCTCTCTATCTTGTTCTCCTTCCTCCCCCTTTTGCCCGTCCTCTCTTGCACAACCCACCTCTCTTGGCATTACTTCTCAGTTAGCCACTCTCTGTTGGTTCCTGAACCTAGCTTGTTCAGAACCTTAGAGCCATTTTGTTTCTCCCCCTTCTCCTCATGTCCTCCCTCCCCTCCCTCCCTCCCTCCCTCTCTCTCTCCACCCAGTACTGCAATCTCAAGACAACTCCTCTTCTCCAGGACAGGTAAATATCACCCATGTGTACAAACCAAGGACACCTGCTAAGTCTCTGTCTCTTTCTATCTAAGTTTCCTAGCCCTGTATGTTGTGTATGATTGGATTTTTGTATATGTATGACTGAACTATCTAGTAAAAATTGAAAGCAACCCATGTGTGTCCTCAATATTTTTTAAACGGAATTCTGGAAGTCCAACTCTGGTATACGCAGGTCTCAAGATCCCTGCATATATCAAATTGCATATTTAAGCTATTCCCCATAATAATAACTGGCAATTTTGATAACATTACACTGACTGAAGTATTTTCAGAGGAGAGTAGCCCTGTTATTACATAGTGGCAAAAACAACAAAGAGTATTGTAGCACCTTGAAGACCAATATAATTATTGTATTCATAGTAAGAGGTAACACGGGTAACCCGGTCATGTTAAAAAGTAGCGCTCCAGCCAATAGTAACAATAACGAACCTACCCGGTATGGACTTAATCGCCCAGAAATCCGGATAGAAAGAAATTTGTTTCTTTCTATCCAATCTTTCTATCCGGATTTCTGGGCGATTAAGTCCATACCGGGTAGGTTCGTTATTGTTACTATCGGCTGGAGCGCTACTTTTTAACATGACCGGGTTACCCGTGTTACCTCTTACTATGAACATTGTTGCCGGTTATAATAGTTTTCGTTCGAAAATATTTATTGTAGAATAAATGACTGGCTGAAGTAGTAAGATGATTATTTTATGCACACTGATCCATTAAGCAAATATAGAAAAATAATGAAAATTCTAGCATTGAAGGCAGAAATGTGGAGCTCTGAATGTGATGGGGTATATCCATTTAAGTAGCAACATCATATAATACAGTGGCACTCTATTGTGAGTGTGCAAGTCTTGAGCAAATAGTTCCTAGAATATGCAAATCCTTTCTTTTTGTTTTTGTGTATCAAAAATAGTACCATTTTGCTGTTTAAGAATGCAAATAAAAATAGAGAAAATCAGTAAAGTGCCCCCCCCCCTCCGAACAGGAGATTACAACAAGGGGCAAATGAGAGAAATCTTGTTGCTGGGCTCAACAAGAAGCAATAAAAAGATAGAACCTAAAAACAGGAAATTTTTAATTAATGGCACAAGAGCCCTAAAAACCCTCGGTACTGCTTTGTGTCCATAGTGGACAGGCTAGCACTGGAATTGCTTTTTAAAATCAACAAAATTGCCACAAAATCAAAAAGTGGGGGGAAATGAGGGCTCAACCCAGAAAAGTGAAGATTTCTCAGTGATGACTGGATTCTCTGTAAAAACTAAACAAAGGGTAACCAAAAGGTAAACAAAGGATAAACGTGAGTAAACCAAGGATGGCAATTCTGAGGTGAAAACTGCTAGTGTGGAAACAACCTGAATATCCTTTTGTTCTCCTAACTTACCCTGAATCATCTTGCTCATAAAAGAACAGTTACGGTAATATTTTATCCTTCAGACTGGAAGGGATAGAGCAAGAATTCATCTAATAATACTTCTGTTTCTTCATCACTCTCAACAGCTGGTGCCCCCTGCCATTTTTGATACACAAAAGCAGGTCAGTCAAAATCTAATATTGAGGACAAGAAATGAATGCACACCATCTTCATAGCTGACAATTCCTTTCGTTGTTATGTGATGCTCAAGCAAACATAATACCAGATTCGCCTGGTATCCTTTGTATTTTAAGCAGACCTGTCAGAAGCCTTATTGTTTAAAGGATCTTCAAGCGCCACCTACTGGTTTATTTGGTGTAGGTCAACCTTAATTTCACCCTCTTGCCTATTAAATTCTGTTAAATTCAATCCTCCCCTCTAGTTCTAGACCATTATTTTTCTTAACATTGTTTCTGAGAGTAAGAGCTATGAGAAACCTGATTTCTTTTTTGTCAGACTAATAGTTTTTCAAACCTCTAGTGTTTTGTAACACCTTTTAATATAAGAAAGGGATTATAATGCGAAGAGAGGATTCTCTGGAGAAGACTCTGATGCTGGGAAAGATTGAAGGCAAAAGGAGAAGGGGAAGGCAAAGGATGAGATGGTTAGACAGCATCACCGATGCAACAAACATGAAAATGAGCGAACTCAGGAAGATAGTGGAGGACAGGAAGGCCTGGCGGGATATGGTTCATGGGATCACGAAGGGTCGGACACGACTTAACGACTGAACAACAACAATAATCCTGGAGTTCTTATAACGTATTTTCAGTTACTCCCCCTTGATTATTTTTTTTAATTCCAGGGGAAGGTTATATGGACAAAAATGGGAATGTCGTCTTTAAGACCTGGACACCCATTACTACTGGGAACAAGAAGATGGAGTTTTCCCAGTACCCCCTGGGTCAATCCATTGAGTGAGGAGGCATTGGAAATTCAACTTCCCTGGCTCACCAGCAGCAGTCCAGACCTCAAGGATGAAGCCTTTGCTACAGGTCATTCTTACTAGGCTGGACCTCTGCAGGAGTTTACATTGTGGAGACTCCTTAAATGGGAGCTGGATTAGGGCTGACCCACTGCTATCTGGAGAGGCCCACTCACAGGTCTCTCCCTATCCTTTAATTGCATTCTCTGTGTTTCTGACATCCTCATTTGCCCTAGAGTTCAGCAATCCTACTAACATCACCTTGCCGGAATAAAATGCAAAATTCTTCTTCCTCAGCCAATTTCTGCTATGTTTTTGGCTTTTTCTGAATGTGCAAATTGTATCCTCACATTCAGGCCAGTCCAAGCCTTTAAAGCAGGAAAGGAGGAAGGAGGAGATACAATTTGACTGTACTAAACCAAATGGTTGGACATCAGAAAGAAATTCTTGATAGGAAGGGCTGTTTGGCAGTGGAACAGATTGCCGAGGGAGCTGGTGGATTTCCCCTCATTGGAGATCTTCAAGCAGAGGCTCAACAGGCACCTGCTGAATATGTTCTAGGGCAGGGGTTCTCAACCTTTGGAGGCCCGGGTACCCCCTATCACGGTCCAATTTTCTGAAGTACCCCCTGCTAATTGACTGCTAATTAATTGGATCAATCAATCAATTAATTAGGTAATTAATTGTTAAATAAAAAAGTACTAAAACAAATTTAAATGTGAAAAAATGTCTTATTTAACTGTGTGTGTGTGTGTGTGGGTGTGTGTGTGTGTGTGTGGGTGTGTGTGTGTGGGTGGGTGGGTAGGAGGGAGGGACACACACATGCAAGGATCTCTTTTTTTCTCCAAGTCACACTTCCCAAAATCAGCTCCTCCCTCCCCCATCCCACCAAAGTACATTTTCCAAAGTTTAAAAATAAGCCCAAAACTAAAATCAGAGAGAAAGAAGGGCTCTGAAAATAATTACAAGTTAAAATCTATGTTAATTAACACTTAATTAGCTGCTGATGGGGCAGATAAGGGGCAGGGCTTGGTGTACCCCCAGCAAGAGGTCCGCGTACCCCTAGGGGTACCCATACCATAGGTTGAGAACCCCTGCTCTAGGAGGATTTCCTACTACAGGCAGGGGATTCGACTAGATGACCTTGTGAGTTCCTTCCAACTCTATGATTCTATTAAATGTTGAATACCAAGATATTATTCCATGCAATATTTCACTATGTGAAAAGTACCTGTTTAACATGGGTGTTCCAACAAAACATATATTCACATATCCAACACCTATGGTTTAAGATCAGCCTTAAGATGCTTACAGTTTGTCCTCATCATGCAAAGGCAACAGCCCATCTTGTAATCAGAGGCAGACCATGAAGGTTCCATTTCTAACTATAAAAGTAATTAAGAATAGTAGAACTGCCTTGCTGGATCTGAACCTGGGCCCAGCTGAAATGTTACAAACAGTCCACCGAGTTCCATAGACTGATCTTGAAATTTTATTAACTCAGTCCTCACAATAATAAAGGCTGTGCTTAAATTTTAAAGTTGGTCAGTCTCATTCTCACCCCTTCCACTGTTTTTGTTCAGAGACTGACAGCGCAATCCTGTGTATCTAAGCGCCGGGTGAGAGCGCTCCTACGGTGCTGGGTGTTGTAAACACACTGTAAAGCGTGTTTACATCACCTGGAGTATAAGGGCTGCCAGCGCAGTGACCGGCGGCCTTCTCTCCCCCAGTGTACCATCCCTGCGCCTGTCGGGCAAGGTAAGCCCTGCAGCAGCCAGTGCAGGGGCGGAGGGAGGGCGGACCAGGCACTGAGGGAGGTCAGCCATTGGCCAAACCGAGCGGGGAGAGGGCGGGGATATCGACGGCAAGCTCCATTGATATCCCAAGACCTTTCCCAGCCTGGGGCGGCCTTACACCCCAGGCTGGCATACATTTGAGTAGGCCCATAGGGCCTCAGGCCACTCGCACCCGGGGAAGGGGACGATTGTCCCCTTCCCTTGAAGTGCTTCCAGGCAGCCCCAGGGTAGCCCGGGAACAGGACAAGATGTGGCGGCCAGCCCTTTAGGCCGGCTGCCGCATCTTACACAGGATTGGGCTATGAAACAAAGTCCTGTTTTTTCAACTTTTCAGTCTTATCTTTGAAGGAAAAAAAGTCCTGTTTTTTCAACTTTCAGTCTTATCTTTGAAGGAACAATCTCAAATGAAGAAAATATTATCTCCGTGCCTTTTCACATAGAAAATCCTCCTTTAACTCCTTTAATCTTCCTTTAACTCAGTAGTAGAGGGCATTCATTTATCTTAGGGATTTCCTCAAAGGCTGTTATTTATTTCATTTATTTACTAGTCACTAAGTTATACTTTAAGAAAAACTAAATAAAACGTTAAAATCCAACTTTTAATTTTTTTAATTATCTATTTCTATCTACTCCATTTCATAATTTCATTTTAAAAAGACATATCTACCATTCATCTACAGAATTAATTGCAATCTCGTGCATGTTTACTCTGAAATAAGCCCTACTGAGTTCAAGGCAGCATACACTCAAGTAAGGATGTTGCAATCCTATGCATGCTTACCTGGAAGTAAACACTCTAGGACTTACTTCAGAGTAAATATGCATGAACTGCTTCAGACATGCTGCCTCTTCCTTACCTTTGACAATCTCCCCACCTCTCTGCCGCCTCCACCACAAGAGATGGGAGCCCAATTAATGTATTCTCAATGCAGCAACGTGAAACAACTTCAGCTGGGGAAGTATTCAAAGTGCTGGATTTAGTCATTTGCAATGGATCTGCTCCAAATACTGTGAGGACAGGGAAAATGAACCCTAATTACTCCAAACCAGGGGTTCTCAACCAGTGGTACTAATTCCACCAGTGGTACTTCGGCCAGCTGCTGGTGGTACTCGGTCCACAGGAACCCTGCTCCGACGCGGTGCTTTCGGCAGTGCGTTTTCACTCCCGAGAGGCTCCTGCCTTTGGCTGAACCTCTCGAAAATGCTGAGAAGGGTGCTCACACTTGCCCAGAGCCTCCAACTTGCATTTTCTGGCCTCTGAAAACCTGAAAACCCAGAAGTAACTGGCGATGATGTCATCGCCAGTCACTTCCGATGGTACGCAGCAGGAGAGTGGCGCTGGAGGTGGTACTCAGCCGGGAAGGAGTTGAGAACCCCTGCTCTAAACCAAGTTTCAGGCAAATGGGAAAAGCAGTTTCATTTTTGCAAACAAAACCATGGTCAGTTGTCTCTCACTCATTTCTCATTACAACATCACTCATTACAACATTGAGTGTTGCAGCTCATTTGTTACTCTGCAGATAGGCACCAGATTTAGAGAGGTGGTGGATTTAGTATCACATTTCAGGAAGATTGTACAACTGATGGTGATATTTTTTTTTTAAGAAAAGAACATTAAACTCAGGCTGTTCTCTGCTCTGCTTTGTTTGTTGAGGGCAAAGTAAAGAGTTTAAAAATTGTCAAAACACACACCCCGGACAGACATTGTAATAAATGCCAATACATTCAGCCACTGAAAACTAGAAGACTTAAAAACTTATTACTCAAAAAGTACTTGGTGGTTTTTCATCAGAATAGCAAAAGAATCCTTTAGTTGAATTTTTGTAACAACTTCAGGGTCACAAATACAAAGAGAATTGAGTAATTTGTGGTGAAAAAGAAAGGTGCAAATATTTTGGACAATTATCTTGCTTGTACATTGGCCATTAGCCACCGCAGACAGTGACATTCTCTTCATTGCTACCCTTGCCTCCTCATGGCTGCTATTTTTATTTTCCCACAATGCTTTGGATGCAGTTTGGGGCTCTATGGACAAAAATTGGCCGCTGCCAGTTGGGTCAGCCATGTTTTTGTGGTGGGTACCATTTTATTTTCCCACAGTGCTCCAGTTCTGTGCTGCTTCTAGAGCACTGAGGGAAAATAAAATGGCAGTCACCAGGAGGTGGATCAGGAGGCATACATAAGTCCTCTACTACCAGCCAAACAAATTATGCACCCTGCCACCAGATGCCTAAAGAGTAATGAATGCTTAGTGAACAGAGTTCCACAATGAACCCCATTCATACTGATCTGTTGCATATTGTTATTTCTGAATGAATGGAAAACAAACCAAAATGGGCCCTATTCGGTTCTTTTCCCATTCATTCCAAAAATGAATGCACACCGCTACTAATTTGTTCTAGCTGCTCCTCAACTCCCTCAATATTTGCACATATACCTTGCGCCTGCCTGTTCCCATTATTTCTGTTACCCTTTAGCACCTATCCTTTGTAATGCACCTTCCATCTGCTGTATTCCCATTTTTAGTATTCAAACTCCACAATAAACATTAGCAAGTTTACAAGGCTTCTTGGTTTGCTAATGTTTCGATTAATCATCTTCTCTTCCCATCTGTCTCTGTTTAGTCAGTTCAATTCATCCTATTCATAAGTTACAGCATGCAAAATTCAATGTCGTCGATCAAATTCAATAAAGTTTTCTTTGTCCATGAAAACTTCCAAGCATTTCCCCCACATTCCATCCAGGCACACTGGCCAATCTCAAAGAAGCATGTTGAGCAATTGTCAGCAATTCCTCTGCACGCATTGGTAACCCTACAAGCACCTGAGCGGAGATGCCTATTCTGTGGCCATCAGTCAAAGGAGCTGGATCCTGCCCACTCCACATTTATCATCTTTGGCAGGGCATTGTGCTGGTCGTCTCCCCCCCCCCCCAGTTCCAGATACTAACCGTGAAACACAATTTTCTTGTCTATTTGTTTCTCCATCCCACATTCACAATGTAGATAAAAAAATTGCTTCCAATTCTTTTTCTGTTCCATGTAGCTTTCCCACCCACCTTAAATTTTCTGTTGGCTTTAGTTCCTGCTTATTTTTCTTGGGTTTTCTGTTCTTGCAGTGCAATCCTATCCAACTTATACCACCAGTGTAACTCAGCGGTGCAGCGAGAACGGGAGGCCCCAGAACAGAAAGGGGATTCAAATCCCCTCCAAAGGGGGATTCAAATCTCCCCCCCCTCCAAACCCTCCCGCCCCCGCTGGTTACACTGGTGGTGTAAGTCAGATAGGATTGCACTGTCAGTAATGGAATTTCCTTTGGAGGGATTTGGATCCCCTTTCCATTCTGGGGCCTCCCATTCCTACTGCACCGCTGAGTTACACCAGTGGTGTGAGTTGGATAGGATTGAGCTGAGTTACGCTGGTGGTGTAAATTGGATAGGATTGCGCTGGTGGTGTCTGTTAGGAGTTTGATTACTTTGTGTGGTTCTGCCTTCATTGTTGTGTTTTATTTGCTATTTGTTTTTCTCTTTTTATCGTGTTTATAGCTTTTATTAGATGCATTGCATTTTTTAATGTATTTGTTGTGAGCCACCCGGAGCATCCTGGTTAAAGGAGGAAAGATAGGATAGAAATGTTTTTAAATAAATATTACTTTGGTGGCAACGATTACTGCTCCCATGCCCTGGAGAAAATGTATGAATGCCTTCTGCATCACATGGGTACTACTCACACATCAATACTATACACACACACCCCTCCAGGAGAGCTCATGATGCTGGTGACTATGCACTGTAACAAAACAGCCATATGTTGCCAATACATCATTGGAGACAGACACAGGCCAGGGGTTGGATCTGCACTGGCTGGTGTTCCAACAGTCTCAGTTCCACTTGCTCCTTTGTTTTTGGCATGGCCTTAAAACACTCAATGCAGTGCTGAGCTTTTGACTAAAGAGGCCAATTATACATGCACGACTAAGATTAGTGTGCTGTACTAAAGAGAAATAATGGAACTACAACTCCGTCTTTTAGTGAAGTAAACACAGCATGGTATTGGGTTTTATATACATTTATCTTGTTTATTGTTCTAGATAATTCTGGAAAGATGGTTTATCTTCAGCTATGTTTAAATTCTTCCCTGAAGAAAGGAAAAGGAGTGGGAGGTAGAAGCAGAAAATGTGGAAGCATTCATTCAAGAAGCACACCTCGAATAACTGAATGTGCTTCAAGAAATGTTTCATACATTTTGTCCAGAAAATATATTATTTGTACACTGCACTTACTGACAGCCCAATCCTGCCCAACTTTTGTATGATACTGTAAAAACACCGCTCACACCACCGCCGTCCCAGACCCTCACCAGGCAACACAGGTGAGTGCTGTGCCGGGCGATGGGAGGGCGTGGGGAGGTCAGGCAGGGGTGGCGAGGGAGGGGTCCATTGGCCAGCCTGGGCTGGGAGGGGGCGGGGATATCAGCGCTGGGTTGCGCCAATATCCAACGCCCCTTCCCAGGCTGGAAAATCTTCCCAGACTACATTCAAGTCTAGCACCCAATCCCTTCTTTGAGTGTTAAGAATTACTAATGAAATGGATTTAGAGTCAAGCACCTTCTGAATTCCACCCCAAATGGAAATTTACAATGATAGCTGGTGAGTATACACAGCCCAAGTCTAGCCAATAGCCAGCTTCCTCCCTATGTTCCCAATTGGGGAGCTCCCAAACTTTGGGCACAAGAAGTTGTGTAGTCTGAGCCTATCCAGAACATCTGGATCTCTTTGACCAAACATAAGTTGATATAAGAAAAAGTTGAAACAGCCTTACATTACGCTCTGTAAAGCCTGCCCCAGGGTCATGTGTCTGTGGCCACCTGTCAGGCAACTTCCTTGAGCCCGGCCTCATAAGGAGGTATGAGACAATTCCTTTGCAAATATTTCATGCGGACACCTGGAGAACTCTACAAAGGTAGCCAGATGCCCCAGAATTTCCAGGGATACCTGCGTCTACAGTCAGTGGTTCCAGTGGTTAATTCCATAGAATCATCAGGAAGATTTCTCTAGCGCAATTTGAGCATTTCAGGGATGGGGCAGCACATCTGAAGTGTTTCGAGCAGTGTCAGCTGGGGGTGCCCCTGATTTAGCACAACACAACAGATGCTGAAAAGCAGAATTATGGGAGGAAACAATCATGCAGTATGATCAAAAGCCATTTTCCCTTCAGAAGCTCTTGTTGCAAATTCACACATTTTTCAAAGCAGTATGGGAGTTCCTTGATGGGAGGAGCTGCTAAAAAGGGAAAGGTACATCCCTGCAACATCAACTGCAACTTTTACAGGCATTCAAGCCACTATTTCCTCAATCTTTCACCACAAACCTGTTGAAGGTAATGAAACATTTTGAAATATTTCCACGCATTCCTCTTTCCTTGTGCATTATCTAATCTGAAATACTCTGAGAAACAAACAATTGGGTTTAAGACTTGTTCCCCTAGCCCAGTGGTTCACAAACTGGGAGGCGCGGCTCCCAGGGGAGCCGCAGAAACCAGCCAGGGGAGCCACGGAGTGCCACGGAATCCTTTCGGAATACATTGCAATGCCAATTGGCAGGCATCAACATCATGTAATGGGGAGCCACGGCCAATGGTTGCCAATGGTCAAGGGAGTCGCAGGTCGAAAAAGTTTGGGAAACATTGCCCTAGTCTTATCCGATAGAGGTACAACCCCATCCTAAGCACAACTCTTTGCTTAAGATTACAGCCATATGGTTGAGTATGTTATACACAATACACTAAACTGCTGTACTGGAAATGTAATGAACTGGTGGTGTGGCAAATCCCCGCATTCAGAAATTTGTCTGGAAGCCAGTACAGTATAGTGGTTGCAGGACTGAAGAGCTATCAGTTCCCATAGCAGATTGCCACTGGGCATCTGAGTGATACTTGTCAACTTTTGCCATTTTTATTTTGTATTTGAGCCATATGACAACTTCCATATGTCAGTGGTGGTATTCAGACTCCTACATACAGATTGTCAGGCCCTTACGAAAAAGAAATTGCTTCTTTGCTTTTTTTTTCCACAAGAGCACGATCTTCAATATATTGCTCACCCAAGGAAGGAGCAATTAGCAAAAATGACAAGGTGCTATCATGCCACTGGCCTTACTGCCAGCAAGAACTACAGTGCTTCTCTTCAAAGGAACTGAAGTGACAGCAAGACTTGTTTCATACAAGAAGGATTTGTTAGCCAGGAGCAAGCTAGTCTGTGCTGTCCTCCTTACTCTTACTTCTTACTCCCCAAAGGAGAAAGGCATAGCAGGAAATGCCACATAAGACTTTCTGTTCAATTCAGTTTTCAAAGAAAAAGGAACTCTTATCATTTAGACATTCTGTTACCTTATTGGAGAAAATCTAATGCACAGCCCAATCCTATTTAAATCCCCACGTAGTGATGCAGCGGTATTGGTGCGGCTACTGCTGTATCCAACAGGGGATTTTCAGCTGCTGGAGGTCTCCTTGCCCCTGGGGTAAGCCCAGTAGCCGCTATGGGTCAACCCATTTACTGTATTTTTCACTCCATAAGACGCACCCCCCCCCAAAAAAAATAGGGGGAAATGTCTGTGCGTCTTATGGAGCAAAGTGTAAAAAAATGACTTCCTTAAACAAGTTTTCCGGCCGCTTGGCTGCTTACCTGGTTGTTTTTCCGCAGCTCCAATCTTCTTCCTGCGTCCCCTAGTCAGCAGCTTGAAGACGCGAGCCTCCAGGTGCTGGACGTGACCAGGAGGCTCTCTGCAAACATCGCAGCAACTGCGATGTTTGCACAAAGTTCCCAGGCGCTAGACGCGGCCAGGAAGCCCTGCTCAAACATCGCAGTTGCTGAAGATTGGAGCTGCGGAAAAACAACCAGGTAAGCGGCCAAGAAGCCGGAAAACTTGTTTAAGCAAGTCATTTTTTTTTATTTCCCTATTTTTCACTCCAAAATACAAACGCGTCTAATGGCCCATGTGTCTTATGGAGCAAAAAATACGGTAATCATTTGATGTTGTCTGTAAACCGCTTTGTGAACTTTTTGTTGAAAAGCAGTATATAAATATTGTTAGTAACAACAACAACAACAACAACAACAACAACAACAACAACTGTGAAGAAGGCCAATTCCATGCTCGGGATCATTAAAAAAGGGATTGAGAATAAAACGGCCAATATCATTATGCCTTTGTACAAATCGATGGTAAGGCCACATCTGGAGTATTGTGTCCAGTTCTGGTCACCACACCTCAAAAATGATATAGTTGAATTGGAAAAGGTGCAGAAAAGAGCGACCAGAATGATTCATGGGCTGGAGCACCTCCCTTATGAGGAAAGGCTACAGCGTCTGGGGCTTTTCAGTCTAGAAAAAAGGCGCCTGAGGGGGGACATGATTGAGACGTATAAAATTATGCATGGGATGGAGAGAGTGGATAGAGGGAAATTCTTCTCCCTCTCGCACAACACCAGAACCAGGGGACATGCACTAAAATTGAGTGGAGGGAGAGTTAGAACGGACAAAAGAAAATATTTCTTTACCCAGCGTGTAATTCATCTGTGGAACTCCTTGCCACAGGATGTGGTGATGGCACCTGGCCTAGATGCCTTTAAAAGGGGTTTGGACAGATTCATGGAGGAAAAGACCATCACAGGTTACAAGCCATAAGCAACCTCCTGGTTTTAGAAGTGGGTTTTCTCTGTGCCAGGTGCAAGGGAGTGTCAACGGGAAACAGGTTATCTTGTTGTCTTGTGTGCTCCCTGAGGCATCTGGTGGGGCCACTGTGTGACACAGGAAGCTGGACTAGATGGGCTTTTGGCCTGATCCAGCAGGGCTCTTCTTATGTTCTTATATGTTAACTCGGACCTGTGCCAGCTCAATCACGTTGAATTGCTGGTGCAAGTCCACATTAACCCCAGAACATGGTTCAGGTGCAGGAAGGGGGTCGGGATTTGGTGTGCACCACTGCCGATTCTGCCCCCCCTCCCAGGCCTGATCCTCCCCCTCCCTGGTCAGTGCCCTTTCTGCCCACCTCTTCCCCATTCAACCCCCTCCCCACCTCCCTCCATCCCCCCTGCACAGGTTTACCTGCTCCAGCAGGTCTCCGTGGGTCCACCTACGCATGGGAGGCCACTCCAGCCTCCCCACCAGCAGGCCTACTGCACGCTTCAGTGGAAGCTGCTTTGCAAGTGCCGTGAAACAGCCTCTGCTGGTGCAACGCTAGTTACGCCAGTGGGGGAGGGGTATAGGCTTGGGCTGTCAGGCACAAAATGCAAGATGGACCAATGTTAGAAGGAGATTTGGGTCCCAGTCTTATCCATCTTTCCAGCACTGATGCAGCTATGCCAGCGGGTTGCATGCTGCATTCTGAGGGGGTAGTCGTGGAGGCCTCCTCAAGGTAAAGGAACATTTGTTCCCTTATCTCAGGGCTGCATTGGTGCTGGAAAGCTGGATAGGATTGGGCCCTAAATCTCCTAGAAGAACTTCTGCAAGTCTAAGTATACCCAACAATCAAACTTGTCCAAGCAAGGTAATTGGAGTCCATTTTCTGCTCCACTTGTTCCTAGACCAGTTGAGGGTTCCATTTGCAACCATCGCATATAATAATCCAATATGAGCATTTATGTTAGATCTGTGTTATAATTATATCCTATAGTGCTGTTTCCCGCAGCACTCTGTTTTTCAGGAAAACATCCACAGCATTCAAAGAGGTATTCCTGTACTTCTCATGCTGTGTATTATTATTATTATTATTATTATTATTATTATTATTATTAATAATAATAATAATAATAATGTTAATTTTAAATATTTATTGAAGTAGTCCTGCATTTTATTTCCAATAGTATCAACCTTTCTATTTTGAGATGTCAATTCATAGAGAAAGCTAATTTTATATATATGTACATATATATGTACATATACATTATATATATGTACATATGTATGTACATATACATTATGTACATACATACATACATACATACATACATACATATATACATACACTAACCTGCTCAATACAATGTCAAAATATCCAGACAACTCTCAAAAACTAAAAAGTTCTAAAGCTGGTTTTGTTGTCATTTTAAAGGATTCTTTAGCAATACATAATTGAGAGAAAAACATACTAATCTTTTTTTATGTAAAGGAAATAGGTATAGGCACAGAACAAAGCCAGAATGAAAATCAGCCTGGCGCAATAGCCCCCACATTCATCTCCAGCAACAAGATTCAGAAAATGCCTCTCATTTACATAACCAATTTCTTTACTTCTCTGTTCTTTCCTGATAACAACAAACATCCCAACACTAAACTCTCTTGGAGCTTTTTTCCATTGAACAAGGTTCAAATGACAGCAAAATTTGTTATTAAGATGGAAATGGAAACTCACTTGCCTATTTCTGTTCCCAAGTTTCACTCCAATAGATTATTGCCTTTATCACAACCTGTCTTTGATTACAACCTGTCTGTCTCTAATTCCACTAATGATTATCCATTGAAATCTCCCTGCAATGATAAGCCTCTCAAATTCTGCATTTACTAAGGAGTTGGCAATAGAGACAGATCTATTCACAACGAATGCATTCCTAGCTCTACAAAATATCCTAAATGTACAGTTTTGTTTTTTATCAATCCTGTCATCAAGCAAGCCTGAGTAACATAGAAACATCCAGAATGGAAGGAAGGAGGTAAATAGATATGCGAGGAGGACAGAAGAACACACAGATTGTGAAGGGAGATGGAAGTAGAAAATGAGTGAGAGCCCTGTTTAGGAAAACGAAATGTCTAATGCTGACCTTTTTCAGATATGCTACAAAACAACAGAAGTATAGGATTCTGTTGGCACAAATACACGGTACATCTTGGAGTCTTTGTTATCTCTTCTGCAACATATTTTAATTAATTGAGTTTCATTGGCACAAATATTGCACAATATGTATTACATATTTTGGTGCCACGTTCCATTTGGGATCTCATCAAGAAGTAGTAGATCCAGAGATATATGGTGTGGCTTTGGGGTTAACCTGAACACATTGTTGCTGCTCCTTAATAGCTCATGAGGCCAGAAGTGGGAGGAGAGTGGGACACGTGGAGCAGCTGCTCCAGGTGCAGGCGGACCTCGGGGCGTGGTGTTGGGAGAGTGGAGCAGCTGCTCCAGGCGCAGACGGACCTACCGGTCCCGTCCTGGCGTGTTGCTCATCTCTGGCGCGTTGCTCGTCCTTTTTCCGGCCCTCCCGCCCTCCCTGGAGCCCGTATGGCTACGAAATAGGTAGGAAACCGGCGGGGGCGGGGTCAGTGACGCGCTGAGCGCATCACGTCATCTAGGCCCCACCCCCTTCCTCCGGGTGCTGGGAGGCCTGGTTACGCCTCTGCATGAGGCCCATTCACAGTCCAAAATAATGAATAGCTATCATCTATTCTGCAGAGTGGGAAGCTGATCACAAGCCCTTCAAGACCTCAAGTGAGTGCAGTAAGGCAAGTGAAGGCAACATGACAGTCCCCGAAGTACCTCTACTTTGGGTTATCAACTCTGACATTGAATTAAAGGCAGAGGAGAAATCCGATGACCAAGATAAGGCGGTATATAAATACTGACAGTTATTATTGTTATTATTGAAAGATACATTTCTGATATAATACTCAGGCCCAAAGGAAAGCAGAGAAACGTCAAGGTAAAAAGATAACACATGGCTCTGTTCATCTCAGTCCCTAATGCTATCACATGTGCTTACAAGCCCCTGCCACCAAGCAATATATCCACACATACTATCAGGCCAATACCTAGATAAACCTAACACAGCTCATAGTACGTGACAAAAACACAAAGACAAAATTACAAGTTCACACAGAGCAGGACATTTAAGCAAGTTGTCAGGGTCAAGAGAAGGTCTGTCAGCAACTGCTGATCCAGAGCAGTAGTGCCTAGTGGTTAGCATGCTCACTCCCTTCCTGCTCCCTTCTCTCCCCTATTTGGACACACAGCTGAATGGGAAAGGCCTTGGTAGATTGAATCTAGGCAGAGCGGCTCCCTGGGCAGAACTCTCCTAGAACAATTCTGAACCTCACAGGTCTCTGTCATAATCTCTCTTATAGTAGCGCCTGCAGAATGAGGAGACATGAAAATCCACTGAATTTCCTGTACCAGGAACTAGGCAGACTCAGAGTAAAATGTAAAAGGTTTATTAAAAGTCCAGCAAAAGGAAAAGGGGATAACAGAACCAAATGAACAAAAAAAAAAAAGTACGGAGAATTGAATTTGGCAGAAAAGGGTGAATCACCTGAAATCATACAACTGGCCAGGCGATGACGCTGAGATACTGTGGAATCTCATGTATGTGTTGTTAAACTCAGAGCTGTGTCAAGGTTTGAATGAGCTTATAAATGCAGAGAGAAGACAACACTAAATCAACATAAAATCCTTATGGGTTTTTCTACCTACACAAGTCCTTATTTTACCTCACCCACTCTTTGCACACACCTCCTGTGAGGGGCCTCTCCTTCCTGGGAACACTTCTCAGGAACAAGATGCCCCAACTTCCATCCACTTGGGAGTCTTATCATTCAGCTGCAATGACGTAATCCTGCTATTTGATCTCTACATTTTCTCTTCTTGGTAGGGGGACTGGCAGGAACATGAGCCAATCAACGGGCTCAAACATCCCTGGATTTCAGGACGAAAAGTCATGCAAATGAAGTTCAGCAAACAAAGGATCCATAAAGGCCTCTTTGGTAGCAAGAGATAGGGGGTGAAAATGCCGCAAACCATGAGGGACACACAGAATCACACAGAGAAGATAGGCAACCCCCACAAAAGGAATATTATTATTATTATTATTATTATCATCATCATCATCATCGTTATTATCATCATTATTATTATTAACAACAGTATTTATATACCGCTTTTCAACAAAAAGTTCACAAAGCGGTTTACCGATAAAATCAAAAGATTAAATGGCTCCCTGTCCCAAAAGGCTCACAATCTAAAAACACACATAAAGTAAAGAATAGAACACACATAAAGTATATAGGGATTTTATGACACAAGTGAGCCCAGCTGCAGACTATGCATTGAGACATACACAGAACACCAATATATGCAGCACACAAAAACACTTTTTTCATGCCCTTTCATAAACGTGAACAGCCTTGCTCACTGCTGTACACAGACACACAGTCCCCTTTCTCACATGCACATTTTCACATACAGGCAAATGCAGCTTCCACTGATCTGCTACTGTTCCCGAAATCTTCATCTCTTGCCTGCTGGATTCAGCCTCTGAATCTAGAGGCTGCAGTACATGTCTACACTGCCACTTGTCTTCAGCGCCAGGAAAGCAAGCTGGCAGGTGAGCTGGAGGTGGCGGGGCCTGGTAGCCGGGGTCTTAGATAGGGGCCTGGGGCCCAACTCTTGCACAAGCAGAGTAGCTAACCATAGGAGTAAATATTCGGACCCCCAACACAAGCATAAGGCCTAAAAATGCTAAATGGGATCTTTAATTCTATAGGTCGGTGTGTTTAAGAAAAAACAACACACATATATTTTGGCATCTCAGATTAGATCAAATGCTGCTCCCACCTGTCACATGGCATTTGAAGTGGAACTATACTCCTGTGTTTTTTTAATTCAAATCACTGCTCTAAAATTACAAAAGATAAGTGCCACCTTTCAGTGTGAATAAACTTAAATATATACTAAAAATAATTCTGCATTAACTTGTGCAGTTTCAAGCTTCTGCAATGAGTAAAAGCATACAGTTTTCAATTACACGCTTTGCAAAATCAAATGTCAAAGAGCTCAATAGAATGAAGAATGCTTACTTTAAGTGTAAATTTGCAACATTTGGGGGTGTTGAAATTTAAAAAGTGCTTCTAGGATATTTCTAGTCTTTCAGTGCACTTTGCTGACACCAGGGAAGTTTTTAAGATTTGGGGATGATGGCAAGATGTTCATTGTATATTTATGCCTCAGAAAGAGAGAAGGTCACACGGTTGACCTCCAAAACCTGGTAATGGCCTTATTCACATCCGCAGGATAGTTCACACATAAATTAATGAAATTATTTATGGTAGGCTGTGGATCCATGTGCCAGCACCCACATAGGAAAAGATGGTCACCTGTGTATTTATTATAAAATAATAATAATAATAATAATAATAATAATAATAATAATATTTATATACCACTTTACAACAAATAAGTTCACAAAGCAGTTTGCACAGCTAAACAATTAAACACTTTCATGACCCCAAAGAGTCCACAACCTAAAAAAAAGATGCAGAAGAAACACCAGCAGTCACTGAAAAAGGCACTATGTTGGGGTGAACAGTTGCTCTCCACCTACTAAATACAGGAGGAGCATCACTTTATAAAAAATTCTCATTTCCCAGTTAGTAGTTGGCCCTGTTTGCCCAGTATCTAATACTCCCGATTTCCATGGTGGGCTCTTATTTCATTCTTTTTATAAGACAAAGGAATTGCATATATGAGGTGGTCAGCTGGAAGGCAGTAAGTGAAGCGAATGCCTAATTCGTGCATCAATTATGATGCGCTGAGGGCGGGGACATGTGCCTGTGCCACACTGTGAGCCGAGAATTTCCACACTGACAGATCAAGTGAACTGGGTTTGAATGATTTCAAAATAGGACCAATAGATTGTACATATTCCAATCCAGAATAAAATGTGATGATGACTCTATAATGGTCTATATGCTAAAATGACAAAAGCTGGCAGGGATGTGAAAAGCACTTAAAGAAGTTTGGGAAAGCACATTGTATTTTCTATCCTATCGTTAGAACACTGCCATCTCTAATGCATTTTAGAGATCGGGTCCGGGATGGGGGTTTGGATTTGGTGGCCACCACCCTCCCTGTCCCCATTGCTGCCCCGTTCCGTCCTCCCCCACTCGTTACACTTCCCCCACTGGCTTACCTGGGTCAGTGGGCCGGTCCTGTGCCGTTGCCACACACAGGACCACTGTGGCCTTCCCGCCTGCACTTTGGCAGTGTGTAGCATTGCGCATTGCCGGATAACTTTTTGTGACTGTCATAAGACAGTCTTTGCTGGTGGAATGCTGGTTCCACCAGCGGATTGGCTCTTTAGGATTGGGCTATTAGTTTATTTAGTTTAGGGGGGGGGGGGAAGGACAGGAACCTTGGGATGAATATATTGTCGAAATATAATCTAGAAGCTTAAAAACAGCATACAAGCATGAAGACAAAATTATACATGAAGAATATGGATTTATTTTTCAATGCTCTACTGAGCCTATGAAAAGACAGAAGGGAAAACATTGCTATCCATATGCAAATGTTTACTTTTCCAAGACCTATTTTTACTTCACACAGAAACCTGAGTTTTCAGGTTGTTATGGAGTACAACGTATGAATTTTTTGTACACAGGCTGCTACTTGCTGGCTTCTGTAGTCAAGATATAAAATGCGTTGGAAAGGATTGTCCTAGGTGCAGCATTTAGAAATGGCAAGCCCATTCCTAGCTGATTCAGCACTGGACAGGGGATCTGGTTCATGCCCTCACACAACCTAAACCAACCATCCACATGAATGGGAAAAAGTACATGAGTGAAGGAGAATTGACCCCACCAACACCCACTACATCTAAGAGCGTACCTGAAGAAAGCTGGTAACCCAGGTGTCCTTTGCTCATTTTTCCAGCCTCATCATGGGAGCTGCTTATCCATGAGAAGTTCCCACATTGTTGGAAAAAACATTAAAGCCACCTTTCTAAACACATTTACTAGACAGTAAGCCCCACTGAGCAGGTGGGACTGAGTTCTGAGTAAAGTTGCATAGGATTGTGATGTAAATGACTCAACTGTGTACGAAAGGGCCAATCATATGGACCTTTTCCACATGGTACCACTTTGGAAGAGGAAACGAATTTTGTGGGGAAGCACACGATTTGTGGGGAAGCACTCAATCTTGTGCAGAATGCAGTAGCAGCAGTGCACCTAAGGCGGCCACTGCATCCTAGGCAGGATTGGGCCCATGCTGGCCGAGTTGGAGGACTCCTCAGGGGAAAGGGAGGTTTGTCTCTTTCCCTTGGGTAGAGCCCCAGAAGGCCTCCTTGGATGGACCTCCTTGGATGTGTGCCAGCAAAATGGCCAGCATAAATCTAAAGTGCTGGTGTAAAGCCGGCCAGGCCCGGGATGGGAGATAGTTATTTGGTGGAGTGTGCCACCAATGATCCCTCCTCCCCTTCCCGGGCCTGGTAAGCCAATCCCCCCCCCCGAACACCCCATTCCGCCTTCCCCCTGCCCTGACCGGCAGAAACTTACCTTCCCTAGTGGGTGCTGCTCCAGGTCTGGCGTAGAGTGAGCAGCGCTGGCCTCTCCACCGGTGCCGCTTAGTCACCAGGTGTCAAAAGCATGCCTTATGGCACGTTTACAACACCCAGCGCCGGTGGAGCTGTCACTCCGCCAGTGGAAATCTACACAGGATTGCACTGTCAGTGTTTAAATATTCTCTCAGCCACACAGGACTGCTCATGCATTAGTGGCTCCCATCTAATTGGGAGAATGTCTAAACAGGCACCTCAGAAATGGGAGAAACATTCGTGTGGCACAAGGCAATCATTACATCCTTTTCAAAGTGTCTGTATATCAAAATTTTCAGGAAATTGTTGAAAACAGGTGAGAGTAAAGCATTCATTAAAAGTTGAATAAGGAGATTACGGCCTTTAATTCCTAAAGAGTGTACAGGCAGTTCCTTTCTATATGCCACACTGAGTTCTGCAAATCCCTCTCACAAAAAGCAATACAGAACAGCAATAAGCCCACTCACAAAAGTCCTCAAATGCAAAAATGGATTGTGGCTCTGAACACAGCTAGAGAACCGATGCATAGATAAAACCTTGGAAAACCAGATTGCTTAATAAGACAACATAAAATTAATCCATTAAATGAAAGCATTTAAATATTAAAGGCTAGAGGAAGTAATTAAATCAGCCCCACAGAACATATATTTATATTTCTAAATTGTACTATCCTAGATTTCTTTTAAACAATGCCAGATGGCTTGGCAGAAACTTTTCAACCACATTTATGGGCAGATCTTGCAACACTAGGGAAGGCTGCAAGCTGGTTAGTGTTAAAACATCCGCCTAGGGATGGGAGACTGACATTTGCCCTAGCAGCAGCCAGGATGAGGTAAAGGTGGAGTGAATTTGCCAAGCAAGAGACTATTTAGCCAAGGAAGGGCAAAATCCCCAGTTCATTTATATCCGATTATACAAGATTCATGCATCTCACTGGCCGACCGATGCACTCACTCATTCACTCACTGGATAGCAAATTTGTTAGGGTGCTTTCTGATGCGCTAGTGTACTGAGATTTGACACTTGTGCAGTTCAAGACAGAACTGAAAAAAACTGAGCCTTTGTATTTATTCCATTCAAAATGAAGAACTCATCTGGGAACTCAAATCCATCTCCAAAAGAAAACTGCAAGAAAAGCAACATGTGTTGCATTCTTCTCACTTTAAAAGGAAGTCATGATGTCTGTAATAAAATGTACCCTTTAAGTGGATTCCAATTGACCCTGCCATGGTTAGAGTATTGACTAACCAGGTGGCTAACAATATTAGGATTGCACTTAAGATGATGAAATATAATCATTATATGTAATTTACTGTAGGATGTTCACCCAGTTGAGTCACCAGCACACGAGGTGCTTTCTTTGGACTTAACGGCGATAGTTTCCCAGGAGTTTCCCCCTCCCCCTACCATGAAGTCTATTTTCCACAAAGCTACTCAAAGAAGAGAAAATTGGTCTTTGGAAAAAACAAGCTCCATGGCAGAGAGTTGCTTCTGAGTGGATCCACAGGTGTGCACCCGCCCCTCCCCCCCGCCATGAAGTCTATTTGCCTTTTACCTCCCCATCCACTGTGGAGTGTAGAGCATCCTTTTTCCTGGTGGAGCCAGATATCTGTTTAAAAACCCTTCAAGCTTGTGAAAGGTACCACAGCAGCAGCACTATGGATAGACGCTTACTTACCTCTCCGAACGGGGACTCCAACTTATCCCAGACCTGTCTATTTTCAAACCTTGATATAACGGGCCAGATACTCTGAAGTATAAGGACTGATAATGCCATTTGGAAGGGTGAGATGGCCCAACCTAGATGGCCAAATTGATACGTTTTGTTTATTTTGTTGATGATTATATGGTTGCGACCATGGAGAGAACTCTTTGGATCTCAGGCCTCAAAATATCGTGGACATCTCCATTTATTCTCTGTTGAAATAAATATTTTGGTGAGCGCAATCCTATGCAATTCGACATAATAGACATTAACAGAGCAATCCTATGCAATTCGGGACTGGTGGAACTATTGTTCCGCCAGTGCCAGGTGTCGCAAACGTGCTGTAAGGCATGTTTTTGACACCCGGAGAGCAAGCGGCACCAAGATGGCGCCCCTTGGCCTGGTCTCCTTAGTTTAAGATGGTGGCAGTAAATAGATCTACCAGTTCCTCTCCCCCCCCCCCCATTGAGCTGCTGACCCAGTAGAAAAGGGAACGTAGAAAACAGGAAAACAGGATTAGAGTGAGCACTAATCACTAGGCCATTAGGGTTGTTTGTTTTAATTGTTTTAATTATTTGTTAATTATTTTAATGTATATGTTATTTTAATGTTGTAAGCCGCCTTGAGTGCCCTTGCTGGGAGAAAGGAGGGATACAAATTCTTTAAATAAATAAATAAATAAATAAATAAACAGGCATTATTCCTCTCACAGCACAATCCTGTAAATAAAGCCGGTGACGGAATGAGCGTTCCGTCGCTGGATGACGTCGGGAGTAAGGGAGGCTGGCGCAAGGCCGGCCTCCCTCACTCCGGCTCCAGACCAGAATGCAGACAGCAGCAGAAGGTCAGCGGCTGCATGGGCGATCCGGCCGGGAGAGGGAGGGGGCCCGTTGGCCTAGCCTGCCCTGGAGGGGGAGCGGGATGGCATCGTGTTGGCCATATTCCCGTCCCCGCCGGGCCGGTTACGCCATTACATGGCCTCCTCTACTTGTGTGGACACATTTTCCTCTGGCTGGAAATAGGGCCGACCTGGATTTACACCCGGGGAAGGGGACAAGTGTCCCCTTCCCCGAGTAGACCTCCAGCCTGGCGGCAGAATGGCCAGTTCCTTACACAGGGTCCTTACACAGATCCATGGGCTGCCAGCCAGATCCTTACACAGGATTGCACTGTCAGTGTGGTTTCTGCAGCTTCCTTCCCTGATAACTTGCCTAGTTACATTCTATCGAATAGAATAGTACCTAGGGGTACGTGTACCACAGATTGGGAACCCCTGTTCTATTCTGCAAAGAAAAGAGGCCAAATATTCTCATATTTCAGATAAATTTAATCTATTTAGTGCCAGCTGTATAGAAGAGTGAGTGGTGATGATTATATTGGCAGCAGAAGTGTTTCAGTAATGAACTGTGAATGCCCCATCCAACTGTGAAATACAGAGAAAAGAGCAAAAAAAAAAACCCACAAAACCTCCATCTAGTGCAATATCAAATAGTAGAGGTAACTTTTGAATCTGTACGTTCACTTTTTAATGTAACTTAAATTAGTTTTTCAAATGGAAAAAGATGTTTCCCAGCATTAAGAAAAGTAATGGATTTTTGAGGGTTTTTTTAGAGCATCAGAATGGGATGACTAGTACTCCCAAGAGTACTGAACTGAATGACACCTCACATTTTGGAGGGAAAGGCAGGGTATGTGTCTTTTAAATAAATGAACACGTGTATAATAGTATATCACTAAGCAGAAGGGTCAAGCAGATAGAAGGATAACTTTTGATAAAGGTTTGGAAAGTAGGGAGGGAGTCACAAATGGAGAACTTCTGCTATTTGGGCATTAACTGAACAAGGAATTTATTTTACTAGCCCCAGCTGTTATACCACTGACACCGTTGCTGTCTGATAAAATTGTCAGTGGCAGTAAGTGAGGCAAAAAGAACTACTGTAGTGAGGTCATGGTGGGATGCTGTTCCTTTGTAAAAACTTTCTGGAGTCATGATGATGGGTGCGTATGTCAAAAGGTAGCTACAAGTAAAAACTGCATTCAGAATAGGGTGGAAATGGAGCTTTATCCAGGAAACTCTGGCCTGCAAAAATGGCTTCAGATTTTTGAGCGTTGTTAAATCTGCCAAAAGGATTCACCCAGGGAAGCTATTACAGAGCACTTCCATTCGGTCCAAAAGCCCATATCACAAGAAGCAATGGATTCCTGAAACACCTGCAGGCCCTGGGCTTGGGGAAAGTAATGAGAGAATTATGAAGCTGAGCAAACAAAGAACTCAGTAGGAAAGGCAGGTTGTCAGATTAGCCTAGGAAGATTTGTCACTGCTGAGATGTTTTCCTTTGCGGCCATTTTGTTTAGCCAACAAGCTTATGCACAACGAGATAGAGACAACTCACGCATAACAATGTCAGTTATGGCTTTCTGCCAAACCATCATGGCAGTTGCTGCCCTGACTGTGACGACGACAAGAATAGCCGTTTGCCATTTGAGAAAAATACTTTTTAATCAGAGTACTGTAATCTGAAGAGTCAAACAGGGTTCTGCTACCTCTTCGTGACAAAACACACCAAAATCTCTTAACAATACTGATTTCAAACACATTGAGCAGGAGATGTATGATTTTTCATTTGCGGAGAACTCTTACTGTAACTCAGTTCAGGCCTATTTGGAAGATCCCTAATTTCAAATCCCCATTCATTTCGGATTTTAAAATCAAAAGCAATATAAGGCTGAACATCGTAGGAGTTATGGAAACAGAGAGCCATTGCAGGAAGTAGACCTAATGAAGCAGTGGAGCGTGATAGCAGAAAGGCAGATAATGACAGTCAGGCGGTTCAGAGAAACCTGGTACAGTTCCATCTGTCATTGTTTTTCCCCCCTTACAGTAGAAGTCAGAAGGGGGGGGGGAGAGATCTGGCCTGATAGTCCTCCATATCATGATCTTCTGGATGTGTCATCATGCCTCTTTGAGTTTCAGTAAGACAGACACAATTGCTTGATATATGAGGGATATATATGTATAGGATTTCTGCCTGAGTGACACAATGCACAGGCCTGTGAAGCTGCTCATTGATGATCACTTGCTGACAAAGTGACACTCAGACCTGGCTGTCTGCAAAATAACTCTTTCAGTAAAGCTTATACTGGACAGCAGGCTGGGTTTTTGTGACTTTTAAAAGCTGCTGGGCCCCATGCCTCCCCTGTCACTAACATAATGTTAGTGACAGTGGAGGCATGGGGCATGCTTATTTGCCCCTGCATGGCCAAGAGGGGTCTTTTGGCTGTGGACCAACCAAACATCCCAAGCCTTCCTTGCAACACAGGAGGTGGGTTTGGGTGGGGCTTGCTGGGCACTGTAGGTAGGAACCTCACCCTCTTCTCTGAAACAAGAGAAGGTGGTTGAAAGGCTGGGGATTATCTTGCTTGCCAAACAAAATGGCCCCAGCGTCACTGTAGCAAGCAGGGAGAGTGAAATCATGGAAGCCTCATTATAGAGAGATCTGAGAAAGTAATGACAGCAAATGTTCTGAAAAGGCTCTACTCATTTGCAATTTAATCTTGTACACTTGTTTGTTGATAACAATATTTCTGTGCTGCATTTGATCCCAAAAGATCCACGGCAGCTTACAAATATTTTTAAAGCTACAATATAATTAAGAACAACTCAAATCAAATAGCAGTAGCCACAGATAACACAGTCGGACAGAGGGAGATCCTTCATTATAAACAGACAGATGAAGAATGGTCTTTATCTGCACCAGCACCAGGTTACAGAGGAGATCCTTGGCAAATTGTCCTCCATGGCCCACTCCTACCTGAGAGAGCCCTTGCTAAAGTTCATAGTGAAGCTTACCTTGGCAGATTGAATCGGAGAAAGCAACAGCGAAGCAGCTGTCCAGTGGTGTCGCTAGGGGAGAGCGGACTGCCCCCGGGTGCACGGCCAGGTGGGTGTCAAAGCCCCCGCACCGGCAGCAAAATGGTGGTGGCAGTGAGAAAAAGACTTCTGCAGCTGCAGAAGCCTCCATGCAGGTGGAGGGAGGCATGAAACGTTGCCCCCTCCCCCCGCTCGGCCTCTGGGAATGTTTTTGCACCACGTGACGTCACTCTGGGGCAGGGCAAGTGACGTTACGGGGGGTAGTTACACCACTGCAGCTGTCTCAGCTGAAGTTATCACTCCACGTTCACCACAGTAAGGCAGCAGATTGGTGGGGGCAACCATCTCTGTTCGCCAACATGCCTCCGCTGCTCCTCCTTTTACTTCTACTCCCTAGATTGGAAAAGGAAGGGGGAGGGGGACAGAAAGAAAGAGAAAATGTGGAGGAGAGTGCTGAGCTAGAACATTGGAGAGTGGGAGAAGCAGAGGCTGGCACACTATTGGCATGCTGCCTCAGATGTCAGGAGGCCTTGGGCTGGCCCTGCCTCCAGAAATATCCACGGATGGGCTTTTAAACCTTGCTGATTCTCCATCTCTCCTGCCCGTACCTGCTGCTGAACCCATGCATGCAGAGTCCTTCAGCCCCCATGAGAAAAGTGCCATCTGCACAATCCACACAGCTGCTGTTATTCCCACAAAGATTGTGGTGAAGTCCCAAGAAGACAGAGACCTACCACAGTGCCCAGTTGGGAATGCAGAGAAAGCTACTACCTGCAAATTCCCAAATATGAAAACAATTCTTGGATGCTTTGGAAATCAAGAACACCACCACTGACCTGCCCCAGCTTCTGTGACTACCACTTGCCATTTATTCCTTACAATAACACCATGACTCATTCATTGTGGCTACCTTGTTTTTCATAGCTTGTTTTAGAAATGTGTCTTCATGCGCTGCTGGCAAAAGCTCAGCAGTCACCCCAGGAGCTGCATATTAATGCGACTCAAACAATCCAGCCCAGAATTCTATTAGGAAGGAATGCTGCAATAATGTTCATGAGCAAGAGGCAAGTGGAGTTGAGTGAGAATGTACTTGAGAATCTAATTGACAGAAGTAATTGACAATGCTGGGTAGGCAATTATTGCCACAATAAAGCAAGTGAAGCTTAGAGGCAAATAGGAACAGAAGACAGAATGGTGTAGGGAAAAAGATTTGCATGTTTAAAGTTCCTGCTTGTTAGCACCAGACGTCAGCAGCCAGAGGAAAATGTGTCCACACAAAACTGTTTGCCATCAGACATTCAACCCATTATACAGCTCTGTAAGTTCAACTCCACCACTGATAGCAATCATGGGAATGTATTTCTTCCAACAAGAAATGGGAACGCCTTGTTACCAACTTGGAGTAGTACCTTTCTCATTCACAATAGATCTCAATGCCATCTCTCCCCAGAAATAACCAATTCTCTAGAAATATCCAATGGCCTCTCTCAATATATGGCAAAGAAGCAAGCAAGCAACCAAGATGAGAAGCCTGATTTTGCTAACATCGTGAGCAAAAACATTGTGGTAGGACAGCAAGCAGACTCCAGAGATTGCTGTTGGATTTATAAGAAAATTGTGGGGAAACGTTGAGCAGAATTAGGAACAATTTATGGATAAAATCTCCTGAAACTTTGGAGACACTTATAGTAGTGAACAACTACACACCTCCTAGTTGGTAAGGTTTTATAGCAGACTGACCTGTCCCATAGGCGTCACTAAAAGGGGGGCCGGGGGGGGATGCAATGCCCCGGGTGACAACCACGGTCTCCTCATCCTCTCCGTGGCAGGATTTTAGCACTCCGTGGCTGCTTTTTTTCAGCCACAGGGCTGCATTTGCAGCCACGGAGCATAAACAGGCCCAAAACGGAGCGTTTTTGTGGCCCTCCCATCCGCGCTGAGTCCTAGAAGGCTTGAAATAAAGCCTTCTGGGAGTGCAGGGGGTGGGGCGATGATACAAAACACGTCAGATCAGCCCCCCTTCGGGGGCGGGCTACCAATGCAACTGCTGCTGTGTCTTCATCTTCTAATCTAGGCCATGTTTCGCTCTCTGGTGCTTCTAGGGCTACTTGCAGTCAGCCTGCACAGCTTAATTGCTGGCACTTGTTGCCTGCTGCTTTGCTTCTTCTTTATATATTTGCTGCTATTTGCTTGTATGGGTTAACATAAGAACATAAGAAGAGCCCTGCTGGATCAGGCCAAAGGCCCATCTAGTCCAGCTTCCTGCATCACACCGTGGCCCCACCAGATGCCTCAGGGAGCACATCTCTGCAGCTTCTTTGCTCATTCACCTGATGAAATTAATGGAAACTGAAAGAAACGTAGTGAACCCAGTGTGTGTTTTAAACTTGGTTTTATTCTTGTTTTTAATATATTAAAATAAAATAAAAAATACGTGACTTTTAAACCCATTTTTAAGCAATCATTGCACAGTATTTATATACCGCTTTTCAACAAAATGTTCACAAAGCGGTTTACAGACAAAATCAAATGATTAAATGGCTTCAAATGTGTTACTCTTTCAGAGAGGGCACACATGGCTGTCTTTCTCTCAAAGACTATGTTAAAATTTTCACAGCTTTCACTCTTGTATCAAGGGCATGCAAAGCAGATGAACATTTCAGACTGCCTTACATTCAGACCAAAACCAGTCACCTGGCACTTTGCTAGAGAAAATCAATAGCACAAGCATTAGCTTTGAGGTAGGAGAAAAAGTAACTGCCTTTATTTAATGCTAAAACCTGGCCCTAACTTTCAGCCCAATCCTACCTAAATCCCAGCACAGCAATGCAGTGGCGCCAGCACGGGCTATGCTGCATCTCATGGGGGATTTCTGGCTGCTGAGGTCTCCTCATAGTAAGGGAATATTTGTCCCCTTGCCCTGGGGTAAGCCCCAGCAGCTGCAAGGAATCAACTCAGACCTGCAGCAGCAATATAACTGGCATAAGTCTGAGTTGATCCATGCAGGCAGGTCAGGCCTGGAAAGTGGGGTTGGATTTGCTGCATGCCACCGCCAAGTTCCGAACACGCCTCTCCTCCCGGGCCTGATCTGCTCACCCCCACCCAATCTCCTCCCATTCTGCCCTCTCCCACCCCGTCCAACCTCTCCTCCCCCGCCCCATTCCACCCCCTGTGCAGGGTTTACCTGGTCCGGTGGGTCTCCATCGCTCCAGGAGCATGCACAGGAAGGCTCCAGCCTTCCCGCTAGTGCACTGGCTCCCCGCGTTGTCACAAAGCACTTTATGGCGTTTTTGCGTTAGCCAACACCAGCGGAATGCACGTTCCGCCACCACTGCCCTTAGAATGGGGCCGTTTGTGTGTTAAACTGGCAGGGAAATGGGGGGGGGCAAGTTGCCTGATTGGGAAGGTGAACCTTTATGTTGGTAGTGGAAAGGTGCAGAGATGTGTAATGTGGAATTCATATATTAATTCAAAATTACCAGCCAAGTATTTTGCAGAGGAAGCAGGGTTAACTATTGGCCTGGAGATCAAAGAAGATGTTCAGTGCTATCCTATGTACTCAGAGTTAAGTTTCACAACTTGAATACACTCACTAGACAGTAAGCCCCACTAAACATAGTGAGACTTCCTTCCAAGTCAACATGCCTAGGATTGCACTGTCAAGAGTACAACTGTGGCCGAGTGTAACATGCTGATTTAAAACCGGGGTCCCCAAACTACAGCTCACAGGCCATATCTGACCCACCAACTCCTGTTGATGGCCCACTGAGCCCAGTGGTATTATTATTATTATTATTATTATTATTATTATTATTATTATTATTATTAACAGTATTTATATACCGCTTTTCAACAAAAAGTTCACAAAGCGGTTTACAGACAAAAATCAAATGATTAAATGGCTCCCTGTCCCAAAAGGGCTCACAATCTAAAAAGATGCAGAAGAATACCAGCAAACAGCCACCACAAAAGAGACTGTGCTGGGGTGAAAGGGGAGCAGTTACTCACCTCCTGCTAAATAGAAGAGGAGCACCCATTGAAAAAGTGCCTCTTACCCAGTTAGCAGGGGCATTATCATCATGCGTGTCTCTCCCCCTTCCTCTTTGCCCCCCTACCCCTGCCCACCACCACACACTGATGCTGGGTGAAGGGGCTGCTTGGAAGGCTTTCTTGCTGAGAACCCAGCTGAGGGGGAGGGGACCTCATAGCTGCAAATATTTTTTTCTCCTACTGTGAAAATGGTTAGAGTTATGTACAAAATGCATTTTTGATCATGAACCACTCTGGCCCACCATAAGAGCAAGGCTGAGTGATGTGGCCCTGGCAGCTGAAAGTTTGGGACCCCTGATTTAAAGCAACCAACCAACCAACCCACATTAACAATTTGTATGTTTGCCAGGAAAACTCCGTCATATCAGAAAACAATTTATTTCAATAAATAAATATCACAGATGTTAGAATGTTGACGTTTCGCACACGTACACTCGTGGCATCTTCAGAAATCCCCCATAACCCACATGAGAAAAAAATGGTTAGGGGGGATTTCTGAAGATGCCATGAGCGTACATGTGCGAAACGTCAACATCCTAACATCTGTGATATTTATTTATTGAAATAAATTGTTTTCTGATACGACGGAGTTTTCCTGGCAAACATGCGCATTTTTAATTCGACAATCTGGTCACGTCGTGACAGCCTACGAAAATATCCAATCAATGTTAATTACGGATGCAGTGTAACAGCTGAAGGTGTGAACCGTGAGCCAGGAACGGCACTTACGGAGTAGCATTAGGCAATCCACGATTCTGTAAACCTCAGTCTGCCCCAACTACAATAAGTCATGCTGCCTGCATGACAGGGTTGCTGCAAAGATGACTAATGTGATAGATGGGCAGTACTTTGAACTTTCAAAGTGTTGTGTAAATAAGACAGATTCTTATTATTACTACTGCACCACAAGCCACTCCCAGAGCTGCTCTGAGTTAAGGGAATTGCTCAATCAGGAGCGCGGGCTGATTGTTTGTGCAGAGATCGCTATGCAGTCATTTGAAATGTTGGCACATGTAACTTACTATATTTAGCAAAACAAAAACACACACACCCCACACGTACACACACACCCCATCAAGCCTATTACTCGGCCATTCAATTTTATAGGCTTTCTCTGCCTGACATGATACTTCAAAAATAATTTGTATTTATAATTAGCAGATTGAATTTGTTTCTCCCTTTAGGCTGAATAAAACAAACATACTGACAAAAGTTGTCGTCTCTTCCTCAAACTGTTTAATAGCCAACTGCCCATCAGTGATTTCACTGTTCATCAAAGTTAAAGGCCCTTTGGTGGCAATTCTCAGCAATCTCAGTACATCCTTTAATAATATACAGTATAAAATTTTAATACTAGCCTTGCAGCGTTGTATTTGCCCCAGAAGAACAGGCTCCAGCTTTCTTGTGAGAAAAGGGAGAATCATTTCTCTAAAATTAGGAAAATGT
Source organism: Plestiodon gilberti rubricaudatus (assembly GCA_026170595.1). Lineage (NCBI taxonomy): Eukaryota > Metazoa > Chordata > Lepidosauria > Squamata > Scincidae > Plestiodon > Plestiodon gilberti. The sequence continues at coordinate 188,488,046 of JANXHW010000002.1, read as the reverse complement.
TTCTCATTACCACAAGAAATTCTTCAGCCAAGGAATATAACCCTCACAGTATACTTTGGCTGCAATCTTATACGACAAGTCCTCACTTCATGTTGTTGATATTTTCTTGGAAACTGCAACTTTAAGCGAAATGACTTATAATGAAACCAATTTTACTGTAGGCTAATTGATATACGTAAAGAATTTATGGCATATTTCTGGTCACAAAAAATATCACCAAACTTCTAAATAAAGACCCAAAACGGGATATAAAACATTGAAATAAATGTGAGCCTTCTGGGCCGGAGAAAACCCACACAGATATGGAGAGAATGTTTAAACTCCACACATACAGTGGCCTTGGCCGGGAATCAGGTTTTTTTCTCAACAACTTTAAAACAAAACGACTTTAAATGAGGACTTGTACACACTTACCAAGGAGTAAGTCCCATTGAATTCACTGGGGCTTGCTTCTGAGTAGACATGCCAAGGATTGCACTGTTTGTGTGTTGTATGCTTATGCTTTTCATTAGATGCTCTTTGTCTTCTAGGCAATATACTTCAAGAGCACACCAAAGAATTATTTAGAATACAATCATGCTTTGGGATCTAAAGGTAAAGAAAATCTATGCAGCAGCAAAACCTTAGATAGTATGTGTTCTCAAATTTCTGATTAACATAGTCTAGATCAGGGGTTTCCAACCTTTGTCGCCAACCTTCGCCTGTCGCCTGTCACAGTCAAATTTTCTGAAGTACCACCTGTGCCAATAAATGAATAGATGTATTTATAATATAATATAATATTTGTTGTTGTTAAGTCGTGTCCGACCCTTCGTGATCCCATGAACCATATCCCGCCAGGCCTTCCTGTCCTCCACTATCTTCCTGAGTTCGCTCATTTTCATGTTCGTTGCATCGGTGATGCTGTCTAACCATCTCATCCTTTGCCTTCCCCTTCTCCTTTTGCCTTCAATCTTTCCCAGCATCAGAGTCTTCTCCAGAGAGTCCTCTCTTCGCATTAGGTGGCCAAAATATTTGAGCTTCAGCCTCAGTACCTGTCCTTCCAGGGAACAGTCAGGGTTGATTTCCTTTAGGATTGACTGATTTGATCTCCTAGCAGTCCAAAGGACTCTCAGGAGTCTTCTCCAGCACCACAGTTCGAAAGCATCTATTCTTCGGCGCTCAGCCTTCCTTATGGTCCAACTCTCGCAAGAAGGAAGGGGAGAGAAACAGAGGAAAAGGTGGGTGTCCTTTCTCTCTCTTCCCCATACCGTCTACCTTTGAACATCTCTCACTGCTCTCTGAAGTTTATTTCAACTGAGAAACAATTGATGATACCCATAAATCCCAGCAAGTTTTAGGGATGGGTGAAACTATTTTCTCCCAAAGGAAGACATAGTTTAATATCTGAAGCCCTGGAACTAAAAGCTGCTCCTATGTCCAAAACATCCACTTTTTCCTTTTCAAAGAAAACTATGAAAAATCCAAACAGAATTTGAAAAACTGGATGGGACTGTTAATTTCAAAGACCGATACAGCAGGGGATGTGTGAGTTTGCATGTTTATGTGTGAGATGGTCAGGTTGTTAAAACTTTAGCTAATGCCTCAAGAGAAAACACTCTGATCCAGCAAGGGCAATTTGAGTGCAGATCAGCTTCACACAGATGGATCTCCTTCTCCATTAGGCCTCATACACACCAAAGGGTTCTGCCTAAATCCAGCACCTGGGACAGCACAGGTCACTTGCTTGGGATGTGTGGTGAAGGACTGCTTCCAGGCACATCACCATACACACCCAAAGTGATGCTCTTGATGCCCAGACAATCTAGTGCTATGTGCTTCCCACTTTCCTTAGAGTTAACAAGTTCCAGAGGGTTGTACCACTTGGGTTTGGTTTCATTTGGAGGAGAAGGCACTAGAGACTTACAGTGTTCTAGCAAAATATGCTCAAGTAGAGCATATGGAGGCATATAGCATACACACTCCAGGAAGGCAGCAGACCTGCTCTCTCACATCAGATCCACAGAGGGAAGCCCTACATACCCCAAAGCACATTCAGCTCTCTCACTGCCTCTGTCCCAGTTTGTCCACCTGTTATCCACCCACCCACCCCCACGCACACACACCTTACGTAAGACCTCATCCCTTAGCTGGCTGGGTAGGGAGCTTGTCACCTCCCCCAAACTCTAATGGCTTTCCCCATTCCAAACATTCCAGAGATCTGTATCCAAAAACCAGTTCCTAGCAAATTCAGCCTGAATCATGAGACAGCAACTAACCGTTCTAGAACTTCAAAATTCTTGTGTCCAATCTCAGACCTCATCAGGCCTTGCTTTAAGACTAGCCTCTACCACAGCCATATTGCAATCCCCAAGGCATACTCTCAAGCAACATTTGTGGGATGGTTGCCCAAAAAACGTGTGTAATCCTTTCAACAGTCCAGGATTGGAGGTATTTAAGAACAAGCCATGGCTAGGAAGCAGCTGCAAGTTATTAAAACACAGGTGTCTGCTTCTGCTTGCAAAAGAATGGCATGCTCAATTTTTCTTGCCACAATAAAGAAATATTGTGCTGTAACCGTTGGCAAATGCATTTGGTGCTTGCAATTTTTTTTTCTAATGAAATGTTTTTTTTCCCCAGGTTTTGCAAGAGCCTGCAAAGAGGCCTTATGACAACGATGAAATGCTTCTCCCACCGTTCAGTTATTACTCCTGTCAGCAAGGTGGAGATAGGTCTATAAAGTGGCAGAGTGATGGAAAGGAGCCTGCAGATGAACATTTTTTCCTTTCTCTCACTGGCCCTGAAAATTGGTTTTAGTCATGTTGGCAACAATAATAAATAGCTGCCTGTGAGAAACAGAGTTGCTTTTTTCTTTTCTTTCTTTTTTTAAACTTACTCAAATGGAAAACTGTTTATGCAATTCATTTAAGATTTCTTTCTTTCGTTGCTTATTTCACTGAAGAAAAACAACTGGCTAATCAGCCAAGACTTAACACAAACATGGTTTTCCCTCTGAAATGGAAAAATGGTTCCCAAAATAACAGAGAGAGAGAGCGCACGCACGCAAACACACACACACACACACACACACACACACACACACACACACACACACACACACACACACACACACTCACTGAGCCCAGCAAATCATGGAACTTTATTTGGTGTCATTTTAAGGCCAGGTCACATGCACACTAGACTGACTGCAGCAAGTTACTAGGATCATGGTGAGCAACCTTGAATATATAGCCAAGTACCTTACCATAGGCCAGCGGGTGGCACAGCGGGTTAAACTGCTGAACCATAAGCTGTCGATCGAAAGGTCGGCAGTTCGATTCCCGCGACGGGGTGAGCGCTCGTTGCTTGGCCAGCTCCTGCCAACCTAGCAGTTCCAAAGCATGTCAATGTGAGTAGATAAATAGGTACCGCTTGCGGGAAGGTAAACAGCATTCCGTATTCCAGCTGCATGCTACGCGCTGCGGCAAGGAGAGTCATGCCGGCCACATGACCACGGAGGCGACTTCGGAAAACGCTGGCTCTTCGGCTTTGAAATGGAGATGAGCACCACACCCTAGAGTCGGACACGACTGGACTTAATTGTCAGGGGATACCTTTACCTTTTTTTACCTTACCATAGGCTTAAATGGGGCACATCACACCAGCTGAAAAGTAGGTTGAGCAATGGACCTCCTTGATTTGAGGGTATGGAAAAATACAGCGGGTACAGCTACACATCAGTTTACAAAGGCGGCCAAAAGATGATTTCTATTAACTTCTCATGACCACAGTCCATATTCTTCATCCTTTACTGCCCCCTCAGTCATCCTTACCTGGAGGTATGAGCCATCAGTCCTGTTTTCATTGGAGGTTCTGCGGGACCCACCAGAAATTGGGTCACGGCCCATCAAGTGGGTCCTGACCCATAGTTTGAGAACCACTGACTTAAACCACTGACAAACTTACAATTTTAATTAAGGAGAAGTCAATCAATATTTTTTAAAAAAAATGGAAGCCACTTATTGACTTTTTGAGAGAGAGAGAGAGAGAGAGAGAGAGAGAGAGAGAGAGAGTGATGATTTGTGGTTTTAATGAATAGAACGTTAGAGATATTTTGGCTCAGTTGGATATTATAAGTAAATAATAGAGAGTAGTGTGCTAGTAGGATTTATTGCTTCATGCTTGCTGTAACCTTCGATATGTAATCTTTCTATATGATATTATAGAATTTTTTAAATTTATTTTATAAATAAATAAAAAGAGAGAACCACTGACGTAAGGTATGAGAACCACTGACATAAGGAACACTGGAGATATGCGCCATTGTGGGACCAAAATAGCCTTTGAGTCTAGATGGAGGATACAGAAAATAGAATGAGACATCCACGTGTAAAATGTCTTTCATAAGGCATGTCAGGCATCAAGGGATAGTTAAGTTGTGACAACTGTTGCCAGTGAACATTTATTAGCTGATGTCATAGGTGCACTTCAGTATAATTTAGTACGTAATTCAGCTAGTACATTCAGTGCCAAAAGATAAATGTTCTTGCTTCCCCCCCGACTCCTTCTCTTGTAGACTGACTTCCCATTAGTCTTAATCCTTACTCACTCAGCTTTATTTTCCCACTATGTTGTGCTATTTTCCATGTCTCTTTCATTTCATACCATAATACAGTATAGAGGAGGAGGCTCAGCATCAGGGGCTGGCCAGCTCAGGCCCTGGCTGGGGCAGAGACCTTGAGGCCCCGAAGCCCCTGCCCAGTGGCCAATTTCATGCAGTCAAAAAGATGGTGGCCACAAGTGCAATTCCTGAAAAATGGTCTGAGCCACGGCTGCTGCCACTTCTGTCAAGGTAAGCCCCTGTGGAGAGTGTACCTTGGCAGCGGGAAATGAGTGGGCCAGAGACTGCAGCGCACTTTGGCGACCACACTGGGGTCTGCCATCTTTTTTTTTAACCAATATAATGCAATCTCCCCATTGGGATGGAGCATTGTATACTATAACTGGTTTTTAAAAAAACTGTTGGCTACTGCTGTACAAGTCAGAACTTCCCCAGTTTGAACCTCATCTCTGCCCTAAACATTGCTAATTGGTCTTAGGCAAGCCATTTCTTCTCAGCCTGCAATATGGCTTATATATTCACTCATCTTAGAGGTAAGGATTGTTTACTTTAAGGATTACCAGTGGCGTACTTACACCCAGCGGGAGGGGGGGCGGCAGCACAAAATGGCACCCCACCTGTGATGTCACACCCGGAAGTGACATCACCAGCCCGCCCCTAGAAAAGGTGTCCAGCGACATGAAAAGTACCTAAGGAGTAGGGTATGGTAGGGCAGGCAGGCGGGCGGTTTTCTCTCTTTTCTGCCAATTAGCCACCAATTTGCTGTCTATGCGGCCATTTTGTCTCACACACATTTCCCCCCAGCTACACCTCTGAGGGCTACAAGAAAATGCATGTGAACCCTTGCAAGCTCTATATGTAGAAACTATAAGTATTAGAACAGCTCTGACAAGGTCTTGGGCTGAAGTCTTTCCCAAGAGCTGCTTCCCCAGATCTTTTACATATCGGTGTCCAAGTCCGAGCCCTAGGCCAGACACATTCAAGCACAAATGCTACCATAACACGATAGCCTCTTTTCGATAGCCACTTGCTTTGGCTTCTGCAGGCAGAATATACAGCTTGTTTAGAAGGACAGTCACGATCCTGGCTCAGTGAAGCCTTTAATCCAAACTTAGTCTGAAACCACTACAAGAAGCCCCTTGCATCGCCAAGTTCACTTATCTCCTCCAAACATTGTTTACGCATGACACTGCCTCTAGGTTCTCAAAACACATGGTATATGCAGCTGCAAGTTAAACTGTAGCTGATAATCATGGTGCCAGGCATTCGCTTCCAAAGCATATTCACGGGGATGGCAATCTGAAGGCAAGTTGGATCAACAGCGACTTGAGATACATGTCCTGCAAATGGAACCTGGGAGTCTCAGTGCTAGTCCGTGGACCTGTTTGAATCACGGATGTATAGATGGGTGCTGATTCAAACTCAGTTCCTAGTTTAGCTCTTCTTCAGTACCACCACTTTCCACTACTGCGTTTACTGCACAGGAATCCGAGTAGCAAAGCAATGAATAGCAGCAGCCAAGTGATTTCATCCATTTTGATGCAGTAGTAAAATGGTGGTAGCTTTATCACGGAGGATTTTTTTTCACCCGAGTACGAATTATCACAAACTACTCCAGAATGAACTGAACAGAGCCCTAAAGGCACTGAAGACACTAAACTGACTGCACATTTTAGCAAGCCAAGACAGTTATTTATTGTGTTCTGCTCTCCACTTCTCTGAGCAGGAAGATGCTCCAAGGCAGCAAAAAAGATCAGTTTCCTTGTGAGGCAAGAGACTGACGAGAGTTTGGGAATATTTTTAATTACAAATATACAAGTAGAGCAGATAGAAAGCAAGCAAGCAAGCACATGGAGAGCCTATACTAGCCCTAAAAAGCAGCATCCATCCCAATCCAATCCAAGTTTATTAACGGTCAATGACCAGCAACATAAAACAGCAAAACACAACATCATCAGAGCATCAGATAACAGGCCTAAGTTAAAACAAGTAGGAAACACTACACAAAAGAGAACAAACAGAGCTTAAATAATTAAAATTTTCCCTCGATATTGACATCCATCCCTAAAAGCAACAGCATGGTTTTTCTTTTTTTTCAGAAGCTCACTCAAAGGCTGCTTCTTGCCAGCCAGAAACTTCTTAGCAAGCTTTTCTACCAAATTCAGTAACCGAACTCAGATTCAAAATGGTCTCTTTCCTCCTGTTCTTTGCATACAAACCTGCAAGTAGAACCCTGTTCTCAGAGACAATCCTGGTAGACTGGAGCGTCTTGTGTTCCCAACAGCCCTTTTTAGGTGTTTAATGGTCATCTTGCCTCACCATGACACACACTTGCCCTCTGAGACACACATTGGGGGGTCCCATGAGGAGAATGAAGCAGGGGAGGGGGGAGTTGTAGTGGAAACATAGAGAGCAGGGAAAAGATTTATGCACACATTTGCAACATTTTTTTTTCGGATCCAAATGGACCCTTCCTGTGGTGGCTTTAAGTTGTTGGGTTTTTGTTTTTCTTTTAATGGCATTGAGGCAGACATACATATGCGCAGACATCATGGGAACTATGGAAAAATGGGGATGTATTCTGAGGTGCATGCTACAATGTAAAATTAGAACTGGAATATAGGTGGTTATGAACACCACTGGGTCATAAGTGTGACAATTAAGAGCCCTCCCTGCTAACCACAGTCTTCCCTGGAAAACAAAGCCCTTATCTGGCAACCTCTTGGCTGGGCTATTCTACTGTGATGAATGTGAGGCTTCCTTAAAGGTGGTTTGGAAGCTTCAGCTGTCCCAGAACGGTTTGGTGATGGAAAGAGTTGATAGCAACAATACTACTGGGACTCCACTGGTTACCAGTGTATTCCTGGACTTAAAACATGGTGCTAGTCAGTGGCAGGCTGGCCAGGGTGTCCGCTTGCCCTATGGCAAGTGGGCCCTTGCTGAAGTAGCCCCCCCCATGTCGGGCTACATTGCTCTCTCAGCGCCAATATCCCCACCCCTTCCCAGCCTGGACTGGCCAATAGCCCCCTCCCTCGCTGTCCCTGCCGGCCCTCCTCCCGCCCCTGTGCCGACTGGCATGGGACCTACCTTTTGCGGCTGGAGCAGGTCCGGATCCATGGCTGAGTAAGTGGTGCTGGCCTTTGCGCTGGCGCCGCTTGCTCTAAAGGAGCCTCAAACATGCTTTACGGCACATTTGCAACTCCTTAAGCCAGCGGAGCACTTCCTCTGCCAGCCTAACTTTAGGCAGGATCAAGCTGTAAGAGCATTCAAAATAATTTTAGCTCTTAGAGAATCTAAATTACAAAAAAAGATGACATCATCTTCATTTAGATGCTATTTATGTCAATTACACTTTCTGAAATTAAGCCTAGATTTATTGGCTTTGGTTCAAAATACATCTGGCATACTTATAGGCTTCTCTTTAGCTCATATATCATAAATTTCTGGATGCTAGAAATGTGTTGGAAAGAGATAGATATACCTTGATTATGTGGTACACACAGGTTAGTTGTAGATCACCACTGTTTTTCTCCCAGGATGAGGTTTGGTGGCTAGATCACGACATTTAACACATGTTGCTTTATGACGCTAGATTTAATATGTCTGGATTATTAGAGCTTCAGGGCCAGTGAAGCACTATGGAGGTTAACACAATATTTTGAGCTAGCAAAGGGGGGAAATGGAAAATTCATTTTCTTCCATTTCTACCAGATAAGTACACTTGCACAAAAGCAATTAGTGGGTAGCCCAAAGTTACGTCTATAGGGGGCATGGATCCATACGCTAAGGGTTTCAAGTTCCTTGCTGAAATCTCAGTTTAGCTGAATTCTCTGGGTGACCATAGACAAACCACCCACTCTCTCTGGGCCTCAGCCCCCTCAATCTGGACCACGCAGATGACAACATTGGCCTGCCTTGCAGGGTTATCCAGTACAACAGAATGATGTCTGTGAAATACTTTGAATGAAAAAAGAGCTATATTGCTTTTTAATCACTTCAGCCTCCCTCCCTCCCTCCCTCCCTGTTGCTTGTTAATCATTTCAGCCTCCCTCATTTCCCCCTTCTTACGGCAGAATGGCTTTACTACATTTATTACAATGCTTCGTCATCCCCCCCCCCCCGTTGTATGTGGGGTGCCATATCCTGCCCTAGACGGCGTTGCCGAGATTCGCTACTCAGGGAGCAGGATGGAAAGTGTTCCTCATTGCTTTCCCTTGTCAAGCTAACAAATGCTCTGCGAGTCCCTCCCTCCTTCCCTCTCGCACACCACACATTCATTATTTGGAGTTGCGCGATGTGTTCAAATAAAGTATTAACATTGTTTATCTGATGGATCGAAGTGAGGGAGAGAGATTGGCAAGGCGCCAGGGGCTAATCACAGTGTAAAAGGCAATTTGATGAAATAGAATTAACATACTAATTGTCAGACTGCAGAGGGTGCTGGGACTCTATAGGGAAAAAAAGAGAGGCATTTGCTATATATAAAAGAAGAGACCTCTTTAATAACAAAAGTCTAAGGAAGAGAGCAAGGCTCTGATGCTGCAATTTGCTTGGGTTTTGTTTCGCGTTTTTCCTTCCTCCTTATCTCTCACTCTGAAGCCACAGCCTCCAGTGCTCCAGAGGATTTATCACGCCAATCTCTTTCTTTTTTAACATCAAGTCCCTGCAAGATATCACAGACTCCAGAAACATTCAGCCCTGGCGTGTAATTCTTTTCCCTGAGCAGCACAGCAGTGAAGTGGCGCTGCTGCAGTTCAGCTTCTGTGAGAGGGGAAAGTCACGTTTTGGCTATTTGGGGTTCAATTTCCCAACCCCATCCCAACCTCGCGGGAGGATCAGAGGAAAAAAGCTGTCTTCACAAGAAAAGCAAGAAGTTCCCTATTCTTGCAGGAGAAAACGAGGACTGTAGACTGAGTTTGGACTTGCTCTCAGGAAAGGCAACTGGAAAATCTTTCTCTAGGATTCCTGGCTCCTTATACAGCAGGACCACTCATGCTACACCGAAGCAATATTTTAACAGCAAGAAAAAGTGCCCTGAGGAAGGGAACCACCACTGGAAATTCAACCAAATGTCCAGGGAAACCCCATTTCTCTTGGCGGACGTGGATTTTTCTTAATTTTGGAGTTGGGGACATCTCTCTTTGGAAAACCATCTGGAATTCTATTGCGACACCCCTTCAAAGCAAGTGAGTGCAACACCACAAACCTCTCTTTGGGGGTATAACCTAGTGGTTTGTATCTGAGGGACCTGGGTGGCGGGGGGGGGGCGGCGAGGTTTTTTTTCCCCCTGAGCATTTTGGGCTGTCCTACGAAACTTATCAACTCTGTGACCCTGCAGCTTTTCCATGCAACCCGTCTGCATGAGGAGTGCAGGAAAACAGCAAGAATAAGAGGTTACCAAGCAAATGGCTGAGACAATAACTTATTTCCTCCTTGCTGATTAATACCTGTGGGTGGCTGTTGCATACCGGATCCTGAGATGTTTTAAGGAAACACAACCCAAACCTGTATATCTGAGTGACTGCTTTTCCGATACAGAATGTGACTGGCTTCCTGCTGGTTACACACCAAAAACTGATTTGTGTTCCTTTATGCACACCAAAGAAGACATTTAAACAGGAAAATGTATGGGGAATTGCTAAATTCAACCAGTGCGACTGACCCACACCTAATCATTCAGACCAACACTCCCTACATAGGGAGCACCCAGAGACCTGTCAGCTCCTCTGCCTTTTACATGTCAACAGCCAGAGTGTTAAAGGAAGGCGAGATCAATAAGCCAGACCTGGTGACTTACATAGTGCTTTTCTTCTTTCTGCTCCTTGCTGTGACAATAATTGTACTTTTTATTAACTGCCAACTGAAAAATTCTTTTTTTGCCACGCTACCTTATGACAGATCACTGCGAGAAGCTAGGAGTCCATGGAAAACACAAGCTGTCTAATCCTCAGGGCTAGAAGGGAAAGAAAAATGGTCTAGTATAAGCTTTGCGATGGTATATAAGAATATTATGAACCCAAATTTGTGTGTAATAAGATGCTGTTCCCATTGCCACTGGGTGCATTCAACCACTTATAAATAGTATGCTTTTATTTAAACACCACGACAAAATATTTTCTGAACAAAAAGGACAGACCTGTTTAATACAAAATGTTGACATATGGCTATGAGTGAATGTAAATAAAGACCTGCTATGAATTTACATGAGTAAATATCAAAATTAACTGATGTATATCAAGGAGCACACACCACCGTATTTCAGGCTGCTGTTTAAAAGTATGGATGCAAATTTCAGTTGCTAAATAATGTTTGTGTTGACAAAAGTATATAATTACCTCTGGCGGCACGACTGTGCTTGTGAAATTATAGGTTTTAAAAACATATCATTTGAACAGCTCCATGCCAAGGAAATTGGGATTTTTGTTCCACCCAGAAACCTCTGATTTTCATACTCTACATATGGCAATACAGTGGAAGAGATGTTTAAAAAGAGAGAGACGGCGTGTTCTGAAATCTCAGGTCCAGCTTGGCGACAACTGGTGTAGTCCCTTTAGCTTGCATTACTGAATCTTGTTCTGTGGTAGTCAAATTTTGGGATTATATTTCAGCTGTTGCTATTATTCTGACCCTAATCTTCCATGGTGATGAGTATGGCAGCTTGGCCCCGAGCACATAGGACTACTAGATGATACCTCCAGATTTGGATCCGACACCTGGAGGTATCAGAGTAGTAGTATCATAGTAGTAGTTCTATGTGCTTAGGAATCTGCCCATAGATAGCTAAGGCTCTAAGTCCAAACAAGGAGATGCCATAACTTTCTGCAGGTTCTACAATTGACCTAGCTGTTGATACAATTGCATTTTTACCCCTTACCCCTTGTTCAGGCCAAATCTACATGGATTATTTTTATTTAAATTCATTGTCTTTCTAAATGTGTCAAGATGTATGGGTTTAAATTATTGTTTAATGGTTTCTGTTGGAATACTCAGCACTCCATAGGACTGAATTTAATACATTGAATTACGTGGGTGTGATGAAAGAAAATATTGTCAAACGAGTAACAGAAAATGCTACAAAAATGCTTTTTGTATGGAAAGTAGTGTGAAAAACACATTTTAACTGCTAGAACAATATTTTTAAAATGACATTATAAAATACATTTAAATTCCATCTAGGCGTTTCATCTTCTGTTCTCTTAACATTCCAAGATTAAGATATGAAATTATTAACAACGACCAATGCTAGTTCCACCCCAGGTTTATCACTGGTGATTATCACTGACATTTAGTTGACAGATATATATTAAAGCTCCATGATAGTCAATGTGTTTTTATACCTGTTCGTTAAAATGTATGACGTGCTTAAACCATGTTAGTATAGGTATTCAGGATTTGAGAGCTGTAATTTCAAGCACGAAAAGAAAACTTACACTTTGATGGTCTGATGTCATTCATTAAGATTCAAACACCTGTATCAAGTGTGGTATAGATAGACAAATCCATGTTTGTTTGCTTTCACATTGGTATCAATTGAGCTGTTCAAGTGTGAAGTCAATTTATAAAGAAGGCATCTAAAGGGGAATAGACATAAGTACACTTTTTTTTAACCTCAGAGTGATTCCACTGATATAAATGAGACTACAATACAATGAGAATGCTAATGGCTGGTTGCCTTGGACTATAATAGTGATGTCTCTTATTTCAGAATATGAAAGAATTTTGGCAGGTATCACTTCTCTCTCACTGCTGTAGTGGCGAGGAAGTCTTCCTTCTACACAAGGATTAAATATAAAGAGTCATATTCGGTATTGATTCTGAGCCTTCTACAAAAAGGTGGAGCTGTGGAGAGTTAACAGTTTGCACTTATAAAGCTTCCGGATTCATTCCAGGCATTTATTTTTACTTTATTTTCTGTATTTATATACCGCCTTTCTCATCAGATTTATTCAAGGCGGTTTACACAGGCAGGCTATCCTAGACCCGAAGGGTCTTTACAATATTGTTCTATCCATATATAGAACCTTCCATACTCAAGATGTTTTCTCTTCCGAATGCAGCCCTCGTTCTGACTTGTGCTTTGCACTTCCAAGCTTCACAGTTCACCGCAGTTCACCCTCGGACGGTTGTCCAGATGTTCTCTCTCTAGCTGACTCCTCCACATTCCACCCTTTCACGGTGCCTTCTCAGTGTCTTTGCGAGGTTCGTCAGCAACTGCCATCTCCCATCCAAGTGAGAGCCGAGGTCGACCCTGTTTAGCTTCTTCAGGCAGGGCACCGGCTCAAACCTGCAGTGTGATTAAAGTACCGTATCTCATCCTCCAGGTCTTGAAAGGAGCTCTGCTGAAATGGTCTGGAAAGATGGGCTTGAACCCTGCTGCTAAGTCAGGGTTGATAATACTGTGCTAAAAAAATTGACTGTTTCAGTACAATACAATTATTTATATCCTGACAAGAACAAAATGCTGTGCATTTAAATGGATTTGCACCCAGACCACCTAGTTCAATATGTCCAGATTTAAAAGAAACTTCTAAAATCCTCTGGACTTGCCATTTTTTTTATAAGCGTTGGAAACCTAAGACGCAGCTCAAGCTCATGTAATTAAAAGGAATCCCTGTTCTCACTTCCCTACTTAATACTGGCACAACTCCCAAGGTGTTACAATGCGTATAAAGTCAATTAAACCATTAATCAAGAGCTTACTCAAGCTAATCAAGAAGTCAAATTCCAGTCCAAGGTAATGCATTAGCTTCACACTACTGAAACTTGGATCAAACAGACTGATCCATAAAGGAGCCTGTTTAAATCAGTTTATACTAGTGAAATAGCGATAATCCACTTTAGTTATTTTTTTTAATGCGTCACATGGTATTATCCTTTGTGTTTCTTAATTAAAAATTAATTAAAAATTAATTAAAAACTAACCATCAGTTGACACTAGAGGTGTCAAAGTGATGCCATTTTATTTTAAGGTCTGGACAGTAAGAGATAATGATGTAAACTAAGATAGCTCAGTAAAACTGCAGACTCAGCGCAAAGGGAAATGGTGCCTGAAGCCCCTCAGAAATTCTGTTGTGTCCCACAGTGCTGCTGCTGCTGCCGCTGCCGCCGCCTCTACCACCTGCGTCCTCCTCCTCGGCTTCACTTGAGAAGCAAAGGAGGTCACAACAGCCTTCATCTTCTTTCTATCAAGGAACGGGAACAGGATTTCTGCTGCCACTACCTACTCCTCCACCCTCCCAGTGGCTCTGGAGGGAGGCCTCTCCGCTCACCTGGCGTACCTGTTTCCTCTTCCTCCTCCACACTCTGCCGCTCTATGTCCTGAAACTGAGCTGCAAAATAGGCTCAGACTGAGGAAGGTGGGAGAAGTGGAAGTGCTGCTCCTGGCTTCCTTGCTCTGCCCCACTCTGGCTCTCTATTTCAACACATAGAGTGGCAGGAGGCGGCGGAAGAAGGAAGCAGGCAAAATGAAGCCTGGGTGAAGCAGCTGTGGAGGTTGGCGATGGCACAGTGCACTGCCTGCAGTCATGCACTGCGCTCCCTGAGGCAGCCCATTTCATGACTAGGCTGGAACAGAATGAGTGAATGGCCCAATATATTCTTAAAACCCTGCATTGGCTTGTCCTCCTGTACAGTACTCCCATTCTCTGTCCTTTTACCTGGGCCATTTCACAAAGCCCAAAAATAAAACGTTGCAAGAGGCTGCAGCACAAACCAGATCTTATAGCCCAGTCCTACGCATATTTACTCAGAAGTGAGCCTTGCTTATAGCATTACGATCTTAGTTTCTGACCATACTTCTTGAATGCAAGTTCAAATGCATCATTGCTTCATCACAGCAATGGCAGAGGAGCATATTGTAGGCAGCAACCTATACTTTTGCAATTGCCACATTCCATGCCATATCCATACAGATTACAAAGCCCATTTTGCAAGTATTATTTGCTCACAGTCTCATTGCATGAAATCATTCAGGGCCTCTCATTGAAGCTAGAAATTATCATGGCAAAAACAAACAAACCCAGAATCAAAAGATAGATGGAGTTGCTGAAGATGGAATTCTTCCTGGGGTTTTGCACATCTCTAGCAAGAGCATACAAAGTGTTCTAGGGAAAGTGTTCTTTTTGACCAGAAGACAGCAGATTCATTGTACAGTATAGTAAGCAGCATGTAGATGCACTACCTGTGCTGATCCCTGACCTGGATACCCTCCCTAATTCAGAACTTATAAACAAGATGCACACGCTAAAGCATACACATCAGCCCCTAAAAAATCCTTCCATAGCATCTACCTTGTGTGAATCCTTGCCACAACTTGGAGCCATTCCTTACACCTATGGGGAAGGAACATGAAAACCTGGTCTATAAATTGCACCCATGGCTTTTGACAAGTCTGGGTATAATAAAACCTACCGGTAGGTTTCCCACTCAACTATGATTGCTGTAATATTTCAATCCCAGTTTGCACCTAGCTGACACTACCAATAGTCATTTCCCATGCACTGTGAACTCGTGGTTTCCTAGACCCGTTTTCTTTCCTTCTCCTGAAACATTGCTGTACATAAGAGGTTTGTTCCTGTGTTACAAGCAGACACTTGCTTACCTGTGCTAGGCTTCATATGCCTTGTCATCTAGAAACCACCTAAAGGTGGGCAAGGGAAGGTGAGAGGGAACAAGTGGCAGAAGGTCTTGGATTCAATCTCTGACATCTCCATGTAGGGCTGGGAGCGACTTCTTGTTTGAAACCCTGAGAAGTCAGTGTGTAGACAATACTAAGCTAAGGGGACTAATGATCTGATTCAGTAGAAGGCAGCAGCTCCTTCTGTTCACCTCGTTTCCATTTGTTTATGACCCGTCTGTCTTCTGTTATATAAAAGGAACAGCAGCTCTTGAAAGTGTTTTCATGTCCATGGACACTGAGAAAAATGAAGGCAAATGGATCACTTTCCTTGGCAAATAGTCACTGGTTATTGGAGCAACCCACTTACCTGCCCACAATTGTTCAATTTCTTTACAAAATACACCCACAAACAAACAAAAAGTCCATACCACTTAGAAGTATCTGAGAAGAATTAACCAGTCCTCTTGCCAAGTGAGGCTGATCATATTGTATATAAGCACTACTTCTTGTGGAAGTCCATAGCTTAGACTTCACTTTGCAAGCTACTTACTTCAGAGTACTACCATTGAAATGAACAATGGCACAAGGCAGAGGAAGTTACTAGAGGAACATATTGGGCTGAAGCAGCAGAAACCCCGATTGATTATGCCCTGGCCACTCTATCTTGCTTTGGGTCATTTGGACATTGGATGGATGTACACTACCAATGCACAACAGAGCCATGCAGCAGGGACTGGAGGCGAACTCAAGGCTGGTGTCCGAGTCGCACCTGCGAAGAGTCAGGAATAGTACCGACATTGGGATATGAGGTCATTCCACAATACACTTTTTTCCCTAATTTAAGAAGTATAACATGTACAGAAGTTCATGTGCCTTCCTTCTACTCTGTCAGGGCTGCAGGCACAGCATTAAAGCTATTTCAACTAAAAAGGGTGATTGTGTTATTTTAAATTCAAGGGTACAAGTTTAGCTGTTGTAGCTTTTAAGTGTAAATATATGATTGCACTGATTATACAGAGGGTAAAAAGCACTGGACTGTAATTGCAAAGTCATAGGTGTGTCACACGTTGTCACTGCTCTCAGTCATCCAGTATACAACAATGGAGCTACAATTACAGCGCAATCCGACTTAACTTTTGTGCCGGTTTAACCAGTGGCGCAGCAAGAACGGGAGGCCCCAGAACGGAAAAGGGATTCAAATCCCCTCCAAAAGAAGAATTCAAAGGGGATTTGAATCCCTTTTCCATTCTGGGGCCTCCCATTCTCGCTGCGCCGCTGGTTAAACCAGCACAAAAGTTAAGTCGGATTGCGCTGTTAGGGCCAGAACTCAGCAGAAGAACACAAGTTCTGCACCTAACAAGTTCCAGATTCAGTCTCTGGCATTTCCAATGAAAAGATCTCGAGTAGAACGATTTGAAAAAAGCTTCTACCTGGAAGCGTGTAGATAACAAAGTAGACTGCATTGGGTTACATAGACCATTGGTGTTAGCTTCTTATATCATATGTCCTAATCATGGCCAGTCGGTGGACACAGGCGAACATCCATAGTGCCTTGAATAGCAAGGATAGCCATTGTCCCCAAATGCTACTTCAAAATATGCCCTCCAATTTAAGGATTTCCCCCCTTCCTTTAGCCTCCTCTACAAGAAGGTGCTTCTGTAAACATTTCAGTGAACGTTAAAAATAGAAAGAAAAATCAAATGGCATTATTTGGAGGGGCGTGTTTCTAGCTTCCTAAGTTTACAAAAGCATATTTCAATGACTAGCAGCTGGAGAGACCAAGCAAGAGGAAAAGTTCCGCTTTCCTGCAGAGAAACATTGTGCAGTGGGACCTGGGTATTTATATAGGAGTGGGCGGCCCCATTGAAATGGAGGGGGATTTTAGCTCTTCTCTATCACAACACACAGCAGTGCTCCGTTGGATGCTGTTTTGATGAAGGACTTCCTTTTAATGAGCCTTTTAAAAAAAGTGGATCTTTTTAGCTACCTAGTTATTTGTGCTTTGAAACCTCAAAGACGACAGACTGTAATGCCAAGGAACATTGGTGACGGTATTCAAAAGGCCTGTTTCTGAATGCCAAAGGCAAGGTTCTTTTGATTTTGGAAGTGGAAATATCAGATCTAAAATAGGTCTTGATTCGTGCCCTTGATTTTTCCACGTCTTAAATTAAGTCATTTAGGAGAGAGAGACACTCAGAATTCAAAGACTAACAAATTTATTTCCATGAAAAGCTTATGCTGAAAAAGATGCATTAGTCTTTCAGATAGCCCAAAACTCTTTGTTGTTCTTGCTGCTACAGAGTTAAATGGCTACCACTTTAGCAGAGAAAATTAGAGAGAACATTCTGAGGCTGTGTGAAAAAGTCTTTAGAATTTTTTGAAGTAGATATCCCTCCACTTATTACAGGAATTACTACATCACAGTTATATCTATAGACTGTCTCCCAGTCCAGTGTCTGAAGAAAACTCTTTAGATCTAGCTGCTATATAAAAAAAACTTTCTAAGTTCAGAGACCCCTTTCCGATTCAGTCTATTGAGGAGCCTCTAAGCATCTGGTAGACACCGAGCCCATAGGAGAGGAGTCAGGAGAACATTTTAGGACACAAAACATTCACCATTGCCCCATATGAACTGAGAGCGCTCCCTAGAACAAACCCAGCATTCCCCTGTGCCTGCACATTGTTGGGGACAGTAATCATGAGCACGCTCTCTTTCAGGGAAGCTTGTCTGGTATTACTGATTTCTCATTAAGAAAGCCCCGACAAGCTACTGAGGAACTACGTTTCCTGGAACACAGTTTGGAAACTATTAACCTAGATCAATCTGGCACTATGTCAATAAGGTTTGCATTTCATTATCCTTTTTCTCTCCTAATATAATCCATGTGACTCCCAATGCTGCATTTCCAAGAACGATATCAAGGGTGTATCATTGTAAGGACTCATAGTAGGCCCAAATGGAGGCTTCTATAAGGTAGACCTGGTTTTTTTTAGAAAGTTGAAGATGGTATTGATTTTATTTAATTTAAAAGATATATACCCTAGCTTTTCTTTTGCATTTCAGGGTGGCTCACAACCATATAAACTTAATTAAATAGCAAAAATAATATATAACCAAGCAAAAAGAAACAATATACACAGAACACCAACACTAAAAACTAAACATAATCCAGAAACAATATATACAGAACACCAAAACTAAAAACTAAACATAATCCAGAAAAGCAGACCAGAAGAGATTTCAGCCCCCTCCAAAATTGTGAAAGGGAGGGATCAGACACACTTCCCATGGGAGGAAGTTCCATACAGAGGGGGCCCTCACAGAAAGAGCCCTCTCCCATGTGCCCACAAGCTGCACCTCAGATGGTGGTGAGACATGCAAGAGAGCCTCTCCGGAAGATCTCAGAGTGTGGGTAGACAGCTAACATGGTCCCAAGTCATTTGAGCTTTAAAGATAGATTTACCATCTGTTCCGGAAAACCTGGGACTGTCCCAGGTTCCAGGCTCCGGTCCCGGGTCAGTCTCAGGCTTTCCGGGCCTGGTGAAGCCTCCTCCTCCGCCCCCACCGCTACCAAAGGTGCAAAAAGGCACCGTTTTCCAAAGCTTCATTGCTCTCCTTACAAATTATTATTTTTTCCTCAAAGTGAGCTTCAACAGCCTTGAGGATGAAGGGAAGGCTGCAAAATGAATTTTCAGTTGTCAGTTTATTCCCCTAGTAACTGTCCTTGCAAGGAACCTGTGATTTCAGTGGTGAATGGAACAGAGATGCTATTGTTTATAACCTCCTTTAGATCGAAATTTCAGTGCTGATATATAGAGTAACAAAAAAAGAAATCGGCTTCACCTCAGGCATGAGTAGAAGCTCGTGATTTTCTCTACCACATTCGTATCAGTGCCAATGGTGGGCTGGAGTGGGAGAGAATTGTTAATTCTCAAGCAGATCTGTTAGATATTCTACAAATAGTGACGTGGGAAGCAAAATCCATAACATTAAGAGCTTCACTAATGTGCATGTTTGTGTCCTGCATAATTGCGGCATGAACTGCAACCCAGGACAGGAAAGTAAATCTTCCTTGAGATGCACCTGGTTAGCAACTGGTAGGCCCTGTGACTTCGGCAAGCAGGTTTGCAGACCACTGTGAAAGCTATAAAAATTTGCAAGTTATCTAGATTTCATTTTTATCATTGGTCTGTTTCAGCAAAGACATGGCATATATGCAAACGTGAGAAAAGTTATTCAGATTAGAACAGCAAATAATTCTAAGGCTGTGACCCATTTTGTCCATTATTTTCAACCAACTGCCAACTCTCAAACTGGGAACTGCAACAATATCCATGCCATTTCAAAACATATGTCTAGGAGCTCAGATTTATGAAAACACTCTGGAAAGGACTTCAATATGTGCCAAAAGTAGTCACCCAGGGAAGAAAATCATGTACTAAACAAGCAGAGAAAAATGTACACTTATGTTTATACTGCCCCACTGGCTCAAAAGGAAGCATGCTTATGTAAGTGAACCTGTAACAAGAGAGTCTGGTGGTTCTATCAGTTTGGATGTCTCATCTAAAGTAATACAATTTCTAAGGTTTATACACTCAAGTGTGAATTAGTAACTTTACAGCACTAGACATAACCCTAAATCATCCCAACAGAGTCTGCAGACCCAGTCCAAGCCACACTGTACTTGAGGAGGTGATGCTCAAATTCTACTCCTCTGTGTGTGTGTGTGTGTGTGTGTGTGTGTGTGTGTGTGTGTGTGTGTGTGTGTGTGTGTGTGTGTGTACACACACACGCACTTTGCTGCCTCCATTGCCACTCCCAGGATCCCTCCCACCCAGCCAGTTTAGAATATGTGGTGATAGAGCAGAGGACACACTAGGACATGGGGGAAGTTCAACTGCATTGCACTGGAGGCTATCGTCTACTCCCTGCTCCTGCAACTCTACTGCCGTGATCTTCGGCTCCTCTGGCACTGGTGGCAGGAGGATCCCCCAGATCAACCACCCACTGCCCTTTCCTCACCATGTTGCTCTTGTTTGATCTGCCGCTGCTGTTGCCGTTTTGAAATCGAACTGCAGAGTGGCCACCAGTCTACTCATCTCCCACTTCTAAACAGGAAAAAAAAACACATTCTTTTGAAAGTGGAGCAGTGCGTCTCCTGGCTTCCTTGTTCTGGCCTCATTCTACTGCTCTAATTCAAGACACAGAAAAGCAGAACAAAGAGGAAAAGGCACACAGCTTACAGAGATGGCTGGCCTTGCCTGAGATGGCTGGGACAGATCAGCCCAAGCGTCAGTTTTGTCATCAGCATATTTCCTAGTGAAACCTGAGATGAAGAGGATGGGGGAAGACTATAGTCCGAGGCCATGCTGTAACAGCGCAGTGGGTTAAACTGCTGAACCATGAGCTGTCGATCAAAAGGTCGGCAGTTCGAATCCGCGACGGGGTGAGCTCTCGTTGCTTGGCCAGCTCCTGCCAACCTAGCAGTTCCAAAGCATGTTAGTGCGAGTAGATAAATAGGTACCGCTTGCGGGAAGGTAAACAGCGCTCCGTGTTCCAGCCGCATGCTACGTGCTGCGGCAAGGAGAGTCATGCCGGCCACATGACAACGGAGGCGTATTTGGGCAACGCTGGCTCTTCGGCTTTGAAATGGGGATGAGCACCACACCCTCGAGTCGGACACGACTGGACTTAATTGTCAGGGGTCACCTTTATCTTATCCACCATACAACCACCTCTTAGGTCAAACAGTTATATGTACTGAGTACAAACAGCAGCGCCATGTCAGCCTTATCCATTGGAATGTTTAGTTATATGAAAGGACTCTTGGACTCCATTTTAGTAAGTTCCGATACTTTTACTCATTAAATTTTTTATCCTGCCCTATGTGTGTCCATATGTACACACAAAGTGCTTGTGGAGAGCCAAAAATCACCCAGTGAGCTTCATGGCTCAGTGAGGATTTGAACCCATGTGTCCTGGCCTAAAGACAACACCATATCCACTGTGTCACACTGAAGGAGAAGCTCTAAACACAGAAGCACATTAAGCTAGCAATGGGCCTGTCCATAGAGCAGGCCAAGTCTCCCTCCACCCTTCCTACGGCAACAATGCCTACTCACGCATGGAACTTCAGCCCCTTGATGGCCTATCACAGAAACGGCTTGCTGGACGGTGCCTTGCTACCAAGGACTATCTTTTTTAAAAAAAGTGATGTGTATAACACTCATGTTTGTCAGTGTAGGGTGACTTGTACAAAGGGTGCATTTGCAGAGGGGTAGGCAGCTAATCAGGCCACTTACCAATATAGAGTTTAGCTAAGGGAAGTAAGCAGGGCTGGGGGGGGGGGAAGTATACCGGAATTCCATACTGTATTAGGTGATTCTACCTGAACTTCCTCAGCCCTTTGCACCAACACCTACCCTCTAAGGAGTTTCAGAAGAAGGTTCCACAGGAAGCCTGGTTAGAGGGCTAGATATACTAATTCACAAGATCTGCAAGACATACAGTCTGTCCTGGATTCCCCCCTCCCCCCGATGCAGGGAATCCTAGACTCTGCACACATGTTGCTTCTACAGGTTGGAAAGCAGTCATATTAATGTCAAAAGCCTATACCATGTTCCGTCCTGTCGTCGTCCCCTGGACTACTTTGGGTTAGTAAAGCCTAAACATTGGGATGCAGCCCCTTCCTTCCTCTGTCAGCCGCATCCCTAGTATTTAGCTAGTACTGAAGGGGGACAAGCTTTCCAATCTATAAACGGATAGTGTTGTGACACTGTCAGCATCCCTTCAGCACAGAAACTCTAAAAGTTCATAAGGGGTGAGTTACCTCCTCCAATGTGCTGATGAAGCTGGAATTTTTCCATCAGGCATTTCCTGAAAAATATTCAGTTACAATTTCCTGTGGTTAACTGCCAATGGACAATGAACAATGCAAGGAAATCGAGGAAAACAACAGAATGGGGAGGACTAGAGATCTCTTCAAGAAAATTGGAGATATCAAGGGAACGTTTTGTGCAAAGATGGGCATGATAAAGGACAAAAAAGGCAGAGACCTAACAGAAGCAGAAGAGATTAAGAAGAGATGGCAAGAATACACAGAAGAACTATACAAGAAAGATCTGAATGTTCCTGATGACCACGCTGGTGTGGTCACTGACCCAGAGCCGGACATCCTAGAGAGTGAAGTCAAGTGGGCCTTAGGTAGCATTACTAACAACAAAGCTAGTGGAGATGATAATATCCCAGCTGAGCTACTTAAAATCCTAAATGATGATGCTGTGAAAGTGCTGCACTCAATATGCCAACAAATTTGGAAAACTCAGCAGTGGCCAAAGGATTGGAAAAGGTCAGTTTACGTTCCAATTCCAAAGAAGGGCAGTGCCAAAGAGTGCTCAAACTACCGCACAATTGCACTCATTTCACATGCTAGCAAGGTTATGCTCAAAATCCTACAAGCTAGGCTTCAGCAGTACGTGGACCGAGAACTACCGGACGTACAAGCTGGGTTTCGAAGAGGCAGAGGAACTAGAGATCAAATTGCCAACATGCGCTGGATCATGGAGAAAGCACGAGAGTTCCAAAAAAACACCTACTTCTGCTTCATTGACTACGCAAAAGCCTTTGATTGTGTGGATCACAACAAACTGTGGCAAATTCTTAAAGAGATGGGGGTACCAGACCACCTTACCTGTCTCCTGAGAAACCTGTATGCGGGTCAAGAAGCAACAGTTCGAACCGGCCATGGAACAACTGATTGGTTCAAAATTGGGAAGGGAGTACGGCAAGGCTGTATATTGTCACCCTGCTTATTTAACTTATATGCAGAGTACATTATGAGAAATGCAGGGCTGAATGAATCACAAGCCGGAATCAAGATTGCCGGGAGAAATATCAACAACCTCAGATATGCAGACGATACCACCCTAATGGCAGAAAGTGAAGAAGAACTAAAGAGCCTCTTGATGAGAGTGAAAGAGGAGAGTGCAAAAGTTGGCTTGAAACTCAACATTAATAAAACTAAGATCATGGCATCTGGGCCCATCAATTCCTGGCAAATAGAAGGGGCAGAAATGGAAGCAGTAACAGATTTTACTTTTCTGGGCTCCAAGATCACTGCAGACGGAGACAGCAGCCATGAAATTAAAAGATGCTTACTCCTTGGAAGGAAAGCTATGGCAAACTTAGACAGCATAATAAAAAGCAGAGATATCACCATGCCAACAAAAGTTCGTATAGTCAGGGCGATGGTGTTCCCAGTAGCAATGTATGGGTGCGAGAGTTGGACCATAAGGAAGGCTGAGCGCCGAAGAATAGATGCTTTTGAACTGTGGTGCTGGAGAAGACTCCTGAGAGTCCCTTGGACTGCTAGGAGATCAAATCAGTCAATTCTAAATGAAATCAAGCCTGACTCTTCCCTGGAAGGACAGGTACTAAGGCTGAAACTCAAATATTTTGGCCACCTAATGCGAAGAGAGGACTCTCTGGAGAAGACGCTGATGCTGGGAAAGATTGAAGGCAAAAGGAGAAGGGGAAGGCCAAGGATGAGATGGTTAGACAGCATCACCGATGCAACAAACATGAAAATGAGCGAACTCAGGAAGATAGTGGAGGACAGGAAGGCCTGGCGGGATATGGTTCATGGGATCACGAAGGGTCGGACACGACTTAACGACTGAACAACAACAAAACTGCCAATGGAGCTAGATTAAAGTCTCTTACGGCGCAATTCTCCGTAAGTATAGGGCGACGGAGCAAGTGCTCCGCTGCTCTAAGCTGTCGCAAATGTACCGTAAGGCACGTTCATGACAACTCTAGAGCAGTAGCGTTACTAGGACGCGTGTCACCCTGGGGCAGGGGGCGCGCGTCACCCTAGTGACGCTATGATATCGGCGCGGGGGGGCGACCCGGCTCCCTCCCGCATCGCCCTCCGGACGCTCCGAGGCCGGCCCAGGAGACGGCCTCGGAACGTCCGACCCCGTCGGTGCTCCAGGGCCTTCTTTTTGCCCTCAAAACGGGTCTGCGCATGCGCTAAAATCCGGGAAATACCCGGATGGACGCGCTGCCTGGGGCCCCTGGAGCGCCGACGGGGTCGGACGCTCTGAGGCCGGCTCCCGGGCTGGGCTCGGAGCATCCGAGGGGTGTCGCGTCACGGAGGTGGCGCCCTGCCACGCTCCAGTGACGCCCCTGCTCTAGAGTAAGGGCCGCCAGAGGCAGGTAAGAGATCCCCTGGCAGGGGGGGTCTGACCAGCAAGGGAGGGGGTCCATTGGGTGAGCCAGCTCAGGAGGGGGTGGAGATGGCGTCTGCTATATCCCAGTCTCCCGCCGGGCCGGCTCGGCCATTACACGGCCTCCTCTTACTTCTGCCAGCTATTTAGCTTGTGGAAATCTGAGGAGGTCCATTGGTCCTTCCCCGATTTACACCAGGGAAAGGGGACGAATGTCCCCTTTCTTTGAGTAGACCTCTGGGCCACTCCAGAGCGGCCTAGAATGGGGATAGAATTCAGCAGGGAGCCTGGGCCACCCGTCATAGAGTTGCGCAGAATTGTGCTGTTAATAAAGCAAAATTAAGCACTAAACGTTCAGGTCTAATATCCATTGTTTTTCTCCTCAAGCCCGTAACACAAATTAGCTTATAAATTATGTACTTGTACCATCTTGGTTGTTGTGTTCATTTCTAAAGCAAGACTTTTACGCACACTTTTGTATAAATGTAATTATCTGAAGGGTTGATTAGATCATGGTGTAGAACCATAACCAATCCTTGAATTACTTCATTTAGACATCTTATTTCTGACTGTGCATCACTACTCCGTTTTAAGAGAATCATTTTCATTAAATTAAAAGAGCCCTTATTGAGTGTGTGTGTGCCCCCCTCCCCCCCGGTATGACATGGTGGTTTTAAGCAAATTCAAACCAAGGACTGAAAAGCAGTATACCACCATCAACATTATTGTATCTTTAACCTGAAATGAGTCAAAGATACTTTGACTAGAAGTGATCCTAGTCCTACTTACCTAGAAGTAAGTCCTATTGGAATCAGTGGGACATAATTTCCCACTGATGCTCAGGAGGATTAGGATCACTCTGATCATCATCTAGATCTCTTCTTAGGTACCAAATAACCTTTTTCAAATCTGATTCTTCCTTGTAAGAGCTTCAATGCAGAAAACGAGACAGCAATTTTTTTTTTAATCATATATAATTTAGGTGTTTGTCACCCTGTCCCAAAGCCTATATAAATAAGTTAGTTTGAAACCCCCAAATAATTAACGCTAACACTAACTCTCCATTCCATTTCCATGTTTCTTAGCAATAATCTCAGCATTGTCCCTCATGTTCAAGGTTACCCAGAAAGTGTATGAACTCAGGAATGGCAGTTAAATATAAGGTAAGCATAAACTCAAGTCCCCAAATTCCCCTACTCCAGAATAATGCATTCCCTGACCTTTCCCTTCCATCAGTCAAGTTAGCTGCAGCTTCTACACCTATATCCTCCTATTAGCTTCGGGATTCTTGGCCCTTATCAGCACTTCTTTCCTGCTTACGTTTCTATAGCAAAAGGTATAGACCAGAAGTTCTCAAACCTGCTGGGGCCATGACCCACCTCTGTCCTCCAGGGGTGGGTTGTGACCCACCTCCTGGCGCTGCTTCCTCGTCGCTCCGGCCCAGTGACAGCCACAACAGGCCTCAGAAAGGCCTCTCAATGTGACCTGAAATCGCATCAGTGAAACTGAAGTGACCTCTGGGTCACTTTCTGAGGCCTTCCAAGGCCTGCAGAGGTCGTCCCTGGGCCAGAGAGACAAGGGAGAAGCGCCAGGAGGTGGGTCGGGTCCCAGAAGTGGGTCCTGGTTGCTTCCATTCGGTTCCAATTTGGAGCCAAATGGAGGAACGGGTGGGCAGGCCCAACTCAAGACCCACCTCCGCCTCAGGCCGCAACCCACCAAGTGGGTCACGACCCACACTTTGAGAAGCCCTGGGTATAGACTAATCAATTAGATCTCCATATTTTTGGGGCTAGTTCATGCATATATGCTCATCACTTGATGAAAACAACAGCTAGTGTGGGCTTCCATTTGCGACTGGGCCATCACAAATACAATCTCATGGACAGAACTTCTGTGTTGCTTCACATCACATCACTTCACAACACAGTGCTTCAATGGAGCCAGTACACCATACAGCTGCCACTCATCAATTGTACCAAACAGAAATCTAGTGATGTTGTATATGCATGTGCGAATCAGATCAGCCTCAGAAATTTTCTCCAATCTTCCCACAGAAACAACACATTGTATAAGTGATATAGCAAAGGCCAAATTATTAGGCTTTTCAACGCTGTATATTTAGGGTTCTTCAAGTTTTTGGTACTTTCCTTGCATTTATAGTTCAGAGGTTGCCTGAAAAACTGGAGTTTAGCAGAGGCCAAGGTTTGTTGCAGTACTACTTGAGTAACAGACATTAAAAAGTGGTCCTTGATTTTGTTAGATGTCACTCTACTAATTACAGTAGAGCCATTTATTCCACTGAGTTTTGGTGACTTGGTTAAGCCTACTGTCTTAGAAAAGATTTTTTGTTTTTAAAAACCGTACAGATGAGAAAAATGAACACCTCCTCATCCACCCACCTCTCCTCAATAATTACCTATCTGCGGCTATTTCTTTGGCTGAAGCAAAAAAAAAGTGACAAAATTAGATGCATTTTTTTTCAAAAACAAAGTGAATTACGTGTCAGAAATTCTTGATCTCAGAGACTGAAGATACAATCTCTCTCAACTTCACATACTTTGCAAGCTGTAATAAGGGTGTCCACAATACGAAATCAAATTACACCTCCAGAGCCTACATGTTATATTTGTTTAAGATTATATAAGCCCTTTTGTTTCATTATTGATAAAGCGGAATAGAAATGAAAGCCAAAGTGTGGGCTGAAGGTAATTCAATTCCACCGATAGCTGCAGAATTGTCAGTTTCAAGAACAATCAAAGTACCATATGTTGAAAGTCCCAGATTCAATCCCTGGCATCTCCAAGCAGGGCTATGAAAGACTCATCTCCGAAACCCTGGAGAACTGTTCCCAATCAGCCTAAACAATACTGAGATAGATGCATCTAAGTTCCGACTCAGTTTCATATGTTCCCAGGAATTTTGCCATAACTGGTATGAAAGCCCAGCTAGCAGAATAGATTTTCAGTTCAGTCTTTACATCCGAAGGCATGTACAAGAAAATGCCTTGAACCTCTTTGCTGATAATGAAGACAGTATCTTGACCCATTACCTGCTACATGAAACGTTCCGAATATACATTGGAAAGAACCAGCAGATATATTATTTCCAGCAGACAGCACACCCCAATTGTTTTCATGTACAGTACAATTGCTCGCCTTACATAGTATTCAATACTTAGTTTATATATAACCAAGCAAGTTTAGAACAGTTCGAAGAATTTTTAGAATTCTATTTTTGCTGATGAACACAGAAGATACCTTACTTAGCACCACAAAATCAGGAGATGAACTTGGATTTTGTGGCCCTCCTTAAATTATAGCAGAAAGCTATAAGTAGAGTACTGCCTGTTCCTTACTCATGCTAACAGTATCTGAAGAACACATGCCAAGAAATTTCTCCTGCAGATAAACATGCTATTTTTGAAACGAAAAATATTTCAGATTTTGCAAACAAGTTGACTAGCCTAAGGAACCTCCCTGAGAAACAGAAGCTATCCAGCATACCTAATCACAGGGAGAATCTCTCCCATGGAGAGTATTTTTGCAAGAGACAAATACTCACCATGGGGAAGGGGGGGCAGGGGATGGGACTAAGAGCACATTGTCAACAGGACTTCTCAGGAGCTCCCACTGTAGTCTGTAAACATGGAAAGTCTCCAGTTACAGATTGTCTGAAAAGAGCTATACCAGAAGCAGGTTTAGACGCATCTTATTAAAATTAAGAACTGGCTCACACATTCATGTTGATGAGTGCAGCTTCATGTCTGCCTGTGTGAATAGATTTTCAGAGATAACACCATAGACAGGCACTTTCATATCTCCTGACATGACAGCCCGACAACACTCAAGTTATCGGGGGGGGGGCATTCCCCTTTGCTAATGGTTTTAGAAGGGTATGGGGTTCTTGGTTTCACTTGCGTGTACAACCCACTCATCAAATTTGAATCAACGATGTACAGTATTGGAAACTAGCAAAAAAAAAAAACCCAGCAAAAATTAAATAGCTGACATCAGATAGCTGAAATGTCTCAAATAAGTTTGATGATTTAAGAAGCCAATTAAATTGATTAGCTTGCGAGGCAAGTCTCATTGATGGGCTGCATTCTTTAAATGTTTTACACACAGACCGTGGATTAAGCCAGATGAATAATAAGCCCTGTAAATATTTTGTCAACTCAGCTCTCTTATGAATGCTGGCACATTAAAATGAGAAATTCAATATTTCTGACACACACACACACACACACACACACACACACACACACACACACACACACACACACACACACACAGCTCTTTCTGCAGAAACTGTTTTAAAATTACAGCACTGACTCAACAGGCAGAATACCTGGTGATTGAGGACTGAGGAGACCATCAGTCGGGTCATGTCATTTGCACTGTACAAGCAAAGTGCTTCTCCGGTATTAATACAGTCAGCTGAAACCTATACACCCCCTCTTTATACAAGCAGTTTCTCTTGGGTATATTCAAGAAGTCTAAGAGCATTTGGGGTAGAGTCAGAGAGCAGGCAGTCAACAGCAAGCCTACTAAACTCCTACATTTGTTCATGGGGCAGCAGAGCTTCCATAGGCAAAGCCCGTGTATGCCTGCATCCATTCACAAGTGCATATGCAATCCTAGATGTAGTTTTGAACAAACAGAACTCCTACCACAGTCTTTGGGTTACCACAGAGATGCTGTGGTGATCCACAGTAAGGCTTTCCATTTTGCCAAAAATAATTTCATTCCTCCAACTTTTTTTCCTCTGGTGACAGGCGACAAGTTAATTCAGCGGCCATTTAGAGGCCACTGCTGGGCTCCTTTTGTCTACCGCCAGGCTTTACCTTGCTACCACACTTCTCCCCAGCCCCATTTTTCAGGAGTCAGCATCGCCAGGCCTCCCACCTCGGAAACTTCAGGGTTTTTCAGGCACAGCCTGGTCAGATGCCTGACACAGCCTGAAGGCCTCACGGCAAGCAGCAACTTGGGGGGGGGGGCAACATCCTGCTCCCTGTGTTGGTCCACTGCAAATGGAGGTGCTCTAGTCCACACTCTGATCCGATTCCCACTCGCTCAAAGCAAGCAAGGAGAGGATTGGGGTAGTGGCAGCCCCCTTCTTCCTGCAGGAAGGAGGAAAACCCAGACACAGGCACCTCTCCAAGTATGCTGAGAGATGCTGCCGAGTTCCATCCCTTTTCCTAACCTCCAGCTTTGGCTACCCTGGTCTCTCAGTAAACTCTACTGTTCCAGGTCATTTCAATTCTTTTATGGGGGGGGGGGGAGGAAGAAAGGCAGCATCAAAAGTGCCATTCCCCACAGCAGTTTGAAGTGTTGCAGTTCATTCCAACATCCTGTTCTGCTCCGTGCACAGGTCAAAACGCTAGCTCCACGTCAGAGAAGAGAAAGTAGAATGTCTATCAAATGGCTTCTCATTATACAGTCATTAAAAGCCAAGTCTGAGCAGAATCAGACATGTTTGATTAGAAGTCACCAACCATTATCTTCATGGAGTAAGATCCTAGACTTACAGAATGTTTGGACTTGGATTGAAGAGAAATGAGATTGCTCCGTCTGACAAAAGGAATATTGGTAGCTTCCCAAACTCAGGCAGCCCTCAGGGACAACATCCTATGTGGCCAGTGGACTAAAAAATGGGCCACTTCTGTGTATATAAAGTAATATTTTGTATGCATAAGAGTGAGCTCCTTAGGAGGATCCAAGTCTTGGCCCTCTGTGTACATTTCTCTGGTTTACTCAGAGGAACGAGTGTACACTCTATTCAGAGTGGATGTTGAGGGGAGAAAGTGGCACACATTGGAGACTTGTGCAAATGTTTCTATATCACCACATGCTTCAGGCAAGTACTAAGAATAAAAACTTGCCCATATTTCTGTTTCTAAAGGCAATAAAGTCATTTCTGCTTAAAGACTTAACACTTGCCGCTCAAAGTCCTTGAGTGAGCCAGCCATTTTACTGCTAACCTTTCAGTTATTGATCAGCAGGGATGAAACCTACCCTGTTCCAACAACTTGTGCAGAATAAAATAAGCAAGACTACTCCATTTTACATTCTTTTCTACAAATTGCAACTTTAAATTTAGCAAGACAGCTGTCAAAAGCTATTAATACGTCTAAACTGAATTCCCTAACAATTTTTCGCTAAACCTGGTTGCCAAAACTGAGTGGTGGCATCTTTGCATCACCCGGTGCGAAGGCTTTGTGGCGTTACACCCCCCCCCCCAGTGCGCAGACCTAATTGGCAGTGACGTGATAACGTCATTGCATCACTACCAATTATTTCTCGGTCGTCTGACAGCGAAGGCCAGTGTGCAGGCATCCGGAGTAGCATGGGCCACAAAGTAGTAAGTAGCCTGATATGGCATTCAAAGCGGCGGTGAGGTGGGAAAGCTCTAGCAACAGGGGCTGCTACTCAAAATACGGTGGGGGGGGGTTTGCGGCTGAAGTCAACTGAGGCTGGTCAAGCAATGCTGAGTCACTTTTTCACGCTAGAACAGGAAGCAGCTCGGAGCAGCCTGGGTGGAGCAGCGGGCTTTTCCTGGTGTGTCACCACCTCAATGTGCATCACTCGGTGTGGCCCGCACCCCCTAGTAATATCATTGCCAAGGCTGAAGATTCAGCAGGAAATGGAATGGAGACACCTTACAAGGCAGCCTGGCAATGACTGTTGCCACCCTAACCCTTTCCTTTCGTCTTTTCAAAACTGTGCAGCTTGGCTTCACATTAATGCTAGGTAAGCATCCTCTCCTGCTGGAATTGTATAGCTGAGCACTTGTATATCTGAGCACTAAACAATTTAAATCTGGGTGACAAAATAGCACCAAACATATAGGGGTAGTGCCACACTACTGCAGAAAATGGGAGCAAGCTGAGGAATGTTTGCATTCGCTGATGATCTCTCATCATTAGAAACCAGACCATTTAGCAATCATTAGGGACTCTCCATCACCTTCAGTGTAGAGTTTGAAAAACTTCCTAAATACAGTCAAACACCAGGAATCACTTGTAATTAAGTAGGTCAATATTCTGGTCATAGTTTCCCTCTCACAGTTCACGTAAACCTGAATGAAACTGCTGAACAATCAAAACAGGTTTGATTAAACAACCCAATGCACATTTTGGTGCTTCAGACGTTAGACCTATTCTTGGGTATACTTGGGGCGCCGATTCCAAAAGTGGCATCAGTTTTGCCCTACCAGCTCTAGTTTTGGAGATATGGCAGAGCCACCTTCTATGCTGATTCAAGCTGCTTCCTCATGAGGCAGCCATGGCGTCTGCTTCCTCATGAGGGAGCTGCTTGAATCAGCATAGAAGGTGGGTCTGCCATATCTCCAAAACTAGAGCCGATAGGGCAAAACTGATGCCACATTTGGAATCAGCGCCCCAAAATATCCAAGAATAGGTCTAATGTCTGAAGCACTAGAAAAAAAATCTTGTTGGTCTGTTTATTATCAACATGTTACATTTTAAAAACTGGCAGTAGAGATTTCAGCTTTGCATTAGTGTTGAAAATGCATGTTGGAGAAAAACAAACTGGTCACTTAAAACTTCTAGTGACAACTTGATTACTAAAGTTGAAGTCCTATGCGTAATTACACTTACTTGGGAATATCCTATTTGGACTCAGTGGGACTTGCTTCTGAGTCAAGATGCAATGAAAGGTCATGATTGTGCTGAGAATTTTAGAAAATGGCTTTATTGGCAAGAGTAGAGCAACTATAGGGCCAGTATTTGCATATCAAAATGCCCTAGGAACAGACTTTCCAGCATATGGAAAAGAAAATGGAAATGTATGATTTATTCACTAGACTGAGAGCGCAATCCACCGGAGACTTCTGGCGGCAGAGCAAGCGCTCTGCTGCCGGAAGCCGTTATGATCGTGCCATAAAGCACATTCGCGACAACTCGGGAGTAAGGCCGGCCAGCGCAGAGGCCGACCGCACACACTCGAGTGCCGGATCGCCCCTGTGGCCGCCGGAGGAGGTATGTCCAGCTCCGGATGGTGCGGTCAGGGTGGTGAGGGAGGGGGGGCCATTGGCCAGGGGGGCGGGGATGGCTACCACCATATCCTCGCCTCCCTCCAGGCCGGCTGGGCTGTTACACAACCTCTTCTCACTTCCGCCAGCTAAATAGCTGGCATAAATCTGAGGAGGCCCATCGGGCCTTTCCCGTTCGACACCAGGGGAAGGGGACAAACGTCCCCTTTCCCAGAGCAGACCTCCAGGCCGCTCCAGAGAGGCCACAAACGGGGATAGGATCAGGCGGGTGGGCCCTGGGCCGCTCGCCAGTTAGGATTGGGCTGCCCGATAAATAATGGAATTATGAGTGTTACCACTGGATACCTGGAGAACATTCAAGCAGTGCTCAAAGTACTTTTGGGTCACAGGCAGATATAACCCAAGACAAGTTGCTGTTCTAAGTGGCTGCAGAGTACAGTAGGAGACATGCACCTCAGGATCTGGCAGTTCTGGACTCACAGGAAGCGGTGTACTATTTCCAGTGGTAAGTACACCACTTACACCACGTATAAGAGGTGGATCAGGTATGCCGAGAAATACAGCTCCTGCCGTTCCCTAGTTCAGGCAGGCTGACAGAAGTTTTGCCTTTTTCCAGTACTCAAGTATACAGTACAACTAAACAAGGAAGCACACGCTAAGGGTCCCTTTCCCGGACATATTTTTTTTTCCCCAGCAGAAGGATTGGAGAGTGCAAGGAGACAGGCAAGCAGACTTGGATCTCTCTCTCTCTCTCTCTCACACACACACACACACTAACTCAAAGATTCCTCGGCTTGCTCCTTCTTTCTAAGGTAGCATAGCACTGAAAAGGGGAAAAAAAGACCACCAGCAAAATTAGAATGAGGCAGGAGTTAGGAATGTGGCTTGAGGACTCTTTAAATATACACACAGACATTCACCATGATGAATAAAGTCTTCTCAGTATACCCTCATTAATCCCAAAGATTCTGGGGCATTTCAATTTATTTTATATTAAAACATTTATATCCCTTCTTTCCTGCCACAGAGGCAGCATAAGGCAGCTTACAGAACAGAGAACAACACAGTAATTGTTTAAGGTATGAAGGCAGTATAAGAAAGAATACAAACTCTTTTCCCCCACTCTTTATTGGAGTGGGAGAGAAGTCCAGAGTAAGACTGCAGATTTGGATAATCACATTTAAAAAATCATAATTTAGAAATGGGTTCACTATATTATGATTATTATGTCCCAGTTACCAAAAAAGAAAAAGATGCTACTGAAACAATTTCAAATTGTTTTGCTTCCAATCAAACTACCATGTTCAGCATTCATCCATCTTCTTTTGTTGAAGAATTGCTTTGTTCTCTTCAACAAAAGGGGAATCCAATTCTTCATTGCTGAAAAGAGGATGAGTGTGGATAAAAGGTATCTGGATTAAGAATGCCTTGTAGAAAAATGCCTTGTAGAAAAATACCTCTTAAATCTAGACACCTACCACTTGAGGCAGCCACAGGATTCTACTTACACCAAACTAGAAAACTCATTCTGAAAAAAAAATTATTTATTTAAATTGCAAAAGTATGCAAAAATATTCAAACACATTAGGATAGCCAAAAGCTAAATCAGTCAGAGGAACAAAATTAAATCCTGTTGCTAGAATGTCTCTTGCAATGTAAACAGAAGCGCAGAGGTTATATCTGTAATATACACTAACATACCATTTACTAAAGATCAGGATGAAGTCTACTTAGTGTATAAGCCAACATTTCAATCCGTGGGTTTCAATTCCAACTTGACTTCCTTAAAGAGATATCAGAACTACATGAATAGACATGTGTGTCCACTAACACATTTGGAAGATTATTTTATTAAAAATACTGTTACCTAGCAACAGGTTAGGCAACAAAGACATTAACTTTTATTATTTCTTAAGGGAACTGTAGAAATATGTTGACACATGAAAAATGCTTTTCCAGCAATATACAAGAGTGTTTCTCCAACAAGTAAACAAAAGTAATACTGTGAAATAAATCCATGTTTTTTTAAAAATTCAAATCACAACTGTTACATAGTTATTTTTACCAACCAGTACTTTTACACAGTTAATTATCTGAACATGTAAAAATACAATGTTGAGAGAGTAGAACGTTTGCATGTGGGCTGCTCAAGATCCTAATTGAACCATGATCACCGTGTTTCATTCTTCAGGCGCAGTATTGAATTTGTATAATGGGACCTCACTAAGGGTGCAATCCAGCCTAAAGTTAGATCAGCGGACTGCGCGCTCTGCCAGCCTTTGGTGTCGCGAAAGTGCCGTAAAGCACTTTCACGGCACCGCTTACTAGGCCATCCCGCACGATCCGTGCCACTGGACACAGGTAGGTCCTGTTGGGGGGAGGATGGGCCGGGGTGGCAGGGGAGGGAGCGATTGGCCGGCCCGGCCTGGGAGGGAGGCAGGGATATAGGTGGCACGTTCCGCCATATCCCTGCCCCCTTCCTGGGTCGGTCTTAAATGGCATCACTGGATATCCAAGAGGGCCCATTGGGCTGGGAAGGCCCATCCAAATGTCCCCTTCCCCCGAGGTGAACCCTGGCTGCACCAGCATGGTTTGATCCTGCCTAGGATGCAGTGGCCAGCCATTTCGGTCGGCCGCCACATCTTAGGCAGGATCGGGCTGTAAGTTGTTGCAAAACACTATAATCATTGTAAAATTTTAGAAATGAAATTGCATTAGAAATTTAAAAGAAATTTTATGAGACACTTTGGTCCTTCAGCAGGTTTGCAATCCAGGGAGATGCAACAACCTTGCATGACTCAGATAATTCAGTTTTGCAGCAAATTAGATTCCAAGTTAAACAGAAATGTAATCTGTCTAGCACACTCTAATACCCACCAGAAGCACTACGAAGAACAAAACAAAACTCAGCACACACACATTCTGCATAGATTCTCAGCCCAAAAGAGGCCTTAACAGAGTCCAGGGGTAGGCATACAAGTTGCACAATGCACTGCAACAAAGACTGAAATTATCTACTCATTTTACTCAGGAAAAATTGCAACTATGAAAATGGGAGCGTTACAACTTTGACTAAATATGAACAGGCATCAGTCTTCGCACATGCTTACATACATCATTAAGCAGATACGAGAGCTTAGAGTTTTACTGCAAAAGGAGCAGACATCTCTTTTGCTGTGAAAGGTAAGCTAGGTAATGTTAAACACTGCTAAACTAAGCCTGCTGGTGGACAGATGTCTAAACAATTGAAGCATAGTTAAAGAATTGGCACAGATCTGCACATACAAACATATGTCATGTGCTGGGTGGGGCAGGGTGTGTAAACCGTAAGCTTTAATAAAGGCCATACATTGCTGCATCAGGGTTTAATAGTTTGAGCCTACAAATAGAAAGGGCAACCAGGTGCAAGGGTACCCATATTATTGCTGATAATATAGCAGTTGAAACATTTGCATCAGCAGGGTTAAGTACTATTATGTCTTTAACAGGACTGCAGTCAAGAAATACTGTAGACATATATAGCATGCAGTCTCAACAATATTGCAAGAATGCACAGAATTAGTACCTGCCATTATCTTTATGCATTTAGATAGCTAGAACCAGTAGACGTTTTAAGGAAGTCAGTTATAAAGACAAGCTATTGATGCAACTGAATAATTGTTTGGCAGAGAAACACCAAATGAGCTTTTGCTATTCAAGGAAACATGTTCAAGATGATATCACCTTAGTGTGATATCATGATGGTATCATGAAGTGTGTTTACACTTCAAGTGCAAGACAGGACATCAGGGCCTGGAGAGAGAGAGTATACACACACACACACACACACACACACACACACACACACACACACACGAGAGTGTAAAAGGCTAGGGGCACCATCCACTAGACGCTCTTGTGCAGTTCTCATTCATTTTAGTAGGGCATGCACAGATAAATGTCCTTGTGGATTACTTCCCAGTGGATTACCACCATGTATTGAAAGGCTGTTGGCGGTTATAGTCCTAAAAAGTAAAGTCATTGCCTAAAATAAGGTGACAAAGCAATGCCATCTAATTCTTTTTTTTAAAAAAAGGTGTTCTTAAATCAAGTAGAAGCTAGTAATATCTATACAAAATATTAAAACTTTGCGAAATTTGTTTCTCTTTAAGGCAATTAAGCTATTTCTCATGTCATGTAAACAGTTTTATTTCTTGAATACTCTTTACCATATGCTGCCAAGACTACAGTGTAAGCACAAGAGTAACTCCTGTGAAACTTTAACATGACAAGATTACATCTGCCAGCTACAAAAAGAACGTGTTCATGTTATTCTAGAGCTTTGAAACATTCTTTAAACCTCAGCACGTCAACCTCAGGATACATAACTAGAGAACACTTCAACTGAGCAGATGTGGCATGACAACTACAGCAAGTGACTTTAACCAATACTAAACTCACCACCCCTTCTAATCAGTAGCGGGAACATTCATCAGATCACGTAGCCAGGGACTACAAATAGTTGACTCTCTATGTGGTTAGAACAAACATTTTGTGAGATTTTGAAGTGGATGACTGAGTTGAGGCAGAATTAAGTTGCGTGCGTGAATGTTTTAACTAGAATGTGTGGTCTAGCAATGCGTTTTAAACTTACTCAAGATCACTTACTGATTTGTGTTCAATAACCTTGCACATACATGTTAGATCAGTCCGACATACACCTACCTACTCCATTTTCTGCAAGAATTCAGAGTCCTGTAGTCCACAATCTTCTGTTCATGCCTGCTATAATAGCTTCTACCTTTCTCCCTAGCTCCTGCTTTCACTATGGAAGAGAGAGCTCTGCACCAAAATAGGGTAGGGAGGTATATCTGTACTACCAGACACCGAGTCCACAAATATTTGCTTGTTTGCATAACTGTTTCTCCAAGGAATTACACAAGGCACCAAAGTCCTCAACCCTGAGCACCAGAAATTTTACTGGATCTCTCTAGCTTACAAGGCTACTTTCACAGTCATGACTAGAAACCACCCTTATTTTTTTAAAAAAGAAAAAGCTAAGACTCTTAGGTTGTTGAAGGCATTATCTAGTGTTAAATTCTTTGGGTTTCTTTAGCTTGTGTGGAACCCAAACATGACTACAGAGAGGATATCCCATGTAGTGAGGTTTTTCCCCCAGTTGTAATGGCAGTCTCTAGAAAAGTATGAAGAGCTACCACATTCTTCTTCCAGAAAAAATATATATTTGCATGCTACTAAATATTGCACTAAATATCAGGAAGGCTGAGCGCCAAAGAATAGATGCTTTCGAACTGTAGTGCTGGAGAAGACTCCTGACAGTCCCTTGGACTGCTAGGAGATCAAATCAGTCAATCCTAAATGAAATCAACCCTGACTGTTCCCTGGAAGGACAGAATTAGTCCTAGGAACAAAGGACAGGTACTGGAAGGACAGGTACTGAGGCTGAAGCTCAAATATTTTGGCCACCTAATGCGAAGAGAAGACTCTCTGGAGAAGACTCTGATGCTGGGAAAGGTTGAAGGCAAAAGGATGAGATGGTTAGACAGCATCACAAATGTAACAAACATGAAAATGAGTGAACACAGGAAGATAGTGGAGGACAGGAAGGCCTGGCGGGATGTGGTTCATGGGATGACGAAGGGTCGGACACGACTTAACAACAAAATATTGCATGTTAAAGCCCTGTATTTTACAAAAAAAGGAATTTTAAATAATGACGATGGCATACAGGTATTCTGTGAAAAACAAAAAGCTACCTTACAGTAACCACAAAGGCATCTGAGGAAGATTAGGTAATTTAAGGCTAGGTTTTCAAAAAGCTATTGATGGCTGACAGATATGTACGTTTAATTACGGTAACTGCATTTTCATCAGATTAATTGCACTGATATGTGCCTATGACTTGGACATACGTCTGTTTTCATTGCAGAAAGAGAAATATTTCTGAACACACACCACTGAGATCTCAATATAGGATAATTTGCACATCCACTGAGACCACACT
Organism: Plestiodon gilberti rubricaudatus; assembly: GCA_026170595.1. NCBI lineage: Eukaryota > Metazoa > Chordata > Lepidosauria > Squamata > Scincidae > Plestiodon > Plestiodon gilberti. The sequence continues at coordinate 188,449,583 of JANXHW010000002.1, read as the reverse complement.
GTTTATCTCTGGTTCTGTTAAGCCTTTCAAAAAGCTTAAGAATGTCTAATTCTGCATAGGATCAGGCACTTTGGCATGATCTACCACTAGAGTTGTACCTCAGCCTTTGGTATGAGGATCTAAAATCCATGACCTCTACATCAGATAGGGACATTCAACAGAAAACCACAATATTTTTGTTACTACTGTATTATCAAGTGACTGGTCTACCCTCGTGATATAGAAAACATTTTGTACCACTTACCAAACCTTTTACTAGAGTGAGATTTCTAAAATTGCTGTTTATAGAGGTTAAGTACAAAAGAGTTACAACTAATACTGCAAAGTTACAGCAGTGAAGTTAGGAAATTTCCAGGATACCAGCTACGGAAAGGCAAAATAAAATTGAAAGTTAAACACAATGAATGTCCTTGCAATGTTACATACAAACGTGTAATGTTTTATACTCTAATATACATGGTTTTCACAAAAAGCTTTACCTTGAAAAACTACAACACACAAGCATGAGTGTAAGTCAAGAAAAAAATACTGACTAGTCTAGGTAAGATCAACTGCTCTTTAAAAACAATGGCAAAAAGGCAGTATTAAACTGAATTGGGGTATAATAAAATTGCTACTGTTTATGAAAGAACTTCCAGTAATGCAAATATTCTAACGCCACAATCTGTAACTAGTGTTTTTCAACATGTGTATTAAAATCACATTACTATTCAAGTGAAAGGCAATCTCAGTTTGTTTTCTTTTTGACTTTCATAATCCACGAAGTTAACATAAGAACATAAGAAGAGCCCTGCTGGATCAGGCCAAAGGCCCATCTAGTCCAGCTTCCTGTATCACACAGTGGCCCTACCAGATGCCTCAGGGAGCACACAGCGAACAAGATAACCTGTTTCCTGCTGCCACTCCCCTGCACCTGGCACAGAGAAAATGTCCTTGCAATGTTACAAAGTTATACAGCAACATTAAAAATGGGTAAAAAGTTGCAGCTGCAAATGTTCAGCAAAGAAGGCATTATTTATTCCCTGCTGTCAATTTCCAAAATTTGTTCCTAGGTAACATATTAAGGTTTTCCCAAGGGAGTCACTTTGTTAAATATTGTATAACAAGGAAAAATAAAATTCTGATATTTTCCTCCAAACTTGAATGTTTCTTTAATATCTCAAAGGAAGATAACAATTGAATTGGTCACAGGTAGAAAAAAACCTAATATATGGTATCTGTTCACATCTGGAACGGTGTATCCACACTGGAAGTTTCTGTAGAATTTGAAAATGGTCACTAAAGTTATGGTTGAAGAGATACTTCGGTACTATGAAACAGAAGAGATGGGATTTAGAGGAGAGCCCATTTGTGTAAGTACTTTATCCAGCCACTGCAGAGAACCATGAAGATGAATTTCTATCCAACACGGGGTGCTTGTAACATCTTGCCGATGATATTCTGCGCCCCATCCCTGCAACAGTGGATACATATTTAATAATGTTACAATTATACCCCAAAATAACTTATGCAATTACCATTAGTATAATGAATTCTTGTTTTAAAAAGTTGCATTTCCTTCCTGAAGAAGTCCGACACATTGGTATCCAAGGAATTTAAGTGTGTGGAAGGCTGACATCATACAATGCATTTGCACTCCAACCACAGAATGTATGCCCTTAGCCCTATCCCCATGTTGATCATTAGAGTAGTCTACATGCCTGTGAGTGCTAGGATTCCCAAAACACCAGAATTACTAGAGATTTGTGGAAGGCAAAGAAGAGAAAAAATATAGCTTCATTGGTCCACTGAAAGCATGCCATCAACCTTCATCCTAGTTAGAAATGGTTGCGTATGGACATAGGAGCATCTCCATCCATTTTGCACCTTCTTCCAAGTCAGCTACACCAACAAAAAGGCAGACTGTGTTACAGGGGATAATGTATCTGAATGTCTCTGCCCTGCCCTCCACTTCCATTTTGAGAGGTGAATGACTCCCTGCATATTTGCTATATTAAATACGAAAAATATGAAGATACTGAATTAAAAGTTGCATATTAAAGCTACTATCTTGGTGTTTATATTTCAAAAACTGCCCAAGCATCTTTTGAGGCACAGCTAACAACAAATACAGCATACTTACCTTTACAAAACTCATCCGAATTGTGCACATTTTGGTGAGCTCATACACTGCCTCAAATCCGTGATTGACAGACTGAGCTAATAGCTGAGCAAATTCCTGATTGTTAAAAATCTTTAGACTACAGCCGCTGGGAATCTTGCACACAGTTGTAGGGTGAAATCCATGATGATAATTGCAATTCCTACTCTGAACAAATATGCTGCTGTCACTCAGGCATTCAGCATAGACTTCCCCACCAACATAGTAGAGATGAACACCTGAAAAATCAAAAGAACTTTCTGAAATATATAGCAGAATTATTTGAAGAAACTGTTACAGCCTCTTACTCCCAAGTGGAAGAAGATAGTATTGCCAGGTTTCTACCTGAAAAGAACTCCATTTGCTTCAGTATACAAATACCGTACTTTGAACATCCAGTATTTTGTCAGCCACTAGATGGCATCATTCCACCAGCTACGGGATTCTTCAAGCTATAAATGATAATCAGCATTTAACTGGGATTATGAAACTCCAAGCACTTTACTAAACCTGCTAGTATCTAGTTAGAAGATTTTACAGAATCACAAGCAGTATGAAAAAAAAAGACAGAGCATCTTTTAATATAGTTCTGTGATGTCTTTTTATGTACAGTAAAATGTGTATTACTGTAAATACAAAACGTTGTCAGATCACACGACACCTATTTTTTCCTTGCTGCGTTTCTCTCAGGGATATTAAAGTATATTGCAGACCCACAGAAACATGGTCCCTCCCTTTTCCTTTATTCTGCCTGCTTCCATACCCAAAGGAAAGGTCGCTCTGGCCAATGTAACTAACTTTTTCTCTCCTCATACGTGGAAAACCTTTGTTGTGATGTTGATTTTTAAAGTAACTAGCATCAGAAACACATAGAAAAGATAGCAAGGCCAAGGACTGGTGTTCCCAATGCGTTTTAATGGAGTTATCAAGGAAAATCATATGACTGACTTCCTCATAGATCTACTCAGATAACCGCAGCATGCAGTTTTTCCGAGGAAGTTTATGATTACCCTATATACTTATGTATAAGTATAAAATTTATGCCTTAAAATTAACCCTGAAAACCTAGGTCGACTTATTCATGGGTTTTTAAGCACAGCTGCGGGGGGGGGGGGACCGGGCTGAGAAGCAGGACACATGGGAGTTGGTTAAAAAAAGAGCTATTTTAACTTTTTTCAAGGAAATAGGATTATATAGGTTCTAAAGCCATGCATGTAAAAAATAAAGTTTAAAAAAACTGGAGAAGTTTTAAAATCCGTTTAAAAGCACATAAAATCCACGTTCACACACTTTTATGACACTATAAAACATACAACACAATTTAGAAGACTAAAAGTTCCAATGTTTCGTCCCCCACTGTGGATTTTTTCTAGGAGAAACACAGCAACAGACTGTGCAGATGTGGTTACCTGAGAGAAATAAAGCTAGCGTTTTAAAAAAAGGACGCTAAAAAGCGTGGGAAGAAGTTGACAGGTAATTAGCGCCGGAAGTGCTGTCTACGGAGATGACCGCCAGGAGGTTACTGTTGGTCATTTCCGTAGACGCTAATTACCTGTCAACTTCTTCCCGCGCTTTTTAGCGTCCTTTCTTCTTTTTAAACTCTAGCTTTATTTCTCTTAGGTAACCACATCTGCACAGTCTGTTGCTGTGTTTCTCCTAGAAAAAATCCACAGTGGGGGACGAAACGTCGGAACTTTTAGTCTTCTAAATTGTGTTGTATGTTTTATAGAGTCTTAAAAGTGTGTGAACCTGGATTTTATGTGCTTTTAAACGGATTTTAAAACTTCTCCACAGTTTTTTAAACTTTATTTTTTACATGGCTTTAGAACCCATATATCCTATTTCTTTGAAAATTGTACCAAGCCATGAGAGCATCCATTCTATTTTAACTTGTTTTGAAGCAGCACAGAAACAGAGCTATTCTCCAAACAGGAAGAAAGGTGAAGGAGCTTATGGGAGTTGTAATCTTTGTGAGGGCTGCTGCTATGGAAGAACAGTACTGTACTCCTCACAAAGCCTACAACTTCTTTAAGCTCCTTCACCTTTCTTCCTGTTTGGAGAATAGCTCCATTTCTGTGCTGCTTCAGAACAAGACAAAATAGCTTCCTTTCTTCCTGTTTGGAGAAATTATGTTGTTGCCTCAGAATAATCACTGGTCATTTTCAAGAATTCAAAGAATTTCATACACCACTAGATTTTATCCTTGACTTATCCATGGGTCATAGCAAATTCCATGATTTGGGGCTGAAAAACTGTCCTCGACATCCATGAGATCGACTTGTGCTCGAGTATATACAGTAATTAAAATGTAGAATTTCCTAGATAAAGATTCCATAGAAACATGTTGGGAACAGCAATCCACTTTTCCAGTCTTTTCTCTGTGTTATTGTACCTTTTACAATTGTTTTTGTTTCTCCTTCTTGCTTGCAACTTCAGGGAACAGCTGCTACACAAAACTGCCAAATGCATAAATCAACCACAAAGTTTTCAAAGCAACTACAGTATTTGTATATCAGGAATAAATCCAAGGTGGTAAAATGAGAACAGAATGTAATGGATCATTATGTATTATAAATCTGCTCAAGATCAAGTTTTTATTACAATTGGTATGCATTCTTCAGCTGAATCATACAAGTTCACTTTCCCCCCCTTTAAATGCAGGTACGTATACTACACTCAAATTCATTGATAAGGTCTGCTTTTTAAAAGGCAAGCTGCTTGTACTGTGAAGGACCATATTACCTTTTCCAATGTGTCTCCTGGTGTTCTCAATTGTTGAGTTGCGATTAACATTGGAGAGCAAACCCAAGCAGAATCTGTTTTTGTTGTTAGAAGGATCCGTAAATCCGTCTACTAAGATACTAGTGGAAGATGCATGAAAAGCCTCCCCAACTCGATTGTTTAATTCATAATATACAATTGAACACCAGTGCTTGGGTTCTTCATAGGCAACAGGATGAACATCTATGAATAAAAACAAAACACATGAATATTGCGTATCTCAATTATGTATACTGTACTGCCCATCACAAGCTATTAGCATTGCTGAGATTCAAGAACGTTTTCCAAGACTGGAAAGACAGCAAGCTGGTTGGCAAGTGACTCTCAGCTACAGGGAGTGCCCGATTCCCTTTCAGTGGCAAAATATGAAGCCTATAAAGTAATGTACATTGTTACCTCTGCTGGAAACATTTGGCATTATCTGAGGAATCATATTGTTGCTTGTGTCCATACATTGTGAATTATCTTGTCCCATTTGATCTTCAGGGGGCATATATGCAGGTGGTGGTGTATCTGCTATAAAGAAAAACCAGAAATGTAAGTACACTTCATCAATTCATACAAAATTCCTGTTCTCTCTCTTTGCTTGCCCCAGAATCATCCATTGGTCCTTTCCATTTCCAAGTTTCACCCCTACTTTTTCTCTTTCCATCTCCCATTTTTCTACTTCCTTTGGGAACCAATATTTTTCTATTAGAAAACCCAACACTTAGCTAGATTGTCTGTGTTTTTCATTCATACACCTACATGTGCCTTTCTTGTGCCTTCGAGCTCCCTGTGACACAACCTATCTGCCTTATCTAATAGAAGTCTTGCCTCTCTTGTTCTTCCTGATCTAGTGATCAAAGTGGCAGAACTGGAAAGGTTCTCAAATTGTAACTTTACCTACAAAGACTTGGAAGCAAGTTTCACTGACATCAGAGAGAATTTACTCCAAGTGAATGTACAAGTTGCCATTTCCAGGTATTCAATTAATGTTTATTCATGTCCTCTTCTCTTTGCATTAGTTATTTACTACTCCTTAGTTCTCTCCCTTCCTCATTTCTTCTTGACATACTTAAAAGTAAGTTCTTGTATGTATATTGTTGACATACTTAACAACTGCATCAAGCAGTTCTGAAACCATTATCTTCCAAACCAATGTCAATCCTTATTCCAGCTCAGTTGCATCTATTTATTTTGTTTTAAAATATTTTATCGTATCTTTCCCCTTACATATAAGGCTCTCAAGACAGCTAAAAATCAACTAGATCAGGGGTTCCTTCCCGGCTGAGTACCACCTCCAGCGCCACTCTCCTGCGGTGTATCACCGGAAGTGACTGACAATGACATCATAGCCAGTTACTTCCAGGTTTTCAGAGGCCAGAAATTACAGGTAGTAGGCTCTGGACACGTGGAAGGGCCCTTCTCAGCGTTCCTGAGAGGCCTGGCCAAAGGCAGGAGCCTCTTGGGAGCAAAAAAGTGCTGCTGAAAGCGCCACATGGGAGTGGGATTCCGGTGGTCTGGCAGCCCAAGTACCACCAGCAGTCGGCCAAATACCACTAGTGGTATTAGTACCACTGGTTGAGAACCCCTGAACTAGATCAACAAAATTGCATAAAATATAATTAAAAAGTATAGAATTAAAAAAAATAGCAGCACACAAACTAAAAGTGAGGATCTCTTCCATCTCTGTTCCACTTAGATGAACATCATTGGGAGAAGAGCATTATTCATTATATTTATTTGCTCTTCCTATAAATAGCTCAGGATGGCATACATGGTGGATCCCTCTCCATTTATCACCACAACAATTCAGTGACGTAAAATTATTCTTAAGAATATATACTGCTTTTCAACAAAGAAGTTCACAAACCGGTTTACAGAGAAAATCAAATAACTGAATTAGGCTAAGAGACAGTGACTGGATCAAGGTCATCCAGTCACTTTCATGGCTAAGTGGGGATTTGAACCTGTATCTCCTAGCCTGACATTCTATCCACTACACCCCATGGAGACAGCCTTAATGGCGCTTCAATTCTCCTGATCTTCTATAACTCTCCTCTCACTATCTTGCACCTTTTCGAACAGGTTATTAAACTTACAGCGCAATCCGACTTAACGTTTGTGTCGGTGTAACCAGCAGCGCAGCGAGAACAGGAGGCCCCAGAACGGAAAAGGGATTCAAATCCCCTTTGAATTCCTCTTTTTGGTCAGGATTTGAATCCGTTTTCTGTTCTGGGGCCTCCCATTCTCACTGCGCCGCTGGTTACACCGGCACAAAAGTTAAGTCGGATTGTCCTGTAAAACTCATAACTTCTAGTAGTTATATAAACTAGTAGTTGTATCCTTTTTCTCCTTATTCCCCATTTTGTCTAGTTATCTCTACCAGGTCCTCAACTCACACAACTTCCTCACATATCCTTACTTAAGGTTTGTGGGGCAGGCAACAGTTAGATTACTAGGATACAACAATTGTTGTTTTTGCTTCTAAGTCCTTGTCCAGCTGACACACACACACCCCTCTTATCTTCCCATTATTGTCATCTTCTTCTATCTCATTCATTTTGCCATACTTATCTGGTTGAAAACAGAAGACTGGATATTCTATAATGTCACAGAGGTACAAGACTGTGACTATTTATTTATTTGAAGAATTTCTACCCTGCCTTTCTCCCGGAATGCATATTAGAAGCCTTTTTTCTTTCCAATAATTTTGTACTACCCAAAAGACATACTTATTTTACAATTAAATGCTATACCACCTTGCCTACCATTTGCATATGCTACACTCAAGTTTCAGGAGATATAGAAATTCTGCAGTTTCAGAAACCTACAAGAATGTCTTCCCAGTATTACTAATCATCAAACAGGACACACCTTCTGCTAAGAACTAAATACACTAAGGGCGCAATCCTGACTAAGGATTACTGGCAGCTGGGCAGCGAGAGGAAAGAAGATGCTTACAGCGCAATCTGACTTAACTTTTGTGCCAGTGTAACCAGCGGCGCAGTGAGAACGGGAGGCCCCAGAACGGAAAAGGGATTCAAATCCCCTTTGAATTCCTCTTTTGGAGGGGATTTGAATCCGTTTTCTGTTCTGGGGCCTCCCATTCTCGCTGCGCCGCTGGTTACACCGGCACAAAAGTTAAGTCGGATTGCGCTGACAGTATCTTAGCTTGGACTACAACTCTTCTGTATTAATAGAAAGCACCAAATTTAGATTCTATAAGGTATGGTCTTGCTGTGCAATTAAATACTCATACTGGAACCAAGCATTGAGAGAAATACCTACATAATTACTAGATTTTTCTCTAAGACTGAAACAATAAAAAATATCATGTATCCACTGATCTCCCATGGCTCTTGTTAAGCTAAACTTTTCTACTAATTCAAACTGCTGGAGATGTGGCGTGGCACCTCCTTCTCACGTGCTGAAGAAAGATTTTGGCCTGAAGTGGCTCAGCAGGGGCCCATTAATCTTACTATGAGCTCTTCTTGTTCCTTGGAATTCACAAACATATTAACTGGCTACACTCCAACAGTGGGCACTGATTTGCTCTTAGCAAGCTTTGTTTTAGCATGCGGTACCTATTGCCAAATCTCTGGTACTCAAAGCTTGGAGAGCCAAGGGATACCCAGAAATCCAAACGCAAGTGGCACGAATCATAAATTCGGCTTTCAAGAAGCAGAGTGCTTACAAAAGATGACAAGTTTTGCAAACATTTCAAAAATCTGGAATCCATTTTCAGAATGCTTCAACAACATTTTTGGCTGTTAGTCACTAGGACTTTTTTTGCCCTCTCTCCTTCCCCTGTGTGCATGTGTCTCCTCTTTTAAAAAATAGTGTATGCATCAGTGACGCCAACTGCACTATTGAAAGAAGAAATGATAGCTTAAGATATGACCTGCACATATAAAAACATTTAAAATGCTGTATATTTGCTGAACATGAGGCAACTGTTTTAAGTAACAAGAAGGGAGGCCACTGGTTCTTGTCAAAGTGCTAACATTCTTGCTTATTTTAATATACTTGATGTTCTTAGTATATAAAAAAACCAGTAAAACAAATCTAGCAGTCTTCCCTCTTATCAAGAATTCTGCTATCTTCACACATTGCAGTTACTTTATTATAGCGTTAATTTATAAAACACTGTATCTGCTGTAGAAAAGTGCTTTCAAGTTCTTCTGATGTTGCTCTCAAACAACCAAGAGTCAAGTTAGGCAAATTATTGGCAATCAATGTGCAAAACCATTCAGTGAGTTTCATGCAATTCACAGTTCACTAAAAAAATCATATTGGGCAGGGGCCCAATGCAATTTAGAGAACCGAAGTTGCTATTGCACACAATTCACTGAATACAGTATTGGCAACTTCTTTTCTACATTCAGCCTGATGTCCCTCAATGAAATCTATCCCTAACTACCATGCAGCTTCTCCCCAAACACCATTCCTTTTGATCCTTAGCAATCACGCTACTTTCCTTCATTTCTGATGGAAATCACCAGTCATATCTATTTCACTTTCCTCAAAGTCTTCCTCCATCCTTCCTCGGCCATGTTATTTAAGTTTCAGTAGAATTGTGACACTGGAAACTGGATTATTCAGTATAAAAGTTCTCTACTACAGTTCTTGCTATGATTACCAATAACTACAGTTCTTGCTATGATTACCAATAATCTTCAAACAAACAAAAAGTGTATTTTTGTTTGTTTCCCCTGCTGACCAATTCAGACAATCTCATGCTCATTTTTCAGTCTTCATGCACTCACTTTCATCCTAGATATATATTACCCCCAAATCTCTACTTTTGCATATCTGAATCTTCCAAGGCTTAGCAACTTCTACACTCACCAAGTTCCATGTAATTAAGTGCCTTTTTAATGAAGGCAGGGGCCTTTAGGACCAAACTGCTTGGTCCAGACTTGTTTATTCTTTACTCAAAAACAACAGCTGTACCCAATCTGGATCAGGATTGTGGCACAGACAAAAGATTCCCCCCCCCCAATTTCCCATGTTGCGGTCCTGATCCAGATCACCCCTCCTTGATGCTATCCAGTGAAGGAACACTAAAGCTGCAATTCTGCCCGGCTGCTATGCGACCTATGGTGTCGCGAACGTGCCAAAAGTACATTCACAACACCCCGCAAGTAAGCTGCACCGGTGGGACGGCTTGCGCCTGGGAGGGGGCGGGATTAGTGGCAGTAGCACACACCAAATCCTATTCCCCTTCCCAGGCCTTGTCTCTACACGGGCCTCCCAGACATATGCCAGCTGGCATGGATCCAAGGAATCCTATTGGGGACACTGAGACTTTTCCCAGGGTAATGGGATGAATGTCCCCTTCCCCCGAGGAGACCTACAGCCCCTCCCCTTCCCCCGCTGAATGAAGCGTGGACCATTTGGCCCCGCTGCACCAGCAGTAGTTAGTGCATATAGAGCTACAAGTAGGCTGTCATAAATAAAAGGAAGGATTTTTAAAACACTATTCCCAAAACTTCAAGCAATATGTTGTCATGTTTGTTACAAATACATGCATATAAATACAATTTTAACTCCCTCTGGTTAGAAGTTGTACTTTTCAATTAATGTCACACAGAGATAGCTCTTACCTGGTAGTTGAAATGGACTAGATGGTCCAGAACTAGCTGGAGAATTTGGATAGGTACTGCTGGCTGGAGAAGGTGGATAAGGACTGTTTGGAGAAATGGGAAATGGAGTGCTGTTGGGCTGCTGGAACGAATCTGGAAATGTAGCATTGTGTGGCATGTGTGGTTCATTGTGGCTTAGGTTTCTGAACTGAACCAAAAGGCTGTGCTGTGGGTTGAATTCACTATGCCTTGGCACTAAGACTGGAGGCAGAACTGGAAAACAAGAGCATAATATCACAAAAAATGCCCTGAAGATTATTACTATATAGTTACAAGCTTTTTAAGCATAGAGGAGGAACCAAATGCCAAAATACACCTGTCATGGTACTCCACTGCATTTCTCAGTTTGGAAAATATAGCTGTGTACAACATAACAGTTTGAAAAGGTAAAAAAGGTGCGTTTAAAAGGATAAACAGTGCAGAGGATTGGTAACTATCCCTGAACACTTAAGGTTGAACTTAAAAAAACAAACACACAACTTGCACAGAATGCTGCACAAGGGAACTGCACTGCAATAACCAATGCAATTTCACAAGGTTGAAAAAAAGAGGGTATGTGTTTAATGTGTAGAACTCTGGGAGAGGCGGGATAGAATATTTTGAATGAAATAATTTTTCTCCAAATAGCTTGCAAAGATTCATGCATAGCTAATGAAAGATGCTGAAATATTTACATTATAGGTAGTCATATTTAGAGATATCAATTATCAAGTCAATTAAACATTTGCTTCCTGTTTGCACGCGAGTAACAATATCAACATTCCAGTTTCAAATAGCATGGAATATATCAGAGGAAAGCAATACAAGGAAGACATTGGCACCAATGTTCACAACAGAAGATTTAACTGGGGGGGGGGGGGGGGAAACATGTACCCAATTCAGATTCAGTCTGTTTCTCCCTATTTTCACCAGGTCATCTCCTCTGTAAATCACCAAATCAGGCTGAATATGTTGTGGTGGGTAAAAGCAATGTTATAATCATACTGAAACACACCTGGGCTCTCTACCCTTTTATAATGATACGGATTGATACAGACTTCCTTCTGCTTTGATCCAAAAGGAAATTCACAAATGTCCAATGGCTTTAGCTCATGATGGCTCTGCAAATCAGGCCAACGCCACACTCGGCAATAAATAACATGGGGAAGGCCTTTGCGATGAGATACTTGAAGTCGCCCGTCTAATGAACGAGGAATAGTAACACATTTACTAGGTTGTCCAGGACTGCTGAGTGCTTTCTCCAACTCTTCCATAGCACCTTTTTTCTTTTTCAGTTTTTTAACCAAAGCGTCAACTGCTTTTTCTGCCCATTTTTCTTCTTCATCTCCTTGTTTCCAGCCCAACAGTCGCTTTACAGCTGGGCTAGTAAAAGAGAACAGACTGGCCATTGACGTCATTTGACAAGTCTTCAAGCAATTTTTAGAACAAAATTGCGGATTCTTAGGCACAGCAGCAGTTTCCCAGCCGTTTCTGTATGGCAGCAACCGTTCTGGTTTTTGTTTCAAATCCGAGGAAAAGATTCTTCCAAGTTAGTCCTGTAAAAAATAATTACAATCCATTAGCAGATGTCACCTTATTTTAACAAGGCTAGGATAAAGGGAAAAAAAAGATAATCAAACTTTTAAAACTCTTTATATTTATACCATACATGTACTGGTTATTAAATTGTAATCCTTTCCATACCGTTACATGGCAAAAAGACTCAGCATGATGGTGGGTAGGCGAGATGGACATCCTTTGAGTGAAGATCCTTTCCTCCCCCCTCCCCCAGATTCAATGATATCACCAGAGTGAATGATAATAGGATATTTTTAAAAGACTTGAGTGAGAGGCCAATCTTGCTTTAAATCTGAGCCAAACAGACAAAGTTACCAGGTTAGGCACTTACTGAAAAATGTGATGATCCTTATTAGAGGAACTAAATCTAATCACAGGATGTGAGGGGAAACAAGGCAGGGATTCAGAAAACCAACTGCAGTTAGAAAGGTTGCATGCAATACATAACGATATTGTATTAAATACCTGATGAAAACTAGGCACTGTACAATGGAGTTGACGCTGTATAATAAGAGAATGTATAAATGTGCATAATAGGAACAAAATAAAAAGCCAGTGTTTTTACTATCATTTCCATTATATGCTCTAGTTCAGTTTCCTTGTGTCAGACCCAGAGCAACAGACTCCAACTCAGACAAGCAGGATGAAGATATGCTTCAGAACAAATGCCAAGCATCAGCACATTGCTAAGGACAGACGACATCTTCTTAAACCAAAGTAACAAACTGCTCTTTTTATACTAACAAGATCCAACTGCAAATCTTTTTTTAAAATAAAAGTAATGATGACAAACGGAACTAGTGTGCTGTGGCAACATGTTGATAAGGCCTCATAAAATCCCTGAAGAATACTCAACAAGTACAGACAGACAATAGGCAGCTGGCAAAAAGCAAGCACTAAACAAAGAAAAAGGATGTCAATAACAAAGTCACTTCCGCTCCTGCTACAGAAACTGCCAAATATCTTTGGCTTCTGATAAACTCTGGCAAGTCAAAACAGCTAGTCTACTCTGGAGTACAATTTTGGGCCATCAAGTTTGTGGCACTAATCAACAGAAAATTAGGTACTTTCCTATTTGCTTCTCAAAAAGCTTCTTCTTCCAGGTGACCTACTATGTATGAGGGGACACAGAATCTGCAGCTACCTGTTTTTCTACCTGAGGGAACATAGCGGCATCCTGTACCTGATGCGCCTGCACTCGCTTACTCAACAGAAGATAGTCTGAGCAACCACTGTTTTATTTAAATTAAGAGGCATAGTTGCAGTATAAGAGCCAAAGAATATGTTCTATATGCCCCAGTATACAGATTTGGCAGACAGAGATGAATTAAAAGAGCACTCACAGGTCAGGTCACACTGGAATATAAGCAACTGGTCCTTTCTTGAAGTGGCACATCTAATTTCTTAATTAAAAGGAGCATGTCAACCTACTCGAATGGCCCATTCACACATAATTCCCCATTCAAGGATTTAAAATGGGATTGTCCAGAAAGAGAAACTACTGTATTTCTTCAATTCTAAGACGCATGTTTTTTCCCAATTAAGCATTTCAAAAAATGGGGTGCGTCTTAGAATCGAAGGTCTCCAAAAAGCACCCAAAAATGCTGTCTTCTTACTTACTGGGGCTTGGGGGAGCTTCAGGGAGACCTGCACGACCCTCTGCAGGCCTCCCCGATCTTCAGTTCAGCAAAACCCGGTGATTTTCAGCCATTTCCGGTTTTCGCGAAAACCAGAAATGGCCAAAAATCGCTGTTTTTCGCCGAACTGAAGATCAGGGAGGCCTGCAGAGGGTTGTGCAGGCCTCCCTGAAGCTCCCCCAAGCCCAGGTAACGAAGGAAATGGCACTTTCTGGCAGGGCCAGAAATGCTATGCAAAGGCAGTGCACTCGGTCATCCTCAGCTGCAGGAGACATGCTGGAGAGAGTTGGTGTTGAGCGGGTAGATTCAATGAAGGGAGGCGAGTCTTACAATCAATTGATTTTTTTTCCCCTGCTGGTGGTACTGAAAGTAAAGGTGCGCCTTAGAATCGATGGCGCCTTAGACTCGAAGAAATACAGTATATACCCTGTTGTATGTCTCCTATTCAATACTACCAGCAAGCTACAAAATCCCCAACTAAAACCTGCTTCTGCACCCAACAACATTTATTTACACAGCAACAGAACTCAATCGACCTCTGTAACAAGCAAAGATGTGCATCTCTTACCACAGAAGGGTACTTGAGTTACATCTGCTGAGCATCCCTTCCCTGGACATTTCTGTCTAGGAGTACAGAGTGTTTCCCTGTCCATAAACACACAAGGCAGACAGCAGGAATTCACCTGAAAATTTTAAGAGCCTGAGGTAAATTAACAAACAACTTCCTCTATCAGAAGCTAGGTAAGGCTACGGAATGAAAAGATCTGTGAGGCTGCGGTGCCAGTTCACCGCACCTCTTAATGGCTAGGTGATTAAAAAGAAAAAAAAAACCCTCTCAGAAGAAGTCACATTCCTGCCAGAGGAAAAGATAGCGACACCTGAATTTGGAGCAAATCCCACCTCGTCTGGAGAAGACAGCATCTACCTGACCACAGCCCAGCGGTTGTTACAGTGACCACTGACTTGGAGAGAGCCAGCCTGGGCGTTGAACTCTTCAGCTGTTCTACTCTGTAGGTCGTTACACAAAGTCCTGAATGGGAATGCTTCCTTCAACAGTACCCAGGCCTCTTCTTTCTGTGAAGCTGGCACTTGCTCAAAGTCTCCATTCCCAACTTGCAGATATTCTCCCCACCCATTTGTTTGTACTCCCTCCTCCTTTGTTGCACTTGTGTTTTCCATAACTCCAGCTTTGTCCCGTCTTAGGTAATATCTCACAGCCCTATCTATTCTGTTCCATACCCATGTACTAAGCCACTTATCTCCATTTGCTCCTCCAATAGCTCTGAATGATAAAAGCTCCTAAAGTATGGAAGTGCTCATTACTTAAACTTACACAAAACCTAAGCAATATTGTACTACTGAACAGAAAAAATACGATGATACTTTTAGTTTTTATATATGATCTTCTGCATCAAAATTTAGAAGCAGTTTCAAGAAGCGGGAGAAGGTGTTGCTCAGGACTACTTTGAAATTTGTAGTACATTTAGCTAGATATAGCAACAGGTGTATTTCAGTGTGAGATGATATTTCAGTTGTCATGTTAAAGGGGATGTAGTAATGCAGAAGGCTAAAAGCATATTTATGGACCACACACACCAGTCTTACTCTCATATTTCAGAGACCGTGTGCTGTTGACTCCCATCATATCATATCCTAATGATGTCAAGCTTGCCTGTTAACCTCTAAAAATTACAGATATCATATATATTCAGAAGGCTGACCCCCCAAGACACCTGCCACACTATTTCATTCAGACTAATCAATCCATCACTTCTTTATGACTTTATGCATATTTGACTGCTACTCTTTACAACAGCCAGTCCTTACAGCGCAATCCTGCATAGACCTATGCCTGCGGAGCTCCCACAGAGTATGTGGCATCAGCACCAAGGCTGGCACTGCTCACTCCACCGCCAGATGTAGGCCATGTCGCCGGATGCAGGCGTGGGGAGACGGACGGGCGCCAGGTGGGCGGGCGGCCAGGGTGGTGGCCGTTATCATAATTCCCTTCCTGGGCTTAGCCGGCCTTACATGGCCTCCCCGGATGTGCACCAGCAAAATAGCTGGCGCACATCCGAAGAGGCCCGCTGGGGCTTACACCGAAGGAAAGGGATGAATGTCCCTGTCCTCCAAGGTGTGCCCCAGCTCTGCCAGCTCGGGCCCCATCCTGCATAGGATGTAGCAGCCAGCTGTTTCGGCTGGCCCAATGCATCTTATGCAGGATTGTGCTGTTATTCTGTTACGGTTCACTAGTCTATCTTCATCACTTGTCTTGTATATACACATATTGTTACTAGAAGCACTGAAACTCAAATGGATCCCATTGACTTCAGTGCATAGGATTGCAGTGTGATCCACTACTGCAGTGTGATGCAACTTCTCTCATGTTGACACAGGCCACGAGGCTCCCACAACTCTCACTTGCCTATGAATCATACAGCATCTGGCCACAGACCACGACTGTGATTGGTGCTGCTCTAGTTCTATAAGGTTACATCCAGAATAGGCTAGCATTAATTGCATAGCTCCTGGACTGCTTGGTATCCAATTCCAATGCACACCTGTGATTTGGAATGGAGAGAGTGAGGGGGGAAAAGGATTCTGCCAAAGATTCTGCAAATTCTATGAATAATTACTTTGAAATAATTTCCATTAAATAAATGGAATCTATTATAAGCCCCCGGTAGTGTCTTAAAAAAGAAGAATTCTTCCTTAAGATAGTGGTGCTTAGCCTTTGTTGGAATAAAAGCTTAGGTGATATAGAAGTGAGAACTAAACTTCTCCATTCTACCCCAAAAGTATATTCCAAAGCTAACAGTAAAGTTTGTTTTCCTTTTTGGTCAGGGGCAACAACAAGAAACTGAAAATAATAGCACAGCATGGGACAAAATTCAGAGTCCTAGAATTACATTCCCAAATACTTAGGAATTCACACATTCCTCACTATACTACAGATTTCACAAACATCTGCTTTACTTTCTTCAAACTACACTAGGTAGTCTATGTCTTCAGTCAGTCTGCACAACAGGTTATGGAATCTTCATAAAAATTATCTTAGGCTCAGCTATGCTAAAAAGTTACTTTAAAAGGAACATTCAAGAACCACAATGAAATACTGGTGTATTTCTGCGAGAAATGAGAAGAAATTCAAACGGGCAGCTGCACAAGCAGCACAGTCCTCCAAGCATGATTTTTTTTTTTTTAGTGTGTGAGAGCTCGTCGAGAGCCGGCTCGGGGAGGGGGGTGTAGAACGGGAGGTCCTCCTCTTCGTCGACCTCCAGGGCCGCTGTTCCGAGATTTCCCCGAGTCCCGAAGAAGGGCGAGGGGGGGAAAAGGCCGGAGCTCGACTAAGCCGAGGTTCCCTATGGCCTCAGGTGTTCCGGAGGGCGGGGGTTGCTACACCACTCAAGCCGCCTCTCCAGGGAGTCGCCCGTTCCCTGGCTCCTAAGCAGCCGCCTGCTTCAGAGCCTCCCGGCCGACTGCCTCATCATCGGCCGGAACTCGCTTTATATAGCCCTGGCCCTCTCCGCCCCGCCTCCCGGTTTGACGGACAGGCGGCAGGGCCAATGGGAGGCCTCCCTTCTGGGACTGCTGCCCCTTGCCGCCTGCCTGTTCGTCGGGCCCGCCCTTGGATGTCTGCGGGCCGCCGCGGGAGCGGCGGCTCCTCATGGGGGCAAGAGAGACAGCGTTGGCTGTCTCTTTCGGGTTCTCCGGGGCCCTCGGCTGTGCCCTGGGAGGGCGACCTTGCGCGGCGAGACTTCGTCACCCGGTGAGTCCGGTTGGGGCGAAGTCAGGTAGCCGAGCGATGGCTGGGTTGGGGGGAGTACGGGTGAGCCGGAGCTCCCCGTACATAGTGCTTGTATGTTACATTTTCTCAGCATGTGGAAAACTTGAATTTTATGGAGGAGGTTAGGTTAGAAACATTTTTCCTGACATTCAGAGAAAATTGTCCCTGATGGATGGGACAATTTATTGGTGGTGGGAAGGGATCTAGAAGAGCAAGTTAAACTAATTATGGCAGCAGAAATCAACAGATGCAGGAGGAAATGCCCTGGCATTTGCACAACCTTTCAGTTGACCACTTCTTCTGTCGGTGGAAAATGACTACTGAAGTCACTATCGGTGCCATCTTCTTCACTCACCTCTCCAATCCATGCTTTATTAGCACTGCCTTTGCAAAAACAAGGCGGAAAAGGAAGAGCAGCTGAACTCTCCTTCCCATCATCTGTGGATAGGGGTGCCTAGCCTTGGACCCTAACCCTCAATTTAAAAGTACAGACAAAGCGTCCTTAAACATGCACAGACTACCTTTATTTTATGAAAGAAATTATCTTTCAGCTGCCTGTCCAGGGACTGTACAATGAAATCAGTAACCTGCTTTCAACCTGGCTTCCTGGGTAGCAAGTGCCAGCTGCAGGGCACTACTGTAACTAGAGGCCATTCAAAATGATACAGCAACCAGTCAGTCAGTCATCTGAAGGGAGGGACTTGGGCTCTGCTGCACTGGTCGGCTTAGAGATCAACACATATTTGTAGCCTGACAAAATGAACCTTTAAAAATGGTGCCAGCCTTCTCTACACACTTATTCAAGGTTGATTACTATTCAGTCAGTATACATTTGTACTACACTACAAATAAAGCCATCACCTTCATGTGATGAGTGCACATGAAGATGAGTGCTCTCTGGCATTTCTCACATCAGCCCTAGCTGCAGAGACAGCTCAGCAAGAATTTGTTTTTCTGGATTTGCATCTTCCAATTCTGAAAACCAGCCAAGAGGGGAAAATTTTGCCTAGGCCTGTAAAGTTCTGGCATGTTGGCAAACCTATCTACTTGGAATGATGAACAGGAATGGTGCTTACTCTTACGACAAAGCAGGAGGAACTAGGCCACTTCTTTGCTCTCTGCAGGCGGAGGAGGGACTATGGCAGTGTTTCCCAAAATTGTCGACCTGCAGCTCCCTTGACCATTGGCTGCAGCTCCCCATTGCATTATGTTGATGCCTGCCAATTTGCACTGCACTGTTTTCCAAGAGGATTCCATGGCACTCTGCAGCTCCCCCTGGCTGGCTTCTGTGGCTCCCCTGGGAGCTGCGTCTCCCAGTTTGGGAACCACTGGACTATGGGGTGAGTGCTTAGTACACATCCTGCTCAGGATAAATCAGGGTGACAACTAAGCCCCCACCCCCTCTGCTATTTTATCATAGATATTCCCTTGAACGTATCTAATTAAATGCAAGTAAATGGTTAGCAACATAACACCAAGATTCTGCCTGTTTAATAACAGTCACTGATGCTACTGCCAAATCTCAAAAGGCTTAAAATTGGAAAAACGGCAAATTTATTGCATCACTCACTATTTCCAAAATGAACAAGTACTAATACAAGTGTTGGGGAAGGCAAATTTCAATGGTACTAGGAAACACATAAAACCTTTTCTACAAGATGACACATTTACTAGGCCTGTCAAGCCAATAATTTAAGGCCAACACAATTTAGCAAGCAAAATTATTATTTCCAAATGTTTTCACAGATTTCTGAACAATACAAGACACAGCTAGCTGTAGTCCAAGCCTTACTAATGAGAACCACATTCAAACAATTTTAATTTACAAAGGAGAGTAAACTACCAAGAGTAGTCCCAATGTAAGTATTTTAAGTACATCTCAGAGACAACCAACACTATAGTAGTTCACTAAAACACATGCATTTGCATACCCCAATTTAAGAATGACAAATCCAGAGGTTTTTTTGCCAGTCTGAAAATTCCATCAACCCAGAATACAGACACTGCCTCATATCTACAGATTACTGTCAACTGGTCTGACAAAAATCGTCTGTTAAGGGCGACAGTTCCTGGCAGGCTCAAGCTTGCTGGTCAGTCAGTAGGAATACAAATTTGGCAGACAAAACCCTAAACCTTGCCAATATTCACTGGTTAAGCAGAGGAAGTGCCAATGGAATTCATCTGCTCTGTCACAAGCCCACCACTAAAGGTGTTTCATAACGTAACACTCTGAATATTTCTAGCGGCACAATAAAGGAATATAACAAAATGTGTTCATTTTATATACCACAAATAGTAATACAAGTGAACAACCCCAAATAAAAAATAATCCAAGACTGGATCTCAAGCCAAGATACGTGATTCAGAACTGCAAACTATAAGACTTCCCTAACAGAAAAGTAGGACATTTGATGCCATATCCAAATACACATCATTAAAAAAGTGTTTACCTTTCCTGTCTATCAGATTCTTTCATTAATTGTTTGTTTTACTTCTCTGATGTCTGTTCCCACGACATTCATTTTTCATAAGCTGCAATGATAAAACTTTTGTGTACAGCCAACAGAAAGTTAGCTGTATACAAAAAAAGTTGATAATAAATCTGGTTTTATTTTAACCAAGAACTCAGAACTTTATACAATGCAAGTTTTCCTAACAGATGTTTTCATCTGGTTATGTCCTATAAAATTCCTTGCACTTTTATGTGTTACCTCAAATGCTTGCTCTTTAAAAAGGAAGAGACAATTTGTCACAGTAATAGGCATTCTTAAAAACGGCCTCAATTTTGCAAGCATAATTTCTATGAAAATGCTATTATAGGTCAGAGTTCTGCCACTAATGTCCTGGATGTATCATCATAATGAAGCAAATTTTCAAGGGCACCAACACATTAATGTATTCCATCAAATGACTTCTGAACTATTTGCAAGCTGTGAATTATATCTCTTAGAGGCATTTTCACATAATAGGTATAGGGGGAGGATGCAACGTTTATTGAAGATCGCAGAATCAAAGACCTGGAAAAAAATATTTCAGGTCACTTGACTAACCTTACAGTTTAGCCCCAATGCCATGCTTGCTCTACTATGCTTTTTGATTGAGACCTAAAACACAGGAATTACCACGCAGATCAGAGCAGCAGTTTCAAGTTATCACTCATCACAAAGATTCAAACAATGAATAAGAGAGCCAGACACCAGCATATTCAGTATGGGCCACAGCTAGAAAACTATTAGATCTGAACTAGAAATTTTCATAAGAAAATTCAGCAGATTTCTAGAGTGATGCATGTATCTGAAAAAATGAGAAGTGACTTTGAAGTTAGGTCCACTTTATCATTCTGTACCAAATATGAATATGTACTTGGGAAATAGGCAAAAAAAACACCCTCAAAAGAAACTACCCAAAGTATATATGCCAGGATCCCAACTACTGTATTTTACATGCTGCAGGGCTTTTCAGCTCCTCCTTCCAACAGCAGTTCCCTGCAGCCAACAAAGCAGCCTCTTGCCAAAGTCAAGGACCCTCCAGTGCAGCACCCAATGAGACACGAGGAGCTGATGCACAAAAGTAAAACCATCATTGTCCCATGCACAAGCCTCTCTGGATTCCGTACACATTTTTTTTAAATCAAAACTGAACACACAGTTCCTGCAAGCAGTTCAATATGACAGGGGTCCCCATTACCGGGCCGCGGGCCGGTACTAAAAGGGCCGCGAGCTTTTGTCCCCCCCGCCCCGCATTTTTTTTAATCAAAACTGAACACAGAGTTCCTGCAAGCAGTTCAATAGGGTCCCCAACCACCGGGCCGCGGCCCATTACCAGGCCGCGGGCCGGTACTAAAAGGGCCGCGAGCTTTTGTCCGCCCCCCCACCCGCCGCCGTCGTCGTCGTCGTCGTCGTCGCCGTAACCGAGGCCCAGAGGACTCTGTGTAGCCCGAAGGAGCGCCGCGGCTTGTTTCTGCGTGCGCAGGCTGAAACAAGCCGCGGCGCTCCTTCAGGCTACACAGGACGAGAGAGGAGACTCCGGAAGAAAACGAGTCGGGCTGGCAGCCTCGTAAAAACCCCGCGCTGAAGCAGCAGCAGCTGACTCACAGCAGCTCATCAGATCGTCGCGTCTCTCGCGTGCGTGTGAACGATCGTCAGGCTCAGCGATCGATCTCTCCCGAGGCTGCAGCAGGGCCCTCCCACTCTCTTCCGGTTCGAGCGCCGTTGCCCGACCCGCTTTCTTCGGGAGCCTCCGGACCGGAAGAGAGTGGGAGGGCCCTGCTGCAGCCTCGGGAGAGATCGATTGCTGAGCCTGACGATCATTCACACGCGAGAAACGCGACGATCTGATGAGCTGCTGTGAGTCAGCTGCTTCAGCGCAGGGCTTTTACGAGGCTGCTAGCCCGACTCGTTTTCTTCCGGAGTCTCCTCTCCCGTCCTGTGTAGCCCGAAAGAGCGCCGCGGCTTGCTTCAGCGTGCGCACGCAGAAACAAGGCGCGGCTTCCGGCTACACAGGACGGGCGGGGAAGAGTCTCCTCTCCCGCCCAGAAACAGCTTGCAAAGCCACGCCCTTCGTTCCAGCTACAAGAGGGCTGGGGAGAGTCTTTCCCGCCCAGTGTAGCTGGAAGGAGCGTAGCTTGTACATGCTGTTTCAGAGCGGTGCTGCCCGAGCCCGCTGCATCATCTGGATTCTGGAAGGAGGAGCGGGAGAAGAGACTCAAATTTCCCCTGTCCTATTTCCAATCTCCACCAATTTCCACAAGAATTTCCACCAAGCACCAATTTCCCCTGTCCTATTCCCTTCTCTCTCCTCAGTTCTGCTAACTCCCCATGCCCTAGGTCGGTGGGGAGGAAGCATGTAAAGCTGCTGCACTAGGCACAGGTAGGGACCCCATCTCTTCACTGCCTCCGTGCGTTTTCTGCCATTGTGCGTTTAGCCTTCTGCTTCAGTGCATTTTCTGCCATTGTGCGTTTTGCCATTGTACGTTTAGCCTTCTGCTTCATTACATTTTCTGCCATTGTGCGTTTAGCCTTCTGCTTCAGTGCATTTTCTGCCATTTTGCGTTTAGCCTTCTGCTTCAGTGCATTTTCTGCCATTGTGCGTTTAGCATTCTGCTTCATTAATTTCCTGTCATTGTGCATTTTGCCTTCTGCCTCAGTGTATTTTCTGCCATTGTGCGTTTTGCCATTGTGCATTTAGCCTTCTGCTTCAGTGCATTTTCTGCCATTGTGCGTTTTGCTTTCTGCCTCAGTGCATTTTCTGAAATGCGCGTTTTGCCATTGTGCGTTTAGCCTTCTGCCTCAGTGCATTTTCTGCCATTGTGCGTTTGGCTTTCTGCCTCAGTGCATTTTCTGCCATTGTGCGTTAGCGTGCGTTATTATTAGATTCAAAATGAGTAAAAAACAAACGTTGCTGGAGAGCTTCTTTGAAAGGGGGGAAAGACCTGATGAAACACCCAAGAGTTGGTTGAAGACCAGGAAACAGCGAGTGGGAGTCAGTCAGTCCTTTATTACAGTCATTGACCAGCATAAAAGTAAAGAACAGATACAAGTATAAATTTAACATATTACAGCCATTGTTTATAATTAGAATTAAAATTAAAACATTATTAGTCTCAATAGTCTCAAAACCTGAATCTTACTCATGCACCTCCTTCAACCTTCTTCCTCCTGATGTTTATTGCAGCTGCCAGAAACTTAGCCACCCCAAGGGTGACTAGAGAGTACGAATCTGACAGGAGATAAGCTTTACAATCACTTCTAGAGATTGTCACCAGCCCTTCCACTATTGAAGAGATATGGATCTCCCGGATGTCCCTATAAAAATTGCATTCCAACAAAACGTGCTCTATTGATTCGATTTGGTTGGCCTCACAAGGGCATAATCGTTCTGCATATGGGATCCTCTTATACCGGCCCTCTTGAACTGCAGAAGTTAACCCACCACAGTGGGCCAACGTGAATGCTCGTCTGTGGCTAGGCAACTCTAGCTGACCTAAATATGGGGCAGGGGCAACTAAATATCTGAGATCTTCCTTGATACAAAACTCTTTTGCCATACTAACGTCTGATTGGCGCTCACTGTCAATAATCCGCTGTTTGATAATAGCTCTCGCCTGATCCAATCCCAAGCCAATCAAATATGACCTAGAAAGGCCTAAAGTGGGCAGTTTTGCATCGACCCCCTTAATCCATCCAGATTCAAAAACATCTTGTAAAATAAGAGCAATAAGTCCCAATGGACAGAAGAGAAGTTTTAGCCAGTATGAGAATATAACCAACCACACTCGAGCTTCCATTCTAATCTGACCTGTCTCCAAGCGCAGAAGAGCATTCGAGACCCCTCTGGGAACCCCAAGAGCTGATCTAATAAACTTAGATTGAACCTGCTCCAGTTTCATGATGTTGGAAAAGGAGCCCAACTGTGCCCCATATAGCATCTGGGCCAAAGTCTTAGCCTTGAAAAGTTTAAGTGCTGCCGGGAAAAACTGTCCCCCTTTAGTGCGCATAAAATGCAGAATGGCATTAGCACTTTTCTGTCCATTTAGGGCAACATATTCAGCATGCGCTTTCCTAGAGCCACTTGAATGAAAGACAACCCCTAAATATTTGAAATTACGTACCTGCTCTATCAGACGTTCCTTTATCCTCCACTGTTGTATTTTGGGTTTCTTAGCAAAAGCCATGATCTTAGTTTTATTATAGTTAATCTCCAACTTATTTTCTGCACAGTATAAATTTAAGGCTCTTAAAGCTCTTCTAAGGCCAATAGATGTTCTGGACAGGATGACTGCGTCGTCAGCATACAGCAGTGCTTCTTAATTATTTTCTGTCATGCCCCCCCTAGGAAGAAGAAAAATTTTTGCGCCCCCCGTGTGACTGTAAATAGTATCATTTGTCTATAAAATTGTTATAAGTACACCTCTGCATAACACTGTATCCTTATTAACGTATATGAGAATAAAAAAAGAAAGAAATGTGGGATCAATTTACAACAAAGAATAGCTTTATTAACTGTAGCAGAAAAGATTTAAAGGAGCACAGGATTTAAAGGAGCACAATATTAAAAAAAACTTTAACCTGCAAAACAAAAATATATAAAATAATTTGAGCTGATTTTTAATCAGAGGTGATGTCTGGATTAATGGCTACAATGAGGGGGGGGGAGGGAGGATAGGAAAGAACAGACACCAAGCAACTACCAGAACGTTGCTGCCCAAAATTCCAACCAGTCACCAGCCCCCCAAATCGTCCCGTTTGGCAATTGTCAAATTGTCTTACGAATACAGTATAGAGAACGAGCCCGGTGCACAGCACACCTTTCCAGACAGGAGCGCAACGCGCCGCCCTTCAGCTTGGAGCCGTTTGTGCCACTGTAAGCTGCTTAAGCTCCAGGATTAGAGGCAGGCAGCACAAGGGAGCAGTGCGGGGCGGGAAGGCATGAGCCGTCCGCGGACTGTAGAAGCGACGCGTCTCGGCCAAAGAGTAACGTCCAGTTGCCCCGTGGCGGGAGGGGAGGAGGAAAATGAGTGACGGCTGTCTAGGCGACCGGCGATTATAAGAGGAAGGGAAACAAGGGGCCTCCCTTAGCAACGAGCCCCCCTTTACGGAGCCTCGCGCCCCCCCTGGGGGGGGCGCGCCCCACTATTTGAGAAGCACTGGCATACAGTAAGGTTGCAGTGTGTCTCTCTGCTAATTTAGGAGGATGGAATTCTGTCTTATTTAAATGGCCAACCATGGAATTAATGTAGAAGTTAAATAGGGTAGGGGCAAGTATACATCCTTGCCTCACCCCCTTTTGAGTTGATATCGTGTTAGTAAGATGACCATTTAGACTACATTTTACCTTTAGCGAGGTATTATTATGCAAAAGCTGTATGAGAGTCAGCAGTCTTCGGTCAATGTTGGTAGCTTTCAGCTTTTCCCATAATTTACTACGGGAGATAGAATCGAAGGCTGACTTTAGATCAATAAAAGCAGCATAAAGGGAGGCTGATCTGTTTGAGCCATATTTCTCAATTAGATGTTGTAAGATCATGCACTGATCAATGGTAGAGCGACCCTCTCTAAACCCAGCTTGCTCATCTGCTATTATGTTCTCATGCTCTAACCAATCTGTAAATTTCTCCTGTAAATGCCTTGCGTATAATTTACTGATGACATTAAGTAAACTAATCAGTCTGTAATTAGATGGGTTACCCCTCTTTCCTTTTTTAAAAATAGGGATAATAATTGCCAACCCCCAATCTTTTGGGATTTGGCCACTATTGTCAATGTGAGTAAATAGAGAAGCTAAAACTGGCGCCCACCAGTCCACGTGGTTTTGGAATGCCTCTGGACGAATCAAATCTTCTCCCGGAGCCTTTCCTGCTTTCAACTGCCCAATCAAACTGTTAATTTCTAAAATGGTTACCGGCTGCCAAGGGGAAATCCCTTCCAAAGTCAGTTGAGCCTCACTTGGAGAAGAATCTTGATCCTTATATAATTCAGAGAAGTGCTTTTCCCATATACCTGGATGTAAATAACAATCTGGCAAAGCTACACCCCGGTTAGGTGAACTGTTAATCAAATGCCAGAAAAGACTTGTGTCCTTAGCTCTAGCAGCCTGTATCAATTTTGCCCATGCCTCTTTCATTGCCAATTTCTTTTTGGTAGCCAGCAATAACTTATACTGTTTTTTATGCCAGGATAGATTCTGAGCAGCTACCAATCCCCCATTAGACTTATACATTTGGTAAATATTATGCAGTTCTCTTTTAGCAAAAATGCACTCCTGATCAAACCAGTGCTTAGAGGGAAGATGATTATGTTGCGAGCGGTCACCTGGACCAGATGATCCACGAACAAAAACCTGCTTCACAACTTGTATCAATTCTTGATAAACATCAGGAATCTTAGGGTAATCAGCATTGTTTTTATATGACCCTGAATAAGCTGCAGAGGATCAGAGGCCAGCAGTTCCCTTAATATTTGAGCTGTACGTGAGGACCATTTATAGCGGCAATAAATTTCCTCCTCAAATATTGGCATAGAGTTATAAGAATCAGTATTTCTTAGGTGGCACCTAGAAAATGCTAAGGTCAAAACTACTGGGAAATGATCACTATCAAACTTAGGTATAACTTCGAGTCCCTCTAAATTGGCTAACAGATTTGATGAAACAATGAAATAACCTATTTGACTCATTCTAGTCCCAGCTAGAAAAGTATATTCCGCTGGGTGATCATTTCCAAAAGCACCATTTAAAATATGTAAATTAAGTCTAATAGACATTAATTTCAATTGAAGTCCAGCATAGTTGGATTTGTGATCCTTTGAACAACGAATAAAAGGAAGACCCCCCCATCTCATTTGAAGGTAAATACACTTTTTGCTGTTTGCCTAGGGTGTGATCATCCGGCCCTAGACGAGCGTTAAAGTCACCCCCAAGGACCACAGAAGCCCTATTGTAAAGGGTAAGGAGATCAGTAATATACTCTTCAAAGCCTGTCCATAATTCTAGAATTTGTGCTTTCTTTTGGAATGGAGGGAAATAGACATTAACTAATAACAGCTCGAGTTGAGCAAAGTGGACCATAATTGCCATTGCATAATTCTTAAATGACTTTAAAGCTTTTACATCCACACACAATGAAGTTGAAACCAGAATACCTAGTCCTCCCTTTTGTCTGCCCCTACCAGACCCTGTCGTTGCTTCTAAAGAGTATTCATGGAAACTATTAAGTAAAAAGTTACCAGAAGACCAAGTTTCTTGTATCATAATTATATCTTTGCTAGCCAAAAATTCTCTTAACGTAGGGGCCAGAATGGGACCATACCATCCATGAACATTCCATGTTATAAGATTGAACTTGCTCTTACGCTGGTCTCTTGAGTATCATTGGGTTCCAAGGTCATCTCCTTGCGTAGATGGTCTTACAATCTTATTAGTAGGTTGCGGAGGACTAATGTCCACCTCTATTAGCTCAGCCATAGCACAGTCAGAAGACTGGGTTTTGCTACCAGACTTGTCAATCTGTGTGGTCAATGATGGAGAAGATAGAAGCAGATCTGGTGTCAAAATTGCCGTAATTTTATCAAAATTAGGATCTGTGGCCAACAGTCTCCCTGGACGTAGATCCTGATTTTTAAATAATTCTCCTCCTGCTCCATAAGCAGAGGAGGGATCATCAAAAAATTTGACAACTTTCGCTATCTCCTTGTCAATGTCCACAGTATTTTCAGAAAAGTCCTGATTTAGATTTACAAATTTCTTATAAGCAGGACTTTGTAAATCACTACCCTCCAAAGTTGTATTGCCAATTAATCCTGCAGTTACCTCACCGGTTTCCTGGCTACTTCTATTAATCTCCAACAGTTTGTTCATTTTGTATCTAAGGTCTTTTAATTCATCTTGCCCGCACGATGGATTAATAGGCAGTATGGCTGTCTGAATAGGAGAAAGTTCCTCAGAGGTTGGTAAAACAGGGCAAACTATATTCTGGGTTACAACTACACCCGACTCACAACCTGAAAGGTTTTTATCAATGATCAATGGCATTGTGTCATGATCTCTAAAAACACGCTGGGGAAATATGCCAAATTTCTTAAGATGATGGTTGGATCGAAATAACCGGGTGGGTATGATAGCCGAATTAAAGTTCAGAAAGAGTCTTTTCTGGGACATTCGGGCTGGTAAATGATGGAAATCCTTTAAGTCCTTAGCATTCAATGAATTTGTTGGACATTTTAATAGTGCTGCCAAGGCGGAGAGTATCTTCATTTTATTGGACCAAAGATAGGAGTCCTTCTCAAGGAAACAAACTACAACCTGATTAGCTTGCAAGGTTCTATATGCCTTCTTTGGTTTTAAATCTGGCATTGAATAGATTACTTTAGATCGCTTAATTGGTGGGTCGGCTGGAGGGAGAGGACATGACTGGGGCATATGATCTATCACGTTTTTACTCTGGGCAGACAGACCTTGGATTAATTGTGTAATCAATTTAGTTTGGGTGTCTAATTGTTTTTCTAACACATTAATTCGACCCAAAATTAATATTAGGCTTTCTGCTGAAACAAAGCAGATTTCACTAAGTTGTTGAATTAAATTCAAGTTTCCTCGTGGTGGTGAACTTCTGCCACACTCTGGATGTCCTGATGTAATAGGACTCACAGGGGGAACATTGTTTTCACATACGTTCTGACTAATAAATCTCCCTTCACCCCCAACACAGTCTGCAAAAATCGGGGAATTATTAGTTTTTTACAAATCTGGGCTTCCATCCTCTATCCTAATCAAAGACGGGGGATGAATTATTTTGTTTACCCTCCATATCTTCAGCCTCCCGAGATGGAGGGAGAAACTTTTCTATAGTAGATTGAAGCTTCTCTTTTCCTTCCCTTATTATCCCTTCAGCAGGTTTAATAGAGTCAGAAGCTTTCCTCAACTTTCCTGGTCTATTGACATAAGCTGACGCTTTACGGGACTTAGCTTTTCTTTTAACAGATTGCTTAATCATAGCTACAGGGGCAACAGTTATTCCAATATTGTCTGAATCGCCACCTTCTTCTAAGATAGCTTGTTTAAGACGGGAAATAAGAATGGATTTAGCACCCGATGTATCCAATTTACGTCGCTTAAGTTCGAGCTTAAGATCAGTTACTCGTAAGTCAGCAATAGTCTTACTCTCTGTCATACCTGATCTGGTTCTCAGCATGGTGGGAGCATCTACAACAGCAGTTTGGAGGGTGACTGGAGAAACAGTCGGTCTTCCAACTATATCTGTCTCAGACTCAATCAGGTTTGAAACAGCTAATACCAGTGATTGACTCCTCATACAAGAAGCACTTGGTGACCCAAGACCTACAGCTGTAGATAAATCAACTTGTTGGATATCCAGCTCGTCCGTCATTACTAGTCCGTACCAGTAGATTGTTTCCCCTTAACCCAACTTCTCTCTTACTACTTAATTAAGGACTAGTGACAAAACCAAAAGATCCAATGATCTATATACACATGCAAGCAAAAAGCAAGTAGTCAGATGTCGCTTAGCTTCATGAATCACTTATGCGGCACCACAAGAAGTGTCAGTATGGCGGAGAATGTTCCAGCAAGACAAGGCAGCAGCAGCTGCTCCTTTCCCGACTACAGGGCAGGACCACAGCCAGACGCTGCACAGATCTTCCTACTTCAGGCTTCTGCCAGAATCTACTTGTGTTTGGCAGACTGCAAAATGTCCGCAGTGTCCACTGTCCAAGCCAACCAGAAGGGTGGAAGTGATGTAGAGGGGCAGAGGGTATCCAGGACAAGTGGCTTGTACAAACCAAGCAGCTCCCGCAAATGGCTCCTCCTCTCAGGTAGATGGAAAACAGGTAGCAAAGCCAGTTGATGGAATCTGGAACCTCCTGGCTTGATCCCAGGGCTAAGAGCCAAGGGCCAAGAGCCCTTTGGCTCTTGCCCTTCGGCTCGTGCCAGAGGCGCCTCTGGGCAAGCCAAAGGCTTTTACCTGCAAAGGAAGGCGGGGCAGAGTCAGGCTCCCTGGTGTTCTCAATCACCTCTCCCCAGCTCCGCGAGTGGGAGTCAATGGGCAATTTTCACAATGGTGAGAGGTGAAAAGCGGTGTGCCCCAAGGATCGGTCTTGGGAGCGGTACTTTTCAACTTATTCATAAATGACCTGGAGTCGGGGATAGGCAGTGAGGTGGCCAAGTTTGCAGATGACACCAAACTTTTCCGGGTGGTGAAGACCAGCAGGGATTGTGAAGAGCTCCAGAAGGATCTCTCCAAACTGGGAGAATGGGCAGCAAAATGGCAGATGCGCTTTAGTGTAAGTAAGTGCAAAGTGATGCACATTGGGGCAAAAAACCAAAATTTCACATATACGCTAATGGGTTCTGAGTTGTCTGTGACGGATCAAGAGAGAGATCTTGGGGTGCTGGTGGACAGGTCGATGAAAGTGTCGACCCAGTGTGCGGCGGCTGTGAAGAAGGCCAATTCCATGCTCGGGATCATTAAAAAAAAGGGATTGAGAATAAAATGGCCAATATCATTATGCCTTTGTACAAATCGATGGTAAGGCCACATCAGGAGTATTGTGTCCAGTTCTGGTCACCACACCTCAAAAAGGATATAGTTGAATTGGAAAAGGTGCAGAAAAGAGCAACCAGAATGATTCTTGGACTGGAGCACCTCCCTTATGAGGAAAGGCTACAGCGTCTGGGGCTTTTCAGCCTAGAAAAAAGGCGCCTGAGGGGGGACATGATTGAGAGCCCATTCACACTTGACGGCGGATGTCCCTGCCCCAGCGTACGCGCTTGGAGCAGGGGAGTGTCGTTCTGCTTGTCGTCCCTCCTGCTGTCCCGCCTTCTTAAGAAAGCGCAGCTGTGATTGGTTAAACACAAGTGCGCTCTTATTGGCCGAAGTCTTGTGAACTCTTGTTCTGCTTGCCTTTTCCTCTCGGAAGTTCGGTGCCCCGCTCTTCGCGCAAATCCCAGTTATCTGTGGAAAGTCAAAGATTGGATCTTTTCGGAAGAGAAATGGATCCTGCCCAACAGGAAGCAGTGGTATGAGGGAGTGCTGGTTTTTGGGGTGGTGGTGGGGGCTAAAAATCACTGTGCCATGGACAGAGCAATTTAATTGTTCATGCAATTGTCGTGAGCAGCCAGGCCCCCCCCCACAAGTATTTTAATTTCATAAAGCATCTTCCCCTGAACCCACTGCTTTTTCCCCAGTCCAAATACGTACAAGGATCATTGAGATATCAATTTTAAAAGAAAATCCCGTCAAAATTCGGCTTCCCTTCCGCTTTTCAAGTGCCTTTATTGGAAACGTGTGCCTGCAGAGGACAGGATTCACGGACACGCGCGGCTGTGAACTACTTCCCTGGTTTCTAATAAAGTCCACCATGCATCCACATAATCTCTTTAAAAGACATAACCCCGGATTTTTATGAATGAATGGAGCTTTCTACTTTGACAACTCCTACTCTTAAAGAAACAGCACCTTGTATTCTTGAAAAGGGAAACTCTGTGGGGCTTCTTGCTGTGTTTGAGTGCACTCTCTTGGGGGTTTGTTTCCGGATCATTTCTGATGGTCGGGGTCCCTCCGGACAGGTTCCCACACAGAAGGGCCCCGATCCTTCTGCTCATGGTGGCTAGGCTCCAATGCAGTGTAGAGGCTCCGGGAAGCAATGCACTATATTTATTCCACCCGTGAAAGTGGAGTTTGAGTTCAAGCCCGTCTCCCGTCAGGATCCACATTGCGGGGAGCTTTGGGGGGGAAGACTATTAAAAGAACATAACCCATGCCAGTTTAACCACTGCTTTTATTCTGTGATGCCAGCGCTCTCTACCTAGGTTGCGGGCTGAGGACAGGGAAGCGGGAGTGCACGGAACACAGCAGTGGCTGTGTGTGTCACCCATTTCCAAGTGTTAAGACCATCTCTTTGTGCCTCTATCCTGCCAGAGCCCCCACCATTATTCCGGCTCCCTTGGGGGTTCCATGCTTCTGAATGCCTTGGCAGTGCAAAACACAAATTCGGCTGGCACCTGCTTGCTACCCATTATGTGTCCTGTGTGTTAATACATAAATAAAGTTGTCCCAGTCGTCCACAGAGGCCAGTGCATTGCCTCATCCCTGCTCCCCCATCTGCAGGGTGTGCTGTTGCTGGATTTGACGTCTTTAGGGAGTATACTCATGGGTTAAAATATTTCAGTTGCTACTGCTGTGTGCTATCCTTACTCCTGCAATCCTTACGTGAAACTCTGTCATTCCAGGCTGAAGTTATTGTGAGGAGAAGGAGGATTGCAGCGGCCCACCTGTTAGATTCTCTGAGAGGTCGGCGGAGATGGTGGGTCAGGCCCATTAACCAAAGGAGGTCTGAACATGGCGTATTCAATAACCTCATCCAGGAGATGAGACTGGATGACATCGACAGCCACTATGCGTTCTTTCGAATGAGCAAGGAGCACTTCGACAAGATGCTCACCTTGGTAGGTTCAACACTGCAGCGGGAGACGAGCAGGTTCCGAAAGCCACTCAGCCCTGCGCATAGGCTGGCAATCACCTTGCGCTTTTTGGCCACCGGAGAGACATACTCCAGTCTCTCCTTGGCATTCCGTTGTGGCAAATCAACAATATCAATGCTTGTTCCTGAGATAGCTAATGCAATCTGGAATGCTCTGTGGCCAAACTACATGCCAGTTCCAAAATGCAAGATGTGGAAACGAGTCGCCAGTGAGTTCTTGGAGAGATGGCAGTTCCCTATGTGTATTGGTAAGCATGACCTAGTAGACATTAACACTCCAGCTGCCACACATGTATAATAATTTTGAACAGATGTTCACGCTGCATTCTTTTCTCTGTAGGCGCACTGGATGGGAAACATGTCCGCATTAGGGCACCACCCAACGCAGGATCTATGTGGTACAACTACAAGGACACTCACTCCATAGTCCTGCTTGCACTTTGTGACGCCGACTACAAATACATCGTTATAGAGGTCGGAGCGTACGGCAAGCAAAGTGATGGAGGGACTTTTGGAGCGAGCAATTTCGGAAAAGCACTCCTGGCTGGAGCCGCAGACCTGCCTCCTCCTGCTACTATTCCAGGAACATGTCTCGTAGTCCCACCTGTGATCGTAGCAGATGAGGCATTCCCTCTGCTGCAAAATCTGATGAGGCCTTACCCAAGACGGAACCTAACTGCAGCCCAAACTCTAGTCAACCGAAGACTGTCCAGAGCAAGAAGAATTGTGGAAAATGTGTTTGGCATCACATGCGCAAAGTGGAGGGCTATGCTGGATTGTCTGAGCCTTCACCCAGACAATGCAGAGGCGGTTGTGAAAGCCATTTGTGCATTGCACAACTACGTCCGGGTGGAGGAATCTTCATTGCCTCCAGGAAGGAGACATTACTGCCCTGAAGGTTATGTGGACCAAGAAGACAGGAGTGGGAATGTAGTAGAAGGGCGTTGGAGGACAGAAGTGGGTGGGGATTCTGTGGGAGGCTGGGACAGGCAGGGTGCCAACATGTACTGCCGGAGCGCAGCACAAGTCAGGGATACATTCCTGAGCTACTTTTCATCCGCTGATACAGACGTTCACTGTGATGTATAGTCCACTGTCTAACTGTGCTAAATTCCATTTTGGGCACTGAACCTGTGCGCGCCACAGGTACCTGTGTTATTTACGGTGGGCATTGAGGCCTGTTGCATGCTATCACAGGTGCCTGCGTTACTCAAGGTGGGCGTTGAGGCCTGTTGCATGCTATCACCGGTGCCTGCGTTACTCAAGGTGGGCGTTGAGGCCTGTTGCATGCTATCACCGGTGCCTGTGTTACTCAAGGTGGGTGGCGAGGCCGTGGGCGTCGAGGCTTGTAGCCTGCTGGTCTCAGTCACCACTGCATCCTCCGGGCACTCTGGAATTGGTGTGCCCCCCCCCCCAGAGTTGCTTGTCGTCTGTGTGTCTGAAGGCTCATCCTCCTCTGCCCGGGTAATCTCCAGCAAAGGCTGTGATTCAGTCAGTGTCTTAAATGGAAACTCTGGGTAGTTTCCTGATGTCCTGCAGTCATAGAAAACCATAATTACAAAGATCATACAGCTTGGTGTATCATGACATCTCATACTGCCAGGCATGTTGCATGACATCTCACAACCTTAAACACTTGCAATGATAAAAACCCAAGTGAAGGAATTTTAACCCCTGTTTCACCTTTTTGACTTGATGCTGGAGCTGAGGAAACTAAGGTACTTGCAGACCATCCATGTTGGGTCTTCTATCACTTCAGCAGCTCCTGAGCCACTTCTTTTGTACACCCGTACATAACGGTCTCTGATTGTTTTCCACCTAGTGGTACAGGCCGAAACTAAAAAAAGGAGTAGGTGAGTGGCCGCATCCAGGTCCACCAGCAAAACCTGCCGCCATAACTCTGTATCAATCAGTATTAAATAAGTAACAGAAACACATCCAAAGACCTTGTTGCTGGATCAGGCCATCCTCCTGCAACTCACAGCGGCCCCTCCAGATGCCTAGTACACATCCAACAACATAACCTCACAATAAGTAATAACAGATACAAAAATGGATCTTTACGAAAGTTGTGAACACAGCTATTAATAAGAAGAGAAGCCAACTCTTCTCTCCACCTGTCTAAAGTGCCCAAGTTTAGAAAAGAGGGGGACAATTGAGCTACAGTATTTTTGCATGACTAACATATTTCCAAACCAGGTGCAATCCTTTTTAGATTTCCAGGTGACCATATTCCTGGCATACGTAACCGCTAACCCCTTTTAAAGGCTTCAAGGCTGTTGCAAGAAGTTCCACAGATGAATCACACGGTGGATGAAGAAATATTTTCTTTTGTACTTCCTAACTCTCCCTCCACTCAAGTGTGCAGCCTGTTCTAAGCACGGTATACCAGTTTTGAAACTGTAAGCAGGAATGAATGAGAATGATTAAAAAATAGGCAGAAAGTCTTATTTATAGGTCACCAGTAGGGGCAGTATAGCGCAGGATCACACGAAGCACAGGGAAAGGAAAGGCGGGGAAAAAAACCGTTTGAATTTCAAAAACAGGACAGGAAGAACACTTGGAAAATAAGCAGGATGAACATTGAGAAAACCTTTTGAATATCATAAGCAGCATGAAGCAGTTCTCTAATTACCAGGGATTTGCATTACTTCTGCGATGCTCTCTCACGCTTTCTGCCTTGCAGTACCACTCTTGTAGCTCTTTGTGCTCATGTCATAAAGACATGGTCTTGCCCTTACTTCAAGCACAAATTTTATATCATTATCCCAGCATGAACTGGGAACATTTTGCGAGTTTTGCGATGACATTTTGCAATAATGCAAATAAGAGCAAATAAGGCTTGCTCTCTCCTCGTCCTGTGTTTCCTGTGTTTCCCTCTCGGAAGAACAGTGGAATAATAACCTCCGCGGCGATTGGAGCTACTTCTGATTGGCATGCAACCACTCTCCTCCCCCTCTCACGCGATTAGTGGCTGCAGTAGCTCTGCGAACCCGCCCACAAGCTCCATTAAACAAGCTCCGCAAAAGATGGCCCCAAACCATCTGGGACGACGGAAGCGTAGCTGCTCCGGAATGGTGTCCTATTTCAATATGAATATGCAAAATAGCTCAGCGCGGGTCCGTGAAGCGCACAGCAGGGACATCCGCAGTCAAGTGTGAATGGGCCCTGAGACGTATAAAATTATGCATGGGATGGAGAGAGTGGATAGAGAGAAATTCTTCTCCCTCTCGCACAACACCAGAACCAGGGGACATGCACTAAAATTGAGTGGAGGGAGAGTTAGAACAGACAAAA
Organism: Plestiodon gilberti rubricaudatus; assembly: GCA_026170595.1. Classification (NCBI taxonomy): domain Eukaryota; kingdom Metazoa; phylum Chordata; class Lepidosauria; order Squamata; family Scincidae; genus Plestiodon; species Plestiodon gilberti. The sequence goes on along the minus strand of JANXHW010000002.1, from coordinate 188,413,761 downwards.
GAAAATATTTGTTTACCCAGCGTGTAATTCATCTGTGGAACTCTTTGCCACAGGATGTGGTGATGGCACCTGGCCTAGATGCCTTTAAAAGGGGTTTGGACAAATTCATGGAGGAAAAGACCATCACAGGTTACAAGCCATAAGCAACCTCCTGGTTTTAGAAGTCGGTTTTCTCTGCTAAGAGATCAAATCAGTCAATCCTAAATGAAATCAACCCTGACTGTTCCCTGGAAGAACAGGTACTAAGGCTGAAACTCAAATATTTTGGCCACCTAATGCGAAGAGAGGACTCTCTGGAGAAGACTCTGATGCTGGGAAAAATTAAAGGCAAAAGGAGAAGCGGAAGGCAAAGGATGAGATGGTTAGACAGCATCACCGATGCAACGAACATGAAAATGAGCGAACTCAGGAAGATAGTGGAGGATAGGAAGGCCTGGCGGGATATGGTTCATGGGATCATGAAGGGTCGGACAGGACTTAACGACTCAACAACAACAACAACTCTCCCTCCACTCAATTTTAGTGCATGTCCCCTGGTTCTGGTGTTGTGCGAGAGGGAGAAGAATTTCCCTCTATCCACTCTTTCCATCCGATGCATAATTTTATACGTCTCAATCATGTCCCCCCTCAGGCGCCTTTTTTCTAGACTGAAAAGCCCCAGATGCTGTAGCCTTTCCGCATAAGGGAGGTGCTCCAGCCCACGAATCATTATGGTCGCTCTTTTCCAATTCAACTATATCCTTTTTGAGGTGTGGTGACCAGAGCTGGACACAATACTCCAGATGTGGCCTTACCATCGATTTGTACAAAGGCATAATGATATTGGCCGTTTTATTCTCAATCCCTTTTTTAATGATCCCGAGCATGGAATTGGCCTTCTTCACAGCCGCCGCACACTGGGTCGACACTTTCATCGACCTGTCCACCAGCACCCCAAGATCTCTCTCTTGATCTGTCACAGACAAATCAGAACCCATTGGCGTATATGTGAAATTTTGGTTTCTTGCCCCAATGTGCATCACTGTGCACTTACTTACATTGAAGCGCATCTGCCATTTTGTTGCCCATTCACCCAGTTTGGAGAGATCCTTCAGGAGCTCTTCACAATCCCTGCTGATCTTCACCACCCGGAAAAGTTTAGTGTTGTCCGCAAACCTGGCCACCTCGCTGCTTATCCCCAACTCCAGGTCATTTATGAATAAGTTGAAAAGCACCGGTCCCAAGTTGATCCTTGGGGCACACCGCTTTTCACCTCTCGCCATTGTGAAAATTGCCCATTGACACCCACTCTCTGTTTCCTGGTCTTTAACCAGTTCCTAATCCACGAGAGGACCTGCCCTCTTATTCCCTGACTGTGGAGTTTTCTCAGGAGCCTTTCATGAGGGACCGTGTCAAACGCCTTCTGAAAATCCAGATATATAATATCCACAGGTTCTCTCGCATCCACATGCCTGTTGACCTTTTCAAAAAAATCTGAAAGGTTTGTGAGGCAAGACTTCCCCTTGCAGAAGCCATGCTGACTCTCCCTCAGCAGAGCTTGTTCTTCTATGTGTTTTAATGAGACTTTCCACCATCTTCCCTGGAACAGATGTTAGGCTGACCGACCTGTAGTTTCCCGGGTCCCCCCTCCTTCCTTTTTTAAAGATTGGTGTGACATTAGCTATCCTCCAATTGTCTGGCACAGTGGCCATTTTAAGGGACAAGTTGCATATTTGGGTCAAGAGGTCAGCAACTTCATTCTTGAGTTCCTTCAGAACTCTTGGGTGGATGCCATCCGGGCCTGGTGATTTATTGATCTTTATTTTGTCAATTAAGTCTGAGACATCTTCTCTTTTAACCTCTATTTGACTTAATTCTTTAGTCAGGGGAGGCCGTTCAGGCAGCGGTATTTGCCCAAGGTCTTCTGCCGTGAAGACAGATGCAAAGAACTCGTTTAATTTCTCTGCAGTCTCCAAGTTCCCTTTTATCACCCCTTTCTCTCCCTCACCATCCAGCGGACCAACTGTTTCCCTGGCAGGTTTCCTGCTTCTAACATACTTGAAGAAGCTTTTGTTATTCCCTTTTATGTTGCCTGCCATACGTTCCTCAAAGTCTTGCTTGGCCTCCCGTATCATCTTTTTACATTTCTTTTGCCACAGTTTGTGTTCCTGTTTATTTTCCTCACTAGGGCAAGACTTCCATTTACGGAAGGAAGCTTCCTTGCCTTTTATAGCCTCTTTAACTGTGCTTGTTAGCAGGGATGTATCTAAGTAACTAGGTCACGAGTGCGAGTACGAGTCATTTTTGCAAGAGTGCGAGTCCGAATGCAAGTCAGTGTCAACATTTTTGGACAAGTACGAGTCAAGTGCGAGTCATTTTTGCACGAGTGCGAGTCGAGTACGAGTAAGGCCAGAAACCACAAGTCACGAGTCGAGTCACTTTGGGGAAAATGGCTTTTTCCCCTGAAAATGGGGTGGGTGGGGACCTCTGAGACTTTTAAAGCACTCACTTGGCTCCCCCTATGCCCTTTCCCTCACCTCTCAGTCTTGTCACCACCCATCTGGTTTGGGAAAAACAAGCGTGTCTACATTCAATCCATTTATTATTCCCTCCCTGCACCTTCCCCTTGCTGAGCCAGGCATCCCTTGGGCTTGGAGTTTTGGTCAATGAGGAGGAACTGCTGCAGCAGCTTCGCCTTCCCTCACTCCTCCCCACCCCTCGCGCTCGGAGTTGTGGCTAATGCCAAACAGACAGCAACAAAACGGGGGGACTCAGATCCAGGCTTGCTTTCCCACCCCCTTGAAAACCCTTCCTCCCTGCTGCCCTCCTCCTCTGAGGTCTCCATTGCGCCTGCCTGCCTGCGTTGATGCCGGCCATTAAAGGAAAATGACTTGGAAATGGCAAGTCGTTACCCCCACAAGTGCAAGTCAAGTACAAGTCCCGTGGGTCGCGAGTGCGAGTGTGAGTCAGTGGGTCACGAGTACGAGTACGAGTCAGGGAAAAAGTGGCTAAGTCACACTTGCGAGTCGAGTCATTTGACTCGAGTTCCCATCACTGCTTGTTAGCCATGCCGGCACCCTCCTGGACTTAGTCGAGCCCTTCCTCCTTTGTGGGATACACTCCCGCTGGGCCTCTATGACTGTTGTTTTAAACAGCCTCCGTGCACTCTGGAGCGATTGGACTCTTTTAACCTTCCCTTTCAGCTTTTTTTAAACTAGTCTCCTCATTTTGGGGAAGTCTGCCCTTCGGAAGTCAAGGGTTTTTGTGTCAGATTTGCTAGTCACTCTCCCCCCCGACATGCATGGCGAAACAGATTGCAGCATGGTCACTGTTCCCCAACAGTTCGGTAACATTTACCTCCCTGACCAGATCTTGAGTGCCACGCAATATCAAATCCAGAGTCACCTGTCCTCTGGTCGGCTCCGTGACTAGCTGCTCTAAGGCACAGTCATTTAGCATATCCAGAAATCCAGTCTCTCTTTCATGACCAGAGCATGAGTTGACCCAGTCGATGTGAGGATAATTGAAGTCCCCCATGACTACTACCCTGTCTCTCGTTGATCTATGAACGCCCATAGATCTGGCACAGATTCAGACTTCCATTCCTGCCTGCTTCCTTTATTCACTAGACCAGAGGAAAAGATCCCACCAACGTGGGTGGGTATGTATGCATGCATATCTACTATTGTGAGTGTTATAACATTTTGCAATATTTTGAAATTGAGCTGTGATGCTTGCCAAAGGAATTAGTTATCTGCTTTCATTAGTTGTATCAAAGTTCAGTTGCATTGACTATTCATGATCTTACAGTGGGTTGTTTTGTTTTAATCCTCTTTATTAAGCAATTAAAATAAAAGTTACAGATCTGCCATGGCACAGTTGCATTAAGAACATCCAAAGAACAGGTATTGCAGAACGAACATTTTACGGGATGAATATGGGAACATCATTATCATGCCTCTAGTTTGTTTTGCTTATTCCTCATGCTTCCTGTTATTTAGCAAATTAAGAGGGCAAACATTTGTTCACCTTTGCAAGTGGCGGAAGACAAGGATCAACAGCATGAAGCGGGGGGGGGGGGGAGGCCCAGCTGAGTTAAACATTTAAGTAGGCTTCCCAATGACAATAGCCCATTTTTGTTAGGGACACATTCATTTTTGACTGAGAAGTTCTTGGAAGCATCCTTTGTGCATACTAGAGTACTGTACAGTGACATCAGGATAGGCTTGCTTTTCTCCCGGTTATCTTATCCGAGGAATTTCACTTTTCCATAAACCTTGGACACCAACCTCCTTTTTACCACTTCCTAGCTTTTTCTAGCCGCTAACTCTCTCCCCCCCCCCCCAAGATGACGTATGAGCCTTTTTGGTGTGCCTGCATTGGCAGGACTCAGGAGGGAAGCATAGGCTTGGGCTGTTAGTTTTATTTGAATGACTTTTTCAGCAACATTTTTTCTCAACCTTCACATTTCTTAATGAAAAATAGATGCTCTTTGCCGTTTGATGAGCTTTCCATATCAGTTCACTTGGATTCAGGAAGGAAAAATCTGATGCAGCTTTTCTACAACTGATGTTGAAGAGGTGTTGCTTGTTCAAACTGCCATCAGAGGGTTTGAGGAGTTCATTGATGGTTTCAGACACAGCTCTCAGATCCTTTATGTCATTTCTGTTTGGTGAGGTGAAAGCTCTTATGATAACTCTTCTTTGCAAGAAAGCTCAAATTGACCAAAGATATATGAAAGTAGGCAGGTTCAATGTAATTGCTTCAGGCCCACCTTGGTCTTTCTGAAATTGCTGAGTCACCCACACTGGGTGCATTGCATTGTTCTACAGCTATCTTACTGGTTGTGCTCCTAAACGTGGCTATTTAAATGCAATGTCTTTCAGCAGCATGTGTTTAATTCTTTTTTTCATCCACTTCTAATCAAGCAGCAGCAAGAACATTCATGTTAAATTGACTATATTTAAAGTATTCTGTTCACCAGGACTAGAGCAACGATAACTTGGGACTTTCTGCTTTTAAATTATTTAGAGAAAAGATTTTCCTTTGGCTGCTTTACAGAGCGAAAGTATAGGGTTATCATAATGTTAGAAAATGGTTCTTGATGCACTTCCCCAATGATAGGGAGTTCCGGGGTCCGTTACATGGCCAAAAGAGTACTGGTAACGAATGGTGTGCTTGTAATCTCTATTTATTTACAAATATAGGAGTGAAGCATATTGGAAGCAAGCACACTGACTGGCTCCTAAAGCAGGGAGCGCAACTGCTAAACCTCACATTTCCAAAGAGCAACAGTGTAAATTATGCTCCCACAACTCCTGAGGCTGCTTCTATTCTAGGTAAAGGCAAAGGTTCCTCTTGCGCGAAAGTCAGTTGTTACTGATTCTAGGGGCGGAGCTCATCTCCGTTTCAGAGCCGAAGAGCCAGCAATGTCCAAAGACACTTCCGTGGTCATGTGGCCGGCATGACTCAACACCAAGGCGCATGGAACGCTGTTACCTTCCCGTCGAAGCGGTACCTATTAATCTACTTGCAATTTTTTGCTTTCGAACTGCTAGGTTGGCAGGAGCTGGTGCCAAAGACGGTAGCTCACACTGTCACGTGGCACTCGGGTCTCGAACTGCTGTCCTGCCTACCTCCTGGTCTGCAGTTCAGAGTCTTAACTAATAAGCTACCGCGGCTCCACTTCTATTCTAGTTATCCAAGAGGGTAAAACGGGTAACAAGGTCATATTCACGGCTAAAACCACGATCCAGCTGACTAAAACAATGACGATTTAATCTAGGTTTGACAGCAGCCAGTCCCAGACAAAACAGAGATTATTAAAAGTCAGTACTGATAGAGAAAAGCCCGACGTTTCGTGTCTTAAATCAGACACATCCTCTGGGGCAGTCCAAAGCGAATTGGCAGATGTTAGAATTCTTCACGTCCTGCTTCTTCAGATGTTTTAGTCAGCTGGATCGCGGTTTTAGCCGTGAATATGACCTTGTTACCCGTTTTACCCTCTTCGATAAGTTTAACTGCCGGTCATAACAGCCTTAGATCGAAATTCTATTCTAGTTGTTGTATATTCTATTCTAGTGTCGCTTCTATTCTAGTTGTTGCCAGTTCCACCTAAACAGTCTCAGCTCTCTGACTCTGCCTCCAAATTAAATTACAACTTTCTTGCTTCACACACTCATAGACAGAGAGCACTGTCACTGATGTCAGATCAGAATGTCAATTAAGGAAGCATTTCCTGACTATTCAGTTCAATTGAGGAAATACCAACTTGTCATTTTGGAGCAACCTACATTTCTCAGAAGACAGTAAATTTCCCATATTCTCTCTTAGGGGACAGGCTATTTAAAAGAAGCTTGTAGCATGTTGCCAATAGGTTCATAATGGCATTAAGGGTTTTCTGTTTAATCTTGCTGGGGCATTTGTCTGCCAATGCTCAGATTAAACACAGGGTTCAAGATATGGAAGCACAGTGAGATTTACTGGCAGGACTGCCCCTCTTGGTTTTGATTTATAAAATACAGTAGACACGTTGTTTGGAAGTTTATTTAACTACATTATCTTAAGCTAAATAAGTCTTCCACAATCCTCTGTTTCCAAATTATGTCAGCTATGGTAATAGATGGGCACTATTGTCAGGAAGCTTATGAGCTAACAGTTTGTATTTGCAGCAAAGGTTTGGGGGAAGACTTTCCTTGCTATTTGAAGTGTCAGCTCCTCCAAAAGAAGGCAAAAAATGGCCGTCATCTGTCTTGGACAGAGTTAAGTCTCTCTGTTATACCTAATGTTCTTGCTGAATGGAATAGATAGGGCAATTACTCAGTCATTTGTTTTATGAGCTCTGACACTGGCAAAAATTAGACTGAATTTTGTGAAAGTGAATGTGGCATCTTGCCAAGGCGATTCCTTGTAAAATTGCTTATGTAAATTACTGTTCTTGGCTGCTGCTCCTGTTTTAAGTGTGTTGGTATAATGTTTTAACCCTAAAGTTAAATTCTTTTTTTCCTGTCATGCTTACAGTTTAGGGCTGGGAAAGGCCAAGGTCTGTGTGGTAGTATGAAGCCACTGCCTTGTCAACCGGGCCCAAAGGAAGATTCCACACATTTGCCTGAAGCTATAATCCTATACACACTTTCCTGGGAGTAAAAGGTAAAGGTGACCCCTGACATTTAAGTCCAGTCGTGTCCGACTCTAGGGTGTGGTGCTCATCCCCATTTCAAAGCTGAAGAGCCAGCGTTGTCCGAAGACGCCTCCGTGGTCATGTGGCCGACATGACTCTCCTTGCCACAGCGCGTAGCATGCAGCTGGAACACGGAGAGCTGTTTACCTTCCCGCAAGCGGTACCTATTTAACTACTCGCATTAACATGCTTTGGAACTGCTAGGTTGGCAGGAGCTGGCCAAGCAACGAGAGTTCACCCCGTCGTGGATTCGAACTGCCGACCTTTCGATCGACAGCTCATGGTTCAACGATTTAACCCACTGCACCACCCGCAGAATACACCTGGGAGTACGCCTCATTAAATACAATGGGACTGACTTCTAAGGCAGCCACATATTTGACTTTGAATGGCAAGGCCAGAGTAAGTTGACAAACAGCCCAATCCAATCTCCCACCACTGACAACGAGGCAATGGTGCTGCATCCAGTGGTGGGCAGGCAACCAGAAGGCCAACAAGAGATAAGCAAAAAACATTTTTTCTTTCCTCTGAGTGGGCCTCCTGGTCGCCTATGGATCTCATTGGACCCACGCCAGCTATGTAGCTGTCATACGTCCAAGGAGAGAAACGGCAGGGCAGGCTGAAAAATGGGGGATAGGATCCATTGTGCACATGTGCCAGTGAGCTCCACCCCGTGCAACCCACATTCCACCCACAGTCCTCCCCCTGCCCTGGGGGCCCTGGAATGCCTCCAAACCTCCCCCTCCCTGCCCCCACTGCCAGCTTACCAATACTGGAAGGGCCTCCTGGACCTGCTGTCGTGCACACCGCACCTCTTGCCATTTGCATCAGCAGCCCAGAAGCACATGATGGTATTCTAGGTTTCACTCCGGTGCAAAGGGCCTTGTGCTGTTGGAGCGCACGTTCCAGCAGCACAAGGCCCAGGTAGGATTGGGCTGTTAGTGTTATACCGCTGATTCAGGGCGCTAGTGTATCTCAGGAAAGTGACCTAGTCCATCCATGGACTGTGGCTCTGGCACATGAACTCTCTGGGCTTCTGCAGCTGAGGTTCCTCGCCTGTGCTTTATCTCATCTTACACATAAGTGTCAGATATGGAAACGGGTGTTTCATTCTTTTCAACTGAAGAGAGCTGGGAAAAAAATGTGAATAAGAATGTGGCTAAGTCACATTAGAGATATTCAGATATCATATTCCCAGTCCAACAAGTTTGTTGGATCACACCCTCCCTTTACAACAACCCTGTAAGGTAGATCAGAATTACAGTTTTCATAGAGAGGAAGGCTGAGAGTATCTTGGCTAAGTCCTGATCATGCAGTCATCATGGCTATGGTTTGGACCAAGGACTTCTGGGTCCATAGCTTGAAATCTTCATTTAGTCACTACATTTCACCAGCTTGAATGCAGTGTGCATGCTGAAGGCAATGTATCAAACACTGTAAACACAAAGCCTGTTTTGAAAACCGTTCGTGTGTGTGTGTGTGTGTGTGTGTGTGTGTGTGTGTGTGTGTGTTCCCTGGACTGCTATGAGAAACTACCCTGTCATGTAATGAAAACAGGTGTATCTTTTTCATCTGGCAACTCTTGAAAGGTAGGCAAAGTACATTTGCCCTACAGTGCTTGGTTTAGAAATATTCATGGCATAGAAAGTACTCTTCTGCCCACCTATGAAATGAGAGATCATACTTTCCTTGATACGACAAATGATCTCTTCGGTGCTGCAATGTACAGTCAAATCACTGGCTCTCTCAGCTGGTGGCAAATGCCTGTAAGTAGCAATTGCTCCTGGCAGGTGCACGGCCCTTGCTGCTATTTCTTAGCATGGGACGTTGCCTTATACTGAGTCAGACATGTGCTCTAATTGGGTATTGTCAACACTGACTGGCAGCAACTCTTCAGGGTTTCAGACAGGAAATTTTCTCTGCTGTACCAGGAGATGCCAGAGATTGAATCCGGGATCTTCTGTACACAAAGGCATGTGTTTTACCACCAAGCCACAGCCCTACCCCTTAGCAAACACGGTCATCTTGGATGACTGTTATTAACAACAACTGTGTGGCTGTAATTTGGCTCTTATATGGATATAATTTCCATATGGGGGGGATACACTCATCATGCTCATGTAGATCACACCTGTATCTGATTTGCACAGTTGTGCATCTGTGTGATTGTTCAAAGTACAGGAAATTGGGTGAGGATTTCCAGGTTCTGGCCTGATTTTGCTTCACCACTTGTACTACCTGCTTGTGTGCTTCTTTCTGTGGCTGTGTAATGTGTGCTCAACCTGATCATTTAAGTAAACAGATTACCGGTACTGCAACGTTATCTTAAATCTTCTGCCCTTTCTCCTTGAATGAAAGCTTTACAATTACATTTTTTTCTTGCCTCTGAATTACAGTACATTGAGATCCACAATGTAATTACATTGTGAATTACATTGAGATCCCCTTGCACCAGCACAAGTACACTTTTGTTTCCTACCAGGGCAATTATCATCAGGAAAATTATGAAGAGGAAAAGATTAGATCTCTGCTCCACCCTGCCCCAATAGTCCTGATCTAAGAGTAAGAAACCCCACAGCTGCGATTTGCAAATATTTTCAAGACCAGAGTTTCAGTCGGGCACATCTGTTGTCTTGCCTAGCTTGGCCTTGAGACAGTAGTCCCTTCTCAGTCTACCCTGATATGGGTCTAAAAAGAGAAATCACACAATTTAATTAATACACCAACTAATAAACAATGAATTTCCAGCATGAATGTCATTCTAGCAAATAACTTGGGTAAAAGAAAGACAGTGTCATTTTGGGCCTGAAGTATGAAAACAACAAGCATGCATGCTGCCCAACACATATCCTGGTGCATGCAGGATTGTTGCACCAGTTTCAGACACCCTGGGAAAAATGTAGCCTTTGAAACCATGTGATTACATCCAAGATGCCAGATTAATATTCAGAGTTATAAACTATAATTATTGTAGCACTTCTCGGCATGCAACTTCAGCAGTTCCAGAATGGAATGTGGGTGGGGTTTGGCTGTTTGTACTTGCAGGCAAACTTGTGATGTTGGAGTTTGTTTGTCGCTCTGTGTGTGTGGAGTGAGCTGAATGTTTATGAGATTTTTACCCACACAACACCTAGAGTTGACATCTAGAAAGTACCTGATGCACCAAATTGTCCTCCAGCTATTCTGTTTGGTCAGTGTTGGGCCAGAAGTCATATAAAGCTAGGATTTTCAACTGTGACTGAAACTATGAAACTATTCCTGGAGATATTTTTCTCCAACATGATGTAATGCTGGAAATTCATCAAGGTCCTGTTAATTATCCAGGATTGATTTCAGTAGTCACCTGAACTTTGATGCTGATTCCTGGGGTAAAAAAAGGTAAAAGTGACCCCTGACAATTAAGTCCAGTCGTGTCCGAGACGCCTCCGTGGTCATGTGGCTGGCATCTCTCCTTGCCGCAGCGCGTAGCATGTTCCTGGGGACTCCAGGTCAATCCTGAAGGATTGGGAACCCTGCTTAAAGCCAGTCCTAAAAACAAAACAAAACAAAACAAAAAACCACCTGAGCTGGTATTCTCAAGTGACTTCAAAGAACCTTAATCAACTCTGTCATTCAAAGACAGAGGTTCTTCTGGCGATCTGGCAACAGTAGTTCATCCTGCTTGTGATGGGATCGCACACTCCTTGAAGGATCAGGTTTGCAGCTCAGGAGCACCATCGGACCTGACGTTTGTCCCTGTGTCCAGATGACTGCTCTGGTTACCTATCCCTTAGGCTGCAATCCTATACACACCCACCTGGGAGTAGGTCCCATTGAACTCAATGGGACTTACTTCTGAGTAGACATACATAGGCTTGTGCTGCAAGTTACTCAGACTATTGGAACACACTGTGGTAAAAAAAAAAAAAACCTCTAGTTTTCCCCTGATTTTTTTGCCTATTTTCTCTAGTTTTCCCCTGATTTTTTTGCCTATTTTCTCCAATTTTTGGACCCTTCTCACCACTAATCCCCCCCCCCCAGCAGCAATTGTCCTGGGATACATTCTTGAAACTCCCTGAAATCAGCACCATTGCAGAAAGGCTGCATGGTGGGGCTAACAGCTCATTTCGCAGATTGCTCGTCTTGATATATTTGGCTTCCTTGAGAACAACAGACCTCAGTCAACCCCCTTGCCTTGTTGGGACTGGCATTGGCTAAATCAAAGCCCAGTTGACCAGGTCAAGGAGCAGGTAGCGGTGCCCAGGTGATCCTAAGCCATTCAATTATATGGACCCGTGACATCAACAAGCCTGGTTTTTGTTTTAAGGTCACCATACAGAAAGAGCCTTATGTGTTGCCTGGTCCATCATTGAAAGCAGCTGCTGCATTGTGAGTAAAGGGACCAGACTCTGAGGACAGCAGGAGTAACTAGAATAGGGACAGTATTCAGTTAATTAATAGGGTCGGGAAAATTGTTTTATTTTTCTGCTTGCATTTTAATCAATTGTCTTGTCAATCCTTGTGCATATTTTATGTATTTTGAATAGGTTTTATGTAAGTTTTGTGCTATATTTTATGTATTTTAATATTGTAAGCTGCTTTGAGTTCTTTAGGAATAGCGGGATATAAATCTTATAAATAAATAACATCTTTGCCAACACCCCCTTTTGACATTCCCATTTGCCTTCTGCTCAGGCCTTGTTTTGATCTTTGCACACACACCCGTTTGCTTTTTTTTCTTCATCCTTTTAATCACATCTGTACAGTTTGTCCTGATTTACCTGCCTGGACCAAGTTCACTCTGGAGGGAGCAGGTTGGCACATCTTTCCAGACCATGTTCTGCTACTATTTGATTTCTAAGGGGACCCCCACTCAGATTTTGGGGCTCTCTGTTAACCTGAAAGGGAGATTTCCCAAGGCAACCTCCTTTCCCGTACCTTGGGGCTTCCTAGCTATGGCGGTTGCAGTGGGAAGTGTATCAATTTTCCTGTAAGTCCTAGTCAGACCAGTAAGAGAAGTGAAGCAGAGAGCAAAGGAGAAAGGGACGTTGCTAACTGGGCAAGAGGTACTTTTTCAATTGGTGCTCCTCTTATATTTAGCAGGGGGAGAGTAACTGCTCCCCTTTCACCCTAGCACAGTGTCTTTTCTGGTGGCTGTTTGCTGGTGGTCTTCTGCATCTTTTTAGATTGTGAGCCCTTTTGGGACAGGGAGCCATTTAATCATTTGATATTGTCTGTAAATCGCTTTGTGAACTTTTTTGTTGAAAAGCAGTATATAAATACTGTTAATAATAATAATAATAACCGTTAGGCACTGCACTTCATTTTGCCCTCCACTCCTCTTCCTTCAAGGCGGATCCACAGCGCATGCGTCTCAGCGCATATGCATCTGGTGTCCCGCCCCCAGGTTCAAACGACGGGCTCTAATTGGCTGAACAAAATGCGAACGTGGGCAAAGTGGAGTTGGACTATAAAGCTCCGGCTTTATACATGCTCTACCTGGGGCTACCTTTGAAGACTGTTCGGAAACTTCAGCTGATACACAATGCAACTGTGAGGCTTTTCTGATCAGGCTGCTCTTCTTATTCTGGCCACATTGGTTGCCCATTTCTTTCTGGGTACAATTTGAAGTGCTGGTTATTGCCTTTCAAGCCTAAACAGCTCATGGCCAAGCTGTCTGAAGGGCCACCTCCTCCCATGTGGGAGAGTCGCCTGCCCTGCACGATCTTTTAGGGAGGCTCTCCTATGGGTTCTGCTGCTGTCAGAGGTTGGATGAGCATCAACCCATGATGGGAAGTGCTGTCTCAGCAGTGGCTCCTGGGAGTGCAGTCGGCACTCTTTTTTATACAGTATCACTACAGCTTGAAGGCCTGGCTCTTTCTCCAGGCCTTCATGGATTTCCTATAGTTTGCTCCCTCAGTAGGTCTGGTAGTCCTCTCTCTGTTGTTTTGTTTTCTGTTGTATTAGCTGTTCTTTTTGTTGATTTGGTTTTTGAGTGTACTTATTTTTGTAAGCTGCCTTGAGTTCTTGCTGAGAAGAGCAGGATATAATTTTTTTGAATGAATAAATGAATTATTTTAAAGATGCTTCCTATTGTTTGCTTTCAAACTACGTGTCACTTTCTAGTTTCATACGTATTTTAGCAAAAGGGGCTATCATTGTTTTTTAAACCAATGACACTTTCGCACCCCCTCATTTATGCCTTCCAACCCCCATGCAGACTACCATTGCCCAGTACTACTGTTTGGCATTGGACTGACAAGCATAGCATAGGGAGACCAACACACATGCACACTTTGTGCAATGCATGCACATTATTCATGACCTGGGAGCCCGGTCCAACACTGGTCCATCAGTAGCTGATCCTGGATGTGACAAAATAGACCGATCAAAAGCCATCAGCCACTTTGCTGAGCAACCATGTTTGTAATTGCAGGTACTGGAGTAAGAAGAGCACTTAACAAAGGCTGTTAACATTTTAAAATCAATGGATCAAACAAATGTTACTTCACCCAATGGCTCCCAGGTGCTTGGAGGCTTTTTTAAAGCACCTATAGATATCTGAAGGCCTGCGGGTGGCGCAGTGGGTTAAACCGCTGAACCATGAGCTGTCGATCGAAAGGTCGGCAGTTCGAATCCACGACGGGGTGAGCTCTCGTTGCTTGGCCAGCTCCTGCCAACCTAGCAGTTCCAAAGCATGTTAATGCGAGTAGATAAATAGGTACCACTTAGGTAAACAGCACTCCGTGTTCCAGCTGCATGCTACGCGCTGTGGCAAGGAGAGCCTCGTGCCCTCACAAGATTTGGGTGCCTCCATCTTGGATCTCGCGAGATTTCGTGAGATCCAGACACCGAGAGAAAAATAAGGTAACTTTTAAAATTTCAAGCGGCGGAGGAGGCTGAGGGCACTAGCTGGAGTCCTGGCCGGCTCAAATGCAGCCAGCCAGGCTCCGAAGACTCTTCGCGGCAAGGCGTGGGTGAGGCAAGGCAGCGGCAAGGCTGCAGGGACGCGGCAGCAAGGCATGGCGAGGCGGCAACAAGGCTGTGGGGACACGGCGGCAAGGCACGGCGAGGCGGGCAACAATGGCGGCGGAGGAAGGGCACTACGGGGGACAGGCAAGTAGACCTATTTAATTAATTAATTTTGGATAACAAATAAATAATTAATAATTAGTTCTTCTAATTTCTTTTAATTATTTATTTATTTTATTAATTTTTTATTTAATTGTTGGGGGGGGGGTGTCCTGGTTAAGAAACTTGAAAATCTGGTAAACCTACATTGACTGGACTGACCCCTGAACTTTCAGTGCCAGTAGCAGCAGTAGCACCCAGTGTACCATCAGAAGGGCGTATAGAATTTGCTCCATTGTCCCAAGAATGTGGCACCAGCCCTGACAAAGAATCAGGAACTCCTGAAAGGCTCAGAATAGGCGTTGGGTGTCTCTAAATAGCACAAGTGTGAAGTATTAGCAATTCAAATATCAAATGCAGATATCCTTGTACGTGGAAGGTTTCTGATGAATGTAGATATTTTTAGAAAACCTGGAGCAAATTAAACATTCTGCTTTCTTTTCCAGATCCTTGAATATCTGGGAGGAATTATTTTGAGGTTTATGTTCAAAAAGGCCTGTTCAGGGTGTGGCAACAGGGCTGTTCTTTCATGATCAGATGGAACATGCTCAATTCTGGTTTTGTGCCAACACCACTTACTTACCATGAAGTGCATTTTAATTCTCACTTTGAATTCCAGATCTGTTTATGTTTCTCTAATCAGTCGCCCGCATCTCTTGAAGTGTGTGGCTTATTAACCTCATTGCCCAAATTCAGTCATCAGCAGCAACTCCAGGTAACTCCTCATTTTGCTTATGCCTCTTGACAATTTGTTCCCTTTAATGACATGTTCTGGCATCAAGTTCTCTAACCAACAAAACGTGTGTGCTATTGCTATGCCCCTTGCTGCAGAGCTCCAGAACACTTAGGCCAGGTTTTTTTCTTGTTTCCAATAAACAGGAGACACAAGAATTCAGACTGGCAGGCATTAAACCTGTGGCTTAAAAGCAATACCCATATCTTTCCCTCAACAGGGAGGATAGGAAGCTGCCTTATTCTGAATCAGGATGAACCATTGGTCCCTCTAGGTTAGTATTGTCAATGCACACTGGCACACCGACCCCAAGGGAGTGAAAAAAACAAACACCTTATTTTGCTCGGTGGCGGCGGCACCAGCGCGATCCTGGCCTGGACCGGCAGACCTCGAACGCATGGAGCTGTTTCCCAGGCTGCAGCACGTACGGGAGGGTCTTCCCGCCCACGCCGTATCCTGGGAAACAGCTCCGTTTTCAAATTGAGCTGCTGATCAGAGCAGCTGATAACGGCCATCCTGCCACGTACCACCGTTGGTCGCTCAGAGTACCACAGGTTGGAAACCTCTGCTCTAGGCCACACCAAGTAGGAATGCACAATCTCATCATGGTTTGTCTCATAATTAGATTGCAAATTGTGATCAAGTTTGCAACCACTCAAAAGTGGTGGTTTGGGGGGGGGGGGTTGTAGTTGTGCCATCAAAATATGGGCTTGTTGCCATGGGGGAGTTCAATGCAGAAGTTTGCCCCAGGGCCTTCAATCTGATATGGCAGGCAATGTTCAGAACTGCCTTCATGCATTTCTCAACCCTCTGCATTTGATTTGTAAAAGTCACCTTACTTACGTGACTCAGATGCATGTCCAGTGTGGCAGGAGCCAGGTCATGCCTCTGCTAATTACAGAAGAGATGCCTTGCTTGGACACTTTGTAGTTAATTGCAACTGGGTTGCAAGCATTTCGGGGTGAGAGTGCTCATCCCACAACAAACTGAATATTGTGAATACGTAACCTCACATTATGTACATACAGTATTTGCTATTTTCACTGACATCATTAACACCAAGCACAGTAATCTCAACTAGATAAATCTGTACATTATCTTTGCACTTTACCCGTGATTAGACACCACAAAAGCAATCAAGCTGGCTTTCTAACCCCATCAAGGTGTTTTATCTAATGTTGTCATCACCCTTCCCCTGAGAGCATGCAGGCCTTCTGACTCCAGAAAGGAATTGTAAATAAAAAATGAAAGGGCATTAAGCTTTTGGACAATGCCCCTTTAAGAGAAAACACATGTCAAGTACTCAGAAAGTACAAAAGGTAAACACCATTTTTCACCAAGAGCGTGTTTGTGAAATACAGTCAAAAAGAATGTTGCTAATTTCACTTGGCATTTCAAATAGGCTGCCTCTTGCTAAGCAAACGATACAATCTGTGGCATTGGCAGCAAAATATTTACTATAGACAAGAGCCAATGAAGCGTTTATCATTTTGATTCAATAAAGAAAAGGAAATTAAAAACACATGTGATATGATGTGTATTAAAACTATTCACTGCTTCACACTAGTTACAGTTCTTCTGCAAGGAAATCCCTGATTTTTTTGGGGGGGGGCTTTTTTCACCTGTTTTGGACCTGTCTGTCACCAAAGTGGTATCTGTGTATCTGTGGGTTTGAGCATCCTGAGGAGGCTACTGAGTCATCCAGGTGCAGTCACATTATCCTCCTTGGTACACCTGCATTGGCAGGGACGATTTCGGTTGGATTGGGCTGTTAGTCTCTTTCAGCATCTTAAACTTCCAAAGATCCACAGTTCTGTTGACTCCAGATCTGCAAGAAGATGTATATGTACTTAGTCTTTAGGTATTGATCTGCATGTATTTGAATCTGGAATTATACTACTGTACATTACTCTGACTCCTCCGTAGAATCACTGTGGGTTAGATTACCAGGCTCAAAGAGTGATGTAATAGTAGGGGCATGGTACCGTCCTCCAGATCAAAAACCTGAAGGGGATCTTGAAATGAGGAAGCAAATCAGGGAGGTGTCAATGAGAGACAGGGTTGTAGTCATGGGGGACTTCAATTATCCTCACATCGACTGGGTCAATTCATGCTCAGGTCATGAAAGAGAGACTGGATTTCTGGATATGTTAAATGACTGTGCCTTAGAGCAGCTTGTCACGGAACCGACCAGAGGACAGGTGACTCTGGACTTGATATTGTGTGGCACTCAAGATCTGGTCAGGGAGGTAAATGTTACCGAACCGTTGGGGAACAGTGACCATGCTGCGATCTGTTTCGCAATGCATGTCGGAGGGAGAGTGCCGAGCAAATCTGACATGAAAACCCTTGACTTCCGAAGGGCTGACTTCCCCAAAATGAGGAGACTAGTTAAAAAAAAGCTGAAAGGGAAGGTAAAAAGAGTCCAATCGCTCCAGAGTGCATGGAGGCTGTTTAAAACAACAGTCATAGAGGCCCAGCGGGAGTGTATCCCACAAAGGAGGAAGGGCTCGACCAAGTCCAGGAGGGTGCCGGCATGGCTAACAAGCACAGTTAAGGAGGCTGTAAAAGGCAAGGAAGCTTCCTTCCGTAAATGGAAGTCTTGCCCTAGTGAGGAAAATAAACAGGAGCACAAACTGTGGCAAAAGAAATGTAAAAAGATGATACGGGAGGCCAAGCAAGACTTTGAGGAACGTATGGCAGGCAACATAAAAGGGAATAATAAAAGCTTCTTCAAATATGTTAGAAGCAGGAAACCTGCCAGGGAAACGGTTGGTCCGCTGGATGGTGAGGGAGAGAAAGGGGTGATAAAAGGGGACTTGGAGACTGCAGAGAAATTAAATGAGTTCTTTGCATCTGTCTTCATGGCAGAAGACCTCGGGCAAATACCGCTGCCGGAATGGTCTCCCCTGACTAAAGAATTAAGTCAAATAGAGGTTAAAAGAGAAGACGTCTCAGACTTAATTGACAAAATAAAGATCAATAAATCACCAGGCCCGGATGGCATCCACCCAAGAGTTCTGAAGGAACTCAAGAATGAAGTTGCTGACCTCTTGACCCAAATATGCAACTTGTCCCTTAAAACGGCCACTGTGCCAGAGGATTGGAGGATAGCTAATGTCACGCCAATTTTTAAAAAAGGAAGGAGGGGGGACCCGGGAAACTACAGGCCGGTCAGCCTAATATCTGTTCCAGGGAAGATGGTGGAAAGTCTCATTAAGGATAAAATCTTAAAATACATAGAAGAACAAGCTCTGCTGAGGGAGAGTCAGCATGGCTTCTGCAAGGGGAAGTCTTGCCTCACAAACCTGTTAGAATTTTTTGAAAAGGTCAACAGGCATGTGGATGCGAGCGAACCCGTGGATATTATATATCTGGATGTTCAGAAGGCGTTTGACACGGTCCCTCATGAAAGGCTCCTGAGAAAACTCCACAGTCAGGGAATAAGAGGGCAGGTCCTCTTGTGGATTAGGAACTGGTTGAAGACCAGGAAACAGCGAGTGGGAGTCAATGGGCAATTTTCACAACCCTGGAGTCGGGGATAGGCAGTGAGGTGGCCAAGTTTGCAGATGACACTAAACTTTTCCGGGTGGTGAAGACCAGCAGGGATTGTGAAGAGCTCCAGAAGGATCTCTCCAAACTGGGAGAATGGGCAGCAAAATGGCAGATGCGCTTCAATGTAAGTAAGTGCAAAGTGATGCACATTGGGGCAAGAAACCAAAATTTCACATATAAGCTAATGGGTTCTGAGTTGTCTGTGACGGATCAAGAGAGAGATCTTGGGGTGCTGGTGGACAGGTCGATGAAAGTGTCGACCCAGTGTGCGGTGGCTGTGAAGAAGGCCAATTCCATGCTCGGGATCATTAAAAAAGGGATTGAGAATAAAACAGCCAATATCATTATGCCTTTGTACAAATCGATGGTAAGGCCACATCTGGAGTATTGTGTCCAGGTGTGGTCACCACATCTCAAAAAGGATATAGTAGAATTGGAAAAGGTGCAGAAAAGAGCGACCAGAATGATTCGTGGGCTGGAGCACCTCCCTTATGAGGAAAGGCTACAGCGTCTGGGGCTTTTCAGCCTAGAAAAAAGGCGCCTGAGGGGGGACATGATTGAGACTTATAAAATTATGCATGGGATGGAGAGAGTGGATAGAGGGAAATTTTTCTCCCTCTCGCACAACACCAGAACCAGGGGACATGTACTAAAATTGAGTGGAGGGAGAGTTAGAACAGACAAAAGAAAATATTTCTTTACCCAGCGTGTAATTCATCTGTGGAACTCCTTGCCACAGGATGTGGTGATGGCATCTGGCCTAGATGCCTTTAAAAGGGGTTTGGACAGATTCATGGAGGAAAAGACCATCACAGGTTACAAGCCATAAGCAACCTCCTGGTTTTTAGAAGTGGGTTTTCTCTGTGCCAGGTGCAAGGGAGTGTCAACGGGAAACAGGTTGTCTTGTTGTCTTGTGCTCCCTGAGGCATCTGGTGGGGCCACTGTGTGACACAGGAAGCTGGACTAGATGGGCTTTTGGCCTGATCCAGCAGGGCTCTTCTTATGTTCTTATGTTCTTCCATACATAGTTTCAGGAACTTCATTGCCATATTTTTCCTCAATGTTTTCAAAGCCATTTATTGCACTTTCAGACAACAAGGTTCACAATATATAATGCTCTTCCTTAGACCACTCAATAACCAATTCCCTAATCATAAGTATTTCAGAGTCTACAATTAGAAAAAATAGTTGGCGAAGAGTCACAAGAATCACCTTGGCTAGGATCTAAAGAACTGTGAAATTAGTACTGTGAGTCAAGGGAGATTGTTTTTCTCAAGCACCAGCCTCTCGTGCTGTCTGGGAAATGGCTTCTGGAAATGGGAGAGTTTCAAAAGCAATTTGTTCTATAACATGGGGATGGGATCAGCTATCTAAAGAATAGCTTTAGAAAAATATAAAAAAAGAAAAAAAATAGAAATTTAGAAAATATATTTTTTTTAAAGTACCCAGGATTGGGACTGGGGCAGTACTCTGAACTGCGTTCAAATGACAACAGGCACATGAAAAGTTAAAATTTTAAAAGAGTTTATTAAAACAGAAAGTGAGTGGATAACACAAGAAAGAAAGAATAGAACCAGCAGGCTTGGAGAATGACTTTGGCAATGGAAGTGCTCAGATCTTTGCAAAAATACAGGCCGGTGATTACAGGCACGAGATTATTGTCTCAGCGCAACTGTATTTATTCAAGGCCTTTGGATGCTGTTACACCTCTCTGATCCCCAGTGAGATGGGTGGAATTGGCCATGCACAGATTCCTGAGAGAACCAAGTCAGGAAACTGTCTGCCTGGGCATGCGTTTTTTTCTGTCCATGACACTAATTTCAAAATGTCTCAGTGAAGCCTCTTTCCTATTGCATCTAATGCTGCAGTTTCCTTAAGGGAAACATATGGGTAAAAAGAAGGGAGCATGGGGAACTCAGTTCTCTCTCTCTCTCTCTCTCTCTCTCTCTCTCTCTCTCTCTCTCTCTCTCTCTCTCACACACACACACACACACACACACACACACACACACACACACATATTCTGCAAATATAAAACATCTGGCAGTTAATTCAAAGTATGGGGGATTCTAGCCTCGTGTGATCATGTGGAGACTGTACTGAGTACGGCAGGGAACAATGTGCTCTTGCTTATCCTCACACAATGAGTTGCCACTCAGAAAGTATCCTCCAAACTAGCCCTATATGTACCAACCAGTTCTTGGTAAGAGCATTGATTTTTTTTAGTGTTACAATGGCTATATCCAGAAATTCATCCAAACCATACGTTGGATCATGAACAAGCCCTGTACTCATGCATTTCCTTCTACCCTTCTCCTCTCCCACAGTTTGCCTGCAAACCAGGATCACTGTGCTATGAAACTCCCAAACTATGGCTTGATCAAAACAGGAAGCAACATATTAGCAGCCCGATGGTATCCCTTGCCACACTACAGCATGCAGCCGCACCAAGGAGGTGTGCACTGTATGTTATGGTGGGGGGGGGAGGCAATTGGACAGCCAGCAGGAAGTTAGTAAAAATATTTTTTACTTGCCCCCAGTAGGCTGCCCGATGGGTCTCCTTGGACCTGCGCCAGTCATTTTGCTGGTGTAAGTCCAAGGAGAGAAAAGGGGCGGGGCAGGTTCAAAACGAGGGGATAGGATGACAGTGGAACACACATTCCAGTCTCATAAAAGGCCCATAGGATTGAGCCATAAACCATGTGTGCAAAGCGAGGCAGAGAAGGGATCATGCAAACCCAAGGATTGTTCACAACATTCAAATTCTTGTTGGAGGGTCGTCTGAATGCAGCCAATGTCAGCCAAATGTCACAAAATATTGAAGCATATGAATTTACTTTTGTAGTTAAGAAACCTGTCAAAGTCTTCCCCAAGTAAATATAAATTTATGGAAGACATTAGACTAATGAAAGAACCTGACATTCAATCGCATAATGGTGCCTTTGCAAAGTCTCTACTATGGTTAAGTGAGTGGAAAGAGAAATGTTGGACAAATTACCGTTGACAATTCCTAAACTAGGTGCCATGTGATATAATAAAGGAGCTTTTATAATGTCTTAATTTCTTCGGTGAAACCATTTTATTTTCCTCCATTCGTCTTAAAAAGTGCAATGAATCGTGTCTAATGATTCTTCAGAAAACCCACTTGATGCCTGCACAAAATTAATTTGTCAGAACAGTATTACCAAACTCCTGAAAATGTTAACAATAAAACACATGCTGTAAATACCACAAAGCATATTAATTATAGCCAAGGAACAACAATTATGAAGCCTGTTCTCTCTATAGAAGAGAGATTCGGAATAGACAGAGAGAGAAAATGTTCTTTGCCCTATTACTTTCTACAAACCATAGTCCTGTCATACTGTTCACACTAACTCGTCCTCCTCTTGTATCTGGGTTTATTGCCCAATTGCATCGTGCTTCACTGTAGCTCAAATGTCCCTCTGAGGAGAATGTTCCTCTCATACACTTTTGCCTAAGCAGAAATGTTTCTTTATGTCCTGTCTTTGGCTATGTCTCAGTAAATATCTAACACAGAGCTCTTGGAATAATCCCCTTGAAGTAACAGTGGTCCCCAGTGGGCCTTCACAGAGCAATTGCAGTGACTGATTTAACAGTATGTGGGTGTCAATCCAGGTGAATAGAAAAAACATATATTTTTAAAAAGTGCCAGAAAGACATATCATATGGATAGCATGTCCTTGCCTCGTGTAAAAGAAGACAAGACAGCACTTGCCTGAGCTGAGAATAACGTACTTTTGCAAACTTGGGCACTTGGAACAGCAAGCCAGAAATTGCTTCTGTTGATGTTCTCAGCAGGAAGCAAACTTAACCCAAAATTAGAATAATACATTGGAATTGCATAGTGAACTACTCTGTAGCAATTACCTGTTATCAACTCTTGGGTTGCGTGCATAAGTTGAATGGGGACTTTGGATGAGGAAAGAGAGATAGACTCGATCCAGCATCTTACTAGAATGGTCTTCTTTAGAAATTATATATAATTTGATATTTAATATTAGATCACTTTATGATGGGGCATCCAAAGAAAGACATTATGTATTTGATTTTTGATGTGTGCTAGCCTATGTTTTAAGGCCAGCGGGTGGCGCAGCGGGTTAAACCGCTGAAGCTGTTTCGATCACCATAAGCTGTTGATCGAAAGGTCGGCAGTTCGATTCCTGCGACAGGGTGAGCGCTCGTTGCTTGGCCAGCTCCTGCCAACCTAGCAGTTCCAAAGCATGTTAATGCGAGTAGATAAATAGGTACCGCTTGCGGGAAGGTAAACAGTGCTCCGTGTTCCAGCCGCATGCTACACGCTGCGGCAAGGAGAGTCATGCCGGCCACATGACCACGGAGGCGTCTTCGGACAACTTCGGCTTTGAAATGGGGATGAGCACCACACCCTAGAGTCGGACATGACTGGATTTAATTGTCAGGGGATACCTTTACCTTTACCTTTTAGCCTATGTTTTATGATGGAGCATTCAATATCCTGTAAATGCACTATACAATTCACTGTTTGATTACTTACATTTGATATGTTTATATATCCATTATTAATAGCTGATACTCATTGTCAATAGCTAATAGTCAATAGGGAGTCTCATTTTATCACCAACCAACTTACCATAGAGCCAAGAACATCTCCAAGGATGATGAGGCTGAACATTCACTGAGGCCTCAAAGACTGGCAAAGGCAGTCCACCATTTTCCACCGTCCACCATTTTCACTTTGTATCAAGCAACAAAGAAGATCAGATGCATATTCTCAATGTGCATGCAAGATATAAATCCCAGGATAAGCAAATGAGTACAAATCTTCATCTGTAGTATTTTCAGGCATATGTGTGTTCTGTAACCAAAAGCAGATGAAGAGAAGTGGAAGTGAACAAGAACTGTGGACGGTCTGCTAATGCTCTTTCAATCCCTACTTGCTTCAGAACCATCTAGGTATGTGACTGTTAGGATATGTTGTGCATTAAATTACCCCAGAACATAAAACAAACCCTGCTAGATCAGACCAAAGGGCACCTTGTTTCCCACAGTGGCTCACTGATTGTCTCTGGGATGCCCGCAAGCCGGAGATGGAGCCATCCCCCTATCCTGGCATTGCTCTCCTGCAACGGATATTCAGAGACATATTGCATCATGGTGTTATATTTCAGTCACATGTATACAGGGAACTTGGAGGAACATACCTGTAAAGTAAGGGTGGGGAAAGCACAGGAGCTACTAGGTCATCAAGATTTGAGAGCTGGGTTATTAGAGAGGGAGAGAACCTGAGCGAGGGGGAAAGACCTCAGTACAGCAGAAGAGAACTCTGCAGCTGCCTGAGGGCATCTAAACCCCCATCTGACTGTGCCAAAGGAAGAATAAGGAAATTGCCTGTAGCTGCTCATTGCTTTCATAGCATGATCCTCCTCCAACATGCTGAGGTTTTCAATGCCCAAGGTGGAGGCAAATATCCTTTCACACCATTGCTCACTCTCTTACTGTATCCTTGCTGGACAATGTTTTGTAAGCAAAACGAATTGGCCTCTACTCATCTACTTCTTAGATGCATTCTGTTATGATCTGCTTTCCATGTAATTGTCTGCTCCCTCTTTGTCCAATCCTCCCGCCCCCCTTTCCAAACTTGAGGCTTGACACCAGTGCATAGGAGTAGTAGAGCACATGCCTGTAATTATGAACATGCCACACCCAACTTGCTCCAATGTGGATTGTGCTGGCAAGACATACGGGGGATCAGGCTGCTAAGTTTCCTTTGATGCCATGTGTTCCTGGAAATAAGAGCAAGGTTTCTTTTGCCTCCTAAATTAGTCCCATTTTTATAGTACTCTTTAACTACTTCCTCAGGAAATTTCAACAGGCATGCTGGCAGGCATTGATTCCAAGCAGAAAATATCTCATCAGGAAGCTTAAAAGGTAAGGATGTGCTGTAATTATATCTCTTGTGACTTGGCAAGATTGTGAGAGGCCCACTATATACGCTAAACTGCACACTGAGGTTATAATAGCAGCCAATGCTCTAATTGATGCAGTTAGGGCTTTTAAAGCATTTTCATTGTAATTAGGATTCTGGATCCGAAATACATTCTATTACGTTTGTGGAGCACATGATCAGGGCAGAGTAGTCATTAAATTCCACATTCAGCCCTGATGCCCATTGGCAATGAAATGAGGCAATTAAACCTTCAAGCTTAATTCCACTTTGCTTAGGTTTATAATGCATGCAGTATGCAAACAGAATCTTACAATCAATTTATTCAAAAAAGACCCTTCAACAAATATCTTTAGCAAAGCAAAGCAATGATGACAAATAAGAGGAAATATGTGGAGGCCAAGGATTCTCTCTCAAGAGAGATGGGAAAAGGTTAGAGTGAGTGACACATAGCCTGAACTTCTGGTAGACACTGAAAGTCACAATTTGCCAGGAGGAGACTGGCATTTTCCCATATGAATCTGGAGGTCCTTCAAGTTCTCCTAATGTTCAGAGGTGTGGCTCTTGGCTCCTGGAAAGAAGACCTGTGCCTCCAGCCCAAGCTAGGTTCTAAAGTCAGCACAAAAGGCAAAGACCGTGTACAAAGTTACCCTTGAAAATCCCTTAAATCGCTTGCATTTGGGAGCCATGTTGTATGAAAAATATGTACTGTCTCTTTAAAAACTAGAAACACGCTATGAGAGGCACACAGGAACTGAGACCGACTGAGGGAGCATCAGATTCATGTCTCCCATGATCTCATGGTCACTCTGGGGCATACGTTCATTGAGTGGAATGGCAGGTGGAATTGCCCGGATACTGTTGTTTTTCCCTCTCTATTTTTTGCTGAGCACATATACTTGAATTTGTGTAAATGTGCATATGACATGACTCCACTGTATACTCTGTACTGGGAGTGAAAAGCCAATTCAGTCTTTAGTAGCTCATATAGGACTATGCCTCTACACATTTTCCATCTCTATGCTTTCTCTGGAAATCACCAGAGCTGGGATGTCATGTCATCTTGTTTTTGCCCTTTTGATGCCACTTGACATGTTTTATATCCAATCTGGATTAATTTAGTCTAATGAGCTTTATATTTAGGGTTGCCATCAAGATGTTTTTTTTTCTATTTATTTAAGGTACCCTTAGATCAGTTTCAGTCGGGGGGGGGGGTGGAAATCCATGAATACATGGCCAAAAACACACCCATCATGAAATATACACCCCTTTCTCTGTATCATAAAAAGTAACGTGAAATTGTTCTCATTCTAGAATTTCATGCTGAGGATTTCTATAGTGGTGTTAAATGTTGTGCCTACGTACACATCAGAGCCACCCTCTGACGCAAGCCCCAGAAGAGCTATAATTCAGTGGGCAGTTTTAATTATTTACGTTTTGAAGATAAGTCTGCTAAGGCGTAGCAGAATCTGAAATTGCCCAAAAGATAATAAGATTGGTATGGACAACCTTGGCTGGTTTTGAAGTCGTAAAGTGGAGTGGAAGCATTTTGCCAAGACTCTTTTTCATTGAACAAAACACAGCACTGCGGTGGTGTCAGAGGTCAGCCAGGTTGGACATGGGCTGAGGGCCCATGCCCCTCAGAGGACCACCAACCCAGCTAGGCCAACCCCTGAACCCTCAGTAGTGGTGGCAGTAGTAATGCCCAGTAGTGCCATCAGAGAGCAGGTGGGCCACCATGGGGACTTTGCTCCAAGGCCCTCAGCAACCGGGCACCGGCATTGAATCTAATATCATGACACCTTCATGATTCCTTCACCATTCAAGTATTCAAGGAATATACCCCCAGAGCAATCCACACTGGTATATTAAAATCTGGAGACTGCCAGTAATGTCAGGCTTAAGCTTGCGTTGTGAGACAGGCAGCACAATCCTGTCTAGAATGCACTGGTGGTGTACCTAAGGTGTCCGCTTCATCCTAGCCAGGATTGGGCCTGAGCTGGCAGAGCTTTCCCTTTCTCCCAGGTAGATCCCCAGAAGGCCCGATGGGCCTCCTCGGATGTGCACTGGCAAAATGGCTAGCGGAAATCCGAGGAACTGGTGTATGGTTGGCCAGGCCTGGGACAGGGGATAGGATTCGGTGGAGTGTGCCACTGATGATTCCTCCCCCATCCCTGACCTGGCTGGCCAATCGCAACCTCCCTTTCCAGCCTGGTCCGCCCTCCCCACATTGCTGCCCCAACCAGCGCAGGACATACCTGCGTCTGCCAGCGGTGGCTGTGGCCCCGGGTGGAGTGAGTAGCACCGGCCTCTCCGCCAGCACCACTTACTCGCCAGGTGCCGAAATGTGCCTTATGGCACGTTTATGACACCCAGTGCCAGTGGAGCCATTGTTCCTCTGGCAGAAAGTTACACAGGATTGCGCCGTAAGGAGATCTTGAAAATGTGATTGCAGTGGGTGCAAACACTGTATTTGAAAGTAGTAGAGGCGTCCTGCTCTACATTGGCCTCTGGACATTTCACTTATAATAGTTTTGTTCTTAAAATGCTGTTGATGGGAATTCCATGGTTTACCTCAGTCAGAGAGCTAAACAATTAAAAATGGGGGTGCAAGTTTGACTTCAAGTTCATCAGCATTTTTTTAATTCTCTGATTCAGTCCCAGTTCAGACATTATTTTTAAAAAGTCGTGCACTGGTTCACCCTGACGTCCGCTGGTTCACCACTTGGTACCTGTTTAGAACCACTTTAGGTAGATTTCATGCAGAGTACAATAATAAATTGATATAAACTGTTGAAAAAAGTAAAGGGTCCTTGCAAACAAAATACATACAACTGGAGAAAAAAGAGGAAAATAAAACATGACTCGTGTAATTGAAAGCTCAGTGCCTCACAACCACTAAACCCCTTATTCTGAACTTTGCATTCTGAATTTGGTATTTGGGGTTTTGGTTCCAGTTGTGATTCAACAACCAAGAGATTCTAGGTTCAGGTTCTATTCCAGGTCTCTGAACTGGTGTTTGGGTTCAGGTTCGGCTTGACTCCCTAGTTACCAGGCTCTTCATGGGTATGATAACACAATGGGGCATGGAGCACTGAAGGCAGGCCATCTTTCCAGGCCATCGTTCTTCATTTCTTTCACTTTCCTTACTTCAGGAAAACAACAACAGTTAAAGAGCTCTCATTAGCAGTCGGTCTTCTGGAGGGGGAGAGAGTTATTGCCAGCGTAAGGTTATTTATAACACTTTGAACAATAGCTGACCTTGGACAACTACAAACACGTGGACCGGCCAGCATTCTCCTTGTCTTGGCGTGTCCCCTCCCAACAGCCTGAAGCCGGCTTCCCTAGTCAGTGTTGCCAAGATGTTGCGCAGAGGGTGGGGACATCAGAGAAAGTCTAAACAAAGACAAGGAAGTTAAGGCAACACCAGGAGTTGTTCACATGTTTTGAAATAAGCATGGATGGCAGTTTGTGTTCTTTCTCTCCAAGTGTAAAAACACTGGCCGCTGGCCTCTCTAACAGCGCAATCCTATCCAACTTACACCACCGGTGTAACCAGCGGGGCAGCGAGAATGGGAGGCCACAGAATAGAAAGGGGATTCAAATCCCCTCCAAAGGGGGATTCAAAGGGGATTTAAATCTCCCCTCTCCTCCAAAGCCTCCTGCCCTGCCCTCCCCCACTGGTTACACCGGTGGTATAAGTTGGATAGGATTGTGCTGTAAATCTTACTTGATCCTTTTTTCCACTATTATTTACTATTAACCATTACATGCATGGTTTTGTCATTCTGATTGTAGCCTGCTTATAGAGTTTGTTGTTCAATAAAACATTTTCTGTCTCTTCTGTATGCTTAGTGCCCCAATCCTGCTGGGGACTTAGGGCAGCAGATCTCACAATTCGCTACCATAAGTCCCCAAAAGGCGCACTGCTATTGTGCGCTGCAGGACTGTGGTGAACAGCCGACTCCAGACATGCACTGGCAAGCCGGCTATTCACTTTGCAGGGAAGCTGAAACCCTCTGGGGAGGCACAAATGCAAGGCCACGCCACCAAACAGACTTCACTTTCCTGAAACACTCCTGAAAACAAGGAGAAAGAACAACTGCTCTGGGCCAGAGAGACAGTTAGACGGTAGGTGCCACCAGCTGAGAAACCTCTTGACTTCCCCCAGGGCTCAGCTCCCTGGAGGGCCGCAGAGTGAGAACCTTGGTAGCCACTAGACTCCCTGCATACAAGGGCAGTCAGTGGCACCAGGCAAATAGGAGAATGGCAGCGTTTATGGCTTCAGGCTAGGTGGTCTGAATTTAGTCCCCTCAAGTTCCCAAGAACCACACCAGGTTAAACAGAATGATGGTTTATTTTAGACTATGCAAAATAAGCATGAATAGAACGTACATAAGCAGTAAAACTGCAAGCATATTAGGCATAACAAACCAGATGGAAAATAAAAGCACAAAGCAACAAAGAATACCTCCTGTACTAAACATTTGGGTTCCTAACACTCACCAAGATATCAAGAGAGATGTTACAAGGCCCTCAGCCGTTCGCCAGGACTGAGAGATGGCATCAGAGAAAAGACAGGGAGACTGGCTCCAACCAAAGAAGTTAGAGAAGTAACAAAATGGTTCCCCCCAAGGGTCAGTTAAATAGATAATTTGAAAGCATATGATTGACACAGGTAAGATGACCAATAAGGTACAGCTGGGTGGGTCATCCCATGACCGATGACTTCACTCCTCCTTGGCCCCCTCCCCACTGGAGAAGCTCGTGATGTTCCCAACAGGTGCAGCAAACTAATGAGGGAAGAAAAGCATTATCATATTCCCATGCAGATAAGAGGAACTAACAAGCACCAGTTCCAGAGATGGTACGACTCCCCAAGGTCGCTGGCCACCTGCCAATTACCAAGGCTCTACAAGCAGGCAGAGAGAGAGAGAGAAGGAAGCTGGAGTTAGAATCCAAAATGGAGACAGAACCAAAGTTTAAGATTTCGACTTTCACTACAAGGACCATCAATGCAAACCACTAGAGGCCCCATGCATGTGCCAATGGGTCACCCAGGCCACACCGAGCAGGTAAGGTGGTGGCAGGTGGTGGGTTGTTTGGAGGACGATTAGGGAGGAGCATGGCAGACAGGTTCAAGGTCAGGAGGGGGAGGATCTCAGTGGCAGTCACACATATACCGGGATCCTATCCCCCTTTTCCTGGCCTGACACGCCCCCTGAGGCTCCTCAGACTTATGCCAGCTAAATAGCTGCTGTAGGTCCAAGGACACCCACCGGCAGCCAGGCAGCTTACAGGGAGGTTATATATATATATATATATATATATATATATATATATATATATATATATATATATATATATATATATATATATATATATATATAACCGTCGGTCCCCTCCCCTGCACCCTCCCCCCTGATGCAGCTCACTCTTCATTGGCACCAGTGTAACACATAGGCCAGTATAGGATTGGGCTGTAAGTAAGCCACCATGGCATAGTGGTTGGAGCCTGGTTCTGACTAGGACCTGGAAGACATGGGATTGAATCTCTGCTCAGCTATGGAAATCACTGGGTGACTTCACTGAGTAATGATCTCTCGCCTCTTAGTGTGGCTGTGAGAATAAAATGGGGAAATTCCTGAAAATCCAAACTGAGTTGCTCAGAGGAAAGTTGGAGTGCAAGTGTTCACAACCCCCATCAAATTTTGTAAGGCTCCATCTCATTTACTATTGGCAAATACAGTGTCAGTTACCTAAGAATAAGATCTCCTGTAATTCCATGATGAAAGCAACTGATGATCATAATAGAAATTCACATAGTTGGCCACTAGAGGGATCTCTTGCTTTGATCTGTGACAACTGTACTGGAACATCTTTTCTAGTTTTCTGTTCTGAAAATAAAACATTTAGTGGATTTTTCTCCCATCATCTCTATAGCTGACATCTGTATCCTATGGATGAGGCTCCTGAGTGATCACTCATCTAGACACTTGGGCTGCAAACCTGTGTTTCAGGAAAGTGGTTGTACATCATGTACATCTACACTGAACAGCAGCAGCAGCTCTCCAATCTTTCTAGTCTTACCTGAAGATGCCAGGACTTGAACCCGGAACCTTCTGCATGCCATGCAAGTGCTATACCCAGGAGCTACAACCCCTCCCCTGAAAACCATTCTCTGTGTGTATCTGTGTGAGTGTGCGTGTGTGCGATAGGGAGTGGGGGGTTGCTTTTGATCCCAGACAGAAGCTTCTTTCTTTTTTTTTAATGAAACCAGGCAACTGGGGAGGTGACCCCAGTTAGGACCAGATCACATGTGGGAGAGATTCACTTCTCTCTGTTGTTTTAAAGGTGAAAGTCCGTCCCGTCCCCCCCGGAGCAATTTGCCTTGCAATTGGCAATTTGTGAAAATCACTACTCCTGTGCCCAAATTTGTGCACTCAATCAATGTGCCCCCTTAGTTTTAAGAAGACAGTCTCCTTATATTGAATTGGTTGCTTTGATGTACTAGAAACCAATTAAGTAATATTTTTGCCTGTGTTTAAAATACATTACCAATTATAAACTTTCAGTGTAGTGTTAACGCATCTAAAACCTAACGGAGGGCCCAATCCTATTCTTACCTGCCATCATCGTTCCTCTGCTTGTGATGACGCTGACTGACATAAAGCAGTCAGTGTCAGTCGCAAAAGGTGCTGCAACAGCGCGCCACTCAGTGTGCTGCCTGCAGTGTGAGTGGGAAGGTGTGTTGACAGATCACACGATCCGTCCGTGTAAGCCCTGGATAGGATTGGACTGTCCATCTGAATTCTCCGTTCCACTTCATATGCAGGAACATCACCATGCAGTGGTGCTTCTTCACCACTGGAGAATTAGTGTCTGGAAGCCAGGCTCCTCCTGCCCTAAGAATAACTTGTTGTTGTTGTTATCATCATCATCATCATCATCATCATCATCATCATCATCATCATCATCATCATCATCATCAATAATAATAATAATAATAATAATAATAATAATAAATTAGTGCCAGTGATATAATTAATGGTATGGATAAAATAGTGTGTGCATAGTGGTGGCTGATTTGTTACATCATCATGGAGACAACAGAAATTCTGTAGTTTCATAGATTTTCGCGGCTGGCACAGATTATAGAATTCACAATTAAAAGATTCAGGTTTTCAAGCCGTTTATTCAAGTTAAAACAGGACATAAAACAGAAATTCTATTTAAACAGTGACTTTAGCGCTGCTTGCAAAGATGCATACATGATGAGTGACATTGATAAGAGTACAGAAAACTTGCTAGTCTTTCCTTCCTGTTCTATGGATTACAGAACTCCACCAATATCTCAGTAGACTTCCTTTGTGTACACCAAATACTATTTTCATATGATCAGATTCGTCTCAAAGTGATCAAAATATGAGTCAGCATTGGCAGGTTTACCTGGTAGCACCAAGCAGTTCAGGAAATTTCCTAAGCTAGGTCAGTAAGGTTCTAGGTACACTTACTTGAGAGTAAGCCTCATTGAAAGTGGTGTTTGTGCCAAGTACACATGCTATACCGGTGGTGATGTGTGCTAAAATATTTCCCTGTGGTCCTCCCTCCATTAACCCAGGTCCTGTCCATTACAGAGCAACATGTGGGTATTACGGATGATAAACTTTCTCATACTGATGAATTTCTGAGAGGGGTCTTGAATGCCGGTACATAGGCACATGGAAAAGGGTTAGTGTGTACTTGGTTGCACACATGGCCAGCAGGCAGCAGTTTCCAGGATCACAGGCCACAATTACAGAGATGGCTGCCAGTTCACTGTGCACAGAGCCTGGTTTATGCTAATCTTCCCCCATGTGGTCATAAATCCATGTAGATGATCACCAGCCTTGTGTCTTCATCAAAACCACATCTGGCACAGTGTCGGCACAAAAGAGACATCCATGGTACTTGCCATCCAGCCGGCAGAACCATAGGAAGCAGAGCAATCTATGTAGGACCTCGACTTTGGTGCCGAAAGGAATTGTTTTGTGTCGTCAGCCAGCAGAACGTGTTTCATCTGCACCTTCTACGTGGCTTTCCCTGGGAAAGAACTTGTGACTTCAACTTCTAGTTATAGTGCAAGTAAAACAAGCAAGCCAAGAAAAAAGGTGGTTGGCTGGCAATGCAACAGGGACGTTCAGTCTGGCACATTTCATTTGTAGGGGTCATGACTCCATCAAACGAATGGGCTACCAGTTCAATCCATGTTCTCCAAAAAGGCACCTCGTCGCCAGCACGTCCTCTCTTTAGCCCCACTTGCTTGTGAACACTGAAAAATGTTCACGTGGACAAGACTGTAGAATGCATTCTGCACTCAGCATATATGAGGAAAGCCTGACTAACTATCATAGGCCTAATTGCACAGTCCCGCCAAAGTAAAGGTATACGAAGAAGAGAAGGTCTCTCACTGGCAGGCTTACAAAGTCGGGGCACTCTCCCGCCAATAAAAAGTGGGATAGAAACTCAAATGGGTTGTTTTTAGCATCTCACTGTGTGAAAATTCTCCAACAACCGACATCCAGACTGGCTTTGCTCAAGCTAAAACAACAAATGCTATTTGAAGTCAGGAAAACAAAATCAGTTTAAATCTATAAATGTTATGACTTAACTAGTTTGGGGGATTTAGCTAACGTTAATTAACAAACGTGTTTGTCCAATTTTCTCAGAACACGGAAATCCCGAAATCATGCTGGTTTTATTTTGACAGGTGCAAGAATGATGTTTTTCCTGATTTATTGCATAGATGGGCTAGTCCCCTTTTCAAATATGTATTAATGGAGTTGTACATAATTTTACATTTACCCTTAGTACATTTCCATTGAGAGGGTTTCCCCCCATCCTTTCCATTTATTTGGAATCAAAGAAAACTGAAAGCTTTCTTATCAGTCACCAGAGCCACTGTTATTTTTGTTCTATAAACCAAATTCCAGATGCCTTCATTTCAATGAATGCCAGATTTCATGATGGCACCAGAGCTGAAGCAATAATTCCTTTCGAAACGAAACAGATTTCCCTGATGTCAGTGTGTTTTTCCCATCACAGAGAAAATTCAAACAGTTTGAAGGCATGTTATAAACGTTGTCATTGTATTGCAAGGCTCATGAAAAGGTATGAAAAGGCTCGTTCTACTTCATGCACCTAGAGGGTGAAGCTCTGGCCAGGGCCACTCAGAGGAATTTTATCAGGGGTACAAAGTTTCTTTTGGGCCCCTTCCCTTCATGTGAATTTGGCTCCCGGGCCCCCCCTTTTTGCTCCTGGGCCACCATTTTTCTGAGGAGCTTCATACAGTCCATGATTAATCTGTTGAATCTGCTGCCACAAGATGTGCTGATGGCCCCTTAAATTATTTTTGAAGGGGATTAGACAAATTCATGAAGGACAGGTCTATCAATGGCTAGCAATCATGATGGCTAGTAATGCAGGATGGGTACATCTTCCACGTTCTGAGGCAGTGCGGCTCTGAATACCAGTTATAAGGGAGAAACAATGGGTGAGGGTCCAGCAAGAACAATAGTGCCCAGCTCATGCCCACCAAACAGGAACAGATGCTGCATTCTGACCAATTGTTTCTTCTCCTTCTCCTTGCTACCTAGTTTCCACCTTCAAAGTGGCCATTAGATCCACTTTGAGGAAGATTTTTGTCTCTAGGACTCAGAGGCGTCATTACGGTTGGGGCAGTGGGCCCAAAGCGGCGGATCCATTGCCTCCTCCTTCTCCTCTTTGCAGCCATTCTCGGCTGCATGTTCGGCCCTCCCACCCTCCCTGGTGCCATTTGGCTCCAAAAAGGAGCCCAAAAGCGCCAGGGTGTGTGTGTGTGTGTTTCCGCACCACCATGGCACACAACGATGACATCACAAACCCCAGGAGCGGGGCGTGTGGCGTCTGTGGGGGGGAGTCGTGGTGGCAGCCCCCACCCCATGGGGGGTGTACACTCGCCACTGCTAGGGCTACCACCCTTTTTCAAGTAAGACTTCTGCACCTTTCTCAGCCGAATGATAGAAGGAAAGTTGTTTTAAATCAAGAATGTGAATGACCTTAACATCAACATGCAACAAGACCCATCCACAAGGAGAATAATTTCATTTCTGGTGTAGATCCCAGGGTTGGTGGCTTTAGTGTTGGAGGGTCTTTGTATCTGGGCATATGCCTGATGCCTTCAGCCCAGTGATAACTAGTGCCTTGTGTCCTCTTTTGAGGAGACTGCTTTCCTCAGAATCCTGACCCACAGAATCAGGATTCTGAGCCAAGGACACTGACCCAAGGCTTTCTAGGGTTGATGGAATTAGAGACATGGGCAATGCATAAAGCCAAGCATAAACCTTGCTCAGCCAAGGTTTCTCTGGATACAACATTCTCTTTCCTATTCACTTCCCCATCTATAATATATGAAATCAATGGCAGGAATTTGTGGTGATCATTGCAGAGACATTGGAACTTTAGGTAGGATGAGACATCATGACACAGAAATAACCCTGCAAATAACCTGCTAGTTCAGTACTGAGAGACAGTGAAGCAGTCTGTGACTAAAGCGGCACAACTTAGGCTGGGCAGAAATGGGTTCAAAACCCCACTCTGCTCATTGACCTTTGGGCCAATCATATGAGAACAGATGCTGCTGCCTTCTACCAAGTCAGACCATTGGTCTGTCTAGCTCAGTATTGCCTACACCGACTGGCAGTGGCTCTCCAGGATTTCAGGCAAAGATCTTCCTCAGCCCTATCCGAAGATATCCCGGATTGAGCCAGAGAGCTCCTGTAAGCAAAGCATGTGTCCTACCCCTCGATTTGTCCACCTAACCTACCTTGCAACATTATTTTGACTATAAAATGTATTAAACTCCATGCGTACCATCCTTGAAGGAAGGACAAGATACCAAACTGATACACAGATGTTGCCACCCTATTTCTGTAAACACCACCTAAAGAGAGTAGTGATGGTTACAGAGTCCATGCTAGAACCAGGTCTCATGCAAATAATAATAATAATAATAATAATAATTAATAATATCATCTGTATTTATATCCTTTCTGTCGTCAGATTTAGTCAAGGCAGTTTACACAGGCAGGCTTTTCTAACACCACCCCACCACACCGTAGGGCTTCTTACAATAAATATTCTATTTGCATAGAACCCATCTTCTCCAGCTGTTTCCTCTCAACGGTGTGGTATCTCACTGGCAGCACACGGTTTTGAGCTCCGAGCTTGTCCGATAGTGACTCCTCTCTCCCACAAAGTGTCAGTGCAGGCTATCTCAGCTTGTCAGCTGAGATATCACAGCTGTTGGCAGCTTGTCGGCAGCTTCCAGTTGTCTCAAACTGATCCCGTCCTAGTTGTTCTTCAAGCAAGGAGGCAGCTCGACCACTAGACCACACCTCCTGCCCATAGCTTCCTTTCAGTCATGAAGGAAAGTCAAAGACTCCTCCAGGAGCTACTGACATGATCTGTGTGGGTTCAGAACAGAGTAGGGAAATCACTGTTCAGAACTGATCCAAGATCATGCAGTACAACTGAAACCCAAGCTGTTCTGGTTATTTCTCTTATGAAAAGTGAAAATATTTCTCAATAATGGCTGTGGTTCCTGAAAGGAAGGGGTGAGATTGAATCGACAGCTTCTGTATCGAGGCTTTGTTGGTTTTACAACTATAGTGCTCAACGGAGGCAATTGTTTTGGCTTAATGTGAAACATTCCTTGTTGAGGAAACAGATTCAAGGAATGGCAACCACACTTGAATAACTTTGCAGATGGGAAAAGGCTGCAAAGGAAAACCCCAGAGTAGAATGAAATCTTTGATTTGCAGTAAATGGAAGGAAATTGTTTATGAAATTGCTAGGCTGCCTGGATCCAGTCTGAATTCTTAAGACGGTGTTGAGGGAAAAGCTCCTATATAATAATTAACAGACTTAAGTAAATGTCGGCCTAGTTTCATTTATTATGCACTAGTTAAGAAAAAACATGTTCTAATCAATGTACTTCACGGTTAAAATAAATATTCTAAGGGGAAAAAAGACAATTCAAGGCAATTCCCTGAAGGTGTCCAAATGCTTGCTTGCTTCCTTGCTTCCTGTTTGTATATTTGGATCATTAATCATTATTGTGCTCAACAGCTTAGGATGGGTAATATCATTTGGAAACATGTAATCAACCCACATTATTGTTATTGTTATTGATAACAACAACAACAACCACCTGTATTTACGTACCGCCTTTTCTTTGGTCACTGGATTTCACCTTTGACTTTAATGCAAAGGCGGTTTACACAGGCAGGCTTTCTAAACCCCAAGGTTTTTTTTTTACAATACAATATGTTCCAGTCTTTCATAGAACCTTTCATTCTAGATCTAGACGGTTTCTTTCACAGTCCACTGGCGTCCGTCACATCACACTTCGACTGACAGGCAACCTTGACTCCCACCCAAGGTGCCAGCTGCAGCTTCTCTCCCTCACAGAGACTCTGCAGCTTATCAGTGGTGTGCCGGCAGCTCCCTGACCGACTTCAGGCTGTCCCAAACTGACGTCCTTGAGATCTTCAGGGATATGAGACGGTTGCTCTACCAACTGAGCCAGACCTCCTGCCATTAAAATAAGCAGCTACTAGAACTAGCCCCCTTGCTCATCCCCATTCATAAATGTTTCCCAGGGTTGCCAAAAAACCTCAGTTCACATTGTTTCTGGAAGGCACAGACTTGGCTTGGGTCATGCACTAGAAGGGATTCCCAATGAAGACCCCTTTACACGGCACTCCCCACAGGCTGCTCTTGGCTGACTTTAGAGGCTACTGTATGATAGACTCCAGTGGGAGCCCTCTTAGGATTGCTTCACTCTTTATGCCACCCTTGCAAATGTATGTTAAACAAAAGTTAATAGCCCTCAAAATGAGTGTAAAAGCCTCACTGCTCACTTTGTTGTTGTTCAGTCGTTAAGTCGTGTCCGACCCTTCGTGATCCCATGAACCATATCCCGCCAGGCCTTCCTGTCCTCCACTATCTTCCTGAGTTCGCTCATTTTCATGTTCCTTGCATCGGTGATGCTGTCTAACCATCTCATCCTTGGCCTTCCCCTTCTCCTTTTGCCTTCAATCTTTCCCAGCATCAGAGTCTTCTCCAGAGAGTCCTCTCTTCGCATTAGGTGGCCAAAATATTTGAGTTTCAGCCTTAGTACCTGTCCTTCCAGGGAACAGTCAGGGTTGATTTCATTTAGAATTGACTGATTTGATCTCCTAACAGTCCAAGGGACTCTCAGGAGTCTTCTCCAGCACCACAGTTCAAAAGCATCTATTCTTCGGCGCTCAGCCTTCCTTATGGTCCAACTCTCGCAACCATACATTGCTACTGGGAACACCATCGCCCTGACTATACGAACTTTTGTTGGCATGGTGATATCTCTGCTTTTTATTATGCTGTCTAAGTTTGCCATAGCTTTCCTTCCAAGGAGTAAGCGTCTTTTAATTTCATGGCTGCTGTCTCCGTCTGCAGTGATCTTGGAACCCAGAAAAGTAAAATCTGTTACTGCTTCCATTTCTGCCCCTTCTATTTGCCAAGAATTGATGGGACCCGATGCCATGATCTTAGTTTTATTAATGTTGAGTTTCAAGCCAACTTTTGCACTCTCCTCTTTCACTCTCATCAAGAGGCTCTTTAGTTCTTCTTCACTTTCTGCCATTAGGGTGGTATCGTCTGCATATCTGAGGTTGTTGATATTTCTCCCGGCAATCTTGATTCCGGCTTGTGATTCATTCAGCCCTGCATTTCTCATAATGTACTCTGCATATAAGTTAAATAAGCAGGGTGACAATATACAGCCTTGCCGTACTCCCTTCCCAATTTTGAACCAATCAGTTGTTCCATGGCCGGTTTGAACTGTTGCTTCTTGACCCGCATACAGGTTTCTCAGGAGACAGGTAAGGTGGTCTGGTACCCCCATCTCTTTAAGAATTTGCCACAGTTTGTTGTGATCCACACAATCAAAGGCTTTTGCGTAGTCAATGAAGCAGAAGAAGGTGTTTTTTTGGAACTCTTGTGCTTTCTCCATGATCCAGCGCATGTTGGCAATTTGATCTCTAGTTCCTCTGCCTCTTCGAAACCCAGCTTGTACGTCCGGTAGTTCTCGGTCCACGTACTGCTGAAGCCTAGCTTGTAGGATTTTGAGCATAACCTTGCTAGCATGTGAAATGAGTGCAATTGTACGGTAGTTTGAACACTCTTTGGCACTGCCCTTCTTTGGAATTGGAACGTAAACTGACCTTTTCCAATCCTTTGGCCACTGCTGAGTTTTCCAAATTTGTTGGCATATTGAGTGCAGCACTTTCACAGCATCATCATTTAGGATTTTAAGTAGCTCAGCTGGGATATTATCATCTCCACTAGCTTTGTTGTTAGTAATGCTACCTAAGGCCCACTTGACTTCACTCTCTAGGATGTCCGGCTCTGGGTCAGTGACCACACCAGCGTGGTCATCAGGAACATTAAGATCTTTCTTGTATAGTTCTTCTGTGTATTCTTGCCATCTCTTCTTAATCTCTTCTGCTTCTGTTAGGTCCTTGCCTTTTTTGTCCTTTATCATGCCCATCTTTGCACAAAACGTTCCCTTGATATCTCCAATTTTCTTGAAGAGATCTCTAGTCCTCCCCATTCTGTTGTTTTCCTCGATTTCCTTGCATTGTTCATTTAAGAAGGCCTTCTTATCTCTCCTTGCTATTCTCTGGAACTCTGCATTCAGTTGTTTATATCTTTCCCTTTCACCCTTGCTTTTTGCATTCCTTCTTTCCACAGCTATTTGTAAAGCCTCATCTGACAGCCACTTTGCTTTCTTGCATTTCTTTTTCTTTGGGATGGTTTTAGTTGCTGCCTCCTGTACAATGTTACGAACTTCCGTCCATAGTTCTTCAGGCACTCTGTCTACCAGGTCTAATGCCCTAAATCTATTCTTCACCTCCACTGTGTACTCATAAGGGATATGGTTTAGGTCATATCTGACTGGTCTAGTGGTGTTCCCTACATTCTTCAGTTTAAGTCTGAATTTTGCAATAAGAAGCTCATGATCTGAGCCACAGTCAGCTCCAGGTCTTGTTTTTACTGATTGTATAGAGCTTCTCCATCTTTGGCTGCAAAGCACATAATCTATCTGGTTTCGGTATTGACCATCTGGTGATGTCCATGTGTAGAGTCATAAAAGATATGACGCCGGAAGATGAGCCCCTCAGGTCGGAAGGTGTCCAATATGCTACTGAGGAAGAGCGGAGGACTATTCCAAGTAGACCCAGAAAGAGTGAAGCGGCTGGGCCAAAGCCAATAGGACGTCCAGCTGTGGATGTGTCTGAGGTTGAAAGGAAAATCCAATGCTGCAAGGAGCAATACTGCTTAGGAACATGGAATGTGAGGTCTATGAACCAAGGCAAGCTGGATGTGGTCAAAAATGAGATGATAAGATTGAACATTGACATCTTGGGAATCAGCGAACTAAAATGGACAGGCATGGGCGAATTTAAGTCAGGTGACCATCATATCTACTACTGTGGGCATGAATCCCTTAGAAGAAATGGAGTAGCCCTCATAGTCAATAAAAGAGTGGGAAAGGCAGTACTGGGGTGCAACCTCAAAAACGACAGAATGATTTCAGTTCGAATCCAAGGCAAACCATTCAACGTTACAGTAATCCAAGTGTATGCCCCAACCACTGATGCCGAAGAAGATGAAGTTGACCGGTTCTATGAAGACCTACAACACCTTCTAGAACTAGCACCCAAAAAAGATGTCCTTTACATCATAGGAGACTGGAATGCTAAAGTCGGAAATCAAGAAATAAACGGAACAACAGGCAAGTTTGGCCTTGGAACGCAAAATGAAGCAGGGCAAAGGCTAACGGAGTTCTGTCAAGAGAACACGCTGGTCATAGCAAACACTCTTTTCCAACAACACAAGAGGCGACTCTACACTGCTCACTTACATCTATGTTATAGTAGTGCAATCCTTCCCCCTCCCCATTTTAGCCAAATCATGCCCTCCATAGACTTCTAATGAGGACAAAGACAGCTGTCCCAAACAGTAAAGGGGCCAGGTCCCCACTGCTCCTGTAATGCAAACATTGTTACTGTTGCCTCCTTCCCCACAAGACTCTGTCTGGAGAATAACCCCTCTTTCCGTGAATATCCTAGGAACAGGTTTTTTTGCCATCATTACTATAGCTTCAACCTTATGTGTGCTTACGTTGGAGTATATCCTATTGAACTCAGTGGGACTTAAGCATAAGATTGATACGCCGGAGTGTGCGGGCTAGCCGCTGCCGGAAGCAGCAAGCGGTCAGCTCTGCGTGGTGACAGACACCGGACACCCGCTACCTCAGATAGGACCACACAGGAAGTGGGAGGGAGACAGGGAGGGTGGAACGGGTGAAGGATAGGGCTGCAGGGGAGGTAACGGGGGCATGGAGGAGAGTGGATCGGGCCCAGGAAGGGGGAGGGTTCAGCGGTGGCATCCACTGAATGCTAACCCTCTTCCTGGGCCCAATCCACCTTCTCGGGTCCAAGCAAACTTGTGCCAGCGATATCACTGGCACGGGTATGAGTTGACCTACTGAGCCGGCAGGGGCTTACCCTGGGGGAAGGGGACAAATGTTCCCTTCCCCCAAGGAGGGTTCTGGAGGCCAACTCCCCCCCACTCCTCTGTTACTGACCAGGGCCCCACCCTGTGCTCCCTTCAGCCTGCATTGCAATCTTGAGAGCACTTATTCCAGCTACCATAACCAAATGTGTTCAGGTGTAGGTTTCATAACCTGTTGCCTAAACACAAATGAAATAAAACTTGTTCAAACCCAGTCAATCATCTTTTTTTGCATTTTGTTCTGAAGAATACAGTTGTAGCTTATGAAAGTGCATGCCATGATAAATGTATTTGTTCTTGTCATTTTTGATCACTTAAACTGGTCTTCAGGGCAAAAATCAGAGATGAAGAACAGAAGGATAAAAAGAAAGAAAGAAAGAACAAGAAAGATTTCTAAAGAAAAAAATGCAGAGTTAAAATAACTTATGCTCTGTCTGTCAAATAAATATATTTCTCTTCCTCTTGCCTGCTCCCAAGTTAAGCATCCTGGCCTCTTTTAGACAAGAGGAAGTTCTTATAATGAATAGCTGACTTAACAGGACTCAGGAGGGTTTAGGCTAAAATACTTCAGCACTGACTTGTAGCTCAGGTGCTTTTTTGCTGAACTCTGCTGGGGATGCCAGACAGCTGCCTATAACCCAGGAGTCAGTCTTTGAAGCCCCTGGTCTGAGAATGCCCTGCTGGGTTGGTTGCCCCAATTATTCACTCCTGTGCCTCCTTCTCCATGATCCTGATGTCTCTGGACACTTGGAATAACCGGAGTTCCTCTCTGGTAGACTAAAGAAAGATGTAAAGTCTTTCTCTTTAGTAGACTAAAGAAACAGTAAAGAAGATGTCAAGAAGGAAGATGTCAAGAAGGATATGGAAATAAACATTGTCGTTAGAAGCAACTTGGGCATCATTCACTATTTATCTGCAGCATAAAAGAACATAAATGGCATGAACATATCTGAACATAAATGGCATGAAACCAGAGCAGCACATGCCAGGAGGGCAGAGAGAAGCTAGGAGCAAA
Source organism: Plestiodon gilberti rubricaudatus (assembly GCA_026170595.1). Taxonomy (NCBI): domain Eukaryota; kingdom Metazoa; phylum Chordata; class Lepidosauria; order Squamata; family Scincidae; genus Plestiodon; species Plestiodon gilberti. The sequence goes on along the minus strand of JANXHW010000002.1, from coordinate 188,371,604 downwards.
GAGAATGGATCCAATGCAAGGTCTAGTTAATAAATAGGATAGTTTTCAAACCAGACCTAGAAGGCTACATTTCAAAGTGACCAGCAGGCAAACTGAAGGGCAGCTTTTGGATTGCTTCATTTTAAGAAGCAGTTTTCCAAAGTTCTCCACACCCAACAACTCCTGTATGGCAGAAGTTTCATGCATGTTTGTATGATTCTAGAAAACAAAACATCGAACTCATCAAGAGGGGTTAATGGAGGCTATGCTTTATGAAAATGTGACTCCACTTTTCAGCTTCTTTGCTGACTACAGGGCTTGTATAACTCTAGCACACTCCATGGTCTGCCTTGGTGTTCAAATCTCCTCTGACAGAGGAATGGAACCATGAAATACTTGCACTTCTGAACCAGGACCGCTGAGCCTGGCCTTAGAAGAACTTACTGCACAATCCTACCGGACGTTCGGGTAGCAGACTGAGTGGTCCGCCGGCCGAAGCTGTCGCAAACATGCCATAAGGCACATTTGCGATGACTCACGAGCAGGGAAGGCCGGTGCAATAATAAATAATAATAAATAATTAATAATAATAATAATAATAATAATAATAATATACAGTATTTATATACTGCCTTTCTTGGTCATTGGATTTCTCCTCTGACTTTAATCCAAGGCAGTGTACATGGGCAGGCTGTCCTAACCCCCCTGGGGGGGGTTACAATATATATAAATGTCCAGTCTTTCATGAACGGCTACTTTCCAGGTGGTATCCTTTTTTATAGTCTGACAATTCTGCTGGCTGGCGCCTCCCACACTCAACTGACGCAGCTGGAAGCTCTTATCTCTCCTCCTGGAGACTTTCACAGCTTTTTGCCGGCGGCGTGTCTCAAACTTATCAAGTTCACCAGTCTTCAGGCTTTGAAGGCAGCAGCTCTCCCAACTGAGCCAGACTCTTCTGCCCAGCCTCTCCAGCTCCGAGCGCCTCCCCAGCTCCGAGCGCCCCGATGGCCATCGGACCCAGGTAGGTCAGGATCTGGCAGGCGGGGGGTATTCCGGCGGTAGCGGGAGGGCAGCCATAGGCCTAGCCGCTCCGGGAGGGGGAGGGGATGGCTTTGGCCGAATCCTGTCCCCCGCTGCGTGGCTGAGCCATTACACGGCCTCCTCTGACTTCCGCCAGCGATTTCGCTGGCGGAATACCGAGGAGGCCGATCGGCCCCAGCACCATTTATACTCGGGGAAGGGGACGAGTGTCCCCTTCCCCGAGTAGACTTTCCGCCACGCGACTGCCTGCCCCCGGTGGAGCACGGGATCAGGCGGACGGCCTGGGCCACCTGCCCAATCCTTATGCAGGATTGGGCTGTTACAGTACACCTTTGACAGCCCAATCCTGCCTAGGACCACTGCAGTGTGCAAAGCATGCTGTGCCAGATCCTATCCAGGATTGGGCCAGTGCTGGTGCAGGCGGAGGCCTCCTCAGGGTAAGGGGACATTTGTCCCTTTACTCTGAATAATGGAGGAGCTGACCCAGTGGTAATGTGCCACCAGTAATGGCCCAGCCATCCCAATGGGTCTCCTTGGATGTGCATCAGCAAAATGGCAGGTGCAAATCCAGGAGGCCTGTGTAACACCAGCCAGGCCTGGGAGCATGCCGCCGAGGATCCTTCCCCCCCTCCCAGGCCTGGCCACCCAATCCCCCCTCCCATTCCACCCCGTTCTGCACTCCCACCATCACTGGCGTCACTACAGGGGGGCGGAGCTCTAAGTTCCTCCATGATCTGAGCCTCGGTTACACGGAAGAACGAAGCGCCCCGCCCCCGCGCCTTCCGAACCAGTCAAAGCAGTGAAAACAAGGCGAAGCGGTGAAAACAACGCGCTCCGCCCCCCTGTAGTGACGCCAGTGCCCACCATCACCTGGTGCAGTCCTTACCTGTGTCCAGCAGCAGCCTGCAACCAGCGGTGAGCGAGCAGCACCGGCCTTGGTGCCAGCACCACTTACTCACCAGGTGTCAAAAATGTGCTTTACGTCACATTTGCGACACCCGGCGCCGGCGAAATGTTAGTTCCATCGGTCCTGGTCTGCACAGTTTCAGAAACGTAACTCAGAGAGGCCTGATGTTGCTGATCCATGTCCCCTTATGGGCCACCAAAAGTAACATCTGCCCCCTGGCAGGTCAATGCCAAGGAATACAAAGATGTTCCAGTTACAAATAGCGGTCTGCCTGTGACACTGTGTTAGTCATTTTCTCCATAAGATCCAAGTACTAATTCCTTTGGAGAAAACAGCAAGGAACCTTCCAGTACTTGCTATCCATTTACATTGCTCCAAAACAATGGCAAGCGGAATGTCATGACCCACCTTCTATTTTTCCTCCTTTGCTGTGAGACCACTGAGACTCTTCCAATTTCCCACTGATCCCCAAAAGTCATGAACTCCCTTCTTCATGGCTGTTCTCATACAATCTCCATGTCCTTCTTTCTGTTCTTTCTTGGATTCTTTCCCTTCATTAACTCTGGCAGCCTTACCTTGGCCCCTATCATTGTCCTATTCTTTTTTTTTTTTTTTTTGTCATTGCTGCCTTAATCGCCTAGATTTCTCGGAGGGATGGGAGGAGTACAGAACTCCAAGTACTTGCCAAACTCTACCAAATTTTAACATGCAGTCAAATTTTTGAATTCATTATCTAATGTCTTTTTTGTCTGCTTCAAAATAGTTTTTGGGCTAGGACTGAAGGGGAGGAGAATAATATGAACAATGGAATTGGCTTAAAAATGCTCAGTGAAGTCCAATGGAGACCAAACTATGTTTCTGTAATCCAGACAGGACTGTATTCTAAAGACTAGTTCCTGTGATTCTACCAGAACTCATTACCCTGAAATAGAAACTTTGCCAGAAGAAATTGCTTGGGATACCGAACATCCTACCACAGATTCTAATGTCCAGTTGGTGATTTGGTGTTTAGGGCTTTGAGGAGACCACTAGCAAGGCATTCAGCTAGGACTCATAAAGAGATACATTAATAAGTTGGGAAGATCTGTTTCTAAAATAAAAAAAAAAATCTGTTTACATGGTTTTGATGGGCTATAAATTTTGTAACGTTAAGCCCACAATGACTCCGTACAGCAGACACAGTGATGTGCCAAAGACGTCATCTGCATCAGGTATGATGCACAGACGGCACCCACCATTCTGCCATAAATATTTCTTCTTTCTCTGATGCTATGCATAAAGCCTCCCTTCCATTCATCATGGTCTGTCCATTAATAAATCACCAGACCATAACTCAGCTGATCTGTTCTTCTTTATTTCTAACCGTCAGTAATCCAAACAGCCTCTATTCAAGTGGGGAGCAGGAGCTGTGAATAAACTTTCCATTCTTCTCTGTCCTTTCTTTGTGCAGCAATAATAAACTTTGCGAGGCCCCAACAGCATCAATCATTTGAGTTTATGAGAAACTTTTTGCTTTAAATAACTTTCCCCCCTTTATAAAATATGTGCTACTTTAAAAGGGCACATACCATATGACGCCATATGGGGCACAGATCAATATAAGCATAAGAGAAGAGCTAAGATTTGCCTGCTAGGGCCTTACAAACGAAGGCAATAGAACAGTTTCTGTGAGGCAAATGCGGATATGAAAATATTTACCACAACAAGATTTGTACAGTGCCACAACTGAAGCACCCTCTGAATACTGATGTCCAGGAGTGTAACAAGCTCCCGTGCCACCTGGGGCTCGGGAGCATGCTGTGCCTCAGAAGTGATGTCATGTGATGTCACGTGACATCACTTCCGGGTTCTGGCGCTATCGGCAGCCCTCACATTCCGCTTGGAGAGCTCCGAGTAGAACGTGAGGGCTGCCAATTGCCTGTTGCCTCTACACACCGCTCCTTCTCCTCATGATTGTGAGGAGAAGGGGGGTGCAAGAAGACAGCAGGAAAATGGCTGCCCTTGCGTTTGGCTGAGCATTCTGAGCCAAAAATGAGGGCAGCCATTAGGTGGTTAGGCGAGGAGCCTGAGGGTTGCGCCATTAGGCAAGAAGCCTAAGGGTTGAGCCCTCCCCTAGCATTGTGCCTAGAACAACTGCCCCTCAGGCCCCACCCTTGTTACTCCCCTGCTGATGTCCCCTAAAATCATTGTCATTGTTATACTGTTGTCCTTCACCCTGTCCTCAGGGTACTTTCAGGCTTTGGCACAGATTAACAGCCCAATCCTATCCTTTCTCCCACCCTAAGCTGGTACAGGTGTGCTAAAAAGGCATGCACTGTATCCAGCAAGGGGGGGGGGAATCAGGAGGCTTCGGAAAGAAAGGCGATTTACAGCCCAATCCTATGGACTCTTTGCCCATAGTTCCGCCAGCGCTGGCTACTAAAAAGCAGCCATAAAGTGCACTCCAGCAGCGCACCGAGTAGCATGCTGCCAGAGTGCTGGTAGGAAGACCGGAGTCTTCCCGCATGCACCACTGGATCACTGGCTGCCCGCTAGAGCAGATAAGCCAGTGTGGGAGGAGGGAGGAGGTGGGGTGGGGAGGGGCAAAATTGGGCAGGGAGAGGGAGGAACATGTGGCAAGGAGGCTGCAGCGATGGCGCACACTGGATCCTGTCTTCTGGCAGCCTCCCCACGCCCTTTCCTCAGATGTGTGCTAGCAAAATCACTGGCTCAGGTTCAAGGAGACCCATTGTGGGGTGGGAGGCTTACGGAGGGGAAAGGAGATTTAAATCCCCTTTCCTCTCCGAGGCCTTCTGTTCGACCCCCCTGCTGGATACAGCGTGTGCCTTTTTGGCATGGCTGTACCAGCGGGGGAAAGGATAGGATTGAGCTGTAAAACCCATCAGCCTCCCTCTTCACAATGGGTTTCCTTGGACCTGTGCCAGTGATTTTGCAGGTGCAAATCTGAGGAGAGAAAGGAGGTGGGGAGGCTGCTGCCAGAGAAGGAATAGGATCTGGCACGCCCCATCACCACCCAGATCCACCCCGTCCCACAGCCTCTCCACCCCTGTTTTGCCTCCTTCCTGCTCCTGTTCCACCCTCTCCCACCCCTCCTGCCTCCCCTGCTGGCTTACCTGATCCGACAAGTGGCCAGCGCTCTGGCAATGCGCCCTGGAAGGCTCTGTCCTCCCTGCCAGTGCTCCAGCAGTGTACTACCCTGCATGCTACCGAAGCACGTTTTACAGCTGCTTTGCAGCAGCCAGCGCTGGTGGAACATGTGTTCCTCCAGTGGGGCAGCCGAATAGGATTGGGTTGCCCATCAACTGGGTGTGCAACTCAATAACACAGTTGAATCTAAGAGCATTTTACACAAGGATCCTCCAATATGACAGCATTATCCAAGGCTGGCATCAGGGATTGGCATTATTGCGCAGCTGCTGAAGGTCCAGGATGCCTAGACAGGCCCACTGCTAATCCTTGAGTCTACCTTTGTGCCCTTATGCAGTGATGGCAGAGTGATACCCTTAGTGGAGATAACTACTCAATTGATATCTCTCTTCCATCCGATCTGATCCCATACATCAAGGTAATATATATGAACTATATGAACCATGGTGGGCAGACCACCCTGCAACCTAGAGACAACCCTAGTATTATCCATAATGTCTCCAAGCTCTGTTTTGGAACCACTCTATTCTATTCTCCTCCCCCACCGCATACCTGATGATGATGCAGATGTCGTCTTTCTGACCAATATTTTTCTTGACTGAACCATGCAAACAACAATATGTGGAGAGGGGCAAATGGGAAGACTGTTGCAGAGAGAGTGGTTGGGATTCTGATGTGCAGTTTTTCCTGCAGTTGAGCATTCTTGTGTACCAGAACACACATCATCCTTGTGATTAAATTAGTATTTATCACTGCGTTTTATGAAGTGGTGGATCTTTCTGTGCTCTTTAATGTGTCATGCATTTTCAATGCCAACTTGAGATGGGTGGGACGTAAGACTGTCATACCCACTGTGGTACAGGGTGATATTCTGGGGATTTTTTAAAAAATAACAGTATACAGCTCTTGAAACATATCTGCGTAATCCTAGATGAGATCATTTCATTCTTTTGACTGAAGACATCTCAATTGTTACACATAAACATTTCAAGCACATCTCCCAAATGAAATGTACAAAGGTCATTTAATATCCACCTGGCACAATCCAAGTGCTTTAAATTAATCACATGTAAATTCCATTGAGAATACTCGGCTCTGCTTTTCATTTAAAGCTAGTCTTTTTGGCATCCAAGTGCTACTAATTGGGCCATTGTCCATAGGGGATAGGAACTAATAACATCTTCTCATTGCACGTAAAATACTGAATGACAGGGAACATTTTCATATGTCAGGGCTGGTTCACACATGCATGTATGTCACCTGATTGCTTGCAGGGTGATACGTGTCAACTGACTGTATTGAAAAGCGCTGTGCAAGAGGCGATGCAGACATGTCATCTGTATTGTTTGCTCTTGGATAGAGCATTCATACATGTGTGTCCAGTATTTGATGCAGCAATCAAATGATAACCTACATGTTTGTGTGAACCAACCTTTTACTTAGTACAATTTACTTGTGTCTTTGCTGTTGTATAGAATGTCTTCTTTAGATAAACTATGGAACTATACAATGTTTTTTGTTTCAGAAGCAGGGACATTAATTTTATATTATTAATGCTTATATTAGTAATAGTGGTTAATAAAGCTTCAATAACCGCTATTAATGTTAAAATGCTTGCCATTTGTGCTGACAAGTAAGAGACTAATGAAATAATGACATGTCCAGACAAAAGAAATCTTATACCTGCTTTTCTAAGCTGTCCCTCAAGTAAATTTTACTCATCTGTTCAGAGATTTCGCCATGGGCTGCACTGAAAGTGCGGTGGAAATGCTATGTTTTGGGATCTTACTGAACCATACACAGTGACCGAATGGCCTAACCTCCTTGGGACACTTACAAGAAATAAACAAAAAGGATTCCAGTGAAGCACTCTGGGTTGTTCACACTGGGTTTACAATACCGGTCACCGACTCTTGAAGGAAGATGCAGCACACTTCATGTGCTATTTGTTTTGGAAAATCCTCTGATCCAGTTGGAAATTGGATCCAGTGTTCTGACCAATATATCTTTCAGCAACACTAGCATAAATAAATGCCTCCCTGTACAATTTGATGCTGCTTTCCATTTCTGAAACTGGATCTTCAGACATTAGTCATCTAGGGAAGTATGTAGTCAGGAATGGTTCAAAAGGGCACCTCCCTGGGCCCTTTACATTCGCAAGGCAGCTGGAATTTTTTCAGCCTTCTGATTTTGACCCACAGCCTACATGTGGGTTTGCAGTGGCATGCAAGCCATTGACGGCCCAATCCAAACTCACTCAAACCCCCCCCCCCCGTGTGCTGTGGTGTGGTTAACACCGGTGTGGCTTCCACTGCATCCCATGGGCGATTTTTGTATGCTGGAGGTCTCCTCGGGTGTAAGGGTAGTGGCGTAGGAATGGGGGGCAGTTTGCCCCCGGCAGCATGGGGGGTGCACAAGCCGCCGGAGGGTCACAAACCTGCAGCTGCCTTTTCTTCACTTTTCATTGCTTTTGCCCCCCCCCCCCGGCCTGGCCGTTTTCCGGCAAAAAAACGCCGGGGTGGTTTTTTGTCGGAACCCCCTGGAGAGGCGTGTCTTGGGATGTCATAAGCAAGGGGGTGGGGCTTGTGACATCACGGGGTTCAAGTGATGCCGCCCCCAGCCCCTGTGAGGCTAGCTACGCTACTGGGTAACAGGACATTTGCCCCTTGCCCGGGGGTAAGCCCTAGCAGCAGCAATGGGTCAACTCAGATCTGCATCAGCGATATTGCTGGCGCAAGTCCACATTGATCCATGCAAACAGATCAGGCCCAGAAACGGGGTTTGGATACTGAGTGTGCCGGCACAGCTGATCCTGCCCCTCTCAGGCCTGATTCAATCTGTCTGATTCTCTTCAACTTAAACTGGCTTCAAATTGTTTCCCTGCTTTTAAGGGAGGTCATCTCATGAAGGTTAGATTCCAGGCCATCAGGAAAAATACCCCACGGTAATTATTTGGACTACTAAGTTTATTTTATTGAAGCACCTGGCCAATTTTATCAAGATGATCACATTTGCAACACCATATAGCCTCTTGAACCAAGGATAAAGAAAACAAGAACATATTTAATAAAGATGGATCAACAATGTGGGTGAGATGATCCCTATCTATCCTCTACTCCAGTGCAGGCAATAATGTCCCCTTAGGTTGCTAGATGAGAGATAACTATCATCTCTGGATGGTTGCACCTTGGTTATGGGCACTGGAACCCACACCACTTCAAGCTTGTTGTACCAGGGAAGTCAGCCCCAGTCGCAGTGGCTTGGGGCCTGGGCATTCCATGTGGCTCAGTCTATGTTCCAAGGCCCATCCCATCAATCTACTTCTTGAAGGAAAGGGACTAAGGCAAAGCTTACCCCACACAAGTGAGCGGGAACAAGAATTCAAGCCAACGGCTTTTATCTAGGCTATGTTGTTGCTCTGCTCATATGGGAAACATCTCACAACTCATGGAGAATATAATTAAAATAAAGGAAAATCTGACACAACACTAAGAGGCTCTCATTAGTGTAAGGAAATCTGAGGCAAAGCAACCAGTTCATCATCAGTTCACTCGATTGCTGCCAAGGGAATTCAGCACCTAATATAAATGCTGTGACTGACATTTTGACCCCTTCCAGCTACAATAATGAGAATTACAGTTAAGCCAGTATCGGTGATGTTAGTTTTCCATATATTTTGTCCTTAAAGCACAGCCTACAGTGTATTAAGAGTTGTGTGGATAATTATTTATTCTCTACTATTAGTTAAAAGACCTGTTAAATTTTACAGTTGGGATGAAGTGTGAGGAAGGGGGGGTGTCTGGAAAAGTCTGCCTCTGGCTCTGCATTCAGTAACAGCTTCAGTGATATTATTATTATTATTATTATTATTATTATTATTATTATTAACAACCGTATTTATATACCGCTTTTCAACAAAAAGTTCACAACGCGGTTTACAGACAAAAATCAAATGATTAAATGGCTCCCTGTCCCAAAAGGGCTCACAATTAAAAAAGAATGGGATGGGATGGCAAGGAGGTGAGGGACATTTTCCCACTTCCTGACACTTCTGGTCATGGCCAGAGACAGAACAAAGAGAGGTACCAGACCTGCCTCCTTTGCAGAGTCATGACGTACTTGCTGCCAGAGATGCAGGTAAAACATATTTTGCTATCCTAAAAAATCAAGGAACTAAATTTGGGTGAGGGAAATATGAGCTAGTTCTGGATGGGGGATATCAGAGTAATGAGGGGTCATTGGTCTTCTAGAAGAGTCTGGAAACAAGAGTTGGTGGCTCAGGGGCAAAGTTGTAGTTACTGGCAAAATCTGTTCTCTTCACATTTATTTATTTAGAGAATTTATACCCCGTCTTTCTCCCAGCAAGGGCACTCAAGGTGGCTTACAATAAAACATTAAAATACGTATATACGTTAAAAAATTAAAAACAAATAATTAAAACAATTAAAACAAACATCCCCAGTGGGTCACCTATATTTACATTTGTTAAAAGCCATTTGTTAAAAAGCCAGCCCACCATGTCAGGCATCGAATGCTAACCTAAATAAAATCGTCTTAAGGCCGCGCCGAAAGGTCTCTAAAGAGGGAACCGTTCTTAATTCCAGGGGGAGGGAATTCCATAATTGGGGCGCCCACTGCCGAGAAGGCCCTATTCCGTGCCACCATCCCCCTCACCTCCGTCAATGGCGGCACAGTTAATAAGGCCCCCCTGATGACCTCAGAGTACGGGTCGGATTATAGGGAAGGAGGCAGTCCCTCAAATACCCTGGACCCGAGCCGTATAGGGCTTTAAAAGTCAAAACTAGCACTTTGAATTGTGCCCGGAAACGAACCGGCAGCCAGTGTAGCCGCCGAAGCAACGGTCCGACTGAGTCGAACCGATAGGCCCCTGTCAACCATCCGGGCCGCCGCATTCTGCACATGCAGTGCTGTGGTTCCTGTGGAAGTCTGTGAAAAGCTTTTGACAAAGTCCCTCATCAAAGGCTCTTGTGATAAGTTTGCAGATAACAGCACGGCACAGCAGATAACAGTACGGCACGAAACAGCACAGCACGGCTACAAAGGGCCTTGTGCTGCTGGAGTGTGACTTCCGGCAGCGCAAGGCCCAGATAGGATTGGATTGGGCCATAAGACAAAGTAAAACTAAGGTTGCTTTCTCTCAAAGAAGTCAGAAACACCAAAGTTTTATTGTAGAGTGTTTTGAAAACTGAATATAAAACTGAAAACTGTAGTGTGGTAACCAAGAGAAGACAGAAACTGAAGTAAACGACAATTGATGAATACAATCAGTTCTGCCAAAACTACTTGCAGGTTTCATTGGGTGATGGGAGTACTGCATGTGAAACTCCATGCATGACCTCATTGGGATCCCTGCAAGCTCAAGCGTACTCACAGAGCTTTCCACAGCACTCTTGAAGCTCCATTAGTTAAAGCATTGGACTGTGATCTCCAAGTGGCTTCTTGTTTATTACCCTTATTCTCTTCTTGCATGTGATTCCCAGGTGGTCTTTCATCCTGACAGTTTACAGGTCCAGGTCTGCTTGACTTCAGCAGTAGAACGGCATCATGTGTCTTTGGACTGATCCCTAGATATTTAATACGGAACAGTCCCAGTTTATACATTTAGCAAAATGAAGTGCTAAATCTATTTTCTCCCATGTTTGGATGCTCTCTCTAACAAATAAATGCTATAGAAAGTTGCATAGCAGCAGGCTGAACCCTTCTCACTGATGGATTAATGTTCTGCATGCAGAGAGAGTTTTTTCTTCATGTGGAAGCGCGCAAGTATGCAACACTGTGCCCCACCCCCAGCAGCCTGAAAAGACAGAATCCAAGAAAGATTTACCATTGGGTTCTGCTGAAGGAATAAACTGAGCCTCAGTTAAGGCTGCAAACCTATACACACTTGCCTGGGAGTAAGCCCCACTGAATACAATGAGACTTACTTCTGAGTAGACACACATAGGATTGTGCTGCAAGTTAATGATGTTTACAGTATCCAGCCGCAGTGAACTATGTTGGCTGCCAAATGAAACCTTTCTTTCTCCTTTCAATAGCTGGGTGCACAACAAGGCACAGGTTCCTTTCTGTTTCGCACCCACCCCAGGCCAAATTATGTGTTTCTCATAATGTGTTTGACCCTAAGAAGCCTGATGACCGCAGGAGTGATCTCTTGTTGACAAAATGTAACATATTCATTCACTTTCACAGGAAATCTCAGACCACCCTTTCACAACTCTCTCTTAAGATACTGTACTTTAAGGCTTATCTGTTGGGGCTGCTTCACAGCAAATGCAGGGTTATTGTTTTTTCATTGCCCCCCCCCCCAGAAATGTATCATACATGCCATTTCCATGCTGTCACTGGAAAGTGAGACAACAGTGTTGTCACCTCTGTTGTGGCTAAGCACCAGGAGCACTCATTGTCCATCTCAGATGTGAATCTCTCTTCCAACTAAGCTCTCTACCCTGTGTTGCTGACAAACCTGAAAGGTGCATCTGCTGCTCGATGACTGGTCATTTATAACCATCAAATAACGAGACACACAAATATATCGAAAAATAATCTCTTTTAGCAACAGCGTGTGGGTGGTTTCACCTCTGCCTTTCATTTTGCCTGTTAGTCTCAGGAATCGGGCCTCTATCGCGGCCTTCCTTTTTCCTCTGCTGACTCTTTTACCATGGGTGGCCTTTTAATACAAATGAATGCCCCCACTGTTACACGTTTAGCAACAAAGTGCTGAGACAGCTCCTAATGAGATGCATGTACATGTCAATAGTGCATCTGCTAGAGTTTGCTGCACCGTTTTCTTCGGCCGACCACCCAAACATCAGCCCGTGGGTCAAATCAACTCCAAGCCCTCTTTGCAAACTCGGAAAACAATTCTCTGTTTTTTTCCACATGGCTGGGAAATGCACACTATACAATTGAATCACTGTGTATGGAATTTCTGTTGGAACGGAGAACTGTGCTATCTTTCTCCCTGCATTTAAATTCATTTGCAGAACAACAGTAAAAAAGTTTAAGGAAGGAAATCAGCTGCAATGAAAGGAGTTCATATAATGCTTTTTTTAAAGACAGCAGTTTCCAGCTGTTTTTCTAACAGGACCTATTATTGGAAATAGTTCCTTCTGGCAACTCTTTCATTTGATTCCATACAATGGTACAGAGATGTCCCACACATATTCCATGGACTTTAGCCCTTTTTCTTTAATCCCGCTAACAATATTTTGATAATGGATGATCCACCAGTGAATCCTAATGGAAATCCATCCTAAAGATATAAATCAGAAAATTTTCAGTGGGCACAACATTTATGGCCAATGCAAATGTTCAAAGTGAATGCAAAATTCTATGCATCATCCAAATTTGAAATATTATTATTGATTTCACTGCCTGTGACCCTTAATATTCAAGTTCACTTGAATGTAGCTTTTTAAATTGAAACGTCAGTTATTAAGTTTAAAGCTTCATCAGCATTAGACATCTTATAGAAAACGATGTTGCAGACTCTGTCAAAGTGGCAGCTCCTCCAGCAACTTAAAGGAAGGGCAATTTCCAAGACAGTTTCCATTCTCTAAGCATCACATTTGCGAGAAGTGAGCAGCAGGAGGCTAGCAGACTCACAGCGCAATCCGACTTAACTTTTGTGCCGGTTTAACCAGTGGCGCAGCGAGGACGGGAGGCCCCAGAATGGAAAAGGGATTCAAATCCCCTCCAAAAGAGGAATTCAAAGGGGATTTGAATCCCTTTTCCGTTCTGGGGCCTCCCGTTCTCGCTGCGCCGCTGGTTAAACCAGCACAAAAGTTAAGTTGGATTGCGCTGTCAAGATACAAACCAGCTAGTGAGGTCATCAGTGGCAATGCTCCGAGGAAGAGGGAAGCTGAGGCACTGAGGGGAGCATTGCCTGAGGGATGACGAGCCATATTCAACCATGGCACTGGGGTGGGTTGGTGACACCAACTTGGTGTGATAGATCTGCTCTCATCTTTGAGGCTGGTATCACGCTGACACATGCTGCAGCATTGTTTCTACAAGTGATGGCAATAATTTCACTCTTGGAACCCCTCGGGGTTTCCCCAAAAGCCACTATAATTGTTATATGGGCAGACTAGTTCTTACTGGGATCTAACTGCATTCTGAGAGTCATAGTGGTCAGAGGAGGAGGAGCCGCAAGAATGACTAACAGCGCAATCCTATCCAACTTACACCACCGGTGTAACCAGCGGTGCAACGAGAACGAGAGGCCCCAGAACAGAAAGGGGATTCAAATCCCCCTCAAAGGGGATTTAAATCTCCCCTCCAAAGCCTCCCGCCCTGCCCTCCACTGCTGGTTACACCGGTGGTGTAAGTTGGATAGGATTGCGCTCATCAACATTGGGGGGGGGGGGGTTGCTACATCACACTGAATCACTGCAAATTTCCTCTGTCTTTAAAGAATCACTGGCCATTTCTCAGGACATCAAAAATCATAGCTAGGGAAACCACATCACCACATGCCCCTTGGGAACTAAACGGTCACCTGCTTCGTAGACCTAATGTCCTCAGGATAATAGTAAAATTGTCCCATAGCACGCACGCATAGAACATGCAGCTAGACAGAGTGACTTGAGCATAAGAGTTCTGCAGAATATCTGTTGTTCAAACACCCAAGTGTATGGCACATATGCCAACTCAGAGAGCTGGAAGATCAGGTACAGGAAGAGTCACCAACCAGAAAACAGAAATTTCAGGATAGGAAAGGAAATCTATGCCCTTTTCAGCAGATCAACCTGCCATCAGAATAATAAAGTGGAGTAGGGAACTAATTGTCAGGAGGACCAAGCCAAGGTTGTAGATGGCCATACTCAGATCTAGACCCTGCCATTTTCTCCAGATCAGGTCGCCAAGGACACTTAAGAGGAGTGCAGCAAGCAGAACGTCCAGCTCTCTTGACCGAACAAAGACAGAAGGCTGGCTAGGCTCCTGGTGTTTTTATCAGATCGGATTAATTCAGAGCCTTCTTCATTGACTGCCTGCTAATCATCTGTTCTCCACACAGTCCATGGTAGCTTAGTCGACTAGGCCATGAGGTTTCTGCTTCTAGTCTTGTAGTCTTGATAAAGGTCACTGAACCAATGAGGAAACAGTGTGGTCCAATCATTCGTGCCTTATCAAAATTCCTGAGGTGGATATTTATTTACTTATTCAGGCGGTTTTCCTATGTGAAGCTCAAATTACCTTTGAGCCTTTCTCACACTATTTATGTGAACATCTCGTCATTTGGCAATGTGGAAGAGGGGGATTTAAGCCAAGGGACACTGTGACTAATGTAGGTTTACAGGTGCATTACCACGCAATTGCAACAGGAATTGTTTCGCCCTCATGTATACAAATACCCTTGCAGTAGCCCTCAGAGCTGTAGAGGCATAGCTAGGAATCAGTACCCTAAGGCTCACAAATGTCCTGGGTAAATCTGGCTGCAGCTCAGGCTGTTATATTTAAAAAAAAAATCTGACAGGAAAGATATTCTGAGTGACACATGGGCCAATGTTAGCTCTGAGGCCTACTTAAGCAATGGTTGAACTTCGTTCTCGTCAGGAGAGCATAAGGGTTCCAGCTAACTTTTCGGATGGACTGCGTAGTCAGAGAATACTGGAATTATTATTATTAGTGTACATAGTTCCTCCCCTCCTTTTTTCCTCACAACAATCCTGTGAGGTAGGTGAGACTGAGAGATAGTGACTGGCATCACCCAGGAAGCTTCATGGCTCAATGGGGATTTCAACCTGGATCTTCCAGGTCTAAGTCCAACTTCCAGGTCCAGGTCTAAGTCCAACAACTCCCAAACCGCTACACCATCCTGGCTCTCTTTACTTGTTACAGTAACTTTCGTGCCACAGTGTACCATATTTCCCAGCCCAGTGGACAATGAGAACAGTCTTGCCATACTTCTTCACCTGCTCAGAAATCCAGCGGAAGTGAGAAAACTCAGCTCACCAGTTGGAATGCCAATGTACTGTACTCCTAATTGACCAAGTGGCTGCATGCATTCCTCACGAGGTTATAATTTGGGGAGTTGGCTTCTACACTTACTTGGGTAGCCCCAGTCTTCACAAGGTATAACACAAAAGTGGAAAGTGGACAGATCAGTCAGGGAGATATTGAACATCAACGTGGAGAGCCTGCATCATATGTAACATCTATGTGCTGGAAGGAACGGGACATGCCTGCTCCTCCATGGTACTAAGACTGTTGCTCCCCAGGTGTGCATCAGTGGATGGCATCAAGTGCACGGAACTTTCCCACCAATCGTCATTCAGCCAGACAGGAGAGGACCCACTCCCACAATGCTGCAGGTTTGCGTGAATAAAACCCAGCATCGTCCTGCCAAGTGGCATGAAAATTTTTGTCACCCATCCAGTGCAATATAAACTGTGTTGCAAAATAGTTGCTTGCATCAATCCAGAAGTGATTCAGCATTTTAGACCTGCTTTCCATTTGAATGTTGTGACTGGCAACAAATTCTACAGAAACAAAACAAGCAAAACCAAGAATCCTAGCTTCTAGACATATCAGATGGAGTAATTTATGAGTCATTACAGAAAAGGAACCCATAAGCAGAGATACAAAATGGGAAGCAACGTGACTGCCAGTAGCTTTGCAATGGAAAGCATAAGAAGATTGTTCAATGCAGTAGCGTAGCTGGGCCAACCAGTACCCAGGGCTGCCCCACCCACCCCGCTTCTGGAATGGCTCCGATTTGGAGCCAAAAAGAACCTCAGAGTGGGTGAGAGAGGGCCAAACCTTGCTCTGTTTGCTGTGAGCGCTGAGCCCCCTCCAGATAGCATGATGCCCCCTTCTCTGGCTTCCTGCCCAGGGCAGCAGCATGACATTCCCAGGCCTGGCCGCCATTACATGGGGCTCTTGGACTTGCCCCAGTTAAATAGCTGGTGCATATCTGAGTAGCCCCATCAGGGTGGTTGGCATGTTACTCAGCGTAAATGGACAT
Source organism: Plestiodon gilberti rubricaudatus (assembly GCA_026170595.1). Taxonomy (NCBI): domain Eukaryota; kingdom Metazoa; phylum Chordata; class Lepidosauria; order Squamata; family Scincidae; genus Plestiodon; species Plestiodon gilberti. The sequence goes on along the minus strand of JANXHW010000002.1, from coordinate 188,355,540 downwards.
CTCTTTACCCCCTGAGGAGGCCTCTGGCTGTGCCAGGGCAGGCCCCATCTTGCTCAGGATGCGGTGGGCACCTTATTTGCACCACTGCGTCTTGCTAGACTGGATTGGGCTGCAAGATAGCTTTTCTCTTTAGGGAGGTCCTGTAGCTCAGTCGTAGAGCACATGCAGGAGGCCCAGGGTTCATTTCTTGGCATCTCCAGGCAGACCTGGGAAAGACCCCCTATTAGACACCCCAGACAGCTGCTACCAGTTGGTGTAGACAACCCTTAGCTAGACAAACCAAGGGTCTGACTCAGCAGAAGGCATGTTCATGTATAAGCCTTTTTTTAAAATACGTGAATATTGGTTCCTTTAGAAAAAAAAACTTCCTCTCTCATTTCCCTATTTGCCTTTGAGAACAGCTGTGAACTCCTTTTACCATGCTATGCAGTTTTTGTTTGTGAAATCTGGGTGCACCCAGTTCACTCCTATTGCAAAGCACAGGGCAGATTTTTGTAATTCTGCCTTGGGGGAGTGCCTTGATCCATAAAACTATAACATCTTGGCAACCTGCTACTCTTAGATATACCCCGTATTGTCCCGAGTATAAGATGCACCTGATTATAAGACGCACCCTTAAAGTTTGGTGCTATTAAAAAAAATTAATTAAATCACTGGCATTAAATTGCAACATCCTGATTATAAGATGCACCCCTAGTTAAAAAACTTAAATTAGGAGAAAAAAGTGAGTCTTATACTCAGACCAATACGGTATATTTTCCCTGGGAGGATTGGGTTTGTTTTTTCCTCAGAAGGGCTGGGTTCCTGCTGTAAGCCACAGAAGCCTTTTCTTTCACATCCATCGTTCATAAGAATTCCTTTATGGCTTAATCGCTCACTCCATATCTCATGCTCACCCTGACCACTGTTTGACAGTCCTTGTTCCTCTCTGGAGGAAAAGGCATGTCTAGTAAGCCAGATTCTAGAAGCAGCTCTAACATTCAGAAGACCTTTCTGGAAGGAGTTTTGCATTACAGTGACCTGCTCCTTTTCATGAGCATAGGCAGGAGTAAAATAGGCAATCAGCTGAATCAAGCTGGAGAACTTTTCTTGGACTGTACTGCAGGTGAGAGCTTGGTTGTCTGAATGCTCTCACAGTAGGAAAATTAAATACCTCTTTGCACATTGAAAGCAATATCAGGCTGAGGGATTCAGCCTAACCTGACATGGGTTTTTATTTCATCAGGGAGAAACGTCCAAATATGGGAGCACCCATTTGAAACTTGAAATGGTACCGTCTAGGACAGGGGTGGGAAACCTTTTTATATTGGAAGGCCACGTTTTATTTATTTTCTTATTTTACTTTTCTAGATAGTTCATTATTTTCCTTAACTAGAAAAGGCATGCATTTTTATTAACATGTTACAGTTCTTTCCCTAAGAAGTTCTCGGGCCTATTAAGTGAGTCACTGGGCAGTTGCCAGTTTGCCAATTACCAAGTTAACACTGACAGGAAAGAAAAATAAAAGTTACCCCCCCCCAAAAAAAAAATACTGTTTGGTGTTATGTCATGAAATAAAAGGCGGATTTAGTATTTGCAGACAAATACAGAAAAATTTGCAGACAAATACAGAAAAGACCAGACTCTTGATTTTGTTATTTTCCGTGTTTTTCAGGCTGTTTCACTTTAAAGTGATTAGTTCCGATATGAGTGGCTGCTGTCTTCTGGTGGTAATTGACAGGTGGCGGTTCCCCGCGCGTTCCAGCGCTTCTTTCCCCTTTTACTTTTAACTTGTGCCTTGATTTTACTGTTTTTGTGGTTTTTAGGCTGTGTCGCTTTAAATTGATTAGTGCTGATATGAGCGGTTGCTGGTCTTCCGGGTTAATTGACAGCTTGTGGTTCCCCCCCCCCTTTTCAGTGTTATTTCCTTTTTAAACCTGTTTTTCTCCAGCAGTTCAAGAACACCTCACACAGGCTCTCTGTGTGTTCCTTGAGAATGTCCAGAGTCTTGGATGAAACGTCGGATTAATATTTTATGAGATGTGTGGTTTTTTGGTGATTTTATGTGTATTTTAAAACATTGGAATTCCTCATAATTTTGTTTGATATTTAAAAAATTTTACATGACCTTTTAACCTATAAAACTCTACCTTTTTATCTCTTAGCAAAATGTTTGGGTAGGGAAGCATTTCTTACTTTGTCACCATAGTCAAGCTACTGTACACCTGTAACATGAGATTACAATGCTGCCCTACCTCATCGAATTGTTGCAAGGATGATCAATGCGTGGAAAGTCCTTTGGGCATGGTGTTAATGGGAAAGGCAAGCATATCCTGGCCACTACAGCCACTGACACCATATCTTATTTGTTTGACTGTGATACCTGCACAGTCAATGGAACAGACTTATGCACCAAACACTGGGAACAAAATACTGGCTGTTCAGCTTTGTTTTGTGGCCACAAACCCCTTGGTCATTGCTTTTGGCTATCTCACAAGCACTTTGGAAAACAGAAAAGGAGTACAGTACTATATTTTGAAGAACTTTGTACAGAGCATTCCTGCCCTGTGTTAAAAGTTGCCATATTAGAGAGGGTTCATTTTCAGACCTCTTTTTTATGTGAATGTGATTTTCACCGGGGGGGGGGGATACTTTCGAACAAGAGCAATGCCCCATGAGCTGGTGCTGTCCATGGAGCTGGTGCTGTCCTCCAAGAAAGCTGTACCACCTTAGCAAATGCCTCAATCATCAGTCGTTTGTTGACAACCAATATTTGACTGCATACTGCTGCATTGACCAAATATTTGGGCCTGGTACTCACATTACCCCGATGGTATGGGAGACTCAGCCATGTTGCTCCTTCCTGCGCTGATGGGGCAACGTAGGAATCCCCAGACCATGCTGAAGGAGCTATCAGTGAGGAGTCAAAAAGCTATGCTAACCTTGGCATGGAAAGGAGTTGCAGCATGGACTTTTTCCACATCGTCTAGAGCAGTGGTCTTCAACCTTTTTCATGCCACGACTCCAAATACATAAATAAATAAAAATATGAAGGTGGGGACCCACCATTGATCCCACCCCCCTCCCGGGACCCAATCCACCCCCCCACCTCCATCCCCCACCCTGGCACTAGCAACCTTGTCCTGCCGAGCTTGTCCAGTCCACACCACCAGTGGCAGATTCATTCTGGAACAGGAGAGCCAAATTGCAGTTCCCCACTGCCTCCCCAGTACATTGAAAGATGGAGGGGAAGAAGGGGGATGAAATCCCTATGGAAGTCCACCCAGCAGGTTCCCCCCCCCAGCATTATCCCCCCCCCCCAGCCATTTTGGTTCCTGTAAGTTGCTGTGACTTCACAAATGAGGCTTCGTGACCCCATTGGAGTCCCGACACCGAGGTTGAAGAACAGTGGAACTAGAGCTGCTCATGCTACCCTGGCAGTGCATCCCCCCCCCCCCCCCACTCCCAGGATAAGTCAAGTAGCAGACCTCTGACTAAAATTGTGCCTTCACATAATGAAACATGCTGGAATTATTTATAATATTTACGAGGTGCATTTCAGTTTTAGAAATAAAATCCAAGTTTCATTACAAATGAAGTGTTTATTCAACGGTTTGGATGAGGGACTGCTCTGTGACCACATTACAGGAAGGGTGCACTTTCAGACACAGGAAGAATAAAAGATATGAAAGTTAGAACCATATGTGTAAACAAAAAGCTAATTGCCATAGCTTCTATCATGCAAATGTTCTAATATCAACACGGAGGCTTTTAAAAATGTTAAAACAGAATTGTGTGGAAGATTTTCAAAGCACAGGAGAAAAGAAAATAAAAACCACATGTTCTTGCTGATGTAGACAAATTACTTTGTAGAGAGAGCCTAGTTTGGTCTGTATAAGTCACAGTTTAGAACTCCTTTCAGCATGTGCCACGGTATGTACAAATGCACAGGGTGTTTGTGTCTTTTTTCACCCTAATAGCATTGCATCACAAAACACTGTTGATGAATTTCTAAAGGCCATAACCATTTGTCAGAGGCTGCTAAGAGGAGGTAAAAAAACTGCATTGCTGGTTGTGCAGCTCTTTGGATTTGGATAAGAAGTCACTGCTTAACTGAAAACAAGATTTGCACTTTGATAATCTTGTTCCTTTCAAAACAGGCATATACTGTATACATTTATTTCTTATACCAAGATTTTAGGTTATTGCTATGGAACTGGATGTGTGATCTTCATTTCAAAAGGTATCTAGAGTTGAAAGTTCCAGCTAATCCCACCTCACTGGAAGAATACTGAATCCGATGATCCCAGCTGGTGGTTTGCAAACCTCAATATGAACACCAGAAGGTGTGAAAGAAGCACAAAGCTGGCTGTTTTCTAAATAGAGGCCTCTTTAATTTGGTAAAAGGGCATCAAGGTTTAGAGATGGTTCCTGACCCAGAAGGAGGCTCAGAACAAACCAATGACTCTGTCCCTATACATATGGAACAGGTATGTCCGTATGAAAATACGTTCCTATGAAATGGCAATGCATACATACTAAATGGTTCTGTGCCTGTTCTGTCTTCAAAAAGTGTGTGCTGTATTTCATAACAAAACACTGTAGTAGGAAAATACTATTGTTAGCACCTTACAGAAACCCATTTGGCTCTGAAGGACGACAAACACAATTTACGCCCATGAACTCCGATTTTTGTTTCAGAAGTGAAGGTGTCCAAGTTCACACTGAAATGACTGTGCTCAAAGCCATATAGGCAGAATGCAGATAATGTAAGTCAACATGAGATTCTTAAACATTCTGTTGAGAATGTTCAAACGCGTCCTTTTCCAGGGCCAGAGTCTAAGTGTTTGGTCGGAGACTTAGAAACATCTTCATGAGAAAAGTAACTGAATGGAGGGGAGAGTCTGTAGCTCAGCAGTATGTGGGATAAGCTTCAATCCCAGCATCACCAGGTAAAAGAATCTCACTTAACAGGGATGGAAAGACCTTCTGCTTCAGATCTTGAGAAGCAACTGCTAGGTAAAGCAGAGTAGACACCACTGGTTGGTTATATCCGACTCAGTACAGAATAGCTTCATATGCTCATCTGTCCTGACAGCACTTATAAAAGCTTGCTAAACCTTTAACATGTTCTTAATGTCATGCTGTGCCTTAGCTCTTCCACATGTGGAGCCCGGGCCTACATAATTTTGGAAATAATACTCATACCCGAGGCAGGCACTCCTAATGCTCAGCTACAGATGGAAACAAAATTAGCCTTATCAAACAACACTTTAAATATATATGGCTTTTATTTTCTTGCCGTCATTTCAGTTGGAAAAACATAACTTGTGTGTAATGCTTGGCTTGTTTTTTTATCTGTTAAAAAAACCCAGCATGGAGTCCTTCTTTGCAGCAATGGAATGGCCAAAGCTAGCTGAATCCTTGGTTGTGCTTTGCATACAGTAGGCGATGGCAGTCACTTTAATGTTTCATCCTTTCTAACAATCTGGCGTATGCAGAATCTGCGGGGGGGGGGGGGGAGAGAAGCAGACACAATGATAAGTGCAACTGTTTAATCATCCTTGCCTGCTATAAGTTATCAAAGTATAGACTAATGGGATCTATCGATCCGCTGTAGTAAGTGGCCCTGCGACAGTGCAAATGTCATACTGCTGTCACGCATGTGGTAGAATACTAGCACAGTAGAATACTACTGCTAGTAGAATACTAGCACAGAATGGAACACACTGAGCTAGATCCCTTCTCCCTGCTGTGCTTTTTTTTAGCATACAGGGGATTTTTTTAATGTTCATACAAGAGACATGAAGCAACTTACTGCTGAATGCTGGAGTGAACCAATAACCAGTGAACAGAAGTGAACAAATCACAAACCTTGTATTTGAGCCAATGTAGTTCTTTTGGAGATTCCAATGAATGTCCATATATTTATCGTTTTAGCTATTAAAAATGTAGTGAAATGTGGTTTTGCTGTTTAACTAATCATTGGGTTTACAGAACTTAAGAAAGAACTGAATTTTTAAAAAAGTATAAAGTAGGGGTTCTCAACTTTGGATAACCGGGTACCCCCTATCATGGTCCAATTTTCTGAAGTACCCCCTGCTAATTAATTGCTAATTAATTGGATTAATCAATTAATTAATTAGCGAATTAATCGTTAAATAAAAAGTACTAAAACAATTTTAAATGTGAAAAAATGTCTTAACTATGTGTGTGTGTGTGTGAGAGAGAGAGAGAGAGAGACAGACAGACAGACAGACATACATACAGACAGACACGGGATTACATTTAACTTCTAATTAACAAGTAATTAACTACTGATTGATGCTGATAACGGGCAGGCTCTGGCGTACCCCCTGCCGTTAGTCCGAGTACCCCTAGGGGTACTCGTACCACAGGTTGAAAACCTCTGGTATAAAGTATGACTGATACAAAGGAAAGAAAGAAGACAGGGAAAAGAAGTTGAGATGCTAAACTGAAGACAACATGTATGTCCATAAACCTCGACAAATAAATATTTTGAAACATAGACAATGTACTCCATTTATATCTATAGACTTGACATATTGAAGCCATTTGAACATTGGCTCAGATAGTTGTGCTGGAGCTATTTATTCAAGAGCAAGAACTGAATGCTGCTTTCTTTTTCTTTTCCTTGACAATATTTGCAGATTTCGGCATGGCATCAAAACCTGAATGAACTGTATTTGGGGGTCTTGTCTTAGCGCAGCTAAGACAAAGCCACTGAGATAAAACTGGAAATCTGCTGTGCCGTGCCTCACCCACTGGCCATAGCTCTTGAGATGGGACTTTAAAGATTTGATGGACTTGCAGCCCAATCCTATTCCTCATTGCCACCACAAGAACTAGTGTTCTGGCGGCAGGACACGCTTTCCGCCTATTGCGAAATTTCCACAGGAGCTAATTCATTTCAACTCTAGTTATTAGACTTGTCTTCATTTAGGGCTGTGTGAGTTCCAGCTGCTCAATTGGAACTGCTGTCAGGGTCTTAAGAACTGCTACCCACCAGCCAGGAAAGATTTGTCTCCATCAAAGGCTGAGCAAGCTTCATATGCTCAGCTTCACGCCCTTGCCTCCTGAGAGGAAACTCAGTAAAGCCAGAGCTACACTGTCCGCGTTCGCGTTGCATTTGCGTTCCGTGTGCGTCTGGTGTCCCGCCCCCAGATCAAACAACGGCTCTGATTGGCCGGACATAGCGCAGACGCAGCAAAAGTCGAGTCCAGCGCGACTTTTGCTGCGTCCACACTACGTCCGGCCAATCAGAGCCATTGTTTGACCTGGGGGCGGGACACCAGATGCACACGGAACGCAAACGCAACGTGAACGCGGACAGTGTAGCTCCAGCTTAAGAGCTGCTGTCTGGAAGGCAGTGACCAAAGAGTGACAGCTGATTTTGATTGTGGAAGACCAAGGATGAGGGGATACAACTCTGCTTGAATACCAGCTCCATGTGGAAACCACATTATTTCTGCTCATGTCTAGATGTCAATGTGATTTTATTGTGAGGATCCTCTGTAAGCCTCTTTGAATGCCCCTTGGGCCTACGAAGCTGGATTTAAGTACTGTATTTTTTTTAAATAACTAAGGAAGTAAATGCACTTTAAAAGGTCATAAGGACCAATCAGAAAGAAAACTTTGCAAAGTGAAGAGGAGATAGTGTTGAGAGTGCTTCACGGTTTGGGTCCAGGATATCTGAGGGACCGCCTTTTCCCGTACATTCTGGCCCTCAAGTTAGGGGAATGGCAGCTCGTGGGCGAGCCTTCTCTGCTGTGGTGCCACAACTGTGGAACTCCTTGCCAGGGGATTTGAGAACAACCCCCTCCCTCATGACTTTTCCGCGGGGGCTCAAAACGTTTCTGTTTCGTCTCACGTTTGGGTGATGGGTTGTTGTCTGCCCCCAGTGCCTCAGTATATTCTGCCTTGTTGTTCTGCTCTACATTGTCAACCCCCAGTGGATTTTATTGTTTTTTAACTTACTTTATGTATTGTTTTTAAATTATGTATTTTAACTTGTTGTAAGCCGCCTTGGGCATTTGCCTTGGCATAGGAAAAGGCGGGGTATAATTTTTTTAAATAAAATAAATAAAATACCCAGTTGGGTGCAACAGCAGGCAAACTCAAACAGTGTCACATCTGAGGTCCTAATGTAAGCGTTATCCCTGCAGTGTGACTGCTGCTAAAAATGCTATGTTGTGATCAGCTCAGTTCCTCCATCACACCAGTAAAACATAAATACAGATCCAGTGAGATGGCTGGATCTCATGCCACCATCAACAGCCCTGATGGAGGTGCAATTCTGGCTGGAGAAGAGCCCTTAAAATACAAGTGACCCATGCGATTGATTTTACGCGTAAATGGTAAGACATGAAAGCCAATGACACAGAAGATCCTCAATAGCTACCACGTCACATGGCCAGACTTCGTGACATGTAAAATTAAGGTAAACTAGGAGTCAGCAAAACAGAAAGTATGCTTTACTTACCTAGCCGTGGGTTTCTTCGAGAAACCTACATGCACACAAAAAAGTTTCAATTTGTATAGATAAAAGAAATCCAGAATTCTCACATAATCTATACAGCAACTGAAGTACAATTCAACCGAACCAGCCAATCCAGACGCGTCTTCTATATACACATATTTGGTGAGGTATGCTTTTTGTTCATATTAGAGTAGGAAAATGTTGCATTAAAATAGCAGTGGGCTGATACAGGCTGGGATCCCAAGGCGGTGTGTGGGGTATGTCTGAAGCCACTGGGGCTACACGTGGGAAGCTTTGGCTCTGTGGCCAGCTGCCTCATGCGGTGAGTCACCAAACTGTAGTTTGGACCATTTGGGCAGGGAGGTATTCTCACTCTGGGCTAGCCTCACCTACCCAGACTAGCCTCCTAGACAGGTAGGACTATGAAGGACTTTTTGTGCTGGGACTTCGGCTGGGTAAGAATGTTGTTCATGCTCTGGTGGATGTGGGTGTATTCCTTGGTTCTGATTTGGCTTTAGTCCTACAACTCTTGGCTTCTCTTTGGCAGCTGCCTACAGTTCAGCCCTAAAAGAGAGCTTCTGGGTGCTCCTTGGGGCATCAGAAGTCCTACTTTGTCCATCCTTTGCACCACCTGAAAAGCTACTCTGACAGTTAGGGAAGCTTTCAGAGCACCCTGTGATGCCGAATAGGGAGGGAGAGTTGGAAGAGGAAGCAGTGCTGCATGTGCTTAACACTGGGCATCAACGCCATAATTTTGAAGGGCATGAAAATATGATGGAACAAAAGGCCTGCATGACGGAGTCAGTGCCACTGGTTCTACTATAGCTTTCTTTCAGGTTTAGGATTGGAGACTATTGATGGTCAAAGCCCATTGTAATCAGTGCGAGCAAGTATGTTTTGGATCTATTGAGACACTCTTTCGCCACCCACTCTATGCACTGTGAGATCATGAGTAGTTCTTGAACTCTCATTTGCCCTCATCCCATCCCTTTCACTCTGTGTAGAATATAACAGCTGCCTGAGAAGATACCACATGCACTGTATCTGAATGTGGGATCTCCCTTACCCTGTGATCTAAACCCTGCACAAGCAGATAGTTCAAACAAGGAAAAATGCAAGTCTGGAAAATATGACTCTAGTTGGCTGACTACTGTGTTTACCTTGGATAATGCAGAGGCATGCTTGAAGATTTCCATTGCAGGATCTGCAGGCTCATCACTTCTTTCATTAGGATTAAATGCTAAAGGACACAATTCAAAACATGATTAAGACAGACCCTTGAATAGTCTCTGCTTCCATGAAGTAGTAGGACAATATGCATTGTTATACTTTCATGTTGCGATTTGAGGTTATACTGTATTTGTGCAGCTTAGAATTCTGGTGAACTTTCTGCATGTTCTATATTCTATACAGAATCCAGGAGAAGCAGACAGACAACTGCCTGAGCTTTGCCTAGTCGAGATGCAAAATGTATCCCTTCATATACATGCAAACAACAAAACTGTTGCCAAAGGAAATGATGATTCACAGTTTTATGAAATCGCATTTCATTTTTTCCTTTCAAAGTCTTCAAACAACATCTCTATGGCACGGATTGTTTTTCCAAAGTTTCACCTTTGAATAGGAATGGAAGTGCTTTAATGATGCACGCACAAGTGAAATGAACAAGAATTTGGAGACTGAAGACAGCAAGGTTCTCAGGAAGATGAGAATCACCCTCTCATTTCCTTCTGCACAGGAAATGAACTTCCTTTTGTAAAGAGGCATTTCAGTGGTGATCTACAATCATAACATGTTCTTAGCTACTTAGGAAAGGCAAGCAAACCTGGCGGAAAACATGCAGTTTCTTTTATGTTTGAACCCAGCTTGACCTACCTGGTGGTTGTAAAACAGTATTCACAGCATAAATCACGCCATTGGTGGCCATAATATCAGCCTCTGAAACAGGTTCCTTGTTGATATGTATTATGTGGTTTTTCTGAGGTAAAAAAATCAACCCAAAAAAGATGGGCAGAGTTGAATCATCAAGTAATATAGGCAAGGAGAAAGAATTCTAGAGGGAAAGTATGTAGAAGATGCATAGAACATTGTGGGAGTTAAAACAACTTCTAGAAAAAGTCACCAACACCAAAATCTCCTATTCCCATTTTTGTTGTTGTTGTTCAGTTGTTAAGTCGTGTCCGACCCTTCATGATCCCATGAACCATATCCCGCCAGGCCTTCCTGATACAGACAGCTAATTGTTTTAAGAACGCATAAAAATGGCTTGAGCTAACTATCAACATAACATGTCAACAGAAGTTCAATACAAATTTGTTCATGCCATGACTATTAACAATGTTGTATGCATTTATGAAAACTGAGGGAAAAAGTGACAAGGCCGGATCACAATATTATTGCAGTACACAGTGTCGGGGCAAAAGCATGGGTGACCCAGCCATGAGGGAACCTGAAGCGGGTTGCTTCAGTAGCAATTGGGGGGGGAATTGGGGTTCCATTTTCATGCCAGCCATCTTGGACAAACAAAAGATTCCCTGATACCAGGGCTTAGTGTTTAAAAATTTCCTGGGGTTCCAGATGGCACCGGTTGATCTGCTAGACCAGGGGTTCTCAACTTTTGGAGGCCTGGGTACCCCCTATCACGGTGCAATTTTCTGAAGTACCCCCTGCTAATTAATTGGATTAAACAATTAATTAATTAATTAATTAGGTAATTAATCATTAAATAAAAAGTACTAAAACAATTTTAAATGTGAAAAATGTCTTATTTAACTCTGTGAGTGAGTGTGTGAGTGAGTGTGAGAGAGAGGCACATGCAAAGATCTCTTTTTTCCTCCAAGTCACACTTCCCAATATCAGCTCCTCCCTCCCCCACCGCACCAAAGTACATTTTCCAAAGTACAAAAATAAGCCCCAAACCAAAATCAGAGAGACAGAAGGGCTCCAAAAATAATTAAAATTTAAAATCCATGTTAATTAACACTTAATTAGCTGCTGATGGGGCAGGGCTTGGCATACCCCCAGCAAGAGGTCCGCGTACCCCTAGGGGTACCCGTACCACAGGTTGAGAACCCCTGTGCTAGACCCTTGTGGCCCATAAAATGAAGTGAAGGCAGGGACTTACGGAGCTGACTTCGAGCTTGTCTCCCTGCAGAGTCTTCAGTCTGACAACAGCACCAACTGCTCCACTAACCAGTATTTCTTCCCCAATGTGGTACTTCAGAATGTTGGCAAGTTCTCTAGCATTACCTGGAAGTAAAATGTCAGCTATGACTGTTGTAGCTTGTTTCCCATGTTTCATTAGATTTAATAAAGAAAAGCACTTTGCACACCCAGAAAGCACTGTGTAAATGCTTATTATTTATTATTAAAATAAAACACCACACCGGGATTTTGCAGAGTGAGAGAAGCAGATTGGAATACACAAAGGGGATACAGTTACAGCAGCTCTATCCATATTCTCTAGTAGGCCCATGGGTCTTCTTTCCAGCTATTCAACTAGTACTATGCTGCAGAAGTATTAAGTACAGCAGGAGGAGAGGGAATGCATTAGAACAGGGGTGGGGAACCGGCGGCCCGCGGTCCAGATCCAGCCCCTGGAGCGATCTGGTCCTGCCCACGCGAGACCGGACCCGAATCAATCAGGTCCGGCCCATGCGAGCAGACTGGAGGCTCCGCGCGTGCTCCCCTCGGCGACTCCTTTCGAATCCGGCTGTTTCTGCACATGTGCAGAAGCAGCCGGATTCAAAAGGAGTCGCGCCGAGGGGAGAGCGTGCGGCGCGCTCACCTCGCGCGACTCCTTTGGAACCCGGAAGCAGCCGGATTCAAAAGGAGTCGCGCCGAGGGGAGAGCGCGCAGCGCGCTCACCTTGCGCAACTCCTTTGGAACCCGGCTGTTTCTACGCATGTGCAGAAACAGCCGGGTTCAAAAGGAGTCGCACGAGCAGCGCGCGCGGGGCCGGCCGCCGCCGCCTGAAAAAGGTAAGGAGAGCATGGGGGGGAGGTAAGGAGAGCGGGGGGGCGGTGTGTGTGTGTGCGCCCCCCCGGTGTGCGCGTGCGCGCCGGGGAACCCATTTGCGATGGAGGGGCACACGGCCCGCGGGACATTTTCCCCATGGGAAAATGGCCCTCCATCGCAAATAGGTTCCTCACCCCTGCATTAGAAGCTTACATTAAAAAAAAGATGAAATATTAAAAATTAATTAAATAAATAAAAATGGCACCCGGCCTTACGGCCGGCCCTCAAGCAAATTTCTAATATTTAAAACGGCCCTCGCCAGGGAAAATGTTCCCCGCCCCTGCTCTAGAAACAGAATCCAACTTCCTTGAACTCATGGACAACATACCAAGTTAGTCCAACACTGGCCTATGATTCTACCAGAATTATGCATTTTTTCCTTTTTAACTTTACAGTATGCCTGATTTTTATATATCACAAGGAACCAACCTGGCGTCATTTTTACGATGTGTGAAATGCCCAAATTTGTATTAACTTTCAAGAAGTAAAACTGATCCATCACTGCTTCTTCTGCTTCCCTTTTTCCTCTTACACAAGTCAGCTCTTTGCAAGACCTTCCCACCAACTGTGATTCACTGCTTTCAGAACAATAAGCTAAATATTTTGCTTACAAAGACCAAGAACATTTCAACTCTTCACATCTGGGATTTTTCAGCTCCACAGCTGCTTACAGTAGCTACAAATCAGTTATGAAATATTTGTGGGTTAAGCAATAGAACAAACGTGCAGACTGCAGTTCTACACACTTAAAAGGATAACCAGTTCCCATAAGCAGATGCTGCATGATGATGTCACAGGTATCTAAGATTAAACAAGGAAAAGATATTGCCCTCAAATACCTAGCTCATATTCTTCCCAAGCCACAATTATTTTTCAATCCAGAATAGATAATACTTCATTATTTGCATGAAAGACAGCTGAACATGTTCCTGTAGCCTTTCCTTACAGGGCTACAAGCTGATTCTGTTTCAAGTGGTTGGTGCTTATGACCACCTTCCTAGCCCAACTACATTCACCAACATTTATTTAGGACCATACATGACTTCCTTCATCTCACATATAATTCTAAATAACTATTTTCGATATGTACATTAAAATCTAATTTATGCCCTGTCTTACAGTGCATATTTATAAATGCAAAACAACAACAAATCATACCCCTAGACCAGAGGTTCCCAAACTTTTGCCATCGTGTACCATCTTTGCTGCCCTCCGGCCTGCTGCGTACCGCCAGAAGTAAGTGCTGATGACATCTTTGGTACTTACTTCTGGATTAGCGGTTTGCGCCAAAGCGCAGAACGTCAAGCCACTGCTTTTGGGGCTTCAGTGCAGCACCGTGTGGTCGTCACGGCAGGCCACCATCTTGGCCACTAGTGGTACACATACCACAGATTGGGAAACCTTGCCCTAGAAACCTAGATCATAATTGCAGAACCGAAGCATAGTCTTTGGTATTGTGCTCTTGATATGCAACGATGAGAAGATTTAAAGTTCAGCACCTTGTTAAAATACTGCAAGGAAAGGAGAAGTGAAGCATTGCCCAAGAAAAACAGATCAACAACAAAGAGGGTTTAAAGAGTTTCTCCTCTTCAGAAAAAGTAGGATAATATTCACAGCATTATTTTGTGCACTCTTTTCTTAAAGGCATCAGGGGAAAACTGAGCACCAGTTTTGTGACTGCCTGTCTCCATTCCACTGACAAGCAGACCAGTCAGAAACTGAATATTGGATACTCAGCCTGAAGCCGAATGAAATGCTGAAAACTCACTTATCCAAAGAAAAATGAATGAGTAATGGCAATGTCATACATCAACCAGCAAGATCCATGGATACTTACCCATGAGTTTGTTCAACTCTCCTTGTGGCATGGCTTGGAAAGCTTCATTTGTTGGTGCAAACACTGTGAAGGATCTTGGCCTATTCAGTGTTTCTGTTAGGCCTGCAGACTGGATGGCAGCTACAAGGGTACTGCAAGGAATACATGCAAAAACCTTGTAAATGTCATTTCTTTACATCAAAACTGAAAATGGTTTTTTTTGGGGGGGGAGGGAGTGGAGAGATAATTGTAACTAGGTAATAATAATAAATATATGTGATCAGTTAAAAATGTCATTATAACTGTAAAATACAGTGCATGCCCCCCAATCTAAAGGTTTCTTGTGTGTGCCAATGTATACATGGAGTTTCTGAGCAACTGTGTTTCTTTATTCATTACACTAGAAGAAGTAACTCAGTTCAGGCAACCCTTTGCATTAGAGTTAATGCACCTGCAAGAAATTATTGGATCAGGGCAAGGAGCTTTGAGCAAAGACTTCCTAGAAGTATCTGGCTGGCCACTGTGGCTGACTTGCATCTAGGTAATACAGGTTGAAATATCAGCCCAACTAAGGATCCAATAGACAATCTTGGTCATTGTGATTTCCAAAGAAGATTAGTCATGACGTCCCATTGAAATTAATGGAACAAAGAGCCCAATCCTATCCCCAACATATTCGCCATATAGCAGCTGGTCTGACAGAGCACGCACTGCATGCAAGGGGGGGGGGAACCAGACAGCCTGGGAGAGGTACGTTTTTTATATAAGTAGGATCCACCCCCTCCTGCCCTCATAATGCCCCCTGTCTGCCCCAGTCCTGCCCCAGTCCTCGCCTCCCTCGAACTTCCCCCCCTCCATCATCTTACCTGCTCCAATGTGGCATCCGGGGTCTCCAGCCATTTGTTAACCAGGAGTTCTGCTACCGTAAGTTCTCAATGGAATTGGGTCTCATTAACTTGCCTCATTGATTTCAGTGGAGCTTAGTCATGACTAACTTTCTTTGGATACAACCATATCACTGAGCTGTTGAGCAACCATATCACCATTCTGTTGATTGCATATTTTCAAAGCCTTTTTAAATCATGTGACAGATTTAACCCAAATATCACCTGAAGCGATTATCCGCTTTGAGCACATCCATAACAGTTCCTACAGGGGGAGTCAGCATCTTCTCTACAGTGAACAAGGTGCCAAATCTTCCTCTCTTGTCATGGGCAGCAATGCAGGCATTTTCAATACAGAGATTCTACAAGAAGGATTGCATATGAATAAACATGTTGCAAAGGTTCGAAATGATGAGGTTCCTATACATGTCTGAGCTCATTTTAGGCTCTCGGAAAGTGCTTGAGCATGCATTGACTCCCCAAACAGTAAATCTACCAGTCACCCATGGCTAATGGAGTGCTGATCAAGTGATTTAGAAGGCACATTATTTACATCTATAAGGCATTCTGCTACAGTATCTGCTTTGTGTTACTTGAAAACTATCATTTGAATGAACGAAGAGAAGACCCCAGCTTGTTCATATGCTTTAACTCAGAGCCAGCGTGGTACAGTTGGCAGAACGTGGGACTTGAATTGGGGCGATGTGGGTTCAAATCCTTCCTCTGCCCCGAAATCCACTAGGCAATCTTGGGCCTAATCTACTTTACAGGATTGTTGTGAGGATTAAAAAATATGCTGCCTTGAGCTCATTGGAGAAAGGCTAGGATATAAATGTGATAGATAGACTGAAATATCAGAGTATAAAACTCCATAATGGTATATCTGTGGGGATATATCAGCAGGGATATATTGTTCTTTAACAGCTGTATATTAGAAACCCTTTGAAGCCCTTCATCTTAAAGGTAAACTGCCAAACTGGGAGAGATAATTAAAGGTAAACATACATTGCGGTATACGAATACTCTCAGTTCTTTGCCACTTAGAGTTTGTAGCTTCTGTCCATGATAAAGATATTTAGAGGAAAGCTGTTCTTTAATAATGTGATCCTGGAGCAAAGTCCTGTCTGCCGAAGGAATCCCATCTACAGCACAAAATAAAGTCAAGATGCATCAAGTTAAAAGAACATAATTAAATTGCATAGTTGCTAATTCTTGAATTGATTTTTGGAGGAAACCAGCTTAAAAATGGGGGGGGGGGGAGAGAGAGAGAGAGAGAGAGAGAGAGAGAATAACAGCACTTGCAATTGTTTTCCTTCTAAATTTCAGTCCGTCTCTACAGAGTCTGTGCCTATGTGGGAAAGACTATATATAGTACAGACTTTGTGCTGATGGAATATTATGATTCACTCTGGTGCAGTCCTCATGCATCATTCCCATATTTCCTCAAATTAAAAATTCTAGAAGTGCTTCCATTTCCAAGAGAGGGCACTCCCTTTACAGCATCTTTGCCAAATGGAGACATTTACTCAATTCTGCAAAGTTTAGTAACTACTTACACTCTAATTAGTTTTAAAATGGAAGGAACTAAAAAAAAAAAAAAACTTCTATGGTCAACATTTGCCCACTTAGCCCGGGTAACCCCCCAGTCACCACAGTGGGGCTACTCGGTTCTCCGCCAGCTCTTAGGCTGGTGCAGAACCGAGCAGCCCAGTGTTGGGGGGAAAAAAGCCAGAGAGGGGGGATAAGATATGGCATGCTGCAGCATTGCTGATCCCTCCCCCTCCTGGGCCCGATCCACCCACCCTCCGCCTGCCCTGTTATGCCCCCTCCCCCCCCCGAGCAAGTCTTGCCTGCTGGCCTGGCACTGGAGGGACGGCACAGGCCATCCCTCCAGTGTCCCCTCCCCTCCGGTTGTTGCAACGCACTTCCCGCCACGTTTGCAACACGCTCGGCCAGTGCAGTAGCACTGCGCCGGCATACTAGCGGGGGTAGGATTGCGCCGTTAGTGAACAAAAACTACTATTATCAGAAGGAAAAGCCATTTTAATATTTTCATTTTCTTTCCCTATGACATTCATGCACCATAATCATAAATAATCTTGAAGGACAAACAAAGATTATTTAACGTGCATCCCCACCCATTAAAATTGGCTTCCACCAATTAATCAAATAATGTTTTATAGTACACTCTTTTGCTAAATCGTCGATGGGAACAGCTGTATGTATGGAGAGGAGAGCTGCCTCATTCCTCCCCTCTCCCTCCAAAGGGGCTGTTGGTCTTGTGTGCAGCACTGCCTGTAGGAGAACGGCTTCTGCCCCCACCACATGGTTCAAGCTTGTAGCAGATTGCACCACTGTCTATGATTTCCACATGTTTACCTTTGAAGAAAGTATTTGTGGGAGCAAGAAGTGTCAGTCGCTCTTTTCCAGTAAGATGTGAAGTGAGGCCAGCTTGCCTGAAAAGGTCCATGGCTGTTGAAACTTCAGATTCCTGACCCAACTCAAGCAAAGTTTTAGCTTCAATTAAAAGAAAAGAAATGGTGTCAACATTATTTCCAGAGTTCTAACCACTCAAGACATTACTATGAGTGACCAGAGCTGGTGAAAAATTATTACCACAAATGAATAGATTTAATTAAAAATCTACTGTATTCATTTTGGCATTGTCAAATGCCATACATATTGTATAGGTTTCTAAAACAAATTCTTTGAGTGGTTACTCCCAACAGTTTGAAATATAAACAGTATTGTTCCCTCAGCAATAATAAATAACCGCATTTCATACATGGGAAAGTCATAGTCCTGTGTGCTGGTGTGTGTGTGAGTCTTGCATTCAGCCACTGACATTTGAGCAGTGTTTTCCAATGACAGGTACCGCCACCACCCCTTAGGTTGGAAGGAGTCACGCTCTTATGTCCTGGATACAACTTTTCCCCTTCCTCCTGCTCTGTCTAACAGGTGAGCTGGTGCTTCCCTTTAAACAGTACCAATCATCTCTTTTAAACAGTACCAATCATCACCGATGCAACGAACATGAAAATGAGCGAACTCAGGAAGATAGTGGAGGACAGGAAGGCCTGGCGGGATATGGTTCATGGGATCACGAAGGGTCGGGCACGACTTAATGACTGAACAACAAAAATAATCTCTTAGCAGTAGAAGGGAAGTTCCATGAATGCAGCAATGAACAGCAGCTTCCCACTGAGCTTCAGGTTCCAGGTGTTGAACGTCACCAGTTTGTTCTAATAGAGTTTGACAGTATGGGCAAAAAAGATACCGGGCAACTCAATTCAAATTTTTCTCTTCCCACTATTTTTTTTCCACTACATCACCCACCCACCCCACCATTGCTTTTGTTTCACAGCTGCATATTTGGGAGGGTTTACAAAAACTGATGCACTTGACATGTGTATGTAACATGCAGCTTGATCCTAAGTCAAGACAATAAGATCAGGTAATGAGGAGCTGGAAACCAGTCAGGGTTAAGCAGAGGTCTGGCAGCTGAGTCAAGAAGTTTTGCTGCTGATGCTTCTTCAGCAGCAGGGTGGGGAGAGCTATACAACGTGGGGACACAAATGGAAATGTGAATGATTGGTGAGAGAGAGGCTGAAGCTCTGTGATTTTACAGTACATTCTTTGCATGTAGAAGGTTCAACCCTAACATCTCCACAAAGGGCAGAGAAAAGTTCCAATCATTGGCCCTGGAGAGCCAATGCCAAACATTGTCGGTAATACTGAGCTAGATGGTCTGACTCAGTAAAAGGCAGCTTCCCAGACTCCTAGGTGATGGAGCTCAGTTTGATTTGTGAGATATATCCTCATTGCCGAGTCTCCATGAACACAAAGAAGGAATGAAATGCATGGTGATTCAATAGCATGATCTGCTTTGACAAGTGCATTTAGAATGCCTCATTTGGAGAAAAAGTAATAAGAATTAAAAAATGGTTTTACCAGAGTCTGGGATGAGTAGTTCATTGACAAAGTGTATCACACCATTGGTTGCTATGACATCCTTGTTAGCAATGATGGGCCTGCCATTGATCGTCAAGTCATCTCCATTACAGCTGACTTCCAACAAGTTCCCATCCAGTGTTTCCATTGATAAGCCAGCAATAATCGCCTCGGCACACATCGCTGATTTCAAGATGTGGTTGCTCAAGAGGTCTACGTGGGAACACAGTACAGTAAGCAGATATTTGAAAAGCAACTTAAAAGTTACTCCTAGCGTATACTAGGTAGTGGAATGAAAATAAGCCAAACCAGTAGCCACCAGGCTAACACAATTCTATGTATGTCTACTTAGAAGTAAGCCCAGTGTGTTCAATGGGGCTTATTCCCAGGAAAATGTGTGTAGGGTTTGCACCCGTAATCCAATTTTCTTTCTAAGCTAGCAAAACTGCCCAGCTGAATGAACTTTATGTTTTGATACAGGGTCAGTTCAGCATAGCAGGAGATGCTCACAGCCTGCAAAAGCACAGATGTGCACCCACTGGCGTCGCTTGAAGTGGGTGGAACAGTAAGTTCCGCACTGTGCTAACCTCCATTTACTCCTCCGCACGAGGCGGCCCAGCCCCCTCACCATTAGAGCCATTCAGTGTGGCGAAGGCAATGTGCAGTAGATTCCCTGCGCCTGCGCGTTGCCTTTGCCACACTGAATGGCTCCGACGGCGAGGGGGCGGGGCCACCTCGTGCCGAGGAGTAAACGGAAGTTAGCACAGTGCGGAGCTTACTGTTCCGCCCCACCTCGAGCGACACCACTGCATGCACCAACTGCAAAAGGCTTGAGAGGTGGAAAGGAGTTCCACCATCTATCTTCCTTATTGTTGCCATAAATATTATCTCCATCCCAAAAATAAGTTGCAAGGGCAGACACACATTTTTTTTCAAAAGGGAATGACTTTCTGAACGATTATTTTTCATTTCAGTTCAGATTCTAGCAAAATGGCACAATGTTTCCCATCGAAAAGCATAGAGACTTGGCTTAATTGTGCCTTGTTTCTGCTTTGGAAATGAATGGGTCACCTTGTGTTTTTCAAGCCTTGTATTCACTATAACTTGAGTTGTTGGAGCTGGGCTAGGCATATCCTGGACTGGTACATTATCCAAAGTGCTGACCAGGCTGCTATGAACTCCATGGAAAGTGCTGACCAGCTTGCTATGACTCATGTCACTCTTCACACATTTTGGCCCTGTTTCTGCTTTCTGGCAAATGACTCAGTACTAAAAGAGCTTTTCTCATCTTCTCATAATATCCTTGAACTGTTGACATGTCGTATGATGGTTTACCTTTTAGGGCTTCTGGGTCTCCTAGTATCCTGTTTAGAGTTTCTTGTGGGATCTTCTCAAATGCTTCATTGGTTGGCGCTAACAGTGTAAACTGGCCATCACTTTCTAAAAGGTTGTTGAGACCAGCAGCTGCCACAGCAGTCTTTAAATAAATGTGAAAGAAATGGAATTAGGTGAGAATGCATTAATGAGGATTCAGATTAGAAAGCTTTCCAAAAAAGTAACTCCACCTAAAACTGGAATCACAGGATATATTGAAACCATTTGACACGCACTCACCCTCAGGTTTTCAAGACTTTCTTCAATCTCAACGATTTGGTAGATACTGTTTGTTGTTGTGGAAATGACTTTGTCTATGAGATGGACCACTCCATTGGTGGCGTGATGGTCAGCCTTCAATAATCTTGCACAGTTTACTGTCACAATCTGTGGGCAACAGGGACTGCCAAAAATCAAAAGCTGAACACTAAAATGTTAATGCAATAAGATACTACTAGCTGGCTTGAAAATTACATGGTTTATTATGTGTATCTTGAGGCAGGGTGGGTTGGTATGATTGCCTGCCTTTACGTATCTGTGAGAGTCACTGGGGGCAGTGACGTTGCTATAACGGGGCCGGTGGGAGCCAATGCCCCCAGGTGACAACCGTGGTCTCCTCATGAGGAGGAGCCACAGCAGGTTTTTGGGCACTGCGGCTGCTTTTTTTTGCAACCGGAGGGCTGCATTTGCAGCCACGGAGCAGAAACGTGCCAAAATCAGCTCATTTTCTTGGCCCTCCCACCCACCCTGGCTCTTGGAAGGCTTCAAATGAAGCCTTCCCCCCCCCCCCCGCCCGTGACTCTGCTAGCAATGCAACTGCCGGGGGGGGGGGTATTCTGTTCTGAAAGGCAGATTACACACTTACAAAATAAATGAATCTAATTCATTTTTGAATCGTAAAAAGGTGTTCAGCATTTCACACAAAGCTTGAAGTACAAAATACATACATAAGAAGGATACACTCCAGTATTATTCACATTCAGAACAGCAGCTTTATATATGCTAATATATCTGGCAAAAATATTTTATTAACCCATCCATCTAAAACAGGGAAAAAAATAATAACTTTGGCCAACATCCTGAGCTATTTTAATCAAAGTAGGTATGGCACTACACCATGAAAATTTTAGCTTCAGCTCTGTTTCAAAGTTTATAACATACTTACGCCATTTGGATAATGATGGATCTGGATATCAATATTCTGGTACATTGAAGGGAGAGTTGTTCCGTGTTTCAGTTCATCAGTTAGGACTCGTTTATTCACCATATGGTAACGAAGAGCATTTAACAGCTCGATATTAACATTACTCACCAAAGAATCCAACATTTCCTAAGAACAAACAAATTGACCAATTACTCTATCTATGCCATTGAACTTATTCTCCCTGATCCATAGACATTTCCAATGCAATTATACTTGACTATCTCTACCTGCCTCTGCCTGTGGGAAGGAGAGAAATGAATAACTGGACTGCACTGTCCCCCTATAAGTGGGGATGGGGGAGCTTCATAAGTGCAGCAACAGGCATGCAAATGGATGCCATTATCATGGTTTCCTTGACTGGGATCTCCTATGCACAGCTCCTAGATGAAGGGGATTTTGCACCCCCTGATGTGGAAGAGCCAACTAGTACACAGAATGCACAGATCAAAATCAATGGATTAAGGCCACTGTGAATAAAATACTGCATCATTTTGACCCTATATCTCATTTTCAACGTCACCATTTTGCAACCTGAGTTTTTCTCAATTTTTATTTGGGTTGGAGATGGATAGAAGGAACAGATGTTGCCAAAGTTCTGCTGCATAACATTCAGAGGCGTAACTTGGGTGGAGCGCGTGGCGCACCCACGCCAGGCACCGCTCGCCCAAACCGTTCCTGTGGGTGGCGTTCCAGGCGCCAGCTCGCCCAACTGCTCCGTGAGGGGCGTGCGGCGAAGCTACATGCTGGCGAAGCTACATGCCGGGCGAGCCGCCCGGCATGTAGCTTCGCCGGCATGTAGCTTCGGGTCGCGCGCGCCCCGTTCCCCGGCCGTTCCGTCCACTTTCCCGAGCAGCAACAGCACGCAGCATGAAAGGTAAGCCGGTTGCAGGGCTGGCGGGTGGTCGGGGGGGAGAGTCGGTTGCAGGGTTGGTGGGCGGGCGGGGGGGGAGTCGGGGGACACCCGGGGCAGAGTCCCTCCGAGTCGCCCCCCAAATTTCGCTACGCGGCCTAACGCCCGCGCCAAAATGTACTTTAAGGGCAATTCAGGGAGGGGGGCAACAGGGGGCTGAACTTAAGGGCATCCCCCCCAACAACCCTGGAGTGCCTCGTGCAGGAGCGCCTCGTGCAGGAGAGTAATGGTGGGGTGGAAAGCTGCAGAACTTAGCTTTCCGCCCCACCTCGAGTGACGCCAGTGATAGTGGACACATGGAGGACTAAGTAGGAACTTGAGTAACTAGGGAATTACCAAACATTGGTTCTCAGAATGGTGCTTCAGTGTGCATCTTACCTACCTAGAAATCTCCCAGAGGAAAGGATCATGCTGTTCAGCTCCCTTTTCTCCAGATAGCCCCTTATCGATTTCGTACAGCAAAAACTTAGGCTGCTTCTTACTGTGTATTTGCTACTCTGTGGATAAATGACTTCTCTCTTTCCATTCCCCCCACCCAAGTTTAGGAAAATGAAGATGTACTTATGCTTACAGCAGGCAAGGATGCCCAGGCCTCATTGGTTGGGGCAAAGATCGTGAAGCTCCCAGGGCCTGTGATTTCAGCACTCAGGTTAGAGCTGGCAGAGTAGAGCTGCGTGGTAGAGGCCCCAACAAGTCCAAGGGTTTCATAAAGGTTTGCAAGAGGCAAAGCTGTGAAAAATGAAGACAAGAAGTGGTGGTATCATACCAGCAATATTTACTATTTCACAATTAAAATGAAACAGGAAGATGCAAAGAGCTCTCAAAAGGAAGACCAGACAGGGAGTTCATAAAGATATGTCATATCTGCTCTGCATAGCACAGGTCTAGATCTGTTTCCATTTCGGTGGATATAGTGAAAGCTACTTGGACCGAAGTCCAGTTAAACTTTCAAAGGGTTAAAATACATGTCTGGGATAGATAAGAATAGAAAACAGAAAAGTAATGAATGGGGAACAGAGTATATGAGTTTTATTAGAGGTAGTGCCAGTAATGTGAAGCTAGATTGATTTATGAAAGAATGTGCTAAAAAACACCCAACAACACAGAAATAGCAGGCAAGGAGCTATAAATCATTATTTGCCTGTTGTATGTGTAGAAGTTCCAACCATGGTGCAGGTTAGTACAAACTATGGTTAGCACAAACCATGGTTCTGCCTTATGTCAGAAGAACTCATGGCATTTTAAAGACAAACAGCCCAATCCTATCCCCCACCAGCCCATAACATGCAGCGTCGCCAAAGGAGTGTGCACTGCATGCAGGGGGGGCGACGGGTGACCAGACGACCTTCCATATCATTCTACATTTGTACAAGATTTTATTGTATTCCGATTTATTTACCAGCTGGGCAGCCTTTCTCCCCAGGAACTTCTTCATATCCTGGACAGCATTCATAGGCGACCACTCTACAGGGAGAATATGGCATATTATAAGGATAACTAGCCATAATTGGATTTATCTCAGTTTCAGTAGACACAGTGAAAGGCAATTGAACCGAGTCTTATTAAACCTTCTAAGAGTTGAAGTACATGTTCAGAAATGTAGCAAAGTACAATCCTCCCATATAGTATCCAGGTAGAGTAGAGAACTACATGCTAAAAAGAACTCTTGCTCAGCTTTTTTCTGAGTTACCCAGGATTGCGCAGTCAGTCTCTCATCTCCAATATATGGATAACAACACTGAGGCCCAATCTTATGCAGTGCTACCACTGCTGGAACTAGTGTTCCAGCAGCAGTACATGTGTTATGGTCATCACAAATGGTGATCTGGAAACACAAGTAGCTGCTCACTTCCAGACCGCCACCAGACCAACCATGGAGGCCCCGCACGTGGCAGTGGTAAGAAGGCCTGCCAACGGCAATAAATTGGCGGGACGGGGGTGGGCATAATGGGGTGGAATGGGGGAGGGCCAGGGGCGTGTTGGAGTAGGAAGGGGTGGCACCCTGTGATCGGATGCCGAAATACGCCCGAGACCAGCCAAGGCTTTGGCATCCTATACTGTTTGGGGGAAGCATCAACATAGTCTATCTTAATTGTGAATCATATCCTACTAAGTTGGTTTGTATTTCTAGTTTGTTTTAAAGCTTCTTTTAAATGTCTGGTTTGTTTGGTAGACATTGTAAGGAGTAAATTGACCAACACTGCAGGCTCCTCTTGAAGCCTGGGGGCTTCCAAATTTGCTACCAATTCCTAACATTGGTCAGGTTTAAATTGCTTTTTAAAGTGGGGCATACAGAACCTCATGCCAAAGCATCAGGGCACTTTGGTAACAGTCCCTTCGGTCTACTTCCAAAGGAACGAAGTTACAAACGCTGTGTTTTGTTAGCAGATTAAGCTATTTTGGGAACTGCTGGGCCGTTTATTATCTTAACAGAGCAGCCTAATGTTTTCTCTCATCAGGCTCCAGTTGCTGGGACCCCCCTTCTCTCCTGAAGAGATACTTCTTGTTTCCTGGGATCAAACTGTAATAGAGCACTCAGCCTACAGCACTGGGAATTCAGCCACTGGTGTCGATGGCTTTAGTTACCCTCTGCACCTATTTCAATAGCTACGGGGATGGGGGACCACTTAACTATATTAACAGCATAATCCTAGCCAGGTCTACTCAGAAGTAAGTCCCATTGTATTCAGTGGGGCTTACTCCTAGGAAAGTGTTATAGAATTGAAGCCTTAGATAAGGAAAGTAGCAATATACCTCTGCAATATATAAAGCAAGAGCTAAGCCAATTAGTTATGTTCCTGAGGCTCTACAAAAAAAGTGAAAGTTGGTCAATTACATATTAATGAACTGTCTGATACATTTAACAGCCCAGGGCTTGTTCCTTCTCTGTTTCTAATGTTGTTAAGTAATTCTAGTCAAGCACACTTCAATTAAGCTACCATTTATATAGCACCTTAAAAAAAAACCTGTTCTAATTTATGGTGATTTAAAAATGAAAAAGGGCAGAGACAGACTGTGCTTTCTTATGAATAAGAAAAACAGACTCCTGGTTTCCCCAGAGTTGTTTTACTTCTAGCGTTACGGCTTTTTGAAGGGGACAGACAATATAATCTTAGTGCCAAAACAGCAAAGAGAGTAATCACATGTTGATTGCTGAGCTGACCTGTAGAACTGGCTTGGAAGCAAGAATAGCTGGGTTGTAAGGACAGAAAGAAAACCGGGAGAGAGCTAACCCAAACGGTCTGATCTGCTATGATCTGCCCTATGAATTATCAACAGTGGGAACAACACAGGTTTAAACAAAATTCTTGGAGGCAATTAAGAGTTGAAACAAGGAAAACAAATACCTGCGCTCCAGTTACAGAAGCAAATAAATTCTATGTCATCGTTTCCGAGC